>OV281091.1:13145853-18145853 GCA_923060345.2 Erebia aethiops | reverse complement strand
GTTGACGACCTGGAGAGTGACATAGGCTGGAATTTATCCCGGAAAATTACGGAGTTCCCGTGGGAATCAAAAAAACTTATTTCACGCGGACAAAGTCGCGGGCATCAGCTAGTGTTTCATAAATGAAGAATAAAGAATATTAAAACAATGGTTCAACCAACCTCGAACTCGGTACCTACCGAGCGCAATAACTGATGCACAATAGCGGCACGGCGAACGGCGCGCGCGGCGATCGGTACGCTGCCGGACCGCATTACAGCGGCGTTGCGCAGCGCTGCACAGCGCAGCACAAAGCGTCAAAATATTATTTATAAAAAATGATATGAAATGTGCACATTTCATACCCTGTAAACGAGTTCGAAAGTTAAACTTCCCGGTCTAGGCCAGTAAAGAAATTTGGAATCTTTCTTCCTGAATATCTTGTAACTTGTTATAATGTTCTTTGGCCTAAATAGTTTAAATTTGGAACTCTACCGTATTACGCGATCAGCACTCACAGCGCAAAAAAAAATTAAAAGTATAAATATAACTAATTTAACTTAATATTTCTTAAGTAGGTTGCTTAAGATTGAGCTATATAATTATAGTATACCTAATATATTTAAAAAAAAGTCACTTGTTTCATTTTTTAGAAGAACACTATACACACCTCGACCGGGAGAGCATTTTTGGTCTCGAATATAGCCGAATATAGTCTAACTAACACTCGACCAGAAAACGCGCACTTCCCGGTCTCGCGAATATGTAATGTACTATTTCAATCATATCGTATGGTGCATGTCGCACTAGAGCGGTGCTGCACTGTGCGTTGCTGCGCGTCGCGGCATAGTAAAATATTCTCTCGGAGGCACCGAGATATTTTGCCGCGCAGCGCCGCTATATTGCATATTCGATTGACGTAGTGAGCGTTTACTCACATTAGCGTTAAAGTAAAATGAAAGACACTTTCGCATTTATAATATTAATATGGAATCAAAACGTATGGAGTCAAATTATTTATTCATTAAAATCTAAATATACCTATAAAGGGAAAAGGTGACTGAATGACCGACATATAAAGAAAATACTCATTTTGCTTAATAAATGAATCCGCTAATGTAAAAATATGCTAAAGTGGCGACGCTTCGAATGTTATACATTTTCAGGACTCCCACGTTATACCTATTCTGTGGTTAAAGTATAGAGATAATGTGCCACCATTGTCTTCCCTTATATCGCATTACTACCCCGTTAAACCAAATACCTCATTATCGTATATCAAAATTTGAACAAGTCAACACTAACCGAACTCGCAAACAACAAATCATAGCAAGCCAAACGAAAATAGTAAACAACAGTGCGAAACAACAACGCCATGTAACAACACCAACAACGGTAAATCTTAACTAAAGCGTTACTGAGCGTTACATAAATTGAAGTACACAAGTTCATAACAACCAAGAGTCGTGTAGCGTTTATTCCCTAACTATAATTTACAGTAATGTCGAGCTGTTAGTTTTAATTAACATGCTACGGGGAAAATGGGATTATTATGCTAAAATCAAGAGAGTCAATTAACATTTAATATTAATTTTTGTATGAACTTTTTTGCGCAAAGCTTTACTATAAGCCAAGGCTAGCAAATTGATTGTATGAAAACCGGCAAAGTTCGTGTCAGATTAGTAACCAGACTGTGGGACCGAGAGTCTTATAGTGGAAAAATAATAACAATCTGTCTGCTTCGCTTTCACGGCCCATCTTTTCCACCGATTTTGATGAAATTTGGTATATTCTGGAAAGTTAAGGAGTTCCTGCGGGAAAAAACCACGCGGGAGAGTCGCGTGCATCACCTAGTCTTTAATTTCCTTCACAGTGGCCCTAGGGGCAAAAATACAGTAAGAATCGAACTTAGCCAAACGTCCGCGTGAAACGACCGTGTCAGATGGGATCGACGTTTTGTTCGGCCGCCTAGTTTGTGCGCTCCATTTACAACCGAATTACGGGGATATTTTGCTCGCATGTTTTCTCCTGTGTGATTTCCGCACATAATAAATTATGTCCTCCAAACATTATGAAATTTGCAACAAAATAACATTACAGTAAAACTGAGATCGTTATACAAATTGAAGTGTACAAGTTCATAACAAGTGCGAATTATGTAGTGCTTGTTTCTGCTATAATTAACTGAAGTATACAGCAGTTAGTTTTAATTAACGCGCCGGGGGAATGGGACAATTGCGCTGAAATCAAGAGTAACTGCGGATTTCACCGAAGTAATCGTTCAAGGCGAAAACAGTGGTAAAAAATTAACTCCTGTAACTTTTAGGCCCGCTTGCACTCCTTTGTTTAAAAGTTCTTTCAAAGTAGCATCTAACTCTGGGTTAAAAGGCTAAAAAGGCGTTTCTGCAAGCGGGACTACTACATTACATTACCACGCGGTTAATGTACCTATTAATGCGTGCGCGTAAACGGGATTCCATTTTTGAAAATCAGCAAAAAAATTTTTTTTATTCTACAGGCTATCGCGCCATTGAATGGCAATTAGTTTTAACTCTTTTGTTACTTTAGATAAGATCTTATGATCATATATAGTTATGATATTACTTTCTAATAACATAGACATATTTTTTTAAAAATAAAAATGTAGGATTTATTAATCTTCCATTATCCTGCAAATCACAGAGGAAATACGAATTATAAAAATAATACACAGACCATATAAAAGTGGCTTTATTTCCCAGGGGTGTTCTATAATTTTTGTATCATTAACTCGGCGACTCTACAGGTGAATCCTCGAGGGAAACAGGATCTCGACGTGGCCCAGTTGTCACTATATAAAATTTATCTTTCTTATATCTGGAAACTATTATGGCGTAGACACACTACGGACAAAAAAATTGTCTGGTGGACAAAAACTTTACGTGTGCAATTTTTAGGTCTAGCCCCACTATAGAGACGCAGCGCGTAGTGGCAAGTATTCTTTGTATGAGGTTACCTACTATGGAGCTGGGTCCACTTAAGCAACGCGGCCCCGTAATAACATATACTATTTGTATACTTGCCGCTAAGTGGGGCTAGACCTTTATAATACAGACGTTTCTTTCTGTCCTGTCCGGAGCGTGTTTTCACTCTAGGGCTGTTTCATGTGGCACCAATAACACGCGACATTGCAGCATGTTACTTTTTTCTTTTATATAATCAGAATTGCTTGAAAGTGGTAATGCAGCCTAAGGTAAAGCGCACTTGCCTAAAAGATGCCTATTCACTCTTGATTTGAAGGTACCTATATTAAAAGAGGAGGGGAAAACGGAAGGGCATCCCATATCCTAGCGGTTCGGTATAGAACCGAATTCGTACGAGCACGCGGAATTTCGACTGCGTAAGGGTGCAAATCTATTAAAAACAAGCGGTAATAGACACACACTTTTAACTTTTCTAAGTTACACGCGTTTCATGCCACTAGATTTAACAGTGAAGGAAACCCATTGTGAGAAAACCTGCATGCACGAAAGTTATTCATAATGTTCTCAAAGCTTTTTGAAGTCTGCCAATTCGCACTTGGTCCCCAGCGTGGTGGATTTTAGTCAAACCGAGAAAATTATATTGCGGTGCTATTTGTAATATTACTCAATACTCAATTCATATATTCCATGTAGGACATACAAGAGTCTCTAATGTTACGTCATGTTTTGACTCTACCACCGCAAAGGAAAGTAGATTATACTGAGAAGTAGAGCGTCGTAGTCGCTAAGCGACCAAGCTCTTTAAAGATTTGACAACCTCCGTGGCGCAGTGTGTAGCGCTGTTGCCTTAACGTGCGGAGGTCCTGGGTTCGATCCCCGGCAGGGTCAATTTGGGAATTTAAAATTTCTGAATTTTCCCTGGTCTGGCCTGGTGGGAGTCTGCGGCCGTGGCTAGTTACCACCCTACCGGCAAAGACGTGCCACCAAGCGATTTAGCGTTCCGGTACGATGCCGTGTAGAAACCGAAAGGGTATGGGTTTAATATAACTACCATGCCCCTAACAGGTTAGCCCGCTACCATCTTAGACTGCATCAAATCAAATCAAATCAAATAATGTTTATTCAATATAGGTAGGTAAACTACACATATTGACGTCTAGTTATTTATAAAATATAATGGTGATAATAATCAGTAACGGTATCTTAGAACTAAACTAACTAACATCATCACTTACCATCAGGTGAGATCGTAGTCAAGGGCTAGCTTGTTGTGGATAAAAAAAAACAGGCATTGTACGGTACGACAGTTTGTCGACGTTTCTCGATACATTTTTAATTATTGTACCGTGTATCCGTAGGCATGCCGCTATGTTGGACATGTTGCTTTAGTGAAAAAGGATCTCTATAATATAACGTAGCTTCAAGCCTAAGACGAACATTGTCATCAAAATAATGGCTTGTGGTTGGTTTGTGGTTGTTACCTAAGGGTATTCTAGCTACGTTTTTAATTACTACCTTTACCCGCAGCTTCGCTCACATTAATTTCGATTCTCATACAAATTTCGAACCCCTATTTTACCTGCTTAAGTCGTTCTTACATTTAATTTACACCCCGATTTGATAATTAAGTATTGAAAATAAAATATTCGTTAAAACTTACAATCCATTCAGGTCATGAGACTAAAAAAGTAGTACTAAAAAGTAGCAAGTCCACTACAAGCTAGCCCTTGACTGCGATCTCACCTGATGGTAAGTGATGATGTTGTCTAAGATGGTAGCGGGCTAACCTGTTAGGGGCATGGCAGTTATATTAAACCCGCACACCCCTTCGGTTTCTACACGGCATCGTACCGGAACGCTAAATCGCTTGGCGGCACGTCTTTTCCGGTAGGGTGGAAACTAGCCACGGCTGAAGGCTCCCACCAGACCAGACCAGGGAAAATTCAGAAATTATAAATTCCCAAATTGACCCTGCCGGGGATCGAACCCGGGACCTCCGCACGTTAAGGCAACAGCGCTACACACTGCGCCACGGAGGTCATCAATGTAATAATAAGTCGTCTTTATATATATAAGAGATTTTATATAAATTCTTTAATACAACATTAAACACTATCCGACCCAGGCTTCATCGTCACTTCAAGCAGGTAAGATCGCTGTCAAGCGCTGCAGTTGGCGGCAAAGGAAATTAGTTTTGTTTTTGTTTTATAAAAATTACAGCGCAAAGGCGAGTTCAAGAGGTATTCATTTCCAGTTAACCTTTGGGAGTGGAGACGGTAAAACATTGTAATAGAAATTGAAGTGAGGGAAAAAATATGCTTAGATAATGAAGGAACTAGAAGCTTAATATCTATAATCCACCACAGTTGACAAATCTTTATGTACTATGTTATTATTTTGATTTTTGTAATGTGTGAAATTAATTGTTGAAATTTATGAGTCCTGTCACTTGAAACAAATAAATAATTATTGGCCGAGCGAAGCGAAGATCCCTGAGTCTACTTGAGTGAAATTGCACATGTCCGTCCGTCCGTCCGTCCGTCTGTCAGAGCATTATAACTTTTGAATTACTGAACGTAATTTCTTCAGCTTTAAATATAATAATATGTAAACCAATGGCCTCCAGCCGAATATGGCTTAAAAAGTTATAAAAATCTTTATTTCAGGGGGGCTCTCATAGAAGCGAATGCGAAGTAAAATATTTTTAATAGCGTTACCTAAGGTTGCGGTACATCATTTTAAAGATAATAAAGAATAGACACCAAAAATTTTTTTTTAAATTTTTCCCCTAAAATTGACGAAATCTTGATTGAGGGCTTTCAAAGTGGAGATTTTATAACGTCCAAAGTTAACCTCAGAACTCTAAATTTTCTGAAAGGCTGAGCCTGAAACTTGATCAATTATTTCAATTATATCTTGTACTTGAACAACAAATACTAAAATTAGATAAATATTGTAAGGAAACGAAATTATTTAATTTTTAATGAGCTTCAGTATTTTAAACAGAACTTCACATTGATGTCAATAGATGGCGCCGCGAGGTCTCAGTTCGGGGCGAACTACTAGTTATATTATTATTATATTAAATCTATGTGGTACAGTTTGATCTTGCACTTGCAGCCCGCGATATTCGCACAAATCAATCCAAATCCCAACGTACGTTTCACTCCGACACCGGAGCATCAAATATAAAAGCCTCCATTGCACCACCTTAATAGACAAGTCAACGCAAAGTTACCTATGTATCTTGACTAATATTTTTTTATTCACTACAAGTTAACCCTTGACTGCGATCTCATCTGCTGGTAAGTAATGATGCAGTTTAAGATTGTGGCGGGCTAACCTGTTAGAGGCATGTATAAGTAGGTATATTAAACCCATACCCATTCGGTTTCTACACGGCATCGTACCGGAACGCTAAATCGCTTGGCGGCACGTCTTCTCCGATAGAGTGGTAACTAGCCACGACCAAAGCCACCCACCAGACCAGACCAGAAAAAAATCAGAAATTATAAATTCCCAAATTGACCCTGCCGGGGATCGAACCCGGGACCTTCGCACGTTCAGACAACAGCGCTCAGCACTACGCCAGGAAGGTCGTCGTAATATAGCGTATTACAAGCGCAAAGTAAAGTTATTATAGTTAGTGAAATATACTCGTATCTAGCCAAAACGTGAACAACAAGACGTGAACTGTATTCCGGACGTAGCCACTTGGTCCGGTTAATTAGGCGCCCGGTGTCCAGCGCTACTGAGCACCGGACTTCCGGACCGACCTTCTGCCCTGGAAATTGTGAAAATTAATTAAGCACCAGCACTTCAAAGATTTATCGACCATGTGAATTGTTAGATACCTACTTTTGAAGTGAAAACTTCTTTAGCCGCGTTGAGCACTTTTTGGTAGGGGGTAAACTTATGGATTCGCGTGACGATGACCGACATGCTCGCATTGTTACGAAGACAAAAGGTCTTAAATATAAATATATACTACATTCGTAATTAAACTTTAAAGCCTTAGTTTTAAGGTTAATTATTTTAATCTATTTTCTTTATATTCTCTTATATCTATTTTCACTTTCACTTCTTCGGCAGTCCCTATGACTGTCAATTTTTGTTAACCTGGCTAATATTGCGTTGTTAACCATTGACCTAAGTCGGTACCTAACTGGAATTCGGACGTTCGAATTTGGCCTTTTCGATTCCTCCGTGCCTCGGAGAGCACGTAAAGCCGTCGGTCCAGTTTTGTTAACATTAACATCTGATATTAATCGTTAGTAACCTAAGAGTTAAAATAGAACTCATTGGTTAAGTCGTATGCAGAAGGACCTGGGAACCCACCACATTACTATCCCAAGAAAGCCCCTGCTATTATGTGATTCTTGGTATAGGGTCATGACCATCAGTAATGAGGAATTCGATGCAGAGAGAGATTATATTAAAATGTCGAACTACAGAATCTTCTCGGATACTCACTATATAGGAACTTCCCATACAGGCTGACCACGGTGCTAATAAATGGCTTTTTAATAAGATGTGTGTTTAGACTTGTTTGTATTTGTACTTTAAGGTATTGAAAGTATTTGTGTGACGTAGTTATATTATATTAAAAAGTCATTTAATCCCGTTGTCTCCTTGTTACAGAAGCCGATTACACACTGGATGATTCATTTTGGAGCGAAGACGGCCCCTTTGGTGAGTAATTTGATTTCTTCTATTTAAATTTTAAATACAATGTGACACTTCCGGGATTAATGACGTCTTGAAATGCTCTCCGAGGCACGAGAGACACGAAAAAGCCAAATTCCAACCTCTAAATTCGGTCAGTTATCCAGTTCCCTACTTGAGTTATAGTAATTCTGTCCTTGGGTCAACGTTCCTACTTCGCAATCGACTGATATACCTACATATAGTCCTACAAACTTAGCTGACCCGGTGGCCAAAATTGGAACAAATGTTTATGCCTGTTTATTTTAGTTTTTATTCTAAGCGACGCTGTCACCGGATCAGACTAGTTTGTGGAACTATACGTTGCTAGGGTGAAAACACGCAATACTTGCGGGAAAGGACAAAACTTTCACGCAAAATGTTAGCTATCTGCAGTGACGGTATTCTGTGCAACTGCATATAAATGAGCGTGGCGTTTTTTTCTCTAGACCAAAAATTTGGTGTCCGTAGTGTGTTTTCGCCCTTGCAACTAAACCACATGACCCTTTATATTTATTTAGATGTTCATTTTAAGCCTAAAACACGCAGAGAACGGGGGCGGGTGCGCGGCAGGTTGAATTCCTTGTATTTATATGGACGTCATCACACAGCGTTACCCGCCACGCGCCCGTCCAGCAGCCGCGTTCTCTGTGATGTTGTCCATATAAATACAAGGAATTCAACCCTTCACGCACCCGACCCGGTCCGCGTCCGACCCGCGCCCGTTCCCCGTCTGTTTTGCCCCTTAATCACTATGAATGAACACTCAATGTAATACAGCGTGAAACAAAACAAGAACGCGGATATTAATAAAAATAATGACACTTGCACTTGTTACTACGTGTAACAAGTGCAGGTAGTGCAATAATTGTAATATCTATTGACACAATAAAAAACTTTGATGCAAATAATTACAATACAGTTTTCAATTATTTAATCCGTTGGTTTATAAATGAATCGTTATTAAATTTAAGACTTGATTAAGAAAAAAAATTAAATTGCCTGATTCTAAAAACGAGAGTTCCTGCGTGTAAATTCTCCAAAAATAAAATAATCTTACTTTTTTAAAAATGCTTTAAACAATTTTTAAAAATCATTATACTGTTGGGTATGATTAGGTACTATAGTGAAATGAATCATAATAATATTATAAATGCGAAAGTGTGTTTGTTTGTTGGTTTGTCTTTCAATCACCCGCAACGCAGCAACGGATCTACGTGATTTTTAGCATGGGTATAGTTGAGGTCCTGGAGAATGACATAGGCTACTTTTTATGCCGGAAAATTAAGGAGTTCCCGCGGGAATCGTAAAAAACGAAAACGTCGGCTAGTATGAAATAACAGAGCTTGCGGAAGTCCATGATAATCAAGGAATAAGGTACAAAAAATTACCTTCATTTTTCATCTTTCTCATATTATTATGAAAAGATGAGGTTAATAAAGAAGATGTCGAATAAATTAAAGCCAAGACAACGGTGACGAAAAATATAAACATTAAATAGCACTTTTACTGTCACATAAAAGCTACAGTAGAGCCAACATAAAAGTCGACTAAAAAGTAAAACAAGCTCCGTTAACGGCAAAATAAACATACGGTTTGGAAAAAGCCAGTTAAAACAGTTATTAACACTCGACGACACTCGACGTGACGCTGCCGTAACGAGTTGGATCAAGTGGTGCAGTGTTATATTGATGCAGTGAATATGAGCTCAGGGGTTAACTACCATAGTTGAAAGCAGTATTATTTCAAAATGACCCTTAAATCATACTATAATATTATAAATGCGAAAGTGTGTTGATTTGTTGGTTTATCCTTCAATCACGTCACAACAGAGCAACGGATAGACGGGATTTTTTGCATGGGTATATCTGGAGAGTGGACCTGATTTCCGTGGGAATTGGGTATTTGATTACTTGTAAAATAGATTATTTTTTGTGATTATTAAATAGAGGGTCTCCCAAAAGTCGGGAGATTTTTGATGACGTTATAATTAAATACGCGTTTTCACATTTGAAAAAATTGCTAGTTGTCAAATACCCAATTAAAAAATATATTCAACGCGTACGAAGTCGCGGGCATCAGCTAGTAAGGACTATAATTCTTCACACACGAACATCAACAATATTACAACAATACGGTTTTAAGCGATGGTAGTAACCTCCCAGGTTGTACGTTGCACAATTTAAAGGCTGCAGGTGCCTTTAAAGTCGCGTCAACTTCTTTAAGAATGCATTGATCGGTTTTGTTATTTTTGAAGTTATTGCTTTTAATTGCAAGTTTATTATGATAGAAAACTTTAAAAGATAAATAACCTAAAATTTTATACGACGAGCCAGCGTTGAAATTATTTTTGATTGCGTTCCAATGTCTCCAGAAAATTTGCTTTTTTTAAACTAATTATTAAATTTTATTGACACTTCTTACCGTGCAGTTTTTGTCGCGCTGTCTTCTTAGAAAATGGTTGCAATACCATTTTTTTATATATATATAGGTTCAGCTTATGGAATTCACGGATGGAAAATTATAACGTTGTCCTGGAAAATGCCTGTATGCTCTTATTATAAAGATTTGGTCATTTATTTCAAAATAGGTTTGCGTTTGACGATATTCATGCTTGGTGCAAAGCAATAAAAAGCAATAGGTCTAGGTTAGAACGCGTTTACCTAGATGATATTTTTTCAAATAAATATTTTTTTTAAGAGAAATACAAGGATCTCCAAAAAGTCGTAATATCCACGTCCTCTGTTAGTTTTATGTTCGAATTTCTGAAATGTCATAATTTTTCCCTACTCGATTCCCGCACCCGAACACATCTCCCATACATCATTATATCGTTTTCTGTCTCTTTCTAGGAGAACAATTATGTCAATGAGTGAGTGAGTGAGTCAGTGGTAATCGAGCTATATATAGTATAAATTTTTTTTAAAAATCTATTCAAAATGGTTGGTTACTGAAATGTGACGTTGACAGTTCAGTATTTCATACAACATCCCATACCAAAAACGCGTTTTGACGTTTGAAAAAAGTTGCTGATTTGACTGGTTGTCAAATACCCAATACGCGGAAGATTTTGGAAGGCTACCATTGCTTTGCATACAAAAGTAAGCGTCTGATTTCATGATTTTTCACCTGTTTATAGTTGGTCCTGAAGAAATCCATTCAAAAATCCCATTTAATCTTTCAAACACCGTATGCGGTGAATATTTGTAGTGCACCCGTGAAAATTCGTGGAGTCGTATAAAAAAACTCCTCCAGGATGTTCCCCGGGGCCCGTACGTCAGCCTCGCAATAACCATTTCCAGTCCCGGTTGCGTTTACTTCATACTTTTACGGCTTTTCGAGATTTTATCAGAATTCATCGCTGTGGTTTTAAAATTTTCAGCGCTTTAATATTTTTGTAGCTTTAAAATTTAATTTTAATAACTTTTATTAACCTACCACAATCCTTTCCTCATGCATACTCTGCAAACTATTTTTGCTTAGTAATATAATTTTTATTTTTTATTTAATAGGTTCTTGTCGGTAAGAAAGAAGGCTTTTCCTACCGAACCAATAGCTTCCAATCACGTGACTTCAATAGTATTTGTATTTTTTTTAAACTATTGAATTTCTATGCAAGCCTTTAGTACATAGTCATTTTTTAATTTCTGTAGATGAAATTATTCAATACTTTGGGTCAGTGACTTTGTTCACATTTTTTAAATCCCATGAGATGTCAATTTTTTCAGGACAGAACGGAATTATTTGCCCATTTCTATCTATCTCAGTGTCAAATTTCGTCAAGATTGATTTCGCGGGTCAGCCCTGACAGGATAACAGAGACACGCGTTTTCGTATTTATAATACGTATGAATTTTCGAAAATGCCGTGCCCAAATAAGCGCAATTTTAAATACAATCCTATTACAATATAAAGGATTATTCAAATAACAAGGCTTGGTAATGATTTACCTACTCTTAACGACTCTGATGGTTCTTATTGACTTGTGAGACGGTGATAGTGGAAAAAAAATGGCTGAGTTTGTTGTGGGTTCTTCTCAGACCTAGACGCGTTTAGAACGTACCATTAATTTTAGGATACCCTAAATGATGATTATCACCATAACTATTTATTTATTGACTTTCAAAAAGTATACCTACAGTGGGCCTAATTTAAATATTTAAAGATTTAATTAAATAAAAATTCTGAAAGGAAATAGGGATGATGCCTGTGTCAAAATAAATTATTTCTTCGTCGTCGTCGTTGTTATCTCAACCTTGAGACGTCCACCGCTGGACAAAGGTCTCCTGCATGGGTCGCCATAATAAAAATAGATGTAAAGACGGATAAAGAGTTGCTGATTTGATTGAGTTGTCATCATACTCTCTCAACTCCAGTACCTTCTTAAAAATATTATAATGTTAGTAAGGTAGAACTTTTTCAATATTCTCCCTAATATGGCACACTAGTACCAGAAGGGGTTACGCATCGTCTCGGCACGCTCTGGATATTATCTTGTTCAATAATTTGCATGTGGATGCATTCAACATGTAAATTTCCCGTTCGTGAGACTGCGCTCTGGGATCCCTTGTATAATCTGATCGATTATGAAACAATGAATTGGGCTTAGAATGTCAGTAAATACATGAATGAATGAATAGAACGGAACTTGATCTTTGCCCATCTCTATCTCTGTCTATCTCTATGTCAAATTTTTCAAGATTGATTTCGGAGGTGAGCCGTAACAGGATAACAGACAGATCACAAGCTTTTGCGTTTATTATAATGAACTAGTTGATGCCCACGACTTCGTCCGCGTGGATTAAGGTTTTTTGATTTTTGTAAATTTCTAATTTTCCGGGATAAGAAGTCCTATGTCCTTCCCCGGGATATAACCTATCCCTGTACCAAATTTTATTAAAATCGGTTGAACAGATGGAACATGAAAGCGTAGCAGACAAACAGACATACAGACAAACTTTGGCATTCATAATATTAGTATGGATTTTTGAAAATGCTGTGCCCACATAAGCATAGTTTTCAATACAATCCTTAGCTAGCAAGTCCTTACTTTTAAAACTATGCATATGATTGAAAATGCAATATTAGAAATAGATGAAAAAGTCGTGCACGCTCGTAATAGAAAGAAAATAAAGGAAAAAGAAGCTCCACACTTCCTTATTTTGCATGTCATACAAAGCAATGTGATATCAAACGAATGAATAAATGAATGGATAGCACGGAACTTGGTCTTTGCCCATCTCTATCTCTAACTATCTCTATGTCAAATTTTATCATGATTGATTTCGGAGGTGAGCCGTAACAGGATAACAGTAAGATCCCTAACTTTTGCGTTTATAATACGTACGAATTTTTGAAAATGCTGTATCCACATAAGCATAGTTTCCAATACAATCCAAAACCCTAACTTTTAAAACTATGCATTTGATTGAAAATGCAATACTAGAAATAGATGAAACAGTCGTACACGCTCGTAATAGAAAGAAAATAAAGAAAAAAGAAGCTCCACACTTCCTTATTTTGCATGTCATACAAAGCGATGCGATATCAAACGAATGCCTGTGTCATCTCGCAACGCTCGGCATGCCGTCTTGTTCGACAATTTGCATGGGAATGCATTCCGCATGGAAATCCAAGCGTCTGTGAGAGGACGCGGGACTCTGTATATTATGCAATCGATTGATCGGAGTTGATATTATACTGAGATGCTGTATTTCATCCATACTTCATACTTATAATTTAATAAATGCAAAAGTGTGTTTGTTTGTTGGTTTATTGGTTTGTCCTTCAAAAATTGCGAAATTGTCTATCTGTTATAATTAAAACGTCGCTAAACTATGACCGTTGGAGATGTCGGAAAATTAAGAAGTTCACGCGAGAATTAAAAAAAACACACAAACCACGCGGATAAAGTTGCGGGCATCAGATAGTTAAAAATTAAGCCCCATGGAAAATCGTATTATTGGCAAGAAGTAGCACAAGATACAAATGAAAGTCAGCGTTTTAAAAAGGAGAATTTCTAAGCCAGCAAAGCAATTATGTTACTCTAAAAACTAATAAAAACGAATACTAAAAACCTTCAAGCTCTACAAAGTCACAAATGTTAGACATATTGCCAACGTCATATCGTATTCCGTAGTAAATAGGATTCGCTGGCCCGTGACGTAGCGCGCTGTAGCCGGGGCAGCGGGCGTGAGACGCAAGCACGCGTGACGTCATTCGCGAGCGCGAATATACGAGTACGTGTACGCCACTCAGCGCGACGCGTCGAGGGTGAATGCCTCTGTTTCATGTTAGCCTGGTAGCTTTGAACTGTGACGAGAATATTATTCGAAATAAAAAGAGGTGTAAAGAGTCTAGTACACATTAGATCAACGCCCTCGGCCACTGCCTCGTGGGTCTAGTGGTTAGCATGTTTGACTGCGGCTGATAAGATTCGCACCATAATGTAATGTATTGGGTTTTCTGACAATATTTTCTCAGTAGTAGCCCGGAGTTAGGAAGTGGGCGGTGTTTCACACTCGTGCCTCGGAGAGCACATAAAGCCGTCGGTCCTTTGCCTGATCTCTTTCCGGTCGTGTCAAATTGTTCTTTCCTTCCGGAGAGTGCACCTGTGTTTGTGCACACAGTCACACACTATATAGTGCACTATAACATCTCCCGCGCAGATGGCTAATCTCTGCCTGCAATCTAAAAGGTGACCGCCGTGGCCGAAATTCGGTCGGATCATCGCCTTCGGCCTATTTACTTAAGTATATTTGCCACGTGTGGCAACTACCTACCTAACTTCTCTCTTCATCTTTATTTGCAATTAGCCATCAAAATGGAATGAGTACTACTAAAATTCTACATCAATGCAATTAGCAAACAGCGTTTAGAAATTGTTCTGGTCATATATCGGCTCTACTTTGGAAAAACTAGTACATTTAGAAGGTAAACGTTTTCCATAAAGATGCAGGAATCTGAACAACCTATGAATAATGTATAGGTGTGATATTGTGAGATGTGACGCCCGACACAGGAAAAAAATCATTGTAAAAAGTAAAAAATTTAAATTTTAGTCTAGAGACTTGGCTAGAAAGTGAGTTAGTCAGTCGTCAGTAAGTAAGTAGTTAGTCAGTCAGTATAATCTTGTCTGGTGAATATTAACATTTTCGATTCGTCATTATACGGGTTATGATAATTATTAAAACAATTTAACGAGCTAATAACATTATTACAATTTAACTAAAATTGGCCTAATAAATATGTATTCTTGGATGAATTGGTTAATTGACTACTAGTGAAATAATCTTTTTTAGTGATTAGATTTTAGTGATGAATACTATACTAAACACGCAACGACCTCAATTTACATAGACGGGCCCTGTCAAACAAAGAATGTAGGCGTATTTTTAGCAACACCATCAACGCCATCTAGTCTGAGAAGCGGGAACTTGCTTGCAACATCTTGAATGAAAGCTTGAAAACGTATGACTCGGTCATAGATAATATAGGTCATAGCCGTAAGGCCAGTTAGTAAAAAAAAAAACATACAGTTTGCCGCGGAAATTAAATGATTGCGTAATGGATAAAAATATTAAGAAGATTAAATAACGTTTTTTTGGAAATGTATAATTGTGAATTGACACAATTACCTTAAAATTAAAATAATACAGTGCCAAACTAATTAGACTTTAGATGTTAACTTAATAATAACAAATTATCTGCACGACGAGCGATCGTGACAGCGCTACGACGGGAACAAAGATAGGTGAGGAACGTGTTCAGCAACTCGGACGCCCCGCGTTTTTCTATGAAAGGGCCCATCTAGTGCCTACATATATATCGATGTAAACACGCATTTCGACGTTTGAATAAAACGTTGCTGATTTGACTAGTAATTGTCAAATACCCAATTGGGGTTTATTGA
Organism: Erebia aethiops; assembly: GCA_923060345.2. Classification (NCBI taxonomy): domain Eukaryota; kingdom Metazoa; phylum Arthropoda; class Insecta; order Lepidoptera; family Nymphalidae; genus Erebia; species Erebia aethiops. Next base: position 18,130,295 of record OV281091.1, on the reverse strand, counting down.
CAAAAATCAGTAATTTCTTTACAATTGTGTTAAATTTGATATTTCTGTGGCAACCTTCATTTAAAAGAGCTCATTAGGTATAAAGCATTATTCTCACAAGTGCGCGATCTATTAATGTATATTAGTTTTACTATTAGTTCTGGAACATTCTTCACAAGCCCGTACGGCTTGTTACGTCCGTAGTAGGATTTACAACGCAGAGCTCAAAGCGTGCATGTTAATGACATGCTTATTTGCGTAAGAGCGCCGCTTTACAATTTGCCGACATCGCCTATTTAAAAGAATTTCTCTTAAGAAACATAAACTAGGTATATATAGGCCCTGGCGTAATGGCAAGCTCTGTGGTCTATAAGTGGAAAGTTATGCTTTCTATAGGTAGAAGTATGAATAAATAGCTGAAGCTCGTGACTTCGTCCTCGTGGAACTGCCATGCCCCTAACAGGTTAGCCCGCTACCATCTTAGACTGCATCATCACTTACCATCAGGTGAGATCGCAGTCAAGGGCTAGCTTGTAGTGGATTTAAAAAAAAATCCCACGGGAACTCCTTAATATTCCGGGATAAATAGAGCCTGTGTTATGCTCTCTCGGTCCTCTAAACCCATGTAAAAATCACGTCAATCTGTTACTCTGTTGCGACGTGTTTGAAGGACAAACCAATAAAGAAACACACTTTCGCATTTATAATATCAATATGATGTAATATTTGGAAAAAACTATGTTTTGAAAAATCTAAATTTATGTTACATTACTGAGTGGTGTTAAAATAAGACGTATGTGTTTTTATTAATCATTGTTTTTTATCTTTACAGGTAACTTACCGGAAGACGCAAAATCTGATGGTGAGTAAACATTTTTTGTCTGCTTTTATTGATTTTCACTATTTTATTTCAAAATTTTCGTTATTTTTTATTTAAATAAGTACTTAATTAAAACATTTAAATAAGTAAGACTTATGCTTAAGGTGCATGACAAGGGTCTGCCCGCGAAATTCAAATTTAATTTGGATTTTCACAATTTGTAAACTAATACGACAAAGTAGGCTTATGGCATTCAAATTGCGAGCCTAGGAATATCATCTTCACAGGTTTATATAAAAATATTTACTTGAAAGTGTCCAGTTTAAGAAATTAGTCAAAATAATGAGTTTGACGTGAGTTACTCACAAATTAGTCATTATTTTGACTAATTTCTTAAACTGGGCACTTTCAAGTAAAGATTTTTATATAAACCTGTGAAGATGATATTCCTAGGCTCGCAATTTGAATGCCATAAGCCTACTTTGTCGTATTAGTTTACAAATTGTGAAAAACCAAATTAAATTTGAATTTCGCGGGCAGACCCTTGTCATCCACCTTAAACAAAAATGCTTAATTTATCTATAGTATAATTTGTTCCAGTTTTAATTTTAATTAAGTTTTTTGATTCCCACGGGAATTCCTTAATTTTCCAGGATAAATATGTCACTATGTCACTATCGTCTTCAACTATATCCCGTTTACGTCAAAAGATCACGTTTCGTTGATCCGTTGATCTGTTGCAGCGTGATTGAAGGACAAACCAACAAACACACACACTTTCGCATTTATAATATTAGCATGATTATTACAGAAGTTAAAAATGGGCGGTTATCGGTATCTATTATAAAAGATGGATGAGTCAAGACCATTTTGAAACGTCCGGTGCCCTCAATACAGTTTTATTTTGAAATTAATACAGTTTTCCTTTTTGGGGCGTGTGATTACTTGAATAATAATATTATTGTCACGAACATTGAAATAGAATAAAATTCAACATCAATGGTCACAAAGGTTGACAAAGTATGGAAGCGAGGGATGCTTGGTTGCCATGCACAATTTTTTAAATTATAATGATACTATATTTTAAATTATAAATGAAAAGTTACAAGATACTGCCCAGTTTCAACTTCCATGGTGTCTATAGCAATATTTACCCGGGTCATTATGGTAGGGACGAAGACGCGGTCGCTACCTGTCGGCGACCCCGGGGCAAAGCTGACAGCCTGCGTCGGGGGCAAGTGTGACGTTGCAAACAAGTCCTGGACCGATAAAGGTACGACTTCTATGACCCGAGTAAGTGTTGATATAAATATACTAGCTTTTGCCCGCGGCTTCGCTAACATTAGGTATGATTTTCATACAAATTTCATTGCCCTATTTTCCCCCTTAGGGGTTGTATTTTCAAAAAACCTTTTTTGTAAAACCATAAACTAACGGAGATGGTCCGGTTACAGTTTTATTATAACTATAGATTATTATCGTTTATAACATAGACATAGGATTTTTTCGCTACGCTCTCTAAGTCTATGGTTTATAATATTATTACATACTACTATTACCTATTCTGTGATATTACTTAGTGTTATGAAATAATGGGGATATACGAGTATCAATAAAATATTCCAAGGGTATATTAGCGAGGCCTGTGCCGAATCTTACGCCATTGATTCCAAGTTGCGAGCTTTATTCAAATGCTAATATCGGGAACTTGCACGTGTATGAGTAGAGGAAATCGGTGAAGCAAATTGAATTTTGGCAGAGGAATTCAAAGTTGGACCGAGAGTTTGGGCATAATGTGTGATTTGGTTATACGCGTAGTTATATGTAGAGACTTGATTTCAGTGTATAATTGATTAAATTATTTGCTGATTCATTCCCCCTAGTTTTATGGTAATACTAGGTGATGCCCGCGACTTCGTCCGCGTGGATTGAGGTTGTCGATTCCTGCGGAAATTAATTTTCCGGGATAAAAATTAGCCTATGTGTTAATCCAGGATATAATTTATCTCCATTCTAAATTTCAACAAAACCCAAGCGATTTAACCTTTTTGTGCGACGCCGTGTAGAAAAAAACTAGAAGTATGGGTTTAATAATATAATTGCCATGAATAGAGCCAGCCATCAGCCAGAGCCAGATAGATAAGACGTAAATAAAGAGTTTTGATTTTTTTAACGGTGGCTTATGTACGGAACTTTTGAATAATAAGGTATAATTTTATAATGTATTTTTATGGCTTTTCTAAAATTTGCACGAGAGAATCCCCGCTGTAAAGCTGGCAGGATGGCGGCCGGTTTTATGTTTACTTTGTTTTATGAGCAAAACGTTTTAATGCTCTTTGTCTGGTTGTACAACAATTTACGGAGTTTCATTTGAAAAACGACGACTTGGCGAAGCGCTCCCATTCTTGCAGCTTTCAGCACTCAGACACAAAGTCTGTATTTCTTAATGCAAGGTCCGCTCTTTTCGGAACGGGATTAAGGCGAAAACACACTAAGAACAGAGTGCCTAGTAGTAGATTATCTTCCCTTTCGTTGGTGACAATGTTAACTGCGATTTGTATGGAATTGTCAAGCGTTTGTTAGTTAAATGGTAGTTACCGTTGTCGGAAGCGAATACGTCAAAAAAACTCCAACTCGGCCTGCTGGACAGAAAAAAGAACAGTAGGTACATGCGAAACGCTTGCGTCGTAATAGAAATACGTTTCAATAAATTACGTTCGTATTCCTTCGTTCGTACTATTCAAAAGGCGAAAACACACTGCAATTAAGACGAAACGTCAGCGTGTAACGTCAGGGTGCGCATTTTGTTTTAATTTTACAGAACTGTGAACACGAACGCGATTTCCACGTTGACGTATCCCGCGGACGTTTATCCTATCCTGTCAGTAGTGTGTTTTCGCCCTAAAATAAAATACGATATTTTCGCAATTCCAAAGGAACACTACGACAAAACATCGTAGCACGTACTCTTGTATTGTGACATTTGAGATGCACAGGGCTGCTTGAAACGACGTGTTCCCTGTTCGACGCGCATTCTTTTCGATTGCTCTGTCCCCAGTGTTTATTTCACCCTAACAGGTGCACTCACAGATAGACACGTACTTAAACGTATGACTAGGTCAGGTTAAGTCAGCGAAATGCCAGAGCTGAATAGGCCAGTCGCCATCGTATTTAAAACACTTGATTGATTGCGGTCGATTTATACTTACTTAGTAGCAATCAGCCGTGAGTCGTTAGTGATGCCGTCTATTAAACTAAGCGTAAACTAATAGAAATTTCTCATCAAACCCGTTTATTAAATAGGAGCCTTTTTTTAATTTAAATACTAAGTACTGCACTTAATTTAATACTATACAAGAATTAGCCTCCCTAGTTATGTTCATGTTTGGTAACAATAACTCGTCTTTGAGCGGCGATAAGTAGTCAGATCCCCAGTCGCTTTTGGGCAGACTGACAGTAAATTTTACGATCAGTGGAAAGCCCCACACCCACTAAATACTGAATCAGCCTTCCTAGCGATAGTTACCAAAAGTTCAGCCACAGAATACTCGTGTGGTTCAGCTATCTTTCATAATACTTAACTATGCATATCACTCGCAGTAAGTCAATTTATGCAAAGTAGTTGCTCAAACTTGCAGAATATCACAATGACTGCTGACTTCTGCTTTAATGCTAGTTAGCTAGTTAGTAGTTGTTAGTGGACACTTGATCTCTTAAGGTCAAGCCCCACTTGAGATGTACGGAGCGGCGCTGGACGTAGCGGCAAATATTATTTGTATGAGTTTGTGTGGGACCGCGTCGCGCGGTATATCTCTGTGCATAAGTGGGCCCAGCTCCATACAAAATACTACTTGCCGCTACGTGCCGCACCGCTGACCTTGTGATAAAGTGGTGATAGCTTAGTGGAATCTGAGGGAGGAATCCAGGGGTTCAAATTTCTGGATCACACCTAAGGCTCTAACCTACGTCAACGAACAATCAGTAACTGATTCTTCACGAGGTCTAAGTCGTCGCGTAGATACGTTTGTCATCTTCTATGCAGAAGCGTCGCGTCGCGTTGCATCACGTCGCTTTCATCACCGACATAGGACAATGGGTAAATTTTTAAGTGAGTAAGTACGTTTAAAATAGTTAAATGATTGAAAAAAATGTGAGGAATCCTGAGAATTTTCCAGAGGCGATGGGGGTGTTAAGTCTATACCAATCCGCACTCGGCCAGCGTGGTGAACTATGGTCTAAACTTTTCCATTCTGAGAGGAGACCTTAGTAGTGAGTGGGTGATGGGTGGAATTCATGAAACTTAAATAATATTATTATAATAACGAAAACATTAACGACTCTTCTTTCCAACTTCGCGGCTTTGGGAAATTCATTGAAATTAATTTTAAAGTAACCCGCTAAGTCTCAATTAGACCATAAAGTGCCCGGGATACTCCGCAATTTATAATGAAACTTTCCTACTAATTAGGGTTCGTTAGTACAAATTTAATATGAGAAAAACTTAAAGCCAACTTGAATACTACGAGAAGGTATATAATTTACTAGATGATGCCCGAGACATCGTTCGCGTGATTTAAGATTTTTCCCGTGAAAAGCGTTATATAATCGCCTCAGTTAAAGAAGAAAAAATACGTCATATTATATAATAAAGATAGATAAATAGTGTATAACTCACGAGAAGGAATAAAAAAAGTATAGTTAAGAAGTCGGCGGAATATGAATTGCCCATAATTACAAACGTTATGTACGTAAATAATATTTTGTAATTCCAGAATATTTCCACAATATTATGATAATATTATGATAATATTATTTAATTTAATTTAATATTTTTTTAATGGCATGCTGCCATATAGGCACAGTGCCATATTTTAATTACATGGCCTCGTCTTATCATTAAACTAGCTGATGCACACGACTTCGTCTGCGTGGTTTGAGGTTTTTTGGTTCCCGCGGGAACTCTTTAATTTTCCGGGATAAAAAGCCTAAGTGCTATTCCAGACTGTAATCTATCTTTGCCAAATTTCAGCCAGATCCGTTCAGCCGTTCTGGCGTGATTGCGTAACATACATCCATACATCCGTCCATACATCCATCCAAACTTTAACATTTATAATATTAGTAAGATTAGTATAAACACTGAAACCGTCAAACTGCTGTGATTTGGTATATTATAATAAGTGAACTTCCATTCCTATGCATTTAACTAAGAATCAAATCACCACAACCTCATGGTTAACTTTGTACGCGTACAGTGTCAGAAAACGAAACTTGTTTTATCAGTTAAATCGCAACTGTGTCTTCAGTACAAAGTTGTAACAGTTTCCTTTACACATTTATACCTGTTCTTTACTTCTTTATTCCTTTGGGAATAGAGTTTAGAATTCCACTAGAGTTTCAGGATTTTCTATTTTCGTACAAAGCATCAGAAAAGTTTTAGATTCGTGTGCACCTTATTGCTTAGAAGACAAGGTTGGAAATGCATTTTAACCCGTTGACTGTAAAAGTCACATTATGCGCCATGAAACGTCGTTTTCCTTGTTCCTGGAAAATAATTCGAAACTTTTGTAGGTTTATATAGTAAACAAGAGTCTCCACTCCTGACAGGGTTTCATCTACACATACCTACGTTCACAGTTCACGCCGTTTACACACACTCCTTGACTCCTTTGACGACCTCCGTGGCGCAGTGTGTAGCGCTGTTGTGTTAACGTGCGGTGGTCCCGGGTTCGATCCCCAGCAGGGTCAATTTAGGAATTAATAATTTCTGAATTTTCCCTGGTCTGGCCTGGTGGGAGGCTTCGGCCGTGGCTAGTTACCACCCTACCGGCAAAGACGCCAAGCGACTTAGCGTTCCGGTATGATGCTGTGTAGAAACCGAAGGGGTATGGGTTTAATATAACTGCCATGCCCCTAACAGGTTAGCCCGCTACCATCCTAGACTGCATCATCACTTACCATCGGGTGAGATCGCAGTCAAGGGCTAACTTGTAGTTGATAAAAAAAAACTCCAAAACGCAATTACAAACTATTACATATAGTACCTCATACTCGTAGAGGTAAAATAGTAACTCATCCTGATTACCATCACCCACCTTTAGTGTGGGAAATTAGGTAATTTTTTTTTTCGTGTGCGAAAACTGCGGGCAATAGCCTGCAGTTTTTTACATGTTGCCTATTCACAATTATTTTTATCATGATAAGTCAACTATTTCCAACGAGATAACCTAGACTTTAAAAAAAACCCACGGGCATCATCTAGATAATAATATATCGAAGTTCCACGATACTAAGTAGGTATATCAAAGCAATATTTCAATCTCGAAAGGAAACCACAGCATAATAACCACATAATATATTGCTTCTTTAAAAACTTTGTTAATAAATAAAGCAATTTGTCAAAGCAACGCAACCCTTGCCGCTACACGACGATATCAAATACAACGAACTCGAGCTACTTATTCGATACAAATTACCTTCCACACAAAATGGCGGTGTTGTAACCCTCTATGTACGCAGCGGGGTATAAAATATCACCGCACAATACAAATTATAACACTTCAATATTTTTAATAAATACTAATATGTTTTGCCCGCGACTTCGTCTGCGTAGAATTAGGTTCTTAAAAATGAATTTCAAATAACTGTGAAAAACTTAAATTTATTCATTTTTCACCAAAAACACATAATATATCAAGTTTCATGAATAAAACTTGAACCTATTTAACCTTCTTGGGGGTGGAATTTCGGAAATTCCTTTATTAGTACACCTTTAGGGTGCTCAAGGAATATTCTCTCATGATAAAATCCGAAAGCAGTTTTTTTAATAATATCAGGTAAGTATGACTTCTCTCATCGAGCCTGACTTGTAAAGTATTAGGCTTTAAAAGCTTTATTCTTTAAGTTTTATTGTACGTAAAAAAACTCTAAACTTGTTGGTTTATATCATGCCCCTCGAGAGCCCAACATAGAACGGGATTGGATATTTAGTCACTTTGTACACTGGAGGGTTAAAGTGACGTCTCTATTTATACTCCAAAGTCTTGCCAGATTTATTAAACGTTAATTGGGGAATATTGTGTTTACGTTCTTGGAATTTGTGTGTTCAAAGTAAGATTTGTTTCGCACGTAATTATACACGGAAAAATAAACTTCTTGCACCGGAATTAGAGAAAGTGAGATAAATCGTGAAGACAGTGAAACCTAGACACGCAGCCTAATGGCTATATCTTATACTAGCAGATGCCCGCGACTTCGTCCGCGTGTATTAAGTTTTTTAAATTCCCACGGGAACTCCCTAATTTTTCGGGTATAGCCTATGACACTCACGAATAATGTGGCTTTCTATTGGTACCAGAATTTTCAAAATCGGTTCAGTAGAACCAGAGATTACACCCTACAACGTCACTAACTTTAACTCTTTATAATAATACTAGAAGATGCCTTCGACTTCGTCCGCGTTGGTTAAGATTTTCGATTCCCGAATTCCCAAAGGCGAGAACAAAAACCTCAACAAAATCGCGGGCATCGGCTAGTCTACTAATCCATACTTCCATACTATATACTATAATATATATATTATATATTTTATATTATCTTATCTTACTAATATTATAAATGCGAAAGTTTGGATGTATGGATGGATGTTTGTGACTCAATCACGCGCCAACGGCTGAACGGATCTGGCTGAAATTTGGCACAGAGATAGATTATAGTCTGGAATAGCACATAGGCTTTTTATCCCGGAAAATTAAGGAGTTCCCGCTGGAACCAAAAAACCTCAACCCACGCAGACGAAGTCACGGGCATTCTCTAGTTATATCATAAATGGCAGGAAGCATGACCTTCAGCGATAAGCAATACGACGTAGAGAAATCCAGCCAATATTAATTATGAAAATCGCAAACGTGTAATCCAGAGGCGTGCCCAAAGACCTAACATGGTCTGCGTAGCACGGAGGGAATATAAACCTTTTTGTGCGAACCTTCGAACTAAATTATAAAACGACCCTCGCGTGTAGACTGGGATCCCACACGCCTACTGAAGGTTCGGGTTAAGACCCCTGATTTGATTTAATTAAAATTATTATAATAATAAGCCTTCAGCAATTAGCATACAAGCATTTTCTCATGGCTTCGTCTGCATGTTTAGAATTAACTTGTGAGGAAACCAACATGTCCTTTACCGGTATCCAAATCGGTTGAAAATATAAGCTGGGAAAGCGTAGCAAACAGACAGACAGACACTTTCACATTTATTTAGCTATGGATTACTCGTAGACTTCACACGCGTGTGAATAAAATTCCATATAGTATAACGCGCCAGTGAGTGACGTCATGACGTGTGAAAATAATTTTCACTTGACAAAAGCCTTTCGCTACATTGTTGTGGTACTTGTTGTTGTTGTTATCCCAACAACAATGACTCGACGCGAGCGATAATACGCGCGTTTTTATAACATGCTTGTAATAATGACGTCATCAGTAACCGATATCAGAAGTAGGAGTGGAACCAATATCAGGCGGGTTACTACCATCGCCTCAAGCAGCATTATTTCAAAATAGACTGGGATCCCACACGCCTATTGAAGGTTTGGGTTAACAACCTGATTTTATTTAATTAAAATTATTATAATAATAAGCCCTCAGGCATTAGCATAGAAGCATTTTCACATGTCTTCGTCTGCATGTTTAGAATTAACTCGTGAGGGAACCTGCATGCCAGCGGAGTTACTATAATCGCATAAAGTCATATTATTTTAAAATTACATTTTCATGTCCTAACCTTGACATCTCATAAATAAGGATTATAATTCTAAAACACAAACGTCAACTATATTAAAACAATACGGTTTAAAGCGATGGTAGTATACTCCCAGTACTCAGTAGTAAGCAAGCCAGTAAGTGTTTTATCTACTCCAGCATCGAAAAGTTCCAATTTCGAATTTGACAACTATATCGAATTGAACCCTCTTTCGTGTTTGCTTCTCATAACGATACAGTTCGTTGTATGGGAGCTGTATCGTTATGAGTCGTAGCTGTATCGATATGGTTATCTTCATAAATAGGATACCTATAGCTTAGCGGCTCTGGGTTCTGGCACTTTCCCAACCAGTCAATTGATTTGACTTTTTTATTAATTTACAAAGTAAAAAATTATAAAGACGTCCTTGTCGTAGATAAAATCTTGTATGCAACTGTACGTAATTAGTCATTTTAATTCTCGTACTATCCTATTTTGATACTCGGCAAGCCTCGTACCAAAAAACAGCACTCGAATTAAAATGACCCTCATTACGATACAGTTGCATAAATAGCTATTCCAAACCGATGTTAGGGCGGTTTCATAGTACAGACGCGCCCTTTGCCACACGCGCAACTCTTACGAGCATTGACACGCTTGATAAGCTCGTATACAACTGACTACTACCTGTACCTTCTATTACCTATTCCATACTTCTATACAACAGATTGACAACTATACAAGTGAATACGGCGGACAAAAGCGCACGTTCGGTTTTTTGAAACGCAAAATTTGGCGCGTGTGTAAGCGCGTTAGCCGGTAATAGCCTATATGCGCAAAAAATAGCTTCTACGTAAAATAACTTTCAATTAGAATCAAATATATTTTTTTTATGTATAGGAGTATCTCATTGATCGTCATATTAATAACGGACACCTTAAGAAGATTCGTCTATATACCACCAGGCGACGAAGTTGTCCACGTGAACAGGCCAGCCGTGTAAAACCGACGTGGGTGTTATAAATGACTAGCTGATTCCCGCGACTTCGTTCGCGTAGATTAAGTTTTTTTGGTTCCCGCGGGAACACTTTAATTTTCCGGGATGAAAAGGTAGCATTTGTGTTATTCCAAACTTTAATCTATCTCTGTGCCGAATTTGTAGATCCGTTCAGCCGTTCCGGCGTGATTGAGTAACAAACATCCATCCATTCATCCATCCATCTAAACTGCATTTATAATATTAGGTAGTCCCCTTCAAAGTTGGCCGTAACATCGTCACCACTCATCCTAAGAGCCAGTCCACACGGTGCGTTGCGTCGCCGCAACGCATATATTTTGACGCATAGCCGGCCGTTGCGCTGCGACGCGGGTGCTGCGTCATCGCAGCGTTACTACAACGACGTCGCAATGAGTACACCCCCGCCCTCTTCGTCTCAGGGGTGCAGTTCCGTCGTGAGTGTGTTGCGTCGACGCAGCGCACCGTGTGTACACTATGATTATTAGTATGTAAAACGACGCAGCGACAGCGCTACGTCGACGCAACGCTAACGCAACGCGCCGTGTGGACCGGCCGTAAAGCAGGTACCCACGTAATGAGTGAAGTGTGAAAATTCCATAATGTTCCCCATAACAAAGCCCGCCGCTACATTGTTGGAATACTTATGAAATGTTGTAATTTCAGCAACAATGACTCCCGCGTAATTCCTCCGAGCCGTTTGCTCGGCGCTAGTCGCTACAAATAAGTGCGGGGAGCTTTTATATACTTGATGCTTTTATGCTTTGGCCCTGCTCTACCAATAAACTTAATGGAACTTCGGTAGCATTAAAAACTTACTCAATAAATACGTTTACGTGTGTTTTTCTTGTTTTTAACCTCAAAAGGAACTCTTATAGGATCACTTCGCTGTCCAGTTATTAACTGTCTGTCTAAACCATTTTTTCAGAAATCCATGGAGGTAGCAACTTTAAGTAATTAATACCAAATACTGAAGTCTATGGTCCCTTAGAGCTGAACTTCGGTAACATTTAAAACTTACTCAATAAATACGTTTACGTGTGTTTTTCTTGCTTTTAACCTCAAAAGGAACCCTTATAGGATCACTTCGTTGTCCAATTATTATCTGTCTGTCTAAACCATTTTCTCAGAAACCCATGGAGGTAGCAAATAATTAATACCAAATATTGAAGTCTATGGTCCCTTAGAGCTGTACAGAAAGCAAGCTTCTAACTTCTAAGTCAACGCAAATAAATTATTATCATACATTTTGACACTCGCCAGTAAATTGAAACCTATAGGGTACTTATCGTTGACGTAGAATTATGAAATTCGGCAAGAAGCAAGTTCTCATCTCATTAGTAAATGAAAAAATCCGAAAATCATCAATTTCTAGTAATATCACATTTTTTTTTAATAATTGTCCTTCGAACCCCCTTATCTTTTCGTTGAAGCAATATTCGATTCTTTCATAGTTTATGAACTTCAGTAGTTCAGTAATCTTTAGGTATTTTAGGTACTAATATAATATTATAAATGCGAAAGTTTGGATGGATGGATGGATGTTTGTTACTCAATCATACCAGAATGGCTGAACGGATCTAGATGAAAGTCGGCACAAAGATAGATTGGCACAGAGATACATTGTAGTCTGGAATAACACATATAGGCTATATTTATCCCGGAAAATTAAAGAGTTCACGCGGTTCGAGATCACGAGTTCAAGTCGCAAGCATCAGCTAGCATTAACTAAATACAAGATATATTTTTTTTTTGTAAAGGGTTTTCAGACAACAAAATTTTAGCGCAGCGTTCAACGGCAGCATTTTTAATCACGTCTGATAGAACTCTTATATACAGCGTTTCGTCCTCTGGTGATTCAATTAAGCCGTCATCCGATTCCATTAAAGTTGGAAAACGTATTCATAGAAAGTAAAGCTTCTGTAATGCCCTCGCTGCATCACGTGACTAATTGTGTGTCATTTCAATCGTGACTTAATTCCATGGATTAATATGTCAGAATGTTCTAGACAAAGCCATCATAATATTACTGTCTATCAAGTTGTGAATTGGGAGGAAATGACTGCACTTTATTCCCGACATTTAGGAATTTATAATTTCTGAAGTTTCTCTGGTATAGGCATCTTATAGGCAAGCGAGCTCCACCTTAGGCTGCATCACCACTTGCAAGCAGGTCTGATTGCAACCAAGCGCTAGACTATATATTTAAAAAAAAAACTTCGGCCATGGATAGTTACCACCCTATCCGACAAAGATGTACCACCAAACAATTTTTCAAAACTCCGGGCTAGTAGTGATAATTTCTTGCCAGAAAAACCCAATATTGGTTATGGCCCGACCCGGGACTCGAACCCGTGACCTCGTCGGCCGCAATCGAACATACTAACTACTAGACCAACGAGGCAGTCACTGACAATAATTAATTGTAACAATGAATGAGAAGTTTGCGCGCTTTTCGTAAAGTTCACACTGACCTATATGTTAGTTGTATGGCACGCCTATTTTCAACCGTATGTCAAAGAAAATAGAAAATAGGCCAAGTTTAAGTTGTTAAAACATTGAAGCTTTGCCTCAACGCCACTTCTGCTTGTGGGCCTTGCACCTATATATACGGAGGTCACCCACGACAACTTTTAGTCGCGGGTTTTTACATCGCGCATCTGCATTGCTACTTCTGGCCGTTTGTCGCATTTGTAACACGCGACAAACGCGTTTCAGTAGCGATTTCATATTAATATTATAAATTCGAAAGTGTGTTTATTTGTCCTTCAATTACGCCGCAACGTAGCAACGGATCGCTCGGATTTTTAGCAAGAGTATAGTTGAGGACCTGAAGAGTGACATAGGCTACTTTTTATCTCGGAAAATTAAAGAATTCCCGCGGGAATCGAATATAGTTTAAACCACGTGGATGAAGTTGCGGGCATGAGCTAAAAATCGCATATATCTCAAGAAAGTCTGAAGGTCGTTCATGGAAATTAGCATTCTTTTCTATAACAAAATTCTACAACCTATATTAAACTTGCCTTTACACAAGTTTAAGAAACCCATTAAAGGGGTGCTCCTGATAAAAGCTTATTAGAAGAAGTAGTGTTGATGTTAATGTAAATGATAAAAGAGCATGGCTTTGATTTCAAGCTATGAAGGTTGATTCTGATTCTCCTACGGATCTTTTTTTTTTAATCCACTACAAGCTAGCCCTTGACTGCGATCTCACCTGATGGTAAGTGATGATGCAGTCTAAGATGGTAGCAGGAACCCATACCCCTTCGGTTTCTACACGGTATCGTACCGGAACGCTAAATCGCTTGGCGGCACGTCTTTGCCGGTAGGGTGGTAACTAGCCACGGCCGAAGCCTCCCACCAGACCAGTCCAGGGAAAATTCAGAAATTATAAAATCCCAAATTGACCCTGCCGGGGATCGAACCCGGGACCTCCGCACGTTAAGGCAACAGCGCTACACACTGCGCCACGGAGGTCGTCAAAGTCTCAAGGATCTAATCATTTAAACCGATAGAAGCGATACATAATCGTGGTTAATAATGTCCTCCCGACCGAATTTCGGCCACGGCGGCCTATCTAAAGAGAGGTTAGCCATCTGCGCGGGATATATTATAGTGCACAAGTGTGTGCGCAAACACAGGTGCACTGTCAGTTCCTTTACTCTCATAGCCCGATGGGACTGAAAATCCGACACGACCGGAGAGAGATCAGGTGCAGGACCGACGGCTTTACGTGCTCTCCGAGGCACGGGATGAAACACAGCCAACTTCGTTACTCCGGGCTAGTACTGAGAATTTCTTGTCAGAAAAACCCGATACATTTTATGGCCTGACCCTGGACTCGAACCCGAGACCTCGTCGGTCGCAGTCGAATATGCTAACCACTAGACCAACGAGGCAGTCGTATATAATTGTGGACAGTGACGCAATTTCATCACGGTCTTTTTGCGATTTTATAGTTATTGAATCGCTGCAAAGAGTCGCTGTGAGCGACCTTCCTTAAAATTTTAACTCTCCACATTATCTGCTTTTATCCCATAATCCCGCGATCAGTATGGGTTATTTGAGTTCGCAAATGCAATGATTCCAAAGGGATTACGAGCGGATTTCGATTATTAAAAAATAAATTGTCGAAAAAGCGTTGACCATTAAGCAAAAGTATAAAGAATTTATTTCGCATACTGAACGAGTGCTCGAATTGTATTTACCAAAATTTAAAAGAGGCTTTTCAATAAATATAGCCTGTAGGTATGCAATATAACAGCACTTAGTATTATAAAATTGTTCAGAATTATACTAAGTTAATAAATTAAAATAACATTAATTTTTGTCTTTAATAATTATTATTGTGTTAGTATCGTGTTCTTTTACCTGAATAAGTGTCATATATTTGGGAATTTGGGAACCGTTGGTGTAAATTAATCTTCAGCGCATTTATTGTTTTTCAACGAGGTAGTCTTCTGCCGGCTTTTCTTCTGAATGGTCAGAAAGAGGTCATATTTTTTTAATAAAAAATGCCCAAAGCACTTCTACTATCTAGCAGTTAACTATACAAAACTAATAAATATTATAAATGCGAAAGTGTGTTTGTTTGTTGGTTTGTCCTTCAATCACGCCGCAACGGAGCAACGGATCGATGTGATTTTTTGGCATGGGTATAGTTGAGGACATGGAGAGTGACAAAGGCTTTATCCCGGAAAATAAAGTAAATCAAAAAACCTTAAACCACTCGGGCGAAGTCGCGGACATCATCTAATCTCTATATAAATACGTGTACATGACGTGTACTTTCACAAATGGGGGCGTGGTAAAGAAGTCGCCATTTTAAATTTAACTGTCAAATGCATTTATGCAATTTTATTCCAATTCTGCGCTGCGAAATGGAAACGGGTACATGAATGAATATTAGAACTGGAAACGGTAGGTATTTATTTTTAAATAGAGGTAGTAGTAACGGAAGCGTAAGATAGCCTATATTATATGTATATGCAAGATTGTATGTTTGGAAAGGTAAATTCATCATCATCATCATCATCATCATCATCATCATCATCATCATCAGCCAATATGCATCCACTGTTGGACTTAGGCCTCTTTAAGATTGCGCCGACTTTGCGTATCCTTGGCTGTTAGCATCCATTTGATGCCAGCCACTCTGCGAATGTCGTCGCTCCACCTAGCCGGGGGGCGCCCCACACTCCCTTTGCCGAGACGCGGTGTCCACCTTGCGACTCCAGCGGCCGTCGGTCCTACGAAAAACGTGACCAGCCCACTGCCACTTCAATGTGCTAGCCTTGAGAGCTATGTCGATTACTTTGGTTCTTTGGCGAATTACTTCGTTTCCGATTTTATCCCTTAAAGAATTTCCGAGCATAGCTCTTTCCAGAGTGCGTTGAGCGACTTGAAGTTTGTGGACTAGCCTCGATGCCAGTGTCCACGTCCACTCGGCACCGTAAGTCATAACTGGCAGGATGCACTGATTGAAGACTTTGGTCTTCAGGCATTGAGGTAAAGGCGACGAAAAGACTCGACGGAATTTGCCATATGCTGCCCAGTCCAGCTGTATTCTCCGTTGTCAACGTATCTCTTTCTCAAAACTGGTACTTCCTACTTGCAAAATTACAGAACAACCCACTCTCGGACCCCGTGATGCAATTGGATAGGTCTTGTAGACGCACCCTGTACTTAGACAGAAATAAATGCCGAGCTATATAGGCATTGTAAAATTTCAATGTATCGCCAATCAACTTGAGATCGCTGCAAGGATTCGAGAACAGTCCAGGTCTCCATGGAGTCAAAGGCCTTCTCATAGTCCACGAAAGCGAGACACAGAGGCTGTTTGTTCTCATAGGACTTCTGCACAATCTGCCTCAATGTGTGTATGTGGTCTATGGTGCCGTAACCATGTCGAAACCCAGTCTGCTCTGGTAGCTGGAACTCGTCAAGTCTTTGTGAGAGACGATTAGTGATAACGATGGAAAACAGCTTATATATGTGGCTTAGGAGTGAGATGGAGCGAAAGGTGAATTATCTGAGGTGAATTAATTTAGGTGAGATCAAAACGCTGAGGCAGTGAGGATTGTCTTAGAAAAAATCATAACTGGCTGTACCGAATTATATAGTTAGGTTATGTTGCATTAGTTATGTCTCAAAGTGCTGGAATGGCGACCTCACACTGGAAGACGTAGCGTCGGCAGACACGGTGGACGGATGACATCAAGAGAGTCGCAGGGAGTAGCTGGATCCAGGCGGCGCAAGACCGTGGCTTGTGGGGGACCGTACAAGAGACCTATGTCCAGCAGTGGATGTCCATTAGCTGACGACGACGACGACGAATTTTGTCACTACTTAGATAAATGATCCTGCCACTGGAAAGGAGTCCACTCCAGAAATGAACGTAAATAGTTGAAATGAACGATGGTTGAAATGAAATGATTTATTGATTTCACGTAAGGAAAACTTGTGCAACTTCTAATAAGTCAAGATACAAGATTCTAACACCGTTTTGGAAAATGTTCTACTGAGAAATGTTGATTTTTCTACATATTCGAGCTATCGTGCAGTTGCATCTGCGATCGGTGTGTGATGGCAATTCCATTAGATTAGTATCTCTATGCTCCACTAAGCTAAAATTAGCCTTTAAAAAACGTTTTAGAATTTCCTAAAACTCCTTTACAGCAATATTTTAATCAACCTTTAAAGAATTTTTCTAAAACTATAATCTCAAACACTGATAGGACTCCAACTATAGTTTTACAACCAGTGTATTTATTCAAAGGACGAGTTCCTAAGCCCAGTTAGTTCTAATCTGCGCGAACAAACCTCGGGATTAAACTAACTGAGAACTATCCCGGATAAAACCACCGCGTTCCAGTTCCGCTGATCGCTTAAACTGATAGGGGATTCACCTTCTACAACTTTTTGAATAATGTACACCTTTCTGGTTAGATTAACTATAGATTTATTAGAACACTAGCTGATACCCGCGACTTGGTTTGCGTGATTTATGCCTATGTCACTCTCCGGATGCTCAACTATACTATTTGTTTCTTTATTTAAAGGTTTTCTGGAGGAGATCACTTTCAGTGATAGGTCCCGCCTTTGCGCACTTATTTTTAAATAGTTATTTCTTTTTGCTTGTTTACTACTTTGTTTCTTTTTAATGTTTTTATTTATCTATCTATCTATAATACCCGTGCAAAAAATTACGTCGATCCGTTGGTCTGTTGCAGCGTGATTGAAGAACAAACCAACAAACACACACTCATTTACATTTTACAATATTAGTAGCTATGGACATTTTCTATTAGCAGCCCAGTCGGAAAAGAGCCGCATCGTAAGCAAGATATCGCAGGTTTGAATCCCTCTTGAGTAAACAGTAAATGTAAAGTTCAAATTTTTAAAGACTCTAAAGACAAAACTTACTGTGGTCAGAGAGACAGGCAGACACATTTTCTCATTAATTATAATATTAGTATGGATATTTTAAAATATTAATTTCTCTGAAGTAAAAACAATCTGTGTTTACTTGGAATTATGCATTAACCATTTAAAACCACTTTTATTTCCCCAAAAACGATTCCCAATCTTAAACCCAAATAGAATTTCGTGCACATAAATGATTAATCTGACGACCAAATACCAAAGCCAAGTTCGGTTCCAAATCTACAAGAACAAATGTCTGTATTAAACTAACCGCGAAGTACCGAATAAAACCACCGCATTCCGACAATAGCTCTGAAGTTATACACAACTCAATTGATTCAACTTTATGAATAGTTTACCTTTGATCTGGTTTCGAAAAGCTTTGAAACTACAATTTAATATTTATGGATACTATCCTAGTAGCTTGATATTTTACTAGAATACATTGGTACTTACATCATTCTGATTACTGCCTATCTATACTTCTATGCTTCTTATTATAAATGCGAAAGTTTGGCTGGATGGATGATTGAATGGATGTTTGTTACTCAATCACGCCAGGGCGGCTGAAGGGATCCGGATAAAAGGCACCGAGTGACGACCTCCGTGGCGCAGTGTGTAGCGCTGTTGCCTTAATGTGCGGAGGTTCCGGGTTCGATCCCCGGCGGGGTCAATTTGGGAATTGAATTTTTCCTGGTCTGGTCTGGTGGGAGGCTTCGGCCGTACCTAGTTACCACCCTACCGGCTAAGACGTGCCGATAAGCGATTTAGCGGTCCGGTACGAAGCCGTGTAGAAACCGAAGGGGTATGGGTATAATATAACTGCCATGCCCCAAACAGGCTAGCCCGCTACCATCTTAGACTGCATCATCACTTACCATCAGGTGAGATCGCAGTCAAGGGCAATCTTGTAGTGTATAAAAAAAATAAAAAATAGATAACAACATAGTCCGGAATAACACAAGCTACTTTTTATCCCGGAAAATTAAAGAATTCCCGTGGGAAACGAAAAACTCAATCTACGCGGACTCCAGCTAGTATTCTACTATTTTGATAGGTTCCAGTCCATCTGTCCAATTAACCGTATACTGGTAAATTACATCTCTATTAAATCTTTATAAAAACTGGATTTATCTGCGGGATATCGTTTTACAAAGGTTATTAAAAGCTACTCGGGTTTTTATAGGATTATCTTATCTTGTACCATTTCTTTAAGGTTGGCTTTCGAAGAATAATTAATCATATTCCAGAAGAAAAACGGCTAAAAACTGTCCAGTCAGCTCACAAAAAGCCGGCCAAATGACATTTCTGTCAATACCACTGGCACTTATTAATTTAGCATTCGCAGCCGACGGTAATTAATTACTGATGATTGGCGGATCTAGGGAAGGCCCTTTCATCGCCTGTGGTGTATCAAAATATCGGTATATATTAATTAGGTACTACGCTGTATCGTCGATATTCATCGAAGTGTAGGGGAATGGAACTCATATTCCAATTAAATCAAATCAATTATTCAAAATAGGTACACTGTAGGTACACTTATTGTCGTTAAAAATGACTTACTTAAAAAAACATGATGGTGATCGATTATCACCATCATGTTTTTTTAAGTAAGTAGTTACGGTATCTTAAAAGTAAAGCTACGAGGGTTCCAAACGCGCCCTGGTCTGAGAAGAGCCCACAACAAACTCAGCCATTTTTTTAATTATTATTATCACTTACGTTAAGTATCCATATCCATATTATCAACCCATTGCCAGCTCACTACTGAACACGAGAGTCCTCCCGGGATAAGAAGGGTTTGGCCATAGTCCACCACGCTGGCCAAGTGCGTATTGACTTCACACGCCTTTTTTTTTTATCCACTACAAGCTAGCCCTTGACTGCGGTCGCACCTGATGGTAAGTGATAATGCAGTCTAAGATGGTAGCGGGCTAACCTGTAAGGGGCATGGCAGTTATATTAAACCCACACCCCTTCGGTTTCTACACGGCATCGTACCGGAACGCTAAATCGATTGGCGGCACGTCTTTGCCAGTAGGGTGGTAACTAGAC
Source organism: Erebia aethiops (assembly GCA_923060345.2). Classification (NCBI taxonomy): domain Eukaryota; kingdom Metazoa; phylum Arthropoda; class Insecta; order Lepidoptera; family Nymphalidae; genus Erebia; species Erebia aethiops. The sequence goes on along the minus strand of OV281091.1, from coordinate 18,110,253 downwards.
ACGGCCGAAGCCTCCCACCAGGCACCTTCGAGAACTTTCGAGCGTACAGGTTTCTTCACGATTGTGAGCATAATTCCAGAAGTGGGTGAATAATTAAAATTACTTTAAAAATATGTTTGTACTCTCTTTAAAACGTGCACGAATAAATGGTTAAACGTGTAGCGGTTTCACGAGAGATTTAATGTAAACAGTTAATTATAAAAACTTGGCCAAAGCATCACAACAACAATAAATTAATCATTTGATCGGGCTGCAGTTGCTACTGCTAAGCTCTAAAACAAATTGCGATCTAAACACAAAAGTATTCAATAATCGCTGAGTCTGTCGGGAACAGACTAACCCAACAAAGTCAAAATACTCGTATTTATGCAAATTAATCCAATATGGCGTATCCCCGCCAACAAACTGACCGAGTGAATTACATCGAATGAATCAAATATCAACTTAATTAAACCTTCGTCAATAAACAATTAAATACACAATCTTTTATATTTTCTAAAAATTCAACTTTAATTTAAAAGCAAAGCTGACACGATGTTTTCCTTCAGCGTTTGAAGCAAGTATCGAACCCGCGACCCCGTACAGGAGGTCTTCACCTCTTCATCTGTATGGCTTAGCTTCGCACATGAATACAAATTGTCATCGGCATCAGCATCTTCAACCATTGTTAAACATGGGTCTCCATTCAGGAAGGGTTTGGCCATAATCCACCACACGCATAGTGGCGTGCACAGGTTGTAGTGCTAGGGTAGGCATTAGTTAGTCAGAATATCTATGTACTTGCTGTTTTGATGAAACACAAGCATTGACATTTCCATTTGGGCAACCAGTGCTTTTATGTCTCTATGAACAGCACGCCACTGCACACACACATAAAATGTTGCCTATGTTGCAATTCCCAATGTTGTCAAATCGGTGCACTCATTGTTGCGTAAATTTGACGACCTCCGTGGCGCAGTGTGTAGCGCTGTTGCCTTAACGTGCGGAGGTCCCGGGTTCGATCCCCGGCAGGGTCAATTTGGGAATTTATAATTTCTGAATTTTCCCTGGTCTGGACTGGTGGGAAACTTCGGCCGTGGCTAGTTACCACTCTACCGGCAAAGACGTACCGCCAAGCGATTTAGCGTTCCGGTACGATGCCGTGTAGAAACCGAAGGGGTATGGGTTTAATATAACTGCCATGCCCACAGGTTAGCCCGCTACCATCTTAGACTGCATCATCACTTACCATCAGGTGAGATCGCAGTCAAGGGCTAGCTTGTAGTGGATAAAAAATAAAAAAAAATCGAGCGTGACGAACATAGACAAACTAAATAAAGCCGGACAAACATCCAGAGATACAAACCTACAAACATTAATAACACTCACTAAAAAAATTCTACATCAATGCACTCAGCAGAGTAAGAGAATTATTTTACTATCTGTTAAGATCTCCAGTCATGGCCTGACGATGCACCTATAAGTGCACCTATTAAAATGCATCGAAAGCTTTCACCTGTTACCCGTCTAATACAATACAGCACGTTTCAGTACCTTCCTAATGTTAATCCTAACCCCGCTACCCCGTGCAAGTGGTACAATGATCTAAGTGAGTTTCAATCCAACCCACTATTGTTCTGTACCGTTAGTCCTAGTTTTAACATTGCTATTACAACAACAAACACATTGGAGTCAAAGTGAAATGAATCTTAAGTGCATTGTTTAAAGCTAATTTTCATGTAACCATTTACAGTCAGCACTCCGAACGGAAAAGTTCTTATATTAAAATCGGTTGTATTGAATTTGTGACTTTAAATCAAGGGTGTTTCCGTCCATTTTACTTTGAAGCAAATGTGTTCGAACACTCGAATACGACTGGTTTTAAAACTGGTATTAAGCGTTCTGAGGACCTCATAAAGACTTTACTGCTCGGCGTTGTCTCAAAGACGCTCATAATTAATGATTAAACGAACTTACCTGTAAGTGAAGTTCTATCATAATTATATGAGTCGCTTCATTCGAAGATATAAAGATACACACGTAGTTTCCACGTACTAGCAAATAATCGCACGTTGTTCAGAGGAGTTATAAAAAAAAGGAACCCCCACTACCCGCGTCTGTCTCGCACGACAGAGCGGATTCGTTCGTCATTTAGTTTAGAGATACATACCTATACTTAAAGCTCTTGCGAAAATATGTTTCGGGATGGGTGGGTTGGGAACTTAATATTATATCTTCGAATGAAGCGACTCATATAATTATGATAGAACTTCACTTACAGGTAAGTTCGTTTAATCATTAATTATACTTCGTCGCTTCATTCTTCAGATATAAAGATACACACGTAGATGTTAAGAGATATAATATATTTTTGCAAGAGCTGTATCTACGCTGAATAGATACTAATTATTGTTATCAATAATTTTATTTATTCTTCTTATCTCTTATTTGAGCTGTAATGTTTTAAACAGTTTATGTTTAAGGTTGGAATCATGAGCTGATTTCCCCGAGATGCTTATTTACGTACATTTAAGATGACATTAAAATTTCTCTTAAGTATTTATTGTACTTAAGTTTCAATTTAAATAACTTTCAATTTACCAATAATACAATCTTGCGCTCTTTTGCTTTAGTTGCTAGTAACAAGCATAAACGTATTATAGTTTCGATGCAATCGAATGGAACTAAATAGTTATTGATGTCCATAACTAGTAGCAAGATTTATAATCTAATACCAAGTATATTAGCCGGGGCAATACTTTATTTTATTTACACAATTAGCACAACAGACGTCCAATGGGACGTTTAAGTGCGAAATCCTGCCCAGTAGCAGAAGACGGAACGTTTTGTTTTTTGGAAGCGTGGCGAGAAAAGAACAGGTTTATTCTGGTCCTGTTCTGAAGGTACTATCTCGAGTATTGCTTTAACTATATATTTGAGTAAAATTTTATATTAAAATACCGTTTTAAGATGTTTGTCGAACAATTATATCGTCAATAAGGTTATGGAATGTAATAAATTCCTACCCGCATAAAAGTTACCCCGAAATTATAGGTGAAGAATGAATATTCGGTCGATATTGTGACAGACTACTAATATCGACTTTGAAGGGTTAATCGATTGGTTTGAACTTTTTAGCCCCACTGACGTTAGAAGCTTTAAAGTAAGTTATCTAAGAAGTCTAGACTTCTATACTATTTAACGATGCGTAACCTAGCTGTGCAGGTCATTGAATATTGAATTTGAATAAAAAAAAAACATTTGAAATGAGAAAAATAAACATCATTATAAGCTATTTAATTAATGAGAATCTTTAAACCGATGCATTAATTCCCTGATATTTTATGGAAAATGCACTGACACCACTGATCCTATGTGAGGTAAGTGTGATCCAGAGGTTACATTTGCGGCCGCTGCTCAATGCCGATTTTTGGTTTTCATTAATGTCTTTATTGGTAACTCTCATTCAGGGTCTGAATTGACTAAACAAGAATTTTAATTTTGCAAACAACTCTATGCAAGTGTTGCGGGAGCATATTGTTTACGCGAGTAAATTGTACCATGTTTTCGATTACGATGTACGAGTACGTATTATTATAACGACAGTTTTATAACAGTTTTTCAAAGATTGTTTCCAATATGCGGATAATGGATATTTATGGATGGATCTTAAAAACTTTTTACCCAACACTTATTAAATATTTAGAAAAAACAGAAACATAGTGGTCAAGGAAGCACTTATCTCTATACGAGATCTCTACCAGTTACCCATGGCACCCCGCTTGGATTCGCGTTTCGGGTAAGACAACCTACGCGTTTTACTGTGTCTGCAGAAACAATTTCCAACGAAATATTTTTAAAACAGAAAACAATAATACGATGGAGATTTTAACCTATTACGTAATATTATATAGTCTTCATCCGGTCGTTAAAATACTCGCCGTTAGATTATCATTTTGAACCGACTTCCAAAATGAAGAAGGTTCTTTATTAGTTTTTGGTTTTTCGAACTCTTTTATGGATAATCTTTAAATAATGACAAGCTAGCCCTTGACTGCGATCTCTCCTGATGGTAAGTGAAGATGCAGTCTAAGATGGTAGCGGGCTAACCTGTTAGGGGCATGGCAGTTATATTAAACCCATACCCCTTCGGTCAATCGTATTACATGTCAACGGGTGTATGATATATGCTTCCCGGGCACTAAAGAGTTGTAAAACTCGAGAGTACGTTGTTATGGAAAAAACATAAAACTTGTGGGTAATTTTGCAATCTAACCACACAATTTAACAATAATATTAATTGTAATTAATAAGTTAAAATATTTGTGCACCACACTGTGGTAGAATACATGATACCTTATTGTAAAACATCTATGTATACCTCCACTGTATTCAGAAATAAATAAATCTGAATCTGAATCTGAATTTCCTTCGTAAATGTTCTTTGCATACCTACCACGCTGAGGGTAGAATTTTTTTTTTTTTTTTTTTTTTTTTTTTAAATTTGACGTTTCTGTATCATATTAGCAAACAAATTGATTTATTGCTGAAGTAGCTGATAAAAAAGATAAAGATATTTATTACCTCAGAATTGTCAGAACTTTCGTTACCACTCCGCAGGTGTATGTTTGATACCGAGAGGCTTTGCATTGAAAAAAATTACATCTGAAAATTTTGAGCCCCAGATCTTGAGTCTGCATACACTGTATGAAACATTTATGTTTCTTTTGTCCATAGTGACTGCGTGTGAGGCGCTGAAATCTGTAAAAGCTGAAAACTTAAATAGCGGTGTTACGCTGAATAGCGGTGCTTCAATATTACTATATTGCAATCTCAAAATAAAAATCTGAAATGTTTGAAATGAAAATCTTTTCATGTTTTAGTCGAGCAGATATTATGTAAGTAACGTTTGCAGAAATGACTAGAATCACCACAAGTGTTTCATTGAAAGTAAAAACACTGGTATAGAATTTTACTAGTCTTCTTTATGGTCGATTAGACATACCTACCTTTTTTGTAAGACGGTACTCCAAAGATTATATCATGGAATTTGTTCCGTAGGTTTACATTTTAAAATAAGGTTCTGTGATACCGATATTAGATTAATAATTGCATTTACTTGCTTGAAAGAAATTAAATACATAGATATTTTTAAGTATTCTGTTTATCTGTCGCCGTAAATAATAAACACTTTTATTGTGCTATTTCAATTTCAATTTCATTTATTTAAAAACAGACAACATTTACCTATGCCCATGCTAATATATTTATCTTAAAAACATAACCTCATTAGTATTTAAAGGTTTTTTGGCCTTATCGGTGATAGTGTGTGAACTATGAAGACAAAGCAAAAAAAAAAAATATGGTAGGCGATGCAAACACTAATAATAATTATGATACATTACATTACATGGTACTTGTGATTGAATAAATCATGTCCACTATTTTGAGCGGTAACACCTAGGTACCTACAAAAGATAATATTTAGCTTTGATTTCGAATTAAGTAAGTATCCATACAATCTTTGACCCAGTGAATCCTGAAGATTGTTAATAATTTACCGCAGTGGATAAATAAAGTAGAAGGTAACCTTCTTTATGGTAGGTGCATAGTATTTACCTGAGTTCCGATTACTTCTCAAGTATTGCTCGAAATCACTTTGTGTTAGGCGTACTAAGCTGGGCCTTGGTGACGTATCCGATCGTTGGTCCACTTTAACCCCCAACGCCTTCCCCCTGGTTCAGAGGACGGTGAACAGCTTGCTAAGTGCCAGCTATCTTGATTTAGTGGACAAATTCTTCATCGCCGGAATGCTAATTGGGCAGATGTCATCGCCCGGCTCGTCTAGCTGAAAGGTTTGATTTCCGTCCTGCTACTTCGCGGGCGACCTCCCAGTGTACCATTGTCGTACTTTAACACGTCTTCGTGTAAGTACCTATTTTACTTAGGTTTATCATGCTGAAACGCTTAATCTTCGTGTTAACTTTGAGGCGACCCGCCGGAAAGTCCTTTAGTGCAATTAAACACTACATGGACGAGTAATCTCTTAAGTGCGTTCCATGCTGAAAACGTTTATATTCTTTTGTATTAAGTACCTCTCGAGTAACCTCCCAGAAATCCTTTAGTGCAATTTAACATTGCATGAAAGTATATATTTTCTGTAATGAGCGCGTGTAGCTGATTCAATACTAACTTTTATTTTAAGTACCCTCCTTAGGAAATCATACATTTTATATGGTATTGTACTACAATTCCTCAGGCGCGTCGTATATTGAAAGGTTTATTGTCCATCATGTTGACTCTCGGGCAACCTCCAGGAAAAGACTTTAGTATAAATAAACACTGTATGAAAGTATACCTAATTGATTAGGCGCGCCATGCTAAAAGGTTTATTCTCCTTCGTGTTGACCCTCAGACAACCGCCAGGAAAAACCTTTAGTGTAAACCAACACTCCAAGAAAGTAAGGCGCGTCATGCTGAAAGGTTTATTCTCCTTCGTGTTGACCCTCAGACAACCGCCAGGAAAACCTTTAGTGTTAACAAACACTGCATGGAAATATAATTGTTTAGGTGCGTCATGCTTAAAGGTTTATTCTCCTTCGTGTTGACCCTCAGACAACCGCCAGGAAAACCTTTAGTGTAAACAAACACTGCATGGAAATATAATTGTTTAGGCGCGTCATGCTGAAAGGTTTATTCTCCTTCGTGTTGACCCTCGGACAACCGCCAGGAAAACCTTTAGCGTAAACCAACACTGCATGAAAGTATAAATCATTAGGCGCGTCATGCTGAAAGGTTTATTCTCCTTCGTGTTGACCCTCAGACAACCGCCAGGAAAACCTTTAGTGTAAGCAAACACTGCATGAAATTATAATGGTTTAGGCGCGTCATGTTGAAAGGTTTATTCTCCTTCGTGTTGACTCTTGGCCAACCCCCAATAAAACCTTTAGTGTAAAATATAAACACTGCATCAAATAATGACTACTCAGACACGTGGTGCTGAAATAAATTGCTGAAAATGAAAGATTAAACACTTACATGTAAAAAGCACTTTATAACACTATTTAACACTATCTTAATTTTAATATTATTATATTTTTAAAGATAAGATTATCTTTGTTTGTAGAAAGTAGGAACGTGTGATCGTTGCTACGCACGAAAAAGGAATGACGAACGAATCCGCTCTGTCGTGCGAGACAGACGCGGGTAGTGGGGGTTCCTTTTTTTTATAACTCCTCTGAACAACGTGCGATTATTTGCTAGTACGTGGAAACTACGTGTGTATCTTTATATCTGAAGAATGAAGCGACGAAGTATAATGGGGGCTTAGATGCAATTGCAGTGTCTTTTGTCATTACGCTTCGAAAATACTGGTCGAGCTGTAGTAGTTACAAATGGTTAGAGTTCTTTTAACATCATTTAGTATTTCTTATAAAAAGATTTTTAATTTTAATTCTGTACTTCTATACTAATACTATAAATGCGAAAGTGTGTATATCAGGCTGGCTGCTACGCTTTCACGGCCCATCTTTCCTACCGATTTTGATAAAACGTGAATATAAGACGGGGAGGGAGGGATCAGATAGGAGGGGCTTAGGAGATGACCTGTTGACCACATTTACTTTTTAAGTATGTACACAATACATAAGTACTGCATGTAATGAATTTTTTGTACTACTGATTAATTTGATGTAAACTGTTTATTATTTTAAATCATTAAAAAAACTAGCCTTTATTATCCACCATATAAAATTGAGTGTAACGTATTTTTATTTTTTGCACTCTTCTCAGCAAACCCTTTGAATTTATACATATATCTAAAAATAAATATCTACTCGGCTATTTTTGGAAGTCCACCATATTGGATTTAGAATGACGTCACTAAGCTAATTATGCATTGCCATCCAAACTTGTATGCAAAGCTCAATCGGTTGGAGATAACTATTCTAAAATTCAGTAAGAACTTGCCAGATTTAACCTAAAAAAAACACAAAACTATACATAACTACCGGTAAAACTCTCACGTGTTATGTCGGAAAATGCCCGACTAGTTTCGAACTCACTTCGAACGAAGTCGGGCATTTTCCGATATAACACGTGAGTTTAGCCGGTAGTTATGACTATATAGTTATAATGAATATCAGGATAGTTTACAACGTTAAAACCACAAAACAATGATATTTTTATCCCACTAACATTGCAGGTTAACTTAAAGCTTGTTAAAAACATATTGAGTCATTTTACATAAACTAGCCAAATAAGCCATTCTTTCAGTGCATATTGCCTTCCTATAGTCAAAATTAAATTCAGATATACCCTTAGAAATCGACCCTTGCCTTTCACAAACATTGCGGCATAGATGAAAGGTTATCCCTGCACTGCATAGAGAAAGCTTACCGCCTACAAATTGAATACATTAGCATAATTTGCGCCCGATCTAGGCAAGAATAATCTTGCCGGCACACGAGGGATGTTATGTATCCCCATTTGGTATTTATTAAAACTGAGGAATAATTTCTAAAAACCTGATAAAAACTGTGCATTCTACTGTTGAATTGTTTAACTTATTAAGGTTTTTAACTCGTTAAAACTAGATGATACCCGCCCCGCGACTTCGTCCGCGTGGATTAAGTTTTTAATTCCCAGGGGAAATCCTTAATTTTCCGGAATAAAAAGTAGACCATGTCGTTCCCCGGGATGTAACCTGCCTCTGTATCAAATCTGTAGCAGACAGACACACTTTCGCATTTATAATGTTAGTATGAACTGAGCCGTCAGTCCTGCGCCTGTTCTCTCTCCAGTCGTGTCGGATTTTCCGTCCCATCCGGCTATGGGAGTAGAGGAACAGAGAGTTCACCTATGTTTGCGCACATCCTTGTGCACTATTATATCACCCGCGAAGAAGAACCTCTCTGGAGATTGGCCACCGAGGCCGAAATCCGGTCGGGAGGACATTAATATTAAATTTTGTATTTTCTTTCCAGAGGTGGAACGACTACTGCGTGGATACAGACAGAACCAAGACCTGGTACGCAACATCGCCGGCCACTACTATCAGATCATATACCCCGTGCAGCTTCGCCACCACGAGAAGATGGGCATTTCCACCAGGGAAGTCAGCACGCCAAAGGTATTCCAAACATTCTCTTTACGTATCTACCCTCGTAGCTTTAGTTTTAAGATACCGTAACTAATTATCACCATCATGTTTTATATGTAAGTAATGGATCATATATTACGTCTGTACCTACAGTGTACCTAAATTGAATGAATGATTGATTGATTGATTGATTGATTGATTGATTGATTGATTGATTGATTGATTGATTGATTGATTGATTGATTGATTGATTGATTGATTGATTGATTTATTGATTGATTGATTGACTATCTATACTAATATTATAAATGCAAAAATTTGGATGGATGGATGTATGGACAATCACTCCAGAACAGCTGAATGGATCTGGATGAAATTTGGCATAGAGATAGATTATAGCCAGGAATAACACATAGCTAGTTTTCATCCCGAAAAATTAAAGAGTTCCCACGGGAACCAAAAACCTCAATCCATGCGGACGAAGTCGCGGGTATCAGCTAGTCTTGGATACTTTGTGTACCTATTATGTCATTTTAAAGAAATACTTCATTGACATATACATTCTACAGTCCTAAGCGTAACCTGCGACCTAATCGGCCTTATAGACTTTCAGCATCTTTACTGATAAGGCCATGGCTAGACATGGGCCTTACCAGTCAAGAAAAGTTGTTTGACAAACGCGACAACGCAACTCGATGCGATGCGAAACGACAATTTTAACGACCTCCCTTTGTCTTAACGTGCGGGGAGGTCCCGGTTTCGATCCCCCGCAGGGTCAATTTGGGAATTTATAATTTCTGAATTTTCCCCGGTCTGGCCTGGTGGGACGATGCGGCCGTTCTAGTTAGCACCCTACTGGCAAAGACGTACCGCTAAGCGATTTAGCGTTCCGGTACGATACCACGTAGAAACCCACAAGGGTGGGTTTAAACTAACTGCCATACCCCTAACAGGTTAGCCCGAGCGCTACCATCTAAGGCTGCATAATCACTTATCATCAGGTAAGATTGCAGTCAAGGGCTAACTTGTAGTGGATAAAAAAAAAAGTTAAAGTTGTAGTAGCTTAATAAAAAACAAACATTGCCCTACCGGTAAAGATGTGCCGCCAAGCAATTTAGCGTTCCGGTACGATGCCGTGTAGAAACCGAAAGGGGGTGGGTTTAATATAACTGCCATGCCCCTAACAGGTTAGCCCGCTACCATCTTAGACTGCATCATCACCACCATCACCTGCACCATCAGGTGTGATCGCAGTTGAACTTGTAGTTAAGGTGGATGACAAGGGTCTGCCCGCGAAATTCAAATTTAATTTGGTTTTTCACAATTTGTAAACTAATACGACAAAGTAGGCTTATGGCATTCAAATTGCGAGCCTAGGAATATCATCTTCACAGGTTTATATAAAAATCTTTACTTGAAAGTATCCAGTTTAAGAAATTAGTCAAAATAATGAGTTTGACGTGAGTTACTCACAAATTAGTCATTATTTTGACTAATTTCTTAAACTGGGCACTTTCAAGTAAAGATTTTTATATAAACCTGTGAAGATGATATTCCTAGGCTCGCAATTTGAATGCCATAAGCCTACTTTGTCGTATTAGTTTACAAATTGTGAAAAACCAAATTAAATTTGAATTTCGCGGGCAGACCCTTGTCATGCACCTTAATTAAAAAAAAAACAGTAGCCTGTTTCACGTTCACGTGTTCTACGTTGGCGTAAAGATAAGTTTAATTTCTATGGAGTCGCATCATGTCGCGTTGCGTTACGACGTTTTCGTTGCTCACCTAAGACAATGGATAAATCCACACGGATGAAGTTAAGGCTAGTCATTCATTAGTTTTTTAGCAATCGTTAAAAAAAGCCGGTAAAAATCTGAAATATCAAAGAGCTCGCAAAGCCCGCAGCTCGCTCCCAGCACTAGTTTCGAGCTTGACGCGTGTTATTTTGCGATAGCAGTATTGTTTTGTACTTTAAACAACTCTAGATCATTACTTTAACATTCCATAGGATTCCTCGGACTAGTTTCGAGCTTGACGCGTGTTATTTTGCGATAGCAGTATTGTTTTGTACTTTAAACAACTCTAGATCCTTACTTTAACATTCCATAGGATTCCTCGGACTAGTTTCGAGCTTGACGCGTGTTATTTTGCGATAGCAGTATTGTTTTGTACTTTAAACAACTCTAGATCCTTACTTTAACATTCCATAGGATTCCTCGGAGCTCGCGCTCGGTGCTATAAACTTTTATAGGATAGGGGAAGTTGCATGAAGGTTCATATCTAAGTACGCGGATTGTGGATAAATTATTTTCGTAGTAGATCCCGCTATACCACGACCTTCACCGATCTGTATAATAGATGAAACCTACTTTTTATTTTTAACCGACTTCCAAAAAAGGAGGAGGTTCAATTCGGCGCGTATGTTTTTTTTAAATGTATGTCGGTGCATATCTCCGTTGTTTCTAAACCGATTTGAAAAATTTTTTTTCACTGGTTAGTGGAAGCTCCCGATGTGGTCCCATAAAAAATTCTGACTCCAAATCCTCAATCCTGATGCTGTAGGTGTACCGTACTACATGAAATCCTCAAAACTAGGCATTTAGGAAATTTTGATGGTAAATTAATATAGTAGGTATCAAGTCACGTGTATAAAATACAACTCTGAGTCCCAACTCCTCAACCCTGATGCTGTAGGGTACAGAACTCCTTAAAATAGCAATTTAGGATTTTTTTATGATGAATTCTTATTGTAGGTGTCAAGCAACGCCTTCATACTTAAACCCAAGTGCCAACTCCTCAACCCTGATGCTGCAGGGAACAGAACTCCTTAAACATAGTGATTTAGGATTTTTAATGGTGAATTCAGATTGTAGGTGTCAAGCAACGACTTCATACTTAAAACCAAGTCTTAACTCCTCAACTCTAACGCTGCAGGGTACTGCACTCCTAAGCCGTGGGGATTTAGAGTACACTAAAAAGTTAAAAATAAAAATTCTTTCCAAAAAGCCGACTTCCAAAGCCTTTGTAAAGTATAAAATAATTTTGATTTCTACAGTGGCTTTGGAAGTCGGTTTTTTGGAAACAACTTTTATTATTTAATAATAGATAAATACGCCTACATTAGTTTGCCTATCAAAATACGGTCCAGGCTATTTTTAAATAAATTAATTTTAATTTTTTTTTTGACAAGTTTATTGTAGCCAATGCTATACCATCGCGTTTGTTATCAAATTAACCTATTTTAGGCGTGTTTATCTATTATTAAATAAAAAGTAGGTTTCATCTATAAAACAGATCGGCGAAGGTCGTGGTATATCGGGATCGAAACTATTTAATCGTATCCAGGCATAAAAAGAACGCTTATTTCGCCTACAAGTTCGTCGCTCGTTTAGCACCACCCAGGCACAGTATTGGTATCTATGTATACCAATACTGTGACCCAGGGGACACGTGCAGTGAGGTAGAAGGTAGTTCCTGCGGACGTTAGCGACGGGGCTTCCCCCAATTGTGGATTGTGTGTTGCGATATACCTACCTACTTGGATTTGTTGAGATCAAAATGAACTAAATAAACAAGGCAACCGATAGTCCAATGCGTCGAATAAATCTAGGAAAAGAGTAAAATATCATTGTAAGTTTCATCAAAATCGGTTCAGAGTTTAAAAGATAACTTTGTAACTACCTAGCTGATGCCCGCGACTTCGTCTACGTGGATTAAGTTTTTGAAATCCCTCGGGAACTCTTTGATTTCCTGGGATAAAAAGTAGCCTACCTAGGTACCTATGTAACTCCAGGTCCTCTATTATTCCCATGCAAAAAATAACCTCGATCCGTAGCTCTGTTGCGGCTTGATTGAAGGACAAACCAACAAACAAACACACTTTGGCATTTATAATATTAGTACCTATGAAGTATGATTATAATTTTTATACATACAAGCTTTTGCAAGCGGCTTCGCCCGTGTGGATAAAATGTAGTCTAGGTATGTTCTAAGTCAGGCTATAAGCTATCTCCATTCCAAATTTCAGCCAAATCGGTTCAGTAGTTTTTGCGTGAAAGAGTAACCAACAAACTTACTTTCCCCCATAGGTATAATATTAAAAGTATGATAGGTAGGTATACCTACCTACTTACCTATAGATGAAATGTCTACTGTGTTATAGCCTTCATGTTTTTAGGTATTTACCTACCTACCGTTTTTCCGCGGCTTTATACCTACCTAGGTTTAAATTGAAACTTTTTATTGATACCTAGGAGGTATAATTGAAATCATATCATACTTCATACAAGGACCTTGGTCTAAAGGTCCTTGACTTCATAATATCATCATACTAATATTATAAATGCGAAAGTCAGTTTGTTTGTTGGTTTGTCCTTCAATCACGCTGCTGCAACGGAGCAACGGATCGACGTGATTTTTGGCATGGGTACAGTTGAGGACCTGGAGAGTGACATAGGCTACTTTTTATCCCGGAAAATTGAGGAGTTTTCGCGGGAATCCAAAAACTTATTCCACGCGGACGAAGTCGCGGGCATCAGCTAGTATAACATAAATTTGCAATTATGGCTCAATTTCAAATTAAAGTTTTATTCGTTAGTACTAACTACTAACTATCTACTAATCGACTCGAATTAGGTAGTGGAGCATTATTCAAGTTAGTTACTGATTTTGATAATTCGAATTGAATTCAAAATCGCGCATCGCTAGCCGATGCGGCCTCTATAGTCCGGGAGGCAGCGGCACTAATTTCCGTTCATTTCCTCCTGTTTTTATTTTTTGAGTATCTGCATGAGTGATGAGATAAGTACCTATGCAATATGTACCGTACCTATCTCTAATTGACCGAGCGAAGCGATTTCAGATCAGCGGTTCAGATTTGGCTGAGTTATGGAGTATAATTAAATAAATGAAAAAAAATTCAAAAGAATATGGAGTACTCTTCAAAAAAAAATTTTTTTTTCAATATACTGAATTGGACCCGTTACAGTTTTATTATAAGTACCTACCTATTTATATTTTAATATAAATCGTTCAACTTCGGTATAGGCATAACATTCACATCAATAAGTAGGTACATTATCAGTTTTACTTGTATTTGTCATAATCTGTTGTGTGTCTAATAAATAAAATCAGATAAAAAAACATTTCGTTTCCTCTTGGTCTATATTATCGCGGTGATAATAATTTCTTATTTCGCTCTTGCGCGTGGCTTGCAACAGTACGCCTCATCAGTAGGGTTGCCACTTGCCACCCGTACTCGGTACTACCCAATTATTAATTTATTATTACATCTCTCGAAAATTTAATTATAAGCCGGCACTCTGTCCGAAATGACAGTTATTGCATTAATGAGTACTTAAACGGGGGAAAATCACGCAAACAAGCAAACAGAAGAAAAAAAAAGAATTAAAGCGAAGTATGTGTATCACTTCAACGGGGGACCTGACCAGGAATCTTACAGATGTTTGTTACTTAATCACGTCACTACCGATTTGGCTGCCACGGGATTCGTAAAAAACCTACTTAATTATATAATTTTCCAGAACTAGTATATTTTCACAACTTTTGAACAAATAAAAACTATTTTTAACCGACTTCCAAAAGACAATTCGACACGCATAATATATTTCGTGTGTTATATTATTGGAACTGCAAAATCATACTTCATATCATACTAATATTATAATTAATGCGAAAGTGTTTTTTTTTGTTGGTTTGTCCTTCAATCACGCCGCAACGGAGCAACGGATCGATGTTATTTTTGGCATAGGTATAGTTAGTTGAGGACCTGGAGAGTGACATGGGCTACTTTTTATCCCGGAAAATTAAGGAGTTCCCGCGGGAATAACTAAAACTCAAACCACGCGGACGAAGTCGCAGGCATCAGGTAGTATTCACATAAATGACAATCTATTAGGGCTTCCAAACATAATATGTATATGTAAGTCTGTATGTCATGTATGTTTGTCCATGCATTTATTCGAAAATATGCGACTAATCTTTTTTTACTGGCTTACATTTACTTCAACTTAGGGAACAGTGCAAGTTTCATAAAAATCGTTTCAATAGTTTTCAAGAATTGGCCAATTGTTCGTTTTCTGTAGGTAGGTATATTGAAATTTGAAGTAGCTTGTTTCCAAAAAAGTTGGCAACCCTAGCCACATTATTGTAAGTTGTCACCCGTCCGCAGCAAAGACACCCTACCGGCAAAGCCGTGCCGCCAAGCGATTAGCCTTCCGGTACGATGCCATGTAGAAATCAAAGGGGTATAAAGTATGGGTTTAATAAAAACTACCATACCCCTTCTAGGTTAGTCCGCTCCTATCTTAGACTGCATCATCACTTACCGCCATCTCACATGGTGGCACCATCAACCATGTGAGATTGCAGTCAAAGCTGAAAGTTTATCTTGTATCCGAATGAAATAAATAAAAAAACAATACTAAGCAAAACGCAGCAGTTTTTGTTTCAATGCCATCTAGTTAAATTTTATAGTAAACAATTCGTAGTTTATGTTAGAACCACAGAACTTGGATAACAACCATTGTCAGTGTGTGCGTGGGTATTGCGTATACACAGTAATCGATATAACAGAGGTTTATAATTTGACTATTTGACTAAATGGCTCTGTTTTAAAGTAAACTAATTATGTGATAAAATAATAGGCATTGATGTACTGCCGCAATTTTAATATTTTTAAAATCAGTGCATTGCAACTTTGCGAAAATATCAAAAACCTGTCAAAAGCCCTAACAACGCCATCTAGCGGGAATCTGTCCGGGAGAAGACGTTGTGTTGACCCTTAAAGCCGTGTTCTAATTAAGCGGCGTATGAATAATTCGAGTGAACAGCGCGGAGAGAGTTTTTGGTGGGTTATTATACTATTGATAATTTTTTTAATGACAAAGTTGCATGGAAGCAATCGGCTGCGCTTCCAGCAAACCACAAGTCAGTGCAAATGTAGTGTGTTATATTTGTTTCGTATGTTTTATATATATTTTTACGTAGTGTAAGACATTTTTTTTTACAAAAAGAGCAACTGTTGAGTTTATTTACGAACCGGTGGTAGATTCTTGGCTTATCATAAGTAGCATAAGCTAAAAAACTAAAAACAATCGTTAAAAAAAGTCGGTAAAAATCTGAAAAATCAAAGAACTCACCAAGCCCGAGAAGCGAGGCTAAAGCCGTGTTCTAATTAAGCGGCGTATGAATAATTCGAGTGAACCGCGCGGAGAGAGTTTTTGAAGGCAGAAGTGTTGCCGCGATACCAGTGATTAATGTCGCCCCAGTTCCACGACGACTTTTTCTATTAACGGCGAAACTTTCTTAGGGCTCCGCGCGTATTACGATTTTTTTTTCTTGACAAGGCTAATTTTCAATTTGCGCTGCTCCACTGCGGTGTTATTGAAGGAGAAACAAACACACTTACGCATTTATAATATTAAGTATAGTATGTTTTAAAACAAAGATTCAGTTCACCTTTGCCATCCATGTCTTGCAAAAAGTGACCTAATCGTAAAATTGTTTAACAATTTAACAATTATGACACTTTTTTACAAATTTGCCGGATTATAACTTTTATTGAATAGGGCCTATTTTGTACGAGAACTGTAGGTATAGTCTGTAAAGACGGTGTAAAGTCTGTAGGTATAAAGAAACGCAATAGGCACTGAGCTAAGCGCTTTTTGTTTTGTATTACTCAATGTCAGGATTAGGGAGCAGGCTGAGGTGTAGTGTAGCTATATATCTGGGCTTTAATAAAGCGTGCTATAAAATATCGCCGATTACTGTCGGGGGGTGCTGACGCGGTTCGGGGTAGAAACAGTGAAAGAAATACATTTATAACGGGTGACATAAATAGTGAGTTTGCGAGACTCTGATATTACTTGGCAAGCATAAATTTATTATACCTGTGAACGGCGTTCCTAAAGTGGGTATCAGTCAATCAGCTCTTAATATTTATGTACTTAATAGCTAAAGCCCGCGACTTCTTCCGCGTTGATTGATGTTTTTTTAATTACCGTGGGAACTCTTCAATATAAAAAATTGCCTATGTCCTTCCCCTGGATGCAAACTATCTCTATAGGTACTATTTTCATCAAAATCGGTTGAGTAGTTGGGCCGTGAAAGCGTAACAGACAGACAGACAGACACACTATCGCATTTATAATATTAATATTTAGGTACTTACTAGCTAATGCCCGCGACTTCGTCCGCGTTGATTGGTGTTTTTATAATTCCTGCGGGAACTCTTCAATATAAAAATAGCCTATGTCCTTCCCCTGGATGTAAACTATCTCTATACCAAATTTCATCTAAATCGGTTGAGTAGTTGGGCCGTAAAAACGTAGCAGACAAACAGACAGACACAGTATCGCATTTAAAATATTAGTACCTATGGATTTTGGGTGCCTAGCCAATTATTCCTTCCCGATGTATAGAGTTCACTCAGACGCCTCGTTACCTCGAAATAATTTCATTAATAACTCCTATAAATAGATATAAACAAATAAATCTATTAAATGAACGAATGATTTTCGTGAGGAACAAGTACCTAATTGGAAATCCGTTTGAAGTTTTGGTTACTTACTGGTTCTTGTAATAACGTTATTAAATAAATATCTAGCGTTTTGATCTGTAATAAATATTTAAGACTAGCTGATACCCGCGACTTCGTTCGCGTGGTTTAAGTTTTTTTATTCCTGCGGGAGCTCCTTACATTTCCGGGATGAACAGTAGGTCCAGGTCCTCAACTATACCCATGTCAAAAATCACGTTGATCCGTTGCTCCGTTGAGGCGTGATTGAAGGACAAACAAACAAACACACTTTCGCATTTATAATAATAAAGTTCTCAGCTGATGTCGGTTTATTTGTAGGGGGATTAATTTCAGCTGCCTTGAAATATTGTAACACGCTTCTGTCGATAAAATTGTTTTTGTTTACTTTATATATACCTATCACTATATCACTGTTTTTATCCGACTTCCAAAAAAGGAGGAGGTTCTCAAGTCGGCGCGTATTTTTTTTAAATGTATGTCGGTGCATATCTCCGTGGTTTCTGAACCGATTTCAATTTTTTTTTCTCGAGGTAGTCCCATAAAAAATTCTGACTCCAAATCCTCAACCTCGATACTAAAAAGTTAAAAATAATTTTAAACAAAAATAAGCCGTGTGGTGTCATTGGAGACTCTAAGAATTCAGTTACTACCCCTATTCTGTTAAAAATAAAAAATAAATTATAATGGGACTAGCTGATGCCGGCGACCTTCTTCTTCTTGGAAGTCTTTTAAAAACGTCAACGTTTTCTTGCATGAAAACCCGAAAAATATCACTAGTCATTTCACTCCAAGGAAAATTTATATTGAAATTGGATCGACTCGAGCTGAGAAATGCGAGTAATAAGACGTTATGGAAAAATCGTGCTCTTTAATTTAATTTCGCTTGTAGAATTACTTGCACAATTTCTGAGAAAAACTGGCGTAAGAAAATAATTATGGCAATATTATAATAGACCAGGGAGCTGGTAAATGAGATGTCGTTTTGGCTCATTATGAAGTGAGGTTGTGAACGGTAGGTATTTTTTACATTTGAATTATCTTTTTAGTTGTATTATCAAGTACCTACCTACCTACCTACAACTTAAAATCTAAATCGAAATTTTGTCGCCTTTTACTGTCGCCTGAAAAGTTAAATATATAAGGTGTTAAAGGTAGGTACAAGATTTAAACGTATTTTACAAATACGCATTTTAATTTTTTAAAATTTTCTCTCATTATTCCGAAAATAGAACCACAAAACACTCACCTCAAAAATATAGCTGGTTATTATTAATATTAACCGTCACCCCTACATGGACAACCAACAAAGCCATATAAATCCCCTAAAAAAGGAAAAAATAAAAGATATTTGCTCGGAATAAATTTCCTATATCCACATACACATCACATTTATAAGGGGCTCCTCAGAACTGACTGTAGATCAAAAGGCGAGATTTTCATATTAGATATTCCCGTGCGATGCCCTTTGTCTCAAACAGGTTCCAAACCCGTGAGTAATTCCACTCATTTTTATATTGACAACCTCCCTGGTACATTGGTGAGCACTCTTATCGTGGGAGGTACCGGGTTCGATTCACGGAAGGGTCAATTTGAAAATTATAATTTCTGTATTTGCTCTGGTCTGCTCTGGTGGAAGATTTCGGCCGTGGCTAGTTACTATCCTACGAGCAAACACGTGCCGTCAAGTGATCCGGTACGATTAGGGGTATGGGTACTACCATCTTAGACTGCATCATAACTTACCATCAGCTGAGATTGTATTCAATGCCTAACGTGGCATTGACTACAATCAAATGGCTTACATATTTTTTGGCGAAAGCACAGAAAGGTCCTTACCTTACCTTTCTGTGTCAGCGCTGTGGGCTTATAAGTGGAAGGACTCAGGTTTGAATCCCGGCAGGGCCAATCTATTAATATATATTATTATTAAGTATAAACTAGATGATTCCTGCGACTTTGTTGCGTATATTAAGGATTGTTAATTCTCTTTAATTTTCCGGGATAAAATAAAGTTCCCGCAGTATTTATTAAAATTCATGCGAGCTAAGTCGCGGATGTCATCTAGCTCTCAATAATTAAAATGAATCAATTTCTCGGAGTGCAGCTGTGAAAAGAATAAAAAAGATGTGTCTGCATTTCAAAGATATTGTGATTACAATAATGGCGGATTTAAACGGAATATTTTACGTTTAAATATTTCAATTAATTGCTTTAAAATTTTTATTGGACATAAAATTTTAATGAACGTGATTTAACACCGTAATTAATAATTATTTTATTAATAAGTAATTTTGGACACATAATATAGCGATTTACAAATTTCGACTTTACGCGGCTGGGGTTTTCAGTCAAAACAAGTACTCTTCAGTTTTAATGAATTATTTGTATGAATTATTTAAAACAAAGGTTCTGTTCATATTTTATTAGATATTTACCGATTTAACTTGTTTAAAGGTCACTAATTAGACTTTAGTTTTTTATTAGAGACGTCAGTAGTAGGTACCTATTTTTTACCTATTTTATACCTTAAATAATGTTATTATTGCCAATATTTAAGAGAAAATCAATACCGAATATTGGATCAAGTAGGTAACAAAAGTTCGTGTTCCTTATTCGAATCAATTTCTGCTAAAACAAAAAATTCAATGTCAAAATAGTTTTACTAAGGCTAGGCAATAGGCATATTATATTTTAATAAAAACAAAAAAAAAAAAAATCAGCTTCGAAATTAATTCTAAATACTTATATTCTAAAATAAATCACCAAACAACACGTTTCGTAACTATTTGTTCTGAATTAGCAAACAGTTGCGGCAAAAAAAGAGATGAATTTAAATCCGGTGAGATCGTACCAGGACACGCATTATTCGTCCCGGGACAGCGGATCTACTTGATAAAACCAGAGCTCTTACATGTACTTTTACCTATTCTGTGCTATTGCCCCGAAAAAAAGCAATAGGAATATTATACTCGTATATACTATATGAACGAGTCGATACTCGTCACATATTTCACTCTAGCTTTTGCCCGCAGCTTCGCTCACGTTATGTTCGATTTTCATACAAATTTCAAAACTATTTTACCTATAAAGGGGTTGAATTTTCAAAAATCCTTTCTTAGCGGATGCCCACGTCGTAAAAGCAATCTGTATGCCAAATTTAAGCTCGATCCGTCCAGTGATTTGAGTTGATAGATCTGTCAGTCAATCAGTCACCTTTTACTTTTATATATTTAGGCTAGACGATGCCCGCAACTTCGTCCGCGTGGCTTGAGTTCTTAACTTCCGTGAGAACTCCTTAATTTTCCGGGATAAAAAGTAGCCTATGTCCGGTCCTCAGCTATACCCATGCAAAAAGTCACGTCGATCCATTACTATGTTGCCACGTGATTGAAGGACAAACCAACAAACAAATACACTTTCGTATTTATAATATTGCATATTTCTGATTTTATTAGACAATAGTTTCATGGAAACGTAGTTTCGCCATACCTAACTACTCGTACTTACTGCTTGCTAACTAGAGAAAATTCCTGTATTCCCCGTCTAACAAAGATTAACAATGGGCTTTACATTTGAACTCCGATACAGCAAATGATAAGAGTACTTAGCTCGACACTGGAGCACCCTCGATGTTTTTGACAAAGTTCAACTCCAATGCTTGTCATATCTTGATAGTTTGGGGGTAGTTTGCATAAATTATTATTAACTGACGTCAAATAGTTTCACCTTTGTAGAGGCAAAGTTACAAACCGCCATATCCCCTGTAAAAGTTGCTAAGTTGTTGCGAATTCAATAAGGGTAGACGCGCAGGGATGCCTACGGTGGGGTGCGTAAGGGTGGCGTATACATCTGGCGAATGCGTCTGCTTGCGGAAGACTCGCGAGGTTTTTTTTTATTCCACCATAAGTTCTTCTTCTTCTCATTCGTTCGCTCTTGGCAGAGCGGTCGTGGTTATGGTTGGGCCTTCACAGCAGCTCCTGCGATCTCTTTCCAACGACTTCTGTTGGCGGCATCTCGGGAACACTCGGAGAGGGATAAATTTGTGACGGAACGGATTGAATCTGTCCACCTAGTAGAAGAACGACCACGTGGACGCGTGCCTTCAACTCGACCTTGTACGACGAGGTGTTCTATCGTACCAGTCTTCCTTGTAATATGCCCTAAGAACTTAAGGATTCGCAGTTGAACAAGCGACGAAAGCCTTTGAGTTATATTAAGCTCTTTGAGTATGGAGACGTTTGTTCGATGCGCTGTCCAGCTTATTCTTAATAGGCGTCTCCAGCACCACATTTCTAGGGCATCGATTTTTCGCCGGTCAATTTTACCACCATAAGTTAGCAGCTGCAATCTCAACTGATAGTAAGTGATGATGCCGTCTAAGGGTAGCGACACACCTGCTGAACGTACGGCGCCGATACTTCAGCAACTGAATTGTCGGTCGTAGTATACGGTTGGCGTGACACATCAAACGCCCGAACAATAGCGTTTAGTTCAGCGCATTACGCAACCTTCAACTTTCGGTCGCGTAACGCGTCGCGTGATGTCCTTGCTATGCAAAATACATTGAATGCGTTCTAGCTGAAGTAATCGCCCAACGGAAGGTACTGCGCAACGCCGAACACATCAGGGATTCAGTATAGATGTGTCAAAGGTAACTTTAAAAAACATTGCGAGCGTATTGAACCGAACTTTCGGCGCTGTACTTTCGGCAGGTGTGGAACTACACTAAGACGGTAGCGGTAGACCAGATAAAATTCAGAAATTATCAATTCGTAAATTGACCCAGTCGGAAATTAAACCCGGGACCTGTTAAGACAACAGCGCTTACCTCTGCCCCAGAGAGGGGGTCGTCAAAAATTTTGCCTCGAAGAGTACGTAAAGCTATCAATCTTGAATTGATGTCCTCCGATCATGTAAATGTTTGCATCCTATGGGACTATAAGAGAAAGAGAGTCGAGATTGAACCTGTATTAAAGCCAATTACAAGCACAATTTTGTGCTCGTAGGGCTAATTTTACCGTGGCCTGAATTTACGTCGGGACGATTATGACAGAGTACCAATTAAATTTTGAAGACCTCCGCAGGCGCAGCGTTGAGCGCTGTTGTCTTAACGTGCGAGGTCCCGGATTCGATTTTGGGAATTTATAATTTCTTAATTTTCTCTGGTCTGGTCTGGTGGGATGCTTCGGCCGTGGCTAATTGCCACCCTACCGGCAAAGATGCGTTGTCAAGCGATTTAGCGTTCCGGAACGATTAGGGGTATGGTTTTATATAACTGCCGTACCCCTAACAGATTAGCCCGCTACCCTCTTAGACTGCATCATCACTAACTATCAGGTGAGATTGCAGTCAAGGGCTAACTTGTAGTAGATAAAAAAACATGGATCTCATAAATACTAAAAACAAAACTAATTAATAATTGACATCATTCGTTGATACGCTCAACTATCGAATACTTAAACTTTCTAATGACAATACCTACCTAATATAAAACGGAAATAAAACATGATAAAATGTATGAGTTCAATAATTATCAAAGTTATGAGGCGCACTGAGTTGCAGGAAAACCTCGCTAATTTTCCGTTAGCTAAGTTGATACTAATCTCAAGATTAGCTAATATCATGATTAAATTTAAAGCTATTGTTCTAAATTATTTTCTCTCCCTTTAAGTGATGATTAAGTGTTACCCCATAAAAAAATATTCTTAATCCGAACACAGATTAGAACAGTTTAAAATTGTTCAACTTGAATGAACGAAATGAAGGATATTTTTTATTATCTGAGATTTTGCTAACGAAAATTGGCACTACTGAATGATAATATAATCTGAAAAATGATTTCTATGTCATAGACGTTAGAAGCTAATTTTCAATTAATATGCAAAGTTGTCTCCGATATTGTGTCTGAAAAATGTCAAACAACAGAACTGTCGAAAATATTGCGCGCTCTTTGCTAAAAATAAACTGGTTATTGCGAGTGGGCTTCAAGACGTGTGAACATGATTAATTCAAATCAAAAAAACGAGAGAGCTCCTCGGAAAAGGGGCCCAAACTATACAGAGGCGGAAAAAGATAATTTGATGTTTTTGGCTAAACGGTAAGCATTTATATGCTTCTTCCGGTTTCTTAGCAATAAGTTTTGCCTCTCACAATCCTTATAATTGCTTATTTTAGGTACAATGATATCATTGAGTCAAAAGCCACTGGCACAGTAATTTTCCAAAAAAAAGCAGATGCGTGGGCACAATTAGTCAAGAGTTATAATGCGTCCTCTACGACTGGCATAAGGACAGTGGAGCAGCTAAAACATCTGTACGAAAACATGAAGCAAAACGCTAGAAAAGCTCTGGCTACATCAAATGTAATTTTTGTTACCTTACAATTAGTTTGCTACTAGCCGATCCGGCCGTGTCAAATTTGATATTACGTACCTAATAATGTATAGCTTAAGTTACTCTTTTTGGATAAAGTAGCTTTATAATGGTGAAAGAGTTATTAAAATCTGTTTAGTAGTTTCAGAGTTTATCGATTAGGTACATACAAACAACACTTTGCTTTTTTTATTATTTGTATGGATGAGGCTTAAAATTTAAATGAAAACATTTAAAAACAGTAGTTACTTGAAATTATACCTGCGTAAGTTAGAGGAAGAGAAAGCGAAAGAAGTTCTGCAGTCCCTGGACACATCAGACGTAGGTTTATTTATTTAATAAATTTATGCTGGATTATTTGTTTATTCTAACATTGTATGTATTAATAACTTGTATTTTTATTATTAGATTGAAAACATACCGGATTTGCAAACTCTGAAGTTCCTAGACAATCTATCTCCAACTCCTGCAACTGCACATAGCAAAAAGTTTTTCTATATACCTAAAGATTTATCTTCCGCATCATTCGTGTATCTACGTCGAGGAACGATCAAGTTAGCGTTACAGCAGCCATACACCGGTCCTTTCAAGGTGTTGGAGCGTGGTGGAAAGACTTTTAAGATTGAAGTGAAAGGGAAACCAATCACAGTCTCTATTGACAGGTTGAAACCAGCTTACTTGTCACTCGATCCATCAGATGCAACAAGTCCACCTCCAGTTTATACGCGTTCCGGACGTAGGGTGCGTTTTCCATCGCATTTACAAACTTAATTTTCTTTTTCTTCTCCTGTTCTTTTTCACTCTGCAGGGGGGTGATGTGGTGCTCTGCTAGCTGGCCTCTTTGCTTCGCACCAGCCAGTGCCTACGTCTGCGAGCTACGTATTCAAATTCGAATATCGAATCGCTCATTGGGAGAAAGCAGCGTCGAGTGACCGGTGATGCATTCACTCGAGATACGCGGACAAGCGTGGACCTCTAGCAGTACTGCTAGACCCACCTTTCTTTTACAATATACCTTTACAGTGTTATTATACAATATGTCGCTATATTATAATATATCATCGTGTTAGTTATCATCGAGTGTATTATTTCAACGCCTACACTTAGGAAGTGAGACCTAACTAGGTAGTTGATTGTAGGAGGCAACCAAGTCATAACGCCCTACACCTGCTCTTAACAAAACTTGCAACAAAATAATTACGTTTCAATGCAATAACCGTTCGGCCGTCCGTTACTTCCTCCGTATACTAAAAAAATATTTAAAAAGATCTTCTCAGAAAAAATTCAATCATAAAATGATAACAGAGCAACTAACGCGCCACCTATACACAAAATATGTTAAACTTGGGTCAAAAACAGCTGTGCAGACGTCGCCATCTTTCCATTTAGCGAGTTAAGTACAGAATATTTGCCACTTAAATTTTAATTTAATCAAGTGTCAAATTAGACGCTAACGGAGATAAAATTACGTTCGAACAACGTAAATTCGGAGTTAATCATGCGTTAGACAGGTCTTTGATTAAACTAAAAAACAACTATCACTTAATTAAATTGTAGGTTTCGTGCAACAGAAAATCATGATTCTTGTGATTAAATTAGTTTAATAAACACTTAAATTGTAAAATTCGTTTCGTGCAACTGAGCGCTAGATCCAACAATATTAAGTAAACACAGCTGTTTCTTTTTTAACGGCACCAGTAAAGAGCGATGGGAAATTTTATTACTTTAAAAGAGGTTCATTACACGGAAATATATTTTTTCCATTTTTAAAGTTAACTTAGCCGGTGAAACAAAGTTCATCCGCCGAAAGTTTTTCCTGTATCAAAAAGGGTTTACCGAGAAAAAAGGGAGTAATAAAGTATCCAATTTCCGCTCGAAGGTAAAAGGTAACAAAGGAATTATTGAGGACACACTCAGAGTGCTGTACACGTGCCTACTTGATTTATTCCTATACATATTTATATTTGCACATCATAATGCCCGCGACTTCATTCATGTGGATTCAGGCCTTAAAAATCCTGGGGAAATGAATGAATTAATGAATGAATATTTTACTATGCAGACTACAAAGTCCATTAGAGTTAGTAGTAGACTTATCCTATTTTAGTATTATCTATACTTTAAACTAATCCATACTAATATTATAAAAGCGAAAGTGTCTGTCTGTCTGTCTGCTACGCTTTCCCGGAACATCTTTTCAACCGATTTTGCTGAAATTTGGTACAGGGGTAGATGGTATCCCGGGGAAGGCTTTTTATCCCGGAAAATTAAAGAGTTCCTGCGGGAATTAAAAATCTTAATCCACGCGGACGAAGTCGCGGGAATCATCTAGTAATATTATAAATGCGAAAGTTTGGGTGGGTTTGTTAGTCAATCACGCGAGAATGACTGAACAGATTTGGATGACATTTGGCACGGAAATAGATTATAGCCTGGAATAGCACATAGGATTTTTATTCCGGGAAATTAAGGAGTTCCCGTGGGAATCAAAAAAACCACGCGGACGAAGTCGCGGGCATTAGCTAGTAGGTAATTACATGAAGTGATTACATTAATTACATATGTGAGCCCAGCGTGGTGTGAGTGCCTGGTGGGAGGCTTCGGCCGTGGCTAGTTACAACCCTACCGGCAAAAACGTGCCGCCAAGCGATTTAGCGTTACGGTACGATGCCGCGTAGAAACCGAAGGGGTATGGGTTTAATATAACTGCCATGCCCCTAACAGGTTAGCCCGCTACCATCTTAGACTGCATCATCACTTACCATCAGGTGAGATCGCAGTCAAGGGCTAGCTTGTAGTTGATTAAAAAAAAAACTCCATACGAACTCATACAAAAAAAATTTGCCTGCATCTGTAGTGGGGCTCGATCTTTATTCACTTTATGTAGGTACTTTCATAGCCCGATGTGACTAAAAATCCGACACGACCGGAGCGAGATCACGCGCAAGACCGACGCAACGGTTTTATGTTATGAATGTAGTAATAAGTATCTTAATTTTTATGAAAATTACGTATTAAAATTAGTTTTGTTTGTTACAGGGACGCGGATTTGGTTCGGACTACCAACAGGGGACGAGAATGCGCGCTAGAGTAAGTTTTTTTCTTATTATGCTGCCATCTGCGTACCCAAATATACCGGGTTGCATGCCGTTTATGTGCAGCAAAAAAAGCGTTGCAGAGAGAACTGATCCCTGAGGGACACCGGCATTGGTCGACATGAGATCAGACGAGGCATCAACTCAGAAAGTCCGATATTCAGTCGCAGAAGAGGTGGGTATCCCATAGGCTTCAAGCTTGCTCAAAAGGTTTTCATGCCAGACCCGGTCGAAAGCCTTCGAGGCGTCTAGTGAAACAGCTAGTACTTCACCATACCTCTCGATCTCAACTATACTAAAATCTAAATGTTAAACTATTTAAACAAGGTTATTACACATGTTTCTGAAATTCACTGAACCAAATCCGGCGTATACTTTGGCAACGTAACGCGACCGCGCGATGTCACGTGAAAGCCACAAATCGTCTTGCCAACAGGAGAAGCAAAATGTAACAAATTGGCTGCGGGCTGGAATGAGTCAAATGTTGCCTTAATTATGCAAGATTAAAGGCAGTCGTGCTAATGTGGCGGAATTTGTACCGTCGCTGGTACGCTTATTACAGCTTTATTGTATTAACTAAATGATGCCCGCAACTTCCTCCATGTGAGATTCGGGTCGTTTTAAAGCAGTTTTAACACAGAATAGGTAGTATTCCCCCGATTATTGCCGATCAAATCGTTTGACGCCGAACTTTGACAATTTAATCGGCAATTCTTACACAATCGCACCTTTGGTATTAATAGTGGACCGACGATGTCAATCATGAACCGTCTTAGATAGTTTTCAAAGCGTAAAATTAAGGAGTTTCCGTTAGAATTTTTAAAAAAATCTTATTATTTTGGATAATGAGTTCACATATTGCCACACCAACCGGAGGAATAACTTATTCTACGCGAACATAGCCGCGGGCATCAGCAGCTTCAGACGATATAATACTAAGTATGTTCATGGTGACACGTAATCTTACTACTTACTAATATTATAAATGCGAAAGTTTGGATGGATGTATGGATGTCGGTATGGATGTATGGATGTATGGATGGATGTTTGTTACTCAATCACCCAACGGCTGAACGGATCTGGATGCAATTTGGCACAGAGATAGATTATAGTCTGGAATAACACATAGGCTACTTTTTATCCCGGAAAATCAAAGAGTTCCCGCGGGAACCACAAAACCTCGATCCACGCGTACGAAGTCGCGGGCATCAGCTAGTATTATTTATATATTACAGGATTACTTGAATTACATGGTCGAATTCACTAATAACACAGCAATCAAGGGTAATCTGAATCCTAATTAAATCAATGGGATTACATCAACTGGCTGTCCCTTAGACTAATAATTAATTTGCTCTGTTGGTAATTTACATAGATAATGCCTGAATGATGACCGCGACTTAGTCCGCGTTTTTTAACATTTTTTTTTAATTTTTGGGATGCTCCTACCTCTATACTTCATCAAAATCGGTTGAAAAGATGGGCCGGGAAAGCATAGCAAACAGACAGGCACACTTTCGCATTTATAATATTAGTATGGATTTGGTGGCAGGCTTCGGCCTTGCCCAATAACCCTTACCGGCAAGGAAATGCTGCCAAGCAATTCAACGTCCTGGAACGATGTCATGTAGAAACTAATTAGGTTAGGCATTGTGTTTAATTTGACATCGCAGGCTCGCTATTGTCTTAAACTGCATCTCACTTATCTCGTTAACTTTAATGAGAATTTAAAAAAAAACAATAATTTTGAGAATCCGGTTTGAGGAAGGTGTTTTATGAAACTTACCTTCGAGTAGTTAAAACCTGCTAATTAAAAGTTTAGCTTATTAGTTAGTCATATTGATGCATTTTTTGGAAAGCATAATATTAACAAAAGCATATAAATATTATACCTTTAACAAACCTTTTTAAATATTTTTTAAATATATATAATATTATTGTTTTACTATCGATAAGTTTTCTCTCTGCGTCGTATTCCTGCTGAGGTGAGGTAACATTGCTGAGGGTCGTGACCCCTTTCCATTAATCACTTAATGTCAGGAGTTTTCTTGAGATAATAATGCGGTGGGTTCCCAGATCCTTCCGCATACGACTCGACTAAGAGATTCCAACTCTCAGGTTACTAGCGATTATTACCAGATTTGGTCTGGTGGGAGGCTTCGGCCGTGGCTAGTTACCACCCTACCGGCAAAGACGTGCCGCCAAGCGATTTAGCGTTCCGGTACGATGCCGTGTAGAAACCGAAGGGGTATGGGTTTAATATAACTGCTATGCCCCTAACAGGTTAGCCCGCTACCATCTTAGACTGCATCATCACTTAGGTGAGATCGCAGTCAAGGGCTAACTTGTAGTGGATAAAAAAAAAATTGTTTTACAATCAATAAGATTTCTCTCTGTGTCGTATTCCTGCTGAGGTGACGAATCATTGCTGAGGGTCGTGAGTTCGTGACCCCTTTTCATTATTCACTTATTGTCAGGAGTTTTCTCGACTAAGAGTAGTATTTCAACTCTTAGGTTACTAACGATTATTACCAGAGGTGCAATCATTAGGGTATCGTACAAACCTAAACGTATGAGAATGGATACACGAAATTGAGTTCTAATTAAGTGCTGTTATGGTTTATTTTACTTTGAAACCGAACTTTAACGATTTGATCGACAATCCTTAAATGATTCGACCTCAGATGTTAGTGATAATAACCGGGACCGACGGCTTAACGTGCTCTCCGAGGCACGGAGGAAACGAAGAGGCCAAATTCGGACTTTCAAATTCGGTTACCCATCCAGTTACCGACTTGGGTCAACCGCAATCGACTGATATGAGTTGTCGCAACTAGGCCACTCGTCCCTCCTCGATAAGTTTTACTGATCTTAAATTAATATCTTTCACGACGGTAATAATCCCTTCGTCTTATTTATTTCTTCCTAGCTATAACCACAGAATACATAATAGTACCCTATTATCTGTGTCCTCTTTCAGTCTATCTACAATCGATTCATCTTGTTACGTGTCCAAACTTTATAAGTTCGATAGATTGGAGTTGGTCTCGTCTTTTGTGTTGTTCTCACTTTTTCTAGTCATCTCTACTAAGTACCTTGTCTACTTAACTAGCAATAATATTGAAATATTACCAAATATACTAATATAATAACTGGCTAATATAATAAAAGGCTGTTTGTTTGTCTTTCAATCACGCCGAAACAGCAACGTATCAACGTAATTCTTGCATAGGTATAGTTGAGGACCTGGTGAGTGACATTAACCTACATCCACGCGGATGAAATCGCAGGTATCATATAGTAATGATTCAATACTCAATACTTAATATATTTATAACATGTAGGACATACAGGTGTCTCTTAAGTTAAATAAAATCAAATAATGTTTATTCAATATAGTTTATAATTGTTACTCGTATATGTTTATAACATATACGAGTAACAATTTAATGGTGATAACGACAGTACGACATCTTAAACTAAAGCTACGAGGGTTCCAAACGCGCCCTGGTTTGAGAAGAGCCCACAACAAACTCAGCCGGGTTTTTTTTTTCATTATCACCATTTCACAATCATCTTAACTACAACATTGTAAAGATGAGTTAACTTATCAACCCACGGAAACTCATTAGGTCCATTAACTTCACCAGTTCACATATAATCATGGCAAGCATTTAATTCAAAGCGCGCCGACGCAGTAAATCACACCTGACAACACCCGCCACGTGTGTATGTACTTCATTTGCCTTTTATGCCTCAACACAATCTCACACTAATATCGCCCTTAAATCAAATTACACAAAGTCCGCAACCGTTTGAAAGCACCAAAAACAAGCCTCTAATAATGAGAGATTGGTTACATGCTGAATTAATTCATCCCCAAAGAAGCGACGCTTCATAGATGAAGGTACTTTCCACAAAGTGAATATCCTCTGCTAACGGATTGGGAACTCTATTCTCGCAACCATTGAGCTTAGTTTTAATTAAATCTTCATGAAGTTTAGGTCGTTTGGTCCATTGAGCTGGATGTATCGAATTCGGTATACAATATATCGGTTGTTATAGTATTCGGCAGCGCGACGCCAGTTAAGCCTCATGTCTCGGCCTGGAATTGACGAAGCAATTTATAGATACGTGCCGTGTAGTAAGGTTGGCTTCGGTGTTGATGCCTGAATGCACATTGCGTGAAATCAAACCAGCCGTTGCTGCAGAATGTTGCTGCACGCAATCTGGCAAATATTGGGATTTGGAGCCAGTAAATTAATGCTCCGAGCATTGTGATGGCACCGGCGTGATCGTCTTG
Organism: Erebia aethiops; assembly: GCA_923060345.2. Classification (NCBI taxonomy): domain Eukaryota; kingdom Metazoa; phylum Arthropoda; class Insecta; order Lepidoptera; family Nymphalidae; genus Erebia; species Erebia aethiops. The sequence continues at coordinate 18,078,845 of OV281091.1, read as the reverse complement.
GCTAGTTAAATATCGTGGCTTGTATATGTGAAAAAGAGAAAAAAAAATTCTATAAACTTAGAAACGGAAAATAGCACTGCAGAGTTAGTAGCACTTTAGGTATCCGGTCGTCGTATTTGTTGGTTATGATTTACCAGTAAAACTGGTACTTAGCACAGTACGCTGGGTGAACATTGTAAGACAGACCTAATCAATCCGCCTGAATCATAGTATTCTTTATTGATACCTTAGCGCGAAGTCTATCTTAGAAATGTTTAAATTACAGTTTAGTAACAAGTATATAATTCGAGTTTGCAAATCAGGGCCGGATTGAGTGGTTGCTGTTACATGTATTTCCTTTAAAAAAGGCATCTTAGCTGACCAATGGTAACCGAGCACGGGGAATGGTCCCTACGCCTGCACGAGGCCCTTAATCATTGTTATTTGGGGCAGCAGTCAACCTCCTTTATTGCGCTGAGAAGCGAATTTATTCCCACATCCGCTAGCGGCTGGTACTATCTTTTATGGGCTTATTAGCCCGCCCCTGGTCCATGGACTTTTATTTATTTTATCATTTCATATAGTAAGTTTTATGAATTGGCCAATTCATGGTCGGAGGTCGATCTGCGAGAGGAGTGTGTGTATGGTGTGCTGAACCATTGCTGCCAACTTGTCACCACGCAGCCATGTAGCCGATTACTTTGACTATATTGTCAATCACTGTCAAACATGTTATCAAGATTGATTTGGTTCCCCAATCAACCAAAAGTGCTCCACACTCTGCGAGTACGTCCCTGCTTTCGAAACAATAGTTGTAGCCTGACTCTTTTGTTTTGCGTATGCCCCGTTCGTTTCGCTTTCACTCTCGCTCTCGTCGCTGTAGACCGCCTTCTCGTTCGGATGCTATATACCTATATTAATAAAACCTATTGTTCCCTATTTCTCGCAAATATCTTATGTATATAATTTAGATCTATTTTAACCCTTATGCCAAATTTGGGTAAGTCGGAACCTCTTAGACTGCATTAGGTCGTCTTATCTCATTTGAAAACTTTCTGAGGCGCCGTTATCTGTTCTATTGTATAAAAAGTAGTGAATGGATTTTTGTTTACAACAAAATCTGTTCATAGGCTCGAACTATGAAATTATCCTGTAGACCTAAATTAATTGCGATGACCTATAAAATTAACCTAGTTCATTTCTTCAGGGTTAAGAATCGTGACTGTAACTTGGACATGTGGGATGAAATTCATTATTGGAGTGTTATCCATAATCTTTAACACAAGTCATTAATGTAATATATTATGATATAAACCATAATTAAAGTTTAGACCAAAATAAACTTCCAATAATAAATCTGTAAGGTAAACTTAACTGTATAATAAAAAGGAATGGTTATGAATATAATTTACTTTTATTTTCCCAAAATTTACTTAATTTGTTTCACTCGACACTGAGTGATAATAAGAAGAGATACACTGGTTTAAATTATTTACACCGAATTCGAGTGTTTGTGCAAACGTTTACTTCGGTGGAATTTCTCGTTCCTAGGCCATACTAATTTGTAAGGGAAAAGAGAAATCCAAGATAAAAACCCTTACGACCATTTAACCTAAAATACACCTTATACTTTACTATATACACACACGTACACATTTATGAATCATCAGTTCAATAGAAAAAAAAAGCGTTAAGACACACACATAAATTTAGACATTAAATTATATTTACAATGTGTCGACAAGGCTCACGGCTATATACCTTTAATTTGATTAATTCAGTTTATCGGTTCCGATTCTATATCTGATCCGGAGGTATTTTGGATGCAACAACATGTGATTATTTTATATAATCTGGCTCCTACTTTGGTTCTTTTATACAACATTATAAGTAGAAATGCAATACCCATAATTTTCATTATTAATGTAATAATGTCAATGGTTGACCATGTACTTCCTCTATTTTTCCCCGTCATTTCATACATGATATCCAAACTAGTGTCCGGATCCATTTTGACTTCACTTATAATAAATAAGTACTTTATTGAATGATTTAAATTACTAGAATTTACTGTGAGCCTCGTTTATAACACCTTAAGAAAACAAATTGAGTACATTACCAATAATAACAGCAACTCGGCGTCTGTCACTAAAACACTTTACCTAGCCTTATACCTTGAAGTTTAAACAATTTTATATTATTTATATTACACAAAGCTAAGATTAACGCTATGTCAAAACTACTTCTAGACTATTGGCTAGTTGACCGCCCACTCGGAGATACAAGATCAGAATGTAATTTTTATATTACAAAACTAAGATTAACACTATATCAAAACTATTTCTAGACTATATATAGGTGACTGCTCTCTCGGAGCTTTAAGATCGAAGTGTCGTTCAGCACGCCTCGAGCCAAAAATCTCCCTTCTCTCTCCCTCCATTGGCTCCTTTCTCCCACTGCAAAACACAAATTTCCGCCACAATCAAATGCTCAAACATGATTCGTCAAACAATGACGCGTCAATGTGTTAGCCAATAGTCGAACGCATGGTCACGTTCCCGCTTTAGCATGTTTCGCGCCAATTTTGTGCCACATCTGGTATCTTAAAGTTTTTGTCTTGACGCTTGTCCACGAAAGAAATGCCGCAAAAAAACCCCGTCAATTTCGTACCTCGCCCTTTTCAAGCGGCTTGTCAGAATTTGGACCTCTTTGTCTCAACCGTAATAACTTACAAAGCTTTATTGAGCTTAGTTAGTGTGAAATTCTATGGTTTATTGCTTCAAAAAAAAAATATCCTAAGCTAACTTTTATAATTTCTAAAGCTCTTGTATTTTCAATAAAAAATTTGACCCTTGGTTTTAAGTCTCTGGCGAAGTTTTACGAGTGTTGCGCTATGTATTTAAAATTCGAAATAATTCATGGAATCGCTAGGAACACATGTAGGGTGTCTACTTCACACTCCCCCAAATAGATTTTTAATACACCTAGTATTCCTATGCCTTAGTTTCTATACTAGTCGTTTGGAAATCTATTTCTCCTCTATACTTTTCCGCTAGTTCTAAATCCTTCCCGCTCATCTATTATATTCTGAACATCGCGATAGCCTATTTAATTCGCATTCCCTCTTTGTTCGCTTAGCCTGGCCTCTCTATTGTTCTTAATGAGACCGGTAACTTCACTCATTTCCTTTTGTTAACACTAATCCCTAGTAGAAACCTATTCCCTTATGTGTTTCCGTAATACCGAAACAGATGAATCGCATTGTAATTTCCTCTAACCTTATCAGTTTGAACATCAATTTAGGTGTATACATTATTGTACGGCACTGCTCCTATTATGTAAGGCCCCTCATAAAGTCGCATGAATTTCTTTGTTAACTTTTTGTCGGCATCCGACTTTGCAAAAGTCTTCAATTTCACTAAGTCGCCTATTTCAAACTGTATTATCTTGTGATTTTTGTTATAATGAAACTCCCTATTCTCTGCCGCCTTTATTATGTTCAACCTTGCTTGCTCCCTAATCTGCTCTAACGACTCCCGTTGTAAACCGGTCCCGTTTGTTTTACCTTTATCAAAATCGGTCGATAGCAGGGTCCGCTTTCCCCAAACTATTTCGTTAGGTGAATAACCAGTTGTAGTGTGTATAACCTGATTATAACAATCTTCTATGTCCGGTAACAAATCTACCCAAGATTGATGTGACTTGTCACAGTACGTTCTGAATAACCTACCTAGTTCCTTATTTACCCTCTCCGTTGAATTTGGTCGTGGGTTTCTAACAGACGTGTGTGTTAGTACAATACCTAACTGGTGAATGCCTGCCTCGAAGACCTTTGAAGTAAAATTCGCGCCTCTGTCCGAGCATAATGTCCTAACTTCAACCTGTTTATGGAACTTTTTCACACATGTTAACGTAGCTTTTCCCCTCGCCTGTCGTAATGGATATAACCTAATTAGCTTGCCATAAGCGTCCTGCATCACAAATATGTATTTGTACCCGAACCGTCCTGTTGGCAATGGTCCATAAATATCGGAAAAGACTCGTTCTCCTATATCTCTTGCTATCACAGTTTTAATCGGTCCCGTGTGGGTTTCTAACGCAAGTTTTGACTTTTGACATAACTCGCAAGCCCTTACGATTTGCCCTATTTTACGAGACATATTTGGGAAATAGTAACGATGCTTCATCAAAGCATATACCTTGTAACGTCCGAAATGTCCTAACTCTTCATGTATGCTAATAATTAAATCTCTTTGTAAGTCCTCGGGGACATATAGTCTTAATCTATCTCCAATTTTATCCGTCCTATATAGAATCCCTTCCTTTGTCGCATAATACCTTGATTCTGGTGTACCTGTTATTTCCATACGCCTAATTATTTCGCTAACAACCTTATCACGCCCTTGATAACTACTTATCTCTCCCCATCTCGCCTGTACCACTCGTCCCAACGTCGTTTTGAATAAATTCATCTCAGGCCCCGTAGCCTTATTTGTCAATACATCGGTGGTCCCTTTTATGTGCCGGGATAATACATCCGCAACTGTATTTGATTTACCCTTCACATGTTCTACTGTATAGTCGAATTGACCCATGTAATGCACCCAACGTATCATTCGTGCGCTCAGTAATTTACATGTTTGTAAGAATGTCAAACTCTTATGATCTGTCCTAATCACTAACCGTGCTCCTCTCAAATAAGTTTCAAACTTCGACAAACTAAAGATGATTGCCCACAGTTCCTGTTCTGTAACCGTCCATTTACGCTCTGCCTCCGACAATGACTTACTACAAAATCCTATTATACACTCTTCCCCTACTTCGTTCAATTGATAAACATATCCCGAAACTCCAAGATTACTGCTATCAGTTTGCAGATAATAAATCTCTTTCGGATTTGGATGTACGAGAAGTATTGTGTCTAAGAATAATTTCTTGACTTTCTCGAAACAATCGTTTATTTCTTCCGTCCATGACCATTTGTTATTTTGTTTTAATAGGTCGTAGAGCGGTCTAACCTCTTCGCTATATTTCGAAATAAATCTTCTGAAATAATTTATTAATCCCAAAAATCCCCGTAATTGTTTTATTGTTCGAGGTATGGGAAAATCCAATATGGCCTCTACTCGTTCTGGATCCATCCGTACCCCGTTTGTATTCACTATGTGCCCTAACAACTTCACCTCTAGGCATAAAAATCGACACTTTCCTAGCCTACCTGTCAATCCTGCGGTCTCTAATCTGTCTAGTACCTGGTCTAAATGTGCTAAATGTAGTTCTATGTCCCCTGTAGTGAATATGACAATGTCATCTAGATAATTCACGCAAAACTCACGCACTTCTTTTAGTATAATATCCATTGCCCTTGAAAATCCTGCCACAGACGTTTTTAATCCCTGAGGCAGCACACAATAGATATAAGTTCTCCCCATAAAAGAGAACCCTGTATATTTCCTAGAATCCCGATGCAAAGGTATTTGGAAATAAGCATTATTCAAATCAATCAAGCTGATATAATTCACTCCATGAAAAGATTGTAAAATCTCAGATGTGAGTGGTGGTGAACCTGCATCACCTATCATTTTCTTATTAAGTTCGCGCGCGTCTAATAAGAGTCTTATTGACCCATCCCGCTTTTTCGTAAATGTGAGTGGACTACAGTAAGGTGTTGCCTCCTGTCTTATCACACCCAACCTCTCTAATTCCTCCAATTCCTTCTTTACCTGTTCCCTATACGCCAAAGGTACCGGATAGCTGTGCTTTACAAAAGGAGTTTCGTCTACCAACTCAATAATGTGCTCGTATCTGCTAGTTAGCCCTAATTTGTCCGTAAATACCTCACGATGCTTGTCTAACACAGGCAGTAACAGTTTCTTTTGTTCACTACTTAAACACGAATCATCTAAGTGATAGTCTGTTTGAACTTCACCGTCCGTTCCTATTCTCGATAAGCCAAGTTCTATCGAACTAATATTTTGGTTTAATATTAAATTAATTGTGGTGGCGTTTGCCACTCCCCCAAGCCTTTCTATCTTACATTCCGAATTTAATCTTACGCAAGATCTAACGCCTAGGTGTTCGATCGTCAAGGTTCGCTCGCTACCGCAATTAACTACTCCTTTTACTCGCTCTAACCAATCATACCCTAGTATTAATGACCTGGGTAACCGTCGCATAACCAATACAGGTGCTTCAACTAAAGTACTACCTAACTGAAACTCTATCAGTACTAACCGATTCGTACTCTCACTCCGTGAACCAAATGCTCCCTGTATCTGAATTGCTGGGATCGCGATCTCAGGTAAAATTATGTTTTCCTTTACGATCGAGTCATACAACTCCCTAGTTATTCCGCTAATCTGACTTCCCGTATCGATAAGCGCACTCATGTTTCTACCGTACAATCTCACACATACTTCTGGTAATTTAGGCAAAGAATAGTCAATGTCTACATCGATCGTCTCATCGAGTTCGTGAAACATTGTACACACGTCTAAACCTCGCTTCAAACAACCCTTACATGCGTTATCTATCTCGTCGCATTCTAATATGTTACTAAAATGATTTTCCAATAAGATCCCTATGCTATCAATTTCTGACTGGAAATTATAACCACCGTTGTTCATTCCGCCTTTCAACGTTCGCTTAATTCCATTTCCGCCGGCCCCTAAAGCTTGTCCCGGTTTCCATCCATTGTTCGTTAGGATCTTATAAGCCAAGCCTATTCTTTCATGTCCCGATATATCTTTATTCCCCGTTCTACACAACACTAAGCTATCGGACCTTACTTGTGTGGGGAAATTTAGTTTTTTGAATTTCCCTCCCCCACATGTTTCGATGAATTAGAGCTTTCGCCCTCCTTTACAAAAGTAATAGCTGGTCTGACTCTTTCAGTTTCGGATAATGTAGGTCTATTAAAATTCGCTCTATAACCTAATCTACCTCGACGATAACCTCGTCCCCTTGTCGAATTACCTCTACTAGCCCAATTGTTAGTTGAAATTGTTGCAACAATGGGACGCGCCACCCGCGACTCATTGTACCTCCGTCCCCTGAATCCACTACCTACAATACCTCCCGCGACTCCCTTTTGTTTCTCGACAATGTTTTGTTCTAGGCTCCTTAGGAATTTCGCTCCATTCATGATGCTAACTTCCTCAGTTCTAGTAAACCATAATCGCTGTATATCTATCGCATAGTGTCGCATAATAGAATTTACTAAATCTCGCTCGCTAAACGCAATAGTCAAAGACTGCATTGATTCGGCTTGTTCGGCAAAGTGCTCAGACATAGTCATTCCTGAATCGCTCGTATAAATTGCATTTATCAACCTATATCTCACAGATTCCTGAATCTGTTCGGTCCAGTAGTTTCGCCTAAAGTCAGCCTCGAAATCTGCGAACGTAACCCAATCCTTTGAGTACAACTCCATAACCTTTCGCGCGTGTCCCGATATACATCCTAGCGCTATATCAATCTCGCGATCCGTTCCATTTACAGCCCTTATATACTTCTTTAATCGTTTTAAAAATGCAATAGGGTTGGTGAAGGGTTTTCCATCAAAATTTGGTTTGCTAACCGATGGTTGTACCACATAAATGTTCCGAGTCTCGGAAGACGCTACACTAGAACTCGTAGACTCTACACTAGATCCCTGCCTTTCGCTTTCATCACCTTCACCTCGTACCACGCTAACCGTATCGTGTGACGTGACACTTGCCCTTTCATTCAATATCGTACTGGGACTCGAACCCAAATTTTGTAATTTCTTCTCGAAATCACTGATTTTTTGTAAAATCAACTCTAATGTCGCTTTCCCTACGGTCACTGTTTGCTCGCTCGTACCTACAACGCTCGCCTCGGGTCCGTTCTCCGCTACCTGCTTCGCACTACGGCCCTTTCTACCTGCTGGCATCGTCTCTAGTTCGACTTAAACCTCTCTATTTGCTATTTTTCGCTAAATTCCCGTTAAATGCTAAATTACTCGTTTTACTTGCGCGACTTTCGTGAACTCGTCAGACAGTTTGTTATTGTAATAATGTAAAACCAATGCAATACTGACACCAGATGTTTGAACTTAGGAGTATATACTGATTTTATGAATTCTTAAATTCAAGAAAATAAATCTAAGATATAAGGCAAGATTAGTATCTCGGTCACTGCGATCAATCTCCCGACGATCCCTGTAAATTTTACATTTATAAGATATACTGCTCATCTCGGCTATTCCTATAAAGAAAAACACATCTCTTATACAATAACATGCACAGTGTGTCTTAACCCTTTCTTTATTTATTTTATGTATATATAAAAAAAATTTTTTTTTTTTCCCTTTTTCAGTCACGATTCCTACGTTGTGTTTATATTTTTTTTTTTTTTTTTTTTAAATATAGATCTAGTCATACCGTTATTTCGAATACGTACATAGACCCCTGGTCGCTCGGCAACAAAATTCTGTGACCTACATGGTCACAGATCTGTGACACAGGACATAGATCCTGGTCACGGCACCAAAATTCTGTGATGGCACCGGCGTGATCGTCTTGGCTAGTTAAATATCGTGGCTTGTATATGTGAAAAAGAGAAAAAAAAATTCTATAAACTTAGAAACGGAAAATAGCACTGCAGAGTTAGTAGCACTTTAGGTATCCGGTCGTCGTATTTGTTGGTTATGATTTACCAGTAAAACTGGTACTTAGCACAGTACGCTGGGTGAACATTGTAAGACAGACCTAATCAATCCGCCTGAATCATAGTATTCTTTATTGATACCTTAGCGCGAAGTCTATCTTAGAAATGTTTAAATTACAGTTTAGTAACAAGTATATAATTCGAGTTTGCAAATCAGGGCCGGATTGAGTGGTTGCTGTTACATGTATTTCCTTTAAAAAAGGCATCTTAGCTGACCAATGGTAACCGAGCACGGGGAATGGTCCCTACGCCTGCACGAGGCCCTTAATCATTGTTATTTGGGGCAGCAGTCAACCTCCTTTATTGCGCTGAGAAGCGAATTTATTCCCACATCCGCTAGCGGCTGGTACTATCTTTTATGGGCTTATTAGCCCGCCCCTGGTCCATGGACTTTTATTTATTTTATCATTTCATATAGTAAGTTTTATGAATTGGCCAATTCATGGTCGGAGGTCGATCTGCGAGAGGAGTGTGTGTATGGTGTGCTGAACCATTGCTGCCAACTTGTCACCACGCAGCCATGTAGCCGATTACTTTGACTATATTGTCAATCACTGTCAAACATGTTATCAAGATTGATTTGGTTCCCCAATCAACCAAAAGTGCTCCACACTCTGCGAGTACGTCCCTGCTTTCGAAACAATAGTTGTAGCCTGACTCTTTTGTTTTGCGTATGCCCCGTTCGTTTCGCTTTCACTCTCGCTCTCGTCGCTGTAGACCGCCTTCTCGTTCGGATGCTATATACCTATATTAATAAAACCTATTGTTCCCTATTTCTCGCAAATATCTTATGTATATAATTTAGATCTATTTTAACCCTTATGCCAAATTTGGGTAAGTCGGAACCTCTTAGACTGCATTAGGTCGTCTTATCTCATTTGAAAACTTTCTGAGGCGCCGTTATCTGTTCTATTGTATAAAAAGTAGTGAATGGATTTTTGTTTACAACAAAATCTGTTCATAGGCTCGAACTATGAAATTATCCTGTAGACCTAAATTAATTGCGATGACCTATAAAATTAACCTAGTTCATTTCTTCAGGGTTAAGAATCGTGACTGTAACTTGGACATGTGGGATGAAATTCATTATTGGAGTGTTATCCATAATCTTTAACACAAGTCATTAATGTAATATATTATGATATAAACCATAATTAAAGTTTAGACCAAAATAAACTTCCAATAATAAATCTGTAAGGTAAACTTAACTGTATAATAAAAAGGAATGGTTATGAATATAATTTACTTTTATTTTCCCAAAATTTACTTAATTTGTTTCACTCGACACTGAGTGATAATAAGAAGAGATACACTGGTTTAAATTATTTACACCGAATTCGAGTGTTTGTGCAAACGTTTACTTCGGTGGAATTTCTCGTTCCTAGGCCATACTAATTTGTAAGGGAAAAGAGAAATCCAAGATAAAAACCCTTACGACCATTTAACCTAAAATACACCTTATACTTTACTATATACACACACGTACACATTTATGAATCATCAGTTCAATAGAAAAAAAAAGCGTTAAGACACACACATAAATTTAGACATTAAATTATATTTACAATGTGTCGACAAGGCTCACGGCTATATACCTTTAATTTGATTAATTCAGTTTATCGGTTCCGATTCTATATCTGATCCGGAGGTATTTTGGATGCAACAACATGTGATTATTTTATATAATCTGGCTCCTACTTTGGTTCTTTTATACAACATTATAAGTAGAAATGCAATACCCATAATTTTCATTATTAATGTAATAATGTCAATGGTTGACCATGTACTTCCTCTATTTTTCCCCGTCATTTCATACATGATATCCAAACTAGTGTCCGGATCCATTTTGACTTCACTTATAATAAATAAGTACTTTATTGAATGATTTAAATTACTAGAATTTACTGTGAGCCTCGTTTATAACACCTTAAGAAAACAAATTGAGTACATTACCAATAATAACAGCAACTCGGCGTCTGTCACTAAAACACTTTACCTAGCCTTATACCTTGAAGTTTAAACAATTTTATATTATTTATATTACACAAAGCTAAGATTAACGCTATGTCAAAACTACTTCTAGACTATTGGCTAGTTGACCGCCCACTCGGAGATACAAGATCAGAATGTAATTTTTATATTACAAAACTAAGATTAACACTATATCAAAACTATTTCTAGACTATATATAGGTGACTGCTCTCTCGGAGCTTTAAGATCGAAGTGTCGTTCAGCACGCCTCGAGCCAAAAATCTCCCTTCTCTCTCCCTCCATTGGCTCCTTTCTCCCACTGCAAAACACAAATTTCCGCCACAATCAAATGCTCAAACATGATTCGTCAAACAATGACGCGTCAATGTGTTAGCCAATAGTCGAACGCATGGTCACGTTCCCGCTTTAGCATGTTTCGCGCCAATTTTGTGCCACATCTGGTATCTTAAAGTTTTTGTCTTGACGCTTGTCCACGAAAGAAATGCCGCAAAAAAACCCCGTCAATTTCGTACCTCGCCCTTTTCAAGCGGCTTGTCAGAATTTGGACCTCTTTGTCTCAACCGTAATAACTTACAAAGCTTTATTGAGCTTAGTTAGTGTGAAATTCTATGGTTTATTGCTTCAAAAAAAAAATATCCTAAGCTAACTTTTATAATTTCTAAAGCTCTTGTATTTTCAATAAAAAATTTGACCCTTGGTTTTAAGTCTCTGGCGAAGTTTTACGAGTGTTGCGCTATGTATTTAAAATTCGAAATAATTCATGGAATCGCTAGGAACACATGTAGGGTGTCTACTTCACAATGACATGAATGATAGAGTCAATATCATTTGGCTGTATAAACTTGTCAACACTGAGGATAGACTTTATGAAAGAACAATAAATCATGAAGCTTTCAGATAGACATAAAAAACTTTTATAAAATTAAAGTCGGGTACGAATCATTGCTGTTTCAGCTACAGTGGCTTTCAGTTCTAATAACACTAAGAAATATTTTGGACTTTGTCCACGAAGTTTAAGTTTTTTTTATTCCCGCGGTAACTCCTTAATATTCCGGGATAAAAAGTAGCCTATGTCAGTCTCCAGGTCCTCAACTATGCCCATGTCACGATCATCAAAATCAAATCAAAATCACGTCGATCCGTTAATCCGTTGCGGCGTGACGGAGCGGAGCGTAGGACAAACCAACAAACCAATAAACTAACAAACAAACACACTTTCGCATATATAATATTAAAAATTATGGTGCATAGCTTCGACTTGCCCCTTCGAATATAAAACAACAGCTATTAACTACTATCTAAATTCAGAAAGCACTACAACCGTGACCGTAGGATTGCAGCTCTTGCAAATTGTTTGTTTGTTGTTGCATTAAGTAATTAATTCTCAAAAGAAATTTGACGCTTACAGCCGGTGTCTGAATTGAGAATTTCATGTTAAGTTTTCATCTTACCACTACAGCCTATTAACGTCCCACTGCTGGGCACAGGTCTCCACTCTCATAGGAGAGAGGGAATAAGAGCTTAGACCCACCATGCTGCTCCAATGCGGGTTGGCGGGCTTTAACGACTATTATCATGTTAGTGATAATAACCGGGACCGACGGCTTAACGTGCTCTCCGAGGCACGGGGGTGTAACACCGCCAACTTCCAACTCCGGGCTGGCACTGAGAATTTCTTAATTTAAAAACCCAATACCTAACAATTTTTATGTCCGACCGGGAATCGAACCCAGGACCTCGTGATCCGCAGTCGACTATGCTAACCGCTAGACCAACGAGGCAGGCAAGTTTTCATCTTGCTTTATTCGAAAAACAAAAAAAATGACGGCTTTAAAGTAATACAGTGGATTTACTTGGAATTCAGATGACAACAAGGCTCCTCGCTCGATAAAACTACCGCGGGAACAATCGACAAGAGAAAGCCAAGCTCGAGAGTCGCTCTTCATCTTAATTTCGTCGCCTACGTGATCGGCGAGCGAGACGTAATTATTTCTCCCTTTACGTCATTTTCCTCTTTTCCGGCGAAAAGGAAGTGGAGTCAATCATTGCTTTTAAGTATACAATTCATGATAACTGCCCATAAAACTATATGTATGTGCTTTGAGAACTTGATTTGGTTGGAGTTGGTGACCTCCGGATCTGGATCGACGACTTAGCATTAGATTCGATTTCGCTTCGGCTACTAAAAAAAAACACTAATTATGACTGGTGGATAAAATACACCGTAAATATTTTTTTTTTAAATAAATCTTGATATAGTCCATCTATGGTCCTAATTACATTAACCCATCTATAAACCTCACTTCTGTCTCATCTGTAGATTGCAGTTTAACGGCAGACCAGCGCTATGCCAGTGATATGAGTGCCAGTATACTTTAGGCTAGCTATTGGAGTACATTTCGGGAACAATCATTTTCTTTAAACTAACCTAACTTTTTGTGAGCTACTATGGATTGAAATTAACGCTTTTGCGTTGTTTTGTCTCTTATACTATTCCTACATTAGTGAGATTTGCGTGTTATCTTTTATACTGTACGCATTTATCTAGTTTAGCAGATTAAATTGAATTAAGCTTGTTGTTCCTTGTATGATAAATAGGGCTTTGTCAGGATGACTAGCCAACCTACAGGAACACAAACAGAACTGATATTAGGGATACACATAGATTCTATTATTATAGGGGCAAAATGGTTTGGATTCGATAACAGTCTTTTTGACGTAAGTAATTTATAGCGGGAAGTTATTATACCGGATCCCGTAATTAAGGCTGTGGAGTGATTTTGTTAGCTGTTATTTTGCCCTGTTTTCGATATTCCTAAAATATCGGCTGATGTTTTTTTACTCTTTCGGGTATCGGGTAAGTTAATAGGATACGGTCGGTAAATTATTTTTTTGAATATACTATCTATCATTGTATGATAGCTTAACGCTTAACAGAACAGCTATTCTGAGGCTGTCAAAATTTTGCGATAGTTTTAATAACAACAGCCATTCTGGAAAAAATATATTAGCTCTAAATTATATTCACATACAATAAAAATAAAAGTTCGGATTTATTCACTCAGCAACCTAATGCCCAGCACAAACCTAGAATACAGAAATTTTAAATAGCTATCTCCTTTATAATGTACAAAACGCCGGATTTCACGAAATTATCCCGGGACCGATGCCGCGGACGACTGCTAGATTAAATCATTAGATAACCAGTCAATTGCATGTAATACAACTGTACGCTTACTCTGAGTTTTTACTTTGCAAATATGATTGACCGACGTGAGAGCTCACCTCGCCAAGTGTAAGCGAACGTTAAAGTAAAATGAACCTTAACAGCATTGGTTTAGAGCTCATTTCATCATTTCGTGTATTTATTCACAGCTAGCGCTCCAAACGCTGAATTTGTGACTTTAAAGCAAGACTTTTGGGTCCATTTTACTTTGACGTTCGCTTACACTTGGCGAGGTGAGCTCTCACGTCGTATCACAATCGTATTTGCAATGTAAAAACTCAGAGTAAGCGTACTGTACCCAAAATAGGTACCCGACCGAACTTCGGCCACGGCGGCCTATCTCCATAGAGATAAGCCATCTGCGCGAGAGATATTATAGTGCAAACACAAACGGCGCAACACTCTCTGTTCCTTATTTACTCTCATAGCCCGATGGAATGGAAAATCCGACACGACCGGAGCGAGATCAGGCGCAGGACCGACGGCTTAACATGCTCTCCGAGGCACGGGGGTGAGACACCGCCAACTTACTAACTCCGGGCTGGTATACTGAGAATTTCTTGTCAGAAAAACCCAATACTTGTTATGGCCCGACCCGGGACTCGAACCCGGGACCTCATCGGCCGCAGTCGAACATGCTAACCATGTTAGCCCAACCAACGAGGCAATTAATAGGTAATAGTACGTTGGTAATACCTCATTTTTTAAATGTAGGTACACGTGTCTCATTTCGTAAACTCCTCCACTTATAGTCTGTAAAAGATGTCGACCCTTCGCTATTTGCTCCAGGCGAGGCCAGTATTTGTTCAGGATCTATATTGAACATCCGTTACCATCCCTCCAGTACGGCCAATTTGATTCTCATAAAGTTTCATTGCTGCTTTCGAAAGTAGAACTAAAATAATAATTAAATTTAAAAAAACTAAAAAACACGCTTTTGATGCAGACACTCCGGGTCTCAGGAAAACAAAAAATCGCTAATCCTGATTATCCTAGTAAGGATAACGGGTCAAACTGTTTAAAAAATATTGAATTGGTATGCCAAATTTCGAGTTAATCCGACGTTTTAAAGGGGGTCAAAATCATGTTCAAAGATTCCGTTACATACTAACATACATACGTCTGAAGCTAATAAAAAGCGTGTAATTAAAATACATTTTGAAAAATATGGTTGACAATTTTACTTTCAAGATTCTAAATTGTTGAATTTTGCAAAAGAAAGATTGTTGTCAAATAATAAATTTTGTTCTGAAACGATCTCAAATTGCCAGTATAATATTTGAACCTATATAGTTTCATGGAAAGTAAAACTGTTGTGTGTAAAACTTCAGTAAATCATAATACGCGTCGAAGAAAAAAATTATAAAATAAGGCTTCACATGATATCATACTAATATTATAAATGCGAAAGTGTGTTTGTTTGTTGGTTTATTGGTTTGTCCTTCAATCACGCTGTAACGGAACAACGGATCGACATGATTTTTGCCATGGGTATAGTTGAGGACTTGGCGAGTGACATAGGCTACTTTTTATCCCAGAAAATTAAGAATTTAAGAAGCAAACTGAAAATCGCGTACGAATTCGCGAGTATCAGCTAGTGCTTGATATTTATACTCTAAAAGGAATCACGTAAATCTAAACTTGCCTCTGAAAATTAGTAAATGCTGATTTCCTAGCCGGCTATTTTCATGTAAGAATATGTTCTTAACGGAACAGAAACCAAACAGGTAATAAATAGAATGACTACAAACCAAAGACAGGCCTGGTAACTGGAACAGAAAATAAAAAGGCTACAAAATTTGGTCCAAATAGATTGAAAATAAAAGCGTAGCAGATAGACAGAACAATATCGCGTTTACAAAGCATCAATAAACTCATTATTCAGATGGCCAACCACATATTACAGGTACAAAACATATTGTATCAGGCATAATGCGATGTGAAGACATAATTCCCTGTTCAAGATCGACAGGATCGTTTTCCCCAACATTACGCACGCAATGAGCAGACGCGCATACTGCGACCGCAAGCTGCTCCATTAATCCATACAATCCACGCACATTAACCACTGAGGAGCACGTCCTGATGTATATTATCTTCATCCGAGAATTAAATAACCTGCTCCTATTAATAAGTTCGAAGCGATTTGCTTCCTCGTTTCTAATTCGAACCGCTAGGATATGGAATGCCCTTCCGGCTTCCGTTTTCCCATCATCTTTTAATATAGGTACCTTCAAATCAAGAGTGAATAGGCATCTTCTAGGCAAGCGCGCTCCACCTTAGGCTGCATCACCTCTTGCATGCAAGTCTGATTGCAGCCAAGCGCTAGCCTGTATATTAAAAAAAAAAAAGTTTAATTATTCAGATGGCCAACCACAAATTACAGCCACAGAACATGTATCAAGCAGCAGAATGCGACGTGAAGACGACATGATCGTTTTCCCCAACATTACGCGCGCAATACGACCGCGAGCCGCTCCATTAATCCACAAAATACACGCACATTAACCACTGAGGAGCACATCCTGACATATAACTTCATCCGAGAATTAAATAATTTGCTCCTACAAATAAGTTTTTCTTGTAGAAGAAACCAGAATGTTTGCTTGTCAGCGATTTTCTTATGATAGGATTTTTTTCTTATTCATATTCTCTTGGCAGCGTTGTCATGGCTACTAGTATGATACGTAAAGGTATTTCTTCGTTATTTATGGTTAATGGTAGATCACAACGCCTTCCATGCTTTGCAACTTTTGGTGGTTGCAAATTTTGGTGTTTTGGATGTAAAAAATTATAAGCTCAAGACGTACACTTACGTATCTGTATAAAGTATGACAGTGTTTATCTCCTAAATTGAATCTTTCACATGTGACTGCGAACCGCTCTATTAATCTATACAATCCACGCACATTAACCCCTGAGGATTCCATCCTGACGCATAACTTCATCATAATCTCCTCTTACAAATAGGTTTTTCTTGTAGAAGAAACGTTTTCATTTAAGTACGTTGACTTTTTGCTTATCATGGATATGCATTAAATATTCAGTCTTATGCATACTCTCTTATTTATCTCAGCGTGTTCATGACTACTGGGATTATCTGTTATTTAGATCTTCTCTTCTTCTTAATCTGTTTATAGCGTAATTGTAGCTGCTGGGCTGAGAATATTATAGTTATGTATGTATGTAGTTATTGCTCATTAGATGGCAACGCCTTTCGTGCTTTTCTTCTCAATTTTTGTTGTTGCTTGTATAAAGCATTCCACTAAAGCAATTTTGGATAGGTTTTGGTTACGCGAATAGGGTTTTATATAGAATATAATAAATATTTTCGGACTCATGTTTCTCTTCACGTTCCATTTGTGTAAATTATGCCGTAGCTAACGCCAAAGTGGATTCAATATCAGTTTTAATAAGATTAAGAGCGCTCCAGACCTTCTCTATTTACTCCAATTGTAAAATAAACTTTAATATCAACAAGATATAGCTTTAAATTGTTTACAAAGATCATGGTAAAGGTACCAATAGCCAAGGAGTTGTCAGGGTGATTTACTGGGGACTGTGAAAATGAAAAATTGTTGTATGGAGCTACAAATCATACAGACGCCTATTGGTGCAGTGACGGACGTAAGGTGAAAATTTAGTGCCGGAAGATATGAGGCACTTCCTCGCTGAGATTTATCTCTTTAATCTTTATTTTTATCTCGAACGTTGCGCAATACCTCAAGGAATCAAATATTAAAACTGAAACTGCAAGAAATACGATTTCTTATGTTAGTAGACAGTTCACTGGGTCATTTCAATATTCTGTGTGAGTTTGTAAAGATACTTATAGAAATTGAATTGAATTAGAAACTTCTTAACCAGCTTTATTTATCATCAATATTGTACCGATCTCTTTGTCAAAAAGCAGAAGATTCTCAATAATCTTCAGGGGTTTGCCAACGTTTAAAGCAATACTTATGCAATATTATTCAATATGACAGTTTGATGTCACGTAGTACCTTGACGGTCCTAAAATATGGATTATAATAATTATTCTAATACACGATAGTCAACAATATTGAAACAATGTGGCTTTAAGCGTTGGAAATACGGCCGCAGTATGGCATTCCTTTTTTGAATCGAATAATTAAAAATGTATACAGGTAGTGACCATAGCCAGCGTAATCGCCCTAATGTATAGAGTTTGCAAATTTTGTATCCGTAGTGTGTTGTACCCTGACTTTGGTGTCAATAGCAGACACTTTTTGACCTCCGTGGCGCAGTGTGTAGCGCTGTTGCCTTAACGTAACTTAGGTCCCGGGTTCGATCCCCGGCAGGGTCAATTTGGAAATTTATAATTTCTGAATTTTCCCTGGTCTGGCCTGGTGGGAGGCTTCGGCCGTGGCCAGTTATCACACTACCGGCAAAGACGTGCCGCCAAGCGAGTGTAGAAACCGAAGGGGTATGGGTTTAATATAACTGCCATGCCCCTTACAGGTTAGCCCGCTTTCATCTTAGACTGCATCATCACTTACCATCAGATGAGATCGCAGTCAAGGGCTAGCTTGTAGTGGAAAAAAAAAACACTGCGCACCATATTCTACGGCGTAAGTATCCATATTCATGTTACCATCCATCACCAAAGATGTGTGGTGCGCTTAAAAGACAATCAAGAGAGCTTGTGTTGCAGCTTCGTGACTATTTTGATAAGGAATCGCGTACTGATAATAACTAGATGAGTTGCGATATAACGGATAAAAGGGAACCGCGTCGCTTCACTATTGAAAAAAAAATCTGCGTCTATGAAGTATAGCCTTTATTTTCGATTATTAATAAACCTGCCTGATTAATAATAAGCCTATCAATAATTGTTAAACTTCATAGGCATGCTAATGTCAAAAGTAAAATGAATGGTCGGACAGATTTACCTTTGAGCTAGAATGACTGAATTTTGTGCTGAAAATTCTGTCAGCTTGGATATTACACCGTAACACCCCTGTCATCCGCAGCGTTGCTGTTTCCAGACGTCTGTGACTGGTAGGAACTGTGACGGTGGTTTTACTAAGAAAAGCAACTCTGGATGTTGTCATGGAAATGTAGGTCAAACGTCATAATTTCATCGCGGAATAATGGATACTGAAATAATTCCGCCGCCGCGAGGCTATGATGGGGCATAACAATGGGGTTATTAATCACATCGCAGATTAGGACCGACCTCAACGTCAATCTAGAGCGCGTCTATTTCAGATACGGAAAAAAATATTATGCCGTGAATAGCGGATTTGTTTTAGCTATTTTGTCCTAATTTTGTTTTATTAGTGTACCTACTATTTTTATCCAAAGGAAGCGAAGCCTTCGAGACTACGTAGTTAAAATTGGTAGATTCACTCGACGACGAGTTTGAGTTTGATTCCATTTGTTCGTCTTTTTCCTCTATAAAAACCTAGTCTTGTTAACAAATTATCTGTTAAAGCTCGAAGGAAAAACTATTTTAATTTCGAAATATAAATTTAAATAAAAAATATCTAGTAAAATATATTTTCTTCTTGGTACAAAACCTTCAGCCAGGTCTCTCTCTCTTTGAGTTGTATTACTCATTACTGAGGGCCATGACCCCTTTCCATGAATCAAATAATGGCAGGAGTTTTCTTGGGATAATAATGCGGTGGGTTCCCACGTCCTTCCGCATAATTAGCATTCCGTAGGTAATGGTAATCGTGTACATATATTCATAAAAATTATTTCCAAAAAACGACTTCCAAAGCCACTGTAAAGTAAAAAAAAATTTTTATTTCTACCCACTACGTTGAAGTCGGCACCGCTAGTCCAACGTGTAGAAACCTTTACCACTTTTCATAATGCACAACTCAAATAAAAAGCCTTGATACGGAATGGACCTTCAAATCTAAAACTGAAACCCAAATCTTTCCACCTTGTCGTATCGATTATTTGAGCAAAATTTTCCAAGACTAGCCAACCTTTTCTAATATCGACACAATAAAATATGACTACGATTTATAAATTCGCCGCAGTCACCCGGCCTAATCCGTCATGCGGTCTCCCGACATGACGGGCTTAATTGCTCTCCGATCAGTCACTTTCACGATAAATAACAGTACATCTATTGCTGTCCTCGGCTTAAGGGGCCTCAAACTTTTTCCGGCAAAAAAAGTGATATTTCCAAACCTTACACCGACCCGAACGTAATTTATGCCCCATTGTTGTCAAATTTGACCTTAACCGCGACCTTAGTCAATTCATCTATACTATCTATACTAATATTATAAATGCGAAAGTTTGGATGGATGGATGTTTCATGTATGGATTGATGTTTGTTACTCAATCACGCCAGAACGGCTGAACGGATCTGGCTGAAATTTGGCACAGAGATATAGTTTGGAATAACATAGGTTACTTTTTATCCCGGAATATTAAAGAGTTCCTGCGGGCACCAAAAAACCTCAATCTACGCGGACGAAGTCGCGGGCATCCGATAGTTTTGAAAAACACAGTTTAATTTGACGTTTTTCTGTTTGAAAAATAATGCCTTTTTAGTATAAAATCATCATTATATCCAAACGGCTAAAGGTTTTGACCTAAATTCAATGTTAAGAGTTTTGTTAGCGTCTGAAAAATTTTGATTGCGGAAATAATTTCGACATTAGTACTAAAATGTACATAATGTACTGTATTGTAAAATGTGTAATTAGTAATAAAATAGTCTTAAAGCATTTTTTTTTATTGTGAGATAGGCTTGCGTTTGACGACAATCATGCTTAGTGCAAAGCCATGATGAGGTCTAGGTTGGAACGCGCTTGCCTAGAAGATGCCTATTCACTCTTGCCTTGAAGGTACCTAATTCTAACAATTTTAAACAATACCAACAGCCCAGCCTTCGTGAACTCATGTTCTCAGACACATTTTCAATTATTTTGTATTTTAGGAGCGTCTTCTTAAGTTTGAGTGGCCGAATTGATTTAGAAAATGGGGTATTCATTTATCTTTTGAAATTCGCTTTTAATTGTTCAGTGATGGATTTAGGAGTATTTTCGTACCGCATCGTTTTGTTGGAAGTGTCTATTTTAGTTTCACTCGTTGAAAATTAATTATAGTGGTAAATGTCAACATTAATCATGGTTCGACAGTGAACAAAGTGTCTTAGTTTAACAAGAAGGACTAAACTGCGTCAATAGACAATTTCTTTAGTACATATTATTATTCAGATCCATAGTATTTTAAATGCGAAAGTCTATCTGTCTGTCTATCCCCGCTACCATCTTAGACTGCATCGTCACTTACCATCAGGTGAGGTGAGTCAAGGGCTAACTTGTAGTGGATTTTTAAAAAAAACTGTCTGTCTGTGTGATTGCTTCGCTTTAACAGCCAATCTTTCCAACCAATTTCGATGAAATTTGGATCCCGGGGAAGGACATAGGCTTATCTCGAAAAAATAAGGAGATAGCGGGGTTTTTAAAAAAATTATTTCGGGCGGACGATATCGTGGGCATACCCTAGTAAATTATAACTTCAGGTTAAAATAAAACTACTCATTAGCCAAATCATTAGGTTAGATAGTAGTTACATGAGTACCTCGGTGGTATTTGAATATTTATATTTGAATATTTCGGTGGTATTATTGATAATAGGAAAGAAAAAGTGATTCGACCGTGACAATATTTTAGTTTCTGGCACTATGTGCTATTTATCGTAGATCATTATTCAAAGTAATAGCAGAGATAGATAACGTGACTTATTCTGTTGCACCCAAACTCTAAACTAAACAATCTCAAAATTACTTGCACGCTGGAGTCCCTAGAACAACTAAGAGACGTCAATTCTCTTTGTTTGTTCTGTCGACTCTACAACAGGGAGTGTTCTGAAGAGTTATTCTATCTAATACCACCATCCATGTTCTCTACCTTCGACGCAGAAACAAATTTCATCCTCACCACCTGGATGCCTGGTCTTCTTCAACCTCCCGTTATTCATGTATTTTCTGCCCCGAACCTGCAGATTATAGAACCACATTGATGTACAATTCTAGTAATTTTCTGTGTTCCCCCGTGATTACAATATGGGTAGGTTTCTTCAAAGGGCGGATAAAATAATTTATTTCAAGCCGGCAAAGGCCGGTGCGGGTGGTTCTTAGGTGGTTGTAATCACTTAACATCAGGTGACTCACCTGCTGCTATTTAAGTAAAAACGCAATGGTAGATCTAAATTAATTCGCTATTTCCTTCACAGTGTGGCTCCTATGCTTTAGAAGTTATTTAATAGCCATAAATAAGTTATTCGGTAAGAATTTCTCGTATAATTTCTCGGATTCCAAGCTCGATAAGGAGCTTAGAGCTAAAAGGTTTAATGACAAAGACTAGGCGCTAATTGGAAGCAAGCTCGAGCTATATTCATAATCTTTTCAGGAACGGCCTTTGTTTGAAATGTAGCCAAATTGGAGGCGCTTCAACTGCCTCGTGTTCTATCTTGTAGCCCCCATTTAATTCTTTCTTTAAAACTGGTTGATGACCATGGCTTTTCCAGCATAAAAGTAAAGTTAAAAAAAAGTAGATGGTAAAGTTATATCCGTCCCTGCAATGCATCATGAAATCATCCCAAGTGACACTGGCTATAATTTTTTAATAAATGATAAATGATTTACGTATTTATTTATTTTACGTAGCACAACTTGTGTCACTAAGAAACGTTAAGACTCTACCGAAAAAAAACAATATGGCAGGGTAGTCGTATTTTTTTAAATAATTTAACCGTATTTAAACACATTTAAAACGGATGTACCTAAAGTAATACTTTTAAATGCCCAGGGTTTTATATCTGTAACATGTAATTTCTTAAAGCCTACCGGGATCAAATAGTAAGTACGTCCAATGTTTGTTCAGGATCCTTTCGGAATGTGTGTCTCGCTACCCTTCACTATGGCCAATTTGATTTTGATCGGCCATTTAGTGGGGTGTTTACTTTTAACATGCCCCTGCCTTTGGATAAAATTCATTACTTTTTACTCCCACAACAGGAGTGTAGTATTTTCAGGGTTCATGTATGTGAGTTTCTTTATTCCACTATAACTTCTAATTGCCTGAACATAATATTTCGATGTTTGGTGTATCGTTAGAACCCTTATATATCATCCCAAGTGACACTGGCTATAATTTTTGTTTTAATACAATGTGGCAGCTGTATGGCACCATTTTCAAAAAGGTGTCATAAAAGCTAATGCAATTGTGTTTTTATTTTTTTTAATTAGGTATGTTTACTTATATACTTTTGTTGAAAGTGGTGACAGCCTGGCTGGTGGGGATGTTTTTTTTTAGTGACGTAAGGTGGGAAAAACAGGGAAGATGGTTTTAGATCAAATAACTGTTCAGAACACTTCCCATTGTGGAGTCAGTAGAACACACAAAGAGACGTCACTTCCGTGCTTTAGGGACTCCAACATGCAAATTATTTCTAGTCGAACTACCCGCTTCTGTATTCGCTCCAATCGAAGGATCTGGTACTAGGGTCATAGGGTGCTCCAACTCAAAGGTGTCAGTAATGCTTGAAATGACCTTGAATGATATATAACAATTGATAGATTTGTATTGAAAATCTGGTTCATCTGGATGAACATGACTTTGGTTTTATCCACTTTCATCTTAATACCCACACATCTGGAAGAATGGCTAAGACCGGACAACATTTCCTCGAGGTCCTGCGGCGAGTCAGCCAGTATTATGATATCGTCTGCAAATCGCAGGTGTGAGATAAATTCGCCGTTTACGTTTATGCCTCTACCTTTCCAGTCCAATACATTAAACACGTATTCGAGAGCGCAAGTGGGCCTATATGTTGTAAAATTTGTATTTAATAGGTTTAAACACACGTCTTACTATAAGTCGTATATCTAATGTATGTGTAAAGAAAAACCGTTTCGCAACCCCAACGGATCTTATCAAAGGCAAGAAATCGAATGTTCTCGCTGATAGTGGGAATAACGCTCTATTTGGCAGACAAAATTTACCATTACACCCCGTTAGGCAACCTCTGACCTTACGTGGACGAAATAAAGACTTCTGCCACGCATAGTAAATATGTGGGTGATGTGCGAAAATGTCTTATATCGAAGGTATAGGCGATCTTCCGTGTAAAGTTTGTTAGCCCGAAATTGATTACGTTACGGCCTCCGATCAAGATCTAATTATAGAACCTCCAATCAAGAATGCCGTAATTAGGTAGGAGGTACCACATTCCATCATTAACGGCCATTGAAAGGTAGGGTATTTAATGAACGTAATAATATTTATTTGCTCATTTCTGCCCCCACGGGGGTGCTTTTGCAGGTACTGGAATTGAGATCAACATAATAATATGTATGTGTGAGTCATAGATGATAGAATATTTGAATGAAAATTATTGTGAGACAAGTTCGCCTTTTTCCCGTCATACATTTTAATGTTTTCTGGAATGGAACCTGGAATTTTCGTCAACCATTCAAAATAAAATTTTGTCCGTAGTATGTTTTTGCCTAAGTGATTTGAGTTGTTAGTTCTTCTTTTTACAAAATTACTTTTCCCCACGATTTCGTCCTCGTGAATTTAGGATCATTGTCATTTCTGGTGGAACCCTTTAGTTTTGGATAATTATGTACTTTTCTATAATATTTTTTGTTCAATTAGTTTACTGCTAATAAAATTTATTAGTTGAGTTTTTGAAATAATGAACTTTATCAGAAAAAAAAATACGCGCCGAATTGAGAACCTCCTCCTTTTTTCGAAGTCGGTTAAAAATAGGACATTCCATATGTAACATGGGATGGACCCATTCGCGATTCTAAACAACTTGTGAAAAATTATCATACTAAAATTATAAATGCGAAACTGTGTTTGTTTGTTGGTTTGTCCTTCAATCACGCCGCAACAGAGCAACGGATTGACGTGATTTTTTCATGGGTATAGTTGAGGACCTGAGAGTGAAATAGGCTACTTTTTATCTCGGAAAATTAAGTAAGTAGTTCCCGTGGGAATCGAAAGAAACTTATTCCACGCGGACGAAGCTGCGAGCATCAGCTAGTTTTGAATAAAAGTGCTTTTTTTTTAAGTAAAACCTTTATTGAAAATAATACAATAGAACTTAATGCTATATAAATGCCTAACCTAATTAATATATAAATCATGCCCGCGTGGAATGGTGGCAAGAATGCTGGCTGCATTTATGTCTTTATTTATGTCAGTGCTTTTTATTTCTATGTATTTATTACTTACCGGATACGTATACCTATACCTAGAGACCGATGTTCATCAAGATAATATAAGTCTGAGATAAAGTTCTTCCCACGAATACCTAGAATAAAATAAAAAACAAAAGCTATTAAGCGCCTGCGGATGCATTACGTGAAACACGCAAATCTCAAGGCAGGCGGAGAAAACGTTTTAGCTAAAATGCGTAAACGTTTACGTACACTTGCGGACGAGAAAAGTGGACTCATATCTTTTTTCGAGTATGTGTTTGAAGTTGAACGTGGTAGGTAGATACAGCACAATTATGTTCTTTGGAGTAATTTCTTACATATTTTTTCGTAAAACATGAAAGAGTAGGGATCAGAAATATGTACAAGACAAAATTAAATAAACACAAACAGACATCCATGCTATGGGCATAAATGACATCCATATTATGAATGTGAAAGTGTGACTGTATATCAGTCAGTCTGTTACTCTTTTATGGTTAATCTGAAATTTGTTACAGACATAGATTGGCTGCGGGAGTTGGAAAGAGGCTATGAGATTAGGCTCAGCTATCTATCCCAATTCTAAATTTATGTGGATGAAATCGCGGATATCATCTAGTAATGGTATTAATTTGACTCATAATTTATGAGAATGTTAAATTGATTGGCGGATACACCTTTGCAATTGACGAGTGTGGCATTTAATTCACAGACAAGCCTGATTCCATCAAAATACAACAAGATAATAATAGTAATCAACCGATAGACGTCCACGCAAGGATTCCCACATGCCGCGGTCTTGCGCCGCCGGAGCAAACAACAAATATATCTATAACATCTGGAAATCAAATCCAAGATCTCAACATGAACTTACTCAAAATACCACTATGAAATTACAGATATTTTAAAACAGTAGGTAGTATAATTGCTAGGTATTTCAAACTGCGAGGAATGAAATGCCCCACTCAATTTGGCCCCCAGTGTATCTCTGTTTCTAAAATGCTCAAGTATTATGGCCTGGCCACTTACCTCCAAACAAAGTGTTGTTTTCATACACTGAGACAAAATAAAAATCTCTTTCCTCGCTTGTACTTGTACCGCTTTCTTTATTCGGTTTGTCTTTGAGATTCTTCCTTTGAGGATTTGTTTTAACGTAATTGAAAAAAGAAACAATGAAATTTGGGCAATATTTTACATAATACAAAATATTATGAATAAACTAATACAGATTTTTCTTGATAAGATTCTTTTGTAAAAGGTTTTGTGCGGGAGATAGATTTAGCGATAAGGCTGCCTTTAGGCATTGTCCTGTTTTTATAACCATCGCATTTGATTTTCGTGTACATTTCTGTATTTTTGCGGTATAGCAAAATATTCCATATTTCCACACACTAAAAATAACATTCATGCCTTTGACACGCTTCTATATTCATCGTTTCTGTTACAATTTTCCTTATCATCCATTAAATACCTATAATATCTGGTATTTAGATACTTACATTACATTCTCTCGCTTCAAGCTCTCTTCAAGTATCTACTCAGAATGACAAAGGTTTGACCATAGCCCGCCACGCTGGCCAAGTGTCTTCGCGCATATCGCTCCAAAAGCTCTAGACCCACTACAAAGGTGCGGTGCGGCGCGGCACGTATCGGCAAGTTTTTTTTTACAGTTACCATGTGGCGGTGCATCTCCGTGACGCGTCGCTTAAGTGGGCCCAGCTCATACAAACTATATTATTTGCCGCGATGTGCCGCGCTACGCTGTGCAACTGTAGTGGGGTTAGATCTGAAAAGTTACTAATCTGTACTATCGCCACTTTTAATTTTCTTACCAACGTATAATTATCTAAGCTAAAAATAGTACTATCTATCAAAGCCCCGACTACAAATTAATGGACGAAAAACGGCATCGTAAATTGCTGAGCTATTTTTACGATTACCCCGAAAAACAATGGAAAGACGGTATGTTGACGCATAGCCTAACCCTCTTCGGCTAATTAAAAACCGACCTCCCTACGACCTTAGGCCTAAATCAGAGCACTCATGAATTGATTCATTACCTTGTACCCTTCCCGGTAATGTTTCCCCTGTCCCGGAAATTTTATCATGCTCTACCCAAATAATGGCCGGCTATGTATGTATACTGTTAAGCGCAATACTCACACGGAGAGTGGATTGGCGACGAGCGGACGACTCGCTGCTTACATTTTTCATGAATTTAAACTGAGCTTATTTGAGTACTTCGATATAATTTGAAATTGTTTTTATAAAAATTGCTTATGTGCATGTCAGAACACGAATAAGGTGGGGTTCTGTCATACAACGGCTTTTTTAAATGTATCAAATTTCAACTGTAGGTAGATCTCTTAAAGCTGATATTTAAAATGGCCGAGACACATTTTTGTTTAACTTTGTTTCCATATTGTTGTTTAACATTTTCCATGCATTAACCACCTCTACATTACTAAACACCGCGTTACGATACCGACGCCGACGCCTTCGCTACCTGCCGCCACTCACCTAGATTCCACTCACGTCAGCCGGTCTGCACTGGCCCTAACATTTTCCAAGTAATTTATCAAGTGGTGTGCTAAAAGGGGAATTGTAAATAAAAGGGGCTCGGTGTTTCGCGTCCGAAAGGATTTAGGTTTCACGTCTTAAAGTTACCAGGGAGCACGATTTATGAACACTCACATTTATTATACTTGCTATATATCTAATGTGAGTGATATTTTCTAACTTATGAATTATTCTATAGCGGTAAGTATAGCCAAACCGCAGCGCTGTCGTATACCTATTGATAGGCTATCGGGGGGTCCCGGGTTCGAGCCCCAGACCCTCAATTACTAGATATATTTTCGGAGTTAAGGGCGTTTAAAGAAATTAAATTATGTCGCTTACTGTAACCATAGAATACGAATTATTGTAACTTTTTAAAAATTACATTATGGGGAAACCTGCATGATTTTGAGCTACCTCAGCCGGCTCTTCTCAGTATAATCTGCTTCCCGAACCAGTGGTAGAGATCCGACTTATCATAAGCAACACAGGTCACTCACAACATCAACAGTTTTCGTTCTACCGTGGTAATAAATAATATAAACATTTTTTAATATTTTTTACTCCACTACAAGTTAGCCCTTGACTGCGATCTCACCTGATGCAGTCTAAGATGGTAGCGGGCTGTTAGGGCATGGCAGTTATATTAAATCCATGCCTCCTAGTCGGTTTCTACACGGCATCGTACCGCAACGTTCAATCGCTTGGCGGTACGTAATTACCAGTAGGGTGGTAACTAGCCACGCCCGAAGCCTCCCACCAGACCACACCAGACAAAACTGATAAATTATAAATTCCAAAATTGACCCTGTCGGAAATCGAACCAAGGACCTCCGAACGTTAAGACAACAGCGCTCAACAATGCGCCACAGGTCACTCAACACAGGTGACCTGTGTTGTCACTCACAACATCAGTTTTCGTTCTACTGTGGTAGTGAAAAATAGAAACAAGCAGTATATTCAAGGAGTGTAAACAATATGAAACTATTGGTAGGACTGTTAGCGAGCCCATCGAAGCACAAATAGATATAACGAGACGCCGATATTCAGTGACTGTGCTTTAATAAATTGCTTCAGCAACTTTGACTTCGATATCAGAAAGTTTGAGCGCATAAAAGGTTGTTTTGACGTTCGTTAAACATGACCAAGTTTTTCAACTTTGGGGATTGGATCGCCGGGTTTTAAAGTCAGATTTTTATATTACCTGCTTAGGTACATGTATTTGAAAATTACTTTTTTCAAATGACATAGTGAAAAGTTCATAGCTTTTATTAAATATTTCTTTTCTCTTCTTAAGAAGCATAAAGCTATCGCAAAATGGCTGACACAACTCGTAAGCATTACAGCATTAATTTTATAAGAAGCAATAAAAAAAAATGTATAAAATAACTTCTGTTAATAAAAGTACCAAATTGTAAACTTAATTTGTTTTATGTTAAACTTATTGTTTTTTTTTGTATTTACATAATATCTGACTCATTCAGTATGTTTTACATAATAGGTATATTCCTCCACTCTCATAGGAGAGAGGTAATTAGAGTTCAGAGTTTTAGACCAACCACGCTGCTCCAATGCGGGTTGGCGGCTTTAACGACTATTATCATGTTAGTGATAATAACCGAGATCGACGGCTTAAAGTGCTCCTATGAGAGTGGAGGCCAGTGCCCAGCAGTGAGACGTTAATAGGCTGTAGTCAGTCAGTCAGTCCAATGTATTCCTGATACATACTCGGCATTAAAAAACCATATTCTCCTTCCAATTTATAAGCAGCAGTATATTACTCAGAAGAACAGAATAAAAAAAAAAAAATTTCAAAAATTTTAGAAAAAAATAATTCAGTTTTCTGTACCTAAATCATATTTCTACCAGAGCTATCCAACAATATCCCCTAAATAGCCCGATCTATTGTGTCCATTTCCTCAACAGAATGACCTAGATAACATTACAAGTTTAGTCTGAAAAACTTCAAACTACAAAAAAGGTTCTATGAAACCCGGTCGCCATTGTTCGTCTAGTATAACAAAGACTGGTAATCTCGCTAGACAAAAAAGCGAAGACGAAAGGGAAGAACGTCTCGTAAAACGGTGCAGCATCCATCATTTCCCTGCGGGTCTATATTAATGTCTTATTACAAGTAATAAAGACGCCACTGAATAATCGGGCAGATTAAGTTGAAGTAGATCTAGACAGAATGAATGGGAGTCTTTAATCTCGTCAGGGTTCTTTAAATGCCTACTTACTGAATTATTTTTGGCTTTTCTCAATTCTAAAGTTCTAACGTTGCAAAATTGAAGATTTTAATTTCATTGTCTTTTGAAATTTATAAGTACTTTTTTGATGCAAGATTTCATTCATGGTAGTTTACTTGATTACGAAGGGAGATTTTTACTTTATATTCAATATTCAAAATTGATTTATTCAATTTAGGTACACTGTACACTTAAAGAAAATACCATGTTTTAACCCTATCACTATCCAATCTAAATTATTGTGGGCTTCTTCTCAGATGTGGGTGTGTTTGGGACTCTCCAAGCTTTTATTATAATATTAATAAATTAAACAAAAATACTTTAATTATTGTCAATGTTCATGTTGATAATATAATACAATTTGCGTAAAATTCAACAGTAAAACTATTAAGATTCATTAATTTTATTGATTTGTGATAAAATTTG
Source organism: Erebia aethiops (assembly GCA_923060345.2). Taxonomy (NCBI): domain Eukaryota; kingdom Metazoa; phylum Arthropoda; class Insecta; order Lepidoptera; family Nymphalidae; genus Erebia; species Erebia aethiops. Next base: position 18,048,517 of record OV281091.1, on the reverse strand, counting down.
GAAGCCCAAACGAACAAACACGGTGAAAATAAGAACTCTTTTCTTCGCCACTGGCTATCCTACCACCGATATCCATATATAACCAAAAAAGGCTTATGACTCTTTTTGGTTTAAGATAGAATTATATAAATTTTTTACTCCAGCTACAGTAGGTGTTTTGAACTTTAATTTCTTAGATTTCGTTCTCCTCTGCAAATCGTTGCCCTAATAACATAATCGTGGGTAAATTCGTCTCGAAAAATCCTAAACTGTCTGGGGTTTCCTATTGGAAATCGGATTCGTTGTTCGGAAAAAGAAGTTCAAGAAGTGTGAAAATAATAATATCACCGCGAAACTTTCCCCGAAGATTTCGGATTCAACAACAGGGATAAATTCCGAATGTAAAAAGATCAACCTTTGTTATGCCCTGAACGCGCGGATTTTTCCCGCTTTGTGTGAATTTTTTCTTCAAACGACACCGTTTGAACCGCTTTGGGTCTATTTGTATGAAGCTAGAGCCGACCAGTTTGCGTAGGACGCTGTTAAAGGGGCATTAGGAGTGCGAATACGTAAATAATGGGCAAGATTCAGCGTACCCTCTATATAATTTTGTCCTCAGCCGTTTTTTGTAAACGTAACCCTGAGGGCACTTTTTCACGGGGCACCGCAACACACGACTTGCGGACAGCTTACATCTGACCTATTGTGTAGTATTATGGTCAAACCTACTAATATTTTTCAGCTCGTTCGGTGGCCCTTACCGAACAGCCCTTCATAATTTAACTATTAAATGGCCACTACTAGCGACGTTTAATACTGAGAAGGAGTTTGGCTATCAAATCAAATCAAATCAAATATTTTTTATTCAAATAAACTTTTACAAGTACTTTTGAATCGTCAAGTGAATCTACCACTGGTTCGGAATGCCATTCCTACCGAGAAGAACCAGCAAGAAACTCGGTGGTTGCTCTTTTTTAAATAATTCATTTACAATTACTATATCAATGTGTACATAAGTAACCGCTGTCCCTAGCATTGCTGGAGCGATCAAATCCATGCTCCTCTATCATTTCCATAATCTTCAACAGTATTATAAGTTTTTTTCAGGAGCATACTTTTAATGGATTTCTTAAATTTGTTTATTCAATTCATGTCAAAGACGGGCAGACAGAAAGTAGCCCCATTCCCGCCGGTGGCACCCACCACGCTGGAAAAGTGCGGATTGGCAGACCTCTGTCAAGCATGCAGGTTGCCTCAGCATGTTTTCCTTTGAATAACGCACCTAAGTCCCGAAAAGTTAGTTGTGCACGCCCGGGGATCGAACCCTGGAAGTCACGAATAGGAGGCCGAGGTCCTTTTAACCACTAGGATTCACCGTATACAAACACAACAAAAGCAGCCCTTAGTTAAAATAAATTTGCCCCACATCTGGAACGAGAGGCCCCAAAAAGTTAGATGTTGGTTTTGATTTCCAAAAGTTTCAGCTTCAATGTAATTAATTTTGAAAGGGTATAAACGAAAGCCAAAAGTTGGGGCAAACAATCGCTTTAAGACAATACGAAAGTTGTTTACACTGCTTCAAAATATAGAATTAGATTAATACACAAAAAGGTATAAGTACATATAAACTGGCGTTGTTATCCAACCGACCTCCCATTCATCCCAACGTCATCCTAAGCCGAGGTCCGAGCCTCACAGGAGGCGCCCTTAGAAAGATGTTGCCCCCCCGATGTCTTCGAAGTTCGAACCCTAGGGCTCATTTTACGGCGGCAACACCTAGCGCTCGCCTAACTCCCCGGTGACGCTGTAACGGCCAGTTAGGCCTACGCAGCATATACAATCCGAAAAAAACTCACTAGTTACTCATAGAGGGCCCCGATAACTTACGTAGATTCAACCTTCGGCCTCGGGGGCGAACGGACTAGTCTAGTCCAACCGACCTCCCATTCGTCCCAACGTCCTCGTAAGCCGAGGTCCGAGCCTCACAGGAGGCGCCCTTAGGAAGATGTTGACGTTGACGTTGAGGAACGAGTGGCCTAGTTGTGACAACGCATATTAGTCGATTGCGGTTAAGCAACGTTGACTCAAGTCAATAACTGAATTGGTGAATTTGGAGGTTCAAATTTGGCTTTTCGTTTCCTCTGTGCCTCGGAGAGCACGTTAAGCCATCGGTCCCGGTTATTATTAGATATACTTAAAAAATTGCTCAGCCTTATGCGTAAAAATTTATAATAAGCTGCCAAAAGATATTAAGGCATTACCAATTAAATTATTTAAAAATAAGTTGTATAAATGGCTAGTAGCCCAAAACTTATATTCTATAAAAGAATTCTTGAATTTTGAAACTAATCACCCGATTTAAACTCTCATTTGTCTATTTATTTTATGTTTAATTTAATTTTACAAAAGTTTAGTCCCTTTTATGAAACCTATGTTAGTTTTAAGTATTTTGCACGCCATTGTATGGCTGATTGTAACATGCTCACCTTATTACATAAGAACACGGTACTATGTACCTACTTATTTACAATCATGCAAATAAATAAATATTCTATTCTATTCTATTCTATTACTAACAACTTATAATGTTCGTTACAAAACCCTAAGAGTTCAAATACTCTTAGTCGAGTCGTATGCGGAAGCAGGTAGCAACCCACCGCCGTTATTATCCCAAAAAAACTCTTACCATTATTTTATTAATGGAAAGGGGTCAAGCCTCTCAGTAATGAGGAATACGACGCAGAGGGAACATTGTAAATGCCGAAGTGTGTCTATTCAACTGTCTATCTATCTGGTAACTTTTCACAGCCCATTTTTTTAACCATTTTTCTGGGGATATCCCAGAATACTCTTACCATCACGCGATTAATGGAAAGGGGTCACAACTCCATACAATGAGGAATACACAGAGGAAGAGATATTGATACGATATGTAACATTGTGAGTGTATTTACACATGGTTAAAGCCTACCAGTTTGCGTAGGACGACGTTGAAGGGGCTTTTAAAGTGGGCACACCTAAATAATGGCATAGATTGAGCACACCCGCTATATCACTCCGCTCAAGATCCCATAAGCAAACAGAACCCTTACATTATGATAAACTGTCGGAGCTGATGCCCGCGACTTCGCCCGTGTGGTTTAAGTTTTTGTTGTAGCCTACGAGTATGTCGCTCTCCAGATACTCAAAACCCATGCGAAAAATCGCATCGATGCGATGCTCCGTTGCGGCGTGATTGAAGGACAAACCAACAAACAAACACACTTTCGCTTTATAATATTAATATGATTTGTCTCGTGTCTTATAGTTGTTCGAGTAAGTTGCAATAAAACTATTTTTTATTCCAATACAAGTTAGCCCTTGACTGCAATCTAGTCCTATGGTTAGTGATGATGCAGTCTAAGATGGTAGCGGGCTAACCTTTTGGGGTACAGGTATGTCAGTTATATAACCCATCAACCTCTTCCACCCCCAATCGGTTCTAACAATCACCCAATCACTTCCACGATACAAATGAATGTATCGCCCAAAACTGACGACGAATTTTTATGATTTTTGCACTGTGAAATAGGTTACCTATAAAGTAGTAAAATCCATTTTATTTCCATCTGTATTAAAAATAACCGATTATTTACTATCATTACTTATGAATCAGCCATAGTACATCAAAAACGTCTCCAAGATTTCCTTAGCCTTGTGAGTCAGCCCATATTAAAGACATTTTCCTTTCATTTTCCTCAACAGTCATGTTTACACACCACTCAATGTTTACACACCAAGAAAGTGTCAACGTAGTCTCATAATGATGTTAATGGAATTTGTTACTCACACTATTGGAAGACAGCACACACTAATTCGGGTTCCGCTTATTAAATTAGGGACCCTCGTCGCAGTGACCCGCAAGATACGAATCGACGGCTCCGCTCTGACGTAACAAAATTTGCTCACACACTTTACGACGTAACTTTTAACCGTATTAGGCGTGGCGTGATTCGATTATGTGGGTTCGTTACACTATTTTTGGTGTTAAAAAAACAAGTCTGTAAATAACTTTTGGAGTAAACGCGAGATGTCGTTGTCTCCATCATTACTGAGCCCCAGTACGACCAATGACTTTTCTAGCCCAGTTCTATGCGTGTTCTTCTCGGCAGGAATGGTGTTTCAAGCCTTTTTATTAATTTTGATTTCTATCGGGGGTTTCCACCTAACGCTGTTTTGCTAGTATACAGAGGCTCTCTGAAGACTCGTTTAACGTCGCCTGCTTAATCTGAGGTCCCCCAGTACTGAGCCTTTCCGATGCAAAAAAAAATCCAATTTCGACATTACCGCGGGATCCTAACGTGTCATGTATCTATAGGTATTTGACAACTGGTCAAATCAGAAACCTTTTCTCAAACGTCAAACGGGTGCTTAGTATGGGATTTTCTATGAAATATTGAATTGTGATGTCATCATAGTTCGACGCACTTTGTTAATTTAATCGATACTATTTTAAATAGTTATTCTACATATAACATGAAAATTACAACTTTTGGGAGATTTAATAATCACTAAAAAATAATTTATTTGAATATCTAGTTATCAAATACCCAATTATAATTGTCTTTTGCAGGTTTTTTTTCTTTTGGAGATGGTGTCTAGCTAAATTAAATGGGGTAAACGTGCAACAATTTAAAATAACATATGCGTATGTGTGTGTGTGTAGGTATGTGTGTTTTTGTGAGTGATGCGTTTATTTATAACTAGAATATGCCCACGACTTCATTCATTTTCCGGGATTCCGGGAAAAGTAGCCTATGTCCTTCCCCGGGATGTAATCTATCTCTGTACCAAATATCATCAGAATTGGTTGAGTTTGGGCCGTGAAAGCGCATCAGACAAACAGACAGACATACTTTCGCATTTATAATATTAATATGGAAGTATGGAATGGAGAAGTTTACCATTTTTTTTTAATTTATTATCTCATCGTCATTTCTCAGTCATTTATTGATGGATTGCAAAAAAAAAACACTGATTTATTAGTTTTAATTTATATTTTACTTCCGTTGTGTTAAATATTATATGATATTCACAACATCATGAAACTTCTCCATTAGTATGGATTCAAAATATCTTCGTCTCCATCAACCTGTTTGCTGCTGCTGATTGTCCACTGCTGAGCTGCAGGCGGTCTCTATAAAAGCTTAGGCGCCAAGAGCGCAAACACATGAAATTTTTGTCAGATTAAAGCATTGGGTGTATTTTCATGCAACTGTTACCTGTATGTACCTAATGCGAATTAATGTAACACAGTTCTAACAAGGTCATAGCTGTGATCTGGCCTGTTAACGTTATAACCGCCACCGGTACGCTAAAGTCATTAAATTTCTGTGAGGCTGCGGTATCCCACCTTTTCTCTATAGCCCTTCGGCTACGGGCACTTGATGCCCGTTTCACGGAATCGAGTTCTGGGCTTTAGTCAACATCGAATCTTGATACATTTGCCTCAGGGCTCAATTTTCTTTGAAGATTTGCGTTTCCACTCACAATGTTACGATCGCCTAGAACGGTTGGATGTAAGCCTGAGGAATCGATGCTAGAGTATTGCACTATTTGTCTTGGTCCAAAGTTTTGTTTGGCAAACGAGAATTGATATAGAATACATCACTTTGGCACTTTGGTTTTCGTCTATAAGTAAGCGGTTCTCTTTTGAGTAACTATCGAAACTTTTCTAAAAAGTCTGTTTTGATAAAAGAGCCGTTTGGATAGAAGCAGGCGTTGTATTACGGAAGTCCATGATAAGGAAAGGACTAGAAGTTTAAGGCCCTGTGTAGCGTAAAAGGGGGGTTTTTAAAAGCAGTGTATCCATTAAACGGTGACATAATGTATGCTTGTAAAAATAATGTGCTGTTTTCAAGACCTTTGAGCAGCCATTGACGCATCTCAAAACACAATTTAAAAAAATCTCTGCATTGAAATTTATTTTAAACGTACCTCTTAATTTACCTTTTAAAGCAATTTTTCTCCTTATTGAAACTATCAATTAGCTCTAGAAATATAAGATAAAATTCATATTTCTAAATCAAACACGTTGTCGGTTTCATTTGTATTGAAAAGTAAATATTAATTTTTTTTACAAATTATTTCATGCCTTTTTTGCGACATGCGCTTGCTCGATTTCACCCCCGCGCGCCTGTGTTTTTCATCTCGTGAGCTCACAGCGCCTTCGCTATAATCCGGCACATTAGGTAAATCTATTTGGTACAGTGTGTATCTTGCACTTATAGCTTGCGATATTCACCACACCATAGAAATATTCCAAATTATAGCGAAGCCATTATAGCGAATTAAACTTCTAGTCCTTTCATTAAAAGAGCCGTTTTGTGTTACGATTATTATTACCAGCGATGATTCAAAATTCAAAATTCAGACATTTATTGCATTAATACAATATTGCCTCTTGGGGCGTGCAACAGAGGTACAAAACAATGTTAAAAATTATAAATATTATGATCTAATAATATTCGCATATAGGGAAAATATAAATTAACTATTATCAAAATGTCAAAATCTAAAATTATATAATATGTAAAATTTAAAAATGTCTAAGCTGAAAAAATTCATTATTGTTAGAAAATGTCTCAACTTATAAAATAAAGATAACCGGGACCGACTGCTTTACGTATACCACGTATACTCACGGCACGGAAGCCTTGAAAAGTCAAATTTGAGTCTAAATTCGGTCATCCATCCAGCTACCAACCTAGACTAACATATTGTTTAACAATTGCAAAATAGCACAGAATAGGTAATAAAGTACGTGGCAACAGTTCCAACTGAATCGCGCGATTCATTTTTAATTTGCGTGATAAACGGAAGTAAAGAAGAATACAGAAAAAGCTCTAACAATCTTTATTAATTGAATACTACCATAAAATTCCATTCTGTCAGACGTATCAAATGCATTAGCAATATAGGCCAGTGGGGTACCGCAGCTTCGAACGAAATCTAATAATCTTTGTCTCCCAGTAGAGGTTTCTACAAATATAATTACTGCTAGCTATAAACTGCAGCTTTGTTCATGTTGAATTCAGTGACGATTAAAGGCTAGCCCCGTTTGAGATGCACGGAACGGCGCGGCACGAAGCTGCAAATATTAGGTATTTGTATGAGTTTTTACGGGGCCGCGTCGCGCAGTGCATCTCCGAGCCACGTCGCTTAAGTGGGCCCAGCTCCATACAATCTTACTAATATTATAAATGCGAAAGTTTGGATGGATGTATGGATGGATGTATGGATGTTTGTTACTCAATCGCGCCCCAACAACTGAACGGATCTGGATGAAATTTGGCACAGAGATAGACTATAGTCTGGAATAACACATAGGCTACTTTTTATCCCGAAAATTAAAGAGTTCCCGCGGGAACCACAAAACCTCGATCCACGCGTACGAAGTCGCGGGCGTCAGCTAGTAAATGCGAAAGTGTGTTTGTTTGTTGGTTTGTTGGTTTGTCCTTCAATCACGCCGCAACGGAGCAAAGGGTCGACGTGATTTTTAGCCTGGGTATACTTGAGGACCTGGAGACTAACATAGGCTACTTTTTATCCCGGAAAATTAAGGAGTTCCCGCAGGAATTGAAAAAACTTATTCCACGCGGACGTAGTCGCGGGCATCAGCTAGTATATATTATAATGCAGGTGCCGGCGTTTCATCTATTTTTGGCTAACATTGTCCATGTACCAATGAAGCTCCTTATATCGTCCCGAAAAAAAACTTGACCATAACTAAATCACTCATCTGGGTTACGAAAGTCATTAAAATATGACATCTCTGGTACCCCACATTTTGATATGTAGCCTAGAGTACTCGAAACCGTTTCACTGAATTGAATTTCCGCCACCAAATCAAATTTGAATCGTGATTTATTCGGCATAGAGGTGAATTTAGATTGTGCGAATTTCTATAACCATTTACGATGTTGAGGTGCTGAGGAAATTGGGACATGAATATAATGTGTGAAATAATTTTGAATCTGATGAGTGATGACCTGTTTGGTGGCTTGCAGGTGTGAAATCCATACTGATATTATAAATGCGAAAGTGTGTCTATCTGTCAATCTGCTATGTTGTACTAATTTTGATGGAATTTGGTATGAAGGTAGGTTACAACTTACATCCCGGGGAAGGACTACTATCCCGGAAAATTAAGTAGGTATCTCGGGAATCAAAAAAACAGACGAAATCGCGAGCATCATCTAGTACTAACTATACCATACTAATTCCATATTATAAATGCGAAAGTGTGTCTGTCGGTCTGTCTGTTACGCTTTCACGGCCTTTCTGTTCAACCGATGTAGATGACATTTGGTACAGGGATAGGTTCTATCCCGGGGAAAGACATAGGCTAATTTTATCCAGGAAAATTAGTTTTGCGTAATTAGAGTTTCCGCGGAATTCAAAAGTCTTCGAATCGTATGCAAGTATGGATTCCATGCCAAACGTATGTAAGATATGTTACCTTTCCTTGATTGAACCGCTAAACCGATTACGACAAAATTTGGCACGGAGACAGTTTGCACTCTAGAGACGGACATAGAATACTTCTTCTAGAAAAATCTAAGAGATCCAACGGGACAAACCTCGAGAACCAAGACATCACTGAGTCTGAAACGCGCTACTTTAGTGTCTTTTAACGCAAAGGGGGGTTACTAACACCTATTTCAATATTGTTGACGCTCTTGTTTCAGAATTATAATCCTTATTTTAGGTACGTCAAGGTGTGTCATATAAATCTAACATTTTAAAATAATACTTCAAGCGATGGTATACTGCTACCCCAAGCAGCCCTTGTACTTAAAACTCGCTCGTCAAGGATCACTTCTCATTTTGGAAATATTAAACTGCGCGTCTAACGTTTTTGTCTTCGTACTTCGTCCCTTTGACGTTTTATTGGCCCTAATTTAATTGGGAACACAATTTTGGACGTTATTCATCCTTTTTATGACAATTGAGATCTTATTTGTTTTTCGGACTCTCAGACTTTTCCTTTGCTTTTTATTTATTACGATTCTATTGTTTCGCTTTTGTAGTGCCGACTGCGTTTGAGACTCTGGGCAACATCGGACACGAAACATTTTATCAATGTTGTTTCCCAGAAGTTGGTTCACACTACTTATTTTGCGCTTATTTGGCGCAACGGCTTAGCCTGGAAATACAGAGTCAAAAGCGCCAGCGAAGGCACAAGAAGTTTGATTCGCTATAATACGCCAAAGCGTCTTTCCTCCATTATCATGTCATCGCAGATCCTCACGGGCCACGGATGCTTTCGGTGGCGCCTGCACGGGTTTCGGCTGTGTGCTAGTAGTGCGTGTGAGTGTGGGGAGGGGGATGAGGATGCACACCACGTTCTGTGGGAGTGCAGTTTGTATGAGGACCTCCGGTGCAAGATGATGGATGAGATGGTGCGCACGGAGGAGGGCCCCGTGTACTACCGGGAACTCGTCTCGTCGGAGGCGAACTTCCGAGGACTGCGGGAGTTCGCGCACGCTTGGCACAGGAGGCGAAGCGGCTCAGACGTACGGCGGCGGCGACGGAGAAGAGGACGCGGAGAGGAGGACAGCGAGGAGGAGGAGGACAGCGACGATGCTTCGGAGGATGAGCACTCGTCATCATCATCTACGGAGGAGGGAGGCTCGGGAAGCTGAAGCAGTATAAGGCGATGCCACGGAGAGGATGCGGCATCTCTTCGTGTGGTCGTGTTGTCAGCCCCTGAATGGGGAGAATGACTAATAGGGACAAGGAGACAGATAGAAAAGAACTTGTAGGGAGTCAAGAATGCGCCCCGGGAACACGCCAAGAGCAAGTACCGAACGGGTGCTCTCCCGCGTTTCGGCCCATATAACCGCGAGGTTGGTGGGGCCATGGGAGGTGGTGGGTTTCCTCCATTATCATGGACCGCAAAGTGACGTTGACGAAAGTGAGTTGACTGCCTCGTTGGTCTAGCGGTTAGCATAGTCGACTGCGGATCACGAGGTCCAGGGTTCGATTCCCGGTCGGGCATAAAATTTGTTAGGCATTGGGTTTTTCAATTAAGAAATTCTTAGTGCCAGCCTGGAGTTGGAAGTTGGCGGTTTTTCACTCCTGTGCCTCGGAGAGCACGTTAAGCCGTCGGTCCCGGTTATTATTACTAACATGATAATAGTCGTTAAAGCCCGCCAACCCGCATTGGAGCAGCGTGGTGGGTCTAAGCTCTAATTCCCTCTCTCCTTTGAGAGGGGAGGCCTGTGCCCAGCAGTGGGACGTTAATAGGCTGTAGTGGTGGTGGTAGTGGCAAAGTGACGCCTGCTTCTAACCAATATTATACCGCCAGTGTTTTGGGTACCATACCCATGAACGATCATGGACTATGTATATATTTTATCATCAAATTTTCAATGTATCTTTGTCATCTTTTGAACTCATTACCGACTGAGCATGCGTCTCCTCTCTGAATGAGAATGGTTTTGGTCATAGCCCATCACGCTGGCCAAATGCGAATTGACAGATTTCACACACCTTTGAGGGTATTACGAGAAAATCTCGGGGCTTGCAGGTTTCAGGTAATAATAATTAATTTCTTAAAACGCATTTAGCTCCGAAAAGATAAAGGTGCGTACCTGGGGATCGAACGCCCGACCATTCGAATAGGAGGCCATCGCACTAGGCACTAACAAGGCAGTATGATATAAGCCGCTGAGAAAAACTGTTTTAGCCACAGACCATAAAAGATCATTGGTTTTAGCCACCATCTTTTATATCGAGGAAGTGCAAGAATCGTCCCTAGAAAAGCTTCTAGAAACCAAACGGTTAGTGTCATTTACATGCACGTTTTTATTAATACGCATAACTCATAGGAGATAAAAATACTAAAACGGACTCATCTTTTATTTTAATTTCAAAAATGTAGATTTAAAACATTTATTAACATCAGTACTCAAAAATCCGACCGAATTAAATCCAAATGGCTCAAGTATCATGTAGGATGGAGTACAGTATAATTACTCTGCCGTGAAAGAGTATCGGTTATGACGAAGCTACCCGTCTCGCTCGCTCGCGCTTGACCTATATCAAGCGGACTTGTTTTTGCTTTTCAGGCCAAGAGGCAAGGACGGCGAATTTTCTATATTAAGCCTAAGATTTTTGCTGATTGTGTCGTACTACAATTACTGTAGATTAAGTTTTTTGGAAAGGTCTACTCTACGTAGACAAATTCCCAAGGCTGTAACCTATTGTATCAAGTGATTCGTTCACTCGTATGTGATTCGAACCGCTTATAATATCATAATATTATTATGAAGTGAATTACGGCTTACGATTTCTTTTTCTGTCCATTTTCTCAGGGCGCGTTATGGAATGGATAGTTAGGGTGCGTTTCCACTGGTGATGTGCTACGTTGCTGAGCTACGGATGTGTGTAAAACCCACCGATAAGAGCGCTTGATCAAACAAACAGTGAACTAAGCTATGAAAATCTAAAGCTCCTACTGCCACCAATAGGGTTCCAATTGATGGGTTCCATTGGGTGGGTACGTACCACTGGTTCTGAATGCCTAGCGCGAGGAGCCAGCAAGAAACTCAGTGGTAACTGTTTTGAAAAAAAAAAACTGATTGAGTCCATCTTTGCACAGAATTAATTCCATACATAGGTTCAAACGAAATCAACGATTGAACGGGTTTTCAAAGACACTCGGTTTTTCCCAAACGCACCGCATGTTTTTTCGGTCTCCTGTTAAACAAACGTTGCCTCAAGCCAGACGGAGTCGGGTCAAAGGTTATTTTTTATATATACAAAAAATAGTAAATGTTACGATAGAAAATGGAAATAGGTGTATAAATGTATTTTTTTATTATTTAAATCATAAAAAAATCTAACGTTTTGTTCATGTTTTCACAGAACTGTTATTTAATCAGAGCTTACTAGTCTATTTTTGAGTAGAAATTTCTATGTTTAAAAAACATCAGTGTTCATTTGATAGTACATAAAAGGAAAAGGTGACTGACTGACTGATTTATCAACGCACAGGTCAAACATCAGTGTTTGACCTATCGTTATACGTATCCAGCTGAATTTTGGCAAACAGATAACTGTTTATCACGTACACATCCGCTAAGAAAGGATTTTTGAAAATTCTATATATAAAAGATCATTGAAAAAAGGTTTGAAATTTGTATAAAAATCGAACGCGATCGAAGCTGCGGGCAAACGTTAATTTAAAAATATTTGATGACTGTTTTTTACATTTAATTTAATTAACACGTGTGTCATTTTATTTATTATTACAAATTACCGAAAACATTTTTCTTTTATTAGTGGAACCAAAGATATGATAAATCATCATACTAATATTATAAATGCGAAAGTGTGTTTGTTTGTTGGTTTGTCCGTCAATCACGCCTCACGAAGCAACGGATCGACGTGATTTTTGACATGGGTATAGTTGCGGACCTGGAGAGTGACAGACTACTTTTTATCCCGGAAAATTAAGGAGTTCCCGCGGGAATCAAAAAAACTTAAACCACGCGGACGAAGTCACGGGCATCAGCTAGTAAATGATAAATGATTTATTTATTTCACATAGGACAACTTGTGTCACTTGTCTAGACTCTACCACTATCTAGCTACTAACTTGGGTCGATGTTTTACCAGCGCAAACAATTTATGCAGACCTTGTTGCAACTAGACTGTACTTCCCTCAAAGAAATAGTCACTGAAACGAAATTGTAGATTCAAATGAAGCCGGACTGGTGTTTCAAAGAATTCTGAATGGATTTTTCGAAAATACATCCATGTTTTTGCGGTCCACGCAAGCTGCCTTCGGTTTATTTGACCGACACTTAATTCTGCTTGTATGTGGTTTGGTTTTTATCTTCTTTTTTTTTATCCACTACAAGTTAACTCTTGACTGCGATCTCACCTGATGGTAAGTGATGATGCTGTCTAAGATGGTAGCGGGCTAACCTTTCAGGGGCATGGCATTTATAATTAACCACCACCACCACTACAGCCCATTAACGTCCCACTGCTGGGCACAGGCCTCCACTCTCATAGGAGAGAGATAATTAGAGCTTAGACCCACCACGCTGCTCCAATGCGGGTTGGCGGGCTTTGACGACTATTATCATGTTAGTGATAATAACCGGGACCGACGGCTTAACGTGCTCTCCGAGGCACGGCGCTGAAACACCGCCAACTTCCAACTCCGGGCTGGCACTGAGAATTTCTGAATTGAAAATCCCAATACCAATTTTTTGGCCGACCGGGAATCGAACCCAGGACCTCGTGATCCGCAGTCGACTATGCTAACCGCTAGACCAACGAGGCAGTTATAATGAACCCATACCCCTAATCGTTTTCAACACGACATCGTACCGGAACGATAAATCGCTTGGCGGCGCGTCTTTGCCGGTAGGGTGGTAATTAGCCACGGCCGCAGCTTCTCACCAGGCCAGATCAGGGAAAATTTAGAAATTATAAATTTCCAAATTGACCCTAACGAGAATTGAACCCGGGACCTCCGCAAGTTATGACAACAGCGCTCATTACTGCGCCGGGAGGTCGTTAAAATTGCTTGTATGTGGTTTTCCCGTTAAATCTATATATGTATGTGTTATCCCTAATTGGTATACCTATTTGCGTTTAATTTAATTAAACTAAAATTCATTACAGAGATATTAAATGGTCAGTGGTTACGTGTGATCCGTGATTCAGATTATTATTTCATCATTATTAACAAAACGGGCGCGTAAAATTAAAATATCATTCAAATAAACCTATCTGATAGACAAGTTTATATGAATGCGTTAAATTATCATTCAAATAGGTATCAGTTCGATGATGAAACAACAGAATTTTAATTAATCTTCTCGGTATGAATGGCATTCCAAACCAGTGGTAGATTCACTCGACGATCCAAAAACACTTGTGAAAGTTTATTTGAATAAAAAAATTAGTTTGACGTCATCTATAGGTAGGTACTAATATTATAAACTAGGTGATGCCCGCGACTTCGTACGCGTGGGATAAGTTTTTTAAATTCCCAAGGGAACTCCTTAATTTTCCGGAATAAAATGTCAATCACCAGGTACTCAGTATACTCATGCCAAAAATCACGTCGATCCGTTGCTACGTTGCGGCGTGATTGAAGGACAAACCAATAAACCTACAAACTTTCGCATTTATAATATTAGTGTGATGCGAAAGTTTGGTTGGATCTGACAGAACGGATCTGGATGAAATTTGGAACAGAGATAGATTACAGTCTGAGATAAGACATAGGCTACTTTTTATCCCGAAAATTAAAGAGTTCCCGCGGGCTCAGTCTACGTGGATAAAGTCGCGAGCATCAGCTAGTTTTACATAATTGATATAATATATAATATTTTACTAAGGTTGGATTTCTCTGCAAAGCTACAGCGAACTACGAATAGCGGCTATCACCGCTTTTCCTGGATTACACAATTATCATTATAATTTTTGTTTGTTTCAGACCGGCAAACACTTTCACCGCACATCGCTGCTCATCAAAGCCTTCAACCACAAGTTCCGTCTAGACCTCGAGCTTAACACGTAAGTAATACTTAAAATAAGGCTTAAATTATTAAAAAAAACATTTTAAAAACAAGCTTTTATCGTCCGCCATGTTGAGTTTAGTGTGACGTCATTCAATTTTCCGTATTCTTCTCATCAAATCCTATTAATTACCCATTTATAGAATTAAAAATATGTTAGGTACATACTCCAGTAACCAAAACTAAGTACAGATACAACTCATTTATTATTCGCGCATTTCGCCTTCGGTACGCTTACTCAGAGTTTTTACATTGCAAATACGGTTGATGGACGTGAGAGCTCACCTCACCAAGTGTAAGCGAACGTTAAAGTAAAATGAACCTTACTGCATTGGTTTAGAGCTCATTTCATCGTTTCGTGTATTTATTCACAGCCAGCGCTCCAAACGCTGAATTTGTGTCTTTAAAGCAAGAGCTTTTGGGTCCATTTTACTTTGACCTTTCGCTTACATTTGGCGAGGTGAGTTCTCACGTCGATCAACCGTATTTGCAATGTAAAAACTCAGAGTAAGCGTACTGAACTCTGTTTGCAACGAACCCAGCATAGACTGTATTGATACAGTCAAGGGCAAGTAACTGATTAACAACTGGTATAGTTGTCAACATTTTTTTTTGTATCAACAGGTACAATAAAAATAAGCTGTTGGTTTTCCTTAAACAAGTAAAATAAAAATAAAATAAGTATTGTAATTAGGTAGTACATACAGCTACAAGTTTTTATGGCAAGTAAGAATTTGCCATTGAGTTTTTTTGTACTTTTGTAGTACTGTTCACACCTTCGAGCTGTAGAGCATCCCAAGAAAAAATACATTTCATAGTTAATAAGGTAATAACGCTGTCGATAGAGTCAATATTTTACATACCAATGTGGTTTTAGTGAATAATTTTGTTCCAAGAATAAAATCCATAATTATTATGAGCTGAAACCCAAAATTCGGGAACCAATAATTTCATGACGGGAAAATTGCCCCAATTTACGGTCCACTCGGCCTTCAAAGGGATGAAAAATGAGTAATAAATAGAATTACCCGCGAACGACAGCTAGTCGTCCGCAGCTGTACATAGGTTCTATAGGTTATTAAAATATCCGAAATATGGACCGACACAAAAATTGGCAACCAAATAAAAATAATCATTTGTGAAATTATCATACACGTACGAGGAAACCAGCGCTGCAGCTTGTAACTGTTTTGTAGTGAGTGAGGAACCTTATTTGTTCACTAACGATAACGTAATAGGCAATAATGACAGATATGGCAGAATGCATATGTTCACAACAAATAAATCAATAAATCAATAGATTTACTTACTCCTGTAAGTAATTATTGTAAATTGTTGTATTCGTGGGCAATTAAATCATTTATCTATTTATCTATCTACCACAGTCTCAGGAAATAAATTATCCGATGGAATTTCTATTTGCTATATCATTTTTGAAGAAGGAATGAAAACTTGTTTTTACGAGGAAACTTTCTAGGCTTTTAGTCGGGACGAATTGTCAATAAGTGGCATATTTTGATAGTAAAGGCATTTTTTAAGAATCTATTGATTTGAAAGGCCAAAATTATTTTAAATAACATCTTAGTACACAGACATACATATAAAAGATCATTGATCTTACACTAATTAATTTATATTTAAAGGCATGCTTTCTGTGATAGTATCCCAACCATCAAAAAGAAATTTCCGATACCCTAATTTATTCTGTTTTAATTAATCTATTTTTTTTTTAATTTAAATTACGCTGCAGTTATTAGGTTTTTAATTACCCTAATAATTGCATACCATGTCCACATCGAGAAGACTCAAATATAAATAGCTCTGTGAATTTTGTCCAATTTTTTAAGGGTGTGTTTTAACACGATAAAATTATTATCAAACTTAATATTAATAAATTCGCAGAATCTGACCTGATCTTTGCCGTCGGAAAATAATAAATCATAAACATAAAGGCAGCACTTAGCACTCAGGCACACGCGTTCCACAAGATTATCATAAAAATGAAAGAAATCCAAACAAATGAGCCCGGCATCGCTTTCTGGGTAAATTTGCAAGTTTCTTTCATACTGCTCACACTTGAGCACTTTTATATTATCGTCTCTTTCCCTCAGCAGTTCCATAACTTCTCCATTCAATCGCGTGATATTTCATTTATAGTGTACCTCGCAAAATTTTGTTTTTCAACTTTTGGAATTCTTTGTCTATTATACAGAGGAAAGTTTTGATCGCTCTCATAAAAAATGCAGTTATCATCTGAGCCTCAATAGGCGATGTTTATGAAGTTACTTTTTGATTGTCTTTAGTGCAGTTAAATTTATGTTTCCACTAGGTTTAGCCTGGCTTCACTCGCGAAAGTTATCCTTGGAGTTTAGCAAACCTAAACGGGTTTTTGAAAAACCATGCGTTCTATCCCAATGAAGGACACAGACTACATTGATATTATTTATCCTGGGAAATTAAGGAGTATAACAACCCGCGGGAATAACAGAAAACTTAATTCAAGCGGACGAAGTCGCAGGCGTCATCTCGTATACAATATTTTTCACTATTTGCTGAATATACTTTCAGCTAAGTCCATTTCAATATTCGATCGAGAGGAAACAAATAGGAACAAGCTCTAAACTGATATTTTCTTCCCCTCTATCGCTCGTGTCGAGCAAGCGTATGGAGCATTACACTGTGTCGTGTAGGTACTAGGTATAAAACGAGTTCAGCCAGCTGTAACGCAAATTCCAGCTACACAAAGAATATGACAAAACGTAAATTTACACTCACGCCAACATGGAAGTCTAAAGCCTAGCATACATGGTACGGACAAACACCCCAGTAGAATTCAGGTATTTATGAAGTGAAACTTCTTTAGAATCGTTGCGATTTGAAAATTCGATGAAACGAAAAACTAAACCAAAAAGCGACACCAAAAAGAGACAAACATATTCATAACAGGATTTAGCCTGCAAGAGAATGACATAGAATACAAGTTATATTTATCTCGTTATCTCGTAGGCTACTTTTCTGAAGTTTCACTTCTGCCGTGTGTGAATTGCACACACATACTTTTTTTGTTTTATCCACTACAATTAAGCCCTTGACTGCGGTCTCACCTGATGGTAAGTGATGATGCAGTCTAAGATGGTAGCGGGCTAACTTGTTAGGGGTATGGCACTTATATTAAACCCATACCCCTAGTCCAACCACTAACACACTAACCACGGCCCAAGCCTCATTATTGTTTTTTAAATAGCATAGTTTTTTTTAATCGTATGGCATTTATTACGCCTCCTGGTTCGTCACGTGCAGGGAGGTAAAAGGTAATTCCTGCGGACGTGAGCGACGGGGCATCCCCCATCAACGGGGCATCCCCCATCGACGGGGCATCCCCCATGCGACGGGGCATCCCCCATAGTGAAAGTAACCATATTCTTACGTGATGTCAACGATACAACACGGCTTGGTTAATCACACAGGAGCAGCAATGGTCGAAATTTCGCATCATAAGGGTTGGAAATAAAAAAGATGGGAAATAAACCTAGCATAGTCCATACACAATATGAAAACTGATTCGGAACGTAACTGAACTATGTGTAGTCAGAGCCTAAATAACAAAGCGAAACAAGCCGCAAGCGCTGTAGAGGGAAATTCAGTTTTTACGGCTTTGTAGAAATTTGATTGGCGCACAAAGGGAACGCCGTATGTTTACCGGTTTTGACGTACCTTTGTTTTACACTGCTCTAATGAAGTTGTCACGAGCGTGTTAGTATGGCACAAGGCATAAAGGGTTCAGATTTTGGGCAATTTTTAAAAATTGTTTAGCGCTGAAAGTTGGTACGATCATTTTTCTGCATGGCCTGTTTATGAAAAACAAAACAAAGCCAAAAATCCAGAATCCAGCACAGACGGTTTTAACTTCGCAAGATTTCCACGTGCTGTTGAACGTACTTGTTGTAGATATATGAAGGAAATAGAGCTTAATGCAGCAAGAATAACAATGGTTAAAAATCTTAAATAGGCCCTAAGCGAACAAACGATGCTAAATTTTTACTTAAGTATAACATGAACTTTTGTTTATGTTATTTTATTCTGGGACTTTCTTGGATTTTAGTCGAATATCTATTAAAAATAAGTCGAAGGACCTATTCTGTGTTACTGCACTGGGTTTGACTTCCGTTACGTCTGATGATACTTTGAAATTTAAACCATTCGCCCTTTAAAGTATTCGCTAACATAGCGCGTTAGTTGAAGTAGTCAAAACACACTTTCATCGAAAATCTATCAATATTTTTATCGATCACTAGCTGTCGCCGCGACTTCGTCCGCGTGGTTTAACATTTTCTTAGGAATTTCCGAGATAAAATTAATCTATGTCACTCTCCAGGTGTTCAATTATATCCATGCAAATCACGTCGATCCGTTGCTCTGTTGCAATATGATAGAATGTCAAGCCTACAAACCAATAAATAATAATACGACAAACCAACACACAAACACACTTTCGCATTTTTAAGTATGACTTCAAAAAACTCGCTTTAACTCGTAAATGAGACCACATCATTATCAAGACCACATCTCGGTTCTCATGTCTCCGGCGTTAAGGTTATAAGGTTCCAATTGGAAAATCATGCGGATACTTTGTTCACAGACGAGAGGGATTAGTTTCAAAAGATGTCACTACTACAAACGCCGTGAACGAGTGTTTGATGTAATACGGCTTCGAGATCTTCGCTTTTGTGATTTGAGACAATAGTAACTTGTTACATTAGTATTCGTATTACTTCCAGTCTTAAAATGTTGAAATAAGATTACAGTTTTAGGATAGACTAGCGCTAATGCCCGCGACTTCGCTCACGGTAAGTTGACAAATTTCAAACCCCATTTTATCCCCTTAGAGGTTGAATTTTCAAAAATCCTTTCTTAGAGGATGCCTACGACAAATAATATGCCAAATTTCAGCCCGATCCGTACAGGTGTTTGAGCTGTCAGTTGATAGATCAGTCCGTCACCATTTCCTTAATTTATAGATTAAAAAAACAGCAATAGCCTAGAGACGTTGGCCTCCTCTTAATGCAGTCCTGGTTTTAACTCTCGGGAAGGTATTTAATTAAATACCTGTTGGATGTTGGAAAACATTGTAAGAAAACCTATACATGAGAACCTGAAAGTTCTCTAAATAAGTTCTTAAAATTCTGCCTGTTCTCATGCCAGGGTAGTGGACTATGGTCTAAACTCTAAACAACTCTCACTCTGGAGGCCGGATCCCGGACCAGTTTGTCAGCATAACATCTCGTAGCTTCAGTTTTAAGATACCGTCGATAATTATCACCATCACGTCTAATATTTACTCGACGTTCAGAAAATGTACCAATTTTGAAAAAAAAAATACTTTGACTTTGACTTTATCTCCGGTGAAAAGCTGAAAAACTTGAGATGATGGCGGTTTAATCCCAAAATTTCTCATCAAAAATAAATAGCCATAAGACCCCTAAACTTTCTCATTTATCTCCAAATATAAATCTTCACCCGAACTCAAGAGCCCCCGACACACCTGACGTAATGGCTTAAAAACGTCACGCCGGAAATCGTATAACTCCCATTTCCCCGCAGCGCCAATTTCCAGATTATTTTACGTCCTTCCGGTGAAACTCATCGTAACGCGCCAAATATGATACTACTTAGATTATCCCTTGGAAAAAATGAGGTGTTTCAAACCCAGCTTTCGTGATTCTGTGGGCCGATTTTATCTACGCATATTTTAAACGCCTTTAGCCGGCTCCCGGCCAACCACCAGTATAAGGGATTCAATTTTTTTATAATTGCATTTCGTTTTGAATCTTTTATAAGGTTATTTTTCTACTATTTTAAATATCAAACGTACACTGAAAATTGATTATTTGTAAAATAGTATTAGAGCAAACAACTTCATTTCGCTCACTCACTCGCTCCAGCAATGCTCAGGACTGCTGTTACTTATGTATCTTTGGATGAATGCAATTGTAAATATACTTTATTTTTTCAAAAGAGCAACCACCGAGTTTCTTGCTGGTTCTTCTCGATAGGAACGGCATTCCGAACCAGTGGTAGATTCATTCGACTATTCATAAGCACTTGTAAAAAGTCTATTTGAATAAAAAATATTTGTATTTGTATTTGTAATTGTATTTACAAGAGAAAAGGCTTGCCTATTAACTATTAAAATACTAAATAATGATGATAATTTCAAAATCCCCTAGATCATACTTGACAGTAGTCCTGAATTGTTGAATTAAAAAAATATAGCCAGTGTCACTCAGAAGGGTGTGAAGATTCTAACGATACCCCAAACATCCAAATCTTTTCAGGCATTTAGAAGTTATGGTGGAATAAACAAACTCACAAACATACATTGACCCTGAAAACATTACACTCTTTTTTTAGGCAGTCGTGTAAAAATCACATCGATCAGTTGCCCCTTTGCAGCGTGGCAAAATTACGCACCAAGAAACAAACTCACTTTCACATAATATTATAATGATATTGGCTTCCATGATACCTATTATAATAAAGGATTGCCTCTACGTGAGTTAAACTTATCTTACTAATATTATAAATGTGAAAGTTTGGATGGATGTATAGATGTATGGACGGATGTATCCAGGATGATCACGCGCCAACGGCTGAACGGATCTGGCTAAAATTTGGCACAGAGATAGATTATAGTCTGGAATAGCATATAGGCTACTTTTTATCCACGAAAAATTAAGGAGTTTCCGCGGGAACCAAAAAACGTCAACCCACGCAGACTAAGTCGCGGGCATTCGATAGTAATTAATAACTATATAAAAGGCTTTCTCACAACCTACAATCCCAACGGCTGAACGTAGAAATTTGAAAGTTTGAGAGGATATCCCTTGAACGCCCTGAGGAAGGATTTTTCGAAATTCAACCCCTAAGGAGGTTAAATAGGGGGTGAAAGTTTGTATGAAAGTCCGTCATTTCTCAAGTTATATCCGTGGGTATTTGGGCTTTTGGATAAAAAAAAAGTAACACGTGTTTCACAGATTTGAA
This sequence comes from Erebia aethiops, assembly GCA_923060345.2. NCBI lineage: Eukaryota > Metazoa > Arthropoda > Insecta > Lepidoptera > Nymphalidae > Erebia > Erebia aethiops. Next base: position 18,026,909 of record OV281091.1, on the reverse strand, counting down.
ATTTCCACCTCCAAAGGGACGAAATAGGGGATAGAAGTTTGTATGGCATTTTTAAGAACCTTATTCCACGCGGACGAAGTCGCGGACGAAAGCAAGTTATCAAAAGTGAGAAGTTATAAAAAAAAGTTTAATAATTTCATCATTCATATTATAAGCACTAGTGGTACTTAAATATAAAAACCCGTAAAGTAACATTTCCACACGATTTTTCATCGGCACCGATAATGACAACGGATCGGACCGTCATCGAAGTAATGTGTTTTTGATTGCATTTTATTGTAATCAATTGATTAATTGTTACACCGGATGCCGTGAATGAATAATTTACTTGTCATTAATCCCAAAAAAAAGTTTGGCAGCCAGCGTTTTGGGCACACTGCCTTATTGCAGCGGCATAGATGATATTTTTAATGTTTAGTTTTTAGTTTTTTAATTTAGATTTAATTAAGATTTTAATTTGATAAATAACATCTGTTATGAAATAATTAATTTAAAAGTTAATCTAAAATCTAAATATTATACAAACTATACAATAAATTTAAATCAAATCCTTATATACCTACTAACAAAAATAAAAATAAAACCCTAATCAAAAAGACCACCCCTGTTTGCCCCTGGGCCAAAGGTACCCATCAAATATTGATAAATAAATAAACTAAGAAATAAACATGTGATTACATGGACGCTGTTAAACAATACAGTGTCAACCCACATGTCGACCATTTTGAGTAAATCGAGTTTGAAGTTTCACTCTTAATATTGACCAATTTGTTAAAAAAATAATTGAATTGAGATTTTTTATTTAAGCAAATATGTATATATGAACATAAATATACTATTCTAACATAAAAAACTGAAGATATTTATATAGTTTTCGAGAAAAATGCAAGTTTCATTATAACTAAATTCTGTATCACTCATTTTATTATAAAAACAGTTTCAAGATCCATAACACACTATTGCTTAACTTTAAATTGCTGACCCATTATCAACTTGTTGTAGGTTATGGAACTTAAAACTGTATTGTTCTTTTTGTAAAATACGATTAACCATTAAAAAAAATGTTATAAGAAAACAAAATTTTAGTTGCAAATTATTATTTTATTAAAATTTATTAAGTACAAAATAAACACTAACAGAAACCATAATCAGTCTTAAATTTATTCATCTTTATCCATACTAATATTATAAATTGGAAAGTGTGTCTGTCTGTCTGTGCTTTAACGACACATCTTTGCAACCGATTCTGATGAAATTTGATATAGAGAGAGTTTCATACCGGGAAAGACAGAGTTTTTATACCGGAAAATTAAGGAGTTCCCGCGGGTTTAAAAAACTAAATAACGCGGATGAAGTTGCGGACATCATTTAGTTATGTACTAAAAGAAAGAAAAAACCTAATATTTTTAACAGTTTTCTACCGTCTTGATTCTTGACACCTTGCTCGGCTCATAAACTAAAAAATACCTAAAAAGTAGTGACATCAAAATCAACACAACATAAAATTATTCGCAGTCTTGAAAATAAAAACATAATGCTATATTAAAATATTTCACAATATATTGTATCAGCATGTACCTAATTCTTAAAATTAATTAAACACATAAAATTATAAAACTTTTAGTTTCATTCTCAACAGTTTTGTAAACTTGCTTGTAATTGTTAACATTATTTTAAATTATATACTTACCTACCGGGAAAAAATCTGATACAAAAATAAAAATCTTTTCGAAATATAATAAAATGTCTTACTCAACGAAAATAAATATTCTATAAAAATGGATAAACCATCCATTAAAACTTTGAAAACAGTAATCTTAAAAAAATTACCATACCAAAAAATACCAAATTAATAAAAGCAACCTATATGAGATCTAATACGTTTTTTGAAATGAACTAAACCAAATCAAATCTATTGATCTTGTTCTATATCTTCAATTTCAAAATCAATTGTATTTCCAAAGCCTTCTGTATCATCTGTAAAATCACTTGACCTAACGTTCCTCAAAAAATTGATTGATGATAAGTGATGATGCAGTCTAAGATGGTAGCGGGCTAACCTTTTAGGGGTACGGCAGTTAAATTAAACCCATACTACCCCTTATCGGTTTCTACACGACATCGTACTGGAACGCTGAATCACTTGGCGGTACATCTTTGCCGTTAGTGTGGTAACTAGCCAAGGCCGAAGCATCCCACCAGACCAGACCAGAGAAAATTCAGAAATTATAAATTCCCAAATTGACCTTGCCGGGAATCGAACCCGGGACCTCCCACGTTAAGACCACAGCGCTCATCACTGCGCCAGGGAGGTCGTCTTTTGCCTTTTTAGAAGGTAAAAACGAAGTAAGTACATACCTACAATAACATAAAATTGTAAGATTAGATCGTTTGTTTCCCATTTTGCTAAAATATGTTAAGGACTTTAAATGATTATTACAAATAAAATGCAAACAAGTTACACTTTATGTTCATTTTGCCATAATGTGTCAAGCTGTATGATTCCTTTACAAGTTAACGTAAATAACCAATTAATAGTTTCGCAATAAGATGTCATGCAATATATTTAGTTTTATTGCTTGTATAGGTAAAGATTTGTATAAATTCAGTGACTACTTGGAATTTCGTGTATAGAAAACGTATTTACTACAATTATTTATACCTTATAATCGGTTTTTCGCAGAAATTACCGGCAAAGTAACCTCAAAAATACAGTTTCACAGAAACCTATGAAATACATTGATTATTGGACTTACCTTCAATAATACTGTCACTTCTTAAACCATATAATACTTTATCACTCGATTTATGATAAAACTCGATTTAAAACTTTACTAACTATTAATTTCCATTACTAACTTATATCTTCTAAATTAATTGACATCTGAAAATAACGCATTGGAATTTTGCAATAATATTTCAACCCGCATAACTCATTATGGCATGAAACAGGTGGCGCTTTTAATGGTACAATTGTGTGTTAAGGTATTTGAAATACTATTGCAAAATTTACTATGACAGTTAGAGGTTTGTGTCAAGAGTTTTTCCTGAATTTTTGCTATTATAATGATTCAAACCGCTTAAAACCTTTTTGAAAAACGTAGCAAATCACTCAAAGAAGCGATCTGCATTCAAATCTCAATTTTCGACTTTTTGTGGGTTGACACTGTATTGTATAACAGCGTCCACATATTAATCAAAAATAACAGTTTTTACAATCTGTACCTGATAATGTCTGCGACTTCGTCTGTGCGGATGTAGATTTTGGAAAATTTCATGGCAATTTTTGATTTTCCGGGATGAAAGGTAGACTATGACGTCACTCTTTACATTACTGAATCGCATAATATTAGCATACTTCACTAGATTACCTACTACCTAAATATGTTTCTTAGTTAACTGGAAGGTACATTGTATTTTATGTGCAATTATAAGACTTTAAAACAAATAAACTCTCTAGGTCCTCAAGTTTACCCATTCAAAAATCACGTCGGCTGTTGCTTTTATAATGATAAATTAACAAACACGTAATTTTTGCATTAATTATAATGTCAGTAGGATTTTAAAACTGTTATAATTTCGTTGGTTTATCTGTGGAACTCTTAACAAAGCACAGCTGACGATGAATAAAATAAAATAAAAAATAAAATAAAATATATATTTATTGCCAAATACATAGTTACAGTCAATTTTAACTTTAGTCTCCGCACTAGGGAACCTGTATCGCGGGACCATATTAGAATTACCTAAGCTTAGACTTAGCTGAGGACTAGCTAGGACACAATTTTAAAATTTTAATTAAAAATAAATAAATAATATACTAAAACAAATGAAATTTTGCATGCCTGATTTATATGGTGAAACATATTTTCTACTGAAAGTTTGAGATCAGTTTGCATTATGAGTATGTATACACGAATTATTATTGTTAAAAAGGTAAATTAATGTAAGTATATATAATTATGATGTGAGCGTGAGTATTAGTATAGTAAGAGTAAAATAGTATTATAATGTAAATATATAAAGATCTTTAGTTTATGTCTTATATGCTGTTAGTATGCTTTCAGTGTCTTTGTAAGTTAATGATTTTAACCAGTCTGTCATAGCTTTTTTGGCCTTCTTTGTTGTGCAGTTCCTGAGGTTGCATGACTTTGAAACATTGTTGTAGATCTTGCCAATAATAAAAGGCCCAAAACGCCCAGCAAAGGCAGTTTTTACAGCTGGCAGATCTACTTTAACCACTCTGCGCTTGAATATTATATCTGCGTTCGGCGATTGTAGGATTTGCTTATGTTTTAGTAGAGTAGCTTTTAATATAAATAATTGACGGACAGTAAGCACTTCAGCTTCCTTGTAAAGGAGTGTAGTTGAGTATTTAAATGGTTTTTTAAGCATTACTTTTAGGACTGATCGCTGTGCTCTTTCTGCTTCTAGTAAAAAGGTTTTAGCTGCGCTTCCCCAGGATAGTATGCAATAACTAAGAAGCGATTGACAGAGGGATACATATATTAATTTTAAGGTAGGTGCATCTGCTACATCTCGCAATTTTCTCATAATACCGGTGACTTTACGAACTCGGCCGGATAGGGATGCAATATGGAACTTAAAGGAAAGGTTGTGATCAACCTGGATTCCAAGGTACTTGATAACGTCGACCACACCGATCTCATCACAGTTGCATTGGCATCCTGTAGAACCGGTTGTGTTTCCGCAATTGTGGATCTTAAGGCTGTGGTTTTGAGAACTACAAGGAGCAGTTGATGCAGTTTTATGGAAACGCAGGTATTTTGTTTTATCTACGTTTAACGTCAACAAGTTTCTGCTCAGCCACCTCGAGACTGCAGAAATTCCCTGCTGCGCATTGTAGTATGTTTCATCCCAGGTCGAGCCGTGAAAAATCAAGGCTGTGTCGTCCGCGTAGCAGATAATTTCCGCATTTTTGAGTGGTAAGTTATGAATGTCATTCACATATAATATAAATAACGTAGGGCCAAGTATGCTACCTTGCGGAACACCGAAGTTAATTCTTTGCATGTCACTTCTCATACTGCCTACTTTTGTGCACTGCTTTCTGTTCGACAGATAACTTTTAAACCACTCGAGTGGTGTACCTCTTATACCAGCGCACTCGAGTTTTCTCAGCAGCACCGAGTTTGAAACAGTATCAAAAGCCTTAGCAAGATCCAAGAATACACCTATACAACCCTTCTTCTGGTCCAGAATTTTAGAAACAGTTGACGTCAGAAGAAAGACAGCATCTTCTGCCGACTTGTTAGGCCTGAAGCCGAATTGTCTTTCTGATAGAATGTTGTGGGACTCCAAAAACGCTACAAGTCTCTTGTTTACGATTTTTTCAAGCAATTTAGAAAAGGTTCCAAGCAATGATATTGGTCGATAGTTTTCTGGCTTTTCTTTAGGGCCCGATTTGTGTATTGGGCTTACTAATGCTATTTTCCAGTCGTCCGGGAAAGCCCCAGTGTATAGACTTAAGTTGAAGATCGCTGTTAAAGGTTGGATGATTTCCTTTCCTATATGTTTGATAAGTTCATTGCTTAGTTCATCAATGCCTGAAGACTTTCCATTCTGTAGTTGGGATATAAGTAATTCGACTTCATATTCATCTGTTGGATTCATAAAAAAGGAATTACATGTAGAGCAATTTAGTTTTACATCAGCTGCGATAGTCTCCTCAGTTTCACCGGTTGCTGATAGGATGCGATTTGCTAGATTTTGGCCTAAAGTAGAGAAATAGTTATTGCATGAATTTAAAGATTCTAGTTTTTGAGTAGGTCCTAGTAGCTCTTCAGTATTTGAGTGTGGTTTTTTAAAGTTAATTATTTTTCGGATTGTTTTCCATAGCTTCTTTGAATTTTTGTAGCTTCCATCGAGTTCCCGTTTTTCGTAGTCCGTTTTGAGTTTTCTTAACAGGTCGTTGCAAAAGTTACGATATCTTTTATAAGTTATTTTAAGTATCTCGTTTTCTTTATCTGCTCGGTACTGCTTGTGGAGTTTGTCGCGGTGTTTCATACACTTTATTAGGCCAGGTGTTATCCAAGGCTTGAGGTTATACTTTGAGCGTGGTAGCGTGACAAATTGAGTGTGTTGGCTTATAATATTTATCAACCGAGTCATGAAGTATTTTACTGCTACATTAACGTCGGTGTTTTCATTTGTTACCAATGACCAGTCTTCATTTTTGAGGTCGTGGATGATGGCTTCAATATTTCGCTTAAGTCTTCTTCGTGGTAGTCTTTCGACCGTAAAATTAAGTGTAAGTCCTGTTATAGCTATATTGTGATCAGTTATATCAGAATCGCAGACCACACCCATCGCTATCCCAGTGGATCTTACCATTATGTGGTCCAGGCAAGAGTCTCCTCTAGTCGGCAGGGTAATGCTAGTTCGCAGTCCATGTTCCGCATTAAGGCAGAGGTATTCTGCGCAGCTCAGATTGTTGGTAGATGGAATTATATTAATGTTTATGTCTCCACAAATAGCTAAATTTGGATGGTTTTTTAATCCATCGAGAAGACTGTCGAGAGATGTGAGGAATGAATCTGTGTTTCTTACAGAAGGTGAACGATAAATGCCGACTATAGTGACAGTTTTATTAATTTGAACTAAGAGGCAGTCAGAGTCTGGTAGTTGAGGTTCTTGCTTAGTAACATTGTGAGAATTTTCTACATATATTACCACACCTCCATTCTGATTTCGTGTCTTCGATGTTATGTGAGAGGTGTATCCTGGTATTTGGGGGATAATAGAACTCTCATTCAGCCAACATTCACTCAGTACAATAACGTCGATTTTTGAGCTTAGACGTGTAAGCGTAATATAGAAGTTGTCAAAATTTTTTTCTATACTTCTTATGTTAAATGTCAGAATTTTAAAATTATAATCTGAGGGGAATATATTTTTACACAGTTCAGGGTTGTTTATAGGGAGGCAATCAATTTGAATTGTATCTATATTCATACCTAAATCAACTGGGTTCATGAGATAATAAATTTATGAATTTTCCTAAGAGTTTTCTATTAAGTCTAATTAGGTTAGCAGAAAAATTTAAAGACATTTTTTTAGATAAAACTTTCAATTCGTTATGATTTAATTGCATATAAAGTAACTGTGTATAGTTTATGTAACTTACTATAATTAATATATTGTAGTAGCGGTGTACATAAGAGGATATTATATTATAATGAGCTAGTAACTTTGTATGAGAGTATTCCCTATGCAGTCTTATAATATTAATAATCAGCTCATAAACAGTTGAGGGCGCGCTCATTTTAGTAGGGTGGAAAGCGGACATACTCAATATGTGTAAAATTCTCACAGTTGATATAAGCAGAAAACAATTCCAATGACAAGTGTACAACATTTTAGCAAATGTTAATATCCTACAAATGTTCAAAATATTTAATGTTATCAGAGTTAATTTTATATAATATATTTGTGAATGTATGTAGTATAGGTAACACAATATATTCAATAAAGCAATGAAGCATATTGTAATAAGGCAGTGTACATAAAAACGCATAAAATTAATTTGCAGATTTGTATGGGTGTATCCTATATGTTTCTTAGGTTTTGCTAACATACTCATAAAATGTACATTTCTTAAAGTCAATAATATTATCAAAATAAAAATCCAAAGAATAATATACAATAATAGGGCAATCTTAACTAGCATGCAGATGCACAAAATATTTAATTTTAAAGTATAAGTTACTATTTTGAATGTGTACAAAGCAAAATAAAGCGTGACAAAATATGGTAAGAGTGTATATACGAGTAACTTAAAGACACAAAATAGCAGTATAATGGATTGTACCAGCTTAATTATTTTATCACAAAACATTGTCATAATTACTGTGTACAAAATATAATAATATGAGATGACAATACTAGTAATAAATAGTTTATAAGAATTTAATCCACAAAATATTAGTTTGATAGATCCTACAAGCTCAAATATAATATCATTAATTTTTTCTGATGAGACGTTCCAAGTCCTCATTGCTACGGATGGCAATGGCAGATTTTCCCTCGCGGTCACGTACATATATAGTCCCATTTTTACACCAGCAAAAGTGATAACCCATTTGCTTAGCTTGGGTTCTACACTCACGAAATAACAGCCTGTTTCTTGGTGTGAGCCTTTCATTTATGTAAACTTTTTGTGGAGGTCCGGGCAGGTTTAGGTCGGTGCTATTGACATTTCTGCGTGTTTTAGACCCTTTCAGCATTTCATCTCGCTTTGTGCGCCGAAGTAACCGTACGACAATAGGGCGGGGGTGTTTTTTTGCATTTCCTGTAGAATTTAGAGCTGATAGGATGCGCGGGCCGGCGCGAGTTGACCAGTCTAGGTCTTGATCTGTGAGTTCTACGCCGATTTTATTCGCTAAGAGCAAAACTGTGTGGGTCACATTTTCGCCGGGGCATTCTGGAATACCGCAGATCTCAATTTCATTTTTGATATTATTTTGGGCCTGTATGCCTACTTCTGTTTGGAGTTCGTTGACCCTGAGTTTCAGCGCGTCGATCTCATTGTTGCGGCTCTCAAGTACAACGATGCGGGACTCATTTGAAGCGATGGAGGCTCCGAATATATCAAGTCTCTCGTGACACCGATTTAGAGATGAGGTGGCCTCTTCTAGTCTGCTCTTGAGGCCTGATATTTCATGCGTTAGTAATCTGACTTCGGCGAGAAGGCCCTGAAGGTCCGAGCTAACGGAGACGCCAGCGGCTTCGGCCGTGGGCTCGGTTCTTTTACGGAACGTTACATTTGGGTTGTCAGAGCTCATTCGCACGGGGGTCGAGCTATTGTCAATACCTTTCCTCTCCTGGGCACAGCACTCTGGACACAGCCACTTGTTTAATCGATCAGGCGCCAATGAATTTGTATCAACACAGCTATTACAAAAGCGTCGTTTACATGACGACGAACTGCATCCAATAGACGTACTTTCCTTTATCGATTTTAAGCACCCAGCGCACTTCATCCTCACGCAGATATTGTTATTTAGGTATTATAAACCGATCAGCTGTGGCGTATGCAATGAACTTTGTGCGTAGGTAGCGGTCTTGTCTGTAAGCAAGAACACAAGACCGCTCAACGATGACGTCAGCCGATGCAATTCACTGCGTATTTACACTGGTTTTAATGTTTTATTCGATACTTTTTGCACAAATAACTTTATCACTACATGCAATAGAAAGTATTAATTATTTTTATATGCAATTTACTTTGTTTCGATAACTTTGAACAGCAAAATAGATAAATATAACACGGAGCAATTATGAGCGATGTTGTCTGCGCCTAGTCCGCCATCTTCGTCTAGAATAGAGCTACTCTATGTGAAAAATCACGTAGAGTTCCGTTGAAGGACTAGAGTAACAGACATAGCTCAACGGGTTGCGAACCATGGCCTATGGAAGTACCTACCAGATACTTAGATATGTCCATCAGAGTGGTCGTCTATCGGTTGGCGAAAGAGAGGGAGATGTATGCTGACGACGATGAGCCTTATATCAGGAAAGTCAACCAAGAAAAATAGGGTTGCCGCCTTGGACGAATCGTGTTTGTTTCATCCATGGTTGTCGCAATATCCCATTAATAGTATGCTCCTGAGAAAAGCTTATTATACTGATGAAGATTAAATAAAAAAGAGCATGGATGTGACTCGCTCCAGCAATGCTTAAGACTGCTCTACACGTTAATGTAATTGTAAATTATTTTTTCAACAGAGCAACCACTGAGTTTCTTGCTGGTTCTTTTCGGTAGGCACGGCATTCATTGAAATATTAAAACACACTTGTTAAAAATTTACTGGAATAAAAGGATTTGATTTGATTTTAAAAATAAGACAATGTTGTAGGCTTGGGCTGCAGATAAATATAGTGAGATTGAAATCTAGTGCAAGCGCCATTAAATATTAATCGCGCTCGCTCGTTAAACCCATTAATAACACTAACGACATCATTACAGCCAACATTGTAATCATTGAACATTGTGTGTAATAATAACAAAATCAATGCAACGCAGCGATACCGTCGATTTCGCATAAAGTTATAATGCGCCTATCAAATCGTTAGTAAACGATTCGGATTCAAATTGCTCATTACGTGGATACGAGATAAAATCACGTTCGATACATTGATTAATAAACAGATGGGTTTAAGGGATAGCGCTTTAATTTTAAATGGAAAATCGCTTTAATTAAAGAATTTATGGGGCGTTGCGGTTCATCTTTTCAACAGATTTTGATGAAATTAGGTACAGAGGTAGGTTCCATTCCGGGGAAGAACATTGGTTGGCTTTTTATCCCAGAAAATTGAAGAGTTCCCGCGGGAATAAAAAAACAACACTCCACGTGGACTAAGTCGCGGGCATCATCTTATTATATTATAAAATACTAGCTGATGCCCGCGACTTCGTCCGCGTGGAATAAGTTTTTTTAGATTCCCGCGGGAACTCCTCAATTTTCCGGGATAAAAAGTAGCCTATGTTACTCTCCAGGTCCTCAACTATACCCATGCGAAAAATCACGTCGACCCGTTGCTCCGTTGCAGCGTGATTAAAGGACAAATGAACATGAACAAACCAACAAACCAACAAGCAAACAAGCAAACTGACTTTCGCATTTATAATATTAAGTATATGATGTCTGTCTTCTACGCTTTAACGCCCCATATTTAGAACCGATTTCGATGAAATTTGGCACAACCATAGGTTGTGTCTTGGGGAAGGACATAGGCTAATTTGTATCCCAAAAAATTATGGAACACCTGCGGGAATTAAGATACAACTTAAACAACGCAGCCGAAGTCGCGAGCATTGGCTTTTCGTATAGAACACATTTCAAAATGCGCTTAGTGTGTTTCGACACTTAAATAAAATGGTAATAAAAACACCATATAATTTAATTCACGTTAATTTCCCAGAATGAAAAATCGTGTACCGTTAAGAACAACTTCCGGTCTAGTTGAACCATAACCCCTACAAATTAGCGAGAACAACTACTATAAAGGACGGAATGCAGCGTTAAAAAGCTACTACGATTGAATAAAATGGACTTTACGACACAAAACCACCAACTACCGCTTAAATATAAATGCGGCCGTTAATTTAATTTTACCAGTTTCGCGATAAAATCGGACGTTTTGATCGTACGACACGCGATTTTGTGTTTTTATCGTTGAATATTTGCATAATTACACCGATTGTGCGTCCCTCACTCATTTTTTCTGCTTAATTGTTTAGGATATTACGATTGTTTCATTAATTGCTTAATGATATGATCCGACAGGCATTTTAATTTTTTTTGCTTAGATACCATTTATCGCAATCCGTAAAAACAACTTTCGTTTGCATAATTGCCTTGCCTTAACAATATTTTTTCCTTTAATTGTTCGGGATCTGACTATTTTATTAATTTCTTGATATGAATCTGTCGGATATTTTAATTATTTTTTGTTTATTTAGTACCATTTATCGTATTTATTTTTAGAAAAAGTACATTTTATTACGTTGTAAAGATGTAGTATTACTTATTGCTAGGATTTAGAATATTCTATGATTTAAATATAAAAGGAAAAAGTGACTGATTGAGTGGTTGATTTATTATCTAGCCATTTGGCCCCTTTGCCCTATCCTGTCCTATCCTATCCTGTGTTTTGTTAAACTTTATTTTCGCAAATCACCACTTCGTAAGTTACTATTTTTGCATCATTTTCTTACATCCGGCCGTAAATTATCAGATTCGCTACCCAAATAAGCCCCCCTGCCCTTCCTAGACCCACCTGTAACAGCTTAGAGGCGTCGCGTCGGGTGTCGCATAATTCATGATTCCCTGCGGCGCCAATTTCAGGTTACTTACCGTTTTCCCGCCAAAAAATTGCCTCAAAATGTCCCAAATATGTCGACTGTGATCGTCCCTTTGCGTTAAGAAAAACGTGATTATTTACGACTAGATGATGCCCGCGACGTCGTCCGCGTGTATTAAGTTTTTTTCGTTCCCGTGGGGACTTTAATTTTCCGGGATAACCTATGTCACTCTCCAGATCGTCAACTATACCCATGCAAAAAATCATGTCTATCCGTTGCTTTGTTGCGGCGTGTTTGAAGGACAAACTAACAAATAAACACCCTTTCCACTACCACTACAGCCCATTAACGTCCCACTGCTGGGCACAGGCCTCCACTCTCATAGGAGAGCGGGAATTAGAGCTTAGACCCACCACGCTGCTCCAATGCGGGTTGGCGGGCTTTAACGACTATTATCATGATATCATGATTGTGATAATAACCGGGACCGACGGCTTAACGTGCTCTCCGAGGCACGGGGGTGAAACACCGCCAACTTCCTAACTCCGGGCTAGTACTGGGAATTTCTAGTCAGAAAAACCCAATACTTAATATGGCCCGACCCGGGACTCGAACCCGGGACCTCGTCAGCCGCAGTCAAACATGTTAACCACTAGACCAACGAGGCAGTGTTTGAAGGACAAACTAACAAATAAACACCCTTTCGCATTTACAATATTTGTATGATTTAACTTTTTTGTGCACTAGAATATCCAAGATGACAAAAAATCCAGTCTCCCTAGTCACTCCATCCGTCCATCAGCCTGCATTCGTCCACTGCTGGACATAGGCTTTTTGGAGAGCGCACATACGGTCCTCCGCCTTCCATGTCCACCCATATCTCTCTACTCGTTCACGTAGGACAACGTGACGTAGGCAGGGAATTGTGTCCAGTAGTGAATGTCTATCGGTGAACAACGATGGTACCTACCTATTCTTAGAGCCAATACACGAGTGATTCCTCCACATAATAGCTTATTAAAAGTTCCAGTGCCATGTTTACAATTGACCTACAAACAGAAAATCTCATAGTGTCCGCTATCCCTTTCACACCCGCGCATTACACGGATATCTATCCTTGCTATAGTCTAAGATCTGATGGTTTATTTTCAGGGGATATTTGATTTAAGCGCATAGATTGTGTCTAAAAACAACTTTTTGTACGCTTTACGTTTACAAGCGGTAGTAGCCTAGTAGTTGCGTTGATTCTGGGGCTCACATGTACTTTTGTAGTTATGTCCCTTTTAAAAATTAAATATCACTTGCTTCAAACGGTGAAAGAAGATGTCATGTGAAGTCGGCCAATCCACTTAACGTTTATCATTCTGTAAGGAAACTAATATCAGTACAAGAAATGAAGCTCAGTAATCAATAAATCGTTATGCGAAAAAATATATCACCTTATAATTATTAATTATCTAACTGATACCCGCGACTTCGTCCACATGGATTGGCTTTTCTTGGTTCCCGCGGGAACTCTTTAATTTTCTGGGATGAGAATTAAATACTATATGTTATTCTCTCTCCATAATCGTTCTCTGTGCCAAATTTCATTCAAATCCGTTAAGCCATTATGGCGTGATTGAGTAATAAACATCCATCCCTCCACCCACCCATCCATCCAAAGTTTCTTATTTATAATATTAGTATGGAAGTATAGATTCCCACCAGCTCCTTGCCTATTACACGCAGGGTAAAGTTGGCCTCTCGAGTTTTAATTACCATTGCCATAGCCCCGAGCATTGTATAGCGTGAATGTACGAGTAGATTGTGTGATTCGGATTGTTGCTAGGCATGGTTTTCTGCATTTTTTCATTGTTTTTCACCATGTTGCAAGGCCTAAGTGCATGTAGTCAACAGAAAAATGTAACTATTGTAAACTGAGAGAAGTTTATGAATTCTAAAGCCCAAATTTGTTGGCATATTTTAAGTAGCATTAAAGTCAAAGTAATACATTTTCTAGTTATTTTTTAATTTTGTTGAATTTTGATTAAAAATAAATACGGTAAATAAATAAATGTAAGGATTACTATTATATTTTATTTAAATACTTCGGAGAAAAACAAAGGACGTAGAAATTACATACTCAAGTACAGTTATTTACTATAAATAATATGATAGCAAAAGGTCCACGTGAAACTAAGATGGAAAACTATGTACAATCCTTTAATGGCAAAACATCAACAAAACTAAGACGGAAAACTTCGGAGGGAACGACTTTTTGTTCTGTCGCCTAGTATGCTATGATGTAAATGACTTGCACATTTTGTTCGCCAAACAAATTTCTTCTCTCATAATACTAACCGAAAAGTTGTATGACTGTAGAATCATCGTAGACCATCTACGTCGCGTAGCTTAAGTTGCGTAGACACTGTCTTGACAGTTTCATCCTTATTAGCCATTGATGTAGAATTTTTTTAGTACCTATTTATTAGCTTATGCTTTGGTCTGTGGCAATTTCCATTAAATGTTTTCAGATCTGAACAATACTAGGCGTAAAGTTGTTTCTAGCTTCTACGAGTTTTCTAAAATTTTAATTCCACTACAAATCCACTACAAATTAGGCTCATCTGGTGGTAGATATTCTAGTTCCCAACTTACCACTTGATGTTAATCACTTAACCTAGATATATGTCAAGGAATAAATTATTGTTTTCAATTTAAAAGTATGTTTCATGGGCTTTGTCGTTCGATTAGGCTGCAGCGTACATTTTAAAACCTGTCTAGTGACATAGGCTGTTATTATTCTAGAAAATAAATAAGTTTGCAAAGGAAATTAAAATCACAAACCCTGTGGAGGAAATCTCCAGTATCATCTAGTTTCAATTAAAAGAAACCACCAACAAGAAGTCTAACTAAAAACCTCCGACTGAGATATCAATGTTAGCTGGGGTAAACTTTTATATACCTAACCTCGGAACTTAGCTCGACTGCAGCCAGGTCGTGGAGTGGAAAGAGAAAAAGAAAACCGGCCAAGTGCGTGCTGACCACGCGCTGTGTACGGTTCCGTAGTTGCCCGTCACAATATAACTTCGTGATTCATACTATTGCCATCGAATAACATATCCAAACAAAACTTGTAATAGACAAGATACAAAATCTAAGAAAAAAATTCATATCCATATCCATACTTCCATATCCATATCCATACTAATATTATAAATGCGAAAGTGTCTGTCTATCTATCTGTCTGTCTGTCTGCTACGTCTGTGCGTGTCTGCTAAAACATCAATTTTGATGAAATTTGGTACAGGAATAGGTTGTATCCCGGGGAAGAACATATGCTACTTTTTATCCCGGAAAATTAAAGAGTTCCCGCGGGAATAAAAAAACTATCTCTTCAACCAATTTTGATGAAATTTGGCATAGGGATAGTTTGTATCCAGGGGAAGGACATAGGCTGCTTTTTATCCCGGAAAATTAAAGAGTTCCCCCGGGAATCAAAATCCTTAATCCAAGCGGACGAAGTCGCGGGCATCATCTAGTATCAAAATATATACAAATTACAGCTTTCTAGTAGGAAGAGCCTCTGAGCTATAAGCCGAGGGCTGAAAAAACTATAAGGGTTCCTAGTTGACTACAGAACCCTACAAAAAGTCTAGCAAAAGTAAATTTACGATCGGTTAAGCAAACCGGTGAAGTTTCGCGTTGCTAAGAGACTCTCTTGACCTAATTTCAAGAGTTGCGGTTGAAATATTTGGGTAAAAAAACTATCTTCTCGCTTTATTCTTGTTGGTTATTTCCTTAGTGGGAATGAGAAAAATAACTTTTTAATATTTTCCTTAAAATTCTACGCATATACTTTATGGTCCGGCGAATTCGAGAATGCAGCGCTAATAATGCCTGTATTTTTCTTTCTTTATGATTTTTGCCGGCGCTTGTTTATACTGTTTCTATTTTAAAATCTTTATGTATTTTAAAAATAGACTGTACTGAATTTATGTTCGCCTGGTAGTTCGGCTGATGCTTATCTAAAATTACTTAAATATTACATTCTAGAAAGTTGAGTTAGTTTGCTCTGTTTTAAATCTAAACTGAAACTTTAAGTTATTAAGTATGGTTTTAATAAGTACAAATACGGTACTTCATTTTTATATGTAAATCTTTTCGCTCGTACTATACATAAATAATAGTTTTGCATATTAAATCGTTATTGATAGAGTCAATATCGATATATGGCGACACACCAATTTTGAATCTAGGGCAAAAACACTACAAGTAAGACAGAAGAAAGGACAGGTTTTGTCCTGTCGAGGTGGCCTGTGAGGGAAAATCAAATCCTATCGGCTTCTACGCGATATCGTAGAAAAACGCAAAATCGCTTGGCGCGGCTTTTCTGGTAGCCACTCTGGTAGTTTCTGGTCAACTATAAGCCACCGCCTAAGGCCTCTCACCAAACGAATGCATATTAATTTCTTATTCCATAGTAATAAGTGTGTCTGTTTGTATGTTTGACTGCGGCCGACGAGGTCAAGGGTTCGAATCCCGGGTCGGGACATAATTAAGTATTGGGTTTTCCGACTAAAAATTCTCAGTACTAGCCCGGAGTTAGAAAGTTGGCGGTGTTTCAACCCCGTGCTTCGGAGAGCACGTTAAGCAGTCGGTCCCGGTTAATATCACTAACATGATAATAGTCGTTAAAGCCCGTCAACCCGCATTGGAGCAGTGTGGTGGGTCTAAGCTCTAATTCCCTCTCTCCTATGAGAATGGAGGCCTGCCTGTGCCCAGCAGTGGACGTTAATGAGCTGTAGTAGTGGTAGTGGTGTCTGTCTGGCCGTTTGTCTGTCTATCTGTCTGCTACGCTTTCACGGCCCATCTTTTCAACCGATTTTGACGAAATTTGGTGCAGAGATAAGTTGCATCCCGGGGAAGGACAAAGGCTACGACAGAGCCCCAATAGAAATCAAAAACCTAAATCTACGTGAACAAAGTATCAATATCATATTATTATAGTATTTATTACTATGACTACAAAACATTAATTGATTAATTTTGGCTAATGGAGCATTTCTATTTTAGTCGGCCATCGATTTTATTGGCTTTTCAGTAGAGTTTTGCATCGTTGAATTTTCTCATCCATCACTTTCACCAAATCATCATTCATCACTTAGGTTTTAGGAGTTCCAATTCATTTATTAGGCTGTGCTCACAACTTTCCGCCACCGATCATTGATTTTATTGAGTTTAAATTAATACCGTATACAAACTTTCACCATTGCGACTCATGGAGTTTTATTTGAAATCATACTAATATTATTACGAATGCGAAAGTATGTTTGTGTGTTAGTTTGTTGGTTTGCCCTACCATCACGCCACAACAGAGCCATAGATCGACATGATTTTTATATAGGTATAGTTGAGGACATAGGCTACTTTTACCTGGGAAAATCAATGACTTCTCCCGCAATTTCAACTTTTCAGCACAGATGTACGCATAAAATTATGAACCTTAAGGTGGTAAACATTTTCTGACCGCCACTGTACATGAAGCCGAAGCCTGCAAGTACCAGGACAGCAGACGTTTAAAGAGGTGTTTCCATCTCTGTTTGCACGGCACAGACCGCGGGATCGATTCCAATCTAATTTAACGCGACGTAATTCGTTTCCCAACCGTTCATCCAATGGCGTGTAATCCAAAATTAGATACGTAAACAGGAATACGATCTGTCTCGGGCCGTGAAATTTTCTAAATTACACCGTTTTTATCAAGATTACTGATGTCTTCGTGAAAAATATAAAGTACTTTTTTCAATCAATTGCAACCGCCACTACCTAAACGAATTAGAAGTTGATATTAAAAATTATGGAAAAGTGTGACAACGGGATATGAAGATAGGAGGTAATATTATATTTTCTTTATAAAACAAATTTTCACCGCTATCTTTTTATTCGTAGTATGTTTCTGGTCTTACCTGAAAAACACTCTGAATCACTACAGTGAATGTCCCACTGCTGGTCACGGGTCTCTACTTTCATAGAAGAGAGGGAATTAAAGCTTAGACCCACCACGCTGCTCTAATGTGGGATCATGTTACTTATAATAACCGGGACCGACGGCTTAACGTGCTCTCCGAGAGACGGGGGTGAAACACCGCCAACTTCCTAACTCCTGGCTAGTACTGAGAATTTTTTAAGATTCTACGACCAGTTCAGAAAGTTCGTATTATTTGGATTTCAGTCCGCAACAGAATCATGAAATATTTCAGTAGTTGCCAATGCTGAAACCCACGATTTGTATCGAAGGCGTTAAAATTAAAAAGCTTCATAGAGGGTAGCTGCGCACCGGAAATGAATAATGGACGACCAATCTTTCCCTCCATAATACAAATTCGCAGCGAGCATATCGCAGAGGCGGGTATCGATTCATTTTCTTGATGCATGCGTCATGTCAAATTTCAGCCCGATAAATTAAGAAATTTATCGGGCTGAAATTTGACATGACGCATGCGTCCGCTAAGAACAGATTTTTGAAAATTCATCGTCTATCTTGTCTTTAACTGCCTCTTTAGTCTAGTGCTCAGGATGTTCGACTGCGGCCGACGAAGTCCCAGCTTCGGGTCAGGTCATAATTAAGTATTGGATTTGTCTGACTAGAAATTCTCAGTACTTACCCGGAGTTAGGATATTGGCGATGTTCCACCCCCGTGCCTCGGAGAGCACGTTAAACTGACGGTCCCGGTCACTAACATGTTAATTCGCATTAGAGCAACGCAGTGGGTCTAAGCTCTAATTCCCTATCTCTCATGAGAGTGGAGGCCGGTGCCCAACAGTGGGACATTAATGGGCTGTGGATCCTCTATCTTGTGGTTAAAGGGCTTGAAGTTTACCAATCAAAATCAAAATTTTCGCGAGCAAAAGCTAGTAGACAATTGAAACAAGGTTGGGAACAGAAAAAATGGTTTCTTGTCAGGGACTTAATTTCAGGACAGTTTCGCAACGTTGCGCCATACTATGGGCCTTCCAGTCCTCTCATGTATATGGAAAGCAGAAATTTATTAGCATCGACCCAGAAAATAGCTGACTCTACGTATAAAAATAGATTGTTTCGTCCCGATTCAATATACCGAAAACCATCACAAGGAAAACGAAGTTATCGGGAATCACGTGAAAGAGCACTATTATTCATGTTTTATTCAAAAACTGAAGGAAACAAGATTGTTAAAGATCTCTCATTTTTTCCACATACATCGATAGTATAGGTTTTCGCTTAAATACGATTTTACTGTTCCCTAATGGTGTCTTTACTGCTTTATTTTTTCTGTACCAGTTTTAAAATATGGTAATTACCGGCTTAGTTTTTTAGTAACTACTAACATGACCGCCTCGTTGGTCTAGTGGTTAGAATGTTAGACTGCGGCCGACGAGGTCCCGGGTTCGAGTCACGGGTCGGGCCATAACGAGCGTTGGGTTTTCTGGCGAGAAATTCTCATCACTAGCCCGGAGTTAGGAAGTTGGCGGTGTTTCACCCCCGTGCCTCATAAAGCCATCGGTCCTGTGCCTAATCTCTCTCCGGTCGTGTCGGATTTTCCGTCCCAAGGTTTTTCTTCAATCAGGCCGCAGCAGAGCTACGAATCGTGTGATTGATTGCATGAGTATACTAATAAATTGATTTTTTATCCTAGAAAATTTTCCAAAATTTTCAGAGTTCCTTTTAAATAACTAATCAGTAATTTTCAGAAGTATCTCATTGTTTGAACTTTCTGGTAAAAATTTTGTATTCCGTGCTTGCCACTAAGCAATAATGGGGTCTCACAGTCTCACCATTAAATGCCCTAACTTGAAAACGTAACCAGTTTTATAAATCCATTTTTATGTCCCCAAAGAAAATAACGATAAAAAACAATTACTCCATATATTATAATGTTGTTATTGTCTTACAATGGAGACCCGGAGAGGCAACACTATAAATTACGTCCGCCTCGCTTGTTTATCCGCTATTTATTGAGCTATAAACATTGCTTTGATAGATTTTGTATCAATAATACACTCTAACAAACCAGTAACGAGTATCGTTCTTTATCGGAGTCACTGTACACTTTTTTGGATTTTTGCAGTTTACCTCCTTTAGAATCGATTTTCATAATTTTAATAAGCCTGGCTTATGAACATTTGAGGGAGTAAAATCAAACTTTCTCCAGTACGTTATTTACTTAATGTTTCCATGGTAACACTTGTTTATGTTTCCATGACTATGTAATGTATTTTGATGAATATAAATTATTGACCGAGCGAAGCGAAGGTCTATGAGTCTACGGGAGTGAATTTGCACTTATCCGTCCGTCCGTCCGTCTGTCCGTCCGTCCGTCCGTCCGTCCGTCCGTCTTTCCGTCCGTCTGTCAGTGCCTTATACCTTCTGAATTACTGAACGTTATTACTTCAGCTTTAAATATAATATTAAGTAAACCGATGGCCTCCAGCCGAATATGGCTTAAAAAGTTATAAAAATCTTTATTTCTCATAGAAGCGAATGCGAAGTAAAATATTTTTATAGCGTTACATGAGGTTGCGGGATATCATTTTAAAGCTAATTAGGAATAGAGTTCAAAAATATATTTTTTTTATTTTTCCCCTAAAATTGACGAAATGGGGGACTTTCAAAGTTGAGATTTTCTAACGTCCAAAGTTGACCTCAGAACTCTAAATTTTCTGAAACTTGATCAATTATTTGAATCCTCCTTTACTTGAACAACAAATACTAAAATTAGTTTTATTAATTAAATTAACGAAATTATTTAATTTTTAATGAGCTTCAGTATTTTTAACAGAACTTTACATTTATGTCAATAGATGGCGCCGCGAGGTCTCAGTTCGGGGCGAACCACTGTTTACTTTATGTTTCCATGGTAACACTTGTATATGCAATGTATGTTGATGAATGTAAATTATATAATTAATATAAATAAATGTATCAAGCGTGCTTTCAGTAATATAAAAAAATGCCTTCATTTATCCTAATTTACTAATCTATATATTTTATAATCGTTCGTAAAGAGTAAACTCCAGCCGTGCGTCGGAGCTGAAACACACAATTTTTTGCTTAACTTTACCTACGCGTCATTGACTTTCTACGGCTATGCGAGTTTAGGTTGCACACCTTAAATGCTCTCCACACATTTCATCCCCTATTTCACCCCCTTGGGTTTAGAATTCTTGTCACCATTCCCACAGGGGCATGATTTATATGCCTACTTAGTAATTAGGTAAGGCTAACTAGTTTAAAGTTCTATTGTATTGTTTTCAATAAAGATTTGTATCTTTTTATCCACTACACGTCAGCCCTTAAATGCGATCTCACCATGACAATTAAACTCTTACCCCTAATCGGTTTCTACACGGCATCGTAGCGGAACGCTAAATCGCTTGGCAGCACGTCTTTGCTGGTAAGATGGTAACTACCCACGGCCGAAGTCTCCCACCAGGCCATACCGGGCAAAATTCAGAAATTATAAATTCCCAAATTAACCCTGCCGGGGATTGAACCCGGGACCTTCGCACGTTAAGACAACAGCGTTTAACACACGCCAGGGAGGTCGTCAAAATTTTATTATAGCAAGCCAAGATTTTAGTGATTCGTGATTAAGTTCGTTTGAACTGTCGTATACTCGTAGGTACCGCACGCGTAACGAATTCCCTCCCGCGTGCCAAATTATGCAAAGCTCGCGATCACCCTTGACGGCTTGATCCAATTTGCGCGCTGACTTTATCCGCCCGGTGTGTAATAACAGATGCTCGGAAAATATCACATTTGTAACAGTTACAGTTTTGTGGGGTCAAGGTTTTGACGAGCTCCCTGTCACAGTGGTGAGGTCCCGGGCTCGATTCCTAGTTACTGGCAAAGGCGTGCCGCCAAGCGATACAGCGTTGCTAAGATGCTATGTTCGTGTAGAAACCGATAGGGGTATGGGTTTACGGTACGCTACCATTTTAAAATGCATCGTCACTTACCATCAGATGAGATTGCAGTAAAGGGAGCAGAGGTAGTGGCGTGAAAAAAACTGGAGGAGTGTTTGTTTTTAACTTGATTTTTGTTAATCTTTTATTGTTCTTTGTTCTTATTTTATTATTACTTAATTTTCCGGGAAAAAAAATTATCTATCTATACTAATTTTTAGTTTGTATGTAGATAAATTTGCCTATCCTTGAATAAATAAAAGTCAATAGATGCCATTAAAAAGCACCCCATATTTACTCTGCGATCGAGGACATCTCATTTCCCGCCCCGGATATGCCGAAAATAATTTGTCTCCCTTTAAACCAATCTCTTTAATACACCAGTCAGGATGTTACTACGTAATTTATTTACGATGGCACCAAGACGCTTTATTTTGTTTTCTTTCCTCTCACGAGTTTTCCGATAGAAAATATTTACCTACTTATGTACTTAAAATTGCGTAATTGCTATTTACTTGGTGGTTTCAATATTTTCTTTCAAAAGAAAATATACTTCTTTAATATTTATTAAAGAACTTATTATTACACTATTTATTGTGTTATATGTTGTATTATGTATATATTTCTATGGACCTAGTTGCCTGATGTAAACAAATAAATAAATAAATATTTTGCTGGGTATACTATTACGATGTTGTTATTTCAGCACACAATCTATATCTATACTAGTATTATAAATGCGAAAGTTTGGATGGATGGATGGATGGATGCTTGTTACTCAATCACGCCGGAACGGCTGAACGGATATGGATGAAAGGCACAGAGATTGATTATAGTCTGAAATATATACAAGGCTACTTTATATCCCGGAAAATTAAAAGAGTGGGAATCAAAAAACCTCCATCCACGCGGACGATGTCGCGGCCATCGGCTAGTATAATTTAAAGACGATTGGACCTATTAGGAAAAACTTTTGCAATTCAAAAGTCTTAGAATCGGCCGCAAGTCAAACAAAATACACTTACATACTTTACTTTACTTTGCAAATAAATGATTGATTGATTGATTAATATAGAAATCCTTACTAACTTACGACCAACCTAAACTATACATGTAAAAGTATATCTGTCACATTTTCAAGGCCCATTCTGTAAAACCGGTTTTGGCAAATTTGGTAGAGCATCTTGGTGACGGACTTATGCAATGACTGTGGTTACTCAATATTTATCTTGTTAAATGCAGTTTCTTCTCGGTAGGAATGGCTTTCCGAACCAGTAGTAGATTCACTCGACGATTCAAAAGCACTTATTAAAGTTTATTTGAATAAAACAACATGAATTTGTGTTTGGGTTTATACCACTTTTTATTCAGGAAAATACAAAATATCTCACGGTATAAAAATCTAAATGCACTCAAACAAATTCTCGAGCATAAAATATCGATACAAACCCACGCCAATTTCCATCCAATTGTATAATGGGTGAAACCGAATAGCAAACAGAACGGACCGGAAAGCTAATTGGTCGGGGTGAAAACCAACCGACTAATTAGGACATATTGTGTAGGTATGTTTAACAAACAAGGAACACGCTCTGGTAATCTACAATTCCCAACAAACTACGTGTGTAGTTTGGCGAGAAACATAATTTTTGTATTTGTTGGTGCTTTTTGAAAAAAAAAACCAGTCATAGGGACTGCCGATAGAAGTGAAAACGTTTTTTTTTTTTAAATAGCATTAAAGTATAATTTCGAATGTAGTATATTTATATGTTCGCGACCATGTCGGTCACGGTCACGCGAATCTACATTTTACTCCCTACCAAAAAGTGCTCAACGCGCAGGCTACTTTACTTTTAGTTTTCACTTTAAAAAAACCGGGCAAGTGCGAGTCGGACTCGCGCACGAAGGGTTCCGTACCATTATTAATAAATAATTTATAATAAATAACCTTTGTTAATAAGCCGCAAGACTAACTTTGTTTGCAGAGGTTTATTGTTAATATCAAAAAAACTATGCTAGTTAGAGCATTGGCTATAGTTTTCCTGTAAAATATACGTAAATTTCTATTGACCATAATTATTTCAAATTTTTCGATTGGTAAACTCCGGAGATAAGGGGGGGGGAACGGTATTTTTTTAGACATTTTCCCCGATAAATCAAAAACTATCATAACTAAAAATAATTAAAAATCTGTTTTAGAATGTACAAAGTAAACCCTTTCATATGATACCTCACACAGTACAGTTATCTCACTTTTAAATTTCAACCCTCCGATTTTCCCCCCTTTTTAAATAAGAACAAAAATAATTTCCAATTTTTTTTTATTCCAGTGTCTTTGGGCCACTAATATACACAACTATTCCAAATTTCATGTCGATAGCTTTGGTAGTTACTGAAATAATCGAGTGTGACGGACGGACAGACGGACAGACAGACGGAGAAAGTCGCACCGCACCATAAGGGTTCCATTTTACCATTTTGCTACGGAACCCTAAAAAGGGGTTTTCAATTGCAATTATAATAATTGCGTGTTCTACCATTGACGATAGTCAGTGATGATACTTAGACCTAGGAATTTACTCGAATGATGAAATCATTCGTGATGATGAAAGATGATTTCATCAGTAGCCACTATGTAAAATCTGCACCAATTATTTAATGTTACATTGCTAAAGATCGACAATCGATATAGTGACCGAATTTGGATTTGGATGTGGTTTTTCAATTCAGAAATTCTCAGTGCCAGCCCGGAGTTGGAAATTGGCGGCGTTTCACCCCCGTGCCTCGGAGAGCACGTTAAGCCGTCAGTCCCGGGTATTATCACCAACATGATAATAGTCGTTAAAGCCCGCCAACCCGCATTGGAGCAGCGTGGTTGGTCTAAGCTCTAATTCTCTCTCTCCTATGAGAATGGAGGCCTGTGCTCAGCAGTGGGACGTTAATAGGCTGTAGTGGTAGTGGTAAAGCCCTGGTTGAATATCTCCATTCATTTACTTAGGTACTGAGGTCTAAATTAGAGTAATAAGTATCGTAGCGACTTCACATACTGCAGCTGGAGTAACAAGTTAATTTGTGAGAGAATAAGCAAACAGCGCAGTACCGTTTCGGTAAACACTGTCGATTTATTACAGTCGTGTCGCGTGGGTACATAAATTGTTAACCGACTTCAAAAAAAGGAGGAGGTTCTCAATTCGAATGTATGTTTTTTTTTGTATGTTTGTTACGCGATTTCTCCGCCAATTATGAACCGATTTTGATAATTCTTTTTTTGTTTGGTAGGTCATACTTCAGAGGTGGTCCCATTTTAATTTGGTGAAGATCTGATGAATATCTCCGGAGATGGAGAACGGAACTCCTCAATGGATAAGAGTAAATTGCTCGCGATTAGTGTGATAGTTTTGTAAACAGTATGTTTTAACCATGCATAGCATATCTTTTTTTTTAGGGTTCCGTACTCCACTCCAAAAAATGTTATTATAGAACTACATTAACTCTTGTATACATAATAAATTAAATTATTTTTTACTTTTTAGTGTAACTTATGGTTTTTGAAGTCGGTTTTTTTTTTTGCGTCTGAGCTTCGAATGCAATGTTTAAGCTTTGAGAAAACTAAAATATGCCTGATTGAATGCTGAGCTGTACACCAATTCTGGGTGGTGTCACAGGCAAATATAATTATGTACTGTACTGTAATTGTATGTTAAATGTTTGTCTGTGTCACCATTGTGGATAGGTATTTTCTTTCTTTCTTTGATTGCCTGGTGGGAGGCTTGGGCCGTGGCTAGTTACCACCCTAACCTGTTACCATCTTAGACTGCATCATCACGTACCACCAGGTGAGATTGCAGTCAAGGGCTAACTTGTAGTGGCGTAAAAAAATTACACTCTCCAGGTATTTATAGGTATCCATACAAAAAATCAAGTTGATCCGTGGCTCTTCTATGGCGTGATTGAAGAACAAACTAACAGATGACACACTTTCGCATTTATAATATGTATAGCAATGCTTTTCAAGCCATTTTAGGTTGAAATCATTACTAATACTTACGAGAGTTACATCAAACAATGCCATTTCCACCTCTCTTGGTTGAATCAGCAAAGAGCCACAATATAACCGAGATAATAAAGGCTTAAGAAAATTTGAGTGCAAGCAAAAATTAAGCCCTACTCGTTGAACCCCCGGGCAATTATGGCCGAGAATCCCTTGATAGGGCAGCTAATAAGGAAGATATTCTCGGCTTACGGGAGACTTAGACGAGGATCAGTATTTATTATAACCCATGAGCGCACTCTTACTGTACTTACTACGTTTCTTATCATAGTTTATACCTACTGTTTCCAGTATTTTCGCTTAATTTTCGGGATTTGACTAGGGAGACTATTTTGAATTGAATAATATGATGTTTATTATTGTTTGATATTCATTGTGTTTAAAGGGATATCTCCTATGTCAAGAAAAATCTTTTTCTCCAACTTGTACAAGCTTTATTATTTTTAAAAAACAATACGTTCATTGGCTCTACCGACCGCCAATACTCGAATAGGAAATCAGATCATTTCCATACGATACAAGATTTTTAGCGACAGTCAACGCCATCTATCAGCAATGTAGAAAAGTTTTTATCAAATTTGGTTTTTTTTCACTCGCAAAAATTACTATACAAGTCTCGGCCGAAATAGCAATTCAGGGCCTTGTTTACTTACAAAGGCCTCGGCTAGCGCCTCGTCCTTTTAAAATCACTTCAGAAGTCCTCGGCTTCGCCTCGTTTTTCCTATAATACTCAACCGTGAATTTCTTTATTTCCGGCCTGGGCAGTAATGTACTATTAACGATTAAAATCCACATCCTTTGTTTGTTCAAAAGTAATAAATACGTTATTTTAAGAAAAACACTACGATAATCAAATTGAAAAAGAAGGAAATAGGTCTGCCATTGACAAAACCCTATGTAGCACTGTTTCAACACAACATTAAACATATAGGACTAGGTACAACATTCACTAAATTGGTGCTAAATGCAAAAGCAATTATGGCGAAAGCTTTAAAATAACACTGGAATAAACAGGTGTGGAACTGAAAAGCTGGCGAAAAATGTAATATTTCAACACTTTAGCGTCCCATTTTCCGAGTTTTGTGCATTAAGGGTTTTTTTAAGTTTTTTCACCTCGTTTGCGTAGTTAATGCTCTTTAAACGCGAAAAACACATTGTTTCGCGACATTCCACTACTCGTACCTAGGTTTGAATAGAACGCGCTCTCTTGACTATGAAAGCGTGACGTGTACCTACAATGTTATGGCGTTTTAAACGGAATTAACAACAATCAGTATAAAAAAATAGAACCACGCTGGCCAAGTGCGGATTGGCAGAGTTAACGCACCTTTGAAAACATTCAAATTATGCACCTAACCCTTTTTTTTTTATCCACTACAAGTTAGCCCTTGACTGCGATCTCAGCTGATGGTAAGTGATGATGCAGTCTAGGATGGTAGCGGGCTAACCTGTTAGGGGCATGATAGTAATTATACCATACTATTTGGTTTCTACACGGCATCGTACCGGAACGCTAAATCGCTTGGCGGCACGTCTTTGCCGGTAGGGTGGTAACTAGCCACGGCCGAAGCCTCCCGCCAGGCCAGACCAGGAAAAATTCAGAAATTATAAATTCCCAAATTGACCCTGCCGGGGCTCGAACCCGGGACCTCCGCACGTTAAGGCAACAGCGCTCAACATTACGCCACGGAGGTGGTCGTCAAAACCCGTTGTCCTACGTGAGCGACAAACGCAACTCGATACGACGCGATGCGAAAGTATCAAACAGCAACTGACCCTTCAAGTGGCCTACATTGTTACGTAGACAAAAATGTCATTTTCTGTGGTGTCGTATCGCGGCGCGTCGCGTCGTGTCGCTTCTGTCGACTCTTCTGTCTTTCTTGCAGGCTTTCTACGACGTGTTCGGACTTCTAATAGAAAGAAGAAAATCCCGACAACCCGAATAGGAAGCCGGACATCTTAACCACTAGGCTATTACCGCTTACACATACTTACAATAATAATTTAATTATTACTTTTAATTATTATTAAAAAAGCAAAAATCTCTTCTACTTAATGTTAGCACAGCGTAATCCATATTAATATCATAAATGCGAGAGTATGTCTGTCTGTCTGTCTGCTTCGATTTCACTGCCCATCCGTTCAACCGATTTTGTATCCCGGGGAAGGACATTCCCGCGGAAATAAAAAAATACTTGATCCCGCGGGAATTAATATGCGGACGAAGTCGCGGGCATCATCTAGTTTTATATAAAAGATTATAAAATTTCGACCCACTGTATATTTGTTAACGCCCTTATAACACTAGAGGTACGGTAATCTCACCTATGATTGAGAGAGATGAGAAACTGCATACAAATTTGACATTAGATTGACAGATTTTTTATTGAAATTTCTACCAGTTTCCTCCAATCACGTCGCTGTCACCCCGCAGCGCTGCTAAAAAAAATTTAATATTCCTTTTCACTTGTATCGGCAATGACATGGCAATTTTTTTATTATAGCCTCGTCTTTTTTTTTAAATCTATATCTTTTAGCCTTAAAAGTTGTTGCTTTTGTTTTAGTCCATGCTGTGTTTACTTACAAGTAATCACTAGACTTAGCTTATAATATTATGGTTTTTTAATTAATTTTTAGTAACGTGTGGGTGATTGTTAGTAAACCTATAATAAATATAAATAAAATAAAATAGACGCTTCCATCGAATGACTGGTAGGAAACGACGAAACTTTATTTTATTTTTATTGTCATAGGGAAATCAACAGCGATTTTTATAAAGAAAACAAAAACAAAAAACACTTAAAAACAGGATTAATATGGCCAATTACAGATTTTCTCAAAAAGACAAATTGCAGAGTAGTGAGAGTGAGTTTTCATAAAGTTATAGTTACATTAAATTAAAAAAATATTAGTCTAAAGACTTCATACAAAGCAAAAGTAAGTAAACCAACAATAAGTTTGTGAAACTAAATGACTATATAAATTATTAATATATGTTTCCGTAGACTGTGTTAGATATAAAAGAAAGGTTCCTTTAGTCTCGGAAACACCCTAGTGCCTATTATTTACGAGAACATTTCCACGGAAGCACACAACTTAGCCGTGCCAACAGCACTAACTCTAGTTTTATTAAATGTATGCAAATTCTAGGTATTTACCCTCAGGTCTGTCTGGGCTCACCTAAGAACAGTTTACTTACGCTTGGCAAGATCTAAAAGGGTTGCCATGGCAACGAGGTCTTTGAGGACTTTGATAGGAAGCGGACTGCAAACGTGCACGCTGATGGCTCGGAAACACTTTTGTCTGCGGTTTTGGACTCAATTAACTATGACATAAAGGAAGAATTCGTTTGTCATCAAAGATACAGAGAATTGTCCACACGAATTGGTTTCGTTTGATCACATTTTTGTAGGTTTAGATACGGAGAGGTTTGTCTTTGAAGAATTAACGCGTGAATGTGATAATTTTTTTCACTCGGTCTACGAGTACTCGTTTTTATTTTGAAAGATTGAAACAAAGAATACACTTAGGTTCCTACTTCAGTGAATAATAATAGATGAGACAGAAAATACAGGACATGCAAAATTTGGTCTTATCCGATAGGTGTCTACGCTATTGAAGTTCATTTTTCTTTGACGCTAATGTCGTCGAAAGCTTCAACGATCAATCGAAATAAAACTTCGAATAAGCGTTCTGATGGTAAGTGATGATACAGTCTAAGATGGTAGCGGGCTAACCTGTTTTGAGGGTATGGCAGTAAAATTAAACACATACGACGCAGAGTATGAGAGAGCTTATACACTCTGCGTCGTATTCCTCACTGCTGAGGGTCGTGACCCTTTTCCATTAATAACATTATGGCAGGGGTTTTCTTGGGATAATAATACGGTGGGTCCCCAGATACTTCCGCATACGACTCAACTAAGACTAGGTACTATTTTAACCCTTAGGTTTCGGTAAGGCACGGAGGAAACGAAAAGGCCAAACTCAGACTGCCAAATTACCCATCTTATTACTGACTTGGGTCAACGTTGCTTAACAGTCGCAATCGTCTAATATGTGTTATGGCAACAAAGCCACTCGTCTCTCCTAGATCATCATTTATAAGTATTTAAATAAACTCAAAAGCAGACAACCAAACTACTCGCACATCCCCGAATGAAGCCTTAAACTTTCCCAATAAATCACATGCGCCGAACGCCAAAATCAAACCTCTATTCAATACGAATTCAGCAACTTCAAATTTCAGTAACTAGTACGACCTGAATGCGGCCAGGAGCCGATATTTGGGGCAAATTTAATCATGTGACGTCAGAACTGTTATTCAATTGCCGGTGACGTCAGAGCCACGCCTGGGGCGGTTTACGGTGTAATTTATGAAACATTTATTTATATCTCTATAATTTATTGTTTAGCCGTGATTTATTTTTCTTGAACAACATAATTGAAATATATTTTTTATAATTATACATAAACGAATGTTATTATGTACCAAATAGAAAATACTTCATGTAGACTATACAGCCTAGGATTCGCAATGGTAGAATATCTATAAAATATTTTTCTCACTGTGTAGGTTGATAATTTTGAAATGAAATTATTTATTTCACGTAGGACAACTTGTGCCACACAAATTACAAAACTTAATCCACACGGACGACGTCGCGGGAATCAGCTAGTAAAAAAATAAAAGCACAAATCAAAGACTTAAATTAACTTATATCAAAATTCTTTCCAAAAAACCGACTTCCAAAGCCACTGTAAAGTAAAAAATAATTTTGATTTCTACACACTATGTTGAAGTCGGGCGAGCCTGATGCGTCAACTTTGCTTATCCTTGTTATACCCGCTTTGGAAGTCGGTTTTTTGGAAAGAATTCTTATT
Source organism: Erebia aethiops (assembly GCA_923060345.2). Classification (NCBI taxonomy): domain Eukaryota; kingdom Metazoa; phylum Arthropoda; class Insecta; order Lepidoptera; family Nymphalidae; genus Erebia; species Erebia aethiops. The sequence goes on along the minus strand of OV281091.1, from coordinate 17,996,217 downwards.
TTTAACTTTTTAGTATCAGGGTTGAGGATTTGGAGTCAGAATTTTTTATGGGACCACCTCGACAGCTTCCTCTAAAGACTGAAAAAAAATATTTTCAAATCGGCCGAATTCAGAACCTCCTCCTTTTTTGGAAGGCGGTTAAAAATATAAACGACGCTCCAAATGAGCCAGCTTATGAAGTCTACCTCGAGAACTAATTTACCTACTATCAAATTAAAATATTTAGTAAGTAGGTACTTTCAACGACCATTTTCACAAAGCTGTAGTCACTGAATAAGAAAATTATTCGCATATTGAAATAGAATTTCTATGAATGATTTTTGCGAAATACTAAGTAATTTTAAATTAAATTCCTGATATTGTCTTAGTTTGATTTTTACACAAATTAAACTAAGGCAATATCAGAAAATTAATATGTTTATTACTGTCTGTTTTTTTTATCAAGGTTTTATATTCCCGCTGAAACTTTTACTTAATAAATTTATAAAAATATTGTAATTGCTATCTTCTCATAGCCTAAGATCCCTGTATAGAACGACCTTCACCGAGCTGGTTAATGGATGAAACCTACTTTTTGTTTTTATTTAATACTAGATAAATACGCCTAAAATAGATAGATAGATAGATAGATAAATTCTTTATTGCTACACAAGACATAAAAATACATAGAAAAGAAAACAAAACAAAACAAAGTGCGCAAGGGCGGTCTTATCACTAAAAGTGATCTCCTCCAGACAACCCATTAATTAAGGACCTTTAAGGTAGGAGCGGGATAGTGCAACAATATAGACAGCTATAATAATATACTACATAAACTTTACATACTAATAATACATAAATAATTTTATAAATACATATAAAAATAAATATATACCTATATAAACCTACATACACAATACTTAAATATTCTATAGCATACTAGCACTAGATAAGTAATGATCCTTTAAACGATTCTTGAATATATTTATAGATTTCGATTGTCTAATGTCATTCGGTAGGACGTTCCAAAGCTTAACCGTCTTTACTGTGAAGGAATTCCCGTACACCCCCGTATGACTAGAAGGTATTCTCAACCTGTTGTCATCTTTAGACCGCAAATAAATAGACAAGTCTAATACGCACTTTGGACAAGAAGGGAAGAATAGAAATTGGTCGAAAATGAGAAGGAGTCGAAGGATTAGGAACCTTAGGAATTGGTATAATATAAGCTTTGGCCCAAGCAGTGGGGAAGGTACCAGAAGAAAGTGAAGAATTAATAATATGGCAAAGCACCGGAAGGACACTTTCAAGTGAAAATAATATCATCTTCCTACTTATTCCATCACTACCAACGGCATCAGATTTCACAGCCAAGATGTGTTTCTTAACCTCACTACAAGTCGTCGTGCTAAACTGAAATTCAGGTCCACCATGTGAAGGAATAGAGTTAAGATGATTTAGTGTACCTTGTTTAGTTAAAACATCAAAAGGAAGCGTACTAGTGAAGTGTTTATTAAGAACATCTAAATTAGCCGTATGTGAGATGCTTTGACGTTGACGTCCAATACCCAATGAGGCCAAGAATTGCCAGGTTTTGCCAGAATCCTTGCTATCAACTGAGGAATGAATGTATTGACGTTGGGCGTCCCGGCAAATCCTGCTACACTGGTTGCGAAGTTTTTTATATTTCAAGAGATTGGCATCAGATGGATTCCATTTATATTTACTCTTGGCTGCGTTACGTTTTGACATAAGTGCTCTGATGTCGTTGGTAAGCCACGGCGCAGGAAGATGTTTAATTTTAATTGGCCGCAGGGGCGCGTGGATGTCAAATAAGTCAGTCAGTTGAGTATTAAAAATATTTAGTTTATCATCCATTGAAGGAGCATCAAAGACAGCGAGCCAGTCAATGTTATTCAAATCCTCCATGAACTTATCATTGTCAAAATTACGAAAGCTTCGCCGCATAACTATGCTAGGTTTAGCTTTAGGAGGACGAATTTTAATTGACATAAAGATTAGGTCATGATACGAGAAAGCTTCTGCTGGTAGCTGTCCATGAGCTTCAATAAGACTAGGGGAAGAAACTATCATAAGATCTAGTTGGGAAGGAAGACAGGAAGGAAAGAAATGGGTTGCATTTGTTGGCAGTATACTCAGATTTAAGCTGTTAATAATAGTCAGTAACCGTTTGGCACGATGGTCATTTTTAAGAAGACAAGTGTTGAAATCGCCCAAGATGATAGTATGATCAACCAAAGAAGAGTATTGTTCAAGTAAGTTTTCAAAAGTATCAAAATAATTGATGTGAAGAGATGGGCTATAAAATACCCCAAGCAGAACTTTTTTTTGACCAAACAGTACCTCAATAAATAGGTGTTCAGAAGATTCTGAGTAAGGCGATGGTGATTTATCTAGAATACGGAAAGGAATATTACCACGCAAGTAAATTGCCACCCCACCACCACCTTTACCGGTTCTGTCATTCCTAATGAGATGAAAACCAGGCAAACAATAAGAAGTTGAAGGAAGACACGGTTTTAAAAATGACTCGGAGATTAGGATCGCGTGAATATTTTTGCAATCAAAGGTAGACAAAAGATCGGAATAATGCGAGGGAATGCTTTGCGCATTTATATGAACTACGTTAAAATTTTTAGGAAAATTCGAAAAAGTTGTATTAAGCTGAGAGCTAAGTGGTATAGCGGCACTATGGAAACTGTCATCAGACACAGACGAATCCGTTACATATATATCATTATCCGAATCATATACATTCAGAATGTTATCACCGGAAAACATACAATCTAGTTATGCAATATAAAATAATTATAACAATAATACTATAATAAATAATATATTAATAACCTATAATATAATCTACTAATGTATAAAATTATAAATAAAACTGCAAAAGTTTGGCACCCGTTTCACTAACACTCTTCCAATCACCAGCCTAACTCTAACAGGAGATCACTTGTTTTATTACTAATTATACCTAACAGAAACTTATAATACAAGATTACAGTAAAATTATTCAAACTGAAATTGCCCGCCAAGCATTCCAATACTCCATTAGTTAATTAAGTATTCTAACTTAAAAGTGGAGGGGCGCGCAATTCCAGCTCAACATATTAAAAGTACATACAATATCAACTAAAAGAAAATCAAAAAAAATAAAATAAAAAAATAATAATAATAGTTATAAAATCTAATTATTAATCTAATTAAACAAAAAAAAATTATATAATTAATGACAACATTTAGTTAAACTCACTTTAAAAGTTCGAAAATTAATTAATTAAAACCAAAGTTACCCACCATTGAGTTAAAATTAAAATATAACCTAGTTAACTGACCCAGAATCCAGAGCTAAAAAATAAATGTTGTCATAAGCTGTCAAGCACAAATTTGACAACTGACATAAATAGTTTTAATGTTTATTGTTTTGGTCATAATAGTAGTAATAATTGCGGGTGAAATAAAAAATACATTATACCGGTATTACAGCTACAATCTACATCAAAAGAAGTTACAGAATAGTGAAAAACAATATTAAATAAGTATTGATTTAAAGTAATCAAGCATACACCTACTTCCTCACATCTCTCCTGGCCTTATTAGCCTGCACTCTAGTACTTCTTGGCGCTGGAGCACTAGCACTGGATTGGCCAGCTACAGCACTAGTTTGGCTCCCACCTGGACTAATTCGACTTGCAGTAGTAGAAGTGGTGGAAGAAGTGGATGCGGTAACTGCCACTGGGACATCACTTGGCGTAGAACCGATCGACTTGACATCGGCCACTGTGCTAACACGATGGCGCTTACCGTTTGGACTTATAACAGTGATATTACCATCCCTTGTCCAGCATTTGGAAATTCCAAATTTCTGCCTTGCCGCCTGAAAGGCTTCATGCCTCTCTTTTGTCAGGAATTCGGACAGTGTAATTCCAGTCCCTTTAAGTCTAGTCTTCATAAACCAGACTTTATTTCTGAGGGACACGTCACGGAACTTGACAAGTATGACATTTTGGGGTGCAAGTGGCCCAATCTCCACCTTAGTGGCCAAAGTCAACCTCACCTGCACGTGGTGCACCCTGCTAATTAACAAACGAGGCTCTGACGTCCCCAGTCCCCCCCGGGTTGCTGTGACTGATACCGCACGGCATAATCTTGATGGTATCCCCGCTTTGTGGTAGGATTCTATCTCGGATCCGCCTGGCTAGCGACCACACTCCAGTCGTAATCAGCCGCAAAGCATTCCATGCGTTCCGGCTGCGAGCTGGAGAGCCAGTCCCCCCCCCCCCCCCTCGAATAGTGCAATGTGGGTGGTCTTTGGGTCCGTAGTGGGGCAGAAGTCCTTCTCGCTTGCGTAGGCGTGATATATTGGCGCGGGGTCCAGGGAGACCCGATGAAACGGTTGTCCGCTGGCCGCCCGTCGGTCCGTAGGGGACCCGAACCTAGGATGTCCCGTCTTAGGAGGCTGTCCCGCCACCGACGAAAAAAGCCCGGTGAATGACCGGAGTGCCGGAGTGGGAGACCGGAGTGGAACCCGCCGGTCATTCAGCGGATCGGATTGGGGGCCCTTCCGTCCCCCGTACCAGTAACTCACACCACCTGTGCAACCGAGGGCGGCTGGTTCCTCTTCTTTGACCTGGTGACCACCAGCAATGCACGGTTCGTTCGTCCCCCTTTGATTTACCCCCATTAATAATGAAATTTAAAAATAGAAAGAAACGTTCTACAGCGGCGCCTCGTTCCACACTCTGTGTGAACTTTTGTAACATCAGAGGCTTACACTCCAACCTTAACGCCGTTCATCACCATCTTGAAACGGTAAAACCCGCCTTACTCTTTCTGACTGAGACCCAGATTTCACTTCCTGACGATACATCATATCTGAACTACCCTGGATACAAACTAGAACATGCATTTTCGCCGCGAGCAGGTGTGTGCGTGTTCATCAGAGGAGACATTTGTGGTCAACGATTGCATAGACTTGAGGTCGGGGATCTGTCCTTTCTCTGGTTGCGCGTGGATTACGGCGGTCAAACCCGGGTCTACGCGTGCCTGTACAGATCCCATAGCGGTAACGCTGAAACGGATCGACTTTTCGAGCACATCCAACTAGCGATAGATTATGTGCTAGAGCATATCCCCTCCGCGGAGGTGGTGATCCTAGGGGACTTCAACGCCCACCATGTGGAATGGCTAGGATCGCGTATCACCGATCACGCGGGAAGGGCTGCTCACAACTTCGTCCTGGCATATGACCTCACTCAACTAGTATCTGTACCAACTAGGATACCCGATATCGCTGATCACACTCCATCAATTTTGGATCTTTTCCTCACCACTCACCCTACCGGCTACCAGGTGGTCGTCGATGCTCCCTTGGGATCATCTGATCACTGCCTGGTACAGACATCCGTGCAACTTCCATCCTCCGTTCGCACCCCTGTGGCCGGTACCCGTCGAGTGTGGCACTACAAGTCAGCGGATTGGGATGGACTACGTGAGTTTTACGCCTCGTATCCCTGGGCGCAGCTTTGCTTTTCGGATGACGACTCTAACACCTGTGCTGAAGCCGTAGCCGACGTTATACTCCAGGGTATGGAATGTTACATTCCCAACTCATTAATACCCATTGGAGAACGTGCTAAGAAGTGGTTCAATGGGATGTGCAACAAAGCTAACAGCCGAAAACACAGTTCCTACCAATCTTGGTCTTCAGCACAAAGTAATAATGATCCTAACGTAGTTAATCTGAAGAAAAGTTATAATGCTGCCTCCAGATCATATAAAAATGCCATAGCCAGGGCAAAGTTCCTGCACATTGACAGAATTGGACACAGGCTTGTCACATTACCTTCTGGCACCCGTGCATTCTGGTCCCTATCCAAAGCCATACAGGGCAACTTCTGTCGCTCAACCTTTCCACCTCTACGAAAACCGGACGATACGCTGGCCCACACCGCCAAGGAGAAAGCAGATATCTTGGGCGCTCTCTTCGCTGGTAACTCGACACTTGATGACGGAGGGAGAACACCGCCAACCATCCCGCGGTGTCAAAGTTCGCTCAGTGACATTCGCTTCACTCAGAGCGCTGTGCGTAAAACGCTTCTCTCTCTCGACGTCAATAAGGCGAGCGGGCCTGACGGTATCCCTGCCGTAGTGCTTAAAATGTGTGCTCCCGAGTTGACTCCGGTATTAACGCGTCTGTTTCGGCGGTCTTACTCCTCCGGCACTGTTCCGTCTTCGTGGAAGACTGCCTTAGTCCACCCTATTCCAAAGAAGGGCGATCATTCAGACCCATCGAACTACAGGCCTATTGCGATAACCTCCCTGCTCTCTAAAGTTATGGAGCATATAATTAACATCCAAATGCTTCAGTACCTGGAAGAGCACCAGCTGATTAGTGATCGTCAGTATGGTTTTCGCCATGGTCGATCAGCTGGTGATCTCCTAGCTTACCTTACTCACCGCTGGGCGGAGGCAATCGACAGCAAGGGAGAAGCTTTGGCGGTCAGCCTGGATATTGCTAAGGCCTTTGATCGGGTTTGGCATAGGGCACTTCTGTCCAAATTACCTTCTTACGGACTCCCCGAGAAGCTGTGTGATTGGATCGCCAGTTTTTTGAACGGGCGCAGCATCAAAGTCGCCGTCGACGGTTTTTGCTCTGAATTGAAGCCCATCAATGCTGGCGTTCCGCAAGGATCTGTGCTCTCACCCACGCTGTTCATACTGCATATTAATGACATGTTACGTAGTAACAATGTTCATTGCTACGCGGACGACAGTACGGGTGATGCCTTATATAAAGGTCGTGCTCAGCTTTCTCGCGCTCAGCTGGAGGAGTGTAGAAGTACGCTTGTGTCGAACATCGAGTCTTGTCTCGACCAAGTATCACAGTGGGGCTTACAAAATATTGTACACTTCAACCCCACCAAGACACAAGTATGCGCGTTTTCGGCAAAAAAGACCCCCTTTACCACCTCTGTTCTCTTCCAGAATACTCCCCTGACTCCATCTAACAGCATTGGGATCCTCGGTGTTAATATATCGAATGAAGTCCAGTTCCGCGAACATCTGGAAGGTAAAGCCAAACTAGCCTCCAAAAAACTCGGGGTGCTCAACAGAGCGAAAAGATACTTTGCGCCTAAACACAGGCTTCTGCTGTATAAAGCGCAAGTTCGGCCCCACATGGAGTATTGCTCTCACCTCTGGGCCGGAGCACCCCAGTACCAGCTCCTTCCACTTGACCGGATACAAAGGCGGGCAGTTCGACTCGTAGATGATCCCAAAATTACTTGCTCGTTGGAGTCCCTAGAGCACCGACGAGACGTTAGTTCTCTTTGTGTGTTCTATCGTCTGTACAATGGGGAGTGTTCTGAGGAGTTATTCAATCTAATACCACCTTCCGTGTTCTCCAGTCGCACCCTACGTCGCAGAAACAAATTTCATCCTCACCACCTGGATGCCTGGTCCTCATCCACCACCCGTTATTCCAGGTCTTTTCTGCCACGTACCCGCAAATTGTGGAACCAGCTTCCATCTACTGTGTTCCCTCATGATTATAATATGGGGCTCTTCAAAGGGCGGATAAACAAATATCTTAAAAGCCAGCAACGCATTGGCGGTTCCTCTGGTGCTGCAAATGTTCATGGGCGGCGGTAATCACTTACCATCAGGTGACCCGTCTGCTCGTTTGCTCGCTATATATATATAAAAAAAAAAAAAAAAAAAAAAAAAAAAAAAAAAAAAAAAAAAAAAAAAAAAAAAAAATGACACGAGACTTCCCTTCTTTCAGCTCACCTAAACGCTTACAATATCCAATATTATTGACAGTGAAGTCTGGCATTTCAAAGTGATCAGTCAATGTCTTGACCACAGTGGAGGGCACACTTTCTTTTTGGACTTCTGGAACTCCATGAACTAGCAGCATCTTCCTGCGACTTCTCATCTCCATAACATCACACTGTTTGGAAAGCACTTGGACTTGCAGTTGTAGGCTTTCAAGAGATGACATAACAAATACCCGGAAGGCACCAAACTGCGCAGCTATATTAGGTAAATAACAAAAAAAAAAAACAAGTGAATATGAAAAGGAACTAGTGATTGGATTATTCACTGGTGAGTAGAAGATGTATTAAAACATTTCACTATATATTAATCTCTATAATATATTTAAAATGAATTTAAAATAGAGAGCACTTAAAAACACATGTGATGTTTTACAACTACCCGCGACGAAAAAACTCGAAAATAACGAAAAAAACGAAAATAGGTTGACTCTCAAAATCCGGTCCAGGCTCTTTTTCTATTTTTCGTTTGGTAACTTACCAACTTACCATAGTCCATAGGTAACTTCACGATGAACCGCTTGAGAACCGTATATCAAAATAAACACGATGGAATAGCTACAATAAACTTGAAAAAAAAAATTAAATTAGCCTGGACTTAATTTTGATTGTCAACCTATTTTAGGCGTATTTATCTATTATTAAATAAAAATAAAAAGTAGGTTTCATCCATTAACCAGCACGGTGAAGGTCGGGGTTTAAGCGGATCTCGGACTATCATTGTCGAGTCAACATCTCCTGAAGATGCTTCGGTGTCAAAGTGAAACGTACGTTGAAAATCATTCGTAAGGTTTGTGTGGTGTTGCGTTGTGGCGGTGCGAATTGCTGGCTTACTGGGCGGTGAATATAGCAAGCTACACGCTGCACCACATAGATTTGTCTGCTTTGAAGGATTATAGCAAACTAGCTGATGCTTCGACGTCGTGGATTATTTTTTTTTTAATTCCCGCAGGAAATCCTTAATTTTCCGGGAAAAAAGTAGCCTTAGTCACTCTCCAGGTCCTCAACTATACCCATGCCAAAAAACACGTCGATCTGTTGTTCTGTTGCGGCATTATTGAACAACAAACCAACACACTTTCGCATCTATATATATAAAAATGAAACCCGTTTTCCTTGGTCACGGCATCACGCGTGAATGGCTGGACCGATTTCACTAATTCTTTTTTTGTTGTATTTGTTATTATTAGGAGAAGGTTCTTACGGAAAAAAATATTAAGAAAATCTCTCAGAAATATTGAAAAATATACATTTAATTTTGCATACTAAGGCGGTACGAAGTTCGCCGGGTCAGCTAGTTAATAATAATATAGTATGATTAAACTGCCTCGTTGGTCCAGTGGTTCGCATGATCGACTGCGACGGGCCATAAATGAGTGTTGAGTTTTTCTGACTGGAAATTCTCAGTACTAGCCCGGAGTTAGGAAGTTGGCAGTGTTTCATCCCCGTGCTTCGGAGAGCACGTTAAGCTGTCGGTCCCGGTTATTATCACTAGCATGATAATAGTCGTTAAAGCCCGCCAACCCGCATTGGAGCAGCGTGGTGGGTCTAAGCTCTAATTCCCTCTCTCCTATGAGAGTGGAGGCCTGTGCCCAGCAGTGGGACGTTATTGGGCTGTAGTAGCAGTAGCAGTTAACTTCTAGTTCCTTCATTAACTTACTCTCATCAAATGATACTCTTCAAAATACTCAGTTAAGTATACGCGAGTCTCCCACTTCACATCTCTTCTCAGTTGTGCAGTCTCGTGGAAGGGTCGAGAAAAATATTTTTAGGGTTGTTGATTATCGGTCTTTTCTGGAACGAATCTGGAATTTGTTTATATCCGGTATTCAAAAGGTCAGCTGTTCACAAGATTGGCAAAATAAATGTATATTTGCCATTGAAAAGGGTTGAAAAAGGCCGGATTTATTATCAAAAATAATTTGACGATTCAAGAGGTCTTCTTGAATAATTCGTATTGTTATAACTGTCTAGTGGTTTGCGTGATCGAATGCGGCTGACGAGGTCCCAGGTTCGTTCCCGGGTGGGGTTATAATTATCTAAGTTGGGTGTTTCTGACAAGAAATTCTCAGTAAGCCTCAGGAAGTCAGCGGTGTTTCACCCCAGTGCTTTGGAGAGCACGTTAAGCCGTCAGTTCTGCGCCTAATCTCTCTCCGGTCGTGTCGGATTTTCCGTTCCGTTAACCTACAGAGAGAGTGCACCTGTGTTTGCACACATACTTGTGCACTATAATATCTCTCAAGCTTTGAATAATAATATGCCGCCGTGTGAGGGCCAATCACACAACGGACATCAGAGGACAAAATTACGTCGTGTCGCGTAGGTATATCTGTGCAGTTTGAAAAAAAGTTCACATTTCAATTAGACATTTTTTTAGCCCATTCTGTGTTTTTAGTCCAAATAATAATGATTATGGATATGTACCAGTGTGGTACTTAAGTATAGATAGATAAATTCTATATTGCCATACGAACATAAAGATATAATGTTACCACTTAAAAAGTACCTACAGAAAACAAAATGCGCAAGGGCGGTCTTATCACTAAAAGTGATCTCCTCCAGACAACCCATCCATTATGAATCTTTAAAAGGAGCTGCAGGATAGTGAAACGACTTATGATCATTCAATAAACTACATAAATATTAAGTACATATAAAAATTACATAAATAATTATGATTAAAAAAATATAATAAACTCATTTACCAATATAACAATATATACAACCTATTTACACAAAATACATAAAATATTCTACTTATATATCATAAATAGCTGTAGGTACATAACATATTATCTTAGGTACACGTACTTATTTAAATATTTTGTTACACTAACTCCGTGGCTTCAAGAGTAAAAGGAGACGTTAATACTTAATACTGTCTTTTGCAGTACATTTATATTATTACGGGCTTCACACGTAATTAGCGACGTCAGGCTTTGCATACCTTAACCAATTTAATACTCGAAGTAGAGCCCTTTATACGAGTTCGTTAAGACAATCACGTCAAAGTCTGGTTGTTACATTATCGCGTATGATGTTACTTAAGCAAATTACAACTTTGTAATACCTATTTTGATTCCACAGAATAATCATAATGCGAATCGTGAAATATCCAATGCCAAATTGTAATGATCCAATATCTACTTAGTAATGTACCCACAGTTTTGCGCTTTTTTTATCCACTACAAGTTAGCCCTTGACTGCGATTTCACCTGATGGTAAGTGATGAGGCAGTCTAAGATGCTAGCGGGCTATTAGGGGCATGGCAGTTATATTAAACCCATGCCACTATTTCGTTTCTACACGGCATTGTCGCTAAATCGTTTGGCGGTACATCTTTGCCAGTAGTGTGGTAACTAGCCTCGGCCGAAGCCTCCCACCAGGCCAGACCAGGCAAAATTCAGAAATTATATAAATTCCGAAATTGACCCTGCCGGGGATCGAACCCGGGACCACCCACGTTAAACCAATAGCGCTCCACACTGCGCCAGGGAGGTCGTCAAATAATCCAATAACCAATGCCAAATGGTAATAATTTAATACCTACTTAGATACCATACCAAACCTGACATACACAGTTTTACGTAAAACTAATCGTGCTAAAATTATACTATGTGGATTAAACCTTACTATCTTTACTATCTATCGTTCATTAAAATGAACTACCAATAAAGGTATTTTGCCTGACCGTAACACAACTAAGCAAAATATCTCACAAAATTCCTAAGGCCCTAAGACCCAAAATATCTTCATAACAAAGGTCTACATGCCCGAGCAAAGTATTTGGGCATAAATGTTATGTTCGATCTCTTGGAAATCACCTCAAACGAGTTTTTATATATCCACAAAGTCTGTGTAAATCCGCCATGACCCCGCCTAGGGCTGAAGGGCGGCAAATATGCGAGGCGAATATTTACTGAGACAAGTTATAAGCGTTTGACAATGCTTGTATCATATACGCCGATCAACCCCTGGGGCCATTGGTACTGCCAACCCTTAGAGCAATATATAATAAGCCATATTACTCAAAATTCTAGAATTAAATTATATTAAAAAAAGCGATTTAGCGTTCCGGTACGATGCCGTGTAGAAACCGAAGGGGTATGGGTTTAATATAACTGCCATGCCCCTAACAGGTTAGCCCGCTACCATCAAATCAAATCAAATCAAATCAAATATTTTTTATTCAAATAAACTTTTACAAGTACTTTTGAATCGTCAAGTGAATCTACCACTGGTTCGGAATGACATTCCTACCGAGAAGAACCAGCAAGAAACTCGGTGGTTGCTCTTTTTAAATAATTCATTTACAATTACTATATCAATTTGTACATAAGTAACCGCTGTCCCCAGCATTGCTGGAGCGATCAAATCCATCTTAGACTGTATCATCACTTACCATCATGTGAGATCGCAGTCAAGGGCTAGCTTGTAGTGGATTAAAAATAAATAAATGAGAGTTTAATGTAACGTACCTAAACGTCCCTAAAATAAGGATTATAATTTTCAAAAACACGAAAGTCAACAATAATGAAATATAGCTGTTATTGGCAGTATGGCCCCTGGACGTATTTTATAATTAACATACGCGAAATCAGCCTTGCTTTTTGAATCATGTTGATTTGTTACGTTCCCTCAAATATGGTCGAGCGAAGCAATGGCTGGATCATGCGTCATGCTCGTGAACGGGTGCCACCGGCGGGAATGGGGCTACTTTCTGTCTGCCCGTCTTTGACATGAATTGAATAAACAAATTTAAGAAATCCATTAAAAGTATGCTCCTGAAAAAAGCTTATTATACTGTTGAAGATTATGTAAATGATAGAGGAGCATGGATTTGATCGCTCCAGCAATGCTGGGGACAGCGGTTACTTATGTACACATTAATATAGTAATTGTAAATGAATTATTTAAAAAAGCAACCACCGAGTTTCTTGCTGGTTCTTCTCGGTAGAAATGGCATTCCGAACCAGTGGTAGATTCACTTGACGATTCAAAAGTACTTGTAAAAGTTTATTTGAATAAAGAATATTTGATTTGATTTGATTTGATTGATTTGAAAATCTATTGCTGTTATTCTATTACTAACAATGTCCTCCCTAGCGAATTTCGGCCACGACGCGGGCCAATCTCCAGAGAGATTAGCCATCTGCGCGGGAGATATTATAAAGCACAAGTGTGTCCGCATACACAGGTGCACTCTCAGTTCCTTTACTGAGGAAGATGGGACGGAAAATCCGACACGACGACGACTGGATCGACGGCTTTACGTGCTCTCCGCGACACGGGAGTGAGACACCGCCAACTTCCTAGCACCGGGCTAGTACTGAGAATTTCTTGTCAGCAAAACCCAACACTTGTTATAGCCTCGAACCCGGCACCTCGTCGGTCGCAATCGAATATGCTAACTCCTAAACCAACAAGGCAGTACCGCCAATAGTAGAGGATGACCGAGTTTCTTGCTGGTTCTTCTCGGTAGGAATGTCATTCCGAACCAGTGGTAGATTCACTTGACGATTCAAAAGTACTTGTAAAAGTTTATTTGAATAAAAAACATTTGATATGATTTGATTTGATTTGATTGAAAGACAATGCGTAAAATATAGCATGATATCCCACGGAAGTTAGCCGAAATCTTAACCTACATCCTTAAAGCTCCTACCTTAAAGGTCCTTAATTAATGGGTTGTCTGGAGGAGATCACTTTTAGTGATAAGACCGCCCTTGCGCACTTTGTTTTGTTTTGTTTTCTTTTCTATGTATTTTTATATCTTGTGTAGCAATAAAGAATTTATCTATCTATCTATCTATCTATCTACATATTCGAAATCTGACTAGGCTATCCATAAAATCTACAGTCAGTACCTAGTTACCTACCTAATTTTTCAATCAATTATTAAGTCCATTTTACTCAAATTCTACCAACATTTGTAACATCTCATTAATAAACTTCTTCTTTGCTGATATCGAGTTATTAATACGGACATGAATCTTTAGATTCTCAAATTACAATTGATAGGATTATGTAGAAACCAAACATGCATACTTTTAAGGAACCCACCCAAATGGACCCCATGCAAATGAGGTATAAGGCCCTGACAAGAAAATTATTATGGTGAAAATCATAGTAGGTATCTTCCGTTTGGACCACGCCCTCCAAAATATTGGTCCAGGAAAAATATTTATTGGCGAAATTTGTTTACCCCAAATTTCCGTTCAGTGCTACTTTGAGGGTTGAATAGTGAATCCCGGGGACCGTTTTGTTCCACATTTAAATTAATTGCTTATTGTAAGTTGAACTGATATGTCTAGTGGTAGATTGTATTCCCATTCGATCGCGTCAGCTTTAACCTACTAAAGTGTCGACGCTGACAACGCTTCTTCATCACAGGATATAAAACAAAAAAAAAACCGCTATCAGTATAGTTATATGAAGAAAATGCATCACTTACTGCCGATCGTATCCACCACCACCACCACTACAGTCTACAGCCCATTAACGTCCCGCTGCTGGGCACAGGCCTCCACTTTCATAGAAGAGAGGGAATGATAATAGAGCCGATCGTATGGTTGCCAATAATCACGCCCGTGACGTCACTACTCCCGAGCTACTCTCACTAACAACGCCATCCGACGTGCAACCGAATAAATGAACACCCTTAGCAATGGAGTCGGGTGGCCATGTTGCAGTAGTTTTCCATGACTGAGACTGTCCTGAGGACGATTTCTATCTATTGACACAGAATATATAATATGTGTAGTACTAACATTTCATATTCTGTTTATTACGAGTACATGAATTAACACATAGGCACTTTATCCTGGAAAATTAAAAAGGTTTACGTGGAAACCTTATTGAGTCAGTCAGCGGCTGCGTCGTCGCGCAAACAAGATCACAACGAGCCCCGAACGGGTTCGAAACTAGTCGGACGTTTTCCGACAGAACACGTGAGTTTATTTGGTAGTTAATGTATAGTTTAAAATCTTATTCACTCGTACAAAGTTGCGGGCATCATCTAGTTATGAGTAGGATTGAAGTGAAAAGGAAGTAGTATGTTGATCATAATGGTTGAATTACACTATAACTACATAGCTCTTTCATTAATCGGTAAGCGCCTAGTAAAGCACATCGCTTACGCTGTTATCTAAGTAATATTATATTTGTTCTTTCGAGAGCGAAAACCATTGGACAGCAAAATACGTTAGGAGTAGACAGGACAAAACGTGTGCTAAACATCCGCGTCAGAGAATAACGATGAATGAATGAATGAAATATTCTTTATTGTATACTAAAAACAGAAATAAACACAAACAATAAGACGATTTGTGTTGTGTGCGCTCAATATAAAAGAGATACATGGACTTTTCTCTATCAGACAAAAAGATTTTGTTCATACTGTGTTTCGTTCTAAGTCAGCAAAACAAAATTATGCTATACCAAAGCTGTTTAGAGTAACACATTTCAGTTTCACGATAAAAGAAAATATACTTACACGAAATATTTTCAGGACTAACCCAGTAAGCTCATAAATCTGGTGACCACAGCAGGAGTTGTGATTAATATCGGACTCTGTGCCATAGTGACACGGCTCAATTTGTCTTGCCGCAGCGACCATCAATAAGTTTTGAAGGATAAAGCGGGTGGTTCAAATTAATATTGACGCTGCAAGATAGCTGGCAACTTTTGTTGCTTGTTTTCCTTCTTTACTTTAAAGCTCGGTGAATATATTTCCGATGTATTGGTCTCGACGTTGTTTTATGGGTGAAACTAGCACCCTTTTTGTTTTGAGATCTTTTTTGTTTGTTTCTTGGAAAATCGTAAATGCAGCTCTTCCTGTTTATTTACGACTAGCTGATGCCCGCGACGCGCGCAAAATCACGTCGATCCGTTGCTCCGTTGCGGCGTGATTGAAGGACAAACCAACAAATAAGCACACTTTCGCATTTATTATATTAGTATGATACTATGTTCATTTCTTACAATATACGAGTACTCCACCTACACATAATTTAGGGACTCGGGTTTTTTTAAAGAGTGATTTAGAGAAAATATGAAGTACAAGCTAATGCCCGTGACTTCGTCCGCGTGGTTCAAGTTTTTTGATTCCCGCGGGAACTCCCATAATTTTCCGGGATAAAAAGTAGCCTGTGTCACTCTTTGGTCTTTAATAATTGCTTTTAACTTTATTTAAAAGCAACTTATTCCACGCGGACGAAGTCGCGGGCATCAGCTAATTTATACTATAATTATAAATGCGAAAGTTTGGATGTATCGATGTATGGATGTATCGATGTATGGATGGATGTTTGTTACTCAATTACGCCCCAACGGCTAAACGGATCTGGATGAAATTTGGCACAGACATAGATTATAGTCTGGAATAGCACATAGGCTACTTTTTATCCCGGAAAATTAAGGAGTTCCCGCGGGAACCAAAATACCTTAATCCACGCGAACGGAGTCACGGGCATCAGCTAGTTTCTTCATAAATGCATTCAAGACATAGGTACGAGAAAATTTGTTTAACAAAGTCTTTAACTTTATAACCACGATCAAAAAGCTCTCTAATAAGACGACGCACCGCAAATTGCTTAAACAACGTATATTCTGAATACCTTTGACTGCAAACCGTGTAATTTATTGACAAAGCAAAACTTGGTTTACTTCGTTTCCTGCAGTTGCTTTGTGGGTATAATTTTGTGTACGCTTGTTTCTTACCGTACCAAAGAACTACATCTTAGGGTCTGGTCCTATGCAATATGTAAGGATTGCCGATCAAATCGTTAAAGCTCGGCTTCAAAGTAAAATAAACCATAAGAGCATCGAATTAGAGCTCAATTTCGTGTATCCATTCTCACACGCTTGGGTTTCGTACATACCTAAACGTATGAGAATGGATACAAGAAATTGAGCTCTAATTCAATGCTGTTATGGTTTATTTTACTTTGAAGCCGAGTTTTAATGATTTGATCGGCACTCAGGGTCCTTACTGCCACCGCTTAAAGCAATACCTAAGCAATATTACTCAAAATTACAGTTTGATGACACGTACCTTAACGTTTCTAAACTAAGGATTATAATTCTAAAACAGGAAAGTCAACAATGATGAAGATATTGGCTTTAAACGTTGGCAGAATGGCCCATGTTCCACGTAAAACCACAGAATAGGTAATAGTGTGATAAAACAGACAAGGAAATTTAAGCGGTAAGACTGATAGCCCAGAGGTTAAAACGTTCGGCCTCGTTAGGCTGGTCGGGGGTTCGATCCTCGGACACGCACTTATATTTAAATTTTCTTTTATGTGTGTTTCAGCAATTAAATATCACTTAATGCTATAACGGTGAAGCAAAATATCGATAGATTTATAAAAAAAGTGTTATTATAAGCCCCTTTCTTCTTGTTTCAGACAACTGCTGGCACCGAACGTCAAACAAACTCAATACCTCGCTAACGGTGCTGAAAGTGAAGTGAGAACGGTGAGTAAATTACCTATACCTAATTTTTTTTTTAAAGCGTAAATCACACTGCTAGAGTCCTTAAGTTAGTGGAGTTCACATTTGCTGTAATCTGCGCGATAACTTGGAATATACACAATCAATATAACATAAGATTACGCCCTACAAGCCCACACGCGATGGGCTTGTAGGTGCACACATACCTATAATTATGATGACGTAAAAACATGACGCAGCCACGTTAGCCAATCACCTACATGATGACGTAAACATGACGTGGCCACGTTAGCCAATCACGTGCCGCCGCCTGAATCACGATATCGAAGTTCTTTCGGAATTGTATTATATATAGCAACCTACAACAGTTGGCCCACTTGAGATCCCCGAGCATGACACCGGCTCGGAGGAAGTTCTTCCTATTGCTTCGGGAGCATATACCATACGATCCCGACAGGCTTAAAAGCCAAAACCATGTGCTGTAGACCCATAATAAGAAACCGACATCAGCTAAGAACAGGTCTCAAGTCTAATATCGAGCAATTCATCTAGTACCTATTTGATTTTTATGCATTTAAAATTTTAATAACAAAAATATCAAATTAAAACAAAGAAATACATTAAAATGCTAAAATCTAAATAACATAAATTCATAACAAATCCTTATAAACTTACTAACAATTAAAATTATGCATTTTAGATATTAAACATTACTTGATTGAATCAATGGGGCAGGAAATCATTAGGTACATAGTGACGAAATTTGCATGACTAAAAGTTATCCTCAAGTACTGACTACTGTCCTCTAAGCTGTGTATGAAGCCTGCCAATCTGCACTTGGACAGCGTTGTGGACAATACCCTAATTCATCATGATCATGAGAAACTTTTGTCCAACCGAAATCTCAATTAATAATTAATGGCTCTTTGATAAAAATACGTGCCGAATTTAGAACCTCCTTATATTTGCAAGTCGGTTTAAATTGTAATATGCAGTGGACACGTGTCGTACAGTTTAATTGCTAGGAGGCAATCCGCAAAGCCGCTTGTGCCCCGCGTTCTAATTACGCCTTTTCAAAGTCGCACACAAGTGAAGAATGCGGCACGAATATGACACAGCGCAATTTTATTTAAATTATTTGCTTTAAAGCGCACTAGAGATTCATTTTGAAAGTTTTAATCGCTGGAAGAGCGGGCGCTGAAGATTAAGTGGTGCGGTTGAAATGACTCCTCTCGCGTACCTACTAAAGGTCTAGCTTCACTTTTTTTTCCACTATAAGTTAGCCCTTGACTGCGATCTCACCTGATGGTAAGTGATGATGCAGTCTAAGATGGTAGCGGGCTAACCTGTTAGGGGCATGGCAGTTATATTAAACCCATACCCCTATTCGGTTTCTACACGGCATCGTACTGAAACGTTAAATCGCTTGGCGGCACGTCTTTGCCGGTAGGGTGGTAATTAGCCACGGCCGAAGCCTCCCATCAGGCAGACCACTTACAAGCACGGCACTTAGCAGCAAATATTATTTGTATGAGTTTCTAGGGGGCCGCGTCGCGCAGTTCATCTCCGTGCCGCGTAAGTGGGCCCAGCTCTATACAACCTCAAACTAAAAATAACTGCCGCTAATGCCACGCCGCGCCGTGCCTCTGTAGTCGGACTAGACCTTTAGGGACTATTCTATAAACTCACAGCGTCGGTTGAACCGCTGACGCAGCTACAAAAAGTCAATTAAGCAAATTAAGTAAGTTAGTCAAAAGTAAAAATGTATACTTTACCAGATGATGCCCACGAGTAGCGACTTCGTCTGCGTTTATTCGATTTTTTATTCCTATGGGAGCTCCTTAATTTTCCGGGATGAAAAGTAAACTGTATTTTATTTCAGACTATAATCTGTCTCTGTGCCAGATTTCAAAGAGATCTGTTCAGCCGTTATGGCGTGATTGAGTAACAAACATCCACCCATCTGCATCATCACTTACTATCAGGTGAGATCGCAGTCAAGGGCTAACTTGTAGTGGATTTAAAAAAAAGCTATCTATCCATCCAAACTTTCGCATTTATAATATAAGTATAGAAGTATAGATTGGAAACTTTATTTTTGTCACCTTGTTGTTAATTTTTTTATGTTGAAAGAAATATAAAAAATTTATTCAAATTAAAGCTATGAAATACATTAAAATCTAATTTAAAATATATAATGATATATACAATTTCTTAAGAAATCTTTAAAATCTAAATTAAAAACTAAGTATAGATAGTATAAATTTTTCATATATAGGGAACGAAAAAACCTCAATCCACGCGTACAAAGATGCGGGCATCACCTATAATTTTTTTTTAAAAACTAAGAAGGTATAAAAATTAGTTCCAATTTTGGCCACCGGGCCAGATAAGTTTGTGGTACCTTGATAGACATCACAAGTTGTTTTCTACGCTCCGAAGTCAAAAGTTCGTTTTACAGAATAACATTGGGGCGAGAAACGTCAGTAGGAAATAGAATGCAGTTTGTTTTGCTTTACACACAAAGTTCGGAGTTCAGACAAATTGATGTCCAATTTGGTGTAGTGATTTCTGCAGCTCGAAAAGTACTTTACTTTTCATTTTCTTTTTACTTTAAAGTTTAGTTATACCAACTAAGCATTTAATATGGTTTTTGTTGTCTACCCTACTGTCTTTTACTTTGACTTAATACGCTGTTTTGTCAGGTGGAAGGCTTCGGCTTTGGCTACCCACCCACTACAAGTTATCCCTTGACTGCGATCTCACCTGATGGTAAGCGATGATGCATTGTAAGATGGTAGGGGGATAACCTGTTAAGAGCATGTCAGATAAATTAAACCCATTACCCCTAATTGGTTTCTACTTGTCATCTTACCATAACACTAAATTGTTTGGCAGCACGTCTTTTCCGGTCGGGTGGTAACTAGCCACGGCCGAAGCCGACCAGGCCGACCAGGCCAGACTAGGAAAAATTCAGATATTATAAATTCCTCGTTAAGGAAACAGGTATCATCATTCATCACTGTGCCAGGGAGGTCGTGCCGTAAAAACATTCAGCGTTCCGGTACGTTGCTCCATAAAAACCGCTTATAGATATAATAACTTCCATACCCCTAACAGGTTAGCCCACTGAGTACCATCTCAGACTGCATCATAACTTACCAGGGGGCATACCAACTATCGCTCGTATTGTTCTAATATTTTTTACATTCTTGTTTTAGAATTATAATCCTTATTTTGGGGACATCAAGGTACGTGACACAAAACTGCTATTTTGAAATACTGCTTTAAACAGATAGCAGTCAGATAACAAGTCAGTTAGCAGTCAAGCGCTATCTTTTAGTGTAATAATAACGCCTTCATATACGAGTATTATATACTTATTTTAATCATTGCAAACATATATGCAATTTATGCATAAGCTTTAAGACATCCGTGCTTCCATACATTCCATATTATTACATCTTATCTAATATTATAAATGCGAAAGTTTGGATGTATGGATATCGGTATGGATGTATGGATGTATGGATGGATGTTTGTTACTCAATCACGCCCCAACGGCTGAACGGATCTGGATGAAATTTGGCACAGAGATAGATTATAGTCTGGAATAGCACATAGGCTACTTTTTATCCCGGAAAATTAAAGAGTTCCCGCGGGAACCACAAAACCTCGATCCACGCGTACTAAGTCGCGGGCGTCAGCTAGTTATTATTATAAATGCGAAAGTGTGTCTGTCTGTCTATCTGTATGTCTATCTGCTACGATTTCACGGCCCATCCGTTCAACCGATTTTGTTGAAATTTAGTACAAGGATAGTTTCTATTCCGGGGAAGGACATAGGCTACTTTTATCCCGGAAAATTAAAGAGGTCCCGCGGTACTCAAACAAACTTAAACCACGCGGACGAAACCGCGGCCATCATTTAGTAAGTACTAAGGCTTAATCATTCCAAATAAATCCATCAAGGCAGATTTCAATTTTGATATGTAAACAGTGCCTGAGCTATTTCGCGCGCTAAGTTCCAGAAATTTCGCAAATTGCTTTACAGTGTATTGAATTTTCTAGCGCCGACTGTCTGTTCCAATTTGTCCAAACTTAGCAGGAGTGCTTCACAAACTTTGCGCAGACGTACACAAAGCTTCTTTTACTTGAGCACTTTCGGGATTGTACCGAACGAAATTTGAAAATGAAGTCCCTGTAATGAGAAACTTGTGTGTTTTATCCTTCGTGATACGACAGGCGACAAAACTTTCTCTAAACAAGAGAAATACTGATACGTGGTGATTTATATGAATAATAATGATTTTTACTGCATATCAATTTTGTATTATTTTATTGATTTAACTAACTGAACCCACCCAGGCTACGCACGGGTGGGGTTGTATTGGGTTTTTCTAACTAGATATTCTCAGTTCTTGCAAGTTAGCGGTGTTTCACCCCCGTGTAACAGAGAGCACGTAAATATAACGGTCCTGCGCCTGATCTCTCTCTTGCCGTGTCGGATATTCCGTACTATACCTAGGGCTATGAGAATAAAGGAACAGAGAGTGCAACTATTGGCTGCCGTGGCTGAAATTCGGTCGTTAGGATATTATATTGCTATAAAGTATGGTTAAATAAAAAAATATCTACGCATTTTTAAAGTAATACTCTGAACTACTTGATGAGTAAATCTGCATTGAATGAGTGATCTTTATGAAATGTACATGAGACCCACTATAGAAATAAATAAACACTCTCTATAGATTGTCCTTTTATGACTGAGCGTCGATTTTTAGGATTCCGTCCTCAAAAGGAAAGAATGGAACTCTTATAGGATCACTTTGTTGTCCGTCCGTCTGTCTGTCAAGACCCTTCTTCTCAGGAACGCATGGTATCAAGCTGAAATTCATATCAAATTCATGTCCCTTGGAGCTGTGAAAAAATCGAATTTTTTATGCAAATTTTCGACACTCGCAAGGGAATCAAAACCTACAGGGTACTTCCCGTGAACTCTGAATCTAGAAATTTGGTACGAAGTAACGTCATAAAGTACAAATAAAGGAAAAATTTCGAAAAGCATAAATTTTTAGTTACATCATAATATTATAATAAAAATATTTTCAATAATTTTAAAATTACTAACGTTATGGATTTCATTTAGCAATAAGAATACCATAACTTTTACTTATATACCTACAAGTTTGTACGGAACCCTCGGTGCGCGAGTCCGACTCGCACTTAGCCGGTCGGTATGTGGAGGCATATTATGTCATGATTTATCATTTCCATATTCTAGCAGAAGTAACTCAGATGACGCGTTTTTAACTTGAATACTTCATCACTAGACGACAGACGCGAAGGTCGTCCTATCATGACCTCTCTTTCGCAGTCTTATAAACTCGGTCTAATTAATAACCATTCCTTTCAAACCAATTCGAACGATAACAAAATTAAATGATTAATCACTTTCCAGAAGAACATCCAAACTCCGAAGACTGTTTGAATTTAAAATCTAAGAAACTTAATCTGAGAGTCGATTAAATTTTCAAAGCTTGGAATCAGTATTGGTCTATTAAAACTTCGCCGGCATCGCAGATGGTCGCCGACTCTTGGTCTATCTTACCTGTCAGTTAAAGAAAGTTTTGGAAGTTTACTTTGTTGGTTTCCTTTGAGCCTTTGTTTATGTTGCGAAGAATATCACTTTCGTTGAGTTATCTAATCTCTTTCTGCGTCGTATTCCACATTGCTGGGGGTCGTGATCCCTTTCCATTAATCACATAAAGGCAGGGGTTTTCTTGGTATAGTAATGCAGTGGGTTCCCAGGACTCGAGTAAGTGTACTATTTCCACTCTTAGGTTTCTTACAATTATCAGATGTTAGTGTTATTAAACAGGGACCGAGGAATTAACGTTGTCTCCGAGGCACGGAGGACACAAAAGGGTCAAATTTGGATTACCAAATTCGGTCACCCAGGCAGGGCGACAGAGGCGGAGTATTACCTAACTAATTAGTTACTAGCTGAAGCCGCGAATTCGTCCGCGTGAAATAAGTTTCCTTTTAATATCCAAGGGAACTCCTTAATTATCCGGGATATAAGTAATGTCACTCTCTTAATGCTGGGTATCCACTACGTTTGCGAACCTCTTGCGCTCCGCGCTCCTGCAACTGCTCCACAAGTGGATACGTTCGCGCTCCTGGATTGTGCAACGGTGCGCGCTCCGCGCTCCGCGCTCCAATCGGTGGCGGTTTTTGGGCGAACACAAAGGGGAGCTCGTTCTGTTCCTGGCCGCGAGCTAATGGAGATGCGCGTACCGTCTCCATCAGAGCGGTTGCAGATGCGCGGAGCGCAAGAGGTTCGCGAACGTACTGGATACCCAGCATTTAAGATCTCAACTATACCCATGCAAAAGATCACGTCGATCCGTTGCTATGTTACCTGTTGATGTTCCTCGTTTTAGGAGGAAAATGTAGTCCGAGAGCGAGAACCTTCATATTATTGAACATTAATACTAAGTTGTTATTCAAAAGCACTCTATTTGATTTCACTGGCGGAGGCAAAGTAACCGGAGCGGGAGGACAATAATTCATCATTCCCGAGCTTCAATGGTGGACGCTGCACAATACAAGCTTGCGTCCCGATAATAATCGCCTAAATATTCTATTCTGTTCTAGAAAATGTTGCTTATAATATCGTGTTTTTTTTTTAATTTGGGCCATAAAACTGGTGACAATCATGTCTTAACTTATAATAGATATGACCACAACATGCAAAATTAAGTTGTCGCTACACTAACAGACTAATAACAAACAAAATATAAATAAACATTAATATAACTCGCTTAATAGTAGCTTAATAGTAACTGCAGTACGAAAAGATAAAATACATTGATTAAAAAAAAATCACTTGAAAATATATTTTAGCTGTTTTTTAAATGAGGTCAACTAGTAAATATGTCGTAACATGTCGTAAAATTTCTGTGAGCATTAATAAAATTGCAACGAATTTGAGAATATGAGAGTCCATCCGTGGGTGCATTTAATTCGAGACTGAAGCAGCAGTTTCTTTCAACTTTATATGATTAACTAATACAATATTTATATATGGTAAGTAAGTATAGTATGCTTGTATATATATATTATATTATGTGTATAGTATGGTATACGTATAATATGTACCTGTTGTTTATGTTTATATATCTTGTTAAACATAATTTTAATCCTGTATTTATTTTGATTTGAATGTAAAGTGTGAATGTGAAGTTTTCGTTTCATAACATGTACCGACACAGTTAAAACTTATATATTTCACTATTCTCACATTCTGGGGCATCTGGAAGAAATCTCTTCAAGAGATAGGGAAGTTGTCCTTGTGCATGTCCTTTCAATGTTTATGTTTTATTTTTAAGTTACTGGTACAGAATATATAAATAAATAAAATAAATAAATATGTTGCTAATAATGATAATTACGTTATCTAATTAGTAAATACGTTAATTTTAACTATCATGCCCTGTTGACTGACCTTGTAAGTGCATTTTTCGAACAATTGAAAAATATTTTCCAAGATATCAGCTGTTTCCCATGCTTAATTCTGTTTCAATTCGGATAAATTGAATTCGATGAAAATATATGGATCTTTGTATATTTGGATGTGTAGTATGTATGTGATCTTTCTCAAGAATTATTATCGTAAGTTCGGTAATGCAAATTTTTACACCTTTTATGTCATTAACCAACTTCAAAAAAAGGAGGAGGTTCTCAATTCGTCGGAATCTTTTTTTTTTTTAGTAGTAAAGTTGTCAGTTCTTTATTAAAGTGTTGGTACAAAATGAAGAGAAACTATCTATTCAAGTTATAATTTTTTTTATTTAGTTTTCTAGAGTCTTCGAAATTATTAATTCCGAGGGCACAAGATAATTTTGGCAAAAGGAACATCTCAAAATTTAATCACAATCACATCTCCGATAGATCCGACACCGCAAACGTTAACCGAAAAAAAATCCATTAAAATTTCCAATTATTTTCAACGAAGCGAACTATTACAGGGGAAACTCCCCAAATCGATGAAATGAACTTTAAGATTTTTCGCCCATACATGATCCTCGTCCTCACTAAATTAAACAAGGTGGCAAGAAAATTCGATCCAATCTAAACTTCCTTCAATCCAATTTGAATTCCCCCTCCACCCGAATCCCCCCTTTATCCGTGGGAGGAGCAACGAAGCAATTTATCTCGATCTCGTCTTCTATACATCACTGAAAAGATATTTAGCGTTTTATGAAACTAACTCCTTTGGAATAAGCGTAGTGTCTAAGTGTTTTTGAATCGTGTCTAGATTTTAGAGGAATCGAAATGCTTTTATACCCAGCTTATCTTCTCATGTGTCATGATAAATGGAAACTGAAGATACTTAGAACAAGGAAGCTTACGAAATTTTGAACTTAAATTCTGTTTATGAGGACCATGTGATGTTTAATCGCCTTAAAATCCAACAACGATTTAAATTGTCTAAATCAGTGTAAATTTTCAATTATAATATACTAGCTGATGCCCGCGACTCCGTCCGCGTGGATTAAGGTTTTTTGGTTCCAGCGGGAACTCCTTAATTTTCTGGGATAAAAAGTAGCATATGTGCTATTCATTAGTCATAGTCATAGTCATTTATTCATTAAATATAGGTACACTGTAGGTACACTTATTTTCGTCTAAAAATTACATAAGTATTTAAAAAGCATGATGGTGATAATGGGTAACGGTATCTTAAAACTAAAGCTACGAGGGTTCCAAACGCGCCCTGGTCTGAGAAGAGCCCACAACAAACTCAGCCGGGTTTTTTTTTTTTTTTTAAATTATCACCATCTCACAAATATTCTTACTACTAAGGAACTATCAGAGACATTAGAGCAAATTATTGCCAGGCTTCCTTGTCGTTTAAGTAGTCCTTTACATGGTAATAAGACTTTTCAATGAGTTTACGTTTTACATTAACTTTGAACTTATTCAGAGACATCTTCAACATGTCTTCTGGGAGCTTATTATAGAAGCGGACACTGTTTCCAACAAATGAATTGCTAGTTTTACTAAGCCTAGAAACAGGCATTACAAGTTTATTTTTATGTCTAGTATTGACATTATGACAATCACTTTTCTTCTTGAATTTATCAATGTGCTTATGCACGTGTACTAAATTTTCAAATATATATTGGTTGTGCACTGTCATAATATTGATTTCTTTAAATTTATCTCTTAGTGACTGCCTTGGTCCCATATTATATATGGCTCGAACAGCCCTCTTCTGCAACACAAAAACAGAATTAATATCAGCAGCATTACCCCATAATAATATACCATATGACATAATGCTGTGAAAGTAACTAAAATAAACTAATCTCGCCGTTTCTATATCTGTTAACTGGCGAATCTTTTTAACCGCGTATGCAGCAGAACTAAGCCTGTTCGATAAGTCATTAATGTGATGGCCCCATTGGAGTTTAGCATCTAACGTTATTCCGAGAAAAACAGCGGTATCCACTAAATCTAATTCCTCATGATCAAGTTGCACAGTGGTTTTTACCTGTTTGACATTAGGTAATGTAAATTTGATACATTTTGTCTTTTTTCCATTGAGGAGTAGGTTATTAGCTTCAAACCACTGTACCACTTTATTGAGAGAATTGTTTACTTCGTCAAGAGTTGGTTCATAACGATTTATTTTAAACAAAAGTGATGTATCATCAGCAAACAATACTATCCCATGATTATTCTTGGCAAGATAAGGAAGATCGTTAATGTAAATGAGGAATAGAAAAGGCCCTAGAATTGAACCTTGTGGAACCCCCATTTTTACAATCGATCCGGAAGACCGCTTTCCATTAACGTCTACCTTTTGTATCCTATTTTTTAAGTAGGAATTCATCATATCCAGTGCTACACCTCTAATTCCATAATGGTGCAGTTTTCTGACTAATGTTTCGTGATCAACACAATCAAAAGCCTTGGATAAATCACAGAAAACGCCAAGAGCATCACGTGACTCCTCCCAGGCTTCGAATATATTCTGAACCAGCTCAACACCAGCATCGATTGTTGAGCGACCCCGTGTAAATCCAAACTGTTTTCTATGTAATAAGTCATTATTACAAAAATGATTAAGCAATTGAATTAATATTAATTTTTCAAATATTTTACTGAAAGTTGGTAGTACAGATATAGGTCTAAAGTTAGTGGGGTCATTGGTACTACCAGATTTGAATAGAGGAATTATTTTACTATGCTTCATTAAGTCAGGAAACTCCCCACAATCAATACAATTATTAAATACTAGATGATTCCCGCGACTTCGTCCGCGTGGATTAAGATTTTTGATTCCCGCGGGAAATCTTTAATTTTCCGGGATAAAAAGTAGCCTATGTCCTTCCCCGGGAAACCATCTACCCCTGTACCAAATTTCATCAAAATCGGGTGAAGAGACAGTTTTTTTTATTCCCGCGGGAACTCTTTAATTTTCCGGGATAAAAAGTAGCCTATGTCCTTCCCCGGGATACCATCTACCCCTGTACCAAATTTCATCAAAATCGGTTGAACAGGTGGGCCGTGAAAGCGTAGCAGACAGACAGACAGACAGACAGACAGACAGACAGACACACTTTCGCATTTATAATATTAGTATAGTATAGTATAGTATTTAAAAAGCATGATGGTGATAATGGGTAACGGTATCTTAAAACTAAAGCTACGAGGGTTCCAAACGCGCCCTGGTCTGAGAAGAGCCCACAACAAACTCAGCCGGGTTTTTTTTTTTTTTTTAAATTATCACCATCTCACAAATATTCTTACTACTAAGGAACTATCAGAGACATTAGAGCAAATTATTGCCAGGCTTCCTTGTCGTTTAAGTAGTCCTTTACATGGTAATAAGACTTTTCAATGAGTTTACGTTTTACATTAACTTTGAACTTATTCAGAGACATCTTCAACATGTCTTCTGGGAGCTTATTATAGAAGCGGACACTGTTTCCAACAAATGAATTGCTAGTTTTACTAAGCCTAGAAACAGGCATTACAAGTTTATTTTTATGTCTAGTATTGACATTATGACAATCACTTTTCTTCTTGAATTTATCAATGTGCTTATGCACGTGTACTAAATTTTCAAATATATATTGGTTGTGCACTGTCATAATATTGATTTCTTTAAATTTATCTCTTAGTGACTGCCTTGGTCCCATATTATATATGGCTCGAACAGCCCTCTTCTGCAACACAAAAACAGAATTAATATCAGCAGCATTACCCCATAATAATATACCATATGACATAATGCTGTGAAAGTAACTAAAATAAACTAATCTCGCCGTTTCTATATCTGTTAACTGGCGAATCTTTTTAACCGCGTATGCAGCAGAACTAAGCCTGTTCGATAAGTCATTAATGTGATGGCCCCATTGGAGTTTAGCATCTAACGTTATTCCGAGAAAAACAGCGGTATCCACTAAATCTAATTCCTCATGATCAAGTTGCACAGTGGTTTTTACCTGTTTGACATTAGGTAATGTAAATTTGATACATTTTGTCTTTTTTCCATTGAGGAGTAGGTTATTAGCTTCAAACCACTGTACCACTTTATTGAGAGAATTGTTTACTTCGTCAAGAGTTGGTTCATAACGATTTATTTTAAACAAAAGTGATGTATCATCAGCAAACAATACTATCCCATGATTATTCTTGGCAAGATAAGGAAGATCGTTAATGTAAATGAGGAATAGAAAAGGCCCTAGAATTGAACCTTGTGGAACCCCCATTTTTACAATCGATCCGGAAGACCGCTTTCCATTAACGTCTACCTTTTGTATCCTATTTTTTAAGTAGGAATTCATCATATCCAGTGCTACACCTCTAATTCCATAATGGTGCAGTTTTCTGACTAATGTTTCGTGATCAACACAATCAAAAGCCTTGGATAAATCACAGAAAACGCCAAGAGCATCACGTGACTCCTCCCAGGCTTCGAATATATTCTGAACCAGCTCAACACCAGCATCGATTGTTGAGCGACCCCGTGTAAATCCAAACTGTTTTCTATGTAATAAGTCATTATTACAAAAATGATTAAGCAATTGAATTAATATTAATTTTTCAAATATTTTACTGAAAGTTGGTAGTACAGATATAGGTCTAAAGTTAGTGGGGTCATTGGTACTACCAGATTTGAATAGAGGAATTATTTTACTATGCTTCATTAAGTCAGGAAACTCCCCACAATCAATACAATTATTAAATACTAGATGATTCCCGCGACTTCGTCCGCGTGGATTAAGATTTTTGATTCCCACGGGAAATCTTTAATTTTCCGGGATAAAAAGTAGCCTATGTCCTTCCCCGGGAAACCATCTACCCCTGTACCAAATTTCATCAAAATCGGGTGAAGAGACAGTTTTTTTTATTCCCGCGGGAACTCTTTAATTTTCCGGGATAAAAAGTAGCCTATGTCCTTCCCCGGGATACCATCTACCCCTGTACCAAATTTCATCAAAATCGGTTGAACAGGTGGGCCGTGAAAGCGTAGCAGACAGACAGACAGACAGACAGACAGACAGACAGACACACTTTCGCATTTATAATATTAGTATGGATTAATGTTAACTCGGGTGCAACGATATCAATCAATGATTTTACAACGTTAACGGAAATGCCCCACAAATCATTTGTCTTCTTATTGTTAATTAATTTGAAAGCTTTAATAACGTCAGAGCAGCTAACGTGACGGAATTTAAAAACGTTATTACATTCAGGCACGTTATCCTCCAGTAAAGTAAGAGCGGCATTTGGTGAGGAGTTCAACGATTCTGTGGTAGAAACAGGAATATCCGTAAAGAAGCCTTCAAAAACGGAAGCAACTTCAGAGTCCGAAGTTACAGGTGTATTACCGACATTAAGTTTAAATTCACAATTTTTCCGTGTTGCTCTTCCTGTTTCTTCATTCACTATGTTCCAAGTAGTTTTGATTACATTGGAGCTATTTTTTATCTTAGTTTGAATATGTTTTGATTTAGCCACAATGCAATCTCTTTTAAATTTCTTGGAAAACAGTTGAACATGCTGCTTGAACTTATCACTAGTATCATACTGTCGCTCTGCATACAATTCATATAATTTTTGCCTATCTCTGTGTAATTCATTTGTTGCCCATTCGTTAAAAACGTTTGCATCAGTAATTAAGACCGTTCTACTGGTGAATATTGATTTGAATATTTCACTGAAAGTATTAAAGAATATGTTATACATTTCATTAGGACTCAACCCATTAGGTAAAAAAGGGAGTTCCTTAGTAAGACTTGTTCTAATTTTTTCAATACGGTCCAACGTTACTGGTACAAAAGTTATTCTGCGCTTTGATACATTTTTTTTTAAATTTTCAAACTGAATTTGTTGTCCACAATGATCTGAATCTAATTTACTAATAATGTTTTTATTTACAGGTGTAAAATTTGTAAAAATATTGTCTATGCATGTGGCACTCATTGCAGTTATTCTAGTTGGCTCCATAAACATATTGGATAAGTTGTAGGATTTGAATAGATTCAATAACTTGCCACTTAAAAGGCTACTTTCCAATATATTTACATTAAAGTCTCCGCACACAATAAGCTTTTTATTTGATTTAGAGAGTTTAAATAGTACATCATCCATTACCTTTTCAAAAAGTTCAAAGTTAGACAAGGGTGGTCTATAGACAGACACAACAATAAATTGCTCCAATTCAACTGAAGACAGTTCTATTGTTCGCTCAACAGACAGGCTCACAATATCATTTCGGTTCTTAAATTTTAATTTTTTATTCAACAAAATTAAGGAGCCTCCGTGGATGGCATTAGATCTGTTGAACGAACTACCAACCTGGTGGTCACTAAAATTGAACATGTACTCATGGTTTTTTAGCCAGTGTTCAGTTACACATAAAATATTAATATTAAAATTATTATTATTATTATTATTCCAGGAAAAATTCAAGATTATAAAGATTTTGTACGTCAATAGCCTGAATTCAAAAATAAGTTTAAGTTTATTATAGCATGCCGCGCCATTTGAACCTTTTACCTCAATGAGAAAACTAAAACAGAAAATAAAAAGGTAAAAACTTACAATCCATCGGAAAGCCGGCCAAAAGTTACAGCATACGCTAAATTCCACAGAGATATGGGACGTGGAGAGTCGGTAAGCGTTAGATTCTTGCCTCTTGGTATCTTTACGACGTCCCTACGAAGTTATCGCGCACGTTTGCATAGCTTTAGTGTTACGCTAATTCATACGGACATTGAGCTTAGTTGATGGGCAGTGTCCGGTGCTTGCTTTTTCCGTTAACGTACCTAATGGATTTTGTGATGTTTTTTCACAACATTCTTACATAATATGTTTTCCCACAAAGTTGTAAGGAAGTGAGAGGCAGCGTGATGAAATCAGACAATCGATGTCTGTTTTAAACGCAGATTAACACTTAACATTAACATTCAAATTTAAATCGAATCAATCTAAATAATTCAATAATTATCTAATTCAATAGCATGTCTTATTGATTACTAGCTGATGCCCGCGACTTCGCCCGCGCAGATTGAGGTTTTTCGGTTCCCGACGGAATTTCTTAATTTCCCGGGATAAAAAGTAGCCTATGTGTTATTCCAGACTATGATCTATCTCTGTGCCAAATTTCATCCAGATCCGTTCAGCCGTTCTGGCGTTATTGAGTAACAAACATCCATCCATACATCCATCCATACATCCATCCATCCAAACTTTTATAATATTAGTATAGATTCTGTTTTGAACATGTTTGAACATTAATTCTGTTATGAACACAAATCTCTGAATCTAATCTAACGTAGTTACCCATAGATAAACTAAAAAAAATGCAATATTCTCTTAAAGAACCTGTTGAAAACTATTTCAAAGATACAACATCGTAAACTCCACAGAGATACGAGTAAGTTAGAAAGATTCTTGGTATCTTTACGACGTCCCTACTAAGTTATCGCGCACGTTTGCATAGTTTTTGCGTTTCGCTCATTCCTCACGTCGGCCTCAGCTGTTAATCCCTTGTCGGGAAATCCATACGGAAATTGAGCTAAGTTGCTGGGTTAGTGCTTGCTTTTTAACCGACTTCCAGAAAAGGAGGAGGTTCCCAATTCGGCGCGTATATTTTTTTTTAAATGTAGGTATATCGGTGCATATCTCCGTGGTTTCTAAACCGATTTGATTTTTTTCTATCAGTCGTTTGAGGAAACTCTCGAGGTAATCCCATAATAAATTCTGATTCCAAATCCTCAAACCTGACACTAAAAAGTTAAAAATAAAAATTATTTCCAAACAACCGACTTCCAACGCCACTGTAAAGTACAAATATTTTTTATTTCTACCCACTATGTTGAAGTCGGGCGAGTATAACAAGGTTAAGCAAAGTTGACGCATCAGGCGTTTTTTTTTTCAGAATTTTTTTCCGTTGACGTAAGGGATTTCATGAAATATTGTACGAATGAATGGAGTGATGAATGATGATTCCTTTGCCGAGTTCGGCAACAGCGACTGAATCTCTGTTAAATTTAATTTGAATAAGGGCTTCGCTCATGTGCCCTAATGTGACTGATGTACCCTATTTTAGCACGGAATAAACGCACGCAGTGAGGACATGACAGGGTACCATCAACATAATTATAAGCTATATTGGAGGGTGGTCTACTTTTAAGTTGGTCATGGTAAATGTCCAGATCTAGCCTCCTTTTATCCTCGAATTCGGTGATATTCTGCCACCAATGAACCAAGTGCCTCCAATCCCCTCGGATTTCAGCCAGACTTTCCCAACGAAAGAAGTCGATCTTGCATCTAGTCATATGCCTCTTTTGCACATCTTTGTATCTAAGGAACTGACCGCCTTGTTTCCGCTTTCCGTCCTTAAGTTCAGAATAAAAGATGCGCTTGGCTAGTCTTTCGTTGGGCATTCTCACAACATGTCCGCACCAACGCAATTGTCGCCGCATAAGGTATGCCTCAATGCCACTGACTTTTGCCCGTCGCAGCACGTCTGTGCTTCTAATGCGAAAGAATGGAGTATCGAATGAATGAATATACTTTCTTTATCATTAGGTATTTCGTGTTTGAAATAGTGTGTGTGAAATTCACACACGGCAGAAGTGAAACTTCAGAAAAGTAGCGAGAGAATGAGATAAATATAACTTGTATTCTATCTCATTCTAAATCCTATTATGAATATGTTTCTCTTTTTCGTCTTGCTTTTTCGGTCAATTTTTCAAATTAACTGTTACCACAGTCTAATGAGACTTTTACAGACTGTCTGAATATTCGTGCTTTTAATTACCCACTTAGTTTCGAATCCGGCGTATTTAAGGCCACGTGAATCAAATCAAATCAAATGTTTTTTATTCAAATAAACTTTTACAAGTACTTTTGAATCGTGAAGTGAATCTACCATTAATTAACCACCAACCACTACCATTAATACCAATAATTTTTTAACATCAAAAATGAAAAGAAAAATAAGCTAAAACAGCGTGTTCTCTAAAGAGCTGTCACGCCTCGCTAGAACAATTTAGAACTCCATTATTTCTACAGCGTCTAGAATGTGAGATGATTTTTTGGTTGCCTTACGTTTTTCCTTTGTGAAGATTATGAACCTATTGGAAAACTAAATCACGTTCAAAACGAGTATCGTGACTAGAGTCGTTAGATGCAACTAGAAAAAGAGCGGGTGTCTGATTTCTTTGAAAGTATGTTATTTAGAGGTTGCAGACCAACATATAAATACACTATCGCATTTATAATATTAACTAGTTACTAGATCATCTGTTGAGTTTCTCGCCGGCTCTTCTCAGTAGAATCACCTTTCCGAACCGGTGGTAGAGTCTTGACATATCATAAGTGACACAAGTTGTCTTATGTGAAATAAATAAATCATCATCATCATCATACCCGCGACTTCGTCCGCGTGGATCAAGGTTTTTTGATTCCCGCGGGGACTCTATAATTTCCCTGGATAAAAGCCTATGTCCATCCCCGTGATACAATCTAACCCTGTACAAATATTCACTAAAATCGTTTGAACTGATGAGCCGTGAATCAGACAGACAGACAGAAACACTTTGACATTTTAATTTTTTTTATCCTCTGCAGGTTAGCCCTTGACTGCGATCTCACCTGATGGTAAGTGATGATGCAGTCTAAGATGGTAGCGCGCTAACCTGTTAGGGGCATGGCAGTTATATTAAACCCATACCCCTTCGGTTTCTACACGGCATCGTACCGGAACGCTAAATCGCTTGGCGGCACGACTTTTTGCCGGTAGGGTGGTAACTAGCCACGGCCGAAGCCTCCCACCAGGCCAGACCAAGGAAAATTCAGAAATTATAAATTCCCAAATTGACCCAGCCGGGGATCGAACCCGGGACCTCCGCACGTTAAGACAACAGCTCTCAACACTGCGCCACGGAGGTCGTCAAAATTGGTACCGGAGCATCTTCAGGAGAAGGAGGGATTGTGGAGTCAACATCTCCTGAAGATGCTCCAGTATCGGTGTAAAAGAACCCGGGACCTCCACACGTTAAGACAACAGCGCTCAACACTGCGCCACGGAGGTCGTCAAACTTGATACCGGAGCATCTTCAGGAGAAGGAGTCATTGTGGAGTCAACATCCTCCTGAAGATCGGAGTGAAACGTACGTTGAGGGTAGTTTTTGGGATTTCTATAGTGTGGTGAATGTCGCGGGCTATAGGTGTGGGATACACACTGTACCATAAAGACTTTCCTGTTAGTCATAGTCATTTATTTATTAAATATAGGTACACTGTAGGTACACTTATTTTCGTCTAAAAATTACATAAGTACTTAAAAAGCATGATGGTGATAATGGGTAACGGTATCTTAAAACTAAAGCTACGAGGGTTCCAAACGCGCCCTGGTCTGAGAAGAGCCCACAACAAACTCAGCCGTGTTTTTTTTTTCTTATCACCATCTCACAAATATTCTTACTAAGGAACTATCAGAGACATTAGAGCAAATGTTGTCGCGGATTATACAGAATTAAACTTCTGGTTCCTTCATTATGATGGACTTCCGCTAAGTAACGCCCGATTCTATCCAATATTTAACATTTTAACAGCACTCCACAATTACAGTGGTCGCTGTCAACAAGAAAATGAATTCAAACGGGTAACTGTTTCATTTTTCATGCTTGAGAAAGTGTGAAAAAGTCGTGGAATTGTTGAAAATAATAGGAATGAAAAATGATCTCTGATTTTTCAAGACGAGGTTTTCTTTAAAAATCACTTTTAAAACAATATTTTACATTAAAACTTTATTTCTGGGGATTCGCAGTAAGACAAGGAATCATTATTAAATCATTGTTGAAACTCAAACTTTATTCCTTATAACACACTAGCTGATGCCCGTGACTTCATCCGCATGGTTTAATTTTTTTTATTCCCGCGGGAACTCCTTAATTTTCGGGTATAAAAAGCCTATGACCTCCAGGTCCTTAATTACGAAAAATCACGTCGATCCATTGTTCCGTTGCGGCGTGAAGGACAAACCACACTTTCGCATCTATAACATATTACATGATCTTTAACATGCATGAGTTATTACATGAGTTCATGTATCTTACTAATATTATACGCTAACTTAGCCTCTGAAATTAAAACAAAACGTAATTATCTTATTTTTGTTTATATAAATTCTCAATTTTATGGAAAAACATTTTAACGCGATAATATCTGTCATTTCCTCAAAACAAAGCCGTTACAAAAATTAATTACGCAATTCAAATACAAAATTAAGATCGTCTTCAAATAATTAATCTCAAAAAATCCTCATCAGCGAATAATAGCGTTTTAATTCAAGACTAAAGTGCATTAGGGTACTTTCACATTCATTACATCTGACCGCGCGATTCGCTAGAGATTTCAGTGGTGAAAGTATCAATCTATACTTAATATTAATAAATGCGAAAGTTTGGATGTATGGATGTTTGTTACTCAATCACGTCCCAACGGCTGAACGGATCTGGATGAAATTTGACACAGAGAATTATAGTCTGGAATAACTCATATGCTATACTTTTTATACCGGAAAGTTAAAGAGTTCCCACGGGAACCGAAAAACCTCAATCCACGCGGACGAAGTCGCAGTCATAAATTAGAAATTGCATTAACAGTGTATTCCTTTACGTAAAGCTTCAAAGCTTTCTCTCCATTGTGTTGTCCAGTTTCCTCCAGGGAATAAAGTCCTTTCAACCACGGCAAGGTTACAAAGTATATTTCAAATTTACTGGTCTTATCAATTTCCATTGTCTGATATTCCAGTTTTTACACAATCACTGTTTATAAGAAATTTACTGAGATTTTTATATAACTCTAAAGATTTATGGAAGAAAATATTATTGAAAATGATATTATAATTATGACTACCTACGTACTGTAGACCAAGGCACACTTTATACAACGTGAAAATAAGAGAGACCTGAAAGAAGTTTATTCGGAATCGGCAGCTAAATCGATTGTATATTATGTCATCGTAAGACTGTAAAAACCGTTAGATTGTAATATAACGTTTTTTATCTCGATAGATTGTAAACTGTCGACAGATTGTGAACCGTAACATAGTGCTTACAATTTAACGCATTATTTTTCGGTAAACTGTAATCTGTACTGTAACTGTAATCTATTATTGAATATCCATGTCAAACCCTAACCTAACCTATAGTTCGCGCGCGAGTTGAATGCAGAGTAAATGTATGGTGACACTTACATTTAGTCTGTATTCAACTCACGCGCGAACGCGAACTGTACAAGATAGAGACAAGAAACCGTAAATACAATAAATATTTCATAAATTAATACTCAGAACATTGAACGGTTTACAATCTTTCGACAGGTTACAATCTCGCGGGATAGAAACCGTTAGATTAATATATATATAATATAATACTATATAATTAATAATAACTATAAATAATATATTTATAGTTAATAATCTAACGGATTATACAATCTTACGGTGACATATATACATTACATCGTACATTAAAAAATAGTTTACTTTCATACTTATGCCGGGTTTAACCGATGAGTACAAGTTTGCGCTGGCATCACCTGACTAAACAAGATTATAACTTTGTCTATTTTTATTATTTATTTTGAAGAAAAACACAGATTATAATATTATTATTCACAAAAACATTTCAAACGCGTTTCGACGTTTGAAATGTTTCGCGTCGTTGTTGATTTTGTTTGTTTGTTGTTGAATAAAAAATGTATTAACATAAAATAACGTTGTGTGAGTCGTGCGTCAACACACCTTGTGTGAAGACTCCCAAAAGGTTTTTCATTAAGAGCATTTTCATATTTATACCCGCTGAGTTTGGGTTGCCTCAAATTAATTTCTTTAAGACAAAAACATCGGGTGAATGATCACAAAAACATTGAGGCGGAGAAAAGGCCTCCGTCAGAACCTCTGCGCCGTTTTATAGGACAGGATTTATCCTTGTCTGTGGCAATAATATTGTTCCATTTTTGAAAAAAATACGCCATGTTAAAAATGTCCTTACAATATTGTTCCGTGGCCCTGGGGAGTTAAATAACTATTGTGTATCATACCTAAGTAAGAGCCCGCGCACACTGGCAACTAAAAGTTGCCTTCAACTTTTCCACGGTGCAACGCCCATGGAGTTGGTGTTCCGACGACTTTAAGCTGCGACTGACAAAATAGCCAGATATATTATTATAATTTCGACCCGACCCGGGAATTGAGCCTCGGACCTCGTTTTCCACAGTCGAACATTCGAACTACTGAACCAATGAGGCAGAAATGATTTTAAACTGTGTGCTTGAGACGGTAATTCTTAATTCGACAGCTCTAAAATGGCAACTATGAAATACCGAAATACATACGAGACTTCTTATTTAGAGTGTAACAATCAATTGGTACCTGAGTCATTTAATGAAACGACGACCTCCGTGGCGTGGTGGTGGGAGGCTTCGGCCGTGGCTAGTTACCACCCTACCGGCAACAGACGTGCCGCCAAGCGATTTAGCGTTCCGGTACGATGCCGTGTGGAAACCGAAGGGGTATGGGTTTAATATAACTGCCATACCCCTAACAGGTTAGCCCGCTACCATCTTAGACTGCATCATCACTTACCATCAGGTGAGATCGGAGTCAAGGGCTAGCTTGTAGTGGATTAAAAAAAAAATGAAAAACTTACTTAAACTTTGTAGACTCTTTATAGATTCCTCTTAAGTGGCACTAGTTGTCCTACGTGAAAAAAAATATTTCATTTTTCTTTCATTTTTTTTCAAACATTACAGGCGGTGATATTTGTGTCTGCTTCAAAGTTGTATCTAATGCTGAAATCTATAGAGCGTACTTTGACTTAGCTCAGACTGTACTTAGAGTTAAAACGAGATGGACTTATGTGAGTAACATAAATCTGTCTCGTTTTAGCCATGTCTTATGTCTAAGCAAAGTCAAAGTTCGGTCTATAGATCTCAGCATAAGACTGTACGTTTAGTCTAAGTTTTTACATGGTAAATTCGATTGATCGTAATCGAGAGTTCGATCACATTAGTGTCAAATCAAAATAAACCTTAAGAGCATTAGATCTTAATTTCGTGTATGCATTCGCGCTTTGCGGCCAGCGCTCCAGACAGACACGTTTCGAAATTTTTCGTTTCGCTCTTAAGTGGCAGGTGGCAGATCTTACAAGTGGCAGGTCCCGGTTTCGACCCTCTACAGTGTACTACTACTACTACTAATAATAATAATAATAGCTAGAGCAGCGTGGTGGGTCTAAGCTCTAATTCCCTCTGAGAGTGGAGGCCTGTGCCTAGCAGTGGAACGTTGATGGGCTGTACCTGTAGTGGTGGTGGTGGTGGATGAAGTTTGGTATCAAAGTAGGTTATATCCCGGGGAAGTACATAGGCTACTTTTTATACCGGAAATTAAGAAGTTCGAATCAAAAAACACCCACACGGACGAAATCGCGGCCATCATCTAGTACTCTATATTTTTTC
The DNA here is from genome assembly GCA_923060345.2 of Erebia aethiops. Classification (NCBI taxonomy): domain Eukaryota; kingdom Metazoa; phylum Arthropoda; class Insecta; order Lepidoptera; family Nymphalidae; genus Erebia; species Erebia aethiops. The sequence continues at coordinate 17,956,858 of OV281091.1, read as the reverse complement.
CTATGTGCTCTATAACAAATTAAAGTCGCTCTTTGCATCAAATACATAAAATCGCTCCAATAGCAGAATTGTCCTATAAAAGGATGATACTTTTGAATTGGATATTACAAGGATATTTTAGAATTTAGAGCAAAAAATTGCTTGCTCGAAATTATACCAGCATTTCTTTTAACTCTTTCTCGAATATTAGCGGGCTTTCGAACGATGGTTATTACGATTTCGATAGCGTTCGCTTTGAGGGGGTGAAATTTAATTACCTTTTTGTATCTGGAAAGAAAAAGAATTAGTGGTCGCAAATTTGTCGAGTATATTACAAAATTCGCTCTTTTCAAAATGAATAAAGTTTTTGTTGTATAAGCCTCGCTACTTTTTATGTGAGGGACATAGACATAGGATTTTTTCGCTAGTGAGGGATGAAATTTTTTTTTAAATTGAAAGTTGTCAGAATTAAAATTTCTTTGATAAATTTTTGGCTTGAATAATTTTTTGCCATTTCGATTTTTTGAATTATTAATATTAAGATCTTACCTGAGAATTCGATTACATGACGTATCAGCTTATTTTTTTTAATAATAATAATTTATTAAAACTAGTTGATGCCGCGATTTCGCCCGCGTGGATTCGGACTTATTATATCTCGTCAGAACTCTTTGATTTTTCATTTGTATATGGATTAATTATGAAGCATTAATTATGAATTATAATTTTAAAACACGAACGTCAACAATATTACAATAAACAATACAATACTATAGTAACCTTAGACTAATATATTTCGATGTACTTAACTATAACTTAAAGGAAAATCACTCTCACTAATTGCAATTTATGTCTTATTGAAAAAATTTGTAATTGACCATATTAATCCTGTTTTTTAGTGTCTAAGTATTATTTTTTATTAGAATCTCTGTTGATTTTCCTACGATGATAAAAAAAGGCTTTAAGCCATGTTCCTGGTGGGAGGCTTCGGCCGTGGCTAATTACCACCCTACCGGCAAAGACGTACCTTCCGTCAAGCGATCTAGCGTTCCGGTACGATTCCGTGTAGAAACCGATTAGGGGTATGGGTTTAATATAACTGCCGTACCCCTAACTTACACTACCATCTTAGACTGCATCATCACTTACATAATATCAATAATTACATCAATAATTACATAAATTAGTAAGCATATTAGTTAGTATTAATAAGCATAGTTTATATCTAAGTAGTTAATAATTACAATGGTTCATCAGGGATTTTAGGGATCTTTTTTAGGGATCGGCTGAAAATTACGCTGAGCCGATGCCCTTTTTGGAACTATTTTGTCACAGTCTATTTTAGTTCATAAGTTAGGTATTTTATTTTTTTTCTTTTCTAGTAGTAAGTTTGTGTTTTTATCTTCACTGTGTCTGATAATTCCAAATAAAGATTTTATTTATTTATTTATTTACCATAAGGTGAGATCGCAGTCAAGGACTAACTTGTAGGGGAATAAAAAAAAGTTAGTATTCCCTCTGTTTCAATATCCAAGAGCTTTTTTTTTTTTTTTCAGGAAATCGAACACTGTTACTACCATGGCACGGTTAAGGACTACCCGGGCGCGTCGGCCGCCTTCCACACGTGCAACGGAGTTTCGGGCGTCATCCACATCGGCAATGAAACCTTCGTCATACATCCCTTCTACGGCGGCGATCTATCGGTCAGTCACACCTTACCTTACTTCTATGTATAGTCATATTTAGGGTTGCGTACCTTTTTATGAAGTAAAACTTCTCTACGCACGCTTGACTTGGGGAGTAAGTGACAAGAGCGTTACGAAAAGTGTGTTCGGGCGAGGCGAACGGGACATGAGAGGGAGATATATGTTAGTGAAGATAGAAAGAGAGTTACGTTTCGTATATTAAAATTCTTTCTACGTATAGTCGATTTTTCCCTAAATAGAAAATAGGATTCCGCTAAAATGTCTAAATAGTTTTGACATAAACAAGATGTTGATAGCAATAAACGTCAATACGGTACAATTATTAATTGCTTAAAACAGAAATCGATATTAATTGAAATCTAATTAATATGTCTAATTTAATTCAGCACCACTCGCGCAAACTGCGGCATTTCGCGTAATTAGAACGCCGCTAATTAATTACTGTTTCCAATAATATTATTAGTTTCATACGTTTTGAATTTTGAATGTATAACCTTATTTGTAAGTTAAACCAATACTCGTACATATACCTACTAGTTACTAACCCTAACATCTGATATGTAATAATAGTTGATTTGTTTCTTTTTTCGCATCAATATGAAAAAAATCACGCTTGCTGCGCTCTAATTAATAGTTTTCATAATAAAAGTCAGTAGATATAAAAACTAAAACTAAACAGGCAAGAAATTATTATTTAAATTTTTCTTTTTCAAAAAATTGTAGCCAGTGTCACTCGGGATGTTGTGAGGATTCTAACGATACATTCAATTAAGTTCAGGCATTTAGAAGTTATAGTGTAATAAAGAAACTCACATACATACGTATACATGAACCCTGAAAACATTACACTCCTTTTTTGGGCAGTCGTGTAAAAACTTGTGGAACCTAAGGGTTCGGATCCTACAGTTATTTCTGTTTATATGACGTATACTAGATGATGCCTGCGACTTCATCCGCGTGAATTCAGTTTTTTTTATTCCCGTAACTCCTTCATTTTCCGGGATAAATAACCTATGTCCTTCCCCGAGATGCAACCTATCTCTGTACCAAATTTCATCAAAATCTATTGAATGTATGGCATTGGAAAGCGTAGCAGACAGACAGACACACTTTCGCATTTATCGCAATATTGGTATGGAAGTATGGATTTATGTGCCAAGCTGACGTTCCGCTTTACGTGAGAGGACTTAATAAGTTGCTTTATTCCATGAACCTTAAACGCGTCTAAAAGTAGGCATCTAGCGATCCTAACCAAGCAAAATCTGTACACATAGGGTTATGTTAGACCGCCGTATTTGTTTCCAACGCTACTTTTAAAGTACTAAATGGATTTTATTCAATTTTACACCCATCTGTTTATTTACTCGACCACGTGACTCTTGGAAATGGAGGTACTTATTCGTCATGTGTAGACCACCCAATTGTAGGAAAGACGTTGGAACTAATTTTTTTTTTGAAATTTGATTGAATTTAAATAATAATTAAAAAATCTAATGAAATAAATCATTCATTGTCATCTTTTGAATGATCTTACACTGACGAAAAAATCTTATTTTCTTGACCAACTGGTCATATTACTCGTAGGTCGTAGTGGAATGTTATCTCCCTATAGCACCTCTCACTCGAGAGGGAGGTAAATGCTTTTCACCGACACGGCGGCCTCTTAAATTTTGTTTATGCGGATGGCTTGGTAATTTTTGGACAGCACGTTTTTTGCACCGTTTCATAATTATCGCGAAATCAGACCCGAAAATTGTGAGTGGTGGAAAACAGCGTATTGTAGGTATAATTTAGGTACAAAATGTAGCGATATGTATTTAGAAGCGAAGATAACTGTGATTTATAAAGTGTATCCAGGATATCTATAATTTTATTACACTGTTAGTCAAATTTTTACTACTAAATTTTATTTGTGAGATAATAAAAAACCCGACTGAGCTTGCTGTGCTCTCTTCTCAGACTAGGGCGCGTTTGGAACCCTCGTAGCCTTTAGTTTTAAGATACCGTAACTGATTATCACCAGCATAATTTTTTATGTAACTGTACATGCATAAGTGTACACTGTACAGTGTACCTTAATTGAATAAATATACTTTGATTTTGAAATCTATGCACGTATGTTTCATCGCAGCGTCCAAACTATTAAGCCGATTTTGATGAATTTGTTTGAATCGATTCTTTATTATGGTCTGGGTAAAATAAGCTACATTTTACACGTACAAAATCGGTATGACGGACTTTACATCTAAAAATTGGGGCTCTCTGTAATGAAGAATGTTAATAGGTATGCCAAATCGCTTGAAATTTTGTCTCAGTAAAGCCTGTATGTATATAAATACACTAGTTTTTGTTGCAGTCAAAAATACCTAGTAGTTTTGATTTTATAGGCATTCAAAGTTTCGAAAAATATCGAGTCCTGCTACCAGTCACGTGACCGCTTGTGACGTCATGTCACAACGCGTCGCGGCCCGCTTAGTATCAAATCGCCAGCGGTTATGTGTAATTTCGACGGCACGGGCGCGCGACCGCGAGCGGACTGAGTGAGCCAGACAAAGCGTGTTGTGCGATGACGTCACACCTCACCGGCAGCCCGCGTCGCGGGTTACAACTTGTTTTACTTCTAAATCGGAAACTAATTGACGTATCGAAGTAATTCTTTCACTAGTATTTTTTATTTTTGACAGAGAATATGGAGTGCTAATAATTAAAACAAGTTAACATTCTTCATTGTCTCCGTAGAATAAAAACTTATTCCACCTTAATTAATGTACTCTTTTCACAAATAAATAAATTGATTCATTTATTGAATGATGAAGCAATGTGAACGTGCAAGTTGAACGGTATAATTTAGTTCAAAATCTGGACGCACGTATTGTTTACATTAATTACTACAGTAAATATTATTATTTATTATTTTTATAATATGATTCCAAAAGAACTTTTGGATTTGCCATTGCACAAATTAAAAAAATCTGTAAAAGAACACTTGTTGAGTCGGGGCTATTATACAATTGACGAATTTCTTAATGACAAAGTTGTATGGCATGGAAGCAACCGACTTTGGGTCCAGCTCCCCACAGGATAGTATAATAACTTACACTATTGTATTTTATTTAACTTACATACTTACTTATGTATTGTAATAGATTGTTAAAAAAAAAGCAACTGCTGAGTTTCTTGCCGGCTATTCTTGGCAGAATCTGCTTTCCGAACTGGTGGTAGAGTCAAAACATGACGTAGCATAAGAGACACCTGTATGTCCTACATGTTTGAATTAAATTGAATTGAATTGAATTAACTTTTAATTAAAATAAAAATATGTATGGCATTGAACTATGTAGGTATAACAATTTCATCATCAACTCATCATCACGTTGCTGGTGCTGTGTACAAACTACAATATCCAATAACCACTTTGTAATTACATGGGCGTCTATTAGTGGGGATATTTCGTATAATTGCTATTTCATTATTATCGTTTAATTTATAGTCGGGGTTGAGAAACTCTATCATATTGTTAAATAATTTTAAAACAGCAACTATTCCAGTTTCTTGCGGTATCTTATATTTTCAGATAAAATGTAGCCTATGTATTCCAGACTATAATCTGTCTCTGTGCCAAATTTTTTCCATATCCGTTCAGCTGTTTTGGCGTGACTGAGTAACAAACATATATCCATCCAAACTTTCGCATTTATAATCAGTATAGAAAATATTGGTAGTTGACGCCCAAGATTCAGATTCAAATTTTCAGTTTTTCAGTATACCTAACTTTTTCTATGCAAAAAATCAAATTGCTCGAATCCATTGCGGCGCGATTGAAGGAGAGACCAACAAACAAATACAGTGTCACATTAAATATGATATTAATACGGATTTTATAAACCAAAAAAAGGCAAAATCTTTAGATAAGTGTCAGTCTTAAATCCAATAATAACCGTTTTTTTTGTATTCCACTACAAGTTAGCCCTTCACTGCGATCTCACGTGATGGTAAATGATGATGCAGTCTAAGATGGTAGCGGGCTAACCTGTTAGGGGCATGGCAGTTATATTTAATCCATACCCCTATATTCGGTTTCTACACGGCATCGTACCGGAACGCTATATCACTTGGCGGCACGTCTTTGCCGGTAGGGTGGTAACTAGCCACGGCCGAAGCCTCCCACCAGGCCAGATCAGGGAAAATTCAGAAATTATACTCCCAAATAGACCCTGCCGGGGATCGAACCCAGGACCTCCTCGCTACACACTGCGCCACGGAGGTCGTCAAAATTAATTGGTAATTTGAATGTTACTTGGAATTATTATTCAAAACATTATTTATTTATTCAAGATGTTATTCCTGTGAAATGTTATCCTAATACTAGAACATAGTTGTACTATGTTATAATACTTAAAAATTTGTACGTCAGGGTTGCCTGACTGGATATGCTGCGACTTTTCATACTGTAACCACAGTAAACAGATACAACCAGTATGGAAACTACCTAGAAACGTTCGAAACAGCTCACTCACACAAACGTGCACATCGAACAAGCGATGACGCGGCACTCACTACTGACGGCACTGCGACGAGCGCTTGGTATCTCGTCCGTCGATGCGCACGTTTGTGTGTGTGAGCCTGTTTCGAACGTTTCTAGGTAGTTTCCATACTGGTTGCATCTGTTTACTGTGCTGTAATCATCATTTTAACACATATTCAGACAAATAAATTCATTTTATTCTGTTCTATTCTTTTAAAATAAGATTTTTGCAGATCCTGATAAACACATCTAGCAAAAGTTGCAAAAATAAATAGTTAAAAATGGAGATAGGTAGAACGGTTAGTACCTATTAATGATATTGTCGCAAGTGAAACAAAGGAATGATTAACTCCCAGCCCTCTGCCGGCGCTTTGTTGATAGCGCCATTGTAGTCCGTAAGGAATTAGAAATGGTTACTAATAAACGGATATTTATATTATTACTAGCTGATCCTTCGCGCCTTCGTCCGCGTGATTATGTTTTTTGATTCCCGCGGGAACTCCTTAATTTTCCAGGATAAAAAGTAGCCTATGTCACTCTCCAAGTCATCAACTATATGCCTGCCAAAAAACACGTCGATCCGTTGTTCCGTTACGACGTGATTGAAGGACAAAGCAACAAACCAACAAACAAACACACTTTCGCATTTATAATATTAGTATGAAGTATGATGATTAGTATGATCAAGTGGTGATACTAGTGGCTGATAGTATCAGCCTCTCAATCAGAGGTCCAAGGTTCGATTCCTGGGTCCCATCTCACTACACCTGTAACTCTTCGGCGTTATGTGCTTTTTCTATTCCACTACCAAGCCCTTGACTGCAATCTCACCTGTTCTTGGTAATGATGCAGTATAACATGGTGTGAGCTAACCTGCTGGTAAGCAAGGAAGGTAGCAGCCCTTGGAGGAGGAATTTGGAAAAACGCTTCCTTATTGAAGAAATTTTGATAGATCAGTCAGTCAGGACAAACGTTTTTATATATTTTGTAGCAAAGACATCGCATACATGTGCTGGTTTCATAGTTGTAACTGTCAGTATACGGGCAAGAAATGAGCGACGGCGGGGCGACGGCGGCAGCGGGGCGACGGCGGCAGCGGGGCGATGCGATTAGTCGGAGAGCTGGCGACAAATTTCGTCGCAATTTTGTCGTACTCATTTGAAATCTTTATTCACGTTTAAAACCGCAAAATATGTCTGGCGATTTGCAGGTATTATTGAAATTACTCAATGAATACGTGATTAAAATTTCAGATTCAGATTGCATTATTAAATTTGGGAATCTTAATAAAATATTTTTTAAGAGAACCGCAAACGCTCTAGCAGACTGGCAGGACTGGATTCGCCAGCTGACGAAATTATATTTTTTCACAATTTCAGTTTGCCTAAAGGGCCTTCCCGAAATTCGTCGCTAGCTCTCGTACCACATCACCCCGCTGTCGCCGTCGCTCGGCCGTCGCTAGTTTCGTGTTTGACGCCTGAAGCAGCGACATTTGTCAGGGACGAGATAATCCTGGGCCCTTATCGCGGGCGCGCGCTGCATAAATTCACCCACCAGATTTGTGGCGAAAATGGGGGGTTGGGGGAAAGGGTATTTTAAGCCCCATTTAAGTTTTATTGCCAAACTTTATGGGTCAAATGTTTTATAGTTTGGTGGTAAGGTTGTTTAGTTTTCGACTATAGCTGTAGTTTCCTGGTTGTTTTAATAATAATTAATAAGTAAGCATAATCATTATGTTTTGTTTTTTTTTTCACGGTCTCTTGGCCACGTCATCTTGTTTTAATAGACGAGGATTCTTTCCTGACGACGACGCCGCAATTTAAATGCGATTTTCTTATTAATAATAATATAATAAATGCGAAAGTGTGCCTGTCTGTCAGTCTGCAACACTTTAACGACCAATTTTTTATAGTGATAATTTTGTGGTATAGAGGTAGGTTGTGTGTGTCCCGGGGAAGGACATAGGCTTTTATCCCGGAAAATTAAAAACTTTCCCGGGGAATTAACAAACTTATTTGACGCGGACGAAGTCGTGGGCATTATCTAGGAAAATTATAACCAGAAATCCTTTTTTTGGAAAATTTTGAAAATAATCTTGACAATCTATACGAAATTATGTTAACATCTTTGCATTATTCCGTCGTTATTATAAACTTGACAATACAATCCTCCAAGCCCTTCAGTATAAAGTGCCTTAGCTCCAAGTGGAGGTTATTGTTATGCAAATTAATAACCGGCAGCCGGACAATGGGTCCTGGCCTTTTCATCAAAAGGATGGGTGCTTTACATGTACTGTTAGCACACCTTTATACAGCTACTGGCTGAGACAAACATTTTGAAGATAGTGTGTGGAAGCGGTATAGAGAATAGTTCATGCTCTATCGCACTTATGGGCGGTTATGTAGGGGCTCTAGATTAGAAAAACTATAGAAAATATTCTATTCTTTTACTGTTATATTGGATATTTGACAATTATTTTTAATGGCGTTATGGTGATTTACGGTATGTAAAACTAAAGCGTCGAGGGTTCCAATTGCGCCCTGGTCTGAAAAGAAGGTAGATACCACTAATTAATACGTATAAAATTAAGGCGCTGTGTGTGGTCAGGGGGGGGGTCTCCAAAGCAGTGTATCCATTAAATGGTGGCATATGAAAGATTGAAAAAAATATATGATGTTTTCAAGACCTTAACTCAGATATTGTTTTATCCCAAAACACGATTTAAACAACTTCGCTGCATAAAAAATAAATTCAAACATACCTCTTATTTCAGTTTTCAAATCAACACATCTCCAAATTGAAAACCTCAATTTACTTGAAAAATATATCATTAAATTCCAAATTCTAAATGACATCCATTGATTTATTAATATTTATTAAAATGTACACATATTTTCTGTTTTCCATTGTATTCCGGTTTTTCGAGAAGCGCTAGCTCATTTTCACCTCCGCCAGTGTTCGAAAGAACTTCACAGACGATGGATCTGTGCTCCTTTGCTCCAGCGTTTAAATCGATATTTTAAAATGGTTTTCAAACATAACATGAATAAGACTAATGTTTATTCAACATGAATTGACAGAAGACGTGGATATTACAACTTTCGTGAGCTATCTTCTTTTATATAACTAAAAATACATAATCAAATAAAGTATGAATATGTGTTCGCTGACCAAACTTTTGACAGCTCGAAATAATGATGCCGTAATGCGCTATCCATTCGATTTTTGACAACAATCGACTTCATTTACGAAGAAGTTTTAATCGATTTGACACATTGATATTACAACTTTTTGTATTGTTTTATAAACATACCCAGGCGTCTAAATGTCTTTTTTATGTATTAAAATAAATATTTTTGGTGAAGCAATGCTGTAAATGTATATTTTATTATTTGGCAACATCAATAAGGCAGGTCATAGAAACCATCCAACGCCAAAGATGACGCTACTTAAATGACAATCAAGTGAGCTTGTGTTGCAGCTTCGTAATTATTTTGAAAACTATTTTCAAAATTAAAATCGTACTAGTAATTACTAGATTGACATACGAGTTGCGAAATATCGCATAAAAAGGCACGTCGCTTCACTATTTAAAAAAAAAAACTCCTGCTGGTTGTAACAATGACGTCTTTTAATATTTCCAAGAAGTAGGTAAGTTGTCAAACATCCAATTACTGTCAGAGGGTTCACTGCCATCGCTTAAAGCAGTATTACTTAAAAATGTCAGTTTTATGTCACGTACCTTGAAGGTCCTAAAATAAGGATTATAATTCTAAAAACACGAACGTCAACAATATTAAAACAATACGGATTTAAGCGATAGTAGTATGCCTCCAGTGCAATTTTTGATATGAATGGAAAATAACAAAACAGTGGTAAGACAGAAAGAAAAACTGAAAATCAAGCATTGCCACTTCAGCTTGCTACTGCCTACTCGTCCGCTCTCATTGGACCAGACCGACCAGATAATATTATTATATCGAAAGCTTGCTGAGTAAGGACCTAGTGTCTCAAATACTTCAAATAAGTGCCTATTGCAAGTTTTATTACTAATTGATTGGATATTAGATACCCTTAGGGTTTCGTTTCTGGGACCCGGGAGTTAGAAATTTCCGGGAAATACGTCGTTGGTTTTTTTTGTGATTTCCCGTTTTTGTGTACAGAGTATTTTTTTAACTTATCTCTTGAGAAATATTTGAGAACAAGTTGATCTCTTAACTTGTTTATTATAATTCTCCCTGACTACTAGGGCATGCATTCGGTGCTGTGTTTGAGTACCGGGAAATTTTGGACCGATATTGGCACGGAACCGGGAATTCCCGGGACTTTCGATACTTTCGATACTACCTTAAATTATTACAAAAACACGGCTAAGACATTACAGAAAGTATGAAATAGACCAAATATTACTGTTCATTAGGCGTTATACAAAAATTTATCGCATAATATTTCACACAGGAATATACTGAATATTACTATTCATTAGGCATTATACAAAAATTTATCGCATAATATTTCACACAGGACTGTAAATTCATGATTTTTTCATGTACTTGTACCATAACTCGCTTCGTTACAAATTTCAAAGTTTTATTGTAGTTCATAGGTTTTACAGAGATTGCGTCTTGTATGAAAATACACTTTGAAAAGTTGAAATTTTTTTTATCGTGATACGCTCATATGTAACTACTTTTATAGCAATTAGAAGCCAGTGCAAATATAAATTTACTACATCAAGCAGTTTATGAGAAACAAGACTTGAGGCTTGGATACACGGACAACAAAGTGATCCTTTACGGGTCTTTTTTTATAGACAGGCGTACGTAGTAACCTCACCTCAAAGAATTACAAATGTTAATCTAAATCAACAATATTTTCCAACCCATACTCAGTATTCCCAAGAGAATCTCGTGAAGATGTTACTCTCTCCTATTCTGTGCCATTTTTTGGTTTTGCCGCACGCTGATTTGGTCTCTACAATTATATTGGATATGGTACCTCTTAGTATTTTTGGTATCCATTCACCGTCCTCCCCGTACGTATGGAGGATCCTAGGATCGAGGACCCTAGGATTTTCTAAGGACGTTTCCTATAAGCCATAAAGAGCCTCGTTACTGCTGCGTTACTGTCCAGGATTCACATCCATACATAAAGATTGGACTGTTCACAGTCTTGGTTTTTACATAACATTGTATGGAGAACTCCTGAGCATCTTAGGGAATTATGGATACGGATATCCATATTTTCTTTCCCTCTGCTATTGGTATAATTGACAATGGAGTCAAAAATCAAAATTTAGTAGCCTCGGGCTTATGAGGTATATTTTATATTACAGTCTATCAATATTTTCCTGTCAATCTTCATGTGAAATTTATGAAAGTAACGATACAATTAACAGAATATAGCATAATCTACTGTAATTTATTATGGCTGAACAAATTTTATTCCAGTGACAGATCCATCAATTCATTGATCTTCAAAAAAGCTCTTCTCTGCTGGTAAATAATACTTACCAGAAAGACTAACATACGAAACTGTACGAAGTGGCAGTAAAATAATCGCGTTATAGCCAAAGTAAAAATAGGGGTTTTTAAACTAATACCTCGAATTTGTGAGCATAAAATACAGTATAGTGAATTAAATTATTGTTACATGCAGAAATATCCACACTTAATTAGAGAAGAATCGACAGAATGTATGTACTTCGAGTCTCAAAAGTATCAAAAGTACCGGTTTTATGGTGTGGAGAACCGGGACTGAAAATTATTCAGAAGTACCGGGAATTTTTGGTACCAGGAATTATCGGGAGCATGCCCTATTGACTAGGTACCTCACTCGCGCAGTGCTGAGCACTATTGTCTTAACGTGGGATGTACCGGGTTTAATCACCAGCAGAGTGAATTTGGGAATTGGGCGTATTTTTGTAAAATTGTACATGAAATAAAATCGATGTTTTTTTTTCATCATGCTTTGTTATTTTATTGATAAATTTGTGTTTCTTAGTTATTTATCTTTATGAGCAGTAGCACTGTTTACAAATATTATGTTAAATTATAGTAAAAAAAACAATCATTTTAAAATTAAGTGACGGAGAATTATTCCATTGAGTAACTAAACTTTATCTCACAAAAGGCACTTAAAAAAACAACTTTAGATAAGATTCACAGAAGTGTTTTACTAGTCTTACCAATCATGCCAATCACAAAAATAGGACAGCAAACATAAAATAACAGAAACACTATCAAAATTTGATAATTTTAGTTCTTTTGACTAACGTAAAGGCAAATTTATGTCATAATTTATTATATAACTTCTGAAATAGACAATGCTTTTTATTTTTGTTTTTGCAAGTAAGTTAGTTTACGATAAAAAATATACATTTAAATATAACATAACAATAACTTATATTAATGATAAATTGTCAATATTATAAGTATTTATGCAATACTAGCCGATGCCCGCGACTTCGTACGCGTGGATCGAAGTTTTGTGGTTCCCGCGAGAACTCTTTAATTTTTCGGGATAAAAAGTAGCCTATGTGCTATTCCAGACTACAATCTATATCTGTGCCAAATTTCGGCCAGATCCGTTCAGCCGTTGGGGCGTGATTGAGTAACAAACATCCATACATCCATTCATACATCCATCTGTCCAAACTTTTTGGAGGATTTTTTGAGAGGACAATTTGTCAGTGGAACCTTGACAATTACTCAAAGGAAAAGTAAGGGCACTGATCACAATGTTAAGAATTATTGTACTTTCTTACCATAAAACTATAATAGTCGTAGTAGGTACTTTTGAGTATTTTAAACTCTTTATTCTTTATTTTGTACTTAAATTATGTAAAATGTCATCTATAAAATATAAGTAGAACTTCCAACCAATGTATAGTATGTTAAATCACATTGTAAGAATGATTATAAGTAACAATTTTTTTTTGCGTTTTGTCTTCTTCGATTCTCCCTTTCTGATATTTTATCTCACCTCGGATATTTTTCTTGTTCTAGATTTTACGAGCTCCAAGTGTTATTTTCTTATATATTATTGTTTACACTTTTAAGAGTCCCTCTTTAATTTCTCTATATGCCGCCTTGTTATTTCACCAGATGTCAGCGCCATTGTTACACCTGAATAATTTAATATATACAATACTCGTTTCCAATGCAAAACTCGGGGCCGTAAAAGCTTAACCGTGTACAAACCTTTAGAAATCCATTGAGTACCAATTTGTTCAATTGACTGACAATTTCGAAAGAGTTACTTAAAGGACCGTAATGAATTCACGGCAACAATATTTTCTTGCATTGTATTTCAAGAATTTAAATATTCTGAATTTTCTTAAGGCTTCAGCCGTGGCTAGTTACCAATTACCACCCTACCGCCAAAGACGTGCAGCCAAGCTATTTAGCGTTCCGGTAGGATGTCGTGTAGAAACCGATTAGGGATATGGACTAGGGTTTAATATAACTGCCATACCCCAAACAGGTTAGCCCGCTACCATCTTAGACTGCATCATCACTTACCATCAGGTGAGATCGCAGTCAAGGGCTAACTTGTATTTAATTAAAAAAAAACTCGATATAAGGTACATAAAAGTAGCAATAACTATTTTTAAAAAAATCCCGATTCTCGGGAATTCCCGGGAATCGGCCAATTTTATTCCCGTTTCCTTGAGTTGAAAATTTGCCGTTCCCGAGATTTATTTTTAATTTTGATTGAGTGGGATTTTTAAAAAGTTAATTTGTTTAGTTTCACCCAACCTAAGTCCAGATAATTAATATAATAGGTTTTGCTTCGGACATAATATTGTCAATCAAACTTATAATTTTAGAGTACGGAAACAACGTACAAATTTGAAATTTTACATAAATTGGCTAATTTGCGGTTTTGGCTCTTACGAAGTTCTACCATATAGATAATTCTGTATGTAAAGATAAAAAATCATGACACCAAAATTGTATGATTTTCTTCGTTTTTTATTTTTGAGTATTTTTCAAACACTGTAAATAATACTATATGTCTGCAAAAGACTAGAAATTGATTTCAATGATCAATTTCCAACATCTTTTTGCTATTTAAATTTTTGAAATAACATCTGTATTTCTTGTTTCTGACAAAAAATGAATATCAGACTCTTAGTCGGTAAGTACATTGTATATACGTATGATATTGATTTATGCCACAATTATACTTGTAATTAACTCACGTAAGTAGTTTATGTAAATAAGATACTTATGTAACTCTAGATGATGCCCTCGACTTCGTCCACATGGATTAAGATTTTTTGACTCCCGCGGTAACTGTTTAATTTTCCAGGATAATGGTTCCGGGTAGCCTATGTCCTTCTCCGGGATGTAATCTATCTTTGTACCAAATTTCATCAAAATCGTTTGAGTAGTTGGGCCGTGCAAGCGTAGCAGACAGACAGACACACTTTCGCATTTATTATATTTTGTATGGATATTAGTATGCTGGGCTAGCTAATGCCCGCGACTTCGTCCGCGTGGTTGAAGTTTTTTTTATTCCCGCGGGAACTCCTTAATTTTTCGGGATAAAAAGTCACTCTCCCTCAACTATACCCACGCCAAAAATAACGTCGAACCATTGCTCCGTTGCGGCGTGATTGACGGGCAATTCAATTAACAATCACACTTTCGCATTTATAATATTAAGTATTAAAATGGATTTGCACACGATATGCGATTTACAATAGGTATTTTGTCAATTACCTCATGTAAGAGACTTTGGTAGGTACGTGATTTACTCACTTACGTTATTCTATCAATTTCACAAATTTTGAGTTACCGTGTTTTGTCATCCGAGGGCATCCGTGACATGCTATGACAAGCGCGCGAAAATAATGAAAACCGCGACGGGAGCGCCACCCGGCCGAAGTGGGCATAACTGACGTGAGGGGTGACGACTGAGGAGAGCCAACCTCTCGATTTGTGTTTTGATTTTAAGAGCTGACAGCGCCTTAATGGAGTATCAAAAGACTTTCAAATCAGTTATTAGCATTGAAAATCATTTATTTTATCCGATACTTTGATATAGAAAACAGATTAAATGAAACTTTTGAATTTGTATCAATCCGATAGTAGGTACTTAATGTAAATTTTTAACAAACCCAATTTAGCATCGAAACTCTAACAAAAAGGAAATCTTTTTACGTAGTGCAATTTAATTGATTCCAACAATACAGTTGTTACGCTCGAAATTGTGTCAGAAACAATAAAGGGCTTATTTGTTTTGCTTTTCAGGTATAAAATACGTACTAGTAATAACTAATGCGAAAGGGTTTGATAGAAGTAGGCGTTACTTTGCGGAAATCATATACTAATATTTTAATTGTGTGTTTGTTTGTTGGTTTATTGGTTTGTCCTTCAATCACGCCGCAACGGATCGACGTGATTTTTGGCATAGGTATAGTTGGGGACCTGGAGAGTGACACAGGCTACTTTTTATCCCCGAAAATTAAAGAGTTCCCGCGGGAATAACAAAAACTTAAACCACGCGGACGAAGTCGCGGGCATCAGCTAGTCTATGATAATAATGTCCTCCCGACCGAATTTCGGCCATGGACGAGTGTGTGTGCATACATAGGTGCACTCTCTGTTACTCCACTCTCTTAGCCCGATGGGACGGAAAATCCGACACGACCGGAGAGATGTCAGGCGAAGGAACGACGGTTCTAAGTGCTCTCCGAGGCACGGGGGTAAAACACCGCCAACTTCCTAACTCCGGGCTAGTACTGAGAATTTCTTGTCAGAAAAACCCAATAAATGCCTGCCTGGAGGCTTCGGCCGCGGCTAGTTACCACCGCCGCCAAGCGATTTAGCGTTCCGGTACGATGCCGTGTAGAAACCGAATAGGGGTATGGGTTTAATATAACTGCCATGCCCCTAACAGGTTAGCCCGCTACCATCTCAGACTGCATCATCACTTACCATCAGGTGAGATCGCAGTCAAGGGCTAACTTGTAGTGGATTAAAAATAAAAATAAACTTGTTATGGCCTGACCCGGGACTCGAACGAGCACCAGCACTAGACTATGTGGTACAACGTGTAACTTGCGATATTCACCGCCCAATACCTAATCCAGCATTTCGCAACGCTACAATACCACACCACACAAATCTTCCAAATAACTCTCAACCTACGTTTCACACCGGAACATCCCCAAGAGATGTTGACTCGATAATGCACGATTGTAAAGTATAACTAATGCGAAAGAGTGTTTTTGTATGTTCACCAGAACAACATACACAAAAAGTGATTTTACATGGATATAGTTGCGGACCTGCAGAGTGTCAAAGGCTACTTTTTCACATTGTCCATTGTATGGAACATTAAGCTCTAATTAAAATTTTGGTCCGAACAGACAAAAATCCATACAGATTTGTTATTAATAATATATAATGAAATGTATTATTAATTTCTAAGTAAAAGTTTATCTAAGTAACATTCATAGATTTAGTATTGGGTTCGCGTAAAGACCAATGCTAAATCTATGGTAACATTATTCAAATAAATAAGTGAAAATTAGTAAAAAAAACGCTTTGCTCGTAGTCTCATTTAGGCTTTTGATAAATAAAACCGGACTTAAAGTTTTTTTTTTTTTTTTATCCACTACAAGTTAGCCCTTGACTGCGATCTCACCTGATGGTAAATGATGATGCAGTCTAAGATGGTAGCGGGCTAACCTGTTAGGGGCATGGCAGTTATATTAAACCCATACCCCTTCGGTTTCTACACGGCATCGTACCGGAACGCTTAATCGCTTGGCGGCACGTCTTTGCCGGTAGGGTGGTAACTAGCCACGGCCGAAGCCTCCCACCAGGCCAGACCAGGGAAAATGCAGAAATCATAAATTCCCAAATTGACCCTGCCGGGGATCGAACCCGGGACCTCCGCACGCTAAGGCAACAGCGCTACACACTGCGCCACGGAGGTCGTCAAAAAGTAGTTAAAAAGTAAAATAATATATTTCATTCCAACTTCTAATTTTCTGGGATACGTAATTATTGTACGAAATCTCATGCTCTAATAAGAAATAAGATACGGTACAAACTTAAGTAGGTATATTGTTTTATAATAACACGCCGTAAAGATGTTAATAGGGATGATGCCTATTATCAAAAATAAATTATTTCCAACTGTTTATTATAAGATGCCTATTCACTTAACTTCTTCTTTCTTGATCTTCAGCACGAAATATCTTTTCCTTCACGATGTTATGCCAAGTTGGTCTCTTCTACTGCATGGTCCAGAGCAACGTGGACAGGTGTGCCGATTGTGGTGCTAATTTGGTCGGCCCAACGCACAGAAAATAACAAATGGCGTATTTTTAGCAAATAAAAAAAAAGAGACTTCGCTTTTCGCGTTTAAAGTCGTACACGGGCAGGGACAGGAATTATTTAGCGCTCAGGAACTCATTAGGCGCTCGATTACAACTGATTACGCGTAATTACGTAGCGAGGTGAATTGTAATTTCGTTTGCGCTCGCGCCTGGGTGCGTTCATTGAATTACGGCGGATTTATTACAACGTGAAATAGATTTTTTGCCTTTTCCATAACTTATTTATTTGTATTGGCTTGTAGTGTAGTATTCCAGTATAGAAGCAGAACTTACTTTGCGGACAAACAAATACAATTCAAATCAGAAGTGTGATATACCTGCGATGCACAAAGAACAAAAACCTTAATTTATGCTCCCATTCTGAAATACTTATTATAAATTGGAAAGTTTTCAAAGACCGTCTTTTCAACAGATTTTGACGAAATTTGGTACAAAGAAGAGACCTGTCTCACGCTATAAACTTCCCCGTGGCTAGTTGCCACCCTACCGGCAAAGACGTGCCACCAAGCGATTTAGCGTTCCGGTACGATGCCGTGTAGAAACAGAAGGGGTTTGGGTTTAACATAACTGCCATGCCCCTAACAGGTTAGCCCGCTACCATCTTAGACTGCATCATCACTTACCATCAGGTGAGATCGCAGTCAAGGGCTAGCTGCTTATAGTGGATAAAAAAAAATAAAAAAAAGGGATGCCTTTTCCCAACTATTTATCCCGGAATATCCATGGGATTGTGCCAAAACCTAAATCCACGCTTATGAAGTTGTGGGCATTATACTCTTATGGTAAATAAATAGTGGAGAGCAACACGCGAAGACACGTGCAGCGTCTAATTAAACGAAATAAGCTTTAGTGCTCAAATTTCTCTCTCCGTGTTCCGAATTCTGCTGAATTCTATACAACAGTTTATTAACGCCCAGTGGAGCCTCGCTAAGTAACTCTGAAGGGAGCTTACTACGAACTGCACAAATGGAAACTTGCTGGAATATTCGGATGTATAGAGTTTCACGGAAGTCTGTGATAGCATATATATAGTTTTGGAAGATGTAATAATTTACATTATTAACTTTTATATTGAAGTACCTTACATAAATTTTTTATCTTTGAGGGATTTAAATTGTATCATTAACGTCCAAATCGATTTTTTCTACTTTGGCAAATCCTGTGAGCCTATAGGCGCTATTGCAGTAAAATGATTGGTACAGTGCAGTATTACGATTGCAATCACCGCGGATTATAAGCTAAAATGTATTGTCATGTAGGTATACTTAGTAATAACATAAGTTGTCTGGTGAGAGGCTTCGGCCGTGTCTGTGGCCGGCTAGTTACCACCCTACCGGCAAAGACGCCAAGCGATTCAGCATTCCAGTACGATGCCGTGTAGATACCGAATATAACTGCCATACCACTAACAGGTTAGCCCGCTACTATCTTAGACTGCATCATCACTTACTATCAGGTGAGATTGCAAAGGCCTTACTTGTAGTGGCGTAAAAAAAAATTGTAAGTAAATCACAAAACATGAGATTGTAACAATATGTGATATTGATTAATGAGATTGTAACTTTTTCGTAATAGGGCCACAGATTGCTGGCTCGAATGACGTATAATATAATTCAGTCAATGTTGAAAATATAAAGTTAATTTAAACCTGAACCTACACCAACTAGGTTATATGCAGGAACTATTTAATAAGTAGAAGTTGTCAATAACTTAGGTAAATTGTATTGAAATGATTACGAAATAGAAGGCTAAGGCTGACTTAAAAACATCATTCAAAACTGTACACCTGTACTGTAGAACTCAACGTAAACAAGCTCAAAACTGAAAACTATAGTGCGATAAAAGCCAATTTTTGAAACTTCGGCATTATATCTCAGACATTTGCCACTTTTAATCTCGCAGGAAAATTGGCAATAGCAAAGTACACGGGAAGTTTGCGAGCAGCAGCCAGTCACGCTCGTCGACGTGATTAATGTACTGCCCCAACACTTGCACACTCACAAATATTGTCATTTATCATTGAGAAATAACGAGACTGTATCATGCGGTGTACGTATACTGTACTAGCAGATGCCCACGACATTGTCCCGTAATTTTTCGGGTTAATATATAGCCTATAACACTCACAATTAATGCGGCTTTCTATTGGTACCAGAATTTTCAAAATCGGTTCAGTAGATCCAGAGATTACCCCCTACAACGTCACAAACTCACAAACTTTACCTCTTTACAATATTAGTATAGATGACCGACCTCCCTGGGGCAGTGATGAGCGCGAGGTCCCGGGTTCGATTCCCGGCAGGGTCAATTGGGAAATTTATAATTTATGAATTTTCTCTGGTCTGGTCTGGTGGGAGGCTTCGGCCGTGGTAAGTTATCACTCTACCGGACAAGACGTACCACCAAGCGATTTTGCGTTCCGGTGCGTTGCCGTGTAAAAACTGACTAGAGGTATTTGTTTAATATAACTGCCATACCCCTAACAGGCTAACCCGCTACCATCTTAGACTGCATTAATCTGACTTAGTCACTTACCATCAGGTGAGATCGCAGTCAAGGGCTAACTTGTAGTAGAATTTTTAAAAAAAGGCTAAATTTTATTTATGATAGTACCTTTCCTTCTTATGCCCGATTTCCCTAAAAACGCCTTATGGAGCACCTATAGATAGACTGTTTTATGTAGAGAACTTGCCCTTAAGAGGTTATAAGTATTTCTAAACTATCTATATTAATATTATAAATGCGAAAGTTTTGATGGATGTTAGTTACTCAATAACACCAGAACGGCTTAACGGATCTGGATGAAATTTATCACAAAGATAGATAACATATTATATTCAACTACTCATCATCATGTTGTGCCATCTTCAAACTCAAGCTCGGCGATCAGTCGGAGAAAACTTTTGCGGTCACGTGCTCGTATCTGCTTTAAAGTCCTGCATACTTACTCGTATGTCGAGTCCACTCCCCTATGTCGTTGAACCACTTCCTTCTTGATCGCCCCGGTGCCCTTTTTCCAGCAATCTTGCCTTCGATGATCAACCTTGGAAATTTATAGAGGGAGCCTTGTTGCAGGTGCCCGAAAAAAGTAGCCTTCCTTCGTACGGCGGTGGTCATAAGCATTCGTTTGCAATTTTTTTTTAGTCCACTACAAGCTAGCCCTTGACTGCGATCTCATCTGATGGTAAGTGATGATGCAGTCTATGATGGTAACGGGCTAACCTGTTAGGGGCGTGGCAGTTATATTAAACCCATACCCCTTCGGTTTCTACTCGGCATCGTACCGGAACGCTAAATCGCTTGGCGGTACGTCTTTGCCGGTAGAGTGGTAACTAGGCACGGCCGAAGCCTCCCACCAGACATAATTTGCTCTTTGAAGTACTTAAACGTTTGAGATGAATTCTCTCCATGATATTTTAAACATTCTTCGTAATGCCCACATCTCAAACGCTTGCAACCGTCGACAGATTTCCTTTTTCAAGACCTATGTTTCGCATCCATATAAAAGAGTGAACCAAACATAACACCTTAGAACGCGAAGTCTATTATATCTATAGGCTACTATTAATCCCGAAAAATTAATGAGTTCCCGCGGGAACCGAAAAACCTCAATCCACGCGGACAAAGTTGCGGGCATCAGTCAGTCCCATGAATATTATTGCTATTCTCACACCAAAAAAAAGTTATTTGAGCCTCGTCTTATGCTCCGTGACTAGCAGTATAGGTAGTTATATCCTTAACAAAGATACTATGCCCCGGTCAAAGTTCGCAATCCTTCACCCGGAAGAACCGGGATCTTTGTGCTGATAAACCATTGTAACTGTCCATTGTTCGCAACAGCAATGGCTCGACAAAATGGCAGCTTTGTGATTTCAACTCTATTATTATATTAAAATGTCAGATTTGACAAGTTTCCGGTATTAAGGGCCTGTATTATTTGTATTTCTTAAGTAATATCCAGTAGATCTACATTCCAAAATCCGCAATTAAGTACTATTTTCTATTCCACTACAAGTCAACCTCTGACTGCAATCTCACCTGATAGTAAGTGATGATGCAGTCTAAGATGGTAGCAGGCTAACTTGTTGGGAGTACTGCATTTATATTACCCCTGTCGGTTTCGTACTAGAACGCTAAATTTCTTGGCGGTACGTCTTTGCCGATAGGGTGGTAACTAGCCACGGCCGAAACCTCCCACCAGAGCAAACCAGAGAAAATTCAGAAATTATAAATTTGAAAATTTTCCTCCCGGGAATCGAACCCGGGACCTCCCACTATAAGAACACAGCTCTCACCACTTCGCCAGGGTGGTGTCGTCGCAAAAACGCCAGCATACGTAATCTACACTACGTAGCACCTGACAAACAATTCTTCCATATGACCACGGAACCCTAATTATCGATTTTCGGATTTTTTCTTTTACTGGTGTTGTGATATCATGCTTCTTACCAATAACTTTGGCAAGAAATCAGTTGATTACGTCTTGTTATAACATATTTATTGCCATTTACTAAAATAATTGATATTGTGTGTTCTCAACCCTGTCTGACTCGCACTTGACCTGGTTTTTATGAAATCACAACCAACCTCCCGAAATAATCACCAATAACAATATATTCAAATCAGAGTTTTTCAATCAACTTCTTGTCCTTCAATTTCGGACCAACGGATCGGTCCAGCGCTTCGTTATATTTAACGAGCTCATTGAATTATTTATAAGATGTTGTTTTTCTTAGGCCAAGATTACACGTATAAGTTAGTCGAGGTTATTAGATTAACGATGATTTTCTTAATGACAAAGTTGCATGGAAGTAACCGGCCTCGCATCCAGTGACCCACAAGTCAGTGTAATATACTTGTAACGTTATATATATGTTGCATTGTTTACTTCTTGTAAACTTTTCATTTTTTAAGAAAAGAGCAACTGCTAAATTTCTTGCCGGCTCTTCTCAGTAGAATCACCTTTCCGAACCGGTGGTAGAGTCTTAACGTTATGATACGTTAAGACTCTAAGTGGGACAACTTGTCCTACGTGAAATAAATAAATTATTTATCATTTATCATAAGCAGCGTCCATAAGTAACTTACGTAACTAACATTTGCATAAAATACGCGTCTTACAAGACTGTTCACATTTCGTAAGTTACTCATGTGAACGACTTACGTGAGTAAAACTTACAGGTGTAAGCGCAGCCCTAACGAGAACTAGGTAGGTACCAATATAATAGATAGTTTCTCAGGAAAAGTCTTGATTCCGTACCATATCCATGTAGTCCATACATGCCTCAGGTAAATAGTTGATTGACCGAGCGAAGCGAAGGTCTCTGAGTCTACTTGGGTGAATTGGCACTTGTCCGTCCGTCCGTCCGTCCGTCCGTCCGTCCGTCCGTCCGTCTGTCAGAGCATTATAACTTCTGAATTACTGAACGCAATTACTTCAGCTTTAAATATAATATGTAAACCAATGGCCTCCCGCCGAATATGGCTTAAAAAATAATAAAAATCTTTATTTCAGGGGGGCTCTCATAGAAGCGAATGCGAAGTAAAATATTTTTTATAAAGTTACATAGGGTTGCGGTATATCATTTTAAAGATAATTAGGAATAGAGTCCAAAAATTTTTTTTTTTAATTTTTCCCCCAAAATTGACGAAATGGGGGGCTTTCAAAGTGGTGATTTTCTAACGTCCAAAGATGACCTCAGAACTCTAAATTTTCTGGAAGGATGAGTCTGAAACTTGATCAATTATTTCAATTATATCCTGTACTTGAACAACAAATACTAAAATTAGATAAATATTGTAAGGAAACGGAATTATTTAATTTTTAATGAGCTTCAGTATTTTTAACAGAACTTCACATTTATGTCAATAGATGGCGCCGCGAGGTCTTAGTTCGGGGCGAACCACTAGTTAGTAGTATTCTAAGCCAGTATGCCGGGTAACTGCCTCGTTGCTCTAGTGGTTAGCATGTTAGACTGTGGCTGACAAGATGCCGGGTTCGAATCCTGGGTCGAGCCATAAATAAGTATCGGGTTTTCCTGACAAGAAATTCTCAGTACTAGCCCGGAGTTGCGAAGTTGGCGGTGTTTCACCCCCGTGGCTTGGAGAGCTCGTAAAGTCCAGCGCCTGAGAGAGAACACAGCAGAAAGTGCACCTGTGTTTGCGCATACACTTGTGCACTAAGGTAAAGCTAGCTTCAACTGTGAAGTTAAACATCGTGAGAAAACCTGCATGCATTCTTGAAGGGGTGTGACAGTTTTGACGTCCCTAAAATAAGGATTATAATTCTAAAACACGAACGTCAACAATATTAAAACAATACGGACAGATTCTGGACCCTGCTTACCAGGGAATACCAACGAAAGGCCCACAAAAAAATCGCGCTATCGCATCGTTATATAATTTTAACGAGCTCAATGAATTATTTACGATCCTTTGTTTTTCGTTGAAGGGAACTACAGATATAAAAGGTAATTTCTCAGGTAATCTTCGCTAACAGGTTTCTGGCATTACCGTAACGTTGCGTGTTATACCTTAAATTGTATCTACTTTGATAGACATTTTTATTATCCCTTTTGTAAATACTTTTTGGTATGAAAAAGGTCTGATAAAGGTATATTAATAATGTAGGTGCAATAATAATAATGCGTTCTTCTTTATTTCTGCCTTTTTTACCGACTTAAAAAAGGAGGTTATCAATGGAGAAGTGTACCATTTTTTTTTTAATTTAATATGAAAATTAAGACAAAATAAAACAAAAATATGAAAGAATCATTAAAATATCTCAACAATTGAAAAATTTATGGAACTTTAAAGTTGCGCTTGCAAGACGGGAGACGTGACGTCATAATTCCCTATCAACAGACTTTATAAAGCCGAATAAAAGAAATAAATGGACTTAACGTGAATTAATTGAATTAAAAGCACTTAATTTGTGTGTCAAGATAATTTTGAAGTATTAAATCTCGGCTAGGTATTAAAACTTACTCACAAAATTTCTCACTCGAGTAAGATACAGCAATCGGTGTACATTAAATAATTAGACTTTTAAATCGTCATTTCTCAGTCATTTATTGATGGATTGTAAAAAAAAACCACTGATTTATTAGTTTTAATCTTTATTTTACTTCCGTTGTGTTAAATATGATATTCACATTATGAAACTTCTCCATTCGACACGTACGAGTATGTATGTAATATTATTGGAACTGCAAAATATCATAAATCTAGAGCTTCCTAACAAATATACTAAATTTCACAGTATGTATTATGTTTGTCCGCAGATTTCTCCGAAACTATTAATCAGTGACCATTATTTTTATTGTTTTGTACATTTACTTAAACTAAGGGAATGGTGCAAGTTTCATCAAAATCGGTTCAGTAGTTTTCATGATAGTGGACTGTTAAGTGTCTGTTGAAGTCGGTTTAACTTTTAATCATTTAGATTATTACTTCTTTTACATATTTTCATTGCCAAGACCCGTCGTTCTACGTAGGTACACGTAACACAATCTAAGTACTTACCTAATGAAGTTCTTGTCGTCATCATCATCTTCATCATCCACTAGCACGGGTTTGCTCACAGCATGAGAAGGGTTTAGGCTATAGGCCACCACGCTCTAGTGGTTTTGGTAATTGACCAGATTAGTGGACCTTCTAAGGGCTGATTCGTAATGCCAATGCCTCCTTAAAATATATTTTAGGAAAAATAATTTAAACGTACCATACTAAATTAGATATCCAATTTCAATATGAAACAATAAACTCTCTATAACAAGAAATAAAAATGCAAGAGGCAAGAAAATGGAGTCAAATCCAAATCCAATAACCCAAAGGCAACTAATAAAGCCAACACCAAATTTGATAAACTCAACGGGAGAAAGCTATCAAGTAACACGCCGAAATGAAGACAAAGCACTCTCTACCGATACAAAATACTCTCGCTGCGTCGTGTTTTATAGAATAGTGATAACGATACCTTTCCTATGGTCGGGGTCTCCCAGACACATCTGCATTTTACCAGAAATTTTGAACAAAAATTCGCAAACAGTAAATTTTTGATCATTCAAAGGCAATCCGAGCGTGAAGATAATAGTAACACTAGTCTTGTTAATACATTAGTTTTAGGGTTTATTTCATAATTAATATTTTTGTACATATTTTAAAAATTACTTTTTATTGTGGATTGAAAGGTTATTCCTACGTTTTCTCTGATGACAGAACGCCTTAAAAATTAATATTTTCCAATCGTAATATGTAGCTTTACGGGTTAGTCCTAAGGTGCATAATTGACTGAAGTTGTTACTAATATAATACCTTTTTCTACATTTCCCAGTCAGAAACTCAAATATTTATGTGAACTTAAATTGAATGGATTTAGTTTTCACTTCTGTCGGCAGTAAAAAAATAAAATACAGCTCAGAATAATTTATTTATTTATACATTCTGTACCAGTAACTTAAAAATAAAACATAAACATTGAAAGGACATGCACAACGACAACTTATCTCTTGAAGAGATTTCTTCCAGATCAAGATAATCAACAAGCCATCCACGTTTCGATGTCGTCCCCTTAAAAAGATTTCGGCCAAAAACACCAGTACTTTGACAAAGGGTAAAAAATGCGATCTCTTCTCTCCTTCAGAGGTAGGAGCTACATTGGTTTTGGGAAAAAGCAGGTCTATATTAATCTCCACTGAAACTCGACGACTTGTATCAATTTACAAAGAGTGTTGCGTGAGCGCTGCGGCCCCACGGTCCCGGGCCAATTTTTGCAAATTTGCTCCGTAGGCTTTTCATTTCCGTATTCCTGACGCAACAATGTTGCCACGCACTCGTTATTTTCATTTCTGTCACTCGTTATTCCACTTTTCAGGGTTCCTTTTACTTATATAGGAAAAGTAACCAAGCATAAGTTCCCACATAGGTTGCTTATCAGATAAACTTCTATACTAATATTTTGGCACAGAGATAGATTATAGTCTGGAATAACACATAGACTACTTTTAATCCTGGAAAATTAAAGAGTTCCCGCGGGAAGCAAAAAAACCTCAATCCACGCAGACGAAGTCGCAGGTACCAGCTATTTTTTAATAATTTTTAAGATTATTTTGACGAAAATTATAACCCTAACTGTAATCACAAATTATTGTTTTAAATTTTATGCAGTCAGACATATAGACAGACGCACTTTCCCATAGATAATATTAGTATGGATTAAACACCGGTGAAGTGTGATCAAGCGGTAATTTATGTACGTGTCAAACTGTAGAGGAAGTTATAATTGCTTTCCTCTTGTCGGGGACTGACGACAGGTGAGCTTAGCCTTCGACGCCAGACTCTCTACTCCACACTATATTATATACTTACCTACTACATGATTACTTCAAACTTGGTCCACGAAGCCCTTGAAGACCACCCTGACGTCATTATGACCGTTGTGGTCTTACAGATTCAGGTAATTTACTTTTTGCTTAATAATGTGTACATAATAATATAAGATGGTTAATTGGCCAATCCTCAATTTATTTATTACACGTATTACATATACAGGTGTCTCATAAGTTCGGTCAGGTCATAGAATATGTTTTTACTCTACCACCGGTTCAGAAAATAGTCATGCTTCGGTTCCCATTATAATTTCTGAATTAATACATAGTTGTGACGTCATAAAATATCAACGGACTTTTTTCTTAAATCTGTAGTTTAAAATGGCAATCAAACTAACCGAGGATGTGAATTTTAAGTCTTTTGGAAGACCCTCGCGCAAACTTATCTGACCCAGTGGCCAAAATTAGACCTAATTTTAATGCCTTTTTAGTTTTTGTTTTTATTTTATTGTCATTTACTGTCACCGGGTCAGGTAAGTTTGTGGGACTGTACTTAGTAGGTATAATCAGTTAGAAAGAATTTTGTTTGACGTAGACATCATCCCTATTCGGCTTATAGCGACGGTAGTATGCCCCAGAACTAATAAGGTCCTCTCGACCGAATTTCGGCCACGGCGGCCTATCTCCAGAGAGATTAGCCATCTGCGCGGGAGATATTATAGTGCACAAGTGTGTGCGCAAACACAGGTGCACTCTCTGTTCCTTTACTCTCATAGCCCGATGGGACGGAAAATCCGACACGACCGGAGAGAGATCAGACGCAGGACCGACGGTTTAACGTGCTCTCCGAGGCACGGGGGTGACACCCCCCAAATTCCAAACTCCGGACTAGTACCTACTGAGAATTTCTTGTTAGAAAAACCCAGGGCTAACTTGTAGTGGAATAAAATCTACCTGAATCTATGAGTAGTTACGGACATAAAGTGTTCTTTTTACACAAACGAAGTCACGGAGTAGATATCTTCGTGAAAAGAAAACACGGGAAATCTCCTCCCCGCCGACCGTTTCGGGCATTAAATAAATTGCTTCGGAAACAAAATGGTGATGCTGTAAGCTTGCACTTACTGTAATGAGGCCGTGGTTACGTGGAATGCGCGAAATGCTTCAAATTTTACAATATCCGTGTGAATTTTTTTTAATAATATGCTCACGTGTTTTTTTAACTCCTTAATTTTCCTCAACTATACCCATGCAAAAAATCAAGTCGATCTGTTGTTTTATTTCGGTGTGATTGAAAGATAAACCAACAAATAAACACACTTAATATCCATCCAGATCCAGATCCGTTCAGCTGTTCTGACGTGATTGAGTAATAAATAGTTACAAACATCCATCCGTCCAAACTTTCGAATTTATACTTAATATTAGTAAAGTAAGAAGTAGGCATGATGGACTTGACAGCATTGTAAGAGACTGGAGTATTCTTAGCACTCAACAGTCAGGTTACGTATGACCAATGAGGTGCCAATGTGGAGTCCCAAAACAATACGAAGAATAAACAATTTGTGCGGCTAATAATAATATAATAATATACCAAAATATAATAATATAGAACTACCTTAACTTTTCTAAATATAATATACTAGATGATTCCCGCGACTTCGTCCGCGTGGGTTAAGATTTTTGATTCCCGCGGGAACTCTTTAATTTTCCGGGATAAAAAGTAGCCTATGTCCTTTCCCGGGAAACCATCTACCCCTGTACCAAATTTTATCAAAATCGGGTGAAGAGACAGTTTTTTTTTATTCCCGCGGGAACTCTTTATTTTTCCGGGATAAAAAGTAGCCTATGTCCTTCCCCGGGATACCATCTACCCCTGTAAAAAATTTCATCAAAATCGGTTCAACAGGTGGGCCGTGAAAGCGTAGCAGACAGACAGACAGACAGACAGACACACTTTCGCATTTATAATATTAGTATGGATTCGGTAATACATTAAGATATATTTTTTTGTGTTTGTGGTTATTGAAGTCGGTTTTTATTTATTTTTGATTTTTTATTAGGATTCCAACCATTTCTATAATTTGGTCCGGTTCGTCCGTCTATTTATCTGTTTTATGTGTCTGATTGGTGATGGACAGCCTATGGTAGGTCCCAGAGCGTACGCCGTCTCCCTTAAGCAATTATAAAACGAAAATAGCAATTAAAACTATATTGAATCGTATCTTGTTAAATTCCACATGCCCTAACCAGTCTATCAACACTAATTACCGAAGGAAACTTAGTTGTAAACTCTGAAATTAATCTATGCGTAGATATTATTAGATACGCCCTTCACCTGTCGCCGGTTATCATCAGGGGAAGCAATTATAAGTTGGTCCCAACCCTGACAAGAACATAAATTACCTGATCATCGTTTTAGCTAAATATGTAAATTAATACATTTATCACGCATGGTTAGTATGGAATATTTTGGAGGTAAACACATATTGCAAATATTTAGAAGGATCGACAAACACAACATTTATATTCATTTAATTACAATTTCATTAATTGAATTGTGAACATTACTGATACATACATTACCATCGCTTGCCATCGCAGTATTATTTTAATCTTATTGACGCTTTTGTTTCAAAATTATTATAATTCTTATTTTAGGGACGTTAAGGTAAGTCATATAAAACGTCAATTTTAAAATAATACTGCATTATGCAATGATAGTAAACCTGGACTAGATTTAAATCTTAATACATGTTTAGTAATGCGTTGTAAAATCACTAAAACGGTAGGTAACTATTTGTAACGGTTGTAACGGTAGGTATCTAGTCCGTAAATGAAGGATTTTTGAAAATAAGGGGGTAAAATAGAGGTTTGAAATTTTAATGGAAATCGAACCTAATGATCGAAGCCGCGGGAAAGGGCTAGTACACAATTTCACCACTAAGCTAATTCCAAATTCTGTGAATTTCATAACAAGAATTCGTAATATTAGATTTTAATCAACAGCTTTTTAAAATTTATTCAAAAAACTCAGTTATCTAAATGACCATACTTAGAATAAAACACTAAAAACTTTGATCTAATCACCACATCCCCTCCACACATCTACATCATCGCAAAACCCTTTCTAAACGCAACTAATTGAAAAATCAATTCCACCCACAGATTCAACCTAAAACTTTGTTTCAGTTTCCGCCTCGAATATTTCGCACAGTCACTTACGTGCAAAACTTTTGGCGGGAGACAAAAACAATTTCACCCCGGACAGGAGTCGAGGGGAAAAATTTTAACGGCTCGTTACCCTCTCACGTCCGGTCGCAACTTTTGGGTGTTTCCCCAAAAACGATTTCCGTTTACCCCCAAATTGCTAATTTGAAATTTTCATAATTGAGTCGTCGTCGACATCGTTGTCATCTCAACCGATAGACGTCCACTGATGAATGTTTCCTGCATAGATCTTCACAGGACACGGTCTAGTGCCACTTGCCTCCAGTTTTCTGCTTCAGATCGTCCGTCCACCTAATAGGGGGGCCTCACAACGAGGTTGCCATTCAAGCACCTCAAGAAATAAGATTCCAACGCTTATCGATTCTTCGAACTATATGCCCCACCCATTGTCACTTAAGCTTAACGATTCTTCAAGCTATGTCAGTTACACTGGCTCTCTTACGGATCTCCTGATTTCTGATTGATTGACTTGATCACGTAGGCATACTCCAAGTATAGCCCTCTCCATCGCCCTCAGACCCTGAGCCTTCCTCTCAGGCCCAAAGTAAGAGACTATATTTCATCCAGTGGCTCTTTGCGAACTACCAGCGTTGCTTTCCGTTACGATGTCACTATCCCAGCGTCTCTTAGGAACCCTAACGTCTGTCGATTCATCGAACTATATCCTCGCCTACGTTCTTCTCCGGATCTCCCCATTTTATAATGATGACGATTTACAGTAAGACTCAAAATCATAACTTTTGAAAAATCTACTCATATAGAATGTACTACTCTTGAAATAAAAGTTAATTTCCTTTGTAATGTTAGTTACGATAAATTAATATATTATTGTAACGTTACTTGTCTTTTAATAACCCGAACTTTTACTCACTAGGTATGTATCGTAATTTACCAGATTGTGAACCAAATATGATGATAAATAGTAAAATTATTAGATAGAAGCAATGTTGAAATATTGTTGAAATTCGTGTTTTAGAATTATAATCGTTATTTTAGGGAGGTCAAGGTACGTGACATAAAACTGTCAATTTGAAATAATACTGCTTTAAGCGATGGTAGTGCTGCCTCGTTGGTCTAGTGGTTGGTATGTTCGACTGCGGCCGACGAGGTCCCGGGTTCGAGTCCCGGATCGGGCCATAATTGAGTATTGGGTTTTTCTGACTAGAAATTCTCAGTACTAGCCCGGAGTTAGGAAGTTGGCGGTGTGTCACCCCCGTGCCTCGGAGAGCACGTTAAGCCGTCGGTCCCGGTTATTATCATAACATGATAATAGTCGTTAAAGCCCGCCAACCCGCATTGGAGCAGCGTGGTGGGTCTAAGCTCTAATTCCCCCTCTAAAAGTTATGATTTACAGTAAGACTCAAAATCATAACTTTTGAAAAATCTACTCATATAGAATTTACTACTCTTGAAATAAAAGCTAATTTCCTTTGTAATGTTAGTTACGATAAATTAATATATTTGTCGTTAGTTAGTTACGATAAATTAATATATTGTAACGTTACTTGTCTTTTAATAACCCGAACTTTTACTTACTAGGTCAAGTAAGTATGCTATTTTCTCAGCTTCTCTGAGTCTCTCCAAATACCTAGTGGGCAAAGCTAGTTAGCTAATTTGTGCTCTTTACAATGTTACGTAACCGCAGAGCTTCTAGTAAGAGCAAAGTTCCGACCGAGATGGAGATTCTTTGCCAACAGACCTTTCACGGTGTGAAATAGCTTCAGGAAACGCGGAGTAAAGTATGCGTATTAGGGATATCAGTTAAAGCTTAATATAGCTCTTACTTAAAACTATAAATGATGCACAAAACTCATCCACGTAGCTTCAAGTAAGTTTACTAAAAAACTGAGCCCCTAAGATATATATTAACAAGATCATGATGACGTATCAAATCCAAGAACACAATCGAATAGCTCAGAAAATATTATTATCGATATCTACCCTTACCCCTTTCTACCACAATAGCCATAAATAAAAACAAAAATATGTTTTTACCCACAAAACAGATGAAGCTACAAAAATAGTAATATAATTGCATAACCAAAAAAAATACGTATAATCAGATCCACCCTAAAAGCGAACGCTAAAACAATTTACTTTATCGCAGCAAGGGCGCTCTTCGCTATCTTTACAAATAAATCTTACCAAAAAAAGGCTAAAGGGAGCTAGCGATACGCGCGCAATTACTCTCTGCCCCACGTTACCCCAAATGGGTTGAAATGGCCCCAATTGATGCTAAATGGCCCCAAATGGAGAATCACTGATGGATGCACGGCCTATTTCAGATATAGCCTATCTGGATAACGCTGGTCATGCAGACTTATAATATTTTACAAGGTTCCACGGCATAAAATGGCAGCCATTTACTTGGAATGGCAATAGTTTTTTATGCTTCGGGTCTGTAAATATGGCAATGGGATTTTACGAGTATGATTTTATCTACATTGTCCTTCATGGCCAGTAACCGTTATTCGTCATTTTGTGAAAGTTAAGCTTTTACACCACCATCAACCCCATCTTATCTTCCCCATTGCCAAACCACTATTGAGCACAGTTATTTTGTCAAAAGCTTTTAGAAAATCAAAAAATGCTTAGACAATTAGTGAAGTTCTGAAGGCGCTACAAAATTGATACAAACAATTTTACTTAAGGAACGTCTCGGGGTTACTACCATCGCTTAAAGCAGTATTATTTCAAATTGACAGTTTTATGTCACGTACCTTGACGTCCCTAAAATAACGATTATAATTCTAAAACACGAATGTCAACAATATTTCAACATTACTTCTATCTAATAAATTTACTATTTATCATCATGTTTGGTTTACAATCTGGTAAATTACGATACATACTATTTTTGCAATAATAATATAAGTTAGAGTTGTCCAGGGTGTACCTATATGCCCGATCCTTTTGTTTTTGCACATAAATGACGTCAAATAGAAACCGAATGGAAAACCACAAACTCGACAAAAAGCGGCCGTTTCCATCTAACGCTCAAAGCCTCGTTAAAACTCTTCTGTTTTAACTACCCGCAGTTTTTGCCTCTAATGGAATCTAAATCAAAATTAACCACTGCCAAAATTACCAAAACCCAACCTTTACGAGGTAAACTTGGACAATAAACTTCACTTCACTCCATCATCAGTGATTTGTGAACTTCATAAACACTGTGCAATAAATAAAATTATAACGCAATAAATTTTTTCTTCGGGATGGGAAGCAATGCCTAAAGTTAAAACACCTGCTTCTAAAGGTGGGTGTCCACTATGTTCGCGCTCCAGTTAAGTCCGTGCATCTGCAACTGCTCTTATGGAGACGGTGCGCCGCTATATTTTATTTTATTGACTACCAATAAAAAAAAATGGTATAGTGTATTATTTTAAAAACAAATAATATTAAAATAATACACTATACCCAGTTCTGTTACAATAGTCAATTAAAGGCATATACAGCATTATATAGATTATCCGGTCAATACACAAAATATCCAAAAACAAATCGAATTAATACCAATTAAATGAAGGAATACAATTAATTTAAATTAATAATTAGATACAATATTATTAACTCAATTAAACAATATATTATAATAACAATTAAATTAGATACTATACAATACAGAAACACACATGCGCTCCGCTTTGTGTTTGCACGGAAACCGCCACCACGGAGCTTGCAAGTTGCAACGATGCACGCTCCAGGAGCTCGAACGTATCTACTACTGGAGCAGTTGCAGTTGCGAGTAACGCAATTGGAGCGCGAACATAGTGGATACCCACCTTTATGGGGAAATCCTTTTTGTTTCCCATTTAGAGAATAGTAAATAATTGAGTACATTTTATCTCTTTGACAGTACATTACCTCGTGTTTTATCGAATTGATCGTTGGCAATTTCAATTTTACGACCAACACAGGTAGGGCGATTAACTCACTAAGGACAAGGTTTTTTCTGACGAATGTAAAGTCCGCACGCGCAGCTTAACGTGAAACTGCACATACTACTACGATAAGACAAAACATGTTTTTCCTACGAATCGAGTGTTTTACGCGGACGTTGTACTCTTTCTTGCCGTAGTACGTTTTCGCTCTTCTTTTTTTGATTTTTATTTTGATCCCATGTTAAAAATTCTAACATACTTAAATAAATGCAATTGTAATGCATGGTATATATGTTTATTCGTCCATTTTGTAATTCCCTTCAGTCTCTTTCTGTCAGTTTCTTTTTCATACCTATGTACGAAATATGAAATTAAATATAAGGTTTGGTACAGACGTTCATAACAAAAGAATGAAATAAAACAAACGCTAAACAACATCAAAAAAAGGTTTGCCACCAATTGTTATATTATAATTATTGTAAATTTTTTAACCCTCTGCAATATCCTGGGTATATTTTTACTGACCGGCCGTAAAAAGAGGGATATATTATATTGAGTTATGTAAAAGCCGGTTTACATAGGGACAGTGACTGTCGATAATCACAGTCGCCGGCCAAAGGCGTGTTGCTTACATGTATCCAATCAATCACGGGATTTTGATAATGGCGCGATGCGTTTTGACGTATTCGTAAAACTTACTGGGAAAAGTACAAAACAAGACGCCTGCCTACGTTGTATTGGAAGTACTTTTCGTCCTGTTGCGGTAGTATTCTACAACATCTCATTAGAGACATCTCCAAATAAAAGCACGCGGACGGTCTTTTGGTCTGCCATCCAATTTTTATTGTACGTAGTTTAATTTGCCCTAATGATTCGAAAAAGGCGAGCGAAAGGAAGAGAAAAATGAACTGGGCGGTCAAGTAATAGGGATGAATGCTACTATTTATACTTATATTATAAATGCGAAAGTTTGGATGGATATATGGATGGATGGATGGATATTTGTTACTTTATCATACCAAAACGGCACTCTGGAATAAAACATAGACTACTTTTTATCGCAAAAAATTAAAGCGTTTCCGCGGAAACCCAAAAACCTCAATCCACGCGAACGAAGTCGCAAGCATCAGCTAATTATTAAATAATGGGTCTTTCAAAAATCCTAAAATTCACATCGTTGGTTAGTTTTAAGTTTGATAAAATGTATATAGGTTAAAGAAAAAAAAATTCAAATTTTTATAAATATTATATAAAAATTTAATACAATCTTTCATACTAGAAGCAAGTTTTTAATTTTGATTAAGAGTTGCTGATTTGATAGAGTTATTATCATCCTTAATCTCGACAGTGCAGTCTGCCAGCTTGTAAGAACAAGTCCAAGTTTTTACGCAAGGCCAATGACTGGCGTTGCAGTGACGCTGTCGCCAGTCGCTGTCTCAATTTACACCCGCCTTAAATGTCCAGTTCATAAAAAACAACACGATGATAATTTGTTGCGAGGGTAAGCGCGGGTCAGCGAGGGTCGTGAGTCACAGGAGGAGCTCTTTATTTATTATGTTGCGAGCATTATTGGCCCGCTTCACCCTCTTTCGGTTAAACTGCGAGCAATCAAATAAACATAATCATCATTATCATCTAAACCCATTGCAGGCTCACTATATTACACTAGTATTTTTTTTAATCCGCTACAAGTTATCTAAACTATACTTTCGTGAAAGGGGAACATAGAACTATTTATCATAGTTCATTTTTTCATCTACCCATAATAAAATGTACCCAGTAATAAACAAACAAAATAATAAATGAAATAAACAAATTTCTAATAAAAAAAATAAAAAATGTGATAAAGGGGGTATATACTCGTATGTAATGTACTTTGGTTTTTTATCTACTCATAATATAATGTACCCAGTTGATGGTCATAATAAATAAAATAAACAAACAAAAATCCGTACGTTTGCTAAAAGGCTATTTTGTTGACGCATGCCCCAATAAATTCGCCTCCCCGCGACTTGGGACGCACATTTTTCACGGACGCGGTGCCATTTTGGACGTTTTAAGGCGTAAATATGCAAGAAAGTGTCCAATATAAATCATATGATAATATACTACACGTATGCGATAGTCCTGTCCCATATTTTACACCCTTCCGTTGAACAGCGTAGGTATTTAGGTAACCAGAGAAAGACATAGTGTAGGCCTAGGATGAAATAAACACCAGATAGGAAACGTAAGAAAAATGTATGAAATAACCTTCGAATATCTTTTGCGGGGCGAGTGGAAAGTGCTTTGTCATTTTTCTGCCCAATTGACACTATTCTCATGAATAAGTCGATCACTATGTCAACAAAATATCATAATTAATGGCGAAACTCCCAGTTCGCGGCTAGAGGGGTAAGGCGAATTAAGGCCCTGTGTAACGTAAAAGGGGGTTTTTAAAAGCAGTGTATCCATCAAACGGTGACATAATGTATGCTTGTAAAAATAATGGGCTGTTTTCAAGACCTTTGAGCAGCCATTGACGCATCTCAAAACACAATTTAAAAAAATCTCTGCATTGAAATTTATTTTAAACATACCTCTTAATTTACCTTACAGCAATTTTTCTCCTTATTGAAACCAATAATTAGCTCTAGAAATCATACTAATATTATAAATGCGAAAGTCAGTTTGTTTGTTGGTTTATTGGTTTGTTGGTTTGTTGGTTTGTTGGTTTGTCCTTCAATCACGTCGTAACGGAGCAACGGATCAACGTGAGTTTTGGCATGGGTATAGTTGATCACCTGGAGAGTGACATAGGCTACTTTTTATCCCGGAAAATTGAGGAGTTCCCGCGGGAATCCAAAAAAACTTATTCCACGCGGACGAAGTCGCGGGCATCAGCTAGTATAAGATAAAATTCATATTTCTAAATCAAACACATTGTCGGATTTATTTGTATTGAAAAGTAAATTTTTTTTTTTGCAAATTATTTCATGCATTTTTTGCGACATGCGCTTGCTCGATTTCACCCCCTCACCTGTGCGTGTACATTTGGCTATGGATTGTCAAATTAAGATACCATTTACATTAGTACTACAGCTTTAGTCTGTCTCACTCTAGTCCTTCACTTTTGTAATACACCACTCATCTATCAAAAAATATCATCCTCGACCGACCTTAAGATCCAATGCACGGAATAGTATATAGTTATAGTATACCTCCAATAGCTCGGCATTGTAACGGAACTCTTAATCGCTTGGCGGTACGTCTTGTACGTAGCCACAGCCGAAGCCTCCCACCAAGCCAGACCAGAGAAAATTTATAAATTATAATTCCCAAGTTGACCCTGCCAGGGATTACTGCGCCCGGAAGATCGTCAAAAACAATACTCAACCCACAGGAGCGAAGCATTCTGAGATTAGATATGTCTTCAACAAATGACCTAACCTAACTCGTTCGTTAGCTATCTGGCAGTAATTAATTTAGTTGCTAGACTTGCTGGCTGCGAGCGCTGGAAATTCAGACTCAAGCTGTCGACAGAACACAGCGCAGTTAGTGGTGGTGGGTATCTCATTATATTATCTATTTGTTGCCTCGTTGGTCTATTGGTTAGCATGTTCGACTGCGGTCGGCAAGGTCCCGGGTTCAAGACCCGGGTGGGGCTCAACAAGTATTAGGTTTTTCTGACAGGAAATTCTCAATATTATAGCCCGGTTAAGGAAGTTGGCGGTGTTTCACCCTCGTGCCTCGGACAGAACGCAAAACCCGTTGGTTATGCGCCTGTTTTCTCTCCGGAGTGTCGGATTTTCCATCTCGTCGGGCTATGAGAGCAAGGGAATCGAGAGTGCACCTGTGTTTGTGAATACACTTGTGCACTATAATATCTTCCGCGCATAAATGGCTAATCTCAGTGGAGATTGGCCGCAGCCGACATACGGTCTTGAGGAAATTGTAATTTTTTTTTTTAATTTCATCTGTTCAATCAAATGAGAAGCATGGATTTAATTGATTACTATTGTAGGTATAATGTTTAAATCGGCCCTACCATATCTGATGCCCGTGGAATCGTCCGCGTGGTTTTACATTTTTCCAAATCCCAAAAGTAGTAATTGCGCGTAAATTACGAGTAGAAGGATAGTAAATAATTGTTGTTAATAAGACACTTTGTTCTTTATAGTTCTATTTTTCTAATTTGTAGTTAACTTGTTGAGTACTTCATTTTTTCAGTTATGAGGAGTTTCAGACAAGGAAACGCGTCTATGGACTCTTTAAGGCTCTTCCTAAAAACCGGAGATGCAGCTTGCTGCGGCTTTAGATAGATAGATAGATGAATTATTATATATTTTTTTTTTAAATATATAGGCTAGCGCTTGGCTGCAATCAGACTTGCATGCAAGAGGTGATGCAGCCTAAGGTGGAGCGCTAATGCTACACAATATATATAACGTAAACACTTAAAAAGTACAAGAAACGAAGGTCTTAAGGGCGGTGTTATCACTAAAAAGCATTGTGCTAAGTGAAGACTTATTTTTGTTCACGATTTCAATAGACAATAGATTTATTTACTTGTGTAAGCAAATATTGTAAATGGCTCTCTTGGGCAAATAAATAATTTATCTTGAACTAGAAGTTTAATTCGCTATAAAGTGCAAGATTGTCTTTACAATTGCGCATTGTGGAGTCAACTTCTCCTGAAGATGCTAGGGTATCGGAGTGAAACGTACCTACGTTGAGAGTGGTTTGGAATTGTGGTGTGGTGGATATCGCGGGCTATAAGTGCGGGATACACACTGTACCACTTAGATTTACCTATTGACGCGGATTATAGCAAATTAAACTTCTAGTTCCTCCACTTTCGCAAAATAACGCCTGCAATCCAATAATTTATCTATCTAAAAGTCTCAACTTCTCAGACGGTTTCAGATTTGAAGACGATCGGCATTGCAAATACGCAGCGCAATTAACCTGCCAAGAACCGAACAAACATTGGGCACCGTCCACAAAATATATCGCTCCAGATTCCCACTGAATTATGACCTGGGCAAAGCGCAAATATTTGCTTGCTCTGTGTATGTACCTTTCCATATATTCGTGGCGTGAATAATGATTTATTGAGCAAGATAGCTCACGTACGCGTAAACGTATCACAATAGATGTATCCTTTTATTTTACGAGTACTTTCAAATTAAAACGTTTTTTATCTTATTTACATAGGCACACTAACAATATAATATATTTAACACCCAAATTATGACATAAATTATTAAAAAGGTGTCTTTTACTGATAATGCATGTACCTAAACTATCAAGAAAATATTTTTATTTATAAAGTATATTAAAAAGCTGATTTGAAGTTTAATCTATAAGATAATATTATAAAGAGGTAAAGTTTGTGAGTTTGTTACGTTGTAGGGGGTAATCTTTGGGTCTACTTAACCGATTTTGAAAATTCTGGTACCAATAGAAAGCTACATTATTTGTGAGTGTCATAGGCTATACATATATTAACCTTTAAAATTAGGGAGTTCCCGTGGGAATTTAAAAAACTTATTTCACGCGGATGAAGTCGCGGGCATCAGCTAGTTACCTATAAAATTACTGTTTTATAAGTTATGATTTTTGAATTAAAACTTATTGATTTGAATTTACTCCTATAATAATAAAATCCATACAAATTTAATAAATACGAAAGTGTCTGTCTGACTTGTTTTCACTGCCCATCTGTTCAACCAATTTTTACGAAATTTGGTAAAGAGATAGGTTGATAGGTTGGTTGACTTTAGTAGAAAGGGGAAGGATTTAGAACTCAAAAACTCAAACTCAAACTCAAAGCATCTTTATTAAAAATAGGTATCTACAAAGTACACCTTCTGAACGTCATGTTTACAAGGAATAGGACTTGGTGGTGATAATTAGCTACGGTATCTTAAAACTAAAGCTACGAGGGTTCCAAACGCGCCCTTAGACTAACTTATATTCCGGAAAATTAAAGAGACGGCATTTCTTGAAAACTATACCTACACGCGGATGTCACTATATACCGACTTATAATTAAATGATAACATGACGATTTCTGTATATTATTAAATATTAAAAAAAAATATTGAAGTAAGCTTTAGTAAACTAATATTATAAATGCGAAAGTGTGTTTGTTTTTCACTCAATCACGCTGCAACGGAGAAACGGATCAACGTGGTTTTTTGCATGGATATAGTTGAAGACCTGGAGAGTGAAAAAATCATCAGTTAGTAAAAATAAAATAAAATTTCTATAAATTATACCTATACTTACCAATAATATTATTTCCACCATTGATGTAGAATTTTAGTATCGATGCTTTACAAGCATTGATGTAGAATTTTTTTAGTACCTTTCTATTTCAATGTTTACAAGATGTGACACCTCTAATCTTAGAGATTGTACATTCAACAAAAGTGTTACTTCGTGGAATAGAAAATCAAATAGGTATATATTCATGCAAGCGGCTATGTAAACTGTAAATGTAAACTTGAGCTCGTTTTAACGTCACATTGAAATCAAAAGCACATCTTTAATAGTAGATTAGTCCCTCGAACTATATCTCGGGCTGCAATTGATGCCTTACAGCCCTTGGCTACTAATCTACTATTAAAGATGTGCTTTTGATTTCAAAGTGACGTTAAAACGAGCTCAAGTTTACATAGCCGCTTGCATGAATATATACCTATTTGATTTTCTATTCCACGAAGTAACACTTTACACTATGTGTAACTTGTATTTAGTTTTAAAGTATCAATTTCTCATTTATAATATTAGTATGGATTAATACCCAATTTATTTATTCCATGTACTTATGACATACAATTGTCTCTTATGTTACGTCATGTTTTGATTCTACTACCTATGAATTATATACCTACGTTATCAATTTCTTGGTGGTCGTTATACATATATTTAAATTTAAATAAATAAACACATGTGTAACCAAGTTTCAAACTTCTATTTCGCAAGGTTAATAATCGCGTATGACGTAGTTCAAGAACTCTCATTACCCATCTCATACACATCAGCCTCTATAATTGAAAGCAAACAAAACTCTGGAATGAGTTCCGGTGTAACAGTCGATCAGTGTTTTGTTTGGCGGGAGCTGGCACCTACATAGCACGAACTAGAGAGTAACAGCTGAAGCAATACGGTGATGTCGAGATCTGTTTACTTTTCTAGTAGCTTTGAAACTGTTTTTTTTTATCCACTACAAGCTAGCCCTTGACTGCGATCACACCTGATGGTGAGTGATGATGCAGTCTAAGATGGTAGCGGGCTAACCTGTTAGTGGCATGGCAGTTATATTAAACCCACACCTCTTCGGTTTCTACACGGCATCGTACTGGAACGCTAAATCGCTTGGCGGCACGTCTTTGCCAGTAGGGTGGTAACTAGCCATGGCCGAAGCCTCCCACCAGGCAGAGTTGTTGTCTTTTAAGAAAACCTGGTACCGTTACTAGTAATCCATACTAAGGCAGTATTGTGTAAGGCAATCTTACACTGATTTATGATTAAACTAATTTATGAACCTGATTTTTGAAACTTTTAGGGATCGCCTGAAAATCGGCGCTGAAAATATGTATCTACACCTTAGCAGCATCACGCTGAGTCGAAGCCCTATTTGGAATTATTTCGTCACAGTTTAGTTAGAGCCGCTTGCACAAGGACATTTAAACTGATTTAGTTAAATTTTGTAATGCTGTCCCTTTTTGGCAAATGCATGTTGTAGTTTCCAAAAAGGGACATCATTAAAATATTTAACTAAATCAGATTTAAGAGTCTTTGTGCAAATGGGGCTAAGTTTTGAACTAGTAATTCTGTGTTCTTTAATTGGAATTACCAAAAACACTTTGGTAATTCTAAATAAAGATTTATTTATTTATTTAGTGTGTAGAGTTCCATAGATTCTTCTTTTTCCGCAGTTCCTACCTCAAAAAAAATTCGGGAGCCTTTTAGGATTACTTCGTTGTACGTCCTTGTCAAGGCTTATAGTTTTGTCACTATTTCATAAGTTTATTCAGGTGTTGACATAAAAAGGACAGATATAGAAAGATTTACTAAAACTCATTTAACGGGCTTCTGTTTGGCGTTGTGCGAGTGGGCCTTAAGTTTTCATTACGATAGTGTGTATGTCTGTTTGTTCAGAGATTTGCTTAACCGATTTTGACAAAATTTGGTTCAGAGGTTGTATCCCATACCTAGAGAACTTTTTGTTCGGGAAATCAAAGACTGACCACGGAACTTCAAAAGCTGAATCCACATGGACGTTGCTGTAGGATCATCTACTAAATAATAAATATATAAGTAGATAGATAGATCTAAAGATATTTTCTTTCTTTCTTTCTCGGTATCTGGGTTTAGTAATAGCGGTCAGGCAAGTAACAAACACTACCAAACATAAAGTGTTCGCAAGATATATCGTAGCAGAGCTGTGTGATGTACGGCCTGGGCAAAGTGCAAACGTTTTCACCCATATTCGGCGCTGGGATGGTGATTTATCGCGGGAGATAACGCACGTGCTCTTGGAGATGTCTCTATAAGTCTATACGTATTCCGTTTTATAGTGAAACAGTGTTTCTACCACGGGGATATCCGGGGTAATATTACTCAAAATGACAGCTTATTTTCACGTACCTTCATATTCCTAAAATAAGGATTGTAATTCTGAAACACGGAAGTCAACAATAATGAAACAATATGGCTCCTGAGCAGTTATAAGTCGAAGCACTTTAACTGCCGCATTAACAGTCACTTAATCGTTTCCTAAAGAACTGTTAATCATTACTTAAAGAACTCTCATTAGATTCCAATAAGGGCCTACGTCTGTAGACAGCACGGCACGTCACGGCATTTTCATGCAACGAATGGAAGTATAACTTGACTAGCTGATGCCCGCGACTTTGTCCACTTTCGTGTTTGGTTCCCGCGGGAACTCTTTAATATTTCGGGATAAAAAGTAATCTATGTGTTATTCCAGACTATAATCTATCTCCAGATCCGTTCCGCCATTCTGGCGTGTTTGAGTAACACGCCAGAATGAGTATTTGATTATTTGATTTGATAACAAATCAAATTAGTAGAGATAACAGTGTGACAATAAAATTAAAATTTCAATTATCGATGATCACCGTAGGCACAAGAACACTATGCACTAGCTGTATGCTTTACATGTATTGAAATTTCAATCATATTGCCATACTATTAAGTTATATTATAGAAAGATTATGACGAAAATAGGTATATTTTCACTGTCTCATAATGCCATACAATTAAGTTATATTAAAGATTATGACGAAAATAGGTATATTTTCACTGTCTCTTATTACCATACAAATAAGTTATATTATAGATTATGACGAAAATAGGTATATTTTCGTCGTCGTAATCTTACACGAGTCATGGAAAGTAGACGACGTTTCGCCAAGACGCCAAACTTTCAATGACGCATTCTATAATTTCCTCGGCGATAAATCGATTTGTCTACACAGTTTAAAACTCGTGAGTTATTGCTTTATGATACCGCTAACTTGAGACGCTACCCCTACCCCCTACCCCCAATACCTCCCCTCAGAAAACCCGTACCCAAAGCTCGTACTGATTATTTCTGAATATTATCTATGATTTATAGATTTTACGCCTCGGATTCGACGTTCGCGTTTTGTAATTTATATCCGCGTGAAATTAATAAGTTAACTATTTATCCCGGAAAATTACGCGCTACGCTACGCAATACGTTTTCAGGGTTTTTTACAGCCCATCTGTTCAACCTATTCTGACGAAATTTGACCCAGTGATAGGTTCCATCTAAGTGTGAGATCTATAGAGCAAACTTTGACTTTGCTTAGACTTATGAGATGTTTAAAACGAGACAGATTTTTGTTACTCACATAAGTCCATCTCGTTTTAACTCTAAGTAAGTTCCCAAAACACGAACGACGTTGTAGGTATCCTGTTGCGCTTGTTTACTCGCTCCGTATATAAGCGAGTGAGTTCATCTCTATGTGTTTTAGCCCTTTATCATACTAATAATTTAATATTATAAATGCGAAAGTATGTTTGTTTGTTGGTTTGTCCTTCAGTCACGCAGCAACGGAGCAACGGAACGGACGGTTGAGGAACTGGTGACATAGGTTTTTAACTCTAAGTAACTAACTATAATCTAATAAGAATTTTAGGCGGTGAATTTTTCAGCGCGCATTTATCATACGAAAAATAAGGGGAGGGCTACTAAATTAATTTACCCTTAACTGTAGCGTCGTCTACAAAATCTAAAGCGGAACCGCGGGCCACAGCCAGTCGTTTATAACGTCTCGTCTCGCGCTAATTTACGATGTTCTTATCAGCAGTTTCAGAGAGCGCAATATTTTCCTTCGTATCTGTACAAGTAGGTATCTACTACACTGCAGGCTGATTCAAGTCGGTTTCGCACGGGTATAGCTTTAGCATAATATTTTACTAGCTAATGCCCGCGACTCCTTCCCCGCATGGATTGAGGTCTTTCGGTTCCCGGGAGAACACTTTAATTATCCGGGAAAAGTAGTATATAACTCGTATTACTTGTACGGAACTACGTCACACAGTACACGTCATTCAAATCGTTACGAACTAAAGCTATAGATTAAAATTAAAAAGGTTATCGCTCTTCTTTGTGGTTTATAAAAAAAAAAACAAAAAAAAATATACTCCCTTTTCAAAAATCAAACCTCAGAAAAATATACGATTTATCCAATATCTTTGTTTTAAATCTATAATTCACTCTATGGTTATTCATTTAAGAATATATACCTACACACGAAACAAAGCCTCTTTTCCATAGTTCTCACTCAAGAACAAAAACCAAAAATTAAGTATTATTCCGGACTATAATCCATCTAACTGCCAAATTTCATCCAGATCCGTTCAGCCATCCATGCATCCATCCATCCATCCAAACTTTCGCGTTATAGATTTATATATTAGTCTTAGTTCACCCTCTCATGTC
Source organism: Erebia aethiops (assembly GCA_923060345.2). Classification (NCBI taxonomy): domain Eukaryota; kingdom Metazoa; phylum Arthropoda; class Insecta; order Lepidoptera; family Nymphalidae; genus Erebia; species Erebia aethiops. Next base: position 17,911,861 of record OV281091.1, on the reverse strand, counting down.
ACTTGTCAACCATGACATTAGGTAACAAAGACTAGGTACAGTCACAGACTGACAACAAGGACACAGACTTTTAATAAAGTTTGTGAGGTCGGTTTCCTTACGTAGATAGTAATAGATTTACTTGATAGCCTGTTCTTAACTGATGTCGGTTTATAGGGTCCTAGTAAAACTAACTCAACCTCAGTTCTCATTAAAAAGCCACACACTCAAAGTCTAACAGCATTAAATCCGGGTATAACCAAGAATCCGGATCCGCGTCATCCGGACCGCACCAGTTGAAAACTAATTTGCGTCCGCCGAACCCGGGGTCAATGCAGTTGACCGGGATTTTACATGAATCTGAAACCACTGATAAGTGGCCGTTATCACCTTTATACCAATCGCAATAAGGTATATATTCCCACATAAATACAACACTGTGTACTTGCTACTGTGTATACGAAAGTGGGACTTACTCTTGCACTAGTCAATTCTTACTGAGCGAAACTGAACTTTATCGCTTGTTGATTGAATTCGTTTCAGGTTGTCAGTTCTAAAGCTCCTTTAATCACACTATTAATTGGTATTTACTAACGCAAGGATAGTGAATTAAGAGTGTTTACTTGAACGTAGTCTGAGGCTGGCTCAGACCCTATCGGAGTAACTTCTTGTTACAGTTTAATTAACTTATGTTAAACACTGCGCATATTTGTTTATTGTACAGATGTTATAAAGTCAAGCATACATAAGTTTACCACAAGCCAAAGCTTTCTGGAAATTTTTCTACGTTAATTTTTTTACGTTTTTCTACGTTAATGGACTCTACCAAAAACGGGACTATAAATACAAAATTCAAATTATTTTTTATTCAAGTTGACTTTGACAAGTGCTTTTGAATACTCGAGTGAATCTACCAGTGGTTCGGAATGATTCCTACCGAGAAGAACCAACAATAAAATCGGTGGATGCTCTTTTGAAAAAAAAAAATATAATATTTATATTTTTGAATCCATACTATAAAAGGAAAAGGTGATTGACTGACTGACTGATCTATCAACGCACAGCTCAAATCACTTGACGAATCGGACACACAGATAATTTTTAAGATGTAGGCAACCGCTAACAAAGGATTTTTGAAAATTCAACCTCCTTTCAACCGATTTTTTTAAAATAAAAACTGCCAGTACTGCCCAGCCAGAACTATTATGTATATTTAGCGGACAAGCTCGAGAGCCTCATTTCCCAGTCGACCTTTGAAAGATGAAAAAGGCGTTTTGTGGGATTTTGACGAAATTTGGAAGAGACATAGCTGGCAACCCGCTGAGTGTCTGTTAGAACGTGTAGATCCAGTAAGAAACGCAGCGGTCGCTTTGTTTCCTACGTTCACATTTATGCTTACCCGTTGTTCTATGACCTTCGTCTAGCAGTGGACGTCTATAGGTTGAGACGACGTTGTTCTATGTAGTGACAGAAGCGACACGATGCTATACGACACCATAGAAAATCACAAACTTGTCTACGCTACAACGTAAGCCACGTGAAGGGTCAGCTACTGTTTGATACTGTTGCGATGTCGCGTTTGTCGCACTCGTAGGACATCGGGTTGTAATAGAACAAAATATTAAGTGAGGATCAAAATCAATAATTCACTGAGTTAAATGGCAGCACTATAAAATCACCTAGAACTGTCATAAATGCAAATTAATAACCAAGAATGTGCCACAGATAAAACACGATCATCTCTGCGCCGGAGATTTATTCGCCATAAACCATTCGAAAATTTTAATCTTCAAATAGCGTAGAATATTACCGCCATAAAACTATCGCTTGAGAATAAATCGGGGGAATACTTCATGCTATTGGAATCACTTTGCGGAGTCCTTGTAGTCGTATATTTGACCGATTATAATCATGGTATATTTGGAAAAGTTAAAGGCTTAGCGAAATATGGTAAAATCTAACGAATTTCTACCTAACATCTAGCTGCTAGATTCTAGCACTAAGGTTCAATCTTACTAATACGCGAAAGTTTGGGTGGATGTATAGATGTATGGATGTTTGTTACTCAATCACGCCCGAAAATCACGCAACGGATCTGGATGAAATTTGGCACAGAGATAGATATAGTCTGGAATAACACATAGGCTACTTTTTATCCCGGAAAACTAAGGAGTTTTCCGTGACTGATTATCACCATCATATTTTATAAATAACTGGACGTCAATATTTGTAGTGTACAAAATTCAAAAAACAGTACACAACAAAACAGTGTAGTTCTACTAAAAATTGTGTTGTGTAATTGAAAAAACATTATTGACTATTGACTAATGAGTGGAAATATTAGACGATCGACGATCGATTTTTAGTTTGAATTTCTGAATTTTCTCTGTTCTGGCCTGGTGCAAGACTTCAGCCGTGGCTAGTTACCACCCTACTGGCAAAGTCGTGCCGCTTAGCGATTTAGCATTCCGTAACGATGCCGTGTAGAAACTGATTTAATATAACTGCCATACCCCTAACAGGGCAGCCCGCTAACATCTTAGACTGCATCATCACTTATCATCATGTGAGAACGCTGTCAAGATGATAAAAAATTGCAAATAACACTGAAAACACAAGGCGAAAGTGTAAAGGGTATCGCAGATGGGTCACGCTTGAACTCGGGCCACACTTCAAATTGCCTTTAAGCCCAGGTGACCCCATCCGAGCTATCCGAGCAAATGACTACAATTCCTCATAGTGTCAGTGATTGAGTAGACATAGGGCAGCCGCAGGATGAAGTTACCGGCCCCAATTGATACTTACTCTTTCAATATTTTACAAAAGAAATTTCAATCGCACCTACTCAGAGCCGATTTCTTTATCTCCGGCTAATGTTAAACCGACGAATAAATTTGAATTTTTGACAGAATTCCTATAAAAACTTGTCAAAATACCATATCCATCGGTTTAATTACTCGAAATTGGAGAACGTATAAATAATATTATTATTTTAAAACCGCTTCTCACACGCGATACAAACCTTTGTTCTTGCATTATTACTGCATATTTTTTCTTATCTTGCTCTTATGTCCGTGTAGTGTGAACAAAAATGTAATGTCAATACTGCTTGTTTTTCCTGATTAAAGTGTACCTATATACCTACATCTATACTAAATATCTAACTAATAGTATAAATCGAAAAGTTTGAATGGACGTTTGTTACTCAATCAGAACAGAACGCCAGAACGGCTGAACGGATCTAGATGAAATTTGTCACAGATTTAGTAGATATAGATGGTATATCTGACTATAATTAGTTTGGAAAGGCTACTTTTTATCCCGGAAAATTAAAACCATAAAACCTCAATCCACGCGGACGAAGTCGCGGGCATCAGCTAGTAACAAAATAAGCTTAAAGTGCTTTATATCATGGACTTCCGCTTCCGCAAATAGCCGCCAGCCTCTATGCAAATAGTAAATCACATGAAGACATTTTGTCCTAAACGAAATTTACATAAAAGGCACCCGCGTTAGGAGACTCTTGCCAGCAGATGCTTTCATATACTCTGAATAGCGGTCTACCTAATTTAAGGCGAGGATGCGAGATGCGGGCTTGAAACTCTTACACGATTAGAATATTGGACAGCGGCGCTGTGAGCTGTAGTGCTGTACACTTAGTTCCAGTTTTAACATTGCAATTTCGATTGATAGTATTCGAGCGTTCGACCACATTGGCGTCCAAGTAAAATGGACTGAAAATCTCTTGATTTAAAGTCACAAATTCATTGTGATGTCTTCTCAACAGGCAAAAGCCTGTCGGGGTCTCGATGCCGAGCCTCCTTGCCCGGGCGTATCCTCACAGACAGCCACTACCTGGACTAGATGTTTCAGCTTTACTATACACTAGGCTGGGGCCACACCTTTAGTTCACAAATTCAGTATAACCGATTTTAACTTTGAAAGTTTCCGTTTGGAGCACTGGCTATGCATAGAATAGAATAGAATATTTATTTATTTGCATGATTGTAAGTAAGTAGGTACATAGTACGGTGTTATTTTGTAATAAGGTGAGCATGTTACAATCAGCCATACAATGGCGTGCAAAATACTTAAAACTAACATAGGGTTCATAAAAGGGACTAAACAAGATGCAAGCTTTAAAATTTTTGTAAAATTAAATTAAACATAAAATAAATAGACAAATGAGAGTTTAAATCGGGTGATTAGTTTAAAAATTCAAGAATTCTTTTAAATAATAGAAGTTTTGGGCTACTAGCCATTTATACAACTTATTTTTAAATAATTTAATTGGTAATGCCTTAATATCTTTTGGCAGCTTATTATAAATCTTTACTCATAAGGCTGAGCATAGGTACATGAAATTGAGCACTAAAACAATGCTGTCTAAAACAGGCTAATTTTACTTTGACGCCAATGTGTTCGAACGCTGGAATACGATCAACGTAGGTGTGATTTAAAAACTTGTGTTAGGGGTAGTGGACTTTATGCGCTATGATATTTAAGCCTTATTACTAGACATAGACCACTCATTCTGAGGGGAGAATCGTGCTCAGTATAATGACTATTTAGCCGTTACTGAGTCAAAATGATGATGAGTCAGGAAATAGTGGTCTACTGTCATTTAATGCTAGGATGCAAGTAGTTGGGGGGTAGTTTGAAACTTCTGCACATACGCTTAGCATATCGGCCATCCTGCGCCGCTGGAAATAGCCGGAAAACTGGCGAAGTAACTAGTAACAAGTGAATTACAGAACTAGCCAGCGTAATAGGTATTCACCACAGTTTGCTTTATCGTAATATGATAGTGCATAATTTTGTTTAACGTAGGTATATAATGAGAAACATAATTTGCCAAACAATAAGCTATTTAAAATATTTTCTTTAATGTAATTATGGTTCTAAGCAGTTGAAATATTTTATTGGATAGAATCAGGCGTTACTTTCGGACGGTTCAGATTTGTATGGGGCGTAGGCCAAGTCTTGTACAAGCAGAGAACTGAAGGAAAACAAAATACTAGACCAGTTTTTATTGGTCAAATCTACGAATTCGTCGTAATTTCAGGGCTAAAATTATTTAATCTTTCCAAGTTATGGGACACTAATCATGAGTAGGTAACAATGGCGGATTCGAATTTTGACGTTTTCAAAAGAAAAACACGTTAATTTGACAGTGATTGTCAGAAATGACATTTGATGCATTTCGCGCCTACTGCCTTCTCTATGGCTGAAGGTTGCCATCTTGGAAACGTATCGAAAACTTGAAATACATTTTTATTTTTTTGCTCGTTATTTACTTTACTGTTCTAAATTATTATATTTTTAATACAATCTATGTATTTTCCTCTATTCATGGTAGAGTGTACAAAAGTAGGCCTCAAATGAACCTTTTCCTTTGCTTTCTTTCTTGCTAAATTAGAATTATTGTAACTCGAAAAATTTGTACGTCAAGCTGATATACGGTTCTAATTTTAAGTAAAAACATCTTGAATCACCCATATTCTCACAAATAATAAATTTCAATTTCAATTTCAATTTCACCATAAGGTAATGTTGGATAAAATTAGCGACCCCGACGCGTCACGGGTTTATCCTAGTTTGGGGGCCCAGGGTAATTTAAGGCATGTACGTTTGTTTTGAACAAATATTTTTTAAAATTATTATTACTAGCTGATGCCGCGTGGTTTAAGTTTTTTGCTATTCCCGCGGGTACTCCTTAATTCTAAATCCTTCCGGGATAAAAAGTAGCCTATGACACTCTCCAGTTCCTCAGCTATACTTATGCCAAAAATCACGTCGATCCGTTGCTCTGTTGCGGCGTGATTGAACGACAAACCAATAAACCAACAAACAAACACACTTTTGCATTTATAATATTAGTATGATATGAAATATGATAATTATGTAGGGCGGCTGTCCCGAAGCAGCTTTAGGAATAATGAATTCCTTTTTGATATTGAAGAATATAATAAAGTAGTTTACATAAGAATATAGTACAAAAAAGTACCTAAGTTAGGTACGTCCGTTCGTTCCGATGTAAGGTATACGTAGGCAGCGAGTACATTCGGAATTAGATCTTCTATGGACGTTGAGACGCGCGGCATACGTGCTGACGAAGCGCAGTCGTCCAGCGTAACATGATAATATGATTACTAAAAAAAACAATAGTAGTACTTACCTATATTTATTACCTTCACGATATTTTTCGAAAGAAATCTCCTTAAACACGTGAGTCCGTCAAACGGCCGCGATCTAGCAGAGCGAGGTGTGCGAAATAAGTATCCAATTTAGCCGCGTTTACCGCCAAATTGCCGCCATGTTTCATCATGATGACCGCGCCCGCCATTTTGTGCAATGGCGTCGTTTTAGCCGTTTCGTTGGATGGAAACTCACAGAATAAGTAATAGTAGCTCATAGTTACTTTTTAGATTGAGGGAACATCTATTAGAGTTTAGTTTTAAAAATGTTGTTACATTTTGAAATATACATATATATAGAATCGTGAAACTATTTCTAATACTAGCTGAAGGTTCTTTGAAGTAATAAAACGCTAATCACGTGACATCAATCGCTCAATACGAAGCTTTAAACTCTATGGTGAACCTTAAAACGCCTTTTATTCCAACCTGAACCCTTTTACACAAAACCGAACGTGTGCGGGCTTGTAATTCTATTTATGCGTTGCTCTAAGGGCTTGGACATACGATCTGCAATGCGAGCATCAGAATCGGGTCCAGGGGTTGGGCGACCGATAGGCTTCGCTGAGAAATGAGCCCCAGGCATCGGGGGGACAACGTTTTACTAAGGGCGCCTCCAGTGAGGATCGGACCTCGGCTTAGCATGACGTTGGGACGAATGGGGGGTCGGTTAGACTATACTAGTCTGATTCGCACGACGCCGTACGTTCGTTCGTTCGTACGTTCAAGCCCTTACAGGGCAACATCGGTGAATGGAAAATGAATGCGTGTTCGCGCTTTCATCACTCACACGAATGCCTTATTCAATACGCGCGTAGGGGAGGCACTTACAATTTACGGCCTGAATCAAATTATACTTTGGAATACGTATTTCCGTAGATATACAAGTAATATGGAACCAGTTTGAAAGTTAATGCATTCTAATTTCAGCCGCATGGCATATTGCGATAGAATTTTTTATTCTAGATATGGAAGACTGTCGGTGGTACTCTTTATCAAATAGGTACTAAAAAAATTCTACATCAATGCAAATGAGCTATACAGTGGTACTCAGAAATTTAAAATGACGCAGTGTGTCATGTATGACCAAGCCTTAAAGGTTCGTTTCCACCAGAGATATGCTACGTTGCTAAGCTACGGAAGTGTGTCAAACCCACTAATAGAAGCGCTTGATCTGACATCTAGCGATCTAAGCTATAAAAATCAACATCATGACAAATGAGAGGTGTATAGCCATAGTGAAGGGCCAGAGTGGGACAGGCTGATGCAGTACTTTGAAAATGGAATCTACCAATATTATCATCCTAAATCAGTTAGACCAATATAGCAATGTAGCACTTATCTAGTGGAAAGGCAGGCCTGTCTTTAAAAATCGACGTTATATAATCTTGCGAGCATAGAGTCCGCAGATTGTATTGGATGTCGCACTGTACGTATAATACCTAGGTAGGTAGATGTTGGAAATAATTTGATTTTGCAATATTTCCCCATGCCCATATCTTCGTGCGTATTGAATAAAATATATCGGCGTGAGCGATGAAAGCAATACACTCTTCGTACACCGCTGCTGGCAGGTGGAGTAACATAATGTTATTGTTTTTTACAAGCTTTTTATTAAATTGCAATGTTTGAGGGTTTGTTTAAATCAAATCTTGCAACTGAATTTTAAAACCCCTAACCGATTGAGCTGAATGCATACTTACACGTTTAGTTTGGATGACAATGAGGCTAATTCTGATGTATACTTAGTTTAAACTAAACCAACATGACAGCATTATAGGCTGACCGTTTAACTCACGTATCGCCTGCGCGGTAAGAAGGGAGCGGGGGCGGGTAACGCTACACACGGAGTCAATAATCCAAAGATTTATCTCGAGATAGAGATTGTTGGTAAAGAATAAAATAATAAGTATCTTTAAAAATTTAATAAATTTGTATCCCCGCTCCCTTCTTACCGCGCAGGCGATACGCGAGTTAAACTATTGGCCTATAAATTAATATATTTCTTTATTTAATAATCATTACATCAGGCCCCGTCAGGTCATGTCAGGTATTGCAAACCTATTCATACCTACTGGCTACTACCGCCTCCAGAAAAAGACAGAACTTGATTTAGTGCTTCCATTTTAGTCAAGTTTAATTAAAAGATTAAGGTATACAGGCCACATTGCAAGGTTAGCTAAGTAACGTCATTGTAAATCCAATATGGCGAACTAGTTAAAGATACGAAAAACGAAATGACGTCACATTAAATTCAACATGGCTGACAGCATTATATAATTTGAAAGCTAAAGCTACGAGTATATCGGACCGAGTTTAAGATTATGAACTGCTATTATCCACTAACTAACATAGCGATCGATTTGTTTCAGCAGAAACACCCACATGTGATCTTTGAAGCACGCACGAAGATGAACAGAGGGTGTGGTAACAAACTCGAGCAGAACAACCAGAAGTCGGGCCGGCGGACCAAGCACATCGAATACATACAGACTGTACTATCTGAGGCGTCGGAATATAAGTAAGTTTTGCATATTATTCTTATAAGATTTACATTATAATGTTGATGTTATAACGTTAATGCTACAACGTTATTAGTTTTAACCAAAACACCCACATATAATCGCGGACGAAGATAAACTGAGGCCTAACAAACTCGAGCAAAACAATCAGAAGTCGGGCCGGCGCGGCGGACCAAGCACATCGACTGTACTAATCTGATGCGTCGGAATATACGTAATTTACAAAATTGTTAAATGGTTAACGTTATAAATTTATTGTTATAACATAACTAGAGGTCGCCCGCGACTTCGCCCGCGACTTCGCCCGCGACTTTGCCCGCGTACAATTACTGATTTCCTATGAAATTTTCCCGCTGCAAAAAGCCTATCTATACTAATATTATAAATGCGAAAGTTTGGATTGATGGATGTATGGGTGAATGTTTGTGTTCTCAATCACGCCAGAACGGCTGAACGGAGCGAGATGAAATTTGGCTCAGAGATAGATTATAGTCTGAAATAACGCGGATAGCAATAAACCTCAATCCACGCGGACGAAGTCGCGGGCATTAGCTAGTTTTGATATATTAAATCAGTTAGAACATCAAATTTATTCCAGCGTTATAGGTACACTGGTTTATTCCATCGGCTCAGAAAGTAAAAGGTCGTGACGTGCGTTTAATTCGTAATGTAAAAGTTGATCTACGCACGTTCGTTTGATCCCGGCGGATTAGTTTTCAGCTCTCAACTTCAATTTAAATTAAATCCACTTTATTTATATGCTCTGAAACCAGATTACGTTATATAATGTTCACGAGAGACTTTTCTCTATATTTAGCCGCTTAATTATAATTCCATGAGATGGAAAATTTTATATTTTCGTTTGTTTATCGAATCTTGTATCATATGATATACGTGATCAAATTAGAAATGAGGAATTTCGTAGAACTAGAGTAACCGTACGAACGCAAATGGTTGCAAAGCTGAAGTGTCTTTGGATGGGGCACATAATAGTTCGATGAACCGATAGGGTTAAGGTCAAAGTGTGCCTAGTGGGAGATTTTCTTTCCATTCGATGGCGATGACGTTAGCTACGATTTGTATGGAATTGTTAAGCGCTTGATATTTAGCGCTCGATCAATCTATACTAATATTAAAGTTTGTACGGATGGACGTTTGTTACTCCATCACGCCAGAACGGCTGAACTGTTCTCGATGAAATTTGGTACAGAGACAGATTGTGGTCTTTAATAACACAGAGACTTTTTATTATCTTATCTCGGAAAATTAAAGAGGAACCAAAAAACCTCAATCCACGCGGACGTCAGCTAGTTCCATACAAAAAATTATACTTAACTTTGACGCAATTGAATATGTAAAAAAACTCCCACTCGTCCTGAAGGTAACGAAGACCTACCTCGCATCGGAAAGCACAGCGTTGTGAGACCGCTAGGTGGACGGACGGACGGACAGGGAACTTCTTTAACATAGGCTGGCGCTTGGCTGCAATCAGACACGCTTGCAAGTGGTAATGCAGCCTAAGGTGGAGCGCGCTTGCCTAGAAGATGCCTATTCACTCTTGAATTGAATCTACACGTTGTACAACATGAATCATATTTAAGATCATAGATGAAATATTGAATTTTGTAAAAGTTTGTGATTATTCTCGTCTCGTATATCCTAACTTTTGTCATGTTCAACGCATTTATCATTGCTGAAAATTGCATCAAGCACGTTCCGGTGCAAATCGTATATCATGAAAATACGTGGAACCTAACCAATAAAATTAAAATAAAATAAAATATATATTTATTGCCAATACATAGTTACAGTCAATTTTTAACTTTGGTCTCTGCACAAGGGAACCTGTATCGCGGAGACCCTATTATAATTACCTAAGTTTAAACATAGCCGAGGACTAACTAGGACACAATTTTAAAATTTAAAGTAAAAAATAATATAAACAAATGTAATTTTGCATGCCTGATTTATATGGTGAAATATATTTTCTACTGGAAAACTAACAGATATCATCTCATTGTAAAAAATGTTTCTGCAAAAAAGACTCATCTTCTGGAAAGATTTAAAAAAAGTAAAGAAATAGAAAAATTCCATATAAACACACACTATTGAACTTACTAACAGTAACTAAGTACCTATTTTTTTAAATGGTTTCATAAAATGGGAAAGTCATAAAAATACGTGAAAGCTAGAAGATTCGACCTCTGCAAGATAAAAAAAAATTAGATAGAAGCAGGCGTTACTTATCGAAAGTCCATGATAATTAAAAAAGAAGGCTTTGGCGGATTATAGCGAAATAAGCTTCTTGTTCCTTGATTAAAAAAAAATAGAAACATTCCATAGACAACAAACAAAACACTAACTATTTTTGAAAAATGTTTCTTAAAATGGGGTCATTTCATAGTGATAACCATCGATATATGTATATGTAGGTACTAGATGGGCCCTTTCATAGAAAAATGTGGGGCGTCCGACTTGCTGAACACGTTCCTCACCTGTCTTTGTCCCCGTCGTAGCGCTGTCACGGTCGCTCGTCGTGTAGATAATTTGGCACTGTATAATTTTTATTTTAAAGTAAGTGTTTCAATTCACAATTATACATTTCCAAAAAAACGTTATTTAATCTTCCTATTTAATATTTTTATCCATTACGCAATCATTTAATTTCCGCGGCAAACTGTATGATATTTTTTTAAACTAACTGGCCTCACGGCTTAGTACGGCTATGACCTATATTATCTATGACCGAGTCATACGTTTTCAAGCTTTCATTCAAGATGGGGCATATGTTGCAAGCAAGTTCCCGCTTTTCGGACTAGATGGCGTTACTAGACATACGCCCACATTCTTTGTTTGACAGGGCCCGTCTATGTAAATTGAGGTCGTTGGTGATAACCAATAATTCCTTGAAGCTGGTGCTTAAATTATCGAGTGTATTAAGGCTTTACACATAAATAAAAAAGAAATAAGCGAACTCATTGTGAGGCAAGAATAAAAGAGACTGTTATTCAGATGGCAAGAATTCTGTAACTCATAATTCGCGGTCCACACAGCGCCCGTTCAACTATTCAACAGTAACGAACAATTTTTCTATAGGAACTGTATTCATCAAAAGTTCCCAGTTTACTCACTCGAACAAGGAAAACTGAAAAAAGTTGCCAACTTCTGCCCTATTGCATTATTCACTTCGCTGTAGCACGTCCATCGAGTTGGTTCTTTGATTTTTATTGGATGATAATATTTTTGTGATACGAACAACATTTCGAACTAGGGATGGATGCGAGGGAGAATCTTTACACATACGCATACGAGTACCTAGGTAGAATTGAATATTCTTGTTTTTCGACAAAGTTGCACTCTCTATTATTACACTATCAAAATTTCCCAGTTTACTCACTCGAACAAAGTTACCAACTTCTGCCCTATTGCATTATTCACTTCGCTGTAGTCGCTCATCGAGTTGGTTCTTTGATTTTTATTGGATGACTAGCTGACCCGGCGAACTTCGTACCGCCTTAGTATGCAAAATTAAATGTATATTTTTTAATATTTCTGAGAGATTTTCTTAATTTTTTTTTCCGTAAGAATCTTCTCCTAATAATAACAAATACAACAAAAAAATAATTAGTGAAATCGGTCCAGCCATTCACGCGTGATGCCGTGACCAAGGAAAACGGGTTTCATTTTTATATATATAGATAGATAGATAGATAGATATTTTTGTGATACGAACAACATTTCAAACTAGAGATGGATGCGAGGGAGAATCTTTGAACCAATGATATTGTGGCCAATCCTGTTTATCACTATCTCTAAACTAAACTAAAATAACAGCTTCAAATCCAGTTTTGTCAATTTCCGCAGGAAGTAACATGAGTATTATGAACGGGTTAGCAATATTTTTAGTGCTGTCATTTTAGTATAGTTTAGAGATCGTGTACAACAGACTCGGCCCCATTGACTATCTAATTCTATGCTTTAAACATCCCTAACTACAAGTGTAGATTTGAATTTTCTTGTTTTTGAACGAAGTATTATTACACGACTACCCAAAAAAAGGAGTGTAATATTTTCAGGATTCATATTAAATGATAAATCCATACTAATATTATAAATTCGAAAGTGTGTTTGTCTGTCTGTATGTCTGCTACGCTTTCAGGGCTCATCTGTTCAACCGATTTTGATTAAATTTGATACAGGGATCCCCAATCATAGGCTACTTTTTATCGCGGAAATTTAAGGAGTTTCCGCGGGAATCAATAAACCTTAATCCACGCGGATGAAGTCGCGGGCATTATCTATTGATTTAATATATTCTTACGACAAGTCAAAACTCTACCACCGGTTCGGAAAGACGTTCTTCATAATATTACCAAGGATGTGTGTAGATAAACACAAGTTGTCCTACGTGAAATAAATGAATCGTTTATCATTAATGAAGATTGACGAAATTACAATTATAATTAAAGTCTTTAATAAAATACGTATAATTTAACACAGTATGCCAAATAAGTCTTCACCAACCCGTTAGAAATAGCTCCGAAGTCCATCGACAAAAGGGTTTTGTGCCTACAAATTGTGCTGCCGGAATGATGTATGCGGTAAGCCGCTTGAGCCGCGCCACAATGGCCGACCCCGCCGCCGCCGCCCTGCTGCAGGAGCGATGTATCGAAGTATATTTCAATTCGCTTCCAACGTTTTACTAAGTCACGGAATATCTGTATTTCGAATACCATCATGTACTTGTACTCTTTTTTGAAGTGAAAACTTCTTTAGGCGCGTTGAGCACTTTTTGGTAGGGGGTAAAAATGTGGATTACGCGTGATCGACACCGTTCTTCTTAAGACAAAAGATCTTAAGTATATTATAGGAGATGGATGAAAGGGACGAAAGAGAATGAGGCAAGCTGAGGCAGTAATGGTAGGCCTTCGAGGCGGGGACATCACTGCTTGGAGAAAGGAGGGGTTTTTAGCCGGTAGGAGTCCGGCACTATCCGATTCGGAGTCGGATGTCCATGAGGATTTTCCCCTCCTACAGGAAAAAAAAAAGTATATTATAGTACATTCGTAATTAAACTTTAATACCTTAGTTTTAAGGTTTATATTTTATATTATTTTTAATTAGAAAAAAAAAAATTAATATTCGTTTCACTTCTATCGGCAGTCCCTATAATTTTTTTATTATTGACTCACTCTTGACGACAATCATGCTTACCCGTTGTCCTAGAAGTCTCAGAAGTGACGCCACGCGATACGACGCTATAGAAAATGGCAGACGTATCTGTCACCGTAAGATTATAAAAACCGTTAGATTGTAACTAACTAGCGATATTGTAAACTGTCGACAGATTACAATTTAACGCATTATTTTTGGTAGATTGTAATCTGTTAGGTATATTAACCCGATAAAACCTAATTGCCCGGCCTGCGGTCGGACACTCCCTGATTGTTTATGTCGAACCCTAACTAACCTACAAGAAAAAAACAAGAAAACGTAAATACAATGAATATTTCAAAAATTGACACTCAGAACTTTTAACGGTTCACAATCTGTCGACAGTTTACAATATTTAGATACGCTAGTTAGATTACAATCTAACGGTTTTTACAATCTTACGGTGATATATCTACGCGACAACGTAGGCCACGTGAAGGGTTTGATACTGCCGCGTATTGCGGTGTCGCGTTTGTCGTTCACGTACTACAACGTGAAAACGTGAGGTCTAGGGAGGAACTCGATTGCCTAGAAGATGCCTATTTACTCTTGACTTTAATGTAATCGGCTTAATAATAATAAAATAATAATAAAAGTTTTTATTAAAGGCAAAAGGGCCCAGTATACAATACACACAATACAGTTATACAATAGTAAATTAAAAATAGAATACAATGGTATAAAATAAAAGTAACTACTACACATAAAACTTATAAACTAACTTAAGTTATGCGTAACAAAACAGGGATGCTGAAAGGGTTATACCTAAGCGGTTCGTATGAAGAAAACTTCGAACAAAAATTTATAAGGATGCCGGTTTCTCGCTGTATGGTAAATCGGCGAAGGAAAACTTAACCTGTAATATACATAAACCTGAAAATATTATACATTATCATTACAGTACAGTACCATTTTCAGTCCGATTAAGCAGTACTCAATTTTAGGCTAAGCTGAGGCATTTTCTTACATGATCTGAGCAGCATATGCGAAAAAGCGACTCGATACGACCGAATGCGACAGTTTCAACAGTAGCTTTTCTATGGAATCGTATAGCCTCGCGTTGCGTTACGTCGATTTCACGGTCACCTAGCATAACGGGTCAACGGACGTTGAAATTTGCGTGCTATGGGACATTTGCGTCACCCAGGCCGTATATCTCTCAATATATCACCCAGAATTGCTTCGGAACAAAACTCCAGAGTATATTTTAATGGGGTGAATTAATTCACGGGACTGTGTCCCGAAACAAGTGCGTGACCTGTGTGATTTGTCATGGGGTCCCTCAGTTCCCTCGTTTCCTTGTGAAAATGTTTTTGAATGCTCCGTTTGCGCCATTGTTTGTTTTCAAAAAAGGCTTCAGGGGAAGCAATTTTGTTCAGTGATTACGGATCTCTTAAAATTTGTTTGCGAATAACCCGGAGCTCATTTTCAGTGTATTCAACTCGAATTCTGTCCTCGAAATGAAATATTTACTCGGATTGGGAGAAAAAGACTTCATGTTACATCAGAAATTGTGGAAATTCTAATATAGCGGCCCTGGCAAATATGCTCCTGTACGTATTTACTTTTCGTGCGATATCAAACGTATAGTAGCCGTGATTGGTGGTTAAGAATTCCTGGCATCAGTGAATATAAGATGTAACTTTTCATGTGTGTTTTAAGCAATTAATTAAAATCACTTAATGTAAGGATGATTATTAAAAACACCGGGAGGAAACCTGCAAGTTCTCGAAAATCTTCTCAAAATGATGTTTGCCAATCTACTGTTATTATATTAAACAAGCTGTTGCCTGAATACTTTGCCCTTTTAGGGGTTGAAAATCTTTTATTAGCGCAGATGGCTACGTTATATATATGTATGTTAGATTATAATCTAACTAGTGAAATTGTAAACTGTCGACAGATTACAATTAAACGCATTATTTTTCGGTAGATTGTAATCTGTTAGGTATGTTAACCCGATAAAACCTAAGGGCCCTACCTGATTATTTATGTCGAACCCTGATCTAACCTACAAGAAAGAGACAAGAAAACGTAAATACAATGAATATTTCGAAAATTGACACTCAGAACATTGTCACTCAGAACATTGAACGGTTCACAATCTGTCGACAGTTTACAATTTCGCTAGTTAGATTACAATCAAACGGTTTTTGCAATCTTACGGTTACATATATATGTATGCCAAATCTCAGCCCGATTCGTCCGTCAAGTTATTTGACCTGTTGATAGACCAGTCAGTTAGTCCTTATGTACACATAAATGATTGATTTTGCCCCCCGATTGTATACGGAAATCGTAATCGTCAAACTGATAATTCGACCTGTTTATGTAGTTCATAGATGCCTGCATGTCAACAAGTGAATATAATTAAAATTATTAAAAAATACGACTGCTCTGCCGTAGCCCGTATTGAATTACCTTTGGAATCTTATTCAAATTTTTATTAAATGATATTTTTTTATGAATCACTAGATATTGAACTATAGTGTTATATATTTTTGGAATCTACTCATCATTTTCTAGATGATGATTATATTGTTAATCTTATTTTCGAATATTTTTTTTCAACTTTAGTCTTTAATGCGGGACCATGGTGACCCCATCAATTTTTTTTTTTATTTTACTATCCTATGTCACCCGGAATAAGCTAGGGATTCTAATGATACCTCATTTATCAACATCTGTTCTGACGTATAGAAGTTATGGTGGAATATACAAACTCACATACATACATATATATGAACCCTGAAAACAATATACTCCTTTTTTGAGGCAGTCGTATAAAAAGTTTAAACTCCTTGTAAAGTTCAAGTAATACGTTTTATGCTGTCAAATGATTACGCTTTGCTGAATTTGGGCCTCTGGTTTGTCCTGTCCGGTCCCTACTCTGCTTTTGCTGTAACAAGGTACGTTTAGCATTTCACCCCAGAACTTTGTTGGACTAAATCCGTCACGAAGTTTCCACCTCATTGCCACCATAAACACCGCATTTTTTTATTTATTTGTTTACATCAGGCAACTAGGCCCATAGAAATATATACACAATAAAATAATATTAATACATATGAAAATAATTAGGAAACAGTAGGGGTTCTGGATCTGGCTTCCCTGAATCGACGGTAAACTATGCCCTCAGGCCAAAAGTCTGAGCTGAGGAATATGTCTTTGCACGATGCCGGTACAGTAAGGACATACGAGCTGAAGTAGGTTGTCCTACTGGACTTAAGTTTATCCAGGGTCAGCTGCACTTCAGTCATCTGCGAACAACCAGATTCTAGCGAACCTTCTGCAGCTGTTCCATGGCGATTTTTATACGTGTTCAGAATATACCGTATAATATCTGCCTTGTGTCCACAGTGTCTATCAATTTTTTTCCATAAGCGTCATGACCTGACAGATTCATTCCTTATCACCCAAAAAAGTCCAATAGATCGCACAAAAGGAAATTTAATTAGATCTTTTGATATTCCGAACATCATTCCAAATCCAATAAGCTTTATAGACTTTTAAGCAGACCCAACGAAGTCGTTATATTTCAAGTCAAATCGCGATAAAGCGGCGAAAATGTCAAAGGTATCATTAAAATGTTCTCAAGCCAAAGTAGCGGCAAAACCGCTTTATCAACGAATTCATCAGGAGATATACTGAAGTACTACCTACGGGTCTTTTCGACAGAGGTTTATGAGAGAAAATGTTATGCAAGCGATGTTATGAAGCGATCTAAACGTTCAGCATTTAAGTGTGAAATAGCGTAGGTATCCATACTAATAAATGCGAAAGTGTGTCTATCTGTCGGCTACGAATAAACCGCCCATCTTTCAACCGATTTTGATGAAATTCGGTATAGGTAGGTTACATCCCATGGAAGGACAAAGGGTACTTTTTAACCCGGAAAATTAAAGAGTTCTCGCGGGAATCAAAAACATTCACGCGGACGAAGTCGCGGGTATTATCTAGTATTATAATAACTCTTCTGTTACGATTGAAGCAGTGATTACTTCAATGTACTGGGCAATAGATATTAGAGTGCACAAGTAAGTACACCTTAACACGATGGGACGGCAGTTAAACACGACCGGAGATCAGGCGCAGGATCAACGGATTTAACAGAAAAATCTCATGCGTTTTACTGTCCAACTCAGGACTGTTGATTTTCAGTATCCTAATAAGCTAAAAGACATATGAGGCAGGTTTTCTAAATATAAAATGAAAAGGTCAGTCAGTCAGACTTTAGTCTGACTGACTGGCCCTTTCTGAATTTCTCCTTTCTTTTCCTGAATTTCTGAACTTTTTTCTTTTTCTGAATTTGCCCTTGATTGAATTTTAAATTTCAATTTGTTTGAAAATCGAACTAAACGTGAGCGAAGCCGCGAGAAAAAAGCTAAGCTATCAATAAGACTACACATTGGGGCTGATTCTGTAGTGCACAATCTCTAAACTAAACTAAAATTAGAGCATTACAAATATTGCTAACCCTTTCTTAATACTTCCTACGGAAAGGGACAGAACTAGATTTAAAGCTGCCATTTTGCTGCCACCGGCGGGAATGGGGCTACTTTCTGTCTGCCCGTCTTTGACATGAATTGAATAAACAAATTTAAGAAATCCATTAAAAGTATGCTCCTGAAAAAAGCTTATTATACTGTTGAAGATTATGTAAATGATAGAGGAGCATGGATTTGATCGCTCCAGCAATGCTGGGGACAGCGGTTACTTATGTACACATTGATATAGTAATTGTAAATGAATTATTTAAAAAAAGCAACCACCGAGTTTCTTGCTGGTTCTTCTCGGTAGGAATGGCATTCCGAACCAGTGGTAGATTCACTTGACGATTCAAAAGTACTTGTAAAAGTTTATTTGAATAAAGAATATTTGATATTTGATTGATTTTAATTTAGTTTAGAGATTGTGTTATACAGAATCAGCCCCATTACCACTTTTTTTATCCACTACAAGCTAGCCCTTGACTACGATCTCACCTGATAGTAAGTGATGATGCAGTCTAAGATGGTAGCGGGCTAACCTGTTAGGGGCATGGCAGTTATATTAAATCCATACCCCTTCGGTTTCTACACGGCATCGCAACACAACTTACAATGGTTTAAAATAAAACAGAAGGTAGCCCCAAACCACCGGGTGCCAATACATCATCCGAATACCGTTAATGCTAATGTGTTATAAGGTAAACACGAGTACAAATATTATAATACTTGGATATATTCTACCCAAGAAAGGGTGGATGGTGAGAAATTGAATATTTGTAGGAAACAGTTGGGGGGCTACCGCCGTATTATGACAATGTACGGTCAATGTTCTTCTTCGGATCTCCTCATTTCTGATTTGATCACGTAGCCTCTGAACATAAATAAAACAATAAAATAAATTAAAACTTCATTTCAATTCCTTACATTATGATCCTAAAACTCTGTCAACATAATCAAATATAAATATTATAAACTCGATCACGACCCAACGGCTGAACGGATCTGGATGAAATTTGGCACAGAGATAGATTATAGTCTGGAATAGCGTATAGGCTTTTTATCCCGGAAAATTAAAGAGTTCCTGCGGGAATCAAAAACCTCAAACCGTGCAGATGAAGTCGCGGGCCTTCGCTAGTAATTTTATAAATGCGAAACTATGTTTGTTTTTTGGTATTTCCTTCAAACACGTCACAACAGAGCAACGAATCGACGTGATTTTTTGTATGGTTGAGGACCTGGAGGGAGACTAAAAAATATTTTTTTTAGTTCATCTTAATTTCAAACGAGCAAAAAAATTTCCTTATTCAGATCTCATTTAGTTAAGCTCAGTTGAAGTGTGGTACACAACATAACTGACCTCATTATATTATAACTAAGTCTTAACTCGAAGTCCTCATAATAACTAAAGAATAAGGCAAATAGAAAGTTCCCGAATACCCCTCGAAATGAGCTCGAATTTCCTTGTTCCGTTAATGAGGTACTTGGTGGACCGAAGATAAAGTCGATTAAGGCTCAGAATTAAGAAGGGTAACCTTTTAAGGCATTTTTTCTATAAGATTGTGAGGCTTCATTACTTTTTTTATACTGTTGTATCTGTAACACCTACATATACACATATATATAGCAAATCACACACACATAATATATACTAGTGGTTCGCCCCGAACTGAGACCTCGCGGCGTCATCTATTGACATCAATGTGAAGTTCTGTTAAAAATACTGAAGCTCATTAAAAATTAAATAATTTCATTTCCTTACAATATTTATCTAATTTTAGTATTTATTGTTCAAGTACAAGATATAATTCAAATAATTGATCAAGTTTCAGGCTCAGCCTTTCAGAAAATTTAGAGTTCTCAGGTCAACTTTGGACGTTAGAAAATCTCCACTTTGAAAGCCCCCCATTTCGTCAATTTTATGGGAAAAATTTGAAAAAATATATTTTTGTACTCTGTTCCTAATTATTTTTAAATTATATACCTACCGCAACCGTATGTTACGCTATAAAAAAAATTTTACTTCGCAGTCGCTTCTATGAGAGCCCCCCTGAAATAAAGATTTTTATAACTTTTTAAGCCATATTCGGCTGGAGGCCATTGATTTACATATTATATTTTAAGCTTAAGTAATTACGTTCAATAATTCAGAAGTTATAATGCTCTGACAGACGGACGGACAGACGCATGAACGGACAAGTGCAAATTCACTCAAGTAGACTCAGAGACCTTCGTTTCGCTCGGTCAAAAATGGCATGGCTGATTGAGAAACCGTAAATATCGAAATTAGAAATCATACTATACCTCAATTAAAAACCAACAACAACCGAGAGTGAAGAAGCCCAATGGAAAGATCCCGAGGTTCGTTGAAATGTCCTCGAATTTCCCCGTTCCATTAATGAGGCCCTTGAAATACGGAAGATAAAGTCGATTAAGGGTCAACTTAGAAGGGTAACCTTTGGAAGCGACTCGAGCGCGGAGCGTCAATCTTTTTGGTGCAGCAAGCCACGGGTATGAACCGATTTTCTTTTCATTTCGAACATATTCGTAGGCTACGATTACACTAATTGTAAGTTTAACATACGTAAGTCGCGTATATAAGTAACTTACGAAATGTACACAGTCTTGTAAGTCGCGTTTCATGTGCGAATATTATATTAGGTACCTAAGGCACTTACGTAAAAACTTAAAGGTGTAATTGCGGCCGTAGAGAACCCGTATTTAGGTTGCTTGGGATAGTATTATTACTTACTAAATCGGCTCTAGTTTGGTACAGAGAGAGGCTTTCAAATTCAGCTGCGTAACAAAGGCATAACCTCCTGGCAGTAGAGATTTAGCGACCTAACGGAAACCCTCCCTGACGATTTAAGGGTAGCTAGTAACGACTTGAGATGCACGGAGTGGCGCGTCACGTCAAATATTATTAGTATGGGACCGCGTCGCGCAGTGCATCTCCGTGCCGCGATGCTTAAGTGGGCCCAGCTGAATATACCCTCATACAAAGAGTACTTGGGGCTATGTGCCGCGCCGCGCCGCACCACAATAGTGGGGGTGATACGATGTTACCCACGATGGTATTACGGTCTAAGTGTAAACTACCACACCTTTTCCAAATTATGAAATTTCTAATTTCAAGAAGTATGCCAGTTAGGTACTAAAAAAATTCTACATCAATGATGCCAGTTGTGTGAGATTGCAGTCAAGGCTTGATTAATTATTAATTTTCGTATACAAGTGCCTCTGCAATCTATATTTGAGTCAAGATAGATGAATATACTTTATTGCAGACATATGAAAGAATATAAAGTAAAGTTAACTAAAACTAGGTGTGCAAAGGCGGCCTTATTGCTTACTGAGCCTCTACCAAGCAACCTTTGGTGAGAGGATCTAACAAGATGTGTAGGGTAGTGTGGCACAATAGAATACACGTTATTATCAGTAGGTAAGCACATAAAACATAATAGACGTATTTATACATCACATATAAATAAAATAAATAAATATTATAGATAGCAATATATATATTATTATACATAAACATACGTTAATAGAGATGCTGAGATATTTGAGACTCTGACTAACTATAATATAGTATGAAATAAAACGATTTTATCTAAATAATTACTTACCATGGGATGCAATACAAATTTAGGAGGTAAAATTTATTCCACAAAACGAGGATTCAATTATCAAAGTAAACAAATTATAAGTCCGATCCCATTACATTTAAATGGCGTGTAAACCAATTCCATCTTAAATATTATGAGCTAACAAAACGATGAATTTGAGGATTCTTGTAATGTCTTCTATTTGAGGATATTTCGGACATTTTATTCAATAACGATTTTAGCATTAACATTTTATGCAATGGATCCATTATCTGAAGCCTCAATTCCTTGTACGCTGACTTGGTCACGTACCTACCTAAATACGTCGCGTCAGTCGCGAATACGCATTTTTACTGACAAAGCTACATTACTAAAAGTATACGTAACCGACGTAAGCGACCATATCATGGGAATAATTCAGACTTTAAACGATATTTCTTTAGAGACAATTATCTCGTCCCCTCCTTTAAATCTTTCGCCTTCTTCGTTGGTCTACTAGTTATGACGTTCAACTGCAGTTGAGTATCCTGGGTGTGAATATCTCTCTCTATTTGTATCGAATTGCCGAATTCACCCATGTTCGCGCATACACTTTATGCTCAATAATATTATCCACTGCGCAGATATCTCTGTGGAGATAACCCCATCGTAGCCAAAACTCAGTCGACAGAGGAGAATGCTATTCTTATCATTTACAGAAAATGTAAACTTTTGAAAATCATCTTAGGAATATTTATGACCATTTAAAATTAACAATTATTGATGAAAATCTTGTAGATATACCTACTTATGTACTAACATCAAAATGTTAAAAAAAGTAATTCAACTCTCTCGGCGACTTCCTATTTCTCTTTCGGCAACGTGCATTATTTTCTATGCATAATATACTAAATGAAAAAAGAGTTGTTAAGTTTTGGCTAAAAATTTAAAATTATTAAATCTTCTGTAATAGTAACCGTGCCTTCTTTTCCAGTGGCAAGGCCGTGGACTGGTGGCAACAGGGTCTAAGCACGTACGCCATCAGGAGGTTCAAGCGGGACGTGAGGGAAACGACGAAATACATCGAAACAGCGCTGGTCATCGACAGAGCAATGTTCGAAAGGAGAAACGGCAGCACTCGATCTGAGGTCGTCCACGATGCTATCCAAGTCGCCAACATCGCTGATTTGGTAGGTTCCAACTTTTTTTTAAATTATTTTTGAACAGAACATGTCTTATAGTTAACAGAAAGCTTTCCTTTAAATTGAGTAAAGTGAAATTTTTAAGTGGTATAGTTTTTAGGCTGACGATAGCTTGTTAGCTCCCAAAAATCGTTTCATTGACGACTTACAAAACATTGAATTTTCTCTACCATTCAATAACTTTGTGAGAATGTATTTTCCAAAAAAACATACCTGATAGTGAAATCCGTATGAAAATCCGATGGCTGGTTTAAAAGAAGTGCAAAGGAATGATGAAGTGAAGACAACGCGACTTTCTACTTTCTATACTAATAATTCTATCTATTTAGTGAAGATTTTTCTGTCCAATACGTACGTGTGGCAAGTGTCGGGTTATACCTATGTACCAACCTAAACGCTGTTTTCGGTTTACATTCTTTGTTCTAACATCTTTCAAAGACTATACCTATGTATAGACTTACAATAAACCTTAAAATTCGTCATAATTCTGACTTTCTCTGATTCCACGAAGTATTACAGTCCCTAGAGGGTATTCCATTTTTCTTTTAAAAAAACATACTTTAGGTACATCTGCTTATGTACGGCAAAAAATATGCAAATTCTTTCGTGATGTCATAAGTTTTGTCGCTATATATTCTTACGTCTTTCAACATATACACTTTGAGCCAGTAATACCAGACATTTACCACAAAGAGTTCCCTTTATGCCTATCGCAAACCACCGATTATAATCAACCCGGCAAAAATCGGTTAAATCTTTTTGTTAATGTGTCACACCCTTCCTTCTCGTTGCTCTGAAATGGGTTCCAAGTTCCAACTACCAACTCACGATAGTTGTGAAATTGGAACTGTTTTTTCGTTCGTGTGTGCGACAATGTTTCCAAATTTGAGTGCTCTATCAATTGTTGTACTTAAAAAAAAATTACCTACTTGATAATGTTAATGAACTAAAAGTTAGTCTGAATATTGCTTTAATGCCGACGTCCCACCAAAACGGTCCTATAAATATGTTTAACCGAATTTCAGCCCCGGTAGTCTTAGTATTAACTGTAAATAACCTCTGCAGGAAATATAATAATGCACGTGGTTTTTTGTACTTTCTATTTCCTCACTGTCATAATCTAGTGGGATCGCAAACCAATTCAACCAGAGATAAAGTGCAAGAGTACCCTAAAAATTTAACTAAATATGACTCCAATCAAATCACACCAAAATGCGCTGCGTGGAATGAATTGGAAACCGGCTGTATGCGTTAAGCCTTACGCTACAAGACGCCCTCCGACACGCATTACCGCAAGTGCCTTTATGGCCAGCGCTTAGCAGCCAAGTTTATTCTCATGTACATTTGTATTCTAGTTACTTACCCGTTTTTTCTGTATATCCATGATTTTCATCAAAATATTTTTGAAGTACACTTGTTTAGTTTTTTTTTTACAACAAATCAGTACTTATCTCGGAAGAAAGTTATAACTATCGTTTGAAAAAAAACACGGTTTTGAATGCCGAAAGATGATCTGCCAATCAAAATGGCCAAAGAATGGCCATCAGAAGTGGACAAAGGAAATATTTAATTTATTATTGCAATTTACAGTTTCTTCTAAATTCTGCACAACCAGAATTTTCAAATAATTATAAAAAACGTCCTCCCAGTCAAAAGAAACAAAGAAAGAAATAAAATACTATTGCAGAAGCTCCATATAATACTCCTTCCTTCTGTCCACAGTTATACTCATTTGTGAAGAAGAAAACATGATTCAAGTATGAAATGAATTTCAAAACAATGCTGTGTCCGGGACGAGCTTATAAAAGGGTGCGCGCGCTGCTGCCAGGCTCTCTTCCTTGTCATCCGTCGTCGCGTGTCGATATTGTGTGATTTTTTTCGTTGTAATAATTATCATGTTCAGGCAAATAAATGTGCCAGGAGAGCTTTTTGGTCTTTCTTCTTCAAGTATCCTCTAGAAATTTGCAATAATACATTAATTATTCAACAATGGTGTTACAG
Organism: Erebia aethiops; assembly: GCA_923060345.2. Classification (NCBI taxonomy): domain Eukaryota; kingdom Metazoa; phylum Arthropoda; class Insecta; order Lepidoptera; family Nymphalidae; genus Erebia; species Erebia aethiops. The sequence continues at coordinate 17,886,672 of OV281091.1, read as the reverse complement.
ACAAACATTTAACATTTAACCTACAGTTGTACATAAGAACAATATGCTTGTCTGTGACACCGCCCTGAAAGGGTGTACAGCATACACATACACAAACAATAAACAGAGATTTCTAAGCAAACATTGTGAAAGAATAACTATTCCAACTTGCAATACCATTTCAATTTATTTCGGGCTACAGAGTTCGCAAAGGATAGAAGATAGGATATGAAGGAATAATAATATAAGAAAAAAAAAATACCTACTTAAATATCTCTTGAGCGGTATCCAGGGAGAAAATTCCTACGTTAACAAACGAGATGAATTCAAATTCGCCATTCCAATTTCCAACGGGGGAAAATCCCACATCTAAAAATTTGATGCGGGCTCCGCAAACTTGTTATTAGCACCGACGAACGTTAACGAGTATGGAAATACTTGGAATACCTACTACATAATGTATTAAATGTGTTGATAAGTATCCCAAATTTTCAAATCAAATCAAATTAACTACCGGAAATTAACTTCTTAATTTTCCGGGAGAAATAGAAGCCTTTTTTCCTTCTCCGGGATCTTCTATCTATAAAGGCTGAAAACGGCAAGCGGCGGAAGTATGCCTCTCTCATAGAGAGATATTTGTTCCTTTAGTAGTGCAGAGACCCTGGGCCCGAGTGTCTTTTTCTTGCAAGAAATTTCACCGCACTTGCCTCGCGGTTAATCATTCATAGCGCATCCAGCGCCAGCGCGGAAATACAGCCAGCGTTCTTGCCTCTATTCTACGCGGGCATGATTTATATAGTTTTTTTTAATGTACAGGCAGTAGGCACAGGTATAGGCTAGTGCTTGGCTGCAATCAGACTAGCTTCCAAGTGTTGATGCCTTCCAATCGACTGCCTCGACGTTGGTTTAGTGGTTATCATGTTCGACTGCGGCCGACGAGATCCCGGGTTCGAGTCGGGTCGGGCCGACGAGATCCCGGGTCGGGCCATAACAAATGTTGGGTTTTTCTGACAAGAAATTCTCAGTACTAACCCGGAGTGGTGGTCCACCTCCGTAACCAAATAAGTAATACATTGTACATTTTATTTGTGAAATAAAATGAAATAATTAGTATGGAATATGGATACTCGATAGTATGGACGTAAATATCTCGTTGGTCTAGTGGTTAGCATGTTCAACTGCGAATGACTAGGTCTCGGGTAAGGTTTTACTAACAAGAAACTCTCCGTACCTAATACGTCTTAGTAATAGCCCAACCCGGGAACCGAACCCAGAACTTCGTCATCCGTAATCGAACATACTAACCACTAGACCAACAAGGCAGTTAGTTCGTAATAAAGCCATGAACAAACATTAATTAAATTCCTCTAGTTCCTAATAAAGTCATGAACACACCAATCTTTAACTTAATGATTTTTTAATTCCATCCTTTGAATAATTGATTACTCCGTACTGTCTCAATTATTCATGGAAAAAATTCCAGCGGATTAAATTCGAATTTGTGAGTATAATGGAGAAAAATTTGATGTCTTAAAACTTGACGGTGGCTTGCAAACTTGGGCTTTATAGACACTGAAGTAATGTAGAACTTTATGCATTACTTCTACTTGCAAGCACGTTATACCATCTACTTGAGATTTGAAATGCTCCTGCCAGGGACTAAGGAGCTAAAACTTTGCAAATGTAGTAATTTTTGTACGATATTTTCGAAGTTCGAAGAAGAGGTCCAGACTGAAATAGACCAAAATTTCAAAAAATAAATCTTCTTTTTTCTGGTGGGGTAGTAACTAGCCACGGCCGAAGCCTCCCATCAGACCAGAGCAGAGTTACATCTCCCGAATCCTCAAAAACCAACCGCCTCTTGCATAGCCTAACTATAAATACGAATGTAAGTTTGTTTGTCACGCTTTCACAGCTCATCTTTTCGGTTGATTATGATGATATTTGACATAGTATCCCGGGGAGGACATAGGCTACTTTATATCCCGGAAAACTAAAAAGTTCCCGTGAGACTTATAACACAACCTATAAACCACGTCGCGGACGACGTCGTTGGCATCGCCTCTCTATACTAATATTATAAATGCGAAAATTTGGATGGTTGTATGGATGGATGTATGTTGGTTACTCAATCACGCCAGAGCGTGAAACGCCAAATGGATCTGTATGAAATTTGGCACAGAGATAGATTATAGTCTGGATTAGGCTTCTTTTTATCCCAGAAAATTAAGGAGTTCCCGCGGGAACCTAAAAATCTCAATCCACGCGGACAAAGTCGTGGGCATCACCTATCTATACTATAATATTATAAAGAGGTAAAGTTTGTGAGTTTGTGAGTTTGTGACGTTGTAGGGGATAATCTCTGGATCTACTGAACCGGTTTTGAAAATTCTGGTAGAGAAATTTCCAATAGAAAGCCACATTATTTGTGCAGAGTGTCATATTAACCCGAAAAATTAGAGATTTCCCGTGGGAATTTAAAAAACTTATTTCACGCGGATGAAGTCGCGGGCATGATCTGCTAGTTAGTTACAAAACCAAAAGCCTCTTATATACACGATAATTACCATTCCGTTTCTAATTTTTCCAGTACTTTCGCACGCTCAACACCCGCGTCTCGGTCGTGTACATCGAGTCTTGGCAGAGCGCGGACCAGGCGGACATAGACAGGAAGCACGACATAACGCGCGCCATACAGAAGTTCAGCGACTACACCGCCAGAAAGCTCTTCAAGATCGAGAAGGACACCACGCAGTTGCTATCGTAAGTTTATCAATATCTATAAAAGTCATTGTCCTGACAGAAAACCTTCATCCCAGCTGAACGAAGAAAGAAGGATGCCAAAACCAGGCTGTCGTTGTGTCTTAACCATTTATTTATTAAAATACGTTTTCTCAATTATACCTAATTTCACGTTCAATCGTGAATCAATTTTACTCATTGGCGAAAGGGGGCTTATGAGTTAATTAAAAAAACACTGTATTGTGAACGTTAATTCAACAATTTACAATCTTTTAAAACTCGACTCTAGACGCAAGCAGCTCGAAGCAATGGTATTGCATGGTTTGCTCCACAACAAATATGACTGCATTGACTTGGTTAGCAAGGTTTCTCTTAATGTTGTCAGGAACGCAAGTCGACGACAGGTGCGTGCTTATAATCTGTTCGCTGTCAAATTCTGCCGAAACAATGCGGGCAAGCGTTCACCTATGCGTCGACTTGTTGACGAATACAACAGAAGCTTCGACAGTGTTGATATCTTTGCTCTGTCTGAGGGTAGATATAAAGAGGCTGTCATCAAGGTCTTGAAGGAAAAACAATTTTTATAAGGATTGAATTTTTATAAGGATTGAATTTTTACCTACATTGGACAAGAGATTGTAACCATATTATATGTACCTCAATTATATTTTCTCTATTCCATTTTCTTATTGTTTCTGTTTATTTGTTATTATTTTTTATTGTTAGTAGTAAATTTAAATTTTAGTGTTATATTTTAGCATACCTATATATTATTTTAGCATATATATTATTTTAGCATTTTATTTTATATTTTATGTATAACATATATTTAATTTAGATAAGTTTGATACATTGTGTCGCCTTCATATTCAAAATTTTAAACTGTTAACCCGTGGATGGTGTGGTGTATTGCACATTTGTTTTATTTTGTTTATTAATTTTGTTTGTGTTTAGATAATAAGATTTTAATGTGTAATTGTTTATCGTCCCTAATAAATAAAAATAAAAATAAAATAATTCGCTTGTCGGCACGGCCGGTAATTAGTATTGTACCTACCTGACACATGGTTTCGAGTGATGAATACAGATGGCGCTCGACCTGTATTGCGCCGAAGCAGTCTATCCGCGGGCCTTCGGCCAATCAGAGAAGTTTCCGCTTTTAAGGCAGCCATGTTTAATGGCGTGACGTCACAATATTTTATACAACTTAAAAGTCAGATTACTACTAACTCCCATCGAACATCTTAATGAATTTTCAGTACATTTCCAATGTTTTATCATTAATTTGGTTAAGACGCAAGAACAACCCAAATCTCATAGGCAACGCTAGAGGTGTACTAAACTAAGGAACTGTAGTGTACTTAGATGTGGATACCGTAATAAGTTATCACTGTAACCTCATTGTGCAATTACAAACTCAGCATATCTTATCTTATCTTATCTTACTCTTACTAATATTATAAATGCAAAAGTTTGGATGTATGGATGTCGGTATGGATGTATGGATGTATGGATGTATGGATGGATGTTTGTTACTCAATCACGCCCCAACAGCTGAACGGATCTGGATGAAATTTGGCCAAGAGATAGATTATAGTCTGGAATAACACATAGGCTACTTTTTATCCCGGAAAATTAAAGAGTTCCCGAGGGAACCACAAAACCTCGATCCACGCGTACGACGTCGCGGGCATCAGCTAGTTTTAAAATATACAAAAGAGCTCCGCAAAATTGCAATTTACAGTCAATATTGCACTATTAACGTAAGGCAGGTGAGTTTAATCAAAAATAAATGGAATTTTACCAGTCGAGAGCTCGTGCAGTGCTATTTAGTGCAAAGGCAACGTTGCCGCAGTTATAATGAGGAAATATAATACGTAATGAGGTGGACTACATTTTGCATTCTACCGGAAATTGACCCAGTTTTAGATAGTTGCAATATTCAGTAGTTCAAACTTGTCTTTCTGTCTGTCTGTTTGCTACGAATGATGGTACAGAGATAGGTTGCATCCCGGAGAAGGACGGAGAAGGAAAATTGGAAAGTTGCCGGAATTTGAAAAACCTTAATCCACGCGGACAAAGTTGCGGGCATCATCTATACTAATATTATAAATACGAAAGTTTGGATGTATGGATGGATGGATGTATGGATGGATGTTTGTTACTCAATCACGCCCCAACAGCTGAACGGATCTGGATGAAATTTGGCACAGAGATAGATTATAGTCTGGAATAGCACATAGGCTACTTTTTATCCCGGAAAATTAAAGAGTTCCCGCGGGAACCACAAAACCTCGATCCACGCGTACGAAGTCGCGGGCATTCGCTAGTAATATTATAAATGCGAAAGTTTGGATGTATGGATGGATGGATGTATCGATGGATGTTTGTTACTCAATCACGCCCCAACGGCTGAATCTGGATGAAATTTGGCACAGAGATAGATTATAGTCTGGAATAACGCATAGGCTACTTTTTATCCCGGAAAATTAAAGAATTCCCGCGGGAACCGAAAAACTTCAATCCACGCGGACGAAGTCGCGGGCATTAGCTAGTCTAGTATAATATACCTAACTATAAATACAATAAACGATCAAAATGCGGAACTTTGTGATGCACACGTTTTACTAGTTCATCATCATCATCATCATCATCAGCCAATATGCATCCACTGCTGGACATAGGCCTCTTTAAGATTGCGCCAACGTTGCCTATCTTTGGCTGTTAGCATCCATTTGATGCCAGCCACTCTCCGGATGTCGTCGCTCCACCTAGCCGGGGGGCGCCCCACACTCCGTTTGCCGAGACGCGGTCTCCACTCTAGGACTTTACGACTCCAGCGGCCGTCGGTCCTTCGGCAAACGTGACCAGCCCACTGCCACTTCAACGTGCTAGCCTTGAGAGCTATGTCGATTACTTTGGTTCTTTGGCGAATTACTTCGTACTACCTACACACTCTCTTTGTTTATGTGTGTTACAAATATTTGCATGCTGAAGTGTCAGTAAAATATGCAGGGCCTCTTTAATTTTAAGAACTTTGTTAACCACCCATATTTAGCAAATAAACTTCATTTCATTTCATTTCATTTCATTTCATTTCATTTCATTTCATTTCAACTATAAATACAATAAACGATCAAAATGCGGAACTTTGTGATGCACACGTTTTACTAGTTCATCATCATCATCATCATCATCAGCCAATATGCATCCACTGCTGGACATAGGCCTCTTTAAGATTGCGCCAACGTTGCCTATCTTTGGCTGTTAGCATCCATTTGATGCCAGCCACTCTCCGGATGTCGTCGCTCCACCTAGCCGGGGGGCGCCCCACACTCCGTTTGCCGAGACGCGGTCTCCACTCTAGGACTTTACGACTCCAGCGGCCGTCGGTCCTTCGGCAAACGTGACCAGCCCACTGCCACTTCAACGTGCTAGCCTTGAGAGCTATGTCGATTACTTTGGTTCTTTGGCGAATTACTTCGTACTACCTACACACTCTCTTTGTTTATGTGTGTTACAAATATTTGCATGCTGAAGTGTCAGTAAAATATGCAGGGCCTCTTTAATTTTAAGAACTTTGTTAACCACCCATATTTAGCAAATAAACTTCATTTCATTTCATTTCATTTCATTTCATTTCATTTCATTTCATTTCAACTATAAATACAATAAACGATCAAAATGCGGAACTTTGTGATGCACACGTTTTACTAGTTCATCATCATCATCATCATCATCAGCCAATATGCATCCACTGCTGGACATAGGCCTCTTTAAGATTGCGCCAACGTTGCCTATCTTTGGCTGTTAGCATCCATTTGATGCCAGCCACTCTCCGGATGTCGTCGCTCCACCTAGCCGGGGGGCGCCCCACACTCCGTTTGCCGAGACGCGGTCTCCACTCTAGGACTTTACGACTCCAGCGGCCGTCGGTCCTTCGGCAAACGTGACCAGCCCACTGCCACTTCAACGTGCTAGCCTTGAGAGCTATGTCGATTACTTTGGTTCTTTGGCGAATTACTTCGTACTACCTACACACTCTCTTTGTTTATGTGTGTTACAAATATTTGCATGCTGAAGTGTCAGTAAAATATGCAGGGCCTCTTTAATTTTAAGAACTTTGTTAACCACCCATATTTAGCAAATAAACTTCATTTCATTTCATTTCATTTCATTTCATTTCATTTCATTTCATTTCAACTATAAATACAATAAACGATCAAAATGCGGAACTTTGTGATGCACACGTTTTACTAGTTACGCGAAATTCGTTCAGGGAATTTGCGTCTCAAGCGATACTTCTAAGATGCTGAGCAGATCTTGAGACGGAGAGATTCGCGGAGATAAGATTGAGCTTGTATATAAATGCAAATGAGATAGAAGAGCTAATTAAAATAAACGGATCGTGTGCTTTTCGTTGAGCGTTTCTGTGTAACGTCGCTTTGCCAAAGTCGCTTTGCGCCGTCAAGTGCATGGATTCGTAGTGAGACCATAATTTAGATAACTTTAATCGGGACCGACGAATTTCATCCACGGCGGCCAATCTATGACAGATATTTTCAATGATATAGTTTACTAACTGAGAGGGGCGGCCTTAGCCGTTGCGAGGCTCCGAGCTGTAGATATTTGCGAGGCGCGAGATTCAGATACACATTTGTATTTAATGACTTCTTCTACTTGGGCTGTAGCACTGTTGTGCAAGAGCGCGAGGCCCCTGCAAGAGCGAGGCCCCGGGCTGTTGCCCTGCTTGCCACCCTCTAAGGCTGCCTCTAAGGTTGAGGTTTTTGTTTCCCGCGGGAACTCTTTGATTTTCCTTCCTTATATCTGTTTGCCAAATTTCTTCCAGATGCGTTCAGCCGTTCAGGCATGATTGAGAAACAAACATCTATCCATCCATCCATCCGAACTTTCGCATTTATTTAATACTAGATGATGCCCGCGATTTCGTCCGCGTGGATTAAGGATTTTTGACTTCCAAAAAAGGAGGAGGTTCTCAATTCAGCGCATGTTTTTTTTTAAATAGGTACTTTGGTGTTTAGGTCATAATTTGATTCGGTGGTTGCAATAGCGATTGGGCCCTGGGCTTAACTTATTGGATCAAGATCTTTCGAGTTGTAGCAAATTCCTCCTGTGGGTTTGAATTAGAATACAAAATTATATTATTTATTATTTTTGTCTGGTGGGAGGCTTCGGCCGTGGCTAGTTACCACCCTACCGGCAAAGACGTGCCGCCAAGCGATTTAGCGTTCCGGTACGATGCCGTGTAGAAACCGAAGGGGTTTAATATAACTGCCATGCCCCTAACAGGTTAGCCCGCTACCATCTTAGACTGCATCATCACTTACCATCAGGTGAGATCGCAGTCATGGGCTAGCTTGTAGTGGATTTCAAATATATATAATATCTATATATATAAAAATGAAACCCGTTTTCCTTGGTCACGGCATCACGCGCGAATGGCTGGACCGATTTCACTAATTCTTTTTTTGTTGTATTTGTTATTATTAGGAGAAGGTTCTTACGGAAAAAAATATTAAGAAAATAAAGTAGTGCATCATTGCTACGCTAAGGCGGTACAGTACCCGGCAATAAATATTGCACATCGACCTTTGGAAAGAGACAATCGGTTATTTCGGCTTCGTATAGCGTTATCTCTGTCGCACACTACCGATCGGTAGTGTGCGACACGATGACGCTATACGAAGCCGAAATAACCGATTGTCTCTTTCCAAAGGTCGATGTGCAATATTTATTGCCGGGTACTGTACGAAGTTCGCCGGGTCAGCTAGTATATATTAAATATAGTCCTTAAATATGGTCAGTAAAATGTTGAAAAGCAAACCAAACACATGCTAAGCCGTTGCGTATGGAGCTAAATCGCTAAATCTATAATGTCGACAGGCAAATTATGACAGGAAGTCATCTCCCCGGCTGTTATCGACTGTTCGCATCTATCGGAAAATACAGCGAAACTGTTCATTTACAGCCGTTTCACGTTGGAAGCGTCTTCGTAAAATATCACTTTTTTTTTCTTCAGAGGAGGAAAAATCCCTACGGACTTCTGCCTACTGGTAGGGCATGTCTGGCTCGCACGGACTAAAATAACCTCCACATGTTTTTTTTTCTACTACAAGTTGACTTGACTAGCCCTTGACTGCGATCTCACCTGATGGTAAGTGATGATGCACTCTAAGATGGTAGCTAACCTGTTAGGGGCATGGCAGCTATATCAAACTCATACCCCTATTCGGTTTTTACACGGCATCGTACCTGAACGCTAAATCGCTTGGCGGTACGTCTTTACTGGTAAAGTGGTAACTAGCCACGGCCGAAGCCTCCCACCAGGCCATACCAGGGAAAATTCAGGAATTATAAATTACCCAGCTGACCTTGCCAGGGATCGAACCCCGGACTTTCGCACGTTAAGACAACAGCGCTCAACTCTGCGCCAGGGAGATCCTCAAAAGTCCCCACGTCTTCAAGACCAGCATGGAACTGCATACCTAGCATTGCTTCGTAACTTACTCGGCGTAACTTATAAAAGTGGTTCTACTGTATAGTGTTAGGTATGTACAGTGCACGGTGTAGCGTAAATCAACCCTTATCACAATACAAATTTTAGTTATCCACCTAACCACTTGGGCGATGACAAATGGCCTTACCTTCGTAGACCCATTTTTGATGATATAATACTGTGGTAGCAGACGTACAGTATTATTAGGTATATTTTATACAAAATGTGGAATTGTTACCTACTTTTATTTCCTTTATTTAGGTATATTTATTTCAAAGTCCTTCGCTTTTATGTTTATCTACACAAAAAGCAATCCACGGCAATTTGTACAAAAATATAACATTTTAATATGACAAAAAAATATATTATAAAACATGATGAAAATATTTTCCAGGACAGGAACGTTTTATTTTGTTCAACAAATTGAGGTAATTTATATTTCTTTTTTTATTATTTAGGCTCATTCTGCCTTTGCAAGTTTTTATTATTGACTAGTAAATAATATTCTATAGTTCGCGCACGAGTCGAATGCAGAGCAAATGTATGGTGACAGTGAAAGGCAAAACACACAGGGAGAGGGCGCGGGTCGGTCCCGGGCCGGTTCAGGTGCGCGGCTGGTTGAATTCCTTGTATTTATATGGACGACATCACACGCGCATGACCCGCATCCGCGTTCTATGTGATGGCGTCCATATAAATACAAGGCATTCAACTCGCGCGCGAACTGTTGAACTGCTACCGCTAAATTGTGTGAACCCGTTAAAGTTCAGATTAGCTAGTTCTGAGGTGCATTCATGTAAGGATTGCCAATGAAATCGTTCTAGTCCGGCTTTAAAGTAAAATAAACCATAACAACATTGATTTAGAGCTCAATTTAGTGTATCCATTCTCATACGTTTAGGGCATCGTACATACCTAAACGTATGAGAATGGATACACGAAATTGAGCTCTAATTCAATGCTATTATGGTTTATTTTACTTTGAAGCCGAGCTTAAACGATTTCATCGGTAATCCTTAGGTACATGATTGCACCTCTGACCTGAAACTAATCGAGTCCGTTAAAGATTGAAAAATGTTGGCTTTCTCAGATTGAGATTCGCTAAGTAGTCTGAAGACTAACAACCAAGCATTCGTTACTCAAGAAAATAGTTTATTCGCTGGAATAAATCATCATTTATAATTTCTATTCTCATCGATTGTAATATTTTTCCGGACAGTAATAGTACATTGTTCACCGAGGGGAGAAAGTGACCGATTACTATCGAGGGTGTAGTTTGAGGCCCGAGGCGTAGCCGAAGGGCCGCAATACACACGAGGTAGGAATCGTACTTTCTACCGAGTGATACATAGTGCTTTATACTACACCTGCGAGGAAAATAAGCGATAATAATTAGTGATTAACGAACTTACAAAGTGAAGTTCTATCATAATTATATGAATCGCTTCATTCGAAGCTTCACTATCAAAACTAGACTAGGTACATTTTGAGGATTATTTCATTATAGATTTCGATATCGACAATCGACATCGACATCGACAATCGATATCGACCATCGACATCGATACCGACACTCGACTACCATATCGACAATCGACATCAACACTGATATCGACTATCGATATCGACATCGACATCGATAGCGACAATCAACAAAGATATCGACATCGATGTTAACAATCTACATCGATAACGACATCGATATCAACAAACGACATCGATATCGACAATCGACATCGACAATCGACATTGAAAATCGACATCGACAATCGACATCGATACATCGATAGCGACAATCGACATCGATATTGACAACCGACCACGACATCGATATCGACAATCAACATCGATATCGACAATCGACCATCAAAATCGACATTGATAACGACAATCGACATCCACCATATTTGACTTTTGTATGTCAAATATGGTGAAGCTGCTTCTAATATTATATCCATAAAAGGACATACCCAAATTCTCAACGTCCATAATATACCTGATTTACTTAAAATTAAAAAAAAACAGCGCGTTAGAAATGGATTTTCATATAGTTTTTCTCCCCGCTTAGCACGTTAGAAATGAAATTTCATACATCTTTCCCTCCCGCATATTTGGTTTGTAGCAATGACGTACTTTCTACCTCGTTTTTAAAAAAGAATGAAGGTACTTTCCGAGCGGGTGTAGTATAAATGATTTTTTTATTAAGTTCCAAAAGTATCTCTCTCTGCGTCGTATTCCTTTTTACTGAGGGCCGTGACCCCATTCGTTTAATCAAATAATGGTACGAGTTTTCTTGGGATAATAATGCAGTGAGTTCGCACGTCTTTCCGCTTACGAATCGACTAAGACATAAGTGTATTTAAGCTCTTAGGTTTTTGTAACAATTACTATAAGATGTTAGTGATAATAACCGGGACCGAGGGCTTAACGTGTTCTCCGAGGCACGGAGGAAACGAAAAAGCCAAATTTGAACCTCCAAAATCAGTCACCCATCCAGTTACCGACTTGGGTCAACGTTGCTTAACATTTGCAATCGACTGATATTCGTTGTCACAACTAGGCACTCGTCCTTCATTCCAAAAGTATAAGATTAGTACAAAGAAATTAATGAGGACACCGAACTTCCCCAATTTATACAGTCATATGTCTGCAGCTAATGTGTTTTTGTCCAATGTGCGAAGCCAGAAGCTTGCGAAGGAGGTTTTGAATGAAGGGAGGCTAAATAGGCTGAGTGGGGCGAAAAAGCGAAGCGAGCCGGTGAGATCTGTAGCTAACCCAATTAACTCGTACCACTACAGCCCATTAACGGCTCACTGCTGGGCACAGGCCTCCACTCTCATAGGAGAGAGGGAATTAGAGCTTAGGCCCACCACGCTGCTCCAGTGCGGGTTGGCGGGCTTTAACGACTATTATCATGTTAGTGATTATAACCGGGACCGACGGCTTAACGTGCTCTCCGATGCACTGGGGTGAAATACCACCAACTTCCTAACTCCGGACTAGTACTGAGAATTTCTAGTCAGAAGAACCCAATACTTAATTATGGCCCGACCCGGGACTCGAACCCGGAACCTCGTCGGCCGCTGACTGCGGTCCCGGGTAACCTAACCTACCTCCTAACGAGACCAACCTCCTAACTAGACCAACGAGGCAGTTCCACGAATTAACTCGTAGCGACGTACTTTCCATGCGTGTGGTGGAGATTGTCTATTAGCTAAAGATCTTAGGATCATCACGGAATAGATCCTATTAGTACCGAATTTATCTACACATACAGATACAGAACGGTTTGCTAACTAGAACTAGAAGCACATGAGTAAATAATTATTTACTCATGTGCTAGAAGTGCTAATTGTTGTGCTAGGCGGCCCTGTGGCATTCCAAAATGTCGCACTAACTTGTTCTGACGTATTAAACCTTAGTCTGTTCAATAAGTCAGTTTACATAGTTATTTTCATCTTTATCTATTCCGTAGTCTATATATATAAAAATGAAACCCGTTTTCCTTGGTCACGGCATCACGCGTGAATGGCTGGACCGATTTCACTAATTCTTTTTTTGTTGTATTTGTTATTATTAGGAGAAGGTTCTTACGGAAAAAAATATTAAGAAAATCTCTCAGAAATATTGAAAAATATACATTTAATTTTGCATATTTAAAAAAACGCGCGTAACGAATGTCAATGTCATTCACAGCCATAGACTATATTGATAAAGTAGTGCATCATTGCTACGCTAAGGCGGTACGAAGTTCGCCGGGTCAGCTAGTTATTTTATAAACAAATTAAAATCCATTATTTGCTGTCAAGTAATTTGAAGTGTTGGACAGTTTCTCATATTTGTTTGGTTGATCGATGATCCTTTCACAGCGTTGTTTTAAGCTATTTTTCAATTACCTTGTAATTTATTCATGTAAACTGACTTATTTAACTCTAGACGCGTAAATATGCTGAGCCCACTATATTATGGAAATACGTCATTCCATTTGTATCCCGTCAGTCACATTAGTTCTGTGAGACCTATGTTTTGATCCCATTGTATCAGAAACCTAAATGTGTCAGTTTTTCATCCAGACAGAACGTCTGGCTAGATAAGGGTAACAATACTAAAACATTTATCAGACAAGACTTATTCAGACTTATTCTTACTCGTACATATTATAAGGCTTTTCAGTGTCTTAGGGCTCTATCTTTTGAAATTCTGCGACCCAAGAAATTCTTACCTCACTATATTTGGAGGTTTTTTTGATAAATGATAAAATGATAAATTATTTATTTATTTCACGGAGGACAACTTGTGTCACTTACGATACGTTAAGACTATCACCGGTTCGGAAAGATGTTCTACTGAGAAGAGCCGGCTTAAAACTCAGCAGTTGCTCTTTTCTTTCTTAAGCAATAGCAAACCCTTATTACTACTAAAACAAAGAACTTTAAAAGGTGTTGCAGTTATTTTAAAAATCAACCATTAGTGCTATTGGGTTTATTAATAAGAAAAGTTTTAGAAACTTCTTACCATTGCAAACATTCTCCAACTTGCCTGAGATTCATTTTTGGTGTATTTTATCCTAATATTATATAATACTATGCACAAAGCATTTCAGTGTCTTAAGGCTCTATATTTTGAAATTCTGCGACCTAAGTAATTCCTATCTACTTATATTTGGAGGTTTTCTTCAGGCTTCATTTTTTCTTGTTCTTTACTTTTCTTTTCTTCTCTAGTTTTCTTGAGATTTTCAACCCTTTATTAGGGTTAGTAAAACAAAGAACCCCTGTGTGTTGCAGTTATTTTAAAAATCAACCATCAGTGCTATTGGGTTTATTAATAGGAAAATTTTTAGAAATTTCTTACCATTCGAAACATTCTCCAACATGCCTGAGATACATTTTTGGTGTATTTTTATCCTAATAATCGAATTGTTTGTCCTCAGCGGTACCAATTTCCCTGGTGGCGAGTCCGGTATATCGGTGCCGGACACGATGTGCACACCGAAGTCTGTGGGCATCTCCGTGGACACCAACACTTACGAACCCCACCTGCTCGCTGGCACCATGGCGCATATGATCGGCCATAACATTGGTAAGATCATCCTTACCTCCTCCTCTATTTTTTATAGTAATATGCTATTCCACCACGTTCCTAATTAAAAAGTGAAAATTTTTATAAGAGAGATCGGCCATCGTTGGGATAGGGGCTGCGACCCACGCTCTGGTTTCTACCTGGTCCAAAGTTATCCACCGCCATTCAACGTGGCAATGCTGCAAGCTTGATGGGGAACCTTTGGCCCAGGGGCAACCAGGGGTGGTCTTTTCGATTAGTTTTATTTTTGTTAGAAGGTATATAAAATTTTATTGTAAATTTATTTTATACTTATTTAGATTTCAGTATATGACTTAACTAATACATTAAATTAGATTATATTATGTTCCTAATTATATCGAATGATTTCATTATTATTATATTTTCATATATTATATTAAGATTGTCAGTCATAGGACACGAATCAAAATCAAACACCAAACATAAACAAATATTTATTTTTACCCAAAATAATTTTGATTGTGTTGACTTGAAGCCTGATTTTTTACAGTTCCAAAGGACCGTAGACTTAAGAATTTGATAGTAATTTCAACTTGATATCGTGGGAACGCGTTCCCGAGAAAAAAGGTGTTGACAGACGGACAACGAATTGATCCTATAAGGGTTCCTTTTTCCTCTTGAGGTACGGAAGCCTAAAAAATAACCGCAAATGGATTATTTTAAGTAAACAGCTGATGCCCGCGACGTTGTCCGCGTGGATTGAGGTTTTCGATTCTCGAGGAAATTCTTTAATTTTCCGAGATAAAATGTATTCCAGACTATAATCTATCAGGTTAACAACAGGTTACCCCGCTACCATCTTAGACTGCATCATCACTTACCATCAGGTGAGATGGCAGTCAAAGGCTAGCTTGTAGTGGATAAAAAAAATCTCCGTGCCAAATTTCATCCAGATCCGTTCAGCTGTTCCGGCGTGATTGAGTAACAAACATCCATCCAAACTTTCGCATGTATAATATTAGAATAGAAGTGATGATGATGATGGTCCTCCTTGGCGTATCCGCCAACGGCGACATCTTGACTTTGCTTATTTTCTGGAGTGTGCGCGGTTGTGGCTCGCATAGCCAAACTTGGTCAGAAAAGTCCGCAGGCACGACTCACAATAAAGATAGTATTAGTATAGTTTACCTACGTATAAACAACGTTCCTGAAAGTATCTAGAATTGTTAAAAATTCAAAAAAAAATTCAAAATTCAAAATGACTTTTATTCAAATAAACTTTTACAAGTACTTTTGAATCGTCAAGTGAATCTACCACCACTACTACCGAGAAATCAACAACACTTGCTCGCATCGTATGTAAAATACATACCCCCTATTACCACAGACGGCTGTGTACAGTCGTGTTCCACATTCATGGTATGAAATGCGCGACGCTCGTCGATATTCTAATGGAATTTGCAGTCTGTGTATTGCTAAACAACTTTTATATGAGACTAGGTATTGGTAGCTTATACGCACCTATTTTTAACGACCTCCGTGGCGCAGTGTGTAGCACTGGTCTTAACGTGCGGAGGTCCCGGGTTCGATCCCCGGCAGGGTCAATTTGGGAATTTATAATTTCTGAATTTTCCCTGGTCTGGCCTGGTGGGAGGCTTCGGCCGTGGCTAGTTACCACCCTACCGGCAAAGACGTGCTCTTAAGCTATTTAGCGTTCCGGTACGATGCCGTGTAGAACCCGAATAAGGGTATGGGTTTAATATAACTACCATGCCCCTAACAGGTTAGCCCGCTACCATCTTAGACTGCATCATCACTTATCATCAGGTGAGATCGCAGTTAAGGGCTAACTTGTAGTCGATAAAAATACCTACCTCAACTTCGGTGTCATTCCTAAATATCCATTGTCTATCTCTCTCTCTTCGGTCGTTCCTTCATTGCTGAAGATCGTGACCCTGACTAGATCCCAACATCGAACGGATTATTTGGTTCCACTGGCTTCTGTTGATAGCCATTCTCACTATATTATAAAATTTGGACGAGTTCGACTCATTCAATTGGCCAGACCACCTACTTAGTGAGCGGCCTCTAACGATATACATAGTTACTACTAACTATATAAGATCTGCTATTTCTAAGCCGTACAGTACATACAGCATGCTACGTTTCATAAGCTTTTGAGATAAGGGCTTTAACCTTGTGGATCTCATACCATCACGTTCTCCAACCCCCACATAATATATTACAGGAAATAGTGCGTGTGTTGAAAATGGAATAATTTGACCATTATAATAAACGCTTACCTACCTTATATACCCCATATTATTGAAGGCTGGAACGTTTGTTTTTATTACAGGGAAGCCTCGGGGCTCCAGTTATTAATATTAAATATGTACCGACGATAAAGTTCATCCGTTCACTCTAGCCTCTAACACGGGATGAATGTGAAAATAGTAGGGTCTTGTTTATCGCAAAATATGCTTTCGATAAAAGCTATCTAAAAGCTAGTTTACCAGTGTGCCTTTTATTTTGTAATATTAGCCTGGCCAGACTCTACCTCCTCTAGGTCAAGCAACCTCTCGATGCACTCGGTTAGACTTTACTTCTCTCTTGTATACTTTGACAAACTTATTTGAACCCAGTGACTGTTGCTAGTATCTATGAAAATGAAATAAAAACAGAAACAGGCATAAAAATTACTTCCAATTTTGGCCACCGGTTCAGATAAGTTTAAGTGGGCTTGAGCTTAACCTCTTGTTTTCGATAACATTTCCTTATAATATCTTACCCTGCATATAGTACATACAGCTCACACCGCTGAGTTTATAACATTGCAATTTCGCATATTATATATCCTGCAAAATCTGATCTCCATATTCCCAACCCAAAAAATTCAAAAAGTATTTCAGAATTCCCAACGGGATACCTAAATTACAACTTAAATCCACCATGACCAAGTTGCAACACAGAAACCGTTTGAAAACGCACTTGAAAAACAGACAGACTGGCAGATCTCATGCAAGAAAACATATTAACCCTTCTTTGGTGCAGTCGCTTAAAGTAAAGTCCTAACCTGAGTCCTGAAGTGCAAACTCTAGGAACTAGTAAGCCGTTTGGCATAGGGGTTCCTTTTTGACAAAGCATAAGGCCTTTTTAAGGACATAAGGGATTTTTAGTAAATTCCCACGGAAGCGAGCATCAGCATATCTAATATATAGTCCAACTAGCTGATGTCCGCGACTTTGTCCGCGTGGGATGGGGTTTTTTTTCGGTTCCCGCGGGAACTCCTTAGTTTCCCGGGATAAAAAGCCTATGTGCTATATTCTATCTCTGTGCCAAATTTCATTCAGATCCGTTCAGCCGTTCAGGCGTGATTGAGTAACAAACATGCATTGTGCTGGTGTGGCACTAATAAAAGCCATAAAACAAAATAAAAAGAGTAACAAATATCCATCCATACTTCCATCCATCCAAACTTTCACATTTATAATATTAGAATAGACATACGTATGGTTATTAGGACGCCTCATGATATGAGTGTGTTTGTGAACTGTTGTGCAGGCATGGGCCACGACGACGGGCGAGAGAACTGCTTCTGCCGCGACTGGCACGGCTGCATCATGTCGCAGTCCATCGTCGGGCTGGAGAACGTGCAGCCCTACAAGTTCTCCGAGTGCTCCAAGAACGACTACATCAACGAACTCCGGGTCGGGCAGGGGCTGTGCTTGCTCAACAAGCCCAACGAGGTATGATACACTCACCTGGATACTCCTTATAGGTAAACATTTTTGAAGTGAAAACTTCTTTAAGCGCGTTGAGCACTTTTTGGTAGGGGGTAAAAATGTGGAAGACGCGAGATCGACACCGTACTTCTTAAGACAAAAGGTCTTAAGTATAATAATATAGTACATTCGTAATTAAACTTTAATGCCTTAGTTTTAAGGTTTATATTAAAGTGCTGTGTAACCGTGGCCGACACCTTGCGTTTTTCCCCTTTATATCTGCAATCAGTCTTGCGACTATAATCAGATGGGCTGAGTTACATCATGGCATTTGCAGACGAGGGAGCCATCGCTCGCCCGTCCGTCAATAATCGAGCACATCAGCTCGTTTCAGGCGTTTCGCTCGTGGGGCTCGTAGCAATGAGCTAGCAAGGTGATTTGGATGTTTGGCAAGCCGGTCTTGGTGCTTTTTTGCAGTACTTGCTGATTTCATCACTGACTGTTGGCAGATCCAGATATTGATGGATTTCATGGTTGCGGGTAAACCAGGACGCGTTTGTGATTGTCCTCAGTATGTTATTTCTCGCGTTGTTACGAAGACAAAAGGTCTTAAATATAAATATACACATTATGAATAACATTTATTATTATCATTTACATTTTTTTAAATAGAAAAACAGAATTTAAAAAAAATTAAATATTTTTTAGTTTTCACCATTGATGTAGAATTTTTTTATGGTTTTCACTTCTATCGGCAGTCCCTATGACTGCCAATTTTTATTTTCATTAAATATTATTTATCAAGATGTAATTTCTATGAAGTGCGATCCTATAAAACTAGAAGATACTTTTAATACCTATGCTATTTAAATATTTAACTACACCAAAATTTGTACGTCAGGGTTGTCTGACTGGTTAAACTGCGATTAATTCATACTGTAAAATAAATTCAATATATTCTATTGTATGCTATTCATTCCATTATGTACAAGTTAGCCCATGACGGCGACCACCTTCGTAAGGTAGCCGGCCTATCGGCATTTTATAAGATACCAGCTGATGCCCGCGCCTTCGTCCGCGCGTCGTAACTAATTAATTTTTCCATATTTTCTCACCGTTTAAACCGTCTCTCTACTACGACAAAAGTTCAAAACCAAAATCAGCTAAATCGGCCCAGCCGTTCCCGAGTTTTAGCGAGACAATAGACTAGCAGTCAGTTGACTAGCTGATGCTCAAGACTTCGTCCGCGTGGGTTGAGATTTTTGGTTCCCACGGAAACTCTTTAATTTTTTTTTGATTAGATTGATAGAGATTAGTATTTGGACTAATTAAATATAAATTCAGTGTCATGTTTTTAAATTGAAAAATTTACTCTCTCTCAGGGGTGGTTTTTCAGGACTGAAGTGCCTCAAAGCAAACAAAGCTGAGAATATCGTTGCATTTATGGGATCCCACTACGCCTTAATGACATTATTTACCTACTTTTCAAATTAAAACCTTGATTACCCACTCCAAAAAAAACAACTTGATTTTAATTAACAGAGTTTTTTAAATAAGTAAGATATGTATAAAAATAAAAGTATGTAATTAACTTCATACAAAGCTCTGTCAGGGCACTGTATAACTCGCAAAAATCTCGAGCAGGGCTCACGAGATTTAAGTTAATTATGAAGGAGAAGTGGGGATAACGAGGAATGGACGTTAAATTACGGCATTCTATCCACGGATTCTCTTTAATATCTTTAATATTCTGTGGCCCATTTATTACCTCGAACATCCCAAATATTAGAAGACTTTCTTTATCGTTATGACAATGGAACAGAAATTGGTATTCTTAATAAGCTTAATAATAACGAAGAAATTTAAGTAAACTTTGCCTGGCTTCGGCTGTGGCTAGTTACCACCCCGGCAAAGACGTGCCGCCAAGCGATTTAGCGTTCCGGTACGATGCCGTGTAGAAACCGAAGGGGTATGGGTTTAATATAACTGCCATGCCCCTTACAGGTTAGCCCGCTACCATCTTAGACTGCATCATCACTTACCATCAGGTGAGATCGTAGTCAAGGGCTAGCTTGTAGTGCATAAAAAAAAAGAAATAAAAAAACTATATGTTGCTGATGACTTCGTCCGCGTGGATTAAGGTTTTTGATTCCCTCAAAAACTCCCTCAATCCCCGGAATGCAACCTATCTCTATACCAAATTTCATCAAAATTGGTTGAAAATATGGGCCGTTAAATCGTAGCACACAGACAGACACACTTTCGCATTTATAATATTAGTATGGATTTGTTGAGCACATAACCCTTAAGGCAGTCGTACTAAATCGTCTAGATCATTAACTCAGTGCTAGAACACAGACATTTAACGACGCAAACGCGAAGTTTTAATTAAAACCCCTACCTTGAAGTCCAATTACATCAGAAACTAGTTAGTGTAAGATAAGTAAATAAACTAACCAAATAGGAAAAAAAAAATTCAAGATCACAACTTCAATTTTAAATATTTAGATTTATTCCGTGTTCCTTCCAATGCAAAAAAATATTTGGAAATGCCATACACACGCACACGACAGGTTTATTTAGGTAAAATTAAGCCATGTTTTGCCTACCTATGGATGCTTCATAGTTGAGACCTAAACATGAAAATATATAAACGTGAAATGTAATTGAAACATTTAAATGTAAAATGTACAATGCAATGTAGAATGTAAATGTTATGTGAGGAATAATGAATAGTTATTTTATTTTTATTTTATTTTATTAAGCCATGTTTTGCTTCGTCCAAACCTTTGTTTTCGTTGTGGTTTTCAGCATTTATAATTGGACAACTTTTCAATTGAGCGTCATTCGCACTCAACTCATTCCAATGCTAAACAGATTTCTGCGTCGAAAATTAATCAGTATGGCCGTATTGTTTGACATCTCTTCTTTTGAAGAGACTTCCACTCCTTTAATAAAAGTTATGGTAATGCCGTGGCTTCGCTCGGAATTATCTGTTCGTTTGCGAATATATTATAACACCGGTGCGGGCCGGGTGGAGTTTATATTGGAATAAATTTACATAGTGAGCTACCACTCCCGTATCGATGTGGCACGCTTACACATTTATCGGAATGATTGTGGCTGCCCGTGGGGCTCTTTTTACCTTCGCCTTATCTTACAGTTGTTGTATTTCAATTAGTGTGAGATCTGGGAACGAACTTTGACTTTGTTTAGACTTAAGACATTTTTTTATCATCTACAACGTACGTCTTTGTCCGTAGGGTGGTAACTAGCCACGGCCGAAGCCTCCCACCAGGCCAGACCAGAGAAAATTCAGAAATTATAAAACATGGTTAAAACGAGATAGATTTTTTAATATAGATAGACTAAAATAACGAACTATAACTGGCCGATCTGTCCCTCAAAGCAGAGACTGCCGAAGCTATAACTTTTTTTGAAGTATTTGATTAGATTTATGTTACTCACATAAGTCCATCTCGTTTTAACTCTAAGTACAATCTGAGCCAAGTCAAAGTACGCTCTATACATCTCAGCATTAGTGTTTTGTATAAAGAAGTTGAATTTTATTCGCTATTCTTATAAGGATCCTTCGCTATGCTAAGTATCTTTGCATCGTATTACTTGTTTCTGAAAGCTCAAGGAATTTTTTTAGGACTATAATGCTATAAACATCCAGATGTTTCCATTGCGTTTGTTAACTGTAAAATAGGTACGCTATGTGATGAAGAGATTTGTTGAGATAGTTATCTATAATATCAGTAGACAGTAGTAAATCAAAAATTACTAATAATATTAGTAGTTAATCAATAATTTTATTAGTTTTAGTTTATTAGTTTTACACTGCCTAAGTTTCACTCAGCTAACTTACTAACTTTCATCTAATAAAGATCATTTTCGTCCATTAATCAGATCCAGAAACGAGTTACTTAAATAAAATAGATCGTTTCCAAAATTTTCAGCTTCGAGTGCACCCGAAGTATGTAAACAGCTTAACCAAAATTGTTCCCAAAACGCTTCCACGCTTTATTGAAATACCAATACAGTATCTAGCTTAGATAGAGGAAAATTGACTAAGCATTTTCATGAGCTTAGTAATAAACCTAAACTTCATTTAAACTGGTAAGCTGTTGGCTAGCATACTTTACTTCGTTAGGAGGAATTTCAGCTAGTGCCAAGCATGTATAACGGCATAATTTCTATGCCAGCTCCCTGATATTGCACGTACAGTTTATTCAGTGCTCATATAAAGGCTTAAATAGATTTAATTGAATACAAAAGACAGGGAAATTCATGAAAAAATGTCGTAATTGAAAGCATTAGCTTAGAAAAGTTTTGAACAGCATGAAATAAATTGCACTTAAAAATTTTGTTTCCTTAACTGGCTTTAGGTACGACTCTCTCTCTTTCACATTCAAATTAGAACACGCAAAAGCAAAATATAATGAAACTAAATTACCGTCTACTTTAAGAGAAATTAAAAACGAAGGTTTTTTTAATTGCTATTATATATAAGCTCTCTGCTGAATTCATGTTTAAGAAAATACAAGGGCTGGAACCCAGAACCGTAAAGTCAGTTAATAATTTTAAAAAATACAAGTAGGTATCTTGAAACAAATGTAACATTATAAGATTTCGTAATTAAACCCGAATTTTCGTTTTTGTATTGTATAGAGGTATTCCTCTAGAAATGAAACAAACATTAGTCTCCGTTTTTTCATTCAAACGCTTTCGGCCAAAATCCATTGCGTATATAAATGTCACCGTAAAATTGTAAAACCGTTAGATCGTAATCTAACGCTTTTTATCACGATAGATTGTAAACTGTCGAAAGATTGTGAACCGTTCAATGTTCTGAGCATCAATTTTTGAAATATTCATTGTATTTACGTTTTTTTGTCTTTTTCTTGTAGGTTAGGTTAGGGTTCGAGTGCGGCCGGGTACTTGGGTTCTATCGGGTTAATATACCTAACAGACTACAATCTGCTGAAAAATAATGCGTTAAATTGACATTGATCTTTCGACAGTTTACAATCTCGCGAGTTAGATTATTATCTAACGGTTTTTACAATTTTACGGTGACATATATACCACTGCGCTTTCTGGCATGAGGTCGCTATTAAAACGTCTCACGCCAACTTCTACTAGGTTTTCGAGATACGGACTTTTTTATGAGTGACAACACTATCCGTTGTTACAGTTGGTAGTGCACCGACAATGTGGCAACGGGCGTCTGGACGAAGGAGAAGAATGTGACTGTGGGACCATATCCGAGTGCCAACACCTCAACCCCTGCTGCGACCCCTTCACCTGCCGCCTTACCAAAGAAGCACAATGCGCAGAAGGAGAATGCTGTGAGAGATGTCTGGTAAATAAACCTTCTGGCTTTATTAGAAAGGAGCTCCCTGAAATAACACATGAACAATTTATATATTTTAACAAGAAAGACGTCATTGGACAGTCTGTTTTAACAAAAAAGATACGTCATTTCCCAATTTCTAGATTACTTATTAGCTAAATATTCTGACTACATTTTAATTATACATTTTATTTGTACTCAATAAAAGAGAATAAAGACTTGGGGCCTGCTTATTATGTCTGTAAGTCTGTGACTGCCTTGTTGGTCTAGTGATTAGCATGTTCGACTGCGGCTGATGAGGTCCCGGGTTCGAGTCCCTGGTCGGGCCTGAACAAGTATTGGATTTTTCTGGCAATAAATTCTCAGTACTAGCACGGAGTTAGGATTTTGGCAGTGTTTCACCCCTGTGCCTCGGAGAGCACTTTAAGCCATCGGTCCTACGCCTGACCTCTCACCGATCGTGTCGGAATATTCGCCCCATTGGGCTATGAGAGTAAAGGAATAGAAAGTGCACCTGTGAATGCGCACACACTTGTGCACTATAATATCTCCCGCGCCTAATCTCTCTGGAGATTGGCCGCCTTATCCGAAATTAGGCCGAGAACATATTATTATGTCTGTCTTTATTTGTGTTATAGAATACAAATAAAGAGTATTGACAGAAAAAAAATCAGCTCGCGATTACCGCTGCAATTTGAACACAAATAGGATATTAAAAGACTTGTAATTTTAACAGTTAAAACCGCGCGGCGTTACATGTCGTGAATCATCGAACGAGTGTGACTTAGAAGAATCCTGCACCGGACTGTCCGGGTCCTGTCCAACCGACGCCTATAGGAAGAACGGGGAAGCTTGCGAGTCCGGCAAGGGTTACTGCTTCGCCGGACAATGTCCCACACTAGCGACCCAGTGCGAGAAGATCTGGGGAACGGGGTCCACTGGTGCTGACAAGGAGTGCTTTGAGCAGTTCAACTCTAAAGGATCTGTGACCGGACATTGCGGGAAGGACAACAGTGGGAACTTTGTGAAGTGCGAATCGGAGTAAGTTGCCTTTTTATCAATGACAGGTTGTTCTTGACATTTTCAAATAAAACTTTTCTGGCATTACAGTTCATGCATTTCACGAGTGCGCGTGGCTCATGGTTGTGTATAAGTCCTATCTGTATGCATACAAATGCAACATACACATGTAAACATCGTATAAATGTGTGCGTTTACGTGACTGCGCGTACGACTGACCGCTCCGAGAGGCAGGCACACTTACACAAAATATAACTGCAAGTAAACTTCACGCGCGCTCGCGAATAGCAAGAACTATACGTGGAGGATGAGTATCCAAAGTGAGAGTGAGGGAATAGAGTGTGCACTGTAGAGGGTTTTGGCTAGTCTCCTTTGAGGTTAACCACCGTGGCCATATTATTATTATAAAGTCGGGAATTAGCACAATATACGGGACCAAAAATTCCTCTAGTTTTAATTATTTATAAGTATCTTAAAGCAGTTAAAGCGATTAAACATACACAAGACATTTTCAACACAAATCTAATGAACTAAAAGGAGAAATTAATTCGTCAAAATGGCTCGACTTAATCTAATTGGAGCGCTCTATTAAATGAACCACGCCACACGTGTGTACTGACATGATACATATCGATTTACCCGCTACTACGTACTTTTATTTACCAAGAAGATAGATCACATAGAATATTTCATAACGCACATGATGCTCTAGAACATATTGATGATAAAGCTGTACATATAGAACTCTATCGCATTTGCCCTTTTTTAACCGACTTCCAAAAAAGGAGGAGGTTCTCAATTCGGCGCGTAGTTTTTTTTTAATGTATGTTACCGCATGTCTCCGTGGTTTCTAAGCCGATTTCAAAAATGTTTCTTTCAGTCGTTAGAGGAAGCTCTCGAGGTGGTCCCATAAAAAATTATGACTCCAAATCCTCAACCTCAACTTTTTAGTGTCAAAAAGTTAAAAATAAAAATTATTTCCAAAAAACCGACTTCCAACGCCACTGTAACGTAATAAATAATTTTTATTTCTACCCACTATGTTGAAGTCGGGCGGGTATAACAAGGATAAGCAAAGTTGACGCATCAGGCTCGCCCGACTTCAACATAGTGGGTAGAAATAAAAATTATTTATTACGTTACAGTGGCGTTGGAGGTCAGTTTTTTGGAAAGAATTTTTTGCGAAATAAATTGCGTCGTCTGCACTAGCCCAGAACAAGATCATTTATAGGTTTTTTTATCCACTATTAGTTAGCCCTTGACTGCGATATTCTAATATAGTAATAAATAATAGGTGATCCTAATGGTAAGTGATTGCAGTCTAAGATGGTAGCGGGCTAACCTGTTATTGCCCATTAAACACATTGCATATTCAACCCATACATACCCTAATCGGTTTCCCCACGCCATCGTACCGGAACGCTAAATCTTGCCGATCCTTGCCGGTAGGATAGTAACAAACCACGACCGAAGCCTCCCAGGCTAGACCAGAGAAATCAGAAATCATAAATTCCCAAATTGACTCTGCCGCTCAACACTGCGCCTCATCTATCTATCTTCTTCTTATATATATAAAAATGAAACCCGTTTTCCTTGGTCACGGCATCACGCGTGAATGGCTGGACCGATTTCACTAATTCTTTTTTTGTTGTATTTATTATTATTAGGAAAAGGTTCTTACGGAAAAAAATATTAAGAAAATCTCTCAGAAATATTGAAAAATATACATTTAATTTTGCATACTAAGGCGGTACGAAGTTCGCCGCGTCAGCTAGTATTCAAATAAGTATTTTATTCAAAGTAGGTACCATATAGTACTCTTTTTGAAGGTCATTTATCAAACACTAGCTGATGCCCGCGATTTCGACCGTGTGAAATAAGTTTTTTGGATTCCCGCTGGAACTCCTCAATTTTCCGGGATAAAAATTAACCTATGTCACTCTCCAGGTCCTCAACTATACCAATACCAAAAATCACGTCTATCCGTTGCTTCGTTGCAGCGTGATTGAAGGCCAAACCAACAAACCAACAAACAATCTGACTTTCGCATTTATAATATTAGGATGATTAAATTCATAAAAAAAACTTATTGGTCAAGTGTACAATGTAAGTAGTTCGCGAGTTGAATGCAGAGTAAGTGTATGTGTCACCATACATTTACTCTGCATTCAACTCGCGCGCGAATCATAGATAAATAGTAACAATAATATATTTCTCAGGAACGTGAGGTGCGGGTCACTCCAATGTCAATCCGGCAACAGATATCCAGTGGTGCCCGGAATGGACGAGTACTACACCCGGACCGTAATCACGATCAAAGGCCAAGAATACGACTGCAAGTGAGTTCATCAACTTCACAAGAACAACTCGTTCATAACAATGTTTTTTTTTATCCACTACAAGCTAGCCCTTGACTGCGATCTCACCTGATGGTAAGTGATGATGCAGTCTAAGATGGTAGCGGGCTAACCTGATAGGGGCATGGCAGTTATATTAAACCCATACCCCTGCGGTTTCTACACGGCATCGTACCGGCACGTCTTTGCCGGTAGGGTGGTAACCAGCCACGGCCGAAGCCTCCCACCAGGCCAGACCAGGGAAAATGCAGAAATTATAAATTCCCAAATTGACCCTGCCGGGGATCGAACCCAGGACCTCCGCACGTTAAGGTAACAGCGCTACACACTGCGCCACGGAGGTCGTCAAATGTTGCTACTAAGTGATGTTCTGAGGTTTATCTCGCAGCGAGTTTGCTAATCTGCAGGCTTAGCATGCGCACAACGAGATATCTCGCGACTAGATAAAAGGTGGCTTGCGGAAAGGTGCTTCTACACAATAGATGATTTTTTAAATTTTAAATAACAAATAATATAAACAAATGTAATTCTGCATGCCTGATTATAAGATGAAACATTTCTACTGGAAAACTAAGAAATAATCTCTCATTGTAAAAAATTATTCTGCAAATAAATAATTTAGAATTTTTTAGTTTTGAGAGAGAGAGATGTTGTCGTTGCCGGCTAATTTCTCGTTCACCCTGACATGCACGAAATCCGCTATATTACGAGAAAAGAAAAAGTGTTCGTAGAGAAAATTACCACAGTACACAAAATTACTTTGATCTCTACTTTTGACGTAACGAGACATGTCATTATGTGTAACCATGTTAGTTTCGGTAGACAAATAGAGATAACGCGGGAAAATGGGTAGACATAATTTTAATCACTCGCCCTGCTGAATAGTTTAGATTATTGTGTAGAAACTGTTGCTTACATCAGCTTCAATCGCCTGTACTTGATCTTATCTGTACTTATCTCAAGCGTTACTCCTACGATACTCTCGAGATACTGGGGGCTATGATCGCTTAAAGCAGTATTATTTTAATATTGTTGAGGCTCTTGTTTCAGAAATATAAATTCTTATTTTACGGATGTCAAGGTAAGTCATATAAGTCTGACATTTAACAATAATACTGCTTTAAGCGATAGTAGTATGGCACCAAATAGTTTTGTTGCAAAGTCATAATATAAGTTTTTTTTTAAATATATATAGCGAGCAAACGAGCAGGCGGGACACCTGATGGTAAGCGATTACCGCCGCCCATGAACATTTGCAGCACCAGAGGAACCGCCAATGCGTTGCTGGCTTAGAAATTTGTTTATTCGCCCTTTGAATGTCTTATTCTCCTATTAGGAATATTTCTCCTATTAGAATTATTTCTTTTATATCCTTACTAGCTAATGCCCGCGACTTCGTACGCGTGGATCGAGGTTTTGTGGTTCCCGCGGGAACTCTTTAATTTTCCGGGATAAAAAGTAGCCTATGTGCTATTCCACACTATAATCTATCTCTGTGCCAAATTTCATCCAGATCCGTTCAGCTGTTAGGGCGTGATTGAGTAACAAACATCCATACCGACATCCATACATCCAAACTTTCGCATTTATAATATTACTAGCTGACCCGGCGAACTTCGTACCGCCTTAGTATGCAAAATTAAATGTATATTTTTCAATATTTCTGAGAGATTTTCTTAATATTTTTTTCCGTAAGAACCTTCTCCTAATAATAACAAATACAACAAAAAAAGAATTAGTGAAATCGGTCCAGCCATTCACGCGTGATGCCGTGACCAAGGAAAACGGGTTTCATTTTTATATATATAGATAATAAGATAATAAGATATAGGAGAATAGGAAATAGAAGACTATGACTTAGTGGACCATAAATAATTTCAGGGCTACCACGGGTCCACCAGAGTACTCCGAGATCGGGCGTCTGGGCCTCGTGCGCGACGGGAGCCCCTGTGGCGACAACCTCATCTGTGTGAATCAGACCTGCACATCCATCTTCCCCTACATCGACCACACAAAGTGTCCAACCGACCATAACAACAACGAATGCTCTGCTAAGGGGGTGAGTAGATCTCTCATGGTTTTTATAGTTCAACCCATATCTGATCCGGTAACCGCGTCGCTAGTATATATATAAATATTTAAAAAAAAACTAAACAGGCTAAAAAATTAGTTCCGATTTTGGCCAGTGGGCCAGATGAGTTGGTGGGACTTTAATCTAATCAGAGGCCCAATAATTCAAATCAAATCAAATCAAATAATGTTTATTCAATATAGGTAGGTAAACTACACTTATTGACGTCTAGTTATTTATAAAATATAATGGTGATAATAATCAGTAACGGTATCTTAAAACTAAAGCTACGAGGGTTCCAAACGCGCCGGTCTAAGCAAACTCAAACTGAGTTCATACAAGCTTTTTGACGTGGAGGCGTCTATGAGATCCGTAAACAGGTCGAATTATCCTTTTGACAAAAGATTACGATTTTCTCAACAAACATATTTTTTCGCGTCGTTCTAAAAAAATCGAATAATGCATTGAGGGGATTTATTGCTATTATCGTCCGTTAAAGCTGCAGGTATAGTGCAGTACAGCGTGTACGAGCGAGTTTTAATTTAATAACATTTAATCGACCCTCCGGACTAGTTCGGGCATTGTTCGCTATAACTTTGCAGAGAAATCCGGCCCTAAACAAGATTAGCTTGTTTAGGGCTTGTTTTTGTTTCATCGAATTTCCTTTCATAAATGGGCATTAAAATTGGTTTGTTTTAGTGTTTAAATAGATCAATAACACAAAAAAAAATCTCTAAAACTGCTGCAAAAGTTAAGTCAGAAAACGACGTTAACGAGAAAAATATCTTACATAAAATTTATGTAATATTTAACTAAGGCCGGATTTCTCTGCAAAGTTATATCGAACAATGCCCGAACTAGCCCGGAGGGTCGATTAGATGTTATTAAATTAAAACTCGCTCGTACACGCTGTACTGCACTATACCTGCAGCTTTAACGGACGATTTGCATGGGTGCTGAGTAAATTAGGTTGCGTTATACGTTTAAATTTTAAAAGCTTCTACTAAGTACCAGTGGACGGTAAATTTGTAGACACACAGTTTACATTAAGAAGTTTGGCTCAAAAGCTCACATAGAAAAGTAATTTTTAAACTAGATGATGCCCGCGACTTCATCTGCGTGGATTAAAATTATTTTGGATTCCCGCGAGAACTGTATAGTTTTCCGGGAATTTTCAAAAATCTAAATCCACACGGACAAAGTCGCAGGTATCATCTACAACTACAGGTACCTAATAAAATAGAGGGTAACGTCATAGTTTAGTAAAATATTAATTATTAAATAATTGATAAAAAGTAGCTTATGTCCTTTCCCGGGATACAACCTATACTTGTACCAAATTTCATCAAAACAGGTTGAACAAATGGGCCGTGAAAGCGTAGCAGACAGACAGACACTTTCGCATTTATAATATTAGTATGGATTAAAAATTCAACTAAGTATAGATGAAACAATAATACAGTAAACTCTTGCAACTAGCCATTTGCAACTAAATCCGCTTTGGATCGTAGTTTGATAATTAGCAGGTTGTAATGAACGAGATAAACTCCTGGTTCAAATAGCAGGGTGGAGGGCGATCATGGTTCACGCAATGCAGTGTCCGCGCGGTCGTTTGTCGAGTTGAAAGTTTAAACTTGTTTGGAAACTATTTTGTTTGCGGACTCGAGTTTTACGTTATTAAATTCTATTTTCGTTTTGAATTTTAATAACTCCGGCAAAGACCGGCAAAAGCTCCGCAATTTAGCGTTCCGGTACGATGCCGTATAGAAACTGAATAGGGGTATGGGTTTAACATGCCATGCCTCTAACTGGTTAGCCCGCTACCATCTTAGACTGCATCGTCACTTACCATCAGGTGAGATCGCAGTTAAGGGCTAACTTGTAGAGGATTAAAAAAACTCAATCCAAATGCAATTCGGATGATGATTTTGGGTTTATCTCTTTTCCTCTTATGATTACAGTCACTCAAGAGAAACAGTCATCCTAATAGAATCTGAGGTGCAATCATATAAGGATCGCCGATCAAATCGTTAAAGCTCGGCTTAAAAGTAAAATAAACCATAACAGCGTTGAATTAAAGCTCAATTTCGTGTATCCATGCTTATACGTTTATTTACATTTTCGCATTTTTGTTACGGACGTTTTTTTGCGAAGTCAAAGGGTCTTAAATATAAATATACTATATTAGAAATTAAATATATATAATTTTAATATAATTTTATGCTATATATAGTGTAACGGTTTAATTTCGAATAAACTATACATAAAAATCTTACTCACGCATCGTTACGGAGGTTTTTTGCCGGCTAGGGTACCACGTCTCATAAGGAACTTCGTTCCAAAAATATCGTTTAGAATTATTATTAGTGGACTAATCCGGTTCTGTTCGCTAGCTCCTCCATTGTAGACTTAAAATTATTTCGATGCTCTATTGAATTATCTCAACTGTAGATTACCATTTAATATAGAGCGATGTAAACATTTTCGAACAGTTTGCAATGGTTAGCGATATTTTTAATGCTGCCATTTTAGTTTAGTTTAGAAATTTTTTACAACAGAATCAACCCCAGTCGTAAACTATTACGAAAATAAGTACAAAATAAGTGTTACATAACTAGGTATATGTCACACTTATTTTGTACCATATAATGTACGCTGGTTTTTGAAAAGCGAATTAGTAGCGCTAATTGTTCTTGGTTAGAAGCATAGCGTTGTGATATGCAACAAGAGTATATTCTGACAAACTTTACTGACCCGGTGTTATCCTCGCTATTATCTATGAAAAATAAAATTTAAAAAAAACTTTTACACGTTTCTTTATAAGTTTCGACTTTTATAAGTTTCTTTGCACTAAAACTACAAAGAAACAACAAAACCTCCAGCTAAATACCCATTCAAAAAGTAACCGATTTTCTCGAAGTTAGAAGATTAACGAAACAGTTACGAACCACAGCACAGAAATCGAAACAACTGAGCCAGTAGCAAATCAGCAAAATTAAGCTGCATAAAAGCGATCTGTTTCTAACAACCTAAAGCGATGAGAACACGTCTAAAGTACATGTTCAACATCCTACTGTTTGCTTACGTATCTCGAACACTTTATCCAGTGAAGTAGGTATTAAGTTGGATGTAATTGTTCTTCTAGCAGCTGCAGGAACTCCGTCGGTGGATTCGCACAATAGCGGGGATGATTTAGCGCCCGCCGACTTAGTTGGTCGAGATTATCTAACTACAGCAATTTGTGTCAGTTTGAAGCTATGTGCGGATTCGGTGAATGCGTTTACCAACTTCGAAGTTGAACTTGAGTTTGATGTAATGATGAATATGAGATCAGTAATTATTATAATCAGTAGATAACTATCATCATTAACAGATAGTGTTGTTCAGACAACCATTTGCATTTATGATACTCAAAGAATATAGTTAAGCATTCAGCAACATGTACACAAAATTAGAAATAAAAAGTTTTTAACTTTAGTAAATGTTTTTGAAGTGAAAACTTCTTTAGCCGCGTTTATGAACTTTTTGGTAGGGGGTAAACTTGTGGATTCGCGTGACCGACATGCTCGCGAACAGCGACATACTCGCGTTGTTACGAAGACAAAAGGTCATAATAATAGTTTTAAAAAACTAAAAAACACGCTTTTGATGCAGACACTCCGGGTCTCAGGAAAACAAAAATTCGCTAATTCTGATTATCCTAGTAAGGATAACGGGTCAAACTGTTTAAAATATTGAATTGTCATCGGTCCTTAATTTGTATGCCAAATTTCGAGTTAATCCAACGTTTTAAAGGGGGTCAAAATCATGTTCAAAGATTCCGTTACATACTAACATATATCCATCTGAAGCTAATAAAAAGCGTGTAATAATTATTATACTACATTATATAAATATATATATTCGTTTTCACTTCTTCTGTCCCTATGACTGCCAATTTTTTATATCATCTAGTGAAGCATTGGTCCGAAATGTCTTTCTGACCGAAAAATACCAGCAAAAAACTTGGCGATGGTGCTTTTTAAAAGTGACAATATAATGTGTCTCTACATATATCTACCGCACGCTAACCGCATTGATATTGCGAGTCGCATACGTGCTATTTTTGGAAAGGTAGATTTAAATTTTAAAATACATTGTTAAAAGGATAACAAACTACAAATTACTTGAAACTATGTTTTAGCTGTTGTTTAAATGAGATCAAAGAACTAGTAAAAAAACAAATCTTCAATAATAGTACTTAGCATCTTTTTAAGATTTTATACTCATGAAATATCCGGTCATGTTCTCACCTTCAAAGTCAAAGTCAAAGAACGTTTATTCAATTTAGGTAGGTATACTACACTTATTGACGTCCGGTTATTTATAACATTTAACATATAATGGTGATAATCAGTACGACATCTTAAACTAAAGCTACGAGGGTTCCAAACGCGCCCTGGTCTGAGAAGAGCCCACAATAAACTCAGCCGGGTTTTTTTTTCATTATCACCATTTCACAATCATCTTAACTAAGGAACTATCAGGGCCATTAGAGAAAATCATTGCCAAGCTTCCTTGTCATTTAAATAATCCTATACATGGTAATAATGAGTTTACGTTTTACATTAACTTTGAACTTATTCAGAGACATCTTCAACATGTCTTCTGGGAGCTTATTGTAAAAGCGGACACTGTTTCCAACAAATGAATTGCTAGTTTTACTAAGCCTAGAAGCAGGCATTACAAGCTTATTTTTATTTCTAGTATTGACTTCATTTCGTTATTATCAGTAACATGATAATAGTCGTTAAACCCCGCCAACCCGCATTGGAGCACCGTGTCTAAGCTCTGAAGCTCTAATTCCCCTTCTCCTATGAGAGTGGAGGCCTGTGCCCAGCTGTGGGACGTTAATGGGCTGTAGTGGATTCTCATTTTTTTTAGATTTTGATTGCTAAGTTTTCTGAATGCAAAATGCATCAAATCTGTGCTCTTCAAAATCTAACTCTGGTAGTTGAACCAAGTCAACAACAGTAGTTCTGCAAACTGCTGCAAATTGTAGTAGTTATTGAAACTAACTTTAATCTCAAATCTACGGGTGCTGTAGGAAAGCGTTCCTATTAAATTCCAAAAGTTGTTATGATATTGAGTAATAAATTCCGAAGTAAATTCGATAGCATAGAAATCAATCATACTTAATATTATAAATGCGAAAGTGTGTTTGTTTGTTGGTTTGTCCTTCAATCACGTCGCAACACAGCAACGGATCGACCTAATTTTGCATGGGTATTGTTGAGGACCTGGAGAGTGACATAGGCTACTTTTTATCCCGGAAAATTGAAGAGTTGAGAAATCAAAAAAACTTAATCCACGCGAAGTCGGTGGTCATCATCTAATCTAATAATAATATAATTGGACTAGATAAGAGGTCGTAGAGGAACTAAAGTAACTACTAACAGCGTCATATCGTGTGATAATTTTTAGATTAGACGATCTCTGCTTATAATCTAATCGTATTAAGGCCCTGTGTAGCGTAAAAGGGGGTTTTTAAAAGCAGTGTATCCATCAAATCAAAATCAAATCAAATATTTTTTATTCAAATAAACTTTTACAAGTACTTTTGAATCGTCAAGTGAATCTACCACTGGTTCGGAATGCCATTCCTACCGAGAAGAACCAGCAAGAAACTCGGTGGTTGCTCTTTTTAAATAATTCATTTACAATTACTATATCAATGTGTACATAAGTAACCGCTGTCCCCAGCATTGTTGGAGCGATCAAATCCATGCTCCTCTATCATTTAGATACATAATCTTCAACAGTATAATAATCAAACGGTGACATAATGTATGCTTGTAAAATAATTTGCTGTTTTCAAGACCTTTAAGCAGCCTTTGACGCATCTCAAAACACAATTTGAAAAAAATCTCTGCATTGAAATTTATTTTAAACGTACCTCTTAATTTACGTTTTAAAGCAATTTTTCTCCTTATTGAAAATAACAATTTGGTCTAGAAATATAAGATAAAATTTACATTTCTAAATCAAACACATTCTCGGATTAATTTGTATTGATCAATAAATATTTATTTTTTTACAAATGATTTCTTGGATTTTTTGCGACATGCGCTTGCTCGATTTCACCCCCTCGCGACTGTATTTTGATCTCGTGAGCACACAGCGCCTTAACTTCACTTTTCTTAGAAAAATAAAAATAAAACCCGTGGAACTTATGTCAAACCAAAATACACGCAGATGAACTGACACGCACCAGTATTTCATTAACGAGTGCCTATTACAGTCCATGAAATACGAACTGAACTGAAAACAAACGTATTGTATGCGAAGGCAGCTATTTGTACATTGGTATGTGAGGCATTTCCACGCATCGAATAATGTTGTTCATGTAATGAAAATGTTGGCGATTTCCGCTCGAAGGATTTTTCATTTGATCGTGTATTTGCTTTGATGTATCACGAAAACAATGTATGTATGACGTTTAAAACACTGTCTGATTTATATTTTTTGTTACTGGTTGATGCCCGCGACTTCGTCCACGTCCATTAATTAATTGATTTTCCGGAATTTCCGGTGTTGTTCCCCGGGATGCAACCTATCTTTATACCAAATTTTATCAAAATCGGTTGCATAGACAGACAGACAGATAGCCAGATTAACCCACTTTTGCGTTTACAATATTGCTATGGATTTTAGAAAATTTGCTTACTTTATCTGATTAGTAGAGTTATTAAAATCAGTGCTCTGTACAATTATGGGAAAATTAAAAACTGCGATAGACTCGTTACTTCTTCGTACTTCGCTCAATGCAATAGTTGCTTTACTTTGAGGTAACAAAACACCGTTGCTTTATCCACCACCACCACCACTTTAGCCAATTAACGTCCCACAGCTGGGCACAGGCCTCCGCTCTCATAGGAGCAAGGGAATTAGAGCTTAAAACCCACCACGCTGCACCAATGCGTGTTGGCGGGCGTTAACGACTATTATCATGTTAGTGATAATAACGAATAAAAAATGATGAGAATATGAACGAATATATTATGAGTATAAAATCTTAAAAGGATGCTTCTGATAATAGCATATTACAAATAAATACTATTTATTGAAGATTTGTTTTCTTTTTTGCACTTTTATTAATGCTCACAGAAATAGTTGCGACATATTTAAAGCGGATTGGCGAGCTATATCAAAAATTATAAAAACCGAATACCAGTAAATGAGAAATTGTTTTTATAGGAAGAGGTAATACAATAGACAGGATAATAAATTTTTTTATTTTTTATTTTTATTTTTATTTTTATTTTTATCCACTACAAGCTAGCCCTTGACTGCGATCTCACCTGATGGTAAGTGATGATGCAGTCTAAGATGGTAGCGGGCTAACCTGTTAGGGGCATGGCAGTTATATTAAACCCATACCCCTTCGGTTTCTACACGGCATCGTACCGGAACGTTAAATCGCTTGGCGGCACGTATTTGCCGGTAGGGTGGTAACTAGCCACGGCCGAAGCCTCCCACCAGGCCAGACCAGGGAAAATTCAGAAATTATAAATTCCCAAATTGACCCTGCCGGGGATCGAACCCAGGACCTCCGCACGTTAAGGCAACAGCGCTACACACTGCGCCACGGAGGTCGTCAAAATCTTAATCAAGCTTCGAGTGTTAATAAATAAGCGAATTGGAAATCCGAAAATTGAAATAATCCTTCCAATCTTCAAACGTCAAATCCAGTTTAAAATTTTGATTTGTTCTGAGATTGAGCTATTGAATATTACTTCCAATCCTTCATGTTGTAAACAACTTTCTGTTAAAGACTTCAGAGGTTTCGGAGTCTGTTGATTTAGGATCACGTATTTTGTGAAATTCAATGTAAGACTACCAAAAATAAAAAAGGTTAACTTGAAGAGAATACCTTTAGGTATTAAGTTTGCCTTTGTGCATTGTAATTTTATATGTGCAATAAAGAATTTAAAACTTTTAACTACTTTTATCTACTCCAGCATCGAAAAGTTCCAATTTCGAATTTGACAACTATATCGAATTGAACCCTCTTTCGTGTTTGCTTCTCATAACGATACAGTTCGTTGTATGGGAGCTGTATCGTTATGAGTCGTAGCTGTATCGATATGGTTATCTTCATAAATAGGATACCTATAGCTTAGCGGCTCTGGGTTCTGGCACTTTCCCAACCAATCAATTGATTTGACTTTTTTATTAATTTACAAAATAATAAATTATAAAGACGTCCTTGTCGTAGATAAAATCTTGTATGCAACTGTACGTGATTAGTCATTTTAATTCTCGTACTATCCTATTTTGGTACTCGGCAAGCCTCGTATCAAAAAACAGCACTCGAATTAAAATGACCCTCATTACGATACAGTTGCATAAATAGCGATTACTAACTCGTTACTATTATTAAATTATCTACATTCTACATTGTATACAACCATTTCTCTTCATAGACGACTGGCGTCTTTCAAGTTGTTATAAAGTTAAAGAGCGCTGATAAATTAGGTTATCTATACATGAACCGTTATTTTATAAAAGAACTTCCTCTTCTCCCAGCCTTTATGATACCCCTTTGCTCTATACTTTGTTCCTACCTCGTTCATTATGCTACAACAACAAAATATGTGAGTTACGCGAGATTTAAATAAGTTTTTAACAAGTTAAATTGTTTGGTCTACGCCCAGACTCGGGTAAAACGGATTACCCGCAGGTACGAGTACAGGTGTCAACAAGTTTGCTAGAGTTTTAATAGCATTTGTGTTAGCGTCTTACCTATGTACAAAATCCGCATCGAAACTTCTTACATTAATTACGGCTGCCTGTCGTTCTCACTTTTCTCTAATCTCCAAATTGGTAAGCACATTATAGGCCTTGCGAGTATTATAATCTGATTATTGGAAATTCTACTTTAACAGTAGTTTCATATTATCTCTCTAGCATACAGTCTAAAATCTAAATCATTTGTTTGATTCTCATTTTTGTAAAATCACCCAAATCTACACTAGAGATCATGAATTACGTATCGATAAACCAGCTGTCTCGCAATTGGTTTCACTTAGTTCTAAATTCTAAAAATGGACAGTGAAAGTCGTATGCCGAAGGTATTGAAGCTAATCGTATAAATTGTTAATACGCCTATCTATAATGAAAAATAATGATAAGTTTGGACAAAACTAACCCGATAGAACAACCGTTTACTCACAAATTTTTAAAGAAGTTCGTCATAAATTCCAGATTTGCTCAAACTTGAACAAATGCGTGTGTAACCGCGGCTGGACGGGTCCGGATTGCTCTCAACCGGACGCCCTCCCCCCCTCGCCGACACCCTACGTGCCCGACAATGCTACCAAAGCAGCCTACAATATGACCAAGAAGGAAACCGCGTATGGTGAGTCGAAACCAGTACTAGATGGATGTATTTGCAGATTCTATGCTTTCCTTTTTAATTGGCTAGGTAAATTTGGTCGAATTTTCCAGTATAGTGAAAATAATTCATCCAACATGTGAAATACATTTGCTCATTCATCTGGTGTACATTTGCTATGTGAAGCCAGCTTGTCAAATTTTGTGGTTTTTATGAAATATCTCAAAGGACGTCAGGAAACAGCGTTCAGCACTTGCTGATTGCATTTAATCCATATACGTCCTGCTGGAGGCTCTTAAGTTCTTAAGATATTTTCTATTCGACATTAAAGTTGCTAAAATACGGATCAAATTGACATGTTTGGTGAAAGAAATAATCGTGACAAAAACTGCGTATCCTGGACTAAATAATGAGAATAATGGCAGACCTCAATATGAAAAAAACTTACATCTGCATCTTCAGATAATTATTCATCTTATAAGACATAATTTATGTAAATTTAATTATTCTATACAAGAAGATATAATAAGACATAATTAATTTCCTGCTTGAATAAATAAATGGAAAATTCTATGTGCACAACAATAAATTCTTGGCACAGGTCTAATGATAACACATGTAGTCATTTGAGTAGACATTCTTAACTTCAAAACATTATTTTATAAAAGTTATAAAATAATATAAAAATGCTACAGAGATACGAACTTTCGCTGATGTATTGTATGTACAAATTTTATGTTCATTAATATATTAAAGATCTAAAGCGACTTGTCTAGAAACAAAGCGTAATTGAAACATAACCTGATTCAAATGCTAAACATTGATCAATTCTATAGCATCAGCAATATTTAATTAAGACCATTTACTAGTGGGCAATTCTGAGTCTATAGTACTTGCTTCAGCCAATAATAAAACTGAAAGATTGACCATGCAGTATCTAAAGATAAAAATATATGACACAAAAAAGGCGAACTACCGCAAATACTTAGATAAGAAAAACCTAAGGTCATAAGAATATCAAATATTCTGATACAAAATACAAATGATATGTAGAAAGGATACCTATGCAAATGTAATGTTTGAGGGCTGAGAGGCAAAATTGAGCACAGAAAAAAAAACAGATATTCTTCACTACTACATGTTGTGACTTTTAGTTTTTATTATGTGTAATAATCAGTCAATCAGTCCTATTCACATCTCAAAGAGAATATAACATACTATAAATGTTTCTAAAAATCTTGATGACATATAACTTATGCTGTGTTTGTTGTATTTGTATACCTTCTGTCTTTATTTATCGCTGTCTGTAAATCGATGTATTTGGTTTCCTAATTTATGATTATCTTGCTTTCTTTTTACAGTTCCTTTAACTGGTGTATACTAATATACGTTGCTGTTATGATTTCAGGTGCCTTCCTACCTGTAATATTCTCCCTACCATTTTCCGTTGCTATTACTGTATATTTTATAATTGGCCACACAATCCGAGCACTGCTCTTCAAAACTAATTCGCGTTTTGCAACTGAGGAAGCATCAGTAACCGCTTTTGCTATTAGTTGTCTTTCATTATGAAAGTCATTTTGTCACACACGTTTCGCCTCGCGCCTGCTGGTTTTGATGAACGGCTCGGCCCCGCGGGGCCGGGTCGGGGGGCATTGCTCGGAGAGGCACCTCACAGGGCGCGGGCGGCGCCGGCGCACTAACGCGCGGGACCCCTCTCTTGCAGGTGAGCACGAGGGGAATAAGATGAGCACCATGACCATGGTGATATTATTACTCGCGGTCGTGCTCTCCGTGTTCGTGGGTTTCGCCTGGATAGCGTACTGCTTCAGGTAACCTCCGGTAACTCAGTGTTGTCGCACTGTGCCTGCGTGTCTGTCGTGTCTTGTTGCCCGGGTCCCGCCGGCGCCGCTCGCGCATGCCGCCGTCCGCGCCCGCACGGGTTCGGACGACGTCGAGCGTGTTGGCCCGCGTGTGACTTACCCTTCTCTTTGGGTGCAGAGAACTACCACGGCTCGAACACGGTATTCCTCGTGGCGGTGCTCATGTCTGTGGTAGGGGGGGTATTCATAATATTTGCCCTGAGCGCTCTCTGCTACAGGTCAGTCGTAGTACACAAAAACTTCTCCCTGTGCCTAAGGTTAGTGAGCAGAAAACAGACCAAAGGTAGTCTTTAAGAAGAAATTTAAATCGTCACCTTCGTATACTTGTATGTTTATTTTAGACGTTAGCGTTGGTGTTTCCGTTTTTAAAGTCGACGATTGGTTTTCGTTTTTTGATTATTTGGAGATTTTTTATGTCGTTTACGTTGTCGTCGTAGAGCTAGCTGGCGGGTGGCGCTACTGCATTTGATCTGTGGTTCTGTGGCTCCGCTCGCGCCCCGGTCGGCGACCGGCGAGCGCGACCTGCGCACGCGCAGGCGTCGCCGACCGGCCGCTCGCTGCATGCCGACGAGGCTTTCCACGTTGTACCCACTCGAGCGACACCTCGATTCAAACCCTTAAGATTCTGGGCTCTTGGATGTATGCATTGGCTTATGTGAACTGTGACTCGTTTTCGTTTCCTTTCTTGGTCGGAGACCGGGTCGCCGGGCGCACCCGACTGCGGCCCGACGGCGCGGTCGCGTCTATATCTTCATCCACCACGTCAGGTCACGCAGCATCCGATACCTTCATAGTAGATCATATTTTTTGCTAATGTTTATTACTTCTTTTGATATATTTACGTAGTTGTTACTTTTTTTTTTGATAATCGAGATATGACCGATTTTTAACATCATGAACGAAGATATAGCACGCACGACTCAGACATCACCGATCACCACCACTCCACTGAATCAATGACTTTTGCACGAAAAGCGAATGTGCGATGCACGAATTCTTCTTTCAAGCAGCTGTATATATATTTAGTTAGAAACGCCTATTGTTATATTTAAGTATAATTTATATCTTTCCAATAAAAATCCACACAAATTATTTTGTTTATCCGAAAAAAAAATTGATAATGAATTAAGTTAAAAATCTTTTGTTTTTGTCGATGCTTTTTATTAGCGAAACTTTTTTTTTACTGGAAAGATTCTTATCACTTAAGCTAATATCAACTTTTGATTATGTTTCCATAAACATCAATTCCCATGAGGAATGAAACGAAAAATTGAAGTTTTGTCTAAAAATTAAATTCCTTTGAAAAGTATTTGAACTGATTTATGATATCCAAAAGCGCCAGTCTTTGAATTCTAATTGGATTGAGCTTGCAATATTTTAAAAGTAAATTATGATGATGAATTTATTTGTTATCATTCCCAAATTGTCACTCTAGTCTCTAACATTGGTAAAGTATTTAGATTTAAAAAGTAGTTGGTTGGAAACTGACGGAGCTGAAAAAATGTTTTGTTAATAGTTACTAGATATAATTATGTTTCAAAAATATGAGTTAAAGATCAATTTCGATCGTTGGTCAATGCGCTACATGCGAACGTGCGTATTTCCATATTTTATTCAGAGAATCATAATCAGGTGTATTGGGTTCTTCGTAAGAATATTCTCTTAATCTACGTCCACATCGAGATTTTATTTCAATTTCTTAATATCAGCTATAGTCACACTGATGGGATTTAACGCTTAATTTAACCTAAGCTAAAAATGACCACCAAACAGCTGTATTGAGGCAGCCACCTTCTATCATAGTGAAGCTCAGAGAAGAAGAACCTATCATAAAAGG
Organism: Erebia aethiops; assembly: GCA_923060345.2. Taxonomy (NCBI): domain Eukaryota; kingdom Metazoa; phylum Arthropoda; class Insecta; order Lepidoptera; family Nymphalidae; genus Erebia; species Erebia aethiops. The sequence goes on along the minus strand of OV281091.1, from coordinate 17,844,769 downwards.
ATTTATAGCATTTTTGAGGTTTAGTTTTTCTTCAGCCAAGTGTAAATGTAATTAGGTAGAACCAAAAGACCCAAAAATCGCAACTAAGTTTCAAGGTAGGTATACTCTACATTCCGTAAATCCTCATTGTCAGTTTCCATCCACACCACTCAATCCAATCCCGAAACGAAATTATTAAAAATTACAAGAATTTGGGTATTTGACAACTATTAAAAAAAAATCGTGATTCTTACAAAGAGGATTCCCCAAAAGTCGTAATATCCACGTCCCTTGTAAGTTTATGTTCCTAAACCATTATAAACTATCGATTGAAGTAAAAAAGTGCGTCGAATTTGGATGACCTCACTGTTTCATACAACATCCCATACTAAAGCGCGCGTTTTGACGTTTGAAAAAATGTTGCTGATTCGACTTGTTGCCAAATACCCAATTAATCACAGAATACAAAATAAATATAGAAATGTATTAAAAAAGTGCGGCTATTGCTCACCTGTGCGTGTCATTTTTGAAATTTTCACAGCGTTACAGTTTATTTCACGTTGTATAAGCATTCTAGATTCTTTGCTCGAGTAAGTCGCTTTAAATGCGCCACAAGCTGTCCTTTTTAAAAAGACAGCAGAAATGTAGCATTCCCATTACCTCATTTTGGATTCTGTGCAGAAACCCCAGAGGTGTTCTCGATTCCGTTACAATTTTCCTATGTCCTATTTTTTAAACGTAATCGATTGATCTGAGTGTGCGTTTCCACGCCACGCCGACACCAGGAAAAAGAGTACGCTGCCGAAATACGACCCGCCTTACGTCAAGAAGCCAATCGCGAAGAGCTTCGCGGCCGGTTCCACCACCTCCAACAACTCTCAAGAGGACATCTCTATCGATGGCGGGAAGCTGCACACCTTCAATAATACCTTCAGGTATGTTTAATTTTTTATTAGAATTAATCCCTTTTTCAAGATCAACAATTTCAAATTCATTAGGTAAATTTAAGAAAAATCTACCATATCCTTTTAGAATTTTGGACCACATCCAAAATCTTTTTCTGGGAATAAAATGTACTTACCCTACTACTTTATAGTTTATACCTACTAAATATTATATCTTTACATAGAATATATTCTTCTTAGTCAGATTTATTATCCACACAATTCACTGATTAGTAGATTTAAGATGAACTTGAACTTTTTTATCACACAATTAACACGATTCTTCCACTTACTTTTTGTCTGTATAATGTGTTATCATATTATTATCTTTTATATATTACTTAATTCTAAGTCCCATTAAGTTAATATTAAGTTGAACGTGCTCTAGATAATTATTACGTTTAATTAGATTAGACCTAATAAAACCAAGGCTGAGCAACGCTGTTAAGCCTTAATTAACGCTTGATAAGGTAAATGAAAAGCAAATTTATGTTTTGCTTGATTGTATAATTATCATTATAATAATTTTTAATGAAGTAGGTATATTCAAATGCGTACTTATTGAGCTGTTAATTATTTTAAAACCCTTAATCATTGCAAAAAGAGATTTTAAAATGACAATTAGTTGCTATTGTTAAATATCTTCCCGGTAAAAATGGTAAAATCTAGAGCACGTGTTACCCCGTTTATTTTCCCTAAAATTAAAATACTTTTTCCTCTTCTATCGGAACTGGTGTAAACAGAAATCTACTCAGGTATGTCTAAGCTTGACGCCTCACCGCTCTTAAAGTTTTCGCTCACACGATTTCCGCTTTGATCACTTTGAGCTTTGGTACAAGTACTTTCGCTTCGCAGCAGTTTTTGACAGCTGCGTGGTACAATGTGACAGGGCACAATCACACAGTATGCGTTCAAGGACACGCTTTTTTACACCTGTAAATCATTTAGACATAATTCAACAAACAACTAACATGCACAAATAGACAAACTAAATAAGCACAACTAGCTAATGTAATGATAGAGTTTTCTGTAGCCAGCTGTAGATTGATGATTCATAACTATTCAGAAACAAATGTTAAACCGCTTGTAAAACGAAAGCAAGCAGACTTTTCTAGATAACCGTCATAAACAAACAGTTTATGAGATTTTAATTATTTTCGTTAAAAAGCTTTAAAAAGTTTTTCCAAGGGCAAGGTAATTCCCCGATTGGGTAAACAGGAGCAAAATTTAAAACATTCCAAATTTCCCAGCCGCGGGGACTCCCAGCGAGTGATCTTCAGACACGGGAATCACATGTCGGGAGCTGGCAACACTAGCAGATATCCGTGAGTTGCCAATCACAAAAACACAAATTAATAACTTCATGGGGTCTTTAATAACTGGCGTAATTATTATTTCAAGCCTCGAGTCATATTTTTCCTTAAGTATATTTTTGTTATATAAAATATGTACCTACTAATAATGTAGGTAATTATATTCTATGACTGAGTTTGAATTATAGAAGTAGTCTATGAAAGTATTTTAATTTACATATTATATGCAATTATTCGAGTATATATCCTATTTTCAGTATCATTCTACTTGTTTATTTGTTTTTCTAACTCTGTATTTACGCAGCCTTCTTAGACCAACCATGCACGAAATATAATGGCAACACCAATGAAACAAGGATGATCTGACCAAATAAAACTACTTAACTATATGTATATATGTACTAATCTTATAGAAGTACAATTTAGTAGTAGTTATTCTATAGTAGCACCCTAACTTAACGCAGTGTATTTAAAATTAAATAGCATAGGTTCCATCATAAAAGTCCTTAGAAATAAAAAGCCATCATACTTTCCTGCTATATTTTTTACAAAATATTTAAATTACTCAAAAAAATAAGTTCAAAAGTATAAATAACTATTATTTTACTTACGAGACCCAAAACAAAACCGATTTTGATTTAGATTCAAGAAGTGACATCTTTGCATCATTGCTGCTGAAAAATTAAAATCATAAAGTATCATCAGCATGCGCCCTCCATTCTTGCTGAGTTGCTTTTGATTAAACTTTGGCTAAATAAATATGAACTGTTTTATCTTTCACAGAGACCACAAACAAATGAAGCGTGTGCATTCTGGTAGCGAAGATGAACCGACACATTCAGGTAGATAATATAAATAAAAACATACGATATACTTTTTTTTACTTAAATTACATACCTATATAATAATATAACTTTGATTATTTTTACATAAACTTAGTCCTGCCCTGGATGCTATATCACTATACATAGTTACTACTCCACCGACAATAGCGTACAACAGTGCGTAGGACACCGATTTAAAGTATGGGCTATCATTCCACTAACATTTAAGCCAGCTTCCATCTTAGACTGTATTAAAATTCAAATTCTAAAGCTTTTATTCAAATAGACTTTTTACAAGTGCTTATGAATAGTCGAATGAATCTACCACTGGTTCGGAATGCCGGTATTGTCTAACTTCATTTCATAAGTCATCTCCAACCACCACCAGCCAACTAGTAGCGGGTCTCCTCTAATATTGAGGAGGATTGAGACCATAGGCCACCACACTGGCTAAGTGCGGCAGACTTCATCATTACCGAGAACGTTCAGAAATGCAGATATCCTTCTGATGTTTTTCTTCGCCGTTAAAGCAAGTTAAAGGACTAACTTGTCACTGAATACCAAATTTTCTTTACACAACTTTCTAGTGTAAGTGTATTACTTTATAGTTATGGACATTATTATTTTCAGGTGAAGAAGATATAGCCTTCATAGATGTACAGCCCAATTCAATGGCGAAACTTCCCGAGAAGGGTATTCTGAAGAAGCACGGATATGGTGCGGTGGATGGCAAAGACAAGTGGGCAGATGACTCCCAGTCAGAACAGCTGGAGGCTGGGTCACAGTCTGACGGCCAAGAGCCTTCAGGTGCAGTTGCTGATATGGAGTATAAGTTTAAGGTAAGGAATCTATTTTTTTAATCTATATTCAAGGATGTTACCTCAAAAAGAAAACAAAGACAAACGACAAAGACAATGACATCTCCCAGATTAAAATCTAGCCTGAATCTGAAGGGAACGAAACTTCCGTTGTAAGTATAAGCTTAAGTTACGAAATGAAAAGGTGTTCTTCCTCAATACTAAATTCGATTGCAGACAAAAAATACCTTGTATTAGGCGATGTTGTTTTTACAGGCTTTATAATTATCCCATTCATCAATTAAATATCCTTAAAAAATACGTTTCAAGTCTTTGACAGGATCTTCTGATTTGATTTCAGGATCTAAACGGCTACCACGAGAACATAATCGTGGCGCTGAAGACGGCCGCAGCTCAGCGGGCGAGCGCTGGCGCAGCCGTCGGCTCCGGAGACCTGCGGGCTCTGCAGGAGTACGAGTACAAGAGGGAACGGGCTCCCAGCGCTGAGAAGATCCACGAAGCGGAGCTAAGAAGGCAAAGGTAGATCTAAAATCTTTGAAACGGCCTCAAACATATAGAGCGTTCTGAATTCAGAATCTTTGAACCGGACACTTGCCTCATACCTTGTCACGTACACGACAACTTCAGATTGCATCGCTGAGTCTAATGGTTTTTCGGATCATTATGGGCAAATCCTTGCATGGATACACAAGGCTAATGCCCCTAGACCTTGGTGGCTCCGCTAAGCACTCAGTACAAATAAAATTAATGTCGGAACTGTTTTACATAATGTGTGCACCAGCATAGTCTATAAACTGAAACCTAAAATACCCTATGTTCCTAAAGACAAACTTTCTTCAACGAATGCTATTCGGGATATTTGAAGCTAAAAGTGAATAAAACTAGACTTTCGCAGCATACTTAAAAACACGGAATAGTATTTATTTTTTCTATGCTTAAAAATACCTTAAATCACACGTGGGCATTTTGCCAGTAGCAACTTTTTAATATCCCATATCATCTATTTTCAGGGGTGAATTAGTAGACGAAGAGGATGAGGCTCCACCGTGTGGACCCATCCGGATCCGGAACCTGGAAGATTTAATACGGCAGCTGGAGCATCACTCCAGTAGGCACATGAGCCCGTCCGGCTCTGAGGACATCCGGATGTCGGAGACGGAGGCCGACCGACATTATAGAATCGAAGGGGAGGTGCCACCGTAAGTTGTTTCATGTACCTATTTGTCTTTAACTTAGAAATATTTCTATATCTATAAAGTGTATTTATCTTTAAAGTGTTATAAGTATTCTTATACATGTACATAGACTGCTAAAATCATAATCCATCCTTTTAGCTTTGTCGTAGTCGGCTTAATATGGCGAAAACTAGTATTTTTCTCGCTCGATTGTAAACACATTGTAAATTTTCATCCGCAGTCGTTGCCGAGGCCGTATCGGTCCCAACGAGGAAGAATCCCGCTTCGGTTACCCTCGCTTCCGAGGCAGCACGCGTCACCACCCAGCCATGTTCGCGGCGCCGGCTGTTACACCCCCCGCCCTGTTGCCCCACGGGGCTCACAGTACCCACGGGGCAATCGGGCCCCACGGGGCACACGCGGCCCTTGCACACGGGGCGCTGCGAGCCCCGCCCGATGACGATGCGCTGTACGAAACCGCTGATGCGGAAAGACTGCGTGACGTCCCTGACAGCGAGAGGTGAGAATTTAACGGTAGCGTTTAAATAGTTTGTTAGCATTGATATTCTTTACATACATTTATATTGAACCAGTTTTAACTCACATGATGCCCGAATAGTTTTGAACCCGTCCGGGGTCCTTATTCATGAGCCTGTTCGCGCGACACGGCGGTTAAACGTTGACTACGCGCAGCCTGCCGTAACACCTGTTACGAGGAGAGTTGAGGTGGGGGGAAAGGTGGCGCTATTTCTTCTCCCGACGACTCCTGATTATTTTTATCACTAATAGCTAATATATATTATAGCTAATAGTTTCAGGTTCATTAGTCTTGGCGATAAAAGAAACCAACATATTACGACAATACATGTGATTTAAAACCGGTTATAATACTGTGTTTATAGTTATAGTTTCCCCAAAGCACAGGGCCCATAGGAGGCATGCACACTCGTTGAAGATAACCTAGATGATGACACACCGTAAATACAATTAATACTACGTGATGCTGCAGGCAGCGAAGAGTTATTTATATGTGTTGATGATAATATGCTATATTATATTGTTTTAGTTTGAAGAACTTTGGTACACTGGCAAATTTACTCTAATTTAGATACAGTAAAAGACAAGATGTTGGCTTTTGATGACAATACATTAAAGCATTTTAATCCTCTTCAGTTCACTTACTTTCCAGTTTACTTACTTTCTCAAAGGTTAACAAAAGTAAGTCAAAAGGAAATCGGTTGGATGAAATTGCCCATTATCTTCCTGAAGTAATTAAAATTCTACCAAATGTGTGTTTTATTGAGGAAAAGATACAACACTAGTGAGTTTGAAGCCAGCAGAGCTAACACAATACTTGAGCTAGAATACAATATTTTCATCCAAAATTATTATTTAGATTTCTGTAATCAAATCACACTTGAATGTAATAAAGAAATGTTCTTCCGTGTAACAGTTTATTTCCAGTGACATGACACTTCAAAACACTCGTTTAACTCACTGGCGGGCCCCAAGAGTCACATCCAAATCTACCATGATTATTATCAAGCATTGCATTATTGAATTGGCTTTCATTTTATCTGCTTTATTTGAAAAACAAATGATATCTTTAGAAATTAATTAGAGGATACTTTGGGACAAGTTTGCCTTGGTTTTGGGACTTGGGTTGACCCATTAATAGTGTTTTAATGGTTTTAGAGAGATTAACAAAAAAACTGAATGTACCTACCAATATAAGCTTGTCTGAAAGTTCTCCTTCCAAAATCCAAATTAGTAATGTATCACTAATGCACGCTTACAAATGAACTTATAGCTACTTCTTGGAACAAGATACTAAACATTTGTAGGCGTGTAATTTGATTTAAAATCCTAAATTGCTTTACAAATGTACGAAATTGTCCTTTTTTAAACCCCTTTGAAGGAACGGATCCAATGTTTTTCACCCGGAACTATTCATCCCTCACACTGACTGGTCTTATGATCAGTAGGTATTTCCATCTTATGACCAATCTTTAAATTTGCCATATCCATGTCGTTCGATTCTAAATTCTCATCAACAATCGGCTGCCGAACATCAGTCAGTATTAATATATCGATCGGTGGACTCCGATGACCAGTCAGTATCTTCCCACCAGTAGTCTCACCCAGACTCGGGAGCCCGCCGCGCGCCGCAGCGACGCGCCTAGACTCTCCGTTCCTCTTCTCTATCATTTTCTAGTGATGAATTTATTCAAGCTCAACAACAGTTAGCCCGGTGGGCGAGTGAAGAGGCGGTGCCGGCGGCGCGCGAGTACTTCCCCTCGCCGCCCTCCCCGCGCTCCCCGCGCTCGCCCGGCGACAGCTCCGCCAGCGAGCGCCCGGCCGCGTTCCCCGAGTACACGCACTGACGCCGCGCCGGCAGCCCGCCCGCGAATCCGTTAGCGAACAAATGTAAATAATCGAACTGCACCCTTATATTTAACGATATGACTGAAGTATAATATTATGTATATTGATAGCGTCTATATGGAGAGTGCGCCGCGCCGCCACCGGCCCCTATTGTGTTGAAATGTTTACGTTCGTTTTGAATCAATACGCTTTATAACTCTTATCTTTGTTCGGCGGCCGGCGGCGGGCCGGCTCGTGTAACTGTATGTTAGTGTTGACGTAACGTTGTCATCGTTATTATGTATGTATAGTCGTAAGTGTGTGCGGTGCAGAGGTCCTTCGCGTCGAGCTCCCGGACTTCGCGCGAGTAGCTAACGATTTAGATAGGCGTTTAACAAATTGAAACAAAACCGATTCGTCGAAGCTTTAATGTCCCGCTCGGAGCGAGCTCGGCGACGTCACGGATCCGTTGCGTCGCCGCGTGCAGGGGCAGGTACCGTCCCCGGAGAGACACCGACTTCATCGCACTGTATCACCTCTCCGACCATACGCCCGACTTCACGCCGACACGCGACTTCGAGAGAGATTACAGTCTTGTTATAACACCAAACGATCTAATTACTCAATGTTTTAGTGAAAATGTTTTAGGAAAATTGATTTCTCGTCGATCTCGAACCGTACTCGAATAATGTTTTTGTATCTAGATTCATAAAGTAAACATATTCTAAAATAGTAATCTTAATGTGAATATTATAAGTTATTTCGAATTTTATCAGATATATATATGTATATTGATATTATTATATTGAAACGAATTTACGCTGACGTGAAAGATGTAAGAGTATGTTGGAGCAAGGGACGCTTCCGGTGCAATGCAGTGGACGCGATAACTTAGAGACGAGATAGTTTAGATGTCTAGATATACTTACTATTGATGTAAAACGTATAAATGTTATCGATTGATATGTCCAATCGACAAAATATACCCATAGTGAATAAAATTGAAAATGAGATATCATTCGATATTATAATAAATTAAGCATCGTATTGCATTGCGGAGTGGCCCCTCGTATGTTACAGTTTTCCGTTTATTTTATTGACAATTTAGGATGTTATCGTTTCATTCGAATTACGCTAGGCTAGGTGGCGAAACCACGGACATTACTAGTAGGAACTTAAAGTTATGATAATATTTAATAGTAAACAATTGATTCGTCTAGCCCAAGTTGATCGACGTGGGTGCAGCGACACTGCTGGATGTTATCATTTCTATGAAAAAAATTGTTATACTGGTGAAAGTTTTGATAATTTACTCTGTGACCTCCTGTGTGACCTTTTCCCACTCTTCACGGCAGTATACCGCTTCGCCAACGTCGATCACTATTGCACGGATAGATATGTTCGGCCGTATGGCCCCGTTTAATATAATTAATCTCATAGTTAAACGTTATAATATAATAACAATAAGATAGGTATCTAATAACGCGTACAGGGTAGCCACGAATATTTACTCTGTAACTGGGTGAGACATTCGCGATCGGTGCGGAGGCGTGGGCTAAAGACTAGAACGTGTGCCAAAAAAGAAACGAACTCGTTATTCCGTCTCACTCGCACATTATACACAGGTATAGTGTGTAAGTGAAATCGAATGAATAACACCGTTCTTTTTGTAACGTTACTTTATTGGCACGCGTTATAACAAATAACATAATACCCTGTAAACCAGTAAATTACAGTAGGCTTGTATTATGTAACAATTTGTAGATTTAACAATGTTCGAAGTTAGTCTTAGTGTATAGTGTTTAAGGAAGTTTAATGATTTTTTCGCACAATAAAACAGTATTGCTTTAATGAAATTATGTAGATCGACAACGGATGTAAATAGTGAGTCTACATCAACGCACATTAAATAATAATAACATAGGTCACCCGCGCACTTTTATGATATGTGATATGTGTAAAAAAGAACATTTATACTGCCATCTGTCGATTAAAGAATGAAATTAATGAATTGTAGTTTCTAAGTGTTTCCTTTGCATTTTGCTTGAAAATGCAAAATTGTGTGACGATGAAAATGGAATGTTGAGATATAAACAATGTATGTAAACTTACCAAAGCCAGACTGTATGTCGACTGTCGAATGACTGTACTATTGTGAACCTTAACCTCCGCACCGTATCACAGCCTGTATCAGTCGGTATACCTATTTCGTAGACGGAGTAATTTATAGACATGAGTGTTGCCTACATAAAATGAATACGCAAAATACTGTGTAAATAATGTATAACACATACGATGAGTGAGCGAGATACACCGAGAGGTTGTATGGTCTGTGGCAAGATATGCAATCCACTATGCTATGTATCAAAACCACTACACGTACTACCTACGCGATAAAAGATAAACTCGTAACTAAAGGCTTTGTGGCAAGCCACAGACAGGGCCGTGCTTGGGTAATTTACTGTCAATGATTCTTGGTACACCAAGAATCATTGATTTAGGGGGTGTACTTTGGTTAGGGTTCCATTTTTGGTATAAGAATTGGTAGGGGAGACCGGGGACAAACGTAACATTTTGTACTTTTGCCTTCCTTTCTGGTTAGGTGTTATTATTTTGATGAAATTATTATAGCCATATATAAATTCCATTCAAGCTCTCTATATTTATATCTTGATTAACCTTATTATTGTGTATTTTAGATGAATCACAAAGACACTAAAAAAATTCGTAATTTGTTACTTTCGACCACGTTGGTAGGTCGAAAGTAACACGCTGTGGGTCGAAAGCAACAGAACAAAGGGGCTTGTAATGAATATAATATGACATGTTAAATCAACAAATTATTTATTAGGAAACTGTATTAATAACACAAATTAGCATTTGCATTGTAAATGCTCCAAAACTATAATATGTTTTATCAGAATAAACCAGTTATTAACACTTCGTTAGAACTTACCTATTTTTAGTTTAATTAGTGTGATCAATTATTATTCTATATTAATATTTTTTTCTAATCACACAATTCACACAACAACTGCGCTAGTATTTCCTGCTTTTAATTTTGTTATATATCTATTTAATGTTACATGGCAAACATTATATTTTTTGCTAGATTTATATTTTTTGCACTATCTTTGAAATGTTCTTCGGCCGCTTTTCGGTACAATTCCATGTCAGTAGTTCTTCGTGCGGTGGTTCGTATGCGTTGTCGCGGCATTCTGTTGTAATGAACATACTTACACATAAATATATTATGTAAGTAAATCAATGCGGGGACAAAAGTAACATGTTACTTGTGTACCCATAGGGCTATGTTACTTTTGTACCCTACATCATTTTTGTTAAAACATGAAAGATAACCTTAAAACGGAACGTGCTAGACAAAAACTAATTAAAACACTGTACAATCAATCTTATCTTGAATTAGTATACGAATGTGCAGATTAATATCACCTTTGAATACTACGTAAACATTAAATAAGTAAACGTCAAAAAACTTACTTTTGATTAGTGAAATCACGTTTATTCCTCTCACACAATATAACAGCGCGTGAGTCGCGTGGCGACTGAATGCAAGTGAGGGGGGCACCCTATCCCACCCCACCTGGCTTTGGCTATCACCTGTCGGCAGCGAAGCAGTGTTTTGACTATTGGATAAACCTACAGAGCATTTGTTACTTTGGACCCGCCGTTACTTTTGTACCCGGTCTCCCCTACCCCGGGCCTGTAACGTTTGCCGCCCTATAAATTAAACGACAATCCTGGCGCAGTGTTGACCGCTGTTGTCTTAATGTACGGAGGTCTCGAGTTCGATCCCTGGCAGGGTCAATTTGGGAAGTATAATTTCTGAATTTTTCCTGGTCGGACCTGCTGGGAAGCTTCGGCCGTGATTAGTTACCGCCATACCGGTAAAGACGTACCGCAAAGCGATTTAGCGTTGGAACGCACGGCATCATACCGGCGTACGATGCCGCGTAGAAACCGATTAGGGGTGTGGGTTTAATATAACTGCCATGCCCCTAACAGGGTATCAGGCTACAATCGCGAAGTTAAAGCAAAAAATAAATTTGAAAAAACTCGATATAATAAAAAACAATGGGATATCTATATCTAGTCTCGTGTCGCTGAAGGTACCCCTCGCCACCGGCTGCCAGAATATTACAAAGAGTATAGCAATATTGTTTAGGAAGGAACTGGTCCCTAAGATACGGGACCTCCTACTTTAGGGACCAGGAATTCATTGTATTTGTGTACTTTAGTTAATTTCTTTAATAAAGATTTCAATTTCTATTTATAGGTATTGTTTCCGTCTACGGCGTACCTTGTATACCGCTGCATATGCGGTTGTCAACCCCAGGGGGCGTCGCGTGCGCGCGCGTTGCATATCTAAACACTGGTGTGTGGTGAGCGTAGACGCAATCGTTCAAATCAGCTAAAAGTTCTTAGCTGAAACCTAACTCTACGAAATTATTGGATAGAAGTAGGCATTACTTTGCGGAAGTCCATGATAATTAAGGAACCAGAAGCCGGATAATAGCGAATTAAGCTTCTTATTCCTTGACCAAGTCTATGTATGATCATATTACGCAATGTAACATGTTACCGTTGTCGTCGTTGGTCTGGGTGAGTGACAGAAACGACGCGATACGACGCCTTTAAAATACCAAATCTGTCTACACCTTACCAATAAATGAGTAAATCCACCACAGTGAAGGCTCGTTCACCACACACTCGTGTCACGCGCAGGCCTAATTCGTCAATTGACGGCGCCGTACTCGGCCATTGCTCACGGTGGTGCTCTGATCACTTGCGAATTATCCTAATTTTTATATCACGACGTTAAATCTATCATGATAGGTCTCCACGTACGTCACAAGTACTTTACACTACTAAAGTGAGTGCCTAATCTAATACCTGTAAAAACCATGCCCGGTTGGAATGGTGGCAGGACTACAGACTGCATTTCTTCGCTAAACAACGAGGATGATCCTTTGCGCAAATAATTGCCAGCCCTTCCATCATCAGAACACCTGCTTTTGTTTTTTAGTTCAAGGTTCAAGACTTGCGTTTGACGACTGTACTTAATATTTAGTTAGTAACGAGCAATGATGAAGTCTAGGTTGGAGTGCGCTTGCCTAGAAGGTGCTCAAGTTATATGTGGCATGAAATAAGGACAAAGCGGTGCGTTACAGAAACATTGACTAACAAGTTATGCTAGCCCAACTTTTCTAGACCTAAAAATTAGGAGATTAATAACGCTTTGTTGCACGAAATAATTTAAAAAATTTAAGTGTTGATTAAACTAACTTATTCAAAAGACTTCATACAATAATTATTTAATCAACAAATTCTACTGGCGATTACATTCATTTAATCGCTACTAACATTTTTGGATTGGTTTCGTGCAACTCAGCGTTAGTCAATTTAAAATTTTGAATTCCCAAATTGACCCAACCGAAGAATGAATCCGTGATTTCCCAATATAAGACCACACAGCTAGGACTTCTATCTTCATACACACATCCACAGATTCATAACTGTATTCACTTATGCACCAGGGGAGGTCCTCAAATTCTGCTACTTAAAATAAAATTGTGCATTTATTTACCTTGAGACCTATCAAGGATGTTTCAAAATACGACAACATTGGAGCAAAAACACTTCTTACGTGGAGACCTACCATTAACCCTCAGTGCCAAAGATATCTACTGCAGCTTCTATCACTTAATCAATGACTAAAATCTGATTGTTGGAAAGCGTAAATAAGAATACGCAATATCGACATTTCAAACTTGGCAGTACAAAAACGCACTTTTATCCCTTCGGAACTTTTTTTTTCGTTCCATCTTACTCTTAAATCAAAGGCTTTATATTGTGAGATCTGTATAGCTACATTTTGAAGTTGCAGTAAGTTCGAGTATAGAACGCTAGTAAAAAGTGCATCTAATTTTTAGTTCTATCTAGTATGTGACGGCTAATCGTACTTTAAGTAAGATCGTGAACTTCATACTCCCAACAAAAAAATTGAGAAACAAATTTGTTTAAATTAAAAGTAAACAATTAAAGTTATATTTAAAAAGGTAAAATTACGATAATTTGCAACCACCATCACCATCGAACTACTGATTTAGAAAAACGTTAATGTTAAGTGATATAATAATATTATAACATACGAATTTGGACGAATATGAATAAAAAAGGAAACGTTATATACGTTGAACATTGTCAGTTTTATTTTGTCCTTGTAAATATATTTGCTATATTATTTACTAAATGAATGTAACATATTATTAATGAAAGAAAATAGATGAACACAAATTTTTCTGAATGTTTCATTTCTACAAACCCATCTTCAGCTTTTTAACAAGTAAAGACTTGTATAAGTCGCACAAACTTATCTGACCCGGTGACAGCGTCGCTAGTAGATATGAAAAATGAAGGCGAGTCACCGGCAAGATTTTAGGAGGTGAGGTGTGGGGTGCCGCCCGCGCGTCTCGCGGTACGTTTCTCGTAGAGACTGGCGGGGAAGCGGGCAGCGCGGTATATTCTGAAACCGCTTGGCAACGTTCAAGTTCTGGGATTAATTTGAATTAAATAGATATAGGACTTCAGTTTGAAATAAATTTTAGCAGGTTCTCATTAATACTTCAAGAGGAATTTATCCATATAAAAATGATGAGCAAAGTCGAAAATTTTATTAATAAAAAATTCGTTTTAAACTTTTAATTTAGCCTGTTTCAAGATTTTTTTTGATCGAGTAAAGTACATCCTATCGTGTAACAAATTAGCACATTCTTTAGACAATATCTTTAAGTGTATCGGATATTTTTTGTAAGACCGGTATTTAATAGTAAATACCGAAAAAATTTGATCTAGCAAACCAGTTTTCACCGCTGAGCTGAGGTGACTCGCCTTATAAAAAATAGTTCTAATTTTGGCCACTAGGCCAGATAAGTTTGACGGACTCCGTCTACTATTGATGTGAAACTGATTGAACTTGATAACAGTCGAAAATGAAAAGCTCTCGTGGAGAATTGACAATTTCAAAAATCTAAAATAAGAAGATTAATCATACGAATATGTGAGTAAACATACGCTATAGATAACAGACAAAATTTTCATCGGAGGCTTAATTATTTTTTATTTACGCACATGGGTCAGTGCTCTCACTCTTCCTTCTGAGTAAAAACTTGGCAAAATCATCCTTTTCAGGATCAAAAGTACCAATCTTCTCACACTGCGCGGTCGTAGCCGCTTGTTGTATCTGGTCACCATAAGCCTTTACATCATCTCTTTTTAGCTCTACCACATATTTCCTCGACTCCATTATTACTACGGCATCATCTCTAACCATCGACCATACGCTGGGCTTAACTCGAGGTAGTACATTATGTCCAACGAAAACCCCATGAAACAGTCCTTGGAATTGTGGCTTATGTGGATAATGGTCTAAAGCAGAGAGTGATAAAAAATGGACTTTACCGAAATCAACATCTATGTACGTGTCCCGATCTTCACGCAAAAGCACCGGAGCTTCAGGTCCACTTTCAGAAATCTTGGCGTCGAGCTCGCTCAAAACTGTCATACCCAAATTCTGTTTTGTATCCAAATTCATCACGTTGGCATCAAAAGGCTTACGCGTTTCCAGTTCATAGAGCATCCTCATCACATTACGCTCAGATATATCCGTTGATCTTTTGTAATTAACTCCGTGAGTAGACTTAAGCATATCCTTATCTTCGCAGTCGAGTCCGTAAGCGATGTACGGGGAAGTGACTAAATCTCCAATATATCCACGATGGAGGTATCTGTCTCCGCACTTATAAACTCCAGCAGCCAACGACACATTTGGGCGACAAACCTCAGTTTCTAGCCAAGTAAAGGCTATTCCATGCTCTCTAAAATGCTTGTACTCTTGAAAGCATATCTGACTTGCCACTTCCTTCATACGCATGTGGTAATCCCAGTCAAACACTCCAACTCTATTATCATATCTAAGGCCAAGGCTCGATCTCACTCTATGATCCCACAACTCGCACGCGTTGAACTGATTCGTATTCCCAGTCGTCCAGAAGTTACAAAGATTCTCCATGTAGTCTCTCTCGCGGTACTTCATTTGGTCAACTGACACACAAGGTATGGGACAGCTCATATATTCAGGGTTGGTGATCATTCCGACTAGTTGACGTGCTTTTGCAATAAGATACCTTGACGTCGGAGGTCGCAGTAGCATATTACCGTAGATTTCGAGGTACCGTCTGGTTTTCTCTAGAAGACCGCTTCGAGTCGTTTTCTCCAAGGCTATGGACAGGAGAAGGATTTGTCGAGCTATGATTTCTGGGCAGCCATCTATGACGAATATGTTCATATACCGTCGCGTATGTCGGTACGCTTGGGCCAACGTTTTAAGGATATGTCTCGCATCACAACCTCCTATGATCAGGAAATTCAACTCGTACGCACTTTTATCACCGTGATTAAGATATTCTTCTTGAAGATCAAGGGCTGGACTTATTCCCCAGAACATCTTTCACACGTTTTACGGCTCTTTGCTTGAAACTGGTCTATTCACGAGTAGATGGCTAAATAGATTGTGAGATT
Source organism: Erebia aethiops (assembly GCA_923060345.2). NCBI lineage: Eukaryota > Metazoa > Arthropoda > Insecta > Lepidoptera > Nymphalidae > Erebia > Erebia aethiops. The sequence continues at coordinate 17,828,751 of OV281091.1, read as the reverse complement.
GTCAATGCCTTGACGACGTAAACATCGAGGTGATGAAGCGTGAGTGTCAGTGGGGCGTTGCTATGGCGACGGTCTATTTATTGCCGGTATCTACTAATAAAGCCTCATAAGCGGATTTTAATTATAACCATACAGCTCTAGATAACCGCTCGGGTGATAATTAATAAGAAAAAAGAATCGGCCAAGTGCGACTTGGACTCGCGTACCTTGGAAAGATTTGTAATTTTTTTGCCATTTTAAAGTTGAAAATGTGATCGAACGCTCAATATGATCAATCGAAATTACAATGTAAAAACTTAGATAAAGCGTAAGTACTTACTGGTATGTTAGGGTGGTAGGTAAATAAGACTGAATAGTAATAAATAACTTTTAATTTATATTCAATTTTATAATATTTCTTAATAAATGCCACAACGTTTATTACTTATTGTAATAGGTAATAAGGTCAATTATTTTGTTCTGTACATCGAAATTACTTAATGTCTACCCTATTTACATAAATAAACTAGGATCTCGATCTCATAAACTATTTAAGGTACTATTAGAATTTTTGCCATATTTGGCCAAAAACAAACACGGAACAAAACGTTTTTGTCGCGTGGACCGAAAGTCCGCACGAAGTTTTTTATATACTGCACATACTACCGCGAAATGACAAAATGTGTTTACTGCACGAAGTGTTTCGCACCTGTCCAGTCCTTAGTGATTTCGCCCCTCCTCTAATAATTGTAACTGCCAATAAATATTAATCGGGTTCAAACAGACCAATTTGCCTCGTCTCATTAAGGCTCACCCTCATAATTCCATAATCCATAATAATATTATAAATGCGAAAATGTGTGTGTTTGTTGGTTTATCCTTCAATCACGCCGCAACGGAGCATCGGATCAACGTGATTTTTGGCATGAGTATAGTTGAGGACCTGGAGAGTGACATAGGCTACTTTTTATCCCAGAAAATAATTAAGGAGTTCCCGAGGAAATCAAAAAACGTATACCACGCGGACGAAGTCGCGGGTAGCAGCTAGTATTACTATAAAGCAAATAAAAATATAGTAAAACATTTCAAGAGACGCATTTTAATTAAGACTCATTGTCAAGATTTAAAGACTTGAGTTTAAAATGGAGTACCTACTACAATTTGCATTTTATTACAATTAATAAATCACTCACTCATACCCTCCTCCAGTCACATTTAAAGTAACACTTACTTTTAATATAAAATCTTAACATAATACATAGCCTCGTTTTTATATTTACTTAAAATTAAGTAGATTTAAGAGAAAACAGTTTAAAAGTTTCCAATGCAACATGAAAATCAAATAAATACTTAAAATATAAAAATATAACTCCTCTGTATAACAATCGACTCAAATAGATGATTAAGAGATACTTAGAGAAAAAAAAAACATTTTAAGTTAACAGCTTTCGAAAATAATGAACACAGTACTTAACGCCTTACAAGAAACAGCAGCAATACTTATCGCTGAACATTATTATTATTAACTTAACTAAAGCTCAACACACATCTAATAGTTTACGCCGTTTGCGATTTCACTTTCCGTTTGGTTTCTGAAGAGGCCTTCCGAATATCTAAAGTGGGATCAAACTTATTGGCGGCTGAGAAGCAAGTCACAAGTCACGCCGCAAAGACTTATTATTCTGTCACTGATATTAACAACAATTGTCTCCCGTAGGTGTCTAATTTAACACATGACAGGTGTATAACAATAGTGAAGGACTAGACCGAGACAGACTGAAGCAGTACTATACAAATGGCATCTACCAAAATCATCAGCCTCAATAAGCCAAACCATAGGCTCTCATAGTATACTTTTAAGGCGCCAAAAATGCCAAACGATCTAAGTTTACGCAAAATAAAATATGGCTTTATGTGGAATGGGACTATGCAGTCGAAAATTATTTTAGAGACGTACTAATTAATATCAACCTTTATTGGACCGCTTGGACTTAGGCCTTCGTCAAGAAAACCTAGAGTCATCTTGGTTCAAAGATTTAGGCTTCGATGCCTTAGCTTCAACTGTCGACGGAGATGTACCACCTCTCCAGCCTGTTCGGCTGTTGGAATATGTTGATGACGTTACAGGCACTTTGCGCGTCTGCTTGATCTTTAGTTTATTCAACCACATATCCCTAGTCTTCTTATTACCGAGGACAAAGAAAAGGAACAGCATAAATCCTTGATAAGTCGCTGTCAACGTGAAGAAGTACGCGGCAACGACGTTGAAAGCGAACAAACCAAAAATCCAAGGCAGCCCAAATAGGAAAACTAATAAACAACTAACCGAAGCGCAACGTAGAGCTTCGTTCGAATCCCCGTGTCTCTGAATCCTCCTTGATGCAAACACGGAACGTACTATTAGAGCAAATAGTGTCCAGTTTACAAGTAATATAAGCGCTATGGGAGCGTATACAGACAACCACATAGCAAGCCCAGAAGGATAGCAAAAAGAACCACTCGGCATTTTCTCTTCAAAACGCCCCGCGTAAGAAGACGGGGCGGCTGAAAGAAGAACGCCAATAACAGCTAGAGGAACTCCCCAAGCAAACGCAGATGCTCTTAACAATTTATGAGAGGCATCTCTTGTGAACACTAATACTAATCTCCTATACGATAATACTGCTGCGACTAACATCCAACAGAACGACGAAAGCACTGAGTAATGTAAAACTACACCTATTAACATACAAGTAATACTGTATTGATCGAATTTAGCAAAAACAATTATCAAAAAGCTAAGGACAAGTAATAATATTGATATGCAGAGTTGAAGCCAGATTTTGTTGCTGTAATCCCTTCGCCAGGATCTGAACATAGTTGCCGTTACGCCAACCATTATCAATCCGAATATAGACAAGCAGCATCCAATAATAGATAGCAGTTCCAGGATATCTTCGTCATTTTGGGAGAATACCGGTCTTGGGAATAGTACTTCAGCGAAATGCGTGAGATGAGTGCATCTGCAGGTGTCCAGCATACCTGGTTCGGTTGCGAGGATGAGGGTGCAACCGTCGGATGACCAGGAGCCGGTTCCATCTTCGTGGAATTTCCAATAGGCGCATGTTCTGGTCGTGTTACGCTCTGATTCTAGTACTATTGGGCTTAAGTGGATGTCTATCACCTGTGGAAGAACGTGCAGAATTAATGGTATTATGGAAGTATGCAAGTAATATAATGTGAGTAATACTAGACTAATAACACAGTGGTTAACTATTCGATACAGATTATTATGACACAAAAAGCCAATGGCCTAATGCCAGAAAAAGATAATCAAGGACTTAATTATTGAATATGATATAAATAGCACAGCATTCTGAGGTTAAAAATCCTGGTTTAAAAAGGTGAACGTCGTAAAAATTTGGACAAATTTTGCTACTGCTGGAGCATTTGGACCAAAATCTCACCCGCCAGTATTGTACTTATAACAATTATCAACACTCCAATATTTGTCTACACCACTCCATTCCAAACAAGATTTAATTTTTTTTTGATAAGATAATCTATAGGTACTTTAGGTACAGGTACTAATATAATAAATGCGAAAGTTTGGATGAATGGATGTTTCCCAATCACGCCAGCACGGCGGAACGGATTTCGATGGAATTTGGCACAGAAATAGATTATAGTCTGGTGGAATAGCACATAGGTACTTTTTATCCTGGAAATTTTTTCACTGGGTTACCATGGGAATTGAAAAAACTAATTCCACGCGGATGAAGTCGCGAGCATCAGCTAGCTAGTAATCCTCACTAACCTCCCCATTGTCAAAGTTGGTGACATTCTCAACTTTGATGCTCAGCACGCGACTGTTGACCGAATAAGAGCCTTGACTCGCTTGGAAGGCGCGGTCGTTCCTGAACACAACGAAGCTGATGCGACGGGACGCGTCCGATACGGACTGGGGCAAGTGGACCACCACCTCATTCTTTTCAGAGTCCAGTACTGTTCTGTTCACTTCACCTGGAAAATAATAGAATTAAAACGATAGAAAGAAAGTACAAGTGCTTCAAAAGGAGACGGTTCAGATTTGTATGGGGCGTAGGCCAAGTCTTGTACAAGCAGAGAAATGAAGGAAAATAAAATACTAGACCAGTTTTTGTTGGTCAAATCTACGAATTCGTCGTAATTTCAGCGCTAAAATTATTTAAATCCTTCCAAGTTATGGGACACTAAACATGAGTGGGTAACAATGGCGGATTCATGTATTTGACTTTTTCAAAATAAAAACACGTTATTTTGACGGTGACTGTCAGAAATGACATTTGATATACTTCTCTATGGCTGAAGGTTGCCATCTTGGAAACGTATCGAAAACTTGAAATACATTTTTATTTTTTTCCTCGTTATTTACTTTACTGTTCTAAATTAATATATTTTTAATACAATCTATGTATTTTCTTCTATTCATAGTAGAGTGTACAAGAGTAGGCCTAAAATGAACCTTTTCCATTCCGTGTTCATTTCAGTCCTCAAAAAGTATTTAACCATCATCAGTAATCATCGTACCGCAAGGCATCAACAAGAGCTGCACCTTTAACCGCTAAGATGCTAATGCCCTTCCGGCTTCCGTTTTCCCCTCAAATCAAATCAAATGTTTTTTTATTCAATTAAACTTATACAAGTACTTTTGAATTGACAAGTGACTGAAGTGAGTGAGTGAGTGACAACCACTGGTTCAGAATGCCATTCCTACCAAGAAGAACCAGGAAGAAACTCGGTGGTTGCTCTCCTCACTATTAACTTCAGTAAGTTACACCTGTTACAATATCCAGAACCGACTATCAGAAGTGAGTTGGATACCAAACAGACTTTACTCTGGCATCTACGCCCTACTCAAACTTCTTTTCCCCAGCATACTAGTTCACAGACCTAACCACCTACTTTTCAAATCGAGAGTAGGCATCTTCTAGGCACGTTTGGTCAATAAACATTGTTTATTTATATGTGAGTAACAACAAAATTGGATTACCCGAGATAATTTCAAAAGCGTCGTCAGTAAACACGTCTGTGTGTCTTGCAGCTATCTTCATGCCTCTCACTGGATGGCTCGGTTCAGCGTCGGCCAGTAACATAGCAATATTGTTGCGCACTGTGGCAGCGCTCCTAGACCCGTTCAGTACTATGGCCGCACCCAAGTTGTCCAGGAGATGCAAAAGACGACCAGGGATTTCTAGGCTGTCGTGATGTTCGAATAATTCGTCTACCTGAAAAAATTTGAGAACCTTTACTGAAGGACGAGCTTTTAGTTTTACACAAGATTTTTAAAATTAGTATTTATCAAGAGCCGTTCTTGGTGGTTGACAATTTTTTTAAGTTTAGAGACTAGACTGATTATACAAACTTCTAGGTTCGACGAACCTAGACCATTCAAACATCAGCGTTCTTTTATTCAAATAAACTTTCACAAGTGGTTTTGAATCGTCGAGTGAATCTACCGCTGGTTCGGAATAACATTCCTACCGCGAAAGGCCAGTAAAAAACTCGGTGGTTGCTCTTTTCAATCAGAAATTACAGTCATTATCAGGATACATGAAACTGCGGTCTCAAGCAAAGCTGAAGCGAGTCAAATCCATGGTCTTTTATCGTTTTTTCATTCATTGATTACTTCATTCTTCAGTTATTTCTTTAATGCTTAAATTTTTGGGAGTTTTCTGGCACGATAATCTAACAGTCTAATAACATTGTTACCTATTTCAATAACATATTAATACTTATTGCTCTTATTCAGTTAGCGCAAATGAGTTCAACACAGGTTCTATAAAGACTGCCTCGTTGGTCTAGTCGTTAGCATGTTCGACTGTAGCAGACGAGGTCCCGGATTCGAGTCCCGGGTCTTCAACAAGTATTGGGTATCTGGTAAGAAATTCTCAGTACTAGCCCAGAGTTAGGAAGTTGGCGGTGTTTCACCCCCGTGCTACGTTAAGCCGTCGGTCCTGCGCCTGATCTCTCTCCGGTCGTATCAGTTTCCATCTTATCGGGTTATGAGATTAGAGGAACAGAGAGTGCACCTGTGCGCACACACTTGTGCATCCCCGCGCAGATGACTAATCTCCTTGGAGATAGGCCGCCGCGGCCGAAATTCAGTCGGGAAGTTGTTATTATCAAGTGTGTACCAGATAACTACCTGATTGAATACATCGCTTATATCGTCCACTGTGATTGGAGCAGATCCGTTCATGAGATCGTCCAAGTCATTTAGCACTTGGTCCAGTTGCTCTCCTGGCTGTGAAATACACAATTTTCAAAGTTAAAAGAGAGACTTGTATAATATAATGGAAGGAGATAAATCAAGACAGTAATTAACTAGTATTCTTAGTAATCTAAAATCTTAATTTTTCCATATTGGTAACAATTTTTGCAAATAAATGTATCAAAATTAGGCAATTCTACGAGTAAGTTATTAATTTCATTAACATTGTGCATTTTACTGATTTTGTTTTAGTTTACTGCTGAATTTGGTACTGTTTCTATTCATTAGAATCTTTCGTACCAATGGTAGTCTAGACTCTGTACCAGTTCGTCACTGGTGATTGGATGTATTAAAATGACTGCGAATAAATAATATCGACGTTCAACTTACTTTACTAGATGATGCCCGCCACTTCGACCGCGTGGATTGGTGTTTTTTGATTCCCGCGGGGACTACTAAAGTTTCCGGGATAAAAATATAGATAAACATAGCCTATGTCCCCGGGTAACCAATTTCTGTACCACATTTCATCAAAATCAGTTGAACAGTGGGGCCGTGAAAGCGTAGCAGACAGACAGACAGACTGACAGAGTACAGAGAGACAGACACACTTTCACATTTATAATATTAGTATGGATTATTATAGATGTAGGAGTATTGAACATAAAAATGAACACGAAACTTATCATAAGTGTACAGTATTAGTAAAATATCATAACATGCAAATTACCGCTCTCGTCGTTGTCGTAAACGCTGTAGTCGTAGGTATCGCAGTTGTAAACTCGGTAGTGCTATCATCCTCTATAGAAACCGTAGTGGATTCAAATGTCTCCGGACTGTCAACAGTGGACACTTCTGTAGGCGTGTTAACCGTGGATACTTCAGTAGGTGTTATGGGAGTGGTTATATTGGGTAGGATTATTATAGGTCTGCTAGTAGTCGACGTTTTTTTCTTATCGGAAGTTGTTGTTGCGTTCTCTAGCAAAGATTCTTCTTCGGAGCTGTCTTTAGGTTCGGTTGTCTATAATATTGTTAGTCATTAGTTCATTAATTCATGCAATGATGTTTACATGTTAAATAATTATGGGCAATAGTTACATAAAATGTTTGCTATATATAAAAAAAATGAATAAAGTAATAAGTTTCGATTGCTTTCGAAATTTTCAACAAGAAGTTAGTCTACAAAGAGACCAGAGGGCTACTGCCAGCGCTTAGAGCAATATTTCAAAATTAAATTTTTATACCTTGACGTCTCTAAAAGAAGAATTATAATTGTAAAACACGAACAACACCAATATTAAAGTTATACTGCTTTATGTGATGGTAGTATGCCACCTGATACGAGGTTTTTACAAACGTGCAAAATAAAGTTATTGTTTAGTCGTGCTTTGGAACGTTTGTTGACTTCAAATAAAGCTACACAAAATCTTGCAGCACAGTATCGTAAAATAATATAAATTTATACACACACATAAGAAAAACAGGTGCAAAAAGTACACCTTGGCCTGACACTGCGAGATTTTGTGAGAAATCTGAGAAAAGGCAGTTCTTATTTATACTGGTCATTAGTAGAAGTATTAAAAATCTACTAACTGTTTCAGGACTTGGTATCCGCTTAGGCAAGAACTGAAGGGATCTGTCGAGTGCAACGGGTGAACGTGGGGTGCAGTCTGCGGTGGCTGTGGTCACCCATTGCACACCCTCGTTGAAATCACCCACGCATGTATGGGTGCGACATCCGACGGATTTCGTTGATTGCCCTGTTACAAAAATCACATTACTTCTTGTTCCAGTGCAGTGGACCATTTAGTATGGTAAACACTGCCAAAAGCTTTCTAAAAGTAGTTGTAGTAATAATTTTAAAATATATTATAAAATTAATCTAATTGTATAGAATGACTGATTAACCATCGCATTTGTAAAATTGCACAAAATTAATATGGATTTTATGGGCCAATATCTCAGTAAATAGTAACTAAAGGATAAACAGCTTTGTCTAGAAAATTGAGGCACTAAGATTATATTTACGTCGTAGAACCATAATAACCGGTAACCCATGGAATTAAAACCAGGGTCAGCAAATTACTAATAATTGCAATTCGGACGTCGTGACTAAATATTTGCTACAGGTTAAAAAACAAAATCTTCCACGTCGTACGGAATGAAATAACAATTGAATTACGTCGAGAGTTTGAGCGTTTAACCCGCCGTGATCTTTGCCAAATGAGATAATTAGAGGATTATTTAACGCTGACTCACTCACTGAAAGCAGTATTACGAATTGAATAAATCAACATTTGCTTACCTAAAGACATTTGACGCACGGAATCAAAACCTTTGCAATAAAACACTGGCTTCATGAAAATGATCTCAAGGTCTTCCCAAGTACTAGGCGTGACAGGTTTCATATCAGGATGTAGTTCCACATGAACTAAAACTGATCCTCTGTCTATATACAATCTCTTTATCTTCATCTTAACTATTACCGAATTCTCTTTCCAATCCAAGCCATAGTTTGTACTTCGAAAACCTTTTAACACTTCTTCTGTTATATTTGCATTTAAATCACCGTAAACACTTTCGTACTTCGTACGTAAGTAAATGTATTCTTTTAATTTAATTCCCAAGATATTATTTAGTTTTTCCAAATCTTCTAGTGTATTATAAATATTGAAATATTTGAGTTTGATCGTATAGTAGTTAATGAGAGAGTCTTTTTCTCGTATGAACAAAACTTTCTTAGACTCCGTGACTTTGAATCTTTTGGTGTTGACATGCGTGCACCAATAATAGCCATCCTGTTTCGGTTTAAGAACGTAAACGTTGGCATCTTCGACTCGTTCTTTTTTTACTTTCACTGGGTGGTAGGATACGGAGTCGGTGAAACAATAAATGTCATCTTTATCTAGGGAATCATTGACGGCAAGCGTGAGTTTATTTTCTCTAAAAATAACACAAAATCTTATTAAAATTAGATTGACGGACAAAGTCGCGAGTTGCGGCTAGAAGAAAAAAAGAAAATAAATTGGTATTTACGCTAGTATATAAAAGTTGACCCTAGTTGATAATTGGTTGGTTTACGAACTTCGAAGGTCTTCATTTGACCTTTTACTGTGTCTCAGAGATCACGCTGCCATCGCGTCGTTCCCGGTAGTGATCACTAACATCACCGTAATTAAGTGGAGTGTGGAGTGGTAAAGGCGCCCACCACATTATGGTGCTCAGACATCTCCTACCATTATGCGATTAATAAAATGTTCTATCAACTGAATTTCGGCCACAGCAGCCAATCTGCACGAAAATTAGCCAACTGCGCGGGAGATATTATAGTGTACTAATGAATGGGCAAGCACAAATGCACTCTTCCATTGTGTCATGGCCCGACAGGACAGAAAATCCGAAACGATCGGAGAGAGATCATGCGCAAAAGATTTACGTGCGACGATTTCTGTATTCGGGGGTGAATCACCGCAATTTTTTTTACGCCTCTACAAGTAAGCCCTTGATTGCAATCTCACCTGATGGTGCAGTCTAAGATGGTAGCGGGCTAATCTTTTAGGGAAATGGAAGTTATATGAAACCCTACCCTAGTCGGTTTCTACACGGCATCGTATTTTGAGAATTGATTGTCAGTAAAACCCAATAGATACTAAATTATATCATCCGACCCGTAAACCTCGTCGAAAATGCACAATTAATGATGAACATGGAACAAACAACGAGTCAGTTAAGTATATAATTATGATAAAGGGGTCTAGACCCTCAGAAATGAGGAATAATACGATACAGAGAAAGAAAGATTTTTTGTTGTAGCTTTATTAAAGCGATATAATGAGACAAATGATAATTTCGTAAAGAACAATACATTACGAAATTATTATCTGGTTTGCAATGTCAAACAATGGAACAATTGCAGTTGTAGAAACAAAGAAACCGTTGAATGAACTTGATGTTTTCTTGTATCTAAAGAATTAAGAAGTGGCCTTTATCAACTTTGGTGACACGTAACATACCCTAAATGTTATGAGACCTATAAATATTTCCTTACTGTAATGTTATGTACAACTATACAAAATTTATGGTGTCGCATTTAATGCTATATTGTCTGTCCGTATGTCAGATTTCCCCGCCTAATCACCGAGTTGATCTTGACGAAATTCGGCACTGAGATAACTTGTATGATGCGGAGATGGGTCTAGGATAGATAGGTACCTACATTTTGTACTGGAAAGTCAAAGAGTTCCCTTTTTTTCAAATAACTCAAAATTTATTCAGATGTCTTCGCGAAATGCACCTTGGAGATCTTTTATTCCGGAATGTAAGGCATTCCTACGAGAATTAACAAAAAACATCTCGTGACGAAGTTGTGCAAACCGCTTGATAAAATATGATATTTAAATACTTAGTTGTCAAATACCCAATATAATATAATATTTCGCACACTTTCGCATTTATAATATTTGTAGATATTAAGACACTTTAAACATAAGTTAAACTTTAATTATCAAAATGATCTTCTACTTACGCGTCAATAGTAACGTCCAAAGTAACATCTTTTATTTGAACAGCTCGCTCGCATATGACGTCATAGAATATGTAAGACCCGTTCACTAGGTGCCAGAAGTTATTGCGCAAAGCACCGAGGAATGTGTCAGTTGTGTTTATCGTGTCTCCGAAATTCCACTCTGATAATGGAATCTGAAAATTTTTTTTTTAGATAAAACTAAAACTGGACGTTTTTTTTTAATTCCACTACAAGTTAGCCCTTGACTGCGATCTCACCTGATGGTAAGGGATGACGCAGTCTAAGATGGTAGGTAGCGGGCTAACTTGTTACGGGTACGGCAGTTATATTAAACCCATACCCCTATCGGTTTCTACACGGCATCGTACCGGAACGCTAATTCTAAAGATGGTAATAAGCCACGGCCGAAGCCTCCCATCAGATCAGAACAAATAAAAATTCAGAAATAAGAAATTTCCCCTGCCGGGAATCGAACCCAGGACCTTTTACAATAAGACCACAGCGCTCACCACTGCGCCAGGGAGGTCGTTAATTCATGATTCATGTTTTCTACTACTCATTAACTACAATGTATAATAGTTTTTTTATTGTAATTGATAAGTGAACTTTCAAAAATTAGGCTTATTTAATCGTAGCCAATAGACCAACGAGGCGGTCAAAAATGCGGCGATAAAAGTTACCCATACAGAATAAAAAGCAATTACCTCGGAATGATCAGTCAAAGCGTCATATCTTAACCACGAGTAATTAGTACTCATAACAATTCCTAGGGGATACGTGTGATTAGTAATATTGGCATATCGGAATTCTCTATAGTTCGCATATCTCCACCCATGACTCAGTAGATAGCCCCCCTTTTTACCGCAAAGATCCCTTGCTTGGTTCCACGTCGCCCGAACCGCACCACCTCCTACCCCTGTTAAAACTGTTAAACAAGTCGAAACAGGGCTCCAGAATCTATAAGAGTCCTTTAATCCTTCACATCCCTTCTTCGCCACACTATCCTTGTAAACATAAGGTTTGACCACGCAAAACCTATAGTGATTCGTGTGACACTTAACAGCTGTGAAATTACTAACAGGATCCTTTACTAGACACAAATCTCCATCTAAATCTAGCAGAGGATCAAGTGCTACGTCATTATCTGCTTTAAACTCATCACCCATAGTCCTTGTATGAGACCAGTCAAAGAAAACACCTCCTGGATACAGTGTTTTGTATTCCGTCCATACTGCATAATCGGGTTTCGATATATTCAACTCTTGATACAATTTCGTTGTGTACAAATTGCCAACGCAGTCTATATACAATTCAGAAAAAGTCTCTGGACCTTTTCGCCTCACACAAAATGGGGTGAATTTATCCTTTTTGTAAATCAATGTAAATCCTATTGGACAAGATGGCGTTGGGTTTGTGATTTCCGTTCCTTGAGCTGTGGGAGCAGGTATCCACAGGACGAATAGCAATACTGCTCTCACGACACACGGCATTTTGCGGAGCATCTGAAAAAAGAAATATACACAAATGTATAAACTCTTCTTTTTTAGCAAATGAATCCAAATTAAGTCAGTAATGAATTGTAAGATATTATATTTAGGGACCGTTACGCTGTTAGACCTCGGCAAATTTATACTGAAAAAAAAAACATTTATTTGCCAGTTCTGCCACACATTTCCTTACCTCAAGGGTATGCTACCCCGGCGCCTCCATCACCACCACCAACAGCACTGATCTAAACTGCCCAGGTGACAGAAGCGAAGGGAGAACAGAAGTCATGTGTGGCACAACCCGAAAAAAGACTCCAACTCAGCATTATGCTGTATGCTTTGAATATGCACAAGAGAAACTGAAGTTTTTCCTACAGAAAATGGCATAGTCTCACAATTCTCCGGAAATATTTAGGCCCTTTGCTGTAGGCCGAATTCCGCACGTCAATCGCCGATTTCCGACACGAACTCCAGTTGCATGGCATCCTACGAATTTTCTCTAAGCAATAATAGCTTGTTCGATTAGTGACGTCATACATACCGTTCAATGAGCATTAATAACTTACAAAGTTACACCACTGTATATGTATAACTATCATAATTTTTTAAAAGAGCAACTGCTTGAGTTTCTTGTCGGTTTTTTTCTGTAGAATCTGCTTTCCGAATCTGCTTTTGGGGGATGCCCCGTCGCTCACGTCCGCAGGAACTACCTTCTCTCCCTGCACGTGTCCCCTGGGTGGTGCTAAACGAGCGACGAACTTGCAGGCGAAAATATATGTATTAAACGCCATACGATTAAATAAATAAATGACACAGGTTGTCCGGTGTGAAATACATAAATCATTTATCATCATCATTTCAAATTTCAACCCATTAGCGGCCCACTACTGAGTGCGAATCTCCTTTCAGAACGAGTAAGGTTTGGCCATAGTCCACAACGCTGACCAAGTGCGGATTGCCAGGAACATGTTTGTGAACATGATGAACAACTCTCTGGCATGCAGATCTCCTCATGATGTTTTCCTTTAGTGAAGTGAGTGATGAGAGATCCACGATTGGATTGAAATTTTTTCTACTCTTTAATTTTCCGGGACGAAAAGTAGCCTATGTGTTTTTCCAGACTATAATCTATCTCTGTGCCTTTCATCCAGATCCCTTCAGCCATTCTGGCGTGATTGAGTAACAAACATTCATCTATCCAGATATTAGTATAAATATAATTTTTTAATGACAAAGCTTGGACGAATAGTGGTTCATTCGAGTGACAAAACCATGGCCCGTGAAACATTGGACGTCGGTATATCTTATCAGGGAGATATTATTATGGCAAATAGAGCACTCTACTCCATCAACGATAATATAATAACATTTACCGGCTCTGATTGTACCTAACTACCTACTCTTTGCTTGATTATACCTGATTATATGCAATTATAGATTCTGTGGAAATACGTCATAATAACAAACTAAAGTTCGCGCGCGAGTTGATGCAGAGTAAATGTAAATGTATGGTGACACATACATTTACTCTGCATTCAACTCGCGCGCGAACTGTAAATATCCTCTCGTGAACCGCCGCCCGAGGTCGCCTATTAAACTTTGCAGTACCAGAGGAATCGCCAATGCGTAGAATTTGTGTGTGCACGCACATACTCATATTCATGTACACTCACACATAATATACTCACTCAACACACAGACACACACACACACACACACACACACTATAGCCTATATAAGTAGCCTATATGTATACTATAGCATAATAGATGCCTGCACGTCAAATAGGATGTATAAACTCCCACCGTTTAGCCCGTATAATATTTTTGACACACAGAGACTGGTAAAGGTACTTTTGAAGGTTTTTAAGGGGCTGCAAAAATTTACAGCAACTTCTTATTATGGCTACGGAACCCTAACATATTTTAAGTGTATCCTGACCCGAACCAACTAGTTAATGATAGCTAGTTATTAGTTTTCAATATTAACCTTAATTTGTATCGCAATTAGTAACGGGTTATCGAATAGGATCGGAATTTTCCTTTCAGCCATCGAGCGGAGTAAACAGCCGTATTTGGCCATCCGCAACGGTCCGAGTCTAATGAAAAAACATAAAAACTCTCACCTTGCCGTGTTTCAAGTGTTAACGTCACGGTCGGGCGGGCGGTCGTCGAGCATTGTTCGTGCGAGCGGAGAATCTCTTCGGCTCAGTCGTACCTATCACTTTCCCATCGATTCGCCTTGCTTCCGAGGTTTTTGTACCTGGGAAAAACGTCCAATATATATACTTACTTACTAATACTAATAATACTAATATTATAAATGCGAAATTTTGGATGAATTGATGAATTTTTGTTAGTCAATGACGCTAGAACGGCTGAACGGATCTGGATGAAATTTGGCTTAGAGATTTTTTATCCCGGAAAATTAAACAGTTACCAAAATATCTCAATCCACGCATACGAACTCGTGGGCATCAGCTAGTAAAAAAATCCATACTAATATTATAAATTTGAAAGTGTTTCTGTCTGTCGGTCTGTCTGTCTGTCTGTCTGCTACGCTTTCACGGCCCACCTGTTCAACCGATTTTGACGAAATTTGGATAAGTACAAAGATAGGTTTCCCCGGGGAAGGACATAGGCTACCTTTTATAGTTAAACAAACCTACCATTGCAAGTTAAAAAAATTTAATGCCACATAAAAAATTAGCTATAGTACAGATAAAATGAGATATATCCACTAACTGCGCTGTGTTATGTCGACAGCTTGAGTCCGCCTTTCCAGCCAGCAAGCTATACAGGTATACGGTGTATCCCGGGAAAGGAGATAGGCTACTTTTTATCCCGGAAATCTAAGAAATTCCCGCGGGAATCCAAAAAACTTAGTCCACGCGGACGAAGTCGCGGGCATCATCTAGTCAGTAAATAAATTTTTATTTCGGATTAATTAAACACAGGAAACAAACAAAATTACAAAATACAGAGGAAACTTAACGGACTGTCCGTCAATTCGACTACGCTACGCCGCAAAACAGGAAACTTAATTTACCTATCCACTAAGATTATAACTTAGCTTAAATTATAATTACTATTACTTTTTACCGTGTTACTTAATTGTTAATTAATTGGGTTTTTGAAAAACAATTTTTTTTTTGTTATAAATCGAAGATCATATTACTTAGATAAGTTGTACCTTTAACAAAACTATTTTTAATTTTTTTTACGCTATTATCTATTCCGTGGTTGACACTGTACCACACGAGTATATGACTGTACTATCGTGAATAACGTCACAAACAAACATGGCAACCAAACGTGGCGCGTTCGTAGTCACGTGGTTCTTTTTAAAATTTTATCAATTTTTAATTGTTTATTATAAATTTAATTAAAAAAATGAAAGTTTTTCGCATCGGCTATTTATGAAATTTGCGGCAGAAATGGCTGGAACCGACAAGCGGTTTCGCAAGTAAGTATGCCTCTCTTATAGATAACGGAGTATCATGATGTTGATAATATCATATTTTGTAACGCAATGGAATTAAAATATAGATCAAAAGTAATAAATCTGTGTTTTTTTTAAATCCATCAATAAATGCCTGAGAAATTAAATTAAGTATAAGTAATTTAACGCTATACGTCTCATACTCGAATGTATTTCTTCTCATTTTGGTATACTATTATGGCTTTTATTCTTGCCACATCAGCATACTCGAGTGTAACCTAGCCGAGATAAATAAATAAATAACCCTTTATTTGCTAGATTGTAGGTATTAGGTAAGTATACAAAAGAGGTATTACAAGTAAAATAGAAACCAAGCCTCAATCAGCCATGAAACGGCATGCAAATAAAACTATGAATTAAACACATTATTTAAATTCTGATAATAACTTCAAAATGACATTAAATGTCAATACATTGAATGGCACTACATTGAATTTGAATTATTACATCACTAGCTGGGGCCCGCGACTTCGTCTGCGTGGATTGAGGTTTATTGGCTCCCGCAGGAACTCTTTAATTTTACGGGATTTGTATCCCGGAAAAATATTTATTTAATTATTATTAATTATTTAATTAGCCTTTGTGTTATTCCAGATTGTAATCTATATCTGTGCCAAATTTCATTTAAATCCGTCCAGCCGTTCTGGCGTGATGGCGTACCAAACATTGGGTGGATGCATAGAAAAAATGGTGGATGTTTGGACGCCATCCATCCAAACTTTCGCATTTATAATATTAGTATAGATTTATAAAAACACCCTTAATTGTACCTACTTTTATGATAAATCATTACATAATTAATACCAATTTGTCCTATATTATCTAGTAGTATAGATAGATATGAAGTACTATAGCGGTCCAGTTCTAATACTTGCATCAAAATAATTTTCACACAGAAATTATGTGCTTTTAGGTACAATTAAGTCACGCCTCATTACTTTACACCATTTATTCGGTTGTTTAAAGTCGCCGTTAAGGTAGAGTGACGTCACATGACCGTAACGAAATGTTTCTTGCAAGTTCTTACATAAATATATATATATATATATATATATATATATATATATATATATATATATATATATATATATATATATTCCTATATTTGTGCTGTGAGACCTTGCTTCTTGCCAAATTTCATGATTGACATCAAATTCAACGGAATATTGACTTAGGAGCTTGATTTTTTTACAGCTTCAAGGGATCGTCTGCGGTCTACCTAAGTAGGTAGTTAATTTCATACCTAATTTCAACTTGATACCTCTACGCATTCCCGAGAAAAAGGACGTTGACTGACAGTCAGACAGACAGACAGACAATGAAGAGATACTGGGTTCCTTTTTTCCTTTGTAGTAAAGGAACCTAAAAATATTAGGAAACTTCTAAATTATGTACTTACACAACATTATTCCGTTTGTCGTGACGATCCTGCGGCCATGGAGTCTTAAAAAAATAATGCGCGGTAATTTGCCACTAATGTTTTTTGTATCAACTGACTATTGTATAGTTTAAGTTCAAATATGAATTTGTCAATATTTTCATCCCAAAAGCTGCTTACAATACTTCGTACAAACTAATATGACTTCACCTCATCCGAAATTGGTGGGTGTTATGATAACTTGTGTACACAACATAGTAACAACCAAGTGCTACTCGACAGATCTATTCTTTTGTTTCACAACATTTGCTCACTTCTGTATTTGCTGTCTGTATGTGCCGCAAGATCAATGCTATTGAATATTAATGATAAACTTTAAATTTCATTTAACTCAAATTACAAAAAACTACCTATTTTATATAAAAAAAAAAATTTGCAAAAAATATAAACCGTCCAACTTACTCTACTATATAATATTATGTATAGCTTCTTTATGTAACATTTAAATTTTTTTGAAAAGTGCAATTGCTGAGTGTTTATAGGCTGACCGTTTAACTCGCGTATCGCCTGCGCGGTAAGAAGGGAGCGGGGATACAGATTTATTAAATTTTTAAAGATACTTATTATTTTATTCTTTACCAACAATGTCTGTCTCGAGATAAATCTTTGGATTATTGACTTCGTGTGTAGCGTTACCCGCCCCCGCTCCCTTCTTACCGCGCAGGCGATACGCGAGTTAAACGGTCGGCCTATAGCCAGTTTTCAATAGTCTATTGTGGTGGTGGTGGTGGTAAAGGCGGTGGTGAATTGCATATCATAAGAGGCACCTGCATGTCCTATAAAACAAATATGTATTGAGTATTATTGGGCATTGTGCCAAGTGGACTAGATATGAAGTTTGACCGAATAAGCGTCAGCTCTTGGATCGCCCACGGGTGGATCAATTTCTGTGACACCATAACCATAAGACTAAAAAGGAGAAAACCCTTTGAGTTAGTTTATAGTGACTAGTGATAGTGTAGTGAAGTGCTGCCTAAAAGAACACATGAACAAAGTGTCTATTCGCAACAAGAAAGACTAAAATACGTCATTGGACAATTTCTTAGTACATAAGTTAATTATAAGTTTAGGTTAAAGAAAAATTACTTAATAGTCAAATAGTCGGGCTATATTGTAATTAATGATGTAAATAATGAGTACCCTTAATAGGAAAAAAAACATAACCATGGGCCGTTTAATTTTAGTTAAATTAGTCGAGTTAAAATATCATATCGTCATAACTTTCAATGCCCCTATCTCATGCAAATACTTCCTTTCTTTTACAGAAGATAGGTAGGTATATGTACAGTTATCTCCAAATGGAAATAACCGCACCAGTAGTGTGGTCTGGTGCCTACGTCCTACGAAGCACATCTTGTTGTAAAATACTAGATCTTCTATACAGTAAAGGTATCTTTATTCCCAATCCATCTCGTTATCCAATTCCATAGTACCTACTTACGTAAATATAATAACTATTTGCCTTCCTAAATAATTTCATCTCATGAAGAGATGTTTCACACACAACTATTATCTTATCAACGGTTTTCTCTAGATATTATATTTGCCGTGTGAATCAGGTTGATATCAGAATCTAGCACAAATAAGACGCACGATAAACTTATATAGTAATAACTGAAATGTTTTACACAAACAATAATAATTCTGTGCGTAATAATTCTAGACTTTGACGACCTCCCTGATGCAGTGTTGAGCACTGTTGTCTTGAAGTGGGAGGTTCCGGTTTCGATTCCCGGCGGGGTCAGTTTGGTAATTTATAATTTTTGAAATTTCTCTGGTCTGGTCTGGTGGGAGACTTCGACCGTGGCTAGTTACCACCCTACCGGCAAAGACGTACCGCCAAGCGATTTAGCGTTCCTGTAAGATGTCGTGTATGAAAACCGACTAGGGTTTAATATAACTGCAATACCCTGCAGGTTAGCTCGCTATCGTCTTAGACTGTATCATCATTTACTATCTGGTGAGATCGCAGGCAAGGGCTAACTTGTATTGGAATAAATAAATATATAGTTTTTGCTAAGCGGATGAAAAAACACAACAGAAATTCTTGCTACTTTCTCATCATCATCATTAAATCCTCTTTGACCAAAGGGCATGCATTACCCTTTGAGGCAAAGGGCACTGCTTTTCTTCAAGTTGATCCAACGGCTGCCTCATTTGATTCAACTCACCGAAAGTGAGGCCCGAGTTTTTTGCCTCATCTATAATAGTACGCCGCCAAGTTTGTTTTGGCCGTCCACGCTTGTTTCGGCCTTGTGGATTCTAATCGAACTCTACACCATAGTGAAGTAATGTGGGTTTGGGTTTTATTTTAAAAGAGCAACCACCGAGTTTCTTTCTGGTTCTTCTCGGTAGGTACGGCATTCCGAACCAGTGGTAGATTCATTCGCCTATCCATAAGCACTTTTGACGACCACCGTGGCGCAGTGTGTAGCGCTGTTGCCTTAACGTGTGGAGGTCCCGGGTCCGATCCCCGGCAGGGTCAATTTGGGAATTTATACTTAATTTCTGAATTTTCCCTGGTCTGGCCTGCTGGGAGGCTTCGGCCGTGGCTAGTTACCACCCTACCGGCAAAGACGTGCCGCCAAGCGATTTAGCGTTCCGGTACGATGCCGTGTAGAAACCGAAGGGGTAGGTATGGCTTTAATATAACTGCCATGCCCCTAACAGGTTAGCTCGCTACCATCTTAGACTGCATGATCACTTACCATCAGGTGAGATCGCAGTCAAGGGCTAGCTTGTAGTGGATAAAAAAAAAACTTGTAAAAAGTCTATTTGAATAAAAAACATTTGAATTAAATGATGGGTGGGGATGGCTGTTAGATAGGACGTCTTTATTCGGTGGTGTCTTAATCTACTCTTTACTAACTAACTTAGAGAATATAACGAAACCTTACTTGCTATATTGTTATATAATATTACTTCCTAATCTATCCTACTTACATTTTCAATGCACCTTCCTTCCGAATCGATGAGTATACAACCTACATTGATTTATTGAAGAGTCGCATCTGTATGTTGAACAATGAAATTTCTTAGGGCTTTGAAATTAAGTATGAAAATCGGACGTAACGCGAGCGAAGCTATGGACAAAAGCTAGTCCATATTATACTTGGGTATATTATGGTCGGGAGCTCGATGTAGTTTTTGTTCAACATAGGTACCTACCTAGTTCCATTTTCATTTTTCACCTTCAAATTCGTAGGTCTACTGGTTGTTCATGGCATAACCTACACAGGACTGTATCAGAAGTAACCTGGGGCCAAAATATACACGGAAGTCAGCAATTAAGCAAACATCGAAGACAACAATCAATGATTATTGTTATATAGGTATGTGTAAAATATTTTTGATCTTCGTAAATGATAGCAAGCTGAAAAGTTGACGCGCATTTGCATTTAGGGATAACTAGATAAGTATGTACTACGAGTACCTCAGATAATGCCTGCGACATCGCCCGCGTAGATTTAGGTCTGTTTTTGAAAAATCCCGTTTCAACTCAATTTTCCTCAAAATTAAATATTTTTTTCCACTACAAGTTAGCCCTTGACAGCGATCTCACCTGATGGTAAGTGATGATGTAGTCTAAGTTGTAAGCGGGCTGACCTATTAAGGGCAATGGCAGTTAAATAAAACCCATACCTACCTACCATAAGAGTACATTTGACCAGTTTGGAAAAACATACAATTTATGTACTCGTAGGTGTAATATATGGGAGTGGCGTTTTATTCCTGCAATGACGATAGTTCATTGATGGACAAATGGATAATTTGATGGTTTTCCCTCAATTGGGTGTAATTTGTTACGTTCGGGTACCAAAACGCATGTTTGTTTGGTGATTTTCCTTTAGTATCTACGTTCTATTTTTATATTGTCCATTAAATATATCATATATTTGATAGTACCCTAATAAGAAATCATTAGTTTAGTTTATTTACTAGATGATGCCCGCGACTTCGTCTGCGTAGTTTAATTTTTATCGGTTACAGCGTTCCGGGATTAATATAGCTTGTCCTTCCCCGGGATGTAACTTACAAATTATTAAGTATACCTACTCACAGAAATAGGAATCTGCTTGTCTTCATTAGTTCTTTGATTATAATTACTTATTACACGTAATTATTATGATAAAAGAAGCATCTCCCACCAGGCCAGACCAAGGAAAATTAAGAAATTATAAATTCCAAATTGACAATGCCGGGGAACGAACCCGGGACCTCCGCACGTTAAGAGAACAGCGCTCAACACTGTGCCCTATACAGCGCAAGGGAGGACGTCAAAAGTCTCGGACTCTATTGTCTCGGACGAAAATCTACTCGTAAATCTACCAGTACGCTTCCTCTGAGTTTTTACATTTCAAATACTATTGATCGACGTGAGAGCTCACCACGCCAAGTGTAAGCGAACGTCAAAGTAAAATGGACCCAAAGGCTCTTGCTTTAAAGTCACAAATTCAGCGTTTGGAACGCTGGCTGTGAATAAATACACGAAATGATGAAATGAGCTCTAAACCAATTCAATTAAGGTTCATTTTGCTTTAAAGTTCGCTTACACTTAGCGTGGTGAGCTCTCACGTCGATCAATCGTATTTGCAATGTAAAAACTCAGAGTAAGCGTACAGTACTCTCACTTATCTAACTATAGGAAAACGTGCAATTTCTTCACAGGTTTAGACCTTAGATTAAATGCTCAAGGCTTCAAGGCGAACGATAAATACTATCATTATGAGCCCTTAAGGTTGGCGGCAGATATAATGATCCCATTTATTCCTATAAGTAATTAATGCAAATCACGCGATCCACTTTTTTTTACATTTACAAGAATACTCAAGGCTGCGGTCTTTCAGGGAATCGATTAAGCGAATTTATTAAGCGTCTGATTTGGCAACAAAAGTAATTAATTCTGGCTTCTGAGCCCATCTTTTGTGACCTTTCATTTTTGTGATCACCTAATGGAATTTAGTTGGATTAAGGAATACAAATGGGTTGAGTTTTTTCGGCCTGGTGGGAGGCTTCGGTCGTGGCTAGTTACCACTTACCATCCACCCGGCAAAGACGTGCCGCCAAGCGATTTAGCGTTCCGGTACGATGCCGTGCAGAAACCGACCGAGTATGGGTTTAATATGCCCCTAACAGGTTATCTTAGGTTGCATCATGACTTAACATCTGGTGAGATCGCAGTCATGGGCTAGCTTATATTGGAATAAAAATAAAAAAAGGGTTAGGAAATAAAAATAAATGGGATGTGATGAATTTGGAACAACCCTATTGATTGAGGCACCAATAATCGCTCGTGTGATCTTTTGCTACCTATTAGATTCGCCCCGAACTAAGACCTCGCGTCCTATGTCCCGACTCCCGACCGAATTTCGGCCACGGCGGCCAATCTCCAGAGAGATTAGCCATCTGCGCGGGAGATATTATAGTGCACATGACGTGTGTTCGCATATACACAGGTGGACTCTCTGTTTTCCTATAGAGCTCCGGGTTAGTACAAAGAATTTTATAAATTTATTCGTAGGTCTTATCCATCTCGGGATCATGGGGTCCTGGACCTTTGGAAGGCATACGAGGGGCCGAAACCAACTCGCAGAGGCCCGTTGGACAATTTTACTCCAAAGGAAATGTGACACCAACCAGCGAATATCCCTATATGCTCTATGCGAGTGCACCCAAGGACAATCCCCGGTTAAAGCAGGACTATTGCAAAACATGGACACAAATGATAGGTGGGTCTACGGGTTTGGGTTGCTATAATCGACTGGTGAAATGGGTCTGTAGTACTATGGCCTTGCCTGACCAATGTTATTTTACACGGATAAAATGGCAGGGGGTGACTCGCACACTCAGTAAATGGGTCCCCCGGAAACAGCCGTTAGCACACAGTGACGTAGCGGCAAGGACGTATAACCTGGGGGTTTAGGAGTGGAGAGGTATTCCACGGCTCTCAGGACAATTCTGGTAGTCCATTCAAGATTCCTAAAAGCATCTTACTGGAATACTTCCTTCCTCCGAGCATCTTTGCAGATGCTCTTGCGAATCTCCACTCAAGCCGGCCAACGAAGGCAAGCAATGAAAATGACACCTTGAAATCGCCAAAATTAACCGTGGGGCGATTTCAAGGTGTCTCATAATATTATAAGTGGCTTTGACATCCAAATATGAAAATATACTCGTACGGTACCTATCGTTTCTAATATCAAATCAAATGGGCTAGAATTATTAATACTAATAAAAATTTGTAGATTGAATACATCTATCTTTCTTCAAATCTGTGATTATGACCTCAATTTAAAGAAAAGTAGAGTTCAAAAGTATTCAAATAAAAATATTTTCCAATACTGTAGGGTGTATTTCTTTAAAATAAATCTATTTTCGCAGCGTTACTTCCTGACGGTGACAGCGGACGGACATACCTATTGATTAAAGATCTGGGTATTTATCATACTAATATTATAAATCCGAAAGTTCGTTTGTTTGTTAGTTTGTTGGTTTGTTGGTTTGTTGGTTTGTTCGTTTATTGGTTTGTTGGTTTGTCCTTCAATCACGCTGCAACGGAGCAACGGATCGACGTGATTTTTAGCATGGGTATAGTAATGACCGAGAGAGACATAGGCATAGGTAGGCATATTTTATCCCGGAAAATTAAGGAGTTCCCGCGGGAATCCAAAAAAACTTAAATCACGCGGACGAAGTCGCGTGCATCAGCTAGTTGAAATATATATAAAAAAGCGAAATACCACTCATTCACTCACTGACTGACTAAATCACGATATCACAGGAACTATAAAGCATACCAACTTGAAATTTGGAAGGTAGATAAGGCCGCCGTTACCGAAATTCGAACGAGAGGTCTTTAATATTACAACTTCCCCTTTATCTATTCCGTGACAACTTCAGACTTCTAGGAGCCTTTTTTTTTATCCACTACCAGTTAGCCCTTGACTGCGATCTCACCTGATGGTAAGTGATGATGCAGTCTAAGATGGTAGCGGGCTAACCTGTTAGGGGCATGGCAGTAATATTAAACCCATACCCCTATTCGGTTTCAACACGGCATCGTACCGTAAATCGCTTGGCGGCACGTCTTTGCCGGTAGGGTGGTAACTAGCCACGGCCGAAGCCTCAGAAAAATTCAGAAATCATAAATTCCCAAATTGACCCTGCCGCGGATCGAACCCGAGACCTCCGCACGTTAAGACAACAGCGCTACACACGGCGCCACGGAGGTCGTCAAAAAGCCGTTATGTAACGAATGCAGTTTGGTGTGCGAGCACCGGGATGAGCCCAACGGACACTGCGCTACGTTATTTGTGAGATCTCGGAGCCTCCCAATGTGTGCAAATGGTGGCCACCGAGGGGGTTTTTAGTAGGTACAAATCCTACATGACCCGATTTCTCCCCCCAGAAGTTGGGTATCTTAGGAAGATTTCACCTTTGAAAATAAATAAAAAGGAGCCGTTGTGTTAGTTGCCACCTCGCGTTGTGCCAAGGCTGCCGGGTATAAACCCCCCGTTCAGCACTCAGCACAATTCCTTTCTATGTTAAAGCTATGCAAACTTATTCCGCTCTACTTACTAACACCATTTCTTAATTATTACGCTACATTAAGACTGTGCTTGTTTGCATCGCAATAACGATCCATATTCCATGCTTACTAATACCTATTATAAACTAGCTGATGCCCGCGACTTCGTCCGCGTGGATTGAGGGTTTTTGTTTCCTGCGGAAACTCTTAAATTTACCTGATTACAAAGTATAGCCTATGTTTTATTCCAGACTATAACTCTGTGCCAAATTTCATCCAGATCCGTTCAGCCGTTGGCGCGTGATTGAGTAACAAACATCCATACATCCATCCATCCAAACTTTCGCATTTATAATATTAGTATAGATTGGTATAGATGCGAAGGTGTGTCTGTCTGTCTGTCTGCTACGCTTTAACGCCCCATCTTTTCCACCGATTTTGGTGAAATTTAGTACTAGTATTAGAAAATTAAGGAGTTCCTGCAATAATTTGAGTAAAAAAAACTTCATCCACGCGAACGAAGTCGGGAGCATCATATTTTAGTATCTACTATAAACTAAATTATATGCAAGGCTAAGACAATGGGCATTATCAAATAGCTCGACTTCTTCACACGGAAACCTCTCTGCGAATTACTTCCGTGGGTAAAACGTAACGTAAATATAAACGTTGTTTATAGAGCTTCAGGCATTTTTGGTAAGGAATTTGTTGATATTATAACAACCTACCGGCCGCCCACGACTTCGTCCGCGTACAATTTCTGATATCCTATGAAATTATGCCAACGCCACAGAAGGAACCTACCTTCCAAATTCGAAGTTTGTATAACGAAAAGCTAGGCTATAAGTTTTATTTATTTTTGTAAATTGTTTTGTTGTTTTTTCTGTGTTGTGTGAAATCCTAAATAAAGATTTATTTATTTATTTATAATATATATATGCTTAATCTCTTCTACGCTTTTATAATATAATAGAAGATAATAGGAGAAATATACCTATTAGAGACTTTTTTTTCCTAATAAGCAAACAAGTATTGGGTTTTTTGACAAGAAATTCTTAATAGTAGCCCGGAGTTAGGAAGTTGGCGGTGTTTCACACCGGCCCGGGCCTCGAAGAGCACGTTACGGCTGCGGCCTTTCCTGCGCCTGATCTCTCTCCGGCCGCGTCGGATTTTCCGTCCCATCGGGCTATGAGAGTAAAAGAACAGAGAGTACACCTGTTTATGCGCACACACTTGTGCACTATAATATCTCCCGCGCAGACGGCTTATCTCTGGAGATAAGAGGCTGCCGTGGCCGAAATTCGATCAGGAGGGCATTATTTTTAGCTAATTAGCAACAATAGGGATGATGCCTATATAAAAAAAATGGCAGTCATAGGGACGCCGATAGAAGTGAAAACGAATATTTAAAGCGAGCATGTCACTTTTCGCGAGCATGTCGGTCACGCGAACCCTACCATACTCATCGCGGCTAAAGAAGTTTTCAAAGGTCTTCCAAAAGACCTAAAATTCACATCCTCGGTTAGTTTTAAGTTTGACAACCATTTTAAATTTGATGACGTCACAACTGTGAATTTCATACAACATTACTTCCATACTAGAAGTGCGTTTTTAAGTTTGATAAAGAGTTGATTTGATTGAGTTGTCATCAACCCTATTAGGTTGCTTGTTATTTTACCCATGAAGTTAATAACAGTAACGTAGCCGGCTTCATGTCAAACAGGGTCAATCGTCGACAGTATCTCTATTCCAATGCCACAGACTAGGTACTTAATTAGGACTATTTAGACATAGGATCTTTCCGCATACATCTAAGTGCCTAATACGTAGGTAGGTAAATGCGCAATTTGTTAGACCAAGACGATAAGTATTACCTACTAAACATGTTTGCATTGCAGGCATGCCTATTTTTTCGTAATGATTCAATTATTCTTTGCTAGATCTTAGAAGAGATGACTATCTATATTAATAATACAAATGCGAAAGTATGGATGGATGGATGTTTATATATGTATGGATATTTGTGACGCAATCACGCCAGAACGGCTGAACAGATGTGGATGAAAGACACAGAGATATATTAAGAAAGAAAGAAAGAAAGAAAATGTTTTTTATTTGATCACAATCTTAGTAGGTACAAGTCAAGAAACAATCACATCAGGTTTAGCAACAAAGTTGTGTGACCAAATACAGGTCTCCAGCTCAGCATCATGCTACAGCAGGCTGCAGCGCTGGTTTTCAGTGGAAACCTTAATTGGTGAAATCACGGACAAACTACGAATGCAATATCTATTCTAATACGTTTATAGAGATCTATTAGTTTAAGTAGTAAGCACATATAGCTATTACATTATTTATAGAATAAAGTTTAAATAAAAGCAACCATGTAAGAATTAAAAATAAAAATAAAAAGAGAAACCAACTAAAATTATAATTAAGTTAAACAGGCATAATGAAAAAAACAACATTAGTGACACAATGCGGCATAAGTGCTGAAACGATAAATACACTAGAACACAATAATTTCAAACTATTATAATCTGGAATAGATCTAGATAGACCTGGATAGCTTGTATAGTATAATAAACCTACTGACGAAGCTTAAAAACTAGCATAAGACATCTACATGGGATCATTTGTGCATGGGATTAATTTTAAAAAATCCTGCGTGAACTTTTTTGTTTTCCTGATATACAAAGGCTGAAATGAAAATTGTTGGTTTTGGTTTTTCTTTTAAATCGACGTCTAACAAAAAGTAATTTAGCGATATACATTTTGAAATAGTTGAATTCTATTTTTCTAAATCAAACAAACTTAGACTTTCCTTAAAACCACAATAGAAAATCTTTTAAAATCTATCAAAAATCATTGATAAATCGGCATACCAGGGAGGCCCTATCTTTCCAATCGCATTCAAATTCAAATGTTTTTATATTCAAATTAACTTTTACAAGTGCTTTTGAATCCTCGAGTGAATCTAGTTCGGAATGCCATTCTTCAAATCAAATAAAAACACTCACTCTACTAATCAAATGGTGTGAACTTCTGATCTTTCCAGAGCTGCATTCATTAATCGCACTTTAGTATCTACCTGATACTAAACAGGCCTGTAATTGAAGATGAATCGTTTCCGATGTAACTTCTAATCAAACTTTTACTAGCCATAGTCACAGTGAAAAATTTGACGACCTCCCTGCTGCGTTGTGGTCTTAAAAATGCGAGATTCGGGGATGAGATCCAGTGTGCTTAGCATGCGCATCGAGATTATCTCGCGACGAGAGAAAGAGATGTTGTCGTTGCCGGCAGATTTTTCATTTACCCTAACGTGCACAAATGCGGTATATTACAAGAAAAAAATAGTCGACATGTAAAGGTTCCTAGAGAATAATACCACAGATAAGAAATATAACTTTTATCTCTACTTTTGACGTAACGAGACAACATGTTAGCTTCGGTAGACAGAGAGAGATAACGGGTAGACATAATTTTACTCGTAGTGCGCATGCTAGCCATACTGGGCAGGGTTAATTTGGGAATTTAAAAGTATAATTTCTGAATTTTCTCTGGTCTGGTCTGTCGGAAGTCTTAGGTCATTAACAACTCAAACTCATATTTTTTTATTCAATCATTCATAAAGTGTGTTTGTTTGTTGGTTTGTCCTTCAATCAACGATCCATTGCTCCGATAAACACTTTTACATATTTAATTGAATAGCAAGTAAGTAAAAATTAAATTCTGCCTGGTGGGAGGATTGTGGTTAGTTACCACCCTACCTGCAAAGACGTGCCGCCGCAAGCGATAGCGTTTAATATAACTGCCATGCCCCTAACAGGTTAGCCCGCTACCTTAGACTGCATCAGCATTTACGAGTAGGTACCTACCATCAGGTGAGATCGCAGTCAAGAGCTATCTTGTAGTGGATTAAAAAAAATGAAACCAACCAATCAAAGACCTAATAACGAAAAGGTTAGCTATTATTAACCTACTCATTCATCATTTTATTATTTTTCCTAACTAAGAAATAATAATTATAGTTATTTCTCATTGGATAATGTGTTTTTTTCTGCACAATCCCGCGAAGCAATCACGCGGCGCGAATAATAACGCAGTGACGTTTTTGTATGCTTTCATAATAGCGATGATGCTTTATTGGCTTTCTCAGACGATAATTAAATCACTATTAAAATAGCATATATTCACTATAGTGATCTTAGTAAGATTAGATAAGAATTTTTGAAATATATATTACTCATAGCACTAATTAACCCTTTCCTAACTGACGGTACCAATTTGTACCAGTTGATTCCCCGTCCATTCTTTCGACAATACGATCGCGTTTTACGTATTTAACACTGACGATCCTTTCGAGTACCACCACGCTAGCCAATCACAGTGATTTATTTCAATTTTGCCTATTTACCGCCAGCAAGTGACACTTTCAAGTAGCGACCTGTTTTGGATTTGAGAACTGCGGATCGCTTCTGTTTTAGAAAACATTTAAAAATAGAATAAACGGGGTAAGTGTAATTGTTTTATATTATTTTATTAGATTGTAGTTTTAACTATACAATTAATATGGTTTTAGATTAAAATTTTAAATTTTAGTGCTGAAATAACGATTAAAATGTGCAAGGACTTATGAGTACCGTCAGTGACATTAGGTTGATTTTTTGATAACTAGATCGAATATATTATGATATTTGTTTACCTTATATTACAGATATTTATAATGGATATTTCAAAGAATACGGCTTTGATAGAAGCCTTACTTATCTTCTTTCTTCTTAAGATCTTCCAGATTGTTCTGAAACTTCAGATGTGGAATTGTCTGATGAAGAAAACCTTCCCGAAGAACAACTACCCTCAACTAGCAATTTTGATGAAAAATTTGAAGCAGGATTAGAAGAATTAGTGCATGTCATGAGACAGAAGATCCTAGTGCGGAAATAGACCAAGAGGTAATTGTATATTCTGTTCCCAACACTGTTCCACTACAGTTAACAGAAAAAGAATGGGGTAAACAGAAAGTTATTTATTATGATATTTTTTTTACATCCATTGCTTTATTAGAAAAATTGAAAACAGAAGGAACTTATGCCTGTGAAACTATAAAGTCTAACCGTAAGGGCATTCCCAATAATCTGGTAGCTGACTCTAAACTGAAGCGAGGCCAATATGATTATAGATTTTCTAATTTGAATATTGCATATTATAAATTGAAGGACAACAAAATTGTACTTTTGGCTTCTAATTTTCATGGCAATGATGAAGCTACAGTATCGCGCAAAGAAAAAAACGGGTCTAAATCTACAATCACCTGTCCAAAGGCCATCAAAGACTACAACTCTTACATGGGGGGTGTTGATACAGCAGACAAATTGAGAGCACTGTACTGCGTGTACAGGAAGTCCCCAAAATGGTAGCCAGGTGGTTCTGGGGTATTCTAGATATGACATTTGTAAATGCGTATATTATTCATGGACTCATAATGGAAAAGATACCTGTAAAAGACTTTAGGAGATCCATTGCGCAAGGGTTGATGTCTATGAAGAACATCAAAGATAGCAAGGAGAGAGGTTTATCAAGAGACTCTGTGCCTAGCCCTGGGCCATCTAAGAGGCGCAAAACTGGCTTGTCAACGTTGGAAGACGTTCGTTTAGGAAACCGCGGCGTACATTCATGGCCTACGTTTGTGCCAAATAGAGGGAGGTGTGACTGTGAAGTATGCAGCATGAAGAAAGTGCAATCAAAGCCTCACTCAAAATGTTCACACTGCAATATATTTTTGTGCATAAATGAAAAAAAGAATTGTTTTGCAGAATACTACGATGATAACGTTTAATTACTCTTTAATTAAATTATTAATTCGAGCAAAAAAGAAGTACTTAATTTTCCTATTTTATTAATCATTTTGTGTCTCAAAGTTCCTGACGGTACTTGTAAGTCTAGGTTATAAAAATAGTACTTAGATATTAAAAAAAAATCTGAAAAAAATTAATTAGATTTCTTTACTACCCCTTATCCATAAAGAATCATAAAAACTTTGTTTTTCATTATTTTTGGTATATTCGCTAGGAAAGGGTTAACGACAAAGTTGCATGGAAGCAACCGGCCTCGCATCCAGTGACCCACAGTGTAATACTTGTAATGTTACGTATGTATTAATATTGTAACCTCTTTCTTTTTTGAGAAAAGAGCAACTGCTGAGTTTCTTGCCGGCTCTTCTCAGTAGAAACGGCGTTCCGAACCGGCGGTAGAGTCTTGACGTATCATACTTGACACAAGTTGTCCTATGTGAAATAAATAAATCATTTCATTTCATTATTGTAATTTGTAGTCACTATTTTTTCACGTCTTGTGTTATTTTATGATCGTTTTATATTTCATAAATTTTATTCTGTCTAAAAACGTTACATTTACAATTGGCCAAATGATAGGTAGGCATATAGTTCTAGAAAAAGTGTAAATTTCATTAAGAACTGTTTAATAATCGACTGATATTGGTATATTATAGCGTTTAACTACAGTTCGCGCGGGTTGAATGCAGAGTAAATGTATGTGTCACCAACTCACCATACATTTACTCTGCATTCAACTCGCGCGCGAACTATTTTATTTTATTTTATTTTATTTATTAGGTCTACTAACGGACACTTATATTAAAACATTCAGAGGTAAAATTATCATATAAAATAAAGAAAGTTAAATGTAGTACCCACTTATAAGTAAACACAACATTATAAATTAACTTAAAATCGTTACAAAGCTAAAAACAAAATTTAAATGACAAAACAACATAATACGGGAATAAAACTAAAAATGAGGAGTAACACTAAGGTAACTAATTATACCTATTTACTATACAGAGAATAGTTATGGTAAGGTTCATGTTCTGATTTTATCACGTAACTTTAACTACATATAAACAGGATATGCCTAAAATGATACGTAAGTTACAGCAACTCGATCTCCGGTATGGCCAACCAGGGATCTTATGATTTCTAAATTTTCAGCCGTGGTTACTTATTTAACGGCAAAGACGTGCCGCAAAGCGAATTGGCGTTCTGGTACGATGCCGTGTAGAAAGCCGGGTATGGATTTAATATAACTGTTATGCCCTTAACGGATAAGCCCGCTACCATCTTAGACTTACCATCAGATTAGATCGCAGTCAGGGGCTAACTTAGTAGTGGAATAAAAAAATACGTTTCATCATACATACTAGCCATAGTTAGAGAATGTCGGCCAATCAGCGCTAAGGCGATGACAGCCAGGCTGATTCTTCGTGCAAGGAAATAGAATATAACGTATAAAAATAGTTGATAGCCCTAGACACAAAAAGTCATACCGGAAGTTACACAACATTAAATTAAGCCGCCTACAGACACACAAAAAGTATCTCTTGCACAAAGGTGAGCATCATTGTTAATGAGACGATTTGAATACACCCATGGTCGGGCAGTGAACTTCATTTGTTGAGTTGAACCTTTCACTTGTGCAAATGAACCAGTTCAACTTTAAATGCCATTCCAAATTTAAACTGGAGTTAAATGTCCTCCTGACCTAATTTCGGTCAATCACGTCGAAGTTTTTTTTTTTTTTAAATATTAATTAGACTAGCGGTTGGCTGCAATCAGACTTGCTGGCAAGTAGTGATGCAGCCTAAGGTGGAGGTGCCTAGAAGATGGCCTATTCACTCTAGATTTGAAGGTACCAATATTAAAAGATGAGGGGAAAACGGAAGCCGGAAGGGCATTCCATATCCTAGCGGTTCGAATTAGGAATGATCATCATCATTTCATATCATTGCTCGCTACTGAGCACAAGTCTCTTCCAGGAATTTAGAAATAAGGGTTTGGCCATAGTCTACCACGCTGCACAGGGGGTACACTACCACCGCTTAAGCCGTGTTATTTCAATATTGTTGTCGTTTGTGTTTTTAAATTATAATCGATATTTAGGGATATCAAGGTAAATACGTGACATATAGCTGCTATTTTGAAATAATACTGCTTTAAGTGAACCTTTAAAAAAATTAACCTTCCTGGCCTAGTGCGTATTGGCAGACTTCACACACCTTCGAGTACCTACATTATAAAGAACCGGGGCGGCCTTAGCCATTGCGAGACCCTGAGCGGTAGGTAGATATTATTTGCGAGGCCCTCATGCTTTGAGGAATTTAGGTGAATTGAAAGTTTTCTTATTCATGATGCTTGACAAGAAATGCAAAAGTTATAAATTAAATTAAAGTAACTATTATTACCAAAAGTAAGAACTGACTAATAATCTAAACTGCAATTACGTAGCTTCTTTTCAATGCTGCATGCGGAATGCGGCAAACGTGCAATTTACAAAAACAAAGATATCAAGTGGGAAAACTTAAAGCAGTATTATTTTGAAATTACTCTTTAATATGACGTCAGACGTACCGTGACGTCTCTAAAATAATAATTTGAATTCTGAAACAAAAGCGTCAACAATGTTAAAATAATACTGCTTTAAGCGAAGGTAGTGAACCCCCTTAGAATAATCGCACTAGAAGAGATTTAGACCAATCTCACACAGTGTTCAAAATTCAAAATTTCAAGGCTTGGACCATGTCCCATGGACCAGACCATGTTCAACTCCAAGGCCAAACCGTTGGAACTAGAAAGCTGAAAAGCACAGAAGTTCCCTTCATAAGGTAGACAAGGAATAAGGCCGGATTTCTTCTATATCGATAAAAAACGGCGGGCTCAAAACGGCTGTTCGGTTGGGCCAACTCTATCAGTTTGCCTTATGCCTTACAGTGAAATCAATTTTATAATAATATGCGCAGGTTTTCTCAGCTATGAAACTAACGCCACGAGGAATTGGATGATATAAAACGTTAAAGGTCCAGTTACACTATAGACGATTAAAGTCACGTAATGGTTACCTTTAAAATGTAAGTAACTTCTTCTTCTTCTTCTCCTCCTTTTCCCACGCTATGTGGGGTCGGCACAACATGTTTTCTTCTTCCACTCACTTCTGTTACCTCTCATTCACCCCTTTTATACTCATATCCTCTTTCACACAATCCAAACAAAGTAACTACTTAAACAAAATTATATCAAGTATATATCGCATACAATGAAGAGAGAAGTCTTGATTCACTCACTCACTCGCTGACTGACTCATCAACGCCCTTGGACCTATAGAACCGAAATCTTACATAGAAGTTTCCTTTAAAGGTAGGTAGGCAACGTATAAGATCAGATCTTTAGGAACTCCCACGGGAGCGAAGCCGTGAGCAAGCACTAGCCCAAGTCAGGGCTTTTGGACCAAATTATTAGCTAATACCTCCAAGCTATATTTTAGACCAGAATAGTACTTAGCTTGGAGGTATGATTATAATAATTTGGTCCAAATTATTAGCTAATCATATTAGAGGTATTCGAGGCTAGTGCAATCTACTTTGCTTTTTACTGGTGGTCAAAGTTTAACGTACCAGTAACGTAACTTTAACCGCATGCCATGCGACTAGACCTAAGAAATGTTACGATTGTTGTAAATGCAATTACTATGGAAATAGATTCTATTGTTTACATAATTTATAGTTTATTTATTTAAATACAGTTGAGAGTAAGCGAAATGCTTGAACTTGTAATGAACTTTGTATACCTACCCTGTATTAGGTTAATTTAGTTTTTAGTAAGTGACTAGGTTTTCCTTTGACTGTTTTTTTGATTGATAATATAATAAAATATAATTAGCGACTTTATACCTAATCTAAATAATACTTTTTTTTTTGAAAGATTGACATACCTACTTTACTGTAAATAATTAGATTTATGAAATTCTTTGTTATCATTCCAATTTAGTATTTATAATTTTGTTTAAGCATGTTGTGTTAGCCTGTAATTGGTTGTACATTTAGGATATATATTTTGTATGCGTTTAATTAATTTTATCATGTAATTTAATGTAACAACTGTTGGCTATCCTAATAAATAAATAATAAATAAAATGCTTGGATCTCATTTCCTTTTGTAGATATTTTACATTTTGAGATTTTTTACCCGACAGCGGCAACGCCAAAAAGATGGGTTATGATTTGAGATGTCTATAATATGTATGCAATATGCATGTGTATGTTTGTATTTATGTATGTTCCACCGTAGCGCCTAAACTACTGGGCCGATTTTGATGAATGAGGTGTCAATCGATTCGTTATAATAATCCGGGTGACATATATTATGCTACATTTTATAATAACAAGGTTGATATGATGGGTGTTACATGCAAAAAAATAATTTTTTAGACCTCCAATAGGGTTACCTATACTTATTTCGAATTAAGTAGGTTTTACTATCTTTATACAAGTTACCTACCTACAACCTTCAATACCGAATATTATGTTCTTCATTTTTAAAAACTGACTCATTTTACTTACGATTAGCCCGGAAACGGATATGACCAAGAAAAACCCTGTGTCATTGATAGGCGATATAATTGTTATTAGTTATTAAATACTAGGTACAGTATATTGACTGTAATCCTAGACTATAGAATTATACCAATTACGTGAAATTGCCCTGTTGTAAATCACTTGTAAATATTTACATAACGTAAAGAAAACTTAAATAGGTAGTGTGAAACGGTTGAGAACAGGATATGGATGCTGCACTACACTATAATTATTTACTTACTAGCAGTCGCCCGCGACTCCATCCGCGTACAATTTCTGATTTTCTATGAGATTTTACCGCTGTAAAAGGCATACTATAGCGGCTATATATATTATATATATACTAGCTGACCCGGCGAACTTCGTACCGCCTTAGTATGCAATATTAAATGTATATTTTTCAATATTTCTGAGAGATTTTCTTAATATTTTTTTCCGTAAGAACCTTCTCCTAATAATAACAAATACAACAAAAAAAGAATTAGTGAAATCGGTCCAGCCATTCACGCGTGATGCCGTGACCAAGGAAAACGGGTTTCTTTTTTATATATATAGATGTATAGCTTATTCAGGTTTTTATTTTTTTAAACTAGTAATCCCGATTTTCAAATCTCTAACATCAAAAACATAGGACTCTCATACAAACTTCCAACCCCCATTTCACCGCCCTGGGGTGAATTTTCTTAAAACCGTTTCTTAGCTGATGTCTATAACACTATAGACGAAATCTACCTTCCAAATTTCAAGTTTGTATATGCTTTATAGTTCCTGAGATATCGTGATTACTGTGTAACGCTTTTATAATCTTACTAGATGAGGCCCGCGACTTCGTCCGCGTGGATTAGGGTTTTTTGATTCCCGCGGGAACTCTTTAATTTCCCGGCCTATGCCATAAGCCAATGTCCTTCCCCTGGACTCAAAGTATCCCTATACCAAATGTCAAATCGGTTGAAGAGATTTTTTTTTAATTCCCACGGGAACTCTTGAATTTTCCGGGATAAATAGTAGCCTATGTCCTTCCCCGGGATTCAATCTATCCCTGTTTTATTTTTATCCACTACAAGCTAGCCCTTGACTGCGATCACACCTGATGGTAAGTGATGATGCAGTCTAAGATGGTAGCGGGCTAACCTGTTAGGGGCATGGCAGTTATATTAAACCCACACCCCTTCGGTTTCTACACGGCATCGTACTGGAACACTAAATCGCTTGGCGGCACGTCTTTGCCAGACCAGGGAAAATTCAGAAATTATAAATTCCCAAATTGACCCTGCCGGGGATCGAACCCGGGACCTCCGCACGTTAAGGCAACAGCGCTACACACTGCGCCACGGAGGTCGTCAAAAACTGTACCAAATTTCATCAAAATCGCTTGAACAGATGGGCCGTGAAAGCGTAGCAGACAGGCAGACAGACAGATAGACAGACAGACACACTTTCGCATTTATAATATTAGTATGGATTATATAGAAGAAGAAGAAGATTCACTATCACTATCGCTACATACATTATTCCTTTATTACAAAGTCCCCCTGCCAAGTTTGTCCTTCTACTCGTAACTCGCGCTATACTCTCAGAAACTACTGTTTGGATTCCTAAACGGTTTTCGCCAATGGTTTACTGGTTCTTTTCAGTAGAAATGGTATTTCGAACTAGTGGTAGATTCACATTCAAAAGTAACTACTTGAATGTTTTCTTTTTTAATTTTTAATTACTTAAATGTATATTATTTTTCTTCTTGCCCTTTTCCCACGCTATGGGTCGGCACAACATGTTTTCATCTTCCACTCACTTCTGTTTTCCGTCAACCTCTCATTCACCCCTTTTATACGCATATCCAATCCATCCATCTTTTCTTTGATCTTCCTTTACTCTTTTTTTTTCCACATGCATATCTATCATTCTTCTCGTAATACGCGCCTTTCTTCCCTCCGCATTACATGCCCAAGGCCCAACCATGCTAGCCTATTACTCCTCATCTTTTCTATCACTGTTATTTTTATATACTTTTATATACTTTTATATACTTTTATATACTTTTATATACTTTTATACACTTTTATATACTTTCAAACTTCCCCTTAAATATTCATTGTCACACCACACACCACACATTTGGAATTCTACGAAAATAAATTAGCCGAACTATAATATTATGATGCTAACCATACAAAAAGTCGGCAAAAATCACCTTTGGATCGGGCACCTGTGCAGTGGATGCACTGGTTGAGAGGATGAGGTAGTACGTAAATGAGGACAAAATAATAACGAATACAGAAATCAAAGAATCTCAAAATGATTAGGATATCCATAGCCATAATATAAAACGCTTTTGAATATCTATACTAATATCATAAATACGAAAGTTTGGATGGATGTTTGTTACTCAATCACGCCAGAACAGCTAAACGGATCTGGATCAAATTTGGCACACAGATAAATTATAGTCTGGAATAACACATAACACGCGGGAACCAAAAAACTTCTATACGAAGTCGCAGGCATCAGCTAGTTACGCCATTACGATTTTAATTATAGAGTAAAATAAACGAACAAAATTAGCATTTTTGAGGGACGTACCGTCCACGTGCGGCCGGCTATAATTGCCACACCGCATTTCAGTCAATGGGGACTATCGTTTCTTTGCTCACCAGTTGGCGCCACTGTTGACTAAGGTCCAGAGGTATAGCTGTCAAAGGCGACTTTATAAGATTGGCGCCGAAACAAAGTTCGCCCGCCTCGGCTTCGCACGGGTAGCACTAATAATTCAAATATATACCTACCCAATATAGCCAGGGGGCAGTGGGCAGGTTACATTTTAATATTACATTGTAAGAGTACGCCCCGTCCTCATTATTTCTATGATATCTCATAAGCTATTCATCTAAATGAAATGGTGTAAAGGACAATTTTTATCTTAGTTAAATACTTGAGATGATTAATATATTTATTTTGATAAGGATTAATACTATGTTGGCAAAAACACCTTCGCAAGTAAAGCATTGGTTTAGACCAAATTTGAAAATCATAAAAATGGTTATTGTGAGTCAACCTTAAAAGATAGATATATGCTATCGCGGACTATTTTTTAGAACTTTTTAAGAAGAACAATTTCACCATACATTATTTTCGTGTAACTTTAACTATTTACGCAGCGCACGCCGCGTAAGCTCTCAGAAGAGACGATTTTTTCCGACTTAGTTCACATTATTGCAATTTTCGTAAGGATCTCTTAATTTTTTTGAAAATAAAATATAGCCTATGTTACTTGCTGATAATGTAGCTTTCTATAGGTGAAAGAATTTTTAAAATCGGTTCAGTATTTTTTGAGTTTATCCATTACAAACAAATCTTTCCTCTTTATAATAGGTATTAGTTTAGTTAAATAGTTAACTATCTATCATCATATCGAGTAGCTATGCCGCAATGTTGTGCAGTTCCGTTTTAATCGGAAAAAAGAGGAGAACACATGTTTTCAAAAGATAAAACAGTGGCTAGTGGCGATTTGCAGGAATAACTATACCCGACAAAAAATTCTCGTGTTTGTAAAATTATTTTAACCCCGAGGATTATGTATTACCCAAAGAATCAAATAAGTACAGAAAATCGTAAGTAATTATCTTTCTTATTCATCTCCTAAATTAAAGCCAAAAGTTGAAAAGTTGTACCTACCTAGTCAAGAGAGAAAAGAGAAAGGAAATGAAAAGAAAACGTGCAGAAAGAGCTCAACAACGTCAAAAAAAAGAAATTTTTGCGCTTATTTATGCGCCTCTTTTTCCTAATTCCGTCTTCAAAACGTTCACTATAATCGCTAAATAATCCATATTTGCGATAATTTCATCAAGGAGATCACTTTTCAACAGGTAAATTAAAGAAATTATAATTTATGTCACGAAGTCCGCCAAAACTTGGCCAAAACCAGTGAAAAGTGAATGTTATTGGACCTCACGCGACACCAGCGCCTCTAGTGGCAAATTCACGCGCGATAGCCCCCATTGTGCTGACTGCTGAGTAAACAACGTTGACGACAAACGAGCGAGTTACTAAGGTTCAAACTTCAAACTGTGCAAAGGCGATGACGCGTTTACATAAGGTCGATTTGGCCGTATTCGACTGCAGGCGTTTTCGGTCACCAGCTATTGTCTTAACGTGCGGAGGTCCCGGGTTCGATTCCCGGCATGGTCCATTTGGGAATCCGGTCTGGTGGGAGGCTTCGGCTGTGGCTAGTTACCACCCTGCCGGTAAGGACGTACCGCCAAGCGATTTAGCGTGCCGGTATGATGCCGTGTAGAAACCGACTAGGGGTATGGGTTTCAGCCAACAGCATTCAACACTCCGCCAGGGAGGTCGCCCAAACCGAATCAAGTGTCTTACCTCCATCGCACAAAAATACGTGAAATATGAATCATACAGGCAGAGGTGCATGAAAACAAACTAATAAAACGTAAGCGTACTACAATAACGAACTGTGTAGACCACTGATAACATTTATGGTTACGGTGAAACACACCGATACGCCACCTTTACGCCGCGTAGCTGCTAGATGTAGAGTAACAACCAGTGGCGGACTTGAATGAGCCCCCTGTTTTTTAGTGTGTTCTTTTTTGGGGTTTAGGGCGTAATTAGGGGTCAGCGTAGAGAAGAGACTCCAATTTAAATAGTCAAAGGAAACAAGAAAATTGTAAGCGACTGCAACAACATTTGCAATTTGGCTCTGCCAAGTACCAGCTTGCATGCATTGGATTCGGTGGATCGTCGCGCCAGGAGACTCATTGGTAACAAAGCGCTGGTCAGTTCGAAGCTGCAAAGGTTGGAACATCGGCGCAAAGTTGCCTGTCTGTCGGTATTCTACAGGATATATTTCGGAGAGTGTGCTCAAGAACTATTCGAGCTTGTACCTTTTTATTATCGTACCGCAAGGCATCGACAAGGTCTGCCCTACGCAGTCGAAATTCCGCGGGCTCGTACGAAGCGCTTTGCTTCCTCGTTTCTAATTCGAACCGCTAGGATATGGAATGCCCTTCCGGCTTCCGTTTTCCCCTCCCGTTTTAATATAGGTACCTTCAAATCAAGAGTGAATAGGCATCTTCTAGGCAAGCGCGTTCCATCTTAGGCTGCATCACCACTTGCATGCAAGTCTGATTGCAGCC
This sequence comes from Erebia aethiops, assembly GCA_923060345.2. Taxonomy (NCBI): domain Eukaryota; kingdom Metazoa; phylum Arthropoda; class Insecta; order Lepidoptera; family Nymphalidae; genus Erebia; species Erebia aethiops. The sequence goes on along the minus strand of OV281091.1, from coordinate 17,788,482 downwards.
AAGCGCTAGCCTATATATTTAAAAAAAAAATCTCATAATTAGTGCTATAGGATAAATACTTTCGAAAACATTATGAAAATAAGTATTTTACCCGGTGAGAAGAATATGCCGATGTCACGATACTCAAAGCTGAGGGAATGACGCTTGAAGAAGAAGAGAACTGTGAGCGAAATATTTGCAAAAGTTTTTGATCCATTTTTGGTTTTCAAATACGAAAAGCTACTTACTACGAGGATTTTCCAAATTCTGGAGGCCCCCGTAAACTAGGGGCCTGGGGCAGACAACCCTTAATCCGCCAATGGTAACAGTTACCAAGATCGCCCGATAATTGTGTTTGTATCCTTATCACACTTACGCTGATTAGTTACTGTTAGTGGATGCGAGAAAGATACGTAAATATTATCTTACTTCTGGAATTTCCAAGTAAGATTTGGAATTACCTATCCATATTGTGATAACAGATTTTGTTAAATTCGAAGACGAGCGCTTTCGAATAGACTTTGTGTCTGTGCTCTTACTATAATATCTGACAAATGGTAAATGATAAATTATTTATTTATTTCACATAGGACAACTTGTGTCACTTAAGAAACGTTAAGACTCTGTAATATCATTGAAATAATACGGTACCAAATTTCTAATTGATAGGACATATGGAAGGTAGTCAGATCCCCTCATCAACTATAAAGAGCTGATGATTTCTCCGGTTTGGAAAGTACTCTTCTACTGAGAAGAGCCGGCTCTTGAATATCTCAAGAGCTGCTGAAAAGCGCCGCGCCAGAAAGATTACTACAGTAGCATCATCAACCTGTAGCACTGTTGTTAACCCTTTGAGTGTTCTGCATTTTATGACAAACTATAGGCCGACCGTTGAACTCGCGTATCGCCTGCGCGGTAAGAAGGGAGCGGGGGCGGATAACGCTACACACGGAGTCAATAATCCAAAGATTTATCTCGACATAGACATTGTTGGTAAAGAATAAAATAATAAGTATCTTTAAAAATTTAATAAATTTGTATCCCCGCTCCCTTCTTACCGCGCAGGCGATACGCGAGTTAAACGGTCGGCCTATAGGTACCGAATCACTTTATGAAAGGATTTTTAAAAATTCCATCTTGGAGGGGGTTAAATTTAAATAGCAGAATAGCAGGTTAACGTTTGTAGAAAGCTTATAATTTTTTCATAGTATCCATGATAACTAGTATTTGAGCGCAAACGCTTTCTCTCTTTTCCCTTTGTTACTCTTATAGCACGATGGGACGGCAAATCAGACACGAGCGGCGTAAGACCAGGCGCAGGACCGACGTCTTCACGTGCTCTCCGAAGCACGGGAGCGAAATACCAGTTACCAAGGACTAGTACTGAGAATTTCACAGAAAACATCCTAAATCTGAACCGCTGGAAAATACTGACTTAATTATGGCCTGACTCGGGAATCGAACCCAGGATCACGCATTGAAACATATTAACCACTAGACCAACGAAACAGTTTATAGTTGTTAAATAAGTGCTCAGTATTACTAAACTCAGTAACCAGATAGTCAAAACCATAACTCAAAACAGCCTCTAACGTCTATAACTAGCTGAAAGGCGACCGTCGCGTGATGTGTTCCCGCAATTGGCACTTTCGATAAACAATACCCACCGCACGCGTGCCGTATCGCGACTATTTCACACTTGCTTTGGCCCGATTGGTTTTTTGCCTCATTGGCATATTGGGCTTAGTCGTCCCAGTCGTTGTCGTCATCCAATAGACGTCCACTGCTGGACATAGGTAATTTTTGTTTTCACTTAAAGTTTGTCCTTGACTGCGATCTCACCTGTCTAAGGTAAGTGATGATGCAGTCTAAGATGGTAACGGGCTAACCTTTTAGAAGTATTTCAGATTTAATACGATGCCCTAATAATCGGTTTGTACACGGCATTGTATCGGAACGCTAAATTGCTTGAGGGCACGTCTTTGCCGCTAGAGTGGTAACTAGCCACGGCCAAAGCCGACCAGACCAGAGAAAATCCAGAAATTATAAATTCGCAATTTGATCCTGTTTGGAATACCTATTTTTAACGGGGTGGAAATCTTCGTGAGATACCCGAACTCTTAGAGGAGAAAACGTTACCATGTGCGATTTCTACCCACTAACACCCCCTCGATCGATGCGGCCATCTGCTGAGCATAATGGGGAAGCTCTGGGAACTCTCAGAGAGTGTACCTAGCGATATTTCTGTCAAGTAATTCCAGTTGTATCTCCAAGTTGCAGTTGGTACACCCCCGTACCACTGAAAGCGCCTAAGGACTCCTGTGCCCTCGGATCGCACCTCCGTTACAATGTGGTCGTAGGACAAACTAACACAATTTCGCATATTTTATCCTAAGACGCAATAATGACTTCATCCGCGTCGATTTAGGTTTATTTAAATGCCGTGTGAAATCTTTGATTTTCCAAGACAAAAAGTAGCCTATTTTACTCTCAGAATCGTTAACAATCCTACCAATGCAAAAAACACCATGGTTGATTGAAGGACATACCAATAAATAAACGCAAACAGCATTTATTTATTTTGTATCTAGTATTTTATAGTATATGACGCTTGACGACAATGAAATCCTGAGTGACTGGCAAAAGCAATTTTGGGTGGAAATATTTTTAAGTATATCTGGACCATAATATCTTGACATACAAAATAATAAAATAATTTACTTAATTAGACACCTATATGCGTAGTTATTTATCGATTATTTTTTTTGACGACCTCCGTGGCGCAGTGTGTAGCGCCCTTGCCTTAACGTGCGGAGGTCCCGGGTTCGCCAGGCCAACTAGGCCACTCGTCCCTCAATATAGTCACCTAACGCAGTATCGTAGTATCTTAGGGTTATATAATAGGAATACGGAAATTTGGGATTTAGGCTGAGCAAAGTGAGTTTTGACGACCTCCGTGACGCAGTGTTGAGCGCTGGTGGATTAACGTGCGGAGGTCCCGGGTTCGATCCCCGTTTATTTGGGAATTTATAATTTCTGAATTTTCCCTGGTCTGGCCTGGTGGGAGGCTTCGGCCGTGGCTAGTTACCACCCTACCGGCAAAGACGTGACGATGCCGTGTAGAAACCGAAGGGGTATGGGTTTAATATAACTGCCATGCCCCTAACAGGTTAGCCCGCTACCATCTTAGACTGCATCATCACTTACCAAGGGCTAGCTTGTAGTGGATTAAAAAAAACAATGTTATCAGGCAGCATCACTTCAATGATAATGCAGTTTTTAAGACCTGTCTGGACCCCACGCTCGCATTGTGTCACGAGGTCGTTTTGTCATTGTACAAAGGGGTACAATGACAAAACGACCTCGTACAAAACGACCAATGCAATGACACATAAGTTATCATTGATAAACTATAATCTTTATTTATAGTTAGATATAGTTACTTGTCTTAAGCCCAGCCCAAATAGCTAAGGACATTGAGTCAGCATTTGAGTACGTACCTACTTACGACATACCTACGACCTTACTGCAACACAATTTCCTAAAATTGAAGTGAGTAGAATACTTTACGTTGTCAGTTGTCATATCATCGAACTGCCTCGTTGGTCTAGTGGTTAGCATGTTCCCAGGTCCCGGGTTCGAGTCCCGGGTCGGACCATAATTAAGTGTTGGGTGTTTCTGACTAAAAATTCTCAGTACCAGCAATACCTATTCTGTGGTACTAGCCCGGAGTTAGGAAGTTGGCGGTGTTTCACCCCTCAGTGTGCCTCGGAGAGCACGTTAAGCCGGGTATTACTAACATGATAATAGTCGTTAAAGCCTGCCAACCCACATTGGAACAGCGTGGTCGGTCTAAGCTTTAATTCCCTCTCTTATGAGAGTGGAGGCCTGTGCCCAGCAGTGGGACGTGCATTGGTTGGTGTGGTGTGTGTGGAAAGTGTCTATTTGTTGGTTTGTCCTTCAATCACGCCGCAACGGAGCAACGGATCGACTTGATTTTTGGCATGGGAATAGTTGAGGACCTTGAAAGTTAAATAGGCTAGTTTTTATCCCGGTAAATTCAGGAGTTCCTCAATCTCAATCCAGGCGGACGAAGTCGCGGGCCTGTATGCAGGCATTTTTCGAAATATACGTTTTTCAACAATCAATTAGGTACAATTAATTCGCTTCCTTAATGAATGACTAAAATAAGAAAATAATTAAACTCGTCAATTCAGCCTGTTTTAAACGCTTTTTCGAATATTTACTTTTTTATCTATAACCAGACGGCCGTGACTTTAGACGAAAAACTTGTTATTTTATATTGACGACGACCTCTATGGTACCTTCAGCATTATGAATACCTGCCTTCCAAACTCTTAAATTATTCGATTCTTTAATTTTTTTTTAGTTAGCCCTTTGACTGCCTTTTGACTTTCACCTGGTGGTAAGTGATGATACAGACTACGATAGATAGTAACGGGTTAAACCTGTTAGGGGTATGGCTATAGAGATAAAATTTTATTCCAATTCTAACGGTATGGCAGTTATATTAAACCCATACTCCTGATCGATATGGGTATCTTACTAAGTCACTTGGTGGCACATATTTTCCAATATAGTATAAACTAGGCGCGACCGAAACTTTCTAGACGGGCTATTTAGAAATAATCAGAACTTCCTCATTTTGTTCCTGTCGGGAAGTCGAGAAACGAACCCGGGACTTTTCCCGTACAAAATAACAAAGCGCTCACCTCTGCGCCATTGGTCGTTAAAACTCAATTAATTTCTTAGTTCTTATTATTTCTCGACTCTCGTGTAACCGGCAGACCGTGCGTTGTTACGTAAATAAAACTATAGTCCCACAAACTTAACAGACCCGGTGGCCAAAATTGGAACAAATTTTTATAACTGTTTAGTTTTTGTTTTTATTTTATTTGGCGACGCTGTCACCGGGTCAGTTATGTTTGTCGTGACGTGAAAATTACATTAAAAAACACTTACCAATTCAACTACTTAATCCTTTTTGTTAAAATAGAAAATATTCTATCAACGACGACAAAGCCTCGACGTAAAAATTATAATCCTTGATGTTTATTTTAAATTAAAATGTTTTAAACTAATTTTTCTGAAAAAAAAATCAACGCAAAACTGCACCTTATCACAAAAAACACACTTAGCAGTTATCAATAAAAATATCAATGCGTCATGAATGAATTCACGAATTTATTTTCTTTCAGTCGTATTTTCCACTAAACTTTTGCTTTCAAAGCGAGCGCGGCGCGCGTCTCCACCGATATGCGACCACAGACTAAACTACGGTTTCTTCACTTTCCTTGATTTTCGCGCGCACTGTAATATCAAGTTAAAAAAACACGACCATCGTGAGCTGGCAGCCTGGCACCTTTTCAGAGCAAAAATCGCATTAAAAAGGTCTCTGACGAAAAAACAAACAAACAAATAAACAAACAAAGTTCGAGACATCATCATTGATTCGATCTTGGTTTTTTTGTCGCGGGTTTCTAAAATAAACTAAGTAAGTAGGTAAACGATAGCATAATAATATATTAGCAAAAGTTACTTACTTTTTAATTTTTAATATAAGCTAACATAATATATTTAACGTAGCTTTAATATTTTAAGTTAGTCATGACTGCCTTATCTCACCTGGTGGTAAGTGATGATGCATTCTAAGATGGTAGCGTGAGGGCTAATCTGTTAGGGGTATATACTCTATATAGTAGCCTCTATAATATAATTGTACTCATACCTGAGTAGGCCACCTGATTAAACCCATACCCCTAATCGGTTTCTCTTTCTACACGGCATCGTATTTGAACGTTAGGTACATCGCTTGGCGGCACGTCTTTGACGTAAGAGGGGTAACTAGCCAAAGAAAATTCAGGAATTATACATAAATTCCGAAATGAACCCTGCCGGGGATCGTACCCTGGACCTTCCGCTTATAAAACAACCTCACCACCGCACCAGGAAGGTCGTCAAAACATTAAGAGGTTAGATTCATACAAATTCACGCAGATATTATGGTTTATCAACTAAGTACCCAATAAATTGCATGCGTTGTTTGTATAATGTTACACGTTACAAATTACAATACAACGGAGATCGATCTTCTAAGAAATCGCGTGCGTCAAATCACATTCCACAGCAAATTAAGCAAGACATTGCAGTCAACGGCTACCTACTCGACAAAGTGTAGCACGCATAGTCGCATACCCAAATCATTTGACAGCAGTATAAAAGGTTTATGGAAGAAAATCCTTTGCACCGTTAAAGAAAGTTACTATTGGAATGTAAAACATAATAAAAAAAACCGGCCAAGTGCGAGTCGGACTCGCGCACCGAGGGTTCCGTACTGAAAACTGTAACGACCAAAGATGTAAAACGGTAATAATTACCTTTGTTAATGAACCGCAAAACTAACTTTGTTTGTAGAGGTTTACTGTTAATATCAAAAAAACTATGCTAGTTAGAGCATTGGCTATAGTTTTCCTGTAAAATATACATAAATTGGACATACTAATAATAATACAGTAAATTGGATAATACAGTGGTTGGATGGTTTCAGAGTTATCTTGGGGGTCGTCGGCAGCGTATTCGCATTGAAGATAAGTTTTCTTCTTGGTGTGAAACATCGGCTGGCGTACCTCAAGGTGGTGTGTTGTCACCTTTACTATTTGCTATTTTCATTAATTCAATTTCCCAGAAAATTACTTCTCTCTATCACATGTATGCAGATGATCTCCAAGTTTACTCACAGTCAACTCTTGAAGATCTGCCTAACGCCATTTCTACTATTAATGGTGACCTGGTGGCTATCAATGATTGGAGTAAGTGCTATGGTCTAAAGGTAAATCCTTCTAAGTCCCAGGCTATCATTATTGGTGGTTCTGGCATGATTTCCAGAGTTGACTGGGATAACCTTCCGCCAGTTTCATTAAATAGCGTTTTTATTCCTTATAGTACTACCGTCAAAAATCTTGGTGTACATTTTGATACTACTTTCTCTTGGTCTCATCATTTAAAAGAAGTCAGTAGGAAAACTTTTGCAGCCATGGGTTCACTAAGGCGTCTGCGTTCTTTTCTTCCTATTCCTACTAAGATTATGTTAGCACAATCCCTACTGCTCTCCATTCTCGATTATGCGGACGCAAGCTATCTTGATTTAACTGAGGACCAACTGAATAAACTTGAGCGAATTCAAAATTTAGCTATTAGGTTTATATTTGGTTTGCGCAAATATGACCATGTCTCCGAATTTCGTTCCAAGCTCAAGTGGTTACCCATTCGATTTCGCCGGAATCTTCATATTGTTTCTCTTCTGTACTGTGTATTGTTCAATCCCATGACTCCTGGTTATTTAAAGGATAAGTTTAAATATCTCGGGCATGATAGACCAGATAGGGTTCTCCGGTCGGCTTGTAAACTTATTCTTGAGGTGCCTTCGCATCGGACTAAATATTTCCAAAATTCTTTTGCACAAAGGGCCACTAGTCTATGGAATGAACTTCCCTCACATATTCATCGTGCTAAAACCCTTAATAAGTTTAAAATTGACGTTAAAAATTATTACTTATCTCTTTGTTATCATTAGAAACGACATATTATTTTATTGTTTTCTTTCTTATACTTATTTATGTATTTATTGGTATGTCTATTTAGTTTATGTATGTCTATTATTATTATTTTGTATATATTAGTTTATCATAATATATGGTATTGGTTAGTTTGTTTAGCTATTAGTATTTATGTTTATTATTATTTTTGCACCACCTCCCTTTATCTTCTTATTCATTTTCTCCTTAACGTTAAGGTTGTCTGGAAGAGATCGCTGCTTAGCGATAAGACCGCCTTATTGTACCTACTTATTGTTGTTTTCTTCAAAATTCAAAAATTCAAATTCAAAATTCTTTATTTGCAGAAACATTTTTTACATTGAGATGTTATTTGTTAGATTCCAGTATAAATGTTTCACCTTATAATCAGGCATGCAAAATTACCTATTTTGTTTATAAAATTATCTATTATTTGAAATTTAAGAATTCATCTATTGTGTAGAAGCACCTTTCTGTAAGCCACCTTTTAAGTCTTGACTTAAATAGATTGAATCTGAGTTCTCTAATTGATTTTGGAATTTTATTGTACACTATAATAGATTTTACTGCACAGTTTCTTACTAAAATGGCACTTCTACATCCTGGCATTCTTTTTTTTGTGGGATCTCTAAGTAAAACCTTGCTTTTAACATCTAAATTTTCAAAAAATTGCGGATTCTTTTTCACAAAAATTCCTACTTCTAAAATGTACAGACATGGTAATGTTAGTATCTTTCGACCTTTAAATAACGGCTTACACGATTGGAGAGGTCCTGCTCCACATACAGCTCTTATGCACTTTTTCTGTGCTATAAAAAGTATTTTTAGATGTGTGGAACAGCCCCATACTACTAGTCCGTACCTCAATAATGAGCCAACGTAAGCATGGTATGCTATAAGGGCGGAGTTTTCACCTACTGTATGTCTTAACTGCCTTAAAGCAAATGCAAACCTATTTACTCGTGTGCATGTGTGTAAGATGTGAGGTTTCCATGAACAATGCTGATCTAGTATCAATCCTAAGAAGCTTACTTCAGTACAATGTTGGAGATTTTTACCTTGGTAGTTTAATTCTAGAATTTGGTTTTTTGTTTGATGATTTGAGAATTGTACATATTTTGTTTTCGTTAGATTTATTTGCAATTTATTAATTTGGAGCCAGTTGACAATTTTGTTTACTGTTAAGTTTATTTCATTATCAAAATCATTTTTCTGTTTATCATTAGGAATCGCAATGGATATATCATCTGCAAATAATATACATTTATACTTCGTTATTTGAGGCAAGTCGTTTATATAGAGTAGAAATAATAGGGGGCCCAGGACGCTGCCTTGAGGTACACCTGTCTTGTTATATTGAAAGTCAGATTTATATGTTTTTGTTTCACATTTGTTATCTATTCGAGAAACCTCAACGCATTGTTTTCTGTTATGTAAGTAGCTTTTTACCCAATCCAATGCCACTCCTCTTATGCCGTATTTTTCTAATTTATTTACTAATATATTATGATCAACAAGGTCAAATGCCTTACTAAGGTCAAAAAATATTACAGTAGTTGGTCTCTTTCTATCAATGTTAGTTGTTATTGTACTTATTAATGTATATACGGCAGTAGTTGTAGATTTGGATTTCAAGAATCCATTTTGTTCATTTGCTATAATATTGAATTTGTTTATAAAACATATCATCCTACTGTGCATAATTTTTTCAAAAACTTTCGATATTATAGGAACAAGAGTTATCGGTCTATAATTATCCATCTCTTTTAGGTTGTTTTTTTTATGGATAGGTTTAACAATTGATATTTTTAACCTTTCGGGAAAAGTTCCTTCACTGAGCGATAAATTTATTAAATAGGTAAGTATGTGTGCTATGATGTTGATACAGTTTTTTAATATATATGTTGAAATGCTATCATATCCAACTGCTTTGGAGTTATTTAACGATTTTACTACTTTTATCACTTCTGTTTCTGTACATGGATTTAAGAAAATGCTCGAGTTTATGTTTTCCAGATTATTATTTACAGTATGTGCTACAATAGAGTTGTTAGTTGTGGCTTTAGACGTTACACTAATAAAAAAATCGTTAAACGCAGTTGCAATTTGTAGTGGTTCTCTTATTTCTTTTCCATTCACATTGATAATATCTATTCCTTTACAGACCTTAGTACCATCATTTCTGTTTTTGATTACGTTCCATGTTGCTATGCACTTATTTTTAGATTTTTTAATATATGATATATTAGTAGTTTGTTTAGCGTTAATAACACATCTTCTTAACATTTTAGAGTATTTCACAAAATTGTTTATATTTGTATTAGATTTGTCTTTATGCATTTTAATCTTAAGATTTCTTTTTGTGAAACTAGATTTGCGAATACCCTTAGTAATCCATTTAGGAGCTGTTGACTTTAAGTTTAGTCTTATTCTCTTCTCAGGGAAGCACAGGTCATAGAACATAGTGAATAAGTCATGAAATTTATTATAGGCTTTATTACAATCTGTTTCATTAATTATATCATTCCAAGTTAATTTTGATAAACACTCTTTAAACTTATTTATATTATTAGTCGAGAAATCTCTCTTTGTTATATAAAGGTATTCAAATTTTTGTTTTGCTACAGTTGGGAACTTAATCATTTGACCAGTATTATGATCAGATAGATTTAGCTCATGAATTGTACCATTTGCTTTTTGGATGTTACTAATTATGTGATCTATGCATGCTTTTTTCCTTGTAGGCTTATTAATGTGTTGGATAAGATTGTTTGAGATTAGTATATCCCTGTAATGTCGAGTTGATTTATTATCTTTTAAGGTATCAATGTTAGTGTCACCAGCTATAATAATTTTTTTATTTGTTTTATGTGTTAACTTATGTAGCAATATTTCGAGTTGTTTAAGGAAAGTATCTAGGTTTGAGGAAGGTATTCTATAAATACACACGATTATGCAGTCTAGAGAGGGAATTTCTATCCCGCAACATTCGAAACTTTTTTCTATACATAAATTTTCCAAATTGGTAAGGCTTTTGTATTTAATTGTTTTGTGAGTAAGAATGCAGACACCACCTCGTTTTTCGTTTTTTCTTGAGAAATAGGACGCTAATTCATAGTTTTTTAGGTAGACGTTAAATTCGTCACCTGATTTAACAAAGGTTTCAGAGAGGCATATAATATCAACGTGATTGTTATTCCGCGAAAATTCATTTAGACATATTTCTAAATCACTTAATTTGTTAAGTAGGCCCGCTATGTTTTGGTGAAGTAGCGCTATCTTTTTTTGTATGTCCGTATTACTGTCAACGAAAAAATTGCTTAGAGTCTTGTTTATCGTAACTGCTATTCTGCAGTGTATTTACTTTGCGAACAACTGGAAAATAATAAGGTATAGTACCTCTCTTAATTGAACTGCGCGTGTTTTCTAAGTCTGAGTTAGGGTTATTTTTGGTAATTGGTGGAAAATAGTAAGGTATGGTGCCTTTTTTAGGTAATTTATTGTAGTTAAGAATTAGTTTCCTTTTATTGTATGATAAATATTTATTAGCATAATTTATATAGTCGATGGTAGAGTGTATTTTTTGGCAGACATTTAGCAAATATTTTTTTCTACTGAAAGATCCCTTATTATTAGTATACAAGAATGTACAATTTTCATAATTACGACAAAAGGTTTCTAGCGTATCGTTAAGTTTATTTTCATTAAGGAATTTACTATAAACAATATTAAGAACAATAATGTTAATATTTTTTAGTCCAGTGACAACAGCTGCGAAATCAGTTAATAATTTATAAGGGTCTGTGTCATGTTCGCCAACAGAGAATATAATGTAATTTTCGGAGTTATCTTCAATGTTTTTACACGATTTTAAGATTTCGTCTGATCTGGCATGCGGTTTTGTTACTGAAGATATTATGTATCGTCTTGAGTCTTGTTGACTGTTTTCTTTCCGTGTCATACTCAGTTCCGTCGCTAAGTTACTGCATTGTTTCCCACCGAAAATATAAATTTTTGGTTGTTTCTTGTTGAACTTTATTTTAGGGGGCATATTGTTTAACACATCGTGTGGCCTACGACATGGTTCGGCTTGTTCTTCCGTATGTTGGTCATTGTGTATTTCGCCTGTATGTTCGGTATCCTGCAGTCCTAGTTCCTCTGAGCTGTTGTTTATTGGCTTATTAGGGGTCGAACTGAGTTCTAAAGGACGACGATGTATCCGCTTACTTTTTGATTTACCCGTGATGCTAATTTTCTTTGTACTTGGCGATTGCTCAGTGTAGATCTTTTTTAGCTGTATTATTGTAGTTTGTAAATCAGATATTTGTTTCTTAAGATTTTTGTTCTCTAAAGACAAGTTATCTATTTCATAGTGTGCGACTGTTAGTTCATTTTTTATCTCCTCTATTTCTTTACGTAATTCTTCGGTGTTGCCATCTGTTATGGTTGACAGGTCAGGTAAACTTTTAGCCTGATAGTTCGACTCTGATTTTAAAGACTCTATTGACATGTCAAGTGAATAATTTAGTTGTTTCTGAGAGTGTTTTGTCTTTCGTGTTGTTATGTTGTTAAACTCCATAATATTTATGTGAGATATTCTATTTAGAGGTTCTTTTTTACAGAAAGCTATGAATTCGGGTACAATTTAGTTATAAAAACTAGAAAAGTTAATTTGTGATTGCCATCCACTGGGATTCGATCTCGGGGCTCACCGAGTTGTAGGGTCACAGTGGCACCACTCGGCCACGGCTGTTACTCGAAAGACTACGAATTTTTGCATAGGTATACGTCATCATAACGTCATAGCAGTTGACGATCGTTTCCAATAGTAGATTTGTTTTTTAACTACCTTGCACCTTGGATAAAAATCCAAGCTGTATTTTCAAGTTTATTTTAACGTGAAATATCCAGTTTTTATTATTATTGTTGCGTAAAAGTCACAAACGAAGTAGTAATTTAGGAATTAACAAAGCACTGTTCTTTTCTATATTGTATTTACTTCCGTTAATTGTTGTTTACGAACGTCGATCACAAATATCACTTTGTTTTTGTTTTTAGGTGGAATAACTTTGAGATAACACTTGTGCTTAATATTTATGTAGTTATCAGTTTCTTCAAACTATATTTATTAGAAAAAACACTTATTTTATATTTTTAATTGAAATTAAATTACAGAGCAATGTTGACACTTGACGTTTGACCGTGCTCGTCAAACACTGACTGTCTTATTTGTAACATGTTGTTTTTGTAAATTTGTGGTGTACAATAAAGTATATACATACATACATACATACATACATAAATTCCTATTGACCATAATTGTTTCAGATTTTTCAATTGGTAAACTCCGGAGATAAGGGGGGGAACGGTATTTTTTCCCCGATAAATCAAAAACTATCATGACTAAAAATAATTAAAAATCTGTTTTAGAATGTACAAAATAATTTCCAATTTTTTTTAATTCCAGTGTCTTTGGGCCACTAATATACACAACTATTCCAAATTTCATGTCGATAGCTTCGGTAGTTACTGAAATAATCGAGTGTGACGGACGGACAGACAGACAGACGGAGAAAGTCGCACCATAAGGGTTCCATTTTGGTACGGAACCCTAAAAAGAACAAAAAAATAAACTTAAAATGGGTTACACGAAAAACTAATACTACTAAATAAATGTACTATGAATATCGTATTACTCGAACTGTTAAGGGAGTTCATAGGTTCATAGTTCATAAATCATAATCAACCACAGACATACAAGTGTGGATTAAACTAATTTTATCGTAACACTTCATACAAATCGTGTTAGTTTTTAGTGTTATTAGCTAGTTTAATCATCTCTTAAATTTTTGAATTTGTTTCGTAAAACTCAGCGTTAGTCTTCAATTTTAGTGAGTTGATGGGAGTTGACGACCTCTCTGGCTCAGTGATGACCGCTGTGGTCTGAAAAAAGGCCCTAATTCCATTCTTGGCATGGGCATTTTTAATTTCTAAATTATTGATCTTAGCCTGGTCTGCTGGGATATTATGGCGCGCGGCGAAGCTTATCGACAAAGACTGAATTTGTTTCGTGCAACTTAGTGTCTTCAATTTTAGTGAGTTGATGCGAGTTGACGACCTCTCTGACTCAGTGATGACCGCTGTGGTCTGAAAAAAGTCCCTGATTTAAAATATTTTGTGTTACATTGTTGCACTCAAACATTTAAATTAGACTAAAAAAGTAAAAGACTCAAAGGACAATAATTTGTCGCAAACTCAGCCTTGTGCTGGGTACTGCAGCCAATGCCGCTGATTTTCTTTTTGCTCCTGACATAAAAGTATTAAAAATAAGACTTGTATTTATTAATTTTAGCGAAAATGATTGTCGCCAGAGTGATTGGAAAAGTAATATTACAGTTATTATATTGGCCGGGTCATTATTATCACCAACTGTTTAGTTAATCCGAGGTTTTTCCGACAGAGCTTAGCTGTTTTAATCCTTGCGCTTCATTCGTTCTATTATAGAAAATAAGCATAGGTACGGTAAGGTCCTTTACCTCGGTGGCCATTTGGAACTAATTTTTATGCCTGTTTAGTTTTTATTTTTATTTTTCATAGATACCAGCGACACTTTCACCGGGTCAGTTGTTTGGCGGTGGTTTGGCGGACTTACCTACGCACTGATAATATACTGAAGGGGGTATGCCTTTAGTCTTTATTTGACCCCATAGTCCGTGTCAAAACTAATGCATTATTTTACAAGATTTTACATACCTAATATAAAAATGCATTTAAACATGCAACTACAAGCGCCGCCTCTAGTGGACTGGCGTAGTGATTATATACTCTTTGGTGGACTGCTTTCGTGACACGGACTATAGCTGATTTCTTCTTCTTTCTTATCATTTCTCTGTCTACGTTTCTTATTCATTTTGAAAAGTTCAAAAAGAACGGTACGTTACACGTAGAGCAAGGATTTCATAATAATTATTAACTAGTCTTATTTTGATCAAGGAGGAGGTTCTCAATTTGGCGCGTATCTTTTTCTTATCAATGATAATTTATCATCAACCCTTTGCATCAACCAATAATGATGATGATGATGATAATAATAATTATGAGCTTTTAATCGATAGTGCACTTTTGCCCTATGCAGGTAAACAAGATTTTTATTATCTGTATTTCTCATCTTCTTTATTTATGGTCATGACGTATAGACGACTGACATAATGGTGCCATCTGTCAGCTGTCACTTGATGTTCGAATTTCGATTGGTCAAGTCGGTCAAGTTGTCAATTGTCATTGATGGGAAGACACGAAATAACATCTTTTTTTCGCGAACTAGAACATTAAAAATTTATATTAATTTCCCACTGCAATCTAAATTTTCGTCCTAAAAACAAGTTCAGACAATTAAGCAGCAGATAATCCGACCCCGATCATCGAACACTGATACCAAAACTGTATTGATAATAAATAATACATTGGCCTCTGGTTGTGATGGAATCTTATTTCGACGAAACAGGCAGACGGAAAATGTCCACAGTGGAGGGCTACAAATGATATAAGCGTCGGTTCGTGGGTTTCGTGAAATATCTAAGTGAACATTGTGTCGATCACCGATCGACTGATTCTATGTGCGCGTGACGGTGACATGAGCACAAACAACAAGAGGCGCGGAGCTAGCAGTTCCAGTTGTGCTGTCCCCGGGGTACACGCGCTCGTCAGTGTGCCCACCGCGATGTCCGCCGACCTAGCCTCGCTGTTCGAGTGCCCCGTGTGCTTCGACTATGTGCTGCCGCCGATCCTGCAATGCCAGAGTGGGCACCTGGTGTGCTCCAGCTGCCGGCCCAAGCTGTCGTGCTGCCCCACGTGCCGCGGCCCGCTCGGCAACATCCGCAACCTCGCCATGGAAAAGGTGGCCAGCAATGTGATGTTCCCCTGCAAGCATTCCAACACAGGCTGCACGGTCACGCTCGTGCACACGGAGAAAGCGGATCACGAGGAGGCGTGTGAGTTCCGGCCCTACTCCTGCCCGTGCCCCGGCGCGTCCTGTAAGTGGCAGGGCGGCCTGGACCAGGTTATGCCCCACCTCATGATGTCCCACAAGAGCATCACCACCCTGCAAGGAGAAGACATAGTGTTCCTAGCCACGGATATCAATCTACCGGGGGCTGTAGACTGGGTCATGATGCAGTCGTGCTTCAACCACCATTTTATGTTAGTGCTTGAAAAGCAAGAGAAATTCGATGGACATCAGCAGTTCTTTGCCATTGTACAGCTTATAGGCTCACGTAAGGAGGCCGAGAACTTTGCATATCGACTAGAACTCAATGGACACAGGAGAAGGCTCACTTGGGAGGCAATGCCGCGATCTATCCACGAAGGAGTCTCATCGGCAATCATGAACTCAGATTGTCTTGTGTTCGATACATCCCTTGCACAGCTATTTGCAGATAATGGGAATCTCGGAATAAACGTCACAATATCTATTGCCTAGTAACCAACTTTGCCATGAAACAATAGTAAGTACTGACTCAAATTATTCATTCAGTTTTAACCTTTTAAGTATAATTTAATGATATTCTTATGCCAATGAAAGGATACCAGAATAGAAAAAGTATAGGTAGAATATAATATAATTAAAATCAATAAATATAAAAATGAAGATGAATATTTTTGTGGAATATGTAACTTGTAACTGACATTTCTCATATTTAATCCACATAAAAAAGTTAAGCCAAAAATAACTCTTTTCAATTTTATTATTACTGTGTGTTCAACATTAGAGATAAGTAGTGGAATAAAGGAATTTCTGTACTACAGGCCTTCAAGCCTTAACTTAAAGTTACAAATTCCTTTCCAATGAACAAATTATTTGAACGAAATATTTGTATATACATGCGGAAATTAAGACATTGAAATAATTTGATACTAACATGCTAATTCAGTTGCACACAAATCCTACCACCAAAGCACTATGTATAATATCAGACAGTTTCATGGAAGAAAAACAAATCAAAGTCACAAACTTTAATGACTCTGTACAAATCAGATTTCACCAATCTGAATCAGCCTACCTAGTTATGGTTCATTTTTGGTAACCATAATACGTCTGGCCATATCTAGTGAAACTCCCATCTGCATGCGGGCAGCCTTTACTATTGTCATCAGTGGAGGGCTCTACACTCACCTAATACTGAATCAGCCTTCCTGGCGATAGTTACCAAAAGTGCAGTTATCTCTTAAAATAATAGCTGATCACTAATATACTTTGGTTTGACCCTATTACATGTTACCAGTTGCATTGGGCCAACATTTACTGGACTTGTTACATTGCAGTTCATTGACTCAAATTTTGGTGTTCAAAACCTCACTATTCTGACGTCTTTTCCAATGAAAGTATTAATTACCACTGAATTAGCTACACTGTCTCATAAAAATGAGTGCTGGTAAGTCACAAGATGACAATCACTCATAAAAATAAAATTGTGTTATTACTTAACATCACATAATAATCTCGATTATGGATCATATTATGCGGTAGGCATGCAGTTAAGTTAAACATGTGATTGCAAAGTTGGCCAGTTGCAATGCAAATAAAACTTAATAAATATCTGCATTGTAATTTGGAACCTGTGTCAACTAACAGAGACGGTCACAATTCTTGTAATTGACTGCATATAATATGGTAACTTTGCTGCAACTGTATTTTAGCAAATATATCTATATTTTTATTGTATCCGTCAGCAGTGATTGCTTTCATTACATAACATAGCGTTCAAACTTCGATGAATTTGCCTTATAATAATTTTGTGACATAATATATACTTAATAATAATAAAATAAAATATGCGGACATTTTAAATGCAGAGAATTTATTTATTAATTAAATAAACTCCCAAGATGAGATCTTACCTGAAGAATGATTAGTGATTTCAAATTTCAACTTACAATTAATATTGCAAAATAGGAACCAAATTTAAAATTTTGCAAAGAATAAAAGAAGATATAGGGAAAGAGCATAATATAAAATGTGAGGGATGAATTTTTAATTATAAAAATTAAACCAATGTATTTAACCATCTTGATTTAGGTAAATTTTTACTGCTAAAACACAATAAAGCTCCTTTTAATGCCTCAAAATGAATAAATAATAATGTAAGTACCTAACTAATGTAAAAAGGCACAATAAAAAGTTCAATTATCGAATGAAAGACTCTTGATTTAATTGGTTCATTGTTATCATTCTGTTTTAATCTGGCAAATGAGCTCCAATGATTCAATGTACATAAAAATAATGGGGATTAATTAAGAATGCAAAAATTAACACACCAAAAAGTCTATATGATTTGAATCAATTATGAAAAGACCACTAAACTATGTATTTAGCATTACTTAATAATATGTACCTAATATTTAATTGGTTTAAATATGTAACCAAGGTGTAGGCAGTGATAAGACTACAAAACTATTGCATGTAAAAGAAATTAGTGGTTTGTCATGAAAGAACATATAAGCAATACCAGTTGAAATTTTATATAAACAAAGACAAATCACACTTCTTATGTTTTGCATACCTACCTATCAATTCGTTTTATATTAGTTTCTGGTTGTGCAAAATTATGTTTCATTATTCTTTATAACTAGTTACTGCTACACACAGAGTCACTAATCATTACTTAAAGAACTTCTGAGTTAAATAATTGTATTGAAATCTGTACTAAGGAGTGCCTTAAGTAATGATTAAACGACTCTGAGTGTAATAGTTAGTGTAATTAATTGATTACATGATGTTTTCTATTGTTTTATTAATGCAAAACCTATGTTACTTAATTGTAGAGTTATAACATTTTACTCGAAATTGAATATTTGTTTGTCACTTGTAGTTTACGAGCCCAGAAACTAAATTAGGAAGGTGTTTGACAGAGCCCTAAACTGAAGTAAATACTTTTAAACTAGCTGTATATTAAGTAGTTACCATCAGAAAACTTTCTGTCTTCTAATATCAGAAAAGTAATTAGTTTGTACATATTTTGATTCTGAAAACAAAATATATGAGCGGAGTGCCTTCCAATTGCCTTCCGATTGTGTAATGAATGAATGAATGAATATTCTTTTATTGTACACCACAAAGGAAAATAAACAATTGTAAGCTTAGCTTATAACAAAGTAAGTATACAATTTAGCGGCCTTATCGCTACACAGTGATCTCTTCCAGGCAACCAATGGTTTAAAAGGACATAGCTACAAATACAACCGGTAGATGTAATGTTGTACTAAACTTGACAGATCTAAATGCTATCTTTTTCTGAAGCGAATATGAAAGGCCAATAGAACTATTCTTGTCTTTGTATTTTTTGTTCAGAAACTTAGCAACATAACTGGCCACATTTTCTAATTCTGAAGCGACTGACCGGGTCAAGTTGCCATCTCTTTACATTAGTTTATGTAGGTATTAAGTGGCGATTCTGGTGGTCAATCTTGGGTTTGCGCTAGCTGATAGTTCAGGTATTTTCTCAATAAAATACATTTACCTAAATCTATACTTACTTGTTGATATTATAAATGCGAAAGTTTGGATGGATGGTTACTCAATCACGCCACAACGGCTGAACGGATCTGGGTTAAATTTGGAACATAAATAGATTATAGTCTGGAATAGAGCACATAGGCTACTTTTTATCCCGAAAAATTCAAGAGTTCCCGCGGGCAAGAAAACCTCAATCCACGCGGACGAAGTCGCGTGATTGATCCATCTATCCATACTTTCGCATTTATAATATTAATGCTATTTAATTATTACATTTACATCAATAAAACATTTACGTTTAATTGTTAAACTAAAAATAAACATAACATTTCCAAAATAAAACTACACGGCACACGCAGTTCGGAATTAAAAACGCAAGCCTTCGCCCGTAGTGAGCGGAAGTTAGCGGGCGACGTTACGAGCCAGGAGGCGATGCGGCGGCGCCGGGCGCACGTCCCAACAGACGTTCATTGAGCGCGCGTGAATTTAAATAATTATCGATTAACGCAATCATTTAGTTGATAAACTTGTATGTTTTGTTAATGTTATAAAATATTAGTATAGGTATTACAATAGATCTAGTATAATTGGTAAGTAACTTATTCATAATTATTGGTATTGCGGCGCAAGCTGTGCAATCTTAGAGGAATCGCCAATCGCCATGAAAGCCTCTATGTAGCCTGTTTAAAAGCTTTCATTTTGTATCAAATACCTCCCTAATTTACTAATTGGTTTCAACATATAATGACACTATAGGGAATGTACTTTGTATAATTTAAACTTTTCTACATGTAAGGTAAAAACCAAGAGTATTAAAGATTCTGGTTGTATAAATAAATTTTTGTAATGTACTTTTTGTATTTTTAATCTCTACCGCACCAAGCGGAACGCACTGAACTAACTATAGTCCATTTTTTTTTAAATATATAAGCTGGCGCTTGGCTGCAATCAGACTTGCTTGCAAGTGGTGATGCAGCCTAAGGTGGAGCGCGCTTGCCTAGAAGATGCCTATTCACTCTTGATTTGAAGGTACCTATACTAAAAGAGGAGGGGAAAACGGAAGCTAGAACGGCATTCCATATCCTAGCGGTTCGAATTAGAAACGAGGAAGCAAATCGCTTCGTACGAGCCCGCGGAATTTCGACTGCGTAAGGGTGCAGACCTTGTCGCTGCCTTGCGGTTCGATTATAAAAAGGTGACGGAGGAACAGGAGGCTTAATCAGTTGCTGTAAGGTTGGTTAACCTGAGTGTACGTGTTTTCACATTTTTGTAATTCTATCATGAACAGATCCTATAAAATGGTTTATTTATTTAGTCATCTAATAAGTAATAGAATTAAAATGTTTGAATTGCAGAATAAACTCACGGACACTCAGGTTAACCAACCTTTTATCCCATGAAAGTTCAGCTTAAACTTTTAAAATCCATACTTCCATATCCATACTTAATATTATAAATGCGAAAGTGTTTCTGTCTGTCTGTCTGCTACGCTTTCACGGCCCATCTGTTCGACCGATTTTGATGAAATTTGGTATAGGGATAGTTTGTATCCCGGGGAAGGATATAGGATAAAAAGTATTTTATCCCGGAAAATTAAAGTTCCCGCGGGAACCAAAAAACCTTAATCCATGCGGACAAAGTCGCAGGCATCATCTAGTTAGATCATAGTGATATTCTAAGGTACGTGAATATAATATAGGATATTATAATAAAACCAAGTATACTGGCAATAAATTATTTATTAACACAACAATAAAAATAGCGCCTGATTAGCACAAAATAAATTGTAGATACACTTGTCCTAATATAAAAACTAATGGGGCCTGGGCATACTTGTACAATATTATAATGTTAAACTTTAGACTTTTACCTGTTTGTTACCTGTATGTATTAAACTGCCATGCCCATAACAGATGGCATCATCACTCACCATCAGGTGAGATCGCAGTCAAGGGCTACCTAGTGGATAAAATAGTACATTGTTACCCTAGGGATGAAAGTAACTTATTTAGTCCCGAGACGGGGTTTGGCGCCCGAGCGTAGCGAGGGGGCCTATAGTTCGAGGGACTAAATAAGTCTTTATCCCGAGGTAAACACTGTGCTTTTCATTACGAATATCCTTCCTCTGCGTATATTGGTAAAACCTACTATGATAGACAAGGACACACTGGGATTTTTTTGGGGGTAGAAATTTCGTGCGAGGAGGACCACTACAGCCTATTAACGTCCCACTGCTGGGCACAGGCCTCCACTCTCATAGGAGAGAGGGAATTAGAGCTTAGACCCACCACGCTGCTCCAATGCGGGTTGGCGGGCTTTAACGACTATTATCATTTTAGTGATAATAACCGGGACCGACGGCTTAACGTGCTCTCCGAGGCACGGGGGTGAAACACCGCCGACTTCCAACTCCGGGCTGGCACTGAGAATTTCTTAATTGAAAAGCCCAATACCTAACAATTTTTATGCCCGACCGGGAATCGAACCCAGGACCTCGTAATCCGCAGTCGACTATGCGTCGTCGCGAGGAGGACACCACTTGTAATTTGATACTTTATTCTTTATTTCTTTTTTTTTTTTTTTAAATATATATGGAAAAGAATCTTTGTATCGTGTCTTAATACTCTGAAATGACTAACCATAGACAAAACCACGAATTTAGAACAAAGATACGGGTAATATTTTATGTTTTACAAAGATTCTATTTTTAAAAACGGGATCATTTTTTTATATTTTTTTGCTATTTTTCTGTGTTAACCATAAAGAAGAGCGATTACCTTTTAAACTTTAATCTATAGCTATAGTTCATAACGATTTGAATGACATACTTTGTTTACATAGCTTTAGTGCGTAATAAGAGATATGTTTATTTATATTGCGCCGGGCGGCCGGCGGCGGGGCGCGCGAATTTAATATTTAATATACGCAGAGGAAGGGTTATAAATGTGACAACTAGTTTTTTTTAATTATTTGACAGCTGTCAGTTGAAAACGATTCTCCCTAGGGCTGAAAAGTATTACTTTCAACCCGCTTCTCAGGCAACTTCAGACCTACTTTCCGTGTATGAGTAATGAAAAAACCTATAAAGTTGCATGGCAGTTTAATACATACATGGGTTTAATATATATTTAATACATTGGGTATAGATACTACCCCTATTCGGTTTCTACACGGCATCGTACCGGATCGTTGGGGGATGCCCCGTCGCTCACGTCCGCAGGAATTACCTTTTACCTCCCTGCACGTGTCCCCCGGGTGGTGCTAAGTGAGCGACGAACCAGGAGGCGTAATAAATGCCATACGATTAAAAAAAAAATCGTACCGGAACGCTAAATCGCTTCACGGCACGTCTTTACGATTTGGGTGGTAACTAGCCACGGCCGATGCCTCCCACCAGGCAAAAACCGGAACTTGACTAAAGGTAGAAACATGGTATCATAAACGCACGATAAGGGGCGCGCGAGTCGCGTTGCAAAGTGGAGTTTAATATAAAACCCAAAAAACGGGGTCTATAGAAACTTGAATATGTGCTCATAGATATACAATAATACATACTCTAGGGTTATGATAGAACATAGCTAAGCTTTTCTATCTGACACTGTCAGATAGAAAAACTTAGCTTGTATAAAGTGAGATAGATACCAAACACTTTCATCTACGACGCCGCCTTGGTTTTTAAAACAGGTCATATTTTAGGTAGGTTTTCTCAATAAGGCGAATCCCATACTGAGACGCGCCCTCGTTTTCACGGTTGACCGTAAGAGTTACTTAGTTTGTATGTAAAATATCGTACCACACATTAACAACGCTTCTCCGCGCGTGGAACATAGACCAGATTTTCTACAAAGAGCAGATATTCAGAAAATCCAGCAGAACAAAGCAACAGTTAGCTTTTTTAAGATTGTTTACTACTCTGTGGCTGCAACGGCGACGGTAAGAGACAATCTGCAGTGGGTGATCCACTATCATCCAAGATAGACGTTCCTTCCTTTTGCACCGGACTGAATGGATCCCTAGCTTCATCCAACGGATCAAACTGTCTATGAACCACCTCAAAAACTTCCGTCTCATTAGCACCAGGATTGACCAAACTAAACTCGTCAAACTTCTCAAGCTGAGCCATATTTTGACTGGTCTGTGGGCTGAACGGATCAAACATCGGTTCTTTTTTCAACCCGTCCGGGCTGAATGGATCTTTAGGTTTTGGTGGGTCATCCGCTAAGCTGTTATCTCCACTGAAATCCGATAAGTCAATATCGTAGTTGATATTACTAAGACCCGGCGCTAGATCATCGGGTGTCATCAATTCATCTATAGATCTCGAGTCGAATGGAGTGAAGCCAAGTGGAGACGGGGTTAAAATCTCAAAGGAACCTGTGCGTTTTAGTTCCCATGGCATTTTAAGAGGCGATTTCGCTGTGGATTGGAAATCTAGAATTTCATCACCGTCATTTCCAATCATTACCGTCACTGGTTCTTGTATTGGTTTTGTTTCTGGGATTTCAATCTGTGGAATTTGGTTTCCATCCAATATTCGTGAAATTGGATTTATATCAAGCATTTGTGATTGTGAAACTGGATTTATATTCGATATTTGTACTTGTGGGATGGGATTTATGACTGGAATTTCAGTTGAAATTGGGTTTATATCCAGTATTGGTGATTCTGGATTTTTGTTCGTTAGTTGAATCTGTGGTGTTAAGATTACATCATTTATTTCCAGTTTTTCTATCTGTGGTATAGGATTTTCATCAGTTATTTCTTTTTGCATCTGTGGATCACCTGGTTTGGTTGGAATGGAAGGTACTGGAGTCTCCAGGTCTATGAGGGGTATTGTGGAATTTCGGAGAGACGAGAGTCTTGGTGGTATTCGGCGTGGTTTAATCTCGAGTGGCGTTTTCGCTAATACATCTTGAACTTTCTTGACTATTTCTTTCTGTGAACAAAATAATGATTTTTTATTAAAAATATGTCATTGGTGTATAGATTGTATCGAACGAGTATCCTTTGAGTAGTAGGTATATGCGAATCAAACTAAGATGATGCCGTATAGCTAACGGGATAGTCTAGGAGCTGACCTCGAAAGTGTCCGCGTTGACCGCGAGCTGGTGGGCCTTAGCGCGGAGGGCCTTCACCTCCATCAGTTTCCGCTTCCTCCTACAACACAACACTACATAGTCTAGGAGCTAACCTCAAAAGTGTCCGCGTTGGCCGCGAGCTGGTGCGCCCTAGCGCGGAGGGCCTTCACCTCCATCAGTTTCCGCTTCCTCCTACAACACAACACTACATAGTCTAGGAGCTAACCTCAAAAGTGTCCGCGTTGGCCGCGAGCTGGTGCGCCCTAGCGCGGAGGGCCTTCACCTCCATCAGTTTCCGCTTCCTCCTACAACACAACACTACATAGTCTAGGAGCTAACCTCAAAAGTGTCCGCGTTGGCCGCGAGCTGGTGCGCCCTAGCGCGGAGGGCCTTCACCTCCATCAGTTTCCGCTTCCTCCTACAACACAACACTACATAGTCTAGGAGCTAACCTCAAAAGTGTCCGCGTTGGCCGCGAGCTGGTGCGCCCTAGCGCGGAGGGCCTTCACCTCCATCAGTTTCCGCTTCCTCCTACAACACAACACTACATAGTCTAGGAGCTAACCTTAAAAGTGTCCGCGTTGGCCGCGAGCTGGTGCGCCCTAGCGCGGAGGGCCTTCACCTCCATCAGTTTCCGCTTCCTCCTACAACACAACACTACATAGTCTAGGAGCTAACCTCAAAAGTGTCCGCGTTGGCCGCGAGCTGGTGCGCCCTAGCGCGGAGGGCCTTCACCTCCATCAGTTTCCGCTTCCTCCTACAACACAACACTACATAGTCTAGGAGCTAACCTCAAATGTGTCCGCGTTGGCCGCGAGCTGGTGGGCTTTAGCGCGGAGGGCCTTCACCTCCTCCATCAGTTTGTCCGCCTGCAGCTTCTGCTCGTCCGCTTCCCGCACCGCGCCGCACAGAGACAGCGCCGCGGCCTGCAATACGAGATAACAAAGCTGATATACACACAACTGCCCAAAAAAGGAGCGTATTGTTTTCAGCGTTCATACGTGTTTGTAAAATAATAAATGATTTATTCATTTCACATTGGACAACTTGTATCATTTATGAAATGTTAAGACCACCGCGCCGGTTCTAAAAGTGATTCTACTGAGAACAGCCGGCATGAAACTCAGCAGTTGCTCTTTTCTTAAAAAAGTAAAAGGTTACAATAAGTAGACAATACAACACAATATACGTTACAAGTATTACACTGACTTGTGGGTCACTGGATATGAGGCCGGTTGTATTGCCATGCAACTTTGTCATCAATAAAATCATCGATAGTATAATAACCTCGACTTAACAAATGCTGTTTAACACTAATGGCAAATTCAGAAACTCTTTGGGAACCATGTTATAATATGACGGAAAATCCGACACGACCGGAGAGAGATCAGGCGCAACTTCCCAGCTCCGGACTAGAGCTGAGAATTTCTGTCAAAAAAACGCCTATAAATAATATGTTACCCAAGTGCTGCCGCCGATGGAGGCCGGCATCGCCATGTAGCACTCAAACTCTTTCTTGTCCATATTCAGAGACTCCGCGGTAAGATTCTCAATGAAAGACACCGCACAACACTGGAACGAAATAGAACATCATCATTATCTGACCCGGTGACTTTGACGCTGTGTTGCTAATCTATACTGATATTATAAATGCGAAAGTTTGGATGGATATGTTATATGTTTGATATATGTTTGGCACAGAGATAAATTATAGTCTGGAATAACACATAGGCTACTTTTTATCCCGGAAAATTAAAGAGTTCCCACGGGAACCACAAAACCTCAATCCACGCGGACGAAGTCGCGGACATCAGCTAGTCGAAAATAAAATTAAAACGAAAACTAAACCGTCATAAAAATTAGTTCTAATTTTGGTCACCAGGCCAGATAAGCTGGTGGTATCTTACTCGCGTTATTATGACGCGTCTACTACTTTACATCGTCCATCCATTTCCTCTTGTATTATTGGTGCTCTTTTCCCGGGTATCTCCAGGATCAACCTTGGAAACTCGTACAAGAATCCTCCTTGAACATGCTCGAACCATACAACCTCTCTCTGTACCTACCAGGTTAGTGAAATAGTAGCCGCCCTCGCCAGTCATGAGTCTCTGCGCGTTGCAGAATCGCGTCACGAAGTTGATGTTGCTGACGAGACGCGGCGGATTCGCCTTCAGTACCTGCAAATCAATCATCATCTCAACCCATCGCTGGCACACTAATGATCACGAGTAGAGTTCACATATGCACATGGGCCTCATAAGAAGGCTCAGGGTCACTCAGCGGGCGATGGAGAGAGCTACGTTTGGAGTATCCCTGCGTGATCAAATCAGATATAAGGAAATCCGTAGGCGAACCAGAGTAATAGACATAGCTCGAAGAGTCGCCAAGCTCAATAGGCATGATGATTGATTTTGAAAAATGGTCAGATTATGTTCGGAAGTATCTACTATTTCGAAAAAATATCTTATTTCAGCAGAAAAGTAAGGTTTGGTAGATAATATTGGCATTTGAAATTTAAATTTTAAAATTCACGCCAAAACGCTCCCCGGTGTCATGGCGTCGTTTGTGACGTCACTATTATTTTTACCAATGTACTCTGTGCCGTGTGCAGTAAGAAATAGTGTGTCAATAGATTGTCAAAGCTCGAAAACAAACCATTGTGACGTCATTCGCTTCTTGGTGTTTTAACCAATATGGCGGATTGCTGTATTTTATAATTTTATTTTATCAAAATAAATAGCAATCTCACTCGATAAAGAAAAATAAATACGTTTTTTATAATCCATGAATCCTATTTCATTAGATAAATTCATAATTTCATTGATTCTTGGTTACTGTCATCATGCCTATTGGCAATGGGCGGGACATATAGTTCGTAGAACCGATAGGCGTTGGGGTCCCAAAGTGCTTGAGTGGCGGCCTCGCACCGGGAAGCGTAGCGTTGGACGACCCCCCACTAGGTGGACGGATGATCTTAAGTGTGCAGCTGGGAGCCGCTGGAAACAAGCGGCACAAGACCGTGCTCTGTGGCGATCCATGCAGGAGACCTTCGTCTTCGTCTTAGGCTGAGACGACGATGACGACGAGAGTTCACAGAATGAGAAAAGTTTGGCCATATTCCATCATGCTAAGGTTAGCTACTTCGGCCACATTGCACGGAAGAATGCCAGTACAATCGAAAAACTTATGGTCACTGGCTTACCACTTACCAGTGACCATAAGTCCAAGGCAGATATTATACGTTATATTCTGAACACGTATAAAAATCACCATGGAACAGCTGCAGAAGGTCCGCGAGAATCTGGTTGTTCGCAGATGACTGAAGTGCAGTTGACCCTGGATAAACTTAAGTCCAGTAGGACAACCTACTTCAGCTCGTATGTCCTTACTGTTCCGGCTTCGTGCAAAAACGTATTCCTCAGCTCAGACTTTTGGCCTGAGGGCATAGTTTACCGTCGCTTCAGGGAAGCCAGATCCAGAATCCCTACTGTTTCATAATTATTTTCATATGTATTAATATTATTTTATTGTGTTATATGTTGTATTATGTATATATTTCTATGGGCCTAGTTGCCTGATGTAAACAAATAAATAAAATAAGTTTTTCCTGCCTCTAAGGGCCTCTTTCCTGCGATTAAGATCGCGGACGTAGCCCGAGACGTTGGTCAGACTAAATTAAGGAAGCAGTTGAGACACCGATCCGCGAGGCCATCCACGCGGCGGGAAACAGAGAGAAATGGAAGAGCATCATGAGAAAAGTTCTATCGAAGGGGTGTCACGATCCTCAAAGTTGAAGGAACGACGCATGAAGAAGAAGGTTTGCTAAGTTAAGCTTGCCAAAGTGTGGATCGACAGACGGGCATGCAGGTTTCCTCACAATGTTTTCGTTCGCCGTTACTGCAAATTATATTTAATGGCTTCAAAACGTCCGTCCGAGCACCCGAACAGTATGCGTTTGGTGTTTATGTGTGTGTTTGTGTGTGTGTGTGTGTGACAAGTGACATTTGACTTTGTGGGACGAGAGAGTGATATGACTCGTCCGCACCAGTAGGAAGATCTTCCTCTGGTTTTGTGCCCTTTCTGGTCCAACCATTGTTTGTTTGAACGGTCTATACATTCCAGGTTTTCGCAATCGCAATTCAGGCTTGTATGTAACTTATAAGTTTTTAGTCGATTACCTATCCAGTGATGTAGATACAATTAGCGCCATTTAGTTTACACTGTGGTAACCGATACAACTTAAAACGCCACCCCGACCACCTGAACATATAGATAGATAAATACTTTATTGCACACAAGAAAGAGTAATACAAAGTTAACTATAATTAGGTAAACAAGATATGCAAAGGCTATATATATATTATGTGTGATGTTAGATTTTGGGATTATGAGTGTGAGTGTGTGTTTTTTTATGCGGCGCTTCGTCTGCTGTTCCTCTGACTACATGAAAATGAAATGATTTATTTCACGTAGGACAACTTGTACCACTTATGATCTTAGTCATAAGAATCTACCACACTCACAGTGAATATAAGCGCGGGCAGCAGATCGTCAGCGGAGGCCGGGGCTCCACACAACGCCAGCACGTGGCGACACGCGCGCCTCACACGCGTCAGCTTGCCCCCCGGCGACGGCGCTCCATCCATGGCCAGCAATTCTGTTCACCAATCAATTATGAACCTTATTTTCTGTGAAATAAGACACTTATTGCATTACATGTTTTTCATTTATTTTAATATGCCTAAATAGCTTTGAAATTCTGTACGCGCCAGCTTGCCTTCCGGCGACGGCACTCCGTCTATGGCCAGCAATTCTGTTCACCAATCAATTATGAACCTTATTTTCTGTGAAATGAGACACTTATTGCATTACATGTTTTTCATTTATTTTAATGTGCCTCATAGCTTTGAAATACTGTACGCGCCAGTTTGCCCCCCGGCGAAGCCGTCCATGGCCAGAAACTCTGTTCACCAATCGTCATTCCGAACCAGGGTAGATTCACTCAACGATTCAAAAGCGCTTGTAATAGTTTATTCTAATAAAAAATATAAATTTTGAATCCATTATGAACCTTATTCTGTGTGGCATGAGATACTTATTGCATTACATGTTTTTCATTTATTTTAATACGCCATATAGCTTTGACTTTAGAGTCAAATACTGTAACAAAGTACAACACCATATTTGACCATATTATCATATTGTAGTGTTCATATAAAAGTAAATAATATGCAAGGCACAAAATACAAATATTTGTTACAGATGTTTCAATTAGAGTTTCTATTAACTCATTAGTCATTTCCTTCCAAAACAAATATAACTTTACTAATTTGTAGGCAGACATAGATAAAAAAATAGATAAGTCTATAAATGGCCTAGATTAATATTTAGAACAATAAAAATGTAATCCATACTAATATAAACTGTCTGTTACCATTTCACTGGCCATCCACTACCGATTTTGACGAAAGGGGTTTCAATATTTTTGTACGGACCGACTCAGTGGCGTGCCGTTCATAGAGGCATAATAGCACTGCTTACCCAAATGGAAATACGTCAATGTTCATTTTCATTATAACAGTCAGTAAATAGGTATTCTGACTAACTAATGTCTACCACAGTGGCCTAGTTCCCACCATTTTTTTTTTCAAAATAACAGCCACTCCTAAAACCTGTTTTATTCAATAGCAATATACAAATACAAGCAAGTATTATGTGAGGCCAAATCTTCTAAAGCGTCAGGTTTTCGAGATATAAACTATCAAAGCTGTGCTGGTGGCGCCATCTTCGAGTAGACTATAACTTCTTTTTTCTGCTATTTATATATTTCACTGAATAAAACTGTGTTATTTATATATTTCACTGTCCTCACATTCTGGGGCATCTGGAAGAAATCTCTTCAAGAGATAAATTGTCCTTGGGCATGTCCTTTCAATGTATTTGTTTTAGTTAAGTTTCTGGTAGGTACTAAATAAATAAAATAAATGTAAATATGTATTCCTACGTCTAAGACATAGCTAGGGTATTATTGTTCTGTGGACCATAGAGTTTGGATACGTCAAATAAAAGGAGGACTCCGTGGCTGACAGTGACGTCAGTGAATATCCGTTAGAAGATTTGCGAAATAATTTTTATATTTTAATGTAAAATAAGATACATGGGTTGCGGCGAGATAATAAAGTAAATGGTCGTTTTATAATGTTTCTTATTATGGCGAAATAAAAACTTGCGTTGCTCTGAAAAGGGAGAAACGACAATTAACTTTCACACTAACGTCACTGTCAGCTACGGAGTCCTCCTTTTATTTGACGTATCCAAACTCTATGGTCCACAGAACAATAATACCCTAGCTATGTCTTCATAGACGAAGGAATATATATTTACATAAATAAATATGTTAGAAGGTGTTGTGTGGATACTCACCACTGATGGCTTTATAAAGCGGCTGGCAGCCAGCGATATTGGCGCGGTCGAGCTTGCATTCCAGATGTCTCTTGCCAACCCAGCTCAACTGTTGTATTCGCTCGGACATAGCCCGGTCTAGGCGCTCGTCTTCCGTGCCACTGGGCGAGAATACCACACCCGGCAAACTATGCGTACAAAAGTAGAAAGACTAACTTGTAGTGGATAAAAAAAAACATTTTTTTTTGACGATCTCATTGTCGATGGTATGGGTTTTAATATATATGCCTGGTCTTCTTCCACCACCCGCAAATTGTGGAGCCAGCTTCCACCTTCTGTGTTCCCTCATGATTATAATATGGGGCTCTTCAAAGGGCGGATAACCAAATATCTCAAAAGCCAGCAACGCATTGCCGGTTCCTCTAGTGCTGCAAATGTTCATAGGCGGCGGTAATCACTTACCATCAAGTGACTACCGCCTACCATTTTTTTTTAAAGTCTATGCCTGCGATACCCCTACCAGGTTAGGCGAATGACTACCATTGCGCGACATTACATTCGAGTACTAACAAGTTTGATTCCCACGGGCTTAATCTTCCCTCAACTACAAGGACCTTTAGGTTTAAAGGTCCTTGTTCAACTATACCCATGCAAAAAAAAGGTCCTTGAAAAAATCAAATCGATCCGTTGCTCTAACACAATTAGGGGGCAGAAACCCGACTAGCCGAGAAGAAATCGCCTCAGTATCGAAATCATTGTATTTTCAGCACACTTACTCGTGCAAGTAAGTCATGGCGTGTTTCTCCACGAAGTCGATGAGCAGTTCCTTAGTCTCCGACTCCGCGTTGGCGAAGTGCGGCGATGTGTCCATGTATTTCATGAAGTGCTGCAAAAAAATTAAACTAATATTATAAATGCGAAAGTGCGTCTGTCTGTCTGCCTGCTACGCTTTCACGGCCCATCCGTTCAAACGATTTTGACGAAATTTGGTACAGGAATAGGTTGTATCCCGGGGAAGGACATAGGCATAGACAAGGAGTTCCCGCGGGAATTCAAAAAACTTAATCAAGGCGGACGAAGTCGCGTTCATCGTCTAGTAATATAGATAGTGTTGCATCCTAAATTACTCCACCAAGCGCTCCGTTTCACAATCGTAAGGAAAAAGTGAAATAATATTTTATTCTATGCTAGATGATGTCCGTATGGATTAAGGTTTTTCAAAAACTTTTTGATTTTCCAGTTTATAAAGTAGCCAATGTTCTTCCTCGGAACGGTAGTTAAGATTATCTCTAAACCAAATTTCGTCGAAATCGGTTTAGCAAATGGGGTATGAAAACGTAGCAGACAGACAGACACACTTTTGAATTTATTATACGACGTGGGTCGACGGCCATATAAACATACTAGATGATTCTCGCGGGACCTCTTTACTTTTAAATAAATAAATAAATAAAAGCTTTATTGTATCTTATTGCTAGAATTTACACATTTAAACACTTATCAACTAAATCCTACGACTAAAAAGAAAAAAAGTAAAATAAAATCTAACAATATACAATGGGAAGCAAACTCAGCATTACTGAGCATTGATAACAATGCTCAGCGCTGGTTTTCGGTTTGCTCCGGTTCTATTTGATTGTACAAAAAAAAAACGAAATAAAAAGCAGCCTATGTGTTATTCCAGACTATAAGACTATGTCTGTGCCAAATTTCATCCAGGAGTGGAGGGGTGATTCATCCAGAATTCAAATGGTTGTTTTTTTTCAAAATTCAAATGGTTTTTTCATTCAAATAAACTTTTATAAGTACTTTTGAATCGTTAAGTGAATCTTCACTACCACTGGTTCGGAATGCCATTCCTACCGAGAAGAACCAGCAAGATACTCGGCATCCATCCATCCAAACTTTTGCATTTATAATAACTTATTTGCACTGAAAATTCTGTCAGTTTCCTCGTCAATCGACTGGTAGGGATGGACGTATCTCCTTAACTAAGGAAGGTGCTAATATCTCACCTGATAGTGCCTCTGCACTCGCTCGGACAACTCCTCAACGCCCATGACGTTAGAGCACTTGATGACGTCCATTATGAAGCTGTGCACAAATACGCGCGCGTCGCGGTCCACCTGCGCCGGCAGCGTCGGGAATCGAACCCGGAACTCTCGCTTCATACCCTCGTTCACCGCGGCGGGGATCTTGAACTCGGGCGGCTTGCGTTCTGGCGTGTGATCTTGTTCATCTAATAGGGAGTCGACATTAGTGAAACGTAGTAATATTTAAAAAAATAGCAGTCATAGGGACTGCCGATAGAAGTGAAAACTATTTTTGTTTTAATAAATAAAAAAATTAAAATACTAAGGCGTTAAAGTTTAATTTCGAATGTAGTATATTTATATTTAAGACCTTTTGTCTTCGTAACAACGCGAGCATGTCGCTGTTCGAGAGCCAAAAAGTACTCAACGCGGCTAAAGAAGTTTTAAACACTTTCACACAGCTTTCTTATGAGGCCCATAAATATGATAAAATATTTCAGATAAGTAGGTATATATAAGTATAGATAATAGATATATAGTAAGTAAGTAAGTATATTCATTTAAGATGTTTTCGCGGCATAATTTATAACTTTTCGAAACAGCTTTTACTCGTAAAACACAACCCTGAGGACTGTACCCACGAATATAATCGCGCGTTTAATTACACGTCGTTCCATGTTTGGACACACCTTTACAGGTTTCACACTTACGATGAAATAGTTTAGTCTAATAGAATTTCACGACTTAAGTCTTAATGCCGTCATTGGACAGCTTAATTTGTGTATTCAAGATGCACTGACCTGTGTTGCTCTTCTTGAAGACGCTGAACTTGAGGGCTTTCTTCAAGGTCTCGCTCTGGCGCAGGCGCTTCTCCTCGAACTTGGAGAACGACTGAGACGCGAGTTTGAGCGCGCGCTCCGGTTTCTTCTGCTCCGGCGGAGGCAACGTCGCGGAGGACGCTTTTTCTGTTAAAATAATAGAGAAGAATATGGGCTAGTCCGATAAATACCGAAATATAAGCTGTCAAAGTTATAGTTTACTCGGTGATGGCGCCAGTCAACAACAGTCTAAGTTTTTACATTGCAAACTCGATTGAAGGTATTGAGCGTTAGATCACATTAGCGTCAAAGTAAAATGAACTTTTGGGTCTCTTGATTTGAAGTCATAAATTCAATACAACCGATTCAAAACGTATCAGTTGGAGCCGGAGCTGGTGGTTGGTTATAAGTGAAACTTTATCCGCGACTTCGTCTGCGTTAAGTTTTATTTGATTCCCGGGAGAACTCTTTAAGTTTTCGGAATTAAAGCCTTTAGCCTATGCTTATGTCCTTCCCCGGGATAGAAATTGGAATCTAGTTACCTCTATAGTTACTAAATTTCATCAAAATCGGTTGAACGGATGGGCCGTTAATGCGTAACACAGATCCTTTGCATTTATAATATTAGTATGGAATAGTATGGAAATGGATTAAGGAGATGTTCTTCGCAAAAACAGGATATAGCTCTTAGCTGGTATAGATAACAAATATCTATTTAAAAAACTATAACCTCCGATTAACAGATGCGATCGAGTGTCCCGATAATTAGTGCGCAAGCGGCGGTCCTTGACGCCTATCGAGTCTGTAATCGCATTATGTCACAGCAATCTATCAATCCATCAGCAATTAGTAATTAAATTGTTTATTAGGAGTATAATGTAGGTTAAGTTCAATTATGCTGCAGTGGTATTGCGTTAGTATGCGGGATTATAATATGCAAAGGAAACCGCAACTTTATTTTTTTACTACAAGTTAGCCCTTGACTGCGATCTCACCTGATGGTAAGTGATGATGCAGTCTAAGATGGTAGCGGGCTAACCTGTTAGGGGCATGGCAGTTATTATTGAACCCATACCCCTATTCGGTTTCTACACGGCATCGTACCGGAACGCTAAATTGCTTGGCGGCACGTCTTTGCAGGTAGGGTGGTAACTAGCCACGGCCGAAGCCTCCCACCAGGTAAACTCCCACTTATAAGACCAATGTGCTCACCACTGCGTCAGTGAGGTCTCAGGAAGTCGTTTTGCCTGCAAGGTATTCAAATACAAGTGCCCCAGTTATAGTTAGGTCATAATAAAAATATTTAAAGTTATCAAACATGTGTAAGACACGCGCATGTACTTAAAATCCTTCACTAATCCAATTGGAGTAGACACTTAAAGAGCATTACTTCAAGAGGCACACGAGTCTCTATCGTTATTCACAATAACTACGATAGACAATCGAGTCTTTACTCTAGTGCATGCTTTAATTGCACAGAATTCTTTTTTTGTCTAATAATGTAAAATAATCCTTAACACAGATCTAAAAAATCTAGCTCGGATAGCCTTCTTGATCTTGCAACATTCAAATGTGCTTCATTGAAATTTGCTACAATAGAAGCACATTGTATTATATGTCATTATTCAAGATCATACTAAGAATTATGATCATACTAGCTAATGCCCGCGACTTCGTCCGCGTGAATTGAGATTTTTCGGTTCCCGTTAATTATCCGGATCCGGATTAAAATAGCCAGATCCGGTCAGCCGTTGGCGCGTGATTGAGTAAAAACATCCATACATCCATCCAAACTTTCGCATTTATGATATTAGTAAGATAAGAATCACGAAGATTGTCGACAGTTTACAATGTCGCTAGTTAGATTACAATCTAACGGTTTTTGCAATCTTACGGTGACATATACATAAGAAAATGTATGTATGGTATATTAATTGTTGTTGTAATAATATGGTTATAGTAATATGTAGTTATTGTATATGTAATAATAAGTGATTGTTATAATAATAATAATAATCTTAGTATGTAATTATTGTAATACTTTTATGATGTGGAATTAAAATTAAATTAATTTAATTAAATTAATTTAATTAAATTAATTTAATTAAATTAAATACTGTTTTTTCAGACCTTCAACGTTTTTTTGACCATGAACATGCCTTCTATTACTTCTTCTTCAAAATGATGGAAAATAAATGATTTGATTTGACTAGTCTACTACTCCATACCAATACAACTGCTATTACAATAATAGGCATGATGACAGTAACCAAGAATCAATGAAATTATGAATTTATCTAATGAAATAGGATTCATGGATTATAAAAAACGTATTTATTTTTCTATTTCGAGTGAGATTGCTACTTATTTTGATAAAATAAAATTATAAAATACAGCAATCCGCCATATTGGTTAAAACACCAAGAAGCGAATGACGTCACAATGGTTTGTTTTCGAGCTTTGACAATCACACTATTGCTTACTGCACACTGCACAGAGTACATTGGTAAAAATAATAGTGACGTCACAAACGACGCCTTGAAACCGGGGAGCGTTTTGGCGTGAATTTTAAAATTTAAATTTCAAATGCCAATATTATCTACCAAACCTTATTTTTCTGCTGAATTAAGATATTTTTTCGAAATAGTAGATACTTCCGAACATAATCTGACTATTTTTCAAAATCAGTCATCATGCCTATTCTTACTTTGTTATTTCACTAAAGGGGACTGTCTCATAGTTCTTTACATATTTCGAATTCTGTGGTAGGTATATTGTTAAAGAGAATTGAGGCTGATGGATAAGATAAGCTTTCGCTTTCACCTTAACTTATCCAATGTACCAGATATTGTTTTCAGATATCTCCAAGAATAAGTACATCAATGATTTGCTGTGCCCCACCGGGATTCCAATATTGCGATACCAACTATAATTATTGACATTACGTTACTTATTTCTAAACTAATATTATAAAGAGGAAACATATTTTGTTTGTAATGGATAAACTCAAAAACTACTCAACCGATTTTAAATAGCACATAAAGAAAGCTACTTCATTAGCGAGTAACGTAGGCTATATTTTATTTTGAAAAAATTAGAGATCCCTACGAAAATCGCAATAATGTGAATGATGTCGGAAAAAATCGTCTCTTTTGAGAGCTTCCGTGGTGTGCGCTGCGTAAATAGTAAAAGTTACACGAAAACAATGTATGGTGGAATTGTTCCTCTCAAGAAGTTCTAAAAAAAGTCCGTAATAGCATATATACCTATCTTATAAGGTTGTCTCACAATAACCTTTTTGTGATTTTCAAATTTGGTCCAAAACAAAGGTTTACTTTCGAAGGTGTTTTTAATGAAATTGTATTAATCCTTAACAAAATAAAATGGTTGGTCATCTCAAGTATTTAATAATAAAAACAAAATTCGCCCTTTACAGTACACCATTTAATTTAGATGAATATCTTAAAAGATATCATAGAAATAAAGAAACGCGCAACAGAAATAGGGGCGGCCGCGACTAGTGCCGGCTGGCTATTAATGGGCAAAGACTATTATGATGATTAGTGCTACCCGTACGAAGCCGGGGCGGACTGCTAGTATAGGAATAATTGTAAAATTGGAATGCAAAATAAATCAATATGAATATGAAGTTACTTACAGTGAAAATTATTACATCGTTTTGTTGCTAAGCTGTCGATTTATTACTAAGCATTAAGGTCTTATCAATCTCGTAAAATATAATGTAGGAAAAACGCACTCAAATCGTCCAGTTTTAGTTCTAAACTTTTTTGTAATATAAAATTTTATCCTGTCTAATCAATATCATTGATCATTTTAAGTACCTAAATTATTGTATTATCAAATTCTAATAAATATTTAAATGCAACAAAGTGTACAACTAATCAATTTTTTTGATAGCTGTTGCTAATTAATACATTAATGAGTCATTTTGGCCTATTTTTGATTAAAATGATTTTCCTATGTTAGCTAAAATAATTTATATTTGATAACTGTATGTATAGAATTTAAACATAAATCTGAGTGAATACTAGTTGACAACACAATATATGTATAATAGAGTCCCAGAAACTTATCTGACCCATTGACAGCATGGATTAAGGTTTTTGACTCCCGCGTTAACACTTGAATTTTCCAGGATGAAATGGAGCCTATCTCCTTCAATTTCAGGATTCAACCTATCTAGGTTGCGTAGATAATTTTGACAAAATTGGTTGGATTACTTAGTATGGAGACACTACTGAAGAATTTTAAAAAATTCCAATTGCACCTTTTTTTTACTCCATGTGGACACAGTGACAGGTTTAAGCTATAAGTTACTTAATAAAATACATTGAAAAATGCTTAAAAAATATTATAAGTAATTCATTGTAAAGTAACTTTCATAATGACATTATGATTGTGTTGCCATAATATATTCCAGCTTTTAAGATAGTTTAACACTTTTTAATAATATAAGCTTTATCTCAAATTTTCAGCAATAATATTGTTAGGACACACTACTATTACACTACTTAACCACACAGTACCTAAGTATAAAGTAAGTTTAGTCAAGTTACCTGCCCTCCTTTGCCTCTGAAGCTGTTCCCGGTAACATTTGGAGCAATACCCCTGCCATTGTGGATTACCAAAGTAGTTGCAGCCATTCTTGCACTTCAAATCGCTCTGGTCTATCCTCAGCGACGGCATCTTGCTGGCAAAAACCATATACTTGTAAGATCTTTGTAAGTTTGTCCCGTACCACATTTTAGAGAAAATTATGACTTTCACAACTAAAAATCGCTAATTTCTTCAGCGCTTCGATGTTCCTAATGAGTAATCTTCAACACTCTACACTCAAAAAGTCGCCCATAAAAGGATTCGATCAGAATATCATCCCATCTTTGACGGCGGTAGCAGTTAAAACAGATTCTGCTATCGGCGTGAGAACAAAGTATCATCGCAAAACACGGTCGTAACGATGCCCGTTCAACGATTTCCCACCGTTATATAGACAACTCTTATCATTATGTACTTGAAAAATCGTGATATCTAACGATTTCATGTACATACTGCCCATTTATGCTTACGAATAAATACGTAATTGTAAAGTAAATTGAACGTCATTACTCACCTTTACAGCGCGTGCAATTACAAATGCATCACAATGTAATATTGATGAAGAAAATTTTATATTTCCACAGCTAATTAAGATAAATATATTTTGTTGAACAAACTTAAACTTTATTTTGAGAAGAAAAATAGAAAAGCAAAACCAGCAAAACTCAACTGACTAATGACATTTCTTCTTCTTCTTATTTTGTTCTATGGCCTTTATTAGTGCCACACCAGCACAATGCACTTTGCCAATGACAGGTGGAGTGGAAGATCCACAAAGGAGACTATATAAAAAAAAAAAAAAAAATTTTTTAAGTTAAAATTATGAAAAGTATGCAATACAAGGTTTTTATTAGTCACATTTATTATCTACAAAAACACAAAGAGCACATAGTACAAGGGGAATTCAAGCGAGGATATATACAGTAAAATATAGCTATTTACACTTTTATTTTGTTAGTATTAATATATTTACAAACAAATTTAACGAAACGACTAAAGACTAACATAAGGAAACACTCAGCATTTAAGGGGCGGGGAATGTCGGGAGGGAGAACATCATATAGTTTATGGAGAAGTTTCGGGCAGGAGAAAAGGATGTGAGTGACCGATCCTTCATCAAGACCACACTCGCACAATGAACTGTCTCTTATTCTTAATTTTGCAAGATGAACAGGGGTACATGCATGGCCAATTCGTAGACGGCATATCACAGATGAAACCCAGCGATCTGTGTTGCGGTAGAGGAAGAACCAGGGGCGACGTGGAATTTCAGGTTGTATTGTTCCATAGAATTTGCCTTTGACTGATTTTGATTCAATCCAGTTTGAATTCCATGTGTCGGTAAGGTCAGATTTGGCGAGAGACCTGAGGTCCAGAGCGTGATTTCTAAAATGTTCTAAAGCACCAGTCTCAGTTGCTTGTTTAGCACATGCGTCCGCATTCTCATTGCCTACTATTCCTGCGTGACCTGGGATCCAAGCTAATGTAACTGAAAGTCCTTTCTGTTGACAGGAGTATAAAACTTCCCTGATCTGATAGATGATGGAAATAGAGGATTTACTACGAAAAGGGTTAGCCTTAAGCACTTGGAGGCAACTTAAGGAGTCGGTCAGTATAATTGATTGTTTGATGTTATGGGATTCAACAAAACGAACGGCTTCAAGAACTGCTATAGATTCTCCAGTAAATACAGAAGATTGTGGGGGGCATTTGTATTGAAGAGCAATTTTGTATTTAGGTATCCAACAGGCAACACCAACGCAACCATTTCCAGATAATTTTGATGCATCAGAGAATATTGCTAAGTGCTCTGACCACTTGTCACTCATTATTTGATTAAATTTAGTATTGGCCTCTATAGTTTTTTTATTGAGACCCAGATCTGTAATTTTAGGTTTGTGCGTCAGACCAGAAAAACTATAGGAAAAAATAGGTAATTTGGATGAAGAATTAATAGGGTGAGGTAAACTAGTAAATTTCTGAAAACTTTTGAGTAGGCAGGTGGGATTCTGATTGGGTGCCAGAGTTGAGTCAAGTTGTCTTAGTTTGTCTAAAAGAGGATGAGAGGAGAGCTGTAAGATTTTGCAGATAAAGCGATCACTCAGATATTGGCAGCGGAGGGGAATTGGCGGATCAACACATTCCACTTGGAGGGCATTAGTGGGGGAGGATTTCATTGCACCAAGTACAATTCTTAAACATTTGTATTGAATTTTGTTAAGTTTGTCTAAGGCTGATTTATTGATGGGGTCTAATACAAAGAAGCCGT
The DNA here is from genome assembly GCA_923060345.2 of Erebia aethiops. Classification (NCBI taxonomy): domain Eukaryota; kingdom Metazoa; phylum Arthropoda; class Insecta; order Lepidoptera; family Nymphalidae; genus Erebia; species Erebia aethiops. The sequence goes on along the minus strand of OV281091.1, from coordinate 17,748,179 downwards.
AGTCCATGTGGCTACGTACTAATGCATTGTACAGTAGTTTTTGAGTGTATGGGTGGGCACCCCACCACACCCCAGATAAGGCTCTAAGGATGTTAATATTTTTTTCACATTTTTTCAGGGTGTATTCTACGTGTGAGACACCATTTAATCTACTATCTAAAACCAATCCGAGAAATTTGGTTTTGCAGGCAAGTGGTATGTGTTGATCTTCAAACAGGACGTTGGGGAGCGGGACCTGCCTTTTTCTGGTAAAGATGACTGCCTTGCACTTATCGATTGAAAGCGAGAGACCATGATCTGATAACCACTGGCCTAGATAATGCAAAGCAGAGTTTAGACGGGTACAGATATCATCCATCGATCTTGAGCTAGAGTAAAGGGCAATATCATCAGCATATTGTAATATATTACAAAAGCTGTCAACAGACAATTCGAGGTCGTGAGTATAGATACTATATAGTAGGGGGCTGAGAACAGAGCCCTGTGGGAGACCTTTCCAGACCATTCTGGGGGGAAGGCTTAAAGAGTTTGTTCTCACCAGAATAGTTCTGGACGAGAGAAGGTTGCATATTATTCGCGTCAGTCTCGGCGGAACACTCAGCTGTTGCAATTTTTGCCTGAGTATCGGGAGCAAGACGTTATCGTATGCTGCAGCTACATCCAGAAACACACCCACAAGGAACTCTCCTTTAGCTAGGGCAATGCGAATGTCTGTCGAGATAATGCCAAGGCTGTCCGTAGTACCAAGACCTTTTCTAAACCCAAACTGGGTCTTGGCGAGTAAACCTCTGCTTTCCATTAGCCATTCCAAGCGGTTCTTAATCAAGTGTTCCATTACTTTGGCCAAAGTGGAGGATAGGGCTATTGGTCGATAGGAGTTAGGATCCAGGGGGTCCTTTCCAGGTTTCCGAATGGGGATTATTATTTGAGTCTTCCAAGATTCCGGGACGATTCCTGTTATCAGAAACCTGTTTACCATATCTAAGTAGCACTGCTTCGCTTTATCATTGAGTTTGGCCAAAAATGAGTATGGGATACCATCTTCCCCAGGAGTTGTATCTTTCAGATCTGACAGTACACACTGTAGTTCTGAAAAGGTAAAAGGGGAGTCCATTGTGTCAGAGTCTGGGTAAGGTAAGGTGGATGGCAGACAGTCTGCTGTAGGAACTGAAGGGGGAGCCAGTTTGTCCGCAAAAGCGTCCAGCCAGGTAGATGGATCATTAGATAAGGGATCACTGGAGGTAGTAGAACAGCGGAATCTTTTAATTCTATTCCATACCAGGGTAGAGGGAGAACGGGGGTCAAGGGATTCACAAAATTTGGTCCAACCATACTTTTTCTTTCTGGACATTACTCTCTTATACTTAGCATCGGTGCGTTGATAGTTTAAAAAATTTGTCTGCGACATCGACATAGTGTATGCACTTTCAGCTTCCTTGCGTTTGTTGACCATGCTGGTACATTCCTCATCCCACCAAGGGGGGGATAAGATAAAATCTCGTTCAGTCTTTTTAAGTGGTATATGGAGATCAGCGGAAAATTTTAGACAAGTAACAAAATTATCATAATATGGGATAGTATTTCCATCATCATTCAGCTCCGGTAAAGTTTCCATCAAACAGTCAACTGAATCAGCAAAAGCAGACCAGTTGGCTTTATTGACTTTATGTTTAAGGAGGGGATTGAATTTTGTGACTGGAATAGATCTTTGGGTGATTGTGAGAAGGATAGGAAAGTGATCACTGCCGTAGGAGCTTGAGAGGGTATTCCAAGCGGAGTGGGAAGCCAAAGAAGGGGAGCAAAGGGACAAATCAATGGCTGCCCTTGGATTTTGATTGGGGTATACTCTTCTGGTAGGCGATCCATCATTAAGAATGCAGATATTAATTTCATCAAAAAGGTCTAAAAGAAGAGTGGCAAACGCGTCAGAAGAATGGGAGCCCCAAGTTGGGTGATGGGCATTAAAGTCTCCCATCACCAAAATGGGGGAGGGGAGTGATAATAGAACGGATTTTAATTCAGGGATGAGAGAGGAATGAGGGTGGGGAATATAAATTGAAATAAAGGATATGTCAAGGGACCTCACAGCTACAGCATTAAACTGTTGACTATGAGGGGGAAGGGATATAAAGGAATATGCGAGAGAGCGCTTAACCAAGATTGCGCTTCCCGCATACCCGTCATCCCTGTCATCCCTTAAACAGGCATAGCCCGGAACCCGAAAACGGGAGCCAGGCACAAGCCATGTCTCTGAGATGGCAAGAATGACAGGTTTGTGTTCATTTATAAGAGATAATAATTCAGGTTTTCTGGGACGGATACTTTTACTGTTCCATTGGATGACCTGTACTGAGGCCATTGTTTAAAGCTAACGCGATTTTGTTGAAAATTTCGGCAACGTTGGACGGTATAGGGTTTTGCTTAAGCATTTCTATAATACTAGTGAGGGATTGAGTTATGTTTGGGATTAAGCTATCATTTGAGGGGTTGCTATATGTATGATCAGAGTTTAGGGCAACACCGTTGCCTAGGGAGGAGGGTACATTGCGGGTAATATTGTTGTGAGTTTGTCTGTCGTATCCTTTAGCCATGGGGGTTCTCGGCCGAGGGGGACGGAATATAGTTTGTCTATGGGATTTGGATGGTGTGTGTGGTGAGGATATTACATAGTTAGGAATGGGCCTGGACGAGTAAGAGGGAGGTGTAAAAACTATTTTAGACATTTCGTTGTAGGTAGGGCGGGCTGGGGGGAAACGTGACGAAGCTTCCTGGTATGATAGATTTTCATCAGACATCACCACCTTTATGGATTGTTGCCGGGAGTGTTCTGGACAATTCTTATCTGTAGCTTGATGTTTACCGGAGCATAGGATGCATACTGAACTAACTGAGCTCACGGAGCATGTCTCCCCAGAGTGAGCTTGCGAGCATTTAAAACAGCGTGGAGTCGATCGGCACTGTGCTTTGACGTGCCCAAAGCGACAACAATTCATGCACTGGATTGTGGGTAGTCTGTATGTTTCTATAGGTAGGGAGGTATGGTACGAGTATACCCTGGATGGGAGCATTTGACCACGGAACGTGAGAACAACAGATTGCGTTGGGACCCAGGACACACCACTTTCATTCATAATTTTGCGATTCAGACGTCTGGCCTTTAGAACTTCCCCACAACCAGAGGGCAGTTCCAGCGACTCAACTAACTCATCTAAGTGCCAGTCAATGGGGATACCTCTCACTAAACCCATTCGGGTGATATTATAGGTCGGGATGTATGCTTGGAACTTTGACATTACCAGTATTGGGTTGGCTAAGAAGTCATTGGCCGCTTGGCCGTTTACAAATTCGACTGCGATCTTGTTCCGACCTGCATTCTTGATACCATCATTTAAAATACCACTTACCTTATGTTTATGCAAGAACTGACCAAACTGAATTGGGCGAATAGTGGTACCTGCTGAAGGGTCGGGCACTTCACGAGACACATGAACTATAAAAGGGCCTTTGTCATCGGGAAGGTATGCTTTTGGGGATTCAGCTAAGGAAGGGTGCACAAATAGCATTTGGATAGACGGAGCAGGGGAGGTCGAGTCATTTATAAGTTTTTTAGGGGGTATTTCTGCCCCATCTTCCACAACACGCTTACGAGAAGGATTGGGTTGGGAGCTTAGATCGCAGGGAATTGATATATTTATTCCTGGGTCAGGAGGCTCAGGAGGTGTTTCCACCTCCATCCTGACTTACCACCACCACCACAAACACTGAAAGAGTCACCAACTATTGCAATTGAAAGTATTAACACTACAAAAACAATTAAATTACACACTGATTCTCACTAACACGTGGATCTCTCACAACCACGCTAAGCAAAGTCCCTAATGACATTTATGTTGTGTCTTTAGTCATCTGTCATCAGATCTGTCATTGTCAAGCACAGACAAGCACTAAGCACCGCAGACAAGGCTCTTTTTTAATTTTTTTTAATAACTGGCTTTACGGCTCTGGGCTCCAGCCAATCTGTGCCTCAAATCTCCTCGTTCATCTAATACACAAACCAAACCTCTTATAATATAGCAGAACCTGTTTGTGTCCTGTTTGCAGTGTCCCTGAGGCCCGATAATTTAAGAATAATACTTCAAACTGCTGCGCCAGATGGTACGGAGAGTATGATGTAGAGAATAATCGGTTTCTAACTTTCGTCACGGTATCGTACTCAGTCAATCCGCTTGGATTTAGGTTTTTTTTTATCCCGTGGGTGATCTGATTTTCCGCGATTTAGCCTTAGCTACTATATTTTAGCATTGTGCCTGGCTCACTGCAGTGGTGCTGCGGTCTTACAAGCGGGAGTCCTGAGTTCGATTCCCAGCAGGCTAATTTGTTTAAAAAAATATTTTTACTACTCGGATCGGGAGACTCCACCCTATCGGAAAAGATGTGCCACCAAACGATTTAGCATTTATGTTGCAGGCATCATTTTTAAGTATAAACTAGCGGTTCGCCCCGAACTGAGACCAGCGGCCGCTGGAGCGTCCCTGTTTCCCCGCGAACCATAATAAATATAACTACGGAGCGTCCTTTGGGTCGTTTGGAGGTTGCGCGTAAACAAAAAGCGATCTATTGTGAAAACTACTTGTCTCATTTCGTAAGCTCATTTCTAACTCTAGGATAGTTGTCGTTTACCTACAGGATATAAATGAAATTATGCCATAAAAAATCTTTCCAAAAAACCAACTTCCGACGCCACTGTAAAGTAAAAAATAATTTTAATTTCTACCCACTAATTATGTTGAAGTCGTTCGAGCCTCATGCGTCAACTTTGCTTATCCTTGTTAAACCCGCCCAACTTTTATTTTTAACTTTTTAGTGTCAGGGTTGAGGATTTGGAGTCAGAATTTGGACCACATCGAGAGCTTCCTCTAACGACTGATAGAAAAAAAATTCAAATCAGTTCAGAAACCACGGAGATATGCGGTAACATACCTACATTATGAAATATATATATATTTAAATTATTAAATACGCGCCGAATTGAGAACCTCCTCCTTTTTTTGAAGTCGGTTAAAAATGAGTACCATTCGCTTACCTTCGTTACATAGGTTCCATTCATTTCTATGAGTACTATAAGGGTGCGTGTACAACTGGCGAATGCGCCTGTTCAATCCGGCTTGCTTACTGCAAGCGTGGATTACGTGGCCTGTTCCACTAGTCCCTACGTAGGTATGTATTGGTAGGGATAAGGAGGGATGTATTTGTAGGAATAAGTGGAACTTAAGCCGTATAATCAAAAAGCAACCTTATAACAGATATGTAATCATAACCAATCTGTATTTACTAATTAATAATTTGTACCAATTATGGATTATTATCTAATCAAATGTTAATATGAAGTATGACTTTAATATCGTATGCCTGTTCGAGGTAGAATGTTAAAATTATTTTAAGATCTTAATTAAACTATGTACCTAACAGTAAAACGATTAAATAAATGAATGAATGAATATATAAAGGGAGCAACCTGAAAAACATGAGCGCGATTTGCACTCGCGCGTTTTTCGCAATTTACGAAATGATAAGTTGACTCTTGCATATGCGATACCTACCAAAGTACCAAAAGTCGTTCGTCGGAGGATATTAGCAGCAGCGCGCTTCCATGTTCTAGCTTTATTACTATTACTGAAAAAAAAAAAACAAGAAATCAGCATATTGGATAGAAGTTAGCAGGCGTTACTTTGCGGAAGTCCATGATTATGAAGGAACTAGAAGATACTGGCTCGACAATGCACGATTTTATAGTGATTTTTACAATCGTGCATTGTCGAGTCAACATATCCTGAAGACACTGTACCACATAGATTTACCTATTGTCGCGGATTATCGCGGACGGGCAGACGGATGGACCGACGGATAACAGCTATAGGTAATAGCAAAATTATATGGGTTCCTTTTTGACTACGGAACCCTAAGACTAAAAAAGGAACGAAAGGAAGAAAAACGAAAGATTCGTGTCATTTGCCTAAAACCTGAAATAGGTTTACTGACTAGCTCTAAAGATAAAAATATATATTTGTGATTAAGGCGCTGTGAGCTCACGAGATCAAATACAGGCGCGCGGGGGTGAAATCGAGCATGCGTATGTCGCAAAAAATGCAAGAAATCATTTGCAAAAAATGAATATTTACTGTTCAATACAAATTAATCCGACATGGGGATGACAATGGGGCTGATTCTGTATAACACAATCTCTAAACTGAACTAAAATTGTGTTTGATTTAGAAATGTAAATTTTGTCTTATATTTCTAAAGCAATTTATTAGTTTCAATAAGGAGAAAAATTGCTTTAAAAGTTAAAGAGATATGTTTAAAATAAATTTCAATGCAGAGATTTTTTTAAATTGTGTTTTGAGATGCGTCAATGGCTGCTTAAAGGTCTTGAAAACAGCAAATTATTTTTACAAGCATAGGTACATTATGTCACCGTTTGATGGATACACTACTTTTAAAAACCCCCTTTTACGCTACACAGGGCCTTAAGAGAGATTTGCATTTGTGTATGTAGTCTGTTCGGTTACCATGACACCCAGTCTCAAAACAAAAAGTAAGTTGTACAATTGTTGTACCAATGGAAAGTTAGCATACTTTATCAGAGCCTGAGAATCGCGATTTATATAGTTAAGTAAAGATGGATTACTTACAAATATCAGACGGCCAATACACAAAAACAATCTATACAATGGTGAGTTAGTACATATCTAATCATAGTCATAAAATATAATATGTCTTACAACACGCAGTTGAAGTATGGTTGAAGTCCTCAATTTTATTAATTTTTTTTTATATTAGTGAGAGAAAATCTCATTTATCTACCTGCATTACATTATTGTTTTTCTACTATTTAAAACTTCTTAAATCTACACTTTAATAAAAATTTATCAGAAGTGTTATATAAAAAGATCAACGGCATGGCGTTTTCTGTAGGTATTTTTTTAAAAGATACTTAATCTGTGACGTCTGTGACATAATCGACCTAGCCCTTAAAATCGAACCAACCCATGCGGAAATATTTTGCAAACTTTATACTATGGTCACTTTATGGCGATAAACGAAAATTATCAGCAAACGAAAATTATCAACAAATGCCGTTGTATGATAACAACATGCGGTACGAATTCTCACACAACGAGGAAATATAGATTAACGATACCTAAGCAGATAAAGTACTGTACATTGTATTTTATGAGTTTATGTTATCTTGTGAGTTAAAAACGGAAACGTGGCCTTATAGGGCATACCTACTGTATTCCTTTTGCCTGCTTGCTATTTGAAATATACCTACCTAAAGAAAAAACCAGAAGTTTAATTCGCTACAATCCGCCACAGAGGGCAAATCTATGTGGTACAGTGCGCATCTCGAACCCGATGCCCGCGACATTCACCACACCACATAAACCCTCAAAAATACCCCCAACGTACGCCACACCACATAAACCCTCAAAAATACCCCCAACGTACGTTTCACTCCGATACCGGAGCATCTTCAGGAGATACGATTTAGTTTTTCATTGTAAAGGCATCATCATCATCATCATCATCATTTCCTGAAGATGATTCGGTATCGGAGTGAAACGTACGTTGGGGGTATTTTTGAGGGTTTATGTGGTGTGGTGAAAGTCGCAGGCATCAGAGTTCGAGATGCAAACTGTACCACATAGATTTGCCTTCTGTGGCGGATTGTAGCGAATTGAACTTCTGGTTTTTTCATTGTCATGGGCTTCCGCAAAGTAACGCCTGCTTCTAATAGAATACGTTATTCACTGATATAAAATATATTTGCAGATAAAAGAATCAAGATACGAAGATGCAATAAAAGCTCTCAACGACGCTATCAATTTCAACCCAAATAGAGTGGGATTATCTTTACTTGGATATTGTTACTTTAGAACACAGTCGTTCTTAGAAGCAGCAAATTGTTATGAACAATTATCTGCAATGCACCCCGATGTACCAGAATACAAACTTTATTTCGCCCAAGCTTTATATGAGGCTTCCATGTTTGAAGAGTCTTATAAGGTCACAATGCAAGTAACCGCACCAGAGTTAGAAAGAAAAGTAACAAAACTACAATCAGCTATCAAATATGGTGAAGAGGATACAATAACTGCCAAAAGTCTTGTCGACTCATATCCCCCAGATGATCCAGATAAAGATATTAATCTGGGATGTTTACTGTACAAAGAAAATCAGTACGAGGAAGCACTGCAAAAGTTTTCCAGAAGCTTAAACATTATGGGCTTCAATGCACATCTACATTATAATGTAGCGTTATGTTACTTCAGATTAAAAGAATATCCCCAGGCTTTGAAGCATATTACTTTAGTTATCGAAAAAGGAATCAGAGACCATCCAGAGTTAGCTGTTGGAATGCAATCTGATATTTCTGAAGTGAAATCGGTAGGAAACACACTGACGCTTCACGAAACTGCGCTGACTGAAGTATTTAATCTAAAAGCTGCAATAGAATACCAGTTGAAAAACATTGAATCTGCAAGAGAAGCTTTATCTGATATGCCTCCACGCCATGAGCACGAATTGGATGCAGTGACATTGCATAATTTAGCTCTTACTACGATTGATATGAAACCAACGGACGGTTTCGAAAAACTTCATTTTTTACTCCAACAAGACCCCTTTCCACCTGAAACATTTGCTAATTTGTTGCTCCTTTATTGCAAATTCGAATATTACGATCTCGCGGCAGATATTTTGGCAGAAAATGCGCAATTCACATATAAATATTTAACGCCTTATCTTTATGATTTCTTGGACGCAATAATAACAAGTCAAACTTCCCCTGAAGAGGCTTTTCAAAAGTACGAAGACATCGCCTCAAAGCATGCAGAACAGTTAAGAAAACTTACTAAAGTAGTCCAAGAAAGTCGTTCTCAAGGTGACAATGACCAGGTGAAGAAAGCTGTTGTTGAATACGAAGAGGCCTTAGAAAAATACATTCCTGTGGTGATGGCTCAAGCCAAAATATATTGGGACAAAGAAAATTACGGGCAAGTTGAGAAAATATTTCGTAAATCGGTCGAGTTTTGCAATGAGTCAGATGTTTGGCGCTTAAACGTAGCCCATGTATTATTTATGCAAGAGAACAAGTATAAAGAAGCAGCTAGTTTTTACGAACCGATTGTCAAAAAACAATACGACAATATTTTAGACATAAGCGCTGTCGTTCTGGCTAATCTCTGTGTATCGTACATAATGACTTCTCAAAATGAAGAAGCCGAAGATATCATGCGAAAAATAGAAAAGGAAGAAGAACAACAAATATTTGAAGACCCACAGAAAAAATTCTACCACTTATGTATCGTTAATCTAGTTATCGGCACTTTATACTGTGCCAAAGGGAATTACGAGTTTGGTGTATCGCGGGTGATAAAATCTCTGGAGCCTTTTAACAAACGACTTGGCACTGACACTTGGTTTTACGCGAAACGATGTTTCTTATCGTTTTTGGAAAACCTCGCAAAACATTTAATAGTCGTCAAAGACAACACTATAAAGGAGTGCTTGCAATTTTTAGAAGGATGTGAAACCTACGGGAGACGTGTTTCTACTGTGATAGAAACTCCGTTTCAAGAGGAAGATGCGAACAATAAAGCGAAGCAAACTGTGACATACGAAGCAAGACTTTTGCGTTACATGTTTTATAAGCTACGGAGTATTGATGATTCAGTTACTATTAATAAGTATGAAGATTTAAAGTAAACAATAAATTTATTTACTAAGTAGGTACTTGCTTAGAGCTTGCCTGGTGGAATTTTATCTTTTTTTGTCCTGATTTACCTTTGATGTTTCAGAACAAATGGTCTATCTCTTCCAAAATATATTGATGCTATGGGCGTCATGGGGTCTAATTCAGGGTAAAACGTTTATTATGTTGGATATATAAACTCATTTACTAACAAATTTAAATCAGTCCTACAAGTCGTGACTTCTCATGTACCCATGGACATAGGACAACTTGGAGCATAATATATAACCAGAATCTGAGATAGAACATTTACAATATTTAAACTTACTTGTTAATTAAAACGAAATCGTATTCAATACCCTTCAGTTTGAAAAGTAATTATCTCCTAACAATAGAACAGGCAGTAGCCATGGCAGGGCCGGCAATGTGTTTCCAGAGAATTTGTATAATATTATACCGGGATTAGGGCGGAGGTGAGGCCACGGTATGAGTTTGTGAATAATAGCATGGCTTCATCTCTATTTCCAGCACCCTTCTGGAGCTGGACTTGGCGAATGACCTAGGGGGGAGTGCAGGTCACCTGGATCCCCTAGGTAAGGCGGTCGGTCATCCTTCACGTGGTTGCTGCCTGTTATTGTTCTGATTCCTTCTGAAACAGATGTAACTGAAACTTACCGCCGTTTTGATGAGGAGTAAACCTCTAAAAATCCCTAATCCAAGGTGTCATACGCACCGTGCCGATGGATGCGTGGCTGGGAGGGTGCTCAGTCTTAAACGGTTGTCTCCTCGAAACCGGGGCGAATCGAGGCAGTATCTGCCCTTCAGGCGGCATGCGGGGCTCTGTCGTCTGCGACGTCTATATTTCCCTAGCTTCTCGTGGGAACTGCATGGATAATACACAGAACATACAGTCGTTTCAAGCCACCCCAGGTGGCAATTCACAGGAGCAGCAGAGGATCTCGGAGGACTCTGCTACGCCTGACTTCGCTCAGGTGCCGCGGAGGAACTCGGACTCTGCGGAACCTGAAGCTTCACAGGCCGAGAGGAACTTAATGGACTCGGCTCAGCCTGACATCGATATGGCCGGTGTGGACCAGGACGCTGGGGGCGATGTCGCCTCGGGCACGCCTGAGAATACTCCGGCTGCATCACAAACAATCAAATCGCTTAAGCACAGCGACGCCTTCAGAAATCTGAGCGGCGCGGGGCGTAGGCGATTTTGGAGACTAGTCGACGAAGGGCACTCCATGGAGGAAGCCCTTTGTATTGTCAGCCAACAGGTCAAGGGCCCTCCACCCTCTCAGAAGCCGACCAGCAACCTGAAAAGGGACAGGTCGGAGGAGGAATCTTTTTTTTTTTTTTTTTTTTTATCCACTACAAGCTAGCCCTTGACTACGATCTCACCTGATGGTAAGTGATGATGCAGTCTAAGATGGTAGCGGGCTAACCTGTTAGGGGCATGGCAGTTATATTAAACCCATACCCCTTAGGTTTCTACACGGCATCGTACCGGAACGCTAAATCGCTTGGCGGCACGTCTTTGCCGGTAGGGTGGTAACTAGCCACGGCCGAAGCCTCCCACCAGGCCAGACCAGGGAAAATTCAGAAATTATAAATTCCCAAATTGACCCTGCCGGGGATCGAACCCAGGACCTCCGCACGTTAAGGCAACAGCGCTACACACTGCGCCACGGAGGTCGTCATATCGTCATGTCATCGTCATGTCGTCGAATCTCCAAAGGAGCAGCCCAAAAAGGCAACGAAAACGTCCTCGACGCCGGAGGGAAGGGAAGCTCCAACCCCCAGCTACAGTGACGTCACCAGCTCCGTCAAGGTAGGGATCAAGCATTCCGACCGAATGACGGAGACACAAATGAACTTGGTCCATGCGTCCATCAGCAAGGCGATATGCGAGGAGGGGCGTAAACGCCAGCACGCCAAGACTGGACGTGGACCGAGTTTCACTTCGATATCTCACAGGCCAGGATGGCTGCTCATCACCTGCGACAACCAGGAGAGCAAGGACTGGCTTGTGAAGTTAATCGAGGGTTGCAAACCCTGGCCGGAGGCTCGGCTCTCTATTCTCCACGAACATGAGTTACCGAGACCATGGACTGCATCGGTGATAATTCCCTCGCTGGAAGCGGGGAATGCCACCGATGCAATGTTCATGATCTCGTATCAGAACGTGGAGCTGAGTGCTGAGCACTGGAGGGTTGTCAGCGAGACGAAGGTCGATTCGGGCACTCTAGCAGTGTACGGCATCGACGAAGAGTCCGCTAACATCCTCCGGGCCAACAACCTTAAGGCCAATCTAGGCTGTAGGAAGTTGGAGTTCCGACTCAGAGGTGAGCAACCACCTACCCAGACTGGGGCTAGCGCGGCTGCGCCGGCGGGCCCCGGCGCTACCACCCCTGGGCCGAGCGGTCTGGGGAGGAAACCGCTGGGACGCATGGCGGACCGTGCGGGATCTAACCCGAGTCCAAGTGGCTCAGGCAACGGGAGGACGGGGCCTGCTTCTGCGGGCCCTAGCTCCGCAAATACCGTGCCTGGACCCAGTGGCTTGGGAAGGAACCCGCCGGGACGCTTTGCGAACAATGCGAGATCCAACTCCGGACCGAGCGGAACGGGGGGTGGGACCGCGGGGCCTGCGGGCGCGGCTGTCGGCCCCAAAAGGGGCAAAAAGAAGAAGAAGTTGAGGGGTAGGGAATCGGGGGTAACTCCAACCGAGCGAGGACATACAGGGACTCAACCGGAGGGAGGTAGCACTCGGACCCAACCCTTCATCAAGAGAGCCAAGTAATGGCTTCTTCGGACATCCCAGTGAGGTTCCTGCAAGCCAACCTCCATCACGCGACTGCATCGTCCGCTGTCTTGGAGCGTTGCCTTGTTGAGGGCAGAGCCGACATCGCCCTAATACAGGAACCCTGGGTGTCAAAGTCCAATATTCTGGGCCTGAACGCTGGGGGTAAGTTATTATCGCACACCAACGGAAGCAGGCCCAGAGCCTGCATTGTTTTCAACAAAAATATTAACTTTCTGCCTGTTCCAGAACTCTGCACTGATGACCTGGTAGCAGCCTATGTCGATCTCAAGGGGTGGGAGGGCAGAAGAATCATTGTCTGTTCAGCCTACCTACCCGGTGAGATAAAAAACCCCGCAGCCGAACTGTTTCCGGCGGTTGAATACGCTCGGAGACACAATGCGGAACTTCTAGTGGGATGTGACGCAAATGCCCACCACGAGAACTGGGGAAGCAGCAACACCAACGAGAGAGGTGAGTTTCTTTATGATTTCCTCCTCGCAAACTGCTTCCAGCTCCTGAACAGAGGTTGTACCCCAACCTTTGTTACAAGAGCTAGGCAAGAAGTTCTCGACATTACTTTCGCAACCGATGGCCTAGCTAGGAAGATATTGGACTGGAAGGTCAGTGCGGAAGCCTCTTTGTCAGACCACAGGCATATCTGCTTTGGACTGGCAACAGCCCCCCACACAGAAACCATCACTTTTAGGGATCCAAGGTGCACCTCCTGGGCGGACTATCACAGTAGCCTGGAGACTAACTTGGGACATGTCCCTAAAAGCATTAAAACGCCAGAATGTCTTGATGTGGCGGTGACGGCTGTCGCCGAAGGAATGATTAAGGCCTTCGAGGACAGTTGTCCCCTAAAGACCAGGACAACGAGGCGTAAGACGCCGTGGTGGAGCTCAAAGTTAAAGCGGCTCCGCGACAAAACACGGAAACTATTCAACAGGGCCAAAAGAACCAAAGAATGGGAAATCTATAGGAAGGCCCTGACGGAATACAGTAAAGAAATCAGAAGGGCCAAAAGAGCATCATGGAGGAGATTCTGCGAGGAAATTGACAGTTTACCTCAAGGAGCTAGACTCCATAAAATGCTCGCTAAGGCCAACACCAATCCTCTGGGACTCTTAAAAAAGCCAGATGGATCGTTCACTTCTGATGAGAAGGAAACTTTAGAGTTATTAGCCAAAACTCACTTCCCAGGGGCTGTTCCTTTTGAAGACAGGAACGCTCTGGCGGGTACTCACAGTAGACCTCGAGCAGAGGACTGGAGGAGGTCTGCCATTGTGTTCAGACCTGATGCTGTGAGGTGGGCTATCAACTCTTTCAACGCCAACAAATCCAGCGGGATGGATGGCATCACGCCTCTTCTCCTGCAGAAAGGTGTGGACCTACTAATCCCATTCCTGGTCAAGATCTTCAGGGCTAGTTACGCCTGGGGATATATACCAGACTCATGGACTAATGTAAAAGTCATTTTCATACCTAAGGCGGGAAAAAAGGACTATGAATTGCCAAAGTCCTTTAGACCCATAAGCCTTTCCTCATTCTTGTTAAAAACAATGGAGAAGGTGCTCGACAGGTATCTAAGGGATGCGCTTCTCATTGAGAGGCCCATTCATCACACCCAGCATGCCTATTGCAAAGGGCGGTCTACGGAAACTGCCCTGCTCAGCCTTGTTGACAAGATTGAAAAGGCTCTGGAGGACAAAGAAATCGCTCTTGCGGCTTTCTTAGACATTGAAGGTGCATTTGACAATACTCCAATCCGCACGTTGGTGGGCGGGCTGGCCAACAAACAGGCTGACACGACTACCATCAGATGGGTGGAGGCAATGCTCTCAAATCGCATAGCCAGGCTTGAGCTAAACAACGTCTCTGCGGAGGTGCTCACGACGAGGGGATGCCCACAGGGGGGCGTGTTATCGCCTCTGCTGTGGACTCTTGCTGTTGACCAGCTTCTGCAGAAGATGGCTGAACTTCGCATTGACACTCAGGGATATGCCGATGACCTGGTAGTCACGGTGCGAGGGAGCTGTCAAAGCATGATCTCGCACCTCATACAGAGGGCACTCTACATCATCAACAAATGGTGCAGAGATAACGAGCTCACTGTGAATGCGGAGAAAACAGTTATAGTACCATTCACTAGGAGGCATAAACTCGACAAACTCGAGCCGCCTAAGCTGAACAACAAAAGTATACCGTTCTCAACAGAGGTTAAATATCTGGGAATTACTTTGGACCAGAAACTAACCTGGAACGCGCATGTTGACGGTGTACTCAAAAAAGCCAAAATGGCACTAGGAATCTGTGGTCGTTTGGCAGGGGCCAGATGGGGACTAAAACCAAAGGTCACTTTCTGGCTCTACACAGCGGTGGTGAGGCCAATGGTATCCTACGCCTCAGCAGTCTGGTGTGGCAAAACGACACAGATCACCACCCAGAATAAGCTTGGCAGTCTACAAAGGACGGCCTGTCTGCTTATCACTGGAGCTATGAACACATCGCCAGGAGCAGCCCTGGAAGCTCTTCTCAATTTACCTCCTCTCCACATTTATCTGAGGAAGGAGGCGAGAATGAGTATGTACAGGATCACCTGCCAAAGGAAGGCAAATTGGAGCTCCCAGGCACTGAGGGACTTTCACAACTCGTTGCTTGGGATCCCGGTTTTGGGAATGCCATCTGACATGATGGTCCCAAAACACTACTTCCATAGGCCCTATAAGGTAGAAATTCCGGACAGAGATGACTGGATAAATAACAGAATCACTTGGTCATCGGGCAGCCTCAAATGGTATACCGATGGTTCGAAGTCGGGCAAGGACGTAGGATGTGGAATCTTCGGAGAGAAACCCCGGGTTGAGATTTATCGCAATCTGGGTGTCCATTCCTCCATATTCCAAGCGGAGGTTTGCGCCATTATAATTTGTGCGGAAACTATTCTGCAGAAGAACTACGCCAACAAAACAATCTACATTCACTCAGACAGCCAAGCAGCTTTATCAGCCTTGTCATCAGAGGTAATCACCTCAAGACTGGTTGACTGCTGCAGGGACACACTAAACACCCTGGCCCGTTGTAACAGGGTGGTTCTTCGCTGGGTACCTGGGCATATGGGAATAGTCGGCAATGAAAATGCCGATATTCTGGCTAAAACAGGCGCTAAGGAAAGGCAGATCGGACCAGAACCGGTCTGCGGCATACCTAAAAGCCTGGTGCAGCTTACCCTGCTTACCTACTGCTTCTATGAAACACTCACTCGTTGGAGAAACCTAAGTGGTCTAAACCACTCCAAGGCGCTAGTTAAAGCCTTCAACAAGAAGGCCGCCTCCGAGGCGCTAGCGCTCAGCAGGAAAAACCTACGCATTATAGCGCGGACTTTAACAGGTCACTGCGGTCTGAACAGACACATGTTCAACCTTAAGCTCAGTGACACTGATATCTGCAGATTATGCCAGGAATCCACTGAGACTCCGCTGCATATCATCTGCCAATGTCCTGCTCTAATGCACAAGCGAAGCATCCATCTGGGCCAACACATTATTGACCTAAAGGACGCTTCCCGTATTCCAGTCAAGAAAACGCTGCTGTTCCTGGCGGAAACAAGTATTGGCGAGGAAATTTGAAATGGAGGTGATCACAATAGATCGGAGACGGTCGCAGTGATACAGGACGCACGGAACTGGCCTCAACAATAAGAAGAAGAAGAAGATACCGGGATCACCTTAAACATCGACCATATTATGTCGATGGATGACGTGGCAAAGGATAAACTTTGCCGAATACATTGGAAATCAAAGTGGAGACATTAGTCTTAGTAGCAAAATGGCGGGAAATTTTAAAAACTGAGGTCGGACATCAATCCTTCAGTTTTGCCCAGTGTTGCCAATATCGAAGAGCTAACTTGTAGTGGAATTTAAAAAAAACCTTCCGTATCCATCTAAAATGCGCAAAAGAAATAAGTATTATTACAGCATTAAATAAAAAGTATTGCAAAAATCAACAAAAAGAAAATTTATTTTCTCAAAACTCATTGTACAAACATTATAAACTTAAATTTCAAAAATCTCAATAAGTTAACTGAGGGGGTGGCGGTGGTGACCTTCTTGAAATTACCATAATTTTGTTATTCTTTAAAAACTTTTGAAATGCTTGTGAACTAGTAATGCACTTTTTCATGTATTGATCACGTAAATCTGACAAGTCGATATTTGTAGTTATAAGGGTTGTAGAACTGAAACAAAAATTAAGATAATGTAACTATGTATGCTGAGAACCGGGAAGCACGAATGTCGCAGGCGCAGAGGCACTCCGAGGAGCCCGTTGACGCTCGCCCATAAGAACTAACGTGCATTATCCGTCCTTCGGCACGCCGCGGCCTGTAACTTCTCATCGCCACTGGACGCTTTTTGCTGTACTTTGTCTTCGCTAACCATCATACTAATTTTATCAATGCAAAAGTGTATTTTCCACCCAACCAACCAACAAGGTTTGTTCTTCAATCACGCCGCAACAGAATACGGGATTGACGTGATTTTTTGGGTATGATTGAGGTCCTGGACATAGGCTACTTACCTACTTTTTATCCCAGAATATTAAGGATTTAGGAGGGGGATATAAATCGGCGTGATATAAATTTTGTGTAACTCCCGCGGGAGTTAAAATTTATATCACGCCGAAGAAGTCGCGGGCATCAGCTAGTAGTTGATAGTAGCTAGATATATTAACAGTAGCTTTAACTTACCTAGTGACATCTAATAAGCAGTCTTTGTCATAATACACCGAATATTGCCTAATTTTTCTTATTGTGTCTCCATTGTCAAAATCGGTATCGTATTCATACAACTTTTCTATAAATCCAGCCTTATCTTTAACAGTCCAGACACATTCACCAGGGAGCCCCCTTAATTTAGGGGCGTCTTTGACTAAAGCTGCAGCTGTTATGTCTTCTTCTTGACGAAAATTTTCGTTCACTTCTTTGATCGTATCAAGAGATTGCGACTTATTAGATTCCTGTTCAGAAATTCGCTGTTTGGATCTGGATGACTGTTGAAGAAATCGTTCGATTTCTACTTTTGCGTTAGAATTAAGCAAATTATTTTTGGATTTCACTATCAAACGACTGCAAAAAGCTTTTAGTTCATGATTTTTTGATTGCCAGACATAATTCACTAATTTAATAAGATTTTTCTCAGCTTCTTCCTTGTCTTGAGTCAGTTTTCGAATTCGTGACTTTAGAAAATTATTTTCCTGGTTGGCTATAGTATAAAGTTGCTGAAAGCCTACGTAGCGAGATCTATTTTCCTTCATTTGTTTCTGCGTGTCTTCAATTTGCCTTACGAGTCTTTTTTTGGCCAGCGTCTCCAACTGATATTGCATTTTTATGTATTTATTTTCTCGCATAGTAGCAAATAAAATGTGCCCCAAGTTTCTTCGTTCCTGACTATATTCCCTTAATTTATTTAGTAAAAGCAAATTAACATTTTGGTGATTCCGTCTGCTCAGGGACTGCTGTTTATATTTAGATAACAAGTAAATTCTTAATTGTTCAAAAATACCCATACTTATTTCCAAAATTTTTAGAATGGCAGCACCAACTGATTTCGCGGTAATTTTCAAAGTTTCAGTCTTGCGCAGGTGTCTTTTCAGTTCATGTATATTGATCGTTTTTAATTTAATTTTCGTGAGCAACATTAAATCATTCTTTCTGTAATATATTAAAACTAAGAAAGCTCCAGCAATAAACGTTGTATATTGTAATAATACGATTTTATTATGGTGTACTGGGTGCATTTTATTTTCTTTTCTTTCATATGACATTTGTTGGATTAAAATGCTAGAATTTTCCAATGGTGGTGCCATAAAAACATTAAGCTCGTTGAATTCTGGAAGCAAAGCTACTGTTATACTAAAAATTTACACACTCTCACTCATCTAATCTCTAACTTGAATTGGACAGCAGTTTGACCATCGACATAACCAAATAGAGATCTGACAAGGCCGACAATCTAACATGCTCTCCATGGTATTGGATGTAACACACAAGTCCCAACTATGGGCTGCTAATTATTTTTGAGAACTGATGATCTATAGCCAAACAAGTTTTCGCAAATAAAAGTCATTGTTTGGGGGTCCACCTGTTAATTCCAAAGGAGCACTATGCTTTAGACATAATATGTCAATTGAACATAATCCAATCCACATAGCTACAACCATCCCAAACAGCCATCTTTGCGCAATGTACATTTTTTATACAACTTGAGCTGGTCCTCTCCCTGGTTACATACAATGGATTTACACATTATTTTGATACAGATTTTTTATATTGCTTAGTAATTCATAAAGACAATTTGACATGTTGCAAGAACACTTTTTATTAAAATGACAATCAATGATAATAATGACAAATCATATCTTCATGAGGTTTCATGTAAAAGTTCATTTCTTTTACTGAATAAAATTCTGTAATTGTGCCACAGACATAATAAAGAAATTGTGCTCATCAAGCTGTAAGACATAATCAATGACTAAGGAATATGTATTCACAATGGACATGCCCTAAGCTATGTCAAAACGTGTCCAATTTATCAGCTGATTATGAACATAAAATGGCTGCCTGTTCTTAAATGTTCATAAATAATAATAACATAAACAAACTTTTGACAGCAAACCTACCACCAAGAGTGAACAGAAAATGGCGAACCGTTCCACATTTCGTTCATTCATATTTGTATAAACGCTAGTATGTATAGAATGTAAGGGCCTCTCCATGTATATATTATCTCTATGGACATAATATCCTAGACATACTCTATGACCAGGCCTCACTACTTTAAATGTGGATGCCCAGCCTTAAGCATGTTTTAATATATTTTCATAAGCATTCCAAACGCTCAGTTTCATTAAAAATCTATGGAAATTGGTTCAATAAACTGGTATAGTTGGCACCAATCAAATAATCACTTCTAGGAGTGCTAATTTGCCCAGCTCTCACACAAACTGTCTAAGTCAACATAGGTACATACAATGCATGAAAATATGTTATTGCGACACATCCTGCGGTCAACTTCAGAGAATATTTAATTAGCGCCAGCTATAAACTGTCACTGTGGATCAGGTAATAATTATAATTGTCCTATAGATTTTTTTTACTAGGCCTATGTGGTTTGCAACTGTTTTTTACCCTCGACGAAACGGAGACGGTATATGTGTTTGCCCTAAGAGATTGTGTGTTTGTTTGTTTGTTTGTGCACTTTTTTGTTACCGTTTTCCTGGAAAACTACTGGACCGATTAACATGCGGTTTTTTGCATTAGATATGTATAGCTTGTAAGAAGGTTCTTAGATATATTTCAGGACCATAGACAACCAAGCTGAGCTGTAGTCTATGATTTTAATTTTTCAATATGTTACCATTTTTCTCAAAAAGTGCTGGGCCGATTGAGATGCGGTTTTTTGCATTACATATGTATAGCTTGTGAGGTTTTTAGATATATTTTAGGACCATAGACAACCAAGCTGAGCTGTAGTCTATGATTTTAATTTTTCAAGTTACCATTTTTCTCAAAAAGTACTGGGCCGATTGATATGCGGTTTTTTGCATTAGATATGTATAGCATGTGAGAAGGTTTTTAGATATATTTTAGGACCATAGACAACCAAGCTGAGCTGTAGTCTATGATTTTAATTTTTCAATATGTTACTATTTTTCTCAAAAAGTACTGGGCCGATTGAAATGAGGTTTTTTGCATTCGATATGTATAGCTTGTGAGAAGGTTCCAGGTTTTAGGACCATAGACAATCAAGCTGAGCTGCAATCGTGTTTTGGTAAGTGGTCATAGGAACTCCTTAAGTTCTCATCGTAAACCCGTCGTGTTTAGACTCTTTTGATTTGTCTTGACTAGCATTTTGTACCTAGATGCTGCCCAGGGTCTCATGATGGAGCCAGGAGGTGGTCATAGGAACTCCTTAAGTTCTTATCGTAAACCCGTCGTGTTTGGACTCTTTCGATTTGTCTTGACTAGCACTTTGTACCTAGATGCTGCCCAGGGTCTCATGATGGAGCCAGGAAGTGGTCATGGGAACTCCTTAAATTCTCATTGTAAACCCGTCGTATTTGGACTCTTTTGATTTGTCTTGACGAGCGCTTTGTACCTAGATGCTGCCCAGGGTCTCATGATGGAGCCAGGAGGTGCTCATGGGAACTCCTTAAGTTCTCATCGTAACCTGTGGTATTTGGACTCTTTTGATTTGTCTTGACTACCACTTTGTACCTAGATGCTGCCCAGGGTCTCATGATGGAGCCAGGAGGTGGTCATGGGAACTCCTTAAATTCTCATCGTAAACCCGTCGTATTTGGACTCTTTTGATTTGTCTTGATTACCACTTTGTACCTAGATGCTGCCCAGGGTCTCATGATGGAGCCAGGAGGTGGTCATGGGAACTCCTTAAATTCTCATCGTAAACCCATCGTATTTGGACTCTTTTGATTTGTCTTGACTACCACTTTGTACCTAGATGCTGCCCAGGGTCTCATGATGGAGCCAGGAGGTGGTCATGGGAACTCCTTAAATTCTCATCGTAAACCCGTCGTATTTGGACTCTTTTGATTTGTCTTGACTACCACTTTGTACCTAGATGCTGCCCAGGGTCTCATGATGGAGCCAGGAGGTGGTCATGGGAACTCCTTAAATTCTCATCGTAAACCCGTCGTATTTGGACTCTTTTGATTTGTCTTGACGAGCGTTTTGTACCTAGATGCTGCCCAGGGTCTCATGATGGAGCCAAACAGTGGTCACAGGAACTCCTTAAGTGATCACATTTTTTCTAACAATTTTTATCAGAATATTAAAATTTAACACTATAATATGACACCTTACTAAGCACAAGTTTTATCTCGGAATGAGAAGGGTTTGGCCATAGTCCACCACGCTGGTCAAAGAAACTACTGAGCCGGCAAATATGCATTTTTGTGTTTTAGATATTATTTTATAATATATACTTTTGTTAAGTTCTAATTGTTGTTTCAATGGAGGTCAGCAGTTCGTCGTGGGTTTTTTAAAATTTTTAATTTTATTACTTGTTGAAATAAAGATTGTCAAAGTCAAAGTCAAAGAATGTTTATTAAATTTAGGTAGGTACACTACACTTATAACGTCCGGTTATTTATAACATATAATGGTCATAATCAGTACGACATCCTTAACTTATGCTACGAGGGTTCCAAACGTGCCCTGGTCTGAGAAAAGCCCACAACAAACTCAGTTATTTTTATTTCATCTGTATTTTTTAATTAAATAACAACTTCTTCTATGTACACTTACATATTAATTTTTGCTTATTGAAGTGATTGGTAATAACACATTTTTATTTATCTTTTATTCTAAATAATTTCCTAAATTTAACTTGTAACGCTAATATTAATAAGGTAACATTCTTTTTGTACCACTCCCTATTGTAGTCAAGATGCGCTCTCCAGTTTTTGTCCAAAAAAGCTTTATAAAATACACTCATTTCATCTGCTGTAAGATTGGTCTTGCCTTCCGGTAGATTTCTTTTTAGGTATGCTTCTCTCTCCTGAAATATGAAGTGTAAGTTAAACAATTCTGTCATTATATTCTGTAGTGAATGTTTACTTGGTATTTTACAACAACTACTTAAATAATATACAGTACTTCATATAGCGTTATCTCTGTCGCACACTACCGATCGGTAGTGTGCGACAGAGATAACGCTATATGAAGCCGAAATAACCGATTGTCTCTTTCCAAAGGTCGATGTGCAATATTTATTGCCGGGTACTGTAGGTAGGTACCTTGGCTTGCAATGACAATTCACAAAATTATAATATTGTTTTAACTTCAAATATTATTTAAGACTTTGGAACTAATCCAAAATGTAGGACATACTTTGTGTAAAATTAAAGAGTTATCCTACAATTACGAAAACATAATTCTAAACACAAGTAGTAAAATTGCAAAGGTCTTTGCAATTTTACGGAGAGATATATAATGAGCCTAGATATGTACTCGAAATAAATTAACAGTCCCTGGTTAAATACATAAGTACCTTAAAAAACCTTAAATTGTGTTGTGTCCAAAAAATCTGGTTCCACTCCTGTACCTCATTTCTTAGCTTCCTGTATTTCCTTTCTAAAATAGTTTCATTCGCTGGTTTTCTAAATATAATTCTTCTGAGGTTGGATACAGGGTCAGGTGGACCAACCATATCACTTGTTATTTTATTGGGATTTGGAGGTTGTATCGATTTTATGTCCGGTGCTGTACTTGCATGTCTTGATATAAATATAACGTTGGGCCTACAGGCCAGTGCAGCACGGCTTGATAACATTATTTATTGTGTTCGATTTACATGTTCTCGTATCATTTTTACCAAAATAAAATATCTATTTTATTTATTTTGACAATGAGAGACAACATAGAGAATCTCAGAGGATTGACATTGATAGTATATTATCTATGGGACACCGTTGACGGCAGAGACTGGCAGACAGAGACAAGTAACATTTAGGATACTGGCAGATATGACAGATGACACATCACAGCGGTAGTAAAACTGACAGCTACAGTGTAACGATCGCAATCTCCTCTGATTGGTGATAAACAAACATGAATAAACACACAAACAGACAGACACACACATACACATCACACACGATAAGGATCCTCCAGTTGAATCTGCACCACTGCAGAGAAGCCACGACTGAGCTCTGTCAATTCGTGGTCAGAAACAAGGTAGACTTGGCTCTGTTACAAGAACCATACGCTATTAAAGGGCGCGTGGCGGGCATGGGCTGTCTGGGGGGGGATGTGATTTACCACAGCGATGGTGAGTCCAATCCCAGAACATGTGTATATGCAAGTAACAGAATGAAGTCTCTAGGACTAATAGCATCTGAGTATTACAGAGACCTGGTGGCGGTGGAAGCAGTCGTACCACTGGTTGACGGCAAAAAGGAAAGAGTGGCTTTCATCTCAGCTTATATACCCAGTGAAACGGACTTCGCACCACCAACCAAAGAACTGGAAGATACTGTAATCAAATACAGAGGTAAGAGAATTCCCATTATTATTGGTTGTGATGCAAACTCGCATCACGAGGTGTGGGGAAGCACTAACACAAATAAGAAAGGAGAACTACTAATAGAATTTATTTTAAGTAATGGTCTTGAGATAATGAACATTGGTGATATTAGCACCTTTGTTACAAAGTCAAGACAAGAGGTACTAGATATTACACTAGCAACTGAGGACATTTCCAATTACGTCAAAGAATGGAGCGTTGACCAAGAAGAGTCCTTCTCGGATCATCGCAGAATAACCTTCCACATTGACAGCAATTTGGAAAATGTACAAATTAGGAACATAAGAAGAACGAATTGGGAAACATTTGCGTCAACACTAAGCAAGTGGAAACCAAGTCGAATAACCTTTAGTAATGTAGAAGAACTGGAAACTGGAGCTAGAGAATTAGAAACAGCTCTAGTCGAAGCTCACAAAGATGCATGTCCGCTGAGAGAGATCAGACCGGGGAAAGGTCAACCCTGGTGGAACAAAGAACTAAAGAAAATCAGGATAAAAGCACGTAGAGCCCTCAGAGTTGCCTTGAAAAGGGATGACGAAGCAAGCTGGGGTAACTACAGAAAGATAAGAACCGATTTTCGCAACAAATGTAGGAAAGAAGACAGGAGCGGCTGGCACTCGTACTGTAACGGGATAACAGATTATCCTGAATCTGCCCGTCTCATGAGAGTGCTCGCAAAAGACAGAACTTGCAAACTTGGCAGCATCAAAATAGATAACGAGCTAGTATCAGACCCTAAATTGGTCCTGTGTAAAATGATGAAAACACATTTTCCAGAGTGCCAAGAGTTAGGTAATGAGATTAAAGATAGTGTGGTGGTGCCAAATGCTGACTTCGATTGGTTGGCTGCAGAAAACATCATCACTAAAGAACAATTAGAATGGAGCATTCAATCCTTTGCTCCGTACAAGGCGGCTGGTCCAGATGGCATTTTTCCAAAAATGCTCCAAATTGGATACAAACACATAGAAGCAATACTATTAACATTATTCAAAGCGAGCCTGGCAAGTGGATATTTACCTCCTAACTGGCGGAAAGTCAAAGCGGTATTCATACCAAAGCCAGCAAAGAAAAATTATCAAGAAGCAAAATCATTTAGATGCATAAGTCTATCATCTTTCATTCTGAAATCTCTAGAAAAGATAATAGATGGGCATATACGGACGAAACTAGACTTGAGTCTCAGGCCACTGCATTCCAACCAACATGCATACATGGCAGGCAAGTCTACAGAAACTGCCCTTCATAATCTGGTGGTAAGGATTGAAAGATCAATTAGCAATAAAGAATTCGCTCTCGGATGTTTCTTTGATGTTGAAGGGGCATTCGATAAAGCGAATCGGGAAGCAATAGCTGCAGCACTACATAGGGACGGTATAGGGCGTGCTGTAGAGAATTGGATTATGAATATGCTACAGCATCGCTCTATATCATCTGAACTAGGAGGAGAGGAATATACCATAAAATCTACCAGAGGCTTCCCACAAGGGGGATGCCTATCGCCACTGTTATGGTGTCTCCTATTAGATTCATTGGTAGCAAAAATCAATGACATGAAGATCTACATGCAAGCATACTCCGATGACGGTGTGCTCCTAGTAACTGGCAAGGATTTGAACACTGTTAGAAACATTATGAGCACTGGTATTAAAACTACAATTAAATGGTGTCGAGAGAAAGGAGTTAACCTAAATCCCTCGAAAACCAAACTAGTTCTTTTTACCAAGAAAAGGAAAACAACACATCTAATACCAATTGTATTTGAAGGTGTTGAGATGGAAGTGATCAAAGAAATTAAATATTTAGGAGTTATGCTAGACAGCACTCTTAGATTTAGAACCCACATAGAAGAACAATGCTCCAGAGCTAAAATAGCCCTTTTTCAATGTAAAAGAGCGGTGGGCAGAACATGGGGTATGAAACCGTACGTAGTAAAATGGATATATACGGCGATCATAGGTACTACCCAGAATTCTGTACGGAGCAATTGTTTGGTGGCATAGAGCAACTACAAAAACAATTAGTAAAGAGCTGACAAAAGTCCAAAGGATGGCAATGCTGATGATCTCTGGGGTCATACGGACCACTCCATCCGCGGCTCTAGAGGTTCTTCTAGGACTATTTCCTTTGGACCTCGAAGCCAAGAAAAAAACACTGGAACACTGGTATAGAATGAAAATGTCTAAGCAGTGGAAAGGCAATTTTATGGATAAAGGACATACAGACGTTGAGAGCATATATGGAGATAAGCTGTCAATGATAATCACACACAATGACCTTATCAAAAGACAGCGTATCTTCGACAAGAAATACAGAGTGCACATAGGTTCAAAGGAGACATGGAAGATCGAAACCGCCAATGAAGACAAGATTGTTATCTGTTACACGGACGGATCAAGGCGGGAATCAACTAAGCTCAGTGGTGCTGGAATCTTCTACAGCACCAATCCTGATAAAGACCAAGTAATTTCCCTAGGTAAATTTGCAAGTGTATTTCAGGCCGAAACGTATGCGATCATGGAGTGTGCTTTCGGCCTGATGGATACTGTAAGCATAGAAACCGAAGAAGTGATCATATATAGTGACAGTCAGGCTGCTCTCAGAGCATTAGAAATGAAGGATACCACATCAGCTCTAGTGAAGGAATGCAAACGCATCTTGAATTCACTAGCTGAGAGGACAAAAGTGTTCGGGACGTGCCCGAACTTGCACTGGTTCTTGGCAAATAAAACACGCGGTTGTTCAAAACTGTTCTTGAGTCGACGCAGGCTAGCTCTCAGCTACTTGTCGGGTGACGTACGATCGCGGGGGCGGCTGGCTGCAGAGTGAGTTGGTTAGCGCCGAGGACCGACCATTTATAGCGTGATAGAGCGTGTCTAGCGTGCGTCTACTTGGAAGAAGCTTTATTCACCAATAATCACTTATTATAATTAATTTATTTACAGATTTTCACTTAGCCTAATTACTTATATCTAGGTATATATCGTCGTGCACATCTCTCCCGCCGTGAAGCTCGCTTCATTTATGTACAGGTAGCACGACGAGCTTCTTAACTGGCCGTCGCAGCACGCCCTTTGACGTCCTCACGTCCGCTGCTCTAGTGATGCCGTCAGCGCCTGGGAAGACTGCCACGACGATACCGCGTGGCCAGGTGTTGCGTGGTAGCGAGGCGTCGACTATGAGTACTAGGTCGCCGATTTGTATCTCTTCTCCTTGCCCATAGGGCTCCCGCCGGTGCTGAAGTGTAGGCAGGTATTCTCGGAGCCATCGTGCCCAGAAGTGATCGGCGAGGCGTTGGCTAGCCCTCCATGTCTTCTTAGTACTAATGTCGGCGTCTTTGAAGGTTCCTGGCAGCTGGCCCCGGGACGGACCGCCGAGCAGGAAATGATTCGGCGTCAGGGCCTCGTCGTGTTCGTCGGTTGCCAGGTACGTGAGAGGTCGGCTGTTTACGGTGTCTTCCACCTCGGCCAGGAGCGTCACCAGGGTTTCTTCATGAGGGTGCTGCTCGTGCAGGACGACCCGGAGAGCGGTCTTGACGCTGCGCACGAGTCTCTCCCAGGCGCCTCCCCAGAACGGCGCCCCTGGTACGATGAACCGCCACTTGATGAAGAGATTGGTAGCGGCTGTGGTCAGCTGTTGCTCGTCGAGGGTTCGGCGCAGCTCGGCATCGCTTCCTCGCAGGTTGGTGCCGTTGTCACTCCAGATCTCGGTCGGCCGTCCTCTGCGAGCCATCATACGCCGGAGCGCCATGATGCAGCTGTCGGTTGTCATGTGCGCGGTGAGCTCGAGGTGCACGGCCCTTGTAGTGAGGCAAGTGAAGAGGGCCACGTAGCGCTTCTGGTGTTGCCGACCCACGGTGACAGACAGCGGCCCGAAAAAATCCAGGCCGGTGTAGGTGAACGGCCTGTGGTGGTGGGCCAGGCGGCACGGCGGCAGGTTGCCCGTCGGCGGCGACGGCGGCTTGGCTCGGCGCAGGCGACAGGGCAGGCAGTTGCGGAGTACGCCCTTGACTGTAGGGCGCAGCCTGATGACCCACAGGCGCTGCTTCAGCTCGTTCGCCACGGTCTCGGAGCCACCGTGGTGTAGCTCGCGATGCACCCAGTCGATGTACAGCCGGGTGTAGGGGTGGTTGCCGTCGGCTATGGGCGGCGTGCGCAGCTCAGTCGCGGCGCCCTGGGCTGCGTCGATGCGAGACTTCACTCGCATGATTTCGTCGTCGATGAAGACAGCCAGATTGCGGATGCGGCTGTCCGGCGGGAGAGCGGCGTTTTTCCTCGCACAGGCGAGGTCGTCCGGGAAGGCCTGCTGTTGCATCGCGCGGAGCCAGAGGTGCTCCGCCTCTCGCAGGTCGTCCGCGCCGAGCGCGGCGTAGCGGTCGGGTGTGACCGCAGGTTTTTGCTGCGGCGAGGGAGCCGGCCGCGCTGCCCTGGGTTGCCGCGTCCACGCTGGGTCCGCCTCGGGGTTACGGCGCGTGCGAGCGTGCGCCGTCGTAGCTCTGGGTTGCCTGCGAACAGATCTAAGAAATTGGATTACCCTACCGGTCGTCCTGATCAGTCGTAACCATGACGAGAATCGTGTCGGATCGGGGAGTGATTCACTCAACAATTGATTACGACGAGTGACGTTGACTTTCTCTTCCCCGGTGACTACCGAGGGTAGAGTGGGCTCCTCTGGCCAAAACTCGTCACTTTGGTATAGGAAGGCTGGCCCTTGGAACCAGCGGTGTGTATTGTCAAATGAGACGGGGGTCTCACGGGTGGCGTCATCTGCGACGTTTTCCTTCGTGGGCACCCAACGCCATTCACTCACCCGCGAGGCCTCCTCAATCTCAGCTATTCTGTGGGCAACGAATGGTTTAAATATGCGGGGCCCGGCTCGCAGCCACGCCAGTACTGTCCTGCTATCCGTCCAGAAGACGCGACGCTCCGGCTTCTCGTCGTGTTCCTCCTGGACGGTAGCGGCTAAGCGGGTCCCCAGTACGGCGGCTTGCAGCTCGAGCCTCGGTATCGAAATAGTTTTAAGGGGTGTTACCCTCGCTTTGGCCGCGGCGAGGCTGACTTTTACCTCGCCTCCCGGGCGCCTCACCCTCCAGTAAACTGCGGCATACGTGGCCTCGCTCGCGTCGGTAAAGGTGTGAAGCTCCCGCTCCTCTGCCTCGTCGAACCCCGGGTAGCAGCGTGGGAGAGCTATGTCGGCCAGCCCGTGCAGGTCTCGTAGCCAGTGGCGCCATCTGTCGGCCAGGTCCGGCGGCAGCTGGTCGTCCCACCCGACGCCCAGGCGCCAGGTGTCCTGCAGCACGTGCTTCGCCTGTATTGTGACCGGTGTGGCGAGACCTAATGGGTCAAACAGTGACATTGCCGTGCGCAAGGTCTCTCGTTTCGTGGGCACCTTTTTGCACTCTATAATGTCGGCTGGGACACGTGCCATGTGCAGATTGAATCCGAGAGTGTCCGCCTGCGGCCGCCAGACCAGCCCCAGAATTTTCTCACTCCCGCCGGTATCTAGGTCCTTGCTCGCCTCGTTCGGAGCAGGAGTGAACTTTTGTATGGCTGCCGGCTCGTTAGCGGTCCACTTCGACAGCACGAAGTGCCCCTTTTTGTGAATGTAATCGACCTCGCCGGTGACCCGCTGAGCCTCCTCGACGGAACTGAAAGAATGTAAATAATCGTCCATGTAATGATTTCTTATAATAGCGTCGACCGCCGCTGGGTACTCCTGGCGGAACTCCTCCGCGTTTTTATTTTTCACATATATAGCGGTTGCCGGCGATGACGTAGCGCCGAAGATAACCGCCTTCATTCGGTACTCACGGGGTTTTTGGTTTCGATCCTCGCCTCGCCATAGGAACCGCAACGCATCCCGGTCTTCCTCCCGAATGCCGATCCTCAGGAACATATCTTTGATGTCCGCAGTCACCGCTACACCTCGCTGCCGGAAGCGCATGAGTACGCCGGGTAGGGACTGCAACAAGTCCGGGCCTGTCAATAATAAGCTGTTTAAACTTACTCCCTTCGTGGTAGCCGCCGCGTCGTGTACTATTCTTGTCTTGCCTGGTTTCGCCGGGTTCGTGACGGCGAAGTGCGGTAGGTACCAGGTTCGTCCGGGAGTCGGTTTAGTTGCAGCTAGCTCGGCGTATCCGTCCTCCACCATGCGATTCATTTGCTCCGTGTAGCGTGCCTTGAGGGATGGGTTCTTGTCAAGCTTCCGCTCCACCCCTTCCAGTCTGCGTAGAGTGGCGTCATAGTTATCCGGGATAACAGCCGCTTCGTTTTTCCATAGTAGCCCGACTTCGAATCGTCCGTCTTCCTTGCGACGAGTAGTTGCCTCGAGTACGTTCAAAGCGCGCAGCTCCGGGTCCGAGCGAGGGCGGCGTGGCTCTACCCCTAGTGACTCAAGTGCGAAATGTTCCTTCAGTAGTTGATCCAGGTTGTTGTCATCCACCGGGCGCAGCTTCATGACGCGGTGCACCTCTACTAACTCCTCGGTCGTGGCGGTCGTTTTCTCGCCGTTGACGTAGGGGCCGTGGACCACCCAACCTAGACCTGTGCGCGTAGCGACGGGTTCCTCGTGCTGGCCGGTACGGCAGGCGCTCGAAATCATCAGCTCCCAATTGTCCTGACCGATGAGGATGGTCGGGACCGCGTAATCGTAGGGTAGCTGATCAGCCAGATCCCGTAGATGGGTGTGTCTCTGAATGGCGGTTCGTGCCACCGACTGACCGGAAATGCCCAAGTCCGGAATGGTGCGAGCGTCTATAAAGTATTCTTCAGTGTGATGCTTACCCCTGATGGCGAAGGTTACCAGCTGCGAAGCGTGGTTGAACTTGGAGCCTGCAATTCCTTCGATGCTCAGCGTGTGAGATGGCCCCTCTGCTCCGATGTTTCGCGCCGTCTCTTCTTTGATGAGGGTGATCGTGGAGCCACTGTCGAGCAGCGCGTAGACCTGCGCCGTGCCCGTAGGTCCCGTGATGATGACCGGCACGATGTTGAGCAGCGCCGGCGTCCCAACCGCGGGGCAGACGGCCCGCAGGGCTCGCTCGTCGGTCGCGCACGCCGTCTCGCTCGGCGGCCGGTGCAGCAGCTCGTGGTGGAAGTGTGGGCAGTCGTCGAGCTCGCACTTCTTGCCCCCGCAGCGATGCCGGAAGCCTCGGTGTCCCAGGCAGCGGAAGCATAGCTTCTTCTGCCTACAGGCTTCCCACCGCTTGTCCAGTGTCAGGCTCTTGAATGCGCGGCACTCGACGGTCGCGTGGCCGCCGCGAGCGCAGAACCCGCACCTCTTCTCATCTTTCCTCTCCCTGGGCTGATCGGGAGTGCTGGCCGCGTGGACGCGCTGCGGTCGGCGCGGCGGCTCCGGCGGCCGCTGTGGTGCCGCTGCCTCGGGCCGTACGTGCCGCACCTGCAGCTTCATCTCAGCCTTCAGGAAGCGACGAAGCTTCAGTAGGCTGGGTTCGTCGGCGGCCTGCCTCGCCTCGTAGTCGAACCATCTCGTTCTGTAGAGGGCCGACATCTTTTCTTCTATGGCATGAAGCGTCTGTGGACTCACAAGGTAAGCTTCCTTTTTCAAGGCAACAATGGTAGATATAACAGAGTCTACCTTACACGCAAATGTAGATAGCTCCTTACCAGAGTCGGTGAGTCGGGGTAGCGTCTTCAGTTTTTCTAACTCTGTGTAGACGATGCAATCGGGTCGGCCGTAGACGTCTTCCAGCGCCGCGACGATCTCGGCCGACGTGGCTGCAGTCTTTAGTAGCCCGTCTACCAGCTCCCGGGCCGGGCCGCGCAGACTGCGCCGTAGCCTTGCTTTATTTTCTGCGTCGCTGAAGTGACGCGCTGTGCAGTTGAAGGTATCGTGCCACGCATACCACTCATCGTAAGCACCGGAGTATGGCTGTAACTCAATAAGTGATTTAGCCGCACTTCGTGCGGTAGGTGACGTCATACACTGCGTTAATTCATTAAGGTGCATGACAAGGGTCTGCCCGCGAAATTCAAATTTAATTTGGTTTTTCACAATTTGTAAACTAATACGACAAAGTAGGCTTATGGCATTCAAATTGCGAGCGTAGGAATATCATCTTCACAGGTTTATATAAAAATCTTTACTTGAAATTGCCCAGTTTAAGAAATTAGTCAAATTAATGACTAATTTGTGAGTAACTCACGTCAAACTCATTATTTTGACTAATTTCTTAAACTGGACACTTTCAAGTAAAGATTTTTATATAAACCTGTGAAGATGATATTCCTACGCTCGCAATTTGAATGCCATAAGCCTACTTTGTCGTATTAGTTTACAAATTGTGAAAAACCAAATTAAATTTGAATTTCGCGGGCAGACCCTTGTCATCGACCTTAAGCCCTTTCAAAAATAAATCTTGTTGTCGTTCAAACATACCTATTAAATCATTAGGTTGTGTAGCCGAATGTAGCGGCGCTACGTAGCCTTCGTAGCCCCGCGTAGCAGGCGGCGGCTTCACGCATGGCTGCGTGGGCGTGGCCTCGCTAGCCAGCCCCGCCTGCTCGGCGCCTACGCGGGCCGCGTTGTCGGGAACCGTATAGACACTCGGTTCGACGACGGAGTGTCCCTGCTCCGCATTTCTGATCCCTGAGGACAACTCAGGGCATGCGACGTTGCCAGAGGCCGCATATGCGAAATGCGAAGACCGCGCGTCGGTCTGTGCCGGCGGCGGGATATTTACACTGTGATCACATACAACACCAGAATAATTTGCACTGTGACTCACGTGTTGTGGGGTTCCTTCCAACGCCAGTAGCTGCCTCTCGCCGGTGCAGCTCTCGTGCACCCAGCTGCTGACGCGTTGCTCCGCGCCGGCGCTGCACCGCGACTGTACGTCGTCGTCGTCCGCGCCGCTGTCCTCTTCATCCTCGATGCGGAGTTTCTGCAGCTCGATGTCCTTGCGCAGCAGTTCTCGCTCGAGCTCGAGGAGACGCGCCCTGGCGGCGCGCTGCAAGCGCGCCTCACGCGCCCGGACTGACGCCATATCGGCGCCGCGACGGCGCCCGGTGCGGGGCGCCCCCCCGTCCGCCGAGACTGCGGGCGGCGGGGAGAGCGCGGTCGGCGCGGAGCGGGGGGCCCCCTTGACCGCCGGGTCGCGGGGGGGAGGGGCGGCCGGCGTCTGCGCGTCGCTCGCCGCTAGTAACGCCGGCCGTGACTCGCTGACTCTTCTCAGCTCGGGTCTTGACTCTGTAACCGTGGTCTCCGTTGTGGGTTGCTCGCTGCTGGTGTACGCGCTGACCGACGCGTCCCAGGTGTGCGTGGACGTGGAGTCTGTGCGCGGCGAGTGGCCTGGCACGACTGTGACTTCACCGCCCGCTGCACCCGTGGCGTCTTCGTCACCCGGCAGCTCTGCGGCCTGTGCTCGTGTCTTCACCATCGTTGATCTTGATCTGGAATCCGGTTCGAAGCCGACCAATGTTCGGGACGTGCCCGAACTTGCACTGGTTCTTGGCAAATAAAACACGCGGTTGTTCAAAACTGTTCTTGAGTCGACGCAGGCTAGCTCTCAGCTACTTGTCGGGTGACGTACGATCGCGGGGGCGGCTGGCTGCAGAGTGAGTTGGTTAGCGCCGAGGACCGACCATTTATAGCGTGATAGAGCGTGTCTAGCGTGCGTCTACTTGGAAGAAGCTTTATTCACCAATAATCACTTATTATAATTAATTTATTTACAGATTTTCACTTAGCCTAATTACTTATATCTAGGTATAGTCCGTCGTGCACAAAAAGTCACAATTGCCTGGGTTCCTGGACACCAAGGAAACGAAGGAAATGAAAAAGCAGATGAATTAGCAAGAATGGGAGCAAGCACTCCATTCTGTGGCCCCGAACCTTGCTTACCCATTTCATACTCGATCACTATGAAAGTGATTGAAGGAATGATAGAAAGAGAATCGAATTCAAGATGGAACAACTCTACACATTATAGACAATCGAAGTTGTTCTTGAAATCGTTCGATAAAAAGAAGACAAAACAACATGTCGCAAAGCAGAAACAACATAGCACTAATAGCAGGCATAACAACAGGACACTGTCTGCTAAATAGACATCTCACATTAATGAGAATCGAAGATGACCCATCATGTCCAGAGTGCGGCGAGGAAGAGACCAGCTTCCACTTCATAGCTGAGTGCCCCATGTACTCATTGGTAAGGTGGGAATTAATAGGCAAGGACAGGATCAGTGAAGAAGACCTAAGACATCTCTCCATAGGGGATATCGTAAGGTTCACTAAAGCTACAGGTAGGTTCGGGGGGGGTAGGCTGCCGGGACACCAGTAACCTGTGTCCTAACACGGGGAAATGGGTGGAATGGTTCAATTAATGGACCGATCACCCGCCTGGCGACGGCGGGCGTCCCCTCTATAAGTACATACATACATACAACACAGTGGTTTTACACAATCGCCCTACTGATAAAAAAATATTTTATCAAATTCAAATGGAATTCATACAGATTAAAGATTCTTTGCAATGTGTTCATCCAAAGATTAAAAATGGAATTATTCCAATAGCGAGAAATTCTATATATTCCAGGAAATATTTAAAATGATGATAGTTAAGTTGTAGAACGTAGGTAGCATTCCTATGTCATTTATTGGAATCATGTGCTGCCGTCAATGTCGTCACTGTCAATGTCATACCAAGTGTCAATTTTCTTTCAAAAAATATCACCGAAATCCGAATTATGTAAAGCGAAAGCCCATTTAATTTGTTTCTTTCGCGAATATTTTCCATTTGTACCAGCAGTGCTTGCAATTTTGATTTAACCAGTTCTGGTTCACTAATAGCAAGAAACTCAAACAAAATGGCGAAAGGCAAAAAGGACGACGTTGAAGACGAGTACTCCGCAAAGTTGGACATGTGTTTAACTGATGGGATCGTAAAAACCGGTACGGTCTTTGATATAATCCTTTTAACATGTCCATTATGATATGCTTAACAGCCTGCGACTGCGGCCGCAGGGCTACTTTTATGGATAATTTAAAAACCGACATGTCAGAAATGATTTAAGTTTGCATTATCAATGTATTTTTATCAAGGCCAGTTATTAATTATCAGGTTACATAAATAGTAGTAGAAAAAGTGCAACCTGACGGTAGTACAGGCGGGAATATTGATTTATAACTCTTAGTAAGAGATATAAATGGATCGCTCTGCAAGAGACTTACTTTAGCAGCTGTATTTATCACTTACATCCAATGACCATCAGTTCTCCTAAGAGTCACCTAATTTGAGAGTTCTCGGTCATGAGGAATATGATGGCCAAAAATAATACACTGAGAAAAAAATTACTTGACTAATCCATTTTAGCGAGACTGGGACGGGTCGACTAGTAATACTTTTAATATAAACTATTATTTTTCCAGGCAGTGGTGTGTTACTAGGTGCCCTATCGTCAGTGCTGTTCCTGGGGCGGCGGAGATGGCCTATCATAGCTGGCATGGGTATGGGGATAGGTCTCGCATATGCCAACTGTGAATATGAGTTAAACCCTAAAAAGAAGAGTGCTGCATGAGGACTATTGTTTAATAATTATAGATTGCAATATCAGGTGAATGTTTTGTTTTTTATTAAATTTTTCTTGGATTTAAGATTCTGTCTCTAAGGTTCTTTAGCTAATTTAAGGTTCTTTTATGCTGAGCATCATAATCTCTTTCCATTAATCACATAATGGTAGGGTTTTCTTGGGATAATAATGCGGTGGGTTCTTAGGTTCTTCCGCATACGATTTGCCTAAGAGTACTATTTCAACTCTGGTTACAAATGATTATTATCAGATATTAGTGATGATAACCGGGAACAAGGCACAGAGGAAACGAACAGGCCAAATTTGGGCACCCATCCAGTTACTGACTTGGGTAAATGTTGCTTAACAATCGCAATCATCTGATATACATTGTGGCAACTAAGCTACTCGTCCCTCAAGATTTAAAATTAATCTAGTCAAAAGAATACCAGTAGTATGAGTAATACTACAAAGTTTAAGGGCAAAACACACAGCAAGGGGGCGCCCGTCGGGCGCGGTTCGGTTCAGGTGTCAGGCGGGTTGAATTCCTTGTATTTATATGGAAGACATCACACGGAGCGCGGGTGCGGGTCGGGCGCGTGGCAGGTGTCGCTGTGTGATGTCGTCCATATAAATACAAGGAATTCAAACAGACGCGTACTCGACCCGACCCGCGCCCGAGCCGCACCCGCTCCCTAGGTGTTTTGCCCGTTAGAGTAAAATTAGCCAGAGATGTAACTATGCCATTCGAATAGGGTAATACATTATTTAATTTAGAATATCAGTGCATGCTTTTTTAATCAGTCATGTCAAAATTCAATTTGTATTAATATTAATTTATCAAGATATTAATTGAGTTGTTTTATTGTTTCAGTTAAGATCACCCGAGTAAATAAATCATGTGCAAGAACACAGTGCATTCTTATTGACTAGTAGATAACTTATTTAGAGAATACTGTAATTTTGTGTTGTTGTACAAATAATTATTATTAATTATTATTATTTATTAAATGACTTTTATTTACATCAATTTCTCTTTTACATTTGATCAGTATACAATTATTATTAAGCATAACCTTTGTGTCAATTTTTTAATCTACCCACCCAGTTGCTGGCTTGAGTGAATGTTTCTCAACTAGTTTTAGGCTACGTCCGCACTGCGAAAAATATTGGCGCGATTTTTTGTTCACAGTTCTGTAGCACTACAAATCATATGGAGGTATACGCACTTGCGAATAAAATTCGCGCGAATGTTTTTCGCAGTGCGGACGAATCTAATGGCTCAAAAAGCCCATAGAGTAGAATTTGTGATACTTATATGATGTCACCAAAGAAGGCCAATTTAGAAGACAGTGGATCTAAGATGTAAAAGTAGCTCTATTATAAGTTTAGCATGCTACCTTTGTGAAATAGTACCTACCAAGTTTGATATTGGTATAATTGGTATACGATATTGGTGGTAGATTCATTTGACAACTAAAAGCACTTTTTAAAGTTCATTTGAATAAAACAATATGAGTTTGAGTTTGATTAGAATAGAGACTGTTTTGTTTAAAAAAAACGCACAAAATAAAACACTTAGGTCGA
The DNA here is from genome assembly GCA_923060345.2 of Erebia aethiops. Lineage (NCBI taxonomy): Eukaryota > Metazoa > Arthropoda > Insecta > Lepidoptera > Nymphalidae > Erebia > Erebia aethiops. The sequence goes on along the minus strand of OV281091.1, from coordinate 17,711,400 downwards.
AGAACAAATTTTAATAATTTATTGTACAAATTGTTACTGGAATAGAGTTAGAGAATTTGGATATAAGTGTCTCTTAAAAGTACAAATAAATATACAAATAATTTAATACGAAAAGACGTGAAGCTCTTTCAACAACCCATATACAGACACCGAACGTGGTGGTAAACATACTAAAATTATTAAACGTCGCGCCATACTACTAGTACTCTCTGAAGTTTTTTTTAAATTGCGAAATAGGCTTGCGCTTGACGACAATCATGCAATCAGACAAAGATGCTCACTCTTGCCTTGAAGGAAGTTCGAGCAAGTGCAGTAAAGTTAGACAATTCGGGTGGTAATTCGCTAAACTAAATTAATGATATAATTAAGAAAAAATTAGCGTATTCACATGCTTACTCCAAAATTTTTCTTTTCTCTCAGAAATTCAGAGCATTCTAGAAGTAACGCAACCTGTGAAAAGACATCAAATAACATACACATTTCTTAACCTATCTCATTGAATAACATAACTTCCATATATTTATTTAGAAACCGAAAGACGAAACATAAATACCTATCTGTCCCTTTCTATAAAAATTAATAGTTGTTTGAATTAGAAAAGGGCAGAAAATATTCTTTACTTTTTCATGAGCCATATACCTACTTTCTTTCTGAGGTTACATAGGTACAATAAAATATTTTGTTGATATATGTTTCGTTTGTCTTTTTGTTATGTATGGATTATATGAATGAAAATGCGAAATGCACAACTTCTACAGAAAAGTGTAGGCATCAATTTTCTGAGTTTAAGTTTGAAAAATTCTTTCAACCATTGATTTTGATTGATTGATTGATAGAAATCAATGATTTAAATACAATAAACAACAGTCCAATAAACACCTTGAAACACAAAGTTAAGATCAGAAACATACTTATAATACGCCACTCGACAAATTGTTGGCCCACCGCATGAGTAATCATCATATCCTAATTCCTATGTCGTTTATACATGTAAAAATTGAAGTAGATACGTAAAACACACGACTACAGTGAAAACATTAAACTGACGCATTTAAGGTCTCATAATATATGTCAGCTATCTCACCTAATCTCGTGCTTTTTGTATCTTGTCCTGGTCATCAGTGAGAACGAATTTCATACAATTTCATTTATATCAATATGAACCTAACTTATCCTTGATTATAAGTATGTTTCTAACCAAAATAAATAAATAAATAAATAAATAAATAAAACAGGTTTGCTAATATAGATAAATTAATATTTTACACAGATTATAAAATATACACAACACATACAGAATTTCAAATAAAACGTAGGTAATTATTGACAACAATTATTGTAAGCAAACATTTTAAAAATTAACCTATGGCAACATTTATAAATCACTTAAACATTGAATTTAAATATAGTAAAACTTTAAACTAATATTTACAGTAATAGGAAGAATTTAAACAATAATAGTTTGACAAAGCAGCGGTGCCTGTTATCATACGAATTTTATGTTTATTGTAGATCCATTCTATAATACCACTTTCAAACACGCTCTTCTGAGTTCCTAGTGTCCTTTGATTAATCATTACTTAAGTGAAGTGGTTTTCAAAAGTTTTTGAAGTGAAACTTTTTTTGAATCGTTAGTATGTTTGTGATTTGAAAATTCAATGAAACTAAAAAGAGACAAACATATTCATAATAGGGATTAGCCTGTGGGAAAACGAGATAGAATACAAGTTATATGTTCACGACCATTAGATGGCGCTGTACGATATTGAGTCGCGCTACAGCTCCATTGTGCTCAAAAGGTTATAATATTAATTATCTCATTCTCTCATAAGCTACTTTTCGAAGTTTCACTTCTGCCGTGTGTGACTTGCACACTAACTTTTTTTTTGTCTACTATAGTTATTTTGACCCCGCTACTTTGCAAAATAGTGTAAAAGATATCATCACAAATTTACCTACTTAACCACTAATAAACGTACCTTAAACATAATCATTTGGTAAAATATTTGACTAGGAATAAAGTTATGAGGTGTGTTCGGAACCATGTAACATTTAAAAAACGTGAACAAGAACCAATCATTCTTTCTGTTTAGAAGAACGTTATTAAGCGTTTGTAATAAGCGTTTTTAGAAACTGTTGTTGTAATAACGCTTGTTCTAGAAAATCGATACAATAACGTTTATCCAATAAATCGTTAATCAACATAAATAGTGCCGCAAAACGTCCCGTCTCACTCACTTACTACATGAAGGTATCGTGTGTAAGTGAGACGGAAGGCTTATGCCGCCATTTTCAATTAATTCTTTGTTGGTACGAGTTTTTTTTTTCCACTTAGTTCTTCCTAGTCCCCTTTATATAAAAAGGAGAGTATACACTTATCTCATATGCGCGGCTCAATATCACCTATTTAAATTTCACCGATGTCACTCCCAAAAAATACAAACAACAAAAGTTAAACTGTCCTTGTATATTTTAAAGCTGCAGACACATTACTGTGTTGTGAAATGTCGCATCGCATGGTATTAGTTTATGTGCGAGCCCGGTATACCTACACCAAAGCGGAGGATGAGCGATGAATTTATTTATTAACTTCACTTCACTTGTCTGGGTGTTGATTATTTCTCTAGTACAATTAATATTAATATTTATCATGAAACTAAAGTTATATTATGTAAATTTCACTAGTTTCGAATGGCAGGTAAGAAACAATATAATTAGGCGATGAGAAAAGTTATTCATATTATTATTCCATCTCCGGTTTGTTGGATACCGGGCCTTAGCGTGCCAAAGCGCCACAACAGACTAGTGCGCACGTTTTCTTACAAGGTGTATGACTCCTATTGCTTATCTGTCGAATCACGACACTCAACACGGTAATGTGCTTGCACTCTTACATCAAAACCATCCACAATTTAATACTTCTCAAATACCTAGCATCCAAACTCTATTCTGACACTTTTATTAGTATCCCGTACTAAAAAGTAAAAAAAAACGGAACCTAGTTCAAACATATGAGTTTTATGTTGTTACTTACAATGAATGATCGAGTCTTCTATGAAAAAGGTGTGAAAAATTGGACATTATAATATTATTAATTATTCCTAATTCTTTCGCTATGAAGAGCAATAACCCACTGAATTTATAAAGCTTAGGTCCAGTCGCATGACGGATGGTCAAAGTTACGATATCCGTTTTAACTTGGATCATTATTAAGAGTAATAGTTTTTAAACCAACATTTTACCTTCAAACTCATGGAGGTATGAATACTAAGCACAACCCACTTTGCTTTTTATTAGTGGTCTAATGTGATCTTACCTTTACGCGCGGTTTAATTAAAACAAAACCGCGCAAATGAGTCTGCAGAAAGATTTTTGTAAACCTTCTCTGTTGGTTCTTGTTTTGTGGGCGTTGTTTCTAACTTTTTCTTTATTAATTTTAATCAATATTAAGGACAAGTTGCACCACAGAAAGTTATCGTTAAAGTAAAACTTGTTTATCAAAATTCGATTAAGTTTACTCTTCACAGCAAAATCATTTTACTAAAATAGGGTAATTACCGTAAACAGGCACTGTTTCACTAATACTTTAATATTAATATCAAAAGTTTTGCGCTCGCGTCACCTACAGTGCGACAATAGTAGTGTAATATGAGTGAAGCGAAATTTCATTTTATCTATGAATAAGCTATAGAAGAGTTAAATCCGTAATATTTTTCATATTGCCATAGACAATAGACCTTAGAACCGACTTCCAAAAAGGAGGAGGTTCTCAATGCGGCGGGTATTTATTTTTCACAGGTATACATTTATAACGCAGTCTCACCCTAATTAATATCATAAGTCATAACGCTCCTTTTAGCTTCACCGTAGTTGGGTAAAAAATTACGCATATCAAATCGAGATACATGATGATGATAAATGATTACCAAATTTCGTCAATCTGTCTGTAACCTATGATTTATGGATACGCTGTGGATTACAGAAAGATCGATAGAAATACTTTCGCCTAATATATTATATAATATTAGTAGTATCCATTCTCATAAGTTTAGGTATGTACGATACCCTAAACGTATGAGAATGGATACATGAAATTAAGCTCTAATTCAATGCAGTTATGGTTTATTTTACTTTGAAGCCGAACTTTAACGATTTGATCGGCGATCCTTACATGATTGCACCTCTGAAATCGAATAGTCAAGATATCGATTACCTATACTAACAATAATTAGCTAAATGAAAAATGCAACGCAAAAATAATGCAGCACATTCCTCTCTTTTTAATACTACCTGCACATCGCCTAATTACCACTGCCGGGGATCGAACCGAAACACCATAACGCTCACCACAGCACCAAGGAGGTCGTCATGCGTCGATAAACCTAATGGACGTTTACTAATTGGGGCAGAATACGCAAACTGCCTCGTTGGTTTAGTGGTTAGTATGTTCGACTGCGGCCGACGAGGTCCCGGGTTTGAGTTCCGGGTCGGGCCATAATTAAGAAGGTATTGGGTTTTCAACTAGAAATTCTCAGTACTAGTCCGGAGTTAGGAAGTTGGCGGTGTCTCACCCCCGTGCCTCGGAGAGCACGTTAAGCCGTCGGTCCCGGCTATTATCACTAACATGATAATAGTCGTTAAAGCCCGCCAACCCGCATTGGAGCAGCGTGGTAGGTCTAAGCTCTAATTCTCTCTCTCCTATGAGAGTGGAGGCCTGTGCCCAGCAGTGGGACGTTAATGGGCTGTAGTGGTAATATACAATCTCGATACCGGTAGGTATAAGGTGAGCGCACATTATAGAGGGCCGTCGCGGAATAGGGATGAATTATTTCTAACTGATTATTAAGTAGAGGGCCTTCTAAAAGACCTAAAATTCACATCCTCGGTTAGTTTTAAGTTTGATAACCATTTTAAAATCAAATACAAATTATAAATATGCGAAAGTTTGGATGGATGTATGGATGTTTGTTACTCAATCACGCCCCAACGGCCGAACGGATCTGGGTGAAATTTGGCACAGAGATAGATTTTAGTCTGGAATAACACATAGGCTACTTTTTATCTCGGAAAACTAAGGAGTTCCCGCGGGAACCAAAAAATCTCAATCCACGCGGACGTAGTTGCGGGCATCAGCTAGCATACCTAGATTAAAGAAAAAAAGTGCGTTGAAATCTGATGACGTCACTATTGTGAATTTCATACAACTTCCATACTAGAAGCGCGTTTTTACGTTTGATAGAGTTGCTGATTTGATTGAGTTGTCATCATCCCTATCGAGCAACCGTATCGCAATTCGCAGCGCAAATAGAGATGATGACAACTCAATAAAATCAGCAACTCTTTATCAATTTTAAAAACACGCTACTAGTATGGAAATTTGTATGAAATACGTAGTTGTGCCGACATCAAATTTCAAAAGCACTTTTTTTCTTTAATCTTTAGTTTAAAATAGTTATCAATCTTAAACTAACCAAGGATGTGAATGTTAGGTCTTTTGGGAGACCCTCTAATAATCAGTAAGAAATAATTTATTTTTGACATTTGGCATCATCCCAATTGCGATTTTTGACATCCGCTATAAAAAAAGTTTAATGAAGATGCGCGTGCGCATCAGTTCAACAGATGCTTAGATTTTATAATAGATACCGAATGCGCAATTTTACGTCCTCTGTCTATGGCAATACGTAACAATTTATTGTCATTACCATCTATGGTGCGTGTAATACTGCATTTAACTACTCGTGAGCCTTGTGATATTACGTACAATTTACACCTATGTCTTACAAAAGTGTCAACATTATTCCAAAGCTGGATTGCGGTACATGTTGGTGGACATGTATCCACTTACCAAACAAAAGTAAATAAATTGACTGAAAACATAACGTCCTTTTCGGCAGGGAACATTGTAAACTGGATAGCAATATTCAGTCAGCCTCTCAAATTTATTTCGCTAAGGTACCGAACAATCGCCAAATTGAAGATACTTACTAGATTTTAATATGTATTTACTGGATTTTTATGTCCCATTGCATTATTTCTAAATTATAGATGTATTTGGCAGGTGAAGAAAAGTAGGTTTCATTTAAGCGGCTCGATAAAGCGGTCAAACATAACAAGTTATTAATTAAAGCACCACTTAATTTGCTTAAAGGATTTAAAATGTTAAACTAAGTTGTGAAACTGTAGGGATTAGCTGTAAACTGGCGGATTTCGTACCATCCATCTACACATTTATTTTATGTTCGTATTACATGGCAGGCTGTAGAATTAAGATATCATATACCTTGTAAATAGCTTACATACTTACCATTTGAAACTCCATCTGGCTAATTAATTTGGCGGCCATTTTAACGGAAGTGACCTATTAAAGTTACTTCCGTCCGAAAAGTTTCTCTCAACTCTCAAGCAATCTCTCACGTCCCTCTTAAGTACTTTAAATTGCTAAATTGTAGTGTTTTTTTCTATTCCATCTATCCCTTCACACATGTACCGCAAATCCAGTTGGTTACAATACATAATTAGTAATATTCAGGCTACAATATACCTATCCCCATGCTACCGCCTACGGTGATACTATCAGTTCAACTATGTGATTATAGGCACTATTACCACAGTCAACAGATGCAATCAGTATGGAAACTACCTAGAAACGTTCGAAACAGCTCACTCACACAAACGTGCGCATCGACGAGACCCCAAGCGCTCGTCGCAGTGCCGTCAGTAGTGCGTGCCGCGTCATCGCATGTTCGATGCGCACGTTTGTGTGAGTGAGCTGTTTCGAACGTTTCTGTTTACTGTGCTATTACATTACAGACAGGATGGTATACTGGTATTAATCGCCGTATATTTTTACCAATATACCCGCAGTCAATAAGTGTCATATAAATGGTCAAGGGATACCTTGTAATATCAGGGCAGTACATTCGCTTACCGAAAACCGTAACGAACTCAAACGGATAAAATAAACCTTAACGTAAAATAAGGCACGCCCGTCGCGTCGTGCACGCGAAAATGAATTAAAAAATGACTGGTCAGAGTAAACAAGATAATGAAGGATTAGAAAGAAATTAGAAGTAGTCTAGGCAATAAAGCTAGTCGACCCCAACATTAATTCCTCAGACGACGAAATTTTACAGTATGATAAAGTATCATGAGTTAAACGTATATTATAAATATCCAATAAAAATCAGAAAGGAAGTAAGGGTTTTTATGCTATACCTAATTGTTAAAGCAGGAAGGTACATTATCGCGTAAACGCAGTTTAGATTTGATAATAAAATCTGTTTAAATGTCGATGTTCTGCATGATTATATCGTTTGATATTTCGGTTTTGAGTGTAAATATACTACCTACTATTATTTTAAAAAAAGGAATCGATAAAATATTAAGTTTTAGGTATAAATACCTAACTTCCGGATGGAATTTTTGTTGGATATTTTTGTACAAGTATTGGTTCATACCGTACTGCAACCCTGCCAAGTTTCAACGACTGAGGATTTAATGCGGGGGTCTCCATACAACAAACCGCCCCATTGCCTAGAGTCAATGAGTAGAGAGGTAATGGGGCGGTTTGTGATGAAAAATTTCTGTGATACAGTGTGTAGGCTTGCGATATTCACCGCCAAGTAAGCACCGCCACAACACCGGAGCATCTTCAGATGTTGACTCGACAATGCACGATTTTAAATCATTGTTTAATGAAACTTTAGTCTAGGCCCTAGACTACTACAAGCCTACACACTGTATCACAGAGATTTTTCTGCTTTGGCAGATTAAAGCGAATTGAACTTCTAATTCCTTCATTATCATTGACTTCCGCAAAGTAGCGCCTGCTTCTACCCAATAGTACAATAAGGTCTAATCCCTAGTTATTTCCCCAAATATTGTATGAATTTAATCAAAAGTTGACTCAATTTCATTACCTTAATTTCTTTCTTTATTAAAAAGAAAGAACTTTCCATATCAATTTAGTCGTCGATAAACATCAGTTAAACTCATTTTTTCATACTGGAAATTGAACTTTAGTGCCCCTATTTCTATTTCTGTCGATTTAATTAAGTTGGCAAATACATATCTAATGCTGAGACCTATAGAGCGTACTTTGACTTGGCTCACACTTTACTTAGAGCTAAAACGAGATGGACTTATGTGAGTAACATAAATCTGTCTCGTTTTAACCATGTCTTAACCTAAGCAAAGTCAAAGTTCGCTCTAAAGATCTCACACTCAGAGTATAGATACGTTTCGACTTCCATATTTGTCTGAGAGAGAATTTTCGAGGAAACAACTAAGGGTGTAGATAAATCAATGTTGATCACAAAACAACCAACAATATGTTGGATCAAACAAAAACAGTATAACCGCCATAGGCGCAGCAGAACCAAGGAGTTAGCGCGGGAACTCACTTGGTAGTCATGTCGGGCCAATAGTTGACGTAGTATCGGTGGGTACTGCCTTCGAACAGTCGGTCCAGCCAGTTCTCCAGACCGTCTAGAAGGTTCTCTGGAAGGGGATAATTTTCTATGAACAACATGCTCAAGTAAACTTCTTTATTTCTTACTAATTGCCTGTTTGCCTGTTTGGTTCAGCCGTGGCAAAGACGTGCCGCCAAGCGAATTAGCGTTTCGGTACGATGCCGTGTAGAAACCAAATATGGGTTTAATAAAACTGGCATGCCCCTAACAGGTTAGCCCGCTAGCATTTTAGACTGCATCATCACTTATAATCAAGTGAGATCGCACTAAAGGGCTAATTTTATTAGTGGATAAAAAAAATTGTCTTAAAAGGAAACACTGGTTATCCAGTTAATTATTTTTATTCCTTATTTTATATCACAGACACGGTAGCCATCTTGACATTCCAACCCGATCCCCTCTAAGCGTTCCCAACAAGCTGGGCAAGCTCCACTGGTTCGTGCACTGCGCTTGCTCAATGATTTAGTTGAAAAGAATTCGGAACTTGACATTTTCCATACCCCACCGCTCAAACTCGTAAATAAAATGAAACCTTTGCTAGAAAGTAAGTGATAAGTATGTAGTTTATTTTAGTGTTTTTAATGGTTTTTTTTTTTATTAGAGTTTTTTTTAGTATATCTAATTTGTTAGTTTAGTTTGTTTTATATTGTTTAATTTTTATTTTAGTTTTAAGGTATTTGTAGCCTGGGGAGACGAATTGGGCAACTGTAATGTCTCCCCAGGCATGTTTCACAAATAAAGAATAAAAAATAAAATAAAACAGTGCTGTCACTCGCGAGAGCCATAGAGGCAGTAAGACCATGTTCAGCCTAACAAACTATTAGTAGTTGTGATGTGTCCGAGCCATACGAGCGAGTGGTACCTTGCAGCAGCAGCGGCGGGTCGTAATGCTCGTCGTCGGAGGAGTCGGGGTCGGTGGTGAAGCCGATGAACGCGCCCGCCTCCGGGTCGGCCGCGCGCCCGCCCAGCGACACCGTCATGCGGCTCATGCGCTGCAATAACAAAAAGAAATGAAAATAATTCTACTTTTTACCGCCTTTAATTTGCGTTAAAAAGTAGAATTATTTTTTATATGATAAATGAATATCTAACAAAGTAATAAAACCGCAAAATACCGTTGCTATTAATTACCTAATAATTATTATTTTGTCATTTTTTTCTTATTTTTTCTTTGTGACATAAATGACTACCTATCTCTTATAACATTAGGGTCTAAAATCCCTTGCTCATGCTCACCTTGCGCGGCTTGCGGTGCGGGCTCAGCGTTAGAAGAGTTCCTACATTATTTCACTATTCACAATTACAAACACACTACACACTATACGCAATTTTCGTACCTATCTCTAATAACATACAGTCTAGAATAGCCTGCTCGCGCTCAACTTGTGCAGCTTGGTGCACTCCTGGTACTCGGCGTGGTAGATGCAGATGTACTTGCGGTGCGGGTTCAGCGCTAGAACTGTTCTGACGCAGTTTCACGCGTTGATACGCAGTTTTCGTACCTATCTCTAATAACATTAGAGTCTAAAATCCGCTGCTCACATTGTGCAGCTTGGTGCACTCCGACTGCTTGGCGTGGTAGATACAGAAGTATTTCCGGTGCGGGTTCAGCGCGAGCACTGGCCCGACGCAGTTCTGCGCGTCACTTTCATTCTGGCATCTATGTTTTAGTGATAAAGTCTAAAATGCCTTGCACAGGAGTTCAGCGCTAGCCGACGCAGTTTGCGCTATTATCGTATCGATCTCCCATTACATTACAGCCCGCGGTGCGGGCGCAGCGTTAGGACAGTCCCAACGCAGTTTCACGCACTGATACGCAGCTTTCGTACCTATCTCCAATAACATTAGAGTCTAAAATCCCCTGCTCACCTTGTGCGGCTTGGTGCACTCCGGGTGCTTGGCGTGGTAGATACAGAAGTATTTCCGGTGCGGGTTCAGCGCTAGAACAGTTCCGACGCAGTTCCGCGCGTTGACGCGCAGCTCGCCGCCGCCCAGCGACAGTTGAAGCACGCGGCGGAACCACTCCACGTTCCGTTCCACGCATAGATACGCGAACACTAGCGTTTTGTTCCTGCGACAATCATCCTAATCAAATATTATCCATATTAATATTATAAATGCGAAAGCGTGTGTCTGTCTGTCTGTCTGTCTGTCTGCTATGCTTTCACGGCCCATCTGTTCAATCGATTTTGATGAAATTTGGTCCAGAGGTAGATTGTATCCCGGGGAAGGACATAGACTACTTTTTATCCCGGAAAATTAAAGAGTTCCCGCGGGAATAATCGCGATTAATCGGGAATAGTCGCGGGTATCATCTAGTTAATATTATAAATTCGTCAGCTACGTTTTCAAGGCTCATCTGTTTAACCGATTTTGATGAAATTTCATCCCAGAAAATTAAAGAGATCGTGCGGGAATGAAAAAACTTAGACCACGCGGACGAAGTCGCGGGCATTATCTAGTAAATCAATACAGAAATATATTTTTTTTAATTATTTACACTATATCCTAGAACCCTGATGGTATTTTTTTTTATTTAAATACTTGAGCATAAAAGTTTTACCAGACAATGTGGCTATAATTCTGTTGTGCATAATCTCTAAGCTTAACTAAATTGATAGGCCTAAATATAGTGTTATCTCTATACGTAGGCAGCGTACTGAAAGGAAGCGATAAAATTAAATATCATTTAATTCAAAATGTATTGGGTCCTTCTCATATTGTTAATTTAGTTGAGAAATTATGTAAAACAGAATTAGTTTGCATCATGTCAATATGACAAGAACTTACTTGCGGTACGGCCACACAATTTTGTGGAATTTTGACAGGAGTTGCACACGACTTTGCATGTCGACCAACAGGACAATTGTTCGACAGCCCGGTTTCTGTAACCTGCGACCAAATATAGCACTAAATTTCATAACCATAACAGCCATTTTGACGGCCTACTTTGTGGTGTTGTGTTGCGGATGTTCGATTCGCAACAGTGGCAATTTGGGAATAGGGATGATGACAGCTCAATCAAATCAGCAACTCTTTATCAAACTTAAAAACGCGCTTCTAGTATGGAAGTTTGTATGAAATACATAGATGTGACATCATCTCAACGAATTTTTGAAGTGAAAACTTCTTTAGGCGCGTTGAGCACTTTTTGGTAGGGGGTAAAAATGGGCGAAACTCGAGACCGACAGCGTTCTTCTTAAGACAAAAGGTCTTATGTATAAATAATATAGTAATTTCGTAATTAAACTTTAATGCCTTAGTATTAAGGTTTATATTTTAATTATTTTAAAAGTGCTGTGTTGTTAGTTCAAATTATTTTTTAATATTCGTTTTCACTTCTATCAGCAGTCCCTATGACCGCCAATTTTTTTTGTTTAATCTATAGTTTAAAATGGTTATCACAAATTTTAAGGTTTCCACTGTGCACCAGCGCTGCAACCTACTGTAGCATGATGCTGAGCTGGAGACCTGTATTTAGTCACACTTGTTGCTATATCTAATTTGATAGTTTCTTAAGAGAACATCTTCTTTCGGGAGAAAGAGTAAAGAAGACATAAAGGCTTGTGTGAAAGAGGATATGTGTGTAAAAGGGGTGGATCATTATCTATCCCTTTTACACGTGTATCCTGTTAAGCGTTAAGGGATGACAGAAGTGAGTGGAACAAGACAATGTTGTGCTGATCCAGCGTAACGTGGGGAAAAGTAAGGTAGAAGAAGAGGTAACTTTGCTCTCATGTGAACAAATAACTATATTTTCTACCTCTCACCTAACTAATCCGTTGTATTTCTCGGCTCGTAACTCGTGTAATCGCATCTCGGGTTGCGGGTCGTTATTGTTTCGCTTGGCGCCATTTTGCCGACGCCGCTCTTCCTTCTGTCGCTGCACTGACTCCTCTTCCACGCGTCTTGTAAATAAAAGAAAACTCGAAATTGTGGAGGTTCGACTTGCCAACCCAGCTCAACTGTTGTTTGTTTTTGGTTTTGGAACGAAAGTTCCTTATGGGACGATGTGGAGGGGTACCCTAGCCGGCAAAAACGTCCGTAACGCGGCAAAAACCGTATGGAAAACTTCTTTAGCCGCGTTGATCAGTTTTTGGTAGAGGGTATAATCGCGGATTCGCCGCGTCATCGACATGCATGTCACCGACATGCTCGCGTTGTTACGAAGACAAAAGAAAAAAACTAGAACTTGAAATTAATATTTATGTAATAAGGAACTTCGTTCCTATCTGGTGTCCCACGACACCACACGTCTTTTTATTTATTTTAAAAATGTCGTTATTATTTAGTCCTACAAACCTAGGTAAAACAGAAATATAATCCATAAACAGTTTAGCAGGCCTAAACTGTTCATGGCGCGGGGGTCGCGCGAGCGGAAAGCATACATTCACTCCGCACGCACTTAGTGAAGTGTATAACTCACATGAGGTACGTCAGGAAGTAGCGAGTACGGAGAGAGCGGAGAGCGCACATTCACTCTACTCACACTTAATAAAGTGTATCACTCACATGAGGTACGCCATGAAATAGCCCGCGGCGAGCACCAGCGCGACCGTGGCGAGCACGGAGAGAGCGGAGAGCGCGTGGTGCGTGCGCAGAGCGGAGAGCGCGCGCTCGCTCCACTCGCACAGGCGGCTCACGGCGCGCCACACCGCGCCCGCCGCCGCCTCGTCCACCAGCTCCTGGTGAATGGAGTATCAACGTCAGATAGTCAGTATTCCAGACTAAGAGACAACTCTACTTTTGGTACTTATCTCTAGGAAGACTGATATGAGTAGTACCTGTGAGAACAGTATAAAAACTGACGATTTTAATCGGTTGGTTCATTAGATATGGCTGCTCAAAGACGTGTTATACTTAGAAAAAATTAATGATCACTAGCTCAAGCCTCGTCGCGTAGATGTGCTAATAAATATTATGAAGGCGTCAAATTAATTACTATCCTATTCTTATTGTGTTATTTAATTATGCCTTATTTAGTTTACCTTTTTTATGTTAGTGTTCGTGTGTGTGTAGTATTTAAACATCTCCTTACTATTAATTTCCCTGTTACAGGTTGTATTTAAGATTTAATCATTTATTATCTTAATCAATCTTGCAATATAGGTGATAATATGTAGTCAGTTGGCTAGCCGCATGCGGGCAGACTGTCACTATTCTCACCAGCCCTACACCCACCAAACACTGAATCAGCTTTCCTAGCGATAGTTACCAAAAGTATGGCCATCTCCTATAATACATATTGATCCTAGATGAAGAAAACCTGAAAATTTATACCTGGGAAATGTCCCGGGAGTATGTGTTAGCTTCATCTCATCCACAGCACTTACAAAACACATTAAAATAGTTTTCAGAGACTTACCTGAATCCGTGTTTCATAGGCCACCACCTCAGTGGGCCTCAGCAGCCTCTTCACCAGCTGCTCCAAGGCCCTCTTGGTCTCGTTCAGTCGCTCGTGGTAGCGGAGCGCCTCCTCGCCCCGCGCGCCCCCCTCACTCATCTCGTCCGGGTGGCACGCGGCGCACGTTGGCCACGTTTCGTTGAGCCATTCGTAGTGGATGCGCGTGGCTTCGCGTCGCCATATTACCACGATGCGGTGTTCGAGAGTCGTCAAGTCGATGCCTGGTAAAGGGTGATGTAAGTTAAAATTAACGTTTGAACGTTCGTTTATATGGCCAAATCTGTGTCGCGTGAATGAGCAATGAAACAAAAAATAACATTCACCTAAAGATTACATAGATTGCACCATACTTTTATAGACCAAAGCAGTAGATAAAAAACAGGTTGATGTTGAAATGTTCAGCCCGAATTCACCGGAAGAGTCTGAAGGGCTGACAAATATCTGTTTTTAAAATTGTAAGATATAGACTTGAAGAATAATAATAATAAGAATATCGCCCTTCCGGCTTTCGTATTTCCCTCCTCTTATAATATTGGTATCTTGAAATTCGGAGTGAATAGGCATCTTCTCAGCAAGCGCGCTCCACCTTAAGCTGCATCACTAATTCCAGCAAGCCTGATTGCAGCCAAGTGCTAGCCAATTTTTGTTTTAAATTTCTTTATTTTAGGACACCCAACATGTTATTATATACATAAAAATATAGCTAGAAAACAGAGTTATATGCATTATTGTAAACCCACTTAGAGGTTGCCACAGCTTGCAATAGTCTATATATTTTTTTTAAACCAAGATGGCCGCTGTGTGTGTTCTCACCGGAGCCGTTGGCGAGCGCGTGCACGAAGTCCGGTTGCTTGTGTGCGTACACGTACGCGTAGCGGATGCGCTCGGGCGCGCGTCGCGCCAGCGCACGCAGCACGCGCAGGCCGGGTGCGGGCGCGGCGCGCGCAATCAGCACGCAGCACAGCCGCCGCCGCGCCGCGCGCCACTCGATAGGGCACACCGTATCGAGCACGCTCTACGAGAAGTGTTGACATTTAGGTAGGTACCTCTGAACTGGACTAGGTACTAACTGGCCCTACTTCTTTCTTCACAAGATTTTATGGTGTCAAAAAAAGTTTGATGTCTGTTACATACGTCCGATGATCGAGAATCAAGATCATCATCAAGATTTTGGTCATGATCAAGATGATGTCCGAAGGTCAAGGTGTGTATTTGAACTATTGTCTCTTTATAACGTTGAAATATGTCAATTTCACTTCACTGTCACTAATAAGTTTAATTTGGGACGGACAAAGTCGCACCATAAGGATTGCAAACCATCCTTTCAGGTACGCAACCATAAAAAACGGTGCGTACTGTCAACACATCGCGGTAGATCATCACTGTATTTGCGTTAAAAAGCGCTGTAATTATATGTTTCGTGCAAGCACAAAAGCGCTGTTAATTTTCAGCTGGGACCCTGATTAAAATTGTACCTAGAGTTTGTGATATCAAAAACTATTACAAGAATGCTCCTCAGCTTATACAATAAAAACAGAAATATAAAAAATTGCAGTTACTTGTATACACTATAATAAATATTGTTGTCAGGTACTAGGAGCACATACCTGTGAGCTAGTCTGGGCAGCGTCAGCATATGGTTGACCTTTATGAGCGTCTTTGTTGGGATCTCCGTGGTGCTGACAGTGGTTATATTATCTTCCTTATTGCTGGCTCAGGTACTATAGGCCGACCGTTTAACTCGCGTATCGCCTGCGCGGTAAGAAGGGAGCGGGGGCGGGTAACGCTACACACGGAGTCAATAATCCAAAGATTTATCTCGAGATAGACATTGTTGGTAAAGAATAAATTAATAAGTATCTTTTTTTAACATAGCTAACATCTCCCCCCGCTCCCTTCTTACCGCGCAGGCGATACGCGAGTTAAACGGTCGGCCTATAGAAGCAAATACCTGTGAGGACAGTCTGAGCAGCGTCAGCATCTGGTTGGCCTCTATGAGCTGGCGCAGGGTCTGTGTGGGGATCTCTGTTGTGCTGACAGTGGTTATATCTTCCTTATTGCTGGGTCAGGTACTAGGAGCGCATACCTGTGAGGACAGTCTGGGCAGCGTCAGCATCTGGTTGGCTTCTATGAGCTGGCGCAGGGTTTGTGTGGGGATCTCAGTGGTGCTGACAGTGGCCGCGGGCTCCACACTGTCTTCCTTCAGCAGTACCATGGTGTCCATACTGCGTTGAACTTTGTATCGGGCGCTCGTGTTCTGCGTATCTTTGGATGTTATGTCCACGAATCTACAAACATCAAAGACTTATACAATCAATTATTAGCGATGGGCCATTATCACTACAATACAGTTTATACTTTAGCAGGATCATCGTTCTGATACTGTTTCTTTGTGTTCTTGTTTCCAAATAAGTTTTAGAAGTGAAAACCTCTTTAGGCGCGTTGAGCACTTTTTGATAGGGGGTAAATATGTGGAATACGCGATACCGACCGCGAGACTTAACGTTCTTCTTAACGTTCTTCTTAAGACTTAAGTATATATAGTACATTCGTAATTAAACTTTAATGCATTAGTTTTAAGGTTTATATTGTGCTGTGGAAAGGAGACCGACACCTCACGTTGTTACCAAAAACTCTTAAATATAAATAAAGTACATTCGTAATTAAACTTTACATTATATTATTTTTTATTTTAATCCGTTTCTGGTTGCTAAAAATATATTAATTTAATTTAACACAATTCGAATATGAGTCAAATTTCTTAAGGCGCTGTGAGCTCACGAGATGAAAAATACAGGCGCGCGGGGGTGAAATCGAGCAAGCGCATGTCGCAAAAAATGCATGAAATAATTTGTAAAAAATTAATATTTACTTTTCAATACAAATGAATCCGACAATGTGTTTGATTTAGAATTAATATCAATTTTATCTTATATTTCTAGAGCTAATTATTTGTTTCAATAAGGAGAAAAATTGCTTTAAAATGTAAATTGGCTTGAAAACAGCACATTATTTTTACAAGCATATTATGTCACCGTTTGATGGATACACTGCTTTTAAAAACCCCCTTTTACGTTACACAGGGCCTTAACTTTAATGACCCATTGCGTTTGTTTGCACACTCTTCGAAATAGATAATTTGATAAGAGATTTGTAATTTAGTTATTCCATACAGCACACAAAAAAGTACTGACTCACTCATCAATGCCTAGCACAAACCCTTAGACCTAGACAGCTGAAATTTTGTACAGAGTTTACCTTTTTATGACAAGAAATCAGGCTCGTATATACTAATATAATAAATGCGAAAGTTCGGATGGATGGATGGATGATTGTTTGTTCTCAATCACGCCAGAACTGCTAAACGAATCTGAATGAAATTTGGCACAGAGACAGATTATAGTCTGGGAAATCTTGACTACTTTTTATCCCGGAAACTTAAAGTTTCCTCTGGAACCAAAATTCTTA
Source organism: Erebia aethiops (assembly GCA_923060345.2). Lineage (NCBI taxonomy): Eukaryota > Metazoa > Arthropoda > Insecta > Lepidoptera > Nymphalidae > Erebia > Erebia aethiops. The sequence continues at coordinate 17,694,054 of OV281091.1, read as the reverse complement.
AAAATTTATATAATACTAGCTGATGCCCGCGACTTCGTCCGCGTGGTTTAAGTTTTTTTATTTCCACGGGAACTCCTTAATTATCCGGGATAAAAAGTAGCCTATGTCCTGCCTCCAGGTCTTCAAATATACCCATGACAAAAATCACGTCGATCCGTTGCTCCGTTGCGGCGTGATTGAAGGACACACCAACAAACCAATAAACAAACACTTTCGCATTTATAATATTAATATGATTTTTTATAGCCAATAAACTTACGCAAACGACACCCTATCCCGGTAATGGAAAGCAGTGATAAGGTATCTCAGGCGGATGCTCTGCCGCTCCTCGAATATCAGCGCCTTCACTTTGTTGTCTTCAAAGTCGCCGACAAAAGACTCCACGTTCGCATCTGTGAGGCTTTGGACCAGTCTGTAGGGGAACTTCCAGCGGACGAACTCTGCAACAAAAATATCAATCTATTTCTTATTTCAATTTTTTTCAAATTTTAATTATTTTGCTACAAGAAAATTGTTTTTTAATAAATTTTGACATGTCATATTTTTTATTTTTTCAATTTTTTTATTATTTTGTGTAATTTTTGACTGCACCAACTTGTAACATTTCAGCAAATAAACTGAATTTAACTACATTTATTTGAATATGGTCTAAAGCCGAAATGCTGGCACATTGCGAGTGGTCAAGGCAATGCTCAAGGTCTTTGGGCACCACGCGCCGCGCCAGACTCACCTTGTGCCCCGTATGCAGTAGCTAGCGACTGCAGGGATTTGCATCAACGATGGCATAAAAATATAAAATCTTCCTATCATAGGCTGTCATATCTGTAGAAATGACCTGCCGTACTCATCTAATATCTTAGGCAGCGACGCGAGCCCTTCCTTGTAAATATACACCTGCTTGTCAAGTATGACAGTCAAGCATGGCACTCCATGCACGCCAGTGGCTAGACTTCAGGGCTTCCCACTAATGAGGGCATGACATCTACTTGTCATATTGTGTCATACGCATATGCGAATGACCTGTCGTACTCACCTAATATCTTAGGCAGCGACGCGAGCCCTTTCTAGTAAATATACACCTGCTTGTCAAGTATGACAGTCAAGCATGGCACGCTATGCAGACTCACGCAATGCGCCAGGCTCACCTTGTGCCTCGCGTATGCAGTAGCTATCGACTGCAGGGCTTTCAACCAATGATGGCATGAAATCTTCCTATAAGCTGTCATATTTATATGACAGGCAAAATGACCTGTCGTACTCACCTAATATCTTAGGCAGCGACGCGAGCCCTTCCTTGTAAATATACACCTGCTTGTCAAGTATGACAGTCAAGCATGGCACTCCATGCACGCCCACGCGACGCGCGAGGCTCGCTTCGTGGCCCGCGTGCACAGTGGCTAGAGTAACGCCCAGCGGCTGCAGGGCTTCTACCAAGCGGCGCCAGGCCGTGGCCGAACGCACGCAGTCGAAACACCAGTCAGTGTAGAAGAGGACTAATGCGGGCGTGTGGACGCTCTTCTCTAGGATGTTGTTTTCAAAATGTCTGAAAATGTGACAAGTTTTAATAACAAGTCTTTATCTCTATTTGTATGTATAGGTTTAAGAAAAAGAATAAAGGAGAAACTAGAAGAGATAAAGCGCAGACCCTACAACTACAACAGTAAACTTTAATGTATGAAGAATATTATATTAGTAATTCATGATGAATAGCCGCGATACGTCATATGCATTCGCGCTTGTCGGTGTCACGGTCGCGTATCTTCTACTTGACATAGACTTGGGCAAAGCATTTGACACAATTGACAATAAAACATTTGATAAAAAATTGATTTTTCTAAATTATTGTACAAGGAAACTATACTTTTAGGACCTCAGATGCTATTTAACAGTGTTGTATTTATTTTTCAGTGTGGAGTACTACAAGGATGACTATTAGTACTCATTTGTTAAAATAAACTTAGTGTTATCTATATTAATAATAGAAAAGAAGTTCCAGAAGACATACCTTGCAGTAACAGACAATTTATGAAATAATGTTATATCTTGATCTTGAGTTCTGAAATGTGTGCTGAAATACTCAAATGGATCATTGCTGAAACAAAATATGAACAAATACTACTTATATGTATGACAAAAAACTTTACAATAGCATATAATATCTATCTTTTAAGGTTGTCTCACAATAACCATTTTTATGATTTTCAGATTTGGTCTAAAACAAAGCTTTACTTTCGAAGGTGTTTTTACTGACATAGTATTAATCCTTATCAAAATAAAATTGTTGGTCATCTCAGGTATTAAATATAGACCAAATTCGCCCTTTCCACCATTTAATTTAGACAAATATCTTAGAAGATATTATAGAAATAAAGTAACGCAATCAATAATAGGCCTGGCGCGACCTGCAGAGGCAGGTGATATTGCAGTGCTAATGTAAAACCTCATGTGCTGCCCAGTGCCGACTGGCTATTATTGGGTATAGACTATTATGATGATTAGTGCTACCCGTGTGAAGCTGGGGCAGACTGCTAGTATAAGAGTAAAAACTCAACCCCACAAAGGATTTCATACTTTGTACAAACAACATAACTGTTTCTAGTAAGTTGAAGGCTGTTTGTCCACCACTGACTGATCACATTAATTGATGAGACAATAATTTTATCTGGGCGCCTGTCAAAAATATGATTGGTCTACTACATAACACATCTCTGCTCTGCTTTGGGGTGTGTTTCCACTAGAAATGTGCTAAGCTGTTGCTAAGCTATAGATGTGTCATACTCATAGCTTAGTTCACTCAACTACAGATCTAGCTCTCCTATAGGTGGGTTTGATATACATGAGTAGCTTAGGAACATAGCACATCTCTGGAGGAAAAGCACCCTCAGTGGACAGGCAGCCTAAGACTGGCAAATTAAAAACATACCTGAATCTAGCATACTGGCTATAATCATGTCTCTGCTTATACATGTGGTCATCTTCATTGGTGATGCCATACAAGTCGTACGCCTGTCTCCGCTCCGTGTCTGACAGTAGCTCATAAGCCTGCTTGATCTCCACAAATCGAGACTCCGCATTTGGGTCCTCATTTTTATCTGGATGCCTGCGTAAGGAACAAATAAATATGACTTAAATTGTAATTATTATCCTGGGCATGTTACTAATAGAGTACAAACATTATTAATATTGTCATTTACAGCTAGATATGACTGACTTGTGTGTGCTTGAGAAATAAGGGGGGTGCGCATTATTGATTTTAGATAGGGATGAATAGGTACTCACACAGCTTATGACTTTGTTTTGAGCTACATTAGTGTTTTTTCGTATATTTATTGTTATTACACTGGCGTTTTATTTTGAGTCAACACCTTTTTTCTTCCACACTCAGGAATTAAATTTGATGAGATGTTTGTGCGATTGCGGAACAAAGTAGCGTGGATTCACATAAACAGCTTTTGTGAGACTAAACTGTGTGGCTATTTTTGATGCGTCACCGGAGTGTTTTGTGGGGTGCGGTGAGGTATCGAGTGGAAGGGCAAAGGAAGGGGAGAAGAAATGCGATAAGGAAATGGATTTGGCGCATACATGACTGACTGCTGGACCCACTCATTAGATAACAGGGCAAGTACCCAATAGATGTCAATTTTAAAAAGTACTTGTGATTTAGGAATATAAGCTGAAGTACCTATTGTAAGAAGAAAATGAGTTTTCAGCTTTATGCAGCTAGAAATGACTAGTTATAAATGAATGAATGATGATGAGATATATGATTAAAAATCAATAAAGTACCCAGGCAAAATTCAAAATTTAAACTTACCACTCTTTCGCTAATTGTCGGTACGCCTTGCGGATTTCGGGTAAAGTCGCTCTCCTGTGAATACCCAGGATCTTGTAAGGGTCACCGATCTTCTGGCCCAAGATTATCGGGACCACAGCCACTAACAACAATACACACAGTCCCTTCCATTGCATATTAATATGTTGAAACGACCGACCCAGGTAGGAAAACCTCCGTTCTATTCCGAGATCTATTATCAAACCGACATCGTTATCCTATGACCGAACACATTACTGTAGGAAATTAGCGGACAATTTCAAGAATTTCATATCACTCATTCGTCCTAGAATAGAACGAGATGGCTGAAAAATCGAGAAAATCGTGAAAATCCTAAGAAAATTCATGAAAATCACAAATCTGGAAATCACACATTTTCTTTTATTAAACTGACTTATGCTCTGGGTTCCAGCCTTATCGAGTCTTGACAGCACCGACCAGAAATAACCGAGAAAGAACCGATAATATCATAGAGTTAGTAATATACTATTTATAATATTTGTATAGATTATTGTCATAATATAATTTTCTGAACGGTTCTCATAGTTCCTGCCTCATAACCTGCCTCGTTTGTCTAGCTAGTGGTAAGCATCAAGCATGTTCTACTGCAGCCGGCGAGGTGTCGTCTGGGTTTTTCTGACTAGAAATTCTCAGTCCGTACTACCCCGGAATTAGGAAGTCAGTTAGTCAAGACAGTGCAAAAGCCATTTTATTTGTAAACTTTTTATACTCTGTCATAGTTTGTGGAGGATCGTACGTTAGTCAAATGGTACGTATAAAGTCTCAAAAGAGCTAGAACTCAGAACCGTAAAGCCAGCGACAATTATTTATAAAAGCTTACGTGTCAGTCACGACTCACGTCACTTGTCAGTTTTCAATCTGGTCGGTGCTTTCGTGCTTTCAATTACTAAGGAAGGAAACTAAAGGACTTATACCTAAACTTATACCTGTTGACTAAAAGCAGTCAGAGGTGATTGCGATTATCAATGATTGATGCAAAAGATACGCGGTTGCCCTGAGGATTTCATTGGATAGTTGTCAAGGTGAAAGGTCAATGTCTTCTTCTTCTCTTATCTATGGCCTGTAGTACCAGAGACAAGTAACATTTATAGGATAGTACCAGAGACAAGTAACATTTATGTGTAGTACTGCGGTTTGGTGGTTAGGTGGTTAGTTTCCATATTCATTGGGTGGTCCGCAGCTCTGCTGGTCGACCGCGTATCAATTTGCATCAATCATTGATACATCGCAATCACCTCTGATTGGCTGAATTTATGGTATTCTTGCTGCGTCAATGGATTTAGTCCAATAGTGGAAGAGTGTTAACCAATCAGAGGTGATTGCGATGTATCAATGATTGATGCAAAAGATACGCGGTCGCCCTGCTGGTCCGCAGTAAACGTCAATGTCAACTGTCGTCTGCCGTCTGTAGACTGTAACTGTCACTGTCATTTTGTAAAGGTGTTGTCAGTTGCAGTGTTTCCACAATGAGGGGAAATTCCCCATTTGAGGGGAAATTAGGGTCCATAGGGGAAGCAAAAGGGGAAGACATTAAAAGGGGAAATTGCGGGAAATCATGGGTAAAACCTAGCTTAAAATATTGCGGTAAATTTCGGAACAATTTTTTTATGGACTACCGTGGACTAGCGTGTTGCTGTATAAAAGAAACAGTGACAACACGTGCAGGTGGCGTATAATTACCCTTATTTCCATTCTGTTTAAGGCCTAAAATATTATTCTGTGCTAAAATGTATGTGCTGATTGCGTAAACTGACTTGGAATAAGAGGTGAAACAGCCCCAAGTTTTATAGATTTCTGGTGAGGCTATAAATAAAATACGAATCGTTTAATTATACTTTATTAATGTTTAGTCTATTTTTTTTAGATTCGCTTGCAGTTGCATTGGACTGTACAAACTTAAGGTGTGGTATTTCTAGCTGATTTTTCATTAGTTGTACAAAAGTTGTTCCCGTTCTTTTCAAGCCTGTTTTTACACAGGATTGATGCATATTCTGATAAGACAGTAATTTATATTATTTATTTTAGTTAGTTTAGTTTAGTAAAATGTAAGTAGTTTTACGTGGGAAAGGCAATATTATCACTTTTTCCCGATGAGTTAATACACTTCTTTACTACGCAAGCGGTCATTTTTAATTATTTTTCGCGCGCTGTGTTTGACACAATGTGACATGGAGCACTGACAGGTCGCGGATGAAACTCCGCAACTAGTTTTAGTTTCGAATTGTTTGTGTTTGCAATAGGTTTCTATGCGTTAGGTATTATTCTAAGCTGGCTACATTAAAAAAAACATTTTTCATATCTATCTATCTAGATTTCATTGTGCATTAAATTAAGTACTGACCAATATAAAAATGGAAGCACAAACTCACCGATTTTCTAGCAGAATTATTAATTAGCCACCGATCCGCATTTAGTTGTAAATAATAATATAATAAGTATCACCAGAGGCGTGGGCACTTGGGCAGGCTATAAAAGAAAATCGATAAATACCTTTTTTTTTTAGTTACTACACTAGGGCCAAAAGTAAAAACTACAGCAGAAAAATTTTTGAGGGGAAAAAAGCCCTGAGAAGGGGAAATTTGAATTGAGGCGCGGGGAAAGGAAACCATTAAAGTGGAAACACTGATCAGTTGTGCAGTGTGCTTTGCATTTTTCGCGATATTATTTTTGAACTTTGAAGTGAGTGCGTATTACATTATTTTATTAAACTTTATAAAGTTTGTTTTATCTGCAAGGCAACAAATACGGTAAGTTATGTAATGGTTTAGTACGAAAGCGAAAGTTTTGATAGATGAATATTTAATACGTTTGCGTCCTTATTGAGACCTAAATTATTATTTTAGGTAAGAATTATAAACTACTTTGTACCTAAATACCAACCTACGATTGAGTACAAAACCCAGAAAAGGTTAAATGTAAAGTAAGTACTTACACGTGTACCTACCAAACAAGCACTGATAAGGTTGGAACAATTTGTCTTAAAAAGTTTAATAGTTTAACTTAATAGTTTAGTAATAAGTTAAATTAACGAATAGATACTACTTACTTCTTTGCTATTATTTTAACTGCAGTTTTATTTGTGTATAATTTGTTAGTTATTACGCAATATTATCTCAATTTGCCAAATTTTATGAACAAGTTATTTCATTTTCTGTTTTTACGACCCTAAACACTAAAAAATTCATATCCATAAAACTATTAGGAAAAACACTATTAAGTACCTAGGGGTTTGGTTTAGAGGGGGGTAGAATTCCCTTGCCCTCTCTTACTACCCTTCCAAGATCCCCTACAGCACATATATACTAAAAATGAACCCAAATAGCCCTTGAATGTGACAAAGACGGCTCATGGCTAGTTAGTAGTTTGACATCATTGACTATCTCTGGGCTTATCTTATTATGTATTTATTCTTATTTATTTGCCTATTAATCTATCATTGAATTCATCTTCTACCTTGTGCCTAGAAGTCTACCTCTTGTACTTATAATCCATATCCATACTTCCATATACATACTATCCATACTAATATTATAAATGCGAAAGTGTGTCTGTCTGTCTGCTACGCTTTCACGGCCCATCTATTCAACCTATTTTGATGAAACTTGTACAGGGATAGGAAATATCCCGGGAATGGACTACTTTGTAATTCTGACTACTTTGTATCTGGGAAAATTAACGAGTTCCCACAGGAATCAAAAAACTTAATCCATACAGATGAAGTCGCGGGCATCATCTAGGATATACAGTAAGTGTACATAATTAAGTGGTTTTCAAAAATATCTACCTCTACAACAACAAAATTAAAATAGCTGCTGCAAATGATCACCAAAGAATTGATAATAATTTAATCAAACTGGTTTCATCATTAATTCTTATTCAAAAGACCTGCTGAAGTCAAATCAAGTTAAAGAATTAATTAAAATTTATTTAAATTTCTCGCTTTTAAAATGTACTTTGAGTAACTTACTGTACTCAAAGGGTCAAGGGAACCCAACATGGTAACTGTGGTTGCTAAGCCTCTGCTGTTATTAATCATACCATTATACTTAAATGTGCAAGTGTTTGTTTGTTGGTGGCATGAATATTGTAGTTATTATATATTTTTAAAGTAACTTACACTTGTATTTATATAAATTATCATACTTTAATCATTTAATTAAGTACGAATGATAATAATTTTAAAGAACGTACAGTCAAGGTTTAATAACTGGTTTTGATGCTGATTATGACAAGTACAACGTATTAGAAGAGTTTTGAAGTTTTTTTGTTCTGATCAGTCCAATCAACAGTTGTCCCTATCGGGCTTCCCTTTGTGTAGATCAAGTCTAGCGAGACAATAATATATAAACAAACAGTCCCATAAACTTATCTGATCCAGTGCCAGCATTGCTAGTATAATACAGCTTACTAATATTATAAACTAGATGATGCCCGCGACTTCGTCCGCGTGGATTAAGATTTTTGATTCCCGCGGGAACTCTTTAATTTTCCGGGATAAAAAGTATCCTATGTCCTTTCCCTGGATACAAACTATCCCTATACCAAATTTCATCAAAATCGGTTGAAGAGATATTTTTCTATGACTGCCGCGGGAACTCTTGAATTTTCCGGGATAAATAGTAGCCTATGTCCTTCCCCAGGATACCTATCCCTGTACCAAATTTCATCAAAATCGGTTGAACAGATGGACCGTGAAAGCGTAGAAAACAGACAGACAGACACACTTTCGCATTTATAATATTAAGTATGGATGTGAAAGTTTGGATGTATGGATGGATGTTTGTTACTCAATCACGCCCCAACGGCTGAACAGATCTGGATGAAATTTGGCGCACAGATAGATTAAAGTCTCGGTTACTTTTTATCCCGGAAAATTAAAGAGTTCCAGCGGGAACCACAAAACCTCGATCCACGCGTACGAAGTCGCGGGCATCAGCTAGTGAAAAATAAAAAAAAAACAAAGTTGGAACTAATTTCGCCTGTTTAGTTTAAACAGGCGAAATTAGTTCCAACTTTGGTTTGTGGGACTTTAAATGCCTATTATGTTCCCCATGTTTCATCGCAAAAATCGTTGTGACGTCAGAGTGGGTGTGTCGTGACGCAATACACGTGGGTCAATTGAGTGCCACTAGTTCTAATAGAGTGTTAGGATGTGGTTGCTTGTAACCCATTAGTGACCCACACTAGTCGGTGCACTTCAAGAGTTTTGTAGTGAGCTCGCCTTGTATCGCGTCACTAGCTGTTATTACCTACTAACTCTGATTCATTTTCCTTATGAGTTGGTATGTTCCTAATTAGCAAGGTATCTTATAAGTTACATCACTAGTGTAGAGGTCACACTGCTGATGTAAGATACCGTGGGGTGCAAGGATTTTATGTTACTAATTATATTATTGTTCTGGTGGCATGTGACGTCAGAAGCAGTAATTCCTTTTACTATCATATCCAGAATCCAGATGCAGTTAGCATTCTATAATTTTGTCTCGAATGACTGTAATCATAAGAGGAAAAGAGATAAACCTATTTTTATTATCCTAAAAGCATCTGGATTGGGGCTAGACTTACTATTAACACAGTGCAAATATATATTGATACAGTGGGTTGACGCTCACAACTAGCTGATACCCGCGACTTCGTCCGCGTGGTTTAAGTTTTTTAATTCCCGCGGGAACTCTTAAATTTTCTAGTTAAAAAAGTAGCATTTGTCACTCCCCAGGTCCATAACTATGCCCGTGCAAAAAATCACGTCGATCCGTTGCTCTGTTGCGGAGTGATTGAAGGACAAACGAACAAACACACTTTCCTATCATACTTCATACTAATCATACTAATATTATAAATGCGACTGAGTGTTAGTTTGTTGGTTTATTGGTTTGTTGGTTTGTCCTTCAATCACGCCGCAACGGAGCAACGGATAGACGTGATTTTTGGCATGGGTATAGTTGAGGACCTGGAGAGTGACATACGCTACTTTTTATCCCGGAAAATTAAGGAGTTCCCGCGGGGATACAAAAAACTTAAACAACGCGGACGAAGTCGCGGGAATCAGCTAGTCAGCTAGTTTATAATATTAAGTATGATTCTTTTCTTATATAAAGCTAATGATGATTTTTTTCAGATCTTTCAAAATGGAGGCCCTAAGCGAAGTCCTGCAGCCCTACAAGGAGGGGATATCGCAGGTGACGCGCTTCGTGACTATTGCGCAGATGTTCTCGGGCTGCTTCATATGCCACGACATATACAAGCAGGGCAGCACCAAGGGCATAGGCATTATGCCCTTCATGGGCGGCCTTATCATGTGAGTAGGAGGCTTTACAAGTTTACGCGTTTCAAAGCAAAAATCCGTCTCATCTCACAAGCAGGCGTGCAACGCACTTCGATTTATTTAATTTAAACTGCTAAAGATTTTCGCACCTTTGCTATTTCTGACACCAGTACCTACTTGAGCCACTTGGCCATTTCAAAAAAATGTGAATAAATCCCGTGGAAACTCGTTGATGTCCTTCTGTATTGTAACTTCAGGCTCAGAAGGACTGGAACCCAGAGCCGTAACGCCATTTAATAAAAAAAAATGTCCTCTATGGACTATGATGCAAAATCATTGTGTCGAAAAATCGGTTGAACTAATGGGCCGTGAATGCTGCATTCTCAATGCTGCAGCAGGCAGCTGAAAGACATAAATTTGCAAATTTTGTAATATTAGTATGGAGTAGTATTTATGTAGTAAGGATTCACTCGAGATCCTTTGTATACGATCATGAGTCCCCAGTGGGATTCATTTATGAGTACATTGCATAATTGTCAGTCGAGCTAAAGAATCAATTTGCACTATACTCGTACGCGTTTTATATGGTTATTAAAGAACAAAATGTAGGTGTAGGTGTTGTATACTACTAATACATTTCACAATTATTGAATTCGTCGTGTTATGAAAACTTTCGTAAACAAGATCAGCAAAAATACTACTTCTATCGAAAATACTTACAAAGCAAATAAAATGTTACACTTTTTGACCCAAATGTATTAAATTACAGCCTTGAATTTTGTATAGGTATTAGGTACGCCAGCGTTTTTTAAATTTAACTGGTTTAACGGCTCTGGATTCTAGTCCTTCTGAGTTAAGTATCTAAAGAATAAATATGACTTAAAATAGACCTACTTGCACAAGGGCATAAATCAATTTATCTTACTATTTTTTTTAACTAATGCTGAATGCTGTCACTTTTTGGCAACCACACCGGCAAAGTCGTGCCGCCAAGCGATTTAACCTTCCGGTACGATGCCGTGTAGAAACCGAATCGGTTTATGGGTTTGATATAACTACCATGCCCCTAACAGGTTAGCCTGCTACCATCTTAGACTGCATAATCACTTACCGTCAGGTGAGATCGCATTCAAGGGCTAACTTGTACTGGATTTAAAAAAACACTATTATGCTGTTGCCAAAAGTGATAGCATTACAAATTTTAATTAAATGTCCTTGGGCAATCAAACGAGCAGGCACCTGCATACCGCCGCTCATAAACATTTGCAGCACCAGAGAAACAGCCTTAATGCATTGGAGCAAGCCGCCAAACCGCAATCAATCAATCAATCAATCAATTTATTTTTCCCAATCACAAATTTGTAATATGAACATAATACTAAACAGTTATAGTGTTGGGACTGGTGCTTGAGCTAGGCATTTACCTGTGTTTCAAGACACCAGGCCCTTTCCCCAGAACAATGTTAATTAATGTTTATATGTATGTAGTTTACAAAATTGGGAACTAATAAGATTAGGCTTAATATTATAGTATTAGCATGCAATACATTATTTACTATCTATATTATATTTATTTACTGTACTTTGTTAAATTGTTTTATTGAGCATTAATATATATTAAAAGTCTGCATGTTTTAATTTATTTCGGTTTGTGTGTGTATGTGTGTGTGTGTGTGTGTGTGTGTGTGTGTGTGTGTGTGTGTGTGTGTAAATGTTCCATTTTTATTTTTGTTATTGAGAGAGAGCAATGGAGCAGCGTGGTGGGTCTAAGCTCTAATTCCTCTCTAATATATGAGAGTGTGCCCAGCAGTGTGACGTTAATGTGCAGTAGTGGTGGAGAAACAGCCAATGCGTTGATGGCTTTTAGTTTTAATTAGTTAATTAGTTTATCCGCCTCTTGAATATACTAATTTTGAGGAAACAAGATGGGTGGAAGCTGGTTCCATATTGTGGTGTTGTAGCACATTCTTTGAAAAAAAGATCTATGTTATAGTTGTCAACTGTTCTGAACCCTATAGTAAATATTATCTAATCTGTACCCTATCTATATAGCCTCTGATATAACATAAGTAGTCAAATCTAAGCAAGGTCGATTGTATATCTTCGGATCTTTCTGATAGATAAATAAAATAAAGGTGAACAATAGAAATAAGATAAAGTTTCCACCGTAAGTTAACGAATTTTTGTCCTCGTTTTTCCAGCCAAATGTAAATGCCAGCAAACATGCTGGCGTAACATATTTTCAAACCATAAACTCCTAAAACATTTACATATGATACCAATAAGGGAATTCTATCGACTTATAATTTTATTGGTACCTAAATTTAGAATATATAAGTTAAAAAAACCGACTTCCAAAGCCACTGTAAAGTAAAAAATAATTTTGATTTCTACACACTATGTTGAAGTCGGGCGAGCCTGACACGTCAACTTTGCCTATCTTATGTATACTCGCCCGACTTCAACATAGTGTGTAGAAATCAAAATTATTTTTTACTTTACAGTGGCTTTGGAAGTCGGTTTTTTGGAAAGAATTTTTATTTTTAACTTTTTAGTGTACTCTAAATCCACACAGCTTAAGAATGCAGTACCCTGCAGCATCAGAGTTGAGGAGTTGGGACTTGAGTTTAAGTATGAAGTCGTTGCTTGATACCTATACCTAATATGACTTCAATACAAAAAAAAACCTAAATCTCTATTTTTAAGGAGTTCTGTACACCTACAGCATCAGGATTGAGGAAAAAAAAAAGACATACGCCCCGAATTGAGAACCTCCTCCTTTTTTGGAAGTCGGCTAAAAATACAGTGAAACATGAATAATTTATAACTCGTGTACTCTTGATCTACGAGTATAATCAAAATGTACCTACTCGTAATATAATAATAATAATTGTGGCCATTAAATATTGGGAACTACTGAGGGGAAATGTTTAACTGATCAACAGAAATAATAAATTTCTGCTGATAATACATATATGCACCCGTTACCCATAAGTTGTTGTAGGACCGACGACCACTGGAGTCGTAAGGTCCTCTATAGTGGAGACTCGTCTCGCAAACGGAGTGTGGGGCGCCCCCCGACTAGGTGGAGCGACTACATTCGGAGAGTGGCTGGCATCAAATGGATGCTAACAGCCAAGGATAGGCAACGTTCGCGCAATCTCAATGAGGCCCATATCCAACCACTACAGCCCTCTAACGTCCTACTGATGGACACAGGCCTCCACTCTCATAGGAGAGAGGGAATTAGAGTTTACACCCACCACACTGCTCCGATGTGAGTTTGGCGGCCTTTAACGACTATTATCATGTTAGTGATAATAACCCGGACCATCGACCATACAATCTTTGTATGGTCGATGACCGGGACCGATGGTTTAACGTGCTCTTAGAGGCACGGGGGTGAAACACCGCCTAACTCCGGGCTAGTACTGAGCATTTCTAGTCAGAAAAACCCAACACTTATTATGGCCCGATTCGTAACTCGAACCAGGGACCTCCTCGGCAAATCCTAACCACTAGACCAACGAGGCAGTTGCCGAACAGTGGATGCATATTGGCTGATGAGGACAATATGTAACCGAGCTCAATCCTCTCAACGCTTGTCCTCAGGAGCGTCCTCAACTTAAAGTTCGGCTTCATGCTGCGAGACGACACGATGATCCAAGTGAACTTTATGGGTCTCGCGCTCAACATCGTTTATCTACTGGTGTTCTACACGTACGCGCGCAATAAGGGCACAGTGTGGGTGCAGCTGGGCTTGGGAGGGGCGTTTTCTGCCGCGTTGATAGGCTACGCCGAGATGGAGGACCCCAAACTCGTGGAGAACAGATTCGGGACCATCATAACTCTGTTCATGTTTTATTGCATAGCGTCGCCGATGTTCGGTTTGGTAAGTTCATCTATACTTCTATCTCGCTTTGCGTCGTATTCCTCATTACTGAGAGTCGTGACCCCTTTCCATTAATCACATATTGGTGGGAGTTTTCTTGGGATAGTAATGCGGTGGGTTCCCACTTCCAACGTCCTTTCGCATACGACTCGACTAAGAGTATTTAAACTCTTAGGTTGTTGTAACCATAGAAAAAATGTAACGATTATTATCAGATGTTAGTAATAATAACCGGGACCAAAGGCCAAATTTGTACCTCCAAATTCGGTCACCCATCCAGTTACCGACTTGGGTCAACGTTGCTTACCAATCGCAATCGACTGTTATGCGTTGTCACAACTAGGCCGCTCGTCCCTCGACATACTTCTATCGAAAGTTTGGATGGATGGATGTCTGTTACTCAATCACGCCAAAACGGCTTAACGGATCTGGATGAAATTTAGTACAGATATAGATTAAACTCTGGAATAGCACATAGGCTTAGTAGCATACTTTTTATCCCGGAAAGTTCCCGCGGGAACCAAAAGAACTCAATCCACGCGGACGAAGTGTCTGCGGATCTCTATTATGGAGCTCAGAAGTTCGATCATAGTCTGTTGTTGTGTTTTAAGCAATTATGATTAACTTCAGTGCCGAATGTAACTTACATATATATTTTTTTTGTACCTACGTAGATTGTATAAATAAAAAGTGAAATGAATGTTTTCCATAATATTCTCAAGGGTGTATAAAGCCAATCCTCCTTTGGCCCAGCGTGACAGACTATTGTCTGAACCCGTTTCATTCTGTTTTGAGATCAAGTTCAGGATAATATTTGTCTCAATATATTTCATCAATAATATCAAGTTTTACTTTTTCAATTATAACGAAGTCCTAACTCGCGCTATCGTAATTCCAGAAAGACATAATCAGGAACAAGAGCACAGAGGGCTTACCGTTCCCGATGATCCTGTCTGGTACAGTGGTGACCTTCATGTGGTTCCTGTATGGGATTATACTGAAGAACAAGTTTCTTGTGGTGAGTATTTTTCAATCAATCAATCAGTCATTTATTTTTTGCCAGAATATGGTACATGCAACATTTTGACATAGATGTTAATAATTAGAGTCCACATATCCTGGCTATTAAGGGCCGGGTCGGGTGCGCGGCGCGTTGAATTCACCCACAGCGTCACCCGCCACGCTCCCGATCCGCGCCTGCGTACCTACTGTGTGATGTCGTCCATATAAATACGAGGAATAGGCATGATGACTGATTTTGAAAAATGGTCAGATTATGTTCGGAAGTATCTACTATTTCGAAAAAATATCTTATTTCAGCAGAAAAATAAGGTTTGGTAGATGAAATTGGCAATTGAAATTTAAATTTTAAAATTCACGCCAAAACGTTCGGCGGTGTCAAGTGGTGTCATGGCGTCGTTTGTGACGTCACTATTATTTTTACCAATGTACTCTGTGCAGTGTGCAGTAAACAAGTGTGATTGTCAAAGTTCGAAAATAATTGTGACGTCATTGTCGCTTCATTGGTGTTTTAACCAATATGGCGGATTGCTGTATTTTATAGTTTTATTTTATCAAAATAAATAGCAATCTTACTCGAAATAGGAAAAAAATACGTTTTTTATAATCCATGAATCCAATTTTATTAGATAAATTTATAATTTCATTGATTCTTTGTTACTGTCATCATGCCTATTCAACCAGCCGCGCACACGACCCGGCCCGCACCCGCTCCCTGTATGTTTTGCGCTTTACTGCTTTGTATTATTTGCACCCGAGCGAGCAGGGGTTTTCTCCTGCCTTAAGCTGCCAGAAGTAAGAAGATACATTCGGGAAAGGACATTTGCTAGATGGCAGGATGAATGGGACAAGTCCACAAATGGGAGATGGACGCACAAACTCATTGGGGACATAAAGACCTGGGTGTCCAGAAAACATGGAACACTGACTTTCCGTATGACACAGTGCTTCACGGGCCATGGTGTTTTCATGCAATACACAGAGCGCATAAGGAAAAGGGCTAGTAGTAAATGTATGTACTGCATAAATCCAATTGATGACGCCGAGCACACGCTGTTCCATTTCCCCCAGTTTGAAGAAAAAAGAAAGAAGCTGATTGATGACCTAGGAGACAAATTCAGAGTGAAGAGCATCATATGTGCAATGCTGGAGACGAAAAGAAACTGGACTGTAGTCCAGATATAATGAAAGAAAAGGAGATGGATGAAAGGGACGGAAGAGAATGAGGCAAGCTGAGGCAGTAATGGTAGGCCTTCGAGGCGGGGACATCACTGCTTTGAGAAAGGAGGGGTTTTTAGCCGGTAGGAATCCGGCACTATCCGATTCGGAGTCGGATGTCCATTTGGATTTTCCCCTCCTAGGGGAAAAAAAGGGGGTTTTCTCCGGTTGGCGGGGGTACTGGTTTCAAAGCCTGGCCTCCTTTCCCGGGTGGGGCGCGGCGTAACTTTGTACCCCGGTGATTGTCTTTTAGCCGTGTGGTTGGCTAGTGCCTGCCTAATTGAAGGCTACGGGCCCCTAATTTGCTCCAGACAAAAATGCGGCGGTCTCCGCACATACGCTAATAGATGGCGCTACTAGTAGTACACGAAGAAATCCGAACCAAGTGTCAGTGCCTCAAGTGTCACGAATTCTCGTAAAGGCCTTTAAATCAATGGCAATACTGATGTTGGTATTGCCATTCTATAAATCATACTTAATATTATAAATGCGAAAGTCAGTTTGTTTGTTGGTTTGTTGGTTTGTTGGTTTGTTGGTTTGTTGGTTTGTCCTTCAATCACGCTGCAACGGAGCAACGGATCGACGTGATTTTTGGCATGGATATAGTTGAGGACCTGGAGAGTGACATAGGCTACTTTTTATCCCGGAAAATTGAGGAGTTCCCCCGGGAATCCAAAAAACTTATTCCACGCGGACGAAGTCGCGGGCATCAGCTAGTAATAAATAAATGTTGCCACTCGAGCACACGATTACTACAGAAATTTCTCGAAATTGCTGTGTATATACTTATATATAGAGTACATATATATAATATAAAATTTCGCTATATCTATTCTAATATTACGAGTATAAATGCGAAAATATGGATGGATGGATGGATGTTGAATAGTCAATCACGCCAGAAAGGCTTAAGTAGGTAGGTATATCTATAATAACACATGACTACTTTTTCCCCGGAAGAGAGTTCCCGCTGGCATCAAAAACCTCAATCCACGCGGACAAAGTCGCGAGAATCGGCTAGTGATGTCTCAATTGTCTCTGTCTAGTCTAAAAAACGGTCTTATCGCTAAGCAATCTCCCAGACTCGCCTTATCTTATGGTGATAAGACAATCACCATAAGATATAGAAGAACCACCAGAAGAATATAATGATAAAATCTAACTAACTGTTAGTTTTTATCATTATAATATTCATAAAGATATAATATTAAAATTTTACCTTCAAATAAAATTTCTATTATGTTTCCTAAGACGTCCGAAGTCCATTATGAAGAGTACATCGCCTTTTCCACGCTTTCCCGCTAGATGTCGCTGATTTTCCGTCACGTGACCCGCGCCAAAACGCCCCCAACGGCATTTCTGTGAACTAACCAACAAAAACCAAAGCAAGCCGCCATGTTCCGCCATTGTTCGATTCTTAATGATGACGTGTTTATAGAATGGTAGCACCAGGAAGACATTATCTGGACTTCGGACGTCTTAGGAAACATAATAGAAATTTTATTTGAAGGTAAAATTTTAATATTATGTGTTCCGTTTGACGTCCGAAGTCCATTATGAAGAGACCTGTTTGTTATCTCCTGGTGGCTTGCGTAAAAGAAAAAACGCAACAATGTGATGCATTTTTACTACATGTTAATTACCAATAGTAGATAATATATAAGACATTTAAATATGAGAAACATATTAAATTCAAAATAAATCTGTTACGATTTCACAACAACTAGTACTAAGTATAGTAAAATTACCAGTTAAAACAGTAATAATCACATAAATATTATCATTGACTACGATGAATAATTAATTGTAATTAAAAATCAGACAATTAATCATAAAATTTAACTCGATACCGAAAAATATTGAGAAAGAGATTTTGTTGATACCGCACTATTTGCGTTACAATTTCCATCTATTTCTTTATGATAGTATTTTGTAATGTATTCTCATGCCGCCAATTTGCTTTAGACAGAATATCATTTATGGGATAGTTTTCAACCCAATTTAAGGAGGACACCGCGGGTCTAATGCTGCCGGGTGTAGCCGGGGTTGTGCGAAGTTGAGAAACCCTAAGAGGCTTTGCGCCTGCTTGAGGGTCCAACTGCCGGTTGCTAGAAGCGAAGTTGAGAAACCCTAAGAGGCTTTGCGCCTGCTTGAGGGTCCAACTGCCGGTTGCTAGAAGAGACATGAGACTCTGACGAACTTTTGTTATCTTGTCTGGGGGTAGGGACTTGATGTTGTGGTGTGTGTCCCAATTTACTCCCAAGTACTCGAGCGATCTCGTCGGTTTTGTGATCGATTTCTCGAAATTGAGACACCAACCTAGGTCGGTTAAGAATTTGACAGTCAGTAGGACGTGAGCTTTCAGAATTTTCTTGGATTGATGGACTATGAGAAAATCGTCCAAGTACACCACTAGGCGGAGGCCTTTGTCGCGTAATACTTGGGCAGTCCAATATCCTCGGTGCGGCCGCCAGACCGAATGGTAGGCCTGTCATTTGCAGCAACCGACCTTTGTAACTGACACGCAAATAACGTCGTCCTTATTGGGATATGATAGTAAGCCTGACTCAGGTCGAGCTTGACCATCCAGTCGCCCGCTTGTAGAAACCTTAGCATTCGATGATGATGAAAAAGACGAAAATGTTTCGGTATCATGTATCGGTTCAGAGCCTTTAAATTGAAAATAACTCTGTTCTTTCCATTGTTTTTGGGTATTATGAAAAGTTGGGAATTGAATGACGCAGTTAGCGGGGCTGGTTCTAATACCTGATTTTTGATCATCTCTAAAATTTCTGCGGTCATGCTGTGGGAGGTTGGAGTTTGATACTCCGTCAGAACATCCATCGTTGGCAGAACCAAAGTAGGGGTTTGATTTAAAGGAAATCGGGCGTCCGATATAAGTTTTAAAATAGTTTTGGGTGGATTGAAACGCACCCACTTGTCTCGATAATGTTTGAGACAACCGCCCGAAAACTTTTTCGAGTCATTTTCTCGAATTTCTACTTTTGAAACTGTTTCCCTTTTGCCCCCCCTTTTTCTTTCTATCAGTGGAGTCCAAATTTCCTTTCCTATCCTTACCCTGCTTGGCTTTGCCTTGTCGAGAGCGAAAAGTATTTTCCCATGATGTGGATGGTAATGAGGATTTTGGACGTACCTGTGAATGCGAAGGCATTGGGACGCTTTGCTTTTGTAGGTTATCAAATACCTCCCAATTTTTTGTAAATATTGTGACAAATCGGGTGGACTGAAAATATATTCTGAAGATGCGGGTATTTTATCTAAATCCTCACGAATGTACTTTCCTTTTAAACTCTCTAAAAGTTACTTATTCTTTTTTTTTTTTTTAAATTTTTTAATTTATTTATTTTAGGGTTTTAATTCATTAACAAGGCGCTTACGCCGTAATTCTACTATTTCCGCACGTTTTCCACATATAATCTGCAGAATGTCATGTGAAATACTCTTATAGTTTGAATCGCTGCCAAATATCTGCTTTCCGAGGAATCAAACACGATCCGGGTCTCTATCCACGATAGCCTTTGGAACGGACGGTTCTTTTATTGATACAATCAATTCGGAAATAGCATTAATTTTTCCTGAGGGCTGTAAAAAGGGATCTTGTAACACGCTAGTAGTTGCCTCAGTAGGAGAAACGTGAGGCCTAGTAGTCGAACTCAAAATATCAAAATTCAAAATATTATTATTGACTCACCAATTGTTGAGAAAGAATTTCAAACCTCCGTTCCAACTCGCCCGAGTCAGAAAGTGAACGCCTGCGGTGCCCCGAGCGGCTGCGCCGCCTTTTCGGTGGCGGCGGCGCTTCTTCTGATGACGAATCTTCACTCCTACTCGACGACGACGAATTTTCGGACCGAACTACTTTGTCGGCCTCTATTGGCACGGGATTCTCATCCATTTTGCACAAATTTAATTAATTCGTAACGGAAAATCTATTTAATAAGTAAAATAATCTACTCAAATTATAAAACTTTCTACTTCTATCTCAAAAGTTTTAAATTAATTCTAACGGTCTTGCGTTGTTGAAAAACGACGCAACAATGGCGGAACATGGCGGCTTGCTTTGGTTTTGTTGGTTAGTTCACAGAAATGCCGTTGGGGGCGTTTTGGCGCGGGTCACGTGACGGAAAATCAGCGACATCTAGCGGGAAAGCGTGGAAAAGGCGATGTACTCTTCATAATGGACTTCGGACGTCAAACGGAACACATAATATAGGTAAGATTATAAATTGCTATTGGTTATGTCACCGTAAGATTGCAAAAACCTTTGAAAACCGGTAATCTAACGCTTTTTATCCCGATATATTGTTAACTGTCGAAAGATTGTGAACCGTTCAATGTTCTGAGTGTCAATTTTTGAAATACCTATTCATTGTATTTACGTTTTCTTGTCTCTTTCTTGTAGGTTAGGTTAGGGTTCGACGTAAGTCATCAGGTTGTGCACTTAGGTTTTATCGGTTTAATATACCTAACAGATTACAATCTACCGAAAAAGAATGCGTTAAATTGTAATATATCGACAGTTAACAATCTCGCTAGTTAGATTAGAATGTAACGGTTTTTGCAATTTTACGGAGACAATTATAAATTAACTTAAATACCCAAGAAGTTTGTACGAGAGATAACAATTTGGTATTTACCTACTATACCTACCCATGCAAAAAATCACGTCGCTCCGTTGGTACGTTGCGGCGTAATTGTAGGACAAATCAACAAACAAACACACTTTCGCATTTAACATATTAGTATTATACCGATCAGCGAGTATAGATGTGCGATGTTATGACTGCGCAATTTTTTGCGAGTTAGGCCAATCATGTGCCAATTCTGTTGACCAAAACATTATTACTTTAAGAGACAGTTTCGAAGTATGCCTTTTTCTCTTTCCAGCTCCAGAACGTGGTGGTGTTTTCACTATGCGCGTTCCAGCTGTCTCTGTTCGTGATCTACCCCTCTAAGCCAAAGGAAACCAAGAAGGAGAAGGTCAAAGCGAAGAAAACGAACTAACAGTATGTACGGGCCGAGCCGTATGTAGGTACAGTTCGCGCGCGATTTGAATGCAGAGTAAATGTATGGTGACATACATTTGCTCTGCATTCAACTCGCGCGCGAACTGTAGATAGATAGATAAATGATTTATCTGCCTGCGAAAACAATTTACAATATTTGCTTACAAAAGTAAGTAAGTTCTATTGCTTGTTACAATCTTTAAATAAGGCTCCTCGCTCCCGCAGCAAGCAAGCCGCAGCGCTGGTTTTTAAATGTCTAAGAAGGTATGAAAAGGAAACATTTTTTTGTTTTTAAACTAGAATATATCAGTTTCAGTTTCAGTTTCTTTATTATTGCAAAATATCTTAAAATATCTTTATCTGCATTCAAACAATTTTAACCGACTTCCAAAAAAGGAGGAGGTATTCAATTCAGCGCGTATTTTTTTTTAATGTATGTTACCGCATATCTCCGTAATTTCTAAGCCGATTTGAAAAATGATTTTTCAAATCGACTTCAACCTAATGGGTAGAAATCAAAATTATTTTTTACTTTACAGTGGCGTTGGAAGTCGATTTTTTGTAAAGAATTTTTAAAATCTTACCTGAGCCGGGAATTGAGCTGAGCTGGCAGTTTCAAAACTGAGTTAAAAATAAAAAAAATATGTTGCGTACCGGCCCGCTCTAATGTACAGTCCGCGAGGCGTAAGCTGAGCTTTGCATTTGTGTGAGTGTACATAGATAGTGTAGGTGTAACATTGGCCTAAAGCGCGGCGCGTCCCTTGCTTGGTATAAACCGGTTTTTACTGCTTTTTGACAATCGGCCTGAGGCGCGGTGCGTCCATCGCTTGACGCAACTTCTCCGCGCACCTTCCGCACTTCACCTCTTGTACTGGTAGCAGCGTGACGTGTTTCTTAATATTTTATTTTGTGCTAGACTAGATTCGTTAGTGAAAAATGCCGGCTAACACAAGTAAACAAAGAATAAGAAAACCTTTAAATAGCCAAGTGAAAGAAATTTTGTGCAATCTAAATAAGTATTTTAAAGACGTGAACGATAAAGACATGTCAAGTGTCACTACATCTGCCCAATTGGTAGCGACATCGACCGGGATTCCTCTGTCTACTGTCAAACGCGTTTTAGTGGAAGTTAAACGTGTTTTGGAAGATGGGAGCAAATTTACATCTCCGAAGAAGACCAGATGTAGAAAAAATATTATCAATATTGATGATTTTGATAAAGTGGTAATCCGAAGAACTATTCACAATTTTCACATTACCGATAAAGAAGTACCAACTATGAAGCGAATACATGAAAAGTTGAAGGCGGATATAAATTATCCCGGTTCAATTTGGTCATTACGTAAAGAAGTGTCTCTTTTAGGGTTTAAGTGGAAAAGGACAGAGGATAATAGGCAAATTCTAATGGAAAAACATGAGATTCGTTATCTTCGTATAAATTTTTTGATTAAAATAGCCGAATATCGCACTCAAGGACGGCCAATCGTTTACACCGACGAAACATATTATATAGATACGACTCACACTTCTTCGAAATCTTATTCAGATGGTAGCACTGCTGGTTTGAAGAAACCAATTTCCAAAGGAAATCGTTTAATTATAGTCCATGCCCGAAGAAGAATTTTAATATTTTTTCATATTTGAATTGTATTTATCTTTTACGAATAAAATTTATTTTTAAAAGTTTTTTGTCTGACTCTACTTTTAGTGATCACTCACACAAATGCAAAGCTCAGCTTACGCCTCGCGGACTGTACTAAGTATACATATAAGATATAGCCACAATATCTGTGGCTTTCTGACGCTCATATAGTTAGTAATTATTGTGTTGGAATATAATTCCTATTTTCTTATAATATATATACATAATATATATTTAAAAAAAAATGTAAATAGTATGCAGATTTTCATGTGACATGCTATTTTTGCTGGCATTAGTTAGTTGAGTTGTATCTTTGAAATGAACTATATATGTTAACAGGTCCATAACTAAGAAAAATATGCACATTGTGGCCAATTCTGTGTAACATAATCTCTAAATTAAACTAAAAAAAAAAGCAAAAGTAAAAATGTAGTTCTGTCCCTTTCTGCAGAGAGTATAATGAAAAGCTTAGCAATATTTTTAAGGCTGTCATTTTAGTTTAGTTTAAAGATTGTGTGTGCACAACAGAGTCAGCCCCAATGCTTATTAATGGTTTTTTTCATAGACTTTTCTGAAGTAAAACTGACTCGACAAAACCATTTATAAGCAGTATTATTGTTATATAAGTAAGGTCCTACGACTATTTTTTTTAAAAATCGCGGAAAATATTATGTTTACCTATTTACCTACCTCATAGTTAGTGGTTCATACAAATTGGATTTTAATTAAAAATAACTTTAAACAAGTATTTTTGTTTTGAAATATCTATTGTTTTTATTCTTTTTTACAACTTTTGAACATTTTTAGTATTTTTACTGTTTGAATCTTATGAAAAAGTCATAATTTCATTGTGTTATATTTATTTATTTTATGAAATATTTAATCATGTTATATTAAGCTAAGCATTCCAACTTATGTAATGTTACATATAAGAAATAATTTTACAGTTCAATTTTAGATAAGCTCGACATCAATGACGTAAAAAATTCTGAGGCCCCTGGCAAATGGGGGCCTGATATTCTTGAGTCGTAGGCTCTTAGGTTTTATCAGTTTTCCCACTTGTTCAGGACACTGATAGCCGTGGGTGAAATGAAAAGCATTAAACCCCGAACGTATGAGCATTTATTAAGACCACTATGCGGACATTATACACAGTCATAGGGTATCAAGTCATACCGCGAGGCATTGACCGACAGCGACATCTAGTTTACATAAAAACAACTTTTATTTTTATTCTACATACAGCAATTTCTTTAGAATCTTGAACATACCGCCAGCCAAGGACTAAGTAGTCCTTCAATAGAAGATACTACTACTAAAAACAGTTTTGACAATTGGGTGACTACACACCAATTACCAACAATAGAAAGGAAACTAAACAAATGACACATTGTTAACGATGGTTAGATAAGTTATTATCTACAATATACATAAAAATATGAGCTGGAATAGGCCAAATTTAAAGATTTTTATATAATAAACTTATTTTGAAAGACTTATAAAATAGGAACATACAAACATTATTAAACTAAAACGACAAAAACAAAATGGAATCATTTGAAAATGACATAAGTACTTGGTAGAGTTACAGAAAAGGGCTAGAATCTTGAAGTTGGACATTGAATTACCTTTGTACTTTAACTCTTTGTAACGAAGTGTGACGACACACGTATTTTATCTTGCCTGAGATATAGTATGGATTCTGCTAACTTGTAACAAGGCCACTCAAGGTAAGTTGTCCTCTTGCACTTAACTCATGATTCTGTTTTTACCGCTGAAGCTCAATATTCCATTTGTTTTGTTTCGTTTAAATATGGTCAGCTTTAAATTTAATACTTCCGAGAGAAATAAGTTGCCGTGGACCCTAAATTTTTTAGATTATTTATTTTAACCAGATATCGTTAATAACGTTTCTCTGATTTGCAATAATCCGCTTTTATCCAGAAAGAGGTAAAGGGCGATTGATTTGTTCTTTTTAGGATTTGATTTCTGTCCTAAGAAGATTTTCATTTTCTGAATGAATATCTACGACCTACGTTTAATGCCTTTGGATACAGCTTTAAATGTAACTTTTCTATTTCTTATGTTTTTGTAATAATTTTAGTTTCAGGTGCAGATGATTCGTCGAGCAGTTTCACCGTGTCCTCGAGTGCATTGGACCGGTCGTTCCAGGTAAGTTTTATTATTTTTTGCTGTCACTTTTTCCTTTCCTTCCCTATCCTTTAACGTATTTTCTTTTAATACTCCTAATAATTCTTTCCGACTCCTAACCCTTTTTTGTGATATGAAACTTCTCTTTTTAAATATAGACTTTAAGTGTTCACAATTTTCAGTTTCAGATTGGCAACTGAGGATAAAGTCTTCCCAGTAATAATCTAGCGTGAGCCATCCTAAATTCGTTACGATCTGCTTTAGAGTATTGACAGCTAAGTAATGGGCCCATGATGTGACATACGACATTCTTAATAATTTATAATCTTTTATTTCAGAATCGCTATTATCTCGCCGCACCATTGGCTTACAAATTTTGAAGATGTGTGTAATAAGCAATATGGCATGTAGATACCAGCACATGAGTCGGGGCCAAATGGTTTTACTGAGCGATACCTTAGGCGTACTTAACTTGGTTCTAGTTGTTGGTGCTTTATCTCCAAATATCCGTGTGTTAGCATCGTGGCGAATTGGCACTTCGACAACGTAACTATAAGACTGGTCTCCGCTCGTACCTGCTGTTTTGTCACCTGCTTGTCTTTCAGCATTGGAAACATTTTTCTCCATCCTGTTACGATCTGATTCAAGCGTGACATGCATATTCATAATTCTGTTGTGACATTGGTGTTTTGCGTTTTCATCGAAATCTACCTGACCCGACAGTATCCATCCGAGGTAAGTATCCTGTGCAATTAATGATCCATTGGATTTTTTAATCAACCCTTGTTTCAGAATACTGCCATATACTTCGGCACCCAACAAAAGGTCGATCTTATTGGGAACATTATACTGAGGATCAGCCAGTCCAACTTGATTTAAATCTGTCCATTGTGGTAGAACTAATTTCTGTTCTGGCAAGACCGAGGTGATCTGCTTTAATACATGAGCCTTAATTTTAAGTTTAAAATTTGGATCATGAAGTGACTGCATGTTTAACATCACTACATGCTTAGAAATAATGTCACTGTGACTTCCACCTAAACTTGAAACGTAGTTTTTGTCAGTAATCTTATCTAATCCTAAAAGTTCAACATTTGTTTCTGAAATAAAAGATGCTTGCGAGCCTTGGTCTATGAGAGCTCTAAGTTCATGAGAACGGCTGCTTTGGGATTCAACATTTACTAAAGCAGTGGGCAATAAGGTTTGGCTATGTATTTGCCTCTTGGCAAAATGGGATGCAATATGATTGGCCTCATACGTCGAATTAATTTCTACTTCGCTATTTTGGGTTTGCTCATCATCTTGGTTAGTCTCTATGGCCTCTGTGGCAATTGCAACGGTATACAAAGGGGGTTTTCCATGGAGGAGAGTGTGGTGACGCTTATTACAAATACGGCAAGTTGTAGGTACACGGCAGGTTTTTTCTGTGTGATTAGGGCCTAAGCAGTTCCAGCAAAGCCCTAATGACTTCACTAGTTCTTGTCGACTGTTCACATCTTCTTGGATAAATTTACTACATGAGAATAGTCGATGATTTTCAGTGCAGTGAGGACAAGTTACGTCTGGAATAGCATGCAATGATTTTGAAATACTAGAGGTAAACTTAGGTTTAGTTTTAACAGGTTCAACAAATTCTAAAGCTCGGAAGCGGCATTCTAAAAATTCTTTTAAATGTGTAAAGGTCGGCAACTCTTCGCCCAAACTATTCACATGTAATTCCCACTGTTTACGCGTCTCAGTATCCAACTTCAAGCTTACGATATAGATAATAAGTATATCCCAAGAATCTACCTTAATACTTAAATTAGACAACTCGTGCAAACAGTCAGATGTGGTATCTAGGAGGTCCTTGAGACCGTTAGAACATTCATTCGTCATTGGTCGTTGATTGAATAACCGTTTAAGGATGCAATTTGACATAAACCGCTTATTGTTATACCTATTCTGCAATAAGTTCCAACATTTTGTGTAATTAGCTTGAGTTATGGGAATATGTTTTATTAACTGTTCCGCTTCTCCTTTGAGTTGAGTTTTCAAATAATGTAAGCGTTGGACGTCATCTAAAGCAGCGTTATTATGTATCAAAGAGATAAAAAGATCTTTAAATGACGACCACTCTGCATAGTTACCACTAAACACAGGTATAGATATTTTCGGCAACCGCACAAGAGAATCCTTAGCCGCGTTAACTGAGAAAGCATCAAGGTTTGTACTAACTCTAGTTGTTGAGCTCAATAGCGTCGTCAACTCACTCTTATAGACTAAGTAACTTTCGTAACCTAAGTTGAAGATATCACTTTTAAAGTAACCATTTTTGTCCAATTCCTCACTCTCATAACAGGAAATGATGCTCTCATGTTTGTTAGAAAATCGTTTGATTGTCTCCTCTATTCCTTCCAATCTTGCCGTGACGTATGATTCTGTTATTCGTTCCTTAGGGGATTTTTTAAAATTGTTTCTAGCTCTTTCTATTTGATTTTTCAAATCTTGCATTACTCTTAAATCAGCTTCCATTTTAACTCCTTTTAATTTTACTATTGATAATCAAAATTTTCTGAAATTTTACGAAGTCCAAATTTTTTTTCAAGTGTTAACTTAGTTGAAATTTTCTAAGTCCAAATTTTATTCTATGTGTTTTCAACTCTTCACAAATCTTACAAGTCTAAATATTTTTCAAGTGTTGGATTTTTTCTTTTTGAAATTGTACTAAGTCCAAAAATTTTTCTAAGTTTTTGAAACGTTAAATATCAAGGTAAATTTGGACATAGGTTCCCCGTCTGGTCGTTTTTCAACGAATTTTTCTAAGTCCTAGCTAACACTTTTGCAAATTTTACAAGTCTACAAATGATGCATTAATTTTCTAAGTTTTTCTCTCACTGTTAATAGAGTTTAAATTTGCGTACTCACAGTTCTGTTGCACTTTACCACTTCACATATTACGAAGTTCCCGCTTGTTGTCTTTTGGAGCTGCTGTTGTCAGGAATGGCCACCAGGTGGCGCCACTGGATCTTGTGTCACCTTTCTTGAAGACGTCAGTTGTCAATGCTATTTATGACTGTCAACTTCACAACTTGACACTGACAGCTGTCACTGCGTTTATTTTGACACTTGATAATATTCACCACAAACTGAATTAATACCTACTCTCTTTAAATTAATTTAAAAGACAATGTACCAATATTGGTCAAAAAACGCTCCGACTTTGAAGGACCTTGTTCAGGACACTGATAGCCGTGGGTGAAATGAAAAGCATTAAACCCCGAACGTATGAGCATTTATTAAGACCACTATGCGGACATTATACACAGTCATAGGGTATCAAGTCATACCGCGAGGCATTGACCGACAGCGACATCTAGTTTACATAAAAACAACTTTTATTTTTATTCTACATACAGCAATTTCTTTAGAATCTTGAACACACTCTTATTCAATTCCATTGCTCCATTGCCTAACATTTTTTTTAATCCAGTACAAAAAGAACTTTATTGATTAGTATTCTAATTTATACTGCCATTTTATTAGCTGTTCAATATAATTTCACTAAGTTACTACTACTATACCAAAATGTTGGATGAATGGTAATTAACACCTTAACGGTTACTATAATTTTGTTGTTAAGTTAACATCAATAAATTATTGTGAATAGCAATTAAACAATTAATAGCTTACAAAGTAAGTTACCGAAGGAATTTGTGATAAAACATAATTATATCAGTGATGAAATAGAATGTATTCTAAGTATTTTTTATTAATACACTTATATTTGTGCAAAATATTCTTTTTATTTGGAAACTTCCGTAATTCTTATTAGCAAGAGTCGTAGAATGTAGGGTTGGTACTATGAAAGGGTTATTGGCACACCCCATGTGAAAATATAACTGGGTCAGTCAAAAATACTGCATTTTATGCTAGATGACGTCATGAGAAATCCATGTATAGTAAAAACTGGTATAGTCCCATAAACTTAACTGACCCGTTGACAGCTTTGCTAGTAAATATAAAAAATAAAAACAAAACTGAACATGCATAAAAATTAGTTCCAATATTGGCCACCGAGCCAAATAACTTAGTGTAAGTAAGACATATCGTGGTTTGATGACATATTAATATTAACGGACACGTGCCATGATAAATTCGATAATTTAATTGTCGATACCACTGGGTTGAAATATCGACCAGTAAATCATCGAATGTATCGTGGTACGTACTTAAAGTAGAGGTAATTTTATACGAATATGAAAAGATTTTAAATTGACAAAGTGTTATAATAGGAACATAATATAGTTATTTGTTCAACAAGATAGCAAAGTTCGTTTTCGTTATGAGTGCCTAGTTTGATGAAATTGAATACTCTCGTGATTCTAAGTTAGAATCCTGAGTGTAGTGAGAGATTTAAAGGTACTAGAAACAAAAACCTTTGCCATCGTTTGATAGGTACACACAACTTTTCACCTCAATTGAGAGAAAATACAAACTGATTCTAAAAGTTTCGTGGAAATACCCAATCCACAGTGTTCTAAATTCAAAGTACTTTTATAATATAATAATAACTAGTGGTTCGCCCCGAACTGAGACCTCGCGGTATGAGGTATCCATAAGATACTTTATTATTAATTGTAAGCACAAACGAATAAACTTTTACAGAGCGCCATCTATTGACATCATTGTGAAGTTGTATTAAAAATACTGAAGCTCATTAAAAATAAAAAAAAATTCATTTCCTTATAATATTTATCTTATTTTAGTATTTGTTGTTCAAGGCTCAGCCTTTCAGAAAATTGAGAGTTCTGAGGTCAACTTTGGACGTTAGAAAATCTCCAGTTTGAAAGGAAACCCCCTCCCCCCCATTTCGTCAATTTTAGGGGGAAAATTTTTAAAAAAATTTTTGGACTATTCCTAATTATCTTTAAAATGATATACCGCACAACCCTATGTAACGCTATAAAAATATTTTATTGATGAGAGCCCCCCTGAAATAAAGATTTTTATAACTTTTAAGCCATATTCGGCTGGAGGCCATCAGTTTACATATTATTTTTAAATTTGAAGTAATTACCTTCAGTAATTCAGAAGTTATAAGGCTCTGACAGACGGACGGACGGACAAGAGCAAATACACTCAAGTAGACTCAGATACCTTCGCTTTTTTTTCATTCCTCGCTGTCAATACACAACAAGATCCTGTTATACAGACAAGTCCTGATGCCCATTTGGACCTACGGCATACAGCTATGGGGCTGTACCAAAAAGAGTAACATCCAAATCATACAGCGGTTCCAAAATAAAGTACTCAGGAGTATAGTAAATGCGCCCTGGTACATCAGAAATGACGATATTCATCGGGACCTCAATATTGAATACGTCGAACAAATTATAACCAAATTTGCCAAAGCCCACGACCATCGGCTTCATCACCATGTTAACGTTGAGGCAATCCAGCTGCTCGACGTAACGAAACTAGTGAGAAGACTAAAAAGGACTAAGCCTTTTGAGTTAGTGTATAGTGATAAGTGACAGTGTAAAGTGTAGTGCTAATAGAACACATGAACAAAGTGTCTAAGATTATCAAGAAAGACTAAGATGCGTCAATGGACAACTTCTTAGTACATAAGATAAATTATAAGTTTAGGTTAAAGCAAAACTGCTCATTAGCCAATTAGTTAGGCTAGATCGTAGTTAAATGAGTACCTCGCTGGTTCTCAATAATAGTAAAAAAAAAAAAAAAAACCTTCGCTTCGCTCGGTCAATAAATTCTCTTTATTTGTAGAAACTAGGGCTCACTTTGTTAGTTCAAAAAAAAAATTTGTAGATACTAGATACACAACCATTGTTAGAAAATTATTATACATTATTACACAAAAAAATATTAGAAAAATATTAAATACTAGCTATTACCCGCGGCTTCGCTCGCGTGGCTCAAGGGAACAATAAATGAGTTTTTGTTAGAAAACTGTATTTAAATTAAGCATGCAAGAGGATGCCATGGAGAAGAATACTGAGACGTTTAGTATCGACGTCTTTCATCGAAAGGCAAGAGCAAGGTTTTTCATGCACGAAAAATGAAAAAAAATATTCACGATATCTACGAAAGAAAACACAATGCTATAGGTTACACGTTATACAGATTCCTGATTATACAAACGATGTCGCATAGTTGCAGCAGCATGTAACCTATGCGTCTTCATATATACCCATGTAAAAAATGACGTCGATTCGTTGCGCCGTTGCCGCCTAATTGAAGAAGAAATGCGAGAAAAAGAGCATTCTATCCCACAGGAGCTGTTAGTTTTTCCGGGATAAAAAGTAGCCTATGTTACCCTCCAGTTCCTCAAGTATACCCATGTAAAAAATCACATCGATCCGGTGAGCCGTTGCCGCCTAACTGTAGAACAGATGCGAGAAAAAGGGCATACTATCCCACAGGAGCTGTTAGTTTTTCCGGGATAAAAAGTAACCGATGTCACTCTCCAGTTCCTTAATTATACCCATATAAATAATCACGTCGATCCGGTGTGCCGTTGCCGCCTAATTGAAGAAAAATGCCAGAAAAAGAGTATCCTATCCCACAGGAAGTGTTTATTTTTCCGAGATTAAAAGTAGCCTATGCCACTCTCCAGTTTCTCAATTATATCCATGTCAATAATCACGTCGATCCGGTGTGCCGTTGCCGCCTAATTGAAGAAAAATGCGAAAAAAAAAACATCCTATTCCATAGGAACTGTTCGTTTTTCCGGGATAAAAAGTAGCCTATGTCACTCTCCAGGTCCTCAAATATACCCATGCAAAAAATCACGTCGATCCGTTGCGCCGTTGAAGCGTGATTGAAGGACAAACCAACAAACCAACAAACAAACTGACTTTCGCATTTATAATATTAGTATGGATATGGAAGTATGGATGTCAGTCTCCAGTTCCTCAATTATACCCATGTAAAAAATCATGTCGATCCGGTGTGCCGTTGCCGCCTAATTGAAGAACAAATGCGAGAAAAAGAGAATACTATCGCACAGGAGCTGTTATTTTTCCGGGATAAAAAGCAGCCTATGTCACTCTCCAGTTCCTCAATTATTCTCATGTAAAAAATCATGTCGATCCGGTGTGCCGTCGCCGCCTAATTGAAGAAAAAATGCGAGAAAAAGAGCATACTATCCCACAGGAGCTGTTAGTTTTTCCGGGATAAAAAGTAGCCAGTTTCACTCTCGAGTTCCTCAATTATACCCATGTAAAAAATCACGTCGATCCGGTGTGCCGTTGCCGCCTAATTGATGAACAAATGCGAGAATAAGAGCATACTATCCCACAGGAGCTGTTAGTTTTTCCGGGATAAAAAGTAGCCTATGTCACTCCAGTTCCTCAATTATACCCATGTAAAAAATCACTTCTATCCGGTGTGCCGTTGCCGCCTAATTGAAGAAAAATGCGAGAAAAAGAGCATCCTATTCCACAGGAACTGTTTGTTTTTCCGGGATAAAAAGTAGCCTATGTCACTCTCCAGTTCTTCAATTATACCCATGTAAAAAATCACTTCTATCCGGTGTGCCGTTGCCGCCTAATTGAAGAAAAATGCGAGAAAAAGAGCATCCTATTCCACAGGAACTGTTTGTTTTTCCGGGATAAAAAGTAGCCTATGTCACTCTCCAGGTCCTCAAATATACCCATGCAAAAAATCACGTCGATCCGTTGCGCCGTTGAAGCGTGATTGAAGGACAAACCAACAAACCAACAAACCAACAAACCAACAAACCAACAAACCAACAAACAAACTGACTTTCGCATTTATAATATTAGTATGGATATGGAAGTATGGATGTCAGTCTCCAGTTCCTCAATTATACCCATGTAAAAAATCATGTCGATCCGGTGTGCCGTTGCCGCCTAATTGAAGAACAAATGCGAGAAAAAGAGAATACTATCGCACAGGAGCTGTTATTTTTCCGGGATAAAAAGCAGCCTATGTCACTCTCCAGTTCCTCAATTATTCTCATGTAAAAAATCATGTCGATCCGGTGTGCCGTCGCCGCCTAATTGAAGAAAAAATGCGAGAAAAAGAGCATACTATCCCACAGGAGCTGTTAGTTTTTCCGGGATAAAAAGTAGCCAGTTTCACTCTCGAGTTCCTCAATTATACCCATGTAAAAAATCACGTCGATCCGGTGTGCCGTTGCCGCCTAATTGATGAACAAATGCGAGAATAAGAGCATACTATCCCACAGGAGCTGTTAGTTTTTCCGGGATAAAAAGTAGCCTATGTCACTCCAGTTCCTCAATTATACCCATGTAAAAAATCACTTCTATCCGGTGTGCCGTTGCCGCCTAATTGAAGAAAAATGCGAGAAAAAGAGCATCCTATTCCACAGGAACTGTTTGTTTTTCCGGGATAAAAAGTAGCCTATGTCACTCTCCAGTTCTTCAATTATACCCATGTAAAAAATCACTTCTATCCGGTGTGCCGTTGCCGCCTAATTGAAGAAAAATGCGAGAAAAAGAGCATCCTATTCCACAGGAACTGTTTGTTTTTCCGGGATAAAAAGTAGCCTATGTCACTCTCCAGGTCCTCAAATATACCCATGCAAAAAATCACGTCGATCCGTTGCGCCGTTGAAGCGTGATTGAAGGACAAACCAACAAACCAACAAACCAACAAACCAACAAACCAACAAACCAACAAACAAACTGACTTTCGCATTTATAATATTAGTATGGATTTACACTGCTTAAAACCAGTGAGCAAAAACGAGTTTTGTTCACTAGCTACAGGCAGTAAAGGCGCGTTTTTCGAACTAAAGAGGTAAAAAGAAATAAAACTACACACGTATGTTCTTAAACATACAGTAGAGGTAGACCTTCGCCATACTCTCCTTAGTACTGGTGACGGTGTACTCAATGTCCATGCGTGCTCGTTCATAGGGAAACACGCTGGGGAATTGATCCAACGGAATCGTGAGATTCATGAAATAATATGTGCCCTGGAAATTTAAACTGAGTTGTTTATGCTCGTCCTCTATACTAATATTTTATGTGTTAAAGTTTGTATGAATGGATGTTTTTTGCTTAATCACGCCAGAACGGCTGAACGGATCTGTATATAATGTGGCACAGAGCTGAATTTCTGTGGTCTGGCGCCATGCTACATTTGGGCTTTCACGCTCACGATTAAAGTATAAAAAATATTATACTTACAACGGCGAGTGGGCATTTTATTCCATATTCCATGACTCTTGGCCCAATGAATTTCTCATTTCTCAGTAAATCGCAAAATTTGTAATGCAACTCCACAAACGAACGCCTGTACTCGTTATGAAGAAACTCGTTGAATACCAAATTAAACTGAAATAATTAAAATCCTAAGTAATAATAAGTGCGAATGTGTGTTTGTTACGCTTTCACGGCCCACCGGAGACTTCTTCATAAAGTAAAGGGTACATTCGGGAATTTATAATTTATGTATTTTCTCTGGTCTGGCCTGGTGAGAGGCTTCGGCCGTGGCTAGTTAACGTCGGCAAAAACGTACCGCCAAGCGATTTAGCGTTTCGGTACGATGCCGTGTAGATACCGATTGGGGGTATGGGTTTTATATAACTGCCATACCCCCCATACCCATGCCATAACAACTAACAAGTAAGGCAGCTGTCATTTTAGACTGCATGATCGTTAACCATCAGGTGAGATAGCTTTCTAGGGCTAACTTGTAGTGGCGTAAAAAAACTTTAACACTCACGACGCAAACAATACAAACCGTGACATTATTATTCCACTCGTGTTTTATAGATGACACTATATTGATATAGTAACCACTGTTTCGGCCATATCTTTTAACAGCCCAAGTATAGTTATTAAAGTATTTCTCGTTCACGTATACAACTTTTACTCTCTCAGGAATGAACTGCAGTCCCTGTATGGAATTTGATTTATTATTAATTCATTACTTACTATGAATAATATCTTCATCGAAGAATTATAGTAATGTATATTATTTAAAATAAGTTATATTCAAGCTGAAACGATTCATTATGATTTTTTGCTTGGGTATAGTTGAGGGCTCTCCAAGTGACAAACAAAATTTAGGAGTTCCTATGGGAGTTAAAAAACTAATTCCACGCCTTCGAAGTCGCGGGCATCAGCTAGTAATATATTTTAATACTTACACAATATGTAACCAAAATTGAAATACCAGAGAGTAAAACAAAATAATGAATTAAAATGGTCATTATATTTCTATTCACTAAACAAGAGGCTTTCAAGTGCTTGAAGAAGAAAGAAAACTAATATGACCCACTGTAAAACGTTTATTTTTATGTGATTTTAATAACATGGGGGACCAAAAATCATCGGGAAGTTGGCACAATGACATCGCTTATTTCTGTTAAGTTATTTTGACGAAATAATTCATTTTTAATGAATTCATACGCAGTTTAATGCGATTCAAATGAATTGTGGATTTTATCTAGCTGAATTAAGTTAATTGTGTAGTCCACTTTCATACAAAATGAACAGGTACCGGTTGGTTATCATTCAACAGAGTGGAGGGTAACATAGGCTACTTTTTATTCCGGAAAATTAGGGAGTTCCCGCAGGAATCACAAAATTAAAACCAAGCGGACGAAGTCGCGGGCATTAGCTAGTTGGTTATAAATAATAATTACTTAAATAGGTGTAAGTGGTTTTTATTCTCGCGGGAGCTCCTTATTTTTCCAGGATAAAAAGAAAGTAAGAAAAAAGTATTAGTATGATTAGTACTATCATACCGATCAGCGAGTATACTTTTGACATAATTTATTTAATTGATCAATGACGTAATAAAATCTGAGGCCCCTGATAAATGGGGGCCTCATTTTCTTGACTTAGGCTCCTAGGTTTTATCAGTTTTCCCACTCTTATTCAATTCATTGCTCCATTGCTTGACATTTTTTAATATTCAGTACAAAAATAACTTTCATGTTAAGTATTCTCATTTATACTGCCATTTTATTAGCTATTCAACATAATTTTACTAAGTTACTATGTACCTACTAAAATGTTGGATGAATAGTAATTTACACCTAAACATTTACTATAATTTTGTTGTTACGTTCATTGTGAATAGCAATCAAACAATTAATAGTTTACAATAGTAAGTTACCGAAGTAATTGTGATAAAAAATAATTGTATCAGTGATCAAATAGAGTATATTCTAACTAAGTATTTTTATTAATGTACTTATTTAATAAGTATCTATGTAATACATTTGTGCAATATATTATTAGGTACTTATTTTTATTTGTAAACTTCCTTAGTAGTTTAACTCTAGTCAACAAGTGCTTTTTGGGTCAAACGTTTTTCTCCGCCTCCGAAAAATATGAACGAGTTGTCGTTAGATTCGGAATAGCGTGTAGATGATTTTCTGACAAAATTCAAGACCCGCTTGAAAAATTGCAAAAGTTATTAACAATTAACTGAAAAAAAATGGGGCTTGGTTTCTTGCAAATATCTCATAAACTATGTGTCATTTTTCAAATTTGAAAGAAACGTATTGAATATTTCAACAAAGTCTTACGTTGATCAAAATAATGATGAATGTTTTCTATCCTTGTTTATTTCTCAAACCTACTCTAATAATATTTGGCGCTTCCTTACCTTGATGCTAATGTGGCGCCCCCAATGTGATGCATTTCGACGCACACTTTTTATATACAGAGATTTTCTACACTCCATAATCTTGGTAGGTACGGTACAGACGCGGTCAGAATGTTTACCATCTTAAGGTTCATAATTGCATGGACCCATCTTTGTCCGAAAGTCGTTATGTTGTTTGATTAAACATAGATGATAGATTTTTTAACTTTTTCAGTAGGTGGAAAATTGAAATTATGAAATGTTTGAAGACTTTTCCTAATTAGACCTTAATGCTTGCAGTGTTTTAAATAATCTAATTTGAAAACTGGTAAACATTTTCAGACCGCGACAGCACTTAACACGTAATTTTATACGAATAGGTGTGAATATGAAAAGATTGTAAATTGTTTAAGTGATATAATAGGAACATGAAAATATTATAAACTACACACGAATGTTCTTAAACATACAGTAGAAATAGACCTTCGCCATGCTCTCCCTAGTACTGGTGACGACCTCCTCGATATCCACGCGCGCTCGCTCGTAGGGAAACACGTTGGGGAATTGCTCCATGGGAATCGTGAGATTTGTTAAATAATATGTGCCCTGTATGTTAAAAGAAAATAATTAAAAAAAATAAGAAGAAAAGAATGATGAAAACAAAAATGTGTGTGTGTGCTGTGTGCAATTCACACACGGCAGAAGTGAAAAAGAATGAGATAAATATAACTTTTATTCTATCTCATTCTCTCGCAGGTTAAATCCTATTTTGAATATGGTTGTCTCTTTTTGGTGGCGCTTTATCGTTTTATCGAATTTTCAAATCACAACGATTCTAAAGAAGTTTCACTTCCTAAGGTTTCTAATTTTGAGAGGTAGGTAGGTAGACAAAAAAACAGTTGTTTATGCTCGCTATTAACGGTACGAACGACGTACACAACGCATAGGCACCTTAGAGAGTGTACCTATTAGGTACATCACGCGGGTTTCGGCCCTTCGGGTGCCGAGTTCGCTTGGTTGAGTAGTATTAGATATGTCACCGTAAGATTGTAAAAACCGTTAGATTATAATATAACGTTTTTTATCTCGATAGATTATAAACTTTCGACAGATTGTGAACCGTAACATACTGCTTACAATTTAACGCGTTATTTTTCGGTAAATTGTAATATAATATTAGGTATATTAACCCGATAGAACCTAAGTGCCCAATTAGAACTAGTTAGCTAGTTCTAATTTTCATTCACGATTCATAGTCTCGGAAATGGGGCGTTTTGTTGTATGAAGACCCCTGTTTAGTTATATAACGGAATTTAATTATTTATCCCTAAAAGTTAATAACTAATTAAGACTGAATAACTTTTCGATTTTTGTATTTTAAATAATAATAGTTAGTCATATAATATTTTACACACAGGACAAAAATATCAAAAGAAATAATTACGCAGAACATCGATATTTAATCCCATCATAATAATATTATCAAACCTAACTTCGTTTACGCGATAGTACCCACACACCTTTCACAAATAAGCATAACTACGTAGTATAAAAATACCTAACTTCCTATCAGTGTTTTTTGGATATTTAAAAATTCCACTTTTAACTCATATAGGGAGGTACTTTGTTATACGGTAGACGTAATTGTCGCCTGAGGAATTTCTGTTTTTGTTCGGGTCTACTAGCTTTATTTCTTGGACTAATAATGTATAAAAAATATTATAGTTACTTACGAAGGGGAGTGGGCATTTAATTCCATATTTAATGATTCTAGGCACAATGAATGGCTCATTTTTCAGGAAATCGCAAAATTTGTAATGCAGCTCCACAAACGAACGCCTGTACTCGTTATGAAGAAACTCGTTGAATATAAAATTGAACTGAAATAATTAAAATCCTGGATATTATAAGTGCGCTTTCACGGCCCATCTTTTCAACCGTTTTTGAGAAATTTTAGTACCCACATGGGTTGTCTCCTGGGGAAGCCATAGGTTGCGTTTTATCCTGGAGAAACCTGACCGCCCACACGCTTTCTTATAAGGAGTTCTTGCGGGAATTAAAAAAAAACTTAAACGACTGGACGATGAGACTGGAGGTCAGTAGTGGGCCGGCGCGGCGGTTGAGAAGCTAACATTGTTGATAATTATTTAATTAATCTTGTACTAATATTATAAACGCGAAAGTTAGTGAGTATGGATGTATGTATGGGTGTTTGTTACTCATTCACGCAAAAACTACTGAATGGATTTTAATGAAACTTTACAATAATATAGCTTATATATAAGAATAACACATAGGCCATAATTTATAAAGATATTGTGTGAATTGTCCAAAATATAACGATAAGTGTCAAGTAAGTAGGAAAAATTCTGCCATCTGCGAGCTATTCTGGCGTGCGCTGCAAAAACCGTTAGAGTTACACGTATATTATAATGTATAATGGAAATGTTTATTATGTGTAAAAGTCCTACAAAAAAGCCCGCGACAGCATATATCTATCTTTTATGTATAAGATAGATATATGCTGCCAGGCGGAGCGGAGAGCGCTTTGGTCTTATAAGTGGTCAAGGTTCGATACCCTGAAGGGTCAATTCGGGAATTATATTTCTGTATTTTCTCTGGTCTGATGAGAGGCTGCGGCCGTGGCTAGTTACCACCCTAACGGCAAAGACGTGCCGCCAAGCATTTAGGTACAGTTCGTTTCGGTAGGTACAATGCTATCCGTATATAGATGCCGATTGGGTGTATGGGTTTTTTATAACTGCCATAAGCCCAACAGGTTAACCCGGTACCATTTTAGACTGCATGATCACAGTTAAGAGCTAACTCGTAGTACGAGTGTAAAAAAAATCTTTCAACACCCACGACGCGTAGGTAGATACTAATTTTTGTTTTATTTACTAGCGACGCTGTCACCCGCGCGTCATATAAGTTTATGGGACTGTACAAACCTTTTATAAATCAAAGATACAAACCGTGACATTATTATTCCACTCGTGTTTTATAGATCCCACGATATTGATATAGTAACCACTGTTTCGGCCATATCTTTTTACAGTCCAGGTATAGTTATTAAAGTATTTCTCGTTCACGTATACGACTTTTACTCTCTCAGGAATGAACTGCAGTCCCTGTATGGAATTTGATTTTGTTAGGACTTTAGAATGAAACACAGCTATTTGGAAGCATAATTAATGTATTCCGTTTTAGGTTCATCGCAGTTACACCAGAGATATATTACACAGACACACACGTTACACTGTAGGGCCATTACTATCATTCTTATATTATACCTAAATGCGAAAGTGTGTCTGACGAAATTTGCTACAGTACAGATGTAGGTCGCATGATGCATCCCGCGGAATCTCGGAAAATTAAGGCGAGTCACCTCAGCTCAGCGGTGAAAACTGGTTTGCTAGATCAAATGTTTTCGGTATTTACTATTAAATAACGGTCTTACAAAAAATATTCGATACACTTAAAGATATTGTCTAAACTCTAAACAATGTGCTAATTTGTTACACGATAGGATGTACTTTACTCGATCAAAAAAAATCTTGAAACAGGTTAAATTAAAAGTTTAAAACGAATTTTTTATTAATAAAATTTTCGACTTTGCTCATCATTTTTATATGGATAAATTCCTCTTGAAGTATTAATGAGAACCTGCTAAACTTTATTTCAAACTGAAGTCCTACGACTATATTTATTTAATTCAAATTAATCCCAGAACTTGAACGTTGCCAAGCGGTTTCAGAATATACCGCGCTGCCCGCTTCCCCGCCAGTCTCTACGAGAAACGTACCGCGAGACGCGCGGGCGGCACCTCACACCTCACCTCCTAAAATCTCAGGTGACTCGCCTTAAGGAGTTCCCGCAGCAATCGAAAATCCTTAATCCACGCGGACGAAGTCGCGGGTATCATTTCTAAACTAGTTATTATTAACTAATTAGTCATTAATTATTATGTAGGTAGGTAGGTACATAGCATAGATTTATTAAGGGGGTCTGAATCACTGGGCCCCTAGGTGTTAGTTATATTGCGTTATTGTGACTGAAATTGCATATTTTCATAGATTGTATCTTATTGTTAAATAATTAAACATTTTAAATATTTTAACGAGCTTTGGCTTCGCTCACGTTAAGTTCGATTTTCATTTTTCATACAAATTTCAAAGCTCTTTTTTACCCCTTTAGGGGTTGAATTTTCAAAGACCCTTTCTTAGCGGATGCCTAGGTACGCGTTACATTAGCTACCTGCATACCAAACAGCTCGATCCGTCCAGTGGTTTGAGCTGCGCGTTGATAGATTACTTAGTCAGTCGCATTTTCCTTTTATATATATTTAGAATAGAGGTTAGGTACTCACACAATATGTAACAAAAAATGATATACCAGAGAGTAAAACAAAATAATGAATTAAATTGGTCAT
The DNA here is from genome assembly GCA_923060345.2 of Erebia aethiops. NCBI lineage: Eukaryota > Metazoa > Arthropoda > Insecta > Lepidoptera > Nymphalidae > Erebia > Erebia aethiops. The sequence continues at coordinate 17,652,959 of OV281091.1, read as the reverse complement.
AATATTTCTATTCACCTAACAACAGGTTTTCAAGTGCTTGGAGATGTAATAAAACTAATGTTTGTAATAAATGTGATTTTAAGACCATGGGGAACCAGAAATCCTCGGGAAGTTGGCACAATGATATCGCTGATCTCTATTATGTAATTTTGACTAAATAATTTATTTTTAATGAATTCATAGGCAGATTCACGGAATAGATAAAGTTATTTATTTTTTCTATGGGCAGATTAATGCTATTCAAATGAATTGTGGATTTTATCTAGCGGAATTATGTTATTTGTGCACTCGTGCCTAGCTTAATTACCTAGCTTAAAAGTATTAATTAGTAGATACTAGTTAATTAAAATCCCCAACTCCTGTTTCCTTTGAGTAGACGAGTCTCGATGACTGCGTCGTTGGTCTAGCGGTTAGCATAGTCGACTGCGGATCACGAGGTCCTGGGTTCGATTCCCGGTCGGGCATAAAAATTGTTAAATTCTCAGTGCCAGCCCGGAGTTGGAAGTTGGCGGTGTTACACCCCCGTGCCTCGGAGAGCACGTTAAGCCGTCGTTAATGCCCGCCAACCCGCATTGGAGCAGCGTGGTGGGTCTAAGCTCTAATTCCCTCTCTCCTATGAGAGTGGAGGCCTGTGCCCAGCAGTGGGACGTGAATGGGCTGTAGTGGTTGAGTAGAAGAGTAGTTTAATCGTAATTTATTTTTCAAAAGAGCAACCACCGAATTTCTTTCTTGCTGTTTCTTCTCGGTAGGAAGATTATTCTGTGGTAGATTCATTCGATGATTTAAAAGCACTTGTCAAAGTCTACTTGAATAAAAAATATTTTAGTTTGAATATCGCAACTTATAGGTGTCACCGTAAGATTAAAAAAACCGGTAGATTGTAATCTAACTAGCGATATTGTAAACTGTCGACAGATTGTGACCCGTTCAATGTTCTGAGTGTCAATTTTGAAATATTCATTGTATTTACGTTTTCTTGTTTCTTTCTTGTAGGTTAGGTTAGGGTTCGACATTTAAAATAATTAGGTAGTTAGGTTAGGTTTTATCAGGTTAATGTACCTAATAGATTACAATCTACCGAAAAATAATGCGTTAAATTGTAATCTGTCGACAGTTTACAATATCGCTAGTTAGATTACAATTTACTAACGGTTTTTACAATCTTACGGTGACATATAGTCTCTCCGTAGTAGGTATACCTAAGTCTAAATGAAGCAGATCTGCTTCATTTAGACTTCATTACTTTTCACTTGATATGAATCTGTGATATGAATCAAGATGATTATTATCTATAAATCTCATAAAAAATCTTTTCTTTTTGTTTTTTTTTAATCCGGGTATCTTTAAATCAGCAAGAATTATCTACTGTAGGCAAGCGCGTCCTATCTAAGGTCTCGTCTTATCTCATCTACCACAAAGCTTTATTTCGAAGGTTTTTATTGACATAGTATTAAATATCTACCTCGTTGGCCTCGTTGGTCTAGCGGTTAGCATAGTCGACTGCGGATCACGAGGTCCTGGGTTCGATTCCCGTTCGTGCAAAAAAAAATGGTAAGTATTGTGTTTTTCAATTCAGAAATTCTCAGTGCCAGCCCGGAGTTGGAAGTAGTTTTTTTAAATTTTGATTTTGATTTTTAAAATAATAATTTTATAATTTTCCAATTTGTAATGATATTGACATAAAAATATGGATTATGCTATCTGAAATAAATAAATTGAATTGAATTATCACTAACATGATAGGTAATAGTCGTTAAAGTCCGCCAACCCGCATTGGAGCAGCGTGGTGGGACGATGCGTATAGAAACCGAATAGGGGTATGGGTTTAATATAACTGCCGAACAGCGCCGAAGTAGCCCGCTACCATCTTAGACTGCATCATCACTTACCATCAGGTGAGATCGCAGACAAAGGCTAGCTTGTACTGGATACAAAAAAAACTAAACTGGTGAGTGAGTGAGTACCCTGGAATAGGAGTTATGAGTTTATGACCGAGCAGAAAATTTACTAACCACCATCTTGAAATAAATGATGACTAAAGCAAACAGTAGGTAGGTACATTGCTATTAATTTATTTAGAAGTATAATTCTTTAATTTCTATAATTTTATAATCTTATTCACATTCATAAGAGCTATAAACAAGCCAAAATCGAAAAAAAAAACTATTGTTAGATACCTACACTTGTTTCCGCTACATAAATAATCAATTTACACGTAAATCACAAAATAAAGTACTTAGCTACTTATTTACATCTACCTAGGCCTAAACGACAATTTTACAATTATTATTATATAATTTACAAAAGTAGAATACGCATAGTTTCAATAAGATATGAAAAAAAAATAACCAAACGGTAGACCTGCGATTATTAAATTATGAATTTCGCTTTTAATATCTTATCAAGCGTCATGATAACTTTTGAAACGTAATTTTAACTTTTAAATGTATAGGAACGAGTAGGCATGCTGATAATATGATGCTATCATGCATCCATCCTGGATGGAAATTATTGGCTTACCTACTTAACGGCTGCCTACTTATTGTGAATTGTTGAGTCAACATCCCCTGACGATGCTCCGGTTTCGGAGAACAACGTACGTTGAGAGTTCATTGGAAGATTTGTGTGATTGACTTCCTTTTCCTGCATCTGCATAGCACTGTTGATGATACCAGCACCAGCCTGTCTGGTGACGATCGCTCTCACTTCACGCCCCGAGTTAACGCGTAATCTTAGCCTTGGTACCCAGCCAACCCTATTCGTAAGCCGGTTGGCAGCGGAAGCCGCGGCGTTGTAAACCGCCAGCAAATCGGTTGGAACGCCGTTGACTAGGTTATCCGTGGTGAAAATGTTATGCCCTGCTTGGCGTCTGATGATTCTGCTTGCCGGGATGCCGCTGGCCAGATCGATCGCATTTTTCTCCGCATAGATGCCCGACTCAATTCCTACCCCCCACAAGTTGGTAAAGTCTCGCGCTGCCCGAACCTCGACATAATTGTTGTAGATGTCCACTTGGCCGAAACGTACGCGCGGTCCCCGCTGGCCCGGATTGCGCCAGAGGTTATGGTGGATGGTGACCTTGAGCTTGCCTCGATCGTCCACGCGGGAATCAGAAGAACCGATCAGGTTCACCTTGTCGTGATTATCAAAGATGTTGTAGGAAACCGTAACATAATTGCTGCCATGGGTGATATCCAACAGGCCATCATGTACCTGGAACCTGCGACCAAACACCGTCGGTAATGATTGGGGCGGGTGCACACCGTTATCCAGCGTGACGTGGTCGATCCAGGCGTGCTGTGTCGTCATTATCGATATATTGTCGTACAGACCATTCCAGTTACCGGCGCTGCCATCGTTAGGGTCCCATTCCGGGAAGCAGTCGTAAGCGTCGGAGATGCGCAGATTACGCACGATCACGTTCGAGACCTGTCTGATCAGCAGATGGGCACCGACAATACGCGCATTTCTCCCCAGGCCAATCAGCGACACGTTAGAGCCGAAACGTTGTTGTATCTGCGCGAGTTGCAACCTGGTTGCTGCTCTTCGGGCGTCTTCCAGCGGCCCGGCAGGGGTCCTCCTGCCCCAGGGACCTGCGGGGTTAAAATGCCTAATAAAATCAGCCATGCTGAAGGCTCTACCGGTGCCCGCAACTGTAACCTGCCTGGCAATTGTATCGCAGGTCCATGTGCCTTGACCATTACTTCTTGCCATGGCATTGATCGTGCCTCTAACATAGATGATGCGTGGTGTAGTCTGTTGATGAGCCCTGGTACCACCGAGTGCGTCCCGTAATTGCTGCCAGGTGCTAACCACGAAAACGTGTCTACTGTCAGCTGCACTTCCCCCGGTGACGCCACGACCGTAGGATCCCCAACCATCGCCTCTCCTCAGGACTTCTCGGCCCAGGTCACTCGCAGTGGCCACTCTGGAGTAGATGACGCTGGTAGAGAGTATCAGCGCCAGTGCACTGGAGAGCGCCGCTCGACGCAGAATAAATAATTGACGCATAATGACTCCTGTCAAAAAAAACTCAGCGGGTTAATGATGTGAATAGTATCAGCTATTGATATGGCGGGGTATTTATAGGGACAGTTGGTATTTTCCCAATTGATCAAAACGAAAGAAAATCTTAATTACCTGAGTAGATAGTTATCCATAATTAATAATAATCTACTTAATTCCTTATATCTACGGTAGATACTAGATACCATTGACTTAAGTTGGTAAATCGATGCTAGATATTTATCAATTTTGTCGCAGACCTACCTACCTACCAGTGCATGCCTAATGCCTGCACCTTCACGGTGCATTTCCCGTTCTGTTGAGTAATAGGTAGTTCATAGGTACGAAATTTGGAATAGAAATAGATTATAGGCTCGAATAACACATAGCTAGGCTACTTTTTATCCCGGAAAATTAAAGAGTTTCCGCGGGAACCAAAAAACTCAATCCACGCGGACGAAGTCGCGGGCATCAGCTAGTGACGTCATATATTTCCTTAGGTTAGGTATGCTGTCAGTCCCGTGCCTTGCACGTGCACGTAAAGCCTTTAGTCCTGCGCCCAATCTCTCTCCAATCGTGTCGGATTTTCCGTACCATCAGGCTATGAGAGTAAATGAACCGAGAGTGCACTTGTGCACTAACTATATGACACTGTCCCGCGCAGATGATTAATCTCTTTGGAGACAGGCCGCCGTGGCCGAAATTCGGTCGGGAGGACATTATTATTTATTATACTGTCCGTTCATAACGGAACGAATTTATCCCCAGTAATAGCATTGGTGCTCGCAGTGTGTCGGAACCATCGAAAAAATCCTATGTCTATGGTCGGAACATACCCCACACTATGCCCCACACCCCAAACCAAACGTTCCATGGTCAAGTGTCAAATGTTCAGATTAAAAACAAAACCTTTAGGTTTTTAATCTGAGGTCAAATGACAAATGTCAATGTCATTCGTTTCATTTCGTTTGGTTTTGGTTGGAAAGAAAGAGTTTATTTTGATAATAATAATGGGTTTATAATTGTTTTGGGTCTCAGGTTTTGGCCTCTTGGGTCATATCATCGACATCATCAGAATCTTAATCATATGTTCCTTGGTCTTGGGCCTTGGCTATGTTTTGTTAAATGGCTTTATTGTTTTTGTGATTTTTGTTCAAACTCAAAATATTGCTTTCCCCTTTTACTTAAATAAAAATGTCCAATAACGAAGTTTGGCATGATAGTCCTGTGCAACATAATAACAATATTGAAAACAACAATGGATTATGTATACAAGGAATCTGTATGGAAATGTGTCCACCCGAAGAGGTTACTTTGTATGTAAACATTCACTGTTTTTATCAACTTTTGGTGGTTTTAATATCTGCAATTCCATTAATGTCTTACATAGGCCCTTTAATAATGAATTATTGATGATTTCACTAACCAATCAATCAATAATTTACCGTTAAAACTGCAAATAAATATGTAAACAAAAGTACTTACCTGATAAAAAGTATCCTACTTACTTCATAACCTGTCTCTAGTATGGGGGTTATCCTTGGGGCCTTGTTTTATCAAATCGTGAAGCTGTGTACAGGTAGGAAATCGATTGATCCCTGGACAGAAGAGAAATCATGAATATTGAGCAAGTCTTAATTTAAATGAAAATTTTTAAGATGATACTTGTGACTTTCAGTTCATAAATGATGCGTTATATCCCTTAGATGTTTCGTTAAATTCCTTAGTTACTCAGTTTTTAGAGTAAAAATTTAATCTAGGCGATGCAAACTATCTCTGAAAAAAAAAGCAGACAGACATACACACTTGCATAATCGTATGTATATTATTAGTATGGTATGGATAAAAGAATTTTGTACTAAAAATGTTACCTGTCCATTTTAAAGGCGAATTAAAGAGAAACTAGTCCATGTACTGGAAGTGACCACATCAGGGAACAAACTGGTGAAGACCTACTGCCGGTCAGCAGCTGACTCCAATATGGCTGTCCCTCGTCTGTTGAGGCCCTTCCGAGTGCTCTCTGATACTGTACACTATTTGTTACTGGAGTAAGTGTTGGTAAAGTTGGTGTCACCTAAAGAGACCTACAAAGCTTCTCAATTTATAATTTACACAGAAACACCTTAATTTTCTGGGAAAAGTAGCCATGTCACTCTCCAGATCCTCAACTATACCCATGCAAAAAAAAAATTGATTAATGAGTGACAGAAGGAAAAACCAACAAACAAACACACTTTCACATTTATAATATTAGTATCATTGAACCTGAACTGTGATCGCAAATCTCTTTTTATAACTTGTTGAAGAGAACTGTTGGATATTTCACAGCTTTCAGAAACATTTTGCAACCATCTTGTATGTATATAAATAAATAAATAAATGAAGTTAGAAATGATAGATTTTTGCAATTAGTCTGGCATTTAAAGTGAGTTTTCACTTTTTATAGGTAGATACAGTCCCACAAACGTATCTAACTCAGTGGCCAAAATTTGAACAAATTTGTATGGCCTGTTTAGTATTGGTTTTTATTTTATTATTCATTTATACACTAGCAACACTATCAGATAAGTCTGTTGGACAATAGGTATCTTTATGATGAATATCACTGATAACAGTTTAAACTAACATTAATTTTCAGAGTGCCAAAAAGAAAAGACCTTAAAAGAATGTCACTAATGTATGACTTCCTGAACGACCGACTTAGAGCGGTGAGACAAGACATGACCATACAGAGGCTGCCTCCGGGAGAGTGTGTGGTGTTGCTGGAACCTATGATTAGATTCTATGTATATTATGGTTACAGGTATGCTGAAAACATCTCTCTCTCTCTTTTTGCATCGTATTCCTTATTGCTGAGGGTCGTGTCCCAATTCCATTATTCACATAATGGCAGGGGTTTTCTTGGGATAATAATGCAGTGGGTTCTCACTTCTCAGGTCATTCTGCATACAACTCGACTAAGAGTACTATTTCAACTCTTAGGTTACTAATGATTATTAACAGATAATAATGATAATAACCAGGACCGACGGCTTAACGTGCTCTCCAAAGCATGGAGGAAACGTAACTTGGCCAAATTTAGTCACCTATCCAGTTATCGACTTCTTTGCTTAACAATTGCAACTGACTGATATGACGTATTGTAACAACTACGCCAAAAACATACAGGATGTATAAAAAGGTTTTTTATTTGTGAAACCAGTTCCCACTGGGCTGTGATGTGATGGTAAATGACATAGCATCCCAATTTGTGCCATCTTCGATTTTACATCTTTTAGATTTATTTTCTTATCAATCCATCAATCAAATTGTGACATATCATAGCATATTAATAATTTTAGAAATTGAGGCCCCCCCTAGCAGGCGCCATTTAGGTCTGCCTTTAAATAAAATTGATAAAATTGATTGAAATAAAATAAAATAGCTTTTATTTTAGAGCTTTACAGTGTTAGTTTCTTTAAACATTATACCTATTACAAAAGGCCTCCTCCAACTCTCTCCAGTGCTTGCGATTCTGTGAGATAAAATTGTCAAAAAGTGACAAAAATAAAGAAAAAATATCTTCTTTTAGATTATATGGTCATCCATTAAACGAATTTGATCCAGTGCTGAACAAAAAATATCTTCTAGAATGTATGAAATGGTTCCTCAACTGCTGTGATGATTTGAACAAACCGGTGAAAGGAGAAGATGATATTGACTCAATAATAGCGAATCTGAAATCATTAGACATATGTAAGACCAAGCCGGAGTTATCCTGTGATAGGATACTGGTCGAAAGTCTGTTTATAATGTGCAATTTGGATGATCTACACCCTTTGTATAGGTATTTGAGTTTACCTAAACATATGAAAAGGTTAGTGTTAATAGAGTTTCTTGACCAACTTACAAGAAAGACGGCTTATTCTTTCTATGTGTGTAAGTACATTTTTCTCGTATGCCATTCAATTTTAAATAAAAATAATATAATCATATGAAACAAAATATAGTATATAGTTATTTAAAGTGTAGGCATACCACAATGATTTTATTACACAGTTAAATGATTACTATACAATCACAAAAAAAAACACTTTTTAAACATATTGTGCTCATTTCTTGTACCAAAATATGCCGAAATCTACTCAGTCCTTTTTTAAGTAGGTGTAGTAAAAAAAGCCTTCAAAAATCTGGTAGAGATCTCTTATAGAGATAAGTGCTTCCTTGTCCACTATGTTTCTGTTTTAACCAAAATTAGAATATAAATAATATGTAGACAACAATATTTATTTTAAAAGAAAATATAACATTGAAATAATAATATTCATATTCAATTTCTTAAAAAATCTATTTAAAATCTAAATTAAAAACTAAACATTAAAAATATAATCTATGCTGCTGCAATGAGGCAAAGTGCCCAGAATGCTGGCTGCGTTACACCACTGAATAGCCAAACTTATATGTTGGCCGAGGTAACTGCCAGCCCTCCGGTCACCCGTGGACTCTGTGAGACGAGAAGATAGATCCTTAAAAAAGGATCTAGCATCTTCGCCCCACGACCCCATGGTTTCAACACCAAAAGGCACAAAAATGAAAAACTATGTAGACATATTTTATAACTTTATGGTACAAAAAAAATTGGCAGTCATTAAAACGAATACTTATTAATTTTTTTTTAAATTATAAAATTTCTTTTTCTAATAAAAAAAAATTATAATAATAAGGCATTAAAGTTTAATTACGAATGTGCTATATTTATACTTAAGACCTTTTGTCTTAAGAAGAACGGTGTCAGTCGCGTGACCGACACCATTCCACATTTTTACCCCCTACCAAAAAGTGCTCAACGTGCCTAAAGAAGTTTTACTTCAAAAAAAGCATTTATGCCAGCTTACGGCTTATTTACTTAGTAATTGATGATTTCCAGGCTGCCAGCACTAAAAGTAGCATATAACATAGCGATAGAAAACAGGAGAGGGAACTACATAAGAGTACAGAAACTGGCTAAAAGACTCTGCCCTCTCACCTTCTCCGCTCTATGTTTGTATCTCCCGACGATACAGAGGTAAGACATGGATGATAACGTGTAAATAGTTATCACCCTTAAGTGGGTGCGTGAGCGTTTACTTGTAATAAGTAATTTTTAAATTGCGAGAGGTCAATATGATGATGGCGTACAGCACAATCTTCGATTCTCTAAACAAATTATTCCCCAGATCTTAATATCTACCAGGAAAAACAACCACTTGCCTACATTCCAGGAACTCTTCGCTCTCCTAGATTCGGCTGGGTCAGGCGGCTGCGACAGGATGAGTCTAGATTGGCTGCTGCGTTAAGTTATTTTTGCGTGCGTGTGAGATGCGGATTGTTTCGCGGCGGGTCAGCAACTGGCCATTTAGGAGCATCTATTGGGGAAGCGAAAAATTGCCTAAAGGCAAAGCAAGCGGCTGTTGCTCCTAGCAAAGAGGAACTAGGGAAATAATGCGTTAAAGATGTCAAAGAGGGCGCTGCGCAACCAAGACATTTATTGCATTCTTCTTCATTCGGTCAAGTGCGAGTCTGTATCGCGAACAAAGAAATCCTTACCACCACAGAATATAAATACTTTTAGTAATAACAAGAAAGATGACATAACAACACGTAATCAGCTGTGAAATAACTGGCTTAGGTACATATAGCGCTAAGCTGGTAGTGCCTGACAAACAATTCAACACCCTATGGGTACGGAACCCTAATTAAAGATTTAAGGATTTTTTCCTAAACTCGTGAGACCTTGCTTTTTCCAAATTTTATCCACTACAAGTTAGCCCTTGACTGCGATTTCACCTGATGGTAAGAGATGATGCAGTCTAAGATGGTAGCTGTTAGAGGCATGGCAGTTATTCGGTTTCTACACGGTTCCCTATAGGTTTTTATTTTTTTACCCAGTGTCAAAATATGCGGCATAAACGGCCGTATCTTTTGATTGCATTGACTTAGAAGCTTGATTTTTTTACAGTTCCAAGGGACCGCAGCCCTAAGTATTTGATATTAATTTCAACTTGATACCTCCACGCGTTCCCGAAAAAGGGGGTTGACAGATGGACAACGAAATGATCCTATAAGGGTTCCTTTTTCCTCTTGAGGTATGGAACCCTAACAAAACATAGACACAACAAAACAAATTAAATCTATTCACCCTTTTGAGAACTACAATGTCACAGACTAATTAATACACAGATACACACTTTAAACTTATAAATACCACCTCTGTTTCTGTGGGGGTTAAAAGATTTAAAAGCAAAAAGTAAAAAAATGAGTCTCTGTCAAAACAGCATTGTTTAACTCTCTGAGTTAACACATGGGCACTATCCACTTCGTAGTAAATAGTCGTGCATCGATAAATTAAAGATGGTCTCAAAATATATTATGTTCTGTGTTATGGTCATAGTATGTCGCATTTCAATATCAAGCCCCGGCCACAATCGGTTTGTATTTATTATAATAATTTTGTAAAATAAATCACCTCATTTCAAAATCATTTTTATTAACTCAAAGGTATATTTATTGGTGCAAAATTGGTACCTACACAGTAAACCTTTTGAACGTCACGTTTACAAAGTATAAGACGTGATGGTGATAATTATTCACGGTATCTTAGTGTGAGATCTATAGAGCGAACTTTCACTTTGCTTAGCCTTAAGTTCAATGTACTCTGTGGACTTAAGACATGGTTAAAACGAGACAGATTTATGTTACTCACATAAGTCCATCTCGTTTTAGCTATGAGTAAAGTCTGAGCCAAGTCAAAGTACGCTCTATAGATCTCAGCATTAAAACTAAAGCTACGAGGGTTCCAAACGCGCCCTGGTCCGAAAATTACATTTCAAAAGTCATTTCATCGTTGCTCTGATGGCAAATTCCCAACTTGTTGTCAGACGAGCCCTACACGTGTTGAGCTATGGATACAACAGCAAGCACCTGACCGTCCCCGTGGAAGTGCTCAGAGACTGGTTGTGTTTCAACAGCTACGAGGAAGTGCGGTCCACGTGCGCACACTACGGCCTGCAGCTGGTCAGGGATAAACACGCGATTTGCTTCAACAAGGCTACTTTCATACAGACTGAACAGGTACAGTCAGTGTAATCGCTTAGTTATTATTAGACGAGGAACTATTCCTTGCCGCTGTGGAAATGAGCATTTAATGCATATTTATGTCGCGCATTCATTCATCTTCAGCTACTTGACCTTCAATTCACTGGGGCATAATTCAATGGAGAGACACGCTGCTAATTTATCCCGCTAGATGTCGTATCGTCGCTGGTGTTGTTAATGTCATACACCATAATTTTATTAAATATTTTTATTTTATTTATTTATTTTTTATTTTATTTATTTGTTTACATCAGGCAACTAGGCCCATAGAAATATATACATAATATAACATATAACACAATAAAATAATATTAATACATAATTATGAAACATATCTTCCTAGGTTAATTAATAATTATGCCAAAATTTTACTAAAGGATGTCAAACACCATAATTTTATTAAATATTCCTAGGTTCATTAATAATTATGCCAAAATTTTACTAAAGGCGGACAATGTTTTTTTACTGATGAGGAAAGAAGAAAACTGAGAGCTTAAAAATTAGGACAAGGTTTTTTTTTTTAAATATAAAGTAGCGCTCACTTTAGACTTGTCGATTTTTATGGCGATATCACACATATTTATGTCCGCTTGGCCTTTGGCGAACATTTTCTTTCCTAAATAAATTACTGCCTTGTCGACTGTAGTTCCTAGTAACTTATGTATTGCCACAGCCCAGCTCAATATAGTTTCCTTCCCTTGAAAACATTTAATTGTATTATTTTCAATATTGCAAATGAACCTCACAGTAACGAGTGTGGCGCCATCATTAGCTTTGCCTGCCCCTCCTCATTCTAGCGATTTGGGCACGACATTTAGGTACACTATAGCGAATAAACTTATTTCCTTTCTATTTTTCAGCATCGGCCAACGAAAAGTTTCCATGCCAAAATTCTACTTTTAGAACTGGAAGAAGTATTGTCATACACAGTTTGATTTGAAACAAAGAAACGTATGGTCTATAATAGTTTCTAGACTAGCTAAACCGCACAGTATAGGTTACTTTATGAGGAAATTACTGATTACTGATTGATTCAAACCACAGTTAGGTAGGTATTCGATGTAACTAAACTGCAATGCAGCAAATAACACGCGTGAGCAGCACGACGGAGGCTGGATACCGAAAGAATACTTGACGATTCCAATAAAAATTGAACCTTACCAGCTTAGGATATGGAACACTAGCTAATGCCCGCGACATCGTCCGCGTGGATTGAGGTTTTTCTCTTCAGGAACTCTAATTTTCCAGGATAAAAAGGAGCCTATGTGTTATTCCAGACTATAATCTATCTCTATGCCAAATTTAATCAAGATCCGTTCAGCCGTCGAGGCGTGATTGAGTAACAAACATCCATCCAAACTTTCGCATTTATAATATTTTTATTTGATTTAAAAAGTTTACAATGCCGATAGAATATTATGATTATTTCTTAACTCACCACTATCTAGTGAACGCTTTGCCGTTACCATTAAACGACTGCTTCGTATGAAAATTACTCACTTTTGAAGATTTCTGCAGATTTTTTTTTTCATAAGTAATATAGTGTTATTATGATTATAATAATTATTTACATTGATTAACTTTTGATCTCAATAGTTATAGTTGTATAGTATATAGTATTTGTTATTTTATCTTTAAGATAAAGTTAAATAAAAACATCAAGATGTATAAAGGAATCCTTTATTAATTATTTACATAAGAGAATTCACCTAATTACGCAATACTAATTACATTTGACAACAAAAAACTATCTAAACGTTTGTATGGCCTCACGACTCATTAAATTCAATAAAATATAATGGGGCCTCGTACATACATTTTACATGAATATTAGTAGGGCGACCAACACTTTATGTATTCGCGGGACAGTCCTGAAAATTTCAACTAGCACTTGACAAAAAAATTCTGTGGGCGAATGGGTCCAGTGCGCTCAAGTATTTATACAACGCAGAAAAGTTGCTTATTAAATGTGAGTCTTTCATAATATTCATAAATAAAAATCCGACTGATTTGTTTTAAATTGCAAATGGCCGCCTAAATTTCCTATAAGACAATCACATAATGTCATGGCGCGCTCTCACTAGCTCCACTTATATAGTTGGTCATAGGTTACTTGAATAAAGCAAGTTCACACCAATTCATAAAACATTGCGTCGTGTTTAACTTTGTATGTGGCGTAGTTCCGATGCAAATAATGTAAGTTCGATGGTTCATACACGGAAAGACTCCCACGCTGATTTGATTTCAATAATTATTTACGTTGCTCGCTTCATTTTGCTGATTGACTCGATATTACAATATAGCCATAAGGTCGCGCAATATTTATGCCAAGTTCGAACGCGCCTTAACAAACGAACTAAATTGATTCATGCATACTTATTATAACTATTCAACAATTAATGTCAATTTTGGTACTTGGTACCCAATATTAGCACAAATTATACATTGCAGTTACTATGCTGCCTTTCGATAGTATAGCTTAACAATATTTTTGATACAAACATTATCTAGATTTAGATATATGAAATTATAGTGCTATTCAGGACTAAGGGATTTGTAACAATTTTCATAACATATGCTATTTTACATATTATAATTTTATTTTATATTACGCAAGAACAACTGGTTGGTTCCATACTGCGATTTTGTTTGATGATTATTTCATATTAATAAATTTATTATAATTGGTAACTTGAAAATAACACGTTTTATTTCTTTATAAAACGCATATTTGTTGACTCTGCATTTTACCGACAATTCGTCTGCAAAAAAAATGAAATTTTTTGTCACAAAAAAGTTTACCACTTCTATCAAATATGAAGATAATCGCTTATTTGAAATGGTAAACTTAGGTGTTTTAAAAATTAAAAGCCATTCTAAGTGGTAAATAGATTGATACATGCAAGTGTTTGTCATGGTTTCTAATTAATGTACATGGAAACCCTAACAGTAAACTATTGTTCAGTCAAACTGTATAACCATACCAATTTCTGTTAAAGCATAGTATGTTATCATATTATTATTAGTGATATGCCGGATCGTTAAAAATGCATATCCGAGGATACGGATATTTAGTGTCAGATCTGCGGATACGGATATGGGAATTTAACTTTTTTACTCAATCGGTGTCGGTGCGCGTGACCTTGAAACTCACTACGATAAATGTTTGCAATATAAAGGTGCCGAATATTTGATTTTAAGAAATAAAAAACAATCTGAATTGAATTTAATAGTTTTCATTGCTACCTAATAAAAGATCCATCAAAAAAGTAACGGATACGGACTCGGGTCTTTCTTCTTCACCCGCGGGTATCCGTGGATACGGATACGGATATCCAGCACATCACTATATTATAAACGGCTATCCAGAGAATGCGTTTCAGGCTTTTCTTCATCTTCATCAAAAGATCGATGATCGAAATCGCAAATTCAGTACTACCGATTTTAATATCGAAACGTGTCCGTTTGGAGCTCTGGCTGTGAATGCATACACGAAATTCAGCTCCAAATCAATGCAGTTAAGGTTAATTTTACTTTGACGCGATTACGATCAATCGAATTGACAAACTTAGATTAAGCGTACAGGGCAACAAGAACTGGAACTTATTCTCTTGGTGACCGTAATGATTAGATTTTAAATTTATTTAATAAAAAGTAATAAAGAATTTGGGCAATTGTTAGGTTTTTTCTTTCCTGTATCATGTCCTTACTCCTTACCATAAAAATAATAATTTCACTAATATATCGGACATTTTTAGTTATAGTTGGACATTTTATAAACGAATATCTTAGCACCAAAAAATACTATTGGTAATTTTACTGATTACGATAATCATATTGCAAGCGAATCAACACCTATAGGCCGACCATTTAACTCGCGTATCGCCTGCGCGGTAAGAAGGGAGCGGGGGGAGATGTTAGCGGATGGGTGGGTGATACTTATCATTGTTTCCCAACAATGTCTATCTCGAGATAAATCTTTGGATTATTGACTCCGTGTGTAGCGTTACCCGCCCCCGCTCCCTTCTTACCGCGCAGGCGATACGCGAGTTAAACGGTCGGCCTATAATATTCCGGCTTCAGTAGCTAATAGAAACCAAAAGTTCTTGGTCACTCAATCTAGATTCTAGAGCCTGAGTGTAAGTCACAAAACGTGACATGGGTGCTACTTTAATTTGGAAAAAAAATAAGCATGTACCTTCGATGTTTTCAAACGAGCCTGAATTATGGAATTACGCTACTGCACGTTAGTTGATAAATTAAAAAGTTTCATTATGGCCCCTCAGCTTTGAGTGAAAATGTTTTCAACTCTTCACTGGAAATCGTAATGTCAAAAATATTTATGAGGCAGCAGTTCCCCTGGCTTTTAGGGAGGGTTTTATACATCCTTATGGGGAAAAGTAGAATAACCTTTATTCATACTTTGGAGGTACTGCCAGTGACGTGCACAGGGTTTGAAGCTAGGGTAGGCATTAGTTAGTCATGGCTTTGTAGAAAAAAAACCGGCCAAGTGCGAGTCGGACTCGCGCACCGAGGGTTCCGTACAAACCTGTAGGTATATAAGTAAAAGTTATGGTATTTTAATTGCTAAATAATGAAATCCAGCATTAGTAAGTTTAAAATTATGAAAAATAATTTTACTATATGATTTAACTAAAGATTTATGCTTTTCGCAATTTTTCCTTTATCTGTGCTATAAGACGTTGCTTCGTACTAAATTTCAAGATTCTGAGTTCACGGGAAGTACCCTGTTTTGATTCCCTTGCGAGTGTCGAAAATTTGCAGCATAAACGGCTGATCTTCAGATTGCATTGGCTTAGAAGTTTGATTTTTTCACAGCTCCAAGGGACAGTAGACCTGAGTATTTGATATGAATTTCAGCTTGATACCTCCATGCGTTTCTGAGAAAAGGGGTCTTGACAGGCAGACGGACGGACAACAAAGTGATCCTATAAGTGTTCCGTTTTTTCCTTTGAGGTACGGAACCCTAAAAAGGAGTATTGAGTTATTTGCACTTGGGTAAACAGTGCTTTTAAGTCTCTATGAACTGCACGCCACTGCCTACAGCTGTGATAACAATCGCCTCTGATAGGCTGACCCTATTTTATACTTTTGACTACAGCGCAATAATGGAACAAGATACATTAATTTCAGCTAATAACATCACTAGCAATGTGATAATCACAACTTTTATGCTAAGGGAACACCAATAAATAATTAACTAATTTAATTGATTCTCCAGTGTCAAGCTATGGGGTTATTATTAAAAAACTAAAGCAGTACAGCGTATACGTGATTTCATTCTAATAAACGATATAAAAGCTCTAAACAAAGAAAAACAACAACAAACTAATTTACAATGGTAATATTGTTATCTATACACAGGGTTAATGTACAAGTTTTCATCCTATGAGGTCAGGGGTCAAATCTCTGCTCAGGGCGCAAGCGCTGCTAAACCTTTATAAATCACAAACAAATTAATATTTAATAGTCTGCCCAAAGAAGGCTGAGAGCGCTAGTAGTCGCAGGTTTATACAGTTTTTATATGAAAAATGTATTACAGTCCCACAAACTCAGGGACAGCCCAGTGGTTTAAATTGGAACTAATTTTTATGCCTGTTAAGTTTTTTTTAATATTCACTAGCGACGCAGTGTCTTCGGGTCAGATAAGTTTGTGTATAGTTCCACTAATAGCCTAGGGCCTAGGCACTTCTTTCGAGACACGGGCTATACTCGTTCGTATGACCCCAATGTTGCCAGTCTAAAGACGTTAAATAATAATCTACTCTCAGCTTTCATTAGACAGACTGTAGTATTTGCCACACTAGGCCCACAACTACAGAATGTCGGGTTTCAATATATTGTCTGTCGATAACTTACTTAGACATATTGTTATTAGTCATAAAAACGACATATGTATGTATTTATCATTTTAAAATCTCTCTGCGTCGTATTCCCTTTTACTGAGGGTCGTGACCCCATTTTATTAATCACATACGGGTAGGAGTTTTCTTGGGATAATAATGCGGTGGGTTCCCAGATCCTTCCGCAATCGCATACGACTCGACTAAGAGCATTTAAACTCTTAGGTTATCAGATATAAGTAATAATAACCGGGACCGACGGCTTAACGTGCTTTCCGAGGCACGGGGGAAATGAAAAAGCCAATTTAAACCTCCAAATCCGGTCATATATTCATTTTAAAACCAAGACAGAGTAAATTCTGTTAGTTCTGAATTTCGCTACAAGCACAGATATGTATAGTGTCGAAGTGTAACAATCTAAGTAACTTATCGACAGACTTCAGAAAGATTGAATATCGATATCCGACATCCGACGTAGGTCGTAGGTCGATCGATTATTGTCATGACTCAATGGTGCTGGCAGGTGATTAAAAATAACACTTATGGTTACACGCCTAACAAGAAACTAAAAAGTGGCCGATGGTCGATTTGCATGTCATTTGTCCCAATAGTTTAGAACGGACGGTGCGCTCGCTTCGCTTTCCGCAATGTATGCTATAGCGCAGATCCCACAGATGAAGAGGAGAGGCATTGAAACGTGAGTTATTTCGAACTTAATTCCCGTAGTAATAAAGATTATTTTGGTACTCACTACTTTTGAGGGCATTAAAACATGTAAATCAGACCACCAGCTTTAAATGTCTACAACACCTTTCAACAATAAATAAGTCATGCACACAGCAAGGTCGTTACTACCATCGCTTAAAGCAATATTATTTCAAAATGATAGTTTCATGTACCGCATCTTGACGTTCTTAAAATAAGGATTATAATTCTTAAACACGAACGTCAACAATATTAATAATAATATATGTTTTAAAACAATACGGCTATAACCGATGGTAGTATGCCCTCAGAACAATCCATCATAAAGTCCCGACTGTAGCGTTTTTGAACTACCTTCAATAATTATTTTTACAAGAACGTACTTATTATACAAAGAGTTTTTTGCGTCCGTAAAAGTATCTAAGCTACTCTAAAGTCGAGCCGAAAGAAGGTTTACTTCAATCAATAACTAAAAATGTTTGTGACCCATCAACGTATCTGTACACTGTTACACTTATTTGCTGCAGTCGAGACCTATCGACAAGTACACAGTACATCACTAGAGCAACAGCGGCGTACTAAGACCGTGGGAGACAGGTAGTATCACTGAATGAGGCCCCAAGTATTTTTACGTCACTTTTTGGTTGTTTATAAGAGGCGCGGAACAAAACAACAGGAAATTAGC
Organism: Erebia aethiops; assembly: GCA_923060345.2. Taxonomy (NCBI): domain Eukaryota; kingdom Metazoa; phylum Arthropoda; class Insecta; order Lepidoptera; family Nymphalidae; genus Erebia; species Erebia aethiops. The sequence goes on along the minus strand of OV281091.1, from coordinate 17,634,587 downwards.
AGCCAGAAGAAGAATTACATATATCGCGAGCGCAGTGAGTGCAGAAACCTTTAATTTCACGGAACATAACCATTATTCATATATAAAACAAATGGGCTTTTCGTGAAAATAATTCGATGAAGATTTGTCAAGGTTTGTCAGCCCCTTTAGACCGTGAGTGGGTCGGCCCTTCGCCCCACGCTTAGTCAGCCACTGTGGAGCAACCTAAACAGTAATCATCTGAGCGGCACCAGTTGCTTCAACAGTGAAATGCATACCGAGGCTCGCGCCAACTCGAGCCTTCCAGCATCAGTGTTAGCTGGAAAGAGAGCGCGATTTGAGTGTACTATCTAATGAACACGTGCTTTATAACTTCATAAGGTCTGTGTCCGTGTGCTTGGTCCATTTAAGTCCAAGAAAATAGAACCTAAAAGTTAACCACAAGAAATCCGTAGTACTCTATCATCGACATTCGTTAAAGTTCTATGCCCTACCCACAGTTTACTTTATCTGACGAGCAAAGGGCAAAACACACAGGGAGTGGGCGCGGGGCTGGTTGAATTCCTTGTATTTACTCGGACGATATCACACAGAACGCGGGCGCGGGTCGGGCGCGTGGCGCGTGTTGCTGTGCGGTCGTCCATATAAATGCAAGGAATTCAACCCGCCGCTCAGCCGACCCGACCCGCGCCCGTGCCCTGTGTGTTTTGCCCTTTAGTGGTCGAAATGTTTAAAATATTTATCATTAAACGTGACGACTGACGACGCCCGCGTGTCTTAAGGGTTTTTGATTCCGGCGTGAACTCCTGAATTTCCGGCCTAAAATCAACTAGCCTACGTGGTAATTCGGGTAAGAAGCCATTCTGTTCAGTTATAGTGGCTCCAAACTTTTACTAATTTCATTAAATTGTTTCTAATCAATGTTCTAGAATGGCAAAAAAATGAAATGCATAAAATATGGGTAGACCATAATAATGGTGATATTTTTGGGAGTGTTAGTTGGAGTGTAATGCCAGTGTTCCACTCACCGTCTCCAGCTCTAATGCTTGAGGAACGCATCATCAAACAGTTCCAGCTCATGACTCAGATAGTTGGCCTTGTTGCGCAACTTCTTGGCCGAAGTGGACGCTTCGTCCAGCATCTTGATGGCTTCCCTCACTTCTGTTAGCTCTGTGTCCATCTCTGTCGTCGCTTCGTCTACCAGCCGACAGAGGCGCGCGAACATTGTTGACATTTCTCTGTAAATGAATGATTCAATCAGCTGAGTGGTGGGAGATTTTCTACCCATTCGACAGTGAAAATTCACGTTCACATAACAATTCCATACAATACTACGTGTTATGTAGTATTGTATGGAATTGTCAAGCGCTTGACATCTGGCGCCCGATCAAATCCATATAAATTGTAGTTAACGTTGTCAAAAAGAAACTCCTACTCGGCCCGCTGCGGTTAGAAATGAGGAAGTAAATGGCTTGGATTTGTAATAATATAGGCATCTAAATAAAGGGATTTCCGTGTTTTGAGCAGCTCAAGACACTGGGCCACTCGTTCTAATATGACGCAGTAAAACGTATACCCATTAACAATGTGCTGAGGGCGGTGCTGAGGAGGCCTCGACACTGCAGTGCGTCGGCAATGTTCGCGGACGCTCGTGTGGATGATATCTAACGATCGTGCGCAAGCGTGCCGCGTCTATGATGTGCAGGCTAGTGAGCAGCACTAACACTCTCCTCAGCACATTGGCTACTAAGCTGGACAGCCCTCTCTGGAGGTGCTGGAATGGTGCACACATTCTCGTAAGGAGGCCCCAACGAGCCTTGTAGATGTGTAGAGGCTTTAGGTATAAGCGTAGGTTAGGTTAGGTTAGGTATTTTTTGTTTTGTTTTTTTTTTTACTAACATAGACTTAACAGACGTGATTGTGTTACTAACAAATTATGGGCTGGCAGTTGCCTGAAATAAAAACTTATTTATTTATTATTATTATTGAAAAATTTTATTCACTTCGTAATACTATAGTAATACTGTCGGTATTCTACAGGATATACTTCGGAGTGTGTGCCCAAGAACTATTCGATCTGGTTCCTCCGTCACCTTTTTATCATCGAACCGCAAGGCATCAAATCAAATCAAATGCTTTTTATTCAAATAGACTTTTTACGAGAGCTTATGAATAGTCGAATGAATCTACCACCATCGACAAGGTCTGCACTCTTACGCAGTCGAAATTCCGTAGGCTCGTACGAAGCGATTTGCTTCCTTGTTTCTAATTCGAGCCGCTAGGATATGGAATGCCCTTCCGACTTCCGTTTTCCCCTCCCGTTTTAATATAGGTACCTTCAAATCAAGAGTGAATAGGCATCTTCTAGGCAAGCGCGCTCCACCTTAGGCTGCATCAAAACTTGCAAACAAGATTGCAGCCAAGCGCTAGCCTATATTTCCATGTTTTAAGCAGTTCAAGACACTAGGCCTCTCGTTCTAGTGTAACACTGTAAGGGTATAAACTGGTCACTCACTGCTGCACTTGGTGGCTGCAGTTGGCTGATGTGAGGTCGACGATAAGGCGCAGTTTACGGCCCGCGTGCGCAACGTACTGCCGCTTGAACACGCGCTCCTGAGCCTTGGCCGTCCACGTGAGCCTTTCGTATGCGTATAGAGCGCCATACACTAGCCCCGTCACCGCCACTACACGCCAACCCACTGTCTTCAGGAGCTGACAACAAAATGATTATTTTTTAATTAACTGACTTCCAAAACTGTATAAGAAGAATGTCTATTGTAGGGCAATTGAAATCTATAAGCAGCTGCCAAAAGATCTAATTGACCTACCATTGCAAAAAAAGACGAAGATAACGGATTGGTTATTGATCCGCCAATTCTATTCTGTTAACGATTACTTAAGGCAGTAGTTTAATAATATGTAGTTTATTTTTTAGGTTCAGCAATTTTTATTTTATTTGTAATTTTTTTTATATTTTTTATAATTTGACGATCACCTTTACAATTTATGTTACTTCTTTCTTTTTTAAATATTAATTGGACATATGAGACGTCATAAAGTTTGAATCGAACTGTACAAGTTATATTCCAACCAACTTATGTTGTTCTCATATGTGTGTTGTATCTCATATGATGTTGTAAGTACCTATTCACAACCTTTCTCACTGCCAAGGGTCACTGGTGGAGATCTCTTATAGAGATAAGTGTGTCCTTGTCCACTTTGTTTCAGGTTTCTGATTTTCTACATATTTCATAACTTTTTGTTACAAATAAATTTATCTGGTTCACGGGCCAAAATTAGAAATATTTTTTACTAGCTGATGCCCGCGACTTCGTCCGCGTGGAATAAGTTTTTTGGATTCCCGCGGGAACTCCTCAATTTTCCGGGATAAAAAGTAGCCTATATCACTCTCCAGGTCCTCGACTATACCCATGCCAAAAATCACGTCGATCCGTTACAGCGTGATTGAAGGACAAACCAACAAACAAACTGACTTTCGCATTTATAATATTAGTAAGATCAGTGGCGTGCAGTTCATAGACGCATAAAAGCACTGCTTACCTTTCTTTCATCTACATTACCTTAACTTTCATCAAAACAGCAAGTAAATAGCAGCTGTCACTGGGTCAGATAACTTTGTGTGACTATACGAGTGTTTGACACTTACCAATCCCGACAGCAGCAGTCCGCCCATCGTGCCCTGTGACGTCAGAGCTCCTACCGCGAACTTGGAAATCATGCCCCACTCCTCGGCGCTGAGCGGCCCCATGGCTGAGGGGCCGTTGCTCAGCCGCGACACCTCCATAGAGGGCGCTGCGGGACCCATGGTGGGGGGGATCTAGAAATGGAGAAATGAGGAAATTGAAAGAAAGAAAAAATAATTGGCAGTTGTAGGGACTGCCGATAGATAATAATATTTAATTTTTTAACTTTAATGCCTTAGTTTTAAGTGCTGTGTAACCGTGGCCGACACCTCACGTTGTTTATAAAATAGAAAAATAAAATTATAAAATATTTCAAATATAAACCTTAAAACTAAGGCATTAAAGTTTAATTACGAATGTACTATATAAATATACTTAAGAAGAATGGTGTCGGTCTCGTGTATTCCACATTTTTACCCCCTACCAAAAAGAGCTCAACGCGCCTAAAGTTTTCACTTCAAAAACAGTTTATTTACCAGTGGTGTCACAGATAAAACTAGATACAAATGTAACACTTTTGTCTGTGACACCACCCAGAATGGGTGTACAGTTCAGCGTTTTGCCCTGCATCACATGCCCATAAACGTCCCATACCGTCCAAAATGCCCATAAACTGTGACCCGGGAAATTGGAGCCTGGAATTTTACTGTCTAAGCATCTCCCCAAACTAATCGACGCTGAACCGGCTTGAGCCGATCAGTAAAGCATTATTTATGCTGTATTAAGAGTGTAAACGCGGCCAATCACCGTGTCCGCGTCGGCAGAGGCGGGCGACGTTGTTTCCACCCTTAATACCTGATACATAAAGCTTTTTTTGACCTCAAGTCCATTCCGCGTCGATAGACTTACAAACATAACCTCGGCAGAACTTTTTTTAGTAAAATTTTTGGATATTGGCGCAGGGTTGAAACCTGAAAACATCTGAAATCCAAAATACTAGGTTTAATTTACCAGGATTGTAATAATTGTATTGTTGTGTTATGGCGGATTTTCGTACAAATGATAATCCGATTTTAAAACTCCTTTAGGATTGGAACTTCCAAAATTACTGGTTTAGTGGGTGAACTTTTTTTTTATTTCAAGACTAGCGCTTAGCTGCAATCAGACTTGCTGAAAGTAGTGATGAAGCCTAAGGTGGAGTCGCGCTTGCCTAGAAGATGCTTATTCACTCTTGATTTGAAGATACCAACATTATAAGCGGGATGGAAAAACGGAAGCCGGAAGGGCGTTCCATATCCTAGCGGTTCGAGTTAGAAACGAGGAAGCAAATCGCTTCGCGTGGGTCCGTGACTTAACGAGAAGCGGAACGCGAGGTCCTCCGTGAAGTCTGCGCAGAGGTTGTCGCAGTTGAGACAGTGCAGCTGGGACGGAGCGATACCTGCGGGACGGTGGGCGGGCTCTTGAGCGCGATCTTGTTCGCGTGCCGGCCCTGGAAGCGCTGTATGAGCGCCGTGATGCCGTACGAGAACCGGAACGTGAGATCCTCCGTGAAGTCTGCGCAGAGGTTGTCGCAGTTGAGACAGTGCAGCTGGGACGGAGCGATACCTGCGTGACGGTGGGCGGGCTCTTGAGCGCGATCTTGTTCGCGTGCCGGCCCTGGAAGCGCTGTATGAGCGCCGTGATGCCGTACGAGAACCGGAACGTGAGATCCTCCGTGAAGTCTGCGCAGAGGTTGTCGCAGTTGAGACAGTGCAGCTGGTACGGAGCGATACCTGCGTGACGGTGGGCGGGCTCTTGAGCGCGATCTTGTTCGCGTGCCGGCCCTGGAAGCGCTGTATGAGCGCCGTGATGCCGTACGAGAACCGGAACGTGAGATCCTCCGTGAAGTCTGCGCAGAGGTTGTCGCAGTTGAGACAGTGCAGCTGGGACGGAGCGATACCTGCGTGACGGTGGGCGGGCTCTTGAGCGCGATCTTGTTCGCGTGCCGGCCCTGGAAGCGCTGTATGAGCGCCGTGATGCCGTACGAGAACCGGAACGTGAGATCCTCCGTGAAGTCTGCGCAGAGGTTGTCGCAGTTGAGACAGTGCAGCTGGGACGGAGCGATACCTGCGTGACGGTGGGCGGGCTCTTGAGCGCGATCTTGTTCGCGTGCCGGCCCTGGAAGCGCTGTATGAGCGCCGTGATGCCGTACGAGAACCGGAACGTGAGATCCTCCGTGAAGTCTGCGCAGAGGTTGTCGCAGTTGAGACAGTGCAGCTGGGACGGAGCGATACCTGCGTGACGGTGGGCGGGCTCTTGAGCGCGATCTTGTTCGCGTGCCGGCCCTGGAAGCGCTGTATGAGCGCCGTGATGCCGTACGAGAACCGGAACGTGAGATCCTCCGTGAAGTCTGCGCAGAGGTTGTCGCAGTTGAGCCGGTACAGCACTTCGAAGGGTTGCTGGTGGGGGATGATGCAGCTGGCGGCCGCCGCTCGCTTGTGCATCGGCAAAATGTTGTACATCCGATCTGCGACAATAATGCCCATTGTAGTGGAGAATGCAACTAGGCAAGGGGTAGACCCAATGATACAATAGACGTACAAATCGAGTGCGCATGCGCATGCGCGAGTCTACCGCTTGAACGTGTGCGTGATTACGAGAACTGGTGGAATCGCGCCACAAGGATGCGAGGTTTTACCCTATCGTAAGGGTTCAGAGAAAGAAATTTCTTTCTTTTTCCTTTATTTGGGGGCTCAAATACATAATAAAAGCAAAAACTTAAAAAAACAGATGATCCCCAAAACGGTCTTTGTCCGGAGCAAGAGAATCCAGGCGCGTAATCCAAAACCATAAAGCATGGCAGTCCCAACATGAGCTTCTATCAGTGGACCTCTTGGCGATGAGAAAAGTAGATTAAGTCACAAAATCGTAAATTTCATCACATTTTTTGCCTCATTCCTAAAACTGACTGAAACACAAAAAGGTGATATCTAATCTACCTGCCATTTCCTTCTGGGCTTCGTCCATCTCGTGGCCAATGTCTGAGGATAGCCGCTTCTTGAGCCGGGAGCCCAGCCCGGACTCCACGTGTCGGTGTAACGCTCGCTTGTACTGCTCTAGGGCTTGGCGGTCGTTGCGGAACGGCGCTTCGTATTCGTCCACCAGTGCTGACAGTCTGCGGATCTCTTGACTGAGTGTTAGGGACACCTGAGGACAAATTAAAAAACCCGTCAAGTGCGAGTCAGACTCGCTGATAAAGGATTCCGTACCACCACACAATATAAATTATTTTAGTAAATAACAAAAAAAGTAGTAGATGTAGTCATCAACACGTAATCAGCTGTGAAATAACTGGCTTACATATGGCGGTAAAATGTTAGCGCCTGACAAAGAATACGACACCCTGAGACGTCAGTTGCTCCTGTAATATCCTTTGCTTCTCCACCTCCGCAGCTTTGCTGAACGCTCTCGACCATTCGCCCGATCTTGTCCTTCATTTGGTTGTCAGTTGCTCCTGTAACATCCTTTGTTCCTTCACCTCCGCAGCTATACATACCTTGTGCTCAACGCTCTCGACCATTCGCCCGATCTTGTCCTTCATTTGGTTGTCAGTTGCTCCTGTAACATCCTTTGTTCCTTCACCTCCGCAGCTATACATACCTTGTGCTCAACGCTCTCGACCATTCGCCCGATCTTGTCCTTCATTTGGTTGTCAGTTGCTCCTGTAACATCCTTTGTTCCTTCACCTCCGCAGCTATACATACCTTGTGCTCAACGCTCTCGACCATTCGCCCGATCTTGTCCTTCATTTGGTTCTCAGTTGATCCAATAACATCCTTTGCTCCTTCACCTCCGCAGCTCTACGAACCTTGTGCTCAACGCTCTCGACCATTCGCCCGATCTTGTCCTTCATTTGGTTGTCAGTTGCTCCTGTAACATCCTTTGTTCTTTCACCTCCGCAGCTATACATTCCTTGTGCTCAACGCTCTCGACCATTCACCCGATCTTGTCCTTCATTTGGTTCTCAGTTGATCCAGTAACATCCTTTTACTCCTTCACCTCCGCAGCTCTACGTACCTTCTGCTCAACGCTCTCGACCATTCGCCCGATCTTGTCCTTCATTTGGTTGTCAGTTGCTCCTGTAACATCCTTTGTTCCTTCACCTCCGCAGCTATACATACCTTGTGCTCAACGCTCTCGACCATTCGCCCGATCTTGTCCTTCATTTGGTTCTCCGTTGATCCAGTAACATCCTTTGCTCCTTCACCTCCGCAGCTCTACGTACCTTGTGCTCAACGCTCTCGACCATTCGCCCGATCTTGTCCTTCATTTGGCGCGTGATGGCGGTCAGTTGTTCTTCCACCGCCGTCAATTGTTCCTGTAGTATCCTTTGCTTCTCCACCTTCGCAGATTTCTGGTCGCTGGCACTGCTGTACACCTAAAAGCAAATAATTATTTTGTATAGATTTTTTGCATGCTATTGGATAATTTAAATATATAAAAGGAAAAAGATTGAAAAAGGAAAGGACTGACTGATTAATCTGTAAACGCACAGCTCAAGCCACTGGACGGATCGGGCCGAAATTTGGCATACAGATAAGGATTTTTGAATATTGAAGCCCTAAAGGTGAAAAATAGGGGGTTGAAATTTATTTGAAAATCGATTTTAACGTAAGCGAAGCTGCGGGTAAAAACAAGTATATAATAATTTTTCCATAAAGAAGTGTTACCAGTTCCAAGGCGGCCATAACATCGCCGGCTATATTCTTGCCGCGGCGAGAGTGTTGCGCGAACTTGGTCCTCACAGCCGATTGGCTGATGCACTCTTCGAACTTGCGCTCGAAGTCCACAAACTCGAAGTAGCGCACTTGGTGACCATCGGCGAGTATGGGTGCTACAAACATGAAATTCTAAATTATACCCGCGACTCTAAGATTTTAAGCTTTACCTTTTTCAAGGCCACGGGAACTCTGAATTTTTCGGGATAAAAAGTAGCCAATGTGTGTCTCTGGAATCCACGCTATATCTACACAATATTATGTAGCATTTTTGGTGTTAAAAATTTATTTGTATTCCAGGGGTCAGTTTAGAATTATGAATCTCTTAAAGTTCTTAAAGAGAAGCTCGGGGGACTCTTAAATCCAAACTTGAGCGGTAACTTCTGGGGGTTTTTTAATTTATGACCTACCAGGTTAGTGACTATGACTACCATGAAATGATGACCGAGTTCCTTGCTGGTTCTTCTCGGTAGGAATGTCATTCCGAACCAGAGGTAGATTCATCGATTGAAAAGCACTTTTTAAAGTATATTTGAATAAAAAAACATGAGTTTGACTTTGATGATGATGTTGAGGTTCATTCGCACTCACAAGAGACTGGTTTCTCCCGTTCGCGCATGCGCGTGAGCAGCGCCTCCTTGGCCGAGATGAAGAAGATCCGCTCCTCAGCCTCCTTGGGCGAGCAGACGCGCAGCTCGCGCGACAGGAAGTCAACGCAGCGGTTCGCGTGCTGACTGCGGACCTGGCCACGAGACCACCAAATCAATAAAGAAATATTGTATTGGGAGTGCTTACTATAGTAACTAAAAACTAACTATTAGTGGTACATAAACTTCCTTTTGCATTACCCATTTAAAGATGTTTTCTTTTGTCCACTACCAGTTGAAAGAAATCTTTATTTGGGGATACAAGTACAAGAAATAACTAATAATAAAATAAGACTTTATAAAGAAAAAATTGCGAAGTGTGACTTGATCCCCAAAATGGTCTTCACTCAGCATGTGCTATATCTGTTAGGTGATAGCGCTGGCCTTCCGTGAAGCCAGTATGCTTGGACGGCGACAATATATGTGTTATAAAGACAAGAAATAAAAGTGAATGACGTGAAACTCGGAAAACTGCTTAAATATAAAATACCGGAACGCTAAATCGCTTGGTGGCACGCCTTTGCCTATAGGGTGGTAATTAGCCACGGCCGAAGCCTCCCACTAGGCCAGACTAGGGAAAATTCAGAAATTATAAATTCCCAAATTGACTGCCGGGGATCGAACCAAAGATGTGCGTGAAAACAGTCTCAAAAGAGTGTTAGGGAAGAGGATAGCACAAAGGCTCCATATAATTCACATTTAGCAAATGCAACTGAAAACACCAATTGCTTACCTGATCCAAGTATTCAGGCTCAGAAGCCGAGGCGTCCCATCGGTTGTTCAATATAAAAATATTCGGCTGCGATATTTTCGTCGATACTTTGTGGAAGAAATTTTTCTCCTGGAACAAAAAGAAGACATAGTTTTAAGATATTTTTTGGTAGATTTAGTGCGTTATGTCGCGAATGCCTCAGGCGTTGCGGGTGCTAGGTAGTGAGAAGTGTGTCGCAGTTGTGTTGTTGGTGTTGGTGAAGTTAGATGAATCGCAGGGTTGACAAGTGAGTCGCGACTCGCGGCTGTGAGAGGCGGGTCTCGGGCGTGACACGTGTGTATTGGTTGTGAGAAGCTTGTCGCGAGTGTGCGAAGTGTATCTGCGGGTGTAAAAGGTGTGTGTCGGGTGTGACAAGTGTGTATTGGTTGTGAGAAGCTTGTCGCGAGTGTGCGAAGTGTATCTGCGGGTGTAAAAGGTGTGTGTCGGGTGTGACAAGTGTGTATTGGTTGTGAGAAGCTTGTCGCGAGTGTGCGAAGTGTATCTGCGGGTGTAAAAGGTGTGTGTCGGGTGTGACAAGTGTGTATTGGTTGTGAGAAGCTTGTCGCGAGTGTGCGAAGTGTATCTGCGGGTGTAAAAGGTGTGTGTCGGGTGTGACAAGTGTGTATTGGTTGTGAGAAGCTTGTCGCGAGTGTGCGAAGTGTATCGGCGGGTGTAACAGGTGTGTGTCGGGTGTGACAAGTGTGTATTGGTTGTGAGAAGCTTGTCGCGAGTGTGCGAAGTGTATCTGCGGGTGTAAAAGGTGTGTGTCGGGTGTGACAAGTGTGTATTGGTTGTGAGAAGCTTGTCGCGAGTGTGCGAAGTGTATCTGCGGGTGTAAAAGGTGTGTGTCGGGTGTGACAAGTGTGTATTGGTTGTGAGAAGCTTGTCGCGAGTGTGCGAAGTGTATCTGCGGGTGTAAAAGGTGTGTGTCGGGTGTGACAAGTGTGTATTGGTTGTGAGAAGCTTGTCGCGAGTGTGCGAAGTGTATCTGCGGGTGTAAAAGGTGTGTGTCGGGTGTGACAAGTGTGTATTGGTTGTGAGAAGCTTGTCGCGAGTGTGCGAAGTGTATCTGCGGGTGTAAAAGGTGTGTGTCGGGTGTGACAAGTGTGTATTGGTTGTGAGAAGCTTGTCGCGAGTGTGCGAAGTGTATCTGCGGGTGTAAAAGGTGTGTGTCGGGTGTGACAAGTGTGTATTGGTTGTGAGAAGCTTGTCGCGAGTGTGCGAAGTGTATCTGCGGGTGTAAAAGGTGTGTGTCGGGTGTGACAAGTGTGTATTGGTTGTGAGAAGCTTGTCGCGAGTGTGCGAAGTGTATCTGCGGGTGTAAAAGGTGTGTGTCGGGTGTGACAAGTGTGTATTGGTTGTGAGAAGCTTGTCGCGAGTGTGCGAAGTGTATCTGCGGGTGTAAAAGGTGTGTGTCGGGTGTGACAAGTGTGTATTGGTTGTGAGAAGCTTGTCGCGAGTGTGCGAAGTGTATCTGCGGGTGTAAAAGGTGTGTGTCGGGTGTGACAAGTGTGTATTGGTTGTGAGAAGCTTGTCGCGAGTGTGCGAAGTGTATCTGCGGGTGTAAAAGGTGTGTGTCGGGTGTGACAAGTGTGTATTGGTTGTGAGAAGCTTGTCGCGAGTGTGCGAAGTGTATCTGCGGGTGTAAAAGGTGTGTGTCGGGTGTGACAAGTGTGTATTGGTTGTGAGAAGCTTGTCGCGAGTGTGCGAAGTGTATCTGCGGGTGTAAAAGGTGTGTGTCGGGTGTGACAAGTGTGTATTGGTTGTGAGAAGCTTGTCGCGAGTGTGCGAAGTGTATCTGCGGGTGTAAAAGGTGTGTGTCGGGTGTGACAAGTGTGTATTGGTTGTGAGAAGCTTGTCGCGAGTGTGCGAAGTGTATCTGCGGGTGTAAAAGGTGTGTGTCGGGTGTGACAAGTGTGTATTGGTTGTGAGAAGCTTGTCGCGAGTGTGCGAAGTGTATCTGCGGGTGTAAAAGGTGTGTGTCGGGTGTGACAAGTGTGTATTGGTTGTGAGAAGCTTGTCGCGAGTGTGCGAAGTGTATCTGCGGGTGTAAAAGGTGTGTGTCGGGTGTGACAAGTGTGTATTGGTTGTGAGAAGCTTGTCGCGAGTGTGCGAAGTGTATCTGCGGGTGTAAAAGGTGTGTGTCGGGTGTGACAAGTGTGTATTGGTTGTGAGAAGCTTGTCGCGAGTGTGCGAAGTGTATCTGCGGGTGTAAAAGGTGTGTGTCGGGTGTGACAAGTGTGTATTGGTTGTGAGAAGCTTGTCGCGAGTGTGCGAAGTGTATCTGCGGGTGTAAAAGGTGTGTGTCGGGTGTGACAAGTGTGTATTGGTTGTGAGAAGCTTGTCGCGAGTGTGCGAAGTGTATCTGCGGGTGTAAAAGGTGTGTGTCGGGTGTGACAAGTGTGTATTGGTTGTGAGAAGCTTGTCGCGAGTGTGCGAAGTGTATCTGCGGGTGTAAAAGGTGTGTGTCGGGTGTGACAAGTGTGTATTGGTTGTGAGAAGCTTGTCGCGAGTGTGCGAAGTGTATCTGCGGGTGTAAAAGGTGTGTGTCGGGTGTGACAAGTGTGTATTGGTTGTGAGAAGCTTGTCGCGAGTGTGCGAAGTGTATCTGCGGGTGTAAAAGGTGTGTGTCGGGTGTGACAAGTGTGTATTGGTTGTGAGAAGCTTGTCGCGAGTGTGCGAAGTGTATCTGCGGGTGTAAAAGGTGTGTGTCGGGTGTGACAAGTGTGTATTGGTTGTGAGAAGCTTGTCGCGAGTGTGCGAAGTGTATCTGCGGGTGTAAAAGGTGTGTGTCGGGTGTGACAAGTGTGTATTGGTTGTGAGAAGCTTGTCGCGAGTGTGCGAAGTGTATCTGCGGGTGTAAAAGGTGTGTGTCGGGTGTGACAAGTGTGTATTGGTTGTGAGAAGCTTGTCGCGAGTGTGCGAAGTGTATCTGCGGGTGTAAAAGGTGTGTGTCGGGTGTGACAAGTGTGTATTGGTTGTGAGAAGCTTGTCGCGAGTGTGCGAAGTGTATCTGCGGGTGTAAAAGGTGTGTGTCGGGTGTGACAAGTGTGTATTGGTTGTGAGAAGCTTGTCGCGAGTGTGCGAAGTGTATCTGCGGGTGTAAAAGGTGTGTGTCGGGTGTGACAAGTGTGTATTGGTTGTGAGAAGCTTGTCGCGAGTGTGCGAAGTGTATCTGCGGGTGTAAAAGGTGTGTGTCGGGTGTGACAAGTGTGTATTGGTTGTGAGAAGCTTGTCGCGAGTGTGCGAAGTGTATCTGCGGGTGTAAAAGGTGTGTGTCGGGTGTGACAAGTGTGTATTGGTTGTGAGAAGCTTGTCGCGAGTGTGCGAAGTGTATCTGCGGGTGTAAAAGGTGTGTGTCGGGTGTGACAAGTGTGTATTGGTTGTGAGAAGCTTGTCGCGAGTGTGCGAAGTGTATCTGCGGGTGTAAAAGGTGTGTGTCGGGTGTGACAAGTGTGTATTGGTTGTGAGAAGCTTGTCGCGAGTGTGCGAAGTGTATCTGCGGGTGTAAAAGGTGTGTGTCGGGTGTGACAAGTGTGTATTGGTTGTGAGAAGCTTGTCGCGAGTGTGCGAAGTGTATCTGCGGGTGTAAAAGGTGTGTGTCGGGTGTGACAAGTGTGTATTGGTTGTGAGAAGCTTGTCGCGAGTGTGCGAAGTGTATCTGCGGGTGTAAAAGGTGTGTGTCGGGTGTGACAAGTGTGTATTGGTTGTGAGAAGCTTGTCGCGAGTGTGCGAAGTGTATCTGCGGGTGTAAAAGGTGTGTGTCGGGTGTGACAAGTGTGTATTGGTTGTGAGAAGCTTGTCGCGAGTGTGCGAAGTGTATCTGCGGGTGTAAAAGGTGTGTGTCGGGTGTGACAAGTGTGTATTGGTTGTGAGAAGCTTGTCGCGAGTGTGCGAAGTGTATCTGCGGGTGTAAAAGGTGTGTGTCGGGTGTGACAAGTGTGTATTGGTTGTGAGAAGCTTGTCGCGAGTGTGCGAAGTGTATCTGCGGGTGTAAAAGGTGTGTGTCGGGTGTGACAAGTGTGTATTGGTTGTGAGAAGCTTGTCGCGAGTGTGCGAAGTGTATCTGCGGGTGTAAAAGGTGTGTGTCGGGTGTGACAAGTGTGTATTGGTTGTGAGAAGCTTGTCGCGAGTGTGCGAAGTGTATCTGCGGGTGTAAAAGGTGTGTGTCGGGTGTGACAAGTGTGTATTGGTTGTGACAAGCTTGTCGCGAGTGTGCGAAGTGTATCTGCGGGTGTAAAAGGTGTGTGTCGGGTGTGACAAGTGTGTATTGGTTGTGAGAAGCTTGTCGCGAGTGTGCGAAGTGTATCTGCGGGTGTAAAAGGTGTGTGTCGGGTGTGACAAGTGTGTATTGGTTGTGAGAAGCTTGTCGCGAGTGTGCGAAGTGTATCTGCGGGTGTAAAAGGTGTGTGTCGGGTGTGACAAGTGTGTATTGGTTGTGAGAAGCTTGTCGCGAGTGTGCGAAGTGTATCTGCGGGTGTAAAAGGTGTGTGTCGGGTGTGACAAGTGTGTATTGGTTGTGAGAAGCTTGTCGCGAGTGTGCGAAGTGTATCTGCGGGTGTAAAAGGTGTGTGTCGGGTGTGACAAGTGTGTATTGGTTGTGAGAAGCTTGTCGCGAGTGTGCGAAGTGTATCTGCGGGTGTAAAAGGTGTGTGTCGGGTGTGACAAGTGTGTATTGGTTGTGAGAAGCTTGTCGCGAGTGTGCGAAGTGTATCTGCGGGTGTAAAAGGTGTGTGTCGGGTGTGACAAGTGTGTATTGGTTGTGAGAAGCTTGTCGCGAGTGTGCGAAGTGTATCTGCGGGTGTAAAAGGTGTGTGTCGGGTGTGACAAGTGTGTATTGGTTGTGAGAAGCTTGTCGCGAGTGTGCGAAGTGTATCTGCGGGTGTAAAAGGTGTGTGTCGGGTGTGACAAGTGTGTATTGGTTGTGAGAAGCTTGTCGCGAGTGTGCGAAGTGTATCTGCGGGTGTAAAAGGTGTGTGTCGGGTGTGACAAGTGTGTATTGGTTGTGAGAAGCTTGTCGCGAGTGTGCGAAGTGTATCTGCGGGTGTAAAAGGTGTGTGTCGGGTGTGACAAGTGTGTATTGGTTGTGAGAAGCTTGTCGCGAGTGTGCGAAGTGTATCTGCGGGTGTAAAAGGTGTGTGTCGGGTGTGACAAGTGTGTATTGGTTGTGAGAAGCTTGTCGCGAGTGTGCGAAGTGTATCTGCGGGTGTAAAAGGTGTGTGTCGGGTGTGACAAGTGTGTATTGGTTGTGAGAAGCTTGTCGCGAGTGTGCGAAGTGTATCTGCGGGTGTAAAAGGTGTGTGTCGGGTGTGACAAGTGTGTATTGGTTGTGAGAAGCTTGTCGCGAGTGTGCGAAGTGTATCTGCGGGTGTAAAAGGTGTGTGTCGGGTGTGACAAGTGTGTATTGGTTGTGAGAAGCTTGTCGCGAGTGTGCGAAGTGTATCTGCGGGTGTAAAAGGTGTGTGTCGGGTGTGACAAGTGTGTATTGGTTGTGAGAAGCTTGTCGCGAGTGTGCGAAGTGTATCTGCGGGTGTAAAAGGTGTGTGTCGGGTGTGACAAGTGTGTATTGGTTGTGAGAAGCTTGTCGCGAGTGTGCGAAGTGTATCTGCGGGTGTAAAAGGTGTGTGTCGGGTGTGACAAGTGTGTATTGGTTGTGAGAAGCTTGTCGCGAGTGTGCGAAGTGTATCTGCGGGTGTAAAAGGTGTGTGTCGGGTGTGACAAGTGTGTATTGGTTGTGAGAAGCTTGTCGCGAGTGTGCGAAGTGTATCTGCGGGTGTAAAAGGTGTGTGTCGGGTGTGACAAGTGTGTATTGGTTGTGAGAAGCTTGTCGCGAGTGTGCGAAGTGTATCTGCGGGTGTAAAAGGTGTGTGTCGGGTGTGACAAGTGTGTATTGGTTGTGAGAAGCTTGTCGCGAGTGTGCGAAGTGTATCTGCGGGTGTAAAAGGTGTGTGTCGGGTGTGACAAGTGTGTATTGGTTGTGAGAAGCTTGTCGCGAGTGTGCGAAGTGTATCTGCGGGTGTAAAAGGTGTGTGTCGGGTGTGACAAGTGTGTTGCGAGTGTGACAGGTGTATCATAGGTGTAGTAGGTGTTTTTTTTTATCCACTACAAGTTAGCCCTTGACTGCGATCTCACCTGATGGTAAGTGTTGATGCTGTTTAAGATGGCAGCGGGCTAACCTGTTAGGGGCATGGCAGTTATATTAAACCCATACTCCCTATTCGGTTTCTACACGGCATCGCACCGGAAGGCTAAATCGCTTGGCAGCACGTCTTTGCCGGTACGGTGGTAACTAGCCACGGCCGAAGCCTCCCACCAGGCCAGACCCGGGAAAATTCAGAAATTATAAATTTCCAAACCCTGCCGCCGATCGAACCCGGGACCTCCGCATGTTAAGGCAACATGTTAAGCGCTTAAAACTGCGCCACGGAGGTCGTCAAAACGTCGTGGGTGTTGCGGGTGTGTCTCGTGTATTGCAGGTGTGTCTCGTGTGTGTGGCGGGTGTTGCAGGTGTGTCTCGTGTGTGACAAGTGTGTGGCGGGTGTTGCAGGTGTGTCTCGTGTGTGACAAGTGTGTGGCGGGTGTTGCAGGTGTGTCTCGTGTGTGACAAGTGTGTGGCGGGTGTTGCAGGTGTGTCTCGTGTGTGACAAGTGTGTGGCGGGTGTTGCAGGTGTGTCTCGTGTGTGACAAGTGTGTGGCGGGTGTTGCAGGTGTGTCTCGTGTGTGACAAGTGTGTGGCGGGTGTTGCAGGTGTGTCTCGTGTGTGACAAGTGTGTGGCGGGTGTTGCAGGTGTGTCTCGTGTGTGACAAGTGTGTGGCGGGTGTTGCAGGTGTGTCTCGTGTGTGACAAGTGTGTGGCGGGTGTTGCAGGTGTGTCTCGTGTGTGACAAGTGTGTGGCGGGTGTTGCAGGTGTGTCTCGTGTGTGACAAGTGTGTGGCGGGTGTTGCAGGTGTGTCTCGTGTGTGACAAGTGTGTGGCGGGTGTTGCAGGTGTGTCTCGTGTGTGACAAGTGTGTGGCGGGTGTTGCAGGTGTGTCTCGTGTGTGACAAGTGTGTGGCGGGTGTTGCAGGTGTGACAAGTGTGTGACAAGTGTGTGGCGGGTGTTGCAGGTGTGTCTCGTGTGTGACAAGTGTGTGGCGGGTGTTGCAGGTGTGTCTCGTGTGTGACAAGTGTGTGGCGGGTGTTGCAGGTGTGTCTCGTGTGTGACAGGTGTGTGGCGGGTGTTGCAGGTGTGACAAGTGTGTGACAAGTGTGTGGCGGGTGTTGCAGGTGTGACAAGTGTGTGACAAGTGTGTGGCGGGTGTTGCAGGTGTGTCTCGTGTGTGACAAGTGTGTGGCGGGTGTTGCAGGTGTGTCTCGTGTGTGACAGGTGTGTGGCGGGTGTTGCAGGTGTGTCTCGTGTGTGACAAGTGTGTGGCGGGTGTTGCAGGTGTGACAAGTGTGTGACAAGTGTGTGGCGGGTGTTGCAGGTGTGTCTCGTGTGTGACAAGTGTGTGGCGGGTGTTGCAGGTGTGTCTCGTGTGTGACAAGTGTGTGGCGGGTGTTGCAGGTGTGTCTCGTGTGTGACAGGTGTGTGGCGGGTGTTGCAGGTGTGTCTCGTGTGTGACAAGTGTGTGGCGGGTGTTGCAGGTGTGACAAGTGTGTGACAAGTGTGTGGCGGGTGTTGCAGGTGTGTCTCGTGTGTGACAAGTGTGTGGCGGGTGTTGCAGGTGTGTCTCGTGTGTGACAAGTGTGTGGCGGGTGTTGCAGGTGTGTCTCGTGTGTGACAAGTGTGTGGCGGGTGTTGCAGGTGTGTCTCGTGTGTGACAGGTGTGTGGCGGGTGTTGCAGGTGTGTCTCGTGTGTGACAGGTGTGTGGCGGGTGTTGCAGGTGTGACAAGTGTGTGACAAGTGTGTGGCGGGTGTTGCAGGTGTGTCTCGTGTGTGACAAGTGTGTGGCGGGTGTTGCAGGTGTGTCTCGTGTGTGACAAGTGTGTGGCGGGTGTTGCAGGTGTGTCTCGTGTGTGACAAGTGTGTGGCGGGTGTTGCAGGTGTGTCTCGTGTGTGACAAGTGTGTGGCGGGTGTTGCAGGTGTGTCTCGTGTGTGACAAGTGTGTGGCGGGTGTTGCAGGTGTGTCTCGTGTGTGACAAGTGTGTGGCGGGTGTTGCAGGTGTGTCTCGTGTGTGACAAGTGTGTGGCGGGTGTTGCAGGTGTGTCTCGTGTGTGACAAGTGTGTGGCGGGTGTTGCAGGTGTGTCTCGTGTGTGACAAGTGTGTGGCGGGTGTTGCAGGTGTGTCTCGTGTGTGACAAGTGTGTGGCGGGTGTTGCAGGTGTGTCTCGTGTGTGACAAGTGTGTGGCGGGTGTTGCAGGTGTGTCTCGTGTGTGACAGGTGTGTGGCGGGTGTTGCAGGTGTGTCTCGTGTGTGACAAGTGTGTGGCGGGTGTTGCAGGTGTGTCTCGTGTGTGACAAGTGTGTGGCGGGTGTTGCAGGTGTGTCTCGTGTGTGACAAGTGTGTGGCGGGTGTTGCAGGTGTGTCTCGTGTGTGACAAGTGTGTGGCGGGTGTTGCAGGTGTGTCTCGTGTGTGACAAGTGTGTGGCGGGTGTTGCAGGTGTGTCTCGTGTGTGACAAGTGTGTGGCGGGTGTTGCAGGTGTGTCTCGTGTGTGACAGGTGTGTGGCGGGTGTTGCAGGTGTGTCTCGTGTGTGACAAGTGTGTGGCGGGTGTTGCAGGTGTGTCTCGTGTGTGACAAGTGTGTGACAAGTGTGTGGCGGGTGTTGCAGGTGTGTCTCGTGTGTGACAAGTGTGTGGCGGGTGTTGCAGGTGTGTCTCGTGTGTGACAAGTGTGTGGCGGGTGTTGCAGGTGTGTCTCGTGTGTGACAAGTGTGTGGCGGGTGTTGCAGGTGTGTCTCGTGTGTGACAAGTGTGTGGCGGGTGTTGCAGGTGTGTCTCGTGTGTGACAAGTGTGTGGCGGGTGTTGCAGGTGTGTCTCGTGTGTGACAAGTGTGTGGCGGGTGTTGCAGGTGTGTCTCGTGTGTGACAAGTGTGTGGCGGGTGTTGCAGGTGTGTCTCGTGTGTGACAAGTGTGTGGCGGGTGTTGCAGGTGTGTCTCGTGTGTGACAGGTGTGTGGCGGGTGTTGCAGGTGTGACAAGTGTGTGACAAGTGTGTGGCGGGTGTTGCAGGTGTGTCTCGTGTGTGACAAGTGTGTGGCGGGTGTTGCAGGTGTGTCTCGTGTGTGACAAGTGTGTGGCGGGTGTTGCAGGTGTGTCTCGTGTGTGACAAGTGTGTGGCGGGTGTTGCAGGTGTGTCTCGTGTGTGACAGGTGTGTGGCGGGTGTTGCAGGTGTGACAAGTGTGTGACAAGTGTGTGGCGGGTGTTGCAGGTGTGTCTCGTGTGTGACAAGTGTGTGGCGGGTGTTGCAGGTGTGTCTCGTGTGTGACAAGTGTGTGGCGGGTGTTGCAGGTGTGTCTCGTGTGTGACAAGTGTGTGGCGGGTGTTGCAGGTGTGTCTCGTGTGTGACAAGTGTGTTTGCGGGTGTTGCAGGTGTGTCTCGTGTGTGGCTGGTGTTGCAGGTGTGTCTTATATGGCACAAGTGTGTGGCGGGTGTTGCAGGTGTGTCTCGTGTGTGACAGGTGTGTGGCGGGTGTTGCAGGTGTGTCTCGTGTGTGACAAGTGTGTGGCGGGTGTTGCAGGTGTGTCTCGTGTGTGACAAGTGTGTGGCGGGTGTTGCAGGTGTGTCTCGTGTGTGACAAGTGTGTGGCGGGTGTTGCAGGTGTGTCTCGTGTGTGACAAGTGTGTGGCGGGTGTTGCAGGTGTGTCTCGTGTGTGACAAGTGTGTGGCGGGTGTTGCAGGTGTGTCTCGTGTGTGACAAGTGTGTGGCGGGTGTTGCAGGTGTGTCTCGTGTGTGACAAGTGTGTGGCGGGTGTTGCAGGTGTGTCTCGTGTGTGACAAGTGTGTTTGCGGGTGTTGCAGGTGTGTCTCGTGTGTGGCTGGTGTTGCAGGTGTGTCTTATATGGCACAAGTGTGTGGCGGGTGTTGCAGGTGTGTCTCGTGTGTGACAGGTGTGTGGCGGGTGTTGCAGGTGTGTCTCGTGTGTGACAAGTGTGTGGCGGGTGTTGCAGGTGTGTCTCGTGTGTGACAAGTGTGTGGCGGGTGTTGCAGGTGTGTCTTATATGGCACAAGTGTGTGGCGGGTGTTGCAGGTGTGTCTCGTGTGTGACAAGTGTGTGGCGGGTGTTGCAGGTGTGTCTCGTGTGTGACAAGTGTGTGGCGGGTGTTGCAGGTGTGTCTCGTGTGTGACAAGTGTGTGGCGGGTGTTGCAGGTGTGACAAGTGTGTGACAAGTGTGTGGCGGGTGTTGCAGGTGTGTCTCGTGTGTGACAAGTGTGTGGCGGGTGTTGCAGGTGTGTCTCGTGTGTGACAGGTGTGTGGCGGGTGTTGCAGGTGTGACAAGTGTGTGACAAGTGTGTGGCGGGTGTTGCAGGTGTGTCTCGTGTGTGACAAGTGTGTGGCGGGTGTTGCAGGTGTGACAAGTGTGTGACAAGTGTGTGGCGGGTGTTGCAGGTGTGTCTCGTGTGTGACAAGTGTGTGGCGGGTGTTGCAGGTGTGTCTCGTGTGTGACAGGTGTGTGGCGGGTGTTGCAGGTGTGTCTCGTGTGTGACAAGTGTGTGGCGGGTGTTGCAGGTGTGTCTCGTGTGTGACAAGTGTGTGGCGGGTGTTGCAGGTGTGACAAGTGTGTGACAAGTGTGTGGCGGGTGTTGCAGGTGTGACAAGTGTGTGACAAGTGTGTGGCGGGTGTTGCAGGTGTGTCTTATATGGCACAAGTGTGTGGCGGGTGTTGCAGGTGTGTCTCGTGTGTGACAGGTGTGTGGCGGGTGTTGCAGGTGTGTCTCGTGTGTGACAAGTGTGTGGCGGGTGTTGCAGGTGTGTCTCGTGTGTGACAAGTGTGTGGCGGGTGTTGCAGGTGTGTCTCGTGTGTGACAAGTGTGTGGCGGGTGTTGCAGGTGTGTCTCGTGTGTGACAAGTGTGTGGCGGGTGTTGCAGGTGTGTCTCGTGTGTGACAAGTGTGTGGCGGGTGTTGCAGGTGTGTCTCGTGTGTGACAAGTGTGTGGCGGGTGTTGCAGGTGTGTCTCGTGTGTGACAAGTGTGTGGCGGGTGTTGCAGGTGTGTCTCGTGTGTGACAAGTGTGTGGCGGGTGTTGCAGGTGTGACAAGTGTGTGACAAGTGTGTGGCGGGTGTTGCAGGTGTGTCTTATATGGCACAAGTGTGTGGCGGGTGTTGCAGGTGTGTCTCGTGTGTGACAGGTGTGTGGCGGGTGTTGCAGGTGTGTCTCGTGTGTGACAAGTGTGTGGCGGGTGTTGCAGGTGTGTCTTATATGGCACAAGTGTGTGGCGGGTGTTGCAGGTGTGTCTCGTGTGTGACAAGTGTGTGGCGGGTGTTGCAGGTGTGTCTCGTGTGTGACAAGTGTGTGGCGGGTGTTGCAGGTGTGTCTCGTGTGTGACAAGTGTGTGGCGGGTGTTGCAGGTGTGTCTCGTGTGTGACAAGTGTGTGGCGGGTGTTGCAGGTGTGTCTCGTGTGTGACAGGTGTGTGGCGGGTGTTGCAGGTGTGTCTCGTGTGTGACAAGTGTGTGGCGGGTGTTGCAGGTGTGTCTCGTGTGTGACAAGTGTGTGGCGGGTGTTGCAGGTGTGTCTCGTGTGTGACAAGTGTGTGGCGGGTGTTGCAGGTGTGTCTCGTGTGTGACAAGTGTGTGGCGGGTGTTGCAGGTGTGTCTCGTGTGTGACAAGTGTGTGGCGGGTGTTGCAGGTGTGTCTCGTGTGTGACAAGTGTGTGGCGGGTGTTGCAGGTGTGTCTTATATGGCACAAGTGTGTGGCGGGTGTTGCAGGTGTGTCTCGTGTGTGACAGGTGTGTGGCGGGTGTTGCAGGTGTGTCTCGTGTGTGACAAGTGTGTGGCGGGTGTTGCAGGTGTGTCTCGTGTGTGACAAGTGTGTGGCGGGTGTTGCAGGTGTGTCTCGTGTGTGACAAGTGTGTGGCGGGTGTTGCAGGTGTGTCTCGTGTGTGACAAGTGTGTGGCGGGTGTTGCAGGTGTGTCTCGTGTGTGACAAGTGTGTGGCGGGTGTTGCAGGTGTGTCTTATATGGCACAAGTGTGTGGCGGGTGTTGCAGGTGTGTCTCGTGTGTGACAAGTGTGTGGCGGGTGTTGCAGGTGTGTCTTATATGGCACAAGTGTGTGGCGGGTGTTGCAGGTGTGTCTCGTGTGTGACAAGTGTGTGGCGGGTGTTGCAGGTGTGTCTCGTGTGTGACAAGTGTGTGGCGGGTGTTGCAGGTGTGTCTCGTGTGTGACAGGTGTGTGGCGGGTGTTGCAGGTGTGTCTCGTGTGTGACAAGTGTGTGGCGGGTGTTGCAGGTGTGTCTCGTGTGTGACAAGTGTGTGGCGGGTGTTGCAGGTGTGTCTCGTGTGTGACAAGTGTGTGGCGGGTGTTGCAGGTGTGTCTCGTGTGTGACAAGTGTGTGGCGGGTGTTGCAGGTGTGTCTTATATGGCACAAGTGTGTGGCGGGTGTTGCAGGTGTGACAAGTGTGTGACAAGTGTGTGGCGGGTGTTGCAGGTGTGTCTTATATGGCACAAGTGTGTGGCGGGTGTTGCAGGTGTGTCTCGTGTGTGACAAGTGTGTGGCGGGTGTTGCAGGTGTGTCTCGTGTGTGACAAGTGTGTGGCGGGTGTTGCAGGTGTGTCTCGTGTGTGACAAGTGTGTGGCGGGTGTTGCAGGTGTGTCTCGTGTGTGACAAGTGTGTGGCGGGTGTTGCAGGTGTGTCTCGTGTGTGACAAGTGTGTGGCG
Organism: Erebia aethiops; assembly: GCA_923060345.2. Lineage (NCBI taxonomy): Eukaryota > Metazoa > Arthropoda > Insecta > Lepidoptera > Nymphalidae > Erebia > Erebia aethiops. The sequence continues at coordinate 17,612,001 of OV281091.1, read as the reverse complement.
GGTGTTGCAGGTGTGTCTCGTGTGTGACAAGTGTGTGGCGGGTGTTGCAGGTGTGTCTCGTGTGTGACAAGTGTGTGGCGGGTGTTGCAGGTGTGTCTCGTGTGTGACAAGTGTGTGGCGGGTGTTGCAGGTGTGTCTCGTGTGTGACAAGTGTGTGGCGGGTGTTGCAGGTGTGTCTCGTGTGTGACAAGTGTGTGGCGGGTGTTGCAGGTGTGTCTCGTGTGTGACAAGTGTGTGGCGGGTGTTGCAGGTGTGTCTCGTGTGTGACAAGTGTGTGGCGGGTGTTGCAGGTGTGTCTCGTGTGTGACAAGTGTGTGGCGGGTGTTGCAGGTGTGTCTCGTGTGTGACAAGTGTGTGGCGGGTGTTGCAGGTGTGTCTCGTGTGTGACAAGTGTGTGGCGGGTGTTGCAGGTGTGTCTCGTGTGTGACAGGTGTGTGGCGGGTGTTGCAGGTGTGTCTCGTGTGTGACAAGTGTGTGGCGGGTGTTGCAGGTGTGTCTCGTGTGTGACAAGTGTGTGGCGGGTGTTGCAGGTGTGTCTCGTGTGTGACAAGTGTGTGGCGGGTGTTGCAGGTGTGTCTCGTGTGTGACAAGTGTGTGGCGGGTGTTGCAGGTGTGTCTCGTGTGTGACAAGTGTGTGGCGGGTGTTGCAGGTGTGTCTCGTGTGTGACAAGTGTGTGGCGGGTGTTGCAGGTGTGTCTCGTGTGTGACAAGTGTGTGGCGGGTGTTGCAGGTGTGTCTCGTGTGTGACAGGTGTGTGGCGGGTGTTGCAGGTGTGTCTCGTGTGTGACAAGTGTGTGGCGGGTGTTGCAGGTGTGTCTCGTGTGTGACAAGTGTGTGGCGGGTGTTGCAGGTGTGTCTCGTGTGTGACAAGTGTGTGGCGGGTGTTGCAGGTGTGTCTCGTGTGTGACAGGTGTGTGGCGGGTGTTGCAGGTGTGTCTCGTGTGTGACAAGTGTGTGGCGGGTGTTGCAGGTGTGTCTCGTGTGTGACAAGTGTGTGGCGGGTGTTGCAGGTGTGTCTCGTGTGTGACAAGTGTGTGGCGGGTGTTGCAGGTGTGTCTCGTGTGTGACAAGTGTGTGGCGGGTGTTGCAGGTGTGTCTCGTGTGTGACAAGTGTGTGGCGGGTGTTGCAGGTGTGTCTCGTGTGTGACAAGTGTGTGGCGGGTGTTGCAGGTGTGTCTCGTGTGTGACAAGTGTGTGGCGGGTGTTGCAGGTGTGTCTCGTGTGTGACAAGTGTGTGGCGGGTGTTGCAGGTGTGTCTCGTGTGTGACAAGTGTGTGGCGGGTGTTGCAGGTGTGTCTCGTGTGTGACAGGTGTGTGGCGGGTGTTGCAGGTGTGTCTCGTGTGTGACAAGTGTGTGGCGGGTGTTGCAGGTGTGTCTCGTGTGTGACAAGTGTGTGGCGGGTGTTGCAGGTGTGTCTCGTGTGTGACAAGTGTGTGGCGGGTGTTGCAGGTGTGTCTCGTGTGTGACAAGTGTGTGGCGGGTGTTGCAGGTGTGTCTCGTGTGTGACAAGTGTGTGGCGGGTGTTGCAGGTGTGTCTCGTGTGTGACAGGTGTGTGGCGGGTGTTGCAGGTGTGTCTCGTGTGTGACAAGTGTGTGGCGGGTGTTGCAGGTGTGTCTCGTGTGTGACAAGTGTGTGGCGGGTGTTGCAGGTGTGTCTCGTGTGTGACAAGTGTGTGGCGGGTGTTGCAGGTGTGTCTCGTGTGTGACAAGTGTGTGGCGGGTGTTGCAGGTGTGTCTCGTGTGTGACAAGTGTGTGGCGGGTGTTGCAGGTGTGTCTCGTGTGTGACAAGTGTGTGGCGGGTGTTGCAGGTGTGTCTCGTGTGTGACAAGTGTGTGGCGGGTGTTGCAGGTGTGTCTCGTGTGTGACAAGTGTGTGGCGGGTGTTGCAGGTGTGTCTCGTGTGTGACAGGTGTGTCGTGGGCGTTACTCACCGTCACCATGAGTGTGGACTCCGCGTTGGCGACGAGCACGAACACGTCCGCGTCGAGGCAGTACTTATCGATCCACTCGTCGAGGTTGGGCGTCACGTCCACTCCGGGGCTGTCCACTAGAACCACGTCGTCTCGTAACAGTGCGCACAGCTCACGCGGCCAGTACACGTGCACCAATGAGCACTCCTGAAGCCGGGACGCGCACAGGGCGTGCCCTAACTGGCTTACTGACTGCGAACAACGGGTAACAACCTCAAACTGGGTGCTAACTTTAGGTATATTAGGCATTAATGGGAAGATTTTAGGCAGACTTTCTTTTAATCAAATTGGACTGTAACCTGGGCAAAATAAACCAGTAAATTTATGTACCTTAATGGTAGCTTAATGGTGGTTATATTTACATATGGACTGATGGATAGCTGTTGCCCGCGACTTCGTCCGCATAGAATAAGATTTTTAATTCTCATGGGAACTCAAATTTTCTGAAATAAAAAGTAGCCTATGTCACGTCGATCCGTTGCTTTTTGTTGATTCAAAATTTCAAGGTGTAATTGGTGAAGAAACCAACAAACAAACACACTCTCGCATTTATTTGCACAAATCTGCTAGACATCAACTAATCAAATCAGCAACTTATTAAATGTATCTTCTATGAAATATTTGAGTCTTGTATGGAATAGAATAGATAGAACTTTTAATAATAATCATCCCTTATAAAAATGGGTACTTGACAACAAGTCAAATCAGTATCGGATGTTGTATGAAACACTGAACAGTGACGTCATCAAGATTCGAATCGATGCATATGGTTTAAAATGATTTTCGAACATAAAATTAACAGGGGGATGTGGATATACTACTTTTGAGAGATCCTTTATTTAATAAGCACAAAAAAATAATTTATTTGAATAGTTGTCAAATAGTGCCTTTACAAAGTAGTGTTCCATGTGGATTACCTGAACATTGAGTTTCTCCTCCGAGCCCTCAGTCCTCATGAAGGCCTCATCAGTGTCGGAGCCCTCAACCTGCAGAAAGCAGTTGGTCGTGTGACCGATGCCACTCGGCAGAATCTTGTCGTGCAACATTGCATTGATGACTGTGCTTTTGCCATTGCTCGTCCTGCGATAAAATAAAAATTGCTTACTTAAGCTCGCCTTTGACAGTAAATAATTAAACTTAAGGCGATTGACTTACTACAAAATTTTTGCTCACTTGCAGCATGAGTCCATATGACTAATGACTCAATCGACGTGGCCTCCTTCTAAAACTCACGGCAACGCGGTTTGACGCTGTGGGGCACGGATTTCGCACTCATAGTCAAAATGTGACAAATGACTCATGACGCAAAATTACTTAATGCTGTGGATATTGGTTGCCGTTTGGCATTGCGCAAAAATCTGGCTTATAGATTTTACACTCATCTGGTTTTACATAGTGACGTCAAATAACTTACTATAACAGTTCCTATATGTATAGAGACTCCTACTCAGTAAAATTTGTGTACTTGCCTGCCAAAGAAAGCCACTTTCATGTGATCTCGCTTGAGTACCTCCCGTATGGCCTGAACCTTGCTGACGTAGGCTTCGACATTCGCCACGTCCTGTACTGATGCAATGCCGTTATCTCCTGATACGGCTGAAATAAAAAGATTAACTGTTATCTCTCTGTATCATATCATTGCTGAGGGTCATAGCCCCTTTCAAGCTATACTTCTAATACTAATACTATTTCCATACTAATATTATAAATGTGAAAGTGTGTCTGTCTGTCTGCTACTCTCTCAAGGCCCAACTACTCAACAGATTTTGATGAAATTTGGACAGATATAGTTTACATCCAGAGGAAGGACATATGCTACTTTTAATTCCGGAAAATTGATGAGTTCCGGCGGGAATTAAAAAACATCAATCCATGCGGAAGAAGTCACAGGTATCATTTAGTCTAGTAATATTATAAATGCAAAAGTTTGAATGGATGGAGGTTTGTTACTTAATCATAATAGAACTGCTGAATGGATCTGGATGATATGTAGCACAGAAATAGATTATAGTCTGAAATAACACATAGGCTACTTTTTATCTCGTAAAATTAAAGATTTCCCATAGGCAACAAAAAACCTCAATCCGTGTGAAGTCATCACATCATCATCAATCAAAAATCAGTCATGTGATGTGTGTGTGCATCAGAGAGTACATATTAAATATTAACTATTACTATATATATATATTAAATATTAATCATCTTACCGTGCATAAAGGTGACGGCATCTTTGACATAATCATCGATTTCCACAAATATGTCGTTAATCTTCTTTTTGGCCCTCACAAATATCTGCAGCGGCGAGTCCACATTGGCCATGTTGATGCGGACGGTGCCATTATTCATTGCAACGTTGTGGGGCCCGTCGCCAGCCATCATGGATATAGTGCGGTTAAGATACGCAGCCATACGGGAAGGAAATATTTTCTGTTTGCGTTAGCTGCACCTTACAATGGACGGCGCCAATTAATAACAACAATACTTCTATGGCTTACACACAACATGCACGGTACAACTGCAACAAAAAATATAACAAGCATAAAAATGTGGGACAGAGTTTTCTATGTTAATACAGTAGAAACCTGTGTGTTCAATGCAAGCTAATTTATAGTAACCATCCATACTAATATTATATATATGAAAGTGGGGCTGATTCTGACCTCACTACACAATCTCTAAACTAAACTAAAATGGCAGCTTTAAATCTAGTTCTGTCCCTTTCCGCAGGAAGTATTATGAAAGGGTTAGCAATATTTGTAATGCTCTAATTTTAGTTTAGTTTAGAGATTGTGTACTACAGAATCAGCCCCAGTATCTGTCAATTTTGATGAATTTTGATATTTTTCAAAATTGAAAATGAAATTTGGCATACAAATATCTATTATAAAGTGAACAAAGCCGGTGGCAAAAGCTAGTTATAATAAAAATATATTAAATAATGTTGCACCTCACTACAAAATATCTCGAAGTGGGACCATAATATTATAATAAAAAACATACTACAGCCCACTAGCAGTTGCAACCTCTGGCTTGTCAACACTATCTCTCTATTGGCTAAAATACAAAGCGTGAGCAAGAATACCACAAATTCAGCCAACAACAATAATTGTTGTTCTGATAGCTGCAAATTCTAGTACTGGTTCTAAGGATAGATAGTCAGATTTCTACTGTATTCTGCTTAGGTGTATAGAAATACTTGAAGGGACACAAAGTTGGAGCAAGAATACCACAAATTCAGCTGATTACAAAAATGGTTATTCTGACAGCGGCTAATTCTGGTACTGGTTCTGATTAGGCAGGTTAGATAGTCAGATATCTACTGTATTCTGCTTAGGTGTGTAGAAATACTTGAATGGTAGCAACAAATAAATGTAGGCCGCCTAAACAATGTGATGAGTCACTGCTTATATATTTAACATGATAAAACAATTAAGTGGCTACTGGGATATGAAGGCCTATTTTATTGAAGCAGATACCCTTGAAGCTTGAGTTTTAAGATACCATAAATCACCATTATGTCCATATTTAGTTGTTGAATTGAACAATTATATTTGACTAGCTTAGGCCCGGGACTCTGTCCGCTTGGACTACACAAATTTCAAACCAATATTTTAACCCCTCAGGATTTGAATTTTCAAAAATAGATGATGTCTAAGAAATAATAGCTATCGGCATGCCAAATTTCAGCCCGATCTGTTCAGTGGTCTGAGCTGTGCGTTGATAGATCTGTCAGTCAGTTATCTTTTCCTTTAATAGTATATTTAGATGTTTAAATAATGTACAGTAATGTATATATATAATGTTTTTTCAATAAGTAGTTTTAATCTTTGTGCATGCTTTGACCAATTAGATCAATTGGCCAGTCGTCAATTTATAAAATCAGACTGGTATGTTGAAGCTATCTCTGCTCAGTCTCATTTCAAATACAGCTCATTACAATTGATTATTTAGCTTTTTTACGATTTAAAACTTAGAGTTTGGCTGCAATCTTTTCTCATCAATACTAAGAAAAGAATATGTGTATTTCTAAATTTTTGATACCCTAGAATTATTTTAATCACTATCAAGTTACCAAGAGGATAATAATAATCACAATTTTTTAGACCCCATAATAATATCAATAAAGAACAACCAAATTAGAACATGAAAGCATGGAATTAATTTCAAAGTAGCCATGTAAAAACAGCTGATTAGTAATGGTTCACTGACTTTCAGAGGTGCAGAAGTGTTGATGATAAGGTTATGTCAATGCTGCAATGAGTAATGAGACGGTGGAAATCATTAAATAACCGTAAGTTACGAGTGTTTTTTTAAGAATAGTAGTGCAAAATAAGCAAAACACACAACACTACAACAATCGCTATTTTAGGTCCACCTTATCATCCCGTTGCATCACATCCATCGCATATACATATCTGCAGTCGGAGCCGCGTGAAAAACCATGTTAAAATTGAATTATATACACAATAAACACCATAATTTATGATTAAAAATACACGTAAAACAAGTGACAGCCGCCGAAATAAGTCAAAATTATCTGCGCTGAATTTCAGCTTTCAAAAATTCTTTACACGAAATTGATAAGCGTATAACATTTTTGTAGAAGGGAATCTTACCTGTTTTAAAATAACATTTTACTGGAATTATATCAATTCTTAATAATTTTATTTATTTCGACAGAAAATACCTGTAAAATTTTTCATGTACGATTTTTCGTGATTTTTGTTCACTTTTCCTTCATTTGACAAATGCTTCGAATTCAATTTTAAATTGCTCTTTTCTTATTGGTCGAAATCCAAGCATTAATATTTTTATCATGATTATAACCAATAGGATTTTACTATGTCCTGACCACTAGCAATTGGACTGTTCATTTCTGTCAGACCAAAGTGTCAAAAGGTGTCAAACCTCAGACCACATTTTATATCTCAGACGTTTTGTTGTTGCTCTACAATATTTTCTCAACAATGGTGTAAAAAATTTATATAATTAGTTTTTTCCTATCAATATATTTTATTCTGTATTAAACCTATTGCATCAAAATGTAAGCCCGTAACACGGAACGTACCATACTTCCCTATAAAGAGGTTTGTTCAAATGGTATTAAACCTCCAAATTGGACCCGTCTTGTTAAATTGGGTCCGTTGCATTCACAGTTGCATTTTTACAATATTTTGGATTGCGCTTCGCCGCTTGCTAGTAGTTCCAGAGACAAGACGTAACATAATATATAGACTAAGAGATAGCTGTACTTTGGTAACTATCGCCAGAAAAGCTGATTCAGTATTAGGTGGTAGGGCTGTCCACTGAAGACGATAGTGAAAGTCTGCCCACATGCAGATGGGCCTTTCACTAGATATAGCCGTTTAAAGACGGTTACTAATGGTTACCAAAAATGAAAAACGTGACGACATAATTATTGCTAATATTTTTTTACAGTATATAATATGTTCATAACGTCTTTGAGAGGTGATATCTAGTGAAAGGCCCGATTAATAGAGTCAGTTCTTATACTGTTTAGATAGGTATTGAGCATACTGTAATACTGAACAAGAATCAGCCTTTCTAGTAATTTTTGGTAACTATAAACCGTCTTTGAGCGGCCATATCTAGCGAAAGGCCCATCCGCACACTCGTGTGCCATCCGTATGCGGGCAGACATCTTTTGACATCAGTGGAGAGCCCTACACCCACCTAATACTGAATCAGCCTTTCTGGCGATAGTTACAAAAAGTGCAGCTATTTCTTATAATAATAGGATAGGAATTATTTAACTAGTTCTCTCTCAGATTGAAACTTTGAAACTTTGTTTTATGGAATGTGACTATTTTTTCTGTTTTAACATGTTTGAGTTTCAATAATCTGCAAGTAATAATTTAATTTCCGTTAGAATTATGAAACAATATTTATTTGAACGCAAATCTTCTTGCTGTCAAATGTCAACGCTCAGATTATTTATACCTACTTAAACTTGACATAGACTTGAGAGCTCTGAGTCTCTAGTATATCAATGACTAAGGAATATGTATCTATGTAGTGTATTATCTATGGCTCTGAGGCTCTGAGCAGTGTTTTCACAATGAGGGGAAATTCCCCATTTGAGGGGAAATTAGGGTCCATAGGGAAAGAAAAAGGGGAAGACATTAAAAGGGGAAATTGCGGGAAATCATGGGTAAAACCTAGCTTAAAATATTGCGGTAAATTTCGGAACAAATTTTTTTATGGACTATCGTGGACTAGCGTGTTGCCGTATAAAAGAAACAGTGACAACACGTGCAGGTGGCGTATAATTACCCTTATTACCATTCTGTTTAAGGCCTAAAATATTATTCTGTGCTAAAATGTATGTGCTGATTGCGTAAACTGACTTGGAATAAGAGGTGAGTATACAGCCCCAAGTTTTATAGATTTCTGGTGAGGCTATAAATAAAATACGAATCGTTTAATTATACTTTATTCATGCTTAGTCTATTTTTTTTAGATTCGCTTGCAGTTGCATTGGACTGTACTAACTTTAGGTTTGGTATTTCTAGCTGATTTTTCATTAGTTGTACAGAAGTTGTTCCCGTTCTTTTCAAGCCAGATTTTACACACAGGATTGATGCATATTCTGATAAGACAGTAATTTATATTATTTATTTTAGTTAGTTTAGTTTAGTAAAATGTAAGTAGTTAGGTACGTGTGAAAGGCAATATTATCACTTCTTTTTTGTTTTCCCGATGAGTTAATACACTTCTTTACTACGCAAGCGGTCATTTTTAATTACTTTTCGCGCGCTGTGTTTGACAAAACAACTGTCACAATAAATATTTCTAGTTTTGTTTAATTACTGGAGCTCTCAACCACTAAAACCAACCACAAATTAGAAAGAATATTTGTTACCAACATTACAACGTAAAGAAATTGACAGCTAGTGATGTGTGTGTGTGATTTTGTTGACGCATTTAGTGTAAATAATATTATCATAGTATAGTATCACCAGAGGCGTGGGCACTTGGGTAGGCTATAAAAGAAAATCGATAAAGGCCTTTTTTTTAGTTACTACACTAGGGCCAAAAGTAAAAACTACAGCAGAAAAATTTTTGAGGGGAAAAAAGCCCTGAGGAGGGGAAATTTGAATTGAGGCGCGGGGAAATCAAATCATTAAAGTGGAAACACTGGCTCTGAGAGTCAAGTCACTATCAAAATGGTTCAATTGTGGCAGGTGGCAGCATAAAGTAAAAGTAAACGTATATACTATAATACTGGGTGGCAGAGTGGCATCTAGTGGCATGGCGGACCGCGGATTTGTAAAATGTTGAAATTGTGTGAAACAGCCAAACGCCGATTGCTATTGATATCTATCTGAGAAAATATTCAGTGCTAGTAGAAGCGATAAAGTTATTTAAAATGTCTCGCTCGGTGCGCGCAGAAACTAGGAATCGTGTAAAGGATGACATCAAAAGGGTCATGCAAGCTGTTGAAAAAGTTCGCCATTGGTAAAGTTACAAAATATTTTCACAATTTACAAAAAATATTGATTTTATGTATTGAACAATATTAATTATTGATAAAAATTGAATTATAGGGAGAAGAAGTGGGTGACTATAGGGGAGACAACGATGAAAATATACAAATGGGTTCCGATATCCACGAGTGAGCAGAAAAAAAAGCATGCTGCGAAAAGAGAAAATAAGGAGAACAGTTTGACGCCGAAGAAAATGCACGATTCTTCGAATTCCAACTTTGGCATGGCTGAAGACTCTAATACATGTGAGTAAAGAAATAATTAAACAAGCTTAAATTTAAGTAAGTACTTACTTAATTTATACCTAGGTACAGTTAGCGCCAATCAAATAGCTCAGCTAGCTCTTAGCTAAGGTGCCAGTGCTTGTTTCAACAGCTCTTGTACAAACTGTCAAAGTCAACGTACCTATATACTACCCACAAAAATATATTATTGCAATGTGTTTGGGCCTTGGGGTCAACCTCAGATGAGACTAAAGTGTTGGCACCAGCTATACTATTTTTAACTAAGTTACCATCAACTGATAAGCAGTCCAGCCACCATTGCTAGTGCGAGTGTGAAATTCTTAAAAATATATGCTGAATGATGTGTTAATGTCCTATGTCCCCCCAGTGGGGCTGAGGGCGTTTACAGTGTTGCACCATCTCGAGAGATTAGAAGCTACACCTTTGAAATCATCCCACGTCATCCCTATCCTCGCAACCTCTGCCAGAACCGTATGCCGAACGATAAATGTGAAAGTTTGGATGGATGGAAATTAGTATAGATAATATTAGCAGAGACTAAGGAGATATACCATCAGTCCTTCAATGGAAGGGTCTACAGGGTTCTACACAGAGCAACACTTCAGGGTGACAGAGGAGTAATAGTACTGTTAATCCCCTACATGCCTATACAGTGACATATTGTATAGGCATCGACCCACTGTATGGTTACCGAGTTTCTGTTTGCATTGACACCTCAATATAATGACTGGACCCCATCATCTTATTGCATAGACATCTGTCAATATAGCCAAAAGGGTACGAGGGTACTTTTGCCTTTGTCATTGAAGGCTATATGAATGATACCTTTGTTAACTTCACAAAGTTATGATAAGTTTGAGTATAGTTAATAATGGTTGCAGTTTGGCTAATTCTGTGGCACAAAACTAAAATGAGAGGCCTGCTTGTATAGCTATCCCTTTCATAATTTTCCCAGTAGACAGTTGCAATATATTATGTATTATTAGTATGTAAAGAAGTAGGATTAATAATTCTAGAACATGAACATCAACAATATGGCTTTAATTGATAGTAGTATGCCACAATGTAAACTTTTTATAACAAAGCTCAAAGGACAGAATTCTTTTAGAGGGGTTTCATTAATGAGGAGAGAAGAAAGAAAAATAACGAAATTTCAATAATCACAATTTTTGATTATATAATATTTGTTTCAATAGGTACAATAAATATTAAATGCCTTATTCTAAATTAGCTGACTAGTGTGTAATTTTTTGAAAATATGGTGGACTTTCATACAAATTTCCATCCACTATTTAACCCCTTAGGGGTGGAATTTACAACAATCTTTTCTTAGTGAATGCTAAGAATCATAGTCATAAAAGTAACCTGCGGTCAAAACTTGAAGTTTCCAATTCTGGTAGCTTTGTTTTGATAGATCAGGCCACCATTACGTCTTTTTATATAGATATAGTCTGTTAACTTTGTCTGTTTTAATCAACGACCTCAACTTACATAGATGGGCCCTGTCCGCTGTCGTACAAATAATGTTGGCTTATTTAAAACGCCATCTAGTCTGAAAAGAGGGAACTTGCTTGCAACTTATTAATGCCATAGATAAATAATTGTGAATTACAGCTTGAAAACCTCAGATTAAAATAATCTGAGTTGAAAACATATGACTCGGTCATAGATAATATAGGTCATAGTCATAGAAACCGTATGGCCAGTTAGTAAAAAAAATATATCATACAGTTTGCCGCGGAAATTAAATGATTGCGTAATGGATTGAAATATTAAAATAGGAAGATAAAATAACGTTTTTTGGAAATGTATAATTGTCAATTGAAACACTTCCCTTAAAATAAAAATTATACAGTGGCAAGCTTATTAGACTTTAGATGTTATCATAATAATAACAAATTATATACACGAGCGATCGCGACAGCGCTACGACGCGGACAAAGACAGGCTTATGACAGGTGTGGAACGTGCTCAGCAAGTCCGACGCCCGCCTTTTTTCTATGAAAGGGCCCATCTAGTACGGTGTTTAAATTTCTTGAGCCAACCTTCCGACGCTTTGAAATCGGTAATGCCCAACGACCTCAATTTACATAGACGGGCCCTCTCAAACAAAGAATGTGGGCGTATTTTTAGCAACGCCATCAACGCCATCTAGTCTGAAAAGCGGGAACTTGCTTGCAACATCTTGAATAAAAACTTGAAAACGTATGACTCGGTCATAGATAATATAGGTCATAGCCGTAAGGCCAGTTAGTAAAAAAAATAAATTATATAGTTTGCCGCGGAAATTAAATGATTGCGTAATGGATAAAAATATTAAATAGGAAGATTAAATAACGTTTTTTTGGAAATGTATAATTGTGAACTGAAACACTTACCTTAAAATTAAAATTATACAGTACCAAACTAATTAAACTTTAGATGTTAACTTAATAATAACAAATTATTCGCACGACGAGCGATCGTGACAGCGCTACGACGGGAACAAAGACAGATGCGGAACGTGTTCCGCAACTCGGACGCCCGGCGTTTTTCTATGAAAGGGCCCATCTAGTGCCTACATATATATCGATGGTAATGCCTAGTTGTTTGGCAAACTTCTGAGCCATGGCTTTAATTATTGGCCCCGAGATAATATTATTCTGGCGCTGATTGTTAAACCACGAGAACACTGCTTGATCTAAATCTTCGAATTTTGGTTTCCTCAATCTTATAGGAGACTTCCCTTCATTGCCGCCTGAAGAAATCTTTCCTTGTTCTTCCAAATGGTGGCAACAGTAGATGGAGGTAGTCCTAAACGTCTACCAACATCAAGTTTCCTTTCGCCCTTTTCTATCGCACGTATCAAACTAACTTTTTCGTCAACGCTTGTCTCTTTTCTTTTGCTGGCCATGTTTACAGTTTGAAAGTTGGTTTACGACTGACGAATCGCTAGCTGTTGACGGTTTCAGTTGTCTTTCTTATAAACGGCACCGTATGGATTAAGTCGGAGACTTTTGTGAACCGAAAACAAAGATAATAAGTAATAATAGACTATAGTTTACTAAGAAATATTAATTTATTGACTTACGTTTTTCTTCGTAATAGAGAATGGCTGTAGGTAGCTTTAGTTATAAAGAGTGCCTATTTATGGACAATAAGGCATTGAGAATCTACTTAATATTAGCGCTAATAAAATATATTTGTTGACGTCTAAACGCTTAAAGTATTTCTTCGTACCTCATTGAGAATAGCCGCTTCGTTATAAAGAATGTATCAATACTATAAAAATGAAGAATCAATTTACTATTAATCAACGTCAAATTCTCAACTAAAACGCGAGGTTTACTTTTCATTTTCATAGCTGTCACTCTGACTCTGTCTCCCCAAAAACGAGCGAAAACTAATAAATATCAAACGGGCCTCATAACGCCGTAGACACGGATAGTCTGTGGTGACGTTTGCGTTCCGTTGCACAATTTTTATCCGTCTCTATAACATAGGTACACACTACACGGGCTATACGATAGACATTATTTTAATTCGTTATAGGGTGTTTATCAGTGTATTTTTCTCTACGAACCCTCACATACCAACCAACTTACCCGCCCGCCCGCGCTACCAACTTAGACTGCATCATCACTTACCATCAGGTGAGATCGTAGTCAAGGGCTAGCTTGCAGTGGATTAAAAAAAAAAAAACATACCAACTATTCTCTTCTCGTAATATACCGGATTTTGTGCATGGTAGGGTAAACGAGAATTATCCGGCAACGACATCATCTTTTTCTCGTCGTGTGATATCTCGTTGTGCGCATGCTAAGCCTGCTGGAGAGTGACATGGACTAATTGGTATCCCGGATAATAATTGTTCCGTCGGGCTTTTTTACCTTAATCGACGTATATACTCCTACTAGTCGATTCCCGCCACTTCGTACGCGTGTATTGACGTTTTTTGAATACTGCGGGAACTCTTTAATTTTCCGGGATAACCAAAATCCCTCAATCCACGCGTACCAACTCGCGGGCATCAGCTTGTAAATCATAAAATTGTCCCACGTGAAATAAATAGATCATAGAAATAAATTGCGAGTGGCACAAGGCCTACCTGAAATAAATAAATTCAATTTATTTCGTTCAGTTTTAAGATATATTGTTACTAACACTCTGCATGGATTCTATGATCTGAATTAAAGTTATTATTTATTTATTTATCAAATAAATAAATTTGATTGCACTGTTTTCAGGTTTCTCCACGGTGAGCGACTCGCAAGGCCCCACGGAGTTCACGTCTGCGCACATGAACTTCTCCGAGGACTCCAACTCCCAGAGCAGCGGCACCACCACGCCGGCCAAACGGTTAAAAACCGATTGAGACCAATCAGTTGGCTGTTCGGTGCGTGTATCATATTATGTTAAGGTGGCTTCTCGTTGTGTGTGATAGTACAAGATGTTATTGTAATGTTTATGCAATACTAGCTGATGACCGCGACTTCGTCCGCGTGGATTGAGGTTTTTTTGGTTCCCGCGGGAACTCTTTAATTTTCCGGGGTAAAAAGTAGCCTATGTGCTTTTCCAGACTATAATCTATCTCTGTGCCAAATTTCATCCAGATCCGTTCAGCCGTTGTGGCGTGATTGAGTAACAAACGTCCATCCCTCCATCCCTCCATCCATACATCAATACATATTCATCCATACAAACTTCGGCATTTATAATATTATACGTAAGTATAGAATACAAAATAACGTTTATTTTGAAGTAGTTAAACTACACTTTTCGAATGGCAATTATTCAATTATGCCAGTAAATACATAGATAATAACTGTGAACAATGAATGAAAAAAATTTAAGAAGCTTACAGGTGTCAGTGAATAATAATTTCCTCTTGCCTATAATTTTTAGGGTTGCGTACCTAAATTGTAGGTTTGCAACTCTTATGGGACGACTATGTCTGTCTGGTTAAACTTAGCATATTCTAGTATGTATATTTGCCAATAAAGCGATATATACTTTAAGTTTATGTTAATAAGGTTACTTTTACCATGCCATCTTAAAGCACTTACGTTAGATTTATATTGAACACTCGTTCATAAGTACTTTCAGTATATCAGGAGTACCTACCTGAGGGTTCTACATAATGTTTAAAAATGTGCTTTTCCATACTTGACTTGAGTGGTGGACTATGTACTTTTGTATGCATACTTGAGGATTCTCCATAATTTTCTCAATAGTGTGTGAAGCCATTCCGCACATGACCAGTGTGAAATATGGCCTTAAACCTCCAAATCAAAGCAAATCTAATTTATTTATCTTGAATACGGTAGGTTCGATGTTAGTTTTTACAAAAAGTATCATATTGTATTCTATCACGCTGTGGTGTACAAACCGATTTTAATTACAAATTTCGAGCATTTTCGATAATTGTAAGAAAAAGTATCTCGCAAATTGCTAGTCTAGTAAGTACTTACTATTATCTTACATTATTAAAACCCATGGCACATCCTTAATGGCGCCTTTACGTGCAAAATACATAATATAACATAAATAATAAATCTAAACAATAAAACAAAGATTTTCAAAATACTGGCAAACTAATTTAAACTGCTTCTAAGGCCGCATATACACTTGTAAGCACGACATGACATGACATTAGGAATACCTACCCTCTATCTTCGTGCTATCACATCCAAAGAGAAGCCTAGCATTACAGACCTTATGAAGTGGACTTGTCTTCAAGTTTCGGTTTAAAACAATTTATTGTACGTTCTACAGTGAGTGAAGTGAATTCTAAGTGTATATATTAAGTTGATTTTAGTTGCGTGTGCAGATACACTGAGATTCATATGTTCATATTATAGTATTAACTTGCAACAGGGGCTTATACTGCCACAAAATGACAATTTGATGTCACGTACCTTGACGTTCCGAAAATAAGGCTTATAATTCTAAAACACGAAAATCAACAATGAAACAATATGGCTTTATGAGTTAGCAGTTTGGCCCAAGCCGGCGTTTTACCGAGGGAATAACGAAAAATTTGACCTAATTCCTAGGATACATTAAAGAGGGAACCTCTGTGCAAAGTGTTAGGTTTCTAGATCAAATAAGGTTTGGGTTGAGTGTTTATGAGTTACTGAGTGAATGAATCTAGGACTTACCTTTTTAGCGTGCGTCGCCTTAGTAAGAGTTTAGGTCTCTCGAAGCGTATTTTAGCTTTTGTTGAGTATCGAAACAATACCGCCAGGGACTAATCTTATTTCATTATAAAATTATAAAATATGTTATAAATTAACAAATTATTGTTTCACAACTAGATTTTATTTTTAAGTACCTAATTAGATAATTTTGAATGTTTATTTTAAGCATTTGGAACGGTAGGTGGCGTGCACGGTGCAGTCATGGCGAGCACAGGTCATATCAATTTTTTACTTGTTAAATACAAAATAATGTGATATATTCTGTTATAAACAATAATAATATTATAAAGAGGAAAGATTTGTTTGTTTGTTTGTAATGGATAAACTCAAAAACTACTCAACTGATTTTAAAAATTCTTTCACTTATAGAAAGCTACTTTATCAGCGAGTAACATGGGCTATATTTTATTTTCAAAAAAATTAGAGATCCCTACGAAAATTGCAATAATGTGAATGAAGTCGGAAAAAATCACGAAAAGTAAAAGTTACACGAAAACAATGTATGGTGAAATTGTGCCTCCTAAAAAGTTCGCGACAGCATATATCTATCTTTTAAGGTTGTCTCACAACCACTTTTATGATTTTAAAATTTGGTCTAAAACAAAGCTTTACTATCGAAAGTGTTTTTACCGACATTGTATTGATCCTTATCAAAATAAAATAGTTTGTCATCTCAAATATTTAATATAGACCAAATTTGTCCTTTACAACATTTCATTCAGATGAATATCTTAGAAGATATCATAGAAATAAAGTAACGCGCAATAGAAATAGGTGCCGCGACCTGCAATGACAGGCGGGGTGAAAAGATATAGTGCTAATGTAAAACCTGATGTGCTGCCGACTGTGTATTATTGGGTATGGACTATTATGATGATTAGTGATACCCGTGCGAAGTCGGGGCGGACCGCTTGTATACAATATTCTAAACAATAATTACGGAAATAGCAAACATAATATTATTATTAAGTATGTATGTTATTTCCGTATCCTATCTAAAAATGTGTTACTATCACTTCCGTAATATTATGACTCCCCGCGAAGAGAATAAAGTAAAACGTGCTAAATTTAAGAATAGGACAGACTTGCAATCATAACTCAACGTCAATTGATTTTAAATAATAATAAAAAATATCAATTTAATTCATTTTTAGAGACAACTCATGCTTGAATAAAAATCGACCATACCAATTTTTTTTTCCAAAAATAATAGTTCCAAAGACAACTTGTATCTCCAGTATATAGTTTAAGTTTTTACATACCGTCCCAGTTAAAAAACCTCCACTGTAGACTCAGGCTATGACTGCATCATCGCTACTTATCGAGGTAGGATCGCAATAAAGTGTCATTCATAAAATAATTAGTATTGTAGTATGTATATAATATAATGTATTTAAAAAAATATGTTATTTAAAAATCTTTACTTTAAATTTCAAGCATGCATGTACGACTTCTAATGACCAACTGACTGGAGGGTCGACTGTCGTATAGCCTGTGGCGCGAAATAAATCCCCTAGAGGCCGCGCTAGTAGTCGCAGGTTTAATGCAAAGTATTGTATGTAAAATGTATTGGTTCCACTAACTGCCGCGGCCATAGAATAATAGAATCAAGACCAGCCTGTAACCGAAAGGGATAGGTAATAACTTTGAAACACCTCCCAAACGTCATACAAATGTGCTAATTTGTCTAGCACAATAGTATGGAATAGGCACAAAACCCGTGACACGCAGAAAGGGATAGAAAAAAACATATTTTTTTCTCATTCTATCTTGTGTAACATCCCAACACTGCATCTCTTTCATGTGGGAGTGAAAAGGAGATATGGCTTGGTCTATATACCTCTATCTGTCTACGGCCGCGGGACTTCTTTCGTAACAGGGACTTAGTTTATTAAAACTTTCAATGTAGGTAACGATTGCAAACACCCCGGCCCCCCGATTGTGTAAGGAAATCGCATTCGTTTGTCAAACGGATAATTCGACCTGTTTATGGAGTTCATAGATGTGCCTGCACGTCAAAAACCATGTATGAACTCCATAAACGAGTAATCGCTGTCAAATGATTACGATTTGCTTAGGCGATTGGGCCTCTGATTGGTACAATCTCTCCTGCAGGGCGACCGCGTAACTTTTGCATCAATCATTGTTACAGTATCAATTGTTGTGATTGGCTGAATTTATGGTATTCTTGCCGCGTCAATGGATTTTGTCCAATAGTGGAAGAGTGTTATCCAATCAGAGGTGATTGCGATTGTTACACTGTAGCTGTCAGTTTTAGCCGGTCAGGTAGTCCTGCTGGCTACAATTGAGATGATGCCTATAAGTCAAAAAAAGAATTCTTACTGTTAATTAAATAGAGGTTCTTCCAAAAGACCTGAAATTCATATCATCGGTTAGTTTTAAAGTTTGATTACCATTTTGAACTATAGATTAAAGAAAAACAGTGCATTGAAATTTGATGACATCACAATTATGTATTTCATACAAACTTCCATACTAGTAGCGCGTTTTAAAGTTTGATAAAAAGTTGCTGATTTTATTGAGTTGTCATCACCCTATTGCACTGACGCATGAAGAATAGAATAAACTCAGCCATCTATTAATTATTATTTATTAATGGTATTTATCACATACTTATTGTATAGGTATTTATATAAATGTAATGAAGTTGTCTATTGTTTAAAATGCTGTTTAGCCTTTAGCCCTATTCCGAAAAAGCTGCATAAATTTTTGTTACAAGTTTCATTTATTGTAATTGGCTGAATGATATTCTTGTACAGAATGTTTTTGGATAGCAAAGGTGTTCTTATACGAGTATGTCAATATTGTTAGTGTGGTCTGTAAGAAAAAGCTAATTCGGAAGGCCTCAACTGGCAATTTTTAAAGTACAACAAAATATTATTAATAAAATAAAATATAACATATTATTGAAAATAAATGTCATTAAAATGTCTCTTTTGTTTTTATTTTCATAGATCATAGATTTTTTAGTTGTAATTATAAAATTTATATAAATGGATGTTTATTGGATGATAAATAATTAATACATTTCAAAATTCGATGCACAATACGTAATACGAGGTGAAGGCGGGTAAAGTGAATGTGACTATTTATTTGTGTATCATCAAGTGAAATAAAGATTTTACAATATGAAAATGTAACAGAAAGGCAAATAAATAATTAAAAATCGTTATTTATTTTATTTTCTCGCAATCGAAGTGAAAAGTAGAGTGTTTACCACGGGACTAAAAGCCATTCTACTCGATTCTATAGCATACGACGTATGAAATGGCTCATTTTGGTCCCTTGATGAACAATCTACTACTTATTTCGTCGTATAACGCGCTCAACAGGTGGCGCTGCATTAAGTTACATCGCGCTATGGCGTGTCTCTCAGCGGAACGTATAAGTATCAGCAAGAAGCATTGTTCATATAATTTTTTTTCTTGAAATTTCATTTCTGATGTAAAATTTTTGGAATTTCACGTTTGTGTGAAAAAATCACTACTTAGGTACTTAAACGGGTTAAACCAAAATTTATTCATTACTCGTCATAATTCGAGAATTGAAAAATTGAAGAGGCAGAATTACGGCTGCACCCCGATATATAAATAGACGATTCTGTACTTAGTCTTTTTTTTGTTGTGAGCTTTTGAAAACGTTTACATACTGGCGTATTCTATAGCGCATCCCATTGCTGATTGCATTAATAATTATTGTATTCAATAGAATATGCCTGTGTTGAGCAGTAATTTTCATAATAATTAACTCTCAACATTACCATGACATCTGATGATAATTAACAGATTTCATTTATAAATATTGCATTACATACGCAATTGGCCTCGCTCTATTGAGATATTTATCGTATGGAGTATCATCGTGTCATCTCGATGTGCGGATGCTTTCATTCATTTCATACCGTGAAACTCGCTGACTTTGCCAACAGCAAGTTGGCTTTGCCATACCCAACTTTTAGGACAAAACTGTTAATTACGTCCATGGAATTCTTACTATTCGTGTACCGATACCTTTATAGAAAAATTTAATAGTTAAATGGCAACACTGAATGAAATATGGCAACCTAGCTTGTTTATCTATGCCCTTTTTTGACCGTTATGTTTTTCATACGTTAGCGGTCTAAAATTCAGTGCTCCGAAACTTTAATCGAATTAGGCTGGAAAAACTTTGCATACGTAGGTAAGTGATTTTGATATACCTATTACGTTATTAACATGTTCTTTTACTAAATGCAAGTTATTTTATTTGCGTACAGGCAAACTAAAGTTCACAATTGATCTTAGCAAATTCAAAAACTCAAGTTGATAAGTTCATGATGTTGTCTTTGCCATATTTTGTTGTGGTGCAGGGCTGTCACAAATTGTTTATTTTATTGAATGTGTTTTCTTGGTACCTATGACGGATTATTTAATTTTAATATTTGCTTGACACATCTTGTTTTTAATAATTTCGAGGTAATAAATACTTACTTAAATTTTATATAAAACGAAGCAATAAATTTTAAAATAAAACAATGAGTCTAGTTTAGAAAAATCTTATTATTTTTAGATGATGGATCAACAAAATAGGCTAGCTTGTTACGTAGACGAAAATATAAAAACTATTCTCAAGAGAGAAGTTAGACGTTGTGGTCGACTTAGTGAAGCGAAAAACAATATCATCTCTGGAAGCAGCAAAACGATTTCAAAGACCACGAAGATAATTATGTAATTTTAAGGGTTTTTGCTATGTTTTTTATTTTATTTTATTGTGAAAGTTTTAAATTTGGTTTATTTTTGTATCTTAGTGTCGCGTAACTAGGTGAATTTACGCGTAACTAAGTAAACAACCATTATGTCAAGTAATTATCAGTCAAAATTAACGTTCTACGACAAGCCAGCTGTCTAGTGACAGAGATAAGGAAAGAATGCGTTTGGCAAATGAGAAAAAGGGACAGAATGGTGTTAATGTTTTTATTGGGGATTTAGCCAGTAATACCTCTTTTGAAATGTTACCAGTCAACTGAAATTAAGAAGAAATCATGTGGTATTTGAATTTGAACAGTTTTATATTCTGGAATATCGGCCTGAGGGGTATAAAAAGGCGCTGCGTCCAGACATAGATAGAGTTACAAATCAGCAGTCAACGAAGCGACAACCTCAAGATGAATGAAGAAGTCCTGACAAGAGAAGAAAAGTGTACAGTGTACCAGTTGCCCTCGACTATGTAAGACCAATAAATTATTGTGAAACATACAGCATCTCTCTCTGGTTAACATAACCCCAGCCCGTAACAATTGGTGTCAGAAGTGGGATCGAGAGAGATGCCTATGGTACCGAGGGCAACAAAAGAGGGTGTCACCATACGTGCAATGGTGGAATCTGCAGGAGACCGCTCGCGTCCTGCCGACAACAAGGCTATTGTGCATTGGCTAGTCAACTTTGATGCACGATTAGGACAATTGGACGAGAAATTGCACAGTTGTTGTGAAAGTTTGCGGAAGGCGAAGGAGGAAGTTGAGGAGAGGAGGCGGAGAAGACGAGAGAAGGTGGCGCTAGAGTGGGCGGCATTAGAGAAGATGGTGGCGATAGAGAAGGTGCCGGCAGAGGTTGCCGCAGAGAAGGTGACGGCAGAGGTTGCCGTGAAGAAGGTGGTGGCAGAGGTTTTCGTGGAGAAGGTGGCGGCAGAGGTTGCCGCGGAGAAGGTGACGGCAGAGGTTGCCGTGGAGAAGGTGGCGGCAGAGGTTCTCGTGGAGAAGGTGGCGGCAGAGGTTGTCGTGGAGAAGGTGGCGGCAGAGCTTATCGTGGGGAAAGTGGCGGAAGAGGTTGCCGTGAAAAAGGTGACGGCAGAGCTTGCCGTGGAGAAGGTGGCTGAGGAGAAGAAGACGGTAGAGATGGAGGAGACGGTAGAGATGGAGGAGACGGTAGAGATGGAGGAGACGGTAGAGATGGAGGAGACGGTAGAGATGGGGGAGACGGTAGAGATGGGGGAGACGGTAGAGATAGCGGAGACGGTAGAGATGGCGGAGACGGAAGAGATGTTGGAGACGGAAGAGATGGCGGAGACGGTAGAGATGGTGGAGACGGTAGAGATGTAGGAGACGGTGGAGGTGGTAGAAATGGAGACAGTAGACATTAAGATTGAAGTAAGTTTGAAAGAGAAGGTGATCAATAAGTTCCGTGTAAAGGGCTACAACGGTGTTGGCGCCGGCGATGCTACTGAACTTACAGGGAGCCACCCGTGGAAACATAGAAAATTAAAGGCATGTATTGAACGAAGCACCTTCGAGTCTGCGAACGTCAAGGCTGGCCACACAAATAAATGGTTCGTTAATGAAATAGGTGAACCTCCACCTAAAACTACATGCTCATGGCATGTGGTCTATGAAAAAGGCCACAGATTGAGATCGGGGTCACTTGAACGGGGACGGTGCAGGTTCATGGCTGTTAAGGAAGATGTCATCTGCCGGATACTACACCCCTTACGAAGTCAAGCTTAGTTTGAACATGTAGATCGTCTGGCAAGGCAGTGATAATGCTCGGGACGAGCATTTCTTTTAGAAGGGGGCAGTGTCGCGTAACTAGGTGAATTTACGCGTAACTAAGTAAACAACCATTATGTCAAGTAATTATCAGTCAAAATTAACGTTCTACGACAAGCCAGCTGTCTAGTGACAGAGATAAGGAAAGAATGCGTTTGGCAAATGAGAAAAAGGGACAGAATGGTGTTAATGTTTTTATTGGGGATTTAGCCAGTAATACCTCTTTTGAAATGTTACCAGTCAACTGAAATTAAGAAGAAATCATGTGGTATTTGAATTTGAACAGTTTTATATTCTGGAATATCGGCCTGAGGGGTATAAAAAGGCGCTGCGTCCAGACATAGATAGAGTTACAAATCAGCAGTCAACGAAGCGACAACCTCAAGATGAATGAAGAAGTCCTGACAAGAGAAGAAAAGTGTACAGTGTACCAGTTGCCCTCGACTATGTAAGACCAATAAATTATTGTGAAACATACAGCATCTCTCTCTGGTTAACATAACCCCAGCCCGTAACATTAGTTTATTATTTTGACTTCTTAGTGAGATTATAAGTTAAAGCGCTTAAACTAATAATCGTTACTAAATAACTGTTGTGGCATCAGTAACATTAGATATAAGGAAATAGTTATGTGCACAGAGTGTAGTGAAATCTGTCCAAATTTACCATGCTGATTTTTTTATATTTCTTATATTTTTATGGCGTATTTCAAATAAAAGTTTTAATTTATAAAAATAGTTTTATTTTTTATGTCCAGATATTTTACATTAGGTATTACTTGACAGTCGACAACCCTGACGATTATTGCTTTAAAGTATGAGAATTTTTTGAAAGGTTGGTGAATTTGCCACGTTCACGACTTCACCCATTCATAGCTCAACGACGTGCGCGTGAGCTCTCACCGACACATTCACCGACACGCCGTCTGGGTCAGTCCGGCAAAGAGAATATAAACACTACAGTCCGGGTTCGAACGTAAGGGCTGACGCAAAGCTGACGGTCGTGCGTTTAATTAAAATAAATAGATTGACATTTTCGTGATTGAATAAGTTTACTAATTTTGTATTATAAATAAAACTATTTAGATTTATTTATGTAAATAGTGTTATGTTTCAACAAAAATGCCGAATACTTGCACAGTTTGCTTGAGAAGTTCCAAAGACAATGAGGATGTTTCCTATTTTTCATACACGAGAGATAAAGAGAAGTACCTTTTTATACGTACCTAGCGTACCTGTACAATAAGACTAGGTAATAACATTGACGTGCAAGACAGGTAGGTATGTAGCCTGGCGATGAAGTCGGTCTCACCTACTTGAAGACAATGCTCAGATAGTAGAATACCCGAAGTAACTAATAAGGCTAAAAATGTGACTTTGTCCACCCCCCAAATTATAAATGCGAAAATGTGTCAGTCTGTCTGCCTGTTACGCTTTAACGGCCCAGTTTTTCAACCGATTTTGAAGAAACTTTGTATAGCGGTCGGAGGAACTTTTTGCTAGTTGCGACCCCAGAGATAAATAGGGTAAATGTGGGGCAGGGGTTTCCTATTTACCCCTGGCTCCACCACCATCACTAAGTCCATTAACACCACTACCACTACCAACATTTTTAACCGACTTCAAAAGGATTTGATCCGTATGCAGGTATGTATGTGTTTGTTAACGATTTTCTCTGAAATCAATAAACCTATTTTTATGATTTTTCGATTGAAATCGATATTTAGGACTCCCTCGGGTTACAAAACAGGAAACTGGTACCACAATTTTAAAAAATCAGCGCTGTTTTGAAATTATTTGTTAATTGAGCGATTTCGTTCAAAATCGATATCTGAGAATCCCTGCTATTATAAAACAGGAAACTGGTACCAAAGTTTAAAAAAATCAGCGTAATTTTGAAATTCTTTGTTGATTAACCGATTTCGTTCAAAATCGATATTTAGGACTCCCTGGGGTTACAAAACAGGAAACTGGTACCAAAATTTTAAAAAATCAGCGCCATTTTGAAATTATTTGTTAATTGACCGATTTCGTTCAAAATCGATATCTGAGAATCCCTGGTATTATAAAACAGGAAACTGGTACCAATGTTTAAAAAAATCAGCGCCATTTTGAAATTATTTGTTAATTAACTGATTTCGTTCAAAATCGATATTTAGGACTCCCTGGGGTTACAAAACAGGAAACTGGTACCAAAGTTTAAAAAAATGAGCACCATTTTGAAATTCTTTGTTAATTAACCGATTTTATTCAAAATCGATATCTGAGAATCCCTGGTATTATAAAACAGGAAACTGGTACCAAAGTTTTAAAAAATCAGCGCCATTTTGAAATTCTTTGTTAAAATTAACCGATTTCGTTAAATATTGATATTTAGGACTCCCTGGTGTTACAAAACAGGAAACTGTTACCTCTGTCTAATTTAAGTATTTAAAATCAAATCAAATCAAATCAAATCATTTATTTATTTATTTATTTATTTGTTGTTCAATTTCAGGATATAACTATATAATATTTTTATTATTTCCTTAAATTGTTGACATGCATCAGGTGACAACCCTAGCAGAATAGGTATACATTTTCGACGCTCTCAGGAAGCTTCCCCTCTGTACGGATATATACTCGTGTGTTACCGCTGCAATGCTTTTAATGGTCAGTACATTAACCCCGTTTCAGCAAATGTTATTTGATTAGTTGAGTGTTATGGTATTGCACCAGTTTTGTGTTGTTTTGTTTAAAAACAAATTCGCAATTCGCAAATTTTATCAAATTATAATGAAATTTGAAATTTAATTTTATTTCTGTTCATAATACAATTGAGTTAACATTAATCGATGTAATGAACTTGGAATATTATACACTGTGAATCAATAATAATTTCCTTCAGAACCTGAATTATACAATACAATCATACTAATATTATAAATCCGAAAGTGTGTTTGTTTGTTGGTTTGTTGGTTTGTCCTTCAATCACGCCGCAACGGAGCGTACCTTGTATTCCAACGGAGCGGAACGTATATTAACCTCGACGTACCTTGACGTTCCGAAAATAAGGATTATAATTCTAAAACACGAAAATCAACAATGAAACAATATTATGGCTTTATGAGTTAGCAGTTTGGCCCAAGCCGGCGTCTTACCGAGGGAAAAACGAAAAATTTGACCTAATTCCTAGGATACATTAAAGAGGGAACCTCTGTGCAAACTTGCAAAGTGTTAGGTTTCTAGATCAAATAAGGTTTGGGTTGGGTGTATAATATGAGTTACTGAGTGAATGAATCTAGGACTTAGGTACCTTTTTAGCGTGCGTTGCGCCTTAGTAAGAGGTTAGGTCCACAGAGTACATTGAATTAGGTCTCTCGAAACGTATTTTAGCTTTTGAGTATCGAAACAATACCGCCAGGGACTAACCTTAGATCATTATCGATCAGGGACCGATATTTAATTAAGACACTTGTTTATGGAAAATAAATATTATTCTTATTATTCTTATTCTTATTATAAAATATGTTATAGATTAACAAATGATTGTTTCACAACTAGATTTTATTTTTTGAATGTTTATTTTAAGCATTTGGAACGGTAGGTGGCGTGCACGGTGCAGTCATGGCGAGCACAGGTCATATCAATTTTTTACTTGTTAAATACAATATAATGTGATATATTCTGTTATATACAATAATAATATTATAAAGAGGAAAGATTTGTTTGTTTGTTTGTAATGGATAAACTCAAAAACTACTCAACTGATTTTAAAAAGTCAAAATTATTGCAAAATATTTTTCTGTCATGCACGTTTTCGACCGTCATATTTCCGAAAGTATTCGGTCGATTGAAATGAAATAAAAAGCATTTTGTAGAAGATTTTATGAACTTTCATTTTGTTCTTGTCGTTTTTTCCTAGCTCTTATACATTTTGTGCAAATCACAAGAAACTTACACGATTTAAAAAAAAAAAACAAATGCGTCAAATAAGCCGGCATATTTGCAAAACTATTTATCCGATCATATTGATTTAAGTGCCATATGGTAGATTATTTAATGTTAATTATTTTCTTCATAGATGGTTTTTTTCTAGCACTAATATTTTTTGAGAAAATTACAAAAAACTGCGGTTGGGGAGACGTTTGGGGGGGTGGGGGGTTAAGCCCGCGGCCTAGGGGGGGGGAATTTTTAAGAAGTACTTGTCAGACCCCAAGGAACGCTTGTGCCAAAAATCAGCTTTACATTTTTTATTTTAGGGTTCCCATACATAGCTTGCACAAGTAGCTATTTAGCCCTATTTCGAAAAAGCTGCATAAATTTTTGTTACAAG
Organism: Erebia aethiops; assembly: GCA_923060345.2. NCBI lineage: Eukaryota > Metazoa > Arthropoda > Insecta > Lepidoptera > Nymphalidae > Erebia > Erebia aethiops. Next base: position 17,585,243 of record OV281091.1, on the reverse strand, counting down.
TTTCATTTATTGTAATTGGCTGAATGATATTCTTGTACAGAATGTTTTTGGCTATAGTACGGCCATTTTAAGCGCAGACAAAAGTTCATTGACGCACCTTCACTATGAAACCCTCACGAAACTAACTAACTACGCCAAAACTATAACTGTCTCTTTCGCGCATATGAATAGACGCGCTTACGTGGTCGACAGTGGATTTCATAATAAAAGTCGTGACGTCTCACCACCGAAACATAGGTGTAAGTAACATTTTACGCGTCGTACCATCATGATTCATAATGTACTATAGTAGTACTAACGTATGTAAATATAATATGTACTTAGTAGTTCAGTAATCAACGATCAATTAATGTTGCGAATAATTACACAATTGCTACGTGAACCTTAAGAATTTGTGAATTTTTTTTTAATAAAAACATGAATAATTACTTCATTTGTTTATTTTCTTTGCCTTTGAATTAAACATAATTTATTAAACATAACTCGCTGGCATATTTAGTGGAACATAAAAAAAAGGTCCATAATTAAAAAAATATGGTTTTATTTTAAAATCTACTTACTACACTTCTTTTGTTATTTAAAGTTTCATTTGTTTTACTTAAAATGAGATCACATTAAGAACACATTTTGCGAGTAAAGGCTATTTGTGAAAAATGGTACATTTTTGAACTTTTCATGTAACCGGGAAAAGTGAAATTTAATATTAAAATAACAATTAATTATATTAGAAAAATGGTGATTAATATCGCGTATTTCCTCCACGTGCTCTTATTAAAGTTTCTACCCGTCTAGGCATACTGAGAATGATGTTATCGATGGTCTCCTGGGATAGTCTCCGCCATTCCTCAACTACGGCGATTCGCAGTTCTCCCACGTTGGCAGGAGCTGGAATTCTGGACTTAACTTTTCTTTTCAGCAAGTCCCAAACGTGCTCTATTGGGTTCATATCCGGTGATCTCGCCGGCCACTCCATAACAGTGATATTCATATCATTAAGATAAGCTTGAGTTACCCGAGCGGTATGCGGCCGAGCATGAGTTAGAACTCATGTCGGGCTTGGACGGCCGTCAAACGGGGGTTCCTACGTACACGAAGCCGAATGAAATGATCATCCCTACTCGAAGTGCGTCTTTTTCTTCCTTGTCTTGCTCTTCTCACATAAGTACCGGTCTCCCTGAACCGTTGGATACTGCGATGGATCGTTGAAACTGGTCGATGAAGATCTCTGGATATCACCATCTGGATATACCAGTTGTTTTCTTAATTTGAAAATATTTCTTTTTAAATTAAATGACGTATAAACCAGCCAGCAGCCTTATATGATACTGATATCAAACCTTTTTTTTATGTTCCGCTAAATATTCCGCCGAGTGTACCTATCTATCGACTTTCCAAATCACAGAGTTGCTCAGATTGGAAGCAAAACTAAACCGAATTCTGCTACTAATGACTGAAAAATAGCTTCTGTTTGTGTTTACTAAATTACAACGGCTACGAGTGATTAGTTTCTAAGATCAAAAATTCCGGGCTTTATCTTCAAACATATTAATAAATACGTAAACGTAGCCCTTGATGGTACTCCAATACATACATAGGTACATCTGGGTCAAATTGCTTATACCTACCTCCTCCTTTTTTTAAAGTTGATTACAAATGAATCAATTACAATACAAGAATAAAAAGATAAACTCCGTACAAGGAGCCGATAGATTATATTATTTTTTACAGAAGACCAAAGTGTTGTTTACCCCTTCATTAGGCGAACGACCTCTCGTTTGTTTGTTTACATTTTGTCCGCGCTTAAAATGGCCGTACTTTAGCAAAGGTGTTCTTATACGAGTATGTCAATATTGTTAGTGTGGTCTAAAGAAAAAGCTAATTCGGAAGGCCTCAACTGGCAATTTTTAAAGTACAACATAATATTATTAATAAAATAATAGCTCAATTACCACTGACTCACTCACTGACTCAGTGACATAATTGTTCTCCTAGAAAGAGACAGAAAACGATACAATGATGTAAGGGAGATGTGTTCGGGTGCGGGAGTCGAGTAAGGAAAAATTATGACATTTCGGAAAAACAAGATGGCGGCCGACGTGATTCTTGCAGCTCTTTTGTTTTCCAACCGATTTTGTTTAAACTCGCAATTATTGAAGAAATTAGGAAACGGTCAATAGAAAAAGTGGAAAAAATTGGAAAAACAAGATGGCGGCCGAGCTGTAGTGTTTTGAAATTTTTGATTTTTCGACCCCGAACCGCGGCGCCACAGATCCGAAACGGCGTGGTCGAGCATAATATTTTTTTCTCTTTTCGCCTACAACTATCCTGTATTTTGACAGAATTGGAGTGGTTTTTAAAAATTCAAGATGGCGGCTGTCGCGGCGGCCGTTCGGTCTGAGGTACGAAAAAACGCAATTTTAAAATTCAAATTTCTTACAGTTGGCAACGTCGGAGCGTTTCGACTTGTACAAGGCGATTGTGTGTACCTACTCGAAGAATGGATTGGGGAAAAAAAATTACCCCATTTCTAGGGAATATTTAAAGATTTACCCCAAAAATAAAAAAATCGAAATACCTATTTTTTGTCCCACTTGTACAAATGACATTTGGGTGTTTTCGTCGCCGAGGTCTGGCAACACTGGGATTTATCAAAGTAAAAGTGATTTTCGACATGGTCTTTTTTCAGGGGCTATCAATACGGCTGGGTGCGAGCGAGATGAAAAATTGAAACGTCATCAGGAGCGGTATATCCTGTAATTCAAGGGAAAATTATAAAACTGTGTAAAATGTTTCTGTGAAACGAGGTGGCGGCCATTTTGTATTCTTTTTGTGTTTTGAATATTTCGATCACGATTTTGAGGCAGTTGGCAACATTTGGGAAAGTTGACATGTAGGGATCGACTGTGTAGCTCGACTGGCAGTATCGAGATATCTAAACAGTGTTGCCAGATTTGGGGTAGTTTTCGAGATTTTCCTCAAAAATGTCCTCCTGTAAAATTTTGTATGAAAATTTTTTTTTTCACTGATGGCTTCGTATAGAAATCAGAAAATATAACTTTAACAAAAATATGGAGACTGCTGATGATTGAGGATTTCGGAGATGGGTAAAGGGCACGGCTAAGGTATTGAAGATAGGTGGGGGGTCCTCGAACTAATCTCACTCGGAACGTCATCCAATAGACAAAAAGCAAAAAAAAAATTCAAAATGGCGGATTTAAGATGGCTGCCATACAAATTTGTTTGAAGTATAAAAGATGGAAGAGTGGTTTCTTGGCAAGAGATGATCAGGACCTGAAGGTCTACTTGATGAACAGGAAAAAAAATCAAGATGGCGGAATTTATTTTTCCATAAAGCGCTAAATAAATAAGCGCTATTTTGAAATTCTTTGTTAATTGGCCGATTTCGTTCTAAATCGATATTTAGGGCTCCCTGGGATTACAAAACAGAAAACTGATACCAAAGTTTTAGAAAATCGGCGCCATTTTGAAATTCTATGTTTATTGACCGAATTCGTTCAAAATCGTATAGTAAAGTCTGTAGTACTTGTAAGTCAAACTACAACCCGTGAGCTGCTTTAGCAGCTCGCGCACAGGGCGAAACACTAGTTATTAATAAAATAAAATATAACATATTATTGAAAATAAATGTCATTAAAATGTCTCTTCTGTTTTTATTTTGTTTAAATAAGATTAATTTATTATAAGATATTTTTCCATATTTTTCTAATAAAGGAATGAACTATGATAATATAGGGACCTAGTTAAAAAGGAAAACAATATTTTTTAGATCATCCATTAAAATAAAATTTATTAAGTAGGTACTTATGTTTCTGTTTCTCCTGATCGATTGTTATAACTTCGAATGGCTAAATATCACATGATTATAAAAGAAATAGGCGGGTATGTAAATTTATGAAAAAAGGTAACCAGTTAGTTATTCGCGGTTTTCATAGACGGGTAGGACAAGTCGGTGTCGTGGAGATTTTCCGCGAACCAATTTTTCGCTTGTTCTGTCATCTCAGCGTCGAAAGAATCTCGCCAGCCGCCCATTTGACCTGCAATTCAAATGAAGCACATTGTATTGGGTATTTGACTAAGTACGAAATAATAGGATTGCTGTTTGACGACAATGCAACAAAATTGATCGTTGCTTCGATGTGTTTTAGTCTTATGGGGTAACTCAACAGATTCAGCAGCTTGTGTCTAGGTCTATACATGTATCGAGCTGAAACTTTGGACAGCCTTTGTTTATGGAAAATAATATACCTACTGCCCCTACCATGTCTGTAGGTAGATATATATATGTCACCGTAAGATTGTAAAAACCGTTAGATTGTAATCTAACTAGCGATATTGTAAACTGTCGACAGATTGTGAATCGTTCAATGTTCTGAACTTGTCAATTTTTAAAAAATATTTATTGTATTTACGTTTTCTTGTCTCTTTCTTGAAGGTTAGGTTAGGGTTCGACATAATTATTCAGGTAGGTAGGTTTTATCAGGTTAATATACCTAACAGATTACAATCTATCGAAAAATAATGCGTTAAATTGTAATCTGTCGACAGTTTACAATATCGCTAGTTAAATATATTACAAACGGTTTTAACAATCTTACGGTGACATATTTATACGAAATGCTTCTATTTGTATAACAATATCCCACTTTGTTCCTATCAGTAAATGAAATGTACCTATTCTAATAAATATGAGGTACCTATCAAGAATGAGGAGGAACGGACCACAACACCAATTTTGAAAAATTTATGATTTATGAATCATATTGGAGCGCGCTTGCCTAGAAGATCATTATCCCGGAAAATGTAGAAGTGGGAATCCAAAAAAAAACACGCGGGCATCAGCTAGTTTATAATATTAATAAGTATAAGCATACTAGATGATTCCCGCGACTTCGTTCGCGTGGATTAAGATTTTTGATTCCAGCGGGAACTCTTTAATTTTCCGGGATAAAAAGTAGCCTATGTCCTTCCCCGGGATACCATCTACCCTTGTACCAAATTTCATCAAAATCGGGTGAAGAGACAGTTTTTTTTTATTCCCACGGGAACTCTTTAACTTACCGGGATAAAAAGTATCCTATGTCCTTCCCCGGGATACCACCTACCCCTGTACCAAATTTCAGCAAAATCGGTTGAAAAGATGGGCCGGGAGAGCGTAGCAGACAGACAGACAAACTTTCGCATTTATAATATTAAGTATGGATGTAAGTAATGTAGATTACTTGATTGTATTACCTTTTCTAATGAACGGATGTTTGCCGTTAATGAAGTTGATCTTGCTGAGCAGCGAGTGGTTGACGGCCTGGTTGCGTTTGAAGGTGTCGAAGCTGAGGTGTTCGCACAGGCGCTCCACCTGCTGCGCCGTGCACTGCTCAGCGCCGAGGAAGCTGCTCACGCGCTGGATCGTGCACGGCAGATTCTGGAGAAGGTAATAACTATTCCATCAAGTATTATATAGAAGCAGGCGTTAGGTACTTTGCGGAAGTCCATGTTAACAAATATAATCATAGAAGCGGTTAATTAATTCAGGATATAAATAAAACATCACGTCTTAATCATAGAAGGGGTTAATTAATTCAGGATTTACATAAAACATCACGTCTTCGCTCCACTCTATAACGGAGTCTGATCTCATAACTTAGGAGCACATCATATGTTTTGGTCGACCAAAAGGCTAACACATTTACTTAGCTCAATCACATCCTTATTACTATAGTCTTGGGCGTATTTGCAAATATATTGGAGTTTTCGGTACATTTTTTGACTAAGTCAAGCAAAATAAGATGGAACTAAAAATGACTATACATAGATGGATCCTAGATCTCCAATTTTTGGAAATAACTTTGTTAAAAATCTTTATTTTGAATACTATAAAAATGATTTTCCCTAACCTCTTCACTCAAAATTGACGATTTAGGGGCGAATTTGGGTACATTTTTTACTGTAAATACGCCGATTTTTTGTCATTAAAAAATACCATCTGATAGTAGATATGTTCACCTCAAAATTTTGGTAAGGAAAATATTAAAAATAGTACATATAGTACAAGAAATTAAATAAAAATCGCTTGTATTTTTTTCACATATTTTGTAAATCTTAACGAAGTGAAAATAAGGGTTATTTTGATCTTACTCGGTCTCTGGTTTGATTTGAAATTATAAATTAGTCAGCGTTTGACCGCCGTCGTGAGTGGACCCTGTCTCGGTTGCAAGCAGCCCGGTGTCGAAAAACATCGCTGTACGAACACGAAATACTTGAGTAGAGTTGAGTTGCTGATATATCGATAAGGTACCTATGGTACGGTACCTACATAACATATTTTTTTTATTTGATAGAATTTAGAAATTTATTACAGTCTCTCTTCCCCGAGCGTGGTAGTGAACCTGAAGGTATACTTCGAAGGCTACTACTGGAACTCCTAGACGCGTAGAGCTATTTGTATCGAATTTGGTCTTGTTTTGATAGTTATGATCAGATCTTACCTCAAGACTTGGTGGAGTGACCTGAAGGTACACTTCGACGAATACTGCTGGAACTCCTAGACGCGTAGAGCTAGGTGTATCGAATTTGGGCTTGTTTTGCTAGTTATGATGAGATCTTACCTCAAAACTTGGTGGAGTGACCTGAAGGTATACTTCGATGACCACTACTGGAACTCCTAGACGCGTAGAGCTAGGCGTATCGAATTTGGACTCAATTTGTTAGTTATGATGAGATCTTACCTCAAAACTTGGTGGAGTGACCTGAAGGTATACTTCGATGACCACTACTGGAACTCCTAGACGCGTAGAGCTAGGCGTATCGAATTTGGACTCAATTTGTTAGTTATGATGAGATTTTACCTCAAAACTTGGTGGAGTGACCTGAAGGTATACTTCGATGACCACTACTGGAACTCCTAGACGCGTAGAGCTAGGTGCATCGAATTTGGGCTTGTTTTGCTAGTTATGATGAGATCTTACCTCAAAACTTGGTGGAGTGACCTGAAGGTATACTTCGATGACCACTACTGGAACTCCTAGACGCGTAGAGCTAGGCGTATCGAATTTGGACTCAATTTGTTAGTTATGATGAGATCTTACCTCAAAACTTGGTGGAGTGACCTGAAGGTATACTTCGATGACCACTACTGGAACTCCTAGACGCGTAGAGCTAGGCGTATCGAATTTGGACTCAATTTGTTAGTTATGATGAGATTTTACCTCAAAACTTGGTGGAGTGACCTGAAGGTATACTTCGATGACCACTACTGGAACTCCTAGACGCGTAGAGCTAGGCGTATCGAATTTGGACTCAATTTGTTAGTTATGATGAGATCTTACCTCAAAACTTGGTGGAGTGACCTGAAGGTATACTTCGATGACCACTACTGGAACTCCTAGACGCGTAGAGCTAGGCGTATCGAATTTGGACTCAATTTGTTAGTTATGATGAGATTTTACCTCAAAACTTGGTGGAGTGACCTGAAGGTATACTTCGATGACCACTACTGGAACTCCTAGACGCGTAGAGCTAGGTGCATCGAATTTGGGCTTGTTTTGCTAGTTATGATGAGATCTTACCTCAAAACTTGGTGGAGTGACCTGAAGGTATACTTCGATGACCACTACTGGAACTCCTAGACGCGTAGAGCTAGGCGTATCGAATTTGGACTCAATTTGTTAGTTATGATGAGATCTTACCTCAAAACTTGGTGGAGTGACCTGAAGGTATACTTCGATGACCACTACTGGAACTCCTAGACGCGTAGAGCTAGGCGTATCGAATTTGGACTCAATTTGTTAGTTATGATGAGATTTTACCTCAAAACTTGGTGGAGTGACCTGAAGGTATACTTCGATGACCACTACTGGAACTCCTAGACGCGTAGAGCTAGGTGCATCGAATTTGGGCTTGTTTTGCTAGTTATGATGAGATCTTACCTCAAAACTTGGTGGAGTGACCTGAAGGTATACTTCGATGACCACTACTGGAACTCCTAGACGCGTAGAGCTAGGCGTATCGAATTTGGACTCAATTTGTTAGTTATGATGAGATCTTACCTCAAAACTTGGTGGAGTGACCTGAAGGTATACTTCGATGACCACTTCTGGAACTCCTAGACGCATAGAGCTAGGTGTATCGAATTTAGGCTCGTTTTACTAGTTATGATGAGATCTTACCTCTAGACTTGGAAAAGTGACTTAAGGTATACTTTGACGACCACCACTGGAACTCCTAGACCCTTAGAGCCAGTATGTCCAATTTGGGCTCTTTGTTTTTTTTTTTTTTTGTTAGTTATGATGAGATCTTACCTCAAGATTTGGTGGAGTGACCTATACTTCGACAACCATTTTCGAATTTCAATAAGTCATTTTATTTTGTTACCTTTTTGTTACAAAAGTAGGCGTTTTCCTAGTTGGAAGTTTCAGATACAATATAGGTAAAATCTAATCATAACAAACATAAACCGTAAACTGGACACACCGAGCTCTAGTCACCTTAGTGTTCCATTACTCCACTTGATAACCTCCAAAGATAACTTCAGGTCACTCCACAAAGTTCAGAGTTTTTTTAATGCAAGATAAGTTTGCGCTTGACGACAATCATGCTTATGAAAATGATGCTTATGAAAATGAATGAAAAGCATGAGGTCTAAGTTTGAGCGCACTTGCTTGGAAAATGCCTGTTTACTCTTGCCTTGACGGAGAAGTAAGATTTCATCATAAATAACAAAACGTATCAGAACTCGACACAACTACATCGAAGCGTCCATGAGTTCCAGTAGTAGTCGTCGAAGTATACCTTCAGGCTTCAGGTCACTCCACCAAGTCTTGAAGTAAGATCTCATTATAACTAGCAAAACAAGCCCAAATTCAATACACCTAGCTTTACATGTCTAAGAGTTCCAGTAGTGGTCTTCGAAGTATACCTTCAGGTCACTCCACCAAGTTTTGAGGTAAGATCTCATCATAACTAACAAATTGAGTCCAAATTCGATACACTTAGCTCTACGCGTCTAGGAGTTTCAGTAGTATTCGTCGAAGTGTACCTTCAGGTCAGTCTACCAAGACTTAAGGTAAGATCTCATCATAACTAAAAAAATTGAGTCCAAATTCGATACGCCTAGCTTTACGCGTCTAGGAGTTCCAGTAGTGGTCATCGAAGTATACCTTCAGGTCACTCCACCAATATTTGAGGTAAGATCTCATCATAACTAACAAATTGAGTCCAAATTTGAGACGCCTAGCTCTACGCGTCTAGGAGTTCCAGTAGTGGTCATCGAAGTATACCTTCAGGTCACTCCACCAAGTTTTGAGGTAAGATCTCATCATAACTAGCAAAACAAGCCAAAATTCGATACACCTAGCTCTATGCGTCTAGGAGTTCCAGTAGTGGTCATCGAAGTATACCTTCAGGTCACTCCACCAAGTTTTGAGGTAAGATCTCATCATTACTAACAAATTGAGTCCAAATTCGATACGCCTAGCTCTACGCGTCTAGGAGTTCCAGTAGTGGTCATCGAAGTATACCTTCAGGTCACTCCACCAAGTTTTGAGGAAAGATCTCATCATAACTAACAAATTGAGTCCAAATTTGAGACGCCTAGCTCTACGCGTCTAGGAGTTCCAGTAGTGGTCATCGAAGTATACCTTCAGGTCACTCCACCAAGTTTTGAGGTAAGATCTCATCATAACTAACAAATTGAGTCCAAATTCGATACGCCTAGCTCTACGCGTCTAGGAGTTCCAGTAGTGGTCATCGAAGTATACCTTCAGGTCACTCCACCAAGTTTTGAGGTAAGATCTCATCATAACTAACTAATTGAGTCCAAATTCGATACGCCTAGCTGTACGCGTCTAGGAGTTCCAGTAGTGGTCGTCGAAGTATACCTTCAGGTCACTACACCAAGTTTTGAGGTAAGATCTCATCATAACTAGCAAAACAAGCCCAAATTCGATACACCTAGCTCTATGCGTCTAGGAGTTCCAGTAGTGGTCGTCGAAGTATACCTTCAGGTCACTCTACCAAGACTTGAGGTAAGATCTCATCATTACTAACAAATTGAGTCCAAATTCGATACGCCTAGCTCTACGCGTCTAGGAGTTCCAGTAGTGGTCATCGAAGTATACCTTCAGGTCACTCCACCAAGTTTTGAGGAAAGATCTCATCATAACTAACAAATTGAGTCCAAATTCGATACGCCTAGCTCTACGCGTCTAGGAGTTCCAGTAGTGGTCATCGAAGTATACCTTCAGGTCACTCCACCAAGTTTTGAGGAAAGATCTCATCATAACTAACAAATTGAGTCCAAATTTGAGACGCCTAGCTCTACGCGTCTAGGAGTTCCAGTAGTGGTCATCGAAGTATACCTTCAGGTCACTCCACCAAGTTTTGAGGTAAGATCTCATCATAACTAGCAAAACAAGCCCAAATTCGATACACCTAGCTCTATGCATCTAGGAGTTCCAGTAGTGGTCATCGAAGTATACCTTCAGGTCACTCCACCAAGTCTTGAGGTAAGATCTCATCATAACTAACAAATTGAGTCCAAATTCGATACGCCTAGCTCTACGCGTCTAGGAGTTCCAGTAGTGGTCGTCGAAGTATACCTTCAGGTCACTCTACCAAGACTTGAGGTAAGATCTCATCATTACTAACAAATTGAGTCCAAATTCGATACGCCTAGCTCTACGCGTCTATGAGTTCCAGTAGTAGTCGTCGAAGTATATCTTCAGGTCACTCCACCAAGTCTTGAGCTAAGATCTTATTATAACTAATAAAACGAGCCCAAAGTCCGGAAGTGAAAAATAAATATAATAATATATCGAAGTATCGATAAGTACAAGTTGATTCAACGCTGCTTATTCGTGCATGTGTGTGCGTGGGAATGAAGCATGTGTAGTAGTGCGATTTCATACCTATCCGTTTCGGAAATACGTCCTTAACTATGTCAAATCGAGCGTCGGACGAAAGCAGTGGCTATCACGTATGAAGGAACTAGAACCATAGGTATGTAGGTGATAGACCCTTTCATAGAAAAAAATTTGGGCGTCCTACTTGTAGGGCCTGCCACTCACCTGTATAAGCCTGTCCTTGTCTCCGCCATAGCGCTGTCCCGCTCTTCAGACTAGATGGCGTTAGTAAAATATGCCCACATTCTTTGTTTGACAGGGCCCGTCTATGTAAATTGAGGTCGTTTACTACTCGACAGTACACGACTGTAAAGTACAATCGTGCATTGAAGATGCTCCGGTGTCGGAGTGAAACGTAGGTATGTTTGTGGTGTTGCGCCAGTGCGAATTGCTGGCTAAGGTACTGGGCAGTGAATATCGTAAGCTACAAGTGCAAGCTACACGCTGTACCACATAGATTTGTCTACTTGGCGGATTATGTCGAATTAAACTTCTAGTTCCTTCATTACCATTCCATCAGACTTGCAATCTTAATCACGATCTATATTTCAGCATTTTTTACCTTCCTGGCGCAGTAGTGAGTGCTGTGTTTTAAACCGACTTCCACAGAAGAAGGAGGTTCTCAATTCGGCGCGTATCTTTTTTTTGACGTCCTATGTAGGTACCTACACCGATTTCTCCGAGGATTCTGTACCGAAATTTTACGATAAGTTTCGAAATTAAAATCGGTTGTACTGAATTTGGGAGTTTAAATCAAGAGCTTTTGGGTCCATTTTACTTTGGCGCTAATGTGATCGAACGCTTAATACGACCAATCGGAATTATCAATGTAGGCTAAGCGTACCGTAGCAAACAAAAAATAATGAAAATCGATTTTGATTTTAGAAGATCATATTCACTATGAAGGCAGACTAGTGGATACTTGCCTTTATTTCATTCTTATAATTGTTTATTTACTTTTTATGTTTTATTCTGCTAAGTAATTAACTTTTTACACAAAGTACTTAGATACTTTAAATTCTCACAGCTAAACACTACCCCGCATAGGATGAACAATATAAGAAAGTTCGACACTAATAGGCTCCCTCGTAACACTCCAAAAGTATATTAACCTCGTATAGCTCCTCGTAGAAAATAAACAACATGTTCCGATGATGCCTCAGGTTCCACGCTTCTTTGACGTGCTCGAAAAGTGGGCAGTAGTAATCTGAAAATTTTAAGATTTATAACTCTATTTCACTTTCCTGAAAACCATAATATATGAGCTAGGACAGGGGGCATACTACCATCGCTATAAGCAGTACTGTTTAATATTGTTGACTACGTGTGTTGAAATTATAATCCTTATCTTAGGGACATCCAAGTTAAGTACGTGACATAAAACTGTCATTTTGAGTAATATTGCTTTAAGAGCCCGTATCCCCGCAAACCGACATTTTAAGAACTTTTGATGAGCTTTATGCATGAGATATTAGAATTATAAAAAAAAGAAAATTAAAACATTAAAGATTAATCCCTCCTTAGTAGAGTGTTGCTTTTTAAAAAAAATATTAATTTTATTCAAATATAATAGTGAAATTCTCATTCTTGCAGAATACGTTTACGATTTTTACACTTTTGGGTGACACTTTTGACCCATATAAATCCACGAAAAATTAAAATAAATTGCTTATAAAAAATACTAATATGATAAACACACTCTTAGAATTAGAGTGTTGCGATTCGTTTTTATACGTTCTATAGAAAATTAGTTAGTAAATAAATCAAATCAATGTGCACGATTTATCCAAATTTACGCGTCACAATAACCTGTTTTTCTTAAAAGTTCGGCGGGTTTACTGATTAAATAAAAATTTGACATGAATGTTTAGTATTTATATAATAAAAATTGTAAAAAAAAAAGTTCTATAAAATACCTATATGACCAAAAAAAATTATCAAAGTCGGATAAAGTTCACGTGTAAAATGGTACTGCGGACCGTATGACCGGCATACCGAGCCTAGCGCTCTTCGAGGGAGGACGTGTTGCTGAACGGACCTCTTTGTATGTGTGCGTGAGCTCTCTCATAAGCCTTTGTAAAAACGTGTTGCTAACAATACATAGCGCGACTGCTTTAGTTTGATGACTTTGAGTTTGAGCAGAGAATGATGATTATTGATCCGATTTAATCGATATTGAACGAATGCGTGATACGACTTTAATTATTAATTAATAAGGGTATTTTATTCAAAATAAATTATTAAATAATTTTGTACGATACATTATTATAATCTCATACTGATTTTCTCGGGAAATCGGGATTTTAGTTTAGGTTATATTTTTATGGGTTTTGAACTTACTTTCCTGAAATATTTTATTTTCTTTGAAATAATAATTGTCAAACTCATCGTGGCATATATTGTTGCTCAGAGATTTTGGCGGATAAAGTATTCATCGCATTATGTACTTATATTGACATATTTTTTTGTCCACTGTGAGTTAGCCCTTGACTGCGATCTCACCTGATTCGGGTATGGCAGTTAAATCCATCCATCAGTTCCATCCATCCAAACAGTTTCTACACGGCATCGCACCAGAGCGCTCATCGCTTGGCGACACGTCTTTGCTGGTAGGGTGGTAATCAACCACGGCCGAAGCTTACGGGATTCCCAGACCGGAGAAAATTCAGAAATTAAAAACTCGCAAATTGATTGGAAACAATAGTACTTATCACGGATCAATAAAAGTTACCTACTATAAAATGGCTTAGAGTTAGCATAGCTTTTATTTATTATTTTACCTTTCGACAATAGTAACGTGTAAATAGCACTGCCTTTCGATCAAAATACTACAAACAATATTATAAGTCATAAAATATTACCGCAACCATTTGAAATTTTAAAACGCAGAAGCTTATCATGATTCATCAATACAATTTAATTTGTACTTTATTGTAAGCTGCTTATGGTATATATTGCAATACATTTAAACAAAATATTATTTCTTTTCAAATTTACTTTGAGTAAGCTCAATGGCCATAAACTTTTTATTTGTGTATTAGTGTATTGTTTCGTTTCTGGTAAACAAGACGAGTTTGTTTGTACATTGTGTTACTAAATTCGACAGGAAGTTTTTTTTACTTTTATTTATCTTTGATCTCTTATAATCTCTCTTATTACGTGGTCCGCGTAAAGTATGGTATTGTATTACCGTATTAGTAAAAGCGCTTTTAATATTATTTATTACCGAATTATTCGTAAGTGCGTAATAAACAAGTAAACCTATCGATTATTTGAAAGTTGTTTATCAAAATTACAATTGTATTTTCAAACCAACTAAATTGCAAATGGTAGAGATACAGACCAGTTTATATATAATAGATCACACGGTAGAGATGTCTAGATTTTTAAAATTCTATAAAACCTACTAAGCTTTGACTGTAACGTACTTTCTTGTGACTCAATCATTACTAACTGCTTCCAACAAAACAGTTTGCTGGTTTTCTGACCTTGGCATCTCTGTATGGATCATATAATATGATCAGTAAAAATAATATTTAGACCCTTATTTTGAAATTGGAATTGTTCGCTTGTCATACATTCTTCACTCTTCACTCATTTATTATACATATTATAAAATGCCATTATTTTACTATAATCGTACTAAAATAGCACTTGCTTTTAGCTTTTAACCGCCAAGTGATTACAATGTCTAAAGTTATGAAATATAAAATCTACGGTCGACTCAAAAGGAGAAAAAACTGATAAACAATGTAAAACAAAAGGAAATTCTAGGTACGTGCAGGTATACCACTTTTATAAGCCCTATCGGCAAAATTCTTTTGAGCAGAAAAGCAGCCGATCTAGTATAAAATGGATTAGTGTTAGCATAGACTTTATTTATTATTTTACCTTTCGACAATAGTTACGTGTAAATAGCACTGCCTTTCGATCAAAATACTACAAACACTATTATAAGTCATAAAATATTACCCCAAACATTTGAAATTTGAAAACGCAGAAGCTCATCATGATTCATGAATACAATTTAATTTGTGCTTTATTGTAAGCTGCTTATGGTTTATATTGCAATACATTTAAACACAATATTATTTCTTTTTCAAATTTACTTTGAGTAAGAAGCTCAATGGTCATAAAGTTTTTATTTATACCAGAAACAAAACAATACACTAATAAGTGTATTGTTTCGTTTCTGGTAAACAAGACGAGTTTGTTTGTACATTTTATTACTGAAATCGACAGGAAGTTTTTTTGGCTTTTAGTTATCTTTGATTTCTTATCTAAATTAACCCATTTGCATGGTCCGCGTAAAGTATGATATTGTATTACCTGATACCTGAAAGGGTCGCTTTTAATATTATTTATTACCGAATCATTTGCAAGTGCAAACTACACCTGCGTAATAAACAAGTAAACTTATACCTATCGATTATTTGAAAGTTGATTTTGTTGTTAATCAAAATTACAATTGTATTTTCAAACCAACTAAATTGCAAATGACATAGAAACCAGTTTATATATAAAATATCACTGGGTAGAGAAGTCTAGATTTTTAAAATTCTATAAAACCCACTAAACTTTGACTGTAACGTACTTTCTTGTCGCTCAATCATTGAGGTTCCAACTGCTTCGAACAAAACAGTTTACTGGTTTTTTGACCTTGGCATATCTACAAGTCAATTGTCAATTGACAATCAATCAGTCAATCGGGTCATATATGATCAGTAAAAATAATATTTAACCTTTATTTTGAAATTGGAATTATTCGCTTGTCATACATTCTTCTCTCTTCACTCTTTTGTTATATTATAAAATGCTTTTCATTTTACTATAATCGTACTAATAGCGTACTTGCTTTTAGCTTTCACCTAACCACCAAGTGATTACAATGTCTAAAGTTGTGAAATGTAAAATCTACGATCGACTCAAAAGGAGAAAAAACTGGTAAACAATGTAAAACAAAAGGAGATTCTGGGTACTTATAGGTATACCACTTTCTTTTGAGCAGAAAAGCAACCTAACCTAATGTGAATACCAATGAAATACAAACCTTATTGCTTGACATTAAGCTTGACATTAGCACAAGAACAACAGATACTTGTAATATCTATCTATCGCGCTCGGACTCCAAACATGTCACGTAGGACACAACGGAATAGCGGACGGACACGCGCTATGACTACTGGCCATATTATCGTTCCATTCAAAAATAAGATTTCTGCGCAGGCATATCGGCGTAATTTATAAAAGTGGTATACCTGTAGTTATAAACAACAAATATTGACATATTCATTATAACTCAATTCAGTTGCCTGAATTAATCGTTGTTTAATTTAAAGATATTAGGAATTAATAATTTGTGAATCTGCTTAATATAATAACTTTTGCCTTCAACTTTGCAAGCATGAAATTAGGATTAGGTTATATCTCTTATCTAATTTGGTCCAATAGAATGGAGAAGTAGGTACATTTACATGACCGAATACCTGAGAGGGGCGAGTGTCTTTAATACTAATTTATGACTTATCCTTTGCACGTGCACCTGCGTAATATACAATTGCACAATATATCAATCGGTCACCTGTAAGCTTTTTGTTGTTTATCTTTTGATAAAAACAAAAACAATACCAACAATGGTGTTACCGAGACGACTAAATTGCTCTAATGACCCACGTACTTAGTAAAACTTGATCAATAATCGTGTCCCTTAATTTGCTGTAATAGTCAGATAACCATAAAATATTTTAAGGATTTAATTTTTTTTTAAATATTGAACTTAAAAACATATAGGTATATCTAGTTCTTAACTTACATAAACCCGTGTGTTATTATATAAAAGTATATGTATACTAAATAAACACTTATATAAGGAAAATAATATTTAAGAAGGTAATAACTAAGATTATAAAAAAATTATTAACATATGAAAATATTACGAACTTGACTACGCAAAGTATCAAAGTATATTTACCGGCCTATGCCGTCTATGTGTGAGTGCAGCTAACGGTCTTACTGTGCGGTATACCTACAGATTCCAAAATCGGCCGAGCGCGCGGTAAAGCGGGCGAGAATACGGACCCTTAAGCGTTCGCAGTATGGTCCGGGATCTATTCGGTAGGAACTAGGAAAGCATTCCGAAATACAAATCAGAGAAGATTCAAAAGTCTCAGGGTCTCTTATGATACGTCTTGTTTTGACGCGATCGGTCCGGAATGCAGAGGGCTTGCCCTCAGCAATTGCTATCTTCAAAAAGCAATAAAAGCTTTCCTCGTTAGGTACTTACGTTGGTCTTTAATAAAGTAGTTCCAGAACTCTTTGAAGGTATCCGGCGCGCCGTGTATCCTGTGCATTTTGCACAAATGGTACACGGATACCACCATATCCCTCGGATCCCTTGCTACGTACACCACTTTAGCTTTATCCAATAAAGTGGGGGGTAACAGGGACAGTGGTAGATGGGTCTTGATGAAACGCGGTGAAGGCATATTATTGACTTTCTCCACGCCAGGCATGTTGGACAGTTCAACGATACGCATTTTTTCTTCGTCGCCTTTGTTTTCTTCGTACATCTGTCTCGTCAGTTCTGGATGAATTAACATTGAAAAGCTGAAATTTTAATCTGTACTTAATGGGTATTTGATATAAAAGCGATCCATATCTTTAGGACAATGATTTTTATCTAAAGTAGGTAAATATGATACCTATGTCTGGAGTAGGTACTTACCTATAGGTACAACCAGTGCTGTGGTAAATAAAGAAGATAAGTAGGTAGAATAACTGCAGACATACATATCATATCATTTATATATATACCTTAGATAAATATCACTAAAAGAAAGCTGTAAAAGATGAAGTAAGTAGGTACGAGCAATAAATGACGTGAAAATTCATCAAAGCATGATAAAAATTATCTTATCTTGAGATGCATACAAAATTCAAAGTAGGTAGAAGCCTTTATACTTACTCCAGAAATGGAAATCTTATATTGAGTGGTATTTCTAAAGCCTTATCGAAGTCGCAATTATTTTTCAGGAGCCATATCAACTCTTGTGCCCAGGTCGTTCCTGTAAAATGGAAAACCATCAGTTATTTTTAATCAGAATAATTCAGGAAGTATGTAGAGTGCTTTTCACTCTACATATTTTCTACCAGATATATCGATATAAGAGCGCGAGAATGGAGAAGTTTCATGATGTTGTGATTTTTTTTTTATACACTAGGTACAAGTTAGCCCTTGACTGCGATTTCACCTGTGATGAGTGATGTAAGATGATAAGTGATGATGCAGTCTAAGATGGTAGCGGGCTAACCTGTTATAATATCGTATTTAACACAATGGAAGTAAAATATAGATTACTAATAAATCTGTGTTTTTTTTACAATCCATCAATAAATGACTGAGAAATGACGATTTAAAAGTTTAATTATTTAATGTAGGTACCTACTTACACAGATTGCTGTACCTATCTTACTCGAGTGAGAAATTTTGTGAGTGAGTTTTAATACCTAGCCGAGATTTAATACTTCAAAATTATCTTCACACACAAATTAAGTGCTTTCAATTCAATTAAGTCCATTTATTTCTTTTATTCGGCTTTATAAAGTCTGTTGATAGGGAATTATGACGTCACGTCTCCCGTCTTGCAAGCGCAACTTTAAAGTTCCATAGATAACTTTTTCATTTTTTGAGATATTTTATTGATTCTTTCATATTTTTGTTTTATTTTGTCTTAATTTTCATATTAAATAAAAAAAATGGTACCTAAACTTCTCCATTGTATAGACTATAGAGGCATAAGTTACAATTTCAAAGCATTGTACCTACTTCGTGAGCGACAAACGCAACAAGTCGCAGTGGTCTACAGCAGGGCGACCGCGTATATTTTGCATCGATCATTGTTACATCGCAATCACCTCTGATTGGTTAACACTCTTCTACTATTGGACGAAATCCATTGACGCAGCAAGAATACCAAAAATTCAGCCAATCACAACAATTGATACTGTAACAATCCAATGATTGATGCAGAAGATACGCGGTCGCCCTGCCGTAGGTGATCTTTCAGCAGCTGGTGGCCTCAGGCCACTACGCTGTCGCGAAGATAAGGTTGTCGTCTAATAAAAATTAATTTTACTTTGAACATACCGGACCTTGGGAAAGTGTTAACGAAGACATCCCCCGGTCGAATCGGCATATTGTAAAAGCTGGCAGCGCATTCCTTGTACTTGTGCGGGAAGAAGTACCCCTTGGGTCCGACTCGAACAAATCCTGTCAGCTCGCCTGAGGACAGAACCAACATACGATACTAGGGTGCTCTTCGATCCACGTATGGAGCCGGACGGTGGAGCCTAATGGAGTTAAAGTGTTATATGATCCACCCAGACAAATGGTCATCGCTGTGAACTCCAGAGTAGGTCCAGTGGCGGCCTTAGGGGGTGGCAAGCAGGGCAGACGCCTCGCTCTTGCAGGGGCCTCGCCTCTCGCGCTTTAGCCCAAGTAGAAAAGTCATTAGGTACAAATGTGTATTTTTATACATTTTTACCTAATCTTTGGTGTAAGATCTATTTACTACACCTAAGATGTAAAATCTTTATCGCTTCTTTCTATCTTTAACCTTTCCTAGGTTAGTGTACAGTGTTTGGGCTTGTTAACGTTTGCTGATTTCTAATATACAATGTTAAAACTTTATATTTATTTTTATTTATAACCATTGACTTGATAGGTCGTTAAGTGGTTTTTTTGTTGTAGTCAAAAGTCCCAGTGTGGCGCAGAAGTGGGCCGCCGAATGAAGATAGAAGCAGGCGTTACTGCGGAAGTCCATGATAATAAACGAACTAGAAGTTTTAATTTATTCTCGATTAAAACTTCTAGTCCTTTTATTATTGGGCCGCCGAATGTTGAGATGATGACATGATATTCTAACGCTACCTAATTACATTTTTAAATTTCTTACCTGTATAGGTTACCATCAGTTCAGCTGCGAGCTCCGGCTCCACATCCTGAATCTCATACGGAAACTCCTCGTTATCCCGATGTATGACCATTTTAATAAAAGACGACTGATGCACTTAGACCTACTATATGCAATGACTTTCACCTAAAATGTTTTACCTATATAATGCTATCAATTTTGAGATACTGTTATCTATATTATTATCCATATACTAATATTATAAATGCGAGAGTGTGTCTGTCTGTCCGTCTGTCTGCTACTCTTTCACGGCCCATCTGGTTCAACCGATTTTCGACGACCTCCGTGGCGCAGTGTGTAGCGCTGTTGCCTTAACGTGCGGAGGTCCTGGGTTCGATCCCCGGCAGGGTCAATTTGGGAATTTATAATTTCTGAATTTTCCCTGGTCTGGCCTGGTGGGAGGCTTCGGCCGTGGCTAGTTACCACCCTACCGGCAAAGACGTGCCGCCAAGCGATTTAGCGTTCCGGTACGATGTCGTGTAGAAACCGAAAGGGTATGGGTTTAATATAACTGCCATGCCCCTAACAGGTTAGCCCGCTACCATCTTAGACTGCATCATCACTTACCATCAGGTGAGATCGTAGTCAAGGGCTAGCTTGTAGGATAATAAAAAAAAAAAAAAAAAACCGATTTTGATGAAATTTGGTACAGTTTATATATTTGGACATAGACTTTTCATCTCGGAAAATGAAAGAGATCCGCGGGAATAAAAAAAAATAACCACGCGGACGAAGTTGCGAGCATAATCTATAAGTCTATATCATTTTAAAGTCAATGAACTATGAAAGTTACACGCGATTTCATCTAACCTTGACTGATAACAATTTTTCTATTAGACTTTTCAGTAAGTACAAATCTATTTATCTTTATGACTTTTGATAAATGCAGGAGAATCCAACCAACAGAGGCCTTCAGTGCAAAAACCTTCGTAGGTAGGTACGAGTACGTTGTCAATCCTATTCTTTGAGTGCAATTAACTATATGCAAAGTTCTCCGTCATCGAGTTCGAAATCAAATAAAATGTGAATTTATGTGTTGTAGGTAAGTAAAGTCGGTTGCAACTTGCAACCCATGCCCGTGACTTCGTCAGCATGGATTTAGATTATAGGTAAGTATTCATTAGTTACCGTGGGAATTTAAAGACCTAAATTTATATTGAGGCTACTTTTTTCCCGAAAAATCAATGACTAACTAAAACCTATGAGCTTTTAGGTACGTAAGTTTAAGTTAGGTAAAATCTTGTTATTTTAAAACCTATGAGCTTTTAGGTAGGTACTTATGTTAGATTTAAAATCTTGTACTTTCAAAAATGTCACTTAGGTCATTTTACGTCTGGAATCTTACGGGGCATTTGGTCAATCAATAAAAGAATTATCGTTGAAATCTTTATGTAGTCTATTTATTG
The DNA here is from genome assembly GCA_923060345.2 of Erebia aethiops. Classification (NCBI taxonomy): domain Eukaryota; kingdom Metazoa; phylum Arthropoda; class Insecta; order Lepidoptera; family Nymphalidae; genus Erebia; species Erebia aethiops. Next base: position 17,563,952 of record OV281091.1, on the reverse strand, counting down.
ACTAACAAGTAACGTAATATACATAGTATGCAATTAAACATCACGCTCAAAGCAATTGGGTATTTGACTATACCTACCTGCTATAGTCAATTAAATGTAATATTTTAGTGAATATTAAATAGAGGATCTCCCAAAAGTTGCAATATCCACGTCCCCTGTTAGTTTTATGTCGACTAACCATTTTAAACTATCGATTAAAGTAAAAAGCGGGTCGAACTATGATGACGTCACAATTCAGTATTTCATACAAAATAGCATACTAAGTTCGTGTTTTGACGTTTGAAAAAATGTTGCTGCAGGGCGATTGTCTAAAAATGACAGCTAAGTACAGATCAGAGGAAATCGCCTCTGATTGGTTAAAATTCTTCCACTATTGGCACGGCAAAAATACCTACCATAAATTCAGCCAATCAAAACAATTGAAACTGTAACTATGATTGGTGCAGATTTTACACAATCGCTCTACGTATTTGACAAGTTGTCAAATACCCAATCAGAACCCGCCAGCGTCCTCCGAGTCCGAGGAGGCGGTCTGCTGCGAGCCCTGCAGCGACTCCTTGACGGAGTACTGCTCCGAGAGCGCGTCCAGCTCCTGGATGCCCATGATGTTTGAGGACAGCTCTTCCAGCGTTATCTCCTGACAATGACACACAACTTTAATATAATCTTTGAAAATTCAACCCCTAAGGGAGTAGAATTGGAGTTTGAAATTTGTGAAGTCCATGCGAACGAAGTCGCTGGCAAATGCTTGTAAATATTTAAAAGGAAAAAAGGTGACTGACTGATCTATCAACGCACAGCTCAAAGCACTGGACGGATCGGGATGAAATTTGGCTTACAGATAGGCATCCGCGAAAAAAGGATTTTTGAAAATTCAACCCCTTTAAGATGGTGAATTAGGTGTTTGAAATGTGTGTAGTCCACATGGACGAAGTCGCGGGCATAAGCTAGTAATATAAATAAGTAAAATAAACCTTATATAGAAATAGATACGGATCATTTACAAGTGATTTTAAATCGCCAAGCGCATCATCTGGCTATTTTGAAATGTTGCAGCATTTGGGTTATAATATGATAAGTCATTTTAATTTACGTCTTTAAGAAATAAGAGTACCTACCTCGGGCAAGAAGGAGAAGTCCCCTTCAACCATAGCCGCTCTGTCCTCAAAGCTGTGACCAATCAGGATTGACAGCAAATACCAGGACAAATCCTGAGAGAAGCATTCCCCTGAAAGCGTTAAAATTGTACCTAACACATCTTTGGCCGGCACATTTTCATAGAATTTAATTTTAGGAAATTCAAGCCAATTATATAGGAAATTCAATATAATTGGCTGTATTGGCTCGCGCCAATTATTTAGTCGCATCTGAAGTTGTCCGCAACACGCGTCGCAATAGCATATTTTCGCGTGCAATGCGTACGTTGACTTTGACAGTTTGTGACATAGACTATATACGAAGTTTGTGAGAGAGCTTGCGCAAACAAGCACTCGCACCTCAGCTCAGACACGAGTATTTGATTAGCGCGCGTTTTCCCCTCCCGTTTTAATATAGGTACCTACCTTCAAATCAAGAGTGAATAGGCATCTTCTATGCAAGCGCGCTCCATCTTAGGCTGCATCACCACTTGCATGCAAGTCTGATTGCAGCCAAGCGCTAGACCGAGCGAAGCGAAGGTCTCTGAGTCTACTTGGGTGAATTGGCACTTGTCCGTCCGTCCGTCCGTCCGTCTGTCAGAGCATTATAACTTCTGAATTACTGAACGCAATTACTTCAGCTTTAAATATAATATGTAAACCAATGGCCTCCCGCCGAACATGGCTTAAAAAATAATAAAAATCTTTATTTCAGGGGGGCTCTAATAGAAGCGAATGCGAAGTAAAATATTTTTTATAAAGTTACATAGGGTTGCGGTATATCATTTTAAAGATAATTAGGAATAGAGTCCAAAAATATTATTTTTTTAATTTTTCCCCCAAAATTGACGAAATGGGGGGCTTTCAAAGTGGTGACTTTCTAACGTCCAAAGATGACCTCAGAACTCTAAATTTTCTGAAAGGATGAGCCTGAAACTTGATCAATTATTTCAATTATATCCTGTACTTGAACAACAAATACTAAAATTAGATAAATATTGTAAGGAAACGGAATTATTTAATTTTTAATGAGCTTCAGTATTTTTAACAGAACTTCACATTTATGTCAATAGATGGCGCCGCGAGGTCTTAGTTCGGGGCGAACCACTAGTTAAAAAGAGCGCTAACTTTAACGGTGAAGGAAAACATATAGATTAAGCTGATGTTGAGCTTACCTACCATTACTGCTCAGCATGTCAATAAACTGCTCTCTATTAATGGTCAGTCTATTGTTATCCATGACAGCGAAGTGCCGGAACGCGTTCTTGATCTTCCGGAAATTGTCTCCGAGGGCAGGCCGATGGTTGAGGTACAGTTTCACGAACTCCTCAAAGTCTATCTCGGAACTTGGGGTACGTTGGTAGACTTTGTACTTCGCTTCCACTAGCAGGTTTTCTACCTGGCGTTGCATATTTCTACGTTAGTGACGATCTCACACATCTTCGCAATGAGTGGGTGATTTATCTATTTATTTGGTAGTAGATATAGTAGGTACTTAAGTAGGTGAAGCGTAATTATTGTGTGATGTAAACGTACGTGCCACTCGGATTGTGTAAGAATATCGTAATTGTAAACGTTTGTCAAACGGATAATTTGAACTATGTGCCTACGCGTACCTACATACCTAATTATGTGAAACAGCATGTAAGTATGAACTGAGAACTCCTTATTTAACAATTCGAATATGATTAGACAATTTGGGCCTCTGTTCTGCCCCTCGATTGTTTCTAGATTGTTCCTTTAAAACTCGAGGGGGAAAAGCTAAAGTTTTACATGGGTACCTATCTAATGAAAAGCATGTCCAGATAGGTACTTACCCAAGGTACCCAGAACATTATTATTTTTCAAAATTTGAGTATGCTTTGTGTAGCAGTAACAAGTTTATAAAGCGGTGCTTTAAGGGGTTTGTACCTAAAAGGTAGGTTTTCAACCCTTTAAATGGGTGCGACTATATGTCTGTCCGGTCAAATTTAGCATAATGTAGTAACTATTAGCTACAGATTTGAAATTTGGAATTGTTTTAAATAATGCTTATCCAACCTTATTGCAAATGAAATAATTCAAATATTCTCAATATTATCAATGGTTGTGATACTCAGATTGGCGGCTAGACGGCCTTGAAGGAATGATTACTACAGAAACTTGAAATTAATAAAAGCACTCGCCTCATACTCAGAAGGGAAATACCCCAACGCTCGCATTAGATCAGGCAAGGAGTCAATAGGTATGTAGTCTTTGACGCGCCTCATAGCCGGTGAGAAAGTGCCCTGGCACAGGATCTGGATGTAGTAGAACAGGTCTCTGATCTCGCGGAACAGCCATCCGGGACGACCATTCTCTATCAGGCAGTAGTAAGGATCCAAATCGCCTCCGCCCAACTTTGAGGTGAGATCAACTGACCTAAAGAAATCAGATACTGTAAAACCAGTGAGTAACTAAGGTGTTTTTGTACTTCTACAAGATAGCCTTCGACTGCAGTGTCTAAGTGTGTAAGTAATGGTGCAGTCTGACTCGTTGTCCTAGGTGAGTGACAAACGCGGCGCTATGCGACAGTATCAATCAGTAGCTGACTTTTCACGTGGCCTACATTATCGCGTAGTCTATTCGTCAGTCATATTCTATGGCGTTGTATCGCGTCGCCTGACGTCGCTTTTATCGCTCACGTCGCTTCTGTCGCTCACCTAGTACAACGGATCACCTAGGACAACAGGTAAGATGGTAGGTGGTTCTGTTTGGTCTGCATAGCCTAGTAGGGTTAATTACAAAATTCATTTGTTTCTCCCATTTTACTCTACTTCCAGCTGCGCGGATGGCATCGCAGATAGGTTATGCAATTGCTTATCTCTTGTCCTGGCCACCTGGGCCTACTTTCTCCGATCATAACAGTGACCCTGAGTTTTTCAATAGTGCTAGCGTTCGTTTTTGCGATGTCACCAAAGCAGACCGAAGAACCTGCTCGAGGGTCCTCCGCAGACAGTCTCGTTTTATGTTAATTTTGAGTTTGTTCAGTATTGAGCCAAGTTCCATGATCATCAACATCAAAAACCAGTAGGATGCAACAACTGTTGGACATAGGCATCTTTGAGATTGCGCCAACGTTGCCTAACCTTGGCTGTTTGCATCCATTTGATGCCCGCCACTCTCCAAATTCCGTCGCGCCATCTAGCCAAGACGCGGTCTCCACTCGATGACCCAATACTTCAGTGGCTGCTGATGTCCTCCGAAAAAGGGGTTGGGGACACGGAATAGATAAAGTTATTTTGTCTATGGTTGGGGATAACGTTTGGGGAATGTTAGGATTATAGAAACAAACCCAATGTAATTTAAGAATATTATGTATTGAATGAAAGTTGCTTATAGTTATTTAATTTACGATACAAAAGTCGATAGATATACGATAAACACTAATTACGGGCCACGGACGTTATAATATGTATTAATAATGTAATTAATTGATTGGTATCGAGTGAATTAGCCGGACAAGTCGGGGTTCAAGATTCACGGACTGGAAATCTCGACCAAAAGCGAGTCGGAACGGACATTCCCGAGGGTTCAGTATGTCTCGTGGGACTTCGCCACCACTAATACTTTTGCCCATAATGTAAAGTAAGTAGGTAGTAACTAGCTAGATGTAAGTATGATAAAACAACTGCGTAGGAAAATATTAACTACTAGCGATCCGCCCCGGCTTCGCACGGGTAGCACTAATAATCCTAATATATACCTACCCAATATAGCCAGTGGGCAGTGGGCAGGTTACATTTTAATATTACATTGTAAGAGTACGCCCCGTCCTCATTATTTCTATGATATCTCATAAGCTATTCATCTAAATTAAATGGTGTAAAGGACAATTTTTATCTTAGTTAAATACTTGAGATGATTAATATATTTATTTTGATAAGGATTAATAAATCGGTAAAAACACCTTCGCAAGTAAAGCATTGGTTTAGACCAAATTTGAAAATCATAAAAATGGTTATTCTGAGTCAACCTTAAAAGATAGATATATATGCTACCGCGGACTATTTTTTAGAACTTTTTAAGAGAAACAATTTCACCATACATTGTTTTCTTGTAACTATAACTATTTACGCAGCGCACGCCGCGTAAGCTCTCAGAAGAGACTATTTTTTCCGACTTAACTAGTTCACATTATTGCAATTTTCGTAAGGATCTCTAATTTTTTTGAAAATAAAATATAACCTATGTTACTCAGTGATAATGTAGCTTTCTAATGAAAAAAGAATTATTAAAATCGGTCCAGTACTTTTTGAGTTTATTCGTTACATACAAAAATACAAATCTTTCCTCTTTGTAATATATTAGTGTAGACTTATGGATAAAACAAACCTGTAGTTGGCCGCCCACTGATACATGCAATTATCTTTGGCGCCGATATTAAATAACGTCCCGCTATCTTCGCGATAACATATCTCCAATATCTAAAACATAAGAAATTATTTTCAAAACTGAAATATTTTAACATCTTCCCTGAACGTGGTCTCAGGAGATATCATTAGGTATATTCAATATTAATTGTTGGCATCTTATGATCATGATATGACGTCGTGTCATCAGCCCTTAATTGCTAATATCCTATCCACTATCACGTATCGCTCTGAATCACAGACCAACTCGGTGCTGATTAGATATTTCTGAAACTGCTTTTCGTATGGCAGGCATTCAAAACAATGACAGCGACAGCCGCTTTGCAATTTATTTTACCTTCGCTGACAAACAAGCCCTTTTGCAGAAAAGCAATAGACTATTAGGCGCATAGAACATTAATGCGATCAGAGTTTTAGTAGTACTAGTAAATAAATAAATAAATAAATGTTTATTTAGCTTTACACGGAAAAGAAATACAGAGATGAGAAATTATACCTACAGAATAAATACTTACTAAACTTACTTACTAAAATACAGGATGTATTTTACAAAATAAATACAAAAAATAAATTACTCCGTGTAATCGCTAAAAAGGCTGCTACCTCAGCATGTTGCTACATTATATGATAACTGCAGCGCTTATTTTCAGGCAGAGCCATTAATATGTGGCGTCACGACTCACGAACCGGAAGCGACCAGCGCCATTGATGTAGAATTTTTTTAGTACCTATACTAGATGTAGGATTAGCGCTTCAAAAATGTCCCCGACAAATTACAGCACAAATACGAAAGTGCTCTTATTTGCCACTAGTATGAGCCAACCTTAGCCAACATAAAGACGCGTCAAAATGCTGCAGTGCTCATATAAAAAGTGTGCTAATATCCTTTGGCCAATGTTTGTGACAATGCGTCAAATATTGTAACAAACATTGACTGTTCTGGATAGACGGGATGCATGGAGTAGTGTTGGTGTTTTAAAAGTATTGTTGCTTAGTGATTCCCTGGTAATCCATTTCGTTATGCAGTAGAGTTGTTTAAGCCATCTAAAATATACAGATAACATTAATTATGTTCAAATTCATTTTGATAAAATTGATATTACTGGAAACACCTTAGTTACATAAATACACATAAAATACATGGGTACATAAAGATATTATATACTTTACATAAATATTTTATAAAAAAATGTAGTAAAAAATAATAAAAGCCGCAAAGGCTAAATCTGAATAAAGTTTACTTGGTACTTTTTAAGTTTACGTGTAATACGTCAATAAAACGTAGATTTTTAACCTTGATATTAATTTTAAAATGAAACTAAGTAAGGAAAATTTAATTTTAAGTTAAAATCTTACTTCTTAAACAAATGTTAGGTAGTTTAGTTTTCTCATGTTTTTACACAGATACTTATGCATATCATAACATTGTATAGTTATAAATATTGATAGAAGAGGAGAGAGTACGCCATTTAAACCTACGTGGTTTTTCGCAGTGCTACCCACCAAAACTGTATCAAAATTTATTTTGATAAATAAAACATACTGTACAAGTATAACACATAAGTGAGTTGCTGGGGCGCGTAAGCTAGTAATAAATATACACGACCACATACCACCACGATATACAAGTTTAAAAAAATCAGCAACTCCATGTCTCCATTGTTCTATTTGAATTTCGTTCCATTGAATTTTTTGTTTTTGCCTTTTTACAAAGACAAAAGGTCTTAAATATAAACATACTACATTCGTATTTCAACTTAAATTCTAAGTTTTAAGGTTTATAATAAATTGACGTTGTTGATATTGACAATGTGATGCCAAGAGTTGCGTCTTGTTCCAAAATAGTGTAAAGGTATCAATTTGGCAACGTATGAAGTACCTTATTGCTTACATATTAAGTTTTATTTTAATAATAAATATTTTTGTACTTATTTTAAAAATTACTTTTTGTTTTGGATTGAAAGGTTATTCCTACCTTTTCTCTGATGACAGAACGTCTTAAAAATTAATATTTTCTAATCGTAATGTAGCTTTATGTGTTAAACTTAAGGTGCATAATTAACTGAAGTTGTTGCTAATATAATACCTTTTTCTACATTTCCCACTCAGCATACAAATGTTTATGTGTGTGCAAATTGGGACATTTTTGCGATATTTTTTGTTCGTGACCCTGTTTCTAGTACTCATTCTATTTCAATGACCAGCGCACACTTTTCTCAAACACTAAGTACTTAAGTTAGGCAACAAAAATAGGACAAAAATTAGGTAGCAACAGAAAACATAGCATATAATTTAGTAAGACACGATTATAGATACTAAGCATAATGTAAAAGAATATATATGGAATATACTAGATTCATACATAAGTACATTAATGATAACGCACGATACATATAGCTACATAACGCCTGTAAGACCTGAAACTCTACTTATATCTACTTCTACGGCCGTGCTTTTTGCTGTTCTAAAAGATGTTTTTTTATGTGGGTTTTAAAAGTAAAAATTTTAGCATTCGAGCTGGGGGAGGCAGGTCATTCCAAATCTTACAGGCGGCATGCTTAAATGTGCCCCGAATTGCGGCAGTTTTGTGTCTTACCATAGCGATTCTGGGTGCCACCACCACTTTTACAAAGTACCTACCACTTTTATAAACGCCGATGTACCTACCAACCTCCGCAGTAATCATTTTGAATGGCGCAAAAATATCTCAGCCAATCATAGCGCGCGTCTATCCGCTATTGGTTGTTCCCTACGCGCCGTATTTATTTGTCTGTATTTTATTGGTGTTCACATTCGGTTTTAGTCGGCGTTAGGTTGCATTTCTGCGCAAACAAATTTTGCCGATACGACTTATTGACCGAGCGAGTCTACTTGAGTGAATTGGCACTTGTCCGTCCGTCCGTCCGTCTGTCAGAGCCTTATACCTTCTGAATTACTCTACGTAATTACTTCAAATTTAAATATAATATGTAAACTGACGGCCTCCCGCCGAATGAGGCTTAAAAAGTTATAAAAATCCTTATTTCAGGGAGGCTCTCATAGAAGCGAATGCGAATTAAAATATTTTTTATAGCGTTACATAGCGTTGTGGTAGGTATATCATTTTAAAGATAATTAGGAATAGAGTCCAAAATTATTTTTTTTAAATTTTTCCCTTGAAATTGAACGGCTTTCAAAGTGGAGATTTTCTAACTTTGGACAGTTGACCTCAGAACTCTAAATTTTCTGGAAAGTTGATCAATTATTTGAATTATATCCTTTACTTGAACAACAAATACTAAAACTAGATAAATATTATAAGGAAACGAAATTATTTAATTTTTAATGAGCTTCAGTATTTTTAACAGAACTTCACAATGATGTCAATAGATGGCGCCGCGAGGTCTTAGTTCGGGGCGAACCACTAGTAGGTAAAAGTGGTAGTACTCTACTTAGTTCAGATTTTAATAAACTTAGGAAAAATAGATTCAAGACTTAAACTCATTCTGTAGAAAATGATCACTCGTTTAGTAGTATCGTACAGCTTCACCTGAGCAGGATGGGCAAGTAACGCAGTATGTTTCCAAGGATTTCCATTGAGCGGCATCTTCTGCAAGCCGATAATGTGCTTCGTGGCGAACAGAAGGTACTGTGCCTGTCCTTCCTCCTTCGACCTCGCTATCAGTTGCATGCGGCACACGGGGTCCTCGTATCGAGGGCCTAGGACTGTTGATAGAGTCATTGTCGTCGCATAGTTCACGATTTTGTATTTGTACTGCAAAATAAATTCTAATGAATAAATCAATATTTATTTATTCAAAATGGTTAGTTATCAGCTAAGTAATAAATAATATTTTAATTTTTAGCAGACATAGAAATAGATCATTGAACATTTAAAGAAAACTAGCTTTAGTGGTAGTGGTAGTTATTTTTTTTCAATTCCCGCGGTTAAAAAGTAGCCTAGTTCACTCTCCAGGTCCTCAACTATACCTTGCGGCGGAGGATTGAAGGACAAACCAATCGAAACCCTTTAGGGGTTGAATTTCGAAAATCCTTTGCCTAATTTCAGCCAGTTTCGTCCAGTGGTTGAGCTGATTGAACATTTAGATTACCTCGTCATTGGCAATGAGAATCATAGGCAGGTCGTTGCGCTGTGTTTCAGGATCCACGTCAGTGTCATTCGGCCAGGAGATCCCGCACAGCGGGACTGCACTCTGATCCACTCTGTCCAAACTCAGAACTTCCAGATATTCATCACTACTTGATCCAATATCATACTCCACCTGTGGAAGTATGTTCAATTACTGTATAATCATGAACCTAACCCAGGCTGAATAAATGGTTTCTATTTATTTATTAGTTAACTGTCTATGTCCTTGATTTCATAAGCTCGTTCTACCCATAGATAACAATATTAAAAACCATGTCGGCTATAAGTTGCGACACAATTATTCAGATTTTTTCTTATTTCAATATTTCAGCTTTTAGCTTTAGATGACTTTTAAGGATAAGCTGGACAACATCACACTGGCGTTTCCATACTTACTTAAAGAATTAATAATAAATCAAAGGCTTTGGTTGCTTGTAAAACTGAGAATCTTCCAGATCATTGGGCACATTATAAAAGGAAGAATTTACTAAGGTTGAGTGGAGTGGCACATATTAACTTTTGTAACTCCACTCTTGTAACTTACCTAACCACCTAAATAGGCTAGGGGCTGTTTCTGAACTAGATGGAACCATTACAAATTCATCTGACGCAGAGCGTGCCAGCAATGCAAAATCGGGGGACGCAAAAGCCACGGTAAAAAATAGTAACGTCAACCGCTCTTCCAAGTGTAATCGATTGATAGTCGAGAAAGACAATTCTTAATATTGAATACTACACGGCTTAGATACACGAGACAATGGGCTAACGTTTGGGTGAATGTGTCACCGCAAGATTATAAAAACCGTTAGATTATAATATAACGTTTTTATCTCGATAGATTATAAACTGTCGACAGATTGTGAACCGTAACATACTGCTTACAATTTAACACGTTATTTTTCGGTAAATTGTAATATATTAGGTATATTATATATATTCTGTGCCAAATTTCATCCAGATCCGTTCAGCCGTTCTGGCGTGATTCAGTAACAAACATCCATCCATCCATCCAAACTTTCGCAATTATAATATAAGTGTAGAGTGTAGACCCTGATCAGTACTTATAGGCCCACAAACTTATCTGACCCAGTGACAGCGTCGCTAGTAAAAATTATTTTATACAAAAACAAAAATTAGTTCAAATTTTGGCCACCGGGCCAGAAAAGTTGGTGGGACTATAACAGAAGAAAACATCCCTACCATGATTCTATCAGCCCCAAGTGAAATAAGCTTGTAGTCTCCGTTATCGTTCTTGGTGGGCAGGAAGAAGACGGAGTTGATGTCCCTGTAGTGGGCCCTATGCTTCCCCACAAACGCCCATGTGTAAATGGCGCAGTCAAACTTGTACACGCAAACGGTTTTATTTTTATCCTGAAAAGTGAAATAGTTTACACTGTTGATTTTTACTTTTACCCTGAAATTTCACAATTTAGAATTTTCCTCCTAGCTCCAAATTATATAATTCCATAAAAATATCTACTGACGCTTAGACTGGCAATAGATCATATCGGCAACACGTGGGTTGTACCTGAACCTCGGACAAAGGCGGAAGATTACAATTATTATATCAGATATTATAGAGCAATTTCATAAGTCATAAAAGATAGCGTTTGACGGTCAAATGTAAGAAATAAAGCAATTTACGTTATTTAAGTAATTGGAAGGACAAGGCGAAGCTGAGGACTTCCCAAGATATTTTTAAAGTACGAGGCCTTTTTAAAGAAACGAGGCCGTGAATTGCTATTTCGGCCGAGCTTGTATACCTATAAATTAGGTAATTTTCTCTAATTTCCAAGGAAACAATAGATAACTGTTGAAGGTCTTCTCAGATACAACAACGGAAACAATTTAAAACATAATTTGTTATAGTAAGCTCTTCTACATTGCCGATAGTTCCCTCACGCTAAAACATCGTTGAAATTATCTGATTTCCTATTTGAATATTAGCGTTCAGAAAAGATCCACGTATTGTATTATTTAAATAATGAAGCAATTTCCGAGCAAGTATGAGAAAATTACATTAATAACAAAACAATGCGGATAAGATTGAAGATTGAGGACTACTGGAAGTGACGACCTCCCTGGGTGTTGAGAGCTGTTGTCATAACGTAGGAAGTCCTGTTTTCGATTCTCGACAGGGTTATTTTGGTAATTTATAATTTCTGAATTTTCTCTGGTCTGGTCTGGAGGCTTCGGTCGTGGCTAGTTACCAGCCTACCGGCAAAGACGTACCGCCAAGCGATTTAGTGTTCCGATACGATGCCGTGTCGAAACCGACTAGGGGTATGGTTTTAATATGACAGCCATACCCCTGACCGGTTTGCCCTCTATTATCTTAGACTCCGTCATAACTTACCATCAGGTGATATCGCAGTCAATGGCTAACTTGTAGTGGAATAATAAAAAAGTGACTACACTACTAACAGCTAAAGCCAGCGTCATGGAGTCACAGCTGTAAGCGAACTGGATGATGGCGTACAAAGTGTCCTGGTGTGGCTTCTCCGTCAGGATGCTGAGCGTTGTGGGGTGGAGAAATATCAACTGACCCGTGTCCAACCCGCAGGCTAGGTGCATGCCTTTGAGAACGACAAGTTCAAAGTTAATAGAGGTAACATTGAGGAATATGACTTCACAGGATGTAGCCTGCATGTGTATTTATGTTACTAATATTATAAATGCGAAAGATTGTATGGATGGATGGATGTTTGTTACTCAATCACTCGTGATTGAGTAACGGCTGAACGAATCTGGATGAAATTTGGCACAGAGATATATATTATAGTCTAGAGTAGGTAACGCACAGGACACTTTTTATTACCTATGTAATAAAAGAGTTCCTGCGGGAACCAAAAAACGTCATAACCCACGCGGACGAAGTCACGGGCAATCAGCTTGTAGCAAATAAAGCAACGTTAAACTTGTAACAGCTTATCCATTATTCCAAGGTTTGAAACCTGATAATATTTTCAGTTTGCATCCGCTATACCGCTATTATAGCAATCTGACAAATAACTATCATTGCTAAGCTTGTTACATGAGGAGTCAATGCGCTTTCTGGTGCGAGGTCGCGGCTGCAGCACCTTGGGCCTACGTCTATCGGTTCTTCGAAACTATGTGCACCTCTCTTTGATGCTTCAGTTTCTCAACCTCCTTGCAAAAACTACGTACAAATACAGAATTGATGCAAGTCACTGTGTTATATAAATTACATTTTGGACATGTCGGTTTAAAATTCAGGACACCATGAAATTCGATGTGACCCTCTTTATGTATTTATATCTCCAGACGTAGGTATGTAGAATTGTAGAGTCTGTTCACTAAGTCAGTTTACATAGTAAAGTATTTAATTTTAGAAGAAATTTAAAATCGCATTCTGACAACATAATTTTTTGCTGTCGAGTACTTTTGAAGAGTTGGACTGCGTCTCACATTTGTTTGATTCATCGATGATTCACAGTGTATAAAGTATTTTTCAATTACCTTGTATTTTACCCATATAAACTCAGTTATTGAACACATCTCTACCTGAAGGCGAATACTTCAAGCAAGTGACAGAGAGCTGAGGCTTAGTGATCTCCACATCCCCCTTTATGGAGTCCTCTTTGGGCGGGATCACAACCTTGTAGTGGTCCCTCAGATCGATCCTCGTGAAGAGCTTGTGCTGGACGTAGTTGACCAGCTCGATGGTGCCGTCGGCGTATCCGATACACACGTATGCCCTTCGGAGGTAAAATAACAAGCTTAGAACCAGGTTTTCTGCTCAAAGGCCTTACTATGGTATAAAAATACCATTCAGTTAAATTTTATTCACTCATAAGTCCTATTCCAAAATAAACTGGTACCTTTCTTTACAATTGGTCATTAAAATGACCTGGCTTTGGGGTGGACTATTTATTTAAACAGCTTCGGGTAAGTCACCAGGTATTTGATCTTAAGTATTAGACTTTCTGACGTGCCTCAAAAATAACATGGAAAAAAAACAGCGTTTTATTTCACTATAGTTACACTTACACAATAGAGCTAGGAAGATGTCTTGAAACGTTCATTAAAACATATCTTGCGATTTGGTGACCTATGAAGAACTTAACCTGAGCATATCTGGAATTCTTACAGTTATCTCAGTCCAATAAACTGTGACTGAGCTACACACTGAAGTCTCAATGTAAACATTTGTTTGTTTTGAGAATTCTACTATCATAATTAACTATTAATAGAATTCATTCTACTTCACTTTTCCGGGTGTACTGATAAAGACAGAGCGTGCGATATCTTATTATCCAGAAATGTGACGAGGTTCTCTGTCACAAAATCCACGAAACCGACTCCTTGGTTGTGTGTGCCTGTGGAAAATTATTTTAAGTCTAAATAAATTGCCCAAATCCAAATCCACAGAATAGGTAATTCTAACGGCTACATCCAAAGAACAATTGACACTTCAGGATCGGGGGCAGACCAATATCCAATCTTGATTGTCGGATCAGAGTCAAGTGCAGTGGTAAATCTTTAAAAAAAAACATTTTTTTGAATTGAAAGATAGCCGTGCGCATGATTACAGCAATGCGTTGAGATCTACAGTTTTTTTTATAACATGCTGTCATAATACCTACTTAGATATCTATTTGAATGCTGTTCTTTAACTCTTCCATTATTTACCTCACGTTTTAACAAAAAAACCATTAAAATTCAAAACCTCACTATAATCAATATCAGCCTGTTGAACATAGGCATTTCATGGTGAAAGCCACCACACTCGTAGCTTTAGTTTTAAGATACCGTCGTTAATTAGCACCATCACGTTTTATACTTTGTATACTTGACGTTCATAAAGTGTACTGTGTGGGTACCAATTTTGAATAAACATATTTAGACTTTGACTTTGACTCTGTCCTTAGCCTTCCTCATCCAGCCACATCCCGCCATCCTCTTTATATCGCCCTTCCAAAATTTCGGAAGGAAGGAAACCCAATGCTACTTTTGCTAGTACGCTACCTTAATGGGGTTTAAACTTACATACGATGAAATCCCTGACTAGGATGGGTTTGCCACTGGTGGTGGCGTCTGTGGCCAATGCCTGCTTCATGAGCTTCTGCCGCGGCAGGCCCGTTTCCGAGTCCACTTCGATGACAACCTTCTCCCAACATGGACAAAGTTTGTTACCTAAAATCACATATTTGTATTAACCCTTCATCGAGGGTCACGGTTAGCCCACTTTATCTAAAACCTTCCACCGCCACCACCACTACCACGGCTGGGCACTGGCTTCTACTCTCGTATAGGAGAGAGGGAATTAAGAGCTTAGACACACCACGCTGCTCCAATGCAGGTTGGCGGCTAGGCTTTAGCCTACAGTACGAAATTACTATAACTAGATACTTATTACGGAAACCTAAAAACTATAAATTATGCTGAGAAAAAACATCGTTCGGTTTTAATTTAAGTCTCATCTTTGGAACCCATTGCTGGCTGAATACTAAGCACGAGTCTCCTCTCGGAATGACAAGGGTTTGGCCATATTCCACCCGGGGATCAAACCCGCGACCACCTATAGGAGGTCGAGTGTCAAAACCACTAGGCTATCACCGCTTATGAATTTAAGTCTTAGTCCTAATTTGGGATTTCGTACTCGTCCTTACATTTGGGATCCAAAATCATGTAGCTCCTTGGGGAAACATTGAAACTGATTCCTTTGACGGAGTCCACCGTGAAGCCGTGGACCCAGTAGAGGAGTTTCATCTGGCTGTCGTAGAAATGTATCTCGCCGGCGCTGTTACCGGTGACAATCACTCTGGAAGTCATATGATAACAACAGATAATCATGAACGAAGTGTCTATTTTAACAAGAAAGACTAAGATACGTCATTGGTCAATTTCTTAGGACATAAGATAATTTAATAAGCTTGGGTTAAAATAATATTACTTAGCCAAGTAGTCTGGGTAGATTGTAATTTTATTGAGCACCTTTACATTATTTAACTCAATAATAGAAAAAAATTGAAGATTTTTTTATTATTATTTAATTTTACTACAAATTATCTCTTACTGCGTAGCTAGGCGTAGCGTAAGATGACTAACCTGTAGGAGAATTGTAAATAACAAAATAATTACTCGTCGGAATGTATCTAATTGGACTCTCTCTGAAGATGTTTTACTTGTAGATAACTATCTACGAGGCGTGTATTCAAATATCGATCAATCAAATAATCAATCAAATCAAATAAATATTATAAATGCGAAAGTTTGGATGGATGGATGTATATGGATGGATAAACATTATTTGACTTTGACTTTGACTAATCACGCCCGAACAGCATCCCTAACGGATCTGCAGCCCTATTCTCTAACTCAGTGGCTATCAAACAATGCAAATCACTGACATAGGTCGGTTGTTGAACAGTGAACCAACCAGACACACTGAACCACCGCCATATTGGCAAAACTGCGACGTTGCCACTGTGACCGAGCTTGTTAATACATGCCTCGTGGGCGCCCTTCCCCTCTCCCGCAGTGAGCCGGCGACCGCGGCTTGAGCGTCACGTGTGACAGCGGCTTGTTTGTTTCTCGCCAAAAAAACGTAGTATTTTTACGTAAGTATCTCGATTTTTGTATATTTTGTTATTAATGATAGAAAAAAAAGCTGTATGGTGTCAAAATGGTTGTAGTTTTAGTCGTTTTGTGAGCATATTGCGTTGTGAAAATTCAGTGTATAAGCTATTTTTTAATTCTTTATTTGTTGAATAGTGTGTGTATTGAACAGTGAACCACGTCTGCATAGTTCTCAGTGAACCAGTGGTTCACTGTTCCTTAATAGTGCCATGTTGAAAATCAATCATATATTTGTTTATTCTAGGATGCCAAGACCAAAAAATAAGGAACGGAAAATAGGAAAACACACAAAAGAGGACATGATGTCAGCTTTACAAATGGTACAAAATGGTAACTCCATTAGGACGGCGGCAAAAACCTGTAAAATTCCGTACCCTACATTGCGCCGTTACGTGAAAAACAAAAGTGAACATGGTGATAATATATCACTTGTACCTAGGTACGATATTAATAAAGTGTTTACTGAAGAACATGAGCAAATATTATTAAAATACTACAAGGACTGTGCACTAATGTTCTACGGTTTAACCGTCAAAGAATGTAGGAAGGTGGCTTATGAAATGGCAATGCGTAATGGCATCAAAATGCCAAGCTCATGGAAAAGAGATCAATTGGCAGGTTTGGAATGGTTTCGTTCCTCCAAAAAAAGACATCCCGATATTTCCGTGAAGAAACCAGAAGCTGTAAGTCTCGCACGAGCTACCTCATTTAACCGTGAAACTGTGGCAATATTTTTTAATAATTTGGAAGAGTTGCTGAAACGAGAGCCTAGATTCGCGGATGGAACTCGCATATTCAACCTTGACGAAACCGGCACAACCACCGTCCAGAAACCTCAGAAAGTTGTGGCTCCAGCAGGAGCTAAAGTAGGTAAAGTCACAAGTGGAGAAAAGGGCACTCTTGTCACTACATGCTGTATGGTTAGTGCTACAGGCCACGCCCTGCCCCCGGCTATAATATTTCCTCGGAAAAACTTTAAAAACTTGATGATGCATGGTGCACCTCCAGGTAGTTTAGGGCTCGCGAATCCATCAGGTTGGATGACTAGTGACTTATTCGTGGAGGTGATGAAACATTTCATTAAGTGTTCATGCACGACACCAGAAAATCCATGTCTGCTAATAATGGATAATCATGAGTCACATTTGTCCATTGAGGCTTTAGATGTGGCGAAACAATCTGGTGTTGTGGTTCTTACGTTTCATCCTCACACTACTCACAAATTGCAACCCTTAGACGTGGGTTTGATGGGCCCTTTAAAGACCTATTATTATTCCGCACTTGAGTCATGGATGCTACAGAACCCAGGGAAACCAGTTACAATCTACGAGATAGCAGGATTCATTGGTCATGCTTATCCCAGATCTATGACACCACTAAACATATCGGCAGCTTTCGCAAAATGTGGAATTTTTCCCTTTAATAAGGATATATTCTCAGATGAAGACTTCATGCCAAGTAGCGTGACAGACCGCCCCGTTCCTGAGGTGTCACAAACATTGCCTGATGCTGAAGCTTCTACAATTCTCGATATGAATAGAAGCAACAATCAACAGGATTCGACTCCTCTAGAGACACGTCGTTCAAGTTATGATCCCGTTGTAACCCCTGATCGAGGAAGTCCATCTATACTATCACAAGAACATAGTTATTACCAAAACGTGACACCACCAAAGAAACCAGATGAAGCATGCAATAGTGAAAATCATCCACCAAAGTCTGAGCATATCATCACTCCAGTAATGTTCCGTCCACCGCTTAAGGCCGCTTAAGGCCACGTACCGACAAACGGAAAGGTAGAAAACTAGGCAAAAGCATGATAGCAACGGACACACCAGAAAAGGCAAGAATAGCTGAGGAACGTACTGCTGCAATAAATAGAAAAGGTCTGCATAAAAGGAAAGTTCTACAAGATTGTGGAAATGAAATGCTTCCATCGACAAGTAAAATTAGAAAAATACCAAATAAGAGGAACAATAAAAGAAGAGTTGTACTAGACGAAGACAGTGAAACAAGTGAAGCAGAAGATATAATTCTTGAAAGTGAAACAGACCTAGAATCGGATGAGGAAGATGAGCAAATTATAGATGAAGATTTTCCTGATTTACAGCGTAAGCCAATGATTGACGAATATGTCATTGTATTGCTGAAATCTAAAAACCGGCTTGTTTATTATATTGCAAAGATTGTGGAAGATTGTGGTGATGATGAATTTGGCGTTTCGTACCTGAAATTAAAAGATCGTATTAATAAAACGTTTATGTTTCCATTAGAACCTGATATGGCAAATGTAACACTGAGTGACATTAAAATGATTCTCCCTCCTCCTTGTGTGTCTGGTACAAAACGTCTGATTAAATATTCCTTCAACGTGAACTTATCTTTACTAAATATGGCGTGAATATTTAATTTGACGCATTTTCGTGTATTTTTTCGCGGTTCTTTAAGTGGTAGGTAGGAGTAGGTAAATGAATGGAGATTGTTTATTATAGTGGGTACCATCGAAAAGGCTGATTTTTAATTATCCAAAGAGAAAACGTTAATTATATTAAGTAGGTACCTAGATTACGACTGAGAATCAAACTATAAAAATATCTTAATTTTTAGTTCATGGTATTATTATTGATAATTATGTTGTGTTAATTTTTTGTATACCGCGGTTCTTTAAATGAAGGCTGTTCATAAAACCATCGAAAAGGCTGGTTGTTAATAATCTAAATAGGTTACATGATAACTTTAAGTTTGTTTTGTAAAAGAAACATTTTATTATTTGTATTTTTTTAATAAAAGTTTATTATCAAAAATTGCGTGATTTCTTTTCACAAATAAGCATTTTTTACTGGTAATGAAATTATGGTTCACTGTTGAAATGTAGGTGGTTCAGTGTAAATTACCCATAGTACACAGTGAGCCAAATTTAATTTTTTTTAAACCTTCTATAAGGGTCTTAGTTTGTTTCTCTGGCTTTCTGTAACTTAAAACTGACAAACCTTATGAAATTACCTAAACGATGTCACCAAAACCAAAATCTTAGCTTTGTTTTCTAGCAAGTTATACGACTTAGAAAAAAGGGTGGTTCACTGTTCAACAACGCACCTACATTTTTTATCCATTGAAGGTATGCTATGAAATAAAAATTAAGTTTTCATAGCAAACCTTCAATGGATAAAAAATATATGTCAGTGGCTTTCACTCTTCGATAGCCACTGAGTTACAGAATAAGGGGGCTGGATGACATTTGGCACTGAGATAGATTATAGTCTGGAATAACACAGGTTACTTTTTATCCCGGAAATTAAAGAGTTCCTGCGGGAACCAAAGAACCTCAAACCACACAGACGAAGTCGCGGGCATCCAGTAGTCCATAATAATTTTCCAGATTCACTTAACCAATTAAGAAGTTCGAAGATTAGATAGGGCAAAATCCATAATGCCATCTTATTTCACTCACCCATCAATACTTTTAATCACATTAATCCTCCTTTGCTCCATTTTCAAAACTTTGATAAACTTTAAGTTTTCATAGTTCGTGTCTTCCACATTAGTTTTGTACTGTATAGTATACCCATACACCAGGACAGACCCACGACTGGTAGCCACCAATACCTGGCCAGTATCCTTTACGAAGGTGAAGCTAGATAGTCTGCCGTGGTCTGGAGTTATTTTTTTGTCTGGTACTCTGATCTTTAGCTCATAGTCGTTTGTCTCTTTTAGGAGACCTCGTTCCATTACGAATATTTTCTGCAGAAGTTAATGTTATGAGTTGTTTAGATCTTGGTACTACCAATACTTATGACTACCCTCATTATAAATGAAAGAGAAATTAATATTTTGCTTAGAATTGTTCATTTTAAACTAATTTAACTTAATCCTGTACGCTCAAAATGCTAAATCCATAAATCTTGCTTACATTAAGTATTTAATGTTAGCCTGTAAGTTTCAAGTAAGTATAAGTGAATTGTACAATTCTTTTTGAAACAATATTCGGAATTGTTAGTAAAATTTATAATGTAGGTAAGTGTCTATTTTTTCTTTCAAAGAATTGGTTTCATATTCATCTACAGAGACATTTTAAAAATACTTGTAATAGGTACTGACAGCAGAAATACCAATCCATATATCATTTTTCGTCATCAGCAAGAATTGTTGAGTATTGTTGGGGTTAAAAGCCATATCGATGACGCCACCTCTAGAAATATCCACTTCCAAGGATGCTAAAATCAAATTTTTAGTAAAACTACTTGTTTAATTAGCTGCTGCTATGAAATTGCGGACATTTGAAAAATGCACTCAATACTATAAAATACAATACGATACAATACAATAGTATAAAATGAAAAGGTGTTTCGGCCCGGGCTTGTCCGGACAAAAGAATTAGGTCCCGGGGCCCATCAGCGGGTTAATTCGGACAAGCACAGGCAGCGGTCTAAGTAGCGGTCGTAACCTCCAACCAGACCGATGGTGGAAGCGGAGGGGGGCAAGATCGGGGGCACTGGCCTAAATTGGCCTAAGATTATTACTTACCACTACTAGGCCAAATGAGTACTAGAATGTAGTAGTAGTGATGCGACGGCTCGACAGTACAACAATTCAAACTAAATCAATAAAGTAAGTAGTCCCGCTAGTTAGAATACAATCTAACGGTCTTTACAATTTTACAGTAACATATACAAAAATAGGCACGATTAAATCCTGTTACGTATCACAGTATCCACTAACCTTTCGATCCTCTCGTGCTGCGTTGAGCTGGTTAGGCCTGAGCGAGTATAAATGGGGTGAGTCGTGAAGTGTGGTGAGTTCGGTGAGTGAATGTAGGTGTACCCAAAGCCTACCAACTGGGCGGGACACGGCGATCCAGGCGCTGAGGCAGGCTCGCTTCAGCGAGCTGCGGCGTACCCACACAATACACAATGCGTGGCACAAAAGTTTAAGCCACTCAATAATAATCGTCAACACACAAACAAGCACGTACAATGTTTCACAAGGGCAATAAAGAGATTCCGCAATCTTACAAACAACAATTCGGAATACACAAAACAAATTACAATCACAAACTGGTCGAGGAAGCATTCAAACTCGCGTAAGCCGGCACTACGCGCTTCCGTACCCGCAAATTTTACCGACCCAACTATCGTATAAAACGAACAAGATATGGCTGCTTCAATCCATGAATAGTCAAACACAACCGGAGACAATAACAATTTCACACAAATAAATCAATAGGTTGCGTGAGCACCGACAAAAACAAGTGCCTCCAAATAAAATCCCGGCACGCTCACTCAGTCAACCTCAAAATTTGACTGCCGCTGGCCTGCGGCGCGCGTGGTCTCTCGCGCGATATCAAAGTCAACTTGCGCCGACAGCGCTCGAAAGACGACTTCGTGCGCGGTCGGTTAAATTCGACCGCGGCTAGCTTCGGACGGGAGCGCGCGAAGTCACGCGCCGCGCATTACGAATCGGGCGCGAACAAAAGGTGAGGTCCTTTTTCACTGGTCAATTAAAAGAGCGCTGAAATTGCAAGCATCCACTTACAAAGTATTTCTGCAAATTCAACCACAAAGGGCGTAAAATAGGGGTGTGAAATTTATATGAAATCGAACTTAAAGCGTGAGCGAAGCCGCGGGCCAAAAGCAAAGTCAATCTCGTAAATCGTTAATTGTGATCGAATAAAAACATTTTGGTTCTTTCTAAATGGGCCTCCGTAATTGATAAATTACCTATTTCACCTCTATTTCAAGCAATTTTCAAACCACAAAAGGTGTTCCTTCGCTGTCCTTGATCGTCTCCTAATTAGAAATTAGGTACATTAGTAGTTACCGTGAGGAACATCCCAGCCGAAAGACCAAATCCACCAACATATCGTAGCCTTGTCCTGATATCCTAACGTCAGTAGAAACTTGGCATCGGCACTCATGGTCACTTTCGCCAACTTTACGTTTCGATGCGGATTGAAGATTGTCTTCTGAGGGAAATAGTCGGAGCTGTCCCATATGATGATGACGTTCTCAGGGCCAGAGTCTGCTGTTACAAGCCATTTGCCCTCGCTGTCGGAAGCTATGCATGTTACTATGTGCTTCTGCAAAAAAGATTCGCGAGTCAAAAGTTAGGACAGGGTTATAATAAACTAAAATTAAATTAAAAAGTATCCTAGAAATTGGTATAGGTAGATGTTAGCAGAAACTCATATTCTAGGAGTCATCAATCGCCCTCAATTTCAACAAAAAAGTATATTTAAAAAAAGACTAAAGCAGCTCAGCAAGCCTGTCGTTGTATGTACTAGTTAGTTAAGTGTGTTCTCGGTAGAAAGAGCATTTCGAACTAGCGGTGAATTCACTTGACAACTCGAAAGCTGTTGTAAAAGCATATATTTATATATAGTCCAGTCATTTGGTAGTTTTACCTGGAAAGTTTTAATTTTTTTTGTTTTTTTTTGGTTTCCAAAATGGCAGCGCGAACGGCAAAAATACGAGGTGGAAAAGTGAAATTTCGGAAAGAGCACGTCGAAATCTATAAAATTGCCAATTTTCAAAACTTCCGGAAAACTTTCCAGGTACTTAGCCCCCGTTTTTGAGCACCAAATGGCTGTAGGTTCTATTAGTTATTGGTAATAAAAAGTATTTAATGTGGTGACTTACATGTCCTTGCAGGATCACCATGGTGTTAGCGCTCCAGTTGTACAGAACGGCGCAGTTGCCCGCCGCGTAGAACGCGGTAGTGCTGCCTTCAGCGTTCAGGTTGATCACGCCCACCTTCGGGTTGTAGCCGTGGATCCACCGTATATTCTGATAAAATAATAACTTTGCATTGTCATCATCTCAATTCTCAACCCCTTGCCGGCCACGGTTTCGGCGAGAATTTGTGATGCTGGCCAAGTTCGGGCTGGAAGACTTCACAGACCATGGGATGCATCATGCAGGTTTAATAGCGATGTTTTCCTACACAGATTTAAAAGAAGTTGGTTGTCATCACTGAATTGAAAATTCGCCTATTATATTCATATTTCTATGGTTGTACGGAGAATATATTATTATGTAGGTCAAGGAGGACATAATGTAGGAATGCAAATATCTCCATCAGATACTTTAGATTTTTTTTTTATTGCGTGATAGGCTTGCGCTTGACGACAATCATGCTTAGTGAAATAATTACCTACAATCTACATCTATAGATAGATAGATAGATAGAGTAGCAACTAGCAATGGGTTGGCTGAGTAAGTCAGAGAAACGTTTGTTTCTAATATCATGCTAGCGAAATACCTTATAGAATGAATTCGCGACTTGTAAGTAAGTTTCTTTCGTTCTAACATTTCCTCCTCCAATACTTACAAACGGCGATGGCTTGTAGTTGTACTCTCCGAACTCAGTGTGCTTCCTGATATGCGAGAGGGACAGGCTGTACAGACGGCGGAAGTCCACCTCACTTTGCGCGCGAGATCGGATGTTCGGGAGGGAGTGGAATTTGTCTAGAGACTTTGATGATACGGTCTTCTCCATTTGTAAGAGAGGTTTTGTTCTCCCAGTTTCTTAAGATTGATTAATTAATAACTTGTGTAAAATCAGTCCATTTAAATTATTCCCTCCAGTGTCACTTTGTACACTTTGAGAAATTTTGACAATTTGATGTCAGTGCAGGAAGTGGGTATTAGAACTTTTTGGAAGAATTTATATAGAAAAAAAAAACATAGGGTCCATGGCCCCAAACCAAAGGTCAAAACACCAATAAGCAAAGAGAATATAACCACTACGTTTCCAATAAGCAAAGCCAATAAGAGGACAATCAGCTGTTTGGCCATTTACTGCTAGATGATCCCAATTTTCACTCCTAAGCGTGGCTCCTAAGACAACTTAGTTATGAAGGAAGGATTGCAGGTGGATTGCAGGCAAAAGAGCTCCAGGTCACGTGAGATGCGATGGTTGACCTTTCAGGTGTTGAATCTATAGGGATGTATAGGTAAGTTTATGTGTATATTTAATTTTTTTTTAGGTTTAGGTTAGGTTAGGTTTATGTAATTGTATTATGAATATTCATGTGGTATAGGGTTTTATAATACTAGGAACATCGCTGCTAATTTCATCTTTAAACTTATTAAAGTAAAGGAACTAGGAAGGACCAATTTCTGAATAAAACTGCCGCATTTTCAAAATAAATGATGAACTAGGTAGTTAACTATTGTAATTAGCATTCATACTGATAGCGATATCGCACGCATTCGCAAGTAGGTGCCGTTGCTCGTTGTTATTAAACGAAATAAAAATCAATATCCGGTGTGGAGTGCAGTCGCATCGAGGCACGGTGTCATCAAAATAGCGCTCCAAGTAGGAAATACATGAGTCAAGCATCACAGGGCGTTCACCATTAACAGCGAGCGTGTACCTATTTATACAGTGGCGAGTGCCGAGTAGTTTGTGAGCTGGCGAACTATTTGATCAGTGAGCGATACCGGTCTTTACACAAAGGGAAATGTCCATTCGACACAGGGGTTCATAAAGATCAGGCATTGATAGATAAAGTAACAAGCACTATTATTCTGACGACGCTCCTTGTTGAGCGCTGTTGCCTTAACGTCGGAGCTCCCGGGATCGATTCCCGGCAGGGTCAATTTTGGAATTAATAATTTCTGAATTTTCTCTGGCTGGGACGCTTTGGCCGTGTCTAGTTATCACCCTATGGACAAAGACTTACCGCCAAGCGATTTAGCCTTCCGGTACGATGCCGTGTAGAAACCGACTAGGTGAATGGGCACAGAATAGGTAATAGTATGGTATGGGTTTAATATAACTGTCATACCCCTACCAGGTTAGCCCGCTACCATCTTAGACTGCATAATTACTTACCATCAGGTGAGATCGCAGTCAAGGGCTAACTTGTAGTGGAATAAAAAATACTATTCCGTACATAGAATTTGGATGGACTCCATTGTCCAGGGTCATCATGAGAAGCGGGCATGACATCCGAAATTATGAGCGAATCATGTGGTTGACTTTCTCTTTTATAGCGAGTTTTAAATTCTGGAATTTCCGCAAAAATTGGTAAGTCTTGTAACAGAAAATGGTTACTAAATACTTAAATCAGTATTGATTTTAGGTACCAACGATATTTATAGACCTGAGAGTTTTAAAGACTCTCTGTACTTTTTCTACATACCTGCTTTTATACTAACTCTCCGGTTCCATAGATCTTCAATAGGTACAGAATACGTCCAATAGACTACACTCTATCTATCCGTCTAATTCTCAGAATGTACAATTTACTACCTACCTCTGCCTACTCTCGATAGTATATAATAAAATACAGGTTTGATGAAAGAATACCACTAAATCAGCTAATTACATAAATAATTGTAATAACAACAATTTCCGTGATAAGGGGGTTCGTGACCCCGCATGACACTCACAGCCTCAAGTCCACGAGCTCCTGCTATAATATTATCTGCAAGCCGCAGTCAAAGGTCGGCAATATACGCAATGTTCACGACAGAATGGACAAAAGCCATTCTGTCGTGAACATGGATCCGCGTAACTGTGTCCTTACGTCCCTCGTGGGGTACATCATAACATTCACAAGTCTTGTTTACTTCTGCAGTGCTGTGTCAGCTAAAACTATATTCCTGGAGGAAAATGCCCCCACTATCGAAGAGGTCAGTTTTAATCACTTCAATGTTAAGTTTTTTTAGTAAAATTGTTGACCTATTTTTTTTTTGTAAACATATATCGAATTTTAATTTATTTTTATTAACAATTTGTAGGTATTAAGTATCGTAGAACAGTGATAACCTAGTGGTTTAGAAGCCCGGCTGCCTACCCGAATAGTTTTGGATTCAATCCATACGCCTCAAGATTTTCGGAGTATTCGTTTTAAGAAATCAATATGAAACCTGCATCGTGTCCGAGAGTACTTTTAATGTTTTTGAAGGTGTGTGAAGTCTGCCGATCCACACTTGGCCAGTCTAGTAGACTATGACCAAATTATTCTCATTCTGAGAGGAGACTCGTGAGAACGTGGAGAATGATGAAATATCGTATAGATCATCCATACAAGATACTTAAATTATCTTGAAAGTGTGTCTGTCTGATACCTTTTCACAGTCTATCCGCTGAATCCATTTTGACGAAATGTATGTACAGAAATAGCTTCCATGCTCGAGTCAATTGTCCATCTTTCCTAGGAACGCATCCCATTTTGGTGGAAAAAGGAAGCGATGATAGAACAAGAAGATAGAAGATTATATTTTTACGAAAATCGCGTTTGAAAAGTATAGGAACGAGCTAGAATAATGTTACTAATGATCCAGGTAAACTTCATGAAGATGTACGGCTACCTGCCGGAAGTGTCCCACTCAGTGGGCGAGACCTACACCAGCCAGTCTGTCGCTGACGCCGTGGCCAAGATGCAGAGCTTCGCTGGCCTGCCGCCTACGGGGTACCTTGACGATGAAACTAGAAAAGTATGAGAAAGCCCTATCTAAAGCACTGTTTACACTTTGACACTTGAAAAGGGTAAGGGATGTGGTGAATGGTTAAGCGAAACGGACTCTGTGTAGACCAAATGAGAGTTTTGACAGTTGGCTGAGCAATTTCATTTTGACTCTTTTTGCACGCTCAGTCCGTTGCCTTAAGTATATCTCTTTGTTGGTGAACGTGCAGTAAGTATGTAGTTTCTCTCTACGAGTCAAACGGAGCCCGTACTGAGCTGGGCAGCTGGCAGGTTCACGGATGGAATGCTGGTGGTGACAATATCACCATCCATCACCCATCAAAAAATGTTCAATGTTTGATGAAATGAAATGAATACTTTTTCATCATATAATGAATCTACGGCGTTCAGAACCAGCAAGAAACTCGGCGGTTATATCGACAGCGTTAGCTGTTTCTAGTGATTTTAGAATAAGACCACACCTAATACCACTAATCATCAGATCCTTAATCCATATCAGTTATTGTTTTTTTTTTTTAATTGAAAACAATACAATAGAACTTAAAGCTAGTTAGGCCTAACCTAATAACGGGTCCCGTACGCCACATCGAAATAGGTACACAACATCAAAGCTCATAAGAAGTCAGTCATATCGTAAGTTTAAATGGTTATAATCCTAAAATAGAGCTTCTTCATTCTATAGCTTTTCAAAAGAAGACGCTGCGGCATGAAAGACATCGGGACAAAGTCGGAAGTGTATCGCAGGAAGCGATACATACTGCAACAAGGATGGGGCAAGAAAGCTATTACATACAGGTATCTACTATAAATTTTTCCATAACCTTTCCTAATAAAGGAACGTATTTAAAGACCATGTGCTAGGCTACAAACAAACTTGCTGCCACTTGGTGATGCAGCCTAAGGTTGAGCGCGCTTGCCTAGAAGATGCCTATTCACTCTTGGTTTAAAGATACCAATATTAAAAATGGAGGGGAAAATGAAAGCCGGAAGGGCATTCCATAATCCTTGTGGTTCGAATTAGAAACGAGGAAGTAAATCGCTTTTACTCGTCTGTGGAATTTCGACTATGAGGTCTATGTACGGATGCAGACCCTGACGATGCCTTGGGGTACAATAGTAGGTAGATACCTACTACTTTACAGTGATTTCTTTGACGAGACCACCTCCCTGGCGCAGTGACTTTATACCTAAATGATAGGTCCAGGGTCCAATCCTCAGCAGAGTCGATTTGGGAATTTATAATTTCCAAATTTTCTCTGGTGGGCCGCTGTGAGAGGCTTCGATCGTGGCTAGATGGCTAAATATCATCCTATACCGGCTACGACAAGCCGCAAAGCGATTTAGTGTTCTGGTACAATGCCGTGATGGAACCAATTAAGGGTAATAGCTACTTATGTGAAAAATAATAGCCGTACCCCTAACAGGTTAGCCCGTTACCATTTGAGACTGAATCACTACCTTTTGAAATGCAGTCAAGGACAAACTTGTAGTAGACTCTACCACTGTACTTGTCCAGTCTAATAATAAGTACCTGTAGTAAAAATAGATTGCAACTTTTTCAAGGGTAATCAACGGGACAAGTACCTTACCGAAGTCCCGCGTGGAAAACCTGATGAACAACGGACTGCAAGTGTGGGCTCCCCATGGTGGACTCAACTTCCGGCGCGTGGACCACGGCAACGCGGACATTCAGGTGTCCTTCGCGAGCAAGGATCACGGGGACGGGTAAGTAAACAATCATACAGACAGCACTCAAAGTCAGAAAGTCAGATGACCAGCTTCTTCTTAGGCCGCAATTACATACCTAAGTATTTTGTAAGTTTTACCAGTAGATATACCTATGGCCGTAATTAGGTTTCACTCATCGTAAGTCGCTTGAGTAGGTAACTTAAGTATAAGTTGCACATCGTTTACAATATCGTTAATTATGTAAGTCACTTACGTAAGCTATACGAATGTGAAAACTTAAAATTTTAATTATGGCCTATTCTGTGGTTTTACTCACGCGGCCGTAGTGACGAATTCTTGTATAAGTTTTATATTAAAGCCAAAACAGATTGAAACATTCAATTTAGGGTCCATGATACATCCCTCGGTCCGAGTGATTATGACTTAAAATTAAAATATGATCTACAGTGTAATAACGCTGTATTTATTTTTTCTATGGTAATAACGATTGCAATCACTTCTAATAGACTAATATTTTTCTAGCAAGGATAATAAATTGTCAATTTAAGCAATTAAAATTGTAGTAGGTATTGTTGTAATACCTACTTACCTAATTCAAATTTGTAGCAAAGATTAATGCAGCTTTCTTTCGAATAGGGAACTACCTATGCATATCTTAGTTTACCATTTACCATTAAAAATTGATACGACTATATGCGCTCCTCTCTAACGTAGGTTTCCTTTTGACGGGCCAGGTCGCGTGGTGGCCCACGCGTTCCCGCCGCCGCACGGCGCCATGCACTTCGACGACGACGAGCTGTGGGGCGACGGCGCGGCCGACGACAACGATGACGTCACGGACTTCTTCGCCGTCGCCGTGCACGAGATAGGCCATGCGCTGGGCCTGTCGCACTCCAATGTCAAGGCCTCTGTGATGTATCCGTACTACCAGGTATAGTTCATTACGCGATAAAAGTCTAGTCACTGATTTAACGCCCTTTCCAAAGTATAAACCCTTGGACGAGAGGTTCACTTTATGATGTGAAAATGGAATAAGGCCGGATTTTTAGAAATTCTCACTGGAGTTAAGAAGTGGTTGGTTGCTATTTGTGCGTAAATATATCGAGTTATAAGTGGTGGCGGCTGTCACAGTAAACAGATGCAACCAGTATGGAAACTACCTAGAAACGTTAGAACCAGGCTCACTCACACAAACGTGCGCATCGGCGAGACCCCAAGTGCTTGTCGCAGTGCCGTCAGTAGTGAGTGCCGCGTCATCGCATGTTCGATGCGCACGTTTGTGTGAATGAGGCTGTTTCGCACGTTTCTAGGTAGTTTCCATACTGGTTGTATCTGTTAAGTGTGCGGCTGTCCTCATACGGCACGATGCTTTTCGTCGACGAGCTGTGGGGCGACGGCGCGGCCGACGACAACGACGACGTCACAGACTTCTTCGCCGTCGCACTCCAATGTCAAGGCCTCTGTGATGTATCCATACTACCAGGTACAGTTTATTACGCGTAAAATAAAAATAAAAGTCCAGAGTCACTCATCAACGCCTTTTCCAAAGTCTAAACCCTTGGACGAGAGGTTCACTTTATGATGTGAAAATGGAATAAGGCCGGATTTTTAGTTGTTGGTTGCTATTTGTGCGTAAAAATATCGAGTTATAAGTGGCGGCGGCTGTCCTCACACGGCGCAATGCATTTCGTCGACGAGCTGGGGAGCTAGCGCGGCCGGCGACAACGACGACGTCACAGACTTCTTCCCCGTTGGCCGTTACTGTGCACGGGATAGGCCACGCGCTGAACCTGTCGCACTCCAATGTCAAGGCTCCACTACCAAGCTCTTCTCCAAGAATGAAGATGGCCATAGTTCATCACGCTGGCTATATCTGCAGATTGCCTGACTTCCCTCAACTTGAAGATCATTATGGAGAATTCTCAAGTATCCAGATTTTTCTCGCGACGTTTTCCTTCACCGATAAAGCAAGAATTGCTAAAACACAACAATAATTTACTTTTGGGGTGTAAATTTAATTACCTAAGTTATTTCACTGTTTCAGGTGCCTGTTGAGAAGCTTCATGAAGACGATATAATGGGCATGCGTGAATTGTATCGTAAGTATCAAGCATTCATATAAGCAACTTAAAAATGTTACTACAATATTGATGAATTTCTAAATGATACTGACAAACACTAATTAAATCGGTCTCCCTACCACCATGTACTATTCTGTTGCCACACCCAAACTGGGTATCCATAGCATGCTTTATTTACTAATGACTATAATAATATGTTAATTAAGAAATAATGTAACTATGGAATTGCAATAATAAAGAAACTGAAACTGAAACTGAAACTGAAAAATGCGAGTTAGATGAATAGGTTCATACATAGGATAGTCCTAAAGTTCACTATACATATACTTAACATTTCTTCAGTGAAAGAGGACGTGCACGCGCCAGCAGCGGTTGAAGCCAGGACAGAGGGCGCGTCAGGTCGCTCGTCACTCGCGCCTCACTTCACCAAGGCCGACAGCGAGGAAGACGATGAGAACGACGTGCCCGACCTCTGCTACACCAACTATGACACCATTCAGGTCATCCAGGGCAAGATCTACGTCTTCGAAGAGGAGGTACTTTTCTATGAAATTGCCTCACTTCCCTGGATTCGACCTCTGCTACGAACTATGCCTCCAGAAAGGTCATCCAGAATCATATAGCCTTAGGCCTCAGTTACACATGCGAAAGTGTGTTTGTTTGTTGGTTTATTGGTTTGTCCAATCACGCCTCAACAAAGCAACGGATCGACGTGATTTTTTGCATGAGGGTGATAAACCTACCTAGGCTACTTTTTATCCCGGAAAATTAAGAAATTCCCGTGGGAATTAAAAAAAACTTATTCCACGCAGTCGTAGTCGCGGCCATCAGCTAGTAACTAATATTTACAAACAATACGCGACTTACAAGACTGTTTACATTTCGCAAGTTACTCATGTTGTCGACTTACGTGAGACGTGAGTATCAGAGAAACAGAAAGAAAAACAAAACGAGTGTATTAATCGTGGCCTAACAACATTAAGATGTAGGTAGGCTTAAGAAGGTACCTACTTAAGCCCCAAAAAACTACAAAGATTAGCAAAAGAAAGTGTTATTAGATGGTTCTTCCTGCTTGCAGTGGATGTGGGTGTTGAGCGAGAGGAAGCACATCATGGAAGGCTACCCGAAGAGGTTCCACGACGTGTTCATTGGCCTGCCCCGACACGTCAACGTCATCCGGACCATCTACGAGAAACGGAACGGACACATCGTCGTGTTCTCAGGTAATGAGATGGCTGGAAATATACTTTTTTTTAATAGGTCCACTGGGCCTTATTTTGGATCTGTTTAATAATTCCACAGAATATTTGTTCTGTTTATTATTAGTTCGCTTTTAATTATATCCAGACGGGCTCTGCGTAGATTCACTAGACGATTCGAATTTAAAAAGCACTGTGCGCCTAGAAGATTTTTTCGCGTTGTACGCGTCATCGTTAACTACGATTTGTATGGAATTGCCAAGCGCTTGATGACAGATGGCGCTCGATCAATTCCATACAAATGGAAGGTTAACTTAACAAAGTTAACTTAAAGGTGATTGAGTAGGTACGTAAAAAATCTCCCATTTGGGCCTCTGTAAGAGTTTGTTATGATGAAGATGTTGAACAAAAAAGTTTCACGTCACAAGGATGCCAAAAGGTAAATGATAGAGGAGCATGGATTTGATCGCTCCAGCAATGCTAGGGACAGCGGTTACTTATGTACACATTGATATAGTAATTGTAAATGAATTATTTAAAAAGAGCAACCACCGAGTTTCTTGCTGGTTCTTCTCGGTAGGAATGGCATTCCGAACCAGTGGTAGATTCACTTGACGATTCAAAAGTACTTGTAAAAGTTTATTTGAATAAAAAATATTTGAAATTGAAATTGAAATTGAAACGCACACGATTTCACGCAGTTCTGTGGTGACTTGATTCCAGGTCGTTCGTACTGGGAGTTCAGCGCCCGCTTCCGGCTGGTGAAGCGCGGGCGAATCACAGAGTACAAGATACCGCAAGTGCCGGAGCTGACCACTGTGTTTGTGTCCAACTACAATAACAAGACCTACCTCATCGAGTACGAGCGATACTGGCGGTATGACGAGGCGACGCGGACTATGGACAGGGGATACCCCAAGGAAATGTCCGCGTGGAGGAACGTGCCGTACCCGGTAGACGCGGCTATTATATGGAAGGAAGGTATAATTGAGTAGACTATCAGGAATTTCTTCGTCCCAATGAATTGCTGTGGATGTTACTCGTTGGGAATGGCTAATAAAAAATAGATTGCAAAATGCAACCAGTAACAGTGTGACTCGTTGGGAGAAAACTTCCGAAAGAATCCCAACGAGTCACAGTGTGACTGGATTAGGTTTGACTTGTTGGGAACCCACCAGTTTTTTTTTGTTAAAGACGCACTGGGCAACAATAAAATTGCTAGCAAGTTTTGATGCAGCCTAATGTGGGCGTGCTTGCCTATAATATGTATGCCTATGGAAGGGAATGTTTAAACTTAGTAAGGTTTTTGTAGACTAGCAGTAGGCATACGTTTAAAAAAGGATTTTTAAAATTTCGACCCCTAGGGGGATAAAATATGGTTAGGTTTGTTTGTACTTATGAAAATCGAACTTTACGTAAGACAAGCTGCGGGCAAAAGCTAGTTTATTTATTCCAAATTTTGTTTTTCCAGACACGTACTTCTTCCGCGGGCCGCGCTTCTGGCGGTTCGACAACGCGCAGATCCGCGCGCACGAGTACTACCCGCTGCCCACCGCGCAAATATGGTTCCCGTGTCGCGCCACGCCCGATATGATGCAGTACACCACCAATGACGAGCCCTAGTCTTCTGTGGCACCGCACTACGCCATATTACAT
Source organism: Erebia aethiops (assembly GCA_923060345.2). Lineage (NCBI taxonomy): Eukaryota > Metazoa > Arthropoda > Insecta > Lepidoptera > Nymphalidae > Erebia > Erebia aethiops. The sequence goes on along the minus strand of OV281091.1, from coordinate 17,530,633 downwards.
CATCCCATCTCTGCGCATCACCGGGCACGGGTCTCCTCATAATCCGGCCCAGGTTAACTGGTCTCTGATCTGGCCGCGCAAATATGGTTCCCGAGTCGCGCCACGCCCGATAGGATGCAGTACACCACCAATGACGAGCCCTAGGCTGCTGTGGCAACGCACTACGCTATACTACATCATCCCCGTCTGTACGCATCACCGGACACGGGTCTCCTCATAATCCGGCCCTGGTTAACTGGTCTCTGATCCGGTCGCGCAGATATGGTTCCCGTACCGCGCTATGTATAATATTATTAGGCAAATAATTTTGTAAATATGAAAATATTTATATTTTAACTAGCTGATGCCCGCGACTTCATCCGCGTGTTTTTTTTTATTCCCTCGGGAACTCCTTAATTTTCCGATATAAAAAGTAGCCTATGTCAGTCTCCAGGTCCTCAACTATACCCATGCCAAAAATCACGTCAATCCGTTGCGGCGTGATTAAGGACAAATCAACAAACCAATAAACCAACAAACAAACACAGTTTCGCATTATCAATAGAAATTTGAAAAATCGCACAATAGTTGTTCATTATAGGAGCATGCAAGTTATCTCACGATGTTTTCCTTCACCGCACCGTAGCAAGACTTTTGATAGTCAAAGTTATGCCTAAATTTTGTGAATTGTAAATGTAATAATAAAGGCGCAAACCGTTTTGCCATCACCGATGAGGACAGAAGAAAACTGTGCGCCTAATAATTGGAAACCTAGTTCATCGGCGAGTTTATGTAGCGCTCACTTTAGACACGGTTTTATCACGAAACCATATACATATACTGGTTAGTTTCCTTTCCTTGAAAACATTTAATTTATAAATTGTTTTTAATATTGAAAATGAACCTGACAGAATACCAAAGAGGGTGGCGCCATCTGAGATTAGCTTTGCCTGTCACTCATTAAGGTGTGCCGAAATTCAAGCCTCGAATATAAAAGAATGTTGTAAATGTAAGACCTATAACTGGCGAAGGTCTCAATCCTATCAGTCCTATCACCACTATATTACATATTGTAATTACCTAATGTACCTAGTCTTTATGTAGTTAGTTGATTATGCAGTAAATTAGAACTGAGTAAGATACCAACATTCTTTTAATTTATTCACTTGCACGCGCCGGGATGTAAACTGTATGCTACTCGTATGTTATTCTCCGAGATGAAAGATATTCTCAAATTTTCTAAGCGTGATCGGCCGTGAAAACGTACATTCAGGGGTCGTGGTAAACTACGTACAACCAATAGGCATGATGACTGATTTTGAAAAATGGTCAGATTATGTTTGGAAGATACTTCCGAAATTCCTACTATTTCGAAAAAATATCTTATTTCAGCAGAAAAATAAGGTTTGGTAGATGAAATTGGCATTTGAAATTTAAATTTTAAAATTCAAGCCAAAACGTTCGGCGGTGTCATGGCGTCGTTTGTGACGTCACTATTATTTTTACCAAGGTACTCTGTGCAGTGTGCAGGAAGCAATAACTAGTGTGATTGTCAAAGTTCGAAAATAATTGTGACGTCATTGTCGCTTCATTGGTGTTTTAACCAATATGGCGGATTGCTGTATTTGATAGTTTTATTTTATCAAAATAAATAGCAATCTTACTCGAAATAGGAAAAAAAATACGTTTTTTATAATCCATGAATCCAATTTTATTAGATAAATTTATAATTTCATTGATTCTTTGTTACTGTCATCATGCCTATTGGACCACGAGTCTTCGGTAGGGGCGGTAGTCCAATTATGATTTTAGTTGGCCTCATTACAAGACCCGTGGTCCAGCTGATTTATTGTGAGATAGTCACAGACGGGACCTCTAATAAACGTACGTAAAAGACAAATAATAATTACTTGCTATTAGCTGGTGACCCGACCCTGCTTCGGAATGGCAGGCTTAGGATGCCTTTCCACCAGAGATGTGCTACGTTACTTGGTAAGCTAAGGATGTGTGTCAAACCGACCAATCGGAGCGCTTGATTTTGATAGCTCAGATCGCTAGATGTTAGACGAAGCGGTAGGTTTGACACGCCATATCAATTAGCTTAGCAACGTAGTAGATCTGACATCTCTGGTGGAAAGGCACCATAAACCTGCCCTTGCGAAGCAGGGTACTGTATAAATGTCTAATTTAGGATCATAATAGTGACAGCTCACGTCCATGAAGTTTCGTATTTTTCCGGTAAAATATACGTCAAGTATACTACAGATGATCAATTCTGTATAACACATTCTTTAAACTAAAATTACAAGTTTTAAATCTAGATCTGTCTCTTTCCGCAGAGAGTATTATGAAAGGGTTAGCAATATTTTTAATGCTGTCATTTTAGTTTAGTTCATGTGCACTACAGAATCAGCCCCAATGTCGTACTTCATTGACAGGTACCGACTTATCGTAGTGAAGTGCATACGCACGTATAAAGACGCCTAACAGGTTTAATTAAATAAATAAGAAAAACGATTTAAAAATATAATCACTTTATTAGTTGAATCACAATAGAAATTAAATTACAGTGCTATAATAATAATAATAATTATACACAAATTGATTGTTATTAATACTAATTAACGAAGGTGGAACATTATTGGAACTTGTGCCTGCGCGTCGATTCCGAAGATCGTTCATAAGTCGATCGACTTCTAAACATCATAACAATGTACTAGCCTACAGATTAAATATAGACGAATTTATCTTCCACAAATATTTATTATAATCTGTGCTAAAATATCATTCTTTGTAATAGGGATGTCAACAACATTTCTAAGCAATATCACTTTTCTGATTGATCAGATTTGTACTCGAAACTGGGGTATTTTTAAGTTTTCTCCATATAAGTATATGTTACCGTAAGATTGCAAAAACCGTTAGATGGAAATCTAACTAGCGAAATTGTAAACTGTCGACAGATTGTGAACCGATCAATGTTCTGAGTGTCAATTTTTGAAATATTCATTGTATTTACGTTTTCTTGTCTCTTGTAGGTTAGGTTAGGGTTCGTCATAAATAATCAAGTAGGTTTTATCGGGTTAATACACCTAACAGATTTACAATCTACCGAAAAATAATGCGATAAGACAGTTTACAATTTCGCTAGTTAGATTACAATCTAACGGTTTTTGCAATTTTACGGTAACATATACAACAAACTGGCAATGTTCAGACGGACAAAATTATATCGAGACACTTATATTTATCGTGCATGCACGTTGTGACCACATTTTTATTACAATAACAAATGTATAGAAGTGATTACTGTATACAATTTATTTTTAACTAAGACACAAATATCCCGATATTTATTGACTGTCTGAACCTTTAATACCGGCATTTAGAATCAACCCTTTGGGCCGAAACGCCTAGACGCTGGATGACCTGCGGTCAAATAGCCGCAGAAAGTACAATTCGTGCCGACTAAAAATGCAATCAAAAATGGCCTCAATCCTTCCCTCTCACCTACACACTATATCTAATTATTATGTGAGAGTGAGATGAAATGATCAGCACCGGTTCGTTAAAGCTCGTCGCTGACGATAAGTCATTTGACATAAGTAACGACATACAGCCAAAATTAGATTGCGAGTTATATTCTGGCCCAAAGCCAACACACTTACATTCCGTGCCCAACAATTTTTAAGTAATTTAGCGTCATGTAATTTGATCGTGAGTGCGAAATCCGTGCAACAGGGCATTAAGCCGCGCGGCCGCGTAACCTAACCGGTCGATCGAGAAATGTGGCAAATTTGGCGTCCATCATTTTCACTTAAGTCGTTCGACTTAAGTCAAATGACTTACTGTCAATGGTGGGCTTCAGATAAGTTTGCTTATCGGCGTGAGTGGGGTTTAGCTGCAGCAGGAGGCGGGGTTGGGGTCCTTGCCGGAGCGCTTGGTGATGTTAAGGCGCGTGAACTCCTCTGCTACAGTGGGGTGGATGCCCACAGTATTGGATAACTGCTCCATGGTTATACCACATCTGAAAAAGAAGTGATAAATGATTTATTTGTTTCACGTAGGACAACTTGTGTCACTTATGATGCGACAACTTATGATGGAACTTTACCACCAGTTCGGAAAGTGTTCTACTGAGAAGAGCCGGAAGAATAATTTTACTACTCAGGCTATGATAGACTGTCTAGTGAAAGAAACTAACACATTTTACATACAAAAGGCTAGAGCAGCCTCTAGAGGACTTTTAGGGATCTGTCGCCTTGCCATTTAGACCAGTCATTTAATATAAAGTTACTATTGGAGCAGAATGATCGATGTTTCAAAAAGCAAAATTAGTATACAAGAGTCCATCTTCAAGCAAGGAAAAAATTCGCCAGTTAAAATTAAGATTGCTACTTGCTATTGTCGGTAAGTTATTTGATTTGAGTGGCGATAAATTAAAAATTTGACAGTGTGAAAAATTTAAACCATACTTTGGCGCGATGTCAAATGCCACGTAAATTTCGTGCCCACCATAATCCACAGCTTTAATTAATTTGGTGTCATAACATTTTGACCGCGATGAGTGCGAAACCGTGTATCATGGTATTAAGGACTTAACGTGACTTAATTGAATTAAAAGCACTTAATTTGTGTATGAAGATAATTTTGAAGTATTAAATCTCGGCTAGGTATTAAAACTCACTCACAAAGTTTCTCACTCGAATAGGACAGATACAGAAATCGGTGTACATTAAATAATTAAACTTTTAAATCGTCATTTCTCAGTCATTTATTGATGGATTGTAAAAAAAAACAATGATTTATTAATTTTAATCTATATTTTACTTCCGTTGTGTTAAATATGATATTCACAACATCGTGAAACTTCTCCATAGATTGATGCAAAAATGTGGGAAAACATTTTGGCGTCAAACTACTTTACTCAAGTCAAATGACTTATCGTCAATGGCGAGCTTGATAGAACATTAGGTGTACTCACTTTACAGCAGCCGCGAAGCCCTGTATGACCTCCCCGGCGACCGGACCCACAAAGTGGAGCCCCAGGATCCGTTGAGGCGCCTCACGGAGCGCTACGGCCTTGAGGTAACAGTTGCGGATGTTGCGCTGCGGGATGAAGAACTCTGTGGGCTTGTAGAACGCGTGGTACACTTCCAGATTGTCTGCTCCGTATCTGTGGAGAGGTTGCGCTAGTTATTTTGCGGAAGTCCACGTTAATGAAGGAACTAGAAGTTTAATTCGCTATAATCCGCGACAATAGGTAAATCTATGTGGTACAGTGTGTATCCCGCACTTATAGCCCGCGATATTCGCCACACCATACAAATCTTTCAAATTATTCTCAACGTACCGGAGTGAAATCTAACTTGTATTTTATCTCATTCTCTTGCAGGGTAAATCCTATTTATGAATATGTTTCTCTTTTTGGTTGCTTTCTCATCGAATTTTTGAATCACAATGGAGCTAAAGAAGTTTCACTTTTAAAAAAATTGCCAGTCATAGGGACTGCCGTTAGAAGTGAAAACGATTTTTTTTGTAATTTAATAATTTAAGAAAAAACAAAAAAGAACAAAAATTTCAAATATAAACCTTAAAACTAAGGATATAAAGTTTAATTACGAATATTACTACTATGTTACTATGTTATGTACTATATTACTATACATATGACCTTTTGTCTTGAAGAAGAATGGTGTTGATCACGCGTATTCATATTTTTACCCCCTACCAAAAAGTGCTCAACGCGCCTAAAGAAGTTTTCACTTCAAAAAGACGTACCTGTCAGTAGCGACCTCCTCGCTCAAGCCCACGCAGCCGTACTCGAGCGGAGTGAACACCGTGGTGGCCACGTTCTCGTAGTCCATCTGTTGGGAGCTCCCCCCAAACATCCTCCTAGCTAGCAGCCTCCCCGCGTGGATGGCGACCGGCGTCAGCTCGGGCCGCCCCTCCAACACGTCGCCCACTGCGTATATGTGGGGCACGTTCGTTTGTTCCGTGCTCGCCACCACTTTGCCCTTGTCTGATAATGTCTGATGACAAAAGTACCAAATGAAAGAAATAAACCTTTATTTGGGGGTAGAAATATTAAAAGCAACGCAAACATCCATAGTAATATTATAAATGCGAAAGTATGTCTGACTGTCTGCTGCGCTTTCCCGGCCCATCTTTTCAACCGATTTTGCTGAAATTTGAAATTAGGTTGTATCCCGGGGAAGGACATAGGCTTTTTATCCCGGAAAATTAAAGAGTTCCCGCGGGAATCAAAAAACATTAATCCACGCGGACGAAGTCGCGGGCATCATCTAGTAATAATAAAAGCGAAAACTTTAAAATAAAGAAATGAATAAAGATTCGAACGGTCCGACGCGGTCTCAAACGGGCGTTTTGAGGAAGGGACACTGGAGAATGGAACGTTTGGATATTTTGCGACAGTTTGACTAACCCACTGAGGAGAAAGGAAAAATAGCAAAATACTTACACTAACGCCAGCGGCTTGGAGGTTAAGTTGTTGGGTGAGCGCATATCGTCCAGTCGCCAATAGCACTGTGTCGAAAACGTCTTCACTCCTGCAAAAGATAAGACATTTTCAATTATTTTGTTCAATTATATTAAGAATTTGATCGTGAGTGTGAAATCTGTACCCAGGCGAAAATTTGGCGCGATGCCAACCCACCAAAAGTTCGTGCTCAGACACCGCCTCAAGTCATTTGACCTTGACCTTTTGATCTTGAGTGCGAAATCTTTGGACGCCAAAAATTTGAATAAAGTCAAATGACTTATCGTCAATTGCGAGCTTAAGAGATTCTAGAAAAACACAGCTAACATGTTAGCAGAGGGAGTGAGGGAGAATAAGGATGATGCCTATATAAAAAATAAACTATTCTAACTGATTAAATAGAGGTTCTTCCAAAAGACCTAAAATTCACATCCTCTGTTATTTGATAACCATTTTAAAATATAGATTGAAGAAAAAAAGTGCGTTCAAATTTTATGACGTCACAACTGTGAATTTCACACAACTTCCACACTAGAAGTGCGTTTTTAAGTTTGATAAAGAGTTGCTGATTTGATTGAGCTGTCATCATCCCTATCGCACCATAAGAGGCACTCAGGCTCAAAACTTACTCTTGCTTAGTCTCCGTGTTCAACCAGCGAGCCTTGAGCTGTCCGGACGCTAGTTTCTCCACCGACAGAGGGACGCATCTGTGCTGGAACTTGACGCCCTTCTCCTCCATCTCGTTGGTGATCATCCGAGACATCTGCTGGTCGAAGCCGCGCAGGGGCACCGACCGCACCAGCACTGTGGCCGAATAGCCCAGCGAGTTGAGGAAGCCGGCGCATTCCAAACCAATATCTGCAAAAGATAACCGTGGGATTACTACCATCGCTTAAACCAGTATATTTTAAAATGACATTTTTATAATCCGTACCTTGACGTGCCTAAAATAAGGATTATAATTCAGAAACAAGAGCGTCAACTTTAAGAATACGTGCGTGTCAGAGAAGCGCAGTTTGAAAAATATTTAGCCGTCATTTCTGATAGTAGTTTTTTTTTTTTAAACCTAAGAAACTCCTTAAAAATACGAAGAGGTATCATCATCATTTATCAATTGTCCCAGGCCTGCGGTTTTTTCCGAATCTCGGGAGGCCACCCGAAAATTCATCTAATCTAATTTCAATAAAATTGTATTGTATGAAATGTTTATATTTTATATAAATATTTCATGTTTTAGCTCATTCGAGAACATAATCACGGAAGCATTTTAAAGTCCGTTAAAGGAGTAAAAGTGGGCGTTTGAGTGTTACAGTAATATGGTTGACTAGCTTCTGCCCGCGGCTTCGCCCGCGTGGCCTACAAGAACCAAATGTCATTTTTTTCAGAAACAAACATCATAAGCGTTCTCACTCCCTCTCAATTGAATATACAAACTGACAATATCTCAAACAAAGCAATAAGCACGAAGTTCTAAGTTCTATAACTAAACTAATCTCTGGAATGAGAGTAGTACGGTTTTAACAGAACTCAAAGCGTGTGTGATGAGATCTAAATAATTTCCTAATTACAAAACAAACCAGAAGTGGATAATAATTAACATTGTTTACAACGAAATACTATCCGCACCTAACCTACCGCAGTATTTCTTTGTAAACAATATTTTTTGTTTTTCCTTCAGGTGCTAGAATCACCAGACTGCTCCGTGAGCTTACTCTGGAGCAGGCCACGTATAACTGACCGTGTGAAAAGCAGTTCTCCCTTAGGTCTACCCCTGCTAAATTAAGAGTTTGGCCTTGAGACTTATTGAAAAAAAAAGATTTTTTTAAATGTGTTCATGTCGATTGTCGGTGCATATCTCCGTGCTTTTTAAACCGATTTGAATATTTTTTTCATATCGGGTATTACCAAGATAGGCAAAGTTGACGCGTGAGGCTCGCCTGACTTCAACATGGTGTGGAGAAATCAAAATTATTTTTTACTTAACAGTGGCTATGGAAGTCGGTTTTTTGGAAAGAATTTTTATTTTTAATTCACCAAAGCTTTGTAGAGGAGCGAGTACTGAGATGCGTACTTGACATCTTTACCATCAGAAGAAAAGCTAATCGACATTCCAGCTTTTACCAGCAAAAATGTCATAATACAAACTTTCAACCCCTATTTTACCCTTTGGGAGGTGAAATTTCGAGAAACCCTTTCTTAGTGCAAACCTACTCTTCACAAAAAACACACCCTCCAAATTTCATGTCTATAAGACCAGCGGTTTAGGCTGTGCGTTGATATATAAGTCAGGACTTCATCCGCGTGGTTTAAGCTTTTTTCCCCACAGGCACTCCTTGATTTTCCGGTATAAAAAGTAGCCTTTATCACTCTTCAGGTCCTTAACTATACCCATGCAAAAAATCTCGTTGATCCGTTGCTGCGTGATTGAAGGACAAACTCTCTATTTAACGTCCTTGGGGATCAAATTTTCAAAAATGGTGAAAAATATACTTCTTCATATTTAACCGAATGCTCAAATACCAACTTCCATGGCTTTGACTTGAAAAATGAATGACTTTCATACCAACTTTCAACCCCTATTTTACCTCTTTGGGGGTGGAATTTTAAAAGCTGTGACACACGTACTTATTTTTTTTACCGATAGCCGAAATTCCAAGTTTCGTTGATATAAATTGAAAAAATCTTGAGAAATGGAGGACTTTCATGCAATTTTTCATCCCCTATTTCACGCCTTTGGGGGTCGAATTTTCAAATTGGTGGAACACGTACTTCTTCATATTTAACCAAAAGCCCAAATGCTAAGTTTCATGGCTATAACTTGAGAAATGAAGGACCCTTTGGGGGTGGAATTTTGAAAAACTGTTGGTCTGTTGGTCACATACGTACTTCTTTATTTTTTAACGAAAGCTAAAATACTCACTTTTGTTGATATTACTTGAGAAATATCTTGAGAAATGATGGGCTTTTACACAAACTTTCATCCCCCAGTTCACCCCTTTGGGGGTCGAATTTTCAAAAATGGTGAAACACGTACCTCTTCATATCTAACTGAAAGCCCAAATGCTAAGTTTAATGACTATAACTTGAAAAATGAAGGTCTTTCATAAAAACTTTCAACCCCTATTACACCCCTTCGGGGGTGGAATTTTGAAAGCTGTGACACAGATACTTCTTTTTCTTCGTTAATATGACTTGAAAAATATCTTGAGAAATGAAGGACTTTCATACAAAATTTCACCCCCTGTTTCACCCCTTTAGGGGTGGAATTTTGAAAAACTGTGAAACACATATTTCTTTATTTTAAACCGTTAGCTTAAATACCAAGTTTCATGGCTATAACTTGAGAAATGTAGGACTCTCATATTAACTTTCAACGCTTATTTTACCCCTTTGGGGGTGGAATTTTGAAAAACTGTTGGTCTGTTGGTCACATACGTACTTCTCTATTTTTTAACGAAAGCTAAAATACTCAGTTTTGTTGATATTACTTGAGAAATATCTTGAGAAATTATGGGCTTTTACACAAACTTTCATCCCCCAGTTCACCCCTTTCGGGGTCGAATTTTCAAAAATGGTGAAACACGTACCTCTTCATATCTAACTGAAAGCCCAAATGCTAAGTTTAATGACTATAACTTGAAAAATGAAGGTCTTTCATACTAACTTTCAACCCCTATTACACCCCTTCGGGGGTGGAATTTTAAAAGCTGTGACACAGATACTTCTTTTTCTTCGTTAATATGACTTGAAAAATATCTTAAGAAATGAAGGACTTTCATACAAACTTTCACCCCCTGTTTCACCCCTTTAGGGGTGGAATTTTTAAAAACTGTGAAACACATTTCTTTATTTTAAACCGTTAGCTTAAATACCAAGTTTCATGGATATAACTTGAAAGATGACGGACTTTCATACAAACTTTCACCCCCTATTTCACCCCCTTAGGGGTGCAATATTGAAAAATTGTAAATCACTTATTTCTGCATATCTAACTGAAAGCCCAAATGATAAGTTTCATGGCTATAACTTGAGAAATGAAGGACTTTCACACAAACTTTCAACCCCTATTTTACCCCTTTGGGGGTGAAATTTTGAAAAACTGTGACACACGTACTTCTTTATTTATTACCTAAAGCCAAAATACCAAGTTTCATGGATATAACTTGAGAAATGACGGAGTTTCATACAAACTTTCACCCCCTATTTCACCCCCTTAGGGGTGGAATTTTGAAAAATCCTTTCTTAGTGTGCGCGTACGTCATAAAAGTAACCTACTGTCAAAATTTCAAGTTTTTAGGCCCAGTGGTTTAGGCTGTGCGTTGATATATAAGTCAGTCAGGACTTTGAATTTTATATATATTATAGATTGTGTGCGACTCTAAATTACGTCTGAGCCATAAAAAGAATAGAATCATGTGATTCACGCGAAATAGATCAGGGAATCTACTCACATCCAGCACCGACGACCAGCGTCTTCCCAGGAGGATGGCTCAAACTGAAGATATCGTCACTGCTAATACAGTACTCCTTAGCCCCCGGAATATCTGGGTAGTGGGGCCTGCCACCGACCGCGATCACAACATTCTTAGCCGTTAACTCCTTCTTGGTACCATTTTTCATCGTAGCAATTATTGTATGGGGATCCTTAAACTCTCCTAAGCCGTTGATATATTCAATTTTCTTCTCTCTAAGGTCCACTCTGGTGACCCAATTGACAGATTTAATGTGGTTCTGTACAGATTCCGTCAACGCTGACCAGTCTATTTTGACTTGGTCCACTGAAGGTACTTGCCAGCCGTATGCCACCGCTTCCTAAAATGAGAGATGAATGAAATAACCTATGCTGCTAATTTGGCTGTACACAAAATTTTGACTGGTTTAGGCGTCTATTGGACGATACATTTTCCCGTCAGTTAAATGCGTAATTGTAGTCCCATCTTTGTCACAATTTTCCTGCATGTGGTTTCACTTTGATAAGGAAAATTCTGTCTATTAATAAAGCAACGCTCCAATTTCCCCCTTTCCTTTAATATTATTTGATGATTCTACAATTCTATGAGTCTACAATATGCTTAGTGGAACATAATTATTATTATGGTGAAAATATAGTTTTGATCAGCCCCCCGATTGTGTTGTGTGTGGTGATGGAATCATACCTAATCGGAATCGCTTGTCAAACGTATAATTCGACCTGTTTAAGGTGTTCATAGATGCCTGCACGTCAAAAAGCATCATGTATGAACTCCTTAAACAGTTAGAGTTATTACGTTTTAAGCTGACAATTGGGCCTCAGGACAGTCTGTTAGAGGAATTAGACAAGTTTTGTATGGAGGCTGGCAGATTTCTGGCGGGTGGACAGTCTGGGGGAGGGGTTTGAAGTTTTGTATTGAGGCTGGCGTGGATGATCCGTATTATTTGTCGCACCATGTATACGGTCCTCAGTCCAACCGTACAATTTGCTCCGTCAGCATTTTCCTACCTTTTCTTTAATGTATAACATTTAATTTAGTAATGAATCTAACATTTAATTTAGTAATGAATCAATGCTCATAATATCATCGTGACTAACACACGTACCACTCATTAAATCACATTAATTAGCATTTATTATAATACTAGCAGATGATGGCGACTTCGTCCGCGTGTAATTTTAAAATTCCCACGGGAACTTCCTAATTTTTCGGGTTAATATATAGCCTATGACACTCACAAATAATGAATTGAATGGTACCAGAATTTTCCAAATCGGTTCAGTAGATCCAGAGATTGTACAACCTCACAAACTTTACCTCTTTATAATATTAGTATAGATAATAATTATTATTATTAGAAATCAATAAATTATATTTGAAGCATCTCTATCAATTCATGGTCCTAGACCGAACGATATGACGCCCGCAACTTCGTCCGCGTGGATTGGATTTTATAAAAATATTTAAGTAGGTACATAACTATTTTAAATAACTTTCATTACAAAACTTTATTCCATAGTTTAGTGCCCACTCAGTTTTACATAGTTCGCGATAATGTACCTTTACGTTTTACCTATACTTATCTTTAGTAGCCACTAGACAGTATCAGATGATTAAACGAAGGTCCTGACTACATGAAGGCTACTAAATATAAGGTTGTCTGCTATAACTATAGTAGTATTTTTTTTTTATATATAGGCTTGCGCTTGGCTGCAATCAGACTTGCATGATAGAGTCAAAATTCCATTACACCTCCCTAGCGCAGAGATGGACACTGTCATCTTTTAAAAGAAAGTGCGGGTTTGAGTTTTCAAATAAACAATTTCCGAAAATTGCAAAATGTTTCACATGGATCGCAAAACGTAGACTAGAATAATGCCCTGTTAGAAATCGATTAAGATACCACTAATCGGTTTTAGCAGACATGTGGTATCGGATATCGGAATGCTAAATGACGTCATCTTTTAATTCATGGATTAATTAAAAGATGACGTCATTTAGTGTTTTCTAGCGCTGTAATAGATTCAATCAAGCGCTGGAAAATAATAGGTAATTAATAAACCAGCCAATTCATACCTATATCTTCAGATCTAATATAATATTATAAATGTGAAAGTGAAGTGAAGTCTGAATTGCATTTTCATGACCCACCCGGTACTTCCATAAAAGGAGGAGGTCATTTTCAAGCAGAGTTCATAATGCCTGCGGTCAAAGGAAGACGATTAAAGCAGCTGTGGCGTGCAGGGGGCATAGAAGCAGTGGCGTGCAGTTCATAGAGGCATAAAAGCACTGCTTACCCAAATGCAAACACGTCAATGCTAATATTTCATCAAAACAGCTAGTAAATAGGTATTCTGACTATCTAATGTCTAACCCTATCTTCAAAACCTGTGCACACCACTGCATAGAAGCATTACTTACCCAAATGAAAATACGTCAATGCTCAATATTTATCAAAACAGTAAATAGGTATTCAGACCAATTAAAGCCTACCCCAGCTTTAAACCCTGTTCATGCCACTGGAAGGCAGACGAAGTCGCGGGCATCAGAACTAAACTGAAACGACACGGAAGATTTTTCTCGTATTCTATTTTTTATACAAAATCAACGGTCTCACGCATGTACATAAGGCGAAACAAATTATAGTTGTGCGTCACGTATTTAGACATGGCATCGCGAAAGGCCAAGGCTACCACCTACGGTTCACTTCGGACCTACACAATGCTGAGGGTTATAAATACACTTTCCTGTGTCGGCTGATCAATAAACCATTATTGTGCGACTGGATATAACTTTTCCTACTAGTTAACTAGATTTTACCCGAGACTTCATCCGCGCAGAATAAGCCTAGAGCCAGATGAGCGTAATTTTGTGAGTCGCGTAATTTCGGGTCAACTGAAATTCTGATCACCTGCTAGATAGGCGGACAGAAAATTATGTAATTACTAGCTTAATCCATCCGCGTGGATTAAGGTTTTTTGGTTCCCGCGGGAACTCCTTCATCTTCCGGGATAAATAGCCTATGTGCTATTCCAGACTATAATAAATCTATCTCTGTGCCAAATTTCATCCAGATCCGTTCAGCCGTTGGGGCGTGATTGAGTAACAAACATCCATCCATACATCCAAACTTTCGCATTTATAATATTAGTAAGATAGCTAAGTATATCGAATTACGTTCTGACTATTAGAGTCTATAACGGATAAAACACGTATCTCATCCAGACTATTTAGTATTCACCAAAAAACCTCAAACCACGCAGACGAAGTCGCGGGCATTCGCTAGTGTAATTATAACTATGTATACAGGTACGTACGTAGGTACGTACGGCACCCTATCAGAAGCTCGGCAGTTGATGGTATCGCTATAATGAACATGGAGCGTTTATGACCGTAATGCCAATATGAATTTATGAATATTTTATAAATTAGGTGCCTTTCTTTTATAGCTGCCTTAGGTACTACAAAATCGATTATTACCAGCTTTGCATGTGAATAGAAATCGATTTTTAAAGGTATTTACAATAATTGCTACTAGTGTGAGGTAATCTCTTTCCGAACCGGTGGTATAGAGTAAAAACATGACGTAGCATAAGAGACACCGAAAAAGAAGTCCGAAGCAGTTCCGTTGACTCGGTAAATGAATGCATTTGTGGTACAGGAGCTGGGCAATAAGCTTTATTTTTCCTTATTGAGAGACACCTGTATGTCCTACATGTTTGAAATAAATTGAATTGAATTGAATTGAGGTCTCAGAAAATCATGGAAGTGAGGTCAGGAAGTAGGTAATTTATTGACCCAGCCGTAAATCGTCCTAAGACCCACTTGATATTACACGCGCCACCAATCCAAGGAAGTAGTCGGTTACAACTCTACATACGCTGTATTTTAGTTATTGTAATTATTATCAATTATGTAGGTATGAGGTATATATATCATTACATAAGATGCAGTGGGTAGGTACTTGCAATGAATCACGCCGCGCCGGGTGAAGACTTCATTGTAAGTTAGCACGTACGAGTACTTAAAACTAGAAATAAAACACATAGGAAAATCCTATTTGTTTTATTTATAGTTAACTAAAATATATATAATAACTAGCTGATTCCCGCGACTTCGTCCGCGTGGAATGAGCTTTTCGTAAGAAACGTTTTCGTTCGACCGTTTTTTCTCCGTCTTACATTGCAAATCCGACATAAAATAATATTGCGGCTATAAATTAAGATGTAAGCTATCCTATCTTTCAAGTTGGATCCAACTGCACACGGTGTGCAAATGTAATTTAAAATCGGTTAAGTAGTTTAGGAGTCCATCGCGGACAAACAACGTGACACGTGATTTATATATATAGAAAGATTACAGTCATTTCTTTTATAATGATTTCGAATCTGCAGGGCGACCGCGTATCTTTTGCATCAATCATTGATACGTATCGCAATCACCTCTGATTGGTTAACACTCTTCCACTATTGGACAAAATCTACTGACGCAGCAAGAATACCATAAATCCAGCCAATCACAACAATTGATACAGTGATTGATGCAGAATATACGCGGTCGCCCTGCTGTTACTAAGAGAATAAGTTTAAAAACGGACTATTTTTACACAGATTAAAATCAGACAAAGTCGTATCCATATTATAATGTCACAGAATAATAATTTTATAGATCAGAAAGTGTATTGGTTTGCTGATTAATAAATTCTGAAGGAAACCAAAAACCAAAGACTTTGCGTGGGATTTATTAAAAACTAGACTAGACTCGAAAAATTCCATCAGAATCGGTGAAGTGATGCGAGAACTTTAAATCGGCAATTAATTTTTATTTATATAGAGTACATCTACGTGAAGCCACGGGCAAAAGTTATTCATTTACTCGTATTAAATTAAATAATGACGGGTAGGTATAATAGATATAAAACGTCTAGTTGTTCAAGGATGAGTAGAGAGGACCAGGGCACGTTACAGATCACTCATGAGGTGGACAGACCAAGTGAAGGCCGAAGAGTGTAGATGGCTTTACATTAATGCAGAAGGAAAGCAGCCGTCAGAGAAGAGTGGAGAAGCATAGTCAAGAGCGCGGTTACGACAAAGAAGAAGAAGAAGAACATTAAATCATTTTCCACTAGGTGACTAGACTACACACTCACTTATTCTTATCACAATATAGTTCAGAAGGTTTGAGCGCCTGATGTCTAGAGATATACGTAATTAATTTTGAAGTTTAACACGATAAAACATTACGAAATTGTATCACATCACAATTATAACTATGTATTATCTGATAACGTGACTTAAATGCTAATGGTATTCAAGGTGCATAACGTTTCATTTGGTAAAATGAACTGTAAATACTGTTTATATTTCTCATACTAAATTGTTAATCTGGAGGTGGACGTTAGCAACTGCAACACAGTTTCAAACTAACGCAGTTGTCACCGCCAATTTCCAACTCCGCGTTGGCACTGAGAATTTCTCAATTGAAAAACTCAATACCTAACAATTTTTATGCCCGACCGGGAATCGAACCCAGAACCTCGTGATCCACAGTCGACCATACAAATGCGAAAGTGTGCCTGTCTGTCTATCCTTCTGCTACGTTTGACGGCCCGTCTGTTAAACTGATTTTGACGAAATTTTGTAGAGATAGGTTACATTACATCCCCAGGGAAGGAAATAGGCTACTTTTTATCAAGGTAAATCCTTTGATTTGAGGGTGAGCACAGTTTATAACTGCCTCGTTGGTTTAGCGGTTAGCATAGTCGACTGCGGATCACGAGGTCCTGGTTTCGATTCCCGGTCGGGCAAAAAAATTGGTATTGGGTTTTTCAATTCAGAAATTCTCAGTGCCAGCTCGGAGTTGGAAGTTGGTGGTGTTTCACCCCCGTGCCTCGGAGAGCACGTTAAGCCTTCGGTCCCGGTTATTATCACTAATATGATATAATAGTCGTTAAAGCGCGCCAACCCGCATTGGAGCTGCGTGGTGGGTCTAAGCTCTAATTCCCTCTCTCATATGAGAGTGGAGGCCTGTGCCCAGCAGTGGGACGTAAATAGGCTGTAGTGGATGGATGGATGGACAGTTATACCTATACATGATATATATACCTACCTACCTACCTACCTATAGATGGACAGTTATAGTTATACCTAAACCACGCGTATGAAATAATGAAATCGCGAACGTCATCTTATTCAACTTACTGCAGCATCCGAGAGAGATATAACACGAACCGTTTAGTTGTTTAAATGTACCATCATATTAGTTGGTGCTAATTCGACAGTAAGTTTTGTATAAAACATTCTGGCCAATTCTGTTGTGTTTAAACTAAAATGATAGGTCTCAATGTATTGCAGTAGTACCACAAACCTAACATTAGTAAAAATTAGTTTCAATTTTGGCCACTAGGCCAGATAAGTACTATACTATGAAGGGACTATACTTAAGTAGTTTAAATACTCCATGCGAGAGAGACTTTAGACTTGTCAATTTAGTTTTTGTGTGCAACAGAAATGTGAAAAGGATGGCTTCAAGTAATTTAAATCCAGAAATTCGTTTTAGAGTTTCTAAAACGCTGAATAAGCACCATTGTTAAAAAACAAGATATTAAAAATCTACTACCCACTTTAGCGAGTCCAAAGGATTTCAGGATCGGGTTCGAGGGATAGGATTGTCCAGGGATTGTTGCACTTACCGAGCCCTACAATCAAAAATATTATTTAACACTTTCATTCCAACAATTATATAAAACTACTAGGTAAATAGCTACTACTTTCTACAAAAAACATACAATTCTACAAAAAGCACAAAAAGATGTGCCAGTCTTTTCACAATTTTCAATGTGAAAATTTATGATTTTAAAATAGGTACTTATTTATTTGTGCATGGAATTTTATCTAGGTACTTATTAACATGCTAAGTTAAAAAAGTATGCCATGAATAATAACCTGAGACCGACAGATAAAAAAAACTCGTCTGACGACGACCATTGTGATAATGTTTCGAATTGGAATTTTTCCAAATAATGAGAATTACAGAAAATTGCAGCGTTGCTTTATATAAAACAAAACAAAACGTCAGCGACAAATCCCGCGTGAAATTCCACCCATGGTTTCTAAATTTCCTCCAAATTTTTCCCTATCCTTACTTGAAAATACATTACACGTTGACTAAATTTAACTCACTTGAACTGAATTATACCGAAATATACTTAAAAAAGTTACTTACATGAATAGCCTCTCCAAGCAAGGCAGCCTGGTGCATCAACTTCTTCGGTATACATCCGACATTCACACACGTTCCACCGAGCCCCCATTTCGTTCCTTGTGGTGACGGAGTTACGAAATCTAGGACGGCGACTTTAGCGCCCAAGTTGATCGCCTCCTTGGCGCAGGCCAGCCCGCCCGACCCACCACCGATGACTGCCAAGTCATAGTCGAATGCCCCATCTACAATGTGCATGTGACGCCAATGTAATAATTTGGTGCTAGTGTTAGTATAGATAGAAGTACATACAGTCATACATAGTATGGAATTGTGTGCTATTTAAATGAGAACAAAATAAAAGAAGACTCGTAATAAAAAAATTACTAAGGAGTTTTCTTAGAATTTTTGGTGCTAATTCTGTTGTAGAAAATCTCTAAAATATTTTTTAAAAATGTACAGAACTAAAATTAGTGTTGATTTGTTTAGATAAGGGCCAGGACACATAAGATGGCTAAACTAACATTTTGAGTTCTTGCCCACAAACCAAGAAACAAAAATGCACAAGTCTCTACTTGTAGTTCACATTTTGTTTCGAAAATTAATACCTTAGCCCTAAGTTGTGCAACCAAAAGCAATTTTTGTGGTGTGGTGGTTAAAATCTAAGTCAAATTTTAACAGTTTAATGTGCCCAGCTCTTAGAGTTTTCTTAGCGAACAAATTAACACTGTTCTCTTAAAATTGTTGACTAGCAAAATATTAAATCAAACCATGTGGACAAAAGATTCTTATTTCCAATTAAATAGCACTGTATTGTCTTAATATGTATGTGTAGTATGTTCCCCAAGCATCAGACCAAAGCACTTTATTTTAAGGTCTGGTGACAACACAAAGCATGTATTAAATTAATAAATAAACATACACCAATTTTGTTATTTATTTTAGGAATTATTTCACTTCTTTCACCATCTCTCTTTAGAATGTACATTTGTGATATTCGGAGGTTATTTTGTTGTTTTATGAAACCACATTGACAATAGTAACTACTGCAAAGCACTCCAGAAAAGTGACATTGTAAAGAAGTTACTATCTGCATTCACATATTATTGGTCCTAATAGGATGGTGTGGCCAATTGTGTTGTAGTTTTCTTTCAACCTTTCCTAATCTAAAAGGACTGGTATAAATCTAGTGCTATCATTTTCTGCTGGTATCATTATGAAAGGGATATTAATATACCTAGACGTTTTAAGTTTAGCTTAGAGACAACAGCTGTTGTGTATAGGATGTGCAACAAAATTAGCCAAGATCTCTAAACAAAAATGGCACATCTCGAAATATTGTTATTGCTTTCATAAAATGACAATACTAAATATAGGACTGTAAATTTAGTTTAGAGATTGTGTACAACTTAATTTGCCACATCTTAAATTAAATTAAATTGACAGGTCCTAAAATAGAATAAGACCCTTTCAGTGTCCTGTGCTGAAAAAGATAACATCACAGTTAGACCTGTCAAAATTGTTTAGAGATTACATAAATCAATTAGTATCATTATGTATTTTTTAAATTTATTTACTTAATTATATTTATCACCCACCAATCAATATACCCATTAAAATGTATGCAATAATACTTAATTTAGTGTACTAGAAAGCAAATTACATCGACCAGCGGTACAGCACGGATACCCAAAATAAATAGATCTTTCACAATACCTTCGTCACTAATTGACGCAGTTAAAGGCGCAACCAACTTGGCTTTACGTCCACAACACATCCAGCCACCTGGTGTTGTCACCAACCAAAACAGTCACATGTTTTGTGCAATTTCAGTACATTACAACCTCCTTCTTTGAGTAAGCATATTAGAATAGAATACAAATAATTGTAATTGCTAGTTTGGTTGTACACAAATTCTCAAAACAAAAATATGAGTTACTAGATAAGCCTTTAAGCCTTTTTCAGTTGGCAAGTCTTCAAGTATCCCCGTGCAAAAAATCATATCAATCCATAGTAAGCTTTGTTGTGTCATGATTGAAGGACAAACCAACAAACACACTTTTGCATTTTTTATGTAAGTACTAATGAGTAGTTTGTAGAGTTTTCTATACATCCAAATTAACCATTTTGTGTTTAAAATGTTAAGTACATTACTTAGTTACTTTAAGAAAACCTTCACACTATTGCTGGCAATAATTGAAGTCACTGCAATAAAGATCTTATAAATTGAGGAATTCTTAATCAATTTAAATATCTTATCTCCAATTTAGCTCTGAACATGTTAACAATACATAATAAAGTTGTGATTATGTATTAGGTATGTAATAATCTATAGTTTAATATAAAGTTAAGTCTATTATTCATAGACTTTAGCTTGACTTTCGTTCTTATTTAATAAGATGTAAGTACCTTTAGTGAATTTGTATGTATGTGTGAATTTTTATGGAGACACGAAAACTATGTTTACTATTAGAAGTATATAGGTAGGATGCCTCGGTGTACAACAATTAATATTGAAATGCTCTGAAATGAGGACAATAATAAGAAAATTGTTACTGTTAATTGGGCAGTTCGAGACTTCGAGAGTTAGGTTATGTGCTATTAATTACTTACCTCTTCCAAAGATAACAATGTTAATTATACAACCAAAACTTACTTGCAAATGTACGCTTTGATATAACAATAAAACATTCTGTTCTTTTGAAGGGCTTCACAAAATTACTCAATTTACGAAAATTGTTGAACAGTGACATTTTGACGTGAAAGAAGTGACAGAGACAGAAGTAAAAACCACTCTAAAAACTTTCGCTGACGAAGTGTGTTTCAGCTAAAATATTTCTCAAGTGAGTACACTATCCAGGCTTCTCGCAATGAAATCTATACTAATCACCGGAGCGAACAGAGGCCTAGGTCTTGGGATGGTGAAATACTTGACTAAACACAACAAGGTAGAAAATATATTCGCGACTTGTCGGACTACATCTGAGGTACGTTAATAACTATTTTTTTAGTTAAAACTTTCGTTACTCACCAATTGGTGCCATTTTAACTTAAAACTTCACAAATTCGCACTTAAAAAGTTAAAACACACTACTATACTGCCGACTATTCGACACGAAAACCCGATTCAATAAAAAATGCGAGTCTTGCCGTCGCGTTTTATAGGTTGCCTTCAAAATACTGTGTGCGGAAAAGAGATAGCCGATGGTCGAGTCGAGAATCGAGCCGATTCAAGCATGACATGACACAGCTGACGTCATTGATGACGTTGAGGTTCCTGCTAGACATGGCGAGGACGATGCAAATTGAAACTGGAGTCGAGAGTCGAGATTATTTCATAATGATTTACTATTTTACAGATATTAAATTATCTTTAATAATTTCTCTACTTTGTTAAAAGTAGACATACAGTTATAAAATAAACAAATTATTGAGTACAGTAATTTTTTGATTTCATTGCAGGAATTAAAAAGTATTGCTCAGGATCACAAAAATCTTCGCGTTTTACATTTAGGTACCTATCTATTACATTAAATGTCACTTTAGCAATTATTATTCCATAATCCATTCCATTATTATAAAAACGAAACTTTCTTTTCAGAGGTTGCAAATACCGCTAATTTTGTTGATTTGTCATCACAAATCTCGAAAGTAACTGGTAACCAAGGCTTGAACTTACTTATAAATAACGCAGGGGTTAGCACAAAGTTTACTAAATTAAATCTAGTAAAAGCAGAACAATTACTAGAAAATCTTACTATCAACACGATCGCACCAATAATGCTGACTAAGGTAAAACAAAATTCCCGCTATGGGACACACTACAACTAATAAAAGTAAAGTTCTTTCGTAATTTTTCGCGCACATCTCTTGAATCAACCACATTATAAACAAGCGAATGCAGATACTCTGTAGGTATACAATATTACTTTAGGACCGGTTTTAATAAATAATGCTGATGTTTTACTTACTCATTTTTATCTGGTTTAATTGCTATTTTTCGTATATATTTTATACAGGTTTCTGACAATGAAATGAAACAATATTATATTATACCTACTAGACGATGCCCGTGACTTCGTCCGCGTGGTGTAAGTTTTTTTGATTCCAGGGGAAACTCCTTAGTTTTCCGGGATAAAAAGTAGCCTATATCCTTCCCTGGGAAACCACCTATTCCTGTACCAAAAAAGATTTCATCAAAATCGGTCGAACTGATGGGTCGTGAAAGCGTGGCAGACAGGCAGACAGACAGAAGACAGAAAGCGTAGCAGACAGAAGTATGGATTTATCCAAACAAAAAAAACTGGAGTTGTATCCCCATAGAGTACAGATGTACATAGATAAGTAACTGTTCGCTAATTTTGTATGGATAAAAGCTGAATCGGCTGAACAAGTGTAATTAGTCATTTATAAGAAAAACTGACGGACATTAGACATACATAATATTTTTTTACACTGCCCTGTGACCGATAGTTCTAAGCAGTTTAAAAATAACTAAGCCATTATTTTAAAAAAATCTTTCTTTTCACCCAGGCTTTTCTTCCACTTTTGAAACAAGCAGCTGATCTGAATAAAGATAAGCCCGTTAGTGCTTATCGTGCGGCCGTAATAAATATGAGTTCCGTACTTGGATCCATTGCTCAGAATGATCAAGGAGGCTTCTACCCATATAGATGTTCTAAGGTTCTTTCTTTTTTTCCATAATATTTGAATAAAACCTTTTAGTGATTAATGATTTAATAAAAATATTTGATTACCTATTTTACAGGCAGCATTAAATGCAGCAACAAAATCAATGAGTATTGATTTGAAAAAAGACCAAATTCTTGTTGCTTCAATGCATCCAGGCTGGGTGAAGACCGATATGGGTGGTAAAAATGCACCCCTAGATGTCGAAACTAGTGTCACTGGCATATTCAATACCATAGGCA
The DNA here is from genome assembly GCA_923060345.2 of Erebia aethiops. NCBI lineage: Eukaryota > Metazoa > Arthropoda > Insecta > Lepidoptera > Nymphalidae > Erebia > Erebia aethiops. The sequence goes on along the minus strand of OV281091.1, from coordinate 17,507,552 downwards.
AGCTTGGAGAGGGTGATAGTGGAAAGTTTTTACAATATGACGGCACTGAACTACCATGGTAAACATCAAACAAAATCACAAATTAATCTTAAGAAAAGGTTTTATATGAAATAAAAAGATGCAACGTTTAAGTCAATAGTTTTATTTTTTTAGCCATAAAGTTCATACCTCTTTTTCTGGTCGGTGGTTCATACCAAATTGAATCTTTAAATGCATTTCCAAACGGAAGGCTAAATCAACATGGATTCCGGTTATCGATGACAGAACAAAATTATATCTAATTAAAGTATATCAAGCGATTATTTTCGTTTCGTCTGCTTTTAGATATGCGCAGTCGAATAGACAAAACAATACCCATCCCTAACATAGAAATTGGAAAGCATATGACGTCATCCCTGCATAGTAAAAACCATAGACTTAGCGAAAAAATCCTATGTCTATGGTAAAAACCATAGTTAATATATAATATACTAGCTGATGGCCGCGACTTCGTTCGCGTGGATTAAGGGATTTCGGTTCCCGCGGGAACTCTTTAATTTTCCGGGATAAAAGTAGCCTATGTGTTATTCCAGACTATAATCTATCTCTGTGCCAAATTTCATCCAGATCCATTCAGCCGTTGGGGCGTCATTGAGTAACACATAACATACATCCATCCATAGATCCAAACTTTCGCATTTATAATATTTTTTTGATTGATTATATCTCTATGGTAAAAACTATGACTTGATCACAGGCCCTTACCTGCGTTGCTTACCTGTGCTTATTGGGCGGTTTTCAACGCGAAATGGGGGTTGGAAGTTTGTATGAAAGACCTTTGTTTTTGAAGTTAGAGCCATGAAAATTGGCCATCAAGTTATTAGTTATAAATAATAAAAGTCTGTATACTTAAGCTTAATTTTACGGAAATCTACCCCAAACGGAGTGAAATAAGGGTTGGAATCTAACAACAGGTTTCTACGTTTTTGAAGTTAGAGGCTTGAAAATCGGCATTTTGGTCTGGTGGGAGGCTTCGGCCGTGGCTAGTTACCACCCTACCGGCAAAGACGTGATTTAGCGTTCCGGTACGATGCCGTGTAGACACCGAAGGGGTATTGGTAAGTTTAATACTACTGCAATGCCCCTAACAGGTTACCCCGCTACCAACTTAGACTGCGTCATCACTTACCATCAGGTGAGATCACAGTCAAGGGCTAGCTTGTAGTGGATAAAAAAAAAAACTATTTATATGTAGGTACCTATAGATAATAATGACCTGTATAAGCAAGTTTATGAAACTCCACCCCAAAGGGTGTGAAATGGGGGTTGGAATATGTATAAGAGTCCTATCTTTTTGAAGTTAAAGACTTGAAAATCGGGATTTAGGTTATTTTTTAAAATAGGTAATAATCACCTATTTAACCAATTTTACGAAAATTTACTCCAGAGGGTGAAATCGGGGTTGGATTTTTGTATGAAAGTCCTATTTGTTTGAAGTTTAACTTGAAAATCGGGATTTATTTTAAACTAGCTGACCCGGCGAACTTCGTACCGCCTTAGTATGCAAAATTAAATGTATATTTTTCAATATTTCTGAGAGATTTTTTAAATATTTTTTTCCGTAAGAACCTTCTCCTAATAATAACAAATACAACAAAAAAAGAATTAGTGAAATCGGTCCAGCCATTCACGCGTGATGCCGTGACCAAGGAAAACGGGTTTCATTTTTATATATATATTTCTGAGAGATTTTTTAAATATTTTTTTCCGTAAGAACCTTCTCCTAATAATAACAAATACAACAAAAAAAGAATTAGTGAAATCGGTCCAGCCATTCACGCGTGATGCCGTGACCAAGGAAAACGGGTTTCATTTTTATATATATAGATAAAAATTACCTGTGTAAGCAGTTTTACGAAAATCCCCCCTAAAGGGGGTGTAATTGGGGTTGAAAGCTTGCATGACGGTTCTAGGACTTCTAGGTTTTTGAAGTCAGCATTAGGGTTAAAGGCGTTAAGTTTGAAATAATAAAAACCTGCCGAAGCTATATAGCCGCTATAAATATGCCTTTTGCAGCGGGTAAATCTCATAGGGAAACAGAAATTGTACGCGGACGAAGTCGCGGGCGACCTTAATTATCATATAAAACAAAGTCGGGTTTTTTCGAACACTTTTAACTCTAGAACGGCTGGACCGATTTTCATGGTGTTTGATTTGTTGTATTTGTCTCCGTCCCGAATAGCAGATATTGCTGCATAATTAACTGCAGGAAAAAATAATATAACAATTTTCCAATGTTTTTACATTGGAAAATTGTTATTTAATTTTTTCTTGCAGAAAGAAAATGTTTCGGACACCGATGTTGCCTGGATGTTTCTACAGGAAGGAAGGAAGGAAGGAGCAAATTTTGTATTGTCCTGCGAAATAGCGTATGATGGAATTTCCTCTTACGTGACCGCAATTTCGATTATTTTCGAGAAAAATACTACCAATTAGGGCACATATTCCCAATCATGCATGCAAGCATTTTTAGTCTATGGAAGTCACCATATTTGTGCATTTAATAGTACTTAGTTCGCCAGCAATACGCATCAAAAGTGGTCAGTCTCATGACTCATCAGTCCCAAATTATTAGTTCCACCACCGTTCTGTTTTTCTCCAGTACCGTATTAGATTATTTCTTGTTCAGCTTGTTAAGTTATTGTTATTTTGAATGTTAAACTAAACTGGCCGATAGTTTGATACTTGACCGAGCGAAGCGAAGGTCTCAGAGCCTACTTGAGTGAATTTGCACTTGTCCGTCCGTCCGTCTGTCAGAGCCTTCTGAATAAATTGAACGTAATTACTTCAATCTATTTTTTTTTTCAATCTATTACAAATTCTAAATTTAAATATAATAAGTAAACCGATGGCCTCCAGCTGAATAGGTATGGGTTAAAAAGTTATAAAAATCTTTATTTCAGGGAGGCTCTCATAGAAGCGAATGCGAAGTAAAATATTTATTATAGCGTAACATAGGGTTTCGGTATATCATCTATCTTATATATATAAAAATGAAACCCGTTTTCCTTGGTCACGGCATCACGCGTGAATGGCTGAACCGATTTCACTAATTCTTTTTTTGTTGTATTTGTTATTATTAGGAGAAGGTTCTTACGGAAAAAAATATTAAGAAAATCTCTCAGAAATATTGAAAAATATACATTTAATTTTGCATACTAAGGCGGTACGAAGTTCGCCGGGTCAGCTAGTTTTAAATATAATTAGGAATAGTCCAAAAAGTTTTTTTTTAAATTTTCCCCTAAAATTGACGAAATGGGGGGCTTTCAAAGTGGAGATTTTCTAACGTCCAAAGATGACCTCAGAACTCTCAAATTTCTGAAAGGCTGAGCCTGAAACTATACTAATCAATTATTATTTGAATTATGTCCTGTTTTGAACAACAAATACTAAAATTAGATAAATATTATAAGAAAACGAAATGATTTAATTTTTAATGAGCTTCAGTATTTTTAACAGAACTTCACAATGATATCAATAGGTGGTATACTTTGTAAAAGTTTATTCGTTTGTGCAATAATAGACGTTAGCACCATCTTACGTGGAATAAAAAAATAAAAAAAATAGTCTACTGATAGTACCTACTGATGTCTATGAAGGTAAAGATGAGCGCGTATTATATAGTTTAAAACTGTCTTATGATTATGAATACCGCGAGGTCTCAGGGGCTAACCGCGAACCACTAGTTAATTTGTTATTTAATTTTAAAATTTAACTGGCATTACTACGTTACCTCCATTACGCTACAATCACGTGAATGGAACTCAAAAGTAACGTAATGGAACCCTAAAGGTCTTTTTACTATGCTGGTAATAATGTGGTGTGTTTTTACTTGAGATTTTTTTTAATGTGAAATGCAATCAAATCTGTACTTTTTTTAAACTTAATATTATCCTTTTGTAATAAAAAGGATTAGCCTAAGATCCCTGTGTAGAACGACCTTCACCGAGCTGGTTAATGGATGAAACTTACTTTTTATTTTTATTTAATACTAGATAAATACGCCTAAAATAGGTTGACTATCAAAATCCGGTCCAGGTTATTTTTAAAGTAATTAATTTTAATAAAAAAAATTTTTGACAAGTTTATTGTAGCCAATGCTATACCATCGCGTTTGTTATAAAATTGCCTATAGGTATACATATTTTGATATATAACTCAAGCGGTTAACAGATCCGTGAAGTTACTTATTTACCATGGTTAAACTTACCTACCAACTTACCTCCATAGCTATAGAAGAAATTTAGTTATTACATTTCGATGATAAATTCTAAAATTCATAAATGTGGAATTCCATTTACGTTACCGGCAACTTTATTTTTTGAAAACCACCCTATTACACTATCATTTATTTTAATAAAATAAATATCATATAATAAAAATATGAGCCCAATCTAAAGATATTATAACTCATTTTTTCTGTGATGATTTACCTATGAGCCACAGAGTACATTTTAGGTTGATTTTAGGGGACACGCGCCCTGCAGTACGATACGTTGCGTTTCGGACACCAACCAGAAAAAGAAGAAGACGCTCCAGTCCATAGATTAAAGATAGCTTACTAAAATGAAGCGCAGACTTTGGGGGGGGCAAGGAAGTTCGTAACTCGTATGCAATAGGATCCGGTAACCCATTGCATTATTATCACAAGAATACCCCTAACATTATAATTATTATTAACGAAAAAAGAAGCTCACTCAATGAGCGAGGAGCTGAGGAGCGATCAACGACACAGAGAGAGAAAGAGACTAAAGAAAATCCTCTTACCTTCCCAAAGAGGAATAGGCCTCATCGCATCCTTTGAAAGCGATTTTTTTCTGTGCTCTTGTTCTTTAAGGTGTCCTTAAAATAAAATTAAATTATTTTTAGAGGTACTTAAAACAAGTCCTGTAGACGGTAGGCATCGGTGTAGTGGTGGCGTGCCCTACCAATTATTTTTCAAAGAAGAATAATAATAGGACGCGCGTAAAATCCACTGCAGATATTATCCTGCTGGAATATAGCTTAATGCAGGATTATAGCAATGCAGAGTAGAGCAACCCATTCATATTAATTTTATAAATGCGAACGTCTGTTTGTTTGTCCTCCGTAGAGCGACTCAATCATAGTAATTTTATAAATGCGAACGTGTGTTTTTTGGTTGGTTTGTCCTCCAATCACCCCGCATCACAGCCACGGATCGACATGATTTTTTTGCTGACCATCTGAAGAGCGACAAGTTTTGTCCCGGAAAATTAAGGACGTCTCGCGGGAATTAAAAAAATCTTAAACCACGCGAAAGAAGTCGCAAACATCAACCTTAGTTCAAAATAATTCCTTATTTCATTATAGGCTTATGCTCAGCGACAAGTTTTGATTCACAAATACTACTTCATCATCCTCAACCGATAGACGTCCACCGCTGGACATAGGCCTCTTGCACGGATTTCCACACGCCGCGCCGCCTGGATCCAGCGGCAACTAAATTAATTTTGTTTAATTCCAAAGAGATCTAAAATTATTGCACTTTGTACGCGGTGGGTGGGGGTACGCGGCACGCCGCACGAAGTTATGTAGGTACCTACCTACATTATAATAAGTATACTGTTAAGTGGTAGGTACCTACTATAGTTCGTGGGTGGGAGAGACAAATCCAGATCGCCTGCCCACTTTTCACTGCAAAAACGTTTCACTAAAGCTTTCAGATTCAACGGATTGAATTATTGCGGTGTCTTGAACCGTTGCAACGGCACAAATTCAAAACAGATATAAATGGGGCCGACTTGCCCATGTTCAGAGGAAACCTCAAAAAATATGAAGATTTAAAAATATAGCTGCTGGTGGCTTTGAGTTGTGGCCATTTCGTTCAGCATGAGCACAGAGCAATTAGGTAGGTACATAAAGATCCATGATTTCGGGTGAATCTGCAGTCTATCCTGCCGAAAGTCGCTACTGTGAAGATTCGACTGGAGTGGTGTTCTACTACATTCCTTTAACTTCTTTTACATCTATTCTGAATACAGTAGGCACAAGGCTCATTAATTACTACCCAGTAGGCACCTTTTTAACTTTCGTGACACATAAAACATTATATATAGTTCACTAATTTTGCTTTTTTATAGGTAGGTGGGTAGTTAGGTACTACCAACTATGTTATAAGCTAAGTAGGTACAAGGTATTTACCAAACTTGCTGCACGTATTTCTATTGGAGCAAAGATTTCTGAGATCCATTTCAGGGTTCCGTATTTATTATATTTCTGCCGTTCTGTGCTCACTCTGATAATTTTCACATAGTGTAATAGGTAGGTAACTAGACTAACTAGGTAAGGTAGGTTTTAATGTACACCGTAAATAGGTAACTATATTTTAAGCAACACAAAATAATAATTTAAAAAACTTTGAAAATAATAATACCGCGTAGGTATTGTTATGGCAAGACCATGACAGCGTCAAAATTTTCGGTCAAAAACCAAAATGGTAGGCAAAGTAGTCGTAGTAATAAATAAATAATAATAAACTTAGCTGATTTTTTGCTTGAATTAACGGCCCATTATCCCGGTTTTTAGCGACTACGCCACTTTTCAAACCAATTCAAAGTCATGAAAAAATAGTTTTTTTTCACTGTTAAAAATACATATTAAAGATACATGCCTTATCTCTTTAATGTACTCATGAAAACACGATAAGTTAAACTTGCCTCGATCATAAAAATTTTTGAAAACAGGTTGTTTTTGTTCATTTTTCTAATGGCATTTCCAAAGCTTTAGACTAAATTTCATAAAAATTATACGTAAATTAAGCTCATTGTATTACCTATTCACTGTACAGACAGATTTTAAATAAAAAAATTGCTGCAAATTTTCGCCTAACAGAAGTCATAAAATGATCTAACGCATCGAATAAGCGATGTACTCAGTGGCTCACGAGCCTCTATACGAGAAGGACCTGCGCAAGTTTTCACGAATCACGCTCCTTTCGCGCTAAAATTATTTATTTTTTAATTATTTGTAAATAAATTCTTTTGCTACATTTAGTGATAAAATTAAAATAGTTTTAGTTAGCCTGTAAATATAGTGTTTCTTTGCTTGTGATTTTTATTTAAAATGGGTAATAAAAGTGCCTGAAAAAAAAAATATCTGTCAGGAAGCGAAGGAGAAATAAAAAAAATATATGGTAAGTGTTTCTTGAGTTTATCAAAATACCTAGTCCTCAAAAGCTCCGAAGAAAATCTGATACGAACTAAGAAAATTATGATAGGTAGAGTAAATTCCGCCACGTGCAAATACCATCACGCGTAACCACAGTTTATATACCTATATACAGTCGGTAAGGGAGACGAGGTTTTTTTTGTTTGGCTATACTGAGTTTCTCATGAATACATGATATAATAATATCCTATCCTAAATCTCGACTTTATTTTGGCCATGGCGGTCAATAGAAATTTACCAACTGCGCGGGAGATATTTCTGAACTTCCAACCCCTAGTTTGGTTCAGAAATACCTCACCTACCTACTAATTAGTTTTTAGAAAAATACAAATAATATTAAGGAGCCTAAACCCGGGGATAAACCCGAGACCTGCAGTCGAAGATAGTAGTTACCATAAAACCAACGAGACTCTGTTAGCGATTTTGTACTATCAAAATAATAATTCTTTAAATTTTTATTTCAGTTCAAATATCCCTCGTAAAGGAAATCGTTTTGCATCAAAAAAGAGAGACGACACACCGCTTGAAAAAGATGACATGTGAGTAGTTTCCATACAGATTATATTTTGTTTGATACGTGAGAAAGTGAGACAGTAGCGGACTAAGGGCGATAGGGCACACCGGTGGCCGGACCCTTGGTGTAGAGTTCCCCAAGAACCTTATATACCTAATCTATACCTAATATATCGAACCTATAATAATTATATTTTCAAGGCTTATAAAATTTACATTATATTGTGCTCGTAATTTAATTATTCACTAAAAAATAAAATATTTGTGCTAGCTTCACTCGCATTTCTTTGAAATACTAAATTAAATTTGCTTAATTTTTTTTAAAGTGGGGCCTCCAGTAACTCACCCTGTAATCAAATTATATTCAAGTTCACCACCTCACCGTAATATTATTTCACCTTTATATAATTTCAAACAGTGAATCTGTAGATGCAGTTAGAGTTTAAGGTGGTTTAAGAGCTTTTGTCAATATTTTTTTTTTCATTCGGTAACAAATACCTACTCTGTGAATTTTATCAAACCTAGAAACGTACCTAAAAATATTTTTGTTGTTACAGGAAAAATGTATCTGCTTGGAATCTGGGCAGGCGAAAATGAGCCTTTATATACAGAGTACATCGATAAAGATGATACTTTCTGGTTTAAGAACATGGAGCCAAAGATATTACAATTTTATTTAAAATACCTACTGCCTGAAATTATAGATAGTTGATATGAACGTGGCATGCCTATACGAGACCAGGAAGATATAGAAAACGTGCAGCCTAAAAAACATTCATCTAGTACACCCTCTGATTTGCAACCAGATTTGCAGCAACCAGGTCCAAGCTCACGCGTGATTTTTTACGATGAATTTTGATTGTTTTTGTAATAATAATTTTATAAGTATGTAGGCGCTTTTCAGTGGTTTAAGTTTGTTCATTTAAAAACCAAATAAAAATGTGTGTATTTTATTTTAATAAACTTAATTAAAATTTTCTTAGCACAAATTAAAAAAACGAAGTCTATATTAGTATAGTTAGTTAGTTTAGTTATAGTATTGTTGCATACCAAAAAAGTGTCGGGTAAAAGTAAATTAGTGAATCAGTAACAAAAGAGATTTTCACCAATGTATTTACAATACAGCAACCCCCACTGAGATTGCCGCCCCGGGCTCCCAATGGACTTAGTCCGTCCCTGACCACTGTATACACGATATTGACAGCTAATAAATTTAAAAATGCTTGATGCAAAAAAATCTGTCAGTAGGTCTATCGGCTTTAAATTATAAAGAGATTATAAAGATCTATAGAAATTGTGTTGGAAAATCCCCTTTTAGTAATTATTTATTTTTATTCCCTTTTAGTATTTATTTAATAAAATTGGGGATGACAATTAAAATGGGAAAGTTTTAATATTTTTACTCTTATTTTGAAATTTGGAATGTAAGTTGGCTGAAATTTGCAATATAGATACGAGTAGATTATACCCTGAATTTCATTTTATATAGTCTAAACCAAAATATAGGTAAAAACGCAACTTCCAACATGTATTTCGTGAAGCGAATTATAATGTAAATAGTCCAACTGTAACAGTTCATACTGTGACGCAAATATTTATGATAGGGTCACGGAGTTCATTTGAACTGCGCGACTCACGGCAATGATCGGTAGGTATCGTAGCGCGGGTCTGAGTGAGCGACAAATGCCTAAAGTGCTGGGATATAGTAGCCTAAAAAATCTAAAGACCGCATTTTAAGTTTCCTAAATTATTCAAGTAGGTAAGCTACTTACGTGAGGTAAACTTACAAGTAACTATAATCACGGCAAGTGTATCTAAAGGCTTTTTAGGGTCCCGTGATATTCGATCTTTATGAAAGAGCCATTTATAATACTTAAGCGATATTTAAGTAAGTACTATCATAGATGGGTCCATTCATAGAAAAAAGTCGGGCGTCCGACTTTGAGAGCACGTTCCTCACCTGTCATAAGCCTGTCTTTGTCCCCATCGTAGCGTCGTCACGGTCGCTTGTCGTTTTGACCGAGAGAAGCGAAGGTCTCTGAAGTCTATTTGAGTGAATTTGCACTTGTCCGTCCGTCCGTCTTTCAGAGCCATAGAACTTCTGAATTACTGTAGGTACGTAATTACTTCAACTTTAAATATAATATGTAAACCGATGGCCTCCAGCCGAATAGGGCTTAAAAAGTTATAAAAATCTTTATTTCAGGGGGGCTCTCATAGAAGCGAATGCGAAGTAAAATATTTTTTATAGCGTTACATAGGGTTGTGGTACCTATAACATTTTGAAGATAATTAGGAATAGAGTGCAATTTTTTTTTTTACATTTTACCCCTAAAATTGACGAAATGGGGGGCTTTCAAAGTGGAGATTTTCTAACGTCCAAAGTTGACCTCAGAACTCAAAATTTTCTGAAAGGCTGAGCCTGAAACTTGATCAATTATTTCAATTATATCCTGTACATGAACAACAAATACTAAAATCAGATTAATATTATAAGGAAATGAAAATATTTAATTTTTTCGCTTTTTCGTTTTATCAACCATCAGACTTTCTAATTCTGCATAGGTAGGTACTAAAATTCTACCTACATCAATGTCTACATATAAACAATCAAAGAGAAAATTACAAAAATGGAACACTTTGTAGGTACATGTTCGTTCGCGTTCACTAAAGTTTCACTTCAAAACACCGGGCGGTCAGGCACTTTGTATAAAACTGTTAATAGTACTACCGAAAGTGTGCTTGTCTGTTTGCTACGCTTTCACGGCCCATCTTTTCAACCAATTTTGATGAAATTTAGTTTAGACGAGTTGTATCCCGGGTAAGGTCATAGGTTACTTTTTATCCCGGGAAATAAGTTCTCGAGGTAATCATCTAGGTATATACTGATATTATAAATGCGAATGTTGGAATGGATGGATGTTTGTAACTCGACCATCACGCCTGAACGGCTGAACGGATCTGGATGAAATTTGACACAGAGATAGACTATAGAATAACACATACTTTTATCCCGGAAAATTAAAGAGTTGCCGCGGGAACCGAAAACCCTCAATCTACGTGGACGAAGTCGCGGCCATCAGCTAGTCTATAATAATCAGGACCGACGAAAGCTCAAGGTGCTAACTAATGCTGAGATAGACTATAGAGCGTACTTTGACTTTGCTCAGACTTTACTTAGAGTTAGAGTTAAAACGAGATAGACTTATGTGAGTAACATAAATCTGTCTCGTTTTAACCATAGAAAAAATAGTTTATCTATTCCGTGGTTTTAACCATGCAAAGTCAAAGTTCGCTCTATAGATCTCACAATAAAACACGGAGCAAACAGAATGACCAAATTCATTCACCCATCCGGTTATTGACTTGAGTCAATGTTGCATCGTAATTAACTGATAACGCGTTGACAACTAGGCCCCACGCTCCTCAGTTCACCTATTGGCTTTATTACTAACTGGAAATAAAAAAGCCAAGATAATGTATGCAAATAAGAATACAATACTGGTATCAAAAATTGGATTTATATTTCAGATTGCTGTATACGTTTACGTCTGTAACAATTTTTACACGACAGAATCGGCCGCATAGCCAGAATCAAGCATAACATGTACTTTTTATAACAATGATACATTTTTTTTCGTGCCTAATATTCTAACTTATGAGAACTAACTACAAAGATATACAGGTAAAGCTAAAGTATCTACAATCAATAAATTATATACAGATAACAATACAGCATAGTTATATACACTAACGTTCGATTAGACCTATCTTAAGCCAGGTAAACTCTGGTTCTTCCTACACTCGGGACAATACCATTTGCCTTTAGGCGGTACCATGATGCCGACGCACTCGAAGTGAAACCACTCTATGGGGCAACCCTCCGCATCGCAAGCGATCATCTCTGAAACCTCGTCGTAGGGGCAGCGGCAGTAGCAGTACACGCTTTCGCCCTCGCGCGCCTGCCGCACCGCCGGTCGCTGGAACGGGTACGGCAAACTAGACGTGCCCGAGTTCAAGTACGTCGGAGGCGGGACCGGTATCGGATTTTGCACGGTCGGTTGAAAAATTTCTAATGCCCCCTCGTTACTAGAATCCGAATCGCTAGACTCCATCGACTCAGAGTTCATCAAGAAGCGGGGAGGCTCAGGATCGGGAATCGGTGCAGTTAACCTTATCGGCTCATTATAATTGAACATCCTTTGCGGAATTACTGTTGACGGTATTTCCTTTTTAGGTTTGTGCGTGACGGGCGAAGGCAAGTCCTCTTTCCTCCATTCTAATTTAGGTGGTAGTGTAGGTTTTAAAGCAGTGGCGGTTTGTGGTGATTCTTCGTCGCTAGAGTAACCGTAAAACTTGTTAGGTACCCGTCGTCTTTTAGATGCTCTCTTACTTTCTGCAGACTGAGAAGGAGTACTTGTTATATTCGGTGATGGAGCTACTGCGGCCGGCGTAGTTGCTTCAGGGATTTGCACTGTATTGGATTGCAACGATATTGTTATTTTGTTAGGTACTAAAGCTGGCGTTTCTGCATCAGGTTTTGCAATAACATCTTTAGGAATGGTCATCTTAATGGGTCCATGTTTTCTGGAATTCCTTGATCTCTTTTTCTTTTTACTCTTTTTTTTACTGCTACTTGTTTTAACTTTTGTTTCCACTTCCTCCTTAGTCTCGTTTTGGTCATCCTTAATTTCTTTCGATTCCTCTTCTTTAATCGGAGTAGTGCATCGGCTCACTTCTCCTGACATGGAGCCGCCCTCAGACGGTGCTACAGAAGCCAGAAGTAATAGTTGGTTACGTTTCTCAGTATACATTTTGTTTGCGATTTTTTGTGGATTTTCATCGTAAAACTCTTCATCTGTTTCACTTTCCTCAGTTTCTAAATCACTTTCAGCAATAGGTGGTTCGGTTTTTTCAGGTATTAATATAGGAGTTTCTGCCATTCCCATAACATCCACATTGGAACCGTTACTAACCCTTCTTTTGGAAAGTGATTTCTTTGGTTTCTTTTTCTTTTCATTTCCTGATTCCTCTGAAGAATCAGAATCTGATGAACTGCTTGACGAGGAGCCACTACTTGACGAGCAACTGCAATTAGAACCACAAGAGCAACTGGAATCGCTGTCGCTGCTACTACTACTAGAGGACGAAAGTCCACCGTGTCTTTTCTTGGGAGATTTTTTATTTTTCTTTTTATCAGTACCGAAAACATCATCTTCGCCATTAACATCAGTTGGTATTACACAATAATCGTGATCAGATTCGCATACATGTTTTCGAATAGGAACCAAAGGGGGTGTCTTCTCTTTTTGTTTTTCTACTTTTGCCTGATATTTTTTAAAGTTATCCCATATTTCTAAAACTTTTTCTTCATTCGGCTTATCTTCCTCAGTTGACTCTTTTTCCTCTGCATTAAATACAATTGCAGACGTCGTTTCAACGTCCATGGTTGCTGGAGGTTTCTCATCTACTTCTGGTTTGCACTCTTCAGGTTCACTCTTAGGCTTATCTTCAGCATTCTCATCCTTGATTTGCGAAACACCACTATCTGATTCATCACTACTATCACTTTCAGATAAGTTTAGTGCTGGTAAATTAACATCTATCAATAATGCGTCTTTGTCTTTTATTTTCTTTTTTTTGCCTCTTTTGGATAATCGCTCAGTTCCAGCCTCAGCTTTATCTTCAGAGCCAGTTTCTTCTTTAGGTTTATCGTCAACTAAATCGATAGTTGGAATCGGTTCTTGGGGATTTTCTTCTGAAGACTCAGTCTTATTGGGCGTTTTCTCTTCATCTAAATCTTCAGTGACTAATTTCTTCCTATGTTCATCTAAATGTTTACTAAGGAGTTTCTTAGAGACAAATTTTTCTATACAGCCTTCTTCAATACATACATGAGGATATTCCTCTGAATGAAATCTTTTATGTACTTTTAAACTGACAGCTCTAGTAAATTGCAGAGTACATTCATCACAAACAAAAACAGATGGGGGTGTACAAAAATGATAAACATGGGGCCATTTTTTCTGCAAACATCTTTTACATAACACACTCTCTGTTCCATGCTTCCAAAATAAATGATTGGTTATATCTGGCTTATTTCTATAGGCTATACCACAGCGATAACATAAATGGTGCAGTTTGTGTTTCCACACATGGTTAGATAGGCGTGCTTGGCTTTGGCAAAACTCTAAACACACATCACAAGTGTGGTGTATCTTACGAAGATGAACCATAAGTCTGAATGATGAGGATATATTGTCTACATTACAGAAACAGCATCTATACTTAATTTCATAATCCAAATCATATGTTCCAGGGCATAAATGACATAATAGTTCACTATAAGAATAAAAATTGTTTTTACACATAACACATAGCAATATTGTTTTCTGGTGCATTTTACGATTATGCAAATAGAGATCTTTATGAACAGAAGTTTTGAAATAACACTGAAAACATTCGAAAATAAGGTTTGGCTGAACTGTGTCACACTTATCTATACTATCATAAGAGTCCAAGTTGATATAAACTGAGGAGACTTCGTGAGCTGCAGCTTTCACTTTAGCTGCAATAGTCTCTGGCATGAGCTCCTCAGCTGTTATACTGTCCACAGTGGCTGAGAAACGATGCTCGGCTACCATGTGAAGTGCAAGCTGCTCACAATTTACTGCAATTTTACGCACATGATTACAGTATATGCAGTTAAACACAGTTGAGGTTAAAAATACCTTCAAGAGATCTTTCATGGGATATTTATGAATTGGCCTATCCAAAGTTAACTCAGTAACAGGGATATCATCGGTCACTTCAGGGTCTTCAACATTAATATCTTCCGAAGTTTGATCAGGTGGTTCAGTTTTGAGTTCAGGATTTGGTGGGACCTCTTCTTTAATTTCAACTTTTTCTTCATTTACTGGTTCAGGCTCATTTTTTACTTCAGATAAATCTTCTTTTGGTTGTTCAGTACCAACACTGTCTACAGTGTCTGTTGGCTCTTCTGTCTTTTGTGGAATACTTTCATCTATGCTCATATCTTTGTTATCAGCTGGTAATTTTTCACCAGTATCACTGTCTGATGAATAGTCACTAGATGAATCTTTGTCCAGAAACTCCTTAGGAACCCTCACAGTCAGCTTTGGTACTCTATTTAAAGTATTGACCTCCTCTAATTTGTTATCATAAATTGTAGATTTGATTGTATTTTCTGGTTTCATTTCAGGTAACCTGGTTATAGGCTCAATGTTATTATTGACAAGGGTTTTAACTACAGTCTCTTTGTCATTCTCAATGATTGTCGTCTTCACAAATGGACTATCAGCTTTATCACAAATTGTCATTTTGATCGAAGGAGGTTTTACTTGAGGTATTGAATAAAGAGGTCTTGTTGAAGGTGTTTGATCAGGTGGTTTGTCTTTTTCATATCTTTTTGGCGGTCTTCTATTACGTGTTGGTGGTTTATGCGCATATTGTTGTCCAACTGTTGGATCTACGGTTGAGTTTATAATAACTGGAGAGTTGGCATTGTTAAGGCTTAACTTTAATTTAATACCACACTCTTTTTCTTTTTCCACAGGTTGAGGGGTAGGCTCCTTTTGTTTGAATGGTGTTTCATGAGATAGGGATTCTGGGTGATTATCTGTGTCTAGTGCATCACTATCATCTGACTGGTCTAATGATTCCTTGCCATTTGGCACAGAAGAACTAGGGTTTTTATCTTGAGATATTTGGTTAATAGGGCTAAGAGGAGGTTTGTCAATATTTGATGTTATGACATTATTTGTGGAGTTTGAAGTTTGGCTGTTATCTTTATTGGTAGATGCCGAACTCTCTGAACTTATACTTGTGTCACTTGCACTTGTTATACTTGTATCACAAATATTGGAATTTGATTCTATCCTCTGAGACTGCAATGTTGGGTCAGGTTTTATTTCAGCTACCTCTTTTGGCTCAGTTGCTGGCTTTATGAATTCTTTTGTCAACACAGGTCCATTTGGAGCAGATTCATTATTGTTTTTGACTAATTTTGCATTGTTTGACTTCATTGAATTCTTACTAATAAGAACAGGCACAGGTTTTGGTTTTACATTATTACAGTCGTGATTGAAAAAGTCATCCTTCTCACTACAAATCTCATCACAAACACAGCACATCAAATAGAAGCTTCCATTGTAAACTTTACAAAAGTCCTCTTTACTATCATAATTAAATTCTTGCACATTGTGTTTGTTTGTTAGATGTGAAGACAGTTTCTCTGCCTTTGAAAACATTCCTAAACAAAATAAACATATATGCCTACTGTGCACCTCACGCATGTGTAAAAAGAGATTCCAGTTCTCATAGTATGTGCCACAAGCAGAACACAGGTACACTTTGCGAGTTACTCTTGAGGGGCCACTGGTATTGCTGTCAGTGCTGGGAGCGGCCTCCGGACTCAATGCAGGTTCCTTTGCTTGTGCCCGACACACCAGTTGATGCTCTTTGAGCATGGCCAAGGTCTTGAATGACATGGAACAGCATTTCCGACATTTGAACTTCACCATGGGCTGCAAACCTAAGCTCTGAGCGTACTCTTTCAACTGGGGGCCCTTTTCCGTCTTACCCTTTTTGAATTGAAATAGCTGGCTCTTGGGCACCAGCCGAGGCACGGGTTTGTCTCTCTCACTATCAATGGTACGGTCATTGTGTGATGAAACATTGTGAAACTGATTATGGTCCAAGCGTTTCGGGACAAGCTTGGGTACGCGAGGGATCAATTTGGGTGTACTTGTATCACTGGGTTTGTTTACAAACGGTTTTCTTCTCTTGTTTACACTATTGACTGTCAGAGGTACCGAATTGTCGACGAAAGGTCTCTTGCCCAAGTGTATGCGGACTGGGTTGATACGTTTCCTGAACTTGTCGTCGTGCAACGCTTCGGCGCTGGGTCGTCGCACTTCGAACGACTTCTCGGAAGGGCTGGAAGGCTCCCCGGCAAAGTCGTGTCCATTAGCCGTGAGTTTACAAGACCGATCACTGTACAAGTTCGCAAGCGATGTTGTGCTGATTTTATCGTCCTTAGCGTTGACAATATTACCATCTTCCATAGTTTTCTGAAAAAACGAAACACGTGTTCGGTTTGATTGGCGAGAAACAAAAGACGAATAAGAGGAAATCAAATTATATTCGAATTATGATAGCGACAATAACAATTTCATGATAGATCGTACCTCTGAAGTCGTACGTCCAGTACGAGTACAAAAGAAGTGATTTGTTTCCATGCATCCGTTTGAATAGAGCACTCCTTACATCAGGCCTAATAAGAGGCAGCCGCAGGCTGGTCATTCCCGTAAAATGGCGTCACTTCGCTGAGCGAGGATTGCTGTTATCAGAAGTTTTGCACTTCTTTTGCACTACAACTGGCACGGTGTGAAAACATTTTTTAGCTTTAATGGCTTTATCTTATTTAATAAAAATAGCTGTAATTGAACTCGTCGTACTGTTTATTTCCAAACACATCGAAAAATTGTAGCGCGTTACGAGAAGCTAATTCATGACCCATAGACTAAAATTTTCTTCTCCTTATTTTTTTAAATATTGTTAGTGATGTCTGTAAAATCAAAGTGCTTTTCCAACACGTGGTTTACACCATAGACAAATAAGTACAGTAAAATCGGGTAACTTTGGAAATTATTAACACGCGTTTACGCGTTGCGCGTTACCAAGCTTCATGATTGACTCTGATTGACCCGAAAGATATTGTTATTTAAAGATATTGTTTGTTTTGGCACAAAACTACGAAATCAATAGTCCAATAGTCTATAATTTGTCATAGAGCAGGATGTAGGTACATTTAAACGTTCTCAATAACGTCTTAACAGCGATTTCATACTTCCTTTTTTATATCTGTGTACATTTAATAAGGTTAGAGTGAGACACGACGACAACGCGCCAGAGTAGTGTATCTCTGTAAATATCTCAGGAGAAGTATTGATCTTATAGTATGATCGAGTCTGTGATTTTAAGTCACTAGACATGTCAATGTCACTCAGCAATGTCAAGACTAAAAGTGTTGAGTGTTCTATAACTTTTATTGTCTATGGCTGGTCTATGGTTTGTAGAAGGTTTCGCAAAAGGAAGGGAAGAGGGTTTTTACAATTTTATTTTAAAATTTTATCATTTTATTTAGAAGAATTTCGTTTTTAAGTTACTTTTTATAGACAATGCGGATGCAAGATGATGTCTGATCAGTTTAGGAAGGTTGAGCCTTATTCTCCGAAGTCCTCACCGCGAGGAGCGAGGTCACCAGTGGTTCCACGGCAGGACTCCTCAGGAACTCTCAAAACTACCATTTCACTCGGCAAGAATCCATCCATAGTGCATAGTGGACCTTTCTATTTGATGAAAGAACCTCCAGGTGAGAAATATACGAAACGCGAAACATGAGTTTTTATATGTGAGAAATAACAACAAACAGTAAAAAAAATCTCTAAAATTGTGATCTTATATTGTTTTCAGCGGAATGTGAACAAACAGGGGCCACGAACTTGATGGCGTATTATGGCTTAGAGCACTCATACAGTAAATTTAATGGTAAAAAACTAAAAGAGTCTCTATCATCTTTTTTACCGAATCTTCCTGGTATTCTGGACGGCCCGGGGCAAGAAGACAATAGTACCCTAGGATCGGTTATAGCCAAGAGGCCAATCGGTGGTAAGGAGTTATTACCACTGACAAGTGCACAGTTGGCAGGGTTCCGGTTGCACCCGGGGCCGTTGCCTGAACAGTACCGCTATGTCAGCGCTGCTCCACCCAAGAAACACAAACCCAATAAACACAAGAAACACAAACACAAGGATGGCGCACCGCCTGGACAGGATACACCTTTGCAAGGTATTTATTGCAATATTGTATTCTGTTTAATTGGTACTACTACTATTAGTCAAATAAATTATTTTTGTAGTAAAAAAGTGTGTCGAACTTTTATGACTTCACAATTCAGTACTTCATACAAAACCCCATACTCTGCATGCATTAAATTATAGGTAATAATAAGGAATTTTCACAAACAGACTACAGCATAGTCAACTAAAGACTTCATATGCATGAATAATTTAGATATATTTAGATGATCCTCTAGTCACTTTTCAATGTTCCAAAATATAATATATAATTATTTTAGTTATACATTTCCATACACTCCTTTCATTTGAGTATACATAAATTTTTTAAATTTAAGATGTCATATTATATTATATCCTTGCATTAAATTATTTATTTTCCTTCATAATCAAGTTCATCATAATAATTATCACAATGTCAAATTATACATCAATATCAATGTTGTGTAAATGGGTAAGTATATAATAATTAATATATAATATACTGTGAATTTAATCTTATTAACTAGTAGGTGCCTAATACTTAACACAAAAAACAATACATGTATCCTACAATATTTTAATTAGGGTATTCACAAATTACGTAGTAGCATTTGTTAGATAGTCTTTTAACTTATTTTTAAATTTGAAAAAATCGTTTATTTGATGTAATTCAGTTGGTAATCGGTTATAAAGTTTCGGTAACATAATGTAAGAGCTGTTACCAAATTGTACTGTTCTGGACCAAGGGGTGTTAAACTTGTTCTTGCGTATTACTTAAGTTCTTATACATAAGCTATGTGCTTTTTGGCGAATAATAATGATTCAAAAATATACATACAAGCTAGAGTTAAAATTTTTAGTTCCTTAATGTATGGCTTGCAACTGTCGGTCTGTTTTAAGCCACATATTGATCTTATGCACTTTTTTGTGCTTTAAAAGCATGATCGCGCTCAACAGAGTTACCCCAGAAGATAATTCCATATCTCAAAGTAGAACACACATATGCATTATAAGCGACCAATAACGTTTCCCTGTTTACAATTTTAGATAGCATGTAGAGCACATATGAAAATTTATGCAATCTTGTACAAATAGACTCAACATGTGCCTTCCAATTTATTTTTTCATCTATATGAAGCCCTAAAAATTTTATTGTTGATGTTCCAGTGACGTTGTGATTTTTGTATTGTACTTGTAATGATTTAACGACAAACTCCCTGTCCGGTTGTCCATACAATGATAAGCTCCATGTACCATCACACCCACTCTAAATAACGACAACAATATGTCATTATTAAGCAATTAATAAGAACTTCAGCTGTATGCATTCTTTTATTTATTAATTTGTCGGCATTATAAATGCCGAAGATTTTAAGAAATTATTTATTTTGCTTATTGTGATTACCTTGCATATGTTTACCTCGGCTGCTAGGCTATTGTTAGATTGTTAGGGTTATCTATATGTTGTAAATTTTATACTTTATTAGTAAATAATATAGTAAAATAATATTGATTTTTCTTCTCTCCATTCTCCAACAACAACTCTCAATAATGCCATAAAATGTGCAGTCCCTTCAGTGTCTCTATGCAGGGTTTATACTGTATAAGTTAGTAATAATAAAGATAATTGCTATATCAACAGGATGCAAGCTATCTTTGTGGCAAATTTTATAAAGTTATATTCAACGGCTAACCTGTGATTAGGCTACTGAGACAGATATGTGCTTTTGTTTTCATAATACATATTATAATATAGGGGAATGTGCATATGTCACCGTAAGATTGCAAAAACCGTTAGATTGTAATCTAACTAGCGAAATTGTAAACTGTCGACAGATTACAATTTAACGCATTATTTCTCGGTAGATTGTAATCTGTTAGGTATATTAACCCGATAAAACATAAGTGATTATTTATGTCGAACCTTAACCTAACCTACAAGAAAGAGACTTGAAGAGAATGTAAATACCTACAATGAATATTTGACTTTAATTTATATAAAAATTGACACCCAGAACATTGAACGGTTCACAATCTGTCGACAGTTTACAATTTCGCTAGTTAGATTATAATCTAACGGTTTTTGCAATCTTATGGTGACACATATACTTGAAAGTGGGTTAAAATAACAGTTTTTCTAACTTTTGTCAACAGCAAATCATATCTAAACCATTAATTTTATATTTATATCCTCAATCCTTATTTTTTATTATGAATGCCAGTTTATCTTTCTGTTCGTGTTTTAGCTTTTCACAGAACATCTGTTTTGACAAAATTTGGTACAGAAATAACTTGCAACCCAGAATCAACTATTTAACTGGAGAATCAAATTGATTACTTGAATGATTTCATTATTTATTCCAATATTCTGCATGTGTGGGACATATTATGCAGTACTTTCAAAATTACAAAACTCCTTTGGTTAGAACAAAGACTAACATCACTTGTTTTTTGTAAAGGCTTGATTATCACAAAAACTTTTTTCCATGCCATGATGCAAGTCTGCACGCAATTCTTGACATGCATATTATATCGGTCAGGTGAACTTGTATCAAAAAGCTAGCACCCCTCGTGTGCGCGCCAATAGGTGGTCATTTACGTCGTCTTCGACATTCAATATAGTTCCACTGCTGGATAGGTTTCTTGTTTCTTACATACGCCGCGGTATTGCGTTCGTCCGTGCGTTGCGTTGAATTCGTCCGACCACTTCTAATGTCGTAGTTCGTATGTCAGCACTGAGCTTTCCAGTGTGCGACACAATATGCAAAGTATAAAAAATATTTAATTAAATTTATGTTCTGTTACAGACTCCTCAAACCCCGACACATACGAGAAGAAGCACAAAAAGCAGAAGCGCCACGACGATGACAAAGAGCGCAAGAAGCGGAAAAAGGAGAAGAAGAGGAAAAAGCAGAAGCACAGCCCCGAGCACGGAGGCCTCACTCCCAACCAGCACCCAGTGCCGTAGGGGTGCTCTGTATGTACCTAGTTGTAAGGTCAAAGTGGAATCGCATTTGTTGTTTTGCACAGTCAGGTTGAGTAAGGGGGTAGAGCATTTCAAATGTATCTTTTTTTACGAAAAAACATTTCAGAAAAATGGAGGCTGGGGAGAGAAAAGGAATCCAAAAAAAATTTGGATGTGGTTTATTCATGTTAAGCCATTAGTTTACTTGGTTTTGAGCTATGTTAATTTAAATTCTGTTCTCTTTTCCGAGTTTGGTACCGCTCTCAGGCTTTTCAACTCAAATCTTTGTTTGTTCTCCCTGGTTCTACTTAAATAACCTTACTCATACCACACTTAACAAGAATGCCACCAAAAACTGGGCCCAAAGAAAACGTACATCTCTTTGCTTCTGATAAGGTTTATGTGTTACTAGTATGTAAGGGGCCATCCATTGAAATGTTACTTCTCCATATTTGACATAACTTCATAAAGCTCACGGAGACATGCTATGACCCATAATAGCTATTTATGCAACTGTATCGTAATGAGGGTCATTTTAATTCGAGTGCTGTTTTTTGATACGAGGCTTGCCGAGTATCAAAATAGGATAGTACGAGAATTAAAATGACTAATTACGTACAGTTGCATACAAGATTTTATCTACGACAAGGACGTCTTTATAATTTTTTACTTTGTAAATTAATAAAAAAGTCAAATCAATTGACTGGTTGGGAAAGTGCCAGAACCCAGAGCCGCTAAGCTATAGGTATCCTATTTATGAAGATAACCATATCGATACAGCTACGACTCATAACGATACAGCTCCCATACAACGAACTGTATCGTTATGAGAAGCAAACACGAAAGAGGGTTCAATTCGATATAGTTGTCAAATTCGAAATTGGAACTTTTCGATGGGAGTAGATAAAAGTGTATTTTGCCTTTACTCAATTTTTACAGGCCTGTAATAATAAACTGATATAGACCTCAGATCAGCTTGTCAAGTATTAGAGTTAAAACGAGACAGATTTATGATAGACATAGCTTTGTCTCGTTTTAAATGCGTCTTTAAGTCTAAAGTCAAAATAAGCTCTATTTGTATCATCTTTAGACCTAGACTTTTATTAGTTGCCGGAGTGGCAGTAGGTAGAAGTTTTCAAAAAGTAAAATCCCAACATAAACCCTATTCGGGTGAATAGCCTAGTGGTTTAGGTGCCCGGCTTCGTATTCGGGTGGGTGGAGATTCGATGTCCGGGCAAGCACTTAAACTTTTCAGAGTTTAAGAAATTAAATATTTACTCGCTTTAACAGTGAAGTAAAACATCGTGACAACCTGCACGCCCCAGTTCTTCATAATGTTCTCAAAAGATGTCTACACTTGGCCAGCGTGGTGGACCATGGCCAAATCCTTCTAATTCTCACAAAGAGCTTGTGCTCAGTACTTGGGCAACTGGGTTGAAATAATCAGTGGCGTGCAGTGGGTTTGAAGCTAGGGTAGGCATTGGTTAGTCAGAATACTTATTTACTGACTGTCATGATGAAAAATGATCATTGACTTATTTGCATTTGGGTAACTGAGCTTAACATAAACTTAATATTTTAAAATAGCTGTCACACAGCCGACAAAACTATTTTTTTTAAGTGAAACTTCTTTAGAATCGTTGTGATTTGAAAATTCGATGAAACGAAAACACGACACTAAAAAGAGACAAACATATTCATAATAGGCTTTAGCCTACGAGAGAATGAGATAGAACGCAAGTTATATTTATCTCATTCTCTCGTAGGCTACTTTTCTGAAGTTTCACTTCTGCCGTGTGTGAATTGCACACACAACTTTTTTTCATTAATTTATAGACTAGCGCTTGGCTTCAATCAGACTTGCTGGATACTTCCAGCAAGTCTGATTGAAGCCAAGTCTGAGGTGGAGCGCGCTTGCCTAAACACTTGCTTTAACACTAATAGTTCCGTTCTTGTTTTAGTACGGGACCCTAAACTTGTGACATCGTCAATGGATGGTCCTTAAGACACCTACTTTCTTTGGGACTTCGTTTCCTCCATTTTTATACATTGAAGTTGTAAAGAATGTCAAATGATAGAATAAGTTGTATTGTAATATAGTATATTATGATTTATGATAAACTAGCTGATACTCGCGACTTCGTCTAAGTTGTATTATAATATAGTATATTATAATTTATGATAAACTAGCTGAAACTCGCGACTTCGTCCGCGTGTTTTAAGCATTTTTTTAAATTCCCGACGGAACTCCTTATAATTTTCCGGGACAAAGCCTATGTGGTGTGGTCTGTCCTTCAGGTGTTCAACTATACCCATGCAAAAATCACGTCAATCGGTTGCTTTGTTGCGGCGTGATTGAAGAACCAACAAACAAACACATTTTGGCATTTATAGTAAGAAGTGTTGATGTCTCAACATAAATACTGCTGTTATATTTTGCACTTGCGGCTTATCATTTGTAACAAATAATTGGTGCCAATTCGGTTGTAGACAAACTAAATTGACAGATCTAAAATTTCGAAAAAAATAGCACTATTTTTTAACTGTAAAAGTTTTGTTTGGGAAAGGGTCTATCTATTCTATGGTCTATCATTGGTCAGTCGCATTTCTGGTTTCTTTTTTCAAAATCGCTGTCGCATATTGAAACCCTGATGCGACTAATCTTCGAACCCCATATACACATTTGATAAGTACATACTTCTACAACCGAATTACCAACTTTTTCGTTTAATTCGCATAGAAAGTTCCAATATATAACTTATAATTTGTAAATACTTTTTACATAAATAATAATATAAAATTATAAAAGAACGCCCTATAAGTAAATCGTGAGATGTTTTTTACGATTTACTTATGGGGTCTTCTTTTATAAACTCACTTCTGGATATACCTTGTTTCAATTATGTATATTTCAATATTATTTATGTACAAAGTGCATCAACTTTTTATATCATATCTTCTTCTGAAATAATTACATTATGTTGAACTATGTGTACAGTACCTATGTTTTGTTTTACGTAGTTTAAGTTTCGAAGTTCGAGATCCATGTAATGGTTTTTTCGTTTGGGAAAGTATAGAAAAATCTTAAAAAATATATTATAATTTTGTTCATATTTTTTTTAAAAGAAAGTTCTCAGCATAAAGTAGCTACGGATCGGCACTGGGGGGTTACTACTATCGCTTAAAGCATTATTATTTGAAAATTTCACTTATATGTCCCGTACCTTGATGTCGGAAGGATTATTGAAGTGAAAACTTCTTTAGGCGCGTTGAGCACTTTTTGGTTGGTGGTAAAAATGTGAATACGCGTGATCGACACCATTCTTCTTAAGACAAAAGGTCTTTAGTATAATAATATAGTACATTTGTAATTAAACTTTAATGTATTAGTTTTAAGGTTTATATTAATAAGTGCTGTGTAACCGTGGGCGACACCTCGCGTTGTTACGAAGACAAAAGGTCTTAAATACATATAAATATAATACATTCGTAATTAAACTTTAATTTCTTAGTTTTAAGGTTTATATTTGAAATATTTTTATTATTACTATAATTTTTTTGTTATTAGAAAATAAAATTAAATATTAGTTTTCACTTCTATCGGCAGTCCCTATGACTGCCAATTTTTATTGTTTTTTTAATTTATTTATTTAGATATCTTTATTGCACACATAAATATACAGTTAAGAAGTTGTAAAACTACATAGAAACATGCTAAGGCGATTATAATTATTATTTCAAAATACGAACTTCAACAATATTAAAACAATACGGCTTTATGCGATGGTAGTATGCCCCTCGGCCACCGCAGGCAGTTCTCATGTTATTATCATTTCAGTGTCACATCATTGTAGCGGATTTCCGGCACATTTGTTCTCGGTTAATGCGAAAATAGCCTTGTATAAATTGCTGTATTGTAATTTGTAGCATTGTTTCCTATTTTATGTTAAGTTGATTTTATTTTTTAAAGCAATTGATGTTATCAAAACGCTTTAGAATAGAGATATTATTTATTTTTATAAACAACTAGCTGATACCCGCGACTTCGTCCGCGTGTTTTAAGTTTTTTTGATTCCCTCGGGAACTCCTTAATTTTCCGGGATGAAAAGGAGCCTATATACTCACCAGGTCCTCAACTATGCCCTTGCCAAAAATCACGTCGAACCGTTGCGGCGTGATTGAAGGACAAATAAACACACTTTCGCATTTATAATATTAGTATGATGAAGATTTCTGTACTTGACGACTTTTGCACCTGTTCTCTTTGCATCGACTGCATGGAAAAATGTCGCCATACGCAAAGGTACTGTTACTGTAGTTAGATTCAATAATTTTGGTAACTGAGATAGCTAAGCGGTAAGGCGCAGCGCAGGTACAGTCAAGATGAGTCATTGACTGATACGCAAAATATTATTACGGTGCCACTGCAGTGTTTTCGGCAACCAAAAAAATTGCATCGAACTGTACAGTCCCATCAACGTATCTGACCCGGTGACAGCCCATTCCGGTGACAGCGTCGCTAGTAGATATGAGAAGAAAAAAAAACTTAACACCCATAAAAATTAGTTCCAATTTTGGCCACAGGGTCAGTGTTTGACGGACTAAGTATAATTATTGTAATAGTTTTTTAAAAATCTAACTGCACAAACGATTAGAGATCCTCTCTACGACGACCTTTTCATTCGGAAAATCTCATGAAATTATCACACGATAAAGTAATCTTCGGTCAAGTTGCAGCTTCTATCAGAGCCTTTGCACTCGATGGCATTTTCGCTTCAAACTTGACTTCTAAAATGTTTGAAGAAGTAAAAAATCTGCCAATTGACAGAGAATACCTGGCAAAAGTTAAATATTATAGTCCCACAAATTAATCTAACCCGGTGACAGCGTCGCTAGTATTTATTTAAAATAAAATAAATAACAATAATTACTAAACAGGCATAAAAATTTGTTCCAATTTTGGCCACCGGGTCAGATAAGTTTGTAGTACTGTAAATGATGGGTCAAAGTGTAGTTTTGCTAACGTTAGACGAACCAAAACTGCGTGTGAAAATTTGTCACCGTGTGCAAAGGCTCTACAATTTTCATAGCAGTCGATGTTATTTTGGCTAAGTATTTTATCGTAACTTTGGTTTGGTCAGTCCGGTTTATGTATTACTTTATGCGTAAATAATCTTGTTTATCGCTTTCTCCGCTCATACCTATCTGTTATCGCTATATGTAAGTAAGTATAGAAATGTGGGATGCACCACCAAACCTTGTATGTAAATATGAAAATAAAATACCTGCAAAATAGTTTTTTTGATAGAACGGTTAAATTGTTTCATTTCTCATAAAAATACCTTCGCCTTGAAGCATCCATTTGATGCTGTCTGTTACAAAACTATAACTAGGCATATTATACATACCCATAAGCTATAGTTTTGGAGGGTCTAGTTTTTTAATGTTTGATTGTTCCTAATGGTGTATAAGGGCACACACCAGTACACACCAGTAAGACACGGCCTAGGCGCTAGCTCACGCATAGCCCCCGTGACGCCTCTATGAGTATGACACGCCTACCCCTATATTCAATGTACTCTGTGACACGCCCGACCCGGATCGCTAGCGCAGATCGCCATCTACG
The DNA here is from genome assembly GCA_923060345.2 of Erebia aethiops. Classification (NCBI taxonomy): domain Eukaryota; kingdom Metazoa; phylum Arthropoda; class Insecta; order Lepidoptera; family Nymphalidae; genus Erebia; species Erebia aethiops. Next base: position 17,480,359 of record OV281091.1, on the reverse strand, counting down.
CCCCCAGGCGGCACTCACCGCTAACAGGTGCCACCACAGCGCTAAGTTACGCCACTCACCGCCGACAGGTGGCGCCACTACGAAAACTGGTCACAGAACACCACAGACATGTGCAGAACACATATTATATCAAAGACAATTAGTAGGTATGTCACCGTAAGATTGTAAAAACCGTTAGATTGTAATCTAACTAGCGAAATTGTACAAACTGTCGACAGATTACATTTTTTGGTAATTAATGTAATCTGTTAGGTATATTAACCCGATTATTTATGTCGAACCCTAACCTAACCTACAAGAAAGAGACAAGAAAACGTAAATACAATGAATATTTCAAAAATTCACACTCAGAACATTGAACGGTTCACAATCTGTCGACAGTTTACAATTTCGCTAGTTAGATTACGATCTAACGGTTTTTGCAATCTTACGATGACATAATATATACTCCTAGGAAACTGAGGTGCAATCATGTAAGGATCGCCGATCAAATCGTTAAAGTTCGGCTTCAAAGTACCTAAAATAAACCATAACATCATTGAATTAGAGCTCAAAAGCCGAACTTTAACGATTTCATCGGCGATCCTTTTTATGTTTTCTGTAATTTACTTTTGTTATGTGTGGTACAAATAAAGAGTTTAATAATAATAATCCTTACATGATTGCACCTCTGGTCCACAAACGGTGACATCAGTGTTCAGTTACGCCACTCGCCGCCGCCATGTGGAACCACTTCGAAAAGTGGTCCAGAACCGGCAATAAATAGCTAAATCTGTGATCCAAGTTATATGCCGCAGAGAAATTGGTGGATGCACATTGCCTATATCCTAAGTAGCGCATGAGCAATGTCAAACTCAGGTTCAGTTTCTCAAGTCGCGCGCTGTTAACGTGTCATACAGTTCTGCAGGCTGCAGCTGGAACATTCTCACTATGACTGGATGCAGAAGCTTGAGCGCAAAGCGGAAATGCTGTTCAGATTTTGCTAGCATTTCCAGACTTTGTAGTATTTTGTTAGCAAAATTTATCTACAATCAAGGTGGCGTAGCGAGGCACGGACAGAAATGTAATTTTTTGACACGGCTGAACCGTGGCGCCCTCTAAGATCACTTTTGTTTGTGGATTCCCATCGAATCCTCTGAATCACGTGAGGAAACCTGCGTCATGCACGTCTGATGGTTCTAATCTAATAATAAAGGTCAAAGGAGTGTGAAATCTGCCAGCGAGTTTGATCAATTTAAAAAGTTAAGCCCTTCTCATTCTGAGAAGTCTCATGTTCAATAGTAGGTACCTAGCCCGGCGAAGAAACAGATTTAGAGCTGTCATTTAAGTTTACTACTGGTTCGCCCCGAACTGAGACACACGCTGAGACCTCGCGGCGCCATCTATTGACATAAATGTGAAGTTCTGTTAAAAATACTGAAGCTCATTAAAAATTAAATAATTCCGTTTCCTTACAATATTTATCTCATTTTAGTATTTGTTGTTCAAGTACAGGATATAATTGAAATAATTGATCAAGTTTAAGGCTCATCCTTTCAGAAAATTTAGAGTTCTGAGGTCATCTTTGGACGTTAGAAAATCTCCACTTTGAAAGCCCCCCATTTCGTCAATTTTGGGGGAAAAATTAAAACAAATATATTTTTGGACTCTGTTCCTAATTATCTTTAAAATGATATACCGCAACCCTATGTAACTTTATAAAAAATATTTTACTTCGCATTCGCTTCTATGAGAGCCCCCCTGAAATAAAGATTTTTATTATTTTTAAGCCATATTCGGCGGGAGGCCATTGGTTTACATATTATATTTAAAGCTGAAGTAATTACGTTCAGTAATTCAGAAGTTATAATGCTCTGACAGACGGACGGACGGACGGACAAGTGCCAATTCACCCAAGTAGACTCAGAGACCTTCGCTTCGCTCGGTCAATGAGATGGTTTGATACAGAATTGGCCACAATGTTTACCATTAATAGAGTTTATCAAATACATCGCTGATAGAGTTAAAATAAAACGCATAACTATATTATCTGAGGGCGAAAATTTATTCAAATTATATCCACATTTATACAATACATACATCAAAATGTCGGTTTCGCTTCCTATAAAAAGACTCGTTCTTAGTTAAAATTATTACAAAGAAATAAATTATTAGTAATGCAGCACCAAAATACATACACCATACTTACAAAAATGATAATAATATTAATAATTCCTACTTACATTTACCCATCTCGAGATCTAACTGCGCAGTACCTATCAATGGGAGGGGAGGAAACATAACTTTCTAAATCGTGCACGACAAAATGGTAAAGGTTGTCTAATTCTAAAATGAACGGGCCTCACTACACGTCCGTGTCATTTATTGCACTAGTCGATAGTCGGCATACATAAACCTGATTGCGTAATAAAATCGTAATCAGTTACGTTAATCAAACGGATCTCGGGCCTCATGACATATGTACGTTTACTCTGACTTTTTACATTGCAAATACGATTGATCGACGTGAGAGCTCGCCACGTAAAGTGTAAGCGAACGTCAAAGTAAAATGGACCCAATAGCTCTTGCTTTAAAGTCACAAATTCAGCGTTTGGAGCGCTGGCTGTGAATAAATACACGAAATGATGAAGTGAGCTCTACACCAATGCAGTTAAGATTCATTTTACTTTAACGTTCGCTTACACTTGGCGTGATGAGCTCTCACGTCGGTCAATCGTATTTGCAATGTAAAGACTCAGAGTAAGCGTAATGAACGCAAATATGAAATTGAAATAATAGTTACAGGAGTTCATAGATGCATGCATGTCGAAAGTAATACGTTAAGCTCTCAAATGATTATGATTTTATTAGACAATCGGGCTTCCGATCCGGCCATAGAGTTCACATCTAAATAGCCGGCGACTGAACGACGTCCAATTTGTGTGTATTGCCACAAAGTTACTTTGCATGTAACCATAAAGTGTAAAAACATCTGAGGTGCGTTCTTTTTTAGATTAAGGGATCTGTGTTCTAGCTTTTCACTTGCACGAATTATTATGACTGGTCAGATTTTGATAAATTATACCAATTTGATGTCAATGTCTTTTTGCATTTTTTTTAGATTTATGCCCCCTCCCCAGGCTTTATGGCATTTAACTATTATAGACCAACATTCACAGACGGATACAAATTCACTAAGTGCCAATTGCTAATTCTCTCGGATTGTAAGCACGCTCTTTAGGGTCTCCCCAAATCTATCAAAGCGGCTTGAGCTGGTCAGAAAAAGTATGTATAATATTGGATAGAAGCAGGCGTTAATTTGTGGAAGTCCATGAAAATCAAGGAACAAGAAGCTTAAGGCGCTGTGAGCTAACGCGTGCGGGGGTGAAATCGAACAAGCGCATGTCGCAAAAAAGGCATGAAATAATTTGTAAAAAAATAATATTTACTTTTCAATACAAATGAATCCGACAATGTGTTTGATTTAGAAATATGAATTTTATCTTATATTTCTAGAGCTAATTATTGGTTTCAATAAGGAGAAAAATTGCTTTAAAAGGTAAATTAGAGGTATGTTTAGAATAAATTTCAATGCAGAGATTTTTTTTTAATTTTGTTTAGAGATGCGTCAATGGCTGCTCAAAGGTCTTGAAAACAGCACATTATTTTTACAAGCATACATTATGTCACCGTTTGATGGATACATTGCTTCTAAAAACCCCCTTTTACGCTACACAGGGCCTTAATTCTCTATACACCGCCAAAGCAGACAAATCTATGTGGCACAACGTATCTTGCGATATTCACGACCCAATATAATTGTAAAAGTACAATCGTGCATTGTCAACATCTCCTGAGGATGCTCCGGTGTCTTAGTGAAACGGACCTACTTTGAGAATAATTTGGAAGAGTGCTGGCTTATTGGGATGTGATTATCGCAAGCTACGCGCTGTTACCACATAGATTTGTCTGCTATGGCGGATTATAGCGAATTTAAGTTTCTTGATTCTTTATGTATACGGTTTTTTTTTATCCACTACAAGCTAGCCCTTGACTGCGATCTCACCTGATGGTAAGTGATGATGCAGTCTAAGATGGTAGCGGGCTAACCTGTTAGGGGCTTGGCAGTTATATTAAACCCATGCCCCTTCGGTTTCTACACGGCATCGTACCGGAACGCTAATTCGCTTAGCGGCACGTCTTTGTCAGTAGGGTGGTAACTAGCCACGGCCGGAGCCTCCCACCAGGCCAGACCAGGGAAAATTCAGAAATTATAAATTACCAAATTGACCCCGCCGGGGATCGAACCCAAGACCTCCGCACGTTAAGGCAACAGCGCTACACACTGCGCCACTGAGGTCGTCTAAAAACATTAAGTCATTAAGGGCTGGTTACTTGGGGAAATAGTTGTTATAGTTTTGGGGAGACCCTTATCCGTCGCAAGAATGTGGCGGTTATTACAATAATTTGTTAGCTATTAATAAAACAGGAATTGACTATTTAAGCCCGAACCGGCAGGCGCTATTTATCAATATGCATTTCTATGTTAGGCTCAGATTACACAGATTCCAGTTAGTGGTGACGAAACCAGTAAAGGGTAAGGTTAAAGGTCTACAATAATTGCTTGTATAATATAATAGCTCAAGCATCTACCGGAACTGTGTAGTCGAAGCCTTATGATCTATTGTAAAGTATCTATCTAATTGTATAGGCGAAGTACCCGCAAAACTCATTCGCTATTTCGTGTCTAACTACCGTCGATCTAGCCTAATACTATAAGGCTAGAAACATACTTGCAACACACCACCCGACGCGAGTCGTGTTAAAACCAAAATCAAAACGACTGGAAAGAAATTTAACGTCTCGCCGTGATGTCAAGTGTCTTAATTTTACTGCTCAAACAGAATAGACGTGGACCTCGCGTAGCGTGTTAGAAGTATGTTTCTACCCTCAGACTATAATACATTTTGGTGCGCCATGGCACTATGCAAATGACTATTCTATTATATCTAGCTATGGCGTTTTTCATGTAACTACAGATTGGCTGCAAATTTTATTAATTATCTTGAAGATAAAGTAGATGAAAAATTTCCTATCAATATAGTATGAGGGACGAGGGTAGTAGAAAATATTGCAGTAGAGGGTAGCAAAGTGTGAAATATGTGGGTTAGAATGTCGGGACTATTTAGCTTTTGAAAAAGACTATCACCCAATTCTAACTTCCGTGAAAAATTAAAAGAGATAATATGGAATTTTTAACTACCCTACAACTCCACATTATTTACCAGTGTACAATGCAAGCCGAAATGAGTAGTTAAATGAAAGAAGCCTTCATTAATGACTTCAAATAGATATAACTTTAACATATTTTTTCTTTTTGGGGCTGTCATACATGTTTATCATACATTGGGGCAAAAATTCGGTTGTAACCAAAACCACTAAATTGACAGGGTAAAAATCATTTACCTTATGTTCCTTGCAAAAGGGACAGCCTGATATCTATTAACCTATTCCTGTCCAAATGTTTTAGGTCAAGTTTTAAGTACGACCGAATTTTAAAAAAGCAATTATGTTACCAATTTTTTTAATAAAAAAACTATATATAATAATTTACATCTTAATTAATATACAGTCCCTTTTATAATAAAAACCAATGCAGTTAATAGAAAATTGTGGAATTAGGTGGTAATAATAAAACGTGGTAACTTCCAAATACACGTTATTTACAAAAAAGGCTGAGATTTACGCCGAAATCACTCGAAACAATTTTAAAAATTGAAGTCTCGCTTCAACTAATTTAATCACAAGACTTCATACAATTCTAGCGATCAGATTAGTTTAACTGAGAATAAAATTTTTGAATTTGTTTTGTGCAACTCGGCCATAGAGGGATATATTTTTTAAATACAATTGGATATTTGACAAATAGTCAAATCAGCAACTTTTTTCAAACGTCAAAACGCGTCCTAAGTATGGGATTAAAGTTCGACGCACTTTTTTACTTTAATCGATAGTTTTAAATGGTTATTCAACATAAAACTATCAAGATACGTGGATATTACGACTTTTGGGAGATACTCTATTTAATAATCACTACAAAATAATTTATTTGAATAGTAGTCAAATACCCAATTGGACGCCTCGAGCGCTTTAAGTTACTGTACATTTCCATGTTTTTTTAAAAAAAATATACATACAATTTCAGGCATGTCAAACGTAAAACCGCTCTAAACATCTGTACTGGACGTGTGTTTCTCAATCTATCACATTGCGCGTACAACTTTGAGCAATCATCTCACAAAATTCATTCCTTCTTGACGAAAATTACTCTAAAATACAGTCGCATATGATTTAGGCATAAAAGATCACACTAGCTAGGTTCTGGCCCAAAATTTAACATATTTGACACTACAAGAAAGATTTAAAGAATGAACAAATATAAGACAGCTGAAAGATTTAAATAATAAACGCGCGCCCTGCTGTACGCGACGTGTAGCGATAGTATCTTAGTAGGCTCTAGTACGCTCTAATAGCACCGCCATTTTTTCAAACGATTTATCGCTAGTGTGATCTATGCCTTATGTCGACAAGATCATGTTCAAGACACGAAATTTAATTTTTTAAGACAGCCTAACTACAGCGTAAATCATTTTTCTATATAATACTTTTTAGTTTTAAATTCAGTAATAGCGAGTAGCAAAAACGAAAAAAAAATCGGACTGCGTTATTTTATTAAGTAAATAACCATTTATATTTGTGATATTATAGGCAAGTCGAAAAAAATACATATAACTTTTGATAATACAAAGCGAAACTTCGGCAAGCTCAAATTATAATTATACAATTGCAAAAATCCTTTAATTAGTATCTATACAAATTATTATAAAATAAAACATAAATATTCAGATTATTAAAATAAAATATGCACAAGGAATAATTACTACATTACAAATTAAAAAGATAAGCAAATAGCATAGATTATTATACATTTGAAAAATTCTATCGTATTGGTTTTTAAATAGTTCTAAAACCAGACTACCAATAGAAAAAAGATTGATGGGAAATACATGCTCCTTATATTATGGCTTGATAATATCTATCCAATATACATGAATTCTACCCATCAAATATAATATTTTTAAATTATAATTTTTATATAATTATTATTTTATATAATATTAAAGGAATTATATTTTCATCATTGACAAAGTATGTACAAATTAAAAATTACAATAATTATTTTAAAATGAAAAATATTATTTATAAAATGGTTAAAAATCATTATTATCTCAAACATCGAATCGGCAAATATGATACAACTCTTTTTTCTTATAAAAACAAAATGTTAAAACAGACTAAATATTATTTACTCAGTCATCTTTTATAAAATGTGTCCTTAATAAAATTGTGATATTTATTAAAGGTGGAGTCTTACTATTAAATTGCTACGGTTTCTCAGGAGAGCTTTGCCGCCACATAGCGGCCCTAATGAAGTGAAATTTATTCTGTCCGTAATAATTATAGGTAACAATAAATAATGTAACGTCGATCATATCACTAACACATTGGGGCTGATTCTGTATAATACAATCTCTAAACTAAACTAAAATGGCAGCTTTAAATCTGGTTCTGTCCCTTTCCGTAGGAAGTATTATGAAAGGGTTAGCAATATTTGTAATGCTCTAATTTTAGTTTAGTTCAGAGATTGTGCACTACAAAATCAGCCCCAGTATCTACATATAAAGCTTCTAAGCCATGGTTTCTGATCCTTTTTTACGGACCCTGTTTACGCTATTTTTTGTCAGCCGTCTTTACAGTATTACATTTTGTTAGGGTTCACAAATATAGAATAATTTAAAGCTGTAAGACTACTGGCCGTCAATCTACGATACCAGTAATGCAAGTCTCCACGCGACGTCACGTTATGACAGCTATCTTGTACACAGTCCATTCCACCGTCATATTACGGCCGCTATGTAGCGTCACGCCTTTCCTACGTATAGTACGTCAAACTTATCTGACCCGAAAGTCAAAATTGGAACTAAGTAATTTTTATGCCTGTTTAGTTATTGTTTTGAAGTGAACTTCTTTAGAATCGTTGTGATTTGAAAATTCGGTGAAACGAAAAAGCTACACGAGACATATTATAATATATAACATATTCATAAATAGGATATAGCCTGCGAGAGAATGAGATAGAAGTTATATTTATCTCATTCTCTCGTAGGCTACTTTTCTGAAGTTTCACTTCTGCCGTGTGTGAATTGCACATACACAATTTTTTTTTAATAGATGCGACGTTTACCCCGTGTCAGATAAATTTGACGGACTGTAAACGTAGTAGCTTTAGGGGTGTTTGTGTGATTCTGGCTCTCAGGAAATACTACGTTATTCACAAGCACTACGTTATAAAGCATCGTTCTATTTTGTTTATCCAGTTTCGTACCGACATCTATTCATAATAATTATAGTCTCATTCGAAAATTTCACACGCAAATGCTTTTTAAAAATGCTTATTTTTTAAATTACTTAAAAGTTCAAAATGGCGGAAAATAATTTTGATGTTCGTATGTGCGGCCCGCCAGCTCAAATTTCAATTACATACAAATCCAAAGGCTTTCTTTTCGAAATAATAAAAAGCTGGCGGGCTGTGAGGTGTACCCTCCTCAGTATTGGAATTAAGAAAAACATTGGCACTGTACTAAGCTAAATCCTATTCTTAAATGGGTTTATTTTACTAAATTTTCGATAAGAAGCCAAGCTGTTTGATTGTGTTAGGTAGGTACATTTAATTGGCAACCTTTTCTCGGAACGGGTCCTGTATAACTTATATCACGCAACATCAATCAGCATCACGCTTAATTCTATACCTAAGCTAGGTTTCTAAATTCTCGATATGAAGTCAAGCCTTTGCGTTTGCCAGCTTGTATAAAGTATGTTAGACTTGCAAATTGCGGTATGCATAACAGCAAAAATGTGCGAAGATTGGCTGGTGGTCATATTTCTGTTTCACGCGACGTCGCTCGGTATCGGGGGCGCTTATGTATCTTATACGGCGCTACAATCGACGTCGCTAGGCGTCGGAGACTAGCATATATCTTGTGTCGCGCTTCACGCGTCGTCGCTGGGCGTTGGAAGGTTGCATATATCTTGTGTGGCGCTAGGTGTGGGAGAATCGCATGTATCTTGTGTGGCTTTTTGCACAGCGTCGGTCGGCGTCGGAGACTGGCGTATACTTTGTGTGGCGCATCACGCGACGTCGTTGGGCGTCGGAGATTGGCGTATACCTTGTGTGGCGCATCACGCGACGTCGTTGGGCGTCGCAGACTGGCGTGTACCTTGAGTGGCGTATCACGCGACGTCGTTGGGCGTCGCAGACTGGTGTGTACCTTGTGTGGCGCGTCACGCGACGTCGCTCGTCGTGCAGCGGGTCACAGGTCCTTGAGCAGCGCGGACTTGGCGTTCTTGAGCTTGTCGAGGCGCTTGGTGAGGTGGCTGTTCTCTGTCTCCAGCTCCTCTACCCGGTTCAGAGCTTCTCGCGCCTGTGGGATAAACACTTCCTCAGCAAATAGATGGCGATAAAAAAAATTGTTTGTACGATCGTATGAAAAGTACAAACTACTAGATAATGCCCGCGACTTCGTTTTTCGGTTCAACAGATGGGACGTCAGAGAGATTCACTTTTGCATTTGTAATATTTGTAAGGATTTGGCTTGGGTAGTTTTAAAAGGAAAAGAAAACTTCTCGGCTCTCTGAATTTTTGGCTCTTCACTTGATCTGGCATTACGGTTTCATAGTAAGAATCCTCTATGCAAGAAAAGACTTGTTTACCTTGTAAATCAGCTAAGTAAAACTAAAATTATTAACTAAGTTAAAATAGTAAGTATGAATTTTAGGTTTTCACAAATTTTTAATTGTTATTTACACATATCAGGAGCAAAAACGTTTACTGACTTATTTCTATCTAAATAAATAAAATTGATGTTATAATGGGTATTCTGACAACTAGTCAAATCAGCATATTATTTTCAACCGTTAAAACCTCGCGCTTTGTATGGGATTTTGTAGGAAACACTTGTGACATCTTCAAAAGTTAAGGATTTTTTTTACTTTAATCGATAGTTTATAACCCCCCAAAATCTCACCCGGTGACAGCATCGCTAGTATATTATAAATAAAATCAAAACTAAAGAGGCATAAAAATTAGTTCCAGTTTTGGCCAATGGGCCAGATAAGTTAACTATAAAATAGTTAACAGGGGAATTGGAAATTACGTCTTTTGGCACGCTCAATAATAATTTATTTTGACACAGACAACATCCCAATTTTCGGTCAATCTATGTTTAAGACTGGTCTTAATATTCTAAGAAACACATTTTATCAGCGATTGTTTCAGGGTTTAGAATTTGGCAAATTTTGTTTGTATACTCAATGTCAGAATTAGCCAGAATATGTTAAAACACAATGTGTAAGTAAGGGACTATATTAATTAAAAAACAAACTAAACTATTAACACAGGGGCTGGGGTCACTCTTGGTATGTAGAATATATACCGTTAGGTATCACCGTTGTTTATTACTGCCCAAAAGTCAACCACTTCCTGAAAAATTTAAATATTTATCTTAGTTTTCTTAATTTTAAGAGCTGATGTAAGGCCTGATGTGCTGCCCACCTTGCCAAGCCGTGGTGGTAAAATATTGTAAATATAATGTGGGGAACGCATCCAGTAACTATTACTTAATACCGATATTTTGTGCCCATCACTAGATATGCCCAACTGACAGGTGCCAAATTCTCATTCTCAGAGTGTCCCAACTTTAGCGTACGTAAGTAACTTACACTAACATTTGAGTGCGATACGCGACTTACAAGACTGTTAACACTTTGTAAGCATGACTTACATGAGTAGGTAAAACTTACTAGTGTAAGTTAGGGTGAGAGCAGACTACTTCGGGATGAGTTTACAGAGAATCGCGCACGGGACGCACCAATGCGTTTTTGAAGCGAAAACTTCTTTAGGCGCGTTGAGCACTTTAGAGGGGTAAAATTGTGGAATACGCGTGATCGATACCATTCTTCTTAAGACAATAGGTCTTAAGTATAATTATATAGTACATTCGTAATTAAACTTGAATGCCTTAGATTAAAAGTTTATATTTGAATTTTTTGATTTTTTTTTAATAAGAAAAAAAATATTAAATATTCGTTTTCACTTCTATCGGTAGTTCCTATGACTGCCAATTTTTTATTTTTTTGAGATCTCGGAGCTCCCAAACACATACGCGCTGAGAGTGGCCACCGAGTGGGTTTTAGTGAGTAAAAATCTCACATAACCCGATTTCTCACCCAACAAATCAGGCATTTAAGAAGGCGGAGGAGGGTGAATTGCTCATACAAACGTAATACCAATATAATTTGTAATTCGAAAATATTTCCACCATATTATGCAATTATTTAGACTGAACTTGCGTTTATCTAGGTTCCTGGATGATATGTAAAATAAAAATAAAGAGTAATAATAATGTTTTCAAAATACTTTCCCAAAATTAAATGTAAACGCATTGCGTTTTGCATATTTTTACGACATAAATGACATGTTTTCTCCTCATTTGTTTCATATTAAAACCAACGATATCTTACTACTAATTGATCAGAAACAGCCTATATTGTCAAGTTACAGAATAACAACACGAAGTTAAAAACACAACAAGTTTTCATTCATCATTTTTGGTATTTACGGAACAGGACTAAATGTATAACAAATTCTGAACGCTCACATTGCTATCGCAATTGCACGCGATCATGTGTCATCAGGCAAATAGAGACAGCAATATACCGGCAAAGGAGACGGTTCAGATCTGTATGGGGGCGTAGGCCAAGTCTTGTACAAGCAGAGAAATGAAGGAAAATAAAATACTAGACCAGTTTTTATTGGTCAAATCTACGAATTCGTCGTAATTTCAGTGGTCAAATTATTTAATCTTTCCAAGTTATGGAACACTAAATATGAGTGCGTAACAATGGCGGATTCATGTATTTGACGTTTTCAAAAGAAAAACACGTTATTTTAACAGTGACGGTCAGAAATGACATTTGATACATTTCGCGCCTATCTACTGCCTTCTTTATGGCTGAACGTTGCCATCTTGGAAACGTATCTAAAACTTGAAATACATTTTTATTTTTTGCTCGTTATTTACTTTACTGTTCAAAATTATTATATTTTTAATACAATCTATGTATTTTCCTCTATTCATGGTAGAGTGTACAAGAGTAGGCCTAAAATGAACCCTTTCCTTTATATTTGCGGGTTGAATAGAAGTTGCGAGCGGCGTTTCGCCGGCCTCTTAAGAAGATTTCCCCCCAGATACAATAGAAAAGTGTGTTCCGGGCACGCACCTCTCTCTGCAGCTTCCTGCGCTCCTGCTTCAGCATCTCCTCGTGCTCGTCCTGGTGGTCCTGGCGCGCGCGCAGCCTCGCCACCTGCAGCTCGAGGCGCGCCACCGCCGCCGCCTGCAGCGCCGCCTCCGACTCCGCGCGGGCCGCGCGTGCCTTCGCCTCGCCCGCAGACTTGCGGAGCGCCTCCACTGCCGAATCACAATACCGTGGTCAAGATTTCGTATTGTGTACATAATATATTGTATACATACTAATACATTTTTCTTTTTACACTAAAAATTCTTTCCAAAAAACCGACCGAGCCTGATGCGTCAACTTTGCTTATCCTTGGTATACCGCCCGACTTCAACATAGTGGGTAGAAATCAAAATTATTTTTTACTTTACAGTGGCGTTGGAAGTAGGTTTTTTGGAAAGAATTTTTATTTTAACTTTTTAGTGTCAGGGTTGAGGATTTAGAGTCAGAATTTTATTATGGGACCACCTCGGGAGCTTCCTCTAAAGACTGATAGAAAAAAAATTCAAATCGGTTCAGAAACCACGGAGATATGCAACGACATACATTAAATAAAATACGCGCCGAATTGAGAAACTCCTCCTTTTTCGGAAGTCGGTTAAAAAGAGCTGCTGCTGAGTTTCTTGCCGGCTCTTCTCGGTAGAATCAGTTTTCCGAACCAGTGATAGAGTTGTGAGTCTTACTGAGACTTAGTTGCGCGCCAGCCACCGGTGGCTGTGGTCGAAGGTCCGTTTGTGCCGAGCCAGTGGTGATGATACACTGGGGTCACTCACGCTCAGTGTCGTGTTCGCGGTCGAGGTGCGAGGCGGCGCCGTTCTGCCGCGCGGCGCGCTCCTCGTTGAGCTGCAGCTTCAGCTTGCGCACCTCGCTCTCCAGCGCCGCCTTCGCGCCCACCAGCCGCTCCAGCCGCACGTCTGCAACACACGACCAGCAACTGACAACTGAACTGAACTGCCTGATTGAGAAGGTTAATAGACCTCGAAAGGGATTAAAACATTACAGTCTGATGCAAACTTTGTGACGTCTCGGCAACGTCTTGGATGTTAGCCGCGATACCTAATATTGTGTCCGGCGCATCGAAACGCATGATGTTCGTTGGTGTTGTTAAGTCATAAAGTTTGAATGGGACTGTACGTAGAGTTCCTTCTCCCGCTTCGTTCAGCAGCTGTTGACTCATGTGACATTACACGCGGCAGCACGCTTCACCCACCTCCGGGTCGGGCGCACTATCGGAATCCACAAACGCACTGTGTCTCTGGCACATTGCGGTGTCTCTGGCACATTGCGCTGTAGTTACTTCTTCTCAGAACTTGCCAATAAGGAAAACTAATTTTGTAGTAGGAAAGTATAGTGCAATAGGACTCTAGCTCGCGAAAAGTAGGCGGATGAGAAGGTTAGAGAGACTGCGTGTGGTGACAAACTCTCCAAAAGGCTTATGATGGTGAAATTACCCCGAAAGAATATTGAAGTAAAACTCCAGTTCGCGAAATGTAGGAGGATGGGAAGGTTAGACTCTTAGAGAGACTGCGTGTCATGGCGTCGTTTGTGACGTCACTATTATTTTTACCAATGTACTCTGTGCAGTGTGCAGTAAGCAATAGTGTGATTGTCAAAGCTCGAAAACAAACCATTGTGACGTCATTCGCTTCTTGGTGTTTAATCAATTATGGCGGATTGCCGTATTTTATAATTTTATTTTATCAAAATAAATAGCAATTTCACTCGAAATAGAAAAATAAATACGTTTTTTATAATCCATGAATCCTATTTCATTAGATAAATTCATAATTTCATTGATTCTTGGTTACTGTCATCATGCCTATTCAAGAGCCATTTTGTTACCTAATGTCCCTTCTCCCGCTTCGTTCAGCAGTTGCTCCGACTCGTGCGACACTAGCGCCAGCGGCGGCACGCTCCCGCAAGCTTCCCCCGCCTCAGCGCCGGGCGCGCTCGCGGCCTCAACGAACGCGCGCCCCGCCGCCGCGGCCGCCGCGTCGCGCGCGCGCACCGCGTCCCGCGCCTGCGCCAGCTCGCGCTCGAGCGACGCGTGCTCGCGTTTTAACCGCTCGAAACATGAGCACTTCTCTCTGTGTTCGCGCTGAAACAAGGCGTGACATTTAGATTTATTGAAGTGAAACTTCTTTAGAATTGTTGTGATTTGAAAATTCGTTGAAACGAAAAAAAAGAGACAAACACATTCATAATAGGATTTAACCTGCGAGAGAATGAGATAGAATTCGAGTTAATATCTCATTATCTCGGAGGCCTAACTGCCTCGTTGGTCTAGTGGTTAGCATGTTCGACTGCGGCCGACGAGGTCCCGGGTTCGAGTCCCGGGTCGGGCCATAGCAAGTATTGGGTTTTTCTGAAAAGAAATTCTCAGTACTAGCCCGGAGTTAGGAAAATTGGCGGTGTTACACCCCCGTGCCTCGGAGAGCACGTTAAGCCGTCGGTCCTGCGCCTGATCTCTCTCCGGTCGTGTCGGATTTTCCGTCCCATCGGGCTATGAGAGTAAAGGAACAGAGAGTGCACCTGTGTATGCGCACACACTTGTGCACTATAATATCTCCCGCGCAGATGGCTAATCTCTTTGGAGATAGGCCGCCGTGACCGAAAATCGGTCGGGACATTATTATTATTATTATCTCGTAGGCTTTCTTTTCTGAAGTTTCACTTCTGCCGTGTACGAATTACACACACACATTTTTTTTAACCAACTTCTAAAAAAGGAGGTTGTCAAATTTTTTTAGTAGTATAAACATTGTTGTTGCACATAATATGAGGGTGACATGGACCATGGTCAGTATTGATATCACAAACTCAACTTTTGGAACACTATTTTCTGTTTCAAACAGCATTTTATTTAATGTTACAAACATTAAATAAAATGTAAAGAATGGCTAGGAGTTGATTGGTCAACCCAAAAGAAGGGATTTCTGACTTCAAATTTTTGGGCCATTATTCATTACCAAACTCTATCTGCTTTAATTATTTTACCAACTTGGCGGGTTTTCTGTTCAGGAATATTTTGTCTTTTATGTCAAACTGTCAAAGTTTTTAAAAAGGAAATTCGCTTCTCAAGCTATTCCAGAAGCTTAACTCGGCTGACAATGTCTAGTCAAAAGATTATGGGAAGTTACCTGTAGCTGCGCGTATTCCTCCTGCAACTCTTCTATCCTGTCCTTGAGCAGTTCGAGCTGGTAGCCGAGCGCCGCTTTGTCGTTGTCCAGCTGGGCGTTCAGTATCATCGCCTTGCGGAACTTCTCCTCCACTTCTTTGAGCTCATGCTGTAAATAAAAACACATTAATTTATTAATTTGTAGCTGTTAATCATATGGTTCACTACTAGTTTTTTTTAAATTTCGTACTTTCCTTTCCATCAGGTGAGATCACAGTGTCAAGGGCTAACTTGTAGTGGATAAAAAAAACTTTAACAGGTTGCAAATTGTGGAGTCAATGAAAAGCTTAGGTCTGGAATCCTCAAAAGAGAGAGCGTATCAAGCTAAAACATGGTGACTTACTGTTCTCCTGCATGACTAGGAATGAGGTCAAGGGTTCAAAAGTCGCTCGGGGTAGTGCAATACTGTACACACTGGGGCGTTAATTAAGATTCACTTGATGTGTTTAGGGCATTTGAGACTTAGCTCCAATATAATAATTATTATATTATGAACTACTTAGCTGATGCCCGCGAATTCGCCCGCGTGCATCGTGAGTTTTTTGATTCGTAGTATGTCTTTCTCAGGCCACAAACGATGTCTGATCGACATTTCATGAAATACGGTTGAAAAGATGGGCCATGAAATCGTAACAACCAAACTCACATTGGCATTTATAATATTGGTTAGGACGAATTACCCTGAGGTCTTTGATGCTAAGCACGTCGTCCGAGTCTTCTGAACTCCGTCGCGGGGAGTGCATCGCGCTGGGGCTGAGTGCCGCCAGCCGGCTGCCGGCGCGTCGCCCCACTGTCTCTGGAAACACACACAAAAAGAGTTAAGCCGATAGTGGATACATACTCATAAGCGTCTCACTAAACTTATCAACGCGGAACCGGCTTGAGCCCGTCAGAAAATCTTATTCTATACGGCATTAAGAGTGAAAACTGAAAACGCGGCAAAATGCCGTCTCCGCGTCGGTAGCCGTCGCGTCGCGTCGGCCCGGGCAGGCAACTTCTTTTTAACTGTTAATACCATAAACATAAAGCTTTCTCTGACCCGCTCAAGCCGGTTCCGCGTCGTGGGGAGACCCTAAGAGGCCAAGTTATCCAACCAACGTAGTAATTTCTGGTGTGAGGTCTTCATTACCTTGGGACACAAGCTTAAGACAACGTATAAGGCTTCTTTGAAGTTTGAACCATATGCCCGGCCCATAGTTACTTCAGCTTTGCGACTCGCTGAACTAGTAATACTCAGAGGCTCAGAGCCATCTCTCACCTTAATCCATATTTCTCAGAACTTTAATTATGAGGCCCATGAAGCTCTAAGTGGAAGAGTCGGACTCAACACGCAATGTTTTGACGGCCTCTCTGGCGCAGTGGTGAGCGCTATTGTCTTGTAGGCGAGAGATCCCGAGTAAGATCCCCGGCAGGGTCAATTTGGGAATTTATAATTTCTGAATTTCCTCTGGTCTGGTTTGGCTTTGGCCGCGGCTGGTTGCCGCCCTACTGGCAAAGACGTACAGCGAAGCGATTTTGTTCCGGTACGATGTCGAGTTGAAACCGATTAGCAAATCTATTGGCTAGGTTACAAAAAAGAAAACATCCTTCGCTACCTACGTAAAGCACGTTTGTGTTGAAAGGCAGACTGAGGCCATTAAAAACTCCACGAGAAACTGGAATTTCGACTATCTACGGATGCAGGCAATGACGACGCCTTGCGTTACGATAGTAGAAACTTAGAAAGCTGAAGGAGGAACTACTAACAAGACAAAAAGTTCATGCGCACCGTTCTCCGAAAGTTCAAAAAGTTCTCCGAAATATATCGAAATTCCGCGGACTCGTACGAAGCGATTTGCTTCCTCGTTCTTAATTCGAACAGCTAGGATATGGAACGACCTTCCGGCTTCCGTTTTCACCTCCTCTTTTCATAGAATGAGTGAAATCAAGAGTGAATAGGCATCTTCTAGGCAAGCGCGCTCCACATTAGGCAGCATCACCACTTGCAGACAGGTCTGATTCCCAACTGTCTAAGCAAATCGTAATCATTTGACAGCTGAAAACGTATTACTCGAACTGTTTAAGGAGTTCATACATGCTTTTTGACGTGCAGGCATCTACGAACTCTAAACAGGTCGAATTATCCGTTTGACAAACGATTTCCTTACACAATCGGGGGGCAGGTCTGATTGCAGCCAAGCGCTAGCCTAGACATATATATTTTTAAAACCTGTAGAATACACTAGTGTTTACCTGAGTACATATCATAGGCCTTGTCAGCATGGTCCTCTTGCTCGCGCTGCTGTCGCTCCAACTCGCGCATGCGGATCTCGCGCGCCTCCGCACGTGCCGCGCGCCGCGCCGCCAGACGCTGCTCCGCCTGTGGGCGAACACCTTCATTAACTACATGAACTAAGACTCCCTCCACTTTTCATATGAGCTATGGACGATAGTGACAACCCACTAAAAGGAACTCAAGGATATATATATTTTATCCTTATGCTACCTTTAGCTGTAGTATAAAGACATTATGTACAGCGGAAGCATATTATATTCATTCAGTGGCTCGACGCCCATACAAATGACATACCTTTTCGACGACCTCCGTGGCGCAGTGTGTAGCGCTGTTGCCTTAACGTGCGGATGTGCTGGGTTCGATCCCCGGCAGGGTCAATTTGGGAATTTATAATTTCTGAATTTTCCCTGGTCTGGCCTGGTGGGAGGCTTCGGCCGTGGCTAGTTACCACCCTACCGGCAAAGACGTGCCGCCAAGCGATTTAGCGTTCCGGTACGATGCCGTGTAGAAACCGAAGGGGTATGGGTTTAATATAACTGCCATGCCCCTAACAGGTTAGCCCGCTACCATCTTAGACTGCATCATCACTTACCATCAGGTGAGATCGTAGTCAAGGGCTAAGCTTGTAGTGGAGAAAAAAAAATACCTGGCTACCAAGGTCGTTGTAGCACCTAAAAATACGGTACTCACACCTATGTACGAGAGAGGTAGGAACCTGCCTACAAATTTGACATTAGTAAGCAGATTCCTTGTGCCATGGACACAGAATTCAAGAAAGAACGTGTCGAAATACTTAAATGTTTTCACTCTGATACAGAAAACCAAGTTTAAATAAAAAATCTCTGACACAGAAAAGTGCAGTGCGGAACTAGACTGCATTCAATAGAATAGTCACCGCAAACTATCAGTTATGACGTCTTCGGACTTATGCTTCCCTGCTTCCTGTGATTCTGCGTCACAGAATGTCCCCCCATCCCATCTTAATTATAGAAATGTACCATTATAGAGTACTTTTTCTACGCATACAAATGCAATTTGTGAATTCACATTCTGCACACATTCTCAATATGTTGTCTCCACAATTATATAATCTGTCCATGCTAGTGCCATCTCCTAACGAAGGTTGGCAACCATGAATGCTAATTGGATTTATAGTGCGACAAACTTAACTGACCCGGTGAAAGCCTCGCTTGTATCCAATTTTGGCCACCGAACCAGATAAGTTGGATGGACTATAGTTCACTACAGGTGCGGTCATCTTAAACCACTGCCGAAGGCACTTAAACAAGAATGTTCGTCTCCGGCTATCTGTCCAAGATATTTGAATTGAATGTTTTTTTTAAAGTAGGAATTTGAGACAATAACACAATATTTTATCGTCGAGCGTGTGTTATCGCGGAGCCTGCTTGTTTGGCGTAGGTAAGTATTATTACCATGTATTACCTATTCTGTGGTATTATCGTGCACTAATCTCCACGCACATTAACCTGTTTTACTAGTGAATACGTTTCCCGTAATCATTTCATACTTTGAAGATTATTTATTAGGTTTACTTTCACTCTATGACAAGTAAGGAGTTGATGATATCACATGATCACTTCACATCCGATGGTTCAAAAATTTTATGATGGAGTCAAAAATTTTGCGAGTGTCGCTACTCGCTACTTCGTCTTTAGAAAAGACTAACTTATCTCCAAACTGCAAAAGATCACTACTAAGTCGAGAGTGCAAAAAGACAATATTAAACAACTTTATATGAAATCAACTTTTGCTCGACGTTTGTAATACGAACCGCTAGGGTGTGGAACCCGAACACCCTCCCAGCGCACGTGTTTCCTGCCACATATAACTTAAGTACCTTCAAGGCAAGAGTGAATAGGCATCTTCTAGGCAAGCGCGTTCCAACGTAGACCTCATCATTGCTTTGCACTAAGCGTGATTGTCGTCAAGCGCAAGCCTATCACGCAATTTAAAAAAAAAACTATATAATGTGTGTAATGTGATACATGAGACGCTCTATACCTAAATTTATATATACCTAATATACAGTAGCAGCATATGGCTACCGTGTGCCAATGAACGCGTGTTCGGTTACCCGCACATGGGGTAAGATGACATCATTCTTTAGTTTTGATCACGGTTACAAGGGTTTTGATGCTATTACCCCTTTGAATAAATTCGAGCCTTGAAGAAATCAAGTCGAAACTAAATCACCAAAAACGGCCAAAATTGCGCTTGAGCACGCCGTAAAAAGAGTCACTAACTGAGTGACAATATCAACGTGCATAACAAACTTAAATCTCGAAACTTTGAAAGTTCTCGATTGCGAAGTGCCTCTGGGGCCATTACTGCCAACGCATAAAGCAATACTTATTCAATATTACTCAAATGACAGTTTGATGGCACGTACCCTTGACGTACCAAAAATAAGGATTAAAAATCTAAAAAACTAAAGTCAACGATAAAGGAACAAAATGGATTGCATTGGCAGCAGTGGCTATAGCCTGATAGCCTAGTGGTTTAGACATTCGGCCACCTGTTCTGGTGGTCGGGGTCCGGGGATTCTATTCTCGGGCACGCACTTATAACTTAGAGTTATGTGCACAAAATAATCCGCAGTCTAGTATTTGTTTGTTTATTTCAATTTTTACTAGCCCAAGCGTAATATCAATTCTCAGTCTTATAGAGTACTCGTATAAGATCTAATTTGGCTTGATATCAGAGATCAGCTGACCAACCGGCCAGCAAGGACGTATAGAGGTGTGCCAGTTAAAGGGCGATAATCTTCGTTGGCTATCAATTCGTTTATTTTATATTTGATATCAATGGAACTGGTTTTTATTTAAAAAACAAAGAGGATTCTGTGTTATTTACCAAAATGACAATGGTCTTACTATTTATTACGATTTATGACGAATGTAAATACTTTAATATCAAATCAATCATCTTTACTAGCAAATAAGTGACGATCTCCCTGGCACAGTTGTGAGTGCTGTGGTTTTAGAAGTGGGAGGCCCTGGGAGCGATTCCCTGGATCAATTTGGATAATGGGCTCAGGTAGGATGGTATAGAATGGTAGACTCATAAGATACTTAAGGCTGTACTGACACTGAAGTCGCGTGCCGATGAGCCATTTTAATGTGAAAATAAAATCGTCCACACGCTCTCCAGTTTAGCCAGCTTCCATTTAAGGCGGAATCATCAATCCTAACCTAACCTAACCTATCCCTTTACCAAATTTCATCAAAGTCGGTTTAACAGATGGGCCGTGAAAGCGTAGCAGACAGACAGCCAGACACCCTTTCGCATTTATAATATTAGTATGGATTCTTCTGAACGTGTGTTTGTCATTTAACTCCTACTAAACGGCTGAACGGCTGCCTATATCAAAAATAATTTATTTCTAACTGATTATTAAATAGAGGGTCTTCCAAAACACCTAAAATTCACACCCGCGGTTAGTTTTAAGTTATAACCATTTTAAAATATAGATTAATTAAAAAAGTGCGTTGAAATTTGATGACGTCACTATTGTGAATTTCATACAACTTCCATAGTAGAACTGCGTTTTTAAGTTTGATAAAGAGTTGCTGATTTGATTGAATGGTCATCATTGAGTAAGTGGCGCTGCAATGTTCTATAGGTTCAGGGCAAGACAACGTCTGCCGGGCCCGCTAGTCTATAACATTTTTCTATTTGATTCCAAATTCCAATGGAAAATAGCCTGGAATCAATTAAATCTAAAGACTTCTTGTCACTACTCGCCAAAACAGTGACTTTGGTAAAATATAGATACATAAAGCCTAGGTAGCTAACTTGCCACTAAATATACGATTCTATAGAAAGCAAAAGTGACACGTTACACTAGACGCTATATTAAAAGGCTATAATTATGAATAATAATGAATAAATTATAATCCACAGCTGTCAATGAATTGCCTCAGAATAATATCATTTGCATACTACTCATGTCGTAAACTCTACAACATTTCTTTTCAATATAATATATGCGAGTTTCTTTATTAATCGCTTGCTATTTAAATCCAAATCTAATGTATTATAATAGGTATGAATAATTTAAATTTCCTAAGTGTTTACTAATGTGTTAGTGGGTTGATACCCGTTTGATAATGTTAACGATAAACATAATAGCCCCGTCAAAATAGAATTTTTAAACGACTTCCAAATTTTCGGTTTTTTGGATTTTTCTCGAAAACGGTAAGTTTTATCGAATTATAGCCTGGACAAAAATTGTAGGTCATAAAATTATCTACAAAAAGGTCCTTATACTTTTTTTCCTAACAATCACCATTCCTAAGATATCGCGATTCAAAAATTGAAGTTGTTACATTCCATATTATATGAACACATTTCCATACCTGGCGCGTTTTTAACGTGCTTTCCCCGGTAGGCCTACTCACCAGGTAACCAACAATTTTGACCTTTGACCATGAATAACTTTTTTAGCAAACATGTGATCGATGGGGATTTTTGACACTCTATTGCTACAGTACTGGTGTACCCAAGGTCTCTAGCAAAATTCAGCTCTGTCGGAGTTTATGTTATTTGATCACTATTTTTATGTCTATTTTGACTGGACTATAAGAATGCAGAATTTTAACTGCATCCTACACAATGGAAAACAAAGTGTAGGTAGGTACTAGGTACTGTCGACGTCAAAAGTCCATACATAGCTTAAATGCTAAAACTGTGCGCAAGCAATCTGGATCACTCATCCATACAAACATAATCCGTCCAAAATACCTATTTACTCTTATTTAACACTATTAGGTTCAAAGTTCAAAACATTACTATTCAACACTTCTTAGATTATTGCCATAAATTGTCAACAATTTCAACCTACATGATGAATATTATTTAAGTAAGTTTGAGGGTGACTTTGTAAGTAACAAGCCATTTTGTTTGCCTATTTTATATATGGACTTTTGACGTCGACGGTACACAAGATATAATGCACAGATTTTGTAGTAATAAAGACAGGTCATATACCCAAATCTAACCATCAGATAATTATAAATTAATAACAGATCCAATCAATGTTGACGATAGGCAGGCATCTTTTAAAGCAATAATATAACTATGAGTAATAGTTACTATACATCCGTTCAGTGAGATCATCATAGCCCAAATTACAAGAACAGACCTAAAGTGCCTAAACATAATAACTACTTATAATACCAACTTACATACAGCAGAATTAACCTTGCCGTGATCCGAATTATGAGCTCCGAGGATGACATAATACTGGCGAATTCTGTCGAGGTCACCACACGCCACACAAACACAAGTCTGTCGCTAGCTGAAGCCACAGCTGAACTAGCAAGTGATACAATGGACGATTGTATGTTTATTATACTTATTATACTATATCCAATAACACCACAAAATGTGCAACTAAATACTAACTCAGTGTAACTCTATCACGCACATGAATGCAAATAAGGTGTCATACTGGAGTCACGTTACTAAAATATCTGCAACAAATGTAGAAAGGAGGTAGAAGTACCTAAGGATCAAATAAGAGCAACCAAAGGCGCTTCCCTTGATTGAACCCTGCAATATGTTGATGATGACCGAAATTCGGTTTAAAATGGCATGACTTATTCTCTCTTTTGTTGTTAAGGAATAATATGTAGTATGTACTGTGTAGATGTCATCTGATGAATTATTAAAGAGGTCTATAGTAGGTATCCAGTTTCCAGACTGATTTTGTACCTAAATCCGAAAGTGTATTTATGTGTTATTTTTTCACGGCTCAACAGCTAAAAAGATTTTGACGAAATTTGGTACAGATATAACTTGCACCCTGAAAGATAATTCCCAGGGGAAATTTCAAAAACAGATATTCACGCGAGCGATAAAAAGACAAAACTACAATCATCATTGAAAATCTCCTCAGCATTTTGTTATCCATTCCGAATTTCTGAACCACTGAGGTCAAATGAGAAGTCTGTACCTTTAACAAGGTTAATGAGAAGTGAAAAATGTTTCATTCAAAAGAACCAGTTGGCATCACTGGATGACGAACACAACAAAAGTATGGCTTGTGTATTAGAGCGTAGTATTCCAAACAGTAAAGGCTTGACCTTAAAACCTGCCGCTCTATGAAACATCGTGACATTTGAATTATATGGTCACGAATTAAATTACTAAATACAAACATAAAAGAAACATGACAGACACTCCGACAAATTCCTGGCAGCTTACGTAAACAGAGGCTTAAAAAATTGAAACAATATGTCCTAATGAATAGCACTAACACTGTTCACACAAGATAATATATTAGACTGGCCTTCCACCGGTTGTCGCGACTCAGCAGGGAAACTTTTGATAAGATAACCGTGTCCTAACATTATACTATGATTTGATTTAAATTGTAATAAAAATAAAATTATATCAGTAAAAAATTTATCAGAATGCAATATCTCGCTCTCAATGCTGATTTCCCAAATGCGAATGGAGTTATGAGGAAATCGAATTCTTACCTTATGGGTGGAAATTCTTAAAGTAGTGAGTCATATGAGTTTACGTTTACTTTTCTTAGGGAGTTTGTGCAATCAATATCATTCATGTGAAATGATGACGCTAAATGAGTCTATAGCCTATAGCCTCCTGCGCCTAGCCTCTTCAGATGAATAAATAAATCAAAGATAATCAAAGAGGACAATCTCAGCACTGCGTCCGAGGTCGCCAAATGTTAAGGTTTAAAACTTTCATAATTCATAATAAAAATGACAAAACAGCGTCGTTCGGCTGTAGGTATATAATCACACACACTAAACAGATTAAAGGTAGATACAAGATATTTAAAAACTCATTACATACGTGATTATAGTGATCGCCGAGTATTCCAACGATGGAGCCATCGCTTTGTCCATCTTCACCATTACTTTGATTGCTCACATCTTCATAATCAGCTCCATTGCCATTCATCTTCATTATGGGGCCGTTCACTTTTCCTTCTATACTGTTATTTGGGTCATCCGCAACATTTTTATTCACAGTTTCGGTAATTTGGGTTTGAAAGTCTTTATGTTCTTTTATAGTCTCATCCTCGGAATCGTCAAAATCACCATCTGTAAACGCACCACCACTTTCTTCGTCGCTATTTTCAGGAGTTGCGAACTCCGATCTTTTAGCCATAGCCAATGTTATTAGTACGTAAACTTTTTATGAGGAATTGATTCGCATATTTTAAAGTATATACCATACGAAGCACGTATACCTTCGCGCATGCACAAGGAACGCTTAGGCCAAATTAAATGGAAAGGAAGGACGCAATTTTAGCACGTTCTTCCAACGCAGCAATTCAAGTTGTGGCATGATAAAAATATAGCAAATATTATTGTACTATCTTATCGATAAGAAGAAAAGATATTGACAACTTCATTCGAGAGACGTTCGTCCGCTAAAATTCTTTGTTTTTAACGACAAAGACATTTTTGTTGATATTAATAATCACAATGGTCACAAACACGATTTTTATAAGCAGTTAAACGTTTGTCAATACGGGCTATTTATCTGATACAATTCTTCAGAGATATTTTATAAACAAGTACGAGCGGTAAGAGTGAATGGCACACGACACACGCGCGACCGGTGTGGTGTCGGTGATAGACTGTCATTAGCAAGCAGGCCGCATGCTGCCGCGACCATCTTTGCGCTATCGATGTCGTAAGCGCACCGTTAACCCTAACTTTAATCCTAAGGCAATGCTGAGGAGTAAGCGGATCTTTTTCTCTTTTATGTTAACAGATGTTACAAAAATAATGGCTTGCATATTCTTATTCAATTTAAGTCCTGAATCCACTTTCTGTGGCGACTATTTATAGAATTGTCAGGATATTTAAGCTCTCTAAGAGTGTAGGATTTTAAACACAGTTTTGTTTCACAAGGGTTTAGGACTAAAGTCCCCTTGGTTTCCCCTTAGGCTCTAAGCTTACGAATTATCCGCCACATATCAGCAACATACTGCGTCGCTTCACGCATGGCCCGTGGCGGTGTTACTAGGAGTATCATATTATTACTATAGAGAACATAAATAAATAAATAGAAGTTTATTGACCAAACTACTACTATTACACTACATTTAAATTATTATATACTACGTATAACACACAAATTACACTTAAACTACGTTTGGCCAATGGGCCACCTCCTCAGCCCGTGCCACAGCATGAGAGATAGGTATATACCTACCAAACATACTGCAACGCTGATTTTCAGGAGGAGCCCAAGGGTCAACACGTCACGGACCATCTTACACCTAATAAAATTTAAATTAAAAAATAAATAAATAAAAAATTATTCAACTCAAAATAACATCAGTGTGTATTACTCTATATCAAGGAACATCGAAAACTATAACCGCTACAGCTTATAATATTCGACCACAGTCAGATCCAAAGCGAAGCACAGTGAATCACACACGCTGCAAGTTTAGTGTATAGTGTCAGACGACATAAACCGTACTCTCCGCCCGCGCCATTGCATGTCGCTGATTAATAGCTCATTGTCTGAGTAATATGCATGCACGGGACCCTTGCGGAGTCCCCTATGGACGGGACGGTTACTAACAATATAGTTCTTAGATACGAGTATCGTGCATTCCTAACCCAAGTAACAATTCGTTGTCGTATAAAAGTCGTGACAACGTTCTTTGTTTACCTTTTAGTCCTAAAGAAAGGTTGTATAAACGTTATTATAACGTTTACAAAACGCGAAAATGGCCCCAGTTATAAGACCATTTGTCGTTTAATCGTCACATAAAGGTCGCGACGATGACCATTTACGTCGTTTAGACGTCCTGTAGACGTTGCAGAATAGAACGTTTTGATTATATAGACGTTACGAGATAACTCTTACATATTCATAATAATGTTGTGAAGTGACTAAACGTCGTATTAGCGTTATGCGATTGACTGTTTTTTGTAGAAGTTGAAAAGAAATCGTACGTGCTCTTGTGAAAAAAATAATTAACTAAAAATTTATGGTTAGAAGGCAATTAAGTAAAACTAATTCTATTAAAAATTAATTATTCTATGTTTATATTATATTGCGTAGCGTTGATTTCGACTGGGAACTTAATTTTTACGAGAAAGTATATATGAAAATACTATGAATATTTTAATGCCCCCCCGTGATTTTGTGTTTTATGCATTATATTTAAATAATTTCAAATTCTCTTCATTCAAAACTTCCGGCCATGATGTTTTAGTTAGTGTCCAACCTATAAACGACGTTAAAATAACTAGATGTCGTGTAAATGTTTTGGTGACGACATGTTGTAGGATAAGTTGTATTAAAGTTGGGTCTAGACTCCTACTCAACTTTAAGTCTTATTAAAGTTGGAGTTTGACACTTATAGGACTTAATGTCTTGTAATAGTTATATTGCAGTCACAAGAAAACTACTTGGTTGTATAAAAGGCTTAAGGCGCTGTGTGTGGTCAGGGGGGGGGTCTCCAAAGCAGTGTATCCATTAAATGGTGGCATATGGAAGATTGAAAAAAATATATGATGTTTTCAAGACCTTAACTCAGATATTGTTTTATCCCAAAACACGATTTAAACAACTTCGCTGCATAAAAAATAAATTCAAACATACCTCTTATTTCAGTTTTCAAATCAACACATCTCCAAATTGAAAACCTCAATTTACTTGAAAAATATATCATTAAATTCCAAATTCTAAATGACATCCATTGATTTATTAATATTTATTAAAATGTACACATATTTTCTGTTTTCCATTGTATTCCGGTTTTTCGAGAAGCGCTAGCTCATTTTCACCTCCGCCAGTGTTCGAAAGAACTTCACATACGATGGATCTGTGCTCCTTTGCTCCAGCGTTTAAATCGATATTTTAAAATGGTTTTCAAACATAACATGAATAAGACTAATGTTTATTCAACATGAATTGACAGAAGACGTGGATATTACAACTTTCGTGAGCTATCTTCTTTTATATAACTAAAAATACAAAATCAAATAAAGTATGAATATGTGTTCTCTGACCAAACTTTTGACAGCTCGAAATAATGATGCCGTAATGCGCTATCCATTCGATTTTTGACAATAATCGACTTCATTTACGAAGAAGTTTTAATCGATTTGACACATTGATATTACAACTTTTTGTATTGTTTTATAAACATACCCAGGCGTCTAAATGTCTTTTTTATGTAATAAATATTTTTGGTGAAGCAATGCTGTAAATGTATATTTTATTATTTGGCAACATCAATAAGGCAGGTCACAGAAACCATCCAACGCCAAAGATGACGCTACTTAAATGACAATCAAGTGAGCTTGTGTTGCAGCTTCGTAATTATTTTGAAAACTATTTTCAAAATTAAAATCGTACTAGTAATTACTAGATTGACATACGAGTTGCGAAATATCGCATAAAAAGGCACGTCGCTTCACTATTTTATAAAAAAAAACTCCTGCTGGTTGTAACAATGACGTCTTTTAATATTTCCAAGAAGTAGGTAAGTTGTCAAACATCCTATTACTGTCAGAGGGTTCACTGCCATCGCTTAAAGCAGTATTACTTAAAAATGTCAGTTTTATGTCACGTACCTTGAAGGTCCTAAAATAAGGATTATAATTCTAAAAACACGAACGTCAACAATATTAAAACAATACGGATTTAAGCGATAGTAGTATGCCTCCAGTGCAATTTTTGATATGAATGGAAAATAACAAAACAGTGGTAAGACAGAAAGGAAAACTGAAAATCAAGCATTGCCACTTCAGCTTGCTACTGCCTACTCGTCCGCTCTCATTGGACCAGACCGACCAGATAATATTATTATATCGAAAGCTTGCTGAGTAAGGACCTAGTAGTGTCTCAAATACTTCAAATAAGTGCCTATTGCAAGTTTTATTACTAATTGATTGGATATTAGATACCCTTAGGGTTTCGTTTCTGGGACCCGGGAGTTAGAAATTTCCGGGAAATACGTCGTTGGTTTTTTTTGTGATTTCCCGTTTTTGTGTACAGAGTATTTTTTTAACTTATCTCTTGAGAAATATTTGACAACAAGTTGATCTCTTAACTTGTTTATTATAATTCTCCCTGACTACTAGGGCATGCATTCGGTGCTGTGTTTGAGTACCGGGAAATTTTGGACCGATATTGGCACGGAACCGGGAATTCCCGGGACTTTCGATACTTTCGATACTACCTTAAATTATCACAAAAACACGGCTAAGACATTACAGAAAGTATGAAATAGACCAAATATTACTGTTCATTAGGCGTTATACAAAAATTTATCGCATAATATTTCACACAGTAATATACTGAATATTACTATTCATTAGGCATTATACAAAAATTTATCGCATAATATTTCACACAGGACTGTAAATTCATGATTTTTTCATGTACTTGTACCATAACTCGCTTCGTTACAAATTTCAAAGTTTTATTGTAGTTCATAGGTTTTACAGAGATTGCGTCTTGTATGAAAATACACTTTGAAAATTTGAAATTTTTTTTATCGTGATACGCTCATAATATGTAACTACTTTTATAGCAATTAGAAGCCAGTGTAAATATAAATTTACTACATCAAGCAGTTTATGAGAAACAAGCCTTGAGGCTTGGATACACGGACAACAAAGTGATCCTTTACGGGTCTTTTTTTATAGACAGGCGTACGTAGTAACCTCACCTCAAAGAATTACAAATGTTAATCTAAATCAACAATATTTTCCAACCCATACTCAGTATTCCCAAGAGAATCTCGTGAAGATGTTACTCTCTCCTATTCTGTGCCGTTTTTTGGTTTTGCCGCACGCTGATTTGGTCTCTACAATTATATTGGATACGGTACCTCTTAGTATTTTTGGTATCCATTCACCGTCCTCCCCGTACGGATGGAGGATCCTAGGATCGAGGACCCTAGGATTTTCTAAAGACGTTTCCTATCAGCCATAAAGAGCCTCGTTACTGCTGCGTTACTGTCCAGGATTCACATCCATATATAAAGATTGGACTGTTCACAGTCTTGGTTTTTACATAACATTGTATGGAGAACTCCTGAGCATCTTAGGGAATTATGGATACGGATATCCATATTTTCTTTCCCTCTGCTATTGGTATAATTGACAGTGGAGTCAAAAATCAAAATTTAGTAGCCTCGGGCTTATGAGGTATATTTTATATTACAGTCTATCAATATTTTCCTGTCAATCTTCATGTGAAATTTATGAAAGTAACGATACAATTAACAGAATATAGCATAATCTACTGTAATTTATTATGGCTGAACAAATTTTATTCCAGTGACAGATCCATCAATTCATTGATCTTCAAAAAAGCTCTTCTCTGCTGGTAAATAATACTTACCAGAAAGACTAACATACGAAAATGTACGAAATGGCAGTAAAATAATCGTTATAGCCAAAGTAAAAATAGGGGTTTTTAAACTAATACCTCGAATTTGTGAGCATAAAATACAGTATAGTGAATTAAATTATTGTTACATGCAGAAATATCCACACTTAATTAGAGAAGAATCGACAGAATGTATGTACTTCGAGTCTCAAAAGTATCAAAAGTACCGGTTTTATGGTGTGGAGAACCGGGACTGAAAATTATTCATAAGTACTGGGAATTTTTGGTACCAGGAATTATCGGGAGCATGCCCTATTGACTAGGTACCTCACTCGCGCAGTGCTGAGCACTATTGTCTTAACGTGGGATGTACCGGGCTTAATCCCCAGCAGAGTGAATTTGGGAATTGGGCGTATTTTTGTAAAATTGTACATGAAATAAAATCGATGTTTTTTTTTCATCATGTTTTGTTATTTTATTGATAAATTTGTGTTTCTTAGTTATTTATCTTTATGAGCAGTAGCACTGTTTACAAATATTATGTTAAATTATAGTAAAAACAATCATTTTAAAATTAAGTGACGGAGAATTATTCCATTGAGTAACTAAACTTTATCTCACAAAAGGCACTTAAAAAATCAACTTTAGATAAGATTCACAGAAGTGTTTTACTAGTCTTACCAATCATGCCAATCACAAAAATAGGACAGCAAACATAAAATAACAGAAACACTATCAAAATTTGATAATTTTAGTTCTTTTGACTAACGTAAAGGCAAATTTATGTCATAATTTATTATATAACTTCTGAAATAGACAATGCTTTTTATTTTTGTTTTTGCAAGTAAGTTAGTTTACGATAAAAAATATACATTCAAATATAACATAACAATAACTTATATTAATGATAAATTGTCAATATTATAAGTATTTATGCAATACTAGCCGATGCCCGCGACTTCGTACGCGTGGATCGAAGTTTTGTGGTTCCCGCGAGAACTCTTTAATTTTTCGGGATAAAAAGTAGCCTATGTGCTATTCCAGACTAAAATCTATATCTGTGCCAAATTTCGGCCAGATCCGTTCAGCCGTTGGGGCGTGATTGAGTAACAAACATCCATACATCCATTCATACATCCATACATCCATCTGTCCAAACTTTTTGGAGGATTTTTTGAGAGGACAATTTGTCAGTGGAACCTTGACAATTACTCAAAGGAAAAGTAAGGGCACTGATCACAATGTTAAGAATTATTGTACTTTCTTACCATAAAACTATAATAGTCGTAGTAGGTACTTTTGAGTATTTTAAACTCTTTATTCTTTATTTTGTACTTAAATTATGTAAAATGTCGTCTATAAAATATAAGTAGAACTTCCAACCAATGTATAGTATGTTAAATCACATTGTAAGAATGATTATAAGTAACAATTTTTTTTTGCGTTTTGTCTTCTTCGATTCTCCCTTTCTGATATTTTATCTCACCTCGGATATTTTTCTTGTTCTAGATTTTACGAGCTCCAAGTGTTATTTTCTTATATATTATTGTTTGAACTTTTAAGAGTCCCTCTTTAATTTCTCTATATGCCGCCTTGTTATTTCACCAGATGTCAGCGCCATTGTTACACCTGAATAATTTAATATATATGTACAATACTCGTTTCCAATGCAAAACTCGGGGCCGTAAAAGCTTAACCGTGTACAAACCTTTAGAAATCCATTGAGTACCAATTTGTTCAATTGACTGACAATTTCGAAAGAGTTACTTAAAGGACCGTAATGAATTCACGGCAACAATATTTTCTTGCATTGTATTTCAAGAATTTAAATATTCTGAATTTTCTCTGGTCTGGCCTGGTAGGAGGCTTCAGCCGTGGCTAGTTACCAATTACCACCCTACCGCCAAAGACGTGCAGCCAAGCTATTTAGCGTTCCGGTAGGATGTCGTGTAGAAACCGATTAGGGATATGGACTAGGGTTTAATATAACTGCCATACCCCAAACAGGTTAGCCCGCTACCATCTTAGACTGCATCATCACTTACCATCAGGTGAGATCGCAGTCAAGGGCTAACTTGTATTTAATTTAAAAAAAACTGGATATAAGGTACATAAAAGTAGCAATAACTATTTTTTAAAAAATCCCGATTCTCGGGAATTCCCGGGAATCGGCCAATTTTATTCCCGTTTCCTTGAGTTGAAAATTTGCCGTTCCCGAGATTTATTTTTAATTTTGATTGAGTGGGATTTTTAAAAAGTTAATTTGTTTAGTTTCACCCAACCTAAGTCCAGTTAATTAATATAATAGGTTTTGCTTCGGACATAATATTGTCAATCAAACTTATAATTTTAGAGTACGGAAACAACGTACAAATTTGAAATTTTACATAAATTGGCTAATTTGCGGTTTTGGCTCTTACGAAGTTCTACCATATAGATAATTCTGTATGTAAAGATAAAAAATCATGACACCAAAATTGTATGATTTTCTTCGTTTTTTATTTTTGAGTATTTTTCAAACACTGTAAATAATACTATATGTCTGCAAAAGACTAGAAATTGATTTCAATGATCAATTTCCAACATCTTTTTGCTATTTAAATTTTTGAAATAACATCTGTATTTCTTGTTTCTGACAAAAAATGAATATCAGACTCTTAGTCGGTAAGTACATTGTATATACGTATGATATTGATTTATGCCACAATTATACTTGTAATTAACTCAAGTAAGTAGTTTATGTAAATAAGATACTTATGTAACTCTAGATGATGCCCTCGACTTCGTCCACATGGATTAAGATTTTTTGACTCCCGCGGTAACTGTTTAATTTTCCAGGATAATGGTTCCGGGTAGCCTATGTCCTTCTCCGGGATGTAATCTATCTTTGTACCAAATTTCATCAAAATCGTTTGAGTAGTTGGGCCGTGCAAGCGTAGCAGACAGACAGACACACTTTCGCATTTATTATATTTTGTATGGATATTAGTATGCTGGGCTAACTAATGCCCGCGACTTCGTCCGCGTGGTTGAAGTTTTTTTATTCCCGCGGGAACTCCTTAATTTTTCGGGATAAAAAGTCACTCTCCCTCAACTATACCCACGCCAAAAATAACGTCGAACCATTGCTCCGTTGCGGCGTGATTGACGGGCAATTCAATTAACAATCACACTTTCGCATTTATAATATTAAGTATTAAAATGGATTTGCACACGATATGCGATTTACAATAGGTATTTTGTCAATTACCTACTCATGTAAGAGACTTTGGTACGTGATTTACTCACTTACGTTATTCTATCAATTTCACAAATTTTGGGTTACCGTGTTTTGTCATCCGAGGGCATCCGTGACATGCTATGACAAGCGCGCGAAAATAAAGAAAACCGCGACGGGAGCGCCACCCGGCCGAAGTGGGCATAACTGGCGTGAGGGGTGAGCCAACCTCTCGATTTGTGTTTTGATTTTAAGAGCTGACAGCGCCTTAACCACGACGACTAAAAAACAAAGTAATGTTAGTTATATAAATGTTATGAATTAACGTCTACATGACTTTCAGTCATATAAATATCATACGCCGACGTTTATACAATCATACGAATGTCGTATAAGCGTTGTGGCTGTTACCATTACATAACGTCATATAATTTCGTTTTATAGACGTTTACTCGACTATTTATTATAACTTAATAGTCGCACGACTAAAAGGCCGAATCGATGACATCTATAGGACGTTATTGTTGTCTTATTACCATTATAAGACTACTACACAACATGACGACGTATAACTCTAGATTTATACGACTTTTTTGCTACTTGGGAATCTTATCTTATAAATTAGATATGTAGAAAAGTTGTTGGACATAGGTGTGTATACTCTGTACTCTTTTGCAAGGATCATAAAACAGAACACGGTCTTGACTCTTGACTCGCTTTTGAGAAGCCAGCTAGTGGAGGAGGCTCTCCCAACAACGCTGCAATTAACTTTATACTTCTACCATACCTTTACTACTGTTTTAATCATACTTTTGCGGGTCTAAAGTCAGTCTTCATGCCCTAGGGCCGTAATCTAGTCGATCGATCGCCCAACTAGTTGACCAACCCCATACTTTAAACAACAGAGTCTAGGCTCCAGACTGGTCGACCAAACGATCGTACCATTTGACATAAAAGTTTTTAAACCAAGGAGTATGTGTACCTGCATAAACACTGGCAGCATGAAAAGCAAAATGACAAATGGACAAATGTGACTCTATCGAACGTAAACATTCACTTTTAATTTGTATTTTCTTTTTATTATTTACTAGACCTATGTATCCTACTTACTATGATTTGCAATAAATATCTAACCGTTACAGTTTGTTTTACTGTTATGGTAGAAGTATAAAGTAGAGTATACACCACCGGGATAAAGCAGTTTTTTTCTTGGGCGCTTGAATCCCTCACTGCACTCAGGACTCAATCTTAATTCCCTCCCTTTGGTCGGGAATTAACTTATAACACCCTCGCTGCGCTCGGGAGTTAAATTTGGAGTCCTTCGTTACGTTCAGGATTCAATGTAGCGCCCGTGACATAAAACAGTGCTTTATCCCCTTGGTGTATAAACTACTATTATGGTTTTTTGAGAAAAAAAAAACCCGGCTGAGTTTGTCGTGGGCTCTTCTCAGACCAGGGCGAGTTTGGAACCCTCGTAGCTTTAGTTTAAGATGTCGTACTGATTATCACCATTATATTGTTACTCGTATATGTTATAAATAACCGAACGTCAATAAGTGTAGTATACCTACCTAAATTGAATAAACGTTCTTTGACTTTGACTTTGAGGTTGTCATTCAAGCTCCCAAGTCCCAACTCCCAAGGACCCCAACTGCAACGAACGTCTATGGTACTCTTATGGTTTAGCAAAGATTTCATACGACACTAAACCGCACTATCGCGGTGGTTACTCTGTCGATGATTAATAGCTCATTGTCTGAACTCTGAGTATAAGAAGCATGCTCGGGACCTTTATGGGCGAGGAAGTCCCCATTTGGACGGAACGTATTTAAAAAATTCTACTGTTACCGACAATAGAAAACTCGTTGGTCTTTATTTATGTATTTCTATTCCTAACCTTTGAAAATAACTATAATATTCCACGTGGGCATGATTTTGTATAGTAATTAGGTTAGGCCAGCTAGCTTTATGTTATATTGTATTGTTTTTAATAAATGTTTAAATTCTACTTTTTAAAAAAAACAATAATATTATTTCTTCTGTGCCTTTGAGGCTTTAAGGCCTTTGAGGCTTTGAGCGGAATTAAAATGGAAATTCAGTCAGGGATGCCTTCAATAAATGTATTTAATTTATATTGAGACTATCATGGTTCGCCACCACTGGACCTATCCCATCTTCCATTTTTAAGGTTTTTACTTTTCACTTTCCTACTCTACCAAACATTATATATACTTAACTACTTATATTTTATCGGATTTAGTTTTTTAAAGTTTCTGATCTGTTATATTCTCCTCCTATACTGAAGGGACTAAAGGGAACGCAGCCACTGTATTATCTATACTAGTGGTTCGCCCCGAACTGAGACCTCGCGGCGCCATCTATTGACATAAATGTGAAGTTCTGTTAAAAATACTGAAGCTCATTAAAAATTAAATTATTCCGTTTCCTTACAACATTTATCGAATTTTAGTATTTGCTTTTCAAGTACAGGATATAATTGAAATAATTGATCAAGTTTCAGGCTCATCCTTTCAGAAAATTTAGAGTTCTGAGGTCATCTTTGGACGTTAGAAAATCTCCACTTTGAAAGCCCCCCATTTCGTCAAATTTGGGGGAAAAATTAAAAAAAAAATATTTTTGGACTCTATTCTTAACTGTCTATAAAATGATATACCGCAACTATATGTAACTTTATAAAAAATATTTTATTTCGCATTCGCTTCTATGAGAGCCCCCCTGAAATAAAGATTTTTATTATTTTTTAAGCCATATTCGGCGGGAGGCCATTGGTTTACATATTATATTTAAAGCTGAAGTAATTACGTTCAGTAATTCAGAAGTTATAATGCTCTGACAGACAGACGGACGGACGGACGGACAAGTGCCAATTCACCCAAGTAGACTCAGAGACCTTCGCTTCGCTCGGTCAATAAGGTGTGTTAGCAATTTAAGGTCCAGTTGCGTGACAAGCAGTTAAAGCTTTCAAAGAAAAGCGAGTTCCATATGTTGCGATTGCCGAAAAGTGACAGCATTGTTCAAGTGATCCAGAATAGGTAATTTATAAGGCGGATTTTAATTAGCGGATTGTCATGCAACTGGTACTAAATCTGATAAAATTAAAAAACAATTAACGAGGTAGGTAATTAGTTAAGTGCATAAAAAAAATTAAGTTTCGTAATAATATACTTAATATTAATTATTAAGTAGGTACATAATGTGGTACTCGTAAAAGTGAAAACATTGACACAGATTGTTAATTACAATACCTAACCATAATAAAATCATAAAAACGTGTTTTTGATTAAGTAGTTACGAGAAAACAAAGTCAGAACATACGAAATAGCAAATGAAGATAGTTATGCGCAAAATAATCATATATTTTAATTTTTGTTTGCTTTCACACCTAGAACTCATCAATCCAGGTATATTATAAATGCAAGAATGTATTTGTCTGTCTATCATCTATCAAGAATTCATAGGTCAGGTCATATATAATATACAGTACACCACCAAATGCCTTCACTATGCACATATTTTCCTGGTAGAACCGTCACTTATCATCGAACTCTACAAAATAACTGAAACGGTTTCACAAGGACATTTTTATATTTTTATCTATGCTGATGTTATTATAGCGTTTATTACCTTACAATAAGGGTTAAAATAATTAGCCATAATTAAAAAAAATAAACACTCTTATCAAAAATGAAACTGTTTCACTCTACATAATATAGTTCTAACATAATGTATTCAACTGATAGTGTTTTACTTAAAAACCGATGATTAGTTTGGAGTTATGTGCGTTTCCACATTTCGAGCAATATTATCTTTGTTTAGCGGCGAAAGAAAAAATCACGAGGAAACCTGCATGTCCGAGTTCTCCGAATCCGAAGTTGGTCAGCGTGGCAGACTATAGCACAACCCTTCTCATTCTGAAAGGAGACTCGTGATCAGTATGGTACTTGCACCGATTTCTCCGACATTTCTGAACCGATCTGGATATTTATTTTACAGAAGATAAAAATAATATTTCCAAGTTCCAACCCAGGGTTAAATAAAGTGAGAGGCAGAGCATTTCCACGGGTCACTGAGACGAGAATGTTTGGACAAGTATTTAAGCCTGTCCCAAAAGCTTGTCCTCATTTCTAGAACCGTCAATCAAATAGCGTGCTAAAGAAGAACAATTTTTTATCCACTTAACATTTTTTTAAGGCTCCGATAGTAATAAATAAACACAAATGGCACTATATTATTTAGATTTCCTGTCAGATAAGATTGAGGTCCGCAATAAAATT
This sequence comes from Erebia aethiops, assembly GCA_923060345.2. Classification (NCBI taxonomy): domain Eukaryota; kingdom Metazoa; phylum Arthropoda; class Insecta; order Lepidoptera; family Nymphalidae; genus Erebia; species Erebia aethiops. The sequence continues at coordinate 17,442,632 of OV281091.1, read as the reverse complement.
TACAAAAATATTTTCGTTGAGCTTGTTAGACTTATTATGATTAGCGCTTAAGTTTTATAATTAATATTCCTTATCACAATTTTCTGTAATTTTTTTTTATCAAAATAAAAAATAAGGTATGCTGCTAAAAATCTGCTAATTTAATAAAGACAGATTTATTAGCCCAATAACGAACTATCAACCTTCTGAATCACGTCACGTTTCATGCAAACGTTTCGACCGCAATTACGACTATAAAATAAATAAATAAAAAACACAGTTCGCAAAAACCCCGTGCCCACAAGTGGTCCGCGGAACACACCGGCCGTTGTCTCGCGCCGCTCAGTACTGGGAGAAAAGGTGTCACGCAAAAAGCGCGCAAGCACGGGCGCAAACGTAACCCACGATGCAATGCAGAAATCACATCCGCGACTTGTCGCTCGACTTAAAGTCGCTTTATCCAATCCATTTTTCAGTGAAAAATATAAAGGGTCAGTGCAAAAAACCCCTATTGCTTGGAGACAAGTAAGATTAAAGCAGTTTTAGGTAAATGGGTAAGTGCTTAAAACGCATAGCAGCGAGTCTGGTTAAGACTTCGGCCTCCTATCTCCTAACAAAGGTTCGAACCCCGGAATGCACCTCTAAGTATTCTAAGAGTGACAAATCAAGGAGCCTGCATCCGGGAGCCGCAGCAGAAAAGGCTGCAACCGGCTAGTGGCGGAAGTATGTCTCTCTCATTGCGTGCACGTCCAGCGCGGAAATTCAGCCAGGTAAGCGCACGCAACGCACGATAAAAAGTCTCTAATGTGTGTTATCACTAAACAGTAGCTAAACACGAAAAAATGAACACACAGCAAAGTAAAAGGCGATCGCGGCCGATTAACTGTTGCTGCAGTATTGTACAAGATCGATCAAACGGGATCGATGGACGATGCGGACGGTGCGCACGCGACGCAAATATCGTGACATTTGCCGCGCATCTGCCTGAAGGGATGGCAGAGGCACCACTAATTAAAAAAAAACGAAAAATGGCAAACAACTTAGCCAAATCGTTTATTTTCAGGCTCGCCAAAATAAAGATATCACAATTCACAAGATGCGTATTGAATGTCTGGAAAACCTGTCATTGAAAAACAACAGCGGGCTTTCAAATGCTTTTAAAACTAACTTTTTCCTGTCATTCGCCAATTCGCGTGAATTCATGCCAATCGGACGGTCCTCTGAGACTTTGCATCCCCCCTATTCTCTAACTCAGCGGCTATCAAGAAATAAAAGCCACTGACATATATTTTATATCCATTAAAGGTTTGCTATGAAAATGTTATTTCCATTTCACAGCAAACCTTCAATGGATAAAATAATATATGTCAGTGGCTTTACATTTTTTCATAGCCACTGATTTAAAAAATACGGCAGCAGGTATTTGCTCATTTCGTCAAACCATACTACACATGCCATTATTTGCTACAGGTAATAAGGGTGGCAACCCTGTCGTAAGTAAGCGCTGCGCAACGCACGTGAGATACGCTTTCGTAATAGCAAAGGTGAATGATCGACGTCTGATCCAAATCGCTGCAATATTTTTAATTGCTCGTAAGTGGCTCATAGCAACAAAGTGGAGCAAACATTTTGACGACATTAATATCTGGCACACCTAAGAGAACTACTTGCGTGTAAGAAAATAATATCAACTGAACAGGTAACTTGTCGTCATCGTAGACAACCGAACTTCCCAGCTGGACCAATAGGAAATTAGGAATATCTTATAGAAATCCTTCCTATTGGATCGAAACTTTTCTTAAATGAAGTAACTTACTCGTACTTCGTTTAATTTCAATAGACACATCCAACAATCAATTTTATTAATACAACCGTTTTTGTTAATTATGACCTCAAGCAACGAGTACCAGAGTCCAGAGTTACGACTTGCGATCATTGGGTCACTATCAAAACTTCAGGAAGAGAAAGGAGGCAGGCTTTTTCCTGGTGGGAGGCTTCGGCCGTGGCTAGTTACCACCCTACCGGCAAAGAAGTGCCGCCAAGCGATTTAGCGTTCTGGTACGATGCCGCGTAGAAACCGAATAGGAGTATGGGTTTAATATAACTGGTCCGCCATACTCCTAACAGGTTAGCCCGCTACTATCTTAGACCGCATCACATCGCATCATCACTTAACCATCAGTGAGATCGCAGTCAAGGGCTAACTTGTATAGGAATAAAAAGACTTTCATGAATAGGGAATTTTCATTCAGAAAATATCTTCCAGACATCCGTAATGCATCACTATGCCAGAGATTAGGTATTAATAAGCTATTAATAGTCCTTAAGTACTAAAACAAAATTAGCACGTATGCTTGTCATTGCATTGCAATGCGATTGACATCCGCGCCACGTAATATGTTGGCAATGGGATCTCAGAGCTACAAAGTAACTGCTATATTCATTGGTTTACAGTTTACACAAATACGTAGGAGAACCAGAGTGACTGACATAGCTCGAAGAGTCGCTAAGCTAAAGTGACAACTGTCGGAACACATAGTTCCAAGAGCCGATAAGCGTCGGGGTATCAGAGTGCTTGAAAGCGTTTCGGTTCTAGACTCTAAGAGTGCTTGTAAGGCGGCCTCGCGCCGTAAAGCGCAGCGTTGGAAGACCCCAAGTAGGTTAATGGACTATCTCAAACGAGTAGATGCGTGCTGGAAGCAAGCGGCACGAGACCGTATCCTGTGGAGATCTATGCAGGAGACTTGGCCCAGCAGTGGAAGTCTATCACTTGAGAGTCATCAAATCAGGAAACTTTGAACAGTGAAAGACTAATATTGAACAAGATCATCGATCTGCATTAAAACTATGCCTGTCTGTTTGTGAGAAGTTATCATTAAAACCATAACCAAAATGAATGTAGATCATACTATCTCCTTCTTTACAATATAAAATTAATAATAATATCAAATTCAACACCTTAGCACGCACAAATGTTTCATTGGCACGGTGACACACTTGGTAATCGTTGACTCACGCATTATATAATTACGAATTTATTCTTACATATGCAATACATAGGTACTTCATTAGCATAACTAATAAAAGTTTTAGTACGGCTAAGGGTGCCTTGCCGCCAGAGATGTGCTAAGCTACGGATGCGTGTCCCATCAATAGAGAAGCGCTTGATCTTCAGACTTCATAGCTTAGCTTGATAGTAGATGTTAGATGATAGATCAAGCTCCTATTGGTGTTTTTTTTAAATCTAAATTTATTATAGAGGGTTTGTTCAACATTGAACATGCCACCCTCATGGGAACAAAATCATCATTTTACTGCCAATCATTATGTGTCATTTTTTCATGGAAAATTAAGGAGTTCCCGCGAGAATCAAAAAACTTAAACCACGCGGACGAAGTCGCGGACATAAGCTAGTAGGGATATATAACGCAAAAAGAGAAGTCCATAATAATTAAAATATGTATACTACCATAACTATGTGTATGAAATCGGAATGCATCTTCATTAATATGGAAATAGAAATGAATAGATGTGCACCCTACGTACGAGATACGACTGGCGTTCATAAATAGTCGCATATCTCGACTATTACTCAAACTCGTAAAATTATCACTTTAATTTCAAGTGAGAGTGCAGGCGTGGTCGACCCGACTAGGCATGCTAAAGCATCCAACACACTTGCGTTTCCGACTTGACATGCTAAAGCATCCTACACACTCACGTGGTTCTGTATGATTCTGCAGCTAATCTACAGCTTATATTTCGGAACAAGAAAATTGTTAGGTAATTTTTAAACTTCATACTAATATTATAAAGACAAAAGCGTGTTTATCTGTCTGTCTGCTACGTTTTCACGACCCATCTGTCTTGGAATCCGATTATGCCCTTCGAACATGCTCGAAGGTCCTACGTATTTTGATAAAATTTGGTACATAGATAGGTAGAATCCCGGAGGTTAATACAATTTATTCCGTAAAATCGGAGGTCCCACGGTATACTAATCTATCTATATAAAAAACAATCAACAATTCAATTAAATAAATTGAACACTTTAACAAAAAAAAAATATCAATGATAAAAAGCAAATTATTGTTTCCTACAAAAAAGTTAAGTGTACTTAATTGGTCTAAAAACAGTATCAACAAAAAACTATACGTCATAAACTATACAAGCATAATATTGTTTGTAATCTGCGAAACGTGCGAATTTAAAACCGTTTTAAATAAAGTTGGGAGCTGCACGAAACCGAACCTCGGTCACGAAAGTTCGTATGAAACAGTTTATGCAGTACACGCGTATACACTATACTCGTATGTACAATAAATTCTCTGCAGTAACGTATCCGTATCACATAATGTAGATTGGAGCACTCATACGTTGAAAACTTTAAGAGGCTTGTCGGTATGAATCATTCAATTTGAGAGTTTTTGCGTGGGCCCCCGCGATGGGTAAATCGACTTTAGCTTTTAAGTAGACCTGACCTAAGCAAAAACAAAAAATATAAGAAGAAGAATTAGTAAGAAGTATAATGAAATTATAGAAGGGACAATAAAGATAGATTGGCAGATAAACCAGTGTCCAGAGAAAACTTTCTTTACATATGAATCTCCAAATAAAATAAAAAGTAAGTACTACTAAAAGGAAAATATTGAAAACAAAGAGCTTTTTTTTTTTTTGAGGTAGAGTGACAGAGTAATCAAAGTGTTCAGAGAAAACTTTCTTAACATCTCAAACTTCAACTAAGATAAAATCTAAGCCATTTATGGGATGGCTCTGCCAAGTACCAGCTTGACGCATTGGATTCGGTGGATCGTCGCGCCAGGAGACTAATAGCGCCACGTAACAAAGCGCTGGTCAATTCGAAGCTGCAAAGCTTGGAACATCGGCGCAAAGTTGCCTGTCTGTCGGTATTCTTTAGGATATATTTTGGAGAGTGTGCTCAAGAACTATTCGATCTGGTTCCTCCGTCACCTTTTATTATCGAACCACAAGGCATCGACAAGGTATGCACCCTTACGCAGTCGAAATTCCGCGGGCTCGTACGAAGCGATTGGCTTCCTCGTTTCTAATTCGAACCGCTAGGATATGGAATGCCCTTCCGGCTTCCGTTTTCCCCTCCTCTTTTAATATAGGTACCCTCAAATCAAGAGTTAATAGGAATCTTCTAGGCAAGCGCGCTCCACCTTAGGCTGCTACCACTTGCAAGCAAGTCTGATTACAGCCAAGCGCTAGCCTATATAGCCTATATAATATTTTTTTTAAAACTACGCAGTTGCCAAAAACTTTCCAAAACGCGACAAACCATCTTACCATTTAGCTATCAGAGAAAATGTGAGGTTCCTCACGTCGCGTCCTCTCGATATAATTCACACTAACAACAACTGCAGGATTGCGATCTTTACCGTCACAATGACGCCATGATGTTGCAAGAAGCGAGCTTCATTATGTAAATCAACTTTCATTTTAGACGACAGACACATCACCGTTACCCAATTAATGATAATCTCTCGACGAGTAATTCGAAGTTCCTCAGGCAAAAGCACCAAAAGTGCACAATCATACGGTGAAGGAAAACATCGTGAGGTAAGCTATACGTCCGTCAATAGGGATGATGAGGAAATCAGCAACTCTTGATCAAACTTAAAAACGCACTACTAGTATGGAAGTTGTATGAAAATCACAATAGTGACGTCATCAAATTTCAACGCACTTTTTGTCTTCAATCTATATTTCAAAATTGTTATCAAACTTAAAAAACTAACCGAGGATGTGAATTTTAGGTCTTTTGGAAGACCCTCTATTTAATAATTAGTAAGAAATAATTTATTTTTGATTTAGGCATCATCCCTATTCTCCATACTATTCCCAAAGCTGTATGTTGTCTGCCAATCAACACTTGGCCAAAGTGGTGGACTAAGGCCTAAATTCGCTTCTCATTCTAAGTGGAGACCTTTGCCCTGTACCGGGCCGGCGATCGGTTGCGATGATGATATAATCTCATGATGAAAACGGTAATTTTGGTAATTCCGCGAGTATCCGTACTAGGTAATATTATAATTGCGAAAGTGTGTCCGTCTGTCTGCTACATTTTAACGGCCCATCTTTCAACCGATTTTTAATGAAATTTGGTATAGAGGTAGGTCACTTTTTAGCCCGAAAAATTATTATGTTTTTGTTAATTATTTTGTGCAAACAAAGTCGAGGGCATTATCTAGTATTGCATACTTTCGCAATTCAGTAATTTCATATGTTTACGATTAAAACATTAAAGCACTGAGGAGCACACTCTTCATTATTATCAGATTGCGTCATACTACTGACGAAACGATCAAATTGTATTTTATCCACTTTAGAAAAAGTAAGATGGGCAAGTTAGAATCTGAATTACTGTTTCCCCAAAATAGGATTCCGTTATATTCTAGGAATAAGATTCTCTAGATAAAAGTGCAACAACAATTATCCTGATGCAATTTAAATCAAAAATTCATAGCATCAAAAATAACATGTAACCCATAACATGGACCGGTTTAAAGATAGGTACATAATATAATCTGCGAGCAAAAAAGAAGCAGCCTAAAAAGTATACTTACAGAAAAATTTACCGTTAACATCTCGTATAGGTGAAGCTTGTTCTTAGAGCATAAGCTCGCACCCACAAAATGAATTAGGCTGCAGATTATCAAGTACTTACAATTTTAGGTCTCACGTTGCAGACAATGGATCTGGCGGAATCTTCGTCGCTGGAGCTCTCCAGGCAATCAGATAGAGACGGTGAACGCCGTGGCCATTTGATAGACTTTTCTGAGCATGGGCTTTGTACCAGTGGCGGAGGCAGCCACTGACCTTGACCGCGCCACCACGAGACCAGCGCCGGCGCTACTCCAACCACCATTGCTAATCCGAGACGAACCATGATAACCGCGAATCAGTTCAACACATATCAGAACAAACAGTCAAAAGCACAGTTCAAAACATAATCGTTGTGGTTGTTTATTCACTGTCCGTTAACAGGACCACAATTCATATTATGATTTATATGCTCGAAAAAAAAAACTTAGCTATTTTCGGTATAGATGCAATCCCAGTTTTACCTCTGACAACAGTTCAGTGCATAATCCAATTGAAAAAAATATTTAACAAGAGCACAACCGCTGGGGCATCAGTCGTAAAAAAATTGAAACGCAGTTATTTTCGATCGATGCAGTACAGTCACGCGATGACACTGAAACCACCAACTACTTGGATCCAACGAAACGGTTTAAAGCATAATAATTTATAGCGTAACTTTATAATTCACAGTCAAACGGGAGCACAAGTCGACGCATTGGTCGTAAGTAAAAAAAAAAGAAACGCAGCTATTTTGGATCGATGCAATGCAACCGTCACGCGTGTCACTGAAACCACACGATCCGTCAACGTGCCGGCGCCGCATCTCACAAGCACGTGTGAGGCAATCAATCACGTAACGTCACGTACAAACGATCGTAACGACACGTCCATTCACGGCAGAGTTAAGTCGAGAATTGGGCCTGCTTATGGCAAAGACACCGAATAAAGTGATTTTTAGTCGAGAGCGGGTGCAGTACGGTTTCCTCTCGCGCTCGCAGACTGCCGAGTGGCGGTCGTTGACGCTGGTGCCCCCTCCCATACAAGGCCCCTCCAGCCGCCCGCCCATGAAACCATCCCCCTTACTTCGTCGCGAAATGACCGTCTGCTGAAAGTTCCTCTGCGTCAACTGTAAACCGTATTCAGAGTTTTGCACGTTTACACTAGGCAAACTCCAATTATTTAGACATAAGCACATTTTTTTGGCCATAGCTTCTTAATACAAAGCAGCTTTCACGAAAAAAATCATGTCGAATCAGATACCCTGAAGTTCAGCTATATACCCGCTGTATGATACCGATTTTTACAAAAAAAAATCAGGATTTTTTCGAATTTCTGATATTGCTATTTAAGGGATTTCTTTGATTTATATCGTTGTACCGAAGTACTAGAAGTAAGGAATCTTTCTTGGCTGAAAAATATTATTTTGTAGTCAGATTGAGAAACCTATTTTCGTTTCATTATCGACAATACGATCTCCCGTGTCGTAATCTAGGTCAGCTCATGCTTCAATGAAACAGTTGGTCATGTAAACAAACTGTCATGAAACTTTTTATTCATCACTATTTAATCATCATTTCTATTAAAACTCTACAATTTTAACTGATTTTGGTTGATAGCTCTCAATATGTAGAGAGCGTGAGTCAACATTTCTAAAACGGTACCGCTTAAAATGTTTTTTTTTTACTCTTATTCTGAATTGTGACAACAAGTACTTAAGGATTGAACATTGAAATAAGGCTCTTAGCCTTATATCTCGTATGGTGAAAATTCTTGATCAACCGGTTCGTTTTATACAAGTTCGCAAATCGAAATTTCTCTTTATATGATGGAATTTTTAAGGCAATGGCATGATTTTGTTCGAGCTCAGAGCTCCAATTTTTGAGAGAGTCAACTCGTTACTTAAAATTGTTTCAATTTTTAACGTGCGCATTTTATAGGTCCCCTAGGGAGCAGATTATTTTTATATTAAAATATTATTATTAGATTATTTTTATATTTTTTACTGATATAGTAAAAGTTGCTAATGATGAAAACATTGATCTCATGCCTGAGATATTCCAATTAGTAACTCTGGCACTCTACCGCGTTGAAATTGTTTTGTTGTTTCATAATTTAGCTGGAAAACGAAACGCGTTGCACTGAAAAGGGGGGTTGGGTTTGAGTGGGGTGGTAGTTGCAAAGCGTACTCCTATACTACCAAGGTGAAATTGTAATAGAATGACGAGCCACGCAAATATGGTGCTTATGAGTCGAGTCATAATGTAGGAATTACTATGTCTAGCAGATGCATTTCATGTTCACGTTCAATGCCTAAGTCATAAAATTTAAGGTGCATCGGGGTAATTACGAAAAAGGGGGTATTCCGAAAATCTAATATTTCTACGCCTTATCATTCCTTATAAGGTAGCATTGCCATAGACGGCATGTTTAACGCCCCCCGCCGCTTCAGTAATCAGTTGAGTCCAGTCGCTACCATCCAACGGACGCGTGCAAATTCAAATTCTCCAAGCCTACTAATTTTTCGCGCCATTTTCAACATTCGGATTTACCCCGTGCAATTTTTTTCAGTGATCTGGTATGTTATTGAAATAATAAATAGTTTTTCAAATACATTGTCAGTTTTACTGAATTATGAAATGATTCAGAATATCGTAGCTCTATATTTGCTTTTTTTTCGAAATAACCCCTGCGGGGCAATTCCGGTGGTGCTTCCTCGTATACAGTAATTGTCAGTGGTTGTCAAACTGTAAATATATTTTATAGGCAAAATAAATATTGTAGTGGACTGCTCACAATAATAATAGGTGCTCCAGCTAACTAAATTGACTGATGGAACGTATTGTAGTAATTTATTAAATTATTGTATTAAGTGAATTTTGGTTTATATTTGAATTTAGAACATGATTATGAATAATTATTTTACTAAACAGAGCATATTTCAAGGTTCACCCTCAAATGGAATTGGGACCCTTGTATGGGCTAGCCGCTTTGATTTTTCATCAGGTATAAGTATTTATGGTACTTTTTTTCAGAATTATGCCTCGTACATCGTACTTATGTTCGAATAAAGAAAAAGGCTTACGAGCCAGAAGACTTGGTTGATCTTGCTCAAGTTGATCTCAATAAAGAATTTGCGTGTAATTATTGTTTTCTTTTAATTAGTTTTTAAAACATACTGTGTTGAAATGGTAAGTAAATCCTTAAATTTGGGAACCATTATTTTTTTGAGGTTCTTGGCGGGGTAATCCCGAACCATTAGATGGTTAAATCGATGTTCTCGGTCATCGACAACAGTATTAGAACTACACTGACTTAGGGACTATCTTGGGTAAAAATGAAATATGAACTGTAAACCTAAACTAAATAAAACTTATTTTTTAAGAAATTCGAAATAACCCCAACATATATCGGAATTACTCTTGTTAAAAAAAATACGAACAACATTTTTGAATATTTGTATTTAATTTAACTGAGCATTTTTATTGAATTTCTTATTATAGATCAATAGGTCATCTATTTAAACAAACGATAAAAAATAAATTAGTAAATAAATTTATAAAGATTTTAAATTAATTCAACAACGTTAAGCTGCCTCTCAACTTATCAAAATTTCTATCGGAATTCCCCCGATGCACCTTAATAAATTGGAATAATTCGAACATTTAAATTGTAACAGGAAACCGTAACAACTAACAACCAAAATATAATATACGATAATTAAATTGTTTGAATGATTCAGAATAGTCCTCGAGTTTATATTTCTATACCCATATAATAATAAAACGATCGAAAAATACAGATTATACAATTTCTACAAATGAAATGAATCTTTAGATAATCGTTACAGGCGATTGAATCAGACAGTGAATTCGATCGTTTAAGAACAACCAGGTGACATATTTAGCAAGACGTGGATAATAAATAAATCTTGAAGAGTCCAATAATAAACTGTGTGATATTAAGTACAGTTAAAAATATCTTTTATCAGATCTCAATATGATTCTAAGTAAGCTTTTATATCATAGAAGGGTATAGCTGTTGATGATATTGAAGAAAGGAGACGGTTCAGATTTGTATTGTAGGTCAAGTCTTGTACAAGCAGAGAAATGAAGAAAAATAAAATACTAGACCCGTTTTTATTGGTCAAATCTACAAATTCGTCGTAATTTTAGTGGTAAAATTATTTAATCTTTCCAAGTTATGGAACACTAAACATGAGTACGTAACAATGGCGGATTCATACTTTTTGACGTTTTCAAAAGAAAAACACGTTATTTTGACAGTGACTGTCAGAAATGACATTTGATACATTTCGCGCCTACTGCCTTATCTATGGCTGAAGGTTGCCATCTTGGAAACGTATCGAAAACGTGAAATATATGTTTATTTTTTTGCTCGTTATTTACTTTCCTGTTCTAAATTATTATATTTTTAATACAATCTATATATTTTCCTCTATTCATGGTAGAGTGTATAAGAGTAGGCCTAAAATGAACCTTTTCCTTTAGCATGTCTGTTTCAGGAGAGAATTAGGGATTGCATCAGCCAAACCCGGCCGGGCTGCGAGAGGGTAGAGGGCAGAGGAAGCAGACGGATCGATACTACAGACGTCAGCGCGCCAGCCTAGACACCGAGAGATACCTAGTACCTAACTCTCAGTACCTACCGAGTTTGCATGTACCATGTACCTCGTCAATACGGGTGATTAGATAATTAGCTGTGTTCAGTACGTACTAGTATATAAGGTTACGTAATCTTTGCTGAGCATGTATTGAAGCTAAGTTGATTGAGGTTTATTTACCTATTTACTAGCTATGTGAGCTCTTCAGGCTATTAAAAATCAATTGGTTTAACGGTGCAGGAAAACATTGTAAGGAAACCTGTATGCCAGAGAGTTGTCCACTACGTTCTCACTGCTCAAAGATGTGTGAAATCCGCACTTGGCCAGCGTGGGAGACTAGCCGTTCACATTTTGAAAGATGTCAGAAGACTCGTGTTCGGCAGTGGGTCGGTACGGTATAAGTACAGTTGATATACCTAATGATTTTTGTTTTCTAACAGAACCACCCCGGTCTGGATCGGGTGGAATTTCCGAAAATCCTGAGACAAAAATACGTAAAATCTCAAGATTCAGACCCCGCGTCGGTTTAAGCCGTACACTGCTAATTGAACTATTATAATAAATGTGAGAGTGTGGATGTTTGTAAGTTTGTGTTTGTAACTCCTTTAAGTCACAACGACTGAACAGATATGGCTGAAATTTGGAATGGATATTGTTTATTACCATGAATTAACACAGCCTACATTTTATTCCGCAAAATTAAAGAGTTTCCGCAGAAATCTAAAACCTTAATCCACGCGGACGTAGTTGCGGACACCACGTAGTTAAATACAAATAAAATACGTCAATAATATTAAAGATCAGCAATTGACAGCAACATTGACTTTATTAGTAACTAGCAGATGCCCGCGACTTCGTCTGCGTGAAATAAGTTTTTTAAATTCCCACGGGAACTCTCTAACTTTTCGGGTTAATATATATAGCCTATGACACTCACAAATAATATGGCTTTCTATTGGTACCAGAATTTTCAAAATCGGTTCAGTAGATCCAGAGATTACCCCCTACAACGTCACAAACTCACAAACTTTACCTCTTTATAATATTAGTATAGACTAACTTTTGTCCGGGTTAACATAGGTCATAGTCCATCCTGGTAATCTGGTATTGATCGGTTCAGAGTCGGGACGTTGACTCCTGGCTGAATCTGGAACACGGGATCGATAGGACTGAGGTCCCTGACCGTATTATATTAATCCTATTTTATAAAGCGTCTACAAAGCACAAATGTTTATGTTATTCGATCGTAAATCTGTTGGATGAAAATTGAACATTTATTTCGTCCTGAGGGGGATCAAATATTCAAAATCTGTTGGAAGGTTGGAACTACCGAAATTATTGCAAGAGCATAATTGAGGGACCTCAACCACTGGACAACTCAAAACATTGGACGGATCGGGCTGAAATTTGGCATACAGATAGCTTATGACGTAGGCATATGCTAAGAAAGGATTTTTGAAAATTCATACATTACGGGTATAAAATTGGGGTTTAAAATTTGTATGAAAATCGGACTAAACGTGAGCGTGCAGGCTAAAGACAATATTTTATTGAATAAGATCGGACTAATATCAGCAATACCTATTTCTTGTTTTTTGTACACCCGTTATCAGTATCACAAAGAAGGAACCCGTTGTAGCTACCTATAGTCCACTTGTTTCCGAGAACACAATTTCGTGAATTAAGGCGCTGTCAGCTCTTAAAATCAAAACACAAATCGAGAGGTTGGCTCTCCTCAGTCCTCACCCCTCACGCCAGTTATGCCCACTTCGGCCGGGTGGCGCTCCCGTCGCGGTTTTCTTTATTTTCGCGCGCTTGTCATAGCATGTCACGGATGCCCTCGGATGACAAAACACGGTAACTCAAAATTTGTGAAATTGATAGAATAACGTAAGTGAGTAAATCACGTACCTACCAAAGTCTCTTACATGAGTAGGTAATTGACAAAATACCTATTGTAAATCGCATATCGTGTGCAAATCCATTTTAATACTTAATATTATAAATGCGAAAGTGTGATTGTTAATTGAATTGCCCGTCAATCACGCCGCAACGGAGCAATGGTTCGACGTTATTTTTGGCGTGGGTATAGTTGAGGGAGAGTGACTTTTTATCCCGAAAAATTAAGGAGTTCCCGCGGGAATAAAAAAAACTTCAACCACGCGGACGAAGTCGCGGGCATTAGTTAGCCCAGCATACTAATATCCATACAAAATATAATAAATGCGAAAGTGTGTCTGTCTGTCTGCTACGCTTGCACGGCCCAACTACTCAAACGATTTTGATGAAATTTGGTACAAAGATAGATTACATCCCGGAGAAGGACATAGGCTACCCGGAACCATTATCCTGGAAAATTAAACAGTTACCGCGGGAGTCAAAAAATCTTAATCCATGTGGACGAAGTCGAGGGCATCATCTAGAGTTACATAAGTATCTTATTTACATAAACTACTTACGTGAGTTAATTACAAGTATAATTGTGGCATAAATCAATATCATACGTATATACAATGTACTTACCGACTAAGAGTCTGATATTCATTTTTTGTCAGAAACAAGAAATACAGCTGATGTTATTTCAAAAATTTAAATAGCAAAAAGATGTTGGAAATTGATCATTGAAATCAATTTCTAGTCTTTTGCAGACATATAGTATTATTTACAGTGTTTGAAAAATACTCAAAAATAAAAAACGAAGAAAATCATACAATTTTGGTGTCATGATTTTTTATCTTTACATACAGAATTATCTATATGGTAGAACTTCGTAAGAGCCAAAACCGCAAATTAGCCAATTTATGTAAAATTTCAAATTTGTACGTTGTTTCCGTACTCTAAAATTATAAGTTTGATTGACAATATTATGTCCGAAGCAAAACCTATTATATTAATTAACTGGACTTAGGTTGGGTGAAACTAAACAAATTAACTTTTTAAAAATCTCACTCAATCAAAATTAAAAATAAATCTCGGGAACGGCAAATTTTCAACTCAAGGAAACGGGAATAAAATTGGCCGATTCCCGGGAATTCCCGAGAATCGGGATTTTTTTAAAAATAGTTATTGTTACTTTTATGTACCTTATATCCAGTTTTTTTTTAAATTAAATACAAGTTAGCCCTTGACTGCGATCTCACCTGATGGTAAGTGATGATGCAGTCTAAGATGGTAGCGGGCTAACCTGTTTGGGGTATGGCAGTTATATTAAACCCTAGTCCATATCCCTAATCGGTTTCTACACGACATCCTACCGGAACGCTAAATAGCTTGGCTGCACGTCTTTGGCGGTAGGGTGGTAATTGGTAACTAACCACGGCTGAAGCCTCCTACCAGGCCAGACCAGAGAAAATTCAGAATATTTAAATTCTTGAAATACAATGCAAGAAAATATTGTTGCCGTGAATTCATTACGGTCCTTTAAGTAACTCTTTCGAAATTGTCAGTCAATTGAACAAATTGGTACTCAATGGATTTCTAAAGGTTTGTACACGGTTAAGCTTTTACGGCCCCGGGTTTTGCATTGGAAACGAGTATTGTATATATTAAATTATTCAGGTGTAACAATGGCGCTGACATCTGGTGAAATAACAAGGCGGCATATAGAGAAATTAATTAAAGAGGGACTCTTAAAAGTTCAAACAATAATATATAAGAAAATAACACTTAGAGCTCGTAAAATCTAGAACAAGAAAAATATCCGAGGTGAGATAAAATATCAGAAAGGGAGAATCGAAGAAGACAAAACGCAAAAAAAAATTGTTACTTATAATCATTCTTACAATGTGATTTAACATACTATACATTGGTTGGAAGTTCTACTTATATTTTATAGACGACATTTTACATAATTTAAGTACAAAATAAAGAATAAAGAGTTTAAAATACTCAAAAGTACCTACTACGACTATTATAGTTTTATGGTAAGAAAGTACAATAATTCTTAACATTGTGATCAGTGCCCTTACTTTTCCTTTGAGTAATTGTCAAGGTTCCACTGACAAATTGTCCTCTCAAAAAATCCTCCAAAAAGTTTGGACAGATGGATGTATGGATGTATGAATGGATGTATGGATGTTTGTTACTCAATCACGCCCCAACGGCTGAACGGATCTCGCCGAAATTTGGCACAGATATAGATTGTAGTCTGGAATAGCACATAGGCTACTTTTTATCCCGAAAAATTAAAGAGTTCTCGCGGAAACGACAAAACTTCGATCCACGCGTACGAAGTCGCGGGTATCGGCTAGTATTGCATAAATACTTATAATATTGACAATTTATCATTAATATAAGTTATTGTTATGTTATATTTAAATGTATATTTTTTATCGTAAACTAACTTACTTGCAAAAACAAAAATAAAAAGCATTGTCTATTTCAGAAGTTATATAATAAATTATGACATAAATTTGCCTTTACGTTAGTCAAAAGAACTAAAATTATCAAATTTTGATAGTGTTTCTGTTATTTTATGTTTGCTGTCCTATTTTTGTGATTGGCATGATTGGTAAGACTAGTAAAACACTTCTGTGAATCTTATCTAAAGTTGTTTTTTTAAGTGCCTTTTGTGAGATAAAGTTTAGTTACTCAATGGAATAATTCTCCGTCACTTAATTTTAAAATGATTGTTTTTTTTACTATAATTTAACATAATATTTGTAAACAGTGCTACTGCTCATAAAGATAAATAACTAAGAAACACAAATTTATCAATAAAATAACAAAACATGATGAAAAAAAAACATCGATTTTATTTCATGTACAATTTTACAAAAATACGCCCAATTCCCAAATTCACTCTGCTGGGGATTAAACCCGGTACATCCCACGTTAAGACAATAGTGCTCAGCACTGCGCGAGTGAGGTACCTAGTCAATAGGGCATGCTCCCGATAATTCCTGGTACCAAAAATTCCCGGTACTTCTGAATAATTTTCAGTCCCGGTTCTCCACACCATAAAACCGGTACTTTTGATACTTTTGAGACTCGAAGTACATACATTCTGTCGATTCTTCTCTAATTAAGTGTGGATATTTCTGCATGTAACAATAATTTAATTCACTATACTGTATTTTATGCTCACAAATTCGAGGTATTAGTTTAAAAACCCCTATTTTTACTTTGGCTATAACGATTATTTTACTGCCACTTCGTACAGTTTCGTATGTTAGTCTTTCTGGTAAGTATTATTTACCAGCAGAGAAGAGCTTTTTTGAAGATCAATGAATTGATGGATCTGTCACTGGAATAAAATTTGTTCAGCCATAATAAATTACAGTAGATTATGCTATATTCTGTTAATTGTATCGTTACTTTCATAAATTTCACATGAAGATTGACAGGAAAATATTGATAGACTGTAATATAAAATATACCTCATAAGCCCGAGGCTACTAAATTTTGATTTTTGACTCCACTGTCAATTATACCAATAGCAGAGGGAAAGAAAATATGGATATCCGTATCCATAATTCCCTAAGATGCTCAGGAGTTCTCCATACAATGTTATGTAAAAACCAAGACTGTGAACAGTCCAATCTTTATGTATGGATGTGAATCCTGGACAGTAACGCAGCAGTAACGAGGCTCTTTATGGCTGATAGGAAACGTCTTTAGAAAATCCTAGGGTCCTCGATCCTAGGATCCTCCATACGTACGGGGAGGACGGTGAATGGATACCAAAAATACTAAGAGGTACCATATCCAATATAATTGTAGAGACCAAATCAGCGTGCGGCAAAACCAAAAAACGGCACAGAATAGGAGAGAGTAACATCTTCACGAGATTCTCTTGGGAATACTGAGTATGGGTTGGAAAATATTGTTGATTTAGATTAACATTTGTAATTCTTTGAGGTGAGGTTACTACGTACGCCTGTCTATAAAAAAAGACCCGTAAAGGATCACTTTGTTGTCCGTGTATCCAAGCCTCAAGGCTTGTTTCTCATAAACTGCTTGATGTAGTAAATTTATATTTGCACTGGCTTCTAATTGCTATAAAAGTAGTTACATATGAGCGTATCACGATAAAAAAAATTTCAACTTTTCAAAGTGTATTTTCATACAAGACGCAATCTCTGTAAAACCTATGAACTACAATAAAACTTTGAAATTTGTAACGAAGCGAGTTATGGTACAAGTACATGAAAAAAATCATGAATTTACAGTCCTGTGTGAAATATTATGCGATAAATTTTTGTATAATGCCTAATGAATAGTAATATTCAGTATATTCCTGTGTGAAATATTATGCGATAAATTTTTGTATAACGCCTAATGAACAGTAATATTTGGTCTATTTCATACTTTCTGTAATGTCTTAGCCGTGTTTTTGTGATAATTTAAGGTAGTATCGAAAGTATCGAAAGTCCCGGGAATTCCCGGTTCCGTGCCAATATCGGTCCAAAATTTCCCGGTACTCAAACACAGCACCGAATGCATGCCCTAGTAGTCAGGGAGAATTATAATAAACAAGTAAAGAGATCAACTTGTTCTCAAATATTTCTCAAGAGATAAGTTAAAAAAATACTCTGTACACAAAAACGGGAAATCACAACAAAAACCAACGACGTATTTCCCGGAAATTTCTAACTCCCGGGTCCCAGAAACGAAACCCTAAGGGTATCTAATATCCAATCAATTAGTAATAAAACTTGCAATAGGCACTTATTTGAAGTATTTGAGACACTACTAGGTCCTTACTCAGCAAGCTTTCGATATAGTAATATTATCTGGTCGGTCTGGTCCAATGAGAGCGGACGAGTAGGCAGTAGCAAGCTGAAGTGGCAATGCTTGATTTTCAGTTTTCCTTTCTGTCTTACCACTGTTTTGTTATTTTCCATTCATATCAAAAATTGCACTGGAGGCATACTACTATCGCTTAAATCCGTATTGTTTTAATATTGTTGACGTTCGTGTTTTTAGAATTATAATCCTTATTTTAGGACCTTCAAGGTACGTGACTTAAAACTGACATTTTTAAGTAATACTGCTTTAAGCGATGGCAGTGAACCCTCTGACAGTAATTGGATGTTTGACAACTTACCTACTTCTTGGAAATATTAAAAGACGTCATTGTTAGAACCAGCAGGAGTTTTTTTTTTAAATAGTGAAGCGACGTGCCTTTTTATGCGATATTTCGCAACTCGTATGTCAATCTAGTAATTACCAGTACGATTTTAAATTTGAAAATAGTTTTCAAAATAATTACGAAGCTGCAACACAAGCTCACTTGATTGTCATTTAAGTAGCGTCATCTTTGGCGTTGGATGGTTTCTATGACCTGCCTTATTGATGTTGCCAAATAATAAAATATACATTTACAGCATTGCTTCACCAAAAATATTTATTTTAATACATAAAAAAGACATTTAGACGCCTGGGTATGTTTATAAAACAATACAAAAAGTTGTAATATCAATGTGTCAAATCGATTAAAACTTCTTCGTAAATGAAGTCGATTGTTGTCAAAAATCGAATGGATAGCGCATTACGGCATCATTATTTCGAGCTGTCAAAAGTTTGGTCAGAGAACACATATTCATACTTTATTTGATTATGTATTTTTAGTTATATAAAAGAAGATAGCTCACGAAAGTTGTAATATCCACGTCTTCTGTCAATTCATGTTGAATAAACATTAGTCTTATTCATGTTATGTTTGAAAACCATTTTAAAATATCGATTTAAACGCTGGAGCAAAGGAGCACAGATCCATCGTCTGTGAAGTTCTTTCGAACACTGGCGGAGGTGAAAATGAGCTGGCGCTTCTCGAAAAACCGGAATACAATGGAAAACAGAAAATATGTGTACATTTTAATAAATATTAATAAATCAATGGATGTCATTTAGAATTTGGAATTTAATGATATATTTTTCAAGTAAATTGAGGTTTTCAATTTGGAGATGTGTTGATTTGAGAACTGAAATAAGAGGTATGTTTGAATTTATTTTTTATGCAGCGAAGTTGTTTAAATCGTGTTTTGGGATAAAACAATATCTGAGTTAAGGTCTTGAAAACATCATATATTTTTTTCAATCTTCCATATGCCACCATTTAATGGATACACTGCTTTGGAGACCCCCCCCCTGACCACACACAGCGCCTTAAGAAGCATGTCGCAAAAACAAATTGAGTTTTCGAAACGACTTTTTTAGTTTTGCGCGCCGCTGTCTGATTGCTGTAGCAAGAATTCAAGAAACGCTTTTAAAAGAGAGCATTTTGAACTGTTGTCAGAGTCAGCTTTGTAGAAAAAAAAACCGGCCAAGTGCCAGTCGGACTCGCGCACCGAGGGTTCCGTACAAACCTATTATTACAAACCTATTTTTATTTAACCTATTTAGCAATAAAAATACCTATATTTTTATTGCTAAATGAAATCCATAACATTAGTAAGTTTAAAATTATTAAAATTATTTTTATTATATTATGATGTAACAAAAAATTTATGCTTTTCGCAATTTTTCCTTTATCTGTGCTTTATGACGTTACTTCGTACCAAATTTCAAGATTCTGAGTTCACGGGAAGTACCCTGTAGGTATTCCCTACGAAAATTTGCAGTATAAACTGATCTTGTGATTGCGTTGGCTTAATAGTTTGATTTTTTTACAGCTCCAAGGGACAGTAGACCTGAGTATTTGATATGAATTTCAGCTTGATACCTCCATCCATTCCTGAGAAGATGGGTCTTGACAGACAGACAGACTGACAGACAGACGGACACCAAAGTGATCCTATAAGGGTTCCGCTTTTTCCATTTGAGGTACGGAACCCTAAAAAAGAGTTAGACAAAAATGCTTGCTTGACAAAGACCTTAACGAAAGCGTGAAACCACACACGATCTTCCGCTTTCCTCATCCGCCCACTTTGCACTTGTTCTGCACCAGCAGACTGCGCTGCGTTTGCGTGCACGGTCTGCACTCCAGAACATGTGTGTCCCAGCTGCCATCGGTTCTGCGACAGACATGGTGGTGGTGCTATTCCAGCCTACAATTTATAACTAGCTTTTACAATAACGGTAATTTGTAATGTATTTTATCTATTTGTAAATTGTAACGTATTATAATATAAAGGCTGTATTAAAAAATTAAAAGTAAAAATTATATCCTAGACATAGCAATAGCTTACAGAAGACAATCGTCGACTGACTCAAACACCCAAAACAATAAAACCTCATCATTAACTTAGACAGTCAATGGGAAAGAAAAACTTATAGAATCAAAACAAGCCATTCGTTTAAAGCTTGTTTAAAGGGAACCGCGATGCATCTCAGGAATGTCATCACGAGCAATAATGCACAAAAAGCCAATAATATAGTAGTCCAGACAGGTGTTAGGTTTATGACAAACTATAGACTAGGTCACTAGGTAGATAAGTCGGTCTATCGAGCACTTACAGGAATGGCATTCCGAACCAGTGGTAGATTCACTTGACGATTCAAAAGTACTTGTAAAAGTTTATTTGAATAAAAATCATTTGAATTTAATTTGAACTACTAGGTCAAATCTTTTTTATTCAAGTAGCTTTGACAAGTGCTTTTGAATCGTCGCGTCGAGTGATTTTTTACCTATAACCTAATTTGAGTGCCTGCATACTGAAGCGAAGCGGAGCGGAGACGCATTCAGCAAACGAATCACATCTATACATTTACGAAACGGTACTAAAAATGACAGACAACGCAATGTTCGAATTTTGTACGTACGATTACAGTATACATACTAATATCGAAATTATAAATGCGAAAGTGTGTATGCTACGCTTTCACGGCTCATGTGTTCAACCGATTTTGATGATATTTGGTACAGGGATAGGTGGTTTCCCAGGGAAAGACATAGGCTACTTTTTATCACCCGGAATATTATAGAGTTCTTGTGCGAATCAAAAAACTCTAATCCACGCGGACCAAGTCGCGGGCATTATCTAATCTCTAATAATAAGTATCTCTATTAAAACGCAGCAAGACCCTCAGACAAAGGGTTTTGAGCAATTCCAACTTGATTCTTTAACTCTCCTGAACTCCTACACCTTGTGTCAACCTAAGAAGAACTCAAGGACTTCGAAGATACATTTTGATATGTACCTACGCGCATATTAATATCTATCCTCGGTATAACGGGTCACTAGTTAAGTAGATTGCTATTTCTACTGCATATGTTAGGCGGCTCTAGGAATAGTCTGTTTATTTCATGAAATGTTTACCGCCACTTATGATTATGTCAGGAGTCAGGACTCTACCACCTTTATGCCTGACAGCAAGTCTCTAGTCTGTGGGGGCCCTTATCATAAATAACCAAGGGCCCGGGACAGCTATTTCGGCTTTCTGTCGTCTTGTTTCGGAGCCGGTCGCCGGGAAACATGCACGTGCATAAATAGAACGAGATAATATAGGGTTGGTAGTCTTGAGCTAGATCTTGAATGCAGGCCGATTAGTTAAACTGAATGATGATAATGCTGCTTGCATAAAGACTCTTATTTCGGAATGTGGCAAATTGGCTGTCATATAGCAAAGAATACCAACAATTAGTTAGTATGTAAAGCAGCGACACTTCCCCTTACCCCCCATTTATCGTCGGTTGGCATTGAATAGAGCGTTATCTTACGGTAGTTGAAGTGTCGGACTCGGGGGTGTTCTCAACTCCAAGCACCATTTGGAGGTGTGATATTACACTATTCAGGATTCAGGACTCTAGGACGCCGCATCATAGGACGAAGATTGCCAAAAGAAATAGTCTTAGACCGTTTGCCATCAGACATTCAAAATTGAGATTCAAAGGCCTAAATACCTGAGAAGTGTTCAGAGGTGCAATCATGAAAGGATCGCTGATCAAATCGTTAAAGCTCGGCTTCAAAGCAAAATAAACCATAACAGCATTTAATTAGAGCTCAATTTCGTGTATCCATTCGTATACATACGGTGATACTGCCATGATTGCACCTCTGGTTCCTGCATACTAATATTGATAACGAAGTAGATGTACCTTGATGAAGTACGACAACTCAAATATGCAGTTTCCCTGTTCTGTGGGACAACTCCAGCAGACAATCACTTGTGACATTGATTCAAAATCTTAAATAGCTGCTTAAGTGTTCAGCAGTGTGATTCTCTAAGGTAAAATAAAATTTACAACCGTTGCAGTCAAGGTCGATCTCTTCGATGTTACATCGCAGATATCTTAGATGTACCTTAGAGAATCATATACATAGCTGGTTCCTACATACTTTTAGTTATATTGATAAAGATGTAGATGTACGATAAGTGGGACAACAGCTAAGGTGCTAGAACGCGGAAGTGTATTTTCATCTACTATACTTCTCACCGTCATAGGTGCATTACACAGTGGGATTGCGTGAAGACAGTTGGACAAAAGTGAATTAAAATTAATTATTAATGTTATTTCTATTTAGTTATTGTTTTCATAAAATTTTGTGAGAATAAAAAAATTCATAAAATTTTGTGAGAATAAAAAAATTCATAAAATTTTGTGAGAATACGTGCGGTACGAGCATCGAATATTGCATTTGGCTAGTGATTTGTCAGCATTTCGCTGTAAGTGGGTCGTCGACATTACATACCAATTTGTGATACCTAATAAATATCGATCTTTATTTTCATTATGTAGCATTTAGTCTACGTTTAACCAACCAAACTTCTTCAGACGTTAACAACTACTTATGTTCAGACGTGTACCTATACTCATATTTAAAAAAAAAAGATTGCTGGTCGAAACAAGACGTATCTTATGAACACCTGTAGCTATGTCCTATGTGAAATAAACAAAATGAATAATAGATTTTATAAGCCTAATATCGGTTAGATAATATAACATCTTTTTTTAAACGAAATAGACTTAAACGATGTGTTTCTGTAGTCGAATTTAGTGAATAATATACTACCTGGTACCCTTTTCCGGAATGTCCTAAACAATAAACTATATAGGTGAGTTCAATTACAACTTTACCTTCTTACTCGTATCATGAAGCAATTTTAAACAAATTCTATACAGCAGTTGCACAATCCTACTTACATAATATTATTAGATATAATGAAAGATTTTTACTCCTTTCCTTTAAAATGAATATTATGATTTCTAATAGGTTGGATTATTTTCACATATTTCAGAAGTAAATTAATTTTGTCCACCCTAAACAGCTTAAGCATTTGGACACCTGTGTGCGGCAGCGTATGTCGCGCTTTTACGAGTCCATTACAAAGTGGACCGATATGCAGACTACAATGCAGGTGAGCTGACAACCTCGACTATTATCTTTAATCCTACTAACAATAATTAATTAATAATTAATTTGGCTTTTAATTATTATTTTAGGTATTATTTTATTTGCGACATATGTAACGTATTATGAATAATGTTGTAATGTATCTGTTATAATGAATTTGAATATTTGTATACTTTCATTGAGGTTTAATTGTCAAATATTAATTTATTTTTTAGATTAAGCATAAAAATAATTTTGCACGGCAAACCTGGCAGGATATGTGGACTCTATACTTTATTAACATCTATGTCAAAATGTTGCATGTACCATATTCTGGCAAAAAATAAATGATTGTATTGTATTGTAATATTCACTAATCTTTATTAAAACTGTAAATGCATCTCAAGCACCTGTAGTTTTAGTTGTGTATGAAGATCTCCCAAACAGGCAGGATTCCTCGTGAAGTTTCTTTTCACGATACTTAATTGCTTAGAAAGCAAAAACTTTAAAACTAACTAATAACTCAGAAAAGTAGAATCGTACCCCATATACCACATCAGGAGGCTGAATGTCTAAAGCTCTAGGCTATCGTGGCGTGCACAGGGCTTAAAGCTAGGGTAAGCATTATTCAGTCAAAATACCTATTCACTGATTGTTACAATGAAAAGTGAGCATTGACCTATATCCATAAGGGTAAGCAGTGCTTTTATGCCTCTATGAACTGCACGCCACTGGCTATCACAGCTCTTACAATAAATTGTTGCAGTAAAACATAAATGAAACTCTATATCAAATAAGCAGAAAACAGTAGAAACAATTACATTTATCAATTTGTAATCTTATCTTGCCATAAGTGTTGACAGCAATGATCATGTACCAGAAAATTGGATCAGTCACAGTGAATAGTTAGTTTATTGCAGTGTGTTTTGTAAAGCTGTTCGTTTTATAAAAGAATAACTAATTATTGTGCCATTTTGCCAACTGAATCAGGTTAGGTTTTCATAACAAGAATTTAACCATTTTTACAGTAAAGTAAGTGGGTGTTTAAGTAGAAGATAATAGTATGCTAAAATGATAAGAGTTATGATACATATATTAACAAAACCAGCACGAGGACAGATTGAAAATAAAATAATAACAACTGTGAGACACCACACATTCAACAAACACATTAGACAACTGTATATGAGATTAAAACGTTAGACTTAGCAGAAAAGGCATTTTGTAGGCCTCTTCTACAAAATTTGTACTAATATTATTAATGCAAAAGTTTGGAATGGAAGGATGGATTTTTGTTACTTATAATCACCCCAAAACAGATGACTGGATCTGGATGAAATTCGGTACAGAGATATAACACATAGGCTTTTTTTTATCCCAGAAAATTAAAGAGATCCCGTGGGAACTAAAAACCTTAATCCACGCAGACGAAGTTGTGGGCATTAGCTAGTTGTCACATAAAAACGTATGCCTACCTCTCTTGCAATCTGGTCGAGTGCCTGCTCCTCCGCCGTGGCCTTGGTCTGTGTGCGCTGTCGCCGCGACGGATCCATCTTCACTGCCACTTCGCTCACTGCCAACAATATATTGAAAATAAAGAACTTGTCTCTCTTATCAACCTATTGAAGGCTCACTACTGAGCACAAGTCTAATCTCGGTTTGAGAATGATTTAGCCATGGCAAAATCTATACTAATCCATACTACTTACTCCATACTAATACCCATACTAAATGGGAAAGTGTCTCTCTGACTGCTCTGCTTTCATAGCCCATCTTTTGAATAAATTTTAATGCAATTTGGTATAGAGAATGATAGGTTTGGAAAAAGAAGTTTTGGATTTTCCATCGCACAATCTTGTAAAATATGTCATAACACAAGTGTTACTTGGTTATTAGTCTATACTAATATTATAAAGAGGTAAAGTTTGTGAGGTTGTAGGGGGTAATCTCTGGATCTACTGAACCAATTTTGAAAATTCTGTTACCAATCGAAAGCCACATTATTTGTGAGTGTCATAGGCTATATATATTAACCCGAAAAATGAAAAGAATTTTTTGTGATAATTGGATTGGCAAAGTAAGTTGGTGAAAAAGCAGTTGAACAACATTTCTTACGAAAAGCTCATTCCACGCTGACAAAGTCGCAGGCATCAGCTAGTATAATATAATTGATTAAGAATTAAGATAAAGCTATATGGACACAAATAAATTTGCATCCAGTGTTCGACTAGATGAATTTTATCTATGTGAATTAAGGTTTTTAACTATCAGGAAAACATTCTTAATTTTCCGGGATAAAATGTCTATGTCACTCTCCAGGTCATCAAATATACCCATGCAAAAAGTCAAGTTAATCCGTTGCTCTGTTGCTGGGTGATTGAAGGACAAACCAACACACTTTTGCATTTAAATAGTTTATAGCATGAATGAGAAAAGGCTTGACCCTTGAGCGGGAACTTGTGTGCTGTGCTTAGGCAATACAACAAAGAAAAACGCAGTGGGATATTAGTACACTATCAAATTGACACAACTCAATAATTATAATCGAACCCAATGAATAATTTTAATGTGATATGCTGTTAGAATTAAAATGTAAGTCAATTTAGAAAATTTTACTCACTATTAACTTTAAATGGTTGTCCTTATATGTAATCTAGTTTTCTAATGCCATTAGGGTTAAATTATATCTGTATTTTATATGGATGCAAGGCTAACATCTTATATATGGCTTCTTACACTTACTCTGTAAGTATTGAGAGCTTGCGAGTTGTAACTAAACATGCACGATTTATCACACATTTGTTTTAAATATCTGCACTAATTACAAAGTAATGGTTTAGGAAAACAATTAGTTTTAAGGAAAATAATTAACTTACAGTTTCCTTGTAAATTGACCATCCCTATAATCAGGATGTGTTTGAGTTAAGAGTTAATGTTTTGTATGTTTACTTAAAATTCACTGCACTGCACATTCAATCTATGCACTGAGCACAAGATACAAATGCTTTCTAATTCTCCTTGATCACTGAGAGAATCTCATTTACATATTTATCTGGAACAGGTCAGCTATAACCTACAGGGTTCGTTGTTGCTTCCCGCGTGGATATTTTCACAAAACTTTATTAGAATTATAATACTAGCAGGAAAATGGGTGGGCACAAAGCCAACATATTTTTAATGGCAGTCGACAATGACATCATACTTACGGGGACAGTTTACAGATGTAAACACATCACTTCCACGCTAACCGCGAAGCTTTTTCTCACGGGAATTTAGATAAGATCACTTTTTATCGGTATCAGATAAAAACTAAACTAGACACATTGAAAAAAAGCTGGTTTAAAAATTACGGGGACATCAATTCACTACCTACACGAATCACATAAATACTGCAATACATATACACTTTTCACAAAATATTAACAGTATGTTGGCACCACAATCAAATAATACAAATTATTATCGAGTTTTAAACATTAGAAAATATATAAATTCGAACTATTTTTGTTATAAATTAAAAAGACATTCTATGACATGCATGCCATTTTTTCTGCCATTTGAAACCGTTGCGTTCAGGACTGGAATGTCAGTAATTTAATGGATTCGTTCATTTTTAGAGCTTTAGAAATATATTAAAATGATTTTCAATTAATTGTTAAAGCTAAATAGTTCTATAGACTCAACTTTAATGAGAGAATCACTCCTAAAATAGATTAGAATTGTTACAAAAATAGTTATTGTTGAGACCACAGGTTGTGACTTCAAGAACACCCCTATTTCTTCGACTACATTTGCAATAAAGTCGAATAATCCAAAACCCTTCCATCGCTGCTTTAGTAAAATCTAGTTCAGAGACAAGTAAGAAAGACATTTGCCTCCCTCAAGTTACTCGACATTGGCGAAGTGCACTGTGCTGTTTTGGCACTACTGAAATCCAAAAACCAAGAAAATAAGAAGAAAGACATTCATCTATGGAAAAAGAAATCGGCTAAATACCCGTATATTCAATGTACTCTGTGGCTAAATCGGTCGAACCGTTCGATCTCTCAGATTAGTTTTTAATCTGAGGTTCGATCTACTCTCAAATGATGCTCCGTCATACATGTGGCAATACGGACTGGTCTGCTTATTGATAAAATATGCCTTATGTGACAATAGAATTTTATATAGAAGTCTATATGATGCCGTGACTTCGTCCGCGTAGACTAAGGTTTTTGATTCCCGCGGGAACTCTTTCATTTTCCGGGATAAAAATTAGCCTTCCTTCCCTGAGATACTATCTATCCCTATACCAAATTTCATCAAAATCGGTTGAGCAGATGGGCCGTGAAAGCGTAGCAGACAGACAGACACTTTCGCATTTAGAACATTAGTAAGTATGGATTATCAAATGTAATAGCCAGAAAAATAAAAACCTCACGGTGTTGCGGAAAAAGTGAAACTATTTAAGTTTTTATAACGAGAAAAATGCAATAGTAAAAACCAAATAAGTTTTTTATTTTCCTGGTTAGGCTTTTACTTAAAGTTATAAAACTAAAGATAAATATCAATTTATATATTTTATTCATTATAAGATACACACATGAACCTCATGCTCAGACATACTTTGTTTTACAATTTGAAAGAAGAAACACACACTAAATGCACATTACTATAAAAGGTAAAAACTGGTTATTCTATTCACTCTTGGTCTTAGGTGTTTCTTCCTTGTAGTATAAGAAGACGAATGAGAACAGGAAAACTCCAATCATCATGGAAAATGCGCTCACATAGTACGGGTAGGCGCTTGGGATGAATCTCTCGTACTGGGTGTGTTGAAGTGGCCGCACGGACACCTGCAATAAAACAAGACAAATTTTCACATCCACTACCACCACCACTACAGCCTATTAACGTCGCACTGCTGGGCACAGGCCTCCACTCTCATAGAGAGAGGAAATTAGAGCTTAGACCCACCACGCTGCTCCAATGCGGGTTGGCAGGCTTTAACAAGTCAATAGTAATACAAGTCTTGGCCGAAACAGCAATTAACTGCCTTGTTTACTGAAAAACTTATGGGTATTTCTCTTTCTTTTTTTTTGCGATAGGCTTACGCTTGACCACAATCATGTTTAGTACAAAGCAATGATGAAGTCTGGGTTGTAACGCGCTTGCCTAGAAGGTACCTATTCACTCTTGCCTTCTCTTGTAGACTTCCACATGCAGCGATCATGTCCAATTCCTTCCAGTTGGTCGCCATTCTAGCACCTTTAGACCCCAATGTTTATCGGTCCTTCAAACTATGTGCCCCACCCACTATCGCTTTGTATTATAAAAAATCAATTTACCTGTGTAGAATGATACAATCTCGTATATCCAATCCTGTCATAGTCCACCTTGAACTGGTAAACGCCCCACACATCGGGCACCTTAAACACGGCTTCGTATACACTGTTAGGTTTGCGCTTCAAAGTGGTGCGGACAAACGGGTCGATGCGAACAAACTCCAGCTGTACGTCGTTGGCTTCGAATGGCTGCCATTTGCCGTTCTTCAGCTCTTCAATCTCAATTCTGTATACCTGTTATTAAGGAACAAATTGTAAAGTAGTTTGTTTTATACAAGACCTGACTTTCCTCCACAACTATGGCTGAAAACTACAGTAAATATGAAGACAATAGACTGATAATAGAATAATACTAATATTATAACATGACCACCCATTGACGCTTAGCGGCCATTACAATAAAAAACATAAAACGGGTCACACTCACAGTAACAAAGAATGTGGAATGCTTAAAAAAGAAAAAAAATATGATTGCAAGCCACAGTACTTACAACTGTCTGAAAAAAAAATTACAATATTGTTTTATTCTGTGTAGTTTTGTTTGTTTGAAGTTTGCATATGTTTTAAAATTTTTCATTCTAAAATAACAGGGGCTAAACTAAGTAGGAGGGGATTATTAACTTGTCAAATAATGGACTTTCAGGCATGCAGGTTTGTATCTTCACTCACCAATCAAAGCAATTGATAATATTTACTTCAAATGTTAAGAGGTGCATGCCTGGTGTTACAAATTACAATGTCCAGCCAACTCTCCAAATAGAAGTATCCACAACAATAATCTGTGGGGGTTTTTTTATTATTTTATGAAAAAAATCATTAATAAAAACACTATTACCTTTTATCAGCCCATCCACTTAGCTGATTTTGATGAAATTTGATAAACAGAGGTAGTTTTTAGAAAAAGTTCACACAGAATTGGGTATTTGACAAATAGTCAAATCAGCTACTTTTTTTCAAACATCAATCCCATACGCGTCCTATGTATGGGATTTATATCAAACTAGCTGATGCCCACGACTTCGTCCGCGTGGTTCAAGCTTTTTTGATTCCCGCGGGAACTCCTTAATTTTCCGGGAGAAAAAGTAGCCTATGTCACTCTCCAGGTCCTCAACTATACCCATGCCAAAAATCACGTCAATCCGTTGCGGCGTGATTGAAGGACAAACCAATAAACTAACAAACCAACAAACCAAAAAACAAACACACTTTCGCATTTATAATATTAGTATGATTCTGAAATGTGACGTCATTAAAGTTCGACGCACTTTTTTACTTTAATTCATTGTTTAAAATGGTTATTCAACATAAAACTATCCACGGATATTACGACTTTTGGGAGATCTTCTAATTAATAATCACAAAAAAAAAAAAAATTGAGTAGTAGGCAAATGCCCAATTTTCAAAACACCTAACAAAGTGGCCTGCAACATCTAGTAAGTAATACTCACAACAGAGTCCATGATAGTGTAGGTGTTGGTTGTCTGTTTGTCGTCCTCTCTGTAGTGTGTGACGCGGCGGACCCGCAGTTGCCCGCGCTCGCCAAACGCCCACTCGCTTAAGTGCACCGCTAGGGCTTTGTTGCCTGATACTGCCGATTTCACTTTGTCACCCTGGAAAGGTTATGGTTATACATTTTAATTTTTTTTTTATCCACTACAAGCTAGCCCTTGACTGCGATCTCACCTGATGGTAAGTGATGATGCAGTCTAAGATAATAAGTATAATTATAGGGTACCAGCTCATTATGACCACTATGAAGCTATGAAATGGTCAAGCTGAGGCATAAAACATTGTCGAACCTACTAGAATAAATTTATATTGTGTACTTCTATAGTATAGATAAGCTTATTAGAGAACCATTTTTGAGCTAACTTTCAGGACGTCAAAGATCCATACTAATATTATAAATGCGAAAGTGTGTCTGTCTGTCTGTTACATTTTCATAACCAAACTGTTCAACCGATTTTGATGATATATATATAGGGATAGGTGGTATTCCAGGGAAGGACATAGGCTATTTTTATCCTGGAAAACTAAAGAGTTCTCACAAGAATCAAAAACTTTAATCCACACGGACAAAGTTGTTGGCTTCATCTAGTTTTTATATATTTTACTCTGATTGGTCCTCTTTTCAACTTATTTGACTAGGAGCTAAATTAATCTCTATTTTATTATTCTCTCTAACCATGCATTAAATGGAATCCATGTCAATGATTTTAATTTATCTGTTTATAAGGGCAGTTTCTGGTTTAATCTCCTTTGATTGAACTGTAGCTTTACATTTAATATAATATATAGAAAGGTAAACAACAGTCTTCCATACTCACATGCACTTTAGCTACTGGAGAACTGAAAGCCTCATCTGAGAAGAAGAACAGTGAGCCACTGAAGATAATGCGAGCGTTGTTCCTAGCTTGCAGTGCTGCTATCAAGACTGTTTTGCGACCTACAGCGTGAGGATATTCCTTTACCTGAAATAAAATATGATTTCTTCTGGGTAATAATATATATTTATATATATTCTTCGATTTAGACTTATAAAACTGCTTATGGAAGTCAGATCAGTACAACTAATAGAATAATAAATTATTCATAGGTTCTAAATCTTATCTTACTAATACTAATATTATAAATGCGAAAGTTTGGATGGATGTATTAATGTATGCATGTTTGTTACTCAATCACGCACCAACGGCTGAACAGATCTGGCTGAAATTTGGCACAGATTATAGTCTGGAATAGCACATAGGCTACTTTTTATCCCGGAAAATTAAGAATTCCTGCGGGAACAAAAAAACCTAAAACCATGCAGTTGAAGTTGCGGGCATTCGCTAGTAATTAATTAATTAATTGTAGACCATTTTATTTGTGTCTTTATAGTTTGACCAAGTCTGTGGCAAACTGGTGAGTGTTGTGATCATATAATTTCTGGAATCAGGAAGGTCCTGGTTTCTATTTGTGGCAGGAGAAATTTAAATTATTTTTAGTTTAATGCTCAATCAAAGATTTCCACCCAGCCCCACTGGTAAAGATTTGCCACCAAGTGAATTAGCATTCTTAGTATTATGCTGCATAGAAACCAAATGGGGGTTTAATAAAACGTTCATTTGGCAATGTAATACAGCTGAATTCCATCTTAAACTGCATCATAACTTACTACCAGGTCGTATTATGATTGCCGAAGACTATAACTTGTATCTTAACAAAAAAAAACACTATGTATTAATACTTTAGACCCTCAAAAAGTGTGCAATGTTATGTTATGTCCACTTTGAATAAATTAGGTTTGACTTAGGCTTTAAAAAATATATAAGACGTTAGCATAATCATATACCTGGCTCTTAGGGTTATAGCTGTAAGCTGTGCTATCAGCAGTTAGAATGGGCAGGACCAAGCTATTATCCTTGTCCAGAATCAACCCAGTGCCCTCAAACAGCAGGGGCTGAGTGTTCTGAACTCCCACTATGGTTGGGGCATTGATCAGGTTTTTGGGTGATACTACAATCCTTGTGTGGTCTCCGTCATCTAGAGAGTCATAGTTGAAGTGGTCTATTACTGCTGCTGACTCTTCATCCATCTGGAAATATGTACATTTATGAAAAACTGACTATTATATGTTAATTAACAAATAATGTCACTATGGACTTGCAACTAATAAAGAAATTGAAATTGAACTTTGTGGTAAAAATGTTTCTGTGAAAAAAGACTAGAAGAGGGACATTATCATTCCTACTTTACAAACATACGACATTTTACCTTGAAAATTACACAGTTCTAGTGTACAAGGAACTCATGTAGGGATCAAGCAGTATGTTCCACTGGGGTGCAGAATTGGCAAAGTAGTAGGGAGATATCAAAAATTTTAAGATTGCCATTACATTTTTGTTTGACTAAAACTTTTCTGCCACCCAAATAAAAACTTTGACATCACACATTTATAGTTATGGGAAGATTATGACAAATGTTAAAAGAGCCCCAAAAAAAAATGATTAAGATGTTTGACGTGCCCCAGCAATGCTAAGGACTGCGGTTACTTATGTATCTACACATTGATGTTGTTTGTAAATGAATTTTTTCAAAAGATCAACCACCGAGTTTCTTGCTGGTTCTTCTCTGTAGGAATGGCATTCCGAACCAGTGGTAGATTCACTAAAAGATTCAAAAGCACTTAATAAGTTTATTTGAATAAAAAAATATGAGTTTGAGTATGATGGCAGTATCACTAGGTATTGAAAGTAGTGATGAAAAATCAAACGACGAAATCACCTCAAAACCACACTCGGAAGCAATCTCCCTATACACATCCCCAGCAGCTGAGTTCCCTGCCATCAGCACATTGCCGCCGTCGTCGATGAATTTGGTAATAGCTTCCGTGTCCAGTTGACCGCCGAACTCCACGACGGACGGCGAAAACACTATCAAATTCTTGTACAAGTACTCTCCATACTTTGACAGTACCAGGTTAGCATCGTCGGCGAGCTTGAACGTTAAGCTGTAGCCACGCTCTAGAAATAATTAGTAAGTACATCTTGGTCAAAATTGTTTCTGATAACGAAAATCATAGAAGTTTGGTGCCGGTATCAAAAGGACACGCCATCGATTGCCTTACCTTGCAGGGACTTGAAAAACTGAGAGTGAGTTTCCCTTATGTTTAAATTATCAACTAGCACTAGAGTTTCATGATCGGCATATGCTATTGTAAAGCATGCTAAAATGCCTAAAACTATTGAAATCTTCATTTTATTTCGATAAATTAGAGCCGACAAATAAAATCCACATCCACTCCTATAGACTTTTTATTTTTTTGACCAGAGACAAGTGTTTTTGACGTTTACGTCACCACCGTCACCACTCACTGTCACAACAAAATGACATGTAAAAACCACAGATTCAAATGAAAAAAAATCGCTCGTGTACTGCACACGATATCAATCCGATAAAAGTTATTTGGAATATACTATATTATTATGACGTCCAATTTTATATAATATATTTGCACAGATGTGGCACAGATTTATGATCAATCCGTGCATGAAGGAATAAGGATACATGTGGCATACACACAATACGCTCGGTAATTTAATGTTGACCGGCACTCAGATTCATAATCATAATCATCATACCTATTAATATATTTAATTTACAAGAATATAGTACATGCAACATATTATTATAATTACATAGGTGTTATATTATGCTATTATCTACATAATCTGCTAAGCTTGCAATAATATAATAAGGTGATTTTCTTGGAACACTATATCACATCATTAACGGGAACTGTGCACAAACTCAGATTTTCTCATAGACTTATTACTTAATGTTCTGTGTAAAATTTTGCTATGATATGATCTGTAAAATAGTTCTGGATCTTGAATAATCTGTGGCAGAGACAATGATCTGTGGTTATTTTGATTGACGTTTTGTGAAATGTTTTATTTTTGTATTAAACTTGAAAGTACTAAAATAAGTCTATTTGACGAGATAATTAAATTAATTAGTGTGCCTGTAACTTATTTTAGGATAAAGTCTTCCAAGAGTGTAAATAAACATGATGATTTCGCGGTCTAAGCATCGCTCGTCGGTGGAAGTGTGCTCAGACTGCGGGGCATCGGGTTAGGCGATGTTCCAGTTTCCTTTACGAGCCTTTAATTAATCCTACGCCGTTTTTTAATTGGTCTGGTGCTTTTGTGCTTCTAGATCCGTCGTGGGCGTCGATAAACCGTGGGTTGTTGTTGTGCGCGGAATGCTGCAGCGTTCATAGGAGCATGGGAAGGCATATTTCTCACGTGAAATCTTTGCGGCAAGGATCGTGGCCTCCTTCGCTCTTATCTGTATGTACACAGAATCCGTGTCAATGTATGTTTTATAACGGAATATCATTACTAAAAAGTGGTTTTAACACAGATGGTGCAAGCGTTGACTGCTCAGAATGTTAACAGTATATGGGAACATTCCTTGCTTGATACTTCAGCTCCTAAACATCTAAGGAAGAAGCCACAACCTAAAGATCCACTTCAGTAAGTTTAAAAACATGTATGATAAAACAATTCTACTTTAAGATTTTAGTGTGATTTCAGTTTTCAAACAAGGTTGTTTATTAGGATCATACTAATAATATAAATGTGAAAGTATGTTTGTTTTGTTTTCTCCTTCGATCACGCGGCAATAGGGCGACGTGATTAGTTGAAGACCTGGAGAGTGACTTGGGCTACTTTTTATTCTTAGTTCCTGCGGGAAATATATCACACAGATGAAGTCGCAGGCATCAGCTAGTAGTAGTAGTAACCAATAAGTGCATAATATTAGGCTTTCAGCATTTTACAAATACTGCCTGTATATATTCTTAAATTTACATATTCACAAAGAAACAGAAAATATCCTGTTTTTACTTGGGATAAAAAAGTATTTTTCGTAGTATATAGAGTAGGGTATGCTGTATGTTATGTTAGCGTATAATGTGAGTTATTTCTTATTTAAATTTTATAAATATTGATTTAGCAGTAGATAAAAAGGTTTCAAATATACATAGAGACACATAAAAGATCATAGTGAACATTAGTTGTGGTGTTAACAGTAATGAATAATGGTTTGTGGTTAGGGAAACCACAATAGCATCATTTTATCAAAATGTAATATTATTAGAATTAATAGAACTTTGATTTTCTTGAATATATCACACTTATTTTACTATTTGTAAGTTATATTTAATGAATTCTATTACATATCTATTTGTTTTTGTATTAGACCATACAGATCTTTGTGGAATTGATTTAATTAATACTTGTTATTTTTATGCATGGTGTGTTTACTATTTAGACCTGTCTAATAAGTTCAGAAATTTTGTACATACATATACTAGATACAAAATAATTAGAGTATGTTCAATAAGTCAGCTTATATGGGTAAATTGCTAGGTAATTGAAAAATAGTACAATAAAGCAACACTGTGAATGAATTATTGATGAATCAAACAAATGTGAGAAACAATCCAACTCTTCAAAAGCACTTGAAAGCAATTATTAGTGTAGTCAGAATGTGTTTTTTTTAATAAAATTTCTAAGTAAACTGACTTATTGAACAGACTATAGCCTCAATGGGTGTATTAATAATTTATTTTCAGCCCAATAAAATCAGAGTTCATACTGGCAAAGCACCTGCGACTGGCATACGTGTTGAGAGCCAGACGCGACGAGCCTCCAAGTGAGTTGGGCAGGCAGCTGCACAGTGCTGTGAGGAGCTCTTCTCTAGACACAGCCATGCGGCTGCTGGCGCAGGGAGCCGACCCTAATTATTACAATCAGGTGTGAAATTCATACAAAACTTATGATTAAAATAATATAACTAAATAATATTGATACATAATCTATTATTATAATAATATTGAACTAAATAATATCCACAACTCTAGTGTAGATTAAGATTCTTGAAAATGTGGGAATTGATCATTACATCAATCCATTGCCGGCTTAATACTAAGCACAAGTCTGTTCTCAGTTTGAGAAGGTTTTAGCCATATTCCACCAAGCTGGCCAAGTGTATAATAGCTTCACATAGACTTTATACACCTTCAAAAACATTATGAAGAACTCTCGGGCGTTCAGGTTTTTTGGTTTTCAGGTTGGTTCGGGTGTTTTCCTTCACTGTTTGTTGATATTAAATTTCTTAAAACGTAAGTGACTAAAAAGTTAGAGGTCGGGGTCAAACCCCAGACCACCTGAATAGTAAGCTGGGCGTCTAAACCATTAGGGTGTCTTTCCACCAGAGATGTGCTACGTTGTTAAAGCTACGGATGTGTGTCAAACCCACCAATAGGAGCGCTGGATATAATATCTAGCGATCTAAGGTATGAAAATCAAGCGCACACACACAATCACACATCCGTAGCTTAACAACGTAGCACATCTCTAGAAAAAAGGCAGCCTTAGGCTGCTTTTGGGTAGGTATTATTATAATACATAATATATAATACCGAGTTTCTTGCTGGTTCTTCTCGGTAGGAATGGCATTCCGAACCAGTGGTAGATTCGCTTGACGATTCAAAAGTACTTGTAAAAGTTTATTTGAATAAAAAATATTTGATTTGATTTGAATATGATTGTTCCACAGGAGAAAGGCAGCACTTGCTTACACGTGGCGTGCAGAGCGGGACAGCCTGCTCAAGCTGAGCTGCTGGTCTCTTGGGGCGCAGACCCCACCGCGCGGGATAGTGGGGGCAACACTCCGTCCGATTGTGCCAGGTACTGTTGGATAGAAGCAGAAGTCCATGATAATAAAAATTCTTTCCAAAAAATCGACTTATAAAGCCACTGTAAAGTAAAAAATAATATTGATTTCTACAGACTATGTTGGAGTCGGCCGAGTATAACAAAGATAGGCAAAGTTGACGCGTCAGGCTCGCCCGACTTCAACATAGTGTGTAGAAATCAAAATTATTTTGTACCTTACAGTGGCTTTGGAAGTCGGTTTTTTGACGACCTCCGTGGCGCAGTGTGTAGCGCTGTTGCCTTAACGTGCGGAGGTCCCGGGTTCGATCCCCGGCAGGGTCAATTTGGGAATTTACAATTTCTGAATTTTCCCTGGTCTCGTCTGGTGGGAGGCTTCGGCCGTGGCTAGTTACCACCCTACCGGCAAAGACGTGCCGCCAAGCGATTTAGCGTTTCGGTACGATGCCGTGTAGAAACCGAAGGGGTATGGGTTTAATATAACTGCCATTCCCCTAACAGGTTAGCCCGCTACCATCTTAGACTGCATCATCACTTACCATCAGGTGAGATCGCAGTCAAGGGCTAGCTTGTAGAGGATAAAAAAAAAAAAAAATTTATTTTTAACTTTTTAATGTAGTCTAATCGCCACGGCTTAGAAGTGCAGTACCCTGCAGCATCAGAGTTGAGGAGTTGGGACTTACTTGGGTTTAAGTATGAAGTTGTTGCTTGACACCTACAATATGAATTCACCATTAAAAAATCTTAAATCGCTATTTTTAAGGAGTCCTGTACCCTGCAGCATCAATGTTGAGGAGTTGGGACTCAGAATTGAATCGTATACACGTGACTTGATACCTACTATATGAATTGACCATCAAAATTTCCTAACTCCCTAGTTTTTAGGATTTTATGACCTACAGCATCAGGATCGAGAAATTACTTAATGTCTAAAATGTGCCATATGCCAACGAAAGGGCCATAACTCAGCTAAATGTTGTGAGTTCAGAATGTAACCACGGCGCTGTTATTCATTCATGCTACGTTCGCACTGCGAACATTCAACATATTCGCGCGATTTTTTTTTCGCATTTCTGTAACACTAGGAATCATGAAGGTCATTGTATGGAGGTATACACATTAAAAAAATATCTCTAGTTTGACACAAATTTCACGCGGTAAGAATTATATTCAAGCGAATATTTTGTATTGTATGGAGCTGTATGACGCATTGGCAGTGCGGAGTATGTGAAATCCGTACGCGAAATAAAATTCGCGCGAATGTTTTTCGAAGAATTGCAGGCAAGAGAGCTCCGGGTCGCCAAAGGTGCAAGTGGTTGGACGATATAAGGGAGTGGACAGGGCTTAGCTATCCAAAGCTCAAACATGCGGCTCAAAATAGAGAAGCTTTTCGGATGATGACCGCCAAAATTCATTTTAAAGAAGGCACACGATGATGGTGATGATGGTGAATGTTTTTCGCAGTACGCCGTAGCCTTAGGTACAAAACGACGGAAGTTCAGGTGTTAATGACTGTATTAATGCATAAGGCATAATATTGTTCAGGCAAGGCGGTCACTCGGAGCTAGGGGACAGACTGACGGAGCTGGTATACGAGGCGACAGACAGAATGATCCACTTCCTGACGGGCGAGCGGCCCGAGCACGCGGCGGGCCGGCACTACATCGTGCCGCGCGCGCACGACGCGCACGAGATGACCGACGTCGCCAAGGCGGCGCGCGGGAAACTGCAGCTGGTAAGCACCAAGCTGAGGGCTGAGAGGCTACACCAGAGATAGTTTGTGTCCCGGGGATAGTTTGTGTCCCGGGGAAGAACATAGGCTACTTTTTATCCCGGAAAATTAAAGAGTTCCCGCAGGAATCTAAAAAATTTAATCCATTCGTTATGTACCTATGTCTGTTTCCGGGGACACAAATTATCCCAATACCATATTTCATCAAAATCGGTTGAACAGATGGGCCATGAAAGCGTAGCAGACGGACGGACACACACATCACACATCCATAGTAAATACTTAAATAGCAATGTAGCACATATCTGGTGGAAACGCACCCTTTTACATAAAATTGATTCAAACTCAAATCTTTTTTATTCGAGGAGACCGAGACCGAGAAGTTTCCTAGCAAGAAACTAGGTGGTTGCTCTTTTGAAAAAAAATTATTCACAATAATTTTACATCAATGTAATAGCATATCATTATTAGCAAATTGTGGAACAAGCTTCCATCTTCTGTGTTCCGTCATGATTATAATATGGGGCTCTTCAAAGGGCGGATTAACAAATATCTCAAAAGCCGGCGGCGGTTGGCGGTTTCTCTGGTGCTGCAAATGTTCATGGGCGGCGGTAATCACTTAACATCATGTGACCCGCCAGCTCCTTTGCTCGCTATATAAGTAAAAATTAAAAATAAATCATAATAATATGTTTATGTTATCGAATTAGCCCATAGGCTAGATGGTAATAGACAATAAAGTTGCCATTATTTTTAATGGAACTTTATGGTAAGAAAAAAAAAAATATTATTGAATAAGAGCTATCAAATAATTCTATTGCTTGTCGATTGATTCGCGTATCGCTATTCCGAAAAATAGTAAACTCACATGATGATTTGTAAGAAATTGTAGAAGTTTGAATATCCTTTGCCGATAAATGTCAACTGAATACATATTTTTGGTTCCCGCAGCTTCCAAATCACCTGTTTGAGGAGCTCGTAATGGATATCTATGATGAGATTGATCGCCGAGAAACTGAAGCGAGTAAGTTAAGCCTTAAGCCTCGTATTCACTACGCGATAAAGTCTTGCGACACGTGTCGATAGAGAATTCGCCCGACATCGCACGAGCGAGAGAGCTTTGGCAAAAGGTCGAGAGATGTCAGTCGCTCGTCATCTCTAGCGATATTTGTCGCGGGACATTAATTGTCCCCTGGTAAATACGAGGCTTTATCTTACATAAGAAAGTTTTATTATGTTTGTTACTCTTTCACGCTAGAACGACTGAACCGATTGGGCTGAAATTTGGAATGGATATTTATCACACTTTCGCATTTATAATATTGGTATGGATTCTGTAGTTCTCGCAGGAATAACTAATAACTAGAGGAACTCACTGGCGTTCAATGTTTGCTCTTTTTAGTGAAATAAAAAATGGGGCTGATTCTGTAGTGCACAATCTCTCGACTAAACCCTTTCATAATACTCCCTGCGGAAAGGGACAGAACTATATTTTAAGCTGTCATTTTAGTTTAGTTTAGAGATTGTGCACTACAGAATCAGCCCCAATATCTCTTTAACGCTTGAGGAAGAAATATAAAATGGACTCGCCAGAAAGACTTTATTCGAAGTATCATCAAAGTGCAATAAAGTATGTTACTTTTAACAGTTTGGCAAACCAGCGCAACCGGGTTAGAGCGGTGTGGAGTAGCGTTCCTTCCAGTGAACCCAGCGTTATCAGCGCCCAGGAATCAGGGGCGGCAGAAGTTGGCACGACTATCCGCGCCGGAGTTAGCCACGTTACTGAGAGATGTACTATTAGATGCCACCAGGAGACAAAGGCTAGCTTCCTTACAGCCTAGAGGTACGTATCAACTACGGGTGTGAAAGAAACAGAACTATGATCTATTTGAGTGAGTGTGATAGAGATGCGCGAATTGTGTTTATTAGCTACATGTGTGATTGAGACATGACGATGTAGTACCTATATGAGTGAGTGCGATAGGGAGTAGATACATAACAAATAACAATAACCATAGAGTAGAATTCTATTATGGGATCACCGGCGCCAGAGTTGGCTACGTAACTGAGAGATAGCCTATTAGACGCCACCAGAAGAAAGTACACTACGTTTTAATAATGTAAGAGAATTATTCTAGATTCTCTAGAACCATACCAACCGTCACCGAAAGGGCTAGTGACGTACTAATTTTATGTTTGACAATAATTTAAAATTATCGATTATGGTAAAAAAGTGAGTTGACGTTTGATGACGTCACTACTCAGTATTCCATACAAAATCCTATAGGAAGCGCGCGTTTCGAAGTTTGAAAAAAGTACCTGATTTGACTAGTTCAGAACCGAAAAATCAATTTCGTGCCTGCGACCGACGAGGTCCCGGGTTCGAGTTCCGGTCGGACCATAATTAAGTAGACTAGAAATTATCAGTAATAGCGTGGAGTTGCAAGTTGACTCTATTTCACCCCCGTGCCTCGGAGAGCACGTTGAGCCGTCAGTCCCGGTTATTATCACTAAAATGATAATACACATTGCAGCAGCGTGGTGGGTCCTTAGACCCCTATTACACCGCACTTTTCACAGGGACCCTGAACCCTGAATCAGAGTAGTGTAATAAGATTTAGGGAGAAATAGTCCCTAGTTTGGTCCTTATTGCTTTGTAATAAGCGATCCCAAAACTAACGGCCACGCCCACCCTTTCCACAGGGCCCTGTGAAAAGTGCGGTGTAATAGGGGTTTTAACTCTAATTTCCTCTCTCCTGTAAGTGTAGAGGCCTGTGCCCAACCGTGGGACGTAATGGGTTGTAGTGGTGACTAGTTTTGACGACCGCCGTGGCGCAGTGTGTAGCGCTGTTGCCTTAACGTGCGGAGGTCCTGGGTTTGATCCCCGGCAGGGTCAATTAGGGAATTTATAATTTCTGAATTTTCCCTGGTCTGGCCTGGTGGAAGGCTTCGGCCGTGGCTAGTTACCACCCTACTGGCAAAGACGTGCCGCCAAGCGATTTAGCGTTCCGGTACGATGCCGTGTAGAAACCGAAGGGGTATGCGTTTAATATATGCAAGAATTGAGAGATCTAGGTATACTTTTTGATAGCAAACTCACTTTTATTCCACAAATTAATAATGTAGTTACCAAAGCTTCAAAAATGTTAGGTTTCTTAATTCGTAATAGTAAAGGTTTTCAACCTCGTACCAAAATTAAAATTTATAATACTTACGTTAGAAGTATTCTCGAATACTGCAGCGTTGTATGGTCGCCAAATTATTCTACTCATCAGTTGCGGATGGAACGCGTTCAAAAAAGGTTTTTGAGGCACCTTGCATACTCGTGTAAACTAAAAAAACGACTTCCCACCTATAACGACAAACTGGAAAATTTTAATATGACAAGTTTAGTAAATCGCAGAAAGATCCTAGATATGACCTTCCTTTATAAAATCCTTAGAAATAAAATTGACTGCCCACAACTCCTTCAAACAATTCATTTGAGAGTACCAATTAGATTTCCCAGACAAGCAACCGGCCTTTTACACCAACCTACAGCGAAAACCAATTTAAAGCAATTTTCTACCATATCTAGACTAACTAAAATCTATAATTCTATTAGCAAAGAGGTAGATGTCTTCCATGACACGCTGCCAAAGTTCAAAAAAGAAATATTAAGATTGTTAAGGTCGTCTTAATACCACAATAAGTATTCAGTATAAAATGTATTCAGTATAATAAGTAATTTTATTGTTAATTTTTTTTTTTTTTTTCTCTTAATAATTTTACTTATTTTTATTTTGTGTTATATTTCTTACTTTGCTATAATTTTCTTGAAGTTTTGTAATTTTTACAATTTTTGTTTTTTATTTTTGTTTTTATTTTACGCATTTTTGATTTTATCCCAGTGCAAGCTTTTTATTTTTTACATTTAGTCATTTAAGGCGCATGTTGTGACACCTGTCATAGATTGTACATTTAACAATTGTGTAATTAGTAAGTAGTTTGTAATTTTTTTCAATGTATCAATTTCTTGGTCGTCCTAATAAATATAAATAAATAAATAAATAAATAACTGCCATGCCCCTAACAGGTTAGCCCGCTACCATCTTAGACTGCATCATCACTTACCATCAAGTGAGATCGTAGTCAAGGGCTAGCTGGTAATGGCTAAAAAAAAAAAGTAGTGAAATACCCAATGGTGTCCAATCCGCGTAGGTCTGTCGGGCGCGATGAACCCGCTGGTGTCCGCGAGCCATCTGCGGCGCGTGTCGCAGATGTCGGACGACGAGCCGCTATACGACTCCGTCGCGTCCGACGACGACTACGCTGCGCTCGCGCCCATACAACTCGATGTGAGCACACTTTGTTATACACAACACTTTATCACTTAGAAGATTTTAAAAAATAAAAATAAATATTATATCCTGTCTTAACTTGTTGTTAACTAAATCGTTTATGTGGAGCTTAAGAGAAGTGACAGCCATTAGTTTAGTAGTGCATAAGACAGTTATAGAAACATGTCCCTACAGATATCCAGCCTAGATCCGCGGGCGGGCGAAACCGTCTCATCCGCATACAACCCATCGCTTCCTACCGAACATTCATTAGAACTGGCGCGAACGCTCTCGCCGAGCCCAGCGCATGTGCCCGAACGGAAACAAGAGATCGAAACGCTCAAAAAGGAACTCGACAACCGAGATTCCACCATCACAGAGCTTAAAAACCAATTGAAAAACCTTCAAACTATAGTCGAACAGTTAACGAAAGAAAACAGCGCGTTGAAAACAACGAGCAGCGTAGACGATGACCACAGTATGACGTCACAAAACTCCATGAACGAAAGTAACAACACGTTAGATCTGACCCCTCAAGAGAGGGGAAGGAGTTTGGAGACGGATCCGCTCACCCTGGCCGAGGACGTGGATGTGAGGCAAGCGAAGGCGGCCCAGCGACCGGTCAGTATGTTTGAGCCTAGGGAGGGACCAAAGAATAACTGGCAGGTTACTAAACACCAGGTACTAATAATTAATTATACTAATTTTAATAGTTTTAGGCCATGGTTGAATCTAGCGGAAAAACGCGTGCGGAATTCTGTTCGGGATATGTTAAAAGAGCGCCATTTCTGAAAAAAAGGCGGAAAAACGCGGATAGATAGTGCGTTTTTCCCCGCAACTGCGAACCAACACGGTTCATAATTCACACCGAAAGGCAATTTGACTTTGTGACTTGTCGTAGAAAGATTTGATTAAGAATTAAAGCAATTAAAGCATTAAAAGCATAGAGAATCGAAACATAATTTCCGCTTGATTTTTTCCTGGAATACCTTTTTGATTCTTTAAGATTTTTTCTGAATTGTTTTATTTTTACAGTAGACTAACAAAGTAGTGACTTTGACAGGCGGTGGTAGTTTCTTAGTTTAACTATTAATATAAATAAAAGTTAACGTGGTTTGGCTAGTAGAACCCCCTTACAAGTTTTGGATTACCAAACCTTTACTAATTTAGTTCTGTTTGAGATAATATGACATTTTTCATTTTTTACAGTTACTTTTTACCATTTATTTTATTTTATTTATACTACATTACATAGATAAAACTAAATAAGTGAACTTGTCTGAGGTAT
Source organism: Erebia aethiops (assembly GCA_923060345.2). Taxonomy (NCBI): domain Eukaryota; kingdom Metazoa; phylum Arthropoda; class Insecta; order Lepidoptera; family Nymphalidae; genus Erebia; species Erebia aethiops. The sequence continues at coordinate 17,398,317 of OV281091.1, read as the reverse complement.
TTTTATTTGCTGAAAGGTTTTATTTAAAACTGTGATCACAGCTTACAAGCATACCCGGTCTCGAACGATCGTTAACGCAGAGCGCGTTAGAGGGCGCAGTCTCCAGCGTGTCAGATGACGGCGCCTCGGGCTCTGGGGCGGGCTTCGGCGCCGCGGGCGAAGGCCTAGAGGTGCAGAAACGCGCCGAGGCAGTTACTAGATGTATTCAAGATCTGTGGGCATCTGCAAGGTTGCACCGGACTAAACTTCCTGAATGCGCTGATTCTATACGACAGACTGTGTCGGCGTTACTGGCATTGTTCCCACAGGTTAGTTTACAAGTTTTACCATAATCATCAAAGCTCTACAAGTCTACAACAACCGTTTGGTCAAACAAATTCGAGCAAATCTCATTGAAGGTGGTAAGCAACAGCTTTCATCCTGCTCTGAACTTCGAAATCATTGCCTTATGTTAAAATTCTCTGCTGATTTTGTCAGCTAGAACTTGTTAGCTATGAAATCTAAAGAACAGTAAAAGCCGCGAGATCTTTAAAAGTAATCCTGGAACCAGAAGTAATTACAGATTTAGGATTTAATTGAATTTTGATAGCTTGAGAAGGAAGGTTATTGAAGAATTTCATTTTAAATGAAAATCTCATCAGGCAAAATACGTCTACCCAATAATTTAGTGAAGCTGCCGAAAATTTAAATATCTCGTCAAAAACTCTATCTGTATAATATACCATTCATTTTAAAAATCTATGTTTTCCAGACATGTCCAGACGCAGCGCTTCAACAAGTGATAATCGACCTCCGCAACGCCAGCGAGGAAGTGATCCTGGCCTGTTCCACCAGGGCGCCGCTAGATCAGGTCAGGAATGCGGCCTACGACCTGGCCAAGGCGACCAAACTCCTGGTCACCCACTTCCAGCCCTCCTAGCGAAGCCCACGCTACACTACTGTGTAGTATAAAGCCACCAGGCTTCTGAGCTTCCTGAACTGCTGTGTTACAGTCTTGAAGAAATAAGTGTTCAAGTGTTATAGTGATCAGAGCAGCTTTATTACCTGGTCAAGGTGAGTTACTGGTGATCCATCCAATCCTAGTGTAGTATAAAGCCTCAAGGTTACTGCGCTTCCTGAACTGCTGTGTAAGACTCTTGAAAGAATAAGTTTCATGTGTTAGGATGATCAGAACAGCTTTCTTACCTGGTGAAGATGACCCGAGTCACTGGTAATGCATCCAATCCTAGTGACCTATTGTAGTATAAAGCCTCAAGGCTACTGCGTTCCTGAACTGCTGTGTAAGACTTGAAAGAATAAGTGTCATGTGTTAGGATGATCAGAGCAGCTTTCTTACTTGGTGAAGGTGACCCGAGTCACTGGTAATCCATCCAATCCTAGTGACCTAGTGTAGTATAAAGCCTCAAGGCCGATTCCTGAACTGCTGTGTAAGACTCTTGAAAGAATAAGTGTTCAAGTGTTATAGTGATCAGAACAGCTTTATTACCTGGTGAAGGTGAGTTACTGGTGATCCATCTAATCCTAGTGTAGTATAAAGCCTCAAGGTTACTGCGCTTCCCGAACTGCTGTGTAAGACTTGAAAGAATAAGTGTCATGTGTTAGGATGATCAGAGCAGCTTTCTTACTTGGTGAAGGTGACCCGAGTCACTGGTAATCCATCCAATCCTAGTGACCTAGTGTAGTATAAAGCCTCAAGGCCGATTCCTGAACTGCTGTGTAAGACTCTTGAAAGAATAAGTGTTCAAGTGTTATAGTGATCAGAACAGCTTTCTTACCTGGTGAAGGTGACCTTAGTCACTGGTGATCCATCCAATCCTAGTGTAGTATAAAGCCTCAAGGTTACTGCGCTTCCTGAACTGCTGTGTTAGACTTTTGAAATAATAAGTGTTAATGTGTTACCCTGATCAGATAAGTGTTAATGTGTTTTGAACATTATACTTACATGAAGTTGACCCATTTGGGTAATTTTACTATTGGTGATCCACTTCCAACCCTACTAAAGTGACCTTATGGATAGGGAAATGTTTTGCGGAAAAACACTCATGTTTTTTCCGCACTGTTATAACGCTCCTATGATAATATGATATGATATTTCAATGTTAAAATTCTTGCGTGGTTGTACATTTGTACGGAAGCTTTAGATTATGTACTTATGATTTCACAAAGGCCTTATTCAGGGTCAACAGAGCAACGGTAAGGCTTCGAACATGTTGTGTTATTTGGTAATAGATATACAGAATATTTTGTCCCTTTTTTATTACAAAACAGCTCTTAACTTGACGTACGTTTACGAGCGAGAGAACTTAACGTTCGTAATCGGAAAGGAGCGAAAACGATAGACACAAAAAAACGTCTATGACCGAAGAATACACGTTCGCGCCTTGCTATGCTCTTTTGGCTAGTTGTGATTTCGCACTAAGAGGAAACTGGAAATCATAAAACTACTGCATCTTAGCATTTATTGAAGGTGTGTGAATTATTTCTTTAGTTTAGCTCTTGGTTGTTATAATATTTTGAATTTTTGATTATGAATATGAATTTATTTGGTGTCTTGCTCAGTTGTCGGCAACACCAAGCGAGTGTGTCGCATGCGCTAGCCTAAACTATTGTTGTGGACATGCCCTTTTGTGTGAGATGATGTGCATGACTGTACACATGTCAAAATAGTACAGCGTACATTCTAAAGTATTACTAAATAATTTATATAATATTATGTATTAATATTAATGATTATTGTGAATTCAAATATAATTATTGATGATGAAAATTTATTGCTATGTATTAATTCGTCACAAACATTTGATCTCCAGTATGTTCAAAATGGTTGTTAAATAAATTATTATAGAACTTATTTAAACATTGTATAATTATACTATAGAAATACATTACTTTCGTAATATGAATTTATTCTAATTTTCATTCAAACTAGGCTAATTTTGAATTTTTGACAAAACCTGGAGGGATTTACATATATAAACTTTTATAGTCCAATTTATATCCCCTTGGGTATTGGATATTTCTATGTCTATGTAAAATTATATACGATAGTTTGTAAAATTGAGTAGTAAGCGCCTCGAAAGTTGAAATGGTGGATGGGATTATTCTCATCCAGTGGCAGATTCAACAGATTATATTCAATATAAACTGATACAGAGTAGGTTTGACAAGCAGGTTGAAGTGGCAGTCCATCAGTCTCCATCATGTTTACAACGTGGCCATGGGCTTCGTTTTGCTCGCTCGCTACGCCTCTTTACTACAGGTGTTAAACTATCGCTAAACGGTTAACGGTTGAAAACGGTAGTAAACAATCTTCACTCGCTTGTGCACAGGAGTAAAGATTGTTTACTACCGTTTTCAACCGTTAACCGTTTAACCGTTTAGCGATAGTTTAACACCTCTGCTCGTTACTCTTTGATTGCCTCAGCGGACATCGCTCGCCTGCCAGAAGCCAGAGCATGGCTTGCAAGACGTGTCTACCTATTTACCTCTGCTCGGTCAGTCTTGTCACAGCTAATGATTTATTAAATAGGTACAGTCCGATTTAAACTTTATGACTTCTCTTCAACATCACCGAACATCGTGCGTTTCGTTGCGCTGAATTCAATATTAGGTATCAGCGGGACGGTTTACGCTTTCTCTGAGTTTTTACATTGCAAATTCGATTGACGTATTGAGTGTTCGATCACATTAGCGTCAAAGTAAAATGAACCCAAAAGCTCTTGCTTTAAAGTCTCAAATTCAGCGTTTGGAGCGCGAATAAACGCACGAAATGATGAAATGAGCTCTAAACCAATGCAGTTAAGGTTCATTTTACTTTAGCGCTAATGAGATCGAACGCTCAATACGTCAATCGAATTTGCAATGTAAAAACTCAGAGTAAGCGTACTGTTGACTGTACCTGTGCGAACCTACACGCGCGGCTAACTTCCGAGACGTCGCCGACACGTCATAAAGTTTGAATCGGAATGTACGTGGTTTAACTATAATGTATATTATTTTTGGTGATTTTTTCAAGTTTCGGTGAATCGTGGTCATCTTTTTAAAGCATTTTCTCGGATCCTTCAATCAACTAACAAAATGTACTATCAAGTTTTGCTTGCAGTACATATTTTATGTTTCCTTCAACTTTCGTGGTGGATGCTGTGGATGTAATGTTTATAAAATGCCTTTTATTATGAAGTATATTGGATAGATAGACAAGTTGATCATAATGAGAGGGTTAACTAAAGTTGATGTTGTTTAGAGGTGCTTATTATCTATTTGTTTTCCCAGTGTTAGGGTACAACCAGCAATAAAAAGTGAATTATTTGAAACAAATATAAAAATCTACTATATATATATCATTACAGTATTATAAACATTTAATAAAAAATATAATTAAGCTGAGACTCGCATGTGGAAGATCTTTTGAAAATTTTATCAACAAATTAATTTTACTGCACGAAATCATTCGCACGGGAGCATTTTAAACGCGCGTTCTAAAAAGGCGATCTAATTAAATAAATGGGGTGTCGACTTGCGAGATTCATTCAACGCCTTTTAACGCGCGCAAAAAAAAGCTCTCGTGGTCTCGAGAGCAGCCTGTGCGAAACTAGGCTGAGTCGGTTTTGTAGCCATTTTCAATACTTTTGATTGCTGATTGTACTCGGGAGTATTTTGATGAAATCGTGCCTGAAATGTTAATGTTATTCCTAAATCTTTAGTCTAGACTTAGTTAGATATTGACTATTTGTATGAGTTGTGTAGATTTTATACCGATGTTCCAGGATATAATAATAATTGTATGTCCATATTTGTATGTATAGTTGATATTGTGATGTAAATTTATAACGTAGTTAGATTATACCATCGAGCACATAACCAGGAGAGCAGCCATTGTCGTACGTTTTGCTTTGAAAACGTATAAATGCGGTGGATACTGCTGGAAAAAAAATTCTTTATGTACATGGTCAAAGTAAAACCAGAAAACGGTATCACAATTTTATAAAAAAATCGGCAAAGGTTTTGTAAATCTCAAAACAGAATTGTGATCCATGTCTTAAAAACGATTACTATTTCTAATAGGGGCTGCCTACCTAAAAAAACCACTTCGGTAAAAGATGGCGGTTTCAAAACAGCTGTTTTGTTTGGCTGGAATGTTCACCGAAAGTGGGCTTACCGGTACTTCCGTCAGAATAAAGGTTTGAGAGATAATATCATATCGTGCCGAAAAAAGCTTGACTTGGAAAGTGTACGATACAATCACTGAGTTTTGATAACAGACATTTGCATCTAAGTGTAAGTTCTGCAGCTCTGGCTATGTGTTCGATTATATTATACCGATGCGACACGATTATCATTGCTTTTTACTCCTACCTTATTGCTTAGAATAAGGTAGGCTCAGAAGCTACAAATTATATGGCAATATAATGGCGAGCAATGATTATATTGTCAGTAAATTGTAAATAGGATTCAGTTACAAGGTATTAGCTGGGGCCAGACGAGCGTAATTTTGGTTCAACTAAACTCCTGCTAACTTACTCCTCCATTAAGTCCTCTATTTTCCCATAGCCTATGTCACTCTCCAGGTCCTCAACTATATACCCATACCAAAAATCACGTCGATACATTGCTCCGTTGCGGCGTGATTGAAGGTCAAACCAAAAAACACACTTTTGCATTTATAATACTCAATATAATTTAATGATGACTTATTAACTTTTAATCGTCATGACGTGACATTTGTGACTACCTTTTACAAGAAATTACCCACCACCACATTACAACGAAACTGAGAAACAATTTTTTTTCTCTTTAATCGATAGTAAAATTATACTTTACTAAATTAATTTGTCATCAGACAGAGCTTTGTATGACAGTAACTGAGTCCTATACATATTACATACAAATTAATTTGTATCAAATGCTTTGATATGGAATGTTTAGGCGGTATGTAAACAAGTATACATATTTTGTGACGAGTAATAATATAATGTGATCACTTCATGTGCCAACCTTGATGTAAAAGACGTATTTAGTTTGTGAAGCACCTTGTGTAAATCCCGTTTCCTTATTTTTACCCAAGGGTGTTATTTTAACGTGTGTATATGTCTGTGACATCGTAGCCCCCAAACGAATGAACCGATTTTGATCTAGTTCTATTGTTTAAAATGAAAGGTTGATTGGGAGTACCTACTCCTATAATTGAAGAAAATCTGTTCAGCCGTTTGAAGATCATAAGCTCTTTTCTAGTTGATGAAGGTATGTGATTAACTTCCGCAGGTCAGAGGGCTGAGTGGGAGTTTATTTACGTATTCTATCGCGACAACGTTATTATATGGAATAAATCGAGCGCCAGCTGTTAAGCGCTTGACAATGCCAAACAAATCGTAGTTAACTTTGTTACGATCGAATGGGAAGAAATCTCCCACTAGGCACTGTGATTGATTCAAACTGTTACTACAATGTGAAATAATTTTTAATTTATGGTTGTACCACCCAGGAAGTCTTTGATGGGTTGTATAATGAGTTAACAGGCAGGTATACACACTTTAATATTAACATTTCATTATTTTCTATTTTTGATCAATAAAGCGCACTTCACACAAAACAAAAATAGCTTTAAATACACAACAGAAATAATGTACACTTTATTTCACACTAACTGCTGATTGGATCAAATTTGGCTTAGGAAACGGGTTTTTCATTTTTCGGAATTTGTTCTTTCCTTGGAAATTTGTAAAACTCACCCAATAAAAATATAAATTTTCAAAACGTGCTGTTTGTTTTTCTTTTGTCAATTAAAGTATAGTTGTTATTTATACAATCTGTATACAAATATTTTAAAATAAAGATTAAATGTCGGAATAATCGAGTTTCCTCTGTATTATCGGTTATCCGGGTCGGGGGACCAACGTCATAATTTCACATAATCTCAATTATTTATTTTAAAACATAGGTATATTAACTTTTACGTACTGGAAATATTACTTTTAGCAAACAATTTAGTTTTATTCCTGTTAAGTGTTTGAAAGTAAAATAAAACATTAATCTTCAAATATAAGAATTTATTTCACACTCAATTTTTAATTACAATTAAATGTATTTCCTTAAAAATAAAATATTATACATATTTATCAGGTATAAGAATTTTTTATATTATAGCTTACTTTTATGAGCTAGATAGGCTTTATATCTAAGTTCTTTGTACCTCGTAAAGACAAAACATAAAGGCTTTTTTCCGGTCAATAGCGGAAGTTTTATTAACCGATAGACGTGATTGCACTGTAGCGATCGTTTTTATGTACCAAGTATGAAGTATCAAATATACACTGATGAATTGTTATCTGTTATGTTAAACACAAAACATACGAATTGTTAGAGCCGTTTCTGAACAATTAAACTACTATACTAGGTACTAATATATTATAAATGCGAAAGTGTGTTTGTTTGTTGGTTTATTGGTTTGTTGGTTTGCCCTTCAATCACGCTGCAACGGAGCAACGGATCGGCGTGATTTTTTGTATGGGTATAGTTGAGGACCTGGAGAGTGACATAGGCTACATTTTATCCCGGAAAATTAAGGAGATCTCGCAAAAACTTTAAAAAGCTGAACCGATATTGATGTAATACGCTTGTTTGTTTTGAGTGGGTCTCGGGATGGTTTAGATTCACAACTGGGCCGGTAGGTGGCGCGTGACCGGGTCCTAGGTTTAGGGCAGGACCAACGGCTGCCATACCCACTAGTAGGTACTAATTTTTCGAAAAAGTATAATTTTATGTATTACGGGGATAGGGCCTGGTGACTTGAACCACTTTGCATTTGCTGAGCTCAAGCACCAATTCCACATTAAATTATCGTAGCAAATAGAAATCTTACTATAATATACTTTTGTAAAGTAATGTGGACAAATAAATAAATTCATTCATTAATTCATTCACTAATTATTGCTCCGTAGATGTTATACTGTATGTAGGTATGAAGTAGGAAACATAGACACAAACCGGACTTGGTAATTTGCTTTGTCACAATACACTACTTAACTATTATTTTTCCCACACAGTGGTCTAAAATCTAATTGTCATATGTATGTCCATTAACGACAACCTTGCACAGTAAATAGTAATTGTTTGCCGAAACTCGAAAAGAATAACATTTGGCGTCAGCTAAACTACCGCGTGTATGCGGTATTGAACTCAAGGTTAAGGAAGGTAGGTATTGCACAAGTGAGAAATGGCTTTTCTTTATCAAATAGTTAAACCTTGGCTAGAACCGGTGGTATTCGAACCCCAATTTTCCTGAATATTACGGCATCAACGCGGCTGCGTGAAAAAAATACAAAAAGCCTATTCCATAGTGTTTGTCTATAACTTTCTACGCAACAGACGAAAAATTGCCTCTTCAACAAAAAAAAGCCTGTGCAATAATTACATAAGTTCTAGGCAAGCGCGCTCCACCTTAGGCTGCATCACCTCTTGCATGCAAGTCTGATTGCAGCCAAGCGCTAGCCTATATAATTTTTAAAAAAAGTTAACCTAATGATCGCGGTAATGTTGTCGTGGCTTTGGATCACTGTGGATAGTACTCCGATGATGCGTAGGTAATGAAGTATTGTATAAATATTTCGCAAAGTTCGTGAACCAAGGCTGCGCGAGTGTAGAGCGGGCATTACAAATATCATGGTTTCGCCAACAAAGGTGTCTAATTCTTATGTTCAAGGTAAATAATTAATTGTATTTTGGCATTGGTCGCGTTAGCCTCTCGACGGTGTGACGAATGACGACGTAAAAAGTTACCTATGTACTACCTAAAGTAGTAATTGTCGATACATATATAAATACATTATTTTAAAATACCTATACCTAGGTAGGTACATGCATTTGTGTATAATACTAATCAACGAATCTTTGTCTGTCTGCCTGCTCTGTTTTTTACGGCCCCTAACTATGGTAGGTAAACCTATTTCCACGACACAGCGTTGGGATGGAAGCTATCGCTGTACAAAATTTCATCAAAATCAGTAAAGTTCAGAATTTTCTCTGGTCTGGCCTGGTGACAGGCTTCGGCCGTGGCTAGTTACCGCCCTATCGGCAAAGACGTACCACCAAGCGTTCCGATAGGGATGCTGTGTAGAAACCGATTGGGAGTATGGTTTTCTGTCATACTCCTAACAGGTTAGCCCGCTACCATCTAAGACTGCGTCATCACTTACCATCAGGTGATATTGCAGTCAAAGGTTACTTTGTGGTGGCTTAAAAAATAATGGGCCGTGAAAGGTTAACGACATAACACCTTCGCAATCTTAATAGAAGATGGATTAATAAATATAACCAAAAGTAGGTATATTATCTCTATAAAACTATAAACGCCGCCGGTTGGTCTACCACTTTAAACAAAATTAAAGTAGAGTGGTAGACCAACCGGCGTTTAAACATTAAACAACTTCAACACGTATGAACTACCTAATTAACCATAGAACTAACTGTTACTACGCTTAGCCATCCCTAACCGGCTACTAAAATCGACCAAATAACCATACAACCCGAGTTGCGCATAATAGATAGCTTCGTACCTAATAAAATAGGTAGTCTATAACCTTTAGGTAGATAAAATATTGGTAGGTTCAAGTATAACTCCCAACATGCATTTTCCGATCAATACCGCACCCCTTACAGTCAGGCGTCCTGTGGTTAAATAAAGGAATCGATTGCTTCAAATGCTCGCGATCCTTACAAATCATACCATAGACTATGCTGAAATATCAAAATCTATTTGGACTTTTCGTTACTTAATTCCATTATTTTATGGTTCTTTTTAAATCGTAATCACTATTAAGGCTACGCAAGACTCAAGTAATTATTGCACATGTTTTAATCTGTTTTTATACTTTTTAAAAAACCGGATGGATTGCCAACCCTGTCCATATAGCGCATGACCAATCCGACCAAACACCATTTTCAAGTCTCATTTTACACAAACGTTGTCTTCACGAACACTTCCATATGCAAATCGCTTGGTTTCCGCCGAAGTACATGTAACAAATAGTCGTACATTCGTACGTGATTTCGAAACCGTAGCTCTCGCCTACTACCACGTGGAAAGCCGGGCCAAACTTTTTGTCCATAGATTCTTTGACCATTCGCGCTGCAAGCTCGTTGTTCTGGGAATATTTCTCGCACGCTGTCACGGATAACTCCATGGCCTCTATTCTCATCTCTTCCGACATGTCGGAATGCTGTAACAAGAGATTAAAATTTAGAAAACCGCACAAAAACCATAGGTAGACAGTACCCAAACTTGCTCTGAACTGATAATTCGTAATGCAAAACACGACTTTAAGATCGGCCCAGTAACTTTCCAGCATTTTGAAAAAATTAAAACACGTCTGCATCATACTAGTGTTTGTTTGTTGGATTGTCCTTCAATCACGCCATAACGGAGCAACGGATCGACGTGATTTTGGGCATGGGTATAGTTGAGGAGCTGGAGATTGACACAGGCTACTTTTTATCCCGGAAAATTTGGGAGTTCCCGAGGGAATCATTAAACCACGCGGACGAAGTCGCAGGCATCAGCTAGTCTTCATATTTGGTCTATGACTAATTGACTATAACCGTAAAACAGACCGTAACAAATTGCTCAGAAGTTACACGGAACTTATGCGGAAGGACCTGGGAAGTGGGTACCTACCGCATTATTATCCCAATAAAACCCCTGCCATTATGTGATTAATAGAATGGCGTTACGACCCTCAGCAATGAGGAATACGGAGCAGAGAAAAGCATTGACATTAAGGCGGTTGAATTTTCATAAACAAATAGTGTTGACAAAACAAACAGACAAGATTTGTAAGTCTATTTTTGAAGTAAAAATAAAATAAATAAATGTGCAATGATGCACTGCTTGCCACCCCCGAATGCCGCCACTGGCCTTTTCCACCAGAGATGCGTTACGTTGCTAATTAAGCTACGGATATGCGTCAAACCCACTATATCATAGCATAGCAATCTAAGAGAAATCAAGCGCTCCTATTGGTGGGTTTGACACACATCCGTAGCTTAATAGCAACGTAGCACATCTCTGGTGGAAAGGCACCCTTACGATCCGGTTCGAAGGACCAGGCACGAGCTAATAATATATTTTGATCTTGTTATCGTAGACTTTATATTGTAAAGTTCCAATATAATATTACAATTCGATATGTGAGTGGTATCTGTCATTGTTTAGTTTAGAATGTGCAGTAACGTGATACGTCACGGTGTGATAAGCCGATGCGCAAGAGTGGCGCTGGCTGCGAAGCTGATCCGGATCCGTGTCTCCACTTCTCCGAATCTCCGTAGCGTTTTATAGATTAAGTATTATTCTAAAACGGTGATAGCCTAGTGGTTAACACTCGGCTTGCTATTGGTTGAGTCTGGAATTCGAATCCTAAACATTTCGAATCTCTTTGAATTCAGAGCTATGTGCGTTTGTTATATTACAATACTTTGATGGTGAAGTAAAACATTGTGAGAAAAACATACCTTACTATGGTCTATTTGTTCTAAACTCATCTTATTCTAAAAGGAGACCCGTGCTTAGTAGTGAGCCGGGGTGATGGGTGGAGATGATGAATATTCTACTCTCTAAAGGGCATTGATGAATAATTTTCAAACTGCAGTTTGTATTCCTTTAGGCTTTGTATATTTACGTTTTCTGTATGAGTTTTATGGTCATCCGTGGTGGGTGTTTATTTATTAGGCACGTAGGTTAATTAATTTTGAACCTAGGACCATTGGAATTCAGTCAATCCGTCTGAACGATTGAGTTTTTATTTCCACAGAATTATTACAACTCTTGCGAATTAATGATTTAAAATTATTAACTACTGGTTCTAAAATAATAATTATAATAGAATTCAACTACTTTACTTAAATCTGCTTTAAATAATAAGGCTATAGCTCACCCTTATAAGAGGATAAGTGTGTATCACTTTTTCAGCAGCTCCCACAGTAGCCGCGCCTTCCTCAGCCATTATTTACATCCAATCACAATCAAAATAAACAGAAATTACGTGAAAATATCCAAAACAAAGCCGTTAGAAGGTGAACGAGACGTGTGTCGGCCGTCGAGACTTGTCCCCACTGTTTACGCGTCGCCTTGGTTACGGAGACGGGAGGCTGCCAGCGATTGATTTTTTCTCCCATTCAAACCCACATGCTGCCAGTCCATATTAGTTATTTTTTAAATTAGAGGTCAAAAGCGTGGGAGATTGATGATGGAAGAATATGGTGGGTGAATATAATTTAATAATAGAATAATGACTGTCTGTTTGATTGTAGAAACGTTTCTAGAAACCTATTACGGAGAAGTCTATAAGTTTAGCGCGCCTTAATTGTTGGTTATCATCAAAGGTTATCATCTAGTTTAGAATAATTTAACAATAGGCATATTTTAAGCAAGCGCGCTCCACCTTAGAGTTTGCAAGTACTTACCTAAGTCTGATTGCAGCCAAGCGCTAGCCTCGCAGTTATATATTTAAAAAAACATTAAGTTTTCTAACTTAAATGACCAATCAAATCATGAATAATGTCACGTATTACATGATGAAAATATTTTATAGTCAAATCTTACTAATATTATAAATACGAAAGTTTGGATGGATGTTTGTTACTCTATCACGCCCCAACGGCTGAATGGATCTGGCTGAAATTTGACACAGAGATAGATTATAGTCTGGAATAGCACGTACATAAGCTATTTTTTATTCCGGAAAACTAAAGAGTTCCCGCGGGAACCAAAAAACCTCAAATGGATGTTTGTATCTCAATCACGCCAGAACGGCGGAACGGATCTGGATGAAGTTTGGCACAAAGATAGATTATATAGTCTGGACACATAGGTTACTTTTTATCCCGGAAAATTAAAGAGTTCCCGCGGGAACCACAAAACCTCGATCCACGCGTACGAAGTCGCGGGCATCAGCTAGTAAATAATATAGAAAGACTCAAACCCAAACTCTGAAATCTGAATCCTTTAGATTTTTTTTTGACACTTATCAATAATCTGTGACATTAGAACCGTCAATTCTGTGTCAATTTGACAAATGACAATGATCATGATGACTGATGTCAAGTTATGAATTTTGAGATTTTGAGATTTTGAGGTTAATATTGTGTAAATAAAGTAAATTTTATTGATATTCGGTTTGTATAAGTACTTTATGTATAATAATTAAGTACTGTTATTTTTTAAAGTTGTTATTTAAAACCATGGCATCTCGATTTAGTGGAGCGCTTCAATTGACGGACCTTGACGATTTCATAACTCCATCGCAGGTAATCATAACCTATTTAAATGTTTTATTATTGATTCGGATCCTTGAATTTAATCATTAACCTTTATTCATTAAAAATACATTGGCCTCAGTGTAATTTCACTACCATATTACTCATTATCTTTATATCAGTCATACTTCCATAAAAACCTTCATATATGAAGGAACTTTTTTTTTTAAATATATATAGGCTAGCGCTATAGAAGTACTATAGAAGAACTAGAAGTTTAATTTGCTATAATCCGCGACAATATGAAAATCTATGTGGTACAGTATGTTTCCCGCACCTATAGCCCGCGATATTCATTCGATATTAAGCGATATCGCGATATTAAGCTTCAATGGGGCACCCATATATCAACACTTGCTGGCAAGCTTAGTTCTGCTGCTTACGCTGTCAGAAAGATTCGACAGTTAACTGACATCGAAACTGCCAGGATCGTATATTTTGCTTATTTCCATAGCATTATGTCTTACGGAATCTTACTGTGGGGTAAAGCGGCAGATATTCAAAAAATTTTTGTACTACAAAAAAGGGCAATACGAGCAATTTATAATTTAAAACCGCGTGATTCACTTAGAGAGAAATTTAAAGAAATTGGTATTCTAACAGTAGCCTCGCAATATATTTACAGTAATATAATTTTTGTAAAACAGCACATCCATAATTATAAAAAAAAATGCGATCTGCACGATAGGCCAACTAGAGGCCGTAATAAGCTCGTGACTCCATCGCTCCGCCTCAAAAAAGTCAGAAGGTCATTCGTGGGAATGGGCATTGTTTTCTATAACAAGGTTCCACAACCTATTTTGGACTTGCCAATAAATAAATTTAAGAAATCCATTAAAAGTATGCTCCTGAAAAAAGCTTATTATACTGTTGAAGATTATGTAAATGATAGAGGAGCATGGATTTGATCACTCCAGCAATGCTGGGGACAGCGGTTACTGATTATAAATTAGTGTTTGAATATTAGTATTCAATTCGATGCTTTGATACGGGTAGACTGGGTATGTCACGCTCTCTTTAAACATTTCTGTGGTGGTGTCGTGTGGTGCGGGTTGTTACGTTCCCTCAAATATGGTCGAGCGAAGCAATGGCTGGATCATGCGTCATGCTCGTGAACGGGTGCCACCGGCGGGAATGGGGCTACTTTCTGTCTGCCCGTCTTTGACATGAATTGAATAAACAAATTTAAGAAATCCATTAAAAGTATGCTCCTGAAAAAAGCTTATTATACTGTTGAAGATTATGTAAATGATAGAGGAGCATGGATTTGATCGCTCCAGCAATGCTAGGGACAGCGGTTACTTATGTACACATTGATATAGTAATTGTAAATGAATTATTTAAAAAGAGCAACCACCGAGTTTCTTGCTGGTTCTTCTCGGTAGGAATGGCATTCCGAACCAGTGGTAGATTCACTTGACGATTCAAAAGTACTTGTAAAAGTTTATTTGAATAAAAAATATTTGAAATTGAAATTGAAATTGAAATTCACTGCACATTTGGGGATTTCTGTGGTGTGGTGAATATCGCGCGCTAGTTCCTTCATTAAATTCAAATTCAAATTCAAAATGATTTTTATTCAAATAAACTTTTACAAGTACTTTTGAATCGTCAAGTGAATCTACCACTGGTTCGGAATGCCATTCCTACCGAGAAGAACCAGCAAGAAACTCGGCGGTTGCTCTTTTGCTTTATTATGATGGACTACCGCAAAGTTACGCCTGCTACTATCCAATTCCTTCATATATCTCATGGCCTATTACAATTGTATGTATTTTGGTTGATTTTTAAGATGCCTGTTTGTTTGTGATGCCTGTACAAAGTTCCTTGTTTTACTAAAGAATCCTAAAAAAACACCTTTGTTATCTAATTATTACAGGAATGTATAAAACCAGTGAAAATAGAAAAGACAAAAGCAAAGACTGGTGCAAAGATCAAGATTGGTGAAGATGGCTATTTTGACCTGTCCAGTGGTAAAGAGCAGAAGCTGCAAAAGGTGGAGATTACCTTAGCGGACTGTCTTGCTTGCAGTGGCTGTATAACCTCTGCCGAGAGTGTGCTTGTTACTAGACAGAGCCAGGAAGAGCTCTTAAGGTAGTTTTTTAAATATTTATAGAAAACAAGCAAGCAAGCAGGTCATCCAATTTCAGTGAAATATAGGTTGTGTTGTTGAACATTCTATATTTTGTAATGGTACTGACCTAAGACAATTGTTTCTGTTACAATAAAACTGAGTTGTTTCAAACAAATTGGTCTAGAGAGATAGGATTCCGTGGATTAAAAACTCAAATCCACATGAATAACTTTTAGGGTATTATTAAATAATTACTGAGTCCAATATAAATATTATAAATGTGAAATTCTATCTATCTGTTCATCACGCATTTACGGCCTATGTGGTCAACCAATTTTGTTGACATTTGATACTGAGATAGGTTGCATCTCTGGGACAGACATAGGATACTTTTATCCCAGAAAATTGAAGTGTTTCAGTGGCAGGATTCAAGTAATCTTAAACACGCTGATAAACTCATGGGCATGATCTAATAATTGATTTTATAATAATTTGATTTTAGAGTGTTTTCGGAGAGGAAGTACACAGATACGAAAGGTGTGACGCGGGATGTCAGTCTGGTTGTCATATCTCTCTCGCCTCAACCAACTCTATCACTTGCAGCGAGGTACAAGATGAAACCTGAGATAGCTGTTCAGAAATTAGTTGGTAAGTGATGTAATTTAAGAATATATATGTGTAAGCAGTCAGGACATAGGTCCAACTTGTAACAGCTTTATGGGAGAAAGGAGGGCACATAATCTGTCAGTTTATTAGAATTACGATGGAAACTTTTCAAACTGAAATTATTCTGCAGAATTTGTAAAAAGTATGTACTATTCTCCAGATTGCAAGCTATCTCTATGCTAAAATTTGTTAAAGTTGAATCTTAGGCTGTGAAAAAGTAAGTTTTTGGTTCCCACACTTAATTTTCCCAGATAAAAAGTAGCCTATGTCCTTCCCTGGATACAACCTACCCCTACACCAAATTTCATCAAAATTGAACAGATGGGCCATGAAAGGATAGCAGACAGACCAACAGACACACTTTCACATTAATAATATTAGTATGGATGCTTTTTTGTCCAAAGGTTACTTCAAAAGCCTGGGCGCGGACCTAGTCTTGGACATGACGGTAGCAGAAGATATGTCAGTTTTAGAAGCACAGCAGGAGTTCTTGCAGCGATACAGAGACCACCAAAATGATCCCACTGCCAAACATATGCCAATGCTGGCCAGCTCTTGTCCAGGTAATCAGAATCAGAATATATTTTATTCTTTGGTACACTACACTTTCTGAAAATGGAATCCTATCCTACTTCCTACTAATCTTACTACTATTATAAACGCTGAAGTTTGTAAGTATGGATGTTTGTTACTCTTTCACGCCAGAACGACTGGACGGATATGGATGAAATTTGGCACAGGGATAGATTATAGTCTGGAATAACATATAGGCTAGTTTTTATCCCGGAAAATTAAAGAGTTCCCGCGGGAACCAAAAAACCTCTAAACACGCAGACGAAGTTGCGGGCATTCGCTAGTATTTTCATATATTAAATTTTAAGACGAAGTCATGGGCAGCAGCTAGTCAACAATATTAATATAAGACATGATGGATAATTAATTACGATACCTTTAAACAAGGGCTACTAGGGTTTCAAATGCGTCTAAAATATTAAAAAATGATATAATTCTTTACATTCCTATTGGGTAAGTATGTATTAGCAAACTCACAAATGTTGATAGAAAATTAAACATTATGAAGTCAGAGCAAAGTGATTGGTTTAAAGTATTTCTTCAGTGCTGCCTTTGGACCTAACTTAGGCTGTAGCAGTTTTTCTCAAATGAGGCTTTCCAGCCATATGCTTTAGATATTATATTGCTTCAGATTAGGGCAGTAAGGGAGGGGGAGAACTGTGTTTGTGCACACACTTGTGCATATATCACCTCACATGCAGGTTGCTATTTTGTGTTGAAATTGGCTTGTCGAATTGTATTTCCCGTACTGAATACTGTACCCTTACCACAATTTTTAAATCACCGACGTCGATCGGTTTCCCCTTATTTAAACTTTAAAGTCAAGATTCAGTACAATCAATGTAGGTCGTTGAAGTTCGCAATCCGACACACAATGTCTTGTAAAACAAGTGACTAATACATTCTAGGTTGGGTTTGCTACGCGGAAAAAACCCACGGCGCCTTCATCCTGCCATACATATCGAGCACCAAGTCTCCCCAGCAGATAATGGGCTCGCTGGTCAAACAGCAGCTGTCCGCTAAGCGCGAGCTCCGCGCGGGGCAAGTGTACCACGTGACGGTAATGCCGTGCTACGACAAGAAGCTGGAGGCGTCCAGGGAAGACTTCTATAGCGAGCTGCTGGGCTGTCACGACGTGGACTGCGTTATTACTGCGAGTAAGTTCCCTCAGCAGATAATGGGCTTGCTGGTCAAACAGCAGCTGTGTATGTTGTGGTTTGATGTAGCGAAAATCAATTTCCTTCTTTAGCCAAAATGGGCGAAAAACTGGGGAAACAGCTGGGAGCTTTTGGAACGAAGTTCCTTCTGGGACGATGCGGAGGGCTACCCTAACCGGTAAAAAACGTCCATAACGAAAATGCGTAAGATTTTGAAGTGAAAACATGCTCGCGTTGTTACAAAGAGGTCTGAAATATAAATATACTACATTCGAAATTAAATTTTAATGCCTTAGTGTTAAGGTTTGTATTTTAGTATTTTTTTATTTAAAATAAATTCTGAATCATTGTGAATACAATAAAAGTGTTAAGATAATTTTTATTTTATTATTATTTATTTTATCTGTTAAGGAAAACCAACAGCTTAGATAGTTCTAGACAGTCTTAAAATTAATTAATTTCTTTTCTTTGTCTTAATTTTGTAAAGTAGTTTTTGAATTTAATTTTTTATCGATAAAAAACTCATAATAAAAAAATTATACTTGAATAATTATTTTCTTTTTACCTTGACTAGAACTTGAAATTAATATTTTGTTATGAGGAACTTTGTTTCTATCTGGTGTCCCACACCACACTTTATTTTCGAAGGCTTTTTTTGCAAGAAATATCACCTATTCATCTGGGTAGGTGCTCCCTTATATAAAGACAGCTTCGTCATTCTTGTGTGCTCCAATAGAAATCAGAATCCTTCCACATTTAGAAGTAATAAACTATCATGTTTTTTAAGAATCCGCATAATATGCCTTACGGCAAGCAAAAGCCGGTCGGCCTGGGCTGGGCTTTATATTTAGACAGTGTCGTTCGTTTGTGTATTGAACGTCAAAACTCAACTTCATCCTGGCAAAAATGTTGTCACCAACGAACTTATCAGTAAAGAATTTTGGGTGGATCCAAAACTTACCTACATGATATACACCTCGCGTTGAGTATATGTATCTGTTCTCTAGGTTCTAGGTCCAAATTAAAGGCCTAAAATACTTTGTCTTTGTACTGAAATGGAAACGAAAGGATTGTTGGAAATTAATACATTTTCTGTAGGAAAAGTTATATAATTAGTATTTTTCGTTCGTTTATTTCTCTCTCTGCGTCGTATTCCTCATTACTGAGGGTCGTAACCCCTTTCCATTAAAGACATGATGCGGTGGTTAATACGGTGGGTTCCCACCTTCCGCATAGGACTCGACTAAGAGTATTTAAACTCTTAGGTTTGTTACGATTATTATCAGATATTAGTGATAATAACCGGGACCGAGGGCTTAACGTAGTCTCCGAGGCACGGAGGAAACGAAAAGGCCAAATTCGAACATCCAAAGTCGGTCACCCATCCAGTTACCGACTGAGGTCAACGTTGCTTAACAATCGCAATCGACTGATATGCGTTGTCACAGCTAGGTTATTCGTTCCTTGTTTATTCAGGTACATAAAAAATGTTTACATAAATCAAATTTGCATTTGACCCACATATATTGGGTATTAATTAACAAAATATGGTTTATTTGCAGTTGAATTGGAACAAATGTTGGCGAACAGCGACAAATGTTTGTCAGACATAGACGGCTGTGAGCTGGACTGGCCTTGGGGCGACAACGATGAATCACGAGGCGTACGAAGCCACGTGGGCTCAGGGTCCGGAGGTTACGCGGACCAGATATTTTTGTATGCTGCCGAACAACTTTTTGGGGAGACGAATACGCCACTGGTTTATAGGAATTTAAGGTAATCACTGATTATATTACCCTACAAATATCCCGCAGAAACTCTGATCCAATGAAAACTATTTGATTTCCCGATATAAAAAGTAGCATAATATTCTTTCCCAGGATGCAACATACCCTGTACCAAATTTCGAGGCGGCGATGGCCTAGTGGTACCTGACCTATTGTTTTTTTTATACACTACAAGTTAGCCCTTGACTGCAATCTCACCTGATGGTAAGTGATGATGCAGTCTAAGATGGTAGCGGGCTAACCTGTTAGGGGCATGGCAGTTATATTCAACCCATACCCCTATTCGGTTTCTACACGGCATCGTACCGGAACGCTAAATCGCTTGGCGGCCCGTCTTTTACCGGCAGGGTGGTAACTAGCCACGGCCGAAGCCTCCCACCAGACATTGTACGGGGTCGCAGGTTCGAAATTAACAATTGTTTACGTTTTTGGCCTAGGACTTGAACTCAGTCAAGCCACTGAGCAGTTTACCTGCTAGCTTTTTCGGTCTAGACCTCTCTTGTTTTCTGTGTCACTATCCTAGTTGGCAGGAGTACCTAACTGTAGTACAACATGAGTAAGCTTACAAAGTAGACAGTTTGTCTTGCGACAGCGCGTTGCGTAGCGGGTCACACCCCTGATCCACGCCCATTGTTACCGGTTATAGCAGTGCAGGGTAAATGCAGCCTATGGCGGGCCGAAAACGTTCGAGCCGCAGCAAAATTGTACATGATATGTATTACCAGCGAATTTATAATATTAGTAATATAAGTAATAGAATATATGTAATATGCTATTTAAACTGACGTTCAAAACCTGTGCTATGCTATTTTGAACAAAATACACAGCAGATTTTAGTTCTTGCTAATATTGATAATATAACACCAATTTATCTACGAAATCTATGCAAATAAATGATTTGATTTGAAAATATGACCTTTGACTGCGTAGGTCATTTTTTCAGGTCAAATTAAAGTCCACCACCGTGGACTTCGTGGTGAGAAAAGAGCGTGGATTTGACTAGCTCCATCTATGCTTGGGGCTGCAGTTACCTACTTATATTTTTTATAATGATTGTAATATTTAAAAAAAAGAACAACCACCGAATTTCTTGTTGGCTCTTCTGGTAGGAATGGCATCCCGAACCAGCGGTAGATTCAAAAGCACTTGTAAAAGTTTATTTGAATAAAAAACATTTGAATTTGGCCCGCTTTAATGTACCTTTACCTTATGTGTGTGTACTTACTGTAGGCAAAAACGTGGACATTGTACGGAGGCCACGATGCGCTTGCTACAGTAAGATGTCTATTTATAGTTGACGAATCTACTAGAATGCAATTCATTAACCTTTTTATATTGACCTAGCTGCCGAGTTGCGATCGGGCCACTCAATCAACTTTGTATGCATTTTATACCCACGTACCTGTAAAAGTAATTAATTAATTTAATACCTGCGCTAAACTTTTTTTTTATTCCACTACAAGTTAACCCTTGACTGCGATCTCACCTGATGGTAGCTGTAAGTGGTGATGCAGTCTAAGATGGTAGCGGGCTAGCCTGTTAGGGGTATGGCAGTTATGTTAAACCTAGTCGGTTTCTACATGACTTCGTACCGGAACGCTAAATCGCTTGGCGGTACGTCATTGTCGGTAGTTCTACTTAGCTATGCGACAACGTAGGCCGCATGTAGGGTCGGCTTTTGTTTGATACGGTCGAGTCGCGTTTGTCGCTGGCGTAGGACGTAGGGTTAATGTAACAGTTGTTATGGTTGGCCGAATTCGGTCATAAACTTATGACCGAGTTATGGAAACTGACTGTTGGCTGAAAACCGAATATGGCCCATGCATTCGGTCAATGTGTAAACAGTGAACTAGTGTAAACAGCGTCCTATAGTGTAAACAGACCAATTCGGTTAAACCGAATGTGGCGGCGGCATTATTACCTTAACTGAAACATAGTTTTTTTTAAAAATAGGAATCCCGATTTCCGCGAAGTGACTCTAGAAAAGGACGGGAAGGAAGTGCTGAGGTTTGCCATCGCGAACGGGTTCCGCAACATTCAGAATCTCGTACAGAAGCTCAAGCGCGGCAAGTCGCCCTACCACTATGTGGAGGTCATGGCGTGCCCTTCCGGTGAGTCATCCAGTTCCATTGAAATATTTAGCCTTTTTCGCCCCTACACCTGTAGCGATTTAGGTTTTTATAGAATCCCGTACTTTTTAAAGATTCCTATTTTGAACTGTATACTTACACTTACCACACTACCTTACCATACCTTATCTAACGTTAAGAGATCACTGCTTACCGATAAGACCGCTTTTTTGTACCTACGACCTACTTTTTAACTTTTCTTGTTTGTAACCTGTTTTTTCAGTGGTGTACAATAAACTATAGTTTATACATACATACCGTGCAAATGGGCATAAATGGATTGGAAAACAACCCGTTTGTTTGGAAACGTAGAATTTGATAATTACTATTAATCCATTTAAAGTGTACGAAAGATGTCTAGGACTTAATTACTTTGGGGTTTTCACCGTTTTAACTCGGGGCCCTTGTAGCTTACTATAAATGACACAGCCGACATTTAAAAAAAAAACTATTTATATTTATATGGATATGTGAATTATTGTTTCGTCTACAGGTTGTCTAAACGGCGGTGCCCAAGTGCGGCCAATCAACGGTGAGAGCGGCAGAGACTTGGTCGCGCAACTGCAGGCGATGTACACACAACTGCCCGTGTCTCATCCCTCACAAAACAAACTCGTTAAACTGCTCTATAACGAGTGGCTAGACGGCAGAGAGTCTGACAAGGCCAGGGCTGTACTGCACACGAACTACCACGCGCTGGAGAAGAGCGATATAGCGCTCAATATCAAGTGGTGATCGGTAGACTAATTTAAACTTTAATACCTTGTGATAGAAGCTATAATAATGTAAAACAAAGTGGTTAAACTGCTCTATAACGAGTGGCTAGACGGCAGAGAGTCAGACAAGGCGAGGGCTGTACTGCACACGAACTACCACGCGCTGGAGAAGAGCGATATAGCGCTCAATATCAAGTGGTGATCGGTAGACTAATTTAAACTTTAATACCTTGTGATAGAAGCTATAATAATGTGAAACAAAGTGGTTAAACTGCTCTATAACGAGTGGCTATACGGCAGAGTGTCAGACAAGGCCAGGGCTGTACTGCACACGAATTACCACGCGCTGGCGAAGAGCGATATAGCGCTCAATATTAAGTGGTGATCGGTAGACTAATTTAAACTTTAATACCTTATGATAGGAGTTATAATTATATGTAAAAACCGTGCAGAGTAAGTTGGTTAAACTGCTCTATAACGAGTGGCTAGACCGTAGAGAGCCAGATAATTTCCAGGGCTGTACACACACGATCTACAACGCGCTAGAGGAAAGCGATATAGCGCTGAATACCAAGTGGGCATCGGTAGACTAATTTAAACTTTAAAGTCTTGTAATAAAGCCTTATATAGTTCGAACCCCCACATGGAATAAGCTAATTAGGCTGTAAGGTAGGCAGGTAGAATTTTGTTCTCACAATGAGTTGTCTTAAGGATTTCTGTTTTGTATGTATATTTTTGTTAACTACTAAGTAAGGAAAAATATTGCTTTAAGTAAGTTTATATAAATATTGCATTGCAATGTAAATAAAAGTTATACCTATGTATTTAAGAATGTAATTATATATTTATATAGCTATATATAGTATAATAAATATAGTTTACTAATTCATTTCGTAGCCATTTTATTTATTACAAAGTAATAAGCTTTATTTAAAAGGATTTTAACTTTTATTCCTGAACGATACATTTTGGAGGAGCTGCGGAGTGGAGACACAGCGTTTTTTTATAAGAACTCAAACTAAGTTTTATTTACATAACACTGGCTAAGCACTGGCAGCTCGCGGCATTTTCATTATACAATTTTCAACCGTATGTCAATGTAAATAAAGCAGTTTAAGTTGTTATAAAAAAAGTATGCTGCATCTCAGTTCCACTCCACTCCATATGAGTGTTTAGGGTTTAACCTTAGGGTTTCAGTTTTAAATTAACCTTTTAAGATAATTTTAATATTTCACATACTAAGCGCGTGAAGAAAATCTTAGAATTGACTACGAATTCTCATAAAAGTGTTCATCTGAATCGATTCAGTAAATTATATTCACTATTTAGACAATCATTTTTGTATTAAAGTTAATAGTTGTTATTGTACGATTTCGCCTTTCTGCGGGAATTGTATTATGTAGCAAAGTTACTACGGGTTCACGTAGACATTGTATAACGGCGACTTATGCATCGTCACTCGCTTGCTTTTTATGTAGATTCACCAACACGTGTTTGTGGGGAGTTTTACGTCGAAAGTGACGATACGACATAATTAGATACTCGACTCTGGACTGCCCAAAAAACTATACTTATTATGAAACGGAGAGCAATTATTTTGGAGCTGTAATTTTAGTTTATTTTTTGTACAATATAAATTAAAGCCAGATAAAATGAGACTTTAGACAATAATGGTTATTAATGGTTAGGTTAATTATTAATGGTTAGGTACGATGTCTTCGATTTTCATTATACGATGTATGCAATTTCTTTGTTAGTACTTTATTTAGACACATGCAGTGTGGTTTTCTTTACAATAATAATTAGAAATATAAAGTCTACGGACAGATTTTTTGTAACTCCGTAAGTACTCGTGAGTGCTAAATCGTGAATTTTACGTCGCGTAAACGTATCGTCTACTAAAAATCGTTTTCGGGTCAAGTAATTAATATGAATAATCGATTAAATCGCACCGAATGGGTCAGTGTGAAGAGTGGCAGCGTCGGTGAAACTGCGCACACCCATATTTCCAAACTCTTGCACTGTTTACAAAACAACCGACCGGGTGCGCTGCAAAAAACAACCTTAATCGTATTACATTTAGTTCGATAGTGCAATGCCATGGGCGACTTCCGTGTGATGGGAGCCAGTAGAATACAGTTCGTACTGTTGTGCACAATTTTCAGGGCTGTGATAAGTACCGGATTAGGAAGATGTCCAATTTACCCACAGTTCCCGGATTACGATATCGGACGTGTGAGTACCCTATTTGTTTTTTATACCTAAGAAGGGAAAGATAAAAAATAGAGTAAGTGCTTCCCAGTGGTTGTAGTCGGGGGTTTTCATAAACCTGTAACCTGTTGCTCTATCTAATAATTATAAATCATGTCTAGGCCATGGACATTTGACATAAATGATACTTAATGGTTTCTTCCATGGGCTGAGGGTGAGATGAGATCTATAGGGTGAGAACTTTGACTAATTCGCTCAGACTCTTTTTCCAAGTTAAAGTTATGTTTAAAGTGAGTTAACTAATTTGGTATGGTCTCTTAAATCTCTTAAATAGCTTTGTTAAAGGTCTCCATAAATAGCTGTCTCGTTTGAATTCTGTCTCTGCCTAAGAAGCTATTAGGTAAGTAATGCATAGAAATCGCATCAAAATCGGTCCAGTTCCAGTAGCAAATAGCCGCTTTAAAGGAATATGATAGGGCTTTAATATCAGACTTCCACAAAAGCGGCCAAAGTGCAAAGCATGTTGTATTTCGCGGTTAGACCTGTAATGCAACGGAAGTCTTTTGCAGGTCAACCGTCAACGTTGAACAAATCAGCTGAATAGATTTTGAATATAATGTTGTAAGGCAGTTAGATCAGTATTAAGAGGAATTCTCCCGGAGATTTCTCCATACAAAAACATTTGTCTGTTTCCTCTGTGGATAATTACAATATTGAAAATATTCTTGCACCATAAAATCCACATGTATCCGTGCCATGCCCCTATGTTTTCCTTTTTTCGATAAATTAATAATTTTAAGAACATAGAACCTTCACAACCTGCAAAAAATGGCCCAGTTTTCGTGCCATCATCAGACATCCCGCAAATAAATTTGACGGATATAATAAAAAAAAGAAAAACATACCGACATAGCCTGAGCCCTTGTTAAATTATTCGTAAAAACAGAATTAAAATCGGTTCAGTTTTGAAGGTGGAAACAGAAAAATACGAGAGTGAGAATTCTACTGTTTTTCATAGGTATAATCGGTCCAAGCTGCAGTTGTCCCTATCGGGTTGTATCGGCCTCTATTCGGGGAGGTTAAATACGTATACACACACACATATGTACATAGTTAGTGAGTTCAAGCGTAGTCGATATAATTATATTATCGATAATCTAGTGTTGTTTATCGACATCGATATTTAACTTTTTACTTATTCTGTGAGCATATAATCCATACCCAATAATAGCCAGTCGGCAGTGGGCAGCACATGTCAGGTTTTTTTTTATCCACTACAAGTTAGCTCTTGACTGCGATCTCACCTGATGGTAGGTGATGATGCAGTCTAAGATGATAGCGGGCTAACCTGTTAGGGGCATGGCAGTTACATTAACACTGCGATATCTCCGATATTTCTATAGCGCGTTAATTTATTTCTTGACTGCCTCGTTGGTCTAGTGGTTAACATATTCGACTGCGGCCGACGAGGGTTCGATTCCCGGGTCGGGCCATAACAAGTATTGGGTTTTTCTGACAAGAAATTCTCAGTACTAGCCCGGAGTAAGGAAGATGGCGGTGTTTTACCCCCGTGCCTCCAAGAGCATGTAAAGCCATCGGTCCTGCGCCTGATCTCTCTCCGGTCCTGTCGGATTTTCCGTCCTATCGGGCTATGAGAGTAAAGGAACAGAGAGTGCTCCAGTGTATGCGCCCACACTTGTGCACTATAATTATCTCCTGCGCAGATGGCTCTTTGGAGATAGGCCGCCGTGGCCGAAATTCGGTTGAGAGGACATTATAGCAATCCTGAAACGCAGTGGTCATATTGTGGGAGGTTCCGGCCCCGGGTACGATTCCCAACATGGTCCACTTGGAAATTTATCATTTTTAAATTTTCTGTGTTCTGATCTGGTAGGAGGGTTCAGCCGTGGCTAGTAACCACCCTACCGACAAAGACGTACCTCCAAGCGATTTAGCGTTACGGTAGATGCGTGTAGATACGTCATGCCGTGTAGAAACCGTTAGGGGTATGGGTTTAATATAACTAACCCTAACGAGTTAGCCTGCTACCATCTTAGACTGTATCATCGTTCTCTATAATGGCTCTGATAGTTCCTTAGTTAAGATGATTGTGAAATGGTGATAGTGAAAAAAAAATCCTGGCTGAGTTTGTTGTGGGCTCTTCTCAGACCAGGGCGCGTTTGGACTTTGGAACCCTCGTAACTTTAGTTTAAGATGTCGTACTGATTATCACCATTATATTATGTTATATGTTATAAATAACCTGACGTGAATAAGTGTAGTTTATATTGAATAAACGTTTTTTGACTTTGACTTTGTCTAACACCGGGTAAGATCGCAGTCAAGAGCTAACTTGTAGTAGAATAAAAAACACATATAAAATAGTTCCCAACTGAGTAAATGACCTCCCTGGCGCAGTGGTGTGAGGTGTGCTGTCATGTAAGCGCAAGGTCACGGGTTCAATTCCCGGCAGGTTCAATTTGGAAGTTTATATATCTGAATTTTCTCAATTCTGGTCTTGTGGCAGGCTTCGGCCGTGACTAGTTACCACCCTAACGGCAAAGACGTACTGCCGAACGATTAGGCGTTCCGGTAGCAACTAACCGATGAAGGCTACATAAGGCTTTAATGTTACTAACTGCTTAATGCCTGACAGGTTACTCCGATACCATCTTAGACTGCATCATCACTTACCGTCAGCTAAGATCGCACTCTAAGGCTAGGTAACTGTTAGTGCATTAAAAACATTAACAAGTTATAAAATTAAAAATTTTAAAAAACCCACGACGAATTGCAGAGCTCCATTGAAACAACAATTAGAACTTAGCAAAATATAAAATAATATCTAAAACACAAAACTGCATATTTGCCGGCTCAGTAGTTTTTTTGACCAGCGTGGTGGACTATGACCAAACCCTTCTCATTCCGAGATAAAACTTGTGCTTAGTAATGAGTAGAGGTGTCAAATAGTGTTAAATTTTAATATTTTGATAAAAATTGTTAAAAAAAATGTGATCACTTAAGGAGTTCCTGTGACCACTTCCTGGCTCCATCACGAGACCCTGGGCAACATCTAGGTTTAAAGTGCTTGTCAAGACAAATCAAGAGTCCAAATACGGAGGATTAACGATGAGAACTTAAGGAGTTCCCATGACCACCTTCTGGCTCCATCATGAGGCCCTGGGCAGCATCTAGGTACAAAGCGCTAGTCAAGACAAATCAAAAGAGTCCAAACACGACGTGTTTACGATAAGAAATTAAGGAGTTCCTATGGCCACCTCGTGGCTCCATCATGAGACCATGGGCAGCATCTAGGTACAAAATGCTAGTCAAGACAAATCAATAAAGTCTAAACACGACTGGTTTACGATGAGAACTTAAGGAGTTCCTATGACCACTTACCAAATCACGATTGCAGCATTGTCTATGGTCCTAAAACCTGGAACCTTCTCACAAGCTATACATATCTAATGCAAAAAACCTCATCTCAATCGGCCCAGTACTTTTTGAGAAAAATGGTAACATATTGAAAAATTAAAATCATAGACTACAACTCAGCTTGGTTGTCTATGGTCCTAAAATATATCTAAGTACCTTCTCACAAGCTATACATATCTAATGCAAAAAACCGTATCTTAATCGGCCCAGTACTTTTTGAGAAAAATGGTAACATATTGAAAAATTAAAATCATAGACTACAGCTCAGCTTGTTTGTCTATGGTCCTAAAATATATCTAAGAACCTTCTCACAAGCTATACATATCCAATGCAAAAAACCGCATTTCAATCGGCCCAGTACTTTTTGAGAAAAATGGTAACATATTGAAAAATTAAAATCATAGACTACAGCTCAGCTTGGTTGTCTATGGTCCTAAAATATATCTAAGTACCTTCTCACAAGCTATACATATCTAATGCAAGAAACCGCATCTTAATCGGCTCAGTACTTTTTGAGAAAAATTGTAACATATTGAAAAATTAAAATCATAGACTACATCTCAGCTTGGTTGTCTATGGTCCTAAAATATATCTAAGAACCTTCTCACAAGCTATACATATTAAATGCAAAAAACCGCATCTCAATTGGCCCAGTACTTTTTGAGAAAAATGGTAACATATTGAAAAATTAAAATCATATACTACAGCTCAGCTTGGTTGTCTATCGTTCTAAAATATATCTAAGAACCTTCTCACATGCTATACATATCTAATGCAAAAAACCGCATATTAATCGGTCCAGTAGTTTTCCAGAAAAACGGTAACAAAAAAGGGCACAAACAAACAAACAAACAAACAAACAAACAAACATACAAACAAACAAACATACAAACAAACAAACACACAACCTCTTAGGGCAAACACATATACCGTCTCCGTTTCGTCGAGGGTAAAAAAGGAATCAAAAACAGAGAAATAAGTCAAATAAGTCCAGGGTCAGAGTTATTAGATAGCAAAAAATATACGAAACACAAAACACATCTAGGTATATCATTTTGCCGACTGCGAGTAGCTCAAACACATATTTTAATTTTATTTAGGAACTCGTTCGAGCGAGCGGCGTGCGTACGCATACATGCGCATTGAATAAGCGTTCGGTCTTCTCCCGGAGCAGCGCGACGGCAATATACCTACCTGAATACCTACTCTCAACTTTGCCCGTTCATTCGCATTGCTCTTAATTATTTTAAGTGAGTAGGTAGGTATATAAGAAAAATTAACATCAAAATTAGTCCAGGGATTCTCTACAATCTCGTCACATTTTCGTAGTGACTGTACGATCGAATCTTTTGGTTTTAGTAAAACTTGTTTGTCATTATATACGAAAACTTTATGTGGCCACCTATTTATACCTACACCTACTGCATTTTTCATAAACGATGAAGCGATCATAGAATGGCGACCTTAACCCGTGCACACTCGGTGATTGGTAGTTTCGGATAATTAACATTTTAGTATTGTTTACAAAGTATTGACTATTGAGTCACTTGTTATAAAGAATTCATTGTATGGTATGTTGTATTACTCTATCCAATCAGTAGTTACCTGCATACTAAATAGGACCTAGGTATTTACGCGGTAAAATAGATCATACCATCATTATATTTTTATGGTTCATTTTATGTGTATTCGCCATAGAGGTATTCGCGCACTTTGCGATAATGCAGCTCAAGTAATTATCAATTTGCATCGTATTCCTCATTACTGAGAGTCGTGACCCCATTAATCACATAATGGTAGGAGTTTTCTTGTTATAATAATGATGCGTTGGGTTCCCACGTCCTTCCGCAAGTAATTATAAAAAAAACAACAAAGATTGCAATGAACGATATTATAACTATCCATCGATCAATATATACCTACCTACTAGGTATATTATTATTATTGTGAGGGTGCTGCTGTCATGACTGCTGTAGGTACCTCATAATCATATCTCGCCTCATTTACCCACTGTCGTCGGTCCAGCGGGCTGAAGCCTGGAGGTCGTCCCTGCACAATGCGCTTCATCATAAGCCTGTGCACATTGAAATGAAGTCATTAAGTAGTTCACTTATGTTACTTATGATATGTCAAGATTCTACCACTGGTTCGGAAGGATACTGAAAATAACCGGCAAGAATCTCAGTAGTTGTTCTTTTAAAGAGAAAATACCAAGTCAAGTGCGAGTCAGACTATGCTCACTAAAGGGATCCGTACCAAGAAAGATGTCATAACAACACGATACACGTACCTAATTAAATGTGTCAAAGTAACTGGCTAATAAATTTAGGGCGCAAAACTGATAGCGTCTAACGTACGAGTAACGTACGTATGAGTACGGAACCCTAATTAACGCGATCTTTGGGTATTTTCGTCCACGCTAAAATCGTCACGTTAGAAATTATAAAAAAGCAGAATGCATCATCCCTAACGGCCATTTATTGGCCCACTGTCACTTCAGCTTGCTAAATCCACCGAGCTAGTCATATACCTATATTTTAGTTAGCAATTGGCATTGGTTAAAAAATTACAGCTACAGTTACATTCTTCCAAAATCCATTGACACAGCAAAAATACCATAAATAGAGGTAATCAAAACAATTATTGTGATTATAACAATGATTGCGATGCTGGTTTTTCATAATCGCCCTGCTCAGCTACTTTCCTAAAAATTTTTGGGTACACCATTGACTTACCAATACATCGATGGGTTATGGCCTTATGGGTTACACTTGTCCTCAGATGACAGGCACGTGGTATGAAGTGGAGCGATCGTTCCACCTGATGGAGATAGCCGTGAGCTGCACGGAGCTGGACGTGGTGCTCAATGACCGGGGATACCTGCTCATCACCGTCAACACTGTTAATAGGTGGTGAGTCACTTATAATCCCCAGATGACAGGCACGTGGTACGAGTGGAGCGGTCGTTCCACCTGATGGAGATAGCCGCGAGCTGCACAGAGCTGGACGTGGAGCTCAATGACCGGGGATACCTGCTCATCACCGTCAACACTGTCAATAGGTGGTGAGTTGTACTTTGATCTGGTTGATGTTCGCTACCTTATGGTCTATGGATTTTTTATTGAAAAAATAACTTTTTACCTACATGCTTTTGAATTGTCATAATATGGGCCTGCTAAGTAGGCTCTCAGGTCTCATATTAGAAGGTCACTCGGCGAGGGAAGATAAAGATCATCAAATCCAATAGATATGAGGAGATCCGTATTAGTACCAGATTAACCTCATCATCTTATCCAAAACGAAAGACAGCGATAGCAAAATATATTATCTATGTCGATTTATTTTTGTTTACCTTCACTTGTACCTATTCCAAGAAAACTGTTAACATTATGTGACTAATGAACAAATGAAAAATGCGACGCGGACAGTGAGAGAATGCCAGACGCTGCCAAAATCGAAGGGCGAAGAAATTCAATAAGTGTGCGATATTTTTCAGGACCGGCAGCCACGGTACGAGCCACGGTCTGGGCATCCCGAGCCACGACGGCTCGTCATCGTTCCGCTACAAGGTCAACAACCGCATGCCGTACATCATCGGGCGGCTGCTGCCCGGCGCGGGCCAGTACAACGTGCTGTTTACCGACTACGACAACTTCGCTATACTGTGGTCCTGCACCAACTTCAGTATCGCACACTCCGGTAAGCATAGTTTCGCTACTATAAAATATAATTTCGTTAAAGTTTCTAGAAGATGGTTAGTGTCCTATATTATAAATGTAATATTTTGTACGTTTAACAATAAAAAATTTCCATACTAATGTTATTTACGAAAGTGTCTGTCTGCTACGGTTTAACGGTCCATCTTATCAACTGATTTTGATGAAATTTGGTATGGAGGTAGCTTACGGTAAGGACATAGGCTATTTATCCCGGAAATTAAGGAGTTCCCCCGGGAATTTAAAAAAAACCTAATAAAAGCGCACGAAGTCGCTGCCGTCATCGTCATTTTCAGTGAGAAGATTTAACAAATGAGAGTATTCGACATCTTCCGTGATTTCAAGGTATTCTAGCGTAATCCCTGGTTACTTCATTTCCCTGCGACTTAAATAAATTGCGTAAGAAGCTTCACAGATTGTAAATTAATTGAACGCCCCACGACATTATCCATCTGTTTGTTGCAGATCGCATGTGGGTGCTGGGCCGGCAACGCGACATCGAGGCGGCGCTGCGAGCTCAAATCTACGGCATCCTGCAGGAACTAAACCTGGACCCCGACCGCCTCATACTCTCAAAGAACCACAACTGCAGTGTCACCGACACGGAGCTCTATTCGCAGCTCGAACAGACGACTGAAATAAACTAACTATTTATTCACTTACCCGCATTGTTTATTACCTGTTTTCCCCCTTAGTCCATTCATTTTAGATTTTTTCGCGGCCAAATTTATAACATCTTGAAATCACTGCGGTTTTATACTATGAGTGAGTACCTACATTAAAAAACACAACTCTCCCCATTGGTGGCTTCCCCCCTCCCCGCCTTGAAAAGTGTGCCATTTTGAGTCAACTTTAACGCACCATAGCTTGTAAACTATATCTCCTATCACAATAAATGTTATGAACTTATTTGTAGGTAATGGACTACCTAGTAGGTAATTAATAGTTTCTGATTTTTTTACTTGCAGTGGAGTAACAATTCACATTTTAAGGAACACGTTCTTTTTACACGACTGAAGTTTAATGTGCGAAAGGAGTGTAATGTTTCCAGGGTTCATGTTGGTACGAGTCAGTACGCGAATGTCATAACTCATAGTGCGCGTCAGTTCGCTATTGGTTGTTGCCTACGCGCCATGTTCGGAGTCCGAGCACGATAGATAGATAGCACGAGTCTCTAATGTTCTTGTAAATGGTACTGTAGTTGGTATAATAAGGTCTGTATTTCATTGGTGTTCACATTCGGTTTTAGTCAGCGTTGTTGCTTTTCTGCGCCAAACTTTTTAAAATTATGTTCACGTGTTATACTTACGCTGTGCAAATATTATGAATGCAAAACGATGCGAAAGGGTGTGTATCTTTAGCCTTCTCACGACACATCTGTTTAACCGATTTTGACCCGCTTTGTATCCTCCGGAATACAAGGGATACAGATGTAGGCCGTGTAAAAGTAACAGAAAGACAGTTTCGAGTTCGTCAAACTGGAACTATAGTTCCAGTTTGATGAACGAAACTGACTCTCGAAACTCGAAACTGTCTTTCTGTAATATAACCGCATCATGTGTGTCCGGAAAAATCAAAGGTTTTCTATGGAATTTTCTAAAGCCTTAGAAGAGCAGAGATGGAAATCTGCCTGCGGGTTTGAATGGATAGTAAAAAAACTGACTTATTTTCACGTTATCTATTTTTGGAAAAATATCATTTATTTACAACAATACGAGTACAGTAAAAGGATATGAAGACTCGAAATAACTTCTTTTCTTACTCTGATAAATACAGAATAAGTATAATGCGCCAATTTTTTTTGATACGTCTTTCGCAATATTTTTGTAACTTTTATTATTTTTGACTGTTTACAAAGTTACATATTATTTTTAATATCAATAAAATTTTTAGACCGCAAAAACTCTTTTTTGAGAATAAAAACGGCAACATTATAATTTATGATGCAAATAAATGTACTTAAAAAGATGTCGGCGTACCGCAAATAAATTTGTCGAATTACACCAATGTATAACATACAACCGCCTATGTTACCCAATTAAAAAATACAGGCACAATTTTACAATTTAAAAATAAATATTACCACGATATTACTTTTATATTAGGCTTCAGAAACTTGATTGCTAGGTAAAATGGAACTCGTTTTAAAGCTCAATTTAGTCCATGCATCTACAGCAAGCGCTCCAAGCGGAGACCTTATTAAATTAAAC
This sequence comes from Erebia aethiops, assembly GCA_923060345.2. NCBI lineage: Eukaryota > Metazoa > Arthropoda > Insecta > Lepidoptera > Nymphalidae > Erebia > Erebia aethiops. Next base: position 17,364,335 of record OV281091.1, on the reverse strand, counting down.
ATGGTGATAGGTACTAAATTCTCGGCTTAAGTCAAGCAGCTCGTTTAGATTGATTCGACGCTCGAATTTATCAACGTATGGTGAGATAATTTTCTTATACTAACATGATATAGTATGGCATGGCATAACCACATCAAAAGCCATAGAAAAAAACCATGATTATTTTAAATGGAAACACAACACAATATTGAAGTTTTCGTAAGCTCTGTGTTTTATCTCGGAAAACTTACCTAACAAAGGTTAATTATTCTATGCCTAGCAAGAAGTTTGTGCATAATCTAAGACAGTTGTAGTTATTCAATCTATGTAGGTAAGTTGGATCACGCTATTGTACATTTTGGTTAGTATTTGGCGTTATACGTTTTTTCGTGTATTTTAAATCTATTTATTTGTTCCTAACACTTACATACATACAGGTGTTTTCTCGTATTGCAAAAAGCAAGATTTATTATTTTTTTATAAGATTTTACCCTCCTTCAAACTTATCTGACCTGGTGGCCAAAATTGGAACTAAATTTATTGCCTGTTAAGTTTTTTTTTTTTTCATATCTACTAGCGACGCTGTCGCCGGGTCAGATATGTTTGTGGGACTTTAAAAGCCAAATTATTTACAGATTTACTTTCTGACAAGTTTATTCCAGGGTTCCATAAAAAATACATTTTATAGAAAATTTAACTTTACAACACTAATGCAAATGAACATAAATATTCATAAAATTGTGTACCAAAATACCAACCATAAATAATATAAAAAATATAATAGTGCAGATTAGCGAGAAAACAAAAATATTTAGTAAAATCTATGATATCGATAAAACACCCGTATATAACTTCATACATAAATATGATATATTCATTTAATATATTGAAGTTTATATCTAGAGATATTGGTATTATATTATTATAATATAGTAAACGTCTATTTATTTATTAGAAATACAAAAACCAGTCGCTTATACATGTCTAATTTATCGTTAGGCCGATATAAGTGCTTGCTTATTCGGTTACACATAAATCCTAAACTAAATGGACAGGATCTAGTGATATTTTAAACAGTTTGACCCCAAGTCGATACACCATTTCAATACTTTTGAAATCTCAGTAATGTTATTTTAAGACGGTTGTGGTTCTAGTTCCAGAGAAGTTTTCTATCAATTATTCGTTCAAATATGGTCATGGATCGATTTTGAAACGCACATTTTTTGGAATATTTAAGTTAATAATTCTGTTGTACCCAATCTCTTAACTAAACTAAAATAACAGCTTTTAATGTTCCTGTTTTTGGATGATTAAAAAATACAATGTTTAAAATGTTTGAAAATAAAATATTCTTGGTTGACATGGAACATAATCGCACGGCACAATTATAAAACCTTAGATCCAACCGAAGTAACACATCGTTGCTGCGAACAAGGCAAGGCCGCATCAATGAGATAAATTAAAACAAATTAGTAAACAGTAAAACTCAACAACATAAATGCAACTTTCAAAAAAAAACAAAATATTTAACAAGAAATATCTTACTAATGATTATATTACATCTATAACAAATAAGTACATAAAAACAATAGGTATATATATTAATATTAATTGTTGTTTTTATATAAGACATTCAAAGTCCAGTAAAATGTACAAATAAAGTACTAATAACAAACAGATATTACAATATTATGTTTATGTATTTTGTAAATCCAATACAGGTCTTGATAAATTGTGATTTAATACATTCACCTAAGAAGTGAAGTGAAGTGACATTTTGAGCAACAGAGTTGCTATCTATTTCTTTAAAAAATCTGAGCCAGTTTGCTTCACAGCACGTGCAAACAAATATCAGATGCTTATTATTACAACCATTGGAACAGTATAAATAGTTACTTCTAGGGGCTATGTCGACTAATTCTAAATTCAAATTGAGGTGATAATTTAGCTTTTTTAATTCTATAAATGAAATTAATTTAATTTAGTGTTTTTTGTTTTGTAGTTGTTTTTTAATAATATAGTAATGCTTCTAGACAATAATTCATAAGAGGTGCTTACAACCCAAGATTTTAACAACCCTTCAGTCACGCCGCAACAGAGCAACGAATCGACGTGACTTTGCATGGGTATATTTGATCACCTGGAGAGTGACAGGCTACTTTTTATCCCAAATACTAAAGAAGATCCCATGGGAATTAAAAAAACTTATTCGACGCGGACAAAGTAGCAGGCATTATCTAGTTTATATATTTATATATTTTATATAATGAATTGCATTTTATTAATAAGCCCTATAATCAAACATAAATACTATTGGTAAAGATATTTTATCTTCATTATTAGAAAAACTGACAGTCCAAATCTTACATAATATATGTATAGCTTATGATACGATAATTTACATTTATGATAAGTATAATATCAATCAGTCACACAACACACACACACAACTGAACACAGAGAATTGCTATGCGAGCACAATACAAGTTTAACAAGTAATGACTAAAGACACCAAAAGCATTTATGACATTTTCAAATCTTTCTTAAAAAGCTTCTGGGGCATGTTTGTACACGTAAGTCCATTATGCAATTCGATGGCGGTCTTTTACCGTAATTTAAAACTCAGCGACTATTTTTCAAGTTCAAATTCATTTAGTAAAAACTCTTTGTTTGTATTTTGAATCACAACTTTAATAAATCGAGACTGAATTTTTGACTTCCTGAAGTTTATTAGTCTGTTCTCCTAGTACAAATCCACATAGTAATGGTTTTTTAAAACGATTGTCGATGTCAACTTCCGTTATTTGCCGTTTTTATAGCCAGTGGCGTCCCTAAGACCTAACGTCATGAAAAGGAGTATTAAAAAACGTAATACCTTTTAACCAGTACTTTAAGGGTCATTTTATTATGTTATAAAATAGAAACTCATTCACCAGTCACGATTGCTCATTAGCTTACAAGATATGTAAAATTGTACCAGCACAAGAAATTGGTATATTAGGGAGGCCCATAGAAGATTAAAGTCCTTTAATATCTGTTCCACCCAATCATGCAAAATACTGAAAATCTCATACTTAGAACTCAAATCTATAAATACTTTTGGAGTCCCTAGTAGTTTAACTCTTTAAGACCATATTAACAGACCATAACACAAATAATTAATGCACTTAAAAGTCATCCCTATCAACACAGGTCCTCACTTCGTTCAACCTCAAGCACTCCGCATCACGGTTACTGTAATCACAAGTGGGGCTGGAATCAGGGCTGTCACACTGCGGGGCGGAGTCTTTGTGGTTAGTTAGGTCATTTCCTTGGTTGTGCAGGAACTGGTTCATCCATAGCTGTTTCTCTTCCACTTCCTGGCTCACAACCACAAAAAGTTCCTTCTCTTTGCTCTCTAGCTGCTCTTTTAAATATGCTATTAGATCACTACTCTGAAAGAGAAATACAAAAAGGTAAGATTTAACAAATTCATTATTAATTATGCCCAAATCATAGAATTATTCATCACCTAAAGTAGACAGAGCAGCCCACCCATTTTACATCGATTTGATCATAATTGATATGGCCTGTAATAGTTATTATTATTACTATTTCATGAAACGCCACAGTTTCACAAAATGATTAACTGTTTCACAAAATAAATTTTTACACGAAGTATAGACCTCCGGTCATTGCCGGCTATTTAGATATAATATGAATTATACGCCTGGAACGTTTAGTGACATCTACATTTCATTCAGAACTACGTTTTCGTAAACTCATTCTATAATAATCATGGTACACATCAGGCTTATGTGATTTAAAATGTAAAATACATACCCTTCCTATTAACTGTGGTGCATCTAACTTGGAGTCCAGATTGTAGAAATTCCCTTGGATCTGTCGGATGGTGATCCAGTGTCTCCGGCGCAGTGGCAGCATCACAAACCCTAGCTTGTAGTCTGATGGCACATTCAGTATGAATCCACAAATGTTTGACAGATCTAAGCATCCAGGATCTCTGTAACGACATTTAATATTATAGATTACTAGATGATGCCCACACCTTTATTCACGGGATTAAGGTTTTTGGAATCCCTAAAATAAAAAAAAACATAGGATAAAAAGAAGCTTGTCACTCTCCAGGTTTTCAACTAAACCCAAGCAAAAAAATTATGCCGATCCATAACCCTGTTGTGGCGTGATTGAAGGACAAACACTTTTTCATTTATAATCTTAAGTTAAGACAGAGTTGTAGGGAGTAGTTTTTTTACTAAAAAAACCTCAACTCCATGTTTTTAGTAGGTAGGTATTTGGCTTGTCGAGCAATAACTGGTCCACCATGCGCCAACCAGGTGTCACATGTGTCAATGCTGTCTTTAATATTTCTTTTCATTTTTTTATGAAAAAGTCAACAAACAAAAGTTGTTCATTAAAACATATAAAAGCAATCCTTAAGAGGTTATTAGTATTTTATTGTCATTATTTAGAGTGGGTGTGATGTGTGATCGCTACATAGTGTTTCATTGTATGGACAACAAGGTATACAAATCAGAGTCAAGTAATTTCAACATTTTAGGAAGTTTGTTGTTAAATTGAGTGAGGTTAAATGGAGTTTACACTGTAAATAAATATGACTTACTTCCTCTTGTCAAACCAGACGGCTTCACAACCCATCTTCTGCAAAGCTGCCATGATCACATTGATGTCATAGTTGCCCAGACCCAGCATGGAGCGATGCGGGTTGATCCACACGTTGGGGGACAGACGGCTGCATATTGTGTCTAGTTCCGACTTGGAAAATGTGTTACGAGTCTGAAAATGTAATGTATTGTATAAATAGTATGTAAAGAAGGATGATCACATTATTATCCTTTGAAGAAAACTCCTATCATTTTGATTAGAGATAAGCTTTACCTTTATCCACTTTTTTTCTATTAAGTATATTTTGTACAAAAATAAATAAAAAATAAATTGATGGTAATAGATACTGACTGTTGTAATAAGGAAAACAATGCAGACAGAATAGTTTGTAAGAATTTAGAAATCTCCACAATATTATGTTAAATGACCATTTATTTCTTTCACAAGACCATTTCGGTAGGTATTGTTTGTAGGTACCTATTTAGACAGCTGGAAACTAACCAGGATAAACTAATAATAATAATATTTTAATGTTTATGGACCACAAACATTGTTCATAGCTGCATTTTATCTGGGTGCATAAAACGTGCATTTTTTTCCAATTATAAATTGTTTTTCATGTAATCACTTTTTAATAGCTTCTCAGAATCGGAAACACGCCGAAAATTACAGTCGAGATGTGATAATTAAATACTAACGACCGTGTCGAACCGACTGTTTACTTTGACCAGACGCGGGAATTTTTCAGTCACGGTCACTTTTCACGTGATAACATCAAGAGAGGTCGGCTGTACAAGGGCGAAACTTACCTGGAATAAATTATTGAGCGCGTGTAAAGCGCACAGCTCCTTTACTTGCTTCTCATGATATATTTGTGGCTTTGAACTCATCTCGATCACTCAATCACCATGATTTTTACTTGTAATCGGCTTTCGTGCACAGTTCTCGGCAGACGTTTACTTGAATAGGATTAAAATTTCACACTAGCAATTTTAAAAGTTTTTAATTTTAAAATTATAAATAAAATATAATTTACTAAAATTCGAGCATATTTGCGTAAATTGCTACTTTTATTGACTTGTCAGTTGTCACTTGTCAAGACATAGACAATTATTTTTAGTGGTGGGCGTTGCAACGACGAACCGTTTCTAAAGACCGTTCTCTGTTCTGCGACGGTGAAACCGTTTTTACGTCCTGGGTAAAACAGTCTTCGTTGCACAAACTAGTCTTCGAATAACTTACATCGTCGCGAACGTAGTCGTCCTCGTTCCACGTTTTTTCACAAAACAGTTCTTACAATCAAAAGTGAACTTTATGCTCATGATATACAGTCGAGAATGAATTGATTTAACGACACACGTTGTTGCAACTGGTTTGAAGATGGTTTTTAAGCCGTCTTTAAACTAGTTGCAACGACGACCGTTTTCTGCAACCGTTTTCGTCGCCAGGAAAACGGTTGCGTTTCGTCCGGCAAAAATACGACAACGACCCACCACTAATTATTTTTGTCACTGTTTGTCACTGCTTGCATAAGGCACCAGGCTCGGTGTTTTTTTTTAAACTATGTAAAACTGGCCTTAAGGCCCTGGGTCCAATCCACTGATCACTTCTTGATCTACCAATCTGAAGCCATAAAACGTTACATATGGCCAAGGCAAGACGCCTTGATCTTGGATGAAGACTATAGAGCCTGATGATGATGTGCTCCGAAAATGTAGAGAATATTTTGCACCTTTGCACGAATGGACTATTCGGATTCGGACCTTTGTCGTCTGTGATTTGGAATGAGACCAAAGGCAAACTAGAATCTGATCCTAGAATATATTTTTTTAAATTTTAATGTTGTTTTTGTTGTTGTTTTTCATTTTGTCCCCTTTCGGGACAGGCAAAGGTCTAAGACCATACAGCCTATTCAGTAATATTTCTTTTCCGTATTATTTTTTATATAAAGGCAAAGCCTATTCAATCGTTTTTCTTTAGTATTTTCTTTTTATACTGTATAATCCCTAAGGATTCATCTGAATGTATCTTTCTTTTTCTCTCCTTTGTTTTCAAAATAAGTCTAATCCAGGTCTAAACATTATCATTATTCAAATTTCTTGAACAGTACTTGTAACGAATTTATATAGATATTTATAATTTAATGGATTCTTCAATAACTCCTTTAATGAGCGCGGTACGTCTTCAATCTTCTTATAAACATAACTTAGGTCATCAATTAGCACAAGGCGCTGGATGCCAAAAGATGAACAAGAAAAGAAAATGTGATCCAGAGTTTGGGATTCATTAGTGTTGCAGAAATTACATGACGGCGAATCTAATATTTTCATTTTGTGTAAATGTGAATTTAGGCGGCAATGTCCAAACCTTAAGCGGCAAATAACAGAGTAATATTTCCGATTACTATAAATCTTCTCTTTACAAAACCATGGCTTTTGATTAATATTATCATTTAAATTTTTATACCACAATCCTTTATGCTCATTTTCAGGGGAATTCCTCATTTCTCGCCAGTTATTCTCCAATGTATTTATTAGGTTTTTATGTATATCTGTATAAGGGAGGGCAGCAGCATTGGTTTTTTGACAGTGGCAGCTAGTGCTATTTTCGGATGACACGTTTGATATGGCTTTTGCAAGGAAATCTGCATTTTCATTTCCTTTTACTCCTGAGTGTGCCGGAACCCAAATAAAGGCAATATCAAAACCATTCAGGTAAAGTTGGTAAACTTTCTTCTTGATTTCATAAATAATATAATTTAGTTTAGCATCCATCTTACAGTTAGAAATAGATCTAAGTACACTCATACTATCGCTGGCAATTACCCATTTTGACGATTCTGTTTTTCTATTTTCTATATAATGTAAAGCTGACAAGATAGCAAGTGACTCCGCTGTAAAAATACTTGCATTTGGATCAATTTTTTCACCAGAACCAAGCTTTGTTTGAGTATCATAAATGGCGATTGAAGTACTATTTTCATTCTTTGCTGCATCAGTGTATACAATTCTGTAGTTTACCCAGTTCGAAAGCTTGTCATAAAATAATTCTTTCGAGGAAAGAGAAGAATCTATTTCTACATTAATATTCAAATAGTAACTTTCATATGCTCCTTCAAAGCATGGCCAAGTAGTCTCTGTTCTGTGAATGTTTGAGGATTCGAGTGACTGTAAATACTCAGAGAAATTATGTAGCAAGAACAAGGAATTTGTGTTTAACATTGCAGAATGAGCATTTAAAATGTTTATAAAAAGTTTATTACTTTTCAATGAGTATAATTTCAATAATAATTTATTTTTTAAATAGGTAAAGCGTATACTAAGAGGTGGAATATTGCATTCAATTTGCAGAACATTAATTGGTGTTGTTTTGAAGGCACCTGTAATAAGGCGTAAACCAGTATTTTGGACAACTTCTAGTTTTTTAATTAGAGTTTTATTGGAAGCAAAGCATATAGCACCATATTCAAAATGACTTCGAACAATGGACTTATAAAGTAATAATAGAATTTTGGGATCAGCTCCCCAGTAGGTTTTAGCTAGTGATTTCAAGATATTCAAAGCTCTAGTAGCTCTAGCCACTATGTAATCAACATATTTATTCCATGACATATTACTAGTAAATAGAACACCTAAAAATTTTACCTCTGATGTCTGAGCTATCTGATTTTCATTATAATAAATATGAATAGAAGGATGACTTCTTTTACCAAAGACAACAACTTTAGATTTTTTAGAATTAATATGTAAATCCAAGTAATTAAAATATCTATTTAAATACATTAAACTTTGGTTAATATTAGTTGTTATTTGATTTAAAGAGTTTCCAGATAAATAAATAACTAAGTCATCGGCATACTGTAAATTATATGTAAAAGATCCTAAATTCATATTTAATTTATGTATATATAGTAAAAATATTAGAGGGCTCAATATTCCTCCCTGACAAACACCTTTAGAAGAATACCTAGGTCCATATAGGTTTCCATGTTTAACAAATACTTTTCTTTCATATAAAAAGTTAAAAATCCATTTTATTAATTTTACAGGTAAACCTATCTTGATAAGTTCCTCACAAAGAATCTTAAGATTAACATTATTAAAAGCACCTTCAATATCTAGAAAAACAGAAACAAGGAAATTTTTTTGAGCAATTGACTTTTGAATATCAAGTTGCAGCAAAGCAATACTTTCTTGAGCAGACTTTCCCTTTCGGAATCCATATTGATTATGAGGTAATATATTATTTTTTTCAATGAAGTATTCAATACGCTGTTTTAAAAGCTGTTCAAAAATTTTACCCATACAAGAAGTCAGAGTTATGGGTCGATAAGAGTCTTCATGAAACTCTTTTTTATCAGGCTTTAAGACTGGTATCAAACAATCAACTTTCCAATCATCAGGGATGAAGTTCCCTTTCCATAAATGATTAAAAATATTACACAAAATCCTGAGTCCATTTTCATCCAAATTCTTTAACAAAACATAAGGAATGCCATCCAGGCCAAAAGCTGTGTCTTTCCTGCTATATATAGCTGCTTTAAGTTCTTTAATTGTGAAGGGATTTAAAATAAATTCGTTGGTAGGATTATTTTTTTCTACATATGGTAATTTATCTATTTTTACATAATCTGGTGTGTACTTTTTTAAGAAATTCAAAATCCAATCATTTTTATTATACATTTTTTTATAAGAATAAGTTTTGTTAAATTTTTTCATAAATGACCATATTATGGTCATTGGGGTGTTGCGATTAAAGGAATGACACAGCTCACTCCAACTACTTTCCCTTTCTCTTTTTAGAGTTAATTTCTTTAATGCTTGCAGTCTTTTAAAGCTTAAATAATTTTCGAGTCTAGGGTCATTTTTAAATATTACATATGCCTGCTTACAATTTTGAACTGCAACAGTACATTTATTGTTCCACCAGGGGAGACACAGCCTTTTGCGTTTATTATTTACACTATTATTGTGAGGTTTATAATTATTAGGGATTGACTTTTGAACAGCTTTATGTAAAATTTCAATAAATTTATTATATGAATTTAGAGGAAATTCTGTATCTACACTAAAATCTAACAACAAATTTTGAACTTCTTGTTTAAAAATATCCCAGTTAATACACTTATAATTTGGAAATTTTGGTAAATTATTATTATCTTTGTCTGCATCGTCATTATTGCTATTAATAAGTATTTTTAAAATTACAGGTAAATGATAACTGCCTAAAGGATCATCATGCACTGACCAATCACAAGCTAATGCAAGAGATGGAGAAACTAAGGACAAATCTAAAGCATTTGGGCGCCACGTTAATGAACCAACTGTAGTTGGCTCCCCGCTGTTCAAAAGTACTAAATTGTTATCATCAATAATATCAAGAAGATCTCTACCTCTGCAATTTATAGTATTACTACCCCAACATGTATGGTTAGCATTAAAATCGCCTCCAAGGATAAGAGGCTTCGGAATATTTTTAATTAACGTATCTAAGTTGTTTTTATTAAAATTTGCATTAGGTGGGCTATAAAAACTAATAATACTTATTTCTTGATTATAAAGCTTAATTCTTATACAAATATTTTGATGAGCGTTGTCACAATATGTATCTATTTTTGTATATGATATACTGTTGTGTATTATGAGTGCAACACCATTGTGTTTGCTACCTACATCTTTTCTTTCAATTTTATAACCGCGTATATTAAGTTTCTGTTCAGGTTTTAACCATGTTTCACTAATTATAGCAATGTGTATGTTATTCTCATATAAAAACTGAGTTAAAATATGTCGATTACATAGTAAGCTTTGAGCATTCCATTGGACTATATTAATATAGTCCATTATTTTTTTGAATGGGGTATTTTTTTACGGAAAGTTTCAAGGAGAATGTTTTTAATAGTCTCTGAACTAACAGGATTATTATCTGTTTTAGTGGATATGATTTTGACGATTGATTCTACAATTAAATTCATAAAAATATCTGTTTTGAGTAAATGTTGTAATTGTTTGTTAGGGTCATTTGTTAATTTTGGAAATGTTTTTTCATCGAATAAATCTACATATTGAAAAGCTCTCGCCTTAGTTTTATTTTCGTTTATTTTTTGTTTTTTTATCGGACATTCCGCTGATACAGCAATATGGTTTCCATCACAATTGTAGCATTTTGCACTCGAAGTCTCAACAGTGCAATTTTTGTAACTATGATTCTCTGTGCATATGGAGCACTTCACTGGGTTTTTACAAAATTTAGCAATGTGTCCATATCTTAAGCACTGTAAGCACTGCTTAACTGGAGGAATAAAAGGACTCACCTCGTGTCTCCAAGAGTCTAAATGAACATATTGAGGTAGTTGAGTAGCTGCAAATGTCACAGCCACCGTTCCTGTAGGCTTATATTCGAAATCATCATTTACCCTAGTCCTCGTCATAAGACGCCTTACTTGAATCACGTTGCTTGTACTGGCCAATAGAGAAAATATTGTTTTGTTCGATAATCCAAGAGGAACTCCCCGTAGGACTCCGGTGATTTCTGTGGCAGCAGCTGGGATACTTGGTGTCATATTCACATTTTTATGGAATTTCTCATTACTTAAGAATACGTTCGCGTTATTTGCAAGGTCGAAAACAATGCCAATTTTGTATTTATTAATTGCTTTCAGGTATTTCACTCCGTTAACACAATATTGTCTAATAGCTGACGAAATTGCCAATTTGTCTTTCTCTCCGATAGGTTTTTCTGCAATATTACTTGAGAGAAACACAATAAATTCCTCTCCGCGGCTATTTTCGGAATATTTTCTCGAGTAATTGTGAATTTTAAAAGGTAAATATTTATTGTCCTCGCTTTCCAAGTCACTTGAAGATCTGGACTCATCACTCATCGACGTCTCCTGTTTTTTCCGTTTTGCCTTGGCGCCCCTCATGATGGGGGCACCGAAATGCAATTTCAGTCAACTTCTATGAAGAAAAACTAGTAAAATTAAATTTTTTGAAAAATATTATCTAAAATCGCGCCTTTTACTTCCAACGTTTCCCGCGCTTCTCCTCTTAAATTTTAATTTTTAGCGCCAATCGCCTTGTGTCACTAGTGAGTAGTGACTAGTATCCCTATATGTTACTTGTCTCTGGTGACTAGTCTCTGCTGGTATCCCTATATGTTACTTGTCTCTGCTGCTGGTCTCTGCCAGGTCTCTGCACTAGTCTTGTAAAAACTAAAAAGTGTTTTTTAACTTATTTCTAAAAACAATAATACTTTTCAAAAACCATGCAACAATCCAGTCATCGGCGTAAAAAGAGCTACTTTTCCCTATTGAATGAGAACTCTGCTCATCTGCACAAAGCTTCTTTACAAAGGTTTGTGTAATCCAATTTTATTTTTTATGTTAATAATTTTATTCTTTTACTTTTGTAGGCGTTATTGGTTGCGCATGTTTATACTATTGCAACCAATTACGTTCTATTTATTTGGTATTATGTATGGTATAATTGTTGTTGTAATAATATGGTTATAGTAATATGCAATACATAACTGTAATATTAATAAATAAATTAAAATATTTAATAATAATCTTAGTATGTAATTATTTTTTTTTTTACAATTTTGCATTTATAATATTAGTATGATATGATTCTATGAATTATAATAATTGATTTATTAATAAAACATATAATAATATATACAATTTCTTAAAAAATCTTTAAAATCTAAATTAAAAACTAAAAACTAATCTATGCCGCAATTATTAATGTAATTATTGTAATATTTTTATGATGTGAAATTAAATTATATTTTGTTATCACAGTATAACAGTTATATCTTATTTCAGTTCATCGAACATCACATCAAATCTCCTGTTGGAAGAGTCCTGGAAAGCTAACAGTCAAATTCTAAATGAATATGCACTTGGGGATGTGTTGAATTCAGCTAAGGAGCTCATAAAGAACTCAAATGCTCAAAATAAGAAAGAAACTTGGAAAACTTCCATAAGGTAAAGTCTCCCTGTATACACTTTAGTCTTTAAGGTATAGTCTATGTATTCTGATTTCTGCAGTAATACATCAATCTGTCAGACTTTTCATAGATTGGATTTTCATCCTCAGATTGGTTTGCAGGGTAAAATGGACAAGTTTTTTTGACATATTTTTAATATGCGCCAAATGTCCAATGGGATGCCCCATGGTAGTGTAAACTTTATAATATAATATGCAGCTATAGCTTATAACTCAATCTTTTGTTTACTTGCTTAGTAATGTAAAATTCAAATAACTTATTATTAAACTTAAACCAGATTTTTAGACTTAAAAAGTAGTAAACTCTGTCCACTTACACAACTTTACATGTTTCCGTAAAGGGCATACAAATGAATTCACATAAATATTGCGATTTATAACAAAAATTTAACTATTGAGTGGGGAATCAAACCATGTATTTAAAAAATTCAGGTATACTTTATTTTCCAGCAACATGCCTGATCCACTGACATTATTTGAAAAGTCACTGCAATGTAAAAAATGCACAGAACCCAAGACAATTACCTCAAACTTTATGAAAACTGATTGCCATTGTGAACCTATTCCTTCAAAATCAGAAATTATAAGCATTGACTCCTCACAAAACTCCAGTCAAGACTCCAGAGATGAAACTAAACTTTTCAAACCAAAATTTTCTAATTCAAGAACCAAAAAGGCTGTGCCAAACAAATTTGTACCAATTTCTAATAAGAATAAAGAATATTTTAAAAGTAAAGCGAGTAGTCAAGAATATATAGAAGTAGATAACTCTAAAACTGCCACAAGCATGGAATATTTTAGTGCTAAAGATAACAATAAGACTAGAGAAAATTCTAAAAGGAAAGATATGGTCCAAGAATATGATATAGATGTGGATAAACTGAAGTCCAATACAAGTAAGGATATTGATATGGAAGAAAAGGAGCATAAGAGTCAAGTGGCTAAAATAACATTTAAAACTGCTAAGGAACAATTACTTGCATCAAATCCAGCTGCTCGCAGGAAGCTGGGTGCTTCCAGGAAAGCTCAGGCCAAATTTGTGTCTCCAATGCTTGGGGCGATGTAAGAGTTCTGTTTATCATTCTTATTTTGAAGAAGATTTCAAAAATCTGTTTGAAATTTATAATCTTTTTCATTGGTTTGTCTTTCATTAGCCATACTGCCCTATTATATGTATATTTAATAGTCTAGCTGATGCCTGGGACATCGTTCGCGTGGAATAAGCTTTTTTTTATTCCCACGGCAACTCCTTAATATTCCTGAATAAATAGTAGGTCACTCTCCAGGTCCTCAACTATACATAAAATCACGTCGATCTGTTGCAGCGTGATTGAAAGACAAACCAAGAAACAAACACAGTTTTGCATTTATAATGTTAGTAGTGATGCTTGCGTTGTCATCCACAAGGATTCAGGGTTTTTAAAAATCACATGAATTTTTTTGTTTTTAGGGATACATAGTAGCCTAACTCTGTTCTTATCAACATAAAGATGCAACCACTTTTGTACCAAATTTCATCAAAATTGGTTGAAAACATGGGCTGAGAAACCGTAGCAGACAAACAGATAGACAAACACACTTTCGCATTTATATTATTAATATGGATTTTTCAACAATCAATCAAGTAATTGAATGTACATCATTGCAGGGACAAGCAAGAGACAAGTGAAACTGAAGTATCAGATGAAAGGCTAAAGCACATTGATCCAAAGATGATTGAACTGATTGAGAGTGAAATCATTGACAAGGGAACTCCTATTGGTAACATCTTGCTTAGCTTTAAAATAATTAAAATCACAGTTGTAAACGGTGCTATATCGCATGTATCACACTGGTTCAGTCAATAACTTACTTTTGAACGCAAAAAAACTAAATGTTTAGAGTTTGTACTTCCTAATGTGAACGAAATCGAAAAGGAAATTGTGATGAACGGTGAAACACTGAAAATGGAGAACTCCACGGTTTTTTTGGGGGTGACCTTGGATAATAAGCTTCAGTGGGGCGCCATATAGAGACACTAGCCGGGAAACTCAGCTCAGCGGCTTTTGCTATCAGGAAAATTAGACAGCTTACCGATATTGAGACGGCTAGGCGTGTCTATTTTGCCTATTTTCATAGTGTTATGTCGTACGGCATCTTATTGTGGGGCAGAGCTGCTGATATACAAACAATTTTTGTTTTGCAAAAGACGGCGACTCGATCAATATATAAACTCAGATCACGCGAATCCCTTCGTGAAAAATTTAAAGCAATTGACATCCTTACGGTCGCATCGCAGTACATATTCGATAATATAATGTTTGTGAAACAAAATATTCATCTCTATAGACAAAGAGGGGATACACAAAATCGATTTACTCGAAACCGCCATAAACTAGTAATGCCGCGATGTCGTCTACGCAAGGTGCAGAAATCCTTTGTGGGGTCGAGTATTACCTTTTATAATATGGTTCCAAAAGAACTGTTGGATTTGCCATTGCACAAATTCAAAAAAACCGTAAAAGAACACTTGTTGAGTCGGGGCTATTATACAATTGACGAATTTCTTAATGACAAAGTTGTATGGAAGAAACCGACTTTGGGTCCAACTCCCCACAGGATAGTATAATAACTTACACTATTGTATTTTATTTAACTTACATAGGTACTTGTGTATTGTAATAGATCGTTTAAAAAAAAAGAAAAAAAAAGAGCAACTGCTGAGTTTGTTGCTTAAGAGTTGCCGGCTCTTCTTGGCAGAACTGTTTTCCGAACCGGTGGTAGAGTCAAAACATGACGTAGCATAAGAGACACCTGTATGTCCTACATGTTTGAAATAAATTGAATTGAATTGAATGTTTCAAGCATTAATTGACTGCACATACGACCACACTGGTATAGCTAATCTCTTTAAACTATTCAAGAAAGGACTCGAATGATCGTACTTTATAATTTAATCTAATGGCTCCCTTTTTGCAAAATAGAAATAGTTTGTATATCAGCAGCTCTGCCCCACAATATGGAAACTCCCATTCCAAGAAAACTCCTACTATATGGAAAGTAGTACAAGCCTTTGAATGAATGGAATGTGTATTGATGAAAATTGGTATAGCTCGATAGAGTGCATCCCGAGGAAGGACATATTATGTTACTTTATATCCTGAAAAATGAAGAAGTTCCCGCGCGAATAAAAAAAAAACTTAAACAACGCTAACGAAATCGTGGGCATCATAATATATTTAATATTATTCCCTATTATATTAACTCTCACGTCCGTTTACAAAATAAATACATGCAATATTATTATTATTATTATCATTGAAATCTAAAGATATAAAACTAAGAGTAGGACTACATATTATGCAAAGGCGCTCTTATCGTTTATGGCGATATGGTATCTATTTGAGGAGAATAATTCAAAAGCATAGATGAAGATCTTTTGAAGTTGTATTTGTAAAAGAGAGAGAGTGGCAAAGCTTAGTTCCCACCAGGCTGGGACGACATCGCAGGCCTGCAAATGGCCAAATCGGTGATACAAGAGGCCGTGGTGTGGCCGCTGCTCCGGCCCGACATCTTCACGGGGCTCCGGCGACCGCCGCGCGGCATATTACTGTTCGGGCCCCCGGGCACGGGCAAAACTCTTATCGGTAAGTGCAATATACCCCTGCGTCACTTAATCCCGTACTTAGATAACGCTTGTCGTGACTTAACTAAAGCTCGAATTTCATGCAAATTGTAAACCCCTATTTTACTCCCTTAGGGTTAGAATTTTCAAAAACCTTTCTTAGCGGATCTACATCATAAAAGCTATCTCAGTATGCCAAACTTCAGCCTTATCCGTCCAGTGATTTAATAGATATATTCCGATAAACTTATGACCCGGTGACAGAGTCGCTACTCGCTAGTATACCTATATGAAAAATTAAAAATGAAACAACTTAATTAGTTCCAATTTTGGCCACCGGGTCAGATAAGTTGGACGGACTGGAGATAGATGATTTGTCAGTCAGTCAGCCACATTTTCCATGCCTTTTGGTTTTTATATATTTAGATGAACTGTCAGGACTCTATAACTCAGAGTTATAGGCCGACCGTTTAACTCGCGTATCGCCTGCGCGGTGAGAAGGGAGCGGGGGGAGATGTTAAATACTTAAAAAAAAGATACTTATTATTTTATTCTTTACCAACAATGTCTATCTCGAGATAAATCTTTGGATTATTGACTCCGTGTGTAGCGTTACCCGCCCCCGCTCCCTTCTTAGAGTAAAATCCATTAAAAGTATGCTCCTGAAAAAAGCTTATTATACTGTTGAAGATTATGTAAATGATAGAGGAGCATGGATTTGATCGCTCCAGCAATGCTGGGGACAGCGGTTACTTATGTACACATTGATATAGTAATTGTAAATGAATTATTTAAAAAGAGCAACCACCGAGTTTCTTGCTGGTTCTTCTCGGTAGGAATGGCATTCCGATCCAGTGGTAGATTCACTTGACGATTCAAAAGTACTTGTAAAAGTTTATTTGAATAAAAAATATTTGATTTGATTTAAACGGTCGGCCTATAGAAACGTCTTCCTGATGGTGCCTATAACTCAAAATAAGACGTATCCTATCTCTATGGTATAGCTCGTATTGTGTGTCAGGTAAATGCGTGGCGGCGCAGTGCCACGCAACGTTCTTCAGCATCTCGGCGTCGTCGCTGACGTCCAAGTGGATCGGCGACGGGGAGAAGATGGTGCGCGCGCTGTTCGCCGTCGCGCGCTGCCACCAGCCCGCGGTAAGCATTCTAGATCCTATCTCAAAATACCAGGAATAGGCATGACGACTGATTTTGAAAAATGGTCAGAATATGTTCGGAAGTATCTACTATTTCGAAAAAATATCTTATTTAATATTCGTATAGATTTAATACTTTACCGATAGATGGGTTATAATTAGTTTACGTTACCACTTGTCGGGTCCACTAAGTACCATTTAAATGACTGTTATGATTGACACATATTATCCCGCGTGTCTGTGTTGAGTTATTGAAAATTAGTATGAAGAGCGCTTACTACAGCTACCGCGGCTGTGACGTGCGACGGGTTTCACAGGCAGTTTTATACTGAAAATAATCGCTCCGTGTATGCCCCACGCGAGTTCGTGTTCCGAAATTTATGAAAAGAAATTAAACATAACATAAGTCTTAAATCACTAAAAACAAGCTTTTATCGTCCACCATATTGAATTTAGTGTAAAGTTATAGCAAACTCTTTTAATTATTTGTACCCATAGCTTATGGGTGCTTAAAAAATAACTAGTCCGCCATTTTGGATTTAGAATGACGTCACGTAGCTAACCATGCAAAATTTTAGTTCACTCGGTAGGAGGTTTAGAAATTCAGTTGCAAGATTTAACCTAAATAAACCCTTATACATATAAAATCTTGTAATAAAATTGCAGGTGATATTCATAGACGAGATCGACTCGCTGCTGACGCACCGCAGCGACTCCGAGCACGAAGCGACGCGACGCATCAAGACCGAGTTCCTTGTGCAGTTCGATGGAGCCGCCACTGGTAGGGACATGAAACATGAAAAACCCGGTCAAAAGCGAGTCAGACTCGCGGACCAAGGGTTCCGTAACACAACACAATGTTAATTCTTTTAGTAAATACGAGTAAGAAAAACAGACAACAAAGTGATCCTAAAAAGTCGCTAAAAAGAGTAACCCTGCCATAGATTTACATATTAGAAAGTACTTTATGGATTTTTTCCTCCTTCACCTTTCTACTTATTCTACCGCAAGACATCATCAGGGTATAGATCCGTACACAGTCGAAATTCCACAGACGTGTACGAAGCGATTTACTTCCTCGTTTCTAATTCGAACCGCTCGAGCGATTCATTCCATATCCTAGCGGCTAGGATATGAAATGCCCTCTGGCTTCCGTTTTCTCCTCTGCTTCTTATATTGGTATCTTCAAATAAAAAAGCATAGAGCCTTTTGTAGCATCTCCATTTGGCCTATAGATTTAGTATATAGTTATACCATAGATTTAGTATTGGGTTCCGAATACTAAATCTATGGCCAGTACTTAAGAATCTGTTCTTAGCTGATGTCAGTTTAATAATATAGCTGGTGCCAACCATTTAGTCGCGTCTGCGACTGCAAGACGCGTCGAAATTACGTAGTATGTACGTTGACTTCGACAGTTTCAGCTCAGAGATGACTTTGATTGGCGCTAACTAACACGTGGAAAATTCCACTGTCAAGGAAAAAGTCTAGCACTTTTTCCTTGACAGTGGAATTTTCCACGAAACGAATCTTACGAAATTGTTGTCAGGTGATGAAGACCGGCTGTTGATAGTGGGTGCGACCAATCGCCCGCAAGAGCTGGACGAGGCCGCGAGGCGGCGCCTTGTCAAGCGGCTGTATATACCGCTGCCTGATCTCGATGTGAGCATTTACAATATTTATATTATTATTATAACATTTTATATTATGTAAGCGTTTGTTAACTCAATTGTTTTGTAGGAAAATGCCAAAAATAAGCCTGTTTACGCGACACGGCTGTGACGCGCTGACGCGCGCGGTCAGACGTTGTGCCCACTTCGAGGGGGTTGATTAGATTTATGTAGTATAGATTTCTAGTAATTGGCTTATTTGGCATTAGCTGATGCCCACGACTTCGTCCGCGTGGATTGAGTTTTTTCTCTTTAATTTTCCGGAATAAAAGTAGCCTATTTCTCTTTCCAGACTATAATCTATCTTTGTGTCAAATTTCATTCAGATCCGTTCAGGCGTTCTGGTGTGATTGAGTAACAAACATCCATCCATCCTTTTCGCATTTATAATATTAGTACTTATAGATTTTTTTTAATTGCATTTGTTTCGTCCACAGGCACGTAAACAGATAATATCAAACCTGCTAAAGGACGAAAACCACGACCTCACAGACCAAAACATGTCAGAGATAGCCGGCCTCACAGACAGCTACTCAGGGGCTGACATGAAGTCCCTGTGCTCTGAAGCAGCCATGGGGCCCATACGCTCCGTGCCTCTATCGCAAATCGTCACCATTGATAGGGACAAGGTAACATTAATATGGAATGTCTTCTTCTTCTTCTTGGTGATGCGGCTTTGCAGGGCTCTGTAGCGAGACCCAGTATCACTTTGACCGTCGCCGATCTATTGTGATCGCCACTATCTAAAGTTCCTGACCAATGTTGCTTGCCGCTAGAAACAGCAGCAACTTTTTGGCCGGGATGTTTTTTGCCTCTTCAGGGTCTACAAGGTGTTTCCCTAGGAGGAGGCTGCGTTTGTGCATTAACGCGGGGCAGTAACAGACAAGGTGCAGAGGCGTTTCCTCCGCCTCACAGCAAAGCCTGCACTTGTCTGTTTCTCGGAGCTTTAGGTTGAACATATGTCTGTTCAGCCCGCAATGCCCCGTCACTGCCCGCGCTAGTATGCACAGATTTTTCCTGCTAAGCGCTAGTGCCGCTTCGGCGGCCTTCTTGTTGAAGGATTTGACTAGCGCTTTAGAGTGTTTCATTCCTGGTAGATCTCGCCAGCGAATCAGTGTTTCGTAATAACAATAGGTCAACAGGGTGAGGTTGGCCAGGCTCCTAGGTATGCCGCACACAGGCTCAGGTCCAGTTTGCCGCTCCCTAGCTCCTAGCTTTGCGAGTTCGTCAGCTCTTTCATTGCCGTCAATACCCGCATGCCCTGGGACCCAACGGAGGATCACCTTATTAGCATTGGCTAAGGTGTTCAAAAGTTGCCAGCAGTTTTCAACCAGCCTCGAGTTGAAGATCACTGAGGACAGTGCTGAAAGAGCTGCTTGGCTATCCGAATGGATGTAAATTGTTTTGTTGACAGTGTTGCTTTGCAGTAGGGTTTCCACACATTCAATTATGGCATACACCTCTGCTTGGAATATGGAGGCATGCTTCCCTAGGTTCCGACGAAGTCGCACCTTGGGTCGCTCGCCATATATTCCGCAGCCCACATCACTGCCTGACTTGGATCCATCGGTATACCATTTTTGGCTGCCCTGTCTCCAAGTCATTTGGTTTTTCAACCATTTATCCCTTTCAGGAATTTCCACAGAGTAGTTCCTCTGGAAGTGATATTTTGGGATCATGCTGTCAGACGGCATTCCCAAATTCCCGCGATTCCCCATCTAGTCCCCGCTAGCCGACTACAGATGCCTAGGGCTTGTTTTGCCTTACTAGTAATACCGTTCACATGAGGATTCCATGTAAGTTTTTGATCTAAGGTTACCCCTAGATATTTAACCTCAGTTGAGAAGGGTATTTCTATGCCATTCAATCGGGGCGGCACGAGCTTGTCGAGTTTGCGCCTTTTGGTGAATGGAATCAATACGGTTTTTGCCGCATTAACATTCAGCTCGTTTTCTCTGCACCATTTTTCAATAGTGCAGAGGGCCCTCTGCATGAGGTACGAGATGGTGCCTTGGCAGCTACCTATATGGAATGTCACGTAGACCTAAAAATATGATCTCTAATATCAGTATGCTTAGTATTTTTAAGGAGGGACGAGTGGCCGAGTTGTGACAACGCATATCAGTCGATTGCAATTGTTGTGTAGCGTTGACCCAAGTCGGTAACTGGATGGGTGACCAAATTTGGAGGTTCAAATTTGGCCTTTATTTTTCCTCCATGCCTCGGAGAGCACGTTAAGCCGTCGGTCCCGGTTATTATCACTAATATCTGATAATAATCGTTACAAAAACCCACCGCATTATTATCCCAAGAAAACTCCTACCATTATTTGGTTAATGGAAAGGGGTCGCGACCCTCAGTAATGAGGAATACGACGCAGAGAGAGTGAATTTTTAACATTGCATTTTCATTAAATTGAAAATGAACCTTAAATACATTGTTTTAGGACTCTATTTTGTGTATTCATTCAGAGCCATCAGCCAGCGCTACAAACGGAAACGTTTGAAATTAATATCGGTTGTACTGAATTTGTGACTATAAATCACGGGCTTTTGGGTTCCATTTTACTTTAACGCCTTTAATTTTTATCACGAATTTGATCAATCGAAAATATAATGTTAATTTGTTAAAACTTATAGACTAAGCGTACCTACAGTATTCAAGGCTATAAACTACACGTGTTTGTTTTTCCAGGTCCGTCCAGTGAATGTCCGGGACTTCAAAGCTGCGCTCCAACGGGTCCGGCCGAGCGTATCGCAGGACGACCTCGGCCAATATGTCAAGTGGAATAACACTTACGGTCAAGGGTTTTGAGTTTTTATATAAATTTATTTATTAAGTACCTCTACATGATGTTTTATTCTATCATACAATAATTAGATTGAATGTCACTCATATTTATTATATTCTCTCTACTCCTACCGGACCAGCACTAGGCACACCCGACACCGACTACTTGCATGACGAAGTACCTGAGTATATCTCCCTAGTGCCTCCCTACACATAATCGAAGCTCCCTGCATACTCCCTATACCTCATATTACAGAAACATTCAATCATAGAATAATTAAACCTCTAGAATCAATGCCAGCGTGTAACCGAAAGGGATAGATAATAATAGGTAAAACGCTGCAATGCACCAAGCACAATAAGTGCTTTGTGAACAAAACAAACTAAACCCGTGACACGCAGAAAGGGATAGAAGAAATCATATTTGGTTCTCATTCTATCTTGCGTAACATCTTAACAGTGCATCTCTTTCATGTGGGTGTGAAAAGGAGATATGGCTTGGTCTGTATTACTTTCTCTGTCTACGCATTCAATGGTTTTAAAAATAACATTTGTACCTAATGTAGTCTGTGGTAATCAGCTGAGTTTGACATTGACTACCAAGGAACATATTTACTATGGGGAGTTGATATTATTAATTATACTCTTTGACTTAAGTTGACCACAAAGATCGCGGTATTTTTATCAATTTAATTTAACATTTTTATCACTGATTAAATTCCTTTCTGAGATTTTTATTATCATTTATAATGTAAAAAATATAATGAATTATCACTATGTGAGATCTAAATTGAACAAGTTGACTATAGTGTAGAATATCAGCACAATACAAAATGGACCAGGAAAACAGAGTTGTGGTACTGATTGACATGGACTGTTTCTACTGCCAAGTGGAAGAGAAACTCAACCCTGAACTGAAAGGCAAGCCTATTGCCGTGGTGCAGTACAACCCGTGGAAAGGAGGAGGGTAAGTAGACCTTATAAACAGTAGAAAAGATTATATTCTACTAAGATGCCCGAAACTTCGTCCGCGTGGAATAAGCTTTTTAATTCCCTGAAGAACTCCTTAATTTTCCGGGATAAAAAGTAGCTAATGTCCTTCCCCACGATGTAGCCTACCTCTATACCGAATTTCATTGAAATCGGATGAAAAGATGGGCCGTTAAAGCGTAGCAGACAGACACTTCGGCATTTATAATATAATAAGTACATTTACCTAAAACTAAATTGTCATTGTCTATGATCGCTGGCCCATTACTGAGCATGGTCCTTATGAATCAAAATCGTTGTTCCATCTTCTACACTGGCCAAGTGCAGATTGGCAGACTTCGCACACCTTTGAGTAGATAATACAGAATACTTAAACATTCATCGTTTTTCTGAACTATCTAACTATATTAAACTGAAGATGCCTGCGACTTCGTCCGCATGGATTAAGTTGTTTCAAATTCTGCAGGAACTCCTTAATTTTCCAGGATAAAAAGTAGCCTATGTCCTTTCCAGGATACAAACTATCCCTGCACCAAATTTCATCAAAATCGGTTGAACAGGTGGGCCGTGAAAGCATAGCAGGCAGACAGACACACTTTCGCATTTATATTGGTATGGATAAGGATTTAAACACTTAAAAGTTAGACCTTAAACCAGGAGGAGGCCAAATCATAACCACTAGGCTTTAACTGCTCCTAAATTGTAATTTGTTACTATAGGATAATTGCGGTGAACTATGTAGCACGAGACATGGGAGTGACGCGGCACATGAGAGGTGACGAGGCCAAGGAGAAGTGCCCGGAGATAGAGCTGCCGTCAGTGCCTTGTCAGAGAGGGAAAGCAGATATTACCAAGTGAGATACTGAACTAAGTATTAAAACTAGCTGATGCCTGCGACTTCATCCATGTGAGATAAGTTTTATAATCCCCACAGGAACTCTTTAATTTTCCAGGATAAAAAATTTATGTCACTCTCCAGATGCTCAACTATGCCCATCCAGAAAATCATGTCAGTCCGTTGCTTTGTTGAAGCGTGATTAAAGGACAAACAAACACTTTCGCATGTATAATATTAGTGTGCTATGATAAAATTAAACAAAATAAATACAGTTATGTGATGACTCATTAACCCTGGGGACACCACTGGGGCCGAGTATTGTTATCCATACTGATGGCTAATACTATATAAATGATAATTATACTATAGATGGATGTAATAGAGATGTTATTACTACTCTCATCTCCATTGTATGATTTATAGGATCAGCTCTAAGATATTCATTATTATTTACAGGCAAGTGATGAAACATTTTGTTTTGTAGGTACAGGGATGCAGGGAAAGATGTGGCAAAAGTGCTTCAGAAGTTCACCCCTCTGCTGGAAAGAGCATCCATTGATGAAGCATATTTAGACATCACTGCTCCTGTAGGTCACTTTTTCTTAAATTTTTATATTATTTTATCAGGCAAAAGGAATGTGGGAAGACAGAGGACAAAATGGGTTCATGACATCATTGATAGAACAGAAAAAAACGTGTGGTGTCGTGGGACACCAGTTAGGAACGAAGAAGGAACTTCGTTACTACATAAATATAAATTACAAGTTCTATTTTTACAAATATTTTAATTCAAAAAAATATTGAAATATAAATCTTAACACTAAAGCATTAAAGTTTAATTTATTTATATTTAAGACCTTATGTCTTCGTATAAAAATCTTGCTCATTTTCGTTACGGACGTTTTTTGCCGACTGGGGTCCCCTCTGCATAGTCCCATAAGGAACTTCGTTCCAAAAATTTATGGATGAATATTGCTACACACAAAAATGGAAAAGGATGGAGGAGGGTTTTATTAAGGGAGGCTGTTTCATAAACACAGTATAAAAATTAGAAATAAAAAATGAAATATATAAATAATGATATGTTCATTCATAGGATACAACAATACATATCTCCACTCTCTGTGAAAACATTTTTCTGATTATTGCCAACAGCAGATTACAGTAGGTACAGTACAATTACTAAGTGCTTAACGACCACTGAAACGTGTCAAGGAAAAAGGTTAAAGGTTTACCATTCCTTCCAGGTACAAAAAAGACTGGAAACCCTAAACGTTCATACCGTTTCAAGTGACATGATGCCTAACACGTTTGCGCTGGGTTATGACAGCATAGAGGGGTTCATATCAGACGTGCACGCCTGTGGCTCGGACTCCATCGAGTTTGATTACGATCACGCGAAACAACTGTTGGTGGGCGCTTTGATTGTTAGCGAGATCAGAGCTGCGGTATATGAAGAAACAGGTAATTTTTTTTATCCACACTGTAATATTTACTACTATTCAATATTCATCTTAATAATTTACATTATGTTGCATTCACCAATGTTTTCATTTTATTTTTAATTAATATGATTTTTGAAAATTTAACATCCATCCATCCATCCATCAGCCTGTATGCGTCCACTGCTGGACATAGGCCTTTTCGAGAGCGCGCCACCAACGGTCCTCCGCCTTCCTCATCCACCCGCTTCCCGCATCCTTCTTTAGGTCATCGGACCAGCGAGCTGGAGGTCGTCCTACATTGTGCTTACCGGTACGCGGCCTCCACTCCAGAACACGCCTGCCCCAACGGCCATCGGTTCTGCGACAGATATGACCTGCCTGCCCACTGCCACTTCAGCTTGCTAATCCTCAGAGCTATGTCGGTCACTTTAGTTCTTATACGAATTTCCTCGTTCCGGATTTTATCCCTGATGTATTATAATAATTTGCACACTAATCAAATAGTTGAATGTGTCAGTGCAAACCCAATTAATGATTTTTAAATAAATTATTCTATTCT
Source organism: Erebia aethiops (assembly GCA_923060345.2). Classification (NCBI taxonomy): domain Eukaryota; kingdom Metazoa; phylum Arthropoda; class Insecta; order Lepidoptera; family Nymphalidae; genus Erebia; species Erebia aethiops. Next base: position 17,338,668 of record OV281091.1, on the reverse strand, counting down.
ATTCACAATTTGCACTTGGCTGCACTCTCGTATGTTGTTGGGATCAGCAGATATATTAATCCCATACCCCTAATTGATTTCTACACACGTTATGGAATGCTAAATCGTTTGTTGGTATGTATATGCTGTTAGGGTGGTAACTAGCCACGGCCGAAGCCGCGTAAAGATATACCATTTAGCCCCGAGGAACATATGCTATTAGAAATCTCGTGCACGCTATTTTGAACTCTATTTTAGTTAATATTAAGTTCATTAACAATTTTATCAATGAACATTGTTTCTAACTTTTGTCACTCAGTATTGCACTAACCCTAACTCGGACCAGTTCCACAGTATTAAGTTCCTTATGCATTAGTTGATCCGTCAATACGATACGTCTTTAGGCAGATCCTCTATCTTTACTATTGGTATAAACGCGAATTGGATAGATGGATGTATGTTTCCTGTGTTAATCTTCAATCAGTGGCCACTTTGAAATGAATTTTGATTAAATTTGGCACAGAGATCGATTATAGTCTGGAATAACCTATAGGGTACCCGGATTTTTATCCTGGATAATTAAAGAGTTCTCGTGGAAATCAAAAAACCTCAATCCATCATCAGCTACATTTTTTAATTGATTTTTGGAATATTCCTATTCCTATTGTGCTCGATCAAACCGCACAGTCCGTCCGGAAGCCCTTAAAAGCTTAGGAACTTAACTAGGAGGTTACAAACCGCTGGTGACGTTGCAGGCTACCGCTGCTCGGCGGGCATAGCTCACAACAAGATCCTCGCGAAACTGGTCTGCGGAATGCACAAACCCAACAAGCAGACTGTGCTGCCCAAGCACTGCGTCAATATACTATACAAGTATGTACCGTTATGTTATCCTGCGTCACTGCATGCACCTCTTATCATACTTTATTATAAAGAGGTAAAGTTTGTGAGGTTGTAGGGGGTAATCTCTGGATCTACTAAACCGATTTTGAAAATTCTGGTGCCAATATAAAGCCACATTATTTGGGAGTGTCATAGGCTATGTATTAACCCGAAAAATTAGGGAGTTCCCGTGGGAATTTAAAAAACTGAAACCGACTTCACCGAACCGCGGGCATCTCCTAGAAGATTATAAAATCACAGTGAAAAGATCTTTATCCCAATTTGGTAAACTACACTTTTTGAACGTCAAAGATAAACACCAAAAGCCTAAGCGAAGCGTATTTAAACGACGCGCCGATAGACGCGCTTAGACCCTCTCCAGTTAGGTTTGCCCTAGCTTATCACGATTTCATCGATAATTCGCGGTGACGTCATATCAGACAGACTAATGCAACTGACAGTAATAGATTGGCCAGGATAAATTATAGTTTGATTTCAGTTTTTTTCTTTTAAATCAACACTTAAAATTGCTTTTCTAGTTTTCTTGTTACCTGAATTACATAAGAAACATTTTCTATTCAGGACCCTATCAATAAAGAAGGTGAAACATTTAGGCGGCAAGTTCGGCGATGCGGTCTGTGAGTTACTGCGGATCAAAACTATGGCGGAGTTACAACACTTCACAGAAAAAGAGCTACAAGCAAAATTCGACGAGAAGAATGGGTAATTTTGAAAAGATGTTTTTACGGTTGGTTGGGATCCGCTGTCCCAGAATAACTTACCGAAAAAACAGAAGAACTTAACGTGCCGAGACACACGCGAAATAGCTATAGACTTGACTTCGTATTCACTGACTAGACTGGTCCAGTCCTCTTGTCTGTAATCAAATTCTGCAAGTTAAATTTGTCATTTGACCAGTGGGTCAAATTGAAAATTGAGTGGGTGAAATTTCGCATACACATTTAGTTTAGATGGCATTGCATGGTAAGCTCTGTGACGTTATTCTAAATCCAAAAACACTCCCATGATATGGCTATCAATAATTAAAAGGGTTTGATGAGAAGAAAACGAATAATAAAATGACGTCACACGTTACGAGTATATTAGGTATGTTGTTTTTTGCAATATATTTTACTTGAGAATGAGATGTTTTTACTAATTCTATTTTCAGTACATGGCTATACAACATAGCACGCGGGACCGACCTAGAGCCCGTACAAGCAAGATTCAACCCCAAAAGCATCGGCTGCTGCAAGCAATTCCGAGGGAAATCGGCTTTACTGGACTTGGAAAGCTTAAAGAAATGGCTCAGAGACTTGGGTGATGAGATCGAGGACAGACTCGAAAAGGACGCGCTAGAGAATAACCGGACTCCGAAGCAAATGGTAGTCAGCTTTTCCTTACAAGTGGATGGCCGGGACACGAGCAGTTCTAGGTCGTACAACTTTTCGCCCGATGATGATCTGTGCGGAGTTACGTTTTCTACCAAAGCATTGGAATTGGTCTTGGATAGCGCTGAAGGTTGCAAGCCTAAAGGTTAGTTATTTGTTGTTTCCCTATTTGTCCATTTGTAAGCATCAATTAATCCTTCAAGTTTCATCCAGTCTTCATAGGAGCAGGGCATTAGGGTGTGATTATGTTGTAGAGTTGAGTGGCACCAAAGTGCGACACCTTTCTTTATAACAACTACACAGACTAGCCTGTATATATATATTTTTTTGGTATAAAGTTGGTGGCGCGTAGCATGCCATCGTTTTTAATTTTCTGTATACCAAATTCAACAGTACGCCACAAAATTGACATTAAAATTGGAGGAGAGGCTACTTCTATATTTATATCCCCTCCATATGCACTCATCATAACGCGTACGGTAACGACTCCATCATGAATGTTAAAAGAGTGTTCAGTAACCACGCCATTCGGAATGGGGCAGGAAAATATGCACCTAACCCCGCCTTACATAATAACATCCATCATGAAAAGTAGTAGGCTGCTTGGGAGAATGGGATCGCAGATAAATCAGCAGAAATAAATCCTCATTTATTATTCCAGATGGTGAAAGTAACAGAAGATTAAAAGCTCCTATAAAATTCCTTGGCATCAGTGTTGGCAAGTTTGAAGACAACAATGAGACTAAGAAAACTAAAGGAATTATGGACTACTTTACAGCTGGTTCATCTAAAGATGATGTTCAAAAAACTGAAAATACTGTAAAAGTTAAACATAAAGATAAAAAAACTGAAGGCAAAAACTATGTACTCCAGAAGTTTTTGAGTAGCACTAAAATTGATAATCAAATTATAAATAATAAGGAACATTGTCCAGAAGACAATACTGATAAAATAAAAGGCTTAGAAGCAACATTGGATAAACAAGAATCATTTTTTGCTAAATACCTTAATGGATTTGTTAACCCCAACATAAATCGAATACAAGAATCTGATACCAACGGTGAGGAATCTCAAACTGAAGTTAATACTTCTCATATTGAAGTAAATAGGTTTAATACTAATATATGTAATGGAGTTAACCATTCGAATTCACCAGAATGTAATGTGATTCCTTGTGGTGATGACAGTAATGACACGAACTATTCAGAATCGACGATTAATGAGGAAATAAATAAAAGTATTGCGCTTTTCGAGGAAGATCCTGTTGATATCGCTCGCGTTAGTAACATGAGAGAATTATTAAACAACAATAAAGACAAACTAGAAAATAACATTGAAGATTTGAAGGTTGAGCCTGAATCACGGGCGTCTCCAATTATAAAACCAAAACCTCAACAAATTGAATTACATACAGATTGCACAGAATGTGGTAAAAGAATACCAGTAAATAAACTCGATGAACATGCCGATTACCACTTAGCGTTAAAGCTAAGAGATGAAGAGAGACAAGAATTTCGTAAAGAAAGGGAAAGAAATTCTGTAAAAGATGTCACAACGACTAATAAAGATCCTAAAAAGAAACCAGAAGAACGAAGCAACAAAATTGAGACAATAACATCAATGGCTAATTTTCTAACAAAAATAGACAACGGAGTTCCCACAAAACTTTGTCCAGAATGTGGGAAAAAAGTTACTGTAGAAAAATTTTCGGAACACCAAGATTTTCACGAGGCTCAGAAGTTAAGTAGGGAGTTAAACAGTAGGGAATTCAACAATAAGTCAACATCCTCGAATTCTACAAGTAATGTCAAACGAAAGAGAAAATCTGCTTCTCCACCGAAGAAGCCTAAAATGCAGTGCAAATCCATAGATCTGTTCTTTAGGCAGTAAGTTATTGAATCTCAATGTATATGTCACCGTAAGATTGTAAAATCCGTTAGATTATAATCTAACGGTTTCTATCCCGCGAGATTATAAACTGTCGTAAGATTGTGAACCGTTCAATGTTCTGAGTATTAATTTATGAAATATTTATTGTTTTTACGTTTTCTTGTCTCTTTCTTGTACAGTTCGCGCGCGAGTTGAATGCAGAATAAATGTAAGTGTCACCATACATTTACTCTGCATTCAACTCGCGCGCGAACTATAGGTTAGGTTAGGGTTTGACATGAACAATCAGGTAGTAGGTAGGTTCTATCGGGTTAATATACCTAATATATTACAATTTACCGAAAAATAACGCGTTAAATTGTAAGCAGTATGTTACGGTTCACAATCTGTCGACAGTTTATAATCTATCGAGATAAAAAACGTTATATTATAATCTAACGGTTTTTACAATCTTACGGTGACATATAATTGTGAAAACTGTGTGAATTTATTATATGTAAATAAATTTTATCTTTTTATTTTATTCGCGAGCGTTTGGAATCCTCGTAGCTTTAGTTTTAAGATACCGTTACCCATTATCACCATCATGCTTTTTAAGTACTTATGTAATTTTTAGACGAAAATAAGTGTACCTACAGTGTACCTATATTTAATAAATAAATGACTGTGACTATGACTATGACTATTCAAGGTTAAAATAAATTAATCTATAAGGTTACAATCCGACTAAGTAAAATATGTTAGATGGGGCTCCGCTCTAGCTAGACTAAAAACTGGGAATCTTTCCAAAAAAACTTATAAATATTGTAAGTCTCTCTTGTCACCGTAATATTGCAAAAATCGTTAGATTGTAATCTAACTAGCGAAATTGTAAACTGTCGACAGATTGATTACAATTTAACGCATTATTTTTCGGTAGATTGTAATCTGTTAGGTATATTAACCAGATAAAACCTAAGTGCCTTATTATTTGACAGCTACACTACAACACAAGCGGACCGTGCGAGGGCCGGTAGTGCCAAGATAGCAAGATAGCAGTCGGAGAGGCCACTACATTTGAACCATAGAGCTAGTTAGGATATTATGTCGACGATTTGAGCCTCTGGTGAAACTCTGTCACATACCTACTGCATATCATAGCTTTATTGTAGGCACTAGGCTCTTCATGAGAACTGATGGTGCCATCACCGCAAATTAGCTAGGTAGCGAGGAATAATAAAACACAGTGGTAATGCAAACTCAGTATATTACAATGTCTACATGTTGTGTATTTCGACTTGGACCTTGCGCCACGAGTCGAGCGGGCCGTGCGAGGGTCGGTAGCGCACGTTGCAGCCGTCGTTAGCGAGGCGGCCCTCTTCGCGCAGCCTCTCGAACTCGTCGCGGTCGTACTTCGTGAAACCCCACCGCTTGGAGATGTAGATCTGGAAGTTGTTACATAGTCAAATCAGTGGCGTGCGTACCTATAGAGTCATAATATCGTGTTTCGACCTTTACAAATTAGGAATAAGTTATAAAGGATTTATTTATTTCATGTAGGACAACTCGTGTCACTTATGATACGGACTCTACCACCGGTTCGGAAAGCGACCTTCTACTAAGAGCCAGCAAGAAACTCAGCAGTTGCTCTTTTCTTAGTTGTCTCTATTTAGTAGTTGTCTAGTTGAATGAATGAATGATGGTGTCAGAGTGAAACATGCGTTGAGAATAATTTCCCTTACTCTCATAGCCAGATGGGATAGATAATCCAACACAACTGAGATGATTTTTGATATAGGTGCATCAGCAAAAGCTGTCTAGCATATTATCATAGTAAACAGATACAATCAGTATGGAAACTACCTAGAAACATTCGAAACAGCTCACTCATACAAACAAGCGCATCGACAAGACCCCTAAGCGCTACTCACTACTAACGGCACTGCGATGAGCGCTTGGGGTCTTTTCAATGCGCACGTTTGTGTGAGTGAGCTGTTTCGAACGTTTCTAGGCAGTTTCCTTACTGATTGTATCTGTTTACTGTGCTATTATCTATACTAATATTAGAAGAGCATGTGCAAACCTTCTGGCGGCCGGGGAACTTGAACTTGGCACGACGCAGAGCCTCGATGACCTGCGCCTTCCACTTGTCGGTGGAGCGCACGGACATGATGGGCTGGCCGATGCGCACGCGCGCCACCGTGCCCTGAGGCTTGCCAAACGCGCCGCGCATCCCCGTCTGGAGCCTGCAACAGAGAACGCATATGCATTAAAACTAGCTAATGCTAATGTATTATGTTAATGCAGAAAATATTGCCACAAGAGGGTAAGCAGTCAACTACAACAACAAGCTGCGCTTAGTGTTGTTGGTAGCAAAACATTAATTAGTGACCTATAAACATACAGAAGTAGAAAGTATAGTTAATAACCATGTAACAATTTTACAGTTAAGTTAAATAAAAAAATATTTTTAATTCATTTCATTTCAACTTTGTCAGCCTGGTTTAAGTTTTTTTTATTCCTGCAGAACAAACACACTTTCACATTTATCATATTAGTATGATACAAATAAGTCTATAGCCACAATAGGGTACTTATCACCTAGTCAAATCAGAAACTCTATCAAATGTCAAAAAGAACACTTAGTATGAGGGTTTGTATGTAATACTGATTTGAGATAACATCAAGATTTGATGCATTTTGTTCAATGATTGGTTCTTGGAGAATAGAAACATTGGTGCGGAGTTCGATTCAGACTTATGATAGTGACACTAGAAACATGAGAGATGTTAGAGCATGACAAGCAGTTTATGAAGAATAAGTTTTCTATTGAAAAAAATTGTGCAATTTTGCAATAATGAAAGATGTACACCCCATTAGGGCATAATATGCAATATCATATTATATCATAAATTTAATAATATAAATAGTATATGTATATTTAACACTTCAAAATTATTAATTTTATTTTTTATTATAATTTCACTGTAGGTAATAATGTAAGTTTATCTTAAAGTTGTCTATTGAAACAGTTGCTTAAATACTGAAGTCAATTTCAGAAAACAATAATTTTAGATACTTTTTACGTAGAGTATTATAAAAATCCAATTCTTCAATCCTAGATGAATAGGTTTTTTATTTTTACAGATATTTTGGGATCTCTAGTCTAGTCTAGTCTCCCAGACAGAATTCAAGGGAATTTGGTTTTACTTGCAATTACTTTAAAAAGTCAATTCAAAAACATGAATGATGTTGAAATGCCAGATACAAAATAAAAAATAAATATCATTAATCAACTAAAATCTGTTCAGACCGGTCAGTTTGAAGCCATGTTAAATTTATTCATTTTCATATACCATTCTCGTCTCATTGTCTTCAGCATGGATGTTCATATTATAGTGAAGTATATCTCTCTCCTTTAGCCAAACCATATTTCTAAAGTCTATGTTGGAAATGAAATATGAGATAAGCAATCATTAGAAAAAAATAAGTAGGTACTATTCATATACATATACATACATAGTACATTCCAATTAATGCGAAAATCAGCAGCAAGGTATTCAACTGAAATTTCACAGCAAATAATTTATTATTTACTTGATTTCTTATGTATTGGAATAATAATAACCTTGTCTAGTTTTTAAGGAGTATAATGTATAAATAATAATGAGTACATATTGTTGTATTCACAATAAATAAATTGAAATTGAATTGAATTGATTTATGCATGTTTAAGAAATGAGATGGTTTTCATATTTGTAGCTTTATGAAAGTAGATAAAATATGTACATATCAAGGTGACTCACCTATCAGCCCCAGCGCACGATAACATTTTGTTGATGCGGATAACGTGGAATGGATGCAACCTCATGCGGATGTGGAACTGGTCTTTGCCGCAGTTCTTCACCAGGTATTTGTTGCAGCAAATACGCCCCGCCTCCAGGGCCTCCGAGCTGAGCTGCTCATATTCATCCGACACAAGGTGGACGCATAGAGGAAAGTCGTCCACGCAAGCCCTCTTTTTACCCAAGTCAAAGATACGGATCTTAGGATCGGGCACACCACGGCAAAACCGTGATTTTGGATAAGGTTTGTTCTTACAGTACCGATAGCTAAAACACACAAATTATCAACAATTAGCCACAATAAATGAAATTAAAGTTTCAATAATGTTTTCTGACACTTCCTGATAATTACCATCTCGCTGGTCGGCGCCCCATTGTGAACTGAAATAAATAGAAAAACACACTTAGTACATAGCCAGTAAGTTAATCACAAAATAACACAGCAAAATATCACGTAAATCAAGAGATTATTTTCGATTTTAATTACAAATATTAAACAAGCACCTTCACAAAGTGACACCCCGACTTTGAAAGAAATTATTTGACAGCACTTGACAGTGTCTGTTTGACAGCACTGACAGTCAGTTGACATTTCGTTCAAACCGTAGACAGAGAAAGTAATACAGACCAAGCCATATCTTTCACTCCCACATGAAAGAGATGCAGTGTTGAGATGTTACACAAAATAGAATGAGAACAAAATATGATTTCATCTATACCTTTCTGCGTGTCACGGGTTTAAGGTGCATGACAAGGGTCTGCCCGCGAAATTCAAATTTAATTTGGTTTTTCACAATTTGTAAACTAATACGACAAAGTAGGCTTATGGCATTCAAATTGCGAGCCTAGGAATATCATCTTCACAGGTTTATATAAAAATCTTTACTTGAAAGTGTCCAGTTTAAGAAATTAGTCAAAATAATGAGTTTGACGTGAGTTACTCACAAATTAGTCATTATTTTAACTAATTTCTTAACTTTGTCGTATTAGTTTACAAATTGTGAAAAACCAAATTAAATTTGAATTTCGCGGGCAGACCCTTGTCATCCACCTTAATTTGTTTTGTTCATAAAGCACTTATTGTGCTTGGTGCATTGCAGCGTTTTACCTATTATTACCTATTCCTTTCGGTTACACGCTGGCATTGATTCTAGAGGTTTAATTATTATTCTATGGTTCAAACGTATTGCACAGAAAAAATAATTATTTTTTAAGCTGTTAGCAATCTCTATCCTTGTTACTTGTTTCTGTATAATTGTAGACAGGGTAAGAGATATAGCGTCAGCGTATAAGTATGTGATAGCGATAGTCTTAATGCGATATTTTCAATTAAATTTTTATTTTTTGTTATTTCTATACTTTGTAGCATTCATGCGAGTCTTTACAAATATAACCTGTTTTTATCTGTAAGGTTATGTTTTCGTATTTACGTTCAGTTCAGCTTTTGCAGCCTAACAGACAGGAATACACCATCGTATATAAGTTAAACCACTTTTTCGGAAACTACGAGCACTGTTACCACTTTGTCCAATTCGTATTTCGTACGAATATGGGCGAATAACAAAAATGACACAGGATTGTCAGATCTAAGCTGTCGGGTTAGGTCCAACAAAAAAATTAATACGCTGAGCAGGACAAGAAAAGCGATTTTTTCGCTCTGTCACTTCTTGGCATTAGCATATTATTATACTCATTTCGCTCACTCGTGGTATTATTATTACAATGCCAACTCTTGCTATATATTCTTACTCTATGTGTATAAAACAGTCATTTGGTAGCTTTACCAGAGACAAGTTAACCAGAGATAGACGAACGAACTCCATAGACATTTTTGAGAAACGCTCAGGCTATACAATTTCACGTTATATCTATAGATAAAAAGCAATATCTACCTATACTTAAATTTCATTCATATTTGATTGTCTGTCTCACCTTCTTATGACATTAAAGCACTATACATTTTTGTGCTCTTTCCCACAATTTCTATAGATGTGAAAGGTATGAATGGGCATCGTAATAGCGTGGTACTGTGGCGTAGTAAATTTAGGGATGGGCCTCGAGACGGTTGTACAAAATCGTAACTAATAGTAAAAATATAGTGTTGCACTTTTTTTTGTAAAACGATATTTTTATCGGTTTTTGCAAATTACCGATTTATAATACAGGCATCAAGCAATTATAATTTATTTTTCTATTAAAAGGTTATAAATAAAACAAGAAGCTTTTAATTTTTTTTATTAAATCTCTTGTACTATTTCCGTTTTTTGATAAAAATAGCAAGCTTAAAATTAAAGTTACGAGGGTTCCAGCGCGCCCTGGTCTGAGAAGAAGCCCACAACAAACAGCCGGGTATTTTTTTTGTTATCACCATCTCACAATAATACTTAAAACTACTTTGAGCAATTCATTCATAGTTATGTTTACCATTTAAGTATTGAATTATGGTACGGGATCCCGCTGCAATATTGTTACAAATACTAAATTTAATTAAAAATACTAGCGGCCACTCTTGATCTAGCGGCAACCTGGCAAATATATAATATATTCCCCCATTTATAATAATTATACATAAAAAATTGTTTTTGATCACGTACTCGATTTATGTAACAATCTTGCAGCGGGATCTTAGTCCATTAGTTTACTTGGATTTCAGGAGACATCTCTCAGATAATATGTTTTGAGAAATATCCAATAACATGGGTACCTTTGAATGAATTACTGTATTTTTGTCGTTTTCTGACCAATGTTTTATGCTGAACAAAATTCAATGCCTTGGATGAATCATACAAGACGGAAAACTCGATTATAATGAGAAGCAGATCGAGTATGACCTTATTTAAATAGTAATACATATTTTCATTGTCAGAAAATACAAAAAGTAAAATAATTAATATAATTATAATATTTATAATGCTAAGCCAGGCAACAATAATCCACTAAACAATATTTCTCATTCTAATGATAGAAACCAAAAAGCTTATAAAGTCTGAATGTATATAAAACAAAGTTTCGAAGGTTAGTTAGCCACTATTGTACTCAGAATATAAATTATTGGAAAAAATAGTTTAATTGTAATAATTTTAACAAGAACAATAGGTACTTTTTGCTTGATGTATGAAACAATACTAGAAAATATATCTAATGGAATAAATTGCTCAAGATTCCAGGCTTTTAGCCTTTTACATTTGGTAATGTTGTGATGTCTAATATACATAATATTGCCGTGCTAATATGTCATTAATTCAGTAACAAATTTTGCAAATACAGCTTACTTTCTCTTGAGTAAGCATAGTATTTCATCGATTGTAACTTTTTCAACGCTTAATTCCAATAATATACACAGTCTCAAAAATTATGTCTGTGAATAGTCACAAGCTTGAGATTAAATAAAATTATTCTAGCAATGAAAAAGTTAATCTTACTACTACTTAATTGACCGAGCGAAGCGAAGGTCTCTGAGTCTACTTGAGTGAATTTGCACTTGTCCGTCCGTCTGTCAGAGCCTTATAACTTCTGAATTACTGAACGTAATTACTTCAAATTTAAATATAATATGTAAACCGATGGCCTCCCGCCGAGTCTTAAAAAGTTATACAAATCTTTATTTCTAATTTGAGGCTCTCATAGAAGCGAATGCGAAGTAAAATATTTTTTATAGTGTTACATAGGTTTGTGGTATATCATTTTCAAGATAATTAGGAATAGAGTCCAAAAATATTTATTTTTTAATTTTTCCCCTTAAATTGACGAAATGGGGGGCTTTCAAAGTGGAGATTTTCTAACGTCCAAAGTTGACCTCAGAACTCTCAATTTTCTGAAAGGCTGAGCCTGAAATTTGATCAATTATTTGAATTATATCCTGTACTTGAACAACAAATACTAAAATTAGATAAATATTATAAGGAAACGAAATTATTTAACTTTTAATGAGCCTCAGTATTTTTAACAGAACTTCACAATGATGTCAATAGATGGCGCTAATGTTAAAATTTAAATATTACAAAATATAGTTAAAACTATAATATGGATACCGCGAGGTCTCAGTTGGGGGCGAACCACTAGTTATATTTTTTATTTTTTTTAAATATATAGGCTAGCGCTTGGCTGAAATCCGACTTGCATGCAAGAGGTGATGCAGCCTAAGGTGGAGCGCGCTTGCCTAGAAGATGCCTATTCACTCTTGATTTGAAGGTGCCTATATTAAAAGATGGTAAAACGGAAGCCGGAAGGGCATTCCATATCCTAGCGGTTCGAATTAGAAACGAGGAATCGAATCGCTTCGTACGAGCCCGCGGAATTTCGACTGCGTAGGAGTGCAGACCTTGTCGATGGCTTACGGTTCGATAATAAAAAGGTGACGGAGGAACCAGATCGAATAGTTCTTGAGCACACTCTCCGAAAAATATCCTGTAGAATACCGTATTACCGTACCCAACTACCGTACCGTATGCAACTAGTATTGTAATATTTTACAATACTAGTTGCATAATTAAAATCTACATATTAAAAGCCAACAATGGAGCTGATTCTTTAATGCACAATCTCTAAACTAAAATGACAGCATTAAAAATATTGCTAACCCTTTCATAATACTCCATGCGGAAAGGGGCAGAACAAAATTTTAAGCTGTCATTTTTAGTTTAGTTTAGAGATTGTGTTATACAGAATTGGCCACATTGGGGCTGATTCTGTAGTACACAATCTCTAAACTAAACTAAAATGACAGCATTATAGATATTGCTAACCCTTTCATAATACTTCCTGCGGACACTAACAGAACTAGATTTAAAGCTGTCATTCAAATTTAGTTTAGAGATTGTGTTATACATACAGAATTGGCAATAATTATGTAACTAAAATAAACTAAATATTATACATTGCTATACTAAAATCGAAATATTAAACTACCTTACTATATAAAAAATTTTCAAAAAAAAAATAAAAACCGACTTCAGAAACCACAAACACTAAAAAGTAAAAAATAATTTAATTTATTATGTATACAAGAGTTAATGTAGTTCTATAATAACATTTTTTGGAGTCGGTACCAATTAGCCGCATGAACCGTCTACTCTTCATTGTTGTTGACGTGACTCCACATTGGCTCCTCCTTTTTTTGAAGTCGGTTAAAAATAATTATAAATACAATACTACTTAAATACAATGATTATATTTTGTCAAAGAAAACCATTATTGATAACAAAAGAAGAAATCCAATCAAGATATACTAGGATTTTTTAGTTTATTCTAATGACAAACAGCCAAAAAGCATTCAGAAAGTCTGATTTGTGTTCAACACAATTCAACCATGTGTCCAAGACCTTTTAATTTACAAATTAAATATGTGTATTTGTGTCACTGTAAGATGGCAAAAACCGTCAGATTGCGATCTTAATAAATAAAATTATCTCTAGAAGTGCAAAAGCCATTATCGATGTTTACAGAAAATTTAGAATAATCATGTATTGTAAGAATATTTGTATATTATGTTTTCATCAGCATCGACACGGCGTGGGTCCTCTGCTGAAAATTTCGTGCAGCTAATTTGACCTGAAAAGTAAAATTATAAATTGATTATCGAAGTTTATGTAGATAGGTTTGTTATAAATAAAGAAGTGTACATTATAGACTCAGATATCGATTTTAAGGGAAATTGATCCAATACTTAGATAAAGAATATCAAAACTGCCCTAACTTTCTAAAATTTTGGCAGCTATTTCCTCTTTTAGGGAAGCCTAGGTATTATTGATTTTGAAAAAAATCGTTTTTTTTTTTAATCCACTACAAGCTAGCCCTTGACTGCGATCTCACCTGATGGTAAGTGATGATGCAGTCATTTTTTTTCAACAGTTCTCCTCCCTCCCTCCATTCAGTTCCCTCTTATATTATGATTCAAATCAAATCAAATATTTTTTATTCAAATAAACTTGTACAAGTACTTTTGAATCGTCAAGTGAATCTACCACTGGTTCGGAATGCCATTCCTACCGAGAAGAACCAGCAAAAAACTCGGTGGTTGCTCTTTTTAAATAATTCATTTACAATTACTATATCAATGTGTACATAAGTAACCGCTGTCCCCAGCATTGTTGGAGCGATCAAATCCATGCTCCTCTATCATTTACATAATCTTCAACAGTATAATAAGCTTTTTTCAGGAGCATACTTTTAATGGATTTCTTAAATTTGTTTATTCAATTCATGTCAAAGACGGGCAGACAGAACCACATTCCCGCCGGTGGCACCCGTTCACGAGCATGACGCATGATCCAGTCATTGCTTCGCTCGACCATATTTGAGGGAACGTAACAATTCGTAACGTAACGTTCCATGGGAGGAATGCAAGATATCAATTATTTGGAAAGAAATGTGTGAAATAACATAGAATATCAAAATGGCTAGGACTTTAGGTACCAGTTTTCTCCCATTACTTTTACTGTGCAAATAGGTACTAGATTATAGATCAAGACAAATGCACATTAAAAAGCCCTTAGGTGGAAATTATAAAACGCTAGCCAACTAGATGTTAGAATTTCTAGGTATTTTTTAATGGGATTTCTTTGTTAATAATAATTGGGTGCTAAATATTTAAACAAAGGTACTTATTAAGAACAGAATATCATCAGTCAGTTAGCTAATCAGCAGCTTGGTATGATGTTAAAACAACATATTTAGTACTTGCCTTAATTTTTCATAGAAATTGTATAGCTTTAACATGTTTCGCTTTCAGTTTTGCAGCCTCACAGCATCTCAAATCCTGTCTATTGTACAACTTTTCACTGCACACCAATTCTGATGGTCAAGTCCTATTCTGAAAATTATTGCAGAAATATTTAAGTAAATGGTACATCATAATATTAGCATAGCGTTAGTGTATATTCATACAGTAGGCCATTGCCCATACAAATGACAGACCCAGCTACTGTGACCAGTATCTAACAACTTATGGTTGAGAGTGATATAGATGTAGGAAACTGCATACTAATTTTACATTAGAATGAAAATTCTGCCAGTTTCCTTCGTTGTGTCCATCACCCCACAGCATTGCTTTGTCTAGACCCTTACATCGAAAGACTAATATGTAACTCTTTAGACTATGACATTAGCATATAACATGACAAACTCAATCATCATCATAATACCTATCAACTAATTGCTTGTTCAGTAATGAGCACCACTTCTCAGAATCAGAAGGGTTTTGGCCATAGTCCACCACACTGACCAAATGCTGATTGACACACATCACACATTTTCAGAACATTATTGATAACTCTCAGGCATTCCTCAAGATGTTTTCCTTCACCATAAAAGCAAGTGATATTTAATTTCTTAAAACGCACAAAACTCCACTGATTGCCTGGGATAGAACTCCCAACTACTCTAAGGGAGGCCGGGTGTCTAAGCCACCAGCACCACTTCTACAAACAAAACCAATGGTCTAATTCATATTTCATAAGTAATAACATAAATGAAAAATTGTATCCGTTAATTTATTGGTCATAATAATATCAGTAAATTCTATATTAAGTAATTGCCTATTTTTTATTATAATGTAATATTATATAGAAGTAAATCTAAAATCTAAATATTATACAAACTATACAATAAATTTAAATCAAATCCTTATATACCTACTAACAAAAAATAAAAATAAAAATAAAACCCTAATCAAAAAGACCACCCCTGGTTGCCCCTGTATCCGTTGAAAAATAATCGAAACAAGTATCAAATAGTATCTAAAGTACAAAATATTATTCCATTATTGTTTCTCAAGAAGAGGGAGGGAGAAACTAGTCTAAGTCAAAATATATTTATTCAATTTAGGTACAATCTACACTTATTGACGTCCAGTTAGGTAGTTATAAAATATGATTGTGATAATCAGTTACAGTATCTTAAAACTAAAGTTAAAGATCCAATGCATGTGTTTAAAGAAAACCTTATTGAATCCTGGTAATGTAAACATTACTAGGATTAATGTATGAGTAATGTATAGATTTAAATCTATTTTTAAGAGCCTTATTGTTAACATAAACAGTTACTTACTCAGTGAGGACAAAAACTATGATCGATAGCTGCTGAAGTAAGATCCTACGTGCCGGTAGAGTCCACAGCTGAACTTACTCTCTGGAGAACGCGTTTTCATAAGGCATCGCCAGCCTTTCTCATTCAACCATTTTCCTGATTCCTGAGGGAGTCTTTTCCAACGGCGTAGACACTTGAAGGTCCTTCCACACTGCTATGTATATGAGGTATCCACTCCTGTAGGTTTACCTACTGGTACCCGAGAGACCATTAGAATTAATTAGCGTAGCCAGCCGTTTTCGGCGTATAAGTTTCGAAGTCAGAATCAGGGAATAGGTATCTAACTATCAATATCTTCATATTCCAAGTCGCGGGTGTCGCGGATGAGATTAGTACGATACGAGTATAGGTCCATGATCAACACTCACTAAAACGTAACGTACCTTCGAAGAAAACACTTTATTTATTATTTAACAAAAAAAATAAGATACGTTAAAAAAACTTGAGGCAACGCCATTTTTATTTTATAAGAAAATGCAAATGTGGTATTGTAAGCCTATGATTAATTTTTCCTAAATTCAGATTTTAATTAAACCTGAGATGAGAAATTCACTGGACTAAAATTTAAAGTACAGAGAAAGTGTATATATTTCCTAATATTTTGTATGGCACCTACACTTTGTTTTATTATTTGATCAAAAAATAGTTATCATCTTATAACATAATCGTAATTTCGCGCATAAATTTGCAATGTTATTTAAATTATAAATGTGAAGTATGAGAAAAAGCTACTCGGAATCTGGCAGCTCCAGATTTAAAGTAAATAAAATAAAAAATACATTTTTTTACTTTTTCTCCAAAGAGCCTTCAGCTAATTTTTTCCCCTAAATTTAGGGTAAAAGCTTAAGTTGGTTACATTGCTTGAGCGGCCATTATAAATAACTATAATGCATATAGTAATAAAAAATTGTTTATGTGTGCATATATTGTGATTGTGTGGAAAGAGTGAGAACAAAAATGTATAGCCATACTAAAAACGTGAAATAAAAGATATGTACTTACAATGTACCTCATCCTATTTCCATAGCTTAGCTTGGACGGCCCTGTAGCTTTACCTGGAAAGTTTCTCGGGAGTTTTGAAAATTGGTGTATTTTATAGATTTCGACGTGCTCTTTCCGAATTTTCACTTTGCCACCTCGTATCTTTGCCGCTCGCACCGCCATATTGGAAAAATGGCACCCAAAACAGTTTTTTGACAATAACTCCTTTCGGACTAATTTTATGATGAAAATAGTTAAATTAAACTAGTAAAATTTTTTTTTGTAATATCAATAGTTTCATCGTACGAAAGCCGCAAACCAAAACCTAAATTCACCTTTCAGGCTTTCACAGTTTAAATAAACAATTGTGGGTGTTTTACAACTTCTGTAGAGTAAATTAAACTAGATTTAGCCAAGTCAATCTAATTTAGCTTATAGAACTTGTAAAGGTTGGATGTCAAAAACTGAGTACTAAAATATGCTGCTATTATACACTCTCGCAAATGGTGATTGAAGCACATGGAAGCACTCTGCGAATGCGCCTAACATTGTTTTTTTTAGAAAAATATCACCGTGTGTCAAAATCAGCTGTCATCATATTTTTGTCCTTTCCTTGTCGGTGTTTTTGTCAATTTAGTTATCTGTCAAGTGTCAATTAATCAATATTTGGCAGATATTTGGTGTTTGGTGTCATCGTTTTTCTTCACAAAATAAATATTTTTGAGAGTATACTTTCATGAAAACTAAGTTATCTGCGAGTTAATACCTAAGTGAAGTTACTGAAAAATGGGTGCCCTAGCCAGCAGGCAGCACGCTGGTGTGGAGGAAGCCGATGTTGTTTCCAATCATGCCTATAAGTACCCACCGAGATCTGGTTTGTGACCTTATTGCCTATTTTTATCCATTAAGTGGTTTCCTCAATCATGATCAATTTTCTAAGACTTACCTACTACTCTTACTTAAATTAGGAAACAAATTCTAACTCAGAAAGAATATTTCTGAGGAGCTAAGAAGAAAACATTACTTAAATATGATTTGTTTGTATAGACATCATTAACTATCGAATATCCGTCATCATTCTAATAAACATACAAGTTCATGACTTATTTAGGGTGGATTTGATTGCTCCAGCAATGCTAACTACAGCAGTTACTTATGTACACATTGATATAATAATTGTTAATGAATTATTTATTAAGAGCAACCACCGAGTTTCTTGCTGGTTCTTCTCAGTAGGAATGGCATTTCAAACCAGTGGTAGATTCACTTGACGATTCAAACTACTTGTAAAAGTTTATTTGAATAAAAAAATATTTGATTTGTTAGTGATAACAAAACAACAAAATGATTTAGGGTATTTACAGGTAATTATTTTGGAAGTCATTTCATAATGGGAGGAGAGAGGTTTGACACCCCGCAGCCAGAAGCTTATCTCTTTGGTGAAAACGCAGATCTAAACTTTCTTGGCAGCAGGCCTACACCAGTAAGTATCATACTTTTATAAACATTCATATTCATTATGATAAATAGCAAACTGCTTAAATGAAACAATTGAAGTCTCCATTTGATTTTCAAAAGAAATTTTGAACAACTGTTTATTTAGATTTTTGTGTTCCTGTGCAAACTTGGATTTTCTGGGATAAAAATTAGCCTGTCTTTCTCCTGGGTTGGGTACAATCATCTATAGATGAGCCATGAAAGCTAAGCAGACACAAACACCCTTTACATTTATAATATTTGTATAGGTAATTGTAGGTTTGTAATTACATTACCTAGATATTAAAAGTAATTCATAATTTTCGATGTTGCTAAACGCTGAGCTAAAGTTTTAGTAGCCTACCTACTATACATTTACGTTCGTTGCATGCTTGTTTAATTTTTTAGCTATAATAGAGAAGACGTTTCATGATGGTGTGAATATCATATTTAACACAATGGATGTAAAATATAGATTAAAAGTAATAAACCTGTGTTTTTTTTATTCCATCAATAAATGACTGAGAAATGACAATTTAAAAGTTTAATTATTTAATGTACACCAATTGCTGTATCTTACTTGGATGAGGAATTTTGTGAATGAGTTTTAATACTTAGCTGAGATAAAATACTTCAAAATTATCTTACACACAAATTAAGTGCTTTTAATTCAATTAATTCACATTAAGTCCATTTATTTCTTTTATTCTGCTTAATAAAGTAGGTTGATAGCAACTTGCAAGCGCAACTTTAAAGTTCCATAACTTTTTCATTTGTTGAGATATTTTATTGATTCTTTCATAATAAATTAAAAAAAAATGGTAAACTTTTCCATTATTTTATATGTTACCTATTATACTATTATCAGTTAACATGGTGCACAGTGCACCAACTGTTTTGTGGCACTGTTTGTAACACAATTTTAAAATATTAATAATAAATAATAATTATCTTACAGTTTCCATATCCCCCACCACAATCAAACGAGCCAACAAAAACACTTAAAAGTCTCATCAACATACGCAAAGAGTCATTAAGATTTGTGCGATGCCCCGAACCAGTGGGCAAGATTACAGATAACAACAAGATTGGTGACGGAGTCCTCAAGTCTGTGGAGTGTAATGGCAAAGGCACATATTACAATATTGAGTTCACTTTTGACTGTGATGCAAGATGTGCCATCACTGTGTTCTACTTCTGTACAGAAGAGGTCACTCCCACTGGAGTTGTGTAAGTGAATATTCTACAAGTTTATGTACCAGTATATTCTATAACTAAAACTAGCATTCATTATTTATTTTACTTAGTATGATAATGGGGGCTATCGCGTGTGAATTTGCCACTAGAGGCGCTTGTGTCGCGTGAGGTCCAATAACATTCACTTTTCACTGGTTTTGGCGGGCTTCGTGACATAAATTTATCTGTTGAAATGTTATCTCCTTCGTGAAATTATCGCAGTTATGGATTATTTATTTAGCGATTAATGTGAACGTTTTGAAAGTGGAATTAAGAAAAGCAAAATTAATCAAGCAAAAATTAAAATTAATTTAAATCTTAAGATATACAGGTATTTTTATTACTTACAATAGTAAAAAAATGTGAGGTATATAGAATAGCGAGTTATAAAGTATGACATTTTACTGAAAGGGAATTCATTGAACAATAATATCTTCACTGATATCAGGGCACTGAAATGTACACAGCTTCTTATGACACATTTTCACTGACCAACACAACCCTGATATTATATCGTCGCTGATAATGTTTGTGCCCCGTGTCAGCGCCGATATATCGTTATCATCAGTGGCGTGCACTACATAGAGGCATAAAGGTACTGCTTACCCTAGTTAAAAAAGCTCAATGCATAATTTTCGTCATTCCCTGCCTACATCTAGGTATCTATCTAACCAATGCCTACCCGGGCTCCGAATACTGGGCACGCCATTGGTTATCATGTCGCCTAATGTAAAAAGACTTTACTTTTCCCATCATGTATTCTACAATCATAAAAATAAGTACAATAATGATTTGTAGATACTACCCTCGAGACCCATCAATGACGTCACAGACGTACCACTACAAGAAGGGCGCCAATCAACAGTTCTGTCAGATCTCACACGTGTTTGACCCATCCAAGCATCCGGATGAGGACCTATCATACAACCCTGACAGAGAGATAATACCAATTGCCATCTATTGTGCTGTGGATGAAGGACAGGATGGTATGAATACCTTAACTGAAATTACTTATGTATTTTTTGAAGAATTTATTTCAAAATACACTTTTGTGAATTTCTTTAGTTTTCTTTCGTTCAGTAGTAATGGTGAAAGTTAACTTCCATAACTTAAAATTAAAGCTTTACTTTACAAACTACGATATGATGTCATCAAACCAAGAGGTAATACATCTTATTTTAAATATGTTAAGGAAAATTCAAACTTACCTGTTTAGAAATAAGGCAGTCGCACACCACTATAGCAGTGGTGGAGAAACACTCGGACGGCACATATGTGCTGAAGGCGCTCAAACAGAAGCTGTTCGTAGACGGCCTGTGTTACCTGCTGCAGGAGATTTACGGCATCGAAAACAAGAACTTGGACACTAAGGTATTTACCCTACTGATGGTCGCGATTTCTTCAACTAGGTTTGTTCGAAATTCAGTGAAAGCTGGTTTTTTTTCTGCTCGCGCAAGATGCTGACAGTTTACAAGCTGTTTGCTCTTAGCAGCTGAGTGTGAAATGTTCACAGTGCTTAGAATCAACGCTAGACCAAGGCCAAGCCACGCTGGCGCGCCCGAACTGACGAACCTGAGATAAACACTTGGGCGAATTAACCACGGGACGTGTGATATCGACCATATCCGCTTTACCCCTCTAGCCACCAACTTTGTAGTTTCGCCATTAATTATGATATTGTGTTGTCATAGTGATCGACTTGTGCACTAGTGTCAATAATTGGGCAGAAAAATGACAAGGCACACTCTCCTCGCCCTGCAAAAGTTAGTCGAACGTGATTTCATACATTTTTCTTACGTTTCCTATCCCGTGTTTTTTCTTTCAAGGATATTAATCCTTGAAGCTAATGCTGAGATCTATAGAGCGTACTTTGACTTGGCTCAGACTTTATTCAGAGATAAAATGAGATGGATTTATGTGAGTAGCATAATTCTGTCTCGTTTTAACCACGTCTTAAGTATAAGCAAAGTCAAAGTTCGCTCTATAGATCCCACACTGACAGTCGCAACTTGGTTTTTGTTCTTCGACTCATTTTGGCACCCAAGGCCTAATAGCCACGCTGGCGCCCAACGTGGGGCCCGAACTCACGAACCTGAGATTAACTCAAATAGCTGTTTGTTTTCTAGCCAAGCTCGGACGAGGAGACCGAAGACGGCGGGTCGGAGTGCGTCATATGTATGTGCGATGTGCGCGACACTCTGATTCTGCCGTGCCGCCACCTGTGTCTGTGCAACTCGTGTGCGGACTCGCTGCGCTACCAGGCAAACAACTGCCCCATATGCCGCGCCCCATTCCGCGCTCTGCTGCAGATACGCGCGTTGCAGCGCATCACCAACACCACCGCGGCCGCTGCGGCCAGCCCGCCTGATGTGAGCCAACCTTAACTATGCTATTATACTGGGTGATTTTATTATCGGCTTGAAAAAAAATAGAGGTGATAGGTAAATGGAATAGAAGCCCATGGCATCGTTACTTTATTTATTTTAATTATTTTTACTTTTAATATTTTTAATCTATATATAAATACAAATAATAATAATTAAAAACAGCAAAAGAAGTCATCCAGTATATTTAATAAAAAATAATATTTAAACTTAATCATCAGTTCTCTATCTTATTTGAACGTATTGTAATCGTCCGTGTTCTGTATGGCAGGGTAGTATGGAGAACATCCCGGCAGGCTACGAGCCGGTGTCGCTGATCGAGGCGCTGAACGGCCCCCCGCCCGCGCGCGTGCGGCCCCCGCCCGCCGCGCCCGCCATCGCCAGCCCGGACACCGACACCGCCTCGCAGGTGATACACTATACCATTAGACAACATCCCGGCAGGCTACGAGCCGGTGTCGCTGAACGGCGCCGCGCCCGCCATCGCCAGCCCGGACACCGACACCGCCTCGCAGGTGATACACTATACCATTAGACAACATCCCGGCAGGCTACGAGCCGGTGTCGCTGAACGGCGCCGCGCCCGCCATCGCCAGCCCGGACACCGACACCGCCTCGCAGGTGATACACTATACCACTAGAATTGGGTCGGCCATTGTGACAGAATGGCAGCTTGTTGGGCGAGCGAGACGAAAGGGAGTGAGTTGCGTCGGTTCTTCCCGGACGTGGCTGGTCGGCTCAGGGCATCCTGGGTCGCACCGGACTATGAGACCTCGCAGGTCCTGACAGGCCACGGGTGCTTTAACAAGCGCCTGCATGACATGAGGCGCTGAACGGTCCACAGTACGCGCGCGTGCGGCACCCGTCATTGCCAGCCCGGACACCGACACCGCCTCGCAGGTATAGTCTATCAAATTTATCTGACCCCGTGGACAAAATTGGAACTAATTTTTGTCTGTTATTTTTTGTTTTTATTTTGTTTTTCACAAGATACATAGATATTATGCTATCGCGGACATTTGAGAGGAACTTTTCCACCAAACATTGTTTTCGGGTAACTTTTACTATTTACGCAGCACACGCCACGGAAGTTCTCATATGAGACGATTTTTTCCGATTTAACTCACGTAATTGTCATTTTCGTGAGGATTTAATTTTGTTTATTTAAATAAAATATAGCCTATGTTACTCGCTGATAGTATAGTTTTCTATAGGTGAAAGAATTTTTAAAATCGGTTAGTATTTTTTGAGTTTATCCATTACAAACAATCAAATAATCAAGTCTTTCCTCTTTATAATATTAGTTTAGATTTAGAAGTTTAGATAGCAAAATAAATATTGAGGGTAGGCTTCGTGTTCAGGCAGCGGAGGTGCTGAACCGCTGCAACCTGGAGCGCACTTCGTCCACCAGCCTGGGCAGCAGCGGCAGCCGCAAGCCGCCGCACCATCCGCTCACACCCGAGGTACTATACTGAGGGTAGATATTTCCTTTTGAGATGTGATCAAAAAGCGCTTCTTCCCTCTAAAGTGTTTGGTCAAAAATGCATATGTCATATGACGTTATAACAATTGCCGTCATAACTTCATGGTTTTGTCACCGACTGTAGTAGGTCTATTTCTAGCCCAAGACGGATTGAGGTTCGGTCGAACATTAACGGTTTGATACTTCTTATACCACCTTAGAGGGACGAGTGGCCTAGTTGTGACAACGCATAGCAGTCGATTGCGAATGTTAAGCAACGTTAAAAAAAGAAGTTAAAAGGATGGGTGACCTATTTTGCAGGTTCAAATTTGGCCTTTTCGTTTCCTCCGTGCCTCGGAGAACACTTTAAGCCGTCGACCCGGTTATTATCACTAATATCTGATATAATAATCGTTACAAAAACTTAAGAGTTTAGTTACTCTTAGTTGAGTCGTATGGGAACCCACCGCATTATTATCCCAAGAAAATTCCTAGCATTATTTAATCAATGGAAGGGGGTCACGACCCTCAGTAATTAGGTATACGACGCAGTGAGAGATATTTCTTAAACGGCTCACGTGGATTATGTTGGAATTGCAGTTCCGTATGTCGGTGCTGTTGGCGCGCGAAGAGGAAGCCAAGCGCGCGGAGGAGAAGGCCGCGAGCCCGCTGCTGAGCGCGCGCAACTGCCAAGCCGCCGATAAACTGCGCGCCTCCAAGGCGAGTTACCTCTCTAGATGCTTCAAACTTCACTCTTTATGATTCAAATAATTTTTTTTAACGTGCTTTTGAATCGTCGAGTAAATCTATCGCTGGTTCGGAATGCCATTAATTTTTCTTTTTGTTCCCTAAATTTCCGATATTTATGTTTCGGGGTCCTTGAATTTCATGTCTCGTGTTCTGAAAAGTTTATAACGAATCTTATCTACCAACTAACCTAATCTAGCAAGTATCAACTTAACATATATAAAATCATTAAAAAATAAATATACAAAGAATAATAGAGAATTTACAGTTTATAAATCTTTTATTCGACACGCTTTTTTACTTTTATCGATAGTTTAAAATTGTTATCAAATTTTCTGAGGATGTTGATTTTACATCTTTTAGAAGACACTCTATTTAACAATCACCTATAAATAATTTTTCACGTTAGACAATTTACCCAATTGCTTGATACAAAATTTTCTGTTTTCAATCATTTTGTAGTAACTTATAGTTTAAAGATCAAAGCTGCTCTTGTCCCTTTGGTTATAAAACTGTAAAGAAGTGGATTGTTCACAGAGCTCGCTCAACTCTCTCGCTCACTCGGAGGAGTGTGAGGGGGAGAGCACGCCGATGGCGGGGCAGAGGGAGGTGGAGGTGGGGGACGCGAGCGAGGCGGCGGAGGCGGAGGCCGAGCCCGACAGCGACGCAGAGCGACGCTCGCCCCTGCTCACACAGCTCACTAACGGGGTAAGATGGCTGCACAGCTTTAGACTCTCTCGCTCACTCTGTAGAGTGTGAGGAAGAGAGCGCGACGATGGCAGAGGAGGGGGAAGCGGGGGTTGAGTCCGACAGCGACCCAGTGCTCACCCAGCTCTAACGGGGTAAGTTGGCTGCACAGCTCACTCGGTTCTATTTGGACTGAGGTTTCAAACGGCTTAGTGGACTTGCACAAGCATACTCGACTCGACTAAGACTATTTCAACTCATAGTAGTTACTACTCTACCCTCTTAGTACTTTTGAAGCGTTGGACTGTGTCTCACATTTGTTTGATTGATCGATGATCCTTTCACAGTGTTGCTATAAACTATTTTTGAGTTACTTTGTAATTCACCCACGATTTAGGTGTAATCACACGCGCGATGTTTGTCAGATGGTGAAGGGCGCGGGGCTGGGCGGGGAGGCGCTGCGCGGGTCTCCACTCGCGCATATCGACGACACAGACACCGACGAGCCCGATCAACCGCCTCTGTGTAAGTCCCGCTTTAACAACCTTACCCCGCTTTGTTACCTTTAAGCCGCCTAGAGGGGAAATGACAACGCTAAGCTTTATAATACGTGTCATCGTAACTGCTCCCCTAGCCAAGTTACATGTTCCGTGTATATTCTCTTTCTATACACCAGGGCGCGTTTGTAACCCTCGTAGCTTTATTTTTAAGATACCATAGTTAATAATTATAACCATCACGTCTTATACTTTGTAAACGTGACGTACTTTGTAGGTAGGTATTTTGAATAAATATACTGAGTTTGAATAATCGTTAACGCTTTAGCGGTGCGATAAAAACAAGTGAATAGTCTATGATTTGCGTTTTTAATCGCTTTCGCTAAAGCGTTAACGATTATAGAAATAGAATAGACACGGAAACGAAACGTATGTAACTTGGCTAGGGGGGCAGCGCCTTGGGAGTTGGGTCTGGGGTCCGAACGACGCGGCTTGCATCGGACTTGAGACATAAGGACTGTGTCCAGTCTTCTTCAGTTTTCAATTTATCATCTAGCCTTGAATAGATCAAATATTGCCGTATATATAAACGATTAGCGAACCTTACAGCGAGAGGTAGGGATGTGAATGGACTTCGGATGTTAACTTCGGGAGTAACTGTAAGATTGATTGATTTTTAAATGTGTTTATTGTAGCATGAAAATTACAAAAAAAGTTATATAATACTTTAGGTAACTTATTGCTAAAATCATTAAGGCAGAATGTTGTTCAGGTTAACTCACCACTACAAACATATACTCATAACATATGAGCAATCACAAAACATAATACAATGATAATGTGCCTTATTATGTAAATCATAACGCACTTTAAGGTTTAATGAATAAGTATCTAGATTAATATACAAATACTTGTATAAGTATTAAATCTAACAATAAATTATTATTACGCCTAAAGTAAATAACTATTACGAAAACATAAAATAGAACATTCGACGTGTAATGTGGGTACGTAGAAAAATACTGAGCCACATACTGTAAGATTGGCGCGTGCTATATTCATATATATTCATTTATTTTGCATTCCAATATAATTCTTATAGTAATTTACACGTCAATAGAAAAGTTCTTATCTCAATATAGGAACCCCGGTGGCCGTAGGGCACAGCAAAAAATCAGTGGTAGCAGAGAGACGGCTGCCTTATTTTTCAATTAGAAATGTTTTTAAAGAATTGACAAAAGCTGTATAACTCTCCAAAGATTTGATGTGGTCTGGGATTTTGTTATAAATTTTTACACACATCGGGTTAGGACCGGTACTGTGGATACTTAGGTTGGAACTGGGAATGATCATATTATTTTTTCGCGTGGGTCTTAGTTGGTAACGTCGTCGATATATATCGTGAGTGTTTGTGGGTGCGCACGCAGCGTCGCCGCAGGGGACGGGCGCGGCGGGCGCGGCGGGCGCGGAGGCCGCTCCGGCCGACGACTCGGACTACTTCACTCCGGAAGACACCGCCACCACTATACTCACCGTGCCCAACACATCCGTGAGTCTGTGTGTTGACATGCGCCGGCCCTCAGGCCTTGGGATCTCACCCGAATCGATCGACGAACCGGCTTGAGTCGATCAGAAAAAGCTTTATGTATACGGTATTAAGAGTCAAGACGACGTCGCTGGCCTGGTCGATAGATTTGGGGAGACCTTTAGTCTACGTTCGCTTTGCGAAAAACATTCAAAAATAAAATAGCCAAGCGCTAGCTTATATATTTAAAAAAAAAAAAACAAATAAAAAAAAATTCACGCGGTTTTTTCTTCGCAATTCTGTAACACTAGAAATCACATGGAGGTGTATGCACATGCGCATAGAATGGAGAAGATTCATGATGTTGTGAATATCATATTTAACACAACAGAAGTAAAATATAGATTAAAAATAATAAATCCGGGGGGTTTTTTTACAATTCATCAAAATGACTGAGAAATACACCGATTGCTGTATCTTACTTGAATGAGAAATTTTGTGAGTGAGTTTTAATACTTATAGCCGAGATTTAATACTTCAAAATTATCTTCACACACAAGTTAAGTGCTTTTAATTCAATAAAGTCACGTTAAGTCCATTTATTGCTTTTATTCGGTTTTATAAAGTCTGTTGATAGGGAATTGTGACGTCACGTCTCCCGTCTAAACTACCGCAAGTTTAAACTTCTTCATTCGAATAAAAAGAATAATATCACTGGTTTGATACACATTAGGTAAAGTAGGTGAAATATGTACACGAAATAAATCGCGAGAGTAAAATTCGCGCGAATGTTTTTCGCAGTGCGGACGTAGCCTTAGGTTCGACGACGTCGAGCCGTTTGCACACGTCGCGTCACGTCGGCCAGGGCAGGCGACATCTTTTTCACTAGTAATACCGTATACATAAAGCTTTTTCTGACCGGCTCAAGCCAATTCCGCGTTGTGGAGACGTTAAGGAGTGGCGTGGCAACCCAAGTTTCCCTCTCTCTCTCGCACATTCCGCCCAAACCATCTGCGCTCCTCTCCCTATCACTGGAAGTATACCCTAAGAGGGAAACTTAAGTACCCCGCCGGCACCGCCCGTGGTCTTTTAAGGGCCCGCGCTTGAAATTAAATGTGATTCGCTGCTACTGGATTTGGACACATATTTTTTCGGTTATCATTTTCATCTGTACTTGTGTTTTGTAATTTATTTATGTAGTTTTAATTACCAATCTTTTATAATTTGTAAGTAATTTAGGATATTCTATAGCTCGGTTATGTGGCTTTTAAAATAGGGAATTTGTTTTTGTACCTACTTAGTAATTATTAATTAGTAAAATTACAGTAGGATTAAAACTTATTGACGACTGAGAAGTTAGTCATAACGGAGACGGTTCAGATTTGTATGGGGCGTAGGCCGAGTCTTGTACAAGCAGGGAAATGAAGGAAAATAAAATACTAGACCCGTTTTTGTTGGTCAAATCTACGAATTCGTCGTAATTTCAGTGGTAAAATTATTTAATCTTTCTAAGTGGGTAGGTACCCACATGAGTGGATAACAATGGCGGATTCATATTTTTTGACGTTTTTAAAAGAAAAACACGTTATTTTGACAGTGACTCTTTAGAAATGTCATTTGATATATTTCGCGCCTACTGCGAATCTCTATGGCCGAAGGTTGCCATCTTGGAAACATATCTAAAACTTGAATACATTTTTATTTTTTTGCTCGTTATTTACTTTACTGTTCTAAATTATTATATTTTTAATACAATCTAAGTATGTATTTTCCTCTATTCATGATAGAGTGTACAAGAGTAAGCTTAAAACGAACCTTTTCCTTTGCGTCAAAATGACTTATTTTGGGTAGGTATCACTTATCTACTTAACTAAACCTGACCCAAATTGTACTCGAAGCTTACTTCTCAACCGTGAAGATTGAATCGAACTGCACTAGTGTTGTATGATGTTTACCCATGGGCATATTTTCGCCACGTATGTGTTAGCCCCTTTTTTCAACTTTGTGTTTGCACGCTTTCAAAGTCAAATCTTTTTCTATCGAGCACGCGTTTATAAGCTAGCTGTGTAAGCATGAATATAGTATTAAAATATATTACGCGCCGAAAATAAATCCATACCATACCATACCTTAGTAATCATAATAATTTAGATTTAGATTTTCATTCCTACACTTTATTTTGGTTATGGACATGTTCAATATTTACGCAAATTGTAGTACTTTTCTTTCTTTAGTATTGTTTTTATTTGTTTGTATATTTGCGATATTGTATTACATTTTAGCAGTGTGTAAATTGGTGAGTATCAGAATGACTGTATAAAGTGACAGAATATCACCTGCATTTAGCAGATTACTTATCTTTGTTGAATTAAATTAATAAAGAATTTATAAGTGGCTGTTTATTCTGAGTTGGGTCTGCCATTTGTCCTAGTCCCACAATAATATGAATGTATGCTTACGCTGTGGTTTGAACCAAATAACATTCTGATGCTCGCGTAATTTTAGTATTTTTAGAAGATAACACTGGTTATTTATTTAATTGTACTTTAATTTAGCAATTTACAGAAACACCGTCGTATCGACATTATAGAAAGATTACCATCCACCAGTAGTACCATTAGACTCGACTAGGCAGAGCCGTAGAGAACAAAATTATTAGCTTTCAGACTGAGCCTAACAGTATGTTCTTAGGAAAGTACTCTGGTGGAATGAACACGTCGTTTGTTGTAGGAGGCAGGCGGCGGCGCGGGCGCGGCGGAGGGCGCGCCAGCCGCACAACGCTGGGCCCTGCCCCACCACGTCACTTCCCTTCCCGGTGAGTTGTGGATAATTAAAAGAGCAACTTTTTGACGACCTCCGTGGCGCAGTGTGTAGCGCTGTTGCCTTAACGTGCGGAGGTCCCGGGTTCGAACCCCGGCAGGGTAAATTTGAAAATTTATAATTCTGAATTTTCCCTGGTCTGGCCTGGTGGGAGGCTTCGGCCGCGGCTAGTTACCACCCTACCGGCAAAGACGTGCCGCCAAGCGATTTAGCGTTCCGGTACAATGCCGTGTAGAAACCGAAGGGGTATGGGTTTAATATAACTGCCATGCCTCTAACAGGTTAGCCCGCTACCATCTTAGACTGCATCATCACTTACCATCAGGTAAGATCGCAGTCAAGGGCTAGCCTGTAGTGAATAAAAAAAACTGCTGAGTTTCTGGTCGGTTCTGCTCAGTAGAATCTTCTTTCTGAACCGGTGGTTGTAACCTGACGAATCACAAAGTGGCACAAGTTGTTCTACATAAAATAACCAAGGAACAAGAAGGTTAAGTTAACCACACCACATTAGCCTAATTACCACATAGATTTGCCTGCTTTGGTGGATTATAGCGAATTAAGATTCTTGTTCCTTGATTATCATCCGGTCTTCCTAAAAGTAACGCCAGCTTCTATCCAATATCTAGGTACATAAAATAAACGTTTCAATTTGTTATTTAAACACGCCGTTGACGGTAAGTCAGTCGTTTGACTTAAGCCGTGAGTGTGAAATCTGTATCGGACGCGATGGCAACCCACGGAAATTCTGTGCCCACCATACCTAATCCTGAATCATATGGCTTCGTGACATTCGAACGTGAACTTGCCAAAGTATTGGAAGTAAAAGGCTTTCGGCCTTCTGCCGGTAAATATGAATAGGCATGATGACTGATTTTGAAAAATGGTCAGATAACGAGTATGTTCGGAAGTATCTACTATTTCGAAAAAATATCTTATTTCAGCAGAAAAATAAGGTTTGGTAGATAATATTGGCATTTGAAATTTAAATTTTAAAATTCACGCCAAAACGCTCCCCGGTGTCATGGCGTCGTTTGTGACGTCACTATTATTTTTACCAATGTACTCTGTGCAGTGTGCAGTAAGCAATAGTGTGATTGTCAAAGCTCGAAAACAAACTATTGTGACGTCATTCGCTTCTTGGTGTTTTAACCAATATGGCGGATTGCTGTATTTTATAATCAAAATAAATAGCAATCCCACTCGAAATAGAAAAATAGATATGTTTTTTATAATCCATGAATCCTATTTCATTAGATAAATTCATAATTTCATTGATTCTTGGTTACTGTCATCATGCCTATTCTAGTCTGTCAAGTCGCTACGCTATGCGCTGGTAGGTACATATGAATCAAGCTTTATTCGTATCGTCCTGCGACTTGTGGCAGGCACGCCGCTGTCGCAGTCGAGCGTGCGCTCTTCGGGCGACTCGTACAGCTCCACATCCTCCACGCGCCAGCTGCTGGTCGCCGCGCCGCTCGCCGCCGACACGCCATGCTAGCGCCCACAGTGCCCATCGCCGCGCCCACGACGCCCATCACCGCGCCCAAACCGCCCGCACCGCCTGGCGCTGCGCGAGCGCACGCTCCGCCACTTCGAGGGCACCTTCTAGACGTGGGCGCGATTACATCACGTATGATTTACATCACGTGATACCCTGAAGCATTATCGAATCGATGCTGATAGATGTGATACAGGTCTTTAGGGACAATAATGTAATGTACTATCAGATCGCAGAATGTTTTACAAAAAATATGAATAACTGTCAATAAAATAGTAAAGTTTTAACAGTAGTTGTAAGGAAGCAAATTTTTTAATCAGATATTATGTTTAATAGAGGTAGACAAACTTTAGGTATGTTGTTATAATTTATAAGATACAGATAATAAGGTGTGAGAATTAATTTGCAGTATTTATAAGTAAAGGTTCAGCACAAGTTTTGTTGTGCCACTGGCTCTGCGATTGATAAAATGAAAAATTTCACAAATGTTACAAAATATTGGCAGCTAAAACTATTTTATTTTTAGAAAAGTGATGACGTAAATTGGGTCTGATTCTGTACACAATCACTAAACTAAACTAAAATGACAGCATTAAAAATGTTGCTACCCCTTTCATAATACTTCCTGTGGAAAGGGACAAAACTACATTTAAAGCCGTCATGTTCATTGTGATAAACAGTATTGGCCACATGCTATTTTATTTTTAATTTTTACCTTATTATAAATGGTATCACAGTATGGATTTAATTTTAACTAATCTTTTGGTGACGTTTTAAAATAATTTGTTTAGATGTAAATATGTTATGAGTAGGCCTATGTTGCCATTATGAAGAATCTATCTTAGCTTATCATCTTAGTCCATCGATATATATGTAGGTACTAGATGGGCCCTTTCATAGAAAAATGTCCGACGTCCGACTTGCTGAACACGTTCCTCATCTGTCTTTGTCCCCGTCGTAGCGCTGTCACTATGCTGTCACGGTCGCTCGTCGTGTGGGTAATTTGTTATTATTATGTTAAGATCTAAAGTCTTATTAGTTTGGCACTGCTAAGTGTTTCAATTCACAATTATTATACATTTCCAAAAAACGTTATTTAATCTTCCTATTTAATATTTTTATCCATTATGCAATCATTAAAATCCGCGGCAAACTGTATGATATTTTTTTTTTACATAACTTGCCTTACGGATTAGTACGGTTATGACCTATATTATCTATGACCGAGTCATACGTTTTCAAGCTTTCATTCAAGATGGGGCATAAATTGCAAGCAAGTTCCCGCTTTTCAGACTAGATGACGTTACTAGATATACACCTCATATACACCCACATTCTTTGTTTGACAGGGCCCGTCTATGTAAATTGAGGTCGTTGTTATTAGTCATAATAAAAAATATGTACACCGTACACTGGTTTGTGTGATATCAGCCAGTGTTGGTACTTCGTAAATTTAAATCCACTGTGTACATATAAAATGAAGCATGTACAATAATTTTAAAAATAAATCATGATCTTTTTCTACTTTAGTGGTGTTTATTAAACAAACAGAGATATGAGTATGTTTTGTCTTTGAACTATTTATTAGACTGATATAAAGCATTCCTGCTATAAAATTGAATCTCCAATGTATAAATCTAGAGTATGAAGTTGAATGTTGTCGTATATAAATATATAAATTATAATAGTGATATATGAATTTTACTGGAATTAAATTAATTATGTATTTAAATATTGTATTTTGATTTGAATCAAATGATGGAATTTATTGCAACAGTTGCAAAGATTTTACTGGCAATCATAATGCCACAGGTTTCCTCACCAAATTATTTTAGAAATGAAGTTGAATCCCTGACTAACTGTTGCACTCAGAGTTGCTTAATCATAACTTAAGCAACTCCTTAGTCCTACATATTTCAATATAAAATCTATATTATGGTGTCCATAAGTGTAATGATCAAGCAACTTTGCGTACAGAAGTAAATTTTTTTATTTTAGTAGGCTCTTTTATCACAATAAAAGGAACTAGGCAAGTGTTTATAAAAATGATTTTATTATAATTTCAGTAAAAGCTTACTTTGCTAGCTGCTTAAAAATGCAAAAGCTCTTAATCATACATGCCCTATTACACACATATTAGTTCTAAAAATAATTATATAAAAGATGAATATAGTAATACTAAATAAGTTAAATATTCTGCTTGCGGGAAAAATAACTATTTACTCATACATAGTAAAGTATCTGTACATACACTAGGACCTAATATTTAGGGCCTACCCACACTGTGGCTACAACCTTCACCACCCAATGTTCAGAGGTTGGAGCTATACAGTCAATTCTAGTTCCAGTTACTTTTAGGTACAATGCATACTAAAAGTGTACTATTCTGAGACTAGAGCAGAGTTGGGTCAACGCAAAGTGTTAAATTATTCATAGAAAGAGCTGATTGGTAAATACCAATAGGCACTGGCCACTTTCATCTTTTTAGGGTTCCATACCTCAAGAGGAAAACAGGAACCCTGAATTAAAATTAATATGAAATACATACTTAGGTCTATGGTCCCTTGGAGATGTAAAAATTTAAGGTTCTAAGTCAACTTAATCAAAAGATATTCATGCCGCATATTTTGACACTGAAAAATCAAAACCTTGGTACCTACTTCCCGTTGACCTAGAATAATGAAATTTGGCATGAAGCAAGGTCTCACAGCACAAGTATAGGAAAATATCCGAAAATCGTTAATTAGGGTTCAGTACTCATAGGGTGTTGAATGTTGTCAGGCGCTACCAGTTTAGCTCCATTTGTAAGCCAGTTATTTCACAGCTGATTACATGTTGTTATGACAACTTTATTGATATTTACTAAAAGAATTTATATTGTGTGGAACGGAACGGAACCCTTTGTGCATGAGTCTGAACTGGTTTTTTTACTATATTATACTTTTATAGAAGTTTGTGCATTAAGTTGTGGTGATAAAGGTCACGTCAATATGTCATGCCAATAAGTAATTAAATAAACAAGAATTAGCTGATCTTGTTCTATAGAATACTACAGCCATACAAAACAGATCTTTTTATGGTTTCATATAAAACAAGAATTCTTATGATTCAATGAGGGCTACCGTTTTTATGCTCACTAGTTTGGCGCCACTGACGAGTAAGGTCCTTAGTATAGCTTTAAATTCGGTAAACAAGCATACTTTTGATGAAAAATACGATTTTAAATAGTAAGCACACAGGAACCAGGGACATGATGTACTAACTTCTGAATTCTTCTTTCAACCCGCTTAATTTTGCAGCTTTTTTTCTTAGCTCCGCTTTCAAAGCGCAGGGCATTGACATTCATTGACACATATCTTACATCTTCATTAATAAATACGGTATTGCTAAATACATTAATGAAATAATTAGACCCACGATAAAGGCCCAGTGATAATATCTATTTGATATTTCGGAGACCTCACTCTACACTAGCGCCTCTAGCGGCGAATATAAATGCGGTAGCCCCCATTCTGAACACCTGTCTGTCACACTTGCTTGAGTTTCCTCTCCTCTATAGGAAATTATAATGTGCTGGCAACTCTTAAACCACACTAAAACATCTAGTGTGAGTATTTGAAGTCACAGTCCATATTTAATTTCGTAGACATAATTTTGGTTGCAGGCACCAATAACACAAAAATGTTTATATCAATATTTTATACTGCATTATTAACCATAAACATACAAATCGAGATGATCATATGACTATGGAAGACTAATCTCAACTTTGGTTAGACTTTACAGTTACACTGTTTATAGCTGCATAATCAGTATTTGAATTTTTCTCAGCCCTCGGGGCGGACATTTCTTTCTTCATGGCTTGTCTTCGCGCGGCATACGCAGACATCCTGGTCAATCTTAGTCGTCTTTGCTCTGGTGTCTCACTAGCCAGTCTCTTGGCAGCGTAGGCAGACATGCGCGCCAAGCGTTTAGCTCTCTGCTCACTCGTCTCCTGCGACAGACGCTTGGCAGCGTATTCTGACATACGCTTCAAGCGCAGGGCGCGCTGTTCTGGGGTCTCGTTTGCGAGCCTCTTCGCCGCATACGCCGACATCTTCGCGAGCCGCGCTGCCCTCTCCTCGGGCGTCTCGTTCTTTGGCCCCACACTTATCCGCCTTTTTCTATTCATCGGCGTTAGGAGCGTATCGACAATTTCCATCGGAGCCGACGCGTCGCTGTCTTCGTCGCTGCTGTTTCCGACACACTCGGCATTGTTTTCCTGCTTGACTACGAAACCATACGTATCATTGTCGAAAGATAAATTTGTCGTATTCATACTTGGGGACAAAGAGTCTGCGGGTTCAGTTTTAATAGTTGTAAACCATTGGTTGTTTGATTTTGCTATCACCATTTTCTTCCATGAACAATCGGACACACCAAGATCACCCATACTGGTTATTTACTGACAAAAGGATCCACAAAATCATTGTTTTATAAATCTGTTATTTAGGTTTTTATAACTTTAAATTAAAACAAGTTTCAAATAATGTATTCTCAAACTTTTCTTGAAATAAAAATGAATTATAAATAAATAACGCGATCAATTCAAAATTGACATTTGACAACTATGTTTGACAAGTCAAATTGTTGTACATAAAATCGTAGACAACAACAAAAAATTGATGAAAAATCGTAGACAGTGAAAAATATATACGGCCACCTCAGATAGGTATTTAATCTGAAACGGCCACAGACGTCAAAAACGTCTAGCCAATAACAATAATCTGGACTATTCATAGTTTTCATTTGTGTCTCGGTTTTTGCGCAAACGCAAAGCTGAGTTGTCAAAGGGTTACTTGTCTTGGGTCAAATGTTGTCAAAAAGTTGGCAAAATCTCCCATCTGTTTTATTTTGCTTGCTTGGATCTATTTTCGAATATAACTCGAATCGTAACTTGTGTATGTGAATCAATCCTTTGTGGTTAAAATTTTCAGTTTATAACAATTCTCTGGATTGTGACTAGTTTTATAAATGTGATTTCTAATAGTTACTAATTGTATAGGGTATGGTATCTCCTATTGAATTTGATGTTCTTTTGATAAACTCTGTGATTAGGAAAGGGGTTTTTGTTTAAAAAGTACGTGTTGATCATTTCTTAAGTCTTCGCGTATAGCGGATCCAGAACAACAGTGTTGTAATGACATAATGGTGTAATCTTTTGCTCGTGAAAGATATTTGTAAACCTTCACGATAATGGAACAGAATATGGAATCGCCGACTGCTGCAAGCCCCCTGCCGGAGCCCGAGGGCCAGGAGAGTGAGACTGACTACTCAAGCATCAGGGGGAAGGTATGTGTTCATATCATAATATTATAATAATATTTTGATTATTGATTGTTTACCTACCTACATCATTTTTGCGTTAAGCTGTAGGGTAGGCACTGTACTCCCTTAGTTTTAGAATATTCAACCAGGCATAGCCATGTAACCTTGAATACACCATAGGTATCATGAAGACCCTAGTCATTACAAATAATATGTAACATATTTGGTTGTTCAATAAATGCTTCCAAATGCTATTCTTGATTCTTTATGCAATGTATGGTACATTGCTTAAAGAATCAAGAATCACCTTTTTATTTGTAAGGAAACAATTATGAAATCCATACATGTTAGAAATTTGCCAAGTGCATTACATTGTATTGCTAAGGGTGTTACACACACATAAATGTAATGATGCAATTCATATTATGATGCAATAATTTTATCTGATGAAACTTAATTATAATTTTTACCCTGTTACTGTGGACTTAAAAAATGTAATCAAAAATATTTGTTATAGTGGGGTTCTTAAGTAGTACTTACTTACTCAAAAAAAAAAACTCAAAGAACGTTTATTCAATTTAGGTAGGTATACTACACTTATTGACGTTCAGTTATTTGTAACATATACGATTAACAATATAATGGTTACTTGATTAAAAATGTAAAAATATAAATTATTATTATGTTAAAATCCATACTACTATTATAAGTGCTAAAGTGTCTGTCTATCTGTCCGTCTGTCTGTCTGTCTGCTATGCTTTCACGGCCCACCTTTTCAAACAATTTTGATGAACTGTGGTATAAAGGTAGGTTGCATCCTGGGAAAGGACATAGGCTATTTTTTATCCCGGAAAATTTGAGAGTTCCTCACACACAAAGTCGTGGGAATCATCTAGTCTTAAATATATTAAGTAGATATAAGTACTATCTTATTACATAATATACACTTTACTTACTTAGGCATGCTTTTAACAAAGCTGTCTTTTCCATGAAATACATGAGAGTAAATTTTAAAGAAAATAGGATCTTCTTCTTCTTCTTGTTGATGCGGCTTTGCAGGGCTCTGTAGCGAGACCCAGTATCACTTTGACCGTCGCCGATCTATTGTGATCACCACTATCTAAAGTTCCTGACCAATGTTGCCTTGCCATTAGAAACAGCAGCAACTTTTTGGCCGGGATGTTTTTTGCCTCTTCAGGGTCCTCCTAGGGAAACACCCCTAGGAGGAGGCTGCGCTTGTGCATTAACGCGGGGCAGTAACAGACAAGGTGCAGAGGCGTTTCCTCCGCCTCACAGCAAAGCCTGCACTTGTCTGTTTCTCGGAGCTTTAGGTTGAAAGAAGAGAGAAGAAAATAGGATATTTTACATTTTATTTTGACATTCAACAAGATATCATTAAATTGGTTCACTTATATTTTTTTTTTTTTCATAATAAATATCACATGTATGACTGTACATGTTAGTCTGTTACTAAATGTACATACTATTTTATTTTTTCCTAAAGTACTACTATCCTAAAGTTCATTATTGTATTTCAAGATGATACTGGTAAGCCCCACTGCGGACGAGTATGACCTCCTGCGCAAGCACTTGCTGGAGAGGCTAGACACCGGCAATGGAGAGGTCATCTATGACATAGGACATGGAGAGGGTAAGCATTCAAGTCACTCCAGCCAGCTTAGCACATTCCAGGATCAAGGCAGTCCACCCATGTTGGCATGGATTTCCAGGAGAGCTGCTGGGAAGCCCATGTAGGCTTTTTTTAGGTGGACACACACCAGCACTCGAGCAGTACATGTTTTGGTGCAGCTATGTTAATATCAAGAAGTTGGTTAAGACTATAACTTATGCCTTGTGCACATGTAACAGATTTTGGCAAAATTTAGTACATAGATAGCTTTGTGGTGTGAGAGAGTCCCTAATAAGTAAAATAACAGTTTATCAGAATTTATGAAATAGCTTATCTATATATATAAAAATGAAACCCGTTTTCCTTGGTCACGGCATCACGCGTGAATGGTTGGACCGATTTCAATAATTCTTTTTTTGTTGTATTTGTTATTATTAGGAGAAGGTTCTTACGGAAAAAAATATTAAGAAAATCTCTCAGAAATATTGAAAAACATACATTTAATTTTGCATACTAAGGCGGTACGAAGTTCGCCGGGTCAGCTAGTAGCTTTATAAAACTACACCTAGAATCTTGTTACCTAGTAATTATCTATTTTTTTATGAAGAAAGAGTTGTTGCATTATGCAATAAGCAGATAAGCAAAGGTTAAGTTTGTCTCAATTTTCATAATTATTTCCAATGACTATGATTCTATCTATTTTGTAATCTAAGACCAGTTTTTAATTATTATGTAACAACAAAGTATGACCTACGAGTATGAACCCGTATATAACTACCAAAAATGATTTAAGTAGACCCTTACCGACAAGGAAGTAGTCTGATTTCAAGTTTATTAGACACTAGCTTTTGCTTACTTAGATTTGATTTTCATACAAATTTCAAATCCCTATTTTACCAATCACAGAGACATGAAGAAATCTTCTGGACCAGGTCCAGGCCCACAAGGGGCTGTAGCGCCAATGATAATGATGATTTTACCCCCTTAGGGGTTGAATTTTCAAAAAACCCTTTCTTAGCAGATGCCTATGTTATAATAACTATCTGTATGCAATGTTTCAGCCAGATCTGTCCAGTAATTTGAGCTATGAGTCTTTTATATATTTAGAAATATTACCCTAATATTGGGGTATTTGGTTTTGTACAGATGGCAGAGGGCTGACAGAAGATGAATACAGCGCGTCAGTGGCGACGCTTCAGTCGCTGGTGAGCGGCGAGCGCATATCGTGCGTGGAGCTGCGGCGCTGGGACTGCGGCACCGGCCTCACGGGCCAGTACCTGCTGAGGACCGAGCTCGACCATAACGACTTCATGGAGATCAGGTGAGATCTCCTATACCGCCTTATATTCCAACTTATGTATAGTTTCATTTAAGCTCGCTATGGACGATTAAGTCATTTGACGTAAGTGGACACTAAATTTTTTGTCCACTAATGGAATTAGTTCAAATGATTTACGTATAGATGGGCAGTTCTTCCTATTCTAAGCAATGGAGCACAGATTTCGCACTTAAGGTCTAAAATCTTATGACCCCAATTGACTTTTGCTGAGGATGTGGGCACTGGATTTCCGTTGTTTTTTCTCCGGAAAAATTGTATGTATATGTCACCGTAAGATTATAAAATCCGTTAGATTATAATCTAACGGTTTCTATCCCGCGAGATTATAAACTGTCGAAAGATTGTGAACCGTTCAATGTTCTGAGTATTAATTTATGAAATATTTATTGTTTTTACGTTTTCTTGTCTCTTTCTTGTACAGTTCGCGCGCGAGTTGAATGCAGAGTAAATGTAAGTGTCACCATACATTTACTCTGCATTCAACTCGCGCGCGAACTATAGGTTAGCTTAGGGTTTGACATGAATATTCAGGTAGTGCCCGGCCGCAGGCCGGGCACTTAGGTTCTGTCGGGTTAATATACCTAATATATTACAATTTACCGAAAAATAACGCGTTAAATTGTAAGCAGTATGATACGGTTCACAATCTGTCGACAGTTTATAATCTATCGAGATAGAAAACTATATTATAATATATTATAATCTAACGGTTTTTACAATCTTACGGTGACATATATATACTAATATATTAGATATAAATGTGAAAGTTTGGATGGATGGATGTATGGATGGATATTTGTTACTTAATCACGCCAAAACAGCTGAACGGATCTGGATGAAATTTGGCACAGAGATAGATTATAGTCTGGTATAGCACATAGGCTATTTTCTATCCCGGAAAACTGAGGAGTTCCCGCGGGAACCATAAAACCTCAATCCACGCGGACGTAGTCGCGGGCATCAGCTAGTATAAAATAATGTACTTGCAGGGTGGCGGTAGTGGGCAACGTGGACGCGGGCAAGTCCACGCTGCTGGGCGTGCTGACTCACGGCGAGCTGGACAACGGGCGAGGCTACGCGCGGCAGCGGCTGTTCCGGCACAAGCACGAGGCCGAGAGCGGCCGGACCAGCTCCGTGGGCAACGACATCCTGGGCTTCGACTGCATGGGTGAGTCTACTTGTGGAGTGGGCAAGTCCATACCGGTGGGTGTTATGACAAGGTTGCGAGCTAAGCACGGGGAAAGCAGCGATCACTTACTAGTTGTGAGTGCATTTGATGCTTCCAAAGCATTATCCTAAAGTATTGTCCTAGCAGGTGTTTGTTTGCCTGGTGGGAGGCTTCGGCCGTGGCTAGTTACCACCCTACCGGCAAAAGACGTGCCGCCAAGCGATTTTGCGTTCCGGTACGATGCCGTGTAGAAACTGGAGGGGTGTGGGTTTAATATAACTGCCATGCCCCTAACAGGTTAGCCCGCTACCATCTTAGACTTCGTCATCACTTAGCATCAGGTGTGATCGTAGTCAAGGGCTAGCTTGTAGTGGATTAAAAAAAAAACCCTGGTTCGGAAATTTATAATTCGGACATTCGTCAGAGTGATTCAATTGAGAAAAGTGACATCTAGTTTGCCATTTAGAAATGTCTTGGACTGGTTGTCCTTATGTTAAGCCGTCTTGTATGTGAAAATAGTGTTCACTTCCTCTTTTCCATTTTACCTCTAAATAATCCATTTTTTAAATAAGATTAAACAAATTATTTATTTCACTTCGGACAACTTGTGCCACATATGAAATGTTGTGATTACCACTAGTTCGGAGAGCTCTAAGCGGTTCTACTGAGATGAACCGGCAAGAATCTCAGTAGTTGTTACAAAATGTAGCTAATACACAATACATAGGTAATGTAACAAGAATTAAACTGAGTTGTGGGCTGCTGAATATGAAACAAATGTCTTCCATCAATTCATTAAAAAAAAAAACAACTTTTTCCCCAAGGAATTCATCAATAGTATAATAGCCTTTACAAATGCTGTTATACACAGTCTTTAAATTTATGCAATGGCAAATCTCATTTGGACTTTAGCAACATTTACCTTGTTGGCAGGTAATGTGGTAAATAAGCCAGAGCACGGGGCGCTGGACTGGGTGAAGATCTGTGAGAAGTCGTCCAAGGTGATCACATTCATAGACCTGGCGGGGCACGAGCGGTACCTCAAGACCACCGTGTTCGGTATGACGGGCCATGCGCCGGACTTCGGCATGCTGATGGTGAGAATAACATTTATATTGTGGGACTGGCATTTTCTTGTTAAATTCCCGTACTAAGGCTACGCTAGCAAATATGTCAAGCATACAAAATATTTCTTTACTAGCTGGTGCCCGCAACTCTGTCCGCGTGGATTAAGGTTTTTTGGTTCCCGCGGGAACTCTTATGCTATAGTCTGGAATAGCCTATGAGCTATTCCAGACTATAATCTATCTCTGTGCCAAATTTCATCCAGATCCGTTCAGCCGTAGGGGCGTGATTGAGTAACAAACATCCATCCATACATCCAAACTTTCGCATTTATAATATTAGTTTACATTTGCAAAACATTTTAAAATTAAGTGCAAATCAAGTATTGCAATTGTTTATAGTTTATTGCAACCCAATAGTTTTAGGTTAAAACATTATAAGCAAACCAAATGACTTTACTGCAATTTTATTTTCGTTTATCAAGTAGGTTATTCGCAAATCACTTTATTTACTCCCATTTTTATTTTACTTTATTATATCTTACTACTTTATTACTCATAGCGATAAGG
This sequence comes from Erebia aethiops, assembly GCA_923060345.2. Lineage (NCBI taxonomy): Eukaryota > Metazoa > Arthropoda > Insecta > Lepidoptera > Nymphalidae > Erebia > Erebia aethiops. The sequence continues at coordinate 17,296,226 of OV281091.1, read as the reverse complement.
CCTTACACGCCTTTACACCGTAACAAGTTGTAAATTCTGTCACGATTAGTTTTACCTCTGTTTTTTTTATTTGTTTGTGTGTAATAAAGTGTTTTTTTAACATACTTGCTCATAAAGTGGCTCTAATTTCACCGCAATTAGGCACATAATATTGACACCTATAAATAATCAAACTGTGACTTTTTCATTACTATTATTCACAAGTGAGGTATAGAGTTTTTGTTTTATTTTATCTACTAAATAAAATTATTTTGTAGTATTATTTTCTTCACAAGTGTGTTAAAAAACGTCGTATGATACACGTGTGTATTGATGATTACCGTCCTCGGTATCTTAAGACCCTCACCTAACGGCTCGTCTCAATGGCGCTTCAGCGGTAATCACCAACATTACACACTTGTACCATAATGTACTTGGACCACTTGCTACAAGGACTTGTAGCAAGTGATCTTATGATGATTAATTTTTTAATATATGTCGCATTTGTTGTCAGATTGGCGCCAACGCTGGTATAGTGGGCATGACCAAGGAGCACCTGGGGCTGGCGCTGGCGCTGGCCGTGCCTGTGTTCGTGGTGGTCACCAAGATCGACATGTGTCCGCCCAACGTGCTGCAGGTAACCTTCATACAACGTTGGCAGATTGGCGCCAACGCTGGTATAGTGGGCATGACCAAGGAGCACCTGGGGCAGGCGCTGGCGCTGGCCGTGCCCGTGTTCGTGGTGGTCACCAAGATCGACATGTGTCCGCCCAACGTGCTGCAGGTAACCTTCATACAACGTTGGCAGATTGGCGCCAACGCTGGTATAGTGGGCATGACCAAGGAGCACCTGGGGCAGGCGCTGGCGCTGGCCGTGCCCGTGTTCGTGGTGGTCACCAAGATCGACATGTGTCCGCCCAACGTGCTGCAGGTAACCTTCATACAACGTTGGCAGTTTGGCGCCAACGCTGGTATAGTGGGCATGACCAAGGAGCACCTGGGGCTGGCGCTGGCGCTGGCCGTGCCCGTGTTCGTGGTGGTCACCAAGATCGACATGTGTCCGCCCAACGTGCTGCAGGTAACCTTCATACAACGTTGGCAGTTTGGCGCCAACGCTGGTATAGTGGGCAAGACCAAGGAGCACCTGGGGCTGGCGCTGGCGCTGGCCGTGCCCGTGTTCGTGGTGGTCACCAAGATCGACATGTGTCCGCCCAACGTGCTGCAGGTAACCTTCATACAACGTTGGCAGTTTGGCGCCAACGCTGGTATAGTGGGCATGACCAAGGAGCACCTGGGGCTGGCGCTGGCGCTGGCCGTGCCCGTGTTCGTGGTGGTCACCAAGATCGACATGTGTCCGCCCAACGTGCTGCAGGTAACCTTCATACAACGTTGGCAGTTTGGCGCCAACGCTGGTATAGTGGGCATGACCAAGGAGCACCTGGGGCTGGCGCTGGCGCTGGCCGTGCCCGTGTTCGTGGTGGTCACCAAGATCGACATGTGTCCGCCCAACGTGCTGCAGGTAGCCTTCATACAACGTTGGCAGATTGGCGCCAACACTGGTATAGTGGGCCAAGGAGCACTGCCTGGCAGAAAAATTATGATTCGCGAAGGCACTTTGTTCATGTAGAAATTGTAGATTATACGCAGACTGCATGATTGCAGGGTGATTCCGATCTGATGGTTTACTCGAACTGTTTAAGGATCATACAAACTTTTTGACGTGTACGCATCTATGAACTCTTTAAACAGGTCAAATTATCCGTTTGACAAACGATTCCGAACAATTTCGATTTATGTGTAATGATTTCGTTACACAATCGGGGGCCTGCCTGTTGAAGTGTTTGAAGTGGGAGGGGGCATATTATCGCGATTTTGGTATCATAGGATTTTATGCACATATCACACTCATAATTCCTCAATATAATGATTGTGTGATAGGCGCGAAAGTAACATTTCCTTCCTTGTCTCTCACCGAGTAGTTTTATTTCGTTGTGTTTCCAGGATAACCTGAAGCTGCTAATCAGAATCCTGAAGTCGTCCGGATGTCGCAAGGTGCCGGTGATGGTGAAGACCAAAGACGATGTGATCGTTAGCGCTACCAATTTCGTTTCTCAGAGGTATTTGTCAAATCATTTTATGTTGCGTATGGTATAAAATGGGTCACGCCAAATTCAAAGGCCGCTCAAAGGGGTCTTGATTTTACAAACAGAATTATCCCCAACTGATTGAACTGAAATTTTGCATTCGTTTAGTTTGGATGACAATGCATGGTTGGATAAGTGACGTCATTATAAATCCAATATGGCGGACTCCCAAAGATGGCGTCATATTAAATTATATATGGCTGACGATAAAGCTTGTTTTAAAAATGTTTCTAAATTCTGTACACTATTGCATTTATGATATTGGAATGGATTTAATAATTTTGGTAATGCGTTTTCATTGTTGAGAAAAGATTTTCTTTTTCTAAGAAGAGATTTTGTACAAATGTAAAAAAATGAACTCAGCAACAAAGATTTTCTCTCCATTGACCTTATGTCCAATCTTCCAAGTGTCGAACGTGACTGCGGACAAAGTGGAGCTACTGACAATGCTCCTCAACCTATTATTTTCTAACTACGCGAAACCAGTGCGATACATCGAGGATGTTAATCTTCTTCCCCAAAAATTTTTATACGTAACCTTTAGTAAATGTAGATTTTGGTAATGTCTTGCATGGCGTTACTTGTATTTGAATGTGTGTTTGGATTGTCTGCAGGCTGTGTCCAATCTTCCAAGTGTCGAACGTGACTGGGGACAACCTGGAGCTACTGACGATGTTCCTCAACCTGCTCAAGACGCGGATGCCGTCGCAGGACGACAAGCCCGCCGAGTTCCAGATAGATGACACATACTCGGTGCCTGTGAGTGTGCCTTTATTATAATTTTTTGAAGTAAAAACTTCTTTAGGCGCGTTGAGTACTTTATGGTAGGGGGTAAAAATGTGGAAACGCGTGACCGACACCTCACGTTGTTATTTTAAATATTCGTTTTCTCTTCTATCGGCAGTCCCTATGACTGCCAAACTTTTTGTGGTCCTCAAGTCAGTCGTGATGCTGGTGGTTTGTTAAGAGCTGGTACTGTGAGAGTTCAAAGCACTAAGTCTAGGCCTAGTATTCTTAAACCCAATGGCGATAATGATCCGTATGACTTAATGCGTAGAAGCAGATTAGCTCCTCCACATGAAACTCGTATTGGGAGTCAGTTTTCAACAAGTAGATCTCGAGCTAAGAGTATCAGCCCCTGTCGGATTAAAACTAAACAACCAAGTCCAGAAACTCTTAACAAAAGTAGAAGTAAATCAGTGAGTCGAGTTAATGAACTATGGATTGATGAAGATAATTCAACGGACAAAAAGAAGTCTATATTATCTTGTGACATAAACCCTTACGACTTGGTTAAAACGAGTAGTAATTCTAAATCTATGGTAGAAATTGAGTTTGACGATGATTTCGGGGATGTTTTTCAGGATTCTTCTAAACCTAGGTCCTTAAATAAGTCTAAATCTGATACAAATGTTAAAGCGATCAGTGGACAAAGAATTCGGGTGTCAAATGAACTTAAACCTAATAGTTTAGAAGATGTTTCTGTATATGACCCTGTCAATTATGATCTCAAAAATTATGACTTCAAATCTACTGATATGTCTTCAGCATTATCTTTACCAAACATTAAAACTGAAAGTAGTAAATTAGCATCCCTAGGAAAAAGTAGTAATAAAAAAGTAGCAAGTATATCAACTGCAAATCGTGTAAAGCAGAAGAGTGTTTCACCCAAAAGACCACCGAGAAGAGTAAGACATAACAAAACTGAAGACGACAGCGAAAGTGATAATCAGCGCTTACCTGAAAGAAACTTTAATAAAAAGCCCACCAGTGATTATTCACGCAGTCCCAAATATAAAAATCACAATTCCGATACTATTAAATCTATTCTTAAAAAACCAAGAAACTACGAGTTAAATGACACTAAAAACAAAGTCGAAATAACTGAGGCCTCATTTGAAAGTAAACGTATTAATTCGTCACAATTTTATCTTCCAAAACCTAAAGATAGGAGCTTGAATTCATCTCAAAATATATATCAACGAAAAAGAGTTCAATTTCTTGTTGAGAATGAAGAAACCAAAGTAATCTACACAGCAGACTTAAGTTTACATGATAGTAATTTAAAAGAAGAAAAACCAATCATTATTATTGAGGCCGAAGAGGAGGTTATTGCTGAGGGTGATGTTGTAAGCCATAGTTTAGAAGCAGTTGAAAATAATATAACACATTTGAATGACACGATTAATCTCCAAAATGATTCAGAGATGTATGAAGATGTGCAAATCAATTTAGAGTTGAATAAAATTGCAACAGACATCATAGCAACAAATATAAATAATACAATTCAAAAAGAACGTGATGCTATTACTACAAATAAGGAAGGTAATATTTATTGAACTTTATATATCGGCAGTCCCTAGCTATGACTGCCAATATTTAAAAAAAAATTATCGATTGTGTAAGAAAACTGTCAAATAACACAAAAGTCACCTAATTACCGGTCTTTTTTAAAATTTACTAGCTGATGCCCGCGACTTCTACCGCGTGAATTTCGGTTTTTTGGTTCTTTCATTTTCGGGGATACAAAGTATCTGTGTTATTCCATTGCTTTAATCTATCTCTGTGCCAAATTTCATCCATATTCGTTCAGCCGTTCTGGCGTGATTGAGTAACAAACATCCATTCATATATCCATCCATCCAAACTTTCGCATTTATAATATTAAGTATAGATTAATATAGATTGATAACAGTTTCCTCATTTGTTATCTCTGGAAACCTTAGATATCTACTTCGAAAGAAATCGTACACAGGAGCTGATGGAAATTCTTACATTGATATAACTTTATATATTTACTAAGTTACTAAGGCCAAATACAAAGTTTCCTCAAAATTACAAGTAAAATGTTTTAGATTTTCTCTCTTTTCCTGACCGTTGAGCTATTAAGGACATGGGTAGTGCTAATCGCGGTTTTATCTTCCAGGGGGTAGGAACAGTAGTGTCGGGCACCACGCTGGCAGGCGTGATCCGCCTCAACGACACTCTACTGCTGGGCCCAGACCCGCTGGGCCGGTTCACGCCCATCACAGTCAAGAGCATCCATCGCAAGCGCATGAGCGTCGCTGAAGTGCGCGGCGGACAGACCGCAAGCTTCGCGCTTAAAAAGGTATGTGTACTTTAGCTACTGTTTTATTCTCCTAATCTCCATTTCCTCCATAGTGACACTGGAGGAAGTTCTGCGAGCTCTTTGGAGCTGCTGCTAGACCTTGACAGCTTTGATGAAAATGTATCGACACATTCAATCGATTGTTTCTTGCTTGTGAATTTAATCTTGACAATAAAAATGTACGCAAAAAATAATCTTGTTGAACTGTGGCGTTTATCGCCACTCTTTTTTTTTTGACACCTAAAAATTAATAATATATAAAACGTTCATTACTCATCCCATTTGTATGTCTATCTATTCGTCGACGTCTGGATTTGAACCCGGTTCGTTTACTTCTAGTCGACAGGCCGCCCTGATGCGCCGCAGATGTGTTATGAGGGGTCGACGAAATTGTTATTCTAGATGTGAAATCGTATTAATACCTCGTAAGCTCAACTACGATACATCGTACAACATAATATATTGGTAGTCTTAACAAATAAAATATTTCGTACTAATAAGTAATACCCGCGAATTCGCCTCTCGCCTGCGATTTTACGAAAATAAACTTTTAAAAGTGCTATTGAATCGTCAAGCGAGTCTAGCATTGGTTCGGAATGACATTCCTACGAAGAAGAGTCAGCAATAAATTCTTTTTTTTTTAATCCTAGATTTACAATAGTTTATTAGTATTTTGTGATTTAAGAGCGATAAGTACGTTTTTACATACAAGTTGAATCATGTCAACCAGATACCGCCAGGCGAGTTCTGACCATCGTCATGACTCACGAGTTTGTAAAAACCTTAACGCCCGTGTATCACAATTCACAACGTTTTTAAATACATTCGTGAGAAAAAATGAAAATAAAACTCGAGTATGCAGGTACTAGGTACTCACTAGAAAATAATTCCTAACGCCCATGCTTGTTTCAAGATTTTTGGCGGCTATTAATTTTGCGATATTTTTTCTCACATTTTAAATAGTTGATTTAATACTAAGTATTATTCCAAATCACTTGGACCACTCATTTAAAGGATCGATGACACGCTTTTAAAAAAAACGCGCAGAATTGAGAACCTCCTCCTTTTTGTAAGTCGGTTAAAAATGGCGCGTTTTTGTAATTGAGTTTTTTTTAAAGCTCCATTGGCTCTAGGTTCTAGCACTTACCTTCGAGCCTCGACTATTCAGAAATTTAGAAGTAAATTGGACCTACAAAAATAAAAAAGGGCAAGAAAGCAGTAAATTAAACTTACAAGCACTGTTCATTGCATCTGTAATTTTTTTATTTTCTGATTTATTGAAAAATAAATATCAAAAGTATGGACACAGTAAAGTTTACAATCCCGAGCACTATTAGTTTTATCATTTTCATACTTAAAAAAACTTCAACAGCCTCTTTCAGGAGCATACTTTAAATGGGTTATAGAATTTTATTACATTAGAGTACCTACGCTCATTCTTACGAATGACTTAGGGAGTTTCTTGAGGCGGAGCGAAGGAGTCGCGAGCCTATTGCCATTTCTAGTTTGTGTTTTATCGCATATTTTTCGTGTCCCTCAGATCAAGCGGTCGCAGATCCGTAAGGGCATGGTCATGGTGTCTCCCGCGCTCAACCCGCAGGCGTGCTGGCAGTTCGAGGGCGAGATCCTGGTGCTGCACCATCCCACCACCATCTCCTCGCGCTACCAGGCCATGGGTACCAGTGTTTTTTTTTAATCCACTACAAGTTATCCCTTGACTGCGATCTCACCTGATGGAAAGTGATGATGCAGTCTAACGGCCGAAATTAATAATCAATCTATCTGTAGTCTGTCGATAAGTTGCTTAGCAACATTGGACGCGCTGGGCGAAATTCGGTTGGGAGGACATTTATTATTATATATGTCACCGGAAGATTGTAAAAACCGTTAGATTATAATATAACGTTTTTTATCTCGATAGATTGTAAACTGTCGACAGATTGTGAACCGTAAAATACTGCTTACAATTCAACGCATTATTTTTCGGTAAACTGTAATCTATTAGGTATATTAACCCGATAGAACCTAAGTGCCCTACATTACCTGAATATTCATGTCAAACCCTAACAATGCAGAGTAAATGTATGGTGACACTTACATTTACTCTGCATTCAACTCGCGCGCGAACTGTACAAGAAAGAGAAGAAAACGTAAATACTTACAATAAATATTTCATAAATTAATACTCAGAACATTGAACGGTTCACAATCTTTCGACAGTTTACAATCTCGCGGGAAAGAAACCTATAGATTATAATCTAACGGATTTTACAATCTTACGGTGACATATATATTTTAAAAAAATGTGTGTTGGTGTGCAGTGCACTGCGGCAGCATCCGGCAGACGGCGTCCATTCTGTCGATGTCGCGCGAGTGCCTGCGCACCGGCGACAAGGCGCTAGTACGCTTTCGCTTCATCAAGCACCCCGAGTATCTCAAGCGAGGACAGCGGATGGTGAGACACCTTACTAATCAAATCAAATCAAATCAAATCAAATAATGTTTATTCAATATAGGTAGGTAAACTACACTTATTGACGTCTAGTTATTTATAAAATATAATGGTGATAATAATCAGTAACGGTATCTTAAAACTAAAGCTACGAGGGTTCCAAACGCGCCCTGGTCTGAGAAGAGCCCACAACAAACTCAGCCGGGTTTTTTTTTCATTATCACCATTTCACAAATCATCTTAACTATAATAAGGAACTATCAGAGCCATTAGAACAAATCATTGCCAAGCTTCCTTGTCTTTTAAGTAATCCTTTACATGGTAATAAGATTTTTTAATGAGTTTACGTTTTACATTAACTTTGAACTTATTCAGAGACATCTTCAACATGTCTTCTGGAAGCTTATTGCAGAAGCGGACAATGATAATGAAAGAACTCGAACTTTAATTCACTATAATCCGCCACAGTACGTAAATCTATGTGGTACAGTGTGTATATTGCACTTGTAGCTTGTAATATTCACCACAACACACAAATCTTCACAATTATTTTCAACGTACGTTTCACTCCGACACCAGAGCATCTTCTGATGTTGATTCGACAATGCACGATTGTAAAAGGGGGATCTATCCAATACACCTTACTAAATCTTACTGGTACACAATGTGATGATGTATTGAGGTAACTATAAAGATCCATCCTCACTACTAATGGACAATCCTTTACGTATATGGAGGTAAGGAGAATCAAATGTGTCCGTCGAAATGCATTAAATTGGGGGCGCCACATTAGCATCAGGGTAAATTTAAAAGGAAGCGCCAAATATTATTAGAGTAGGTTTGAGAAATAAACAAGGAATGAAAACATTCATCATTATTTTGTACAACGTAAGTTGTTAAATTTTTTAATAAATAACTACTTAATTATATTAAATTTTTTCACTCGGCATACTTCATAGGCATGATGACAGTAACCAAGAATCAATGAAATCATGAATTTATCTAATGAAATGGGATTCATGGATTATAAAAAACTTATTTATTTTTCTATTTCAAGTGAGATTGCTATTTACTTTGATAAAATAAAACGATAAAATACAGCAATCCGCCATAATGGATTAAACACCAAGAAGCGAATGACGTCACAATAGTTTGTTTTCGAGCTTTGACAATCACACTATTGTTTACTGCACACTGTACCGAGTACATTGGTAAAAATAATAGTATACTTACCAAGTAAGTAGTTCCAGTAATTGTTTTAGTACTTAGTTAATTATTATTTATTTTCATATAGTTCTAAGTCCGGATACAATAAAAAAAACCATTGATCTATTAAAGGAGTCAGTTTAACATGTAATGTGTGGGGCAGGTGTTCCGCGAGGGCCGCACCAAAGCCGTGGGTAACGTGCTGCGGCCCGAGCCCGCGGCGACCGGAGCCCGCGCCGCGCCCGCGCGCCCCTCCCGACACGCCGCGCGCGCGCCGCAGCCCGCCGGCGAGAACCGACCCGCCGCGCACACGGTACAATACAGACTATAGTCCCATAAACTTATCTAGCCCGTTGGCCAAAATTGGAACTATAGTCCTGTTATTATCTCGCTGCAGACTCGGCCATAAATCATTCGAGTGTTTCTCTCTTTCCCACTCACGGGCCCTATGGCAATAAGACAGAGGCCGTGACATAGGGCCCGTGAGTGGGAAAGAGAGAAACACTCGAATGATTTATGGCCGAGTCTGCAGCGAGATAATAACAGGACTATAGATTTTTATGCCTGTTTAGACTTAGTTCATCGATATATGTATATCTAGGTAACAGATGGGCCCTTTCATAGAAAAAAGTTGGGCGTCCGACTTGTAGGGCGTGCCCCTCACCTGTATAATAGGCCTATTACACTGCACTTTTCACAGGGACCCTTAACTCTGAATCAGTGTTGTGTAATAACAGTTAGGGAGAAAGGTTCCCTAATTTAGTCCTTATTCCTTTGTATTAAGCGTCGTCAAAACTAGCGGCCACGCCGACCCTTACCTCAGGGCCCTGTGAAAAGTGCAGTGTAATAGCTTTATAAGCCTGTCCTTGTCCCCGCCCTAGCGCTGTCCCGTTTTTAAGACTAGGTGGCGTTAGTAAAATAGGTCCACATTCTTTGTTTGACAGGGCCCATCTATGTAAATTGAGGTGGTTAAGTACAAAAGTTTTTCCTACCATACTTGAATAAGTCCGACGACGACCTCCGTGGCGCAGTGAGTAGCGCTGTTGCCTTAACGTGCGGAGGTCCCGGGTTCGATCCCCGGCAGGGTCAATTTAGGAATTTATAATTTCTGAATTTTCCCTGGTCTGGCCTGGTGGGAAGGCTTCGGCCGTGGATAGTTACCACCCTACCGGCAAAGACGTGCCGCCAAGCGATTTAGCGTTCCGGTACGATGTCGTGTAGAAACCGAAGGGGTGTGGGTTTAATATAAATGCCCCTAACAGGTTAGCCCGCTACCATCTTAGACTGCATCATCACTTACCATCAGGTGTGATCGCAGTCAAGGGCTAGCTTGTAGTGGATAAAAAAAAAGGGTTTCTCTATTTGATACAGCAACAAACGCAGCAGCAAACGACGGAGAGCGACGTGACGGCGGTGGACTCGCCGTTCGAGGTGCAAGCCGACAAGCGAGCCGCCGCGCGCCGCCGCAAGCGACACGACAAGCCGCCGCCGCCGCCCCAGCCCGCGCTCGCCGCCAACTAAACACACAGACACAGAGACAGACAGAACACACACAACTTTCAATTGAACACAGTGCCACAACAATGTGCCGCCTATATCACATCCGAAAGAGGCAAAACTACCCTCGAGTGTAGAGTGCCGCCTACAAATAGACACACATACAATTGCTTGACAAAAAGACATGAGTACATTTTTTGACGTTTCCAGTACTACCACATTTTTATGAAAAATAATTAGTGCTGGGGACAAAAGGAAGGGGGAAAGGAAAGGAAGGAAAAGCTGGGGAAGGGAAGGGCAGGAAGGGATACGTAACTATAGAAAAGTAGTTGATGGCTCAATCTAAAAACAGAGAAGCAGAAAATGGTTCATTGACTCGGTCACCTGACACAACTGAACCATTATTTATAATTTGACATAAGCTAATGTTAAAATGTGTTGTCTAATTAAAAATTCTAAAAAATCTTATAGTACTATAAACGCACACCATAACACATTGTCTTGTTCTGATACAAATGGAAAATGACAATTATGCAGCAATACTTAAGTAATAATTATAATTTTCAATCTAAATTTTTATCTATATTGATATTCTATGAATCCCATTGTTTTCTTTCTATAAAAAAATGGCTCAAGAAATAACACACTTTTACTTAACACACACTATACTAGATGCTCTCGACTCTAATATGAAATCATTATTTAAATAAAACTTTAATTTGCTGTAATAAAATAAGCTATCTCCATTCCAAATTTTTTTAGCCATTGTGGTATGGACAAACATCCAACGTCAAACTTTCACATCTAAAATATTAAGTAGGAATTCTTAAAATTCTGCAAAAAAAAAAAATATTGTTTGTTAAATTATTGAGTTTTTGCTGACAAATTTAACTGTTTCTTGAGAATTTTTGTAAAATTGACTATTTAAAATATTAAACAACAGTTTAAATAGATAAATGTTTTTATCTAGAAATATAGTTTAGTTATCAATGATTAGAACCATAATTCGATTTGTACATACTTTGAATTTTATTAAAAGAAACACAATTTCTCCAATCTGAACTAGTGATAATATAGTTTAATTCATACTACGAGTTATGGCTAAATAGCGAATGTTGGCTATTATAATTGCTAACTAGGTAGAAACTTGCCACTTGGTAATGATTCTATTGAACATAAAATGATAAAACTAACCCTAACTTTTAAAGCACTATTTCTATTTAATTTAATATAAAAGAGGAGGTGCTGGTAAGTTTTATGTGCAATAGATTTGCTATCAGTATTTATTGAAATAGTGGAATAATGTAATTTATTTTCACTGGAACACAAGTACAAATTCAAAGAATGTTTGTGGACTTATCTGCAACCAAAATAGTGGCTGATGTTTACATTTAAATGTCATTTTGAGAGCATTGAAAACAGTATGGGATTGTAAACAGAAGTTCGTAAAACAGATCTAGTGATCCAATCAGATCTTTAAGGCAAAGAAATGTATGAGTTATGATTACTTTACAAGGAAGGAAAATATATTATAATTTTATTTGGTTGGAATTTTATTTATATTGGTTTATAGTGTGTCATCAGAAAATAAAACTATTTTTTAGTTATGTTTGAATTTGATTTATAATTTTATTTCATGCAGTTAGCTGTATTTGTGAAGTTTTTTTTTCTTATGTAAGGACGCAAGAAAGTACTATAGTGTAATTAAATTAAGATATGACATTTTGGTACATAGATTATATGTTTATTTGATTGAATATAGTTATTATATTCCACATAGTGTTGCTAGTGTCTCGCCTTTGGCTCATACGCTCATGGTCCATATCATCTACAGTATTCACTTTCTAGTTTCTGTACCATTGTAATGTGATTTTTCTAGTGTAAGAGGATATTTTTATTGTTTTTTGAGAAATAAAACTAGCTGAAAGTGTAAAATGATTTTTATTATATAAACTAATCTACATAACAAAACCTCTAAATTATCTAGCTTAACTAAAACTACATCTATTTGAAGGTAAAAAGGCTACTTACAGAAATTACTTGGTTTTTTTGTGATGTTGACTCATTCTGCTGAACACAATACCTTAACTTGACCAAAACAAAACAGGGGCCATAATGCTAATGCTTATTATTTCTTAACTTACATGTTTTAGAATAAATAATCCTTATTTTAGGAATGTCAAGGTACATGACATAAAACTGTCATTTAGGGTAATATTGTTTAAGTATCAACACTCAGCAAGATATTTGAAAAAATTATGCTCAACCAACTGCTTCAGCACTTTAATTCAAATAAACTTCTTCACTCCGAGCAGTATGGTTTTACTAAAGGTCGATCGACAATTGATGCGGGCGCCGTGCTGTTAAAACATATATTCGACGCGTGGGAGAAATCACAGAATGCTATTGGTATTTTCTGTGATTTGTCTAAGGCATTTGATTGCGTTGAGCACGAGACGCTTTTAGTTAAGTTGAGCTACTATGGAGTCAAAGACACTGCGCTTGGCCTCATTGCATCCTACCTCAGTAATCGCATTCAAACAGTATGTGTCAACGATGTGAAGTCATCCGGATCAGCCTCACTAATGGGTGTCCCTCAAGGCTCCATTTTGGGTCCCTTCATGTTCCTAGTGTACATCAATGATTTGCCATATTTTGTTCGTAACACTTGTGATATTGTACTATTTGCTGATGATACGTCCTTGATTTTTAAAGTCGATAGACATAAGGACAACTTTGACGACGTAAATACTGCAATTTCTCAAGTCACGAACTGGTTTACGGTTAACAATCTACTTTTAAATACAAAAAAAACTAAATGTGTCGAGTTTGCATTGCCGAATGCCAGATCCACAAGTGATATTAAACTAATGGTAAATAACGACATGTTGAAAATAGAAGATACTACTGTGTTCCTGGGGGTGACCTTAGACGCAAAGCTTCAATGGGGCACCCATATATCAACACTTGCTGGCAAGCTTAGTTCTGCTGCTTACGCTGTCAGAAAGATTCGACAGTTAACTGACATCGAAACTGCCAGGATCGTATATTTTGCTTATTTCCATAGCATTATGTCTTACGGAATCTTACTGTGGGGTAAAGCGGCAGATATTCAAAAAATTTTTGTACTACAAAAAAGGGCAATACGAGCAATTTATAATTTAAAACCGCGTGATTCACTTAGAGAGAAATTTAAAGAAATTGGTATTCTAACAGTAGCCTCGCAATATATTTACAGTAATATAATTTTTGTAAAACAACACATCCATAATTATAAAAAAAAATGCGATCTGCACGATAGGCCAACTAGAGGCCGTAATAAGCTCGTGACTCCATCGCTCCGCCTCAAAAAAGTCAGAAGGTCATTCGTGGGAATGGGCATTATTTTCTATAACAAAGTTCCACAACCTATTTTGGACTTGCCAATAAATAAATTTAAGAAATCCATTAAAAGTATGCTCCTGAAAAAAGCTTATTATACTGTTGAAGATTATGTAAATGATAGAGGAGCATGGATTTGATCGCTCCAGCAATGCTGGGGACAGCGGTTACTGATTATAAATTAGTGTTTGAATATTAGTATTCAATTCGATGCTTTGATACGGGTAGACTGGGTATGTCACGCTCTCTTTAAACATTTCTGTGGTGGTGTCGTGTGGTGCGGGTTGTTACGTTCCCTCAAATATGGTCGAGCGAAGCAATGGCTGGATCATGCGTCATGCTCGTGAACGGGTGCCACCGGCGGGAATGGGGCTACTTTCTGTCTGCCCGTCTTTGACATGAATTGAATAAACAAATTTAAGAAATCCATTAAAAGTATGCTCCTGAAAAAAGCTTATTATACTGTTGAAGATTATGTAAATGATAGAGGAGCATGGATTTGATCGCTCCAGCAATGCTAGGGACAGCGGTTACTTATGTACACATTGATATAGTAATTGTAAATGAATTATTTAAAAAGAGCAACCACCGAGTTTCTTGCTGGTTCTTCTCGGTAGGAATGGCATTCCGAACCAGTGGTAGATTCACTTGACGATTCAAAAGTACTTGTAAAAGTTTATTTGAATAAAAAAAAAGATTTTGATTTTGATTTTTGTATTGCTTTATGTATTGGCAGTATGGGCCCAGGTTTAAATGAATTGCTATCTCTTTCAAAATCTTCCTTGTTCACAATAGAATCAGCCTCATTCACAAAAAAAACAATAAGTGTCAATCTATGATTTGTGGTAAATAATGTAGGGGAAAATTTAATATAATATAGAAAATATTGTTTATATTTACTTTCATTTACATTGAAATTCGTTTGATTTTAGTTTTGCCTAAAGCAAAAGTCTGTAAATTGCTTATAACATTGATAACTAGGGAACCCTAAAAATAGGATCAGTTCTTGTTTGAAACTCATATTGATACACACTATTTCTTTATCTGTTTCTTGGCATCATCAATACCTTTCCTAAGATTTTGACTGAATTTTCTATAGAAAGAAACAAACCTATTCACCTTCTCTGGATTCATTTCCGAGAGCTTTTCCTTTCCTCTAAAAAACACAGAAACAGCAAGTTGTGCTGCCCGTCTTACTGGGTAGGACTCTGCAATCTTCTGTACTAGATGTTCATTATTTGCTAAATATCTAAATAGTGTTCGTAGTGGCATTTTGAATCACTTGAATGATGTTTCAAATGAGCACATGTTTCGGTACTTCTGTAGCAGTTCTCGTTTGAGCCTCAGTTGTGTTCTTAATATCTCAAACTGCTTCAACTGATCCTGTTTGTTATACTCTATGCCGGGTAGACGTTTGATCTGAAAAACAAATACCCATATTAAGTTTAAGATCCACTACAGCCCATTGACATTCTACTGCTGGGCACAAGCCTCATAGGAGAGAGGGAAGTAGAGCTTAGACCCACCACGCTGCTCCAATGCGGGTTGGTGGGCTTTGACAACTATTATTATGTTAGTGAAAATAACCAGGACCGACGGCTTAACATGCTCTCCAAGGCATGGGGGGTTATACACCGCCAACTCCCTAACTCTGGGCTGAGACTACTAGGTGCTGAGACTTTCAAGCCAGAAAACTCCAATATTTAATTATGGCCCGACCTGGGACCTCGTCAGCGGCCGTCGAACATATTAACAACTAGACCAACAAGGCAGTCATTTATTGAAGTAAATGTATAATTCAAAGATTGATGACAAGAGCCTAGTTGCATTTTGGAGCAATGTTGTTTCAAAGAATATGCAAAATTTAAAAATAATGAAAGAAATGGCTGCAAATGAAATGAAATGAAAGGAAGTAGGATCTAACATTCTTATATTAAGCAACTTTGTTTGTGTGGTTTAGGGTTTTTTGATTCCCGCGGGAACTCTTTACCCTATGTCCTTCCCTGGGATGCAATATTTCTCTGTACAAAATTTTTTCAAAATCTATTTAAAAGATGGGCTGGGAAAGCGTAGCAGACATACACACTTCATCTGCGTGGAATAAGTTTTTTTGGATTCCCGCAGGAACTTCTCAATTTTCCGCGATAAAAAGTAGCCTATGTCACACTCTCCAGGTCCTCAACTATACCCATGCCAAAAATTACGTCGATCCGTTGCTCCGTTGCGCCGTGATTGAAGGACAAACCAACAAACAAACTGACTTTGGCATTTATAATATTTGTATGAAGTATGAATATTGGTACCTGAGAACGGGCGACGTCGAATTTCTTCTGCAGTTCTAATACTTTTAGACTACAATCCTGAGATTCCCTCGCTTTGGCCGAGTTGTCAAGGAAGTCTCGTTCTACGCTATACAACAGAAAGGGCACTGTTGTAACAATTGGCATTAGACAATAATGCTATAGAAAAGAATGAAGAATCTAAAAATAAAATGGAACAAACATTATACCTTCGTATGATTTCGTAAACAATCGGTAAAAAATCTACGTCTACTTCTTGAACAGTAAGCGGACTAAAATTGTTTTGATCAGAGTGGTCGGTGTTGTTTTCCATATTGTATGATTGTCTGATGATGCTTACCATAAAATGAACTTGCTTACGTTAAAACATGTAAATGAAAAATCTCTTTCAGAGTTTCAATGAATTTCGTGAAAATAGTTACTAAAAAATAGATCTCAATTTTGTTTCTCTGGTTAACTTGTCTCTGATTTTTATTTTTTATCCTAATATGTTACTTGTCTCTGCTGATTTTGTTCAAAATCACTAATCAGAGACAAGCAGAAAGCAGAGCTCTGGCAGAGCTGAACACAGAACACTTATTACTCCTAGAAGCAGAGGCAAATGGCAATGGTTAAGTCTGGGGTTAAGTTGTCTCTGGACAATTACCATAACTCAGACCATAGTGAAGAAATAGATTTTAATCTCTTATATATTAAAATCTATGAGTGAAGACCATGGGTGGACAAGTTTATCATTGGTGGAGACAAGATATTCAAAATGTTTTTTGACCATTTTGAGACGTCAAAGTCAAACAAAGATGTCTACTCTGGTTGTCTCTGGTAAAACCAAACTTATCTAATCTGTGATCTAAATTATTTATGTTTAACTGGTTCAACGATCTAAATTAATTTACAAAAATACTCAGAGTAAGTCTAGAAGAACATGGGAAAAATGTCGTCGAAAAAATATATTTAAGTTAATTTTATTCAGTAAAGCCTGTAAATTAAAAAAAAAGTTAAATAGATATTATGCTCAATAGGGCTGAAACGTAGAGCTGTAAAGCCAGTCAATAAAAAAAAATTAATGTCAGAATTCATAGAGTAAGCAAAATGAAAAACAACAACATGTCACGTAAGTGTCAATAAAAATGAAAAAGCAAAAGGTTACAAAACCAAACATTAACTAAATAACTTGTCTCCTCTGTTACAAAACGCGAAACCACCTCAAAACAGTTTTGTTTTAGGTTTTTAATCTGAGGTTTTATCAATAAAATGAAGTCCAATTGTGAATCGATTCTATAAATCCTTTACTCATTATAATGGACGAAGTTGCAAAATTAGAACACCTCTCTCTTGTGTCCAAAATATGTACGGAATTGGACAATCACTTGGGTTTGAATGATAAAGATTTAGGTAAGTCTTTACTTTTTCCTGACTGTTCCACGAAAATGTAAATATGTTGATGAAATGTACTTCGTAAATGTTCATAACACATGTACTAATATTTATAACACTGTTTAGCTTTAGGATTAATCGTTCTCTTTTTGTTGATTCACAGCTGAATTTATCATCGACCTAGCAGACAAGAATCCAACTTTCGACAACTTTAAAAAAGCTCTAATCGACAATGGAGCTGAGTTCTCAGACTCGTTTATGACGAATTTGCTTCGAATTATTCAGCATATGAAACCGGTTGGTGCTGAAAGCGAGAAAAATGATCAGAACAGTAAATCATCACACCCATTAGCTGCAAAGTTTCCAGGCTTGGCCATACCTAATGACAAACCTGCAACATTCTCTACAGATGATGAAAGTGAAGAGGAGGTAGATAATAATAAGAAAAACAAAAGAATCACTTCGAAAGATATTTTTAAAGATGAGCTTAAAAAAGAATCTTGTAGTATTGTTGATGATGCAATGGCTGCATTAGAAGCTTTAGCTCCTTCAAAAAGTGGCACAAAAGATGAGTTAACGCAAGATGTTAAAACAAGAGAGCACAGTCAAGATAGAAAAGACAGTAAGAAGGATAGTACATTAAATAAGAAATGGAAAAGCAGGAGCAAAAGCAGAGAAAGAGATAAAAGGAGCCATAGTAGAGAGAAGAAAAGAGCTAGAAGTCACAGCAGGGATAGAGAAAGGAGCCGGAGTAGAGACAAAGATAGAAAACGATCTAGAAGTCGTCACCGTCACAGATCTAGGTCAAGAGATAGGTCTAGAAGGTCAAAAGACAGATCTAGGTCAAGAGATAGATCTAGAAGGTCAAAGGACAGATCCAGATCAAGAGATAGATCTAGGAGGTCAAAGGAAAGATCCAGGTCAAGAGACAGATCTAGGAGGTCAAAGGAGAGATCCAGACGATCACAGTCAAGAGACAGGTCTAAAAGGTCAAGATCGAGGGACAGGTATAAGGGGGGCAGATCAAAGCACAGGAGATCAAGATCTCATTCTGGGGATAGAGAAGATAGAAATAGACATAGGGATAATGATTATGAGAGGAAGCCTAAGAAAAAGAGTCCAGATGTTGAGATCAGTGATGATCCAGAGCCTGGCAAGGTAAGCATTACTTCAAATTAAACAAAAGCTTGATAGAATTCCCATAACGAGTCCATCCTAACTAATATTATAAATTCAAAATATGTGCATTTGCTTGCTTGCTACACTTTCATCTTTTCAAGTTGTTTTGATGTTATTTGATACAGACATAGGTTGTGTCTCAGTGAATGGCATAAGCTACTTTTTATCCCAGAAATTAAAGGATTTCCCATGGAAGTTAAAAAAAAAACTTCTATCAGGTTGATGAAGTCTGGGCATAAGCCAGTATTAAATATTTTTTTATAAATATTTTTTCAGATATACAGTGGACGAGTGGCCAACATTGTGCCGTTCGGATGTTTTGTACAAATGGAAGGCTTGAGGAAGAGATGGGAAGGTCTGGTCCACATCTCACAGCTCCGGGCCGAGGGTAGGGTCACCAATGTGTCCGATGTGGTGTCTAGAGGGGATAAAGTCAAGGTCAGTTTACAAAAACAAAATAACAAAACATAGAAGCATAGAACTTATTGCTTTCTTAGAAATTTATGCTATACAGTAAATTTAACGGATTTCACCTACTCTACACTGCGAATACAGAGAGAGTCATACAAATTATTCGCCAGAATTACAGCACTCCGTAAAATTATATCAAATAAGCGATTTTATTTTATTTGTAAATGCGTACACCTTCATATGATTTCCAGTGTTATAGAATTGCGATAAAAAAGTTACACAAATATTTTTCGCAGTGTGAATGTAGCCTAACAGAAAATATTTATTATTGCATATTATTGCACTATTGGGTGAAATGCTTATTGCGCCATTGATGGTTGCACCATCAATTGCAAAATTGTAATAGTCTAATTTCAACCACCACCAAGAAGTTAGCAATGTGAGTGTGTGTCTGAATTAAAAGTTTTGGTAAAAATTAGAGGAACCTTGATTTTTCCAACCCAGGGGTTAAATACAAGTTTTAATTTTAACAATAATGTTTAATAGCTATAATTCAACAACCATAACAAAACTATTATCTTTTTCTCAGGTTAAAGTTTTGTCTGTGACTGGGCAAAAAGTGTCTCTAACAATGAAGGATGTCTGCCAAGAAACCGGCAAGGATTTGAACCCAGCTTCTCATGCACACTTAGAGGTAAGGTTGCAATTGTAACTCACACTTAGAAATATGGTGCAATCCCTTTATTTTTCTATCAGCCACATGAAATATAAAATACGTACTTAATTTAAAAGTTTCTAAAATATAATGTTGGGATTCTCAGCCGAGAGCTCAAGTTAACTAGGTACTTTAAAAAAACTTATTTATGAAAATAAAACCTGTTAAGTTTACAAAAT
Source organism: Erebia aethiops (assembly GCA_923060345.2). NCBI lineage: Eukaryota > Metazoa > Arthropoda > Insecta > Lepidoptera > Nymphalidae > Erebia > Erebia aethiops. The sequence continues at coordinate 17,276,300 of OV281091.1, read as the reverse complement.
ACATAAGGGTTTGATTATTGAAGCTCTTCTAGGCATGTTTTATATTCTGACCTACAGTAGAAGTACAGTATTTAGTACTGTTCACTTCAGCCATGAGTAGATCAAATGTTTACAAACTCATGACTTGTTTTATTTCTGACATAATTTCTTGGCAATATTCACCACAGCTAATTGCCTCATCTGGTGAGAGAAGGGCTAGCTCATCTTTTGTGCAAAAATTGCTTGAAATGCAGCCAGTATTCTTGCCACCAGGCATGATTTATATAGTAACTAGCTGATGCCCGCGACTTCGTCCGCGTGGTTTAAGTTTTTTTGATTCCCATGGGACCTACTTGATTTTCCGGGATAAAAAGTAGTCTATGTCACTCTCCAGGTCCTCAACTATACCCATGCCAAAAATCACGTCGATCCGTTGCTTCGTTGAGGCGTGATTGAAGGACAAACCAACAAACAAACTGACTTTCGCATTTATAATATTAGTATGATAAGGTTATCTAGCTAACCTAAGTTATAGAACTTAACTTAGGTTAGGCTAGATTTGATTTCAATAAAGGATTTGAAAAAAAAAATTTACATTCATGATATTTGCCTACTAGGCTGAACGCGAAGGCCGCAACCCGGACAGGCCTCCGCCCGCGGCCACGGTGCTGGCGGGGCTGCAGGGCGCGCTCGACCCTGACGAGGACTCCAGCCGGAAGCGAGTCACGAGGATCTCCAGCCCGGAGAGATGGGAGATTAAACAGGTATGTCTGAACTGAAGCTGGGAACATTCAGTTTTCTGGGATTCTTTTGTTAAATATTGTATCCAGTCACCATGCCTGAAGTATTCAAGGATACGTATAGCTTTACTAGATGACCCAGCTTTGCTCGCGTTTAATTTCTGATAATCCAGTCCAGTCCAGTAGTCAGTAATTTTAGTAATTTTTTCAGTAATTTTAGTAATTTTTTCAGTAATTTTAGTAATTTTTTTCAGTAATTTTAGTCAATAGTTTTTGTGTGAAAGAGTAGCCTTTATAATATTAGTGTGATTACTCCAATGCGTCAACTTGTCAACAGATGATATCATCAGGCGTGATCGACAAGAGCGAATTACCGGATTTCGACGAAGAAACCGGCCTCCTGCCCAAAGAGGAAGACGGTGAAGCGGATATCGAGATCGAACTGGTGGAAGAGGAGCCTCCCTTCCTGCAGGGCCACGGCAGAGCCCTGCACGATCTGTCGCCGGTGAGGATTGTGAAGAACCCCGATGGCTCACTGGCACAAGCGGCCATGATGCAGTCTGCTTTAGCCAAGGAGAGGAGGGAACAGGTGAGAAATGGGGTTTCATTGAATACCATTTGGAGAATCATGGATTTTCTTTTGTTTATATAATCAGTGTTACTTTTTATTGGATTCTTAGCCTTTTCAACTATCTGGGTGTCTGTCTTTCATAATTATTTAAAAAATATAAAAATAAACGTATAACATTTTGTCTGACTTTATAGACGTATGAAGAGTTAGCATTCTATCCTTTTCTTTCGAGTGACTGTAATCATAAGAGGAAAACAGATAAACTCATTTTTATTATTAATAGCATCTAGATTGGATTATATTATTGCTGTCAGTATGGCTTACATAAGTTTGTGTGTAATCTTTTCATTATGATGGTGTTTTTCTATATTTGAGCTTAAATTATACTTTAGACTCGTAGTTCAATGAGAAGTACCGTTTAGGTTTTGATGAATAGTCATTTGTATCAAAATACTCTTTGATTCCATTGAATTAACCTTAAAAATTATTTGCATAACAGAAAATGCTGCAAAGAGAACAAGAGATGGAGAGTCTACCAACAGGCTTGAACAAAAACTGGATAGATCCCTTACCGGAGGTGGATGGCAGAACCCTCGCAGCCAACATGAGAGGCACCGGAATAGCCCCTCAGGATCTGCCCGAGTGGAAGAAGCATGTGATTGGAGGGAAGAAGTCCTCTTTTGGCAAGAAGACCAACTTGTCTTTGTTAGAGCAGAGACAATCGCTGCCTATTTATAAGTTGAGGGATGAGTTGACTAAGGTAAGTTCTCATTTCTCATGTACTTAACTTATAATTTTGCATATTAACATAAATTAGGTTACCTATGTAAAAAATAAATTATTATTTAGCGATTATTAAGTAGAGGACCTGCCTAATATCCACGTCCCCTGTTAATTTTATGTCGCGGGCTTGAGGTTTTTTAGTTCCCTCGGGAACTCTTTAGTTTTCCGGCGCCTATGTGCTATTCCAGACTATAATCTATCTCTGTGCCAAATTCCATCAAGATCCGTTCAGCCGTTCTGGCGTCATTGAATAATCCAAACTTCCAAATCCATCCAAACTTTCGCATTTAAAATATTAAGTATAGATAACTATTTTATTCTATCGATTAAAGTGCTTTGACTTTTGTTGACGTCTCAAATATTTCATACAAAATCCCATACCAAGCGCGCGTTTTGACGTAAAAGAGGGCTACGCAACCAAGGCGAATGATAATGATATGAAAAAGATACAATCTAGGGTCACGAATGGTCGCCATGGCACATGACAGTCGCCAAAAGATACAATCTAGAGTCACTACTGCGTAAAATCGCGTAATTTCGCAACAAGAACTGTAATTTTTAGGCTCAGACTTTTAAAGAACTACGTTTTTTTTGCTGCAGGCGATATCGGATAACCAAATCCTAATAGTAATCGGGGAAACCGGATCGGGAAAGACAACTCAGATAACTCAATACGTGTGCGAATGCGGGCTGGCGGCGCGCGGCCGCGTCGCTTGTACGCAGCCAAGGCGAGTGGCCGCCATGTCGGTCGCTAAACGCGTCGCCGAAGAGTTCGGCTGCAGGCTGGGCCAGGAAGTTGGTTACACCATTCGTTTTGAAGACTGCACTGGACCTGATACCATTATCAAGTAAGTTTTTGAAGTGAAAACTTCTTTAGGCGCGTTTTTGTTAGGGGGTAAAAATGTGGAATACGCGAGACCGACACCATTCTTCTTAGGACAAAAGGTCTTCAGTAAAATATAGTACATTCGTAATTAAAGTTTAACCCCTTAGTTTTAAGGTTTATATTAATAAAAATGTGCAACACGCGAGACCGACACCATTCTTCTTAAGACAAAAGGTCTTAAGTAAAATATAGTACATTCGTAATTAAACATTAAAGCCATAGAATTAAGGTTTATATTAATAAAAATGTGAAACACGCGAGACCGAAACCATTCTTCTTAAGACAAAAGGTCTTAAGTAAAATATAGTACATTCGTAATTAAACTTTAATGCCATAGAATTAAGGTTTATATTAATAAAAATGTGAAACACGCGAGACCGACACCATTCTTCTTGAGACAAAAGGTCTTAAGTAAAATATAGTACATTCGTAATTAAACTTTAATGATTTAGTTTTAAGGTTTATATTTGAAATATTTTTATTATTATCATAATTTTTTTTTAATTAGAAAAAAAATTGTTGTTTTCACTTCTATCGGCAGTCCCTATGACTGCCAATTTTTTTATTTACTCATTAGTTTCAGTGAAGGTTTTCCTATCAATGAATGAATGAATGAATTGTTTATTATTAGACAACAAAGGTCCATAATGGTTAGTAATTCTAACAAGTAACAAATTTTTTACTGGTGTCTGTATTTTTGTGGGTTCACACTGGTTGCAAATACTTTACGATCTCAACAATGTATATTTCTTATAAGTTGTATTAAGTCAATCAATAGGTTGTAACTTGTAAGTTGTACGGCCTAATTTCACTAGCAGAAACATGCTGGGTTAAAAAAAAAACATCCCTAGGCATAAATATTTTCTGAATAATTGATCATGAAATCTTCAAATTGCATGAAAAGTTTTGCAACAAATAGAGTATTGCTTTTATACTACACCCGCTCGGAAAGTACCTTCATTCTTTTTTAAAAACGAGGTAGAAAGTACGTCATTGCTACAAACCAAATATGCGGGAGGGAAAGATGTATGAAATTTCATTTCTAACGTGCTAAGCGGGGAGAAAAACTATATGAAAATCCATTTCTAACGCGCTGTTTTTTTTTTAATTTTAAGTAAATTAGGTATATGGACGTTGAGAATTTGGGTATGTCCTTATGGATATAATATTAGAAGCAGCTTCACCATATTTGACATACAAAAGTCAAATATGGTGGATGTCGATTGTCGATTTTGATGATCGATTGTCGATATCGATGTCGTGGTCGGTTGTCAATATCGATGTCGATTGTCGCTATCGATGTATCGATGTCGATTGTCGATATCGCTGTCGTTTGTTGATATCGATTTCGTTATCGATGTAGATTGTCGCTATCGATGTCGATGTCGATATCGATAGTCGATATCAGTGTTGATGTCGATTGTCGATATGGTAGTCGATTGTCGGTATCGATGTCGATTGTCGATATCGATTGTCGATGTCGATGTCAATTGTCGATATCGAAATCTATATTGAAATAATCCTCAAAATATACCTAGTCTAGTATTGATAGTGAAGCTTCGAATGAAGCGACTCATATAATTATGATAGAACTTCACTTTGTAAGTATTAGTGATTAAACGAATAATCACTAATTGTTATCGCTTATTTTCCTCGCAGGTGTAGTATAAAGCACTATGTATCACTCGGTAGAAAGTACGATTCCTACCTCGCGTGTATTGCGGCCCTTCGGCTACGCCTCGGGCCTCAAACTACACCCTCGGTAGTAATCGGTCACTTTCTCCCCTCGGTGAACAATGTACTATTATATATCAAATGTCTATTACAGTGACACATTTCACGTGTCTCATTTCTTAAAAATTCTTGACTTGATAACGTTCGATAAGTAAAATGTATTTTTGTACAATTCCAGGTACATGACAGACGGTATGTTACTCCGCGAATGCCTAATGGATCTAGATCTCAAAAGCTATTCAGTCATCATGTTGGACGAAGCCCACGAAAGGACCATTCACACTGACGTGCTATTCGGTTTGCTCAAACAAGCCGTGCAAAAGAGACCCGAACTTAAACTCATAGTCACGTCAGCTACTTTAGACGCCGTGAAATTCTCCCAATATTTCTTTGAAGCGCCCATTTTCACCATACCCGGTAGAACTTTCCCCGTAGAAGTCTTGTATACTAAGGAACCTGAGACGGACTATTTAGACGCGTCTTTGATCACGGTGATGCAGATACATTTGCGGGAACCTCCAGGGGATATTCTATTGTTTTTGACCGGTCAAGAGGAGATTGACACTGCTTGCGAGATTTTGTACGAAAGGATGAAGTCTTTAGGCCCTGATGTGCCGGAGCTAATAATTTTGCCGGTATATTCTGCTTTGCCGTCCGAAATGCAGACGAGGATATTTGAGCCGGCTCCACCAGGGTCTAGGAAGGTGGTGATAGCTACGAACATAGCAGAAACGTCGTTGACGATTGATGGCATCTATTACGTGGTGGATCCAGGGTTTGTGAAGCAGAAGGTGTATAACTCGAAGACTGGAATGGATTCGTTGGTCGTCACCCCGATATCACAAGTGAGTATGAGCAGGAGTTCTTCGTATCCTTTCTTTCTCTGAACCTGTTTACTACTTGTGTGTCGAAAATCTGTTTACTACTTGTCAATTCTCTTTCACTTGCTTTCTCAGTATGTTTGGATCCAATTAAAATTAATTTTGAATTGAGTGTAGATTTTTTAAAGCATAGATTATTTCGCGTTCCGAGGCCAACCCAAAACATTTTTTGGACACCATTATTACTTTACTAATTGTTAAATTAAATTTTAGTGGGTAGCCTTTCGACTGCCTCGTTGGTCTAGTGGTTGGCATGTTCGACTGCGGCCGAAGAGGTCCCGGGTTCGAATCCCGGGCTCGGGCCATCATTGAGTATTGGGTTTTTCTGACTAGAAATTCTTAGTACTAGCCCGGAGTTAGGAAGTTGGCGGTATTTCACACCCGTGCCTCGGAGAGCACGTTAAGCCGTAGGTCCCCCCGGTTATTATCACTAACTTCATAATACTCGTTAAAGCCCGCTAACCAGCATTACGCAGTGTGGTGAGTATAAGCTCTAATTCCCTCCTATGAGAGGCCTGTGCCCAGCAGTGGCACGTTAATTGGCTGTAGAGGTGGTGGTGGACATGAATGATAGACATGTTGGTGAGTACCTAAGTAATTTTTAACGTCATTAAGTGTACCTACAGTGTACCTATATTGAATAAATGAATATCATTGATAGATTGATTGATTGATATATTTGCAGGCTGCGGCCAAACAGCGGGCGGGCCGCGCGGGGCGCACGGGGCCGGGCAAGACGTACCGCCTGTACACGGAGCGCGCCTATCGAGACGAGATGCTGCCCACACCCGTGCCCGAGATACAGCGGACCAACCTCGCAACCACTGTGAGTATCTAGAGGCGGCTCACGCTTGACTAAAAATTGACTTTATCGAAAAAAATTCAATAAAAAGTCTAAATTTTTCCCATATATTTACAACTATTTATTTTACTTTTGACTGCACGCTTGAAGTGTCATAATTATTGACATGCAACCATCGACAAAAAAATTCTATACTCCATAGATGCATATCGTTTTATACCATAGTGAAGCGACGTACCCATTTATCCGATACTAGCTGATTCGTCCGCGCGGTTTAAGTTTTTTTTTCCCGCGGGAACTCTTTAATTTTCCGAGATAAAAAGTAGCCTATGTCACTCAGGTCCTCAACTATACCCATGCCAAAAATCACGTCGATCCGTTGCTCCGTTGCGGCGTGATTTTACCAACAAACAAACACACTTTCGCATTTATAATATTAGTATGATTTCGTACTCGTATACTCATCTAGTAATTACATTTACGACTTTCCTTTTCAAAATAGTCACGGAGCTGCAACACTGGCTTTCTTGATAGTGCTTTAAGCACCATACATCTTTGGCGATGGATGGTTTCTATGACCTGACGAATTTATGTACATTTACTGTACTGTTGTTCATAAATGATTTATTTTAATATATTTTCTGACTGATTCCGGCTTTAGTCAGTTCTGCGTTGATAGAACTGCGTTTTTGATGTTACACGGCTAAAGTTTTGACAAGAAACACGACGCTATTTTCAGAAATGCTTCATCCATCCATTGCTTTGTCATAGTAATTTTAACCCAAAGTTTGACTATATATCAAATTCAGCAAAATTCACATCTAACATTTTTTCAAAGTAGGCAAAATCCAATCTTGACCAATTGGCTATAGCCAAACACGAGATTGCATTTTTCAATATGGCCGTTTACAATCAACTGTGATAGTGATGAGCACATTGTGCCACACATTACAATACCTTAAGGTAAATGTTACCATAGCGCCTCCAGTGCTTGAGCATTAAACTCATGCCTAGAGGCACCATGACAACACTCGTTGTGTGTGGCACAACCTGAAAGAAGGCATCAGCTCAGCATAATGCAGAATGCCTTGCAATAAATCACAAGAGCATTCTGCGCTGATTTTCAGCTGGAGCCCTACTCCAGGTGACGCCACGACTATCTACTTATTATTTCTAGGTACCTATTAAATTATTCTACTTATACTAAAAGGCTGTCTGTACAGGTGAATTAAAATTCTAATTAAATAATATCGCTGGTTAAAAAAAAACCAATCAAATATAAATAAATAAACTATACTGAAATATACTATACTATAATAAATGAACTGTACATGCAAAATTAACCCATTATATTAATAACCAGATATTTTAAAAATAAATAAATAAGAAACATGATAATATTTTAAACTCTAAAGAAAAGTAATCTCCGCCACATGATCCTGGAATTCTAATTGTTTGCTAAGAAGAAATTTTTAAAAATGTAGTTTAAACGAATACTTGTTTTTAAGATCTTTTATCGGTGGTGGTATATTGTTCCAACATTTAGAGGCGGAGTATGTAAAAGATCCATGGAATGCAGCTGTACTTCTAAGACGATTCATTTCGCCGTCGCCAACCCAGTTAAGTTTATTAATGAGGTATAAAGGTTTTCCCATTTTAAACATTCCGAAAAGCAGACCAGAAAGATGACCTACTAATAACTCCCGTTTGTGTCCAGGTGCTGCAACTGAAGACGATGGGCATCAACGATCTGCTCCACTTCGACTTCATGGACGCGCCGCCCGTGGAGTCTCTCATCATGGCGCTGGAACAACTGCACTCGCTGTCAGCCCTCGACTCTGAGGGGCTGCTGACCCGGCTGGGGCGAAGGGTATGTTGATAAATGATAAATTATTTCTTTATTTCACGTACGACAAATTGTGTCACTTATGATACGTCAAGACTCTACCACCGGTTCGGAAAGTGCTTGTACTGAGAAGAGCCGGCAAGCAACTCAGCAGTTGCTCTTTTCCCAAAAAGGATTTTTCACGAAGTTTATAAATAGAACGGATGGCTCTTTTCTGCAATAATAAAATTGATTGGATATCAGCTGCTCTGCCTCACAATAAAATACCGAACGACAACACTGTGGAAGTGAGCAAAAGCAATAAGCTGTTGTGTGCTGGTATCCCAAAGGTGCTGCAACTGAACAATAAGCTGTTGTGTGCTGGTATCCCAAAGGTGCTGCAACTGAACACAACGTGTTTGGAATCCTCGTAGCTTTAGTTTTAAGATACCGAAATTGATTATTACCATTATGTTTTATAAATCAAGATGGACGCAGGACGTCAATAAAAGTACCTATCCTATTTGAATAAATAAATATTGAGCGATCTGGCCCCGTATTCGTTTGTCAAATGGATAATTCCCTAAACAGTTTGAGTAATATGTTTTAATTAAGCTGTCGAATTAAAATTTGCTTAGACAATTAGGCCTCTACTTCACTTGAACGACATTATTCTCCAATCCGAATCGAATCCATTTGGTGGTTGAATTGGTATTATACAACCTATTTGGATTAGTCCATCGCGCAAGTAGCTTTTAGAAATAACAAAAATTTGTGAAAAAAAATTGTGCTCGACATCGCCTCGTCCTTCAATTGCTTTTTTCAGGCCTGGCCTTAACTTTTTTTTTTGCCCTAGATGGCCGAGTTCCCGCTGGAGCCGAATCTATCGAAGATCCTCATAATGTCGGTAGCGCTTCAGTGCTCAGACGAGATCCTCACCATAGTGTCGATGCTGAGCGTACAGAACGTGTTCTACCGCCCCAAGGACAAGCAGGCGCTGGCCGACCAGAAGAAGGCCAAGTTCAACCAGCCCGAAGGTAATTCCAGTTTCAGCTCGTATCTATCGAAGATCATCATAATGTTGGTGGCGCTGCAGTTATATTCATCAGCTACTTCCGAACTATTTTAAAATGGCTGCCAATCATAACAACTATTTCCTGAACAAAATAGCTGTCAAACACAACAGCTAATTTTAGGCCGCCATCTTTATTCGATCAAATTTAGAATGGCTGCCAAACATAGCAGCTATTTTCAGGTCGCCATCTTTTTCCCAACAAATTTAAAATGGGCACCAATCGTAACAGTTATTTTCAGGCCCCCATCTTTTTCTGAACAAATTTAAAATGGCTGCACACCATAACAGATGGCCTGTATTCGAAAAAGCTTAACGTTTTGAAAAATCCCGAGGTAACCTTTTGATTTTTCCAGAAAAGTAGCTCGTGTAGCCCCGGGATGCAAACTATCTCTGTACTAAATTTCGCCAAAACTGAAGAGAAGATAAACAGATGGGCCGAGAAAGCGTAGCAAACAGACAAGCAGACTTCCGCGTTTGAATATTATTATAGATACTAGCTGATTCCCGCGACTTCGTCCGCGTGGTATGAGCTTTTCGTAAGAAACGTTTTCATTCGACCGTTTTTTCTCCGTCTTACATTGCAAATCCGACATAAAATAATATTGAGGCTATAAATTAAGATGTAAGCTATCCTATCTTTCAAGTTGGATCAAACTGCACACGGTGTGCAAATTTAATTTAAGGCGCTGTGTGTGGTCAGGGGGGGGTCTCCAAAGCAGTGTATCCATTAAATGGTGGCATATGGAAGATTGAAAAAAATATATGATGTTTTCAAGACCTTAACTCAGATATTGTTTTATCCCAAAACACGATTTAAACAACTTCGCTCCATAAAAAATAAATTCAAACATACCTCTTATTTCAGTTTTCAAATCAACACATCTCCAAATTGAAAACCTCAATTTACTTGAAAAATATATCATTAAATTCCAAATTCTAAATGACATCCATTGATTTATTAATATTTATTAAAATGTACACATATTTTCTGTTTTCCATTGTATTCCGGTTTTTCGAGAAGCGCTAGCTCATTTTCACCTCCGCCAGTGTTCGAAAGAACTTCACAGACGATGGATCTGTGCTCCTTTGCTCCAGCGTTTAAATCGATATTTTAAAATGGTTTTCAAACATAACATGAATAAGACTAATGTTTATTCAACATGAATTGACAGAAGACGTGGATATTACAACTTTCGTGAGCTATCTTCTTTTATATAACTAAAAATACATAATCAAATAAAGTATGAATATGTGTTCTCTGACCTAACTTTTGACAGCTCGAAATAATGATGCCGTAATGCGCTATCCATTCGATTTTTGACAACAATCGACTTCATTTACGAAGAAGTTTTAATCGATTTGACACATTGATATTACAACTTTTTGTATTGTTTTATAAACATACCCAGGCGTCTAAATGTCTTTTTTATGTATTAAAATAAATATTTTTGGTGAAGCAATGCTGTAAATGTATATTTTATTATTTGGCAACATCAATAAGGCAGGTCATAGAAACCATCCAACGCCAAAGATGACGCTACTTAAATGACAATCAAGTGAGCTTGTGTTGCAGCTTCGTAATTATTTTGAAAACTATTTTCAAAATTAAAATCGTACTAGTAATTACTAGATTGACATACGAGTTGCGAAATATCGCATAAAAAGGCACGTCGCTTCACTATTTAAAAAAAAAACTCCTGCTGGTTGTAACAATGACGTCTTTTAATATTTCCAAGAAGTAGGTAAGTAATTGTCAAACATCCAATTACTGTCAGAGGGTTCACTGCCATCGCTTAAAGCAGTATTACTTAAAAATGTCAGTTTTATGTCACGTACCTTGAAGATCCTAAAATAAGGATTATAATTCTAAAAACACGAACGTCAACAATATTAAAACAATACGGATTTAAGCGATAGTAGTATGCCTCCAGTGCAATTTTTGATATGAATGGAAAATAACAAAACAGTGGTAAGACAGAAAGGAAAACTGAAAATCAAGCATTGCCACTTCAGCTTGCTACTGCCTACTCGTCCGCTCTCATTGGACCAGACCGACCAGATAATATTATTATATCGAAAGCTTGCTGAGTAAGGATCTAGTAGTGTCTCAAATACTTCAAATAAGTGCCTATTGCAAGTTTTATTACTAATTGATTGGATATTAGATACCCTTAGGGTTTCGTTTCTGGGACCCGGGAGTTAGAAATTTCCGGGAAATACGTCGTTGGTTTTTTTTGTGATTTCCCGTTTTTGTGTACAGAGTATTTTTTTAACTTATCTCTTGAGAAATATTTGAGAACAAGTTGATCTCTTATTTGTTTATTATAATTCTCCCTGACTACTAGGGCATGCATTCGGTGCTGTGTTTGAGTACCGGGAAATTTTGGACCGATATTGGCACGGAATCGGGAATTCCCGGGACTTTCGATACTTTCGATACTACCTTAAATTATCACAAAAACACGGCTAAGACATTACAGAAAGTATGAAATAGACCAAATATTACTGTTCATTAGGCGTTATACAAAAATTTATCGCATAATATTTCACACAGGAATATACTGAATATTACTATTCATTAGGCATTATACAAAAATTTATCGCATAATATTTCACACAGGACTGTAAATTCATGATTTTTTCATGTACTTGTACCATAACTCGCTTCGTTACAAATTTCAAAGTTTTATTGTAGTTCATAGGTTTTACAGAGATTGCGTCTTGTATGAAAATACACTTTGAAAAGTTGAAATTTTTTTTATCGTGATACGCTCATATGTAACTACTTTTATAGCAATTAGAAGCCAGTGCAAATATAAATTTACTACATCAAGCAGTTTATGAGAAACAAGCCTTGAGGCTTGGATACACGGACAACAAAGTGATCCTTTACGGGTCTTTTTTTATAGACAGGCGTACGTAGTAACCTCACCTCAAAGAATTACAAATGTTAATCTAAATCAACAATATTTTCCAACCCATACTCAGTATTCCCAAGAGAATCTCGTGAAGATGTTACTCTCTCCTATTCTGTGCCGTTTTTTGGTCTTGCCGCACGCTGATTTGGTCTCTACAATTATATTGGATATGGTACCTCTTAGAATTTTTGGTATCCATTCACCGTCCTCCCCGTACGTATGGAGGATCCTAGGATCGAGGACCCTAGGATTTTCTAAAGACGTTTCCTATCAGCCATAAAGAGCCTCGTTACTGTCCAGGATTCACATCCATACATAAAGATTGGACTGTTCACAGTCTTGGTTTTTACATAACATTGTATGGAGAACTCCTGAGCATCTTAGGGAATTATGGATACGGATATCCATATTTTCTTTCCCTCTGCTATTGGTATAATTGACAGTGGAGTCAAAAATCAAAATTTAGTAGCCTCGGGATTATGAGGTATATTTAATATTACAGTCTATCAATATTTTCCTGTCAATCTTCATGTGAAATTTATTAAAGTAACGATACAATTAACAGAATATAGCATAATCTACTGTAATTTATTATGGCTGAACAAATTTTATTCCAGTGACAGATCCATCAATTCATTGATCTTCAAAAAAGCTCTTCTCTGCTGGTAAATAATACTTACCAGAAAGACTAACATACGAAACTGTACGAAGTGGCAGTAAAATAATCGTTATAGCCAAAGTAAAAATAGGGGTTTTTAAACTAATACCTCGAATTTGTGAGCATAAAATACAGTATAGTGAATTAAATTATTGTTACATGCAGAAATATCCACACTTAATTAGAGAAGAATCGACAGAATGTATGTACTTCGAGTCTCAAAAGTATCAAAAGTACCGGTTTTATGGTGTGGAGAACCGGGACTGAAAATTATTCAGAAGTACCGGGAATTTTTGGTACCAGGAATTATCGGGAGCATGCCCTATTGACTAGGTACCTCACTCGCGCAGTGCTGAGCACTATTGTCTTAACGTGGGATGTACCGGGTTTAATCCCCAGCAGAGTGAATTTGGGAATTGGGCGTATTTTTGTAAAATTGTACATGAAATAAAATCGATGTTTTTTTTCATCATGTTTTGTTATTTTATTGATAAATTTGTATTTCTTAGTTATTTATCTTTATGAGCAGTAGCACTGTTTACAAATATTATGTTAAATTATAGTAAAAAAAACAATCATTTTAAAATTAAGTGACGGAGAATTATTCCATTGAGTAAATAAACTTTATCTCACAAAAGGCACTTAAAAAAACAACTTTACATAAGATTCACAGAAGTGTTTTACTAGTCTTACCAATCATGCCAATCACAAAAATAGGACAGCAAACATAAAATAACAGAAACACTATCAAAATTTGATAATTTTAGTTCTTTTGACTAACGTAAAGGCAAATTTATGTCATAATTTATTATATAACTTCTGAAATAGACAATGCTTTTTATTTTTGTTTTTGCAAGTAAGTTAGTTTACGATAAAAAATATACATTTAAATATAACATAACAATAACTTATATTAATGATAAATTGTCAATATTATAAGTATTTATGCAATACTAGTCGATGCCCGCGACTTCGTACGCGTGGATCGAAGTTTTGTGGTTCCCGCGAGAACTCTTTAATTTTTCGGGATAAAAAGTAGCCTATGTGCTATTCCAGACTACAATCTATATCTGTGCCAAATTTCGGCCAGATCCGTTCAGCCGTTGGGGCGTGATTGAGTAACAAACATCCATACATCCATTCATACATCCATACATCCATCTGTCCAAACTTTTTGGAGGATTTTTGAGAGGACAATTTGTCAGTGGAACCTTGACAATTACTCAAAGGAAAAGTAAGGGCACTGATCACAATGTTAAGAATTATTGTACTTTCTTACCATAAAACTATAATAGTCGTAGTAGGTACTTTTGAGTATTTTAAACTCTTTATTCTTTATTTTGTATGTACTTAAATTATGTAAAATGTCGTCTATAAAATATAAGTAGAACTTCCAACCAATGTATAGTATATTAAATCACATTGTAAGAATGATTATAAGTAACAATTTTTTTTTGCGTTTTGTCTTCTTCGATTCTCCCTTTCTGATATTTTATCTCACCTCGGATATTTTTCTTGTTCTAGATTTTACGAGCTCCAAGTGTTATTTTCTTATGTATTATTGTTTGAACTTTTAAGAGTCCCTCTTTAATTTATCTATATCTTGTTATTTCACCAGATGTCAGCGCCATTGTTACACCTGAATAATTTAATATATACAATACTCGTTTCCAATGCAAAACTCGGGGCCGTTAAAGCTTAACCGTGTACAAACCTTTAGAAATCCATTGAGTACCAATTTGTTCAATTGACTGACAATTTCGAAAGAGTTACTTAAAGGACCGTAATGAATTCACGGCAACAATATTTTCTTGCATTGTATTTCAAGAATTTAAATATTCTGAATTTTCTCTGGTCTGGCCTGGTAGGAGGCTTCAGCCGTGGCTAGTTACCAATTACCACCATACCGCCAAAGACGTGCAGCCAAGCTATTTAGCGTTCCGGTAGGATGTCGTGTAGAAACCGATTAGGGATATGGACTAGGGTTTAATATAACTGCCATACCCCAAACAGGTTAGCCCGCTACCATCTTAGACTGCATCATCACTTACCATCAGGTGAGATCGCAGTCAAGGGCTAACTTGTATTTAATTTAAAAAAAACTGGATATAAGGTACATAAAAGTAGCAATAACTATTTTTAAAAAAATCCCGATTCTCGGGAATTCCCGGGAATCGGCCAATTTTATTCCCGTTTCCTTGAGTTGAAAATTTGCCGTTCCCGAGATTTATTTTTAATTTTGATTGAGTGGGATTTTTAAAAAGTTAATTTGTTTAGTTTCACCCAACCTAAGTCCAGTTAATTAATATAATAGGTTTTGCTTCGGACATAATATTGTCAATCAAACTTATAATTTTAGAGTACGGAAACAACGTACAAATTTGAAATTTTACATAAATTGGCTAATTTGCGATTTGGCTCTTACGAAGTTCTACCATATAGATAATTCTGTATGTAAAGATAAAAAATCATGACACCAAAATTGTATGATTTTCTTCGTTTTTTATTTTTGAGTATTTTTCAAACACTGTAAATAATACTATGTGTCTGCAAAAGACTAGAAATTGATTTCAATGATCAATTTCTAACATCTTTTTGCTATTTAAATTTTTGAAATAACATCTGTATTTCTTGTTTCTGACAAAAAATGAATATCAGACTCTTAGTCGGTAAGTACATTGTATATGCGTATGATATTGATTTATGCCACAATTATACTTGTAATTAACTCACGTAAGTAGTTTATGTAAATAAGATACTTATGTAACTCTAGATGATGCCCTCGACTTCGTCCACATGGATTAAGATTTTTTGACTCCCGCGGTAACTGTTTAATTTTCCAGGATAATGGTTCCGGGTAGCCTATGTCCTTCTCCGGGATGTAATCTATCTTTGTACCAAATTTCATCAAAATCGGTTGAGTAGTTGGGCCGTGCAAGCGTAGCAGACAGACAGACACACTTTCGCATTTATTATATTTTGTATGGATATTAGTATGCTGGGCTAGCTAATGCCCGCGACTTCGTCCGCGTGGTTGAAGTTTTTTTTATTGCCGCGGGAACTCCTTAATTTTTCGGGATAAAAAGTCACTCTCCCTCAACTATACCCACGCCAAAAATAACGTCGAACCATTGCTCCGTTGCGGCGTGATTGACGGGCAATTCAATTAACAATCACACTTTCGCATTTATAATATTAAGTATTAAAATGGATTTGCACACGATATGCGATTTACAATAGGTATTTTGTCAATTACCTACTCATGTAAGAGACTTTGGTAGGTACGTGATTTACTCACTTACGTTATTCTATCAATTTCACAAATTTTGAGTTACCGTGTTTTGTCATCCGAGGGCATCCGTGACATGCTATGACAAGCGCGCGAAAATAATGAAAACCGCGACGGGAGCGCCACCCGGCCGAAGTGGGCATAACTGACGTAAGGGGTGACGACTGAGGAGAGCCAACCTCTCGATTTGTGTTTTGATTTTAAGAGCTGACAGCGCCTTAATATCGGTTAAGTAGTTTAGGAGTCCATCGCGGACTAACAACGTGAAACGTGATTTATATATATTTAGATGTGTAATTAAAACTCTTCGCGTTAGAAAGCGCACTTCTATTGCCCAATTTAAAGGTGAAATTCGATTGTGTGCAATAATTTTCAAACTATTAACTTCAACCGTACGTAAAAAAGAGTTTACCCTCGCTAATCTTTTTAAATTTCGATTGTCGCCAGGTGACCATTTGACGCTATTAGCCGTGTACAACAGTTGGAAAAACAACAAGTTCTCAAACGCATGGTGCTATGAGAACTTCGTGCAGATCAGAACGCTGAAACGCGCGCAGGACGTCCGGAAACAACTGCTCGGCATCATGGATAGGTGAGACCCCATAGGTTTTTTTTTTATCCACTACAAGCTAGCCCTTGACTACGATTCACCTGATGGTAAGTGATGATGCAGTCTAAGATGGTAGCGGGCTAACCTGTTAGGGGCATGGCAGTTATTTTAAACCCGTCAACTCCCTTGTTTTGAAAATGTTATTTTATATAGCTCACGCCCGCGACTTCGTCCGTGAGGTTTATGTTTATAAATAAACAAGCAAACTCACATTTGCATCTAAATAAATAAATATCAGTTGCCGAATGTATGTAAGCTCATCACTTCAGAACACCTGGACCGATTTTGATGAAATTTTTTGTGTGTTTTAGTGGGTACTGGGATAGTTTATATTCACAATTTAACCCAAGGGCGCTGTTATCGGTTTAAGGTTCAAAGCAGGACAACGTCTGCCGTGCCTACTAGTTTATAATTAGTTATGGATTATTATTAGAGGTCATATGATTACTGTCCGATTCGAACCCAATATAAAAATGGTTAATCTGATATTATCCAATTGCTGTCTCTTAGTAAAAAAACTTTCTTTAAACAAAGTTCAAATACTTCTATTCTAGGCACAAACTAGACGTGGTGTCAGCGGGTAAGAACACGGTACGCATCCAGAAGACGATCTGTTCTGGTTTCTTCCGCAACGCCGCTAAGAAGGACCCTCAAGAAGGATACCGTACTCTTGTCGACAGTCAAGTTGTGTACATACACCCTTCCAGCGCGCTGTTCAACAGGCAACCCGAATGGTATGACACTTTATTATTACTGTTTACTATTCTATGCCCATGACTTTGTCTGTGAGGAAGTCAAACTTTTTTGGCGCGTATTTTTGAGATTGCATGAAAGTACACACAGATCTTTTTTTTTTCGAACGAAATTAACGGTGATACGTCACTTTCACCGAAATTAGCCACCTGACAGATCAGCTGTTTTTCGGCCGCCATATTTACTGAGGTGGTACAGTACGATTCAAACTTTATGTCCTCGCGAACTTCGTGCGTGTCCATGCGCAAAGTACAATTTTAGGTATCAGCGGGACGCGGTGAGGCATGCGGAGGCGGGGCGTTACCCCGCGCATCCCCGCGCCGCCCGCCTTCCACACGCACTCGTCTTGAACGTCTGTGTGAGTTACGTCCGCATACTGCAATACATGCGCGCGACCCTTCAAAGTACAGTCGTTGTCTTATTTTGCTGATCATTATTAAGTTTTTGTTGTTATTAATTGGTTAAGTTTTCATTAGTATTTACTGTTTATTATTAGTTAACGAAAGAGGTCGAACGCGATGTTTTTTATATGATGATATAGGATGAAGCTAATCTGGCCGGTAATTTGATACATACGAGTTTTGTGTTTTATTTAAACTTTCAATATAATTAATGTGTACGTGTTTATTGTAGTAGTAACTCATAGCTTGTTTTCGAGGAGCGAAAATATTTTACTCGGGCGACAATAAATATATTGAATTCCTCGCTTCGCTTAGGATTCAAAGTAACGCCCTCGAGGGACAAAATATAAATTTAGCCCCATGTAACACTATTATGAAATAATTATAACAAAACATGTGTTTAAACTATGACCATACATACGATTCAGCCTTTAAACGAATTTTCCAAAACCTAAAAAATATAAAAATAATAAGTAATATAATAGAACTTCCTATTTTTATCATTACATACTTTCAAAAAAGAAAAGTAGCCAAATCATTCTTTAATTGACTGTACCAGCGCGAACTTCACTCGCGGCTAACTTCCGCGGGACATAAAGTTTGCATCGGACTGTACCCCAAAGTAAAAAAGTGCGTTGAATTTGGCTCACCCAGACATTTCATACAACTTCCCATACAAAGCGTGCATTTTGATTTTTATTGAAAAAAAGTTGGTGCTTTGACTACAGTTGTCAAATACCTAATTTTTGAAAATATCACTGACTCCCAACGCCAATGAAAGTAATATAGCAATAGTGAAGGACAAGAGTGAGACAGACTGAAGCAGTACTATGCAAACGGCACCTGACAAAATTATCCTCCTTAATCCTAAATTAGACAAACCATAATTACGTTTACATGTTCTAATCATATATTTTTTGTTTCTAGGGTTATTTACCACGAGTTGGTGCAAACCACCAAGGAGTACATGCGAGAAGTGACAACCATAGACCCCAAATGGCTTGTAGAGTTCGCGCCCGCCTTCTTCAAGTTCTCCGACCCAACCAAACTGTCCAAGTTCAAGAAGAACCAGAGACTAGAACCTCTTTACAATAAATACGAGGAACCTAACGCTTGGAGAATATCCAGGGTCAGGAGACGTAGAAATTAAAATTATTTAATTGGTTAAATAAAATTTGATTAAGCAATGCTAGGGTTTCATTTGAATTCCATGTTACGTTTTCAGGTTGGAAACTCAGATAAAAACTCAAAATAAAAAGTGATTTCTCAGCAGTCAGAGTCAGCTGTGAATTTTATAAAATAAAATAACGGATAATTTTATATTATCATCACTAATATTTCTGTGCTAAAAGTTAGTCGATCTGTCTGTCTGTTTGTCACTTATTCGGCAGATAGCTTCAGCCGCGGAGATGGCTTATCCCATAGAGTTAGGAACGTATTACTGACTTTATTATAGTTTAAAACATCTTTGGATTATCCAGGAAAAACAAAAAGTTCCGCGGGGTTTTAAAAACACTTTAGCTAGACAAGATCGCGAGAATCAACTAGTATTATAATACCAGTACAAAAAAAAAAGAGTAATTCAAAAAAAGA
This sequence comes from Erebia aethiops, assembly GCA_923060345.2. Taxonomy (NCBI): domain Eukaryota; kingdom Metazoa; phylum Arthropoda; class Insecta; order Lepidoptera; family Nymphalidae; genus Erebia; species Erebia aethiops. The sequence continues at coordinate 17,256,802 of OV281091.1, read as the reverse complement.
AATTAATTCGACGCAGTACACAAACGCTTTTATAACTTGAACGCAATAAATAATTTTAGTAAAGCTAAAGGTACTTGAACGCATTGGAAACTTCAAATTAGATTTGACAGAAATTTAAGTTTTGAGTTTGACAGTGATTTTCCCAGGATTTTCCGAAATAATTATTTTTATTTACCCAAATTCATTCAAACTTCGATCAAAAAATGATTTAAATAAATTAGAATATTGCAACACGAGTGACGAGTGCTATACTATAAATTGTCGGTACCACATTTTGATATATAGAACTACCATGGATTTCTTTTCGGAGATCATCGGCGAAACTGTTATACTCGGCATAGATTCCCTGATATTGGGATTTTGTGTGAAACAGCTGAGCAAATGTAAACATATCCTGAATGCTTTACAGGTACATGACATAATCTTGTTGTTTATCAGGCTTAATAAGTTAATTTATGTAAGGAATCTGATAATTTTCCAGAAATCTAGGTTATTAGGTCTGTAATCTATTTTGGGGTATTTACCTGCCCTCTTCCAGTTTAAATTTTTAAAAACTTTGACCTATAAATTGTGGTGTTAGTAATTAAACCAGCTGAGAAAATAGCAGACACTGCAGTCAAAATATTTTTTATTCAAATTAACTTTTACAAGTGCTTTTGCATAGTCAAGGGAATCTACATTTTATTTAAGTAATTTTAATAATAAATGTGAAACTGTGTTTTTGTTTTCAATCATGCTGCAACGGAGCAACAAATCGGCGTAAATTTTTGCATGGGTTTAGTTGAGGACCTGGAGTGTGGCATAGGCTACTTTTTATCCTGGAAAATTAAACTTAATTAATCCCGGGCACCAGCTAGCTATATTTAATTTTAATAGAGCTGTGCCAAAACCTATTACAAATAAATAAATGACTTTGTACTTTTCAGTCTGCACCAGTATTAGACATAGACTCAACACTAAATAAGGAAATCAACAAATACCCCAGCCAAGTGATCCCATATGTGGTGATCCGAGGCCTGGTGAAGCCACTGGGTAACCCCATCACCAGTAACTATAACCATTCTGTCACTGGAGTCATACAGAGGTACTGGAGTCACTTTATCTATTCTCTATACTAATATTATAAATTCGAAAGTTTTGATAGATGGATGGATAGATGTATGAATGGATGGATTGATGTTTGTTACTCAATCACCCCAGAACGGCTGAACGGATCTTCATGAAATTTGGCACAGAGACAGATTATAGACTGGAATAACACATAGGCTACTTCTTATCCCGGAAATCTAAAGAAATACTGGGGGAAAGTGGCATAGACTACTTTTTGGAAATTTAAAGAGTGCCTGCAGGAATCAAAAAGCTTAAACCATGTGGACATTGTCTTGGGCATCAGCTAGCCATTAATATGTAATAATGCCACCAATTTCTGGCGGCATAATTTTTCTTTTAGTTGTAGTTTAACAAGATAAAACCATACCTTTAAATTATTAATTTAAAAAATCATAATAAACGTACAGTTAATAATTACCGATATTTTAAAAGTATTTTTAGACATTTCATTTGATTCTGGTAATACGTTTTCAGATTGACAATAAAAGAACATGTGATAGCGAGGACATCGGCTGGATTCTGGTCTGATCAAACTCGAACAATACACGAAGTATACAACTCCACACCATTTGTCCTCAGCAATGGCAAATATACCATTGAAGTTGTGGATGCACTTGCTGCTGAATTGTTAGGTTTGTTAATTTCTTTGATCTTTATATTTAAGGACATGAATTTGGACAGTTGGTTAAGGGCCAGTGTAGATAGACCCTTTGACATAAGACATGGGGCTCGAACTGGTGCACTACATTTCCTACATATCCTAAAGTTATTTTCAGTATACTAATTTCAACCTTATGTTAACGTTAATAAAGCTGAATTGTTATTAAAATTATTCAGCTTAATTTAACTCTGCCGGTTAGAGGATTGCTCCATAAATGATTTATTAACTTTTTTAATGAATCCAATCTAATATAAAATATTATATATGCCAAATGTGTGTCTGTCTGCTATCAAAAAATGGGCAGTTAGCCCATCTTTGCAACCAATTTAGACAATATTCGGTAGAGATAGGTTGTATCCCAGGGATGGTCTACTTTTTATCCTGGAAAATTAATGATTAAAAAAATTTATTCCACCTGGACAAACTCATGGGCTTCATCTAGTGAAGGCATAAATTTTTATTTAATTTCTTTTACCAGATCTGGATGTAATATCTGACAAGTTTGAGCCTATGTCCCCGGGTGTAATAGACCATGTCTGGGGATTTTTCTCTGGGGTCAGACAGCGCGGCCTTCAGACCATGGAGGAGATGCTACGAGACGGGTCTTACATCACTGCCATAGGGGAACTCAGCAGGACCAGTGCCGGGCTAAAGATTCAGCCACCTAAAGATGGATTGCCACTGTATTTGACGACAGCTACTAAATCTAGTTTATTGAAAAGGCTTGCTAGCTCAAGGGATTTCTTAAGGTAAGTTCATAGTAATCTTTGGAATGGGAATGTATGTTTCAACTGCCAAATCAATCTGCACCAACATAAATTATTGTACTAGATTCTGGAACATTTTTTTTTCATTCTCTCCTGTTACTATTTTAAACCATTTTATTCAACTAATCTGAAAGTACCAATTTGTCTGTACTCTGATGTACCTACCTCTGATAAAGCGTGCATATCAATGTTTTGGGGCCTATAGTATGCTAATTCTGTTGTACACAATTGCTAAACTAAAATGATAACTTTTTATATATTATTATCCCTTTCGTAAAACTATCTGCGGAAAACGACAGAGCTGTAATTTTAGTTTTGAGATTGTGTTAAACAGATTTGATCCATCTATTTATTGATTCTCCACAGTGGAATTGCAGCTCAACAGCTTAACATTGTACTGCACAATCCCGCGGTTTATTCTCCGGTTTATTAATCCTTTCACCACAGGTTGTCTGTAAGAGATTGTTTTAGCAATAAGACTGTCTTTGCACGTTGCTATGTAGTTTTACTACTTCTTAACTGTATATTTATGTGTGCCATACAGATCTAAATTAATAAATAAAATTGTTTGCAGAATCCTAATAGTATTATTTGGCACGGTGGCAGCGTTGGCCTCGGGTCGTATCATGTACAAATACCTCAAGAAGAGGAAGCGACGCGAGGCTGAAGAGTTGATGAAGAAACAACTGGCTGCGGGGCGGAGAGAGAGACGTGCGCATACAAGAGACAAGAATCTCAGCGAAGTGCAGCTCTGTGTGGTGTGCACTGACAACCCCAAGGAGGTAAGGTTTTTTCAAGTAAAACTTCTCAACTATAGACTAACTCAGGTGTCTTTCGGACCCCTTTAAAATACTCATAAATTCATAAATAAATAAAAGAAATAAATTAATGTTTATTTAGCTTTACCCGGAAAAGAAATTCAGAGATGAGAAATTATACCTACAGAATAAATACTTACTTAACTTACTTACAAAAATATATTACTCCGTGTAATCGCTAAAATGGCTGCTACCTCAGCATGTTGCTGCAGTACATGATAACTGCAGCGCTGATTTTCAGGCAGAGCCTTATGTGGCGTCACGACTCACGAACCGGAAGCGACCAGCGCACACTTTTCTCAAACACAGTACTTAAGTTAATTAGGAACCGTTAGCTGTTTTTAGAAGATTGATTGGTGTTTTCAAGATCAATCATAGCAATGCCAAAGATTGAGAGTATTGAGTAGTTAATGATTTATGAAATTGAAAGCTCTATTTTACTCACTACATGACATGATGAAAAATTTCAGGTTATACGTAGTAATCTATGATGAAAAGCCTTTTGTAAATTTCAAAGAAAAGGACATTTAGTAAAAGATTTTTCGTTTGTACACATATTATGTTGTAATCAGGTGGACGTCAAAAGACACGATAAATCGTCGCGAGACTCGCGCTGCTTCAACATAATATAGTATTATTATATAGAAATATTTTTTACATTGCTGAGCTTTTGACGTCGGTATCGGTTTGATGATCGATCGTATTGATTTTTGCTTTTTATTGCATTTTTTTAACTACTTTAGTGCTTTTTTTTTTTCAGATAATCCTCCTGCCATGCGGCCACGTGTGTCTATGCGAGGACTGTTCGGAGAACATCCGCGACAAATGCCCCATTTGCAGGGAGCGGATAGACTCCAGGGCGCCTGCTTTCATTACATAGAGTGCTATGGAAGCACAGTTCCTTGTGATCCTACTAGTAGGTCCAATTGATAGGACCACACGGAAACGCCACTATTTATTTACGTTTGATGATATGTACATAGGCAAAATGAAATATACACATAGACACAGAGTAAAAAATAGATAGATAATCCTTAGAATCCTTTCTAGTGGTAAAAATGCAAATATGTATGTCTATAAATGCGCAATATGTGTGTCTGTTATCTGTTCACACACGTTTTACCGGCTTTGATGAAATTTCGTACAAATATAGCTCGCGCCTTGGAGACGGATACAAGATTTTTCAGAAATCTTAACAACTTGTTTTTTTTTTGTAGCATCCAAAGCAATAAGAACTAAACTGTAAGGCTGCATTTTCGGTGAGCAGCGTGATCCATCATTAGCGGATTATGTAGGGTAGTTCCGCTTTCGTTCACCGCTGCCCACCGAAAATGCAGCCTCAACTCAAAACAAACAAGATATTTTTTACAATAAAATGCGTCGATGTTTTATCTTATATTATCTAAGTGGCGGCAACTCGCGCACTTTTACCACTTCTATATCTGAATAAAAAAAACATTTGATTTGATTTGATCGATTCTGAGTTTTTGTGCAGCGGCGTGCAGGTCTTAGACGCATAAAAGCACTGCTTACCCTAGTAAAGGAGTAGGGTATTGCATATATTTTATCAACGAAGTATCTGAGTTTCTTGCTCAGTGGCGTGCAGATCATTGACGCATAGTAGCACTGCTTACCTTACTTGTAATAGCTCAATGCATATTTTTCGTTATAATAATAATATTCTTTATTAAGAGGTACAAACCCAATACAATAAATATAAACATTGTCAATTTAAAAACTAAAAGAAAATAATAATTGTTGCCAATGGCAATACTTAATATAAGTCATACATATGTCAATATAATGGGCAGGTACCTAAATGGTACTTTTGTATCAAGTTGTTATGACTTTCCAGTCAGTAGTTTCTACCTAATGCATGCCCTATCTTCAAACCTTGTGAGTAGCCGTCAAGACACTACGTAATAGATCTAAATATACAGTACAAAAACAGTTTCTAGTCTCATTGGTGTGTGGAAGTAACTGGGTGCACTCAGAATTCTTTCCCAGAAAATCCCTACTCTGAATGATTCTCAATAAGGAATGGAAAGTATATAGTCCTTATGGTGCTTCGTTTTTCCGCGACGCATTCCGCAATTTTTTTCAGTTTACTTGTGAAATGTCAGTTGTCAAAATATTACCTATTGACTGAAAGGGCGGAGTAAGGCGCCATATTTATTTTCTATTTTGGCACGAAGATATGATCAAGAGATTTTGATGCAACAAATGCAATATAGATTCGAGCTATTTTTTGTTAACTTGTATATAGAAAATTGTTTTGTTTTAATGTAAGACGATAGAAAATGGCTATGATGTATGGAAAGATCCAATGAAATAAAAACCTATTTTAGTAAAACTATCTGTATTTTATTTCCTTGTTTACCTGTCTGCTTATTATAACGTAAGTTAATAATATTATGTACATATTGAACAAATTAGTACACAAATATAATATATGTATAATTAGGTAAAAATTTGATACCATTTTACTGCACATAATGTTATGTGGTATTTGGCATACCACACCATATTCAGAAGCTAAAAGGCACGGCAAGTTACCCCTCCCTCTTACTTCACTGCACAAATGCAATAATGGGAATCCCACTGCTACTAGTGGAACTTATACATTTTACATTCAAAAAATGCGACTACTAGCGCCACCTCTAGGAGAATTATTTTATGACACAGACTATGCATAAATAATTTTTGAGTGAAGTTTGCAGGAGGTGTGACCTCTTCTTCTTGGGGGTATGGAAGGAGGGGACCTTTTTGGTCCGACGGTCCTGTGATGTAGATACAATTAGCGCCATCTAGTTAACACTGGTAACCGCTACAAGGTACATATTAGGTAGCTGTGCATGTTAGCATTTGAATATTCATATTCAATTTCATATAATAAAACTTTCATGGTCAAAAACCTATATGTAATGAATCTATCTTTCCACATGCCCCCGCACAGGTTTCATCTTCTTCCTTTATAACGTTTACATCATTAATTGTATGAAGATCAACTTCAAATTCATCGACAGTGTCACAATTTTCTGTCAAATTGATCTCATTGCTCAAGTCTTTTACATTAATTTCTTCTCCACTACCATTTTGGTCTTGTATTAAACTTATTTCACCCATTGCATTATTTTTATCACTATATTCTGGTATTCCATATTCTGCTAATAGCTTTTCAGCTTTTGAATTCACACCCCTACATTCATTAGCTTTATTATTACTCCTACATATATTTTCACCACAACATTCTGTTTTATCATTATTTGTATGTTCATTTTCTTCATTACTCTGTACTTTTTTACAGCATTTTGAGTTTTCATTGTCTGTTATTACTGTTACATCACTGTTTTCATTACATTGTCCTTTTTTCTTACTCCTGCATACCTTTCCTTTGGAAATGCAATTATTTTTCTTAAATTCATCATTTATTTCATCTATAGCTTGTCCTATGCTATTTTGTTTTGCATTGTAATCTTCTAACATTCTCTTAGCTTTAGAACTTTTTCCGATGCCAAGTTTGGGAAGGCCTTTGTTTAAGCCTTCCAAAAGAACGCAAGCTTTGCAAACTTCTTGAGAGGACACAAACTTACACCTTGAGCATATTCTTTGTGTTGGCAGTGACACTTGTTCTTTGACAGACATGGTTTCACCTGAAAGAGTTTATATTTTATAGTATGTGCCACAAAATCTATACTGGACTTGATTACTTCCTAATCTCATGTTAAGGCCTCCACCTACAGCAGACTTTTTGTAGGTAGATAATTTCGCCACATTTTATCACCAATTTTGTGATGAAGTACACACTTTGGACTGACTAAATGGCTTGCTAGAGATATGGCTTTGTCAGAAATATGGTAACTAACTACAGACAAAGCTGCCCTTTAATTTAAGCTAAGTTCTATGATACTTTATCCAAATTATACTAACAATTAAACCATAAAATTACATGTAAATATAATGATTTTTTCTTACCTGAGTAAATAATATCCATAATACAGGTGGGCCTTATTTTCTCCATGTCTTTAAGCAGAGCTCGGGCATGCCCTCTATAAGCATTTGGAGCAAACACACATTCGGTTGAGAAGTAGACTAGTTTTTTGTAGTGTGCATACATTACTATTTCTTTCTCATAGGTATATTTCAAAGGTTTAACTCTTGGGATTGTCCCTTCACTACCCTGGAAACGAAAAATTTAAAATATTAATACATAGGTTGTGACTTGCATGTCACCTTTTGTATGTTGATAGTACAATGGGGCCAATTCTGTTTAGCATGATCTCACTAAACTAAAATGACAGCATTAAAAATTTTGCTAACCCTTTCATAATACTCCCTACAGAAAGGGACAGAACTAGATTTAAAGCTGTCATTTTAGTTTAGTGATTGGGTTACACAGAATTGGCCACAATGCCAGAAATGAGAGATTGTAGGTAAGGGTTAACTAGTATAGTCCCACAAACTTACCTGACCCGGTGACAGTATCTCTAGTAGGTAAATAAATAAATAAATAAATAAAGCCTTTATTCAGACATTTACATTTCTTAAACTTCACTTTTAATATCCTGCACTGCCTCGACAACCCCGTCCGTTTGCCTAATGGCAAAGGCCTCCTCCAACATTTTCCACGCCTCTCTGTCTCTAGCCGTTCGAGACCATATGCCACCTGCCACTACCTGAATATCGTCGACCCATCTTTTCATTGGTCTACCCCTTTTCCTCTTTAGATGACCTGTGTACCAGTTCATTACTTTTTTGCTCCATTTATCTTGACCCCTGATTGTGTGCCCCGCCTACTTCCACTTAAGGCTCTTGATTGTAACAGTAACATCTTTTGTTTTTATATATTCCTTTATAGTGGTTGTTTTTATTTTGTCTGTCAATTTTTTCCCCATCATACTTCTGTTCATGGCGTTCTGACAAGTTGCCATTTTTTTCATTTGTGCTTTAGTCAGGGACCATGTTTGACAGCCATATGTAAGTACTGGTAAGATACAGGTATTAAAAAGTTTTCTTTTAATGGCCATATTTATATCTCTATTTTTGAAAATATTTTTGAGACTCCAGAACCTCTTCCATGCGTTTCCTATGCGTCTTTCTATTTCCTTTGTTGTTTGGTCTTTTAGTGATATTGTCTGGCCTAAATATATATATTCTTCTACATATTCAATTATGTTGTTTTCAAGGTATATAGGTACTTTTGTTCCATTTGTGATGGCCTTGGTTTTTTGTGTTCATAACTAATCCTGCTTACAGACTTTCTTCCGCTAGTTCATTAAGCATTCTCTCGAGACTATCGTGCGTTGGGGATAAAATAATGATGTCATCTGCGAATCTTAAATGAGACAGACTTTCCCCATTTATTTTTATACCACTATGCTCCCAGTTTATTTGGCGAACGATCTCCTCCAGAACTGCAGTGAATAGCTTCGGTGACACTGGATCACCCTGGCGGACACCTCTTTCAATCCTTATTTCGTTTCCTTCTTTCTCTAGTTTTACCTTTGCTTTACTGTTTCTGTAGATGTTCTTCAATATTCTGACATATTTTTGTTCAACCCCCTGGTTCTTAAGTGCTCGCCAGATCACCTCATGTTCGAGTGAGTCGAATGCCTTACTAAAGTCCACAAAGCAGCAGTAAAAGGTTATATTGTATTCCTTGCTCTTTTCGAAAAGTTGTTTGACTACATAAATATGATCTAAGGTTGAGTAACCACTTCTGAATCCTGCCTGCTCCATTGGTTGGTTTTCATCCAGTACCTTACTTATCCTGCTAAGAATTATTTTAGCAAAGATTTTGTATATATTAGAAATTAGACTAATAGGTCTATAGTTGTTTATGTCATCTTTGCTGCCTTTCTTATGCAATAGAACTATGGTTGAAGTTGTCCACTGGCTTGGAATGAATTCACTTTTTATAACATCATTAAATATATATGTCAGGATCGGTGCTAAGGTATTTATGTTTCCTAGAAGAAACTCGTTTGTTATACAGTCAGAGCCAGGAGCTTTGTCCTTTTTTTGAGATTTTATTGCCTTTTCTACTTCTGTCAACATTATTTCTGGAATTGTTTCCACTCCTGTTAGATCTATGGAAGTTAAAGTGCAATGGCTCGAATATAAGTTCTTGAAAAAGTTTGTGGCTAATGCTCTTATGTCTGGGCGTTGGGTCAAATTTTTGCCACATGTGGTTCTCATTTTTGGTATCCAATCTCGTTTTTGGACTAATTGTTTGACTGCTTTTTTGGTACCACCTGTTTTTTGTATACATTGTTCTAGCTTTTCTAATCTGTAGTCTTCTCTGTCTTTTCGTATATTTATGTTTATTTCTTTGCTAATCTGAGTTATACACCTAGTAGGTATGAAAAATAAAATAAAGACAAAACCTAAACAGGCATTAAAATAAGGTCTAATTTTAGCCACTGGGCCAGATAAGTTTGTCATGATAAAAAAAATACTTACAGTAGAAATAGCAGTGCACCTATTCAACCTAGCAATGTCTCCTCTCAGAACATTCATCAGCACAGTCTCGGCAATATCATCAGCATTATGTCCAGTGGCTATACACTTCACATTGAGTAACGCAGCCCCTCTGTCTAACGCCTGCCTCCTGAACACACCACAGAAAGTACAGTTGTTTTTCCTTCCTATTTGAGCGACAATTTCATCCATGGTCCATCCATACAAATCTTTGTATGATAAAATCTTGAGGGGCATCACATAGTCTGCACTGTTTTGCATAACAGTTTCAAGACTGTCATCTCTGTAACCAGTAATGCCTGTGAAAGTAAGTGAAAATATTTTTGTCAGTGCTCCTACCTACAAATCAAAATATAATATAATATACTATATAAACTGATGAACTTTGTGTGTTCCGCAGTCGGGCAAAAAATTGTCAATCTAGGACAATCAAATTCAGACAAAATAAATGGGCTACAATTGCAGTCATAACTTAGTGCATTCTATCTAGGGATCGTTACAAAGGGATTCTACATTTTTTAAAATAATTTTTTAACTATCATAACCACTAGGTACATACAACCGAATATGGGTTTAATGTAACTGCCATGCCCCTAACAGGTTAGCCTGCTACCATCTTCAACTGCATCATCAGTTACCATCAGGTGAGATCACACTCAAGGGCTAATTTGTAGTAAATAAAAAAAAAGGATGAATCACTAAATTCTGTTCCACACTACTTTACCTTCATCAATTGACAAAAGCATAAGTTTCAATCCATAGTCATATCTCTCGTTCAAAAGCTTAAGTATGTGTGCAAGCACAGTGGAGTCCTTCCCACCAGACGCGGCCACGGCGACGGAATCTCCTCGGTTAAACAATTCAGCTTTGGTGATCGTGAAGTGGATCTCGGTTTCAAATGCCCAAAAGAAACATTCCTTGCAAAGAGCATCGCCTGTTTTTGGACGCTGAAAGTAATTGATACATCACTGATAAGATATGAAATTATTGTATACATATGATGCCCGCGTCTTCGTCCGCATGGATTTAGTTTTTTGATTTCTGCGGGAACTCCTTAATTTTCCGAGGTAAAAGCCTACATCCTTCCCCGGGATGCAACCTATCTCTGTACCTTTTATCAAAATCGATTGAAAAGATGGGAAAAGTTGAAAGCGAAGCAGACGGACAGACACACTTTCCATTGATAAAATTAGTATGCATTACAGAAAAAGAATTACCTTTAGGGAGGCATTTTTCCCACATCCAGTTGTACATGGTACTGGCATATTGTTCTGTCGATGAATGTCAAGTCAACGGAATGTTATACTTATGATTATATATCATATGTAATTAATAACAATACCCTTAGATTAAAGAATTCATTGAACAATACCACTATACACATTACACACACAATTTTATTATTTGTTTCTTTTTCATTCAAGCACCGCATTCAATCACACTCAATTTTCTAACCTAAAATTAGCAAGAACCATAGATAATACACTATATACTAGAGGCACAGAATAATATAATAGTAATAACGTACTAACGTGCTAGAGGCAAGAACCAGGCAAGAATTAGAAGCTTCAAGCTTGCAGCAATCTGTAAAGGTAATCTAAAACATAGGCTATGTTCTACTATTATGGTTGTTTTTTGTGTACAAGACAACTTCATTGATGAAATCAGTCAACTGCTACATTGACTGTCATTGACATTTAAACAGCTGATGATGTCATTAGTTTCGGATACACTTAAATTTAGTTTTTTAAAATAATTTGTTATATCTCTGTATGTATATGTTACATGACAGAATTGGACCCAATATTTTGTTTTTAAAGAAATTTTGTCATTTGACTCGAGTGGTTATATTTAAGCTTTGCATCAAACTTTGCATCAAACTGAATCTACTTGATTTGATCGTGCGAATCGTAGATTACAAAGAGTATATAATCACTACGTTCTAAGATTATACACTCATATTAAGGTCTGGATATTCGATTTTTAAGTTCATTGACACTTGACAGATTGACTTTTGCGACAAGTAGAGTAGAGTGTCCACAAAACTCACTTTTCTTTGCTCAATTTCAGTAAGAAATTCGCTATTTATCTCTTTACTGGCGATTCTAACTAATATAACTTAACTTTTCCATTATTTTATTTGAAACCGCATACAAAAGTGTACTTAATTAAAAATATGGTTGGGATAGACCGAATGTTGGTTTCCCGAAGTGTGTAGGTTGTGTGTGTTGTATTGTTAGTTGTTTTTAAGTGGGCTAGCTGGTCGCTTGGAGCGAGATCTCTGTCTAGCACAATGCACGAACTCCTCAAGCACGTGTTAACTGAACGGGATCTAACGAGGGCTGGTGATATCTTCGCTATCCCAGACTCCGATATTGTGAATGATTTGAACGAAGTTGTAAGTTACAGGACTTGTTTACGATTTCACTATTTTCTTATACCTAGTCAATACGGACTCTAATGAAAGCTCTAATTATTTGCTTAAATTATGATTAAACATTGTTATCATAGCAACAAAAAATGTATTTACATATAAGTAGAAATATAAATTATTGTCCAAGTTACTAATATTTTCACTATAGAATAGATAAAACTGGTGAATTTTATGTCTACAACTTTTAAAGAAACTATAAAAAATGTTATGACAACAATGTTAAAATTAATATTATTATAACATTAATATTATTATAACATCATCAACATTCATTTAATAGCTAAGCTCAGTTAAACTTTTTAATATTTTGATCTTAAACAACTTACAATACACTGAATTTAATACATTTTTATTGAGTTGAGAAAAATTAATTTCACAGTTTCACGCCATAACATGTATATATCAGTCCAATATTGGATACAGGTACCTTTAAATGACATAAATTTTGAATTAACACAACATATAGCTATATATTATAGCTCAATATTATATTAATGAAAGTAAACAGTCTGCTCATGTCCTCTCCTTGCATCATCAATTAGTAATATCATAATATAATAAATAAATAATAAGCTAATATTATTAATGCAAATGTGTGTTTGTTAGTTGGGTTGTCCTTAAATCATGCCACAACAAAGCAACAGAACAACATTATTTTTTGCATGGATATGGTTGAGGACCTGGAGAGTGACAAAGACTACTTTTTATCCCAGAAAATTTAGGAGTACCAGTGGGCATTTAAAAAACTTATTCAACATGGACAAAAACGCGGACATCCACTAGTTATAATATATTTATCTACACTTGTATTTAAATGAGTGCACCCACATTGGATGATACAATAATAACAACTTGTAATGACACATCACTAAATTCTCTCTATTTATAACTGTTGACACAGCTTTTAAAATGGCTATTGATACTAGTGAAGGATTATGTAAATGATGTCAAGTTATGACACCATAAAATTGCACTAAACAAAAATTGTCTAATCTTACTTGCAAAATATGAAAAATCTTAAACTTCTGACTGCAAATCTAATAATTGTGACCTATAAAATCTATTCTTCTGTACTAATATTATAAATGCAAAAGTTTGGATGGATCGATGGATGTTTGTTATTCAATCACATCAGAATGGCTGGAATTTGGCACAGAAACAGATTACAGTCTGGAATAGCACATAGGCTACTTTTATCCCGGAAAATTAAAGAGGTCCCGCGGGAACCAAAAAACCTCTAGCTACGCAGACGAAGTCGCTGGCATCAGCTAGTATTTATGTTATGGTATATGGGTCTTCAATGTAAAAAAATAATGAGGTAACAACTCAACTAAACTGCAGTGCTAACAAAATCAAATCAACCAACAGACCCATCTTTTAAAATATATCAACCCATGCAATTTTAGGCTGGAGGCAAAATGAAAAAATTTTTTGACACATATCACCATAATTTTTAAGCCAATCTTCAAAGTCAACAATAAGTATTTGTCCTTTAAGTATATATTATTTATTTTGTTTCTAGCTTAAGCAGATAACAGACATATCTTCTCGACCTGACTACATTAGGAACGATCGGGATCAAGCACTCATAGAAATATGTGTGACAAGAGTAACTTCGTGTATCAAAGAGACAGGAACCCTGGAGAAGTACTGCGGAGCCCTGGTGGCTCTGCTGGAGTCCTGCCTGCATCATAACCTGATGCCTGTGGGGCATTTGCGAGATGAAGACCCGCCACATGCCAAAATAGCATCCGATGTTATTGCTTGTATTGTATTGGTAAGAACAACTTTGTTTCAACGCTAAGCTTCTTAGTGGAGGTTTTGAATTAGGACCTTACTTGCTCATAATGTTATGAACAATCAATAAATAAATTGTTTATTTTACAATATGCATTGTTGACCATAATTATGAGTGAATACAAGAAAGAGGAAATGACAGAGAAATTACATTTTCTTTTGTTTCAATCAATCGTTTTTTTGCGTTCGCCCATAATATGAGCAAGCAAGACTATGTACAAGGTTTTATGGCACGCTTTGCTTCTTGCCTGTGATACTTCACAACTTTTTACAATCAGTGCAGGTAAACAGACTATAAATATTTATTAATAAACCACTAGAATTTATTTTATGGGAACAAAAAGTTTTAAATGAATACCTTTCAAGATCTAGGTTGAGATAACAATTAATTTTGATCATTGTCACAAAAATTGCACAATTAAATGGAATGCTACTTATTACATTGTACAAAAACTTGTGCAGTATCCAACATCAATGATCACGTCTAGTAAGTAGAATTAAGTTCATAATTCAATCCGCAGGTCTCGTTTCCGCTCCAAGCTGACAAGGAAACGAGCGGTAATGCGGATGTCATGGAACTTTTCCTCCCCGTTGCAGTCCAGTTCCTCCATAAAGGGAACCGGGAGATATCGCGGCACATGGCACGCTATCTGTCCTTGGCCGCGGTGCATCACGCGGGCTTGCTGAAGCCACATGTACAGACTATCATGGACTCTATCATGTCAGGTATATCAACGCCTCCCAGGCTCCCAGGTCGTAACCCACTTGGGAAGAAAGATTGATGATGATGAGATTTTTAGCTTATTAAAATAAAAAAAGTCTATTTCTTGTTTTTCCCAAAAAGTGGATTAATATTGATGGTTACATAATGTGTTGATGTTTATGAGGTTTTTGGAGGACTTAATAAGACTCCACAGGGGAAGGGATATTGTAGCCTTAGCATTACTAGATGATTCCCGCGACTTTGTCTGCGTGGCTTTAAGGTTTTAAAAATCCTGTGGGACCTCTTTGATTTTTTAGGATAAAAAGTAGCTTATCTGTGTACGAAATTTCTGAAAGCGTAGCATATGGGTAGACAGACAGCCACACGTTCTCATTTATGCTTAATATAAAATATGGAAAATATGACAAAATTTCCACATGAGCAGATCAAATATCGTCGACATCAGATACCTAGTTTGTTAAGTATATCGGATACCGGTCGGAAAATGTGCGAACGATGTTAACATGTTACGCAACGATATATTTTATACTAAGATACTAAGATATATTTTAGACTAAGAAAATAAATTTTGATTCAATAAATTATACTTTTAACATAGTTTTAATAGATGTTGTAATTAAAAAGAGCTAGTAATGTACTCCTCCTCCGCGGCCTCCGCCGCTTCACAGATACCTAAAGTCCGTCAAACTTATCTGAGCCGGTGGCCAAAAATCAAAATTGGAACTAATTTTTATGCCTGTTTGCTGCGGCTGCTGTTGTTTTTTTTTAAACTTTTGTTTTTCACTACCCGCGACTTCGTCCGCTAGATTGACGTTTGTTTTGGTTCCCGCTCTCTTTAATTTTCCGGGATAAAAAGTAACACGACGTTCCAGGCTAAAATCAAAAGACTGCCAAAATTCATCTAGATCCCGTTACCCGTTCAGCCGTTCTAGAGTGATTGTGTAACAAACATCCATCCATGCATCCATTCATCAAAACCTTCGCATTTGTAAAATTAGTATAGAAGTATAGATGAAATAAAATAAAAACTAAAACTAAACAGGCATAAAAATTCGTTCCAATTTTGGCCACCGGGTCAATGTGGGACTATACTTGTTTACGTTATCCAACCATGTTTTCAGGTAACTACCCGCTCTGCCGCATCCTGACCAACTTGTACGAAGTGTGTCCGGAGCCGCTCGAAGGCCACGTGACCGCGCTGGTGTCGTTGTTACCGCACGCCGAGCCGGTGGAAAAGAGCTCACTTTTCGCACTCTTCGAACAGATAGCTGCGAGGCGACCAGAGGCGCTCAAGACTGCGATACCGCAGCTGTTGTCTTATCTGTGCCCTAACACTACCAGCCAGAGTGATCCGGGGTGTATGTGTGTTGATCTACTGCAGGTGAGATGCTTAACTTTTCTTTCACTTTACACTTGTCTTGTCTTACCAATATTCGTGAATTAAGTAATTTTACTTTGTATAAATTATAGCATGAAGTAGTTTTTACAAAAAAATACATTGGGCATAGTTGAACACCTAGATATTGACAACGACTTGACTTGTGACCTATAGTGGGATGCTTCGGCCGTGGTTAGTTATCACCCTACTGGGAAAGACGTGCCGCTAAGCGATTTAGCGTTCCGGTACGATGCCGTGTAGAAACCGAAGGGGTATAGGTTTAATATAACTGCCATGCCCCTAACAGGTTAGCCCGCTACCATCTTAGACTGCATCATCACTTACCATCAGGTGAGATCACAGTCAAGGGCTAGCTTGTAGTGGATAAAAAAAATTACGAATGTACTATATTTATACTTAAGATTGTCTTAAAAGTGGTAAAAATGTGGAACCGTTCCACATTTTTACCCCCCTACCAAAAAGTGCTCAACGCGCCTAAAGAAGATTTCACTTCAAAAAAAGTTGGTTTATAAAATAATAAAACCTTATTGGTCGCAGGTGATAGCTCGCGTCAGCCGCAGCCGCGCGTCCCTGGTGTCCGAGCACACTGCGGCCGTCAGACGCGCGTCCCGAGCGCCGCACGCCTCGCCGCGCGTCACCGAACTCGTGGCCACAATCCTCGCTACACTCGGCTACACCAGCAGGGTGAGTGCGCACTACATACCACACACGCGCTATGGAATACACGTACATTTTCAACCATATACGTAAATGAACGTACAGATACACAAACAAACATATATCCATCGTACATGAACACCCACATTATCACCTAAATACGTAAATGAACGTATGGATACACAAACATAAAGCCATCATACATACGCTTTTGCCTATGGACTGAATCTTGCTAACGAAGTTTTCTGTGCAAAGCACTATACAAAATACACGGGAATTACGCTAGCTGCTCGCATACAAGGTCTGTCGCGCGTTTCTTGGCTTGTGAGACGAGTGAGGTGAATGTGTACTCGTCTGCACCGTTAGAAAAATCTACCTTCGGGCTGGCGGTGTGCCCGGGCCCCCGGGATCCTTCTGGTCCGACCGTTGGCTTGACTAATAGGCATGATGACTGATTTTGAAAAATGGTCTGATTATGTTCGGAAGTATCTACTATTTCGAAAAAATATCTTATTTCAGCAGAAAAATAAGGTTTGGTAGATAATATTGGCATTTGAAATTTAAATTTTAAAATTCACGCCAGAACGCTCCCCGGTGTCATGGCGTCGTTTGTGACGTCACTATTATTTTTACCAATGTACTCTGTGCAGTGTGCAGTAAGCAATAGTGTGATTGTCAAAGCTCGAAAACAAACCATTGTGACGTCATTCGCTTCTTGGTGTTTGAACTAATATGGCGGATTGCTGTATTTTATAATTTTATTTTATCAAAATAAATAGCAATGTCACTCGAAATAGAAAAATAAATGCGTTTTTTATAATCCATGTATCCTATTTCATTAGATAAATTATTCATAATTTCATTGATTCTTGGATACTGTCATCATGCTTATTGGTGATTGATAAATAAACTTATCATTTGTTCCAGGAGCGTGCCCAGGAAGCGTTAAACTTCGTAGTGGAGCGGCTTTCGGGCGCGGAGTGGCCGGAGCAAGCCGCGCTGATACGCGAGGCCACGGCGCTGTGTTCCGCCTACCCGGCCCTCTTCACCGACCGGCTCCTGGCCGCGCTGAGAGCCAACCACAGGTAACGCAACACCACACATCCACAGTAAACAGATTACAAACAGTACTGAAACTATCTAGAAACGTTCGAAACAGCTCACTCACACAAACATGCGCATCGAACATGCGCATGACGCGGCACTCACTACTGACGGCACTGCGACCAGCGCTTAGGAGGTCTCGTCGATGCGCATGTTTGTGTGAGTGAGCTGTTTCGAACGTTTCTTGGTAGTTTCTGTAATGGTTGTATCTGTTTACGAAACACTCCAGAAGACTTATTTAAAAAAATAAAAGAATGTTTCCTTTCAGTGAAATTAGATATCTTCAATATAATTTCCCTCCAAGTCCCGTTGGTTTCGTCCACCCTGTATATATCTTCAAGCTTCTAACCCTGTAAGCTGTCCATTTGCCACTAAGATGTAGGTAAATCTAATACCAAATACATACCGCTACTTCGAATTTGGTCCTTTATTATATTAATAGGAAGTCTCCATTCCAGTAACCGACCAAAATCGACTCACGGCGAAGTCAACAGAACACCGGGTGGGGTCACAATCGTCAAACTTGGGGGTCAGAACTCTACATCCAACGCGAACACCCCAGTGTCAGTGGGGTCAACGGTGTCCCCAACTGTGACGACAGCCCCAGTGTCTTTGGGGTCAGCGGTGACCCCGGTCAGTACATCCGTGGCGCCCGTTACAGGGTACACCAGACGGGCGAAGTTGGGCGACTCGAGGAGTACGGGGCGATTGCATCCCGGACCCAATTCGCATAGAAGCATGACCAGGTTGAATGTTGCAGGTATGTATTTTAAAATTAATCTGTGCTAATGTATGTTAATACTTAAAATTATTAGTTTAAGGCGCTGTGTGTGGTCAGGGGGGGGGTCTCCAAAGCAGTGTATCCATTAAATGGTGGCATATGGAAGATTGAAAAAAATATATGATGTTTTCAAGACCTTAACTCAGATATTGTTTTATCCCAAAACACGATTTAAACAACTTCGCCGCATAAAAAATAAATTCAAACATACCTCTTATTTCAGTTTTCAAATCAACACATCTCCAAATTGAAAACCTCAATTTACTTGAAAAATATATCATTAAATTCCAAATTCTAAATGACATCCATTGATTTATTAATATTTATTAAAATGTACACATATTTTCTGTTTTCCATTGTATTCCGGTTTTTCGAGAAGCGCTAGCTCATTTTCACCTCCGCCAGTGTTCGAAAGAACTTCACAGACGATGGATCTGTGCTCCTTTGCTCCAGCGTTTAAATCGATATTTTAAAATGGTTTTCAAACATAACATGAATAAGACTAATGTTTATTCAACATGAATTGACAGAAGACGTGGATATTACAACTTTCGTGAGCTATCTTCTTTTATATAACTAAAAATACATAATCAAATAAAGTATGAATATGTGTTCTCTGACCAAACTTTTGACAGCTCGAAATAATGATGCCGTAATGCGCTATCCATTCGATTTTTGACAACAATCGACTTCATTTTCGAAGAAGTTTTAATCGATTTGACACATTGATATTACAACTTTTTGTATTGTTTTATAAACATACCCAGGCGTCTAAATGTCTTTTTTATGTATTAAAATAAATATTTTTGGTGAAGCAATGCTGTAAATGTATATTTTATTATTTGGCAACATCATTATGGCAGGTCATAGAAACCATCCAACGCCAAAGATGACGCTACTTAAATGACAATCAAGTGAGCTTGTGTTGCAGCTTCGTAATTATTTTGAAAACTATTTTCAAAATTAAAATCGTACTAGTAATTACTAGATTGACATACGAGTTGCGAAATATCGCATAAAAAGGCACGTCGCTTCACTATTTAAAAAAAAAAACTCCTGCTGGTTGTAACAATGACGTCTTTTAATATTTCCAAGAAGTAGGTAAGTTGTCAAACATCCAATTACTGTCAGAGGGTTCACTGCCATCGCTTAAAGCAGGATTACTTAAAAATGTCAGTTTTATGTCACGTACCTTGAAGGTCCTAAAATAAGGATTATAATTCTAAAAACACGAACGTCAACAATATTAAAACAATACGGATTTAAGCGATAGTAGTATGCCTCCAGTGCAATTTTTGATATGAATGGAAAAAACAAAACAGTGGTAAGACAGAAAGGAAAACTGAAAATCAAGCATTGCCACTTCAGCTTGCTACTGCCTACTCGTCCGCTCTCATTGGACCAGACCGACCAGATAATATTATTATATCGAAAGCTTGCTGAGTAAGGACCTAGTAGTGTCTCAAATACTTCAAATAAGTGCCTATTGCAAGTTTTATTACTAATTGATTGGATATTAGATACCCTTAGGGTTTCGTTTCTGGGACCCGGGAGTTAGAAATTTCCGGGAAATACGTCGTTGGTTTTTTTTGTGATTTCCCGTTTTTGTGTACAGAGTATTTTTTTAACTTATCTCTCAATGATACGATCAAAAGGGCTCTTGCCACCATAGATATTCCTGCGCTCATTGAGCCGGCAGGGATTAGTCGGGATGATGGCAAGAGACCTGATGGATTGACGCTGGTTCCCTGGGAACGGGGACGGGCGCTAATGTGGGACGCAACATGCGTAGACACATTGGCCCCGTGTCATATCAGGGAGACAGCATCAAGGCCGGGAGCCGCAGCAGAAAAGGCTGAAACCGGCAAGCGGCGGAAGTATGCCTCTCTCATAGAGAGTTACATATTTGTTCCGTTTGCCGTGGAGACCCTGGGGCCATGGAGTCTTAGTGCCAAAAAATTTTTACGAGATATTTCACCGCGGTTAATTGCCTCATCTGGTGACAGAAGGGCTGGCTCATTTTTTGCGCAAAGGATCAGCCTGGCTGTCCAGCGCGGAAATGCAGCCAGCATTCTTGCCACCATTCCACGCGGGCATGATTTATATAGTAATTAGGTTAGGCTAGCTAGCATTAAGTTCTATTGTATTATTTTCAATAAAGTAAAAAAAAAAAAAAAAAAAAAAAAAAACTTATCTCTTGAGAAATATTTGAGAACAAGTTGATCTTAACTTGTTTATTATAATTCTCCCTGACTACTAGGGCATGCATTCGGTGCTGTGTTTGAGTACCGGGAAATTTTGGACCGATATTGGCAAGGAACCGGGAATTCCCGGGACTTTCGATACTTTCGATACTACTTTAAATTATCACAAAAACACGGCTAAGACATTACAGAAAGTATGAAATAGACCAAATATTACTGTTCATTAGGCGTTATACAAAAATTTATCGCATAATATTTCACACAGGAATATACTGAATATTACTATTCATTAGGCATTATACAAAAATTTATCGCATAATATTTCACACAGGACTGTAAATTCATGATTTGTTCTTGTACCATAACTCGCTTCGTTACAAATTTCAAAGTTTTATTGTAGTTCATAGGTTTTACAGAGATTGCGTCTTGTATGAAAATACACTTTGAAAAGTTGAAATTTTTTTTATCGTGATACGCTCATATGTAACTACTTTTATAGCAATTAGAAGCCAGTGCAAATATAAATTTACTACATCAAGCAGTTTATGAGAAACAAGCCTTGAGGCTTGGATACACGGACAACAAAGTGATCCTTTACGGGTCTTTTTTTATAGACAGGCGTACGTAGTAACCTCACCTCAAAGAATTACAAATGTTAATCTAAATCAACAATATTTTCCAACCCATACTCAGTATTCCCAAGAGAATCTCGTGAAGATGTTACTCTCTCCTATTCTGTGCCGTTTTTTGGTTTTGCCGCACGCTGATTTGGTCTCTACAATTATATTGGATATGGTACCTCTTAGTATTTTTGGTATCCATTCACCGTCCTCCCCGTACGTATGGAGGATCCTAGGATCGAGGACCCTAGGATTTTCTAAAAACGTTTCCTATCAGCCATAAAGAGCCTCGTTACTGCTGCGTTACTGTCCAGGATTCACATCCATACATAAAGATTGGACTGTTCACAGTCTTGGTTTTTACATAACATTGTATGGAGAACTCCTGAGCATCTTAGGGAATTATGGATACGGATATCCATATTTTCTTTCCCTCTGCTATTGGTATAATTGACAGTGGAGTCAAAAATCAAAATTTAGTAGCCTCGGGCTTATGAGGTATATTTTATATTACAGTCTATCAATATTTTCCTGTCAATCTTCATGTGAAATTTATGAAAGTAACGATACAATTAACAGAATATAGCATAATCTACTGTAATTTATTATGGCTGAACAAATTTTATTCCAGTGACAGATCCATCAATTCATTGATCTTCAAAAAAGCTCTTCTCTGCTGGTAAATAATACTTACCAGAAAGACTAACATACGAAACTGTACGAAGTGGCAGTAAAATAATCGTTATAGCCAAAGTAAAAATAGGGGTTTTTAAACTAATACCTCGAATTTGTGAGCATAAAATACAGTATAGTGAATTAAATTATTGTTACATGCTTCGAGTCTCAAAAGTATCAAAAGTACCGGTTTTATGGTGTGGAGAACCGGGACTGAAAATTATTCAGAAGTACCGGGAATTTTTGGTACCAGGAATTATCGGGAGCATGCCCTATTGACTAGGTACCTCACTCGCGCAGTGCTGAGCACTATTGTCTTAACGTGGGATGTACCGGGTTTAATCCCCAGCAGAGTGAATTTGGGAATTGGGCGTATTTTTATAAAATTGTACATGAAATAAAATCGATGTTTTTTTTCATCATGTTTTGTTATTTTATTGATAAATTTGTGTTTCTTAGTTATTTATCTTTATGAGCAGTAGCACTTTTTACAAATATTATGTTAAATTATAGTAAAAACAATCATTTTAAAATTAAGTGACGGAGAATTATTCCATTGAGTAACTAAACTTTATCTCACAAAAGGCACTTAAAAAAACAACTTTAGATAAGATTCACAGAAGTGTTTTACTAGTCTTACCAATCATGCCAATCACAAAAATAGGACAGCAAACATAAAATAACAGAAACACTATCAAAATTTGATAATTTTAGTTCTTTTGACTAACGTAAAGGCAAATTTATGTCATAATTTATTATATAACTTCTGAAATAGACAATGCTTTTTATTTTTGTTTTTGTAAGTTACGATAAAAAATATACATTTAAATATAACATAACAATAACTTATATTAATGATAAATTGTCAATATTATAAGCATTTATGCAATACTAGCCGATGCCCGCGACTTCGTACGCGTGGATCGAAGTTTTGTGGTTCCCGTGAGAACTCTTTAATTTTTCGGGATAAAAAGTAGCCTATATGCTATTCCAGACTATAATCTATATCTGTGCCAAATTTCGGCCAGATCCGTTCAGCCGTTGGGGCGTCATTGAGTAACAAACATCCATACATCCATTCATACATCCATACATCCATCTGTCCAAACTTTTTGGAGGATTTTTTGAGAGGACAATTTGTCAGTGGAACCTTGACAATTACTCAAAGGAAAAGTAAGGGCACTGATCACAATGTTAAGAATTATTGTACTTTCTTACCATAAAACTATAATAGTCGTAGTAGGTACTTTTGAGTATTTTAAACTCTTTATTCTTTATTTTGTACTTAAATTATGTAAAATGTCGTCCATAAAATATAAGTAGAACTTCCAACCAATGTATAGTATGTTAAATCACATTGTAAGAATGATTATAAGTAACAATTTTTTTTGCGTTTTGTCTTCTTCGATTCTCCATTTCTGATATTTTATCTCACCTCGGATATTTTTCTTGTTCTAGATTTTACGAGCTCCAAGTGTTATTTTCTTATATATTATTGTTTGAACTTTTAAGAGTCCCTCTTTAATTTCTCTATATGCTGCCTTGTTATTTCACCAGATGTCAGCGCCATTGTTACACCTTAATAATTTAATTTATACAATACTCGTTTCCAATGCAAAACTCGGGGCCGTAAAAGCATAACCGTGTACAAACCTTTAGAAATCCATTGAGTACCAATTTGTTCAATTGACTGACAATTTCGAAAGAGTTACTTAAAGGACCGTAATGAATTCACGGCAACAATATTTTCTTGCATTGTATTTCAAGAATTTAAATATTCTGAATTTTCTCTGGTCTGGCCTGGTAGGAGGCTTCAGTCGTGGCTAGTTACCAATTACCACCCTACCGCCAAAGACTTGCAGCCAAGCTATTTAGCGTTCCGGTAGGATGTCGTGTAGAAACCGATTAGGTATATGGACTAGGGTTTAATATAACTACCATACCCCAAACAGGTTAGCCCGCTACCATCTTAGACTGCATCATCACTTACCATCAGGTGAGATCGCAGTCAAGGGCTAACTTGTATTTAATTTAAAAAAAACTGGATATAAGGTACATAAAAGTAGCAATACCTATTTTTAAAAAAATCCCGATTCTCGGGAATTCCCGGGAATCGGCCAATTTTATTCCCGTTTCCTTGAGTTTAAAATTTGCCGTTCCCGAGATTTATTTTTAATTTTGATTGAGTGGGATTTTTAAAAAGTTAATTTGTTTAGTTTCACCCAACCTAAGTCCAGTTAATTAATATAATAGGTTTTGCTTCGGACATAATATTATTGTCAATCAAACTTATAATTTTAGAGTACGGAAACAACGTACAAATTTGAAATTTTACATAAATTGGCTAATTTGCGGTTTTGGCTCTTACGAAGTTCTACCATATAGATAATTCTGTATGTAAAGATAAAAAATTGTAATCATGACACCAAAATTCTATGATTTTCTTCGTTTTTTATTTTTGAGTATTTTTCAAACACTGTAAATAATACTATATGTCTGCAAAAGACTAGAAATTGTTTTCAATGATCAATTTCCAACATCTTTTTGCTATTTAAATTTTTGAAATAACATCTGTATTTCTTGTTTCTGACAAAAAATGAATATCAGACTCTTAGTCGGTAAGTACATTGTATATGCGTATGATATTGATTTATGCCACAATTATACTTGTAATTAACTCACGTAAGTAGTTTATGTAAATAAGATACTTATGTAACTCTAGATGATGCCCTCGACTTCGTCCACATGGATTAAGATTTTTTGACTCCCGCGGTAACTGTTTAATTTTCCAGGATAATGGTTCCGGGTAGCCTATGTCCTTCTCCGGGATGTAATCTATCTTTGTACCAAATTTCATCAAAATCGGTTGAGTAGTTGGGCCGTGCAAGCGTAGCAGACAGACAGACACACTTTCGCATTTATTATATTTTGTATGGATATTAGTACGCTGGGCTAGCTAATGCCCGCGACTTCGTCCGCGTGGTTGAAGTTTTTTTTATTCCCGCGGGAACTCCTTAATTTTTCGGGATAAAAAGTCACTCTCCCTCAACTATACCCACGCCAAAAATAACGTCGAACCATTGCTCCGTTGCGGCGTGATTGACGGGCAATTCAATTAACAATCACACTTTCGCATTTATAATATTAAGTATTAAAATGGATTTGCACACCATATGCGATTTACAATAGGTATTTTGTCAATTACCTACTCATGTAAGAGACTTTGGTAGGTACGTGATTTACTCACATACGTTATTCTATCAATTTCACAAATTTTGAGTTACCGTGTTTTGTCATCCGAGGGCATCCGTGACATGCTATGACAAGCGCGCGAAAATAATGAAAACCGCGACGGGAGCGCCACCCGGCCGAAGTGGGCATAACTGACGTGAGGGGTGAGGACTGAGGAGAGCCAACCTCTCGATTTGTGTTTTGATTTTAAGAGCTGACAGCGCCTTAAGGTGATTTCTGATAGGGTGATAAGAATTTTAAAAAAACCAGTTGAGTTTTTGTGGGCTCTTCTCAGACTAGCGCGTTTGGAACTTTCGTAGCTTTATTTGGATACTGTTATTAAAGCTTAATTTGGATACTATAATTAGAGCTTAATTTGGATAGTTTAAGTTGGATAGTTTATTTTATTGATGTTCAAAAAGTGTATAGTGTAGTGTACCAAATTCGCATATTAATTTTTACTTTCTTTGAATGACATACTTTTTGACTATATATGTTTAATTTTATTTCACAGGTGGTTCAGTAGGGGGTCTACATAAAAGCATGACGCGATTGTCTTCCTCGCAGCAAATCAACGCGCAGCAAAGCATGACTCCACCACAGAGTGAGCTAACATTTTAAACTGATTACGTTGAAACTATCATAAAAATATTAAATAAAGCTTTTATTGCGTTACACTGTTGCATTTTAAAATAGAAAAAAAAAGTGTGTGGGCAATTCACACACGGCAGAAGCGAAACTTCAGAAAAGTAGCTTACGAGAGAATGAGATAAATATAACTTGTATTCTATCTTATTCTCTCGCAGGCTACATTCTATCATGATTAAGTTTGTCTCTTTTTGGTTTCGCTTTTTCGTTTCATTCAAATCACAACCATTCTAAAGAAGTTTAACTTTAAAAACTACGAAAATATTCTGAAAGTTAATCCTAAAAGTACTTTAAGCGGCCATATCTAATGAACCAACCGATGGATATCGTCAGTTTTTATACTGTTCACACAGGTACTACTCATAAGTAGTACCTGTGTGAACAGTATAAAAGCTTAAAGTACTTTTAGGATTAACTTTCAGAATATTTTCGATATGTCATAATTTTTTATGATATGTCATAAGGCCATACTCGTATCAGCCTTCCTAGTTATTGTTCATTTTTGGTAACCATAACTCGTCTTTGAGCGGCGATAAGTAGTCAGTTGGCCAGATGCATGCGGGTAGACCATCACTATTCCCACCAGAGGAGAGCCACCAAATACTGAATCAGCCTTCCTAGCGATGGTTACCAAAAGTACAGTTATATCTTAAGTCTAATGCGTAGCAGAAGTCCAATTACAGCGCATTCGGCGCGTGGCAGCCGCGCATCTTGAGGGAAGAGTGATGCCTTAATGTGATGTCTGTGTGCACTCCAGTAGTGGGCAGCAAGCCGTCACTGGCAGGCGGCGGCGCGGTAACGGTCACCACTGTTTCACCGCCGCTGGCGCCGCGCGCGCATAGGCACCACCACCACAACATCGTCATCGGCCCCACTAGCGCCACGGTAAGCTGGTTAATATGTACGTGTCATGTACTCCAGGTGTGGGCAGCCGTCGGTGGCAGCGGAGGCAGATGCGCCCACAGGCACCACCACCACAACATAGTCATCGACGGTAACCCGCTAGTTTTATTAAACGCCTCATCAGCTCAATGATTTACCTTAACCTATTGAAAAACCCTAGTGGAATATCAATATAATTACAAGATTTGTTTGTCTTTAAAATAGGAGTAAAATAAGCTTTAAAAAATCAAAATCGGACCACTGGGGAGGGAGATACCATTGCCATTTTAAAATGGTGGCCTGTCTTAATATTGACATCTGACTGTCTTAATTGACAATTGTCTATGGAAAATCTTTCATTTCAAGCGAAAACTCTTTTGTTACAGAACTCGGGACCCACTGTAATCCCAGGCCCTCCATCCCTCCCTACCCAGTCCATATCCGTTAACCCTCTAACAGGCAAGTCCACCGACGCGCTAGTACCAACCTCAGTCTCCATACAACATTCCAACAACGCGCTCGGACAAGTATCAGTGATCACTTCAACGCCTAGCACCGGACCCGTTTTAACCCAAACCTGCGGGTCGGGTCCAATCTCGGTCGGATCCAACCCGATCCCGATCGGCCCCGTCACCGTCACGTCCCGTCGGACCAACAACACCAGTGTGACAATGATCAACTCTAGCAACTCGAATAATTCCACCTCGAATCACAGGATAAGCGTTTTTGAACCTTATCCCATGAGAGATACTGTGCAACATTTCTGTGAGAAACATCTGGATAAAATTAAGGCCTACATGGATAATGTGTCGTTGAGGATACCGCCGCCTGCTAAATGCACTATTGAAGGTGAGTACTTACTGATTGAAGTTTTTCGAATTCAAATTAAGAGAAGAAATAGAATATTGTGAGCAGAGAAAATTATTTACTAAATGTCGTAACAGATCGACTTTATTTTTGCCTGAATATTGTTAAACACCTGGACAGTAACATAGGCTACTTTTTATCTCGGAAAATCAATGAGATTTACACGAAATTCTTAAAAAAATCCACGCTATTAACAGTTTTGCTAAGCAACAAAAATTCACGACCAAGGAACAAAAAGCTTAATACGCTATAATCCGTCGAAACATTGCATAATTATGAACTTCCGCAGATATATGCCTGCTTCTATCCCACATAACAAAGATTTATATTGATTTTCTATCTCGGTTTCGTTCAGAACGGAGATCAAAGAAGCAAGCCCGCTTATCGTTCGCGTGCGGTCGCCGCGGGCCGCACTGCCTGTACGCGCGAGCCGCGTTCTCGATGCGCACGCGCGCGCCTCGAGTGTGGATACACCTTATGTTCTTGGCCTTACAAGCGCGTCACGCCGCGGCCTTATCATCGAGGGATCCAACTGTGGCCAGTTTAAAGCACTGCTGGGACATCCTCAAGTGCGAGAATAAGACGTTTCTTACACTGGTCACTGGGGCATTTCCTGGATTAAAGGTATGTACCGCGAATACAGTTTGAAAGAATATCTGTGTATGTCGTATTGTCGTATGGTATACTGCTGAGGCCTGAGGCCTTTTCGTCTTGCAAAGGGATTCGAAGGTATACTTGGAAGGGTTCGGCCGGATAATAATGCGATGGGCTCAGCTCTGTTCTATAACACAGTGCCTATCAAAAAATGAAAACAATTGACATAATTTTTTCATCCGTTGAAGGTTTGGTATGAAATGATTTTTTTTCGTCGATACGTTATATTTATTCTCTGTATATTCTATACCGATCCGGCATAGAGTCTTTAACGAGCGCTTTAATTTCAAAGAGGGCTCCCAGACTTCCGCCCGCTTTTCTTGTTGTATAATCGGTACAAAGTATACCGAGAATAAGTACATGGAAGCAGCCAACCTGGAAGGAGGGATATCCAACCTTTTTCTAAGATTGCGGGAGTTTAAAATCATAAATATTAGGTACTTGTTTTATTGCTATGTCAAACTATTGCTGGACTTTCGTGAATGCAGAGTAAACAAGTAAGTTGTTTATGTTAGATGATTGTTGTCCCAACAGGAACAAGAAATGCTATTAAACGAACTCCGAGCAGCGGGTTTCTTCGACGTTTTCGAGGTGAACTCCACCAGAACCGATGGGGGTAGCGTACCCCCTACGCAAGCCACGTGGGGGTGTTTTCTCTGCAACCACCCCGAGAGAGCTGTGGGTTTCCTGGCGGCGGACGGACAGCCCGTGATTGAGGGACAACTGAAGGAGAAGAAAGGCCGATGGAGGTTGTTCAGGCGATGGCGTACGAGATACTTCACGCTGTCCGGTGCTCATCTGTCTTGTAAAGGAGCGGTGAGTTCAATGCCTATTATTATCATACTAATATTATCAATGTGAATGTCATTCTGTTTGTTTGTAGCGTTTTCATGGCCCATCTTTCAAAACGATTTTGATTTTTGGTACAGAGACAGGAGAAGGACATAAGTCTACTTCTTTTTTTCCTGGCACATTTATGAATTAGATCTCGCGGGAATCAAGAAAAACTGAATCCACGCGGACGAAGTTGCAGGCATTAGCTCGACGCAAACTAATACGACGCAAAGAGACGTCGTATTCCTTATAACTGAGGGTATAGGAACATAAGTCTTTATGTTCCTATGGTTACTGGGTCCTATCTTTATGTCGAAGTTTTTTTATCTGTTTATTTTGGGGGACTTTTTAAGTACATTTATTCCAAATTTAATCCTGCTTGACCTTTAATTAAAAGCTTTAATTTCGCGTCTGCAGAGTGGAGGTGAAAGCATAGACATCAACCAAATCCGATCAGTCAAAGTGTCCCGGGGAGCGCGCAACATCCCGAAAGCCTTCGAGATCTTCACGGGAGACCAGACCCTGATCCTCAAGCCCAAAGACGGTAAGAACGCGGAAGAGTGGGCCCAATGCCTCAGTATTGCAGTGGCTCATTCTCAGGCCAGGGACGCGCCGGCTAAGGCCAACAGTCTCCCGGCGCGAGGACTCACGCTCAAGAGCTTCTGACGGCTGCTGCCGAAGGCTAAAATTTAGGCCTCACACCCTTTGAACTCGCCTTAGAAATTTGGCCATTATTATGCAAAAAAAGCCTTGAGGTATCTTGGGAGAGCTTCTTATTCTTACGCATTGTACATGAAATCTTGACAACTCCAATCCAATAAAGTACCTAATCGAAAATGGTGGCGTTAGGTTGTCCACCGCAGAGCGGAGATGTGTTGGGCGGACCAATCTGATTGGTCTGCTTGGCAAATCTCCGCTTCAGTTAACAGGCAGCCTTAATAAGGCACTTGACACTATTTTGTGAATGAGGAGCATTGGTACTCTATCTCGTTTACTCTTATGGGCAAATGAAACAGCGCGATGCTTGTAGCATATAATTATCTCGCTCACTCCTGGACAACAATACGCGCTGCCTATCCAATGGCGTGCGTTAATTTTATCCCGAACGCGTTTTAGGAAGCTTTGCTTCCAAAACCGCCTTTGAAAGAGTTTTAATACTACTTTTTAAGCACGCAATATGATTGCTTGTCTAGAGATTACAACCTTATTATATTTTCTTTAATGTATTCCACGTTAAAGAAAATATAATAATAAAGTTGTACTAAATTATCCCTGAAGAAATTACGAAGACATTACGCAATTATTTTTGCACTTAAAGCTGTGTACTTAAAAATTATTTTACGATAACAGAAGACATTTATGATTTACTTAATTTTTGCTAAGATAATATTATGATATAGATTGTGTATACTACTGGTTGTACTTAATTAGGATACGTACCTATATATTTTGTATATAACAGAATTTTGTGTACTGTATAATTATGACACATTAACTGAAAAGTGAGTGGTTTGCTCAAAATAATAATAAAATATCAAATACAATAGTAAATAATTTACTTGCCATGCTGCCAATATATAATATTTATACAAATAGTATTAGCGTGTACTCAATTTCTACTTCAAGGCAAAAACATACTACGACAAAATGTTTGCGTCGGAGGATAGTAACGATTTGTCTTGTCGCGCTGTTTTGTGTAGTTCTATAATATAATATGAATGGTTACACCATACATAACTTTTTGTCCACCAGGAATTTTTCGACCGTAATGTGTTTTTGCTTTAAATTTTCAATTAAACTTAAAGTTTGTATTTCACTTAACTATGCCTGTATTATGTAGTACACATCATTGACCATCCATTCTAATTCTACATTCTACCGCTCCGAGCGCTGTTCTATTTATCATACAAAATACAAATAATTAACCGTAGTAGCGAGTAAATTTTCATAGTTCGTCGATTTAAACAATGGTGCCTATTCGTTTGTACACTAATGTCTATTACCAGTGGTTCGCCCCGAATTAAGACCTCGCGTCCTAAGGTCTTAGGAAAGAAGAAATTAATTATATTATCCTATTAACGGTCCAAGACATTACACAAAATTAATTAATAGCGCATCTATAATCATAATTCAATTTTTAAATTGTAAATTTTTGACAAAAAATATTTTTATGTCAAGTATGACATAAAAATACTTTAGTCCAGTAGGACTAAAGTTTGTCTTCAGGCCATTGTCTTCCATTATATCTGTGTATTTCATAGCTTGCGTGTATAATATGTTTTTAAATAGAAACATATTATACACGCAATAGTTTTGAATAGACTCATTGTGACAGAATATCCCTATTTTTTAGTAAAAAAATATTCTGCTATTTAATTTGGTTGAGGTATTTGTGTGCATTGGAATGGGCACAGTATCGCAAATAATTATTTAGTCATTGGGGCATTTTAATTTTAAAATATCGATTTTATTACACACTTAATGTGAGATTTATAGAGCGAACTTTGACTTTGCTTAGAATTGAGTCATAGTTAAAACGAGACAGATTTATGTTACTCACATAAGTCCATCTCGTTTTAGCTCTAAGTAAAGTGTGAGCCAAGTCAAAGTACGCTCTATAGATCTCAACATTAGATTTCATCCATAACATGACACAGCTGGTTCTTAGATTTTAAGATTATTACATAAGTAAAATCATTATTATTCATAAATAATATAAAAAGACACATATTATTATATTATAACAATATAGTCTAGAATGAGAAGAAAGTACAATAACTTTTTATAATTGTTTTTTTTTCGTAGGTAATGTGCATGATTTTATTGTTGGGTATTCAATTTATAAAATTGACAGTTGTTTATTGAATAATAAATAAAGATTTTTATCTGTATATAAAGTGATTTTATGAACATATTATTGAAGTGTTATTAGGTGGAAGACTGGGTGCTGGTCATATAGATGTACTTAAAATGCCCGTGATACACGTCTTGTTACTCGAACAAAAGCTTGCAAGTTACAAGCCAAAACGAGCTACTCGCATTATAGAAAAAGTGAGCTGTTTCCTTCCCTGCAAAGGGAAAAAATCAAACTGCTTGCGATCTGCTGGCATGCTATGTACTAGCACTTGAGTTATTGGCAAAATCTCGATTTGCATGCCAGTAGCTCGTTTAAGCTGGCATGCTTTTAAATGCGAGTAACTAGCATGTGTATCACGCGCCTAAAGCACAGAGCCATTTCTACTTTGTTTACCTTTTTGCGAACATGTATATAAATAGGTAGTTTTATGATCATAACGTTTTAATTTTTGTAATGCATATTGCGTCCAAACTTAGAATAGGATAGCCACTGACCTTTACCTGCGACTGACACTTAGATAACAAATTTCAAGAATAATAATTTTCATACGTAGCATTATTTTTCTCGTTATCTAAATCTTTGTAGAATAATTCAGTTCACAGTTTTCAATTTACACAATCTTTAAACGAAACTGAAATATCTGTTGTAAAACGGCTCTAAATATCTTGCTATCGCTTTCTGGAGTAGGTTTTATAAAAGGGATAGCAATATATTTAGAGATGTAATTTTATTTTAGTTGAGATTATACTTATTTAGCAGCAGAATTAGCTGCAATATCAAATCAAAATAATATATTGAATCAAAATATCCTATGTAAAAATATTACAATATGGCGAATATTTATTCCTATTCTTAGTTTAGACGCATTGTACATAATTTAAAATTAATTTAAAAAACGAGGTACTTTAATGAGAAGGCGAAAATTGTTTGTGATTCGAAATTGACATTCCGGTTGTTATTATGAAATTATGTGGTCTCAAATCGAAAAGATGGTTGTTGGAAATTATAATTTCGTTTTAATTCTTTTTTTTGATAACGTTTTGGTTTTGACCCTATTATAGTGAGTAATTTAATTCTCTGGATATAATTAATAATTATATTTGAGATTTTATATTATTATTCTAAAAAAATCCGATCTTGAAAATGTTACTGAACATTTTTTTAACTTAAAAGTATAAAATGACGTCCGCTTAACTAGGTATATCCACGTTGATTAATCATAGAAATAATAAATTATTACATAAAATACAATATTGATCTACACAGTTTAAAATCTATAATAAAAATAAAAGCTTTTGCTTTCAGTTTACACAGCAGCACTATATTGTTAAAATGAGACTTTCTTTTACATGTTTGTATCAATAAAATGACAAATAGGTTAAGTTTAATTTAGGTTATAATCCAATGACTGTGCCAAGCTATACAAAAATATAGCTAAGTATAAAATATAGCTGTCTTCCGTCAAGGAAGCGCACGCGATTTTGCGCAAAATCATATTCGGAGTTATAAACTGATTGCATATAACGATTTAAGTCAGAATAAAACTTCTACGCCACTATGGATACGGGTCCAGTCGTACTAAATATACTTCATTCGCGCCGTACGAGCCGTCATGACGTCATTTGCGTGCGGCGCATGATGTAATATGCGATCAGAATTATGACAAACCCTGATTGCTTTTTATCAATATCAGGTTCATATTATATTTCAATTATTTACTGTGTTCTCATGCTTAAATATTATTATTGGATAAACGCAAAACCCACTATTAAGGCCGTATAGCTTATTTTTGAGCCTTTCAAAATCAATTTTCAGTGACACTTGATATTTTATTGCCTGGAAACTGTTGTAATTTGTAAAACCAGTTATGTATATCCCACCGTGATCTTCAGCTTAGCGTATTAGTGGGTGCTTGCCTTAAAGGCCGATATGCATTTTGTGGTGTGTTATATTATAGTTAATCTGTCTTAGTAATGCTGTCCTTTTCCGCAGGGATCATCGTGAAAAGGATAGCACTATTTTAAGACCTGCCAGAGTTTAAAGACTGCAATTTGCTTCTAAGGCCCATAATAATAAACCGACATCAGTTAAGGACAGGTTCTCAAAGCATTGGTCGGCATAGATTGATATTGTCAGATAATCCCACCAACTTATCTAGCCTGGTGGCAAAAATTGGAACTAATGTTTACACCTCTTTAGTTTTTTTAAATTTTATTTTCATTATGTGTTAGCGACGCAGTCATGAGTTTGTTGGAGTGTTCTTGTGCTAAGTGTTCCTAGCTGATGTCTGTGTATAATACACTTCACAGATTGTGTATCGGTCTTCATTCACATCGGGTTCAACTACTACTTTAAGTTTGTATTCAGACATTTTTCTGAGGGTTACATGTAAGGAATTCGCATTTTTTATTAGAAACTAGATGATGTTGCGCGAATTAAGGTTTTTTATTTCCCGCGGGACCAGTCAAATTTTCCGGGATAAAATGTGGCCTATGTTTATTCATGGTATAATATGCTATCTCCATTCTAAATATAAGCCAAATCGGTTTGACATTTATAATACACATAATTTTACATAATAACTAATTTTTACAGACTTAAAATAAAAAATAAATGGAAAATGAGAAAATGTTAGCAAAAATCATGGAACCAAAACGTCAAATCTCTGAATACGACTTAATACCAATACCATTTATAACGAACCGTAAGAAATGTAACTACTTATGATGTTGGTGCTATATACTTTACTATGTTGCTAATTTGGTTAGGTACAAATCTCTAGATTAAATTGACAGGTATGTCTAAACGTAGGTTTAATTGCTATGAGGGCGACAACGCGACTCGATACGACGCGACGCGACTATATCAAACAGTAGCTGACCCTTCACGTGGCATGCGCTATCGCGTAAATAAGTCGAAGTCACATCGCGTCGCGAGG
This sequence comes from Erebia aethiops, assembly GCA_923060345.2. Lineage (NCBI taxonomy): Eukaryota > Metazoa > Arthropoda > Insecta > Lepidoptera > Nymphalidae > Erebia > Erebia aethiops. The sequence goes on along the minus strand of OV281091.1, from coordinate 17,221,660 downwards.
TTCGTAACGTAAGCTAACTATTTAGATATGTCACGTCCAACCAAGTACCCTTACCACAAGAAAACACTGGCGAGTAAAATGGACCCAAACACCCTTGATTTAAAGTCACAAATTCAATACCTCCTATTTCAATTTTGAAATGTTACCGCTTGCATAGCTGTAGATGCATGAGCTTGAGATTTAAAACAAGGCTATTAAGGTCCATTTTACTTTAACTCGAATTCATCAACGCCTTTATGATTTAAGATCTTGTGCTAAGGGTGCTGCTCGTTACGCCGCACTGCGATGCACGAAACTGGATCTGGACTGGAAGGCACTGTTTTTACACTTTTCAATTTAGTTATTAATAATTAACCGAATTAGCACCAATAAGACCGTACCTTTGCAGAGAGCTTCCCGAGTGTTCATCATATCCTTAGTGTAAGTTTAAAGCAGGCCGCATATAATCAATTACTGTCAGAAAATTTTCTGACGCGCGCTAGGCCCCCACTGACATGCCACAGACTGTCAAAATGTTAACGGACCGGACGTACACTTCAGTAGAATTTGTTCAATAAGTCCGTTTACGCAAGTATTTTAGATAAAAATAACTCATTCTGACGACACTTGCGTTCAGGTACTTTTGAAGAGTTCTCACATGTTTTTGATTTGCTTTAAGTTATTTTTCAATTAGTACCTTGTAATTTACCTAAACCCGACATGACTTTTTGAACAGACTCTAGCCCTGTTATTTAGAACCGCCATCAATCATTATTACAATGTCAATGGTTGGCTGCATGCTGGCCAATAGCGGAAGTGTTAACCAATAAAGAGGCGATCTACACTTAGCATTTTTACGTATTAAGGCCCCAGATGTTCACAAAGTGAATGGGTCAGAAAATTTATTGACAGTCAATTTCTGATGATATGCGCCCAACCCAAGATGTTATTGCAGTTTGTGTTCACGACTGAGCTCGTACTTAATGCCTTATTTATTAGAAATAAAGTTCTGTTTTGAATGATACTGTTATTATTTCATCTTTCTATGGCTAAACCTATAAACAAGAAGTCTTTTATAGATTTAAAAAAAACGACAGTCTGGTCTATTGACAGAAAGCTGCACCATGGCTACAATTACAATCTCTTGTGATTGGCTGAAGTTATGGTACTTATTTATATTGCAGCATATCAGTTAATGCTAATAATATAGTCAATAAGGCTGGTAACAGATTTAAATTATTTATAAATATGTATATTTATATTTATTGTTCGATTTAGACTTATAAAACCGCTTACGAAAGTCACATCGGTTGGTACAATACAATTAATAAAATAAGTATACAAAAATATAGATAACAAACAATACTAATTACAATAAGCAGATTCCTTTTCTGTGGGTACATCAGTAAGACATAGGTATTCAACTTTCTACAAAAGTCTACGTAAAAAAGCTGTATGCACATTGCACATGTATAGAACATTATTTTGAGTGTGAAGTTAGATGAAAATAGCTAAATGCTGCATACCTACCATACCACTGCCCGTACCCACATTTCGTCCCATAGGTTTGGGAGTCCAACCCGCCTTGTTTCATAGTAAATTCGGTGAATTCATCATCATTTAAATCCATTGCCAGCCCACTACTGAGCTGGAGTCTCCTCTTAGAATGAAAAAGGTTTTGGCCATAGTCCATGGCGATGGCCATGTGAGGATTGGTAGAATTCATACACCTTTGAGAGTGTTAGCAGTTTATAATAAATTAAAGAATGTGGAAGCCATATTTTAACTGTTTTATTTAGTTATAAAGAACACAAGATAACCAAGTTGTTTATCGATGAGCAGCCAGAGAAGAAAGAGAACTGTCAAAATTGACGTACATTAAAATAATCTACTACACAGATATATTATACTCATTGACTTTACTCTTTATTCTCTTTGGCTAACACTCCCCTTCAATTTCAAGTTCTTTTACACAAACAACAAAAAAAATACTAACTTGAAATTGGAAGTTTACAAAGTTTTTTACATGGTAACACTACGACTGCAATATGATAATTAATGACAAGACTGACATTGGCATTTATATGTCATCTGTCAACTTCGTGTTGACAAGTGACACACAACCTCAAAGAAAATTAGATTATTTTTACCTAAAATGCAAAACATAATTCTTTTACAAAATAGTTAGTTTATCCCTAAAAAACTGAAATTTATTAGTACACAATGGTTTTGTCATAATGTCGGCTATATTATTTTCACTAGGTACATAATTAATATTAATTAACTTTTTGAAAACAACATCTTTTATAAAGTGAACTTTAATGTCTATGTGTTTTGAACGTTTTGTGTTTTCATAGTTATTAATCATCTTAATAGCGCTTTGATTGTCTACTTGAATCACAATATTACACTGTTTTTGAAGATTAAGCACCAAACCTTGAATATAGAGAAGTTCTGCCACACACATAGCAGCTGCAATATACTCCGCTTCAGCCGTTGACAAAGCCACAGTGTGTTGTTTCTTTGAAGACCAGGAGACAAGGTTATTGCCATGGTACACAACCATGCCACTAGTACTTTTACGATCTAATTTGTCTCCAGCCCAGTCTGCATCTGAAAAAGCTGAAATGTGACAAGAAATGCTTTTTGTGTATGTTAACACCTTTTCTTCTGTGTGCTTCAAGTATCTTAATATTCTTTTTGCAGCCTTCCATAAAGTATTTGTTGGTTTATCAAGGAATCGACTAAGGTATGATGTAGCATATTATGTTATATCTGGTCGTGACACCATGGATAGGTAGGTAAGACTCCCAATGAGTTCTCTGTATGGTACATCTATAATCTCTTCACTCGGATCTGCCTGAAAATTATTTTCCATAGGTGTGAACACTGATCTGCTCTCAGACATATTATATGTTTGTAATATTTTTTTAATAAATCTTTTCTGTGATAATATCAATGTGTTTTCCTTTCTTAGGATATCTATACCCAAAAAACTTGATATATTTCCCATATCCTTTGCATTAAACTCCAATTTTAATAAATTTATTACCTTATCTACATCTTTATATTTTCCCATCAATAGTATGTCATCAACAAATAGTATAAGCCAAATATTCTCTCCATAGTATAAACAAACGTCATAGCTGGATCTTTTCATTTTTATCTTTTCGCAGAATTGATTAAATCTTTCATTCCAACAGCGAGGAGAATCTTTCAACCCGTACAAGGCTTTATTTAATTTTAACACTTCGCAATTACTTTTTTTATTAATCCCGTTAGGTATTTTTATATAGACTTCTGTGTCTAATGTGCCATTCAAAAAAGCTGTCGGTATATCAAGCTGTTTTATTTCCCAATCATTTATTAAAGCTTGAGATAAACAAAGGCGAATTGTTGTCATCTTTGCGACAGGTGCATATACGTCATCAACATTTTGTTGTTGAAATCCTCTTGCTACAAGCCTGGCTTTCTTGGTACCATCTTGCTTTGTGCGGAATACCCATTTGGTATCTATAGGCTTTTGGCCATCTGGTAATGCACTTTCAGACCAAACTCTTAACTTTTCTAATGAGCTTATTTCCTTATTTATGGCATCCTTCCACTGGCTTTCTTTTATAGCTTGCTCATATGTTAAAGGGTCATTTTCTGTTATAAGAGCATAAGCTATGTATGTTTCATAATCACCATATCTTTCTGGTGGTTTTATTTTCCTTTTTTGTGTCATGTCTAGACTCTGCTCTATTGTTATGTTGTGCTCTTTATGCTCTCTCTTCTCTGACTGCCCAGTTTCCCATATAACTATTTTCTTTTCCTCACTTTCTGACTCTTTGTCCATATTAAACTGAAAGCTGTTTTCATTGAATTTAACATCCCTTGATATTATTATTTCGTCTGTTGTAGGGTCCCATATGCGATAACCATTTGCTGCATAGCCAACCATTATGCCTGATCTGGCTCTTGCTTCAAGCTTTTTCTTCTTTGGCAATATTGTTACCCACGCTTTACTTCCAAATACTCTTAAATGATCTATCTTGCCTTTTCCACAAAATATCTGTGCAGGTGTCTGTCCTGTTTTCAACGCTTTAGTGGGTGATCTGTTTAATGTATAGGTTGCACATCTGAGTGCTTCACCCCATAACATCTTTGGTAAATTTGTGTCTAGTAACAAGGCTCTGACCTTGTCTAGGAGAGTTCTATTCAATCTCTCTGCTACTCCATTTTGTTGAGGAGAATAACTACATGTATATTCTTGCCTTATACCATTTTCCTGGCAAAATCTCTGGAAATCTGATGAAGAAAATTCACCTCCATTATCTGTTCGTATTCTGTTTACATTTATACTATTATTCTTCATAAACTTTATATATCTGTATAAGTATTGCTTTGCTTCACTTTTATTTTTTTAGTAAATGGACTTCAGTAAAATGGGAAAAATCATCGATGATAGTTAAATAATATTTTTCACCCTCTCGTGATGTTGGTGTTATTGGCCCTCCAATGTCACAATGAATTAGCTCTCCTATTCTTTTTGATTGTGGCTTGGATGACTCTTTAAAGGGCACCCTGGTACTTTTGGCCCTCATGCACACATCACATTTTTCCTCTGTCAGCGGTACACCCAGTATTCTCATGCCCGCATGATTTAGATGTCCCAATCTTAAGTGCCACAGGCTTTTATTTTTACTTATGAAAGCTTTTTCATTCTGTATACAAAAAGTTATTAGATAGAGGCCTCCTGTGCATCTTGATTGAAAATTTATGTGTTTATTATATATTTTTCCTTTATTTTTAGTAAATATGACTTGAAACCCCTTTGAGTTTAATTTTGACACTGATAGAAGATTATGTGAGAGATTTTTTACTATTAAAGCTTCAATATCAATTGTATGGCCCTCCTTGGACTTAACAGTCAGAATTCCCTTTTGATTTACTTTTATACTTTCTCCATTTGCAATTTTTATACTAACTTCATTTATATCACTTATATTTTTCATATAACTCTTGAATGATTCATTTATCATATTATATGTTGCCCCGGAGTCGATTACAAAATCAATTTGTTCCTTTTCTTGAAAAATATTTGCCTCAAATGCTATAAACCCTACATGCGAGGTCTCTGTATAATTAGCCTTATAATTACTTGTGTAACGACCACGACGATTTAAATTTCTACCTCGTCCAGAATGAAAACGATTTCTTTGAATTCCACCACGTTTCTGTATTGGACAATTTCTGTAAAAATGATTATTACCACCGCAGTTGTAACACTGTTTTGTTTCTGTGTTAAATGAGAATTCATTTGGTACAGGAGTATTATCGTTTTTATACTTGAGCTCAGCATCAAGTAACTTTCCTTTGGTGTAATCTAGTGTTAATTCTATGTTTGTGGTTTCTAATGCTGTTATGACCGGTTGATAGCAGTCCTCAAGTGATAAAAGTAGGTGACAAACCTTGTCAGCTTCTTGTAATTTGGCTCCTGTTGATTCTAGTTCTCTTACAATTGTGTCGAATTTATTAAAATGTTCTGACAACTCTCCCGATGTATATTTCAAAGTTATTAACTTTTTTCTTAGGTATAAAGATGAGAGCGTACTTTTTCTTTCAAATATTTTTCTGAGGTTATTAATCATTTCCATTGCCGTTTTGCTGCTCCTCACATATTCCAAATGTTTATCCGGTAAGGTTTGAATAATTATGTTTTTAGCTTGGGCATCCATTTTTTTTACTTTATCCTCTGGAAGTTTCTGTACATCCAGCTTTATTACGTCAACGCAGCCTTTTTCCTCCATGTATGTTTCGATTCTATACAACCAGTTGGCAAAATTGCTTCCATCTGTTAATTGAGGCAGTGTTATCACACTTGATGATGATGACGCCATACTTACGCTCGCCATTACGACTTGTGTTCGATACTAAGTTTTAAATCTATTGTCATCTGACTGAATATTAATAAAACTACACTGGGCTACATAACCTGTTAGCAGTTTATAATAAATTAAAGAATGTGGAAGCCATATTTTAACTGTTTTATTTAGTTATAAAGAACACAAGATAACCAAGTTGTTTATCGATGAGCAGCCAGAGAAGAAAGAGAACTGTCAAAATTGACGTACATTAAAATAATCTACTACACAGATATATTATACTCATTGACTTTACTCTTTATTCTCTTTGGCTAACAGAGAGCATTATGATTTATGAACCACTATCAGGCATGCAGGATTCCTCACGATTTTTTGCTTCACCGTTATAGCAAGTAATATTTGATTGCATGCACATAACTCACAAAAGTGCTTGCGTAACAAAAAACCGAACATCGAACAGCTGAATAAAAAATAAACAGATCAAGTCTGCTGTCTGGTTTTTACTTTTAATGTTGTCACAGTTTATGTTACTTTTAATATTTTTCCAGGTTCCAAACATTGTAATTGTTTCCGAAACCCAGCATTTGGTTGTATCGCCGGCCGTTTCGCCTTAACCGAATCAAAGGCTTCACTAAAACTCATCGCTTCATATTGCATCAAATAAGCAATCGCAACCATTGACGTTCGGGAAACCCCCGCGTTACAATGTACTAAAACATTAACTTTGTTTTCTACACAGTTATGTATAAACGGCAAGCAATCAGTCAAAACTGGTGCTATGTCAGATTCTGGTACATCCAAAACTGGTATGAACTTGTGTTCTACATTCGATACATCAACATCTATGCCTAAACTAACTACACAACATATATTAAACTTATCCAAAACACTTTGGTTTGCACAATCTTGCGAGCCTATATACAAATAGTCTATAACTAAAGCTGGGACATCGTCTGGTTTAGTGTCCACGATAAAGCCGTAGGCGTTTGGTTCCAGTAAGGTTCCGGAACCTTCTATGTATTTCACGCCATCAGTACGTGTAACTACTGTTTCGGTGCCTTTGAGGCGGGCTTTTTGCTTCTTCAGTTCATGCAAGAAACTCATGTTGCTTTTGCGGTAATGTTTATACAAAGCTAATACAATTTTGAACTTTTTAAGTTATACATAGTCCTTCATTCAGATAAGGTGAAACCTTCTCTTTACTATTTCAATTTAGTAAAAAAAAGTCACTTCAATCCAGTGATCACAATTCACTAACTCTGAGTGATCAAATTTTTTTTTACTTACAGTGAACCAAATTCACTTTCACTTTTAGTGACCGAAGTTCACTGAGCGATTTTTCACTTCGAATATTTCCCTCCAGTGAAACAAATTCACTTACACTTTTTGTGATCAAAGTTCACTTTCACTTTTATTGGTCAAGTTCACTTTCACTTTCGACTACTTCGCTAAAATTGTTAATGTTTTTCTCTGGAACAAAAACAAGATCTTCTGGGTTATACTCCACATTGCAGAGGTACAAGCCGTAAGGTGGGCAATTCTGTATGAATGTGTGCCAAGAGTGTTTTGAGGGTATTTGAAGCATCACTTTGACGTCATTTGGTTCTAACTTCCCAATGGCAACGGATATTAGTGTGCCTATCATGCGACGTATCTGAAATAGAATTGAATTTTTAAGAAATGTCACAAACAAAAGAAACAAAATCAGTTCACGAAACTGATAGCTGCATAACTAACTATGCTAACTGACGCTCTGCATCGGGCCTTTCACTAGATAATATCACCTCTCAAAGATGTTATAAACTTACAAACTATAAAAATGTATTAGCACATAACAATATTATGAATTCATCATTAAAAAAAATCCTAAATCGCTATTTTTAAAGAGTACTGTACCCTACAGAGTCAGGGTTGAGGAGTTGGGACTCAGAGTTGTATTGTATACACGTGACTTGATACCTACTATATGAATTCATCATCAAAATTTCCTAACTCCCTAGTTTTGAGGATTTCATGAAGTACGGTACACCTAAAGCATCAGGATTGAGGATTTGAAGTCAGAATTTTTTATGGGACCACCTCGCGAGCTTCCTCTAACCAGTGAAAGTTCCACGACTAACAGTGCCACTGTTCATTCATTCATTCTTTTCGTGAAAGTTTTACATACCTGATTATGTACAAAAGCCTTTCCTTTGATCTCGATATCCCAATAATTAAAATAGTTCTCTATCCCATTGCTGTAGCCCGCAGTACAAGGCCGGCCTGGTGTTACATTAATGGATTTGATTTCTCTGCGATTGTGCTTGTACTGTAGAAGCTTATCGAATTTCTTGAAGGTGGTGAAATCGTGGTAGCCCTCTAGGTGTTTTGCACCTTCTTTGAATCGTTCAATGTCAAAGTCTTGGTGTCTACAAAAAATCTGATATTTTTAATATAATATAAAATAGATAGAATAGGTTTATACTTTTAGAGCATATTTGAATAGTCAGTGGTTTGATATGAAACTACCATTAAATGCTCTCCTCATAGAATATAGAAGGAATAAACAAACATACAAATACACAACCTCAACACACCTTAAGTATAGACATTAATACTGTGATTACAAACAGACCCAGCTACTGTGACAGTTGTAGCACCTATTGGTACAGTATCTTTCTATACATCCTATACTTGACATAGAGACATTGAGGTAGGAAACTGCATACAAATTTGATGAAAGAGTGACTAAATTTTGTATTGAAAATTCTGCCAGTTTCCTCAGTCACTTCCCAGTCTCCCCGCAGTGTTGCTCTGTCTAGATGCCTCCCTCAAAAGACTGATAGGAAAGAAGGTATCTCCAGAGTCCAGATGAATCAGATCAATATCTTGTAACTGTTTGTAAATATAATAAATATAAAGCATTTGTATTGTATTGTACCTTAAGAAGTGACACCTTTTCCACTCTTCTATAGGTATGAAACAGGATATGGCAGTGTTTTCTTCTATAACTGATTCAGGTTTTAGTACTGCTAATCTGAAAGCCATGAGGGAAATAACTGTATGCAAAGTTTTTTTAATTCCCAAAGTTTAAGGGATAAAATGTAGCCTATCTCAGTCTACAGGTCCTCAACTATAAAAAAACCTGCAAAAAACATTGATCTGTTGCAACATGATTGAAGGACAAACCAACGAACAAACACTTTCTTGTCTATATTAGTATATGAAATGATATCTTCAAATCTAGATTGGTTTGTCAAAAACATGGCAATGATAAATACAGGTCTTGGAGTCTCATGGAGTCTTCTGCCTGATTTCTCCTCTTCCTGGTTTTATTGGATTGCGGCCACATAAGACTATGGGAGTAAGGGTGCCTAGAACGTATCTGTTTGTGTACACTCTTTTGCACTATAATATCTCCCACAGAACTGCCTATTCCTGTACAGATTGGTCGAAGTGGCATAATTTAGGTAGGGAGGTTATTTTTAAATAAATTTCATTATAAGTACTTAAATAAAATACTTCAGTTTGTTACCTGTACAGATAAGTTCTAGATAGTGCATTGAATCTAGCGCTGAAGTCCTCATTGACCCTCAGACATTTCCTCACAAATATACTGATGTCATTCTTAAAGAAGAACTTGTTCATTTCATGTGTAACATAATGTGTTTGGAATACGTTTTCACCCTTTTTTTCCAAGTCAAAGTGGGCACTTGAGTTTAGCGCATGAACTCCACCATCTGTGCTATTATCAAAGATATGTAGCATATTATTTGAGTTCCCTAAAAATGTATGCTAATGTTTGCCTACAACTATGATGCATCCTATGTGCAGGCAATGTGGAAAAAACGAACGGGACATGGAGGAAAAGTACAATATTGAAGCTTTGATAGCTTCAGGACACACATTACTACATTATTATTAAAAATAAGAATAGCGGTATTCAAAAATATTTTTTAGTAATCAAACCAACTAAAAAGACAAAAGTAGCTTACCGGCTCGAAAGAGTGAGGTTAGGATAATTCAAAGACCTTATCTTGAGTAAAGCTAATTCCATTAAGCCTTGCACGCTTTCAGGATCTGGGTAGTTGCGACCTTCTTTAAGCCAGAGCTTCTCAGAGGACCTATTTAGACAGGAACTTGTTAAATTAAATCAATAATGTAATATGATTTAATTAATTGTTGTCTAATAACCTGAATTTTGTTCCTATGTAAGAAAAGAATGTTAGATATCTGGCTTTCATTATTAAACCTAAAATGCAACTATTCTCATGAAATATAATTTCAAATCACAAAGAATACTGAGCAAAGCACATTTTATTGCAAAGCAGGTGCAAAACAGCTGTTTTTTGTATCTAATTATCAGAGATGATCAGAGACAAGATAACCAGGAGATGATCAGAGACAAGGTTTTTATTTGTCTATTGTCATGCGTCAAAATGAAAATACTTCAAAAATCATAGACTACCTTTTCCGTTTAGAAATAAATACTTTTTGGAATTTATTTCAAATCTAAAGTTATCTATAATTTCGAATTGAGTAAAATTAATTATCAAGAAGAAATCTTTCTTCTTGATAATGGCACTCAGGTACATATTTTAAAGGCCATAAAATTCAGATAAACCTTTTTTATTAAGAAGTGAGTTTTCTATAATTCTAAACGTTCTTTAACAAGCACAGTTGACAAATGACAACCGACAAATTCAGCATTTTCTCTCTCGCACACGTCATTCATTACATTTACAATTTCCATCAATTTCAATTTGTAAAAATGGCTCAAAAGACGTGGCACACGCTTTCAATAATAACATTAATATTTACAATTTTATCAATCGTCGGTGAGTCTAACTCGTCCACAGCAGCACCATGGTACGAGAACCTACCAGCAGTGACTATGGACTACAAAGTGCACATCGACGCAGGCAAAGAGGATTGTTATTACCAATACGTCCAGCCGGGCGCAACATTTTACGCAAGCTATCAAGTAATTAGGCCATTTATTCTAATAAAAACATATGTTACACACTAAGTAATCTATAAACTCTGTACACTAAAGTTTTTGTTGCGTTACCAATTCATTATTTAATGTTTATCACGCATTTAATATTGTACATATTTCGTAGGTGTTGAAAGGTGGTGATGGCATGTGTGGATTCGCAGTACGACATCCAAATGGTAAACTGGTGCACCCATATGAGTGGCGGCAAAGCGCTGAGTATGCGGACCAGTCGAGCTCGGGGGGCTACTACGCCGTTTGTATCGATAACCAGTTCTCGAGGTTTGCGTCGAAGCTAGTCAACTTATATCTGTCCGTGATCAGATACGACATGTGGGAGAAATATGCGAAGGAAGTTGAGGAACTTGATATGAATATCAAGAATTTTACAGTGAGTATAGACTATTTTTAACTAAGTAAGTATCCACAATTAGGATTTAAGGATGTGGAATGTCCTTCCAGTGCATGTATTCCCTGCCGCATATAACTTAAGTACCTTCCAGGCAGGAGTGAATAGGCATCTTCTAGGAAAGCGGACTCATCATCTCTTTGTATTAAGCATGACTGTTGTCAAGCCTGTTCTTTTATTTTCAAAAACTCAAACTCAAAAGCAACTTTATTCAAAATAGGTACCTACAACCTTCTGAACGTCATATATATTGTTATGTTTAAATTGTCTTTAAAATAATAAATTTTAAAGACAATTTAAACAATGCTTCTGTGGTTCAATTATGGTAAAAAGATGCCTACAGTGAAACAATCCCAATATTTGATTGGCTAAAATGCTTTGTTGCAGCATCAATTCATCCAATCACAACAATTAAGATTGATACATCTTTTGAAATTTACAATATTTCAAGCAAAACTATATAATTTTTAAGATATGTTAATTGGCATGTTTTGTCCCTCTATTTTGCCCATATTTTAAAGATTTATCATGCAAATAGTTACTTTCTATATGATTAAATAATCATATAGGCATAACTATAGAAAGCAGTTCACTCCACAAGTGATCTTCATTCCTTTCTAATTTACCTTTCATTCTTGGATAAAGTTTTTGTTAAAAAAATATCACATCCATGAATTTTAGTTAGGTAATACTAATATTATAAATGTGAAAGTGTGTCTGTCTGTCTGTCTGTCTGTCCGTCTGTCTGTCTGCTACGCTTTCACAGCCCATCTATTCAACCGATTTTGATGAAATTTGGTACAGGGATAGGTTATATCCCCGGGGAAGGACATAGGCTGCTTTTTACCCCAGAAAATTAGGGAGTTCCCGCGGGAATCATAAAAACAATCCACGCAGACGAAGTCGCGGGCATCACAGCTAGTATTTCAATAAGTAAATATTATAAATGGTATTTAATTTGTAGGAATGTTATTGTACTGCTGAATAAAAATGTTCTTTCACTACATAATTTTCTCTTTTAAAAGTTGATCTCCAAAACAATTCTGTTTATTTTCTTTTTTTTTTGGGACAAATCCTTCAACTAATGTTACATATTATTAACCAACTTCCAAAAAGGATGAGATTCTCAATTTGACATATATTTTTTTATAATTCCAGCATTCTATACAATTTGTGGAGCGCAATGTCAATGATATCTTGCAATACCAGTATCACTCCAGAGCAAGAGAATCCCGGGACTACAACTTGTTAATGGACAATAATACCTACATACTGAGGTAACTATTTTACTTCCATTTATTATACCTTGATTTTTTAACTGTCATTAATTATTTCAACCCATTGCCAGCTCACTACTGAGCATGAATGATCTTGGAATGAGAATGATTTGGCCAAAGTCTGCCAAGTTTTTTTTTTTATCCACTACAAGCTAGCCCTTGACTGCGATCTCACCTGATGGTAAGTGATGATGCAGTCTAAGATGGTAGCGGTCTAACCTGTTAGGGGCATGGCAGTTATGTTAAACCCATACCCCTTCTGTTTGTACACGGCATCGTACCGGAACACTAAATCGCTTGGCGGCACGGCACGTCTTTGCCGGTAGGGTGGTAACTAGCCACGGCCGAAGCCTCCCACCAGACCAGATTGGCAAAGAACTCTTGGGCATGCAGGGATCAAACACCAAACCACTCAAATAGGAGGTCTATGCCAGGCCTAAATAAAAAAAAATGTGGAACAATATTGCATTGCAAAATTTCCAAAGGTTATTCAATTGACTACCAATAGCTAGCTGTCTGTGGCAATAATTTTAGATTACGCTTCATTGAACTCAACTCACAAAAATGATATTTGGGTCAAACATGTTACTCAACATAATTTTATTCTAATAAAATTTTGTCAACACTTTTTCATTCCACCAGTATCTATTGATAGAAAATCTTTTATAACATGAAAATTAAGTTTTGAGACTTCCTAATTTTTATTTTTACTGCCACATCATAATCTCATATACAAAATTGTTCAACAATAATATTATAAGTGCGAAAGTGTGTTTGTTTGTTCTTCAATCATGCAGCAATGGATCGATGTGATTTTTGCATGAGTTTACTCGAGGACCTGAAGAGTGGCATATGCTACTTTTTATCTTGGAAAATTAAGGAGTTCCTGTGGCCTGTGGGAATTGAAAAACTTATTCCTACTAATAATACTATATTATTAAATAAAATGTGTTTGTGTGATAAAAATTCTGACTGAGCATCTCTTTTGTTTCAAGGTGGTCCTTCATTCAAATAATAGCGATAGCTGCTACGGGATCACTGCAAGTCTATTTTGTAAAGAAACTCTTTGACGTTAAGGATAACTCTTCAAAAACGAGAATTTGATTCATCAGTAGATAGACTGTTGCGATAAAAAGTACACACTAAACATTGTTAACTCTTGACTGAACTACTCATTCCCTGTTAATTGTTTTATTGTCTTTGTTTTAATCTGATCTCTTTTTTTAACTTGCATAATATTTTTTGTATAGCAGTATGAACTTATTAATTATTATTATTTATACTCATATATAATATGCATTATTAAAATTAGCAACTTTAATTATCAAGTTCTTTTGAAAAAAATATGTGCACAAAATTTGTTTGTCATAAATCTGATTGTTTTATAGGAACATACACAAATGCCCTAGTCCTTATAGCTCAAATAAAAAGTATTACACTAGTTACTTAATATCAATAAGAAATTTTTCGTTAAAGAATGATAAGTGCAGATAAAAGTCATAATAATAATTGTTATTTATTAATTATTTATTTAGCATTGATATTTTACTCAAAACTTCAAAATTGCATGCATACATAAATCATTTTTTATTGTTACATATTTGTATTTTTCTACTTAAATCTAATCTTAAGTCATGCTTAGCATACCTAAATGTAATGCATTATTTCTGCTACAAGTGATTTATCACCTAAAAGTATTGTGTTCAGAAAATTTTATATTTAATGAATTTTTCCTAATATTTTTTATGTTTTTGATACATTTTTGTTTTATTTTATATAAGCAGCTGTTGTAATATTATTTTTTTGATACATTTTTCATTTTATTTATAAAAGTAGCTGTAATATTAATATATTTAATAGTGTAATATTATTTTGCAAGAAATTATTAATGTAACATCATGTTCAACGTTAATTAATATTTTTTATATCTTAATATAAGCATATCAACTAAAGAAATTATATTCCATAGTTTTATAAAATTATTAACATATAAAATTGCCTTAGAATGACAACAAATTATTAAAATTACAAAATAAAATCGTATTTCTTATTTGTTACATTGATGTAGGTACCTATAATATTATATTAAATTATGACAAAGCAAAAAAAAAAATATTTTGGTAAGTAAGTCTTTCGATAAGTATAACTCTTAATACAATCAATAAATAAATAAGTACCTATCCAGATTTCTACTTTGTTTTTATGTCGATTTGCCTTATCGGTTTTAAATTATGATTAAATGGATAAGAAAACAGTATGACTAAAGTATTCAGCTGATTAAACGTACACGCGTACATTATACACAATTTTAATTTTAAGCGTGCAATATGGATGATTATTAAATAGAGGGTCTTCCAAAAGACCTAAAATTCACAACCTTGGTTAGTTTTAAGTTTGATAACCATTTTAAAATATAGATTAAAGAAAAAAAGTGCGTGGAACTTGATGACGTCACTATTGATTGGATTGAGTTGTCATCATCCCTATTTAATTAAACTATATGATGCCCGCGGCTTGGTTCGCGTGGATAATAACACTTTCGCATCCATACTAATTTTATAAATGTGAGTTTCTACGACTACTACGCTTTCACGGCCTGTCTTTTCGAATGATTTTGATGAAATTTTAGATTGCTTAGAACGCTGTGTATTTTTTCCACTTCCGCTCTCCGCTGCCCACCGTAAATGCGACGAAGACGCCTGACCAGAGCAACGCCGGGGTGAAAGGGGCGCGACGGGGGAAGATATCTCCCATAGAATAGGGATTATGCCTATATCAAAAATAAATTATTTCTAACTGATTATAAAATCTAGGGTCTTCCAAAAGACCTAAAATTCACATCCTCGGTTATTTTTAAGTTTGATAACCATTTCAAAATATACATTAAAGAAAAAAAGTGCGTTGAAATTTGATGACGTCACTATTGTGAATTTCATACAACTTCCATAGTAGAAGCGCGTTTTTAAGTTTGATAAAGAGTTGCTGATTTGATTGAGTTGTCATCATCCCTATTAGGAAGTCAAACTGAAAGAATTTTCAATACAAAATTCTGTCATTCTAGCATAAAATTAGTTTGCAGCTTATACACAGCTTGTAATTTGTATGAGCTACTGGGGATAAATGTATAAAATTGACTTTCCAACCGAATTCTGGCCACGGCGGCCAATCTACAGAGCGATTAGCCATTACGGTAAGCCTTATTCGGTCACAACTCACAACCGACTTATGGAAACTTGCTGTTGGCCGAAAACCGAATAGGTACGGCTAACGCATCCGGTCGCGAAAATAAGTTTTAATTAAAAACATCCTAAAGTCAAGGCACTAAGGTTCAAGGTCAGGAAAGAATACACTGTTTATTATGGAAAACTATATTTGATGGTAATTTCTTACACTGTCAGAATAAAATCTTAAATAATAATATTATATCTAAGTTTTTACAATCGAAATAATAATTTAATTTCTCCATACATTTGACAATCAGTTTTTCTTTCAAAGCAAAATGTTAACTTAATAAAAGTTAGATTATTTAAAAAACGGAATGTTTATGGAATAAATATTGTTTTTTTTCCGAAACTTTCGTATTTTATACACACTTGCCCGCTAAATGACTAGGTAATTTTAACAGCAGCCAAGTCTTCCGAATTAAAACTTAAAAATAGATAATTTTATCTATATCTACCGTCATTTATTTCTTTATAACAAAAATTATTAATTATCTGTGATGTTGTATTAGGTACCATCCATAGGTTAATTAAACCCTCTTGCACAAGGACATTTTAACTGATTTAGTTAAATTTTGTAATGTTGTCCCATTTTGGCACATGCATATTGCAGTTGCCAAAAAGGGACAGCATTAAAATATTTAGCTAAATCAATTTAAGAGTCCTTGTGCAAGTGGGCCTAAATGCATGGTCGCCTATGTTATAAAAACAAAACAAAAATCCAAAGATATTATTACATACTCGTATTACATAGTTTAAAATTAAAACTTAATGGTATACTTTTTTGTCAATAACAATTTTTCTGTACAATAATTTTCTGTGAATCTCATACGTAACTGTACATTTCACAAAATATACTTAATACTTACTTATTCATAACAGGCACCTACTTTAATAGCGTGGTTCCAGATTATAACTTAATTATTTAGCTGTCTATAAAATTAAATAATAAGTACCTACATAGTGGTGCATCTTATTAAAAGACCAACGATTGCTTATTGAAAGACCAACGTCTCCATGCTGAAGCCCCATTGTTGGATGTCCAACGCCGAATCTCATTATTGGTGCACGTTGGGTCATTTTATACACACCATAGGGCCTATGGTGTGTATAACGGTATAACCTTTAGCCTATGGCATAGGTTAATGGTTATACCGTTGTTGACCATGTGTAGTATGTTACGCACGCACTATAAAAATACACTCTCCGTTGGTATACAATCTAGACAGAAGTCCTCCAGAATACATATAAAAATTCTTAGCATACAATAAAATACAATTTCACAGAAAGATTTTCAATGAAGCACCGATTTTAAATTCTACGGGATCGCGGGTGCAACGTCTTAAAACAAGTGGCGGTTCTCGAGTAACAACACTTCTAAAATCTTATGAACTACGAAGGCAATGTCTGGACGGACATTTTTATCGAGTTTTAATACTTATCCCAAGTCAACGCTTCAATTTGTGTTAGTTCTGTATTCAAGATTAGGGCATGTTTTGGGAAAACCATACATAATATTATTATCATCTTCCGAAAACCCGAGTATAGGATGAAAGAAGTTTCAGAGTTTGAGAAGTCAATTGAAAACTGGGTAAAATGTTAATGGGACTATGAACTATGTTCTAGAGAGAAGAGTCACAGATCTCTTTGTCTGAAATTAATGTCATAAAAGTTGCGAAGAGTCAAAGTACGGCGAGTGAAATAAAACAGCAGGTACTGGTTGAAATGGGTATATAGATTTCTTGAAGGAGTATAGTAATACGCTCGTGTTCAGATAAAAGAGAGGTTAGTGTCGATTCCTATAGTCTACAGACAGGTTTGCGTCGTTGTCCAGGGTAGTTGGTCTTTACACGAAATTTGCGTCCTACAGGGGTAGATTTAATAATAATCATATTGTTTGTTTATTGTTGACTTTCGTGTTTATTTAGAAAGAGGGTGTCTATAAAGATTGTCGACTCCAATAGTCTCAGACGGGCTTGCGCCGTTGGCCGAGGTAGGTGGCGGAGAGAGCGAGCAGGCGGTATCGCTGTCGCAGGTTGCGCGCGCGCACGTGCGGCGACGCGATTTCGGCGGTATACGCACCGGGGAACCAGCCCGCCTCCCCGTCGCGCGTCCGTTCGCCGTAGTACCAGCCTGCAGCATACAAACATTAGGTTGTAGCCTCAGGTTTCTCGATAAAATCACAACTCTCCAATAATAAATATCTTGAATTATCGTTTATCAGTTCTCACCCAACATACAGTAAATGTTTTAATTTTTATTTTGTTGGTAGGCCTTTTTCTGCAGGACTTTTAAGTTGACCAACTAACTTGGGTCGGGTTGAGTCGAACTTGGGTGACGGTGTGCGTCGTAAAAATTCACTCTGATGATTTTTCCCTAACGCGCCAAAAGAAGTATAACTTCAAAAATATCAAATATCCCATGAATTTATATGTTTTCCAATCTCGTTGGAAGTCTTTAAATTACTAAGACAAAACTATATATGGCATCACCTCCGGGATATAAACTGATTTTGGCGCAATATGACTCCTAAAATCGTACCGAAAAGTCGTCGTGTGATCGTAGAACGTAGCTACCTAGTGACATACTTTTGCTAATCTAACTAGTGACGTTAATAATATCACCCTCAGCTAAAGCAAGCTCGTCAGGTTGTGTGGGCACGTATACGTAGAGCGCGGCCACTTGCGGGCAGTCCCAGTCTGCGTACAGAGTCTCACCTCAGTCAGAGCTAACAATAATTGATGCAGCTTAAGGCTACTGGTGACATACCTTCGCTAGTCTTCCTGGTGACGTTACCAATATCCCCCTCAGCTAAAACAAGCTTATCAGGTTGTGTGGGCACGTATTCGTATAACGCGGCTACTTTTGGGCAGAGGTGAGACGCTGGTCACCCCTCAGCCAGAGCTAAACATGATTGATGCAGCTTAAGGCTACTGGTGACATACCTTCGCTAGTCTTCCTGGTGACGTTAACGATGTCCCCCTCAGCCAAGGCGAGCTCGTCGGGCTGGGTGGGCGCGTACGCGTAGAGCGCGGCCACTTGCGGGCAGTCCCAGCCCGCGTACAGAGTCTCGCCCGCGTCCGCGGCCGGCGGCGCCAGGGCTTCGGCCCAGCGCCGCGCGTCTGTCTCCGTTGGACACGACATTAGCTGCAACGAGGACATTAACTTTAATAACTTGATAGCTCAATGATAATAAAACGGAATTATTAGAAGTATAGGTACTCCTAAAAATGTAGCATTGGTGAAATTATTTCACCGTCAAAAAGGTAGCAAAGTAAGCGGCACAAGCCAGTATTCTTCTTCTTAGTAAAAGATCAAAGAAAACTATTGCAACCCAAAAGTTTTTAAGGGGTCAAATGTCGTATCTCCGTTTACACCTCCAAAGCTCCAAAAGATAATTTTGTGTTTGAATGACTGGACGTTTTTCCTTTGTCACCACGCGCCGTTGCTCTGCCCAGACGTGTCCGTCGAATGACTAGTTGGAACGAATTAGGCGTGTCTTCTTAAACTGTAATAATACAACTAATACTGGAGCAAACTTTCACCAGCGAGCGCGGACAGTAGTCGATCGCTACGTACACAGTAAACAGATATAACTAGTATGGAAACTACCTAGAAACGTTCGAAACAGCTCACTCAGACAAACGTGCGCATCGAACATGTGATGACGCGGCACTCACTACTGACGGCACTGCGACGAGCGCTTGGGGTCTCGTCGATGCGCACGTTTTTGTGAGTGAGCCTGTTTCGAACGTTTCTAGGTAGTTTCCATACTAGTTGCATCTGTTTACTGTGCTACGTAGCAATCCTCGTTGAAATAATAATACTAACCATCTCCACAGTGCGCCCCTCGTGATTCTCCAACAGTGTCAGTAACAACGTATGTTTCGCGCCCGCCGCCGCGTCGCTGGAGCAAACCTCCACCAGCGAGCGCGGACAGTGGTCGACCGCTACGTAGCAATCCTCCCTGAAAAGTACACTTCTTTCACACAAGGAACGTACTGGTAAGCACAGTCTTTTTACAAAGGTTCATCGCTTGAACTTTACTTGTGGCTATACACATTGTGTAAGTGTACGTGCGTGATTGTGCGTCAGTCGTACGCACAATCACGCACGCGCGCCCGTCATTGTCTCAACCAATAGACGCCAGTGGAAGTCGCCTGCATGGATATCCATATAGGACACGGCCTTTTTTGCTCACGCTTGCTTTCAACGGTTCCTAAGTCCTACTCGCTTGAGCGCGTCTGTCCACTACTTAAACACAATCAATTCTTTCTTATTAACCCCCAAAGCTATTGGAGCCTGAGTATCTTTTCAGCCGATTTTGCTGAAATTGGACACAGCTGTTTCCCGTGAAATAACAATATTTCTGAAAATCAAATCATTTCCAATGGGAAATTTCAATAATTCAATGCGAAATCTCTGTCAACATGTGCCATCCAAGTGGCCATCCATCAAAACTTTTGTATTCATAATATAATATAAGATATTAATATTAGTAGGTACCTATTAATATTACAAATGCAAAAGTTTGGATGAATGGATGCAAAAGTTTGGATGGATGGATGAGAACGGATCTGGATGAAATTTGGCACAGAGATAGATTATAGTTTGGAAAAACACATAGGCTACTTTTTATCATAGAAAATTCTAGAGTTGCCGCGGGAACCAAAGAGCCTTGACCCACGCGAATGTAGTAGCGGGTACAGTGCGATTCAAACTTTATGTCCTCGCGAACTTCGTGCGTGTCCATGCGCAAAGTACAATTTTAGGTATCAGCGGGACGCGGTGAGGCATGTGGAGGCGGGGCGTTACCCCACGCGTCCACCCGCCGCCCGCCTTCCACACGCACTCGCCTTGAATGTCTGTGCGAGTTACGTCCGTATACTGCAATACACGCGCGCGACTCTTCAAAGTACAGTCGTTCTCTTAATTTGCTGATCATTATTAAGTTTCTGTTGTTATTAATTATCGGTTAAGTTTTCATTAGTATTTACTGTTTATTATTAGTTAACGAAAGAGGACGAACGCGATGTTTTTTATATGATGATATTGGATGAAGCTAATCTGGCCGGTAATTTGATACATACGAGTTTTGTTTTATTTAAACTTTTAATATAATTAATGTGTACGTGTTTATTGTAGTAGTAACTTATAGCTTGTTTTCGAGGGGCGAAAATATTTTACTCGGGCGACAATAAATATATTGAATTCCTCGCTTCGCTCAGGATTCAAAGTAACGCCCTCGAGGTACAAAATATAAATTTAGCCCCATGTAACACTATTATGAAATAATTATAACAAAACATGTGTTTAAACTATGACCATAGGTACATACGATTCAGCCTTTAAACGAATTTTCCAAAACCTAAAAAATATAAAAATAATAAGTAATATAATAGAACTTCCTATTTTTATCATTACATACTTTCAAAAAAGAAAAGTATCCAAATCATTCTTTAGTTGACTGTACCAGCGCGAACTTCACTCGCGGCTAACTTCCGCGGGACATAAAGTTTGCATCGGACTGTATCAGCGAGTAATTGGTAAGTGAGCTCACCCCTTCTTCTTGGTGATGACGAGGTGGTCGTTAAAGAGGAACAGATGCAGCGGCAGCTTGTGGAACTTCTTGCCAAACGTCAGTTTCAGTTCGTCCGTCTTCCACAGCAGCTGCGTCATCTCACCCGAGCGGACGAGCCAGCGGATTGGCCTGCCAAGAAACACACGTCCGTTAACTTTTACGATTAATAAAATCTATGTTCTTCTTTAACGTTGAAACTATCGTGTGTGATAATAAATATATCACCAGTTGTAAGTCACTTGTTTTGTTGGAAAATGTTATAGTTTCGAACCTGTCAAAGGCCTTTATCATTATTATTTGTTGTAGCAGTTATCACAGTGCAAACTAGATGGCGCTCATTGTATCTACGTCACGGGATACATAATCGACTGAAAACTTATACCTACGTTACATACAAGCCTGTGTGGCGTGCATACTCCTTAGACCCTGGCTGGTCATAGCTTCGAATTCTATTTTTCAAATGTTCAAAATTCGACGCATGCGCAGAACAACTGCGCTGTAAAGAAGATGGCCATTACTACAACTAATATCTGATCTGTGATTACTACACAAGCCATAATACCATAAGCATCTAGTAGTGCTTTTAGCAACTCCTATGCTTTGTATTTTTATATAAAGAAACAATATGTCTATTTCCCAAATAAAAAAAAATATCGTAGTTTTCTGAGAATAGCCGATACCGCTATATATAGACCGTTCAAACTTACAACGGTCGGGCCAGACATGTCCCCGGGCACAACACCTGCCAGCGGCAGCGCAAATGCATATTGATAGAAATTTAATATCAATCTGCTGCCATATTCTTGCTTTCAAAACGGTATTTTGAAAGTTTACTAGCGACCCGCCTGGCTTCGCGCGGGTAGTACTAATAATCATAATAGTCCATACGCAATATAGCCAGGCAGTGGGCAGCAAATAAGAATTTTACATTCATATTATATTGTGTACCTTCGATCTCGCCTGGAGAGCGCGGGCCCCAGGTCGGGCGCGTGTCTGAGCGCGGGCGGCACGTGTATGGCGCTCGCCACCCGCCACAGCTCCTCCACGCGCTCGGTGTTGCGCGCACCCTCGTTGCACTGCGATACGAACTGAAAACATGTTTGACAACATGTCAAATCAGACACTTTTTTCAAACGTCAAAACGCGTGGCTATAAGTCATCATCATCATCATCATTCTCAACCAATAGACGTCCACTGCTGGACATAGGCCTCTTGCAAGGATTTCCACACGCCTCGGTCTTGTGCCGCCTTGATCCAGCGGCTCCCTGCGACTCGCCTGATGTCGTCTGTCCAGCACTATGGGACCCCAACGTCTATCGGTTCTTCTATGTGCCCCGCCCATTGCCACGTGGCTTTATGTATGGGAACGAAAAACGTTCGTATGGGAACTGGGGTATATCTCTACTATGGAGGGTAGAGGTAAGGAGAATCATCTGTGTATATGAAATGTGTCCGTCGAAATGCATTAAATTGGGGGCGCCACATTAGCATCAGGGTAAATTTAAAAGGAAGCGCCAAATATTAAGCAGGTTTGAGAAATAAACAAGGAAAGAAAACATTCATTTTTATTTTATCCAACGTAAGTTTATAATAAATAACTGCTTTAGTCAACAATTTTTTTTTAACTCGGCATACTTCACTTCATCTACAATTGCTACATTCATACCATGATCTTTGCCTACACCAGCGCCACTGTGGAAGGTTTTTGAACTGTTATTTATAGCAAGCAATGGAAAAAAAAACTTTTCTCCCATAAGAGATGATTCTCCTTACCTCTACCCTCCTTAATCTCTACCTTGCGAGTGGCCACGTCCTGCTGGATAACAAAAGCGTTGCATAACTATTTATATTATCATCACATCACACTTCGGTCTTACACATTATCTGTATAAGGTGTGCTGATCGTTCCTCCATTGGATGAAAAAAATATTGGTGACACATTTATATATTTATGCAGATGGAACATCGTATAATATAAGAAAAGATTACAATAGTGAAAAAAAAACATCAAAATCGGTCCATTGGCTTCCGAGAAAACAAATCAACATACAACAACAAGACATACGGGTCAAATATTAACCCTCCTCTTAAAAGTTGGTTAACAAGTGATTTCTAATAAACTAGTGGTTTGCCCCGAACTGAGACCTCGCGGCGCCATCTATTGACATAAATGTGAAGTTCTGTTAAAAATACTGAAGCTCATTAAAAATTAAATAATTCCGTTTCCTTACAATATTCATCTAATTTTAGTATTTGTTGTTCAAGTACAGGATATAATTGAAATAATTGATCAAATTTCAGGCTCATCCTTTCAGAAAATTTAGAATTCTGAGGTCATCTTTGGACGTTAGAAAATCTCCACTTTGAAATCAATTCCCATTTCGTCAATTTAGGGGGAAAAATTAAAAAAAAAATATTTTTGGACTCTATTCCTAATTATCTTTAAAATGATATACCGCAACCCTATGTAACTTTATAAAAAATATTTTACTTCGCATTCGCTTCTATGAGAGCCCCCCTGAAATAAAGATTTTTATTATTTTTTAAACGATATTCGGTGGGAGGCCATTGGTTTACATATTATATTTAAAGCTGAAGTAATTGCGTTCAGTAATTCAGAAGTTATAATGCTCTGACGGACGGACAAGTGCCAATTCACCCAAGTAGACTCAGGGACCTTCGCTTCGCTCGGTCAAATATTGTAACAACATAGAGATAGTTATATAGGTATATACTCTATGCATAACAGTCACTGTATTTCGCAAATGTTTTTATTGGTCAAGGTCTTACTTTTTTTAGAAATTCCCTCTCTCCTATGAGAATGGAGACCTGTGCCCAGCAGTGGGACGGTTATGGGCTGTAGTAGTTACTGTAAGATATTTAAGACTAAATGTGTGTCTCACGTCATTGAGCGTAGCGAGCGCGTGCATGCAGCCGTCGTACTCGTGGTCCTCTGCCGCAAGGTTGCGCAGCACGGCGTCCAGCAGCAGCGGCAGCCGCGTCACGCGCTGCATCGGCAGCATGAGGAACGAGTGTAGGGACAGACTCTGGCACGCTGGGTGACTCTCTAGCCTGGAGACAAGTCGGAAGTTTAGATAGATAAATTCTTTATTGCCACACACAATCTATATAAAGACCACAGATCTGTCTATAGTCCCAGGACTGATCGCAGATGGCCACAAGCGGGGAAAAAAAAACAATCAGCTCACCTCTTCAGCGCTGCAGCGAAGGCCGGTCGGTCCCGCAAGCGCTGCAGCGTCTTGACCATGAGCGGCTGGTTCTCGCAGTACTTGACGTATGCGTGGAAGCGCGCCTGCGCGTGCCGCTGCACGATGTCGCATATGCCGTGAAGGAGGATGTTCTCCTGCCAGCACCGCTCCAGATCCGTCATCAGCAGTTGGGAGCATTTGCGCACTACCAACAAAATACGACTATTGCAAAGGGAATAAATACGTTCATCTACCAAACGACCTAGAACATAGCTGAGATCTATAGACCGAACTTTGACGTTGCTTAGACTTAAGACATGGTTCAAACGAGACATATTTATGTAACCCTTAAAAGTCCATCTCGTTTTAACACTAAGTTAAGTCTGAGCTAATTATGCTCTATAGATCTCAGCATTAGATACATTTAGAGCACTTATTCTCAAGGGATACTTAATAGACAAAACTCCTTTTGGAAGCTTCAGGTAAAAATACCTGGTAATTTCCGACAGACTTCCCTCAAAAAAACACTAAATAATTGGCGTGAAGCGGCAGATAATAATGGCAGCTTCTGCCTTCTAGTGGTAGCTATGACACTTTTTATCTTACTGAGCTAACGAAGAAATACGTTTTCAACGATCTAATGGGTAGGTAAATTCTTCACTTTGTAAATTCTAACGATCTATTGAGGATCAACTAGTCCAGTCCAGTCAGACCAGTCGTTAGGGTGCTGTGTGTGCTACTAGCACGCTTCTGATGTTAGAAGCTTACACTTGCCCTTTTCTGTTTACATGAATATCACCAAGTCTCAACCTACGTTCACTGCAAACGAAGATTTCCTGCATGGATTTCCGCAGAACACGGTCTTGGGCCGCTTGCTTCCAGCGGCTCCTAACTACTCGCTCGAGATCACCTTTCCAGCTAATGAGGGTCGCCAACGCCTTACCTGGTAGTATAGTAGAGAACAAAGTCTCCCAGTCTTCTCGCGGCAACACCTGTGGGTCGCGGAAGGCGGGGTGTGAGGTAAAGTGCGCTTCCAGCACGCTGAGCGAGTTTAGGTACGACGCTTCTGATGTGAGGAGCTCGAACTTCGCCTCTTGAAGCTTCTTCTGGGCAGGGGCTAAGGAACCTGAAAAAAATCAGTACGATTATAGGTGAATTTCGAGAGTCTAGTTTTTCGAGTGGATTTGGCAAAACTAATTTAGCGAAACCCGAAAAATTAATGGTCTCAGCTTTCACTAGACTGACTACAATACATCAGCTAAGAACATGTTTTAAAGTTGACGGTCAATCTATGTTTAAGACCGATACCTGAGAACCTTTTCTTAGCTGATGTCGGTTTATTAAGAGCGCACGTTAAAACTTGCACTCGGGTTCGCATATGTGTATTGAAAAATAGTATATTATCAAGAAATACACATTTTTCACATAGGTACTTTACAAATCACGTCCGGAGCGGACACTCGCTACATGCACCAGCGCGCTTTGGCGTACAACCCTTAAACGGTTTAAGAATTTGAAAGGGTAGTTGCGCACTCGACAAAGGGGGTGTTGGCCAAGGTACGTGTATCACGTGTGCATCAAGGTTTTTTTTTAAATTCACTACAAGCTAGCCCTTGACTGCGATCTCACCTGATGGTAAGTGATGATGCAGTCTAAGATGGTAGCGGGCTAACTCATTAGGGGCATGGCAGTTATATTAAGCCCATACTCCTTCGGTTTCTACACGGCATAGTACCGGAACGCTAAATCGCTTGGCGGCACGTCTTTGCCGGTAGGGTGGTAACTAGCCACGGCCGGAGCCTCCCACCAGGCCAGACCAGGGAAAATTCAGAAATTATAAATTCCCAAATTGACCCTGCCGGGGATCGAACCCAGGGCCTCCGCACGTTAAGGCAACAGCGCTACTCACTGCGCCACGGAGGTCGTCGTCGGGCTTATTCAAGTATGGTAGGAAAAACTTTTGTACTTGTATCATCAACAAACAATAACTAAACTAACCACCTCAATTGACATAGACGGGCCCTGTCAAACAAAGAATGTGGACCTATTTTACTAACGCCACCTAGTCTTAAAAGCGGGACAGCGCTAGGGCGGGGACAAGGACAGGCTTTGAGGTCGTCAAAGGTACGTGTGTATATTGTAGGCATTATAGACATAATTTGTAAGGCCACTCACTAAGCACGGAGGAGTTGACGACCTCAGGCACCTCGCACCACAGCGTGCGTGCGGGCCCGCGCGGCGCCACCAGCGCCATGGCGGAGGGCCGCGACGATGCGGTGCTGGTGCCGCCGATGGAGCCGCCGCCGCCTGCTTCGTACGCGTCCGAATCCGAGTCGCCGGTCTCGCGACACGCCGACTGCGAGAGAGAAACAATGTGGCGTGAGTCATCACTTCAATAAAGTTCAGTTGTTTGTGTGTAATAATAGTTATTTGTTATACAAGAGTGAAAAGTTGTTTTTTAACTGCGTGCTCAATTTTGATGACCGAGCAAGCGAAGGATTCGATTCAAAAATTAGAATCCTGAGCGTCAGCGAGGGAATCAAAAGAGCACGAGGTGAAAAATCTTTTCACTCGAGTGCAACACGTAACTTTTCATCCCACCTCAGCGAGGAAATGCAAAAAGAAAATGGTGCGCGCAAAGCAAATTAAAAAAGTACACCAAGAAGGTTACGAGTGTGAGTTTTTAACAAATTAAAAACGGTTGTATGGAAATTCGGCACCATAGAGGTAGAAGTAAATAGGTTTTAATGATGTTTTGAATTCACAAACTTCATAGACGAGTGATATTTACTAACGTGCACACGATGTTTTAAATTCAATTTACTTTATCCTCAAGAGGATAATAACTGCTTTTGCATTCAGATATCGAAGAGTAAAAATACTCTTTCCGATTTGGTAGGATGAAAAGTGTTTTTACTTACTTCAACCCATAACTGATAGGTACTAAAAAAATTCTACATCAATGCATAACTGGGACCATGCTGCCAATACAATATTACTCAAAATGACAGTTTGATGTCCAAGGTACGATTGAAGGTACGTGACATCAAACTGTCATTTTGACAGTTCGTTGTTGTTCAGTTGACGTTCAGTCCTAACTTTCCTAAGGCTTTATGCGTTGGAAGTTTGGCCCCTGCGCTCGAGTCTTCTCTCGGAATAGGAAGGGTTGGTTTAAGTGCGGATTGGCAGACTTCACACCTTGGAGAACATTATGAACACATTATGAAGAACTCTCGGGCATGCAGGTTTCTTCACGATATTTTCCTTTATCGTATTTAATTTTCTTCGAACGGACATAGCTCCGACAATAGGATTGAACCCGCGACAAGATCGCGTGGAAGACGCGAGGACCTGCAGGCTTAGCATGCGCACAACCAGATATCTCGCAACGAGAGAGAGAGAGAGAGAGAGAGAGAGAGAGAGATGATGTCGATGCCGCATGGTTGTTAGTAGGTACAATACAAACTATGTTAGTATTTATATTTTTTACTCTTTTACCGTAGTCTCGCGCTTACGCGAGCAGCACTCGCATGACCGGTGTTTTTTGTAAATTCGCTATTTGACAATGTTCTTACGGGGTCTTAATAATTGTTTATTCTGATAAGTCAGTTGTTAAACTATACGATCCTAATTTCTAGTGGTAAAAATCCGGTCACGGTTTTCCTTCAGTGAACAATGTACTATTCCTTGACTGCATTATACAGTAGGTGTAGAGTACATATGAACATCGGGAACATAGAAAAAATGTTTAATCAATGGGTTTTAGGGAAAATAAAAGACAATATTTTAAAACAATATACCAAAAATGTTTATTCATTTCGAAGACAATTTAAATAATTAAAAAGATTTCACAGAAAATAAAGATTTCGAAAAAAAAAGGCTTTCACTAAAAATAAGTTGCTAAATTGTTAATGGAAACAGTACGCTTTGAAGATTATTTATTCATTATGAGATGTTATTTGTTAGTTTTCCAGTAGAAATGTTTCACCTTATAATCAGGCATGCAAAATTACATTTGTTTATATTATTTTTTATTTAACATTTAAAAAGTACCTAATCTATTGTGTCCTAGTTAGTCCTCGGTTAAGTCTAAACTTAGGTAATCATAATATGGTCTCCGCGATACAAGTTCCCTAGTGTGGACACCAAAGCTAAAAATGGCTGTAACTGTTTTGTATTGGCAATAAATATATATTTTATTTTTTTTCTTTTTTATTAAAGTATTTTTTGAATATGATGGCAGCATATTCCCTGGGCTTGATAAGCATATTTGCAAAGCCGTGACCAGCCCCGTTGCCATGAGAAGTTTCAGGTTTGCCACCTCCTGTGGTTTTGGGAGGAGCGGGTGCGGGTTCCGTCTCCTTCTGTTCTTCTGCTATATTTCTCTTCACTCGAGCACCGTCGAGGGACTGGATGATGCATACAAGCAATAGAACGGAGAAGATAGCCTAAAACAATTATTATTTATTAATATTACTCACTAAAAACAATCATATTGTTATACCAAATATTATCTGCTACCCGCGGCTTCACTCATTTTATGTTCTATTTCTATACTAATTTCAAGACTTAATTTTACCCCCATAGGCATCTAAAATTCTACATCAATGCCCAAGTTAAATTAGCGGATAGACGTCATAATACTGTCTGTATGCCAAACAGCTGCATGCGTCTATTGGTTTGAGCTGTGCGTTAAATGATAAATAGATAGGATCAGTCAGCAAGTCAGTTTTTAGATCCAGATTTTGTAGATCCTCAGTTCTGCACTAAAGTTAGGTATAGGTTTTGATTAATTGGCGAGCGTCAAAATACTCAAAATATGCAACTTAAATTGCTGTATTGCGTTGAACTAAATTAAGTATATTACAACTCCATATCCCTTTGTATGTATTTGATAATAATTTCAACTTGATAAACGCATTGCTGAGAAAAAGGAAGTTGACAGACGGACAGAGAGACAAAGGAGTGATCCTAAAAGAGTTTCTTTTTCCTATTGGGGTACAGAACCCCAAAAATGGATAGAATATATTCTATACCTATAAGAAAGAGAATTTTCTATAAAAAAAAACAAATATAATAATACAAAATACGTGGGGGTGAACTTACCTTGAAATTCATGGTGATTGAATAAAAGTTGGACGAAATTTCTACAATATATACCGTGGAATATCTTGAATGATAAGTGAAATGGTGTCACGAAGAGCCATAATTGGGTTCAAAAAGCCCATTTTCTTATCAGTAACGTAAATGATATCCTCGAATTTATATTTTGCTTAATCTACATCATTACCATAGTTATAAATTACTGGGAAAGTGTATTTGTTTGTTGGTTGGTCCTTCAATCTCGCCGCAACGGAGCAACGGATCGATGTGAGAAGTTTACCTAGTTAAAGATCTGGAGATTGACATAGGTAGGCTACTTTTTAACCGACTTCAAAAAAAGGAGGAGGTTCTCAATTCGACTGTATGTTTTTTTTTTTTTTTGTTTTTTTTTTGTATGTTTGTTACGCGATTTCTCCGCCAATTATGAACCGATTTTGATAATTCTTTTTTTGTTTGGTAGGTCATACTTCAGAGGTGGTCCCATTTTAATTTGGTGAAGATCTGATGCATATCTCCGGAGATGGAGAACGGAACTCTTCAATGGATAAGAGTAAATTGCTCGCGATCAGTGTGATAGTTTTGTAAACAGTATGTTTTAACCATGCATAGCATATCTTTTTTTTTTAGGGTTCCATACCAAAATGGTAAAAATGGAACCCTTATGGTGCGACTTTCTTCGTCCGTCTGTCACAGTCGATTATTTCAGTAACTATTAAAGCTATTGACATGAAATTTGGAATGGTTGTATATAATAGTGGCCCAATATCATGGAAATCAAAAAAATTGAAAATTATTTTTAGTTTAATTAAAAAAGTGGGGAAAATCAGGGGTTTGAAATTTCAAAGTAGGATAACTATACCAAGTGGGGTATCATATGAAAGGACTTTGTACTTGACTTGTCTAAGTTAGATAAGTCGACGAGTAACGATTAAACGACGTTATTCTTAATAACGCTAAGTTTTTACTAGCGTTCTGGTTACACCCTGTATTTTAAAACAGTGGGGCCACTAAAAATTGTGAAATAAAAAATTTTCAAAAAAAAAAAAAACCGACTTCAAAAACCACAAACACTAAAAAGTAAAAAATAATTTAATTTATTATGTATACAAGAGTTAATGTAGTTCTATAATAACATTTTTTGGAGTCGGTGCCAATGTGGAGTCACGTCAACAATAATGAAGAGTAGGTAGACGGTTCATGCGGCTAATTGGTACCGACTCCAAAAAATGTTATTATAGAACTACATTAACTCTTGTATACATAATAAATTAAATTATTTTTTACTTTTTAGTGTTTGTGGTTTTTGAAGTCGGTTTGTATTTTTTTTTTTGAAAATTTTTATCTTATAAAATCAAAGAATTCTCACGGGTTATTTAAAAACCTAAAACCACGCGGACGAAGTCCTTACTTATAAAACATGATGGTGATAATCAGTTACGGTAGGTAGCTACGAGGGTTCCAAACGCGCCCTGTTCTGAGAAGAGCCCACAACAAACTCAGCCGGGTTTTTTATTTTTTTATTATCACCATCTCACTAAATATCATCTTAACTAAGGAACTATCAGAGCCATTAGAGCAAATCATTGTCAAGCTTCCTTGTCGTTTAAGTAATCCTTTACATGGTAGTAAGATTTTTCAATGAGTTTACGTTTTACACGACAATCACTTTTCTTCTTGAATTTATCAATGTGTTTACAAATACTAAATTTTTGAATATATATTGGTTGTGCACTTTCATAATATTGATTTCTTAAAATTTATCTCTTAGTGACTCTCTTGGTCCCATATTATATATGGCTCGAACAGCCCTCTTCTGCAACACAAAAACAGAATTAATATCAGCAGCATTACCCCATAATAATATACCATATGACATAATGCTGCAAAAGTAACCAAAATAAACTAATCTCGCCGTTTTTATATCTGTCAACTGGCGAATCTTTTTAACCCCGTATGCAGCAGAACTAAGCCTGTTCGATAAGTCATTTATGTGATGGCCCCAATGGAGTTTAGCATCTAACGATATTCCGAGAAAAACAGCGGTATCCACTAAA
This sequence comes from Erebia aethiops, assembly GCA_923060345.2. Taxonomy (NCBI): domain Eukaryota; kingdom Metazoa; phylum Arthropoda; class Insecta; order Lepidoptera; family Nymphalidae; genus Erebia; species Erebia aethiops. The sequence continues at coordinate 17,189,984 of OV281091.1, read as the reverse complement.
TCTAATTCCTCATGATCAAGTTGTACAGTGGTTTTTACCTGACATTGGCAATGTAAATTTGATACACTTTGCCTTTTTAATGTTAATTATACGATCCTAATTACTAGTGGTAAAAAAACTCTTCAAGTGATAACTGCCATGCCCCTAACAGATTAGCCCGCTACCATCTTAGACTGCGTCATCACTTACCATCAGGTGAGATCGCAGTCAAGGGCTAGCTTGTAGTGGATTAAAAAAAAAGCGAGAGTCAGACTCGCGCTCAAAGGGTCAAACTACACCCTCGTTAGTATACAATCGGTCACTTTCTTTCCTCAGTGAAAAATGTACTATACCTTGACCGCATTAAGCAGGTGTAGCAATATGAACATCGGGCAATATAGACAAAATGTTAAATCAATGGATTTAAAGGAGAATAAAAGACAATATTTTTAAACAATATACCTAAAATGTTGATTTATTCATTAGATAATATTCCGAATAAAATTTATAATAACTGAAACGATTCCATAAAATATAACGTGACGGAAAGTTAAAGGCTTTCACAAACAAAAGTTGCATAAACAGTACGATTCGAAGATTAATTATTATTCATTACTAGCTGATGCCCGCGACTACGTCCGCATGGATTAAGGTTTTTTGGTTCCCGCGGGAGCTCCTTAGTTTTCCAGGATAAAAAGTAGCCTATTTGTTATTCCAGACTATAATCTATCTCTGTGCCAAATTTCATCCAGATCCGTTCAGCCGTTCGGGCGTGATCGAGTTACAAATTTCCATCCATACATTCATCCTAACTTTCGTATTTATAATATTTATTTGATGAGATGTTATTTGCTAGTTTTCCAGTACACACAGTATAATCACAATCAGGCATGCAAAATTACATTTGTCTACTTTACTTTACGACGGCCTCCGTGGCGCAATGTTGAGCGCTGTTGCCTTAACGTGTGGAGGTCCCGGGTTCGCCCTACTGGCAAAGACGGGCCGCCAAGCGATTTAGCGTTCCGGTACGATGCCGTGTAGAAACCGAATAGGGATATAGCCCGCTACCATCTTAGACTGCATCATCGTCACTTACCATCAGGTGAGATCGCAGTCAAGGGCTAACTTGTAGTGGATTAAAAAGGAAACTTTTATTTAAAATTTAAAAAATCATCTATTGTGTTAGTAGGTAATCATAATATATAGTCTCCGAGATACAGGACACACATAGTGTGGACACCAAAGCTAAAGATGACTGTAACTATATTGGCAGTAAATACAATATAATATTTTATTTTTACTCATTTTTATTAAAGATTTTTTTGATTATGATGGCAACAAATTCCTTGGGCTTCTCAAAAATAGCTGCCAAGCTGTGACCAGCCACTTTGCCATGAGAAGTTTCAGGTTTGCCACCTCCTGTGGTTTTGGGAGGAGCGGGTGCGGGTTCCGTCTCCTTCTGTTCTTCTTCTATATTTCTCTTCACTCGAGCACCGTCGAGGGACTGGATGATGCATACAAGCAATAGAACGCAGAAGATAGCCTAAAACAATTATTATTTATTAATATTACTCACTAAAAAAACAATCATATTATTTATTTTTTATACTAATTTCAAGCCTTGATTTTACCCCCATGGGCATCTAAAATTCTACATCAAAGCCCAAGTTCAATTTAAAAAAATCCTTTCTTAGCGGATAGACGTCATAATACTGTCTGTATGCCAAACAGCTGTATGCGTCTATTGGTTTGAGCTGTGTGTTAAATGATAAATAGATAGATCAGTCAGCAAGTCAGTTTTTAGATCCAGATTTTCTAGATCCTCAGTTCTGCATAAGTTTTGATTAATGGCGAGCGTCAAAATACTCAAAATATTGCTGTATTGCGTTGAACTAGATTAGTATATTACAGCTCCATAGACCTTTGTATGTATTTCACATTAATTTCAACTTTATAAACGCGTTCCAGAGAAAAAGGAAGTTGACAGAGAGACTAAAAGGGTTTCTTTTTTCCTTTTGAATATACGGCTAAAGAGAATTTTCTATAAAAAAATATAGTCGAAGAGAGAAATAATTAAAAATACGTAGGGGGTGAACTTACCTTGAAATTCATGGTGATTGAATAAAAGTTGGACGAAATTTCTGCAATATATACCGTGGAATATCTTCAATGATAAGTGAAATGGTGTCACGAAGGGCCAATATTGGGTTCAAAAAGCCCATTTTGGTAACAGTAACGTAAAGGATGTCCTCGAATTTATATTTTGTTTAATCTACATCACTAACATAATTATAAATTAATAGGAAAGTGTATTTGTTTGTTTGTTGGACCTTCAATCTCGCCGCAAATTAGGAACGGATCGATGTGATATTATATGCTTGCAGATGTTTACCTAGTTAAAGATCTGGAGAGTGACATGCTACTTACTTTTTATCCCGTAAAATTATTTTTAAATTAAAAAAAAACCGCCTTTAAAAAAGTATATGGGGCCACCTTTGAAGTATACCCTTTCAAACAAAAAAAGAATTTTCAAAATCGGTCCAGGCGTCTTCGAGTAAGCGGGGAACATACATAAAAAATAAAAAAAAAGATTCTGACGAATTGAGAACCTCCTCCTTTTTTTTGAAGTCGGTTATAAATCAAAGAGTTCCCACGGATTACTTATAAACCTAAAATCACACGAACGAAGTCGCGGGCATCATCTAGATACAGGGATGTCAAACTCAAATTCGTGAAGTGCCATTTGCATAAATTAGGGTCCGTTAGCGGGCCAGACGCTTTTTTTTATGTATAGGCTAGGACACATCTGGATACCAGATGTGTTAGTTAGCCATCCGTTGACCGCCCAGCGCACTGCGCGGCACACAGTTTCTCGCTAATAACTTTTAATATTGCCTATCGAATTAAAATTATGAGATCTGGATTCTGGCCGCGGGCCGTATCATAATAGTCCGAGGGCCGCATACGGCCCGCGGGCCGTATGTTTGACATGACTGATTCTAGAATGTTTCAAAAAAACTAATGACACGTTGTATCAAACGCAGAACGATATGGAAACTCGTGAGTTGTCTTGATATTCGTGGACGTGTAGTGAGTAGTCTCACCGATTTATCTGGCCCGGTCATTGATGTAGCATTTTAGTAGGGGCCCGGTGGCAAAAATTTGAACTAATTTTTATGCGTATTTAGTTTTTTTTTAAATATACTAGCGACGCTGTCACTGGGTCAGACTAGTTTGTGGAACTATACGAGTCGTGACGAGTCACAAATATCCTGAAGTATTTGGAAAGAACTGACTCGTGCAATCCACTTTGCTTTTTTTGGGGGCTAAAGTTTAAAGGTAACCGTAACGCAATCTTAACCGCCTGTCATGTAACTGAATTAGGCCCTTTTGAACCATATCACTTTAACAGATTAAGCAAAATTTTGTGATGCTGTCACGTCTTTTAGACTAGTTTTTCCAGGGTTGCCGTGAAAACCATAGGTAACGTCCTAGAAAATTTAACTTGAACACGACGGTTTGGTGAAAGTGGATCATAAAAAAGCGTTAAAAATATCGTATAACTAATACATTTATACGACAGAATATGTTCAACAAAAAACCAACGGCTTAGCTTGGCATTTCAGAAAGGGTATATAATATATAGAATAGCGCCAGTATCTTGGGTACTACACCCATGAACGATCATTTGCACGGTAAGTATATATTTTTTGTAAATATAAATGTTACAGATTTTTTGTTGTAGTATTGTTGTAATTTTTAAAATCCGCTAAACGAATTCAATTAATATTTATGGCTAGTTTCCAAATAAAACTTATATTATATTATGTACTATATATAAAAACAAAACTAATATGGAGTAAGGTCAAGTTTAGCTGGCGCCAAGGTCTCGCAAATTATCAGGTGTAATTAGTAGACCAATTAGCGGAGTAGATAGAAACGTTTGTTTTGAACAATTGTCCAAACTAACTCAATTATCACGAGGAATGCTTTAATGCGCCAATTCTGTTGGTTAAAATGTTGCTCATTCGTTTCTTCATTGTATGGAGACCATGGATTAGTGCTTCAGATATTTTCTAAACAAATACTGTATTTTACTTCATTTCAGTTACTGCAGCGCTACAAAACAAACTAGAACACTTTGTTGGTCCCTACCATTTACTTCTATTCCTCTATTAGGTATCTTAAGAAACGATATCTTCAAAGATATAAGACTATAGTTAGTCCCTAGATATTCTTCCACAAAATCCATCCATCTTATTCTGGGTCTTCCCTTAATGCCTAAAACCTTTTTATGATCACTTTAACTTCTCTTGCATTCACCGTACTGATGAATACCAATTTTTAATTTTATTTTCATGCGCTCTTTCTTAAATTTTTAGTTACGAAAAGTTAAATATATTGAAATGGACGGGGATAGCCTGGGATGGACAGGAATTTTTCCTTTCGGAACCTTTGGGAATTCCCCTATTTTAGATTTCATTCGGAAATCAACTACAGATAATAATAAAATCACCAAACACAAAATACCAAAGTAGATTACCCTTGCTTATTCTCGTTTATATAGGGAGCATCTGCTGCAATAAAAATATTACTTGATCGCATTGATTTCACTCATTGATCATAAATTACAGTACAATGTCTTGTGAACACTCGAACAATGATTAAATAAAACTAAACTGGTATTAATTATAAATTAATATTTGTTTACGCGACAGGACAATCGCGTCTGGACACACGTGTATAGTATTAGGTATGACGCATTATGTCTCAGCGTGATTTCTTAGATTTACCAACCGCCGATGACGCGTAGAAATACCTTGACTTACGAGTAGGTACCTACCTACACCCGTGTGTCTCGAAGTCAATTCTTCTTTATCTACTAGTCAAGGAGGACTGTTCGTTTATTTATATTAAATCGGATACGGCCTTGCGTGTTTTTCTGTTAATCGCAAAATTCGAGAGGTCAGGGATTATTCTGTCAAGGTTCTAATACCTACAAGGAAAGTTGTTTTCAGCCTAGAATTATTTCGGTCAGCGGCGCATTTATATTGTTATAGTTGTGTAGGTAGTTAAAGGCTTCCGATTAAAATAGAGTTGGAAAACTGCCTAGAAGACACATCTTTGACGATATAAAGAGATTATTTCATCAAAGCTGTGTTTTCTTTGTACACGGAATTTATACCCAAGTGTGTGTGCATACACAGGTGCAAACTCTGTTCCTCTACTCCCATGTCCAGATTATCATGTGGCTATTAGCAAGTTTAGTAAAACGAAACGAAACGTTGCGTCTATTACATTTGGATGCCAAACGCCACAATGTACTCTGTGCCAAACGCCATTTACGAAAAACTCGGCCGAAGCAGACAAACACGTATGTATATGTCACCGTAAGATTGCAAAAACCGTTAGATTGTAATCTAACTAGAGAAATTGTAAACTGTCGACAGATTACAATTTAACGCATTATTTTTCGGTAGATTGTAATCTGTTAGGTATATTAACCCGATTTAAAATGCGGCCGGGCACTACCTGATTATTTATGTCGAACCCTAACCTAACCTACAAGAAAGAGACAAGAAAACGTAAATACAATGTATATTTAAAAAATTGACACTGAGAACATTGAACGGTTCACAATCTGTCGACAGTGTACAATTTCGCTAGTTTCTCCGTTTTACCCGTGAGGGCCAAGCAGGGGGGGCACGGGCTTCGAGGCCGAGCCTCCTTACCCGAGTGGGGCGCGGGGCAACATTGTGCCTCGGTGAATATCTTGAAGCCTGTGAAAACGGCTAGGGCCTGCCTTGTAGGTTACGAGCCCCTATAGCCACATCCGGGCACACTCATGAAGATAAAGCCAAGATGTCGCCATCGACGGATACGTCAAGGAGGGCATCATCATTAGCAATTTAGTGAAGGGTCTGCTTACGTACCTCGACTTTAGCGGCGTTGTAGAACTGGTAGAGCGGCTCGTGTGTAAACAGCGAGTGCGGCAGAGGCGAGGCGGGGTGCGAGCCCGACGACGCGCCTGATGACGTCGAGATGTTCCCCGCTTGGTACAGCCCTGCTTCCGCGTACCTGGAGAGGAACGTCACCAATTTAGCCGCATATTACCATCAGTAATTTTTGACAGAAAACAACCTGAACCACATCGCCAAATCGTAGTCATTTCACAGCTAAAACGTATTACTCGAACTGTTAGGGAGTGCTTTTGGACGTGCAGGCATCTATGAACTCCTTAAACAGGTCGAATTATCCGTTTGAGCGCACTCTGCTAATTTTTTTTGTAATTGTCTAGACTCTAGAACCAGCAGACACGGCGCAGACTGTCAGAATGTTGCCGGATAGTACCTATGTAGGCTTCTTTTTCTTATTTTTTATGGCTTTTAGTTTGTTCGTAGAGTGAGAGAGACTGAATTTTTCTGTCTCTAATATGCGGCCGGGCATCCCATGTTTATTTGATGACAGCAGACGATTTCATATCAATAACGTGAGGACGTGCATAAGTGGTTGAGATATGGATCCGGATTCCAGAACTTTGAAGAGGGAAGTGGTTAGTTAGGAAAAAGACATGTTTGCTTAATCTTTTGGCGGTAAGAATTTACTGGAGGGTACTATATTATAATGTACTACACTTAGAAAGTATTGAAAACTAGTAGCGAAAAAAATGCGGCAGCAGAATTTATTTTTAAATTTGGACCAAGTAGAAAAGTTTTAAAGTTAGTTTACCTTAGTTCTTCTTTATCTACTTGTAAATATTCAACACATAGTTACCTCATAGAGATCGCTTAAAATTGCAAGCAAGCTATTTTAAATGTCACCTGAGTTTTGCATAAGAACCTAGGGTTAAAGATTATCAAAATACTGCGCTATCCGTAAACGCAAATTACACCGCCAACGAAGCCGGGCGCGTTTGAATAATGCGTTTATTGTGGTATATAATGTGACATCCCTGATATCCAGCTGTGGGTCAAAGAAAGTCACGGAGAAAGTCGCGGTATGAACATGTCCTTTATAATTCCTGATAAGAGCCCTCAGAATAATATTATGTGTGCATACAATTCGTAGAAGACCTCCTGTATGGCAAGCCCCAGGACTGTATTATGAAACTTGTGCATATTGTACAATAAGTACAGTAGCCGGCAATAAATATTGCACATCGACCTTTGGAAAGAGACAATCGGTTTTTTCGGCTTCGTATAGCGTTATCTCTGTCGCACACTACCGATCGGTACTGTGCGACAGAGATAACGCTATACGAAGCCGAAATAACCGATTGTTTCTTTCCAAAGGTCGATGTGCAATATTTATTGCCGGGTACTGTAGTTGTTATTGGCTTTTATGGAAGCTACTTCACTACTTCTTTACTTTTTAGAGAGTTGAGGAAGACTGTGTGTAATCATTCTACGTCACTGATAATAATAATAATAAGTCTGCACTTCAATATGAGTTTGGTCCAGAGGTTACGATGTACCTAACTTTTTTTCCGACCTTCTAACGTTAGAAGGTTCACTCCAAAGCTTAATGAAAAAATAGTTCTAACCTTATGTCGAACCTTATGTATGAAAAATCTGAGATTAGTAGATAATTGTACTGTGGGATTATTACCATCGCAATGATCGCATAATGCAGAATTAATTGAAAAATTACGTTTTATATGACGTACCGTGGACGTCCCTAAAATAAGGATTATAATTCTGAAACAAGAGTGTCAACAAGATTAAAATAATGCTGCTTTAAGCGATGGTAGTAAGGGTCCTGTACACATTTATAATATTGTAATATAACAGGTTTTAAGTCATGGGACCAAATTTACGTTAAATTACAGATCTCGTTGAAGTGTTTTTACGCAGCACGCAACGGTTTCGGGTAAACCTGTCCTTCGAATTGATAACTTACTCGTATTTAATAATTATGTGACAATTAAAAGAAACTTACGATACGATAAAGTTAACGACCCGCAAATAAATTACAATTTGTGGCTTAAAAACCCCTGTTAAAAAGTGAACGAATAATAAAAATCCGAAAGTTAATATTAATATGGTAGTTAAGTGCATTATTGCCATAATAAAACTGAAATATGTAAAATTCGACCAGCTCGGCGATGATTTGCTTTGATCTTATAATTAACTATACGCGACGTTGTCCGCGTGGATTAAGTATTTTTGTATTCCCGCGTCGTTCCCCACGTTAAAACCTATCTCTCTCAAAATCTATCTCATTAAAATCGGTTGAAATTATGGGCCGTTAGAGGTACTAGATAGACAGACTTGCACACTTTCGCATTTCATTAGTATGGATAAGCGGTCTCGGGTTCGATTCTTGGCTGGGTCAATTTGTAAATTTAGTTTTACTTTTTAAATAGGATTCAGAATGTTGAGCACAGTCCCTATAAATTGAGAATACATTAAACACACTATTCCAGAAGGTTTTCTTTCGCAATACCTACTTACAATGTTAACAAAATAATGTAGGACATAATAAAAACATAGTAGAGCAATTCTTAGATAACAAAACAATAAATAAGTTCTGACCTTGTCTTTCTCGTACCTAAGTCGTAATCTCTCGTAATACTTGGTAAAAAACGTGCTCCATATAGCAATGCCTTGAGTCGAACCAAATTGAATTTAAAATATTTATCAGTTAATTTAATCACTAAAACGATTAAAAATTATTTATCTAAACAACTAAGCTGTCCTAACTAGTTGTATATAAATAAAAATGTTTATAAAGGCGACTTTATAGTCTGTAAAACTTTTCACTCTCAAGAAAAACTAAGTTCAGAAGAGCTGGAACCCAGAGCCAGTTAATAAAAAAAAATTCAAGAAAAACTGTGATCAGTTCGAATCCAGTGTAGATCTAGATGCAGTATTTTATGCCGTAAAATAAAAAATATGCGCCACTAGTTGCCTACTAGTCAACTAAAATTGTTATATTTAAAATATTGAACACATTGCACGAAAAAAATTTAACTGAAAGTATATAAACACATTTTTTTCAACTAAGAGCACAGTCAGTTATTAATCAGTTGACATTTTAACACATTAGTCGAATAATTAGCACAGACGGTTAACCCTAAAAGTTAACCACAGGGAATCTTCCATCCGTTATCTGGGACCGTTTTCGTCACCGTCTCGCGAAACCGACGAATATTACTGAGAGCCAGAGAGGATTCGTAACCGGCTGATGACCATTCGAACATGTAGGTATAGGTAGTAGGTATACTTAAATGTACAAGTTGAATCGAGTGTTGGCCCAATCTATAAGAGTTTAGAGGGTATTTTTGTCAACAGTAAGACGTACAGAAAGGTCAAAAACCCATTGCGACGAGCAACATTGATTTGAGACTAACTATTCCCAAATAATACTGAAATTGCATGGTGTTATTTTAAAATATATTTGTCTTTCGTGATCTAAGAATAAAATAACTATGCAAATTAAGAATAATACGATACCTTGCAACTTTTATAGTCAGAAATTTGGTATGTATTTCATACTAATTTCCCAATAGGAATACAGACAAAAGATTTGCAAGACAGAGATGCAATAGGTATAAAAAAAATATGTAGGCATGTATGGAAATTGCTTATCTTGTAATCAAAGATGGTCTATTAATGTACCGTCACTTAAAAATCTGGTTTATAAAAAGATTTTGAATAATATTTGATTTATTTCGATAATTATTAAAGATTTACGACACAGACACAAGATGAATCGCACATTGTGCGATATTCGTCTTTCACACTATTAAGCGCTATTGCTCGTGGCTTACGGCAAGTCATAACGGTGGTACAGAACAGGCTCGTGAGTCAGGCCCGCGTCACTGGCTCGCTGCGCTCCCAGATAACAATCCTCAATCAACTCACATCCTCTGCAACAATTAGTTGCCTCTAGACAACTCAATGAGGATCTGGGAGATTTGCGATCGCAATTTTACTGGATTTAGTTTACATCGAGATATTTTTGAGTAACTTTTTAATTAGGAAAATTCAATACAGATATTTAAGGACAATGTATTATTATGAGAGATACTACTGCATGATCACTTTCTTTGTAATCGATGGAACCAATCAAGCAACGTAGAGAACTGCTTATGAAGCACACACTTAGCTCGGAAAAGACAGAGTCCGCGCCAGCTGCCATAAAATCGCCCGCGATTTGACTGGCAGTGGGCATGGATGTACGATGACGCTGCCCGAGTAGGAACTTAGTTTAGAAGTCATTTCTAACAATTAGGGGACCGTCGGGCAGCCTGCATATCTAAGAGTTCTCCATAAAATTATCATATGAGTCTGAAATCCGCATCTCTTTCCATCTTTCAATCCTATCCAGCCAGCCTTTCAACGTAACTCAATATTCATACGATTCATTCGTTTATTGTTGGTATTCAATAGTAGTAGTGTATAGTGGTAATCAATAGAAGTAGATTGACGAGACTGAAGACAAAGACGACGAGGTAGTATCCAACAATGAGTATCCGACTAACATGAAAAAGCTTCTATCAGATCTTGCTAAAGAAATACAAAAAAATATTTAAAAGGAATTAAAAGAAACCTGCGCAGCAGTAACCACAGGTATAAATGCAATAAAGTTGATTTTTAGAATGTATTGAGCTTATTGTTGGTATCTGCAGAAACTCACCAGGATGAGGTGGAGGTCTGCGCAGGCGCCGCGTCCGCGCCGCACTCCGCGTACCACGAGGTGCGCGTGCGCGCGCCCTTGTCTTTGCGCGACAGCGTCGGTAGCAGCCGCTTTAGTTCTGTTCATCAAGAGAAAACGTAAGAGTAGGGAACGAGTAAGGCAAGATACAGGGTTAATTTTAAAATACGAAGAGCCTCTTTTAAATGTAATACCATAGCGTCTCTATCTCCATAGACGGCTATGGTAATACTGAACAACTTTTGTTCTACCTTCAACTTTTTTACACTCAATAAATACCCTATTATAATAGTCTTTCTTTCAAAAAAAACTTTTTTTTTCAGCTCCGTTCAGTAGGCGGTAGTCGACTAGTCGAGCGATAATATCCGGTCAGCCGTGCGCCGACCGCGTGAGATTACTTTTTCTGTGGTTTTTTCTCCGAATTACAAAAGTCAAACAAAAGTTGTTCAGTATTACGTACAGAAACTACTCTTAAAAGGTTATTAGTATTTTTTAAATTAACCCGTAAACAGTAACACCCCGACTTTCAGACTGTATTGAAATACAATAATAATTTAAAGTCCTCTTTTGTTTCCATTTAGGACTTTAAATTTTGGCACAACCCTCGCTTATCCGCGCTGGAGTGTGGACAACTCGCCTCAGTGGTAAGGATGAAATCTAGCATAAAATGAAGGATGGACAGTAAAGAGCAAAAGTATCGAAAGTCCAAAGATGTTTTTATAGGTCAGGAAGATCACAAAATGTGTATTCAGAATCTAAATTTAGAATTATCGAGGTATTAGGTATAGTGTTACTTTACACTTATCTTAGTAGCAAAGCAAAACTATGTGTATAAGAACAACTAAATTGACAGTAATATCAGCAGATGTGCTTTTTCAGAGGGATTTTTTAGAAGGTATATATAGAACCATTCATCCTGTCAAGTTAGTTTGGTTTCTAACTGTGCACAGCGAATGACAAACAAAATGCACGAAAACGAATGTTAATAATATTATTTTCCTATCACAAATTATTCAAGGAATAAAATCCTTTGTGCATTCAACCTACTTACACCTACTGATTCTTTGAAATGCCTGTAGGCATCACGTCGTTGCGGTTAGCCCAACTACCAAAAAAACCCTATTTTCTAGTAAGAGTCAGCTCTTGACAGCGATCTCACTTGGTTAGTGACACTTTTAGCCCGCTTTGACCAACTATACCTAAATCTTCCCCTAAGTAGAAGTCTCTTCACGTAGGTAGCCCCTAAATACAATCCCTCATCCAATATCATTTTCACCTTTATGTGTTCCCAGGTTCGTGAAAACGAAACTGATGGAAAGCGTCACCTAATTTAGATTAGGTAGCCCGTAAAAGTTAGGGAAAACAGGCACGTTGATGAAAACAGGCATAAGACTGAGATCTATGCAAAAGTGCTTTCACTTTGCTCTGATTTAAGACCATTAAAGACAAAAAAATTGTCAGAATTAATCCGTGTCGTATTAATTCTAGAAGTTTAATTCTCAGGCTAAGACAGAAGTGGGATAACCTGGATGGGGTATGACAATTTTGCGACATCGTTTCGAAAAACTAAAACATTTGGAAGCAAGGCTTTGCCCGTATATAACCAAGTTGACAGATTACATTATAAAAAAAATTTAAGCCTGGTGACTAAACAGTCAATCACAACACGATTCACGACCTACATTCAAAGTCATTCAGTGTGCACAAAAGTAAACAAAACGTTGATCATTCGTGTGGGTGTAACATTAGTACATTGTGCTCGGTTGCTCTACGCTTCCGTGCACAGATTGTATCATCGTGCATACTTTGCATAATCATTATTATCTACAAGTTGCTATTAAATCATGCTGTGACACAGATGTAACTATCCAAGGACGTGGAGAGGAATACCATGGAATTAGAGTATGAAAATGTACAAACAAATGAACATCGCCTGCGTCTTATGGGATCGAGGTCACGTCTTCACCCACAACAGTACTTTTACCACAAGATTTTTAAGCACAACGACGTTGATTCGAGCGTCGAAACACATTCTGGACCTAAACCGCCTAGTTTTAGAGCTTAATCTCGTTCATACACCCACAGCCAGCTCTCCCAGAACGCGAACGATTTTAAAATTGGTGGTACTGAATTTGTGACTTTAAATTAATGGCCTTCGGGCTCATTTTACATTGACGCAAAAGCGTTCCCAGATGCTGGAATACGCTCAGCGATGATTTAAAATCTTGTGATAAGGGTACAAACAAGGACCACGGTCCGTGTTTGGCAAAGTGTGAACCTGCAGCTAAATTCAGTCACAAATGTGACACTGTTGGTAACGACACGAAGTGCGAGTGAATAGCACCTCGCCATTTAAATAAGGTAATAACAACAAACCACTTACGTCCCATTTAAAAGCGTTTAACTTCAGATACAAGGAAGTTGTGCGCGCAAAACAATTACAATAACTTGTAACACCATAATTAGATAAAGTACAAAACACATAAACGTGTGTCGCGTATTAACTGCGAAGGTTGACTGAGAATCGGTAAGCAGTGTAGAAACCTCGTCTCTGCCTACACGCGGATTGCAAAAATGACGTAAAGTAAGGTCGTTGGAGCAATTATCTGGCGCGGAAAATTGTTATACAGTTTATTATTGTTGCTATTTGTTCAACTACTAATCCATGTTTTCGACCTATATGGTAAGTCATAACCGATTTTCGCGTGTCTTATGCGTTTGTTTTGTTTGGTACCTACCTACTTCTTGGCGCCTTAATTTTAAGGCAATCCTTACTAATATTATAAACGCGAAAGTGTGTATGTACCTATGGATGTTTGTTACTCTTTCACGCCAAAACGGCTCAACGGATCTAGATGAAATTTGGCACAGAGTTGCAAGTAGTGATTGGCAATCACTCTAAATTAGCTCGTATATAAGTTTCAACCAACGACTTCGATGGTTACAACTTCATCAAAATCAGGTTAGTTTTTCAAACACGTACCTATAAAGCTGTGTTTTCAGTACCTACCGATATTTCAGCCATAATGCTTGTACATATCCCACTCATCGATATGAAAACTTTTTATTTAAGTATGCACACCGATAAAAAATACATTTCAGATTTTAATTAAGTACCACTGAATAATTAAATCAATATTTTGTGAAATAAAATGCGTTTATTTCGGTCTACTGAAACTGTTAATATCCGGTTTAATTTTCAGTTAATTTTATTTTATTACTCAAAATAAAATAATCGACTCGTCCGCCCGGTAAACTCCGCAACATTTAATAATATTAATTGGAAACGATGCCCAAAATGGGTGTAGTAATTTGGAAAGGCGGTTTGCAAGGTCAATTTATGTAATTTGCGTAATAAATATGGCACAGCTGAAAATTTTGGCACTATGGAATAAATTTGTATTAAGATTTGATACCAATAAACAAAGATCTAATCTAAATACATTTATAAAAGGAAAAGGTGACTGACTGCCATGACTGATTTATCAACACGCACCTGAAACCACTCGACGGATCGGGCTGAAATTTACAGATAGCTGTTATGGCGTAGGCATCTGCTTGCAAAATCGAACCTAGCGTAAGCGTAGCCACGGGCAAAAGCTAGATATGAATGAGATGGAACAATAAAAGGAAGGGGCAGAATATTTAGACACATCAGATGAGAAAGGTCTTGTTGGGGCTAGTGAGACTATGGAAAGGTACCTACCTACCCAGTTTTTTCTCGTTGTCAATACCTAATGAAAACATTCAAAATACAGAAGATCATAGATTATTTCATGACTGAATGATGTAATGTAAAGATAGGAAACAAATAATTTTACTGGTAAAAAACCCAAATTGGAGCAATTAGAGAGAGAAAATTTTCCTGATCGTAGAAACTCAAATTAAAACCACTAGGTACCCTATTGAAATCATATGCGTGCATTGAAATAGTACAGGTGCTAAAATTCTACATAAACGTATGCGTGTGAAACAAAAAACAGTTTCACACGCTCAAATATATGGCAAAATATAATCATAATCTACTAAATCTAAATTAAATTAATCTAAATAGCTTTAAACGAAATCAGAACCGGTTTTGGAAAGAAACTCTACAACATCTGAATATATTTTATACAGACATGAACAGCTTCGAACAAAAATGACGATACAGCTTTAAAAAATACAGGAAGCATGAATTATATTTCGACAACCGGTCCTTGAAAAGTTACACCACAACCCAAAAGTAGAAGAAGACATTATAGTCCCACAAAATTAACTGACCCGGTGATAGCGTGCTAGTATTGCTATGAAAAATGAAAAAAAAAAAAAAAAAAAAACTAAACAGGTATAAAAATTAGTTCCAATTTTGGCCACCGGGTCAGTTAAGTTTGTGGGAGTATAAATGCAGGTATGCAAATAAGACGTACAGAACAAAGACAGTGCAAACATAAATATAAAGACATTCACAAAGCCGTGAGATGTTATACCACAACCGCACCTCATATCACTGCAATTAACTAATATTTTATTATCATTCATTGAAATATTGTGATAAAATTTTGTTTGGAAGAAAGGGCGAATATTTGAAAAATTCCACCGAGCATTTTTCTAATGCTGCATGATTTTCTACACATACCTACAGTTTCTTTTTTGTTTCTTACTTTTATTTAGGGCAAAAGGCGAATCATGAAAATAAAAGAAGTATGTTTAAGTAAAAGTATTTTTATTAGTAGAAAATAGAAACGAATGTAATTATTATAACTTGAAGTACAGGTTAAAACTTAAAATACACGCCTAAATATCCTGACTATCATATCTTCTATCCCGACTTGAAATAAAACAAATAGGTCTACTTAAGTATTGATACTTAAGTAGGTATTGAATTACATATTTTATTTTGAAAAGCACTAAGAAAATTGAGTATTTCGCCCTTCCTCCGATCAACTATAAACAAAAACTTCTTTCCCTTTTATATTATAGTCTAAAGTACCTAATGCATTCTGTGTTAGGTTATAATTTTAAGTTAAGTAAATAGGTATAATTTTAATATTAGTTATTTACAGGGACAAAGGCTCTGACCTCTGTTTAGCGCTGTCTTCGTTTCCGATATCAAGTTCCCTTTTAATTGGAAATAATTTATAATATTAAGTATGTGTCAAGAATTGTAGAGACGTCAACTGAAACTAAATAAATAAATATTTTAACTACAGGTCTATTTTTTTCTAAAACAATCACAACTTTGAGTTCATGTTGTCTTTGTGCTACAACTAGTATACACAGCTTTGTCCTATAACATTTAATCCTAAAATATCTGTAGACTCTGTCTTATTGGAACAAGAATATATTATGTGTTTATGTCCTTTTCATACATCCTCATCATTGAGGGTATATTCAACTTTCTTAAAACTTCTAAATCTATATGCCTTTTATCCATATCCAGTCCATAAAATATATGTTTCGCTTCGTCGTAACTTAGCCAAAAGTATCAATCTAATAGTATATCCTATCCAAATAATTAATATACATGTATTCCTCAGACTAAAATACCTACCGTTCGTCGAGTACCTACCTACTAGAGAACGTGTAATATAAAAATGGCGACAAAAATTAGTAGGCGAAAACCATTTCCTATTTTTCTCTATCAAGAATTACGCAGGTATAATATTATATGTCTAAAATGTCTGCAACTTCCATAAACTTAAAATATTTACTTGTAGCACAATTATGGTAATTTCATTGTCAAAAATACGGTTTGGTCACATTTGTCAAGTCTACTGAGATAATAAAATTATTGAAAATGTATGAATGTATGAGAGATATAGATAGAGATTTAAACTATACATCCCGAGCTCAAACCCTTTTCTTGTTTGTAATATCTTAGGGGGCTATACTCAAGAATAGCATATTATTAAATACTAAATTACTTATATGGGGCTATGTTCCATAACCTATTCTAAGACAGTAAACAGATACAAACAGTATGGAAACTACCTAGAAACGTTCGAAACAGCTCACTCACAAAAACATGCGCATGGACGAGACCTCTAAGCGCTGGTCGCAGTGCCGTCAGTAGTGAGTGCCGCGTCATGCGCATGTTCGATGCACATGTTTGTGTGAGTGAGCTGTTTCGAGCGTTTCTAGGTAGTTTCCATACTGGTTGTATCTGTTTACTGTGGACCTATCTAGCGTTGAATGTATCAAGCTTCAGTGGACGTCAATCGCAAACACGTCTCAAGCCAAAAGCAATGGGTCCCGACCTTCGTTCACAGCGCTAAGGTCAGTGTGCATGGGGGGCGGCGGCGGCGGCAGCGTGGGCCGCTCTAGTGCCAGGCACGGGGAGGACTCGGACCATGCGCGGAGCGTACCGTCGCGCCGCCGGTTGGACGGGGACAGCGGCTCAGCTGCGCCGTTGTCGCTGCTGGAACAAGCATCTCGTTGAATAAAAACAAATATGGAGTTATAACGGACAACGACAATTTCAACCAAAGCTGAGGTTGTCGATTAATTTAGTCACGCAAACATAAAATATATCGAACTAGTGGTTCGCCCCGAACTGAGAATTTGCGGCGCCATCTATTGACATCAATGTGAAGTTCTGTTAAAAATACTGAAGCTCATTAAAAATTAATATTTTTTCGTTTCCTTACAATATTTATCTATTTTTAGTATTTGCTGTTCAAATACATGATATAATTCAAATAATTGATCAAGTTTCAGGCTTTGGACGTTAGAAAATCTCCACTTTGAAAGCCTCCCATTTCGTCAAATTTAGAGGAAAAATTAAAAAAAAAAATTTTTGGACTCTATTCCTAATTATCTTTAAAATGATAAACCGCAACCCTATGTAACGCTATAAAAAATATTTTACTTCGCATTCGCTTCTATGAGAGCCCCCCTGAAATAAAGATTTTTATAACTTTTTAAGCCATATTCGGTTGGAGGCCATTGGTTTACATACTATTTTATTTAAAGCTGAAGTAATTACGTTCAGTAATTTAGAAGTTATAATGCTCTGACAGACGGACGGACGGACGGACGGACAAGTGCAAATTCACTCAAGTAGACTCAGAGACCTTCTCTTCGCTCGGTCAAATATGTATAACTAGGACTGCACAGCT
The DNA here is from genome assembly GCA_923060345.2 of Erebia aethiops. NCBI lineage: Eukaryota > Metazoa > Arthropoda > Insecta > Lepidoptera > Nymphalidae > Erebia > Erebia aethiops. Next base: position 17,172,246 of record OV281091.1, on the reverse strand, counting down.
CAAACCACGGGACGGATCTGGCTGAAATTTAGCATACAGATAGCTATTATGACGTAGTCATCCGCTATGAAATTATTCTTGAAAATACAACCCTTAAGAGTGCAAAATAGGGGTTTGACATTTTTGCATCGCGCAGGGGACGCACCGATGAGTTCTACTTGAGATCTCTGAACTTCCCAACACATACGCGCTGAGAGTGGCCACCAAAGGGGGTTTTAGTTAATAAAAATATCACATAACCTGATTATATTCTCCAACGAATCTTCTTCTAATAGAATAATAATAATAAAAGGGGGAAAAGGCATCTTTCCCCCCTGATACATAAAAGGGGTTGACATTTACCTACTAGTCAAAATCGAACTTAATATGAACGAAGTTGCACGAAAAGTTTTGTTCGGGCTGCATCATGTTTACGTTGTATATCTAACAGCGCCATCTGTTGATATCTCACATAGGTGTGTGCCTCTGCAGCCAATTTTGCATCTACAATTAGTGCTTAAGAAATTCTTGGCATTCCTGAGCCTGAGCATTTGCAACAAGAAAAAAAATAACCCCTAGAACTTACCAGTTGCTGAATCCCGAATCACCATCCATAGAGTCAGTCAGGTAGAAGGTAGAGTTGGTAATCTTCAACGCGCTAGGAACGTCCGAGTTGATATCCACAGCCATTGACGTCGCTCGTCTGAACCTCGACTTGAACGAGAAGTAAGTCTTTCTCGACAGTGTCCCACTGCTTTTGGTATCACTGGTGGGAGTCGTGGGCTTCTCTGGTGGATGCTTGTCTGGTAACGGTGGGGGGACTTCGCCACTGCTGTTCCTTTTCTCGGGTATACTAGACCTTTTGAAATAAAAAATAAATTAAAATGTCTTGGAGTTTTTGAATAGTAAATACGAATGATATTATTTTTTATCCACTGCAAGTTAGCTCTTGACTGCGATGTCTGATATTAGCGGGCTAACCGGTTAGGGATGATGACAACTGAATCAAATCAGCAACTCTTTATTTAAAAACGCGCTTCTGGTATGGCAGTTTGTATGAAATACATAGTTGTGACGTCATGTTCGGTAGTTTAAAATGACTAACAAACTTAAAAAAACTAACAGAAGATGTGAATTTGGAAGACATCTACATGTAATAATCAGTAAGCAATAATTTATTTTTGACAAAGGCATCATCCCTAATATATTATGTAGTAAAAGTCAAACCGGAACACGGCATCATACCGGAACGCTAAATCTCTTGGCAGCAGGACCTTGCCGGTATGGTGGTAACTAGTCTCGTCTGAAGCCTCCCACCAGACCAGACCACCACCAGAGAAAATTCAAGAAATCTAATTTCCCAAATTGACCCTGACGGGAATCGAACCCGGGACTCCCGCTTACATTAGAAAAGCGCTCAATGTCGCCAGGGAGGTTGCGTTTTAAGTTGACCAACTAACTTCAGGGTGTCGAATTTGGGTGTCGGTGTACGCATCGTAATCTCTTGATAATTAATTTTTCCCTAACGCGCCAAAAGAGGTATAATTTCAATCATAATTGAATATTAAAGTTTTTTTTTTTTAATCCACCACAAGCTAGCCCTTGACTGCGATCTCACCTGATGGTAAGTGATGATGCAGTCTAAGATGGTAGCGGGCTAACCTGTTAGGGGCATGGCAGTTATATAAAACCCATACCCCTTCGGTTTCTACACGGCATCGTACCGGAACAATACATCGCTTGGCGGCACGTGTTTGCCGGTAGGGTGGTAACTAGCCACGGCCGAAGCCTCCCACCAGACATAAAATATGTTCATATTTAATAGTTTCATATAAAATTAGCAATTTTTACTAACAGTGGTTTTAAAAATTGAGACAAATCTTCGAAAATGGAAACTTTACCCGAAACAATACGTATAATTTCTACGAGCCGCAACCGCAAGTTTATAGTATAAAAATGCAAACAGTATTTAAATATATGTATTACCTATAAACCACTTTCTCCGGTACAGTCTTATTCGTAACTTTTTCTACCCCAGATTTATTTACCCCTTTGTCAACTACCCCTATCTTGTTTACCCCTTTATCCCCTATCACAGTTTTCAACTCCTCCTTAAAAGTTCCAGTGATCTTTGCCAAGGGATTCTCAGTCTTATTCAGTGCATTTTTGGTGTCGTTAAAGTTGACATTTGAATAAACATGCTGGATTTCGGGTTTTTCGTAGTTAGCGTAGATGATATTGGGCGATTTGGTTTTCGGCTGGTTTTTCGGGACGTCGTATGTCCCGTTTTGGTTGCTCGATGATTTTGTAAACGTTTTGCCGTCCATTGCAACTGAAAGAAAAGAAAAAAAGTTTAGATTTTTAAATATACAACGACCTCTAAATTACAAAGAAAACTACTTCCATATTTTAAGTATCAGAGCATCAATCCGATATGGTCTAGTGGCTAGGATACCTGGCTCTCACCCAGGAGGCTCGGGTTCGATTCCCGGTATCGGAATTCTCTTTTTAATTATTTTTCCATTTTATTATTTTACTTTTGTTATTTAAATTGTTTTCAGTATAACCCAATTATTGCAACTTACTAATTTAAATTATTTTTCAATACACTTGCTCGAAAAATGTACTTTCAGAAGAGTAAGCAGGGTATGTAAGTTAAATTATTGCCCTCGTGCAGTAAATTTGCAGTTTTTTTTAATTTTGTAAGTCCACTTTACTTATAAATAAAAAGTAGTTATCTTGCAATTAGGTTCATAACGATACTGACTTTGTATGTAGAAAACCTTAAAAGTAATAACATTTAGAAGTGGATTGATGAAATTAATTCATGAAATTTAAAATGGTATTTAATATGATTAATTCAAATGGGAGGGACACTGACAACTTATCCCGATATGTGTCGCATCGTCGCTGGTGTTGTTTACCTGTCAAACTGTCAAACACCATATATTTTTAGGCGATAGTTTAATTTTCTTAGATTAATTCATTATAATGCCTAAATGTTGTGCATTCAAATGTGATAATAAAGGCGCACACTGTTTTCCTGCTGATGAGGAAAGAAGAAGTGTATGGTACAAAGCCTTGCGTAAACAAAATTGGAAACCCAATTCATCGGCTAGGTTATTTAGCGCTCACCTCACGATTTTTGTGGCGGGAGCACATACACTGGTTTTTTTTTCCATATTCAATTAAAATCATAGACATAGGATTTTTTCGCTACGTACATTCTAAGTCTATGATTAAAATAAGACGCATAAAACCTCAAATAAGATCGCAAATGAACATGACATTTACCAGCGAGGGTGGCGCCATCTGAGATTAGCTTTTCAAAAAAGGAAAGGCCTGGCTACGAGTTAAGATAGAACCTTGCCTAGAGCCTATGAAGCCAATTAAAAAAAAGGAATTACAACAACGCGCCGTAGATACTAATTTTTTAATCTGTGCGCGCTATGTTTAAAAGTTTTATTGCGTTTTTCTAATAAATTATTAAAATTACTAATATTATAAATGCGAAAGTTTGGATGGATGTATGGATGTTTGTTACTCAACGGCTGAACGGATCTGGCTGAAATTTGGCACAGAGATAGAGATAGATTTTTATCCCGGAAAATTAAAGAGTTCCCGCGGGAACCAATAAACCTCAAACCACGCAGACGAAGTCGCGGGCATTCGCTTGTTAAATAATATACGTGGTTTAAGTGACGTGGAATAATAAAATTAAATCAAAAACAGGTATTTACGATGTGAGAAAAAATCGCGCTAATAGTCGCCAAAAATCTCGAAATAAGTACGGGCGTGAGAAACCAGTTTCTAGTGAGTACCTTGTACCTACCCACTCGCAAGTTTTCTCACAAATGTATTGAAAAATATTGTGTGATACACGTGCGAAGATTTTATCAAACTCGTGACGATGGTCAGCCCTCTACTGGCGTAATCGGAGTTGACATTAGTCAACTCGTATGTAAAAACCATTGATGTAGATTTTTAATACGCAAAAACCTATGTAGCGCTATGTTACAAACTACTATAGCAGTGATCTTTTATACAGAGGTTGATCCGTAGACAAATAGGTGATAGTTTGCATTTGATTATTTTAGCCAAAATCAGTATATTTTGTCATTCAGTAATGTTGTCGTGTGTATTTTGAAAAAAAACCCACACACTCTTCAGACCCGGTGGTCAAAATTGGAACAAATTTTTATGCCTGTTTAGTTTTTTATTTTTCATAGATACTAGCGACGCTGTCACCGGGTCAGATAAGTTTGTGAGACTTTACACAATTTAAAAACGAAAATTAATAAAATAAGGGATCGCATAAAGACAGCAACCATTATTTAGGCTTAATTTCAGTCAACACAATCAATCAATAAATCATTTATTCAATTTAGGTACAGTGTAGGTACACATGTTGATATTGTTTTTTTTTCATTACAAATTATTGTCAAGCTTCCTTGTCATTTAATGATTTAAGTAATCCTTTACACGATTTTTAAATGAGTTTACGTTTTACATTAACTTTGAACGTATTCAGAGACATCTTCAACATGTCTTCTGGGAGCTTATTGAAGAAGCGGACACTGTTTCCAACAAATGAATTGCTAGTTTTACCAAGCCTAGTAGAAGCAGGCATTACAAGTTTATTTTTATTTCTAGTATTGACACTATGACAATCACTTTTCTTTTTGAATTTATCGTGTTATTGCACGTATACAAAATTTTTCAAATATATATTGGTTGTGCACTGTCATATAATATTGATTTCTTTACACTTCACAGAACGTGTATCAGTCAAGAATGTGATCTCGCTTACCAGAGTATCGCTTGGTGAGATTCCGCTTGATCTGTCGCATTTTGCGCTGAGCGGCGTTTGCGATTTTGGTGAGCGTGTAGGGTCCACCCGCGTTGGGCGGCGTGGGCAGCCGGGACGCGGGCAGGGCGGGCGGCGACTGTGGCTGTAGCGTCTGCAATATCAATATAGATAATGAAAAAACTACAAGTTTAATTCCTTTTTTTTATCCACTACAATCTAGCCCTTCACTACGATCTCACCTGATGGTAAGTGATGATGCAGTCTAAGATGGTATAGCGGGCTAACCTGTTAGGGGCTTGGCAGTTATATTAAACCCATACCGCTTTGGTTTCTACACGGCATCGTACCGGAACGCTAAATCACTTGGCGGCACGTCTTTGCCGGTAGGATGGTAACTAGCCACGGCCGAAGCCTCCCACCAGGCCAGACCAGGGAAAATTCAGAAATTATAAATTCCCAAATTGACCCTGCCGGGGATCGAACCCAGGACATCCGCACGTTAAGGCAACAGCGCTACACACTGCACCACGGAGGTCGTCAAAATTCGCTATAATCCGCCAGAGAAGGCAAATCTATGTGGTACAGTGTGTATCTTTAATATTAGGTACATCTGAAGTCTTAATCCTAGTTAGGTACATTCATTTATCAAATAAAAATCTAAATTAAAAAAAAAACTAAAAACTAAACAATAAAAATATCATCTTAGATGCCGTTGCAATAAGGCAATGTGCCCAGAACGCTGGCTGCGTTACCTTGCTGACAGTGGCGTGCAATTCATAGAGGCATAAAAGCACTGTATACCCAAATGTAAATATATCAATGCTCACTTTTCATCAAAACAGCTAGTAAATAGGTCTTATGATTAACTAATGCCTACTCTAGCTTACAAACCTGTGCACGCCACTGCTCGCTGAATAGCCAAACTTATCTTATCTTGAACTTGCTTAACGCGACAATCACCACACCACATAAACACTCGAAAATACCCTACGTTTCACTCCGATACCGGACCATCTTCAGGAGATGTTGACTCTACAATGCACGATTGTAAAGTGACGATTTTGTCTTCTGTGGCGGATTATAGCATGTTATAGCGAATTAAACTTATGGTTTTTTCACTGTCATGGACTTCCGCAAGGTAACGCCTGCTTCTATCTAATACCAATAGATAATATTCAGTCATTTAATCTTATCATACTAATCCATACAAATATTATAAATGCGAGTCTGTAGCGTCTGCAATACCAACAACAATGTTCATTCGTTTAATCTTACTAATCCATACTACGAGAAAATATGCGAAAGTGTACCTGTCCCTCTGTACGTATTAACGACCCATCTTTTCAACCGATTTTGACGAAATTTAAACTACACTATAAATAGGTTACGTCACGGGGAAGCGCGAAAAAGTTACTGGGAAATTAAAAAGTTCCTGCGGAGATCAAAAACCTTAATCCACGCGGACAACGCGACGTCACGGGCATCGTCAAGTATTATAATAAAGTGGATGTTTGTTACTTTTTCACGCCAAAACGAGAGAATCGGTTTAGCTGTTTGAAACTGATACCCTGAACTTACACATAGAAATATCGACACATAGTTAATCCCAAAAATTAACCGAAAGTAGCGCACGGTAATGCCGGTAATGTTCTGTCAACAGAACTATACTGGGCATGACAGGATTTTATTGCACTAGTTTTGTGAATAAAAAAGCACACCCTTGCACATATATTCATAATACGTATATTTACTCTTATTTTATCTATCTATTCAACCACTGCTCTTGAGTTAAATATACCCGGATATATATGTCACCGTAAAAACCGTTAGATTGTAATGTAACGTTTTTTATCTCGATAGATTGTAAACTGTCGACAGATTGTGAACCGTAACATACTGCTTACAAATTAATGCATTATTTTTCGGTAAACTGTAATTTATTAAGTAGGTATATTAACCCGATAGAACCTAAGTGAAAAGTGAAACCTAAGGCACTACCTGAATATTCATGTCAAACCCTAACCTAACCTATAGTTCGCGCGCGAGTTGAATGCAGAGTAAATGTATGGTGACATTTATATTTAGGTACTCTGCATTCAACTCGCGCGCGAACTGTACAAGAAAGAGACAAGGAAACGTAAATACAATAAATATTTCATAAATTAATACTCGGAACATTGAACAGTTCACAATCTATCGACAGTTTACAATCTCGCGGGATAGAAACCGTTAGATTATAATCTAACGGATTTTACAATCTTACGGTGAAGAAACATAATTAAATTAAATGTTTAGATTTTTCTTTCTTTTTTCATAAACATCGTTCCTTCAATAGTGTATTCACCTTATCATGTTCATCGTAGTCGCTATCGCTGTCGAAGGAGTCGAAGTCATCTTCTAGAGGTATTGGCGGCGTTGGTGGCAGCGGATGTTGCGGTGGTGCCGGCTCTAAGGACTCGTAGAAGTGACCCGAGTCGCTGCTGTCGCATTCTGAAAGTAGAAAGAGTATTTGTTGCAAAAAGATATCAGAGTATTTATTGCAAAAAGAAAGAGTAAGAGTATTAGAGTAAAGAGAGAGAAAGATGGAAAGAGTAAGAGTATTAGAGTAAAGAGAGAGAAAGAGTATTTATTGCAAAAAGATATCAGAGCATGGATTTTACTCGCTCCAGCAATTGTTAGGACAGCGGATACTTATGTATCTACTTATTGATGTACATAATTGTAAATTATTATTTTCAAAAGAGCAACCACCGAGTTTCTTGTCGATTCTTCTCGGTAGGAATGAAATTCCGGATCTGTGGCATATTTCATCGACGATTCAAAAGCACTTGTAAAAGTTGATTTGAATAAAAAACATTTGAGTTTGCCATAAAAATGTCCTTTGCCAAAATATGTAAATTATTACAGCAATAAACACTCATTTAAGCCTGGGAAGTCATAGCTCTTCTATACTAATAAGAAAAATTCTTACAAATCCCACGAAACTCGGTTCAATGTTTGTAAATAAATGCTTGACCAATGAGCGTTAAACTTCACAAGCAGAGGCTATTGTAGAGGTTGGAAGTTATAGTTATTGCGAAAATCCGCCAGACGTGCGTGTTTGAGGCAACTGTAATATTACCTATTCTGTGCTTGAGGTTGCCTCACGGAATGGCCACGTTATGTAAGAGGCAACTGCAAGACTGCGCACATATCCCTTGTATAGAGAGCCTTGACATTTTGTCTTTGCATTTTAAGAGATAGGTTTTACCCACCAAAATCATTTCTTGAAATATAATTATCTCTTTAATTTCTTTGAATATTCAAAGATCTTTTGATTTTGCCTAAGCGGGAGCTAAACATATTGGAATTTTAAATAAATCAAATTTAAACGGTAAGAATATCCAGGACCCAACTACAGTTTTTAGTTTTACATACCCCATATGAATATAATAATATTTTATTATTTATTTTTAATTTTAATATTATTGTATCATTGTTGTTGACTATCGTGTTTCAGAATTATAATCCATATTTTAGGAACGTCAAGACACATGTTATACATGACATAAAACTAAAACTGTCATTTTGAATAATATTGCTTAAATATTGTTTTAAGCGTTGGTAGTAGTTATGGTCCCTTGTCCTACCTACCCTTGTAATACGCCCCTTACCTACTTCAATATCATAACTCTGCACTATCAGTTTATCAATTTCAGATCGAACATTACAGATCCTAGAAACAGAATAGATCTCTCAAATCAGAAAAAAACTGAAAACTTCGCAGATTTAAGGAAATAGTTTTAATTTAAAAATATAAATAACACCATGTAAGCTACACGCTACATAATTGCATTATTAATATAACATAAAGCTTAAGCAACAACGCACAAAACCAATAAACGAAACAGGTCATTACAGAAGACAATGATAGTGAATGCAAGTAGGTACCTACGAGCTATTTGGCAATATTGGTTAACCATAATTATATGGTGAGTTTACTCTTTAATGTGAATGTAACGATGAATCATCAATATTGAAAGTATGATATGATTATTAGATGACTTTTTAATGTACTTGCTTTTAACGTAATTACGTTGTCCATAAAAAATAAAAATCACTATACATAAAGTCCCTTGATACTAACTATTTGAACGTTATAAGATCTACCGTTCATCTACGGAGCACAATAAAAAGGTTCTAATTATAAATACGATGCCTGATTTAGACAAGCTTCTCACCATTACGAGTGCTGTCAATTATGATGTCAGGTCATCATGAAGAAGCATTTGTAATGTTTAAATAAAATAAATGATAAATGATATATTGGCTCCAGTCCACTAGCACTGGCACTAATCCAGGCTATAATCTATCTCTGGCTCATAGGCTATTTTTTATCCCGGAACATTAAAGAGTTGCCGCGGGAACCTAAAAACCTCTATCCACGCGGACGAAGTCGCGGGCACGATAATATTATAGTAACTGCGTTGTTCAACGTCCATTTATAAACATGAGAGTTTCTGGACATGAGGATGTAATATGTAAACCTATTTTGGTCTAAATAAAGGATAAAAAAATCAAGCTCGTATAGTCCCACCAACTTATCAGGCCCGGTGGTCAAAATTAGAAATAATTTTTTAGCCTGTTTGTTTTTATTTTATTTTTAATATAGTACACTAGCGACGCTGTTACCGGGTCAGATATAAGTTAGTGGGACGTAGACCCGTAATGCGGGCCTTAAAGCCGCAGCCAAGGAATATTGTAATTCTTACCACAGTGAAATAATACTTATATTGGTCCTGGTTGTGACCACAAACAACAATAGCACACTGTCGTAATCTAAATCTTGTCTTTATGTACCCTCTAGTTGGTGTTTACTTTCTTCTTATGTAAATTGTAATAGAGTTATATATATGGGCAGTCGTTGTGGGCTTAACGTTATACCCTGAAAAACCTCTATATTCCCTTTAATTTTAAATTTTAAATGTATTAGATAATTTTTTATTCATTTAAATAGTCAATATTAATGAAAACAGCTGTTTTCTAACTAGACGTCAAGTGTCGATCAAGTGAAAGTGTTTTCCTAGCCATTAGAATAAAACCAACACTTCGAATCTAACTAGTAATATTACTTAGTATTTATAGATCTAGTTACTTATATGTCTCACACTTTTTCTTCATATAAAGAAAAGATGACCTAAACTCTGTTTGACTTATCACAAACGAATCTAAAATACAAAGAGCTAATTGCTGAAATAGATTAGATACAATTTGGCACAGTAATTTTAAAGTAGTGTGAAGAAGAAGAAAGGACTGACCTGTGCATACATAAACACATACATGGAGAACATTCAGAAATAAACGGAATAAAACCAAAACAATAGTATTCTGTATATGAGGATCGAAGAGATCATTATTATCATCTCAATCCAACGCTGGTCGTCTCGGAATGAGAAAGGTTTAGGCATGCAAGTTTAAATTCACGATGATATCCTTCACCGTTATTCAAAAGATCAGATTGCAGATCAGATATTATGTATGATTTACAAGCACCACTGGCACGGGCGGTCACTCAGGTTGTCATAGAACAAAATTGTCTGTACCTAATGTTAGGAAACAATAAGCACATTAAAGCCTAACATATATCGATGTTATAAAACCAATGCATACCAATAAAAGCAACGAGGTCTTGTATCTCAAATTCTCCATCACGTAAAACGGTTCTCACGCTTAGCCACCACGTCTGTTCGAGCACTTCGATAAACTTCACTTTATCCTCGACGGTTTTACGAACTGTTTTAGATGTTTCGTCGTTCTCGCTGTAGTACGTGCACTTTGCGCTTGTATTTATGTAAACCTTTGATGGTGACGTCACAGACACTAAAAGAACGGTCAAGGTGATTTAGACGTTGATTCCGCTTTGGTAAATATAAAAATTGAGCAAGAAATGAAACATGATCGCGGCATTCGACTCAGTTTAAATTGTGAAGGGGTTAATGGTAATCATTTGAAAGTGCAAGGATGTAAAATCTTATAATTTGAAGACTTAAATGAAAGGCAGTTTATATAATAGACGGACATAGTAGTAGAATGTTGACTGCCACAAAATTGCTCAAGCAACAAAGTTTCAATTAGCACGTGTGGTTTGTAAATGAAATCGAAATGGGCATGGGCATATTTTACTGGTTGACAGTTGATACAATAACTGAGTCACTTGGGACTGAATACCGGTCTCGCGTCATGTTTGCCGTATATGTTTATGCTAATGATTAATATCGATAAAGCGGATCAAAAAGTCTATAACACCTTGATCGCCACAATTCCTTCGCAAAGTCCGTGGCCTCGGCGTAACAATTCCGCCGTTCAGCGGGGGTCTGTCCGAAACCATTTTTCAACATTTTTTCACTACATCACTTTAACACTTCACTGTAAACTGAAGAACTCGTGCATCTCTCTGTGGAAATCGTCAGTATTTATCCCTCGATACAAGATCTTATTCAAAAGACATGTCCGAATGGTTCGCAATAATTTCAGATACTAGTCGATATAGGGAAAAAATATATGAGACACCGGCAGCTGTTGTCCGTTTCAGGGTCAACCGGTGCCGGTCGACTTCAGATCGTGCGCTGATTTTCTTCATTTTAGTACTTTGCTGTGTTATTATAATCTTATAATGTATTATTGTTTTTAGTATCATTTAGAATTTTAGATCATTATCAGTTCAATCTATAACATGTTTTTTTGGACTTAGTTTCTGTGTTTCATTCCCATCGCTAATCCTTGCGCTATCTTAGATAAGTAGAGTTTCACAGTTTTCGCAACATGATATACGTTGCTACGCTCCACTTAATTTCAAGTTTAAAAATAAACCTACATTTTATACTAGCTCACGTTCATAATAAAAGCTTTGTTACTGGTTGAGCGTTGCAAAACTTGTTCTTTACGAATAATTTCCTTTACGAGTAATATTTAAACAAATGTTATTAGCATTGTTACCAATTTTAAGTTCATTGTTATAATTTTCTTTGATAAATTCGACTGCAAGCGAAAGCAGTAATTGAAATAGAATGACGAACAGTTATGTTAATCGAAAGTGTTCGTTTGAATCTGTCCCAGCCAGTTAAATTACCAATGCAGCATTGTCTAAATTGTCGGGAGTTGCGAAATTTAATAGCTACGTCTATATTCAGTGTTTACCGCTACATATTCGTATTATGGCGATGTTTGCAATCAGAGCATTGAATTGCGACACAATGAGGCTAGCGAATAATCTGTTTCATTCAGGAACTGGTAAGCAATTAGTGTTTGCTGCTTTCATTTCAGTAATACGACATTTATCTTTTAAATCATTGACTTATGTCCACAGCTTTTGTCTCTTTGCAAATGACAATAATATATTATAATCAGGATTTATGTCGTTTATGATTTATTTGATTAAAATAAGATTTATGTTTCTCAAATCTCAACAATCATCGCATTTGAATTAAAACAAGAGAACTAATACTAAGAACGAACTAACAAGTAATTTGCTAAAGATTTTTCTCATAATCTGAATGATGAAGTAATCCATTTTCATGCTACTGGAATGCTGTTAGGTTGCCCTGAATATTTGAATTCCTAATGTCCGTAGGAGGCCAATACCACCCATTGTAATTTAGTGCATTTGAACAGGAACTTAACTGCTTTAAATTAAGTATTTAGATGTGTAGGTGAGTAGATATCGTTTCGTTGGTAATGATATACGATTTGTCCTACAATGTAATTAACATTAACGGTGTTAGTGTACTGTACTGTGTAACCCATTGAATATATTTATCAGAAGTGTAAATTCCTATCATATTATAGTGTCTCAGTAATGATAGCTATTTGGACCGTCATACTATAAAAAAAACATAAAAGAAGGTTAACTGATCACTAAATTGACGTTTTGGCAGCTTTTGTATGGGAAACCAGTGGTTTGAAATGAACATGCGTTTAACGATTGTTTCAGTTGTGGTAGTATTTGAACAAAAATGTTTTTGTTTGAAACAAATTGGTATATCTATGACATTGTATTTTTGATTAATTTCAGATGAATACGGACTTACGGAATTATTTTAAAATCTGAATAAGTCAGCTAATATTTTGTTAACCAAATATCTTTCTCCACAGGTTGTCTGTAAGAGATTGCCCTTTGTATTAAGTTTCTTTTTTTTCTTTTTGTATATCGTTTCTTTGTTAAATTCTTTTTATCTATCTTTCTGTTTATCTTCCTTGGATTCTATGAAACCAATCGTCTCAATTGCACGATGTTTTAGGATCATTATTATTTAGATCCCGATATGTATCTAGCGTTCGACACGCAATGCACTTTCTAAGTGGCACCGATGGAAAATGCAGACAATACTCGCTTTGTTCCACTATTGACTATACTAAGTATAGTAAACAGTAGTATGGGATCATTGAAATTACCCCGGTTTGTTTGTGCACTCGGTAGAAAACAATTATTATCAACAACTTCAAGAATGAAAACATTTTCTTTGTCTTAGCAATTTCTCAATAATCAGACGTATTTTTCAGTAAGTTATTTACAAACATTTATTTTAAAAATCTGAAGTCGAGGAGCCGTGTTGAAATACTTAATTTATACTCTGTTTATATAGTTGATATGAATGTAAGCAATGAAAACGTTATAAGTCGAAACGCGTCCTTTTCGCGATTCGAGTTTACCTCGACAACGTGATTCGTATATTATAACATGTATTCTGTATAGTCTCATCTTTGTTTATGTAACGTATTTTTTATGCGTCAAAGCTTGATGTTTGATACCTTAAAAAACTGTTTCCATTTTGTCTGCTTTTGAGTTAAGTTGTAAGTATTGAACTTTTAGTCATCCACATGCCGTTCTTAAACTCAAAATCTCTAAATTAATTTTATTCATTCCTGCTTTCAGAATAATGTTGTTTCAGACGAGGGTCTCCATGTAGTTATTACACTCTTATATCAGATCCACAAACGAACCGAGCAGTATGTTAAATATTCCGCAACGCAATTGCATCGTTCCGGCTAGTTGGAGGCTAGTGGGTTGAGACTTGAGACCAATAGCCGGATGCGTGTCAATCCAGCCTAGATGTTTGCCAGTTGTTCTCCTTGTTTCTTCTTTTTTGGTAATAAGGATATATTTTAGATCTCAACGTCTTCGATCACTTGAATAACCTACCAACAGCAGATATTCAAAGATATTACCAAATTAAAAAAAATTGGAATATTATTGACTCATTTAGCAACTGCTAAATATTATCTTTACCTTCAGTTACGGACTAAACTCTCCAATTGATTAAGAGTAATAAAAAATAAGACATCAACCATACCCAAAAAAAATCCTTTGAATTTAATGTATTTTTTAGCAGTAGGTAACTTTGTTTCGTCTCGATTCTTTCTAACTTATGTAATTTATTTTTCCTTCTGTTAGTCATTTAGTCGAGAATTCTATGTAATGGCTTAATTATGTATAATTTTGGCTTTCATGATAATCAGATCGTTTGTGAAAGTTTAAAAAAAATGTTAGGCACACTTTTTTGGATATTTGGTGGCTATTTGACTAATAAATCTTTGTTTTAAGTGGGCAATAGGCACCATATTATAAATCCGGTTGTATAAGTTATGATGTAATGCTTGTAAGCTGTTATAATATCTTCAAATGGGAGTCTTAAGAATTAGGTTTATCGATCAATTGTTATTGATTGTCTCAAGATAATTTTATGATATGAAGGCGCAATAAATTACTTAATGTAAATTACAATACTTATGTATATGTTTCCTTCAAATATTTGACGTACTTAACTGATTAAGACGTGTAAAAGAAGTGTGTGTCAATCATAGAATGATGAGTAGGTAGGTATTAGAAAATTAGAAGTAGATGAAAGCTACGATTATCTATAAAACTGTATGTATGACATGGAATAAAATAAAATTTAAGTATGGATTTCATTTAGGATTAATAATTATTTATTTAATAATTTATATTTTTAGATCCTTCAAAAACTTCACCTCCAACAAATGGCTGAATGAAAAAAATTAGTTCGGAGTAACTTTTTACAATACGCCTGTTATTAAATAAAACTAAGTACACCAAAGCGATTGATCCATCGCAAAACCATATACAAAATGTTAGAATTTATATCATCTCATATGGAACGAATTAAAAAATATTTGTCTGCGATTACTGCGGATCTCACAAGTATAAAATTACAGGTTTTCAAACATCAGTCTTATTAGAATTCACTATATTAAAGTAAATACAAGCTTTTTTATTGAATATATCAAGTTTTAACGACTAAACATATTATAATTTATAATTATGCCCAATCGGGGAAGTAGCAATTTAGAAAACAAAATATTACGAAACCAAATGATAATCTAATGACTGATACCATAAAAAATGCAGAGGCTGATGAATACATAATTTTATATCCCGTATTGTCTAAATTTGGCATTCGCACTTTGAAGCTAAGCAACATAATTTTGGCCTTAAGCCTAAATAAGCAATTAGCTACGTTCTAATTTAATTTGGTGCTCTTATATGCGAAGGAGTTCAAGATAATCAGAATGAAGCAAGAGATAACATAACTGTAATGGACCGAAACGGAGCGTGACGAGGTAAAGCGCCAATTTGCGATAAAAGCTGATAAGAGTATTTAGAATAAAGACTAAACACATTGTGTTTTACTTCTTGAAGGTAAAATTAACCACGAGCTTGTAAATAACAGCAATGCAACGTTATTTCACGACGATTCTGAAGTTTCTTAACACCGATGTACAAATTGACAGAACCGGTTTTTAAACGGTCTGTAGGAAACTAAACAAATACTGACGTTTTCTACAAATAAACACACACTATAATCCAAAATCTATGTAAGATTTTAACGTTTGCACTAGTTTGTAAGCGCGTTTACTGTACGCGCGGCGCGTCCGTCGTGCGCGCGTTTGGAGGGCGAACTCGCGCGCATTCCCCTCCCCCTGCCAGAGAGCGTAGGCTGCGGTCGTCTGCGCTGAGCACCTGAATAGCCATTTACGTAGCACCCCCTATAAGCATCTACAGACGGGACGGACTTGCTACTCCAACATAAGCTTCACTCAAAAAAGTTGGCCCTCATTTTTTTAAGCAATTTTTTTCAATATCGGGAGGTCCAGGAATATTTGAAACGAAAATTGGCAGAGGAATCGTACAAACCAACCTCCGTACAAAGCATAAAACATATGAAGATCGTTTGTAATTCTGACAATTGGGCTCATAGCCTCATATTATCATATTTTATCATTGTTAAAAAACAATTAATATTTTCAAAATGTATATTTTTAAAGTGGCCAAGCGCTAATTGACTAGGTATTGCAAAACCACTCTAACTTCACCATCACTAACACGATTTTTACTTGACATAATTTCCAGTCCTCAAAATGCTGAGCATCAGGTGTCCCTCTGCGAGTGCTGCAACCCTCTAACTCAGTGGCTATCAAAAAATAAAAGCCACATTTTTTTAATCCATCGAAGGTTTGGTATGAACTGTTATTTTTATTTACATAGCAAACCTGCGATGGATAAAAAATAGAGCAGTAAAAAAGTTAGACAAGAGGCTGTAAGTAGCGCTACATCTAATCTGTAAGCTGTTTGTTGCTAACTAGGTTGGAGCGTAAGTTGGGTAAGTGTGTAGGAGCGTAGTAACTAGTTCTTGTTTCATTAGCAAAACGCATGGACAAATGGCATTTGGCTACGTCATTATAACCGCCGTGTTTGGTATCTTGAAATATAACTTGAGATTATTTTAAGAGATACTTTGGGCTATAGTTTGAATATTATGCTCAACGACTGCATTGTTTGCTTTGCTACGATCTCAGAATTTAATACCGGTAATAATATGATTCAGACAACCAAACAGTTTTTTAATTTAGGCTTCTAGTTATAGCATTGACTGTTTAGAATCAGCCATTATGTGATTATCGTGCAAAAAGTATAAGATTTTAGAAAACTGCAGAAAAATGGTTTCCTAAACGATTTTTTCTAGGAAATTACCTTTCACTTTCCTAACACACACACCCATTTGTCATGGACTTACTTAAATATTTTCCATTATAATCCTAAGGAAATCCGTCGATTTTAAATGAAAAATGGAAATGGAGGAGGAATTGATGAATACGATTCAAAGAACCAGCGGATTAAACAGTTGCAATCGAAACTACAAAAAGGGATTTGGTTACGCAGCCGTCACTTGGACAAGCTGAACCGAATCTGAAAATAATATTCAAGCTGCACTTTAGCGAACTGGTTCCTGGCAGTTAACACAATGTAGGACAATGTATAAATATATATTATATCCATAGAGCAGTAAATTGTGATTTCGACAGTGGATATGGTTGAAACATCTTTGGTGATACAATCGTAGAAACAGTCTTTCTCTGATTGTTAACATTCTTGAGTCCTATAACACTTTAAGTAAGCCTTATTTAAGTAAAGGTGATTGAAAAACGGGTTACGGACAGTAATCTAACTGACATATCCACTAGCAGATCAAACTGCTGGACCTAGAAAGTTTCCGAAAAGGTTTCAACGTTCGAGAATGCAGTGTAAATTTTGAAAATCTCCATGCAATCGAAACAGCGGAAATCAGCTATTTGTAATGAGCAAACTAGCTGATTTCCTTTCTTGATGAAAAATAATAATAAATAAATACAGTCCTGATTAAATAATATCCTGCTTTGTTATAAAATCGAAATAATAATGTAAATTAGGCTTTGAGCAAAATAACTACTCTGGTAAACCGGATAAAGATTGTTACTGTAAGCCTTGATATTTTCAAATACTTGATTAGATTAATGAGGCTTCTTACAGTTTAAATATAAAGGAAAGCGAAAAATACAAAATTGATATGATTTATCTATATCTATACTAATTTTATAAAGAGGTAAAGTTTGTGAGTTTGTGACGTTGTAGGGGGTAATCTCTGGATCTACTGAACCGATTTTGAAAATTCTGGCACCAATAAAGCCACATTATTTGGCGAAGTGTGTAGCGCTGTTGCCTTAACGTGCGGAGGTCCCGGGTTCGATCCCCGGCAGGGTCAATTTGGGAATTTATAATTTCTGAATTTTCCCTGGTCTGGTATGGTGGAAGGCTTCGGCCGTGGCTAGTTACCACCCTACCGGCAAAGACGTACCGCCAAGCGATTTAGCGTTCCGGTACGATGCATCCGGTGTAGAAACCGAAGGGGTATGGGTTTAATATAACTGCCACGCCCCTAACAGGTTAGCCCGCTACCATCTTAGACTCCATCATCGCTTACCATCAGGTGAGATCGCAGTCAAGGGCTAGCTTGTAGTGAATTAAAAAAAAACAAGTGTTATAGGCTATATATTAACCCGAAAAATTAAGGAGTTCCCGTGGGAATTTAAAAAACTTATTTCGCGCGGACGAAGTCGCGGGCATCTGCTAGTCTAACATAAAATACATTTTGATACGTAACAACTGCGGGCGTCAAATTAGAACAGAAATGAAATACGACTCAATATGATTCACTACTGAGATCTATTTAGAAATTGCCAAGTATTGCAATTTTCAATGCTCTTACTTTTCCTTTCTTCGTTGAGCTGAAAAATCTAGGACTTGTGCAATCACTAATGTTGCTATTAGTCTCAATAAACGCAAACGCAAAAACTGTAAGAAGGCCTATGACATAACCGAAAAGTGGAGCAAGTACCTACATTGTAATGATCTCACGTTTGGTTTCATTGTCTTAAGCTGTTGAGCCGATTAAGTGCATCGTAATTCATCATTCGTCAAACGTATGGAGGCGACGAGGTGTAAACGTGATTTGGGGTGCTTTTGATTGAGGACAAGTTACAAAAACTGCATTGGAAACATTTACAGCGTGGCCAATTCTGTCAAACAGAATCGCATAACTGAAAAGACAGCACTAATAGCATCCTCTTTCATAATGCATCCTGCGGAAATAAAAGAAGATAAGTGCTATCTCACACTAGATCACCTTACAATATAGTTTAGTTTAGAGATTCTAAACAACATAATAAGGCACGTTTGTCGAGTAGTTAAAATTAAAAGTAATGCTTTTAGGGAACCTGGTAAACTAGAGACAGCAGCTATATTTTTTTTAATACCGAGAAGAGTTGAAATTATTTTGTTTAAAGAATGTAAGGAAAAATTAAGAAAGTAACTAGATATAATTGTTTGCAGAATTATGCAGGCACTCAAAGCTGATAAGAATTAGTAACAGTACAAATGAAAATATCAATCAATTAAACTCGCTAATCGGTCGACGTCGCACTTTCCATGTAAATATTTTATCTAAGATCAGACAGACAGTATAATTTGCTTACTTTTTTCACCGAGCAAAAGTGAATACGTGTTTTTTTCAAACCGCTTTCATTCAAGTCGTGTTTCAGGCTGTGGAGCGGCGGAATTCCGTATTGCCCAACGAAGGTTACCGAATCGATGACTTTATACTTCCTGTTGGATAAGTTAGTCATACATGTCTTTCTTGAAGTTGATGCCGTAGATGGGAATATACGTGTCTACAAAGCCAGGGGGCTAACTACCATCGCGTAAAGCCGTATCGTTTTAATATTGTTGAAGTTCATGTTGTAGAATTATAATCTTTATTTTAGGGACGTCAAGGTACGTGACATAAAACTGTCAGTTCGAAATAATACTGCTTTAAGCGATGGTAGTACTACTGTAGTGTACTGTCCTTACTGTAATGTTATGTATGTAACGCTTACAGGAACCTGAACCGAAATATTCTGACAAAACGAATAGTTTTAGTCAATGTGTTAGTGTTTGTTTGCAAGGCGAAGCTGCAACTGACTAGAAAACCAGTTAAAAAGAAGACCATGAGGTGAATTAATAAATCAAATAATAATGGTAACGATAGAGACTCATAAATCCCGGATCTAATACTCTAACTCTACTCTACTCGTATGTACAAAGAAACTGGATTGATAACAAACGAGAAAAAGGGACGGCAAATATTATTTTCTTATTAAATAGGTAGTTACGACACTACGACCGAGTAGCTTGATACACTTAGTATTATCTGTACCTACTATTTACCCATTCTGTGGTATTATGTCACAATTGCAATAGTAGTCTTGTTACAGTTCATTAGTATGACAGAGCTATCTCATCCTATGATCTAGATCGCTTGACTATGCTACCGAAATGGATGCTAATGAACAGAGTTCTGAAGCACCCTATACAGAATTTCAATTGTCTTTTGTAGATATGTAGCGCCTATAAATTGAAATGAGATCTATTGACTTCTTATCTTACCTAACAATTGCATAGTTTGATGCAGAATAAGATTTTTGAAGATCAACTTTGAAATTAAATCCGAGATTTTTCCTAAATTGTTATTTATTTGAAGTTGAACATAGCATCTTATATTGATGAACCTAAATGCAATTTTAAACGTATCTAGTTCCTAATCGACTGCCGTAGGTAGGTAACTGAGCGAAGTAGTGTCTGAATTCAAAACTCAATAAACTAACAAAACTCTAGATATTCTTATTATTCCCATAAATTCAAATGATATCTGATATTCCAAATTATCAATGGACATAAAATCGTTGTGTGATTTATAATAATTTTTCGTTATATCTGATTTATGCTCATCTTTATATGATGATGGGTTATGTATGATGATGGGAAATGGGAGTAAACAAAAATATACTTTTGCTTTCATGACATTATCGATGAATAGCAGTGAGATTATTGCAAAAGAAGTGTTAAAAAACATAACGACTGGAATTAAACGTGAGACATTAAATGAAGAAATCACAGAACTTTTATTGTAATACAATAACAGCATGCACTTTCATTTTCACCAAGGTGATGCAGCTCGTATAAACGGTTAATAGTCGATGCAAGTAATGAACTGAAAGTTTGAAGGCTGCCTGCATTATTCATTACTGTACTATATAAGTTATAACCACAGAATAGGTCCTTACCTATTATTACTAGGTGGTATTATCACACGTATTATTAGTAGTGGTTTTGACGACCTCCGTGGCGTAGTGTGTAGCGCTGTTGCCTTAACGTGCGGAGGTACCGGGTTCGATCCCCGGCAGGGTCAATTTGGGAATTTATAATTTCTGAATTTTCCCTGGTCTGGTCTGGTGGGAGGCTTCGGCCGTGGCTAGTTACTACCCGACCGGCAAAGACGTGCCGCCAAGCGATTTACCGTTCCGGTACGATGCCGTGTAGAAACTGAAGCGGTATGGGTTTAATATAACTGCCATGCCCCTAACAGGTTAACCCGCTACCATCGTAGACTGCAATATCACTTATCATCAGGTGTGATCGCAGTCAAGGGCTTGTAGTGGATTAAAAAAAAAAAGATTAGGTACGCTTATCGTTGTTATGCTAATACGATTTTCTGCCATTTTTATTACTACTAATTTTAATTCAACAAGAATTTTGGTATCGAAGCCACAAAATCTTAGCCACATCTTATCTGATTACGTTTGAAGAAGAATACACTCTTGTGTTTTTGAGAACATTAATTTCTCTATTTAGGCCAAGTTTAAGCAATAAAAAAATAATGTGCTCCCGACCGAATTTCGGCCACGGCGGCCAATCTCCAGAGAGATAACCCTCTGTGCGAGAGATATTATTGTGCACAAGTGTCTGCGCATATACAGGTGCACTCTCTGTACCTTCTCTCATAGCCCGATGGGACGGAAAATCCAACACGACCGGAAAGAGACCAGGCGCAGGACCGACGGCTGTACGTGCTCTCCGAGTCACGGGGGTGAAGCACCGCCAACTTCCTAACTCCGGGCTAGTACTGAGAATTTCTAGTCAGAAAAACCCAGTAAGTACTTAATTATGGCCCGACCCGGGAGTCGAACCCGGGACTTCGTCGGCCGCAGTCAAACATGCTAACCACTAGACTAACGAGGTAGTCAAGCAGTTAAGCAGTAGATATGCACATTGCCAATGATGGGTCTAATGAATCTATCTTGTCGTGCTTTGTTTTTGGAGAACACTGTGTGTGTGATTAATACAGGTCTTCTCATAAACTTAAACAAATCTGTTTTGCAAGACGGATCACCTCTCAAAATATTTCTTATGCAATTTCAAAGAGATTACAAACGTCAAACAAGTATGATTTCAGCGATACCATACATACCAAAAAGCTTGTTATTACCAACATTTGAGGCTTAAGCAACCGCAAGTCATGTTGAATCGGATCATTAGGTAGGTATAAGTAACCACAGTAACCATTGAAATGATTAAACTACCAATTTAAGTTGACCCAACAGTCCAAAGAGTAAACATTTTGCGATTCATTTTATAATTTGGTTGCATTACGTGGCCATATTTTTGACCGAGCGAAGCGAAGGTCTCTGAGTCTACTTGGGTGAATTGGCACTTGTCCGTCCGTCCGTCCGTCCGTCCGTCCGTCCGTCCGTCCGTCTGTCAGAGCATTATAACTTCTGAATTACTGAACGCAATTACTTCAGCTTTAAATATAATATGTAAACCAATGGCCTCCCGCCGAATATGGCTTAAAAAATAATAAAAATCTTTATTTCAGGGGGGCTCTCATAGAAGCGAATGCGAAGTAAAATATTTTTTATAAAGTTACATAGGGTTGCGGTATATCATTTTAAAGATAATTAGGAATAGAGTCCAAAAATATATTTTTTTTAATTTTTCCCCCAAAATTGACGAAATGGGGGGCTTTCAAAGTGGTGATTTTCTAACGTCCAAAGATGACCTCAGAACTCTAAATTTTCTGAAAGGATGAGCCTGAAACTTGATCAATTATTTCAATTATATCCTGTACTTGAACAACAAATACTAAAATTATATAAATATTGTAAGGAAACGGAATTATTTAATTTTTAATGAGCTTCAGTATTTTTAACAGAACTTCACATTTATGTCAATAGATGGCGCCGCGAGGTCTTAGTTCGGGGCGAACCACTAGTTACGGTCAAGGGTGAAGCATAGCATAGGTTACGTGTGAAGACAGTGAGAACGGCGATGAATATTGTTTTTTATTTCCTTTGTTTGGTGGAATGTCGCAGAGGCCTTGAAACAAACATTTATACCTACAGTAGAAACGAATGAAACTCGTCTTGGGTTTTCCAATAATTCCTAAGAACATTTGTACCGTACGAGATGAAAGTGCATGTTCATAATATTTTGTGGAATCCACAGACAATAGCAAAAACAGCCTGCGTAACCTAGGATAGCACTTTAGAAACTCCGTGGTAACCTGGGCCATCTGCTAGTTTCTGAAGTGAGCTTGGTTGCCTATGTGACGGTTTCAGTGGGAAATTGTTTTTTGCAGAAAATATTCAAATATTTAAATGCGGCTTATTATCTAAGGCTGGCTTAGTATTTAGTAATGAAGATATAAATGAAGATGAAAGGATTTAGTAAGCCAAAACAACTGAACTGTTAATAGAGATTATAGTTTGTTAAGATTCAAACAACCATATATCCCAAAAAAATATTCAATTTCTGAAATTGAATTTGAATTTGAAAAAACTTCTAAAGTATGCTATATCTTTATTACTGGTTCGACTCTTTACGACTTGAAGGACATGTTGATTAATCTGAGGTTCAATTTATAATCCGCTTACAATACATAGTTCGAATGACTTGACCATTTTTTACGGTCAGTGATGAAGTATGAAGGCTACGTGAGATCACAGACTTATGTGGGTAAGATATTTATTTTGATTGGAATGTCGGTTCTTTATTTTTTTGTTCATTTTATGTTGGTGGGCCTGTTGTGGTGTAAGAAATAAACTTGATGATCATTCGTTATGATTCTAAACTAAATAGGTTCTCTTTAATTTATAAAATGTAAATGTATCTTTTATGAATAATTGAACTTTCATAAGTTTCTTTTAGTATTTACTACTTGTACTGATAAATGGAATACTGTATGATGATATTTTGCCTTTTTTTATTTTTTCTCTGGAATTTTTTACATGCCACATGGAAAAGTCAGAAAATTGGTATAGTTCCACATGAAATTCCACAGAAAATTAATGGTATAGAATAGGTAGAGACTCTAGTTAAATAAAATATAATAAAATAAAAACAGTTATCCCAAGAATCTATACGTACCTAAGCATATAAAAAGACAAACCGACATAAGTATTTTATTATCAATGTCTAAGCTAAAGCTGAATTTAGAATTTTGCAAGTTCGACGTATACCTACTTCCGCTAAGACAGAATATTCTCAGTACGTACTTAATTCATTATTTAATGTGGGTGAAACTAATGACAAAAACTAGTTTGTTAATAGGTGTTCTGAGGTCTAATAATGAATCCGTTTCGTTTTGGTTGCAGGGACGATGATAATTAGTTATTGTTATTTATGTTTAATCTTTTGCAATGTGGAATGTCACGTCGGCCTTGGCACGCGGATGGATGGCGGCACGGAGGGTAGATCGTATCACAAGCTTCACGGTTATAACTGCATTCGATGTGGTATGTTTTATCGTTAACTCTGTAAAAAGTGGAGCGAAAATAGTTTCCTTTGTGATTTGAGTAACCAGTAAAGAAATAATTGTCTCCGCGTCGAGATCTGACCTATCCGACGATCTACGCCGTTTGTTTTTTATGAACTCATTGTATTTGGAGTAGGACACAATAAATAAACTTCATTGAATCTGAAAATCACTTCAACAACGCGACACTTTAGTCAAGTGTCAGGTTCTGCTGGACAAAAGCTTTTTGCGCCACCACACACGGTTCTCCGCCTTCCTCATCCACATACTTCCCGCCACGGAACGCGAATACATAATATCAAATCAAATCAAATCAAATCAAATATTTTTTATTCAAATAAACTTTTACAAGTACTTTTGAATCGTCAAGTGAATCTACCACTGGTTCGGAATGCCATTCCTACCGAGAAGAACCAGCAAGAAACTCGGTGGTTGCTCTTTTTAAATAATTCATTTACAATTACTATATCAATGTGTACATAAGTAACCGCTGTCCCCAGCATTGCTGGAGCGATCAAATCCATGCTCCTCTATCATTTACATAATCTTCAACAGTATAATAAGCTTTTTTCAGGAGCATACTTTTAATGGATTTGATAAGACTTAATAAGAGATTTAATAAGACTGAATTGATAACCCGTCTAGCTCTAGACTCTAGACTTCTAGAGTCTATAGGCACGCGCATTCCATCGCATCGACTGCAATCTGCATTTGCCATCTGTATTACGTATTACGAAACTTGTATTGATCCCTAAACGGATTCATTGTTGTAACTTTTGTGTACCTAGAAAATTGAAATGTCAGCCGAACCTATAATTATAAGTGTGTAAAATTTGCTAATTAATCTCAACCTTCCGTTAAAGTGCATAATATTGCTTTTTTTCTCATTGCATTTACTTGATAATGTTGATATTCCAATCATAATAATATAAGATAATCATCTAATGGTTAGAATTAACTAAATAGCATTCGGTAGGAATTTTTTAGCTAGGAATAAATCCTCATTAAGTTCCTAAATAATATATTGAGATACGAAATGTTGATTGTCTGATGTCTCCCAGACCAAAATCTGAGCATCCCAAGTCAAAGCAGTATTTTATCCAACCCTTAACTAGTCTTTTCAAATATTTCATTCTTAAAAGGCACTTCTTGTTGCAAGAATTTGAAGACAGAAAATCTCTGAAGCTGGGTTCCATCAACATAATATTTTGATGGAGACGAGATTGGACCTTTAAATGGCGCGCGAACGAACGTTACGCAAAGAAAGAGTTCACCATTATTTTACCAAAACTAGCAAAATTAACAGATGTTAACCTTTTTACGTATGTTAAATTTCCAAACGTAAGTTGCGATAACCGATGGTTAGAATAAACAACAGCCCTTAATCAACAAAAACAGAGATTTAAGTAAGTTCAAAGACCCCTAGTTAGGCTCGAATAGGTGGTATTATGCTCAGGCGCACGCACCGACAGGCGGTGGGCGGCGGTTTATGTGATAGGTGCCGGATTCCTGCGCCCGCGCTGCTCTAGTCCGAACGAGATCTGTGCTCAGATTATATATAGGTACCCATTGTTTCAGGCACTTTTGGCTTATTGAATTGTTTTGAGGTTTTATTATGTAACAATTTTTAGGTGCATGGGTAAAAAGCGTGCTTTATCTTGTCTAGTTATCTTGGTGGATAGGATATAGTAGAAAGGAAAGAACGGCATTTTTCGACCAAAAATGCTAACAGTTTTAGCAAATTTTTATAAAGTAGGTGAGATTTTTTTTCTATATTTATAGAGGTGTCGCCATATTATGCTGTGATACAAGCTTACCCTTGATAACTGAGAATTTATTTACTCTCCAGTCTCCACCTCTTTACCATCACAATATCACTAATTTAGAGGATTTTCTTTACGAATTCTGGTATTTGAAGCCATGACCCTACTAACCACTACTAACCACTACTACTCACTACTTTCACTAGGCCATTGCAACTCATAAATAATTCATAGATGATATAATAATTCATAGATGAGGTAAAAAGAGAATACAGAAGAGTGCAAAGGCGGCGTTATTGTTAAAGCAATCTCTTCTAGACAAACTTTGGGGAGAGGAGATTATCAAAAAGAGTGCGGAATTCATCTTAAGATTTCAGGGATGCTCTTTATTTATAATCACTAGGCAGTAGACTGTAGGCTCTGAAATCTGATATCTCTGGTGGCTTGAGTCCTGCTGGTTTCCTGACTTTTTAATAGTACCTACTGGGGCTACTGGAACACACAGGTTTTATTTTTAATCATTTTATTGCCCCATCGAGACTAGTTTTTGAAAATCAATGGTAAGACACTATCTTGTCTGTCAGTTGTCAGTTATCACAGCATACCTACTATGCGCATACGCAACCGACACGGGCTTTGCATGATATTACGCAACTAGACATAAACAACTAGTTTAATATATTATTATAATGAATAACTTATTTGTTCCATTTCCTATAAGTTTTTACACTCTAATAAATTTAATAATAAAATTAAACGTCTGCATATTCATGAGTTACGTAAATTACGAGCTCACTTTCCGTAAAAACGGACGCACTTTTACGAGCTAGTAGATATAAGGGATCGATTATGATACTAAAACTTAAAAGTAAATGTTTATTTATTATGTAACTAATTATTAAATTAAGTAGAGCAGTAAATTTAAATAATTATGCCGTCTAACAACTAAGCGTATTAATTATATTTTATACAAACTAATTATCTAAATTGAAGCAGACCTATAATGCTGTTCCTTTCCCGAGTGACCCGAAACAGATGACAGTATATAATTTAGTCCTGCCATTTTAATTTAGTACAAAGATTGTACTTTATTAAATTAGCCACATTTGTACCTAAACAATTAAATTCATTGAGTATAATAACGCCATCTCTCGCAGCTTCAATAAACTACAACGCCGTACATGGTTTCAGATAGCATTGTTCGTCTCAGTTCATAGATGGCGCCTATAATTAATAAGATTTTTGCGTAGACAGCGGCGCAGCGTGGCGTACAGATTCAACTTAGAACAACTAAAATCATAATGAAAATTAATATTATAATATACTTTATCTACTCCAGCATCGAAAAGTTCCAATTTCGAATTTGACAACTATATCGAATTGAACCCTCTTTCGTGTTTGCTTCTCATAACGATACAGTTCGTTGTATGGGAGCTGTATCGTTATGAGTCGTAGCTGTATCGATATGGTTATCTTCATAAATAGGATACCTATAGCTTAGCGGCTCTGGGTTCTGGCACTTTCCCAACCAGTCAATTGATTTGACTTTTTTATTAATTTACAAAGTAAAAAATTATAAAGACGTCCTTGTCGTAGATAAAATCTTGTATGCAACTGTACGTAATTAGTCATTTTAATTCTCGTACTATCCTATTTTGATACTCGGCAAGCCTCGTATCAAAAAACAGCACTCGAATTAAAATGACCCTCATTACGATACAGTTGCATAAATAGCTATATCTAGTGTAAATTATTGCTTACCTTTATCCTTAGCATCACTTTGTTTCGGTGAATTCTGCCACTGGTGTCTTACTTTCTGTGACCAGCTGACCGGGCTCTTTCGACTTCTCTCACGCACTCTAAAAATTAACATATTCATTTAATTAATTAGCAAAATTATAACGAATTATGAGGTGACAGTGGCGCACTTTCCCCTAACTTGTTCACACTGGTCAACACATAAATATCATGGTAATATCGGTGTTAGATAACGCTTGTTTACTCAACTCTTTGGAAAAATGTTATTGAGATAGTCCTATCAATGGTTAATTTATAGGTCACCAGAATATTTCAAAGCTTATTAAAACATGGATGTGGTTACTAAAAGTTAGCAACATGGAAATGACCCACTTAATCAAAATTGGCTCAGTAGTCAGTACTTAGTCTTTTAGCGATAATTTTTGATTAATTACAAGACATAAACCCTTGACAACTAGATAATTGTTACAGAGAATTATTCCGCAGTTTGTTTATTAAATTTTTTTTGCAGCAGCAAGTCATCCTTGGTGGCGTGCACAGCATTCGGAGCCAGGGTAGGCATTGGTTAGGTAGTTACCCTATTTTCAGCCAGGGCATGATGAAAAATAAGCATTGAGCTTTTTTAACTAGGTTAAGCAATGTTTTTATGCCGCTGTCATCCTACTTTCAAAGTTATTTATTTATTTATTATTATTTATTTATTTTCGAGGAGGTTTCTAACCTGGCTAATACGAGTATAGTTCAACAAACTTATCTAACCCGGTGACAGCGTCGCTAGTGTATATGAAAAATAAAATAAAAACAAAAACTAAACAGACACAAAAATTAGTTCCAATTTTGGCCACCGGGTCAGATCCATCAGAATGGCGGGTGTAGGTTTTCCGATTGCATTAAAACTTTACTGAATAAATGTACGATAAATGTACGTAATTGTACTAAATTATGGATAAATGTACTTTATCGTGTATTGAGAAAACTTGAAATTAAAGTGAGCAGCCATCCTGACGTCAGAATGGCGGGTGTACTCTTACATCTTCTGCATATATTAACTTTTTTTAAATGTGGCATTACCAAATAAATGTACGTCAAATGTACTTATTGAAACATAATATCAAAATGCCACATTTGGCGAAGAAAAAAATTGATCTTCAACCAGGACATTGCAAAAGTGCACTAGCCCTCAGCTGCTGTACGGTGCGGTACCTATAAATAAATTAAACTTAACTAATTATGAAAACTATTATCTTCTGACATAAGCGGCGCCTCTGTATGCTCATTCTCCTTTGCTACAAACATAGATGACCTCGGGGAAAAGGCTAGTTTTTATCCCGAAATTAAAGAATCACGCAGTCGAAGTTGCGGACAAAATATAGTACCAAACTATAATTTTACAATATTATGTTCTTCGTATTCATACTTAGGTACATACTTATATTATAGTGATTGTGTGTCTGTCTGTCTACTTCGCTTTTACGGCCCATCTTTTCAACCGAATTTGATGAAATTCGGTACAGAAGTAGGTTAGGTACATCTCGGTGAAGGATCCAAAAAAATCCTTCCCCGAGATGTACCGAAGCTATTTCATATCCTGCAAAATTAGGGAGTCTCCCGGGAATTAAAATCACTTAATACACACGAACGAAGTCGCGGGCAGCGGGCATAATATTCTAGTTACAAATATAAATTTATTTAAGTTTGACACTAGCCTACTAATAAATAGGAGAGAGGGAATTAGAGCTTAGACACATCACGCTGCTCCAGTGCGGGTTGGCGGGCTTTGACGACTATTTTCATGTTAGTGATAATAATCGGGACCGACGGCTTAACATGCCCTCCGAGGCACGGGGGTAAAACACCACCAACTTCCTAATTCCGGGCTAGTACTGAGAATTTCTAGTCAGAAAATCCCAATAAATAAGTACTTAATTATATTGTAACTAGATGAGGCCCGCGACTTCGTCCGCGTGGATTAAGGTTGTTTGATTCCCGCGGGAACTCTTTGATTTACCGGGATAAAAGTAGCCTATGTCCCCGGGATACATCCTACCCCCTATACAAAATTTCATCAAAATCGATTGAACGGATGAGTCGTGAAAACGTAGCAGACAGACAGACACACTTTCACATTTATAATATTAGTATGGTTTCAGTATTTAGTTAGTAATTGTTATTTAAGTATTGTTAGGTACAGGTATCAACTAATATTTTATGGAAAAATATTAGTTGATACTGTGTGTGTACGGTGTGTGTTGTTGATTCTATTATCTCTAAACGATTCTAAATGAATCAGCGGAACTCGACTTTGATTTTTAAATTTTCAAACGCAACAGAATTAGCAGTCTTTCCAGAAAAAGCTGAGACTGGATTATTTAACGTTTTTACTAGATACGGGCAACATTCAATACAAAATCCAAATACAAAACGAACAAGACGTGTGTTGCGCAAAATTGAAATTCTTAGTTCACATGGGGATACCAGTACCTACATAATATAAAGTACCTACTCTAGATGCAGGGATACGGGGATACATAATTTGTTACTCAAATCATTCAATTTTCCTACAGCAGCTGAGGACTAGTGCACTTTTGCAATGTCCTGATTGAAGATCAATTTTTTTCTTCGCCAAATGTGGCATTTTTTAATTTTGATATTATGTTTCAATAAGTACATTTGACGTACATTTATTTGGTAATGCCACATTTAAAAAAAAGTTAATATATGCAGAAGATGCAAGAGTACACCCGCCATTCTGACGTCAGGATGGCTGCTCACTTTAATTTCAAGTTTTCTCAATACACGATAAAGTACATTTATCCATAATTTAGTACAATTACGTACATTTATCGTACATTTATTCAGTAAAGTTTTAATGCAATTGGAAAACCTACACCCGCCATTCTGATGGATACAGATATGTTTGTGGGATAAGTATTCTGTGCTAATACTATCAAGTGATTTTGCGTTACATTAGGAATTGATGCCGAGAAGGTATAGATTAGGAGACTAGGCTGGGTATAAATATACCACAGCAGCTGATGCCCGCGACTTCGCGTGGAATAAGGTTTTTAATTCTCACAGGAACTCTTAATTGTCCAGGATAAAAAGTAGCCTTTGTCACTCTCTAGGTCTTTAATTATACCCATGCAAAAAATAACGTCGATCCGTTGCTCGGTTGCGGCGTGATTGAAGGACAAACCAACAAACAAATACACTTTCGCATTTATTTTAATAGTATGTTTCCTGCTAGAGTAGCATTTTCCATTTCAGATTCCATTAGATGAGATTTTTGATTTCTTCATAAGTAATTTATAGAAAAAATGGGGATCCACCACGTTATTATCCCAAGAAAACTCCTACCATTATTTGATAACCTGGAAAGGGGTCACGACCCTCAGTACTGAGGAATACGTCGCAGAGAGATAGAGCTCTGGCTTAAATGAACTTACATGATAATTTTCTTTTCTTCAGTCTTTTCCTCATCAGAAACGTCGACCCAATCGTCGCTCCTGTCACTGCGGTCGCTCACACTCGTCTCGCTACTCGGCACTTGAAATGCTATCTCTTGCCCGTTGAAACTTATCACAGACCTTTGGCCATAAATGCTATTGGTTTTCTGCTCACTGGATAATGTTGATTGACTTATGTTCGACACATTATCAAAGGATAACCTTTTTTGGACAGCAGATGTCAACTGCTTCTTCAGATTTGTCCTCAATTTAACCATGCTTGGACTATTTGGTATACTCTCGTAGCAATGTGATAGCGATGCTCCGTCACCATGCTTGATAGTGTCATAGATATTTTCGCTATCATTGTAGCCTGTATAGTCCGAAGACACAATGGAATGTCTTTTATAAATTGGACTGCTTTCTTTAGATTTTGGCGGCCTTGGTGGAATTTTTTCGTAAATTCTATCCGAGCCAATTTTTTCGTAACTAACAGTGGAATCACCACTTACAGATTTTGAGATTGAGTAATTTTTGTTACTAGCATCAGGAATGTAGGGGTTGTAGTGTTCAGCTATTTGTATACCAGAGCTGGAGGTAAGGCAGTACGGTTTGATCGGTGACTTGCAATATTCGTAACCATCATCACTGTCGCCATCACCTCGCGTTCTTTCCTCCAGCTGTCCACAGAGCTCGTAGTTATGAATACTGCTCTCATCTCCTTCAGGATGCGATCTCATTTCTAAAAGACACTGATAAATATTTTCTCCAGAATTTAAATTCACTTGCTCAACCGCTTCTTTAGGGATTTCTGGTAAGGGGCAGTTGATTTTTGAAGTTCTGTCACTCTTCACTGATATTACAACAACGTTGTCTGTATCACGAGGTTCTAGAGGCTCATAATCATCTTCCTCAACCGGGTTGCTTTTTGCCTTTGAAGTGTAGCCGATAAGAACTTCATTGTTGCAAGCTTCTATTAAATTACTTTCGAAATCTGAGTTTTGATCAACGTCAACTATAGGGGTAACGATTTTATCTTGAGATTCGCCTATTTCCTTTTTATGAGATTGCTCAATATGAGTAGATTTATTAGTTTCAGTATCAGGATCGTTACAGGTAACAGTCGTCTCGTTCATTATCACAGTTACAAACCCATAAGTACTTTCAGAAGTAGATCTGTCGGTTTCAGAATAAATCTGTGAACTTTTTCTCCGCCATAAAAATGAATCGTTTGGAGTCACTGGTGTGTCCAGGTCCTGGTATAAGTTATCTTCTTTAAAACTTTTTACAGCTACCGATTCACTTGTTATTTGTTCTGGTAAATTACTATTACAATTTTCATTTACATCCTCTTGTATAATTTCAACTAGGTGTAGTGGCAGTTTTTCGGAATGAATGTAATTAGTTTTAAATTTATTCCGAACATAAATATGCTCTTTCTTTTTCAAACTATCTGATTCTTTGTTCGTGCTTTCATCTTGTTTTATCGGATTAATATTAGTGTCACTAGGAACGCTTTTAATACTCTTAATTTTAGGGACACCGTCTTTTAAAACTAAATTTTTTGTTAAAACTAATGAAGATTTCTTAGCAGGTACTTTTGGTTTTTCCTTTATGGGTATTATGATATTTGAAGGTGGATTGTTTGGTCTTTTAACAACGATACTACTACTACTAGCTTGGGCACTTATTTCATTTTCAAACTTTTTGATAGCGTCTTTTACAGCATTTGTTTCCGCTGGCATATCCACTGCACTTTGCCTAGGAGATTCATTTGTTTTTGCTTTTGCCGGACTGCCATCAACAGAATCGGAGCCGCTTTGTTGTTCACTTGAGTCGTTATATTTTAAACGCTTTTTAGGGGACTTAGGAATTTTGGTACCATCCGACTTAGATCGTATAACATGGATTTTGCCCGTAGATCCTTCGGATAAAAGCAGTTTGTCTATGGAATCTACACTGGAACACCGCTTTTTATGTCCTCGTCTTTTGGAATTTCTTCTATGACGTAAAACTATTTTGATATTAGGACTGGAACTGAGTGTGGATGAAGGCGTGGAACTATTGCTGGTAGTACATCGGGATGCTGTTTGCAGATTTATGGCCTTTGCTAACTTTGATTGCTTCACTGATCCGTTTGATCCCTCATTCATTAAATTATTAAATTTCTTTGTCAATTCTGATACTTTACTACTGGTTATTGTCATTGTTTTAGTTACTAGTGGCGGTCGTCGGTATGAGGCAGAGGCATTTTTTATTTTGAAACTCACTTTTCTCTGTTGCTGCTCGACTTTTTTCTTGGTATTTTTTGGGATATCTATTGGAAGTGTGTTTGATTTCGTTCTAATTTTGTCTTTTGGTTCTGTTTTTTCTCCTCCACCAGTGCTTCTTGTGTCGTCACTTTCTGTTATTGTGGCTATTTGAGCGTAATGCAATATAGGTTCCTTCATTGTTTGCTTCGCATGCCAGTGCTGTGTTGTGGAGTCGACGGTGGCATTTAGGAAAGCATGTTTAGCATCGTTGATTGTTTGTTTTCTTTCGCTTGCAGGTGATATGGAAGGTTTTATTGGAACGGTGTAAATGCATCTGTCGTTTAAGCTTTGTTTCTGTTTTATAGCCATGTCTGTGTCGGGGAGGATGAAGTTCTTTAGGAGGGCTTTTATAGCTCCGTGTTCCCTTTCATCTGAGTTAAATTTTTTGAGTGTAGATATGAAAGTTTTCGTTGTCACCGACTCTCCTTCCATTAGATTGTCTAATAGCATTTGTGCTGGGTGTCTCCGACCGGTTTTCTACGCCATCTGGAACAATCAAAGCAGGACAGTGAGTGTAGGAAGTAATTACTCATACGCAATCATCAAATATTGGTATCATACTGAATCAAATGGGCGTAGTATTATATCATGTTATTTCAAACATGTTAAACTCATAAGATTACGAGAGCGGGTGGTGATAAATTATTCAAAGGCGAAAGTAGTTTTGGATTTTAGCATATAATATGTAGTATATCTATGACATATGTCGGGCATCTACAGATATTGCAGATATGAGAAAGAGTCGGGTGCTGACACGGTTTTATATCAAGTCAAAAAGTATAATTAAGTTAAAAGCTAATCTGCATCTAATACCTATGGAATGGACCAGGGAAAATTCAGAAATTATAAATTCCCAAATTGATCCTGCCGGGGATCGAACCCAGGACCTCCGCACGTTAAGGCAACAGCGCTACACACTGCGCCACGGAGGTCGTCAAAACCAGAAGTAAAAACCAGAAGTAGCATTTAATTAACTTTATCGTATCTGAATCGTGTTTTGTTTGTACGAATTTTACCGTACATCTCAGCAAATAAAGCTGAGTTTAAAATATACTAAAGACGCTATGCCTTGACTCCACTGCACTCGTGGTAGGTAAACACTAGGTACCTACGTTGCACTAAGACCTAAGGCGGACCGATTCTCCAATTAACGAACAATAATAACTATTTAACCGACCTCAATTAGCTGGACGTTGGCATCTATAACGTATTCCTTATGATCTAACTAAAGATTAGTCGTACAAGCGTAGCTTTTTCATAGTTAAGTAATAATAATAATAATGTCCTCCCGACCGAATTTTCGGCCACGGCGGCCTATCTCCACAAGTGTGTGCGCATACACAGGTGCACTCTCTGTTCATTTACTCTCATAGCCCGATGGAACGGAGAATCAGACACCGCCGGTGAGAGGTCAGGCGCAGGACCGACGGCTTAACGTGCTTTCCGAGGCACGGGGGTGGAACACCGCCAACTTCCTAACTCCGGCCTAGTACTGAGAATTTATTAAGTAACAAAACAACATAGGTTACATAGGCAACCATAATGAATTCATTATCATCATCCCAATCTATGGTCCTCGGTCAGCCTATTGAGCAATTTCAACCTGTGATCATTCTCGTTCGGTCCAATATGCATATGCGTGCTCACTGTGAGCACGCATATACTTCCAGAATGATATGGGTTTAGGCCATAGCATTCTGAATTGCACAATATCTAAACAAAGGGGTATGGGTTTAAATAACCATGCCCATAACAGGTTAGCCCGCTACCATCTTAGATTGCATCATCACTTGCCATCAGGTGAGATCGCAGTCAAGGGCTAACTTGTAGTGGATTAAAAAAAACGAAACTAAAATGACAGCATTAAAAATATTGACTTTACCTCCTAGATAAACTCACGTGTTACGTCGGAAAATGCCCGACAAGTTTTAAACCCGTTCGTATTAAAATATTGATAAGCCTTTCATAATACTCCGGTAAGTGACAGAGAAGTTTACCGTTTTTTTGAATTTAATATGAAAATTAAGACAAAATAAAACAAAAATATGAGACGTGACGTCATAATTCCCTATCAACATACTTTATAAAGCCGACTATAAGAAATAAATGGACTTAACGTGACCTAATTGAATTGAAAGCACTTAATTTGTGTGTGAAGATAATTTTGAAGTATTAAATCTCGGCTAGGTATTAAAACTCACTCACATTTCTCACTCGAGTAAGATACAGCAATCGGTGTACATTAAATAATTAAACATTTAAATCGTTATTTCTCAGTCATTTATTGATGGATTGTAAAAAAAAGACTGATTTATTAGTTTTAATCTATATTTTACTTCCGTTGTGTTACATATGATATTCACAACATCATGAAACTTCTTCATTAGACACAATGTTCAAGTGTCATTGTACGAAGCAAGAAAACAAAAGTAAAATCAAGCATGTGTTTGAAAGTGTTCACATTCACAATACATTTCCACAGATTTCCTGACATTTTTGCAATGAATTGCTCATTGTTACAAGTATATCAACGTTTCCCACGAGATTGCATCTGACTCCTAAAACTAGGTTGGTCTTGGTTGATACCTAATATTAGTGCTAATTTGGTTGTTTATAAAACCACAGTAGGTATATAGGTAATAGTGATAAAAACCTACTCTTGTTTCCACGGGTAGCACAGAGTATCTACAAATTTGATATTGGGTTGTGTTGTTATACTAATATCATAAATCCGAAAGTTTGGATGAATGGATAGATGGATGTTTGTTACTCAATCACGCCAGATCGGCTTTTTTTTTTATCCACTACAACCTAGCCCTTGACTGCGGTCTCACCTGATGGTAAGTGATGATGCAGTCTAAGATGGTAGCGGGCTAACCTGTTAGGGGCATGGCAGTTATATTAAACCCATACCCCTTCGGTTTCTACACGGCATCGTACCGGAACGCTAAATCGCTTGGCGGCACGTCTTTGCCGGTAGGGTGGTAACTAGCCACGGCCGAAGCCTCCCACCAGGCCAGACCAGGGAAAATTCAGAAATTATAAATTCCCAAATTGACACCCTGCCGGGGATCGAACCCGGGACCTCCGCACGTTAAGGCAACAGCGCTACACACTGCGCCACGGAGGTCGTCAAAACTTAACGGATCTGAAAGAAATTTGGCACAAAGATAGATTATACTCTGGAATAACACACATATCATGCTAATTTTTATCCCGGAAAATTAAAGAGCATTTTAATTTGTAATTAATTGGGAATCAAAAAACCTTAATCCACACGGATGAAGTCGCGGGCAACAACTAGCCATTTTATAAAAAAAACTGGCCCATCCGCCCCGGCTTCGCACGGGAGGGCTTATCTATCATGAGAGCGTTTTTTCCGAGTAGTAAACCTTCTGTGAGTTAGCTCCACAAATCACGATAAAAGAATTTACTTAAACAGAAATTCGAATCGCTCATTGGTAATTGTGCCAATGTAAATACGCACCAAAACAACTATTTACAGCTACCATAGTAGGTATGACGTATAAAACCAGTAGGTACAGTTCAAAAAACACTTGTGTCTTAGTAGCTTGTTTGGGCTTCATAGAGCCGCCCACTGGTATTCAAATGAGGTTTGACGACCAAAACTAGAAAAGTTCAATGACCGCACATAATTTTATACCTAATAAAACTATGTATGTATAATATGCTTATAACATTATTTGTTTAAATCAAGATCCAAACATTAGATAACTTTTATCAAAAAAAAACATGATTTTAACCGTGATTTTAACCAATGCATCGGTACTCGGTAGGTACCTAGTAGGTACGTACGTGGAACTTATGCATACTAAGTATGTATTAACGGTAAATTTAGAGTGCAATAACTCTATTATAGTTATTATAATAAGTACAGTAAAAATCCATACTAATATTATAAATGCGAAAGTGTGTCTGTCTGTCTGTCTGCTACCCTTTCACGGCCCATCAATTCAACCGATTTTGATGAAATTTGGTACAGGGGTAGATAGATGGTATCCTGAAACAGGACATAGGCTACTTTTTATCCCGGAAAATTATAAAGTTCCCGCGGGAATCAAAAAACGAAGTCACAGGCTTGTCTGTAATAATAATTGTCCTCCCGACCGAATTTCGGGCACGGCGGCCAATCTCCAGAGAGAAGAGCCATCTGCGCGTGAGATATTATAGTGCACAAGTGTGTGCGCAAACACAGGTGCACTCTCTATTCCTTTACTCTCATAGCCCGATGGGACGGGAAATCCGACACGACCGGAGATCAGGCACAGGACCGACGGCTTTACATGCTCGCCGAGGCACGGGGGTGAAACACCGCCAATTTCCTAACTCCGGGTTAGTACTGAGAATTTGTATTTAGAAAAACTCAATACTTAATTATGGCCCGACCCGGGACTCGAACCCGTGACATCGTCGGCCGCAGTCGAACATGCTCGAGTCATGCATGAGTCGAGACAACAAGGCAGTAAAAATCTGTAATAACAACATGACTTACATAATTAACCTAATTAAATAACAGAAGCGGATTCATAGTAATAACCAGTGTTAATTTTATGAGCAACATAAAAACCTGCGTAAACTTTTAATTCTAAATCATCTACAAAGCAACTTGCAATTTCTTAATTTTAAAGATTGAAGCATCACGAATCGATTATTTATCTGCTTCTTGCGTGAAATTTTATCATTGGTAGGTAGTGTTAGTTATTTATTAGGTATGTCATGGTTTCCACCACACGAGTTTCCACTGTGTATTTGAGTTGCAAATCAGAAGGTAAATAGTGGTCAGGTTATTTTTAGAATATAATGAAGCTTGCACTAGATACACATCGAATTATCTTCCCCTTTAACCCGTTCTCTCCCTCTATGTATCCTTTATTATTTTCCGCACTAAGATGCAGGCTGTAATCTCATCCGTGTCGTTTTTGGGGTTACATCACAGTCATCACTCGCTTCTCGTCAAGAGAACCAAAAACTATATAAGCACCTATCAATAACGTCATCACACGGGCAATTAAATCTAATCTTTGCTAAACCCGTTTCAATACCCGATCGAGTTTGCTTGATAATCCTTGGACAATCCATTTTCAAGTGTAATGAATAATGAAGTTTCGTGTAGTGTGTAGTTGTTACAGCATCTTTAGACGGTAAAGTCTTAGCACGTTTGACAACCTCCCTGGCGCAGTGTTGAGCCCGAACCGGTATAGGTGACACAAGTTGTCCTTTGTGAAATAAATAAATCATTTATCATTTCAATCCCCGGCAGGGTCAATTTGGGAATTTATAATTCCTGAATTATTTCATTCCGTTCGGCATTTCTCTGGCTAAGCCTCCTGCCAGAATGTCTGTTCTGGTAGTAGTTCTGGCAGGAGGCCGTGGCTAGTTACAACCCTACAGACAAAGGCAGTATAGAAACTGACGGGTAGGTATAGGTTTAATATACCAGCCATACCCCTAACAGATAAGGCTGCTAACATCTTAGCAAGGTGAAATCGCAGTCAAGGGCGTAGTTATAGTATACTATACTTAGATTAAAAAAAAAGATTTGTTCTATTGCAGATTAACAGACTTTACACACCTTTGAGGAAATTCTGAAGAATTTGTGTTTTTCTTTACCGTTTACACAATATGTATAAATTATCTGCTATTTTGACAGAAATCGCAAGACTATTTTTTCTATTTAGTCTGTCTGGATAATATTAATCATGCTGGAATGTCTCTCATCCTCCATCTTTATGGTAACCGCAGATATGAACGTGTATTGTAGGTACAATGTACATAAAGCCGCCTCTGTTTACAAGTGGCACAAATTAGCAGTTCTCAAGCGTTAAGTATTCATTCCAAGTTTCAACTCAGTACGTTGTACTGGATATCTGGGTCGGGTAATCGCACTTGCAGGATTCATTTTGCCGATTTCCATCACACAGTAGTGCACTGTAACCTTATGAGGCTTAGGTTTGATTGCCGATAAGGTTTTGACCATTATCTATTTCTCAGCCTCTCTCATCCAGATACTTCTAGCAACCTTTTTTGTCGACAGTCCATCTTACTGGAGGGCACCTCATACTCTTACTAGTACTGACTTTCCAGCAGTGTCCATCTGCATCGCCCCTACAACATTCACGGACTCCCCAATACCACTTCAACATGGCTCAATTTACGATATTTTTTCTTACCTTAGATCTAGTCACCACCTTATCACAAGGCAAAGTAAGTGTCACCAAGCGAATTAGGATTTTCATATATAAACTTTTCTCTAGCAGGTTTTCGTTTTTTTTTTAATTTATAGGCCAGCGCTTGGCTGCAATCAGACTTGCTTGTAAGTGGCGATGCAGCCTAAGGTGAAGCGCACTTGCCTGGAAGATGCCTATTCACTCTTGATTTGAAAGTACCTATATTAAAAGAGGACCATTCAAACTATAAAACAGAGTTTACTTCAGTATCTGATAGTAAATACGTTAACTCGTTCCATTAAAAGTGATAATCGATAAACTTTTCCCAAGACTCAGTGAAAGCCGTTCTCAGCACGTTTGACCTTTTAGGTCAACCACCCTAACTCCCAAGCATGCGTCCGAGGTAATGTGGTAGTGACAGGAGAATACCTACAAATCTAGAGCCTAGATAGAATATAGCTAGGTAGTTCTATTTTCAAAATCAAGTATTGTAACCTGAACTTCGTACGCTGTAAATACGTTCTAATACGGTAACATAAAAGCATTATTGTAACAGTCACAATCACCTTTCTTACTCTAAAAATCAAAATTATTCGATTTTTTTTAATTTTCCCAAATTCCATCGGGAATAAAACATCGTAGGATACCATAAATTCAGCCAATCACAAAATTGAGGCAGATTTATCGGCATAGGTCCACAGATTTTGACCTGACGGACGTTAACTGTATCCTGTGGAACAACGCATGGAACGATCTCAGGTGAATTACACAAGACAGCGGCGCGTGCGCCGATGCCAATGAGGAGTTTGACATGCGCACAAAGCTCATAGAAAGCGGATACGTGACAGAAACGACTATAACATTTCTAACAGGTCACTTTCGTTACACAATTCGAATGCATTATCTATTTATTGACGCTGTTTGAACCGCAGATCTATACTTAGTAAGACGTATCGTATGATTTTGATCTGATTTCATAGTGACTGACATTATTGATTTCACTGAATAGATAAGTGATAGATTTTAAATTTGTCTGGATTGAACCCGGAATCTCCCACTCCTTAATCAATCATTCAATCAATCAATTTTAGTGCAAATTTGGGCACAGGGTGGTCTTAATGTGTAAATTATAATTTATAATATAGCATCCGACCAAATTAACCTTACGGCATGCAATAAATCTAAATCATTAATAAATTAAATTAACCAAATGAATAAAATCGGATCAAATAAAATAAAATATTAATAAATTAAAATCAGTCGTTATATCGGATGAAAGTTTAGTTCATCATATCATATTTTATAACGGCTTGTGTACGCTTAATTTATGATAGTTTTAATATTAACAATACTTTCTGGGAGTTTGTTATATAGGTAGAAATAACAAAGGCGCTATTACTAAAATCATAAAATGTACAGTCTTTGATGCCGGCATGAGGAGTTTATATGTTTTTTATTTATTAAATTATTATGGTTTATTTATTAAAGGTGTAGATTTCTTCGAGCAAACAATATAGACTGTAAAGAAGATGACCCGACCCGGGATTTGAAACCGGGACCTCGTCGGCCGCAGTCGAACATGCTAACCACTAAACCAATGAGGCAACTGAGAACAGCTGATGGTAGTATGACTGGCGCAACTAAGAAGCATTGGGGACAGAAACAAGAATGTATAAAATGAAGCTCATATCAGAAAGCCATGTGTTACTAATCCCGTACCACACATGAGTAACTAACTGTATTGATAACGGATCTCGCGCGGTCGATGTATCGAAAATAACCGAATGCGTACAAATCACTTCACTGTTTCATCTCACAACTGTAACTGTATGCTCATAGATTAAGGATTGGAACCAACTACAAAAGCTACTTCAGAAACTGACACATCTCCTTCTTCCTACCGGCTGGGTCGCCTGGGTCCGAATTCACGAATTCATACACTTTGCACGATATATAGTACCTATTCGAGGATCGTTACTCTCATATTCGTCTACGCAGGTCACACTGCATAGCCTGTTTTATCGCATATACTTTGGAGAGTGTGCTGGAACTTTTCAACCTTGTTCCTCCGTCACCGTTCTACCACAGAACAGCAAGAAACCGTCA
This sequence comes from Erebia aethiops, assembly GCA_923060345.2. NCBI lineage: Eukaryota > Metazoa > Arthropoda > Insecta > Lepidoptera > Nymphalidae > Erebia > Erebia aethiops. The sequence goes on along the minus strand of OV281091.1, from coordinate 17,130,379 downwards.
GCGTTGACATCCTTATGTGGTTGACGTCCAGTGTGCTCGAAGGAAACGGTTCTGCTCTACGTTTCTGATTCGAACCGCCAGGATGTGGAATACCCTTCGGGCCTTCCAGCGCATGTATTCCCTGCCGCGTATAACTTAAGTACCTTCAAGGCAAGAGTGAATAGGCATCGTCTAGGCAAGCGCGCTCCAACCTAGACCTCATCACTCGAGTGTCGTCAAGCGCACGCCTTATATATTATACTAGCTGATGCCCGCGACTTCGTCCGCGCGTCGTAACTAACTAATTTTGCCATATTTTCTCACCGTTTAAACTTTCCCTTTTCAAAACCAAAATCAGCTAAATCAGCACAGTCGTTCTCGAGTTTTAGCGAGACAAACGAACAGCAATTGATTTTTATATAAATAGAATATTGATTACTTACTCAATCTTGGACCAGGAAGCTTGGCAATGATTTGTTCTAATGGCTCTGATAGTTCCTTAGTTAAGATGATTTGTGAAATGGTGATAATGAAAAAAAAAAACCCGGCTGAGTTTGATGTGGGCTCTTCTCAGACCCAGGGCGCGTTTGGAACCCTCGTAGCTTTAGTTTTAAGATACCGTTACTGATTATTATCACCATTATATTTTATAAATAACTAGACGTCAATAAGTGTAGTATACCTACCTATATTGAATAAACATTATTTGATTTGATTTGATTTGAAATCCAGTCAACAGAAATATATCGCCATCTGTTAAAATCGTTTGGAGTTAACAGATAATTGTGAATGTCAAATAATAGACAAATAATTAGCAATAAAATAATATTGCGGCTCTAAATTAAGATGTAAGCTATCCTATCTTTCAAGTTGGATCAAACTGCACACGGTGTGCAAATTTAATTTAAAATCGGTTAAGTAGTTTAGGAGTCCATCGCGGACAAACAACGTGACACGTGATTTATATATGTCACCGTAAGATTGTAAAAACCGTTAGATTATAATATAACGTTTTTTATCTCGATAGATTATAAACTGACGACAGATTGTGAACCGTATCATACTGCTTACAATTTAACGCGTTATTTTTCGGTAAATGACATGAATATTCAGGTTAATATACCTAATATATTACATTAGGTATATTAACCTGAATATTCATGTCAAACCCTAACCTAACCTATAGTTCGCGCGCGAGTTGAATGCAGAGTAAATGTATGGTGACACTTACATTTACTCTGCATTCAACTCGCGCGCGAACTGTACAAGAAAGAGACAAGAACACGTAAAAACAATAAATATTTCATAAATTAATACTCATAACATTGAACGGTTCACAATCTTTCGACAGTTTATAATCTCGCGGGATAGAAACCGTTAGATTATAAATCTAACGGATTTTACAATCTTACGGTGACATATATATATTTAGATAGAAGATAGGCAGTTAGTACTGGCATTTGCTTGTACAATGTCAAGCCACGATTTCTTCGGTACCGGTAACAATTAACGGTACCTGACACCTGTGACCGATGCAGTTTTAAGGACAGAATAGTCTATACTAATATTAGGGATAAAGAGGTAAAGTTGTGAGGTTATAGGGGGTAGGTAATCTCTGGATCTACTGAACCGATTTTGAAAATTCACCAATATAATTCAACATACCAATAGCGAGCCACATTATTTGTGAGTGTCATAGGCCATAATATTAACCCAAAAAATTAGGGAGTTCCCGTGGGAATTAAAAAAAATGCATATGTAATGCATGTGCAAATGTGAGTTTATGTAATGTGACCTCATTGTGACTTATTGAACTATTTACCTATTCAGTGACATGAACCTTCTTATTTCAAGGGTAAGGTTGTATAAACTAATAGCCAGACCAGAGCATGTTTTAGTGCCAAAAGCAAGCTGGAAGTGGGCATCATCGAATGTGTATGAGCATACATGGGCGTGTCTTTCATATTATCACGTACATAATATGAAAGTCACGTATAATACATACATCAAGTTAAATCTTAAAACAATATTTGTTTTACACTTTTTATAGCTTCTATTTAACAAAAATAAAATATAATTGGCAATTCAACGAGGTAATAGCGCCAGTGTTTTGGGCACCATGCCCATTAACAATCATATAACAAGGCGTGTATTTTTTGTAAATATAATTAGTTTTTTTTTTAAATTTAGATTTTAATTTATTTCTTAGTTTTAATAAAAATATATTATGTTGTATAATAAAATGAGTGGATATGTTAAAAATTATGGGATTGGAATTCGGAACAATGTTTTTTATTAAAATTGCTTTACTTTTAGAGATGTAAAAATATAACTTATTTACAAAAATCATTATGATAGAGTTTATCTGACATCATTCAAGACAACGGATTAACTTGATTATCATCTAGGTACATAACAACTCTTATCTACATGTATCTAAGACCTAACTACGTCTATGATATAATAATCCGTAATCATGACATGATCATATTTTAATCTTTACTAAGTTCACCACGGTTCACGGCATCATTTTTTTTATCCACTACAAGTTAGCCCTTGACTGCGATCTCACCTGATGATAAGTGATGATGCAGTCTAAGATGGTAGCGGGCTAACCTGTTCGGGGCATGATAGTTATACCCCTATTCAGTTTCTACACGGCATCGTACCGGAACGCTCAATCGCTTGGCGGCACGTCTTTGCCGGTAGGGTGGTGCCATGGCCGAAGCGTCCCACCAGGCCAGACCAGGGAAAATTCAGAAATTATAAATTCTGAAATTGCCCTGCCGGGGACCGAACCCGGGATCTCCGCACGTTAAGACAACAGCGCTCAACACTGCGCCACGGAGGTCGTCAATAACTATTATTTCTGTATTATTTTGAAGGTTGGTATTTTTAGGTGTATCCGTAATTGTTCCGATTCAAAACTTTTTTGGTATGATGAAATATAAGTTGCAGATTTTCTCATCCGCATAAAAAAAAATAAAAAAAAAATAATTAACTATACGTCTTGTCCTTTTATCATCGTCGTCTGAACCGATAGACGCACACCGCTAGACGAAGGTCTCCTGCTCTTGGTTCTCCACAGAACACGATTTTGTGCCTTTTGCTCGCAGCTACTCGATACGATGACTTTTCCAGTGTGAGGTCGCTATTCAAGCGCGTTAGGGCTTCAACGCTTATTTTTTTTCATATTATGTGCACAACGGTTACTCTGGTTCTCCAACAGAGCCCTTCAGCCCTTTATACCCTTTTTATAGTCCTATGATTTTAGTCAGTACTGATTACAATATTATAATTAGCATCATTAAATATCCCAATACCTAATTATGTTTTCAAAACACGATTATCTTGTATTGGGCAAGATGAGCTATCGCAAAGCATGCATTAGCTAGTAATGCCTATTTCACGCTCTGATACGCCGCTGGTAAAATATTCCGCTGGTATATTATTGTTGCGGCCGCTACCTTGAACGCATTGCATTGATATGAATTCTTCTGTTCTCTATAATAATGACTACTAAATTATAATACTATTCTATACCAATGTAGAAACACAAAGTTCGACGACCCGATAAACGTTGAGGTTCCATCATAGTGATAAGTAGGGCCCTCGCGCCGGAATGCAAAGTAGGCTTACGCTTCACGACAATCATGCTTAGTGTAAATAAATAAATATAAATAAATAAAAAATAAAATGATGACTAGGTTGGAACGCTTGCCTAGAAGATGCCTATTCACTCTTGCCTTGAAGGAGAGATGGTTGCTCGATCCAGGTGGCTCAAGTCCACGATTCAAATCATCTATTTTCATTGTTCACAACTATGATTCTTTATCTCAAAATCCTCACTCCTGTGGGGTAAAGCGCAACTTGCCCCTCCGATCTAGATGATATAAGAACGTCGATAGTAAATTGTAATCCATTCATCACAATTCACAACTAAAGACAGAATAGACGAGACGCCGAGTCTCAATCTAGACTTTACAAAAATAATTCTTCAGTTTTTTTTTTTTTAATCCACTACAAGCTAGCCCTTGACTACGATCTCATCTGATGGTAAGTGATGATGTCTAAGATGGTAGCGGGCTAACCTGTTAGGGGCATGGCAGTTATATTAAACCCATACCCCTTCGGTTTCTACACGGCATCGTACCGGAACGCTAAATCGCTTGGCGGCACGTCTTTGCCGGTAGGGTGGTAACTAGCCACGGCCGAAGCCTCCCACCAGGCCAGACCAGGGAAAATTCAGAAATTATAAATTCCCAAATTGACCCTGACGGGGATCGAACCCGGGACCTCCGCACGTTAAGGCAACAGCGCTACACACTGCGCCACGGAGGTCGTCAAATTTTGGATAGAATCAGACGTTACTTTGCGGAAGTTCATGAGTTAGCAAGAAAAGATTACAATTATTTTGCTATAATCCGCCCAAAATTATTCTTAAGTTCTTAAAGAATTCTTAAGTTCCCTACTGACAGTACCTTCTGAGGAGGTCAGCGACGCGACGGTGCAACTGCAGTAGTAGTGGTACAAACGTACAAACGTATAAATTCTTCAAAACAAATACTAACTAGGTACTGTGGCTCTTTTTTCTGGTGATCCTCAAAACAATGAAATCATTAAACGAAACAGCGTAACTTTTGACTGGATGATGCCCGGGACTTCGTCCGCGTGGGTTAAGTTATTTGATTCCCGCGGGAACTGTTTAATTTGCCGGGATAAAAAAGTAACCTATAGCCTACCCGGGATACAAACTATCCCTGTACCAAATTTCATCAAAATCGGTTGAACAGATGAGCCGTGAAAGCAGCAGCAGACAGACATACGAACAGATAGACAAACATACTTTCGCATTTTTAATATTAGTATGGATAACGTAGACGTTGTATAATAAGACCATGTTTGAAAGGCCAGCACGCTTTATAAATTACTATTTACTTCAACTATTTCCACAGAATACAGTGTCGCATAGATTGAAACAAAAGATACGACACTCGCTAATGACGACTCAGCTATTATTATTGGTATAATAACATAATATGGGCGCATTGTTTTACTAACTTGGTCCGCGCCCATATACGTTGGTAATCTAGCAACTGTGTGCATTTTCCATCATAAAATCGAAATATACTAATGAGTGTGTTATTATAAATGGTGTCTTGTGCAGTATATTAGTATCTACCTAATGGTATATACATAACTACTAAGATCGTATGATATCGATCGCCTATAGTTTATATTGAGTAGCGGCCTGTAAGCGTTGATATTGACCATAGATGGCTAACTTGAAAAGAAAGCAGTAAATCGTTCAAAAGGTTTAGTTTGCGTTGTAGAAGAAGAAGAAAAAGAAGAAGAAGAAGAACTTTAGCATTTGTTGGTAGAACCTAGTAAATGAAGAAGGACAGAAAGACAAGTTTTAAACACAGTTACCTATTTACGCATTTTGTGTCTAAGAATCTACGAAGCGCTACACGCAGCTGGACTGAAGCATATTGCGAGATATAGCTTATAAGAATTGGTTGGCAAGACATTAATGGAAGGGGTCAAGGCACTCAGTACTTAATGGAGAATAAGACGCAGAGAGAATTTCAAGTTTTTTCAAGAATAATGTAGCATATAGGGAGTTTAATGGCATAGTAAACTGAGTGGTAGGAGCACAATTTTTGAGAAATATGATATGGTCCAATGTGGTTATGGAATTGGTAAGCTAAGCTTATACAAGCTACCTACCTACTAACTAACTAACTTATTATTGTCGTATGACAATAATAAGATTGGACGTCAAGGAATTTGGATAATCAATGTCAAAATTATGGTTTGATGACAATGGGGCTGATTCTGTAGTGCACAATCTCTAAACTAAACTAAAATTAGAGCATTACAAATATTGCTAACCCTTTCATAATACTTCCTACGGAAAGGGACAGAACTAGATTTAAAGCTGCCATTTTAGTTTAGTTTAGAGATTGTGATACAGAATCAGCCCCAATGTCAACTGAATTGTCACTGTCAATCTCTCTGAAGAAAGATCGAGACCGGAAGGCACTTACAACAAGGATGTACATTGTAAATAATGAGTGACGTAGAAAATCTGTATACGAAGGGCATTACATAGCAATTAGCACCGCAGTTACGCACGTGCACTTTATTTTTATGGTTAAACAATGCGGACCGGTCTGATCGTACTGAATTTGGACAATCACTTTCTCTACACGTGCCTCAGTCACATAAGTCATGACCAGCCCCTCAGATTCTGCAAAATTTTTCGATAAGTTTGTTTCGGGTCTTTGATTCTTAATAAGTCTACCGGCAAAGACGTACCGCCAAGCGATTTACCGATCCGGCACGATGCCGCGTAGAAACCGACTAGGGGTATGGGTTTAATATAACTGCCATACATCTAACAGGTTAGCCCACTACCATCTTAGACTGTATTGTCAGTTATTATCAGGTGAGATCACAGTTAAGGGCTAACTTGTAGTGGAATAACTTTGCTAATAACATACCTGCATATTATGCTTTGTCCTTCATAACGTCTCAATATCCAAGGTATTCAAAACAAACTAAAATTACGAAAAATCTCTTGTAACTTACGTGTAATCAAACGAGGCCAGTACGGCATTAGATAGGTAGAAATCCCCAAGTCTTAACATGGAAGCCTCAAGGCTGTTGTAACGGCCGGACGTGTCTGTTTGTATAATAAGTATTGTGTGGTGAAACAATGCCTCGCACACCGACGAAAACGTGTATGGGAGAGAACATGTTATGGTGGATGATCAAAATTCGGATATTGATGGCCCTCCTTATACGGTTCTCTATATTGGTCTTCGGACAAGGTGATCCTTGCATTGTATTTATTTCAACAGCTGCTGCCAGCGACTTCGACGGCGTGGATTGATATTTTTGGTTGGTTCGCGCGGGAACTCTTTAATTTTCCGGGGTAAAAGGTAGCCCATATGTTATTCCAGACTATAATCATACCAATATTATAAATGCGAAAGTGTGTTTGTTTGTTGGTTTATTGGTTTGTTGGTTTGTCCTGCAATTACGCTGCAACAGAGCAACGGATCGACGTGATTTTTTTTTGCATTTGCATGGGTATAGTTGGTGACCTGGAGAGTGACATAGGCTACTTTTTATCCCGGAAAATTAAGAAGTTCCCACGGGAATCAAATAAAACTTATGAAGGAAATAGCATTTTGGATCTAAATAATCCCTTCTCAAAGGAGACTGTTGACTTTGTTACGCGATTTTTCTCTCGCAAGCTTATTTTAAGCATACTGATGGGTACCTTTGGCCCAGAGGCAACCAGGGGTGGTCTTTTTGATTAGGGTTTTATTTTTATTTTTGTTAGTAGGTATATAAGGATTTTAGATTAACGTCTATAAGTTTTTATTATATCTTGTAATTTTGTTTTGAATGAATAAATAATTTTAAGCATACTCGATTGAATTTTATTACTCTTCAACTGGTCATAGAAAATATTCATCACGTAACGTCAAAAAATACCCATAAATATTCATTTGATACATATAACTTGATTAATGTGATAGGAAAATAGTGTGTAACAGAACATTAAAATATGTAAGATTTACTATTACGCATCTAATATTAACATAATAGCATCAATTAACTGAGTAAAAGTGTGGAATAGACTACTCACCGAAAACTAGTTTTTGAAACCAGCAAAAGCAAAAGTTCCGAACCATTAGTGCCTCAGAAACCAGTTTTAGGAGTGAAGTAGCCCTTGAAAATGTTAAAACATCTATAGAACTATGTAAACGACATGATTAGTATAAAAACAAAGAGGCCCTATTAGAAATAATCAAGGGATGGTAAATTAATTAAAAAATATAATTGAAGTTTTACGAAATCAAACGAGAGACCAAATCAAACAGTCCAGAAAAAACTAAGTACAGTTCGCAGTTAAATGCAGAGCAAATGTATGTGTCACCATACATTTACTCTGCATTCAACTCACGCGCGAACTATATACAAAATCTATCACTCTGATGTTTGGACCATACATTTACTCTGCATTCAACTCACGCGCGAACTTTACACAAAATGTATCACTCTGATGTTTGGGATGTGAAATACCATAGATCAAGTTGGTAGGTACGCGCTGTGTAAGCTGGATGCAGCGATGGTATATTTTTACTACAACTAGACTAGAACTAAGAAAAAGACCTTTTGAAAAAGTCAGAACATGTAAACAATTGGAGATAAAGGAAAAGGTTCATTTTAGGCCTACTCTTGTACACTCTACCATGAATAGAGGAAAATACGTAGATTGTGTTAAAAATATAATAATTTAGAACGGCAAAGTAAATAACGAGCAAAAAAATAAAAATGTATCTCAAGTTTTTGATACGTTTCCAAGATGGCAACCTTTAGCCATAGAGAAGGCAGTAGGCGCGAAATGTATCAAATGTCATTTCTGACAGTCATTGTCAAAATAACGTGTTTTTCTTTTGAAAACGTCAATAAATATGAATCCGCCATTGTTACCCACTCATGTTTAGTTGGTTCCATAACTTGGAAAGATTAAATAATTTTACCACTGAAATTACGACGAATTCGTAGATTTGAGCAATTAAAACTGGTCTAGTATTTTATTTTCCTTCATTTCTCTGCTTGTACAAGACTTGGCCTACGCCCCATACAAATCTGAACCGTCTCCTTTGCGTCAGCTTTTAAAAGGATTACTGCGTAAATTTCGAAGTTTTGAAACCAACCAATGACGAAACCTCGTATTACCTTAGTCCCACATAAGAACAAGAGATTAGATGAAGGCTTGCATTGATTGACGCACATATTACTTCACAGTAAATAGCTTAGCGAACCGCTCGCGTGAAACACTGACCTCATTGCGGGTTGCATGACCGAGAGGAATTCTGATTGTCGTTAGAAAAAAAAACAGAAAAAAAAGATTAATGTGGATGGGTAGTAAGGTGCTACGAGTAGTTATTAAAGACTAGCTGATGCCCGCGACTTCGTCCGCGTGGATTGAGGTTAATTTTTCGGGATAAAAGTAGCCAATGTGTTATTCCAGACTAATCTATCTCTGTGCCAAATTTCATTCAGATCCGTTCAGCCTTTGTGGCGTGATGGAGTAACAAACATCCATCCATCCATCCAAACTTTCTCATTTATAATATTGGTACAATTCTCCGATTTGGATACAGTTAGCTGACTGGGTACATAAGCGAAAGGTGCGTTAATGAGGAAGCCTTAATACTGCAAGATGCAGTGCATTGTAACATCTGCAGTGTGCAATTTCAGTCCGTAACAATTTGCAGTCAATGATTAGACAGTCGGCGGTCATCAAAATAGAGCCAGATTTCCACATAAGCATTGTTTTTGGAGGGAAACTTCTTTAGAATTGTTGTGATTTGAAAATTCAACGAAACGAAAAAATAAAACATAATTATACAGGATTTAGTCTGCGAGAGAATGAGATAGAATACAAATTATAGGTATTTATCTCATTCTCTCCTAGGCTACTCTTCTGAAGTTTCACTTCTGCCACTATATACTCGTGTGCTTCTGCCGTGTGTGAATTGTACACGCACACTTTTTTAATGATTTAGCAATAAACCATGACTTCTTTGGGCGTAAGTTTTTGAGTAGATAAAACTAATAAATACTAGCGGGTATATAAATGACTGTTATTTAACAAAGAGAGCGCGGGGTGCTTCCAAGGAATTTGTTTGTAAAAATTTCGCTTTACTTTATAAACTAGCTCCTGTTTGAAAGACACCAATTACAATACTTACCGTGGAAAATGGAAATACTATTTCAGACAAACAATTATTTAATTTACTTATGCATAAAGCAAATATTTAAAGCGCAATCAATGTTAGCAATCGCTTTAATATTCTTCATGTTGTAATAAAATAATAATACCGTAACTGATGCAATGTATTATTGCCTTAGAAGCAATGTATCATTGTCTTAGAAGGCCACCGACGCTTGCAGTGGCCCCTGATGGTTTGATTCTTCGATAAACTTATTTAAACTTTAAAATTCTTTCATGTTTAAAATTTCTACGAAACACTAGCACAGAATAGGTAATAACGACACTAGCTCGTAAATTAAGGAGAACCCAGATTAATAGCGGGACGCGTAAAGACATTTATAAAAATTGGTTCAGAGTTCAGACCGTATGCCAAGGTTATGATTTTTTTTTAAATCGTATAGCTTTTAGTACATATTATATAAGCGTTTTTATAATATTAAATTTATCATGGTCAGTTATGTCAAAATTTAATGTTAAATTTAACATCGATGTCCAGTTTACCTAACCATGTAACAACCGGGGTAGGGAGGTAAAAAAGATCCCTAGGTGAACCCTGGTAGGTTGGTCGTGATATTTCTTAACATAGCGGCAATATAGTATGTCTGTAGATTATTAATTAGATTATAGATATCATAGTCAACGTCTGCTATATCCATTCCCGTATAACACTTTCCATTTTAAACGGCTTCATAAATTTCCATCAGGTGTTAGCGCAGTGAAATCCGACTTTATGGAATTAATGAATTTAATCGTTTCTAATACGATTGTAAGCAAATATCTAATTATTATAAAAAGGCGTTTCTGGTTTGACCATAACAAGTTTGAAGTATTTTACACGCATAAAGGTACAGCATAAAGCTTTACTTTCTTTGAATGAAGATTATGTAAATGATAGAGGAGCATGGATTTGATCGCTCCAGCAATGCTGGGGACAGTGGTTACTTATGTATCTACATGTTACATTGATATAGTAATTGTAAATGAATTATTTAAAAAGAGCAACCACCGAATTTCTTGCTGGTTTTTCTCGGTACGAATGGCATTCCGAACCAGTGGTAGATTCACTTCACGATTCAAAAGTACTTGTAAAAAATTCAAATACTTGAATAAAAAACATTTGATTTGATTTGATTTGATTTATCAGAACATGTTTGCTTGGTTATTCGTTATAGCACAAGGAAAGGATACAGAATAAATAAAAGCTAAATAGCACAGTATGCAAAGACCTTATGCTTAGAATCTTAAATGATATTCTATATGAGTGAATAGGCATCTTCTTCACTAAGCATGATCGTCATCAAGCGTAAGTCTATCTCGCAAGAACAATTTTTAAAAAACGTACTCGTAATTTTGAAAATTCATTACAAATTCTCAAAAGTTGAACGAGTGCAAAGCAATAATTTAATTAGTTTATAGGTTTCTATCTAATCCACATAACGCAACAGTTATACATTTCACAGCTGTAGCTGTAATGCAACGCAATAGGATATCCTCTTCCGTTCCTACTGGCTGCTGGTACTTGTTCTCAATCGTTTCATATTCCTTTTTCAATGGCAATCGGAATCCATGTTACATAGCAGCAACTCATATCGAGGGTAATGGATTACGCGAACGCAAACGAATTTAAATTATACTGTGAGGTAATAAATGCAACTAGCAAATCTTTTGAAATCTTTGGTTCGAGACAAAGAAGGTCATTGGTTCGAGATCAACGAAATTATTGCAATGCCTGACCTGGTATAGTTTCTTCTATTTATATTTTACTATTCATTGGTCCTTGTTCACAAATTTATCCTGTGATTAGATTGAGATTTTCGTTATTCCGAGAACTTGGGGATATTGCTATGCAGCCGCCAGAGGTTCCAAACTGAGCGTTGTCCTTTTAGACCTAAGTATAATTCCCTCGTATGTGAAAATAGGATCATCCCCTATTCTCGTTCAGACTATATAGTATAGCCTACTTCTATTTTTTTCTCTGTCTTCTTCGAATTAAGACTAAACTAGTCTGATAAACAAGAGTCTAAAGTGGGTATAAGTATAATCTAAGATCTTGGAACATAACATTTATTCGCTTCCATCGAAAAATATATTTTTAGGACTTTTTGTGTATCAAAAACAGATGTGTCTTCACATTCAAAGAGTATGCATTCATTGAACTTATAAGTAATAACCCTTGAAGGAAGATCACTGTTTGTCTGGCGCCTCATAGAACGTTCTATATTATCCTGCAGTGCATATGGATACTAAAAATAAATACATATCTCAATGCATTTGCAGTAATTAATTAAGAATCAATTACCAGTCCATTAATCAATAATTATTATTAGATCGGCTGTCGTTTGAGGGAAAGGGGCTGTGACCCACGTTCTGGTTCCTACCTGGTTCAAAGGTTATCCATCGCCATTCAGCGAGGCAATGCTGCAAGTTTGATGGGTACCTTTGGCCCAGAGGCAACCAGGGGTGGTCTTTTTGATTAGGGCTTTTTTTTTATTTTTGTTAGTAGGTTTATAAGGATTTTAGATTAACGTTTAGTCTATAAGTTTTTATTATATCTTGTAATTTTGTTTTAAATTAATGATAATTATAAATTACCAGTCTATAATTCATATATTTTGTCACTGCTGCTCTGCAAAAATTATTTTGCTTCAATAATAATATTATAAGTAAATAGACAAAATTTGTGGATTCAAACCGGTGTATGTGATTTGTGTACCTACCGGTTTGGCTTGTTCTAGAAATCTAATCCAATTTTAAGCAAGTCTAAAAATGAGTCCGGTGGCATTTCCGGTGACATAACAAAATCTATTGAAATGTTACACGTGTAGTATTTTGGGAAAGGTACATAGTGCTACCAAAACTATGAGTAGCAAAGCCGATGGATATGGGAGTTATACTAGTCCCATGGCACCTCATAGTATCGGAGGCCAATCTGGAGACGAACATAGATCTTCTTTGGCACTTTCAGTCTGCTTAGTCACTACCTGTTGTCAAAGAACTTACATTTTTTAAAACTGGTTTTTCGGATAAAGCGTTATACTTTATCTAGAGATAACAAAGTAAAAAAGTGAATATCTTGAGAATCGGAACGAAGTAATGCTAATTAAGAGATTCTTTACTGAACTGAAAAAACAAGATGTTTTATCTATCTAGTCAGACACGTCTTGCAACACAATTCATCAAAGGTTTGAAACAGAACATCGAAAATAACATAAACATAACAAAGCTAACACAGCAGTGAATCTAAAGTGTGATTTTAAAGAATGGTGATAAAGCTACCAATCGATACATTGGTTGAGGTTCAATTAAGAGAAATGTACGAGTATATCTATGAATAAAAGATAGACAGGCAACTATATTAACTACGTAATGCGGTATATGCTATTCAAAACGATTAAGAAAGATACCTAGTATTATTAGTTACGAAAGCCATACAATTCCATGTGTAATATAGTTCCACGGTTCAAGAAGCGTGTGTAAAATGCATGCATACAGTTAATGAAATTCTTAGCGGCTAATTGAATAGAAGATTAGTAAGCAAACTATTTACACCTGTAAAATAAAGGGTACTCAGACTTTTGTCTATATAGAGCAGCTTTTGCATATAGATGAAGAATTAGTCTCACCGTTGTCATTAAGACTTTTTCAGACTTTTATCTATAATTCGATTGTAGCCAAATAATGATTGACAGAGTTAAAATTCGACCGTTTTTTTTAAATAAAAATTAATGTCTTTTTGGGTTTAACCTATCATAGCATTTAAAAGGTTGGATATTTTCCGGCTTTGTTTTTACATTTCGAAGTTGTTATACTTTTTACAACAAAGTTGTCTTTTTAGGAAAGCTACTAAGCTTTGGTAAACCCATTAAGTTATGCAAGCAATCATCAATTGTTTCGTGTTTTAGGAGCGTCATTTTAATCTAGTAAAAAATATGATAATCGCTGGTAATCGACGTAGCACTCTCGTCCGACACAAAAACTTCTGGCATAGTTTCATGCGCGGGAGATTGCAATTTACCACACACACTATAAAACACGATTCATTGCTACGTTGCAATATAACCTAAGATAAAGTAGCCATGACACTTTTGTAACGTAGTCACATGCAAAACATAGAAAAACTGTGGTTTAGTTTGTCTATAGCACAAACAAAAAATAAATAAAGCGCCTAATTTAACTTATCAAAGAATGATTACAAAAACTTTTTGGATGTGACCATGAGACCAAAGAAGTCAATGAATGACCAATTTAAAATTTACTATGTTTAGATAGGTAATTAGTTTGTGACAGTAACCTAGGGTTATTCCGAAAGTCAACTGCTGGTAGGTAAATACCAGAAAAGTAAATTGAATTTAAGTAAAAATCTTAGAATAGATCATCTGAGTACAATGTCATATTGTGTTATGAGTAGAGGATAAGTGAGAGGGTAATAGAAAGCAAAATAGATTTGCGAGTTGGTGATAATGAAAAAATACCCGGCTGGCTTTGTTATGACTTATATTTGGCTCTTCTTAGACTAGGGCGCGTTTGAAACACTCGTAGCTTAAGTTTTACGATATCATTAAAAAAAGAGCTATACTGCTGAGTTTCTTGCCGGTTCTTCTCAGTAGAATCTATTTTCCGAACCGGTGGTAGAATCATGAAATTTCATAAGTGCCTTAAGTTGTCCTACGTGAAATAAGTAAATCATTTCATTTCGTTATTTATTATCATCATCACCATTTACCTATTATTGACGTTCAAAATGTGTAGTATAATAAAAATAGTGTATCAATGTTAAATAAAGAACTGTGACCTGAATTGGACAAGATAACACAGAAAGGATACCGAGTGCAGTAACTTTCCCTGGTTAAAAAGGGAACGTTTCAAGGAGTGGCAGTGGCACGGCATGACCTTTGCTAAGAGATTACGGTTGTTTTATATCAATCAAAGTGGGATTTAAAGGAATCTGTCACGATAGATAATATTATTATGTAGTTAGAAGACGTTTAATTCTTTTAAACGTAGTTAAAAAAAGGAACCGTGCTGGTACGAAAGTAACACAGATTAAAAATTATTAGCTGATGCCTCTAATTGAAGGACAGATAAATAAATAAACAAACATTTGCAATTATATTACTAGTAATTAGTAATTCTAATAATAACTTCAAAACATAAGTAATTGAATTGATTTTTATTCTGCCGTTGGAATTAAGTATAACAGTATAACAATATTTATTAGTTAATAAACTTTCAAAGATCATAAAATAATAAAGAGAGCGATGCGAAGTAATCACAGATCACGGTTCAACGACACTTGTGAGACGATTTCTTCAACCTATAAAACAAAACAATAAATGTCATAATAAGAAAAACTGTTAACAATAAACTTACCGGTAGAACAAAATCCAATCAAACGCACTACACATTCACTTAGTAACAAATCATTCAGAACAACCACTAGCCACTAAAGAAAGTCATCATTCTGGTATACTGATGATGTATCTTGATATTAATAGCGTCTTCTTAGCGGGGGATTCTATAACGCGAATAAATCGATCGAAACCGTACACATGTTGCCTTTACAACGGCCGATCCAAGTGTGTAGCGTCAAAACACGATCGCCGCCTATCATGACCCAGTCGAAACTGGGTGAAATGTACGGCATATTATACCTGAATTCTTTAAAGCCTTCGTCGATGCTAATAACCCAACTGTATTGAAATTTAACCTTAGTAACTGTAGCAGTAAGAACGATAATCCTTTTGAATTTAAATCCTTTTAGTATTTTACGTGGGACATAAGTAAAGAATAAGAGACACGCAAGAAGTTAAAAGGATTACGGATAACAATGTGGTTTCGCAAAACTGTCTCATTATCTTAGTACAGTTACTTACATACCGCATTAGAGTAATAAAAAAGTGAAAGTAAATCCATTATCCTAATTACCCGATTCTATTAAGGAGCTAATTACATGGGAACCAAACATAATGTGTATGGCGAAAATGAAATCAGTATGCTCCTGTGAAATTGGTATAACATTACCAGATTTTGCAAAAGGATAATCGTAACAAACTACTTAACCAAAGTCCAATGACCAGAAGACCTAGAATTCTTGAATAGAGACGATTCAGCCACAGTCTAGGAATGCATGTCCATAGCACTAACGTTCAACTTGTGGTTATAATTACACCGACGATACTTATGAGAGAGTTTCCTTTCTGTTTTTATAACAGATTCTCAATAATGCTAAAACAAATTGGGATAATGGAACAAGTATCAATCTAATTAACTAAGGATTTGCTGTGCACAGCAATGAAAAGATAATTAGAAAACAGCAATGATATTTTATATAGGGAGAAGAGTGGTTTTTGTTGACATTATTTAAATAAATTTTGACGACCTCCGTGGCGCAGTGTGTAGCGCTGTTGCCTTAACGTGCGGAGGTCCCGGGTTCGATCCCCGGCAGGGTCAATTTGGGAATTTATAATTTCTGAATTTTCCCTGGTCTAGTCTGGTGGGAGGCTTCGGCCGTGGCTAGTTACCACCCTACCGGCAAAGACGTGCCGCCAAGCGATTTAGCGTTCCGGACGATGCCGTGTAGAAACCGAAGGGGTATGGGGCCATGCCCCTAACAGGTTAGCCCGCTACCATCTTAGACTGCATCATCACTTACCACACATCAGGTGAGATCGCAGTCAAGGGCTAGCTTGTAGTGGATAAAAAAAAAACTTACTATAGTAAACATCAAGCCACAGCATCAAGCAAATGACCATGACATTAATGTCATGTTCACTAGAATGCACATTTATTCGTAGATGATGTAGATTAGTTTTTTTTAATACACTTTTTGATCTATAGTTTTCTTTGCTTTATGCAAGAAAATGCAGTAAAAATTCTTGATAATTTATTTTAATGCGAAGATTATTGACAAGAAGTCAAACAGACAACAAAAGATAATTTATTGAGCTGCATAATTTACATAGTTAAACATAGAATCTTATTATGTAGGCTTACGTAACTAACTTAAAGAATTTAATAAAAAAACAGACTGGCAAAGTAAAATGCAAAGGGCAAGAAAAGGGCTTTCTTTAATAAATGATTTTCAGTTCGTGTAACTGTTTTTGAATCAGTTTTCACAGATAATTTGGTTATACCTACTACATATTTTGCTTACTGTGACTTGCATAAGTTTTTAGTTTTTGATATATCTGGAAGCAACTAGTTCTCTGAGAGTAAAGAAGATAATTAATCGGTTACGCTTAGAGTTTTGAAGTACCTAACATCTTAATGCATAACTGCGATGAATGATCTTCCTTAAATGGATACAAGTTATGAGTGTATCAATGCGCCTTCCTGGATTGAAGAGAAGGTTACAAATCAGTCGTGCGTAGCAAACAAATGCAATATACGAGTAACTATGATACCCATTACCCATGCTCCTAGACGGCACTAACAAATCGATTATGATTGAATCGATAAACGCGGTTTTGTACTATGCCATTGTATCAACCGCATTATGATTAGAAATGTTACGTGCTTCATGCATGAAATAAGAATTAGGAAAAAACTTTTTAAGTATATCAGTTTCATTAAATTGTCATCCATGTTCAAATCGATTCATCACATTCGGTTAAGCAAGTTTATGTAAGTTTTATAAAAATTATGGTTGTGTATTTTTCTGTGGCTCTCCGCTTTACAACCTAGCTTGTACTCGAAAAATCTAGTCTATGTTTGTTTCGTTTAATATCTTTTACTCTCTACTAGTCAGTAATTACTGTACCT
This sequence comes from Erebia aethiops, assembly GCA_923060345.2. Taxonomy (NCBI): domain Eukaryota; kingdom Metazoa; phylum Arthropoda; class Insecta; order Lepidoptera; family Nymphalidae; genus Erebia; species Erebia aethiops. Next base: position 17,112,837 of record OV281091.1, on the reverse strand, counting down.
GCCCTAATTAAAATCTTGGTTTAGGTACGTTATCAAATATGGCAGAAACTTCAACATATCAATTCCAACAGAGAGAAAGCTACACAAATCAGCCGTTCTTATCGGATTATAACTTGCATGTGAAATCCAGCTTTAAGTTTAAGTTACACGTCTAAGTTTACGAGGAAGCCCCGGAAATACTTGCTAAGGTTTCCTTCCCACTTGGAATCGATTATTGTGTAAGTCGATAAACGCATCTCGATTACAATATGAAAGTACTTAATCACCATAACTCAAGAGCTAAGACGTATCTAATTTTCGGCTTTCTATTTTCTAAACAAATATAATTAGTTAAAATTATAAAAAGTTAGACGTAAAATTACCTATACTATTTTCTTAAATTAATACACCTAACTAGCTAATGCCCGCGACTTCGCCCGTGTGGATTAAGGTTTTTTATAACCTCGGCTATATTAATTGAGGATTTTAATTATAACCGCGGGATAAAAAGTAGCCTGTGTTATTCTAGACTACGAGTATCTATCTGCGTGCCAAATTTCATCCAGCCGTTTTGGCGTGATTGAGTAACAAACATCCATCCATCCAAACTTTTGTCAAGGAATTTATTAAGACACATTTTTGGAGGGAAATTTGAAGCGCGGAGACGAAGTTAAAAAAAATTTAGATAAAAATTGAATCTTGAAAGTAAAGGAAGTTTCAATTCTAATCAAAACTATCTCCTGTTTCGCAATATTATGTTCTCACTTCTCAGTCTAATTTGCTTTTGCATATTATACGGAACATCCTTGTTGCGGCAGTTGCAATACAACATTACGCACTCTGCCGATTTTATGATGCTATAAACGAACTAGTCTATTTAGACGTTACACGCAATAGCCCATAACACAAAATCAATTTCAAGTGGTAGATTACTTAGAGGTTCTTAATGTTTTGAACGGTACAATTCAGTTAAGATACTGTATAGCAGTTTATTGTATCGCTGCAATGATTTATTGTGCGTGTCTAAAAACCGAAGCCTAAAATCCGAAACAAGGCTGAGATCTGGTGAACTTTTACGTAAATTTCACGAAAGATTTCTTTCGCAGTCAAGGGCTAGTTTGTAGTGGATAAAAAAAAAAAAAAAGATTTAATTTGTTGGTATCTAAGTAGGTATTTATACACTAGATGATTCCCGCGACTTCGTGTGTGCGGATTAAGATTTTTGATTCCCGCGAGAGCTCTTTGTCCCGCCTATGTCCTTGGGTCCTTCCCCTGGGTACAATCTACCCCTGTACCAAATTTCATCAAAATCGGTTGAACAGATAAGCCGTAAAAGCATAGCAGACCGACAGACACACTTTTGCATTTATAATATTTGTATGGATTTCTTTGGTATTTTATAAAAGGGAAATCAACAACTTTAGCATGTTTTACTCTAATCAAGGAATTATCGTTGCTATGCTTGTACATTTATGAGATAAGCATCTAAGCTTATACATATAGAAGAATTTTCGAACGAATATCCTTCTTGTATGAAAAAGAAAATACACTTTCGATACTACCATAAATTATCACAAAACTACACACTACAATATACACACTATAAACACACACAAAGCTACGCTATATGCTATGCTACGCTACATGCTATGCTATATGCTATGCTATGTGCTATGCTATACTATGCTATATGCTATGTGCTATGCTATGCATATAGCATATAGCATTTCTCTGCTACCACCAGAAATACGAAACTGTATGAACTGGCTGAAAAAAAAAAGATTCCGACAAATTGAGAACCTCCTCCTTTTTTTGAAGTCGGTTAATAATACCCACTTTCATACTAAAATTAGTAAAAATAGATTAAAATTTAGAAATTTAAAAAATAACTGCACTAAATTAGAGAAGTAATCGACAGAATCTATTTACTTCGAGTCCCGAAAGTATCAAAACTACCGGTTTTGTGGTGTGGAGAACCGGTACTGAAAATATTCAAAAGTCTCGGGAATTCCCGATACTTTCGATACCGGGAATTCCCGGGAGCATGCCATACTAGTTACCTTGTAAATTTTGCATGTCAGCAATGACGAAACATATTTGTTCTTTTTATTAGTTTGTCATCTTAATTGTACAATGTTTCTTGCAAATAAATAAATAAAATACCAAACAAATCTGAATAAAGTCTGGCTATAATACATCACATTATTCAATTTGAAGTCGCTTACCTAAGACTGGCTTAAATTAAAAAGAAGAAAAGAAACCACAAATAACACCAAAACAGTATGATGTCTTAGTTTACGTGAGATGACTGCAGATGTAACGGATTTTTTAATGAGATATAAACAAAGCAATTTAGATATGTATTAACATACGTGAGACCGTAGTAGGTCTAATGAGACTGGGCGACCTCGAGTAGTCAGTACTAGTGGCCTGTGGCTACTAGAATTCTTTTCTCAGGCCTAACCCGTGAAGAATGCCAATCATTCACTAGGTAAAACTTGATTAACTCAGGATAGTACCTACTACCAAATAAATACATACTCGTATATTCGAGATGTATCATGTAACATGGGTTTGTTGTGGACCGAAAAACATAATTTTAAGAATCCATACTTCCATACTAATTCTAATAAGTAATATTATAAATTCAAAAGTGTGTCTGTCTGTCTGTCCGTCCGTCCGTCTGCTACGGTTTCATGGACCAACTATAGTCAACCGATTTTGATGAAATTTGGTACAGAGATAGGTTGCTTCCCGGTCAAGGACATAGACTACTTTTTATCCCGAAAACTTGAAGAAATAGAAATAGAAATAGAAATCTTTATTATTGGTTTTATCATAGTATACAGAACAATGTATTCCTGACCCCTAAACTAGGTGGACCCGTATCTTAGGGGCCAGTGCCTTCCCAACATTGATTAAAATATCATAGGCTTAATCTCTAGTAGTTAGTGCACTATAACAATTTAGCATTTTTCAAAAATGTGTTGCGATTTCCATTGTCTCTAACAAGTATTTTTTTTATTTTTTTATTTTTTACTTAACTTTTTAAAATTTTTAATTTTTAACTATTATTCATTCATATTCATATTCATTTTTATTTTGCATTCCAATATAATAGTAATTTACATGTCAATAGTTGATAATAATAACAATGTTCGTAACAATATTGGAACCCCGGTGGGGCACAGCAAAAAAATCAGTGGTCGTAGAGAGACGGCTGCCTTATTTTTCTTCCAAAAAATCATTTAGTTTGTAATATGCTTTATCAATGAGAAATGTTTTTAAAGAGTTGACAAAAGCTGTATATTATGACAAATAGTGACAATTAATGTGAAGTTACATACTTAAATGAGCTTAAAACCTACGCGTGTGTGTGTGTGTGTGTGTGTGTGTGTGTGTGTGTGTGTGTGTGTGTGTGTGTGTGTGTGTGTGTGTGCGTGTATGTGTGTAAATGCGTGTGTGCTACCATACATATCATTGCAAGTTTGCAACTTATGTAATGTTATGAACTAGATCTGTATTTACAATTCTTTCTGTATCTTCATAGTTATAATTAGTAAGGAATTTTTTGAGACAGTTTTTTAGTCCATGTCTACTCATTTTATAGATTTTAGTCTTTCTGTTAATGCATCTATACAAAAATGGGCCCAGGTAATTAAATTGTCGTCTAGCAAATTTTGTCTTGGTGAAAGGTAGGGTAGTGGGCTTTTTATAGGTATTACGTCTATCGTTACTTTCCTGTAATATGGGACACAAATTATGATAGCGAAGTACAGCATGCAATATAAATAGTTGGCGTATGGTCAGAAGTTGTGAATCCTTATATAGCTGTTCAGTTGAATACCTTCGTGGTTTACGCAGCGTCACTTTAATAACGGCTCTTTGCGCTCTTTCCAGTTCTATCATATGTGTAGCTGCTGCACCACCCCATGCTGGAATACAGTAAATGAGTAGGGATTGGCATAATGCAGTATAAACGTTGCAAAGTACCTTTTTGTCTACATAGTCCCGTAAATTTTTAAATATAGGAATTAATCTTCTCACTCTCTTTGCAGTTGTTGTAATTTGGGGTTGCCAGTTTAGATTTTCATCTATGATAATACCTAGGTATTTCATTAGAGGTGACTGCTCTAGATTTTCACACAAACACGCGGTATTTTCTATTTCAATTAAGTTACAAGGGTATGTATGTAGTTTTAGTTTAAAATCTTGCGGAGGCTGAGATGCTCTAGTTATACTGAAACATACAAATTTTGTTTTCGACGCATTTACAGTCAACAGGTTTGCTTCTAAGTTACGAGTAATTTTTCGGATACCTTGCTCTGCTGTTTTTTGTACCTCTTCCCAAGTTGAACCGTGAAACAGTATGGCGGTGTCATCAGCAAATGCAAAAATGTGTCCATTATTGATTTCTAGCTTACATGAATTATTCATATAAGCCAGAAATAGGGTCGGGCCATGTGTACTGCCTTGCGGAATCCCATGAGTGACATTGTTGCTCCCGCTGGTGACACCGGCAACTTTTACAATTTGGCTCCTGTTGTGAAGGTAATCCTTAAACCAGAGCAGTGGTACACCGCGTATTCCTAGATCTTCCAGCTTTAGTAAAAGTAGTGGTATAGAAATTGTATCGAAGGCTTTTTTTAGGTCCAGGAATACTCCCACACACTTCTTTCCTCGGTCCATGTATCTAGCTAGTAAGTTGGTAAATGATATTACTGCATCTTCAGTTCTCCCGGAACTCAAAAAACATTCATCCACGGCATCATCTAGTTTTACTTTTTAGCTAGGCAAGCCTTACGAAACAGACGATCTTCTAACACTGATTTTCTTTTTACTTTAACTTTTATTTTCAACTAGTTCATGGCCGCGACTTCTTCTGCTTTTAATCAGTTATTTTTTATTCCCGCCGGATCTCTTTAATTTTCCGGGATAAAAATGGCCTATGTTACTCAGTCTCAACTTTACCCATGAAAAAAAACACGTCGACCCGTTGCTCTGTTGCAGAGTGATTGAAGGACAAACCAACAAACAAACAAACAATCTTTCGCATTTATAATATTAGTATGATTAAGTATAGCTGTTATCTTGTTAATTAATTGTGTGATTTGATTTTACTTAGGTATCTAATCTTGGTTTAGTAACTGACTTTATTGGTTAGTTTAGATAATAACTATTTTTTGAAGACAGAATGATCACTAATGCCGATAAGTGATTACATTTTTAATCGACTATTATCATGGTGACTATTATAAATGATGGTTTCGAATTACAGTCGTCTGTGCCAGTCTAGTCAATACACAAATAATACGAAATACGCTTGCAAAATGTTGCCTACTTGTAGTATAGTAGTCCAATGAATTATCTAGAACTAGCTGATGCACTAGAACTTATTTTTAGAACTAGATTTCACCCGTGTGGTTAAAAATTTTTTTACTTCCCGCTGGAATTCCTCAGTTTTCCAATTTTCAGGTCTTCAATATGCCCTGCCAAAAATCACGTCCCTCCGTTCCTCCGTGATTGAAGAACAAACCAACAAACAAACAATCTTTCGCATTTATTATATTAGTATGATTAAGTATAGATGTTATCTTGTCCCAAGTTTTGTTAATTAATTGTGTGATTTGATTTTACTTAGGTATCTAATCTTGGTTTAGTAACTGACTTTATTAGTTAGTTAAGATAATAATTTTTGAATACAGAATACAATATGGTGATTTGATACCTAAGATACCTAAGTAAACACTTAGGTATCTAATCTTTGTAAAACTGACTTTATTAGTTAGTATAGATAATAATTTTTGAATACAGAATTTTCACTAATGCCGATAAGTGATTACATTTTCAATCGACTATTATCATGGTGAATATTATTAATGATGGTTTCGAATTACAGTCGCCTGTGCCAGTCTAGTCTATACACAAGGTAATACGATGTAATTAAATTGTCTGTACATTGAACTATATCAAGTTTCGCATACTTTATAGCTTTACAGTGAATACGCTTGCAAAATATTGCCTACTTGTATTATTAGTTAATACTAATAATACAAGTAAGCTGGTTCAATTATATATCATTCATAGAACTAAAATAATTTTTAGTTCTATGAATGATATATAATTGAACCAGCTGATGCCCGTGACTTCGTCCGCGTGGATTGAGGTTTTTTGGTTCCCGCGGGGTCTCTTTCGTTTTTCAGGATAAAAAGCCTATGTGGTATTCCAGACTATAATCTATCTCTGTGTCAAATTTCGTCTAGATCCGTTCTACCGTTGTGGCGTGAAAGAGTAACAAACATCCATACATCCACATACGAACTTTCGCGTAAGGATTTGTAGCGTATGATTTTCTTGATAAATTAGCTTTTTTGCACACCATGAGTAGGAATATTAAATCTAGGACGCGTGTTTTGTAAGACAATTTATTGAATTTTTCAAATTATTGTTATAATAGTATGATATAAATATTATTATAATTAATTTAAAAGTTAATTTAAAATCTAAATATTATACAAACTATACAATAAATTTAAATCAAATCCTTATATAAGTACCTACTAACAAAAATAAAAATAAAACCCTAATCAAAAAGACCACCCCTGGTTGCCCCTGGGCCAAAGGTACCCATCAAACTTGCAGCACTGCCACGCTGAATGGCGATGGATAACCTTTGTTATATTTTACTTTTCTAACTGCTTATCAGACAACAATTTCGTATTCAATGAATCCATGTCCAATCCCGGTGAATGCATGCCGATCATGATACGAGGAAATGGAAGAAACCTTCGTGAAGCCTGACGTCAGAGCACGATCTCTTGTATGTGATTAATTCAATATTGGAAACTTTTTGCAGACGCATTTCTTCTTAGGAGACGAGGAGGAAAATGTTTGTATTCAATCGGTGACTCATGGACTCATGGTCCATGGTGGAACTTCAAATTATATATAAAAATAAAAACCCGGCTGAGTTTGTTGTGGGCTCTTCTCAGACCAGGGCGCGTTTGGAACCCTCGTAGCTTTAGTTTTAAGATACCGTTACCCATTATCACCATCATGCTTTTTAAGTACCTACTTATGTAATTTTTAGACGAAAATAAGTGTACCTACAGTGTACCTATATTTAATAAATAAATGACTATGACTATGACTATGACTATAAGCACAAAACAAAAGACACCTCCTAAATCCTATATTTAAATTTAAATTTATTTATTAACATAAAAATGTTTACATTTAAATGGTTTATAATATATGAAATATACAAATTGAGTATTGAAGTTTTTCTGTGAATGAATACTACATTGTACCACGAGATGAATTAATGTTAGATATTTCCTATAAAGTAGAAAGTTTTATGCTAAAAGGTGTCTTTGAATTAGTAAAATCTTTATTAAATAAAAGACTCGTCTGTAATAACGACACGGCAAGTCGCAACGCAGAATAGGTATTAGGTACAATATACCTAGGTAAGTCAAAATTTCTGTCGTAGCGATGTCTTAAAAAAATCTTAAAATAAGTCCTGGAAAATAATGATTTTGCAAATTAAATAGGTCAAAATGAACTCAAAAATTATATAGGTGAAAATGACTTCAAAATGAGTCTTCAACTTATGATTTTGCGAATTAAGTAAGTTTATGTGCTCAAAAATGGAGATTTCCATTTTTGGTAGATGTAGCAGGGCTAAAAAAAATTAATAAAAGTAGCAATGGCCTTACATTCAGACGGGATAACTTATTCATGAAAACGAGAGTATACACTATAGCTACACCCACTAATGGATGCTAAGTACAGGTACAACAGGTTCCCTCGACTGTTCAAGAGCGTTCACCCCACTTTCCCTTCTTCCTGGATAACCTTAAGCGTTGTGAGGTGGGTTTCCTTTTATGATAATGCCTGTTAGGTTTTTGTGATGGAAGGTGATTGGCCGTGATTGTGATATGATTTTTGCGCTTGAAAACGATCTTTAAGTCTAACTGTCTAGCTTTAAAGATGCGAGGCGCGGCAATTAGCGGCGAATATTCTTTGTATAAGTTTGTATGGAGGTGGGTCCACTTAAGCGACATATGTACTCGTAGCTGGGCCCCAGCATGGAGATGCACTGCGACATAATTGAATAAAGAATACTTGCCGCTACGTTCCGCGCAGAGCCTCTGTAGTAGACCTTTAATTGGTAAGATATCAGTGGTATGCGCTTCATGCATGTAAAAAGGAGTTGACAGTGCTTAGTCGAGAAAAAAAATTAGCTTAGACTGAAAAATAAGAGATCAGTTTTAATGCAATGCATGGTCACGTGTGATTTGCATTTCAAATCACATGTGACCATGCGTACACAGCCGCCCACGGAACAGGGAATATAATCCCTGTTCCGTGGGCGGCTGTGTGCTTATTACTAAGCATGATGAGCCGTGTTACAGCCTTTTACGCGGACGTTTTGTTAAATTTTTTAACCGACTTCCAAAAAAGGAGAAGGTTCGGCGCGTATCTTTTTTATGATGCGTTCGATTATTTAGCTTCCGTCGCAGAGGATCCTGGTGGTATGTAACTTATATAAGCTTTAAACTTGTTCATTTCATTTAGATCTCAATACATGTGTATCTTATGAAAATGATACGTGATGATTTAATTCAATTAAAACAGGACGTATCATATTCATAAGAGACATGTCACATGACACTGGTTCGGATTCTAGTGAAAAAAGCCGACAAGAAAAGAAAATTTGCGATTTCGTGGCGTGACATGTTTGAATTGTGATTTCGACATTATTTACATACCCCTGTACATATGTACGTTACTAGACAATTTAAACAAGTTTATTTTGCTTGTAGAAACGTCTTCGCGCAAATATTTTATGACTAAACCTGTCTTTAGATGGTTGGGGAAAATTCGGCGACAATACCTTCTGAGTAAGAGCGAATACGAGAGTTCAATGAATCATAATTTACTTTTAGTCCGTCAGTTATGTAAGTTTATTTAACGCCTACACATTATGAAACCTCCACTGTTGAAGCATTGAAAATTTTCTTTGTTAGCGTAGGTAAGTGAAAATGTAAATGACTAAAAAAGATGTTTCCCTCATAAAACCTTGTTGGAAAGGCGCTCTGGCTCTCTGAGCAGATACAATTAAAATTTTTATACTAGGTACTCCCGCTCGGAAAGTTCCTTCTTACTTTTTTCAAAACGAGGTAGAAAGTGCGTCATTGCTACTTCAATTCAATTCAATTTGCGACAAACCAAATAATATGCGGGCCAAAAACAAAGTACATAATTTCATTTCTAACGTGTTAAGCGGTAAGAAAAAGTGTATGAAAATCCATTGTTAACGCGCTGTTTTTGAAGTGAAAAGTTCATTAGCCGCGTTGAGCACTTTTTTGGTAGGGGGTAAATTTGTGGATTCGCATCACCGACATTCATCACGAACATGCTAAACGTCACCGACATGCTCGCGTTGTTACGAAGACAAAGATCTTAAATATGCCTTAGTTTTAAGGTTTGTATTTTTTTTTTTACGCAGAAGTCTCAATGGTGCCATGATCATTTCTTTACGGCCTGGAAGGTCCAGTAACCAGTTTCTCGAATGTCCAGTATGTCAGTTACGTCCAATTACCGGAATGTCCAGTCACCAAATGTATATTTCCCTGAATTTCCAATTCCCCCAATGTCCAGTTCCCCGAATATCGAGTATGTCTGTTACGTCCAATTTTTCGAATAATGTACGTCTTATTACACCTTAAATTTACAACCGACTTTAAAAAGGGAGGAGGTTCTCAATTCGACTGTATGTTATTTTTGTATGTATGCTACGCCGTACGCGATCATTCTACCAATTATGAATCAATTTTGATGATTCTTTTTTTGTTTGGTAGCTAAATTTGTATGGGACCACCCTGGTCCCATACAAATTTTCTCGAAATTGATTTAGCACTTTTTGAGAAAATCAACAAAAAACAAAATACTCGTATATACCCATAATAATGTTTTGGTTTGTGGTTCCCTTTGGTGGACTTTCAATCTCTGTTTTAACTGTTATCTCGGAAACATTAGCCAATTTTAGTTTAAGTCGGTTTAAAAAAAAAAATTATAACATTTGCTGTCATTCAAACTTTACGTGTCAGCTAAATTAAAAACTCAATCGAAATTATTGGAAGTAACACAAAATCAGATGATTATTTCAACGGAAAGACCACAAACAAAAGCAATAAAAAGCTTTCACAATGCATGCAACAAACGTACTAAAATTATACATCAATGCATTCACCTTACAATTATTATTGACATTTTGTTTATGGTTCATGAAAATCCGAGACGCCCTGTCTGGTTTTACACCTTGCCTTTAAAATATGATGCCAATTGGCACCGCTTTCCAGACAGGTTGGTTACACATTACACAATACGGATTGCATAATACTGCCAGAGAAATTCATTGATATTTAATTTAATATTTGATACAAATACATGATAAGCGCTGGATGCTAGCTGGCGCAAGGCCGTTTTCTGAGGAGGTCCTAGCAAGTGCGGATTACTGGTGACTTTCTTGGCGTCTCGAAACTCTGACATAGCCGTGCTGATAATCTGTGCTGATAATAATGATTTACAATTTTTATAATTTCACTTTTTTGTTTTAATGTCTTTATTAAAAAAATATACTATTAATGAGTAGTACCTACCTATTTATTGACAATTTTTTTTATTATAAAGTAAAAAAAACGACCATCCGCCTCTACTCTCTTCCTGAAGGTTGCCTTTCTAGAACGCTCGTGTAAAGATTTCCATTGTAGCCTTTATTCGATCCGTTATTTGATAGGTTAAATATTAAAATCATCAGCTACCGCGAGGATTCAGGTTTTTTAAAATCCCGTGGGAAATCTTATCTTCTTACTAATATTACAAATGCGAAAGTTTGGATGTATGGATGTCGGTATGGATGTATGGATGGATGTTTGTTACTCAATCACGCCCCAACGGCTGAACGGATCTGGATGAAATTTGGCACAGAGATAGATTATAGTCTGGAATAACACATAGGCTACTTTTTATCCCGGAAAATTAAAGAGTTCCAGCGGGAACCACAAAACCTCGATCCACGCGTACGAAGTCGCGGGCGTCAGCTAGTACGGAATAAAAAAGCCCATGTTCCAACTTCCAAACAATTTTTATGCCTAACTGATGCCAGCGACTTCATCCGCGTGATTTAAGTTGCTCCGGAGTGGCGTGAATGAAGGACAACCCAACAAACCAATAAACCAACAAACAAACACACTTTCGCATTTATAATATTAGTATGATATTGTCTAAATTGATTGGACAGATGGACCGCGAAAAGGTGACAGAAACACTTACTTCTATTTTTGTAAAAACGAATACAAAGCATGCATACCATATGCGGGAGCGATGTGGCTGGAATCTGAAACAATAACACAATATCTATTAGCATTGGCGTTACAATACAATCTACATTTCACATGCTATTACGTCATTCGGTTTATTACTTTGTGCTCTACAAAATACAATTAAGAGAACATATAAAGCTGTTTTATTAATGCCTAATTATGTTAGTGTGATAGCCTAGTGGTTTAGGCACCCGACCTCTGGTCGCGGGTTCGATCTCCGGGCCTCTAACTTTTCGGAGTAATGTGCATTTACTTAATTAAATATCACTTCAAACAGTGAAGGAAACATCGTGAGAAAGCTTTGTTTGCCTATATAAATCCGCACTTTCCCAGCGTGGTTACTTAGTTATACTCGTAGTTACTTATATTCTGTGGCGTGGTGGACTGTGGCTAAATGGTTTTCAATCGATTTTACAATCTCTATAGAGTAAGAGAAAATTAAGCTATATATATATATCCTATAAAATATCGATAGGCCGGCTACCTAACAGCGGCGATCCAGAGGTTGGAGTTTCTCCAGAAAAGCTGAATCTTCGCCAATCAATCTCCTATCTCGACAATGTACGATTCTTATGCTATACAATTAGTGGGTAAATCGATGTATGTAATCGTAAGATTGCAAAAACCGTAAGATTGTAATCTAACTAGCGAAATTGTAAACTGTCGACAGATTACAATTTAACGCATTATTTTTCGGTAGATTGTAATCTGTTAGGTATATTAACCCGATAAAACATAACTACCGCGGGCCGGGCATCTAACTGATTATTTATGTCGAACCTTAACCTTACCTACAAGAAAGAGACAAGAAAACAGAAATACAATGGATATTTCAAAAATTGAAACTCAGAACATTGAACGGTTCACAATCTGTCGACAGTTTACAATTTCGCTAGTTAGATTACAATCTTACATTGACATATACAATATTTAGATTTGAACTCGAATGCAATCGCACCATATAACTTATAACAGGTGACGATGCAGCCTGCTTGGTTGATATATTTAACAAGTCTTATTTTCAATTCTCGTTTATTAATGTGCGTAACAATGGATTCTATTCGTAATGGCTTTCGCTCTAAACAGGAACAATGCAAGTTGCAACAATTGATGTCATCAACACTTCCCTGCGAGAAATAACACGATTCTATGCCAATTGCAATCACAATACCCGTGCATTGATAAACTTAAGTTAATTTAATTTTGATTTATGTATTTACTAGCTGATGCCCGCGACTTCGTCCAGGTGGAATAAGTTTTTTTGGATTCCCGCGGGAACTCCACAATTTTCCGGGATAAAAAGTAGCCTATGTCACTCTCCAGGTCCTCAACTATACCCATGTTCAAAATCGCGTCGATCGGTTGCTCCGTTACAGCGTGATTGAAGGACAAACCAACAAACAAACTGACTTTCGCATATTTTATAATATTAGTATGATTAAACCTAATTTTGTTTTTTTAACCGATTTCAAAAAAAGGAGGACGTTCTCAATTCGTCGGAATCTTTTTTTTTTTATGTATGTTCCCCGATTACTCGAAGACGCCTGGACCGATTTTGAAAATTCTTTTTTTGTTTGAAAGGGTATACTTCAAAGGTGGTCCCATATAAATTTGGTGAAGATCTGATGAAGATCTTCGAAGACAGATGTTCCCCGAGATCTTCGAAGACAGATGTTCCCCGATTACTCGAAGACGCCTGGACCGATTTGGAAAATTCTTTTTTTTTTGAAAGGGTATACTTTCCAGGTGGTCCCATGGTCATTAGGTCTGATGATGGAATCCTGGGGAAATCAAAGGAACTTAAATTTTATAAGGACACGAACCCAGATAGTTATTAGGTACAGGTCTGTCTACCTTTCGAGAACCTATTTTTCTTTTTTTTTATATTTACAACACTAAAAAGCAAACAATAAAATTATTTTTAAATAAAAAAAAACCGCCTTCAAAAACTATAAAGCAAACTATGTAGAAGTCGGGCGAGCCTTGCGTCAACTTTGCTTATCCTTGTTATACCCGCCCGACTTCAACATAGTGGGTAGAAATAATAATATGTAAATATATCCAATTATTTTTTGCTTTTTAGTTTTTGAAGGCGGTTTTTTTTTTTATTACTATTCACTACTTGTGTAGAACTCTCGACGCTGCAAATCGGTGTTCTAAAGTAGGCAGTAGGTATCCCGGGCATTAGTCGCGCCGATTGCGCGTGTCGCGTGGAGTAGGTATGCCGTCTTTATAGCAGCCAATTTATATTTATTATATTTTAATTTTTATTATCAGAATATTACTTGCCGAAGTTACTTGTATTGTTGAACTAGGGTTAGTTCATCAATACAAGTTCAGCCTGTGTGTGTGTGTATCGCTACTCTCACTACTGCTAATTCTAGACGAGCATTTCTAGAACATCATTGTAGACTATACTATTTAATTATTACTTAGATATAGAGATGAATGTGCGAACTGTAAACGAGGCGACTCGTCGTTCGCGTCGCGTCTTACCTCTCGTGCGAATGTGTAAATGCACCTTTACATTAACTCACTATTTTATTTTTACTTATTAGTGGAACATTTCCGTCAGCATGTTTCCTATTTGTTTTCCAAGTATCAGATTACTATTGGTTATTTGCATATCGTCGATTTTAATGCAAAAACCTTTCGATGGTAAACCAAACGCCTTTCTATTTAATAATCTTGGGGTAATTGCGCAATGCACTTTCAATTAGTTGGTATTTACATAAATTATAATGATTATAAAAGTTCGTATCGCAATCAAATATGCTGCGAGTGCATGTTCTAAATCACGTTATACCTACTTAGATACTGTAAATAGATAATGTGGCTCCTATGCATACCTACGTATAAAAATAAGGTATTCGTATTTTTTAAATAGTTTTTGACCGTGACTTCGTCCACACGATAGAATCACCGGCAAAGTGGTTGAAAATGAAAAGAAAATTTTTTGGGGGTGACCTTGGATGATAAGCTTCAATGGGGCGCTCATATAAAGACACTAGCGCGAAAACGCTTTTGCTGTCAGGAAAATTTGACAGTTTACTGATATTGAAACGGCTAGGCTTGTCTACTTTGCTTACTTCCACAGTGTTATATCGTACGGCATTTTATTGTGGGGCAGAGCAGCTGATATCCAATCAATTTTTATATTGCAGAAAAGAGCCATCCGTTATTTTTAACCGACTTCCAAAAAAGGAGGAGGTTCTCAATTCGGCGCGTATGTTTTTTTTTTTGTATGTTTGTTACGCGATTTCTCCGCCAATTATGAACCGATTTTGATAATTCTTTTTTTGTTTGGTAGGTCATACTTCAGAGGTGGTCCCATTTTAATTTGGTGAAGATCTGATGAATATCTCCGGAGATGGAGAACGGAACTCCTCAATGGATAAGAGTAAATTGCTTGCGATCAGTGTGATAGTTTTGTAAACAGTATGTTTTAACAATGGTAAAAATGGAACCCTTATTACTTTCTCTTTCCGTCTGTCACAGTCGATTATTTCAGTAACTATTAACTATTGACATGAAATTTGGAATAGTTGTATATAATAGTGGCCCAATATCATGGAAATCAAAAAAAATGAAAATTATTTTTAGTTTAATTAAAAAAGTGGGGAAAATCAGGGGTTTGAAATTCCAAAGTAGGATAACTATACCGAGTGGGGTATCATAATATGGACTTTGTACTTGACTTGTCTAGTTAGACAAGTCGACGAGTAACGATTAAACGACGTTATTCTTAATAACGCTAAGTTTTTACTAGCGTTCTGGTTACATCCTGTATTTTAAAACAGTGGGGCCACTAAAAATTGTGAAATAAAAAATTTTCAAAAAAAAAATAAAAACCGACTTCAAAAACCACAAACACTAAAAAGTAAAAAATAATTTAATTTTTTATGTATACAAGAGTTAATGTAGTTCTATAATAACATTTTTTGGAGTCGGTGCCAATGTGGAGTCACGTCAACAATAATGAAGAGTAGGTAGACGGTTCATGCGGCTAATTGGTACCGACTCCAAAAAATGTTATTATAGAACTACATTAACTCTTGTATACATAATAAATTAAATTATTTTTTACTTTTTAGTGTTTGTGGTTTTTGAAGTCGGTTTTTTTTTTTTTTATAAACTCGGATCACGCGTATCACTTCGTGAAAAATTTAAAGAGATTGGTGTTCTTACAGTGCCTTCACAATACATATACAATAATATAGTCTTTGTTAGGTAGAACATTAATCTTTATAAGCAAATAGGTGATTCTCAAATTCGATATACTAGAAACCGCCATAAGCTTGTAACATCGTCGTATCGTGTGCGCAAGGTGCAGAAATCCTTTGTGGGGTCGAGTGTTCGATTATACGGTTCCCAAAGAGTTTTTGGATTTGCCATTACATTGATAAACAGCATTTGTTAAGTCGAGGTTATTACACTGTCGATGATTTTATTAATAACACAGTTGTATGGAAGCAACCGACCACACTTTCGCATTTATAATATTAAGTATGAACTACGAATATTGTCCAAAAAGACAAAGATATGCAACAGATGCACTGATGACGCAGAATGCGTACTTATTTTTTCTTATTTCGGGTAGAGCTTTGACGTAATCTAGCAATAATTAATATGATGAATTTGTGACTTCGCCGCTTAGCCGTAGTTTTCCATATCCTCTTGTCTCTTTAATATAACTGCCATGCCCCTAACAGGTTAGCCCGCTACCGTCTTAGACTGCATCATCACTTACCATCAGGTGAGATCGCAGTCAAGGGCTAGCTTGAAGTGATTAAAAAAAAAACTAGATGCTTGCGTGTAATAAAGCATACTTAGTTAACGTAAGAATAATACGTTTTAAGCTCTCAAAATAAAACGATATTCACAATTGGGTATCTGCTACAAAAGAACTTCTCCAGGTGTTGATTGGTAGAACAGGACTCTTTCAACCAGCCCGTAACTTAGAATTATTATTCAACTAGCTGATGCCCGCCACTTCGTCCGCGTGAAATAAGTTTTTTGGATTCTCGGGGAACTCCTCAATTTTCCGGGATAAAAAGTAGCCTACCTATGTCACTCTCCAGGTCCTCAACTACGAGTATATCCATGCCAAAAATCACGTCGATCCGTTGCTCCGTTGCAGCGTGATTGAAGGACAAACCAACAAACCAACAAACAAACTGACTTTCGCATTTATAATATTAGTATGATATGACAAACAGGAACTTTTCAATGGTTTTCTCTAACATTAGTATATGCAAAAATAGATATGCCAGACACATGCGGGTAGATACTCTATGGAAGAAGTTACCCTAAGCAGTTGCCGAGATCAAGTCTTGCAGTCACCGTTTAACAAAGACGATCTCCTATGTACGGCCATTTGCATCGATATTTCTTGCACGTCATCAAATGGATTTGGACTTCATACATTGACCTACTAAACTGTAAACTTGAAACCATTTTTATGAATCACGCCAAAAGACTCCTGAGTAGACGACAAAATATGATAGATATTATTTACATAACACTTCTCTACATGTACACAAGGTTCAAATTACGATAAATAATTAGCAACTAGTCATTACTATAATTCATTTATTTGTATGAATCATTGCTATGTGCTTGTCTCATGTGATTAGATTGATCAGGTTTCTTTAATGTCACTAACTAGGTAATTTTATGTTTTAAATAGATACGAGTACGTTATCGCATTCGATATCAAATTAAAGATTTTTTACTATGAACTTTTAAAATCGTCCGTATTAAAAGTACATAAAGGAAAATGCAAATAAATACTACTATATTATACTATTCTTTCTTTCTTTCTTCTATATATGTAATTGGGAGCCGCTGGAAGCCAAAATCGGGGCTCTGTGGCGATCCTTGTGGAGGCGACCTTGATCTTCGTTCGTCATCGACATTTAATAGAATACTGGAGTAGGTCTTAGATTAGTATTTGACGACTGCCCCTGTCGCGGGTTCTATCCCCAGCAGGGTCAATTTGGATTTATAATTTCTGAATTGTCTGTCGTCTGGCCTAGTGGAAGGCTTCGACCGTCCGGCTAGTTACCACACTACCGGCAAATAGGTGCCGCCAAGCGATTTACGATGCCGTGCAGAAACCAATTAGGGGTATGGGTTTAATAACTGCCATGCCCCTAACAGGTTAGCCCGCTACCTTCTTAGACTGCATCATGACTTAACATCAGATGAGATCGCAGTCAAGGGCTAACTTGTAGTTGATTTTAAAAAAAGATAGAAGAAAGAGAATTTACGAAGACTAGTATCTACGGTTATATAACGGCAATAGGTGGAAATCAGTAATTCAGAAAAGCACATCATTAAATATTAAGAGTCTATAGTCAATCGATCTAGTATGTATTTATCAAGATGTCTTTAATATACTCCATTAAATAAATGCAGGTAAGGAATTTAACTTATTAAAACATTCAAGACGGTAAAGAGCTGTCAAAATTGTAAATTACGTCGGAACATCGGAGCATCGACAAGACACGCACACATTAGAGATGTTATCTGCGCGGGCGCACGTTATCATCGATCAAAACAACGATAGTGATGGACTTCTCGAGCTTCCGGTATTTTATCGATTTCCTAACAATTCCGTCTGTCGAATGCACAACATATAATAAATTGGAACAAATTTATTTTTAACTTATGATAGCTATAATAACCCCGATGCTAATAAAACTTTTTAATTTGGCAAATTCCAATTAACAAGTTTAGAGTAAACTTTGACAAGATGGTATACATGGTGTTGCCAACATACTGTAAGTGCTAATTATATTTAAAACTTTAAGTTCCTAGACTTTCAATTATTTCAAATTATGACAGAATTCAAAACATCGGTCAAAACATCAAATATATTTTAGATTTAAGGGGCAATGTTAACAGAAAATACAAACAAAGAAATCGATTAAATATATTTAATTCAGTAGTCGAGGTAGCCCATCACTATTTTAGCAAGGAAAGTGAATGTGCTTCCGCTTGAAAACGCTTACAAGCGAAACCGAATAAACTTTATCGATTGATGCTAATTAAGTAAGTATGTAAATAGGAACTGAATGCACTTATGCACATAAGTTGAGAGTGTAATCGGATAAGTCAAAATGATAAACGACAATTTAAAAAAGCATGGGTATGAATTGATCCAACGGCTAATTATGTAACATAATTACTAATTAATGTGATTTATAATTAATGTGATTAATCTATAATATTATAAAGAGGTAAAGTTAGTGAGTTTGTGACGTTGTAGATGTAGAGGGTAATCTCTGGATCTACTGAACCGATTTTGAAAATTCTGGTACCACTAGAAAGCCACATTATTTTTGAGTGTCATAAGGCTATATATTAACCCGAAAAATTAGGGAGTTCCCGTGGGAATTTAAAAAACTTATTTCACGCGGACGAATCAGCGGGCATCTGCTAGTTTACGATATTTGTGAGAAAGTGATACTAAAAAAAATTCTTTCCAAAAAACCGACTTCGAAAGCCACTAGTAAAAAAGCCATTAGTAAAAAATAATTTTGATTTCTACACACTATGTTGAAGTCGGGCGAGCCTGACACGTCAACTTTGCCTATCTTTGTATACTCGCCCGACTTCAACATAGTGTGTAGAAATCAAAATTATTTTTTACTTTACAGTGGCTTTGGAAGTCGGTTTTTTGGAATTAATTTTTATTTTTAACTTTTTAGTGTACTCTAAATCCCCACAGCTTAAGAATGCAGCACCCTGCAGCATCAGAGTTGAGGAGTTGGGACTTGACTTAATATGACTTCATCACAAAAAAATCATAAATCGCTATTTTTAAGGAGTTCTGTACCCTGCAGCATCAGGGTTGAGGAGTTGGGACTCAGAGTTCAATCGTATATATACGTGACTTGATACCTACTATATGAATTCACCATCAAAATTTCCTAACTCCCTAGTTTTGAGGATTTCATGTAGTACGGTACACCTACAGCATCAGGATTGAGGAGTTGGAGTCAGATTTTTTATGGTACCACCACGGCAGCTTCCTCTAACCACTGAAAAGAAAATTTTTCAAATCGGTTCAGAAACCACATAGATATGCACCGACATACATTAAAAAAAAAAAACATACGCGCCGAATTGAGAACCTCCTCCTTTTTTGGAAGTCGGTTAAAAAACCCGGCTGAGTTTGTTGTGGGCTCTTCTTAGACCAGAGGCCCGATTGTCTAAGGCCTAAGCAAATCCTAATCATTTGACAGCTTTAAACTTATTACTTACCTAAGTTAATTTATTTAAATCAATGTTAGCGAATATTGCCAGGAATGTCGAGGTTCACTAGACAGCGAGGTATTTACACATACACGTATAGGCGTCCGGCTCTGCACTTCTGTAGGTAGCCAATGCAGTGATCTCAACCGGCCGTTCACTCGTGACTGGCATAATCGGTTTCATGCCCTTCCATACTAACAGAGGCCTGTGACTCTGTATACATAAGATTGATGGATAAATAAACTCTTTATTGCTACATAGGACATAATTAAATATAAAAAAAACCGCCTTCAAAAACTAAAAAGCAAAAAATAATTGGATATATTTACATATTATTATTTCTACCCACTATGTAGAAGTCGGGCGAGCCTTGCGTCAACTTTGCTTATCCTTGTTATACCCGCCCGACGGCCGACTTCAACATAGTGGGTAGAAATAATAATATGTAAATATATCCAATTATTTTTTGCTTTTTAGTTTTTGAAGGCGGTTTTTTTTTATTTAAAAATAATTTTATTGTTTGCTTTTTAGTGCTGTAAATATAAAAAAAAAAAGAAAAATAGTTTCTCGAAAGGTAGACAGACCTGTACCTAATAACTATCTGGGTTCGTGTCCTTATAAAATTTAAGTTCCTTTGATTTCCCCAGGATTCCATCATCAGACCTAATGACCATGGGACCACCTGGAAAGTATACCCTTTCAAAAAAAAAAGAATTTTCCAAATCGGTCCAGGCGTCTTCGAGTAATCGGGGAACATCTGTCTTCGAAGATCTTCATCAGATCTTCACCAAATTTATATAGGACCACCTTGGAAGTAAACCCTTTCAAACAAAAAAAGAATTTTCAAAATCGGTCCAGGCGTCTTCGAGTAATCGGGGCACATACATAAAAAAGATTCCGACGAATTGAGAACCTCCTCCTTTTTTTGAAGTCGGTTAAAAATACAAAGAAAACAAAACAAAACAAAGTGCGCAAGAGCGGTCTTATGACTAAAAGTGATCTCCTCCAGACTACCCATTAATTAAAAACCTTTAAGATAGGAGCGGGATAGTGCAACAATATAGACAGCCATATAATATACTACTTAAACCTTACATACTAATAATACATAAATAATTTTATAAATAGGTAGGTACATATAAACATAAATCTAAATATATATAAATCACGTGTCACGTTGTTTGTCCGCAATGGACTCCTAAACTACTTAACCGATTTTAAATTAAATTTGCACACCGTGTGCAGTTTGATCCAACTTGAAAGATAGGATAGCTTACATCTTAATTTATAGCCGCAATATTATTTTATGTCGGATTTGCAATATAAGACGGAGACAAAACGGTCGAACGAAAACGTTTCTTACGAAAAGCTCATTCCACGCGGACGAAGTCGCGGGAATCAGCTAGTATACCTATAAACCTACATATACAATACTTAAATATTCTATTATTAGCATACTAGTATTAGTTAAGTAATAATCCTTTAAACGATTCTTGAACATATTTAAAGATTTCGATTGTCTATAATTTCATTCGGTAGGACATTCCAAAGCTTAACCGTCTTTACTGTGAAGGAATTCCCATACACCTCCGTATGACTAGATGGTATTCTCAACCTGTTGTCATCTTTAGACCGCAAATAAATAGACAAGTCGTGATTGATAGAGAAACCGACGTAATGTGATAACTCAGAACTGATTATGGCAATACTAGATGTTGCCCGCGACTTCGTCTGCGTGGATTAGGTTTTATTCCCGCGGGAACTCCTTAATTGTCCGATATAAAAAGTAGCCCCAGTCCTTCCCCGGGAGACAATTATCCCTGTACCAAATTTCATCGAGGCGTTCAATTTCGTTTGGTGGCGCGCTCTCGAAAAGGCCTATGTCCAGCAGTGGATGCATACAGGCTGATGGATGATGGTGAACAGATGCCCATGAAAAGACAGACGGACAGAGAGGCAGACACTTTCGCATTTATAATATTAGTTTAGAATTAAATCAAAATGGGATCACGGAAACGGATATAAGGAAATGTAATTGAAAAGGAATTCCACGATCCTGAACTTGCAAATTTCAATTTGCAATCCAATAATGTTAAGATATCACTAATTATAAAATAATTAATACGTTTGCATTCACCATATATATGCACTTAATGCCTTACTTTTACATTTACGACTATTATCGCCTGAAGGCAATAAATAAATTAAAGATAAGATATTTATTTCATTTTTTGTGACTTTTATTGTTCCGAGCATTGTATATATTTTTTTTTAGTTTACGTGGAAATTGGGTAAAGTGTCTGGTTGATCTAAAGACGGATCTTCTACAGGCTATCAAATGACAAGTCTTAAAAACCTGAATTGTTATAATCTAGTGTTGCCACCAGAGTTGACCACCGTAGAGGCAGTGATGCCATGTACAACTTGCATTTTTCCCTCTAAGAAAGGAAAAACGTAAATACAATGAATATTTCCAAAATTGACACTCAGAACATTGAACGGTTCACAATCTGTCGAAGGTTTACAATTTCGCTAGTTAGATTACAATGTAACGCTTTTTTTCTTTTTTTTCCACTACAAGTTAGCCCTTCACTGCGATCTCACCTGATGGTAAGTGACGATGCAGTGTAAGATAGTAGCGGGCTAACCTGTTAGGGGCATGGCAGGTATATTAAACCCATACTCCTATTCGGTTTCTACACGGCATCGTACCGGTACGCTAAATCGCTTGGCGGCACGTCTTTGCCGGTAGGGTGGTAACTAGCCATGGCCGAAGCCCACCAGGAAACTTCGCAATCGTACGGTGACATAAACAAATTACGACCACGAGTCTGCTAAATGCAAAGATGGTAGCACATTATACATAATTACATAGTAAGTATAAGATAAAGAAATTCACTTTGAAGTCTGGTAGATCCAAAGACGAGGGCCGAGGCAGACCTCTAAGGGCTATCAAATGACAAGTCCTAAAAACTATTGTTTCAATATGACCTCCCTAAGTGCAGCAATAGGTCAAGGCATGTTATTGTCATGAAACAAAGTTAGCCATTGTTGATATTTAAAAGCATTAAATAGCATGAACGACAGATACTAATTTGTTAAAAAAATGTTGGAACATTCTTTGAAAAATATTCGTATAGAGAAAATTGAAGCCAATCGTGTTTCCATCACAAAACAGATTGCAATTGCAATAGCAAATTATGAACCATCAAGTTTTTGTATTAGCTTTGAAAAACCTTTAAAATTGCCAAAAATAAGCACGGATTTCCAATTCTGTGAGCTTTTAAATACATGTACGTCATCAGTCAAGACTCCAGATATTAGGAAAGCCGCATCAGTAATGTAAGGAAAGTTACAGTCTCAGTTTTCACCATTTATAAATTCATCAATCAATCAACGGCGTGATTTGCTAATTCAAATTGCGATAATAAGTAAAAAAACTAAAACTCATTGAGTATAACTAGATTACGAAGACTAGAAGATTAGATTAGATCAGGTAATGTTGTCTCAATTGAAGTGACCGTCAATTTGCGACCCTCAGTAAAAAAATGATTCTTGTATGTTTAAAGTATAATGAAAAATCTTTTCAGCGATTTCTTTAGTTTTATAATAAAGGAAAGAAATACCTATTGTTTCACAATAAAGGCCTTAGGTATCTTTATTTAGCTATTGAAAAATGTACTCCACCACTGTTTAAGAAACCAGCTGTGCAAATATTTCTTTTAGTCATCGCAATTGGTATCGGGTAATAAGTGATGTACCTGCGACGTATTTATATTGTGTTATGTAGGACACTTCAACATATCATCCAGTGTAATATAACCATCGATATATGGTTTTCATAGAAAAACGTTGGGCGTCCGACTTGTAGGGCATGCCCATCACCTGTATAAGCCTGTCCTTGTCCCGCCATAGCGCTGTCCCGCTTTTCAGACTAGATGGTGTTAGTAAATTAAGACCACATTCTTTGTTTGACAGGGCCCGTCTATGTAAATTTAATATAACCATGCAGCACTTCAGTCTTAGTGGTCTGGGAATCCAAACATCCAACTTATCAGAAGATTTTTTTTATTTATTTCATGTATTTTCTAATTGTCTTTGCAAAACCTACACGGCTATAGCAAGACTAGGACGTGGTTTAAAGTACTAGCGGACGGCC
Organism: Erebia aethiops; assembly: GCA_923060345.2. Classification (NCBI taxonomy): domain Eukaryota; kingdom Metazoa; phylum Arthropoda; class Insecta; order Lepidoptera; family Nymphalidae; genus Erebia; species Erebia aethiops. The sequence goes on along the minus strand of OV281091.1, from coordinate 17,089,047 downwards.
GTTATGTCACCTCAAAACCCAGTTATCTTACCCAAAGCATAATATTCATAGGTTGTTATTTTAGTTTAAAGTTCTTAAATCAGTCTTTCATCCACTAAGAGCTGATCTTATGAAAAAAAATTGCCATCTCCTGACTAGGGCTAGACTCTGATTTATTTTTAAACGTAGAGCCTAGCCTAGAAACGAATTTCAAAAGAACTTGTACAGTGCCAGTGTCATACATCAGTGCCAGTCAAGATGGTCGAAAGTAGACTGGATAAAATAGCCGTTTCAACGAACAACTATGAGTGCGTATGAGTGCACATAGTAAGCGTAAAATTTGTCAATTTTGTATAAAAAATCGAGACAATACAACGAGCCGGGGACATTTTCCTAACCGCCCTTGGTTTTGAATAACAAACAAACCATGAAATAATCGGAAAGATGCCAGGCTTGTAACATGTTAAAAATTTTTAAGAAACTTTTGTGAAACATTTACCGTTGAGAATTTAGATACATGTTCACGTACCAACCATCAGAGGCTGGGTTTTCCCCCTTGCCTAGTAGTAATGTGTACCTATTATGTTAGTGAAACCAGTAAGCCCTGCACCACCTCACACATACATGACTCTAGAGAAACAAGAACTTGGCACTAGAACAAATAAGATTTCGCCAGTGAGCTGTAATAGCACTTTTAAAATATAAACTAAGATATGCGTAATAAATTAGTATTGCAGCTTCTAGGTTATTATCATAACTAATTTATGGCATGACATTTAACCAGAATCCTTAATTGCAAAATACCAATTTCACTTTCTTTTTACACGTAATTATTTAATAGATGTTGAAATTAGCTGATTCGATGTTTATGATAAATTCCTCAATAACTAAATAAACTGATTCCAACATTACAACATTAAAATCATAAAAGTGGCAAGTATAAATTTTACACTTCTTTTTATGTAAGGAGAGTGGGCCTAGAAATGGGCCGGCGACTTATTTATTCATAATAATATATTTATCTATGTTTGCAAACTCACACTGAGAAATGATGCATTCTCTTAGCTATCTAAGTGTGATATTATTAACACTAGGTGGTGGTTAGTTTAAGACTTCACCACCATCATCGTCTCAACCTATACCGCCGGTTCACTACTGCGCACGAGTCTCCTTTTGGAATGAGAAGGGTTTGGCCATAGTCCACCACGGTGGCCAAGTGCGGATTGAGAGACTTCACGCGCTGTTGAGAACATTATGAAGAATACTTTCCTTCACCGTTTAAAACAAGTGATATTTGTTTTCTTAAAACGCACATAACTTCGTTGTGTTAGTTGACACACACCTCCAATAAAAAGTTGGAGGTGTGTGTCCGGAGATCGAACCCACGACCCCGTACGGGCTAGGCTATCACCACTTCTAACTACACAACAACGACAATAACAAAGACTAACTTACCAGAATGCAAAATTAATGACGCTACAATTTTGCCCATAGAGAATCTTTTTTATTTTATTTGGGGGCAACTAAGGCTCAATTCCCAATAACCCATTGGCCTTTGTCAATTTACTAAAGGTATCCTTAACCTAACCGGAAAACCAACCAGGGATCTATTGTTAGTTGTTTGCAATGCGGATATTTCTACAACAATACTCAAAGAAACTACACCCAATTATTGCATTCCGCCATCATTCCATTTACCTACTGAAACAAATGGTAGTTCGCAAGTCAGTAGATTCCACTAACATACCACTTAAATTAGAAAATGTTTGAATACTTCATACATAACCATGAGTCGAAACGATCGTTAAATAAAAAAATACGAAGCCTCTACCAATAAAATATTGACGTAATTGAGCTAACAGACAACCTAGCAGAACCTGATTGGAAACGAATACGCACGACGACAAATATTTTTAAAAACTTAAATATAGATTCTAATTATAACTTACAGACGAAAACCGGGGAAAAATCCAATAATATGCAAAGCCATCAATCCCTGTATCGTAAAATATAAAGGGTTGATAACACACACATGGACACTACACTATCACTATAGAAACATGTAAATACGTGCGCGTGAGACGAAGCGACTGAGCCTGCGCACGGATCGCGTTGAACTGGCGAGATTCCAAAACTAAGAGGCTTCGAAGGCGATATTCAGATTATTTGCGTAACCGACAAAATACAATTAGATGATAATGAGTCTGTAAACATTTGAAAACCTTGCTATACCCATACTCCAATGTCGATTTGATTTATTAGTGCATGGGCGAAAAGGTTAGATAAGGTTACATGTCAAGTAACTCTACCACTGCTGGTTTGGAATGCCATTCCTACCGTAAGAAACTCGACGATTGCTCATTTAAAAATAAAAATAAAATTACAATACTTAATATTGATTTAAATGAAGATACATAAGCAGCTGCAGTCCCAAGCATAGTTGGAACGAGTAAAATCCATGCTCTTTTATCATTTACATAATCTTCAACAGTAAAATAAGCTTTTTCAGGAGCATACTTTTATATAGACGAAGAACTGTGATTGTACTATGATGATTGTGAATCAGGAGTCCTTAAACAATTTGATGCTACATACAATTCCAGAAGTAGGTTTTTTAAAGTCATAATTTAAAAAATTCAATTTGAAGTTAGTTTAGTTCTCGACATTGTTTTCCGTCATGTAAGATTGGACAAATTTCATGTAAAAATAATTCAAAACATTTTTAGCGCATGCGATTAAACAAAGATAACGACGTTTTGTTAGCGTTTATTATTGTTTTTATCGTAGTAATAAAACTCTAAATAAACAGTTTCATTAAATATTACTGATTTTCAAGTAGTTTCTTGGTAATTGTGGCAACTGATATTGAATAGGCACGGTCACAGCTAAGGTTACCTACTACTTTCAAAACACCTGATATTAGGTAATGTGATCCGTTGCATTTGGTGTCTCAATCTATTGGAATAAACTTGTCATTCAGAAGGAAACATTATTAGTATTTATTAATTACATTTATTGAAAATAATACAATAGAACTCAATGCTAGCTAGCCTAACCTAATTACTATATAAATCATGCCCGCATGGAATGGTGGCAAGAATGCTGGCTGCATTTCCGCGCTGGACAGCCAGGCTGATCCTTTGCGCAAAAAATGAGAAAGCCCTTCTGTCACCAGATGAGGCAATTAACCGCGGTGAAATGTCTCGTAAAAATTTTTTTGGCACTAAGACTCCATGGCCCCAGGGTCTCCACGGCAAACGGAACAAATATGTAACTCTCTATGAGAGAGGCATACTTCCGCCGCTTGCCGGTTTCAGCCTTTTCTGCTGCGGCTCCCGGCCTTGATGCTGTCTCCCTGATATGACACGGGGCCAATGTGTCTACGCATGTTGCGTCCCACATTAGCGCCCGTCCCCGTTCCCAGGGAACCAGCGTCAATCCATCAGGTCTCTTGCCATCATCCCGACTAATCCCTGCCGGCTCAATGAGCGCAGGAATATCTATGGTAGCAAGAGCCCTTTTGCAACCAGCGCTCTTTTGGCAAGAGAGTCCGTGAATTCTAAATTTATCAACCTCTTTTCCACACGGATATCTGTGCTCGTAGCACAGGGCCCAATCTGAAACCTAGAGCCACACGAAAACTTTCATTATCTAAAAGAGTGCCGAGATTTTTCGATGGCAAGGCATGAAGCCAATACCCGGATTCTTTTTCAGATAAGGCTAGAAGCTTGGGACACCTGAGCTTCCAACTCTCTAGGGCCTCTGTGGCATAGATCAATGAAACTGAATTAGAATTAAGAATCTGAGAACTAAGCTCTTTTATACTATGCACAGAGGACAGAAAAGCCAGAAGAGCAACACTGGAAATTTTTCTCACGGCGATGCCACCATACTTGACCGGTAAAGTAGCTTGGTTCCAGGACTGATCATCAAAAGATAAATTTAGTTTTAATGATCTTTTGAATTCACAAACTTCATAGACGAGTGATATTTACTAACGTGCACACGATGTTCTAAATTCAATTTACTTTATCCTCAAGAGGATATTAACGGCTTTTGCATTCAGATATCGAAGGGTAAAATACTCTTTCCGAGATGGTGGGATGAAAAATATATTTACATAAGCTTAAAGGTAAGATTCCACAGTGTACTACAATTTTTGTAGGTAGTTTATCTTTTTACTTATTTATATTACATAATATATGTATATTATAAACAAAATATTTATTATAAGTATTAACAATTTCTTAAAAAATCTTTAAAATCTAAATTAAAAACTAAAAACTAAAAATTAAAAATATAATCTATGCCGCTGCAATGAGGCAATGTGCCCAGAACGCTGGCTGCGTTACCCCGCTGAATAGCCAAACTTATATGTTGGCCGAGGTAACTACCAGCCCTCCGGTCACCTGTGGACTCTGTGATATATGTTATACTCTACTTCTTTATACACTATCATAGTTGCATTTTTCCTCGTTTAGTCGTTTTGCGTTTAATTTTCAGAATCCTTTATGGCTCGTTAGCTTTGATATAACGAGCTCTGTAAGTATTAATTTTTTCACTTACTTGCTGCAGATTAACCTACTTACTACTTAATTTAGCACATTTGTTCAAGTTTTTAAGTTATAATTTGTGATAATTAGTATTCTTTTATTAATATTGTTTGTGGCATATATTTCTTTTGCTATTTTTATATATTTAATTAATTTTTTGGTCATAATGAATCTGAATATTTCTATGCTTCCATCGGGCTTTAATTGTCACATGCTAAATTATTTTACAACTTTGCACACCATTCAAGCTTGGCTGTAGGTATATGTGGATACTATATCTTAATCCTAAAACCTATGTAAATATGTTACATACATGTACTATGCTCTGGGAAAATAAATAAATGATTTATTTATTTATGTATATAAATGTTTACATTTGGTATTAAAAGCGCTCTCAGTGAACGAAATAACAAGGAATTACCAACGTACTATTAACTATTCTGTGGAATAGGGATGATGACAACTCAATCAAATCAGCAACTCTTTGTCAAACTTAAAAACTAGAAGTGTATGGAAGTTTGTATTGAATATGTCACCGTAAGATTGTAAAAACCGTTAGATTATAATATAACGTTTTTTATCTCGATAGATTATAAACTTTCGACAGATTATGAACCGTAACATACTGCTTACAATTTAACGCGTTATTTTTCGGTAAATTGTAATATAGTAGGTATATTAACCCGATAGAACCTAAGGTGCACTACCTGAATATTCATGTCAAACCCTAACCTAACCTATAGTTCGCGCGCAAGTTGAATGCAGAGTAAATGTATGGTGACACTTACATTTACTCTGCATTCAACTCGCGCGCGAACTGTACAAGAAAGAGACAAGAAAACGTAAAAACAATAAATATTTCATAAATTAATACTCAGAACATTGAACGGTTCACAATCTTTCGACAGTTTATAATCTAGCGGGATTGAAACCGTTAGATTATAATCTAACGGATTTTACAATCTTACGGTGACAAATACACAGTTGTGACGTCATCAAGTTTCAACGCACTTTTTTTCTTTAATCTATATTTTAAAATAGTTATCAAACTTAAAACTAACCGAGGATGTGAATTTTAGGTTATGGTTAGGTAAAAGTAGAGTATTTTCCTCGGTGATAAAGCTGTCTTAGTCTTGGGTGAACTTAAATCCCTCGCTACACTCAGGACTAAACCTCGGGTCCTTCGTTACGCTCGCGATTTAAATCGTCACCCGCGACAGAAGACACTGCTTTGTCCCCTTGGTTAATAATCTACTATTTTATATACCTAGGCATCATCCCTATCATCTATACATATAAAATTCAAAGTCCTGACTGACTGTCTTATATATCAACGCACAGCCTAAGCCGCTGGTCCTAGAGACATTAAATTTGGAGGGTGTGTTCTTTATGGAGAGAAGGTATCCATTAAGAAAGGGTTTTTCTATGAAACTTGATATATGAGCTACCGGTTTAACATAAAGAAATACGTGTTTCACAGTTTTTAAAATTTTCACCCCTAAGGGATTCAAACAGAGGGTGAAAGTTTGTATGAAAGTCCTTCATTTCTCTAGACATTTTTCAAGTTACACCAACGAAACTTGATATTTTGGCTTTCAGTTTAAAATAAAGAAGTACGCAGGTATGTCACAGTTATTCAAAATTCTACCCCTAATAGGGTGAAATAGGGGGTGATATGTTGTATGAAAGTCCGTAATTTCTCAAATAACATCCATGAAACTTGGCATTTGAGCTACCGCTTTAAAGTAAAGAGACAGGTGTGTCACAGTTTTTCCACCACATTCCACCCCCAAAGGGGTAAAATAGGGGTTGAAAGTTTGTATGAAAGTCCTTAATTTTTCAAGTAGGCTGGTAGGCCATGTAAGTTGGTATTTGGGCTTCTGGTAATAAAGTAATACGTATTTCACAGTTTTTGGAAATTTTATCCCCAAGGACGTTAAATAGAGAGTTTGTCAATTTCAATCACGTCGCCACAATAGAGCAACGTATCGACGTGAGGTTTGCAAATTGCATGGGTATAGTTGACGACATGGAGAGTGTCATAGGCTACCTACTTTTTATGTCGGAAAATTAAGGAGTTTCCGCGGGATTAAAAAACTTAAACCACGCGGACGAAGTCGCGGGCATCAGCTAGTATATGGTGAATTGCTTTGCCAGTGAAGGAGAAAATCTTCTTTGCCTAAGAAATCTTCCTAATGCTCCCAAAATTGTGTGTCAGCTAATTTGCACTTGTCTGCCTGTACTATTTAGGTCTCTCTAACGGTAACCCTTCTCATTTTGAAAGGAGGTCCGTGCTTAGTAGTAACTAGTAGGCCTGTGATGATTATGTTAAAGATATTATTATAGACATTTACGTAAAATGCAATAGTAGGTGCCCTTTACCTGGTAGCACGACCCAACAATTGCCATAACAGACAATAAAAAGAGAAAGTTTCCAATCCAACCCATTTGCACAACCCAGCAAGGTGTTAAGGCGAATATTAATGGGATAACAGCGTTTACTAGCCTTTGGGCACGTGATTTAGCTGCCAAATGCCAAGTTTGGACATTTGTATGCTATGGGGAACTGTGTTAAATAATACCATGGACGGTTGCATTGACACTTGGTAAACGGTGAAGTCGTCTCGAAGTTGTAGTTACATATTTTGTTTTGTTTACGTTCAGTGATAAAATAAACAAGTACCTACTTACTGCTGCGTTTTAATGCTAGTAAAGTGGTAAAATGAGGAAAAAATAGCAGTCCTAGGGACTGCCGATAAAAGTGAAAACGAATATTTTATTTAGATTTTTCTAATTCGAATCTTAAAAAAAAGTTTTAAAAAAATATATAAACCTTAAAACTAAAGCATTAGTTTAATTACAAATGTACTGGAATGTGGAGTGTACTAAAATTTTTACCCCCTACCAAAAAGTGCTCAACGCTAAAGAAGTTTTCACTTCAATAACTTGCAGAATATGTAAAGCTACATTTGCCTAACATGCACAAGTAGGTAACGATATATTTTATCCGGTGGGTGGCAAGCATGGATTCTATGCGAAAAGCCGAAGAACTTTTTTACATTCTGTTTATTTATCTTTCATATTTTTTACATTTTACATTTTCTGTTTTTTTATATGTATATTTTATTTATCTATTCATTTTCCTCAATACATCCCTCTCGCTTTCTTTTAAAAGTCTCCTCTGCCCTTAGGTTGCCTGGAAGAGGTCGCTACTTAAGCGATAAGGCCGCCTGTTGTGAAAAATCCATGAATATTATTGTTAAATTCGACGACCTCCGTGGCGCAGTGTGTAGCGCTGTTGCCTTAACGTGTGGAGGTCCTGGGTTCGATCTCCGGCAGGGTCAATTTGGGAATTTATAATTTCTGATTATATATATTATAATTTCCCTGGTCTGGTCTGTTGGGGAGGCTTCGGACGTGGCTAGTTACCACCCTACCAGCAAAGATGTGCCGCCAAGCGATTTAGCGTTCCGGTACGATGCCGTGAATAAACCGAAGGGGTATGGGTTTAATAACTTGTAGTGGATAAAAAAAAATACTAAGTACTACTACTACTAGATACTATTGATTGATGTAGAGGGCTCTACTGCGAAAGCGAAATTATAGAGAAAATATCTAGAAAAGTGATAATGAGGAAACATGGCACTCACTGGAAAACTAATTAAAGTCATCATACACAAGTGTGAAGTTTCCAAAAATGGAGAAGCAAACAATAAAAATGAATTACGTAGCGCTTTTATATGGAAAGCGAGAAGAAATGTTCCCAGCATCATAAGTGGAGTTATCTAATTTCGGTAGTATGGAGACAATCAGTGTTAGCACAATAGGTGATAATGTAACAGGTGATGCAACCAACTTACACTGGGAACTTGTTGATGATGTAGCTACTTATACGGAAATGAAATCAAACCTTATAGGGCTTATTACTAAAAAAATACAATTAACTTATGTACTGTATGTACGATGTAATGTAGTGGTGATAGCCCAGTGGTTAAGAAATCGGTCTCTCAAATTAGAACAAATTTTTTGTTAGAAATATTTTGTAGCAATTTCTGAAATTTTCTCTGGTCTGGCCTGATGGGAGGCCGTGGGCTGTGGCTCTTCCACCATACCGGCAAGGTCGCGGTAGAAACCGATTAGGGGCATTGGTTCAGCATAACCCGCTACCATGATAAATCAAATCAAATCAAATCAAAGATCGTTTATTCAATTTAGGTAGGTATACTACACTTATTGACGTTCGGTTATTTATAACATATACGAGTAACAATATAATGGTGATAATCAGTACGACATCTTAAACTAAAGCTACGAGGGTTCCAAACGCGTCCTGGTCTGAGAAGAGCCCACAACAAACTCAGCCGGGTTTTTTTTTTCATTATCACCATTTCACAATCATCTTAACTAGGAACTATCAGGGACTACTGCATCATCTGTTATCATCAGGTAAGATCGCAAAGGCTAAAAAACTAATGTATGAGATTTTAAAACAATCTTAGTTTAATAAACCTAATTGAATAAATAAATTTATTTAATAAAAACAGTATGGCAAAAGAAAGTATCTTTTAAATTGATTTATGTTTATAAATGTAGGGTACGAGAACACTTGAGCGGGTGATTACTGATCACCTATCAGTCTTATGTAACTATTTGTATGGACAACAAAAAGTTGTTTCTTGCAAGGTTCAACAAGGCGTGGTTAACGATAATTTATGAAATTTAGTATATAATAATTAATAGTTATTATATCATACGCGTAGATTAGATGGTACATAATATAACCTGGCGAACGGCTTAGCAACATATTGTAATTTTGTATGTTTCTGTACATATTTATCTATGGTTTCTTTACAGGTCAATTGCCCAGTACACCCATTAAGACAACATCAAATCTCGTTAGGTATTATCATTTACATCGGATACGCTCTTGACGAAATAATATAATCGGTAAGGATTTTCATTACGAGTTTGCGACGTACACTTTACGACTTTTTTAATGTGCAATTTTTGGGTGCGGTTTTGCGACTCATGCTTATTCCATTACCAATAATACGTTGGTATTAATTTCTAAGTTGTCGTGTTTGAATAAGTGGGAAATCCCTATATTTAATGTGTTTGCATAATTTTTGAAAATCAAGGAAATACTAAGGTAAAAAGACGTACAGGTACTTCTAAATTTGTAGTCTGACGTAAACAAAAATGCGGCAGGCAACGATGGCATTCCGTAGTAAGGAAACCTGAGTCTGGTTAATTAATTAATACAAATATGGAAATTGACGTCACAAACTTCTATTTCAATTTACATCAGTTGCATCACATTAATTTATAATTAACAACAGTTTTCCCATTGTATAACCTGTCTCTGTAACTCTTTTAACACTGGGGCGTTTTGACTTGTGCCGCTCTCGTTCTTGGGACGTTCTCGGCCCAAATAAGTTGGTTGGTACTTGGTAGAACAAGAGGTTTTTTTTTTAATCCACTACAAGCTATCCCTTGACTGCGATCTCACCTGATGATACGGGAATCACATAACTTCCTCCCGCACGATACCTAAACACGGCAAAAAACGCGTCAATAACATAATAGAATTTGTAAGACTACTGGCGGAAATTACGCCATGTGCACTATTTAAATCTATTTCCTTGGAAAATACGATCATAACTTAATAACGAACTCCGATGGCTAAATCTGTAATAGACGGAATTGATAAACATGCATTTCCACGTACCGTAAAATGCTGCAATGCTCGAGGTCCCGATGGTCCTATGGCAAACATGTTGTTTGAGACGTGCTCGCGAAAAGCATTATGCGGTTAAGCACCTCAAGGTTTGTTGACTCTGTTCCAATCAGGGCTGTCTGCACGATAACGGTATCCGAAATGCGGATTATAAGAAGCGAATCGGACAAACTCATTAAAATAAAATCGATTTTAAACGCATTATTCGATCGTGATTTGTGCAATTATTATCATCTATACCAACTTATACGGCTTTATTTTAAAAAATCTACAAATCAGCCGTTAAGTTTGCAAAATTATAATATCTCAGATCAGGATTCATTTTGGGTTCTAACCAACAACCGTCAAGGAGAAGCGGCAAATTGTCAAGCCAAGTAAAATTTAAAACATAGATGCAAGAACACGACGTTTAAGAAAGAAAGAAAGATCAAGTCATCAAGAAAGTCGAAAGTTGTCCCTTTCATCTAATTAATAATCTAAATTGGAAAGGTATCGAAAGAAAGTTCAATTAAAATGTCACCAGGCCTCACAATGACATGACAACCTGCAACTTATGTCCACCATCATTATTCCTCAAACGTGTAGTACTAGTAGTGCGTCTTGCACAATAATCCTAAACATTAGCTTTCGACTCTCGCGCAAGGACATTTCGAAGTGATCGATTTACGATTCTCACGGCGTCTGCGCCGTACGGACCTTCGGGTGTTCCATAAAGGAAGATGGACAATCGCTATTTAAGAAATTTAGTCATTGTTATTGTAACATTTTTATACCTATATAGTGATCAAACGAGTCTAAGAATCACTTAACATCAGGCGGGTTGCCTGATGTTAAGTGATTACCTAAGTCCATGAACATTCGCAGCACCGGAGGAACCGCCAAAGCGTTGCTGGCTTTTGAGAAATTTGTTTATCCGCTCTTTGAACAGCCCCATATTGTAAACATGAGGGAACACAGAAGATGGAAGCTAGTTCCATATTTGCAGGTACGTGGCAGAAATGACCTGGAATAACGGAAGGTGGAAGAAGTCATGGCATCCAGGTGGTGCGGATGAAATTTGTTTCTGCGACGAATTGCTTCAGAAACAAGTGAGCTCTTGACGGCTGGTACACGGGGTTACTGATTATGATAAAGTCTACTCTACATACGGGAACGCTAAATCACGGCCGAAGTCTCCCACCAGACCAATTAGAATGTAGAAATTAAGTATGTATTTGAAATCGTACGAAATTGATATTTTTTTTTGCCTAGTGATAGGAGTCGGTATTTTGATGCGTATAATGCAGCCTATACTATTAATTATACCACATAATATGTTTGGTAAGTTGTAAGTCATCGGTTCACCGTGAGAAACGTCAGTATTTTTGATTACAACATATTAATTACCATGTCGACTCGAGTATCATTCGCGACTGTCTTGATTTTCATACCTATCACTTTCCATAGAGGCTTTCGAATATTAATATTTTGATTTTGAAATGCTAAGAATTTTGTGAAAGCTTCATGCTACTGTGATAACATCAAGGATAACATCTCTTTCTCTGGCACTAGTCTACTGTGTTCTAGTTCCGTTTGCCGTGGAGACCCTGGGGCCATGGAGTCTTAGTGCCAAAAAATTTTTACGAGATATTTCACCGCGGTTAATTGCCTCATCTGGTGACAGAAGGGCTGGCTCATTTTTTGCGCAAAGGATCAGCCTGGCTGTCCAGCGCGGAAATGCAGCCAGCATTCTTGCCACCATTCCATGCGGGCATGATTTATATAGTAATTAGGTTAGGCTAGCTAGCATTAAGTTCTATTGTATTATTTTCAATAAAGGTCTACTCTGGTACCTAACTATAATGATGTCTTTTCACCAGGGATGTACCATGGAATCGTAGCAACTAGAAAGATTATTGTAACTGATATTCATTACCTAATCATGGTCTTAGCAAATTCCTAATCTCGAATAGTAGTTGTTTTAAAGTCCTCAGGTAACTAATTTCACGATCGTGTAGAATTAACACGTATTGGACTCTTTGTGTAGAGGTCAGACATCTTGTTGGACCCCCGTTTTAAAGCCTTTTCGGTTCTATTTGGTACTAAGGGTATTCAAAAGTCAGAACCAGTGGTTCATTGTAATTACTCGTACGCACAAGTATGTACAAGTAATGTGGGCAAAAAAACATTTCATTTTAGTCAGATTAACATAAAGTTTCAAAAGCGCTATTTAAAAATTTAAAAAAATTATGAACTGGGAACGAACACAATTGTATTTTTATTATTCCATTTCCTTTTGTTTATAAGACAATCGTAAAATTAGTATGCTCTAGCAGTCCCCAAAATACTAGACCGTTTGCTATCAAGTTTGTGATCGTGCTCACGTCGTGCTAGGATGTGCCAGGGGCGTACGAAAAACAACATGATCCCATTGTGTGTGAATCATAATAAGAATTACGACGCCGTGTAGAAACCGAAGGGGTATGGGTTTAATATAACTGCCATGCCCCTAACAGGTTAGCCCGCTACCATCTTAGACTGCATCATCACTTACCATCAGGTGAGATCGCAGTCAAGGGCTAGCTTGTAGTGGACAAAAAAAACTTAAGAACTAGTGTTTACTGTGATCATCTTGAGGAAAATATGTCGCTAAATAATCCTCCTAAATTCGCTGCCTGTAGATTTTTCTTGCTTTTCAGTTTATTCAAATTCACTTCCCCAAACTCAGAGGAAATTAGTCCTTCTATTAATTTCAGCCAATTTTTTTTAAAATTCTGATTTGAGGGTACTATGTTTAAACTTAGCTAGTACCTAACCGCTAGGATATGGAATGCCCTTCCGGCTTCCGTTATTCCCTCCTCTTATAATATAGGTACCTTCAAATCAAGAGTGAATAGGCATCTTCTAGGCAAGCGCGCTCCACCTTAGGCTGCATGACGACTTGCAAGCATGTCTGATTGCAGCCAAGCGCTAGCCTATAAATTATATGTATGTTTAAAAAAAAGTAGAAAAATGAGGTTATTAACCATCAGCGCGTTTTTACTCAAAATATAAGAATATTTATTATACCTAGTTTGTTCAAGAAGAGTCACTCTACCTCAAGACTACGGAATCAATCAAGATATCGACAAACAAACACCGTGGTCGTTAACCCACAAGGGATGATAACAAAGACTAATTTAGCTCATTAGCAGACGCGACAGATTGCTGTTAATTGCGTCCTCTATATAGCTGGTGGACTTTCCATGAAGAATCGCAAAGGGTACATACGTTAAATGAAGGGTATTTTATTGCATTCTTTACTCTGTGGAAGTCATAGGACTTTTGTTTACAAACAAGAGACCAGATGCTTTCGCAAGCAAAAAAGTATGATTTGTACACCGAGGCAAAAACTATTTCTAATTTCTAAATGTTTTTTTAAAACAGAGACGCACGTAAATGAGCTTTTCAATCTTTATGGTAGCTACTTGCTTTCTTACCGGAACTTGAAATAGAATTCCTGACATTTTAAATTTTACAGGTTGAATTGAGCAAAATAAATCGTGATTCACACCATATCACGTGAGAAAATTGATTGACTGATACTGATAAGTGATAGGTATTTAATTGTAATTTTTGGCGTATCTAGTGCCATGCCACAGAATAATAACTAGTACTAGCAGGTTTTGCAACTCATCTACTCTACCTATATGTACCGGATTGGCGTGCCGAGTGCCAACATCTGCCTAGCTATACCGCAATTGGCGTGCCGACGCGACGTCCGGCGCAGGCGCATCCAATTTAATGCACGATTGCAAGCGATGATCACTTCAGAAGCGGTTCTCCTTCAGCATTCTCTTCTCATTTATATCTTTTAGGTAGGCATAGGTAGTTACATAGCGGAATACTCTTTTATAGTTATACATTTATAAAGATAACTACTTACTCATAATTGTAGGGATTATTTAAGAGGTAATTAACCTCTTGTAGACTTTACCACAATCATAGAAAACCTAGGCTTTCTGCCTATATGGCGGTTTCCGATGAAAGGAACAGCATTAGATTTACTAGAGCTATCATTTAAGTAATTATGACCCTTTTTAGATACCGTGTACCAGCCGTGTACATAATATTGGCCACAATATCTAAGTAAGTAGGTACTTTTCATTGCAGGAATCAAAGAGTTCTCACGGCTTTTTTAGATTCCAATACGTCCTATTTTTAACCGACTTCCAAAAAAGGAGGAGGTTCTCAATTCGGCGCGTTTTTTTTTTTTTTTTTAATGTACGTCGGTGCATATCTCCGTGGTTTCTGAACCGATTTGATTTTTTTTTCTATCAGTCGTTAGAGGAAGCTGAGAAGCGGTTTTTTGGAAAGAATTTTTATTTAGATACGTCCATACATATATGTCCATATACGATACAATACGTCCTATTTTCTAATCTCATATTTCGTCAAATACAGTGCATCTGTTAGTCATAATTCGCAGAGTTACTAAAGGCAATTATTAGGTCATTCGCCAATGCGTTATCGCTAATAAACAGGATACGTTTCGCGGATGCGTGCGATAGCTGAAAATATGAAAACGCAAGGCTGTGATAACAGATCTTTGTAGTACAGTGGCTGTGTTTATGTTACTTATCTGAGCATACAATAAAAAGTAAGGCTTACATGTATGCTTATACTGCGGCCTGCGAATATATGATTACTAGCTGATGCCCGCGACTTCGTCCGCGTGGATTGAGGAATTTTGGTTCCCGCGGGAATCCCCGGGATAAAAAGCGGCCTATGCGTTATTCCAGGTAATAATTTGTCCCTGTTCCTTTCATCCAGATCCATTCAGCCGTTCTGGCGTTATTGAGTAACAAACATCCATCCATCCATACATCCAAACTTTAGCATTTATAATATCAGTATACCTAGATTATTTCTTTTCGCCTTTCGCTATCATGTAACGGTGACATTCCCCACGTTACCAATCTCCGTTTGAATGAAATCATTGCATGTTAAAAATTAGCAATAGCCGAGTGCAATGTGTTTTCTGAAACAACGGAGCCTTGGCCGCGTTAGTGATCGTATGATTAGCTTAGTGCGATTTCTTACTCGATGCTTCAGTTTGGGAGTTAATTGGTGGGAAATTGAAGGTATCTTATCAACTCATTGCCCGCTCACTACAGACAAAGAGCATAAAGAACCAGCTACAGAGCAGGAATCTCCTTTCGGAATGAGAACGGTATGGCCGTAGTCCAACACGCTGGCTAAGTGCGGATTAGTAACACATGCCAACAACAGCCTTCGAGAACATTATGAAGAACTCTCGGGCATGTAGATTTCATCACGATGTTTTACTTCACCGTTTGAACTTTGAAGCAAATGATTTCCAAAATGCACGTAACTACGAAAAGTTGGAGGCGCCCGGGAATCGAATCCGCGACTAGGAGGTCGGGTGTCTTAACCGCTAGGCTATCACCGCTACCTAAACTACTTTTATAATTATAATAATTTGCTCTGCGTTAATTTAAGTTGATTAAATGACGACCTTACTGGCCGAGTGTTAAGCGCTGTTGCCTGTTGTCTTAACGTGCGGAGGTCCCGGGTGCGATCCCTGGTAGGGTCAATCTGGGAATTTATAATTTCTGAATTTTCCCTGGTCTGGCCTGGTGGAAGGCTTCGGCGTGGCTAGTTACCACCCTATCGGCAAAGCCGTGCCGCCAAGCGATTTAGCGTTCCGGTAGGATGCCGTGTAGAAACCGATTAGGGGTAAGGGTTTAATATAACTGCCATGCCCCTTACAAGTTAGCCCGCTACCATCTTAGGCTGCACCATCAGGTGAGGGCTAACTTGTAGTGGATAAAAAACATCTTCAAGTAGATGGTAGGCTTATCGCCGCGCCGCCGGTTCATTACAAAAAAAATATAAATTGCATGAACCCCTTCGCCGATACCTTGGTACCTACTACCTAGATACCTACCTATTAAGATTTACGAATAGCGCAAAACTGGTTTGTGACTCAAACGGGCAGAACAGTTTCATCGTCGGTGTGGAGGCCGGAGACGAAAAACGAAATAAAAGACAACTAGCAAAACTGCTTTGCTACCCGCCTTTCTACAGGTGAATCATCGCAGGAGCAATTAGGTTTTGTACTTGATTACTTTTACAATGGACATTCCAATATTTAACCGCATTTTTATCCCCATTTTAAACTTAGTCGCCTGTATTACCTACTAGAGATACCAAGTAGGCACCTACCATAGAGTTAGTATATAGCCTATAGGCTATAGTATATGTCACCGTAAGATTGTAAAAACCGTTAGATTATAATATAACGTTTTTTATCTCGATAGATTATAAACTGACGACAGATTGTGAACCGCTTACAATTTACCGCTTACACGCGCCGCGGTTTCTTAATTAAGCCCCGTTTACACTATGTCAGTAAAGAAATGTTGCATATGTCACCGTAAGATTGCAAAAACCGTTAGAATGTAATCTTACTAGCGAAATTATAATCTGTCGACAGTTTACAATTTCGCTAGTTAGTTTTTGCAATCTTACGGTGACACATTTAATTTTATGTTAGTGTAACCACTTACATAAAATTAGGTACCTACTAGGTAGGGTCCTGGGACTAAAACTCTAGACTAAACTGGAATTTGGCCCAGGCAACGCGCGGGTTTTTGATTTTGTTGAAATCGTGCATTATATAATGAAAATGATCAAGCTCTAGTGGGTCCACAGGCTTCAGCGCCGCGCGAAATACCAGTGTCCAGTGCCAACCGATTCTCTGGACACGCTCGGTCTGCGTTAGCAGGCCTATAGGTATTTTGCTACTACTGTGTCACAAAAGTGGCAATTATTTAGCGACGGGATCTACGTGCGATTTCAGGCGCGCGGTTCCTATACTACGCGCTCCTGGAGCGTTGTCTATCCCATCGCCCCGGCTTGGCCGTGTAAGCTCCATACAGTTCCTACTTCCTCCTTGTATATTGTGTGTACCTAGTAAAGTGTGTGTGTGTGACATAGACTTATTATATTACTAGGTGTGTGATCATGCCGTCGAGCGTTGTGCACTGCAGTTCGTTGCAATCTTTCTAGAGGATGAGAAGAACGTACAAGTCTCAATAACCTATTTTGCGTAACTAAAACATGCACTTGCGCAGAAATGCCGCTTTAAGCGCGTTTTTTTACTCCACTAAATAATAAACATTGATTGCAATTTCACGTGATGGTAAGTATTGATGCTGTCTAAGTATAAGTACTTAGCGGGCTAACCTGTTAGGGGGTATGGCAGCTAGTTAGGTATATTAAACCGCAACTAACTGCAAATCGCATGAAGGAATGTCTTTGCCGTTAGGGTGGTAACTATTTAGCTACGGCCGAAGCCTCCCACCAGGCCATAACAGAGAAAATTTAAAAGTTATAAATTTCTGAATTGACCCTACCGGGGATCGAACCCGGGACCTCCTGTTATGAGACCACAGCGCTCACCACTGCGCCAGTACGATCGTATTTTGAATGATTTAATTTTAAATTCCACTTTCAACTGCCGAAATCAAAAGTAGCTAAGCTGATTGATTACGTTATGAAAGAAACGTTAAATGAGACACGCGTGTAGCGATGACGGAATTTATTACTTATTAACTTACCGATTTACCACACTCCGCATTATTGGGATTTGGGAAAATCCTATTAGCACCCTGATTTTAGAGTCACACACAGTTTACACTTACGCAATTTACTCGGCTGATATAGACTGTCCATTATAAAGTTTATGCCTTTTCACAGTAGATTCCTTTGTTCGATATTTGAATTCTTTCAAAAGTTTAAAATTCATCACCACCACTGTTCACTGAAACTAAAACACACGGACGGCGCGACATGCGGACAATGTATTGTAGATGCTGTCAAAACTCAAAATTCAAATTGACGTTTAGGCGAAATGCGAATGGTCATTGGTCGTTACGCGGTCGCCCCCGTCCCCCACGCAGACGTATGTTATCAGTATCAAAATCTTTCCCTGTTTTAGGCAGAATATTTTTAATTATCGAACAATAGCTTTGATAACAGTTGAATCTTTATATTTTGATCTTTCTGCTACCCTTGGGCAAGTTGTACTTGTGACATCGTAGGTACGTAACCTGACCTAGTCCTAAGTCTCCATGTTGTTACTTCTATACAAATTACAATGGTATTATTTAAATAACTCAGAGTAGGTAAAGGTCATTCATTTTGGATCTAATAAAGTAAACTTTAAATGATAATGTGGGCTTGTGCGTAAGAATCATGCATGCGAGTAGCGCTACAGACTACTATTATTATAAAAACTAATTCGGTGTTTACGCAACGGTACATAAGTGTAAAATCATAAAATGACACATATTATGAAACATAAAGCATGTTTCATAATATGATAGTTTCATAATATGAAGTATATAGCATGCCATTTTTGAAGTGAAAACTTCATTAGCCGTGTTGAACACTTTTTGGTAGGCGAAAATCTTATGGGTTCGCGTCACTGACATGCTAATGTTAATTGTATAATATCTATACCTATTAGTATATATATCTAATCTATAGACTGGCGTACTTATGCGTAGCGGCCTGTGTACACGAATACATATATAACTACGGTATATATATGTTACCGTAAGATTGCAAAAACTGTTAGATTGTAATCTAACTAGCGAAATTGTAAACTGTCGACAGATTACACTTTAACGTATTATTTTTCGGTAGATTGTAATCTGTTAAGTATATTAACCCGAAAAAACCTAACACCAAATCGTAGAAGTCGCTGCTTCTACTATACGATTTGGTAATTTTACATTCAGTTAATTTTTGGTTCAAAAAATATTTGTAGGGAGATTTTTTGTATCTTTAATGGCAAGGCTCTTTCTGTCAAAATGAAATTTGACGTCTTATGTCAAAATGATGATTTGCTGTTGGTAGTCTTACTTGTCAATGGCTATTGGTTGTCTTCTTCATCAAAAAACAAATGTTATGCCATTGGTTTAGCAAAATGATGCAGCCAGCCAATCACAGGCTTTGACTTTAAGGGATAAAAATTTGTATGGCCGTGAGCCATCTGAATACGTAGTATTCTATACTAATCTAGAACGTAGTGATTATATACTCTTTGTACTAATCTGTGATCTGGTTGACGGGACGGTTGACGGGAGAATATTTGTCTCGGTCAGAGGTCTTGTTTTTGGCGGGAAACAAGAAGCGCGTATTTTAAATTGAAATTTTAAAATACTTATTTTGTTTTCGACTTGTGCAGGAAAATTAACTAATTTTCATTAAAAAATAAAGAAAAATGCCGTCCGATAGTGACGGTTTGAACACAGGCATGGATAACGACGCGGGCGGGAAAAGGAAACCGCCGAGGCGTAGTCAAGACCAGCAGCAGGAAAATGTCGATTTTTACAAGCCATACCACAAATTAAATTATAAAAGAGTTTTCCCTGAATCAGTAGGAATGGCTGAATACACGGTTTTTATTGAGAGTCGTAAAGAAGGAGTCAAACTAGGCAATACCAATCCCTTAATGTTGGCGGGAGTTTTTAAAAATGAAATTAAAGGAGTAATTAATATAAGACGAATAAACGCATCTAAAGTTGGGGTGGTGTTCGCGCGAGCAATCAACGCCAATGATTTTTTAAAAAATGAGAATTTCCTGGATAAATACGAATATAAGGCATTCATACCAGCAAGTGCGGTGGAAACGATTGGGGTACTCAGATATGTTCCCATAAGTATAAGTAACGAGGAATTATTCAAAAAACTATCATCAAAATATGAGGTTGTCGCTGTGCGTCGCTTCACCAAGAAAGTTAATGGTCAAATTAAACCGTTTAGTTCAGTAAGTATAACTTTCCTATCAACCAACTTACCTGAATATGTACATCTGGACTTGTTCCAATATAGGGTGCATCAGTATGTTGCCCCGCTCTTACAATGTTATAAATGCTTCAAATTTAATCACGGAGCAAGAATTTGTAAGTCAGTGCAGCGATGTTCTATATGTGCAGAGGAGCATCGCTACACTGAATGTGAGGAAAATGCGGTAATTAAATGCATAAATTGTGGTGGCTCTCACGTTGCAATATCACGAGACTGTCCAATAAAAAAACAAAAAATGGAGGAAAAGTATAATAAATCTTCTTATTCAAAAGTTTTACAAACAAAACAAATACAAAATTTATTTAACAACTATAATGAAAACTTCCCTGCAATGAATAAACAAACAAAAATAGATACAGTTACAGTAGATAAATCACAAGTTAAACCTAATAACACTCCTAAAGTACAGAAATCAAAGACAGAAACTGCCCAAACTAATACCACAACTAATAATAATGAAACTCTTATTGAACAAATTATAACAAATGATACTATCTTGAAAGCACTTATTGGAGCATTGGTGGCCATGGGTAACTCAGGCCGTAAACTTACTACATCAGTTGTAAAAGAAATGCTTATTAATAATCTTAAAAACAATGGATAAACAATTTATTAGAATTTCACAATTTAATATACAATCTATTAATAATAAAAAACCTTTGCTTATTAATTACCTAGTTAAGAACGATATAGATATTTGCTTGTTAAATGAAACATGGCTGCGAGAAAATAGAGCTATCAACATTCCTAACTACAATTTCATTAATCAGAATGGAAAAAATGGACGTGGTGGAGTAGCAATTTTAATTAAAAATAGTTTCAAATATTTTGTTGTCCCTACACCGTTCTATGATTATATGCAGTCAGTAGCTATAACCCTTACTACAAGCCTAGGCAATATGTCCATTTTATGTGTTTATGCTCCACCCAGTGGGGGTCGCTTTAAGGTCCGAAGATTAAAACAAATTATAAACAGTTTACCTAAGCCACTTCTTCTTTCGGGTGACTTAAATGCTCATCATATTGCTTTTGGATGTCTCACAACAAAAACTAGAGGCACTGATATTTATAACATGTTGGATGAATGCGATCTTTGTATATTAAATAATGGATCTCCAACTACAGTAGGAAGTATTAATTTTAATCAATCTTCTATTGATGTTTCATGTGTTAGTCCTTCTTTAGTTCCTTTATGTGATTGGCATGTATATGATGATCCTATGGGTAGTTATCACTACCCAACCATAGTCGACTTATATACTTGTGTTGAAAAGTATGATGTAGGAGAACCGTGTGAACATTTTAATTATAAAAAAGCAGACTGGTCAAAGTTCCAGGCTGAAACAAAAAAAACGTTTGAAAACTTCACAATTGATACATCTAATCTGTTGGCTACTTATGAAAACTTTTGCACTTTACTTCTAGAAATAAGGAGAGATTGTGTACCTTTAATTACCAAACCTAATATGTTTGTTATGAGAAAACCAGTTCCTTGGTGGGACGCAGACTGTTTGGAAGCTGTAAAGAAAAGTAAAAATGCTTTAAGATTTTATAAATTAAACCCGACAATAGAAAGTTACATAGAATATAAAAAAATTGATGCCTTTAAAAAGAGATTAATCAGTGAAAAAAAGAAAGCAAGTTGGAGACGAATTTGTGATTCATTTAATAGATATACTCCGATAAGTTATATCTGGAATTATATTAGGAGATTTAAGAGGATACCTGTACATAAGCCATCAAAAAATGATGATTGGATTCCTTCTTTCTTAGATAAATATGCACCCATAGTAGTACCATCTGAAAAAGAAAGCAATATTATAAATTTAAATTCAATATTTAATCATATAGGTAGTGACAGTAGTTCTTTTCTATTGAAAGCATTTACTTGGCATGAATTTACTGCAGCCATCCAATCAAGGAGAGATTCCACTCCGGGGTTAGATGATATTCCATACAAACTTATTAGCAACATGCATGTTAATGGACAAAAAACTCTCTTAAAAATCTTCAATTTGCTTTGGGACAATCAATGTATTCCAAAGTCTTGGAAAACGCAATGTGTGATACCTATTTTGAAACCTGATAAATCAGAACATGACTTTAACTCCTACAGACCAATTTCACTTTCCTCTTGTGTAGGGAAATTATTTGAATACATGTTAAAAAACAGATTAGACTATTACATAGAAGCAAATAATATTTTACCTGAACAGCAATTTGGTTTCCGGAAAGGAAAAAGTGCAGCAGACAGTTTTGCCTCTTTGATTTCAGATATAAATCATTCATTTGCCAGTCATGCAACCACAGTTTGTGCATTTCTTGATATACAAGGTGCATTTGATAATGTAGATCCTTCCATACTGGTCAATATTCTGTGTGAGATTGGTATTCCTGGAAAAGTATGTAAATGGATTTTTAATTTTCTATATGACCGAACTATGTATGTTAAATTTAATAACATTATACATGGTCCTAGAAATGTATACAAAGGCACTATGCAGGGTGCTACTATATCTCCCTTGCTATATAATATATATACATGTTTAATAAGTAAATACATTACAGATAGAAATATAAACTTTCTGCAATTTGCTGATGATCTCCTTGTATATACTGTAAATAAAGATGTAAATATAGCTGTAAATAATTTAAATTTAGCATTGGAACAAGTCCATGATTATTATTCAAATAAGTTAAAATTAAACATCAGTCCTAGTAAAAGCGGAGCTCTAATTTTCTCCAAAAAAAATAATTCATGTGATAACTTTGTAAAATATAATAACACAAGATTACCTTGGTTATTGGAAAAAAAATTTTTAGGAATATTGCTTGATCAGAAGTTAACTTTCCAAGAACATGTAAATAATCTATGTAAAAATGCCTTTAGGGGTCTGAATGTTTTAAAATCGTTAGCAGGTGTGCATTGGGGAGCTGACCCAAAGTTGTTATCAATGCTTTATAAAAGTATAGTTAGAAGTCATTTTGATTACAGCACATTAGCATATTTAAATGCTAATAAATTGGTTTTAAAGAAATTAGACATAATTCAGAATAAAGCCTTGCGTATAATAACTGGGGCTATGTGCTCTACACCAATTCATGTAATGGAAGTAGAAAGTTGTATTCCTCCACTTTTAATAAGAAGACTTGAAATTGCTGAACGATTTTGTGTTAAATTAATAAGTTCAAAAAATAGTTTAGTTTTAGGAAAAATACTTCCCTATGAAGTTGCTAACTTTGATGATAGCTACATTGATGTAAATATGCTTTTATCTGGTCGATTACCAGACATCCTAAGGATTGTTTTATACTCACAGACCCAAACCAAAAATATGTATAAAAGCAAACCATGGCCTTTATATAAATTAGAATATGATGCTTTAATGAATGCCAATGTTACTATATGTCAAGAAAAAGTGAATTCTCAAGTGGAAATGTTAAGATATTTAGCTGATAATCACTTTTATACAATTTATACAGATGGTTCAAAATCTGAAGAGCATACTTCTTCAGCTTTTTATGACTCACAAAAGAAAATATCTAAAACTTTTAAAATTCATAATTTATGCTCTATTTTTACAGCAGAATGTTATGCAATATACTTATCTCTCTTGTACATTAATAATATTGTGAATTCACAGTTTCTCATTGTAACTGATTCGAAAAGTGTTATACTAGCTATTGAATCTAATAAAATAGATTACAAAAAAAATTACATTATATATAATATAAGAAATATGCTATACAATCTTAATAAAAGAAAGAAGATTGTTACCTTTATGTGGGTCCCTTCACACTCTGGGATAACTGGGAATGAGGTAGCAGATGTTGCTACTAGAGATGTACACTCATCAACATGTTTAGATCACTCCTCAATGCTGGAAATACCATTCACAGATATATATGCCTTGTTAAGCAATGATTTGAAATCTTTATGGAAGTCATATTGGGAAGAAATAAGCAAGTCCAAAGGAATTTGGTACCATGAAATACAAAAAAGCCCGCCAGCCACTCCTTGGTATAATAAAAAAGGGATTAATAATAGAAAATTCATTACGACTATAAACCGAATGAGATTTGGACATAGCAGAGTGGCCACCCACCTACATCGCTTGGGAATGAAAGAAAATGCAGATTGTGCATATTGTGGTGAAACGAATGGCGACTTAAATCATCTTGTTTTTCAATGCCGTCAATTTGGTCTAAATAGATTACTACTCATTAGCTCCATTCAAGATATTAACGATGGCAAAGTTCCTGATACTCTTCAAAGTTTATTAGCTGATAAAAAGTTCTTCCGGCCATTATATTCCTTTATTTCTGGTGCTCAAGATATATAAAAACAATGAAAACAACAAACAGTGAACCGATGTAAACTTTTCAAACATTTGTAGAATTTTTTGACTTTTTGTGACCAAAGCTAAAAGATAGACTATAGAGTGATAGTGAGACTTGTTAATTTGTTAATGTAACTTCAGCCCGCCTAGGGTAATATTTTATGTTTATATTGTTCTGTGAACTTTAGGCTCAGAAGGACTGGAATCCAGAGCCGTTAAACCAGTTAAATAAAAAAAAAAAAAAAAGACGGTTGACGGTTGTCATGTGAACAAAACGAAAACATTATTTTTTTTACAATAATAATTTAGTACTACCTGAATAAAATGTTTTGTGCTGATATCCGCTGTGAATTCATGTGAAAATGGGTGGTATGAGCAGATGGTTGGACGTAGAGGTGGGAACTGACGATATTGACATCAATACACTACCCTCAAACTTGGTACTCGTGGATTTACAAAACGACAATGAATTTAAACTTGTGGTCGGCGATTTGGGACGAGGAGAAGAAGGACCTAAGTTAAAGGTATGCACCCATATATCCCAATATCATCCCAAGCCTATGCCGAGCCTCACAGGACCGTTCCAGGCGATGCTTCTGGGATGCAACTGTACCAAATACTGTTTAAAATTGATAACACGCATGAGAAAAGTTAACAGACAGACGTCCAATTGCATTAATATGGATCCATGATTATGTCACAAACAATATTATTTGTTACTGATGCCCGCGACTTTGGATTGAGGTTTTTTGTTTCCCGCGGGAAGTCTTTAATATTTCGAAATAAAAAAGAGCCTATGTGTTATTCCAGACTATAATCTATCTATGTGCCAAATTTCATCCAGATCCGTTCAGCTGTTCTATTGTGATTGATTAACAAACACCCATCCATCCATCTAAACTTTCTCATATTTTATAATATTAGTATGATTTTTTAAATATAACTATGTTCCTATAATTAGCAATAAAGGCTTTATAAAGCATATGTTATTTCATTTGCAGATATTCAAAGGTGCAATGCAGATATCCGACATAGCATTACCAGATATGCCGCTAGGTGTGGTGAGCTTGTACACAAGTGAGACATCACCACGTAGCATGCCTCTGATAGCAGTCGCTTTCAGCACTTGTGTGTACATATATAGAAACTTGAAGCTCTTTTATAAATATTTCCTGCCCACTGTGGAGTTGAATGCCATTGAAATGGAGGTTTGGAAGCAGGTATTTATTTAAGTCTTATAATGAACAAGCTTTTACCCACGGCTTCACTCATGCTAGGTTCGCTTTTCATACAAATTTCAAACCCCTATTTAACCCCTATAGGAGTTGAATTCTTTCTTAGTGGATGCTTACATTATAATAACTATCTGTATGCCAAAGTTCACCCTGATCCGTCCAGTGGTTTGAGCTGTGTGTTGATAGATCAGTCAGTCAGTTGCCTTTACCTTTTGTATATTTAGACTACCCACAACTTTTTCTGTGTGAAGTTGTTTCTTAAATCCCAGAGGAACTCTATGATTTTCCTGAATAAAAAGTAGGTTATCACCACTAGTTACTGTCCATATCTGACATGACCATAGTCAGGTCTAGCTATAGTTACCCATGCAAAAAATTAGGATCCTTTGATTTGCAGCACTGTTGCGGCATGATTGAAGCAACCTATCCCAGGATTTCAATCCCACTACCTGCTCAATTCAAACTGAGCATTGAGCAATGCTGATTCAGCTTTTGCGGATACATATAAAACAAGTGTTTTCTAAGTAAATTATGTTTTTTTTTCTGTGTCAATCTGCAATTAGTGACAAATTTTAGCAGATATGTTCATTGATGTTTGGCTTGTTCAGTGTGTTCATTAAGAACATCTACTCTTTGCTGTCCTGATATCAGATGATGCTTTTTCATTATTAGTCTATTTCTATAGCCTCGGGTTAGTAGCGTGAAAGCAAGCTCATTTGGGTGGATTTAAAGTTGGTTGCTTTGGCTGGATGTAAAGTCTATTGACGACATACGAAAATGTGGCCAATTCTGTTTAACACAATCTCTTAACTAAACTAAAGTGACTGCTCTAAACCAAGTGCTGCCCCTTTCCGCTAGGAGAGCTACGAAAGGCATAGCAATATAAATAGAGATGTCATTTTAGTTGAGGCCAATTCTGTAGTACACAATCTCTAAAAAGAGATTGTGTACTGCAGAATTGGCCTCATTGTCATTTTCTTCAGACAAAATCTGAGTCAAGCTGGATAAGTGCTATTATCCCCTAAACACAATATGGCATGTTTGGATATTGATTATTTATACCCACAAGGCAGAGCATTGTTTTGCCTTGTTTAGATTATGTGTAATTCTAGACTATAAATAATCCATCTCAATGCCAAATTTCATCCAGATCCGTGCAGCCGTTCTGGCGTAATTGAGTAACAAACATCCATCCATACATCCATCAATCCAAGCTTTCGCATTTATAATATTAGTATAATTAGTATATAAGTATAGATTACAAACTCAATGATAAAATCTCTATTACTATACTGTAAAAAATTAAAATTATTTTGTTAAATATGCACTTGACCTCTCTCTCTCTCGACATTATTGATCAGTTTTTTTTGTTTGTATTTTTCCAGTTAACCGACCCAGTCAACCACAAAGAGGAAACAATACTTACACTCACAGAAAGCTTACACAATATGCCACAAAGGATTCTAAGCATACAATCCCGAGATTTCCTCTCTTTAACTCTAGAACAACAGTTGGAGTATTTGGAAAATTCTACAGATCTACCCAAGAAACGGCACAGAGAGGTTGCATGTATAACAACACTGAGAATGAGCTCTGTCGATAAGTACTCTGTGAGCTGCTTGGTAGTGGGAACTGAGGACGGGGAAATTATAGTGTTGGATCCACAGACTTTTACACAGGTTTGTTTGGTGAGTTTGATTTAATGCATACTTATATAATCCATACAAATATTATAGACTAGATGATGCCAGTGTGGATTAAGTATTTCGATTCCCAAAAGTAGCCTATGTTTTCCCCCCGTATATAACCAACCACTATACGAAATTTCATCAAAATCGGTCAATAACATCTGTAAGTCCATCTTTTTGAGCGATTTTGATTGAGACAGACACACTTTTCATTTCATTTATTTGTTCCAAAAACATCACAAGACTTTCGTTTAAAACTAGTGGGGCAGTAGTTTCCACACTAGGATTCCCTGTATCGTGGAAACCACTTCCTTCTGAGGGTAGGTAACAATAAAAAACTTAACTTACTTTGGCATCATACTTCATACTAATATTATAAATGTGAAAGTATGTTGGTTTGTCGATTTGCAATCACGCTGCAACAGAGCAACGGATTGACGTGATTTTTTGCATTTTTTTTAATCCACTACAAGCTAGCCCTTAACTGCCATCTCACCTGATGGTAAGTGATGATGCAGTCTAAGATGGTAGCGGGCTAACCTGTTAGAGGCATGGCAGTTATATTAAACCCATACCCCTTCGGTTTCTACACGGCATCGTACCGGAACGCTAAATCGCTTGGCGGCACGTCTTTGCCGGTAGGGTGGTAACCAGCCACGGCCGAAACCTTCCACCAGACTAGACCAGGGAAAATTCAGAAATTAAGTTCCCAAATTGACCCTGCCGGGGATCGAACCCCGGACCTCCGCACGTTAAGGCAACAGCGCTACACACTGCTCCACGGAGGTCGTCAACCATGCATGCATGCATGCATGGAGCATAGGTATAGTTGAGCACCAAGGACCTAGAGAGTGACATAGGCTACTTTTTGTCCCAGAAAATTAAGGATTTCCTGTGGGAATTTAAAAAAAAAATTCTAAGCGGGCATTGGCTACTTTATAATATTAGTATGGATTAGCCACAATATGATAATACTATCATGTGTCTTCAGTCATGGTTAAAATATATGAAACAAAATATGATAATTGGATACAGGTAAAACTGTGTACAGTAAAGAGGACCCCATATCAAATGGTAGCTACTGGACTCTATACTGTAGACTACAGGATCACGGTTGCCACGAGGTGAACTCCAATATATTTATTGCTTTCTTTATTTTTAGCACTGACATTGCACTGATCACGTGTTCAGCGTTTGTCATCACTAAGCAATAAATATTCACCTGTATTCACCGTTTTACATTACCGTATTTCATTTGTGCACCATGCGATGAGTGGGACCATCCCTTTATGTTCTTTAACTCGCACAAAATGAAAGCCACTGACATATATTTTTTATCCACTGAAGGTTAAAATAAATGTCATTTTCATTTCATAGTCAACTTTCAATGGATAAAAAATACATGACCTAGGCTTTCATTTTTTGATAGCTACTGAGTTGGCCTGGATAAATCGTACGTGATTGAAAAGCATTACAGACTATCTCTCTCCCTCTAGTATGGATGGACAGAGACAGAGTACTAACTTGTATAATATGTAATTATTTTAGGTTTTATTTCCCATCATGGTAATCTTTACTTGGTAATTGTTTATGGTAATTGAAACACAGCAGGTGTTTAATCTAGGCTACCAAATCTTAACCCCAACCAGGCTAGACATCTAAATTTTGTGAATGTTGTTTTCCAGAGAGAAATGCGTTTGTCTCGTGAAGCGGGATTGGAAGGAAGGTCGCCAGCTGTTCAGCACGGAGGATCACATTGTTGCCATCGAGGTGTTGACTGCAGACAACAGCGTTATGGTCATATGTACTGATAGCACCCTCGCTTGCTATAGCAGGAAGGTATGTTGTCTTAGCAGGCATGTTGTATCTATGGTAGAGTCCTGAGGCCCAATAGTCGTAATCATTTGAGAGCTTAAAAAGTATTACTTGAACTGTTTAAGGAGTCCATACATGCTTCTTGATACGCAGGATACTATGAACTCCTTAAACAATTCGAATTATATGTTTGGCAAAAATTTACGTCTTACACAATTTCGGGGCTGACATATTGTAAGTGGCACAAGTTGTCCTACATTAAATCTCTTACATCTCTTCTACTCTCTTTCGATTTATATCTTCTGCCAATTTTTATTTGTAACATTGATGAGACATCAATGTCTCATCAATGTAACAAAAAAAAATTGGCAGTCATAGGGATTGCCGATAGAAGCAAGAACCTTTAAACCTACCTTGTTGTAACGTTTAAAGGCCTTGGATAGAAGTGAAAACGATGTTTTTTAAAATGAAAATTATTACAATAATGAATGTAGTATATTTATATGTTCGCGAGTATGTCGCTGTTCGCGAGCATGTCGGTCACGCGAGCACGTCGGTCACAGTCACGCGAATCTATATTTTTACCCCCTACAAAAAATGCTCAACGCAACGCGCCTATAGAAGTTTTACACTTCAATATAAATTACCAAAATGTGCTCAATGCGGCTAAAGAAGTTTTACACTTCAATATAAATTACCAAAATGTGCTCAACGCGTTAAAGAAGTTTTCACTTCAAAAAAGTATTTAACAATTTTAAATCTGTTTTAGGGCAAAAGGCAATGGCTGGTGAGTTTGGAACACCGTCCAGTCGCGATGACTTTGGTACCGATCCTTCACTTGGGCATCACTATGGTCGGCGTCGCGCTCGCGTCCGGACACTTGCATTTGTACGACGGGAAAGCCAGGCGCGACACTATGTTTTTACGAGGTAAGGATTTGTATCTAATTCTGTTGTATATGTCAGCGTAAAATTGTAAACTGTCGAAAGATTGTGAACCGTAACATACTGCTTACAATTTAACGCATTATTTTTCGGTACATTGTAATCTGTTAGGTATATTAACCCGATAAAACTTAATTATTTATGTTGAACCCTAACCTAACCTAACCTACAAGAAAGAGACAATAATATTTAAAAAATTGTTACTCAGAACATTGAACGGATCGCAATCTTCCGACAGTTTTTTTTTCTCGATAGATAGACTTTTTTATCTCGATAGATTGTAAAATCTACTATATCACTATGCGTGGGACGCATCCACGCATATTGAAATCAGCA
This sequence comes from Erebia aethiops, assembly GCA_923060345.2. Lineage (NCBI taxonomy): Eukaryota > Metazoa > Arthropoda > Insecta > Lepidoptera > Nymphalidae > Erebia > Erebia aethiops. Next base: position 17,058,559 of record OV281091.1, on the reverse strand, counting down.
ATTTTTTTTCAAACGTCAAAACCCGTACATAGTATGAGATTTTGTATGAAATGCGTAATTGTGACCTCATGCTAGCCCCCAGGAATAGCTGCAGCTAATATCTTGCCATCCTGAAACAGGACACCAAAAAAAATAAGTGAAAGTTTCACTTATTTTTTGTACTCACTGTGAAACAAATGATAATCTAAAAGTTGAAAGTTAAACTAACTTCACCACAGTCACACCCTTAACAGTTCATACCTTGAAAACGAATGAACCGATTTTGATGAAACTTGCGCTGTTCCCTAAGTTGAAGTAAATATAAGCCAATAAAAAAATAGAATGTTCACAATACGATTTAAATTTTCGGAGAAATCCGAGGAGACATACACCTATGAAATTTTGTATATTTCTTTGAAAGCCTTTATCATGTATGTGAATATTTTGCAGTATCAACCTTAAAATACGCGCTCGTCACGCTCGCGCTTAGAAAACCTGTACTTATTCTAAATTTAATTCATTTCAGACGTGGTGTCAGTGATGAAGTTCGGACAACTCGGTCAAGAAGAGCACGTGTTTGTCATCGTCACTGCCAGTGAGTATAGATAATAATAAATTATGTCCTCCACCACTTCTGACCGAATTTCGGCCACGGCGGCCTATCTCCAGAGAGATTAGCCATCTGCACGGGAGATATTGTATTATACCGACGGCTTAACAAACTTAAAACTAACCGAAGATGTGAATTTTAGGTCTTTTGGAAGACCCTCTGTTTATTTGACTAGTAGTCAAATAGCCAATAACTTTACTTACTTTTGTAAGAAAATATTGTATGTTGTAAGGGAGCAGGTGATATGGCTCGACCGTAACAAAGGATGATATCATCCACCGAGCGGGTGTTGTGCTCGGGGACCACTGGTCCAACCGTTCATCGTTGGAGGTCGTATATAGGCGTAATTCAGAGAACGCTTCGTTAGCGCGAGTTAGGCTCTTCGTGTTCATCGTGCGCTACTAGTAATGCCATCTAGTGGATTATGTGCGGACTGCGAAGACCGCCACAATGTTTTCGTGAGCAAATAATAAAACATTTATCTTTCTAAAACATGTCCACGTGGACAAAAGACAGCTAAAAGACAGCTAGTCATCTATTATACACTTTCCAGATGGTAACCTGATGCTGAAGATCCTAAAGAGGACTGCGGATTTCATCGCGCACGCGGCGGGAATCGAACCCGCTGCCTCTGTGGTCGTACAGAAGCCCTGGCTCATACCCAAGAAGTCCAAGCTGTTTCTAGAACAAGCTGCGAGGGAGAGAGAGAACGCTATAGGTACGTAGAGATCAATGTATGAAATAGGGATGATGACAACTCAATCAAATGCATCTTTGTTATTAAAGAGAAATGTTGTTCTTTTCCTTATAAGTTAGTGCTGCCTGGTAGATCTCAAGTAATATAATAACATTATCCATAATTATTGAATAATATTTAAATTGACATTACTGTAATTTCTGTTAATAACTTTGTAAAATTAAGCAGCTTATAATTTTAACTTGGACCATGTAATTTTTTATTTTTTATTTTATACCAGAGTAACCAAACACATATTGATTTTAAATTTTATATTGTAATGAAGTAATTCTAGTTAATTCTTAATTTAATGTAAAATAATTTTTGCACACTGTCTCTGACAGTAGATTGTGTACGGGAAGTTTGTACCTTGTAAAGAACTGTTGTCACCCACAATTTCGCAAAATAAATGATTTATTTATTTATGATTTATGATTTAAATCAGGAACTCTCTATCAAACTTTAAAACGCCCTTTTAGCATGGAAGTTTGTATGAAATACATAGTAGTGACGTCATCAAATTTCAACACACTTTTGTTAAAATCGATAGTTTAAAATGATTATTAAACTTAAAACTAATCGAGGATGTGAATTTCGAAGACCCCATAATATAATGATCAGTAAGAAATAATTTGTTTTTGACAGAGGCGTCATCCATATAGTCTAGTTTAATATGATCTTCTAACTTATTTAACGTATTTTGAAAGACTTTATTTATAAACTAGCTTTTGCCTGCGACTTCGCGTGGACTACACAAAATACAATCCCCCCTATTTTGCCACCTAAAGGGTTGAATTTTCAAAAATCAAAATTGTATGCCCAGCCAGATCCATCCAGTGGTGTGAGCTGTGCGTTAATAGATCAGTCAGTCTGTTACCTTTTCCTTTTATATGTTTAGACTAGCAATTGCCCGCGTTGATTGATCGTTCCCGCAGGTATTCTTTAATTTCCGGGATAGCCTATGTGCTATTCCAGACTATAATCTATCTCTGTGCCAAATTTCATGCAGATCCGTTCAGCCGTTCTGGCGTGATTGAGTAACAAACATCCATACATCCATCCATCCAAACTTTCCAAAGTCGGGTAATAACTCTTGAACGGCTGACAACTCAAAAACCATGAAAATCGGTCCCGATTTTCATGGTTTTTGATTTGTCTCCGTCCCGAATAGCAGAATAACTATTAAAAACATTGAAAAATTGACGAAAAGATACAAAAAAGAAAAGACATTTTCCCTTGATTTTCCCATACAAAATGTTCATGAGTTTCGTAACTGTCCAACATTTAATGTTCATCCCGTTGATACGGTAAACTCTCCTCTCAAATTAATCAAAGAAAAACTTAATCCACGCGGACGAAGTCGCGGGCATCAGCTAGTATTAGTATTTTTTTTATTAAAGCCTACCTCTAAAGCTATTGGTATAGATAAAAGTAATTGTAACTGTAACATCTCCATTGTGATATTGTTTCCAGCTATGCACGAGAGTTTCCAACACGAATTGAACCGGTTGCGTTTGGTTGCCGCTAAAACTCTCCTCGAAGCGCACACAAAGTCCGAAAACTTCATAGGAGCGGGCACTATGGAGCCTATAAGACTATCTGCTGAGGTTAGTCTGCGAATCTGTGTTTTCTGGTTGCTCTGTCCTTCAATCACGCCGCAAAGGAGCAACGGAGTTATGGGATTTTTTTGCATTTACATTATGTAGAGTGATAGCCTAGTTACTCAACATAATATAAATTCTCGGTGTTCTAAAATGACGCTGGGGAATTGATTGAGTGTTCGAATTTATATTTTTAACCGACTTCAAAAAAAGGAGGAGGTTCTCAATTCGTCGGAATCTTTATTTTTTTTTTATGTATGTGCCCCGATTACTCGAAGACGCCTGGACCGATTTTGAAAATTCTTTTTTTGTTTGAAAGGGTATACTTCCAAGGTGGTCCCATATAAATTTGGTGAAGATCTTCGAAGACAGATGTTCCCCGATTACTCGAAGATGCCTGGACTGATTTGGAAAATTCTTTTTTTTTTGAAAGGGTATACTTTCCATGATCATTGACCATGGTCATTAGGTCTGATGATGGAATCCTGGGGAAATCAAAGGAACTTAAAATTTATATTTACAGCACTAAAAGCAAACAATAAAATTTTTTTTAAATAAAAAAAAACCGCCTTCTTGTTTTTATTTAAAAATATTTTTATTGCAATTTGCATATATTATATTAGATGATGCCCGCAACTTTGTTTAGTTTATTTTTAGTTCCCGCGAGAGCTCTTTATTTTCCGAAATTGAGCCTGTGTCCGTCCCGTACCTGTCTGTACCAAATCCTCCGTAAGCGACTCCTTCACTGTTTAACAATAAAATACTATAGTTAAGTAAATAAATAGTTTAGTGTTAGTAGCTTAATTTTTATCACATAATTAGTATTTTGGTATAATAGTTGTGTAAATAATACGTGCACGGTATATAATTATTGTTAGTTGAACGCGAATTCGCCAACAAACTACTCGTACATGTGTAGTTTGGCGAATAACATATTTTTTGTGAAATTAATAAAATAAATAAATTTATAAAAATTTTATTTTTTTATTCTTAATATAAACAAACAAACTCACATTCGCATTATAATGCGAATGTGAGTTTGTTTGTTTATATTTTGTAAGTTGTATTATCCTATCCTATAGGATAGGATAATACAACTTTATTTCTATCCAGGTGGAAGGTTTGGGTCCGGTGTTCCGCGTGACTCTGATAGTGGAAAACACTTCCACGGAAAAAGCTGTGATCGGCCTCTCCGTACTTTTCCACGTCCACTCTACCAATTACAAGGTCTACAATCCTTATATTAAGGTAAAGATACATTTTATTTATTGAAAAACTAAATAAAGCCCGCGACTTCGTCCGCGTTGTTAAAGTTTTTTATTCTTGCGAGTACTCTTTAATTTTCCGGAATAAAAAGGAAATTGTGAGGAATGATAAATGCGAAAGTTTGGATGGATGTTTGTTACTCCATCACGCCCGAACGGCTGAACGGATCTGGATGAAATTTGGCACAGAGATAGATTGTAGTCTGGAATAACACATAGGCTGCTTTTTGTCCTGAAAACTAAGGAGTTCCCGCGGGAACCAAAAACCTCGATCCACGCGGACGAAGTCGCGGGCATTTGCTAGTTTTACGATAAAAAGTCTTATAAAGGATATCCTATCTCTCCAGAAAGATCTCTTTCAGGATTCCGTTTGGGATCTTAGGTTTGTTCCAAGATGAAACGAATTTCTTCCTTTTTTCAGGTACCACTCCTTGGACCTGGAAACCAAATAAAATTCCCCACAAAGATCGAAGAGATGTTCAGTGAAAATGTAAACCCGGATGTATTTTTCCGCAACGTGACAGGCCAAGCCGGGGAAGGTTCCGTGATCAAAGTGCTTCTCTTGAAGGAGGGGAAATCGAACCCTGTACTAGCGGCCACCGTCACTATGCCGCCCACTGACCCTATGATGATACCGTATGATAAGATACAGACGGGGTTTGGGCAGAATGATAAATAAATAAAGTTTGGCTTAAATTAGGAATGTAGTTTTACTCTATCACCTCAAAGACGTTATAACTTACAATAAAAAAATATTAGCAATTATTATGTCGTCATGTTGATTGCTATTAAAAATTGTGAAGGCGCCTTCATAATTTTTGCTACTAAAAATTGCCGACATAACGTCTTTGAGAGGTGATATCCAGTGAAAGACCCGATGGAGACAGTCAGTTTTTGTACTGTTTACATAGGTATTGCGTATACTTTAATACTGTACAAGAATCAGCTTTTCTAATTATGGTTCATTTTTGGTAACCATATCACGTGTCTGATCGGCCATAATATTTAGTGAATGGCCCATCAGCATGCGGGCAGAATTTCACTATGGACATCAGTGGAGAGTATAGCACCCACCTATTACTGAATCAGCTTTTCAAGCGATAGTTACAAAAAGTGCAACTATCTCTTATAATATATGGAATCCCGCGGGAAATTCTTAAATTTCAGTAGCCTTTAAAAAATCACGTCGATCCGTTGCTCTGTTGCAGCGTGATTGAAGGACAAACCAACAAACAAACATACTTTCGCATTTATAATATTAATATGATTCCATTACAAGTTAGACCTTGACTGCAGTGATCTCTCATCTCACCTTGTAAGTAATGATCCTTCCTTACCCGTGATCGCACCTGTCCACGTCCCGTGATTCCACCACGTCTCTGGAAGGTACCACGGGTAATTTTCTAGCGGGATCACGGATGTAGTAGCAAATAACGGTTGATAATCCGTACCTACGAGTTATCGTGTAGGATATTCTTATCGTTTATCGACTCGGTGCGTGACTTTGGCGAAGAGCATTCGGTACATTGTAGACGTAGGGCGGCGGTGGATCCGCTTGTGCGATACGCTGGCACCATAATTTTATTTTAAACTAGCTGATGCCCGCAACTTCGTCTGCGTGGATTGAGATATTTTGCTACTCGCGTTGAACCTACACTTATTTCCAAATGGCTAAGTTATATCGATACCTAAATACAACTTGTACCTGGTACTATTGTTTATCTAAAAAGCATTTTGGTGGCGTTTGAAGGAAACAAAATTAATTATAAAAAATTGCGACCAAGAGAAAATCTAAGATTTTCTAAGTTGGTAAAACACCATTGTCACAGGTAACTTCACGGATCTGTTAACCGCTTGAGTTATATATCAAAAAAATATAGGTGATTTTATAATAAACGCGATGGTATAGCATTGGCTACAATAAACTTGTCAAATTTTTTTAAAATTAAGTTTGGACCGGATTTTGATAGGCAACCTATTTTAGGTTTTTTAACTATTATTAAATAAAAATAAAAAGAAGGTTTCATCTATTAAACAGATCGGTGAAGGTCGTCGTATATCGGGATCTGAGACTATTATTATGTTAGTTTTTCATATTACGTAAATTAGCGACGCTGTCACCGGGTCAGATAAGTTTGTCGGAGTATAATTCAAAATGACAGTTTTATGTCACGTCCTTAAAATAAGGATTATAATTCTAAAACACGAAGTACGTCAACAATATTAAAACACATCTAAGATTTATTATATGTACCTACCTACTTAGGTAAGCGATGGTAGTATATTTGAGAAACTTATCTGACCCGGGAACAGCGTCGCTAGTATCTATGAAAATAAACTAATAAAAAGAAAAACTAAAGAGGCATTAAAACAGATTGAGAGAGACACAAAATTAGTTCCAATTTTGGCCACCAGGTCAGGTAAGTCTGACGCACTAACTATACCTAGGTATAAGCTCCCAGCTCACCATTGCGCCTGGGCCATCAGAACTCAGAAGCGCCTCAGCTTAGCAGGTGCTTTAACTTTCTTAGTACATCCATAATCATACTTTTTTAATGTTATAAATGCGAGTGTGTTTGTTTATAGATTTGTCCTTCAATCACACCGCAATGGAGCAACGGATCGACGTGATTTTTAGCATGGGTATTGAGGACATGGAGAGTGACATAGGAAATTTTATCCCGGAAAATTAAGGAGTTCCCGCGGGAATTAAAAAAACTTAAACCACGCGGACGAAGTCGCGGGCATCAGGTAATACATCATAATTATTATGATAAGTGAATAAATGCATAGTGATAAAAATGCATTGAACAAAGCTCGCCATTCCGTAAAATCGCGAACTGATACCTAAGAGCCCCCCATTCGATATCGTATTCTTATAATCCGATATATCCGTCACGCTTATCTGCAATTTCACAGGTAGATTATAGTGCGGTAAACAAGAGATACCGGGATCTATTTCCCGGCTGGATCCTCTATGACTCACTCAGAAAATATAATATAACTCTAAATATAAATCTGTCTAGTGAAACTGTGAAAACTAAGAGTGCATTGCGCGAAATTTAAAAAAAACTGGTCGGGTATAATATTACAATTTAGTTTTTTTTGCCTTGAGTTTTGTACACGCCAGTTCCCAGTATCTAAAAATCTACTCTCAGCTTTCACGAGACAGACTCCACTTATAAACAACAAGCAATCCCTTTAACTTTTAAAAATAACATTTTTTCCTTTTTCCGTTATTTTAAAATACATAAGTAGTCTCGATTATACTAATTGTTTATTGTAAGTTTTTACGTAGGTAAAGCACGGAAGTTACTTTCACACTTGCATACGATATGCGTCTTACAAGACTGTTTACATTTCGTAATTATGTTACTCAGGGTCTGAAGAAACGCCACTCCCTATCGTCGCTCCATATCCAGCTCGCTCCCAGCACTATAGTTTCGAGCTTGACGCGTGTAATTTTGACAGCAGTATTGTTTTGCACTTTATACAACTGTAGGTCATTAGGTACTTTCTATAGAATTCCTCAGAGCTCACGCGCGGACTTTAGGTATATAAGTGAGCACTCTCCCATCTAAGCTGCTAACTTTTATGCAAATAATTCTCGTCTAAAATTGGAGAAAGGGAAGATCATCAGATGGTTCTTGAGTTTTGGAAAATCTCATAGGGCACAAATGGGTACAAGGCTTTTGATTCCATGAAAAAAGTGTACCTAGGTAAGTGCATAAAAGTGTTAAGCCATTGCACGAATTTGTATCATTTGTGACTGAGTTTTTTATGCCCATTCAAGTTACAATTTGCAAGAAATAATTTTATTAAAAAAGCGCCCAAGTTCTACCAATATATTATAACATGCGCTCAGATAATCTCTTTCTGCAAACAGGTGTGTCCCTGGGTGTGACCAGTCAAATAGTCTATATGATAAGATCTATAGCGATAAACGCACTTGAGATGACCTATTTAAATGCTATCGTAAGTATAGTATACTAATTATAAACTTATAACACTTCGAAGCAAATGAAGCCTGAGCAGATAGACAGCCCCCTTTCCGAAGTTATGCACATATCGCAGTACCGGGAGGGGCGGCCAGAGAAGGCAGGAGTTTTTAGTCCGTAGGTCGCCGGGAGCATCCCAGTGAAGTCGGGCATGTCAGTAGTGACATCCATGAGGATTTTCCTCCTGCCTAAGGAAAAAAAAATACCACTTCGAAACACCTAAGTATACTTATCCATCCTATATAATATATACCTATATAGAAGTAGTTTTTTTAGTAGTGGGAGGCTTTGGTCTAGCTTAGCAGTTGGCTACGTAGTATCGGACCAAGAAGGCCGTACGATATCAATAAGTCTCAAAAAATTCCATCACTTGTGATAGGATATATTTTATGTACCTACCTATATCTATACTAATGCCACAGCTAATGCTGCATATTTGTTTGGAATATAAAGTCGCCCTGACTTTAGATTCCAAACAAAAATACCTACAGCAACAAATAGGGCTGTCACTTAAATAAAAATGTGTTGGTCTAGAGTTGTACTAGCAGTACTACTACTGTTATCTTCTTTTAGTACCATCGGAGGTTGGAAGCCTTTAGGGCTATTTGCACCTTTGATGGAAACATACAATTTTCCTACAAACATTTTTCCAGCAAGATATTATATTTAATTGGATTTTAGCGTCTTGAATACGGATTACAAAATATTGTAACTATGCAATCAACTCATCAAGCACGTTCGTACGGTTTTATGCCAAACATCCGTTAGAGTTACGCAAATTATATTATTGTCAGTAGTAGATATAATTTATATTATTAAATAATTAAGAGATCACGTGGGCGAGCTGTAGCATAAAGGCGTCCGACAGATCTGCTTGGAAAAGAGTAGTCCTCTGCCACCTCTGCCCCGAAGGGGGGACGGGACATAGGACTTAATGATGATGAATATTTAAGAGAAAATTTGAATTAGTGTGGGTACTTCCTACTTACTTACCTAAATAAAAAACATTTTTCGCAAAAATAAAACATACAAGTTTACATATTAATGCAATTTTAATATTTTTGTATGATTTTGACAACCCTAACATAATCAGTCAAATCTGATAAGGAACGCCGGGTCGCAAAAATTTAATGTGTGAGCGGCTATCAAAATAAGTCACTTTGGTTCTGGATACCGTACTACTTCCACCCGCGCGGTAAGTTGATATTTTCCTGTACTTAAATAATAATATTATCTACTTAGTTACGAAATAAGAAGTTTATTACTTGAGTACCTATTTTGATAAATCAAATCCCAATGCTCGTTTTAAAACTTTATTCCTCACGATAATATAATATTCAGTAGGTACCTAATTTAAATCTTCTTCCATCTCTCATCACCGTTTTTCTTTTCGTTCTTTTTTCTCAATTGGCGGGAAGCGCCCTCATTGGCCCTCAGAATCCCACCTTTTTTAATTATTTTATTTTACGGCCCTGGATTCAAGTCCTTTATGGTCTTATATTTATTGCGAATGTCGTACCACAGAATATAAAACTAGAAAATCATGAGACTACGTAATAAGATAGGTGCTAAATCGGTTTTAAATACATAATTTTTAAACTCACTTGCCAGGTTTGAACGTAGGTAACTGGTAACCCGTTGTCCTAATAGGTGAGCGACAAACGCTTCAACGCGACGCGATGCATTACGACGCAACAGTATGAAAAAGTAGCTGACCCTTCACATTGCCTACATTTTTGCGTAGATACCTATTACGTCTGTCATTTTTTTCTGGAGAAAATCTATTGGAAAGCGTATCACCTTTTTTAAATGTAACTGTGAATTTAGTTTAGAGATAGACCACCTAATCGCTTATGTTCTTAAAAATAACTTGAGGTGTGCGAGTCCATGGCTTTTTAGGCTTTTTATATCTTTACAGTAGTTCGCCCCGTGATATAATTTGCCCCCTGTGAGTTCGTAGTATGGACATTGAGGTTTACTGCAATTTATGCAGGGGCAGTAAATTTTTTTGTGTTGAAGTTGAACACAGCATAGTGCGGTAGTAAACTATACCTATAGACAAATCTATGGAATGATGCTGCTTAAAAACTGAAATACTTAAACTGATTAACATTAATAATTAATTAGGAAGTAAGCCGGTAGGTACCTAATTATGACTTTACTTGAAGGTCCTTAGCAGATTTCTGCTCACTGAACCGTTGGAAGTAAAAAATTTTTTAATTCGTTTAGAGCAAATAAATGAATATTCACGGTAAGCGCGCTCAATGTAAGGATTTATTCTGAGTAACTATTGCCTTCACAGTTAACAACGAAATACAATTTTTTATTTATTTATTGCGTGATAGTCTTGCGCTTGACGACAATCATGCTTAGTGCAAAGCAATGATGAGGTCTAGGTTGGAACGCGCTTGCCTAGACGATGCCTATTCACTCTTGCCTTGAAGGTACTTAAGTTATAAGTGGCAGGAAACACGTGCCCTCGGAGGGTTTTCTACACCCTAGCGGTTCGTATCCGAAACGTCGAGCAAAAACGTTTTGTGCGAGCCAATTGGACATCAACCACATGAGGGTGCCAACTGCCAACGCCCACGGTTTCTCGCTGCTCTGTGGTAGAACGGAGAAGGAGGAACAAGGTTATGAAGTTCCAGAGCACACTCCCCATGGTATATCCGATGTAAAATTATTCTATGGTTAACCATAATAATTATGCTCTCAATTTCATTTTCCAGATCTCAATCACACATCGAAATGTCTCTGGACGAGGTAAGTCAAACTGCTAAAAAGATGCACTCTAACTTTTTTTTGTTAACTGATTTATTTGGGGACATTTGTTTACAAAATAAAGAACGTCAGCCCCATAGAAGTAATGTACATTACTTCTACTAGGTATTTTTTTTATTTTTAAAATTAACTTCCTTGATAAAATAAAAGTAATTTCGAACGGTAGGAACGAAATTGGATGCCCTAGAAGTGTAAAAGCACCTTTATTGTTTTGAATGAATGCAATGAATGTCATCTAAATCCTCCTTTATGTAGGGTTGGGACAGTGATGGGATTCGTTCGGAAATGCCTTTTTTTAAAGCACAGGTACCGTCAACATGTTTAAAGTTTGTACAAAAAAATGCTTATAAAAAGTGCAGAGTAACAAAAGTAATATTTGACTGATCTTCAAAAACGATTTTTTTATCTGATTTTAATTCAAACTCATTCAAGCTCATTAAATATCAAATAACCTGTCGTTTTCTTTACTCAAGTTGATGATTTGTTTAATCATAATCATAATCATAATGACACTTTTTAATATTAATAAACTTTAAAAGCGAATGATGTAATAATCATAAAAAGGAAGGTTAACTAACTTGCTTAGGTTAACGACATAGATAATAAAAGTTTAAATTAGTTAAAATTTTAAATTTAAATACCATTTTTTATATTTAAACTTTTGACACCGAAACCCTAAATACTTTGATAGGAATAAAAATATGATTTTTCGTATTTCGCTTGTAGATACTATTTATATCTGAACAAAACTTGACCATTATCTATCTCATAAGCTCGTATTTAACTGATAAAGTAAAATATCGTATTTTATTATAGATTGTAATAACACTGCGGTATTGATGAAGAGTCGTTAGCAATCCATCAATTTTCCATACATTAAGTGATAATTCGATAAGATTACCTAAAGTCTCGCAGGTATTGAACTCGATAAACATATTTTTATTTTTTACAACAACAAATTCTATTTATAACCCTTAGGTACCTAGGCATAAATTACCTATTACCTATTCTGTGATATTACTCCTCATGTTGTTGCAGCTTATACAAAGATGAGTAAAGGGAATAATGAATCATTTTCTTTGTATTTCAGCAATTCACTAAAGTCGCTGAATCTGTAAGAAACTGGAAGACGAAGCCTAGTGACAATGAAAATCTCGCTCTTTACTCTCTATTCAAGCAGGCCACCCTGGGTGACGTTAACATTGGTAAGCAATATGTACCTAAATATTTCAGAAGATAGAAGTAATGAAAACATTGCGAGAAAATCTACAGCCCCCAGAGTTGTTTTAAAGGTGTATGGAGTCCGCAAATCCACACTTGGTCAGTATTATAAATTATGGCCTTCTGAGAGGAGTCACTTGCTCATTTGTGGGCCAGAAATCTATATCTATACTAATATACTAATACTAATATTCTACTAATACTAATACTAAGTTATTCAATATTAGTATAAATGCGTAAGTTTGGATGGATGGATGTATGGATGGATGGATGTTTCTCACTCAATCACGCCTGAACAGCTGAACGGATCTGGATGAAATTTGGCACAGAGATAGATTATAGTCTGGAATAACACATAGGCTCCCGGAAAATTAAGGAGTTCCCGCAGGAACCAAAAATCTCAATCCATTGCAGACGTAGTCGCGGGCATCAGCTAGTGAGAAATAAATCATCATCTCAACATGATATGATGGAATATAAATTATGCCTCATGACTCTCTCTCTCTTCGTCATAATATTTCACATTACTGATGGTCAATACAAGATGTTGATGTATGATTAATGTTAACCGGGCCCAATAGCTTAAAGTGCTCTTCAAGGTATGGAGGAACCGAAAAGTTCAAATTTGGACCTCCATAGTCGGTCACGCATCCAGTTACCGACTTGGATCGACGTTGCTTACCCAGTGCAATCGACCGATAGGCATCGCCATCGAGGCATCGCTAAGGCTCTAGGCCACAAGTTGTAACCAAAATCAAGTTAGAATTAAGCGACCCATATCTTGATTTTATTTGATACCTGCGAATAAAATTCATAATATTTTTTCAGCTGAACCAAGCGATTTAGTCGGTAAGGCCAAGTTCAAGGCGTGGACCGGTCGCAAGGGCATTTCACAAGACGATGCCAAGAAGCAGTACATCGAGTTAGCAGAAAAGCTACAATCCAAATATGCATAAGCCTGATTTAGTATTTTTAAGTTAGTTAAGTTAAAAAAATATTTTAAATAAAATCAATATTCTGAAACAATTCTTTCTCAACTTTAATTTTGTTTGTTTTGCCTTAAGTAGGCGTGCGGCGTTTGAGATTTGTATTTATTGGCCAATATTGTGTTTTTGTAAGTTTATAATAATTATTATAAATTTTAAATAGCTGGAAATAGTTTTTTTTAATATTGTGCACAAGTATGTGCGTTTTCGGCAAAAAATACCGCTTTTACAACCTATGTTCTCTTCCAGAGCACTCCCCAGACTCCATCTATCAGCAACCAGTTGCACTCTTCATCGCAGAAACAAATTTCATGCTCCCCACCTGGATGCCTGGTCTTCTTCTACCTCCCGTTATTCCAGGTCATTTCTGCCACGTACCTGCAAATTGTGGAATCAGCTTCAATCTTCTGTGTTCCCTAATGACCATAATATGGGGCTCTTCAAAGGGCGGACAGACAACTTTCTTAAATGCCAGCAACGCATTGGCGGTTCCTCTGGTGCTGCAAATTTTCATGGGCGGCGGTAATCACTTACCATCAGGTGACCCGTCTGCTCGCTATAAAAAAAGTATTAAAAATATTATTTAAAAAAGTAAGATTTCAGTAAGTAGGTATGTCTTGTACAGGACACCCAACAGAAGCGAAGCTCTGTCTCGCCCACTCCTTTGCACAATAATGCGTAATGCTCAGTGCTCACGCGTTTCGGTCACTTCTCACTTTTTGTGAATTATTTCTCAATTTGAAGCGATAAAGAAGCCTGGCTTAAAAATTTGGTGGAGTGATAAGTATCTTAGCTAATTTTTTTCACTACATCTTTATTATGTCATTTTGCCATCCTTTTCAAGGTACTAACTAAGTAGCCAACTCAGACAAGAAATGTATTGCCAGCTTCATTATTGAGCCTTTCGATACCATGAACCATCATAGTTGAGCCGAGCAGGGCGACCGCGTATCTTTTGCATCAATCATTAATACATCGCAATCATCTCTGATTGGCTGAATTTATGATATTCTTGCTGCGTCAATGGATTTCGTCCAATAGTGGAAGAGTGTTAACCAATCAGAGGTGATTGCGATGTATCAATGATTGATGCAAAAGATACGCGGTCGCCCTGCGGGGGTTACTACCATCGCTTAAAGCAGTATTATTTCAAAATGACAGTTTTATGACACGTAACTTGACGACCCTAAAATAAGGATTATAATTCTAAAACACTTATATAATACTAGATGATTCCCGCGACTTCGTCTGCGTGGATTAAGATTTTTGATTCCCACGGGAACTCTTTAATTTTCCGGGATAAAAAGTAGCCTATGTACTTCCCCGGGATACCATCTACCCCTGTACCAAATTTCAGCAAAATCGGTTGAAAAGATGGGCCGGGAAAGCGTAGCAGACAGACAGACAGACAGACAGAAACACTTTCGCATTTATAATATTAGTATGGAAGTATGGATAATACGGCTTTAAGCAATCGTAGTATGCCCCTGCCCTGTTGATTGCGAGATGAATATTTTTTTTCATTACTCATACACGGAAAGTAGGTCTGAAGTTGCCTGAGAAGCGGGTTGAAAGTAATACTTTTCAGCCCTAGGGAGAATCGTTTTCAACTGACAGCTGTCAAATAATTAAAAAAAACTAGTTGTCACATTTATAACCCTTCCTCTGCGTATATTAAATATTAAATTCGCGCGCCCCTGCGAGCCCATTTTAACAGGTGTCGAATTTCGCGAGCCGCCGGCCGCCCGGCGCAATATAAATAAACATATCTCTTATTACGTACTAAAGCTATGTAAACAAAGTATGTCATTCAAATCGTTATGAACTATAGCTATAGATTAAAGTTTAAAAGGTAATCGCTCTTCTTTATGGTTAACACAGAAAAATAGCAAAAAAAAATAAAAAAATGATCCCGTTTTTAAAAATAGAATCACCAAAGTTGTTGATTTATGTAAAATAAAGTTCACTCAATTTTCTTTAGCTAATTTCTATTTTTATTTTGACTTTCCTTATATTCGTAATGAAAAGCACAGTGTTTACCTCGGGATAAAGACTTATTTAGTCCCTCGAACTATAGGCCCCCTCGCTACGCTCGGGCGCCAAACCCCGTCTCGGGACTAAATAAGTTACTTTCATCCCTAGGGTAACAATGTACTATTTCGCACCATTGTCAGTGAGGTCATTATGTCGAGGTTGTGCGAATATTAAAATTTCAGTACAAAGTGCAAAATATATTAGGTACTTTGATCGTAAATAAAATAGAATGTTGTCTTCAGTTTGACAAAACTGAATAATTTGAGGTTCCTAAAGATATAGAAAGATAATTTCGAAGAAAATTACTTATTTAAATTTTTAATTGTAGAATCGTGATAAAACTAAAAGAGAATTTAAGTTATCATTTGTACCTACGCATATGTAAATGTACCTAACCAAGTGATCGTTAGTGAGCATGGTGGCCAATACACTGGCACTATCACCATCACCTCGTTGAATGGCAAGGCTAAGTCATTGAGCTAAATAAGCGCCAGTTGTTGGGTCACCCGAGGCGTGGATCAGTTTTTGGGACGAGACATTTACTAAATTCTTCGTGTCCGATGACCATGGACTCAGAGGCCCAAAAGCAAGCGCCACAAAAACCTAGGACCCTAAGTGGTACGATCTCAGTACGTGGGACGCTGCCAACGTATCAACTCAGATTGCATCCCACACTAGTGCACGACCCATCGACCACGGTACTATAGTAATCCCGTCGGGCCTCTTGCCGTCATCCCTGAACAAACCGGAGGGTTTCAATTATGCAGGAATGGAGACAGTGGCCCGCAGCAGTGGCCAGAGCGCGACGGACTATATCGTTGATAATACTAATCTAATTTAATATGGTTAGCTATACATTTTTATCCATGAGGTAAAAATCTAATTACAGTAATTGATTTAACGCTTAGTATGATGCTAATTTCATGACATCCAGATTTAAATACCTTCCATAAACTGAAAAAATATGAAATAATATATTCAAATAATAACAATTCCTATTCGAAAGATAACTACTAAAAATATGGCAAATGCTAGGGTTAAGTTTTATTTATAACTTTTATTTAAAAATAATTATCATAATATTTTACTAATTACATATTTATTTTTGCACCTAGTACACAGGTACACTCGTTTTGGAGTTTAGACTTGGTTTAGACAAATGACAGCCCGGCCCTTCAATACAATAAAATTATGACATTTGCTGTCGCCGAGGTCGATGACATAAAATATGCCGTTTTACTTTTAGGTTAGAAATTTTGCTCATTTTTGCTCTTCTTTCCTCAAATTAAACGTACAAAGTTAACTATTAAAAATTTTCAGAACTTTGATAACATTTAGTTCGATTGCAGTGATTATCAGCACATAATTAGTTAGCACGCTGACTGTGACTGTTGAATCACGCTAGAGGCTACGTTCACGCGAAGTTTGTATAATTTTCCATCAGTACTCACTACTCAACGACTAACGAGTCAACTGCCTCAGTTCGTGTTTGAATCCCGCTGTCAGTGGTTGTTTTAAAAGTAAGTTTACTATAATGTTTGCCAACTAGATTATTGTATTGCTAAAATACCAATAGGTAACCAGCTCAATCTACTTACTTTGGACAGTATCTAGCTTTAATTTTTGATGTTATCTAAACTAGAAACTTAGTGTAGTTGTGTTGATTGCAAGTCGGATACTATGTAGATTAGCCGGTCACGTATACTTTTTTTAATAACGCTATGTAATTTGTATTTGTAGTGTACTCTACTTTGGTATTTTCTTTTTTAGGTTGCTTACTTAAATTGCAGATTCACCAGTCATGTCTCTACAGGAGGTGAGTTTGAAGGTCAATTAGATAAGCGATTAAGTACTAAGTAGGTAGGTGACTACTTCATAACATTAAAATAATAAATAATGATAGAGTTAAATTAATTATAATCAAAAAGTTCCTATAGAATTTTGAAATCTCAAATCCACACAAATGAAGTATCCTGTAATCTTAAGTATATGTACTTATAAAAATGTTTTTCCTGACTGACTGATCTATTAAGCTTAAACAGCTAGAAACTTGTAATTTTGATATAGGTTTCTTTTTTTGGAAATTCTACTCTTATAATTAGGAGATGAGAGTTTGTATGAAAGTCAACCATTTTGAAATTTATACCCATGAAAATTTGTATTTGGGGTTCTGATTGTAAATTGAGAAGTACATATTTAAAAAATTTCACAATTTCCATCCTCAAGGGGATAAATATGGAATCAATCAATCAATCGTTTATTTGCAAGAACCATTGCACAAATAAGATGACAAACTAATTTAAGAACAATTTATATGTTTTCTTAGCTGATGCCCATAACTTCATTAGTGTGTATTGATGTTTGTTGGTTCCAGACTATAATCTATCTCTGTGCCAAATTACATCATATCATCCAGATCCATTCTGCTGCTCTGGCGTGATTGAGTAACAAATATTCATCCATCCAAACTTTCACATTTATTATATTAGTATTTAGTATAGATAGTCATTCAATTTCTCCCCTCATCAATAAATACTAGAATTTTAAGTCATTCAGAAGATAGACATTATATAGAGAAAGTCTGCATACTAGGTCAATAGCCAGTCAGCCATAAACCAATACTCAAACTGGCTCAGTAAAGCACATTCCCATACTGACTGCATTGTGGAAAGTATGTACTACTTCCCTGGTGCAGTGGTGAGAGCTGTGGTCGTGATGGAGGTCCTGAGTTTGATTCCTGGTTTTGACAATTAAAGACTGAATTCAAAATTCAAATCTTTTTTATTCAAGTTGACTTTGACAAGTGCTTTTTAATAGGTGAGTGAATCTACCACTGGTTCGGATTGCCATTCCTACCGAGAAGAACCAGTAAGAAACTTGGTGGTTGTTCTTTTGAAAATATTAATTTACAATTACTTTCATCAGTGTGTAGAAGGATATGTAACTGCTGTCCCTCAGTTGTTAATTTCAAATGGGCTCATATGAGATAGGTGGATGGTTTTGGATGGGGCTAGTTAACATATTATGCTGTGTCACCAAATGATCATTCTTTTATGATGCTTGGGAACCAAATAGGGGTACAGGTTTAGTAAAAAAACATTCAAAGTCCTACCCTTTGCCATGTATGAAATAGCATTATAACAGGTTATGTAGTTACGGCATAATAAATTTATAAATAAGACTAAAGTATTATAAATGAAATACATTTAACTGAGTGTACATAATGATTTTAGCACTATCATTGATTTGTAAGATGTGATACCGTAATGTAATTATTAAGTGATAACTTATAATGTGATAAGTTATCAACTTAGTTGGGGCTACTTAGCTACACAAATTACAACCCCTATTTTACACCCTTAGTGGATGCTTATGTAATAATAGCTATCTGCATGCCAATTTTAGTCCAGTGGTTTGAGCTGTGCATTGATAGATCAGTTAGTCAGTCACCTTTTCCTTTCATATATTCAAATCACTATTTAATACATCTGTGGCTGTGTCTGCTTTGATTGAAAATCCAGTGAAAACTTTTTAAAAACCTTTGATTTTCCGGGATAAAAGCTTCTTTGTTCTCCAAAATGCAACCTACTCTACCAGATGAAATCTGTTTATATTCATTATCACTAAGGCGACCTGTATAACGCCCGGTTTACACTATAGCGAGTGAAGATTTAGTTTAAATCTTCGCCAACCAATCAAATTATGGATAGATGACGTGAAAAACTCATCACGTCATTTATCAATAATCTGATTGGTCAAATAAACATCTGTCCATCTCCATTCTGGAGGATAAAGCTAAAGAAAGTTAGCAAACCTTAATGGATAATGTTATAATTCCAGCAATTCGACAAGGCAGCGGCCGACGTTAAGAACCTCAAGACAGTGCCCAGTGATGCTGACCTCCTGGAGCTGTACGCTTACTTCAAACAGGCCACAGTTGGAGATGCCGACCCTGCTAGTAAGTCAATTTTGAAGTGAAAACTTCTTTAGCCTGGTTGAGCACTTTTTGGTAGGGAGTAAACTTGTGGATTCGCGGGACCGACATGCTCGATTTGTTACGAAGACAAAAGGTCTTAAATACTAATATACTAGGTACATTCGTAATTAAACTTTAATGCCGTGAAGGTTTATATTTAAAAATAAATATTCGTTTTCACTTCTATCGGCAGTACCTCTATGGGCTATGACTGCCATTTTTTTTTTAGTTTACTCGTTTATTGTACGAGGATGGCTTTTAATAACCTCCCTGGCACAGTGTTGAGCGCTATTTTCTTAACGTGCGGAGGCCCCGGGTTCGATACCTGGCAGGGTGAATTTGGGAATTTTTTAATTTCTCTGGTCTGGCCTGATGGAAGGTTTCGGCCGTGGTTAGTTACCACCCCACCGGCAAAGACGTGCCGCTAAGCGATTTAGCAATCCGGTAAGGTGTAGGAACCGCTTAGGGGCATGGGTTTAATATAACTGCCATATGCCTAACAGGTTAGCCCGCCACCATTTCAGACTGCATCATCATTTACCATCAGGTGAGATTGCAGTCAAGGGCTAACTTGTAGTACACAAAAAAAGGCTTCAGCTACCCCTGCTTTCCACACCTTACCAGCTGTCTTGACACGGAAACCTTGTATAGTGTCACATCCTGCTAAGAAACTACGCCGTTTAGTTTCTATAGGTTTCAGTGTCAGCACAATTTCATAGGAAAGCGAATAGCGGTGGCGATAGCAATTTTTAGCGATAAGTATCCAATCAGATTACTGATAGATGACGTGAAAAAATTATCACGTCATTTGTCAATAATCTGATTGGTCCGTTGAACACATCACCGCCCATCTCCGCTCTGGTGTATATCGGGCCTTATATATTCTGTCCAACCATTTATTTTACTTTCGACATGCAGTTTCATAATTATTGACAGGCAGCCATCGACAAAAAAGGCAATACTTCATAGACGCAGATTTTTTTACAATAGTGAAGCAACGTTCCCCTTTATCCGATATTTCGTAACTCGTATAATCATCTAGTAATCACCAGTACGAATTTCCTTTTCAAAATGGTCACGAAGCTGCAACACAAGCTCTCTTGATTGTCCTCACATCTTTTGCGATGGATGGTTTCTATGACCTTATATTACATAAATCATGTATTTTAATACATTATTATTACCTACTTAGTTATTTAAACTCTTGGTTATGTTTATAAAACAATAAAATATGTTGAGCAAAAATAAATATCAATATTTGTGTAGGGCTTTTTGTTATGTAATGAATTATATTATAATGCTCATATCATCCTTAAGTTCTACGTCTTTCCTGTTTGTTTGTTCGTTTAAATTATTTATACTGGGAAATCCATGTACACTTATGCAGTCCTCATCATCACTGAATTGAATGCATGAGTCATTGTTAAAGACGCTGACTAGCTGTTAAAATAATATATCCTTGCTTTTTTGATTTATTTATGAGTCTTGAACTGCGGTTTTGTATTTATTTATTTCGAGCGACTTCGTCCGTCCCAACCCAACCCATCCCTGTACCAAATTTCACGAAGTCCATGACAATGAATAAACTAGAAGTGTAATTCGCTTTAATCCGCCGTTTCACTCAACGTCGGGGTGAAACGTACGTTGAGGGTATTTTGGAGGGTTTTTGTGGTGTGGTGAATATAGCTTGCTGCAAGGTCAAGTTACGCACTGTACCACATATGATTTGCCGTCTGTGGCGGATTATACCGAATTAAACTTTTGGTTTTTCATAATATGTCGTCTTTTACCTTCGCAAAGTTCATTAGGGTCAAGCCAAGCTGTTTTATACAACTTCAAAATATATTACTTAAACGACAAGGAAGCTTGGCAATGATTTGCTCTAATGGCTCTGATAGTTCCTTAGTTAAAATGATTTGTGAGATGGTGATAGTAATTTTAAAAAACCCGGCTGAGTTTGTTGTGGGCTCTTCTCAGACCAGGGCGCGTTTGGAACCCTCGTAGCTTTAGTTTTAAGATACCGTAACTGATTATCACCATCATTTTTTATAAGTAAGTAATTTTTAACGTCAATAAGTGTACTCACAGTGTAAAGTGATTTTACTAACTACTTATCTTATACTTTGACATCTTTGTCGACCTCCGTGGCGCAGTGTGTAGCGCTGTTGCCTTAAGGCGAGTCACCTGCAAGATTTTAGGAGGTGAGGTGTGGGGTGCCGCCCGCGCGTCTCGCGGTACATTTCTCGTAGAGACTGGTGGGGAAGCGGGCAGCGCGGTATATTCTCAAACCGCTTGGCAACGTTCAAGTTCTGGGATTAATTTGAATTAAATAAATATAGGACTTCAGTTTGAAATAAAGTTTAGCAGGTTCTCATTAATACTTCAAGAGGAATTTATCCATATAAAAATGATGAGCAAAGTCGAAAATTTTATTAATAAAAAATTCGTTTTAAACTTTTAATTTAGCCTGTTTCAAGATTTTTTTTGATCGAGCAAAGTACATCCTATCGTGTAACAAATTAGCACATTCTTTAGACAATATCTTTGAGTGTATCGGATATTTTTTGTAAGACCGTTATTTAATAGTAAATACCGAAAAAATTTGATCTAACAAACCAGTTTTCACCGCTGAGCTGAGGTGACTCGCCTTAACGTGCGGAGGTCCTGGGTTCGATCCCCGGCAGGGTCAATTTGGGAATTTATAATTTCTGAATTTTCCCTGGTCTGGACTGGTTCCCTGGTCTGAGGCTTCGGCCGTGGCTAGTTACCACCCTACCGGCAAAGACGTGCCGCCAAGCGATTTAGCGTTTCGGTACGATGCCGTGTAGAAACCGAAGGGGGTTGGGTTTAATATAACTGCCATGCTCCTAACAGGTTAGCCCGCTATCATCTTAGACTGCGTCATCACTTACCATCAGGTGAGATCGTAGTCAAGCTTGTAGCGGATAGAAAAAAAAACACTTAAACATCTATTTAAGTATAATTACTAATTAATTAAGATTAGTACTTAATAAGGGTCTCATGTCTGGGAATCATGAATAATAAGTTATCAGTAAAAATGCTAAACATGGCTTCTATTGTGAAAACGGTATTTTCACGAGTATTAGTTTCGCGATAGCAGGATTATGATATGAGTTATCTGTTCGTTCGTTGCTACATAGTTACCTGTTCAACTGAAATACCAATATCAACTGAAAATACCAATATCAACATATTGGTATTTTCAGTTGATATTAGGTCAGATAAGTGATAAATTATGGTCGTAATTTATTAATTTTTTCAAAAGAGCAACCGCCGGGTCTCTTGGTGGCTCTCTCTAGAAGTCTAGAGACTGTAGAAATGGCAATCCGAAATCGACAATTCAAAATCACTTGCACAGGTTTATTTGAATAAAGAACATTTGATTTCGAATTTGAAATTTTCTAATCTAGATGATTACGTGCGCGTGCGTTTCAATTTTCATTTTTAAAAAATCCAGAATTCGTTTTTAACCGACTTCCAAAAAAGGAGGAGGTTCTCAATTCGGCGCGTATGTTTTTAATTTGCCTAGCCCATGTCTTTCCCCTGGATACAATCTATCGATGTACAAAATTTCTTCAAAATCGGTTAAGCAGATGGACCGCTAAAAGGTTACAGACAGACACACATTTGCTCTTATAATATTAGTAGGTAGGCATGTTTAAAATTAATTATCTTTATGCAAATCTTATCCAAGGTCTTACGACTGCGTCCGAAGTACTTACCGAAACTAAGTAACTTTGAAGTTGATTGCATCGTTGCAATTACAAGGTTAAGATCCATTCTTGACAATTATTTATTATAATTTACTAGCTGATGCCCGCGACTTCATCCGCGTGGATTGAGGTTTTCTTGGTTCCCGCGGGAACTCTTTAATTTTCTGATATAAAAAGTCCTTGCGTTATTCCAGACTATAATCTATCTTTGTGCTAAATTTCTTCCAGCAAGCAATAATAAGCATTTCATAAGCAATATTAGGCAAAATGTCACGTACCTTGACGTTCTTAAAATAAGGATTATTATTCTAAAACACGAAAGTCAACAATAATGAAACAATATGGCTTAAAACGTTGGCGGAATGGCCCCTGAGCCGTACAGCCGTTCTGGCGTGACAAACATCCATCCGTCCATCCAAACTTTTGCATTTATATAATAC
The DNA here is from genome assembly GCA_923060345.2 of Erebia aethiops. Classification (NCBI taxonomy): domain Eukaryota; kingdom Metazoa; phylum Arthropoda; class Insecta; order Lepidoptera; family Nymphalidae; genus Erebia; species Erebia aethiops. Next base: position 17,035,198 of record OV281091.1, on the reverse strand, counting down.
TAGCAGATGCCCGCGACTACGTCCGCGTGAAATAAGTTTTTTCAATTCCCACGGGAACTGCCTAATTTTTCGGGTTAATATATAGCCTATGACACTCACAAATAATGTGTCTTTCTAACGGTACCAGAATTTTCAAAATCGGTTCAGTAGATCCAGAGATTACCCTCTACAACGTCACAAACTTTACCTCTTTACAATATTAGTACTTAAAGATACCTATAAGAAAGATTTGCCTGTCTTTTTTTACCTTTTCAAGTTTCAACAGCTTATCCAATCTTGATGTTTGGTACGGAGATTGCTAGTAAAGATAATAGAGATTTACCGGGATAAAGTAGCCTGTACTTTGTCCCGGAAAATAAAATACATGTCCTCGGGATTTTTCAAAACCTAACAACAAAGGAACAGACTGACAGAGATTTAGACAGACACTGGGACTGATTCTGATATTTAAAAAAATCCTACAAATGAAAGGATTTTCATAATAGGTACTCCCTGCGGAAAGGGGCAAAATTACGTTATTTTTAGATAGTTTAGTTTAGATAATAAACAGAATTGGAAAATATTTCGCATATTTGAATGAGTAGGTACTTGAGGATGCCTGCGACTCTGTTTAAATTTCCAGAATAAAAATAAAAATGTAGCCTATGTATATGTATTTCAGGTTATAAGCTGTCTCTAATTCTGTTCAATGAAATTGCGTTGAAATTTGATGACGTCACAACTATGTATTTCATACAGACTTCCATACTAGAAGCTTTTTTGTTTATTAAAATTCCTTTTTCCCTTGTTCACAGACAAACCAGGCATGTTTGACCTGAGAGGAAAGGCAAAATTCGAGGCGTGGAGCGCCAAGAAGGGCCTGTCTAAGGAAGACGCACAGAAGGCGTACATCGCGAAAGCTGAAAGCTTGGTCGCTTCTATCGGTCTTCAATAAACTAGGTTAAGTCACGGAATAACACTAGTAAAACGTCGTTTTGTAAAACCACGTCATTAAAAAAACGTTATGACACGAAAATTATTCTGGCTACACAGTTGTTTTGTTTTGGACACAGTAAGTCACAATTTATTTGTCAAGATTGGGCACAAAAACTTGACGACAATATAATCTTAAAATTTCGAAAGCTGTTACTGAAGTACCATACCACACGTTCTCTACCATTTAGAAAGTGTAATGAACAATGCTGTGTTGCCATTATAATCTTATCATCGGCATAATATTAGTGTTATTACAGAGTATAATAAGTTTTTTTAAGTTATTTTTCAGTTTTGTTTTTTTTTTGTTAATTATCGGATTTATAAGAAGAAATCAGCATGCTTCCTATTATACTACATGATACTATAATTAATAAGTGTACTATATTCTATACTTTACATGTGTTAAATGATTTTTTACTATTTTTCACTAGTTTCGACGCGGCAACGTCTCCGTCTCATAATGAAAAAATATTTATGTCAAAGATGTTTCTTTTACAAGAATACTATTTAAAAATCATTTTCAAAGACGTTGTCCGGTCGGTCTTCTTTTGTGCATTTAAGTGTCATATTTTAATGACTACCTCTGTCAAAAAAATCGTACAAAATGATACAACTATATTTCGCAAGTATTTACAATATTTTTTTCGTACTACTAACACGTAAAAAAGACTTAAATTGTAAAACTATTTAATATATTTATTTACATATACGGTTTAGGTTGGCTAAGGAATATTTATTACCTTCTACATCACAATGTGACTTAAGAATGAAAGTGACCTATGTTTTTATTTTTGATTTAATTCAAATAACTGATGAAATTTCAAAAAGATCCAGAAGGATACCCAGTGCCTTTACGATACTATCGTTTTCTAAATATTTTTTTCTATTTAAAAAAAATTTAAAAAAATTTAGTGAACATGTGCGTCTAACCTTTTTTTAAAATATCCTATGGTATATTTTTACCTTGGGTCACTTTTCTTCAGTAAGCGCGACAAATAAATTACAAAAATGGTGCTCTCAATTTTTGTTATTGTTACTTTTGGTATGGTTATGGATGGGTCGTGCATATTATTTTGTTAACTTTTTTTACATTTCCGTGAAATAAATCATGTGAAGAAATATTTTGTCTTTTTCTTTCATAATAAAAGAAAAGCCCAGTTCTACAAAAAACGTCACGTCCTGTGTAGTTAATTAGCATGATAAAGAGTTAAAAATGTATTTTATGAAGACTTCCGACTATATATATATAGTTGGGCCTTTTATATGATATTCATGGTCCTTGTAAAGACTGCGCCACTAAAGTCATTTAAAAATTTAAAAAAATGTGTGTGTCAGCTCCGGCGCACGACTAGAGTTTAGTCACTCTTTACGAATGATTATAAAATATATAGGTAGATTAGTAAAAAAATGAATGCATTTTTTATATTACTGAAAGCATGCCTGATACATTTATTTATTAATTACATACTTATATGTATAATTTATATTCATCAAAATACATTACATAGTCATTACTTATAGAAGAGTTACCATAGAGTTACCATGTAAACATAAAGTCAATGACGGAGAAAGTTTGATTTGACTCTCCATAAATTTTCATACCAATTCTAAAGGAGGTAAACTCCAAAAAGAAACTATGTATTATGACCTTACAATTTATTATTAAAAACCACATCACAATACTTTCAGAATAAAAACAATAATTATTGTTTTTATTAGGTATGTAGGTTATGTATTATTATAGTAGGTACATTACATAAAACATAATGGAAAATCGTATCATAATATTTTCAAATTCAAACTCAAATTCAAAATAATCCCGTACATAAAATTAGTATAGTTCGTGTCACGAAATAATAATTCCTCTAGAAGTGGCGCTAGTACTCACATGTTTGGTATGAAAATTGTATTAACTACCTAGTTCTACGAATTGCCGCGGGACTTCTTTCATGACACGGACTATGTAAAGTGCATATTGTTATGTAGCCACCGTGGGTGTTTCCTGTCTGTCACCACATTCTGTCCCCCAGGTGAGGACAAACAGGAAAATATTTTCCTTTTCCTTTTTGTCTTCGAATTTGAATTTGGGAACAAGCAGGTTTGGGGTATTTGATATCTGAAATTGATTTTATAGGCATTTATACCTAGTTGCTTATTTCGTTTATATATCCTCGAGTTCTGAATGGAATGCTAAGTTTGATCTGTCGTAAAAAAATTGTCGACATACCTAATTATCTACGTGTCGAATGCGTGAGGAAAGAATGTTGTGTCAGACAGGAAACTACGGCCACCGTGACCTGAGTACTTCCTTAGTCATTGCGACGACCTCCGTGGCGCAGTGTGCAGCGCTGTTGCCTTAACGTGCGGAGGTTCCGGGTTCGATCCCCGGCAGGGTCAATTTGGGAATTTATAATTTCTGAATTGCCCCTGGTCTGGTCTGGTGGGAGGCTTCGGCCGTGGCTAGTTACCACCCTACCGGCAAAGACGTGCCGCCAAGCGATTTAGCGTTCCGGTACGATGCCGTGTAGAAACGGGTATGGGTTTAAGTTTAATATAGACTGCATCATCTCCCATCTTAGACTGCATCATCACTTACCATCAGGTGAGATCGCAGTCAAGGGCTAGCTTGTAGTGGATAAAAAAAAAAAACTAGGTATTAAGTTATATTATTATTTATAACTAGTAGCAACATGCAATCAATTCAAATATCCTATAACCCCACAAGCGATAGCCGGTCCCGATGTGCCGGTGAGAGCGCTGTCTTCAGTGCCAGCTCTCCCATAGTCGTCTTCACTCTTCGTTATAGCTATAGATCGCCCCACTATGGACCTAGGAATGAAATATGACAATCAGATTTTTTAGTTTAATATTATTGCCAATTCTGTATAATACAATTTCTAAACTAAAATGACAGCTATAATCTAGTTCTGTCCCTTTCCACAGGGAGTATTATGAAAGGGCTAGCAATAAGTATTATTAATGCTGTCATTTTAGTTTAGTTTAGAGATTGTGTACAACAGAATCAGCCCCAATTTTTGGTGGAAGGCTTGGGCTATACATATAGTTCAGTCCGTCAAACTGAACCGACCCGGTGGCCAAAATTGGAACTAATTTTTATGCCTGTTAAGTTTTTTAAAAATTAAATTGATCATATTATCTACTAGTAACGCTGTCACCGGGTCAGATAAGTTTGTGGGCTATATTTGTGGGACTATACCGCCCTACCGACAAAGACGTGCCGCCAAGCGATTTATCGTTCTGGTACTATTCCGTGAAGAAACCGATTAGGAGTATGGGTTTAAAATGTAACTGCCCTACTCCTAACAGGTTAGCCCGCTACCATCTTAGACTGCATCACTTACCATCAGGAGCGATCGCAGTCAAGGGCTAACTTGTAGGGTATAGAAAAAAGAACACGCTAGAAATCAAGAATAATACCTGGGCCCAGTCAAAGAGATGAGATGGTCAAAGATTTTCACGTTGAGTGGAGTTCCCTCTTCGGCCTTTATGTTGCCCAGATCGCCCACGTGGCGTATGTGATCCCGCGGGCCTCCGTGACGTCCCTGAAAGCGTTAAGCAACGTTAACAAGTTAACGATCATAAATCAGCGTCTCACCCGGTGTCTTTAGAGCGACAGAAGCACCGCCACGCGACGCGACGCCATAGAAACTGAAAGAGGTATCTACGTGACAACGTAGACGAAATGTCTTTTTTTATGGCGTCGCATCGCGTGGCGTAGCTTCTGTCGCTCACCTAGGACCGATCAATTCATTGCCGGTGGTTCACGTCTCTGAATAGGATGCGTTTAGCCGTAGTGACGTTGGCGGACTTCACTTACCTTTGAGAACATTATGAAGGACCGTCAGCCATTAAGGTCTCCACGCGAAGCGGTTGAAGGAAAATTTGAAAAGTTTGTGGTTTGTGTCGGAAACGTAATTCGGACCTCTAGGTACTATATTCCACTAGGCTGACGTCCACGTAGTCTCCTTAAGCCGCGTATGCCCTTGCACCGTCATCAAGACCCCAACTAATATATATCTACTGTTGCTTTTAATATCGCACGCGCAAGCCGCCTTATCGTCACCGAACCGTTGGGGACGATTTGAGTGAAGATCAGGTTGCCTTCTTCTCCCTTAAGGATAATAAGCTATGAAATGAGGACCAATCTCCATACAGTTGCCGTTAATATCGCCGCTCTGGTGCACATGCAAGCCATGCAGACCAGCAGGCAAGCCGGTCACGTTGCCTTCAATCGTCACCGGGCCGTTGAGGACGATTTGCGTGAAGATCAGGTCGTCTCCCATAAGGATACTTACATAATAAGCTATGAAATGAGGACCAATCTCCATACAGTTGCCGTTAATATCGCCGCTCTGGTGCACATGCAAGCCATGCAGACCAGCAGGCAAGCCGGTCACGTTGCCTTCAATCGTCACCGGGCCGTTGGGAAGTATTTGAGTGAAGATCAGATCGCCTTCTACTCCTGATTCTTGATCGGCTTCCAAGTGGACGATCGCTTTGAGCCCTGGGCCTGGTTGGCGGTGCTGAAAGCAAAAGGCATTTTCATGAATTAGTTATGAATTTATGCTAAACTAAACTACTAAATCTAAAAACAGAATTTAGTTAAAAAATAGTTTAAAATATTTATAAGGCAGGGGGCGCGGCGCAATATACTTAGGTAGGTATATATTTTTTGTTATCGAGCAATCTGAAGACCAGCGCTGAGCATTGTTGCCAATGCTGGGCAATGCCGAGGTTGTCTCCAATTGTTTAATTAATAGTTTTTAATTTATGATTTTAAGATATATTGTGACTAGCTAACTAGTAACCTAACAGTGATCGATATAAAATAGAAGCCTTGCGTTGCGTATACAAGTGAGTCGTTGTTTTGTTGGCAAAGCCTTAGGCCTAGTCTAGCAGTGGCAGTGTTTTGGTGTTTGGAACTGAACTTGAAGTGGCGAAAATCTGCAATTAAATCTATTTACCAGCCGAAAGAAAACTCAAGAGGAGGGTATACTGAAATAAATTTACTTGCCCCGTATATCAATTGTACGGCTGGTCGAAAGTAGTCCGCTTTTTGCCCCATCTACTAGGATTTTAGTAAACTACTAAGCAGGAGCCATCTATCGTCAATAACTTGAACTACGTTGTCATAAAGCAATACGGTGGGCCAAAATGGCAGTGCCGAGCTCGTGGAAAGTTAATCTCGCCGGTAGGTGGCGCTGCTATTACTTGTGGATGCTCTGCTATTTATCTTAAAGCATCCGTCGCTATTTGTATGTTTGTGCACTTTTACTACGAAAACTACGGAATCGATTATTATATTAAAAGATAGGCTTGTGTTTGACGACACTAATGCTTAATAATAATTATCCATTGAAAGCAACGATGAGGTGAGCACACCTTAGATAATTGGTCATTTTAAGAATTGCCAGTCCTTGACACCATATAAAGAGGAAGATAAAGTCATTAAGCGCACACGCAATGCCTATGTATAATTATTGTGCATCCATTTGCCATCACTTATCTTTTATTATATTATGAATTATAAAATTACTTATGTATCTATAGTACCTACTTTATGTGTAAACTAGAACTTGGATATTTTCAAGGAATTTCGGTCTTGCTTCGCTAAACTACCTATCAGTGGGTATAGCCATTTGACTGTTATATTCAAATATTTCCGAACTTGGCTAGTTAGTACTTGGCGGTTAGACGAATTTATTATAAATACGGGAGCACCTATGGTTTAAGTATTAAACTAGTGGTTCGCCCCGAACTGAGACCTCGCGGCGCCATCTATTGACATAAATGTGAAGTTCTGTTAAAAATACTGAAGCTCATTAAAAATTAAATAATTCCGTTTCCTTACAATATTTATCTAATTTTAGTATTTGTTGTTCAAGTACAGGATATAATTGAAATAGTTGATCAAGTTTCAGGCTCATCCTTTCAGAAAATTTAGAGTTCTGAGGTCATCTTTGGACGTTAGAAAATCTCCACTTTGAAAGTCCCCCCTTTAGTCAATTTTGGGGGAAAAATTAAAAAAAAAAAATTTTTGGACTCTATTCTTAATTATCTTTAAAATGATATACCGCAACCCTATGTAACTTTATAAAAAATATTTTACTTCGCATTTGCTTCTATGAGAGCCCCCCTTAAATAAAGATTTTTATTATTTTTTAAGCCATATTCGGCGGGAGGCCATTGGTTTAAACATATTATATTTAAAGCTGAAGTAATTGCGTTCAGTAATTCAGAAGTTATAATGCTCTGACAGACGGACGGACGGACAAGCATGCCAATTCACCCAAGTAGACTCAGAGACCTTCGCTTCGCTTGGTCAATTATGCATCTACTTACCTACCTATACTTATAATGTTAATAAGCTTTAGATAAGACGTACAATCAAAATACTCCTAATACTTCCTCGATTAATAAACATAAACAATGCAATCGTGGTTTCCGTATTATGGTAATATCGTAACCGATATGATCTCACATTGGTTAATTATTTTGTAACTACTTAGCTGATGCCCGCGACTTCGTCTGCGTAGAATAATGTACCTATTTAATTCTCACGGGAACTCCTTAATTTTTCGGGACAAAAAGCCTAGCCTTAACCTTAGCCTCTGTCACTTACAGGTCCTCAACAATATCTACCCATGCAAAAAATCACGTCGATCCCCATGCTTTGTTGCGGAGTGATTTAAGGCCCCATGCTACTCCAGCGGAAATTTCATTCTGAGAGCAAGATATCCAAGATAATTTCAAATTTTTCGATCCACGCGTTACAAACTTATATCGATTTTAGAATCGACGAAAACGGAGACAGCGGCGTTAAGGGCAAACCAACAAAGAAACACACTCGCATTTATAATATTAGTATGATTAGATACCAAAAATGTAGTTCTATGGTAATTACAGTGTTTAGTAGGTACTATACTCAGTTTCAGTTACGTTCAAACAGGAAACCGCGAATAATTAAAATGCCGCAGTTTTTGGTAGTCCTTGATTTAATAATTTTGAAATACCTAACTAGGTAATGATAAATTAAATAAAGAATTCCCTCTCCATAATTAAAACGAAATCAAAATATTAAATCTATGACTGAGATCTCTACAAGTGCTGGAAAAAAGAGCTGCTGATACCTTATCCCTAAAGCGCTGCACAGATTTTCATAAAATTTTCTTATTTTAATATTTAAGGGGTCGATCATTAATCACGTGATGTTTTTAGCCAATTTTTAAACACCTCCCCCCTGGATTAGTGGTGAGTTTTTGTCTAACCCTTTAATGACTATACAGGTATAACTACTCGTAACTTAATAGGTAGTACCTCTATTAGGTACCCTTTGATAATTATTTATCACTACAGCCTATTAACGTCCCACTGCTGGGCACAGGCCTCCACTCTCATAGGAGAGAGGGAATTAGAGCTTAGACCCACCACGCTGCTCCAATGCGGGTTGGCGGGCTTTAACGACTATTATCATGTTAGTGATAATAACCGGGACCGACGGCGTAACGTGCTCTCCGAGGCGCGGGGGTGAGACACCGCCAACTTCCAACTCCGGGCTGGCACTGAGAATTTCTTAATTGAAAAACCCAATACCTAACAATTTTTTATGCCCGACCGGGAATCGAACCCAGGACCTCGTGATCCGCAGTCGACTATGCTAACCGCTAGACCAACGAGGCAGATAATTATTTATTAGATACAATATACATAATATATTCAGCAAAGTACCTAGGTACCTACATCTGTCTTTCTTAACGACGCTATTTAACCGTCTACCCAAGGTACCTATTACGTGGTACGTGTTGTCGTGATTTCCTGAAATCCGATTAGTAGGATACAAACGTCTAGCTTAGCTAACATACCTAGTACCTACCTAATTCAATAATGAGTTTTCTGCTAATTACTAAAAGCCTGTTTAAAGGTTTACAGTGAAGCCTTTGAAATCCTAACGTTACGACTGTACTCTGGCCGAAAGATTAAACGCGAACTAATCCATCCTACCAATAATAAAATAATAATAATAATAATAAAATCATTTTATTGCAGGTAAAACCCATATAAAAACACGTTTACATTGAAATAAAAAAGCAACTAAATATAATAAAATGTATAAATATACACATAAAATTTTAAAATACAGTTTAAAATGAAAAATCATTTTACGTTAGGGGTCTGGTGCATCCTTAGCCAGTGTTTATAGAACACGTTGTCAGGGGATGCCTGACCGACGACTTTAATCATCTTATTAGTAGAATTGCGGACGGTTTCCCAGAAACCGGCAATTCTACTCCGAATAATGGCATAGTAATCTGGGACACCAGCGTCGGCGAACATGCCCGACGCGCTACAATACCTCGGCATTTTTAATAAAATACGAAGGGCATCGTTATACTGTACCCTGAGAATGTTAAAGGATCTTTTGGTGTATTTGATCCATAGTTGTGATGTGTAAAAGCTCATGCAGTAAGCTTTAAACAACGTAACTTTAACATCCTCAGAGCACCGAGCAAAACGGCGAGCGAGCATGTTGCACCGTACTGCCAGTGACCTACGCTCCCGTTCTATATCCAAGTCGTCGCTCAGGGATCCCGTTAACATATGCCCGAGATACCTGAACTGCTGCACAACCTGAACTGGTGTTCCATCCAAAAAAACTGGCGGAATCCTCTCCGGACCTTTACCCGCTCTAAAGATTACAATTTCAGACTTGCGCACATTGTATTTTAACCCATGTCTTAATGCATAATTTTCGCAAATAGCTACTAATTTACGAAGACCATTTATTGAGGGGCTAAGTAGCACCATATCATCGGCGTAGCTTAAGTTATTAAAACAAACTCCGTCAATGTGGCACCCGATGCCTGTGCCACTTAGCTCCCCAATGAGGTCATTTATATAAAGATTGAACAGGTCCGGAGAGGTAAGCCCTCCCTGACGTACACCACACTCTAGTCTAAACACACTAGACGCTGTGTCGCCCCAACGCACAGTGTTCGTCTGGTTCTCGTACCAGTATCTCATTAGCTCGACAATACTGCTATGGATGTTAGAATCGCGCATTTTTCTCCATAATATGTTATAATTAACAAGATCAAATGCGCGACTCAGATCCAGAAAACAGGCGTAGACGGATGTTTCACGGCTTTTGTAAAAATTTACGGCGTGTTTCAAACAGAGAATTGCCGAGTCTGTAGAGAGACCGGGACGAAAACCAAACTGAGCATCCCTAATCTGTACATTCTTCATCAGTTCAGGGTGCAGCAGCCGCTCGAGCACCTTTCCCGCAATTGTCCCCAACGATATTGGCCTATAATTTGCTATACTAGACATATCACCCGTCTTATTCTTTGGCACAGGAATCACTACAGTCTTTAACATATCCGCAGGAAGATAGCCATATTTAATACAAAAATTAAATAGCACAGAGAGGGCTTCATACAACTTGTTTCCAGCGTAGAGCATGTGCTCAACACTCAGACCATCATGACCCGGCGACTTACCGCGCTTCATATCTTTAATGATTCGGAATAGGCTCGTTGGGCTAAACTGTAATGTTTCACGCCGTGGTGACAACGTCTGAGAGTCAGGCACATGCTCTACGTCTAATGGCTTTACTGCAAAATGTTTTGCAAACATGTTACTTATTTCCGTGCTGTCCTGCACGCCATTGACGCTAACTGGTCTACGTTCTTTTTTATTTAATAATTTAGTAGCTTTCCAGAACCGTGTGAAGTTTTTATCAGCTCTATGCGTTGCTAAAATATCCATCTTTATAGCTTCCTCGTGGCTTTGACACCACTTCAATTTATTTTTAAAAATGGCACGCGTTTTCGTCATATCATTATAAATTTGTCCACTACTGGGCCTACCACAGTCTATCCAGAACTTAAAGCACAGTTTTGCATTTTGATAGATACCTTTTAGGTGGTAATTCCAGCCGACAACTTGTCTCTTATTCCGGGATTTGTGTACACCAGACCCTGAACATTTACTATTAATAGCTGCGCTTTGTAAAATACTAATGATGTCACTATAAAAATTATTGATAAAATATAAAACGTCCTTAGAATCTAAATTATTATCCCAGTTTAAATAATTATATTGACTAGAATCGAGTAAACTACTAAGATTTTCGGTACATAAAGTTGTATACATATTAATTTCGTCTAAATTTCTCAGTCCCCATATTATGTCTTTATCTAAATTATCATTATTGCACACCTTATTATCTACTTTTACGGTCATTAGCCTAATATCACAGTTCACGAACAATGGGAAATGATCAGACCAACTAACATTATTATCTACATATACGTTAATAACAGTATTTTGTGCAGCAACAGTGGTCAGGCAATGATCAAGCCACTTGGTCGTTCCATGAGCCTCACTAAGGAATGAAAAGGTTCCCGAGTCAGTTCCTAATATACTTAAGTCAGCACAGACCCATGTCTGCTCCTCACAGAACGACAACATTTCTCTGCCAAATCTAGCTGAGGGGTGCGCATTGTAGTCACCAAGCATAAATACGGTCTCAATCTCGCATTCCTCAATCACGGCACTCATTGTACTAAGAACATCCGTGAACTCTGTCAGATTATCTTCAATATCGATAGGCATATAAACGTTGAAGAGTAATAAATGGCGATCTACAGAACTAATTTTGATAGCCGCCAACCTATTACTCTCGCAATCGACCACGGTTACATTATTAAATAAGGACTTGCGCCACATGATAGTTAGACCTCCGTAGGGGCGACCACGTAAAATACCAGCTGAAGAGTCCACGGATGACTTTGAGAATGATGCAAAATTATCATCTATTTGATGAACAAAGCTGAGATCATGCTGGAGAAGCCACGTTTCCTGAAGGGCGACAATGTCGGCAGTTTTACAGAGATTTCTTACCGCGTCTATGGAACGTTTAATACTTTTACAATTAAACGAAACCATACGAATTACATTAGTCCGAGTAGCACTGATAGGTTGTACTTGTACTGTCATTATCTATTGTAATTAGTTGCAGTATTCGTGTAACGTTCTTTATACCTTCTATATACCAAACCAGCCGGCCAGAACTTCCCATCTAAAAAGATTCCAAGTTTTCTGGTAGGTATCGTGACTTTAAACGAATTAAAGGATGTTTCGTTTTTCTGCTTAAGCTGCTCGACACTAATACAATCTTCCCCCATGTCAGAAATATGCTCCAAAATAGTATCTACAGAAACCGATTTCTGGGCACGCGAAACATATATTGAGCAATGCGAGTCTGCCACCTGAATTTTGCATTGCGAGTCAGAAGTTCCTCGCATGTTTTTTAATTTACGCCTCTTATTCGTCACAACCGTGAATGAACCATTTTTATCGTCCGGCAATATTTCATTGCAACTCGTAGAATCACGCGCCACGGCAAGTCCGGGGTTAGCCACTACGCCCGAATGACCCGAACTCACTCGTGGCATACGAGCGCTTCTCGCTTGGCGCGGACTGTCAGTTTTGTATACGATGTCACGGTAGGTCGGCGTATGCACAGTTTCAGCGCAAGGTGCATGTGTGCGTATAGGCAGTGGTACTGTCACAGGCGGAAGCGATTTTGATGGTGACGGTGATTTTGTTCTTCTATGCGCGATATCGGGACAGGTTGGCATAAGTAAGCTCCGGTCAACTGATATAGGTGTGTGTTGCAGTGCAGTTACAAGCGATTGCGTAGATGATGGTTTTAAAGATTTCCTCTTCTTGGGAGTCGTCTGATGTGAGTTTTGTAACTGGTCAATGGAATTGCGTATCTCAGTGAGTTCCGCAGTCATTTTCGTCCGAGATTCAGAAAATTCATTCTTCAAAACCATCATGTCCTTCAACAGTCGTGTTACATCGACATGGTCAAATGATACCGGTGGCAAGCGATTTAAGTCTCTGGCAACGAAGATTGGCTGCGCATCGGGGTCCACTTCCTTTAATAATTTAATAATGTCCTTGATATTACGTTTCTTTTTGTCATCTCCTTTGCGCTGGACATTTCTCACTTTATCACCACACGAGCTGTACAGGATACTTTTTCCAGCTTCAATTTCTGCATCAGTGAAGTTCGTAGCACAAATTTGGGTGATACTTAATTCGTCGAGCACGTCTAATTTGTTTTGGACAAACGTCAAGAATTCATTAATAATTAAGCCTTGACCCGCCATGTCTTATGGCTTGGGCCAGCGTCTTAGATAACATTACGTAGTTACACTAGTGCGAGGCTCAGACAATGCGACGCACGTCCGTCTAATAACACGACACGAACTGCACTGAATAAATGTATGTAAACTAAAAATTTCCAATTCCAACTTTTCAAAGTTACATAAGTACCTAAATATCACTTGGTTCAAGAAGCTTGCTTGCTTGGCCGAACCCTTCTCATTCCGAGAGGAGACTCGTGCTCAGTGTTGAGCCGGCAATGAGTTGATATGAGAAGTAAAATTGTGTCTCTCTGTAAGCAGGGCCCATCCGTTTACTTAAGGCTACTATATCCCAGCACTTTAGGCATTTGTCGCTCACTCAGACCCGCGCTACGATACCTACCGATCATTGCCGTGAGTCGCGCAGTTCAAATGAACTCCGTGACCCTATCATAAATATTTGCGTCACAGTATGAACTGTTACAGTTGGACTATTTACATTATAATTCGCTTCACGAAATACATGTTGGAAGTTGCGTTTTTACCTATATTTTGATTTAGACTATATAAAATGAAATTCAGGGTATAATCTACTCGTATCTATATTGCAAATTTCAGCCAACTTACATTCCAAATTTCAAAATAAGAGTAAAAATATTAAAACTTTCCCATTTTAATTGTCATCCCCAATTTTATTAAATAAATACTAAAAGGGAATAAAAATAAATAATTACTAAAAGGGGATTTTCCAACACAATTTCTATAGATCTTTATAATCTCTTTATAATTTAAAGCCGATAGACCTACTGACAGATTTTTTTGCATCAAGCATTTTTAAATTTATTAGCTGTCAATATCGTGTATACAGTGGTCAGGGACGGACTAAGTCCATTGGGAGCCCGGGGCGGCAATCTCAGTGGGGGTTGCTGTATTGTAAATACATTGGTGAAAATCTCTTTTGTTACTGATTCACTAATTTACTTTTACCCGACACTTTTTTGGTATGCAACAATACTATAACTAAACTAACTAACTATACTAATATAGACTTCGTTTTTTTAATTTGTGCTAAGAAAATTTTAATTAAGTTTATTAAAATAAAATACACACATTTTTATTTGGTTTTTAAATGAACAAACTTAAACCACTTAAAATCCAAACCACTAAAACCACTAAAATTATTATTACAAAAACAATCAAAATTCATCGTAAAAAATCACGCGTGAGCTTGGACCTGGTTGCTGCAAATCTGGTTGCAAATCAGAGGGTGTACTAGATGAATGTTTTTTAGGCTGCACGTTTTCTATATCTTCCTGGTCTCGTATAGGCATGCCACGTTCATATCAACTATCTATAATTTCAGGCAGTAGGTATTTTAAATAAAATTGTAATATCTTTGGCTCCATGTTCTTAAACCAGAAAGTATCATCTTTATCGATGTACTCTGTATATAAAGGCTCATTTTCGCCTGCCCAGATTCCAAGCAGACACACTTTTCCTGTAACAACAAAAATATTTTTAGGTACGTTTCTAGGTTTGATAAAATTCACAGAGTAGGTATTTGTTACCGAATGAAAAAAAGTATTGACAAAAGCTCTTAAACCACCTTAAACTCTAACTGCATCTACAGATTCACTGTTTGAAATTATATAAAGGTGAAATAATATTACGGTGAGGTGGTGAACTTGAATATAATTTGATTACAGGGTGAGTTACTGGAGGCCCCACTTTAAAAAAAATTAAGCAAATTGAATTTAGTATTTCAAAGAAATGCGAGTGAAGCTAGCACAAATATTTTATTTTTTAGTGAATAATTAAATTACGAGCACAATATAATGTAAATTTTATAAGCCTTGAAAATATAATTATTATAGGTTCGATATATTAGGTATAGATTAGGTATATAAGGTTCTTGGGGAACTCTACACCAAGGGTCCGGCCACCGGTGTGCCCTATCGCCCTTAGTCCGCTACTGTCTCACTTTCTCACGTATCAAATAAAATATAATCTGTATGGAAACTACTCACATGTCATCTTTTTCAAGCGGTGTGTCGTCTCTCTTTTTTGATGCAAAACGATTTCCTTTACGAGGGATATTTGAGCTGAAATAAAAATTTAAAGAATTATTATTTTTAACCGACTTCCAAAAAAGGAGGAGGTTCTCAATTCGGCGCGTATGTTTTTTTTTTTTTTTTTTGTATGTTTGTTACGCGATTTTGATAGTACAAAATCGCTAACAGAGTCTCGTTGGTTTTATGGTAACTACTATCTTCGACTGCAGGTCTCGGGTTTATCCCCGGGTTTGGGCTCCTTAATATTATTTGTATTTTTCTAAAAACTAATTAGTAGGTAGGTGAGGTATTTCTATTTAGTATGAACCAAACTAGGGGTTGGAAGTTCAGAAATATCTCCCGCGCAGTTGGTAAATTTCTATTGACCGCCATGGCCAAAATAAAGTCGAGATTTAGGATAGGATATTATTATATCATGTATTCATGAGAAACTCAGTATAGCCAAACAAAAAAAACCTCGTCTCCCTTACTGACTGTATATAGGTATAAACTGTGGTTACGCGTGATGGTATTTGCACGTGGCGGAATTTACTCTACCTATCATAATTTTCTTAGTTCGTATCAGATTTTCTTCGGAGCTTTTGAGGACTAGGTATTTTGATAAACTCAAGAAACACTTACCATATATTTTTTTTATTTCTCCTTCGCTTCCTGTCAGATAGTTTTTTTTTCCGGCACTTTTATTTCCCATTTTAAATAAAAATCACAAGCAAAGAAACACTATATTTACAGGCTAACTAAAACTATTTTAATTTTATCACTAAATGTAGCAAAAGAATTTATTTACAAATAATTAAAAAATAAATAATTTTAGCGCGAAAGGAGCGTGATTCGTGAAAACTTGCGCAGGTCCTTCTCGTATAGAGGCTCGTGAGCCACTGAGTACATCGCTTATTCGATGCGTTAGATCATTTTATGACTTCTGTTAGGCGAAATTTTGCAGCAATTTTTTTATTTAAAATCGGTCTGTACAGTGAATAGGTAATACAATGAGCTTAATTTACGTATAATTTTTATTAAATTTAGTCTAAAGCTTTGGAAATGCCATTAGAAAAATGAACAAAAACAACCTGTTTTCAAAAATTTTTATGATCGAGGCAAGTTTAACTTATCGTGTTTTCATGAGTACATTAAAGAGATAAGGCATGTATCTTTAATATGTATTTTTAACAGTGAAAAAAAACTATTTTTTCATGACTTTGAATTGGTTTGAAAAGTGGCGTAGTCGCTAAAAACCGGGATAATGGGCCGTTAATCGATTTTGATGGAACCGAGCTTATTATTCCGGAGACGGTAGGTCTATTCTATGATATCAGTTATAGCCGGCACATCGCGATAGGCCTTTTTATATTTTACAGTGGGGGGGATCTTCATAAGATACCCTATACTTGCGTATGAAGCAATGCTCAGAACGCTTGGTCCAAAGCCCTATATAGTTAGTTATATTGAGATAGCTGCACTTTTTGAAACTATCGCCTGAAAGGCTGATTCAGTAATTAGATATCTATAGTGAAAGGCCCGATGAATAGCGTCAGTTCTTATACTGTTTACATAGGTATTGCGCATACTTTAATACTGTACAAGAAGTCTTTGTAGTTATGGTTCAATTTTGGTAACCATAAACCGTCTTTGAGCGGCCATATCTAGCGAAAGGCCTATCCGTATGCGGGCAGACTTTCACTTTTGACATCAGTGGAGAGCCCTACACCCACCTAATACTGAATCAGCCTTTCAGGCGAAAGTTACATAAAATGCAGCTATCTTTTAGTCTATTATGTCATCCTAAGCCAATCTAGATGTGCCTCTAGCAAAGAACAACAAAATCACCAGACTTAGAACAATCTTTATCTACACACATAGGTACAATTATGTAAATTGATAGCTATACAAGATAGTATGAGCCGTTTCCTAGTAAATTAATGCAATTAGCTGTAGGTAGGTAAGTACATTACTTTAATTGTTTTTATTGCCGACCTTTATTTTTGGAAGATTTTGTAATTTGGTGAACGGCGATGGAAATCTTTAATTACCTAGTCCAAGGAATGTAAACATCGAAATTATATATAATTTCGATGTTTACATTCCTTGGACTATAAAATAATAATAAATATAAATCATATTTTTTTATCATCATATTTGAGTTTTGACCTCACGTTTATTTTTGCAGCACTTACTTTACTGGCAGCCCAAAAAAGGTGTGTAATATTATTTTCGTCCCACCATCTCGGAAAGAGTATTTTTACTCTTCGATATCTGAATGCAAAAGCCATTATTAATATCCTCTTGAGGATAAAGTAAATTGAATTTAGAACATCGTATGCACGTTAGTAAATATCACTCGTCTATGAAGTTTGTGAATTCAAAACATCACACAAGTCACTAATTAATACCAACATTACAGTACCTAACAAAAATATTACACTCAACTTAGGTAACTGTACCAACGTTACTTTCAATTTTTCTTAATTAGGTATACCTTTAAGTATTATTTGATAAGATTATTCTGTAATACTTACCTTTCATAATGTAGAAGTTAATACCTAAACTGAAATAAAATTATCTTGTGATTTTTTTTGCATTTAGTCATTTCCTCGCTGAGGTGGGATGAAAAGTTACGTGTTGCACTCGAGTGAAAAGATTTTTCACCTCGTGCTCTTCTGATTCCCTCGCTGACGCTCAGGATTCTAATTCTTAGAATTTTAGAATCCTTCGCTTGCTCGGTCATCAAAATTGAGCACGCAGTTAAAAAACAACTTTTCACTCTTGTATAACAAATAACTATTTCAGTGTTCTTGTAACGTCATGTACTAAGTTTGTATAATATGTGAGTTTCTTTATTCTTTATGGTGGACCATAACTTATATAATATGCTTGTCGCCTAATCTACTTTTTCTTTATTTCTATCCACTACAAGCTAGCCCTTGACTGCGATCTCACCTGATGGTAAGTGATGATGCAGTCTAAGATGGTAGCGGGCTAACCTGTTAGGGGCATGGGACGCTTAGCGCCTAGCGGCACGTCTTTGCCGTTAGGGTGGTACCTAGCCACCGGCCACGGCTGAAGCCTTCCACCAGGCCAGACTAGGGAAAATGCAGAAATTATAAATTCCCAAATTGACCCTGCCGGGGATCGAACCCAGGACCTTTGCATGTTAAGGCAACAGCGCTACACACAGCGCCACGCCGGTTGTCAGAATCACTTCAGCGCCACTTCCATGTGCAGACATGTTTTTTTATTATTTATGTTCCCTTGCTGGCATCGATCTAACTGTCGAAACTTAAGAACTCAAGAGGCTCATTGGAATTGACGCCATATTATAAAATTAAAATTAAAATCGGTTACTGAATTTGTGACTTTAAATCAGGAACTTTTGGGTCCATTTTACTTTGACGCTAATGTGGTCGAACGCTCAATACGCTCGAGCTTATCGAATTTGCAATGTAATAACTTAGACTAAGCGTTCTGTTATTGATTAATAAACAAAATATGAAGAAGATAATTTTATTATAAATAACTTACCTCGCCTAATTCCATTTGCTTTTGTGACCGATCACCCACAGGGAAGCCAGTTCCCAGTTCCTGAAAAGTAAGAGAAGCCAAAATTTTTAACAATTTTTTTTTGTAATTTGTTACACCACTACAGCCCATTAACGTCCCACTCCTGTAGGGCTAGCATGCGCACCATGAGTAAAATTATGTCTACCCGTTATCTCTCTCTGTCTACCGAAGCTAACATGGTTACTTGTCTCGTTACATCAAAAGTAGAGATAAAAGTAATATTTCTTATCTGTGGTATTTTACTCTATGAACCTTTACATGTCGACAATTTTTTTCTTGTAATATACCGCATTTTGTGCATGTTAGTGTAAATGAAAAATTTGCCGGCAACGACAACATCTCTCTCTCTCGTCGCGAGATAATCTCGTTGTGCGCATGCTAAGCACACTGGGCACAGGCCTCCACTCTCATAGAGAGTGGGAATTAGAGCTTTGACCCACCAGCCACCACGCTGCTCCAATGCGGGTTGGCGGGCTTTAACGACGATTGTCTTGTTAGTGATAATAATCGGGACTGACGGCTTAACGTGCTCTCCGAGGCACGGGGGTGAAACACCACCAACTTCCCAACCCCGGGCTAGTTTTGAGAATTGCAAGTCAGAAAATCCAATACCTACTCGTAATTATGGCCCGACCCGGGACCTTGTCAGCCGCAGTCGAACATACTAACCGCTAGACCAACGAGGTAGTTAAGTTTGTTATATTGTTAGTTTATTACTAGTTAATTTGGAATAGTACTAGTTTAGAAGCAATGAATTACTAAGCGGTACGGACTCTGTGAAGACGAAATAGGTTTACACTTTCACTAACATCCTCATCCTCCTCGAGCTCATTTTGACTCCTTTTACGACGAAGACGAATCGGCGAAATTGCATCACACTTTAAATCACTAAATTTACTAACCCTGCCGTGCATAATTTACCTACATACTAGAATCAGCTAAAGTAAGGAAACAAACACAAAACTTCAAAATGTGAAAGAAATATTTTTTTCATTTATTTTGCGTTCCAATTTTACAATTATTCTTTTAATAGAGTCATGTAGAGCTTTGAGATAATATAAAGTGCTTTTAATTTATTGCAAGGCATTCAGCTGAGCCTTTTATTCATAACGCGTCACACACGACGCGTTATCATGGTGCTTCTATGACTTGACCATAAGTTTAATGCTCAAGTAACTACTGGAACTGTGTATAATTTTATGGCAAAAAAATAGTGTTTCCCCTATATTTTTGCCATAAAATATCATTGCTTTTTCTTTATTTCTTATACCGTCTATCAACTTTAAAAAGAATCATACTTACATATAAATAAGGCTCCATAAACACTTCATATAGAGCACTCTGGTAGTCATCAACGGCTGGTATAGCTTTTATCACCAGATTCCTGCCATACCCGGGTATGCCTTGCAAGTTTTTACCATTCAGCACTGATATCAACCAAACGAATTGTCCGAAAAATATGTGCAGCCGTAAATTCATTTTTAAACTATATCAATCACTTGTCGAAAAAAAAACTTGAAAAAGTCGAGTCTGTTATTCGAAAAATCGAATTCTGAATTATTAGTAAGTTTTTTCAAAACACGTTTTTTTATATTAATATTGCAATCAAATTGCAATAATTCTGTTAAAAATTGTTGGTAAGCAGATAGAACAATGTTCGGTAAATCCGAATAATAGTTGGTTAATAAACGGATTTGTATAATCAACTGTAAAAACTATCTTTTTTGTTATACTAGGTACGCGTTGTCTTATCAAAGGTTTGGTGAACAATGATTCGCTATATTAAACTTGAGGTGGTTTAAGCTTTTTTTTTCTCAGTTCGTGTAATGAATCCGTGAGGATGGAGGATGGTTGTCATTAGATCTTCGTGAGTATCCAAGGTTCTATGATTGAGAGGCGTGACGTATTTTGGGGCCACAGCCTTAAGAGCGATGCGGTAAGCGACGCCAAAAATCAGTGGGCGATGCTCATGCTGCCTTTCCACTACGGATGTGTGTCGAATCCACCAATACGAGCGCTTATTTTTCATAGATTAGATCGCTAGATGTTAGATGAAGCACTTCTAGCTTAGGGTTAGGGATAGGGACGCACCCTGAAGACCTTCGGAGTGGAAAAGGTTGGTATCTTATATGGCGCGTTTTATAGGACGGCAAACAAACCCCAAAGTGTATCGCGAAATTTATTCTTGACCATTTGATACCCGCGACTTCATCCGCGTGGATTAATTTTTTTTAACTTCCCGCAGTATATCCTCAATTTTTCGGGATAAAAAGAAGCCATGTCCTTCACCAGGATACAACATATTATCTCTGTACTCATCATAGCATCACTGTGTGAAAATTTAATAGACAGACACACTTTCTCATTTATAATATTACTATGTATTTACTTTACGAAATAAACTTTCCTGGAAAGAAAAGGCGGGACCGCACATGATGAGTGCTATCAGTTTTAGTCATTTTATGTCAAGAAAATCTTTATGACAACTTTACTTAGGTACATAGGCAAATTTAACAAAAACAACCGAACAAAAAATGTACCTACGTGGTTTATCGAATAGAAAATCTTAAAACTTACCGTAATTAAATATTTTATTTTCGAGTAACCATTTTGCTTTTTGTCACTGGTGTAGTTACTCGCTTTCTGTTTAGCAGCCAGGCAGGGTTATTTTTATGAACCGCGCAAATAGAAAAAAATATAGGAGTGATTCGTGTTGCCCGCTATATTCATCTTGCCCTCCCTTCCCCTAGCTGATATAATAAAGTCGTGGCCCGGTGTAATGCTGTTTAGACACGCTATTGTGGACATGGAAGTTGGCAGTTATTTCGTGCAGGTGCTTATGCTCTTAACACGGCAAATAATGGCTTTGCAATTAATCTCAGTTAATTATAATATTGTACTTAGTAGGTACATAAGTGGCAGGTATTTGAATATTAAGCTTTGCACGAGGCAATCGTGGCAAGCTTTTTTTTACAATCCATCAATAAATGACTGAGAAATGACGATTTAAAAGTTTGATTATCCGATTGCTGTATCTTACTCGAGTGAGAAATTTTGTGAGTGAGTTTTAATACCAAGCCGAGATTTAATACTTCAAAATGATCTTCACACACAAATTAAGTGCTTTAAATTCAATTAAGTCACGTTAAGTCCATTTATTTCTTTTATTCGGCTTTATAAAGTCTGTTGATAGGGAATTATGACGTCACGTCTCCCGTCTTGCAAGCGCAAGTTTAAAGTTCCATAACTTTTTCATTTGGTGAGATATTTTAATGATCTTTCATTTTTTTGTTTTATTTTGTCTTAATTTTCATATTAAATAAAAAAAAATTGGTAAACTTCTCTATTATTAATTAATTTATAAAACATGAATTAGATTAATAACTAGATGATGCCGAATGGGCCGTCAAATCGTAGCAGACAGACAGACACACTTTCACATTTATAATATTAGTATGGTTAAATTATTAATATTTATTATAAATTCTAGGATTTGCCAATGAATAGAAAAACTACCAATTTAATCGTGCCTGACTTCTTAGCCCGATGAGGCCGTGGGAAACTTTAATTTCTTACGCCTAGCACCCGACTAGGTATACCTACAGGCTATACGTAGGTATAGGTTAGGTACTTAGGTCTTAGTTTATTGTAAAACCTTCCCTTATGTTTTTCTACTCAGTGTCAGTGGTAGCGGGTGGGTAACTTGGCTAATATCATTTAATTAAACTATTGTAAGTATAGGCAGTGGTCGTTGGTTTTACGTCCTTTGGTCTAGGTCTAACTATAATAGGTCTCAACGATTTTTCTTACGATTAAATATTATTGTCGATTACCTTATATATACTTCTATCAGGTACCAAAAAATCAAAGATAAAAGAATTAGGAAAGATATGAAAAAAAAAAAATTAATGACACACTCATTCTATTTCAATGAATGACACTGAATAACAAATAACACGTCTTAAAATGTCATCCGACGTCAAAATTGTGTAGTGTCTGTCAATTTTATTTGATAAATAAAAACATCTTATAAATATAAATAAAACAATCTTTTGCCCTAAAATCCTATCCAAAAAACGTGTCTTTGCCATAATGGCTAACGACTAGTAAAATGTTTGTTTAGTATGACAAGCATGTTTACAAGCACAGTTAGAAAGTGATGAATCGCGACTTCGTGTATCATCATGAGGATAGGCCGACTGCGTGGTCTAGAGCGGGGAGTACGATCAACAAGTGGTTGTGGGGAGCACTGTGCTGTGGCATGCCAGGGATCCCTTGCTACTTCTGCAGATGCTGCGAGAAGATGGACGACGTTGCGGACAGAGACCGACCGACAGTTAACCGTATGTCTCATATTTATTCCTACCTACAGGCTACAACATCGCCACTGATATAGCGTGGTCTAGAGCGGGGAGTACGATCAACAAGTGGTTGTGGGGAGCACTGTGATGTGGCATGCCGGGGACTCCTTGCTACTTCTGCAGGTGCTGCGAGAAGATGGACGACGCTGCGGACAGAGACCGACCGACAGTTCACCGTATACTCTCATATTTATTCCTACCTACAACATCGCCACTGATATAGCGTGGTCTAGAGCGAGGAGTACGATCAACAAATTTAATGGTTGTGGGGAAATGGGGGAGCGTTGTGCTGTGGCATGCCGGGCATTTGTTGCTACTTCCACACTCTATTTCCAAATAAGGCAGGTAACGCAAGCATGTTTTCATCCTATCGTTATTACTTAGCAATTGTGTTTTAGAGCGTAGTGTGCCACTGAATATTACCTATTCCGCGGTAGATATTTTGAACATGAGCATCGATTTATTAACTTCGAATTTCGGCTTTAGTTAGTTCAGTTAGAGATCCAGCTAGACCAGCTAGATGGACCACCTAGGGCTGGATTTAATCGAATGAAAGCCAGTTAATGTTTTATCTCATTGTTGATAGAAGCAACGGCGACAGCGGAGAGAATGTCGCGACCTCATCGACCGCACGCTCCTCGAGGAAGGAAGTCCACTCCAGAGATGCTGACAGCCGTCCGTTGCGCTCTCTCTCAGCTCCAGGGTGAGCCTGCACCGGCAGTTCCGCCGACTGCTTCTCAGTCTGCACACGACTCGCCAGAACCAGGTTAAAAAGAAAGGGAGAACCACTAGAACTAAGTAAAAGCTGCAGAGCAATTTCAAGATTAGTTTTTGTTCAATATTCATCGGAGATACTTATACATTTTGCCTAAATCAGGTTCAGCAGAGAAGAGAGAACTACTGATTTATTTTATTTAACTCATGGCACACTCCTCGAGGAAGGAAGTCCGCACCAGAGATGCTTTCAACCGTCCGTTGCGCCCTCTGTCAGGTTCAGGGTGAACTTGCACTACCAGATCCACCGACTGCCTCTCAGTCTGCATACAACTCACCAGAACTAGGTTAAAAAGAGGTTAAGAAGAAGAGGAAGAAGAACGGAGACCCACTAGAATTATAGTTAACTGTAAAAGTAAGTAAAAGCTGCAACTGCAATAACTACTAAACAATGGAAAACAAATCTTTTCTTGCTCAAATCCTGCGTAAAAATGTACCGTCCGTAAGACCGTTCGCATAATCCTATACAGAAATGGAAAACTGTCGGCACAACTCCAGGATCCACAGACTCTACAGCCAAAGAGCCGTTCAAGAACTGTAGAATCACTGTTATAAGCTGATGACTTTTTGGTGGTAAAATGAAGTTTGCCGTTTTTACAAGAGGTTTGTTAGCATTTTAACAATCATTGTACAGTGTTACTACAAGAGGTTTGTTAGGTACTTCCTTTAACATTTTAACAATCATTGTACAGTGTTACTTAATATTTTTAGTTTAGTAGAACTTTATTTTAGTAGTTTAATAAAATGCCTTTTGGTTTTTTATGGGTTATAATATTATTATTACTATACCCTGATAACAGCAAAGTACCTAATGTTTAAAACGAAATAGATTGACTAAATCGACTATTACCTTCTTCAGTCTTATACACAACTTTCGTCATTTACGATAGACTCTACATCCGGTTCGGAAAGCAGTGGTAAAGTTCTGACATATTAATCATGCGGTAAGTACAAAGATAGGCTGCGTCCCGGGGAAGGACATATCACACACCTAGGCTTTAACCCGCAATATCAGTCTTCCCATAAAATTATCATAAACCTAAAACCTAGGCATCATCTAATAAGTACTTAAATGATTAGTAGTAAAAGACACCAGTTAGAGAATCACAGCTACGTTCTTAAATCTAAGTTAATAAAAACTAGTCAAGTGCGTATCGGAACTCCTAATACAGGGTTCCGTAGCAATGTAGCCTACCTGCTTCATTTATGTAGATACTCACAAAGAATCGCGCCACGGGACTAGTAATGGGGTCATGGTCCAACTGAAATAATAATTGGACCACCGCCCCTACCGGAGGCCCGTGGTCCAACTGTATGGACAAAGTACTAGGTCCAAGACCCCTAAATGGGATAGTAAAAATAAACCTATTTACAGCACTTAAACAGGGCTAATTTAAAAATACGAATAAGCCTCATATGACTAACTTCTGTACGTTATACCGAACAAATTTTGTTCTACTACTCTTACAACTTTTTTTTTTTTATCCACTACAAACTAGCCCTTGACTGACCTGATGGATCTCACCTGGTGGTAAGTGATGATGCAGTCTAAGATGGTAGCGGGCTAACCTGTTAGGGGGTGGCAGTTAAATTAAACCCATACCCCTTCGGTTTCTACACGGCATCGTACCGGAACGCTAAATCGCTTGGCGGCACGTCTTTGCCGGTAGGGTGGTAACTAGCCACGGCCAAAGCCTCCCACCAGACCAGACCAGGGAAAATTCAGAAATTATAAATTCCCAAATTGACCCTGCTGGGGATCGAACCCAAGACCTCCGCACGTTAAGGCAACAGCGCTACACACTGCGCCACGGAGGTCGTCATTCGCAATGAAATTCGCATGAAAAAGAAACTTTTTCATCAGCAGGCTTTTTCAACAGTTGAGCAGTTATCGATCCACTACTGCCTGTATATCTACATATTTTTTAATAGTAGGTATTCCAACCATAATGCAGTGGGACAAGGGGTAAATAGGAATAGCCCCTCACCCTACTAGTAGGTCAAAGCCGGTGGGGCGAGGGGTCGCGAATGTGTAGAACATACAGTTTAAGAGTGTCTAGACTCCTAGAATGTACAGCGACAACAATTTTTTTGGTAATTTAATTTGGTATTTTAGTTTATCCTACATTGTTTATTTCACACCGATATAAAAACAACCTGACCGAAACTAATAAGGGATTTACATACTATTTTTACCACGGAACCCTAACAATACTAAGTAGGTACTCGTAACCTTAACGTCGCCATACTTTCTCGCAGCAATCTGTCCCGATGTTGAAGGCTTCCTCTTATCAACGGCTTCAGTCAGTATCAGTGGCTGTAACGCGCGGGCTTGCTCTTTCGCGACAAACACTGATTTGTTGGACTAACTTTATTTAACTAAATAGTAATTTGTTACCATCTGTAAGGTGCAAGGTTAAAGTGCTGTGGTTGATATATGCGAGGTCATATCATTGTTTTGGTCATAAAATTACGTAAGTTTGTTTACTTACGCATATAAATAAATAGGTAAGTTTACTTGTTTTTAGTTAATGTAGCGTACATTGTAGCAATAATGAACGCATCTAGATTTCATCTATAGGTACTGACTAGATTTCATCTAAGGCATCTATAGGCATATAAGACACATTGTTAAAAAAAAGAATCTATGAGCGGTGTTTACCTTGCTCAATTTTAGTTTTTCCTGCAAATCGTGTTTGCAGTTGAATTTTTCTCAGGCACAATTATTAGTGTTTTGTGTATTATCTGCGTTGTTACAGCCGACCCGCTTGTAAAAGTACCTAATGAATAGAGAGGTGAAATTTTGGAAATCCTGAAACACGTAAAATTTTTATTCTGTCACTATTCTAAAATTATAGATAGTCATAGGATTATTTATGAGCTCATATTAATTCCTTCTTTCATTGATACCCCACTCGATACATTAGCAAAACAAAAATTTAGAGCCCCCACTTTTTTGGATGTAACATCCGTCATATCAATTTTGGTATCATAAAATGTATGCTAACTGGACCATAATAACGAATCGATTGACACCTCATTCATCAAAATCG
Source organism: Erebia aethiops (assembly GCA_923060345.2). Lineage (NCBI taxonomy): Eukaryota > Metazoa > Arthropoda > Insecta > Lepidoptera > Nymphalidae > Erebia > Erebia aethiops. The sequence continues at coordinate 17,008,226 of OV281091.1, read as the reverse complement.
GCCCAGTAGTTTAGACGCTACGGTGGAACATACGAGTACATAAATACAAACATACATAATTATGTAGACTACTAAGATCATAACCCCTCGTTTTGGCTTTGCCGGGACGTAGACGGGTAAAAAGGAATCTGCTTATGTATGTGATGAACTCTGTTTATGTTTTCGGAAAATTACATAATAGGTACTTACGTAGGTAAATCTATTTACATAACTACATTTCTTTTCCTAAATAAATACTTGTTTTTGGATAAGATGTTATATCTAAGAAGCAATAACAAAACCTAGATTCTACGTGTATACAGTCTAAGTTAACGCTGGAAACAATGACCTTCAAAAAATGATTTCTTTGCTCTACCTTGCTTTCTGAGATTTTAGTTGCATTTTCTTTAGGCATAAGTGTATAATTTGTGTTGTTTCTTTATTATTGTACCTATAAATTAAAAAAACTATTGCTGACTCCGGATTCATTCGAGTGAATTATAGAAAACTAGCTGATGCCCGCGACTTCGTCTGCGTGGATTTAGTTTTTTTTACAATATCCCGTAGGGAGTGGGGACTGTTTGTTTTCCCGGGATAAAAAATTGCCGATAATGGTTGCGGCATGACTAATGGACAAACCAACAAACACTTTAGTTTAAGTTCGTCGTCTCAACCTATAGACGTCCACTGCTGGACGAAAGTCTACTGTATAGATTGCCACAGAGCACGGTCTTGTGCCGCTTGTTTCCAGCGGGTCCCAGATATATGCTATTAATTAAGTTACTGCTAACTGCTACTCTTATAGCAGAGGCGGCCTTAGTCGTTGCGGGGCCCTGGGCGGTAGATTCAAATACACATTAGTACCTAATGCCTTTCTACTTGGGCTTAGAGGACGTTAAGCCGTCGGTCCTGCGCCTGATCTCTCTCCGGTCGTGTCGGATTTTCCGTCACATCGGGCTATGAGGAACAGAGAGTGCACTTGTGTACGCGCACATACTTGTGCACTATAATATCTCAAGCACAGATGGCTAATCTCTCTGGAGATTGGCCGCCGCGCCGTGGCCAATCGGTCACTCGGTCGGGAGGACATTATTACTTAGGCTGTAGCGCTGTTAGGGCAAGAGCGCGAGGCCCCTGCAACAGCGAGGCCCCGGGCGGTTGCCCTGCTCCCCACCTCCTAAGGCCGCCACTGTCTTATAGTACCTAACCAAATTACTAGGTAAGTACGAAAGTTTCAGAGGTAGGTGTGTAAGTATACTTTTTCAACCGTCACGCGGTTAACAACTAACTATTCATTGTAAACTTGATCGGTTCGATAATCACACTAATTACCTAATATTATAAAGGCGAAAGTTTGTATGCGTGTGTATGTTTGTTAATCTTTCACCAAAAAACTACTGGACGGTTTGGTTGAAATGGAGATTATACCCTGGATTAACACAGCTACTTTTTATCCGGAAAAATTTTCCGGATAAAACGTAGCTGTGTTAATTTTTGGTTCAACCGCGAGAACAAAAAAACTTACTCCACGCGGACGAAGTCGCGGCAACGTCTAGTACTTAATAATTATGACCTATTAGACGTGGAGACACGTTCATGCAAACGTCAAGGTAATTTTGTACGTGTCCATATTCGTAAAACAAAATATAGGTATGTTCATACTTCATACAGCTACGTAGTGCGAGCAGCTCATAGAAGCCTAGCAGCACTGCTTACCCTAGTTGCAATAACTCAATGCTTATCTTGCATTATAAGCTGCCAGTAAGTATTAATAGTGCCTACCTAAATGTCTACCTCCTGGCTTCAAATCCTGTGCACGCCAATACTGGCGTATGGCGTATGTATACACATAAACACTACATATGTGTATTAATAAATAATATTCTGTATAGCACGCGATCTGTCCAACGAACGACATGTAATGTAACGTGCTACGAGTTTTAGCGTGCTGCAAGACTTATCGCCCCTGTCGGCCACCTACACGCTTTCTTATATAGCGTTCTATAGCATAGCGCATTTAATAGCCTGCTATAAATTTAGTCTGTAGCGTGCTATGGATTTATAGCAGTTTTGAACAACTCTAGTCGTCTTCCCAGGGTTGCATATATAACATTACCTACCTCTGTATTTAAGATTGCCTTAGGCCGATCGAGTTGCAAACTTGTTACTTAGTCGTTTTCTCTAAGCTTCGGTATTGAACTTTGAAAGTAACGAGATCAAGGCATTCGAGTTATAATATTGATACTTACAGTATTTTTCAAAACATGGTCAATACTTGTGAATACCTATTACAGTCAATAATTTCCCGTTTTAATGAAGATGTTTGCCTTGCTTTTTTTTCTTTTTTTCTTGGTTTATAACTTCTGAATTACTGAACGCAATTACTTCAGCTTTAAATATAATATGTAAACCAATGGCCTCCTGCCGAATATGGCTTAAAAATAATAAAAATCTTTATTTCAGGGGGGCTCTCATAGAAGCGAATGCGAAGTAAAATATTTTTTATAAAGTTACATAGGGTTGCGGTATATCATTTTAAAGATAATTAGGAATAGGGTCCAAAAATATATTTTTTTTAATTTTTCCCCCAAAATTGACGAAATGGGGGGCTTTCAAAGTGTAGATTTTCTAACGTCCAAAGATGACCTCAGAACTCCAAATTTTCTGAAAGGATGAGCCTAAAACTTGATCAATTATTTCAATTATATCCTGTACTTGAACAACAAATACTAAAAGTAGATAAATATTGTGAGGAAACGGAATTATTTAATTTTTAATGAGCTTCAGTATTTTTATCAGAATTTCACATTCATGTCAATAGATGGCGCCGCGAGGTCTAAGTTCGGGGCGAACCACTAGTAAATATTCGCTGGGAGCTGTCAGTACAAGACTTGGGGCTTTCTATCATCACATAAAGTAGTATTATTTTTTAAATATTGTTGACGCTCTTGTTTTAGAATTATAATCCTTACTATAGGGACGTCATATAAAACTGCATTATTAAAATAATACTGCTTTAAGCGATGGAAGTAAGGCCCCTGTATTATTCAATGCGTTTCTGGTCTAGCCATAAATGTCATATTGCTTTTGAGTGCAACGACGAACATTGTGCAAGTCTTAAACATCTCGTAGTGATATCAATCATTCGTGATTGGCGTAACAGAATGCTGCAGAACCTGTTCACTTAAAGAACCTTAAATACTTACCTAATCTTTTGAGGTGTTCCTTAAGGGTGAGTCCGCACTGCGAATATTTACCGCGCGATTTTTCCCACAGAAATCTGTATATGAAAACTGTAAGAATTCGCGCAAAAAAAAGCATTCACAAAAACTATACACTTGAAAATGGTAAATTCGCAGTGCGGGCTAAGCATTATGATTGCGATCCACCACTACAGCCTATTAACGTCCCACTGCTGGGCACAGGCCTTCACTCTCATAGGAGAGAGGGAATTAGAGCTTAGACCCACCACGCTGCTCCAATGCGGGTTAGCGGGCTTTAACGACTAATTATCATGTTAGTGATAATAACCGGGACCGATGGCTTAACGTGCTCTCCGAGGCACGGGGGTGAAACACTGGTGGGAGGCTTCGGCCGTGGCTAGTTACCACCCTACCGGCAAAATCGTGCCGCCAAGCAATTTAGCGTTCCGGTACGATGCCGTGTAGAAACCGAAGGGGTATGGGTTTAATATAACTGCCATGCCCCTAACAGGTTAGCCCGCTACCATCTTAGACTGCATCATCACTTACCATCAGGTGAGATCGCAGTCAAGGGCTAGCTTGTAGTGGATAAAAAAAACACCGCCAACTTCCAACTCCGGGCTGGCACTGAGAATTTCTTATCTTACTTGAAAAACCCAATACCAATTTTTATGCCCGACCAGGAATCGAACCTTGACCTCGACCTCGTGACCTCGTGATCCGCAGTCGACTATTAGCGACCAACGAGGCAGTCATGCCAATGCGATCAGGACTCAACAAACACACATACCTACATAATAATACATCAACCAAAAGTTCCGTAATGCAGGGTTAGTAAGTTATTACGATTGAAACCGACCGTAACTTCAAACTTAAATCTTTTTTAATCAAATAGGTAATCTTTTTAAAGTGCTTTTGAAACGTCGAGCGAATCTACCGCTGGTTTGGAATGACATTCCTACGGAGAAGAGAAGCAAGAAACTCGGTTTTCAATAAAAATACTCTAAAAATAGTTTATTCAAACATTTTCCTTAAAGGTTGTTGTTCTATTCTTTGTTAAAATGTTGTTTTTACCAAGAATTTATTGGGTCATTACCTAGTATCAAGCCAGAATTAAAGCTAATAAACATTAGATAAATCTACCTAGGTAGATATTTTAGATACGTTTTTAAGTTTTCCTGTAGCCTTATTGTATAAAATCTGCATCAATCATTGTTTCTGTCTCAATTGCTGTGATTGGCTGATTTTACGGTAGATTTTAATACCTATAATATTTTTGTTGTGATTTTGGCTAACAGCAGATGAATCCCGGCAGGGTTAATTTGGGAATTTATAATTTCTGAATTTTCCCTGGCCTGGCCTGGTGGGAGGCTTTGTTACCACGGCTACTCACCTGATGGTAAGTGATGATGCAGTCTAAGATGGTAGCGGGCTAACCTGTTAGGGGCATGGCAGTTATATTAAACCCATACCCCTTCGGTTTCTACACGGCATCGTACCGGAACGCTAAGTCGCTTGGCGGCACGTCTTTGCCGGTAGGGTGGTAACTAGCCACGGCCGAAGCCTCCCACCAGACCAGACCCGGGAAAATTCAGAAATTATAAATTCCCAAATTGACCCTGCCGGGGATCGAACCCGGGCCCTCCGTACTTTAAGGCAACAGCGCTACACACTGCGCCACGGAGGTCGTCGTTATTGATACAGTCCCGCAAACTTGTCCGGTGATATGGTCGACAGTAAATATTATTAAAATTAAAAGCTAAACAGGCAAAAAAAAATACTTAGTTCCAATCTTGGGCACCGGGTCAGAAGGACTGTAATGGGGAGGGGAAAGGAAAGTGAAAGGTAATGGAAAACCTGAGATTTCTAGCTATTGCCTCGCCATGAGTCGCCACGTCCATCGAAGGCGCAATTAAAACTTTTCCGTGACTTTGGGCGCGCCCTTTTCTCCAACTTTATAATGTTACACAATATTATAATATTGTGGCAACGTAAAGAGGTATTTAAATATCTGTAAAACATAAGTTAATATACCTAGATATAGTATACAAAAACTAAGGAAACACGCTTCACAAATTTTGACTATAATAATGTAAATTGGACACATCAAAACAAACTGAATGAGCCCAAACTCGTAGTTTACTGTAGCAGCCATTGAAGAGTTCATATCATCAAATCATCTTGATACAACCAAATAATTGTTGGTATTATAAAGCATTACCAAAGTTTAAAAGCTGCCTAGAATAGTTATTATTAGAAGTTACATTTCGTTGTGCAACAATTTACTTACTTATTTGTTACTAACCAGTCTGGATGCACTGCACTCTTTATTTTTCTATTTATCACAATATAATATGTAAATAAGTGATAAACTATGTCGGATTAGGTATGTGTTCGATGGTTCTAGGGATGTGCAAGCATCAATAAATTGCAAATTATCGAATCGAATAATTTTTTTTTAACAATCATACAATATAATATTATTTTAATTAAAACTAAGATATAAATTTAAATCTAAATTAAAAAACTAATTATATTTATTATTAATCGAATTAAGGAATTCTGTGCGGAATTTTATTTTATGTGCATTTTTTATTCATCTAACTACTTTTAAAAAACTAAAGTTTACGTAATTGGAAATCGACTTCCTAAAGATTTCTTATTTGGATGGCTCCAGCGATCCAGTGCCAGTGATAAAGTAAGCAATAACAATAGGCATTTATAGAAATTAATTCAGGTGAGAATTTGAGTGCGAAAATCATTTATTTTTGTTGAAAATTATGTTAACGATAAAAGAACATGGATTTGACTCGCTCAAGCTATGCTTGGACTGCAGTTATTTGTATCCTAATAACGACTAGTAAATACCAACCCCCGAGTTTCTATTTGGCTCTTCTCGGGAGGAATGGCATTCTAAGCCAGCGGTAAATTCATTTGACGATTCCAAAGCACTTGTAAAAGTTTATTGAATTAAAAAGATTGAAGTTTTTAGTTTACTGATTTGTTTCAAAGTCAAGCGCAGTGAAGTAATGATTTAATCTGTATAGTTACCAAAATCACCGAGACTCATTCTCTTGCCGACATCCGCACACTACGCTATCGCCCATCGCACATCCCTATTGCTGCAAGTTTTTGCTACTTAGTTGTATGGGTCTGTAAAACCGGTCCATAAACCATAATACTAAGACCCTCATGACTAGCCCCCGGTCTTTTATCGTCATATTCTGCATCTGTTGTGCGTTGGAGCAAAATAGATCACTTTATGATGGTCAGTTACACGCAATAAATGAGTATGCCTTTAGATTTCATTGAGACACTTAAGATTGGACCTCGCGGAGGTAAGTCGTGTTCTTGTACTGAGATAAAGATTATATTTTATTCTATAGATTATATCGATAACTTGTAAATCCTTTGAAAATTGTCTTGTTTATCATAGGTACAGAGTACAGACGTCAGCTGATATCTTTGAGTATCTTATGTTTTGCATCATCCGTTAAAATTTATAGTTTTCATTTATTACTCAACAATTTTGTCCGGTATTCATGTGAACCTAGATGTGCCCGTGCGATTCATGTGCCCGATGTCATAATAATCAGGTCGGTATACCTTAAAGGTCACGTCAGGGAAGACTGCCATTTGCCCGGCATTCATGACCACAATCTCTTGCTTAGTTTTCTCATTGTTATAATTAGATAGGTTTTTAGTTTTTTCTCAGACGTAATTAAACATTGTGGCTAATTCTGTATAACACAATCTCTAAACTAAAATGATAGCTTTTAATTTAGTTCTGTTCCTTTCCGAAGGCAGTTTTATGAAAGGGAAAGCAGTTTTAATAGCAAGATTTTTAATGCTGTCATTTTAATTTTGTTTAGAGAGTGTGCACTACAGAATCAGTCCCAATTGCCTGGTATATTTGTAAACTAAGTACCTACGCTGTTATGTTGGCCCGGTGTCTTAATTAGGTAGCAACGTATTTGTTTACATTAGGTATTATTAACGCAAGAAAATATTTGTCTCTAAGTTGGCCCGATTGCGTAATATTTATTTACTTTCATCAAATTTTGCTACTATGCCCTTCCGTTGCTTTGATAATGCTTACAATAACCTGTGCGCCGGTAGTTCATTGCATTATTGCCTTATTTATGTTAATTTATGTAACTAGTAGAGTTTGAGAACAGGTGATATTTTAATATTTGTTTATATTGAAATGATTAAGTAGGTAGGTAGATACATAAACAAGCAACAGTAGCGGAATCAAAAACTTATTTAAGTGACTAAGTTAGCTGGACAGTTTGAATACTATCTAGAAACCTTTCTACTATGATAAAATCGATAAAACTCACGTATTTTGCCGCAAAATGCCCAATTAGTTTTGAATCTGTCCTTATTCATAATAATTCATTTTAGGTGCACTATAAGAGTTCGCAAATTCTGATTTCGAATAATTATTTATTATAAAAACATAATAATGAATTGAAAATTTACTATTTTTGAGTTAAGTGCTAACTAATTGAATTGCGTTTATTATTTTTGAGTTAAGTGCTAACTAATTTAAGTCGGTTTAGAAACCAAGGAGATGAATGCGGTAACATACATTAAAAAAAAAATTGAGAACCTCCTCCTTTTTTGGAAGTCGGTTAAAAACATGCAAAAGATAAGGGGTCAAAGTTCTTTATCAGTAAAGACTAAGTAAACAAAAGCAACAGTGTGTGCAACATGAGTGTGTACTCTGTGTATAATTATTATAAACAATGTACCACAATATAATTATATATCAAACGAACTTACAGAGTGAAGTACGACGATGATGAGCTGAGATATCGCTAGTGGGGGTCGTGGGGATAGAAAGTGGGAGTAGTAGAGATGGAAAGCGGGTTGTTATTTTTTAATTTCAGGTAAAAATTATCTAAATATCCGTGTGCTAGGCTGATGCTTGGGAAAGCAACTACATGAAAACTAAAATCGCAAAAAAAGAAGCTGCGAAACATAATATAATGTAACTGTGTCTTCGATTAAAGTTACTGCCACTTAAAAATATTTATACAAAAACAATGTTCATAAATATAACGAATATTAATTAATTAAATGAGTGGTAGTTAGGGAAATAACCTTAAGTAAATGTAAATAACGGAAAATACAAATTATCATGAACATTTTAATCACTCTGAAGTCAAAATACGAATGTACATTTAAGACAACATTCTAGCAGTAAAAATGAGGAAACTTAAATAAAACACGACAAAGTATAAATAACTAGAAAGATTATCCTCACGAGATACGAGTATATAATATTGACTCGCCATTATTAACAGAATGTCCTGAATTGTGGTCAATAAAATAAATCTCTACATTTTTATATGGGGGTGATGGCATACTTTCAATATATAAACTCGGTGCAAAATTCTCAAACTTCACTCAGCTTTACATTGTTGAAGGTGTTGGTAAATTCACTGTTATTATAATTTTTAATTTAAGTAGGTATATTTGACGAAAAGTTAAAGTCCTTGTTAAGTGGAAGTGATTTCAATGTGTTTCTCATCTGGTAGTGTTTCAAGTGTAGTCTGGACACGATAACTAGTAACTTATGTAGTTCACTAATTGTATTTATCCTAGCTAATTACTTGTCTTATGATTAAATATTAGTTTGAACCTTAAATCATTTTTTTAATGTTCTTAGCTAAACTTCAAAGCAAGTAGATGTTTGTGGAAGTAGGTAATCTAGGCTTATTTTGTCCTTGAAAAATAATAATGTAAAAAATAATCAAATAATAAAAAAGACATGTGAGAAGATTGTATTGGGGAAATCCATAATAATTAAAGAAATAAGTATGCAAATTATTTATAAACAGAATTCTGAAACTTTGCCTCGTCGTGATTCAAAAATAAAAATGTAGGTACATACCTACTTGTCCGCTTATATTTTCCTCATGAATTTGTATACTACTATGTGAAATTAAAACCGAAAAGAATATGATATTATACTTAACTATAGTCATAGATAAACCTAGTTCACAGTTCACGCACCTCTCAGGAGGCATTTTATTAATAGTTATTAATGAATGAATATTATAAGTAATTTGTTAATAATACTGGTCTGTATTTATTATGTGTACCTACTGTACTGTACGTACTACATATTATATTTTTGAATTTATCTTATCACTATCAGTATCAGCCATAGAATAACATTTTTTGCGCATTTTTTGATCAAGATCTACTTATGTAGAAAAAATCTCGTAAACAAGATTCTAGAAGGTCCTAATAAGTTTGTTGCTTTTGCTACGCTGACGCATACATTCACAAGGCTACACAGTAAATACGTAGTAACATACCTACGTTTCGTCTCATTTCCAGATATATTATATTAGATACTTAGATACAGTCTATCTCTGCAAGGCACGTATTAAATTTTTCTATACAGTAATGAACACGTTTCACGTTTATATATATATACTAGCGAATGCCCGCGACTTCGTCTGCGTGGGTTGAGGTTTTTAGGTTCCCGCGGGAACTCCTTAATTTTCCGGGATAAAAAGTAGCCTATGTGCTATTCCAGACTATAATCTATCTCTGTGCCAAATTTCAGCCAGATCCGTTCAACCGTTGGCGCGTGATTGAGTCACAAACATCCATCCATACATCCACACATCCATACATCCAAACTTTCGCATTTATAATATTAAGTAAGAAAGTAAGATTATATGTATTAATCGGATTGTGGTTTGTGTTATGCAATTACAATAATTTAAAGAATGTTGTTGTTCAAGACACATCCGCGCGCGTGGAGACGCGTGACGGGGAAGCGCGGCGGGGGGGTATATATGCCCCGGCCGGCTATTCATTGCGCACCGTACAGCGACCGTGTTACATTGTCGGTTAAATTTGTATTTAGATTTTTCTAGTAATACAAGTGTATATACAGTGCACTTGTTATTATTTGGACGCCCAGACATCCCTACCATCCAGTATAGGGCACTTGGCGCCAACATTTGGTCCTTCTTTACCGTAAATGAACCTGCGATTTGTTCGAGAAAAATACGTCACGAAGTGCAAGCCAGAGGTCACCGCCAGGTCATCACCGTGGGCAAGATTCCTACATCGTATTTGGATTGCATTTAGTTCTCCGAAGCTCATCGCTGTGTAGTTCTGAACACCAGTTGACTTGCTCGGGCATCGACCCAACACCACACGATTGTAGTACCGGACCCGGCTTCGATTTTCGACAAGTTTCCAATAACACACGGATGTCGCAACGTTAAGTATGATTGTCATCTGTTCGCTGGAGTGAACATCGCTGTGTAGTTTTACACACCAGCTGACATCACCGGGCACAGAACCAACGCCATACGAGAGAGAATTCATCAAGAGGATAGTGAAGATTCATGGTTGTATTTGGTTCTCCGAAGTTCATCGCTGTGTAGTTCTGAACACCAGTTGACATTCTCGGGCATCGAACCAACACCAAATGATTGAGGAATTGTCAAGAGGATAGTCCAAAGATACGTGAGATCGTTCCTTCTATCCTTCTTTTTCATCCTAATCACATTTCATATCCATTTTTATCATTAATTTATTTCATTTATAATGATAGTTATAAGAATTCATCTCATTCAAAGTGCGTAATCATTTAATTTAGTATCATTTTTATAGGTACGATAGTGATTCATTCAAATATCACGTAAAATATAGAAATATTATTTTATTTCACAAAATCATTTCTAAAGTTCGTAAATCCTAGAATCAAACAGTAAACATAATACAACAGCTAACTATTTTCAATATTTTATAGGTATTAAAACTGTTGGATCATCTTTGTTTACATTTTATTTTTCTGTTCTAGGTGGGTACTTCAAAATAAAGTTACGAAGCCAATGACTATGCAAAGTTATCAATGTCTTTCGTTTTTATTTAGCAAATCATTCACTGTGCATTTTTAGAATTTGCTATTGCAAATATTATACGGGCGTTGAATATTTTTATACTTCGCGATTTTTTTGTCATTGTTCTGCCTTGCTTCTTAACTCTTTGCCTCATTTTATTCGTAAATACCATATACAATTGCTACAATGAGTACAATAATTAATCAGTTGATTAAAAAACGAACGTTTATCATGGAGAAACTTGCTGGTTTTGACACATATTTAAAATCAATTAAAAGTAGTGATTTAATTTTCTCATTACAAACACACATCGAGCTTCAGTTGCGATTAGATAATATTGAAGTCTTATACGACCAATTTGATCATTTTCAGGATGAAATTGAGGAGCTGTTAGACACACCAGAGGTGGAATTCAAAATACGGGAAGTGTTTGAAATACGGTACTACTCGCTCGTGTCTGCCGGTCGTGCAATGATCGCGCGCCACCGTAAACTACAGTCTTTCCCATCAAACGAATCCATGACAACAGTAAACTCTGGTATTCCTTCGGCTCCATGCAAGCGTAAGATTGTCGATTTTACTAAAATAGACTCTTTACATGCTGATAACTGTCAGCACTGGCTCGGTTGTAGTAATAATTCTGATTTTAAAATTAATTTTATTGATTCACTTGCTAGCAATGAAAATGACATTCTATCAGCTACAGAAGTACAAAACTCCTCTTCTGATTATTTAACAGCTGAAATAGAACAAATATTTTCTCCAAAACTGAAACTTAACACAATTTCAGTAGATTCTCTCGTTTTATCAGTTACAGAAGATAATAACTCTTTTTCTGACGCGTTAGCAGGCAAAAAAGAGCATAACCCCTCTTCAGAACTGAAACCTTATAGTATGCAAGCCGATCGGTCATTTAATATGCACTCCAATTTTAATTTATTTCTGGGAGACGACATATTTTGGCGCGTTATTGGCACAAATTATATCAACTTAGGTATGAATAAATCTACCAGTTTAGATACTAAGCTGGGATGGATTGTTTTAAATGAGGCGCATAAAAATAAAAATATCGTCAGACTTACTAAAAATTTAAAAGTATTCTTTTCATTTACATCTGAACGATTTATTGATTCAGTTATTCCAGATGAATCATCTGCAGTTCTAGGGGATTCTAATCAATTATGGCCGATTTTTCGTCATCGCTTTGCTGAGATACAGGAAGGTTTCACTTGTCACGAGTTGCACTATTTTACTCCTGTTCAAAACTCGGCAGATCTCGTTTCACGAGGTCCAACTTCATACTTTGCCGATGCAGCTCCTTTGTGGTCGCTTGGTTCTTTATTATTGCAAGTAGATTACAATAATTTAACAAAGGTATACTTTTCTCAAATGTATACCGCCAAAGAGCACAGTTTTATTCATCCATCATACCATGCTACCTATCAAACGTTATATCATATAAAATATATTTTACAGGCAAGTCTAAAACTAAAGTTACTGGGTAGTGATATAGGTATAGACGAGCCAGTGCTGATAGGTAGTCTTAAAGGCAGGGGATGTAAATATAAACCGTCTTACATGTATTTTTGTATTTTTATAGCAACAAAGGCTGTGCTATGTAAATTTAGAGCTCTTTCGACTGGCAGACATGACCGGGCAAGGTACTTTTTATTTAACTTTGTCGGTTACTTAGTGTAGGTACAAGGAGATGAATTCCGCGCATTAAACTACTTAGGTATTTTAACGTTTTTACTTAAGTATTTGTTTAAATAGCGATTCTTATTTATTTATTCCTTGAAAAGATAATCCCTCCTATTTATTTATTAACTTTTTTCCCTCTTCCTCATTGGACGATCTCACTACATTTTACCGAAGTATTGAAGCAACACTTATTTTATTCTAATTTGGTGTTTCCATGTATCTGCTTGAACAAGTTCTTCGTATGCTGCCTGGGAGAGCCGTCATGGGTCGAGGCCATTAACTTATCCATAGGAGGAAAGCATCATGGTCAAGACCATATTATGCCCCTGGCTACATCTTTATTATTGAAGACACTTCAACGCCGGGAATATGTTCAAGACACATCCGCGCGCGTGGAGACGCGTGACGGGGAAGCGCGGCGGGGGGGTATATATGCCCCGGCCGGCTATTCATTGCGCACCGAACAGCGACCGTGTTACATTGTCGGTTAACTTTGTATTTTGAATTTTTCTCTTAATACAAGTGTATATACAGTGCACTTGTTATTATTTGGACGCCCAGATATTCCTACCATCCAGTATAGGGCACTTGGCGCCAACAGTTGTTGATAAAAATGGTACAATGTTATTATGCAAATCATTTGCGGATGTTTCCTTCTTATAATTTATAGAATTAATAAATAATTTCAGCTCCATAAGGGGCGTTTAATTAAAACTAGTTTAATTAAAGGCTGCTCCGTGTAATATTATGAATCAATGCTTTTGTTGTACTTCACATTATAGCATTTTTTTATTGCTGTGCCCATTAATTAATACATTTATAGGGATCAATAAAATTTCAATATAATTAATATAATTTAAATAAATTTAATATTTCCATAAATAAATTTAGAAATATATAATAATGAATATTTCATTGGTTTCAATAACTATATAAAAAGGCAAAGTTGACAGCAAAATGTAGGGAAAGTGGACCTGAGGAACAAATATTCAATAAACAACAAACAAATATTACTTATTACAACAATTAATATTTTATACAATAAACACTAGATGGGATGGGAAAGTGCGTCTTCAAAGTTATGGAGCACACTAGCGAACCTTTATTATGTGCTCTATTTCTCATAATTTGTATTGATCACTTACTTACAGATATAAATAAATTAAGATGATGTATCAGCTGTTATTCTTAGCCTCAGCGGCACTTCTCGCCGCCGGACACGGCGTTCATGTGAGTACCTATTATGTTTTAAAAAAAAATAGTTTCTTTATATATAGTAATAGGCATGATGACTGATTTTGAAAAATGGTCAGAATATGTTCGGAAGTATCTACTATTTCGAAAAAATATCTTATTTCAGCAAAAAAATAAGGTTTGGTAGATAATATTGGCATTTGAAATTTAAATTTTAAAATTCACGCCAAAACGCTCCCCGGTGTCATGGCGTCGTTTGTGACGTCACTATTATTTTTACCAATGTACTCTGTGCAGTGTGCAGTAAGCAATAGTGTGATTGTCAAAGCTCGAAAACAAACTATTGTGGCATCATTCGCTTCTTGGTGTTTTGACCAATATGGCGGATTGCTGTATTTTATAATTTTATTTTATCAAAATAAATAGCAATCTCACTCGAAATAGAAAAATAAATACGTTTTCCATTAGATAAATTCATAATTTCATTGATTCTTGGTTACTGTCATAATGCCTATTCTATGTCTATTATTATTTATTTGATACTAGCTGATACCCGCGACTTCATCCGCATGGATTGAAGTTTTTTTGGTTCCTGGGGGAACTGTTTAATTTTCCGGGATAAAAAGTTGCCTATGTGTTATCTATCTCTGTGCCAAATTTCATCCAGATCCGTTCAGCTGTTCTGGGGTGATTGAGTAACAAACATCCATCCATACATCCATCCATCCAATAGTAGGTACAGGCTAGATGATATCTGCGATTTCCGGTACAAAATTTAGCCTAAGGGCTGCTTGCACAAGGACATTTCAGCGGCTTTAGTTTAAATTTTGTAATTTTGTGTCCCTTTTTGGCAAATGCATTTATTGTAGTTGCCAAAAAGGGACAGCCGACTCCGTCCGAGATGATTGAGGTTTTTGATTTCCGGGGGAACTCTTTAATTTTCCGAGATAAAAAGTATGTCTGTCAATGTCCTTCCCCGAGATTTATCCTACCCCTATCCCAAATTTCATCAAAATCGTTTGTAAATATGGACCGTTAAAGCGTAGCAGACACACAGATAGACAGAGATACACTTTAGCATTTATAATATCAGTATGGTTTTTTTTTAATCCACTATTTAAGTTAGCCCTTTACTGCGATCTCACTTGATGTTAAGTGACGATGCAGTCTAAGATGGTAACGGGCTAACCTGTTAGGGGCATGGCAGTTATATATTAAAGCCATACCCCTATTCGGTTTCTACACGGCATCGTACCGGAACTTCGTTCGTCGTATCGTTCGTATCGCTTGGCGGCACGTCTTTGCTAATAGGGTGGTAACTAGCCACGGCCGGAGCCTCCCACCAGGCCAGACCAGGGACAATTCAGAAATTATAAATTCCCAAATTGACCCTGCCGGGGATCGAACCCGGGACCTCCACACGTTAAGGCAACAGCGCTCAAGACTGCGCCACGGAGGTCGTCAAATGTGTATGGATTTAGAGGTTTTAATTTTTTTTTTTGATCTTCAGGACCACACCCACGTGGCAAGTACAAGTCAGGAGGGAACACCTCTACGCGCAGTGGCTCGTTTGACCAGCCCGGACGGTCACGATGTGCACGGCAATGTGACCTTTACGCAAGAGGGGGCTAAGGTCCATATCCTTGGACACATCTACGGCATGCCGCCAGGACAATATGGATTCCATGTCCACGAATCCGGAGACATCACTGGAGGATGTCTGTCTACTGGAGCGCATTTCAACCCTGAAAACGTAAATCCATACTTCCATACTAATATTATAAATGTGAAAGTGTTTCTGTCTGTCTGTCTGTCTGTCTGTCTGTCTGTCTGCTACGCTTTCCTGGCCCATCTTTTCAACCGATTTTGCTGAAATTTGGTACAGGGGTAGATGGTATCCCGGGGAAGGACATAGGCTACTTTTTATCCCGGAAAATTAAGAGTTCCCGTGGGAATCAAAAATCTTAATCCACGCGGACGGAGTCGCGGGAATCATCTAGTTGACAATATATTGAGAGTATTATTTTGTCAAATTGCTTGAAATACACATGAAATAGCTAGTTAAACAGGGTTTCAAAGAGTTTCTAGATTTGCCACTGCTCAAAGTTACAGCATTTGTTAAGTCAAGGTTATTTTACTATTGATGATTGAATGACAAAGCAACCGGCTTCGCATCCATCAAGTCTGTGTAATACTTGTTACGTAATGTGTATGTATTGTATATTATTTACAGAATGTAACATTTTTTTTTTAATGACAAGAGCAACTGCTGAGTTTTTTGTCGGCTCATCTCAGAAGAATTCATTCTGAACCGGTGGTAGAGTCAAAACATAACGGGCACCTGTTTGTCCTGTATGAAATAAACAAATTGAGTATTGAGTATAGAAGTGCGTGCCCGAGAATCGAACCCCCGACCATCGCAACAGGGCAACAGGAGGCCGAACGTCTGAATCGAATCACTAGAAAAAAAATACCACTTGCTATAAACGGTGAAGGAAAACATCGTGAGAAAATATGACATACCTGAGAGCAGTGGCGTGCACAGGGTTTTGAAGCTAGGGTAGGCATTGATAAGTCAGAACACCTATTTACTTACTGTCTTGTTAAAAATGAGCATTGACGTATTTCCACTTGGGTAAGCAGTGCTTATGTGCCTCTATGAACTGTACGCCACAGCCTGAGAGTTCTTCATAATACTTTCAAAAGTGTGAAAAGCAAATCTGCACATTGTTTTTGTTATCTAGTTAATATTCAGGTTTTCCAGACTCTATTTGGCCAAACTACAATTATAATATTTTGAGTCCAAACCCTCTTTTACTGGACATTACTGCAACTTTTTTAGCCTCAGTCTTTATGTTTCAAAAACGCATCAACATTTCAAATACCATGATACCATTACAGAAACAGCACGGCCATCCCGAAGATGAGAACCGTCATGTGGGAGACCTCGGCAACGTCGAGTTTGACAACGAAAGCCTAAGCCATATCAACTTCTACGACAGTGAAATCTCTCTAGTTCCTGGATCCAGCCATAACATCATTGGCAGGGCTGTCGTCCTTCACGCCATGGCTGATGACTTCGGAAGATCAGACCACCCCGACTCTAAGAAGACTGGCAACGCTGGCGGCCGCATCGCTTGCGGTGTTATTGGCATCCAGTAATTTAAATTTGTTAAATTAAAGCTAGTTCCCAAGTCCCAAATACATGTTCGATTCATTTACAAGATCACTTCGAAAAGAGGTTAAAACGCAAAACGGGAATTATAAAAGTGCAGAAAAAATGGGTTCATTCGTAGTGCTGACACTAACATACACTTGTCTGTGGCAACACTCAGAATGAGTGTACAGCTCAGAATTGTGATCTGAATGCTCAGAATGTTGTGTAGTACTCATCATTATAGTTAAACAATTATTTATAGGATCCAAACCTAAATTATGAAAAAATCTACTGGTCTATAGACTAACGAGTGATTAATTATCATTTTTGTATGTTGCATTGCACATGACTATTTTTCACGATTTGAGTTTTGTTCCTATAAAAGTTGGTTATAATGAGGAGTACAGTGAACGCTCTTTTGGGTTCATATTCCTTTTCCAAATGACCTTGTAGAACAGCGATATTCAATGTATGCTCATGGTGTTCTAACATTACTCCCGAAAACTGAAATGCTTACTAAAGTTTTAAAGATCTTAATTTCTTTTGCTGTCTTTGATTTTGGGCAATACTTAATATTGTAAATTTTGAGGTGTTCTTCAATAATATTAAGTAGCGTTTCAGTCTTCGATCGTTTTTGTACTTTGAAGACATTTTCGAATTTAGCAGGATTGAGTTGGGAAATGCTTTCACTGATTTGGGGATCTGTTTTATTACTTTTCAAGGTAGTTTGAAGAGCATCGTGATCCTATTTTTTTAGTTATTTTTAAATTATACCAAAATTATGTCATGTTTTCTTTTTAAGTAATAAAACAGGTCGATAACTAAATAGATGCAGCTATTTTTTTTATTTTACTATACCTAGTAATTGGATAAAGTTTTTATTATTATTTTGCTTTGTTTCTCTCTTGTCCCCTCTCCGATTTAGATATATTAAGGACTGTGGCCCACTTGCACAAGGCCGTTAAATATGTTTAACAACAGTGCCACAAACTTATCAGGCCCGGTGGCCAAAATTTGAACTAATTTTTATGACTGTTAATTTTTGTTTTTATTTTATTTTTCTTATATATACTAGCCACGCTGTCACCTGGTCAGTTAAGTTTATGGAACTATACCTATCCTTTTCGTGTCGATCCCAGAATAAACTTCAAAAAATCAAAAAGTGATAGCTTACAAAAAAATTACTAAATCAGTTCAGTCCTCCTTTAAACATAATCAAAGGTTCAGTCAGTGTCTTGCAAATCGGCTTGAGTCCGATGGAGCTTTCCAGTGCCCACATGGATAGTTTTGAAAATAGAATGGAATACAATATAAGCTGTTTGAGAAACAAAAAAAATCATGAAATGAAGATTCTGAATATCGTCACTAGTAAGCGAATTCTTATCACTTTGGATTCTAGCACTGGTTTAGAATGCTTTTCATATCGAGAAGAACCAGCCTAATAGGTACGGTCTACTCAGAAAAGGCTCATGATTTCCGCGGGACTAACTCCTTTACTTTCCGGTATAAAGCCTGGGGTTTTACCTATCTCTAGATCCAGTTTCATCTAAATCGCTTTAAAAGATGGGCCGTGAAAGCGTAACAAAGAGACACACGCGTGTGCCTTGATATTATGCCAACCAAAGATATGCTACATTGCTAAGTTATGGAATGCTTGATTTACTACTGCATAACTACGAGCTCTTTGTATGGATGAAAAATAACTAGTGTTTTCCTAGGTTTTGGCTATAACTAGCAACAGTAGCTTCTAAAATAAGATATCAAAGGATCGATTGAGGATGACCCGGTCACAGACTAATTAACTGACAATAATAATAACTATGCAGATCAAACAGTAAAAAAAATCAAATTGTCTTGTAGTTTTTTAGTATAAGGAAATGTCGTTGGAAAATATGGAACCTCGCGTCCTTTTATTGACCACTAACCTTTTGTAATCTGTAAGCGTACAGACGATAAGCGTAGTCTGAGTTTGAATTCGATTAGCGTCAAAGTAAAATGGACACAAAGGCCCTTGATTTAAAGTCATAAATTCAGTACAACTGATTTTAATTTGGAGATGTGGATGCATACACGAAGTTGATCTATAAATCAATACTGTTAAGGTTAAACTATGACGCTAATGTCATCGAATGTTTATACGATCAATAGAATTAAACCTTAGAGTAAGGGTGTGCACTTACACTGCACTTAATGAACTCTCACGCACATGCAAAAAAACTGGAAATTATATACCAGCGTGTCGTGACGAGTCAGAGGCATATCAGTTTCATACATATAGGTACTCGTAGTTCAAGCCTTCAAGGATACCTCTGACAAATTGGAGGGTACAGAAAAAGAAGGAGCTCATCGACAATTAGGATAATTAGAGAAAATGGCCATTCAAAGGTAAAGACTCATAAATATGTAAATTGAAATTAAAATAGCCATATCTTAATTTTAAAGTTTGATTATATGTATGAGGCACAAGATGAATAAATGATTTCTTTCTTTCTTTCTTTCAAAAATGTTTTTTTATTCAAAGAAAAAGTGCTTTTGAATCGTCGAGTGAATCTACCACTGATTCGGAATGCCATTCCTACCCTACCGAGAAGACCCAGTAAGAAACTCGGTAATTTAGATAAGTAATGTATCACTTCTTAGCCACTATCGAATGAAATGCGCTCCTTTCCACGGCAATAAGCTTCTTTTAACCCTTGAGGGAATTATTAATAAGCCGATTTATCATGAAATGAGCCTCTTTAACGTTTGTTTTGAATATTATGTCATGTAAAAGTCCCGTTCAAAGTCTATCAAATCTGATTATTTCTTTGATTTTAATAAAAATGTCGACGAGCTCCTTAGTTTTTTCTATACCCTTCTTAATATTATCCAACGTTCAACTACGTGACTTTGGCCTTAACATCTCCAGTCTCTTGATATCAAGAGAAATAAGTCGTTGAAATGAGTTTTGGAGAGGCAGGGAACACGTCTCCCCGTTAGGAGACAATGAGCTTTCCCAAACATAAAATATTATTCTAGGATGACGATGGACTGAGATCTATTGAGATTACTTTGACTATGATCAGATTTAAATAAGAGTTTTAAATAAAACGGCGCAGTTATATCTCTGGGATCATAGAGGTACCTAGTTACAGTTAGTTCAATGAGTATTTTAGTGTAACCGCGATTTCAAGGGGCCTTGACATGGAAATGGTCCTTGATGTGCAGACTTTCCCACTATGACTATCTCTCGCACATTCTAGCATTTTCAATAATTGTGAAAGTCTCAGTATACTTTTGACAAAATATGTGGCTAATCTACGTCTTGACAATAAAGTTACGAACATTTTAGACATATAAATGTTTAAGAAATATAATACCCAGTTTTTGATAGAAAAAAAATGGCGATCCAAGTCCAAGTCCTCCATTGATTTTATCGAATGTCTAACCATTTACATAGGTTTGCACGTTTGCGATGAGGTATAATTCATGCTATCCTCATTTTCTTTTTTTTCTTTTCCAGGAGTCCCATTTATGGCTCGGAGCGGAATGCTGCCTCGTCTAGCAAATATTGGGTTACTTCGATCATGTCTGTTTTCTTGTCTGCTATGGCAATGTTACTAAAGTAACTTAAGTTTCTCTTGAATGTTACCTACTACAGTTTATTTAGTTTCTTTATATAATGTTACTATAGTAATTTAAGCTTCTCTTTAATGTTTTTATTCTACTTAATTAATTGCCGACTTATACCGAATGTGGAGAGAGAGAGAGAGAGAGATATATATAAGGGAGAGATAGAGATAGAGATGTATAATAATGACTTTATTAAGTTACTAATGTCAAATAACATTGCTGTGACTTATCAATTTATATGATTTTAAGTAATTTGAACATATTAAATTTTGATTATTGTTACATCAAATAACTAAAACTTCCTTTAAACTTACTGATAGCGCAGTAACATAAGGCGCGGGATATACACAAGAGGCGACGGGTGTGGACGAGCTGCGGGCGAGGTGCAGGCGAGACGCAGGCGCGCCGCTGCTTCTAGATATATTATATATTTCATAGAAAAATTTATACAAGCGACGGGACGCCAGGTATATATACAGAGGCGGCGAGGCGCGGGCTCCGCTTTAATACTTCCAAGGCCACACCGCCGCCACACCTCCGCCGCTCCGGCACCGCGGCGGCGCGCCTCTAGTACGAGTATATATCCCGCGCTTAAATCTTTTAAATGTTATATGTCAGTAATTTGAGTTTGCTGCTTCAGCCAGTGTTTTTAAGCTTAGGTATTAATAACCAGATATTAGTAATTTGTTTATTTATAAGATTAATTAAGAAACTATCCAATGTTTATCATTATTAAACGTTTATCATTATCAAAATAAATACTCCAACGTCCTGCAACCACGAGTCAAACGTTTTGCCATTTCTTGAGATGTTCCTTGAGTATGCTCTACCTGGGGTACCTAAACTCAATATCTTAGGGGTAATACCTATCCAAATATGATAAATAAATTAAATAATAAAATGGTTCTTAATTTGACGCGTTAGTCGCTTAGTTATTTAAGTCAGAGAATTTGGTGGTACACCATGTTATTATTTTTGAATAGTTTAATAATATTATTATAATAGCAATTATAATTTATTACAGACAGTAAAGACCTACTTATTACTTAAGAGCTAAAAATTATACAATAATTAAAGACGTGCAATCAACAAACTAATGTTTTATTTGGCCGGGCGCGCGCGGCTTCGCACGGGCTCCTTGTGTACTAAGTACAACATATTTACGTTGTGTATTATTCATACTAATATTATAAATGCGAAAGTGCGTCTGTCTGTCCATCCGTCTGTCTGTCTGTATGCAAGGCTTTCACGGCTCATCTGTTTGATGTAATTTGGTACAGGGATATGTTGTATCCCGGGGAAGGACATAGGCTACTTTTTGTTCCGGAAAATGTAATAGTTCCAGCGAGAATCATAAATCCTTAATCCACGCGGACGGAGTCACGGGCATCGTCTAGTAATATACCTATAATATACAGTTAAAAATACACGGTTATTATACTAATGTGTTCCCCATCTCGGAATTGTTCATCAGAGGCCCACCACCACCACCACTACAGCCTATTAACGTCCCACTGCTGGGCACAGGCCTCCACTCTCATAGGAGAGAGGGAATTAGAGCTTAGACCCACCACGCTGCTCCAATGCGGGTTGGCGGCTTTAACGACTATTATCATGTTAGTGATAATAACCGGGACCGACGGCTTAACGTGCTCTCCGAGGCACGGGGGTAAAACAGAGACCCAATTCATCAAAGGCCCAATTTTAAGCAATTCGTAGAATCATTTGACAGCTTAAAACGTATTACTATGTTATAGGAGTTCATACATGCTTTTTGACGTGCATGCAGGCATCTATGAACTCCTTAAATAGATCGGATTATCCCCTTAATACGATTTCCATACACAATCGGGGGCAGATCTTCACAAAATTCACATGGGACCAACCTGATAGCATCAACGACCTCAATTTACATAGACGGACCCTGGCCCCTGTCAAACAAAGAATTTGAAATTATTTTAGTAACGCCATCTAGTCTGAAAAGCGGGACAGCGATATGGCGGGGACAAGCACAGGCACAGGCACAGGTGTGGAGTGCGCTCTACAGGTAAGACGCCCAATATTTTTGAATAAAAGGGCCCACCTAGTACCCACATATCGATATCGATATCGATGGATACTATAAACATTAATATAATAGGAAAATTTTTACAAAAACGGATATTGAATAGAAGCAGGCGTAACTTAGCGGAAGTCCATGATCTATGAATCTAGTAAGGCTTCTCAAAACTGCGCCAAGAAGGTCGTCTTTCGATTACGAAACACAAATCCCCAGTCTGCCATGAGTCTACCAATAAAATCGATAAGTTTTCGTTTGAAAGTCATATCGAAACAAAGACAGCTTGCCACAAGGGGTGGGAAAAGACATATGTTTTCCCATGCTCCACATTTCTTTTTGTTCCAGAGGAAAATAGGTTTTTGCGATGCGCATTTTCTATACCAATTTGAAAGCCGGAGGCAGCCAATAAAACAGAAACTCTAGGGGCTTTTATACGTAGAAATGATTACTACAGTGTAAGATAATTCTTCCACAGTAGGCCAGAATCCATTGTTGAAGTTAGCCCTTGACATCTCACCTGATGGTAAGTGATGATGCAGTCTAAAATGTTAGGGGCATGGCAGTTATATTAAACCCATATCCCTAATCGGTTTCTACACGGCAACGTAACGAAACGCTAAATCGCTTGGCGGCTCGTCTTTTCCGGTAGGGTGGTAAGTAGCCACGGCCGAAGTCTCCCACCAGGCCAGACCAAGGAAAAATCAGAAATTATAATTCCCACATTGACCCAGCCGGGGATCGAACCCGGGACCCAGGACCTCCGCAAAATCAGAAATTATATTATAATTCCCACATTGACCCTGCCGGGGATCGAACCCAGGACATCACGCACATCCATCCGCAGCCCTAGGATATTTTCTCAGGAAACACATTGTTTTAAAAATAATCAATTTTATGTTCAACCATATTCAATTTATACACACACACAAAACCTTTACTACACGTCTAAACTACTCTCACATACCACAAATTTTACATTGTCACTTTCACACTACCCTAAGTCAAGAGCTGTTAAATGTGTTCGCTTATAACATATATTTTTTTTTCAAGTGGATCTCTCAAAAGAAATATCGATATAAATTATTTTGGGCCCTCTTCTTCTCTCGATCATTTTTTTTTTTTTTTTTCTCATGAAATATAATGGATAGCAATTTAACAAATGTGCATGAAATTGACAATTCAGAGATCTCGCAGTCATTCCAGTGTGATGTTGAGGATTTACCTAAACACTTACATATTAAAAAACAAGATATTACAGTTATATCTCAAAATATTAGGAGCATTTATAGTAACATAGACGATCTACAAATTACTCTTTCAACTCTTAATTTTGATCCGGACATTATTGTCTTAACAGAATGCTGGTTAAACACTAATAAACCTATACCAATATTACAGGGGTATAACTCCTTTGCAACAACAAACCAATTAAACCAAAATGATGGAGTCGTTATTTATACAATAAAATCACTAACTGTTAATCCTAGCGAAATAATTTTACTGGATGCCTCATGTATGCAAATAGAACTTGACAGAAACATTATTCTAGGGATTTATCGCTCACCCTCCAACGCCTACGCAGATACTTTTATCGATTCTCTAAACAGCTACTTGGGTAATCTAAAAACGCATAAAAATTTAATATTAACTGGAGATATCAATATAAATATCACCCCAAAATTAACTGAACAAAGTTACGAACGAAACAACAGGTCGAATTATTTAAATATGCTCTCCACCCATGGATTATTACCAGGACACGTACTGCCAACAAGAGAGGCTAATTGTCTAGATCACATCTTCCTGAAAATAAACAAAAATAAAGTTTCTGCGTATACAGTTGTCCTAAATACTACAATCACAGACCATTCGATGATTCTTCTTAATTTAAAATCGGTGAGAAACAAAATTCAAGCCCCAAAAACTAAAACTGTAACAAATTTTAACGACTCATTAAATAGCCTTGCTTTAAAAAACCTTCCTTTGCTACTTTTTAGTAATGATCCTAACTTCGTAATTGAACAGCTTATTCTGAAAATAACAGAGTCTTTACAAGAGAATACTAAAACAGTTAAAATCCCTAAAAACAAACGTATCATTAAACCTTGGATTACAACAGGTATCCTTAGATGTATTAGAAACCGAAATAAAATGCAAAAGAAGTTAAAACTTAATCCGCTAGATGAAACTTTAAAAATATCTTACAAACGTTACCGTAACTACTGTAATAGTCTTATCAAGAAGCTTAAACATAAATACGAAAGAGACCAATTAGTTAAATCTTCAAGAAATTCTAAAGCGCTTTGGAAAAATATAAAAAATGTAACTTATTTAACTTCAAATAGGTCAGATAATACCCCATTATTGAATATCAAGCCATCCCCTACTGACTCAGTCAACGACGTAAATAATTTTTTTGCTAATATTGGAAAATCCCTTGCAGAGAAAATAATTTCAGGAAATAGCTCTAATTTTAATATTAATTCAGAAATATCTCACCTCCAACTCTCGTCCTTTGTTCTTCTGGATACCTCAGTCCACGAGATACACAGCGTGATATCTGGACTAAAATCTAACAGTTCAGCAGGGTGGGATAACATCTCGACTAGTTTCTTAAAACTGGCCAGAATTGTGGTCGCTCCGATTATCTGTCACCTTACAAACCTCTGTTTTGCAAGTGGTACTTTTCCGTCTCCCTTAAAACAAGCTATTATCACACCAGTTCATAAGAATGGTGACAGAAATGATGTTAACAACTACAGACCAATATCTGTCCTTCCAGCAATCTCGAAAATACTAGAAAAATGTTTGAATAAAAGGTTGGTTAACTACTTAGACAGATACAATTTAATTTCTACTTCTCAATTTGGCTTTAGACAGGGAAAATCTACCGAAGATGCTATTATTAATTTAACCTCTAAAATTGTTGAGAAACTTGACCAAAAGAAAAAGTGTTTGTGTGTATTTTTAGACTTAAAAAAAGCGTTTGACACCGTTTCTGTCACCATCCTTGTAAACAAGCTGGAACGAATGGGAATTCGAGGGATACCACTGAAACTTTTTAACAGTTACCTAAGTGATCGCAAACAAAGAGTCAAAATAGGACAATATGTTAGTTCTGAGATAGATATAGCTTATGGAGTGCCTCAGGGAAGTGTTCTGGGGCCAACCCTGTTTCTAGTCTACATTAATGGATTATGTAACCTTGGTTTAAATAATGGTCAGGTTTTCTCATATGCTGACGATACCGCTATTGTGTTTTCTGGCAGCACCTGGGAAGAGGTACAGAGGACGAGTGAGGAAGGCCTCGCTAAGATATCTGCTTGGCTTAATTCAAATTTATTAACCCTTAATGTAACTAAAACTAATTATATTTGTTTTTCGATTAAAAATAATATGCAACCAAATAATGATTTAACTGTTAAGATACATAATTGTGGAGACACCTATAGTCAAATTTGCTCTTGTCCACCTATAAATAAAGTAACTTCTACTAAATATCTGGGTGTTATCCTGGATCAAAGATTGTCCTGGTATCCTCAAATAGAACTTGTGGCAAGTAGGGTAAGGAAACTAACCTGGATTTTCAAGAAATTGAGACACATCGCCCCAACTGACTTACTACATAAAATTTACGTAGCTCTTGCCCAATCAATTATTACATACTGTATACCAGTTTGGGGAGGTGCTGCAAGGACTAGATTCATTGAAGCAGAAAGAGCTCAGCGCTTTTTACTGAAGGTAATGCATTTTAAGCCTTATCGATACCATACTGATATGTTGTATTCAATAAGTAATGTACTCACAGTAAGGCAATTATATGTCCTTTTCGCTATCCTTAAGTTACACAAAACTCTATATTTTGATCCAAGTATTTTAAAGAAAAGAACAAATAATACTGTTGTGGAACTAGTCCATGCAAGATCTGCCTTTGCTGGGTATCAATACCGACATAAATCTACTTACTTATATAATAAAGTTAACAAAATCCTGAACATTTACCCAAAGAAAATTCATGACTGTAAAAGAACACTTAAAGACTGGCTAAAAACACTATCTTTTGATGAAACGGAGGCTCTTCTGCAGATTGTTCGGTAGGTGTAACTGTGGCTTTAACTGGAATACATGGATACGCACACTCATACAATACACTCATATACTCTCTCTCTCACACACACACACATACACACACACACACACACACACACACACACACACACACACACACACACACACACACACACTCACTTGCATGCCTGCATGATTATAACCTGTATCAAAATTGTACCAATATTTAATTATTGTTAAAATTGGAAGAGCTAGGCCTTCTGACACAGGTATTCTTATGCTTAACAGAAGGCCTCAGCCACAATAACTTGTCAATATTGTATATGGTAATAAATCATTTTCATTTTCATTTTCATTTTCATTTTCATTTTTTCATTTATTATAATAATTCAATATTAGGCAGAAGGTGACAAACCATTAATAGACAATAATAAATAAACTAAATACAAAACGAACTCTTTTCTTTAAAACTTTTTCGTTTCGTTTTTCGTTTCATCGATTCAACGATTCTAAAGAAGTTTCACTTCAAAAGGGTGCTACTTTCATTTTAATTCCCTAAAAATTTAATAAACTAAACATTTCCCAGGAAACAAAAATTACCTACCCATGACTAAACGAATAAGCCCCTAGATTTGAAAGCGACACAAGAACAATAAAAAACGTTCACCTTATCACTCCATCGCACCCATTAATGACCACGGGGTGAATGCAATGATCGATACCCCACCACCTCATTTTGCGCTACCACGTCGTCGCCACCGAACAACTGTAGGGATCACCGTGGTGAGAAAATAAAAGGTAAACAAAAACAATGAAACTAAACTATCGGGTGACACGTAATGTTCGATTTGGGCGATCATCTCTTGTGTTCATCACATCAATTTAAAAGCTTACCAAAAGCAATCATTTCCAGGGCCGTTTATCACTCTGAGGTGAATTAATAGATCGACACACCACCTCATTTGACGTACCCCGACATAGCGTATTCACTGCCACCGGACAACACCAGCGATCATCTTGGTAAGAATTTAACTCCTCCACATATCGATTATCGCTCCATCGTAGCCAGTAATCACCATCGAGGCGAGTAGTTGACCACCAAGTGAATGCAATGATCAAAAGGTACTTTCCCACCTCATTCTGCGCTCTCACGTCATCGCTACCTGGCCACTCCAGCGATCAGGGTTGTAAAATTTTTAAAACGTAGGTAAACCAAAAGATTGCCCGCTCCGCTTACCACTCGATCGTAGCCAGTAATAACCACTGGGATAAACCACCTTATTCTGTACCTCTACGTCATCTTCACCAGACAACTCCAGCGATCATGGTGATAAGAATTATAAAAGGTAAACAAAAAGATTGCCCGCTCTGCTTATATAGCCCAGTCGTGGCGAGTAGTTGCCCACCAAGTGAATGCAATGATTCTGCACCCTCACATCATCGCCACCTGGCCACTCCAGCGATCAGCATTGTAAGAACTTTAAAACGTAAACAAAAATATTGCCCGCTCCGCTTGTCACTCGATCGTGGGCGAGTAGTGACCACCAGGTGAATGCAATGATCGATACTTTCCACCTCATTCTACGCCCCCACGTCATCGCCAGCGGACATCTCTCCAGCGATCATCGTGGCTTGCGTGAGTGGTAACTATTCATAACTTTTTTAGTAAGTAGGTACAAGTTAGCCCTTGACTGTGATATCACCTGTTGGTAGTGACAAGTGACTGCAATCTCAGGTGGAAGCAGCTTAACCTGGGTAATCAGCAATGGCTGATGGCAATCCCCAGATCAGACAAAAGTTAACCACCTAACTAGGTATATATTTTCAAAGGTTTCTATCAATGGTTTCTGGAAAGTCGTCGCTGTCAGATCACGAACGCAAGCTCCAGCAGCAAGTCTTGCATCATATCAAGCGTCTTTGACTGTGAATCACTCATTACCATAGATGACTGTTTCGCAAGACATCTGATAATAATACAGAGCTCTAATTTCTAATCAAAGCTATACGGGGGAGGAACATTAACAGTATACGTTCAAAAAAAAACAATCACTATGAAAGGTTTCTCAACTTTTGCTAAGAGGACGGAGGATAGAAAATTGTCAACTCTTTTGGTTGATGTGTTTACACCTTCATCACTCATCTTCTCTACAAATTTTACTAAAGCCTCGTAATGGGTCTAAAACGGCAAGACAATAATTAAAAAAAAACAATCTAATGCTATTATTTTTTATGATTTTTGAACTCTTTATCTGAATTTCAGACGATACAAGAACAAGATACAAGAGTGTCAACCATTTGAAGAATAGACAAAGTTTTGTAATCTGTGTGCAGTACCATGAAGCCTAGAAGCATTCGTTGTATGAAGTTTTTTCTGGCTCTGTTCAACATCGCTTTCATAGTGAGTTTATCGAGCGTCCCTTTTGAATTTTAATGGCCTGAAATCACGAGGTTTATTTAATTTGCAAATTTTCTTTCATCAAGTTATACAGCTTTCAGCTTTTAATCGGTCTATTATTCAACGTGTTTTTATGCTTGCCGTTGCAAAGGTCATTTTATACCATGTAATTTATTATAGCGTCAATACCGCCCTCAGCACGGTGGTTATTTTATTAGAGTTAAGTACCTTAATTGTGTATTTAAAACCAAGTACCTACTCTTCGAAAAAAATATTTATGTACTTTTTTGTTAGGGCGTTAGGAAAATTTGACTGAGAAACCAATAAACTGCCGGCCGACTGGTCAGCGGTTCGGTCAGTTTGCCTGGAATCTCTGCCTGAACTATTGTTTTTTTTACTTTACTACTAATTCGCTCTTGACTGCGATCTCATCGGGTGGTAAGTGATGATGCAGTCTAATGTGGTAGCGGGCTAACCTGTTCAGGGAATGGCAGTTCAGTTCAGTTTCAGTTCAGTTATAGTAAACCCATACCCCCATCTGTTTCTAGTTTCTACACGGCATCGTACTATAACGCGAAATCGCTTGGCTGCACGGTCTTTGCCAGTAGGGTCGTAACCAGCCACGGCCGAAGCCTCCCACTAGGCCAGACCAGAGAAAATTTCAGAGTCCAATTCCAAATTGACCCTGCCGGGGATCGACACTGGGACCTCCCATATTTTAAGAGTACAGCGTTCACAGTGCGCCAGTTAGGCCGAGCTTTTGAGTGTATATTGTTTCAATATCCTGCTCCTCCCAATATGTATATGACAGGTTGTTCTTTTCACACAGCTCTTTGGCCTAGTCCTCATGGCGATATGCGTGATCAACATGCGCGAGCGCAAGTCCAGACCTGGACAGCAGTCAGCCTTGTCCCGAGGAGTTCTGGCCTTCCTCATAACCCTGGCCCTTGGCCTGGTGTTGACGGCCATACTGGGTTGCATTGGCTCTTTGAGGGAGAACGTCAAGATTCTATATGTGGTAAGTAAAACAACGTCCCGAGGAGTATTAATTAGTGATTAACATGGCCTTTAACCTGGTGTTGATGGTTGCATTGGCACTTTGAGGGAGCACGCTAAAATTCGGTAGGTTTATGGTAAGTAAACGGTTACCATCACTAACATGATTATATAGTAGTTAAAGTCTGCCAACACGCATTAGAGCAGCGTGGTGGGTCAAAGCTCTAATTCCCTCTCCGATGAGAGTGGAGGCCTGTGCCCAGTAGCGGGACTTAACTGGGCTGTAGTGGTGGTGATGGTAAGTAAAAAGTGTCTGTTTTATCTCGAGCCTTTGTTTTAAGTCTTTGTCTTGGACTGGTAATCCAATCCATCAGCTGTTAGCGTCAACTGTTGGACACAGGCCTGTTTCAGAGCGCGCCACCTAAACGGTAATGAAGGCAGAAGACTTGTATGGTAGTAGTAAAATTAGCAGAGTAGGTAAAACCGAGGTTTATCGTTATATTATAACTGAAAGAACAAAAAGCTCCAACCGATATTTCCGAACAAAGAAAACTCCATACCATGAAAATCAATATTAATCGAGTGTCCATTGCTCATAAAATATGCAGAGAATTTGTGGCCTTCATTGATTGATCCGTTGTTATTAATTTGTTCCACTTTTGTGATACTTAGGTATGTCCTTAAGTACAACGATTTCTAGAAATTCCTAATGCGATTTATTGGCTATTTATTGGTTATTGTTAACTAGCTGATGCCCGCGACTTCGTCCGCGTGGATTGAGATTATTTGGTTTAACGCGGAAACTTTTTCTTTTTCCGGGAGAAAATGTAGCTATCTCCATTCCAAATTTCAGCCAAATCGGTTCAATCGTTGCGGATTGAAGGAGTAACAAACATATACAAACTTTCGCCTTTATAATATTAGTATATTAGGTACAAGAGTCTCCAATGTAGATTTTCCACTATTACCAAATTTGGATTTCACCCTTTTAAATTATGTCCGCCGAATCCATATCAAGAATATTGAATGCGAGTGTGTCTGCCTATTAGAAATACTTACACGGCCTATCTTCTCAACCGATTTTGACAAACAATCTAAGTTCCCACGGGAATTTTCAAGAACATAACTTCACGCTAGTGGTATCATCTAGTTATTTATGTGTAAGGAGATAAATAAGTGGTGATAGCCTCGTAGGTACTTCAGTCTCGTATTCGAAGGGTCCTCTAAGCCTTGCTTTAGCGGTGCAGGAAAACATCATGGGGAATGCATGCTTTTGACGAGCGCAAGTGAACGCGTTGTCTTATAAATGAGAGGCTCCGGGTTGATCCCCGGCAGGGTCTATATAAACCCTTCCCATTTTGAGATGGCCGTGCTCCGTAGTGGGCGATGGGATACACGAGTGAATAGGCATCTTCTAGGCAAGCGCGCTCCACCTTAGGCTGCATCAACTCTTGCATGCAAGTCTGATTGCAGTCAAGCGCTAGCCTATAAATAAAAAAAAAAGAAATACACACCCATTCTGGGGCTGTATACCAATACTGGATGGTGTCACATCTGCATCTATGTTTTGTCTGTGACACCATTGGCGAATTAATTGTTTTATTTATTTACTTACTAGATGATGCCCGCGACTTCGTCCGCGTGGATTAATGTTTTTTGATTCCCGCGGGAACTCTTTAATTTTCCGGGATATAAAGTAGCCTATGTCCTTCCTGGATACAAACTATCCCTATACCAAATTTCATAAAAATCGATTGAAGAGATAAATAGGTTGTTTTATATTTCCGCGGGAACTCATTAATTTTCCGGGATAAAAGTAGCCATGTCCTTCCCCGGGACCTACCCCTGTACCAAATTTCAGCAAAATCGGTTGAACAGATAGGCCGTGAAAGCGTAGCAGACAGACAGACAGACAGACAGAAATACTTTAGCATTTATAATATTAGTATGGATTTCTTTCTTTCTATAAAAATTGGTCATATTGTCTCGGTATTATTGTTCAAAATTTTTGTCCCATTTTCATTCGGAATAAGTAAAAACCTATTTAGTATTTATATTGTTTTTTTTAAATTTGTTTCAGCATGCTTGCTTTTTGATATTCCTGGTATCCATAGAAGTAGTAGTGGGGGTTGGAGGGGCGGTGCTCAGCGCTTGGGTAGGAGCTTCTAGTGAGCTTAGAGTGGAGTTCTATAGGAATGCAACAGGTGACGACGAGGGACCGAACCAACCCGTGCATTGGGATAACTTACAATCCGAGGTAAGGAAACAATTACATAATAGAATATCCTTAAGTTTTAGTCGTCGTCGTCGTAAACCGATAGACATCACCTGCTGGACATAGGTCTCTACTCCCTTGCAAGGATGTCCACATGCCGTGATCTTGCGCCAACTGGATCCAGCGGCTCCCTGCGACTCGTTTGACGTCATCCGGCCGCCGAAAGGGGTTTGCCAACACTGCGCTTTCGAGTGCAAGTTTCAGTAGCTAGGCTAAGATCTTTTTTTGTCAGTCAGAAGTGACTGCCTAGATGGTCTAGTGATTATTTTTGGCCTCGAATCATGAGAGCTCGCAGTAACAATTCCCTACCCACCTGCTCCATGGCCGACCGACGGCTTAACGTGCTCACCGAGCCACGGGGGTAAAACACCACCAACTTTCTAACTCCGGGCTAGTACTGAGAATTTATAGACAGAAAAACCCAATACTTATGTATGGCCCGACCCGGAACTCGAACCCGGGACGTCGTCGGCCGCAGTTGAACATGCTAACCACTAGAACATGCTAATCACAATAATCCACAGAACCAATGCTGCGGCGTGGACGGCCCTCTCGACTACGCCATCCTCCAGCGCGAGATCCCCGCATCTTGCTGCGCGCGCGCACATCCCTTGCGCGAGGGGGATGCGCGGCGCCACTTCCATTCCACCTGTCTCAACAACAAGTCGTACTACATGAGGGGGTGTGAAGACATACTGAGGCAGAAGAAAGCTACGAAGGGCAACATCTTTATATCGACTGGCGTGCTCTGTACATTGCTTGAGGTTGGTGCCATACATTTCTAGAATACAATACATACATACATAGTACATACATTTTGTAGAATAGAATAGGTATAAGCTTCACACTGCTATGCCTGGGTGGCAAATCATCAGGTCCTGGGTTTGAGTCTCGGGTTAAAAAAGTGAGACATACCCGTATTTATCCCGTAAAATCAAAGAGTTCTCGAGGGATTTTAAAAACTAAATCCACGCGGACGAAGTCGCGGGCATCAGCTAGTGTGCAATAAAATTACTCGGCAGTGTCCGCCAATTTTAAATTTGTATTACAATTTCAGATTGTGTGCATCATTCTCGCCTTATGGATGGCAAGAACCGTGAGGAATGAACGCCGAAAGCTTCATCAAAACCTCCAGGCGCACTTTGAGACCTAATGTATAAAAGCAATATAAGAAAACGACTCATTTTAAGATTTGTTTGATTCATTTAACTTTGTGGGATTATAATATAAATAATAATTATGATATTCTTAGATCGATGTTGGCGAAGTTTATACGGTATTTTGAATTTTCAATGTCTAAATATTCACCTACTTTTTTTTTTTTTTTTGCTGGAAAAATGCATTTACGCATCCCGCACAAGGCGGGTATGTGGGACTCACAGATGGAAGCAGAATACCCACTAAAAAACCAGCAGCACAGTCCGCGTCTAAAAAGAGAGGTCTCAGGGTCCCAGGACATTGGATTCGACTGAGACGTCCCGACGCTGAACCGACCATAGGGTCCTGGACACCTATACTATGGCGGGAGAAGGTGAGCAAAGCGTCGCCTTCTTCCCCCCTGTCGTCTTCTGCGGATCGGTGGAGCGTTAGTATCCAGCTCTCGTTCCCGTTCCGCAGCCTCCTTAAGCTCCATAACATCTTCGCAGAAGGAGGTCATCACTTTCCAGCACGTCTCGCTGCGAATCATATCTTTGATGATGCTCGGCAGCGAGAGGCCCCCCCCTAATGTCGACGATAGAATGTGTCGCTGAGGTCCCCACGCTGCACACTCCACTACTACTGTGTTCAAGTCACACAAAAAGTATTTTTAAAAATTTTGAATCTACTTATTTATTGTTCTCTGATTTTTTGTGTATTTTGTACCTTAACTAAGTGTAGGTACCTTATAATCTTTTTATGCCACGAATATTTATAGTCAATAAAATATACCTAAGTATTTTGAATAAATGATAAAAATAATAACACAGCCTTAGCACAAATGTGAATTAATATTAATTTGGTAATCAAAAATGAATGTTATTATAACCTTAGTAACTTAAACACTTATATTAACACTGTCAAGTCAAACTACGCTAGTTTAACACAGTGTACATTGAGCAGTTTTTTTACAATCTTTTATTTTAATTGCAATAATTGTGGGTTTGTTGGTCAAATCTTGCAACTGATTTTTCTGAAGCTAAGTGACGTTGTTCTATAAAATCCAATATGGCCGACTCCCAAAGATGGCGGACTAGATATTTAAAAGGTTGGCTGAGAAGTTGCGTATCAATTAAATGGTTTGCTGAGAATAAAACGAAAAATGAAATGACAATACGATAAAAGCTTGTTTTTAAAAATATTTTTTAATTATTTTTAGACTTATTTTAAATATTTATTAGGTCCGTACCTGCTTAGTTTACCTACAATAACTAATGGGTCATAATGCCTTAACTCAAAGTAGTAACTGTGATAAAAAGTAGTTGACACAAGGATGACATATGGTCATGTGTAATAGTAAAATATAATACTAACCTATTTTTGAACCTACACTTTTCTTTTAATCTAAGTAATTAAAATAGTTAAACTTTTGTCTGAAACTTCTAGAAAACTACTCTGATTAAATATGTAGAACTAACTTTTGTCCATGACGTCGGCCTTGTTTCGCCCATTTATCGAACCGACAGATGGACAGACAAAAATATAAGACAATTTTTATGTACGGATTTTGAAATTCGCACAAAACCATAATTGGCTTTAAAAGACTTTTATTAAAAATGACATGATAGACATGATATAACTATAAAAATATAGGTACTAAATTATTTTTTTATCCACTACAAGCTAGCCCTTGACTGCGATCTCACCTGATGGTAAGTGATGATGCAGTCTAAGATGGTAGCGGGCTAACCTGTTAGGGGCATGGCAGTTATATTAAACCCATACCCCTTCGGTTTCTACACGGCATCGTACCGGAACGCTAAATCGCTTGGCGGCACGTCTTTGCCGGTAGGGTGGTAACTAGCCACGGCCAAAGCCTCCCACCAGACAAAATAAAATTCTACATCAATGATAAAAATAGAATAATAGGTACCTATAATCTATATATATTTTGCATTAAAAAGATTTACTATAATATTTTCTTTTTATAAAACTCTAACTCAAACGTGTTTTATTCAAAAAAACTTTTACAAGTGCTTATTTGAATCGTGAATTTTTGCATTCACTTTATTGCTACTGATAACACTGCCTTATATACGCCTTTTAAATTAATATTACCTAGTAAGTTACGGTCGTAATTAATAAGTTAAGTACATACTTGTAAAATAAATCAAAGTCATGATTTCAAACACCGATAGTTTATTTCAGAAGATGTATCAACATTTGTATTACATTACACACTAATAAAAATATCTTAAAAACGAAAAAGGAAGTTTTACTTACATATAACTTTTTAATTTATTTTAAAGCATACATTATTTTAAACTAAATATCCGTTGCGAATCAGGATTCATCTTAATAATAACCGGGTGATCTGGCTCAAGATAAGTAAAAAATATCATTCATAAAAGTCTATAAGTATAAATTTTCACATACGTTTTAATTTTAAG
This sequence comes from Erebia aethiops, assembly GCA_923060345.2. Classification (NCBI taxonomy): domain Eukaryota; kingdom Metazoa; phylum Arthropoda; class Insecta; order Lepidoptera; family Nymphalidae; genus Erebia; species Erebia aethiops. The sequence continues at coordinate 16,972,120 of OV281091.1, read as the reverse complement.
GAAGGAATGGGTTACGTAATACGTTAAATTAAGAAAAATTTCAGTAAATACCTAGTATAACATATTATATGTATGCTAGGACTATCTTATACACAAGTTTAAAAAAAAATCTAAAATATTAATAAGAAGGCCATTTATCTACGTATACTTAGTAATGAATGATGTTAATGAAAGAGGGTGGTTTTGTCTCACTTTAAATATATAGTAAAAGTTGGTACGTATTCTGTGATTTAGAAAATGCACGGGACTGCATTATTTAAAAAAAACACAACCACCAAGATTCTCGCTCACGCGTTTCCACAATAAATACGAAAATCTGTACTGAATAATTAATGTAATACAAAATATATACGAATAATATACTGAGTATGTACGTATAATGTATATAATATTTATAAATATAGTATAGTACTTATACATAAAACAATTACAAAAAGTGCAGAAAAAGCAATAGACCTAATACTTTGTACATTCAACTTAATATTTATAAATTTTAATACGTAGTTTTGGTTGCTTATTTGACTAGTAAATGCTTAGTAGACACACTTAAAATTTATGTTAACTAATTTCTAATTTCCTTTTTAATATCAGAATAATTTAAAAATGCAACTAAATATATACCTAAATCATAAATTGCTTGAAAGATTGCTTTATTTTTTATTTCTTTCTTTCATATTATCAAGCTCATTGGATTTTCCGCTAGAAACACTCCATCCTTTTAAGTTTTTTCTTCTTAATTTAAAAATACTCTAACAAACAGCTAGTACAAAAATAATTCGAAAAACATAAAATAGCATTGAAATTTTATTGAAAATAACTACTAAATTATTTTAGCACCAATAACAAATCCAGTGCGACATCTTACACCTTAAAATGATAGGGTAAATATCGATAAATACTTTGCAATCAATATTAATTTAATAAGTTTATCTCTACTGCAAAATATTTTTCACTAAGCTTTAGATATATTGTGACGAGACTTTTTTAATCATATACGAGGGTGATATTTATTTTAATAACCACAGAAAACTTTCTAAAAACGGTTTTAACTTTAAACTATTATGAAATGCATAAATTTTAAAAAGTATAGTAATTTCGTCAATTAAGAAATAAAATTATTGTAAAATGTAAAATCACTGATTGCAAAATAAATACTAGTAGATATATCATATTAATCCGAAAGCCACATTCTTTTGTATATTGTATTTTATCTTAAATTCAGCAAATGCACATCAATAATCTACTTACTTTAAAAAATTATACTATGTAATAAGTAATAATTACATAAAATTGCTGAGAAAATAATAATTTACCTAATAGGTACTCTAACCATAATGGCATAATAATTAAAAAAATAAGTAGAAACACTTAATTCAACAACAACTACAATTTCTATTCTAAAATAAATAATAATAATAACTAGGTACAGAATATCTAGTGATATATTTTACGTACCGTTCAATAATGAATTATACAACTTTACAGTTTTGTGTAAAAATAAATCTCTTAAAAAGGTGCTCCATATTGGTAACGTAGCGGGTTTTATTTTTAATTCTCAATGAATTGCACCATCTATGGTGTATGGTTAGTGTAAAATTTGGCCATCTAAAAACCACTTTGGATTTTTAAAGTATTTTAGTCAAATTAAATAATGTTAACCATAACCATCGATGGTGCAATTGACCTTTAGAATGTCTTTTTAATTTTAAGCGGATTCTCTGCCCTTGCCTTCTGTTTTGATAGTGTGCGCCAACCATAGTGCAAGTATGATGCCAGCAACCTGAAAACAACATAATTCTTTGTTATAACGTCTTCATCATAATGTAAAACATCCTAAACGTCATAATATAACGCCAAACTATATTATAGTTAAGTCCTTTATTCTCTCCGTCAAAAGCTCTTTACAGTATTGCACCACCCTTACACCCTTGACTTCGTTCCACGTGATTACTATTCTTAGAATTTACACCACAGAACATAGAATAGTAATGAGCAGATTGCCTGTTCTGTGATTTACACCAAGTTTGTTTTGGCCAACCTCGCTTCCTCGTTCTCTAAGGGTTCCAGTCAGTGGCGTGCAAACAGTTTGAAGCTAGGGTAGGCATTAGCTAGTCAGAAAGCCTATTTACTGACTGTTTTATTGAAATGAGCATATACGTATTTCCATTTGGGTAATTTGCTTTTATACCTCTATGAACTGCACGCCACTGGTTCCAGTGGAGAACTTGTCTCTTTAATATGCTGTTAGGTTTTCTTGTATAGTTTGAACAATTAAGAAGTAACCTATCGGTAAACAACGGAAAGAATAATAACGAAGAAGAAATCCGAAAATAACGGGCAAGCCAACAGTATGGAGAGTGATGGATTGCGCTTCATCCTTGCAACATTTGTGAGTTGTATTTGAAGTGCAAAAAAGGACTATAATCTTTTATATAAAAACTAGAAGAATAAATTATAAATTTTCCAAAGAGCATACAAAGATGGCACAGACGAAAAATATCATGCTTAGCACCTTGAAATGACCAAAGTCCAAATATCTAAACATACTTTAAGTATTATTTTATGTATTTAAAAATAAGATACTACTCTTAAGAGTAAAAGGATGCCACAGAAAGTTTTAGTTCTGCCAGTACTGTAAACAGTGCTGAGAGATTTATCTTTATAACATTTTTGATAAAATTCAGTGACGGAAATAGAGAAAGATTTATGGAAACGTAAAAAAGATTAAGAATTAATTTACCTCCAAAAAGCAGAAAAGGATGCCACAGACAATAACAGTCATGCCAGCACTATGAACTGTGCTGAGTACTTTATCCTCGCAACCTTCCTGGTAGTATTTGGTGAGGGAGATGCAGTCAGAGCGCTTGGTTTCCATGGAGTGGTCCGAGTCGTCGGGAGGGCAGCAGCTATAGGCGGGGTTGAGACGAGGCTCAGAGGCGATGTAGTTGTCAGGGCCGGTCACACCGCAACATTCCAACTGAGGAAGGAAATTTTCGTAAAAATGAAAAACGCTTCAATAAAAAATCAAAAACAGGCCAATTATAAATCCAATTACGATACTTTTAAGTTTGAACTGGCGAACAAAATGAAACTATGGCACTCAAAAGCAAAGTTAGATATTATAGCTTATAAACATAGGAAAAAGGAGGACTTAAATGGAGCAAAAGTTAAGGGAAACGATTTTGCTATGATAAACATACGTCAACGTCCGATTAATCTTATTGTTAAAATAATAACATGCCGATCAATCCGATTCATGTTTTGAATATTTTATGCACAAAATACATAAAACTGAATATTATAGAATAAAAACTTAAATGAAATATAAAAGTGAAATTATTATAATAAAATGTGGCGTTACGCTTGTATTTGGAAACATTAATAATTTGATCCAACAAATAAAATAGGTAAAGCTAGGATATAAATATGATTTTGATATTTTTATTATTGCAAGTGGGTAAGATAATCATGACGATCTCTTCGAATTACTTAAAATACGTAATACTATTTCTGTTGAAGCAATCAAGCAGCATGATGCACCGAAAACGATATAAAGAGGATGGCGGGAAGTGGCTGAATGAGAAAGGCTGACTGAACTGGGTGTGGTGGCTTTCTTTGGGAAAGGCCTATGTTCAGCAGTAGACGTCTGCAGGCTTGATGATGATGAATCAAGCAAGCGGGTGACCTGATTTTTTTTAATCCACTACAACCTAGCCCTTGACTACGATCTCACCTGATGGTAAGTGATGATGCAGTCTAAGATGGTAGCGGGCTAACCTGTGAAGTGATTGCACTTACTTTAGTCTGGATGTTATCCCAGAACTCCTTGTAAGTGGAGTCTTCCTCGCGGCTGGACTTGTTCTTGATGAAAGATGCTCGGAGCTGGGTCTTCATGGTGCCTTCGATCTGTGGTCGCAAAGCTGCTGCGGCAATACCAACGGATAGCTCCAGTAGAATGATTATGATGAGACAACCGGCAAACTGAAAGAAAATATGTTTATTTTATTTATTTTGTACCAAATAGTTAAAACTAGAAGAAAAAAGGTGGCGAAAGACCGCACGTTGAAGTCCTTGCAAAAGACAGCTCTATCGGTTGACGACTACGGAATCAAAACTCAACATAAACATTGAAAATACGTGGACACCGATTTCTTTGAAAATTTTGCTACCAGCTAAGCCCTAGAATTTGAGACCAATGAGATAAAAACGCCGATTCATATAAATAGTCAGATTTGATTGTAAGTAGGTATACTATTGTAACATATTTATTGATCAGGTTTGTGTCGGCTAAAAGAAATTCAACTATTCACTGTAGTAGCTGTGACTAAATGACGTCACCGGGTGACCGGCTTTCCCGAAAAAGGAGTTTCAAAGATCTCAAATGGTGATAATACCTGTGGGCGAATAGAAAGGCAGAACTATTTAGGGTCCGAACCAAGTTGAGGAGCATAAATTATTACAGCTACTCGCTAGGCACAAAGTTATCTCAGAAGTTATTTAATACGCACATAAATAACAAATAGCGATTGACTACCAACATTGATGTTCTATTTCAATGACTACCAAGCTCATTCTCTAAGCTCTAATTTCCTTTCTCCTATGATAGTGGCGGCCAGTGCAGCATTGGGACGATAATGGGCTGTAAATTGGTGGTGGTGTTAAAATGTCACTCCGAATTCCGATTGGCTGACAGTGACTACTCAGGCAAGCACGTTCTACCTTAAGATTCATCACCACTAGCCAGTGAGTCTGATTACAACCAAGCGCTAGTCTATAAATTAACTAAAAAAACTCTACAATTGACTAAAATAGAGATCTAGATTAAAGCAACGGTTCTAATAAATTCAGCAATATGTTAGTTACATATTGCCTATGTTGGTTACACAAATGTAACAACAAGGACTACATTATTCCTCGGGAACCTTACTGCCAACGCTTAATAAAGCAATATTGCCTTAAATTGCAGCGTTGGAATATCCCCAATAGGTGGACGGATGATCTTAAACGATTCGTTGGGACCGCTGAAAGCAAGCGGCAAAAGATCGTGTTCTGTGGAGATCCACGGAGGACTTCGTCCAGCAGTCGACGCTCGATCGCTTGAGACGTCGACGATTCCAACAAATATTAAGAAACTTACAATGTACAGCAGTTTCGGACTCTCCTTCCAAGCGCCGAAGCACCCGAAGGCAGCGACTAGGAGGATCAGTACTCCGACCACGATCAGCACAATGTCAGTCTCGTGGCCCGTCGTCTCCATGCCGGCGAAACCCTTGATCATGCTCAGATCCACGCATGCTGATGCTATGATCACAATGCCGAAGATCTGGAACAACGAACAGGCAAAATTACGATAAATCCATACTAATGTTCTAAATCAGTCATGTCAAACATACGGCCCGCGGGCCGTATGCGGCCCTCGGATTATTATGATACGGCCCGCGGCCAGAATCCAGATCTCATAATTTTTATTCGATAGGCAGTATTAAAAGTTATTAGCATGAAACTGTGTGCCGCGCAGTGCGCTGGACGGTCAAGGGACGGCTAACTAACACATCTGGCAACCAGATGTGTCAGGTAGCTAACCTTTTTCCTTCCGCACAGCAGTGGTGCCCGGCTTGTGCAACTATATACAGCCGTAGTATCGAGCAGTCAAGTCGCATTTTTAAATTACTTATTATTGTTTGTTGTTATTGTTTTTGGCATGATGTCGCAAAAACGTAAAATTGACAGTGAGTGCAGAGTTTTTAGTCAAAATGGGAAATCGCGTACTTTTTCATGGAGTGGAAAGGTAAACCACTTTGCTTAATTTGTAACCAAACAATTGCAGTTTGTAAGGAATTTAATTTAAAGAGACATTATGACACGAATCATAAAGTAAAATTTGAGTGTCATACCGATAAGACAAGAATGGAAAAACTATCATCTTTAAAATCTAAACTTCAAAGCCAACAGTCAATGTTTACTAAAGCTAAAACTGAAAGTGAAGACGTCTTAAAATCTAGCTTGACTATTGCACTAGAAATCGCCAAGCGTTCAAAACTTTTCACTGATGGTGATTTTATTAAAGAGTGTATGTTGAAAGTAGCTGAAATATTATTCCCATGTCAAAAATCAATGATACAAAACATACCGCTGTCGAGAAACACTGTTGCTTCAAGAATAGTAGACTTATCACAGAATTTAGACTGCCAATTAAAGGAAAAAATCAAAGAATTTACGTATTTTTCGCTAGCTGTGGATGAGAGTACTGATATTGTTGATACAGCTCAACTTGCTGTCTTCATACGAGGTATTAACAGAAACTTTGAAGTAAGTGAAGAACTACTAAAGTGCGTTCCGTTGACAGGCACCACTACTTCAAGTGATATTTACTCAGCGATAGAGATTTTAATGAAAGACTATGAGCTCGACTGGAGTAAATTTTGCAGTATTACTACAGATGGCGCTCCTGCTATGGTGGGCAAAAAGTCGGGGGTTGTGACTAAAATTAGAGAAAAAAAAACAGATAATTTTATTGGAATTCACTGTATCATTCATCAAGAATCATTGGCATCCAAAAATTTAAAAATGGACCATGTAATGAAAACTGTGATCAAAATAGTAAATTTTATAAGAAGCAGAGGCCTAAATCACAGACAGTTCAGGCATTTTTTGCAAGATTTGGGCGAAAAGTATTCCGATGTTCCCTATTTCACGAAAGTTCGTTGGCTTAGTCGAGGAGCAGTTTTAGAAAGGTTTCTTGCGTTGCGTGGCCCTATTGAAGCTTTCATGTCAGAAAAAGGCAAGCCAATGGATCAAGATAATAACTGGTGGCTTGATTGTGCTTTTTTGGCGGACATAACGAAACATTTAAACGAGTTGAACACAAAGTTGCAAGGGAAAGATTTGATTGTCCCACAAATGTATTCGCATATACATGGGTTCGAAACCAAATTAAGACTGTGGGAAAATCAGATTAATAATGGAAAACTCGATCATTTCCCTCATTTAAAATCATGTAGCCCTGTGAGACAGAAAAAATTGGAGGAGTATTGTCAACTTTTGCTCAATCTCAGCACAGAATTTAACGGTCGTTTTGAAGATTTTCGAAAAATGAATAAGTTGGAATTACCTCTATTCAACAACCCATTCACTTTTGAAGTTGCACAGGCACCAATTAATTTTCAAATGGAATTAATAGATCTCCAATGTGACTGTGTTTTAAGGGACAAATTTAAAGAGGTAAATATTACCTCATTTTACACACAGTACCACAAGATTTTGGATAACTATCCAAATATAAAAAAGCATGCAGCACGAATTCTGTGTATGTTCGGTAGTTCCTATTTATGCGAGCAGATGTTTTCTATGATGAAAATTAATAAAAACAAACATCGCTCAAGGATTAGTGATGAACATCTCCAGTCTATTCTTAAAATAACTACCTCGAATATGACACCCAATATTAGTGAAATTATTAAGAACAAGGGAAGTCAGGTCTCCGGATCCTCATCAAGATAAGGGGCATAAACTTTTAGTTATAGATTAACGTTAGGTTAAGTATCGCTAGTAATGAAACATTATGTGCTTGAGTAAATAAATATATTATCAATTAAGTATGTGTTTGGTTATTTTCACTTCCAATTTTTATATAGGTCACATCTACAAAGACAATCAGGTACGCAAGAAGAGATTTGCTAGCCATGCCCTAGCCTATACATAAAAAAATGCGTCTGGCCCGCTAACGAACCCTAATTTATGCAAATGGCACTTCACGAATTTGAGCTTGACACCCCTGGAATCTAAATGATCTTCCCAGCAGAATCTCCTTTCCAAACTTGTGCAGTAATGGAGTCAAAACATGACCGGGCTGAGTTTGTTGTGGGCTCTTCTCAGACCAGGGCGCGTTTGAACCCTCGTAGCTTAAGTTTTAAGATACCGTTACTGATTATCACCATTATATTTTTTATAAATAACTAGACCTTTATAAGTGTAGTGTACCTACCTATATTGAATAAGCCTGAAATACTCGTTCGTAACGTTATCAAAATTCGACGCACTTTTTTTACTATAATGGTTATCAAACACAAAATTATTAACAGTGGGGGTGGATATTCTCTATTTAATTTAATAACAAAAAAAAATGTATTTTTGACATAGACGACATCCGAATCTTAACTTGACAGATATCATATACGTGTCTATCTGACAGATAATAAAGTGATTGAGTTAGCATTCGGACTTGGATTGACTTAAAAAAGTTGTCTTGTGGTTCCGTCGTCACATTTCGGTCTACGGAACTCTAGCACAACTAGCACTTATATAATTTATGTATAATAGAAGCTTTTACCATAATTAAATTCCTAAAAAAATAAAAGTCGGCATACTTATGTTCGTGACAAATGGTTTTATACCTTTTTTCTTTGCGTGCTTTTTATGAGTTATATTAAAGCTATGCTATTGTACTTGTAAGGCCTACTCGATATTGATTTTACTATGAAGCATAAAAAAGCACTGGACTCGATATATTAGGTATATCGAGTCCAGTGCTTTTTTATGCTTATTCATGTAGGTACATATACATATATTAGGTGTACTAGGTATTATTATTAGCTTATGCCCGTGACTTTGTCCGCGTGGAATAAGTTTCCAACCCCTTAATTTTCCGGGATAAAAAGTAGCCAATGTCTGTCCCCAGGTCCTCACCTATACCCATGCAAAAAAACACGTTGATCCGTGGCTCTATTGCGGCGTGATTGGAGGATAAACAACCAACAAACAAACATTTTATCGTTTACAATATTGACCGGCTATGGATTGAAATGGTGATGAAAATTTAACTCAATGTATAGGAAATAGGAATAATACAGAAAAGAACCACGCCTGATTGAAATGTTATAATAGTGTGGATGTTACCAACAATGCAATTGAGTGACGAGTCTAAATGTACGCCTGTTAGCATTGTCATGAGGCGTCCGCTACAAGGACAACCGTATTAATTGACCGGTAAACATGTGAACAAGTGTTACGAATAACTTGGGCTAGTCTAAATATATAAAAGGCAAAGATCTATCAACTGACTGACTGATCTATCAACGCACAACTCAACCCACTGGACTCTACCACCAGTTCGGAAACCTCATTCTACTGAGAAGAGCCGGCAAGAAACTCAGCAGTTGCTCTTTTCATATAAAGAACAATCTTACGAAATGTACTATAAACAATTGACAAGTAGGTATTACTATTTACACTGACTTAATTGTGGGCTGCTGGATGCGAAGCCGGTTGCTTTCACGAATGAATGAATGAATGAAATATTCTTTATTGTACACCATGTAAAAAAATACGTTTAAACAATAACAATAAAAATAATAAATGAAAAATCGGTACAAATGGCGGCCTTATCGCTTTGAAGCGATCTCTTTCAGGCAACCACTGAGTCGAGAGTGTACCTACGTAGGTATGTTTTGTAGAAAATAATAATAATAATATATACTAATATAATACTAATAATAAAAATACTATAAAATACAACAATCAATACCTATATACAGACAAACATAAATATATAAATAACTATATACATATAATATATATTATGCCATAAATAAGGGAGTAAAATAAAATAAAAGCCAGTAGACGCAAAGTAAATCAGATGAAGGATTTGAAAAGATGTAAGGTAATTTAATAATTCAGGGAGGAAGGAAGTGCGCTTTGATGAGCCTTATAAAAACTGCAAGGGATTGCGCACGCCTGATATGAAACGGTAAGGAGTTCTATAGCCTAGCAGCTTCAACGGAAAAGGATAACATGCAACTTTGTCATTAAGAAAATCAATTATACTAACCTCGACTTAACAAATGCTGTTTTTAACACAGTCTTTTAATTTATGCAATGGCAAATCCAGAAACTCCTTTGGAACCATGTTACAAAAGCGTACACTCGACCCCACAAAGGATTTCTGCACCTTGCGCACACTAAGATGGACTAAGATTCCAAACAGCACGCATCATTTCATGTGTTTTTTTTATCCACTACAAGTCAGCCCTTGACTGCGATCTCACCTGATGGTAAGTGATGATGCAGACTAAGATGGTAGCGGGCTAACCTGTTAGGGGCAAGGCAGTTATATTAAACCCATACCCCTATTACTTTCTAAACGGCATCGTACCGGAACGCTAAATCGCTTGGCGGCACGTCTTTGCCGATAGGGTGGTAACTAGCCACGGTCGCAGCCTCTCACCAGACCAGACCAGGGAAAATTCAGAAATTATAAATTCCCAAATTGACCATGCCGGGGATCGAACCCGGGACCTCCGCACGTTAAGACAACAGCGCTACACACTGCGCCACGGAGGTCGTCATGTGTAGGATTATCTTGAAAGTTGAAACACCTTATAGAAGACCTTGGTTCACCAAAGTTTGCAGTTCAAAGCCCACGATCGCTTGTTCCGCACCAACGCTTTCGCATCCGATTACCAACAATAAATATTTGTTAATCCATCCCATAGGTACATGTTAATTAACTTGTGCCTATACCTAGATCCATTCGCACGCGAACGTTATACGTTGTTGCGGAGGAAATTACGAATTACGAAAGCACGTGTAGGTTTAGGCGTTAAAAGTATAATGTACTGAGAGACTTATTTTCAACCGACTTTTTTTAACCGTATTTTAATAAAATAACCGGATGGTGAAGGCAACATCGTCCATGTGGATTTAGGTTTTGAAAATTTCACGGGAAGTCTTTGATTTTCCGGAATATTTTTTACCTCCCAAAGAACCTCCCTTAATATTATATAGTAGGGATGAATATAATTACGATGATAAAGTGACGTAAGATTATGCATATTATTTCTTAGATCTTCGTAGCTTTACGGCGATGCAGGGATATAGACCATGCTGACCTCATTTCCTGCGACCTCGTTCCAGCGGCGGCTGATGGCGTGCTGAACTTTATTGCCCTATAGCCATAGACTAACGGCAAATGTAGATAGAGTGCTCGTGACCCTTATTTATAACTTAAATAAGGGTGGAACCATAGTAGATACCTAACGTGCGTGTTCATCATTCATGTTTTGGCAGAAGGTAGAGCAAATAAATTTTTAATTAGAACGTTTTATTGGCGCAGGGATTTTGTTTCTAAAAAACCCATGGTGGATAACGGCTTTAAATTATTCCCATGGGGACTCGTTGATAGTCTATGCATAACTCTCCAGTTTTATTGCTATAACCATGCGAAAAATCCATTGCGGCTTGATTGGAGGACAGACCAACAAACAAGAACAATTTCGCATTTCAAATTTTAAAAAAAAACGAGTGTGCTTTAGACCACACGACTGAAGTAAAACTTCTTTAGCTCCATCTATATGTATGTATATGAGAGAAAGAGAGAAAGAAAATGTGTGCTCGCACCTCTCTCTCTTGCCCCTACATACGAAACGTTACCCTCTCTCTTTATATCTTCACTAACTCATATCTTCCTCTCAACTTCCGTTCCCACTTTTCGTAACGCTCTCGTCACGCATTCACTATCTTACTCCCCAAGTCAAGCGTGCGTAAAGAAGTTTTACTTCAAAATGCTATATTTGTTTCTTTTACAAAGGGATAAATGTGTGAGTAACAATTTCTTTTGTGTCAATCTGCGGCGCTCATTGGTTTCGATATACACCTGCAATTTGGTTTTAATTTTCGTTTAGTCTATGCCTTACGAGTGATGGGACGGCCTAATTGTGTCGCGTATTAAGAACTGTGGTTAAAAGTTAAAAATGGCTGCCCCTAGTGATGTAACAATGCTGAATACTCAGAAGTACCTAAATGTCGACCGTTCAATTAGAACTTTTCATAGAGCTACATCATCATCAACCTAATATCGGCCCACTGCTGAAAATGAGTCTTCTCTCAGAATGAGAAGGGTTTAGTTAGGCTGGCAGGCTTCTTTATTATTCTAGGACTTTTAAGACTTTTTGAACTGCAATATAAAACGTGATGAAGATAATTAATGATTACAGGACCTCAAAACGGAAGCTACGATGGTTATAATCACGAACCAACCAACCCACAAAGTAAAGAACCCATTACAAACCTACCTTTAAAGTGAAAACTTCTTTAGCCACGTTGAGCACTTTTTGTATTGGGTAAACTTTTGGATGGTCACCGACATGCTCGCGTTGTTACGAAGACATAAATATAAATATACTACATTTGTATTATTAAACTTTAATGCTTTAATGTTTTAAGGTTTATATTTAAAATATTCGTTTTCACTTCTATCGGCAGTCCCTACGACTACCAATTTTTTTTAAGTAATTGGTAATTGGCTCTAGGTGTAGGTCAATTAGTGGCAAGGAACGCAGGATACATAAATATCCTATTACGTTATGCGACCAACTAGAGTTTCTGTTCCTAAACTTGCGTCTCTCTGGGAATCGCGCCCGGAACGCATTTGACCACTAACCACCAGACAGACGCAGGTTCAAATCCTGCCGGTTTCGCAATTTTTAATATGTATTTATGTAAGTTTAGAAACTTTCCTAGTGTGAGAAGCACTGTAATAAAATATAAAATGCTAAAGTTCCTACTAGTTAGGTACTATGTATCATCCTTCGCTATTATTCCATGAAATCATTCCCACTTTAGAGCTGAATTGCGCCAATTAGTCAATTTGCTAAAAGACTCGAGCAATGCGTCCTATTAAGTTCATTCAGATATTTACGGACATGGGTTATTGCGTAAAACGTTCGCAATCACAATCGCTTTTAATGTTGAAATGGCAGTGGCTCTATTACGGTAAAGTGATTGCTACCACCCTAGCAAAGACGTACCGGCACAGGTGCAATTCCGTGTAGAAACCGATTAAGGGTAAGTATGGGTTTAATATAACTGCCATGCCCCTAACAGGTTAGCCCGCTACCATCTTAGACTGCAACATCACTTACTACCTTGATGTGAAGTCACCCGGTCAAGGGCTTCTCAACTAGTAGTGGAATATAAAAAAAAAATTGGGGACTGATTACCTAGATTTTTAAATGCAGAATTAAATCCTCTGGGTCACCGTATATATTTATTACTTAAGTAACTTACATTGACAATACCATAAATGCATTTCAGCTAATCAAGCCTTATTCGTTTGTGGGACACCAACTATTTATTATAAGTAGTTTATTTTTAGCCGAACGATACCTAAAACTACGCATAGTATATTCTAAATCAAATCAAATTAAATCAAATTCATTTATTTGCGAATACAGTAAGTAGGTAAGATGTTAGTTTTACAGAAGGTATCAAGTATTCTACCACAGTGTGGTGTTCTATACGTGTTTTAAAAGCTATTATATATTCTGCTTAGCTAAGCTAATATAATTTTCTGTGCGATCGATGTCTGATTCGACCTACTAACTTCCCTGGCCCTATTACAACAAAAGTGTCAGGTTGTTATGAGGTCACGTTTTTAGTGAAAACTAATCTATTGCGTACACTCGGTATCTATAGAAACTAGATGATACCCGCGCGACTTCATCATGTGATTTATGTCCGTTTCCAGGATGAAAGATATCTGTGCAGACCCGGTGACAGCGTCGCTAGTATCATACTAATATTATAAATGCGAAAGTGTGTTTGTTTGCTGGTTTATTGGTTTGTTGGTTTGTTGGTTTGGCCTTCAATCATGCCGCAACGGAGCAATGGATCGACGTGATTTTTGGCATGGGTATATTTGAGAACCTGGAGAGTGACACACGCTACTTTTTATGCCGGAAAATTAAGAAGTTCCCGCGGGTATCAAAAAACTTAAACCACGCGGACGAAGTCACGGGCATCAGCTAGTCTATGATAAATGATTTATTTATTTCATGTAGGACAACTTGTGACACTTATGATACGTCAATACTCTACCACCGGTTCGGAAAAATAATTCTACTGATAAGATCCGGCAAGAAACTCAGCAGTTGATCTTTTCTCAAAAAAGAAAAAGTTTACAATAAGTAACAATACAACACATACATTACGTTACAAGTATTACACTGAATTGTGGGTTACTGGATGCGAGCCCGGTTGCTTCCATACAACTTTGTCATTCAGAAAATCATCGATAGGGCAAATCTAGAAACTCTTTGGGAACCATGTTATAAAAGCGTACACTTGCATTTCTGCACCTTGCGCACACGATATGACGCTGTTACAAGCTTTTTTTTTTTTTTATCCACTACAAGCTAGCCCTTGACTGCCATCACACCTGATGGTAAGTGATGATGCAGTCTAAGATGGTAGCTTGCTTATAAGATGCCTTTTTAAGTCATAAGTTCAGCGGGCTGGAGGTCTTCCAGAACTGCGTTTAGCGGTACTTTACTCCAGAATGCGTAGCTTCTGCGATAGATATGGCCTGCCCACTTCCACTTCAGCTCACTAATTTTGGGCTATTTCAGTTACTTTGGTTCTTCGGTGGATTTCCTCGTTACGCATTCTATCCCTCAGTGAAACAACCAAACATAATATACCACTCCATCTAGTGTAGAAGGCCAGTCTCCACGTTTCCGCTCCATACTTTATCACACCATTATGTATTTTGTGATTAGGAATTATTATGTATTTTGTGAATAGGAAAAATTAGGAATGGCATTCCGAACCAGTGGTAGATTCACTTGACGATTCAAAAGTACTTGTAAAAGTTTATTTGAATAAAAAATATTTGATTTTGATTTTGATTTTGATTACACGTTCAAGACTCTTGCCTGTCTAGCTTTGGGGCATCGACGAGTCGAAAACTCGATGAAGTTTTGCAAAATATGTCAGCTCCTTTGCTGAATTATATTCCTACCGAGTTGTTTTTAACCTGACCAAGGTAGTTGTATTCCTGAACAACGCCATGCTGACATTCACGACGGTTATTCGAGTATTTAGTATATGGATTCGTAACATAAAAACAAAATTAGGTGGCTTATCAAAACACTCTAAGGTTTTACATGCTAACCGGGTCATCGATTAACCATCAACAAATCGGGTACAAAAACTTCCACGTCAAACCGTGAATGTACGTGAAGGTACCACGTAGGGCTCGACTCGTAAATAATAGATGTAAGTTGTAACCCTGGCTATCAGTCAAATGTGGCACTTTGATTGGTGTTTCCGGAAAATTCCACCGTTTTTAATGGAAACCTTCGGATTGTAAATGGATTTTGGGTGTTTCAGTCATCAGGCGAATGCACTATAGCAGCAAGCCACTCCCACTTAATAATAACAAGTTTGTTAATATGAAAAACCTTTTGCCGACCGCCCTGGCGCAGTGGTGGGCGCTGTGGTCTTATAAGTGGGAGGTCCCGGGTTCGATCCTCTTCAGGGTCAATTTGAGAATTTATAATTCTGAATTTTCTCTGCTCTGGTTTGGTGGGAGGCTTTGACGTGTACACCGGCACCGGCAAAGACGTGCCGCCAAGCGATTTAGCGTTCCGGTACGATGCCGTGTAGAAACCGATTAGGGGTATGGGGTTGACATAACTGCTATGCCCCTATTATGCCGCCCGCTACCATCTTAGAGATCGCAGTCAAGGGATAACAAGTAGTGGATAAAAAAATAATAATTTAAAAACTAATCACATGCGGACTAAGTCACGAGCAAATCCTTCATAAGGTACGTAAAAGCTACGCCCACGTTGTTTTTACCAACCGCGCATAATCAATGTTATTCCATTTCGTCATACAATTCCTTTGACACGACACAATTCAAGATTATCCATGCATGATTAATGAATAGAGACAATGACTTTTCTATTTCGTCGGGCTATAGATGAGTCAGTAGGCATAGTAAAGGCGTATATGTCATGCATATGTATGGAAAAATATAAATAGAGGCAGCCAAGTGCGAGTCGTATTCTGGTTGGGTTCTGTACTGATTTAAATCAATTTGAAGAGAACATTTTCAAAAGAAAAGTACCAAAAGAAAATTAACATTGGTGGCTGATTCTGTATAACACAATCTCTAAACTAAACTAAAATGGTAGCTTTAAATCTAGTTCTGTCCCTTTCCGTAGGAAGTATTATGAAAGGGTTAGCAATATTTGTAATGCTCTAATTTTAGTTTAGTTTAGAGATTGTGCACTACAGAATCAGCCCCATTGACTAAAAGTTCTTTTTTGGGTTTTAGTGCTTCGATTGAACTAACAAATTCCCATACAGAAACAAAACCTTTAGATACTTTTTTTTTAATGCCTTTACAACGATGACAAGGGTCATACTGCCAACGTTTAAAGTAATACTTAAGCATTATTACTCAAAATGACAGTTTGATGACACGAACCTTGACATTCCTAAAATAAGGATTATAATTCAAAATCACGAAAGTCAACAATAATGAAACAATATGGCTTTGAGCGTTGGCATTATGGGTCCTGTATTTTGTAAAAGCAGTACCTACAGCTCTAATAGGCTGTTCGGTACTCAGGTTAAGAAGAACGTAAAAACGCCTAGATACTATTCTCAAATTCCATACGTGATCGAATTACTTAACCGCAGTTAAGTAGTTTTTTAGTCTACGGTTTAAATATTGAGAAATTCAATACCAAGAGGTCGCTAGAGGTTGACTGTGATTTCAAAATACTTCCGAATTGTTCAAGATTTTGTTTAGAATATCTAATTGTATGGAATAACTAGCTGATGCCCGCGACTTCGTACGCGTGGATCGAGGTTTTGTGGTTCCCGCGGGAACTCTTTAATTTTCCGGGATAAAAAGTAGCCTATGTGCTATTCCAGACTATAATCTATCTCTGTGCCAAATTTCATCCAGATCCGTTCAGCTGTTGGGGCGTGATTGAGTAACAAACATCCATACCGACATCCATACATCCAAACTTTCGCATTTATAATATTAAATAAGATATGGTAGAATTCGGTATTAAAGTTTTATATGTAGGTATGTTTAGTATGCAAAATATCAGCTCAATCGGTTGGTTTAAAATTAAATTGCAAGATTTGACCTAAACAAGCACACAGACATTGCAAGTTAAATAAAAGCTTGTAGAAAAACTGACACACAAAATACCTCCTCTCCTCTCCTCTCCGTAGGTTCGCGTCGGACAGGAGTAATTATTCATAGAGCTTCCGCTTTTATTAAAGAAATTCTGATATGGTTTCGTTCCCTTGAGACAGGATCGACCGCCATAGGGAACGTGTAAAATATTAGTAAATCTTTACTTCCATACTAATATTATAAATGCGAAAGTGAATGTAATTAAATTATGTGTCTGTCTGTCTGTCTGTCTGTCTGCTGCGTTTTCCCGGCCCATCTTTTTAGCCGATTTTGATGAAATTTGGTACAGAGGTCCGTAATATTCCGGGGAAGGACATACTTTTTATCCCGGAAAATAAAGGAGTTCCCGCGCGAGTTCTCTTTTACAAATAGAGATTTTTGATGGTAATGTACCGGAACGGTTAAGCGCTTGGTGGCACGTCTTGGCCGGTTGGGTGGTAACTAGCCACGGCCGACGACCTCCGTGGCGCAGTGTGTAGCGCTGTTGCCTTAACGTGCGGAGGCCCTGGGTTCGATCCCCGGCAGGGTCAATTTAGGAATTTATAATTTCTGAATTTTCCCTGGTCTGGCTTGTTGGGAGGCTTCGGCCGTGGCTAGTTACCACCCTACCGGCAAAGACGTGCCGCCAAGCGAGTTAGCGTTCCGGTACGATGCCGTAAAGAAACCGATGGGGTATGGGTTTAATATAACTGCCATGCCCCTAACAGGTTGGCCCGCTACCATCTTAGACTGCATCATCACTTACCATCAGGTGAGATCGTATAGCCAAGGGCTAGCTTGTGGTGGATAAAAAAAAAACGTCCCACCAGGCCAAACTAGAGAAAATTCCGAAACTATAAATGCCCAAATTGATTCTGCCGTGGATTGTAACCAGGATCTCCCACGTTAAGACAACCAGCGCTCAACACTGCGCCAGAGAGGTCGTCAGACTATGAGCCCTAGAGAGCCGGCGATGGGTTTGAATGATAAATCGTGCAAAATGTCAACCCTAATAGAACTTAAACCCGTATTGTGATAAAAAATGGATCAACCTTCACGCGCCGATGGATCTAGCCAGAAACAAAACAATCTAGGCATTGTGTTAGCACAATATCCTTTGTATGGGCTAACTCTAGAATAAATAACACCTATTTATTATTTCCCTAGGCGCAAACAGCATTATGAGAATAGTATAGATGACTAGCTGATGCCCGCGAATTTGTCCGCCTGGAATAAGCTTTTTCAATTTCCACGGGAAATCCTCAGTTTCCGGGACGATGCTGTGTAGAAACCGAATAGGGGTATGAGTGCCGTGTCCCTAACAGATTAGCCCGCTACTATCTTAGACTGCATCATCACTTACCATCAGGTGAGATCGCAGTCAAGGGCTAACTTGTAATGCGTAAAAAAAAAACTAACGTGGTAGATTCGTAAGTGGCAACTTGTGCCCTACATGAAATAAATCATTTCATTTTCATTTTCATTGATTTTTAATAGAGGGTCTTCCAAAAGACCTAAAATTCACGTCCTCAGTTAGTTTTGAGTTTGATAACTATTTTAAACTCTAGTAGATTAAAGAAAAACAGGTGCATTAAATTTGATGACGTCATAAGTCATAACTATGAATTTCATGCAAACTTCCATACTAGGAGCGCGTTTTTTTAAGTTTGATAAAGAGTTGCTGATTTGATTGAGTTGTCATCATCCCTATAGCTGTAATTTAGTACAGAGGTTTACTTTTTAATGTGGACAAGGAATAAGCCCGTTTTTTAGGGTTCCGTAGCAAAATGGTAAAATGGAACCCTTATGGTGCGACTTTCTCCGTCTGTCTGTTCGTCTGTCCGTCCGTCACACTCGATTATTTCAGTAACTACCGAAGCTATCGTCATGAAATTTGGAATAGTTGTGTATATTAGTGGCCCAAAGACACTGGAATTAAAAAAAATTGGAAATTATTTTTGTTCTTATTTAAAAAGGGGGGAAAATCGGAGGGGTTGAAATTTAAAAGTGAGATAACTGTACTGTGTGGGGTATCATATGAAAGGGTTTACTTTGTAAATTCTAAAACAGATTTTTAATTATTTTTAGTTATGATAGTTTTTGATTTATCGGGGAAAATGTCTAAAAAAATACCGGAAAATGTACCTATATAAAAATATTTTTTTAATCTTCAACAAGCGATTTAGCATTCCGGTACGATGCCGTGTACCTAGCTAGAAACCGACGGGGTATGGGTTTAATATAACTGCCATGCCCCTAACAGGTTAGCCCGCTACCATCTTAGACTGCATCATCACTTACCATCAGGTGAGATCGTAGTCAAGGGCTAACTTGTAGTGGATTAAAAAGAAGTTATCCCTTTGATTGCGATGTCACCTGATGGTAAGTGCTGATGCAGTCTAGGATGGTACCGGGCTAACCTGTTAGGGGTACCTATGGCAGTTATATTAAACCCATACCCATAATCGGTTTCTACACGGCATCGTACCGGAACGCTACTGCATCGGCACGTCCTTGCCGATAACTACACGGCCGAAGCCCACCAGGCAAATTTCTTGAAATTCCCACGTTAATTTAAAATTCGTATTGGTAAATGGTGCAAATCAGTGGCGTGCAGTTCATAGAGGCATAAAAGCACTGCTTACCCTAATGGAAATAGGTCAATGCTCATTTTTCATTGTAACAGTCATTAAATAAGTATTCTGATCAACTAATGCCTACACTGACTTCAAGCCCTGTGCACGCCACTGGTGTAAATAAGCACTTAGACCGGTGGTTAAGACAACCGACCCCCTGTACGGGGTCGCGGGTACGATCACAGGGCACGCACCTCCAACTTTTCGAAGTTATGTGAAGTATTAAGAAATAAATAAAAACGTCGTGAGGAAACCTCCACGCCTGAGGTGTATGCCAATCTGCACTTGGCCAGCATGGTGGACTACAGAGATATATTATAGTCTGGAATAACACAGGGCGTGGAGTTCCCGTGGGAACCAAAAAGCCTCAATCCACGCGGACAAAGTCGCGGACATCAGTTAGTGGGTTGTTAAGAGAGAGAGATAGTTAAATGCATATTGCATCAGAAGCTGCATCATAATAACTCAAGTCACCCATTAGGAAGAAAAGTGACTCTACCAATTGTGAAGTTGCTATTGGCATGTGTTCGCAACTAAAATTTGAGAGAATCTCTAACAGATGAACTAAATTTAAATTTTATGAATATCGGTATTTTTAATTCAATTTTTAGCAAACCCTTGGGCATTTCGGCTATGAAAGTGTTTACATTCGTTAGGGATTCTCTAAAATTGTTATAGCTATCGATTTAATTATAATTTGTCTGTAATTTTGTGTGTAACGATGGGGCTGGCATATAGGCTTACTATAAAGCCCTAATAAAATATCAGAATTAAAAAAAAAAAGTCATAAGACAATGTAATCACTGAACTTACGGGTACCGGGTACGTCACCACTCACTGTTGTATTGTATGACGCACACTATTGAATGAGTGAACGTGCCTCTGATACCTTGAACGTGCTAAGTTACTCTGATTAAGGATTGTTAGAACACTAGCTGATGCCTGCGACTTCGTCCGCGTAGATTAAGTTACTCCTCCATAACTCTTTACTTTTCCGGGATTAAAAGAAGCCTATGTCCTTGAAATTGGGAATTTATGACCCATATCAGTATATCCATACTTCCGTACTATAATATTATAAATGCGAAAGTGTGTCTGTATGTCTGCTACGCTTTCACGGCTTGGATAACCGATTTGGATGAAATTTGGTACAGCGATATCCCTGTACAAATCATGTACCTGTATCCCTTCATCAAAATCTGTTGAACAGGCGAGCCGTGAAAGCGTAGCAGACAGACAGACACACTTTCGCATTTCAGATTTCAGATTTATTCAGATAAAGATCCCAAGTACAGAAGTAATTACAACAGTAAGTGGGACAGTGATTTCCGCACTAGGATTCCCTGTGTTGCGCAAGTCACTTCCTTCCATAGGTAACAAAAATAAAGTAGTTTAGAAATAAACTTAATAAATCTTATCTTATCTTACTATAATATTATAAATGCGAAAGTTTGGATGTATGGATGTCTGGATGTATGGATGGATGTTTGTTACTCAATCACGCCCCAACAGCTGAACGGATCTGGATGAAATTCGGCACAGAGATAGATTATAGTCTGGAATAGCACATAGGCTACTTTTTATCCCGGAAAATTAAAGAGTTCCCGCGGGAACCACAAAACCTCGATCCACGCGAACGAAGTCGCGGGCATTCGCTAGTAATATTATAAATGCGAAAGTTTGGATGTATGGATATCTGGATGTATGGATGGATGTTTGTTATAAATTTAATTTTAGCATTTTTTCTGTGTCTTCATAATTGGATGTCATTAACAATTTATTAAGCGTTTTTTCACATTTGTATCGGATCATTTTCAAGATTTATAATATTAGTATGGATACAACTACTCAACTGTTTATCAAAATGGGTTGAATAGATGAGCTGTGAAAGCGTAGCAGACAGACAGACGGACAAACAGACAGACAAAATATTAGTATGGATTATTTACTGACTTTACTTTATTCACCTCAACCTGAGGTCATCGATGCGCTAGCGGTCGTCATATCCATGAATAGTATAACATTGAAATAGTTTGACACGCCATAGTATAATAGTGAAGTTAGTATGACTCATTTTCAAGTTATTTGCAAGATGTGAATAGCTTGATTTACTTAAGTTTTTTATTTTTATTTTATTTTGAAAAACATTATAGTAACATAAAATACAATAGGTAAGTCAAATATAGCACTACACTTAGACCATATAACAGTTTTCAATGTTATTTTGCACATAATATTATTGTATAAAAAAAATTCAAACGAATACTTAGTTGGGTAATAGCCGCTAGACGAAAACAAAATTTATTATTATATTTACTTTAAATTAGAACAGAGAGAAAGAAAAACATACTAAAACACATTGATTAAAAAAGAAAAAAATGATAAGCTACTCGTAGCTGGTTTTTACCAAACTATCTTCAATACTCACATTATACCTACTAGAGACAGATGAAAAATCTCTATCAGAAAACAACTGGTTATACTGCTTGCAATGTCTTTAGTTGTTTACATAAAACTATAAAAATTGTTTTACTGTCGGAGCATTGGAATGAACGTTTCTGGTAAGGTGGCTTAGGTCGTGGCTGCAGGTTTCCACCCTACCGACAAAGACGTACCGCCAAGCGATTTGGCGTTCCGGTACCCCTAGGCCAACATTTTTCTATGACATGAACAAAGATCGTTTAATCCATACCTACTTAATATTATAAATGCGAAAGTGTGTCTGTCTGTTTGTCTGTCTGTCTGTCTGCTACGCTTTCACGGCCCATTTGCTCAACCGATTTGGATAAAAATTGGTACAGGGGTAGATTGTATCCCGGGGAAGGACATAGGCTACTTTTTATCCTGGAAAATTAAAGAGTTCCCGCGATAGTAAAAAAATCTTAATCCACGCGGACGAAGTCGCGGGAATCATTTAGTAAAAATTTATGGATACGTCTTTATTAAAAATCAAAGTTTTACAAAAATATGCATATCTCGTATTTTTGGTAGGTATAGTTGTGTTTACTACCAAGCTAATTATCATGTAAATCACATGCACGTGGAATAGTTCCAAGGATGTCCAATCAATTTCCGTTACGAACGTTATCTCTACCCAAAACTCACTGAATTCCGCAGCTCTGTTGCGGCGTGATTGAGGGACAAACCAACAAACAAAGAGTTTTGCATTAATTCGAGAAATCCTTAAGTTTTCGGGATCAAAAGCAGCCTATGTCACTCTCCAGGTACTTAACTATGCCCATGCAAAAAATCAAATCGATGTGTAGCTCTGTTGCGGCGTGATTGAAGGACAAACCAACACATTTTCGCATTTAGAATATTAATATGATATACTAGCTGATGCCCACAAGTTCACCCGCGTGGTTAAGTTTTTTTTTATTCCCGCGAGAACTCCTTAATTTTTCGGGATTAAAAGTAGCCTATGTCACTATCTAAATCCTCTACTATACGTGACTACTGACTATACCCATGCAAAACTTACATTGATCCGTTTCTCTGTTGCGGTGTGATTGAAGGACAACGACAACGTACAAACACACTTTCGCATTTATAATATTTGTATGATATATATGTATGTACTTAGGCTCAGAGAGTGTATATTATGAGTTGTTTAGACTAGACAGAGGTCTTGAAGTCCCTTAGTTCCTGATTTTACAAAACTAGCATTGTCTAAGGCGATCTACTTTTATTATGCGGACTCGATCGGTTTGTTCCGATATGGTTTTATTGCTGATCGAGTAAATCTCACAGAGGTCGTTAGAAAAAAATATAGATATTTTGCGTTAAAAAAATTGCTAATAATAAAAAAAATTTGGTGAACATGTGGTAGAAGGTTCATCAAAATGGTGATAGTATTCACTGCCACAAATGAATTTGGTAAGATTTTTTCTCATCTTGTACGTATAAGTTTTATTTCTAGTTATAAAGATATTTTTTTGTTATTATTTTACAAAATTAATAATCTGATGTCTAAATAGGGCCAGAAGTTCTGGCCCAGAACTCAGAGCCGTTGTAGGCCAGAAATTAAAAGAACAAATTAAAGCGAAATAATCTACTGATAAAATTTTATGGCTAATTAAATAAAAACTAAGTAATTATTTTCTGAACTAATTACGATCAAAAATAGAACGACTATTATTTAAATAGATAGGTGGTAAGTAGGTATTTAATATTAGCTTTTGTTTATTAATTTTATTTTCCTTATTATGTATTGAAAACGTCGTAGTAGAAATTGTTAAAGTATTAATATTTTTATTATTTAGGTCTGATTCTGTAAGTAATTTTTATATTGCGAAATACTGTTCGTAAAATATGTTTGATATCAGTAAAAACTTCGCATTCAGCCGTAAAATATAAATAAGAACGAGTAGGTACTAGGGCAGCGCTATTATTTCTTCTGTGACTAGGGCACGCTTTTCACGGCGAGACAAAAATAACCACGAAAATACTACTGAAATCTCCAATGAAAAGAGACAGCAATGTCAACATGAGATTAAAGAAGATAGAGACAAAACACTTACCATAAACAAACCGTTGAAAACAACCAGAAGGTATTTTATACAATTCATCCCGCAGCCCTCCATCTTCGTTTAATTCACGAACCACTGAACAGATTAAAAATTAAAACAAAACGAAGACACGATTTGAAATTCGAACGTTATATTTTTTAAACGCGTTCGCGCGCTCTACCGGCTCAAGAACTTATGGCGGTTTCAGACTCAGTGACGCATATACACGTAGACTGTCGCCCAGTATTTCGGCCACTTGGGTATATAGTTGTTCGGAGCTTTGTCGCGTGAGGGGGTAAAATCACGCACTGAAATCACCCCCAAAATTACTTTGACCTCTAATTGTACTGTCGTAAAGTGTAGATAGGGATCTGATTAATTGGTAGCCCAACAAGCGATAGGTTACTGATCTTAAATTATCGGGATTACAAATTGTTTAGGCATAAAAGAAAATTTATTTGTGTTTAGGAAACTTTAACCTTTTTCGAGCTCAGCGTTCAATAAATCCATATCTAATAGTACAAAGGTAAAATGTTTCGGTTTGTCTGTCGGTTAAATTTTCACGACATACCTAACAGGTAAAACGGAAATTTAAATAAATAAATAAATAAAAGCTCTGTTTACATGACTGTTAGGTAAATTTACACATTGCACTTATCTTGCGACTAAACTAAAAAAAAAATTTAGTACAGTGTTAGATATTTCCACCCTGAACATGAACAAAGACTACTTTTTATCCCGAAAAACAAAAAAGTTCCAGAATCTAAAAACCTAAATCCAGGCGAACTAAGTCACTATCATTATTCAATACCATACAAATATATAATATTAAATATATAAAACCTGGTTTTCTGACCTTTTCTGTTTGGATAGGCTAAGATAAACATTAAGCTTAGGGTCAGCGCATACAGACTGATTGGAATGAAGTGGAGTTATTTGGATAACACCCTAAGCTACCTAAGATACGAGTATGTATGTTGAAATTGTAAAACTGAAAACAAGCCAAGTAGGAGATGCCAGTTAAATCTCAGTATAGAGTGGTAAATAGGTGTGGCGGAGGCCTCGTGTTTCCAATTTTTTTTAGTGCACATTACAGATTTTTTCAGCACGTGCGGTTATTTAAGCGATTATCATCATACAATTTATTTATTTATTTAATATTTGTATTGTACCTATTTCCAACTCGAAAGTGCAGTATCTATACCTATGTTGGTTTGCCCTTCAATTTGCAACAGAGTAATACTGACTGATTTGATAGACTGATTTGAAGCGTACCCTAATCAGGGAAAATCAAAGAGTATTTCCGGGATTTTCCAAACCTAAAATCATGCGGACGAAGTCGCGGGCATCATCTAGTAAGGCCATAAACCAACGAACTCTAATGTTAACCCCAAGGCCACACTTCATATCTTTAACCCGTAGAGCGCACCATAATTATTACATTTAGTACTGAAATCCGGTAACACCTTCCCAAAGTCTTGAAAACAGAATTAATATACAAGAATTTCCATATTTCCTATCATAAATTAGGAATATTCCTACCGCGCTAGATTACAATAAAAATGTGTTATCTGGGATTTTAAAGGATACCTTTCTTTTCCAATTCGTTATCCAATGATATCTAGGATTCTAAAACATCGGGAGGTCCTGGGTTTTCCGGGATGAAATGTAACCCTAACTTTAAAAAAAAACAAATTATCTCAGGGTCTTTTAAACTTTACTATGCACTAAATTACTGTTAAATCTCTAGGAGGCTAGATTATAGGTACTAGATGACGCCCAAGAGGCTCAGAGAAATTATTTTTCTTATGGATTCGTATGGGATTTTTGTAGATTTTTTGTAGATATAGGGCATGTATATCACCTTTCGCTGCAGTGAAAAGCTATTAAATAAAAGTTACTATGCAAAAAAAGTGACATATTTTGTTAAATTGTACGACAAAATATATAAACAGTACTTGATGTACAATTTAACAATAACGTCACTTCCTTACAAGGTCAGATTGTATCTTTTAAATAATAGGGGGTAAACGGAGAATGCGATCTGTGTAAATTAAAACTTACATATTAATAAAATCTAGGCTAACACGGGGACTTTATTAGGAAGAGAGTTAGACATATTATTACTATCTCGATTTTTTTTATCAAGTTTTTCCAAACAAGTGGGTAAGTACTAAGTAGGACTTATTGAAAGTTGCTTCATAACAGTTCGTCCGGACTTGCCCAGGATGTTGGCAACCCTGAAGAACTACGACAAATCGCCATGGCAACGGATTCTAACCACTAAAGAGTGCTCTCACCCTGAGGTCAACAGCTCACTAGCAGCCTTAACACTTTCTTCGATCTACGTTCGATGACTTATTAAAATAACTGAAATTTTGTTGTAAATATAGCAGGAATGAACCAGTAACTGCTTATGAATTCCATGGAACAAGCTGATTAATAATAGTCGTAGATGTAGGAATATTAATCTGAGTTGAGTTATGATTAAATTACACGGTGTACCGAACCTAGGGACACCCAGCAAACGCTTTGAGTACGAAGGATTTTAATCTTACTTATCCTATCTTATACTTACGAGTATACGTACATTTGAAAATTTGGATGTTTTTGTGCCTGTACTGTAGTAGGTAAGTTTGGATTAGTTACTCCCAATAATTACTGAACCGATTTAGCTGAGAATGCATATATTTTATTCCGGAAAATTAAAGAGTTTCCGCGGGAATAAAATATAACTTAATCCACGCGGGCGAAGTCGCGAGCATCACATAGTCGATTTTTAGCCATACATAAGTAACTCGTGCGAAGCCGTGGCGGTAGTTTTTTTATATTTATAAAATAGTAATTTATCAAATTACTATTTTTAAGAGCAATCTCGTATTAAAAAGAATGAAACGACTTTAAGATCTTCATAAAGCTTTAGAAAAATACGAATAGGTTATTAAGTACTAACTGAATAGTTCCCAAAATAGTAACTTGAAGGAAATGGTAGATTGTCTACCGTAAAAAGAATTTCAGTTACGATACTGCCTCGTTGGTCTAGCGGTTTGCATGTTCGACTGCGGCCGACGAGGGCCCGAGTTCAGAGGCCCAATCGTCTAAGCAAATTTTAATAATTTGACAGCTCAAACTGTATCAGGAGTTCATACATGCTTTTTGACGTGCAGGCATCTATGAACTCCTTAAACAGGTCGGATTATCCGTTTGAAAAACGATTACGATTACAATTTCCTTGCACAATCGCGGGGCAAGTCACGGGTCGGGCCATAATTTAGACTAGAAATTCTCAGTACTAGCCCGGAGTTAGGAAGTTAGCGGTGTTTCTAACCCGTACCTCGGAGAGCACGTTAAGCCGTCGGTCCCGATTATTATCACTAACATAATAGTCTTACAGCCCGCCAAGCCGCATTGGATCAGCGTGGTGGGTCTAAACTCTAATTCCCTCTCTCCTATGAGAGTGGAGGCCTGTGCCCAGCAGTGGGACGTTAATAGGCTGGAGTGGTGGGTCTAAACTCTAATTCCCTCTCTCCTATAAGAGTGGAGGCCTGTGCTCAGCTGTGGGACGTTAATAGGCTGTAGCTGTAGTGGTGGTGGTTACGATAAAGAGCCAAAAAATAAAATTGCTGTTTTTTAATTTTAAAGGTACCTTAGTAGTTCATACTAGACCATAGAGTTAATATCATACAAGTTCTGGTGCTGCCACACTGCTGTTCAAAAATTTTTACAAACATTTTCATATATTAGAAATGGTTACATTATGTTAAGAATTATTAGATGTTTTGAGTGCTGCTACATTGATGAAAAATGAAAACAAACATTAATAACATTTGAAAACATGGAATCGGCTATCAGTTTGGATTTACGTTCTGAGGCGTCTACACGAAAATGGAAGAAGATTTTCTCATTGGATTGGCTTTTATTTTCACGCACGCTAGAACTGACCCCGCACTCTCCGCACCCTTTTGTCGCCTGGATACATGTTTACAAACAAATGATAACAAATGTTTTATTTGTTACAATTTGTTAACTAACAATTTTGTTGAGAAATGTTTACTAACATTACTAACGTTTTCTAACAATGTGATCAAATGTTGGTTAGAAAATGTTTACTAATGTTTGTAAACGTTTTTGAACAGCAGTGTGGCAGCACCAACTACACAGGGGCCATAGTACTTAGATAGAGCCATTTCACCAGTCCATTATAGCAACCCAAACCCGTAGACCCATACCTATAATTTGTGTCCATGTTTTGCAATAGTCTTGCACTAACCAGGGATTGTCCTTGGGTACACTCGCATAGTGCATAAAGGGATATTCGCTGATTGGTGTCACATTTCCTTTAGAGTAAAATTGTCTAACGGTCTGCGAGTTGGTTTCGGGCCCTCGTATGCCTTCCAAAGGTCCGGGATCCCATGGTCCCAAGATGGAAGAGACAGACATAATAATAATATACTTACTTATTTATTTATGCAAAAAATCAGGTTAGGTTTGCAATTTGTTACATTTTAAGTTTAACACTATATATTATTATTGATACATAATCTTTTAAAAGTTAGCGAAGTGCAAGTGAGTAAGTACTGTTATAATTTCTCAGTTGCTATTTTTTTATCTGGGCTTCCGAAGCTTAGATAAAAAAAAAGGTGGAACTACATAATATGTAAATAATAATAATAAATAAATAAATAATTCCACCTTAGAAATAGATTATATTATAATCTATTTCTAAGGTGGAACTGTGTTTCAGCTTCAGTGCCGAAAGCAGTACGCAGGCTTATTGGTTAATGCTAAAATTTGTAACATAACAAAATAAGGAGTACCTGAGTACTTATGTCAGAATATTACACTGAATTTAGCAAGTTGCGCAAAGCTATGTTTAAAATCCTTAGTACTCTATACCAATATCAGAATACGATAGTCTCTGTCTGCTACGCTTCAAAGGCCCATCTTTTCGACCGATTTTGATGAAATTCAATATTGAAGAGATAGGTTGCATTCCAGGGAAGGACACATGCCGGCAGGTGGTATGCATGTGTATTATTCTACCTTCCGAAATTTTATATCGTCTTCCTAATTGATGTGATTTTTATATAATATTGCTAAGTAAGTGGGTATTTTAATAATAATAAAGTGTCAGTTCTCATCAAGTGCTCGTTTCATTCACAACATGGTGACAGCGGTTGAAGTTTAAAATAATAATTACGGAGAATAGAAGCAGTGTATAATTGTGAGATAAGTTTTGGATGCAGTGTGCATAAGTTTTAAATAAATAGTGACGATGGAACACGCGCGGCCGCCGTCGGAATTATGCTTAGAAGGAGGGCCGGCGTGCCGTGCAACTGCGTGGCGAAAATGGCGGCAGCAGTTTTACGTCTTTTTAAAAGCGGCCGGTGTTCACAAGGAGTCAACGGATGTCCAAGCCAGTCTGTTGGTCAATTTGATAGGACCGGAGGGTTATGACATTTATACGACCTTTAAATATGCAAAGGATGAGAGTCGTGAAGATATCGAAACTTTGGTGAAAAAATTTAACGAACATTTTGGCACTAAGCAGAATACCACTATGGTTCGCTTCAAGTTTTTTACGCGAAATCAAGAATCCGGTGAGTCGATCGACGAGTACGTGACGGCTTTGAAACTTTTATCGGAACACTGTGAGTTCGAGCACTTAGAGGAGGGCCTTATCCGCGATAGAATAGTTTGCGGCGTAGCGGATAGCAAAGTACGGGACAGATTACTAAGGGCAGAAGAGCTAACTTTACAAAGTGCCTTGAAAATATGCCGGGCTAATGAGATGTCAATTGAAGAGAAGCAGAACATCGAGGGCGCCAAGGCGAAAGCTGATGAGGCGTGCGCGTCATCATCAACTGCAGTGGACGTCATACGGGGCGCGCGGACAGGCGGCCGAGCGGGCGGCTGGGCGCCGCGGGCGCAGCGTGGGCGCGGCTGGGCGCGCGGCGGCGGCGGCGGCGCTCGGAGCGCTGCGGCCCGCGGCCTAGCGCGGCCCGCGCAGGGATTCTCAGCGGATGCGGCGCGATCGCGGTCTTGTAAAAAATGTGGCGCGTTTCAGTGCGATGGTGATAATTACTGCCCGGCTCGCAGGGCTGTGTGTTTCTCGTGTGGTTCAGTAGGCCATTTTAAAAAATTGTGTGCTCTAAATCCACGAAAAAATGTGTATCAAATAGTGGAAAATAGTGATACAGATGAAGAATTATACATGATCTCTACGATCGACGGTGACTTAACTTGTAAGGACAATAACAGATGGTATGAAATTTTGCAATTATATAATAGTGTTAAAAAAGAGAAATTTAAACTCGATACCGGATCGGACCTAAACGTTATGTCCTTGGAAAAATATAAACAATTAGGTTTGCAGTTGTCATCCTTGCATCAAAACAACGTTAAGGCTCAATCTTTTTGTGGTAATGAAATACCGATACTGGGTTCGTGTTATATTTCCTGGATATATAAAAATTGTCTGTATAATCTCAATTTTTGCATTTGTAGAAATGATTGTGAGAGCGTGTTAGGCAAATATGCTTGTGAGAAATTAGGTATTGTGAAACGTGTGTACACTATAAATATAGATATGTATGCTGATTTATTTAAAGGGTTAGGTAAGTTACCGGGTGAGTATAAGATCATTATTGATTCTGGGGTACAACCGTCGGTCTGTCCGGTCAGAAAAATACCTATTGGCGTTCGTGATAAGTTAAAAGTAGAATTAGAGCGTATGGAAGGTATGGGTGTTATAAGGAAGGTGTCGCATCCTACCGAATGGGTGAACGCGATAGTAGTAGTAGCGAAGAAAAATGGTAGTTTACGTGTATGTCTCGATCCGCGGCCGCTAAACCGGGCGGTGCGACGCGCGCACTACCCGCTGCCGACGCTCACGGAAATAGCTGCCAAGTTGCAGGGCGCACGATATTTTAGCAAGTTAGATGCTAGATCGGGATATTGGATGATTCAGATTGATAATGAAAGTGCGGATTTATGTACGTTTGGAACACCCTTCGGACGTTATCAATTTTTACGCTTACCTTACGGAATTAATTGCGCCTCGGAGGTATTCCATGCTCGAGTGCGGCAACTTCTGGAAGATCTGGAGGGTGTAGATTCGTTCGTGGACGATATCATCGTATGGGGAACGACTATGGCGCAGCACGATGAAAGGCTAAAATGTTTATTAGAAAGGGCAAGGCAAGTAGGTATAAAATTTAATAGAGAAAAGTGTGAGTTTAGGGTTCAGGAAGTGAGTTATTTAGGGCACACGTTCAGCTCGGAGGGCATGGCGATCGACAAAAGTAAGCTTAAGGCTATCGAGGATATGCCTACCCCGCAAAATAGGTCTGCTTTAGAGCGGTTCCTCGGTATGGTCAACTATTTGTCTAAATTTATTACGAATTATTCTGAAATAGCATCACCTCTGCGCGGCTTATTGAAAAAAGACGTAGTGTGGTGTTGGGAAGAGGCGCACGAGAAGGCCGTGCGCGAGTTGAAGCAGAAGTTGTGCGCGGCGCCCGTGCTGGCGCTGTACTCGCCGCGCGAGCCCGTGCTGCTGTCCGTGGACGCGAGCTCGCGCGCGCTCGGCGCCGTGCTGCTGCAGGCGGGCCGCCCCGTCGAGTTTGCGTCCTCCACTCTCACTGACACGCAAACTAGGTATGCGCAAATTGAAAAGGAGTTGCTTGCCATTGTATTCGCTCTAGAGCGATTTCATCAATATCTGTTTGGCCGAGGTGACATCACAGTCGAAACGGATCATAAGCCTCTAGAAGCCTTATTTAATAAATCGTTGGATGCGGTACCTGCGCGGTTGCAGCGCATGATGTTAAGAATTCAAGGTTACAACTTTAAGGTAGTGTACAAGCCGGGCAAATATATGTTCGTTGCGGACACACTGTCGCGCGCTCCGCTACCGGAATTGATGAAAAATAACGTCTCGGTTGAAATAGAGGAGCAGTCGTGTTTTGTTATTAATAATGTTCGATTTACTGATGAAAAAATTAAATTAATTAAAGAATATATTGACTCGGACGAAGAATGCCAAAGTATTATCAAGTACATAAAAGATGGATGGCCAGTAAATAAGTATAGTGTCGATGAATGTGTGCGGCAATTATGGT
This sequence comes from Erebia aethiops, assembly GCA_923060345.2. Classification (NCBI taxonomy): domain Eukaryota; kingdom Metazoa; phylum Arthropoda; class Insecta; order Lepidoptera; family Nymphalidae; genus Erebia; species Erebia aethiops. The sequence continues at coordinate 16,939,875 of OV281091.1, read as the reverse complement.
CTTATAGAGAATGTTTCGAATACATAGATAACATTATTTTAAAAGACAACTTGGTGTATATACCTCGAGGCCTTCGTGCAGAAATGATAAACCGCGTTCATGAGGGCCACATGGGCATCGACCGGTGCAAGCGACGTGCTCGAGAGGTAATGTTTTGGCCGGGCATGTCGCGCGATTTTACAAAACTAGCATTGTCTAAGGCGATCTACTTTTATTATGCGGACTCGATCGGTTTGTTCCGATATGGTTTTATTGCTGATCGAGTAAATCTCACAGAGGTCGTTAGAAAAAAATATAGATATTTTGCGTTAAAAAAATTGCTAATAATAAAAAAAATTTGGTGAACATGTGGTAGAAGGTTCATCAAAATGGTGATAGTATTCACTGCCACAAATGAATTTGGTAAGATTTTTTCTCATCTTGTACGTATAAGTTTTATTTCTAGTTATAAAGATATTTTTTTGTTATTATTTTACAAAATTAATAATCTGATGTCTAAATAGGGCCAGAAGTTCTGGCCCAGAACTCAGAGCCGTTGTAGGCCAGAAATTAAAAGAACAAATTAAAGCGAAATAATCTACTGATAAAATTTTATGGCTAATTAAATAAAAACTAAGTAATTATTTTCTGAACTAATTACGATCAAAAATAGAACGACTATTATTTAAATAGATAGGTGGTAAGTAGGTATTTAATATTAGCTTTTGTTTATTAATTTTATTTTCCTTATTATGTATTGAAAACGTCGTAGTAGAAATTGTTAAAGTATTAATATTTTTATTATTTAGGTCTGATTCTGTAAGTAATTTTTATATTGCGAAATACTGTTCGTAAAATATGTTTGATATCAGTAAAAACTTCGCATTCAGCCGTAAAATATAAATAAGAACGAGTAGGTACTAGGGCAGCGCTATTATTTCTTCTGTGACTAGGGCACGCTTTTCACGGCGAGACAAAAATAACCACGAAAATACTACTGAAATCTCCAATGAAAAGAGACAGCAATGTCAACATGAGATTAAAGAAGATAGAGACAAAACACTTACCATAAACAAACCGTTGAAAACAACCAGAAGGTATTTTATACAATTCATCCCGCAGCCCTCCATCTTCGTTTAATTCACGAACCACTGAACAGATTAAAAATTAAAACAAAACGAAGACACGATTTGAAATTCGAACGTTATATTTTTTAAACGCGTTCGCGCGCTCTACCGGCTCAAGAACTTATGGCGGTTTCAGACTCAGTGACGCATATACACGTAGACTGTCGCCCAGTATTTCGGCCACTTGGGTATATAGTTGTTCGGAGCTTTGTCGCGTGAGGGGGTAAAATCACGCACTGAAATCACCCCCAAAATTACTTTGACCTCTAATTGTACTGTCGTAAAGTGTAGATAGGGATCTGATTAATTGGTAGCCCAACAAGCGATAGGTTACTGATCTTAAATTATCGGGATTACAAATTGTTTAGGCATAAAAGAAAATTTATTTGTGTTTAGGAAACTTTAACCTTTTTCGAGCTCAGCGTTCAATAAATCCATATCTAATAGTACAAAGGTAAAATGTTTCGGTTTGTCTGTCGGTTAAATTTTCACGACATACCTAACAGGTAAAACGGAAATTTAAATAAATAAATAAATAAAAGCTCTGTTTACATGACTGTTAGGTAAATTTACACATTGCACTTATCTTGCGACTAAACTAAAAAAAAAATTTAGTACAGTGTTAGATATTTCCACCCTGAACATGAACAAAGACTACTTTTTATCCCGAAAAACAAAAAAGTTCCAGAATCTAAAAACCTAAATCCAGGCGAACTAAGTCACTATCATTATTCAATACCATACAAATATATAATATTAAATATATAAAACCTGGTTTTCTGACCTTTTCTGTTTGGATAGGCTAAGATAAACATTAAGCTTAGGGTCAGCGCATACAGACTGATTGGAATGAAGTGGAGTTATTTGGATAACACCCTAAGCTACCTAAGATACGAGTATGTATGTTGAAATTGTAAAACTGAAAACAAGCCAAGTAGGAGATGCCAGTTAAATCTCAGTATAGAGTGGTAAATAGGTGTGGCGGAGGCCTCGTGTTTCCAATTTTTTTTAGTGCACATTACAGATTTTTTCAGCACGTGCGGTTATTTAAGCGATTATCATCATACAATTTATTTATTTATTTAATATTTGTATTGTACCTATTTCCAACTCGAAAGTGCAGTATCTATACCTATGTTGGTTTGCCCTTCAATTTGCAACAGAGTAATACTGACTGATTTGATAGACTGATTTGAAGCGTACCCTAATCAGGGAAAATCAAAGAGTATTTCCGGGATTTTCCAAACCTAAAATCATGCGGACGAAGTCGCGGGCATCATCTAGTAAGGCCATAAACCAACGAACTCTAATGTTAACCCCAAGGCCACACTTCATATCTTTAACCCGTAGAGCGCACCATAATTATTACATTTAGTACTGAAATCCGGTAACACCTTCCCAAAGTCTTGAAAACAGAATTAATATACAAGAATTTCCATATTTCCTATCATAAATTAGGAATATTCCTACCGCGCTAGATTACAATAAAAATGTGTTATCTGGGATTTTAAAGGATACCTTTCTTTTCCAATTCGTTATCCAATGATATCTAGGATTCTAAAACATCGGGAGGTCCTGGGTTTTCCGGGATGAAATGTAACCCTAACTTTAAAAAAAAACAAATTATCTCAGGGTCTTTTAAACTTTACTATGCACTAAATTACTGTTAAATCTCTAGGAGGCTAGATTATAGGTACTAGATGACGCCCAAGAGGCTCAGAGAAATTATTTTTCTTATGGATTCGTATGGGATTTTTGTAGATTTTTTGTAGATATAGGGCATGTATATCACCTTTCGCTGCAGTGAAAAGCTATTAAATAAAAGTTACTATGCAAAAAAAGTGACATATTTTGTTAAATTGTACGACAAAATATATAAACAGTACTTGATGTACAATTTAACAATAACGTCACTTCCTTACAAGGTCAGATTGTATCTTTTAAATAATAGGGGGTAAACGGAGAATGCGATCTGTGTAAATTAAAACTTACATATTAATAAAATCTAGGCTAACACGGGGACTTTATTAGGAAGAGAGTTAGACATATTATTACTATCTCGATTTTTTTTATCAAGTTTTTCCAAACAAGTGGGTAAGTACTAAGTAGGACTTATTGAAAGTTGCTTCATAACAGTTCGTCCGGACTTGCCCAGGATGTTGGCAACCCTGAAGAACTACGACAAATCGCCATGGCAACGGATTCTAACCACTAAAGAGTGCTCTCACCCTGAGGTCAACAGCTCACTAGCAGCCTTAACACTTTCTTCGATCTACGTTCGATGACTTATTAAAATAACTGAAATTTTGTTGTAAATATAGCAGGAATGAACCAGTAACTGCTTATGAATTCCATGGAACAAGCTGATTAATAATAGTCGTAGATGTAGGAATATTAATCTGAGTTGAGTTATGATTAAATTACACGGTGTACCGAACCTAGGGACACCCAGCAAACGCTTTGAGTACGAAGGATTTTAATCTTACTTATCCTATCTTATACTTACGAGTATACGTACATTTGAAAATTTGGATGTTTTTGTGCCTGTACTGTAGTAGGTAAGTTTGGATTAGTTACTCCCAATAATTACTGAACCGATTTAGCTGAGAATGCATATATTTTATTCCGGAAAATTAAAGAGTTTCCGCGGGAATAAAATATAACTTAATCCACGCGGGCGAAGTCGCGAGCATCACATAGTCGATTTTTAGCCATACATAAGTAACTCGTGCGAAGCCGTGGCGGTAGTTTTTTTATATTTATAAAATAGTAATTTATCAAATTACTATTTTTAAGAGCAATCTCGTATTAAAAAGAATGAAACGACTTTAAGATCTTCATAAAGCTTTAGAAAAATACGAATAGGTTATTAAGTACTAACTGAATAGTTCCCAAAATAGTAACTTGAAGGAAATGGTAGATTGTCTACCGTAAAAAGAATTTCAGTTACGATACTGCCTCGTTGGTCTAGCGGTTTGCATGTTCGACTGCGGCCGACGAGGGCCCGAGTTCAGAGGCCCAATCGTCTAAGCAAATTTTAATAATTTGACAGCTCAAACTGTATCAGGAGTTCATACATGCTTTTTGACGTGCAGGCATCTATGAACTCCTTAAACAGGTCGGATTATCCGTTTGAAAAACGATTACGATTACAATTTCCTTGCACAATCGCGGGGCAAGTCACGGGTCGGGCCATAATTTAGACTAGAAATTCTCAGTACTAGCCCGGAGTTAGGAAGTTAGCGGTGTTTCTAACCCGTACCTCGGAGAGCACGTTAAGCCGTCGGTCCCGATTATTATCACTAACATAATAGTCTTACAGCCCGCCAAGCCGCATTGGATCAGCGTGGTGGGTCTAAACTCTAATTCCCTCTCTCCTATGAGAGTGGAGGCCTGTGCCCAGCAGTGGGACGTTAATAGGCTGGAGTGGTGGGTCTAAACTCTAATTCCCTCTCTCCTATAAGAGTGGAGGCCTGTGCTCAGCTGTGGGACGTTAATAGGCTGTAGCTGTAGTGGTGGTGGTTACGATAAAGAGCCAAAAAATAAAATTGCTGTTTTTTAATTTTAAAGGTACCTTAGTAGTTCATACTAGACCATAGAGTTAATATCATACAAGTTCTGGTGCTGCCACACTGCTGTTCAAAAATTTTTACAAACATTTTCATATATTAGAAATGGTTACATTATGTTAAGAATTATTAGATGTTTTGAGTGCTGCTACATTGATGAAAAATGAAAACAAACATTAATAACATTTGAAAACATGGAATCGGCTATCAGTTTGGATTTACGTTCTGAGGCGTCTACACGAAAATGGAAGAAGATTTTCTCATTGGATTGGCTTTTATTTTCACGCACGCTAGAACTGACCCCGCACTCTCCGCACCCTTTTGTCGCCTGGATACATGTTTACAAACAAATGATAACAAATGTTTTATTTGTTACAATTTGTTAACTAACAATTTTGTTGAGAAATGTTTACTAACATTACTAACGTTTTCTAACAATGTGATCAAATGTTGGTTAGAAAATGTTTACTAATGTTTGTAAACGTTTTTGAACAGCAGTGTGGCAGCACCAACTACCACTACTAACGAAACCAATTACCACTATTAACTAGACCAATTAAATTGAGCCCTTACAATTTATTTTATTGCCTTCTACATATACCTACCTTCTACCTATTTTTGCCTCTCCAAAAGAGGTTTTAGTAGGTTCTTTAGATTTTATCACTCCAAAGAACTAAAGTAAACCGTGTCAATGTAGGTGATCCAGATTTAGGGAAATTTATGTTTGTTTTGAATGCTAATCCATGCCTACTAAATAAGTGCTAGCACCCTTTTCAAGAACTAGCAAGTATGGCTCTCGTGCTTACTTATATTTTTTTTTAATCCACTGTACAGGGGCCATAGTACTTAGATAGAGCCATTTCACCAGTCCATTATAGCAACCCAAACCCGTAGACCCATACCTATAATTTGTGTCCATGTTTTGCAATAGTCTTGCACTAACCAGGGATTGTCCTTGGGTACACTCGCATAGTGCATAAAGGGATATTCGCTGATTGGTGTCACATTTCCTTTAGAGTAAAATTGTCTAACGGTCTGCGAGTTGGTTTCGGGCCCTCGTATGCCTTCCAAAGGTCCGGGATCCCATGGTCCCAAGATGGAAGAGACAGACATAATAATAATATACTTACTTATTTATTTATGCAAAAAATCAGGTTAGGTTTGCAATTTGTTACATTTTAAGTTTAACACTATATATTATTATTGATACATAATCTTTTAAAAGTTAGCGAAGTGCAAGTGAGTAAGTACTGTTATAATTTCTCAGTTGCTATTTTTTTATCTGGGCTTCCGAAGCTTAGATAAAAAAAAAGGTGGAACTACATAATATGTAAATAATAATAATAAATAAATAAATAATTCCACCTTAGAAATAGATTATATTATAATCTATTTCTAAGGTGGAACTGTGTTTCAGCTTCAGTGCCGAAAGCAGTACGCAGGCTTATTGGTTAATGCTAAAATTTGTAACATAACAAAATAAGGAGTACCTGAGTACTTATGTCAGAATATTACACTGAATTTAGCAAGTTGCGCAAAGCTATGTTTAAAATCCTTAGTACTCTATACCAATATCAGAATACGATAGTCTCTGTCTGCTACGCTTCAAAGGCCCATCTTTTCGACCGATTTTGATGAAATTCAATATTGAAGAGATAGGTTGCATTCCAGGGAAGGACACATGCCGGCAGGTGGTATGCATGTGTATTATTCTACCTTCCGAAATTTTATATCGTCTTCCTAATTGATGTGATTTTTATATAATATTGCTAAGTAAGTGGGTATTTTAATAATAATAAAGTGTCAGTTCTCATCAAGTGCTCGTTTCATTCACAACATGGTGACAGCGGTTGAAGTTTAAAATAATAATTACGGAGAATAGAAGCAGTGTATAATTGTGAGATAAGTTTTGGATGCAGTGTGCATAAGTTTTAAATAAATAGTGACGATGGAACACGCGCGGCCGCCGTCGGAATTATGCTTAGAAGGAGGGCCGGCGTGCCGTGCAACTGCGTGGCGAAAATGGCGGCAGCAGTTTTACGTCTTTTTAAAAGCGGCCGGTGTTCACAAGGAGTCAACGGATGTCCAAGCCAGTCTGTTGGTCAATTTGATAGGACCGGAGGGTTATGACATTTATACGACCTTTAAATATGCAAAGGATGAGAGTCGTGAAGATATCGAAACTTTGGTGAAAAAATTTAACGAACATTTTGGCACTAAGCAGAATACCACTATGGTTCGCTTCAAGTTTTTTACGCGAAATCAAGAATCCGGTGAGTCGATCGACGAGTACGTGACGGCTTTGAAACTTTTATCGGAACACTGTGAGTTCGAGCACTTAGAGGAGGGCCTTATCCGCGATAGAATAGTTTGCGGCGTAGCGGATAGCAAAGTACGGGACAGATTACTAAGGGCAGAAGAGCTAACTTTACAAAGTGCCTTGAAAATATGCCGGGCTAATGAGATGTCAATTGAAGAGAAGCAGAACATCGAGGGCGCCAAGGCGAAAGCTGATGAGGCGTGCGCGTCATCATCAACTGCAGTGGACGTCATACGGGGCGCGCGGACAGGCGGCCGAGCGGGCGGCTGGGCGCCGCGGGCGCAGCGTGGGCGCGGCTGGGCGCGCGGCGGCGGCGGCGGCGCTCGGAGCGCTGCGGCCCGCGGCCTAGCGCGGCCCGCGCAGGGATTCTCAGCGGATGCGGCGCGATCGCGGTCTTGTAAAAAATGTGGCGCGTTTCAGTGCGATGGTGATAATTACTGCCCGGCTCGCAGGGCTGTGTGTTTCTCGTGTGGTTCAGTAGGCCATTTTAAAAAATTGTGTGCTCTAAATCCACGAAAAAATGTGTATCAAATAGTGGAAAATAGTGATACAGATGAAGAATTATACATGATCTCTACGATCGACGGTGACTTAACTTGTAAGGACAATAACAGATGGTATGAAATTTTGCAATTATATAATAGTGTTAAAAAAGAGAAATTTAAACTCGATACCGGATCGGACCTAAACGTTATGTCCTTGGAAAAATATAAACAATTAGGTTTGCAGTTGTCATCCTTGCATCAAAACAACGTTAAGGCTCAATCTTTTTGTGGTAATGAAATACCGATACTGGGTTCGTGTTATATTTCCTGGATATATAAAAATTGTCTGTATAATCTCAATTTTTGCATTTGTAGAAATGATTGTGAGAGCGTGTTAGGCAAATATGCTTGTGAGAAATTAGGTATTGTGAAACGTGTGTACACTATAAATATAGATATGTATGCTGATTTATTTAAAGGGTTAGGTAAGTTACCGGGTGAGTATAAGATCATTATTGATTCTGGGGTACAACCGTCGGTCTGTCCGGTCAGAAAAATACCTATTGGCGTTCGTGATAAGTTAAAAGTAGAATTAGAGCGTATGGAAGGTATGGGTGTTATAAGGAAGGTGTCGCATCCTACCGAATGGGTGAACGCGATAGTAGTAGTAGCGAAGAAAAATGGTAGTTTACGTGTATGTCTCGATCCGCGGCCGCTAAACCGGGCGGTGCGACGCGCGCACTACCCGCTGCCGACGCTCACGGAAATAGCTGCCAAGTTGCAGGGCGCACGATATTTTAGCAAGTTAGATGCTAGATCGGGATATTGGATGATTCAGATTGATAATGAAAGTGCGGATTTATGTACGTTTGGAACACCCTTCGGACGTTATCAATTTTTACGCTTACCTTACGGAATTAATTGCGCCTCGGAGGTATTCCATGCTCGAGTGCGGCAACTTCTGGAAGATCTGGAGGGTGTAGATTCGTTCGTGGACGATATCATCGTATGGGGAACGACTATGGCGCAGCACGATGAAAGGCTAAAATGTTTATTAGAAAGGGCAAGGCAAGTAGGTATAAAATTTAATAGAGAAAAGTGTGAGTTTAGGGTTCAGGAAGTGAGTTATTTAGGGCACACGTTCAGCTCGGAGGGCATGGCGATCGACAAAAGTAAGCTTAAGGCTATCGAGGATATGCCTACCCCGCAAAATAGGTCTGCTTTAGAGCGGTTCCTCGGTATGGTCAACTATTTGTCTAAATTTATTACGAATTATTCTGAAATAGCATCACCTCTGCGCGGCTTATTGAAAAAAGACGTAGTGTGGTGTTGGGAAGAGGCGCACGAGAAGGCCGTGCGCGAGTTGAAGCAGAAGTTGTGCGCGGCGCCCGTGCTGGCGCTGTACTCGCCGCGCGAGCCCGTGCTGCTGTCCGTGGACGCGAGCTCGCGCGCGCTCGGCGCCGTGCTGCTGCAGGCGGGCCGCCCCGTCGAGTTTGCGTCCTCCACTCTCACTGACACGCAAACTAGGTATGCGCAAATTGAAAAGGAGTTGCTTGCCATTGTATTCGCTCTAGAGCGATTTCATCAATATCTGTTTGGCCGAGGTGACATCACAGTCGAAACGGATCATAAGCCTCTAGAAGCCTTATTTAATAAATCGTTGGATGCGGTACCTGCGCGGTTGCAGCGCATGATGTTAAGAATTCAAGGTTACAACTTTAAGGTAGTGTACAAGCCGGGCAAATATATGTTCGTTGCGGACACACTGTCGCGCGCTCCGCTACCGGAATTGATGAAAAATAACGTCTCGGTTGAAATAGAGGAGCAGTCGTGTTTTGTTATTAATAATGTTCGATTTACTGATGAAAAAATTAAATTAATTAAAGAATATATTGACTCGGACGAAGAATGCCAAAGTATTATCAAGTACATAAAAGATGGATGGCCAGTAAATAAGTATAGTGTCGATGAATGTGTGCGGCAATTATGGTCTTATAGAGAATGTTTCGAATACATAGATAACATTATTTTAAAAGACAACTTGGTGTATATACCTCGAGGCCTTCGTGCAGAAATGATAAACCGCGTTCATGAGGGCCACATGGGCATCGACCGGTGCAAGCGACGTGCTCGAGAGGTAATGTTTTGGCCGGGCATGTCGCGCGACGTGGAGCGTGCGGTGCGCCGGTGTGCGACGTGCGTGGAACTCAAGCCGCGACCCTCGCGCGAGCCCATGATACCACACGAGATACCGGATATTCCATGGTCGAAGGTAGGCTCGGATATTTTTCAATATCGGAATAAATACTTTTTGATTCTCGTAGATTATTTTTCAAACTTTATTGAGGTTAGCGCGCTGAGTAGTATAGGAAGTAAGGCGGTAATACGAGCTATGAAGGATCAATTCGCTAGGCACGGAATTCCAGTCCAGCTGGTGACGCACGGAGGTCCAGCTTACACCTCAAAGGAATTTGCCGATTTCCGGTCCAAATGGGGTTTTGCGCATGTCACTACGTCACCCAACTATCCTCAAGCTAATGGCCGAAGTGAAAAAAGCGTACAAACAATTAAAAACATATTAATTAAAGCGACTAACTCAGGATCTGATTTTTATTTGGGTTTGTTGAACTTTAGAGCGTGCCCACGCGACGGGTTAAGTTCTCCGGCTGAACTGCTCATGGGGCGCAGATTAAATACCAGGCTACCGGCGCATGGGCCCTGCCGTGATAATACCGCAGATTACCAAAGCATCTTGTTTAAGCAGGCTAAAAGTAAAACTTATTACGATCAACATTCGCGACCCTTGCCCGAGCTGGTGCCCGGGCAGGGTGTTGTTATGATCGACGAAGGCAGACGTAAACATGCTGTAGTGCAAGGTACGGCGCCTCAACCGCGCTCGTATTTCGTTCAGGACAACGTGTCCGGGAGGCGATATAGACGAAATAGACGTCACTTGCTTGGTATACCTCCAACCGAAGTTTGCGCAACGCCTAAGGAGGAGGATAAGTGGAGTAGCGCGGAAAGTGACGATCATAGTACTCCGCAGCAAAATCGTTCCACTGCTACTACTACCGCGGAACCCCCCACGGTCTATGATAGTGAGAATTCACCAACCATTGATGATAAATATGCAAATAAACTGACAACACGCAGACCGGCGGCTGTCAAAGCTCGCATGAATTTAAAACATATGAAATGATGAGATTGTAAGTAGTGAATAAATAGTAAGTGCATGAATAGTATTAATATAGGATATTAAAAATGTATAAGATAGGATTAGGTGCGTATTATTTAAATATAAATACATATGCCTATCATAAAATTAAAATAAAACTACATGTAATACTTAAAAAATAAAAGGGAAAGATGATGTGATTTTTATATAATATTGCTAAGTAAGTGGGTATTTTAATAATAATAAAGTGTCAGTTCTCATCAAGTGCTCGTTTCATTCACAACACTAATTACGCGTGAAATAGCAATTTTGAGCTTTCAGTATAGGTAATTGCAAAATCGCGTCCTTGGGCAAAGGCCTTGAGGGTGGAGGTTAGGTGGTAGTTGGTGGTACCTTTCCATTGTGCGTAGTGTTTGTGGTACCGTCGCCACGGTAACGCCGATGAGTGGTACTAACCGCTATAAGCATTAAGCATATTCTACGGTCTGCAAAAAAAGTATGTGTATATGTTTCTAAATCTACTTTTAATATAAATATCAAATCTAATTCTTTGAGTATTCTTTGAGTAATACCTAATCTAATTCTTTCATTATTTCATCCAGATCCGAACAAACATCAAACCATCCATACATCCATCCATCCATCCAAACTTTCGCATTCATAATATTATTACTAGTATAGATAAAAGTAGCCTATTGCATCCCCAGCATTGCATAGACGGACGGACAAAATAAGTTTTATTAAAATAAGTATTATATGAACCGTTAAAAGATAACAGGTAGACAGACAGACACACTTTCGCATTTATCTATTTATTAAGCGCAGTTTTACGCATCCTGCTAAAAGAAGGCATTATTTCATTAAGTTATACCATTCACCAACATTATATTACATTTTTGCATAAAGTTCTCGGAAGGTGTGGAGCCATTGCTGACAGCAATGAACAGAATCTTAAAATAATCAATCTTTTTAACGGAAATATGCTTGGAGAAAGAGAAATAATATGGTCTGATGGTAAAATATACTATTATTATAAAAAATTGGAAATTGTGATTGAATTAATTTACTGAACACATCATGGTGTGCTAACTCGTATAAGTATTTTATGAACCAGCCATAGCCTGCTTTAAAAAAAAATTGGGTACACATTAGGTACACATGGGTACCTACATATTTTTTTTTACTTTCGTAGCTTTAGTTTTACGATACCGTAATTTATTATCACCGTTATATTTTTTATGTATGTAATTGGACGTCAATAAGTGATAAATAAATATTGATTGATTGATATGCTAACCTTACAATATTTATAGAAGTGTTGCGTAAAAGGGGATTATAATCTTCTTGATCATTTGATGCATTAGAAAATGGATTGTCAATCAGCTAAGAAAATAAGAAAAAATGAAAATCATGTCGTCATTTCGGTAGGTAAGTAAATACGTAAGTAAGTTTCGGTAAGTGGTTTGAAATCTCTTAAAAAGTATTTTGAGGAAGCTCTGATTAACTCCGTACTAATAAAAAGTATGAGATTCAAAATAAGTATTGGATACTAAGAAACTTGAAATCGTAATAAGTATTTTTAAAGTAAAATGTCAGCATACCAAAGTTTGTTTATTTAAAAAATCAACACGCGATAACAGCAACTGACATGAAAATATAAACTCGCGGAAAACTATGTATTTTTTTACTTATATTGATATAAATCCGCCATTGTAACGTAATGTGAGTTATCGTATTATTTAGCGTACATATTGACGCAAAATAGGTACACATTAGAAGTGCTAATAAATCTTGAGCGCATACCTATTCTCGCGTAACGTTAAAGAACCTAGTATTATCACATATTATTGGGAGTGCACATCATAAAGAACCCTTTAAAAATATTCTTAAATACGTGCTAGAAATATAAAAAAATGATTGCTTTGTTAAGTTTTTCGTGTGAATTAAATGATTTTTGCTAATCAGTGATTTAATAAAACAAAAGGAAATTAAGAATGCTAGAACATTTTGTACATAGCATAGAAAATAATAATAAGACGGTGAAATCACACAGTAAGTTAATTTAATCACAGGTTATTTCTTAGGCATTTCATTTCTGCGATTAAAATTAAAGAAATTAATTATGAAATTATTTTCACGATAAATGGATTAAAATAAATATCTGCGTTTCTTGCGGGTTCTTCTCATTAGAATCTTCTCACTGAACCGATGTTCGGGTATAGTTCCATCTGTGAGCTTATCTGATCCGGTGACATCGTCGCTATTTCTAATAGATATTAAAAAAAAACTGAACAGGCTAAATTAGTTCAAATTTTGTCCACCGGGGCAGATAAGTTTGTGAAACAAGCCATGCTTTTTATTGCAGGCATCTATGAACTCCAAAAATAGGTCGATTATCGGTTTGACACATTGATGTAGAATTTTTTTAGTACCTATACTAGATGTAGGATTAGCGCTTCAAAAATGTCCCCGACAAATTACAGCACAAATACGAAAGTGCTCTTATTTGACTTTAGTACGGGCCAACCTTAGCCAACATAACGACGCGTCAAAATGCTGCAGTGCTCATATAAAAAGTGTGCTAATATCCTTTGGCCAATGTTTGTGACAATGCGTCAAATATTGTAACAAACATTGACTGTTCTGGATAGACGGGATGCATGGAGTAGTGTTGGTGTTTTAAAAGTATTGTTGCTTAGTGATTCCCTGGTAATCCATTTCGTTATGCAGTAGAGTTGTTTAAGCCATTATATTATACTATATATAGCTCAATTACCACTGATTCACTGACTCACTGACTGACTCATTGACATAATTGTTCTCCTAGAAAGAGACAGAAAACGATATAATGATGTACGGGAGATGTGTTCGGGTGCGCGAGTCGAGTAGGGAAAAATTATGATATTTCGGAAAAACAAGATGGCGGCCGACGTGATTCTTGCAACTCTTTTGTTTTTCAACCGATTTCGTTACAACTCGCAACGATTGAAGAAACTAGGAAACGATTTATAGAAAAAGTGGAAAAAATTGGAAAAACAAGATGGCGGCTGAGCTGTAGTGTTTTGAAATTTTTGATTTTTCGACCCCGAACCGCGGCGCCACAGATCCGAAACGGCGTGGTCGAGCGTAATATTTTTTTCTCTTTTCGCCTACAAATATCCTGTATTTTGACAGAAAGGGAGTGATTTTTAAAAATTCAAGATGGCGGCTGTCGCGGCGGCTGTTCGGTCTGAGGCACGAAAAAATGCAATTTTAAAATTCAATTTTCTCACCGTTGGCAACGTCAGAGCGTTTCGACTTCTAGGGGGCGATTGTGTGTACCGTCTCGAAGAATGGATTGGGGAAAAAAAATTACCCCATTTCTAGGGAAATTTACAAGATTTTCCCCAAAAATTAAAAAATCGAAATACGTATTTTTTGCAAAGTTCGAGTACGAGCGACCACGTGTCCCACTTGTACGAATGATGTTTGGGTATTTCCGTCGCCGAGGTCTGGCAACACTGGAATTTATCAAAGTAAAAGTGATTTTCGACATGGCCTTTTTTCAGGAGCAATCATTTCGGCTGGGTGCGAGCGAGATGAAAAATTGAAACGTCATCAGGAGCGGTATATCCTGTACTTTACGGGAAAATTATGAAACTATGTAAAATGCTTCTGTGAAACGAGGTGGCGGCCATTTTGTATTCTTTTTGTGTTTTTGAAAATTTCGATCATGATTTTGAGGCAGTTGGCAACATTTGGGAAAGTTGACATGTAGGGATCGATTGTGTAGCTCGACTGGCAGTATCGAGATATCTAAACAGTGTTGCCACATTTGGGGAAGTTTTCGAGATTTTCCCCAAAAATGTCCTCCTGTAAAATTTTGTATGAAAATTTTTTTTTCACTGATGGCTCCGTATAGAAGTCAGAAAATATAACTTGAAAAAAAATATGGAGACAGCTGATGATTGAGGATTTCGGAGACGGGTAAAGGGCAAGGCCAAGGTATTGAAGATAGGTGGGGGGTCCTCGAACTAATGTCACTCGGAACCACATCCAATTGGCGATGAGTTTAAAAAAAACTCGAAAATGGTGGATTCAAGATGGCCGCCATACAAATTTCGTCAGTGTCTATCTCGGAGAGTATAAGAGATGGAAGTGTGGTTTCTTGGCAAGAGATGATCAGGACGAGGAGGTCTATTTAGCGAAATGAAAAAAAATTCAAGATGGCGGAATATTTTTTTTCGTACCAAATTATATGGCGATTAGGAACTTTATAAGGACTGGGTACTTCTAACGAATATTTGGAAGAAAAATGTGAAGCGAGTTGATGATTGAGGATATCGGAGACGGGTGAAGAGCACGGCCAGGATATTGTAGAAAGAGGGGGTGTGTTCGACCATATGCATGAAAAAAAACAAACATAAAACTACCAACATACCCGCATAATTGTTCTACTAAAAAAAGGCAGAAAACGATACAATGATGTATGGGAGATGTATTCGGGCGCGGGATGGAAGTAGGGAAAAATTATGACCTTTTGGAAAAACAAGCTGGCGGCCGACGTGATTCTTGCAACTCTTTTGTTTTCCAACCGATTTCGTTACAACTCGTAATGATTAAAGGAATTAGTAAGCGAACAATACAAAATGTAGAAAAAATTGTAAAAACAAGATGGCGGCCGAGCTGTAGTATTTTCAAATTTTTGATTTTCCGACCCCGAACCGCAGCGCTACAGATCCGAAACGGGGTAGTTCATGTACTGGTAATACGTTCGGGTGCGGGATGGGATTAGGGAAAATATGACATTTCGGAAAAACAAGATGGCGGCTGACGTGCTTTTTGTAACTTTATTATTTTCCAACCGATTTCGTTACAACTCGCAACTATTAAAGAAATTAGTAAACGATTAATAGAAAAAGTGGAAAAAATTAGAAAAACAAGATGGCAGCTGAGCTGTAGTGTTTTGAAATTTTTGATTTTTCGACCCCGAACCGCGGCGCCACAGATCCGAAACGGCGTGGTCGAGCATGATATTTTTTTCTCTTTTAGCCTACAATTATCCTGTATTTTGACAGCATGGGAGTGGTTTTTAAAAATTCAAGATGGCGGCTGTCGCGGCGGCCGTTTGGTCTGAGGTACGAAAAAACGCAATTTTAAAATTCAATTTTCTCACAGTTGGCAACGTCGGAGCGTTTCGACTTCTATGGGGCGATTGTGTGTACCGACTCGAAGAATGGATTGGGGAAAAAAATTTACCCCATTTATCGGGAAATTTTCAAGATTTTCCCCAAAAATTAAAAAATCGAAATACGTATTTTTGGCAAAGTTCGAGTACGAGCGACTACGTGTCCCACTTGTACGAATGATGTTTGGGTATTTCCGTCGCCGAGGTCTGGCAACACTGGAATTTATCAAAGTAAATGTGATTTTCGACATGGTCTCTTTTCAGGAGCTATCATTTCGGCTGGGTGCGAGCGAGATGAAAAATTGAAACGTCATCAGGAGCGGTATATCCTGTAGTTTATGGGAAAATTATGAAACTATGTCAAATGTTTCTGTGAAACGAGGTGGCGGCCATTTTGTATTATTTTTGTGTTTTTGAAAATTTCAATCATGATTTTGAGGCAGTTGGCAACATTTGGGAAAGTTGACATGTATGGATCGATTGTGTAGCTCGACCGGCAGTATCGAGATATCTAAACAGTGTTGCCACATTATGGGTAGTTTTCGAGATTTTCCCCAAAAATGACATCCTGTAAAATTTTGTATGAAATTTTTTTTTTCACTGATGGCTTCGTGTAGAATCAGAAAATATAACTTGAAAAAAAATATGGAGACAGCTGATGATTGAGGATTTCGGAGACGGGTAAAGGGCACGGCCAAGGTATTGAAGATAGGTGGGGGGTCCTCGAACTAATGTCACTCGGAACCTCATCAAATTGGCGATGAAATTAAAAAAAACTCCAAAATGGTGGATTCAAGATGGCCGCCATACAAATTTCGTCAGTGTCTATCTCGGAGAGTATAAGAGATGGAAGAGTGGTTTCTTGGCAAAAGATGATCAGGACCTGAAGGTCTACTTGATGAACAGGAAAAAAATTCAAGATGGCGGAATTTATTTTTCCAAAGAAAATATATGGCCAATATTGAAGATTACTACAAGACTGTGCAAGATTTTGATACGGTTCCGTTTTACCCACGACGGGGCTCCCTACGATTACGAAACAGGAAACTGGTACTAAAATTTTAAAAAATCAGCGCCATTTTGAAATTCTTTGTTAATTGACCGATTTCGTTCAAAATCGATATTTAGGACTCTCTGGGGATACAAAACAGGAAACCGATACCAAAATTTTAAAAAATCAGCGCCATTTTGAAATTCTTTGTTAATTGACCGATTTCGATTAAAATCGATATTTAGGACTCCCTGGAGATACAAAACAGGAAACCGATAGCAAAATTTTAAAAAATCAGCGCCATTTTAAAATTCTTTGTTAATGGACCGATTTCGTTCAAAATCGATATTTAGGGCTCCCTGGGATTTCAATACAGGAAACTGTTACCAAAGTTTTAAAATATCAGCGCCATTTTGAAATTCTTTGTTAATCGATCGATTTCTTTCAAAATCGATATTTAGGGGTCCCTGGGATTACAAAACAGAAAACTGATACCAAAGTTTTAGAAAATCAGCGCCATTTTTAAATTCTTTGTTAATTGACCGAATTCGTTCAAAATCGTATAGTTAAGTCTGTACTACTTGTAAGTCAAACCACAACCCGTGAACTGCTTTAGCAGCTCGCGCACAGGGCGAATTATTATTATTATTTTATTATACTATATATAGCTCAATTACCACTGATTCACTGACTCACTCACTGACTCATTGACATAATTGTTCTCCTAGAAGGAGACAGAAAACGATATAATGATGTACGGGAGATGTGTTCGGGTGCGGGAGTCGAGTATGGAAAAATTATGACATTTCGGAAAAACAAGATGGCGGCCGACGTGATTCTTGCAACTCTTTTGTTTTCCAACCGATTTCGTTACAACTCGCAACGATTGAAGAAACCAGGAAACGATTAATAGAAAAAGTGGAAAAAATGGGAAAAACAAGATGGCGGCCGAGCTGTAGTGTTTTGAAATTTTTGATTTTTCGACCCCGAACCGCGGCGCCACAGATCCGAAACGGCGCAGTCGAGCATGATTTTTTTTTCTCTTTTCGCCTACAGCTATCCTGTATTTTGACAGAACGGGAGTGGTTTTTAAAAATTCAAGATGGCGGCTGTCGCGGCGGCCGTTCGGTCTGAGGTACGAAAAAATGCCATTTTAAGATTCAATTTTCTCACAGTTGGCAACGTCGGAGCGTTTCGACTTGTACGGGGCTATTGTGTGTACAGACTCGAGGTATGGATTGGGGAAAAAAAATTACCCCATTTCTAGGGAAATTTTCAAGATTTACCCCAAAAATTAAAAAATCGAAATACGTATTTTTTGCAAAGTTCCAGTATGAGCGACTACGTGTCCCACTTGTACGAATGTCATTTGGGTATTTTCGTCACCGAGGTCTGGCAACACTGGAATTTATCAAATAAAAGTGATTTTCGACATGGTCTTTTTTCAGAAGCAATCATTTCGGCTGGGTGCGAGCGAGATGAAAAATTGAAACGTCATCAGGAGCGGTATATCCTGTAGTTTACGGGAAAATTATGAAACTATGTAAAATGCTTCTGTGAAACGAGGTGGCGGCCATTTTGTATTCTTTTTGTGTTTTTGAAAATTTCGATCACGATTTTGAGGCAGTTGGCAACATTTGGGAAAGTTGACATGCAGGGATCGACTGTGTAACTCGACCGGCAGTATCGAGATATCAAAACAGTGTTGCCACATTTGGGGTAGTTTTCGAGATTTTCCCCAAAAATGTCCTCCTGTAAAATTTTGTATGAAAAATTTTTTTTTCACTGATGGCTTCGTATATAAGTCAGAAAATATAACTCGAAAAAAAATATGGAGACAGCTGATGATTGAGGATTTCGGAGACGGGTAAAGAGCACGGCCAAGGTATTGAAGATAGGTGGGGGGTCCTCGAACTAATGTCACTCGGAACCTCATCCAATAGACAAAGAGCAAAAAAAAAATTCAAAGTGGCGGAATTAAGATGGCTGCCATACAAATTTGTTTGGTGTCTATCTCAGAAAGTATAAAAGATGGAAGAGTGGTTTCTTGGCAAGAGATGATCAGGACGAGGAGGTCTATTTAGCAAAATGAAAAAAAATTCAAGATGGCGGAATATTTTTTTTCATACCAAATTATATGGCGATTAGGAACTTTATGGGGACTGGGTACTTCTAACGAATATTTGGGAGAAAAATGTGAAGCGAGTTGATAATTGAGGATTTCGGAGACGGGTGAAGACCGCGGCCAGGATATTGTAGAAAGAGGGGGGAGTTCGACCAAATGCATGAACCTACTAAAAAGAGGCAGAAAACGAGACAATGATGTATGGGAGATGTGTTCGGGTGCGCGATGGGAGTAAAGAAAAATTATGACATTTCAGAAAAACAAGATGGCGGCCGACGTGCTTTTTGTAACTTTTTTGTTTTCCAACCGATTTCGTTACAACTCGTAATGATTGAAGAAATTAGTAAACGATCAATACAAAAAGTAGAACAATTTAGAAAAACAAGATGGCGGCTGAGCTGTAGTATTTTCAAATTTTTGAATTTTCAACCCCGAACCGCAGCGCTACAGATCCGAAACGGGGTAGTTCATGTACTGGTAATACGTTCGGGTGCGGGATGGAATTAGGGAAAAATTATGACATTTCGGAAAAACAAGATGGCGGCTGACGTGCTTTTTGTAACTTTTTTATTTTCCAACCGATTTCGTTACAACTCGCAATGATTGAAGAAATTAGTAAACGATCACTACAAAAAAGTAGAAAAAATTGGAAAAACAAGATGGCGGCCGAGCTGTAGTGTTTTGAAATTTTTGATTTTTCGAGACTGTGTAGAACTATGCAAGATTTTGATACGATTCCGTTTTACCCACGACGGGGCTCCCTGCGATTACAAAGCAGGAAACAGGTACTAAAATTAAAAAAAATTAGCGCCATTTTGAAATTCTTTGTTAATTGACCGATTTCGATCAAAATCGATATTTAAGACTCCCTGGAGTTACAAAACAGGAAACTGAAACCAAAGTATTAAAAAATAAGCGCCATTCTGAAATTCTTTGTTAATGGACCGATTTCGTTCAAAATCGATATTCAGGGCTTCCTCTGATCACAAAACAGGAAACTCATACCAAAAGTTAAAAAAATCAACGCCATTTTTAATAATTTTGCTATAATCATAATAAATGTCTGTACTACTTGTAAGTCAAACCACAACCCGTGAGCTGCTTTAGCAGCTCGCGCACAGGGCGAAACACTAGTTATACTATATATAGCTCGATTACCACTGACTGACTCACTCACTGACTGACTCATTGACATAATTGTTCTCCTAGAAAGAGACAGAAAACGATACAATGATGTACGGGAGATGTGTTCGGGTGCGGGAGTCGAGTAGGGAAAAATTATGACATTTCGGAAAAACAAGATGGTGGCCGACGTGATTCTTGCAGCTCTCTTGTTTTCCAACCGATTTTGTTTAAACTCGCAATTATTGAAGAAATTAAAAAACGGTCAATAGAAAAAGTGGAAAAAATCGGAAAAACAAGATGGCGGCCGAGCTGTAGTGTTTTGAAATTTTTGATTTTTCGACCCCGAACCGCGGCGCCACAGATCCGAAACGGCGTTGTCGGACGTAATATTTTTTTCTCTTTTCGCCTACAATTATCCTGTATTTTGACAGAACGGGAGTGGTTCTTAAAAATTCAAGATGGCGGCTGTCGCGGCGGCCGTTCTATTTGAGGTATGAAAAAACGCAATTTTTAAATTCAAATTTCTCACAGTTGGCAACGTCGGAGCGATTCAATTTCTATGGGGCGATTGTGTGTACAGACTCGAACTATGGATTGAGGAAATAAAATTACCCCATTTCTCGGGAAATTTTCAAGATTTACCCCAAAAATTAAAAAATCGAAATACGTATTTTTTGCAAAGTTCGAGTACGAACGACCACGTGTCTCACTTGTACGAATGACGTTTGGGTATTTTCGTCGCCGAGGTCTGGCAACACTGGGATTTATCAAAGTAAAAGTGATTTTCGACATGGTCTTTTTTCAGGGGCTATCATTTCGGCTGGGTGCGAGCGAGATGAAAAATTGAAACGTCATCAGGAGCGGTATATCCTGTAGTTCACGGGAATATTATGAAACTATGTAAAATGCTTGTGTGAAACGAGGTGGCGGCCATTTTGTATTCTTTTTGTGTTTTTGAAAATTTCGATCACGATTTTGAGGCAGTTGGCAACATTTGGGAAAGTTGACATGTAGGGATCGACTGTGTAACTCGACCGGCAGTATCGAGATATCAAAACAGTGTTGCCACATTTGGGGTAGTTTTCGAGATTTTCCCCAAAAATATCCTCCTGTAAAATTTTGTATGAAAAATTTTTTTTTCACTGATGGCTTCGTATAGAAGTCAGAAAATATAACTCGAAAAAAATATGGAGACAGCTGATGATTGAGGATTTCGGAGACGGGTAAAGGGCACGGCCAAGGTATTGAAGATAGGTGGGGGGTCCTCGAACTAATGTCACTCGGAACCTCATCCAATAGACAAAGAGCAAAAAAAAAATTCAAAATGGCGGAATTAAGATGGCTGCCATACAAATTTGTTTGGTGTCTATCTCAGAAAGTATAAAAGATGGAAGAGTGGTTTCTTGGCAAGAGATGATCAAGACGAGGAGGTCTATTTAGCAAAATGAAAAAAAAATTCAAGATGGCGGAATATTTTTTTTCATACCAAATTATATGGCGATTAGGAACTTTATGGGGACTGAGTACTTCTAACGAATATTTGGGAGAAAAATGTGAAGCGAGTTGATGATTGAGGATTTCGGAGACGGGTGAAGACCGCGGCCAGGATATTGTAGAAAGAGGGGGGAGTTCGACCAAATGCATGAACCTACTAAAAAGAGGCAGAAAACGATACAATGATGTATGGGAGATGTGTTCGGGTGCGCGATGGGAGTAAAGAAAAATTATGACATTTCAGAAAAACAAGATGGCGGCCGAGGTGATTCTTGCAACTCTTTTGTTTTCCGACCGATTTCGTTACAACTCGCAATGATTGAAGATATTTGTAAACGATCAATAGAAAAAGTGGAAAAAAAATTGAAAAACAAGATGGCGGCTGACGTGATTTTTGCAACTCTTTTGTTTTCCAACTGATTTCATTATAACTCGCAATTATTGAAGAAATTAGTAAACAATCAATATAAAAAGTAGAAAAAATTGGAAAAACAAAATGGCGGCCGAGATATAATGCTTTAAAATTTTTGATTTTTCTACCTCAAACCGCGGCGTCACAGATCTGAAACGGGGTAGTTCATGTATAGGAGATGTGTTCGCGTGCGCGATAAGAGTAGGAAAAAATTATAATATTTCGGAAAAACAAAATGGCGGCTGATTTGCTGAAATCAACCGATCGAAGCATAATAAATAGATAGGGGGGTGCTCGACCAAATGTCATTCGACACTTCATCCAATAGACAATGAGCTGAAAAAAATTCAAAATGGCAGATTTAAGATGGCTGCCATAGAAATTTAATTGTTGTCTAACTCAGAAAGTATAAATGACGGAAGAGAGGTTTCTTGGCAAAATATCATAAGGACCTGAAGATCTACTTGATGAAAAGGAAAAAAATTCAAGATGGCGGAATTTATTTTTGCATAGAATATAAAAGGCGAAAATTGAAGAGACTACAAGTGTAGAACTACTATGCAAGATTTTGATACTTTTCCGTTTAACCCTCGACGGGGCTCCCTGGGATTACAAAACAGGAAAATTATTCCAAAATTTTAAAAAACCGCCGCTATTTTGAAATAATTTGTTTATTTGCTGATTTCGTTCAAAATCGATATTTAGGGCTCCCTGGGCCTGGGGTTACAAAACAGGAAAATGTTATCAAAATTAAAAAAAACAGCGCCATTTTGAAATTCTTTGTAAATTGACCAATTTCGTTCAAAATCGATATTTAGGACTACCTGAGATTACAAAACAGGAAACTGGTACCAACATCTTAAAAAATCAGCGCCATTTGAAATTCTTTGTTAATTGACCGATTTCGTTCAAAATCGATATTTAGGACTCCGTGGGATCACAATACAGGAAATGTTACAAAAATTTTAAAAAACCAGCGCCATTTTGAAATTCTTCGTTAATTAACCGATTTCGTTCAAAATCGATATTTAGGGCTCCCTGGGATTACAAAACAGGAAACTGGTACCAACATTTTAAAAATCAGCGCCATTTTGAAATTCTTTGTTAATTGTCTGATTTCGTTCAAAATCGATATATGAGGATCCCTAATATTACAAAACAGGAAACTGTTACCAAAATTTATAAAATCAGCGTTTTTTTGAAATTATTTGTTAATTGACCGATTTCGTTTAAAATCTATATTGAGGACTCCCTGGGGTTAAAAAACAGGAAACTGAAACCAAAATTTTAAAAAATCAGCGCCATTTTGAAATTCTTTGTTAATGGACCGATTTCGTTCAAAATCGATATTTAGGGCTCCCTGGGATTTCAATACAGGAAACTGTTACCAAAATTTTAAAAAACCGCCGCTATTTTGAAATAATTTGTTTATTTGCTGATTTCGTTCAAAATCGATATTTAGGGCTCCCTGGGCCTGGGGTTACAAAACAGGAAAATGTTATCAAAATTAAAAAAAACAGCGCCATTTTGAAATTCTTTGTAAATTGACCAATTTCGTTCAAAATCGATATTTAGGACTACCTGAGATTACAAAACAGGAAACTGGTACCAACATCTTAAAAAATCAGCGCCATTTGAAATTCTTTGTTAATTGACCGATTTCGTTCAAAATCGATATTTAGGACTCCGTGGGATCACAATACAGGAAATGTTACAAAAATTTTAAAAAACCAGCGCCATTTTGAAATTCTTCGTTAATTAACCGATTTCGTTCAAAATCGATATTTAGGGCTCCCTGGGATTACAAAACAGGAAACTGGTACCAACATTTTAAAAATCAGCGCCATTTTGAAATTCTTTGTTAATTGTCTGATTTCGTTCAAAATCGATATATGAGGATCCCTAATATTACAAAACAGGAAACTGTTACCAAAATTTATAAAATCAGCGTTTTTTTGAAATTATTTGTTAATTGACCGATTTCGTTTAAAATCTATATTGAGGACTCCCTGGGGTTAAAAAACAGGAAACTGAAACCAAAATTTTAAAAAATCAGCGCCATTTTGAAATTATTTGTTAATTGACCGATTTCGTTCAAATTCGACAACTGATGATCCCTAATATCCCCAAAACCACAACCCGTGAGCTGCTTTAGCAGCTCGCGCACAGGGCGAAACACTAGTCTAAAATATACAGATAACATTAATTATGTTCAAATTCATTTTGATAAAATTGATATTACTGGAAACACACATACCTTAGTTACATAAATACACATAAAATACATGGGTACATAAAGATATTATATACTTTACATAAATATTTTATAAAAAATGTAGTAAAAAATAATAAAAGCCGCAAAGGCTAAATCTGAATAAAGTTTACTTGGTACTTTTTAAGTTTACGTGTAATACGTCAATAAAACGTAGATTTTTAACCTTGATATTAATTTGAAAATGAAACTAAGTAAGGAAAATTTAATTTTAAGTTTAAATCTTACTTCTTAAACAAATGTTAGGTAGTTTAGTTTTAGTTTCCTCATGTTTTTACACAGATACTTATGCATATCATAACATTGTATAGTTATAAATATTGATAGAAGAGGAGAGAGTACGCCATTTAAACCTACGTGGTTTTTCGCAGTGCTACCCACCAAAACTGTATCAATATTTATTTTGATAAATAAAACATTCTGTACAAGTATAACACATAAGTGAGTTGCTGGGGCGCGTAAGCTAGTAATAAATATACACGACCACATACCACCACGATATACAACTTTTAAAAAATCAGCAACTCCATGTCTCCATTGTTCTATTTGAATTTCGTTCCATTGAATTTTTTGTTTTTGCCTTTTTACAAAGACAAAAGGTCTTTAATATAAACATACTACATTCGTAATTCAACTTAAAATCTAAGTTTTAAGGTATATAATAAATTGACGTTGTTGATATTGACAATGTGATGCCAAGAGTTGCGTCTTGTTCCAAAATAGTGTAAAGGTATCAATTTGGCAACATATGAAGTACCTTATTGCTTACACATTAAGTTTTATTTTAATAATAAATATTTTTGTACTTATTTTAAAAATTACTTTTTGTTTTGGATTGAAAGCTTTTCTCTGATGACAGAACGTCTTAAAAATTAATATTTTCTAATCGTAATGTAGCTTTATGTGTTAAACTTATAAGGTGCATAATTAACTGAAGTTGTTGCTAATATAATACCTTTTTCTACATTTCCCACTCAGCATACAAATGTTTATGTGTGTGTAAATTGGGACATTTTTGCGATATTTTTTGTTCGTGACCCTGTTTCTAGTACTCATTCTATTTCAATGGTTTGACAAGATTCGGATTACGCTTTCCATAAACAATCCGGGGGCTGGTTATGTCAAGTATCGGTCAATCTATGGTAAAGACCGGTCTTATGCATAGATTTACCTAGACTTGATAACACGATCTAACTACATGTAAGATGTAAAGGATTACTTAAACGTCAAGGCAGCATGGCAATGATTTGCTCTAAAGCGCGAAACACACAGGAAGCGGGCGCGGGTCGGGTCGGGTGTCAGGCGGGTTGAATTCCTTGTATTTATATGGACGACATCACACAGCGTCACCCGCCACGCGCCCGACCCGCGGCCGCGTTCTGTGTGATGTCGTTCATATACGTACAAAGAATTCAACCCGCCTGACACCCGACCCGCGCCCGCTTCCTGTGTGTTTTGCCCTTAAGTATATATCTTGGCTCTGATAGTTCCTTAGTTAAGATGATTTGTGAGAAGGTAATAATAAAAAAACCCGACTGAGTTCGTTGCGGGCTCTTCTCAGACCAGGGCGCGTTTGGAACCCTCGTAGCTTTAGTTTTAAGATACCGTAACTGATTATCACCATCATTTTTTATAAGTAAGTAATTTTTAACGTCAATAAGTGTGCACACAGTGTAACTATATTGAATTAATGATTCGATTGATTGATTGATTGATTGATCTTTACCATTGATGTAGAATTTTTTTAGTACCTATACTAGATGTAGGATTAGCGCTTCAAAAATGTCCCCGACAAATTACAGCACAAATACGAAAGTGCTCTTATTTGAGATTAGTACGGGCCAACCTTAGCCAACATAACGACGCGTCAAAATGCTGCAGTGCTCATATAAAAGGTGTGCTAATATCCTTTGGCCAATGTTTGTGACAATGCGTCAAATATTGTAACAAACATTGACTGTTCTGGATAGACGGGATGCATGGAGTAGTGTTGGTGTTTTAAAAGTATTGTTGCTTAGTGATTCCCTGGTAATCCATTTCGTTATGCAGTAGAGTTGTTTAAGCCATCTAAAATATACAGATAACATTAATTATGTTCAAATTCATTTTGATAAAATTGATATTACTGGAAACACACATACCTTAGTTACATAAATATACATAAAATACATGGGTACATAAAGATATTATATACTTTACATAAATATTTTATAAAAAAATGTAGTAAAAAATAATAAAAGCCGCAAAGGCTAAATCTGAATAAAGTTTACTTGGTACTTTTTAAGTTTACGTGTAATACGTCAATAAAACGTAGATTTTTAACCTTGATATTAATTTGAAAATGAAACTAAGTAAGGAAAATTTAATTTTAAGTTTAAATCTTACTTCTTAAACAAATGTTAGGTAGTTTAGTTTTAGTTTCCTCATGTTTTTACACAGATACTTATGCATATCATAACATTGTATAGTTATAAATATTGATAGAAGAGGAGAGAGTACGCCATTTAAACCTACGTGGTTTTTCGCAGTGCTACCCACCAAAACTGTATCAATATTTATTTTGATAAATAAAACATTCTGTACAAGTATAACACATAAGTGAGTTGCTGGGGCGCGTAAGCTAGTAATAAATATACACGACCACATACCACCACGATATACAACTTTTAAAAAATCAGCAACTCCATGTCTCCATTGTTCTATTTGAATTTCGTTCCATTGAATTTTTTGTTTTTGCCTTTTTACAAAGACAAAAGGTCTTTAATATAAACATACTACATTCGTAATTCAACTTAAAATCTAAGTTTTAAGGTATATAATAAATTGACGTTGTTGATATTGACAATGTGATGCCAAGAGTTGCGTCTTGTTCCAAAATAGTGTAAAGGTATCAATTTGGCAACATATGAAGTACCTTATTGCTTACACATTAAGTTTTATTTTAATAATAAATATTTTTGTACTTATTTTAAAAATTACTTTTTGTTTTGGATTGAAAGCTTTTCTCTGATGACAGAACGTCTTAAAAATTAATATTTTCTAATCGTAATGTAGCTTTATGTGTTAAACTTATAAGGTGCATAATTAACTGAAGTTGTTGCTAATATAATACCTTTTTCTACATTTCCCACTCAGCATACAAATGTTTATGTGTGTGTAAATTGGGACATTTTTGCGATATTTTTTGTTCGTGACCCTGTTTCTAGTACTCATTCTATTTCAATGGTTTGACAAGATTCGGATTACGCTTTCCATAAACAATCCGGGGGCTGGTTATGTCAAGTATCGGTCAATCTATGGTAAAGACCGGTCTTATGCATAGATTTACCTAGACTTGATAACACGATCTAACTACATGTAAGATGTAAAGGATTACTTAAACGTCAAGGCAGCATGGCAATGATTTGCTCTAAAGCGCGAAACACACAGGAAGCGGGCGCGGGTCGGGTCGGGTGTCAGGCGGGTTGAATTCCTTGTATTTATATGGACGACATCACACAGCGTCACCCGCCACGCGCCCGACCCGCGGCCGCGTTCTGTGTGATGTCGTTCATATACGTACAAAGAATTCAACCCGCCTGACACCCGACCCGCGCCCGCTTCCTGTGTGTTTTGCCCTTAAGTATATATCTTGGCTCTGATAGTTCCTTAGTTAAGATGATTTGTGAGAAGGTAATAATAAAAAAACCCGACTGAGTTCGTTGCGGGCTCTTCTCAGACCAGGGCGCGTTTGGAACCCTCGTAGCTTTAGTTTTAAGATACCGTAACTGATTATCACCATCATTTTTTATAAGTAAGTAATTTTTAACGTCAATAAGTGTGCACACAGTGTAACTATATTGAATTAATGATTCGATTGATTGATTGATTGATTGATCTTTACCATTGATGTAGAATTTTTTTAGTACCTATACTAGATGTAGGATTAGCGCTTCAAAAATGTCCCCGACAAATTACAGCACAAATACGAAAGTGCTCTTATTTGAGATTAGTACGGGCCAACCTTAGCCAACATAACGACGCGTCAAAATGCTGCAGTGCTCATATAAAAGGTGTGCTAATATCCTTTGGCCAATGTTTGTGACAATGCGTCAAATATTGTAACAAACATTGACTGTTCTGGATAGACGGGATGCATGGAGTAGTGTTGGTGTTTTAAAAGTATTGTTGCTTAGTGATTCCCTGGTAATCCATTTCGTTATGCAGTAGAGTTGTTTAAGCCATCTAAAATATACAGATAACATTAATTATGTTCAAATTCATTTTGATAAAATTGATATTACTGGAAACACACATACCTTAGTTACATAAATATACATAAAATACATGGGTACATAAAGATATTATATACTTTACATAAATATTTTATAAAAAAATGTAGTAAAAAATAATAAAAGCCGCAAAGGCTAAATCTGAATAAAGTTTACTTGGTACTTTTTAAGTTTACGTGTAATACGTCAATAAAACGTAGATTTTTAACCTTGATATTAATTTTAAAATGAAACTAAGTAAGGAAAATTTAATTTTAAGTTAAAATCTTACTTCTTAAACAAATGTTAGGTAGTTTAGTTTTAGTTTCCTCATGTTTTTACACAGATACTTATGCATATCATAACATTGTATAGTTATAAATATTGATAGAAGAGGAGAGAGTACGCCATTTAAACCTACGTGGTTTTTCGCAGTGCTACCCACCAAAACTGTATCAATATTTATTTTGATAAATAAAACATACTGTACAAGTATAACACATAAGTGAGTTGCTGGGGCGCGTAAGCTAGTAATAAATATACACGACCACATACCACCACGATATACAACTTTTAAAAAATCAGCAACTCCATGTCTCCATTGTTCTATTTGAATTTCGTTCCATTGAATTTTTTGTTTTTGCCTTTTTACAAAGACAAAAGGTCTTAAATATAAACATACTACATTCGTAATTCAACTTAAATTCTAAGTTTTAAGGTTTATAATAAATTGACGTTGTTGATATTGACAATGTGATGCCAAGAGTTGCGCCTTGTTCCAAAATAGTGTAAAGGTATCAATTTGGCAACGTATGAAGTACCTTATTGCTTACATATTAAGTTTTATTTTAATAATAAATATTTTTGTACTTATTTTAAAAATTACTTTTTGTTTTGGATTGAAAGGTTATTCCTACCTTTTCTCTGATGACAGAACGTCTTAAAAATTAAAATTTTCTAATCGTAATGTAGCTTTATGTGTTAAACTTAAGGTGCATAATTAACTGAAGTTGTTGCTAATATAATACCTTTTTCTACATTTCCCACTCAGCATACAAATGTTTATGTGTGTGCAAATTGGGACATTTTTGCGATATTTTTTGTTCGTGACCCTGTTTCTAGTACTCATTCTATTTCAATGATCTTTACTGATGAATACGGTCCGAATAGTCTCGAGTACTCGTAGTTCCATAAATGTGTTGTATTGTGACCGATTTTAGGACATCTATACTTTTGGACTATAAACTTAAATAAGGCAATGCAGTTAACGGTTTTTGTTATAAATAACGTTCATGAGTTATTATATCCCAATGTCAGCGTACAAGTGCATCGATAAACACAAGAATGTTAAACAATGTAGATAATCGTTTATGCTTTTGTATTTGTATTTCTTTAGTCAATATAAAATTGAGATTTACCTGATAAGCAGTAAAACAAATCCATTGTCTTTTTCAGTTTTTCAGATTCGGTCTTCTAGACTGAATAAGATAAATGATAAAAATTCTTTCCAAAAAACCGACTTCCAACGCCACTGTAAAAAAATTGATTTCTACCCACTATGTTGAAGTCGGGCGGGTATAACAAGGATAAGCAAACAAAAGCAGAAAAAACATTTTTCAAATCGGTTCAGAAACCACGGAGATATGCACCGACATACAATAAAAAATAAACGCGCTGAATTGAGAACCTCCTCCTTTTTTGGAAGTCGGTTATAAACAATGACCTTCTATCCTAGAAAAATATCGATCCTAGAAAAATTGATAAGTACCAAAATTTTTTCCGTGTCAGCCACTCTTTTGATCTAATTCGACTGGGCTAATATAATAGTTTCATATTTACAAAAATGAAAAATCTCTCAGAAATAACAAAAATTAATAGCGCTACACTACTCCATTCCCTTTTTGTTCCAGTCTGCTTCTAAAATCACCTTATGAAGCTTCGACTGATTAATTGATTTACATTGCGGCTTAAACACAGAGGTCAGTTTACAGAACTTGAATGTCAGCGGCAATGTATAGATGGAGCAGTCGAAGCAAAATAGGGTGAATTAGAAGCGTGTGCCATGTTTGGACTCTGTTTTTGTATGCCACGATTTGTCCATGTGTATAGAAGGTCATTGGTTATAAAAGATAAATACTTATTTTTGAAGTGAAACTTCTTTAGAATCGTTGTAATATTTTGTAAACTCGATAAAACATGATGAAAACACGCGTTTCGTCTTTATCCCCGGGATTTAAATTAGAAAAATAACGTCACGAGTTCTGTAGGTTCCCTAATTAAAAAAAAATTGTAGTGCGTATTGGAAGATAGATAAGCTCCGAAGTACATCGATATCAACAAATAAAATTCCGTTTCGATTGTAACGCAAACCACATGAATAACTTCATAGCCCATTATATTCAACCAAGCATTGGTCCATGGCCATGACCACTGAACACACATGCTGTATAGTATATTCTCCATATAAATACAGGGACCAATGACGCGTTCGCAGTCCCAGCGTATTGGCCAGCCATGGGAAGCGCGGTGACGGCTCCAGGTATGTCGACATTTTAACATAGCCTTAAAAAAATATTTAAAAAAATCGAGGGGTTCAACCATTATTTTTTGCGGTCTGTACCTACTGTATCTTCTCGTTTTCATCACCTTTTAAGAATAGGATGATGCCAAGGAATTAGGTCAAAAATAAATTATTTCTTATTGATTTTTCTATAAGAGAGTCTTCCAAAAGACCTAAAATTCACATCCACGTTTAGTTTTAAGTTTGATAACCTTAAATAATCTTTACCATTTAAGGTAAACCAAAGAAAAAATAGTGCGTTGAAATTTTATGACATCACAACTATTTGTTAGTTAATTTGTACTTCAATCACGCTGCAACAGAACCACGGATCAACGTGATTTTTTGCATGGGTATAGTTGATTTATACTTTTTATCCCAAAAAATTAAGCAGTTCTCGTGGCCTCGTGGAAATTAATCAAACTTATTCCACGCGTACGCAAGAATCAGCTAGTGCATTTCATACAAACTTCCATACTAGAAGTGCGTTTTTAAGCTTGATAAATAGTTGCTGATTTGATTGAGTTGTCATCTTCTTTGTACAGAAAAGGGGCAGGTCCTGGACCCTCAGCCTTCACAGCCCCGGTCCGAGGGCCTGGGCAAACTGTTCGGAGCACCTCCGACTCAGGCAGAACCTAATACAGAAGCCGCAGAGGAGAGGAAGGGAAAGAAATGCAGTTTAATACTCAAAATAATCTACTTGGTTCTAGCTGTTATTAATATAGTGAGTGTCTTTTTGTTTTTTTGGGTGACAATGGAGGTTCTGATTCTGTTGAGCACAATCTCTAAGCTGAACTAAAAAGACAGCATTATAAATATCCCTTTCATAATTCTCTCTGCGGAAAGGGACAGAACTTGATTACGAGGTGTCATTTTAGTTTAGAGATTGTGTAATACAGAATTGGCCACTTTGTTTTGTTAAGTCATAGGTATTTAGGATATACTTTTCAAGACAAGGCTCTTCGAGCTCAGCTGAAAATAAGTAAGTACTTTTTTATTATGATAAAAATGAGTTGCAATAGATGTTATAGCTTGCCTTCTGCCTTATCTTAAAGTTATACCAATAATGCCTGCGTAGAATGGTGCCAAAAATAATTATTATAATAATCTGCGCTGAATTTTTTTTGTGGTTACCACACAACTAAAATAGAATGAGCTTACACTAAAATTCTGCATCAATGGATGGGAGGCTTCGACCGTGGCTTGTTGCACCGGCAAAGTCATACCATCAAGCAATTTAACATTTCGGTAACTCGTAAGGTAAAAAACATTTCATAAGGGGAAAAATTTGTCTACTATTTCTTTATCAAGATAATATCTCGTCCTACAAAAAAAAAGAAGAAAAAGTCGTCGTAAAGAGTCATCTTTAATAATAATTTTCCAGGTGAAATCAATAGCTCTGATAGCTGTATCGGTGACAACGGCAATCGCGATAAAAATCTTCACGGATGAGCAGTCGGGACGGCGGGTGGCGATGATTATCATTGCCATCACAGCGGCCATCACTCTCTCTATCGCCATCTACGCCATAGTCGCCGTGCTGACGAAGAAAACGCAGCGGCTTATGCTAGTATGTATAAACTTTTTACACTTACATTTCTTACAAGTTAACGCGTCTTAGCTATCGTTGAAACAACGGATCGCCTAAACAAGATTCTTCACCAAACACCGAAGGGAACAGCACATTGTATGAGTAATGGTCAAATTAGCTAACAAAAATGGACCCTGTGACTATGATAAGATGATAGTGATAATCACGGAGTAGCTGTCAGCGCGTAGGATGGCGATGATCATCATTGCCATCACAGCGACCATCACGCTCTCTATCGCCATCTACGCCATAGTCGCCGTGCTGACGAAGAAGACGCAGCGGCTTATGCTAGTATGTATAAGCTATTTACACATACATTTCTTAAAAGATTTAATTGAAAAAGAACCTTGATAAAAGACCGAAGGGAACAGCCCAATGCATGAGCAATGGTCTAATGGTCAAAGTTAGTCACAAAATTGAACTCTCACTACATTATTCGCATAGCTTCCTCGTGACTGTGATAATAGTGATCTTTACGGATGAGCTGTGGGGGCGGAGGATGGTGATGATTGTCATTACCATCACAGCGGCCATCGCCTTCTTAATTATAACTATTTAATCTACGCTTTCGTCGTCGTACTGACGAATACGAAACAGCGGCGGTACATTCTGGTCTAGAAGGTCTTAGAAGGTTTGGTGGAATAGTAGAAGGACGGAACCTGAAAAGTAGAAGATCCGAAGAGAATTTGCTATGGTTAGCCCAAAGGCTCATTTTCAGTGTAGCCTCATAATATAAATAGCTTCCTGATTGAGGATTATTATCATCCCCGAGGCACAGAATTTAAACTAACTAAGTACCTATTACTAGCGAGGCCAAGGAATTGTTTAGTCATTTATATTTGTATAGAGAAAATTAAAGGCCCAGAGACAGAGAAAATAGTTATATTTAAACATACACTAAAATTCTACATCAATGTATTTAAATAATATTAGTTTTGAGCCCTAAGTATTATTGTCCTCTTTACTAAACCGATATTGATAAAAATATTGCGTAGAATTTAGCCAAAACCTTTGAAGAACCTTTGTTTTACGTTTTCCTGGAACCAGTTTTCCTGGAACCAGTCTTTCTTTCTTTTTTTTTTAGTTCTTACAGCTCAGTTTTATTAGTATAAATTTTAGGTTAGTCACCACTCACCACAGTATTTTTTACTGTTTTTATGGATTTAAACGTCTGGTTTTATCCCTACCTTATCTAACAATTCCAAGTTAAATCAGGGTAAATAACACTTAACACTTCACCTTGGGAGTTAATATATTCAAGTTCAGTGAAACAAAGGTACGGGGTTGGTACTGGCATATCACGCGAGCTGTGGCGTGTTACCACCGCCACCACAAAACCACCAGTTTTTAAACTGCCGCTTGTAAATTTATCGAAACTGTGTATGAAAATACAAAGATTTCAGAACTGATTAAGGAATGTAAAATTGTAAAATACACTTTCGCATTTATAATATTCGTATGGATTTATGTATTCTGTGGTATGAATAAAGAAACACTACTATTTTTAACCATAATATAATATTGCAAATATTGAAATAAGATTTAATAATATTTTTTATCCACTACAAGTTAACCCTTGACTACGATCACACCTGATGGTAAGTGATGATGCAGTCTAAGATGGTAGCGGGCCAACCTGTTAGGGGCATGGCAGTTATAAATACAAATACAAATATTTTTTATTCAAATAGACTTTTTACAAGTGCTTATGAATAGTCGAATGACTCTACCACTGGTTCGGAATGCCGTTCCTACCGAGAAGAACCAGCAAGAAACTCGGTGGTTGCTCTTTTCAAAAAATAAAGTATATTTACAATTGCATTAATCCAAAGATACATAAGTAACAGCAGTCCTGAGCATTGCTGGAGCGAGTCAAATCCATGCGCTTTTATCATTTATATAATCTTCGACATTATAGTAAGCTTTTTTCAGGAACATTTTTTTAATGGTTTTCTTAAACTTGTGTAAAGGCAAGTTTATAATAGGCAGTGGAATTTTGTTAAAGAATAGAATAGAATAGAGAATAGAAGAATATATATTAAACCCATAACCCTATTCGGTTCGCTAAATTGCTTGGCGGCACGTCTTTGCCGGTAGGGTGGTAACTAGCCACGGCCGAAGCCTCCCACCAGGCCAGACCAGCATATTTTTCGAAATGTTAACTTTGGATGATTAATTCGAACTCTTTTATTGAACCAAATTAAATTTTAACGAATTAACATACCTATACACGTATTTAACTATGTACTTTAACTATGTGTCAGTGATTAGTGTATGTGTGTAGGTCAATGGGCCACCTCCTCAGTCTGTGCCACAACATGATAGGCATTTGATGACCTCCGTGGCGCAGTGTGCAGCGCTGTTGCCTTAATGTGCGGAGGCCCTGGGTTCGATCCCCGGCAGGGTCAATTTGGGAATTTATAATTTCTGAATTTTCCCTGGTCTGGCCTGGTGGGAGGCTTCGGCCGTGGCCAGTTACCACCCTACCGGCAAAGACGTGCCGCCAAGCGATTTAGCGTTCCGGTACGATGCCGTGTAGAAACCGAAGGGGTATGGGTTTAATATAACTGCCATGCCCCTAACAGGTTAGCCCGTAACCATCTTAAGACTGCATCATCACTTACCATCAGGTGAGATCGCAGTCAAGTGCTATCTTGTAGTGGATTTAAAAAAAATCTTCCAAACAACTCTCAGCGTACGTTTCACCCCGATACCGGAACATCTTCAGGAGATGTTGACTCGACAATGCACGATTGTAAAGTTGACTTTCGCGGATAATAGCGAGTTAAACTTCTATAGTTCCTTCATCACATTTTTGTTTCATATTTCAGGCGTCAGCGGTGCTGCTCATTCTGGCGATCATCCAGGCTGTATTGATGGGCATCGCCACTCAGCTGAACGACGAAGACGAGGTAAACCTGAGCCGGGCGCTTGCAGACTCCTTCCGGTTGGCCCGCGACGACTCTCCCAGACACGTGAAACTGTGGAACAACATACAACATGATGTGAGTACCTTAAACAACAGGGATGATGACAACTAAATCAAATCAGTAACTCTTTATCAAACTTAAAAACGCACTTCTAGTAAAAGTTTGTATGAAATACATAGTAGTGACGTCGTCAAATTTCAACTATAGTTTAAAATAGTTCGTAAACATAAAATTAACCGAGGATGTGAATTTAAAAAAATATTTACAATTTACTTATATGAAACTGACAGGCTAACAAACATAGCTTAATATAAGAATAATATTTAGCATTTTGAGCGAACAGGATTAAGTTTACTATAATTATTAATACTATAGTGTTACTATAATTTACAAGTTTATAGCACAATTCTAAATAAAATATCAACTCAATGTTACTAATATTATAAATGTGAAAGTTTGGATGGATGTATGGATGTTTGTTACTCAATCACGCGCCAACGGCTGAACGGATCTGGCTGAAATTTGGCACAGAGATAGATTATAGTCTGGAATAGCACATAGGCTTTTTATCCCGGAAAATTAAAGAGTTGCCGCGGCAACCAAAAAACCTCAAACCACGCAGACGAAGTCCCAGGCATTCGCTAGTTTCTTTTAAATTAAAAAAAATAAAATGTTCCCTTCCAGTTGGTATGCTGTGGAGTATATGGTCCAGATGACTACCGTAACGCGAACATCCCAGAATTCTTCGCCCCCGATGTGCCTATTTCATGCTGCCCTGGCTACGACCCGGAACGCTCCAGCCTTGTGCAAGAGAGGGAGAGAGAGTCCTGCAAGGCCCGGAGAGCGTACTATGATGTCGGATGCAGGGAATCCATCATTGAGCTGTACCGGGACACCGCGCATACTGTCCTTGGAGTGGCTATTGGACTGATAATATTTATGGTGAGTATTTTATTATTCATGGTGGTACTAACATGATAATAGTCGTTAAAGCCCGCCAACCCGCATTGGAGCAGCGTGGTGGGTCTAAGCTCTAATTCCCTCAGTCCTATGAGAGTGGAGGCCTGTGCCCAGCAGTGGGACGTTAATGGGCTGTTGTGGTGGTGGTGGAGTATTTTATTTATTTATTGATCTTATTTAAGTATATAAGTATCTAATTAACTATGTCTAAATATAATATAATATAATATGTCTCTGTGTAGTTTGCACAAAATCGGTCGAGCGGTTCTTCATTTATCACATTTTTTGTAAACTATTTAAACGTACCGAAGCACGTACCGGGCCGCTATAGTTTATAATATTAGTAAGAAGTAAGATTTGATTTCTAATTCGGTTCGTGTTTAAAACGTCCAAATGGGTTTATTTCAGGTTGCGCTGTCCGTAATGGGTATGGTCCTAGCGAAGAGATGCAAGCGGCGAGATGACCCACCGCCGCCCACGTCCGAGCCGCCACCGCGGGGTAAAGAACCACCCAAGAAAGCCGCGCCGCCCAAACCGCCCAAAGTATAACATTGCCATGGAAGTGGAACAAAACCTTTGAAGTGCCAAACCAGATGTATGTCGATTTAAAAAAATGTGAATTGCCAAACAAAATGTTCGTCTGCTTAAAAAAAAAATTAGTGCACGTAACAAATAGGGGGCCAGATGGTGTAGGACGTAGGTAGTTAGGTATCTGAACAAACGTTTGAAGTAAAGCATGACGATTGTTACGATTAAATTAAATATGGCGGCCTCAAATCGGCTGTTCTGTTTGGTAGCCATTTTAGGCAAGACGTAAAATGTAGGTATGACTTGGTAGTCTTCGGCTGCGTCTATATGGCGCGCTAAGACTAGCTTTGTTAAAAATATCATGTTACGAGAGCCATATTGATGAAATTTTCTAAAAAATCATTGTTTTAATTTTCATTTGAGTTAAACCACTTTCTTTTAATTGCATGCCCTTCCTTAAAATTACAAAGCTGAATTTGTCTTCGAATTAAAATAAAACTTCGTAAAATTGAGACTAAAATCCTGCTAAAACTAAAATTTTAAACTAACTAGTAACTAAAATTTTAAATGAACAAAATGGCATTTCAAAGGTTTATTGTACCATGATTGTACCGTAATGTCATGGCCAGTTCTTGTAGAACAAAACTGGACATTTCTGAGTAAATAGATGTACAGATCTCAAAGAACAAAATATTACTAAATGCCTGACCGGATGTTATAATGATAGCTGTTTTATTTTATTGTAAGTAAAGCATGTTTTTGTAGGAATCGTAATTTTAAGTTAATAAGTAAACAACTATGAGACTTTATTCTGTTTTATTTGATAGAAAAGTACGAGTATTTTACGCAATATTATTTTTTAATTATTTTCTTAATGTAGTTAACGCCATCTATTTTCTATTTCCTACACTTTTATGTTCAGCGCCATCTTTGTAGCTTTGCTGGTACTAGGTACTAAACAGGTTGTCATGCGCTAAACGCAAAGCCAGTAGTTTGGTAGCAAAGCAAGCAAGGCCGTAGTGGTAGTTTCGTAGGTTTGTACAAGATGGCGCGCGTATTACAACTTTATTATTTTTTTGACAAATTTTAATATAATTTTATAAAATTATTAATTGGTAAAATATTGTGCAAAAGCTCATTAAAATGTATTAAAAATATTTCTAGGCCTTAAGTACGTTTCCAAAACAATATTGAAGCTTAACTTTCATAATACAATCACAAGCATCGATGGTTCAGTGGTAGAATGCTCGCCTGCCACGCGGGCGGCCCGGGTTCGATTCCCGGTCGATGCAGATCTTTTAGTAATTTTAGTGGACTTGTATGAACCAATAATGTTTTTTTTGTACTTGGGGTTTATATCCTGGATTAGTTTCGCTGATATTGTAAATCCATAATTGGATGTTCATTTTTTCAAATTGTGTGTGCCAATTATTGTTGCTAGGGATAGACATTTTTACTACTTTCAAGGTTCTAGAAGGAGATACTTACTGGATAAAGATTTATAGTCATTACCCGTAGTTAGAGGCAAGCAGATAAATAGATCTGCATTTACCATTATTCTGTCAATTATCGATGAATCGATCGAGATAGTATCATCGATAATATCGATTTATCAATATTATCGGCTTGAAGATTGTGTTTAGTTCCTATTAAATGGATTCTTAAACTTGATAGCAACGAAGAACATACTGTATAGCATAATATAAATGGTAGTTTCAGCTGTTTATAACTCATTGATGGTGGAAATTCGGTTTAATTTTTTGGCTTCGCGCTTTACAAATACAAATGCAAATACTTTATGCAATATTTAATGAGGTTTATGAAATTTTATTTAAAATAGTGTGCATCATACTTACTTAATATTATAAATGCGAAAGTCAGTTTGTTTGTTGGTTTGTCGTTCAATCACGCTGCAACGGAGCAACGGATCGACGAGATTTTTGGCGTGGTTGAGGACCTGGAGAATGACATAGGCTACTTTTTATCCCGGAAAATTGAGGGAATCTAAGAAAACTTATTCCACGCGGACGTAGTCGCGGGCATCAGTTAGTTTCATATATTTTATAAAGCGTGTTTGAATCATAGATTTAGGATTAGTCTTTAAAGACCAATCCTAAATCTATGGTTTTAATGAACTCAACTCTTACAAAAAGTATGAGTGTACAATTATTCACACACGTCAAAAGTGAAACTTTTGTTTTGTATCTCATTCTCTCGCAGGCTAAAGGCATGTTTGTCTCTTTTTGGTGTCGCTATGTCGTTTCATTGAATTTTCAAATCACACAATTCTAAACAAGTTTCTCATTAAAAAAAATTATTTAATTTACTTCAAACAAAAATTAGAAATTGATAACTATTAGGGTACTTTCCGAACGTATAAATAGCTAAAAATACAATAAAATATGGCGGTGCTGATATGATTTATATATCAGCGAACCCTAGATATACCTACCTATAGTGATGAAAGCGTGACGTGCTCACATACCATTCATGCTCATAGTAAGTGGTCTGATGGACATTCAGCTCGGACTTGGATCTTGATATACAAAAAGAAGAGCATTATATTGTTATGAGTATGACTACTCTAGCGGACGTCCGCGACGACGCGCGTCGTCCGCGTGGAATATGTTTTTAATTCCCGCGGGAACTCCTTAATTTATCGGGATAAAAAAGCCTTAGATCTCACTCTCTAGTCAACTAGGTATAGTCTATCCGTTGCTCTGTTGCGGTGTTATTAAATGACAAACCAACAAACAAACAAACACACTTTCGCATATATAAGTGGTAGAGTCAAAACATGACATAACATAAGTTAAATAAATAAATTGAATTGAATATAAAAATATTATAAATGCTAAAGTGATTTTCTGTCTCTTACTTTTAAACCATCTTTTCAACGATTTTTGATTTTTTATAACATAAGTACAGCTGTAAAACACAAATAAAAAAAACTCATAATATGACTTTAGCGACACCTAGCTTGCATTCAGGTTGAATTAGATGAATATATCCAAATTAGGTTTTATAAAACCTCAATCCACGCTTTTTTCAATAATTTTATAAGTATTATGTTATTAATAGTACCTATTACATCAGGAGTTTATAGAAAGTTCGTAAATTGGTAATATAACGTTTTGTACAAGGAAACCAAACGTTGCGAAAAGCCGCAAATGCCGTGGCAAAGGTTTGGTTTCAAATGTTACAACATTTACCTAAATAATACTAGTTACGGTGGTACCAGTTACAACGTATCTAATATTCGGATTATTTATAGTCATCGACATATACATATAGAAAAAAGTTGGGCATCCGACTTGTAGAGCACGCTCCACACCTGTCATAAGCCTGTCATTGTCCCCGTCGTAGCGTTGTCACGGTCGCTCGTGCTTGAAGACAAAAGATTTCGAACAGTGCGTGTTGCCAGTAATGACTTACGGCTCCGAAACATGGTCGCTAACTATGGGCCTCTAACTATGGGTCACTCAGCGGGCGACGGAGAGAGCTATGCCTGGAATATACCTGCGTGATCAAATCAGAAATGAGGAGATCCGTAGGCGAACCAGAGTAACCGACATAGCTCGAAGAGTCGCCAAGCTTAAGTGGCAATGGGCGGGGCACATAGTTCGTAGAACCGAAAGGCTTTGGGGTCCCAAAATTGCTCGACTGGCGGCCTCGCACCCGGTAGCGCAGTGTTGGATGAACCCCGACTGTTGGATGGACGGAGGATCTCAAGCGACACAACAAGTAAAAATTAATAGTTAAGAGTTTATTTAAGACATTTATTTATGCAATAAGGGTACTACATTGATGTATTTTATGTATAGACTAGCTGACGCCCGCGACTTCGTACGCGTGGATCGAGGTTTTGTGGTTCCCGCGGGAATTCTTTAATTTTCCGGGATAAAAAGTAGCCTATGTGTTATTCCAGACTATAATCTATCTCTGTGCCAAATTTCATCCAGATCCGTTCAGCCGTTGGGGCGTGATTGAGTAACAAACATCGATCCATACATCCATACATCTATACCGACATCCATACATCCAAACTTTCGCATTTATAATATTAGTAAGAAGTAAGATGTACCTAAGTACCTAATTCTAAATTACATCAAACGAAAGCTTTGTTATTCGCTGTCCCAAACGACCGATGTTATCAAGAGCAACCCGTTAAATCAACGAACCAAGGTCAGGGTTAATGGCTGACTCTGCGAGAGGGTGGGGGTGGTAATGTTGTAGCCAAATCATGGAATCCGCCGTACTCAGTGGCGTGCATAGGTTTTGAAGCTAGGGTAGGCATAAGTTAGTCAGAATACCTATTTACTGGCTGTTTTAATGAATAATGAGCATTGACCTATTTCCATTTGGGTAAGCAGTGCGTTTATCCTTCTATGAACAGCACGCCACTGCCCGTACTACATAACGATTAACGGCTAGTAATATTACAAAACGACTATTAGGGTTATTTTATCTGGTGGGAGGCTTCCGCCGTGGCTAGTTTCCAGTTACCACCCTACCGGCAAAGACATACCGCCAAGCGATTTAGCGTTCCGGTCCGATGCCGTGTAGAAACAGACTAGGGGTATGGGTTTAATATAACTGCCATGCCCCTAACAGGTTAGCCCGTTACTATCTTAGACTGCATCATCACTTACCATCAATTCAGATTGCAGTCAAAAAAGCCAGCGCCGTTTTGTAATTGGTTTGTCGTTGCGAGGTTCTACACAATACTTCAATGGTTCTACAATACGGAACGTTCTACCTTGGTTTTACAAAATACTTAAATGGTTCTACAAAAAGCTGCCCACGTTTAGCCAGATTGTCAAGTTGCATTATAGGGTGGTCTTACTTACAAAATAAATGGGGTACGTGGTACGCCGGAAAACTAGCTTCGTCTCACCTTCAGTCCACTTCACCAATTCAATCTTCTTTTCGCTACGGAGGTCGCCGGCTCGCTTCACTAACCACCTCTCCCTTCCCTCCGCTTCTTCGCTTCGGGCCCCGTAGGCATGCTTCATTTACCTCCTCCACGATTTTCCAGCCTCGTATTTTATAAATAACCCTAGGGGTAGAGTATCCAAGACTGCATGGGTTCAGGGCACCAGATTTTATTCTGATCCTAATTCTGGAGTTTACGGTATGATAATTTGACACTAATACCTATTTACAATCCAGCTTTTCATTTCTTGCTGTTTTACAAAACGGCGACTCATGATTTACAAATGTAAATACGGCTGCATAGGAAAACGCGAAGTAGGTACCGCTCTAGTAAGGATGATAAAATGCATCGTACGTTCCTTCGGCGAATCAAAAACGGCGCGGTTTTGTAACACGGCTGGCCATTATGTAATATAGCGGATTCTACAATCCTGCTGCGACATACGTTTGTATGTACTTATAAATTATAATAAACTGTTACTGGACGATTTTGATTTAAAACAAATTCGTGACGATGATAAATCCGATAACCGAAAAGTACGTTTTTAATAACCTACTTAGTACTTACCGCCCTTGTTTCACAATGTTGTATTGTGCTATTGTGGTAACTAAAATAATGGAATTTTTTAAATAGTTCATAAGTTAACGACCTGTGTATTGAAACAATCCAAATAGAAAAATTCATCTGTGCCAACAAAAGATATATCTATTATCCATTGTTCATACAGTTCCTTTCCTATTGTAGGGTTAGTGTAAGATTCTGTACCTTTCCAACTTTGATATATCATATAATTCGAAAATCGAATTACTTTTGTAAGTACAGAAAAATACACTCTATACCTACGCTTACAGCCAGCGCTCCCAAACGGAAACCAACTGGAAACTTCCTAAAATCGTTGTGATTTGAAAATTCGATGAAACGAAAAAGGAGGCAAACATATTCCTAATAGGATTTAGCCTGCGAGAGAATGAGATAGAATACAAGTTATATTTATCTCATTATCTCGTAGTCTTTTTTTCTGAAGTTTCACTTCTGCAGATGTGAATTGCACACACACACTTTTTTCTTTGTTTCTGGATATAAACGGCGTACTTAGTACCTACTGCGTTACCCCGCACCCCGCTGGGGTAAGAGACCATGCCTTCAAGGCCCGTAGCCCCAATTGGCCTGTAAAGGTCAACAGAACTGTAAAAGAATGATTATAAAACTAGGGCAACTTGTGCCAGTTATATTATGATACACGTCAAACCGATGCCGGTGGTAGTCTAACCTTAGGGCCTAAACTCGACCACGGCACCACATCGGTACTATAATTTCTTCTACTTAGTAGATTCGATAGTTAGGGTGCCCCTAAAAATCAGGAAACTTACTCTACGTTAGTTTCGACGGTCGATTTCTAAGAACGTTGGTGAGAAATAAAAGCTCATACTAAACGCACTGGTCACAATATTTTCCGTAGGTGTTTGTTCTCGCATAGCTACGCTGATCTATCAAAAAGATATGACATCTGTGTAAATAGAAAATACGTTTTACCCACTTAAGAAGAATGAAATTCCTAGCTCTTTGTAGCTGTTATATTATAGAAGGTACTTGCATTGTTTGATAAAAGAATATTAACTTACCTTAAGAGAAAATATTCCTTGTTATAAATATTTTCGTAAAATGGAGTCTATAATGATGCTTTATTTTATGCGGGGGGACCTTTTATCTTTGTCCTTTTGATCTCGGAAAACCATTGAGTTCACACAATTTTTATTAAGCCTAAATATAGGTGAGTGAAATGAAGATCTAATACATAGTTGTGTAAATAATTAAGTAATAACAATAAATCATAGATTTATTCTTGGGTTCGCGCGCTTCACCTAGATACCGCCCTTCCTAAAAACAATAGCTCATTTTAAGGTGCATGACAAGGGTCTGCCCGCGAAATTCAAATTTAATTTGGTTTTTCACAATTTGTAAACTAATACGACAAAGTAGGCTTATGGCATTCAAATTGCGAGCGTAGGAATATCATCTTCACAGGTTTATATAAAAATCTTTACTTGAAAGTGCCCAGTTTAAGAAATTAGTCAAATTAATGACTAATTTGTGAGTAACTCACGTCAAACTCATTATTTTGACTAATTTCTTAAACTGGACACTTTCAAGTAAAGATTTTTATATAAACCTGTGAAGATGATATTCCTACGCTCGCAATTTGAATGCCATAAGCCTACTTTGTCGTATTAGTTTACAAATTGTGAAAAACCAAATTAAATTTGAATTTCGCGGGCAGACCCTTGTCATCGACCTTAATGCGGCAACTTAAATTTCGTACTGTGTATTGACTATTTGAAAAGATACTGGTGTGCGTGACAATAGTGTTGTCAACTTCTAAACTTTTACCCGATTAAATGGAAAAAATGTGTTATGCACTTACTTTGGTACTACTATGAAAGTATATAATATCTGCAATTCATAACTTAGAAAATTTAGAAACTTTTAATGTCAAGCTAAATTTAAAATTAAGGGGAATTCACAACCAACGTTTGTCAAAATTATGAATCAAAAATTCATCTTTATACGAACAACTGGTTCTATACCT
This sequence comes from Erebia aethiops, assembly GCA_923060345.2. Classification (NCBI taxonomy): domain Eukaryota; kingdom Metazoa; phylum Arthropoda; class Insecta; order Lepidoptera; family Nymphalidae; genus Erebia; species Erebia aethiops. The sequence goes on along the minus strand of OV281091.1, from coordinate 16,895,292 downwards.
AAATGATTTTTTTGACAATTTTTTTTTGACAAATTGTAATCTCGCAAAACATTATTTGTCAAACAAATCATTTATTATTTACCTACATTAATTATTATTACTGGCCTACTTTTTTTTTTTGGTTCGTGTATTTTACATTGAAATAAGTAAATTATTCAATATTTACCGATGGTAGGTATGTGATTCCAGTGTCTTTCTTATTTCTTGTTAATTGTTTTTACACAATATTACTACGCAAAAAGCCATTTTACTTTTGTTTAATACCAAAATTTGATAACAAACACGGCCTGTCAGCGTCAAAAATCTGTTGCTAAGAGACCAAGTACGCCAGCTTCGGCCGATCATAAATTGCCGCAATTTACTAGTATGCCGACGGTATCTAAGTGAAGCGCGCGAACCCATAAATCTATGCAATAAATATAGGAAAACAGATTTAGTATTTTTTGACTCGGTTGAAGTGGAAAATCTTGATTTTACTTCTAACATATTCCACAATTTTTGCACATTTTAAAATGAATAAAACCTTGAAGGACGTGATATAATTTAATTTCATTTCATTTTTTAAATTTATTTATTGTCACTCTAATTCTGTATCTCGGAGAGACGCATTAGGCAACTGTAAGGTCTCTACGGGTTTGTTATATTATGTACTCGTATTTAAAATTATTCAACTCTTAGGTTACTAATATCTCTACTCGTTTTGACGACCTCCGTGACGCAGCGTGTAGCGCTATTGCCTTAATGTGCAGAGGTCCTAGGTTCGATCCCCGGCCGGGTCAATTTTGGAATTTATAATTTCTGAATTTTCCTTGGTCTGGTCTGGTGGGAGGCTTCGGCCGTGGCTAGTTACCACCCTACCGGCAAAGACGTGCCGCCAAGCGATTTAGCGTTCCGATACGATGCCGTGTAGAAACCAAAGGGGTATGGTTTAATATAACTGCCATGCCCCTAACAGGTTAGCCCGCTACCATCTTAGACTGCATCATCACTTACCATCAGGTGAGACCGCAGTTAAGGGGTATGCTTGTAGTGGAATAAAAAAAAATACTAAAGATTATTATCAGAGTAAGTGATAATAACCGAGACCGACGGCATAACGAGGTCTCCCAGGCACGGAGGAAACGGAAAGGCCAAAACCGCACTTTCAAATTCGGTCACCCATCCTGTTACCGACTTGGGTCAACGTTGCTTAACAATCGCAATTGAGTGATATGCGTCGTCGTAACTAGGCCACTCGTCCCTCACATCGCGATATCTACGTCCATTTTAAACTGCCTTCTTCTTCTTCTTCAATCGAGGCTTGATCCGTACTTCTCCGTGTTATTTCTAGGTTCTAGTTTATCTGCTTATTAGAACAATAATATTTAGTATATTCGGGTCAATATATTATGTTGTACCTAGCTAGTGCCAATGACTTGCTATTAGGGACAGCTGCCGTTTATTAAAATTTTATTATAAATTAATTCAGAAACTAAGCAATTATGCAGCCTAGAGAATTTTTATAATGAACATTTTATTGTAATTCGTTAAAATTTTACATAAATTACATTAATTTTTACAATAACTGTTTCAACAGTAAACCAGTATGTAATACCCGGACTTGTGTTTCAGAGATCTAACGGCGAAAAATTATAGGTGTATTAAAATGATAGCCCGATTAGGCGTATGGGTATAATATAACTGCTATACCCATAACAAGGTTAGCCCGCTACCATCTCAGACTGCACCATCACTTACCATCAGGTGAGATTGCATTCAAGTGCTAACGTGCAGAGGCGTAAAAAAGGTCCATAATTGTGGTTCTTCTCAGTAGAATTTTCTTTCCGAACCGGTGGTAGAGTCAATGCAAGACGTAGCATACACCTGTATGTCGTAAAATAAACAAATTTATCCTAGCACAGTTTATTGAAAAATGCATTAATTCTAAATAGCGTTCTTTTGGCTACACGGTTACACGGTACACCTGTATGTCCTAAAATAAACAAATTGAGTGTCTATTAAGTTCTTTCGTTAATTTAACCTAGCGCTTATCAAAAACTGCATTAATTTTAAATAGCGCTCTTTTGGCTCTGTTACATTTTCCATTTTCCAAATACTCAAGGTCACCGCAAGGTGGCGCTGACGTCTACTCAAAGCGGCGCCAAACGAACAGCTGATCAACTGCCGCATCCGTTTCCGAGCACCTGAAGACCAATACCCAACTGATCGACCAACAAATCCACCGATAAGTCGCCAAACTAGAAGAAAACCCCTCGATTTTAGCTTGAATCACTCGATTCGATTCAGTCCGTTCGCGGCTCTGAAATAGAGCGAATGTCTTACAATCAACGATTCTATACCAATTGTAAATCGATTGCGAATACGAGCGATTGATCGATTACTAATTAATTATTGTTAAACGTATGATTTATCAGTGGATTGCAATATAAGTGAATGAAGTTTAAATCTACATTTTAATATTAGCATAGGATGTTACAAAGGTATCGATTATAATAACATTGGTATACCTAGGAAGGTTTTCTCTAGGTCACTAGGGAATAAGGGATGACCTAACGATAGTTTAAGAGTTTTAAAGGTGCAATTAATTGTTGTGATCAGTTGTAGGAGTAAGTGACATAGATATTTAGGTATTTAGTGTTAGTAAACTAGCGTTTTGAGTGGGTGTTGCTGTGAAGTGGTTTCTGTTTGTTTTGGGATCTCGGTTTCGTAATAACGACGATATGTTTGGTGTTTTGATGAAGAAGTGGAAACCTAAAAGGTAAGACTGACTATTTTTGGCTGTGGCTTATTTAAACAATCTCCGAAAATTGTAGAGTTGGAACTAATGTAGATTTTACATACCTTTTTAGGGTTCCATAGGTACACAAAGGGTGCCAACGGGACTCTATTATTACTTACTAAGCCTCCGTCATACGTCCGTCCGTTTGTCTGTCTGTCTGTCTGTCTGTCTGTCTGTCTGTCTGTCTGTCTGTCTGTCTGTCTGTTTGTCAGTGGGCTGTAATAATAATGTCCTCCCGACCGAATTTGGCCACGGCAGCCTATCCAGAGAGATTAAATCCATTTACGCAGGAGATATAATAGTGCACAAGTGTACTGCGCATACACAGGTGCACTCTCTGTTCCTTTTACTCTCATAGCCCGATGGAACGGAAAATCCGACACGACCGGAGAGAGGTAGGTAAGGCGCACGACCGACGGCTTAACGTGCTCTCCGAGGCACGGGGGTGAAACACCGCCAACTTCCAAACTCCGGGCTAATGCTGAGAATTTCTTGCCAGAAAAATCCAATACTTGTTATGGCCCGACCCGGGACTCGAACCCGGGAACTCGTCGGCCGCAGTCGAACATGCTAAGCATTATACAAACGACTCCAACGAGGCAGTTACTGTAAGTAGTATGGAAATATGGGAGCCCTGTATGAAAACGTTTCTAAGAAGTTAATTCGAGATGTCGCCATTCCTATTTCGGATTAGCAATTGTTGTTACTTGCGCAGGTGTTTCGGGATTAGTAAGGTTGGCCGCACATTGGCTACTTGTGCCCGAAATTAGGCCGTTATTACCATCGCAAGCAGTATTATTTTTAAATTGACGTTTAAAATGTCGTACGATGACGTCCCTGAAATAAGGATCATAATTCTGAAACAAGAGCGTCAACAAAACTAAAATATTCTTCTTCTTCTTCTTTTCTTGTTTTTTATTGCTTTTTATGTGATGATAAGCTCCCTGGTAGTTTCTAGGTATTCTCGGTTTGGTAGGTAGTAGGTACATACTTTACATAGTCTAAATATACCTACCTCCACGACTTTGTATCCAATCCGATCTCTTTTTTAAGATCTGAAAACCATAGAAATCATAATCCAATAATCAATCTCAAGCTTGAGTAACAGTTAGTAGCAGTCACATAAAAAAAACTTTATCATGTCATTTATTTCTATTTTTCTGTTACTTATCGATATTTTCAATCTTCATAATATAATATCTTCTAGATATTATATAGATCGTAGATCGTATATCTAATAGATGTACGTCCTCGATAACCATCTCGTTACTAAGTTCTGTTACTTGGGTGACAGGTAATTCAAATGTGCAAAGCTGCTATTTAGTAAAAAAGTCAGTGGGACACTGGTAAAAACAAACTGCCTCTTCTCAAAGAAGTGAAGCATGAAGCAACCAACGCGTCGCGTCGTGAGTAACGTATAGTAATAATTGGGTCTTTGACAACTATTTGAATCCGTAACTTTTTTCAAACGTCAAAACGCGTGCTTAGTATGGATTTTTGTATGAAATACTGAATTGTGACGTCATAAAAGTTCTACGCACTTTGAAATTTAATCGAGAGTTTAAAAATGGTTATTTAACATAAAAATAACAGAGGACGTGGATATTACGAATTTTGAGAAATCCTCTATTTATTAATCACTAAAAAATAATTAATTTGACTAGTAATCAAATACCCTGAATATTTAACTAGATAAGTACCCAGCCAATGAGCGGCCTCCCTAAGAAGTTTTAAAAGTAGGTAAGCAGCGTACCAAAGGTTGAGATCACCTGCTTAGCTTGTTCCAGCTGTTGTCTATGGCTGTTTTGTAGTTGTCAACACCTGCTCTATTTATCTAATTGCAACTCGTTAGGGCGTGAGCAGACGATCTGACTTGTTTGTCCAATCATGTTCGCTATACAAACAAGCGTGGGTGTTTGTAGTGTGATTCTGGGCAGAGAAATGCAACCTATTACATTTGTCGCCACCTCAAGTAGAGTGAAAGTAAGTAATGTACCATACGGAAATAATAATTAATAGTTACTCAATTAGTTACTGTGTTATAAATTAAAATAACTATAAATAATGATTATAACTTTTAACAGTAATTATTAATCAAGCAAAAACTAAACTTACTTACTCATTGAATTGCACCCCGAATAAGTACCTGGCGTACATTAGCTACTTTTTATCCCAGAAAATCAAAGATTACCCATGATTTCAATAAAGTCTAAATAATCCATTTGGATGATTATTTGCATGGATATAGTCACTTACCATCAGGTGTGATCTCAGTCAAGGGCTAGCTTGTAGTGGATTAAAAAAAACATGGATATTGTAGTTATATATATAGTTGAAGACCTGTGTCACGGTAATATTAGGTATGTATAATATTACCGTGCCTGTGTGCTTAGCATGCGCACAACGAGATTATATCACGACGAGAGGGAGATGTTGACGTTGCCGGCTAACTTATATTTTAGGGTAAACGAAAAGTTAGCCGGCAACGTGCACAAAATGCGGTTTATTACAAGAAAAAAATAGTCGGCATGTAAAGTTACGTAGAAAAAACCACAGATAAGGAATATTACCTACTTTTATCTCTATTTTTGACGTAACGCGTAACCATGTTAGCTTCGGTAGACAAATAGAGATAACGGGTAGACAATTTGTACGCATGTTGAAGACCTAGGCTAGACATAGGCTTATTTTTTTCCGGAAAATCAAAGAAATCCCCCGGGAATTCAAATAGCAAATCACGCGGATGAAGTCGCGGGAATCAGCTAGTGTACCATATGCTTCCACTTCCGTACCTGCTTCTAAAATATGTAGGTGCATTCTCTGTCTCTGTCTCTGCCATTATTTACTTATTTTTTTGTTTGATTAATGTTAAACACGTGGACCGAGTACGATGAAACTTTAATCGTCATTTCAATCATATTTTCATTGCCGGCTCAATACGAGCACTTTTTTTTAAATTCTACTAAAAAATAGCCTTTGACTGCGATGTCACCTGATGGTAAGTGATGATGCAGTCTAAGATGGTAGCGGGCTAACCTGTTAGGGGCATGGCAGTTATATTAAACCCACACCCCTTCGGTTTCTACACGGCATCGTACCGGAACGCTAAATCGCTTGGCGGCACGTCTTTGCCGGTAGGGTGGTAACTAGCCACGGCCGAAGCCTTTTTTTTTTTTTTTTTTTTTATCCACTACAAGCTAGCCCTTGACTGCGATCTCACCTGATGGTAAGTGATGATGCAGTCTAAGATAGTAGCGGGCTAACCTGTTAGGGGCATGGCAGTTATATTAAACCCATAAACCCATACCTCTTCGGTTTCTACACGGCATCGTACCGGAACGCTAAATCGCTTGGCGGCACGTCTTTGCCGGTAGGGTGGTAACTAGCCACGGCCGAAGCCTCCCACCAGACCAGACCAGGGAAAATTCAGAAATTATAAATTCCCAAATTAACCCTGCCGGGGATCGAACCCGGGACCTCCGCACGTTAAGGCAACAGCGCTACACACTGCGCCACGGAGGTCGTCAAAAAACAATCTACATACATAATCAAAGGAAGTAACTACTCAAAACACCTCTATTCAGCTGACATAGGATATACGACCTCAGTGTTTTTTTATAAGCACTGCGCATCGGCATTTTTCGAAATCGGATAGGTACTTTAGGCAAACTGTTTACATTATTAGATTGACCTGCTTATTATTTCATTTTGGATTTGCAACGGTGCAAATTATCGCAATACGTGAAGAAATGTGAGGTTTGATTTCCGGTTGCGTAAATTATATTTTTTTTTAATCTTTACTACTTAATTACTTAATACTCTCTTTTATTCGATTACTGTTTACTAGTCAGGGAGGAACGTGGGTTCTAAATTATCGTGGCCTAAAATTTTATGTGACAGGATATATTATCATCTATTGCGAGTAAGAAGCAACGTAGATCCATGTCAGCAACTGGATGGGTTGTTGGTATAGTTCGCGCGCGAGTAGAATGGAGAGTATTAATAATAAATATATAATATATTAATATAAATATATAATATAGTATATATGTCACCATACATTTATTAATAATAATATTAATAAATGTATGGTGACACATACGTTTACTCTGCATTCAACTCGCGTGCGAACTATTAGGTACTAGGTACTATAACGTAAAATGTAAGTGTTAATATATAAAAAAGTATATTAAAAATGTACCATTAAAAACGCACACAAAACTTTGAAATGACTGTCTCGGGAGAGGGTTGGGAATGCCTGAAATGCGTCCTACTAAAGAAGTGTTTTTAGAGTGGTAATGATTTGTAGAAGTCCCTAAATTAGCGATAAGTACATTGATCAAGGTCACACTGTAGGGTAAGCAATATAAAAGTCAAGGGCAAAATATTACATTACCAGCAACCGCCCGCGCCTTCGCTCCCGAGGGAATTTCTTTATCTAAATATTATAAAAGAAGTTCTAGGGCACTTTTCTGGCAGAATTTGTATATTGTATGTAGTACATATCTCTCAAATCACAAACGTGACATACTTTATCTGTCCCATATAATTCGCGTTTCAAAGAACGCGTGTGTTTTTTGCGATTGAAATCAGTAATAAAACGCATTATTTTAAATTATGACACCCATAACCTAGTAGTGCTGTAAAACAAAGGTGGGAAATCCTAATAAATTAAGCTGGTTCTAAAAAGTGGAAGTTATAATACCTACTTTTTAGTTAGTTAAATTGTCGCGTGAGAAGTAAACTTTAAGAATGGAATCGTTAAATAAATCGAAATTAACCAAGATTTCATTACCTGATAAGGGAACGGAAATCCGTTGAAAATAGGTTTTGTTCTTGAATCATCGTATTTTATAGGCCGACCGTTTAACTCGCGTATCGCCTGCGCGGTAAGAAGGGAGCGGGGGCGGGTAACGCTACACACGAAGTCAATAATCCAAAGATTTATCTCGAGATAGACATTGTTGGTAAAGAATAAAATAATAAGTACCTTTTTTTAAGTATTTAACATCTCGCCCCGCTCCCTTCTTACCGCGCCGGCGATACGCGAGTTAAACGGTCGGCCTATCAATGATTTTATAGTGGAAATAAGTTTAAGTTCATTCTTTTATCTAGCTATATTTTAACTTTTCATGTATAGAAATTATAAGTGCTACTTTGTCCACAAGAACTTATATATTAGCTATTCAAAACTCTCGTGGGTTTATTCTAATAGGTATGCCGGGATAAAACAATCAACTAACTAATACATTTATCAAAATCAGTTGAACTGATGGACAGTGAAAAAAAAGGCAACAGACAGTCGCACTTTAGCATTTTACGATTTTAAGACGTGCCGCCAAGCGATTTAGCGTTCCGGTACGATGCCGTGGGTAGAAACCGAACAGGGGTATGGGTTTAATTTATCTGCCATGCCCTTAACAGGTTAGCCCGCCACCATCTTAGACTGCATCATCACTTACCATATTGATCTCTCCCGGGATCGAACCGCGACCTCCAACGTTAAGGCAACAGCGCTCACCACTGTGCCAGAGAGGTCGTCAAAATGTACCTGCGTGAGTATTGAGAAAAAATCTCAATTTACACTTACTAAATAAACAATTATTTTTCTTTTTAAAAGTTACGAGTATATACTCATATATAAGGTATACCTACCCCACAGAATACTTACTCACTATTGTATCAATCGATGAGAAAGTGCGAAGCGATTGTTTCATTGATCCATTGCTTAACCTCAAAACAAAACAATGCGCGGAAGATTTGCGACACGAAAAACTCCGAACAATGAATGAATGAAAGCCGCGAAACAAAGGAATATGAATACTAACGCAAGGCTATGCCGCAAACTATCAAAATATTTACTCGCCATTTGTAATATGCATTTTCACACTTCACAAGATTTCTAGGACGTTAGTTCTTGGCGAATTAAAACACCCGGCCCTGGGCTGAAAAAATTGTACTTGACAAAAAAGCGTTAGCCTTTGTCTCTCTCCCTTTCGTATATTAGTACAGCCTTAAAGAGAGCGACAAAACCATTTTGAGATTAGTTTAGTTAGTGTTGAAGTTTGAACGTTTAAGCACAGAAGAGGTAATATTAGTTTTAGTTTGAACATGTTAGAAGACCCGGTGGCTCTGTCAGAAGCCGCGTCGTAGGCAAAATGTTACAGGTACGAGACATGCTATTTGCTAATTAGTATTTTTTAAATTGAATTTAATTGTCTGAATTTGTCTTACCTATTAACACGGCGCACAGTAAAACCGACTGTGGTTTTTGTGGGACTGCTTGCAACACAATTTCTTGTCAATTTTATAAGATCCATAGTAATAAATAAATAAATATTGTGTTTAAATGATGCTTACAGTATGAAAAGTCGCAGCATATCCAGTCGGCCAACCCTGATGTACAAATTTTGACGTAGTAAAGTAAATATTTAAATAATGTTGACTCATCTTCAAATGGGTTAAAACTGTGGCTTACTTATCTGTCTCTATAATATCTATTATCAGTACATATCGGCGAGCCAGTCACACGTGAAAGTGCACTATCTAATGTTATCAGTGGTTATCATGTATGTACATAGCATTATTTCATTGATCAAGGCTATAGTACAGTGATGAAATCCATACTAATATGATACATACGAAAGCGTGTCTGTCTATCTGTAGTACTAAATTTCATTAAAATCCGTCAAGTAGTTTAAAATAAATAAATAAATAAATAAATCGTTTATTTTCAATCATTTTGTGTTACAAAGTAATAGATCTTGGAGCTATTTGAAGTTAACAATAATTGTGCTATATCAATAAATTACATAAAATGTTGCAAGATCAAGTACTGGCTATCCTAGCTAGATTTTTTAGACCTGTGTTAAGGATAACCAGCCCTCTCCCTCGTTAACCAAATGTGTGCACAAGCACATGTTTATTCAACTAGTTATTTATGCATTAACAAAAAAACTATAAACTAAAAAAAAAATTAAAAAAAATTAAGTTTCAACGTGTATCCGTCAAAAGACAGATAAAAATTGAAAAAAATATTTTGACTCCGTACTTACCGGTAAAATATCTTCCTTCAATTATAATTTTCAAAAAATATTTAATGTAGGTACAGTAGTCGTCCAGATAGAGTTTTATAAAATATACAAATTTAAGAAATGAGGATTTCTCAACATTCGGAGGCCCCCTAAATCTGAGGCCCAGGGCGGAAGGCCCCTCCAACCACCATTAGTCCGCCCCTACGTGCCTTTTTTGCCTTCAAGAAGCCTTCAATATAGCATACATATTAAATATACTGTATACATAGACATACCTATAGGATTTAAGTATCTAAATATATAAAAGGAAAAGGTGACTGACTGACTGATCTATCAACGCACAGCTCAAACCACTGGACGAATAAGGCTGAAATTTGCCATGATAGCTTAACGTAGGCATCCGCTAAGAAAGTAGGTGAAAATCAACCCCTGAGGGGGTAAAACAGGGATTTGCAATTGTTTATGCAAATCGAACTAAACGTGAGATTGCCTTTACACCAGTTTAAGAAGTCCATTAAAAGTATGCTCCTGAAAAAAGCCTTTTATGCTGTTGAAGATTACGTAAATGACAAACGAGCATGGATTTGACTCGCTCCAGCAATGCTAAGGACAGCTGTTACTTATGTATTCTACAAATTAATGAAATTGTAAATTTTTTTTTCAAAAGAGCAACCGCCGAGTTTCTTGCTGGTTCTTCTCGGTAGGAATGGAATTCCGAACCAGTGGTAGATTCACTTGACGATTCAAAAGTACTTGTAAAAGTTTATTTGAATAAAAATAATTTGAATTGAATTGAGCGAATATGCGGGCAAAAGCTAGTATTATGATAAAGGGCAGCTACCTAAGGTATTTCCTCATTAATTCAACGCCGGTGTATAAGTTTTTACACCCTACATGGCACGCGGAAAGGACAATAGACTATTGCAACGTGGAAAACAAGTTTTTCTAGTGTCAGTCAATGCCTTGTTTGTATTGTGCAATCATGTTGCGCTACTAGGTACCTACCTAGCATGAAAGTAGGTAGGGTAGGTAGTTTTTTTTTTAAATTGCAAGATAGGCTTGCGCTTTACGACGATCATTTAATTTAAATTAAAAATTAATTAAATTTGAACCCTTATTATTCCGTCATCAGGGTTCCTTGTTTTAACTACGGAATCATCACTTTAATTTTTCAACCCATTGCCGGTTTTCCTTTAGTCCACCACGATGGCCAAGTGCGGGGCAGACTTCACCTTTGAGAACATTATGAAGAACTCTCAGCGTCTCAGTCTGCGACCTCTCTTTCTAGACGCGGACTTGCTGCTGGTTTTTTAGTGGGTATTCTGCTTCCATCTGTGAGTCCCACATACCCGCCCTGTGCGGGATTCTTAAATGCATTATTCCAGCAAATAAAAAGAAACATGCAGCTTTGCTCACGAGCTTTCCCATCACCGTTAAAGCAAGTTATAATTTCTTAAAACGCATGCATGATTACTTACCCCCGAAAAGTTGGAGGGGCGTACCCGGGGATGGAACCCCCGACCGTCCGAGTATGAAACCGTGCATCTAAACAAATAGGCTATCGCCACTTCTGTGGAGAATGGACGCTCATTACGGAATACAACAAATAGAGTGTTACCGAAAAAAAAACCCGACTGAGTTTGTTGTGGGCTCTTCTCAGACAGGCGCGATTGGAACCCTCGTAGCTTTAGTTTTAAGATCTGATTATAACCAGTATATTTTATAAGTAATTGGACGTCTGTATATGTACAGTGTACCTAATTTGAATAAATATACTGGAGTTCCATAAATTTTTACCTAATAAACTATAACAAAAAGGGCTTAAGTTTATTATATTCTGTGCCTTCAGGCGGTCCTAACTTTCATTTCATAATGACCACTTAGACTAGCAGTCCCCCATATTATGCAGAGGCGAACTATTTCATTACTAGTGCTGCCCTCTGGCGCGCCACCTGCCGTGATTTTAATCGGCAATTGGCCCTCTATTTGTGAGGCTCTGCGCATTGGGGCTCGGAGGGATTCACGCTGTGTGGCCACCCCACTAGTTTCTAGAGTTCTGTATCACTGTGCGGAAAACGGAACCATTAAAATAGCAGTGCCAAGTTGACTATAGTAATATAGGCCTATTTATTTTATGTAATCTGTAATCATAGAACGAAAAAAAAATTACATAGGAGGTAAAGTATTTCTGATCGTATTTAATTGATAGTGATTTCTATCATTTGTTTGTTAATTACCACTATTTTGAAATTAAATTTTTATAAAGGCCTGATTATCCGATAAGATTTTTAAATTCATATTTTATTAACATGTTTAGAGTTAAACATTTTAGGCATGTTTTGAATGATTTCCGCGGGAACTCTTGAATTTTCCTCCTCCATTCCAAACAGCCATTTCGGTTCAGTCATTGCAGTGTGAACTGTGAAGTAGTAACAAACATCCAAACTTTCACATTTGTAATATTAAGTAGGATTATTTCCATATAAAGATTTTAGCATAAATAAACATAAATAGGTACATAAATTGCAGCCTCAATAAAATATTTTTTATTGAAAGGTAACTAGTACGGAATACCCTTTTAAAAATAAGGTTCTATCCTTACTTTTCCAATTAGATTTTTTTTCTTTTTGGGAACCATCATCAACGTCTAAGGTTCATTGTTTGGCCCAAAAGACACGGTTATTAAAATTGTTTTCATCTATTATATTTTTAATATGTTAATGTCGTAGATTTGTATGTTGCCATCAATTTCTTTATTATACACGCTTATCGTTTTTTTATTACTTAAATGATAATATTCAATTAAGATGAACCTACGTAATGTCGAAGTCGGAACTCGACATGGTATTTTTAAATATTTTATCACAAAACGTTATTTATAGCAGTCTACGTAAGTAAATATTATATTTTGAACTTGTTTTACGAACATATCAAATGATGATCGTCAAAATGTCCGTGATTTTGTCCGCTGCTAGGTTTTTGAAAATCCTTTAGGAACTCTTTGGCTTTCCGTGACAAAAAGTATCTAAAAGTACTTTTTATCCCCGAAAATGACGGAGTTCCAGCGGGAATTAAAAACACTTAAACCACGCGAACGAAGTCGCGGGCATCAGCTTGTTTCTTGTATATTATTCTTAGTTATTGTGTCATTCCGCGTTTTACCACATACTTGACACAAGCCTATTGAGGTATTTATTGAATCTGCAAATAATACACGATTAGAGAGGCCTTCAACGTTTTATTGATTGGCTAAGTAAACAGGTAAAAAGCAAAGTTCAAGGCGGGGCACGGTTTTATCGAGTTAGTGATTTTGTCTCTCACCTAATATTACATCAGAATTCATTTTGAATGGTTTATGTGCGTGGGACAGTATATAGTGTAAGAGCCGGCAGCGCATTGGCGGAACCTCTGGCGCTGGAAATGCTCATGGGCGGCGGTAATAGAGCCTGGTTATATAGAAGTCTAAATAGGCAACCTGTTTAGGTTTCTATGCTAAAACTTTCGATTTTTTTTCGTACATCATTCGTAATTTTACGTTTCCTGGCAAGTTTTTCTTCGAGTGTCATTTTTAGTGAGTTTTCTAAAGTAGGTTACGACTTACGAATTTATTTAGTAAAATTGGTATGTTTAGCTGTATCAAAGTTTTAAACTGTGTAATGTTTTTATTTAAATTGTTATGCGTACTTAGGTTTTGATTGGTTGGGATTGGAAATATTTTTTTCTTTAGAATTTTATATGTTGGGAGGCTTTGACATTGGATATAAACTAGGAATTGACATTAACTATGCCACTGCTAAAAAGGGTTTTGGACAATGTAGTGTAGTAATTTTACAACAGATTTATACAACTCGTATCGGAAGTTCAGTTACCTAATTTTTTAAAGTAAATGCTTGGATGAAATAAACACGGGATCTCTTATCAGTATGTATGAAACCACGTTCAACTAACTTTTGCGGGGCGAGGGGAGGGTGCCTTGTCATTTTTGTGTCCAATTATTGACACTAGTGCATTAAAAAGTAGATCTGTCACAATTCGCGCGAATATGGCTGATATCACGCGTCCCAAGCATAAATCACCTTTTTTAAAATTATATTTTCGCCATAGCTATGACTTATTTACTGTTACTGTTTGTTTACTTAAACATGCACATATATCAAACATTATTTAAACATTTTACATCGTTAAACACACCGCCACCTCTTCGCCTATCACAGCCGTAGCGCTCGGAATGACTCGATACATTTGTTTTGAAACTAATCAACTTTAAATAGCACAATATTACAGTAGTCACGGCTTGGATTCTTGAAATAGTTTATAGTTCTTAGCTATATTACTGGCTTAATAGCTCAGGCGTGAACTGAGCACGACTTTTCTATATTTAGGCTAATTTTACTTGGACAAATTATTATTACCTGCTATGGTTATACCTTTTACATAAATCTGATAAAGTTTATGATTATGTGGCACTAATAGAAAAGATTCAATAACTTCTAAAAACAAAATGTCAGTGGCAGATTTATGTTTGATGTCGCCCTAGGCCCCATGACTTATTATATGCCGCCCTTTTGCTGAAGGTGAAAAATATTTTTTTCTCGGAATCGAAGTGAAAAGTAGAGTGTTTACCACGGGACTAAAAGCCATTCTACTCGATTCTATAGCATACGGTCTCGCTACGCTCAGTAAGGTAATCTTCTCGTATGAAATGGCTCATTCTAGTCTCTAGATGAACAATCTACTATTAAAAGCATCAATCTATGACCTTAAGGCGCGTCACCTTTTGACAGTTTCTTTTTCGGCAGATTTATTTTCGGATAAATATAGCGTTGTATATATAGCGATGTGAAAATCCATGAAACCATTATCAAATATTAACCGAACAGTTGTAGCAACAGTGAACAAATGCTAAAATTACACTACAAATAAACCCGATTCACGGGTTCTTCTCTATACGGCTAGTTCTCCTACTACGGGCAAGTTCTTCTGTACTTGATCTACGAGCTGATACTTTCACTAAAGGTTCTGAAAATTTTGCCGGCCCTAAAATCATGCCACCCTAGGCCCGGGCCTCACGGGCCTAGGCCTAAATCCAGCACTGCAAAATGTACTAAAGTTAATTTCCCTAACGCAAAAACACATCAATGATATAAATAAATAATTGACTAGTGGAAAAAAATCGTTCAGCGCATTCAGAATGCTTGTGCTCGCTTTTGTTTTCATATTCCTCCGAGAACACACGTTACGCCTTTTATTAATGATGCCAACTTGCTGAATATGAAAACAAGGCGGGAACTTCACCTGGCATCACTTCTTTTCGGGGTATTAAAGTCGCAGCAGCCTACTTATTTGTACGACAAACTAGAGTGGCTAAGAACAACCGACACAAGGACAAATAGAGCTTGGACCCTTAAAACGCCGCGACATTTTAAAGCTGCCTTCCGGGGCAGTTTTAAATTCGCGGCTACCAAATGTTGGAATGATTTGCCACTACCATTCCGGGACATTTCAAAGTCTAAAATAACTTTCAAAAGAAAATTAAAAGATTTTTTATTAAAAAAACAAAAAACTTAAAGGGTCTTTTGTTGCCGCTCTTTTCTATGTATGGTCTTATAACCTGCACTCTATTAACTGCTGTTATGTACGCCTTGTTTACAAAAAATATTGTATTTTAAATTATTTACGTATTATTTTAGTATATATAACACATTATTTATTATTATTTTAAATTAGTATTTTAAATTATTTACATATTATTTTAGTATATATTACACATTATTGTATTATAGGCTAACAGATTTTTTCTTCTTTTTTGTTCATATTATTTATATACTTATTATGTGTTTTGGGTGCCGTCCAAGCACACTGGCTTCACGGAAGATCAGCGCTGTATCTTTACAGGTAAAGCACATGCTGAGTGAAGACCATTTTGGGGATCAAGTCACATTTCGCGTTTTTTCTGTTTCATTTTACAAAGTATTATTTTATTATTAGTTATTTCTTGTACTTGTATCCCTGAATAAAGATTTCTTTCTTCTTTCTTCTTCTTCTTCAAAAAACCGCGTAGGTAACTCTCTTTATCTCACTACCGCAACAAAACAACACATCGTTCCCCTCTGACGCAAACGATTCGCGCCGTTTTTGCCCTGTCCCCAGTATTTTTTTTAATCAACTAGAAGTTATCCCTTGGCTGCGATCTCACCTGAATGGTAAGTGATGATGCAGTCTAATATGGTACTTAGCGAGATAGCCTGTTAGGGGCATGGCAGTTATATTAAACCCATGTCCAATCGGTACCGGAGTACCGGAACGCTAAATAGCTTGGCGGCTCGTCTTCGTTGGTAGGGTGGTAACTAACCACGGTTGAAGCCTCCCATCAGACCAGACCAGAGATATTTCAGAAATTATAAATTTCCAAATCGACCCTGCCGGGAACTGAGCCCGGGACCTCCCACGTTAAGACAACAACGCTCAACACTGCACCAGAGAGGTCGTCAAGTATAGTATATTATGTAAGTACAGTTCCCGCGCGAACTATAATACATAGTAGTGGGAATGAGCGTTCTAGGTATTTTATAACAAAATTCCACAACCTATCTTAAACTTGCCTTTACACAAGTTTAAGCAAGTCCATTAAAAGTATGCTCCTGAAAAAAGCTTATAATGCTGTTGAAGATTACGTAAATGAAAAAGGAGCATGGATTTACCTCGGCAAAGCTAAGGACGGCTGTTACTTATGTATTCTACAAATTTCAAAAGAGCAACCGCCGAGTTCTTGCTGGTTCTTCTCGGTAGGAATGGCATTCCGAACCAGTGGTAGAAACCGAAAGATTGAAAAGTACTTGTGAAAGTTTATTTGAATAAAAACCATTTGAATTTTGAAAGTATGTTTTCGCACTAAAAAATGTATCTCTGTATTACGTAATGACTAATGGAAATGATTGATGCAAGTAATAGGTACGTATGGTAGGGATCGTAGCATTTGTATTTTGTACGCATGACTCAGGTATTGACCGATAAGGTAGGTACAGATAAAAATGTGAGGTCGATCACTTCGCTTTCTCGATGTTATTTTTTCGATTTTTCTTGCGTAATATAAGCAATGAGATATACCTACCAAGCAATGAGAAAATAAATAAAGCCTTTATTTCCATATTAATTAAATGAATACAAATTACAGTCCTTTTAGAAGCAAACATTATTACAAATTAACAATAACATTAATTTTAAAAGTTTAATAGTACTTATAAAAATAAAGAATCAAAATGTCAGTTTTTTTTATTTTTATAAATTAAAAGTCTTTATATTTGTGGCATGTTATAAATGTTATTGTATGTCAAAATGATTTTATGTCAGTATTTTTTTAATGTTTGTTACATTTCGTCATTGAAATGCCCATTTTTGGGCATAGGCCTCCTCCATCCTTTTCCATTCATTTCTATCCTTCGCCAGCCTGGTCCAGGTGTTTCCCGCTGCCTCAGTGATATCAAATATATATATGATGTGATATAAACAAATGTGTGTGCTTATTTGTTGGTTTGTCCTTCAATCACGCCGCAAGAGAGCAACGGATCAACGTGATTTTTGCATGGGTATAATTATTGATGAATTAAAGAGTGCCATAAGAATTTTTGGGCCTGGAAAATAAAATAAAACCCCCGGAATATGAAAACCTTCATTTATAAAATTAAGTATAATGAAATCTGAACCACGCAAGCGAGGTCGTTGGCATCATCTAGTCTAGTCATACTAATATTATAAATGCGAAATTGTGTAGGTTTGTTGGTTTATTAGTTTGTTGGTTTGTCCTTCAATCACGCCATAACTAAAGAAACGGATCGACGTGATTTTTTGCATAACTACTATATAATTGAGAACCGAGAGTGACATAGGCTACTTATTATAGGTTATGTATGACAGATGTTTGTCTGTAACACCATTTGCGAATAAATGTGTTTTCTTTCTTTCTTGCTTACTTTTTATGCCGGAAAATTAAAGAGTTCCCGCGGGAATCAAAACCCCTCAATCCACGTGGATTAAGTCGCGGGCATCTGCAAGTTATAAATAACGAGAGGCGATGTAGTTACGGCTCTGTATGCTGGAAAATTTTTGACACCCTTTAAGTTGGAAAAATCAAGGTATAAAAGATAAGATACATGTATAATTATTTTGTAAAGAAAGCATGCACTATGCAAGCGGTCTCGGTCGAGTCGTTGCTGTTACCAATACCACGGTTCGGTTCTCATGGCTGCACCGCAGGAAGCGCAGTAACATTTGCAACGAGGTAGTAACACTGGTAACTGACCTATCTCTACATCAGTAACGGTGTCGGTTTTGGTTACGTGTTTATTGAATTACGTTGTGGGGGAATGGTCCAGCAGCGGGCTAGGCTGCATTTCCACTGAAGCGGAGCGGAGAGATGTGCCCGGACTCCATCAAAGCGAAGACATGCGGAGATGTCCGAAGCGGACACGAGAAGAGATTGACTTGAAAAATCATCACGTCATCGATCAACAATCCGATCCGATGGTCCGCTCAACGCATCTCCGCTCCACTTCGATGGACTGCTGCATTACCATTGAAGCGAAGCCGAACACAGACGTGTTCAATTGAACAATCGGGTTATTATTAGAAAAGTTGTTACTTGTAAAAAATATGTCGATATGAGGAACAATTTTTTTTTCTGTGTGTTGGTATTATGATGATATTGATTTATTTTTATCATGTTATTTTTTATTAGCCTGATTGGTCGATACGTACACGTCTACACTCCGCTCATCTCCGTATCAGTCAAACACACCTTATAATAGATTACCCACTATAGATGTTAAGTCATTTGACTTACGATATAAATCCCAACCCACCGTCATTTGGGATCATGGTGTCATTTATGAGTTCAAAATCTATGCGCCTTGGCATATAATTTTTAAAAAATGTCTCTGACCTCACGAAATAATTTTCGCGCCATTGAAAATGATCCCTATCAAAATACGTAAATATTTAAATTCCAATTCAAAAATCACAGAAAATTATTTTATAATGTAAAAAAAAGTTATTTAGGAAAAAAAAAGGTAAAAGGTTATTCCGATACCGGGAATCGAACCCGAGCCTCCTGGGTGAGAGCCAGGTATCCTAGCCACTAGACCATATCGGATGTGGTGATAGAAGCGAAATACTTGTTTGGTTCTAAACACAGAGTCCCATCCCAAAATCTAAGTTTCTAATATTTATTTTTTATTCGTAATACAATTTATAGCAAAGTGGCTATGGTCAGCAAAATAATATATTTAATTATTATTCAAATTAAATTATATCGTGTGTCACCGAAGAAACATTCAAAGCAGTTTTTTATTGCATTGTCTTCTAGTTATCGGCCTATAAAACATTGTATCTCTCCAGACAAAATTAATATAAGCTGTCCAATTTGTTTAGATCTGTATTTTACCAAATATTCGTATGATATTTTTTCTTGTTAGTCATTATGTCACTTCAGTTGAAGAGATATGAATAGCCGATAAGTGGGTTAGTTTATTTTAACTGTCCGTGTTTAGTTACTGGTGTATAGTGACCCGAATGATGTCGTATGCTATTTTAATTTAACCGGGTGATATATCGTGTGCATAACTGTGCTAAATTATGCAATAGGTACTAGTTGAAGCGTCCGCGTGGAATAAGTTTTTTAATAAACATGGAACTCCTAATTTTCAATTAGATCCAGGTCCTCAATTAGACCCATGCAAAAATCACGTCGAGTCTTTGCTCTGTTGCAATGTGATTGAAGGACAAACCAACAAAGAAACACACTTTCGCATCAATAATAATTATGATTTGGCACTTATAATAAAGACGCCGGGTTCAATTATAGCCAAACCGATATTTTTTAGAGTACAAAATGAAGTAAAAACTGGTTCCGTTACATCAAATTTTTTATTGTAATTTACACTAATTATCAACTATTCCTTGTATTAGAGAAAAAAACATAAAAAGTAAAAATTGATGCATCGGCCGGGAATCGAACCCGGGCCGCCCGCGTGGCAGGCGAGCATTCTACCACTGAACCACCGATGCTTGATGAGTAAGCTTGAAATTATGAATATAACGTTTTATTTCAACTAAACATCGTGCATCATTCATGTCAGTACGTTATTGTTATGTGTAGGTATTGGGTATGTTTTTGTGTTCAGTACAATATGTCTAAAAAAATTATACGAAAAACAACACTTACTGATGGTATATAGAGATCTATCCTCAGTATGATTGTACGAAGCTTTCATAAGATATGGGCCCTAGGCAATAAGCAAATAGTCTAGAATTAACATTTTACTGCAATGCCTTGGCTAGACTCAATCTGCCGCGTGGCGTGACGGTCGCAGGTTCGACGCTCGGCCGGTCACGAGGCCTCGTTTATAGCAATTGAGAATGATTACAGGTAAAGGCTGCTTCACAATGGTGACATCAAACATAGACATCAAAATGTCGTTACGATGTTACGAAAGAATAGGTACAATTTATGGCTTTACTTAAGTAAAGCCATAAATTGTACCTATTATTTCCGTATACAAGAACTTTAAACCGGTAAGTATTACCATAATAGAAATTTCACCACCCTTTTTCCGCCAAATCCCTTCACAATAAAAGCAGTTTCGGACAGAAACCGCATCATCGCAAAGTTGCATAATCACTTACCACCAGGTGAAGTCATCACCAGGTAGTGGAACAAGCAGTAACTTTCACTAAGCACTGTAACCCAACTATGGAAAAAAATATCGGAGATTTTCCTTTCCTCTTCATTCAATCTTTTTTTGGAATCAAATTCAAATGTTTTTTATTCAAATTAACTTTTGCTTCGCTGTTGAATCGTCGAGTGAATCTACCACTGCTTCGGAATGACATTATCATCAGTCATATCGATTTTATTAGTGTAAAATGTAACCAGTATCACCCGGACCATAAAAAACGAATCAATGGACTCGTTCATCAAAATCGGCTCAGTAGATTAGCCTCTTCAATACAATACAATACAACACTATTAAAAAAACATAGTATGCTGAATATATTCAATTCAATAATATGCATTATTCGTACGTATTTGGATACAAGTATGCATACACCTTTCAGTAATCTTGCATGTTTGCATTGCATTTATTATTTACCCATATTGAACAAAAGCGGTGCATTGAACTATGCTTTATTGTGCCGGGACATATTACATAAACTCCTAAAACAATTCGAGTAATAAGTTTTAAGCTGTCAAATAATAACGATTTGCTTAGACAATTGGGCCTCAGCTCTATTATACATTCTTGTATGCTCAGTTATGAATCTAATAATGTTATATTAATGTTCTGCGGATAATGTGGGTGCAGACTGCAGCGTCTGAGCCTTTCCTTCAGGGGTTGCATTAACGTAATGGCCAAGCGAAACCATTCCAAAAACTATCTAGGGTTGCCTCTTTATGACTTAGTAATTGCATTTTTGATATAGGTAAAAGTTTTTACGAAATTCATACTCAAACTTTATATTATGACAAGATTTAGTTTAGTTTCCATAAAATATTTTATGGAAATTAAAACTAAACATTTGTTTATACCTATTTCATCTAAATGTGGCTACTTGAATGTCGATGAGTTCTCAAGCTTAAAATATAAAATTCATTGACAATCTCCAGTAGATTTGTGAAAATGTAAGGTAGGATGGCAGAATGTTTGTTTTCTCATAAGAAATGTTTCATATAAGAGCCGACAAATCTCAATGTAAAATTTTAATGATAAATAACCAGAAATTAGCGTTCTAGAAGAGTTATACCGAATATTATATTGTTTTTTAAAAAAACTTTACAAAAACTATTATGCCTAGTTACAAGTAATTATCATATGAAAATTAACTCATGCATTATAAAGCAATAAGTAAATAGATACATGTGCCAACCCTAGCTCTCTTGACATTTCCCAAGGGGTGGCCGCGGTGCGACCCAGTTTTCGAGACCGTTTGAACTTTTTTTTAATATCATCTTTTCAACTTTGTCTTTGGAATAACGGCAACCTTCGTAACAAACGCTGATAGAAGATTTTTCTTAAGATGAAGTTTATACGACCTATAAAAAAGAGGTGAAGATATCACACTTCACAAAATTGAAGTCGAAATTCGATTAGTCTGGGTCAATTTATGAAGTAACCTTTTTAAAGAGTTGAGGGCCTGTATTAATAAAAACGATATCAGCTAAGAACATGATCGTCATCTTGAAATCGATGCTTGAGAACATATTCTCAGCTGGTTTCGGTTTACTAATATGGGCCGAGAGTCGTAAAAGGTAATTGATAAGGCAAAATAATGTCTTATAAATGAAAAGAAATGGACAAAGGTAAAGGGTACCTATCCCTTATATAAAAATGTCTACATATTTCATAAATATCCATTTCTATTTATTTATTATATTACGTACATTAATATTATATCTCATATAATATAATCAATTATTTTCATGGATAATTCGTAGCATATTATGTACATCTCCAGACGTAAAGAGTTGATCCCGTAAATTATGGTTTTTAAAGATGGGAATTTTTCGGGATAGGTAAATTGTAGCCTTAGTCCGTATAAACTCTAAAGGAATAATAGAATCAGCCTTGAGAAGATAGAAGATAATAGCTTTATAATTATTTGGGACTAGTTGATGCCCGCGACTTCGTCCGCGTGGTTAAAGTTTTTTTGATTCCCGCGGGAACTCCTTAATTTTCCGGGATAAAAAGTAGCCTATGTCACTCTCCAGGTCCATGCCAAAATTCATGTCGATCCGTTGCTCCGTTGCGGCGTGATTGAAGGACAAACCAACGAACCAATAAACCAACAAACAAACACACTTTCGAAAACTTAAAATATTAAGTAGGTATACATAAATATTAATATCGATATGGACAATATTTATGATCCAAGTACATACAAATATAATATTATATTTTGAATACAAGTAGTAGTTATTTCAATAAAATATTCATTTGCCTCTACCATTGTAACGTTCAGTTTCTATTGTGCGAAATTTACAATGGCTCTCGTATTGTTTCTTGATTCGAATCGCTCCTTTAGTTCCCAGTTTTTCCGACTATTACAAGTATATAGGTAAATAATTATACGCCTGCCTGAAAAAAGGAGTATATTGTTTTCAGGGTTCATGTATGTATGTATGTATGTATGTGAGTTTGTATATTCCACCATAACTACTATACGCCTCAACCGATTTTGATAAATGAGGTATCGTTAGAATCCCTAGCTTATTCCGGGTGACATAGGCCATAAAAATTTAAAAAATTGATGGGGTGACCATGGTACCGCATTAAAGACTAAAGTTGAAAAAAATTATTCGAAAATAAGATTAACTATATAATCATCATCTAGAAAATGATGAGTAGATTCCAAAGGTAATTCAATACGGGCTATGGCAGAGCAGTTGTATTTTTTAATAATTTTAATTATATTTTAAATTGTGAGATAGGCTTGCGCTTGACGACAGTCATGCTTAGTGCAAAGCAATGGTGAGGTCTAGGTTGGAACGCACTTGCCTAGACGATGCCTATTCACTATATTGAAGTAACGTGATCCTAATTTCGATTCGAAGACCTGTGGAAGTTGGACACATCACTTCATCAACTAGAAAAGAGCCGATGATCTTAAAACGGCTGAACCGATTTTCTTGAATCATAGCTAAGAACACTAGATCAAATCACCTTTCAAACAAAAAAAAACTATCAAAACCAGTACCTCTACAATTCCACAGACACACTTTAACTTAATAGCACCCCACGTTTTGCGTCGGGGGTTAAAAATGGTTTCGGGCCGTGAAAGTATTGAGCTTGAAAATAGCCGAGGAAATGCGGTGCGAATGTAATTCGTGTAGATATACTCGTGGAGCCATCTGCGAAATTAGGTCACCCAGTTCATCACTTTCTTACAAGATATCGATCTTTCTTACAACTACAAGAACATCTCTACTTTTCTTTTTTTCTAGGATTTCTTGCTATTGTGCAGTGTCTACAGAGTACGTGGCCTCTACATTCTTGTTATACCTCTTGTTTTTATTCCTGTCCGATACTGTTTGCAAAAAATATAACTATTGCTTTATTTAAATCCCTAATAAATTAACGATTAAAATCTAAGATTGATTTCTAAGTTCTAACAATATGATGGTTATTAACAATATTTGTTTTTATTGCAGTCCGCTACATGTTTGTAGAAATGATAAATCTTTGTTTTTTCATCCTCATTAATTATTCATTTGAGTATTATCTACATAATAGACTGCTAAGTATCATTTTAATCTTATATCTTAAGTATTCTTTTAAACTATTCAGTAAAGTATTACCGAAGTCTTTCTTAAAATTATCATTCTTTTTTGGGTGCATTTTTATCATTTTTGCTTTTATTTGTGGGCATTCTCGCCGTAATCCGGAGCCATTGTCGAAATTCCTAATAAATCCAACGATTAAAACATGATAAACTGTTCGCATGGCGTAATAAATGTCCCATAACAAATCAAAGAACGCGATGCCGTTCCATTCAGCCTAAACTAGCTTCGAAGCGGTTGACATCTAAAATTTATTAATACAAAAGCTACTGGGGTATACCAGCTGCATACTGCAAGTGAACCGAGGCCTGAGCCAGCCAGTCGCCTTGCATCCGTCGCGCGCGGAGCTCGTGTGCAAAGATTATAATCACGTTTCAGTTTTTGACGTTCATCAATGTCAAGCGAATTAAAAACATTCGATACTTCGATATCATCGAATCAATCTACACGTTCCACAACCCTATGTGTTCCGGTCACGAATCTTATCGGTTGTTTGTAAACAGTGATGGGGTGATTAAAATTAGAACCGTTTTGGACGTGCACGATTCATAGGAGAGTTTTATTTTTCGAAAACGCGCTCCCGTCGCTATTTTCGTTTTCAGTGGTAACCTTAACTATTGTGTTTTGTGATTTGAGTGGTAGTGATGTGAATAACTGAATATTGGATTAGTTTATCATCATGTTCGGCGTATTCATCAAAAGGTGGAATAAAAGGTATGTGTGCCCTAGTTATCGGAACAATGCTAACTATTGATTTGCGTTATCGATACGGAATAATAAATGCGAAATGAATGCACGTAGGAAATGACGGGCATATTAAGGAACATGGGTTTCTTTGTGTTTATTCGTTTCAACTATAGAATGCAGATTTTTATTACGTTGACCTATTACGCTGTTAGTTGATACTAAATTAAGTCACTTCCGAGTTTGTGATTTATACGATATTTTTCTTAGCTCTAGTTTCTTTATTTGTGGAGGCAAAATGGACAGTGTAACTTTGCCATTAAATATTGGATACTTTTACTATTTGATGCAGTTTTACATTTTTCTTCTTAGTCTACTTGGTTAAAACTTTCTGTATCATCTTCTTTCTTGTTGTTCTGTTAAACCTCCAGTAGAATACTAGTGCATATTATTATATTTTCGGAAAAATTTAAAAAAATTTTAGGTGATACTAATTTGAGAGAGGGTTTTTTACAGAAAAATCATCACAAGGATTTCTTCTGACTCTTGCTGCGCAAGTAGATAAGATTTTCCAAATGAATATTTAATGCAATTATATGTTATTTTTTGCCACATTTTGAGATACTGTTTATTGATAGCCGTATAAAAATGAATAATGTACTTATCTTAGCAATTTCTAGGGTTGTCTCTACATTATATACGTAATAAATAGCATTAAAACTTTATCCAAACGATTTATGTTATTTATTTTTCCTAATAGTCTTCTCTTTGTGTCAAATCTAAATCATATATTTGAATTATATTATTAGCTAATGGGTCGCTATTTCATGTCAGAAATCAAGGAAATAAAATTACTTTAAGCTTTTCTGCAAAAAAATGTGTTAAAGCGTTTCCTTGATTTTATTATCAGAGCTAATAATTGCATTAAATTATCTGTGATTACTAAACGACCTTCAACTTGTGCCTGTGCCTTTAATTGCTGAGTTGATTGACCATACAGTACAAGTTTTATATTGTGAAAGCGTGCTAAGCGTCAAGCTTTGTGATTGACCGATAGGATGATGAGAATTGTCTCGATAACGATTATCAAAATATTTTTACTGTCACTCGTTGGGTGGTCTGTGATCTTAGTATATTTTTACACGCTTCATTTCAAACTCTTGATCACCAATGTCTTTTTTATCTCTTTCATTAAGAATCATTTTTAGACTAGCCATTTGGTAAAAGTCAGGATTGTTTTGAAAAGCGAAAAGTAAATAAATACTTATTTAGATCCGTCTTCCATATTTTAAAATAAATGTATGTTTATTATGGAAGACTTTCAGAAATGGAGTCGAAAATAAAATCAAATATTAAATAAATATTATAAATGCGAAAGTTTGGATGTATGGATGTATGGATGGATGTTTGTTACTCGATCACGCCCCAACGGCTGAACGGATCTAGATGAAATTTGGCAGAGAGATAGATTATAGTCTGGAATAGCACATAGGTTACTTTTTATTCTGGAAAATTAAAGAGTTCCTGCGGGAACCAAAAAACCTCAAACCGTACAGACGAAGTCGCGGGCATTCGCTAGTTTAAAAATAAATCATAAATTTTCAAAATTGGGTATTTGTTAGAGATGATGGTGATTCCTCAACGGTACTCCTGATAGCTTGAAACAAATTAGAAATTGAAAGGACAGTCAAAACTATGTAGACCGTATACCAATTTTTAATACTACCCATTGGACTACGCTTCAAGTATCTACCATTAAATTGAGGAGACAGATTAGGTAAACAAACTGTACTTACCTATCTATCATAGGCCGCTGAAGTTCTTGAAGCTATAAAAGAGGTCGTGTGAGTATTTGTCTATGTTCCTTCATGTTTTTCCTTTCAAAGGGTGTAGCAAGTTTTTATTGGACCTGTCGAGAGTGCGATCTAACGGTAAATTAGTATAATATAAAGGCCTCTCTTTTTTATGAAGTAATATTGCAGAGGTCACCTCAACCCGGGGGATCCCTGAAATGGAAGGTGCTCGTGAGTGACGGACAAATATTTTCTTTGACTAGACGTGCCGCCAAGCAATTAAGCATTCCGGTACGATGCCGCTATTAGGAGTATGGGTTTAATATAACTGCAAGCCCTTGGGTTTAATATAACAGGTAAGCCTGCTACCATCTTAGACTGCATCATAACTTACCATCAGGTGAGATTGCAGTCAAGGGCTAACTTGTAGTGGAAAAAAACTACCTACTTTTGTTTTTTGTTTCTATACGACATTGTAAACTAGAATCCTTAGTCGCTTCGTGGTATGGATTTACCACAAAACTGTACCAACTTTTACATAGAGAGTTATATTGAGATTCTTCTATTGAGGCAACTCAACCAATTAGTGCTTCAACTCAAAATCAAAAGTGATTTCATTAAAGCAGACCCTGTACGATATGCTCGGGGTTTCTTTGCACGATCAAATCCGAATGAGGAGATCAGTAGAAGAATTAAAGTAACCGACATTGCTCGACGTGTTGCGAAGCTGAAGTGGCATCGGGCGGGGCACATAGTTCGAAGAACCGATAGATGTTGGGTTCCCAAAGTGCTGGAATGGCGACCTCGCACTGGGAAGCACAGTGTTGGTAGACCCTCTACTCAGTAGACAGACCACATCAGATGAGTCGCAGGGAGCCGCTGGATCCAATCGGCCTGCATGGATTTCCAAAAATGTGGAAATCCATGCAGGAGACCTACATCCAGCAGTGGACGTCTATCGGTTGATGATGATGAGACACTGTATAATTCTTACACCGTAAAGAAAAACAATCAGATAAATATGGCAGCCCTGCTGTCAAATTATACAATCCTACAATTGGGTGCGTGGGCCGACCTGACTCGGGGGTCACATTGGAAACGACTTGTCTATTAAGTGTTAATGATCTTTTATATCAGGGGCCTTGTGTTTAATGATGTTCGCTCAATTTGGTCTTATCCTGATGTTTGACGACCGCTCTGGTGCAGCGGTAGATAACATACATCATCTATTACTTTTTTTTTACATAAAGAACAGCCCACTTATTCTCTGAGTGGCTTTAAAAAAATGAAAGCCACTGGCATTATTTATTTTTTATCCATAGAAGACTCGATATGAAAATGTTATTTTTATTTCATAACAAAACCTTCAATGCATAAGGATCAAACCTTCAGACATGTGTCAGTGACCTTCATTTTATGATAGCAACTGAGATAGAGAATAGGGCTGCAGGTGCATCAATATGAAAAGGGGAATGCCGAATTTTGTATGAGATTCCTAAAATGCCATTGTTCAACTTAACTTAAATGTAAAATTAAGAAGAAAAAATGTTAGTTATGGAAATCAATGGAATGGAATCATAAGCAATGGAATTACACATTCAAATACATTTATTCGTTATAATATTATATATATGCGTATGATTTATTACTAATCAATGTTTGGAAAGGCGCCTAAGATACGGGTTCTCCTAGTTTAGGAATGAATTGTCCTTTGTAGTTAATTCCAATAATAAAGAATTCTATATTTCTATTTGGGCTGTTCTTGGGTAAACATTGGGAATGTACTTCATACTAATATTATAAATGCGAAAGTGTTCGTTTGTTGGTTTGTCCTTCCAATCACGCCGCAACAGAGCAACGGATCGACGTGATTTTTTGCATGGGTATAAATGAGGATCTAGAGAGTGACATAGGCTTTTATTTATTCCGGAAAATTGAGGAGTTCCCGTGGGAATTAAAAAAAACTTCCACGCGGATGAATTCGCGGGCATCATCTAGCGCTTATACATTTCAAAAATCCTAACCTTACCTATGAAAAAAAAGATGTTGTCTGGTGATATTTAATGTTCATGCGGCCATGTAGGTGGAATTATACGACACATGCAGTGAAGAGCACTTAAGTGTAATTCCTCAAGAGCTTCGAATGCTCGCCGGAGCGCATTATAAAAACATTATGCGAGTCCTGATTACACACTACGTATACTTAGGAAATCTTTGAATAGAATCTGAACATATTTTAGTGCTCTATGATACTTAAAGGGCAGGAACTTTCCGGAGAAGATACGTGAAGACTGTTTATGAGCAGTTCCTTCGTGTAGAGAGTCCTGCAAGTTCACCCTCAAAAACAATTTGTCTGTAGTAATCAATATAATTTTTGGTTCTAGTTTATGTATATAAGTTAGTGATATAAAGTAAATACTTTATTGGAGGACTATAAATCTTAAATTGCTGCAATTATCTGTTGCGCAGGCAAAACCACGGGTGTTTTCTAGTTGTACGTATATATGCAATGCAGTCCACCTTGGCTCTCATCCAACTGTGTAAATATTCATTCACTATGCTCACTTCAATCCTTCATGATTATAATATAAAAAATACAAAGTTTTGGCACGATATTATTGTTACGAGTTAGTAGATCTCGATAACGTTAATATTTGTGTTGAATCTCAGAACGCCAAACGTAGGTTTATATATTTATTGCTCAAAGTAACATAAAAACAAATATTAAATTATGACTAACAATACATAGTCAACCGAGAATACAATAAATGCAATTAAATTAAGATAACTAACTAAAACTAAGAATTAAAATAATTATCAAAATTTTGTGCCCTAGGTAAGGTGCCCAACACGCAGGCAGCATTCCCGCGCTGAATAGCTATAGAAATTCGTTGCGCGAGAAAGCTGCCCGCCCGAGGGTCGCCTGTTGCCTCCCTGAGGCGTTTACTAAGTTTAAGGTTTATATTACTTTTCCTAAAAAATGATATTATGAAATGTGCACATTTCATACCCTGTAGAGTTCGAAAGTTAAACTTCCCGGCCTAGGCCAGTAAAGAATGTATGTATTTTCATTTCACGCTTTTTACATATCATAAGTTTGAATTTGGAATCTTTCTTCCTGAATATCTTGTAACTTGTTATAATGTTCTTTGGCCTAAATAGTTTAAATTTGGAACTCTACCGTATTACGCGTTCACCACTCATAGCGCAAAAAAAATTAAAAGTATAAATATAACTAATTTAACTTTGAATATTTCATAAGTAGGTTGCTTTTTTATTTACTTTCTTTTAATTACATAATATAATATATTTAAAAAAAGTCACTTGTTTCATTTTTTAGAAAAGCACTGTACACACCTCGACCGGGAGAGCATTTCTGGTCTCGTATATAGCCTAACTAACACTCGACCAGAAAATGCGTACTTCCCGGTCTCGCGATGTAATGTACTATTACGTTAAAGGCCAAGAAATATCGTTAGTCGTTACTAACCCTATACGATTTGCTAGGTAAATTCTGAATTTGGCAAAATATTGACGAAAGTTACACAGCGACTTTACAGGGAAGTCGATATTACAATTCTCGGTTATATGTTAGATATACATGTAGAATTAGCTTTTGTAATTTATGTAGCCGCGTAAACAGCAGGCAGTCAGTGTGCGAAAATAGATTTGTCTGCTTTATTACAGCGAATAAAGTTCTAATAGTTCCTTCATTATCATGGCCTTCCGCAAGGTAACGCCTGCTCCTAGGTATCAAATATTCGCAAGTAAACAAAAAAGCTCATTAGTTCGCGCGGGCTCTAATATCTAGATAAATAGATAACAGTCGAGATAAAGTTGTTTTCCATACGAGTCGCAAATCTCCAATGCGGTCGGCTTCATTCCAGCAAAGTGCGTTTTATGCCAGATCAATTTCACAGGACAAGATTTATGTAAAGATACAATTGTTAAAGCATCCCATTCTTCACTTTCGGGAATAATATATCCGATAAGATCAGTGATCAGGTGCACGCGCGTTGAAATGCGTATATCATTCTCTTTGAAAGCTCTCATTATGCTTTCTTCATACATTGCGTTCAACAAAAAATCCATTCAAAAGGTCGTTGCTCTTTCATTAATGTATGATGTGAATCCTTAATTGTATGGAACCATAACTATGGATTCAATGTTATCACTTATCGTTTGTTTATTGTTTCAATAGAAGTTGCATTTTATTATTATTTTATTTTATTGTTTCGAAGCTTTTAGTAGTTACTAATTGCGCGTGACTTCGTAGGCGTGGATTTAGGTTTTAACTATAATTTTTTAAACTTCCGGTTTTTGGTTATCCGAGATAAAACTAGACTGTCACTCTACAGGTCGTCAACTATGATAAAAATAGAGTAGATCCTGAATTGCAATTGCTCTATTGTGTGGCGTAATTGAAGGACAAACCGACAAACACACACTTTTGCTTTTATTATAATATAAGTGAGAATTTCGTTTGGAATCTGCGGGTTGGATCAAATTATCAGACTTAAAGTTATTTGTATATTGCCTGCCTTATTTTTTTAAATCTGTATAAAAAAGTCTTCTGGTTTTAGGTCTATTTCAATCAGGGAAACGAAAACAGGGAGGCCGAAAACATCCATCGATAAAAAAAGGCGAATCATAACCACGGAAGAAACGACGATTTATGCGTGAAATCAATCCATAACAAAAAAATACCCTTCAATTTGGTATCATTTTACACTTAATTTGCTATGCCAGTGACCAGCTTATAAAATTCATCCGTATAAATTGATTTCTTATCCACAAAATATAAAGAAATCTGACTGGAATAAAGTGCCAATCTGTCCTTCCACCATTATAGTCCACTGACTTATCGCATGACTAGCTTTTGCCTGTGACTTCGTCCACGTGGAATTAGGTACCAAAAATCCTATACTTTTATCCCTTATTTAACCTCCTTTGGGGTAGAATTTTTAAAAATTGTGAAACACCTACCTCTTTATTTTTTATCAAAAGCCAAATTTCACAGTTTTGTTTATAGAACTTGAAAAATATTTTGAGAAATGAAGGTCTTTCATACAAACTTTTACACCCTGTTTCACCCCTTCAGGAGATGTTGATTCGTGCATTGTCGAGCAAGCCACGCGCTGTACCACATATTATATTTGTCTACTTTGGGGGATTATAGGGAATTAAACTAATAGTTCCTTCATTATCATGGACTTCCGCAAAGTAACGCCTGATTCTATCCAATAGTATTTTTTCCTCAATTTGGCCTACGACTTTAAATTTATCTAAGATCTAAGTTACTGGGCAGGCGTCGGGCAATGTGACCAAAGTAACTGAAAATCCTCTGAAGACGCGTGCCACAATTTTTAGTGTCACCAGGAAAGTTATTTTTTTAAAGTAGTGTGTTTTATGATCATCACTAGATACTTTTATATTTATTATAAACCAATATTTCTACATTCTAGGGTGTACTGCATGCTAAATGGTTTTATAATCACAATAATTATATTATGTTTCGTGAATATTGAATTATTTAAGTTGTAGAGAGTCACCCCTGACTACATACTTACTGATGCATACTTACAGTATTGCTTTAATATTTTTGAAGTTGGTGTTTTAGAACTATAATCCTTATTTTATGGACATCAAGGTACGTGACATAAAACTGACATTTTAAATAATATTGCTTTAAGCGATGGTATATGGTGACAAGAAATTATTAACAGTTGATTTATAAAGGACAAAACGTTTTAAAGCTGCATTCTTCAAATCTGTTAACTTTATAATTCGCATTTAGTATAATGACCCGTGTCCTCGTGACCCGTTTACTTGAGTTTTCGAATTTTACATCACAAACTTGTTGCGATCTCGCCAAATTAATTAAGTTCCGTTAGCCCCTGTTCGGACTATAAAACAGAAATAATCTTAATAATTATTATCATCTTCTTAAATTTTAAATGTCTTATATCTCAGGATTTAAAAAATTAACATAAGTTGAACATTACTTGTGATTTCACAGATAACTCCAAAGTTTTAACAACTTAAAAAGGGGGTTTTTGCCTCCTGCCTATTTTTAAGCCTCCTATGCTTTTGTGCACAAGCAAAGTACGATAAGAAGTAATAAGAAGCTCTTCCATATTTTCATATTCTAAAAGTATAATCATGGACAACGTATGAAATCTAAATTCTATTAATTATATAGAAAGTAAAAGAGATTATTTCATTGCTATTTTTGTTTTTCCAATACTTTATTCAAGACACCAAGTTCAATTAAGTTGATGTCTCTGGAACTTGGATGAAACAAACACCTCTGGAAGGAACTTGAATGACCTTGAGTTATTGACAAGAGACAAGAGATCGTTCAAAACAGAGGTAAATCGTAAGCATTTGAGAGCTTAAAACGAATTACTCGAACTGTTTAAGGAGTTCATACATCGTTTTTGAATGCAGGCATATATGAACTCCTTAAACAGGTCGAATAATTATTTATACGTTTGACAACCGATTACAATTTTCTTGCACAATCGGGGGGCAGATCGGTTCGTTGAGCCATTGTAAAAGTTGATTTATTTTTATGGTTTAAATTAAACGCTGATATTAATGATTTTATCAGCGTTTCGTTTTCATCATCTTCAGACATCAACATTATCATTTCAATTTCAACCCATTGCCGGTTCAATACTGAGAAAAAGTGTGCTCTCGGTTTGGCTATAGTTCACCACGCTGGCCAAATGCAAATTGGCAGACTTCGCATGTTTCCTTACGATGTTTTCCTTCACCGTTTAAAGCAAGTGATATTTAATTTCTTTCGCACACAACTCCGAAAAATTTGCGATAGGTACGTATCCAGGGATTGAATCCGCGATCCCGTACAGGAAGTAGGGTCAGGGTGTGTCAACCTCCTCTTTACTAACCGAAATAGCTTCTCACCGCTTCATTTTCATATAGTGTTTTATCTAGTATTATTATTTTATTTACATCTGAAATCTAGTGAAGCGCGATTTCGCGATATTTTTTATCGAATGATCGGAGACAGACAATACGCTGTTTTCTCGATAGCTTTCTACTGCTTTCGATTGTTTAAATCATTGAAAGTGCATTTCGATAAAAGAACAGATGTCATTCATTGCAGTTGATTAGAACATTATTGTGATAACTGATAAGAAGTTGTAAATCGTTATCAAATTATATTAAAAAAATGTAACTTTTTCCATTCTGAATGTAGGTCTATCCTCGTTGCCTCGTTGAGTGCCTCGTTGGTTTAGTGGTTAGCATGTTCGACAGCGGCCGATGAGGTCCCGGTTTCGAGTTCCGGGTCAGGCCATAATGAGGTATTGGGTATCCTGTACTTCTGACTAGATATTCTCAGTACTAGCCCGGAGTTAGGAAGTTGGCGGTTCTTATCACTAACATGATAATAGTCGTCAAAGCCCTCCAACCCGCATGAGAGGAGTGTGATGGCCCTCTCTCCTATGAGAGTGGATACTTGTGCGCAGCAGTTGGACGTTAATGGGCTGTAGTAGGGGTGGTGGAGGGAAGTAAGTCTATCACTTCTTATAAGAAAAAAAATTTTTCAAATCGTTTAGAAACCACGGAGATATACACCGACATACATTTTGACGACCTCCTTGGCGCAGTGTGTAACGCTGTTGCCTTAACGTGCGGAGGTCCCGGGTTCGATCCCCGGTGGGAATTTATAATTTCTTAATTGCCACTGGTCTGGTCTGGTGGGTGGCTTCGGCCGTGGCTAGTTACCACCCTACCGGCAAAGACGTGCCTCCAAGCGATTTAGCGTTCCGGTACGATGCCGTGTAGAAACCGAAGGGGTATGTGTTTAATATAACTGCCATGCCCCTAACAGGTTAGCCCGCTACCATCTTAGACTGTATCATCACTTACCATCAGGTGAGATCGCAGTCAAGGGCTAGCTTGTAGTTATTAAAAAAAACATTAAAAAAAAAGATTTTATCCTTCTTCTTGTAAGTACCTATCTAATTTGCATTTAAACAATGTTTTAGATTATTTTACAATACATTTCAAAGATTTATTTCAGCTCCGTAATAATCGGAATATATTTAAGTAACATTCGCTCTTATATTAAAAAAAAATGTAAGTAAATAAAATACAAATCAAAATACACATTTTTTTTATCATCGCGTACCTACGATTTTCCTGCGTCAGATCAACGCGTTTCAAAAAGCGCTATACTTATGTTCTAAATTTTAAGTTATTTTATTTGGCACCAAACTTCTTCAGTGTGTTTCTACTTTCATCATTTCATATCAAAGTGAATTGCAGATTCTTTTTTTAAGACGTCTATCCGTATCCATTAGGTACCGTAGTTTAGGCTGAAATACTTACATTAAAATCTTTGAACCCATTTAGTAAAACTGTTGACCCAAAAGGCAATTTCATATTCACTTCCAAGTTCCATTAGTGTTAAAACGTATGATGAATCATTGCATTTTTTGCTTACTCGTTTTTGCATGTTCAAAAATACGAACTAAAATGTTTTTTACCATTTCTGGAATTTCATCTCTACCAATTTGTGATAAGGTCTGATTTGCCTTTTCATTTAAACTTTGACCGTAGTACGAATGTGGGTTAGTCGTGGTGTCGGTATGAATGGTACATTTTTTGTTCCTGTCATTATCTTATTATATCGATATGTATTAACAACTTTTTTTTATATTATAAAGGTTTTTTGCGAACACCTTTTAAGATAAGGCATCCATCAAAATGTTGTTTTACAAAGTGTTCACAAATAAATCAATGATTAATAATAATTTTTATTATATTTCTGGTTCGTTATGAGTGATGTATTCTTATTTATTATGTAGATAAAATTTACCTATGTATTAATAGACTGTTTCTACCACTTAAGTACACAATGGGGCTGATTCTGTATAGGTAACAAAATCTCTAAACTAAACTAAAATGGCAGCTTTAAATCTAGTTCTGTCCCTTTCCCTAGGAAGTATTATGAAAGGGTTAGCAATATTTGTAATGCTCTAATTTTAGTTTAGTTTAGAGATTGTGCATTACAGAATCAGCCCCACTATATACTAATATACTACTTAAGTATATGCATTATATAAATAATATTCCGTTAAGAAACTTGACTTGCAAACGCCGCGATTTTTTTTTGCAATAAGTAATTGATTAGGTCCTGTATAGATAAAATTAAATGTGAAAAATATTATTATAAAATAATCATACATTTATTATATATCCAATGTCATTGTTAATAATCCATACATCGACAAATATTATAAATACGAAAGTGTGTCTGTCTGTCTGCTACGCTTTCACGGCCCGATCGGCTCAACCGATTTTGATGAAATTTTGGTACAGGCATAGACTGTATCCCGATTCCCGAGGAAGGACATTTAGCCCGGAAAATTAAAGAGTTCTCGCGGGAATCAAAAAATCTAAATCCACGCGGACGAAGTCGCGGGAATCATCTAGTAATTAATATTTTACTTATCTAAATCTTGTTTTGACTTTGCCAACCAATGTAGATTCTACTGAGAAGAGCCGGCAAGAAACTCAGCAGTCGTTCGTACAACGTAACATAATAATAATAAATATTACAACAATATTATGGCGTTCATCCGCCATTTTGGAAAAGCGCCAAGCTGATGTAAAACTTGAGTGCAGCTGTCAATTTTATGAAGATCCTTCATTTTCACCCCTGTCCCCTGCGATGACCTATTTTGAGCAATATTGGCAGGGGCAGGGGAGGTCTACGTTAATGGACATGTTATTCTAAATGGAATGCATACACGCGTGGTAATATAGATATACGAGTATGCGGTATGCAGTGATTAAAAATAATATCAAATATGTTTCACATGTTGGGTGGATTATCGTCAGATATTTTGATCTCATTTTTAAAGATATTTATGAGAAATCTCATATTTTCAAATATTTTTATCCACTTTCACATTCACACATCGTCGGTCACATTTTTCACGTTAGTCATTCTGAATATTTGAGTTTTAAGTATTTGGAAGGCTTTTTTTTTTATCCACTACAAGATAGCCCTTGACTGCGATCTCACCTGATGGTAAGTGATGATGCAGTCTAAGATGGTAGCGGGCTAACCTGTTAAGGCAGTTACATTAAACCCTTCGGTTTCTACACGGCATCGTACCGGAACGCTAAATCGCTTGGCGGCACGTCTTTTGCCAGTAGGGTAGTAACTAACCATGGCCGAAGCCTCCCACCAGGCCAGACCAGGGAAAATCAGAAATTATAAATTCCCAAATTGACCCTGCGGGGATCGAACCCGGGACCTCCGCACGTTAAGGCAACAGCGCTACACACTGCGCCACGGAGGTCGTCAAAAAAGTCATTTACGTAAATACCATTTATGTTTCAAATTTTATACTTATTTTATTTGGAAAGGAATTCAAGAAAATGAAATACTTAATGTGATTCTTAAACTTTTTAATCCTAACTCTGCAGTTGTAATTAAATTCGCTGCAGCACATAAGCAAGAAATGTAAGGGGAAAGTAAAAAGCGTATTTTGTGAACTTTCGTCAGTTTTTTTAACCCGAGCTTCTAGGCATCCTCTAGTCAACCTAGACCTCATCATTGCTATGACTGTCGTCAAGCACAAGCCTTTTCTAAAATAAAATTTAAAAAAAAGCTTTGTAGGCCGAAGAATAAAATGAATAAATGAAAAGTTGGTAGTACTCCCACTAAATGGATGTAGGAGATCAATCTAATGGCAGGGAGACACCGCTGGACCCAGGTGGCGCAAGAACGCAGTGTGTGGAAGATCCTACAAGAGACGTATTTCCAGCTGTGGAGGTTTTCGGTTGACGACCATAAAGTATATTCAAAAAAACTCATTAGAAGTGCTTTTCAACCGTCGAGTGAATCTACCATTCCAATACCTAGAAGAACCAGCAAAAACTCGGTGGTTGCTTTTTTGAAAAAAATCACAAACAATTACATCAATGTGTAGATATGTATGTAACCGCAGTCATAGGCATTGCTTACTTCACACTTCTCAAATCGACCAATCAATCAATCAAATCAATCAAATTTTACTAATATTATAAATGCGAAAGTTTGGATGGATGTATGGATGATATGGGTGTATGGATGTTTGTAACTCAATCACGCCCGAACGACTGAACGGATCTGGATGAAATTTTGCACAGAGGTAGATTATAGTCTGGAATAATACATAGGCTACTTTTTATCCCGGCAAACTAAAGAGTTTCCGCGGGAACAAAAAAAGCTCAATCCACGCGGACGTGGTAGCGGGCATCAGCTAGTAAGTAATACATACGAATACAATCTCACCAACTTATCTGACCGATTTTGTTTTTATTTTATTTTGCATAGATACTAGCGGCGATGTCACTGGGTCAGTTTGTCGGACTATAACTATACCTAAGTCACTCCAAAACCAATACAAAAGACCTCGAGAGTTTAAAAATAAAGTATGCTTTCAAAAATAGAGCTCTAAAATGCTAATGTATCAGAATGCTTGCATAATATTTAATTTATCACTTACTAGAACGATTTCTGTTAGTGCCAGCTAAGTGCTCGGATAGATTCTATTAAATACGTGGGTGGCTGGACTAGATAACCATTTCACACGTAGCTTGTTTTATCTGAAGCATGACAATATCCGTTAGACGCCATATCTAATACTAGCACTGTAATATTTGTGTTAATAGTGCGAAATGATGTCTGTTAGTTGACCGAGCGAAGCGAAGGTCTCTGAGTCTACTTGAGTGAATTTGCACTTGTCCGTCCGTCCGTCCGTCTGTCAGATTTATATGTTGCAAGCAAGTTCCCGCTTTTCAGACTAGATATGGCGTTTTAAAGAAGCCCACATTATTTGTTCGACAGGGCCCGTCTATGTAAATTGAGGTCGTTGGCCCCGAGGTCTCAGTTCGGGGCGAACCACTAGTTTATTTGTCAGTCACTTTTAATAGCTTAACTAAGCACGGACTCTGGACAGAAATGAAATTATTTATTTCATGTAAGACAACTTGTGCCACTTATTTATGAAATGTTATGACTCTACCACTGCACCGGTTCGGAAAGCAGATTTTACTATTCTGCTACAGAACGCGCAAAAAACTCAGCAGTTGCTGCAGTTGCTTGTCAAAATGGACTCAAATACCTAGTAGGACTTAATTTGTTTTATTTCAGATAATCTGTTGTCATCAATAATGTTGTTCTAATACAAAATCTTCATCATTTGACGGTATGACGCACTCATATCAGAGAGATGGATCATAATTTTATTATTCATCCATCCATCCAAACTTTCGCATTTATAATATTAGTATTTATAATATTATAGTATTGATAAAACATAGAATAAATTAAAAAAGCTTTTACTAATTTATCAGTTTGACCTAATAAATCTTAAACTAATGTTGTATTTTTGTTTTAACTTAATTTAAATCCTCATTTTTGTCGCTTGACTTAACGTTCTACATTTTTAAATTTTGCTTTTCCTACTATATACTGTACGATTATTCTGTCCGTAGCCTTACACCTAAAAAACTTCTGTCGATAGTATATCTATGAAAAATAAAACAAAGACAAAAACTAAACAGGCATAAAAATTAGTTCCAATTTTGGCCACCGGGCCAGATAAGTTTGTGGATAGTTTTTGATAGACAACCGTACCCTTTTTTTTTTAAATCTTCATTTTTTGACGGGGATCACTTCGTGATTATGTCGCCCCCCATTGATGTAGAATTTTAGTACTTCGCCCCCGTAAAAAACACTTTTTATACAGAGTTAAGTAACACAGTTTATCTTAATGTGTCTATAACATACATTTCTTTAAATAAAGCTATCACATTGTCACTAAAAATGATTTATTTTTCGACCACTTAAAACTACATTCATTTTAAGTGTAACCACGAATAATTTAATGGAAGTTAATTAAATATATTGCCGTACCTACTCATTTTCAGGGCAAACACATACCTAAAACAAAATTATTTTTACTTACTAAGTTTTGCGCCATGTCTCTAAAATTTTGCTAAGATACTCAATAAGTACCAATAAATCAGTTGAATGAATATAAAGTGATTCTCCAAAATCTTATTGAAGATACGGCATTTACCTACTATATAAATTCGGAAACGGTGATAGACCTCCTATCACCGAGATCCGACCCGACCCCGAGACCCGAGATCGCGGGTTCGATCTCGGGGCACGCGCCTCCAACTTTTCGAAGTTATGTGTGTTCTAAGAAACTAAATGTCATTTGCTTACGGTGAGGCAAAACATAAACCTGCCCCCCAATTTTGTAAGGAAACCGTATTCGTTTGTCAAACGAAACGATAACGATTCGATTTCCTTACGCAATCTGATGGCGCTTATATCGAGAGGACGATTACCTAACGAGCCGGTATGAAGCAATGGAAGTTGGACATAATCTAGCCTAGATATTAGCCTCGTTTACATACGCCCGGTGTGCTAGTCCGGCGCGATTGTGATGGGCAACGGGAATCGGTTTGGACCTTGAAATGCATGAATGAATTACGATTGCCTCTCTGTCGTAGTGGTGCATTTTTTTAAATCAACTACAAGTCAGCCCTTTACTGCGATCTAAGAGGGATGATGCAAACCATAGAAAAAATAAATACAGCAAACTAAGAGGGTAGGCGGGCTAACTTTTTTTTTATCCACTACAAGCTTGCCCTTGACTGCGATCTCACCCGATGGTAAGTGATGATGCAGTCTAAGATGGTAGCGGGCTAGCCTGTTAGAGGCATGGCAGTTATATTAAACCCATACCCCTACACGGCATCGTACCGGAACGCTAAATCGCTTAGCGGCACGTCTTTGCCGGTAGGGTGGTAACTAGTCACGGCCGAAGCCTCACACCAGACCAGACCAGGGAAATTTCAGAAATGATAAATTCCTAAATTGACCCCGCCGGGGATCGAACCCGGGACCTCCGCACGTTAAGGCAACAGCGCTACACACTGCGCCAAGGAGGTCGTCAAAACCTGTTAGGGGTATGGCAGTTATATTAAACCCATACCCGTAGGGGCCTAGTCAGTTTCTGCACGGCATCGTACCGGAACACTAAATCGCTTGGCTGCATGTCTTTGCCGGTAGGGTGGTAAGTGGTAACTAGCCACCCACGGCTGAAGCCGCCCATCAGTTCAGACCAGAAAAAATTTAGAAATTATAAATTCCCTAATTGACTCTGCCGGGGATCCAACCCGTGACCTCCCACGTTAAGAAAACAGCGGTCAACATTGCGCCAGGGAGGAGGTAGGTACTAAAACTTTACATCAATGTACACGACCCTTACGCCTT
Source organism: Erebia aethiops (assembly GCA_923060345.2). Classification (NCBI taxonomy): domain Eukaryota; kingdom Metazoa; phylum Arthropoda; class Insecta; order Lepidoptera; family Nymphalidae; genus Erebia; species Erebia aethiops. Next base: position 16,854,350 of record OV281091.1, on the reverse strand, counting down.
CTTTGACTTTTCTGTAGTCGGGTAAGAGAGGTGAATCGATCACGATTCGTCTAAACACAATCGTACCGAGACAACTGCAATGGACGACTTCCATACCTCGTTAACTTTGGCATTGCGAGTTGCAACACTAATTAAATGTTTTAGTAAACGTTCGTGACTTTGCCTTTAGTCTTTCTCACTCCTAATTAGTGTACATTACGTAAAATAAACAAACATGTACAATCGGTAAAAACAATACACGTATGTACCTAGGTACTATAAAATAAAGACGAGCTATTTTTTCCATACTGGTGAACGTCTGAGGTGCTATTATGTAAGAATTGCCGATCAAATCGTCAAAGTTCGGCTTCAGAGTAAAATAAAAAGGTACACAATAAAGTAAAACCTGTCTGGTAGATATGTTCAAAACACAATAGAACTCTTCCTCAAAATATACGGAAGCAAGCGGTTCGAGGAAATTGACAATAACGTTGCCCGTAGAGCGTCGTATATCATGTAGTTTTAACACTGCAGAACTCTGCCCCTAAAGGTGTCTCTATACATAGAGACACGCAGACACCTTTTAAATACCTACTCGTACCATTGCGGTGCGGCGCGGAATCATTTGGACGTCTGCCGCGTATAACTATTTAATCCGTCGGTACTGTATTCCCAAATTAATAATGCGCATAGAAATCTTCGTCACTGTTCGGCAACGGTCGTATTCCCCGAGCATCGGAAGTTTATAATCTAGCGGGATAGAAACCGTTAGATTATAATCTAACGGATTTTACAATCTTACGGTGACATGTATATAGAGTGGTGAAGTGCATTTTCTTCATGCATAATTTAGTAGAATTATGTGTTTTGTGCTAAAAGAGATAAATATTGACTTATCAGTAACAAAATTTGATTCGATAATTCCATGTAAGTAAATAGCGAAAAAAACCACACGATTGCGAATATGCTACAATCTTTATAGAATTGATTTACTTCGAAAATGTTATAGTACTTTTTCGGTGTGGAAAATTTCATTGATTGATTCTGTTTTTTTCGTTTAAGATATTACTCAAAGTTCGTCGTGAAATTCCTGTAGCTTTTGTAACACATTTTTTTAAAAATAACCATCCTTGTCTCCTTTGAAAACATTGGCTTCATTTAAGAAATAAAGGTACACATTAAATACCATTTGCCGTGCTTGTGACTTAAGCGGCTTTCCACGTTTAAATTTATCCATTGTGGAAGAATTAATTCGTCTGAAAGAAAATGGTATGGACAGAGCTAGGCATATTTTTATTTATTTGTTGTATTATTGCATTATGTACTAATATACTGTATAATATTATTTATTCCTATATCTATTTGTTAATTTATGCATTTTCTATTAAATTTATATAAGCCTAAATCTGCAAGCGTGTTGCTGCCGCGTGCTTGCTGCTCTATGTTTGGACACACCTATAAACGTTGAGTGGTGTTGGGATTCATAATAAAAGCCGTGGTATACTACAAACTGACGTAAATTAAAAAGTTGTAAAACGAAACGGCACGTGGACGCAAACTTCTTGATTTGTTTCCATTGATCTACGATAATATGCACTTGAACGGTAAATTAAAATAATGTACAAATAATGTGTCACACTTAGGGTTGCCACCTTTTTGTTCGCAATTAAAGTACATAGGATAATAAACGTAAGAAAAAAAGTACATAGTGTCAAAATAAAGTACAATTGTTTTTCTTTTGTTGTTTGTTTTTGTTTCGTCGTATTATTTTTTTGACGCTTTTTTACGTATTTTGTAACATATTATTCACTATCAATTTGATCCATTTCACTATCAAAATTACGTTTTGTAGGTGTAAATGAAGTACTTTGTTTACTGAAGTTGTCCTTGTCCATTATTTACTGTAACGTAAATCTACAAAACCGATCAATCGTAATCTTTGCACTCCAACCACTTTACACAAAACAAGTAAATAATAAAAAACCCAAAAAAGAGATAAAAAAAGAAGTTTTAACAATGACATTGATATAATGTTGACATTTTTGAGGGTATGTTGCGTTCAAAAATTATCAACAACGAGCGTTCAAGTGGCGCTGGCGACCTATAGATTCGGCACCAAACCATAACGTTCCGTTATACGCAAAAATTACGACCAAACTTTTTTCATCCCAGAGAAATCAAATCATGCGAAATAAAGTATTTTTGCGTACTTTATTGTTCTCATAAAGTATAGAGTATATTATTACCAGAAATAACGTACTTTACTATAAATTACGTAATACTTTATTATAAATTACGGGTGGGCACCCTAGCTCACACTGCTTGATAGTATTTTATGTGATTTTTTTTAATCGTCTTATACTCTAAGTTTTCTGAATTTCCGGTCTCTCTCGGGTCGTGTCGGATTTTCCTTCCCATTGGGCTATGAGAGTAAAGAAACAGAGAGTACACCTCTGGAGATTGGCCGCCGTGGCCGAAATTCGGTCGGGAGGACATTAAGTATGTAATATGTAGTTCATAAAATATTGTTTTGCAAATAAAGCTTCAATAGTAGAAAAAAGCATTCTGTCACTGGTATGAATAGAGAAACAGCTACGAGAATAAATCGTAACGCTTACAACAAAGGAGCCGCGCGCCCGTCATCCTAAAATACCATCCCAAGGTGATTTAGTAGCGATAAACAGAACATCAGAGAGAGCAGACGAGTGTGTTTGTCCGTGTTACACTAACACTAAACTCTGTAGATCAAATATGGCGTGGCGCCTAGTCGAATGGAAACGAGTCGCGATTGGAAATATCCTAATATTATCTACAAATATTGGCGAAAATGCAACATTTCTACGAAAGAGGGTACCAAGTAAAATTTTGGAAGTTATATTCTTTACAGTCCACGACGCTGGGACAAATCAAATGAAAATACACATTTGCACACCAAACTAGATAAAAAAACAGAACATAGAAAAGAAGAAACTGTGCAAAAGGCGGCCTTATCGCTAATTAGAAGAAAGAAAGAAAGAAAGAAAGAAAGAAAAATATTTTATTCACCAGTGGTGTCACAGACAAAACCAGATACAAATGTAACACTTTCGTCTGTGACACCACCCAGAAAGGGTGTACAGCTCAGCGTTTGCCCTGCGTTGTATGCCCATGCATACAAAGCAAGGCGCTCTTCTTCTTTCTTCTTGCAAGCAAAGAAGCGATCTCTTTCATCAGGAAACCTAAATGTTTACTTGCTTACTTTGTTATTTTCAAAGATTTTACAAGTCGAAACTTTTCTCACTTTTATGTAAGGTTTGCTATTATAGTTTTACAAACCATTTTCGCTCTGTTTGGAATAAATCTACCACAGGTCTTAAAAATATTTGTAAATTGTAATCTTAGATTATTGTAATGTAGAGACAGTTAAAATCAAAACGATTTACTTCACGAACGAAAAAAAGCACGTTCGCATTAGTTATTCCATTATTATTTAAATCATTAAATTTTCTATAATAATCTTCTGCTTCTTCCTTGTTTTATGGCTGTGTTAGTGCCATGTCAGCACATTATGTAGTGAATATGTTAAGGTTTTCGTATTTTCTTGTTTTTGCTTCGACCTACAAAGTTTGCAAGGTTTGTAATTTGGATGAAAAAATACGCTAAGTTATTAAATAATAAATAAACAGTTATTTATTTTTTCTTTTATTTCCTCAGTTAAATTATTGCGCACTTATTAAATCATGTGTGTAATTAAAATACTGATGCTCGAAGACATCGTGCATCGTCGGACGTAAACAGGGGTCTACGACCGTTGCATCAGTACAATTTTAATGTTGTTGACGCTCTTGTTTCAGAAATATAATCCTTATTTTGTTGACTTCAAGGTTCGTCATATAAAACTGTCATTTTGAAATAATACTGCTTTGGTAGTAAGCCCAGCCCACAGAGATACGCCGCTGATTTATTGCCATTACGTATGTGATTACGACTGCACTACACTTGTACTTTAAGATCAAGGCCGATTGTTAAATTATATTTGTTAATTTAGTAAGTTTGACCCGGACGCTACGGCGCTATGAATATTGCGCGATAGCACTAGTAGCGGCGTCCGTCTGCCTTCATAACAATTCCTTTTTTTTTATCCACTACAAGCTAGCCCTTGACTGCGATCTCACCTGATGGTAAGTGATGATGCAGTCTAAGATGGTAGCGGGCTAGCCTGTTAGGGGCATGGCAGTTATATTAAACCCATACCCCTTCGGTTTCTACACGGCATCGTAACGGAACGCTAAATCGCTTGGCGGTACGTCTCTAGGGTGGTAACTAGCCACAGCCGAAGCCTCCCACCAGACCAGACCAGGGAAAATTCAGAAATTATAAATTCCCAAATTGACCCTGCCGGGGATCGAACCCGGGACCTGCGCACGTTAAGGCAACAGCGCTACACACTGCGCCACGGAGGTCGTCATGGCTTTGCCGAGTAAAAAAGAAGAAAGATACATTTTATGTCCCTGGCCTAAAAGTTTTATTTTCTACCAGCCTATTGATTACAAAGAAACTGATATTACGATCCCATTGTAAACACTGTCCCACTTTCTCTCGCATGATGACATTATACTAAAAGTAGGTATATTATTTGCATATTTTAATTATAATTCCCTTATCGCTGTTCAAACAATAGTGTGTCGCGGCCGCTGCTGTCACTCACGTAGTAAATAAGGGCATAGACACACGATAGAATTAGCAGCAGCTACAGTACTGAACCTACGTCAGTATAAGACGTATCGTAACTCTTATGGGCTGACTGCTGACTGCTGCATCCGCCTGCCGGGTGCTTGCGCGGGCGCGTGTAATAGGGATGTTGACGACTCGATTGAGTTGTCAAATCAGCAACTCTTTATCAAACTTAAAAACGCGCTTCTTGTATGGAAGTTTGTATGAAATATACAGGGTGTCCCTGTATAAAGTGCAACACTGAAAGGGGTGAAACTAGACCATTAATTATCGACAAAAAAAATAGAAAAAAGAATCTGCAAAAATTATTTTACTTTTTATAAGCGAATTAATATTTTTATTTCTTATGTAGACTCTGTAAAAAAAGATTTCTTCAAATTTAGTGATTCGATTGCTTTAAAATAAAATAAAATATTTGCCACATACTTGGCGGTAAGGATTAAATAACAATTACCTCGCAAAAAAGTGTCATCATGACTTGAACTTTGCTTTTTGTGAAAAAATATCCATTTTTTATGACTGCATTTTTCAATGATCTCTAAATTCTAACAATTTTTTCAGATTTTTTTCTATTTTTTTTCGATAGTTTATGTCTAGTTTTTATTTTCGGGGTTGCACTTTATCCAGGGACACCCCGTATAGTTGTGACGTGATCGAATTTCAACGCATATTTTTTCTTTAATCGATAGTTTAAAATGAAGTCTTCAGGTCCTATTCAATTTCAGGTCTTTTGGAAAACCCTCTTTTTAATAATCAGTAAGAAATAATTTATTTTTGACACATGCATCTTCCCTATTAACAGCGTCTATAGTAACTACTGGACTTACGGTCATCAGTAAGACGTATCGTGACCGGTAACTCATGGTAATGTGTCGGTGATAGCCACCCGACCTCTTGTACGGGGTCGCGAGTTCGATTCCCGGCCACGCACCTCCAACTATTCACAGTTTTGTGCATTTTAAGAAATTAAATATCACTTGCTTCAAACGGTGAATAAAAACATCTTGAGAAAACCTGCACTTAGGCCTTAAGAATTTATATCGAAGAGCCTACAGTAATCTAATAACTGTTTAAGTACATGCAAAGTACGAAATCTGACCCTGGAGCAGCGGCGATAAAAGTATAACAATAAATTGTGCGCCTAATAAAACTGTATTGGACATAAATCACTCGAATTTCGCCTTCGGCCTTGGTGATAAAGATTAATTTAATTATTTACTACGCATTTGACCCACTGGCTTTGTTCGAAATGCCTATAAAAGCTCGACCGTAACGTGATACTTCACAACTAGAGATCTAAATAACACACATTGACACGCCCACGTGCACTCATCTATCGTTCTAGTTTGGATGGATGTTTGTTACTCAATCACGCCAGAGCGGCTGAACGTATCTGGATGAATTTTGAAACAGAGATAGATGTCACCGTAAGATTGTAAAAACCGTTAGATTGTAATCTAACTAGCGAAATTGTAAACTGTCGACAGATTTAAATTTAACGCATTATTTTTCGGTAGGTTGTAATCTGCATATTAACCCGATAAAACCTGCGGCTGGGCACTAACTGATTATTTATGTCGAACCCTAACCTATTCTACAAGAAATAGACAAGAAAACGTAAATACAATGAATATTTCAAAAATTGACACTCAGAACATTGAACGGTTCACAATTTGTCTACAGTTTACAATATCGCTAGTTAGATTACAATCGAACGGTTTTTACAATCTTACGGTGACAGGTATAACACATAGGCTACTTTTATCCCGGAAAATTAAAGAATTCCCGCGGGAATCAAAAAACCTCAATCCGGTTCGGAAAGATGATTCTACTGAGAAGAGCCGGCAAGAAACTAATGATTGTAATGTTAATTCTTTGTTGTTTTAAATACCTAAATAATAATGATCATAATATTTTCTTTGTCTACAGGTAAAATTTTTTGCAGATAGATACCAAGTGGTTGGTCCGTGGGGTGGTATGACGGTGGTATTGGAAAGAAGATAGAACTACGGTAATTTTGGCTAATATAAGAAAAACTATGCTTAATACAGAGTTAGAATTTGAGTGAATAAAATGGAAAAATCTATTTTTTTACTTTTTAAAAGAAAATAGCTTAGGTATACACAAACTTACCTGACCCGATGACAGCGTCGCTAGTAGAGTATCTTACTAATATTATAAATGTGAAAGTTTGGATGGATGTATGAATGTTTGTTACTCAATCACGCACCAACGGCTAAACGGAAAGGCACAGAGATAGATTCCGGAAAATTAAAGAGTTCCCGCGGGAACCAAAAAACCTCAAACCACGCAGACGAAGTCGCGAGCATTCGCTAGTATGAAAAATAAAATAAAAACTAAACAGGCATAAAAAATTGTTTCAAATTTATTCCACCGGGCCAGATAAATTTGTAGGACTGTTCCAAAATGTGATTTCTAGATAGATTATGGTAGTCCAATCAAAATGGAACATCCTAAAATCATATTTGACGTCGGGTAAAGTCTTGCAGACTTTTAGCTTTTAGATTGGATTCTGATGCCCGGGAAATTGAATCCGACCGATCCAATCGCGGTTCTACAAAGATTGTTTTACTGAAAACTGAATTATTCCAACTGTTCGTATTTTGAGACTTTGTTTTCGGTACTAGGAATTGTATTTTACTAAACGAATAGCACTCTCTATACACTCTAACTAATCTATACTTAATATTATAAATGCGAAAGTGTGTCTGTCTATCTGTCTGTCTGTCTGTCTGTTTTCACGGCCCAACCTTTCAACCTTTTTTTTTGATTTTGATGAAATTTGGTACAGGGATAGTTTTTATCCCAGGGAAGGATATTATGGAGTTCAATCAAAAAAACTTAATCCACGCGCACGAAGTCGCGGGCATCATCTAGTTAATAATAATCTGGTTTTTAAAAACAAGCTTATATCGTCCGCATATTGAATTTAGTGTGATGTAAGTAATTTTATTTTTCGTATTCTTCTCAGCAAACCCTTTTCATACCCATATCATAAGGGGAATCTAAATGGAAGTGGGCTGGCCATGTTGCTAGACTTACTGACAAACGATGGACAATCACAGTAACGAGCTGGCCCGGCCTAAAAGGTACACGTGGTAGAGGCAGGCCGCATTATCGTTGGGATGATGACATCAAAAAAGTAGCGGGACCGAACTGGATGACCATAGCCAAAAATGGGTTTCTCTGGAGGAGGCCTTGACCTGAAAAGGGTTCTTCAAATCACTTTAAATTTAAAACTAGTTCTAAAAATTGTTTTTTAATTAATTTCCTAATTTTGTATACCTACATATTTTCTAGTTATATTCTCCATTATTTGTAAACCAGTTGAAGAAATAAAAGGCTTTTTTATTTTTATTTTTATTTTAATTTTATTTATTTATCATATGGGGACATAATAAATATAAATAGGGGCCTAGGAATACGTCGTGTGACGGAAAGTAAGATGTTATAACATTAGAAAGTTAATCAAGTACCTACCTCAAGATTAACCGCCAGTTTACACCTACACTGTACGCTTAGTATAAGTTTATACACTGCAAACTCGATTGACCGTATTGAGCGTTCGATCCCGTTAACGTTAAAGTAAAATGAACAATAAACGAATTGGTTTAGAGCTCAATTTCGTGTACATGCGTTTACATCCAGCGCTCCAACCGATACATTTTTATTAAATTAAAATCGGTTGTACTGAATTTGTGACTTTAAATCAAGAGGTTTTCCATCCATTTTACTTTGACGCCATGTGATCAAACGCTCAATAGGTATCGATCGACGCTCGATCAATCGAGATGGCAATGCAAAAACTTAGGCTAAGCGTACTGAACAAAACAATGCAAACGAATGCGAAAGTGAAAATGAGTTAAAACCACATTTAACTGGAAACCAGTATTTTTTGAATTACAAGTCATCACGCTTAATTACTTGAGTAAACAGTAAGTTTATTCGTTTTGGACATTTCTCTTTTAACCGACTTTAAAGTAAAGAGCTTCTATTCATTCGAGTGTTTTTCAAACGAGAGCTTTTGAACCTAACCAATGATATTTCATAGATCTATTTAAAAAATGACATTTAAAATGCTGTGCATAAGAAACTTTGTTATTTTAAACCTCAAAAATTACCTCAAAATCAAAATCTCTCTGTACCATGTCTAAAATATAAAATTAAGTGTAAGAAAGTAAGTTTATAGCACGCTTAAATATTCTTGATATTTACAAAATTTTCAAAAGAAATAATGTTGATGATAAAGGTGTTCGAATAAACTTGCTGTACGCGGAATAGCATCGTAATACCAAACGTTTCGTACCAACACCCACGCTTCATGTATTAAGCAAGCGATACTTCTAGACTGTGTGGCGCGAGAGTTGTAGCGCGCTTTATGCATCTTGATGCTTTTGAATTGTACCGCCACAGAAATCAATCAATCAGTCAATGAAACTGAACTTTATTATTATATTATATGATTTATACCTACTTACAACAGTACCTACTTTTAAGGTAATGGAATGTTGATCGTATATAGAGACTCTATGGCCTATTTGGAATGTTTCCAAAAGTGAAAGTTGCATCTTAACTGAAATAATTGTTAATTCATGATACGCACAAACAAACTAACACCACGGTTATATAATATGATATTTTTATAAGTAGAGACGTTTTTATGAATATTGGCTGGATAATAAAGCATTTAGTTATAGTTAGTATCAAATAGACACGCATAATTACGTATTTGTACAATGTCGAAACGCAACTTCTATAGTAATCTAAACATTATAATTGCTAGCTAGACTATCGTGGCATGAGTAATACCAATCAATATGCACATACGTATTAGGTATGTGACGGACGACGATTGACGGTTGACCTTTATTGACCTGCGATAATTGAACATAAATGATTTGTTAAAGTATGCAGCTAATGGTATGTATTGAATACACTACTGTCTAGAATTGAGTTTGTTTCCTAAGAAAATTATATTGCCCTCCGCGAAAATTTGCTACATACGGGACACTTATGTACGGGGCTTTTGCACTAACGTCGGGGTGTTGCATACTTATCAAGGTTGTTTAGTCATCACTTTTAAATACCGCGTCATACGATTACTTCATAAAATTATCGCATAAATTTCTAGTAAACGAAATGAATCTACCGATATTTGAAAACTTCACTTTTCTTAACCTTTTTTCAAAGGGTGAATGAATTATCGATTAGGAAGGCCACAAACTTACATCTAAGTGTTGTAACTTACAACTACTTAAGTGTCGTGCCTAAATAGATTGATACACTGCTACACTAAACTACATTTTAAAAATGCCTAAAGGACGTGTTACAGTAAGGATTCTAAAAATGTACATATCTTAACCTATTTACATAAATATAAATGTTTTTCTTATCATTTCGCTAAACTCTTATCAGTCCTTAAGTAACCGCTAACCATGTAACCGGAAACTTTTAAGTTTTTAAATTACAATCGGAATTGTTATAAAACAAGAACATGCGGGCGGGTTTTAAGGTTACCTATAAAAGATATCTGTAACCAAAACAATGAAATGAAACTAGTCTATCTTTAGTCTAATTCATGGCGATGCCCGCATGAAGTTTTGAAACGTTATTCTTATTGAATTACATTCTCGAGTACTTTGATAACGATATAATTTTTGTTTGTGTAAATAAAAATGTAGTTTTATATCAAAGTTGGAAATACAGCATAAAATGCTTTCTAATCAATTTTAACATTTCTTCCAAATCGGTTTACTGGTTTTTGAGTGACGAAGGTTCAAACTAACGGTTACAATTTAATCAAAGTTGATAGTATATACATATTTTTAAAATTTCCCTGCTGTATAATATCCCTTTAGAAATGACAAGTCCAGATAAGAGATGATAGATTCTGTAAACTTGTGTTTCTGCTTTAAGTAGAACTGGTTTAAAAAATCAAATACAAATTAGTAAGTAGGTATGTAATATAATCAGATAAATCGATCAAGTATCAAAATCTGTCAGGTATCATACATGCTGGGTGATTGCAACAGTCCATTGAGAGCACGCGTGGGTGTTCACCAGTTAGTTGATAGTAAATATTTATTTCACGTGCCAAAATATACTCTAGGAACTTCAAAACTAGGTTTTAAATTAAACGCTCTATTTCTGTTATTTTCCGGGATATGCTATAGGTATGTAATTCTTTGATTCGGGAATGGTATCAGAGAGCTGATGTGTAATTATGAAGTGGCGCTTGATAAGTCCGACTCCCAACGCGGTTGTAAATTGTAACGGTAGCCGCCAACGGGTGGAAGCCCGGTGACATTTATAGATCCACCGTTAATGCATATAAAAGCTACTGCGAAGCTTCACATAGGTGCCGCAGTGCCCGAAAGTACTTACTTGTTTTGTTCGTAGTGCTACGAATAATACGCATGTGATTAGGTTGACGTCCTGCCGAGTAATTGATCTCACGCTACGCTGCCACGCTTTGCTTTTATTTTTATCTGAGTTTGGTACACAGAAATAATGAATCTGCTTATTACTAAGGGTTGGCATAGGAGAGCTGCCAGTTATTTACGATTTTCTACTTTATGTTGCAACTCCTATTCTGTGTCTGGTACACATTGCCTTTAGGCGCAAGTCACACTGGAAAAGTTGAGCCGTGGTATCTTTCGGCGACGCTGCAGAGCGCAACCGCAGCTTGGCGCACGTGTCCTTCATGTTTTATTTACAGTTTACCAATTTCAATTGTTAAGTTAAACTCCTAGCTGGCGCTACATCTATAGCTCTGTCCGCTGATTTTATTTTTATTTATTTATTTATAAGCCTGTATCGGACAATAAAATATTTTTTGGACAGTAATTGTTATTATTCTATTCCTATTTGCTAGTCCGTGTGCCCTTTGGCAAAAGCCTCCTCCAATCCTTTCCAATGACTCCTATTAGTTGTCCGCTGATAATCGTCAAATAATACCTCATAATATTATATGGAATTAAATAAACAAGTGGTGTGAAGTTACATTTTTTTTACTTAAAGCACTTTTTCACTAATATTCGCAAAAGCTTAGAATCAAGCATCTCTTCATAAGTGACCACCGCCTCTCGGTCCGGCAGAAAACGTTGTCGGTATAATTATATGTAACGGTTCGTTCTATTGAATGAGTGAATGGTTTATCGTTGCACTTCTCTCGATGCGATTTATATGGTAGTACTGTGGAATTGCATTAAGATTTTATCATTTGCTAGCAAGTAGCAACCTGCCTTGCTCTGCCCTTCCCCCCGATTGTGTAAGGAAATTGGAATCGTAACCGTGTGTCAAACGTATAATCCGACCTGTTTAAGGAGTTCATTGATGCCTGCACGTCAAAAAGCATGTATGAGCTCCTAAAACAGTTCGAGTAATACGTTTTAAGCTGTCAAATGAGAACCATTTGCTTAGATAATTTGGCCGCTGGTTTCGGAAAAACCTTGCAAGCTTTAAAAATAACTCAAGGTATGAATATTCAATTCATAATCAGCAATTTTACCCATGTTAGCGTTTTTATGCGCGGAGACAATTTTTTTTATTATACTAGGAGTGTACACCTATTTTTTTTAATTTCCCTTCATTTTGTCCTCGCAGCTTTGTCCGTGGATTAAAATATAATAGTTAAATAATATGAACTTTTTTTACTAAATTTTTATTTATGAGCTACATGATGCCCGCGACTTCATCCGCGTGTTTAAGGCTTTCTTATTCCCGCGGGAACTCTTTAATTTTCTGTGATAAAAAATAGATAAAACCTACCCCAGTACCAAATTTAATCAAAATCGGTTGAATAGATAGGCCGTGAAAGCGTAGCAGGCAGACGACCGACGGACAGACAGTCACATTTTCGCATTTATAATATTAGTATGGATTTGGATCGAACCCGGGTCCTATAACAATTCCAACTTCTCATCCGCTGCGGCTATACGTGATCGTCTTCTTACTCGCCCCACATACCAGTTCAACGACCTGTGTAGTGAGAACAGGAATCCTAATGACAGATAACACTAATGTCACCATAATGTCTTCTATAAAATTGTACACACCATACAATAAGCGACATAAAAAATGTGCGAGAAATAATAGCGTGTATTTCCATGGGATATAAGTGAATATTCCATGTTGTAATTTTGTTTGATTATTATGGGGCGGGCTGTATGCAATCTGTATGGGACCATTATATGTGCGTAAGTTGAGTAAACAGGAGTACAGAGGGGTATTGTGTATTGGAGAAATTGTGAGTACACAGTAGGTATTTTGTACTTCGAAGATTAGTATTCTGACTTTTAGTTTGTCTGTCTGTATGTTAGCGCGTTACGGAAATATGGCATATTTTATGATTTGGCACAGAGGTCTCAAATAGCTTGGGATAAGAGAGAGGGCAGTTTTCCCTTTCATAATAAATGAAATTTGGTATAGTTGGAAAATCAGAAGTGCCCGTGGGTTAAAGAAAACCTGATCCACGTAGATGAAGTCGCGGGCTTAATCAAGTTTCTACATAGGGGTGTGTTCTTACTGAAGACGATGAAAAGGTCAAATTAAAATTATTATTAAATCAATAAAAGAGTTCTTATGGCATAATGTATATTAGTTATCTACAACACCGCATCATATTAGTTCGTTTAATCGATATCTATCCCCGATGCTTCCTGACAAAAGAATCTATACAATAGGCCTTGTCTACAAATATCCGTGGAGTGGTGATCATACTGGGGTGGTCTGAGATCAGAGAGGGAAGCTGTATTGTTATAGTCTAGTGTGCACGTGGGCTTATAAATGGTTCGGTAGAAATAATTTTGTTCAGCTTTCTGCTACATTGTTCGTAATTGGCGTTTCCTACTTTGCGAAAAACTTGTAAAGCAATAAAGATTATAGGGGTTGCAAAGAGGGGTAGCTAATAACTTATTTTTTATATTATATTTTGGGATTTTTTCATTTTGTTATTAAGATAAATGGGTCTGATTTCGGCTTTCACGCCAAAATATTAATAAAGGAACCCTTATTTGGTGCACTCTTGCCCGGGCAAAGAGATGTTGGTAACAAAGTAAGTTTGACCGCGACTGGAGAAATATCAAGCTATTATGTAGTGAAGCGTTTACTAAGTTCATAAATTATGAAATACAGGGAAAAGACATGGGGTTTCGGGATCTAAAAACGATATGAAATATCTAAATGATTAAAATTATGCATTGACGCAATACTTTTGGGAATTTCAATTAAGTACATATCTGCATAGTCAAAAACAATATTTTACAGAAAAGCTATTAACAGTTTATGAATCAAACTTAGAAAATCAATCAATCAATTGACCAGGAGCATTGAAATTCCGAACCAGTGGTAGATTCGACGATTCAAAAGCACTTGTCAAAGTCTACTTAAATAAAAAAGATTTGAGTTTGGAGCAGTCTTTGAACAGACATACATATTAAATTTCTATTAAAGAATAACAAAGCACATAATTATCTTGTGATATCTCAGTTAATTAATAGTTTTAAATAAACATTTGGAAGAATCGCAAAAAAAAGGCAGTCGTAGGGATTGCTAGAATTGATAGATTGCTTGGGATAGAAGTGAAAACGAATATTTAAAATATTTTTTTTTAGTTATTTTTAATTTAGTTTTAATATAAAAAAGAAAGAAAATTTGAAAAAATAAAATAAAAATATAAACCATAAAACTAAGGCAGGCTAAAGTTTATTTATATTTTAGACCTTTTGCCTTCGTAACAACGCGAGCATGTCGGTGTTCGCGAGCATGTCGCTGTTCGCAAGAATGTCGGAGCGAGGTGTCGGTGACGCGAATCCACAAGTTTACCCCCTACCGAAAAGAGCTCAATGCGACTAAAGAAGTTTTTACTTCAAAAAATCATTTACTTACCTAGCCCATTATGTCGGTTAAAAACAAGACAAAGTAAGCGACATTTCATTATTTTTTCCGTATAAAAGCAGAGCACAGTTGAATGAAATCTTTGATTTGAATACCAAACGTTAATGAAGACTACATCCTTGGATCTGTCTGTGATGAAGTTACAGTCCTCTTAAAACCTAGGTCGTAAACTAGGAATATAATTTGTCTTGTTCGAGCGAGCATGGATTATCCCGTTGTTTAATTAAAGTTGAACAATTATGTTAATTATTTTAGAGCTCTAAATTTTCTTGATTATTGATTATATCGTTGGGCATGGGATAAAATATTATGTTTGGCTGGCTTCAGCCGTGTTTACCTAACAACCCTACCGGAAAAGAAAAGCGATTTTACGTTCCGGTACGATGCCGTGTAGGAACCGATTAGGGGTATGGGTTTAAGATAACTGCCGTACCCCTAACAGGTTAATCCGCTCAGTGGGGTTCAAAGAGGCGTAAATGCACTGCTTACCCAAATGGGCTCATTTTTCAACAAAAATAAATAGGTATTCTGACTAATGCCTACTCTAGAGCTTCAAATCCTGTGCACGCCACTGAGTCCGCTACTATATTAAACTGTATCATCTAAGATTGCAGTCAATGAGGCCAATTCTATGGTACACCATCTCTCAACTAAAACGACAGCTATATTTATATTGCTATCCCTTTCAGCCTAACTGGCCGTGGAATAAGAAAACAGAGATCAGTACGCTTACTCTGAGTTTTTACATTGCAAATACGATTGATCGACGTGAGAGCTCACCTCACCAAGTGTAAACGAACGTTAAAGTAAAATGAACCTTAACTTCATTGATTTAGAGCTCATTTCATCATTTCGTGTATTTATTCACAGCCAGCGCTCCTAACGCTGAATTTGTGACTTTAAAGCAAGAGCTTTTGGATCCATTTTACTTTGACCGTTCGCTTACACTTGGCGAGGTGAGTTCTCACGTCGATCAACCGTATTTGCAATGTAAAAATTCAGAGTAAGCGTACCGTATTAGAACCAGACATACCTCGATGAGCTGCAAAGCTGAAGTAGAAACGGGCGGGGCACATAGTCTGAAGTACCGCTAGGGTCTCAATGGTGCTCGAATGCCGACCTCGCAACAGAAAACGCAACGTTGAAAAAGCTATAGGTGGATGGACGATTTCAAGCGAATAGCAGCGAGCCACTGGAAGCAAGCGTCACATACCGTGTTTTGATGGATTCTTGTATGAGTCCGTCGCTTCGTACAGAAGTTGACGTCTATTGGTAGAGATGACGATAGGATTTTTCATTCTATAGAGTTATTATAGTAATTTTGATTCAGGCTTTTGCGTACCATTGATATTGGGTATTTGACAACAAGCCAAATCAGCGTCTTTTTTTCAAACATTAAAACAAGCGCTCAGTACCTATGTTATATGAAATACTGAACTGTGATGTCATCAAAACTCGACACACTTTTTTACTTCAATCCATAGTTTAAAATGGTTTTCAAACATAAAACTAGCACAGGTCGTGGACTTTTGGGAGATCCTCTAATACTCACTAAAAATATAATTCATTTGAATGGTTGACCCAATTGTATTGATTGGAAACATAATTAAAAGACTATATCCACAGAATACTAAATATTACTACCAAACTCCTTCAAAAATTAGGAATCCGCTTAAGACCACCGATTCATATTTTGTTCTGTGGTCTCCTTTATCTTATTCGTGTTTTGTTCCCATTCAATCCTGCATGACGTTACTCATTCTATTTGAAATTAAACGTAAGTTTCTAGGGTAATTTATAGCCCCACCTCACGTTCATACTCGTAATTCCATTAGCAGTAAATCAATTTGGACTGTAAAGGCAATTACTATTATCTGGAAGGCTCTATCGCAATGAGGTGTCTCAGAGTATTTATAGGGGAATCAATCAAAAAATAGAACCGATGGTTAGTGCACACCATCAGTTGCTAGTGTGTTTATTAATTCTTGTGCTTGAAAAAACAAAAATGGGTCAATTTTTTTTTTAAATTCAAACAATCTTTTACGAGTGCTTTTGGACGGTCAAGTAGAATCATACCGAACTTTTATAATTAGTGCCTTTATTTATTTATCTCAGGCAGTAAGGCCCTGTATTTTACATAAAATACAGTAGATATATATAAAATTCAAAGTCCTTTAACGTTACATAGCATTTTAAGGTTTTTTTGTCACCCGAAACTTTTGTCAAACGTATAATTCAAACTGTTTAAGGACTAAGGAGTTCATAGATGCATGCGTGCTGAAAAGCATGTATGAACTCCTGAACATAATTGAATTGAATTTGCGTTAAAATCGGATACGGGAATGGGCCTTGAAAAGGCAATGAACAGGGGGCATACTAGTCTACCATAGCTTAAAGTCGTATTTTTATAATATTTTTGACGTTCGTGTTTTAGAATTACAATCTTTATTTTAGGAACGTCAAGGTACGTGACATTAAACTGTAATTTTGAGTAATATTGCTTAAGTATAGCTTTAAGGTGGATGACAAGGGTCTGCCCGCGAAATTCAAATTTAATTTGGTTTTTCACAATTTGTAAACTAATACGACAAAGTAGGCTTATGGCATTCAAATTGCGAGCCTAGGAATATCATCTTCACAGGTTTATATAAAAATCTTTACTTGAAAGTGCCCAGTTTAAGAAATTAGTCAAATTATTGACTAATTTGTGAGTAACTCACGTCAAACTCATTATTTTGACTAATTTCTTAAACTGGACACTTTCAAGTAAAGATTTTTATATAAACCTGTGAAGATGATATTCCTAGGCTCGCAATTTGAATGCCATAAGCCGACTTTGTCGTATTAGTTTACAAATTGTGAAAAACCAAATTAAATTTGAATTTCGCGGGCAGACCCTTGTCATCCACCTTAAGCGTTGGGTAGTATGCGCCAGGGCCCAGACACAATTTCGTATAAAGTATGGATTAGTATGGATAATTTTCCCATCAGTGTACACTTTGCCTTCGCACGAAGTGAGGCGAATCGGTAATACGTTTCATAATGCCTGCATCTAGGCTCTGGGATGTCTTAGGTTTTGTTTTAAATGATATAACGGACTCTATAATGGGAAACTTGCGTTGAAGTCGCATGCGCATCGTGTATTATTATGGTAATTTTCTATGACAATGATGTATGATCATGGAATGTTTTTTTTTATGTTTGACAAGTTTGCGCTCGATTAGGGTTTCATCTCGTGCGAAATCTTGGACAGGCATAAAATGAAAGACCGTAGATTCATATAGGCTGAAATAGTTATTGTAGCAGCAACATTATTCCGCTACAAGTTAGTCGGTGGTAAATGATTATATGCGTAGCCTGTTAGGGGTATGGCAGTTAAATTAAAATAGAATTCCTATTCCCTATTATGAATTCAGTCAATTACAACAATTCAAATAGGTAGTTAGTACAATTTTATTATTGATACAGCTTTTTTACTGTCGACCTACTTATTAAATCCTCACTATAACATGATCTATCAATGCACTGCTCAAACCACTGGATGGATCCGGCTCAAATTCTTCAAATCTTCTAGACCTTAGGTTGCATCACTACTTCCAGCAAGTCTGATTGCAGTCAAGCGCTAGTCTATATAAAAAAAAAATTGGCAGTCAACTATATTATATTCTTTTTCACTTGTATCGGCAGTCCCTAGATTGCTTTATCTTTTTTTTTTTAATAATTTATCTTTTTTAAATAATTAAAAAATAATTTTAAAACTAAGGGATTAAAGTTTAATTTCGAATGTAGAACAACGTTCGAGCACGTCGCTGTTCCCGAGCATGTCGGTCACGCGAGCATGTCGGTCACGGTCACGCGAATCCACAAGTTTACCCCCTACCAAAAAGTACTCAACGCAGATAATGAAGTTTCCACTTCGATATACGTCCATAAATTAAAAAACAATATTCGTGTAGGTATATACAGATTTTTGAAAATTCAACCTCAAATTATGGGTTCGAAATTTTTATGAAAATCGAACTTAACGTGATGGAAGCTGCGGTCAAAAGCTACATAATATGTTTATATCCAACATAACGGAAGGCTCACGGGCTGTCAGTCTGTGGAGAGGACATTCGCAGCATGTTAATACAGTTGTAAATCACTTGAGCGTAACACTTCTAACGGCGAGTGTTGTGTTTCAGCCACGCCGCTGCGGTTTCCTGGTTCAACGTGTTTCAATTATCTGTGTAACATTATTCATTGCTGCCTTTCAATTAAGGGCCCAAAAAGAAAGATTTAATCAGTGTAGGGTAAAGAGCAATAAACGAGTGATGGCCGTAATGAAAAAACCAATTAAGTACCTATAGTCTAGGCAACGGGGCGGTTTTTTTTAAAAAATCCACTACAAGCTAGCCCTTGACTGCGATCTCACCTAAGTAAGGTAAGTGATGATGCAGTCTAAGATGGTAGCTGGCTAACCTGTTAGGGGCGTGGCAGTTATATTAAACCCATAACCCTTCGGTTTCTACACGGCATCGTACCGGAACGCTAAATCGCTTGGCGGTACGTCTTTGCCGGTGGTAACTAGCCACGGCCGAAGCCTCCCACCAGACCAGACCAGGGACAATTCAGAAATTATAAATTCCCAAATTGACCCTGCCGGGGATCGAACCCTGGACCTCCGCACGTTAAAGGAACAGCGCTACACACTGCGCCACGGAGGTCGTCGAAGGTTTGTTGTATGGAGATCCCCTCATTAAATCCTGAGTCGTTGAAACTTGGCAGGGTTGTAGTATGGTTTGAACCAAAACTTCCTGCTTTAATAATTACTAAACTAATTACTACTAATTAATAAAACTACTAAAGAGTTTTAAAAATAGTACAATTTATTATCACTGCTGAGCCAGAGAGAGAAAGAGAGAGAGAGAAGGATTTAAGACATGGTTCACCACGCTGGCTAAGTGCTGAATGGCAGCCTATTCACACACCTTTGAAACTCAAAGGTGAAGGACTTCCATGCATGCAGGTTTCCTCATTATGTTTTTCATCGCCGTAAGCAACTGATATATTAATCCATACTAATATTATAAATGCGAAAGTGTGTCTGTCTGTCTGCTATGCTGTAACGAGCCACCTTTTAACCGATTTTGTTGAAGAACAGAGATAAGTAGTTTGCATCCCGAGGAAGGACATAAGTAGGCTTATTATCCCAGAAAATTAAAGCGTTCCCACGGGAATAAAAATTCCTGGGCATAATCTAGTGATGATATAAAAAGAAAGGTCCTGATTGACTCATTAACTTAACTCTTAACTTAAGAGTCAGTCAGTAAGTGAGTTAGAAAGCTAAAATTTGGCACAAAGGTTCCCTTCATAACGTAGAGCATAAGGAATGACTAATGAGACCGAATTTTTTGAATTTCCCACGGGAGCGAAGCAGCGGGCGGTCGATATAGTAGCTCAAAAACTACCCCTTTCCTAGGTATGTAGTTTTACTTATAAAAGGAAAAGTTAGTCGTCTGTGCTATATCATCATTTCAAAGGTTCAAAGGACGAATTTTAAGACACGATAAAACATTAGAAGCTGCTATAAAAGATGCCCGCCTCGACTTAAGGAATGCCTTATTTCGGACACTTTAGTACGCCTGTATACTTTTCAATAGCCCGTAAATACTTATCTTGTAAACTGGAGAGATCGAAACGCTCGTTAAAATTTTACTAAAGGCTTGGTTAGATAAAGCGCGTAGCAGCTGTGAGTTTTTAATACTCAGTAAAAAGTAGGGTTGTAACGGAACCTCGCCTCCGCCTTCGTAAGTGCGGAACTTTCGCAAAAAATCGTACCTCCGTTTCCGCATCCGCGTCAGTTTTTTTGCGGAGTTGTAACGGAGGTTTATTAACGTTGACTTACAATGCGAGAGGTACAAATCGAAGCAGGTGACGTCAGTTTCACCATTACAATAAGCAAAAAGGCACCTGTTCTTAGAAGAAACCTCAAAAAAAAATCAAATGTGGGATTTATCGCATCCTAAAGCCCAGAAAATGGACGATGTGATCGGAGAAATCCACCTCCGCCTCCGTTAACCTTCGCGTCCGCGGAGGAAAATCACTCCAAAAGAGCACTTTACTGAAGAAATGCCATTTCTTAACTAGAAAAAATACATAGTTTAGTCAAAACACAAATAAAAATAAAAATACAAAAGTTATTTTTTAAAAGAAAATAAGTCATACTAAAAAAATTGCATTGGATAAAAAAAATTTTCCCTCTTAGTGATCAAAAATGACTTTTCTTCACCGGTTTTTATCAATAAAGATGCTGCCCTTATTGAGCTAATGTGCAGTTTTAAACTTAGCTGAATAAAAACAGTGGCAAGTACCAAGAAATTATATGCAATAGTCACTGTTTCGTTTATAGTGTCACCAATACTGGTATCCCGGTATTAGACATTTCAATACCGGTATTGAAAACGGACGAAAAAAGTCCGGGATGGCTAATACCGGGATCCCGGTATTGGAAGCCCTAGTCTACGCGACATTGTACCGAAACGCTGGCAGGTTGATGGTAGGATTTTTATGTGCCTAGGTATATTATGTTAGTTTTTCCATAAAATCTTAATACTGTCTCAAATTAGATAGCCAATGCCTCTGTGTCTGCATAGAGTTCAAGACGCTTATCTAACGAGGATGTACTCACGAACAGGCTCTTTGTATTACGCAGTAGCCTTCCCTTTTACTTTAGACTACTTTTTGTCGCCGCAGATGAACGAGACGAAGAGATTTATTTGAAGCATAGAGTGACTGTTGAAAAAACATTATGTTTGATGACCATTACCTACCAGATTTTTACTTTTCAGCTGTTAAGCGATTTTTTAGGCATCTTTTTATATACTCTATTTTATTGCTACTCACATGAGTGGTCGATAAGTTCAAGCTTATTTTTGAAACAAGACTGCTCCAGTATATAGACGCTCAGGCTACAATCAATGTAGCTAATAGGTAAGAGTAAATAAATAAGCCTTTTATTCGGACAAACAGATAAACAATTGTTTCTTACATTACTGCATTGTTATACATATATATATAAATTTTTTAAACATTTTTTTTTTAAAACAATTAAGGTTATTCGCGTATTTCATGTCTCTTGACTTTCTGTAAGTCCGTTGGCCAATTGGCAAAAGCCTCCTCCAACAATTAACAATAGGTAAGAGTACTGATCTCTAAACAAAACTAAGTTGAAAAATCTGAATCTAGTGATATTCTTTTCTGTTGGGAGCATTATGAAAGATATTTTAGACCTCTCATTTTAATTTAGAGATTGGCCAATCAGAGTTTATTGTGACCGTTACACTGCAGCAATAATTATTATACCGTAATATTTGTAATTCCCGCATTATGATAATTATTTCCGTATTGTAGCTGCTGCAGCTGGTGCTGCTATCATTGGTTTATTATGCATCATACAACGATGAAAGTAAGCTAACAATTGCTTCTAGATCGAAGTAAGCCAAAAGGCCCCTTTCTACAGTAGCAAACGGAACTAGTCCCATCTGTTACTTACCAAGTCAATATCTTTGAAATGCGAGGAATCATTGCGTTTCACATCTCGGCAAAAGAAACTGCTTATGTTAGATACGTGATGTTTCATGAGAAAGTCTTGTTTATAAGCGGCTTAAGACATAAGCGACAGCGATTTAAAAGAGTAAAATTAAAGCACGCAGCAACTATCCCAAGATGGTCTGCGAATCTAGTCAGTCACTAGGCAGCTTTTGACGACCTCCGTGTCGCAGTGTGTAGCGCTGTTGCCTTAACGTGCGGAGGACCTGGGTTCGATCCGCGGCAGGGTCAATATGGGAATTTATAATTTCTGAATTTTCCCTGGTCTGGCCTGGTGGGAGGCTTCGGCCGTGGCTAGTTACCACCCTACCGGCAAAGACGTGCCGCCAAGCGATTTAGCGTTCCGGTACGATGCCGTGTAGAAACCGAAGGGGTATGGGTTTAATATAACTGCCATACCCCTAACAGGTTAGCCCGCTACCATCTTAGACTGCATCATCACTTACCATTAGGTGAGATCGCAGTCAAGGGCTAGCTTGTAGTGGATAAAAAAAAAAGAGCTGTCGATAATGTTCTCTTAAATGAGTTTTTGAGCGCGACATTCACAAGACATTGACTAGCTGACGCCCGCGACTTCGTCTGCGTGGTTTGAGTTTTTTTGATTCCCGCGGGAACTCCTTCATTTGCCGGGATAAAAAGTAGCCTATGTCACTCTCCAGGTCCTCAACTATACCCATGCCAAAAACCACGTCAATCCGTTGTTCCGTTGCGGCGTGATTGAAGGACAAATCAATTAACCAACAAACAAACACACTTTCGAATTTATGATATTAGTATGATGGTCTCAAGTCACGCCGCTACTGCTTCTAGATTATAACTCTGTATATAATATGACAGTAACGTGATGCGTGAGATAATGCGTAGGTATGATACCTAGCGAGCAAGTGTACACGCGTTTATGTTACCTCGTATTAAGGTACTACGACGTGACCCGCCACAATGCACTTTTGGACGTTGCTTGCATTGAAATAAGGTCATGTAACGATAACGCAGTAAGTATAGGAATAGGGTTGGTGCGTATGTCAAAAATAAATTGTTTATTACTGATTTTATTAAATAGAGGGTCTTCCAAAAGAACTAAAATACATCAAGTATACATCTTCTGTTATTTTTAAGTTTGATAACTATCTTAAACTATTATTGCAGAAGCTCCATAAATCCATCCATCTCCATCTCCAAAAAAAATCTTCTATCACTCCTTCCTTCTGTCCACAGTAATACTCATTTGTGAAGAAGAAAACATGATTCAAGTATGGAATGAATTTCAAAACAATGCTGTGTCAGGGACGAGCTTATAAAATGATGCGCGCGCTGCTCTGGCTCTTCCTTGTCATCCGTCGTCGCGTGTCGATATTGTGTGATTTTATTTTTTTGTTGTAATACTTATCATGTTCAGGCAAATAAATGTGCCAGGAGAGCTTTTTGGGTCTTTCTTCTTCAAGTATCCTCTAGAAATTTGCAATACTATCGATTTTTTTTTTTTTTTTTTTTTTAATACTATCGATTAAAGAAAAAAGGGTGTTCTATGACCACCAAGTAGTATTTCAATACAAACTTCCATACAAAAAGCGCGTTTTAGAGTTGTTTAAAGAGTTGCTGATTTGATTGAGTTTGATTGAGTTTTCATCATCCCTATCTTTTTTTAAGTACTTAGGCAGGTCTTTAGGCTTTAGCCTGACTGTGATCACCTTAATCAATCAATCAATCAATCAATTTATTAATTTGATCACGGACATCAGTTAGAATATTATATTATCTTAGCTATCAACCCGCGACGGATTAAGGTTTTTTGGGTTCCCGCGGGAACTCTTTAATTTTCCGGGATAAAAGCCTATGTGCTATTCCTGACTATAATCCGTTCAGCCGTTCTGGCGTGATTGAGTAACAAACATCCATCCATACATCCATACATCCATCTATCCAAACTTTCGCATTTATGATATTAGTATTAAAGTAATATTTTTTATTTTTTATTTATTTTTTATTTATTTATTTTAGGACACCCAACAGGTTACAATTCAATTAACAAGGAAAAATATATATAAATTAAAACAGAAGTTATATGCACTATTGTATACCCACTTAGAGGTTGCCACAGCATGCTATAAGATGTTAAAACTACACTATAGATTGGAGAAAATCGATATAATTAAACAGAATCATTGCTGTATTGTTAATATAGCATAGATTAATGATCTAACCTTACTGGGTAAAGGTTTGATGTTTGTTTGTTATATCTATATATATTGTTTATTTTGACAACCTCCGTGGCGCAGTGTGGAGCGCTGTTGCCTTAACGTGCGGAGGTCCGGGGTTCGATCCCCGGCAGGGTCAATATTTAAGAATTTATAATTTCTGAATTTTCCCTGGTCTGGCCTGGTGGGAGGCTTCGGCCGTGGCTAGTTACCACCCTACCGGCAAAGACGTGCCGCCAAGCAATTTAGCGTTCCGGTACGATGCCATGTAGAAACCGAAGGGGTATGGGTTTAATATAACTGCCATGCCCCTAACAGGTTAGCCCGCTGCCATCTTAGACTGCATCATCACTTACCATCAGGTGAGATCGTAGTCAAGGGTTAGCTTGTAGTGGATAAAAAAAATCCATACATCCATACATCCATCTATCCAAACTTTGGCATTTATTTAAAGTAATATAGCATAGATTAATGATCTAACCTTACTGGGTAAAGGTTTGATGTTTGTTTGTTATATCTGTCACCGTAAGATTGTAAAAACCGTTAGATTATAATATAACGTTTTTTATCTCGATAGATTATAAACTGTCGACAGATTGTGAACCGTATCATACTGCTTACAATTTAACGCGTTATTTTCCGGTAAATTGTAATA
This sequence comes from Erebia aethiops, assembly GCA_923060345.2. NCBI lineage: Eukaryota > Metazoa > Arthropoda > Insecta > Lepidoptera > Nymphalidae > Erebia > Erebia aethiops. The sequence continues at coordinate 16,829,300 of OV281091.1, read as the reverse complement.
TATTAGGTATATTAACCCGATATAGAACCTAAATGCCCGGCCTGCGGCCGGGCACTACCTGAATATTCATGTCAAACCCTAACCTAACCTATAGTTCGCGCGCGAGTTGAATGCAGAGTAAATGTATGGTGACACTTACATTTACTCTGCATTCAACTCGCGCGCGAACTGTACAAGAAAGAGACAAGAAAACGAAAAAACAATAAATATTTCATAAATTAATACTCAGAACATTGAACGGTTCACAATCTTTCGACAGTTTATAATCTCGCGGGATAGAAACCGTTAGATTATAATCTAACGGATTTTACAATCTTACGGTGACATATCTATATCTACTCATTTTCTCATCACAGGCAACGCACAGTAAGTTACTTATGTTTTTGTATTGAGGTTGCGTGCATCGTATATCACTTTTTCTACCAGAAGCCTACTGATTAATGGTGTAGCCTTGATTATGGGAAATTCTTGTGCACTTCAATACTATTATAGCCGATCTTTGATCTTTAATCTCAAAAGAAACGCTTGGCAATAATATGAACACAAAGTAACTACTACTTATTTTTTTTAAAATATTTGTTGAATATTTAAAATAGAATAGAATACAATAGAACTTAAAGCTAGCTCAAAACTCACTATACCTATATCATATATAATCACGTCAGCGAGGAATGGCCGGCAAGAATGCTGGCTGCATTTCCGCGCTGGACAGCCAGGCTGATCCTGTGCGCAAAAAATGAGCCAGCACTTCTGTCTCCAGGTGAGGTAATTGACCGCGGTGAAATATCTCGCAAAAATGTTTTCCCACTAAGACTCCACGGCCCTAGGGTCTCCACTCTCCACGGCAAAAGGAACAAATAATTATGTAACTCTTGAGAGAATTGTTCACAATTCACATATTTTTGTTGTATTCAGTGAAGAAATAAAAACTAGTTGATGTCAGTGAATTCCTCCGCTTGGATGAAGGTTTTTATTCCCGCGGGAAATCTTCAATTTTCTGAGATAAAAAGTAGCCCAAAAATGTCCTTGCCGGGAATAATCTATCTTTGCGGGTATAGGTTTAATAGGAGGCCACACCCCAAACAGGTTAGCCCGCTACCATCTTAGAATGCATCATCACTTAATGAGACCGCAGTCAAGGGCTAAATTGTAGTTGATTAAAAAAAAGTAAAAAATATTTCCGACCAATATTTCATGCCCAATAGATACTCGTATACTAACAAAAGCTCGCTAGAAAACTGGGCTTATTTGAATGAAAATGTATACATGTTTGTGTTTGTATAGCTTTCCTATGCCCTTGTTCCTTGGAAATTATGCATCTGTGCCGCACTGACAAAGGTTTGCGATTTGCATGACGCAGAAGCATAATTTTGTACTGCCATTTCCGACAGCACGTAAATTCAAAATCAAAATATTTTTACTGGCTCTATTGAAGCGCTTTTAGTCGCTTTTTCTAGTTCAAGTATTTACTTTTTATACGACTGCCTGAAAAAAGGAGTATATTATTGTTTTCAGGGTTCATGTATGTATGTATGTATGTATGTGAGTTTGTATATTCTACCATAACTTCTATACGCCTAAACCGATTTTGATAAATGAGGTATCGTTAGAATCCCTAGCTTATTCCGGGTGACAAAGGCTAGTAAAATTTGGGTGACCATGGTCCCGCATTAAAGACTAAAGTTGAAAAAATAAATTCGAAAATTCGATTAACTATAATATAATCATCATCTAGAAAATGATGAGTAGATTCCAAAAATATGTATCACTATAGTTCAATATCCAGTGATGCACAAAAAAATATCATTTAATAAAAATGTGAATAAGATTCCAAACGGGCTACGGCAGAGCAGTCGTATTTTTTAATAATTTTAATTATATTCACTTGTTGATTACCACTACAACCTATTAGGGTCCCACTGCTGGGCACAGGTCTCCACTCTCGCAGGAGAGAGAAAATTAGAGCTTAGCCACGCTGCTCCACTGCGGGTTGGTGGGCTTTAACGACTATTATCATGTTAGTGATAATAACCGGGACCGACAGCTTAACGTGCTCTCCGGGGCACTTGGCTAAAACACCACCAACTTCCGAACTCCCGGCTAGTACTCAGAATTTCTAGATAGCCCGGCCCGGAACTCGAACCCGGGACATCGTCGGCCGCAGTCGAACTTGCTAACCACTTGACCAACGAGGCAGTTGCGGGCATCATCTTGTATCTAATACGAGCATCTTGTATCCGTTACTGTAAAATGTATGTTAAGTAATTAAAAACCCTGATGTCACGCTCGAATAACTCTAAACACGGTATAACGGTACACCTTTACGGTATATAAGTGAGCATATAACATTACTCACATAAAACCTATGTAACCGTTGTGTTAATATTTAAAAATCCAAGCTTTGTTTAGTAATTTTGTGTTTTATTCAGATTTCATCCGATGTAACGTGATCCGCTCCGAATGAACTGTACCACTAGGGCTGTCTAAATCTAAGCACGTTTTCCATATCACTTAATAAGAAAAAGGTTTTCATTTTCTTTTTTTATTGCGAGATAGGCTAGCGCTTGACGACAATCATGCTTAGTGCAAGCAATGTTGGAACGCAGTTGCCTAAGAGATGCCTTGAAGGTTGAACCTCAGTCCTCAACTATGTTCTTAGTTGAGATAAGGTTTCCTGAAAATAGAAACTCAGTCTCAACTCAACTTTTTAGGTTAAGTTTAAACTTACTCTTAAAATATAGATGCAAAGTCCCACTTCACCGCTTTGTCTAACCGAAAGTATTGTGATGATTTTTCAAGCAAATAAATGAAATTTAATAATAAATTTTGAATTTAAATAATGATTTTATTTTTGACAAGAGGCAGCCCTATTCTCTACAGCACACGCAAGGTTCTAATTACATTGGTTGTTGACGCAATTGTAATTTGAAACGTTTCTTAAGCTTACTACACATTTGTCCGAATTCCGCAATCGAGATATATGTTATCTCTCGATCGAAGAAATTAAATACTTGAAAGGACAACGGTGAGGTCAAAAACCTTTTTTGTTTGTACATAAAAATAAAATTTATTATATTGACTTGGGATAGCGGGTAAGAACAAGCTCAAATTTCATTTATTTACATGTATATAGGTCAGGTTTAATACGAAAACATTTTGCAACCTAAATAGGTAGGTAGCAACTACATAACAATTCAAGGATGCTAAATAAAATGCTTTGTTATCTGATTATATATTTCACTATGAATTAGCTACCATAATATTTCTAAATGCGGAGTTTCCTGGCGGCTCTTCCAAGTAAGAATGAATCTTCTTTATGAATCAGTGGTAGAGTCTAAATAACCTGTATTTATACTACTGTAAGCTTACTTTATAGGTGCTCAAAGTAAAAAGTTTTGGTTTGGATATTATTATTTAGGACCATAGTCAACCAAGGTGCACGGCAATAGTGATTTTTATTTTTCAATATGTTTCCATTTTTCTGATAAAGTACGAGTTGAACTCTTTTTTGCTCGCTCAGTTCTTTCCGCTAGCTCTTACTTAGTTGGTGAAAGTGTTTACTATTCAATTTTCGCAGTATAGAAGCCCCGTTTAAGGTAGCTTAAACAAAAACACCAAGTGTCTCGTCACACGCTTAAACATACAGTGTGTTAGCTTTGTGGCTGACAGTTTAAAACGGCCTTCAAATAAGCCTCCGTAACTTGACATATTGTGTATTTTGAAGCGACGTTGGTAAATGGTTTACTTTGGAAACACAAACAAAGCGGGTATGCTGAAGGCTGTTAGGGTATGGAGGCAAGCTAGTAATGACTGACGGTAATGACAAAGAGTGACAAATAGTGACAAGTGAGTGACAAATAATGACAAATTGCGTTAAAAAGTCCATGAATAAGTCATTTGTTTTAATTTTGTCACATTAAAATTGTTGTGTTGCAAATACTTACTTACTAACTGCCTCGTTGGTCTAGCCACCCGCCACCGTGCCTCGGAGAGCACGTTAAGCCTTGTCCTGCGACTGATATCTCTCCAGTCGTGTCGGATTTTCCATCCCATCGGGCTATGAGAGTAAAGGAACAGAGAGTGCACATGTGTTTGCGAACACACTTGTGCACTATAATATCTCCCGCTCAGATGGCTAATCTCTCTGGAGATTGGCCGCCGTGGCCGAAATTCGGTCGAGGGGACATTATTATTAATACTTACTTATTGTGGTTAATTTGGCTCTAACCCCTTATATATATAATAACTAGATGATTCCCGCGACTTTGTCCGCGTGGATTAAGATTTTTGATTCCCGCGGGAACTCTTTAATTTTCCGGGATAAAAAGTAGCCTATGTCCTTCCCCGGGATACCATCTACCCCTGTACCAAATTTCAGCAAAATCGGTTGAAAAGATGGGCCGGGAAAGCGTAGCAGACAGACAGATAGACAGACAGACAGACAGACAGACACACTTTCGCATTTATAATATTATATATAAAAATATATAAAATATATAAAATATATAAATATATATAAATATATAATATTTATATATAATATATAATAAGTATGGATACGCGTATTCATGTTAAGCAAGGAGCAAAGAATCACAGAAATTGTGATTACCTAGATATAATTTCCAGGTATTTATTAATTAGATGCCTGCGACCCAGTCGGCGTCAGTTTAGGTGTCAAAAACACTGATGGAACTTTAATTTGCGGGGTTAAAAGTGGCCTATGCGGTCACTTCTTTGACTGCATAAATTTTCTTGCTATCCCTTTCATCCCCGCGGAAAGGGACTCTTCTTCTTCCTCGTTACACTCTTGGCAGAGTGGTCGTAGTCACACGAAGTGCTAGTACGGCTAAAAGCAAAGGGGATAGGGACTAGATTTTGGCAATGAAGTTTAGTTTTTAGATCGTTTGCAACCGAATCAGCCACGATTTGGATTCGAGATATTCTAAAACGCGGACTGGACGAAACTGTAAGGGTTCATTTTACGACGTTTCTGATACGAACCGCTAGGGTGTGGAACACCCTCCCAGCGCACGTGTTTCCTGCCACTTATAGGCAAGAGTGAATAGGCATCTTCTAGGCAAGAGCGTTCCAACCTAGACCTCATCATTGCTTTGCACTAAGCATGATTGTCGTTAAGCGCAAGCCTATCTCAGATAATAAAAAAAAACCTCCAAAATCACGTCTCAATAAGCTTCCGCATGACTGAGGTAACAAATTGGGTTTTTAATTAAACGATTTAAAACGCAATTTTAAAAGTACTTTCGAACGTGTATTCGGCGCCAACACGTATAGGGTTTAATTTGCCCTTGCGAAGGTTTTTATTGAATCGTATTGAAAGGTTTTCATTAATTTGTGATTAATCGTTGTAATAATTCTTTTATTTCACGCCAATTTCACGGTAAAAATTACGCGAATTGAAATTTTGATAATTTTAAGATTTAAAGATTTACACTTTTTTAGTAATACTAAGTACCTAGTGATTTTTAAGTTGGCTTACTTAATTATTTTATTAACGTCCGAACTCAGGAATCAGGAGTGTCTATCGGTAAACTTTCATCCTCTATCCCGAAGGAACCCTTATCTATGTTTTTCAGGATAAAAAATATTCTGTATTATTAGTTGACCCAGTGTGCCAGCTTTAAGTAAGCCAAGTGCATTTAAATCTGTCCAGATCCGGAAAAATAAACAAGTACTGGCCTCTGTAGACTGTAATTATCGATAATAAAGCTTCCTCCAAATTAAATTTTCATTTTTTTTTATCCACTACTTGTTAGCCCTTGACTGCGATCTCACCTGATGGTAAGTGACGATGCAGTCTAAGATGGTAGCGGGCTAAATCGCTTGGTAGGGTGGTAACTAGCCACGGCCGAAGCCTCCCACCAGGCCAGACCAGGGAAAATTCAGAAATTATAAATTTAAGTTTATATTCTGCGATATATCATATCGTAGAACCTAAAAACTTTAAATTCCCAAGCTACAGGCGTGAAAATCGGTCAGCTAAAAAACCTGCAAAAAATATCGCATTAAATCCACACTTTATTACAAACACCTATAAATATAAATCTTCACACTATTTACCTTACTAAAAAATGGTTAGCAACAATAAATCAGGTACTTAATGATACAATAATGCATTGAAAATGCCTTCGACCGCGACCTTCACTGCGCTAACTACTTCTTAATACGTTTGTACAATCTACCCTAAACACATTTATCGAAACCTAACCTCTAAAGTTTCTTTCCATAGGCATAAAAATCCAATGAAAGTGATTACAAAAACGCGTGGTGCGTTGTACGTTTGAGTTCAACATGTCAAAGTATCGTGTTACAAAGTAGTGCATTGCTGGTTTCGCGCTTGTTGCGTTGTCGCACATTCGTTGCGGGCTGTCGATGTAGAGCATGTAACCCGCCAATCTCGCTGCGGTGGTGTACCCGCAGGATGTTTGCGACAGGCGCCGGTAATAACAAATTAGCCAGGGGTGTGTGACTCATGCCAGGGTGGCCATTTATTCTTAATTTACTATGAAGTCTATCGTTTGTTATAAGTATAACTTTTAATTCAGCATCATTTCAACCCACTACGGCGCACAGGCAAAGAAATTTGCCCATAGTCCACCACGCCATTCAAATGCGCATTGGAAGACTTCATATTATACCTCTGATGACATTATGAAACACTCTCGGGCGTGGAGATTTACTTACGATATTTTCCTTCACTGTTACAGCCGTATACCTACCGTAAGTGATATTTAAATATTTCACATATCTCAGAAAAGTTAGGAGACCCCGAGGATCGAACCCTCGACCGTTAAACAACAGTCTAGTTTGCTTTTTATAAAAGAAGCAACCATTTTGCCAAAGCTTTCAGAGTTTATATCATGTTTTAAGTTCAAAGTATTCAGGCTAGTTTCAAATCATCTATGTTATAAATAATATAGTTAAAACTATAAATATTGAAAAAAATAATAATATAAATGTTATTTTTTTATACATATTCTATAACTATTAAAAATAGATGTAGGTACAACAAACAAGGTAGGTTTCGGGCGTTAAAACTTATAACTCTGGCCAACCCGCTGCTAACCGGTACATGTGGATAAGCCTTAATAACGGTATGAATATTAACACTCATGCGTTGAATGCAACAAACCGTAAATTAATCAGATTTGACAGCAACTCAATAGCACTTAATGAACTCATGGTGATAAGAATCTAATCATGCATTAACGAACCTGTCCTCGATCCGTGTGACGCGTTGTCACAACAGTTAACCCGTGTACACCTATTCCAGTTTGTGTACCTGAATTTTATTACATAATATATTTTTTAATCTAAACTTACTAGTTTACAGTTACAGGGAACATTTTTGGTAATAAATTGGTGACGGCAACTACTAATCTCCAGCGACGACATTTTCTTGCTTTCATCCAGTCCTTCTGTATAATAATAATAATAATAATGTCCTCCCGACCGAATTTCGGTCACGGCGGCCTATCTCCATAGAGATTAGCCATCTGCACGGGAGATATTATAGTGCACAAGTGTGTGCGCATACACAGGTGCACTCTCTGTTCCTTTACTCTGATAGCCCGATGGGACGGAAAATCCGACAGAGAGATCAGGCGCAGGACCGACGGCTTAACGTGCTCTCCGAGGCACGGGGGTGTAACACCGCCAATTTCCTAACTCCGGGCTAGTACTGAGAATTTATTTTCAGAAAAACCCAATACTTGCTATGGCCCGACCCGGAACTCGAACCCAACTCGACTAGACCAACGAGGCAGTAAATCTGTTCCTGTGGCCTGTGTGTGGCCTTCGGTATATGTTTGTCTAACGGTCTGTTTGTCTCTTTGTCTGCCTTTTACAGCTCGAAAAATTTAAATTTCAAAAGCTGTTAATTTCCCATCCGGTACAATGCCGTGCAGAAACAATGATTAAGAGCATGTGTTTAATATTAGTTATATTAAACCCATACCGAATAGTGGTATGGGTTTAATTAACTGCCATGCCCCTAACAGGTTAGCCCGCTAGCATCTTAGACTGCATCATCACTTACCGTTAAGTGAGATTGCAGTCAAGGGCTAACTTGTAGTGGATTAAAAAAAAACCCCTAACAGTTACAGTGACAATAAGCAACTACCATCTTAAGTACAAGTGTTAGATAAGTTATATTCTTTGTGATTTTTAATCTACGGAGCGACATAGTCACTGAGTGACTAAGCTCCTCAATAAAGAGAGAAAAAAAAGTACAAGTAAGATGGCGATCTAACAGGGCTAAATCAAGATACGCGTACGAAGACGCGGGCATTGTCTTGTAATATTATAGTGCCCAAGGTGTATGCCCAAATACAGGTGCTCTCCCTATTCCCTAATTCTCATATTCCGATGAGACGAAAAATAATAATTGTAGTGCGATTCTGTAAATTCGAAATTTAAAATAAATTAGGAAGTTTCATAGATGCTTACGAATCAAAAGGTGAATAGAAAGGTGGTATAATTTGAAGTCCTTAAAAGTACGAGCCATTTTTTTACAGTATGACAAACGTAAAATTATTGATAAAAGATTTTCTTACACACGCATCTCAGGCTGTCCACAGTCCATGCGGCGTGTGGTCACCCCAGTTAACCCGTCTCGTACGCACATTCCGGTTTCGGTACATTAATAATCACATCGGTGTTTTTTATTATTTTCAATCAACGCCGGTGGCGCCAAAGAGACCTCAGACCAGTTCCGACAGTTCCTTGCTGGCGAGTGGCGACCTCGGCTAACTTGAACGATTTGCATACGAGTACATGTAATGTATCCGACTATCTGTCTTAATTGGGTACTTACGCTAATTTTATAATGGGATTCTTGAAATAGATCTAAGTACTTACCTATACTTAAAATGGTAAAACGTAGTAAGGTCTAGACCCACTATAGAGGTGGAAAGTAATCTCTGTGTAGCGGTCTTCGCAGTCCGCACATAATCCAATAGATGGCATTACTAGTAGCGCACGATGAACACGAAGAGCCTAACTCACGCTAACGAAGCGTTCTCTGAATTACGCGTATATACGACCTCCAACGATGAACGGTTGGACCAGTGGTCCCCGAGCACAACACCCGCTCGGTGGATGATATCATCCTTTGTTACGGTTGAGCCATATCACCTGCTCCCGTACAGTGGAGGCCCCGACGAGATCTGAACCCGCCGCCGGCGATCAAAACAAGCCGACGTGATGTCAAAGCCGCCGCCGACGATCACAACAAGCCGACGTGATCTGAACCCGCCGCCGGCGATCAAAACAAGCCGACGTGATGTCACGCCGCCGCCGACGATCACAACAAGCCGACGTGATCTCAGAGCCGCCACCGACGCACATCAAGCCGACGAGTCACGCCCTCGTCAGACATCAGCAACATCGCACATCACAACAAACCCCTACAGTCATCGTGACGAGAGCAGCATCATCAGAAGGCCACAGCAGGGCACAACAGCAACTCAACGCAACAAGCAATACAACGCAGCACAGCAACAAACAAGCAGCAAAGCAACAAGCAACGCAACGCAGCACAGCAGCACAACGCAGCACAGCAACAACAAGTAGCAACAAGCAACACGCAGCACAGCAACAAGCAACAAGCATCACAACGCAGCAACGCAACACAACGCAGCACAGCCGACCGATGTTCCGGCCCAACACTACTCTGTACTACAATTATGTCGCAGTGCATCTCCGTGCCGCGTCGCTTGATTGGGCGCAGCTTCATACAAACTCATAAAAACAATATTTGCCGCTAAGTGCCGCGCCGCGCCGTGCATCTGCAGTGCGGGTGGACCTTAATATTTAGAGCTAAAACTCACTACGGACAGGACCGACATTTGACGATCTCCCTGGTGCAGTGGTGAGCGCTGTGCCTTATAAGCAGAAGATCCCAGGTTCAATTTGGTAATTTATAACTTCTGCATTTTCTAATATTGGGCCGTTACTTTGCGGAAGTCCATCATAATGAAGGAACCAGAATTTAACCTTCGCTATAATACGCGACAACAGGAACATCTATGTGGTACAGTGTTTATTTTTTTCTCACCACACCACAGAAATCCCCCAAAAAACTACCCTCAATCTCTCCTCAACCCTCCGATACCGTAGCATCTTCAGGAGATGTTGCCTCCACAATGCACGATTGTGAAGACTTCACATTTGTTCTGCATTTTCTCTGATCTGCGTCGAAGCCTCCCGAGTCCCGACCGTGGCTAGTTACCACCCTACCGGCAAAGGCGTCGCCAAGCGATGCCGTGTAGAAACTGATTAGGGGTAAGCATGGACTTATTATAACCGCCATGCTAACTTGTGTCTTGTAGTGTCTTGTAGAATAAACAAAAAAAAAACCATGAAAAGTCTTGATCCGTATTTCCTTGATTTTTTTAAAAATTACCTTTAGTAAGGCAAAGTATAGTGTCATCGTGTATTCTTGGTACTTGCGCTGCACTGACCTACGCGAGAGTGAAGTTATTCTCGTCACACGGGTCGCCCTATATGGCACGCCTCTCTTCCTGTGTATCGCAGGTCTTATCACCCTTGAAGCCAGTTCTCGGTGACTCACAGCTAATCAAGTTACGTGTAGAATAATTAATTAAGGCTTGGTCACAAAAAATACGGCTGCGCAAACGCCAGAAGCATGTACAAAGTACTTGCTTCAAGTTTTAACTCACAAGAAATTATTCTATGGATATTTACACTGCGGACTGCGAATGCCTGTGTCATAAGCGTAGATTTTATTCAAGCTGCTGAAGCATGAATCAATCAATCAATCAAATCATTTATTCAATATAGGCACCTACACTGTGGGTACACTTATTGACGTTAAAAATTACTTACTTATAAAACATGATGGTGATAATCAGTTACGGTATCTTAAAACTAAAGCTACGAGGGTTCCAATTATGTTTTTTTATTATTTTATTATATCACCATTCGCAAAATATCATCTTAACTAAGGAACTATCAGAGCAAATCATTGCCAAGCTTCCTTGTCGTTTAAGTAATACTTTACATGGTAATAAGATTTTTCAATGAGTTTACGTTTTACAATAACTTTGAACTTATTCAGAGACATCTTCAACATGTCTTCTGGGAGCCTATTGTAGAAGCGGACACTGTTTCCAACAAATGAATTGAATGAGTTGATTTTTATTTCTAGTGTTGACATTGAATTGCACATTGGGCAATTTGATTGAAAGTTCCATAGAGTTCCTTGTTGCATTAGGCACAACACTAAGCGCGTTATAATAATAGCGAATGCCCGCGACTTCGTCTGCGTGGTTTGAGGTTTTTTGGTTCCCGCGGGAACTCCTTAATTTTCCGGGATAAAAAGTAGCCTATGTGCTATTCCAGACTATAATCTATATCTGTGCCAAATTTCAGCCAGATCCGTTCAGTCGTTGGCGCGTGATTGAGTAACAAACATCCATACATACATCCATCCATCCAAACTTTCACATTAATAATATTAGTAAGATAAGAAGTAAGATGTGGCGTCCCGGCCGTGCAGTTGTCGTTACGTTTTGTGTTTGTCCAAGCCCTTAATCTAGTTCCTGCTAGTGCTGACAGCACCTGACAGAGTTGTAGATATGTTTAAAACTGTACTATGTTAAGGGAAAATGTATTCAAAGTACTTACCAAATTAAAAATGGCGCCATTTTTGTTTTTCATTTCGACAAATCAATTGGTGCAAGAATTGTATATTAAATGCGTTTATTCTGTGTCTGTCTGAGTGTCAGAAAGCAATAAACAAACATAAAGACTGACAAACACAATCCTATCCTTTGTGCAGTCGCAAACAAACCAAATATTCCAAATCTGGACACAACGTATGACCTCCTAAAACTGCGAAAGGCCGCGTACCTGAAAAAGAAAATTACACGACGATATAGCCTTACTCTTCTGAAAGAGCTTTAAAAGTTTTAATCCGATTTAACTGTATAAGGTATCATAGTTCATAACAAACCTAATATAAGTGTAGAGTAGGTACAGTTGTTTCTCGTGATGAAATCGATAATGCAGCAAATCACATTTGTATGTTAGAGTCAGATTAACACCCGTGAGAGCGCATCCATGGGAACGGCGCTCGAGTTATACCTTTCACATGGGTGTTACATGTACCTACCTATACATCGCAAAGTATGTACTGCATGCTTACATAGTAACTAATGTGTACCATATAAAAAAATGTTTTTTTTTATCCACTACAAGCCAGCCCTTGTCTACGATCTCACCTGATGGTAAGTGATGATGCAGTCTAAGATGGTAGCGGGCTAGCCTGTTAGGGGCATGGCAGTTATATTTAACCCATACCCCTTATTGGTTTATACACGGCATCGTACCGCTTGGCGGCACGTCTTTGCCGGTAGGGTGGTAACTAGCCACGGCCGAAGCCTCCCACCAGGCCAGACTTGACCCTGCCGGGGATCGAACCCAAACTCCGCACGTTAAGATCAACAGCGCTCAACAATATTTCCTGTATTTTGAGTCTAGTAGATAAACTCTTTATTGATACTCAAGACATAATTTAAATGCATATAAATCTACTTATCTATTTATGTACATATCAGTCGTGGGTAAATAGGTACATCAGCCTATCAGAGCTTCTCGAATGACCCAAATAGCTGTGTGATTTAACGCGATTTAGCCTAGTGGGTATCAATGTACCAGGGTTAGACTAGGTCCGTCGGAGGCCTGCGGCGGTATCACTGAATGAGGGCCCCGTTTTCATTTATGATGTTTTCTTGAGGTTGGGAACCTAGACACCTGATGAATATAAGCAAACTAGAAATTAGTAACCGTAACACGGAATTTTCTACAAAACGATATACAAACTGGGTTATACTTACTTATTTATTGAAACTATTTCCGAATGCTGAACGAAAGTCTGCTGGAAACCTACTTTTGAATCTCCACAGCGATGTACCTACCGCTTACTTTTAATATCTCCTACTTCCTCGCTAGAGATTGTCTTGAACCTATTGCAGAATTTTCCATTGCTGCGCTTTTCTGTACGAGGCTGCCTGTCGAGCATTTTGGGACCTCAACGCCTATCGGTTCTTTAAACCATGTCCCCACTATCACATATGCGTAGCGACTCTTCGTGCTATGTCGGTTACTCTGGTATCCTACGAAATGAATGAGTTGTAAATTATATTTGGGATTTGAGTAATGAGGATTTTGGAGGCCCCACTAAACCGGAGGCTCCTATACTTTTAATCCGCCACTGCATTCTGCTGCAGAGATCGTGCAGTGAAATGTTCTCGCAAATACCACATCGATCAATCCGATCTGCGCCCCAGATGTAGTAATTGGCGCTGTTATTTTGTGCCAATGGTCGAATAGAAGGGAAAATGGTAAAATTCGCATGGAATCTATTTTGTTAACAGATGCACCCGACATCGTCCTCAGGCTTTTTTATACGACTGCCTGAAAAAAGGAGTATATTGTTTTCAGGGTTCATGTATGTATGTATGTGAGTTTGTATATTCCACCATAACTTCTAGATACGCCTGAACCGATTTTGATTAATGAGGTATCGTTAGAATCGCTAGCTTATTCCGGGTGACATAGGCTAGTAAAATTAAAAAAAAAAATTGATGGGGTGAGCATGGTCCCGCATTAAAGAGTAAAGTTGAAAAAAAATATTCGAAAATAAGATTATATTATAATCATCATCTAGAAAATGATGAGTAGATTCCAAAAATATACAATTACACTAAAGTTCAATATCCAGTGATTCACAAAAAAAATATCATTTAATAAAAATGTGGATAAGATTCCAAAGGTAATTCAATACGGGCTACGGCAGAGCAGTCGTATTTTTTAATAATTTTAATTATTCCTTGAGTTTTATTTTTCGTCATAAAAAGTCTACCTTTCTTTGTCTCGAGGATGGAGGATGTAACTATTACACTATTTCTTTAAAATTAGTAACGAATGCCTGTGAAATGCCAACATACAGACAAATTATACAATTTAGCATTTACTTAGCGAGGGTTATACAGATTTTGATTACGACACATCGGTAGAGTTAGAAAAAATATGCGCCGAATTGAGTCGAATCAACCCATAAAGTTGTTTGTTGTTGAAGAAGAAAGAACGAAATTCAAATGAGTGATTTAAATATTCCTGAGTTTGTAAGATTTTATTTGTCGACTATACTTGGGTACTTGATTTAACATGATAAAGCGTAAATCTTTAATCAAGTACATTCACCGACACAGAGTACAGTTAGTTCTTGCAAATTCTATACTTATAGCATAGATCAATCCGATCGCTGGCCCAGTTGTAGTAATTGACAATTTGTGCTAAGCGTGCAAAATACTGTGCAGGGAAATTTCGTGTTCAGTAAATGAAATTGTGGTTGGTATACACTTTACAGTAATAGCTTTATTTATGTCACCTTTGGTACTCCATCTGAAATGCTATGACTATCGAAATACTTGAGAAATTTCGAATTTATGCATAAGATTTCTTTATTGCACTATTCATTTTTTTTGTATTCATTCTCAAAAAACTCAAACTCAAAGGAACTTTATTCAAAATAGGTACCTACAAAGTACATCTTCTGAACGTCATATTTATAATAATAATAAGGAAAAAGACTAAGCTACGAGGGTTCTAAACGCGCCCTGGTCTGAGAAGAGCCCACAACAAACTCAGCCGGGTTTTTTATTATTATTACCATCTTACAAATCATCTTAACTAAGGAACTATCAGAGACATTAGAGCAAATTATTGGCAAGCTTCCTTGTCGTTTAAGTAGTCCTTTACATGGTAATAAGATTTGTCAATGAGTTTACATCGTCTACCACGCTGACCACTGGCGGATTGGTGGACCTCACATACCATCGAGAACATTATGAAGAACTCTCGGGTGCAGGTTTCCTCACGACGGTTTCCTTTTCCGTTTATAGCAAGTGTCATTTAATTTCTTAAAAAGTACCTAGCAAAAGTTACCTAGAGGTGCTTGTCCCCGGGATCGAACCCCCAAGCACTTGAATAGGCCGCCGGAGGTCTGCCCCCGATTGTGTAAGGAAATAATGGGAAATAATGGGAAATAATGGGAAATAATGGGAAATAATGGGCAAACGGATAATTCAACCTAAGTATATAAGGAGTTCATAGATGCCTGCACGTCAAAAAGCATGTATGAACTGCTTAAACAGTTCGAGTAATACGTTTTAAGCAGTTAAATGATTACGATTTGCTTAGACAATTGGGCCTCTGAAAGCTGAATAGACCCCCCCGCCTATTCGAGTAGGCTATCACCGCTCCTTGACATGAATACCTAGTGACAGTTGAGACTTGAGATGACAATACTGGCTGCTTGCGACTTCGTTTTTTGATTACCGTGGGAACTCCTTAATTTTCGTTAAGATGATTTGTGAGATGATAATAAAAAAAAACCCGGCTGAGTTTGTTGTGGGCTCTTCTCAGACCAGGGCGCGTTTGGAACCCTCGTAGCTTTAGTTTTAAGATACCGTAACCGATTATCACCATCATGTTTTTTTAAGTAAGTAATTTTTAACGACACTAAGTGTACCTACTGTGTACCTATATTGAATAAATGATTTGATTTGATTTCCGGAATAAGTAGCTTGTCACTCTTCAGACCCTCAATTGCACCCATGCCAACAACGTCGATCCGTTATTCCGTTACGGCGTGATTGAATGACAAGGCAACATAAACCCATACGCTAACAAACAAACACACTTTCGCATTTATAATATTAAGTATGATAATCGACCGACATGTTCGAAATTTAAACATAAAATTATAATAAACGCACGACTGCCTCGCTATAATTTATCATTCCGAATAAGACATTCAACGAGAGACGCAGTTGCCCTCCGACACCGCTGTAATGTAATGCTCGTGTCGTGCCTATGAATTCGAGATTAGGCAATTCGTAGCTGGTATCGGTTCAGCTACAGCAACTTGT
Organism: Erebia aethiops; assembly: GCA_923060345.2. Lineage (NCBI taxonomy): Eukaryota > Metazoa > Arthropoda > Insecta > Lepidoptera > Nymphalidae > Erebia > Erebia aethiops. Next base: position 16,813,323 of record OV281091.1, on the reverse strand, counting down.
ACAGGTGCTTAAGTTTACGGTATTTAAGCTTTTATTGCGTAAATCCTATCGCAGCACTAGTAGTCTTATGTAATAGAGTCTATCGGCTGGAATAATTTACGTTCTTTTGTCGATAAATACTACAAATTTATGTTTCATAATGTAAGTAAGACATGAAAAGCTAACGATAAATAAATGAAAATTTCGACACGATCGCCACTGTACAATCGAGCATAGTGGAGTCCACATCTACTGAAGATGCTCCGGGAGTGAAACGTACGTTGAGAATAATTTGGAAGATTTGTGTGGTGTGGTGAATATCGCAAGCTACATACCTACTGTATCACATAGATTTACCTACATACTGTGGCGGATTATAGTGAATTAAGTTCTACCAAAAGTTAAGTTCTAAAAAAAAATTTGTACGTCAGGGTTGCCTGATTGGATATGCTGCAACTTTTCATACTGTAACCATCATTGTAACACATATATATTCAGACAAATAAATAATATTGTATTATATTCTATTCTACCTCTTTCATTGTCATGGACTTTCGCAAAGTAACGCCTGCTTTTATCACATAATAAATAAATGACTAAATGCGAAGGTGTGTTTGTTCGTTGGTTTTTCCTTCAATCACGCCGCAATAGAGCTATGGGTTGACGTGATTTTTTTGCATGGGTTGATAATATGGTTGAGAACTTGGAGCGTGACATTAAATATTTTTTATCCCGGGAAATCTAAAAGTTCCCGGGATTTTTAAAACTTAAATCCAAGCGTATATTATCTAGTTGATTTAAAATCGTTGCTTTTTCAGGGTTTCGTATTAATTATTAGTTACTTGAATTGTTCTCACTAACCATATGTTACTAAACAAAAAACTTTACCAGGGCACCATATGAAATTTAATGCAAAGGCCACGATGACCTTTTAAGGGTGGAGACTGGAGAGTGTCAGATAACAGTTTACTCAAAAATATAGCCAAAAAAATACGTCAAAAATGTCATATTGAATGCTATCGGTTTCTAGGTTTGATGTAACAACTAACAACATAGTTTCGATAACTTTTATTCGTTTTTTTACATTCAAGGTCATTTAAAGCTCAACGCATGCGGTAACAAGTGGAGCGAATTGGAGGGATCTCCTTATTTTCCGGGATAAAAAGCCGTCGTCATGTCGATCCGATGCTCCGTTGCGTTGTGATTGAAGGACAAACCAACAAACAAACACACTTTCGCATTTATAATATTATTAGTGTGATAGTATGATTTCAATAAATACCTTTTTTTTTATCCACTACAATTTAGCCCTTGACTGCGATCTCGCCTGATGGTAAGTGATGATGCAGTCTAAGATGGTAGCGGGCTAAGCTGTTAGGGGCATGGCAGTTATATTAACCCTATACCCCTATTCGGTTTCTACACGGCATCGTACCGGAACGCTAAATCGCTTGGCGGCACGTCTTTGCCGGTAGGGTGGTAACTAGCCACGGCCGAAGCCTACCACCAGGCCAGACCAGGGAAAATTCAGAAATTATAAATTCCCAAATTGACCCAGCCGGGGATCGAACCAGGGACCTCCGCACGTTAAGACAACAGCGCTCAACACTGCGCCACGGAGGTCGTCAAAAACCTAAAGATTGTTTTGACTTATATTCACATTGGCATAACGGAGAAGGTCTATACATGGAAGACACAAGGGCCAACGTAAAGTTACACTAAAATAATCAATCAATCAATCAAAGAACGTTGATTCAATTTAGGTAGGTATACTACACTTATTGACGTTCGGTTATTTATAACATACACGAGTAACAATATAATGGTGATAATCGGTACGACATCTTAAACTAAAGCTACGAGAGTTTCAAACGCGCCCTGGTCTGAGAAGAGCCCACAACAAACTCAGCCGGGGGGTTTTTTTTTTCATTATCACCATTTCACAATCATCTTAACTAAGGAACTATCAGGGCCATTAGAGAAAATCATTGCCAAGCTTCCTTGTCATTTAAATAATCCTTTACATGGTAATAAGATTTTTTAATGAGTTTCCGTTTACATTAACTTTGAACTTATTGAGAGACATCTTCAACATGTCTTCTGGGAGCTTACTGTAGAAGCGGACACTATTTCCAACAAATGAATTGCTAGTTTTACTAAGCCTAGAAGCAGGCATTACAAGCTTATTTTTATTTCTAGTATTGACATTATGGCAATCACTTTTCTTCTTGAATAAAGTATATAATATAGCTTGGAATTAGATAAAAGTAATCACTTAAGCTCTGAAGATGAGCGTTGAGCCTTTTAGTACGTTAGTATTACTATACTATCTAAACTACTTAAAGCCTGCATTGAGAAATCACAAGCTCTAGCAAATAAAAACTTTATAGTGAAATCAAAAAACAAATGTAAAGCTTCATGGGACGTTATAAGTAATAATTTTGAACGCAAATTATTGGATACAGAGATAAAAAACATTCAATCACAGGGAAATACCTACTCCGATCCAAATGAAATTGCAGAGGAATTCAATAATTATTTTTTAAACATTAGTAACAAGTCCAATCAGACTGACTCTAGGCAAAACAAAAGTAATTTTATAAATACTAACGACAAGACTTTGTACCTTACACCAATTATCGCAAGCGATGTGCATAAAACAATACTAGGACTCAAAAATACTAACTCAACTGGCTATGATAATCTAAGCACAAAAATTCTGAAGGCATGTGCCGCTTATTTAGCGATGCCACTTAGTTACATAATTAATCTTTCTTTTATAGAAGGTGTCTTTCCTGAAAAGCTTAAACTTTCAATCATCAAGCCTATTTTTAAAAAGGGTGATAAAAATGATATAAAGAACTACCGTCCCATAACTTTGATACCTATTCTTTCCAAAGTTTTGGAAAAAATAATGCACAATAAAATATATAGCTTTATATCATCCTATCATTTATTGAAAAATGAACAATATGGGTTTATAAAAAATAGTAGTACTACCTTAGCTTGCTATGCCCTAAATAAAATTATTACAGAAAGCCTAAATGATAAATTTAATGTTATAGGAATCTTTCTTGACATGTCTAGGGCATTTGACTTAGTCTGCCATAAAACACTCATAAGTAAACTAGAAAAATATGGAATTAGAGGAAAATGCTTAGAATGGTTAACAAGTTATCTTAAAGGTAGAATGCAATGTGTAGAAATTCTGCATACAACAAACTCATATTGTAATGCTTGTCGCTCTGTATATAAAGTCCAACATCCGTATGGTGTACCACAGGGCAGCGTTCTGGGTCCCTTATTATTTCTCCTTTACATTAATGACCTTCCGGACTTTATTCAGCAAAAGTGTATAATGTATGCGGATGACACTACTATCATAGTAAAAAGTAAAAATAAATTAACTATTGAATCTGAAGCAAATGAAGCGTTGTTTAATGTAATAGAATGGCTGAAACTAAATAACCTCTCTGTTAACATGCAGAAAACTAAATTTATCCAATTTTTACCATATAATAATATCTGGTCTGATCTTAAAATAAATTATCAGGGATCTGCCATTGAAGAAGTAGAGTCTACATCTTTTCTAGGTTTCATAGTCGATCGACATTGTAACTGGAAAACCCATGTTGAAAATCTGTGCAGCAAATTGGATAAATTTGTCTATGTCCTCAGACGGCTCTGTCAAACTTCTGATATGAAAACAGCCTTAATAGCATACCAGGGATATGTCTCATCGCTATTAAGATATGGGATAATCTTGTGGGGAAACTCGGTATTTGCTTATAAAGTTTTTATAAAACAAAAAGCCTGTCTGAGAGCATTATGTGGATTACAGCCATTAGATACCTGTAAGCCTTTGTTTAAGAAACATCATATTCTTCCCTTACCTTGTCAATATATCTATGAATTGTTATTGCTAGTCAAAAAAAATCCAAGTTATTTTAAAAGTTACAATGAACTGGTTGAGGTGAGATCTCGGAGAGCTCAGAGAAGGAATAAACTTATTGTACCTCCTAAAAGACTGCAGATGTTTGGAAAGAGTACACACTACATGGCAATAACTATGTACAATAAACTTCCTGACAGCTACAAAAGCAGTACTTTAAATGTTTTCAAAAGGAAGGCTCATGATCTGCTTATAAATAAATGCTATTACAAAATTTCTGAATTCCTTAGTGATAATCTCAAGTAGGTAACTAAAAATAATAAAATATGTAATGTAAATCTGATGATGACGATGTGACTTACTAAAGCTGTTTTTTTTTTTATATAGTGCAATAATTGAGTATCCCCTCTAATATGGAATTTGACGTATTATGTAATTGTAATTAAGTAGGTACTATTATCATTATTTTATATTATTTTCTATTGATCTTAGTTGTAATTATTTTGACATTCTGTTAATTTAATTTACTAATGTTAAATTTTAATTGAAATACCTACAAATTTGATGACTTAAACCAAATATTCATACACCATTAATTGGTAGAATGTATAAGGCTCTCAAACTGTAATCATGTCAACTTTATAGTATCACCTACATTCTCATGAATAAATTATTATTTATTTATTTTATTTATTTATTTATTTATAATATTATATTCTGTGCTTTTAGGCCTATTGCGCATTATAAGAAAATGTCTTGTGTCTTATGTTATATTTTATATGCGTCTGTCTGATTCGACACAAGAAAAAATATTTTGTAATATGTATGGTCTTATACAACAACCATTGCGACTGATACTAATATTACAAATGCGAAAGTGTGTTTGTTGGTTTATTGGTTTGTCCTTCAATCACGCCGCAACAGAGCAACGGATCGAAGGGATTTTTTGCATGGTTATAGTTGAGTTTGATAGGCTACTTTTTATCCCGGAAAATTAAGGAGTTCCCGCGGAAATCAAAACTTAAACCACGCGGACAAAGTCGCGGTCATCAGCTAGTTTACTATAAGACATTACTCATAGGTCACAATAAATTTTCTTATAATGCGCAAAAGGCTTAGTCTTTCTTGGTTTTCTGAAGTCGGCAAAGATATAAAGATAGGGTCAACAAAACAAAGTTTAAGAAAAATAGCTTGACTTACGAAACAAGGTACAAACAAATGGAAAAAATACTAAAAGCACGGCTCACGTGCGGTCTGGCGTATCGGGTGATGACCTTTACAATGATGTACGCTCATATTCCTATATCTAGGGTTGTCTAATCCATTTAACTGACAAAAAAATCACTTATCTTGTCTGATGACAATAAAATATATGTATGCGCACGGTGTACCTATTAGGTACTATTTATGATTTCGTTCGAGTGTATTTAGGTATTTGATAAGCTCTTTGGAGCTTCTATTTTCCGAGATAAAAAACCACATGTATCTTTCTTCTGGATGCAATTAACTTATTAGGGTTCTAATTTCTACCTCTTTTTTAAAAACTAACCTTAACCAATAGAATTATTCGCATACTTATCCAGTAATAGGAAGTAGACCAATCTCTTTACTGTCATGCCTGGATAACGACGATGACGTCTGGACGACTGGATAATTTGTGCAGTGCTTTTGACGATTTCTTGTTTTTTTTGGTACCAAAAATTAAAAAAAAAGGTGTACATAGGAAACACCTATTTCGTTAATAGCTATCAGACTTTCTCGGGCTTATCAAAAATAGCATTATCAAAATAACGCTAATATTAGAGTTTTGTCAACCCTATATATTATGGTATAGTATTTTATGAGGCAGCCAGACAAAGGGCTTTTTCTGCTCAGCAAGCATTATAAAAAATGCCTTTTTAACCTGTCTTCGATGAAGTGGTTAAACAATTTATCTCTTGCATTTATCTGATGCACTTTTAATTATATTCTTTATTGTATACGTGGCAATAACTTTATAGTTCTGGTATTAATTTAATTCTTGATAATTGGATTATTAATTAAATTACTTTTAATTTATTATAAATACGAAGAAGGAGTGGGTCTTTGTGTCTGTCTGTTACCTTCTTACGGCCCATTTGGTTTATATTTATTCAACGTTAGTTTTTGCGTGGGAATAGTTGAGGACCTGGAGAGTGACAGGCTATTTTTTATCCCGAAAATAAAGAAGTTCCGGCGGGAATTAACGCGTGGACGAAGTCGCGGGCATTAGCTAGTAATGAATAAGTAAAGTCCTTACTAAGAGGATCGTTATAATCTAAAAACCATTTTACATCTTAACCTGCAAAGCCTATATAGAAACCACATACCTAGAATTTGACCCCACTTGTCATTGTTATATTAGACTGCATTATCACTTACCATCAGTTGAGATCGCAGTCAAGGGCTAACTTGTAGTGGAATAAAAAAACAAGATTAAATAGTATGATTTTAATATTTTTTTTATTTGTTACAGGTATGTCAGATCCAGAAGAGTCAAAGAGTTTCACCAGAAGAACTTCACGATATAACAAATGGAAGCTTCTCATTCCTAGTGTAATGTGCCTATCACCACTGAAAACCGTTATGCGTTTAACTTGTTCACGCAGTCATGGCCTAGTGCCTGTCAGGGGGCATACTACCGTTAAAGCCGTATTGTTTTAAAATTGTTGACTTTCGTGTCTTAGAATTATAATCCTTATTTTAGGAACGTCAAGTTACGTGACATCAAATTGTCATTTTGAATAATATTGCTTATGTATTGCTTTTTAGCGTTGGGAGTACGGCCTCAGAACAAGCTTATGGTAGGGTTACGTATCATGCTAGTTGTTTTAATGAAAAACTACTTATATTTTTTTTTAATAAACGGTAGATTTTCCAAAAATTGACATAAACTTCTTAATGATGTCAATATAGCACAGAATAGGTACAGTTCAATTGTATTAGATTCCAAGAGATTCACACTTTAAAAAACTGAATTGATTCTACTTTAGTATAAGAATATAGTTTAAAATTTATCGTTAGTTTTTTCTGTGAATACCTATATTTTAAATAACTTTAATATAATTGATTTTTTTTATTTTTATTTTTGTGCCTTTTGGTGTTGAAACCATGGGGTCGTGGGGCGAAGATGCTAGATCCTTTTGGATCCCCGGTAGACTTGATAACCCTCTTTGATTAGTTAGTTAGTTAAATTTCGATTTTATATAATGATTTATTATTTCGACATAATGTTTATTTTAGTTACAAAATATTATTTCATAATTTAGATTTAATTTCATATGTATATTAGATTGTTAATGTTGTATTGTCAATAAATAATTCTACTTAAGTTTTGTAAAACTTACTTTACATTATGCAACAGTTAACATGGCGGACTCGTGTTCCTGACATCCTTTATCATGAAAATAAGACAAATCACTGCAATGAAAGGACTTGTTCGTTAGAGACGCGCTAAATATAGCTTCAGAACGTCGCAGCCCGGGTTGCTTGTTTATTCCGGTGGTCGAACCCGCGTACCTTGGAAATGACAATAACATATTAATTGCGTATGCACGCGAGCACCATTGCGATGGTATTTATTATGTAAGGTTCAAACACAAGGCTATGGTTTCAGCGCTGACGCATCGATAAGACAATCAAAATGGCCCACACTGTGCTATCAGGGGTCATACGACTACAGCCTATTAACGTCCCACAGCTGGGCACAGGCTTCCACTCTCATAGGAGAGAGGGAATTAGAGCTTAGACCCACCACGCTGCTCCAATGCGGGTTGGCGGGCTTTAACGACTATTATCATGATAATGATACTAACCGGGACCGACGGCTTAACGTGCTCTCCGAGGCACGGGGGTGAAACACCGCCAACTTCCAATTACGGGCTGGCACTGAGAATTTCTGAATTGACAAACCCAATACCAATTTTTTAATCGAACCCAGGACTTCGTGATCGCAGTCATCACTCGTGATCGCAGGGGTCATACAGCCAACACTTAACGCAATACTTAAACAATATTACTCAAAATTACAGTTTGATGTCACGTACCTTGACGTTCCTGAAATAAGGATTATAATTCTAAAATTGTCATTTTGAAATAATACTGCTTTAAGCCCCCTGAAAAGGCTATACAGGCTGAACAGGAAAGTGGGACCCAATCGCGTTTTTTGGTCGTCCTCACCAATAGTTGCTTTAAAACACAACGGATGTTCATCTCCATCGAATACAATGAAATAAAAAAAATAAAAAGTATTAATCCAAAAATTGTCAATCATTTCATTGAAAAGTATTTATTCGACATCGCCTCCGTGGTGGGAATGAAATGCCGCTTACCCGGTCGGATGTGAGGGGCAAACAAAAACTTATAGTCGGGCCACGGCCTTGTCGCTAAGAGCGACGTTGATAGGTGTTTACAAGGTCATAAAATGCGTTGCTAAACTTAAATCTTAAAGTCACTTTTAGCTGTAGTTTCTTAGGATAACAGTCGGTGTCAACGTCTCAACTAGGAGGGCGATTGTCTAAAAATGACCACCACTACAGCCACTTAACGTCCCACTGCTGGGCACAGGCCTCCACTCCCATGGGAGAGAGGGAATTAGAGCTTAGATCCTCCACGCTGCTCTAATGCGGGTTGATGGGTTTTAATGACTATCATAATGTTAGTGTACATAACCGGGACCGACGGCTTAAAGTGCTCTACGAGGCACGGGCACTCCAACTCCGGGCTGGCACTGAGAATTTCTTAATTGAAAAACCCAATACCTAACAATTTTTATGCCCGACCAGGAATCGAACGCAGGACCTCGTGATCCGCAGTCGACTATGCTAACCGCTAGACCAACGAGGCAGTACTAAAATGACAGCTACGGTGTAAAGATCGCAATCACCTCAGATTGGTTAAAATTCTTCCACTATTGGCTAAAATTAATTGACTCAGAAAAAATACCATTCATTCAGCCAATCAAAACAATTGAGACTGTAGCAATAATTGATGCAGGTTTTACATAATCGCCCTGCTGACGTCTACTGGTGACAACTATGGACACCATTGTAATACTCGTATAGTGGAATAGGCACAAAAAAAATATCACTTTAATAATTAAGGCCAATATCTGTAAATGTGGTCAATATTGCTTAGTGGCCATGTCTTTCTCGGTACACTACAGTGAACTATCTATCCGTATCAGGTTATTCGCATCGTTTTGGACTCTTTAAGTGATAAAAACTAGCACTTTGGGACTCTATCGGTTCTCTGAACTAAGTGCCAGTACTATCACTTCGCAAATTATAACAACTTACTCTAGTTTTTCTCCGGACCTCTTAATTTAAGATTTGATAGCATACCTAGAGAAAGTCCTAGCATAGCTCACCCCATCGCTCGGTGCGCAGGTGCAGGTTAGCGACCTTTTCCCGACTTTTCCATCCTTATCAATTCATTAGTCCATCCATGGTCCACTTGGCTAGCTGCACCGCTATGTTGTGAGTGAGCGGTAGCGGTTATGGCCGTGGCCCGAAGATTACAGTGATTAAAAAACCTTATGAATAGAATTAAGAAAGTTGTTAAGCCGGGCGTAAGTCATTTCACCGCGCGAACAATAAAAACATTACCACAGACTAATGTGCGTATACAGACAAAATGAAACACCTGTGATAAAAATGATTTGATTCTCGCAAAACATATAAAGTGAACCTCTATTATTTCAAAGTTTGATTTTAACTTGGACTCTTTTTATTAATTTAAAAATACCTAATACTAAAAAGCGTGCTACGTGTTACAAGTATGAGTATACAGTCTGTGGCAATTGCTATGTTAAACGTCAATGTCTATTAATGTCACTGTCATCATTGTACCCTTAACCTTAACTAGTCGAGTCTCTTTGTAATAAAATATTTAATTAAACTCTTTCCTTTAAAACGTCTTAGTTTTCATATATATATAAAAATATAAATAATACCCTACGCACAAGAATAATACACTACGATGCCTTTATTATTCACTTAAACTTTAAAGAAATGAGCATGAATGCACTCGTAGCTTGATGCGTTCATACATACTTATTATAGGTACATACGTATGTAATATACGAAATGTGAAAGTTTAGATGTTTGTTACTCTTTCACGTCCCGACGATTTAACTAATTTTGCTGAAATTTTGAATAGAGATAGTTTATAACCTGAATTAACACTAAGGCTACTTTTTTACTTCTATTTACCCTGCAAAGTTCAGGAGTTCCAGTGGGAATCAAAAAACTTATTCACGTGAACTAAGTCGCGAGCATCGGAAAGTACGAGTATAAATTAGTGTGTCTCTTGTCTGGAAATTTGGCACGTTGCCTAGGTCATGGAGAAGGACGACGTGCCAGATAATAACTTTTAGGCTAAATTCCACAAATACCTTGTCTTTATTATGAGTTCCATTTGAAAACTGAAGAAAATATAAACAGTAACAATAACATTAACAAATTATTAGGTGCATTATTAAAATGCATTTTTAGCAATGAAAGGTGCCAATTTTTGAAAGCAGTAGCATTCTTGGATCTTAAGATAATGGCTTCTTGATTGATTTTTCAATATACTCAGGTACAAGTTTACATTTTTTAAATATATTTTTTTCATATTGAAAAATGTCGGCAACTCAAGAAATACGATCAAGTGACACCACTATTTATCGGTAAGAACTCAAACGAAATTAGATCTACTTAAACTTTTTGAGAGACGCCACTGTAATATAAAGAAAACTTTAAAATCTGTTCAGAATTCTCTGACGTATTTTGTGCTTACAAAAATGCCGACACGGGGGCTGAATATAACCTATGGAGCGATTATAAATCGTTGAGAAAGAGGGCTGTTATTATTGTATTAAGGCATCATAACCTCAATGGTCATGTCGTCAATTTAATAAGAAGCACCTGTGCGTAATTACACTATGGCGAGCAGAGGATCCAGGAAATGCCACAAGAACAAAAAGCATTCAACAGGAAGTGCGGGGCAGGTGCGGGCTGTCTGTCCGTCTGTCCGGACTCCGAAACCTGAGACATTCCGTCTACCTACCCAGTAACCGGTACATCAAAGATTTTACTGCGGCCTGGTTTTGTGCGAACTGCGAATATCTCTTGTTGTTTTTATATGAATAGCAAGCAAATGAGCAGGCGAGTCATCTAGCGATTTATTTACCTCTGATTGGTTAACAGTTAACAGTCTTCCAGTCACACACAGTAGGAGCAGCAAGAATAGGTGTACCTAAAGTTAGCTAAATATGTCAAACTAGATGATGATGGATTAATTTTTTTCGATTCCCGCGGGAATTCCTTATTTTTCCGGGATAAAAAGTACCCTATGTCCTTCCCCGGGATACAACCTATCCCTGGACCTAATTTCATCAAAATCGGTTGAACAGAACAGGTGGGCCGTGAAAGCGTAGCCGACATACAGATAGACACAGTTTCGTATTTATAATAATATGGGTCCAATTTCTTATGTAAGTACCTAAGTGCTTGTAAATAATGTCACCAAGTCTTCAGAGACAAACTTTTAGTCGACATCGATAAAAAAGCAACGATAAAATATATATTTCGGTCCATCCGAAATGGGTGAAATTTTATTTTCGCGCTTTCTGAAACACTTTACTCTCACTTGAACTTAAAACGTCTGTCGCCAGAGAGGTGTCATACATGAACTAGAGGTGGTGATATCCCGCAAAACAGCCTTAACTGATTATTGTCTATCAGGAGAATCTTTTTTGTCACTCAAAACATTGGCGCTAGACCAGCCTTTTGGCACGAAAGTGTTAAGATATTGCTACAATTGCGATTGTTTTGTAATCAGCAGATTTGTGTGTGAGTCTGTGTTTTTCATCAAATAGTGCGAAAGTGTCAGCCCATCAGAGAAAATTACGATAGCCACGAAGCTCAGTAGCTGTCTAACCATGGTGCTATGTCGCTGGCTTTACTCTTTTCTGTCAATAATTAAATAGCTAACTTTATCATCTTACTGTTAACAAGAGTAATATAGTTAAATGTCTATTAGCTTTTCAATGTGCTTGAAGAAAACAGAGGTTTTGCTGCCTCTTTTAGTCCTTGAATTATTTGTAAATATATCCTATGTAATTTCTAATGGCGGCTTTTGAAAAGTTCCGTCTACAAACGCAGGGAAAAAGCGAAAGAGACAATCATTCTCTTTCGCTTTCACGCTGCGTTTGATCATGCATGGCATTTGTCTCTACGGTCTATAACTCAATGCCTGGAGCTATAAAAACATAAGAGTTGCACATAAACATTTCTTTTGAATGTGTTTCGATTCTTCATTACCGCATAAAAATGGAAAACGAACTATAAAAAATAATAACGACTTTTTAAATAGGAGCGTTTCGATCGTAATTTGTTGTCAGAAAATAAAATTTCAATAAGAAAAATTCGATTGCAAACAATTTGTAAAATGGGTCCAAGTGAATTTGCTTATTACAATGTTGCAAAGAGATAAATGTAACTAGCAGTTACCGGATTCAAGTTTCAACCGCGACAATTTATTTATTATTTTATTAATTTATTTATGTATTTACATATGTAAGTACATAATTATTTCTGTCGCCAAATTGCGATCTGCAACATTTCATGTCTGCATCATAATCATTTCAACTTTACTATTGAACATCATTTTCTCTCAGCCAGTTCACCATGCTGGTCAAGTGCGGACCGGTAGACTTCACACATCTTCGAGAACATTACGCAGAACTCTGACATGCAGGTTTTCTCAAGATGTAATTGTGAAAACACACATCTCTCAAAATTTTGAAGTGCATACATTTCATGTATCTTTTGGTTAGAGTTCTGATAACAATGTACATATATTTTACATACATTATTATGTGTTAGTAAGTAACCTTTTTGTATAAGATGTAAATGTGGAATCAAAGTGTTGATTGGGGGTAGCGCAGGTATGTCGACAAAACAGTATTATTCAAACAATGCCTGCAGGTGCGAAACACGTCTGCCCATCACTATAATTGTACACATACTGCGCCAGAGGATCGATTTATTTCGAATATGGAACAAAAAGCCGGCCAATCAGGAACAGATGTTACGGGCTCGTGCGCCAGCGCATGCCTAACGGATTGTTTTTTATAAACGTTCCCATTTTGAAATTATACGTCCATTACTGCTTTTCAATTGCTCGATCTAGATTTTTTGCTTTCGAACATACATTGCTTAGGGAAGTCAGTCTGGTAGGGATAATTTTCCTGAATTCGTGATAGCTGTATACTCAGGTGTTTTGACAGATTTTAAAGTGCCTTGTTATTTTGATGTAACTTTTATCAACCAGTGGGCATCCACTGTTACATGGTAATAGTCATAAAAAGCCCGTCAACCCGAGCAGTGTGGTGGGTCTAAGCTCTAATTCCCTCTCTCCTATGAGAGTGGAGGCATGTGCCCAGCAGTGGTGGTGGTGGGCATCCACTGTTGAGCACAGGCCTTCCCTGGTGAGCGCCACCACACCCTGACCTCCTCATCCAGCTGCTGCCTTGGTACTTTGGAATCAACCGATTTTGGATCATAGCCTTCAGCCTTATAAAGTTAGCTTTCTCCAAGCTTGGTGAAGAAAATCGTAGGTTGAGGAATTCCATATTTCTGTATGCTTTTTAGTACTCTAGTATATTATTTTCCTTGATTCCTAGAAGTTATTAAGGGTTGTTCCCAGTGAGCTTCAATTTTTTATCGTACTTAGGTTATTCCAAAAATATATGTAGGTACCTATGATTAACAATTTCTATCGGATCAGGTAACCCTGGTTTTGGATTCGTTTTTTACGACTCTTCCTTGGAATTATTGCGCAGTGCACTCCTGTTAGCGACAGGTGCGTAGCGGAACAATATATATAAACCGATTTTAATATTAACTAGCGATTAAGTCTTTATGTTGCCAGATAATTAAAATTGAATGAAAAATGTTTTATTCAACCCTGCTTTTTATTTATAGTGGGATAAAATCTTGAAGGAAGTCGTGAAGATGATTCCATTCATAATTGTGGAAAAAAATAAACTGTAATGTAACTGTACTTACAGATCTTCAATCAATCAATAGACGTCCGCAACTGTCAATCTATAGCCCCACTTGAGATGCACGGAGCGGTGCGGCACGTAGCGGCAAATATTATTTGTATGAGTTTGTACGGGGCCGCGTCGCGCATTGCATTTCCGTGCCGAGCCGCTTTATTGGACCCAGCTCCATACAATCTCATATAAAGAATACTTGCCGCTACTGACAGGCCGCGCCGCGTCACGCCTCTGTATGGGGGCTACAGCTTTTACCCTAACTGAAAACCAAAATAATTTCACATTTGTCTATAACGGCTCTTACTCTTTATTCTTTTTAATATTATATTTATTGATATAATTCTTCACCACTATTCAAAATATAAAGTAGACTATTACCACTATTGGATAATAGTACCGAACAGTTATTGTCTAACATCAGATAATATTCATTTTCGCACTAGTGGGGTAATATGATGGCCACACACAAAAAACACGAAACAGCTATTTCGATGCAGCCATCTTTGTTGAGGTATTTTATAAGTAGTTTATATTTTTTAATTTTTGTAATATGTACCTAACTTTGTAAAATACATTTGTCTACATATGTAAAGTAAAATACAATTACATACTATGTAAGTATGTAATTATGTTTTTAAAAACTATCTTTTTCTTACTAGGCACATGACAATATAGCCACTAAAAACCCCTCACTGACACATACATATTTTCAAGAATTGAATCTCTCGCGATTTTTTTATTTACGTACATTTACCTACTTAATAATAGTTTATAAACTTAATAGTTTATTGGAAAATATTTTCTTTTTCATATTTTACTGTTTAAATAACACGAACTCGAATCACATTCCATTTTCGCTAATGCCAAATGAGTTCTGTTATTTATGTCCTGATTTTACACCTTGATATCCTATAAATCATTAAGATTATGGTCACCACTCCAATCGAAGACGACGTTTCACTCGAAACACGAACTCGAATCACGTTCCTTTTTCGCTCCAAAATGCCAAATGAGAGATAAAATCTCGACTTCCTTCAATAAAATATTTTAATGGGAAGTCAATTTTGTAACGCATTCGCTCTTATTTGTACGCTCTTTCATGGAAGAGATTGTATCGCGAAGATTCGACTGTATCGGCACGTAAAAAGAACGCCAAGTCAGGTTTTAACACATTTCGAGACATTAAATATATTTTACTAGATGATGGCCGCGACTTCGTCCGCGTGGAGTGATGTTTTTTAATTTCCGCGGGAACTCTTAAATTTTTAGGGTAATTTTTGGAAGCTTTTTCTGAAATAATATCTATTAGTTAGGTACGTATTCTGGGGAAAAAGTATTTTGTGATTCCCACAGGAACTCTGGATAAAAGTAACCTATGTCCTTCCCAGGCATGTAAACTGTCTCTGTCTGTACCAAATTTCATCAAAATCGTTTGAGTAGTTGGGCCGTGAAAGCATAACAGACAGACACAATTTCGCATTTATAATATTACTACTCGTAGATGATGCCCGCGACATCGTCCGCGAGGATTAAGGTTTTGATTCCCGCGGGAACTCTTGAATTTTCCGGGATAAAAAGTAGCCTATGTCATTCCCAGGGATACAGCCTATCCCTGTACCAAATTTCATTAAAATCAATTGAACAGATATTTTTTTTATATCCGCAGGAACCTTTGAATTTTCCTGGATAAGAGTAGCCTATGTGCTTCCCCGGGAAACAACCTAACTCTGTATCAAATTTCATCAAAATCGGTTGTACAGATGGGCCGTGAAAGCGTAGCAAACAGACAAACAGACACACTTTCGCATTTATAATATTAGTATGGATTATTGTATTTGTATGGATGTATGGATTTTATTATTTCCAGATATTTTTTGTGATTAATTTCTTATGACTGTAGAGTGGTATCAGATTGTGGATGTTCTACTTTCTTTACTGTTTTTTATTTGAATGTTTCCAAGAGGTTATTTTAAACGACGGCTCAAAAAAAGAAGAGTTATGTTTTCAGGGTTCAAGTATGTATGTATGTATGTATACGTAGGTATATGAGTTTCTTTATTCCACCTTAACTTCTAAATGCCTGAACATATTATAACATATAGCTTTATTTAACATATAGCTTTATTTACTAATGACTATTTATGCTAATTAAGAAATAATGTAACTATGGAATTGCAATAATAAAGAAACTGAAACTGAAACTGATATTTGGATGTAAGTATGGGGTATCGTTAGAACTCTTACATCCTCCCAAGTGACACTGGCTTTATCTATACTACTATATAGTTCCCTCGGGAACCGAAAAACCTCAACCCACGCGGACGAAGTTGCGGGCATCAGATAGTATTCAAATAAATAATCGATATGGCAGGGCAGTCGTGTTTTTTCGAAGTCGAAGAACAACTCTCCCTAATTGCAATGGACACAAATTATACCAAACTTAATAACACGTGTATTAATTAGTGGTTAATATGGGAATAATACCATAATAGGTACGTCTATTGCACGAAAAGGAGTGTTTGTGTTGACCCAAAAACGTGTATGTCCCAGGAGGACTTACCTACTTATAGTAGAGGGATACATGCGCTGCATCGTAAATATCTAATTTATTTTTTCTCTATTTTCTCCATCTGCGATCAGTCTTTCGACTATAAACAGATCGTGCTTCTTATATTTTGAAACTAGCAGATGCCCGCGACTTCGTCCGCGTGACATAAGGTTTTTACATTCCCACGGGAACACCCTAATTTTTCGGGTATGAATATATAGCCTATGACACTCACAAATAATGTGGCTTTCTATTGGTAGTAGAATTTTCGAAATCGGTTCCAAAAACCTCACAAACCTTAACTCTTTATAATATTAAATATAGAAGGCTTTGCACATCGAACAATATCTTTCAAGGTGAATAATAGTATGAATTGAATACTATATAAATAAACTAATTAATATAATTAATTATGTTGGCCAGTCTTGTCCTTTTAAGGCAGAATGTCCTGTCACTGGCATCCAGAAGCTAGGCTAGGCTGTTTTAGTGACGCTCAAGTCTTTGTTTGTAGGTCTCAAGTGACCTGTCTATTTCCTCTATAACTGTGGAACTTATGTGTTTTCAAGCACTTAGAATTTTTTGTGAACCGTGGTGATTTGCATAAAACCTTCGTCGTGCAGTCATGTTTGTTATAAAATTTTGTGTTTATAAGATGGCTTTAAAGAACAGATTAAAAAAGCATGTTTCAAGTTAGTATATGTAAATTGTTACTTTGAATACAAGATCGAGTTACAAAACATACCTATCTAAAAATAAATTAAGACGAGAATGAACTCAGAAAAATGCGTTTATCTTTTTAACTCCTGTGTTGTGTTTTGTAGGCGTTTTTTTTTTCGTTTCATGTGTTAATTAACTCGTTATTCGACTATTTTATTTAAATTGCGGTTCGATTTGAAACGGCCATCGTATAGCTCGTTAGCAATGGAAAAATAAAATTGGCGATTAAAACAGAAAAGTTGTTAAAATAACAAAAAAAAACAGAGTCACTAGTAAGAATATGAAGGAACTAGATGTTTAATACACTACAATCCGCGGTAAATCTATATATCTAATAAAATACGTAAATCTATGTGGTAAGTACAGTATGTATCCCGTACTTATTATTGTAAAGACACAATCGTACATTGTCGAGTCAACATCTCCTGAAAATGTTCCAGTATCGGAGTGAATCGTACCTACGTTGGGAATAGTTTAGAAGATTTCTGTGGTGTGGTGAATATCGCGGTCTATAAGCACAGAATATAGTGTAGCCTGTGTCATATAGATATTTTGACGACCTCCGTGGCGCAGTGTGTAGCGCTGTTGCCTTAACGTGCGGAGGTCCTGGGTTCGATCCCCGGCAGGGTCAATTTGGGAATTTATAATTTCTGAATTTTCCCTGGTCTGGCCTAGTGGGAGGCTTCGGCCGTGGCTAGTTACCACCCTACCGGCAAAGACGTGCCGCCAAGCGATTTAGCGTTCCGGTACGATGCCGTGTAGAAACCGAAGGGGTATGGGTTTAATATAACTGCCATGCCCCGAACAGGTTAGCCCGCTACCATCTTAGACTGCATCATCACTTACCATCAGGTGAGATCGTAGTCAAGGGTTAGCTTGTAGTGGATAAAAAAAAAGATATTTTCTTCTAACAAACCATTTAAAAAGGCAGTAGTCACATCAAACTGTGTGAGAGATAGTCCTTCATTTGCAGCGATGCTTAAAATTGATCTGATTGTTCACATTCTAGCTACAGGGCTAAATGTTTCATCATACTCAACTCCCTTCTCCTGAGTATGACGTCTTGCTACAAGTCTAGCTTTGTATTTGTCGAGGCTTCCATCAGCATGTTAAACCGATTTTGATGAAATTTGGTACAGAAATAGGTTGTATCCCGGCGAAGGACATAAGCTTCTTTTTATTCCGGAAAATTAAGGAGTTCCCGCGGGAATAAAAAGAACTTAAATCACGCTGACGAAGTCGCGGGCATTAGCTAGTATCCTATTAAATACCGAGTGTTTGAGCAAAGGATAACAGAAAGGCCACAAACACTTGTAAGAGTTTACGTGTAAGGGTTTAACGATCACATTGTAAGCAAAGCGCGCCCATTTGCAATATCTCTGTTTAACCCTGGTGATAAGACGCCATTACGGGTCCGCCATATTTTGTACACGAGTTTAAGTACCAGATAAAAGGTACTTCAGTATTGTATTTAATGTATCAAGATTTGAAGGGCTAAGATTATTGTTGACTAGCTGATGACCGCGACTTTGTCCGCGTGGTCTAAGGTTTATGGATCCTTCCGGGAACTCCTTAATTTTTCGGGATAAAAAGTAAATGTCACTCTCCAGGGCCTCAAATATACCCAAGCAAAGAATCACGTGGATCCGTTGCTCTATTGCGGCGTGATTGAAGGACAAACCAACAAACAAACACACTTTCGCATTTATAATATTTGTATGATAGTATGATTCGCTGATATGATTAGAATGATGATAAGCTCGTATGCAACTTTGTATGTATTTAATTTACCTGCCTCATTGGTTCAGTGGTTAGTATGGTCGACTGCGAATAAGATAGAGCTTTCATTTTGGTTTAGCTTAGAGATGGTGTAAAACAGAATTAGCCTATCTAACTTAAAACTAACTAGACGATGCCCGCGTCTTCGTCTGCGTGGATTGAGGTATTTTGGTTTCAACGGGAACTCTTTAATTTTCAGGAATAAAAAGTAGCCTATGTGTTGATCCAGGGTATGATCTATCTCTTTTCCAAATTTCTGTCAAATCTGTCCAGTAGTTTTGTTTTTAAATCTATATTATGTGATGATGCAGTCTAAGATGGTAGCGGGTTAAACTGTTAGGGGTATGGCAGTTATATTAAACCCATACCCCTAATCGGTTTCTACATGGCATCGTACCGGAACGCTAAATTGCTTGGTGGCATGTCTTTGCCGGTAGGGTGGTAACTAGCCACGGCTGAGGCCACCCACCAGGCCACCAGGCAAGACCAGAGAAAATTCACAAATTATTAAAAATAATTCCCAAATTGACCCTGTCGAGGATTGAACCCGGAACCTCCTAAATTAAGACAACAGCGCTCAACGCCGCGTCAGGGAGGTCAGGGAGGGGGTTTTGCGTGAAATAGTAACAAACATACACACACACAGACTTTCGCCTTTATAATATTAGTGTGATACTTAGAACGTCTAATGTGTGATCATTAAAAGTCAATCAGCTCTCGCGCTGGACCACTATTTATAAGTTTCGCAGAACAATTGTTGAGTCAGGGGACCGGAATAACGCCTAACATTGTACCGTGCTGGTAGCTTGAAGAATTAATGGCAACTTGTTAATAGAAATTATGTTAAAGAACTGTCTGTAATATAGTACAGTAGAACTAACTTAATTACGAGCTGATGCCCGCAACTTTGTCCGCGTGGATTGAGATTTTTTGATACCTAAATACAACTTATAGGTACCTGGTAGGTACATATACTATTGTTTATCTAAAAACCATTTTAGAAAATCTGTCAAGATTTTCTCTTGGTCGCAATTTTTTATAATTAATTTTGTTTCCTTCAAACGCCACCAAAAATATATTTTTAAGACCTGATGCAGAATTGCTGTTATCTGTTGAGGAGTTTTGTCCTCTATCTCTGATAATATTTTTCAAATCTTCACCAAAATTAGGCAAAACTTACCTGATGATACATACCTTCTAATAAAGAAATATTTATTCAAATCAGTTCAGTTTTGACGGAGTTATGGAGTAAAATCAACAAAAAACCCCAAACCTGAAGGAACCTTATTTTCTATCGAGATAAAAACTATCCTATATATTGACAGGTTACAACTATCCTATATATTAAAATCGGTTGTACAGATGGGCCGTGAAAGCGTAGCAAACAGACAAACAGACACACTTTCGCATTTATAATATTAGTATGGATTATTGTATTTGTATGGATGTATGGATTTTATTATTTCCAGATATTTTTTGTGATTAATTTCTTATGACTGTAGAGTGGTATCAGATTGTGGATGTTCTACTTTCTTTACTGTTTTTTATTTGAATGTTTCCAAGAGGTTATTTTAAACGACGGCTCAAAAAAAGAAGAGTTATGTTTTCAGGGTTCAAGTATGTATGTATGTATGTATACGTAGGTATATGAGTTTCTTTATTCCACCTTAACTTCTAAATGCCTGAACATATTATAACATATAGCTTTATTTAACATATAGCTTTATTTACTAATGACTATTTATGCTAATTAAGAAATAATGTAACTATGGAATTGCAATAATAAAGAAACTGAAACTGAAACTGATATTTGGATGTAAGTATGGGGTATCGTTAGAACTCTTACATCCTCCCAAGTGACACTGGCTTTATCTATACTACTATATAGTTCCCTCGGGAACCGAAAAACCTCAACCCACGCGGACGAAGTTGCGGGCATCAGATAGTATTCAAATAAATAATCGATATGGCAGGGCAGTCGTGTTTTTTCGAAGTCGAAGAACAACTCTCCCTAATTGCAATGGATACAAATTATACCAAACTTAATAACACGTGTATTAATTAGTGGTTAATATGGGAATAATACCATAATAGGTACGTCTATTGCACGAAAAGGAGTGTTTGTGTTGACCCAAAAACGTGTATGTCCCAGGAGGACTTACCTACTTATAGTAGAGGGATACATGCGCTGCATCGTAAATATCTAATTTATTTTTTCTCTATTTTCTCCATCTGCGATCAGTCTTTCGACTATAAACAGATCGTGCTTCTTATATTTTGAAACTAGCAGATGCCCGCGACTTCGTCCGCGTGACATAAGGTTTTTACATTCCCACGGGAACACCCTAATTTTTCGGGTATGAATATATAGCCTATGACACTCACAAATAATGTGGCTTTCTATTGGTAGTAGAATTTTCGAAATCGGTTCCAAAAACCTCACAAACCTTAACTCTTTATAATATTAAATATAGAAGGCTTTGCACATCGAACAATATCTTTCAAGGTGAATAATAGTATGAATTGAATACTATATAAATAAACTAATTAATATAATTAATTATGTTGGCCAGTCTTGTCCTTTTAAGGCAGAATGTCCTGTCACTGGCATCCAGAAGCTAGGCTAGGCTGTTTTAGTGACGCTCAAGTCTTTGTTTGTAGGTCTCAAGTGACCTGTCTATTTCCTCTATAACTGTGGAACTTATGTGTTTTCAAGCACTTAGAATTTTTTGTGAACCGTGGTGATTTGCATAAAACCTTCGTCGTGCAGTCATGTTTGTTATAAAATTTTGTGTTTATAAGATGGCTTTAAAGAACAGATTAAAAAAGCATGTTTCAAGTTAGTATATGTAAATTGTTACTTTGAATACAAGATCGAGTTACAAAACATACCTATCTAAAAATAAATTAAGACGAGAATGAACTCAGAAAAATGCGTTTATCTTTTTAACTCCTGTGTTGTGTTTTGTAGGCGTTTTTTTTTTCGTTTCATGTGTTAATTAACTCGTTATTCGACTATTTTATTTAAATTGCGGTTCGATTTGAAACGGCCATCGTATAGCTCGTTAGCAATGGAAAAATAAAATTGGCGATTAAAACAGAAAAGTTGTTAAAATAACAAAAAAAAACAGAGTCACTAGTAAGAATATGAAGGAACTAGATGTTTAATACACTACAATCCGCGGTAAATCTATATATCTAATAAAATACGTAAATCTATGTGGTAAGTACAGTATGTATCCCGTACTTATTATTGTAAAGACACAATCGTACATTGTCGAGTCAACATCTCCTGAAAATGTTCCAGTATCGGAGTGAATCGTACCTACGTTGGGAATAGTTTAGAAGATTTCTGTGGTGTGGTGAATATCGCGGTCTATAAGCACAGAATATAGTGTAGCCTGTGTCATATAGATATTTTGACGACCTCCGTGGCGCAGTGTGTAGCGCTGTTGCCTTAACGTGCGGAGGTCCTGGGTTCGATCCCCGGCAGGGTCAATTTGGGAATTTATAATTTCTGAATTTTCCCTGGTCTGGCCTAGTAGTGGGAGGCTTCGGCCGTGGCTAGTTACCACCCTACCGGCAAAGACGTGCCGCCAAGCGATTTAGCGTTCCGGTACGATGCCGTGTAGAAACCGAAGGGGTATGGGTTTAATATAACTG
The DNA here is from genome assembly GCA_923060345.2 of Erebia aethiops. Taxonomy (NCBI): domain Eukaryota; kingdom Metazoa; phylum Arthropoda; class Insecta; order Lepidoptera; family Nymphalidae; genus Erebia; species Erebia aethiops. Next base: position 16,790,679 of record OV281091.1, on the reverse strand, counting down.
CCATGCCCCGAACAGGTTAGCCCGCTACCATCTTAGACTGCATCATCACTTACCATCAGGTGAGATCGTAGTCAAGGGTTAGCTTGTAGTGGATAAAAAAAAAGATATTTTCTTCTAACAAACCATTTAAAAAGGCAGTAGTCACATCAAACTGTGTGAGAGATAGTCCTTCATTTGCAGCGATGCTTAAAATTGATCTGATTGTTCACATTCTAGCTACAGGGCTAAATGTTTCATCATACTCAACTCCCTTCTCCTGAGTATGACGTCTTGCTACAAGTCTAGCTTTGTATTTGTCGAGGCTTCCATCAGCATGTTAAACCGATTTTGATGAAATTTGGTACAGAAATAGGTTGTATCCCGGCGAAGGACATAAGCTTCTTTTTATTCCGGAAAATTAAGGAGTTCCCGCGGGAATAAAAAGAACTTAAATCACGCTGACGAAGTCGCGGGCATTAGCTAGTATCCTATTAAATACCGAGTGTTTGAGCAAAGGATAACAGAAAGGCCACAAACACTTGTAAGAGTTTACGTGTAAGGGTTTAACGATCACATTGTAAGCAAAGCGCGCCCATTTGCAATATCTCTGTTTAACCCTGGTGATAAGACGCCATTACGGGTCCGCCATATTTTGTACACGAGTTTAAGTACCAGATAAAAGGTACTTCAGTATTGTATTTAATGTATCAAGATTTGAAGGGCTAAGATTATTGTTGACTAGCTGATGACCGCGACTTTGTCCGCGTGGTCTAAGGTTTATGGATCCTTCCGGGAACTCCTTAATTTTTCGGGATAAAAAGTAAATGTCACTCTCCAGGGCCTCAAATATACCCAAGCAAAGAATCACGTGGATCCGTTGCTCTATTGCGGCGTGATTGAAGGACAAACCAACAAACAAACACACTTTCGCATTTATAATATTTGTATGATAGTATGATTCGCTGATATGATTAGAATGATGATAAGCTCGTATGCAACTTTGTATGTATTTAATTTACCTGCCTCATTGGTTCAGTGGTTAGTATGGTCGACTGCGAATAAGATAGAGCTTTCATTTTGGTTTAGCTTAGAGATGGTGTAAAACAGAATTAGCCTATCTAACTTAAAACTAACTAGACGATGCCCGCGTCTTCGTCTGCGTGGATTGAGGTATTTTGGTTTCAACGGGAACTCTTTAATTTTCAGGAATAAAAAGTAGCCTATGTGTTGATCCAGGGTATGATCTATCTCTTTTCCAAATTTCTGTCAAATCTGTCCAGTAGTTTTGTTTTTAAATCTATATTATGTGATGATGCAGTCTAAGATGGTAGCGGGTTAAACTGTTAGGGGTATGGCAGTTATATTAAACCCATACCCCTAATCGGTTTCTACATGGCATCGTACCGGAACGCTAAATTGCTTGGTGGCATGTCTTTGCCGGTAGGGTGGTAACTAGCCACGGCTGAGGCCACCCACCAGGCCACCAGGCAAGACCAGAGAAAATTCACAAATTATTAAAAATAATTCCCAAATTGACCCTGTCGAGGATTGAACCCGGAACCTCCTAAATTAAGACAACAGCGCTCAACGCCGCGTCAGGGAGGTCAGGGAGGGGGTTTTGCGTGAAATAGTAACAAACATACACACACACAGACTTTCGCCTTTATAATATTAGTGTGATACTTAGAACGTCTAATGTGTGATCATTAAAAGTCAATCAGCTCTCGCGCTGGACCACTATTTATAAGTTTCGCAGAACAATTGTTGAGTCAGGGGACCGGAATAACGCCTAACATTGTACCGTGCTGGTAGCTTGAAGAATTAATGGCAACTTGTTAATAGAAATTATGTTAAAGAACTGTCTGTAATATAGTACAGTAGAACTAACTTAATTACGAGCTGATGCCCGCAACTTTGTCCGCGTGGATTGAGATTTTTTGATACCTAAATACAACTTATAGGTACCTGGTAGGTACATATACTATTGTTTATCTAAAAACCATTTTAGAAAATCTGTCAAGATTTTCTCTTGGTCGCAATTTTTTATAATTAATTTTGTTTCCTTCAAACGCCACCAAAAATATATTTTTAAGACCTGATGCAGAATTGCTGTTATCTGTTGAGGAGTTTTGTCCTCTATCTCTGATAATATTTTTCAAATCTTCACCAAAATTAGGCAAAACTTACCTGATGATACATACCTTCTAATAAAGAAATATTTATTCAAATCAGTTCAGTTTTGACGGAGTTATGGAGTAAAATCAACAAAAAACCCCAAACCTGAAGGAACCTTATTTTCTATCGAGATAAAAACTATCCTATATATTGACCCGGAGTATCAGCTACCGCTACACTAAATTTCATTTAAATCCGTACGTTAATTTGCGCGTGATACAGACAGACAGACAGATTGACAAAAATTATATAAAAATCTGTTTTGGGCTCAGTATCGATAGTAAAGCATACCCCGATTAAAATTTTCAGAATATATTAAATGTACAGAAATCTTCCAGTTAGTTTTATTATCATACTCATACTTAATATTATAAATGCGAAAGTCATTTTGTTTGTTGGTTTGTTGGTTTGTTGGTTTGTCCTTCAATCACGCTGCAACGGAGCAACGGATCGACGTGATTTTTGGTATGGGTATAGTTGGGGACCTTGAAAGTGACATAGGCTACTTTTTATCCGGAAAATTGAGGAGTTCCCGCAGGAATCCATAAAAACTTATCCCTCGCGGACGAAGTCGCGGGAATCAGCTAGTAAGTATATAGATTTTAGCATTTTAACAATTGACGGAGCACTCAGGACTGAATACAGTGTCACACACATGGAAAATTAATTTGCTCGACGTTTCTGATACGAACCGCTAGGGTGTGGAACACCCTCCCAGCGCACGTGTTTCCTGCCACTTATAGCTTATGTACCTTCAAGGCAAGAGTGAATAGGCATCTTCTAGGCAAGCGCGTTCCAACCTAGACCTCATCACTGCTTTGCACTAAGCATGATTGTCGTCAAGCGCAAGCCTATCACGCAATAATAAAAAAAACAACAAAAAGAAAACAACAAGAACACTTCATACACTTAATGTCTATTACCGTTTTACGACCATCGTGAGCTACAAATAGTCAGACAGTAATCTCGGAAGAAGAAGGGTTTGTTATCTTCAAATCAAGAGCGGATAGGCATCTTCTAGGCAAGCGCGCCCCACCTTAGGCAGAATCACCTCTTGCATGCAAGCGCAATAATATATATTAATAAAAAAAAGCCCATCACGCTGGCCAAGTGTGGATTGGCAGACTTCATACACCTTCGAGAAAATTATGAAGAGCGCTCAGGCGTGGAGTTTTCCTCATGACGTTTTCCTTAACCGATTGAAGCAAGTGATATTTAATTTCTAAAAAGCGATGTCTTCGAAAAGTTGGAGGTGAGTGACCGGGGATCGAACCCGCGACTCCGTACACGTCGGGTGTCTTAACTTAACAAATTACAGAGTCATAATTACGAAGTGGTGATAGCCTAGTGTATCACCACTTCGTAATTATGACTCCGTAATTTGTCAAAGTATTTTGGTAAACGTTGTACTCGTTATAAACTGTTTTGATTCCGTGTTCGGTCTATGAAACGCTGATTGGAAAGTGTTTGGTTTGGAACGGAATTAGTTCCACACACAGACGCGACGTGTAAACAGAAGTGCATTTGCGTTTGCTGCAATTGAGGCGAACGGCCAACTGGCGACGCGAATGTACATTTCACACACGCTTGAAATTTTTTTTTTTTAAATCCACTACAAGCTAGCCCTTGACTGCGATCACACCTCATGGTAAGTGATGATGCAGTCTAAGATGGTAGCGGGCTAACCTGTTAGGGGCATGGTAGTTATATTAAACCCACACCCCTTCGGTTTCTACACGGCATCGTACCGGAACGCTAAATCGCTTGGCGGCACGTCTTTGCCGGTAGGTATTATGAACTTATTGAAACTCTTTTTAGTTTTAACGACTGGAATCTAAAAGATTCAAATAGAAAGATTTTTATTTAAATACTGACTGATGCCCGCGACTCCGTCCGAGTGGTTTGAGTTTTTTTGATTCCCGCGGGAACTCCTTAATTTTCTGGGATAAAAAGTAGCTATTCACTATGTCACTATGTCACTCTCCAAGTCCTCAACTATACCCATGCCAAAAATCTCGTCGATCCGTTGCTCCGTTGCGGCGTGATTGAAGGACGAACCAAGAAACCAATAAACCAACAAACCAACAAACAAACACACTTTCGCATTTATAATATTAGTATGATATTATGATCCCTTTACAATGGGTGCTTTCGAATCTTCATGAGTAATGTGTCCCCCGATTGTGTAAGGAAATCGTAACCGAAATCGTTTGTCAAACGGATAATTTGACCTGTTCAAGGAGTTCACAGATGCCTGCACGTCAAAAAGCATGTATGAACTCCTTAAACAGTTTGAGTAGGTTTTTTTTTATTGTGAGATAGGCTTGCGCTTAACCACAATCATGCTTAGTGCAAAGCAATGATGAGGCCTAGGTTGGAACGCGCTTGCCTAGAAGATGCCTATTCACTCTTGCCTTGAAGGTACCTAAGTTATACGTGGCAGGTAACACGTGCGCTGGGAGGGTGTTCCACACCCTAGCGGTTCGATCAGAAACGTCGAGCAAAAACGTTTTGTGCGGGCAGATTGGACATCAACCACATAAGGATGCCAACGCAGACGGTTTCTCGCTGTTCTGTGGTAGAACGGGGAATACGTTTAAGATGTCAAAAGAATATTAAGATTTCCTTAGACAATCAGGCCTCAGAATTTCCAATGCAGTAATTGACCTGCAGCGCTATTCTCTAACTCCGTGGCTATTAAAAAAATGAAAGCCACTGACATATATTATTTATCCATTGAAGTTTCGCTATGTAAATAAAAATAACATTTCATATCAAACCTTCGATGGATAAAAAATATATGTCACTAGCCACTGAGTTAGAGAACAGGGGGGGGGCATTCATAAACGAAGAAAAAGAGTATTTTAGAGTAAAATTGACAAGCGCTGCGTGGCAATTTACAGGGCATGCTCTCACGTCACGTGTAGGTCAGAGATTTTTCTAGGGTTGTCATTGTGAAAATACACAAGTCTATGAATATTTTTAATTCTTATATATATATACGAGTATTTTAATTTTCTACGTCCAATAAAAAATTAAAACAGATTTTATTGGCGCTGCATCACATATCTAAAAATAAAATAATAAATAAAATTAAGTGATTAAACAGTCAGATTTATAACGTGTTCTACACAAGATTTACTTCATTATAAAATCGAAAGCAGGTAGAAGCATAGTTATGTACATAAAAATTGCAAAATATTTGATCCAAAAAAAGCTTTATAGTTATTTAATTTATTTTAAGCTAAGTAAATATAATTACATTTTTTTATGAACACTATTACTTATGAACTGATAACTACTTTGTTTTGTTCTAATGTATTTTCTCTTTTTAAGAAAGTGGCAGCCCTAAATGCCAGTGCCGGGTGTCTTAATAGAATTATCGTGCTTTCTTGTTCCGCATTTTTGATTGTGGGAACTTAGATTTGCATTGAATGGTACATCTGTTTTTGTTGTTCTTTAAAGCACAATAATCTAGGGTGATTATAACTGTAACGTGATTTGTTTGAATACCTTATTAATTAAATTAATATAATATATTGAAGGAGAAAACGTATTGTGAAAGTAAAGCAACTCTAACTTGAAGAGATTAATTGGCTATGGGGGGGAAATCTATTCAAAAACACTTTACTTTCTTACTTACTTTCTGACTCTCTGAATCGAAGATATTACAGAAAGTATCTGTAATATCTTCGATTTTGAAATCAGTTAAAAAATCCTATCTCTCAATTCGAATGTTACCATAAACAAAATAAAGGAGCCCATTTCAATGTCATTGTAACTGTTGCGTAAACAAACAATACAAAACCTTGACAGCTGAATAGTGCTCTTATCTTCGATCTGCAGTCGGGGCGAGCGCTGAATAAAACAAACAAACGAAAGCCTCCGATTCTCACGGTGCCACTACTACGGTGATCGGACGTGACAGCGACGTGACAAGAGTGTTCTTCCACTCCGTGACATGACCGTGACAAGAGTGTGAATGTACTTCTTTACCGGATAAACTCACGTGTTATGTCGGAAAAGGCCCGACGAGTTTCGAACCCGTTCAGGGCGGTTATTCATGAGCCAGCTCGCGCGACACGGTCGCTGACTGACTGCGGGCCGTACCATTAAGCTCTCTAATGTGCGAATGTACTGTGTGAGTACTCGGCTTCACTTTGTCCTTCCAATATTACTCGGCCTTTAATTGCCTTATTTCCGGCCTGTATACTACTATCAATCTAATTTTGCTGAGAATTTTCCTATTTTTGGAGATTACTCATTGATATATTTCTGCGAAATTGTTATTCAGTGGTAGTCTAGTGGACGTTGAATACTAGTGATCTTATATTCGAGCTAGAGTCGGTGCGAGCGCAAAATAAAGCAAACAAATGAAAGCCTCCGATTCTCACGGTGCCACTACTACTACTTTGATCGGACGTGACAGCAACGTGACAAGAATGCGTCCACTCCGTGACATCAGCGCGAAAAGAGAGCGAATGTTCGAAACATTCCTTCAAATAAACACAGTTGTTACTTTTGGGGGTTCCTGAAAAATATTTTTCTCTTTCCCTCTCCATCTTTTAAAGGGAGAAAGATTGTTTAACGCTTATTGTCACTACGATTTGTCCATAGGATTTTTCCAGGCCAGGTCCTTATCCTTATCGCCCCATAAAGAACTATAATCTAAAAAAAGTTTAAAAAAAGTCAATATCGTCTCGTAACAGTTCCTTCACCCACAATTCGGATAAGTCAGCCAAACAAAGCATGCCCATACAAAGATTATAAGTTGAGCCCTCGTTACCAGGCTATATATAGCGGTAATTACATAATAAACGTCCGTAGTGAGATATCAACCGACGAGGCTCTCACAACTCAATAAAAATAACACAAACGCACACCTCCGCGCGCAAAGTGCACTGAACTGCGTAATGTTGCGAGCAATTACGTATGTAAATTAATGTGACCATTTTTTTCTGGAACAACAATTTTTTATCCACTTTCTTAAAATAGATCCTCGTGTACATACTACTTTATACAGGGTGACCTATCAGAAAATACCCTATGTATGTTCAACGATTAGTGGTTTTCGAGTCATAATTTTTTTAAGTTTTTTCGTGAGATTTGTGAGGGAGTGTAAAAAGTAACCTATCTAACTCTCCAGGTCCTCGGCTATACCCATGCAAAAATCACGTCGATCCGTTGATCCGTCGCGGCGTGATTGAAGGACAAACCAACCAACAAACACACTTTCGCATTAATAATATAAGTATGATTATAAAAAGTGTTTTTGTCTGTCTATTCGTAAACCTGTGCGTTCCGCATCTAATGACTAGTTCTAATGAAAATGAACTAGCCGCCGCGCTGTGCAGTTCTATTGCAATTTCAAGTACATTTATTCGAAATTCAATAGTAGTTTATACACCAAGGGGATAAAGCACTGCTTTATGTCACGGGCGCTACATTGAATCCTGAACGTAACGAAGGACTCCAAATTTAACTCCCGAGCGCAGCGAGGGTGTTATAAGTTAATTCCCGACCAAAGGGAGGGAATTAAGATTGAGTCCTGAGTGCAGTGAGGGATTCAAGCGCCCAAGAAAAAAACTGCTTTATCCCGGTGGTGTATACTCTACTTTATACTTCTACCATAACAGTAAAACAAACTGTAACGGTTAGATATTTATTGCAAATCAAAGTAAGTAGGATACATAGGTCTAGTAAATAATAAAATGAAAAGACAAATTAAAAGTGAATGTTCACGTTCGATAGAGTCACATTTGTCCATTTGTCATTTTGCTTTTCATGCTGCCAGTTGTAACTAACCTGACGGGGTCCCTAAGAATCTATACCTCTCTCTACAAATAACCTTCAATGTTTCTTTGTAATGGCTCATGAATCATCTAGCAGTAAACCCTCATCATCGTTGCGAACATAATAACCCAAGTTCTTTTAGAGTTTCAGAAGCTTCGAATTCAATCAACCCAACGACTAGTTTAAGAACTGATTTCAATGAATTTCAGTTTACATAAGACTGGCTTAAATTACGCGTTCGAGTTATAGAAAAGTTGTAAAAATGATCAAGTATAAATCAACAAAGTGAAGGCAAGTGCTTTGTTACGTAATCGAGTATAGAACTAGTATACAACTATGACACACGTTTTATATGAGAGTTTTATATTTAACGTGTTCGAGTATCTAAATAGTATACAACCATGACACACATTTAGAAGTGTATTTTTGCTATACGATCCTGTTCAAGTATACTGCGCTTTGTTCGTTTTAATGTTTTGCCTCTTAACATACACAGCAAGCCAGATTTATGTTTGCCTCTTAACATACACAATAAGTCAGTCTTATGTATAGGATCAATCATATTATATTTCTATGCGAAATATATTTAAAATCAAGAGAGTTGACCTTATATATGGATAGTTACTCAGAGTTTCGATTTCTATCTTATGTAACATACATTTAAGTTGTTCCATAAGACTCCATAAGGTCACACAGTGGTGAAGCTAATTATACCTAGTGGCAAGCATCTCCCTTGATTAAGGAAGGTGCTTTGATTGGCATCATATACTTTGACTAACAAAATATATGATGGTTGACTGGCTCCGCCCCGCCATCAACGGTAGTCTTCTTCCCACTCTTGGTATTCCAAAAGACATATCGATACATGAAAACATGGGCCAATAAGCCTCATAAAATACCAAAAGCCAACAAGCCTCCCCCCCCAAACCACTAGGCATCAACCGCGAAATGGCGCAACGTACACGAGTGTACTTTAGAGTGGTGCGTTCCACTTATGTCAGCATAAAGCTGGATAATTACATTTTTAAAGTGGTGTAATCCCACATATACCTGTAATAGGTTTCAAGGATACACCAGGCGCACTGCAGGGATGTTCGCCGCAACGAAACAGAGTCCACAGGCGTGATGCAACCTTCAGTAATAATATATTAATCAAATGTAGCGCGCAACCATCATGGGTAGTAGAACATTGTTTGGAAGTAAGTTTGATATTGGTAGTAGTAAACAGAGTCCTATCAACCATGATTAGTAATCGTTCGATCATAGCGAACATCGTAGTAATTTTATATAATAGTTAGTTATCGTTCGATCATAGCAAACATCGTAATTGCATATAATAGGTATGTTGTTACAATAAAATCGCATGGTAAAATCAGACGTACTGTAGAACATAGAAATGTACACGAAGTGTACTACGCACAGAAAGCAAGCTCTCTGGTTCAACAACAACCTATCCCATCTTGACGTCCTACCGAGGTAAACATCAAAACAGGACCAGCCGTGTCGATGCATCGCCGAAGCGAGTGATATATTCTACAGGCCCAACTCAACCTGCAATGATAATTGTATGTTATGGGTTTATATGTAATATGTTATATTTAAATATGTTATAAATCCACCATAGGCAGATCGAATATCGTCGGACGCTCTCCAGCCAGGTTCACGAAGTACAAGTACTAAGGCTCCCTTACCAGATTGCATCCAACAACTAGTATGTATGCAATACAATATTGGCACAACGAGCGAGCATGTTCACTATCATCACAAAATTTTGACTCAATTTCAATGAGCCCACAAACACCACAAACAGTATGCACAGTACACATACACATCGTGTTCCTCGTCCTGCCGAGTGGACTGGACGCCGGGACGCTCGTTAGTAAGTTTCCATGCTCCCTCGATTAGATCATATATACTACCATGTATACATAGTATGTACTATTATTCTATTATTGTTTTAATATTATTTCACTATTATTCTACTATTATTTTATCATTATAATTTTTTTTTTTTTTTTTTTTTTTTTTTTTTTTTTTTTTTTTTTTTTTTTTTTTTTTTTTTTTTTTTTTTTTTCTAATAATAAATTATTTTATTCTGAATAGTAAGATACGTATAGTTACACAGTGTTTATGCAGGTACACATACTCCTTGGTTTAAAAACTTTTATGTCAAATGGTACGATCGTTGTCAATGGTCGACCAGTCTGGAGCCTAGACTCTGTTGTGCATATTTACAGTATGGGGTTGGTCAACTAGTTGGGCGATCGATCGACTAGATTACGGCCCTAGGGCATGAAGACTGACTTTAGACCCGCAAAAGTATGATTAAAACAGTAGTAAAGGTATGGTAGAAGTATAAAAGCTCTTGTCAGTCTTCAATTTAATTCAATTCAATATGTATTTATTCGAATTATGTACACTGTAATCTTATTGACGTTAAATAACTACTTGTCCACAAGTCTACTTAATTAAAAAAATATTTGAGTTTGAGTTCAAATGCAGTCCTATTGCACTTCAAATGTCAAAAAGTTGTGCCAACTGCAGAAAAACTGGTCGAAAGCAGCAATGTTGCAGTCGGCATGCATTTTGCCGTTTGTCTGTGTGTTAGATCTGATTTAAATAAAAATTACAAAGATACAGTTTAAACATTGAAAAAAGTCACACGGAATTGTAAAGAAAATAAATAAAGACGTGAGGTTAGTTGTCGTGACTCGCGAAACGTCCGCGTCATCTAGGGGAACGACGTTTTGTCTTGTCGCCAGAGTTGTTCTTCACCATACGTTTTCTTTCCAGTGTTTTTTCACTTTGACTTATATGAACTACCCAGTCAATGGGGAATGAGATAATAATCTATGCTAATATGATAAATGCGAAAGTTTGGATCGATGGATGGATGTTTGTTACCTACTCAATCGTCCACGGATCTGGATGCAATTTGGCACAGAGATAGATTATAGCACAGTAAACAGATGCAACCAGTATGGAAACTACCTATAGAAACGTTCGAAACAGCCTCACTCACACAAACGTTTCTAGGGTTTCCATACTGGTTGTATCTGTTTACTGTAATTATAGTTTGGAATAACACATAGACTACTTTTTGTCCCGGAAAATCAAGAAACCTCAATCCACGCGGACGAAGTCGCGGGCATCAGCTTGTAATGTATCGTTGTTTAATTTGTTTAATTTTTTGCGACGTCCCCTTAAATTTGTGGTCACTCTACTTGCTCCACCGTCTAACATGCTCTTCCGACATACTTGTGGCAAGTACGGTATGGAAATATGTTATAAACAGCTCCGAGCGAAATAAAACTACATGCTACTTGTACCTAGTCCTACCTTGTACTTTACGACAACCCATTTTGAAATTAGTCTGCCCAACATTATACTTATATGAAGAAGTTTTACCGTCTGTTTATTATCGTTTAAATGTCTGAAACTATCTTGGGCTCTGAGATAAATTGAAAATGAAATTGCACGGGAATGCCTTTTTACGGAAAATTTACGTAACGGGAATTACACTGCCGTGGTAATGCCGTGATTAGAGCAGTGAGTGAGAAAAGATATACAGTTTTGAGAAAATTTCGCTTAAAGCTTCGAGTTTATGGGGAGTAAAATCAAACTTTCTACGTTACTTTATGTTTATGTTTCCATGGTAACACTGATCGTTCGTGAGGAGTAAACTCCAGTCGTGTGTCGGGGCTAACACACAATATTTTTAGATTATAGTTCTTTATGGGACGATCATTGAAATAGAATGAGTACTAAAAAAAATCTACATCAATGGGGACGATGAAAAGCGAGGACCCTAGCCTGTAAAAATCCTATGGACAAATCGTAGTGACAAAAAGCGTTCTCCCTTTCTGTGCTCCCTTTAGTGAAGATGGAGAGGGATTGAGAAATGTATTTTCTCAAAACATGCTTAAAAATTTAAGCATTATTTTGACAACCTTCTTCGAGATAAATCGAAATTGCCGTACTGGCCAAATACATGCGAGCAGCGGCCGGCAAAAGTTGTACGAAAATCTATATCTGTCATGGTTTAGCGGCCAAATAAATTACATTGTAAATTAATATCTACGGTTTCTACACGGCATCGTACCGGAACGCCTGATGATCGTTTGGCGGCACGTCTTTGCCAGTAGGGTGGTAACTAGCTACGGCCGAAGGCTCCCACCAGGCCAGACCAGGGAAAATTCAGAAATTATAAATTCCCAAATTGACCCTGCCGGGGATCGAACCTGGGATGGTCACGCCACACACTAAACACTGCGCCACGGAGGTAGTCAAAACTTGAATACTTCCAGGATTATATGCTTGCTGTGTGCATTACAAAAACTACAATTAATGGTAATAAATGTAATAATAAAAATGAGGTATTTTATAACAATAATTGCGGGAGCATTCTGAAGGTTTACGACGTAAACGCCGTATTTATTGGCACTTCAAAAGCTTCGCTACGGTTAGGGCAGCAGTAAACCTAAAATAGGTAACCTAGATGTTGATTTGTGATTCATACATCTCGTTCAGCTAAAATTAGGCAAATAACTAACAACTTCCTACGTTCGCAGTTCTAAAATATTCATAACTAGATGATGCCCGCGACTTCGTCCGCGTGGAGTACCTAAGGTTTTTAGTTTCCCGCGGGAACTCTTTAATTTTCCGGGATAAAAAGTATGTCCTTCTCCGGGATATCTCGGGGAACTATCCCTGTACCAAATTTCATCAAAATCGGTTGAACAGATGGGCCGTGAAAGCGTAGCAGACAGACGCTTTTTTAATTCTCGCGAAAATTCCTTAATTTGCCGGATAAAAAGTAGTTGCCTATGTCACTCTCCGTCCTTGTAGTACCATGCCAAAAATCACGTCGATCCGTTGCGGCGTGATTGAAAGACAAACCAAAAAACCAACAAACAAAGACAATTTTCCCATTGGTAGTACTTATACTATACAATTTTTGGGTATAAACTGTTGAATTTAACATAAAATAGTTTTGACAGTATGATATTAATGCAACGATAGGGGATGAACTGGACTTAATCAAATTAAATAAATAAATGAATAATATTCGTATAAATCATATTTATATTATATCATATATATGAACAGCAACAGGCAATATAGATCATATAAATTAAAAAAAAACACCAAATAGTAATGGCGTAACGGTGGCAATTAATTAGATACGTAAACATTAAATTAAAGCTACAAGGGTTCCAAATGCACTCGTCTGAGAACAAGGCTATCTAACAAACTTTGCCTTCTCTACAATCTCTTGCAATGCAATGTGAACGAATAATTTAACAATTCCCACAAGTACCTAACAGTAAGTAATAAGAAGCCCTACTTAACAAGAAAATTGACCCTTTAATAATAATTAGATATGTAGATTGCAGACACATAAAAAATGTTAATGACAACAATCCAATATCAAAACCAATAAACACAGATTCGGTTGAGTCATATCAATACAAGGCAATACAAGGCGGCAATCAGCGGTAAATGGACGCCAATCAAACCACCACAATAGTGTTTCGTTACTATAGGCATAGGGTCTGGCACAATCCGGAGGAATGTACCTATTACTGCACCTACCTGGTCTAGTACTGTTGCATTGCGCAATGCTCGTATAGCACAGGTGTAGCAATTCCCTTCATAAATTCCCTTCTGAGCTCTTCTCAGACCAGGTCACGTTTGGAACCCTCGTAGCTTTAGTTCTAAGATTCCGTGGTTAATTATCACCATCAACCGCTGGGATAGGTATGGTTTAAAAAAAATATCTAGTTGGCACATTGCTGCGACCCTATGGTGTTTCGTTTCTAGGATCTGGCACAATCCGGACTCCGGAACTACCTAGCTAGGTGGCGTGCAGTAATTTTTATTTTTATTTTTTAGCCCTTGACTGCGATCTCACCTGATGGTAAGTGATGATGCAGTCTAAGATGGTAGCGGGCTAACCTGTTAGGGGCATGGCAGTTATGTTAAACCCATACCCCTTCTGTTTCTACACGGCATCGTACCGGAACGCTAAATCGCTTGGCGGCACGTCTTTGCCGGTAGGGTGGTAACTAGCCACGGCCGAAGCCTCCCACCAGACAAAACTGCACAAAAAAAAAAAAATTAGTACTGCACCTACCTGGACCAGTGCTTTACGCAAAGCTCGTATCAATATAAATACAGGTGTAACAAGTCCATATATGACCCTGCAATATACAAAATTAGAGGACACAGAGGACGTAAGATGGATTAAAAAAAATGTTTATTTCTGCCATTGGCAACTCTTTCTCTCGGCTCAGCTCCTTGTAACACAATTTCTCTAGCGGCTTTTCAAACAATCTACAGGATAAATTTCGGATAGAGAGAGAGTTAATAACTTCATACCGCAAGGTATTGTCCTAGGGTCTGCATTTGTAAAGCGATTTGTTTCCTCGGTGTTAGTCGAGCCGATATGGAACGTCCTTCTGGCTTCCGTTTTCTCTCCTGGTTTCAAATAGAGACCTTCATATCAAGAGTGAATAGATAATTATGTAGACTATTGCAAGCCGTCAAAGTCGGTTAAACAGATTAGTTGCGAAGACGTACCAGTAAGACATACAGACACGCTTTCGCATCATTTTATATCCATATCCATATCCATACTAATATTATAAATGCGAAAGTGTGTCTGTCTGTCTATCTGTCTGTCTGTCTGCTACGCTTTCACGGCCCATTTGTTCAACCGATTTTGATGAAATTTGGTACAATGATAGAATGTATCCTGGGGAAGGACATAGGCTACTTTTTATCCCGGAAAATTCAAGAGTTCCCGCGGGAAACAAAAAAAACTATCTCTTCAACCGACTTTGATGAAATTTAGTACAGGGGTTGGTTGTATCCCGGTAAAGGACATAGGCTACTTTTTATCCCGGAAAATTGAAGAGTCCCCGCGGGAAACAAAAAACCTTAATCCACGCGGACGAAGTCGCGGGCATCATCCAGTTATTTAATAAATAAAAGCTTTATTTTTTACATTATTGTATTAGGATATAGCAGTAGGAGTAGTATATACTATTCGTATGGATTATAGCCGCGTATAAGTACATTGTACTATAACCTATTATGTGGTATAAGTACCTAAATAGTTCGCGGATTTAAAAATATACCTACTTATTTTTGTTTTATCTCAAACACTGATCATATTATCATTGCAGTCGTAAGAATGAGATGTTATCTTTATAATTACACTCGGTCGGGCGCCGGCTACTAGTCGATTTTATTTATTTTCCGTATCCACTAAAGGCCTGGACATTCACAACGTGAGACGACAGCGTCACGGCAAAAGGGTTATCAATACTCAAGGATTATCGCAGAAAATCTTACTATTTTCTCTCAGTGACAAGTCTAAGCAAATATCTGCACTGCGTACTAGTACCACAGAATACATAATAGCTAGTGCTAAAAAATATGTACCCTGCCCATTGTCACATTAGTTTCGGGACTCGTTGAGCTACTTTGGTTATTCTTTTTCTTCTACGGATCATCGGCGCATTCCCGATTTGATAGAGAAACTCCAAGCAATTTTCTCTCCATCGCTAGCCGAGTGACGTTGAGCGTCTGAGCTTTCTTATAAGTATCACAGTCATGTGAACCTGTGGGTTAATGTCCTATGTCCCCCAAATGGGGCAGAGGGCGTCTAACAGTCTTGCGTCATTTCGAGCGGTTAGAAGCTACACCGTTGACTTCATCCCACGTCATCCCTATCCTTACGACCTCCGCCAGAACCGTACGCCGCCAAGTTTGTTTGGGTCGACCACGCTTTCAACCGTTTAAAAAAAATTATAGCCAATTCATGTAGCCGCGTTGACTACGCTACCGGCGTTGTTTGTCCAGGCCTTAAAACAAGTAGCATACCAGTAACTATAGCAATAGTAGGTTTATGGCATGGTTATGGTTACTAAGCACTTGTGTGTGACTGAGTCATCGAGTAGTAAAGGGATTATACCGTGGTTTAATTCGCTAGGCTTTTTATTAGCACTATTAAATTACGAAAATAGAGCTTCTTAACTTCATGAAATAATTTGCTTTGAAATGATTCTTGTCTTTGTTATGGAATTTACATTATAAATAGAGTTTATGCGATAGAGTTTCATTTTGTTTAAATTCGATGATTAGGTTAATCTTGGCTGGAAATTTTTAGTCGGTATTTCAATCTATAGACTGGACATCTATCCGTAGATTGCTAAACATTTTTATTCATTATATATTTTCATTAATATATATTATTATATCAATGGCCAGTCATGATGCAGACTAAGATGGTAGCGGGCTTACCTGTTAGGCGTTAAACACGAAACTAGCGATGGCCGAGCGACGGCAACAGCGGAGCGATGTGGTAGCGACGAATTTCGAAAAGGCCCTTTGGGCAAAATGAAATTGTGAAAAATATACCTAATTTCGTCAACTGGCGAATCCAATCCTGCCAGTCTGGTAGAGCGTTATACTTATAGCAATCTGAAATTTTAATCACGTATTTATTGAGTAATTTCAATAATACCACGTGACTAAAGTTTTCAAATGAGTTCTACCAAAATTGCGGTGAAATTCATAGCTAGCTCTCCGACTAATCGCATCGCCCCGCTGCCGCCGTCGCCCCGCCGCCGCTCATTTCGTGCCCGTACACTTAGGGGTACGGCAGAAGCCCTAATGGGTTTATACAAAGCATCGTCCAGTCACGCTAAATGCGTCCTTGCCATCTAACCCGGTAACCAGATGGTAACTACCCAATTGCAAAGGGAAAATGCTAATAAAGTTCAAAATGAGTACAGTTTTTTTTTGTACTTTTTTTGGTACACGTGTAGGTATATTCAGCTTTAGAAATAAATTCCTTATAAAACAATGTGAAATTGTTTTATAAAGACCGTTGAAGATGGCTATTGCTTTTAAACGGTAGACACTAAGCACCAATAATATTGAGGTTATTATGTTTGTGTGTCAAACAAATATGCCATATTGTCACGCAATGAGGGAATTACTTAATTAGGCGCGATGTACAGTTGCGCCCATTAAGCGACATTTGCAATTAATTATACGTACTTATCTAATAAATAATTGCACATAAATGAACATGGTGGAATACCTACACCGTTATAGTAACGATATATATTTTAACTCAATTACAAAGTAGGTTAAGCCCTTAAGTGTCTATAAAGGTCTAGCCCCATTTGAGAGGCACGGAGCGGCGCGGCACGAAGCGGCAAACATTATTGTATGGGACTGGGCCCATATTTTAAGCGACGCGGCAAGCAGATGCACAGCGCAATGCGGTCCCATTCAAACTCATAAAAATAATATTTGCCGCAAGGCATCGACAAGGACTGCATCCTTAGGCAATCGAAATTCCGCAGACTCGTAGGTAGAGCTTTGCTTTGCTCGTGAATAGGCATCTTCTAGGCAAGGCCTACGCTCCACCTTAGGCTGCATCACCACTTGCAATCAAGTCTGATTGCAGCCAAGCGCTAGCCTGTATATTTAAACTCGTAACCTGTATATTTAAAAAATCGTACGAAGCGCTTTGCTTTGCTCTTGAACAGGCATCTTCTAGGCAAGGCCTACGCTCCACCTTAGGCTGCATCACCAATTGCAATCAAGTCTGATTGCAGCCAAGCGCTAGCCTGTATATTTAAAAAAAAACGTGCCGCGCCGCTCCGTTCATCTCTAGTGGGGATAAACCTTTACTTTAAAGCATTATCAGGTACCTTTTCAAACCCAGCTATCAACTCCTAGATACGATATCTTTGTAACCCCATGTACATTACAAAGTAAGCATACAGGGTGTACATGTCTGCGCATCCCTCTTCAAAAGGTTCACATTCAAGGGTGCTTACACAGCTTACTATCCGTCGGCTCAGCCTGTATAACGTATATCGGGTTATACAGGATGCCTCTTTTGTTTTTATAATTAGCTAAGCTTCGATATGACGTGACGCGACGGGCAATGTCAGTATAGGTAGATAAAGATTCCCGAGACTTCGTTCGCGTGGCTATTATCTATACGCATATTATATACCTATGCGAAAGTTTGGATGGATGTATGTATGGATGTTTGTAACTTAATCACGCCGGAACTGCTGAACGGATCTGGATGAAATTTGGCACAGAAATAGTCATGGAATAACACTTAGGCTGACTTTTTATCCCGGAAAAAATAATTGTTCGCGCAGGAATTTAAAAAAAAATTGCTATTCTGTAAGGAAATCGTAATCTTAAACGGATAATTCGACCAATTTGAGGTGTTCATAGATGGGCCTTCGCGTCAAAAAGCATGTATGAACTCCATAAACAGTTCGAGTAATACGTTTGAAGCTGTCAAATGATTACGATTTGCCAAGGCAATTGCGCCTTTGGTGTGCAATAAAGTGTGTTTTCATTTAATTATAAAACGTATTAAATTACAACAACTCAGTAAAAATAACTCACAACACCGCGGCGTAAAAACTTTAAAACTACAAGAAGTGGCTCGTCAGAGTCATCAAGCATCGTTTGTTTGCAGTCAGTCTATTTAGTCCATTTCTAAATATGTCCCTGGGAACGGGAAGGAAGCACCCGTCCAATACTCAGAACACCATAAATCCATCAACAATACATGCCATATTCGACCCAAATATTTTAACAGTAGGTGCTGAATTTGTTTAAAACGATTTATCGGTTAGAATGCGAACGCTTTTGCGGTAATATTTTCGTCACCTCACATCACTTTATTTCTTTTTGACGTTTCGTTTGTCGACACTAAATGTTTGAACATCGGCGTAAAAAATATTTAAAAAAGTAATTGCTTTATAATTTGTAAAAGGTTCCATATCTTGTTAAATATGACATGACATAAGATAAAAAGTTAATTATTTAGTTATGTTAACAATAACAAAAACACGTATAGTAAGTATCACAAGCAAACAAGCTATAAGAATACCTATAAATAAATTATAGGTTGTCTATAAAACTGATAGTATTCTCGTAAAGTTTGAACCGATATCACAGAAAATTTTTACTCTATATCAAACTATCCACTAAATCTAATTCCTCGTGAGCTTTAGTTATAGATAGATAGTCCAATAGTTTTCAAGGAAAATGGTAACAAAAAAGTACACAAACAAACGCACAACCTCTTAGGGCAAACACATAATATAGCCCGTCTCCGTTCCGTCGTGGGTTAAAATAATATTTTAGTTCGTAAGTTCGCAGTGTCAGAGTCCTCCGGGTGAGGCGGGTGACAGATAAAGCAGTCAGCATCGACATCAAAGAGCCAAGTCGAGGAGCGGCTCGAATTCGGCACTCGTTGAAAGGCTTGCTGTGCCTTAAGTAGTCTTTACTCATACCCACTGTATACTGGCTTCTCAAATTGCTATTCTAGTTATAATTTAAATATTATATAGGTTAGCGCTTGGCTGCAATCAAGCCTGCTTGAAAGTGGTGATGCAGCCTTAGGTGGAGCGCGCTTGCCTAGAAGATCTCTATTCACTCTTGATTTGAAGATACAATATTAAAAGAGGAGGGAAAAGCGGAAGCCGGAAGGGCATTACATATCCTAGCGGTTCGAATTAGGAACGAGGAAGCAAATCGCTTCGTAGGAGTCCGCGGAATTACGACTGGGTAAGGGTGCAGACCTTGTCGATGCCTTGCGATTCGATGCCAAAAAGGCGATGGAGGAATTAGATAGTTCTTATTATACTTTCAAGAAAGCTCTAATACTAACTTGCCAATCAAGGAATAAAACGCTTAATTCGCTATTATCCGCCAAAACGGCCAATTTTTGTGGTACAATGCGCAGCTTGCGATATGCACCGCCCAATAAGCCAGCAATACCACCACACAAATCTTCCACGTTCAAGTACTCTCATGTCAATTGAGACTGTGGTGCAGATTTTATAAGGCTTTGAGAACGTTCGAAGCTATAAGATTAAAAGTGAACACTACGAGTAGGTACCTATCTAACTCCCAAAAATAATTTAAGCCTAAAATTCCTCACATTTTATTTGGGGACAATTTGTACAACAAAGAACCTCGTATTTGGTTGTTTGTTGAATACCTGAATCCACAAACGAAATCCAGGCAGTCTCAAAAGGCAGGTTGACACATTTATCTAGGCTACTGTTGGTTTATCTTTTTATCTTGTGTCAACACTTGCCACTGTTTTCGTGAGATTAAAAAAAACCTGGTTATGTATGTAGGCTCTACTTTTTATAACATTATTAGCTACAATACGTGTCTCAGTAGTAAGTCAATCATGAGTCCTTATTCTGAACATACAAATGAAAGTTGAGACTAAACGCTGATTTTAAGTGGGTTGAATGGATGATGGATAAATGTAAAATAAACAAACTATGTCCGATAATGTCGCCAATTCGCTAAAAAAAACTAAAATGACAGCTTTAAATCTAGTTCCCATATCAATTAATAATTCCCGCAACTTTATCAGCGTGGATTAAGGTTTGTATTTTCCGCGGGAACTCCTTAATTTTCAGGGATAAAAAGGACCCTATGTCTTTCCCTGGGATGCAAACTATTTCTATACCAAATTTCATCAAAATTGTTGAAAAGATGGGCCGTGTAAGCGTAGCAGACAGACAGACACATTTATAATATTAGTATGGATTAGTATGGACTATGGCTGCTGTCATTTCAGTTTAGGATTGTGCACTACAGAATCAGAACCAATGTTTGAATGAAATTAGCATAAATTTGGAACCCTACTTTTACATGTGTTCTTACTTCCGATTTTTTTTATATACCACTGCAAGTTAGCCCTTGACTGCGATCTCACCTGATGGTAAGTGATGATGCAGTCTAAGATGGTAGCGGGCTAACCTGTTAGAGGCATATGGCAGTTATATTAACCCCATACCCCTATTCGTTTTCAGGGAAAATTCAGAAATTATAAATTCCCAAATTGAGCCTGCCGAGAATCGAACCCGGGACCTCCGCACGTTAAGGCATTCAGCGCTCAACTCTGCGCCACGGAGGTCGTCAAAATTAAACCAGCAGGGTTAGCATGCGCAAAACGAGTAAAATTATCTCTACCCATTTTCTCGCGTTATCTCCATTTTTCTACCGAAGCTAACATGGTTACACATATGACTTGTCTCGTTACCTCAAAAGTAGAGATATAAAAGTAAGATTTCTTATTTGTGGTATTATTCTTTTTTTTTCTCGTAATAATATACCTACCGATATGTTGTACATGTTAGGATTGTTGGGGTAAACGAAAAATTAGCCGACAACGACAATTTCTCTCTCTCTCTCTCTCTCTCTCTCTCTCTCTCTCTCTCTCTCTCTCTCTCTCTCTCTCTCTCTTGGTGAGATATCTCGTTGTGCGCATGCTAAGCCTGCAGGTAATAATACCTACTATGATAGTGAGTAGTGACATTCTTTAAGAAATTGATTTGAAAAACTGGCACATTGACCCTTCTACTTACAGGTAGGTATTCGCGGAATGCGTGGCGCCAATCCAAATTGTAATAATTATTTTTTCCCTTTCAATAAATGACATTATTATGCCCTTCATAAAGCAATTCCAATATTAATATCCAATCGTATATTATATGGAACCGACTGCAATCAATTACATAAATTGGTCATACAAGCGCCAGTCAAGCGATTGAAGTCTTTAAACATTACGATATAAGATACCTACCTTTTTTAGGTGTATATAAGCGTATTTATTAATAAAGTAATGATGTTTGATATGAACACTGACAAGTTGTAAATAAATTGACTAATATTTGACTTGTGCGATTAGGTAAGATTTGTTGTTATTTGTAAATAACGATTTTTGTGACACTCAATTAATATTATAGTATATTATTATCTCATGACACTATGTACCTACCTATGCGTAGACCGTGTATCTAGATTCCAAGACATAACAAGTTTAAAGTATTAGGTATGTACTTACGACATACTTAGTCCTATCAAATCTATGAATTGTTAAATCTTTATCAGGAGCTTTGCTGAAAAAGATGAATCTTACTAATATTATAAATGTTAAAGTTTGGATGGATGTATGGATGTTTGTTACTCAATCACGTCCCAACATAGCACATAGGCTACTTTTTGTCCCGGAAAATTAAATAGTTCCCGCGGGAACCAAAAAACCTCAAACCACGCAGACGAATTCGCGGACATTCGCTAGTAGGTAATACCTATTATTGTAAGCCTTCTTCATGAAATTCTTCCACATGATAGAGGATTTCTGAATCAAAAACATCGACTGAGACTATTGCGGAAATCACAAAGGCTAAAAGATCAAAAGCACAATAAAGTTAAGAAGGCATAAAAATCGGTATCAATTGGTGTGGTTTAATAACTAATTGATCAAAAAACTGGCATTCGAGTGTGTTCTCGCCGCCATAGTATAGAAGTGCTCGAATATTAAACCGGAGCTAAGCTAACGAGTTAACTAAAACCGCGTAAGGTTTAGAGGCCGCCCAAGGAAAGTGCGCCGCTGGGCCGTCGCAGCCGCGCGGGCGATCGTCCGCAGCGCACGTTACAAGAAGCGTCGCCTTAATACGAGCGCGTGACGTCACGTGCTATAGACCTTCTAACTAACGCTAGTGATCTAAGGTAGTGGCATCACACTAAAGAATACACTTCCAACAGTACAACCGATTCGCTCGTATATATACCCAAACGGGCAAAAAACTTCAATAGCGCGAGTTAGGATTTTCACTAAATAACTATGAAATACTTGAAAATCAAAATATTTTCTAATTGAAATATCATTTTATTACTTAAGTATATCTGATTTAGCAATTTTTTGCTTTTTTAACTATTTATTTTTGAAAATATAAAATGAAAACCAAAATGTAATATTTTGTAGCAATCAGCGCCATCTAGTAACAACTTTCGAAGTTTTTGATTTAACAGTGGCGCCATGCTGTTTTCTTTGTATTGATTTTTCCAGAACCTGAGACAGCTTTTTTTAAATTTCTTTTGTATTTATTCAAATGGAAATAAATAAAAGGTGTTTTTTAAGGCTTGTTTTAAATTGAATTTTTAATCATACCTAATTTATGTTTTTATTTTGTTTCAGAATATCAAACAATGAAAGAATTGAAAGCCCCGTTGCAGATGGCAGCGTCTCTCCAGAACCGCCAGATCGGCCTCCCGGAAAGGTGCGACAAGTTCATCCCGAACAAAAAGCACAGGTTCTAGCGTACGAATCCACCTATCGCAAGAAAAACAAACCAAAGTCGCTCCCCCTAGAAGACAACCAGATGTACAATCACTTGGCGAACGCGAATGTCGCCATGTCACCAATGTATCCTCTAACCCCGAATATTTGTATGGAGGGCGGGAAGATTGAGTTCATAAAGTCGCCGCCTGGGAGTGCTAGGAATAGCGTGGCGCTAGTGTCGCCGCCGCAAACTCCGCTGTTGGTTCGACGTGGTTCGAAGGAGAGACGCGAAGACAGGGCATGTAGCGATGAACCGGAGAAGTTCGACGGCGATAAGGTAGGTGGCGCTTAGGCATATTTTTTGGCCATTTTTATTTTAGATTATATTTTGATCTAAATGCCGCGAAGTTCATGCTTCTAACACGGTAAAAGGGAAAGTTATTAAAAAAATGAAGTAAAGTTATCAATGTGGAAAATCTTACTACCAATTCTACAACTTTTCTATTCTTAATTGCCAATATTCAACCTCCCGCCTGCGGATCGGATGTATTGTAGGAACTTATAATATATAAGTTACTACAAATTACAATACATAATTTTACAGTTGAAAAAGTCTTGAACTGTATTACAGCGTTCTGAAAAAATGTATATTACATGTATGTATTCAAAAATACGTGACATAATATTCGTTTACTGAATAGAGTGGTTACTGAGACAGAAGCTGCTTATACTTTTGCTGTAATTATTAGCAAAGATTTGAATGAAAATCACGTGAGAAAGTATTTTTTCAGAAAACCCATAGGTACTTAGCACCTAATCAAACCAAGATCATATATCCAAACGAGGTATGTTTCAAAAATTCAAACTTTATTGTTTCAAGAAAAAAAAAAGAAATCAATATTATGACAGTGCACAACCAATATATATTTGAAAATTTAGTACACGTGCATAAGCACATTGATAAATTCAAGAAGAAAAGTCAATACTAGACATAAAAATAAACTTGTAATGCCTGTTTCTAGCATGTAGCGAAAAAATCCTATGTCTATGGTTTCTAGGCTTAGTAAAACTAGCAATTCATTTCTTGGAAACAGTGTCCGCTTCTATAATAAGCTCCCAGAAGACATGTTGAAGATGTCTCTGAATAAGTTCAAAGTTAATGTAAAACGTAAACTCATTGAAAAGTCTTATTACCATGTAAGACTACTTAAACGACAAGGAAGCCTGGCAATAATTTGCTCTAATGTCTCTGATAGTTCCTTAGTAAGAATATTTGTGAGATGGTGATAATAAAAAAAAAAAAACAACCCGGCTGAGTTTGTTGTGGGCTCTTCTCAGACCAGGGCGCGTTTGGAACCCTCGTAGCTTTAGTTTTAAGATACCGTTACCCATTATCACCATCATGCTTTTTAAGTACTTATGTAATTTTTAGACGAAAATAAGTGTACCTACAGTGTACCTATATTTAATAAATAAATGACTATGACTATGACTATGACTATGACTATGACTATGACTATGAAATCCTTAAAAATGATACTTACTGACATATTTTTTTACCTACAAAAAGCGGAAGATCAAGTTCCGTAACTTTTTTAAATGAGGAGAGAACTTTTAAACAATTACTTGGCCCTCAAAAGTTAAGGGTAGCATCAATTTCAATAAAACGCGCCTCGTCTTTTCATCCCTCGTCAAAAAGGTTCCAAAGTTCTCCAATTTGTTTGTCCAAGATATTTGGACCTTTTTCCGTATAATGTGACACGAAAGCCGGCGGTTTTTATAATTTTTATATAAATTGCATGCATCGATCGATTTCATGAAGAAAACCTTTACTCTGACATCCGCATTCCTACGGGTACTTTCAAATATTAAAATTAAGTAGGTATATAGATTGATTAATAATTGTCTCAACAAAAAACCTAATCCATGCAGACAAAGTCACGGGCAACATCTAGTCTATCTATACTAATATTATAAATGCGAAAGTTTGGATGTATGGATGTATGGATGGATGTTTGTTACTCAATCACGCCCCAACGGCTGAACGGATCTGGATGAAATTTGGCACAGAGATAATTAATAATAGTCTGGAATAGCACATAGGCTAATTTTATCCCGGAAAATTAAGGAGTTCCTGCGGGAACCAAAAAACCTTAATTAACGCGGACGGAGTCGCGGCCATCAGCTAGTATTTTCATAAAGCAAAAAAATATTTGCCCGCTAACCCGCATTAGAGAGGCGTGGTGGATTTAAGCTCTAAATCCCTTTCTCCAGTATGAGATGGTGGTGGTAAAATAATATTACTTTACAATATTTTCCTACATCCCCAGATCAGAGCGAGTGTTAGATATAATTGCCCTTATGCACCTTAATGCGTGTTTAGTCGCCCCAGAATTGTTTTCGAGAGCCTCCAATTCAAGGTTGTCTTTGTAAGATTGTGTATGAGATTACTTTGTGACAAGGGGGATTTCTTATATTGATAGAATCTATTTGGTACAGTGGTTTATTTAGATCCTAAGGAAAAATGACATCTCAAATAACATTTTAAAGAAAGGAATAAAGATCTTCGCAAATCAATTCCTAAACCTCATTAGACATCTGATTTAGACTAGACGTTGGACCGGTCTCATTTAAATGAATGCAAATCACTGCAAAGGCGTCTAGTGGAAATTCAAAGGAGATGGAACGTAAAATGAATTAATTGTGGCACTAAAACTGAATCACACTGACTGAACATAGGCCTAGAGAATTCACGATTATGGGGAAGAACTATTTTATCATTATCTAGTCATAGATCTGCATTGATCATTATTATTATTATCGGTATAAATTTAGCTCTCACGCCCGCATACAAAATAAATACATATATGGCCAAAAGATTTATAATAAACTTACGTAAATAAATGCAACTTAATAAACTTACATACACAAATACACAAATAAATAGTTGTAGCGGGCGGAGGATTACACCCCGGCAGGGGAGACCAGATGGCCGGGGGTCAGGGGGACAGGTTGAGAAACCGGCGGACTATCCTAGCCGAGTCTAGCAACACCGCTTTCTGCATCCTGGCTGCGAGCGAACTGCCACGGAATCCCAGTCGCCTCAGATGGTGAGCGAGGCTGACTGGGATTAACCCATTCGCAGATATGACGATTGGGATGGTTTCAGTGGACTCCACATGCCACATGGCGGAAACCTCGTGAGCCAGATCGAGATACTTACGTTTTTTCTCCGTCTCAGCTCTCACAAGGTTCTCGTCATATGGAATAGTGATGTCCACCAAAAACACCCGCGACTGTGCCCGGTCCAACAACACGATGTCAGGCTTATTCGCAAGAATAGTCCTGTCCGTGATGATGGACCGGTCCCAATAGAGCCGGACTCCGTCACGCTCGAGTACAGGCACCGGTGTGTACTTGTAGTACGGCAGCCTCTCATCCAGGAGACCGTACTTCAGAGCAAGCTCCTGGTGAAGGATTTTGGCCGCTTGGTTGTGTCTGTGCAGATACTCAGTGTTAGCAAGCGCCGAACATCCCGAAAGCACATGTCTGAGTGACTCACCGGGATGGCGACAGGCTCGACAGATGTCATGAGTGCCATCCTTCAGAATGTACTTTCGGTAGTTCCGCGTCTTAACTACCTGATCCTGTATCGCACAGACAAAACCTTCGGTTTCCCCAAAGAGGTCACCGAAGCGCAGCCATTGCACGGATGCTTTTTTATCGACGTGTGGCTCATTAAGAGCTTTAAAAAAGCGCCCGTGCAACTCCTTCTCCTTCCATACGGTCTCCCGGTCAGAGGTGCTAAGTACCACCGGCGCCTGCCACTCGATTTTGGCTAAGGATAGGGGAGTGAGTCCTTTATCACATTCTATGACCTCTCTATGCATTATTATTATTATTATTATTATAATCCGCTCCATAATTTTAATTTCATTTATATTGTGTATTTTTATTATTGTTTGTTAATTTAATTTAAATGTACTTAATTAATGGTGTTTTTATTGTTTTATGTATATTTAGTTTCTGTTTGTTATAGGTATGTGTGTAGTTTTAGTAATTTGTATATTGTAATGTTGTGGCCTGATAGGACGTATTGGGACACTGAAAAGTCAAGTCAGGTATAATATGTCCTATCAATAAAATAATATGATAACGGAACGCTACCTCATCGTGAGTTTTTCTGGTAGAAATAAAACAATGGCTGGTCGAAGTCTGTGTTTGCACTGCAAAAACATTTTTTTTTTATCCGCTACAAGTTAGCCCTTGACTGCGATCTCACCTGATGGTAAGTGATGATGCAGTCTAAGATGGTAGCGGGCTAACCTGTTAGGGGCATGGCAGTTATATTAAACCCATGTACCCCTTCGGTTTCTACACGGCATCGTACCTGAACGCTAAATCGCTTGGCGGCACGTATTTGCCGGTAGGTTGGTAACTAGCCACGGCCGAAGCCTCCCACCAGGCCAGACCAGGGAAACTTCAGAAATTATAAATTCCCAAATTGACCCTGCCGGGGATCGAACCCGGACCTCCACACGTTAAGGCAACAGCGCTACACACTGCGCCACGGAGGTCGTCATACAAATGCGGTGAGCGTCATAGAACTCCACACACACAGCACAAAATATTCATTCCGAACCAGTGTATGAATGGCAAGGCAGGAATGGAATTCCGAATCAGTGGTAGATTCACTTGACGATTCAAAAGTACCTACTTGTAAAAGTTTATTTGAATAAAAAACATTTGAATTTGGAATTCGCTCGAATATAATTTTAAACGCACCGCGTGAAACTCATCCGCTTCCCAAAAGACTCATCGTCGTCGTCGTCGTCAACGATAGACGTCGTCTGCTGAATATAGGTACAGTAAACAGATACAACCAGTATGGAAACTACACTAGAAATGTTCGAAACAGCTCACTCACACAAACGTGCGCATCGAACATGCGATGACGCGGTACTCACTACTGACGGCACTGCGACGAGCGCTTGGGGGGGTCTTGTTGATGCGCACGTTTGTGTGAGTGAGCCTGTTTCGAACGTTTCTTGGTAGTTTCCATACTGGTTGTATCTGTTTACTGTGATATAGGCTTCTTGAAATTACATCCTCCCATCATGGTCTTGCGACGCCTAGATCCAACGGCTCCCTGCGATTCGCTTGATGTCGTCCAAAAGGCTCAGACTTATCCAAAGATTCAATTTATTTATACAGGTGTCTCATAAGTTACGTCATGTTTCGACTCTACCACCACCGGTTCGAAAAGAAGATTCTACTGAGAGGAGTCGGCAAGAAACTCAGCAGTTGCTTTTTTTAAAAAAAAAGGATGTTACGTTGACACTTGTCAAAATGAACTCGATTTTTTTTAAATATTTCAGATAATGTGATAAAAACAAGATATTACAATAAGTAGGTATATTATACTATACTGTAAGTTATTATACGACCCTGTTGGGCGCTGGATCCAAAGTAGATTGCTTCCATACAATTTTGTCATTATGAAATTCGTCAATTTAATAGCCTCGACTCGATAAGTATTCCTTTTTATGGCTTTTTCAAATTTGTGTAACGGCAAATCCAAAACTTGTTTTGGCATGAAGATCTCAAGGAAACTCATAAAGGCAACATCCTCGAAGTTTACAAGTAGCAGGCAAAGCGTTTCACAAGAATATCTTCATAATACCACGATGGGATCAGTGCAAGCATTAGGTATAGAAGATGGTAAGCAATGCAAATGGCTTCCCAATCCGACCGTCTCGTCTTCCTATCGTGTTACAAGCATAATTCCAATATTAATATTAATGGTATGTGCACTTTGGACGTGATTTTACTCTTATATGGCTGGAAAATTGCAGACAAAATATGTACGCCGTATCTAGCGCGTTTTATTTTTGTTATGCACTTGATTTTGTTTCTTTTCTTTCTTCAAGACTGGAGTTTAATATAAATTCTTGTCAATTTAATATGCTTAGTTGCTTTTCGAAAGTATTTCAATTGCAGACAGAATGTAGACGCCGTATCTATCGCGTTTTATTTTTACTACGCACATGATTGACGATGATTTTGTTGCTTTTCTTTGATCAAGACTGGAGTTTAATATAAATTCTTGTCAATTTAATAAGCTTAGTTGCTTTTCGAAAGTATTTCGATATGAATAAATGCAAGTAAGCGATTTAATATCACTCGCTTTAACGGTGAAGGAAATCAGTGTCAGAAACCTACATGGCTAAGAGTTCTTCATTATATTCTCAAAGGTGTGAAGTCTGCCAATCCGCACTTGTCCAACGTGGTGGACTATGGACGTTAATAATAATAATAGTTGTAATGATGATGATAAGGTGTCGTTTTATGGAAGCCATGAAGTCTATTACTTAAGTATTATGTGCTATAACGCAAAGAGTAAAAAGAATTTGTTGTGACTTTGAATAGCTTAAATTTGCCCACGAGCGGGTGTATGCCAGTAAATAATCTAAGCTACTAAAAGTAGGTATTTTAGACCTTATTTTGAAATCTAGGCCATTCCATGACGTCTAATTATTCATTTATCTTTATCTGTGGTTATAATCGCGTCCCTAATCATGTTATCTCTATCTCGTCAAACATCAAACAAACTCTACCATAATCAGTGTCAGTTGGACGTCAAGCAAAAATAGGACTTTAAAATTTAAATCAGATTAAAATCTTTAAAAACACTTAAATCAATGGATAAATAAAAATAAAACAGCTGTTATGAAACCACATATAATGCAAACAAGTTAAGTTAAAAAAAAGTTACAAGACAAATAATAAATGCTGTGCGATTTTACATAAAGGTTTAAGATATCCAGAAGTTCCATAATATAGAAACCCAAAATTTCCATAATACAGAAATTCCAACAACCCGAAAGTTACATATTCCTAAAACCAGGATCACTAAGACCAGAATTACCTGAATTAGACGATGAATTTTGCATCATACATCGTTACCACTTTAGAAGAAAATTGCTATGTTGTCTGGATAGTTCTATTGGTTATGTTTCTAACGCTTATACTGATGCATAGAAGAGAACAAAAAATTAGATGTGTATGCTCGCCTCCAATATGTGTTAGCAATGGGACCAGTACAGTGACGTTGTTTGTTAGTAAAAGTGAAAAATGTGTATGTACTGATGATTAAGTCAATATTGTGGTTGTAGATATTTTGTTGACCGAGTGTAACATTATGGTAGTATCATGATTATGCTTAAGCAAGAAATATATTGATGAGTTTTGATATTATGATATTATCTTCCTTTTGACTTGTGTTTATGTAAGCACTCTAATAGGTGCATAGGTTTTTAAACTCAGGGTAGGTATATGTTTTTGTTATATGCAGTGATATACATAAGAATATGGTATATATTCAGTGGTGTGCACAGGAATGGAAGCTAGGGTAGGCATTAGTTAGTCAGAATACCAATTCACTGACTGTCATGATGAAAAATGTGGATTGATGTATTTCCATTTGGGTAAGCAGTGCTTTTATGCCTCTATGAACTGCACGCCACTGGTTATATTATGTACTAGCGAATGCCCGCGACTTCGTCTGCGTGGTTTGAGGTTTTTTGGCTCCCGAGGGAATTCTTATTTTTCCGGGATAAAAAGTAGCATATGTGCTATTCCAGATCTATCTCTGTGCCAAATTTCTGCCAGATCCGGTCAGCCGTTGGGGCGTGATTGAGTAACAAACATCCATACATCCATCCATCCAAACTTTCGCATTTATATTAGTAAGATAAAGTAATAAGGTGATTGCGATATTTCACCGTAATAAAGCCCCTGCTTAGCGTATAGCTTCAGAAAAAGCTGCCAAAATTACCAATTTGAAAACTAGACATACAAGAAACATTGATACCGCAGTGAGTGCATGAAAATGCGACACCCCAAAAGGGCATGCACCAAAATACAATGGTAGGTACACATAACCATAACATGGGTAATGACTGCTCCCCATTTGTTGCTTGTCTATCTCCCGCCATTCAGGGGGGCATTAGCTAAAGTGGCCCATACGTTACGTGCCCTCTGCGTTTGATGCAGTAATGTACCGTGAAGATTCAGGGTTGTATGAGTACTTATATGTAGGAGTAATGGCCCGGTTAAGGTGAATGCTGTTAATTGCTACTTTTAGTTTTCTGGTACCCAAAGGCTCGAAGCTTTATGGTAAAAGCAAATAAATGCCTCGAACTTACTAAAAATTGTAGGGTATTATAAGTAGGTAATAAGGTCTATAGTGCAAAAGATATGGACTGTAGTTTTGAATAGTGTCCAAATACTATTGCTGACACAAAAAACATAATTTACACTGTTTTAAACAACTTAATATAAAGCAACAGAACACTGAGCTTTAACTAGTTAAAAGCGGATCTGCAGTCGTGAAAAGGTAACAGAGAGGCGGAAAGAAACATTTTTTTATCCACACTAATCTATATATATAAAAATGAAACCCGTTTTCCTTGGTCACGACATCACGCGTGAATGGCTGGACTGATTTCACTAATTCTTTTTTTGTTGTATTTGTTATTATTAGGAGAAGGTTCTTACGGAAAAAAAATTTAAGAAAATCTCTCAGAAATATTGAAAAATATACATGTAATTTTGCATACTAAGGCGGTACGAAGTTCGCCGGGTCAGCTAGTATTATTATAAATGTGAAAGTGTGTCGGTCTGTTACGCTTTAACGGCCCATCTTTTCAACAGATTTAGATTAAATTTGGTATACAGGTAGGTTACATCCCGAGAAAGGACAATGACTTTTGACTTTATCCAGGAAAATTAAAGAGTTCCCGCGGGAATAAAAAAACTAAATTTAGGCAGACGAAGTCCCGAGCATCATCTAGTTTCAAATATTTAAGTATTTTAATCATTGATGAAAATTTTAGTACCTATTTTTAATATTTTAAAGAAAAGTGACTATACAGTGGCTATATGTCCTCACTTTCGCAAATCGAGGCAATGCTTTCGAGGAAGAATTTCTAGAATAAGTAGATAACTATGTGTAAGTATATCACCGATTTACCAATTTCAATTTTTATGAGTGAGGTCATAAATATCACCCTGGGTGACAATAACTTTAAAGTTAAAACTTTGATTGCATTGATTCTGAAGATGATAATATGGCCGCACCAAAATTCGAATAACTTTCAACCACATTTAGATTTAGCACCGACTGGAGGAATCGTGTTCTTTACAGCTCCATAATGGCGGATTGCCAGAGACCCGCAGAGGCGTAGTTGCAAAGTTTTAACAAATCCCCCTAGAGCTAGACTCAAGCCGCACGGAACCGTTTCAACTATGCGCTCTAAGTAAACCACGGAAACCGATGTTTTAGTGAATTTTATTACTGTACGGGAGAGAATTACTTAATTCGCAATACGAATAACACTTTAACCCTTTTTAAGCGTTTCCTCGTAGTCCTGCCGATTTGTTATACTAGTAGGACCACGAGGAACAGGGCATCCTCATGTTCCTACACTTGTAGTCCTATCAGTTTTATCTATTAATACTGTATGTGTAAATGTACCTTTGCGATAAAAAGCACTGAAATTAACATGTGAGAAAGCTTTGGAAAACAAATCAAGTAGGTAACACATACAAATGGGGTGCTGTCTGTTCACAGTATCTTTATTTTTATTCGACTACAAGTAAGACTGCGATCTCGGCTGCAACGCCCTACTAGACCAGACTAGACCGAGGGAATTTCTGAAAATATAAATTACCAAATTGACTCTGCTGAGGACCGAATCCGGGACCCACAATGCAAAATCAAGCAATAATATAATATAATAATTAATTTGTTATAGTACCTAAGTATACTATCTTTTGATACGTAGGTATGTATTATCTTTAAAAAACAACGGTAAAGTACCCGGGCAAGTGGCGAAAAGAAAAATTTTTTAATGAAAAAAGCTACCTCAAGCATTGGTTCCTAAACTGATTCTGGTAGGTTTACCCTACAATATCTTTTTCATATCTTCTATCTATCTATTCTATATTCTATATATAAATAAAAATGAAACCCGTTTTCCTTGGTCACGGCATCACGCGTGAATGGCTGGACCGATTTCACTAATTCTTTTTTTGTTGTATTTGTTATTATTAGGAGAAGGTTCTTACGGAAAAAAATATTAAGAAAATCTCTCAGAAATATTGAAAAATATACATTTAATTTTGCATACTAAGGCGGTACGAAGTTCGCCGGGTCAGCTAGTTTTTTATGAAAATGAACATTATAAAAAGTCAGATGGGTAGGTGGGTAGGTAATTACTAACTTCTCTTTAGGGAATTGCAGACACTAAATGAAGATTAGTCTAGCGGACTGCATTATTAGAGATTTCAATCTAGTCTCGGGGGTGCTTTGCATTATAATTTGAATACATTTCCTTGCACTCTGTACCGACAGTTGAACAATTATTGTAACTATGAATATTCTCTCTAATAAACTTTTGACCACACAACCTCACACAGGGAGGTATCATCTTGTCTAACATTTGTCTAATAACTATTCCGTGGCTTCCATAATCTCAGTTCGGATTTTAAGCTAGATTACGATTGCTTGTTGGGTAAGAGCGAGAACAAAATAGTACAAAAGTCAAAACGTCCGTCTTAAACGCCTGCGTTGAAAATAAAAGTACATTTTGTCATGTCGCGGTAGTTTGTGCAGCTCCATATACAGGACCGCCTGTGCATTATTATGTGAACGATCCCGCCAGGACCACGATCTTCAGCAATGATGGAACGACCGGTGAGAGAGGGAGATAATGAGTACTGAAGTTAGCTCCAACAATTTTTTCATCTGTGGCTCAACGCGAACGAAGTCACGGACGAAAGCCTGTCAATATTAACCGCAGGCCGAGTGGGAGTTTTTTTACGTATTCGATCGCGAGTACGTCGTTAACTACCATTTATCATTGATGACTTAAGTGGCGCAGTGTTGAGCGCTGTTGTCTTAACCTTTTTTTTTATCCACTACAAGCTAGCCCTTGACTGCGATCTCACCTGATGGTAAGTGATGATGCAGTCTAAGGTGGTAGCGGGCTAACCTGTTAGGGGCATGGCAGTAACGTGCGGAGGGTTCGATTGGCGGCAGGGTAAATTTGGGAATTTATAATTTCTGAATTATCCCTGGTCTGGCTTGGGGGAGGCTTTGACCGTGGCTAGTTACCACCCTACCGGCAAAGACGTGCCGCCAAGCGATTTAGCGTTCCGGTACGATGCCGTGTCGAAACTGATGGTTTTAGTATAACTGCCATGCCCCTAACAGGCTACCATCTTAGAGTGCATGTTCACTTACCATCAGTGGATTAAAAAAAAACATGGAATTGATCGAGCGTCAGCTATCAACCGCTTCACAATTCCATACAAATTAGGTTGTCGCAATCGAATGGGAAGAAAACCTTCCACTAGGTACTCTGTATCACAGTAAACAGATACAACCAGTATGGAAACTACCTAGAAACGTTCGAAACAGCTCACTCACACAAACGTGCGCATCGAACATGCGATGACGCGGCACTCATGAGCGCTTAGGGTCTCGTCGATGAGCACGTTTGTGTAACTGAGCCTGTTTCGAACGTTTCTAGGTAGTTTCCATACTGGTTGCATCTGTTTATTTTGTCTGTATGACAGTTCCAGCCGAGTTTTTACATACAGTCGCAATCAATCATGCAGATAACTGTCGTTTAATAGATGGCCTCAGCTGATGTTGGTGCGTTGTTCGTTCAGAATACAGATTAAAATATCGATTGGGATGCGAGTGGTTAATTGCTTAGGGAGGCTGTTGTTATGACTGATTGGATTTGGAAGTTTGAACTTCGGAACTGTGGAAACACTGGACCTGATAAAGTGACTCAATTTTTAACCATAGGTACGTAGTCGTAATTCGTCCGTGTACAAAGCGATTTGATCCCTTGTTTCTAATTCGAACCGCTAGGATTTAAATTGCCCTTCTGGCTTCAGTTTTCTCTTCCACTTATAGTAAAGGTACCTTCAAATAGTGAACCTAGAAATCGTGAATCTTCTAGGCATTACCGAGCTCCTAAGGTGGAGGTCCTAAGGTGGCTTCATCTTCAGTCTTAATTGACTAAATCTTCGAGTGGGTCCTTTGATATTAATGATCTCATTCATTTTAAAATAAATTAACGGACACAGTTTCTCTGTATACCTCAAAAAACCCATTAATTCCATTAATGATTTTAATAATTATCATTTATTCCATTAAAGCTCTAACACATTGAAAATTTTGTATATATAAGACTGAGTTAAAAATAAAAAAATAAATGACTATGACTATGACTAGTTAGTAATTCTATAGGAAATATTACTATTACAGTTCTAACGCATTGAAAATTTTGTTTATACGACTAAGTTAGTATTTCTATTGGAAAGATTAATGGTTTACAACTTTTCTAACTTCAGGTCGTGTTTTAGACGTTTGAGTTAAGGAGTTCAAATTAATTATCAATTTCCAGAAATTTAATCAACCATTTTCATTACATTTTAGTAATAACAACCGACATAATTTTAGTACACGTATTTCCGAGAGAGGAAATTCTAAAGCAAAATCTGAAGCAATTTAGGTTTTGCGTGTCAACGTCCATATTCATAGGCCAGAGCTGGTTTTGATAGCCTGTGATATACGCGGCACCTGCATAGCGCCATCTGGTGAAACAGTAATTAATACGACTATGCCCGTTGGCTACG
Organism: Erebia aethiops; assembly: GCA_923060345.2. Taxonomy (NCBI): domain Eukaryota; kingdom Metazoa; phylum Arthropoda; class Insecta; order Lepidoptera; family Nymphalidae; genus Erebia; species Erebia aethiops. The sequence continues at coordinate 16,754,867 of OV281091.1, read as the reverse complement.
TGCCAACAGCCAGCGACCAGCGTGCGTTTTTTAGTTCGGCAAGTTAAGGAATGTGTAATAAAGGACACGCGTTGGGTGGTCACTGGTCAGTCTTGAATTATGTTTTTTTTAATAAAAAATCATTTTGTGAAGGGTACATTGCGGCACTAGATGATACCTCCTCATTATGGGACTAATCACATACTTATTAAGGACTAGCTCATGTCCGCGACTTCGTCTGCGTGATTTGACATTTTTGGTTCCCGCGGGAACTCTTTAACTTTCCGGGATAAAAAGTAGTTTAAGTGATATTCTGTCTCTGTGCCAAATTTCATCCATATCCGTTTAACCGTTCTGGCGTGATTTAGTAACAAATATCCATCCATCCATCTAACAATTTTAATATTAGTATAGATTACATCATAATTTCTTTGTTTATATGTCTGTTTACGGCCCAACCACGGGCTACTCCAAGTTCATGCGTTTAACCAATTTTGATGTGATATGGTACAGCTTACATTTTAGGGACGGATATGGGATTTTTACTGGCTTTTATCGTGAAAAATGACTTAACTTTGGAAATTTCCCCACATTAGGGGTGTTTCTAAAATTAACAACTCCAGTTTCCGCAAAGGTGGTTGTAATAGAGAAATGTGGATTGCGAAGTCGTCAGTCATATCCAAAAGTCACCAAACCAATTTGAGTAATGGAAAAACAAATTTCGCAAATGGAACCCTTTGATGCCTGCCTTGTGGATAATCCGTTTGTGTGGAACACTGGCGTAACAACGCTCGCAAATTGGATCTCTGATGCACTTTTTAATCTCTGTGCATCTCTTTATGGGACGCTAATTTTGCCCTCGGTATTTGGGGGAGTTCTTTTTGGGTCCGAAGTTGAACTCAGGTTCTTTTTTATGTCATCTTTAGGGCGCGCGAAGTGCTGTCTGTTGATCTACTTTTAATAATAAAATTGTAATGTGGGTGAAAAGACATTAAATTTGATGTACCAGTTGTTTTTAAATAGTGAGATAGGCTTGCGCTTGACAACAATCATGATTAGTGCAGCAATGCAAGCAAGCAATGATGAGGTCTAGGTTGGAACGCGCTTGCCTAGAAGATGCCTATTCACTCTTGCCTTGAAGGTACCTAAATTATACTTGGGAGGGTGTTCCACACCATAGCGGTTCGGATCAGAAACATCGAGCAAAAACGTTTTGTGCAAGCAGATTGGACGTCTTCATACTGACGCCTACGTTTCTCGCTGTTCTGTGGTAGAACGGAGAAGGAGGAATAAGGTTGTGAAGTTCCTGAGTTGTATACCAAATGTTTAGTGCTTGACTTTTGTCTTACTCAAAGTAGCGAAAGAATAACAGCGGTGACTTTTTTCAATCGAGTTTATGCTTTTGGGTATTTGAAGCCTGACTTTCTATAGATCACTTAGTCAAATAAATAACCACTAGTTCTTTCTAATTTCTTTCTCTAGAGTAACATGATTACTTGCATGTTTGGATCTTAGTTCATCACAACTACGAGTACCTATTGCTTGATAATAAAACAAAATATAGTATTAAAAGCCAATTTGGTTGGCCTTATTTCGAAAGTTGCTCAGTTATCATTTGTAACGATGGTGAGTATGAATAAATCGTTGTATTACAAACAGTTCACAATAGCACACTCATTGCTTGAGTGCTTCAACGAGACATTATGCAAATTCAAATACGTACAGACTATTATTGCATAGAGCTATTTTGGTTCTCTTAAATAGCGAGAACTTCGAGTTACTCTTATCACTGTGCCCAGAAAATATGTTGTAGAAAGACAGGTGTCCTCTATTACCTGTAGACTAGAAATGTGTAAATTTGTAAGGAAAAATATAAACTTTTACACCAAGAATATCCATAGCATGCTTTTTTTTATTAAAGACTATAATATATCAATTAAGAAACAATCTAACTATGGAATTGCAAAAATAAAGAAACTGAAACTGACTAGGTATAGACTATGTCTAGCCACAGCGTAAGTATATATTCATATACTTGGTCGACACCACAGACCATACTCGGTGGTCGACTACCACGACAGTTGTAGGACCTAGAGCACACGAGTATATATCTGTGCCTAGAGTCCTAGAGGTACAGTAGATCCTTAAGGAAGGTCCGTAGGGAAGGTGTAAACAATATCGTAATACAAAAAAATACGTAAGGCAAAAAATATTGCGCATGTGATGGCTAATCTCTGTGGAAATCGGCTGTCGTGGCCGAAATTCTGTCGGGAGCACATTATGTCACCACATTACTTACACTCAGCGGCGTGCACTTCATAGAAGCATAGAAGCACACAAGCACAGCTTACCCAAATGGAAACACATCAATGTTACAAATCAAATGCTGCTGTCACTGCAAATCATGGCAGTCGGTAAATATGTAGGTATTCTCAATTCTGACTAACTAATGCCCTCCCGAGTTCCAAATCCTGTGCACGCCTGCACTTCTTCCACTGGTAGTATTTTGAACCTCTGTCAGAAATTGCTCTGTCCATGCTAATTGACGAAAGACATCCAGTCCTTGTTGTGATACGTCGCGAGCGGAGCGTTTAAACAATAAATATTATTGCTTCTCCACTCCATTATTGTTCTATTCATTACGTTTTTTATATGGAGAGCGATTGATTGTATCACTTATTTCAATAGCTTGCTATTTGCTGGTGCTTTGTAATTGATAGTTCAGTGTCGTTGAGAAATATAAATCAAATGATAATGGCGAGTTTGGTTTTTTGTTTTTTCATAGTTGAAATGTTATTATTTTAATTTTGAATATCGTCGAGGTGAATTTCTGCGAGATTAAACTGAAAAACATTCGTTTTCATTCAACTTTTGTGATTTGAAAAGCATTAGAGTCGCTATTGGTCGGATATTTTAGACTTTTGGATATACTGGCACGTACTATCGAGTTGGTGTTAATAGTGACAATATGATATATGTGTGAGACATGTTTAACAGACATTCATATGCGTATAATAAGGATGATAGGAATTCGTACTATGCAAAGGTAAGGACTGAACACATTTTATTACTTGTTCAAGAACCTGTCAGAACTATCAAACTATGAGTGCCTACACATCGGTTGAAAATATGGGCCGTTAAAGCGTTACAGACAGATAGACACACTTTCGTATTTATATAGTCTGGATGGATTTGGAAACTGTGTAAAGCTATGCAGGTACTACTAAGAAGAAACTAAAACATCTCTTTCTGCTTTAAGAATATTCTGATGATAATTCACATTTAAAACTGTGAAGTAACACATATGTCTCTATCAAAATAGAACCTGGCAAAACGAAAACGAAACCTTGAGAGGCTTTCACATCTAGATCTAATACTAGTGGTTCGCCCCGAACTAAGACCTCGCGGCGCCATCTATTGACATAAATGTGAAGTTCTGTTAATAATACTGAAGCTCATTAAAAATTAAATAATTCCGTTTCCTTACAATATTTATCTAATTTTAGTATTTGTTGTTCAAGTACAGGATATAATTGAAATAATTGATCAAGCTTCAGGCTCATCCTTTCAGAAAATTTAGAGTTCTGAGGTCATCTTTGGACGTTAGAAAATCACCACTTTGAAAGCCCCCCATTTCGTCAATTTTGGGGGAAAAATTTAAAAAAAAATATTTTTGGACTCTATTCCTAATTATCTTTAAAATGATATACCGCAACCCTATGTAACTTTATAAAAAATATTTTACTTCGCATTCGCTTCTATGAGAGCCCCCCTGAAATAAAGATTTTTATTATTTTTTAAGCCATATTCGGCGGGAGGCCATTGGTTTACATATTATATTTAAAGCTGAAGTAATTGCGTTCAGTAATTCAGAAGTTATAATGCTCTGACAGACGGACGGACGGACGGACGGACGGACGGACGGACGGACGGACAAGTGCCAATTCACCCAAGTTGACTCAGAGACCTTCGCTTCGCTCGGTCAATAATACTAGGTAATTAAAAAAAATAAGAAGTTAGATGTTAAAAGTGTTAAATACTTACTAAATTTTTCCAGAATTTTAAAAAGGCCTATGCCACACTGTACGTCCTTCAAGCTGAATTTACTCTCGTTTACATGTTTATGTGCCGTTGACCTTGTTTTCATAATAACTAAATTGCTGTCTACTAAACAACCCCGCTACGTTCTTCTTACAAGATATTTACCAGTGCAAGTGAAAAAGAGTTTTAAATCCTTAGGCATAGGGTTTACTTTTGTCTACAATGAATGGTTAACATATACACACGCATAGCCTATAGGGCATGAACCCAATTATAGTAATACTAGCTTATATTACTAGCATATGCCTGTCGCTTCGTCCATGTTGAACAATTTAAGAAAATTTGTTGGTTTTTTGTTACTTTCTTAAAAGCCGTGGCTATAGTTATCCGTCAAAGACGTACCGCCATGCGATTAAGCCTCATTTAGCGTTCTGGTACGATGCCGCTACAAGCCCATTACCCGTTGTCATTTTTTCTTTTCGAGGGGGAAAACCCGTTGTCCTAGGTGAGCGGCAAATGCGGCAACGCGACGCCAAGCGACAGTATCAAACAGTAGCCGACCCTTCACGTAGCCTATGTCCTCGCGTAGACAAGTTTGTCATTTTATATATGGCGTCGTATCGCGTCGCGTCACTGCTGTCAGGCTGCATTTTCGATCCTGCTCACCGCTGCCCACTGAAAATGCAGCTTGGTGCCATGCGCCTACCAGATTAGCCAGCTACCATCTTAGACTACATCAATCACTTAACACCAGGTGATATCGAACTAAGTTATAGTAAACTATTCTTTTTTAAGTTAGCTCCTAAGCCATGGTATTTCGATAGTTAGTTTAAAGCTTGGTATTTGAAAGAGACCTAAGTTTGTCGTTTAAAAGAAATCATTGAGCACCAAAATACATTTTAATAAAGACAGTATTGGTAGATTAATTATCAAATAACATAGTAGATTTTAAAAAGTGTGTACGAAAAGTATTTATTTTGTCTTAGAACTTAATTTCTTCTCAACATACTCGTATATTTTAGTAGAAAATAAATCTGAAAACCACGAAAACCATGCACTTACCTATTATAGTTCTATATAAAAGGTATATAGAGTTCATAATGCAGTGGAGGCTGAGATCAGTGTTTTGAGCAGCATCATTTGTCTTAGCACAGGTGGATCTTAAGCGAATGTATCTCAATCTCACGGTAGCAAACGATGGAACGTAGCGAGCAAGACACGGCATTTGTTTTAGTTGCTGTGAAACCTGCCAAAACTAGGTGTAATGTTGATCACACACACAAATGCTGAGTTTTTTGCCGGCTCTTCTCAGCAGAATTTTCTTTCCGAACCGGTAGAGTCAAAACATGACGTAACATAAGAGACACCTGTATATATTACATGTTATAAGTAAATTGAGTTTATTGACTCATTACAGCAGATTATATTACCACAGAATAGATATTATTACTCAAAATGTCAGTTTGACATCACGTACCTTAAGGTACGTGATGTCAAACTAACAAAAATATGGATTATAATTCTAAAACACGAAAGTCAACAATGATGAAACAATATTATGACTTTAAGTGTTGGCAGTATGGCCCCTGCCCTACTTCAGCGACAAACGCGACAACGCGACTCGATACGACGCAACGCGACATTATCAAGCTAAAAGTAGAGGCTGACTATTCACGTATCAAGTGATCGTCATTTTGTATTCAGTCGTATCGTATCGCGTTGGGTCGCGTCGCTTTTGTCACTCACCTAGGATGTGTATGAAAAAGCACGAGGAAGCATTTGTGTAAAAATCCATACAAAATATTATTAATGCGAAAGTGTGTCTGTCTGTCTGCTACGCTCTCACGGCACGCGATTTTGACGAAATTTGGAACAATGATAGGTTGCATGCCGGGGAAGGAAATATGCTTATTTTTATCCTGGAAAATTAGTGTTCGTGGGAATCAAAAAACCTTAATTCACGCGGATGAAATCGCGGGCATTATCTAGTCTTCTATAATCGTGAAGGATTAGGATTAGAATAATACTGCATTCTTTGCCACAACTAAAATAAATGTTTTATACAACAGAGGTATCATTATTTCGCTTCAGACCTTATTTTGCTATTAACAACAATCGAGTCAGCCCCAAAGAGCCATCGAAAGGGTTGGAAAAATACATCAATCAGACCCTGACACGCCCAGTGGCCAAATGGAAAATAAGGGACAGAGGGACTGCTTACAAAGAAATAAATGGAAAAAAGTTTTTTTGTGCGTTGAAATTTGCTAAGTGAAATTGTCGGATTTTATTGGAAGGACTACGTTAAGTTTTTCATGCATCCATACTAAGAGTATGATACTCTTATAATATTCATTTCTTTTCATTATAACGAAACACAGAGCAACGGGTTGACATAATTATTGTTGTATGTGTATATGCAGTTGAGGTTCTGGAGTGACATAGGTTACTTTTTATTCCGAGGAATCAAAAAAAATTAAATTTTAAGTTTATGTACGTACTAACAAATGGACCTTTTGGTTGCCTCAATAAATGATTTATTTGAAAAAAATATTCGTTGTCGTTTCTTCTAGTCGTATACATAATACTGATACTGTGATTTTTGAAAAACCTTTAGAGAACCTGCGACTTGCGAAAAAATGGGTTTTTAAAAACTCCGTGGGAACCCTACGTATGCACCCATCCCTGGGACGCAACCTATCTTTGAACATAATTTCATCATCAAGCATTAAATAACTACTGCCACTTTACGTAAAGTTATACACGGAATATTATACCATGAAAATATAGTCTTTGTATAACGTGTAGAGTATAAAGCACAAACTTCCAAATTCAATTAAAAGCTTTATCCTTGCATGTTGCTTAGATCCAGTTTAGCAACGAAATTAATTAGCAGTAGAACCCACAGGTAAACTGGTAAACACTTTGGACACGTTTTAATCATAGATCTAGTATTCTAATACGAAAGTGTGTTTGTGTGTTTGTTTGTTGGTTTGTCTTTAAATCACGCCGCAACGGAGCCGGTAAAGACGTGCCGCCAAGCGATCAAGCGTTCCGGTACGATGCCGTGTAGAAACCGAATAGGGGTATGGGTTTAATATAACTACCATGCCCCTAACAGGTTAGCCCGCTACCATCTTAGACAGCATCATCACTTACCATCAGGTGAGATCTAACAAGGGCTAACTTGTAGTGGATAAAAAAAAACGGATCGACGTGATTTTTGGCATGGGTATTGGGTATGGTTAAGAACCTGGAGAGTGACATTGGCTACTTTATATCCCGCAAAATTAAGGAGTTCCCGTGGGATTAAAAAACTGAAACCACGCGAACGTAGTTGCATAGGCAAGGCTTATGCTACTTATAAATAATGTTTATTTTGTTGATGAAAATTTTACCTATAGTACAATTAAACTTTTTACTACATAGATGAACATTACATTATAAAAAGAAATGTTTTGGGCTCTGTATCGATTTATAAAGCCTCCTCTTGCTAATAAAATTTTCAAAAAATATTTGTGAGGGAATCGTCCAATTACAGCTTTATTACAAGTTGGCATAGGTGCGAAATTTATGTTAAAGTTCAGCGGTTGAACCTATCAGTTGAATTACCTAGATAATAGTGCCCCTATAATCAATAATCTAATCCGTATAAAATTATGTCTGTCTGCTACGCTTTCATGGCCCATCTGTTCAACCAATTTTAACGAAATTTGGTAAAGTGATAGATTGCATCCCGGCTACTTTTTATATTTTTTATACCGGATAAAAAAAACAAATCCACGCGGATAAAGTTGCGGATATTTTCTAGTAATCCCTTATTTACCGAAATAATTGGTTACCTACGAGTATATATATTCCGTACAGTTGTAATCTCGCGTTAATTATCGTGCCGATCTCCGGTGATGAAGTGCTCTCCACGTTAGATTAGCCTTTGTCCGCTAATGATGGATGAAAGAGGGTGACTTCGAATTTGTTACACTTTAAGTTATAGGCGACAGCGGGTGAACATATGTATAGGGTTTACGTAGGGCGTGGTAGAGTCTTGACATATCATAAGTGACAGACCTCACAAGTGGTTCTACGTGAAATACATCAATTCCCAATGATGGGTCTTGTTTTGCTGTGTGCAAGGCAACAAGCCGTGTTTTTGCTGTGATTCACTCGATTTTTTATACTACAAAACAAGGTTGCCAAACGACATTACATGTTTACAAGTTAAGGTATTGTGATGTCGTAGAACCTATTCTATGCAAATGCTGCAAATGAATTTTATTTTGGGAATCATAGTAAAATACCTAGGTGCAAGGTCCCATTACAATACAATACAATATCCTTTATTTACATGAATAGAGGTACATTGTAAGGAAACGCAACAAACCTATCACATGTATGAATTAAATTATTTCGTGACTTTTTTATATGGAAACTTACATTGCCACAAAGCCTAGTCCTAGAGTCAATACTGGTTGGCCCCATAGAAATCCATAAACTTTTCTTCGTGCTGCAATGCTCAAAAACAAGCTTTTTTACTCATAGCATTTTAATGTTTGATTCTTTGAACATGGTTTTTTTCTATGCACGTTGAAGGTATAATTTTAGTTTTGCACAATAGGTTTTTTTAATCACGTGTCATAACTGTTCTAAGACCGTAATTTACAAGCCAATTCAAAGACAGGTTATTAAAGAATGTTACCAGCTGAAAGCTTGTGACCTGTTCCACGCACAGTTTCGTTAAGGTTTCACGGGGCCTCAGTTAATTCGTCCGGGTTAATCTTGCTCGCTGTTCGAGTGTGGTCAGAGTACCGGTACCATGGGGCATTGTCAAGCATTCATGGGACGGTGATGTGGGACGAGTGCTTTTAATTCGTACACGGCAAGTAATTAGCGAGTGTTCGAGATGCTTCATTGTTTGGCTATGTATTATTTATGAGGACTTGTAATGGTGTGTACATAAGTGATATTGGGTACTTTGATTTGAAGGTGTGTATATTGTGAAGGCACGTGCAATTCTGGTGGTGTATATTTTTACTCTGAGAGGCGGGGTCTTTAAGTATTAAAATCTAGTAAAGTGTACATTTAGTATTATTATGGTAATAAGATTAGATTAAATATCATAATACTAGTTATAATGATATTGCAATTTAAACAGCAACAGGCAATATAGTAGTTATAAAAAACCTTAGAAATAACTGATAAATCTTCAGGTTAATTCAAATTCAGAAACTCTCTACGGTGTTTTAAAGTTTTTTTAGGTTGCACTAATATAATATTATTCAACTCATGCTTTAGGTATCAGCTCATCAATCTGACTTTGTTCAAACAAAATTCTTAACGGTTTTCTAATTTAAACGATATGGTTTATTTTATTTTTATACGTAACTTGTTTATACGTTTAAGGCCCTGTGTAGCGTAAAAGGGGGTTTTTAAAAGCAGTGTATCCATCAAACGGTGACATAATGTATGCTTGTAAAAATAATGTGCTGTTTTCAAGACCTTTGAGTAGCCATTGACGCATCTCAAAACACAATTTAAAAAAAATATCTGCAATGAAATTTATTTTAAACATACCTCTTAATTTACCTTTTAAAGCAATTTTTCTCCTTATTGAAACCAATAATTAGCACAAGAAATATGAGATAAAATTCATATTTCTAAATAAGACACATTTTCGGATTCATTTGTATTGAAAAGTAAATATTAATTTTTTTACAAAATATTATTACATACATTTTTTTGCGACATGCGCTTGCTCGATTTCGACCCCCGCGGGCCTGTGTTTTTCATCTCGTGAGCTCACAGCGCCTTAAGCTACCACCGGTTCGGAAAGCAGACTTAACTGAGAAGAACTGGGGAAAACCCCAGGATTTGTTTGTTGCCCAGTATATAATATTATACAATACACAATTACGTCATTAATATGGAAAGTTTTTGCCATAGACATAGGATTTTTTCGCTACGCTCAAGTCATAGTAGTATGTAATAGTTAGTACATTCTAAGTCTATGGTTTTTGCAATGTGAAGCAGATTTATATTTTGGTAAAGTATTTACGCTAATAAGTATTAAAACTGTGTCTGTGTATGTTCGTCTCACATGCACAGTTTTAATACATAATATTATAAATGCGAAAGTTTGGATGTATGGATGTATGGATGGATGTTTGTTACTCAATCACGCCCCAACGGCTGAACGGATTTGGCTGAAATTTGGCACAGATAGTTATAGTCTGGAATAGCACATAGGCTGATTTTTATCCCGGGAAATTAAAGAGATCCCGCGGGAACCAAAAAACCTCAGACCACGCGGACAAAGTCGCGGGCATTCGCTAGTACTTAATATTTCATAAAAGAGGCCTTTTTTTTGACCATACAATTTTGACAGATTAATATAATAAGGAAAATTTCAGTGTTAGTTTTACAGTTTTTTAAATTCTATTCTATTTTCTAGGACCCAAGTGTAGGTGTCCCCTCTATCAGAATGGTCCTTTCAGGCTATAATTGACACGTAGCCAATTTGTCAAGTTGGTACAATAGGCAGCCTTCGCCAGAGGAAGAAGACAAATGGACAGACTGACACGACAGATACCACAATAAGATAATATATTTTATAATATATTATATATTTGTTGTTTGTAACAAAGCCCTGGGACTGATGACAGTGGGAGTTAAATAAATACTAATATGATTTCTAATAAGGTTATGTAGATTTGGGTTGTTTTTTAAATCCCGGAACTCTGGTTTTCCGCGGTAAAAGTATATGTCCTTGCGGGATGCAACCTATTTATTATAAAAATTTCGTCAAAATCGGTAGAACAGATAGACAGATAAAATATATAGATAGACAGACATTTTTTCCAATCCATGCTAATATTTTTTTTTTTTTATCCACTACAAGCTAGCCCTTGACTGCGATCTCACCTGATGGTAAGTGATGATGCAGTCTAAGATGGTAGCGGGCTAACCTGTTAGGGGCATGACAGTTATATTAAACCCATACCCCTTCGGTTTCTACACGGCATCGTACCGGAACGCTAAATCGCTGGGCGGCACGTCTTTGCCAGTAGGGTGGTAACTAGCCACGGCCGAAGCCTCCCACCAGGCAAGACCAGGGAAAATTCAGAAATTATAAATTCCCAAATTGACCCTGCCGGGGATCGAACCCAGGACCACAGCGCTACACACTGCGCCACGGAGGTCGTCAGATTAATGTTTATTCTGTCTGTCTGTCAGATACACTTTCAAGGCCATAAAGTTAGTATATAGCCTAACTCTATGTTCACGGCCCATCTGTTTAACCGATTATAAGGTTTTGGTACAGAGATAGGTTGCATCTCGGGTAAGGGAAAATAAAGAGTAGAGATAATTTCTCTACTTAGGAAAGATAGAAGTAAATACACTATACGATAATTTCCTGTCATTTTTTAAACAAAATAGATACGAAAATAGATAGAGAAAGATACGAAAAATTAAAAAATGCCATGCCAATAGAATACGGGGGATCCGTAGCAATGTTATATGCTCGCAGGCAATCTTCTGAGATATGACAAAGGGAAGTGAGAATATCCCGTATATCAATTTCCAATAAGTATGGCCATTAATTTGGCGATATTTCCAAAAGATTTCACCCCCTCTGCACTGTGGATATTATTTACGACGCATGCGTCCTGCGGCGCCGGAGGTCGCCGAACATCGTAGCAAAGATTAAATTATTCATGAAGATGCGACAATTTAAATCAACTCTGAAATAAATAATGCCTTTATACATGTATGTAACGGAACCATTGACCCAATAGGGATGATGCCTATATCAAAAATAAATTATTTCTAACTGATTATTAAATAGTGGGTCTTCTAAAATTCACATCCTCGGTTAGGTTTAAGTTTGATAACCATTATAAAATATAGATTAAAGAAAAAAGTGCGTTGAAATTTGATGACGTCAACTATTGTGATTTTCATACAATGCCATAGTAGAAGTGCGTTTGATAAAGAGTTGCTGATTTGATTGAGTTGTCATCATCCCTATTGTGTAAGCAAATCGTAATAATTTGTAGACATCTATGACCTCCGATAAACAGGTCGAATTATCCGTTTGACACAATAAAAAAAACGATTGCGATTTTCTTACACGATCGGGGGCCATAATGATATAAAGCCATATAGAGGGAATAAACAGGCTTGAAGTGGCAAACGGTAGATACCTACCTACGATACCTACCTGCCTACCTAACCTACGATATGCTACGACGACCTTCTCGTAGAGCTTGGCTCGTAGCTTTAGTTTAAGATGTCGTACTGATTATCACCATTATATTGTTACTCGTTTAAGTTATAAATAACCGAACATCAATAAGTGTAGTATATCTACCTAAATTGAATAAACTTTCTTTGACTTGACTTGTTGTAACGAACTTTTTCTTTCAGCTCCCGTTGTGTACACGCAAGTTCTATAAAAACTTTCTAGCTTTTTCCTATGAATCCAAGTCTTTTCAATTTAATCGAACATTGATTCAAGATTTTCAGGAGCTAATAAAAAAAATAAGAGGAGGTAATTAAAATATATAGATTGGTTGGATTGGTTTGGTACAAGTTGGCCATCTATCTGAATATGCTTAATACCTTACTCTATGCCTAATATTTATCGCGTCTCTCTTTTGTCTTCATCCAAACATTATACAAAAACGTAAAGCCTCCACATCTCTATAACAATCAAATAGGGTTCAAAATCCCCTGGTTTTGTTATTTAAAGACATTAATAGGGAAAATCTAGCCATTGTTCGTGACAGTCGGTTCGGAATCGTCGCCCTTTTGGTAATGAGTTGTTAGGAATTCGGGCCAACAATTATTTATATGCCATCGTTTGTATGGTAATGGGGATTATGCATTAATATTAAAATTTATAGGTTCTACGGATAATGATCGCGGATAAAAATATAACTTGCTATGTTTGAAGCAATCGATAATTTATTATTTAATTTCTTTAAATGCATATTGCTCAGAAAAATTTTATATGCGTGCCCGAAAATTAAATTTCTCAAATGTTCATCCCTACTATGAATGAATTTCTAATAAATTCCGTTTATTATAAGTAGTTTTCGCGCAGCGATGAAAATGTTAACCTCGAAACTGACCTGTAGATTTCCAAGATGGCAAAATTAAAAACAAAGAACATAATATATGAAAACAAAACACATAGGATTGTAGTTGACTCGTAGTGCTCTTATAAGTACCTATTATATGTATTTAAAGTATACCACCTTTCATTCATTCACTTCGAGTTAAAAATTTATTTGTACGATGAATTAATTCGAAACAATCATCGTTTAACTTGTCCAAGTTTATATAACGGGGAAATTGTTTGATCAGGGCAACCCGGATGTGACGTCATTTATCTGGCGTCATTTGCCGGAAACGCTTCTATTTACCCGGCCCGTTTCGGATATTAGGCGATTTTTAACCTCTATTATTGTTGTAGGTATAAGTTATTTTAGAGTTCCGCGCGAATGCATTACTAGAGGCGTTATGGCGCCTTTACATTATGTCGGTTTGGCTGTATTCGGTTACCGTTTTTTTTATCCACTTCAAGTTAGCCCTTGACTGCGATCTCACCTGATGGTAAGTGAAGATGGTAGCGGGCTAACCTGCAGTTATATTAAACCCATACCGTTTCTACACGGCATCGTACCGGAACGCCAAATCGCTTGGCGGCTATGCCGGTTGGTGGGTAACTAGCCACGGCCGAAGCCTCCCACCATAATATAAATTATGATTCGGTTAGCCACATTGATCGCAGCTCGTTAACGTTGACCGACCCAATGTAAAAGTTATTACGGTAGTTAATACGGTTGACCGTATTCGGTCATAACTCACATCCGACTTATAACCGATAACTTGCTGTTGGGCGAAAACCGAATACGGTCCAACGAATTCGGTCGCCGACGATAACAGAATAATAATTTATTTATTTATTTTTACAGGAACTTCTAGAAAAGCGCATCAAGCAGTTAGAAGATCAATTAGAAGAGGAGAAACGGCGCACGCAGCGCGAGCGCATGGCCGTCACCAAGCTGCAAAACAAATTGATAAAGGTAAGAGTAATTTTGAAGAAAATTTTGTGCCCGCGACTTCGTACGCCTGGGACTACGATTTTGAAAACTCGCGTGGGAATGCTTTGATAAGCTTTGGATAAAAAGTAACATATTACCTTACCGTAGACCATCACCGGAATAAAATCTTTATACCAAATTTCGTTGAAATTGAAAAAAAGGCGGGAAATCGTATCAGACAGACAGGCAAACACTTTCGCATTCATATTACCTACTAGTAGTATGATTGCAAGTTGCAACTAGGTAGTAGGTACTATAGCAAACATAGCCAGATCTCGTATGCTTTTTTTATGGATTAATCGGTTGGCTGCATTATTACTTGCCAGCAATTGTGATTGACAATTGCTGGCAAGTAATAATGCTGCCTAAGGTAGAGCGCGCTTTACTATTTCTTTCTATTGAAATAAATCCAAGGATAAACATAGCCAGATTTTACCAAACGATTCGATATTTGAAGAAAATGCAATATATTTGTATTATTTTTGACACCGTCTTCTTTGTTTTTTATTTTCAAATCACCAAATCCTTTTTAAGTGCTAAGTTCTTTAGAATTGTAAGATTCGATGAAATGAAAAAGCGACACTAAAAAGAGTTAAACATATTCATAATAGGATTTAGCCTGCGAGAGAATACAAGTTATATTTATTTCATTCTCTCGTAGGCTTCTTATCCGAGGTTTCAATGCCGTGTGTGAATTTCACATACACACTTTTTTATGGATTAATCGGTTGGCTGCAATCAGAATTGCTGGCAAGTAATGATGCAGCCTAAGGTGGAGCGCGCTTTACTATTCCTTTCTATTGAAATAAATCTCAGGATATCGAATTCAATAAAAAACTAATTTTCCTAATAGCAATTTATTAATCATAAGATTTGAAAGGGATTTAGTACCTATCTGTATTAAAATTGTTTGCATTAGGTGTAGGATTTTCCACGGGAGATATTTCAAAGTGTGAGTGCTTGATTGATTCTTTGTTTACCGAAATCAGAGAGTATTTTAAGGGGTAGGGAAAATTGAGGGAGGGGGGTATAATCCCGGCTCCATTGTTCAATATTTCCTTTCAAATTGAAACAATTACTTGGAGCTTTGTTTACCGACTTAATAGATAATAGGTACCTAACTACATTAGATATTTTGTTAACTAAACATATTATCACTATTATTTTATATTACTAGGTAAATTATACTAATATATTACTATATTATTACTATTATTACTAGGTATATTATTCCAGATGATGTCTGTGACTTCATCCACTTGGATTAAGTTTTTTTTAATTCCAGCAGGAACTCCGTAGTTTTCCGGAATAAAAAGGAACCTATCTTCACACTCCAGGTGTGATCGAAACTTTAATCCGACAACTCCTTGTGACGTGATTGAAGCAAATATACACAAACCAACAAGCTAATCTTGACTAATATTATAAATGCGAAGCTTTGGATGGGTGGATAGACTTATGGAATATGGATGGATAGACTTATGTTTGTTACTCAATCACGCCAGAACGGCTGAACGGTTCTGGATGAAATTTGGCACAGAGATAAATTATAGTCTGCAATAACACAGGCTACTTTTTTCCCGGAAAATTGAAGAGCAAAAAACCTAGACGAAGTCGCGGGCGTCAGCTAGTCAACCAATATTTTTCACATTTATACTAAGCAAATACATGGCCTAAAAACAAATTACGTTTCCCATCAACTTATACACTATATTTTACATGATACCAAGTAAATACCATATTTCTATTAGCATGGCGTTCTGCTGATGTCAATATTTGGCTTCTATTAATTAATACCTCTGGCAGCTAGGGGGTAAGGGGTTATTACATGCGTTATCGTAACTCTCCCGAGGCGTAGGAAGTTAAAGAATGCCGAGTAATAGAATTAAATAGCTCTTTATTGACGATATTTTCTAACTCGATGATGATAATAAATTAAATTAAATTAAATTAAATGATGTTAATAGTATAACAGAATGCATGAAATATTCCTATCAAAATATGTACATAAATATTCACTTTAAAGGTAATTAGTTAATAATTATATATATATTATAATTATGCTATTAAAATAAAGTATCAGGAAAATATAATTGCCAATTTAGAGCTGTTCATAAATGCTGCTGATTTAAAAGAAAGAAAAATTAATTTAAAAATGTTCAATGAATTCTACGTAAAGAATAAAAAAATGATAAAAAAGTGTGTGTGTGCAATTTACTCACGGCAGAAGTGAAACTTCAGAAAAGTAGCCTACGAGAGAATGAGATAAATTTAACTTGTATTCTATCGCATACTCTCGCAGGCTCAATCCTCTTTATGAATATGTTTGTCCCTTTTTGGTGTCGCTTTTTCGTTTCGTTGAATTTTAAAATCACAACGACTGTAAATAAGTCTGACTTCAAAAATTACACAAAGCATAATAAAGTTTAAATTTTTTCATACGGCTCCCCAAAATATTGGCCTACGGAAAGTTTATATTTATTTGTAGGTACGTAACGTTTCCAACAGAGTGTTGAATCGAAAATAACCCGCAACAATAAAAAATTTAAAACATGGCGAATTGTTTTTATCTGCCAACTCGTCTGGTCAAACCCGATGGGAGATGGCGCAAAATTGATTGGATGCGTTTTCATTGTATCGCATACGTCTGATGATTAGCTGAATTAGACGAGTCGAAGGTTTTGTTACTGGATGATGCCCTTGTCTTCGTCCGCAAGAATTTTAGGTTATTTAAATCCTGGGATAAAAATCCTATAACCATCTCTAGCATGCAAGATATATATGCCTGTCTAAATCGATTGTAGGTCGGCGGATGGCTTGAAAATCAAATTTTTGAAGTGAAACTTCTTTAGAATCATTGTGATTTGAAAATTCGATGAAACAAAAAGCGACACTAAAAAGAGACAAACATATTCATAACAGGCTTTAGCCTGCGAGATAATAAGATAGAACACAAGTTATAGGTATTTGTCTCATTATCTCGTAGGCTACTTTTCTGAAGTTTCACTTCTGCCGTGTGTGAATTGCACTCACACACTTTTTTTGTCTAATTATTTGTGCAATTCATTGTATCTCCACGGTGCCTAATTTTTCAATCTTTATGCAGCTCGAATAAAATGACTTCCTTATACATTTCGTATGTATATAGTAAGTACAGAATAGCACAGTACCTACTGACGTACTATTACTATTTACTGTAGTAAAAGTACCACAATAGAAATTCTCGGTGTATCAATATTATCTAACAGATGTATTGTAATATGAAAATCAGAGCGGTGATATTTTGGCGAGTTATTGTTCAACGTTTCCAAATAGTCGTTATGATAACCGTTACTTTTATAATTAAAGAGCGGAAATATTTCAGAAATAGAAATGCACCATATGGACGAACCGAGAATAAGCGGGAATTTAAAAAAAAAGTGAAACAGGACGAAAGGTTTTTGTATCTTCCGCCCTCGCTTGGCTCATCAAACCCCGATGAGAGTTGCGCGCGGCGTGAAATTGATTGGAAACGTTTTCATTGTTTTGTGTACGTCTTCCGGTTATTAGCCGAATACCGATTTGGTGCCGAATTTTTGTTCTTTGATTTTTTGGGTCCTGTTTCGATTTTAATTGAAAATTGATAGTAGACCTACACAAACTTACTACAATACTACAATCGGTTAAAGCAGTATTGTTTCAAAATGACAGTTTTAGGTCACGTACCTTGACGTCCCCTCAAATAAGGATTTTAAATCTGAAACACGAACGTTTACAATATTAAAACGTAGTGTCAACAAACCTGGACAGGATTTCTTCTTTTTTTCTCGATGAGAAGTTAACTTATAGTAAGAGAACGGGAGTTAATTAAAACCACGGCTCAAGCCACTACGCTAAACTACTTTCGCCTGGTGGGAGATTTCGCCCGTGGCTAGTTACCACCCTACCGGCAAAGACGTGCCGCCAAGCGATTTAGCGTTCCTGTACGATGCCGTATCGAAACCGAAGGGGTATGGGTTTAATATAACTGCCATGCCCCTAACAGGTTAGCCCGCTACCATCTTAGACTGCATCATCACTTACCATCAGGTGAGATCGCAGTCAAAGGCCAGCTTGTAGTGGATAAAAAAAAACTACCTGCAGTGTTCTGATAGTATAAGAATGGATTTTGAGGACAAAGTAACGATTAATGTGTATTTTGTCTGAATTTAATGCTATGGCAAGAGCCAACTAATTTAGTTCAGTGTCGTCGTCAACCGATAGACGTCCACTGCTGGATATATAGAACACTTGTAGCTGTTCTGTGTCGTTGTCAACTAATAGACGCCCACTGTTGGACATATAGGACACACGTCGCAGTCTACACCGCCTGAAGCCAGCGGTTCCCTGTGACTCGTTTGATGTCATCCGTAGTAGGGTCAAGTCTGCAGCGGCGCTTGCGTTATGAATGTCGGTCACTTTAGCCCCCTTATTCTCTAAATCAGTGGCTATCATGGATGTAGATGGCTATCACAAAATGAAAGCCACTGAAATGTAACCTTCAGACCATAGAGTAACTTAACATAGCTCTTATAATCGTCCTCTGAGTGACTCTTAAGCTTTTATTACAGTCCACTCAATCTTATAAACAGTTTAGTTTGAACAGACGCTTTGCTTGTCCAGTTCAAGCTAAACTCAAATATAGTCTGCCGTTTGCGGTGGTCCGCTGAGGGCGGAGTGTTGTTTGTTGAGACGTTTGCGCCCTACGGCTAAGCAAATACTTCATGACAGACGGTTCAACACAAGTTCGACTACTACAGTATACTATTTTCGTGTATGCCCACGCAAGAGCCATTATTTGGAAGCTTAGCAAATTCGAAAAAAAAACTATGCTTGGAAGGACCCCGAAATGATTTCTAAATGATAAATGATAAATGAATGAGCATTCTATTTTATAACAAAATTCCACAACCTATCTTAAACTTGCCTTTACACAAGTTTGTTGTGGGGGGGTAAGAAGTCCATTAAAATTATGCTCCTGAAAAAGGCTTATTATACTGTTAAAGATTACGTAAATGACAAAGGAGCATGGATTTGACTCGCTCCAGCAATGCTAAGGACAGCTGTTACTTATGTATTTTACAATTTAATGAAATTGTAAATTATTATTATTTTTTCAAAAGAGCAACCGCCGAGTTTCTTGCTGTTTCTTCTCGGTAGGAATGTCATTCCGAACCAGTGGTAGATTCACTTGACGATTCAAAAGTACTTATAAAAGTTTATTTGAATAAAAATAATTTTGAATTTTGAATTTGAATTTGAATGGTTTATTTATTTCATGTAGGACAACTTGTGCCACTTATGATACAAGTCAAGACTCTACCACCGGTTTCAACTAAGAAGAGCCGGCAAGAAACTCAGCAGTTGCTTTTTTTTTAAAAAGAAAAAGGTTACAATAAGAAAACAATGCAACACATACATCACGTTACAAGTAGGTACTCCACTGACTTGTGGCTCACTGGATGCGAGGCCGGTTGCTTCCATGCAACTTTGTCATTCAAAAAATCATCGATAGTGTAATAACCTCGACATAACAAATGTTGTTTAACAGTCTTTTGTAATAGCAAACCTAGAACTGTGCGCCTAAGTTCTTCCCCAGGATGTAACCTACCTCTATACCAAATTTCATCCAAACTGGTTGAAAAAATGGGCCGTTCAGTAGCTGACAGAAACACTTTTGCATTTATAATATTAGTATGCAAGTAGGTATGTTATGTTTATAAGCTAATTTTGCTAAATACTAAATAAAATATAAAATTAGGTAAATTTTCAGTCCACTGCCAATTTAAACAGTGTCGCTTATATGCCTGAAACACCGACATGGATGTATGATCAAAGTTTTCCACGCATCGTACCCACCACGTCGCGGGTTGGTAGATTAAATCCGTAGATTATTTACCTATCTGTTTCAGCATATCTTAATGGGAAGGTTAATTACAACTTCGTAGGCATAAGGGAAGCTATATATAGTCCAGAATCTGGTACGAAGAGACTATACATCTTGGTGGCACAAAATATGTTATGCAAGTAACAAAATACAGACCGAACTGGGAACCAGGGACTGAAAAACAGATTCATAAAGGTTGCAGAAATATAAGTGTTACAGAATGAAAGTGTAACAGAATCGAATCTGTAACCCTTTTGAATGTGTTTTTAATTCTGTTAACCCGAAACACTTATATTTCTGTAACAGAAACGAATCTGTAACAGAAATGAAAGTGTTTTAAAGTATAGCCGAAATAGCGACGTTGCCAAATTTACTGTTGACGCGTATTCAAATTTGAACCTAAGGTCTAGCACCGTTGGTTGAAATTGTTTTATGAAAAACATGGAAATGATGTGTCAGTATCTGTGAAGTCCGATGAAGTGAGAAGAACGCGTTGTCAAACCGTGCAGTTTGTTAGGGCACGTACCTATTAAGGTTACAGATAAAAACACTTATTAACAGAAATAAACGGTTACAGATTGATTGGGTTACAGTATCGTTGCTGTTTCCGTTATAAGTGTTTCTGTTTTATAACAATTTCGAAAAACGGTGTTTAAACCCCTTATTTCGGTTACTGTTTCAGTCATTACTGGGAATACACCCTCGGACCTATTACTATTAAAAGAAATAGGAACTTACATTTCTTTTGAATTACGTTCAAAATAAATGTTTCACTATCATCTTTCATACCTTATTTTACTATTATTATAAACTAGATGATGCCCGCGACTTCGTCCGCGTGGATTGAGGATTTTTGATTCCCGCGGGAACTCTTTAATTTTCCGGGATAAAAAGTTATGTCCTTCCCCTGATTATAAACTATCCCTATACCAAATTTCATCGAAATCGGCTTAAGAGACAATTTTTTTGGATTCCCGCGGAAACTCTCAAATATTCCGGGATTAAAAGTAGCCTATGTCCTTTATCTTGATATAAACTGTCCCTATGCCAAATTTCATCAAAATCTGTTGAAGAGACTATTTTTGGCTGAAATTTGTCACAGATAGGCTGGAATAGCACATTGGCTACTTTTTATCCCGGAAAATTAAAGAGTTTCCGCGGGAACCGAAAAACCTCAAATCACGCAGACGAAGTCGCGGGCATCCGCTAGTGGTAGATAAATCAGAAAGTGCATTTTGTATTAGGAAAACATACTAAGATTATAGAAAATCTACCCTAATATAGCATTCCCAATGCAACATTGTATAGTTGTCTATGTGATTTGGTTGCCTGGCAGAGATCGCTTAAAAACGATAAGGCCGCCAATTGTACCGACTTACTATTTTTTATTTTTTTTTGTTTATTGTTACTGATTATTTATGTTATGTGTACAAAAAAGAGTATTTCATGCAACATTTACATAATTCATTATCCAACTGTTTATATCCAACATAATTAACATTTAAGGTGTTCTCAAACTAATTAAGATTCCGACCTCCCTTCGTCTAGACGCACTTTGTCCTTCAATGAGAAAATGTGAAGTGGGAATGCGAAAAATAGACGACATTGTGTGTGCGCTGCGATCCAGCTCATTACCACATCCTAAACGGTTTCATTCCAGACTTATTTCGCTTTTGTTGTCATTTTTAGAATACCTGAAGATGTACCTGACTAATATTTTATTAATAATGTGATGTTAATAATTATTATTGATTTAGATACTATATTTCCACTACAGCCTATTAACGTCCCACTGCTGGGCACAGGCCTCCACTCTCATAGGAGAGAGGGAATTAGAGCTTAGACCCACCACGCTGCTCCAATGCGGGTTGGCAGGCTTTAACGACTATTATCATGTTAGTGATAATAACCGGGACCGACGGCTTAACGTGCTCTCCGAGGCACGGGGGTGGAACACCGTCAACTTCCAACTCCGGGCTGGCACTGAGAATTGAAAAACCCAATACCAATTTATTTTTTGCCCGACCGGGAATCGAACCCAAGACCTCGTGATCCGCAGTCGACTATGCTAACCGCTAGACCAACGTGGCAGTTTAGCTAGTGTAATATAAAACGTTAAATACGTTTTATAAAAAACATAAGATTAGATACCTTTTAGTATTATAAATGTTAAAGTTTGGATATTTGTTACTTCTTCACATCATAGTGGCTGAACCAATTAGCTGAACAATGGAGATAGGTTATACCTTTAGGTCAAGTAAAATTTTCAGCCTTGTTATCCCAAAATCTGATTGTTTTTGATTTTTGCTGCTCAGTGGTTTCTAGGTCGAGTATTTCTTTTAGCAAAGGCCCTTTTCCTGATAAAATAAAATAATTTGATTCAGTTTGATTGGTGAAAATTGTGTGTGATCAAAATCTAGCTATAAACTCATAATAGATACGAAAATTTCTCCAAACCAAAATAGCACTGTGTAATTATTAATTAACTTACCCAACAATGTATGTCTATTGATGATTTGACTGATGAATGTAACACGATCATTCAACGTCTTAAACAGACACTCATGGGCTTTTAAAAGACCCTCAGTACCATGAATAAACAAGGAAGAAGTTACCATAATACCACGGATATTATTACTCTTTGATATCGCAAATATCCGTAGCAAATACCAGTGGAAATGAATCAATCCCTCTCTCTAATTACCCGCGGTATGCGTCAAAGGCGGCGCGCGCGCAGGAATCCGCGTGACGAATGCGATTAGATGGTCCTTCGAGCCGGATGTTTTGCGGCTCTCTTTACATTTCCTCTCCCTACTTTAAAGGCTTATCTACAAACATCTGCTCAGTATAATTTGAACTTTAAACTGTCAGCCAATGAATTTATTTCGGATCGTTAAATCGCAACTTGAAATGATTGAACTGCTATGCAACTTATCTAACTGACATAAGTACAATTATAACTCGTAGTGTAATTCAAGCTCTATAATTTAAGCCATAAGATATATTTTAAATGTTTAAGTCCTATTTTTTAAATGAGACGATAGATCAGTGATCGTTTTAACCAAGTTTGCACCTTAAGTGTGGGTGCTAAAGTATGTTTTTAGTTGTGGGTGTGGAAATAGTGCAGTTGGACGATGTCCAGATTGTCATTCCTCACCTAAATATTTATCTGATTTGTTTTGATTGCAGCAAAGTCGCACCTGTGTCAGTTTAATTGGATGTTTCGCGATTAAGTTTACGTTTACTGCTATAATTGTAGGTTATTATTTTACTTTATGCTCTTGCATAGTGCCAATGCGTTTATCAGCTCTTCAGATATTATAAAATTGTAATCTGGAGTGCTTTTGGCATTGATTCTAATCTGAATTCTTAATTTCTTTCTTTCCATAATTATACTGATGTTGTATTTTTTATGCCAAATAGTTTCTGGGGTGCGTTCTTTTCGTATTTTCCTTATTTTATTAAAATGCATTAAGTTTATAGGGTAGATGCCCACTGCTAGGTCTTTTGAAAAGAGATCCACAGAACATGGTCATGAACTTACCACGTGTGTCCCCCAAATAGGGGTATGAGTTTAATGTAACTAAGTACCTACCTGCCATACCTAACCCGTTGTCCTATGTGAGCGACAAACACGACACCGCGACTCGATACGACGCTACTTGACCGTATAAAACAGGAGTTGACCCTTTACGTGGCCTACATTGTCGCGTAGACAAGTTTGTCATTTTCTATGGTGTCGTAACTCGTATGGCCTCGCGTCGCGTCGCGTCGCCTCGCTTCTATGGCTCATCTAGGACAAAGGGTAACAGATCAGCCCGCTACCATCTTAGGCTACATCATCACCTGTCAGGTGAGACAGCTGTCAACGGCTAAATTGTAGTCAAATAAAAAAATAAAGGCCAATCTCCTTCGTGCCTCCCTCAAGTTACTCGACATTGGCAAAGTGCACTGTGCTGTTTTGGCACTACTGAAAGCCAAAAACCAAGAAAAGAAGAAGAAGAAGAAAAAAATAAAGACTCTCAGCTATTCTCTTAAAATAATCTGTTCAGTTTTGTTAAGTTAACATCAAAATAAGTAACACTTAAAATACCTGAGAGACGTTTAAAAATAGTAGTCATATTTTCACAGTAAGCAGTTAAACCTAATTTGACTAGGTCATTAGTACGGCAACTATTTGAGTAAAGCAATCAAACGTAGTAATAATCGTTAACATCCCTTCCTAATCAAACTTGGGGGATTCAATTAGTAAGCGAGATGACCCGTCCCTGTTTGAGACAAGATCTTTATACGCTTTACCCTTCCTTGTATACACACTTGCTGTAATAAACGCAGCAGTTTATCCTAAGTTCAATATTATAATATTAATTGGGATATAAATAAAAAGAAAAATAAAAAAGTTTTAATTATTCCTCACATAACTTCCGTTAATTACATTTACATTTTAGATTACATTTTAAATATAAAAAAAATTGAATAATATGCTAAGATATATATTAAAAAATACGCTTGGCCTTCCTTGTATACACACTTGCTGAAATACCTAATCGCATATTTTTTATTTCACATAATATTTGCAATATGCTAAGGTATAAATTTTATAAAACCGTTTCCAGTGGGTAGTGGTGAGCGCTATTTAGTTACTAGGTGATACCCGCGACTTCGACTGCGTGGTTTAAGTTTATTTTAATTTCCGCAGGAACTCCTTAATTATTTTCCGGGATAAAAATTACCCTACGTCACTCTCCAAGTCCATTGCTCTCTTACGGCGTGATTGAAAGACCACAATAAACCAACAAACAAACACACTTGTGCATCATACTAATGCGTTTATAATATTAAGCGTTTATATTATTATTTTAGTGTGTTTGTTTGTTGGTTTATTGGTTTGTTGGTTTGTCCTTCAATCACGCCGCAACGGGGCAACGGATGGACGTGATTTATGGCATGGGTATAGTTAAGGACCTGCAGAGTGACATAGCTACTTTTTATCCCGGAAAATTAAGGAGTTCCCGCGGGAATCAAAAAAACTTGAACCACGCGGACGAAGTCGCGGGCATCAGATAGTTTATAATATTATTAGTAAGTCTGTGATGAAAGCTGCGCGTCACGGCTATGGCGTTATTGAAATGACTTCATTCGGTTACGATTATAAAAATACTAGATGATTCCCGCGACTTCGTCCGCGTGGATTAAAGTTTTTTGATTCCCGCGGGAACTCTTGAATTTTCCGGGATAAAAAGTAGCCTCCTTCCCCGGGATACAACCTATCCCTGTACCTAATTTCATCAAAATCGGTTGAACAGATGGGCCGTGAAAGCGTAGCAGACAGACAGACAGATAGACAGACAGACACACTTTCGCATTTATAATATTAGTATGGATGACTCTTCTTTTGGTGCTGTCAGATAAAAAGTTATTCCATGACATATATCTACCGCTTTGCTTAGCTGCTACAGAGTGGTTTTAAAATCTGAGCTTTAAATTAAAGCCCGTGCGTAAAATGTAAGGAGTGTTTCTCCTTTGTAATCTCGTATCTGCAGTCTCTATCTCTCGCCTTGTAATTATTTCTCGCACGTCTAATGAGCTATGTGATATATTATGGACGACATACTTATATAAGATTATACAATTTCAAAGGATTTTATACCATCTTTGTCTCTGTCGTTCATTACATTATCTCAACTACGAGTGGGTGGATGATGCCCGCAACTGGGTCGACGTGGATTTTGGCTTTACAAAACTCAAGGGAACCCTTCGATATTCCAGTACCAAATATCCTATTTATAGGCTATTTTTTCGAGATATTGATTTTAAACAAATCCACTAGGAAGAAGTCGTGGGAATCATCTAGTCTATACTATAATATTATAAATGCGAAAGTTTGGATGGATGTATGGATGAATGGATGTTTGTAACTCATGTCACGCCAGTACGGCTGAACGGATCTGCATGAAATTTGGCACAGAGTTAGATTATAGTCTGGATTAGCACGCAGGCTAACCACACCAAAAAACCTCAACCACGCGGACGAAGTCGCGGGCATTCGCTACTCCATAATAATAGTATACTAGCTCCTACCCGCGACTTCGTCCGCGTTGATTGAGGTTTTTTGATACCCTCGGGAACTCTTTTATTTTCCAGGATAAAAAATAGCCTATGTGCTATTCCAGACTATAATCTCTGTGCCACATTTCAGCCAAATCCGTTCAGCCGTTGGGGCATTATTGAGTAACAAACATCCATCCATACATCCACACATCCAAACTTTCGCATTTATAATATTAGTATAGAAGTATTGGATAATATAATTTCAAAGAGTTTTATACCATCTGTGTCTCTGTAGTTCATTAAAATATTATCTCTATGCGACTAGGTCAACGTGGATTTTGGTTTTAAAACTCTGATATTTCAGAGTAAATATTTCCTGTTTAAAGGATTTTTTTGGAATTAAAGATTTTCCAGTTGATAAAAAACATCTAAATCCACAAGGGAGAAGTCGCCGGCGTCATCTAGTAAATAATAAATTGAAAAGGATTGATTACGCTCCCTTTTCACAAGATTTCACAACAGACGGACAGCCCGCTATCCCAACATCCCGTGTTTTGTAAGTAACCGCGGACAATAAAACTCAGCGCTCACGTGCGACATCAAAGCCTGAAGCGGCGTAGAACAATAGAGCGAGCGTGTGGGCGCACCTGCTACGCGGCCATTCTACGAAACTTATTTAAAACACTAGTTTTCGGGTGGCGAGATTATTTTTAAATAACTAGTCAAGTGTGTATTAGAACACGCCTAAGGTTGGGTTCCATTGGCATGCTATTTGCTAAAAACTTTGAAGGTCATTATTTCGTAAACGGAACGGAATCAATTATTTTTGTCTGGTGCGCTAACAGTTTGCGTAATTGCTATGGAGCCTGAACTGTTAGTCCGTTATTTTAATCTGTTAGTTCTCTAAAATTCTCTTCTGAATTATTCGCTATTCCTTTAAAGTAGTACGACTTCGAGGCAGAAATAAACAACATTTATTAGTAGAGAACCCGCAAAAAGAATGCTCTTGCATTTATTCAGGCGCTGCATTCAAAGCTGCAGAGGTGAGGAATGCTAATGCAGGGTGAATACTACTATCGCTTAAACTAGTATTATTTTTCAATGCCAAATTTATATGACGCACCTTATCGTACTTAAAATAAGGATTATATTTCTGAAGCAAGAGCTTCAACAATATTAAAATAATACTGCTTTAATAGATGGTAGTAAGCCCCCTGAGCTTTAAGCATCTGCCGCCCGCCCGCGCCGGTCTGCATAATATACATGTTTGACGACCTCCCTTGCACAGTTTTGAGCACTGTCTCAACCCTGCCGAGAATCGAATCCGGTACCGGCAGGGTCAATTTGGGAATTTATAATTTCTGAATTTTCTCTTGTCTGGCCTGGTGGTAGGCTTCCGCCGGGGCTAGTTACCACCCTACTGGCAAAGACGTACCGCGAAGCGATTTAGCGTTCCGGTACGATGCCGTGTAGAACCCGACTAGGGGTATGGGTTTATTATAACTGCCATACCCCTAACAGGTTAGCCCGCTACCATCTTAGACTGCATCATCACTTACCATCAGGTGTGATTGCAGTCAAGGGCGAACTTGTAGTGGAATTTAAAAAAAATTTAATTTGTACAAGTAGTTTAAAATGGTTATCAAACTTAAAACTAAACAAGGATGTGAATTTTAGGTATTTTGGAAGACTATTTAATACTCCACCACCACCACCACTACAGGCTATTAAAGTCCCACTGCTGGGCACAGGTCTTATTTAATCATCAGTAAGAAGTAATTTATTTTTAACACAGTCATCTCTATTACCGGATCTAAGAGCCTCTTCACCATTTATAACCCAACGCAACAATATGTTATGCTATGTGTGTAGGTAATAATATGTAATGCCTATAATATACGATATTCCATATTCGGACCCCGATATTCACGTCCGGATAATAATGGCGGACATTTGTCAAAGTGATTATTGCCCCACCGGACATACGTCGGCGAAGGTTGTTTTATGAGAGGGAAACCACTTTAATAAGACAGGGCAAATAGGTAAGATTATCATGTGATGCTCAAAATAATACCGCTTAGATTCATTCATAGCTGGCTACAGCCTGCTAGAGAAAGAGATAGAATAAAATATATATTTATTTTATTTTCTCGTAGGCTAATTTTCTGAAGTTTCACTGCTGCTATGTGTGAATTGCACTCACACACTTTTTTTTGAATTGATACTTCTTTAGAATCATTTAGATTTGAAAATTCGATGAAGTGAAAAACGAAACAAACAATTTTTTTTAAATTAACACCTAAGGGAGTAAAATAGGGGTTGGAAATTTGTCTACGTGGATGAAGTCGAACTTAGGTGTAATTCACTCTCGAACAAAGTCGGACACTCGATGGATGTTTTGCAGAAGAAAGTAAATGACATTGCTAAATAGCATTAAATATGCAAACAAACAAGCCGACAAAGCCGCGCTGTCTGCATGCAAACACCATGCAAATTGGTGCATTGTCTTGAATTAAAATGCATGCGAAAGTATTATGTTGTTGACAAACTAAGGTTGCTTTTGTTTTTTACTTTGATCCTCAACTAATTTAGCGTCCGCGGCTCCATTTTATTATACTCTAGAGGAAACTAGTTAATTGAGTTAAAAATTAATGAAAAGCATAATTTACGAACAAGTCCCGCTCTACAAAGTCAAGGGCTAACTTGTAGTGTATTTAAAAATAAAAATAAATGCCGAATAGGTAGTACAACATTTTTCTCGTAAGTTAGGCTTGCATTATCACCATTATTGTTACCTTTTGGTCATATGCTTTTTTTTAATTTCTGGGAGAACTTATTTTTTTACCTTTAGGGTTATTTAGTTCTCCAACGGTGCTCCTTTCCCTAACACTCTGTAATTAAACACTACTTTATTGTTAAACATACTTAATCAATTATAATTAAAACGAAGAAGAAATAATTACCATTTCCATTTACATTTCCTCTCGAGGCGTCGTCAAAGAACTTTACAATTTAAACAACTCCGAAATACCTTTAATGGCATATTTTACCATACAAAGTACACTTTGCATTAGTTTAATCCTTAAAAAGAAGATGTTAAAGCTCAAAATTGCTTGTCTGATGGCGAATAAGTTGGTAGTTAAAGGGTTTTCACCAAAATATTAGACATGTCCCGTCATTTGAAATCAAAACATTCGGAAGTTTGTTTAAAGTAATACAGGGTGCCGCTTGACTGTGAAACAACAGAAGACTGTAACTGACTTCATTTTGAAACCGATCATTAGATAAGATATCAACTTACAAAGAAGATGAGAGAGCCCAAAAGTGTTAATTGATACTGTCGCAAAGTAAAGTTTTTGAGTTTTATCAGATGCTTAAAAAAATTTGGAAGAGACTGTAATACTCCCTAATTTCAGGTTAGATTAGATACCTAATCTGGTAGTAGGTGTCAGTGTGTGTGTGTGTGTTTATAGTTGGTTTATAGCTTCGAAATTCCACCGATTTCGATATTTTCGATATGTCTTAGAATGATTTGACTTTTACGATATTTTTAAGATATAACTAGATTATGCCCGCCTGGATAAATATTTTTATTCCCGCGGGAATTCTTTAATTTACCGGTATAAAAAGTTGCCTATGCCCTTCCTTGGGATAGAACCTATCTATGTACCAAATTTGATTTAAATCGGTTGAACAGATGGACCGTGAATGCGTGGCAGACAGACAGTCACACGGACATAGTTTCGCATTTATAATATTAGTATGGATAAAACCAAGATTTTTTTTTGATTTTGTCACATAAATAGTTTTTTTGTTCAGCTATGTTAGCCTTTGTGAATTAATGTTTGCCAGAAGTAATTGAGAGGTAAATGGGCGTAACCGCCTTAATGGGGAGCGTAGATCTGGTGAAATTACCAAATCTTACTAAATTTATGTATACAAATTCAACGCGCTCAGCCTATACTATAATGACGTCGCAAATCAAATCAAATCAATTCAAATGTTTTTTATTCAAATAAACTTTTACAAGTACTTTTGAATCGTCAGGTGAATCTACCACTGGTTCGGAATGCCATTCCTACCGAGAAGAACCAGCAAGAAACTCGGTGGTTGCTCTTTTTAAATAATTCATTTACAATTACTATATCAATGTAACATGTACATAAGTAACCGCTATCCCCAGCATTGCTGGAGCGATCAAATCCATGCTCCTCTATCATTTACATAATCTTCAACAGTATAATAAGCTTTTTTCAGAAGCATACTTTTAATTTTTGAATTTATTCATACTTTGAATTTCTTAAATTTGTTTATAGGCAAGTCCAAAATAGGTTGTGGAACTTTGTTATAGAAAATAATGCCCATTCTTACGAATGACCTTCTGGCTTTTTTGAGGCGGAGCGATGGAGTCACGAGCTTATTACGGCCTCTAGTTGGCCTATCGTGCAGATCGCATTTTTTTTTATAATTATGGATGTGCTGTTTTACAAAAATTATATTACTGTAAATATATTGCGAGGCTACTGTTAGAATACCAATTTCTTTAAATTTCTCTCTAAGTGAATCACGCGGTTTTAAATTGCAACAGAGCAACGGTTCGACATGATTTTTTGCATGGGTGTAGTTGAAGACTTGGAGAGTGACATAGGCTACTTTTATCCTGGAAAATTAAGGAGTTCACGGAATCAAAAAACTGAAGAAGTCACGGGCATCATCTAGTTATATCATACCTAATAATATCGTAAAAATCAAATCATTCTAAGACTTATCGAAAATAGCGAAATCGGTGAGATTTCGAAGCTATAAACCCCATAAAATCACGGCGTAAGACTCTATTACACGCGGACGAAGTCGCGTGCATTAGCTAGTACTACAATATTATTATGGCTAAATCGTTTGGCGGCACGTCTTTGCCGGTAGGGTGGTAACTAGCCTCGGCCGAAGCCTCCCACCAGACCAGACCAGAGAAAATTCAGAAATTATAAATTCCCAAATTGATTCTGCCGGGGATCGAACCCAGGACCTCCGCACGTTAAGGCAACAGCGCTACACGCTGCGCCACGGAGGTCGTCATTCCACTACTAGTTAACCCTTAACTGCAATCTCATGTTATTAAGTTATGATACAGTCTTAGATGGTTGCGTGCTAACCTAGGGGTGTGGCAGTCAAATTAAACTCATATCACCAAACGGTTTCTACACGGTATCGTACTGGAACGCTAAATCGTCTTTGCCGGTAGTTTGGTAACGAGCCACGGCCGAAACCTCGACCAGACCAGCGATAATTATTCAGAAATTATAAATTACCACATTGACCTTGCCGGCGATCGAACCCCAGACCTCCTACCTATAAAACTACAGCACTCAACACTTCAAAATACTCTTGTTTAACTGAACTAATATTACAAACTACGATACATAAACTTCGTGTAGGAAGGTACGTTTTAACTAAAGGTTGTATAATTGAAGTATAAATCCACACATTACACAGCCACGCCTTTGCTGATGTTGTATCAGTTAATTTATAACATGTCAAAGACTAATATAACTATTCAGTTGATAGGTATCATATCATTATTATTAAATACTACTACAAAAGACATTATTACAAAATTACATGCAAAAGGCGACCTTATCACTAAAGTGATCGTCCTTATCATGAATGGATCCTACTTGCTGTGAGAAGGGAAATTGCTTTAAATAAAACACAATTACATAAACATACATTCTAATAGGTAGTTATGTTTACATTAAATGTTGATAAATAAATACAATATCGACTTATGCGTCAGCAAAATAACGTGAAAACACAAAATAGATGGTAGATCTCCCTTAAGGCTCCTATCACAAAAAATTGTCGTGAGATCGCTTTAACTACATAAACCACGTATGTGTCAAGTGCCTTCAAGGCAAGAGTGAATAGGCATCTTCTAGGCAAGCTCGTTCCAACCCAGACTTCATCATTGCTTTGCACTTAGCATGATTGTCGTCAAGCGCAAGCCTATCTCGCAATAAAAAATCTGTCTGTCTGCTACGCTTTCATGGCCTACTTGTTCAACCGATTCTGATGAAATTTGTTACAGGGATAGGTTGTATCCCGAAGAAGAACATAGGGTACTTATAATCTCGAAAAATTTAAGGAGTTCCCGCGGGAATTGAAAAACCTAATCCACGCGGACGAAGTCGCGGGCATCGTCTAGTAATATTATTAGAAAGTCGCCAGTGGAGTCAACTAAGTCAAAAATATAAATAATTAAAATTGTATGAATTTCAATAACAATCAGAGTAGGCATCTTCCATTTGGCTACTCTATGACAAAATTTCGAATAAAACACAGGTGTAGCGTTCGTCAAGGGTTCAAAACAAAACAAAACGAATTGCTCGGTTTACACGCACATATATTTTGTCATTTAGCCCAAATCTGGAATTAATTTTGCACACGAAACCCGGCGGTCGTTATGGTCGAGTTAATTTGACGTTTCTGACCCGCTTTGTTAGTCTGTGGTATGCGGTTTTGTAGTAATATATTAAAATGCTGTGGTTAATTATTCTAGTCAGATGATTTGTATGAAATTGTGACGATATTACGATACCGTTTGGTATTTTTGTTTGATGTGAAGCATATGACTTACCTTTAGTAATCCATACTAATATTATAAATGCGATTATAAATGTGTCGGTCTGTCCGTCTGCTACGCTTTCACGGCTCATCTGTTCAACCGATTTTTATCAAATTTGGTACAAGGATAGATTGTATCCCGGGAAAGGACATAGGCTACTTTTTATCCCGGAAAATTAAAGAGTTCCTGCGGGAATCAAAATCTTAATCTACGCGGACGAAGTCGCGGGCATCATCTAGTATACATATATAAAATAAATCCCGACATATCTAGTGTAGTAACAGGATACCAATTTCGATTCAATCACACATAAGCAAGTTTCTTCCATCCCTTCATCAACTTAAAAGATATGATGATCTTCAAACGGCTGAACCGATTTTCTTGAAAAATAGCTTCGAAAACTCTCGATCAAGTCACCTTTCAAACAAAAACTAAATCAGAATCGGTTTGTCCAATTGGGAGCTACGATGCAACAGACAGACACACGGTCTTAACTTACCATAGATTACCGACATTTTTTCCTGTCCAGTCCGTAGTGTATATTTCACGCACTATTTACAGGCAAATTCAACGGTAGAGATTCACGCATGTTAAAGCGGGCTTAAGGCTGCCTTTCCACCAGAAATGTGCTACGTTGCTAAGCTATGTGTGCCAAACCCACGAATAGGAGTGCTTGACTTTCATAGATAAGCTATATGTTAGATCAAGCACTCTTATTGGTGGATTTGAGTTATTATCAAATCAAATCAAATCAAATCAAAATATTCTTTATTCAAATAAACTTTTACAAGTACTTTTGAATCGTCAAGTGAATCTACCACTGGTTCGGAATGCCATTCCTACCGAGAAGAACCAGCAAGAAACTCGGTGGTTGCTTTTTTTAAATAATTCATTTACAATTATTATATCAATGTGTACATAAGTAACCGCTGTCCCCAGCATTGCTGGAGCGATCAAATCCATGCTCCTCTATCATTTACATAAATCTTCAACAGTATAATATTACTTTTAATGGATTTCTTCAATTTGTTTATTCAATTCATGTCAAAGACGTGCAGACAGAAAGTAGCCCCATTCCCGCCGGTGGCACCCGTTCACGAGCATGACGCATGATCCAGCCATTGCTTCGCTCGACCATATTTGAGGGAACGTAACAACGTAAGATTATACATATATCCGTAGCGTAGCAACGTGGCATATCTCTTGTGGAAAGGCACCCTAAGGCGGAGGTCACACGCGGAATATCTTTTATTCCCCTCCCCTGTCCCTTAATTAAGGGGGTAGTATGACTTTGCTTTGTCTCTAACGCTAAGCCATCATTACGTGTCGCGTTCCGCGCGTATTAATTAACGTTAAAATAGGAAAATTATAAATACGACACGATCTACTCGTGCGTGGATTGTTTGATCTTTTGTCAGACTAATCTTTTGTTCAAATCTCTTACTTGATGTTTTGTACAGAAAAAATCTAATACGTATAAGTGAACACAGAATAATGGTGAAAGTTATTTCAATTAATGATCTTTTATACTGGTCTGTGATTTCAATAGAAAATTGAATGGTGGTGAAAACTTCGCACAAAATTTAAGTTTTCTAGTCATCGGTGAATACTGAACTTGTATATTAATAATAATAAAGATGTCTGTGAGTTTATCCTTTTTTATACATATAAACAAGTTCTTTAAATGGTCATGGTAAAATTTAAATATGATTTCCTAGATAACGCGCGCAACTTCGACCGCGTGGATTTAGGTATGTGTAAAATAAAAATCCCGCAGAAACTTCAATTTTCCTGTCACTGTATCTATCACTGTAACAAATTTCACCAAAATCAACAAACCAGAAGAAAGCGTAGCAGACAAAATACCAGACATGCACACTTTCGCATTTATAATGTTATTATATGGATTTTTATAAAACTGTGAAATAAGGGTAATTTGTAAATCAGTGGCGTCATCAAACGAACGGTGTGACTGCGGGAACATCTGTAGACTGGTCACCGACTGATCAAGCAGACAGGGCGTTCGCGGGTCGCTAAGATGCTACTTCCATACGGTTTCCACTTATTTTTTATTTCTTAATAATATACCAAGAAGACCTGAATGATAAATAATATGCTGGGGCATCAAGGCGCCTGAATGATGATCAACTGTCCACTAGGTGAAGCAGCAGTGACGTCTATTAGTTGAAATGAAGACGACTTGAAGATCGCAGTTGCCTCCCTCACGTTACTTGAACCTGGTGAAGTGCATTGTGCTGTTTTGGTAGTACTGAAAGCCAAAAGCCAAGAAAAGATCTTAGTTAACATGACTGCACCGAAACTACCGGCTAAGACCAAGTTCAGACTCCAACGACCATTCATGTCGAGTTTAGACTTTTTTTTATAACATTAGAAGACCTTAGTTAGCTTGAGTTAGGACCCTTTGTTGGCACGACACATTCTAGACGATAATTAAGTTAAGTTAGATTCTAAGTACTCTTGTATTTTATGTTTAATAGGTGTTGGTTCAGCAAATAAAATATATTCTATTCTATTCAAACACCTGCTATACATGAACACTTACCAGAGGAACCGCCAATGTTTTTCCAGCTTTTAAGAACCTCGTTTATCCCTTGAATAGCCCCATATTGTTGCTTTGAGAGAACACGGCAGGTGGAACCTAGGTTCATAACTTGCAGTTATACTATACTTGGTAAAAAAGGCCCTAGAATAATATAATGATTGGTACAGAACCATGCATCCAAGTAATGGGGGTAAAATTTGTTTCTGTGACGTAAGGGATGGTGGTGTTAGAATAAACAACTCCTCAGAACCCTCCCCGTTGTAGAGTCGATAGCACACATGGAGTGCGAGCAAAATTCTGTTGCTCTACTATAAAAATTAGTATGGTGTTAAATTTTAGCAGCCCCGCCTGGGATCCATAATCCCTAAATTAATTTGTATTGTCCACCTTGCTTGCGGTCTGCCCAGACGCAGGTGCGAATAATGCTTTACAAATGACCCTTCGGTCTGAAATGACAAGCGAGGGAAAGCGGCAGCCATTTTGTGCGAAAATTTAAAATTTTAACCCGTTTTAAATTTTACTCATGCACAAGAAAAGCAATATTTAAAGGCTTGGAAACAATTAAATTCTATCCTTACTATTATAAATGCAAATATCTGTATGTCTGTTATCTTTTTATGGTACATCGGTTTTACCAGTTTCGACCAAATTTAGTACAGAGACAGTTTATATCGTATGACTAGCTTTTGCTCGCAGCTTCGCTCACGTTAAGTTAGATTTTCATGCAAATGTCAAACCCCTATTTTACCCCTACAAGGTTTTAATTATCTTAGCTGATGCCGGCGTTATAAAAGCTATCAGTATGTCAAATTACGACCCGACAGAGAGCTGTGTGTTGATAGATTAGTCACACATATTTTCCTTTTATATCGTAGTAGCGACCCGCCCCGGCTTCGCACGGGTGCAATGCTGATACTAAATATACTACAGAATGTCTTTTAAATATACAACGTTCACAGATTTTTTGCAGTCATTAGGCAATACAAACATGTTTTCTTTAAAGGTTAAAAATGGTTACTGTGGGTTATCCCTATAAGATAGACATATACTATCGGGGACTTTTTTGTAGACCTTTTTAAGGTGTACAAAATAGTAGTTTGTGATATAAGGGCGGTAAATAGGTTGTTACATACGAGTTGACTAATGTCAGCCCGATGACGCCAGTCGAGGGCTGACCATCGTCACGAGTATGTAGAAACCTTAACGCCCGTGTATCACACGATATTTTTCAATACATTTGTGAGAAAACTTGAAAATAAAAGTCGAGTAGGAAGGTACTAGGTACTCACTATAAAATGGCTTTTCACGCCCATACTTAGTCGAGATTTTTGGCGGCTATTACAAGCGCGACTTTTTCTCACAGCTAAAATACCTAATTGTTGATTTAATTTTATGATCCCACATCACTTAAACCAGATAACTTATTTAATAATTTATAAGAAATACTCAATGAAACTTTTAAAAATAGCGCGCTCAAATTAAAGATTTGTATGAATTGTATATCTACGGCGCATTGTTGTAATTGTTTTTTTTTTTAATTGGCTTCATGGCTCTAGGTTCTAGTTCTTAACTCAGTAACAGCCTGAACTATTCAGCCTATACTTTTTTGATTTATAAAACCTAAAACAATTTTATTTAATCATATTAAATACAGTTTTTTATTTTATGAATTAATTTCATCAATTCACATCTACTTAAATGTCATTATTTTTTAGGTTTTCTACATACAAAGTCAATATCATTATGAACCTTCTTGCAAGAAAACTTTTTATTTAGAAGTAACGTGGACTTACAAAAATAAAAAAAAACTGCATGAGGGCGGTAAATATTTACTGCACGAGGGCAGTAAATTTAACTTACAAGCCCTGTTTACTGCCTCTTTAAGTGCATTTTTCGAGCAAGTGTATTGAAAAAGTACATTATTTTGATCTATCTCGTAGGGTTCAGCCAGCGTTTGCAATGTAAGCGCAAAAAAATGTGTTTACGACATCACATAAGACACCTCTAAAATTATCACTGTTTCTCTACTGTATTATACACATAAACCTTCTCCTTGAATCGCTCTTTCTATTAAAAAAAAACGCATCAAAATCCGTTGCTTAGTTTTAAAGATCTAAGCATACATAGGGACAGACAGCGGGATGTCAATTCCGTCAACAATTCTATTTACTCCAGTGAATCAAAGGATTAAAAAATAACCCAAAACCAGGCGAATAAAGTCCCATGGGTATCATCTATTCAATAAAAATAATTTGAAACAATTAATATCTTAAGTAGGTATATGTAATTCACAAGGCGAGGGAATAATAAACGGTAAACCATGCTTCATACACAGTTAAAGCTTGCCTTACATACATTTAAACCCACGTTTAAACCTCACTTATACACGGTTATAGCAACGCGCAACTGTTACATATTTCAGTGCTAATTACACGATCGTTACTGCAAAAGAACATTTGTGTTAGCGTATGTATGTGCAGTTAAGGATGGCGTGTGGTCCAAGTTATAGGAGAAAGCGCTTTAGTTTTGCACACAGAGATAAAATACACCTTTAAGCAGGAACAATTACATTTATAACACAAAAATTACTTATTATAATCAATATGTGGTACAAATCATAAGGGTTAGCGTTTTACAGAAAATAATTTATTTCAGTTTGAATATCGCAGTATTTATTTATTTTGCGAACGCGAACTTACAACAGTGTCTATAAATGTCTATCAAGACTTGTTACGTATGTATTACAAAACATTTTATTGTTTTTAAATTGAATTATTATTTATTGTTTCAGGTGAGTATTACCTGAAACAATAAATATAACGGTCATATAACGGAGCACTTGGAAGTAAGACACGTGGCGTAATTGGTACCGATTAAGATTTAAACACGCAGTATTTTGTAATGTTGTACATAAGTGAATACTAAAGTACCTATTCCTAGTATTAGTAAAGTACTTATACAGAAAATTGTTATATCAAATGAATACAAAAAACCGTCATTTTTATGTTTTTCAAAATTCCGAATAAAGTTACCAGCCGATTTTCAAAATTCAAACGCTCACACGTGTCTCGATAAATTGCTCAACTCTTGGTACTATCTCGATCCTCAGAGCTATGGAAAAAAATACGTCTCATGCGATTTGCATCTGATAACTATTTTCAATGCTAAAACCCGATTTTATTGGTAAGCCATATTCTTTCATCTATGGATGTTTCTGTGTTTTAGAATTTTCGAAAAATTGGGTAAAAAATAATTGTAGTAATAAAAATTCTTCTTTTTTTGAGTAAAGATTAAATTTGGTCCACAATATAAAAGATCTTGCTATTTAAAATCAATCTTATAATCTAGTTCATCACAACTCTTGAAATCTAAGAAACTTCGCTTATACTGATTTGAGTCAATCCCAATAAACAGCAGCCGGTGTCAATACAACTGGCTTAAAGTTGTTGGACGTCGGATTAGACGACAGCTCCAAACTTGTGCATTAGCGTCGAGTTGGTAACTATAACCCGACTGGCTTGAAGTTTAATACTTGCTTGGTGTTAAGATAACTAAGTATCAAGAGGCAAAAATCACAAAAAAAAATACAACTTGTCTATGGTATGTCTTTATTATGTCTGTATGATAAGTAAAATTACTTTTTGTCTCTGGTAAAAAAAACAACAAAATGTCTGGAACTTTTCAACTTTCTTTCTGTAAATTAATTTGTTTTGTGTGATGTAAAACTTAAAAATACAGTTAAAAGTACTTTCAAAAACAATACATAGTTTCAATATACAAAATCCAACATTTTTTGGTCAGCTTCGAACCGGATTACGATGGACCGGGAGCAAGCCGAACGCCTGCAGGCCGACATTCACAAACTCATTCTCAAATTGGGAACAAACTTCAAAAAAACGCCTAAAGAGCGACTCACGGTAAGCTACATTGAGACCCGAATAGAAATTCTACAAAGTTATTGGCAGGATTTTACCGACACACACAAAATATTATTGTCCGTACCTGTCGAACAAAGAAAAACGATGTCTTACTTCAACAATGACGAATATGACACGTGCCTTAGTTACTACTTGGAAATCAAAACTAAAATGCGCGAAATGTTGAAACCTAAAGAGACAGACTCGGATTTACCTGTTGTGAACACAAAATTGCCTCCTATACAAATCCGCAGTTTCAATGGACACTATGCAGATTGGTTGTCTTTTCGTGACTTGTTCAAATCTCTTGTACATGATAATCCAAATATAACTAAGGTAAACAAGTGTCAGTACCTAAAATCTAGTCTTGCCGGAGAAGCTGAAAGTTTAGTTAAACAAATTCAAGTATCTGAGGTTAATTATGACATTATATGGGAAATGCTGAATAGAAGATATAACAATAGGCGTAGTATAGTGAATACATATATGTCAAGATTACTTAACCAAAAGAAAATCACAACGGAATCAGCAAAAAGTATTCGAGAGTTGCTGGATGTGACGACTGAGTGCCTGGCCACACTAAAGGGTTTAAATTTACCGTCAGACGGCTGGGATGACTTAATTGTCTACATCATTATACAAAAGCTAGATCCTGAATCCCACAAGCTATTTGAGCAAAGAATAGAGTCTAATGATATATTACCTACGTGGAAGGATTTATCTGAGTTTCTAGAATATAGATTCCGTACTTTAGAGACTATTAACACTAATAGTAAACCAAAAGACACCTCAAGACAAACCAGTGTCAAAACTTTTCAATCTACGGTAACGCAGTCCCGATTTTGTCTATATTGTAAAGGAGAACATTTTATATATCACTGTAAGGAGTTTGGTAAACTTGATTTATGTAAAAGAAAGGATTTTGTTTTAAATAATAATATCTGCTTCAATTGTATGAAGAAGAATCACTCGTCAAAGCAGTGCTTACAGTCCACTACTTGCCGAAAATGCCACAGGAAACATCACACAATTTTACATGGATATACCCCTAATCCCTCCAGTGAAGACACACCAGAGTCAGATCAATCACCTTCAAATACAACAAATAATGATAGTCTACAGATGTCAACACACACTGCACAAACAATTGGTCTTACAAACTGTGCAGAGAATTACATTCCAGAAGTTCCAGTTATACTAGCAACTGCACTAGTTGATGTGCCATGTCCAAATGGCAAAGTACACACTTTACGGGCCCTGGTTGACCAAGGGTCACAGGCTTGCCTCATCACTGAGTCGGCATGCCAAGCTCTGGGTATTAAACGAACAGGTATTCAAGCATCAATTACAGGGGTTGGGTCTTCTACAGCACTTTCAACCTCCATGATACAGTTCAACATTCAGTCAAGAAACAACCCAGGGATATCACTCAGAGTTACTGCATACACACTTAGTTCTTTAACCTCATACATACCTTTACGTTCACATACAGTTGAGTGGCCACTACTGAATACAATTCCATTAGCAGATCCCACTTTTAACAGAGCAGGTAAGATAGACCTCATCCTTGGGGCAGATATCTATGCAGAGATTTTACAAGACGGAGTAATTACACACAAAACTGAGAATTCTACTTTAGTTGCTCAGAGAACTACTTTGGGATGGCTAATTTCTGGGAGACATACAGGCAACAATTTATACAACCAAGTCACCATACATCATGTCAAGGTTGACATGAACTCCATCCTTGAACGCTTTTGGGAAATAGAACAGTCAAATGATTCTCGAACACTGACAAACGATGAGCTCAAGTGTGAACGTTTTTATGAAGCCACACATCAAAGATTACAAAACGGCAGATATCAAGTTAGAATGCCATTCACAACCTATCCTCCTGATCTTGGTGAATCACTTACACATGCCACAAAGAGGTTAATGGCCTTAGAGAAAAAATTTCATAAAGATCCCGCCTTACATGAGAAATACAATGAGTTTATGCTTGATTATTTACAGCAAGGTCACATGGAGCCTGTGCCTATACAAGAGATACAAAACTCAAACCAATTGTGTTATATACCACATCATCCTGTGATAAATGAACAACATCTAACAACTAAGCTCCGTGTTGTATATGACAGTTCAGCTAAGACTAGCAATCACAAGTCTCTCAACGACAATCTTTTGGTTGGTCCAGCTTTACAAAATGACATTAGAGATGTCACCTTGAGATGGAGAAAGCACTTCATAGTATTAGTAGGAGATATTCGACAAATGTACAGGATGATAATTAAAGACGAGAGAGACAGAAACTATCTACGAATACTCTGGAGATTTAGTGAAACCGACCCTATACAGCACTATCGCCTTACAACTGTCACTTATGGAACCTCATGTGCACCCTATTTGGCAATAAAAACACTCAAGCAATTAGCAGAAGACGAACGACCTAACTTCAATGACGAGGTAGCAGATAAGGTTCTTCAAGATTTTTACATTGACGACCTTCTGACAGGTGACACTACAGAAAAGAAAGTCATTGAACTCAAAGAAGAAATAACAAGGTTTTTACAAAAGGGAGGTTTTACATTACATAAATGGGCATCGAACAGTCCTGCTATAGAAGGTGTAGAACAGTCTACACGCAAGATATTGGGCATCAATTGGAATGGTTGTACAGATAAATTTGAAGCAAAAATAGAGCTCCCTCCAATCAAAGAACCTGTCACAAAGAGAACCATTCTACGTGACATTGCTATGATTTATGATCCTATAGGTTGGCTGGCACCAGTTGTTATAGTAGCCAAATGCATGTTACAGAAACTTTGGATGGAAAAGGTAGACTGGGATGATACTCTACCTGAGCCTCTGTTGCAAGAGTGGATGAAGTTTCGACAGGAGCTAACAGACATGCCTACAGTTGAAATTGATAGATGGCTGGGTATTACTGAAGAAATACAGAGTATCCAACTGCATGGATTTTCAGATGCATCATCCAAGGCATATTCTTCAGTTGTCTATTGCCGAGTAATCACAAACCATAGAGTGATAGTCACATTGTTGGAGTCTAGAACAAGAGTTGCACCAGTCAAGCAAATATCACTACCAAGACTTGAGTTATGCGGGTCTGTTATGTTGGCTAAGTTGATACATCGAATTCAAAATGCCTTGAGTATTTCTTCACACTCTGTGTATGCATGGACAGATGCTACAATTGTCCTGGCTTGGTTACAGCGTCCACCAAGCTATTGGACTATATTTGTGGCAAATCGCGTCACTGAAATCACTAACATAATAGACAAAGACAGATGGTACCATGTTTCTTCGCAAGAAAATCCAGCAGATGTTGCCTCAAGGGGCATTTCGCCGAAGGATCTTCCTCATCACGAGCTGTGGTGGCAAGGGCCATCCTGGCTCAGGGAGATGAGCAACCCACCGTGTCACCGTCCTGATTCATGTCCAACAACAGAACTAGAGAAAAAGGTGTCTATAAAAGTGTCAGTGCAAAGTGGTGTTGTGAGTGATAAAGGCAATAATAGTGATGATACAAATCAAAAACAGTGCTTGGAAATTGACATTCTGGGTAAATATTCTAGTCTAAGCAAATTAATTCGCATTGTATCCTATATGTTGAGATTTTATATATGTTGTAAACATAAAGCTAACACAAAGCAAACTTGGATACAACCTGGCTATCTCACATGCAATGAGTTACATTCCGCTTTAACAGTCCTCATAAAGTTGTCTCAACAGCTCAATTTGAAGTCTGAACTTAGTACTATCAAACAAACCACTAATGGAAAGGATAAATTCAAGAATTTGAAAAGGTTAAAACATGGAATTAAGATAGCAAAGTTGGATCCATTTGTTGATGAAGATGGTTTGTTGCGTGTTGGTGGCAGAATTCACAATTCTGAGTTAAATTCTAACATGAAACATCCTGTAATACTTACCAAAGATTGTAAACTCTCTCTTTTGATAGTTCGAGATGCTCATTATAGAACTTTACATGGGGGAATTCAATTAATGTTGAATTTGATCAGAGCTAAATATCATATCATTGGGGTTAGATACCTTGTTAAAGGTTGTAACGAAACGTTACACAATACGATATTTTTATTAATTATTTTTATATATATACCTTTTAGGCCTCTTTTTTAAACAAAGCATGCTCGTTCGTTTTTTTTTTTTTAATCACTAGGCATTTTACCCAGCCACAAGCCAGTGCGTCGAATAGTTATTATATTCGCGCAGGCGCGGATAATTTGTGCGCGGCGTCTTCCATTTTGGATTTTGCATTCACGTCTCGAGCCGTTCTAGGGGAGAGACGTGTCATAATCTTAATTTAGCGCGAGCGCACCTAGTTCGCCTAGATTTTTTAAAAAACCAAAATTCTGGATATCTCCCGCTCTAGGGTAAGTTTCGAATGACACCATAAATATTCACAACACGTAGCATTGCATAAAATCATTGTTCATCTTACATTCCATAGCTTATTTTTTCTCAATGTCATATAATTTGTACCTAACTTGCCATTTCTTTGTGTTTTTAGCTAAACTTGTTTATAATACCTAATTGTTTTATTTCAGCTTTGCTTTATATCCAATACTTTCTTATGTAATTTGCTACCTAATAATCCTAGATTATTCCATATGGATACATAACTTAATATTTTGTACAACCCTCATTTTGATTTTTTTGTTTTCTCTAATTTAATTGCTTTAGATTATCGTTCAATTATGTTTTGGCCTTCAGCTTTTCATTTAGTTTAATCCTTTTGTAACTCCGTTCTGATTTCACACCACAACGGCATTTCTATCATGCTTGAGTACATCCCTGTGTTGCCAAGGTGGGATTCAGAACGGAATGATATTACCAGGCACTAACATCAGTCGGTATATCAATTCCAGGAGTTACGCCCGGACTTAGCTTTCACCACTGCACGGTAGCTACCACCACCACCATCTCGGCACAGTCACCAGATCGCGACGGTCGACGTCCCGTGCGCGTTAGCATCGGCGTCACTTCGTCAGCGGGTCTGCGTGCCAGCCGCCTTTCCCCCAGCGTCTCCGAGGCCATTAACACCTTGGCCACCTAACCAGGGGAGTACTTTTACACTACCACCTAGGTCAAGGCAGGATCTGGGTAACCCACGACCCACTACAAATTTGTGTGCCTATTCGCTGAGCAAAGCCGCGGTACTCTGTGCCACTATTTTAGAGTTCCGTAATAAACGTTTTTTTTCCTTTTTAACATTTTGCAGTTTAATTTCAATTCACCTTTTTTTTTTAAATTCTAAATTTTTATTATTATTTTATACCACCCCGGCACACTGGCGCCCTTTTACGTGGTAGATCCTGTCTTTGCCTTAGTGGTATAGTGGTAGTTTTGTACGGTTAGTGGTATTTTTGTAAAACGCTTAATTTTTTTGGTTTGCCGTAGCTGCGGTGAACGTAAGCTGTATATTTTCATGCCGTTTACATTTGTTTAACTTGTTTGTGCATTTTGGTACAGTCGGCTACAAAATTATTAAAATAAAAATATTGTAATTTTATTATTATACTTTGTTTGAAGTTTCCGTGCGCTCTAGTACGTACTTCGATTTTATAAAGCCGCGTTCACACCAGCTACAAATATTTTTTTCTTTTGATCATTTTTATTTTATTTTGCTATTCATTTCATCATCATTTTCATTAAACCAAAGCGTTCTGTTAAGCTAATTGTAACAGAACGGAGCATTTTTTTTACATTGAATTTTATGGTGCCATTCAAAACCCACCCA
Source organism: Erebia aethiops (assembly GCA_923060345.2). Lineage (NCBI taxonomy): Eukaryota > Metazoa > Arthropoda > Insecta > Lepidoptera > Nymphalidae > Erebia > Erebia aethiops. Next base: position 16,709,910 of record OV281091.1, on the reverse strand, counting down.
ATAACATAGACTTTTTTTTTTCTGTGTTTGCGGTTTATTTTGATATCATTTAGGATTTAGTAGTTAAGGATTTTGTTTTTTTTTTTCTGATACCTAAATTTTTTTTAATTTTTTTTTTCAACATGTCGTACCCTGTTAAATATTTTTCTTTGCAAAAGCCTGAATTGGAGTACGAAGTTGCGGTTCGAGGCGAAACTCCTGCAAGTACAGTTGCTGAACTTAGAAAACAAATTAATAAACTCGGCCAACTGTACCCTTCTGAGGATATTTTATGTTCCCACCTCGATCCAACGGAGGACTTAGCCAGTTGCTTAGAACTGCTTGACAGGGTAGACACATCGTTCAATTCTGACATAGTTTTAGATAAAAATACTCTTGGTCGACTTGAAAATTTACTTAACCACATTTATCATCGACTGAGCAGAATCGAACCAGACAAGCATTCTTTGGATAGCCACATCCAGTGCAATGTTTTATTCAAAGAACTTTACACAAAACTTTTAAATTTTAAATCAAAGTGTATTGACCCCCTCGCAGTGGTTAGTCCCAGTTCAGATATCCTCGCTTCCCCAACACCTATAAATGTTAGCGTGACGTGTGAAGGTAGTTCAAAAATTTCTTCCGAACTAGGAAAATTAAAATTTAATGGTAAGACGTGTGTACGTTCTTTCCTTCAACGAGCTACCGAGTTTAGTCTTGCTCGCAATATAACCAGTACCAAATTACTGTCATACGCTACTGAGATTTTTGTGGATGATGCCTTACACTGGTTTCGTAGTATTAGAGATCAGGTGTCAACTTGGGATGAGCTTGCTCTTCTCCTTAAGAAAGATTTTGACGGATCGGATTATGATTACCGCTTGTCTTCTGAGATACGTGCTAGGACTCAAGGTAGAAGCGAGAACATCACAATTTATTTATCAATCTTATCCGGCATGTTTGCACGTCTGTCAAAACCCATGTCAGAGGAGGAAAAGCTCGAAATAATATTGCACAATATTCGACCTTGTTATGCAAGCACATTATCGTCTGCCGCTAAAATTGAGTCAGTTGATCAATTACGAACATTATGCAGGAACTATGAAAATGTTCAGTCACGTTTATCTCAATTTCGCGAACCTACAGCTGCGACATCCGACACTTTAGCGCCGGAGTTTGCATACAAGCAACCGAATACTGGCAATAAAAATAATAATTATAATCCAAATTTCAATACAAAATTTAATAATTATAAACAAAATTCATATCCTAAGCCTAATCCTACTAATAACCATAATACTAATCAAAAATATTTACATGCAATTAATAAGACTAATCCTACTAATACTAATAAACAACCTTATTGTCCCCGTTGCCGAAATAATTCTCACCATCTGCGAGATTGCCAAAATACGGATATAATCTGTTTCCGGTGTGGTTGTAAAAATTTCAAAAAACCAGATTGTCCAAATTGTAATTCTAATTCAAAAAACTAGGTGCGCAGAATTGTTGCAGTCTATCGCCAGTTAAGGGTCACCTCGATCCGAAAGAATGGGCTGACTGGCTAGATACTTTACGTAAATTTTTCATTTCTTACAAGATTTCAACAATTCTGCCTAACAAACCTACTAATGATCCTAGGCCTTATTTAAATGTTAAAATTGGTGACATTGATGTCTCTGGTCTCTTAGACTCTGGAGCAACTATTACCATTTTAGGTAACGGTGCTCATGAAGTTTTCATTCGTAATGGATTAAAATTAATTCCACACGATGAACTTTCCATAGTCGCTGCCGGAGGTCAAAATCTTCGTAGTATAGGCTATATTAACCTACCTATACATTTTGAGGGCCAATTTCACATTATTAAAGCACTTGTTGTCCCAGGAATAACCTTGTCCTTAATTTTGGGTATCGATTTTTGGCGAGCTTTTCAGTTATGTCCAAAGTATTTAGGCTCAATTTTTCTATCGGTTGAACCGATGACAGACTTAAATACTAATTCACAAAAATTAATTCATTCTTATGATAATTTGGATGATACTCAAAAAGCTATTGCGGATAATATTACCAAACAATTTCAGGAAATTTCGTTTGCACATAAAGGATTAGGTCGCACTCATCTAATAACTCATCGTATCGATACTGGAGATTCACCACCGATTAGGCAGAGGTATTATAGACTCTCTCCCGAGAAACAGAGAATCCTGGTCGAACAAGTAGATGAGATGCTAAGTCTTGATGTCGTTGAGCCCTGCGAGAGTGCTTGGCAGTCCCCAGTTCTCCTTGTTACTAAAAAGAATGGTCAGCCTCGTTTCTGTCTTGATAGTAGGAAGCTCAATTCTGTCACCAAGCGAGACGCATATAACCTACCTTATATCTCGGAAATATTAGATAACTTACGTGATGCTCGATTTTTAACTAGCTTAGATTTATCTAAAGCATTTTGGCAAATTCCTATAGCCGAGGAAGATCGAGACAAAACAGCATTTTACGTTCCAGGTCGAGGTACGCTTCGTTTTAAGACTACTCCGTTTGGTTTAACGAATGCTCCCGCAACACAACAGCGTTTAGTAGACGCCCTATTAGGTGATGTTGATCATCGCATTTTTGCTTACCTAGATGACATCATCATCGTCAGTGGCAGTTTTGAAGAGCATGTTTCTCTCTTACTTCGGGTGTTGGAAAAGTTGCGTAAAGCTAATTTAACAATTAATTTAGAAAAGTGTGAGTTTTTCCGGAGTCAGCTTAAGTATTTAGGTTATGTTGTTGACGCGAATGGACTACGGACTGACCCAGACAAAGTAGAAGCCATTCTTAATTATGCTACCCCTAAAACTCGTAAGGAGCTCAAGCGTTTTTTAGGCACTGCTACGTGGTACCGTCGTTTCGTACCAAATTTCAGCACGATCGCAGGACCGCTTAATAAGCTGACTTCCAATAAAAAGAATTCTCCCCCTTTCCAGTGGACGGAGGAAGCTGATTTAGCATTTAAAAGGCTAAAAGAATGTTTAGTTTCCGCTCCAGTTCTTTCCTGTCCAAATTATGATCTGCCGTTCGAAGTGCATACGGATGCTAGTAACTATGGGGTAGGCGCTATGCTTACGCAGACCATAGATGGCGTTGAGCATCCTATTGCTTATATGAGTCGATCCTTGACAGCAGCGGAAAAGAACTATAGTATTACAGAGCGTGAAACTTTAGCTGTCCTTATCGCATTGGAACATTGGCGTTGTTATGTGGAGAACGGCAAAACTTTCACCGTATATACTGACCATAGCGCGTTAAAATGGTTCTTATCGTTAAATAACCCAACGGGTAGGCTTGCGCGATGGGGTTTACGTTTGTCGTCGTTCGATTTTGAAATTAAACACAGACGCGGCGTCGACAACGTTATTCCTGACGCGTTATCTCGAGCTGTAGCTGTATCTGCTATTGTCACTGCCAATTCCGACGCGACTACTAGTGACGATTGGTATAAAAATATTTATAATAATTGCAATACGAAACCCGAAAATTATCCAAATTATCAAATCAAAAACGGTTGTCTCTTTCGCTTAACTAAAAATAAATGTCAACTTACCGACGAATTTTCGTGGAAGGAAGTAGTCCCATCTGAGCTCCGTGACCAAGTCATTGCCGAAAATCATGATGAGCCAACTGCTGGTCACCTGGGTATTTTTAAAACATATCGTCGCATTTCGCTTCGGTATTATTGGCCAGGTATGTACCGAGATGTGGCAAGTTATGTGGGTTCGTGCTCGACTTGTTTACAATACAAGGTACAAAATCACCCTACACTCGGAGAAATGGGTCGGCCTAAGCAGTGCTCGCGACCATTTCAAATGATTTCCATCGATTTAATGGGTCCTCTTCCGGTTACACGTAAACAAAATTCATTTATTCTAGTAATTACCTGTTGTTTTTCCAAATTTTGTCATATTTTCCCCATTAAAAAAGCTACTTCAGATGTAATTGTAAAAATTTTAGAAGAACAAATATTCCTTGTTCACGGCGTTTGTCAGACTATTTTTCTTGACAATGGGCCACAGTTTATTAGTACATTAACCAATAATCTTTTCAAAAAATATAATATCCCTAACGTGTTTTTCACACCAAAATATACCCCACAGGTTAATACTGTGGAGAGGTACAACAAGACTATTATTACTTGTCTTTCTACTTTTGTCGACCAGGATCATCGATCTTGGGATACCTACATCCCAGCGGTTCAGTTTGCTATTAATAACTCTGTTAACGAGGTGACTGGATTTACGCCATCTTTTCTTGTTTTTGGCCGAGAAGTGATAATTTGTGGTTCCCATTACCTCGATAACGACTTAGGCGATGAAGTATTATTCATGCCTCGTGATTTGTATGCTGAAAACCGTGGTTGCATGAGTACTCTGTTTGACCAGGTACAGAAGTCCTTATATCATGCCCATGCAAAAAATTCAACGGCATATAATTTAAGAAGAAAGGCATTTGAATTTAATGTTGGTGACATTGTTTATAAAAGGGCCTATGTCCTGTCCGACAAAGACAAGTATTTTAGTAAGAAGTTGGCCCCAAAATATATAAAATGCCGAGTTATCGCTAAACGCTCGCCACTTGTCTACGTTTTAGAAGACATGTCGGGTAATAACTTGGGCACTTGGCACATAAAAGATTTAAAAATTCATGGTCAACAATGTTAAAAATATTACATGTTTATTATATTTTACGTAATCTACTATTATATTGTTGTAGTTATATTATGTATTTTATGTATTAAATATAATATGTATTTTGTGTATTGAAAACGGTTCGTTACATTTACTCTCCCATTTTAGTATCATCATTTACATTTCTTACAAAAAGTCATGAGTCGTTAATAGACATGTGATTTTCTTTATGATAGGACGCGTCTCATTACTCATTAGTAATGAAACGTTAGAGCACAAGGTGATGTATGAAAGGCAGTATGATAGTTTTAATTGTAAGAAGTTGAGTCAAGTTTTAGTTAAGCGGATTTTATTTTTAAAATAAAATCCTTACCAGGGAGCGGGGAGTAATGTAACGAAACGTTACACAATACGATATTTTTATTAATTATTTTTATATATATACCTTTTAGGCCTCTTTTTTAAACAAAGCATGCTCGTTCGTTTTTTTTTTTTTAATCACTAGGCATTTTACCCAGCCACAAGCCAGTGCGTCGAATAGTTATTATATTCGCGCAGGCGCGGATAATTTGTGCGCGGCGTCTTCCATTTTGGATTTTGCATTCACGTCTCGAGCCGTTCTAGGGGAGAGACGTGTCATAATCTTAATTTAGCGCGAGCGCACCTAGTTCGCCTAGATTTTTTAAAAAACCAAAATTCTGGATATCTCCCGCTCTAGGGTAAGTTTCGAATGACACCATAAATATTCACAACACGTAGCATTGCATAAAATCATTGTTCATCTTACATTCCATAGCTTATTTTTTCTCAATGTCATATAATTTGTACCTAACTTGCCATTTCTTTGTGTTTTTAGCTAAACTTGTTTATAATACCTAATTGTTTTATTTCAGCTTTGCTTTATATCCAATACTTTCTTATGTAATTTGCTACCTAATAATCCTAGATTATTCCATATGGATACATAACTTAATATTTTGTACAACCCTCATTTTGATTTTTTTGTTTTCTCTAATTTAATTGCTTTAGATTATCGTTCAATTATGTTTTGGCCTTCAGCTTTTCATTTAGTTTAATCCTTTTGTAACTCCGTTCTGATTTCACACCACAACGGCATTTCTATCATGCTTGAGTACATCCCTGTGTTGCCAAGGTGGGATTCAGAACGGAATGATATTACCAGGCACTAACATCAGTCGGTATATCAATTCCAGGAGTTACGCCCGGACTTAGCTTTCACCACTGCACGGTAGCTACCACCACCACCATCTCGGCACAGTCACCAGATCGCGACGGTCGACGTCCCGTGCGCGTTAGCATCGGCGTCACTTCGTCAGCGGGTCTGCGTGCCAGCCGCCTTTCCCCCAGCGTCTCCGAGGCCATTAACACCTTGGCCACCTAACCAGGGGAGTACTTTTACACTACCACCTAGGTCAAGGCAGGATCTGGGTAACCCACGACCCACTACAAATTTGTGTGCCTATTCGCTGAGCAAAGCCGCGGTACTCTGTGCCACTATTTTAGAGTTCCGTAATAAACGTTTTTTTTCCTTTTTAACATTTTGCAGTTTAATTTCAATTCACCTTTTTTTTTTAAATTCTAAATTTTTATTATTATTTTATTCCACCCCGGCACAAGGTGTTATTCGAGCATGTTCCATATGTTGCCGACATGCACAAAAGTTAAATACACAATTTATGGGAAATCTCCCAAAAGACAGAGTTACTCCACAGAGACCATTCTATATTAGTGGTTGTAGTATTATAGATTAAATTTACTTTTTAGTCAAATTTCAATATTACTGAACGCATAGTTTCTGTATAAGAAGTGCGATTTTAGCATTGGTCAACAGCGATGAATGCGAAGCCGCGCTGTCTCACTCACTCCATGTAGGAAGCCCATATGGCTATCCTTATCATCACCTATTGTTTGTCGCGCGTGTTGCGACATTCCGACGCGAGAGGGCCACGGCAAGCGGCCCGTGCGTCGAGGGAGTCACCCCCTGAACTTTCGAGCGTCTGCCCGCGCCAGCCCGTGGTCTCTTCAAGGCCCGGAAGATGTGAATTTTACCGTGTGTGAACCGCCATGCGGGACCGCGGTATTTCTTTTTAAAATGGGAGGTCTCCGTACCTAACCCAGCCTTTTGTCAGGTCCCATAACAATGGGGGCATGACTCGTTACCTTTCCTTTAATTTCTTCTCACTCTCTAGTGACAGATATTTTTGCCTCGTGTCTCCGAGCCGAGTTTGCTAATGGAACGTTCCGCCATTTTGTAGGACGGTCACCATATACGCGTGATTTGTTCTTGTTATATTAACTTTATTAATGTACTTACTAAATAAGTAGTGCAATCAGTGAAAAGCACAAATGTGCCGTAATTTCAAATAAGTGAAAGTGCCCGCGAAACTTCGTGATGCGCGAATTTACGAACTATTCTCCTGGTATCCTGCCGCGCGCATTGGGCGCGCTCGCTGAGGGTTAGCAGCCGGCCATGGCCGCTGCCGCCCACCCCACGGGTCTACTCTTCGAGTTTCTTCGAGCGTAGGACTAAGTGGTATTGTAAAGAAAATGGATTGTAAGTGCGAAAGTACCTATAACTTGATCTTAAGTCTTATCTCTCTTTAGTATAACATATCAATAACTAAAATTAATTATCGCGCTTTGTCATTTATACTCATTGAAATGTTCCACATTTAACCTCTTTTTCATTTTTCACCATACGTCATCAGTTACTCATTTATCTCCTTTTCTCCGTGACAATAATGGCGCCCGAGTCAATGGTGCAGGTGTCGCCCTCGCACTCAGTGAATGGTAGAATGTGGAACTAATTAAATGTCAAAGTCATAGTTCTTTCAATAATTGTTCTGACACATTTCAAATTTAGAAATTGTCATTCTGAAATACGTCAAAACTGACACTCTTGTACGTCTGTCAGTTATTAATTGTCTTTTGACATATTTCTTTGTCATTATTGTCAACAGTACGTAGCAATACTGCTAGCGTTACTTTATTTATACTAGACTTGTACGCTATTCTTATATCTTGTCTATTTTTAGAACAAATAAATAATAACTTATGAATATATATCGGTGTATACAAACTGTTTATAACTTAATAATTTAAAGTGTATATGTGATTTCTACAGCAATCCTGTCGAAATTGTTGGACGAACAGGCAAGGATACGCATTCGCAAGTAAGTACTTAGTAGTAATTGTCAATCAACAATGTAAACAATTTTCAATATCAACTATTTTACAGTTGTCCTTTTATACAAGCAAGGAAAATGCGGAATCCTAATAACGCATAGAATTCACATGGTGTTATGAATAACTAGATATAAACAATCTTACTTTAAGAATGTTTAGTCATAAATACAACTTGTAAAACAAGAACATTTCACCTTACAGTTAATATAACTATTCTTTTTACGAAACTTGTCACAGTTAGCGATACAGTTCAATCATTTAATACAGATATTAATCTAGGTATATATAGTAAATATGAATCCCGAAGTCACCAATATGGGTACAGCTCCTCTTAACTTCGAGTTCGTCACTTCACCGATACCAAAGCCGGATATGGGATTATCCACATCCGTCTATATAGACATGCAGGACAACTACGTAAATACCAACCCTAGGGGTCCACATACAGAGTCAGATACAACCCAGTTGACGTACTCCACACTCGGAGCAGCCCGCACTTCGGTAATCGATCCAATAACTTATCAACCAACTTTTGAAACAGCTGATACATCAGCTAGGTATAGCGATATACAACACCAGCCACCAGCGAGGCCGGTTATATACAACATGCACAACTTAACCAATTTAAAAAATTGGAATATTAAATTCACAGGCGATTCGTGTGTGTATGAATTTTTAAATAGGGTGGAAGAGATCCGTACGGCAAGGGACGTAGATACTGCTATCGTCCTCAGAGGTTTTTCCGAACTTCTACAAGGTACGGCATTGCAATTTTATAGGCAGGTCCGACATAGAATAAACTCCTGGTCTGATCTATACAACGAATTTATTACCGGTTTCCAACCAACAGACTTCGAGTACACCACTGAAAGAATAATCAGGAATACAAAACAGAAACAAACACAAACAGTCTTCACTTTTGTAACTTATATAAAAGACCTCAACAGGAAGTTAGCGGATCCCATCTCAGAGAAAGCCCTACTAGAAATCATCAAGCATAATTTGTCACCATGCTACGCTTCATTGCTGGCGAATAACTCAATATCTACAATAGAACAACTCATCATACTAAGTAAGAACTATGAGGCATACACAATGCCTAACTTAGTAGGCACACAACAGAACACCAGGGCAAAGGCATACGCAACACCCACATTTACTAATAACAATTCACTACCTGCAGCTACCTCATCAAATAGACATTTCTACGCATACAATAGGCAGTATGTACCAAACACAAAATACAACCCACCCACTAGGCCAGTAGCAGATAATTCTATACAGTCAGTGGAATGTAAAAAATGCAAAAAACGAGGCCACAATTATAAGCAGTGTAGAAAATTCCCAGGGCCGGTATGCTTTAACTGCCAGACCCCAAATGTTTTCACAAATTCTTGCCCCAATTGCAATAAGGCCACCCCAGAACCAAACAACAAGGGGAAAGGCCAGGGCAAAAATAAGCCAAATACTAACCAAAAAAACTAACTTCATCCGTGGACATCAAAGCCCCCCCATTAACTCAAAAGATTCATTACAACTTGATATCCCCGGAAATTAGCACTATATGCAAAGATAATAGATTGTATTTAAACTTCCAAACATTTAACCATGAACTAGTAGGTCTCATAGATACAGGGGCTAATCTATGCGTACTAGGGAAGAATTTTCATAAACAGTTCCTACACTTGGCCCCACTACATAGAATATTTATTAACGCTGAAACAGCAGATGGCTCTTCACTAAACGTATTAGGTACTATGACTCTCCCTATACAATTCAACAAAAAAATTAAAGACATAGAATTTCTGGTAATACCAAGTATTGCCAGAAACATAATTTTAGGTATGAACTTTTTATACACTTTCCAAATTTTAAATTTACTAACTTTAAATAACAGTATATCTGACCAGTCATCCTCTGGCATGAAAGACCAAACACCAGAGGCAGACGAGGTACATTGCATAATTCCTAGGGAAAAACTATCTCCTGGCAATGCCAGAAAAATAGAACAAGTTATTAATAAATTCAAAAACATTTCGGCAGAAAAAATAGGATTAGGGAAAACATCCCTCATCAAACACAAAATAATCACAGAGGGGCCCCCCATAAAACAAAGGTACTATCCCCTGTCACCTAGCAAATTAAAAGCTTTAAATGATGAAGTAGACCGCATGCTTCAACTGGAAGTAATAGCACCCTCTAGATCCCCATGGGCCAATCCGGTAGTGATGGCCACAAAAAAAGATGGCTCACTTAGATTTTGTCTGGACGCCAGAAAATTAAACGACGTCACAAAAAAGGATTCTTACCCAATACCTTACATTAGTTCAATTTTAGACAATTTAAAAGGTGCTCGTTACCTAACTTCGTTAGATTTGTCAAGTGCCTACTGGCAAATACCGCTAGATGACTCTTGTGATCCTAATAATGAACAAGATTCAAGCACCTCATGCCAGAAAACTGCTTTTATAGTTCCTGGCAGAGGACTTTTCGAATTTAAGAGGATGCCTTTTGGCTTATCAAACGCAGGTGCAGAAATGCAACGCCTTGTGGACAGGCTATTTCTGCACCAATTCGGGGAAAAAGTTTTTGCCTATTTAGACGATTTATTAATAGTTACGGAAGATTTCGAGTCACACATAGACATATTAACAAAAGTCTGCAACTCTCTTAAAGAGGCAGGACTGACAATTAACTTAGAAAAATGTAAATTTTGCAGGGAGGAATTAAAATATTTGGGCTACATAGTCAACTCGGAAGGTCTGAAAACAGACCCCGAGAAATTAAAATGTATCGAAAATTTTCCACTACCCTCTACAGCCAAACAGCTGAGGGGATTTATTGGTCTATGCTCGTATTATAGAAGATTCGTAGAGAACTTCTCCTCTATTATAGCTCCCATGACGGCCATGTTAGGCAAACGCAAAGGCAAAGACGGCATTGAGTGGTCTGACGCAGCCAGAGAAGCTTTCACCACTCTCAAAACAGCACTAATAACAGCTCCGGTACTCGCCTGTCCAGACTACTCAAAGCCGTTTGTCCTGCATTGCGATGCGTCCTCAGTAGGGATAGGTTCAGTCTTAACACAAGAATGGGACGGGATAGAACACCCAGTAGCATTCCACTCACGTCTCCTATCCAAGACTGAGCGCAATTACAGTACAACAGAAAGAGAGCTACTTGCGGTTGTGGACTCAATCAACCATTTCCGTCCTTATATAGAAGGTACAAAATTTACGGTCATAACCGACCATATGAGCCTAAAATGGCTAAAATCATTAAATAATCCCTCAGGACGTTTAGCCCGTTGGGCCATGCAAATTTCACAATTTAATTTTGAAATTCAACATAAAAAAGGTACACTTAATGTAGTACCAGACGCGTTATCTAGGTCGTCAATTAATTTAATAACTTATACAGGTGGATTAGAAAACACCCAAGATAATTGGTATTTAAAGACCTATAAGGGTTGTCAAACCCAACCTCAAAAATTCAGAAATTTTATTATTGATAATAAGGTGTTATACCGTTTTTCTAACCCAAAACATAAATTAAGTTCCAACACTTGGAAAATAGTAATTCCAAAGGAAAAAGTTAAAGATTGCTTAATGGAAGGCCATAGTAGTATAGATTCCATACATTCTGGAATATTCAAAACATTTTCAAAATTAAAAAACATTTATTATTGGCCAAATATGTATAATGATGTAGTTAACTTTATTAACAAATGTGAAACGTGCAAGGCTTATAAACATGCAAACACGCAGCCACACGGTTTAATGAATAATCAGAAAATAGTAAAATATCCAATGCATACTTTATCTATGGACATAATAGGTCCACTTCCAAAGTCCTATTCAGGACACATTTATATACTATCCATAGTTGATATATTTACAAAATATTGCTGGCTGCATCCACTTAGGACTGCAACCACAAAAACAGTAACTTCTTTTGTTGAAAGTGAAATTATAATGAAAGCAGGCACACCTAGGATTTTCATCCTAGACAACGCAAAAATTTTTACTAGTAAGGACTTCACTAGCTTTTGTGAATCCTTTAATATACCAAAAGTGTTTTATAACGCATATTACTCACCACAGTCCAACACAGTGGAAAGGTACAATCAAACCGTCCAAACTTGCTTGTCAATCTTAGTCGAACAAGACCAACGTACCTGGTCAAAACATTTACCCAGAGTACAGCTGGCACTCAACAGTTCTGTAAATGTAGCTACAGGCTACACCCCATATTTCCTCGCCACAGGCAGAGAAATAATAGTGGATGGCAAACTTCACCAGTTACACTCAGCATTACCTAACAACCTGGATGAACTCCAGATAGCGGACAGAGAGCCCACAGCCTCCGCTCTAACTGAGTTATCTGAAATATATAATATTGTACAGGACGCTTTGACTGTAGCTTACCAAAGAAACGCACACAGATATAATTTAAGGCGAAAAAAAGTGGTGTGTAATGTGAATGATATAGTATGGAGAAAAAACTTTGTCCAATCTAACGCAGCAAGCTTCTTTTCAGCGAAACTCGCTCCCAGATTTGTTAAAACAAAGGTTATAGAGAAAATCTCCGATTTGGTTTATATTTTAGAGGATATAGGTACTAAATATAAAGGAAAATATCATATAAAAGACATTATTAAGTTTTCATAGATATAATCAATATAACTTATCTATATTTCATATAATAACATTAAATAAAGCATAACTTTACCTTACATAGTAAATAATACCTATAATTCATCAAGTAACCTATATCTACATTTATAATTAATTTCTTTGTAAAAATATATGACACCTTTCAACACATTAGTTAATACAAAAGCTAACAACTATAAAAGTTGAATTATTGAATATTATATAAACACATATTACAGAAAAAAACTTGAGAAATGAACTCAATTATGAGGTATTTCATTGACCAATAAACTATAAATATACATTTGAATATGAAGTTAAAACAATTAAAAATTAAATTTATAAGTAGTATTACTTCAAAGTAAATTACTATTATATACTCACATTACTATACAAGGTCTACACCTTACACAATACACATTTATATTATGATTTGCTACATATTAAGTTTTTGAATTTTCCTCACTGAAAGGAGAATGTCCAAATAAGGTTGCAACTCCAAAAATAAAGGAGACCGACCAAATAAATACTTTGTTATTTTATTTTAGTACATGTTATTCTTTAACATTGGTAAACATGAGGTAGATTGCTCTCCGCTGGTAGACACTACACATTTTTTATGGAGAATTTTTTCTTCTTGACCTTATATTATAAGGAATTATTTTGCTTTCCCCAAACATTATGTTATCATAATGTCATTACCTACCAAGGTCCAACTAGTAAATAGTCTAGTAGACGCTATGCATGTAGGACCGTAGGACGATATACCGTGCACTAAGTTGCGAAGCCAAGGGACTCCATGCATAGCCCCTTTGGCCCGCACATGGCATAGTTTTTTGTTATTTACACTCATATACAGAGTATATAGAGGCACAAGTAGTACCTCAAAATTAATTGAAATGAAACACAACCTAACAAATAGGTATAGTTAATTCTTGGTTCTTACTATATACAGTGAGACATAATCAATTATAGATTAAATTTATAGTCTAGGAGACGGTGATTTTTTAAACACATCGGTTTAGACACTGAACTTCGTTCATCTCCTATTGAAATGTATTAATGATGACATTCATACTTTGAAATAGTCAAAGAGACAGTCACATTTAACACTCAACTATTGTTAAGGGCATATGAAACTTAAAATTTAAGTTTCCTTTTTTAGATTAAATATTAGTCTACAAAACATACCACGACTCAACGAACATAAAAGGCAACGTTCCAAATTTCAGGAACAGTGCCAAACCAGGAAAATATAGATACAGGCTATAGTTAGGTATCAAATAACTATAACTATTTTTCTATACAAACAAAACAAATTGTTAGGATTAATACTAGGATAGTTACATACACATTAAGCAAACTTAGCCAAGTAGAAACTAACATAACTTTAATATTAACCAAATAATTTACTCCGACGTCGGTATAGTCTAAGAACAGGTCGAAAGCGTGATGTATGCAAGTAAATAATAGATGAGGTTCAAAATTTTTTGCGCAACAAAACTATATTAGGACACAATACGAAAGCGAATTAGGCTAATTTAAATATTATACACTACTAACACTAAACTAACACTAAGATTAAAACTTTCAATTATAGTTTAATAGTTTCAACACAGTTTAGGTATAAGCATAGATAATAAGTATTTTTTTCTCGGGTTGAAACGGCTGTGGAGACAACTGGGTTGTCTCCTACCCAAAAAAGGGGGTATTGTAGTATTATAGATTAAATTTACTTTTTAGTCAAATTTCAATATTACTGAACGCATAGTTTCTGTATAAGAAGTGCGATTTTAGCATTGGTCAACAGCGATGAATGCGAAGCCGCGCTGTCTCACTCACTCCATGTAGGAAGCCCATATGGCTATCCTTATCATCACCTATTGTTTGTCGCGCGTGTTGCGACATTCCGACGCGAGAGGGCCACGGCAAGCGGCCCGTGCGTCGAGGGAGTCACCCCCTGAACTTCCCCCGAGCGTCTGCCCGCGCCAGCCCGTGGTCTCTTCAAGGCCCGGAAGATGTGAATTTTACCGTGTGTGAACCGCCATGCGGGACCGCGGTATTTCTTTTTAAAATGGGAGGTCTCCGTACCTAACCCAGCCTTTTGTCAGGTCCCATAACAATGGGGGCATGACTCGTTACCTTTCCTTTAATTTCTTCTCACTCTCTAGTGACAGATATTTTTGCCTCGTGTCTCCGAGCCGAGTTTGCTAATGGAACGTTCCGCCATTTTGTAGGACGGTCACCATATACGCGTGATTTGTTCTTGTTATATTAACTTTATTAATGTACTTACTAAATAAGTAGTGCAATCAGTGAAAAGCACAAATGTGCCGTAATTTCAAATAAGTGAAAGTGCCCGCGAAACTTCGTGATGCGCGAATTTACGAACTATTCTCCTGGTATCCTGCCGCGCGCATTGGGCGCGCTCGCTGAGGGTTAGCAGCCGGCCATGGCCGCTGCCGCCCACCCCACGGGTCTACTCTTCGAGTTTCTTCGAGCGTAGGACTAAGTGGTATTGTAAAGAAAATGGATTGTAAGTGCGAAAGTACCTATAACTTGATCTTAAGTCTTATCTCTCTCCTGTGTAACATTCACTGATTAAATTTAATTATCGTGCGAGTAAGTAACTCATTTGTTCTCATTGAAATGTTCCCCATTCGCCAATAACCCTATTGTAAGCTGCCACTGGGCGCGAGGCGCGCCACCTGTGCTGCCGAACGGTCCTCGACTCCAAAGGTTCGATGCCCGACGGCTGTATCTATCCGAAGCAATTACTGCGTAGGTAAGTTTGGGTAAGTGCCTACGCAGACCTAATTCTGTTCATCCCATTTCTTTTATTGTCACGTCATAACCTAAAAGGCGCGCTGCGGTGCCACGTGTTGTCACACCGGCGCCCCCACAGCGCCCCCTATCGACCGACACCCGCAACTCACGTAGTTACTCTTTTCTCCGTGACATGGTGTAGATTTTGCTGGTCCAGTTATTCTTAAACTTTTTAGTGGTCGTGGATCTAACAAAACAATTAAAGCTTACATTGCCATATTCATTTGTACTGCTGTAAAGGCTATACATTTGGAGTTAGTAACAGGCTTAACTAGTGAAGGGTTTCTTGCTGCATTCCGTCGCTTTTCTAGTCGGCGAGGCCATTGTGTCAAGCTCATAAGTGACTGCGGGACAAACTTTGTCCGTGCTTCTAAGGATCTCAAGGAAAGTTTTGCTGACTGCACCAAAGGTCTACCCAAAGAGATATCTGATTTGTTGGCCCGTGATGGAACTACATGGCAGTTCAATCCTGCAGGGGCTCCGCACATGAGTGGATTAGCCGAATCGGCTGTGAAATTGGCCAAATTTCATTTAAATAGAGTGCTAAGCGACACCAAACTAACTTATGAGGAGTATTCCACACTATTATGTCAAATTGAGTCATGCTTGAACTCTCGTCCACTGGTACCACTTAATGAAGACAGTGAAGGGGTGTCTGCACTCACACCTGGCCATTTCTTAATAGGTGAAATACCTATAGTGGTGCCTGATACAAATTTAGAAAATGTTAATGTACCTTATGTACAACGCTGGGTATATTTACAACAAAAGTTACAATCTTTTTGGAGAAAATGGAGCCTAGAATATCTACTCACTTTGCAAAAACGCCATAAGTGGAATGGTGCGCAAGATAATATCAAAATTGGTGATATTGTATTAGTGAAGGATGAAAGATTACCTCCTTCAAAATGGATCATGGGTAAAATAATTTCTATCCATCCGGGGTCTGATGGTTTAGTCCGGGTTGTTAGTATTAAGTGTAAAGACACAATTATTAAGAGACCTATTCATAAGCTTTGCTTGTTGCCCACTCAAGATGATTAATTTAATTCATTACCTATTGTTTCTTATAAAATTTACAGTATAATTGTAGGTCTTTCATCATACTTCATTTCATAGATTTTTTTAGTATTAATTTTATACTATACTTTATTTATTACCTCTTAATTTGTTATGTAAACTCAATCTACTATTTATTTTGTTTAACTGTCCTATTAAGCAAAGTTACAAAACAACTCAAGCTAACTAAACTTGATAAATTTACTTTATTATGTATTTAGTACAATAGCAAAGTTAACTTTATAGTATGATAAAATTTCAGATATTTGTCTCCAAATGTTTGTAAATTAGAATCTACTCGCTCTCTATATCTTTCTTTATTGATGTAGAACAATCATGTTTTGCCATAATCTCATTTCATAGCATATTAAGTCTTCTTGATGTAGACACAATACCATCATGTGCTATAATGTGCTATATTCTGTTACATAAATAAAATTAATCCTGGTATTGTGTTCAAAGTGTTTATTTTTGCCTTTTGTTTAAAAAGGACAATAGTCCTTTGGGAGGCGGAAATGTTAAGATAACTAAGTATCAAGAGGCAAAAATCACAAAAAAAAATACAACTTGTCTATGGTATGTCTTTATTATGTCTGTATGATAAGTAAAATTACTTTTTGTCTCTGGTAAAAAAAACAACAAAATGTCTGGAACTTTTCAACTTTCTTTCTGTAAATTAATTTGTTTTGTGTGATGTAAAACTTAAAAATACAGTTAAAAGTACTTTCAAAAACAATACATAGTTTCAATATACAAAATCCAACACTTGGTGTATAGTATTTTGATGCTAATCTATACTTCTATGTTTATACAAATATTAGCTGATGTACGCGACTCCGTCCGCGTGGACCTAAGGTTTTTTTGTTCTCGCGGGAACTCCTTAATTTTCCTGGATAAAAAGCTATGTTATTCTAGACTATAATCCATCTCTGTGCCAAATTTCATCCAGATCCGTTCAGCTGTTCTGGCGTGATTGAGTAACAGCCATCCATTTTTGGTTCCCGCGGGAACTCTTTAATTTTCTGGGATAAAAAGTAGCAGACTATAATCTATCTATTTACTTCACCGATTTTACCGATTATTAGTTATGTCCTTCCCCGGGATATAAACTACTTCTATACCAAATTACAGCAAAATCGGTGGAATAGATGGGCCGTGAAAGCATAGCAGACAGACAGACACACTATCGCATTTATACTCGTAATATTAGTATATGGATTTCCATAATATACTTAGTATATCTTGATTGACTCGTTTCTCCAAAAAATAATCTCAATAATTTTACGTGAATCAGAGGCGGAAGGGCCGTAGATCAAGGAAAATAATTTTCCCTTTTATCTAAGGGCCTCTGAATCATAGGTTTACTCATAACGACACTCAAATAAAAACTGCTAACTGTAACTTGTGGAGTTCTTAAGGAAATATATTATTATACTAATAATTGTTACGAAGCGATAATAGCCTAGTGGTTAAGACCCGACCTGCACGCCAGAGAGCTCTTTAAAAATGTTCGCGAAGGTGTGTGCCCGAGAGTTCCTCATAACGTTCTCGAAGTGGTGTGTGAAAGAAGTCGTCACGAAGACACAAAATATTAAAATTGACGAGGTTTTTAATCTGTAATGTTGGTAAGCTAAGTGACCAATTGGAGGACTGAATTGACCTTAACCGTTCCTCCATACTTCGGAGAACGTAAACTAATTCGAGTAAGTATTGCCTGATTCATCTTAAGGCCCATCCCAAACACTTTGACTCAGAAAGCTGAAATGTTGCACTGAGATTCCTCGTAAAATGTAGACGAAGACCGTGATCATCGTCGACTTCAACCGATAGACGTCCACTGCTGGACATTGGTCTCTTGCAAGGATTTTCACATGCCGCAGTCTTGCGCCGCCTGAATCGAGCGGTTCCCTGAGACTCGTTTGATGTCGTCTGTCCACATCCGTCCGCCCGTCCACGTTTGCCCGAGTGGGGGGTCTGCCAACGCTGCGCTTTCCAGTGCGAGGTCACCATTCCAGCACTTCAGGACCCCAACGTTTAGCGGTTCTTCGAAATAGGTGCCCCGCCATTGCAACTTCTGCTTCGCAGCACGTCGAGCAATGTCGGTTACTTTATTTCTCCTGCGAATCTCTTCATGCGGAAGAAAGACCGGATTTTTTGAAATTCCCACGGGAACTAAGCCGAGGTCTATGGTAAATTTCCCAGAAAACCCGTACTATAAGCGATTAATGGAAGAAAGAACTTACAAATAAATATTCTTACTTTAGATACCCCTTCCAGCTTCAAAGCAAAATATTTTAACATTAAGAAACATTCGCAAGTCCTAAAAGATAGATCCAGTTTTCCAAAAGCAAACGCGTAGTGATATTTAAGTTGAACGTTGAACCGGGAACCACAGACAAGACAAATGTCTGCGACGTGTAGCGACTCTGTGTACATTTGCTATTCAAATACGAAACTTTTATCGTCTCTGTTATATTCTAACCTTTCAAGTGCTTTCAATCTTTGTATAAGCTTTTGTTCTATTTCATATCCGAAGTAGGTTCCTACCAGTTTCCTATCTTTCAGCTATAGCGACCAGCCTCTCTAGCCAAGTTACATACTCTACGTTTCGTGTCTATTCTTCTTTCTATAATTGTTAACGCTTTAGCGAAAGCGATTATAATGTTCACTTTTTTTCTCTCCGCTAAAGTGGAGTACCTTTAAGTAAATCAAGAAGTTAAAAAAAACTAAAACCACGCGTACAAAGTCGCGGGTATCCTAGTTATCTTGTCTACAATATAAGGTACTTAACTAACTTTATATTGTAAATTAGATGAGGAATGATAAATTAGAGGCTAAAATGTATGGAACTGGTATAAAATCACCGAACTGGGTCACCAGAATAGGGCCAGGCGGACGCCAACCTGGCTGGCATTTTGTGAGCTCAACTTTCCAACTGCGATGTGTCATCCGTGACGCTGACTGACTTTTAAAAGTTGCCCAAAGCATATCGTATGATAAAAGTTCCATTTCATACATTGCATTGTAGTGTTAGAAGATAGGAGCTTTTATCTTCCTGTGGATTCCGTTTCATAGTTCGTGATTTATTCTTGTGTAATGTTTTATCTAAGGGACGAGTGGCCTAGTTGTGTCAACGCATATCAGTTGATTTCGATTGTTAATCAACATTGAGAGTTCAATAGTCTTATACCAGTCGTATGCAGAAGGACGTGGGAACCCACTACATTATTATCCCAAGAAAACTCTTACCATTATGTGCTTAGTGGAAAAGGGTCACGACCCTCAGTAATGAGAAATAAGATGCAAAGAGAATGTTATCTACTCATACAATATTTAAGAAGAAATTAATCGATTATCAAAGTTCCTACAGCTCAAACTGAAAAAAAAGATTCTGCATGAAATAGTTGGCTTTTTTTAAGCTACTCTGAAAAAAGTACATTATTTTATGTGCTACTTGGAACATTCAAATATATATCCTTAAAACTATTTTCGTATTTTTCAGAGAACTCTTTCTCTGAAAAAAAAATACCTTCTACCAATTTTAGTTGTCCTGTTTTTTGTTTGTCTTTTAGAATTTGAATTTATAACTTGAGAATTTTTCTCTACCACACGTATACAAGTTATTAATTATTTATTACATAGTTCGCTCTATTCATATATCGCTGTTTCGCCCATTTTTCAAGGATTCTCCAACAACAACTCAAGCATAATACCTCAAAAAGATAAAATTAAGCATTAATATTTGATGACTTTGACGTACTCGTAATTGGATTTGGCCGCCAAACAGTAATTAAAGCGACACGTTTGATGAAAGATACGGCACTACATTTAAAATGTACCCCTCACTTACCACTTTACCTGTTATACCCAATTGGGGGTAGACCGTACGATTTTTTGATACACGTTGCACAGAGTAAATACTCAGAGGGATAACAAGACCAAGTTATTTAAATTATATGCAATTTGGCGAGACTTTCCTTATCCTTGTTATACCCGCCCGATTTCAACATAGTGGGTAGAAATAAAAATTATTTATTAATTTACAGTGGCGTTGGAAGTCGGTTTCTTGGAAAGAATTTTTATTTTTAACTTTTTAGTCTCAGGGTTGAGGATTTGGAGTCAGAATTTTTTATGGGACCACCTCAAGAGCTTCCTCTAAAGACTGATAGAAAAAAAAAATCAAATCGGTTCAGAAACCACGGAGATATGCTCTAAAAACATTATAAAAAAAAACTCACCGAATTGAGAACCTCCTCCTTTTTTGGAAGTCGGTTAAAAATGATGATCAAGACCCTTAATACGATTATTTGCTTTTCTTTAATTATTAATCATATGATTTTAGCATAGAATTAAAAGTAGACGCAAGGGATAATTCAAAGCTATATCGAGTTTTCTTTTAATACCAGGGATAAATTTAACGGAATCCTGCGAAAAAACTGCGCATGGAATAACTGGGCACGTATGCATATCTTTTTTTTTTAAATATTCGTAATAAAATTAGTAGTAGCCAGTAGGTATGTACGTAGTTGAGGGACGTGTGGCCTAGTTGTGTCAACGCATATCAGGCTATTGCGATTGTTAAGCAACGTTGACCCAAATCGGTAACTGGATTGGTGACCGAATTTGGAGGTTCAAATTTGGCCTTTTCGTGTCCTCCGTGCCTCGAAGGGCACATTAAGCCATCGATCCCGATTATTATCACTAACATCTGATAATAATCGTTACAAAAACCTAAGAGTTTAATGCTCCTAGACGAGCCGTATGCAGAAGGACGTGGGGACCTACCGCATTATTATCCCAAGAAAACTCTTAATTCAAATTCAAATTCAAATGTTTTTTATTCAAAAAGACTTTTTACAAGTGCTTATGAATAGTCGAATTACCATTATGTGCTTAGTGGAAAGGGGTCACGACCCTCAGTAATGAGGAATACGACGCAAAGAGGAGAGTTGGTAAGTATAGTTCTCAGAACACTGTTCCATATCCAGGTCAATAATTTAGGAATTATGCCGCAAACACCAAAAAATTTCAAGTACTTTAACTGGATATTCTATTTCAAGTACTTTAACTATATTTTTTACTGGATAGCCTATAACAGCTCTGGAAATTGATTACTCTGTACATATCTAGTACATGTAACTTTAATTTCCGCGCCGCGTCGCATTACAAATGAATGCATTACCCTTGGTTCGCGTTTATACGCACACCTTGCTTTAATCGTGTTTCGGTTAGTTAATAAACAATGACGGGGACTCGTCAAACATGGGGGTAAAGTGGGGATAAACACTCGTTTGCTCGGGCAAATAATTAATAGTCATTTTTACCTGAAAATCTGATTCCAGTGCTAAATCATTTCGATGTGATAGTGTTGTAATTTAGTACCTTTTTTAATTATTCCCCTACTAGATAGCCCTTGACTGCGATTTCACGAGGTGGTAAGCGATGATGCAATCGAAGATGGTTCTCAATCGAAAAAGTTTCTTATCGAGTTCTACACGGCATCGCACTGGCACGCTATAGATTGCTTAGCGGCACGTTTTTGCCGGTAGTGTAACTAGCCACGGCCAACGCCTCCTACTAGACCCGACAAGAAACAACGAACTAGCAAGGTGTATTGTTAGTATGTAAAGTTTAAGTAGTATAATATTATTACATTATAAACAGGTTATCTGGAGGAGATCACTTCCGCCCTTGCGCACGAGTTGTTTTATGTTTATATAAGTTATTTCTATGTTATGTGTGGCAATAAAGACTATCTATTTATCTATCTATCTATCTACCTATCTATCTATCAAGGTCGTCCTGAGAACACATATCAAGATGTAAACGGTTGCACAATCAATCTTACTCACAGACCGCTGCCAATCACAAACCTATTCCCAAAGTTGCTCACAACTTAAACAATGCATTACAACTCGTAATTATTATTCCTCATACTCACTCGCAGACTCAGTCCCTCGTCAAAGAGTAAACCTGCGTGAAACGGACCCGTTTAAATTTTGACTCGTGATTGACGGAGGTATGAGCGGTGTTTAAAATTTAATTAAAATATATTATCTCTATTTTTAATACCCTGATCAGTATTTTGACAAGTGTCAGTAGTACGTTTATGGAAGCAAATCTGCATTGTATTTTTAAATCACCATCCGTTTCCAGTCCTTCGACTAACGATTACTGATTTATCAAAGTCGACCAAGATGTTAACTCTATGGGCTGCCACCATTAAAAAAATTCTACATCAATGGCTGCCACCAATCAATACCAATTGTTTTCGGTAACGTATGGTGCATTTTGATTCCCGCGGTAACTATCTGATTTGCCGGGATAAAAAGTAGCCTAAATCCTTCCGGGATGCACCAACCCTCTAAACAAAATTTTGTCAAAATCGGTTGAAAGATGGGCCGTGAATGCGTAGTAGACAGATAGACGGACAGACAGACAGACACGCTTTCACATTTATTATATTAACTGTATGGATATGGATAATGAAGTCTACAAAAATGGCAACCCATGATGATGACTCAACTAAAAGCCCCTGAAATAGTGTAAATACGAAAGTAGTGGCGGAAACGAAAAACAATGCGAGCGCTAAACCCCATAAAGATCAGGTAAACCCATTATCAGAGCGCCACGTGCGGCGGAAGTGCAGCCATTTTTCATTGCACCGGATGTGACATGCATATCGCTCATTTTATCTGTCTGCAATGTATGCATTTATTATCAGTTTTCAACGTGTTTTTCCCTTCTATTAAGATAAATAAACTGGAGTTTAATATATCAACATTTTTCTATACAAAAACTATTTATTTTAAAACTAGCTTTTGCCCTCTTAGTCCGCTTGAACTATACAAATTTCGAACCCCTATTATGCACCCTTATGGTTGAATTTTCTTTTCCTTTCTTACCGGATGTCTACGTCATAATAGGTATCTGTATGCCAAATTTCAGCCCCTTTCGTCGAGTGGTTTGAGCTTGATAGATCAGTTGCTTGAAAAATCAGCCATATGATATTGTTAATTGGATCAGTTATGTGTTAATTTACTATACTATTTTCGCTTTTGTTGGTGGTAAAGTCTTTTACTCAATACTTAAAGTGAAATGAAATGAAATGTTAATTTAATTTAGGAAACTTTTGTCACTTAAAATAAAATTATGTCAGGACTCTACCATCGGTTCGGAAAGTGACTGTTATAAAGTTCACTGCCGCAAATTATAGGCCGACTGTTTAACTCGCGTATCGCCTGCGCGGTAAGAAGGGAGCGGGGGCGGGTAACGCTACACACGGAGTCAATAATCCAAAGATTTATCTCGAGATAGACATTGTTGGTAAAGAATAAAATAATAAGTATCTTTAAAAATTTAATAAATTTGTATCCCCGCTCCCTTCTTACCGCGCAGGCGATACGCGAGTTAAACGGTCGGCCTATAGATTAGCCACAATAGCAGATTTTGAAGATTTTGACGACCTCCGTGGCGCAGTGTGTAGCGCTGTTGTCTTAACGTGCGGAGGTCCTGGGTTCGATCCCCGGCGGGTCAATTTGGGAATTTATAATTTCTGAATTCTCCCTGGTCTGGCCTTTTGGGAGGCTTCGGCCGCGGCTAGTTACCACCCTACCGGCAAAGACGTGCCGCCAAGCGATTTAGCGTTCCGGTACGATGTCGTGTAGAAACCGAATAGGGGTATGGGTTTAATATAACTGCCATGCACCTAACAGGTTAGCCCGCTACCATCTTAGACTGCATCATCACTTACCATCAGGTGAGATCGCAGTCAAGTCAGTTTTTAATGCACTACAAGTTAAGTTAGCTTAGCAAGGTAAATGTAAAAAACTTTGGTTACACAATTTAATCGATTGTTATTGTATAAGATTTTTGTTTCCCTAGTCCACAAACTGTACTTCGACAATAAATTTTTTTCTATCTATCTTGCGACATTGAGCCGTGCAGTTGTGGGTGGCGGATTTGTATTTAAGAGCTAGGTATCCGTCTCTCTATAAGTATATCGTCTCTAATAGGTAACTATTAGAATTAAACGAATTATTATCTTTATTAATTATGTGCATAATTAATAAAATTAATAATCCGCGTCCGCGGATTCATCCGCGTTGTTTAAGTTTTTTGATTCCCACGGGAACTCCTTAATTTTCCGGGATAAAAAGTAGCCTATGTCACTCTCCAGGTCCTCAACTATACCCATGCAAAAAATCACGTCAATCCGTTGCTCCGTTACGGCGTGATTGAAGGACAAACCAACACACCAACAAATCAACAATCCAACAAACAAACTGACTTTCGCATTTATAATATTAGTATGATGTGCATCGATTGATCATCAAACGTAGTTTTATTTTTATTAATTGTATGAAAGTTTAATGTTATAAAAAAAAATCTCAAACGAGTTCTGATATAGGCTTCTCGTGGCGCCGGCATGGCGTCGCAATTTTTTATGCACCCCCTTGGATAAGTAGTAAATAAATAGATTGATCCTGAATTGACTTTCGCAGGACTTGCGGAACATTTTGAAATTTATGAGTTTTGGAAACTGTTTAGTAGGTATAGTCTTATATAGTTAGTCTAGGTATTATAGTCACACAAAGTCACTTTTTGTATATAAACGCAAGAGTGTCTGTTCATTGACGTCTTTCATAGTCGATTTTAATTCACATAAATAAAGGTCTTTTAATGCTTTGAGCCTGTGTAACTCCTAAACTTCATATTTTGATGGAACACAACTCACAGAAATATATACTTGTTTGTAGAGCGTGTCTTTTTGATATAATTACGTATATCATTGGGTAAAATTTTATAATATTCGATAATATATGAAGTTTAATAATTTTATGTACATATTATTATAACTAGATGATGCTCGCGACTTCGTCTGTGTGGATTAAGATTTTTGATTCCCGCGGGAACTCTTTAATTTTCTGGAATAAAAAGTACTTAGTTACCCCTTGTCCTTCCCCGGGATCCAACCTACCCCGGTACCAAATTTCATCAAAATCGATAGAACAGATGGGCCGTGAAAGAGTAGCAGACAGGCAGTGACAGACGGACACACTTTCGCATTTATTATTTTAAGTATGTATTTGTATTTACAGCGTACAACTACATTGTTATTACATAATTATCATTGAATTCTTTTTAGAGCGCGTCTTTTTAATATACCTAATTATAAATCATTGAGTTAAATTTTCCAATAATATATGAATTTTTATAATTCTATATAAGTATATATATGTCACCGTAAGATTGTAAAAACCGTTAGATTGTAATATAACGTTTTTTATCTCGATAGATTGTAAACTGTGGACAGATTGTGAACCATAACATACTGCTTACAATTTAACGCATTATTTTTCGGTAAACTGTAATCTATTAGGTATATTAACCCGATAGAACCTAAGTACTTACCAGTAGGTAATACTGGTAAGGTACTACCTGAATATTCATGTCAAACCCTAACCTAACCTAAAGTTCCCGCGAGTTGAATGCTGAGTAAATGTATGGTGACACTTACATTTAGTCTACATTCAAATCGCGCGCGAACTGTACAAGAAAGAGACAAGAAAACGTAAATACAATAAATATTTCGTAAATTAATACTCAGAACATTGAACCATAGACATAGGATTTTTTCGCATTGAACGGTTCACAATCATTCGACAGTTTACAATCTCGCGGGATAAAAACCGTTAGATTATAATCTGACGGATTTTACAATCTTACGGTGACATATTATAATATATTAATTATTAGTAACAGAATTAAACTGTGATCATAAGGAGCGCACTCCGATCATACATTCTTCCTAAGTATCTTAGAATTAGATACCCACGTTACGTTTTTTAAATTTTATAAATTTTAGGCTTAGGAAATAGAAAATTCATCCTATTTTTAGTTCCGTTCGCTGATGTCTAGCGACAGTGTAAATTTTGTATCCTGTCATCAGAAGATTATACCCGGGCATCGTCGGTGGCGTTCGGGTATCAATAACTCATACATCCACTCCTTTAGATTAAACGAGGCGCCGATGGGGCGGAAGCTTGTTTATCGACTGTCGGTGGTGTTGTCTATACAGCCTCGCAGATATTATGTGACATTGTCTTATGAGTGCTTTAGTGTTATCTTCTAAATATCTATTTATGTGCGTTTCAAGAAATTTATTCGACGTTTCTGATCCGAACCGCTTTGGTGTGGAACACCCTCCCAGCGCACGTGTTTCGTGCCACATACAACTGGGTACCTTCAAGGCAATTCTTCATTCTTATGAAAGCGCGTTCCAACCTAGATCATCGAAAGCAATTATTTGCACTAAGGATGATTGTCGTCAAGCGCAAACCTATCTCACAATAAAAAAATAAAAAAAATATCACTTGCTTTAACAGTGAAGAAAAACATGCATACCCGAGAGTTTCAATTCAATTAAATTCAGTGTTTACTCATTCAAATTAAGTACCGTGTATCTCTAAACTTTTTGAACATCCAATAAGTATAAAACTGATGGTGATAATCAATTACGGTATCTTAAAAATAAAGCTACGAAGCCAATCCGCACGTGCCCACCGTGGTGGACTATGTCCAAACCTTTCTCATTTATGTCGAACCGCAAGGCATCGACAAGGTCTGCACCCTTACGCAGTCGAAATTCCGCGGGCTCGTACGAAGCGCTTTTCTTCCTCGTTTCTAATTCGAACCACTAGGATATGGAATGCCCTTCCGGCTTCCGTTTTCCCCTCCCGTTTTAATATAGGTACCTTCAAATCAAGAGTGCATAGGCATCTTCTAGGCAAGCGCGCTCCACCTCAGGCTGCATCACCTCTTGCATGCAAGTTTGATTGCAGCCAAGCGCTAGCATAAATATTAAAAAAAATATATATTGGGTAGAAGACTCGTGCTCAATAATGAGCCGGCAATGATTTGTAATGATGATGTACCTACACATATTTTGAAATGCAGCGCGATGCCCAGCTATTTGAGAAATAATATCTCGTTACAAAGACATTACGCGACGCGAACCCCATTTTTTCTTCCTATTATAGGAAACTCATTTAACTACGATAGCCTAACTAATTGGCTAATGAGTAGTTTAATTTTAACCCAAACTTATAATTTATCTTATGTACTAAGAAATTGTCCAGTTTATCAAGGAATACTAAGGTGCGTCATCTTAGTATTCCTTGATAAACTTGGACACTTTGTTCACGTGTTCTTTTAACACTACACTACACTTACTCAAAAGGTTTAGTCAAAATTCAATATTTTGACCCGTTATCCTTACTAGGATAATCAGGATTAGCGATTTTTTGTTTTCCTGAGACCCGGAGTGTCTGCGTCAAAAGCGTGTTTTTTAGTTTTTTTAAACTATTATTATTTTCTATTATTTTCTTGTAATGTACCGCGTTATGTGCATGTTAGGGTAAACGAAAAACTAGCCGGCAACGAGATCATCTCTCTCTCCCTCGTCGCGAGATAATCTCGTGGTGCTAAGTATACAGGGCGCATTTACTATACTCCTGAGTAGGTAGGTGCTTTATTTTGGAACCGTTGATACCTACAAACACGTTAACCACTAACAACTACCTTAACAAAACTGCTGGTAAAATAAAACAAAACTGCTGATAAAACAATTTGGTAGGTTAACATACAAAATCCCCTTTTACCTTCCAAAGTCTAAACTACGTATTAGGAACGTGGCAATTTTGCAAAATCCTTTCACAGCTTTCATATTTCTGAAAGGCCATTATAACCTAATTGTCCATTGAGTTGGCCTTTTAAGACGGCCACAGCCGAAAGGGCAACAAAGGGACACATGCAGGCACGGTCGGGCCATTTGCATATGCATGCAATATGACTGTTGACAATTCGTCCACGTTTTGCCGGATTATGCTAATACGGGGTAAATTTTATTGGACATAACAATTAGGAAGACCCTTTAAATTCCTTTGGGTGGTGTTTTTCATATTTCAACTAGCTGATACCCGCGACTTCGTCCGCGTGCAATAAGTTTTTTAATTCCCACGGGAACTTATTAATTTTCCCGGATAAAAAGTAGCCTAGATGTTGCCCCCAGGTCTTGAACTATACCACCCATGCAAAAAGTCACGTCGATTCGTTGCTCTGTGTTGGTGTGTTTAAAGGACAAACAAACACACTTTCGGATTTATAATGTTTAGTATTTATTGCTCAAAGTAACATAAAAACAAATATTAAATTATGACTAACAATACATAGTCAACCAAGAATACAATAAATGCAATTAAATTAAGATAACTAACTAAAACTAAGAATTAAAATAATTATCAAAATGTTGTGCCCTGGGTAAGGTGCCCAACACGCAGGCAGCATTCCCGCGCTGAATAGCTATAGAAATTCGTTGCGCGAGAAAGCTGCCCGCCCGAGGGTCGCCTGAAAATGTTTAGTATTATATCTTAAAAAATATCGATAACTCAGAGAATGTACAGTTGTCAAATAATATATTCATCGGAAAAGACATATCAAACTATTCTGAATGGATCCGCGCGTCGTATCAGGCTAATTACAACTCTTTTAATGATTCAAATACTTTTAAAAAGATAGAAAAATAGATAGATAGTTTAAGATAAATAAAGTATGTACCTGCACAACCAATAATTTACCTTTTTTTTAATAATCTAGGTTTTTTTAACCTCTGAGATAATATTATTTTGTATCATGATAATGTGAAAACACTGTCAGTGTTGAAATATAATAAGCTCGCAGAAGTTAAACGCTGAACCAAAGTTACGAAGAAGCGGGTCAAAAAATAAATAATTGATGTCTGTCTAGAGCAACCAAGTGGAAGAGATATGGTGTTAAATGGCTTAAATATGACTTATGTCGTGTCGTCGACGCCTGTTTCAACCATGTTGTCTAGCTTTTATCAGCCTCCTATAAATAAATTTAAACATACAGTAGCTACTTTCTTTAGCAGCTATTATTTCTGTATTAAACCTTAAGTAACATGTTTTAACTTTACGTAGTATTTTCACAATTTAAAAACGAAATGCGAAATATTTCCTCTGATTCCTATCAAAAAGGAGAATTTTTTATTTAACCACCAGTAGGGAAAGCGCAAAGTTCTTTCTGAAGTCGGAAAAGGATCCTCCCTTCTAAAATGAAACAGTTTTGAACGAGAAAAAAAAACCTTGCCTGAAGAAGACGAAAATCAAAGAGACAATTTATTTCAGTGTAAAATCTAAGTTCTTATATACCCATGCAAAAAATCAATCCATAGCACTGCTGAAGGACAAACTAACAAACAATCACTTTCGCATTTATAATAGGTATTATATTATTATTAGTATGGATTTTGTAGAACGCCACGCTACGCTACACTGGTCAAAATATCTAATCGTAGTTAAAGTATCTAATAGAAGTAATAACAGAAAGATAATATTGAATTTAGTGTGACTTATTTTAATTTTCGTATTCTTCTCAGCAAACCCTTTTAATTGATACCCATATCATGGGGATGCTTATAAAAATAATTAGTCCGCCATCTTTGGGAGTCCACCATATTGGATTTAGTAGTAATCATGCTTTATTATCCAAACTAAACCTGTTTGCAAAATTTCAGCTAAATCAGTTGGGGATAACTGCTTTAATTTCAGTTCAAAGATTTGACCTAAACAAATACAAACGCCTTATTACGCCTTATTACCTACGTTTTAAGTTTTTCATGTTTGTTATCTGTTTGTTTTGTGTTTTATGGGT
The DNA here is from genome assembly GCA_923060345.2 of Erebia aethiops. NCBI lineage: Eukaryota > Metazoa > Arthropoda > Insecta > Lepidoptera > Nymphalidae > Erebia > Erebia aethiops. Next base: position 16,679,787 of record OV281091.1, on the reverse strand, counting down.
GTAAAAAAGAAAGGTCACTGACCAGGTTACTCCAATATCAGAAAACGACCTCCTCACTCATAGCACATGTATCTAGATAAGTTAAACCACACACTTGCCATTAATTGCAGGAGCCAGGGCAGTGTTAATTTTCCCAGGCAGAGACGGTCACAACTAGCAGTAGATTCGTTCTTTGTTGTCTCAGATTGCCTGGCTCCTAACAAAAGGTATCCTGTGGTGGATGCAGCACTGTAACCATATTGCAGTTAGTCACAGCTCGTAGTGTCGTATTCCTCGCTGCTGAGGGTTCACCTTTCCATTAATCACGTAATGGTAGACGTTTTCTTGGGATAAGTCGGTCGGTTCTCAGGTCCTTTCGCATACGACTGGTTGGGTCCTGCTGTGTTTTTTGCCACTTTTCTATCCATAGGTTTTTAACAATTTTACTTCTAATATTAATAACCAGGACCGAAGGCTAAAACTTCTGTGGCATGTGGCGTCTTCTTTTCTGTGGCATGGAGGAAACAAAAGGCGGTCTAATTCGGTTGTACCTTTCCAGTTACCGACTTGAGTCCAATCAACTGATAGATCCAGTACGATTTCGATTTTCGTACTAAATTGGTTCAAATTTTTAGGTTAAGGTTGGGTAAGAATAATTAAACCTATTTCAAATTTCAAGTCTGTAGCTAATAGTCACTAGAGTATAGTAAATTTGACTGGTCAGACATAAGTCGAATCATAAAGGTTCTAAAAGGTTAACGGTTCAATAAATTAGGAATACCCTAAACTAGACCTAACTTAATATTTTTCCAAGAAATAAATCAGACTGACCTTTAAAACGGTCTAATGAATATGGCAACGATTAGTAGAAAGTGAAAAGTACCATTAATTTTCCTTATGGAAAAATAAAGTGACACCGGCGCCAGTTAGTCTTAGGATGGGATAAACAACCTTACTTCAAGGTCAGAGACAGTATCCGTAGAGTGTTCTTGGTAGTAAGGTCATATTCGTTTTTTTTTTGGAAAAAAAATTCATAAAAATACAACTATTTGATAGTCTTTTATTTATTTCATACAGTATTTCCCTAAATAAGTAAGGAATTTTTTAAAGTTATTACTGTTAAAAGTTGTGTATTAGTTTAGCAAATTTATGTTGGTTAGCCCAAAATGCATCAAATTTAGTTATCTTTTGAGAAAAGCAAAATGGTTCAAATGCCTACCGTAAATAAAATAGCTGGAAGTAAACTGGCTCAAGCATCGACTTAGATTAAAATAATACGAGAGAAAATGAATTTAGCGCCAAGTCAACTTACAGTTGAATATGCCCATAGAGCCTAAGCAACATGATGGTGTTACACCAAAGTGAAGAAGTTTGATGCAGATGCCCATTAGAGGGACTGCAGGATGAAACAAAATGAACCTTTACTAGATTATAGTAGATAATATTGATGCTTAGTCCATCATTATTCAGCAACGTCCATAAAATATTTTTGAGGTAGTCTAAAGTAAAGTAAAAAAATTGTCTAAAGTATGCCACTTTAGACAATTTTAGATAGTGGATATATTTTTACATAAAGAAGAAAACATTTTTGTGTAGAGGAATCATGTATAATGTTGATCCAATGTGTCTTGGAACAACAATAAGGTGGTATATCACCAAAAAACAAAAAGAAAGAAAACGTAACACAAAATAAAACAAAATTTTAAATGTTGCCGATGACAAACGAAATGAGAGTGAAATGAGAATTTACTCAAATCAATTCGGGAACAATAATTAGCTTGAGTAGTGCTATTATAGTCATACTTAAGTAGTCTTTGAGACTCAACGTAAAATTTTCAATTCAGAAACCGGCCGGAAGAACCTTAAGCTTCTGTCTCATCTTCAATATCTGTATCTATAAGAACATCTTTACCAACGCGGTGCGGAAAGTTATGGTACTCTAGGTGAAAAATTTTGGGAATAACCCCTGTATCACACAGCTTTTTAAGATCTTTGTATTTAGCCGTAGTTATAGGCAAAGATGTTTTATACTTCGGCTGCACTACCTTTGGTCTTGAAATTATGGCTATAGAATCGGTCTATCTTTATCCATGCTGTATTTGACAGTCATGACATTGGGTGACCACTTTTTGAATGTCGAACCCGAACCTTACTAATCTTTCCGGTTAAATTGCCTTTGAAATACTGTTCTGAAAACTCTTCGTAATTCATAAAATCGTTGTGCGTAAGAGTTTCTACGTAATATGGACCGGGATCTTTAGGAGCCAACTGAAAAACAGTTGGCCACTGCGACGGTGCCCATATTATAGTATTTCTAACAGAATTTTTAAATTATGGCATGGATGCTATCGACAGTCATTTCCGTGTGCCCTGGAAGCAGATAATTCATTTGTATGGTTTCGATGTGTTTTGATTCGAGCAATGCGCGATGTATGGCGGCTAAAACTATTTTGTTTTCTTTATATTCTGCCCTGGGCAACAGTCTGAATAAAGAATTAAATTTGTTACAGTACCACGTGAATCGACTTCAGCAATATACTTTTGTTAGATTGTAGATATTTCATTGCTTCCCCTTCTTCCTTTGGTTTCTCCCCATGCCATTCAAAAGCCATTTCTGGTAGCACTTTCGTAAAAACAAAGGTATATTTTCTAGAATAAACTAGCAGCATACTCTCCCCATGTAGGGTGTTTAGTACCTTTTGTAGATCAAAAGAAGTACAAAGCATTGTGTTATTCTTCTTGCTTAATTCACGGTGAAAAGCTAATCTATCTTTTGATGCCTTTTTTCCTTTAATGTAGTTGAATGAAAAATGGTCCAAACGACATTGCTTATTGTTTTGATTTAATGCAAAATAGGCCAAACGACAAAACCACAACCATGGCGAAAAAGCCAAATGCCTTAATCGACACACGTTATAAAAACTCGAAAATTCAAAATAGCTTAAGTCATCGAGTCCACAAATTTGTCTAACTTTGTGTCGTATAGATCAATGAGCTTAGAAATGAGGCCGGTTTTGCTGTGGGTACTAAGCGCCAAAAAAGTAGTAAAAAATAATTGAAACCTGACTCAAACGACGCAGAAAAATTTGCTGATTCCGAATATGTATATAACTCAATATCGCAAAAAAAGTCGCTTAGACCAATTAGCCTTTCAACCGTCGATATTTTTTTATTGCAAAATAGGTTTACGCTACACTACAGTCATGCTTAGTGCAAAGCAATGATGAGGTCTGGGTTGGAACGCGCTTACCTAGAAGACGCCTATTCACTCTTGCCTGATGAAGGTATTTAAGTTATGCGAGGCAGGAAACACGTGCACCGGAAAGGTAGTCCATACCTTAGCGGTTCGTATCAGAAACGCAGAGCAAAACCATTTCGTGCGAGTAGATTGTACGTCAACCACATAAGGATACCAACGCTGCCGGTTTCTCGCTGTTCTGTGGTAAAACGGTGACGGAGGAACAAGGTTGTGAAGTTTCTGATCTTCCTAAGGACAGTCGGTAACTTTGTGTGAATGTATGCTGTTTGCTATCACAACTTGTTTTGATTTTTTACAGATACTTATTTTACAGAGTGAGGAGCGAGAGCGACATAACCATAAATAGGTGGTAACAATAATTGACACCTAATGGGATGAAGTGGTCCCTTAAATTAAAAAAAATACTAGCTGATGCGACTTCGTTCGCGTGGATTGAGGTTTTTTTTGGTTCCCGCGGGTACTCATTAATTTTCCGGGGTAAAAAGTAGCATAGATGTGTTATTCCACACTATAATATATCTCTGTGCTATATTTCATCCAGATACGTTCAGCCGTTCTAGCGTGATTGAGTAACAAACATCTATCCATGCATCCATCCATCCAAACTTTCGCATTTATAATATTAGTATAGATATGTGAAAACTGGCATAGTTACTACACAAATTAATGAGCTAAGTAGAAAAACATTTTTTGCAATGAGCTCATTGCGTCGTCTTCGTTCTATTTTGCCAATTCCAACCAAAGTTATGTTAGCACATTCCCTCCTACTTTCTATTCTCGATTATGCAGACGCAAGTTATCTTAATTTGACTGAGGACCAACTTAATAAGCTTGAGCGACTCCAAAATCTTGCTATTCGGTTCATATTCGGCCTTCGTAAATATGACCACGTATCTGAATTTCGTCAAAAACTCAAGTGGCTCCCTATTCGCCGTCGTCGGGATCTTCATGTTGTTTCACTTCTGTACCGTGTGCTGTTTGACCCAAAAACTCCCTCTTACCTGAAGGAGAAATTTAAATTTGTGGGAGATCAGTCCGAAATACGAACAACCAGAAAATTAACTTTGTGCATACCATCGCATAAGACGAAATTTTATGCGCAGTCTTTCACGGTGCAAGCTGTTTTATTATGGAATGGTCTCCCATTAAACATACGACAATCAAGGTCACTGGAAATATTTAAAAAATCTGTTAGGAATTTGTATTTATCCTAATACAGACAATTAGTTTTCATTGTTATTTATAATAGTAATACTAAATACATAATATATATTAGTTTATTTTCATATATTATTTATTATGAGTATTATGTTATTTGTGTAAATGGTTTATGTAATAGTATGTAGGTATTTGTTTGTATGTTTATTTATATGAATACACCACCCGCAATTTAATCTCCTTAACTTCTCCTAATCCTAAGGTTGCCTGGCAGAGATCGCTGCTAAGCGATAAGGCCGCCTTTTTGTATTCTACTTCCTTCTGTGTATTTGTATTCCTTAATTATTATTTTTCCTTTTTGTGTTGTGGTGTACAAATAAAGTGTAAATAAAAATAAATAAAAAAAATAGTTATTTAGCATACGCGACGTTTTCAAGAACTCTCAGATTTCCAATTTTTATTCAAAATATAATATTATACGGTAACCGCTAGGACCTACTATTCTTCTATTTTCAAAAATAAAGAGTCGCTGCTTTATGGGGCCTTACTAATTTAAGAAAATCGATTTTTTGTAAACGTTTCCCTACATTTTACCGGGGATCTGCCCATCCAAATGGGCAACGCTGCCAGCATGCCACGTTATTTAAGTATTTAAAGATTTATTAAATCGCCCAGTACAGATTTTACCGTCTACAAAATTGTATATTAGCACATCATTTTCGACTATGCCATGAAATGAGATACAAACTCACAGCCCGGCGTCGCTTTGTCCTCGTGACACTTGGGCGATAGCACGCCCTTCTTGTTTGCTGACAGTCGGCAACTTTGTGTGAACGTTGTGTTGACTATTCGATATTTTGTTATTCACAACTTGCAAACCATAACTTGGGGGCATACTCCCATCGCCTAAAGCCGTATTGTTTTAATATTGTTGACGTTCTTGTTTTAGAATCCCTATTTTATGGACATTAAGGTATGTGACATTAAACTGTCATTTTGAAATAATACTGCTTTAAGCGATGGTAGTAACCACCCTGTGGTGATAGATTTATATAAATAAGAGATTTATATAAGAGTAATTACCAGAGTTAGTGTCGATTTCACCAACTCTGAATTACGTTTAACCTAGGATTAAATTTGAAAAGTTGACAGAATTACTACATAACATCTGTCAAAACATCAATTTTAATCCTAGGTTAAACGTAACGCGGAGTTGGTGAAATCGGCACTAAGTCAAGTACCTAGACAAGTAAAGTACGTCTACTTACCCAGACATGCGTGCGTAAAAGGTTGCCGAGCTTCTATGTACGCGTGTGGCGACCCTTAATTCTTATTCTTAGAAATAGTAGGTACGTTACGCCACGGCGCAGGAGACGCGAGTTTAAAACAGTGTCCTTTTTGGAATTTTGGATACCAAGCCAGTGCTCTACTGACCGGCGCGGCGTCGAAGCTCTACCTATTCGAGCCCGCACTCGCGTACGCACGTGTCGTCGCGTATCTACCTAATGTTTATTGTTACAACTTGTGAATAGCGCTAAGTACTTTTTTCCCTTTTATTTTTATATTGTGTTTTCTATGTGGTGTTAATTATTAAAGTTCTATTCTTTCTACTAATACACTCTTTTAATTCTAATAAGTAACCTACACGCGTACCTACTTATTCGTACTGACTATCACCCTAAGAGCAGTAATCCAGATAAAGTCTGCTTTTATTACCGTTGGCAACCACAGTAGACCCAAAGCCAATACCTAAACGTAGTCTAAATCACGAATGCCCTCTCAGAGTACCTAATAAGGGTTTAGCCATAGACACACAGTCAGGCAGACAGGCTTTGAGAACAATAGGTACCAAGAACTCACGCGCATGCAAGGTTCCTCACGATGTTTTTCTCATTGTGCAAGTGAAGTGAAGTTAAAATGGGGATCGAACACCCGACCATTCGAATAGGAAGTCTGGCGTTTAAACCATTTTGTCTGAACCAGCGGCTATCACCGCTTTTACCACTAGGCTATCACTCTTCCTTCCTCACTCTATTCACGCTATTACTATGTCTTCTCAACATTGCCACCGAGTTTCTTGCTGGCCTTTCTTGGTAGGAATGCCATTCCGAAGCAGGTGTAGATTCACTCGACGATTCAAAAGCACTTGTAAAAGTTTACTTATTTGAATAAAAAATATTTGTATATTTAATTGCATTGTGTTCTCAACATTGCAGTATGCAAATACAAACGTACACACAAACTACTTTTCCCATTAATTCTCACACTGACTACGGATACATTGATGGACGTGCGATACAAGCGCGCCACCCGGCGCCGCATTGTGTGCTGTCCACAGTTATGAGATCGCCCGCACTGCACCATGCTAGTGAGTAGGGACAATCGATTGGGTACTATTTTGACAGTCTATTAGTGCAGTGGTTAATAAACAAGCCACAGGAAATGGTGCTGGGTTCGATTTTTAATCAGGTGAATTGAGAAAATAAAAAAATATAATTTCGGTTGATTTAGAAAATCTCATTTTCTTTCTACTAAATAAAATAATTGAACTCACTCATTGTCAAGGTGATGATCTTAGTAGCCCAATCTTTTGAAACTCGATATTAAAAAAAAATACAAACAGTTGCAATATAGTGGCGATTCTGCAAGGTTAAAGGTGCGGCGCGGCACGTAGCGGCAAATATTATTTGTATGAGTTTCGCGCAGTCCTGCTTGTCGCGTCGCATACGTGGGTCCAGACTCCAGCCCCATAAAAACTCATACAAATAATATTTAACTCCGCTCCGTGCATCTGTATAGTTTACCTTTAGTTGTAGACCTTAAGACAACCTCGTTTTGGAAACTGAAATACGTAGGACCGTAGGTACCTATGTATATACTGAATAGAAACTACTGGTTCGATGCGACAAGGATGAGCTCTATCTTGCGAAGTTAGTTATCTATTATACCTATGCAAATATATATAAATTACAATATATCCTGAAAACTGTGCAGTATAGGGTTTTATCTATTTTCACTTTATCTACACAGACGACGTGACACTCGAAAAAATTATACTATCATACTTTAAAATACTATCTTTATTCTTTATCATGCTGCTAAAAACTAGATAAATCTGTATCATGTAGTACAATGTATGGTATATTATACAACATGCGTCCTCCGGCTATTATCCATACATTAGTATGGACAGATTATTATTAATAATTAATTTAATAATTAATTAATAATCTGTCTGTTTGCTACGTTTTAACAGTCTATCTTTTCAACCGAGATAAACCTTACCTCCATACCATTTCGATGAAATTGGTATAGAGCCTAAGGTAAATCTCGGGGAAGGACAAAAGCTTCTTACTTTTTTATTTCGGATAGTTATGGAATTAAAAAAACTTAATTCTCGAGCATGATCTAGTACACAATATGCAAAAGCAAACGTTTACCGCACATCTTCTTTATTTCAACCCATCCCTGGTCCACTACTCTCACAATAAGTATAATTTGTTTATAGTCCACCATGCTGGTAAAATGTGGATTGGCATCGTACTTTAGCCAGCCAGCCTTATACCGTCGGTCGATTCAAAAACATGATATAAACTTCCACCGAAACCTTGCACTGACGTTGCTGAAAACAAAATTATTACACACTGTTTCTGCCATTTTTATCTGCCACGAACAAACCAGAGGGAGTATGATTTAGTGGGCCGTTACCTCGAGAGCCTGATATGGTGCAGTTATGTACGCGAATGCTTTGTTTTCTTAAAGTGGGAAATATTAAACTAAGTATACGAAGGTTTCGAAGAATAGTTATCACTGGAAAGCTGTGAAATAGTCATACGAGTCGGGGATTGGATATAAAAAAAAAACTGAATACCTTACACATATATTATTCTTTTAACATGATATAGCAGTAGAAATAGTCAACATAATATTATAGCAGTACCATTAAAATGTCAAGAATGCTTGTCCAACCAACCAATCTACCAACCAACTTTTCTGGCCCGGTGGTCAAAATTGGAACTAATTTTTATGCCTGTTTAGTTTTTGTTTTTTATTTAATTTTTAATAGATACTATTGATTATTGATTATTGATTATTGATTTATTAAATAATATCCTCGGTACGCTTACAGCAATGCCAAAACGCATACCGAGTCAAGAATTACAAATTTGACAAAATTCATTAAAACTAATATTAAATACGTCTAGCTGTTGGTGCTGAGCAATCAGATTGTTGAGCAGAGTAAGTACTCGTAGGGTTGGCGCATTATCTGCAAAATTTGTTCGCGTTACTTTCAAATAAAAAAAGGGCAAACGCCTACACGAACGGACAGCCTTATCCGGCGCCCTCACTGCCAATGCACACCTAGACAAAGTGTCGGGGTTATCAACTTTGCCGTGGAGTAAAAGGTAATAGTGTAGCAAAATAGCTCTGTTTCTCCTTGTTTCTAGAGTTTCTAACCCCAACATACCCAATACAAAAGCCGAAGGATACAAGTATGGATAGTACCCATATACATTTTTATACAAATTACGAGCGAACTTACGCTGTACTTTCTCTATGGCTAGAGTATAATTTGCATGTGGTGGGCTCCACACTGCGGAATTATACTCGAGCTTACTGCGGACGTACGCGTTATATAGTGTAATCATTACACATGGAACCGTAAAACGGTTACTCTGCCGTAAAACAAATCCTAAAAGCTTATGCGCTTCTTTGCATATTTTATTAATGTGATCACCAAAAGTTAGTTTTGTATCAATAATGAGACCAAGGTCGCGAATCTGACTCACCCTTTCCAGTATTATGCCCGATAGGGTATAGTCAGTGACGAAAATGCTACGATTGCGAGACAAAGTCATAATTTTGCATTTAGATGTATTAAATTCCACTACTACTACACCTACTACTACTACTAGTGACACTGTCTCCGGGTCAGATAAGTTTCGGACGGGACTATATTTGTGCCGCTTGTTTTATGTGTAAAATACGAAATCAAAATTCATTTGAACTAAGTAAATTCAGACGTTCAGCTTTATTTGCTTGGATCTAGGCTCTTTGAAAATCCTTTTTGAGTTAACTCTTTGATTTTCTAGGATAAAACGAGCGTAAGGAGGTACGTCGCCGTTATATGCAAGATTCTGTACTTAACATTTTCTTTAACCACTTCACTTCACTAACCAGCGAATGATCAGTGAAAATGAAAATGTAACAGACAGAGCTGATCGACGCGTTCTCACAAAAAATCATAGCATTAGTAATGCATACTAATCATTATATTGGAGGAGGATCTTTGTATAATGTTTCGTAAATCTTCAAGTATAATAAAATACTCCGAAACACTTTCTTTAAAAAAATTCATGCAAAAATTTTCCAAGCTCCTTTGATAAATCAAGCTCATAAAATTCAACTCTGCATGCACATAACTTTGCAAGTACAATATACATGAATTTACTGGTCTTTACAAGCCAAAAAGCCCGCATCCATATAATAATTTTGACAAGTTACCAACGAGTGCCCGCTTGCTTCGTCTAGACGTCGATTTTTGGCAAAGTCAAGGCTACTACGAGTACTGTCGCGTACAAAGTAGTTTTCCGTTGCGTAATAGTTAGGATGAATCGTGCACTTGGCAGCTTTCCGCAACTCTTCCTGGCGCAGTGGTGTGCGCTGTGATCGTTTCACTGCGAGGTTTTGGATTCAAATATTGACACAAGCAATTTAGGAACTTAAAGTAAATTGCTCTGTTGCGGCGTGTTTAAAAGACAGATCAACAGTACAGTTTAACATACTACAAAGAAACATAACTTTCTTTTGCATGAGTTTTATAATATTTATTTATTTATTTTTTATTTAGTACCAAAAAGTTATAAAAAAAACGAAGAAAAACAGATACATAGTGGACAAGGAAGCACTTATCTCTATAAGAGATCTCTACCAGTGACCCTTGGCAGTGAGAAAGGTTGTGGAGGAAGAATAGGTACAACAAGATATGAGATAAGATATTATATCATAAACTTACATAAAAACACACAAAACCATATACCATATAACACATATATACATAACCATAATACCATTTTGAGTTAAGATTCCCGTTTCTTATGTGCTCCCCTTTACCTACTTGTGTTTTCAAGGAGAATTTTAAAAAACTTACTTAAACAAAGTCATTTAGTAAGGCTGTTCTAATTCAAAGGTGTGTGCCCTTTATATTTGCATACAAGTATACAAGCGTCCACTCAACAGAATATGTTAAGTATGAAACAGCTGATTTAAAGACAGAATAAACATATTTTATTTCCAAATTGTGCCACACATAACCAAGTATTACAATCATGATTTCTGTCATGATTTTCGTCTTGGTTCCACAAAGTCTCCTCATAGTAAAATTATAAATTAGTTTTTTAAAATGAGGACAATACCTTTTTAGGATAGAAGGAAGACGAAAGAAAGAATTTATAAAACAATTTTTTTTTTTAAATCAATTTTCGTGTCGCCAGTACCAATGAGCGGAGTGGTCCCGTACCAGCACGCTCCAGGTTGGTCCGCGTCCAAATCACAAATCAAACCAATGTTGGAGTCTCGACGGAGACGAGAAATAACCAAATAATTATAAATTCTTGCTAATAAAATCCTTTTCTACCATGATAATAATAAAACTTTAGTATATTGTTTTTTAAGTAAAGTTGATTTCCTTTGAGTTGAGATACCTGTAGGAATGTTTAATATAATAAGTATAGTTTTTAAGTTGTTAAGTTAAGCTGTTTTTAAGTTTCAAAAAGCTGTACCCACTTAAGATTTTATTTTTTATTTTTTATCCACTACAAGCTAGCCCTTGACTGCGATCTCACCTGATGGTAAGTGATGATGCAGTCTAAGATGGTAGCGGGCTAACCTGTTAGGGGCATGGCAGTTATATTAAACCCATACCCCTTCGGTTTCTACACGGCATCGTACCGGAACGCTAAATCGCTTGGCGGCACGTCTTTGCCGGTAGGGTGGTAACTAGCCACGGCCGAAGCCTCCCACCAGGCCAGACCAGGGAAAATTCAGAAATTATAAATGACTTAAGATAAATGTCTTTTAACTTTGCTTATTATTAGCAATTTCTAAAGAAATCAGAAATTTTTAATTTTCATGAAGTCAAGAAAATCCGTCAAGCCAAGTAATATTTCGCTAACTCAAATAAGTTGAACGATAGGAGCAATGCCCGGGGAGCATACACTTTACGACTGTATCCCGGATAAGCCATGCCCGGATTTCAGCTCGCATCAAATCTCTGATTACGCATTACGTAGAATTGAATTTGATGCCGTTTTATTTTTCCCATGGCCTCGTAAAGTTAAACGGATGATGAATGCTACCCACGCTATAACAATATGGTAGGTATATAATTGTAAACACAATTAGCGAAAGAAAGAAACATAAAAAGCACAAAAAAGTGCGTCTGTTTGTTGGTTTGTACTGGAATTACGATTTAATTGGCATGGTTATAGTTGAGGACCTGCAGAGTGACATAGGCTACTTTTTATCCCGCGAAATAAAAAAAACTTAAACTTGAACGAAGTTGCGTGCATCAGCTAGTTTATTATATTTCTATGCAAGCACCTGTCTAATACGCGAATACGTAAGCGATAAACCTAAGAGTATCCTAGTTTATCGGATGTTAGGTATTAATACTTTATCTGATAAACGCCTGTCTGTCTGTCTTGACGTGCGTCTGTCTGTTTTTTTGATGTTTTTTTTTTACAAAATTGGGTAGGTACAAAGATATGACCAGTGAGTCGGACAAAACTGGCTACTCTAGAAAAACAAACAATTTCTGTAATTTCTTTTGAAACCTTACACGGATATTATAGTCTTGGGCATCAACTAGTTCACACAATAATTGAGTTGCATTTATAATATTGAAACATACGATTCTTTGCAGTATAAGGAGGAGGTAAATGTGTGTGTCGTAAAGCTGGTATCTTCTCAATCAGGGCATTACATTGCAGCCTTCCAAGTTAGGGGTGTCTATCTTAGACTGTCCCATCGTCTTTCCATTAAATTTTGGACACGGTTACTTAGAGCAAAACTAGACAGGAGTTTCCTACGGGATAGTAGGTACTGTGAATCCTTATCAGTTAGGTTTTTAATTTATACATAATAAATTCAGGTAGAGTCCTAACTTATCCTAAGTGTCATAAATTGTCCTACATGAAATAAACATTTCATTTTATTTCGAAATTATTTGAATTGGTTTATTTCATTGAGGACACTTGTATCACTTATGATTATATCTAGACTCTACCATCGGTTTGAAAATAAATTTTACTAAAAAGAACCGGCAAGAAACTCAGCAGTTATTCATTTCATTATATAGGCCTTATATTATACAACTTCTATCAGACGATCAGATATAGTCTGATAGATGATAAGAATCAGGCAATTTCAATAAACTATCACAGTGAAACACAATAATCATCGCGTGCGTTAAAATCAATACCATATTAACAACGAGTACCTATTAATCACTGTGTAAATGTAACCCTTCTCCAATAACGCGTGGTGCTTTCGGCCCACCGCACACAGCTTATGAAACAAACACCGTATTAATTCCCCGGTTATTATTGGCGAAGGAATTACGCCCGGGCCTGACGTAGACGGCTTAATGAATCGTGTATGAGCTACGGCCTATTGGTTCTGTATTGATAGCGTATGAGAAAATTTTACTTGCTAGTGCAAAATGCCTATACCACAGAATAATAATTATTACGTACCTATAAGTCATTTAGCTTATAGGACACGAAACCTAATATTCATAAACCTAAATAATCATTAATCATTTTGTTGACACTAATCACTATACGTATATTTTACTTATCTACTTGTTATATATACCTACGATATCTCGGGTAGAAGTACTTCAGTGTGGGAGTCTACACTTTACGTTTAAGAGAAACTAATTTCCTAAATAAAAAAAATTAAAAAGACTATTATGCAACATGTAGGTTTCAGGGACATTGGTTTTTTGCTGCACGTCAATAAACTAATCTCAGAAAAATAATTTAGGATATTTAGATTTTAATCTTTTTTTTGTTTTTTTCAGGTACGTTTTAATCCATGTTTTCTTTTTGGTAAGTTGACACTTTATAAAGACACGTTCATTAATTAATCAAGTCTATGTTATTATTTCGCTTCAACTTTAATTCACACCTCAAATAATATTCCAATAAAACAGTTTTCCAATTCAAATATAAGTAAGTTGCTACAAACAACAGACTAAAACTAGTATAAAGCGTCGTTACCCTGGCATTTGTCACTCAATTTAGACCCAAAACTTTCAACATTTGAACAGCAACGGATTCGAGGCACGGCTTTATTCTGAATGGTTTCTAATTCCTCTATATATCAAATAAGATAATAGTTCACGCAACTCGGTCTTAGCAACGCCCCCCTGCCGTCAAAGGGTTAAATACCGACAATATTGTACTGAATATGTAAATTTGATATAGTTTATAGATCGCGTGTACTAATTATTATTATGTAATATCCAATTTATATCGATTTGTACTTCACAAATAGCTTTCAATTATTGAGAACAATGAACTAATGTTTGAATACGGTCCTAAATTATGTTTTTTTACTACTCAAAGCTTTACTACTACTAAGCTAATTTTTTATCAAAGCTGACCGTTGATGATGCAATCTAAGGTAGTAGTGTGCTCGCCTGGTACATGTAAGGCCATATTAAACCCATAGCCCTCGGTTTCTACGTGGTATCGTACTGGACCGCTTTATCGCTTGGCGGCATATCTTTGCCAGTAGGGTGTCACAAGCCACGGTTGAAACTTAAAACCTGGCTGGACCAGAGATTATTTAGAAATTATAAATTCTGAAATTTCCCCTGTACTTTTAACACCGTTAACACCGTGAAAACTAGATGGCGCTAGTTGTATTAACATCACAGCATAGATCGAGTGAAAACTTTTATATAAGTCGCCTACAAGCCTGCCGCGCGATATCGGATACAAGAACCGTTCAACCTACAATACAGCCCGGAGGAAGGTCTTCCTATTGATGCCGACGAGCATACATTCACATCACTCGTCCCACACCGCTGCTAAAAATCAAACGTGAGACCTCCCTCTTATAAATTGGGCTCAGTAATGAGCCGGCAATGGACTGCAACGATGTGGGACTTACGCTTGCGGACATTCATGCTTATGAAAAGCAATGATAGGAGGTCCAGGTTGGAGCATGCTTCTCTAGGAAATGCATGTTCACTCTTGCCTTGAAGGTTATTTGATACTAGATGATGCCCGCGACTTCGTCAGCGTGGATTAAGGTTTTTTTCATTCCCGCGGGAACTCTTTAATTTTCCGGGATAGAAAGTAGCATATGTCCTTCCCCAGGATGTTACCTACCTCTATACTAAATTTCAAAATCTGTTGAATAGATGGACCGTGAAAGCGTAGCAGACAGACAGACAGGCAGACACACTTTCGCATTTATAATATCAGTATGGATATATCAGTATGGATGTAGATTTCTGTTACTTTGAAACTATAACCACTAAATGTTGCGTATGCATGCAACATCCATACTAATATTATAAATGCGAAAGTGTTTCTGTCTGTCTGTCTGTCTGTCTGTCTGTCTGTCTGTCTGTCTGTCTGCTACGCTTTCCCGGCCCATCTTTTCAACCGATTTTGCTGAAATTTGGTACAGGAGTAGATGGTATCCCGGGGAAGGACATAGGCTACTTTTTATCCCGGAAAATTAAAGAGTTCCCGCGGGAATCAAAAATCTTAATCCACGCGGACGAAGTCGCGGGAATCATCTAGTCCTTAATATTTTGGATGATAGCGAGGTATCCAAACATGGAACCTGCTTTACTGGAAATCCAAAATGTTAAGCAAACATCACCTCGACGTCTAATTACTTCTCGACGTATGTGCTTTGCAAACAATGTCCAAACTGAACCGTAGTTTTTGTTAAAACCCTATCAACTAAAAAGTCTTTTGTACTGGCTTCACCACGTCACTTACCACGATTTCCATTCCACTGTCAAACCCTTAAACCTAGACAATAAGGTAGAATGTTGCAAAATTTTCTGCATTAGTAAAGTTGTCCTCTATAATGCCTGGGCCATATGCATGGCCACGCGCTCTTTCATCACCCTTATCTACACCATTCGGGGTCGAACCCACTGCCCTATCACACAAACACAGCCAACGTCGATATTATCAAGACAAAGTGCTACATGTGTGTGGAATTAGAAAGAGTTAAAATCGTTTTAAACGTCTGGAAAAATACAGAATCGAAAATATTCTCTACATATTATTTCAGTCAAGGGCTAACTTGTAGTGGAATAAAAAAAAAGAATTGCATCATGGAAGCACTTGTCAAATGCTCTGGTATAAAATCAATAGTAAATGCCGTAAATGGTACGATGCCGTGTAGAAACCGACTAGGGGTATTGGTTTAATATAACTGCCATACCTACTCCTATCAAGTTAGCCGGCTACCATCTTAGACTGCATCATCACTTACCATCAGGTGAGATCGCAGTCAAGGGCAACTTGTAGTGGAATAAATAAATAAAATATATAATAAATTTATATATAAAACAGCCTATAAAGTTTGAAATTGTCAATATGATTAGTTGGTTGTAAGATGAATCACGATTGTGATCGGTTTAGGGAAATAATATAAGAGTCGTATACATTTAAGCTACTCAAAATGTAGTCGAGATAAATCTTCACTTTTTATCAAATGATAATTTTTTGCTAACATTGATAATGTTTCGAACGTCAAGTTCTAGATTATGTCTCAGTTTCTCTCTACAAATTTCCTTATAACACGTGTTATGACAACATTAGATAGCACGAAGCAAAGTGGTCGAATCATTCGACAAAAAATTAAAAAATCTTTTAAAAACGCCTGCAGTGTAAAATCAGTGAAGAAGAGGTTGCCAATAATAGAATGGCTTCCAAAGTACAACGGTACTTTATTAATGCAAGACATAATAGCAGGAATTACAGTTGGATTGACAGCTATACCCCAAGGCATAGCCTACGCTGTTGTTGCCGGGCTATCGCCTGAATATGGACTTTACGCTGGCCTTATGGGCGGGTTCGTATACCTGTTTGTTGG
The DNA here is from genome assembly GCA_923060345.2 of Erebia aethiops. Lineage (NCBI taxonomy): Eukaryota > Metazoa > Arthropoda > Insecta > Lepidoptera > Nymphalidae > Erebia > Erebia aethiops. The sequence goes on along the minus strand of OV281091.1, from coordinate 16,663,256 downwards.
AAGCTGCAAGGATATTACAGTTGGACCCACAGCAATTATGGCAGCTATGACCTCGAAATACGTATTTGGCTTCTCACCAGACTTCGCCGTATTAGTCGCATTTCTATCAGGTGTCCTTATACTAGCGATGGGTATTTTCAACCTTGGATTTTTAGTGGAATTCATATCTCAACCTGTGATCAGTGGATTCACTACAGCAGCAGCTCTGCAAATAGCAGCAGCACAGCTCAAAGGTTTGTTCGGTCTCACCGGATCTGGAGGCAACTATTTTGCTCAATCCATGTATAATTTCTTTAAAAATTTCCTGACCATTAAACTCTGGGACACACTGCTAGGATTTACCACAATAATAATTCTTTTGTTATTAAAACGCCTCGGTGAAGGTTGTGGACGAACAGATGGGTTTGTGAAACAAATTAGATGGTTTATATCTCTCGGCCGGAATGCCGTGGTTGTCATCTTTGGTATCGTCGTTGCATACATTTTGAAACACATAACAGATTCCGAGCCTTTATTATTAATAGGAGATATCGGTAGTGGCTTACCTAAATTCCAACTCCCGCCATTTAGTACAATAGTTGGAAACGAAACGTACAGTTTCACTGACATGACCAAAATATTGGGACCTGAAGCCATTATAATACCATTGGTGGCCATTTTAGAGTCAATAGCCATTGCTAAAGCTTTTGCTGGAGGAGTACCAATAAATGCGACTCAAGAAATGATTGCCCTTGGTCTATGCAATATTTTTGGATCATTTGTAAGAGGTATGCCAGTTACAGGATCATTTACGCGTACTGCTCTTAACTACGCTTCCGGAGTACAAACTCAAGCTGGAGGTATTTTTACAGGATTATTAATAATTTTGGCACTTAGTCTCCTAACTTCTATATTCTATTTCATACCAAAAGCTTCACTAGCTGGATTGATAATAACGGCCATGTTTAGCATGGTTGACTTCATGATAATTAGAAGACTGTGGACGAGCAGTAAAAAAGAACTGTTGGTATTACTTGCAACAATATTGGTATGTCTGTTCAAAGGTCTAGAATATGGTATAGTGGCAGGAATTTTGATTGATGCCTTTATATTGCTATACACAACTGCTAAACCAACTATAGAAGTAAACATCCTAAGGGAGGAGAAGGGAATCATGGTTGTGCTTGTTCTACCAGAAGCTTTGCCGTATTGTGCAGCAGATCATACAAGACGAACGATACTGAAAGCTTCTTTTGAGGTTGGATTAGATACTTTGATGATCATTGATGGCACTAACCTTAGAGATATGGATACAACAGTGGCTTCAAATATCATTACAGCTGTAAAGGACTTAAATAAGAAGTCACGAAGGATTTTACTCCTGAACTTTAATAGTATGTTAAAAAATATGTGCATGGATATTAACTCTAGTATTAGTGATAAATTTTTCAATGCAGTTAATGTTGATAGTTTGCTAGAAGTATCCACTAGGAGTGTTTAAAATAACATAAAAGACGTGATTGCATTTTGTGGTGTTATTGGTAATGGATAAAACAATAATGCATGTATTTTTGAATATTATGTAAAATACAGTTTTTAATACCTATATTTAAATATATTGTTTTTTAAATAATAAAACGCTTTTTCTTTTTAATTTCAAATTCAATTTTTTTATAAGTGATAGTGTAGACTCTAGTGTCTAGACTACTGTTTAGTTCCCTAGAGCACAAAAGTGGGAATGTGGCAAGCTAAAGTTAGACTGAACCGATACCTACCGACCTAAGTCTTCAGTGCAACAAATGCAAACTAATCTCCACAGACAAGGACGCGTTTAGCGTTTAGAAACTTATATATACTTTATACTTTGTAAACTTGACGTTCAGAAGGTGTATTGTGTAGGTTACGCTGTCACCACTATCCACACAGAACATAGAATCAGCTTATTGTATTGTATTCTTTTATCACAAGAGCTTGTGATAAGGGCTGAGATTGGGGGAGGCTCAACTTTAACAGCTTTTGACGGCTATTGCTGGTCTTTATTGGCTCATAGCTAGTACTATCGACATAAACCAACTTTTGGCACGACTCAGTATCAAGTCATATTTGATACTGAATCGTGCCAAAAATGTGGTTTCAATGAATATCACTCAGGACAGTTTAAACGCTTACACTCAATAATTTGTTAGGCAAAAGGGCAATTGGCGACAAATCTCGCCTACACGTAAAACGTCCAATATAATCGATTCAGCCCAAAAGACTGGGGATAGGCTTATCGTAAATTCGTGATCCCCTCAATATTTCTATTGCGCCGTTGAACGCGTCAAAGAGGGGTGTCATTCGGTTTCCTGAAATTTATTAACGTGATTCAGCACTTCTGAAGGTGGCAGAATCGGCAGATTTATGTTCTTATCGCATCAACTAAGTGCGTGTATAGATTTTCGTTTAGCGACACCTCTCTGACAAATCTGTCAAGAGCTCTATTACGTTAAACATATTATTATCTCGTTTTTTAAATTTTGAGATGAGAATTTTTATGTTGCAACAAGGAAATCTTGCAATCGTTGTGTTTTGTTAAATCCATATTTGACTTTTAAAAACAATAATTTAGTTAAAAGTAGGTACTTGCTCTGGCGCTACCTACATTTGATCATAGGCTTACTCGTAGTTGTATTTACATTGTTGTAATTATAATTTCCACTAATTTTGATAGCTTTTCTCACTGTCAGTGTTTTGTTTTGTTCTTAAGTCGTCGACATAAATTCTGGACTGCCAGTAGCATATTTTATATTCGAGTTCAATTAAACTGGCGCAAATATGAAACTATAACTTAACTATAACTCCTTCCCTTATTGAACGATTTGGATAAGAAAATTAAAAACACTCTTTCCAAAATTCTAAATTGTCCTTTAGATGGCACGACATGGACACAAGCTTCTCTCCCAGTTCGATACGGTGGTTTAGGCATTCGTAAAATTAGTAGTGTATCATTACCAGCATTTCTATCTTCTGCTTATGGTACGTTTAAGCTCTTTGGGAATATTATAAACCATTCATTAGGTTCCATAGAGCCGTCGTATTTGGCAGAAGCTAGAGTTGCTTTCAATGTGGCATGTCCTAGTAAGGAACCGGTATCTTTGTTCTCTCAAAGACAATGGGACGACGCACTGTGTTCGGATGTTTTGCAGGAACTTATAAATTCATCAACTACTGCAAGCGACCGTGCTCGCCTTCTTGCGGTGTCTACGAGGGAATCAAGTTACTGGCTTCAAGCTCTCCCCTCTAAGCATTTAGGCACTCTGTTGGACCACCTCACTCTGACGATTGCGGTTGGTCTTAGACTTGGCGCCAAGTTACAACAGCCACATCTATGCCACTGTGGTGGGTCAGTGGACGCGTATGGTCATCACGGGCTTTCTTGCATTAAAAGTGCCGGTCGTCTATCGCGTCATGCTTCCCTGAACGACATCATTCGTAGGTCTCTTGCCACCGCTAAAGTGCCTGCAGTATTAGAGCCAAATGGCTTGGCACGCAGTGATGGTAAGAGACCAGACGGGATGACTCTGGTTCCGTGGAAGCTAGGAAGGTCGCTTGTTTGGGATGCCACATGCGTGGATACGCTGGCGTTGTCCCACTTGCAGGCGACCTCCATGACGGCGGGGGCGGCGGCCACTAATGCAGAAAGAGCCAAAAGGCGCAAATATGAAACTATAGAAAATAATTTCATATTTGTGCCTTTTGGTGTTGAAACCATGGGGTCGTGGGGCGAAGATGCTAGATCCTTTTTTAAGGATCTATCTTCTCGTCTCACAGAGTCCACAGGTGACCGGAGGGCTGGTAGTTACCTCGGCCAACATATAAGTTTGGCTATTCAGCGGGGTAACGCAGCCAGCGTTCTGGGCACATTGCCTCATTGCAGCGGCATAGATTATATTTTTAATTTTTAGTTTTTAGTTTTTAATTTAGATTTTAAAGATTTTTTAAGAAATTGTATATATTATTATATGTTTTATTTGTAAAAAATAATAAATAAATGATAAATAAAAAAAAAAAAAAAAAAAAAAAAAAAAAAAAAAAAAAAAAAAAAAAAATGAAACTATAGAAAATAATTTCATATTTGTGCCTTTTGGTGTTGAAACCATGGGGTCGTGGGGCGAAGATGCTAGATCCTTTTTTAAGGATCTATCTTCTCGTCTCACAGAGTCCACAGGTGACCGGAGGGCTGGCAGTTACCTCGGCCAACATATAAGTTTGGCTATTCAGCGGGGTAACGCAGCCAGCGTTCTGGGCACATTGCCTCATTGCAGCGGCATAGATTATATTTTTAATTTTTAGTTTTTAGTTTTTAATTTAGATTTTAAAGATATTTTAAGAAATTGTATATATTATTATATGTTTTATTTGTAAGCATTTATCAAAAAAAACTCTCAGTAATCTATACTTCTATACTAATATTATTAAACTGTCGTCTACGCACCTCCTTATACAATTATTTCTGTTTAAAATATCCGTCAGTCCCAGTGATTAATTCTGTACTTACTTATTCCGCATTTACATTTTTGAACAAACAACAAACTAAGAACACGTAATAGTTAAATTTAAAAGTTTTATTTGTTTATTTTTACCAGATTTACTAATTAAATATTGTATTTAAAATAATGATACTAGACACACATTGTTATCTTCATCGTGTGTTGCATAAAATATGAGATTAAAGTTAATAGGTCTTATCTCAGCGCTATAATATTTTGTATATTTGGCGTACATAAAAGGTAACTAATTTCACGTTGGTGATAAAGATGCAAATAACATATACATATACTCGTATTTATTATATACAAAGTAATTTCTGGAAAACCATAATATTTTAAATACATCATCATGTATTGTGATTTGTGAACACCAAGGTTTTTTTTTTCTATTATTGAGTAACAATGAAGAGTGCTCAATATAATTACAATCTAGCCAAACTATTTGACTAATAAGTAATTTTCTTTAACCTAAGCTTATTAACTTATGTACTAAGAAATTGTCTAATGACGTCTCTTAATCATTCTTGTTGCAAATAGACACTTTGTTCATGTGTTATTTTAGGGTTTAACTCAAAGGTTTCTTTTATTTTTTATTCTTCTCACTAATTGCGTAACGTCGAGCAACTGGATTGCCTCAACGTTAACGTGATTAACACCAAGGTAAAATTTTATTAATTTTTTTAGTTACAACTAGCTAATTTCTCGAATTTCGTTGCAAATCTACTAACCACCTGCAGCCATGACTTGTCATTATAATATTCCGGTAAAGTTTTTGTTTTTTTTTAATTGTTTCCAGTTGACACAGTATATTATTAAAAACGGAAAGCCTACTTTTGATTTTATACACTTGATTCGTTTTCAACTTTATCTGCCCTGCCAAGGTATGGCAATGACACGTCAAATCACGCGGAAATAATGGTTGAATGAACACGCCGTTATTGTCCCTAAACCAGCTCATCGTGGCCTTCACACCCCTCAGCTTCTTTCTTATTTCTAATACCATAACTTTCAATTTATGAGTCTTCGGAGGTCTTGGTTTACTGGTCATCGAGGACACGAGTGGAGACACCTCCCTGGACCGTTTTTTGTGTAAAATTTCAGGTTCTGAATAGGGAATAGTTTCCAGATGATTACCTTTGGCGTTATGTACTGATTTTGTGTATGGGAATACGTCATCTGTTAGCGGAATAATATGGTTTACCGGCCGTTTATATTTTTGGGTTTTCCCGAAAATTTTGAAAGCAGGAATAAAAAGTGTTGTGGGGTGAAAACGAAAGTATGATTTAATACTTATTTAATTCTTTGTAAAAAATAATAGCACATAAACATTCTCCTAAAGGTAGTAAGAAAGAAGTAGTATATAAATATATAAAAGGAAAAGGTGACTGGCTGACTGATCTTTTAACGCACAGCTCAAAACACTGACGGATTGGGCTGAATTTTGGCATACAGATAGCTCTTATGACATCCGCTAAGAAAAGATAGCTCGTATTTAGTAGATTTTTGAAAATTTAACCCCTAAAGGGATTTGAAATTTAAATGAAAAGCGAACCTGCGAAGCCGCGAGAAAAGCTATTTGTTAATAATTATCATGTATGCTTTCGCTATAATATTTAAATTATATTTTGTAAATAAGGTACTGTATATAAGGAAGATAAAAGATTCACTCAAACAACAAGTTTGATAGCAAATCTTCATAACAGTATCTCAATGATCTAATTGATAAGATCAAGTAGGTAAATCGATTCAATATAAATATAAATAATCTAAAATGAACGCGTAGATTCTATTTATTTAGGTAACGGATATTTTAGCAATTTGCATACATAGTTAACGATCGTAGCTTATCGGACTGATAATCCTACAATAATAATTATTTTACCGTAAACATTCAGAAATTTCATAACTAAATATTCGAAACAACAATCAACAACCATTAATCTCAGCTTAACGTTAAACACAAGTTAAACAGCTGCATAATAGCGGTCACATCTACAACAAATACCTGTTATCTATCAAGCAGATCTGTTCATTTTTAATTTACATGCCTAATAACCATTATTTCATTAGCGTTAAAATTTAAATTTGCATGTTCAACTAATATGTTTAATTTGTAAATCTCATACTCGGGTTGCAAGCTTGTATCTTCATCTTAATCAAAATCTATTGCATTGGTTTTAGAGTTGAGATTATAATATCTTGGGTTTAAAATATCGTAGTAAAGTGTGGGGTCATTTGGCCCTTGTCAAGTTGGTCTTGCAGCAGACAAAAGTAATGAAATAGTGAGCAAATGAGCCGTGCATAGTTGTCAAAAACAACGTGTAATTCATTTGGGACCTGACGAGAGATACATAAGGGGTGGTTTGGAATGTGGACATACCTTGAGAGTAGCACCTTGATAATGGTATTGTCTGTAGATTTTGCTGGTATTAAGTTTGTGTACTCTCACGAAACAGAAATACATATATTATACTAGAGGACACCCGCGACTTCGTTCGCGTGGCATAAGTTTTTTTAATTCCCACAAGCACTCCTTAATTGTCCGGGATAAAAAGGTGTCAATGGAATAAAGCCTATGTCACTCCCCAGGTCCTTATTTATACCCGTGTAAAAAATCTTGTTGAATCGTTGCTCTGTTGCGACGTCCACGGGGATAGAAATTTAAAAAACTTTGTAATACGTATTTCATAATTTCAAAACGGAAGCCCAAATACCAAGTTTCATGTCCATAACTTGAAAAACGTCGGACTTTCATACATAATTTCGACCTCTATTAAAATTGTGACACACGTGCTTCTTGTAAAATATATAGAACTTTCATTCAAACTTACATTCCCTATTTCAGCCATTTGGGGGTGGAATTTTCAAAAATGGCGAAACACGTATTTCTTCATTTTAAAGCGGTAGCCCAAATATCAAGTTTCATGGCTTTAAGAAACGACGTACTTTCATACAAACTTTTAACCCCTGTTTTACCTCTTTGAGGGTAGAATTTCGAAAAATCCTACTCTTCACAAAAACCACTTCCTCCAAATTTCATGTCTCTAGGACCAGCGGTTTAGGCTGTGCGTTGATATATAAGTCAGTCAGTCAGTCAGTCAGTCAGGACTTTGAATTTTATATATAAAGATTAATTGCTTGCTCTGTCGCTCTGTGATTGCAGGAAAAACCAACAAGCAAACACTCTTTCTCATTATTATTATCTGTTTTGTAAAAATCGTCCAGTTACAGATTGTTAAATAATATCTATAGTTCTATAGCAGCATCTCTAACTAACTCCTAACTATATTGTACGAATTTCTATGACAATACTACTAACTTATCCAACACTTAACAAAGCGTTTAGTTCTAACTTCTCTATTCAGCATTAAGTTTTGGGACTGTCCCTTTGTGTCTTATTTTGGAAACGCTTTCGTGGCGTTGATGTAAACGTATTTGATTAACATTAGCAAGTTGTACACCACAGTCATATCTGTAGATGACCATTCCTGGCATTGTTCGCGTGTCATTGACTAGATGATGCCCGCGACTTCGTCCGTCGTTATGGTTGTTTGATTCCGCGGTTACATTTAAAATTTCCGGGATAAAAAGTAGCCTATGTCCTTCCCCGGGATACAAACTATCCTTATAACAAAATTCCATCAAAATCGGTTGAAAAGATGGGCCGTGAAAGCGTAGCAGACAGAATGACACACTTTCGCGTTTATAATATTAGTATGGAATAAGGTATGGATTCACAAATTTAGCTCGGAAATAGACGGTCTTTCCTGCATTCTCGTATTTCTTTATTTTAAGACCAATATTCATGGATATAAATTAGGTAGGTACTAAAATTCTACATCATCAATGATATAAATGAAAGAACTTCATATTCCTCCTTTTAGTACAGGACCCTTAAAATGATTTGAAGTATTAACTCTGTAGACGTAGATAATTCAATTAAAAACTTGGTCTTACAGGAAGTTTCTGCTACTGATATAGTTAGTTCATAGTTGAGCTACCATTGTTTAGATATATACGGCAAGAACCGCGACGCGAAAACACGTTACATGAAAGTACCTAATGCAAAAAACAACATAAAATATTCATAGGACAATAAGTGGTATTTTATGGCAGGCGGTTTAATGGCGAGAACATTAAACTCAGTTTTACTATGAGTGCCTGCAAGACTGCTTTCATTTGATCGGGATCCCGCCAAATTGCTTTTTCATTGCAACCAATTTCCCTACCAATATTGTGAATATTAAAAGGAACAATAACCTGTAATGAGTTTTTTGAAGAGCACGTGTTTTGATTTTTTAACTGTTACTTAAGTGCGTTTGATGAGATATTGATCAAGAGCAATACAGAATACTGTCTCATTCATGAGGCCTATAGCTTAAAACGTGTTACTCGACCTGTTTAAGGAGTTCATACATGCTTTATAACATGCAGGCATGTATGGACTCCTTAAACAGGTCGGATTATCCGTTTGACATACGATTATGATTTACTTACACAATCGGGGGGCTAGTTTATTCTTTGTGCTGCTTCTACATAGAAGTTTTAAATACGTAAATGGACAATTAGATGATGCCCGTGACGTCCACGCACAGAATATGTAATAGTGCGTTGACTTAGGTGTTCAAAATTTCGGAGGAACTGTTTGATGTTAGGGTAATAAATAAAAAGTAAAAAAACTTTTTTAAAAACAAGCTGTTATTCAAATGCGCTAAAAAGAATAAAATAAACTTGTCCTTTATTTAACTTTTACTATCAACTTTTAACGTCATTAGACAATTTAAATGATAATATAAAAGCTTGTCGCGAGATTTTATTAGTATTATTTCTTATTTTATATACTCGTATATGCTTCAAAATTGAGTTGCAAGATTCCTGCACCCGAATAAACATAGTTACATACATGGCGGGTTAAATAAAAGCTTTTAAAAAGTAGCCTATGTCACTCTGCAGGTCCTCAGCTATCCGCATGCAAAATCACGTCAGTCCGTTATTCCGTTTTGGCTTTGTAACTAACCTGACGGGGTCCCTAAAAATCTACACCTCTCTCTACTAATGGAATTCAATCAAATGGTTCTTTGTAATGGCTCATGAATCATCTAGCAGTAAACCCTCATCATCGTTGTGAACATAACAACCCAAGTTCTTTTAGAGTTTCAGAAGCTTCGAATTCAATCAACCCAACGACTAGTTTAAGAACTGATTTCAATGAATTTCAGTTCACATAAGACTGGCTTAAATTACGCGTTCGAGTTATAGAAAAGTTGTAAAAATGATCAAATATAAATCAACAAAGTGAAGGCAAGTGCTTTGTTACGTGATCGAGTATAGAACTAGTATACAACTATGACACACGTTTTATATGAGAGTTTTATATTTAACGTGTTCGAGTATCTAAATAGTATACAACCATGACACACATTTAGAGGTGTATTTTTGCTATGCGATCCTGTTCAAGTATACTGCGCTTTGTTCGTTTTAATGTTTTGCCTCTTAACATACACAGCAAGCCAGATTTATGTTTGCCTCTTAACATACACAATAAGTCAGTCTTATGTATAGGATCAATCATATTATATTTCTATGCGAAATATATTTAAAATCAAGAGAGTTGACCTTATATATGGATAGTTACTCAGAGTTTCGATTTCTATCTTATGTAACATACATTTAAGTTGTCCCATAAGACTCCATAAGGTCACACAGTGGTGAAGCTAATTATTCCTAGTGGCAAGCATCTTCCTTGATTAAGGAAGGTGCTTTGTTTGGCATCATTTACTTTGACTAACAAAATATATGATGGTTGACTGGCTCCGCCCCGCCATCAACGGTAGTCTTCTTCCCACTCTTGGTATTCCAAAAGACATATCGATACATGAGAACATGGGCCAATAAGCCTCATAAAATACCAAAAGCCAACAAGCCTCCCCCCCCAACCACTAGGCATCAACCGCGAAATGGCGCAACGTACACGAGCGTACTTTAGAGTGGTGCGTTCCACTTATGTCAGCATAAAGCTGGGTAATTACATTTTTAAAGTGGTGTAATCCCACATATACCTGTAATAGGTTTCAAGGATGCACCAGGCGCACTGCAGGGATGTTCGCCGCAACGAAACAGAATCCACAGGCGTGATGCAACCTTCAGTAATAGTATATTAGTCAAATATAGCGCGCAACCATCATGGGTAGAACATTGTTTGGAAGTAAGTTTGATATTGGTAATAGTAAACAGAGTCCTATCAACCATGATTAGTTATCGTTCGATCGTAGCGAACATCGTAGTAATTTTATATAATAATTAGTTATCGTTCGACCATAGCAAACATCGTAATTTCATATAATAGGATAATATGTTGTTACAATAAAATCGCATGGTAAAATCAGACGTACTGTAGAACATAGAAATGTACACGAAGTGTACTACGCACAGAAAGCAAGCTTTCTGGTTCAACAACAACCTATCCCATCTTGACGTCCTACCGAGGTAAACATCAAGACAGAACCAGCCGTGTCGATGCATCGCCGAAGCGAGTGATATATTCTACAGGCCCAACTCAACCTGCAATGATAATTGTATGTTATGGGTATATATGTAATATGTTATATTTAAATATGTTATAAATCCACCATAGGCAGATTGAATATCGTCGGACGCTCTCCAGCCAGGTTCACGAAGTACAAGTACTAAGGCTCCCTTACCAGATAGCATCCAACAACTAGTATGTATGCAAGTTTTGGGTTTATATGAAATATGTTATATTTTATATATGTTATTAATCCACCATGGGCAGATTGAATATCGTAGGACGCTACCCAGCCAGGTTCACGAAGTACAAGTACTAAGGCTCCCTTACCAGATAGCATCCAACAACCAGTATGTATGCAATATAATATTGGCACAACGAACGAGCATTGTCAATGTTTCGACAGATAACGGTTCATGCGTTAGGATACCAACGGTTACAGAACGAGAATAATCATGCTCCCCACCTGATGACATACACATATTTTGTTAGGTCGCCATTCTCGCTCTGCCGAGTGGACTGGACGCCGGGAATTTCGTTAGTAAGTTTCCATGCTCCCTCGATTAGATCATATATACTATGTACATATATATAGTATGTACTATTATTGTATTATTGTTTTAATATTATTTTACTATTATTTTATCATTATAATATATTTTAATTTTTTTTTTTTTTTCTTTTTTTCTTTTTTTTTTTTTTTTTTTTTTTTTTTTAATAATAAATTATTTTCCCCTGAATAGTAAGATACGTATAGTTACAGCTTGATTGAAGGATAAACCATCATATAGACACGTTTTCGCAGATTACGAGTAAATATTGGATAGAAATTTGGATTGCTTCTGCAAAGGTTAAGAAAAACCTGAGACTCCTTTTTAGTATAATAGTTTACTATACAAAGCTACACAAGCTGAGCTCGGCCTTTAATTGAGGTAGATTTCACATAGACATAGAACCAACAAGGTTTTAACCACACAATGTATGAAATATGCACATAGTACAATTCATATGGGAACACCGCATCCCGAGTCCCCCAAAATGACGGTTAACCAAAAAAATAACACCCATAAACTACGTCCATCAATAATCCCGTTTTGTTTGCTGAGTATGCTATTTTTTGCACGTTTTTTACAATTTATGTAGACATTTTTAACCTTTGACAAGGAGCCAAGCGGGCATTGCTTGCCCGGATGGGTAGTAATGGAAATTTTATGGTGTTTTTATATCTTGCAGGGGTTTGTGGGGTAACGTTTCGTGTCCCTTTTGTTTTGAATTACAATCACTATCGAGATTAGGCAGATATTTTGAAAAAATGACATCGATATGAATATCACTGTTTTCTTCATTGAAAATATTAACTGGTGAGAGATGGTCAGGCTGACCATGGTCAGTTGGTGACTAAAATCTATTTTTATTTTACAGCATAATAAATAGGCAATATGGGCATTCTTATAATAAAATCTATTGCAATTTCTGACAGACCCCCGATTTCTTGGTTGTAACGGATGGGTTGGATAACAAACAAACATAATATTTTCATGTATTTAGTATATTTAGAGGGATGAGTGACCCAGTTGTGACAAAGCATATCAATCGGTTGCGGATTGCGATTGTTAAGCAACGGTGACCCCAGTCGGTAACTGGATGGGTGATCGAATTTGGAAGTATAAATATGGCCTTTTCGTTTACTCCGTGCCTCCGGAGAGCACGTTAAGCCGTCGGTCCCGGTTATTATCACCTGATAATAAAAATCGTTACAAAAACCTAAGAGTTAAATGCTCGTAGTCGAGTCGTATTCGGAAGGACGTGGGAACCCACCGCATTATTATCCCAAGAAAACTCCTACCATTATTTGATTAATGTAAAATGGATCACGACCTCGGAGTACGACGCAAAGAGAGTAGTATATTTACGTTTAAATGAAAATATCAGTGTAAATGCCAATCGTTTATTTGATACATCTATCTGTTCATACAAGACGTTTCCTCCTTTCGCTATTGTGTCATTAGGTACGAGACCAAAGTACCTGTGGAGTGTAGTATATGACGTTTCTCGACGTAAATAGCCTCGCTCCCTGCTATTGAGTGTTCAATAAAAATATTAGACAGACATAAATATAGTGCCTAGGTATATTCTAGGTAGGTATTTGATAGAATCGTTTGGTACCTGTCGTCTAGATAGCCAGACACGTCAGGTATTTATCCGGCGATTTAGCTTTCGCACATATATATTACTAGGTAATGCCCGCGACTTCGTTCGCGTGGATTGAGGTTTTTCGGTTCCCGGGAACTCTTAAATTTTCCGGGATAAAAGTAGCCTATGTGTTATTCCAGCCTATAATCTATCTCTGTGTCAAATTTCATCCAGATCCGTTCAGCCATTGGGGCGTGATTGAGTAACAAACATCCATCCATACATCCATAATTGCGTATATAGATATTAGTATAGATAAATGCGACCCATCTTTTCAACCGATTTTGATGAAATTTCGTACAGATATAGGTTGTATTCTGAGGAAGGAAATGTCAACTCTATATAAGTTAAATAGTTCCCACTGGAATACTTTCCTTTTTTAATTGTCATGTTGTGAATAAACAAACTATTCGGATGAATTCGCGGGCCAAATATCTAGATAAGTTTACCTACTCGAATTGACGATGGAAACTCAATTTCTCCAACAAAGCGTACAGTTTTCAAGAACCTATTTCATAGTTGTACGACCCTTGTATAGAATATCATGATACAGGGGCCGTTGCCCGTCTACTCTCGTAATGGAGATATATATAATAGGGATGTTTTTCAATCTATGCGGAACCCTTATTTAACATTCCAGTCTGCCTGTGCCTAGTCTAGACGTAGCGATTATGTTAGTTAGTTTTTGATTTTTGTACTTCTTCCTAGTGAGTCTTTGATGTATTATTAATTTTTTTAATATCCTGAAAGGGATTTGGAAACTTTCCGCATAATGGACAATCCGCCATTTTTTTTATCGCGTCGCACTATAAAACTTTCAATTTGAATTGGGGATGCCCCTAATCAAATTCACAAGATTTGTTGTACATATTATGCAATTATAATCATATTATTAATGCGAGTGTGTTTGTTTGTTGGTTTGTCCTTCAATCACGTCACAAGTCGCAACAGAGCAATGGATCGACGTGATTTTTTGCATGGGTATAGTCGATGACCTGGAAAGTGACTTATGCTACTTTTGGTCCCGGAAAATTAAGGAGTTCCCGTGTTAATTTAAAAAACTTACACCCCATACTCTCAATCGGTTTCTGCACGGCATCCTACGTTCTACGTATCTGAACTATTCATTAGATCGAGACTAATCTGACATTATATCCTTTAACGAAAATAATTATCGAAATCGATAGAGATTTGATTGACTTGCCCTACCTATAGTCCACCCGCGAGCTCCGAGGAATTCTATACAAAAACAATACTGCTACAAAATTACACGCGTCAAGCTCGAAACTAGTGCTGGGAGCGAGCTGGATATGGAGCGACGATCGGGGGTGGTGTACAGCCGTCGTTTCTTCAGACTCCGATTGCTCGGAGCTCGTGCGCGAACTGTATTTATAGCTGCACATGTATGAAGATACCTTACGTCACAATGCTGCAAAGCACATTAAGTTCAGGGTGACGTAATTACATTTACAACTGGCATTGTGCAATCTTAAATTAGCTAACAAACTTCACTTACTCAATAAAGCACGTTTTGACAAGGAAGTGCTTCGCGTGAGTGGAAGAAAGTAAGTAAATAAAATTAGTAAGACGTGAGTCTTCAGGAAGAGCGAGTAAGTAGAGTTGTTCGACAAAAAAAATCCGTACGCTTAGTCTAAATTTGATTCGATTGATCGTATGAGGATTCGATCACATTGGCGTCAAAGTAAAATGGACACAAAGCCATTGATTTAAAGTCACAAATTCAGTACTACCGATTTTAATTTAAAAACGTCTCATTTAGAGCGCTGGCTAATGCATACACGAAATAAAGCTTTTTTTTAGGTTTAAAGTTCATTTTACTTTGACGCTAATGTCATGGAATGCATATACGATCAATCGAATTAAAACTTAGACTAAGCGTATTTGTAGGTAAAAGGTGACGTATACCTCTCCGTTCGAAGCATACTGGCATCCCCTGCTACTGAAGCAGAATGTTTTTTGGTTTTTAGGGTTCCGTACCAAAATGGTAAAATGGAACCCTTATGGTGCGACTTTCTCCGTCTGTCTGTCCGTCTGTCCGTCCGTCACACTCGATTATTTCAGTAACTACCGAAGCTATCGACATGAAATTCGGAATAGTTGTGTATATTAGGGGCCCAAAGACACTGGAATTTAAAAAAAATTGGAAATTATTTTTGTTCTTATTTAAAAAGGGGGGAAAATCGGAAGGTTGAAATTTAAAAGTGAGATAACTGTACTGTGTGGGGTATCATATGAAAGGGTTTACTTTGTACATTCTAAAACAGATTTTTAATTATTTTTAGTCATGATAGTTTTTGATTTATCGGGGAAAAAGTCTAAAAAAATACCGTTCCCCCCCCCTTATCTCCGGAGTTTACCAATCGAAAAATCTGAAATTATTATGGTCAATAGGAATTTATGTATATTTTACAGGAAAACTATAGCCAATGCTCTAACTAGCATAGTTTTTTTGATATTAACCTCTACAAACAAAGTTAGTTTTGCGGTTCATTAACAAAGGTAATTATTACCGTTTTACATCTTTCGTCGTATAGTATTCAGTACCTACTTCTTGAGTACGGAACCCTCGGCGCGCGAGTCCGACTCGCACTTGGCCGGTTTTTTTTTAATTTAACATAGGAATAAATAGTGTCTAAATTAGGTATAACTTTCTCTCAGGGAAATGATATAGAGCTGCCATTCGGTGAGAGTCAAAATATATGCCAATAAAAAACACAAAAAGTAAATAATATTTTCAGGTAAGTACCTATTTCGTATCCAACAAACATGAAATAAATGTATGAAGTAAATGTATACACATAACAAATCCCTTAGTAGGAATATTTATTGCTGCATGATAATAACTTTTGTGTATTAAGAAATAAGGGTGAAATTGGTATAAAACAAGGGGTTTTCAAGGCTGTCGCCCACCTTTCGCAGTTGAGAGAATTTCTCGTGCTACGAGTAGCATAAATACTTCGTGTCACTTTAGACAGATATTTGAAACTTGACAGTCCCTACCACTTCGAATACATTTTGCTTTGATGTATCTACGTATATCAAACTACACACACCTACTTTTAGGTACAAGTAGGTACTATAGTATCGTATGTTTATCTTTCTAGTTGCTAGTTGCTAGAATACTCTGTATATTATGTGTAATATGTTCTAATATTATAAACTAGCTAATGCCCGCGACTTTGTCCGCGTGTACTAAGTTTTTTAAATTCCCACGGATCTCCTTAATTTTCCGGGATAAAAAGTAGCCTATGCCCCTTTCCAGGTCCTCAACTATACCCATACAAAAAATCACATGGATCCATTGATTTATTGCGACTTGATTGAAGGACAAACCAATAAACCAACAAACAAACACACTTTCGCATTTATAATATGAGTATGATGCGAAAGTGTGGCTGTCTGCCTGCTGTCCCATAATTCCAACCAATTTGACCAAATTGGGTACAGAGATTGGTTGCATCTCAGGAAAGGCTACTTTTTATCCTGGAAATTCACCTTTTACCTACTTGCCTTACTTATTGGTAAGGACTGAAACAGTAACCGAAATAAGGGGTTAAAACACTGTTTTTTGAAACAGTTATAAAACAGAAACACTTATAACGGAAACAGAAACGATACTGTGTAATCCAATCAATCGTTTATTTCTGTTAATAAGTGTTTTTATCTGTAACCCTAATAGGAACGTGCCCTAACAAACTGCACGGTGTGACAACGCGTTCTTCTCACTCCATCGGACTTCACACATACTGACACAACATGGCCATGTTTTTCTTAAAACAATTGCAATCAACGGTGCTAGACCTTAGGTTCTAATTTGAATACGCGTCAACAGTAAATTTGGCAACGTCGCTAATTCGGTTACACTTTAGAACACTTTCATTTCTGTTACAGATTCGTTTCTGTTACAGAAATATAAGTGTTTCGGGTTAACAGAATTAAAAACACATTCAAAAGGATTTCAGATTCGATTCTGTTACACTTTCATTCTGTAACACTTATATTTCTGTAACCTTTATGAATCTGTTTTTCAGTCCCTGCTTATTGGTACATAAATAGCCATCTTGTACCTTCGTAAAAGCATTATAGTTTCTGCAATCCTCTAAAACAAGAAAGTATAAAGGGTTAACACTTTTAGTGTAAAATTTCGACCCTTGTGAAGAGCTGTCGAGATATTAGAGTGGCATGTGCTCCGAGCCTCCCAGTGACAGTGTAAATCGAGCCCTCTTGAAGATACGCATCGCTTACTTAGAAAGTTTATGTACATACTTACAAACAAACTGTCAAAATATACTTTGAAACGCTTGTGAGGAACTTAAGTGCAATATTGTTGACCTTCGTAGCGCAGTGGTGACTGGTGACATATTAGTGGGAGGTGACTAGTTCGATTGACGGCACACATTTGTTGATAATGTCACCGAATACTTATACTACAAGATGATGCCCGCGACTTCGCCTGGATTGTTTTTTTGATTTCTGTGGGAACTCCTGACTTTTTTGAGATAAAAAGCCCATGTCCTTCCTCGGGATGCCACCTATCCCTGTACAAAATTTCATCAAAATCGGATAATGATCGGAAAGATGGGCTGTGAAATCGTAGACAGACACACTTTCGCATTTATAATATTATTAATATGGATTATAATGTGGTAACTTGTAACACCTGAAGCCTCCCATCAAACCGGTCAATTAGAAATCATAAATGACCAGTGTCTTGTAGGAATCGCACCCAGTATATGTAAACTAGGTACATACCAAGTTCACCACTATGCCAGTGAGGTCACCGGAAGAAGAAGGTGGTGGTAGATCGAATCCACGAATGCTTTTAAATGTTGACAGAACCGAATTCTATTGGACGAAAATTAACCATTTCTACCCATGACATATGTTACATCTATACAAGTTACATCTATCATGGGTAGAATAAGGATGATGACAATTCAATCAAATCAGCAACTCTTTATCAAACTTAAAAACGCACTTCTAGTAGGTAAAGGCAGTGGCGTGCAGTTCATAGATGCATAAAAGCACTGCTTACCCAAGTGGAGATAAGTACGTCAATGCTCATTTTTATACGACTGCCTGAAAAAAGGAGTATATTGTTTTCAGAGTTCATGTATGTAGGTATGTATGTGAGTTTGTATATTCCTCCATAACTTCTATACGCCTGAACTGATTTTGATAAATGAGGTATCGTTAGAATCCCTAGCTCATTCCGGGTGAAATAAGCTAGAAAAATATTTAAAAAAATTGATGGGGTGACCATGGTCCCGCATTAAAGACTAAAGTTGAAAAAAATATTCGAAAATAAGATTAACTATATAATCATCTTCTAGAAAATGATGAGTAGATTCCAAAAATATATAACACTAGTTCAATATCCAGTGATTCACAAAAAAATATCATTTAATAAAAATGTGAATAAGATTCCAAAGGTAATTCAATACGGGCTACGGCAGAGCAGTCGTATTTTTTAATAATTTTAATTATATTCACTTCACACTTGTTTATCAAGACAGTAGGTAAATAGGTATTCTGACTTACCAATGCCTACCCTAGTTTCAAACCCTGTACACGCCACTGTAAAGGCATCATCCCTATTGCTTAATTTCGTTTCAGTAAAAGCACTGAGTAAAATTCATGAAGCATTAACCGCTCTCTGCTGCGGGTGATGGTATCTGCGCTATCTAACATCCGGGCTGGATCGATCGCGCGGATCTACCAGCCCTGTAATCAGTATTTAGGAAATGAGCTTGACTCCAACATGTTTTAATACGTAACACATTTGCCTTGTTGTTTCAAGAGGTACACTACAAACATTAGTGAGATTTTGCAGTATATGTATGACTACTCTAGTTTGCCATTGTCCATAATTATGTACGTGGATGCGTCAAAACACAACAATACTAATGAAAACTTTTTATATTACTATGTACATAGTTCGCTTAGAACGAAGCGCTTGTGCTTATTTTCCTATCTTATGCCTTTTGTTTTGGTTTGCCTGCTTTGTCTCGCAAGAGTTCCCACGGGGTCCTATCCGCTGGTAATGTCATAATAATATGAAACTCCTTGCTATAGCTGTTACTACACATTTAGCATCATTTAAATCCATTGCCGGCTCACTACTTAGCAAAAGTTTCCTCTCAGAATGAGAAGGGTTTGACCATAGTCCACCACGCTGGCCAAGTGTGGAATGGTAGACTCCACACGCCTTCGAAATAATTTTCAAGAATTCACCCGGCTTGCAGGTTTCCTCACTATATTTTCCACATATTTTCCATCACATTATAGCATATGATAAATCGCTTAATACGCTCATCTTTCTAATATTATAAATGCAAAAGTTTGGATGTATGGATGTCGGTATGGATGTATGGATGTATGGATGGATGTTTGTTACTCAATCACGCCCCAACGGCTGAGCAGATCTGGATGAAATTTGGCACAGAGATAGATTATAGTCTGGAATAACACATAGACTACTTTTTATCCCGGAAAATTAAAGAGTTCCCGCGGGAACCACAAAACCTCGATCCACGCGTACGAAGTCGCGGGCATTAGCTAGTAACTCATAAAAGTAAACGCACATAGTAAATACTAACGTCACAGTCCTCTCTGGCACAGTGTTGAGCGCTGTTGTCTTAACGTGGGAGGTCCCGCGTTAGATTCCCGGAAGGGTCAATTTGGGAACTTATAATTTCTGAATTTTCTCTCGTCTGGTCTGGTCTGGGAGGTTTCGGATGTGCCTAGTGTTCGGCACATATGTACATACTACAACACCTTATTGCTTCTATCGTTCTCGAGAGTGATAACAATAGTCTTAGGATATAGGGTCAAGATGGTGACTCAGCCGTGTTGGTCAGGGTTTGTGTGAATTGCTAAATAAAAGTATAATTAAATAGATACCCGAGTTTCCTTCTAATACTAGTTGCCACCCTACCGGCAAGAAGAAAGAAAGAGAGAAATGATGTCATAACATTTAGTAGTAAACATATCTACAGAGTACAATGTACTCGTATGATCAAAACATAGGTAAATTTTAGGATTTTCTCTGGTCTGGTTTGGTGGGAGGCTTCGGCCGTGCCTAGTTACCACCCTACCAGAAAAGACGAACCGCCAAGAGATTTACGTTCCTGTACCATGCCGTGTAGAAACCGATTAGGAGTAAAGGTGTACCCCTAAAAGGTTAGCCCGGTACCATCTTAGACTGCATAATTACTTACATCAGGTGATATCGCAGTCAAAGGCTAACATGTAGTATACTAAAAAAAAATTCGCTTAAAGCGCTCCTAACTCGAAACGTAACTACTAACGGTACAGTAATATCATTACTCTCACTTCATTCAAATCAGGCACCCACGTCGAAGCGTTCCAGGGAATCAGGTTGTTTTTTCGTCATGAAGGCAGGCAGTTTGATGGATCGCCGGGTTTACTGCCCTCCGTAATGAGGCCGGTAATCGCGCCGGGTTTTATCTTGCACGCTTGACGGATGCTGCCTCTCAATGTATACCTAAATTGACTAGATCTGCACGGTTGTATGAACACGTCAGTGGAGAAATGGCTTCACTCAAACCTACTTATTTTACTATATGGGATGATTTTGTGTGTGCAATCTTACTAATATTATAAACGCGAAAGTTTGTGAATATGGATGTATGTATGTTTGTTACTCTTTCACGCCAGAAGAAGTCTGGATTAGCACATAGGCTTTTCATCCCGGAAAATTAAATGAGTTCCCGCGGGAACCAAAAAACCTTAAATCACGCAGACGAAGTCGCGGGCAGCTAGATGACATAAAGTTATTATCTTATGTCACATTAGTTTGTTTCTTAACAAAACACGTAACAAATCCTCGTATAAATGTAAGCACACCGCGGTGGTCCCACGCTTGGTGTACAGTGTATACCAATCATTAATGTCATGTATACTTACAAAATCTGTGTAACACTAAAATAGTTCCTATTCACCTGAAACTAGAGACATTATCGGTTGCATGTATTGTAATTAGCTTTGTTTAAGCTTCGGAATAAAATAATCTTAGATCTATTTTCGTCCAGTGCATTTTGTCCACAGCTGTTTGGTGTAATTGAGTCCATTCATGAAAGTTTTGTAATGTTACACGATAAGTACTTTGTTATAGCTGATTTTCCATATTGGTTAACTGATAGAATGATGAACTCGTTTATAATTAACTAGCTTTTGCCCACAGTTTCGCTCACGTTAATTTCGATTTTTATACAAATTTCAAACCCTTGTTATACCCCCTTCGGGGTTGAATTTCATAGCTATATTTATAGCTACGTCATTAAAAGTATCTGTATGCCAAATTTGAGCCCGATCCGTCCAGTGGTTTGCGATGTGCGTTTATATTTCAGTCAGTCAGTCACCTTTTCTTCTTACAAATTAAGACTAGATGATGCCTTCAATTTTGCTTGCGTGAATTTAGGTTTTTTAAATATTACGTAGAGTTGGTTTTTCCGTGATTATTAGTATCATAGCGGTGTCTCTGGGATGCAGGCTGTCCCTGTAGGTACCAAATTTCATTGAAATCGGTTGAACGATTGGGTCTTAAAAAAAGTAAAGACAGACAGACAGATTGAAATTAGGTCTCTTATGTCAAGAATCCCGGTTATTATCACTAACATGATAATTATCGTTAAAGCCCGCCAACCCGCATTGGAGCAGCGTGGTAGGTCTAAGCTCTAATTCCCTCTCTCCTATGAGAGTGGAGGCCTGTGCCCAGCAGTGTGACGTTAATGGGCTGTAGTGGATGTCAAGAAGTTTACGTTTTGTTTTATATTTACCTAAAGATTATGATCCCCTCCATCCTAACATCTTAAATCACTGTCAAAAATTAAACAACTATTTTTTTGGGGTCTGCCCACCGATTACGTGCGTTTAAGGAAAATTCAATATTTCAACGGTCAGTAAAATGCGTTATCCTTTCGATTATTTAGTGCACCGTTCTATTATGTTATCGCAAAACCGTAATAATTTACCCCTCTTAGGGATACAACAAAGAGGCCAAATAAGTTGCGCCCTCTGAGCGCCGAAAATAAGGGTGAGAGTGGGCTGGAGGAGACAGTGCGAGGTCGGCTGCCGTGCGGAGCGGACGTGTCGGTGTGAGACGGAACAGTGCTGGCTCGATCGTGTGTGGGACGCTAATAAACAATCATACAATTACATGAAACAACAGCATAATTCCCATTAGTGATAACAAAGACCTTGACGATACTGAAAAGGTCAAAGAACCAAGTGTTTATATGCGGTAAAAATTCGAAAACGAATACGAAATATGTTTAGTGATTTATAATATTGCGTGCTTTTTGTATTAAAAAGAAATCACGTGTTTCGTCGTGAAAAAGGACCGATAAGGAATAAAAATTATTTTGTATCAGTTTTTCAAGGTGAATTTCTTTTCCTTTTATCCGTATTTGTATTTCTTTATTTTATATTATTAGCTATTTTCATTTAGAAAATCAAGTATGTATATATTTATAGTAGATTTTATTTTATACTGTCTCGACCACGTATGAATGAGTCTCGCATGAATTGAAACGATAATTAGCTCGTTTATAGAGTAGGTAATGAAAATCGGGAGTTTGGTGGAATAATTAAATCCAGGGTGAAATTGATTCAATGTGGCTGTTGGGCAAATGAGATCGTAATGCTTAATCGGAACACATTAAACTCGATGCGATATACGGTCATTGCACAGATAAATCAATTTGCTTTTATCAAACTTTACTGCAGGATGTAATAATTGGGTAAAATTTTACATCTTTTGATAACTAAGATATCAGCCACGGTAGAAAAAGCTTTAAATTTTGTCAAAAAAATTAAGTTTTAGAATAAAGATACCAAGTGAAACAAATTTTTCTACTTTTTGGTATTATTTAATAACTATACCAATATTAAAATTGAATATTATTAATTTAGGCGGAGAAACCTATAGGTATATTAATATTCAAATAATATAAGTTATAATTTCTCATATTTAAGGTCTTGAAGAGAATCGATTTCTGATATTTAATTGATTATTCCTTCAGTATAATCAACATGTAATTTAATAATATTTAAGTCATGTTACAAAGTACTCTTTGAAATGATAATAACAATAAAATGATTCAGTTCTACTTAAAATTCTGCATTTTCAAAGTTCGTAACCACTAGCAAGCAACTAATCTACGTACCAATCGGTGTATTTGTATTTGTGGGGGTCCACAACCCTTCGCTTAACGCATTTAAAACTATCAGTATCGATCCAGTGCACCGCCTTATAAATAAGATTCACTCCACTGTTACACTGCTACATGTGGCTTGTAAAATTAATGGAGATTGAATATTAATTTAGATATATTAAATAGGGGTTTTCTGTCTCTAGCAGTTAACATCACAAATGAATTAATCTCAGTTATCTACTTGTCTATCAACAGAATATAAATTAACCATGAATGGCTTCTGAATTTTCAGAAAAAATATATCGTAAACTAAATTGCGAAAATTCGTTGCAAACAACATCAGCTATTTTATTAATCGCTCGAAAAATTCAAAGGTAACAGCTATGAATGCTAACCACTGCAACGGTTACCTGGATGACTCACTGGTTTTACTGGACTCCCCATCGATTGTAGATAGTGATGTTAATTAGGGTGTAATTCATGTTTCTTCCTTATTTATTGCAGAGGTTAACATAAATCCTCCAGATAATATCGAATCTGTACATTTAATTTTAATATAAAATTAACATATCTTCCTTGTATACAAGAAGCTGAACTCCCATAAAATATATAAATTTGAATGAAAACGCTAAATTTAAAAAGTAAAGTTTACAGTGTTCTTTGCTAGTAAACGAGTAGTGTTGATTGAATTAGTTAATTATAGTCAAAGTAGAATAGATTAAATAAACAAAATTGATAATCAAAGTAGAGATAAAGATATTGAAACGGTTCGAGTAGTTGATTTGAAAGTCAAACAGCGTTCATTGATACAATTGCATTAATTCATTTACTCGTTCGCCCACGTTAACGTAGGCGGCTAAGACCTGAATGAAAGCAAGATCGTCTGCTTTGCCCTTTTTGGGACGCTTTCGTAAACGTGGTTTAAACATTTTTGCTGATCTCGATTTTACGACGTTATTGCTTCTGATTACACAATACACTTCCTCACTTAAAGATTGAGATGTTTTCTTATATTATGTTATATTTTAACTTAATAATTGATATTTATTAGGGTATTGTTTAGTTTTTTTGGTACATATTTTGTCATTTTGTTTTTCTTGTCCTCATTTTCTGAATTCAATTAAAATTCTTAATCATTTTTTTCAGCTCTACTCCATACGAACATTACTAAAGTGACTTTTATAAAATTGTGTTCATTACCTAATATTAAGGAAGACAATGCTGTGATAGTGAATGAGACAGTCCAAGCAAATGTGTCCTTAGATGTGCCAAATATTTGATCAAACTTTTGTAAGATTTGTGTAACTTTTTGACTGTATGTGAACGTTTTAAAAGCCTTCATTTGGGTAGACGTCGTTGAAAAGGACTGCCATTAATGGCTACGGATGGGCACCAACTTATCTAAATTGAACAAGACCAGGGTCTCCGGTGTCAACCATGTTAGTATAAATTTTCCAAAATTTACATTTTAATGCTTCCGCTGTACATTTTTATCTGGCTTAGCTTTCGAACTACACCATATTTGTTATTTGAATTGGGTTAATCATTAGGTATGCAATAATGGACCAAATTTATGTGAATTTTCTATCAAAATTGCTTAGAACTGATTATACCAATCTCGGAACTAATTTATTGTCTTCTTAATATGCGATCGCGTAAATATAAACCGTATCCACTTAACGTCTCAAAAATGCATTTGAAGATATAAATCCAAGTTTTATTGCAAGAGTTTCCGCCATGATACATACGCCATTAAAAAGAGCGTTATTTTTGTCGCGAAAACGCTTGTAAATCAATGTTATTTGTCGAGGAAAATATTTTTTGCCTCCAAACTGCTTATTTGGTGATATATTTGAGGTTGTGACAATGTTATGGACGGAATTATCTTTTTATTTGAAGAAAAGACGAAGGTTTTGACATTATGCTCTAAAGTTTCGGTTTTATGAATATCTCGATTTACCTTTGACTTCGTAGTGGCAGATATGATAACCAGTAAAATTAAGTAAAGCTGACGTAAATACTTAAGTAGTAGCACATAGTTAAAATGAAAATGTCATCAGAATTATTTTTATTGGAAGTATTGTAGTCCATATTTCATTTTATTAATGATCAATAAGAAGATAATAAAAAAAATTACAAGTACTGATTGAAAGCTCAACAAAGAACCTAGAGAATAATTACCTTAAAAATGGATACAACTTTTTATCATAATTATGATAAATCACTCCATTGTTAAAACTTCCACGCTGCTCTACCTATCTACTTCAATCAATCATTATATCGATGGCACATTTTCTCCATAACCATAATTAAGCTGAAATATTTTTATGGAGCTTATTATGATATTTTATGAGTATACAAAGATAATCACAAGAAGCTTTCGAATGCCGTGTACCAAAATTATTACGGCACTTAAAACGTGAATGTAAGTGTAGGCAAAGAGACAGTGGTAAGATTAGCTAATTGATGCATCATAAAGATATCTATAATGAAAAGCGCCAATTTTAACCTAGCCAACCCTTATAATCCCGTAATAAAGCCAATTACTATGAAAAGCAAAGATCTAAAGGCTATGTTTAAAAAAAAATGTTAGATACGTTTAACATATCATCAACGAGAATGGTTTTATAGTAAAATGCAACATTGGTATTATTAAAGTGGTAGAAAGTTAGTATTTCACACTACAAATATGTTCTTTGTTGTCTGAGTTGCACTGCGTGACCTGTCTGGTCCAATTGTAATTTGATGAGAAAAAACGATTTCTCTAGATTTCACTATCAAGCAGACGTTAGGTATAGTAGGACGAAAGTCGGGTATCGCTCCATTAAAAAATGGTATAATAAGGTGCCTAGGAACAGAATGGCTAAGAGATGGCTCTTAGACTGTATGGTAAGATCAAATTGTTTCCCTCCAAGCCATTATACGTCATAACTCAGTTAGGAAGTAGGATGCACGAGTAACATTGTGATCGGTAATCTTATACTAAGACAAAATTGTATAGCTTTGAAGAATTAACCGGGTAATTAAAGGTTATGGCTTTTATAAATATAATGTGATGTTAAAACTGAAAATGATGCATACATATTATGTCATGCATAATAATTTATATTACTATTTATTAATAATATGTTCTACGCATAGAAAAGTATAAAGTAGTAATTACTGCCCATCTTCGGTTGGGGGCACGCGTTAGTTCACCTCACACGCCGCGCATCTTAAATAAAAACAGCAACCAATATAAAATGTAAATAGCAAGCTTTTTTATTAT
Organism: Erebia aethiops; assembly: GCA_923060345.2. Taxonomy (NCBI): domain Eukaryota; kingdom Metazoa; phylum Arthropoda; class Insecta; order Lepidoptera; family Nymphalidae; genus Erebia; species Erebia aethiops. The sequence goes on along the minus strand of OV281091.1, from coordinate 16,636,562 downwards.
AAAATATGCTTGGGCTTGACAAGGATAATGCTTAATGCAAAATTGCAAACTAATGGGCGTTTTACCACCCGCTGGTACGACACCGGCACGGCACCGTCTCCGGCACCGGCCCGTCAGCTGGGGAAGCAAAAAGGTATGTAATATATGGCATATTTTTTTCCACTTACCGAAGCCGGCAACAGCACGGCGTTCCCACAGGTGCCATCACTAGTGCCGGGACTGCAAGCTACCCCCTCGGTACTGGCCGGCGGGCTTAGCCGGCGGCGGTGCCGTACCGGTGCCGTGCCGGTGAGTTAAAAAACGCTCAATTATGAGGTCTACGTTGGAGCGCACTTGCCTAGAAGGAGCCTTTGGCAAGGGTGAATCTCTTCCCTTGAAGTTACTTCTCTCTCATCAATTGATAGAGTAAGGAGGAAAAAATAGTGTCTATAACTGAGAAACTTTAATATTATAAAGTCGAAAACCTTTAACCTCTTTTAAAAACGTGTCGTATCGTCCCATTTTCCCCCAGTTTTGAATTATTTCTCTTCGCAATTGGCACATATGGCATCCCTACAACTAATACCGATAATCTTATAACAAATTCATCTCCCTAACGCGTTACCTATCACGCGTTACGCAATCATTCATAATCACTATCAGCGATCACTCTGGTAAATTGTGCGTCGTCACAATGATCATTCATCACTGCGTATATCACGAGATAATCACTATCACGATCGATCAGGCACGTGTCTGATGTACTTACCTTCTTATTTAAATTTTAAAAAAGTAATTAAAATTTGAGGAATTACTTGGCATACTCGATCGATAGTGGTCCATGTTACTCATACATAATAATATAATATATAATTAACCCTAAACCTAATGTTATTGATATTCAAAAGTATTATATTGAAATAATCCCAAGGTTCTTGAAAAACTATCATACCAGAATCACGATACGGTATAGAGGCCTCTTTCTCTAAACTTTAAAAAAAATTACAATTAATGAATATTATTATATCACTCCGTTAAATACCTAAATACGAGTACCACACAACAAAATCAGTAGACTAAACATTTACTATTGATGGTCGAGAATATAGGTACTTATAACTTAGTATTGAAATATCGCGTAGAAGTTAAAAGTGAGAGATTTTTTTTCATCCTAGTTTCTCACCTGATTACGAACCAATCCAAACATATTAAGAGCAGCTGGTATGTTTGAAAATAACTTACCACTCCATACATCAGCAAATAACATCTAAGCGAGGCAGTTAAAGAAAATATAGTTTGTTTACACTAACGCAAACAAGCTAAAAAGACCGGCGCCGTTACGTCGACCAATCGTAAGGAGCAGCCACGACTTCCGGATTGAGCGCGGGAAAATTCAATATCCGCTTCAATACGAGATATTCGATTACTCGATCACAGCGTCCCGCTTGCCCCGACCTCCCCTAGACTCGATTTAAAACATCTTATTAGTTTGTGTCAGTCTATAAAGCATTTATTTGCTGAGTGTAGCCAACTTCAACACGATACTTGTGACTATCACATTGCTGCAATCTAAATTGCTGTGATTGACTTTTTTTTTATATCCACTACAAGCTAGCCCTTGACTGCGATCTCACCTGATGGTAAGTGATGATGCAGTCTAAGATGGTAGCGGGCTAACCTGTTAGGGGCATGGCAGTTATATTAAACCCACACCCCTTCGGTTTCTACACGGCATCGTACCGGAACGCTAAATCGCTTGGCGGCACGTCTTTGCCGGTAGGGTGGTAACTAGCCACGGCCGAAGCCTCCCACCAGGCAAAGCACTAATCTATACATAAACTACCTCGTTTCGGATCTGTGGCGCCGCGGTTCGGGGTCGTAAAATCAAAAATTTGAAAACACTACAGCTCGGCCGCCATCTTGTTTTCAAATTTTTCTACTTTTTCTATTGATCTTTTACTAATTTCTTCAATCATTGCGAGTTGTAACGAAATCGGTTGGAAAACAAAAGAGTTAGAGAATATAGTGTAGCTGACAACTAATCACAGGTAATTTTGATTGTCCCATTTTTAGGCCCACTTGCACAAGGACTCTTAAATTAATGTAGTTAAATATTTTAATGCTGTCCCTTTTTGCCAACTACAATATGAATTTGCCAAAAAGGGACAGCATTCCAAAATGTAACTAAATCTGTTTAAAAGTCCTTGTGCAAGCGTAAACTAAACTACGTAGGCCTGATTTGTAGGTTAGTCATAAAAATCATTATTTACATAACGTTGACCAAGGTTAGTTGATGGATGGGTGACCGTATTTTGAATTCGCGCCCATTATCCGTATTGTATCTATGTGAACTTTCTTGCTTTGTATATTTTACTGGCTTAGCAGAATCGACCGCGGTCTGTAACTGGATGGGTTTCGAAGTTTGGTTTCATTCAATTCGATCGTTTTCTTTTCCTCCATAAGACGAGTATGTACATTTTTTTACATTTTCATAATCAGTTTTTTTAGGTGCGTCACGTCTGTCTGTCAGTTATATTATTTTCCCCCACGAAACCTAATGTTTTTCACATTCACACAAAGGGACGTAAATATTTAATCTCCATAAAAATCGACAGCCCTACACAACACGGGCGCACCTAATTGGTGATCGCACACACGAAGCGGCAAGATCAAAGTATTCCGCGTCCAATAAAACGTCACGGACTATCATGGATGTCACTCGCAGATTACTAGTGTCAAACGCATTTAATTGCATTACCGCCCGCCTTTCTACCCGGGCGGCTTTTGTGATCAATAGACTAATAAATTAATGTTTAAGTGGTATTGGATTAACTATTTGTCAATTAGATTTTTTCTGGACGTGACTGCAAGTACTTAGCTCAGGTTAACGGGATTTGTACAGGATATATGTACAACGAATTCATATGAACTGTGCTTGCTATGCTTAAATAGTAATTGTGCTATCAGGCTTAACCTTCCTCAGTGAACTTTTCAGAATTTCAAACGAGCATAAGAAAAAAATTAAGGCTAGGACAAAATTCAATCAGTGTTATTTTGGAATTTTCAAAAATCCTTTCTTAGTGTTCGCTTTGGCCATAACCTAAGGAACTCTTGTGCAAAATTTCATGCACCTAGACCCGCTGATTAAAAATATGCGGTTATTTAAAAAAAATCAAGCATTGATGTCACTATCGATTTATTGCCAAATACTGGTGCAAACATTGGGATAATCGTAATTCTGCCGATCAGCTGACGCTATTGGCTAAAATAAACAGTTTAAAGAGAACCGTAAATTCAGCTTATACCAATTGCGATGACCGTTTGCTGAATTCACAGAACATATTTTATGCAAACTATAAATAAAACATGGGGCTATTTTCGCTTAAGTCATGTGCAAACCATGTGAAGGGACATTTGGTCTTTGGCGATCGAAAATCGCTTGTATTGACTTTGGGTAGCGCATGCATCATGCATATCGTATAATGAATTGCATTTGTAGTAAACAGAAGGGTGCTTTTAGGTATATCAAATATTGATTTATCCTCATTAGATTTATTGCTGATACCCACCATAGTAGGCATGATTAAGTAAGTAGATATTTTGTATACATATGTCACAGCATACTAATATAGCAGAAATCACAGGGAAGGACAGGACGAAGTCACGGGCATCATCTAGTAAAAAATATAAATCGAATCCAAAAAAATAGTCTATCCACAAGGCATTTTATGTAAAAGCCGTCATTTATTCTGGCAAAGTAATATGATGGAAAGTTACATTGTCATACTTCGAAAATAATAGGAAAATGAGTAGGAAAAGTGACAGTGAAGGACATATTTTTTTTGGCTATTGTAATCGAATCAAACGTCGCCGCTTCCCCCGCAAGTGTCGCAATAACAATACGCTTTCATAACAATACCATTAGGAAACGTCCCGAAAACAGAGCCGACGCCATTTCGGTGTCCGGCTCTAGGTGTGTTTTTTATTTAATTCTGCAAATCCACCCTTGCGTTGTTTTTGTGGGGTAGCTTTGACGCGTGGCATAAGCTATGACTGTCAGCGTGAAAACACACTACGGTCCGGAAAGGATAAAATGGTAGCGTCTGAGCGGAACGACGTTTTCTCCTGTCGCCTAGTGTATGCGCTCCATTGATGACGTCTCTGGCGCAGTTTTGAGCGCTGTTGTCTAACGGGAGGTCCGGGTTCGATTCCCGGCAAGGTCAATTTGGGAATTTATAATTTCTATATTTTCTCTGGTCTGGTCTGGTGGAGGCTTCAGTCGTGGCTAGTTACCACTCTACCGGCAAAACGTACCGCTAAGCGAGTTAGCGTTCCGGTACGATGTCGTGTAGAAACCGATTGGGGGTATTGATTTAATTAATATAACTGCCATAGCCCCAATAGGTTAGCCCGCTACCATCTTAGAGTGCATTAAGTAGGGACTTACTCTTACTCTAGGGCTAATTTGTAATGGAATAATAATTAAACAAAAGTTTGGCTGTAGTGTTTTAGCCTTCAGTCGGTTTATTCAAAGAATATTATTACGTGTAAGTCTTGTAACTGGCATCAAATTGCTACGAGTATGACTGAGTATGACTAGAAAAGAAAAAAAAAGTTATGGGCTCATTTTTTATTAAACGGGAACACATTCTCATGTTCAGTTCCATTCAAATGTATTAAAAAGTATGAATTCTAGAAATGCGCGCCTCAGGAGGTGTAATTTTGTTAAAGTTTTATAGCACACGCCTTCGCTACCCCGTTATTTTAATTCCGGAACCGCTTCCAGCTTTTCACTTGCACCATTCATACCTAGCGGGCAGTGGAAATCAATACTTGACAGCAATTGAAATGATTATTATGCGTTGAATTATTTGATCCTATTAGATTAAATACAATGCAATTGATCAGAGAACTTCAGCCTGTTAGTAGGTATTATAAACTATAAGTATTGTAGAGGTCATTGGCTGAACTCTACCTTTTAAAATCCATATTAATATTATAAATGCGAATGCTTTCTGCTACGTTTTAGTGATTTATTTATTTCACATAGGACAACTTGTGTCACTTATGATACGTCAAGACTCTACCACCGGTTCGGAAAGCTGTTTCTACTGAGAAGAGCCGGCAAGAAACTCAGGAGTTGCTCTTTTCTCAAAAAAGAAAGAGGTTACAATATTAATACATACGTAATATTACAAGTATTACACTGAATTGTGGGTCACTGGATGCGAGGCCGGTTGCTTCCATGCAACTTTGTCGTTAATAAATAGTGGCTTATATTTTCAACAGATTTTAATGAAATTTATTATTTTGGTAGGTTACATACTTTTTATCCCGGAAAATTAAGGAGTTCCCGCGTGAATTAACTAAACATACCTAATCCACGTGGACGAAGTAGCGGGCATCATCTAGTAGAAAATAAAACGTCGTTTGGTAATCCGTTATTTCTTATAAATATTAAATGCAGAACGCATAATATATATCTCTCAGCAGCACATTAAGCAGATACATCGGCGACAGTTTTATTATCTGTATTGCCCTCTGCTGAGATTTATTGGCGTTTGACGTCATGCGTGAGGTGGAAGAGTTGAGGCGAATGATTCTTAAATATGCCGTTATTTTGACAAAAGTCCCATATATTATAACATCCCATATTATATCATGAGGTCCTCGGCGTAACGTATACCTATATCAGTCCATTTAATTAACTTTTGACATGAGCATGCCTATGAAGTTTTATAATTATTTACTGGCAACCATAGACAAAAAAATGGAATACTTCGTAGACGCAGCTTTTGTTTTAAAAATCTAATCAGTAACGCATTAGAACATAATTGAATCAAGTTGCTTGTAATTAATCAAAAATCGAATCAGTAACGCATCATAAAATCGAGTCAAAAGTTAAATAAATCGACAGATAATAGTCCCACTAACTTATCTGACCCGCAGACAGTGGACAAAACTATACAGTCATAAAAATTTGTTCCGATTTTGGCCACCGGGCCAGATATTATGATCTAATTATTAGGGCCCGTATTGATAAACCGACAACAGCTAGGCTCAGGTGATTGATCGATACTTGAGCACATGTTCTTGACTCTACTGTTTACAAACCATCAATAGGTTATTTTTTTGATTTTTGTAAATCAAAGTAAGTACCTATAGTAAAAAATAAACAAAATATATAATATTCACTTTCATTTCACCTTTGTTTAGCTGATACCCATGAGTTCGTCCGCGAGGAATAAGTATTTTTTATTCCCACGGCAACTTCTTAATTTCCCGGGATAAAAAGTAGCCTATGTCACTCTCCAGGTCCTCAAGTATACACATACCAAAAATTACGTCGATCCGTTGCTCCGTTGCAGCGTGATTGAAGGACGAAGCATGAACAAACAAACCTTTGTATTTATAGTATTAGTATGATTGTGAGAAGTGACCGTACAAATAGTGTTAGTGTGCTACTTTCGGGATTTAACCCTTTTTTATTAAGATCTGTCTTCAGTTTTCCATAGGTAGAGCTTACTTTTTTTGTCTGAATCAAACTGGGTGGCATTGTCACTAGTCATTAGTCATTGGACTCGTTAAATTTATCCAGTGGAGCGTATTCCCCGTTGTGACAGATCTACGAGTAACTTGACAGGGTTAAGCTGAGCCACGAGCAAACTTTGGATATCATAGCGTTAGCAAAACTTTGCCTGAAATGTCAAATTATAACTAGGGTCATTATTTTTCATGACGCAACATGAGTAGCTAAAGTTCTTGTTTACCTAGAAATCCACTATTAGAAACATCGAACTTTGTGGACATTAATTTCTTAACTTTAGCTTTACAGGAAGTTTAACGAATAAGTCCCATTGATCTTCGAAGTACATATTTAGTTGAATTGAGACAATGATGCAGGATTTTAGTACCTATGGTTGAGATCAGTGTCTGTTCCTCTAACTGAAACGCTACTGAAAACTGTTCAGTACGCTTAGTCTAAGTTTTTACATTGCAAATTTGATTGATCGTATTGAACGTTCGATCACATTATTGTTTTTGAGCTTAAACTCGTGTATGTTTCGAAATTAAAATCGGTTGCGCTGAATTTGTGACTTAAAATCAAGCACCATTTTACTAACACGCTAATGTGATGGAATTCAATCAATCAACCAATCGAAAGCGTACGGATGTTACCCTTAGCTCATATTGACATTGATATATCATCATCATCACCACGTATGTATCACTACATGCTATGATTGTTTCCTCATCAGAACAGACGAAAATTAAATTAAACTTAATAAAAACACTGAAAACGCGTGACAGGCAAAAAATTTGCCGATAAAATTCCGAAACAAAAATTCCGTAATAAAGCAAACATTTTAGCTATTTGCGAAAATTTTATAAAGAAAAACATTATTCGCCAGTTTAATTAGATATCTCGTATTGTCTCTGTTGATAGGAGGGTAGGTACACTCGTTAAAAACGCGCAGCCGACCGAACGCGCTGTGACTATCCAAACTTGCTTGGTTTTAAGCCACGAGTTTGGATACTGTAGCGTCAGCAAAACGAGGCGAATTATTAATTGGACGGAATGAGATAACAGGAAAACATGGGTCCACTTTTTATCTTTTTAAAGTAATTTCATAAAAATGTAATAGCTATCGAAAACAGCTTATGTAAATTAGGTTACGTTTAACGACTCTATCGTTTTATAACGTCTAAAACATTGGTTTCTTCAAACAATTTACAAAAAGAAAGAAAATATTATTCTGTAGCTACTAGGCACACGCCAAAATATGCAGCAAAGCAGCTGATTAAAGGTCAATATTACTCTCTTATTGATCCGACTAGTCATCATTCCGTCATTTAATTAAATTACGATCATTCTGATATCGATAATGCCCAGGTCATTGACTGAACTAAAGGCATTCTAAGAAAAGTCTTACATTGCATCGATTTTCAGAATGCCTAGTGGAAGATTTTCTTCCCATTCGATCGCGTCAACGTAAACTACGACTTGTATGGAATTGTCAAGCTCTCGACAGCTGGCGCTCGAACAATTCCATTTAATAACTTAAAGCCGCGTAGCACGCAGCAGCAATTACTTATTCTTTGTACAATTGTCTCCGGGCCGCGTCGCTTAAGTGGGGTCAGCTCCATACAAACTCGTACAAAGAATATTAGCCGCTGCATGCCGCGCCGCGCCGTGCATCTGTAGTTGGGCTAGACCTTAAGTAACGTTATCGCAATCGACGTAAAAAAACTCCCACTCGGCCTACAGAACTGCAAGTGCTACGACTATGTATACGACCTACGCCACGCGTAGTTAAGCCCGAAATATTAATCAAGTTTTACAACATAATCGTACCAAAATTAGCATGTACGCAACATAGTGGTTGCATAGAATAGGATAACTATTACTTATGCACGTGACGGGACTTCTGAAAGTTCATGCATTACGCGGTGTATGCGGTTATGGCGTTTGCATAATGCAGTTTCCATGTTCTCCCGCTGGATTTATGGCATTACACCCTGATGTATAGGCGTCGTCCGAATTATATAAATTCCATTCGAAGAGATTTATTTTGATACGACTGTCTGGAATTTAGAGTCCATGATAAAATTAATTAAAGCCTACTTTTTACCTATGTGTGAATAATTTTCGAATACCTTTAAAGAACATCATTTATCAACTACCAAGTATTTTTGTAATTTTTCATGTCTGTTCCTTTCAAAATTGCAAGCATTATAACTGGAATTTAGTTATTTTTGTACGGGCAACATTATCAAATTATTTTTTATTTTTAATTTACGATGATTTGAGTTATCACATTTTTGTATCGCGCCAAAAGTTGTGTACGAATAACCAAGATTTTCTATTCCACTACAAGTTAGCCCTTGACTGCGATCACACATGGTGGTATGGGATGATGCAGTCTCATATGCTATAGCGAACTAACCTGTTAGGGATACAGCAGTTATAATAAACCCATACCAGTGTATATAATATATATTTATAATTATAATAAAATATGTTGATACCAATGGCGTGCAACATGGCTTGAAGCCAGAGCAGGCATCTCGGTAAGAACCTATTTACTGACCAGTCAGAATGAAAAGTAAGCATCGAGTTATCATAACTTGGGTAAATGCATTTATCCATCTATAACGTGCACGCCACTGATTGATACCCATATAATATCAATGAAAACACTATTATATTTCATAATTTTTGCACACTGTCTCTGACAGTAGATTGTGTACGGGAAGTTTCTACCTTGTAAAGAACTGTTGTCACCCACAATTTCGCAAAATAAATGATTTATGATTATGATTATGATTAAAAACTATAGTGCACTTAACAAATCTTAAAATCGTTAGCTTAAGTTTGACTGCTCAGTATACTATTATAAAGCACAGCTGTTATATGACAAAAATTTGGACAATAATACACGGATACATAAATTATTCCGATTCCTTGTCAATATACACCACTGGCATAATAAATGTGGCTCGTAAAAGTGAACCATTATTTACGGCCGCAATTTTTTTGCTGACAGTACACACTCCCTTGGGATTATAGCCCTCGCGGATCTTAGTAAATAGTGTTTTTCCTGTCCTCTCCACTAAAACCTTTGGTATTCACTATTCAAGTTAAAGAGGATTCCGTTCGGTGTTAGTTAAATGAATAAATGATTGTGTTTGTTGAATTTCTTTGCTACAAATAAGCAAATTGAAAGTCCACTTTATATTATGTACGAGTACCTACTAAGAAAACTGGTCAAACAATCAATCAATTCAATTTACGTACACTGCACACTTATTGATGTCCGAAACTTATAAAACATGATGGTGATAATCAATAATTAATGTATCTTAAAACTAAAGCTACGAGGGTTCCAAACGCGCCCTGCTCTGAGCAGAGCCCACAACAAACTCAGCCGGGCTATTTTTAAGTTCAAGTGCCTCGCCTCAGTCAGTGGTCAGAACTCGCATAAAGGGAGAATTCATAGTTTCATAGATAATTCGTATGTGCTATTTGACCGTAAGTCGTAAGCTGTCTTTTTCCAAATCTTCATAATGAATGATTTCCTGTCCCACGAATGTTTAAAGTGGAAGAGTAGAGTATTAAGTTCGCCTTTGTACATTGTATTCTATGTGCAATAATGATTCTGTCCAAGATGGTTGCGGGCTAACCTGTTAGGGGTATGGCAGTTATATTAAACCCATACTCCTAATCGGTTTCAGCATGGCATCGTACCTGAACTATAGAGTGGTAACTAGCCACCGCTGAAGCCTCCCTCTAGACACTAAATTGTATAGTTCATTTTTAAAATGCCAAATGACAATACGAAAAATGCCCCCCGATTGTGTAAGGAAACAGTGATTGTAATCGTATAATTCGACCTGTTTGAAGAGTTCATAGATGCCTGCACGTCAAAAAGCATGTACGAGCTCCTTATGGGCACAGTTCTTTATGGGTGGCATGTGCGTAGGGGCACCTACCGTCTTCATTCCGCAGATAAAGAAGGAAGCCAACTCTACGGAGATCATCACAGAAGAAATGGGCTATGTGCTATTCCAGACTATAATCTATCTCTGTACTTCATCCAGATCCATTCAGCCGTTGTGGAAACAGTTCGAGTAATACATTTTAAGTTGTTAAATAATTACGATTTGCCTATATAGACAATTGGGTCTATGGTTCCTTATACCTTTACTAAGGAACCCTGAAACTCAATAAGAAGTACAATTAACATAAACGCTACGATTTCCACTGTCTTATACGGTTTCTAAGCCCTTTTCACCACAAAACTCAATGCCCGTAGATATGCCGGCATTATTAAATTACAATAAGCAGATTACGATAGAGTACTAGTTCAAATCTGTTGGCAACGTACATAATTGTTTATTGAATTATTTATAGAGTAATCCTTGAGGGAATATGGGATTTGTTGTACCTTCTCGTACCTACAGCTTTATACTCGTTGGGGTGGAAAATTGGAGCCAATGTTGGTACAAATGTTGGTTGCTGTTCTAATTCAGAACTCAACTAGTTGATGCACGTGACTTCATACACGTGGATTTAATTTTCTTAAATCCCTCTCCTCTTTGAAATTTCCGAAATAATTTCTCATGTAACCTCAATGTATTGAAAAATGTCCATGCATAGAACCACGTTGATCCATTGCTTCATTGCGGCGTGATTGAAATACAAACCAGATAAAGAAAAAACTTTCATATTAAATAATAAAAACCGTGTAAAAATAGGTTTAAATTCAATTACATGAAAAGTATGTATTATGTTCCATTTAAAGACAAAAGTTTGAAGATATTGTTGAATGTGTTGAATATCATCAAAATAATAAAATAAAATGCTTTCAAAGTTTGTTGAACAGTTGAAAATACCACTGATGTCCGCGACTTCGTATGCGTGGATCGAGGTTTTGTGGTTCCCGCGCGACCTCCTTAATTTTCCGGGATAAAAAGTAACCTATGTGTAAGTGGCGTGCAGTAAATAGAGGCGTAAAAGCACTGCTTACCCAAATGGGCTCATTTTTCACCAAAATAGCTAGTAAATAGGTATTCTGAATACCTAATGCCTACCATAGCTTCTAAACTTGTGCACGCCACTGCTATGTGCTATTCCAGACTATAATATATTATCTCTGTTTCAAATTTCACCCAGATCCGTTCAGCCCTTGTAATGTGATTGAGTAACAAACATCCATCCATACATCCAAACTTTCGCATTTATAATATTAGTTTAGTATAGATATATATATTTCGAAATTGTGTAGCACAAAAATATAATTTAATTAATTTCTAATGTTCACTTGGTCAGCTAGACTTGACATGTGTTTTCACATATTGGATTGGTGCATTAAACATTTGGCAAATTTGTTCCAACGTTGGCACCTAAACACCAGTGTGTATATTAGAGTATAATGCAAAGTTTGATCCGCAGGGGGTGTGTAGATGACTCACATTTTTTGCTTTCAATACCAGGGGGCGAGGATTTAGGAGATAGTGAATTTAATTAGAATTTGTCAACGAAATTGGATTTTTTGTCGACCAAGTTTATTGACATACGATGAAAGCGACAAAACGAAATATGTTTTTTTCCATTAAAGTAAATGACCTTGACAGATGTCCATTTTAAAGAAAGGCAAGCAGCTTAAAAAATCATGTTGCTCTTTTCAGGTGAAATAATCTACTTTGTCAATGGTGAAGTCTTAAGGTCTGACGAGAGCCACAAGTTTGCCGATATTAAATTAAAACTTCTGAGTTTCACATGGAATATCTCTCTATGCGCCACGTCCTCGCCGTGTCTTCTCAAACCCACTGCTAGATAAAAAAATATTGGAAGGATATCTACAGCAAGCACACAAAGAAATCCGAACCAAGTGACAGGGTCTGACTCGCGATATCGAAGAGAACACAGAACACAAGACAACAAAGTGACAGAAGTCCACAGAACACCTTAATTTATAGGTACAACTTCCAAGGTTCGTGGTTGGTTCAGTGGTCCCCGGGTATAAAACTACCCTGGATTCCGGTCCCCGGGTATAAAGCTAGCTTGATTCCTCCAAGCGAGTCTTAAGGTCTAGCCCCACTGATGCACGCGCGGCGCGGTGCGTATAGCGGCAAATATTATTTGTATGAGTTTGTATGGAGCTGGGACCATTTAAGCGATGTGTTGTATATGTCACCGTAAGATTGCAAAAACCGTTAGATTGTAATCTAAATAGCGAAATTGTAAACTGTCGACAGATTGTGAACCGTTCAATGTTCTGAGTGTCAATTTTTGAATTAATATTCATTGTATTTACGTCGTCTCTTTCTTGTAGGTTAGGTTAGGGTTCGACATAAATAATCACTCAGGTTTTCCATTCATCCATCCACTACAGCCCATTAACGTCCCACTGCTGGGCACAGACCTCCACTCTCATAGGAGAGAGGGTATAGAGCTTAGACCCACCACGCTGCTCCAATGCGGGTTGGCGGGCTTTAACGACTATTATTTATCATGTTAGTGATAATAACCGGGACCGACGGCTTAACGTGCTCTCCGAGGCACGGGGGTGAAACACCACCAACTTCCTAACTCCGGGCTAGTACTGAGAATTTCTAGTCAAAAAACCCAATACTTACTATGACCCGACCCGGGACTCGAACCCGGGACCTCATCAGCCGCAGTGGAACACGCTAACCACTAGACCAACGAGGCAGTTAAGTTTTATCGGGTTAAAATTATACCTAACAGATTACAATCTACCGAAAAATAATGCGTTAAATTGTTGTCTGTCGATGGTTTACAATTTCGCTAGTTAGATTACAATCTAACGGTTTTTGCAATTTTACGGTGACATATATTATACACATAGCGGTAAAGAATACTTGCCGCTATGTGCCGCGCCTCTGTAGTGAGGGTTGACCTTTAAACCCGGGGATGGCTATCTGTTGTTACGCTCGAGCCATACCTATTATGACCGTCTCCCGTACACTGACACAAACTGGATAATCACGACTTCAAGACACGTCTCTATCAAACCTGAATGTAACATACAAAATGCCAAATTGGTCATGTAATAGTCGCGAATCCTTTGATTACACACAATTAACATGTGCATTTTATTCGCACATTATGTAAATTTCCCTTTTTGTCCGTTATAAAGGACCCCTATCTAATTTGGCGGCTAAAGATGGCGCGTGCCGGTCACGTGCCAACGTTTCGGCCAATCGCGAGTCATTGTTTAGACTATGACGTCATCATATCCCTCGCATGGCATGGGGATGATGGATTGAATAGCACGTTTTAAGATGTATTAGCTTTTAAGTTAATTTTTGTATATTTTAGGGTAGAGTCCCGAAAGAAAAATTTGTTTATCTTGTACACATTGATTGTTCTTTTTTTTCATAAAAGTATATATAGTGTATACTTAAGGTCGTTTTGGGGAATCTTTTCAGCCGAATATTGGGATACCAATGCCATCGGTGGTCCAAGCTCTAAGATGTGGGAGGTAATTGGCTTAACTTTAATACGTAGAGCTGCGGGTTCTTCCCGAACCTCGTCATTTCTGATTCTATCACTACTGATGTAGATATCAGTTACTGATTCTTAAGCATACTGATGCGGAAGTAGCTGGGAACCCACCGCATTATTATCTCAAGAAATCCCTTGCCATTATGTGATAAATGGAATGGGGTCACGGCCCTCAGCAATGAGGAATACGACGCCGAGAGATGCATACTTAATACAAGGCCAAAATAATTAATTGTTAATAATATTCTTAGGGCCGATTTCTAGAACTCCCAGTCACGTTTAACCAACGAATAACTAAACAACATATTCTGTCAAACCACTAAAGTTCGTCAGTTAAACATTAGTTGGAGATGGAGAAATCGGCCCTCAATTGTTAACTTGTACTCGTACTTTTTTTTATAATGTAATAATCTTTGTGGTGTACAATAAAAGAGTACCCATCTATACTTTATACTTACTATAAATGCAAAAGTTTGGATGGATGGATGGATGTTTACTCAATCACGCCATAACGGCTGAACGGATCTGGATGAAAAGCACAGAAATAGATTATAGTCTCGAATAACACAGGCTTTTTTATCTCTTAAAATTAAAGAGTTCCCGCGGGAACCAAAAGAAAGCTCAATCCAAGCGGACGATTACGCGGGCATGAGCTATTTCATTCATATATTAATTCATTCATTCATTCAAAATAGTTCAACTCAAATATTGCTGTTTAGTCGTTTACAGTTTATTCAGGAGTATCCGGCGTGCACACGTCCTAAGCAAGATTTACAATATTTGGCAACTCGTTGTTTGCTTTCTCACTTTGCCCCTTGAGGGGGACGTTTAATACCTAACGCCTAAACAAACTAGGACTTTAAGAGATGCTGTCAATAAAATGTATTTGGTTAAGAATTTACAAGGGGTGAGGAGCTTTGTGAAGTGAGAGTGACTTTGGATTCAAGAACTTTGTAAAAACAAACTCTTTAAAATAATCATTTGAAAAACTATGTTGTTATTTTTTGGACTCCAAACAAATTTAAATTGCATTTCGTTGTCAATCGATAGAAGTCCATTGCGGGAATGGGTGTTTTGTAGAGGTCGCTGTGTCTTGATTTTTGACTGATTGCTATTTCAGCTTTGCAAGTTTTGTTTTCTGTACGAATCACCTCATTGCCTATTTGATCACGTAAGTACTAACTTCACTTCGATCATGATAATATAGCTCTCTTTATTGTCCGCCCAGTTACTCTGAGATTTGTTTGAGGCCTATAGTTAACGACAATTTCACTAACAATTCATCATTTCCTTAGTTCGTACGAGGTATTTCACTAAAAATCAAACAGTCTTAATCATTTCCTTAGTTCATAAGCATGTAATCCTGGATCAGATTTTATAATATGGAAAAGTCATTGAACGGTATTCTTCATTTTGTTTATCATTACATTCAGAATCATTTCATTTTGTATACAGTTGTGAGAACATTAACTGTAATATAGGAGAAAATAAATCATCTCGAATGAAAGGAGGAGTATAATTTCTGACTTTATAAATCGTTTTGTTTATTAAAAGAGCGGTTTTTTCGACGAGATGAGGTAATCAATCAACGGAATGACGCCGCTGGACTTTATAAATGTTTTAACGCTATTTACAGCGTCTATAAAGCTAAACTCATTCTAAAATGAACTTTAGTTTAAGAGGTCCTTAAAGTATAAGTACCTATAAGCACTTACAGCTGTTGTTACTTATACAAAAGTGATACCAGTTTGTTAAAAATTATACTAGTTTAGTAGTTTGTCCGTCCTAATATAAATGTATTTAAAATTTAAATCATACTAATATTATAAATGTGAAAGTGTGTTTGTTTATTGGTTTGTCCTTCAATCACGTCGTAACGGATCGACGTGATTTTTGCCATGGGTATAGATTAGGGTTGTAACGGAGGCGTTCTTAAGAGAAGCAGAGGCAGATGCGGAGGTGAAGGGGCTTTGCCTCCGCGAATGCGGAGGTGGTTAACGGAAGCGGAGGCGCAGGTGGATTTCTCCGATCACATAGTCACTTTTCTGTGCTCTAGGATGCGATGAACCCCACATTTGATTTATTTTGAGAATTCTTCTAAGGACAGTTATCTTTTTGCTTGTTGTAATGGTGTAACTGACGTCCCCTGCTTCGATGTGTACCTCTCGCATTGTACTCCGCAAAAAAAAAACGGCGGAGGCGGATGCGGAAACGGAGGTACGATTTCTTGCGAAAGTTCCGCACTGAGGCGGAGGCAAGGCGAGGTTCCGTTACAACCCTAGTATAGATGAGGACCTGGAGAGTGACATAGGCTACTTTTTATTCCGGAAAATTAAGGAGTTCCCGCGAGAATCAAAAAAACTTAAACCACGCGGATGAAGTCGCAGGCGTCAGTTAGTACCTACTTGGATACAAACGATCCGACGGAAATCCAAAACGAAAAGAAACGACGGATTCTACTTTTTAAATACTATCTGCTACTATAAACTTCTTACTCCTGTGAACAAAGTGATAGAAGAACTTGACATAGAAATGTCACATCTGACAGTTGACTGCAAGACTGCAAAACTGTCAGATATAGACATATCAATATCCGCAAAATCAACCTATCTCATCATCTTATATTAACGTCCCCAAATGGTGTCCAGGAAATAACATCGTTTGTAAACGTTGTGATATATCCACCTAATACCTACCGATCTTCGCAGGGCTCGGTGGCGTTACCCCCTGTCAACGTCAACTTGACATCTGACAGTTTGACAGGTGTGAAACATTGGGTGATATTCGACGGAGCGCTTCATTAGACTTCCGTTACAAAAAACATTTCTATTAAGTCTCCCCTTTTAAGTAAACGTTCGATGGAACACTGTTATTCGACGATAGTGACATGTTGTATTAATAACATGTAGTATCTTCATATTACATTAGTATATAGTAGTTGAGTAATATAGTAAATTTGGCAAAGAATGTTAGAAAACTTAACAACGACATATAACAATAACAATTTAGTTAGGTTAGGAATTACACTAATATTTAAAAAACAAAAAGTATATAAAAAAAAAAAACGTGTGTGTGCATTCACACTCGGCAGAAGTGAAACTACAGAAAAGTAGCCTACGAGAGAACGAGATAAATATAAATTATTGCATTCTATCTCATCATATCGCAGGGTAAATCCTATTATGTTGTTGTTGTTTCTTTTTAGTGTGGCTATATTTCGTTTCATCGAATTTTCAAATCACAACGATTCTAAAGAAGTTTCACTTCAATGAATCTAAAATAATAATTTTAATAATTTATTCAGTTGGGCTAGTTTTTGTTACTCCTAAACTTCAAACAATTAGCCAGTCTACGTCTACTGCTGGATATATAATATATATTTATGTAGGTCTTCCCGGGAGCACCGGGTCCACACACGGCCCCATCCTTCCTCATGTTCCCACCTGTCTTTAGTCCAGCGGTTTGGAGGTCGTCCCACACTGTATTACCACAAAACACCTAATTATTAATGTTCGTACTGTTAGGCTGAACATTGACATATCAGAACCATGGTCTTTGCCTCTATGGATCTCGTGAGTGACAGCGCTGTTGAGAACGCTTGGCGGTGAATCGAGGAGTTATATCAAAATGGCAACCGTGTCTGTGGGATCAATTAAGGAATTAATAATAACGAGTGTTTCTTTTTAATAGTAGATACTTATTACCAGCGATACTATAAATTCAGAAGGTAAAACTTTCCTTAAGTACCGTCTCATCTTTATCCTTAATTGCTTACCTTTTAATAAGTTGAGGCCAAATTAATATTTAATTTCCCGGTCTACTGAGGCCAAATGAACTGAAGCCAAGATACGCCCAAGACTAATTTTCAATTAAAACTTCATCAAACTTTAAGCTAGGATCCCACTTAAGTAGGTGGTTTATAATTCATGAGCGGTAGCGGGAGTGCTGATTATTTTTTTCTAATTTTGCGTATATGTCACCGTAAGATTGTAAAAACCGTTAGATTGTAATATAACGTTTTTTATCTCGATAGATTGTAAACTGTCGACAGATTGTGAACCGTAACATACTGCTTACAATTTAACGCATTATTTTTCGGTAAACTGTGATCTATTAGGTATATTAACCCGATAGAACCTAAGTGCTGAATATTCATGTCAAACCCTAACCTAACCTATAGTTCGCGCGTGAGTTGAATGCAGAGTAAATGTATGGTGACACTTACATTTAGTCTGCTTTCAACTCGCGCGCGAGCTGTACAAGAAAGAGACAAAAAAATGTAAATACAATAAATATTTCGTAAATTAATACTCAGAACATTGAACGGTTCACAATCTTTCGACAGTTTACAATCTCACGGGATAGAAACCGTTAGATTATAATCTTACGGATTTGACAATCTTACGGTGACATATATACAACATTGACATAATACCCTGTCATTGCACAATACTTAATTGTATTTAATTTTAGATTCGCTAATCTAAGATTTAACACGATTGAGTATGATCCTAATTAAATTATCTAAATTATCATAATTATTGGCAGTGGTCACGACCCCCAGTAATGGGGAATTCATGCAATGAACCGCAGAGAGAGAAATGATCATATTGTATTTCTCATTATTTTTATAAATTCTGTCATAGGTCCATCTCTACTGCAAATGCACAAGGACATTTACACGGTTTTAGTTGCATTTTGTAATGCTGTCCCTTTTTGGCAAATGCATATTGTAGTAGTCGAGTTACAGCATTAAAATATTTCACTAAATCAATTTAAGAGTCCTTGTGCAAGTGGGCCTTATTCTTATAACTTGTACCGCGTTCTGTGATAAAATCTTCGCTAAACCAAGTAAACTGCAGGTAAGGTAAGTTCGAGATAGGGCTCGTAGCGAATGTAAACGTTTATATCTTCCATTAATCGAGAACATTAGGCGAATGATAATTATGTTCAAGTCGTGCTTTTAATGGCAATTACCGCTAACACAGTGCGAAACTTATACTTAATATGGAAGTTTATAGATATAGTAAACTTTGACATTATACCGCAAGAGATACAGGGGCCTATTATTACGTAAGAACAATTGCTATAGTGTAACGATCGCAAATTTTGACGACCTCCGTGGCGCAATGTGTAGCGCTGTTGCCTTAACGTGCGGAGGTCCTGGGTTCGATCCCTGGCAGGGTCAATTTCTGAATTTTCCCTGGTCTGGTCTGGTGGGAGGCTTCGGCTGTGGCTAGTTACCGGCAAAGCCGTGCCGCCAAGCGATTTAGCGTTCCGGTACGATGCCGTGTAGAAACCGAAGGGGTATAGGTTTAATAATATAACTGCCATGCCCCTAACAGCTTAGCCAACTACCATCTTAGACTGCATCATCACTTATCTACCATCAGGTGAGATCGCAGTCAAGGGCTAACTAAGTCAGGAATTTAAGAAAAAAAACCTAATCTGTGGCCAGCTATCGATTGAAAATGATGACGATGATGTTTTACAAACTCAAACAACTACCTTTGGTATGAGCGAATTTAACCGAAATTATTTCAAGGAAGAACATAAAACCTCCATTTCGGATGCGACCGTCAAGTCGTGACGTCGTCGGCAGCTGGTGTCACGTGTGCGGTGTGACGTCACAAGTGGGCGACGCGACGTGGCGAAATTGGATTTTTATCGGATCCGCCGATAAAATGATAAAATACGGCTTTGGCCGGATGCGGCCCGGAGATGGCGGTCTTTCAGCATCGTGTAATGTCATTGCTATTCTAGATACTGGTTTATTTTTGCGCGTACTCGTTTTATTATTTGGCTTACATAATAATGAATTATGGTTTAGGTTATGGTTTCATGAATAATGCTCAAGTACCTATTATTACAAGAGTAACTGCTTCGTTGGTCTAGTGGTTAGCATTTTTTTTTATCCACTACAAGCTAGCCCTTGACTGCGATCACATCTGATGGTAAGTGATGATGCAGTCTAAGATGGTAGCGGGCTAACCTGTTAGGGGCATGGCAGTTATATTAAACCCACACCCCTTCGGTTTCTACACGGCATCGTACCGGAACGCTAAATCGCTTGGCGGCACGTCTTTTCCGGTAGGGTGGTAACTAGCCACGGCCGAATCCTCCCACCAGGCCAGACCAGGGAAAATTCAGAAATTATAAATTCCTAAATTGACCCTGCCGGGGATCGAACGCGGGACCGGCAACAGCGCTACACACTGCGCCACGGAGGTCGTCGTAGCATGTTAGCCTGTGGCCGTCGAGGTCCCAGGTTCGAGTCCCTGAGAGAGTTCTGCTGTGACTGAAATTCGGTCGAGGGACTTTATTTATATCTGTGACAACTGACAATACTCATTCTCAGTGTTGCAGATTTTCTGACGACGTTTTCTTTACTTCTACAGGTGATATTATGCAATACCAGCTGATGCCCGTGACTTCGCCCGCGTGAAATGAGGTTCTTGTTCCCGTGGAAACTCCTAAATTTTCCATGTATTATTGCAGACTACAATCTATCCCTGTGCCGAATTTTATTCAGTTCCGTTCAGCCTTTTTGGCGTGATCGAGTAACAAACATCCATCCATCCATCCAAACTTTCGCATTTATAATAGGTGGTATAGATTGTTTGTAATGCACAAAACTGGCTCATGCCCCACCTGAAAGGAATGTCGTAAGGTTGTGTAGTACTTGTTAGTAATGTGAATGTGTGTTGTTGCAGCGCGAGGGTGCGGCGCGCAACGATGCGGAACGCGAACGTCGCGCGCGCGGCGACTGGGAGGCGCGCGCCCGCGCTGCCGAGGCCGACGCGGCGCGGCTCGCCGGCAAGCTGCACGCTGCACAGCGGGAGATTGCCAGGTAACTGCCCTTTTATTTCCTGGATATGAGCAAATCTTCATGGATTCTATTGATTCTATTATATTCGGACTACACCGAAATGTTCTCAATGACACACGGCCTAAAACCTCCAGCCTTATCTGGCCGTCCTCCCCGGTACAGACTACGGTGCGTATCCCCAGGAATTCATCTGGAGATATGACATGAATTGTTAAAGTGAAAACTTCTTTAGGTGCGTTGAGCACTTTTTGGTAGGGGGTAAACTTGTGGATTCGCGTGACCGACATGCTCGCGAACAGCGACATGCTCGCGTTGTTACGAAGACATAAGGTCTTAAATATAAATATATACTACATTCGTTAATAAACTTTTAAGAATTATTGTTGAGGTCTATATTTTAATTATTAAAAAAAAACTAATTAAATAATTAAAAAAAAATATTTAAATATTATGACTGCCAATTTTTTTTTTTAATTAACGATAAGTTAGCCCTTGACTGCGATCTCACCTGATGGTAAGTGATGATGCAGTCTAAGGTGGTAGTGGGTTAACCTGTTAGGGGCATGGCAGTTATATTAAACCCATACCCCTTCGGTTTCTACACGGCATCGTACCGGAACGCTAAATCGCTTGGCGGCACGTCTTTGCCGGTAGGGTGGGAACTAGCCACGGCCAAAGCCTCCCACCAGACCAGACCAGGGGCAATTCAGTAATTATATCAAATCAAATCAAATCAAATCAAATATTCTTTATTCAAATAAACTTTTACAAGTACTTTTACAAGTACTTTTGAATATAAATTCCCAAATTGACCCTGCCGGGGATCGAACCCGGAACCTCCGCACGTTAAGGCAACAGCGCTACACACTGCGCCACGGAGGTCGTCCATTCTTGGGTATGCGCAAATCTTCATGGATGCTATTCAATATGCCCGACTTCACCGAAATGTTCTCGATGACACACGGCCTAATACCTCCAGCCTTCTCTGGCTGTCCTTCCCGGTACAGACTGCGGTGCGTCTGTCACCAGGAATTCATCCGGAGATATCACATGAGTTGTTGAAGTGAAAACTTCTTTAGGCGCGTTGAGCACTTTTTGTTAGGGGGTAAAATATTAAAAATGTTAAATACGCGAAACCGACCGCGAGACCGACACCGTTCCTCTTAAGAAAAAAGGTCCTGAGTATAAATAGTACATTCCACTTTAATGCCTTACTTTTAAGGTTTATATTTTTAATTTATTATTTTTTTAGTTAAAAAATAACCCCGAACCCGGGACCTCCCACGATAAGACAACATTGCTACTACTGCACCAGGGAGGTCATCATAGTAGTGTTCTCCCCAGACCTATTATAACCATGCAAATACTTGTGATACTCGTATTCTGTTGTTATAAACTTCTCCTTATTCCAGTCAATTTCATCGTATTCCCCATAAACTAAACAATACATCACACTCGCCATCAAACGGCATCATTTTTTATCGTGACGCGGCGCATACAAATAAGGCGAGGTACGAAATATAGCCCAACAGGGAATTGAACCCGGGCCTACCGCACGCTACGTGATCCTACTAGGAATCGCGTATTTTCATTATATGTTGTGACTTTGCTTTTTTATTTTTTTCAAACGAAATGTTGACATGGTTTGCAGAGAATGTACTAAGAAGTTACCTAAGATTATTATGTTTGAATTATTGATAGTTGATACCTATTTCAAAATATACTAGGAAATCAGCCCTTGTTCACACGGGTGGACACACTTTTTTAATAAATAATAATATTATGATTGTGTTAAACTTATTCTATAATATAATTAAAAACCTTGCTCGAAATAAGAATTGTTGTTAAAAATAAAATCAAAAACAAAAACCAAACAGGCATAAAAATTTGTTCCAATTTTTGCCACCGGGTAAGATAAGCTGGTGGTGGTGGCTGGTGGCACAATATATACCTATGAACGCTTATCGTTGAACCATGAAGCATGACCACCAATCAAAATGGGTTTAGTGTCACTCACCCTGTGAACCAGCACATCTGCGACGGTGGCAAAAGAGGAAAAACAAATTCTATCCGTCAAAATATCTCCCCGGGCGAGATAAAACGATCATTGCGGTCTAAAAAACATTGATAGCACGCCACCTCTGTTTTTACGTGCTTTTGTATCTAGTAAGCTTTTTGTAGGCTGTGGATAATGTAGAGCCTTTGTTGATTTTTCAGTTTCAATAATGATTATTTATCATAGTAATATTGTAAATTAGTGTAATTACAACGGATTGACTTTTTGCATGGATATACGAGTAGTAGAGGGCACGGTGAGTAACATTATGCTACTTTTTATCTTTAAAATTAAGAAGTGGGATTTAAGAAAACTAAGGTCGCAGTTGCGGGCATCAGCTAGTTACTGATATTTTAAGAGCGAAAACCATTGATGTAGAATTTTTTTAGTACCTATACGAAAACATACTATTGTCTAAAAATATTGTATGGCAGACAAATGCACACTAACGTGACAAAATCAACCGTTTTTTCTTTCTGTTGCCGGATTTACTTACCAGTTACGTAGGTCATAGGTATAGTAGGTACCTATTACTGCTCTAGGATAAGTTTTTTTAAATATTTATATAGAGGGCAAACGAGCAGGCGGGTCACCTGATGTTAAGTGATTACCGCCGCCCACGAACATTTGCAGCACCAGAGGAACCGCCAGTGTGTTGCAAGCTTTTGAGTTATTTGTTTATCCGCCCTTTGAAGAGCCCCATACTATAATCATGAGGGAACAGAGAAGACGGAAGCTGGTTCCATAATTTGCAGGTACTTGGCAGAAATGACCTGGAATAACGAGAGGTGGAAGAAGACCAGGCATCCAGGTGGATATACAACAATTTTTTTCTTTTCATTGAAAAAAAAAAGAACTTGAATAAAATATACGGCTTATACGCACGTTCGTTTGCTTGTATAATATGTGTACACCTTTATTACATGTCAAGCATTAATAACATTCCTCGCGTTAATGTATCGATAAAGTGCGATATCGATACGTGATCCGAATAACCGAGTGTGCTCACTTTAATTTAATACGCCGTAAAATCGACTCGCAATCGGCTTAAATGGCGCGTAATTACGTTATCGCGGGTTTTGTATCTACAAGTGATAATTTAAAAAAAAATGTGTGTGTCAGCTCCGACGCACGACTAGAGTTTACTCTTTACGAACGATTATAAAATATATAGATTAGTAAATGAACTCATTTTTACCCTCGACGAAACGGAGACGGTATATGTGTTTGCCCTTAGAGGTTGTGTGTTTCTTTGTTTGTTTGTTTGTATGTTAGTTTGTGCACTTTTTTGTTACCATTTATCTCAAAAAGTACTGGGCCGATTGAGATGCGGTTTCTTGCATTAGATGTGTATAGCTTGTGAGAAGGTTCTTAGATATATTTTAGGACCATAGACAACCGAGCTGAGCTGTAGTCTATGATTTGAATTTTTCAATATGTTACCATTTATCATAAAAAGTACTGGGCCGATTGAGATGCGGTTTTTTGCATTAGAAACGTATAGCTTTTGAGAAGGTTCTTAGATATATTTTACGAGCATAGACAACCAAGCTGAGCTGTAGTCTATGATTTTAATTTTTCAATATGTTACCATTTTTGACAAAAGTACCTACTGGGCTGATTGAGATGCGGTTTTTTGCATTAGATATATTTAGCTTGTACCTAGATGCTGCCCAGGGTCTCATGATGGAGCCAGGAGGTGGTCATAGGAACCCCTTAAGTTCGCATCGTAAACCCGTCGTGTTTGGACTCTTTTCATTTGTCTTGACAAGCACTTAATACCTAGATGCTGCCCAGGGTCTCATGATGGAGCCAGGAGGTGGTCATGGAAACTCCTTAAGTTCTCATAGTAAACCCGTCGTATTTGATTTCTATTGATTTGTCTTGACAAACGCTTTGTACCTAGATGCTGTCCAGGGTCTCATGTTGGTGTCAGGAGGCGATCATGGGAACTCCTTACATTCTCATCGTAAGCCCGTCGTGTTTGGACTCTTTTGATTTGTCTTAACAAGCACTTTGTACCTAGATGGAGCTCTGCAACTCGTCGTGGGGTTTTAAAATTTTTAATTTTATTACTTGTTTATATTAGGAAGCATGCTTGATGCATTTATTTATATTGATTATATAATTCATATTTATGAAATACATAATATAGTCATGGAAACATAAAAAAGTATGTTATAACTCCAGATGTGATCATAATCCATACTAGTATTATAAATATGAATGTGTATCTTTCTGTCTCTCAGTCTGTAACCTTTGCACGGCCCATCTAACGAATTGTGATGAATATAGGTAGGTACTTTACTACCTACTAATAGGTAGTATCCAAATAGGAAAATGGAGCATAACCGGAGCATATATTATTTTTCTGCATTGATGTAGAATTTTAGTACCTATTTGTTATGGCCTGAATATATATTTTTTAATTTTTAATCATTTTTGATCGTTGTTAATCGAATTTTGAATCGCATTCGTCTACCGTGCGATATCGGAAGAGTTTCTCAGTACGGTAATTAACGAAGTTTGGTTCCATTTTCAAATTTACGGTGCCGGTAATCAGGCCGGTGTCATTGGATAGCGATAAGCGTTCTCCCGATTGGTCGATGGGCCGTAACTGTTCGAAATTCGAACTTCGGGATTTACGGTCCGGGGACCGTTATACATCTGACCCAATTTGCTGAGGCCCTTGGAGTTCGGAAATTGAATTTTTTCGCCTATTTTCACATCTATTTTGCTAAGTGATTCGGTATTAGGAGACTATCATTTTATACGAAGTAGCGACTTTGCGTCACGGCTCGGCTATGCCTATGTATTTTCAGAAAACCTTCGGAACTTTTCTATTTGGTATTATGAGTATGAGTTTTCTATAAGGTATGTAACAAAATATTTTTTCTGACAAAATCATACTAATTATACGAAATACAAAGTATATATATTTTTTTTCAATTTTGTCTGAGTGTGAATGAACCTTTATGATAATGTTTAAACCCTGACTGTCGTCGTGATTTTCATAATCCATACTATAGACTATTTTTACACTCAAATATAATTTTTTAGTGAAAAACGATGAAAATCTATGTACAGTCGACGTCAAAAGTCCATATGTATAGAATAAGGAACAAGATGGCTTGTTACATAAATTATATTAATCTTGTAGGTTGACAATTTATGACATTAATCTAAGTAGTATTGTATAGTAATGGTTTGATCCTATTGTTGTTAAATTAAGGAAAATATTTTGGACAGATTATGTTTATGTGGATGAGTGATTCAGATTGTTTGCACACAGTTTTAGCAGTTAAGCTATGTATGGACTTTTGACGTCAACCGTACCTATCTCGTATTGTATAAAAAAATATTCCTTGCATCTTAACCGTGAACTTCAGTTTTCGATTCCGACCTAATCCACAGTTTCTATTTCCAGGGTAACCCCTCTTCATCGTAAAACTTATAAATAAAATAAACGGCTGATGCTAAGAACAGACCAAACAATGTCCATAACTGATACTGTAATAACGACTTTATGTTTCGTAAAATAGAGTTCGAAATTATTCATATCCTTGATATAAAGCACGGAAAATTAAACAATGTAATTTGAATTCTATCATTAGGGGTTATGGTTGAAAATGCAATGAGAAGGGAAGATTGTAACAGAGATGCGTTATCATTATGATGCAAGATAATTTAATGTAGTTCGTTGTATTTGAAAATAATAAATGCATTCTTCTATCATAAACGCATCGGGATGATTAAAATAATGTAAGTATTTCTATTCATGACTCAATTAATAAGTTGTAGAGTAGGTATGTAGTAGTTTTTTAAAGTTCCGTACCAAAATTGAAATGAATAGGAACCCTTGTGGTGTAAATTTTACAAAAAAAAATAACTAGAGTAGGGAGTTGCGTTGTATATTCTAAAGGCTCCGGACCAAAAATGAAATGAAAGGAACCCTTATGGTGTAAGTAAGTCTCTAACTAGCTCCGTATTTTAAGAAATCCATACTAATCCATATGGATATGGATTAAATATCCATACTAATATTATAAATGCTAAAGTGTTTCTGTCTGTCTATCTGTCTAACTGCTACGCTTTCACTACCCATCTGTTCCACCGATTTTGATGAAATTTGGTACAGGGATAGGTTACATCCAGAGGAGGACATTTACTTTTTATCCTGGGAAATTGAAGAGTTCCCGTGGGAATCAAAAAAACTTAATCCACACGGACGAAGTCGCGGGCATCATCTAGTAAGCAATTTATACCTTTACAAACAAACTTAGTTATGTTATGCATGTGGTCGCACATAAAAGTGATATTTCTGCGGCGGTGTCAATTTATATCAAATTTGTTTCTATCCGAGCTAATAAGATCTTACTTAATATTATAAATGCGAAAGTGTGTTTGTTTGTTGATTCGTCCTTTAGTCACGCCGCAACAGAGCAACGGATCGACGTGTTTTTTTGTAACACACTACTTACACAGGGTACTTTTTATCCCAGAAAATCAAGTAGTTACCGTGGGAATTAAAATAACGTACTTAGTTCACGCGGAGGAAGTTGCGGGCATCGTCTAGTATTCTATAACTTTATGCTTTTAATGTTTCTTTTTTAATTTAAGTTATGGATTTAGTGGGTGTTACCTTTAATAAGACACCCGATACCTCTGTTCACCCCTGCAACTTTGCAAGTAGGGTGACGGAATTCAATACCTCCCAGTGGTAAAGAAAATCACTACTCCCTCATAATTTCTTTCCCGTTACCTCTTTACAGTGTTCAATTTCAAAGAACAAAACTCGTAAAACTTCTATGGGAATTTAAGAATTTAATGATTTCAATTAACCAAAAATTTCTAGGTATCTACTATACTTAAATATCTCCAAATCCAAACTGCATACAATGAATACCAAACCTGGAGAAATAAATTAGAGAAAAGTTTATTTCTTCAGCAACATTATTTTGTCGTCATCGATATATATGTAGTGCCTACATATATATCGATGTCCGCATGTCACTATGAACAATGGCACTGTTAACTTTTTACGGACGCGAACTGTACAGCCGATTTTCTTCTGAATAAGAGTTATATTATAAATATTATGATTGTGATTATATACTAAATAAAAATAATATTACGAATAAAACTATTTTAACACGTAAAAGGTAGCCTTCTTTTTAGAGTAAAGCTACCCCTGTTGCAGAAGATCTCGCTCTTCCTTAACAATAATAGTAACAAAACAACACAATAACATACAATATGTGGGTACAAAGAAAAAAGAAATGGTGCCTGAACCTCAACAACTAAGTAACACATGAAATAATTGTTGGAATTGCATCTTCTATGTATGCGAACAACAGCATTGGCCCAACCTAGACCGCCAGTCTTCATCTTCAGTTCTTTCATGATGAAATTGTTGATTCGAAAGATCATTCATTATTACCAAAGAGTACATTTAAAAGGTGCCCTTTGGATCAGTTTTAATATATGGGTACTTTATAGAACCAATTATATTAAGTAAATAAAATTGAGATGTCACAGCCACCCGACACTCGCCCGCAATAAAGCTCCCCCCAAATGATTGTCTGTTTTGTCTGTAAGTCGAAACTAAGCATTCCGTCCCCTTGTTTTTATTTTACGGTCTGAGCTGAAATTATTTCTGTAACTCGACCCGGCCTTGAAGTGGATCGGAGTGAAGCCGGGTGTTATGTCACACCCGGTATTGGCGACTTGGAAAAGAAGCTTTAGCTTTTCCATTTTTTTTTAATTCACTACAGATACAGGCTTCAGATTCCTGCATTTTTGAGCTCAATCAGAGTTCAAAAAACCGGCCAAGTGCGAGTCGGACTCGCGCACCGAGGGTTCCGTACTGAAAACTGTAACGACCAAAGATATAAAACGGTAATAATTACCTTTGTTAATGAACCGCAAAACTAACTTTCTTTGTAGAGGTTTACTGTTAATATCAAAAAAACTATTCTAGTTAGAGCATTGGCTATAGTTTTCCTGTAAAATATACATAAATTCCTATTGACCATAATTATTTCAGATTTTTCGATTGGTAAACTCAAGGAGATAAGGGGGGGGGAACGGTATTTTTTTAGACTTTTTCCCCTATAAATCAAAAACTATCATGACTAAAAATAATTAAAAATCTGTTTTAGAATGTACAAAGTAAACCCTTTCATATGATACCCCACACAGTACAGTTATCTCACTTTTAAATTTCAACCCTCCGATTTTCCTCCCTTTTTAAATAAGAACAAAAATAATTTCCAATTTTTTTTAATTCCAGTGTCTTTGGGCCACTAATATACACAACTATTCCAAATTTCATGTCGATAGCTTCGGTAGTTACTGAAATAATCGAGTGTGACGGACGGACAGACAGACAGATGGAGAAAGTCGCACCATAAGGGTTCCATTTTACCATTTTGGTACGGAACCCTAAAAATGTAGGAATCTGTAGCTTCTCCACTAATCGATAAAGTAGTAGAGATGATATAAAATAATTGTAATGAATACTGTTTCTCAAACTTTTTGGTTTATTTTGAGTCAGTGTCAATGTTTGAAGTTTTAATATTTCATTTAAGTAAATCTACATAATATACAAACGGAAATGTGACTGACTGATCTATCAACCGCTCAATCCACTGAACGGATCGGGCTTAAATTAGGCATACAGGCTTTTATCACGTTGGCATACGCTAAGAAAGGATTTTGGTAAATTCAACCCCTACAGGGGTAAAACCTTAATGGCTTGTGCTGCCTCGGGATGTAACTTACCTCCATACAAAATTTTACATACAGACAGATAGATAGACAGACACACATTCGCATTTACAATATTAGTATGGAAGTAAGGATTTGGACAAATTAATACGCCTTCTACTGTACACGAGAAGGGGCGAGATGCGTCTATTTTTAAAATCATTTGTTCGGTCGTACTCATTAAAGCTATTCCTATTAACTTGCTCATTATTCTGCTATAATTGAAACCACTTGGTAATCTGTTTTTAGTTCGTGCAGCTACTTTGGTACTTTTATTGAACAATTTATGTTCTACAGCTGTACAAATTTTATGAGCATTTTATGTGCGTGTAACAAAATATGTTAAGAATTTCTTGAAGGAATTTTTATTTCACTTCTCCTCTCATGGTTTTATAGATTGCCTAGTAATTTTAGGGAGATTAATAATATCAAAGCTTACATACATAAATTTTTATTATATTAGTACTACCTGTGCGAATCCGAGTTTCGACCGAGTTACCGAGTTCAGGTAACTGAACGGTTATAAAAATTTGTTCCAATTTTGGCCACCGGGCCAGATAAGTTTGTGGGAGTGTAGTTGTGCAATAAACGCTTGCTTCGTATCACGAGATTTCGCACAATAAAAATTGAGCTTCAGAAAACTAAATTCGTTTATTTCTTGGACCAACCATTGGATTCCACGAGATTAGTACATCCATTCCAACGATGACTGGGTGATATATTGAAATGGCGATGATTTTGGTCGGTTTATCAAGATTATATCAGATGATTTTCGATTCTGTGAAACTTTTTGAACGTATACAGGGGTCTATAACATTCTCCAGGCCTTTAATTAGGTACATGCAAAATGCCACGGTTACTTATTTAAAACTAAGTTCCATGCAACAATACATCATAGTCCTATCGCATAACATGCACATTCTTTGATGCAAGCCAAGCCGCGCCCATGTTAGCAGAAATGAATGACGGTGTACCGGAACAATGAGGCGATGCAGGTGTTTTTATATCAGCCTTGCAAGTCGCGTGCGATGTTTATAATGTGCTGTAAGAAGAAAAACAATAATAATTAACATTGGTCAGGCAGGGTCCATAGTACTTCCATTAACCCAGTTCACCAGTTCATTATAGCAACCCAAATCTGTAGACCCATACCTGTTATTTTGTTGCCATGTTTTGCAATAGTCCTGCACTAACCGGGGTCCGGGGATTGTCCTTGGGTGCACTCGCATAGTGCGTATAGGGATATTCGCTGGTTGGTGTCACATTTCCTTTAGAGTAAAATTGTCTAACGGGTCTCTGCGAGTTGGTTTCGGCCCCTCGTACGCTTTCCAAAGGTCCGGGACCCCATTATCCCGAGATGAAAGGAAGGATAGTTAAAGACGGATTTTATTTAGATTTTAAACTCTGAGCAAATCGAAATGTCTATTTATTTCAGACCGCGTTCATGCCCGCGACTTCGTCCGCATGGATGAAGTTTTTTATTCCCGCGGGAACTCCTTAATTCTCCGGGATAAAGCCTACTGCCTTGCCCGTAGAACAACCTATCTCTTTACCAAATTCCATCAAAATCGGTAGAAAAGACGGGCCGTAAAAGCGTGGCATACAGAGACAGACGGACAGACACTTTTTTATAATATTAGTGGAAGTATGGATTTATTATATACTGTCTCAGAATGTTTTTTTCTGCCGAAAAAAACTTTTTGCAACCCAAAAATAAGCGACCTAAGTTCTTTATCAATGTTGAACTAGGGGAGCGTAGCGAGCTTTCTTTAATTTAACTTAACACCTCAAAATTTTAATTAAGTAAGTACACTAAAATACAGTCTCCCGTTCCAAAATTGAATTACCAGAACGGGCAGATAATAAATAAATATCACAATACGAGTATAAACATTCCTCAGACTGGCAACACTTGTCAATGAAAATTAAACGGAACGCGTCCCCTCATCTTTGTCACATCTCTCGACCAACATATATTTGCTTTTATATTTGAAACTACACTTTAAATCTCACCCTTACGTTTATAAAGAGAGAGTTTATAAATCCTGAAACTTCAGTTTTCGAACTGTAAGTTTTGAGGTTGTCGAGACGGCTCCTTGTAGTCCTTTCATTTGACTGTTTGCTCTAATATGGATCGCAATAGGGAATATGCATGTATTTTTTTTATTTTTTTAAACTATTCTTTAAGTGATTACATAACTGGAAAAAAATATAACACTTGCACAATTTTATTAAATAAGCTAAAAAAAATTAATTAAAAGTACTATCATTTTCGGACGATTTAAACGCCCCCATTTTGGCGCGCTCGTTCTGTGACGTCACCGTCCACTTTGAATAAATTATCAACGAAGTGTTTGATTCACAGTTTTATTTTAAGTGAGTGAAGTAAAGCGTAAAAGATTAACTTATTGTGATGGAAGATCACCCAAAAGCTTATTATAAATATTGTATCGTCCCTATGTGCAAAAATAATATTAAAACTGCACCTGACAAGATATATTTTCATATGCCCAGAGATGCAAACTTAAGGAAAAAGTGGTGCAAGGTGATGAGGAGAGAAAATGTATCGTGCTTGAGTAGTTTATATTGTTGTGAAGATCATTTCGACGTGAGTATTAAATATGTATGTACCTACCTACCTACCAAAAATCTTTTTCATTAGGACTCGCGAACAATATAAACAATAAACTAACCTAAAAATTTAATTATATTATGTTCATAAAGCTATTCTGATTCCCAATGTTTTTACTTATTTATTAATGTTACAAATTTATAAATATTATTATGATTTTCATTGGTCAACAGCAGCTGACTACGATTTTTGATTTTGATCACAAAACGGTAAACTTACTTACCTAGGTTTTTTGTTTGCACTGTTGTTAGGTTCTATTGGAAAAGAATTTCTCAGTTGCCTTGACGAAAACAACTTAGTTTGTTAAAGTTCATAAAGATGTTCTCAACATTTAACGTTCCTAATACTTACATATCTTTGAATAAATAAAATTTACCTACTACCTGATGCCCGCGACTTCGTCCGCGCGGTTTTTGGTTCCCGCGAGAACTCTTTAATTTATAGTTTACTACCAATAGTTGTTTATTGTGGCGAGTCTTTTTTCACAAGAAATCACTGCTTTCAGTTAATAATTCCCAAAAACACTAATAATTTATCCTAAACAGCGGCAAAACAATGCGAATAACCTTCAATAATCATACAAAACAAACGACCTGTTAACAGTCGACTCAGACTACAGAGTGGATGGTGACGTCATGTTTCGTTCCGCCAATAGCGTTGCGTTTTGGAAATTTGAGCGGGAACTTGAAAAATACTACTTTTAAATAATTAAATTTATTAATAGAAACACAATAATTTGTAAAAATAATCATCTGTATATATTTCTTTAGCAATAAAGATTACACATAATTTTTTTTGTCCATTTCTAAATCACATGCATATTCCCCATTAGCTACGTGAAAAGGAACGCTTGAATGTTTTACGAGTATATATTATCTGTGTAAGGGAATGCGTTTTAACTGTGTGTTATAATTAAGGTGCTATGGACCGAAGACAAATGTAGGGGAAACGTAATTTGATAACGTAAATAAAAATGTGTAGACATTTATTTTTTAATTAAAAGGTTTGTTAGTATTTGATAGTCTTTTCCCCCAAGACTCGTCTGCATGGATTTATGTTTTTAAAAATTACGTGGGAAACCTCCGATTTTTTGGGGTAAATTGCCAATGTCAGTCTCCCGAGTCCCGACGCAAGGTATCTCAGTATACCAGTTCAAAACGGTTTAAACGTAAACATAAAAAGCTGTTAAGGCCGTAATAGACTTTTGACTGTGAAAAGGAAATGGACAACACTTTCGACATAAAAAAATATCGACTACCTAGTTAATGTCAATTTTAACAGGCAAGAGTAGTGATTACCTAGAAAAATAGGGAATACGTCTTAAACTACAGTGGTATATCAAGCGGGGTAAACAAACAGTCCCCAATCCACCAAACTGCAGGGGTCCCGCGCATTTGCATGCGACGTAATTTCACATTTTACATTTAAACAGATTTAGCCCTAAGCGGCGTAAATCACGGCTGTCTTTGGGCTACACCCAGACTGAATTAACCTCCCACTAGACTCCTATGTGGAATTTTGCTCTTGCAACTTAGTTCTTAATCGTTATTCTTTAAAGCCTTAATCCTAGTTGCTTGACACTGGCGAAGTGCATTGTGCTGTTTTGGCACTACTGAAAAACCAAGAAAAAAAAAAGAGAAGAAGTCTAATCAAAATTAAACAAATCTCTGCAAGTTATACATTGGAGCGTTGGAGCGGAAAGAAGGTTTGTTATATAGCTCTAGTATGTGCAACACCATATAAAAGCAAGTTACGCGGCATTTTTTTGTCCCTTAGGGGCTTAAAGACGGTAATTCGGGTCCTCAATTTTTAGTGAGGATCGCCACTAAAAGATTCTTGCATGAAAATGAGATACACTGTAAGGAACAACACCGGATGGAGTTAAGTGATATACCTGAACTGTAAGTCTCCTTTTTTTTATTTAACTCCCGATTAGTACGCCATCAAACTGGTGGCAGGAGAATCTCCCTAAAACACAATCAGTTAATTTTGAAAGAGCTTGGAAAACCTGTTATGAAAATAAACACACGAAGTATTAAGATGTAGCCCTCCCTACTAGCCTCTTCCAACGTGAAGTAAGAGAATACAAAATACTATAAATCATAGATACCTATCACCCAGTTCATTTATATTCACCGCCCGTACACCGCGACCTACGCTTCTTATAGCTGAAAGCTTATCGATTCCTGTGGATGACCTTGTGCAGGGCGGCTGTATACTTTTGTATTGGAGATGAAAATAAGCTTGCTTCTCCTTTTCATGTACTCCTAGTACAATAATTAATATAATATTTTTAATGCTTTGCTAAGCTAAAAAATGTCTTTCTTTAATGCTAGTTTCAATAAAGGGTAGATTATCTTGCTATTTAATGTAGAATGTCCCCAAAACTTATGTCACATCAAACAGGTGCGCGTTTTGAGACAGTACCAAGTCTCCTATATATAAAATCAAAGGTACCAAGTACTGCCTTCTATGGAACACGCAAACGGAAATACGCGACCCGGTAACAGCGTCGCTAGTATACCTATATATTATATATTTTAAAATAAAATTAAACAGGCATGAAAATTAGTTCCAATTTTGGCCACCGGACCAGATAAGTTGACGACCTCCGTGGCGCAGTGCGTAGCGCTGTTGTCTTAACATGCGGAGGACCCGGGTTCGATCCCCGGCAGGGTCCATTTGTGAATTTATAATTTCTGAATTTTCCCTGGTCTGGCCTGTTGGGAGGTGAAGCCGGGGCTAGTTACCACCCTACCGGCAAAGACGTGCCGCCAAGCGATTTAGCGTTCCGGTACGATGCCGTGTAGAAACCGAATAGGGGTATGGGTTTAATATAACTGCCATGCCCCTAACAGGTTAGCCCGCTACCATCTTAGACTGCATCATCACTTACCATCAGGTGTGATCGCAGTCAAGGGCTAATTTGTAGTGGATTTAAAAAAAAAAAGTTGGTGGTTTGGTACTTGGGATAAGGCTTGAAACCACCAACCACCAAATACAACCAAAATGGCGTTTTTACCAGTTTACCTGTTTACTATCTTTTTGCACGAAGACGAAAGGAGCACCAGTCCAGTACCACTCCATACAAATAGATAATATCCGTGACTTCGTTCATGTAGATTTAGGTTTCAAAATAATACTTCTTCGACGGACAGATAGACATACATAATTATATTTGTATGGAGAAAATGTGTCTGTCTGTCATTTACTCGATTTTGACGTTCAGTATTGTAGAAAAGTTCCCGCTAGATTAAAAAATCTCACATTCCCGCGGACGGAGTCACGGGTATACTAACCTAAAAAACTTCTGCACCTGTCTCCTCTCAAGGACAATTTTCCAGTGTATGAAAATTTTTCTGATATCTCATAAGAGGATTAAGACGGCAGATGTTTCTTTATTACTTACTGGCATTTGTGAAGAGCTGTTGAAATATCCCCCTTCTCATGAAAATCTAAAGAAACGCAATTAGGCCTAAGTTTAGCCCAGACTGTATAGTGTATATCTTCGTATTATAATACAATTTAGCTATCAGACTGAATATTCTGAAATTGTAGCTTAATTAAGCCTTTTTAATTATATTACTAGCTTGCCTTGACATTGACGCCGATTAAACCTGGTGGTAAGTAAAAGATGCAGTCTAAGATGGCGTCTAAGTTAAAAATTACCAATTTTTTTCTGATGGCAATCGAATCCAAGTCCCATAGATAAGACCACTGCTGACTTATACTGCGCCAGTAAATGCGTACCTAGGTCATGGAAAGCTGAAATGCCAGGGGTTGTAATTCCAATTTCTAGTCAATCCAATATTCAAGATAAAAAGAAACGCGAGGGTCTAACTCTAAATTATAGGTATAATCAATAATATAATTAACTAGCAGATGCCCGCGACTTCGTCTGTGTGAAATAAGTTTTTCCCACGGGAAATCCCTAATTCTCCGGGTTAATATTAGCCTATGACACTCACACATAATGTGGCTTTCTATTGGTACTAGAATTTTCAAAATCGGTTCAGTAGATCCAGAGATTACCCCCTACAACGTCACAAACTCACAAACTTTACCTCTGTATAATATTAGTATAGATTATAGGTAATTTTATAGGTTTTATAGTGGGTTAAGGATCTGTACAAATCAATTAGTATTAGGTGACGTTAATTAATAATGAGAAATTCCTTTAATAAAATGAACATGTTATTTATAAGGCTGTACCTACACTAATTATAATTATTTGTCGGCAACAACTGTTTATCCGAATTTTGTTTAATTAATGATGGAATCTGATAGACGCAGATGTTACGAAAATTCACGTCAAGTTAGAAGTAATTAACTGCGCGCGTTAATCACACATCGCGTTACAAAATGGCGTCTCTCATAAGGTTGCGTTCAGATGAGTGTAACTTTTGAATATCGTGTAAATGCGAGCTGATGTAATGCTGTAGTTTATGTATCACTTCAGTTAATTACAGTACTATCACGAATCATTATGTGTGTTTTAAATACTTAAACATTGGTTAGAAATCTGTAAGACTAAAATAATATGTTCTTCATATTTTTTGGTGTATCTCTTTATCTGGCATTTTACACTTACAGTTAGACATAGACATATTTTAAGTAACTTGCTAATTCTTCGACTTTCCACATCCAATCGATGCCACCAAACTGTCTGAGTTTCACTTCACTTTCCCGAGTTGCTACGTGCTTTAATCTCCGTTTGCCAAAACCGGGTCTCCTCTCGATTGATCTAGTGATACTTGGTGAAGAATAAAGCACAATATTTTAATTTATTCATTCTAAACAAAGTATATTTGTGTATGTGTCGGTTGTGTATGTTGCGGATGTGTCTGAACATACTATATTATTTGTTTCGAATGAATATCACTCACAATAGTTTAAACGTTTAAATTAATTTACAGTGCTCAGTATGCAATGTACTGGTGATCGCTTGATAATTCCACCAGTTTTATTAACACGTTATATTCGTTACACGATACGCTCGTCTGGATTCAGCTTTGCACTTGTCTAGGCTCGGCATAAGACGCCGGGCACCGCAGAGTGACAAGTCTTTATTAGTGCAACGTTGCCATGCTGCAGTGGTTTCTTAATAAATGTCGTTGGATATTACTCTTTGAGAGGGACAGCCTGATGCTAATAGCATTTTCTTTGATGGCTCTATTATCACGAAGGGCCGTATTTTATTAGAAATACTGACTAATAGGCTTTGGGAAATTTTCTAAAAATCCTTTAAAAATCTTTCTATCCATTGTAGATGTAGTTAAAGAGATAATATAATACCTACTACATATTTAGCTTCTTAATCTACTCGTAAATATTATGACAGTTTGGACTTATTCTTAATCTGCGGTCGGTGCTTATTTAATTAGGCGTTTTTTTTTTCATACTGCTTGTAAGACTTCTTCTACTCTTCTTTCTTCTTCTTCGACTTTCTTGTACTGCTTCTATTTACCTAATCAGTCATCGGCATCAACAGATTGACTTCCACTGCTGGACATATGTATCTACCAGGGGTTACCTTGTCTGCCAATATTTTACCTGTAACGTGCATTAAAAGTAAACATTATGTTTATACGACTCATATTTTGAGAGTCGAGTATCTCAGTAACTAGGCAAAGTAGTACAAACTACAAACATCGAGGCACATATTCCGAGTAGGTACTAGGCTCTCATAAGGCAGGGAGAGTTTCATCTCAGCGCAGATTGCAGTGCTCTCGTGCCGCCTGTCACTCAGAATATTTTCCTTTCTTATGAAAACGTACGAAAATTCTCGTCGGAGACGTCTTGAAATTCGCCCGCTATCATTCCCCTTCTTGTACGGCACAAATTGTGCAGGTACTTGTATGCGGAGTTATTCCAGCCTTATCTTGTACGTTTCGCAGGGAGTATTTTGAAGTTAATTGTATGTCACTAAAGGCCAAATAATTTAACGCCTCTAGCCTTTTAAAATTGACTTACTTATTAGTTGTTTTAAAAAAATTTTAAATAACACCTTTATTCAAATAAATATTATAAATGCGAAAGTTTGGATGTATGGATGGATGTTTGTTACTCAATCACGCTAAAATGGTTGGATGGATCTAGATTAAATTTGGCACGGAGATAGATTATAGTCTGGAATGACACACATAGGCTACTTTTTATCCCGGAAAATTAAGGAACCAAAAAACCTCAATTCACACGAAGTCGCAGTCATCAGCTAGTGTTCATTAGATATCATTCTTCTTTTTTAAAATAATACCTACGGGGTGATAAAGTAGCTGTTTCTTTGAATTAATGAAAGTAAAGTTCGCGCGCGAGTTGAATGCAGAGTAAATGCCTGCCACCATACATTTACTCTGCATTCACCTCGCGCGCGAACCACGTTGATAAGGACGTGTTTATTTGATAAAGTCCAAACATTTTTATACAACGTTTGATAGCACAGATTTCTCCCAAAGCATGGAATAAGTATGCAATCTACATCGATTTATCAAAGAGTTGCATCTCTATGTAAAAATTAACATTTTACGTTCAAACTACTATATTACCATGCTTAGATTAAGGTTTTTGAAATATCTCGAGGATTTTTTTTGGATTTTTCGTTTTAAACAGTAGCCTATCGAAGTCGATACCCGGGGTGTAACCTAAAAATCTTTGTATCAAAATTCATAAATTATATCGGTTTAACAGATGGTCCGTGAAGGCTTAGCAGACAAATATACACAGTTTCACATTCATAGTATTAGTAGTTCATATTGCTTACAATGTTCTATTCGGTACAGACGTACTTAACAAATCGTTCATGCGTTTGATTCTGTTTATACTGAACAGCAGATCAAACGGGCAAATAAAAGAAATTCCAGAGAGGGTCCGTTTGAATACATGCATCAAGAGGGATCTACAAATGAAATAGCTAGGGACAATTTCTCAAGACAGCCTCTAAGGGACACTCGAAAGAATCCACCGGTCCCTTCTTAGAGTAATCTTGACGATTATTAAAATCATACATCTTATGGGCAAAGTGGGGTATGCACCCTGATTTCAGAGGGTGCATTCTGTTTAGTTGGGATTTTTTGGATTGTTTCGTATATGTAGTGGCTTGCGTCGGCAGAATTTCGTAGCACATAGTATAGGTACTTTACTATTTAGTTTTTGTTGTATAATGATATTATTTAAAACTAGTAACCTAAATCCCGATTTTCAAGTCTGACTTAAAAATTTAGTACCTACATGTAAGTTTCCAACCTCCGTTTCACCCTCTTTACGGTACATTTTCGTAAAAATCTAAAACTAACAACTTAAAAACTGATTTTCATGTCTCTAACTTCAAACACATGAGACTTTCGTACAAACTTCCAACCCCCATTTCACCTTCTTAGGGTGAATTTTCTCAAAGCCGTTTTTTAGCTGACGTCTAAGCCATACCTTCCTAATTTAAAGGTTGCATGCTTTATAGTTCCTGAGATATCGTGATTAATGAGTGAGTGGTATTTAGCTTTTATAATTTTTCCACACCACAGCCGATTAACGTCCCACTGCTGGGCACAGGCCTCCACTCTCATAGGAAAGAGGGAATTAGAGCTTAGACCCACCACGCTGCTATAATAATTTCTTACAGAATACAATTATTAATCTCAATTCCCTTATATATTTTGCTGCAACCATTATTTCTAATTCCTAAATAAAGATTGCAGTAAGTAAGAAATGTAATAATATCTCTTGTAGGTATCACAACAAACAACAGTATCTTGTGAAATGTGACTGGTCGCAATCCCGTGCAGTGTTATGGCTTTATGAAATTATCGCGTAGACGGGAGCAGACAGACGTACAAATTAGTTTAGCAGCGTCTGTTGTACTTTACCGCTGCAGCGAGCGTGTGATGTGATTACACTTATGTAAATCTTGGATTATGCTGGATAAAGATTTTATTATTATAAAAATTCTTTCCAATAACCGACTTCCAACGCCACTGAAAAATAAAAAATAATTTTGATTTCTACCCACTTTTGTGGAAAGATTTTTTATTTTTAACTTTTTAGTGTCAGGGTTGAGGATTTGAAGTCAGAATTTTATATGGGACCACCTCGAGAGCTTCCTCTAACGACTGATAGAAAAAAAAATCAAATCGGTTCAGAAACCACGGAGATATGCACCGACATACATTTTTAAAAAAACGCGCCGATTAGAGCCTCCTCGGAAGGAAGTCGGTTAGCAAAAAATTAGAGTTACTCTCTGGATAAAATCTTTATCCAGTGTATTGACACTGAATAAAGATTTTATTAGTATACCCAGATTAACAGCTTAAGTACTACGAACTTTTAACGACCTCCATGGCGCAGTTGTAAGCGCTGTGGCCTTATCGTGAGAGAACCCGTGTTCGATCCCCAATTTGTAATGGCCGGGCCAATTTGGAAATTTTTGATTTCCGATTTTTATCTGGTCTGGTAGGCTTCGGCCGAAGCTAATTATCACTCTACCAGAAAAGACGTGTCGCCAAGCGATTTAGCGTTATGGTACGATGCCGTGTAGAAACTGAAAAAGATGACGCCTTGTAATTAAAAAAAATTGTCCGCGTAGATAAGTATTAATTTCCGGAGTAAAAAGTACCTTTTATCAAAATTGGTAGAACGCCGTGAAAGCGTAGCAGACAGACACGTACAGACATACTTTCGCATTTATAATATTCGTAAGTATAGTATCGATTTTCAGAATTCAATAAGTGCATGTTCTTCTACCAAAGAATCTTGGAATAATGATTTATTTAATTGACTTCATGATGATTGACAAAACATTCAATTTCATTTAATTAATAATTGCAGATGGGCGAAGGTAAACATCCGAAACTTAACTAGGTCCATTCTATAGGTATCTATCCTGAATTGTGTGAGCATGATTTTCTATACATGTATAGTGAACTGTGCTTACTCTGCCATCCTAACAGATTAAAATAAGATAAAATCCCCAATACCTTATTAAGTTCTTTTATTACCTTAACTTTTAAAATGGCAGT
Source organism: Erebia aethiops (assembly GCA_923060345.2). Lineage (NCBI taxonomy): Eukaryota > Metazoa > Arthropoda > Insecta > Lepidoptera > Nymphalidae > Erebia > Erebia aethiops. The sequence continues at coordinate 16,595,255 of OV281091.1, read as the reverse complement.
TTCTCGATGGCTGCGTCGTTTATTGCGTCGCAGTCGTTGTCGAATGCAAATCAGCAGGGGTGGCCCTCGCTGAAATATTAGGGCTATAATCAGCAGGGCCGTGACTCTTCAGAACACCTGACGCTATGGTCACCCCTTATTCATTGTATTTTCAGTAAAATACTGTAGGTATGCATGTATGTATAGTCCAACAAATTTATCTGACGCGGTGTCAGCGTTGTCAATATGAAAAATACAATAAAAATAAAAACTAAACAGACATAAAAATTAGTTCCAATTTTGCCACCGGATCAAATAAGTTTGTGGTACTATACTAGCTGATGCCCGCGACCTCGTCCGCGTAAATTGAGGTTTTCTGGTTCCCGCGGGAACACAAATTTTCCGGGATAAAAAATAGCCTATATATTATTCTAGACTATAATAGATCTCAGTGCCAAATTTCATCCAAATCCGTTCAGTCATTCTGGCGTGATTGAGTAACAAAGATCCATCCATCCATCCAAACTTTCACATTTATAATATTAGTACCTATTAGTATTGATGTAAGGTCTATGAGATTATTAAATGCACCATTACGATTTTAATGGCGAAACAAACGAAAGACACTTGTTAAGAAACGACTATAAACTTACTATATGACGACCTCCGTGGCGCAGTGTCTAGCGCTGTTGTCTTAACGTGCGGAAGTCCCGGGTTCGATCCCCGGCGGGTCAATTAGGGAATTTATAGTTTCCGAATTTTCCCTGATCTGGCCTGGTAGGAGGCTTCGGCCGCGGCTTGTTACCACCCTACTGGCAAAGACGTGCCGCCAAGCGATTTAGCGTTCCGGTACGATGCCGTGTAGAAACCAAATAGGGGTATGGGTTTAATATAACTGCCATGCCTCCAACAGGTTAGCCCGCTACCATCTTAGACTGCATCATCACTTACCATCAGGTGATCGCAGTCAAGGTCTAACTTGTAGTGGATTTAAAAAAAAAAAAAAAAACTCAGTCGCAATTACTTTATTGTCTACTAGTCTCTACATCTGCAATTTTCTGCGAGAAATATACAAAACTATACAATTAATTAGACCGATACTTCAAAATAGGTTTTCGGTAAGACCAAATGAGATCTTTATCTAAATCACTGAAAAGAATTTCGACTCCTTCCAAGCAAAAGCTTTTCAGTCTGTTTTTCAATCCTCAGAGTCTTTTAAAGTCCCAAACTCTTTTATTTATTTTGCCATTACACGGACTCATTTCCCGTTTTCTTTTCGATTCCGTTAAGCTCACGCTTCTAACGAAAATATTAAATATAGCTGATGCCCGCGACTTCGTCCGCGTGAATTGCGGTTTTTTAGTTCCCTCGGGAATAAAGTAGCCTATATACTATTCTAAACTATAATCTATCTCTGTGCCAAATTTCAGCCAGATCCGTTCAGACGTTCTGGCGGTATTGAGTAACAAACATCCATCCATCCATTTATATCCATCCAATCTTTTGCATTTTAAATAATATTAAGTATAGATCGCTAGCCTTAATTTGTATCTGAGAACATGAGTTCACCAAAGCTAGGTTTGAGTCAGAAAAACTGTTATAATTTTGGAATAAAAAAATCGCCTGAAAAATAATCAGTCGCCAAAAATGCTCTAGCCTCTTGAATATGTCTACATAATATAAAAATTCCTAAATCATTATTCGACTATTCCTGCCAAGGGTAGATTAACTACTAAAAAATGAAACACTTTGAAAATTATATGAGGTAAGGAAATACCTCGTTTTTTGCTGCCAAAAATCTGAGTCTCCTTAAAAAATTTCAATACAAATGACGTTTTTTAATCTGTCGTCCTCCATGATTCATTTGACAGTTAATTGCGCACCGGCAGCCATTATTGAAAAATGGAATTTTGAAAAAAGAACCCTAATTGGAAGCATTTTTCAACCTTTGTAGATGTCGCCCTTGGCTATTTTTCCCCGTGTGTCGTGATGAATTTCGCAATTAAGCTCCTGAGGGCATACTTTGATAGATTTTTCTAGATTGGATATGAAACCTTTTTGGTTTTATTGTGTGTCGAGGGTTAAATTAATTTCTTTTTTGCCAGTCGTTACCTATCCGCTTTTCAATAGCTTTGGATTAATATCACAGAATCGTAGTACATTAATAGGAAGATTTTCGATTATAACTTTTATGATAAGTCCTTCTCCCATATTAATAGCATGAAATCTAGTCTCTTGGTGTCAAAAATGAATAAACCTATCATTAAGATAAAACAAGAATATTCTAATTAATATAATATTATAATTATACAAAGTGTATGGCATAGATAAATCGCAAAAAAAAACAACTTTATATTATACACTAATAATATTATTAAAACAAAAAAAAGGTTGAGTCTATCTGTTACTTAAACAGCTGTAATTACATACCTGCGCTTCCGAAACTTAGTTAGTAATTTATCTAAACTATAAAAATATCTAGTCCCATAGAGAAAGGCCCAGCCGTAAATTCATTATTTGAGCCTGAGCTAAAAAACAGCAATTCCAAAAGTATCGTTAAAACTCGCAAGTATTTAAACCGGATTAATTATGTAAGTTTCAAACACTGTAGAAGTTACAGTCGTTTTAATTTAATTGTGATCCGAGACGCGAGGCGGCGGGGGTAGACTTAGCCCGTATTAATTCAGACATTTGCATGACAATTGCGTTGGAACCAACCGGACGTCCGTTTTCAGAATTTACGCATCCGACGAACGTACCCTGGAGTGGATATTTATCGCTTAGATGTATTTATGTAGATTAATTTTATTTGGCTAATACTCTGAGAGCCTGGCGCTAAATTGCGAGCGGTAATTTAACAGTTTGACTGATAGGTATATTACCATAAACATGACATTATCCACTTGCTATTATATTAAACGCATAGAATAATAAAAACCCTAATACTTATCGGCTTCTCGTTTTCTATGCAGCATCGTAACAAAACGCTAAATCGCTTGGCGATACAACTCTCTCTATCCTATCTTGTAACTCGTAGGTCTTTCTCTGGATATGGTGGTATCTAGCCACAGCTGAAGGTCACCAGATTAGACATAAGCAAAATCTATACTAATATTATAAATGCGAAAGTTTGGATGGATGATAGATGAACGGGTGGATGTATGTTTGTTACTTAATCACGCCAGAACTGCTGAACGGATCTGGATGAAATTGGCACAGAGACAGATTATAGTCCGAAATAGCATACCTATAGGCTACTTTTAATTCCAGAGAATTAAAGAGTTCCAACCAAACCAAAAAAACTCTAACCACGCGGACGAAGTTGCGGGCATCAATTAGTCAATTTTAAATTATTCCCAAACTGTATAACGAGCGTTAGTCTATAATTATAATAAAAATAAAAATAAATAGGAACAAAATCCACATTCTTAACCGGACATTGCCGCCAATCGCCGTAGTAAAAAGAAAAGTAAGCAGTACAAGACACTCACACTAATGACACACTTCTAAAGTCCGCAGCCGAGTACACTGCACTACGCAAGTAGGTACGCATAGTGCTTTGAGTTAAGTTCACGCAACTACCACTTTCTGTAGACTCGAGGTTTCTATGCGGCTTTTTCCGCATTGGCAAATTGCTGAGTAAGGCACTGTTTAACAAGAGTACGGTTTATAGGTAAGAAAATTTCATTTCACGATTTTAAAACGTCATTTTTGGGAAATAAAGATTTTGTGTTGGATTTTATCTCCTACAAGAGAGACAGACGGTAGAGGGTAGAGACAAAATAAAAATAAACCGTATATAATTTGAAATAGCAGGACAATCATTGCTTAAAGACATAGGCTATTTAACTAGTACGTAACTAGCCCAGTAATTTTTCAAGAAAATGATAACATAAGTATAAAAAATTAATTTCGATTGCAGATTGTGATTATGTACGTAACACTGAGCAGGAAAATATAAAAGTACTTATGGAAATTTTTTTTTTTTTTTATACAAAAATTCAGAAGCTACTTATTGCAAAATTGTTACCAGAATATGGTAAATTTAATCGGACAGACATAGTCGCAATATGGGTTGCAAACCTACGATTTAGGTACGCAAACCTAAAACCGCATTATAACCTGTCCTGTAGTTTTAGTACACGCAGAAACAATTTTTTTAATGCCAACGTTTACCGTCTCCATGTTCAATCGTGGGTAAAAATGAACACGAAGACCAAATTATGGTTTACTGAAATAGAAATTCGTAACATAATTTAAGTCATAATAATTTGCTCTTTATCGAGTGTGAATCGTTAGGGGACAGTCATCGACCACCCGTGGCTATCAATTGACCACTTAAGCGCTCATTGACTGATCATCGCTTTCCTGTGGACCGGGGCCAAGCTTCCTGTCTCAATTATCCAACTTTTAGGGTTCATCAGCGCTTGCTAAAATCTTGCGTTAAGCTCTTTGCCTAAAGCTCTGTATACAAAAAATAACGATTTTTGCATAAAAAAACATAAAGTTTTTGTAATTAACAATTTTGGGAAAATAATAGTCTTCTTACATAGTAAGTTTGTTTTCGTCCTTTTCTGCGAAAAGAACATCTGTTTATTCAAGCGTGAGCCTAAAAAAGGACCAGTGGCAACCATAAATAGCTAAATATTCCCAAAACGAAAAACGAGTACATTCAGGTATAGTCGGTGCTGAATATTAGGTCACATAATTCTTACCTACCTACCTACTTAAGGAAACTACTTAAGTAGGTACTCGTTTTAACTAAAATAAAATAACCGATTTTGAGTTCTGTGGCTATAATGTAGAAATATTTGAAACGTATTTTAGGTAGATAAATAAAACTATTTTGTACTGTAAGTAACAATTGACCAACTGTTTTTTTTTTTCAGAAATTCGTTAGGGTGAAAACAGACTATGGACAGGACAGAACAAAAACGTTTGCGCGAAACACGTTTCGTCCTGTCGAGCGACTAGTCTGTACAGCTACACGATAATGCGCGCACGGACTTTATGTCCGTCAGACAAAATTGTTTGTCCATAGAGTGTTTTCTTATTGGATGAAATAAACACGGATAGGAAAGAAAAATGTATGAAATCACGTTCGACTAACTTTTGCGGGGCGAGCGGAGAGTGCCCTGCCACTTTTCTGCCCAATTATTGGCACTAGTGCATGAAAAAGCCTATCACTATGGCAACACAATATCATAATTAATAGCGAACCTGCCCACTTCGCGGCTAGAGGGGTAAGGCGAATATAGCCGATATCACCCTTGGTTAATTCGTCCAAGGTCTCTTTATATTCACAACAAAAATCTTGGAAATATTGTTATAAAAAATGTTTTTTTTCTTTACAGGTAAAACATTAATTAAGCCCAGTCACAGCGGCACTGAAGTAAGTTTAGCAAACTTTGTCATTCAAATAGAATGCTTTATTACTTTGTAACAAATAACGAGCACCTTAAAAGTTGTTACTGTCCCCTTCTTTGCCAGTCTAGACTCAACGCCTTTGCAGGTGTCCTGGGGTCCCAAGTACTCCCAACTTTTGCTCCTGAAACTTTTAAAGATTTCACTTAAAGTTTCGAAACGTTCTACGCACTTTAGCGTCCAGAGATCTAACAAAAGGGAATATAACTTTTTTGACGACCTCCGTGGCGCAGTGTGTAGCGCTGTTGCCTTAACGTGCGGAGGTCCCGGGTTCGATCCCCGGCAGGGACAATTTGGGAATTTATAATTTTTGAATTTTCCCTGGTCTGGTCTGGTAGGAAGCTTCGGCCGTAGCTAGTTACCACCCTACCGGCAAAGACGTACCGCCAAGCGATTTAGCGTTCCGGTACGATGCCGTGTAGAAACCGAAGAGGTATGGGTTTAAGATAACTGCCATGCCCCTAACAGGTTAGCCCGCTACCATCTTAGACTCCATCATCACTTACCATCACGTGAGATCGCAATCAAGAGCTAGCTTATAGTGGATAAAAAAAAAATAGGAGAACCTGGGTTCGATTCCGGGAAAAGATAATTATTTTAAATTCTTACGTACGACCACCCTAGCGCAGTGGTAAGCGGTGTATCTTATAAGTGGTAGGTCCAGGGTAAGATACAAGGCATTTTTGGTGTTTTATTTATATTTTTAAATTGTGTCTGGTCTGAGGTCCAATAATTGTCCAAGCAAATCGTAATAATTTGACAGCTTAAAACGTATTACTCGAACTGTTTAAGGAGTTCATACATGCTTTTTGACGAGTTGGCATCAAAATCAACTCCTTGAAAAGGTCGAGTTATCCGTTTGACAAGCGATTTCGACTACTTTTTCCGTACACAATCGGGGAACCGGTCTGGTGCTCTGGCTCCGGTTACGGCTGGTAACCACCCTACCAGAAAGACATGCTACCAAGAAATTAAGCGTTCTGGTACGATGCCGTATAATATGGATTTCATGTAACTGCCATACCCGTACAAGGTTAACCTGCTACCATCAGACTGCATCAAAACTTACCAACTATGAGATTGCAGTCATAACGGCTAACTTGTCGCTGAAAAAAGTTTCTGATTTATATAGATGAAGCAAATTTTGTTAAAAGTCCTTCAAACTCAGCTTCCAAACGTTAAAAAAATATGTAGCCAACTTTTCGATTTAAATAATGAGGCTAATTCTGTATACCTACCACAATCTCTAAAGTAAACTAAAATAGCAGCTTTAAATCTAGTTCTTTCCCTTTCCGTAGGAAGTATTATAAAAGGGTTAGCAATATTTGTAATGCTCTAATTATTCTGGTTTAGTTTAGAGATTATGCACTACAGAATCAGCCCCAATGTGTATCATTTTTCTTATATAAAACAACTACTCTTTCAAGTGTTACATAAAATTTAGAGCCTGGTAAAAGAATCAAAAAATAAAAATCGGCTAACGTAAGATTAAATGATTTATATAAGAAATTCACCATTTTTTCTTTCAAAGTCAAAGAAAAAATGGTGAAAGCACTAACTAAGTAGGTACTACTAATTCGTAAGGATTCTTAATGACCTTGCATAAAACCTGTTAACGTTTTTATCAATATTAATTGTTCAATTTAAATTAGATACGGAAGTTAAGCAGACGGTATACATGTTTAGCAACTCCTTTCAGTTTCGCAAAGTATATTCAACTGTTACTGCTTCGTTAAACTGTTTTGTTTCGTTTTAAATGAGGAGTGTTTGTTAAAAATTAGCTTTTACATTTATTTGCAAACTTTTCTCTTATCCATTCTGGAGGTTATGCGTTACCTACGCATAACTTTTAGCATCATATATTAATATTATAAATGCGAGAGTGTGTTTGTTTGTTGGTTTGTTCTTCAACCGCAACGGATCGGCGTGATTTTTAGCATGGGGATAGTTGTGGACTTGGAGAGTGACATAGGCTACTTTTTATCCCGGAAAATAAAGGAGTTCCCGCGGGGAAAACAAAAAACTGGTTTACCACGTGGACGAAGTCGCGGGCATCAGCTAGTCGATAATAAAAATTAATCATAAATCTTAGTGAATCTAAAAACTATTTGAGCTCATTTTAATGATGGTTTGAAGTGAAGTGGATTTGGGATTTTCATCTCTTAGGGGTTGAATTTCAAAGAAGGCGTTACCTGCCATAATATTGTAATATCACTTATAGGTACTTATCTTACCTTACCTTACTTACTCGATTTTAATTTCCTATCTCTTTTTAAACTTGAATTTTTGCCAAATATAAACATTGCAATCACCACGTGCAAATCCTGATTTATTCAAACGAGGTAAATATACAAATTTAATAATAAACCAGAGTTGCACCTTGCATCCTGTTGCCATTTGCACCCTTCCCTTTGTTTGCGTAACTCACTAAAACGCACCCCACTAATGAAAACCTGAGGGAAAATTCGGGAAAACTCATAATAATGGGGGGAGACTGCAGCTCGTTTGCGTAGAGGGTGTTCTTTTTTTAGTTTAATTTTAAAATTGTCGTACAATGTTATATACACTCAGTCGTATTTGGAAGTGTGTATATGTGTTTTAGGGTTCCGTACTAAATTAAAAGTTGAACCAGAAAACTAGCCAATTATATCTAGGTTAAAGAGCACCTGCCTAAAAAAGATGATGTTTGCACTAATTCGGACAAAAATATTGGAAGCGAGTCTTAATTGAAAAAAATAAAATCGTTACACAAAAATATCGATAAAATGAGAGATGCATGATGTTAATTTAGATAATATTTAGTGCATCTAAAAATTCATGAAATTTTCAGCATCAAAGTATTTTTTTATTTAAATACTAGATGATGAATGACTTCGTCCGCGTGCATTAAGTTTTTTCAATTCCCGCAGGAGCTCCTTAATTTTCCGGGATAAAAAGTAGCCTATCTCCTTCCCCGGGATACAAGCTATCCCTGTAGTAAAGTTCATCAAAATCGGTTGGACAGGTGGGCCGTGAAAGCGTAGCAGACAGACAGACACACTTTCTTATTTATAATATTAGTATGGAAGTATGGATTTAAATATTTTTTCGAGAGAGAGGTCGCAAGTAAGCAGTTTACTTAATTTTTAAAAAATACAATAAAAATAGAATTTAAAGCACATCCTGTATGCAACGGTGCGAATTTATATAAATTCAAAGACCAGCGCGTCTCAAATTGTGCGAAATTCAAACTTATGCAGATTGCGCCCAGATGTCGCCCCCTACCCTTCGATTATCGTATGGAGATTAAAATGGAAAAGCCGATGTTTATACCGTAACTAGGTTGCACCCCAAGTGTACCTAACCAATGTTTTCTATTCTGAAAAACGGATGGTAATTTTTGTTTTAAATGTAACAATATTTTATTGTAGGAGGTTTTTAAGGGGAAGATAAACCACGAAACTACCATGAAAACCACCATAAACCATGAAAATCCAGCAACTCATTGAGAATTCCTATGACGATGTTGCCATTACTGCGTAAAAAAAAGGAGTCGAGTAAGTTTCAGTTTTTTTTGTTCCACTAAAAGTTAGCACCTGAATGCCATCTCACCTGACGGTAAGTGATGATGCTAAGATGGTAGTGGGCTAACCTGTTATTGGTATGGCAGTTATATTAAACACATACCCCTAGTCGGTTTCTACACGGCATCGTACCGGAACGTGCCGGAACGCTTAATCGCTTGGCGGTACGTCTTTGCCGGTAGGGTGGTAACAAGCCACGGCCGAAGCCTCCCACCAAAGATTTGTGTGGTGTGGTGAATATCGAAAGCTACAAGTGCAAGATACACACTGTACCATAAAGATTTACCTGCAGTGGCGGATTATAGCGAATTAAACTTCTAGTTTTTTCCATATTTTTTTTATCCACTACAAGCTATCCCTTGACTGCGATCACACCTGATGGTAAGTGATGATGCAGTCTATGATGGTAGCGGGCTAACCTGTTAGGGGCATGGCAGTTATATTAAACCCACACCCCTTCGGTTTCTACACGGCATCGTACCGGAACGCTAAATAGCTTGGCGGCACGTCTTTGCCGGTAGGGTGGTAACTAGCCACGGCCGAAGCCTCCCACCAGGCCAAATATCATAGACTTCCGCAAAGTAACGCCTACTTCTATTCAAATTCAAGACAATTTTATAAAACTTTGAATATTTGGTCTCTTAAATGTCTTCTTTCATGTTAAGTCAACAAAATTAATGGTTAAAGAAAGAGTTTTTTTTAACCTTGCATAGCTAAAGTAAAAGGTAATAAATACTAAATAAATAAATAATAAATAAACATTTACGGACAACCACAGCTTAGCTATAACCATTCAGGTTAAATAACCGTTTTAGATTTGTTATAAACTTAATTTTACTTAACTAATTCCGCTAAATAAAAAGAACAAAATTTCCTCCGTCTGAAAAATCCCTCTTCAGACATTGCTTGAATGCACGAAGTACGTAACCACGCAACACATCATAATATCTGAAATGTTTCAAATATCAGACCGTGGCTTTAATATTTGAATAGCGGATTCCCTTCGCAAATAATTACCCAAATTAGGGGAGAGTTTACCTTGCACGTAAATAAATGATGAATAGGCGCTTTTCACCTGGTCCCGCACCGGCTGAATTCACCCTAATTCAACTCTCTATTACAAGCTGAAATACAGCCTAAAATCGCGTGTAAATAAGAGAGTGCCAAGAACTGAATTATTTGAAAACATAACTTGTAACTTGTAAGATAGAAGTTTAGATTATGCGTCAAAATATTCATAAAGGGTAATAATGTTTGTTCGATGCCTTGATGGGACGTGTTGGTAAATTAATTTGACACAGTGTTGAGAACTCTTTGCATGAACTTTTCATTGACTGTGTGTTATGTGAACTGACTCTTGACTGGGTGTGGCGGTAGTAATGCTTTAGTCGAAGATAGGAGCAGCAGTCAAATCAAATCAAATCAAATGTTTTTTATTCAAATAAACTTTTACAAGTACTTTTGAATCGTCAAGTGAATCTACCACTGGTTAGTAGGTGTATGGTAGCTTTAATTAAAACCAAAACCCCTAATCTGTTGCTACGTGGTATGTAAACAGAACGCTAAATGTCTATAGTAGGAGGCTTTGGCTATGGCTTGTTAGTAGTTACCAACCCACCGGCGAAGACGTATCGCCAAGCAGTACTTCGGTATACCATGTAATCATAAATTACCCGTCGAAAATCAAACCCTACCTTCAAACCTTCTCTCTTATCCAGCACATAGCTCACCGCTGTGTCCGGGAGGAGTCAACTCTTGTTGATAAAGGGAAAATTCTATCAACAATATTACTATTGAAAACAACCCATTCACGAAAATTCCTTATAAAAACGGCTATCACCTTAATTGTTGATGTGGGTGTTAATTAACCATTGTCAAAGCCTTTTTGGTGAAAACAGTTTCACTGTAAACCCTATAGAGTAAACATTGAGTTTGCATAAAAACGGAAATTACCATTTCAATAGCATACGCGTTTGTGTGATACTTTAATTGCTTCCAGATAACGTAATAGTTGTACCTATGGCAAACAACCTTTCAACCACGATAGGGTGAAAATTGATTTATACCTATTTAACCCTCTAGTAGATGATCAGCCTTCCATTATTCTAAATCCATTTAGTTTATAATCGCGACAAAACAGGGCCCAAAAGGTAAAGTCCCAGTTGAAGTGAAACTGTTTTTGATTTGAAAATTCGATAAAAAAAAAGCGACACCAAAAAGAGACAAACATATTCATAAATAGGATTTAGCCTGCGAGAGAATGAGATAGAATACAAGTTATATTTATCTCATTCTCTCGTATGTTATGCTAGCTGATATCCGCGTCTACGTGGAAAAAGTTTTGAAATTCCCACGTACATTCTTTTTATTTTCCGAGATAAAATGTAGCCTGGTCCTCAACTATATCTATGCAAAAAATCACGTCGATCCGTTGCCATGTTGCGACGTGATTAAAGAATAAACCAACAAACAAACACACTTTCGCATTTAAAATATTAGTATGATGTGCTTATTAAGTAAAATATAGCATCAATCTTACTTATCTTATCTTACTAATATTATAAATGCGAAAGTTTGGATGCATATATGGATGTATGGTTGTATGGATGTATGGATGTTTGTTACTCAATCACGCCCCAACGGCTGAACGGATCTGGATGAAATTTGGCACAGCGATGGATTATAGTTTGGAATAAAACATAAACTACTTTTAATCCCGGAAAACTAAGGCGTTCCCGCGGGAACCAAAAAATCTCAACCCACGCGAACGTAATCGCGGGCATCAGTTAGTATACACCTATATTATATCCTTACTTCGAAATGTAGATTGTCATTGAATTTACGCCATAATATCTTCCTTAACGGACGCCTGAACAATCTAAATATATCGCTATATAGGTTTATACGCGTTATTCATCGTGGGGTCTCTACTATCCCATTAGCATTTAAAGGGTTATAGCCTTTTGTAGACCTTAACTTAATAGGTATCAGGTTGTGTTTGAAGCATGAATTTGAGACCACGTGCCATCAATTCTATGTTTAGAGGTAATGTTGAAAACAAGTCACAAGAGTTAGCGTGTTTTGAACTAAAATTACTTTACTGTTGCGGTAAGAAAATAACGGTATTGAATAATATTCCTAATATTATATAAACTGGAACAAAAAAAGGTTGGGTATTGAAAATACAATGAGGTTGTTTTATATTTTAATTTTAATGAAGTACCTACTTATAATGAAGTATTTATTAAGATTTAAACATTTAAGCCTGCAAAGGGCGAAAACACACTATGGTCACAAACATATTGGCTGGTAGACAAAATGTCCGCTTATGTCACTCGGATTAAGTTGCACTCTAGTGAGTGCGATAGGATAAAACGTCATTTCCCTCTAATGCGGACGTTTCGCTCAAACGTTGTGTTTTAACCCGTTCCTTAAGTGCGTTTTCGCTCTAATTCATTCATTGCATAAAACATGTAGATAATTTTCTCCTTTATGGTATTTTTTTTAAGTATACAGGCTAGCGCTTGGCGGCAATCAGACTTCCTTGCAAATGGTGGCAACTTAACAGCGCGATAAGATAAATTATATCATTGTATGTAACTATGATAGAAATCTCAGCTTATAAATTGCACCATACATTACCGCTTTTTATTACACGACTACGCATTTCTGGAACAATAGAATGAACACTATATATTGAAGTTATAGTGACGGCTCCGGTTAAAAGATGGCGTTTTCTATAGAGTATTGTTCTGTCCGACTTTTGTTCGTTATTGACGCCTCCATCTTGAAATATCGCACCGCAAAGTGCTTGACAGTTTTGCCGTTTTATGGAGGGAATGGGTAGCTTTCCTTGCTATATCTTCTGCACTTTTCCTACTACGTATGTTTCAGTTCTCCAACAGAAAGACCAACGAATGACAATCTCTAGAATATCCTAATGATATTCTATTCTGGACGCGATTTTTTTTATCCACTACAAGCTAGCCCTTGACTGCGATAACACCTGATGGTAAGTGATGATGCAATCTAAGATGGTAGCGGGCTAGTCTGTTAGGGGCATGGCAGTTATATTAAACCCACACCCCTTCGGTTTCTACACGGGATCGTACCGGAACGCTAAATCGCTTGGCGGCACGTCTTTGCCGGTAGGGTGGTTACTAGCCACGGCCGAAGCCTCCCACCAGGCCAGACCAGGGAAAATTCAGAAATTATAAATTCCTAAATTGACCCTGCTGGGGATCGAACCCGGGACCTCCGCACGTTAAGGCAACAGCGCTATACACACTGCGCCACGGAGGTCATCATGTAAGTTTGTTTTCAGCAGATTTTGACGAAATTTAGATAGGTGGCTTTTTTATTCCGGGAAATTAGGGAGTTCAAGCGGGAATCAAAAAATATTAATCCACACTGTCGTTCGCGGGAATCATGTATTTCATCTATAAAGTCTATAAAATTCATATTAAAAAGAAGTTCCAAAAATTTGGAAACAGAAGTTCATAAAAATAAATTGGAAAACAGCCTCAATTTTCCAACCTATTCATGTTAAGAATTAAATTTTTGTCTATTTTATCTCAGCCGTGTTCTAACAGAGTCGGAACATGTTATTTATCGCAAATTAATACAGCGGTTGCACGAGGCAGGTGTCAAGCCCCATCGGCGCTGTATAATTTTCCTTCGCTTATAAATCTTAGATCAGGTGTCCCTGGATTTACGAGTGTACCCATGTTGTGTGTTCCTTAGTTTTAAAATTACACTAAAAGGTATCATGTCGATAGGGGTATGTACTCGGTAATTCAGAAGAAGCGATGATAGCAATGAGGTTGTAAAGATGTCGACCCACACCCATCACCCAATACTCCAGCGTGATCGACTAATGCCTAAAGCGCCCTAAACCCTTCTCATTCCGTGAAGAGACTGCTGCTCAGTAAAAGGTTCAACGATGGTTTGAAATTATAATAATTCAATAAAATACGTCTACTACCAACCGTATGTACTATAAAGGGACAAAAAATCTTTAAAAATATAATATTTTTATGACACATTTTTATTGGATAAAGAATACCGAAATACATCTTCACCATTTAGAAGTAAGTCATAATACTCGCAGTACCCAAAAAATCCCATTGTAACGGAATTCCATGTTTGTTTTCTCTATTCTTGGCGCGCATAAAATCTAACTTGGGCCGTGTTAATGGGCGCGGTGAAGTCTGGAGGGTTCCAGGATTTATAGACCGCTTGTGTCCGAATGCAAGTCAAAAGCAGAAGCGAGAGCAAAACGTGAACCTTAAAACGTTTATTTACTCTAATCTGCCACAATAAGGTCTAATGTGTTAGAAATTCTTGCTTCAAAAATTAATATTAAATATTTAACTTTATAGTTTGTCATGGATTCTGTAGCTTTTGTGATATATTATACTTTTTGTGATTGTAAGTACACGATATGATTCGCTAACAACTCCCAAAAGATGTATTTTATGGGTTATATTTAGTAACTCCTCCTGACCCAAATAGGATTGTATTTCTAACTATATAAAACATGTATATAGTACTAAAAAAATAGTATAAATATATTCAGCCAACACTTAAATCACGAAGTATAAAATCGCTTCCGCTTATTACTATGTCCATGCTAAAACTATGGTACAAGGGCTCCATAGGCGGCGGTATAAAATGCACCTGTTATATAGAGGCGATGTGATTGCCGCGTATAATTGAATTACACACGGAAAGATATACGGTTTCATTTGGGACCCGTTTTATGGCCCGGACTCATTTACTTCGAATACTGATGAATGTGGCCCGCCTGCGTTAACGCTAATGTGATGAAAGATGAAAATACTTTTTATTGAACTAGTACCTTAAAGTTAAATTACCCTGAAACCAGAAATGAGTAGTATTTAAATAAAGAAAATAAGAAAACTAAATTTTTATCAAAATTGACTTTTTATTAAAAGTTCATGGATTACTTTACCGTAGCTATTGACAATGTTGTAAGTTTGTTTTAATATAATGGCTTTTTAAAAAAATTATTGTACTACAATAACAAAATATATATCTTGGAAAAATTCAAGCGATTGAAATTTAACCAGCTTCCAAAACGGGAGCACTCAAAATTAAAGGCATTAAAGTGTAGAACCTAAGTAAATACTAATTATTCTATCCCCAATTACATAAAGTATTATTTCCATAAATCTCAGAATTAATCCTCCCTGAATAAACAGTAGACGGGGTATGTTAATACTGGCTAACTAACCCTACCTATCTACGAATCCCCAATGTTTGTCCAAGTCACAATGTACAGTGCTATTGGTACGAGTACCTACTGTAGTCTGTACCATTGTTGGTACATGATAAATGAATTGTCAGTCTCAAGATATTGTAAGCCAACTATAAATACTGTATCAATATAATGTATAGTGAAACTAACACCATCTTGATCCTTTAATAACATATCTGTTTCTGTAGAACCTATAATAATTATAAAAACAATGTCATAGATCTCTTAAACCGAAACGTAACTAAACCCCTGCAATTAATGGATTCTAACGAGATCCAAACATCTGAATCCACATAAGGGAAGTCGTAGGATAAAGCTAGTAATATATTAATTAAACATGAAAATTAAAATCACAAATAAAACTGAAAATAGAAAATGTTAGCGAACTTTTGCTTACGAAATTAGTAGAGTTGAATTATTTTAACAGGCGACCTCTTTAGCTCACTGAATAATAATAATTAGGTATATTTATATCTATAGGGTTAGATATACTCTCAACAATGCAACGGGTGAAACATCAAAGTCTACCGCTTCGATTTCAGTAGTCAGCAGAAATGCGAGCAAGCATTTGCAGACGGAATTAACCCTTGCAAACCTGTGGAATTCCTTAATTGGACTATTGTATAACAATTTATTTTAGCAGCAGTTTTTATTTTTAAGATCATTTACGTAGGCATTGGAGCCAATTCTGTTTAGCACAATCTCTAAACTAAACTAAAATGACAGCTTTAAACCTACCCTTTTCGTATGGAGTATTATGAAAGGGATAGCAATATAAACAGAGCTGTCATTTTAGTTTAGTTTAGAGATAGTGCTAAACAGAATTGGCCCCACTGAGGCCAATTCTGTGTAACACGATCTCTAAATTAAACTTTAATGACACCTGTTTTTTAACCTGACAATGTTTTTAATTTTTAATTTCACATCTAATGTGTTTTATCTAATTACCGAGGTCGAAAGTTCTAAACTCGACGTTTATTATGAATGTTGTATTTGATTGGTTTGGTATATCGAATGCTAAGTGCTAACCCGACAGAGACAAATATCTATGCCTATTTGATCATATTGCGATCAGTTTAGTAATTAGTAAGCGGAAACACACTGTTTTTTGCACTTCTACCTATTTTTAAGCGTCGATGAAAATTACCTATCATACAAAGCAAAAATCGGCGAACCTGTGAGAGCGCAGCAAAACTTTTATTTTTAACAACGCGACGTCCTGAAAAATGTCGTCAAAACGGAAATCAACAGTCAGCAAAAATCCCTGCAAACGTTTACCTATCGCATCACAAGGCCAGCTAACATCTACACCTCATTTAAATTAACCCCTACGTGGGTAATTGGCTCTCCCTTGTTAACTTGCAGTTCTAACTAATGCCGTTTTCGGCGTTTTGCATAAACGGGCGTTCGGCACGTTTTATTTTATTTAACTTCTTTCATTTTGGATTATTTTAAAACGGTTTAAGGGGACTTTACCTTTTTTGGCTGTTATGAAAAAAAAACGGCTTTTGAAAAAAAATACATTTCTGAAAAAGAAAAGATTTTCTTTTTCTATCTCATTCTCTCGCAGGCTAAATCCTATTATGATCATGTTTGTCTCTTTTTTGTGTCATATTTTCGTTTCGTTTTTCGTTTCCTTTTGCTTTGAGTTCCGATTCAGAAGCATCTCTATAAAAGCCTGTCAAATTTTTCAGTAAACTCAGCGAAAAAATACCGGGCGCCACGTCTAATAAAATGACACCTTCGTCAGCTTTCGTCAGTCGCAAAATGCACTAGAATTTTAGGGTTAGTCCACAGCAAGTGCTGACGGGCTAACGAGCGGAGTGCAGTCGTCAAATTGGCTCGCGCGACGTTGTTAAGCGAATTTGGCCCTAATTGTGTTTGGCGGACCGCGTCGGCAAAGTGGAGTGTCGTGTGACGTTTTGTGTCATGGAAAAGTTGCGGGAACTGAGTTTTGTTTTGAGGCCCTGTGCAATTTTGTAGCGAGTGCTATGCAGTTCTTTTGTTCAGAGGTCACTGGTTTAGATGTTCAGAAAAATATGTACACTGTACAGGTCGTATACTTGTTAAAACTTTGCCAGTGGTTCTGAGAAGAGCCGGCAAGAAACTCAGTAAATTGTTACAGTAATGTTAACTTGACAAACAAAATTGATTGGACCGTGAGTGTCAAACATTTAAAATTTTTCACTGTACACGCGAATAGCAAGGTCCGGTGGAAGCAAGCGGCATAGACTATGGTCTGTGTGTATCCTTGCAAGAATCATTCTATGCTGGACGTCTATCGGTTGGGACGACGATGAATCATTCTATGCTGATATTAATATTAGGGTTGCGTGGTAAAAGGTAGGAAAGCAACCCTTAAAGTACGACTATATCCGTCCAGTCACAATTTGCATATTTTTGAAGTGAAAACTTCTTTAGGCGCGTTGAGCACTTTTTGGTAGGTGGTAAACTTGTGGATTCGCGGCGACCGACACGCTTGTGAACACCGACATGCTCGTGAACAGCGGCATATGCTCGCGTTGTTACGAAGACAAGAGGTTATAAATTTTGTTGTTACGAAGACGTTTGATAATTTTATATTATTTCCAAATTTTAATACTAAAATTCTAAGTTATAAGTTTTCACTTCTATCGGTAGTCCCTATTACTGCCAATTTTTTTGTTAATGTCGTGAATGAAAACTTGTTTTTTATTCGACGTAAAACTTGATATTGTATAAAACGATTTCAGTAAGTATGTATGTAGCTTTCTCCCTATCCTTCCGAGGTTAAACACCGAACAATTTGGTATTCAAGGCACGCGCGCCGATTGTACTGCAGCCGGGGTAAATAACACTTCCTAAACAATCACTTAAATCGGCCCTCCGATTGTTTGCGGTCCGATTTTTGAGGCAACCGATTACTTTGTAATGTTTGTAAACTACTTTATTTCTTTATAGAGATTTAGGTACATGCAATTGGGTATTTACTGGCCGAATTTCATTTGACCAATAATTATCTTACTAATATTATAAATGCGAAAGTTTGGATGGATGTATGGATGTCTGTTACTCAATCACGCCCCAACGGCTGAACGGATCTGGCTGAAATTTGGCACAGAGATAGATTATAGTCTGGAATAGTTTTTATCCCGGATAATTAAAGAGTTCCCGCGGGAACCAAAAAACCTCAAACCACGCAGACGAAGTCGCGAGAATTCGCTAGTAGGTTAATAAAAAAGATTGCCTCACGGTTAGAAAATTTTAAAAGATATCCTTAAAAATCCGCAATCAAGGTTCCGGTTGCAATTTTTTTGAAATGCTATTTTTAAAATTTTTAATTGAATCTGGTTACATATGTAATGCTCTGATGTAGCATGGTAGGCAAAGATTTTTTAAGAAACTACTTACGAGTACCCATCGGGCTATGAGAGTGAAGGAACAGCGTGCACCTGTGTTTGCGCACACACTTTTGCACTAAATATAATACCTATCTCCCGCACAGATGGCATCTCTAGAGAAATTCGGTCGGAAGGACATTATTATTATGGTCAAGTAAATAATTATCTATGGTACCTTTATAGTAGGGGACCCCAAGAGGGCATTTTTGGATTTACTCCAGCGCGGCAGATTAATATAAAGGAGGATTCTTTGGACCCTGTACAGTACCATCACCATATATATGAGTCCGGTATATTGGGTCTGTCCTAAACAGCAAATGAAAAATGTTGCCTGGTGGGAGGCTTTGGCCGTGGCTAGTTAGCACCCTACCGGCAAAGACGTGCCGCCAAGCGATTTAGCGCTCCGGTACGATGCCGTGTAGAAACCGAATAGGGGTATGGGATTAATATAACTGCCATGCCCCTAACAGGTTGGCCCGCTACCATATTAGACTGCATCATCACTAACCATTAGGTGAGATCGCAGTCAAGGGCTAACTTGTAGTGGATAAAAAAAATCGATCATCACAAATACTCGAGCGCGTCAGATTAAGGTAGAGTCTGTTAATTACATGCTGAAAAGTGATCATTCAAATAATCTAACGATTTGAGCGAGACCTAAAGGCGTTGGAGTTTTTTACAGTTTGTAACTCTCCAACTCCTTTCCGAATATCTCTTTTACGTTAAGCTCGAAGCTATGGTGATTTCGCTTGTCAATATCGTCAGATTACCCCACAATTTGCCCGTATATCCTAGACTAGGGCGTGCAGGGAAACGTTGCAGAAGTGTAGTATTACAGCCCGCAGCGGTAATGTAGGTAATCCATAGCTTACTCGCTGTCGTGAGGCCGCGTCTAGCAAATAGACAGGCAGCTTGTTTCAGTAATTGGCTTGTTGGAACAGATACCTTGCTTTATTTCCGGGCACTAAATAATTACATAGTAAAGGTTACTTCATTCAATGTCTTTCAGTATCATGGACCTCCGCAAAATAACGCCTGCTTCTATCCAATATTCAAAATCAAATATTTTTTATTTAAGTAGACTTTCAACAAGTGCTTTTGGATTCTAAAGACCCGTGAGAGTTCGTTAATCTTCCGGCACAAAAGGTAGCCGATGTCCACCACGCTGGTCTAATTTTTACATTGCAAATTCGATTGATCGTAATCATAATTATTAGGTAGGTATAGGTCCCTACAGCAGGATTGATAGAATGCTAAGATTTGCTTTGTACCAAGCAGATTCCTAATTCTGTGGTAAAATCATAATATTATTGGTCTGTAGATACTCGTAGCAAGATACATTTTTAAAACCCGTTTCCAAAATGCTTGAGTTGAGGGTAGTTATTTATAAATTAAAAGTCGTGAACATCCATTTTTGCCGTGACATGACGTTTAGCAAGTCGGGTCACGTGGGGGAAACCAATTCGTCTCGGATCACGCACGAATTGCCACTTTAGTTTGAATCTTGTGGAAAGCCTGTGATCTATAAGGTGTAAAATTTCAGGTGGTAATGACTTCGAATAATCAAGATTTTTGTAGTTTTTTAGTATCTACACCATTTTATAATGGTCTTCATCTTTTCTTCTGCGTATCCTTATCCCACAGCATGTGGGATCGGCACAATATAATATCTTCTTCTTCTACTAGCTTCTGTCATCTGTCAAAGAATTATCCGCTCCGTTTACAGTCCCACAAACTTATCTGGCCCGGTAGCCAAAATTGATCCTACTAATTTTTATGACTGTTTAGTTATTATTTTATTTTTCATACTAGCTGACGCCCGCGACTTCGTACGCGTGGATCGAGGTTTTGTGGTTCCCGCGGGAACTCTTTAATTTTCCGGGATAAAAAGTAGCCTATGTGTTATTCCAGACTATAATCTATCTCTGTGCCAAATTTCATCCAGATCCGTTCAGTCGTTGGGGCGTGATTGAGTAACAAACAACCATACAGACATCCATACATCCAAACTTTCGCATTTATAATATTAATAATTAGATTTATTGCGAACTTTATGTGACAGCTGAATGTGATATCAGCGACACCGGGTCAGATAAGGTTATCTTTAATCACCATTTTTTCTATGATCTTACTCTCCTCTTTCTTCCTCCCACATGCATATAATATATTCTAGTTTTTAATAAAGTAAAAAAAGAAAAAATAGAACAAATTTGAATATCAAAACAAAATTCTTACCAAAACGTAATTTACTAACAAAAAATATGCATTTCCCCCCAAAATGAAGTGACCGTTCATCACTCGGTGTGACGTTTATGGCCTGAAGGCGAAGTTTTCCGAAATCGTTAACTTTTGTACACCCGAGTATCGCGGCCATCTTAATTAGGTGCCCGTGTAATTATGAAATGTTTTTAGAGGTCGCGATAATTATCCGACGTTAATACGTTCCTGGGGGGTTACTACCATCGCTAGCAGTATTACTTCAAAATGACAGTTTTATGTCACGTACCTTGACGTCCCTATAATAAGACTTATAATTCTAAAACACGAAATTCAACAACATTAAAACGATACGGATTTAAGCGATGGTGAAATGTACGTACGACATTATTATTGTAGAATTTCAACAATTTGTTCCGAATTATACCGAATTGTTGAATCAAAATCGGTTTAATACCTTGGTTTCGGAACCAACGGCCTTGAAAGTGTAAAGTCAAAGTCCAAGAGACAGGTACACAGACAGACAGATAGAAAGACACAGTTTCGCATTTATAATACTAGTATAATATTATATTAGCTGATGCCCACGACTTCGTCTTCGTGGATTGTGGTTTTTTTTTCCCGACGGGAACTTTTTAATTTTCCGGGATAAAAAGTAGCCTATGTGTTATTCCAGACTAAAATCTGTCTCTGTGCCAAACATCCAGATCCGTTCTGCCGTTCTGGCGTGATTGAGTAACTAACATCCATCCGTTCATACATCCATCCATACTTACATCCATTCAAACTTTCGCATTTATAATATTACTAGCGAATGCCCGCGACTTCGTCTGCATGGTTTGAGGTTTTTTTGGTTCCCGCCGGGGCCTGTTTAATTTTCCGGGAAAAAAAGTAGCCTATGTGCTATTCCAGACTATAATCTATGTCTGTGCCAAATTTCAGCCAAGATCCGTTCAGCCGTTGGCGCGTGATTGAGTAACAAACATCTATCCATACATCCAAACTTTCGCATTTATAATATTTATTTGAAGTTTCTATCAATGTGCCTAGACGTGAAAGATCCCAATTATTCTCGGAATACCTCGATAAATTGAACCTACGAACAGGTAAATGAACGGAATAGACACCGCCTTTGAAACATTAGTCTGTCTAGACAATCATTAATATCTAACAGATGGTACTTAGGTTTCCGACGAAAGGTTTAATCTAGAATCAAAGATAATATCCTCCTCATCTACACAATATAACACTCGGTAACTTTATTATTAAACTAGCTGATGCCCGCGACTTCGTCCGCGTTGTTTAAGTTTTTTGTTATTCCCGCGGGAACCCCTTAATTTTCCGATATAAAAAGGAGCCTATAACACTCTCCAGGTCCTCAACTATACCTATGCCAAAAATCACGTCGACCCGTTGCTCCGTTGCGGCGTGATTGAAGGACAAACCAATAAACCAACAAACAAACACACTTTCGCATTAATTATAATATTAGTTTGATTGTATATTAAGATACTATTATAAAGATATAGAAGGTATGAGGTTTTTCGCTGGCAATCATTGGTTCGTTTCCTTAACGCCTTTAGTACACCTACGCGTTCGTATGCGGCAGCGAGTCACTGCGAAACTACTGCGGTAGCAATTCTATTGAAACACTGCTAGGAAACGTCTGCGTCTGTGTATCGACGATTTCGCAGTTCCTTGCGAAACAGTACCGACAAGGACGCAACTATTTCATTAACTAGTGCTAGAGTGAGACATAGCGTATGCGAAATTCTGCCATACTACTTACAGTTTTTTTTGTAGTTTCGCTGCCGCATACGAACGCGTAGGTGTACTAAAGGCGTATATACCGTCTTCTTAATATATATATATATATCTACCTACAGTATGTTTTCATTAAGTCTACAGTAATCGATGCACGTCTAGACGGTCTAATGTCTAAGAGGCGCGCGTTACCTGCCCTGATTAACGTTAAACGGTATTAAATAGCGGTATTAATATGGAAATTTGGTGAGACTTTAGCGTCAAGCTTATCCTTATTTTTAAACTTATCATACCGGGACGCTAAATGGCTTGGCGGCACGTCTTTGCCGGCAGGGTGGTAACTAGCTCGGCCGAAGCCTCTCACCAGGTCAAACCCGGGGATTGAACCAGGGACCTCCGCACGTGAAGGCAACAGCGCTCAACACTGCGCCAGGGAGGTCGTTAAAACAGGGAGGCTGCTTCTAAACACAAGTCTCTTCTCGGAATAAAAAGGGTTTGGCCATAGTCCACCACGCCGGCCAAGTGCGGATTGGCAGACTTCACACACCTTCGAAAACATTATGAAGAACTCTCGGATGTGCAGTTTTCCTTCACCGTTTAAGGAAGTGACATTGCCTAAAATTCACTTAAGTCAGAAAAGTTACATACCTAATGCCTACTCGAGGATAAAATCCCTGACCATCCTAACAGGAGGCTTAATATCTGAATCACTGGGCTATCATCACTCTATCATTGCATCAAAATTAACAATAGGGCTGATTCTGTTGTACACAAACTCGTCAACCAAAATGAAAGCATTAAAAATATTGCTAATCCTTTCATAATACTCTTTGCAGAAAAGGAGAGAACAAGATTTAGTGGTGTCATTTTAGTTTAGTTTAGAGATTGTGTTATACAGAATTGGCCACAGTACTTATCTAAGTTTAGGAATTTTTAGGAAGGTTTTTGTAGGAACCCTGGACAAGCCATAGAGAAATTCTTGTAAACTGGCAAAACAAAGAAAAATATTAATCGAGCGTGCCAGGCTGGTGCAATTATATAGAAATTCCTGTGCTCTTTAATGCTCTGTAATTATGGCAATTATTCAGCCAAAGCCGCCGCATCAATTTGTTTAGCGCAAGCCTTTGTGAAAAACAATTAGAAAAGTGCGACTCGCTCCATCAATCTTCTAGTTTATACAGCCTTCACTGGTGCATGTACTAAGTATTTTATTTATTTTATAAAAGCCTTAATAAATCAATGCCTACTAAATCCTATCCAATGCCTAATCAATGTATACTATTCGTATACTGGTGAATTAGAACTCACGTAGACGACCGAATTTTATATTAGAACTAGCTGACGCCCGCGACTTCGTACGCGTGGATCGAGGTTTTGTGGTTCCCGCGGGAACTCTTTAATTTTCCGGGATAAAAAGTAGCCTATGTGTTATTCCAGACTATAATCTATCTCTGTGCCAAATTTCATCCAGATCCGTTCAGCCGTTGGGGCGTGATTGAGTAACAAACATCCATACCGACATCCATACATCCAAACTTTCGCATTTATAATATTATAGTAAGAAGTAAGAAGTAAGATGACTTTTAGAAATGGGCCAACTTTAGTTATTTGTATTTAGTTTCACCTCAATTTTTTCTGCTAAAGCGTTTTGCTCATTTTCATCTGTCAGTCAAAAACAATTCTTTCAGTTCCTAAAGAGTGAAGTATCTACTCTACAATTTGTAGAAACGTTTAGCTATGGAACGTATAAATGACTTGTGTTCTATTTTATTTGTTTTATTCGAACTGTAACAAGAATAAGAAGTTTATCGGTCGTCTGCGACATTAATAGCTCAATAACTGAATTACCTGAATGAAAAATGTATCTTTATTAGTATTATCAATGCGAAAGTTTGGATGGATGCATGGATGGATGTTTGTTACTCAATCACGCTAGAACGGCTGAACGGATCTGGATGAAATTTGGCACAGAGATATACTATAGTCTGGCATAACACATAGGCTACGTTTATCACTTACTTATAAATTAAAATGTTCTAGAACCAAAAAACCTCAATCCATGCGAAGTCACAGGCATCAGCCAGTAATGTACCTTTAGGCCAGTATAAAAAGTAAGTTCTTCAGAATATTTAATATAATGTTAGTTAATATTTTCATTAATAGTTTTTTTAATGTTATTTTCCGAACGTTTCACTTATTGCTCCAAATAACCTATAAAGCCAAAAGCTAACACATGGTAAATGGAAAAAACATTTGAAACCAACATCAAGTTCCCATACTGTTATTTACCTAAATAACCACTATTTGTTCTATCTCAAATATACGAGGCACAGGGGGTCATTTATAACAAGTTTTTCGAGAAAGCTTTTAGCAAACCCAATTAGTGGAAAATGGGGCCTTTTGCTGGTGCTTGAGATTAGAAAAAGGACAATTTATTTTTCTCTCTACTACTCTCTCTTTCTCTTATATTTGTTCTTTATTGCTTTTTCGTGAAAACAGCAAAAGCCCTGTAGGGAATGCGAAACTAACGATTGCTTGTTACGTAATGCTTTTTTGAAGGACCCAACGATTTACCAAAAATCTTTGTGTGTTTACTTACTCTTTAAAAATATGAAGTCTTTCTTCTGCTATAATATTTGTTAAATATTTTAATTCATGAATTCATACTTACTAATACGAGTATTATGAAAGACTAGAGATGACGTCCGCGACTTCGTCCGCATCGTTTAAGGTTTTTTTGAGTCCCGCGGGTACTCTTTAATTTTCTGGGATAAAAAGTAGCCTATGTCCTTTCCCGAGATACAAGTTACAACCTATCCCTCTACCAAACTTCATCAAAATCGGTTGAATAGATGGGCCGTGAAAGCGTAGCAGTCAGTCTGACAGACACACTTTCGCATTTATAATATTAGTATGGATACGAAAGTGTACTTTTTTTTTAAATATATATTGCGAGCAAACGAGCAGGCCTGATGGTTAGTGATTACCGCCGCCCATGAACATTTGCAGCACCAGAGGAACCGCCGAAAGAGAGGAGGAAATTGCTGGCTTTTGAGATATTTGTTTGTCTGACTGTTAACTTTGCACGGTCCATCCACCGTACAGTTAAACCACTGTAATAAAATTTGTTATAGTTTGCATCTTAGCATCTATTAGCCATAAAGCCATTTGTATATCGGCGTCGACCCACTGTATGAATGTATATTACGCTGTGGTTGTACTTTAGACCCACTTTGCATATTATGATGTAACCTAAGTAGGCAATAATATAATATATCACTTTCATAGTGACAAAGTGCTTTATATTGCCACTTTCCCGTAAATAACACCAATTATTACAACATCCGTTTTACTCGGAACATGCGGGTTTAACACACATTCTTCATGGAAATACTCGTAATATCTGATGTCTAGTTTATTTTGTTTGAATGGGGACACTTTAATTATTATTATTATAATCCGGCTTTTCGAAGAGTAAGTACTTATCTATACTCCTCCTAATTGACGACCTCCGTGGCGCAGTGTGTAGCGCTGTTGCCTTAACGTGCGGAGGTCCCGGGTTCGATCCCCGGCGGTCAATTTGGGAATTTATAATTTCTGAATTTTCCCAATGTAACGAAGCGTTACATATTTAAGTATTATTTATTTATAATGTTATTTTTTTTACTATTTAAAGTCATATTTTATTAATATTTTATCTAAGTAATGTTATCATAATTATTCAATACTAATTTCCGAACGCGACTTTGCTAGCGTCGGATATTAGTAATGGACGGAACCCGCGGCTTGAAGTTAGTTACTTGTTCTAACCTCATTCAGGCCCGGTGCGCTTCTAGCATCGGGCGTGATGTTTTTTTGTCGCGTTCCAGCGCACTAGTTGGGACGCGACGACTTCCAAAATGCGATTTTTAATGCATAATTAAATAGTATTTAAATTCCGTGCAACATTTCTCCCGTATTAGGGTAAGTTTTTGAATGGTACCTAAAATACGTCATCGTAGTAATTTTCATTGTCATTGTTCATAGTTCTTTTTTATACATTCTTAATTTTGTTCATTTATTAGTGTAATTAGTAAATTCATAATCCCAATTGTCCATTGCAATCTTTGTTTTAGTATTTCGTAAATAGTTTTATCAAAATTCGTTAGTAACTTTCCATTAGATTGCATCATCTTTTTATTTTCCAAAACACCCTCGTTTTTGTTTCGTTTGTAAATTATATCTTTGCTTTTCATATTTTTGGGCCTTCAGCCAAGTAATATTTCACATTTATTGTAAACTCCGTTCTGGATCCACCACACCGACAATTCTATCACGCCAAAGTACCTCCTGTGTTCTACACAGGCCAGGGCCGGATCCAGGACGGAATTGATATGCCAGGCGTTAACTAGTCGGTATTATCAATTCCAGGAGCAAGGTTCGCACTTCAACATCGACGTGCACCGTTACATCCAGCCACGTCACACCAGCACCGTTCGGGATCCCAACGTTGACCATCTGCTGCGCTCCTCATCCCTGGGCCGCCTACTACCATCGCGGCCATTCACCCAGGAGAGTACCTCACTACCACCGAGGTCAAAGCAAATATCACGTTACACCACGACCCTACAAATTTGTGTGCCTACTCGATGAGCATAGTCGCGGTATCTCTGTGCCCATTTTGGAGTTCCGCAATAAACGTTTTTTACCTTTTATAACATTTAGCATTTTAATTTCAATTCTCCTTTTTTTTCTAAATTTATTTACTTTTTTATTCCACCCCGGCACACTGGCGCCCTTCACGTGGTTGATTTCTGCTTTTACTTTTGTGGTATAGTGTTAGTTTTGTAAGGTGTGTGTTTGTGTTTGTAAAACGTTTTAATTTTTTCTTGGTTTGCAGCAACTGAGGTGAACGCAGCGATTGTACTTATTAGTTGCCACTGTTAGTTGTTGTTAATTTTGTTTCACTTTTTATTTTTGTTTTGATACAATTGGCATAAATATTAGTTTTTTTTTGTTTGTTACATATTTTATAAGATTTGTGCGCATTAGTACAAACTTAAATTTATTTTGTTATTGGTTCATACCTAATCTTTAGAAATTGCTGTTGAAGTATTGTGCGTGCTAGTACATACTTCGCCATTTTGTTTTAGGTATATTTTTGCTTTAAATTTTTAATATTGTACGTTCTAGTACATACTACGAAATTATAAAGCTGCATTCACACCAGTTGCATAATTTTTTAACATTTTTTATTTTTTTTTTGTTTTTGTAAATTTTTATTGATAACAAACCAAAACGTTCTGTTTAGTCCTTTGTAACAGAACGGAGTATTTAATTAGTTTTTTTCTGTTTTTATGTACCATTTACAACTTTCCCCTAATTTTTTTTTGTGGTTATTATAGGGATATTTTATAATATTTACCTAGTTTGTTTATTATATTAATATATAATACGTTTTAATTCATTATTTATTTTATTTAAATATATTTTTACGTAAATATTCTATAGTGCCTTCTGCAATTATAATATGTGTATGTTTGCTTATTACATTCACTCTCACCCATAAGATTATTTTTACTTTTTGCAACCGAGTCATAGGCCGCACTAGGCATATGACTCCATTTTGTGTCAGGCCGCGTCTTGTAGCGTTTAGCTTTGACGCACTAGTCATTAGCGCCTAGTTACAAGACGCTCTTTTGAAAGGTGATGAATGTTAGGAATATGGATGGGCGAATGATACGAATGTATGAAAAGTTGTATGAAAGATGTGCTAGGAAATTGTATAAAAGTAAATTTAATTTGTAAGTACGGATTTTATTTTTAAAATAAAATCCTTACGAGGGAAGCGGGGTAATGTAACGAAGCGTTACATATTTAAGTATTATTTATTTATAATGTTATTTTTTTTACTATTTAAAGTCATATTTTATTAATATTTTATCTAAGTAATGTTATCATAATTATTCAATACTAATTTCCGAACGCGACTTTGCTAGCGTCGGATATTAGTAATGGACGGAACCCGCGGCTTGAAGTTAGTTACTTGTTCTAACCTCATTCAGGCCCGGTGCGCTTCTAGCATCGGGCGTGATGTTTTTTTGTCGCGTTCCAGCGCACTAGTTGGGACGCGACGACTTCCAAAATGCGATTTTTAATGCATAATTAAATAGTATTTAAATTCCGTGCAACATTTCTCCCGTATTAGGGTAAGTTTTTGAATGGTACCTAAAATACGTCATCGTAGTAATTTTCATTGTCATTGTTCATAGTTCTTTTTTATACATTCTTAATTTTGTTCATTTATTAGTGTAATTAGTAAATTCATAATCCCAATTGTCCATTGCAATCTTTGTTTTAGTATTTCGTAAATAGTTTTATCAAAATTCGTTAGTAACTTTCCATTAGATTGCATCATCTTTTTATTTTCCAAAACACCCTCGTTTTTGTTTCGTTTGTAAATTATATCTTTGCTTTTCATATTTTTGGGCCTTCAGCCAAGTAATATTTCACATTTATTGTAAACTCCGTTCTGGATCCACCACACCGACAATTCTATCACGCCAAAGTACCTCCTGTGTTCTACACAGGCCAGGGCCGGATCCAGGACGGAATTGATATGCCAGGCGTTAACTAGTCGGTATTATCAATTCCAGGAGCAAGGTTCGCACTTCAACATCGACGTGCACCGTTACATCCAGCCACGTCACACCAGCACCGTTCGGGATCCCAACGTTGACCATCTGCTGCGCTCCTCATCCCTGGGCCGCCTACTACCATCGCGGCCATTCACCCAGGAGAGTACCTCACTACCACCGAGGTCAAAGCAAATATCACGTTACACCACGACCCTACAAATTTGTGTGCCTACTCGATGAGCATAGTCGCGGTATCTCTGTGCCCATTTTGGAGTTCCGCAATAAACGTTTTTTACCTTTTACCATTTTGCATTTTAATTCCATTTCCCCTTTTCTAAATTATTTATTATTTTTTATTCCACCCCGGCACACCTAGTCTGGTCTGGTGGGAGGCTTCGGCCGTGGCTAGTTACCACCCTACCGGCAAAGACGTGCCGCCAAGCGATTTAGCGTTCCGGTACGATGCCGTGTAGAAACCGAAGGGGTATGGGTTTAATATAACTGCCATGCCCCTAACAGGTTAGCCCGCTACCATCTTAGACTGCATCATCACTTACCATCAGGTGAGATCAAGGGCTAGCTTGTAGTGCATTAAAAAAAAAAACTCTATACTTAATATTATAAAGAGGTAAAGTTTGTGAGTTTGTGACGTTGTAGGGGGTAATCTCTGGATCTACTGAAACCGATTTTGAAAATTCTGGTACCAATAGAAAGCCACATTATTGGTGAGTATCATAGGCTAAATTTAAAAAAACTTATTTCACGCGGACGAAGTCGCGGGCATCTGCTATAGTGCCTAATATTTTAGAAGATAGTTCTTTTTGATGTTATAAAACTTGGGGACCTCTGACTTGGCCTGGAAATATAGTACGTAAGATTTAGCAGGTTATAATCCCACTCATGCTAATTCGCACTTTTTTTAATAGAAATAATTACCCATATTCTTAAGGCGTGTCTCACGACAACACACGGCTTGTTCTTCTATACTTCATCTTTACTATTACTAAAACTCTTTACTAAAACTTATTTACTTAATACTTTAGGCACAAAAGTACTATGCTTTAAGGGCTGCTTTAGTGTGAATTCGTTTAGGTAAGATTGCCATGCGTTATAGCTTTTAGTAGGTATAGACCTTCTGTGTGTGATACTTTACGCACCGCGTTGGCAGTATTTTCAGAAAACAAAATCAACAAAACTCGTTTTAATTTTAGGCCCACCCTTAGCAAACGGTGGTCGCAGGCATAAACGATACAATAAACATAGCCATTCCCGTGAAGCCTTTAAAAATTCTAATAAAATTTAATATTCCAGCAGTCATTTGACACGGCTAGCCTACGGCGCCGTGACCGCGCATGGAAACCACATTTTATTTGATTTCACTTTTTATTCACATCATTTTTATTTCACTTCACTTTTATGCCCATTGTTCAGAATGCATCAAAGCGAAGGCGTGATTTACTGACCCATAAATCAAGTTTCATTCATAAATCACTTTTGTTCCCAATTTATTTTAGAAAGAAAATTCATGTGGCGAATATCGAAATATCGTGTATTATAGATTTCGTGAAGAATACTTTTGCTATTCATGAATATGTCACCGTAAGATTGTAAAAACCGTTAGATTGTAATCTAATTAGCGATTAAACTGTCGACAGATTACAATTTAACGCATAATTTTTCGGTAGATTGTAACCTGTTAAGTATATTAACCCGATAAAAGGCCGGGCACTACCTGATTATTTATGCCGAACCCTAACCTAACCTACAAGAAAGAGACAAGAAAACGTAAATACAATGAATATTTCAAAAATTAACACTCAGAACATTGAACGGTTCACAATCTGTCGACAGTTTACAATATCGCTAGTTAGATTACAATCTAACGGTTTTTACAATCTTACGATGACAAATACATGAATTCTGAACTGATTGAGAACTGGTGGAATAAATTGAGTAGGTGTTTGAAGAAAGCTTTAATTTTATGTGACAGATATCAAGTAACTTTTATAAGCGTACTAGTGGCCCGGTACGTGCTTCGCTACGTATAATTAATCGTTTACAAAAAATGTGATAATTAATGAAGAACCGCTCGACCGATTTTGTGCAAACTTTACATAAACCATCTACTAAATAGTCCGGACAAAGCCTAAATATTTGGTTTGGATAGGTGAGCCCGTTCTTGAGTTATAAAATTACAACGAAAAGTGGCATTGATTTTTAGATATATTGGTTGATTGGGATAGACCTTTCAGCTAGAAATTGACCATCAGGTCTTATACTACATTTTCAAAACTTACATCCAATCTGCAAAGGTATTTGTAGACAATATAGGTTTTTTTATATTTATAGCGTAAGTTAATAAAATATAAATAGCTGCTCGTTTAGTTAAATTTGTGATGTTGTCTCTTTTTGACAAGCTAATTCCAGGGTTGACATAAAAAGGACAATATAGACATGCAAATTCAACGAGTCGGTGCAAGTTGACCTAAAATCCAAAATCCATACTTATAATATAAATGCGAAAGTGTGTCTGTCTGCTTCGCTTTCACCGCCTATCTGTTAAACCGATTTTGATGAAATTTGGTACAGGGACATGTTGTATCCCAGGGAAGGACAAAGGCTACTTTTTATCCCAGAAAATTAAAGAGTTCTCGCGGGTACGAAAAAAACTTAGTCCACGCGGACTAAGTCGCGGGCATCATCTAGTCATTACTAAGATTATAAATGCAAAAGTGTTTGTCTGTTGGTTTGTCCTTCAACCACGGCGCAACGGAGCAACCGATCGACGTGATTTTTGGCATGGGTATTGGGTTTACTTGAGGACCGAGAGTGACATTATACCTAGGCTTCTTTTTAACAGTTCCCGCGGCCGCGGGAATCAAAAAAACTTGAACCACGCGGACGAAGTTGCGGGCATCAGCTAGTGATAAATAATTGCTCTCCAAAAATACTTGTGCAATAAAAGGGGCGACAAAATGATTTCTATTTGCTATTTAATGGCAATACGAAATGCTTATTAGTCAAAGCTCCGCGGCGGCTTCGTGAAAGAGACCAATTAACGCTAAATTGCGCGAGCATTCGACGCTGCAGAAACATTTTCTTTATGTTATATAGAGTACTGCCTCAGTAACATAGCATTGTAGAAATTATACGTTTTGGTTGCTCTTTTATTATATTATGACTCATTAGGAATAATACAAATTTTATACAAGGACTTTTGATTTTTAAAACATACGTCCATTTGTGACTACTTACTTATAAAATATTTACTACGTGTAAAATAGAATAGAATATAATAAAAGGACTTAGCAATTTATAAATTGTGGAAAAAACAATAACATCGCTTACAAGAAAGTTTTTTCGGGCTTCTTTTTCTTATTTAATAAAATAATTTATTTGTAAGAGTGTGGTAAGTACAATTATTAGGTATGTCCTAAAATTATTTGGCTGATACATTCAACTATTTCATTAGTGTGTAAATTATTGTAATAGATCACTTCATAATATTATATCCGATTAACAATTAGATAATTCATTCATCAAAATAATAATACCGACTAATAAAATACAATTCAAATTAAATAGATAGAAATGACGTATATTCACGAGTCTGTAATTTTGTTTAACATATTTTATCACATAATTAATTTCCGCTTAAAACTATTAATATATAGCACTAAGTAACTATTTTTCACCTCGTCGATAAAAAAATAAACATATAATAAAACATGTCAGTTTGGTTCAATGACATTAAAACTCTGCTTACATCATAGATTCCTGTTGAGTGTCCGTCCAAATTACTCTCAAGTACTATTTGCTTCTTAAATCAAAATCAACAACAAAATATGTGATCATTATTACATGCTCTAGCTAGTAGGTATACTATTATATCCTTACTAATATTATAAATGCGTGAGTGTATCTGTCCGTCTGTCTGCTACGATTTCACGGCCCATATTTTCAACCTATTTTGATTGAATTAAGAAAGAGATAAAACTTTTTAAGCTTAAATTAATGAGTTTCCGTGTGAGTTAAAAAAACTCAATCCACGCGTACGAAGTCTACTTCGTAGTCTATTAGTTATGTATTAATTCGTAGTATACTAGTTATGTATTTATTAGCTAGTATTTATAAAGGATTCTGAAAGGCCACTTTCGAAAGTTGCATAAAATGAATGAATAGATAAAGTATCGGCAGACGTAAAATTATTATAAACTTTTCCGAAAGTTGATCGAGAATCCGTTTAATATCACAAAATCAGAATACATTGCAGCAGTTGCCAATCACGGCGTCGATTTCGTCAAACTTTCCGAGCGCAAAGTTACACGCTAACTGCATTTAAACTAGCAAATTGGCTTCCTAACTGGATTGCACGTTTGATTGTACGACGACCTATCTAGGGATACAAACAGCTTTATGTTAGGTGTTTGTGTTATTCAGTAGAAATTCAATACATTTTACAATTCGACGACCTCCGTGGCGCAGTTTAAAGCGCTGTTGCCGTGCTGAGGTCCCGGGTTCGATCCCCGGCAGGGTCAATTTGGGAATTTATAATTTCTGAATTTTCCCTAGTCTGGTCTGGTGGGAGGCTTCGGCCGTGGCTATTTACCACCCTATCGGCAAAGACGTACCGCCAAGCGATTTAGCGTTCCGGTACGATGCCGTGTAGAAACCGAAGGAGTATGGGTTTAATATAACTGCCACGCCCCTAACAGGTTAGCCCGCTACCATCTTAGTCTGCATTATCACTTACCATCAGGTGAGATTGCAGTCAAGGGCTAGCTTGTAGTGGATAAAAAATAAAAATAATAAAACACTTTCTAAACTACCTTTACAGTTATACTTATGCTTTTTTTAGTCAAAATTGTATTCCTAAGATTAAAGTTGACTAATATTTTTTTTTTTTTTTATTAATAATTGAAAAATCGCGTCCTTATGGTTTGTCTAATTTATACAATGATAATTTTGGCTGATACCATATATTTGCATATTACTACTTCAGTCTGCTCACTCTAGTCCTTCACTATTGCTATTCATCTCTCATCTGTCCAAATAATTATCACCCTAAATGGAGAAGTTCACCAATTTTTCTAACAATTTATTATGAAAATTAAGACAAAATAAAACAAAAATATGAAAGAATCATTAAAATATCTCAACAAATGAAAAAGTTATGGAACTTTAAAGTTGCGCTTGCAAGACGGGAGACGTGACGTCATAATTCCCTATTTTAACCGACTTTATAAAGCCAAATAAAAGAAAGCACTTAATTTGTGTGTGAAGATAATTTTGAAGTATTAAATCTCGGCTAGGTATTAAAATTCACTCACAAAATTTCTCACTCGAGTAAGATACAGCAATCGGTGTACATTAAATAATCAAACTTTTAAATCGTCATTTCTCAGTCATTTATTGATGGATTTGAAAAAAAACTACTGATTTATTAGTTTTAATCTATATTTTACTTCTGTTGTGTTAAATTTTTTTTTTATTTTAAATACTAATTTTAATATTTATTCATTTAAAACAAAATTACAAGATATAATAAAAACTTATAGACTAAACGTTAATCTAAAATCCTTATATACCTACTAACAAAAATAAAAATAAAACCCTAATCAAAAAGACCACCCCTGGTTGCCCCTGGGCCAAAGGTACCCATCAAACTTGCAGCATTGCCGCGCTGAATGGCGATGGATAACCTTTGAACCAGGTAGGAACCAGAACGTGGGTCACAGCCCCTTTCCCTCAAACGAGAGCCGATCTGTTTTATAAATTTTTTTGCATCTCCACCCCAGCATCCCATCGTCTCCACCGCCAGTGGGACAAATAAATATTGGCTCAAGAGAGGTGCATATTTGCCCCTCTTCATTATTCTTCTCGACATTATGGATTGAGATCCAAACAAGCAAAAACATAGAATAAGGGTGTTTGGATATTTTTGGCTGAACTGCCTTGTTGGTCTAGCGGTTAGCATAGTCGACTGCGGATCACGAAGTCCTGGTTTCGATTCCCGGTCGGGCATAATTGTTAGGTATTGGGTTTTTCAATTCGGAAATTCTCAGTGCCAGCCCGGAGTCGGAAGTTGGCGGGGTCTCACCCCCGTGCCTCGGAGAGCACGTTAAGTCGTCGGTACCGGTTATTATCACTAACATGATATCTAATATAGTCGTTAAAAGCCCGCATTTTAGCAGCGTGGTGGGTCTAAGCTCTAATTCCCTCTCCTATGAAAGCAGTGGGACGTAAATAGGCTGTAGTGGATATTTTTGTTTGGCGTCTGGCCTAAAAACTACCAACGTTTTTTTTTTTTCAAAGTAGCAACCACGCATGATTCATTTATAAATCAATAGTTCGTATCAATACAAACAAGTATTGGTATGAGACACAATCTTCTCTTTGAACTCAAAACTTTAGACCGACGGTAATGCAATCCCGCATAAAAATACGCAGATCGACAATGAAACGGATATTAAATCCCGCATTAATTTAAAGCCATTTTAAACCATTGTACACAAATATTTTCATTGACCCTGCCCAAAACAAATGATCGATGCATCGGATGAATTCAACGATTATGGGTGCACGGGTGCATGCTCGCGAATAATTCGGCGACGAATAAATTAATAATTTAAAGCCTTTGGTCAAACTTACGCGGCCGGCTAGTTCCCACGAAAACATTTCGCAGGATACCAGTTTCCAGTTTTTCACAGGATGCCGTTCATTGCTGGAGGTGTTTCTATGCGTTCATTCGAGTATCCAATTGCAGGATCCAGTAGAAAGCTAATCTGGCCGCGCGGGATGCGGGATCGGAATTCATCGATCTATTTGGTGGAAAGAGATGTGACTAATGCGTATTTGATGCGTAATTGGTTCATCAGTTTGTAATTGAAGTTTAGTTTAATTATTAGTTTTTTTATCCACTACAAGCTAGCCCTTGACTGCGATCTCACCTGATGGTAAGTGATGATGCAGTCTAAGATGGTAGCGGGCTAACCTGTTAGGGGCATGGCAGTTATATTAAACCCATACCCCTTCGGTTTCTACGCGGCATCGTACCGGAACACCACATCGCTTGGCGATCATCTTTGCCCGTATATAGGATGGTAACTTGCCCCGGCCGAAGCATAGTTATAGTAGACTAGCCCGCGACTTCGTCTGCGTGGAATATTTTTTTTAATCCCACGGGAACTGCTTAATTTTCCGGTATAAAATGTAGAACTATACCCATGCAAAAAAACCCGTCGATCGTGCTTGTTGCGGCGTACTAACAAAGAAAGACGATTCCCCATTTGTAATATTAGTATGATAGCATGATTTTGTCCAAAATAGATTGTATTTGCTTTAGTTTGATAAACAGTGAAATAAATGATAACTTTCTATGTTTATTGCGCCCATAATGCCATAGTTTTACGGATGTCAACACCCATAAATCAACCAGTATCGCACGACAACCGCACGTCCCGTCGCCGATTTATGAAATCCATGGTGTGTGACGAACCATAAAACTGAAATGATTACCATTGATGTTATAGCTTTCGTACAGCCATGTGATCGGAGCATGTGACTTCATTGTAATTCCGTTTGAAACGGGTAATAACTTCTTTTGTTTTATATCTACGGATGTACGGAATCGAAACGCCCGTAGTATATCCAGCTCAGTCAGTGGCGTGCAGTTCATAGAGGCATAAAAGCACTGCTTACCAAAGCCAAGTGGAAATACTTCAATGCTCATTTTTTATCAAAATAGTAGGTAAATTGGTATTCTAACTTGCCTAACCTAGATTCAAACCTTGTGCACGCTTGTGCAGAGACTCGCGGAAGCAGTCGGACCGAGCGGTACTGCTCCGCGTATTTTTAATCTCTAAAAATAAATAATATCGAAGTTATGAAGGCCATTGTGTTATAAGTGCTAAAACTACTGTGTTATCTCGGTTAAACTCGGAAATCCATGAATTAACTCCAAATAGTCGAGTCAAAGTAAAAAATTAAAAGTGAAGTTCAAAATCGCAAGAAAAGTGTTTACACGTACTGACAATACAGGTGTTAAGTGATATAATACTTTAAAAAAAAACAATCAATTAAATACTCAAGAAAGTGTGTGAGCGTTGATAAAAGTGGATATTGTGATTATTTCAAGTAAAAAACACTCAAATAACAAGTAACAATCGCGGGTGATCTGAAAAAATATTAGTGTACCAGTCTCATAGCACATTATTAGGTCGGTTACGACGTCACTATTGTGAGGATTAAGTTCAAAAGTTTCGTCATTATATGCACGGAAGCGATGGACTAGTGGTATAAGGCTCGGCGCAAACGGGCCACCGACCACAGCCACCGGTGGCTGTCGCGCTACTTACACTACTGTAACGCGTGGCCGCCACCTACCACGCGTTTGCAGCGAGTTTATACAAAAAGTATGAAAAATAATGTTAACTGCTTGTCGCCTAGCCACCGGTGGCTGTGGTCGGTGGCCCATTTGCGCCGAGCCTAAGGCTTACTAACCATACTTTTTGTATAAACTCGCTGCAAACGCGTGGTAGGTGGCGGCCACGCGTTACAGTAGTGTAAGTAGCGCGACAGCCACCGGTGGCTGTGGTCGGTGGCCCGTTTGCGCCGAGCCTAACGGTCGGACATAAGGCTATACGTGGATCGATTACACCTCGATACTGACTTTTTTTTTTTTTTTTTTTTTTTCCTCCCATCAAATTGAACAACCAGAATGTCAGACCGCTCCGGTAAATCGGATAGTTACGCAACTGCGCCATCGCGTAAAAGTTCTAGGAAGCTTTGTACGTCAAAAGTTGCCCCCAAAGAGAAAGCACAGCCAAGAGGTGCAACCAAAGACGTAGGAGCAGCGGGAGATGCACAGTACAAAAGTATAACCCAGGGAACTGAGGGTGCAGTTGTGCCGGACATTGTCGTTCTGCCGAGCAAGGACGTCACTCCTGAGCCCACCCCCGGTGCAAATATTTTGGCTATGAGTGCACCCAGGCCTGTGAGTGAGTCCGCAGCGGTTATGTCGACGCCAGATCAAGGAAGGACGGACAAGCCGCGGTCGGATTCAGCCTTGTTGCGCATCAGAACCCAAATCAAAGCTGCTTCAATCGCTAGTAAAGAAGCAAGTATACAAGGAATGTCCGAACCTGAAGATACATGTGAGCAAAATGACTCCATTTTGTCGGAGAGCTCTATAGGCGGAGGAGGAGCCCTGCACGAGATGCCAAGATTCGCAGCGACTCTTCTTCAGAAGACCAAAGCTAAATTGGAAGAGTCCAAGAATCTAAACAGAGAAATCCGGGAATCGGTATGCGATGGTATGCACGGACTATTCGAAATGGTCTTGCGGTTAGCCGACTCACGAAATAGACACATCTCTGAAAAAGAACGATCCAAAGCCTATTATGAACGCCTGCTAGCAAAAATGCAGGCCAAGCATGTGGCGAACCTAGAATCCCTGCACCAGGATATAAACTCAAAGAATGAAATAATTTCTGAAGAGATTAAGAAAACATTTAAAGAGAGCGAGTCGGCACGATGGCTCCTCTACGAGACTGAAGAAAAGCGTAAGGAGCAAGACAGTGCCATCAGACGAATCGCGAATGATCTACACTGCTTAGTGAGCCAGAATGAACGAATCCAAAATAACTGTAGCCCTCCAGCCGAAACCGTTAGAAAAACTTACAGCGAAGTCATAAAAGGGCCAAACAAAATCCACGACTCCGTAAGTGTGGCTCCTACCACAATCTCCACACGAGAGCCAGTAGCGAAGCCACATTACCCACTTTTAGTGGAGTCGGCGGATCCACGTGATACGTGCGAGGACGTGGTAAAGTTAATTAAAACCAACGTCGATGTGATCCAGCTTGGGGTTGGAATAACTTCCTTGCGTAAGCGGAAAAATCAGAAGGTGATAATTGGATGCGACTCAGAAACAAATAGATCAAAAATGGAAACAGCCATCAAAAATTCTGATAAAAAACTAACGGTCTCCCAGATACAAACCAAGAAACCACTCCTGAAACTTATTGGAGTCGTGAAAGATATCACCGATAAACAGATAATCGACGCCATTCTGAATCAAAACACCTCTAGAATTTCATCAGTAAATGATCAAGACATTCATATCAAGGTGGTGCGAAGGCAAAAGGGCAGAACCACAGAATTATCTAACGTCGTTATAGAAGTTTCAGCTCATCTATGGAAACTTCTTAAAGATCAAAAGCTGCGAATTGGATACCAGTTAATAACGGCAATCGACCAGTCACCGATGGTTCAATGTTACCATTGTATGGGATTCGCCCATTTGGCGCGAGAATGCAAAGGCAGCGTCACCTGTGGATACTGCGGCGATAACCATGATACAAGACAATGCCAAAGGCGTAACGATAGTCCAACATGTAGTAACTGCAGAAAACTCGGTACAGAAAACTCCCATGCTGCATATAGCTCAGACTGCCCTGAATGGAAGAAATGGGATAGTATAGCTCGACATTCGATATCTTATTGCTAAGGTTGATACAAGGGATGATACAGGGTCATCGGATAGGTCACCGAAAGTGGGATACAAGATAGCCCAGTGCAACCTGGGGAGGGGTTTAGTTGCAACTCAAGAGTTCATACATGAATCAACCTCCAGGTCTTATACCGCGTTACTCTTACAAGAGCCATATGTAGGGGCATCCGGAATCTTAACAATACCATATCGTACTATCCAACGGTCCACCAATAGAAATAAACCAGTCAAATCCTCCATCGTTGTATTAGATCCTAATATTCAGGTAATAGAAAAATCCAATCTTTTGACAGAGAATATAGTTGGGGCTATACTTGTATTGGGGGGGATGCGTGTAGGCTTAGTATCAATATATTGGGAACCGCAAGAAGACCTGCAACCATACTTTGCACAGCTAGATATTGTACTTAATAATCTCGGCACAGAGCTGGTCGTCATAGGTGGGGACTGTAATGCCAAGAGTCCTTGGTGGGGCCACGATGCGGAGGATGACCGGGGAGCGCAATACACAGACTACTTAGCACAACGGAGTCTCGAGGTCCTCAATGAAGGCTCCACGCCTACCTTCTACACTGTCCGACAGAACACCCCTTACCAGAGCATTGTTGACGTCACGGTGTGCTCGATACCGCTTTTAGATAGAGTTCTAAATTGGAAAGTGGATGTGGATTTCGTTACAACCTCAGACCACAGGGCAATTACCTTTGAAGTGTTCAGTACTAAGCAGGCACAGCAACCAGTACCTAGGAGCTCAACCAGAAAATATAATACCAAGAAAGCAGATTGGATTTTATTCAAAAAAGAGCTAATCAACTTAATGGATGTGTCAGGCGTGACTGTAGACGCAATTAAAGGGGCTAATTCTCCAGAGGAAATCAATTACTTGGTGGAAAGCTACACAAAGTGCATAACACAGGCTTGTGACAACACCATACCTGGCTTACGCCCATTTGTGACAAGAATAATAAACTGGTGGAACAACGATCTTAAAACACTGAAAGTTAAAGTAATTCGCGCTAGGAGGAAAATAAAGAAAGCAAATGCTGCCCGGAAACCATTAGTAATAAAAGACTACTTGGACATCCTTGAGGAATATAAAAAAGCAATACTAATGACCCGTACCAATAGCTGGAAAGAATTTTGTACAGCCCAGGAGAAGGAAACAGTATGGGAAAAAATTTACAGAATACTCCGATATGCGGGAAGAAGTAGCGCGGATATGATGCTGAAGTCAGGTAATACTGACCTCAACCCCCAAGAATCAGCTCAGTTGTTGGTGGAGTCATTCTATACAGTTGATGATCCGAATGAAGATGACGACAATCACAGGAATATAAGGAAGTTATCAAACGAATATGTCGAGAATCTACATAGATTTTTAGGTACAGCCAATCCACCCACACTATTCCAGATGCATGAGCTGGTTGACATTATTGAAAATATTAGTCCTAACAAAGCACCAGGTGACGATGGTTTCACAGCCGATATTTGCAGCGAAGCATTCCGTGCTGAG
Source organism: Erebia aethiops (assembly GCA_923060345.2). Lineage (NCBI taxonomy): Eukaryota > Metazoa > Arthropoda > Insecta > Lepidoptera > Nymphalidae > Erebia > Erebia aethiops. Next base: position 16,554,005 of record OV281091.1, on the reverse strand, counting down.
TCCATATTTCTTTTGGAGCTGATGAACAAATGCTTGTCAATAGGGTATTTTCCCAAGAGTTGGAAAAATGCAACGGTAAAGGTACTAAGGAAACCCGGAAAAGATGATTACACTAAGCCCAAAGCATACAGACCCATCGGACTTCTTCCAATACATGGGAAAATCTTAGAGAAGTTGTTCTGCAATCGTTTGATATGGACCCTCGGTAACGAGAACAAATTAAGCACTAGACAGTATGGCTTTATGCCCCTAAAGAGTACGGAAGATGCTCTGTATGACGCCCTTTCAATAATAAATAGGGGAGTGCAAGAGAAGAAAATAGTAGCACTTGTATCTTTAGACATAGAGGGTGCATTTGATAACGCTTGGTGGCCGAAAATAATCGAGCAGTTAATAAAGAAAAGTTGTGACCCTTATCTTCTTAAACTTATTGCCAGCTACTTTAGCGAAAGAACAGTCACTCTACAGTATGCGGGTTGCAGCGTTAGTAGGGATACGAATAAAGGATGTATCCAGGGTTCCACAGGAGGTCCACTGATGTGGAATATACTTTTGGATCCTCTATTATGGCAAGCTGACAATCTCGACGCGCGTGTGCAAGCTTTTGCTGATGACATCCTTATCATAGCGGCAGACAATAAAACGGAAAATTTAAATGGAAAAGTCAACAAAGCATTAGAATTAGTTGCACAATGGGGCTTACATAACAAAATGCGATTCGCAGCGCAGAAAACTCAAGTTGTTATTGTAACCAATAGACGGAATTTCGACACCCCATGCTTCATGCTAAACAACGTACAGCTAGAAATATCGCCCTCCCTCACTTTACTAGGCTTAACAATTGACCGGAAGTTAAATTTCAGAGAACATTTAGACAAAGTATGCAACAAAGTCACCAGCGTATATAAAGCAGTGTCAAGAGCGGCTAAAGCCACGTGGGGACTCAACCCAGAAATAATAAGACTCATCTATCTTGCTGTAATTGAGCCAACGGTCTTGTATTCAGCGTGTGCTTGGGCTTCCATCTTGAAGAAACAATATGCAAAGAAGTGTCTCAGAAAACTAGCCCGCATGTTCGCAATCAAAATATGCAAAGCCCATAGGACAGTGTCGACCAACGCTAGCATTTTATTAGGCGGCATCATACCATTAGATTTGAGAGTCGAGGAATCTGCTGCTCTTCAAAAGATAAAAAGGGGGGTACCCTTATACATTCTGCCGGATAGGCCAATTGAAATGAGGATAAGCCCCTTCCAGCTACCACATCCTGCTGAAAGAAACCGTATTACATACGAGGTCATTAACACGCCAGAACAAGTAGAGCAAATTCCCAACAATTGGCCAAAATTATTTACGGATGGTAGTAAAATTGATGGAAAAGTGGGAGCAGCCGTCACCTGGTGGCAAGGTGGGCGCGAACTCAAATACCACTCACTTAAGTTAGGAAACCATTGTTCGGTATTTCAAGCCGAACTGATAGCTATTCTACATGCACTCAGATTACTGAACAAGAAAGCTGATAGTGTTAAAGCTAACATTCTAAGTGACTCTAAATCAGCACTCCAGTCAATCGAGGATCCTAAAAATCTACACCCACTAGTGTTCGAAATTCGGAATACTCTTGAAGATCTGAAAAGAGGGAAAGGAGAAGTAAGAATGTTTTGGGTCAAGGCACACACGGGCATACTCGGGAACGAGAGAGCGGATGAAATAGCAAAAAAAGCCGCGCTCACAAAAAGAACCGCTCCCGTATATGACGCGCTCCCGGTCTCTTCGGCAAAGTGGCACATACGACAGGAGACCATCGAAAAATGGCAGAACAGTTACCATCTTGATCCGTGTGGTGCTGTCACCAAGGTATTCTTCCCGGACATCCGGCTGGCCTATAAAACTTTGAAGAAAGTAGCTCTGAACAATCAGTTGGCACAACTTTTTACAGGGCATGGCGGATTTGGAGAATATTTGCATAGGTTCAAACTAAAGAGTTCTCCCGCTTGTATCTGCGATGGTTCTAGCCCGGAGTCAATAATGCACATTTTATGCCAGTGTCCGAGGTATATTAAATGCCGGACAGATGCGGAATTGATTCTGGGATGCACTATCGCAGAAAACAGCTTGCATAACCTGGTCAAGGAAGACGGCAGCAGAGAGGTGTTTCTAAAATTCGCCCTTAACGTAGTTAAAGTTGCTAACAGGGGAAATGGGAGCACCTCTGTGTAGCTGTCGCTTTACCTGTGTACTACAATGGAGGATTGGACTGTCCATAGTTTACTTTGAGGGAAAGATTTTGTTTGTATTTGTTTTTCGTAATAGTTTGCCTGGTTATTAGTATAGTATAGGTTAGTAGTAAAATAGCAAGTTAGAGGTTAGTACTCGTAAGTAATGATTACTTATTAGTGATAAGGTAGACTTAGGAGCTTTAGTTACCTACCTAGTTAGTAGTAGTATAGTAACCTAATTGTTTTAGTACTTACTTAATAGATAATTATTTCCACATAGCTTTTTAAGGTTGTTGGATAATCAATACCAACAGGAATCATCGATAAAAAAAAAAAAAAAAAAAAAAAAAAAAAAAACCTTGTGCACGCCACTTAGGCTCTTAGGGCGGCTTTTTGGCGCGTATAACCTCATGAAAGAACTAGAAGTTTCATTCGCTATAATCCGCCACAGCAGGTAAATCTATATATATGCAGTGTGTATCTTGCACTTGTAGCTTGCGATGTTCACCACACCACGCAAATCTTCCAAATTATTCTCAACGTACGTTTCACTCCGACACCGGAGCATGTTCAGGAGATGTTGACTTGCTTATAAGCTCGTATACTACTGACTCAGTACTACCACAGAATAGGTAATAGTACGCTGGTACTACTATGACTACTACTGACCCACAGGTTCGTGCGAACACGCTGGAATAAGCGCGGTTTTATAAAGCGCAAAATAAGGCGCGCGTGAAACCGCGTAGCCGGTACGAGCTTATTTATACACGCAAAAAAATACGCTTATCTGAAACCGCCCTTATACCATCGCTGAAAGCATTATTATTTTAATATTGCAGTTTTATATGACGTACCTTGACAGACTTAAAATATTATTAATATAATAATTCTGAAACAAGACTCAACCATGTTATAATGATACTGCTTTAAGCGAGTGTAGTAAGCGCCCTGATGGAACTGTGGTGTAGAAATAAATAAAACTAGATGTTGCCCGCGCAGGTAAAAAGTTTTTGAATTAATTGGATTTTCCGAGTTATAAAATATTGTCAGACAGACAATTACGTTATAATAATGACTAATTTGTTCCTTTCTTTGTTACAGGTACATACATCAGATTATTGTTACTATAAGTAGTAAGTACACAACGAGAATCGAACTTTACAAAGTAGGTAAACATAATTGAACACTGAAAAATTCTGCAAAAGAAAATAGATGGCAATTGGCAACCCGCGCCATCGACCGAATCCGTGGTCAAGGGGTTAGCAGTATTATTTCAAAAAGTCAGTTTCATGTCACGTACCTTGACGTCCATAGAATAAGGATTATAATTCTAAAACGAGAACGTCAACAGTATTAAAACGATACGGGTTTAAACGATGATAGTCCTCAGACCTCTAACCACTAAGACAGTGGCGTGCACAGGGTTTTGGCCTAGGGTAAGCACTAGGGCACGCAGTGCTCGTTATCGTATACCTACGTCATACATTAGGTAAATTGTAATCGGCGGTTATATAGAACACGAGCACACACTACGTGTGAATTTAAAAGTGGCCTTATTCGGTATTCCTAGTCTACATTATTCACATTTCTAGGTCCAGGGTTTGGGCTGGGCGTTGACGAGTCAGAGCGTGAGTCAAGACCTCAGACCAAGGTCATCATGACCGCGAAAAGCTAACTCCTGCTGCCCCAGAAAGCAAACAATATCAATTAGGCGCTGAAAAATATTTCTATTACGATCTACCTTTGCATTATGCATTTCGATATTTAATTTATACTGGCTGTTTAAACATGTTTCTATACGCGCTTTACCAAATGCATTTAATTTTAAAATTGAATCTAGATGTTTCTCTGACATATTATGTTTTTTAGCTGCTTTATGAAAGTTATTAAGATCGGAATATCCCTTATCAATCCATACCGAACGGCTATTACAAAATAAGACGCATGGAAAACAAAACAAACTATTAGTGTGCACACAGCCACATAGCCAGTTAAAAGAATCGTAATAATTGACGTGAAATACTCGAGTTACCTTTTTACTTTTTTTTTGTGATAATTGTAACAAAGGTACGCACCTCCCTTTGCGAATAATATCTAATTTTGCAGTATAGGGAAAGCAAATAAAATTTTGTCTAAGTACCTTTTGTAAACACACAGCGCCTATACAGATTTCACACGAATAATCTTCCATTTTCAAAATAATAATTTTATGAATTCGTTCTATGAATAAACCTTTACACAAACTTTGAAAGTCACAATTCACAAATCCGATTGCTTTTTAATAATTACTTCACTTACTTAAATCCACAAAAACTTTATAATTCACAAATTAAATCAAAACACTGTACACTTTTTTTATTTTTTATTTATTTAACTGGTTTAACGGCTCTGGATTCCAGTCCTTCTGAGCCACACTGTACACCGGTACGAAAGGAAACAATTACTAGAATACAAATATGGCGTAAAAAAGTTACTGTCTAGTGTCTATAATTATTTGAGTCAAAAATCACTTTTAATTAAATGTTAACAAAGAATCTTGAATTTTCTTTACGAGTTTTACTAATTAAATTAACATTTAATATTATCATCATTTTCTATGTATATTCTAGGGCTATAAAATGTTTTTTTTTTTTAAATCGGACTAGTCTTTGTTTATTTTATTGAATTCAGACGAAAACATTACGTGCCTTTTTCGATCTTAATATTTTAAAAATATAAAACCGTACTTAGATTTAAGGAAACAATCTGAATAATTTAAACTAAATTTAAATAAGTTTATAGTTAAAAGAAATCAAACTACTTATTTCGATTATAGAAAATAAAACATTCGTTTGTTATTACTTTCGAGCGCGCGCGGTTTTAAAATACAATCTAGGGTATATTCCGATATGCACTATGAGCTCAGTAAGGTGTGACGTCAATTTAATTTAATTTAGTATACTGCGAAGCCGTTCCTTTATAGTTACCTATACTGGTTACTATGATTGGTTGGTATTAAACGGAACGCAGTCCAGTATCTATCTATCCATCATCTATGTTTTTTGGCGCTGTTTTAACGTGAAAATAAGAAAGAAAGATGTTTTAGAAGAAAATATTGTTTTTATAGTAATCTAATGCATAAAAACTTTATAAGCGAATTACTAATGAGGTTATGTACGTTAAACGTGATGAAATTATTTCGACAAATAATTGTATATTAATAATTAGTCAATGGTGCAAGCCGTTAAATTTCTAGAGTCTAGACGCTGTTGATCACATGATCAAAGCACTGAGAGTACCTTACTTCGAAAACGCCAGTGCTCCAGTACGAAAATGGCGACGATTTATGACGTCATATATTACCCTAGGATACTGCGGCAGTATTCTGTCAGTCCATAATAGAACGAATTTCTTCCCAGTACGAGCACTGGAACAGTGCTCCCAGTGTATATCGGAACCTACCCCTAGACGGCAGACGCTTACGGCGGCTTGTGATTGGTCAAAGGTGAACCCTGGCGATTGTCCAATCACAAGCCAATAAGCTCTGCCTCTTAAGCGCGTAATTTATTCATAATTCCGAGTAGAATCATGAATGAATGACGCGAATAGAGTAAAGATATTTTCCTACGATGACGCGCAAAAGAAGCAGATAGTTCGTAAGCTTTTCGGCTTCGCGCGATCTCTTCTAACGATAGATGGCGTTCATCGGTTGTCACTTATTTGACGCCAGTTACGCCGTGCGGGAACTAGGTGTCGTTATTTGAAGGAGTGGGCTTAGAAATTAGAATGAACTTTATTTTCAATATTTTGTAAGGCCGGGGTATAATTTACTAGGGTAAGCAGTGCTTTTATGCCTCTATGCTCTGCACGCCACTGCACTAAGATATTTATATATACTTACCACGAGTTTATACGTAATAACTATCTATAGGTGGGAATATTTTTTATATTCAAGCAAGCCAGACCAACAAATCTCATCTTACTGGGAGGCACGTCAGAACCGAGAGGCACTTGGGGTAAGATTAATGCGCCATTAAGACGGCAGAATAAATATTTGATGTACACCAACCACGCCCCACACCGAGTAAATGTGACCACCGATGCATAATACTAATATAATAATATATCTACTCAATTTCGACGAATTCATCCCCACTCTATGCTAATATTTTTTTTTTTAATTAATGGATAGAAGCAGGTGCTCGTACTTTGCGAAAGTTCATGATAATCAGACTTAACAAGAAGGTCAAGAAGGACCAACAAGAATTAATAAATTCGCACGGGTTTTTCAAAAACTTAAATCCACGCGAATAAAGTCGCGGGCTTAAGCTTTTAAAAATAATATGGTTTTTGACCGAGCGAAGCGAAGGTCTCTGAGTCTTCTTGAGTGAATTTGCACTTGTCCGTCCGTCCGTCCGTCCGTCTGCCAGAGCATTATAACTTCTGAATTATACTGAACGTAAATACTTCAGCTTTAAATATAATATGTAAACCGATGGCCTTCCGCCGAATATGGCTTAAAAAGTTATAAAAATCTTTATTTCAGGGGGGCTCTCATAAATTTTTCCCCTAAAACTGACGAAATGGGAGGCTTTCAAAGTGGTGATTTTCTAACGTCCAAAGTTGACCTCAGAACTCTAAATTTTCTGATAGGCTGAGCCTGAAATTTGATCAATTATTTGAATTATATCTTGTACTTGAACAACAAATACTAAAATTAGATAAATATTATAAGGAAACGAAATTATTTAATTTTTCAGTTTCAGTATTTTAACCGAACTTCACAATGATGTCAATAGATGGCGCTGCGAGATCTTGGAATTAGCGTGAAAGTTGCTTACATAGTATTCCGTGCATAGTACCATCAACTTACAGTGAGTGCGTGTGCGGTGTGGTGTGACTTTATATTTCTTGACAACAAAGTTAAAAATGCAAATGCCAGATATTCTCGTAATATTATTATTTGTGTTGGTACAAGGACGCGGAATAGTCTGTTCTGTATTTAAATCAGTTAAACCGAGTTTCGTGAGCCGTAGTGATGTACCCCCTCGTAACAAGTTGAGTGTTCGTAACTCGTTTTATCCGTGCTTAGTTCGATTTTCTGTAACTCGATTCAACTCGGAAACTTTTCTACATTGTTTTACGTATGAGCTGAATAATAATGTTAAACGTCTGTTACGTCCATCACTAACTTTTGCCTGCAATCTAGCGAGCGTATATTATTTTGATAAATTGAATCAAATGCACATTATATGTATTTCGATCTTAATTTTTATATCTGAAGTTTCATATTTACTTTATTAAAATACTAGCTGATGCTCGCGACTTTGTCCGCGTGGAATGAAACTCCTCAATTTTCCTATGTCACTCTCTCTCCCTATACCCATGCAAAAAAACACGTCTATCCGTTGCTCAGTTGTAGCGTGATTGAAGGACAAACCAACAAACAAACACACTTTCGCATTTATAATATTAGTATGATGTCATTTATTATTTCGTATGAACTTCGTTTTTACAGCAAATACGTAATTGTATAAATTAATCGCAAAGTAAAAAAAGATTATTTTAAGAACAGTAAATTTTTGACAGTGGAACCTTTTTGTGGATGGTCATTCTGCGCCCAAACCCTTTTTTCTACACTCAAGCCTCTTCCTTTATTAAAATACCTAATTACCTAAAAATATCTAAGTACCTTTTAAAATTTCTGTAATCTCAAAATTGTTTAGGCAAATTCGGTCTTCTCGGGTCGCAGTAGAATTAATTCAGACTGGAGCTCTAAACATTCAACTCAATAAAATCTCAAACGTTCATCCCTCAACACCGCTGGGCCGGGTTTTGGCGCCATCTACATGCAAATTGTCTCGGGAAGTTTGCAGCGATATTTGGGAGGGAATGACATTTGACGTGGTTGTGTGGCACTGTGATATTTTCACATGACCTTATATGAATTTATACTGTGTATGCTAAGACGGCGTGGGCGTACAACGTAATATTATATTTTACCAAATCTTGATATCAGGTTCTGTTGAGTAGAAAGAAAGATGGGCCAGGACAAAGCACGAATGTATTTCGCCACTTACCTACTGCTGGCTGTTCGGTGCTTCTGGGGTACCCCGGTGATGTCTATGTCTCCACAGGTCTTCGGCTATTTTAAGCTAGCACTGGCACTTGATGATAGTTGGATTACATCACGCCGATTTATGGAGAAACGGTAATTTGCGTACGCGCCTAATGTTGGTAAACGAGAGAAATAAATTTTTTCTGACAGGATTTTTATATAAAATGCAGCCATTCTAGAAACATTGTGTGAAGTAAACACAAAAATAAACGATCAAAGGTAACAGAATGCTTTTGACATCTCGTTTTGAATCCCTTGGATCAAAATTCTCGAGATCCAACATCCAATCAACGTCAAATTCCCGAAAATTTATCAGAAACAAAACGCGTCGTCTAAAACGAGCAAAAAACGAAAACACTCGTAATTATTTGCCGTTTCTGCTTGTGACAGCACAGATTTGAGTATAAATCTAAGAAGGAGTATTAAAAATAAATAAGGGGAGGTCGCGGCGAACCGCGAGGCGGATGTTTGTCCGGCTTTTAGTGATGTTTGCTTCTGGTTTTGACGTAGGCGACAAATGTAGCATTAACCACGCCGTGGTTAATATTATGACTTTATGAGCTGTCACCGGCATCGAATAAACAAGCGATAATAGGTATTATATAGCTATTCGTCTAATGAAAATAACTACCAGGCTTTGATTATGTTATCATACTTTTCATACTAATATGTATTATAAATGAGAAAGTATGTTTGTAAGTTGGTTTGTTGGTAAGTCCTTCGATCACGCCGCAACAAAGCAACGGATCGACGTGATTTTTTTCATGGATATAGTTTAGAATCTTTGGAATGACATAGGCTCCTTTTTATCCCGGAAAATAAAGGAGTTCCCGTGGGAATTAAAATAAGTTATTCCAAGCGGACGAAGTCGCGGGCATCAGCAAGTATCATAATAAAGCTGTCACTGGAATCGAATAAAAAAGCAATAATATAGTTCATCTGATGAAAATAACTACTACTTATTTTCATTGTATACGTAAATACTCTCGTGTATTTATTAGGTCCTTTCAGTGCTAAATATAAGAATGCAATTAAAAGATGATCAGACTTGATCATCTTTTAACATTTTTCCTGAAAACGTTTCACGTTTTACGTCAGCTCCGGCAACATTCTGTCAGTCTGCAGCGTGTCTACGCCATATACAAAATCTCGCACTAGAGTAGTGCCTATAGTGGGAGATTTTCTTCCCATTCGATCGCGACAACGTTAATTACCATATTTTGTATGGAATTGTCAACCGCTTGACAACTGGCTCTCGATAAATTCCATATGTCACCGTAAGATTGTAATAACCGTTAGATTATAATATAACGTTTTTTATCTCGATAGATTATAAACTGTCGACAGATTGTGAACCGTAACATACTGCTTACAATTTAACGCGTTATTTTTCGGTAAATTGTAATATATTAGGTATATTAACCCGATAGAACCTAAGTGCTAAGTACCTGAATATTCATGTCAAACCCTAACCTAACCTATAGTTCGCGCGCGAGTTGAATGCAGAGTAAATGTAAGTGTCACCATACATTTACTCTGCATTCAACTCGCGCGCGAACTGTACAAGAAAGAGACAAGAAAACGTAAAAACTATAAATATTTCATAAATTAATACTCAGAACATTGAACGGTTCACAATCTTTCGACAGTTTATAAGCTAACGGGATATAAACCGTTAGATTATAATCTAACGGATTTTAGAATCTTACGGTGACACATATAAATGATAGCTAACGTCGCGATCGAATTCGTAAAAAGACTCCGCCGGCTGAGCGCCTTCCGGTCTGGAACTGGTACACACATTAAAAGTGCAGGACTTATAATGTGTGTACCAGTTCCGATAAGCCACATTTCATACAAAAAATTCGAACCCCTTTTATTAATGATCGTGATCAGATTTGATGATCATCATGATAAAGACCGTTAACACCTTGTTTGTCATCATCATAAATGCCTACTGTAAATACTTCGTTTGAGTAAAAAAAATTCATTCTTTGAAGAAAACACGATAAAATAAAAGGATCCACCACCACTACAGCCTATTAATGTCCCACTGGGCACAGGCCTCCACTCTCATAGGAGTGAGGGAATTAGAGCTTAGACCCACCACGCTGCTCCAATGCGGGTTGGCGGGCTTTAACGACTATTATCATGTTAGTGATAATAACCGGGACTGACGGCTTAAAGTGCTCTCCGAGGCACGGGGGTGAAACACCGCCAACTTCCAACTTCGGGCTGGCACTGAGAAGTTCTTAATTGAAAAACCCAATACCAATTTTTATGCCCGACCGGGAATCGAACCCAGGACCTCGTGATCCGCAGTCGACTATGCTAACCGCTAGACCAACGAGGCAGTAAATAAAAAAAAAAGGATCATATCTTGCTTATGGCTATTGAATAATGATCAAGTTAAGCTGCTTAACTGTGTAAACAGCCCCCCATTGTGTGGCTTAATAAGCTTAATATGCTAATTAGTATTAATTATGATAATACAGGACGTATTGATATTAATAATAATATATTATGTGAAACTCCATCGCCCACTGTGTGACCCTAAGAATTCTTATGAGGCCCATAGTTAGTGGACACAGATACAATTACCGTGACCAAGTCTCGCATCCGCATGTCATCTGGCAACACGCATTGATCGAAGACTTTGGGTCTTTAGACACTGAGGAATTTTGGACGAGAAGACACTTCGAAGATTCCCGAACGCTGTCCAGCCGAGTTGGATTCTGCGGATGATTCCTTCTAGAAAAAAAATTATACGTAAGTAAGAATACAAATAAAAGAACGAGTATCAAATAGCAGACACATTGCCTACCATCCTACCAACGACTTTAAGAAAGGCAGGCGTTAAATGTAATACTCGCCTACTGCCCTTAATACTATAAGACGTTTACTACAATATTGATCCTGGTATAATGGAATTATGAGTTTGTTGACTCGGTTTACTTACTGACACCTTTGCATATTAAATTCTTACCTACGGGATGTTTTGTCAAATGAAAACTTCTTTAGCCGCGTTGAGCACTTTTTGGTAGGTAGACATGGTCCGCGTCACCGACATGCTCGCGTTAAATATACTACATTCGTAATTAAACTCCGTCTTCGTTTTAGGGTTTGTATTTAATTTTTTTTTTTAAAGATTTCGCTTCCATCTGCAGTTTTTTTGTACCCATGAAAGCGCACGGTCTTACGGTTTTGCCAAAATTACCAGTGATCGATAATGTGCAGTTTCCAAGTACGCAAAAAATTTAATTTAAATAAATATTTCCCTTCAATCCGCACGGTTCAAGTAGTTTCGGCGACATCTTACGAAAAACTGATATTAATAGTAGTATATTATTATAATATTAGCAAATAAAAATACTTTATTCGGTTGCATTTTGTTTTTGCTATACGTATATAAAAATTGACATGAAAATAGATAGAAACAAATGATCAGAAATTCATCACATCAAAATTCAGTGAGGTTAATCACTGCGAACTAAAGGGTTAACGTCATACAAAAACATTACTTATCTTGGTTAAAAATATACTTTCAATTGGTTTGTGAGTCTATATCTACCTTTATTAGTCAAGTAGGTATTAATGCAAGTAATCTGGTAATTATTTACGCCGATAACACTTGTCTATTGTCCCGGGAATCCGGTTTACACGGCAAACAGGGCAGGTGAGTGTTAATGACATGTTAGGTTGCGATGATAATCGAGAGGACATTGTTTGACCAGCCGCCTAGTGTGTGGGGGAGCCTACAATGGTACCTACATAAACGACACGTATGTACTATGACTATGAATCATACTAATATTATAAATGCGAAAGTGTGTTTGTGTGGTGGTTTTTTGGTTTATTGGTTTGTTGGTTTGTCCTTCAATCAAGCCGCAACGGAGCAACGGATCGACGTGATTTTTGGCATGAGTATAGTTGAGGACCTGGAGAGTGACATAGGCTACCTTTTATCCCGGAAAATTAAGGAGTTCCCGCGTGAATCAAAAAACTTGAACCACGCGGACGAAGTCGCGGGCATCAGTTACTATATAGCTGAACATAATTAATAATTATTACGTAAACTAGCTGAAGGCCGCTACTTCGTCCGCGTGGGTTGAGGCTTTTTTGGTTCCCGCGGGAACTCTTAAATTTTCCGGGATAAAGATTGCAAGTTTAATAAAATCTTGTAAAAATACTCAAATCCATAATTCCATACTAACTAATATTATAAATTAGATGATGCCCGCGACTTCGTCCGCGTGGCTTAAGTTTTTTTGATTCCCGCGGGAATTCCTTAATTTTCCGGGAAAAAAGTAGGCTATGTCCTTCCCCGGGATAGAACCTATCCCTGTTCCAAATTTCATCAAAATCGGTTAAACGGTTGGGCCGTGAAAGCGTAGCAGACAGACAGACAGACACACTTTCACATCCATTCTAATATTATAAATGCGAAAGTGTGTCTGTCTGTATGTATGTGGTAAATTTTAATAATTTAGTATAGTATTGAGGCCATCTTTAGACTAAGCTAAAATTGCAGCTTTAAATCTAGTTCTGTCCTTTTCCGCAGGGAATATTATGAAAGGGTTAGCAATATTTTTAATGCTGTGATTTAATTTTGTTTAGAGATTGTGAACAACAGAATCAGCCCCATTATATACCTATAATATCAACTCCATTATAAAAACATCAAATCCAACTTCCTGGAACTCTGTGCAAGAATATAAAGGGAATTTTATCGAGATTATGTCCTTTTGATTCCTGCGCGTAGCTCCAGACGAGTTCTTTTGAAGTCTGTTTCATATCGCGCGGGTCCAAATTGGATGATGGAATCTCTTTATGTTCGCGGATTAGTTTCAGACTTTTAATATTCAGTGAGTTTGCTTAAGGAAGTTAAGGTACCGAGTTTCCTTAAAATCAAATATTTTCTTGAATTTTAAACTAGAGTATTGTCGCGACTTCCTCCGCGTTGTTTAAGTTTTTTTGATTCTCCTAATTTTTCGGGATAAAAAGTACGTAGGCTATCTCACTAACCAGGTCCTCAAACCCACAAACAATGGTAATAAAAGCTTGTAGTAAAAATTCTTTTAAAAAACCGACTTCCAAAGTCACTGTAAAGTTAAAAATAATTTTGATTTCTACACATACCTAATATGTTGAAGTCTGACGCCTGAAGCCTGACGCGTCAACTTTATCTTTATTACACCCGCCCGACTTCAATATAGTGTGTAGAAATCAATTTTTTTTTTACTATACAGTAGCTATGGAAGTCGGTTTTTTAAAAGATTTTTATTTTTAACTTTTTAGTTCATGAAGTCCATGCTCGGTGCCTTCACAAAAAAAGATACGCGCCGAATTGAGAACCTCCTCCTTTTTTATAAGTCAAATAAACTCGAATGTATAATAATAAACATTGTATTAAATACTCAGCGTAATATAAAGTGACGGTCATTATCAAGGTTTCAGTGGTGATATGCAAAAATAGCGAAACGTGCCTGCGCATGAATTGAACTTTTCGTAAAGTTCAGAATTCGCAAATTTGTTAATTGTTCTGTCAGCCTTTTCACCTGTTAACCCTTGAAAATGGACACCTACATTTTGTTCCTTTTGCTGTGAAGTTTAAAATTCACCGTGTTTTTTATTATAAAAATGTTTGTCTGACCTATCAGGAATTAACATTGTGCCTCATACTGCTTTTTTAAATTTTGGTTTTAAGCCATCAATCTTGGGTTACCTAATTGTTATTTTTTTAACTAACCAACTATCAGATTATTATGTTTTAAAATAATTATTTTCCCACTAGCTGAGGCTCGCGACTTCGTCCGCGTGGATTGAGGCTTTTTGGTGCCCGCGGGAACTCTTTAATTATTCGGGATAAAAAGTCATGTGTTATTCCAGACTATAATCTATCTCTGTGCCAAATCTCAACCAGATCCGTTCAGCCGGTCTGGCGTGATTGAGTAACAAACATCCATCCATCCATCCAAACTTTCGCATTTATAATATTAGTATTAGTATAGATTTCATCGCAAACCTGTAAAACTAAATCCAGTAAAGTAAAATCAAATACTAGTAAAGTTATAGAAATTGATATTGTGAAGCCGCAAAAACCATGCATTTCTCGAGTAAGCCAAACAAATGATATCTATAACATTTCGCCACTAGCTTAGCATAAAAAACGCACGCGGAATGCGCCATTCAATAACCATAAACACAAATTTTGCTTACACACCATCCAGGGGTAAAGGATGTGCGAAAGAGACAACAATTCTTATTCCCTGAAGGGTAACAGAGAGAAAAAATCACATAATTTCCGCACGTCTTCCGCAGAAGTTATTTAGTGCGACCTTCGCGGTAGCATCGTCAAATATTTTAAAGAGTTTTCAACATTTGGTTGAGTTGCGTGCTTTTTTATTTCGTTTAGGATTATTAGGTATCATTGTAGAGACACGCAATGTGTTTTATGTTGTAATCTAATATTTGTTGTAATATAACACATGTGAACTTGCTACAAACATCGCTTGCATCCTGGAGACTGATAAAAGCTACTTTTATCTCGGGAAATCAAAGAGTTCCCAAAGTATTTTTCTAAAACCTCCATCATACGACATATTGTGCATTACAATATGTCTGTTAAAGCTAGCTAGATATAAGATGAGCTAAGAATCCATCAGAAAATCGGTTTTTATTATACCGGAAATTGTGGCTTTCTCAGAACCTGTCACTTTGCAGTGGTTAATATATAATACCTCTTATTCTAGCTGAAATTCAGTCTATTATTTTAAAATGAACCTTTGTCATTCATAACAATGTGCCAGTGTAAGGCAGTTGACATTCAGCGAACAAAGCGACCAATGAGCCGTCAGAGGCCAAAAGCCGAATGCCGAATTTACGATTCAGCTTATAAACCCAGTAATTCGACAACTGCGATTTTATTGCCAACGCTTCTGGCTCGAAATGAAATCGACGTTTATTTCTAGTAATATTTTCCACAGCCTTTGCGCAGTCGACAAATGTGGGAAATAGTTTTAATAAAAAAATATAAATTTACTTTTAAACGACTAGTGCGTCAAAGGAATAAAAGTATTCCAATTTTTAATTTATCAAAAACGTTACCTTTTTTTTTTTTTTTTTTAAATATATAGGCTAGCGCTTGGCTGCAATCAGACTTGCATGCAAGAGGTGATGCAGCCTAAGGTGGAGCGCGCTTGCCTAGAAGATGCCTATTCACTCTTGATTTGAAGGTACCTATATTAAAAGAGGATGCCTTGCGGTTCGATAATAAAAATTTGTTATTTACAAGTGCGATGAAAAGTTATTTGTAATCTAATTTTTACTATAACAAAATTTAAACATTATTTTCCGTAGATATTCGAACGTTTACAGATCGCACGAAAAACGGAAACCATATTTTTTGGGCGCTACGATGCATGGATAGACCTAGATATACACACAGTTATACACCCCTCGTCCGTCAGGGGTGAAAAAAGTTATCAATATAGTTTAACCAAGTCGTTATTCAAAAGATCATTATTTTCATTGTCATTGAACTGTACTCTATAAATAGAGTAGCTGACCTACCCTCACTTTCACAGTTTTAATAATCCATGCTAACTCAAACTCGAACTCATATTTTTTATTCAAATAAACTTATAAGTGCTTTTGAATCGTTGAGTGAATTGGTTCAGAATGCCATTCCTACCAAAAAGAACCCGCAAGAAACTCGGTGGTTGCTTGATTGAACAAAATTCTAAGCTAGATCTACCTCACCCAAGAAATCCTGCGTGCCAAATCTCAAGTAAATATCTAGACCAAGTTGTAGTTGTACCGTAGGTGATATGTCATTTTGCTTTTCTTTTTGTATTCTCCCGCCCACCCGCGGTTTCCCTCCCGTGGGTAAAAAAAGAGTAAAATAAAGTAAAGTTGTGGCAGTTCAAAAAATCTAGCTTTATTCTTTGTCTACATTAAAAATCACCTCACGACAGGTTTTGACGACCTCCGTGGCGCAGTGTTGAGCGCTGTTGTCTTAACGTGCGGAGGTCCCGGGTTCGATCCCCGGCAGAGTTAATTTGGGCATTTATAGTTTCTGAATTTTCCCTGCTCTGGCCTGCGTTCCAGTACGATGCCGTGTAGAAACCGATGATGGACTTAATATAACTAACATGTTAGTCCGCTGCCATCTTAGTCTAAATCATCAGTCATCATCCATCAGGTGAGATCGCAGTCAAGGGCTAACTTGTAGTGGATAAAAAAGGGAACCACTGTGAAAACATGAAAATAAGACCTAAACCCGTCTAGACAGGCTGGACGAAAGATACGAAACATATTGGCACATGGTTCCATTGGTTGAAGCAGTCAGCTGGCAAGAACCAAGATACAATTCCGACTGACTGACTCTCAATAGTGCGGATTGGGCCATCAAAAGCGCGTTTAATAGTTTAGAAAGAATTTTCCAGACAGACCGGACAAAACGTACCATCCTATTTCAAACCGGAATGATTTGTGTTTAGGATAGGTACAGAAACCAGATATGCTAACTAAATAATTAACTTTATTAATTAATGTACCTATTTACATTATCTGTATCTAGATTAAACATTATGGATATGCGATTTTGCTTGATATTAGAAACGGAGCCATATCTAATCCTAATTTACAATCTAAAATGCAGCGACCCTACCCGATGCTAGGTAGGTAGGAAGATCTAAGTTTTCATAATTATAGCTACTATAATAAAGGGTTGTCTGGAGATCACTTTTAGTGATAAAACCGCCTATGCGCAGTTGTTTTTTTCTTTTTCTTAGTTTACTTCATTATTATTTTTTATGTTTTGTGTGGCATTAAAAAAATTATCTATCTTCGGGAGTCTGTCCAAAGTCGCTAGGGTTTTTTGTTTTAATAATAAACTGAAACATTTTAGTTAGGCTGTTAAAGCAAAAACATCCACGTACATCTTTTTGTTTGTGTAACAACTAAATCCATTTTGAAACGAGTTTATTGTTAGTAAAATTGATAAAATCATACAAAAACGTGTACATTTCTTCATAGTTGCAAAACGTTCTATGATCGGAAAGACAGAAGGCACGTTACAGAAAGATGCACGAAATAGAAATTTGATCAAACACTGCACTGATGTGCACAATAAAAAAAAGATACAATACGAAACGATCAGTTCTCTGAATCTTGTGTGGATTGGTCCATTAAAAGAGCGTGTAAATTGTTTCGTATTTCGGAAATGAAAACCTCAAAAGCCTTAAATCCGCCTCGACTCTCGAGTCTAGACAGACTGTGAAGAGGATAGAAAATATACCCGTAATAGCAAATAATTCCATTCGATCAAGCACTGATGCGTGCAAAGCTAAGGTACAATTCGACTTATACCCGGTTGTATTGATGCAGCCATTAAAAGAGCGCGTAAAAACGTTTTATCAGCGTAGTAAAAAGTTTAAAAAGCTGGCTTACTTCGAAATTTGAAAATCAATATTGATATTTGGAAATTATTGATAAAACGAATAAAAACTTTAAAAACTTATTTACAACATAGGAGACAGAAAAAAATCAATTATTTAAAAAAAAATATAATCATTATTTTTGAGGCTCTCAAATCTCAAAATCTCCGTCAACATTTTTATAAAACAGCTCAAATGTTTTATTTCTATTTCCCTGTACATTTTAAAAATTACCGATGTATTTGAAAGTTAAACGAAATCCATCAATAACAATCTCTTTTTAAGTTAAAGTAAACATGCTAACATGGCATGTAAAGCTCCCAAGATGCTTAGATCGCCTAGATCCAGCCAGACTGACTGGAAGTTACAAAATCGATGTCCGCGTAATCTCGCGCGCCAACAGTGCTTGGCTGGCACATGCCCGCGAGATATAATTCCGATCTACTGGTTTTCAATAGTGGCGTCCGAGCCACGGGAAACGCGATTTAAGCCTTTTATTTTTCCATGTTTTTATTAAAATAAAGCTCTCAAGACGCTGATCGCCTAGATCCAGCCACACTGACTGGAAGTTACAAAATCGATGTCCGCGTAATCTCGCGCGCAAACAGTGCTTGGCTGGCACATGCCCGCGAGATACAATTCCGATCTACTGGTTTTCAATAGTGGCGTCCGGGCCACTGGAAACGCGATTTAGGTCTTTTATTCTTTCGATTGTGTGAGTCTGTCGCAGCTAGTTATAGTAACCGAAAAAATCCGCGATGCGATTTAGGGTTTAATATATACAGGATCTGAAATATTCTTTCACTAGCTGATGCGCGCGACTTCGTCCGCGTGGAATAAGTTTTTTTAATGCCCACGGGAACTCCTCAATTCTGCGGGATAAAAAGTTGCACATTTGATTCTCCAGGTCCTCAACCATATCCATGCAAAAAATCACGTTGATCCGTTGCTCTTTTGCGGCGTGATTGAAGGACAAACTAACAAATAAACACACTTTCGCATTAACAATATTAGTATGACTATTACTGACGAACATTTAGGTATGTACCTAATATTTTCCGGTACCACAATATTGATTCTGTTCCCATACATGGAAATAGCTTCAGGAAGAAAGGTTGGAACTCATTTCACTTAGGCATAGATCCTCCAAACTTTCAAGGTTCGTCGGACAGCAGTTAAGGCTGTATAATGTGTATCAGTCACTTTTTGTCGTGGTACTTTTTTATACGTATAAGATGTTTTAATCGCACATTTAATGACCGTAACCTCAGAAGCAGAGTTCCAGAGCCACTAGATATGAGAGCTGTTCAGTGTTTCCACGCGGCTAGAGAGAGGACTCGAGAGTGGTCAAAAGCCTGTGTGCATTTCCCATTAAAATAGTGTGTACTATCTATACTAATATTATAAATGCGAAATTTTGGATGTATGGATGGATGGATGTATGGATGGATGTTTGTTACTCAATCACGCCAGAACGGCTGAACGGATCTGGATGAAATTTGGCACAGAGGTAGATTATAGTCTGGAGTATACTTTTTATACCGGGAAATTAAGGAGTTCCCGTGGGAATTAAAAAAACTTCAATCCACGCGGACGAAGTCGCGGGCATCTAGTCTATATACTTTAATGTTGCTACCTGAGACTCATCCGTTGTCCTAGGTGACAACAGAAGAAAGAAAGAAAGAAAGAAAGAAAGAAAACACATTTATTCACAAATGGTGTTACAGACAAACATCTGTCATACATAGCTGTACACACAAATTTATGTTTGTCTGTGACACCACCCGGAATGGGTGTACAGCTCAGCCGTATGCCCAGCATCATACATACAAATGCATGCATGAAGCTGGACGCTGATTTTCAGCTGTGACCCGGGTGACGTCACAGCCAACGGATAACTGTATAAACTATACAAAATACTATAAAACAATTAACACATCCTTAATTCACTACAAACCTAAGTCAAAGTATTTACATAAGTGTTATTCATATTAAAGGCAAAAGCAAGAGAATCAACAAACAACATATTATGTAAGTAAATATTAAAGAAATATATACAGATATTAAAACGATCTTAAATATATAATTATAAACAGATATATTAATTAAGAATATATTATATAATACAAGATAACATGCAAATAAATTAAATCAATTATACGCCGTATGTGCTACAAATTAAAATACATCTACTTTCAAAACTATTTATTAAATACCTAACTATATAATCGATATATCAACAGCGACATTTTCATGTTCCATTTGTTTCATCAAAATATACTGTTTTAATTTACGCCTAAAAGTATACTTACTGCGGCATTCCCGAATAGGTGGAGGGATATTGTTCCAACATCGGGTCGCCGCATATTTAAAACTGCCCCTAAACGCAGCTGAGCAATGTTGCGGAACACTTAAAGGCTTACGTGCACCTCTGAAATGATCTCGGCCCTCGTACATTCTTCCCAGCTTATCATAAATGTAGGATGGTCTACCACTTCTAAAAACTCCGAAAAGTAAGCTCGCAAGGTGTAACTTCCTCCGAGATCTCATTTTTAGAAGCTTATGTTTATTTAAATAAGGTGTAATATGAGTTCTAGGAGGGATGCCGAAACAGAATCGTGCACACGCGTTCTGTACTCGCTGAACCAGCTTGCTCGTTCTGATCAGCAAACGAGGACCATAGACCACATCAGCATAGTTAAGCTTAGATAAAATTAAAGCTTCCACCAGCCGAATCCGCACATCCTGGCTAATATATTTACGGATCTTGTATAAAATTTTTAACCGAAAGAAGCAGTTTCGCACTACCGTGGCTACATGTTTTTCGAACCTTAAGTCCGAGTCCATAAGCAAACCTAAGTTACGGGCTTCAAACACACGCTCCAACGCATTACCCATTAAACAAACGCTGGCCGAGTTAAAATTAATTTTATTAATTTGTGCTCTAGTTCCAAAAAATATATGCTTAGATTTACGGGGATTGAGAACCAACGAGTTACTCTCCGACCAGTCCGCTATTCGCTGAAGATCTTCATTTACCATCTGAACTGCGTGTTGGTATTCACTAGGTTCAAAAGAGTAGTATACCTGTAAATCGTCAGCATATATATGAAATTTACAATTTTTAATAGTCTTAACAATGTCAGCACTATATAAAATAAATAAAAGCGGACCTAATATTGACCCTTGAGGAACACCACGGGTTACCTCCGCAACATCGGAAAAGCATTTCTTTCCATCTTCCTGCGTAACTTCTACATACTGCGTCCTATTGCTTAAATAGCTATTGAACCATTTCACCGTATTTATATCGAAGCCATAATACGATAATTTTGACAGTAACAACGCTA
The DNA here is from genome assembly GCA_923060345.2 of Erebia aethiops. Classification (NCBI taxonomy): domain Eukaryota; kingdom Metazoa; phylum Arthropoda; class Insecta; order Lepidoptera; family Nymphalidae; genus Erebia; species Erebia aethiops. The sequence goes on along the minus strand of OV281091.1, from coordinate 16,532,899 downwards.
TATTTATACTGAAGAGACGCGATACGCCATAGAAAATGACAAACTTGTCATGAAGGAACCAGAAGTTTAATTCGCTATAATCCGCGATAACAGGAAAATCAGTTTCAGTTTCACTTTCTTTATTATTGCTAATCTATGTGGTACAGTTTTTTTTTAATGCAGTTAGGTACTTAGTGTGAATTAAACTTCTGGTTCCGTCACAATGATGGACTTCCGCAAAGTAACGCCTGCCTCTATCCGATATGACAAACTTGTCTACGCGATAACGTAGGTAGGCCACGTGAAGGGTCAGCCAAGTACTGTATGATACCGTCGCGTCGCGTCGTATTGAGTCGCGGTGTCGCGTTTGTCGCTTATGTAGGACAACGGCAAAAAAACTATTCTCAGATTCTAAACAACTATTATACAGCTATGTTTAGAATCGTATGCCTATAAGTTTTTGGCCTTATGAAGTGGTTTAGACTCGCAAGAAACGACATTTTAATAAATACCTAATACATACCTATAAATATTTTTTCTACATGAAAACTACACAAATGTGATTCGTAAACATGAAAATTACACGAAACCAAGATTAAATCATAAAATTTTATTTTTCCTCTTACAGTGTATTTTCCAACTTCCTTTATCAGTTCGCTTGCAACTCGCTGTGGTTCTCATTTTGCAGTTTCCACGTAGTTTTTTTGCCGGACACAAAGGACCGCTCAACTCAGTAAGCTTAGCATGAAATTTTACACCTCGCAAACGTTGGTAAGGTCCTAGCGGCGAAATACAATGACGTCAAAGTAAATTGGACCTTTCAGTTATATAAATCCAAGAGCCCATCGGCATGTTCGGCCCATCTGTTCAAACGATTTTGATAAGGTAGGTTGCATCACGGGTAAGGGCACAGCCTACTTTTTACCTTGGGAAATTGAAGAGTTCTCACGGAAATCAAGGAACCATAATCAACGTGGACGAAGCTTAGTCGTGGGCACCGTCTAATTTAAAATTAAAATAAAAACAGTACCAAATATTTTAATTTCGCAGCGGTTTCATTTAGAGTGTAGAGAGGCAGAACTTGATTCTAAAACAAGACTGGTAAAGTACATTTTACTTTAACTCGAGTGTATTTGGACCATCGAGTTCTATCATCGTTGGTGATTCATATAAAATCTCATACTAGTCATACAGCTCTGGAGTCAATGTTGGAGCGGCGTGAACGCCCGGGATACTCCAGACTTATTCGCGACGTTAATTTAAAACAAAATTTTGCTGTATGTGAATTTAACTTTTTAGCTTGAGATAGAATGTTAACAAGATTTCTTTATTGTGACACAGACGTTTGAAGTTTGAACAGCGAAGTGTCGTAAACCAGTCTGTCCTTTTATGTGAACTAGCTTCTCCCCTACAAAGAAATAATAAAATAGTATCTTCCACTAGCTGATGGAATAAGTTTTTTAATTCCCACGAGAATTTATAAATTTTCCGGGATAAAAAGTAGCCAATGTCCCTCTCCAGTATCCAGGTCCTCAACCACACCCATGCAAAAAATCACGTCGATCCGTTGCTCTTTTGCAGCGTGATTGAAGGGCAAACCTACAAACAAACCCACTTCCACATTTATAATATTTCTATGATTAAAAGTCATCAAAATACCTGTTCTATGTATAGGTACCTACTGAGATCCTTATCTTGACCTTTTTAAAACATCCCTTAAAAGTATCATTATTTAGTTAAACAGTTGTACAGTGGTATGAAGTCAGTTCATAGAGGCATTAAATCATAATTCATAATTTTTATTTTGCCAAATTCTTTTTTCAAATTGTGTTGTATTGTTTGCCAAATCACTGCTTACCCTAGATGAAAATGCTTTTAGTGATTAAGACCTATCTTCTTAAAAATTTTTGCCCTGTCCTCGAATCCTGTGCATGCCACTCTACGTACACCTATGTATCAAAGATACACATAGCTTGAAAATCTGTTTAATACTACTAAATAGATAAAGAACAGTACATCATCAAGCAATGTAAACTCAGGTTCAGTCACCAGCAATCACAATTTGAAAGCGCACAGTGTCCCGTTCAATTGTTTCAGTAATTGCACTCCGCTTGAGCACAACTCAGCGGCGAATGGAGTCTATACGTCAGGCTGTCTGTCGCCAATATCGTGGAGGATAAATATTTGCTCGCGTTTAACCTGACATGTCTACCTGTACTACCGACTCTATAGAAACCTTTATAACATTTTACATTTACCTACTAGCTGTTAGTGAACTTTTAGCGATCGGTTTACAGCGACATATTATGTAGAAAAGTTTGTTGTGGGCTCTTCTGGACGCGTTTGGCACCCTCGTAGCTTCAGTTTTACGATACCGTAATTGATTATCACCATCATGTATTATAATTTTTGGACGTCAATAAGTGTCCAGTGTACCTAAATTGAATAAATAAATGTTGACTGATTGAAAACTTACCAATTATGATTAAGTATGAAGTCAGTGACGTTAGTGGCGGGTGAAAAAAAGAGCAACTGCTGAGTTTCTTGCCGGCTCTTCTCAGCAGAATCTGCTTTCCGAACCGAAGCATAAGAGACACCTGTATGTCCTACATGTTTGAAATAAATTGAATTGCAGAGGATCGTGTTTGGTGGCGCACTCTCGAAAAGGCTTATGTCCAGCAGTGGATGCATACCGGCTGATGGATGGCACGCTAATTATCGTCGACGATAAATATTTACTCCAGTTTAAACTGAAAAGTAGTTATTACCTCCGTTAGAAAACGTTACAACTTTTACCAGCTTTTGACTTTTCTACGGTTTAAACTTTTTTCGGGTGTGGTTTGTGTGGATTCAAATAATTTTACGTATTGAATTTTTGGTGTAAAGTTTTCAAGCACTCCCGGAATATAACACTAAAGATTCGCGGCGCGGCACGTAGCGGCAAGTATTCTTTGTATGAGGTTGTATGGAGCTGAGCCCACTTAATCGACGCGGCATGGAGGTGAATTGCGCGATGCGGCTCTGTACAAACTCATACAAATAATATTTGCCGCTACGAGCCGCACTGCTGCGTTCCGTGCTGCTCCGTGCATCTCAAGTAGGGCTACACCTTATAGGAGGAGTATAGAGAATGAAAATATCTTAATCCACGCGGAAAAATTCGCGTTTATCATCTAGTTAGGTATAATACTCATTGCCATGACTAGCCACAAGTACCTACATGATATGTCGGTACACAGGCTTGCAGGCAGACGTGCGAATTCCCCAACCGCGCCTCAGCAAACTCCGTCTATTTGCTGGGGCGTACAGCCACAACCACATTACTAATTAATGGCCAAGTTTCACTACATGATAATTATATACGAAATTGCAAAGGTAAAGCTACATACTCAGACTTACTTTTTTTTTAATGTTCCATCTTCCAAGACTTCACTTACGTGTAGTTCATGACAAGAAATTACAGGTTCTACTGAATCTTATCGAACTATATTATCTAATTACGTGATGCCCGCGTCTTCCGCGCAGATTAAGAAATTTCGTCAAAATTGGTTGAAAAACTGGGTTGTGAAAGCGTAGTAGACAGACAGACGGGCAGACAGACACACTTTCGCATTTATAATTAAATATTAGTATGGATTTACTTTAAAATTATTGATCTTTTGCATTTAAAACTCACAAACAAAGAGTATTAAAAGCTTTTCTGAATTTCTTTTCGCTTTCCTTTTTTTAAAAACCACTAGAATCTAATTGGCCGTTTAAGTAGAATGCTGGTAGTTCGTACATAAACATAGGGGATTACTTATCTATCCGGAGATACGGGGAACGGCCACGTACGACGGATTTACGGGGTACCCCGCACCCGTGACCCCGTAACTCTAGTCCCGATGCGGTACGGGAATCTTTTGATACGGATTGCGATGTATTTTACGAGTAGTTTGGTGAAATGTGTGATAACCCTGATAAAATATCAGCATTTAGTGTTATAGCGCTGATAGCCTAGTAAGTAGTTAAAACTTTTCGTAGTCCGAAGTACGATTTTTGACTCCGAAGCAACCCGACCAGGACCAGAGAAATATCAGAAACTAGATGATTCTTCGTCCGCGTAGATTAGAATTGTTTGATTCCTGCGGGAACTCTTTGATTTTCCAGTATAAAAAGTAGCCTATGTCCTTCCCCGGGATACAACCTACCCCTGTACCAAATTTCATCCAAATAGGTTGAATGAATGAGCCGTGAAAGCGTAGCAGACAGACAGACAGACACACTTTTGCATTTATAATATTAGTATAGATTATAAATTCCCAATTTCACCCTACCGGGGTTGAACCCGGGACCTTGTATATCACAGAGCGCTCATCACTGCGCCAGGCAGGTCGGTAAAATCGAACGATCCCCAGGCACTATTTATTTTCGGAGTTACGTGCGTTTTAAGGAATTAGATATCACAGTAAAGGAAGGCATCGTTAGGCCACACAAAATTAGTGCTAAAAAGACTTTTAGACATGTTAGGCATATTTCCTTCCAACTAAGCGTAAATTTTCTGCTAGGTTTGAAGTGTCGACCTTTCGGATGTCAGTTCGCTCCTTTATTCAATACATGGTCAATAAGAGAGAACCAAATTGTTGCTTCCAGTTTAAAGTTTCGAATTTTTGTTGAATGAAATACTTGAAATTTCGTAGTTAAAACTAACAAACATAAAACAATCAATATTCAACAAATACCGTGAATATGTAGCGAACGCGGAATATTGAAAACTGCTGCCGAATCGCAACGGACGAAAAATAATGGAACGTTCACAGCTCGCTGCGTCGCTGCACCGTAGTTATGGAAACCGAACGATCTCCTATGACATGCTGCCTCCCTGGTACTGACAGTTTCCAAATTATGTTGGAGTTTCTTGTTTCCACGACAACAATACTCGTGAAAACCAAATCTCTTAAAAATTCCGAAGAGGTTTCAGATTTGAGACAGAATTAAATAGGGCTAAACATGTTTTCCAGGAAAAGTTGTAAAAGAATTAATTTAGTTCGATTTTTTAAATGAATTAAAATAAAATGAAACAGGCAGGTGGGAATAAATTTTCCGGGATAAAAAGTAGCCTATGTACTACAGCTACTATGTATGTGCAGAGTATAATCTATCTGTTTGCCAAGTTCCATCCAGATCCGTTCAGCCGTTCCGGCGTAATTGAGTAACAAACATCCATCCATCCACCGGAAACCGGAAAATTAAAAAGTTCCAGCGGGAACCAAAAACCTCTATCCACGCGGACGAAGTCGCCGGCATCAGCTAATTCTATTGTATTAAATTCCATAGCGTGACCTACTAACAATTATTTACACAGCAAGAACTAAGGTATATAGAGTAAATAAAGCTATAGCCTCGACCCCCGTAGTCACTCGTTTACGGCGGAACTTTTTATTGTTCCCGTTTAAAAGTGCCTATAAACTTGCTCCTCGTAAATCTGGCTTTGAGGCTGATGGTTACGAATGTAATGGACTTCAATCTTTTTACTATTCGCATGTAATGGCACGATATAATTGGAAATAAATGGTATATTTGTTAAGAGTTGTAACTTGTAACGCAATAATTCAAAAATGTATGAAACTAAATACTTGCCGGCACGTCACTACTACGTAGAGTCCGGGTTGTTAGAAGTCCCTAGGGATGTGTTTGATTTTCCGGGATAAACAGTATCCCGTCTCTGTCATCAGAATGAAAGCTATCTCTGTGCCAAATTCCGTCAAGATCGGTTTAGCAATAGGCATGATGACTGATTTTGAAAAATGGTCAGATTATGTTCGGAAGTATCTACTATTTCGAAAAAATATCTTATTTTAGCAGAAAAACAAGGTTTGGTAGATAATATTAGCATTTGAAATTTTAATTTTAAAATTCACGCCAAAACGCTGCCCGGTGTCATGGCGTCGTTTGTGACGTCACTATTATTTTTACCAATGTACTCTGTGCAATGTGCAGTAAGCAATAGTGTGCTTGTCAGAGCTCGAAAACAACAGTAAAAACAAATTATTGTGACGTCATTCGCTTCTTGGTGTTTTAACCAATATGGCGGATTGCTGTATTTTATAATTTTATTTTATCAAAATAAATAGCAATCTCACTCGAAATAGAAAAATAAATACGTTTTTTATAATCCATGAATCCTATTTTATTAGATAAATTCATAATTTCATTGATTCTTGGTTACTGTCATCATGCCTATTCAACCATGAAAAGGTAACAAACGTAGCTGTTATTATCGCATCCATATTTAATCCATACTAATATAATTATAAATGCGAAAGTGTATCTGTTTGTCTGCTACGCTTTTACAGATCTTTTCAATCGATTTTGACGAAATTTGGTACAGAGATAGATTGCATCCTGGGAAAGGCCATAGGATCCCGGAAAATTAAGGAGTTCCCGCGGGAATAAAAAATCTTAATCAACGCGGACGAAGTCGCGGGCATCATCTAGTAGTTTACAAATGATTTGGTAGTATGAAAGTATAGCTTTTAGCTTTTTCTAAATTACTGTTTCATTATTGATACTGTAAGCTTGGTAGTAGAAAATAAATATCATAGAATCGCTTGAGAACCACTTAGTTACCTACCTTGCAAGTTTCCAAGAACAGTTTTGAAACTTACTTAACTTTGCATAGAGTTCATCATTCAAGTTTTGCTTCCTGAATCTTGTCGGCTAGTTCTAAGTTGAGTCAACAACTCAAAACGGTCGTAGAGTTAGTTGTAACACCGGTTCTCTGCACCAGATGTCATATCTCATGGAAAATCTATTACTTACCATAAGTTATAATACGTTTATGTAGATATTTAGCTATTAATTTATAGAAAAAAATCTACAGTTAGGTGTTAATAATGTCTAAAGAAATTAAAAAGCTAATCAAATCAGACTTATAATAATTGGTCTGGTATAAATAAACTCTGAGTGATAATTATTGCGATCGATCAAATAAATTTAATAAAGTGAGAGAGAGAGAGAGTACATTATGGTACAAGTGTGTAATGTTGGTGATTACCGCTGAGGCGCCATTGAGACCCGAGCCGTTAGGTGAGGGTCTTAAAATAACCGAGGACGGTAATCATCAATACACACGTGTATCATACGACGTTTTTCAACACACTTGTGAAGAAAATAATACTAAAAATAATTTTATTTACTTGGACAAAATAAAATAAAAGCTCTATAACTCACTTGTGAATAATAGCAATGGAAAAGACACAGTTGGTTGATTGATTATAGGTATCATTTTGTGCCTAATTGCGGTGAAATTAGAGCCACTTTATGAGCAAGTGTGTTGAAAAGTATATTATTTAATAATTGAGTCCGAAAGAGACCACTTACAATAAGCGACTATACCTACTGTTTTATCTTAGGTTTCAGTTCGTAGTAGGTACAAACCTGTTAAAACAGGTAACAATTCCCCACGCTCCGTGTATCTCAATACACGGAGCGGCGAGGCACGTAGCCGCAAATATTATTTGTGCGAGGCAGCGTCGCGCAGTTCATCTCCGTGCCGTGTCGCTCAAGTCGGCTCAGCTCCATACAACCTCATGCAAATAATACTTGCCACTACCGCGCTTCCGTAGTGGGGCTAGACCTTTAAACACGCCTTTAGTTGTTTATCTAGCAAACAACAAGACAAGACAAGTCTAAAGGCATTTTTTCAAATGTCTTCAAATCTCACAATAGCATTCAAGACGGTGAAGCATTTTCTTTTCTTCCTCAATATTCAGGACCCCATGTATTCATGGTAGGCGCTTTTCACATTGACTGGATGAATGTAGGACTTCTGAGCGCTATTGTAACTTTTGTTGCGTTATGAGCGTGGATTTATTGTGAAATTGCAATTGTGTACGAAACTATTATGAGACTACAGAAGTTATTTTTTGTTCGCATGGTTTGATTGCAGAAATATTATAGAACTAAATATTATGTTGTTAATGCAAGCATTACTGTGCTCGATTGCTCGTTCCAAAGCTTCATAAAGGATAGTATCCACTATCCAAACTATCAATTTTTATTACGCGTGTCTGTCTGTTTGTTACCTTTTCGCGGACCATCGGTTTAACAGATTTCGACGACATTTAGCCAGGCGCAGATCAGACGTAGATCAGACGTATCCCAAGACGGACATTTATCCTGGAAGATCAAACTCAGACGAGATTTTTGGGGCGGTTTCAGACTTGCGTGTTTTATTGTGCATATAAAGCTTGTATCGGTTTACGCGCTTACCTTTTGTCCTTAGAGCGACAGAAGTGATGCCCCGGGACGCGACGTTAGAGAAATTAGGTATATCTACGTTGTCGCGTAGATACGTCGGTCATTTTCAATGGCGTCGTATTACCCACAACCGCACAAATGGCGACTAATAGGGAACTAGGACTAATAACAGTTAACGTTTAAAAATAAACTCACCTTTTTTGATACTGTCAAGTCAGCTTTCTGAACACAACCAGTGCGTATCTTCTCTCTCGGCTTTTTAAACGCTTTGTCGATGCAAATGCCGCGAGTACCCTTGTCGCAGCGATCGTGCTTGCACTGCTGGCTTGTGTGAAAGCTCCTCGCTTTCAGCGCCGGCCGTTACGTACGCACAGCATGTTCGAGAGGAAATGAATTAATACGACCACCGCACACGGCGTGGATTTATATTGCCACTGTGATACTATTGTAAGCTTTTATCGGTTTTTTTTTTGTATTTTTGCATCAATGTTGCCGGAGTGAGCAGCTATGGCCGAACCCAGTTTTTCACGAACTGGAAAAGATTTCCCTGAGTATAGTAGTAGAACTATTTTAAATAAGGCTATTTAATTTTCCAGAAAAACATCAGCAAGATACCTTCCTAAGCTAAAATAAGAGAGCTAGATTCCATAAAGAACGGTTTGTGATAGATCACTTTTAGTAATAAGACCGCCGTTGCGCACGCATTGTTTTTTGTATTTGGGTTATAATTTAGTTGTATGTTTTTTGTGGCTATCTATATAGATACTGGCTGAATGATTCCCATTTGAATAATACCTATTGAACCCTATTCCCTGTCCGTTTAGCGCTTTAGGAGATCAACGCTTCGACTGTACTCATGTACATTACTAGATAATATCCACGGCTTAACCCCGACTAACCTATCTCTGTGCCAAATGCTATTAAAATCGGTTGAATAGATGAACCATGAAACCAAGAAAACAGACATATTATGCACTTTTTATCATTCATTATAATAATTTGAGTTGAATTTTTTAGGGAAGTAACCAGCAAGTAATTGCTGGACGTCACAATGCAGTATTTCAAACAAAATCCTATACTAAGAGCGCGTTTTGAAGCTCGAAGCACTTGATTTGACTAGTTGCCAAATACCCAATTAGATTTATTTTTTTATCCACTACAAGCTAGCCCTTGACTGCGATCACACCTGATGGTAAGTGATGATGCAGTCTAAGATGGTAGCGGGCTAACCTGTTAGGGGCATGGCAGTTATATTAAACCCATACCCCTTCGGTTTCTACACGGCATCGTACCGGAACGCTAAATCGCTTGGCGGCACGTCTTTGCCGGTAGGGTGGTAAAATTGCCACAGCCGAAGCCTCCCACCAGGCCAGACCAGGGAAAATGCAGAAATTATAAATTCCCAAATTGACCCTGCCGGGGATCGAACCCGGGACCTCCGCACGTTAACAGCGCTACACACTCCGCCACGGAAGTCGTCAAAATTATTATAGATTACCTGCTTAGTTACGATTACTTTTCTCTAATGCAATGTTGATGAACATCCCATAGACCGTTAAATTAGACGTTAACCGCAGGCTAGTTAGGGCTTGCAAACAATACGCCCGCGCCGTGTTGATTCAATTCGTAGACGGCGACCAGCGCTGTAGGTGACACGCTCACTGAACACTGAACAGTGATTTTTTTTTTTTTTTTTTTTTTTTTTTATTTGGGCCATAAAACTGGTAACAATCATGTCTTAACTTATACTTAGTGATCAACTGTTTACGCTCCAACTTGCCAGTTTGACAGGCAAGCTAATATTTAGGCACAGAATACTATACATTATTGATTTAGGCATACAATTTAAACATAACCCTGTGCGTTCCGCAGTCGGGTAAAAAGGTTTACTATGTTAAGTCTATTCAAATGGAAAATTCAGCTATTTTTCGTCTGCCTTAAAGTCTGATCAGGTCATGTTATATGCCACTTGACCAATAATAGTGGGAGTATCTACGAACTTGTCGGCTTTATATTCCCATCACTATTGGTCAAGTGGCATATAATATGACGTTATCATTTAGTACTTAACATACCACTAGAACTTATCTCTAGACATAGAACAGGTTCTATTATATTTCATATTAAATATTTCATACATCATTTTTCAACAAAACATGGGAGTTAAAATCAGTTAAGTACATAATAATATATGTTTGAAGTAGGTAACTAAGACGGTATCTACAAGAAAATCCCTATACTTGATACCACATCCCCCAAACGACTATCGTAAGCTGGATCGTTAAGAGCATCCAATTTATGTCAGTGTGTATGTCAAAGTATACGCTAAGACGGGAGCTGCGGTCAAGGCGCGCCCTACCAAGCTCCAAAAGAACCATTCAAACCAGACCCCACTCTTACCGCCAACCCTTTTTACTCCCATCAAAAAACAACGGACACAAACTAAAAGAGCAGCTCAAGTTAAACTGGCTTAGTCTTCAGACACGACCACTTCAAGGCCCTATTTGATACTCAAGTGAAACCTCTTAGAAATCCTTCAAGAGGCTTAAATTAACAGGGAGGGAATATCTATGCGTAGCACTCATCTAGCCAATTATAAATGGCCTCGGATTTACACTAATTTGTATACGCTAAAGGCTCAAGTTAAGTAGATGCTTGTAACGTCAATAAATAAGAAGCATTAGAACCACTCGTGAATGATGTTTCAGTCGCCATTTTGAGCCGATTTTGGTGGAATTTTGGTAATGGAAACATTAATTATTTCTCGGTCTGATTTGAATTGGTTGTGTAATTAAATCCGATGTTTAATTAATATTATTCGACACGGAATTTACGAGTGTGCAATATTGTGCGAATACATACGTATTTTTGGTTATTGAACAATGGAGGCATTTACCTACGGAATTTTAGATCTATAGGGTCTCATTTACCGATGTAATAATTATTGACTGGTATTTTTAAGATTTTTCATTTTCTTCGTGCCTAGATATCTTCACGCATACCGTTTTTTTTACTTTTTTTATGTGTTAAAAGCGCTCCATTAATCTTGCAGATTGTAAAGACTTGAATATACACTACGCGCGTCGGTACATGTCCAACGCGACTCCAAGAAGCTGTAATACTTTAAAGAACAACGCTACGAAAGCGTTCACGTTGCAAACCACGCGTAGCAACCGTGTTGCTCTGCTTTCACACTTTCTACTATATTGTGCTTTCTATATGTTCATTTCATTCAAACGTACGCGCGCGTTCTGTGTGACTTTATGTTGTGCGGTTTTCATCACAATTTATTTTATTATTATATTTTTTTAGTTATTCGTATACACATGCCTTATAAGAATAGTAGCGAATGCCCGCGACTTCGTCTGCGTGGGTTGAGGTTTTTTGGTTCCCGCGGGACCTCCTTCATTTTCCGGGATAAAAAGTAGCCTATATACTATTACAGACTATAATCTATCTCTGTGCCAAATTTCAGCCAGATCCGTTCAGCCGTAACAAACATCCATACATCCATCCATACATCCAAACATCCATCCAAACTTTCACATTTATAATATTAGTAAGATAAGATCTCTACCCATACCTCCTCAGCCTCATTTCTAAGCCATTTTAAGTAGCGAAATAAAACCTTTTAATATAAATACAAAAGTACCACTTCGTCCTTATGATCATCCCTGATCCCTATTTTTCCCCGAATACCTCGCTAAATACCACGCCTTTTCCGTGTATCTCTGCTGCGACGTTAATACTGCCCGGATTGCGGTATTGGGTAGCAGGAGATTTTCCTACCCACACATAGTGTTAGAATTAAGATTGAGGATAGTAAATGTACAAGACGAATGTACACACACAGGGATTTAAGTGAGTTTTCTAGAGACATATAGCTCTTCTGTTCTCTGTTGTATGAGCTAACCTGTAATGTACCTACTTATACAGTTTGAGTATTTTTTTAACAATTGATATTACATCCTAGCATCAAAAGAGACTGCAGATTTTGTAAAAAAAAATCACAGATTTCGCAGTCGTCGCCGCAAGAATCGGAGCATTGCAAATGAATACAAAAATTTACGTTTTTTGTATTTTTCAAAACTGTGATAACAATTCACTCTATCCTAATTATAATAATGTCAAATTATATGTCAATGCAATGCATGATCATGAAATTATATATACGTAAAAAGAAAATACATTAAAGGCAATTAGTAACTAAAAGACAAACTCGGTGTCTCGAAAATTCTAAGCATTTTATAGCACGAAAGTATCACGTCACCCGCAGAACTCCAGCCACATTAATTACTCTTCCCAAAGCATTTTGTTCCCTACACTTTGTTCCCGCCAATCTTCATTAAATTTATACCACAAAATTGGTAGAGCTGTATTATTGGAGAAGAAGTAACAATACATAGTTAAAACTATTATACTTAGTTTATCTATACTCTATATGTACCTATACTAATATTATGAATGCGAAAGTTGGGATGGATGCCAAGCTTTAGCGTTCCGGTACGATGCCGTGTAGAAACCGAACAGGGGTATGGGTTTAATATAACCCCTAACAGGTTAGCCCGCTAAAATCAGATCGCAGTCAAGGGCTAACTTGTAGTGGATAATAAAAAGGATGATGTTTGTTTGTTACTCAATCACGCCAGAACAGCTTAACGGATCTGGAAATTTTGCACAGGGATAGATTATAGTCTGGAATAACACATAGGCTATCCACGCGGACGAAGTCGCGGGCATCAAGTAGCATATATTAAACTCCAAAATAATTAATAGTTTTATTTTAATAGTCTATGCAATTTTCTAGAAAAAGTGTATACGTACTAATATTATAATAACAGACTGTTTGTTGGTTTATCCCTCAATCTCGCCGAAATAAAAACGGGATCGACATATTTTTCATGCAGATATAAATAAGGAGGATTTTCTCAGGATTATAAATCCATGCGGACGAAGTCGCTCGCATTATCTAGTCTACTAGTATAATTTTTTATCTACTACAAGTTGGCCCTTGACTGCGATCTCACCTGATGGTAAGTGATGATGCAGTCTAAGATGGTAGCGGGCTAACCTGTTAGGGGCATGGTAGTCATATTAAACCTCTTTTCGGATTGTACACGACATCGTACTGGAACGCTAAATCGCTTGGCGGCACGTCTTTGACGGTATGGTGCTAACTAGCTACGGCCAAAGCATCTCACCAGGTACAGACCAGGGAACATTCAGAAATTATAAATTCCCAAATTGACCCTGCCGGGGTTCGAACCCAGGACCTCCGCACGTTAAGACAACAGCGCTACACACTGCGCCACGGAGGTCGTCAAAATGACGAAATCACAGCCAAGCCTTTTCGTCAAAGTATACAATTTCACAGGAAATTTTCGTGTTCCAACTTGCACAATATAAAGTTAAACGTCCTTTGAATAAATTCCTCGCTACGGCGGCGCTTTCAGAGCATTCTGGAACAATGTTCATACATTTTTGCTGAAAGACTCGCTTTAACATACTCAATCCAAAAGAGAAAAATGTTACTTTATGTGTAACTTTAACTAATTTATTGAAGCCTTTTCAGTAGCAAAATACTTTCATCTGTTTTTAAAACAAGACTTTAGTACAACATGTTATTTTAGTTTCAATAAAAACTCTCAGCGCACGAGCCCGGAGTAAGGAAGTTGGCGGTGTTTCACCCCCGTGCCTCGGAGAGCACGTAAAGCCGTCGATCCTACGCCTGGTCTCTCTTCGGACGTGTCGGATTTTCCGTCCCATCGGGCTATGAGAGTAAAGGAATAGAGAGTGCACCTGTGGATCTACACATGCTTGTGCACTATAATATCTCCCGCGCAGATGATTAATCTCACTGGAGATAGTCCGCCATGGCAGGAATTCGGTCAGATGGACATTATCTTTAATTTCGCGGACAAGCATCCATTTGCTCACCGTCACTATGTTTTATCGCCTGAACGATCGAAGCCTCTTTCTAAGAGCGACAATTGTTTTAGCTTAACAAACTGTCACAAAAATGCTGGACTTTTTTTTAGATGCTATGTGTAGTAAACAGGCTAGATGCTCAAAAAATAGCTGCTGGTTGGGTTAATTCAGTTTTTACAGAATCTCTAAACTAAGTTTAAATGACAGGTTTGTGTACGTCCCTTTTATAATGCTCCCTATGAAAAAAATAGCCTGACAGTTTATTTAAAAGACTGTGTATCCCAGAATTTTATTTTATATTTTGACTAGCTGATGCCCGCGACTTCGTTCGCGTGGATTGAAGTTTTTTGGTACCTTCAGGAACTCTTTAATTTTCCGGGACAAAAAGTAGCATATTTGTTATTCCAGACTAAAATCTGTCTCTGTACCAAATTTCATCCAGATCCGTTCCACCGTTTTGGCGTGATTGAGTAACAAACATCCATCCATACATCCATCCATCCAAACTTTCACATTTATAATATTAAGTATAGACAACGTATAAGAACATCAGATCAGGATCCAAGTAACAACCCCTAATATGTGTACACAACACTATACAAATATTCATGCATTACTCAGATAAAGTAATAATGATTGCCACTTTGAGTGCCCAGCCGAAGTCATGAAAAAACACATCGATAACCCGATTCTCAGAATTTGAAATACGGTTATATTAACCGCATTTTCGCATAAACAGAACCCAATAAGCATACTTAAGGACCTTTGTGTTATCGCGAACATTCCATGGCCTCGAGCCATGAATTCAGAATTCCATAAAACAAGCATTCCAAGGAAATCGGCAGAAAAACATCGACATGGGAGTTGTGAACCATTATGCGCCCTATCGCAGAAGTTTGACATGTAACGAGTATTATGGGATAACGTATCTATATACGTATTTTGAAGCCCTTAAGCTAGGGTTGCCACTCATAACTAATAGAAAAAATAGGCTAAAGTGGACCGCGCTTATTTATTTTTAAAATACCAGCTTGGATAGAGGTTTTTTGGTTCCTGCGGGAACTCTTTAGTTTTCCGGGATAAAAAGCCTTGCCTATGTGTTATTCCAGACTATAACCTATACCTGTGCCAAATTTCATCGAGATCCGTTCAGCCATTCTGGCGTGATTATGTAACAAACATCCAACATCCATCCATTCATACATTCATCCAAACTTTCGCATTTATAGTATTAGTATCAGTATAGATATAGATTGTGCCACACATTACTAGCTATTCCTAAAGGTAGATTATCCCCTAGCCTCGACCGCTTGATCATTTGCGCTATATTAAAACTCAAGCTGAAGAATTAGCAGGGATATAAAATACATCTGGACTTTATCTGCTAGTCGATAAACTGTTTAAACTAATTGATAATAATATACTTTTCATTGACTTGATTTTCATAAAGTTTCAGTTAAGATAAACAAAATTTGAATTTTTATGACATATTATGTGACAAAAGTATTTTCCATAAAAAATTTAGGCCGTAAATATAATAATTTCCGTTTTATGTGAAGTGCAGCAAAACAAACATTAGTTAAGATATTAATTAACATACCCAATTGTTATGTAAGTATCTGACATAGGGATTCCACTTTAAAAGCGAGCTTGTTTTAGCAAAGCTTTCTCAGTTACAGAAGTAAATGAGAAAAAGTACAATGGCGTGGCTGAAAAAAATGATTATTTAAAAAATAATTTCTATTTCTAAGTCCCCTTTGTTATAATGGTATTTCCGAAAAGCATTTTATAACAATGTGTCCAAAAGTCTTGTTACGGATTTCCTGAAAAAAAGAAAAGCGCCAGCCCTGCCCTCAAGTTTCACAGTTTCCGTTTTTTTTTTGTTACATTTTTTATCTACTTTCTTGATGTTTAAACAGGAACTGCCTGAGGACTTGTTTGTTTGTTATCTTTAATTGAGGAAAAAGTATGAAAAAATGTATTTTTGATTTTCCCTTTTCATGATACTTATATGACAAAGTATTTTAACGATACAAGTAATCCTTATATCCGGTAATTTCTAAACTTTTGCCCATTTATGATTTATGAACAGTACTCGAAGTACCAGTCAATAGTTATTATTCAAAATCCGTAGGAATGTACAATTTTTGTGCTCCAGTAAATGTGATTGTTAAATTTAACAACTAGTAAAGGTCGTAATAGTGCTAATTTATTAATTACGGTACTTTTAAACTAATGCTACGAGGGTTCTGAACGCGCTCTGGTCTGAGGAGAAGAATAATAATTATAATATTTGTCCAATTAATTATGTAAATTCAATTATTTACTGACTATTTGATTTATAATTACTGACTAGTACTTTGTTTCTTTGCAGGTAATAAATGCGGTTGATGACCAAGTGAAGACTTTAAAGAGTAAGAAATTTACGTAATATTATATATTATGTATTCTTATACTGGACCGACGCTCATACAAAATATTACAAACCAAGCAGCACACCTACAATTTCGCATACTTTAACTTACCCGTCCAAATTTCATACAAATTTATTATTGGGGGTAACTGTCTATAGACGTCTGTCTTTAAATCGTATTCCTCATTGCTGAGGGTCGTAACCCCATTCCTTTAATCACAAGATGGCAGGGGTTTTGGGATAATAATGCGGTGGGTTCTATGACATCCTATAGACTAAACGAATATATTAAACGAGACTTGAGTGTCACTTTGTGATTATTAGCTTATATTATGTCGTTTTATTAATTCGGGACTTATAGGCTGTCCGTATAGAGCTGTAGGGAAAAAAAATCATATTATATAATTATTTCCACCGAAGATATTTCGCGGGTGAGATTTTTTCGGAAAAACCCATTCATTTGCGAGGCAACGAAGTGTTGGAATCGGCGATTATCTTCAGCCGGGGTTAATGGGGCAGACGCCGGGAAGTTTAGATAAAGACGCGGGAGAAACGTTGCTTACACGTTAGAAAGATAATATATTTTTATGAAATCTCGTGTATTTTTTTGCTGTTACTGTAATTTTGAGGACCTGCCTGGCGCAGCGGAGAGCACTTTCTCTTATAAGTGGGAGGTCCTGGGTTCTGTACCATAAGTACGGAATTTTCTCTGGTTTGGTCTGGTGGCATCTTAGGCCGTGAACGTGCTACCAAGCTGGAATGCTAAATCCGTTACGATGCCGTGTGGAAATCAAGTAGGATTATGAGTTTAATATAACTGGTATTCACTTATATACGATGGTAAAAATGCAAATGTACCTACTGCTTTTAATTATTGTCGGCTCGCGACTGCACCCTTGCTTTGACGAAATTACGTATTTTTGGGTTAATTGTACAGTGGAGCAGTAATATACATGAAAGTAATTTAATAATTTTGTTTAGCTGGTTTTATTTCGGGTGAAAGAATTACATTTGACACGTGTATGACTAATAATGGTAGATTCACTTGACGATTCAAAAGTACTTGTAAAAGTTTATTTGAATAAAAACATTTGATTTGAATGTAGGTATCTAGTGTAAGCGACAATCCAGAAGTAAGTATTAATAAAATACTTTTAATATATTTGTCCTCCCATTTGAAACTTGCACGAGTAAATGGTTAGACGTGTAGGAGGTTCCACGAGCGATTTAATATAATGACAAATAGTAATAATGCTAACACTAGATTTATGGCAATTAATCCTACCAATATTATAAATGCAAAAGTGTGTTTCTTAATTTGTCCTTCGATCATGCCGGTGTGGAGCAAAGAATCGACGTGATGTTTTGCATGGGTATAGTTAAAGACCTGGAGAATGACATTGACTACTTTTTTTATTTAATTCCCTAAGTTCCCTATCCGAGAAAATCCACGCGAACGAAGATGAAAAATTATACTTAAATAATGAATAATAATAATAATGATACATTGTTTTCTATAGCAGCCCGCTATTTTGTAACACAAGTGATTACACGCGAGTTTTCACATTAACGCGCCAGTGTAATAGCATAAAGGTCTAGCCCCACTATGGAACCGGCGTGGCGCAGCACGTAGCGGCAAGAATTCTTTGTACAATTATGACACAATGCATCTCTGTACTGCGTCGCTTAAGTGGGTCCAACTCCATACAAACTCATACAAAGCCGCTACGTGCCACACTGCTCCATGCATCTCAAGTGGGGCTAGACCTTTTGCAGCGGTGACGTAGCAGAAACGATGACGAACGCGATTCGGGGCCATTACCTTGATGAAGAAAGTATTTTATTGCTTCAACTTGTGCCATGCCCACTAATTGCTCCCTAGGAGGCAACAGACAACAAACAAAATGCGATTTCATAATGCGAAGAATTGTTTACTTATAGGGAATATATTATTATCTTGTACTAATAAATGTATGTTTGTCTGACTCTTCGTTATCCCTGCAAATCTAGTTAAAACTTTGTTCAGTAGTCTTCAAAATTTCCTTTTTTTTGTAAGACGTAATAGTAGGTTGCATTCCAGAGAACCCCGCACCACAAAACGGATGAGGACAACTCAATCAAATCAGCAACTCTTTATCAAACTTAAAAACGCACTTCTAGTACGGAAGTTGTATGAAATACACAGTCGTGACGTCATCAAATCTCAACACACTTTTTTTCTTTAATCTATATTTTAAAATGGTTATTAAATTTAAAACTAACCGAGGATGTAAATAGCACCCTTATTTAATAATCAGTTAGAAATAATTTATTTTTGATAACTAATGGCATTCTCTGAACTAATTTTCGTCAAAATCAATACGCTACGAAAAAGAGAATAACGTAATAAGAATGGACTTAAACAGATAGACAGACACTTCATTCATTTTTATCTTAGTATAGATGAAAAGACAAACTGATTTGGTTACATTATAATGTTAGATTTAGAAAACATTTCAGGAATTCCACCAATGCAGCTAAACAAATACATAAATAAAATCAGATGAATCTAGTTATATTGGGCGGCTGTCCCGAAGCAGGTTCAGGAATAATTAAGTCCTTTTTTGGTGTTATGAATATAATAAATTGGTTTACATGAGAATATGGTACAAAATTATAAGATAGGTACGTCCGTTCGTTCCGATGTTAGGTATACGAAGGCAGCGAGTATAGTCGGAATTGGATCTTCTATGGAAGTTGAGACGCGTGGCATACGTGCTGACGAAGCGCAGTCGTCCAGCGTAACACCTCCATCATCAGAGCAGCAATTATTCGGGGATTAAATACCGAATATTGCGGAATATAGGTCTTCGTTAAAACGGCAGGCAGTTTTTCTGTGCGGTCTTGTGAAAACGAAGCTTCTTAGGTGATAAGATGGTTGCTGGAATGATGATTTTGATGATGAATCAAACTGTTCAACTTAGAACCTCCTTAGGCAGAGAGATAGGCGTGGGTTCACGTTTCATCTATCTCCTGTAACGGTATGATTTTATTAAATGAAAAATAAGATAGTTCTTCAGTCGGTGATGAATTCCGCTCGCATAATTTTGGAGAATTGACCTTCGGGCATTCAGCCTCTATGAAATGAAAACCCTGAAATTGGTTGCTATAAAAAGTGCAGGTGGTACTATAGTATTATGTTACCTAAAATTTGTTAAACTGATAAAATATGCTAATTGTAATTGGACTACGATTAGATCCTGGAAAGCTGAAATCAATGATAAGCTCTAATAACTAAAATAGGTAGGGTAATGAAAAATAATACTTTTAAAAATCTAAATTAATTAATATTCTATTAGGTAATAGTTGAAGAAAGCTATAACTGTACTACTCGGAATTTCTTGCATATTTCATCTAAAAATTTACAAAAATGCGAGTAATAAACATATAGCTAGAATAGCTCATTATTCATTAGTCACAATGTGACATAAGTAAGAGCTTTTCTGGGTTTTTTTTTTATTAGAGAAATGTACGGTACACCTAGAAGTATATATAAAAGAAAAACTTATATAAAATGTAACTTTGTTAAATGTAGATATGTATGTAAAAGTAAATCTAACAGAAATATGGTGTATATAGTGTAAATTTTAATAAAGTATATAGTGTATAGGTACTAAAGTATAATTATGTATAAAATTCTGTATGAAATATCTTAAAGTAACCATTTGAATAAAATATGTGCCTACTCAAAACGTAGTCATATTATATCAGTAAGCTAAAATACGATCGTGGGAATGTCGCGGGGGCTTCATTGCAATATGTTTGAACCGTCTAGGTAATTTAGATAAATGGCTTAAATGAAATCTAATGATTTGAAAGGATAATTAGCTTTAAGTAATTGATTTTTTCAATCGGGATTTTGAAAAGGGACCACGGACTTTCTTAGTAGTGTATATATGTATAACTTGATTGTGAGTAATAGGGTTTTGGAAAGGAATTTCGGGTATGGGTAACTCAAAGCATGCGGTTTTAGTAAGAGTTGAATTTTTGTCTAAAAGTTTGGAACATGTAACAGATTTAGATTTCTTGGAGCAATTAGCGCGTACTGGTATAGTTTCTTTTAATGGGCCATATGTAGTCGTTTCTGAACTAGTTTTCTCTACAATAGTAAATTCATACTCGGCTAATTTTAAATTCCAACGCGTTATACGAGGATTTCGATCTATTAAGTCGGATAAATGTGAAAAATCAGAAAATAATTTAAACTTTCTATCAAAAAGGTAGGGCCTAAAGTACTTAGTGGCCCAGACTACTGCGAGAAGGTCTTTTTCTGTCTTGGAATATCTAATTTCACTATCGTTCAAGGTACGCGAGGCGTATGCTATCGGTTTGTCGGCGCCAATAGGGCCTTGTGTCAGTACTGCATTTAAAGTCACGTCAGTCGCAAAGGTAGTCAAGTTAAATTCTAGATTAAAATCGGGATAAGCTAATACTGGGACATTTTTGATGAGCATCTTACAATTTTCGAAAGCAGTGATGAAAGCCGAATTAAGTTCAAGTTTTGCGCCTTTTTTCAAGTAAGATGTTAGAGGCTTGGTCATCTTGGCAAAGTCTGATATAAACCGTCTATGAAAACCAAGGATGCCTAGAAATTCTTTAATCTGCTGACGATTCTGAGGTAAAGGGTAATTTAAAATATGAGAAATGTAATTTGGATTGGGTTTTATACCATCTGGAGAACGGATGTGACAGAACGACGTTTCGCGTTTTAAAAATTCACATTTATCTATTTGGATTTTCAAATTAAAGTTTCTTAGGCGTTCGAACAATATGCGTAAACTAATCACGTGTTCCTGTAAGGATGTTGAGAAAATTAAAATTTTGCCTGAAAAGATTGTGCAGTTCGCTAGATCTTGAAGGACACAGTTCAATAGACTTTCAGAGATCGCATATGAATTTTGTAAATCTAAAGTTGTAAAATACAAGCACTTTCCAATTTTATCTAAAAAGTCGGTAGAGTCAGTCGGTTGGTTTATTACTATTTTACTAAGTGGTCGAAAATCTAAAATTGAACGAACTTTATCATTTGAATAAAATACGTCCGAAAATTCTTTAAAAAGTATAATTAAATTATTTGTCTCCTCTGTATTTAATTGTTCTATGGGCAAACGTGATATTACCTCATGATTCCACATATCACCGACGGTGTCAATTTCACACCTTGCTGGGATGCATTGTTCGTCGTAAACATGTGCAATTATAGGGTTCCCTAAAGAAATTGTAATGTCGGTATCTGTGGGATTACAAATTTGAACAAAAGTTTTACCGTTTTCCGCAGATGATATGCATTCATTTATATAGCATTCGGACATGTACTGATTTGCTATAAAAATGTCACCATGGGAAAAGGTAGTGGGCATTTTTATTAACTTTGTGGTTTGAGCAGGTAGGGTTACAGGATTATGGGGAATATTATGAGGTTTTGGAACTTTTAAAGTCGTGTACTGATGTAACTCCGTCTGTGCGCAGTTTCCTATATAACTAGGTACAAACGAATACTGAGAATAATTCTGAGAATCAAGGTCAGGTTGGGGTTGGTAAGTGAATGATGGGTCAATACATTCAGAAGGAATGTACTTTTTATACCTTTGTCTATATTTTCTTGGTTGCATGTTACTGTAATGGTTCCGTCGCGAACGATGAGAACAAGATCTATGCCTGTGGTAATTTAGAAAAAATGTATTACAAGAAAATCGGTCTTTATTCTGTATATAAATTATATTTAATTCTTCTTTCGCGTATTCTAGAGCTTTTTCAAGAGTAGGGGGTTGCATACATCTTATTCTTGATCCTAAAGGTTCTCTAAGGCCTCTCAAAAAAGTTTTAAGGGCTAATTTTTGATAAAGCGTTCTTTTAGCTTCTATGGTAGTTTTTACAGTATCATGCAATTCTACATAGGTCATGATTGTACAAAGTAAATTCTGTACCTTTTCGTAAAATATAGGGAGAGTGTCTGAACCTTGGACTAAAAGATACAAATCTGTGAAAAGTGCCGTTTCGTCGCGGTAATCGGAAAAAGAGTTTATTAAAGTCGTTCTAATGTTACTCCAATCGCTGGAATTGCCGTTGGTAGATAAAGATCTTGCGGCAGATCCTGTAATTTTGTTAAGAATTCCACTAATCAAGGAAAGATTAGAAAATTCATACTGTGGATCTGGGTTTAAAAATGTACGGACTAACTGATCGCTAAGATTTATAAATCTCGTTAGAACATGGGAATTTCCATTGAAATCTGGTAAAAACTTGAGTGATTTGTTAATTTTGTCTAATAAATCTACTTGACAAATTTTCTCTGACGAGGTCATATTTAAATAGGTAATTTAACTAAATTCTTTAAACTAGGTATCTAATTAATATTAAAAGTATTTAACAATTAAATTACGTTATAATATTCTAAAAACTACGCGGGCTAGAAAAATGACGTAAATTGTAATACGTATAGCACCCTGCGCAAAAGTTACTACAACAACCAATTAAAAGGATTTCAAGTACTCACAAAACCAAAGTCGCTGGCGAGCTTCAATCCATCGATTTTTGGTATGACTTGAAGTCTTCAGCGGAAGCTTCTATGACAGCAGCTCCTTGTAGGTTCTGTCGTCCTGTCAAGGAATTCGAAGGCGTCGACCTGATTTTTAGGTGATGCACGAAGACCTTGAAGCAGCAGAACGATCCTTCAAGACTGCGCCAGTTATATTGGGCGGCTGTCCCGAAGCAGGTTCAGGAATAATTAAGTCCTTTTTTGGTGTTATGAATATAATAAATTGGTTTACATGAGAATATGGTACAAAATTATAAGATAGGTACGTCCGTTCGTTCCGATGTTAGGTATACGAAGGCAGCGAGTATAGTCGGAATTGGATCTTCTATGGAAGTTGAGACGCGTGGCATACGTGCTGACGAAGCGCAGTCGTCCAGCGTAACAATCTAGTTACAAATACCCTGGAAATCTAAAAAGCGTCTTATTGCCTTTTATTTGACGTGGTCTTAGGTCTTGTATCCATGAAGCTAAAGTAAAATCAGGCACTGAATACTTAAGAACCAATTAGGAACCAAGAGACATTTCAGTATTTCTTTGGTAGAGCTTTTTTAACGAACAAAAAGCTTACTTTGTTCAAGAAAGTCTTTCGTTCTTTCTTTTCGCTAGTATTTAGTAGACCAGGGAATTCCTGATTTGCAGTAAGTATCTATATGCTCATCATCATCATACTAAAAACAATTATATTAAACTAGCTGATGCCCGCGACTTCGTCCGCGTGGTTTAAGTTTTTTGTTATTCCCGCGGGAAGTCCTTAATTTTCCGGAATAAAAAGTAGCCTATGTCACTCTCCAGGTCCTCAACTATAACCATGCCAAAAATCACGTCGATACGTCGCTCCGTTGCGGCGTGATTGAAGGACAAACCAACAAACCAATAAACAAACAAACACACTTTCGCATTTATAATATTAAGTATGATATGATATCAATATATGAATATGAATATGATATGATATGATATGATTGTAATTGCTGAAACAATGATAGTGTCCAACAATATCATAAAACTATATTATTTTGTAACTATTTATTAAAAATTTTAACAATCATCATCATCATGTGGTGCCATCTTCAAACTGAAGCTCGGCGGTCAGTCGGAGAAAACTTTTGCGGTCACGTGCTTTCTGCTTTAGTCCTGCATACTTATGTCGAGTCCACTCCCCTATGTCATCGAACCACTTCCTTCTTGGCCGCCCCGGTGCCCTTTTACCAGCAATCTTGCCTTCTTCAATTCTGCCTTTAACAATATATTGCAGCAATTCGATTAAATTTATATTTTGGCTAGCTGATGCCCGCGACTTCGTCCGCGTGGTTAAGGTTTTTTTGATTCCCACGGGAACTCCTTAATTTTCCAGGATAAAAAGCCTATGTGCTATTCCAGACTATAATCTATCTCTGTGCCAAATTTCATCCAGATCCGTTCAGCCGTTGGGGCGTGATTGCGTAACAAACATCCATCCATACATCCATACATCCAAACTTTCGCATTTATAATACTAGTATAGACTAGTATAGACTAGTATAGATTACCAACAAATGCCTAATTTTATAATAACCTACCATAGTTCCGTAATAGAAATTAGTTGCACATAGTTACAGAGTAAAATTACTGTAACAACCTAATTTATATTTGAAATCATGAAGTGCACGTAACAATCTACTGAAAATGTGAATTCAAAATCAATTTCGAACTCAGATTTAGCAAAATGGCGACGGGAAATGGCTGATCGGAAACGGGAGGGCCGCCATTGTCTTCCGGAAGTGAGGCTGTGCAGCCGTGCCCCCGGAAATGGCCTGTGGTGTGGTGGTACGTACATTGACCACTAGGGGCTTGTAGCGGTGGTAACAGGGGATGTTGGATTTGGGGGTGAATTTTTTATGCATGTTTGCAACATCATGTTCTTTAGGAGATTGTTTTTTAAATAATCAGTTAGTTTCGGAAAGATAAAATTTTAAGATTGATAAAAAAGTAATTAATGCAAAGTGAAATATCCTATGGAGCTTTTTATCCTATGGAGAAGAAAATATTATGCATTGGTTTCTTTAATTAATTGTTTCAATATGGATAAAAATGGGATGAAATTAAAGAATAAATGAAGGTCCTTGATTTCTCATATCGCCCAGAGCTTATGGACTAATCAGGTCCAACAAACCCATACCTAACCCTTAGCCATTGATAGTCCAAGCTTTACAGGAGGAGCCCTAAGTTAGACCCTGCACACGATTTCATCGAGCCCTAGGGCTCACCCAGACTCTAGATAGAGCTCCGCCAGAGCTGCGCACGCACGCAAGTTAAGGAACTTTTAGCCGCATACACCGTTTAACTCAAACTCAAAATAATGTTTTTACTCAACATCCGGAAAAAAATTACAAGTACGTAATATTTAAAGTAAGTAAGTAATATACTATAGACAAAGGCGTAAAAACGCTCAAAAACTACATCTAATAAATAAAATGGCACTCCTTAGTTCAAGTTTCTAGAAAATAGAAGGTTCAAATGCAATTCCCATGGCAACAGCCCCTGAACTGTGAAGGAGAAAATCGCTTCGCTTAAAATGCTGAGAGCGAGAGCTTTCTACAACGGCTGAACCAGCTCCTTGATGCAGAGTAACTTGAGTATTAATTTGTGAAGCCCTCGCAGAATATATAAGTTACTCGGTGACTCAGTAATATGTCAAGTTGGTGGGAAATTAGAACGCAAAGCAATCATTTTTAAACAGTAGATATAATATCATTTAGTTTTTGAATAACAATTATCCTTTCCTTAATAAAGCGAAAATAATTAGGTAACTGAGACAATATGAATAAATAAATAGATCTTTATTGGCTAAAACATAATATAATAGAATCGACGTAATACTAATGAATAAACGAATAATATAATAATAATATAAACGGTTTTTTTTTTATCTACTACAAGCTAGCCCTTGACTGCGATCACACCTGATGGTAAGTGATGATGCAGTCTAAGATGGTAGCGGGCTAACCTGTTAGGGGCATGGCAGTTATATTAAACCCACACCCCTTCGGTTTCTACACGGCATCGTACCGGAACGCTAAATCACTTGGCGGCACGTCTTTGCCGGTAGGGTGGTAACTAGCCACGGCCGAAGCCTCCCACCAGGCCAGACCAGAGAAAATTCAGAAATTATAAATTTCTAAATTGACCCTGCCGGGGATCGAACCCGGGACCTCCGCACGTTATGGCAACAGCGCTACACACTGCGCCACGGAGGTCGTCGAACCGAAACGTAAACCGAAATAGTCTACATAATTCAGAAAAAAAAGGCTGGCCCACTACCATCTTACTGCATCATCAATTACCACCAGGATTGATCGCAGTCATAAGGACTAACTTAGTAACTTGTAGTGAATAGAAAAAACGTATTAAAGTCAATGTTGCCTTTAATCAAAAAACTGTCGAGCTTTATACCAGATATCAACTGTTTCAGGCAGGCGATTAATTGAATTTTCGATGCACAGTGTGCTTTAAAAAGACATCTTTGCGGAAGCTGAAAAATCAACGCAACTCCGCAACAACAAGGCAGGAAAGTTTAATAGCTATACGATATGCGCATAAATTGGCCGGGACCGAATTGTCTGGCGCAATGCTCAGCTTCCAGAATTTTCGCTAGTTCAACAATTTTACTGTTGGAATTTTTTTGTAACATTGCTGGTAGGAGCTAATTTAAAACTTGTGCTTGGTTTTTAAACGTTTCTACGTACCTAATTGTTACTTGTTGCCAATTTTCTTACAAAAATAACTAGCTTATACCCGCGACTTTGCCCGCGTGGAATATTTTTTTTTCCGCGATAAGGTCAGTTGCGGCGTGATGGAAGGACAAACCAACAAACAAACAACTTTCGCTTTTATAGTATTAGTATGATAACGTCCTTAATTTTAAAACTAATTTGGCTCATTTTACAACTAACTAACAATTTTGTTTACCCTAAAGTACCTAGAAGTATTATTATATAAAGTAGGTGGTACTGTACTAGTTAAGTAAAAGAAACATAACCACATTACTCTACATATTATAGAATAGCTTTATAGAATAGTTTTTACAATTTGTAAAAAAGATTGTAAAAACCGTTAGATTATTATATAACGTTTTTTATCTCGATAGATTATAAACTGTCGACAGATTGTGAACCGTAACATACTGCTTACAATTTAACGCGTTATTTTCGGTAAATTGTAAATATTAGGTAGGTATATTAACCCGATAGAACCTAAGTGCAGAATAAACGTATGGTGACCATTACATTTACTCTGCATTCAACTCGCGCGCGAATTGTACAAGAAAGAGACAAGACAACGTAAAAACATTAAATATTTCATAAATTAATACTCAGAACATTGAACGGTTGACAATCTTTCGACAGTTTATAATCTAGCGGGATAGAAACCGTTAGATTATAATCTAACGGATTTTACAATCTTACGGTGACATATACATTTCTACAATATCTATTCTTTATGATCTCGTAAATAATATGTGCACTACAAGTTACTACATCCAAGATCTGATCTAGTGCGGTGGAGCACTGAGGAGGATACGTGGCTGCAATATCCGACACAACTCTACAGAGCAAGACAGGATCGCAACAATTCAAGTTAAAATCCACTCATGCAGATATTCCGCCACTTGAACATGGATGTATTGCGGGCGTATCCGAATTTAATAGATTAAAGTCTAGTTTTTCGTATTGTAAACCGCTTAACCGGTAGGATATGGAATGCCCTTTCGGCTTCCGTTTTCCCCTGCACTTTTAATATAGGTACCTTCAAATCAAGAGTGAAAGGCATCTTCTAGGCAAGCGCGCTCCACTTTAGGCTGCATCACCACCTGCAAACAAGTCTGATTGCAGCCAAGCGCTAGCCTATATTTAAAAAAAATAGTACATTGTTCACCGAGGGGAGAAAGTGACCGATTACTATCGAGGGTGTAGTTTGAGGCCCGAGGCGTAGCCGAAGGGCCGCAATACACGCGAGGTAGGAATCGTACTTTCTACCGAGTGATACATAGTGCTTTATACTACACCTGCGAGGAAAATAAGCGATAATAATTAGTGATTAAACGAACTTACAAAGTGAAGTTCTATCATAATTATATGAGTCGCTTCATTCGAAGCTTCACTATCAAAACAAGACTAGGTACATTTTGAGGATTATTTCAAGATTCATTAGATTTCGATATCGACAATCAACAATCGATATCGACAATTGACATCGATACCGACAATCGATTACCATATCGACAATCGACATCAACACTGATATCGACTATCGATATCGACATCGACATCGATAGCGATAGCGACAATCAACAAAGATATCGACATCGATGTTGACAATCTACTTCGATAACGACATCGATATCAACAAACGACATTGATATCGACAATCGACATTCGACATTGACACATCGATACTGACAATCTACATCGATATTGACAACCGACCACGACATCGATATCGACAATCAACATCGATATCGACAATCGACATTGACATCGACAATCGACATCCACCATATTTGACTTTTGTATGTCAAATATGGTGAAGCTGCTTCTAATTTATATCCATAAGGACATACCCAAATTCTCGACGTCCATATATACCTAATTTACTTAAAATTAAAAAAAAAACAGCGCGTTAGAAATGGATTTTCATATAGTTTTTCTCCCCGCTTAGCACGTTAGAAATGAAATTTCATACATCTTTCCCTCCCGCATATTTGGTTTGTAGCAATGACGTACTTTCTACCTCGTTTTTAAAAAAGAATGAAGGTACTTTCTGAGCGGGTGTAGTATAAAACTAATTGCTTTGCCTATAGGTAATTGAGACCAAGAGCCATGTAGTCGAAATGCAAAGTAATAATTAGAAAACTTTTTTTCTTATCTGTTGGCAGAAAAGCTAGCTCATTTTTTCCTTTTTGATCCTTGATTTGAGTAAACTGAACAACACATTGATGTAATTGTAAATTAGTATTTTCAAAAGAGTAACCACCGAGTTTCTTGCTGGTTCTTCTCGGTAGGAATGCCATTCCGAGCCAGTGGTAGAATCACTAGACTAATCAAAATCACTTGTCAAAGTCAGTTTGAATAAAAAAATATTTGTATTTGGATCGGTTACTATTTCCATTGGCGCATCCATTCAACATAGCTGCAAGTAGAAGCACATAGTATTGAAGTTAGTAAAGCCGTCGCCAGTCCTACAGTCCGTCGACCCGGCGGCGCGCGCTACCGTTTAATGAGATTGTTACTTGAAACGTATTTATTTGCGGTTACTGCAATGAAATCCCCATACTTTTATTCATACTAATATTATAAATGCGAAAGTGAATTTGTTTGTTGGTTTGCCCGTCCGCAACGTAGCAACGGATCGGCGTGATTTTTGGCATGGGTATTGTTGAGCACTTGGAGAGTGACATAGGCTACTTTTTATTCCGGAAAATTAAGGAGTTCTGGCGGGAATAACAAAAGAACGTAACCAGACGAAGTCAAATCTCAGTTTCTTGTGAAGAAAGACCAATTGTACTTGAAACTATGGTACCCTGGTAGTTAATTCTGAGCAAGCACCTCTATTCAGACGTTTTTATAGCTATTTCTGGTTGTCTGTCTGTTTATCTTTCCGTCCATCTTTCCATCTGTTCGTCTGTCTCAAAGATCAGGGATCATGAATAACCGTAAGCACCGGATAATGTCCATTAAATCAAGGTAGAATCGGGTGCCATATGAAAATGAAAAATGAAAATGAAAATGAAGTTAGGCCTTGACTTCTATCTCACCTGATGGTAAGTGATAATGCAGTCTAAGATGGTAGCGGGCCAACCTGTTAGGGACATGTCAGTTATATTAAACCCATACCCCAATCGGCTTCTACACGGCATCGTACCGGAACGCTAAATCGCTTGGCGGCACTTCTTGGCCGGTAGGGTGGTAAGTAGCCACGGCCGAAGCTTCCCACCAGGCCAGACCAGAGAGAATTCAGAAATTATAAATTCCCAAGTTAACTCTGCCGGGGATCGATCCCGGGACCTCCCACGTTAAGATAGCAGCGCTTAACACTGCGCCAGGAAGGTCGTTAAAACACGTGTTTTAATAAATTCAACCCAAGTTTTTAAAGAAAACAACACATTCGCTTCGCTATCGCTTAACCTTAAATTGTGAACCTCAATTTAGATTAAATTATTTTTCAAAGTACCCGCAAAGATCGAGTATTCCAAAATAATATTTAAGATCACAAAGTTTGATTAAATACATAATACATATACGTATGTGTGTACAGTTGATATTTTAGTTTACAATACTGAAACTTCACATGCTATATAAGTTTACAACCATTATAAAATTAACGCACACTATTTCATAAACGCTCTGTTTACCTCACGCCTGTTTAATAACACAAACGTTTCATTAATTCAACTTATAATGCTATCATTCAAAATTACAGGGCAATTAAGAGAAATGGCCGTCGTAAATAATAAAAAGACTTATTACCGAACTTGTTACGTTAATGCAACCTTATTGTGGACTCCCACATAATTCATTCGTAGGAAAACTTTTCCAAAATCCAATGCTGACCCAGAATTGTCACTATCTGACCCATTTCTCGAAGCGCAATGACCTCTGAATAAGCTAACATTATTTTAAGGCGCGACTGTGAGTTCTATTGCCAACGAAATCTGCACTCTAATCTTTGAGTTATAGAGTAGAATTTCGTAAGTGTCGTGGAATTTAATTTACGAATTTATCTTGCGAATGATCATGCGAGTAAACTTTATAGACTGCGCGGGTAAATGACTTTTGGCGTCGAACTGTTACGTGTGCACGCGCCTTTATGGACGTGTCATAAAGTGTGGATTAAACCTAATAGTGCAATTGTTTGTTTTTGTTAATTATTTCGTTTATGTGCCTTTTGGAGTAATTGAATTATGTTTTTAACTAGTGATGCGCCCGGCTTCGATCGTAGAATTTCTACACCACTCAAAATCTCAAGTGTCTAGAGCCAGCAAAGCTGTACATTGATAAATTAGTTAGTTAGTTTTTTCGTTTATTTGTTAACTAGATTTTTCCATGACTTCGTCCGCGTGGACTTAGGTTTTTTTAAAGATATCGTTGCTTTAGCTTTAACTAGTTTAGACCCTGTTCAGGTAACGTTGCGGCGAACTGCTGACTGCGTGCTGCGAGACGTATGTGTTCGTTGCGAGGAGGTTGAAGTTGGGGGTTCAAAACTAGTTGCGCATATTCAATCAAAACCTAACCGGTTACGTATGTGCTTCAAAAACCAAGTCAACTCAATCCCAATTCTCAAGATTTAAAAAATAAAATCCTAAAATCCTGCAAAAAAGATACTGCAAAGAAACATCCTAAAAATGGCACATCGAAAAAGAGATTCCCGAAATAAGGGAAACGTAGAAACGTTGGGAAAAAACCGTCTCAATAAGTGAATGTACGCATTTAGTCTCCCTTAATGAGAATTCAGTCCTTCATAAATTGTCGCCCTTTCCAACACGGTGGAGCAATTGGGAATGGTCAATCGTGATCGAGATCGAAATGTTTGACTCGGGTATTTTATTTGTAGCGTTTACCAAGTATTTTTTACGGAATAATTATTCATCATCATAAGATACAATTGTTGGCCTACTCCACTACAGCCCATTAACGTCCCACTGCTGGGCACAGGCCTCCACTCTCATAGGAGAGAGGGAATTAGAGCTTAGACCCACCACGCTGCTCCAATACGGGTTGGCGGGCTTTAACGACTATTATCATGTTAGTGATAATAACCGGGACCCGACGGCTTAACGTGCTCTCCGAGGCACGGGGGTGAAACACCGCCAACTTCCAACTCCGGGCTGGCACTGAGAATTTCTGAATTGAAAAACCCAATACCAATTTTTTTGCCCGACCGGGAATCGTACCCAGGACCTCGTGATCCGCAGTCGACTATGCTTTCCGCTAGACCAACGAGGCAGTTGGCCTACTACTGAGTACATAATGAGAAGATTTTAGGTCAAAGTCCACCACGCTGTTACTAATAGGGAGACTTCACACACCGTTGAGAACATTATGGAGAACTCTTAGGCATCCATCCAGGTTTCTTCACGTTACGCTTGACTTCGTGTAAATTTAAGTTTCTAAAATCCTTGGGATTTTAAATTTTCTTAAAATCCTTTGATTTCGTCAACATTATTTAAACAGAGGGGCTTTTTTTATCCACTAAAAGTTACTTGACTGCGATCTCACCTGATGGTAAGTGATGATGCAGTCTAAGATGGTAGCGGACTAATCTGTTAGAGGCATGTTGGGGCTGTGTAAAACTAATTATTAACAGACAAATAGACCGAGAATTTTCCGCATCCATAATATTTTTGTAATGAATATAAAAAACTTTTATTACATACTTAATAATATAATACTTACTATACTATTATCCAACTTATACTTGATTGAAAACTAAACTAACGGAATCGCAATAGCTTCCTCGATAAATCGTCCCTATTTCCGACATGTTTCTGGTGGGAGGCTTCGGCCGTGGCTAGTTACCACCCTACCGGCAAAGACGTGCCGCCAAGCGATTTAGCGTTCCGGTACGATGCCGTGTAGAAACCGAAGGGGTTTAATATAACTGCCATGCCCCTAACAGGTTAGCCCGCTACCATCTTAGACTGCATCATCACTTACCATCAGGTGAGATCGCAGTCAAGGACTAACTTGTAGTGGATAAAAAAAACCGACATTCGCAAAAATCGGTCTCCGAACGATTGTTATGCGACAATCGCGATCGATAACAATCGCTAAATCACAATTGTCACCGAGTCTCCAAGGAACGGAAAGGAGATATCCCATCCGTTACGACGTATAGCCTGAAATTCCCAATGAGGCATAAAGATCCATTGGAACTGTACTCGATCTTTTAGCGGATCTGTGAAACTTATTTATTTATTACTAGCTGATGCCCGCGACTTCGTCCGCGTGGTTTAAGTTTTTGTTATTCCCGCGGGAACTCCTTAATCTTCCGGAATAAAAAGTATCCTATGTCACTCTACGGGTCCTCAACTATACCCAAGCCAAAAAGCACGTCAATCCGTTGCTCCGTTGCGGCGTGATAGAAGGACAAACCAACAAACAAACTGACTTTCCTACCCTAAGTCGTACCTACTTATAATAAACGTGTGTTTGTTTGTTATTCAATCAATAATCGACCTTCGATCGACGTGGTTTTATAGAGAGACGAGCCTTTGCCCGCTACTTCGTCCGCGTGGACTATACAATTTTCAAATCCCTATTTTCCCTCTTAGGGATTGAATTTTGAAAAATCTGCTATCTGCATGCCATATTTCAGTCCGATTCGTCCTGTAGTTTGAGCTGTGCGTTGATAGATTCGTCAGTCACCTTTTCCTTATATATTTTAAGAAGATTATATAGAGAAGACCTGGAGACTCACATAAGAGTCACATCCAAGCGGACGAAGTCACGGGTTTAATTGAAACGTAATTTATAGAGTCGCTAGCCTGAAAATAGTATAGTTTTGCAACACAATTGGCATACAACATACTAGCATTGTGGTATTTTATATGGAAAAAAGCTAGTTATTCAGTAAATCCCGCGCTTACTGACAGCGTGGGCGGAAAACCTGCGTGATAATGCTCCAACACACATTTTGTTTGCATCATTTTAATAATTCCATTATTATAATTAAAGTAAACACCACGAGAAGCGTGGTCGTCCGCCCAGTTTTACATAATAAATCACTTCAGTTAGTGGCGCGATGAATATTCATCTGGAATGCTGCCGCTGGTACCTACCGCTACTTCAAGTGCTCAGATATTCTTAATGGTCCATCTTTTATTTGCAGACGCTGAGTGGTTTTATTATATTTGTACTAAATGGGAGTGTTTTATCATTGCTATTGCTTGTAATATCACTACGCCGACGAGCGCACAGCTTTAACCGATGACGGTCATTTGTCTCATAAACATTTATACTAATTTTATAAAGAGGTAAAGTTTGCGAGATTGTGACGTTGTAGGGGGTAATCTCTGAATCTACTGAACCGATTTTGAAAATTCTAGTACGAAAGCCACATTATTTTTGAGTATCATAGGCTATAATATTAACCCGAAAAATAAGGGATTTCCCGTGGAAATTTAAAAAACTTATTTCACGCGAACAAAGTCGCGGGCATCTGCTAGTTCTCATATAAAGGTCTGGCCCCACTTGAGTTGCACGGTGCGGCGCGGCACTTAGTGGCAACTATACTTTGCATACCAACATACTCAACTATACCCATGCAAAAAATCATGTTGATCCATTGCTACGAGTATGTTGCGTCGCGATTGAAGGAAAAACCAACAAACACACTTTCGCATTTATAATATTAGTATTATAGCAAACTGTTCTGAATTTTACTTACTAATTTCACTCGCACGCAGTTCATACATGGTGGAAACACAGCATATGATTATCATGTTTTGTACTATCTATCAATTCAATTTGCTATTGATTTCAGGGAGACTGTTGCAATCTAGAGACATGTTTTGTCTCAGAATCTCATGTAAAGAAAAACACCTTCAATAAAAATATAATCTTTTAAAACTTCAACTTATTTATCACAACACTTTTTAGGCTGCACACAAGCTCTGGGTTACAATGCTAAATGAGAGACTTAAAAACTGGTCGGCGCGGCGGATTAATATAAAAGTAAAAATAATCTATTTTGACTCCAACGACAAATCATTTAAGTCAAATCACACACCCTTAATTTAAAAATCAATACAATGTCTTATTAATTACTAGATGATGCCCGCGACTTCGTCCACGTGGAATAAGATTTTTTGATTCCGCCTGAACTCTTTAATTTTCCCGGATACAATCTACTCCTGTACCAAATTTCATCAAAATCGGTTGAACAGATGGGCCGTGAAAGCGTAGCAGACAGGCAGACACACTTTCGCATTTATAATATTAGTATGGATTGGAAATCATTTAAAAATGAAAACAATGTCTTATTAATAAGTGTAAATAGTGACACTCAATTTTAAAAAATCAAAACAATATCTTCTTAATAATTGGAAATCATGACACTCATGTCTACTTCTTTGTCTTTCATAAATATTAATGCCGTAGTTGCTTTAACTCTGTTTCACAAGTCATTGAAAAAAATATTTAGAGCCATAATATACTTTCACAATCACACACTCAAACACACATACTCACTACCACCTC
Organism: Erebia aethiops; assembly: GCA_923060345.2. Lineage (NCBI taxonomy): Eukaryota > Metazoa > Arthropoda > Insecta > Lepidoptera > Nymphalidae > Erebia > Erebia aethiops. The sequence continues at coordinate 16,497,525 of OV281091.1, read as the reverse complement.
ACTACACATGCAATACACTCGTATAAAAGTGGTATAAGAGCGAAATCACTTATTACAGCCTCCATCTCCCTTCGTTATATTTAAATCGGCTGCTGCAGCCAAATCCTGGCCTGACCCACTTCCTTTCAATCTGCCTAATGCTACGCATTTTCACGCAAGGTATGGCCTTTGTGCTAGCGGGTTTTTCATATATTTTTTCGTTAGTATTATGTAATGCCAAAATGCTTACTTATTTTTTGTGCTGTTTATGCCACCATGGGTAACATTACCTGTTTATTGGTTTAACAGAGATAGGGTCAAAACACATGGATGGTTATATGGTAATATTTGTGTACGGGACAATTTTGACGTACCTACAATAATTATACATTTTTATTAAAAAATGTATAATTAAAGCGACAATTAGACTACCACTAACTTTTAAATCATTAATACTGAAATATGACAGCTAGCGGAGTCTGTTTGTTTGAAATTGCTCATCTGAAAAAGTACAAAACGGATCCTTCGATAATTCCTACCCCCAAAGCGCACTAAAGGATTTAGCGTAGAAATCAACAAGTAAATATAATTCAAATTATTAAAAAATACGACTGCTCTGCCGCAGCTCGTATTGAATACCTTTGGAATCTTATTCACATTTTTATTAAATTATATTTTATGTGAATCACTGGATATTGAACTATAGTGTTATATATTTTTGGAATCTACTCATCATTTTCTAGACGATGATTATATAGTTAATCTTATTTTCCAATATTTTTTTTTAACTTTAGTATTTAATGCGCGACCATGGTCACCACATCAATTTTTCTTTAAATTTTACTAATCTATGTCATCCGGAATAAGCTAGGGATTCCAACGATACCTCATTTATCAAAATCGGTTCAGGCGTATAGAAGTTATGGTGGAATATACAAACTCACATACATACATACATGAATCCTGAAAACAATATACTCCTTTTTTCAGGCAGTCGTAAAAAAGGAGTTTGGGTTAAACAAAAAGTCAATAACAGCTGCCATTAATCCGCTCCTATGTTAAGACTACATCATCAACCAACCAAAGCAGACAAAGGCTATCATGTATAAACACAATGTGATAGAAGCAACGCTTGCACTAGCATCGCGCCCAAATCCGCCTATAGCTCCACATCCGCTCTGAAACGCCTTAGCGACCGCGCCTCGGCAAAATAATAACACTTTGAATAAGCATTTTTTGTCGCCTTCCGAGCCGCCGCATTTTACATTCAAATTTTTCTTTCGCCACGATAACGTCGCAGCAATAGAGTTACGTATTTGTGTAAGACTAAACAGTTTTATATAATATGAATCTGATAATGCTTTTGATGTAACAGTTACATAAATGATTATATTTTCTTTAACCTTAATACACATCCTGGGGAGCCGAGTTCGGGCTAGCTACAATGGCATCCTGAAGGCATTTGCTGACAGGTTTGATTGTCAGTACCTGAACTATTGTCATATAGTGCCCATGCTGTCAAATCAGGGCTGTCTTAGATGAGGGTTTAGGATTAGGTAAATATTTAGGTAGTTTCATAATTACTAACATTAGGCATTAGGTGTATTTTCCAACGAAATTTATGATCTTAAATGGTCGAAGTAAATGATTTCATTTATTTTAAATGTTAATGTTTGCGTGCTCGTATTCTGAGCGTTATGCATTTATGTTAAAACCGCAGTTATTGTTTAAACCTGCATGAAAGTAATACGTACCTACGTAGATGTACGTGGGTATGTATACGTCTACGTTTACGTCACGTACGTTTACGTATACGTTTGACGACCTCCGTGGCGCAGTATGTAGTGTTGTTGCCTTAACTTGCGGAGGTCCCGGGTTCGATCCCCGGCAGGGTTAATTTGGGAATTTATAATTTCTGAATTTTCCCTGGTCTGGCCTGGTGGGAGGCTTCAGCCGTGGCTAGTTACCACCCTACCGGCAAAGACGAGCCGCCAAGTGATTTAGCGTTCCGGTTCGATGCCGTGTAACTAGAAACCGAAGGGGTATGGGTTTAATATAACTGCCATGCCCCTAACAGGTTAGCCCGCTACCATCTTAGACTGCATCATCACTTACCATCAGATGAGATCGCAGTCAAAGGCTAGCTTGTAGTGGATAAAAAATAAATTTAAAAAAATGTAACCAAAGACTGCAATTCGAATCATAAATTAAGCTAGGTTAGGCTCGCGCTCCACCTTAGTCTGCATCACCACCGCAAGCAAGTCTGATTGCAGCCAATGGCTAGCCTAAAAAAATAGGTATTGAACAAGTATTGAACCAATGTCGGGCATTATTATGTGTAGTATAATATTGGGTCGCGCAGTTACCTAGCTACCTCATATTATAATGTTTTACGCTCCATTACGGGTCAAAAACGGGTGAGATAAATTTAAAGAAATCAATATTATGACAGTGCACAACAAAGTGTCACCGTAAGATTGTAAAAACCGTTAGATTATAATATAACGTTTTTTATCTCGATAGATTGTAAACTGTCGACAGATTGTGAACTGTATCATACTGCTTACAATATAACACGTTATTTTTCGGTAAATTGTAATATATTAGGTATATTAACCCGATGCCGGGCACTACTTGAATATTCATGTCAAACCCTAACCTAACCTATAGTTCGTGCGCGAGTTGAATGCAGAGTAAATGTATGGTGACACTTACATTTACTCTGCATTCAAATCGCGCGCGAACTGTACAAGAAAGAGACAAGAAAACGTAAAAACAATAAATATTTCATAAATTAATACTCAGAACATTGAACGGTTCACAATCTTACGACAGTTTATAATCTCGCGAGATAGAAACCGTTACATTATAATCTAACGGATTTTACAATCTTATTCATCATATATATTCATATATATTTGAAAATTTAGTACACGTGCATAAGCACATTGATAAATTCAAGAAGAAAAGTGATTGTCATAATGTTAATACTAGACATAAAAATAAACCTGTACCTAATGCCTGTTTCTATAGGCTTAGTAAATCTAGCAATTCATTTGTTGGAAACAGTGTCCGCTTCTACAATAAGCTCCCAGAAGACATGTTGAAGATGTCTCTGAATAAGTTTAAAGTTAATGTAAAACGTAAACTCATTGAAAAATCTTATTACCATGTAAAGGACTACTTAAACGACAAGGAAGCTTGGCAATAATTTGCTCTAATGTCTCTGATAGTTCCTTAGTTACGATGATTTGTGAGATGGTGTGAGTGCAAGAGAGCTAGAACTTAGATGAAACCTATAATAAAAAATATTTATACTTAATATTTATTTAAAGACAAACATACAAGCCCTTAACCCTGAAGGCTACATCGTGATAATATGTAAGCTGGTAGTAAACAAAGACTCGCTTTCAGTAGATGAGGCATTTCATGAATAAACATAACAAACATAATAAAACAGCGGATGTTGCTCGCAGCCCTGATTTACTGCCTCCCATGTACAGTGCGCTGCAAATATTGCCTCAATTGGGTATTTGACAAGTGACAACTAATCAAATAAATTCTTTTTAGTGTTTATTATACATGAGGATCTCCCAAAAGACTTAACGTCCCCTGTTAGTTTTATGTTGAATAGCTATTTTAAACTATCGATTAAAGTAAAAAAAGTACGTCGCAATTCAGTAATTCATACAAAATCATATGCGCACGTTTTGACGTTTAAAAAAAAGTTGCTGATTTGACTAGTTGTCAAATACCTGATTGTGAACTAAGTCTACGCTAAAAGCAAATGAGTTCTATTTATTCATTGGTAACCTTTTGGCCTACTTTGCAGCGTGACAAACCAACAAACAAACACACTTTCCCATTAATATTAGTATGATAAATATATCGGTTTCTTACTGAAGTATCGCTATCATTTTCTTAAAAGGTATCTATATATTCCAAATATACACTTTCGCATTTATATAATCAGTATGGGAGCATAGATGTTTTCATAGATACTCGCTTTCAGTCGTTTGCAGTCAGTCAGTATTAGTATAATAAGTTTATTTTTATTTTTGCACCACCTCCCTTCATCTTCTTTTTCATTTTCTCCCTAACGTTAAGGTTGTCTGGAAGAGATCGCTGCTTAGCGATAAGACCGCCTTATTGTACCTACTTATTGTTGTTTTCTTGTTTGTAGTATGTTGTTTTTGTATATTCGCGGTGTACAATAAAGTATATATGTCACCGTAAGATTGTAAAAACCGTTAGATTATAATATAACGTTTTTTATCTCGATAGATTATAAACTTTCGACAGATTGTGAACCGTAACATACTGCTTACAATTTAACGCGTTATTTTTCGGTAAATTGTAATATATTAGGTATATTAACCCGATAGAACCTAAGTGCCCGGCCTGCGGCCGGGCACTACCTGAATATTCATGTCAAACCCTATCCTAACCTATAGTTCGCGCGAGAGTTGAATGCAGAGTAAATGTATGGTGACACTTACATTTACTCTGCATTCAACTCGCGCGCGAACTGTACAATAAAGTGACAAGAAAACGTAAAAACAATAAATATTTCATAAATTACTCAGAACATTGAACGGTTCACAATCTTTCGACAGTTTATAATCTAGCGGGATAGAAACCGTTAGATTATAATCTAACGGATTTTACAATCTTACGGTGACATATACATACATACATACTTCAGAAATACTATGTCGTTAAACTATGAAATAAGTCTTGCTGTGAAACTATGAAATGCTGTGAAGAATAAGCAAATCCGCGGCTGACTGTACAAGCCGTTCCATCTGATGTATGTCACAGTGCGTACTCTACGCTTACTCTACGCAACTGCATGTACACCTACGCGCCTCGAATTTGGGTTAAGCGTATGCCACTCAACATTTAAATAAGCGGTGCACTTAAGCCTTTTTCACGTCCAAATCGGGGGTAGAATGAAATTAAAACGGCGCTACTTGTATAATAGGATAGGATATTTCAATACGTATCCGAGTATAGAATAGGTACAAAATTTCAACCTAATTATTTCAACTTTAAGCAATCATTCTTTTAACAAGAGCATTTCAACTTAATTATATTATTACGAGTATATTTCAACTTGAAATAAATTCTAATGACAAGCGCGCAAGCCTATAGACTCATAATTGATTTGAATCTGTCAATCATGATTATTGACGACGAAAACTTGCGGCCCAAAGTATCCGCGTGAAACGCCCAAGTCGTATGGGAAATACGTTTCGTCCTCTCACGGCAGTCAGTGCAGTTCTATATTATGTAAATATAACTGTGCACGACGAAGACTTATTGTCCATAGTATATTGTCGCCATAAGAAGTTTTGCAATAACCCTAACCATATTACAAAAGAACTTGTATAATTGCATAAAACTCAATAAAACTCCAAACTGGCTAATTCCCGACTCCCCGTGCAACTTCTGATTGAATTTGAGTCTAATAAAATATTCATGCGATATGATAATCCCCCTTCCTGCGGATTATATTTGACAGACGCTGTAGTTCACGCAAATTGGCGAGTTTGCCAAATATGAGGGACTCCCTCTTACCTGAAAAGCCTCAATAGTTCAACGGTTGAGTGGCAATTTGAAAGGACGTTGGTCCAAATTCCACTCATTGGACTATTGTTGCATAAATTAACTCCTTAATTTTCCGGGATAAATAGTAGCCTATGTCCTTCCCCGGGATACAAACTATCCCTGTACCAAATTTCATCAAAATCGGATGGGCCATGAAAGTGTAGCAGACAGACAGACACACTTTCGCATTTATAATATTAGCACTTTTTATCCCGGAAAATTAAGGAGTTCCCACGGGAATCGAAAAAACGTACTCCACGCGGATGAAGTCGCGGGCATTATCTAGTTTATAATATGGGTTTCAGATTATTTAGTGAACCTACAAATGTTGAAAGACAACTACAAACAAAACACAAACACAAAAATGAAACCTACAAATGTTGAAAGAAAGATACGAAAAGAAAATAACCTAAATAAAAAAAAACGTGTCAAAATATTAATAGTAAAATCTAAACTTATTTCCTTACAAAATACAATTTCTCTGTATCAACTAGACAACAAGTCTGCATAAGAGAAAGTTTTCAAGAATGCATTTCACAAAAGCGTATTTGAAACTAGAAAAATAACAACTTGGTTAAACCTAATAAAAAGAAACCCAAAAGCAAAACTACGGATAATCTCACAAAGTTCAAAACAAGCGTAACCGAACAAAACTAACAGTGAATATTCAAACGGCGTACAATAACCATTGTAAGAGTGCACAGGCTTTGTTGCCGATTCTCCTCGCAAATGCGCTGAATAATTGTTGAATCTACAAAGAACCTACTGAGGCTCCATTAAAACAAGAAACATTAATAAATTCCCTTAGACTCATGCAAAAAATATAGACCGCAAGCTTCAAACTAGCTGACTCGGAGAAAAAGATTCGAACATAAAGTTAATATTAAAATCCGATCATAGTGCGGTTTTACTATGGTTAGGTTAAGTTAGGTAATCCGCCTCTTCTCAACACCCAGTTTCAATGCATGTAACTTCATTCTTCTTTTGTCAGCTAAAAAGTTTAAAAAAACTTGAAACATCATCATCATCATCAGCAGTCCAATGCAGGACTAAGGTCTCTTCATAATTCATGTATTGTCCAGGACATGGTACATTATAATATAATAGGTACATAATATTATTACTTCATTTGCACGCCAATAACTCCTTGTTTTTGACTAGTTGTATGCAATTCGTTACTGCGCGAAGTCGCGCCATTGCATCGTACTTGTGGTTCGCCGAGTTACGGTCAGTGCGTAGGCAAAACAATGCTTCATTGATGAACACATCCGTTAGCTCCATCTGTATTTTCTAATTCTGCGCAATTTCGCTACCATCTGCATTGAAACGGCTCCTTTTCTTTTAATTCCTTTTCCTTTTGACTTTATGAAATAAGTTTTTTCTGTAACAAGATTACGCTTTACGAGGGAAAAATTGGGGGATAACGAATTCGGCAGTGTGGCTTGACGAGAGCTGAGGCGCGCTTCTGAACGAAATTGTTTTAAATTTGACGGAGGGCAGAAACACGTACTTATTCATTTTTTATATTATTTTAAAACAAGATCACTTTTTTTAATTTACTCGTACTGATTAAAAAGGAGATAATTATTATGATGATTTGATTCCAGTAACGTGAATACAATTGAGAGTACTATTGTTCTACAGAAAACTGTAAAAAAAGATGTCACAACATAATGGCAAAACCAAATTAATTATTGTATTAATAAATACTACTTCATTTACATTGCACGACGTCCAATATGCACTTCATCATCTTCATAATCAGTCGTTATATAATATCATACGCGAGAAAATTCTTAATTTTCCGGGATAAAAAGTAGCCTATGTCTTTCCTTGGGATACAATATCCTATCTCGATTCCAAATTTCATCAAACTCGGTTGAAAAGATGGACCGTTAAAGTGTAGCAGGCAGACAGACACACTTTCGCATAATTTATAATGTCAGTATGGATGCTAAGGGTTATAATATAATATTTTCATAAAATGCGTAATTTGTCATAAGTAGCACTCCTTTTTCAGTCGTTCGCAATACAATGTAAAATATATACTTTGTTTAACAGGTTTAATATTATTAAGTCCAAACACTGGTTAACCATTTTAATATACTTTAATTCAACAATTTACACGAATATTACAGACGGCGCCAATTCCCCGTCACCACCATAGATCATAGATCCATCTGTCCTTCAATTACAGAGTATTTAACGATAAAGCGTCGAGTCGTAGACTCAACTAGTCAGAGCGGTACAGTAATATTGTTGTCTCTTTCAGACTGAGCCTAACAATATAAAATAAAAATAAGGATACCTTTAAATACATATTATTTTGTAAAGAAATAATGTGCCTATTTTTTCTTTTATATCAAAGCTAGCATTGCTTTGTTAGATATCTGAAAAGCCTTTCCATTTCCTCTTTGTGATTATCTTCATTCTAGAATCTAGCTCAACAGTAATGCAAGTCAGTCACTATGTCAGCGAAGCTATTCAATGAGTCATCTATTCATTCGCGCTTCTCATTGAAACGAACTATTCAAACATGATTCAAACGTATTAGAGGCTTTATACAGTGATTATGTTGTTCTCCTTTGAGCTTAATAAAATGTAAGGATACGTTCAGGATTCAGTCTTTTGAATTTTGTAAAAAAAATAAAATTATATGCACTTATTTTTTCCCATGTTGTTATTTATAAAGATCGCTACAGAAGTGGAAAATAACAATTTTTTTTCGTTCGATATCTTCTATGATCGGAAAGAAATACTAGATCTAGGAAAATGAGTAGCTTCAAATAATTATAATAATCGGTCCGATCGGATAAATTATAACCTGAAAGGTACTTACTACTATCAATTCTGTGGTATGGCAGAAGTTTTTCTATATGTTTTAAAGTCGTGAACAAGCACATTTTGAACGTCCGTTGCGTCATAAAATACAACGAAAAACGTTAGACTGTTTAAGGTGCTCGAACATTGAAAAAATTAAAAAAAATTGGATTCCGACGAAAAAGGTTGTACGTCATCGCAATTTTTGTCTTCATCTATAACGTGACCAAAGAGATATTTTACTACTTGAGTAAGCACTTCCATTTAATTGTTACAAAGACGAAAGCTCGGCACAAATAGCTTTTTTAAACCAAATCATGATTTTAATGAACGCCATACTATGACTGTTGAGGCTTATTCTGTTGTACATATTAATATATTACTAACACTCCATATTACTCCCAGCGGAAGGCGACAGTGTAATTTTCGTTTAAAGATTGTGTTATACAGAATTGGCTACAAAGTACGTTTTCGCTTGTCATTTTTGTGAGTTTTCATATTACAAGGAATATTTAGCGCAAATTGCAAGTAGCGTTTACACATTGACCGGCTTTCGTCGAACACACTAGGCCTTTGTGAACTAGAGCCTAAAGGATGTAATAATATAATAAAAATAATATCTTTTATACATTACAAGGCCACAACTCAGGCCCATCGCTATTTACCTACTGAATGACAAAAATACGTCTGGTATCCGTGTAGGTACAACAGTTATTTTAAGGGTATTTTAAGCGAAATGCACGCTCTAGTGATCATTATCTCTCTGGATGAGAGGAAGGATGATAAATTTCACAGAAGCCTGCGAGTTGGTAGGAATATTTTAAAATAATATTGAGCCTTCCTTTCTGTCTGCAAAGTTTTAGGCGAGACGTAATGAGCTACTTATGAAAGAATTAACTTTTAATTTTGAAACTTTATATAACTTTATTTATTTACTTTATATTGCTTGTATGTTGTCATGTTCTCATAATTTATTTTCGACTTTTAGCTCTTGGGGGATATAATGTTCGTTTTGTGTTACATTTGTGTATTTTTTTAAAATAAACTTAAAAAATTTAAAACCTATTTAATTAAAGCAACACTCAAACAACAAGAATTTTATTTTATTATTGTAAGACCATCCTCTGGACGATTTCGTGCCACATGTGCCTCAGTTCTTTATGACATGCAGGGCATCGTGGATCTAGGTGTCAAAAGATGTGCGGGCATGATTAGTGCTCGGCGGATCCAACTAACACGGTCTCAACGAGGTCTCTCCGACCACTTTGCCAGTTAACCCAACCTAATATCCTATAGAGACAGGTGGTCGGTTGGTGATTCTGATACGCTTTTCTTTACTATTAGCTATTTCAGTTGCGGTGATTCCGTGTTTTCCACAGGATTCGGAGCTTACATCTGTTCCATATCAGTGACGATCTCCGACGACGACCTAGTATGTTATATTACGTGTCATAACTATAGGGATTAGATTAGTACCACGTTCTAAGGAGATACGACTAGGACGCTGCCAGAATTTGCGATACAAAATTCAGTCATTCTAGTCCAAAATTAGTATACAGATTTGAGGTGAATCCGAAGCTGTAGGCGTAATAGGTACCTAAACTTTATATGGGCGTCGATAACATCCATACTAATATAATAAATTAATGAAAGTGTCTCTGTCTGTCCGTCTGTCTATTTATCTGTCTGTCTGTCTGCCTGCTACGTTTTCATGGCCCAACTGTTTAACCGATTTTGATGAAATGAGATTCCAAGCTTTCAGCTTTTCCATACTTAGTAACGTTTTCCTACTACTATCATACTATAATATTATAAATGCGAAAGTGTGTTTGTTTGTTGGTTTGTCCTTCAATCACGCCGCAACGGAGCAACGTATCGACGTGATTTTTGGCATAGGTATAGTTGAGGACCTGGAAAGTGACATGGGCTACTTTTTATCCCGGAAAATTAAGGAATTCCCGCGAGAATAACAAAAACTTAAACCACGCGGACGAAGTCGCGGGCATCAGCTAGTGTGTAATATTTACACACGGTTAGAAAGACCAGTCTAGTATCTAACGAGTAGAGCTCGCTTTGAGCGTGTTTGTGCCGCCACAGGATATTACTCGCCGGCGGCAAATCAAAGGCGTTCAGGAATTACTTGCGCTTGTATTTTTTGCTCGCAGCTGCAGTGTTGACTCTGTATATTTGTTTAGGCTATCTATTACGCTTTTATATGCAGTCATTATCTATTTGATATTGACTTTACTTAGGTGATGATACTAGTATATTAAACTTAACTCACAATCTATGTACCGCCATAAGCTAGTAATACCGTCATATCGTGTGCGCAAGGTGCAGAAATCCTTTGTGGGGTCCAGTGTACGTTTTTATAACATGGTTCCAAAAGAGTTTCTAGATTTGCCATTACATAAATTTAAAGACTGTGTCAAACAGCATTTGTTAAGTCGATGTTATTATACTATCGACGATTTTATTAACGACAAAGTTGCATGGAAGCAACCGGCCTCGCATCCAGTGACCCACAATTCAGTGTAATACTTGTAATGTTACGTATGTAGGTATTGTATTGCTTAGAATATTGTAACCTCTTTCATTTTTTGAGAAAAGAGCAACTGCTGAGTTTCTTGCCAGCTCTTCTCAGTAGAATCATTTTTCCGAACCGGTGGTAGAGTCTTGACGTATCATAAGTGACACAAGTTGTCCTATGTGAAATAAATAAATCATTTCATTCCATTTCATTAATTATCTGCACGGAAACTTAAATAAGGACATTTATGTAAGTGAGTAAAATATTTTAGTATACCTATTTTCCTATTTACCAGTACTTCTGATCCTACCTTACCTACAATATGTTATTATGGACTGATTGACTTATTTTTGGATAAAACTATTATTTTTAATTCTTACAACTTACTTACTTGGGTATTACTTTGCAATTAGCAAATAATGTCACAATATTATAAGTTTCTCTAAATTGTTCGAAAAATATATTTGAGCCACTAGAGTTTGGTATTAAATGCAATATTTAAATGTGCGGGATACCTTTAGGACTGAGTAAACACGTTTGGGTGATATTCGCAAGCTCATAGACTTTGGTTCTTTGATATCCATATGTTTATTTTATGACGGTCACAGGAATGGACGGCCGAATCGCCAGATAAGTAGGTATGCCTTATGTTTATGTATGTGCAGAGACTCGCATAAAAGGGTATTTTAGAATTTAGACGTTTTTCAGATAAAGTGTATTGTATTAAATAAACTAAAATAAAATGTTAGTGGACCAACGATGGGGTTGACACTTCTAAAAGATTACTATCATTAGTACGCTAAAATAAATCTACTATTAACTCACAACCCACGTTCCAAAATCTGGAGGTATTCTGTTATTTCGCAGAGCATTTAGTTGTTTTTTTTTTTGCACAAACAAATACAAAAAAAATTATGTTTCTCGCCAAACTACACACGTTGTTTGTTGGCGACCTCCGTGGCGCAGTGTTGAGCGCTGTTGTCTTAACGTGCGGAGGTCCCGGTTTCGATTCCCGCAGGGCCAATTTGGGAATTTATAATTTCTGAATTTTCCCTGATCTGGCCTGGTGGGAGGCTTCGGCCATGGCTAGTTACCACCCTACCGACAAAGACGTGCCGCCAAGCGATTTAGCGTTCCGGTACGATGCCGTGTAGAAACCGAATAGGGCATGGGTTTAATATAACTGCCACACCCCTAACAGGTTAGCCCGCTACCATCTTAGACTGCATCATCGCAGTCAAGGGCTAACCTGTAGTGGATTTAAAAAAAACACTTCTAAACTCACATCCCACGTTCGAAAATCTGAAGGTATTCTGTTATTTCGCAGAGCATTTAGTTAGTGAAATGCTCGAAGGAATACGCATTGGTATTCGTATAAGCATAATCGAATGAATCGCTAGCCCACCGTGAGTTCCGATATCCGCAAATATTTGCCAACATGAAGCAAATATAATTTATCAATAAAGTAAGAGCCTGCAAACCAGTGATGGCTTGAAGGGTCTGGCAAACACGACCCATAGTAATACTTCCGATGTGCCGCGTTTACACTTTGTCGTCACGATACTTTCGTATGCTAGAGCGATTTAACCTGGTGTTTTATTTGATACCTGCAAACTGTTCTTATCTTCTTAGACTATCTACAAGTACAGATTTCTTAAGTATAAAAATTAAATCCTTCTCTTATTTTTAAAATTAGTAATTAGAGTTTGAATTTTTTAAAGTTTGTTGTTGATAAGATACAACAATAGAACAAAATACATAAACAGTACCTACTTGATGCCAAAATATTCACTAAATAGTATTTTCTAGATCAAAAACCCCTCTATGATTGCTATAACTGATTTCCATTGTTTCCACTATAAAACTTGGTGCTATTGTAGCAAAGATAAACGCCTTTCTTTTTTTACTAACAATAAATCGTTGCTATAAATTGTAAACGTGCTCAAAAGAGTTGCAGAGACACAGACAAACAGACGTACCCAATTAAATGGCTCGCAGAAGCTGTATGCATAGGACGGCCTTTGATACACGTCTTTTATATCTAGTTAAGATTATTCCACTTACCCGGTAGGTAAATACCCGGTAGGTAAGGACCGGTATGATTATTGAAGGGGTCTTGTTATTATATGGCAAGGTTGCAAGAGCAGGGTTTATACGGCACGTCATAGGTATAGGTTACGTTTTATATCATACCAAACTCGAATCATTTTAATGACTTAAAAAAAGGAGGTTGTCAATTCGACACGTATGTATGTAATACTAGCTGATGCCCGCGACTTCGTCCGCGTGTATTGAGGTTTTTTGGTTCCCGCGGGATCTTTATTTTCCGGGATAAAATTCCGGGTAGCCTATGTGTTATTCCAGACTATAATCTATGACTGTGCCAAATTTCATCCAGATCCGTTCAGCCGTTCTGGCGTGAGAGATTAACAAACATCCATACATCCATACATCCATACATACATCCATACTCACAAACTTTCGCGTTGGAACTGAAAAACCCATACTTAATATTATAAAAGCGAAAGTGTGTCTGTCTATTTATCTGTCTGCTGTGCTTTCCCCGCCCATTTTTTCAACCGATTTTGATGAAAATTGGTACATGGGTAGGTTGTATCCCGGGGAAGGACATAGGCTACTTTTTATCGCGGAATATTAAGTATTTCCCGCGGGAATCAAAAAACTTAAATTCACGCAGACGAAGGCGCGAGCATCAACTAGTTTATACTAATATTATAAATGCGAAAGTTTGGATGGATGGATGGATGTTTGTTACTAAATCACGCCAGAACGGATAAACGGATCTGGATGAAATTTGGCACTGAGATTGATTATAGTCTGGAATAACACATAGGCTACTTTTTATCCCGGAAAATTAAACAGTTCCTGCGGGAACCAAATAGCTTCAATCCACGAGGATGAAGTCGCGGGTATCAGCTAGTTATCTATAAAAAAAATATCTTTTATTTATACAATAAAGCTCCTCAAGTTGGCTCGTAAAAGTTTTCATATCGTCTACGCAATTTTTGGCTGGCGACCGCACAAACAATCTTTGTGAATCCATAAAACTGGTCGTTCAACCCTTCCTCAGTGGAACGGATTATACAGTTCTTACGTAATATTAGGTTATTGGACTTCGGTAATGTGCTAGTTTTAGTAGTTTGTTACAGTTTTGCTGTTCACGTAACTGCAGTTATAGTTTTGTTGGCAAGATTCAGCTGTGTAAAACTGAGTGATTGCGTATCCGTCTCCATAGAAATACGTTCTATGAATTCAGCCAATCAAAACAATTGGGTATTTGAAATGAGAAACTCTTTATTAATTGTCAAAAAAATGCCCGCGCTTGCTGATTTAGATGTCAAACCTTCATTTTACCCCCTTAGGTTTTGAATTTTCAAGAATCTGACGACCTCCGTGGCGCAGTGTGTAGCGCTGTTGTCTTAACGTGCGGAGGTCCCGGGATCGATCCCCGGCAGGGTCAATTTGGGAATTTATAATTTCTGCATTTTCCCTGGTCTGTACATGGTCAGAGGCCTCGGCCGTAGCTAGTTACCACCCTACCGGCAAAGACCGTACCGACCGATTTAGCGTTCCAGTACGATGCCGTGTAGAAACCGAAAAGGGGTTTAATATAACTACCATGCCCCTAACAGGTTAGCCCGCTACCATCTTAGACTGCATCATCACTTGCCATCAGGTGAGATCGCAGTCAACTTGTAGTGGATTAAAAAATAAATCCTTTCTTAGCGGATGTCTACGTCATAACAGTTATCAGTAGGCAAGCCCGATCCATCCAGTTGCTTGTAAATCAATTAGTCACTCAGTCACATTTCCTAATTCATAGTCATATTTAGACTGCCTTTACCGGACAAAAGGGCAAACCAACAAAAACATTTTGACATCTTAATCTTTTAACTCAAACTATTAAGAGGAAAGATTTGATTGTTTGTAATGGATATACTCAAAAACTTCTCAACCGATTTTAAAAATTATTTCACATATAGAAAGCTATAATAATATATTATCAGCGAGTAACATAGGCTATATTTTATTTTCAAAAAAATTAGAAATCCTTACGAAAATTGCAATCATGTGAATTAAGTCGGTTAAAATCGTCTCATCTGAGAGCGGGGCGTACTCTTCTTTCAATATAATACGAGTATTATTTATATATTTAAAAATCAATTGCTGTTCGCTAAAACTCAGAAACGGCTTGACCGATTTAGATGATTTTTTTTGTGCGGGTTTTAGTTGGTCCAGGGATGGTTTATATTCACAATTGGACTTGGTAGGGGGCGCTTCAATCGGGTTCTAGACTCAGGGCAGGACAACATCTGCCGGGCCCACTAGTAAAGATTAATAATATCGCATTAGGTACTAAATGTTAAACCTGATTTTCTGCCCACTGCCCACTGACTATTATGATTATCAGTGCTACCCGTGCGAAGCCGGGGTGAGTCGGTAGTTTATTATATAAATCGAATTCAAAGTTTTAGCAGGGTTGTAACGAATATAAGCTAGAAACTCTGCCTTCAATTTAAGCCTAATTTAGAATAACGAACAGGTAGGTAATATTATTATGTTAAAAGTAGATTTTGCAAACAGGGCCCAAGAATACAAGCATAATTAGCCCTTAATATGACATAACAGGGATGCTTAGGGGAATCTTGAAAGGGCCTCCTAGGGGACCATTTAGAAGGGGGCGGTATAAAGATTTTTTACGGCATTTCAAAATTAAGAGCAGACATGAAATACGTATTACGTATACACAAACATGTTTTTGGCTCTCCCTTAAAATTGTTTATGTAGAAGCTAGGTGATGCCCACGACTTTTTCCTTGTCCTCCTCTGGGATAAAACCAATATATGTACCAAGAGTCGCCAAATCTATTGAAAAGATCGTCATAATCTGTTGAAAGTTGAAACGATGGGCCATCAAATCATAGTAGATAGACAGAAAGACAGAATACATACTTTCGCATGTAAATATTTATATGGAGTAATAACTTACCCGCGACGCATGACGTTAATTTTCGCTTTTAGTCATTAGTCATTAGTCATTAGTCATTTATTTATTAAATATAGGTACACTTATTTTCGTCTAAAAATTACATAAGTACTTAAAAAGCATGATGGTGATAATGGGTAACTCAGCCGGTTTTTTTTTTTTTTTATTAACCGACTTCCAAAAAAGGAGGAGGTTCTCAATTCGGCGCGTATGTTTTTTTAGGTATTAAAGTTTTCGAGGTGACTCTTTGGTTTTCTGCGTCGATCTGTTTGGTTTTCTGAGAAATTGCGTCGATCCGTTGCTCTGTTGCGGCGTAATTGGAGAACAAACCAAACAACCAGCACACTTGCGTACTAATCCATACTAATATTATAAATACGATACTGGTGTCGGTCCGTTTATCTGTCTGTCTGCTGCGCTGTCACAGCCCATATTTTCAACCAATTTTTACGAAATTTGGTACAGAGATAGGCGGTAATCCGGGGAAGGACATAAGCTTTTTAACTTAGGAAATGATAGAGTTTCCGCGAAAATCAAAAAAACCTTAATCTACGCGAGTACGGATAATTACTGGCTACCGTCTGAAAATCTTACTTACAGTCAAATTAAATACCAACCTATCACGTAATTCCAACTGTACCAGGTCACGACCTAAAAAAAGTGTAAATGTAACACAAAATATGCCAACACCAGAAGTCAGAAGGCTAAACACATTTCCAGATCCGGCTCAATGCTGGCAATCACGAACACAAAACACGCTGATTGCGTATTTCATGGAACTGTTTTTTTTTTCATGTAGAGTATACATGAATAGCGAACATTGAAGTGGGTCTCATTTGCTTAGAGAAACTTTTTTTGTGAAAAGTATTGTAAAGAATAGCTACAAGTAAATTCTCTCTCTTATCAACCCATTGCTGGCTCACTACTGTGCCTTAGTCTCCTCGTGGAATGAGAAGGGTTTGGCCATAGTCCACTACGCTGGCCAAGTGCGGATTTCCTTCGAGAATATTATATGTACTCGCGCGTTCAGTAGCTCACGATGTTTTCCTTCGCAGTTTATTATATTATCAAAATTATATTTAACTAGCTGACCCGGCGAACTTCGTACCGCCTTAGTATGCAAAATTAAATGTATATTTTTCAATATTTCTGAGAGATTTTCTTAATATTTTTTTCCGTAAGAACCTTCTCCTAATAATAACAAATACAACAAAAAAAGAATTAGTGAAATCGGTCCAGCCATTCACGCGTGATGCCGTGACCAAGGAAAACGGGTTTCATTTTTATATATATAGATTTCTTAAAACTTCGGAAACTTGGAGGTCTGGGGATTGAACCCGCGACCCCGTACATACCGTCGGGTGTCTTACTGGCTATCACCGCTTCCACAAGTATATTACAAGGCTCTTTAAAACCAGTTGAAATACTGGCATTTTCGATGTAGCAACTTTTAGTACTGACTTGTAGGATCTAGAGCAGAAGTATTTTGTCTATAGTGGACTGGAGTCGAGACTTCGGCTGTAATTACGACCCTACCGGCAATGACGTGCCGCCAAGCTATTTAGCGTGCCGGTACGATGCCGTTTAGAAACCGATTATGGGTTTAATATAACTGCCGTACCCCTGACAGGTTAGCCCGCTACCATCTTAAACTGCATCATCACGTACCACCAGGTGAGAGCGTAGATAAGTAACTTGTAGTGGAAAGAAACGCTGATCTTTCGTATTTTAAGAAACTATTTTTTTCATATAAAGCACATGAATAGGCAACGTTGAAGCGAGGTTCATTTTCTAGATGTTTTATACTTAGCGAAACATACTCATGTACAGAAAAGCTTCAAAAGGCATGTTTCTATAGAATTAACACTAGTTTAAAAACCACCACCTTAGCCTTAGTGAAAATGTAGAGATAAATATTTCTCTCTCACGTTTTCGAGTAAATATTTTTTACATAATAATATATTAGGGACTTAATGTTGCGCGCGACTTCGTCCGAGAAGAGTTTTTAGAACATAGTTCTTTTTGGAATTGTGAAACGCGAGGACCTAGCCTGGAAAAATCGTTCGTGACAAAAAAGAACGTCTGACGGAAAGTCTGTCAAAATCCCTCTAACGCTATGATCCTCTGATCTGATCCTAAGAACATCTTTGTGCTACTGTAGTCCACAAATAAATAATTTGAATTTTGAATTTGAATAAAACACAAAAATAGTTTCTAGCTATGTCCGTTATAGACTGAAACCATTCAACTGATATGCCCCATACCGGTTTCATTAAAAAGGCGATAATGCAAAGATGGTTGTAGATCACAAAAAATATTTTTAAATTTCCTTTTTTTTTTACCGTAGTAAGATGCACACGCCGGGTATCCGCTAGGTTTTTATAGAAGATCAATGTCAAATTCATACAACGCCGTCTAAAATCCATATAAATGAGATGCTCAGGCAAAAATGAGATGCTCAGACAAAAATGAGATGCTCAGACAAAAACAATGGTGTACGTAATTTCTACAAAATTTTTACTAGGCAACCCTTTTCATTGAAAAAATGTGAATAATCAAGTCACGTAGTCCACGTACGTCGCTCGATTAATTATAGCATGACGTTTAAAATGTTATTAGCAACCCTTTCCGTCTATCTGTCTGTCTGCCTGTCTGTCTGTCATAATTACAACCACGTTACAACCCTTGCGTGACGTGCACGGTGAATTTATTAGGTGGATGGCTGGTTAAAATAAAAATATTATCGAAATGGCTCAGTCTGTTGTTGTTTTGTTATGGCTGCATATCAGGTAGGTAACAAATGAAAATTATTGTTTTATTCCCTGAAAAATTTAAATAGGATAAATGGCTAAAAACTAAAATACAAACCTTGTATACTAATATTAAAAATGCGAAAGTTACTCAATCACTCCAAAACGGCTTAACGGATCTGGAGAAATTTGGCACAGAGATAGATTATAGTCTGGGATAACACATAGCACACATCCCTGTAAATTACAGAGCTCCCGCGGGAACCAAAAAACCTCAATCCACGCGGACGAAGTCGGGGGCATCAGATAGTAAAAGAATATCCAGTTTTTTATTCTATCTATGGTATATTACCATTGCCATTTCAACCCATTGTGGCCCACTAAAATTCGCTCCCAATCAGAAGAATTAGGCCATAGTCCACCATGTTTTTTCAATTACTTAAAATGTACGAACGCTTTATTTTCTTAAATTATTTCTTTAAGTAAAGTGTTTCATCTTAAATGTTTAATAAATTTAAGTTCTACAATTACAATATATTTAATACAATTTAATATTGTAGAACGTTTATCAAAACTTTGATCGAAAAAGCATTTTCTGTACCTACATTATTTGCATAAGTAGTATTAAATTTTGCAGTCTCGTTAAAGTCTGGAGTTTAGTTTTATATTTTCTTAACGAAGCGTAATTCGCAAACTTTTGCTAAGTAAACCATGAATATTGAAAGCCAGTTAAATAACTTAATCTTTTGGGGCGATGGAAATCTGTAGAGCGTGGCCCAAGTCATAGGAAATTCACTGTAATAATGTTCCATTATACATTTAATAAAACATATATATGAGATGTAAAAATAGAAATAAACAGTCAAGTAAATCCAATTTTTTATTCCTTAAATAACTATTTTTAA
The DNA here is from genome assembly GCA_923060345.2 of Erebia aethiops. Lineage (NCBI taxonomy): Eukaryota > Metazoa > Arthropoda > Insecta > Lepidoptera > Nymphalidae > Erebia > Erebia aethiops. The sequence goes on along the minus strand of OV281091.1, from coordinate 16,477,924 downwards.
AGTGCTTCTGGACTTATAGTTTTATTGTTCATTTCAAAACAGTTCCAAACAGTACATGATTTCAGTCATTTAAATTGCTAACACAAAAGATCGGTCTGAGTGAAAAAATAATAGGTAGGTAAATGTTACACAGTATCTATAAAATAAATGTTAACATCATTCGGATTTATTTACTAGATTATACATCTAAATTCTAATTTTAAAATAGCATAACTTTTCAGAAGTTATTACTATGTCAGTTAGAAGAGGGTAGTAAATATAGATCTAGATTAAGCTGAGGGATATAATAGGGTGCAGTGCCAAAAAATCTTGGCAAAGTTATTCCTCCCATGCCTTACATTTCTATCTGTTTGCGTGATGCAATTTTATGCGGTTATCTCGAGGTATCTGATGTAGGAAGTACTTGCCAAAATTGAGGCAGAAGTAAAGAAAAATTGTACCTACCATTACTTTTATTGCAAAAATAGTATTGTAAAGTTGTAGTTCGTAAAGTGTAGCTTAGAGTTATTTTTACGTCATACAAAAATACGTCATACGTCTCATTGAGATAAAATAAATATCGTTTTACTCGTTTTATATTATTATTTATTTTACAATAGTATGTTTTAATTAGGATACTTCTTATGTTTCTGAATAATAGGCAAGATATTATATTATTCGATTAGGAATAATAAATACTCGAAATTCCATCACCACTGTTCGATTAATCGCTAAACGGCTATCAATTAAGCCAAACCACACCAAATCAAACACTCCTTAAGCCCGCAGTAATATTTCGCTAAACAAAAATTATGTATCAAACAACTTAATGACAAAATAAACTTAATTTTAAAGTAAATGGAGGGATTATATCCTCCCGCGGGACATTAGCGGGAGGGTCGAATTTTTTAGGAGGTAAGCTTTTATACACATAATGGCTTCCTTAGATTCCTTATTAAATTTAAATGGGATAGAATGTTTCATTATTTATAGTTAGAGGGGTGATTATAAAACTGAAAAAAATGGATTTATAACCAAACATTGGATCACAAAGAAATCTGTTCTGGAGTACATACTCCAGAACAGATTTCTTTGTGAAAGCATGAATAGTCCACATGGACTATTCATGCTTTCGTACGTTCGTCTGCTCAACGAGATTTTGACCACATTATATAGGCTACCATAATCCGAACTTTGACGACTTATGTCCATACTATATATTAATATTATACATGTGAAAGTGTGTTTGTCTATCTGTCTCTCTGTCTGCTACGCTTTCACGGCCTATCTATTCAACCAATTTGGATGAAATTTGATAGATTGTATCGCGGGGAAGGACAAAGGCTACTTTTATCCCGGAAAATTAAACAGTTCCCGCGGGAATTAAAAAAACTGTTATCCACGCGGACGAAGTCACGGCCATCATCTAGTCTAAGTGTGGCATCATCTAGTCTAGTAAGTTTGTCTGACTGTCTGCTACGCTTTCACAGCCCACCTGTTCAACCGATTTTGACGAAACTTGGTACAGGGATAGGTTGTATCCCGTGGAGGACATAAGGTTCTCTTTATTCCGTAAAATTAAGGAGTTCCCGCGGGAATTGACAAAATTTAATCCACGCGGACGAAGTCGCGGCTATCCTCAAATAGTGAATAAAAGTGGTACACCTGTACACAATTCTTACACTCATTGATTGAACATTGAACTTTCGAAATTTGATAATGCTCTAAAATTTTAGTAATAATGAAACACGATTAAGTAAATTTTCCAAGTAATTTAACGCCCATTAAATTTTTTAAATTGCACTTAACATAAAATAATAAAACAAAAAAAACCTGTTTCTGACACACAAAGGATTTCCATAATCACCGCATCGGTACAAATCTTTTCACTGAACGTCACAGTTATTATAATTTCGATTGCCGCCACCCCCCTCTCCCCCCAGACTCCCCCCTTCCGATATTCAGTGTGAATTTCATGAAAGAGGAAATTAAATTTTCTATAAAGCCAAGAATAACTTGCCATCGGAAGTTAGGGTATTGATCGGGAAGCTTCGGAGAATATTACTATAAGATTTGTTGACACATCTTCGTAGCTGGTTACCTTATTAATCTCTTTAGTGTGGATAGATTGAAATTAAAATTTCCTGAGTGAAATTATTATCTTGTAGCTATGCAGGTATGTTGTAATCAGAATTTCACTACCTACTTAAAGTCTTTAAAAAGTTCTGTTCACATAAAACGCGCAGTGTCCAACACGGTTTTTGAGACGCTCCATAGTTTCAAATATTGCACGTGTACGCGAGCTTTCAGTGTGACGTCATGCCTTGCAATTGGCGTCAGGTTTTCAGCAGAAAATTTGACGCCAATTGCACAATTGAAAACGTAGTGTGGTATCAACTACACTAAGAATAACACGATAGAATATCAATCTCAATTAATTTCTGAGGGGTTATTTTTGGGGCTACCCCAACTGAGCTTCATTGTTGAATTTATTTTTTAACTTTATTGCACAACCAGAAATAGCTGCTATGTACGAGTACAGTAGGCGGACTTAAAGCTCGAGAGACTTATGTACCAGTCGACATTTGGAAGGTGTAAAAAGGCGACTAAATGACTAAATGGCGTGTTGTGAGTGTGTTCTTGGCGTATTTTTCTAACAAATAGAGAGAAATCATGTTTTAATTATGTTGTTTTTATTTTGTTACAGGTAATAATCTGTCGCAATCATGAAAATATGCAATCTTCAGTAAGTAAAATAACGTTGACCCTTCCAAATACGTGTAAGTAAAAGTAAAAACACTTTATTACACACAAACAAATAAAATAATAAAAACAGAGGTAAAACGAATCGTGACAGAATTTACAACTTGTTACGGTGTAAAGGCGGCCTTATCACTATGAGTGATCTCTTCCAGGCAACCTTTTAAGATAGGAGATTAGTTGCATGATGACAGGGCGGTGCACACGTGTACATTTCTAAAAGAAAATTTTTAGCAATCTACTACTATTACAATATAATAAACTTACATAACAGTACATACTATAGTTACATACTATTTTACTTATATGACAATATAACTCTAAAAATAAAATAAACATAATATATACTCATATAATAAATATGATATCATAAACTTACATACACAAGCTTTACATAGATATGTACCTATACTTTTATAGCGATAAATAATATTTTTTAAGACGACGTTTAAAAGTTGACACCGACACAGAGTGTCGGATATCCCGCGGTAGCGCATTCCAGAGAATCACAGCTTTGACAGTGAAGGAGTCGCCGTAGCATTGCGAGCGACTGCTTGGCATTGCTAATTTGCTGTCGTTCTTTGAACGAAGGTTGAGAAGATGGCTAGACCGAAGAAAATGAAATCTTTCCTTTAGATATGGAGGAGTATGTGGAAGAAAGAGAATAGAGTAGAGAAGAGAAAGGATATGGAAATTACGGCGTTGTTTAACGGTTAGCCATTTGAGTTGGACTCGATATTGAGTTATGTGATCAAATTTTCTCAGCCCAAACACAAATCTGATAGCCATATTTTGCAGACGTTCAAGCTTATATAAAATATATACTATAATATAATACGATAAACAATAATAATTACTTATAATAATTTAGCTACTTAAATGCAATACTTCTTATCATACCCACCAGCTGCTAAACATAACTTATGATATGAACAACTAACGTAACATTACTACACACTACTGAATTATGATTACAATCAAAAAGTACATCTAAACATTTAATTATCAAGTCTAGGCAAGCTTAGTCCGAAAATCAGTACACAAAGCTAATAAGCTATAAACTATGAATTTCGAAGAATAACAAAAATAACCGGCGTTAGAAATTAAACTGTATAATACTTGAATTCAAAGCCTAACTCACGAGCAAAAGTCTACTCATAGTCTATGGCTAACATAATATGTCATTTTCATAAATTGAACTTGACAAGTTGACGTTGACATATGACATGTGAATTTGATATTGTCAGAGACAAGTTAGCCAGGATATTGTTTTGTTGACTATTTACATGATTGATTTTGATTGCAATATATTTGCACACCCGCAATAATCAAATATAAATATTGATTGCATAAGATTGCGGAAAAATCAAGCGCTAGGTTAACTACAATACAAAGCAGCATAGAATTAAAGCAAGCGTCTACAGATCAGCATTAAAACAGTCCATACCAGGCAAGAAGGATAGTCTGCCTTACTTCCTAACACTCCGTTTTGTCTTTGCCGCCTCATTCATCACTGGCTTAGTGGTCTTCGGTACTTGAGGAGTGACTTTAGCACTGGAAGTGGCCGCTGGAACCAGATCATCACTGCCCAACTGAATAGAGTCAACCTCCGCCTTGGTGGTCACCCGGTGGCGCTTGCCGTCACGTCCGATGATTATAATGAGCCCTTCTCTTGTCCAGCACTTTGTAACTCCAAACTTCTGCCTTGCAGCCATGAAGGCATCGTGCCGGTCTTTAGTTAAGAACTCAGACAAAGTTATGCCAGTACCCTTGAGAGCAGTTTTCGCTAACCAGACCTGTTTCTTAACTGGAGGGTCCCGGAATTTAAGCAATATAGCCCGAGGCTTATCGCCCTTAGGCTGACCCAGGCGCTGGCAGCGACTAAAACAAATATCCTGCAAGTTGGGTAATTTCAGATGATTGGACAAAGATGCACTCACTGTGGCCGACAGACTATCATCGTTGCCCTCTGGGATCCCGTGAACCAGCAGCATCTTCCGCCTACTCCGCATCTCCAACTGATCGGTTTGTCTTGCCAGCACTTCTACCTGCTGCTGGAGCCCGGCGAGTGCAGATAACACAAACGCACGGAATGTATTGAACTGACCAGCTATGTTGGAAGTGGGACTCGCTGCTGGTATTGCTCCCTGTAGACTCTTCTGAAATTCCGCCATTTGAGTGTTGAAATGTTCAGTCAATGATTGAATAGAGTTCTGAATGGCCTCCATAGTTAGTGAATGTGCTTTGGTGATGTGTATAACAGTGAAATCCTTCAGTAACGTTGCTAAGTATGGATTATTTGAGTGGAGTTAAGGCTGGTAGGTACTAAAACACTTAATACATATGTATATTTAAATTCTAAATATTTTTTATTAAATAAAATAACTCAACACCCCAAAATCACGTGTACGCTTTTTGAGTGCCTACCCTCGAAGTACGTGTAAGTACTCAATCTCAAGAAATATTAAATCAAACATGAACATCTCAACAGTAACCGTAATGAAATACTACACAGACGTAAATCCTTTGAAACGGTTCAATTAATCTTTATTTCCCCGTAAAATAATTTAATCCCAGAACTTTGATGAGTCGAGCCTCATCGGGCATTCGGACGCCATGATTAGAAATCCCGCCCCTTGAAATAGCCCAAGAAATTTCCTTGCCTTAAGGCGGTCACCCATAAATTTCATGAGATAATATGCTAAGCGATGCGATGAAATTTTTCATAATAATTTTCACCTGTACTAATTTTGCCACGGCAGTCAATTTCAATGGGATCAAACCCTGTTTATAAATAGTATATTATATGTGCGTAAATACTGGTGCTTTTTCTATTCCCTCACTTTCATAGTGTGATGGGACGGCAATTGTACACGGCCGGAGATAGATCATGCTACTCCAACGGCAATATGTCTTCCGCTTAGATAACACCGCCAACTTTGGTGTGCTACTACTAGAAAAAAAAAAAAAAATGTTTGTGCAATTAATGTCAGTAATTTTATCAATTTTAAATATGTTTTTAATAGAATTTTGATGAATCTGTATGTTATAGAAGAGCGGAATCTCCTGATACAGGTATTTAAATATACTTAAAAGGAGGTTCCAGCCCCAATGTAATTCAATTGTATTATGAACAGAAATAAATTATTTATTTATTTATTTATTTATTTACTAATAAAATTTTGATATACTATACTTAATATCTATAAGCTTCAAACCGCGCTCAGATACTTATAGTTAAAAAAACAATAATATTTATTATGATTTTAAACTAAAACTTTTACGTATTAATAATAACCTACTGCTACTACATACCTATTAATATTAGATATAAATATATACATCTAGGTACCTCTCACTAACGCTGTATTCTCATCGTATTCTACTATTCTGCATTCCAAAAGACGACTAGAAGTGGTTCCGCGATGGGTTGAAATGATATTATACTCTCCAATACCTAAAATTCTACATCAATGCTCCAATAGCTTCATATATTTTTCGCATTTCACTAGAATCTCACCTTTACAGAACACCGACTCAAAGACATCATATCGCTACATCTTCAACCTTATAGTTACCGCTATAAAGTCTTCAAGCCTTTACACTAGAAGTCCTGTAATTAAACTTCTCTTGGAGTCTTGAAGCTCAAACGGCTCCCTGCAAGCAAAAGTTACCTCTGTTAGTGGACTGTGCATTATTTCAGAGACCGTTTCTTGTATTGTTACAAGTCTTTGTTTTGGTTTCCTTGCTCTACAAATAAAAGGAAAAACTTTCAAGGAAGTTTTCATTTTAAAACTATAATAGGCTACTACTAACTTTGTAAATGGAATGTTTTTGTTGTTAATTTGTTCACTTTTCTTCGCTTTTCTGCTATCTTTGTATAGTATTTTTCGTATGACATTTTTTTAAATTGTGAGATAGGCTTGCACTTGACAACAATCTGGCTTAGGGGAAAGCAATGATGAGGTCTAGGTTCGGCAAATCGTCTTTTCATAAATTCCTACTGCGGAATGTGTCCGAAATTCAAGCGAAAAATCTAGAAGGCCGCTTAGAACTTAGTGTTCAAAGTACAGTTTTACTTTTATGATGCAGTTCGAGCACCTAATCAGAGGACGTCTTTTATCTATCTAATCATTAAACGATCATGTCATTTATGTACTAGTGAGCTAACAGATCCGGCTGTAGAATGTATATCCGGTGACTGAACGCTCAGTGCTGACTTCCATTTTGTATGTGAGCGTAAACACGTTCAAAGCGTGTTCAGTTTTAGATTAGATGAATCAACAATGATTCGCATTCATATTCATACCTCGTATCACAAGTTTTAAACGTTTCTTTTGCTCTCTGTTATAAATAATACGATTATTATTAAAGGGTAATAACTAAGAACATCCATTTCGACCCCTTTTCGCAGTTAAATCTTTTTTCTACCCTCTCAAAAGTCACTCTTAAATCTTGGCCCGTCACGGGTGGAATTAAAAATAATACTTCCCCCGTGCACCTTAAACCACTTTCTTCGGTCCTTTGCGTAGTTAATCAGTTAAAATATTTAATTACTGGGACCTACGTTGCGGCTGTCAGTAAACGCTCAACCCTTTTCTTGCAGCCCATGTTGTAAGCTCATCGCGATTATAAACTTGTCTTAAAGGGGACTCCTAACGGTTTCTCTTTTTCGCTCACTAATATAACATTAGTGTGACATAACGTTAGTGTTATTACTAAAAGAAATCTATTATGATAACTGCTTTTTACTAAAATAAATCTACAGCAACTTATTTTTCTTCACTGATGCTCAGTATATATATATTTTTTTTTTTTTTGCATATTTTGCATTGAGAAGTAGTTTTGTATTGAGTATAAAAGTTTTCTCAAACTATACGTATTTTAGTGATCAATAAGCTGAAAGGATAAACAAAAACAAGATAAGGCTTTATAGCCAAAATAATTACCTCCAATAGTAAGCTCAGGAGACAATAAATTTGTTCGATTTGTGGTTAGGATGCTATGGTAAAATTTTTAAAAAAACGTTGTGTTTATTACAAGTTGACTTATCTTTTGCGCATAGAGCTTTTAAGTATTCCAAAGCGAAAATGCTTGCTGATATTTCACCCCGAATTATAGTCGCTATATTCTTGTACCACAGGACCATGGGGTCCGAAATATTTCATTTTCTCCCGGAAATATTCCTGGGTTCACTAGTTTCCTGATTAGACGAGTGTTACCGGTGACTTATAACCCTTTACATTGTAATCAGCAATAATTAAATTAATTAAATCAGATTACAGATTTTTCCTTTTTTAATACCTAGTAAATATAAGCCTTAACAATTATTTAAGCTTAACCTAAACGTTCACGATCTGTGCTTATATATATATATATAATATGTTAGTGATTAAACTAAAATATGATACGTATATTTGGCCTAACTAAATAACGTCATTACATAATAATTACACATTTCCTTTTCAAAATAAGAAGAGGTAAGGCCATAGTCCACCACACTGGTCAATTGAGTATTGGCAGACTTTACATACCTTATTTTATATAGATATTAATCGATTTATCTAAAAATATCATTGTTATTCGAAACCTGAATGCTTTAAGATGTATTAACGTTTCAACTTGGTAACTTAACATCAGCCTGTCAACCTCTAATTCCATTTACTCTCGACGGTTCTGTCTTTAAATGTAACTTGCTTATAAGCTTAAACTAAGCAACGTAAATGAATTACCATCCTCTGTAAAGTCTCTGTCGTTCGAAGCTTGACGTGTTCACATAAGCAGCGGATGTGGATAAGCCCATGCTTTGTAATATTTTAATAGTATTAAGAATGTCTATACTTATAGTATTATTAACTTTTATAACTTACATTATATTATATATTTTATAAGAACAAACAATAATCTTAAATTAAATCGATAAAACAAATAAAACAGGAACAGAATAGGCTACATTATAATCCATACATATATTATAAATGCGATAGTGTGTTTGTCTCTTACCTTTTCACGGTCCACTCTCTTTAAAAAAGTAACGAAATTCGATGCATAGATAGCTTACAAAGACTATTTTTATACTTCAAAATCAATAAGTTCTAATGCGAATTTAAAAAGCCTAAATCTACGCAAAAGAAGTCGCGGGAATCGTCTTATTGAGAATGAAGGTAAATGACTACGCTTAGACTAAATTACCTTCAACTAAACACTCAAAATCAAAATTAAGTTTATTTTACAAACGCTTTCTTATCGTCAGCTACTGGCAATTAATCAAAACCATAACTTTTGTTTATTTCATGTCATTTTCCGCTATCTCCTATGCAACATGTTACATCCTTTACTCGTGATACATAACGTTAATTAGCAGAGCTGGAGCGACGACATTTTTCTGCGCCCCAGAGATCGTGGCGTCTTTTGTCGCTCTGTGAACCTACTTCATAAAGAAAAACACATTAACTTGGATTGCTTCAATGAACTTTGAATCACTTTTATAACAACGCTGTATTAAAACAAAGAACTTAAAAAAGAAAATATAGACATAATGTTAGTGGAATGCAAATACTTCTTCGATGCAAAACTATTACATATCATTTAGTTACTAGGCAGAGTAATCACTGAAAACGTTATTAAAAAGTTTATAGGATTTTGAGATCGTAACCAAACAACATTATGGGGAATGAGATTCACAGAGAAAACCATTGTTTTTTTGTGAATCTTTGTGTAATCCTGTCATAATAATATTATAATAGTACAGTTACACTATACAAACATTATTCTATTCTATTTTATTTTATTGAGTATCGATTGCAAAAGGTCTTTGAGTTAATCGAATTTTATTTATTTATTTTATTTATTTGTTTACATCAGGCAACTAGGTTGACCTGAAGTTCTCAGTTTGCTAGAGATATTATTATTTGACAGTTCTTTCTTTACATTGGCATAGAATACTAACCCGTACTAACTATTATATTGTACTATTACCTATTCCGTGCTATTATTACGTAGGTATGCTACATAGTACCTAACATCCTTGACGACCTCCGTGGCGCAGTGTGTAGCGCTGTTGCCTTAACGTGCGGAGGTCCCGGGTTCGATCCCCAGCAGAGTCAATTTAGGAATTTATAATTTCTGAATTTTCCCTGGTCTGGCCTGGTGGGAGGCTTCGGCCGTGGCTAGTTACCACCCTACCGGCAAAGACGTGCCGCCAAGCGATTTAGCGTTCCGGTACGATGCCGTGTAGAAACTGAAGGGGTGTGGGTTTAATATAACTGCCATGCCCCTAACAGGTTAGCCCGCTACCATCTTAGACTGCATCATCACTTACCATCAGGTGTGATCGCAGTCAAGGGCTAGCTTGTAGTGGTTAAAAATTAAAAAAAATAGTCGTCGATCCCACAACGGAATATTCAATCCTGGCTTTAGATTTCTGCGTTTCGCTACTACAATGACCAATTTATCATTCACTAAAGAAATACGTTTAACCAACCTTACCTTGGTGACGAATACTACAAAATACTGACAAGACATCGAATATGGAACGACGCCAAATCAAAAATGCTTCTCCATTTTCTTTACCTTATTTTCAAGAATCGCTAGAGGGAACACCGACATTTATGTAAATTCTTTACGATTCCACACAATGCGTTGCGTTCCTTTACACGTTTTATTTCTCCTTCCTTGCAGTCGCCACCCGTCACGATATTCGTAACGATCAATGCGATCGTAAACTGAAACGCAACGTTCAGTGTCATATTGAATTTTATGACGAATAAGTAAGTCATTTTGTCTCAAACTGCCCGGTTTTTAGGGTTACACAGGGACCTACATAAAATATATCTTCCAAGCTTTTATAGGTATGGACAGATTTATTTTATGCAAGTATCAAGATTCGATCGATAAGGTAGTACGAAGGGTTATAAAGATTTTATATTCAGTATCAATAAAGTAAGCGTTTTCGTTAAACTTTCTTCTAAAATACTGTTTGTTACTGTACGGAAGCAGGTGATATGGCTCGACCGTAACAAAGGATGATCATCCTCCGAGCGGGTGTTGTGCTCGGGGACCACTGGTCCGACCGATTGTGTGTGTGGCCAAAGGTGTGTGGCAGATTTCACACACCTTTGAGAACAGCATGAAGAACTCTCGGGCGTACAGCTTTACCCACGATATTTCCCTTCAACGTTATAGCAAGTTAACTTTAACAAAGAAAAGTTAGTAATGCCTGATTTTGCCTGGTGGGAGGCTTCGGCCGTGGCTAGTTACCACACTACCAGCAAAGACGTGCCGCCAAGCGATTTAGGGTTCCGGTACGATGCCGTGTAGAAACCGAATAGGGGTATGGGTTTAATATAACTGCCATGCCCCTAACAGGTTAGCCCGCTACCATCTTAGACTGCATCATCACTTACCATCAGGTGAGATTGCAGTCAAGGGCTAGCTTGTAGTGGATTTAAAAAAAAATCGCTGACTCCTGTACAGGTGGTCGAATATCTGAATCACAATCCTGTCACCGCTATTAAAAAATTATAAAGATGCACAATTTCAAATGCATGCTCAAGACAGTGCCCAACTAATATTATACTGCAGACGTTTTTTTTTTAATCTCATTTTTTTTTGGGGTAATACTGCAGACTTATCACGTCCTCTCCTCCAATTCCAAGTCGATTAATATAAAAGAACTCCTGCAAAATTTGTCGAAGGCACACCTAGTATCGTGATGGAACCAATAAATATGCCCCCCATTCGTCAAACTTCAAACGTTGTGATTAACTCATAAAACTCGTTTGGGATATTGCATCCCTCTGAATTACAGTCGGTAAGAGGCTTCGGCACGCCATCCTCGCGTATTATTTACGACCAGCAGAGCCTCCTTTGTTTTCTTTTTTATTGGTAGATTATGGACTTATGGACGTGTTTTTTTTCGTACTTTGATTAAAATAAGCTACCGCCTTACGTTTGATATTTCGCCTCATGTTCGTAAGTAATTCATATCCATACTAATATGAGTAATAATTATAATAGTATATTAATTCAAGAGAGTCGCAGGGAGTCGCTGGATCCAGGCGGCGTAAGACAGTGGCTTGTGGAGGACCCTACAAGAGCCCTATGTCCAGCAGTGGACGTCCATCGGTTGACGACGACGACGATAGACGATACTAATATTATTATTATTATAAATGCAAAAGTGTCTCTGTCTGGCTGTCTACTACGCTTTCACGGCCCATCTCAATTTTGATGAAATTCGGTATAGATTTTATCAAATCATCTAGTTATTATAGTAAAGTATAAAAGTATAATTTCGTCTAGTTACTTATAAACTGCTAAACTTATTAGCTGAAAACCGTGGATGAAATAGGCACGACATCCATATGAATTTTGTATCGTGGCCATATTATATTTTAGAATAGATTTGTATCCAACAAAACAACACGAAACTTCAGTATCGAAGGGCAAAGACGTTTTGACCTGTCACGACTTCATATAAAAGTGAGTTATGTGAACGTTTCGTCATGTCCGGTCCCTGGTATGTTTTAGCCCTTGTTTTTTAGCCTTGTTTTTTGCGGAAAAAAACGTGGTCACTCAGCCCACACGACAAAGTTTCCGCTCCTGAAAGGACTTTTAATTGCATAAAAATATGAAATAGCGTTCGTAGCAGTGGCCCATTTTAAAAGCTCTGGTTTCAAAAGCCGTAGCTTTTTACAAAATATGGTTACTAGTGAGTTTTTTGTCGGCTCATCTCAGTAGAATCTATTCTTCAAGCCAGTTGCAGAGTCGTGATCATAAGTAACACATTGTACTATATGAAATAAAACATTACATTACACCTGAGTTAACCAAAAATGACATATAATTTTTCTAAAATTAAAAAGTTCGAGGCTGAATATCGGCCTCGGCGCGAACCTCCAAAGAGTCATCTGCGCGAGAGATATTATAATGTATACAAGTGTGTACTACTCGAACACAGGTCCAATCTCTATTCCCTTACTCTCATAGTCTGAAGGGTCTGAGATCCGATAAGACTGGAGAGACAGGCGCAGGCTTTATGTGCTCTCCGAAGCACGGGGTGAAATAACTACTAAGACATACTAGATAGACAGGCTGCAATACATAATATGATGTACTTTCGCAGTACTAGTATAACATATTAAGGAAATAAACGTCACACCTGATGCGAGACGGTTTCCACAAGTTACGAGATCCCACAAAGCGCTTATATTTGTTACGTCGCCGATGTACTAAATAAGGACAAGCATTAATATTATGTAAAGAGAAGGTAGAAACAAAATCAATACGTTCGTTTATCCCTTTCCAACTCTATTATACATATTGTTTTATAGTGACTTGTCCTAACTGACCAATTGAATTATCATCAACGCATTTTTTTTTATCCTCTACAAGCTAGCCCTTGACTACGATCACACCTGATGGTAAGTGATGATGCAGTCTAAGATGGTAGCGGGCTAACCGTTAGGGTCATGGCAGTTATATTAAACCCATACCCCTATTCGGTTTCTACACGGCATCGTACCGGAACGCTAACTCGCTTGGCGGCACTTCTTTGCTGGTAGGGTGGTAACAAGCCACGGCCGAAGCCTCCCACCAGGCCAGAACAGGGAAAATTCAGAAATTATAAATTCCCAAATTGACCCTGCCGGGGATCGAACCCGGGACTCCGCACGTTATGACACCAGCGCTCAACACTGCTACGGAGGTCGTCTACCAATCCGCACTTGGACTATTCCACTTCGCTGGCCAAGTGTGGCTCTCATTACGAGAGAAACCTCCTCTATTCATACCTACCTTACTTACCGTACTTACTTTCAAATGAAAATGGAAGAAAATTCCTGTTAGAGGGATAAGCTTCATCTTTGTCCACTTCTTTCATTGATTGTTTAAGTAACATGTATTTTATATTAAAAAAATATTGAAAGCTAACCCGTATGATGATATAAAAACCCAATTTAAAACATACCACATCCACCTAACCGCGTACATCCCACGACATGTTCGCAGGTTATTGAAGGCAATGATATATTATCTCAGGCACAGGAGGGGAGAGGGGGTGAGGGGGGACAGACAGATGGAAACTGATGTCTCAGCATGATTGGCAAGGATTTATTGCCGGATGATTTCGTGGATGAAAAAATTACTCGGTTTTTCTCCTCTGAGATTTATAAACGATGTTTTCATTATGTAAGGACGAATCAGCTTCTCTATTATGCGCATAATATTAGTGCAAGATATAACATAGAGATTGTTGTTATTAAGGAATCGTATTATTATTAAGGGTCCTTTTTTATTCCATTACAAGTAAACCCTTGACTGCGATCTCACCTGACGGCAATTGATGACGCAGTCTAAGATGGTAGCCTGCCTAACTGGTATGGCAGTTATATTAAACCCATACATAGTCGGTTTCTACACGGGATCGTACCGGAACGCTAAATCGCTTGGCGGTACGCCTTTGCGGGTAGGGTGGTAAGCCATAGCCAAAACCTCCAGACCAGACCAGAGTAGATTCAGAAATTATAAATTCCCAAATTGGCCCTGCCGGGAATCGAACCCGGGACCTCCCACGTTAAGATACCATCGCTCAACACTGCGCCAGGGAGGTCCTCTGTATGTATTTGACAAATATGCAGTACCTAGGTATTTTTGTAACCAAAGATTTGTGCAACAGGTTGTAAAAAATGATAGCGTCACAATACACATTACATTGCAAGACTTGATGAAAAGTTGGTTATTAAAAAATTGTTTGCAGTACATACTCCCACCATTTTGTCTACGTATTGCAGTATTTAAACGTGCTTGGGGAACATCCATTGCAAATATTGACACTGTACCAACTGTCCCAAGACATCATAACCGATTAAGCCATTCTTAATCGTCAAGACATAAGTTATTACAACCCCATCGCTCACCGTTCTACAGGATTGGATTACCTTATAGTGAATGCAACGCGGCGGGCCATTAAGTGTCGTTTATGCAAATTCTCAACCTCCCCCACCACCCCTCTCCCCTTCTTCTACAGAACGTCTTCGAAGACGCCATTTATCATGTGTCCATCAAACGTCTCAACTTGCATGAGGTATACAACTCTATCAATATTACGCTGATCGAAACGTATCTCATTATGGTTATGCGAGATGATTAGATGATGACGACTTAGTCCGTGTGGATTAAAGGTACAGAGGAGCTAGCCCCACTACAGAGGAGCGGCGCGGCGCAGCACGTGGCGGCAAGTTTTCTTTGTACGTTTACGTCGCAGTGCATCTCAATGCCGCGTTGCTTAAGTGGGCCCAGCTCCATACAAACTCATACAAAGATTATTCGCCACTACGTGCCACGCCGCGCCGTGCATCTGTAGTGGGACTAGATCTTTAAGTTTTTGAAAATCTCGTAGAAACTCATTGCGTAGCCTATGTCCTTCCCTAGTATGAAATTTCGTCAAAATCGGTCGTACTATATCGTAATCGCTGGAAATTGGAATCATGCTTTTTCATTGTCATCTCTTGTCATGCTGAGTTTCTTGCCGGCTTTTCTCAGTAGAACAGCTTTCCGAACCGGTGGTAGAGTCATAACGTATAAGTGACACAAGTTGTCCTACATGAAAAAAAAATCATTGATCATTTATCATCATTAACTTTTATCTGGGGCTTGATAATGTATCTTTTTTTACAGAGTTTCTAATCGATAAATCTGGTTCTACGGATCTAAATAAAGTATATAATATTATATAAAAATTAAAATGGTATTTATGTGTTGTCAGGCCAAATACTTATAACGGCAAAATATGAACATACCGGTAAATGGTTCTATAGGGAAGTGGTTGTATGGGAAAACGATCATCACGACCCAAAAGTATCAAACTTTCAACATTTTTAATTCAACGTGATAATGTCACTGTAGTGACTATCGATTTTTCTCAAATACCACCCAATTTATAACTCAATAAAAACTACCAATCATCGTCCGGGCTAGTTACTTTTAAAAGAACATCCTTCAAAAGATATCGCCTTATAATAAAGTCTTTTAGCGTACACAATAGATCGGGGTCAAAGGCTTCCTTACAATAGCATTGCGGGCTTTTGTTCCCACACTTCAGTCTGAAGTAGCTTTAACTTCGCCTGATGGTTAAAACCTCACGTTCTTTGGCATTTTTAAAGAAAAGGCTACGGCGTTGCCACGTAGCTAGTACTACGGCGTAGACGGTCTACGAACACGTGACTGAAGCTACGTTTTTCGTAGTTAGCTACGATCGTTACGATCTTATTTTAGTAAGAGCGAAAAACACACTTAGTCCAGTCATTTGGTGTTCAGAATAATTATATTAATGTTAATTATAAATATCTATAAATATTTTCTATGTAGTCTTACTAGTTATTAAACTGTATACTGTATATTTTGTGTGTGCAATAAAGATATCTAAATAAATAAATAATAAATGTTAATGTTTAGTTAATGTAAAACACCCACAATACTTTATTTAAACTGTGCAAGGTGAATTTAGGTTTTGGTTTGCGGCGCTCGTAGGCTAAAACTATTGATTCTACAAAAACAATCGTTACTACATAAATTGTAGGAATTTTCTCTAGTTTAATTTATTACGTAACTATTTTCATCGCAATATTATTCTGAAAGGAGTTATTGTCAAAAAACTGTTTTTGGGCGCCATTTTTCCAATATGGCGGCCCGAGCTGCAAAGATACGAGGTGGAAAAATGAAAATTCGGAAAGAGCACGTCGTCGAAATCTATAAAATACACCAATTTTCAAAACTCCCGAGAAACTTTCCAGGTAAAGGTACCAAATGACTGGACAAACTATAGGGACTTGACAATGCAAAACATTCTCGAGAACTGTCGACGTCAGAGTTTGATGATGTCGATGTTTATTCTGTCGCGCTAGTATGCTCTCTCCACAGAAAGGAGCACGTTTTTATAGCTCGCAGGGCGAAAACAGACTACGGACAGGACAGGACAAAACGTCAACGCGAAACGTATGCGCATGCACTTTTATACGGAGTTGCACTGGCCTGGGGGCATACTAACTAAAAAACTGTATTAAAACTGTATTGCTTACTTAATATCGTTGACGTTTGTGTTTTATTATTATTATAATCCTTATTTTAGGGACGTCAATTTAGAATTGATACTTACTGCTTTTTTTAACCATGTAGTAACTCCCCAGCATGAATGCAATTATCATAAAACGTCATTTGGTAAATAGTAAAATTGACGAAAACTTAAAATACAAAAATACGGTCTTTAATTCCTTAATGCAATCCAAACCATACATTTGCAAGTTCATGGTGAATAACATTTTATGATCCTTCACACAAAGGGATATGCCCAGTAATTTAACTTAAAACGTCATTAAACTCATTTCAAAGAGTGTTTAGTAAAATTGCGCCGTTTCACGTGAGGGGGTATTCATAGAATTCTTCAATTTCACTTTGAACCGAATGCTCTGTGCATAAACCGACGCGGTCGTTCTAATCGCCGGGAACATTTATCAAAATAAATAGATCAAGTAATCAATTTCAATTTATTTATAACAATATAATATTGTGTCAATTTAGGCTTGTTATCAAAATCAAAAAGTTTCAAGTAATAATCAAATCAAATGAAATCATTTTTTAGCTTCAGTTAACCTTACACGCTAACTTGCACTAAGAATATGGCATGTTTTACTTAACTTTGAGTTAAGTCAATTGCATTTGCGTACATAGGATGTGTTATAAAATATAATTAATATTTTAAAAAAACATGAAAATAAAATTGATTTTTGGGTCAATTATTAATTATGATTCAGATTGATCATACTCTTTTAAGTAATGCTTTATACTTGCTTACTTTATATTAGTTAGGTTATGAGCTGGCGAGAAGCTTCGAAAACACTTTTAAAATGTTCTTGGAATAAAAAGTATTCGATTCAATTCCAGAATTTTTGTACGAGTATATCACAAGTCCTTGCCAGATCTTCTTAGTAGTAAACATCTGCTTTTCAAACCGGTAATAAATATATTTGAATTAGAAAGGCGCTTTGGGGCAGGTTGAGCCGCCAAAGGTACTTTAAGCTTTGAACTGAACGCTCTGTGTAATGAAATGTTTCAAACAATCTTTACCTTAAAAGGTTCATTTGTACCCGACGATGTATGTGAGAGAATTTTCTTGGATGGGTACGTCTACATATTTAGTTTGGGGAGCGCACACTACAGACACCCTTATGAGAAAGTAACATTTCACGAATATTTAGGTTTGAGAAACTAAATTGAAATAGGAACAAATTCTGCTAGAAATTGAGAAATATATTTTTTAAACAATGCTAATTTTATAAAATTAGTGATAAAATCAATGTATTCAAGTTCAATGTATCAAAATTATTCATAAAAATCATAACGAATTATTTAACTCATTCACAAAGTGACGAAAAATGATATACGTAATAGCTTTACTGATATTTTTATCATTTATGAAATACCTGTATACAACTGTTTCATGTAGCTATATCTAAAAAGTCCACCACTTTTACTACAATATTTTTAAATTTCATATTTATTTCAGATGAAAATTGTATCAAATTCTATGGTCAAATCTAACGAGCATGGCAGTTAGCACCAATAAATAGTACCTGTCTAAACAAATTATTAGCATCAAGAAGGAACTTAATCTCAATGTCTTAAGACAGTCTTGTCGAATGACTGCGCTGAGGAGTAATCACGCCATCACACGTCGCTCTCATTATGAGAATCTTCGAGAACTTTCGAGCAAACATGGCGTCTTTGTTTTAATTCGCGTAAATAACTCTGTATTCAGCAATAAAACATATTATGCGAAGGTATTAGCGCGACAACGTGCGGCACAACTCTTGTTACTAATGTGTAGAAATTTAAGCGGCTCTTTGAGCTTAGTATACCTTTAACTGTAGTAAGTAAGTACTAAGCTACAGTTAAGAGGTTTACGTTATTAAAAGCTAGATGATGCCAGCGACTTCGTCCGCGAATATTTAGGTATTTAGAAATGTCATGGAAGCTACTATAGACCTAATAGGCAGGCTCGGGGTCACTCAGCGGGCGATGGAGAGGGCTATGCTAACACACTTTCGAATCCATACTAATGAAATTAAATGATTTGAAAATGATTTATTCATTTCACATAGGACAACTTGTGTCACTTATGATACGTCAAGACTCTACCACCGGTTCGGAAAGATGTTCTACTGAGAAGAGCCGGCAAGAAACTCAGCAGTTGCTCTTTTCTCAAAAAAGAAAGAGGTTACAATATTTTAAGTAATACAATACATACGTAACATTACAAGTATTACACTGAATTATGGGTCACTGGATGCGAGGCCGGTTGCTTCCATGCAACTTATATAAGATAAAATAAGATTATAAATGCGAAAGTGTTTCTGCCCGTCTGTCTGTCTGTCTGCTACGCTTTCACGGCTTATCTGCTCAACCGATTTTGATGAAATTTGATAAAAGGGTAGGTTGTATTCCTGGGAAGGACATTGGCTACTTTTAATCCCGGAAAATTAAAGAGTTCCCGCGGGAATCAAAAAATCTTAATCCACACGACAAAGTCGCGGGCATTATCTAGTTTATAATATTAGCAAAATAGGATACGTTTAATATGTTCCTTACTCTACATTTTCTGAAAGGTTTTCCATAAATTTGTATAACCACAAAATGTGAAGCTATTAGGTACCTCCATATTATACCTCAGGGTCTATACCCACTACCGATCGGCAATAATAGTGGCACAATAAATTATCCCAAGTGCCGGACAAAGCTTAGTACAGCGATTACGACTAATCGTGGCCACTTTCGACCAGATGGGGCTAACCAGGTGTGCTATGACCCCGAACGGCATTTTTTCTTAAAGGTGGCTTTAGACGGCTTATTAGAATGAACTTTTTTTTTATTACTTGAACTTCTTCGACTTTCGACGATCTCACCTATAATAGAACGTGATGATGCGTCTATTATAGTAGCGGGCTAACCTGTTCGAGGTACATTGTATAGAAACCAATTAGGGGTAGGTATGGGTTTACCGGAACGCTTAAAACACTTGGGCACTGGTGGCACATCTTTGAAAAAGATTCTAAAAAAATAAAAAAACCACGTAACATTGTAAGTAACATTAAGTAATAAATTGATTTTAAATTATGCCGCTAGGGTGCTGGGCTCTACCACTAGATCACAAATTCTTACATTGCCCCTGCCGGGGATCACACCCGGGACCACCTACTTATAAGACCCTGTGGCTCACTACTGGAGATCATGAATACTAAAGAGTTGCAAGGGATGGCTCTTTGAAATAGGTCTCCCGGAACACCGTTTGAAGTCTTCTACATGAACAACTAGTCAACACTCCTAACTTAAATAACTTAAAGACTTATCGCCTGAAGCCAGGATTCCGATTACGCAGGCCATTCTCCTTTGAGCCCCACCGTTCTATTCAGCGTTTTCCATTCACTTGAGGTTTCTAAGGCACCGTGTTGATATAATAGGTCAAGTTTAATTGGTCTTTGGGGATTTTAATCATAGAGTCACATTGATATTGACGATCTCCTTGATTCTGTGATGTGTATGTTTTTAGAACTAGACGGTTCCATTTTTAGTGATTTATATAATTACTAGCTGATTCCCGCGACTTCGTCGAGAATGAGCTTTTCGTAAGAAACGTTTTCTTTCGACCGTTTTTTCTCCGTCTTACATTGCAAATCCGACATAAAATAATATTGCAGCTATAAATTAAGATGTAAGCTATCCTATCTTTCAAGTTGGATCAAACTGCACACGGTGTGCAAATTTAATTTAAAATCGGTTAAGTAGTTTAGGAGTCCATCGCGGACAAACAACGTGACACGTGATTTGTATATATTTAGAAGATATAACTAGATGATACTCCTGACTTAGTCCACATTAAGGTTTTTCATTTCCATTGGAGTTTTTAAAATTTCCGTTATTAAAATTAGGATATATGTCCTTCCGGGATACAAACTATCGCTATACCAAATTCTATCCATTAAAGTGTAGCAGACAGGCACACAGACACTTTTAGTTTTCACATTTGTAATATTAGTATGGATTAGTAGGATTGAATGCATGCATGAATAAATGAATGAATTAATAAAATGAGGAGATCCGCAGAAGAACTAAAGTAACCGACATTGCTCGACGTGTTGCGAAGCTGAAGTGGCAATGGATGGGGTACATAGTTCGAAGAACCGATATCGCGTTGGGGTCCCAAAGTGCTGGAGTGGCGACCACGCACTGGAAAGCGCAGCGTTGGCAGACCGCCTACTCGCTGGACAGACGACATCAGGCGAGTCGCAGGGAGCCGCTGGATCCAGGCGGCGCAAGACCGAGGCGTGTGGAAATCCTTGCAAAAGGCCTATGTCCAGCAGT
The DNA here is from genome assembly GCA_923060345.2 of Erebia aethiops. Classification (NCBI taxonomy): domain Eukaryota; kingdom Metazoa; phylum Arthropoda; class Insecta; order Lepidoptera; family Nymphalidae; genus Erebia; species Erebia aethiops. Next base: position 16,456,771 of record OV281091.1, on the reverse strand, counting down.
GGACGTCTATCGGTTGAGAATGATGATGATGAATGATTCAGATGGAATCTTGGAAGCCAATAGGTACTTCACAGTTTACAAAAATCACATAAATACAACCAATATTCTAATGTTAATCCATTAAAGTCAATCTTCCCACCTGCCAAGGCAGGAGTCAAATCTCATTGTGTATTGATTTATCGAGTCTTGTTCACCGTCCAGGCATAACGGGTTCGCAGCGTGTTAAAACACTTAGCCGTCGCGTCAATTTCCGCTACCGACTCAGCGTAAGTGGATTTGAGAGGCCAAGTTAGAAACTTTTGCGATTTTGTCACACTTTTAATATAATGACAAAGTTTCTTTGTCACACTTTTATAAACAAAGTTTGAGACTGGCCAAGTTTTCCCTGCTAGACAATTTTTTTTTTTTCTCGTGAAAATTTAAGTAAGTACCACACAAGTAACCACGTTTAATGACTAGGTAAGAGATTTTGTAAGTCATCCTACATACTTATCCAAACTCAGTCGTGTTCGTAGGAATCATCTAATCATACTATCATACTTAATATTATAAATCCGAAAGTGAGTTTGTTTGTTGGTTTGGCCTTCAATCACGCCGCAGCGGAGCAACGGATCGACGTGATTTTTGGCATGGGTATAGTTGAGGACCTGGAGAGTGACATAGGCTATAAATTAAGGAGTTCCCGCCGGAATCAAAAAAACTTAAACCACGAAGTCGCGGGCATCAGCTAGTCATTTATAAACTACTAGCTGATGCCCGCGACTTCGTCCACATGTTTTAAGTTTTTTGATTCCCGCGGGAACTCCTTAATTTTCCGGCATAAAAAGTAGCCTATGTCACTCTCCCAGTCCTCAACTATACCCATGCCAAAAATCACGTCGATCCGTTGCTCCGTTGCAGCGTGATTGAAGGACAAACCAACAAACCAACAAACAAACTGACTTTCGCATTTATAATATTAGTATGATCTATTATTTAAAATAATGTTGTGTTAGAAAATCATCAACTTATACTCATTCCAATACCAGACTGTATTATCACTTGCCATCGATGACGTCACAATAAACCGGTCAAGTGCGAGTCAGACTCGAGCACAAAGGGTTCTGTAGCACCACAAAATATACATTCTTTTAGTAAATATCAAGAAAGATGCCATGACAACACAATATAGTGCCTGATAAACTATTCGACACCCTAATTAACGAATCGGATTTTATCGAAAATATGCTGCATACCATTACAGCTCAAAGGGACCGTAGACCTAAATATTTTACCGTTCCCTAGAAAATCATGGTTGACAGAGAGACAGACGGACGGCCAAAGAAGTGATCTTATAAGGATTACTTTTTTCCTCTTGATATACGGAACCCTAAAAACTTACCTAGTACTCGCATTCATTACATACAGCTAAAACAAAACTGTGCCAGAAACCCAAGCTTCGTAAGTCTCCATGAGGATATTAATAGCCAGCCGCAATCCTTACATTGTCACCATTCAGCCAAGGGTCGCGCCGTGTACAAGGGCCAGGAATAGCTTGGCTAAAAGCTGCTCAAGAAAATGGGCTACGTTCCCATTGTTACCCCGTACCATGTAGGGCTCTCGCGGTGTGTCCGGGCATTTTAATAGCTGTTTTTATGTGCTGTTTTCATAAGAATTCCTTGGCCGAGTTTTTTTTAGCCGCTACAAGTTAGCCCTTGACTGCTTTTTTTTATCCACTAACTAGAGTAGTTTAGTGTAGTTAGCCCTTGAGTGCGATCTTATCAGATGGTAAGTGATGATGTAGTCTAAGATTATAGCGGGCTAACATGTTAGGGGTATGGCAGTTATATTTAACCCATACCCCTGATCGATTTCCACACGGCATCATACCGGAACGCTAAATCGCATGAAGGCACGTCTTTGCTGGTAGGGTAACTAGCGACGGCCGAAGCCTCCAGTCCAGACCAGAGAAAATTCAGGATAAATTCCCAAATTGACCCTGCCGGTTATCGAACCTGGGGCCTCCGCACGTTAAGACAACAGCGCTCTACACTGCGCCAGGGAGGTGTCTGCTGTTTTCATAAAAATTCCGTGGCCGAGTTTGCGTTTTTCGGTATGCCCGCGACTTGTATTTTTTACGGTCACTCAGCTAAGCTCGGAATGCGATTAAGATGTATTTAGTTATAAACGTAATAATTAGCTAGAATTATTTTTATTATATTTTGACATGTTATAGCTCCATTGCTCCGTAAATTACTCAAGATTTGTTCACTTAGGTTTTCAAGCAAAAAAATTACTCGTAGGTACATAAATTAGATCGCGGCCACTTCGTCCGCGTATAAAAAGTATCTTATGCCACTCTCCAGATCTTAATTTATAACCATGTAAAAAATCCAGATGCTCTGTTGCCACGAGATTGATGGATAGACCAACGGGCTAACAGTTTTTTTTAATGAAGGAACCAGAAGTTTAATTCGCTAAATTCCGCGACAAAAGGAAAATCTATGTGGTACAGTGATTATATATATATAATTTTGGTCTGGTGGGAGGCTTCGGCCGTGGCTAGTTACCACCCTACCGGCAAAGACGTGCCGCCAAGCGATTTAGCGTTCCGGTACGATGCCGTGTAGAAACCGAAGGGGGTATGGGTTTAATATAACAACTGCCATGCCCCTAACAGGTTAGCCCGCTACCATCTTAGACTGCATCATCACTTACCATCAGGTGAGATCGCAGTCAAGGGCTAGCTTGTAGTGGATTAAAATATATATATATATATATCGGATTATAGCGATTATATCGGATTATATCGGATTATAGCGAATTAAACTTCTGGTTCCTTCACAATGATGGACTTCCGCAAAGTAACGCCTGCCAAATCATGCAGTGAGCAATAAGAAAGTCCTTTTTCTATAGTCGACAGTACATCACACCAATTTCAGTTCAATCTCTTCATTCAATTAGATTCAAAGAATAACCTGTACAAAGACTGCGTCAGTAAAATATAGTACATGATGGTGATAATAATCGACTACGGTATCTTAAAGCTAAAGCTCTTTATTTTATTTGAACTACCAACAGAATTACAAGTAGTAGGTATACAAAATGTTGAATGGCTTAGGCAATAGGTAACAAGCAATTCAATTTATAGGTAGTTACATCATGCACATAAGAAAAGTCGTACATAATTGACACAAGTTTACATTGGGGAATTATTGACAAATAATTAAGATTACTAATACAAGCCTACAAAAAATTAATATAAGACTACAAAAAATTAATGAAAATAACTATTGATAAAATAAAAAAAAAACTAGACAAAAAGTAAAAAATTAGATGCTTAAAATTTATAATTATAGGATTAGGAAACACAGCAAAGAGGATCATCTGACAATATTTTCATATCAAGAGTCAAGTGATTTTAGTAAGTAGTTTGACTTTGAATTTCTGTAGTTTTCCACAAAACAAATCAATGAATTTTTCCTTTACCGTAAATTCTCTGTAAAGCCGGCTAAGCCTGGGTACAAGGGAATGATGGCCAAGATTGGTTTTGTGGGTTCGATGAGTGAGCAGTGAGATAGGTTGTACCAACCTTTAATTTTTTTAAGTATACAGAACTCCTTAACAAATTCCTTAAGATTAATCTCAATTTCACTTCAATGCCCTTACATAATATCCATATAATTTGCTATGCATGCGTGTCCTTATATAATCCGACCCTCGACCTCTGACCTCTCGTTATCGCCGGCCCTCTCTAATTGGGTGAAGGAGGTACAATGTAACTCGGTTAAAACGATCCTTTTATTATTAAATCTTGAACATCATTTTGCTAAATGCCGCAAGTGAGCTAACGCCATCGTTTTGTGTTATTTAAGAGATGTCTAATTTTTAAAAAAAGTGAGTGTGTGCTCGTTGGTCCAGCGGTTAGCATAGTCGACTGCGGATCACGAGGTCCTGGGTTCGATTCCCGGAGGTTTTTCAATTCAGAAATTCTCAGTGCCAGCCCGGAGTTTTCACCCCCGTGCCTCGGAGAGCACGTTAAGCCGTCGGTCCCGGTTATTATCACTTACATAATAATAGTCGTTAAAGCCCGCCAACCCGCATTGGAGCAGCGTGGTGGGTCTAAGCTCTAATTCCCTCTCTCCTATGAGAGTGGAGGCCTGTGCCCAGCAGTGGGACCGTTAATAGGCTGTAGTAGTGTTGGAGTGTGTGCAATTCACACACGGCAGAAGTGAAACGTAACTAAAGTAGCCTACGAGAGAATGAAATAAATATAAATTGTATTCTATCTCATTCTCTCGCAGGCTAAATCCTATTATGAATAATATGTTTGTCTCCTTTTAGTGTCGCTTTTTCGTTTTATCGAATTTTCAAATCACAACGATTCTAAAGAAGTTTCACTTCAATTTAAAAAGAAACATAATTTATTGAAACTTTTTTTTTACCCTTGTCCCCAATAGGTTTCTACATGGCATCGTAACGGAACGCTAAATCGCTTGGCGGTATGTCTTTGCCGTTAGGGTGGTAACTAACCACGGCTGCAGCCTCCCACCAGGCGAATTAATTACTTATGGAGTACCAAAATAAATCACTATTTTGTATGTAGAATTACGTATCGACGTAGGTACGTACGTTTGTCTGTACTTAGGCCAAACAAGGTTTTGTGTATCCAGCCCAGCCATTACCTGATATTAAGCTCTATTTCGCTTCAAAATTCAAACAAACCAGACAAAATTTTAAAAAACTATGTAATTTTTTTTATTTGCTGACTGGGAGCACGGTGTTTCTTCATATTTATGTTAGGTAGGTATCTCTCTGCGTCGTATTCCTCATGACTGAGGGTCGTGAGCCCGTTCCATTAATCAAAGGATGGTAGGTGTTTTCTTGGGATAATAATGCGGTGGGCTCCCACGTCCTTCTGCATACGACTGTACTATATTTAAACTCTTAGATTTTTGTAACGATTATTATCAGATATTAGTAATAATAACCGGACCGATGGCTTAAGGCCCTGTGTAGCGTAAAAGGGGGTATGTAAAAGCAGCGTATCCATCAAACGGTGACATAATATATGCTTGTAAGAATAATGTGCTGTTTTCAAGACCTTTGAGCAACCATTGACGCATCTCAAAACACAATTTTAAAAAATCTCTGCATTGAAATTTATTTTAAGCAATTTTTCTCCTTATTGAAACCAATAATTAGCTCTAGAAATATAAGGTAAAATTCATATTTCTAAATCAAACACATTGTCGGATTCATTTGAATTGAAAAGTAAATATTAATTTTTTTACAAATTATTTCATGCAGTTTTTGCGACATGCGCTTGCTCGATTTTACCCCCGCGCGCATGTTTTTCATCTCGTGAGCTTACAGCGCCTTAATGTGTTCTCCGATGCACGGAGAAAACGAAAAGGCCAAGTTTGAACCTCCAAATTCAGTCACCCATCCAGTTACAGACTTGGGTCAACGTTGCTTAACATTCGTAATCACCTGATATGCATTAGCCTGGGCCACTCGTCCCTCACGGGTAGCTAGGTCACCTACCCTCATTATTTAAATTATCGCAACTACTTCATTATTCATTTTCACCTCTTTGTACCGCTAACCGTGATAGCTTATAAAATTACATCCTACAATCTACAAGGAACCTTTTTTGAGAGTATTAGTAATTTCATCCTTACCCTTCATTTAGCTAGAAAAGCCTTCAGCGCCGTGGCTCAGGTGGCCTGACCCACTTCGTTAGTATTAAAAATGTACGCGCTCGAGACTGCCTTGTGAAATATAAAATTACACATTTGTCCTTGCGGCTTTAGGGCGTAAATACACCACGGACAAAAAAGTTTTTGATGACGTCCCTGGCACAGTGGTAAACGTAGTCTTACTGTGGGAGGTCTCGGGTTCGATTTCCGGCAGGATCTATTTGGGTATTTGTGATTTCTGAATTTTCTCTGGTCTGGTCCGGTGGGAAGCTTCGGCTGGGGCTGGTTACAACTTACCGCCTTAAGCGATTTAGCGTTCCAGTATGATGCCGTGTAGAAACCTAAAAACCGCCTCTAGTAGTAGTAGGGTTAAATTATAACTGCTGTACCCCTAACAGGTTAACCTGCATATACGTACGTAACGTATGCATTGTATGTTATTTACAAAGTGTAACATTTTTCTGTTCATGAAAAGAGCAACTGCTGAGTTTCTTGCCGGTTTTTCTCAGTAGAATCAACTTTCCTAACCAGTGGTTCGATTCTTACGACTTAAAAGTGTAAAGTGGCACAAGTTGCTACTTACGTGAAATAAATCTATTCATTTTAATATTTTCTGCTACGACCTTAGACTACATCGTCACTTACCATCAGGTGAGATTGCAGTCAAGTGCTTGTAGTACCATTTTAAAAAACTCCTAAAACATAGACGCGGTCAAAACCACCTCCGAAAAATTCTCACCCGATTAATATAAAAATTCACGCAGATATTTACAAAGCCGCAAAGCCTTAACCCGCAGGCCGCAGCTGTGTCCTGACCTACTTCCTTTTCGCTAAATTATGTAGTAACCACAGCATAAGCACATAACCTCCGTAGCTTCGTTGTAAACCGCTTAAAATGTGTGTTTACTGTTCATATGCCTTGTGTGTTGAAGGTTGAAGGTTAAATATACACAGCAACACCAGAGTGGATAAAATCATATCGTAACGTTTACCAAAAGGCTCATTATTTATTGTTGCTTTATTTAAACAATGAAATAAGAAGTTTATTTTGTTAAATAGCCATTTTTTTAGGTTTATGTATTAGATTATAATGGGGCTGACATGTAAGTAATAAAAGTTCCAACGTAGCGCCTAATCTACTGACCCGATTTTGATGAGTGAGGTGTCGATCGAGTCTTCATTATGGTTCGGGTAACATACGATACATTTTGCACGAACAAAATCTATATGGCGAATTTTACATTGAACAAGTGTGGGTCTCTGATTTTGTTTTTAATAAAAACTCATAAAACACCTATTAAAGTATCAAAAATCAAACTGCTTTCAAAAATAGCAAGCATTAAATCTGGCCCGCTATGCTTTATGTACTGGGAGCTTTACAAAATCCGTTTGTAAAGCTCCCAGATATTGTAAGATTTCATGTGCAATTTTCATTACGGGCAGTAAATTGCCGGCAACAGTATGTACTCTTCCAAATTTCGGCGATCACACGCGAGTCCTTTCACGCAACTCTGTAATGACTGCGCTTTGACAGCTCCAAATGAGCTTTCAAGTTGCCGCCTGTGCGGTATTCGGTGATTCATGGCCCCGACTTTATTGATTGCAAAATACTCGGATAGCATAGGTCTATAACTAACTGTCGAACTTTATTTATTTGCAACTAGATGATGCGTGCGACTGTCTTGAGGTTTTTGGTTACCGCGAGAACTCACTAATTTTCCGGGATAAATAGAAGCCTATGTGCTATTCCAGACTATAATCTATCTCTGTGCCAAATTTCATGCTGATCCGTTCAGCCGTTCAGCGTCGCGTTGCCGCGTTTGTCGCTCACCTAGATCTAGATGTTGAAAATATTCTATTGGATGATAACATTTTAAAACTTATCTTTTTTGTATCGGTAATGTTGCTGTCGCACGACTAAAGCAAATTGTATTGTTGATGTGACTTCAAAGTACAATACTCCCCTAAAATATCACACTAATTGCACATGCTATTTCTCAAAAACACCGCCCCCTCGGCCGTGCCTGTACGAAATGAGTAATGGATCCTAAATTAAACCTGCCTGTTTATGTCAATGAGTGCATGTGCCTGCGGAGGTTAGATTTAGGTACACACTTAATACTCATTAGCTCATTAGGGTATACCTACAAATAGGTAGCGAATTACAGTAGGTAGCGAATTACGGCCAAAAATCGCATGAACATTTTATGTCACCTGTAGTTAATACAGACTTGTTTAGGCATAGTCTATTTAGTATCCCGGAAAATTAAATACATTTGAAAAACCCTAAATTCACGAGGACAAAGACAGGGCCGTCATCTGGTGTCGAATTAAAGCCCCAGGGGGGTTACTAAGGGGGTTTATCCATCCATAACTTGGACTTTTAGCGCTACTTGTGACAATTAGCTGGTTTCTAAACATAGAGATACCTAACAAGAAAAAAACTAGACTCCTTTTTCTAGATTTTCCTTTAAATTATTTCAACTTTATTTTTAAACCACACCATTATTGGTCAATACTCAATAGTATATACAAACTAGATAATCCTAGGAGATTTGTAAGAGAACCAGATCAACCGATATAGTTCGAAGAGCTTAAGTGTCAATGGGCGGGACACATCGTTCCAAGAACCGATAGGCGTTAGGGTCCTAAGGCGGCCTCGCACCGGAAAGCACGGCGTTGCACGACCCCCCACTAGGTCGGACGGACGATCTCAAGCGACTGGGAACCAGTCCGTTCCAGTGGTTGCGTCCACAAGCGTCAGAAAACATGTCCCGTGGAGATCTTTGCAGAGACTTTTGATGTAGAATTTTAGTATTCGATGCAGGATACCTTTGTCCAGCAGTGGTTGAGACGACGACTAAGTAGATAGTTGAGCAGCCAGTCAATTGTTTTTCAAAAATTATTAATTCATTTTGAAAAACATTTTGTTAAAGAAACCAAAACCGAAACCAAAACATAACTGTACCTACCAGAGAAAGATTTACTGGTCTGTGCCATGAAAAAGATTTAGTTAAGGGGTTTTCACAGTTTCAAAAATATCTAGATATATTTCAGAGTTTCACGGCGATCGATACAGGCTTATCACAAATGATCCTAAATCCAGACTGGGGCTCAATCGAGAAGATTTATGACGCTCATCTGGTCAAGGGTGCGCGGTAATTTGTCGCGGCTGCCGCGGGGTGAAGGGGGAGGGGTAAGAGCTAGGGTTACCAGACTTTAGAATTCGTCCTGAGATCTGGATTTTTATAGACATTGGTCTTTATTGCAATCCAATTGATCAGACATTGAATTCCGGGATGTTTGGATGTTTTTAAAAATGTCAGGTTCTTTGGTGAATTTGGTTGTATTTGTAGGAAACTAAAAAAATCATCACAACTAACATAAAAATGATTGACATAAATATGAAACATAAATTGCTCCAAGCAGGCATCTTCTAGGCAAGCGCGCTCCACCTTAGGCTGCATCACCACTTGCAAGAAGGTCTAATTGCAGCCAAGCGCTAGCCTATAAATTTAATTTACAAAAAAAAATGTAACTTTGAAGTCTATTCGACCTGAAATTTGCGGCAATAATGTCAGATATTTTTTTATAAAAATCAGGCTTTTTGTCAAGCTTTGTCAGTGAGATATCTCAAAGATACAAGTTTATTTATTCAATTAGTTACAATATACAATTTTTGAACGTCCAATAAGTAAGTATAAAACACTCAATTACGGTATCTTAAAACTAAAGCTAGGCTAGCAAGGGTTCTAAACGCGCCCTGGTTTGAGAAGAGCCCACCACACACCTGGCTGAGTACTGGGTTATCTGTAAAGTGGTAACCCTGTTAAGGGGTAAAAGGGGGTAGCAACTAACTGTACTTACATGGTGTTGTCAGATTTACAATACACGTGGGTTGCTAGATTATGAATGCAATTTTAGATAAATAATTATTTTATTGGATAGAGGTAGGGGTCCATCTTAATGAACGAACCAGAAGTTTAATTCGCTATAATCCGCGACAGAAAGAAAAACTATGTGGTACAGATATATAAAATACTAGCTGACCCGGCGAACTTCGTACCGCCTTAGTATGCAAAATTAAATGTATATTTTTCAATATTTCTGAGAGATATATTTTAAATAATTTTCTTTCTTAATATTTTTTTCCGTAAGAACCTTCTCCTAATAATAACAAATACAACAAAAAAATAATTAGTGAAATCGGTCCAGCCATTCACGCGTGATGCCGTGACCAAGGAAAACGGGTTTTATTTTTATATATATAGATATAATCTATATAATATATAATCAATATATATGTCACCGTAAGATTGCAAAAACCGTTAGATTGTAATCTTACTAGCGAAATTGTAAACTGTCGACAGATTACAATTTAACGCATTATTTTTCGGTAGATTGCAATCTGTTAGGTATATCCTGATTGTTTATGATGCACTACCTACCTGATTATTTATGTCGAACCCTAACCTAACCTACAAGAAAGAGACAAGAAAACGTAAATACAATACTGTGTAGCGATAAGGCCGCCAAATTGTATACTTACTTTGTTTTAAGCTAAGTTTACTATTGTATATTTCCCTTTGTGGTGTACAATAAAAGAATATTCATTCATTCATACAATGAATATTTTAAAAATTTACACTCAGAACATTGAACGGTTTACAATCTGTCGACAGTTTACAATTTCGCTAGTTAGATCTAACGGTTTTTACAATCTAACGGTGACATATATTTATTATATATACCTAATCTATAAAATCCCTGGTTCTGGTCCCTTCAAAATAATTCTTTTTTGAAAGTTATATTACCTTTTCTGTGGTTATACGTAGACGTATCTGGCACTTTTGTATTTGTATGTTGTTTTCGTTGATTGACGTATTCACGTCAATCAACGAATTAATTTTTAATATTAATTTTTTATACGAATTAATTTTTAATATTAATTCATTTTTTTTTCATAGATTCAAATGTAATGTTTTTTGCTAAGTATTATAAGTGGTGGAATCGCTTCAGCATTACGCTGAGGCGACGCCCTTTTTGGGATTATTTGTAGCACATTATAAAAAGTTAGTTTAGTTCAAGTTTTAAATTTATGTTTTTGGAGGTTTTGATTGTTCTTTGTTTAGTGTTTAAATCCCAAATAAAGACTTTATTTATTTATTTTGGTGGTCGCATTCCACAATATTTTTTTCCGGAAAATTAAAGAGTTTCCGCGATAATATTAATTACTTTGAGAAATACTAAGGATAAAATATTGTATAAGTTTCAGTATTCGATCACATTAAACCAACCAGTCAACCTTAAACGACCGTTCGTAAACGTGATAACAACATCAAAAGTATCCAGATCATCAAAACAAAACCGCGGCGCGGTCGATATCTTGCCGTGACTGTGGATCGTAAAACACTGCCTGTAGAAAAAACGCTCCTAGTAAAAAAAAACATTAAATTACATTGTAATAAGCCCCGACGCCAAAACTCCGGTGGTCGACCCGGAGTGGCATTTTATTCTAGATTCTCCACGAGGGAAATACGCGGTAATGTGCGAATGGATGAACGTAGCAAATTTCAAGCCTCCAGTGTTAGAGCAAACATACTACGGACAAAAAACGTTTGCCTTGCGGACTAAAATTCCGCGTAATTCACTTTAATATGGAGCGCACACTATAGGCGACAGGACAAAATGTTACCGTTGCGTGCGGACGTTTTGACCCTTTGGTATCTAGTGTGTTTTCGCCCAAATGAAAATCACTTACTGAAGGCTTTACTTTATTATTTTGTTCGACCCATTCCGGCCTTTTCGTGGCTCTTTTTAATACCTAATAATAGACTACTAACGGCAAAGCCAAAAGAATGGGTAATGATTTTAGCAGTGTATGTATTTATGTGTGTTCTACCATATCGTCTAAACTACTGAGCTGATTTTGATGAATGAATCGATTGTTATTATGGTCCAGGTGACATAGGCTACATTTTACTCCAACAAAATTGATATGGCGGATGTTTCATCCAAAAAAGTGGGGACCCTCTGAATTTTTTTCCGGAATTGGGTATTTCCGGAAAATAAAATACCTTTATGCACTCATTCAGTGCAGTGGAACGATTCACTTGACGATTTGAAAGCATTGTATATAATTTAAATTAAAAAATCTTTTATCTTTGCTTAGTCAGCTTAAATCGTTTTATCCCTCAGTTTTGATACGCCATCGTACCTTCGCTAAATCTTCGCAGTACGATACTGGTGGATTTATTTTACTTCATAAATTTTAAAGTACTTCATCAGCTTTACTCATCCGAAATATAACCCGTTGCCCGTTTAACTTATTTAATATCTTCATCCCTAAAAGTACACGCAATTATTAACTCTAATTGTATTTTATTATGAACTAAATTACAATAACAGTTGGAAAGTACGTCTGACCGCCATTCGAACCTCCGTTACATTTTCTTTAATACTTTAATCTCCTTTCAACGGTGTATTAATAATTAAAAGAGGGTGGAATGATGATTCTGGAGCTTTTGTTTCAAAGAAATATCTTCCCTTGTAAAGTGGAACAACTTCGCAATAAGCGAAATTCTTATGGTAACGTATAATAGCGTAGTACTAGATAAAAAGTGTTTATTCCTTCACGCCACAATGACTGAACGGATTAGGCTGAAATTAAGAATGAATTAATTTTGTCTCGGAAAAACCTTAATTTCTACGCGGACGATCATTTAACTAAAAAAAGTGTTTGTGTGCAGTTCACACAAATAAAACTTCAGAAAAGATAGCCTACGAGATAATGATATAAATATAACTTGCATTCTATCTCATTCTCTCGCAGGCTAAGTCCTATTATGAATATGTTTGTCTCTTTTCAATGTCGCTTTTTCGTTTCATCGAATTTTCAAATCACAACGATTCTAAAGAAGTTTCTATTCGAAAATCCGTATTTTGAGATCCCTTGGCAGTGTCTATTTTTACCCAAATACCATTAGTATTTCCCACGGGATATTTTTAAACTCTAAATCCGTGTGAACGAAGTCTCGGCATCATTTACTTAGTAAAAGAATAAGTCAAGCATCTATTTCATTTCACAGAGCAGTTTCCGAAATGCTCTTTCCCAGTCCGAAAGTCTCGCTCGATGCAAATCTTCTCCGGAGATTATACTTCGCGACTTGGATCCATTCGCATAATGAGGCACGCTTTAGAAGATCACCTTTTGTATTGTTTCGAGGTGCTTACAGCTTTCACTCGGGATTAACAACTTATTATGAATTGGGCCCGCAGTACTCTCAAAGAATTACCCAGAGCCACTATAAAGAGCTTTTGTTTTGTGTGGTAGGAAATTGTGGCTAAATTATTTTATTTTTGGAAAGCGTTTTATGCTCGTAGATTGTAGAATAATGCATTGCTTTGCTTTACATTTCATTTTATTGAATTTAGCGTGTTTCATAATATCTTATATTTTATAAAATCCATTGTGATGGACAAAAACTTCATTTTTAAACAGAACTTAGTCGTACCTATTTTTATAGTCATAAACTTGCACCCATGTACCCATTATTACACGCTTTTTATTAGCTTCAGACGTATGTATGTTAGTATGTTACTAACATACTAACTGTAACGGAATCTTTGAACATGATTTTGACCCCCTTTAAAACGTCGGATTAACTCGAAATTTGGCATACTTATTGAGGACCGATGACAATTCAATATTTTAAACAGTTTGACCCGTTATCCTTACTAGGATAATCAGGATTAGCGATTTTTTGTTTTCCTGAGACCTGCAGTGTCTGCGTCAAAAGCGTGTTTTTTAGTTTTTTTAAACTATTTTTCCATTTTTATTATTTAAAACTTAGTTATACTCAATTTTTTATTTCTCATTATTCATATACAGGTGTCTCATAAGATACGTCTTGAGAGCCTACTTAGGAGAGCCGGCAAGAAACTCATCAGATGCTCATTTAAAAAAGCAAAACGTTTCATTACATAAGTAGCCTGGAATAGTAAAAAGTGTCTACCCGCCACGTGTGTGTCCAATGTCGTCAAGATCAATCACGTTGCACTGAGATACGTAGTACCTTTTTTTTTATCAACTACAAGTTAGCCTTTGACTGCGATCTCACCTGGTACCTACCAGGTGCCCAAACTTACCATTGAACATATTTGGAATTTCACCAAAAGACTTACCTACCAGGTTTTGAGGCTGTCAGACTTTTCCCAGGACCCGCTATACCGCGCCGTAAGGGTGAAAACTATGGACAATTTTTTTTGTCTGACGGAGAAAAGTCATCGCCATTTACACGCACAATCAATCTATCAATCAATATTTATTTATTCAAATAAGGTATACTGTACACTTATTGACGTTCAATTACTTATTAAACGTGATGGTGATAATCAGTTATACGATATTAAAATTAAAGCTCCAAAAACGAGGGTTTAAAACGCACCCTGCAGGTCTGAGAATTTGAGCCCACAACAAACTCAGCCGGGATTCTTTTTTAATATCACCAATAACATAAAACGTCCATGATTTGTGTATCGGATACTTTGTCCTGACATGTCCGCAGAGACTTGTTAGTAAGTTGGTATTTCTGTTCGTTGCAGGATGGAGGACACGGTGCGCTCGCTGCTACAACACAAAAGCCGCGTGGAAACTCTGAAGCAAGAGAAGGCCTCGCTTTCCTCCGCGCTGGAGGTACGTTAATATTATAAATCCGAAAGTTTGTCTGTCTGCTATGCTTTCACGGCTCATCCGTTCAACCGATTTTGATGAAATTTGGTACAGGGGTAGGTTGTATCCCGGGGAAGGACTTTTATCTCGGAAAATTAAAGAGCTTCCTCAGGAATCAAAATCCACCCGGACGAATCATCTAGTAAATAAGTGTAGGTACTTATCTTCAAGTGACTTAGTATAATTTATGCATCTTTAGGAATTTATTATCAAGTCCGGCATCCGTTTTTTACGTGTTGCCACGTATGAAAGAAAGAAAGAATACGTTTTTATTTGATCACAAAAATGAAACTGATATAACAGCGTGTTCACGGTCGATTCACAAAACTCGCCCGGTAAAAATTGCTGTGGCGTTTAACTTTAAACAGTGGGTTTGTATCTATTCCTAGGACTGCTTCCCACAACGCAAAGTTTAAATATTACTTTTATATAATTTGATGACAAGCCTGAAAGGAGGTTGCTTTTAAATTAACTTTATAGAAAAGCTGTCCTTTTTTTCGCACTCATATTTTACTCTCTGACAAGACGTCAGGGACCTTTTTAATGCGAGTTTTGATCTGAGGTGCAATCTTGTAAGGATTGCCGATCAAATCGTTAAAGTTTGGTTTCAAACTTTGTTTGAAAGCGGTTTAGGTATGTAGGTACGATACCCTAAACGTATAAGAATTGATACATGAAATTGAGCTCTAATTCAATGACGTTATGGTTTATTTTACTTTTAAGCCGAGCTTTAACGATTTGATCGGCGATCCTTACATGATTACACCTCTGAATAGGTGCCAGCTCACGATAGTCGTGAAATGGTGATAGACATAAGTGTATGTGTACTAATGTTTGGGTCCTTTAGTTGAAGCTGTCCTTTAGTCTAACTATGGTTTTTTTTCGTATTTGCTACACTTTTCTGAGGTAAAGTCCAATTTTATTGGCTTAGATGGTTTTAAAAAAATATATATAATGCGTCTGTTCTGCATATCGAAGCTGCAGTAGACCTAACTTTATTTCATCTCGACTCATCTATTTGAATTTAATTTCAGCTTCACTTATTGGCTACCCGTTTATTATCTATCTTTTCCTTAACTCTGTGCCTATCCACTTAGTTAAGCAACCGTGTCCCAGGTAGGTAATTCGTTCACGGTTAGTACACAAACCTGGCGCGGGTTAAATTGAAATTGCAACTAAACTGTGCACCCGGAACTTTTGCTCTCAGCAAAATAGAGTAATATGCCACTCTACTGTGCGAGCTTTTTTTTTAAGTTTAAAAAGTTCAAAAAGACAAATATTTCGATTCAAACGTAGACTGGGAGGGAACGCTTAATGAATTAAAACTGTCTGGTGTAGTACTGCAATAAGAAAAAACTTTGTTTTTATTTTTTAGGGTTCCGTATGTCAAGAGAAAAAAAGATACGCGCTGAATTGAGAACTTCCTCCTTTATTGGAAGTCGCTTAAAAAGGAACCCTTGTAGGATCACTTCGTTGTCCGTCTGCCCGCCTGTCTGTCTGACTCAACTTTACATGAATATCGAACTCAAGTTGAAATGAATATCGAATACGAAGGTCTATGGTCCCTTGGAGCTGTAAAAAAATCAAGTTTCTAAGTCAAGACAAAAAAAAATACCTACGGCCATTAAGCTGCATATTTCGAGTATTTTGATGCTCGCCGTAAATCAAAACCCCGTTCCTATGACCTAGAATCATGTTTGGCAAGAAGCAAGGTAATTAACGATTTTCGGAGGTTTTATATATCTATATACCTGTGCTCTGAGTTCTGACAGGTACAGGAAAAACCGATCCGATAATCGTAAATTAGCGTTCGTTAATAGGTCGAATTGTATGTCAGGCGCTACCAGTTTAGCGCCATATGTAAGCCAGTTATTTCACAGCTGATTACGTGTTTTAGGACATCTTTTTTGTTATTAACTAAATTTCTATTGGTACGGAACCCTGCACTGTGTCTGCACGAGTCTTACTCTCACTTGGCCGGTTTTTTATGATTATGAAGACCTCTAACTCTGCGGTGTTTGCTGCGGCGTTGTCCGATTCAAATTCTCGGCTATATAGCTCTGTTATAGTTGAATTGAATAGATTTTTTCTTACTCAAATAAACTTTTATTAGTAGCTTTTGAATCGTCTTTACCAGTGATACATTTTTTTAGGCACTACAAGTTAGCAATTGACTGCAATGGTATGTGATAAGGATATGGTAAGTGATGATGCAGTCTAAGATGGTAGCGGGCTAACCTGTTAGGGGCATGGCAGTTATATTAAACCCCTTTTCGGCATCGTACCGGAACGCTAAATCGCTTAGCGGCACGTCTTTGCCGGTAGGGTGGTAAGTAGCCACGGCCGAAGCCTCTAACCAGGCCAGACCAGGGAAAATTCAGAAATCATAATTTCCCGAATTGACCCTGCCGGGGATCGAACCCGGGACCTCCGCACGTTAAGACACCAGCGCTCAACACTGCGCCAGGGAGGTCGTCAAACAGTTAACGGGGTAAGTTAGGTCAACTCTAGTCTGATAGGAGTTTACAACCGCACCAGCTGGTATTTGTTAATTTAAAAAATTGGCAGTCGATATGAGTGAAAACTATTTTTTTATTATTATTTAATTAAAATTATTAAAATATAAACCTTAACACTAAGGCATTAAAATTTAATTTCGAATGTAGTATATTTATATGTTCGCGAGCATGTCGGTCACGCGAATCTACATTTTTACCCCCTACCAAAAAGTGCTCAACGCGCCTAAAGAAGTTTTCACTTCAATAAAAAGCTAAGCGATTTAGCAATGCCGCTTAGAAGCAGAATTCTCTATTTAATTCATTTATTAACATCTTTGTGCCACAATAGCTATTTATGCAACTGTATCGTAATGAGGGTAATTTTAATTCGAGTGCTGTTTTTTTATACGAGGCTTGCAGAGTATCAAAATAGGATAGTACGAGAATTAAAATGACTAATTACGTATGCAGTTGCATACAAGATTTTATCTACGACAAGGACGTCTTTATAATTTTTTACTTTGTAAATTAATAAAAAAGTCAAATCAATACAAATTTCACAAGTTGCAAAAGTAATCCGTTTACCGCGTAATTTTTCTAATTTTTTTTTAATATTGGCAGTAAGAGTGGCAGTACCAACCATAGAGTGGGTTGGGTACATAGAGTATAGAGTAGGTGGAGATGAAATATATAATATGTAGGTACATATTCAATGACGGGTGCCACCATCCGCCATGATGTAGGTATGGCTCCTCTACATACTAAGAACTCTGTGGTTGGGAAAGTGCCAGAACCCAGAGCCGCTAAGCTATAGGTATCCTATTTATGAAGATAACCATATCGATACAGCTACGACTCATAACGATACAGCTCCCATACAACGAACTGTATCGTTATGAGAAGCAAACACGAAAGAGGGTTCAATTCGATATAGTTGTCAAATTCGAAATTGGAACTTTTCGATGCTGGAGTAGATAAAAGACAATACTATATGAGATACTGTAGCTATGAGTTACCACGGCTCTACTAAAGCCTTTAAACTAAAGCTTAAGTGATAAAGGCGCCAGAATATGCTTATCGTGTGTGGCACAACCAGAAAATGGCACCAACTCTGCATAATGCTCTACGCATACATTGGTATTGATGCTATAACCGACTAGGCATTTCTGCCATCAGCATTTCGCACTCTATCAGTTTAAGTTTCGCGACTTTTAAGATGTCATCGTTACTTAAAAAATAATAATCTAATCAAATAAATTTATTTATAAATAAACAAAAATTTATTTGACTAGCTGTAATTTGCGCAGGATTGATTTGTTTATGCTAGGGGAGTTTCTTGCATCAAACAAAGACTTTTTCGTAATGACAAAACTTCCATGTAAGTCTGTACAATAATATCATAATTATAATTTAAAAGTCCTAAACCCGTAAAATCTGCAAACGAACCTTAGACAAACAGTTAGGTATTTTTAAGAGATAAAACCTAACCTCAAAAGGATTGAATTTATTATCAAACTATAGCTGATGCCCGCCACTTCGTCCGCGTGGATTGAGGTTTTTTAGTTCCCGCGGGATCTCTTAAATTTTCCGGGATAAAAAGAAGCCTATGTGTTATTCCAGACTATAATCTATCTCTCTGCCAAATTTCATCCATATCCGTTCAGCCGTTCTGGCGTGTTAGAGTAACAAACATCCATTTATCCATACAAACTTTCGCGTTTATAATATTAGTAAGGACCTCAAACAAGATTAATAAGCACACAGCATATTATAGAATAAAGCAAAAATTTACGTCAAAGTGATCTTCGCAGACATAAATAGTAGAATTTAGCCATAATTCAGAATTAATTCATACTATTCACACAAAATATCTTATACGAAGACCTATTGTTTAATGCACCGAGTACATTGTTTTGTTGGTAAAAGTATAATATTAGTGACGTCACAAACGGCGCCATGACACCGGCGAGCGTTTTGGCGTGAATTTCAAATGCCAATTTTATCTACCAAACCTTATTTTTCTGCTGAAATAAGAGATTTTTTCGAAATAGTAGATACTTCCATCAGACCATTATTCAAAATCAGTCATCATGCCTAGTGTATGTGTATATTTGTATGCTTACTCTATATCCATTATGTGATACAACCAGTAACATCGCTATGGTCTGGACTCTTCTCATTTCGGCCATTTAGCGACATTAAAGAGCATTTATCGCACTGCAAAGGGACAGCCGATCATTTTTGGATTATGGCTTATAGCTGCCCCTGCAGATAGAGGAATTAATTTACGAAAGTACCGCACCCGGACCAGAATAACCAGACCTAAGGGAATACAACATTCCCCCTCGATTTGTAATAGTTGGGATACTTTAGTCAGGGGGTGAAGGGATCTATTAAGTTTGGTTCGGTCATAAACTGGACGTTCTTTGAGGGATTATGAACGGCGGAGTGTGTTTGAAAGGGGGATGAGATGTTTTTTGCGTAATTAGTGGCGCGAGGGCCTTTCTTGCGGTAAGTGGTGCTTTGGCAATGTTTGGTTGGCGACAAAGCTGATTAATACATCCCGGAAATTGAGTGCTCCTTTACTCGTAAACTTTCGCTTTCATTTTCATTTTCAGATTTTAAATGTTTTATTTTCTTAGATTAAAACATGATTCCATGCGCTTACCAATGTGTTTTATTAATAAGGCTTTTATAATCATAGCTAATAATATAAATGCGAAAGTGTGTTTTTTTGTTGGTTTGTCCTTCAATCACGCCTCAACGGTGCAACGAATCGACCTGATTTTACTTTTTATCCCGGAATATTAAGGAGTTCCCGAGGGAATCAAAAAACTTAAACCACGCGGATGAAGTCGCGGGCATCAGCTAGTTTTAAATAAATTTCACAGAAATTACAAGGTTGAGAAAAAAATTGTGATATGAAATTGTTAGAAAAGCTCCGTCTATTTTCATTAAAACTAAATTTGAAAAATGTGCCTAATAAGATTTTCAAGAACTCTTGAATAACGTCGAACGATATTAAAAAATGTAATCACGACATTCATATCAAAAAAGCAAACATTCCAACATTCAAAGTACCCCTCTGACATAAAATGGCTGACAATACGAAAATGTTTAGAGCTAGAGATATTAAAAATAGGGGCAGCTTCGAATCTCGACACAATAAAAGGCAGAGCCCAGAGGTAGCATCGTTTAAGTGACGGGAAATGGGAAAATCAAAATTCGCCTTCCCCATTCAAATTCACAGATAAATGTGACGTTTCAGAGTTTGGAGGGACTCGCACATCAACAATAACCAAATGCTCACTGTAACGAAACTGAAATATGCCGTTTTTTGTTTACCTCTATTCTTCTAACGCGTTGTGCTGTGTAGTGCTCGATACTGTCCAACTTGTAACAAAAGGTGTCTTTTTTTAAATTAAGATTTAAAATCCAATAATTATTACATGTACAATTCTTTTTGTAGGCTGTCTTGTTAATAAAGGCTACTTTTGACCCCGGAAAGTCAAAGAGTTGCAAAAGCTTTGTTAAAAACCTCGGTTACAAATAATATTATATACTCTCAAACTTGGGAAACATATTCATATGAAAATGTCGAGATGTAGAATTTACAAGTGCCAATCGGCAATCACATAAACTCAAACTCATGTTTTTTCATTCAAATTAACTGAATCTAACACTGGTTCGGAATGCCATTCCTACTGAGAAGAACCTAAAAGAAACTCGGTGCAACTCTTTTCAAAAAATTAATTTACAATTACATCAATGTCTAGATACATAACTAACCGCAGTTCTAAGCAGTGCTGGAGCGTCTCTAATCCATCCATCCATACTGTACAAAACGTACGAAGCCCGAGTGGTTAGGTATATTGGACAGACAGGGAGGGCAGCCCAACAGTCCGGTTTAATGAAATATTTTGAATATTTGTATTTGATTCCCGCTTCCGGCAGCCAGTTTTACATGAGCTTTGCAATCTTAACAGCCAATATTTTAATAACTAGCTTTAGCCTCTGGATTCGCATGGATATTAGACATGTTTTAAGCAACTATAGCAACTAAGTGCGACCCTTTATCTCACACCTTTTACATGTGTAGGCGTTTGGTAAATGGGTTTGAAATCAAAACTAATGACCTATCGGATTTCAACCTGCTCTCGGATCGTTGATCTATTGATGCTATCTGTTGGAACTGGCTAGTTTATTTTTAATAGGTATGTCAATTTATTCTTATTTCAAATTACTTTATAAGTAGTTTTACTTTTACGTTCTGTGACTTTTATACTCACTTGAAACCGAGTCTAGAATCTTAAGATTTTACAGGTAGAGCCATAGGTAGGCTTTGACATATTAAACATATAATATTAAGGATTTTCACAAATCACAGATAAAACATTTGGTGGGAGACTTTGGCCGTGGCTAGTTACCACCCTACCGGCAAAGACGTGCCGCCAAGCGATTTAGCGTTCCGGTACGATGCCGTGTAGAAACCGAAGGGGTATGGGTTTAATATAACTGCCATGCCCCTAACAGGTTGGCCCGCTACCATCTTGGACTGCATCATCACTTACCATCAGGTGAGATCGCAGTCAAGGGCTAGCTGTAATGGATTTAAAAAAAAAAAAAACAAAGTCGTGATTTGTGCATTCGATTATATATTTTTTCAGATCAGTTTAATAGGCATGATGTATGTATCAAAAATAAATTATTTCTTACTGATTATTATTTAATAGAGTTTCTTCCAAAATACCTAAAATCCACTGTAAGTTTTAAGTTTGATAACCATTTGATTGAAAAAGAAAAGTGCGTCTAAAGTCTGATTACGTCACAAGTATGTATTTCATACTTATTAAAGAAAGTTGCTGATTTGATTGAGTTGGCATCATCCTTTTATTTAAAACGACATTTGTAAGATGGTGATAATTAAAAAACAACTCGGCTGAGTTTGTTGTGGGCTCTGCACAGACCAGGACGCGTTTGGAACCCGCGTAGCTTAAGTTTTAAGATATCACCATCACGTCTACTTTGTAAACCTAGCGTTCAGAAGGTGTACTGTACCTATTTTTAACCGACTTCCAAAAAAGGAGGAGGTTCTCAATTCGGCGCGTATTTTTTTTTTAATTGTATGTCTGTGCATGTATCAGTAGTTTCTAAACCGGTTTAATTCTTTTTCTTTCAGTCGTTAGAGGAAGCTATCGAGGTGGTCCCATAAAAATTCTGACTCCAAATCCTCAACCCTGACACTAAAAAGTTAAAAATATTTTTTTTTTCCAAAAAACCGACTTCCAACGCCACTGTAAAGTAAAAAATAATTTTTATTTCTACCCAGTATGTTGAAGTCGGGCGAGCCTGATGCGTCAACTTTGCTTATCCTTGTTATACTCGCCCGACTTCAACATAGTGGGTAGAAATGAAAATTGTTTTCTACTTTACAGTGGCGTTGGAAGTCGGTTTTTTTGGAAATAATTTTTTGAATAAATAAACTTTGAGTTTGAAAACATATAAACACAAATAAAAGAATATCATCGTACTGCAGGAAGCTTATTTTACACTGGGCAAATTTTGCAGAGCGGGGCCTTCCGTGAATTTTTAATTCGCCAGCTTACGGAATATTTGGGGAACAATTTGAGACTTGATATTTCATAATGTTAAAGCTTCGGATTTTCAGAGTGAAAGTTTTTATGAGATATTTGAAGAGCATTTTCGTGCAACTTGCGAGGCTTTTTTCTTTCGAGACTGTTTTCGTCTTAAATTAGGTAATATTGAGCGTCAGACAGATTGGTTGTGAAGGGAGAGTGATGTTGAGAACGTTACAAATTCGTTAATTCTGTATTGTGTTGATAGCCGATTTAAAAATGGAGGCAGCGTAATGGAGCAGGAGTTCCCGCGGGAACCAAAAACCATTTTTCTTTTTACCAGAATTGCATACCCGCAGAAATCACGTAATACGACGCAAAGAGAGAGTACACTAGACACGTAGAGTCAGAGTGGCCATAACCAATGTAAGGACATTAAAACGGCGGAAAGCGGGAAATCGGCTGCACAATGCCTGGGGTTTCCCGGTTTAAAAGCCCCTCCTCTAAACAATAATTCAGCTTCACCCTTCCGAAGTGCAAGGGCGCAGTTACTGAGGGCAGCGGCGATAGGGGTGGGAAGCTTATTTTTCATTATTATCGATCAAAAAAGTTTTATTTTTGTGTTAATATAAACTATGGCAACTTTTCTTTTTGCCAGAATTAAAAGTAACCTGTCCTTTTTCGTGATGCACAGTCTCTGGGCTGTGTAAGCATAGTAGACAGGCAGACAGATGTCAATCTGTCTGTCACCTAGACTTACGTCGAAAGTGTGCCTGTCTGTCTAGACACTCGCATGTATAATATTAATAGCTATAAATTACTGGATGTTAGAGTATCAATGAAGTGGCTGCAGCTGCAATGCTGGCACAGTGTCCATTTAAAATACTCAAAATTTAAATAAATCTTAAAGTAAGTAAAACTTACAGACTAACACGAATTTATAAAACTGACAACACGATTTCATTTCTGTTATTTTCTTTTAGGTCCATGTAAGTCTGGCGTTATTGTGTTTCCACCGAATGGTGAAAACACAATACATTTAATTTTACATACGAGTACAATAATTCTCTCTCTCAGCACTCTTTTAGATGTTAAATTCCAACCTTTCAGAATTTTATCGATATTCGATATCTATTTCATAGCCCGAGCCTATTGTACCGGTCAGGGGGTGCATCGCTTCCCGTAGGCACCCGCGGCGCGCTGCGACTCAAATTTACACTCGCGCTCTAATTGTGTTCGCCGCATATTCGGTTATTTGTAAACATATATTTAGAGATTACGTATTCCATTACAACCCTCAATAAAAAACGAAATAAATGGATAATGTTTATATCTGCTTCGAAACTTAGATCTCCTTCCATATAGATTGCCCTGAACAGATCACTCTGAAGAGAGTCTCTGCGACTCACTTGATGTCCTTCCACCTATTAAATCTAACAACGCTGGACTGCACTGCGGGGAAAGTTCGAAATTTCAAATCAAATCAAAATCATACCAAATTCATTTATTTGTGAATAGATACAGTAAGTAGGTAAGATGTTAGTTTTACAGAAGGTATCATGTATTCTACCACAGTGTGGTGTACAAATATTTCATTTTAGCACCTATTTCAGCACCCTAAACCTCAAGTTTCCTCGAACTAACTATAATACGCCCCATCGCCCACATCTAGATTCAGTTTCGGGAAATAGCAACCACTAACTTCTTCACTAACAGCAAAATCTAACTATAATATGGGGGCGTTCATTGCCATTTCAGCTTTACAGGCTGTCAGTATAAAATAAAAAAGGAAGATGTTTTTTTTCAAAATTACTATTTGAATACGGTAACTGAAAAAGGTTGGTCACTTTTTCCCTCCACTTAGCAAAAGTTCGCGTAGACAAGCAGCAAGGACTTATTGCCGGAATTCCATTCCGTTTCGCCAAACGTTTGTACACGAAGAACTCTGGAATTTCCAGCGAATAAACGATAGAAATTCGAATTGAAACGTCGAATGGCGCGTTTGGAAATACAATCTTCCGCTGAAAGCTGGATGTGCAGATCGGTTTATTTTTACCGATTCCAAAAACCGGAGGAAGTTCACCATTCGGCTTCATATTTTTGAGAACTATCGGACCTATTTGTATTGTGTACGGTTGTAGAAATGCCTATAATAACTACTTACTTACCTTGTAGTACATAGGTATCTGGTATAGTTAACAGTGGTGTGCAGTTCATAGAGGCATTAAAGCACTGCTTACCTAAATTCAAATACGTTAATGGTAATTTTTCATCCAAACAGCTAGTAAATAGGTATTCTGACTAACTGATGCCTACCCTAGCTTCAAAACCAGTGCACGCCACAGTATAGTACCTACCCATTGGTTTGTACAACGTTACGAATAACCAAAATAAACCGCGAAAACCAAAATAAGTCAAATACAAATATTAGGCCGCAACTACCTATTTCTTAAAGTTTTTACATAAGTTGCTTACTTATTTTTATAAAATAACTTACTCCTACATTATTGCAAACAGTAGGCGATTTATATGTACCTACGCAACAAAAATATATACTTACCTACAATTTTAAAAAGCTCTTCACCTACCTATAAGTCGTGCTCCTAGCTTGCTCCTAGTCATAAATTAAAATATTATACTATTATTCTTGTACAGATGTCATATTAGGTCAACTAGCTGATGCCCGCGACTTCGTCCGCGTGATTTAAGTTTTTTAATTCCCGCGGGAACTCCTTAATTTTCACGGATAAAACTAGCCTATGTCACTTCCCAGGTCCTCAACTATATCCATGCCAAAAATCATCGTCGATCCGTTACTCCGTTGCGGCGTGATTGAAGGACAAACCAACAAACAAACACACTTTCGCATTAATAATATTTATTTGTTGATTGGCAGCATTGTCCGCATTGGGAGCTGCAAAGTTGCTCGGTGTGCAAGTTTTTGCGCTGCGCTTTGCGACGGGCCGAGCGGCGGCATCTCCGTAATTGAGTTACCGCGATCCCTCCCGAGGTAGCCTGCCCCGGGTACTGCGCTAACGAAACCAATTAACTTGGCTCCATTGTCCATACGGGACGGCAATACAATTTAAGTATTTCATGCAAAGAGCAAACAAATGAATGAACAGCAAAATTTTTGACCACCTCAAAGCGCTGTTGTAATAACGTGCAAAAATTAAGGGTTGGATCCCTGGCAGGGTCAATTTGTGAATTTATATTTCTGAATTTTCCTTGTTCGGGGCTTTAGTCGTGGCTAGTTAGCACCCTACCGGCGAAGACCTGCCGCCAAGCGATTAAGCGTTCCGGTACGATCCCGTTTAGAAATCAATTAAAGGTATGGGTTTAATAAAACTGCCATGCCCCTAACAGGTTATCCCGCTACCATCTTAAAAAGTGGATTTTAAAAAATCCGCGTGGATTTTGATTTGTTAAAAATCCTGCGGAAACTCTTTGATTAAACTATGTCTTCCCCCGGGATGCAACCTATATCTGTAAAAAAATTCGTCAAAATTGGTTTCAGAACTGATGAGCCGTGAAAGCGTAGCAGACAGACAAAAAGACACATTTTATAATTTACTAGATGATGCCCGCGACTTTCGTCCGCTTGGACTAAGTTTTTTCGATTCCCGCGGGAACTCTTGAATGTTCCAGGATAAAAAGTAGCCTATGTCCTTCCCCGGGATGCAAACTATACCAAATTTCATCCAAATCGGTTGAACAGATGGGTCGTCCAGCCTAGCAGACAGACGGACAGACAGACACACTTTCCCATTTATAATTATATAGTATCAATACCGAAGCAAGAAAATATGTCGGATGATTGAAGCGTAGTTTTCACTTGACGTTTCCCTAGCCTTAATAGGACAACGGAGCCGCGTACTGCAGCTATTATTCAAAGCTAGCAACTCAGCCCGGCGTCGTCGATCGGATAAGATTTATGCAGCTACCCGCGCACACAGTGGCCATTGTTAATAACGAATCAATTACCGTGATCGCTTTAATAAGACAAGCCATCTACATCCGTTGAATTGGTAATATACGAGTAGTTAGGTAACTACCGTCCCTTTTGCGTCTGGTTTCATTAGGGCTTTAATCGAGTCACTTTCACTATTCACTTTTACGCTTTCGTTTTATTGTTTACCCGTTGTTTTATTTAAGAACTGAATTAATTTGAAAAATTAAAAGAAATAACTGGATACACCCCTGACAATATTACGCCACGAATGGATGAGTTTTACTATCATAGCATATCAGCATTCTTTATATCGACCGCTGATTATAATTAGGTATATGAGGCACTATTTGTACTACGCACAAATGACTTTGCGTTAGCTAGTGGGTAGACTTAACAAAACCAACCAATCGGACCCCAGTTCACGCGTCACCAGGCAAAAGGCACCGTCTACACGGTACATGATTAATGGCGAACCCACACGCGGTTTAATTCCAGTTATTGCCTCAAATGGAATCATTTTGAACCCTCTTTGAACTGTAGAACAAGTTTCCTGAAAGTTAACTTTTCCATGAAAACATCACTCACTGGCCAGTGAGGTATTCATAAATAAATTATAATCTGTCAATTTCGACGACCTCCCTGGCGCAGTGTTGAGCACTGTTGTCTTAACGTGGGAGGTCCTGGGTTCGAACCCCGGCAAACTCAATTTGTGAATTTATAATTTCTGAATTTTCTCTGGTCTGGCCTGGTGGGAGGCATCGCCTGTGGCCTAGTTACCACCCTACCGGGAAAGACGTGCTGCCAAGCGATTTAGCGTTCCGGTACGATGCCGTGTAGAAACCGATTAGGGGTATGGGTTTACTATAATTGCCATGCCAACCAACAGGTTAGCCCGCTACCATTTTAAACTGCATCATGCTTACTTCAGGTGCAAGAAAGCAGTGAAGGGCTACCTTGAAGTTGATAAAAAAAATGTGAGGTGACAACACTGTTCACCGTCCTCTTTCTCTTTCTTTGGCTTCGGTCGGTAGGTATAAAAGAAATTGTAAAATACCTTACGATTCCAATAAGATCCGTTACTAAGAACCCATAGCATAAAGTATAATTCAAATTAAAAGTTAATTTACAGAAAAAAAATGCATAAAATAAAATATTATTTTTACTTGCACAACAGTGGTTTTCAATTTATTCAAAAACAAGTTGACAGAATTCCGCAATTAATATTTTCTCAACCAATTATTTATCCAAATTAATTAAGAAACTCCAAGACGCCACGGCGAAGGCGACGCGATGGATGTTCTATACGGTTATGCCTGAGGATGAAAGTAGATTCGTTTGATGGGAAGCCAATTGCCAATTTAATTGCAAACTTGAACATCTGTGGCGCTGCCGTGTTAACAACTTGTTTATAAATAATTGAGTTTCGTTTAGGTGTAAAGAAACTTTAAATTGAACCTTTGAATATTTAATTGAAACGGTGTTCTGGGTGTTTCTACTTCCTTAGCACACACTTCGAAATAATATTATATCCTGTAGTTTGTTTCTTAAGTTTATAAAACTAAAATTCATTGGATAAGGAAAAGGTTCTTGAGTCTTGATTCGGTATTTCTACATTTATTTAATTTTATTTTATTATGTAACTATACTAAAAACTACATTACAAAGTATAATGATTATAAGTTACATTTAATAACGCCATAAAATAATAATATGAAAACAGAGTAGATAAGTTGAGTTGAAACATTGAAGTGTCATTCGAAAGCATCCCACTTGTTTTTCGAACAAGTCTAAAAAAGTACGTCGAATAGAACAATAAAAAAGCAGACCTTTCCACAGTCCAGTGCCGCCGTTTGCTTATTAAAAAAACAACGAAAAAGCACAAAATTACCGGGGACACGTGAAACAAAGGCTACTCCAACGTTGCACCTGAACCAAGGTTATGTCGAAATTAAATGCACGTACACATTAATACGACGCCCTTCCACGCCGTATCAACCGTCTGTTTTTACAGACAGATGTACAAACAGATTCATACCCCTTTGTAACCCTTGATGACTAATGAAAACCTCTTGTGACCGCTCGTTTTGACGAAATCTTCCCATCAATTTGAACCCTAACACCAAGTACCGACATCCCCAATTTGACTGGTTGATTTTACACTCCATATTTACAACCAATGTCAAATGATCTCCACGGTTTAGGTGTCCGGTTTGCAGTTTTAATAGGGAAGGACAAACATTGAGGTAGTTCCATTTAAAATGGTTTGTTTTAATTTGCCCCATCCATGGACATTCGTGTAATTAAGATACGTCCTTTTTGAGAGAATATTTTTTTTTAAATACGCAAAAAAATGTTAAAGTGATGAATGACGTAACAATCTTGATAGAAATGTTGAATTTTGATACTCATCTGTATAAAATTTGGGACAGGGGTGGAAAAAGGGCGAAACATACAAAGCTTTATTTACAAAAGCATTCAAAATGTATACGAATGATGAAATGCTTTGAGTAGAATCAATACCTTTTGTACTTCTGATGTTCCTATTGATTAGATTTTGTTATGTTTGAAATAACGTAAACTTACGAAAATAATTCCCGTAGTCACAAATCTAATAGAGAATACTCTAAGAACCTATTTCAAATTCGAAAGCGAATCGTAATAAATTGGTGATATCGATCCTTCTTTCTTTCATAGCCTGATTTAATCGATAGCATAGAAATAGAAAAAAATTACAAGGGCCTAATTTTCGAAAAATAGGGTATACTACACCAGTACTACGTGCTCATATCTACTAACTGTTCTAGGAGTATTCATGGTTGGCTGCTTTGTCTTACCATAGAGCCTTCAGCTCATGCCATCAAATAAAAAGAAAACTCACCTTCCCACGTTCTCAGTTCAACAGTCACATACCTACTTGTCTCATTTGTTGCAGGCATCAGCAGCGCATTACCAAAGCCAACTTTCGGCGTTGTCGGCGGAAAACGAGAGGCTAAGAAGTGAGCTTTCGGCCTTGTCGGCGGGTGTTCACGACAGCGACCACGAGAAGAGGTTGGACGATGTCGCGCAGCAGGTCGTTCGAGCCCTGCTCTCACAGAAGGTAATGAGATCTAAACCTTAACAGTTTTATGTGATGCCCGCGACTTCGTCCGCGTGGTCTAATATTTTTGATACCCGCGGGAACTTCTTAATTTTCCGGGATAAAAAGTAGCGTATGTCACTCTCCAGGTTCTCAACTATACCCATGCCAAAAATCACGTCGATACGTTGCTCTGTTGCGTGATTGAAGGACAAACCAACAAACAAACACACTTTCGCTTTTATAATATTAGTATGATAGTATCAAGTATGATTTTCTAGACTATCCTGCAATGTATATAGCGATTATTGTGTTGATTTCTACACACTATGTTGAAGTCGGGCAAGCCTGATGTGTCAACTTTGCTTATCGTTGTTATACCCGCCCGACTTCAACATAGTGTGTAGAAATCAAAATTATTTTTTACTTTACAGTGGCTTTGGATGTCGGTTTTTTGGAAAGAATTTTTATTTTTAACTTTTTAGCTAGGGTTGAGGATTTGGAGTCAGAATTTGTTTTATGGGACCACCTCGATAGCTTCCTCTAACGACTGAAAATTCAAATCGGTTCAGAAACCACGGAGATATGCACCGACATACATTTAAAAAAAATACGCGCTGAATTGACAACCTCCTCTTTTTTTGGAAGTCAGTTAAAAAAGACAACTCAGACAACAACAACAAGGTTTAGAATCGTCTGTAAAGTCTGAACTCAGAAGAACGCTGAACAACTTTTGAAATTAAAGCATGAATTTTTCACAACACCCACAGGAGTAGAAGTTAGTTTGAATTTCAATTTCGCAGTTGTTTTTTCTAGAATGTTAAATAACTGTGTTTTTAAATAAAGAAATCTCAAGACGGAGATGAAAAAATATCATTAGTAGGTATTCTGTACTTATTACGTACTAGAAGATGCCCGCGACATCGTCCGCTTGGACTAAGTTTTTTCGATTCCCGCGGGAACTGATAAAAGTAGCCTATGTCCTTCCCCGGGATACAGCCTATCCCTGTACCAAATTTCATCAAAATCGGTTAAACATGTGGACCGTGAAAGCGTAGCAGACAGACTGTCACACTTTCGCATTTATACATATATTTTTTTTCGTATGAAAGTATTTATTCTTATCGTAACTTAGTAGCTGCAAAACAAGAGATAATTCGAAAAAAAAGCTTTTAAAATCGCTGATAAATTAATACGCCCTGCAAAAAAACGATCGCTTCCCAAAGCTCTTAATCCCGCAAAGCATTAAGACGGAAAACGAAAATTGTTTTCTCATAATTATGGGAATGTCGCTGCCCCGTGGATTACGCAACACATTCGCACATAAATCGCACGAAATGGGACACTTTAGGCTAAGCTGCACCGTAATAATTTCACCGAGCCTCCGGACCACTATAATCTTGGCATAATCTGCCCGATAATGGGAGCGTTTGTGTTTAAATCCGGTCAGAACGCGTACTGTAGATTTGGGAAAATGAAAACTTTTCGAATAAAGTTTGCGCGGCTTGCTCTTGACAATTTCAATGTAGGTCTTCAAAGGGTAAACACATATTTCAAAAGCCAGCAACGCATTGGCGGTTCCTCTGGTGCTGCAAATGTTCATGGTAATCACTTACCATCAGGTGACCCGCCTGCTCGTTTGCTCGCTATTCCCTGCTCGTTTATTAAAAAACAAAAAAGGTAAGTGCTGAGTTGTGTGGGAGGAAACTAGGAATTTGCTAAATCGTTCTTCCAAATTATAACTTTATCATTCTCACAAACTGTTATTCAAAATAAACTTTAAAATGGCGAGAGATATTTTTGTTTATCAAATCTAATGTTAGCCCTATGGCTAACATTAGATTCTGCAATGTTACCTACATCCATACTAATATTGTGAAAGTGTGTCTGTCTGTCTGTCTATCTGCTACGCTAATCTGTTTCGCGGCCCAAATTTGGTAGAGGGATAGGTTCTACTTCTATCCTGTGGAAGGACATAGAATAGGCATGATGACAGTAACCAAGAATCAATGAAATTATGAATTTATCTAATGAAATAGGATTCATGGATTATAAAAAACGTATTTATTTTTCTATTTCGAGTGAGATTGCTATTTATTTTGATAAAATAAAATTATAAAATACAGCAATCCGCCATATTGGTTAAAACACCAAGAAGCGAATGACGTCACAATGGTTTGTTTTCGAGCTTTGACAATCACACTATTGCTTACTGCACACTGCACAGAGTACATTGGTAAAATTAATAGTGAAGTCACAAACGACGCCATGACACCGGGGAGCGTTTTGATGTGAATTTTAAAATTTAAATTTCAAATGCCAATATATTATCTACCAAACCGTATTTTTCTGCTGAAATAAGATATATTTTCGAAATAGTAGATACTTCCGAACATAATCTGACCATTTTTCAAAATCAGTCATCATGCCTATTGAAAAAACTAAATCCACGCGGACAAAGTTGCGGGCCTCATCTAGTTGCCTATAAAAAGGCAAATAGATCAATGGTGTGTGACGAAACTGAAATTTGACAACAATATTCTTGCCGAGCATTGCAACTGATCTTTCTCACTAGAATGTACCTACCTACTATTGTAGAATAGCGCTAAGTATTTGAAATATCCTATAATATAATCTTCAAACATTAATATGGATAAAAATTTAGAAGGAACATAAATTATATATGTCACCGTAAGATTGTAAAATCCGTTACATTATAATCTAACGGTTTCTATCCCGCGAGATTATAAACTGTCGTAAGATTGTGAACCGTTCAATGTTCTGAGTGATAATGTATGAAATATTTATTGTTTTTACGTTTTCTTGTCTCTTTCTTGTACAGTTCGCGCGCGAGTGGAATGCAGAATAAATGTAAGTGTGACTATACATTTACTCTGCATTCAACTCGCGCGCGAACTATAGGTTAGGGTTTGACATGAATATTCAGGTAGTGGTAACGTTATATTATAATCTAACGGTTTTTACAATCTTACGGTGACATATATATCTCTATCTGTATAAATTTTGGAATAAAATTAATAAAGGAAAACATTTTCATAAACTTATTATTGTCAGCAGCGCATATCATTTTTGGGGATGAAATTCAAAACCTCTGGCAACACTGAAAATGATGTCTCGCATATCTCCCATCTCGCGTCTCCCAAAATATACGCGTTTATTCCGATGACTGACGGAGGGTGTTGCTCAAATCCTTAAAGGGCGTAACTAATGGAAATGACAAGTACCTACGTAGGTAACTATCTTCCTTTCCTTACGTCTTTAATTTAAGCCAACTTATAGTATATTTGAGATACAGTAAGTAGTAAGTACCTATATACATGCAATACTTTGTTTATTATATACCCTACGTATATGTTGAAATATCTTCAGGAACAAACTCTTCTGATAGTCTCAAAAATTACACCTACAGTCGGAATGTCAGAAACTTTACCCACCACTCACTACGACTCTACAATGGATCTTCTAACTTCTGGTTTCCTCGCGTGGAGCTTTGCCCAAACATAGCTCTCTATTGAGAGAGCTATAATCTTGGCAAGCTCCGACAAGACAGTGTCAAGACTTGTGAGTGACAAGTCTATACTTTCTTATAAGACCTAGTTAAGGGTCATATTTTGGATCCTTTAGTCACTGCAACGCATACCTGATTCTTACAGTAGGAGAACTTATCTAATTTGTCTTCTGTGTACCTATTCCAGAGTGTCCGAGAAGAGCTGGGATGCGCGCGTGCCAGAATACGTGAATTGGAAGCACAGAACAGAGCGCTGAGTTCGTTGCTCGTGAGACAGCTCCGGCCGCAGCAGAGGCCGTCGCCCGCCACGCCCCATACCCCAATCACACCACATACACCACGAGATCTACAAGGTAACCAAGTCAAAATATTTGCGAAGGCTAGGTAAACCAATTCTCTTCTCGAGGTTTTATGAGTTTTCGTTTAGTTAGTTTATGAGAATTGACTATCGTTGTGTCGATGGGCGTAGATTTTAAGGTCAGAAAATTCGTATCTTTGAAGTACTATTCCATAAATCAATCAGCCAGTTTATAATATTATACCTTCCCGATAGTGTGGCACCGAATACGGCTCATCCTTCTACCTTTTTGATGCACTCAGTTCCCGCCACCTTCTATAGGTCGCCGGTCTAGCCTGGAGGTCTTTGTAAATCATAGTTAGTTCATCTAATCACTCTTGCCAGCAGTACAATATATGAATGTCACACTACTAGACAAGGGCCTCCCTCTAATACTTAAAGTATAGAGGGATACAGGGCTTGGATCCTAGTAGTAGTATCCTAGTATGTCCTTGGACACTTAATAATTAATGTGGGTCAGAGAACTAATCATATAGTTACCAGAAATTCTCTTGAGATTTGAAGCATCCTACATTGTTTTTCTTCGTCGTAAACAACTATGCACTAGACAGGTTTCCGATCTCAGAAGTGTTCCAACCAAATTCCAAATTCATATCTTATTGAAGAGGAACCACGCTTTCTAAATAATTTTAAGTGAATTTCAGATGAACAAATAATGAGAAATTAACAGAAAACGTTCATAAATTTTCAGTGCATCTGGTAGACGTTGGCTCCTGTGGCTCCCTGGTGTCGTTTCGGGACTCGCCCCCGCCAGCGCCGCCGGTCCCGCAGCCACACCCTTTGAACCAGGACGACAAACGACGACATCAGATCCTGGCTGATATCTGGACTGAACTAAAGGTGACTTCTTCGTTGATGACTGGCTTAAGCTACTACTTGATCTTTGATCCAGTAAATTGTGTTGCTTAGATAAAAATATGCTTAAATAAGGACGTCGAGACCTTTTCTTTTATTATTATTCAAAAGCTTCTTCACTATCTTTAAACCATCACTAACAATAAAACTGATGAATAAACAAATTTAAGAAATCCATTAAAAGTATGCTCCTGAAAAAAGCTTATTATACTGTTGAAGATTATGTAAATGATAGAGGAGCATGGATTTGATCGCTCCAACAATGCTGGGGACAGCGGTTACTTATGTACACATTGATATAGTAATTGTAAATGAATTATTTAAAAAGAGCAACCACCGAGTTTCTTGCTGGTTCTTCTCGGTAGGAATGGCATTCCGAACCAGTGGTAGATTCACTTGACGATTCAAAAGTACTTGTAAAAGTTTATTTGAATAAAAAGATATTTGATTGATTGATTGATTGATGGTACTAAGAATTAAATATGCTTAAATAAGAATTGCATTTCTTTAATAAAATATAACAAGCATAACCTCAAAACCATACATTGAAGAGATATCTAAAATTCCTTTCAGGGTCTCGAAGTGACACCAGCAAATCTGGCGCGGGCATTGTCAGCTGTGGACCCGACGCTGTGGGCACCCCCCGCGCGTCCCGCTACCCTCAGCCTTAGCATGCCGCAGCCCTGCCCTGATCAGGCACCTGGTAAGCTTGTTATTTTATATACTCGTATAACTCTTTTCTAACGTTTTTAACTACTAGAGTGGTCATGACAGGCAAACATTAAAAAAAATTGGTCATGATTATCTTAATATTTAAAAAAATA
Source organism: Erebia aethiops (assembly GCA_923060345.2). Classification (NCBI taxonomy): domain Eukaryota; kingdom Metazoa; phylum Arthropoda; class Insecta; order Lepidoptera; family Nymphalidae; genus Erebia; species Erebia aethiops. Next base: position 16,421,691 of record OV281091.1, on the reverse strand, counting down.
TTGTATTTTATTTTTAGGTGCAACTAAAGAAAAAGGGACGGAAGAAGAAAACGGTGAAGCGGGGGCGGAATCTCCAGAAAGCGGTGCCAAAGACGAAGGATACTCCACAATGTCCAGTGACGTCCAAGCTGACGCTTCTCGACAGAGCGACCATGCGGCAGACAGGGCTCTTCCCGACCTCAACGAGGCATCTGACGAAACTGACAACCAAACCATAGTCTCCATCAACCCTAGAGAATCCCGTCGCCATGCCCGACTACTAGCTGAAGCGGATTATATTTATTTTCCTATAGGAGTAGCATTTGCTGGTATAAGAGGCAGTTACCCCCCTTCTAGGCCAGTTCTACCCTTCCAGCATGTCGTGCGAAGTTTTTCCGACTCCCACCTATGCTTGAAACTACTAGCGAGCACTACTTGTCCAACTAGCTGTCTCGAAACTCCAACGCCTAGCTCAGGAGTCCTAGTTTTAGACCTAAAACCAGCACCAGAGAGACCCCTAAGAAGAGCAGCTATAGCCTCCACAACTAGTTCAGAAAGAGTTTCATGGGGTAGTACACTTGATGACCGTGGTGAAGGTTCACAATACGATGCTGATTATGTCCAGCATTGGTTAGAATTAGATGATGCAAGATCTGCTTTGCAACAAAGGCATAGAGATCTCGCAGATTTAGAATACGATAGAGCCGAATTAGAAGACTGGAGCTTATCCTTATCTTGCGAGGACCTGAGAGATAGGCAATCCCCTTTTGCGGAAATAACAACACCCGGTCAAATATCTTTATCAACATTACCTAGTATAAGAGAAGATGATGCGCTAGAATTAGAAGAAGATGTGGGTGATTGCTTATGGAATGATTGTGGTTTTGCAACAGTGGAAATTGATGAGTGTAGAATAGTAGATGAAGCAGAAAATTCTGAAAAAAGATGGGAATACAACGGCACGCATTCCCCTGGTGGTTCATGGTCCAGCGCATCCGATGCCCCCGAAAAACATTCTAGTGCTGCTTTAAGTGAAGACGGTGAATGCACTAACGTTGGTTTAGATTTCACGCGAGATTTTTATCGTCTTGTAAAATACGAAAGCACAAAAAGTTTAGCATCTAACTCATCTAAAGTAACGTCCCAGGATCCTGCCAATCATTTAAGAATAAATGACGTTCAAAATATGGCGTTGCAAGATCGTGAACAGGCACTTCAAAATGTTCTTCATTTTATTGCAGAGCAGCAGAAATATTGTCGCGATAGAGAAGAATCTGATTCTATGTCATCCCGTCCTACGTCTGAGATACGCGAATTGCCTCCTCCTTACGCTGCAGCCGATTTTGATGACGATTCTGTCGATCCACGCAGTGAAGTGTCTGAAGACAGACAAAGGCCTGATTCTTTCGGTAGCTTTTCTGAAAATGACTCTTGCGATGTCACTCCTCTTGACAGAGCACGAGTTCCTTATTGTGATACTGTATCCGAGCCAAGATCGACTCCTAGGTTTATAGAAAGAGAAGATCCCTATGCAGAATCGGAGGATTACTATGATTTGTCTAGAGTTGAAAATGCGGAAAACGAAATAGATGACCATCATCTGTTAAAAGTTCAACGAAAGAATGAAATTAATAAAAACATTGATATCAGCAATACAACTGATATAGACCAACCGAGTTCGGTGATAGATGAGAGATCTGGTGATATTGAATCTAGTCGAAATGTAGAGCACAATTCCGCTTTAAAGGAGAATACTGTGAATATTATGCTAAACATGCAAACTTCAGTTGAAAAGGAAACAGAGACTGGCTTAGTGAAATCTGCAAGCTTTCAACTATCTGCGGAAAGTGAGATGTCACTCGTGGATGAAGTGTTAAGTGCTTGTAGAAGACCGACAGGTGCTTTAGGTACTGTACCAGAGGAAGAGGAAAGTTCGTCGCCTGAAACGAGTTCTCCTCAAATGACTGAATCAAACACAACAAGCACGTCTACAGCTGAAACTGTGATAATAAGTAATAAGAATGACGGGGCTAATAGAGAAGTAAGACGTAGAAGCGAGAAGAGTCGCATACCTACATTAATGGGAGGTAAAAGGCCGCCGTCGTCGCCTCATCGGACTAGGTCTAAAATTCCAGTTTCGGAAAAAGGTCGGACTGGATTGGGGCAAGTAGCTACGAATGCAGAAGCAATAATTGTGAAACAAGAAAACACGCTTAGTTTTCACGAGGCTGCTACTTCCAAGGAAGTCATCGAAGAACTTAATAGGTTGGTCAGACCGTGATACTAAATGGAGTATTTTTAAATTATAATATAATACTAATGACTGGTTTGTATTCCTTTTGCAGAATGATTCGCCAAAGTGAAGGCGGAGCAGCAGTAGCGGAAGTGAAGACTGAAGACCAGCAGGAAAAGACATACACGCAGAAAGACAACGCACTATGGGCGCCGACAGGATGGGTGCATGTAGAAAAAGATATTGACTTCAGTGATCCTAAGGTAGCTTGACAAATATCTTTTCAAATACCAGATTACAACTAGCTGAAACTGCTTAGTCTGAAAACTTGACATAAAATTGATGTGATTTTTATGTTCGCTAAGTAGGAACCCAAGCTTTGGGAAAATGATGATAAAAATAATATTATTGTAATTTCCACTGTAAATATTTAGTTTTGTTATCTGTTGTAATATAATAAAATGCTAAGTTTTGGACACTTAAAAATACTCCAGTCAAAACATTCTGAAGCGCAGAAGAACTTTTATTATTTAAATCAGTGTTTTGAAGGCTTGGTCATTTATAGTGACCAAATGTTTTTCTCTAAGCTTAAAGGAATTCAAACCTCATTCCAGGCCCGTGCGAACCTCCTAGACGTAATGCTGGCATCTAGCGACTCGTCCCCTTCCTCGTGTGGCTCATCTCCCGCGGAACCTCCACCCCCCTACTCACGCCTGCATCGGCTACATCGCTCTAGGAGACAGAAGACCGGTAAATACTGGATTTAGCTACCTAAGTGTTTAGTGTCAGACATAGCTGGATTAGCTAAGCTGTGTGGATAATGGCGTAACTTTACACCCAAGTCCTCCAATGCTTGGTAAAATTTATCTCTAAAATCACCAGTTTTGTTGTTGCCTCTCATCTTAATATCTTCTTTATTACCAAGAATCTTAATCTGCTGTATTGTTACGCCATTGAATAAAGATTAATTTGGTGGTAGCTCTAGAACACGGACTGGTTTTAACGGAGGTAAAGATTTAGTACCACCATCTCGATATGAAACTAATAGTTTTCTGAGGTATCTTAACTTCCATTCTCGGGAAATTCCTATAGATTTTTCAATTACCGCCAAGTAATCTTTCATCAGCTTCACGAAAACGACTTCTTTTATATTGACCAATTGAACTCTTTCGGCTCTCAAAAAATGATTTTTGTAATTGAACAAGCGTTGTATTGGTCAATTTAAAGTAATCTTTATCGTAAGCTATCATGACGAGCGAAATAATAAGATAACCGTCTGGAGTACCCGATAATCTAGCTGGTCCACCCCGATAGCTAAGTTACTTAATTCTTGCTAAGGTCTAATTAGCGATATCTATATAAGTATTCAGGTTTAACTTTTTGTGAGATAGTGCTAAAAATCCGGCAGTTATCTATAAAAGTAACTTTTTAAATCTAGCGAGGTCTGCTTATCTGCCGGAATAGACAACTATTTCAATTATGGTTAAATCTAGATTGTTTCTACTATCTGGCACTATCTCAGCAAAAGTTATCCTCCTTAAGTGTTGTATCCTCATTTGTTCACTATCTGTTCTCATTTGCATTGTCAAAACCTTTTTGTAGGGGAACAGGATTTTTAGAACTCACGGTACCTATTTCTTAATTCGGAATATTTTACTTACCTACTACTCGTCTTAAAAACTTGTTTATCTTTAGACTATGGAGAATTGAAATTGATCTTCTGTGTTAATTCTAATCATCGATTCTAATGGTGTCTAAGGTTCTTCCAAAATGAAACCTTAACCTTTTCCTATCCCTTTGTCTGAATACCCTCTTTCATCGTTGGTGCATGAAAATTAGTTTTTTAAATTATTTTTTTCTATTCTCACATGATTGTGCACAGTTAAATTTTACAACTCATACAATTTTTTTTAAACTTAATCTACCTTCTTAAATAAATCTAACTTTCCTAATTCTTATCGTAGATTATACTACGCCTAACCATAAATCTTACTCATCAGTAGGTACATCATAACGAAGTAAATTCTAGTATTTTGAATCTCTGACATATAGTTAAGAACGTCCAAATTTTGTTAGAACTTGTTATGTCTGTTTTTCTACATAAGTATATGTTAGATAGAACGTACGTATACAATAGTTGAATAGTAAAAACCTATGAATAGTTCTCGTAAAGTCAGCGATATAAGAAGCTACTGTACTCTTAAAATGTTCCTCCTTGTCTTTTGATTATTTAGTCTTATATTTTTTTATTATTTAATGTTTTAATTTTAGTTCTTTGAATTCTTACATTCATAGTCTTCAGGTCGTATTGTGCTAGAAGAATATAATTTGTAATTGAATGGTCCTTCTTGAGTAGCAAACTTTCTACCATTATCTTAGTAATTATTGCAATAGACAAACCCTCTGTCATGGCTTTGTTTGGTGGTAGACCTACATAAAGTCCCACAAACTTATTTGACCCGGTGACAGCGTCGCTAGTAGATAAGAAAAATAAAATAAAAAATTAACATATCCGGCAATAAAAACGTAATAAGAATTAGTTCTAATTTTGGCCACCGGGTCAGATAATTTGATGGACTATAGAAGGTTATTGTTATTATTCTAATGCTTGCCTAGTTTTTTATGATTGTCTTTTTTATCTTTTATGTGTTATATAAATATTATGAACCAAAATATTAATTTCTGTTGCATAATCTAAGTATCAAAATTATTCCGCATAAAGAAATCTAAGAGATTTTTTTTAATATGTGTCATAATATTTATATTTTATCTGTGTCAAATGTCAAATTGTTGTTGTCACAAGCCACGTCACTGTTTCCGCTCTCACTCTCACGCACCATCTCACTCTCGCCTCATTTCGAGTAGATGTCATACCAGGCGCACCGCTCCGAATAATGGGAATACAATTTGGATAAAATGAAAGATTATAATTTATCTCGGATTAATTGATATTGAATCTCAATTTCTTTGACCATGTTTCAAATATTATTTTTGATGTTAAAATCATTCTTAAACGCATTCAATTTCAATGAGATCAATTTTAAGTTTGAGTCACGACTGATGTTATTTTAACAGGTACTTGGTACCATCCGACCAAAGGGTCTTTTAATCATCGGATGGTTCTTATACACTGTCAGTTTCTATATTAATTATTTCTTTACTTGCTAGTTTGTCTGTGAAGTTAAGAGGACCCGTTATCTAGGCTCGTGTAACTAAGTATTATTCTTTATTATTTATAAAAAATATTAGATATGTAGGTACTTTATTATTAGATACGTGCCCCCTCAGGGCCCTTACGTTAGGCCACTGATCGAAATTCGAATATCCCCTCAATTTAAAGTCGCTTTTAAGAGTGGTTTTAACACCATGGCTGGATTCTCGAATTATAAAAAATTACCTTGCATATTAATGACGTAAAAAAAAGTTAACGTCACAGAAACAGGGTCAAAGTATTCGAGTGTATTCGGTACCGTACGCCGGAGCGGTGCAAGCGCGCGAGTGCGAGCGAGCGGTGGCTCGGCTCAGGGCTCAGGCGCGCTGTCGGTCCAGCGGGCGCGGGTGCTCCAGGCGGTCGCGTGTAGCCGGTGTGTGTTGGTGCAGCGGCGGCGCTGCGCGTGCGCGGGCTGGGCGCGCTCCGCCAGCCGCGTCACCGCCGCCCCTCCATCTTGGGCCGCGATGGCTTCTTCGTGCGCTACGCGGAGCCGGAGCGCGCCGCCGTCGCCACCTTTGACTTCCTCGACGACCTCTCCGCCGGATCCTCCCCTGACCAAGCCACCAGGCACTGTTCCGATCTCTCATCCTAAGCGACGCGACTGACACGTGACGCGATGCGACACACTCGTGTAGCAACGCGACAGGCGCATGACGCGACGCGGCTGCCGTGTAACGCAACGCAGCTGACGTGTAATGTGACGCGACGCGACAGATCTGTGACGCGACGCGACACACGTGGCATGACTCGACAGACGCATGGCGCGACGCGACATTAATGGAGTACAACAGGCGTGTTAACCAACATAGCAGTGACAGGAGTCGCAACGCGACTGATGCAGTAAAAACCCCATGGATTATACATTTAAAATCTGCTACCGAATAAAAATGTTGGAAAAAATGTATACCTTCCGAAATATGTTTTGTTTTGCATCGGTATGTGTCTTTTTGAATTAATGAGCTACACATTTTAGCTCTTGTTGTAATTTACAAATCAAAAGTACCAACTGTGGTGACCACACAGTGAATCGCGTCTTGTTGTATTAACCTGAATAGTGTCGACGTAGGATGAGGATTAAAATCGATAAAGAAAATATTTTTTTACGTCGCTCGCTGTGATATCTGGTCGTTCCGCGTTCGACTCGCTTTAGTGATGTGACGTGAGCCAAATAGTTACTAGTAACGCGACAGCCGGGCAAGGCTGCAGCTTTTTAGTGTCCGCCCTTTCGATTATTCGACTCAATTAGATCGTAGGTGTAGTCGTAAATCGATTTGTTCTATACTTGGTACTGATACGAGCACCTAGTATTAAAGTTGTTCTTACATTGGTGTAGTGGAAGAAGGACAGAGATAAATATTGAGGCGTGGATGCGGTTTTATGAGTTGGCGCTGGGGTTGATTTGTTTGTGCTAATTTGGAAAGAAAATATGCCAGCTCTGTTGCCGTTAAACTTAGGGTTGCCAACTTTCATTAAAAAACTATGTTTTTTAATATTATTAAGTATTAAGAACTTTTTAACTATATGTAGGTAATTCAAAATCAAATAATTTTATTCAAGCCTTATATCTATATCATTTTGTTTACACCAAATCTGTGTTCTATTATTTGATAAATTCCGAGATATTTTTACAATATTTTTTAATGATTAAGTATACGCAACAATATTGTAGGATACGTAACTTTATAGTTGGCAATCCTAGCTAAATACTTGCCTGATGCTTTAAAATATTAAAGTGCCCGCCAAACGCATTGTATTTAGACGTACTGCATAATCTCCAGTTTCATCATAAATAATGTAAGTATTAACCATCATATCCAGATGAAGATAAAAGTAAGCATTATATCCTTTTCTCTCGAGACACTTTAATCATAAGAGGAAAAGAGATAAATCTATTTTTATTATCCTAGCATCTCTGGATCGGGTTATAACTTATAATATAACGTCAAAATTCAAGTTGTGCGGGTTATACTGTGTTTTTACAGCCAACATCCTTTGCGCTTGGCAAAACGGCGGAAACAGCTCAAACCCGATAAACGGTTGATTACTTCCTGCGGTGTCTAGCTTACGCTTCGAGCCATTAACTACAATTAGGTAAGAAGACGATATAAATCCAGTCATAGACACAGCTATAACGTATATAATATATAGCAAAACATATTATTGAGTATTGACATATGATTGTCATGTACTGATCAGTATCTTTTTATTTATAGATAAAAATCAATCTTCAACATCAGAAGTGGGATCAACATTTGAATTTATTCAAATTGGGCTTACCCAATTGCATCGATTACTACCAATATATCGCTACGATCATAAACGATTTATGTTCTACTTCCTTCTTCTAATATTTTTTCTTTAACTATAGAATTATAATAGATTTAAATTATATTTTTTCATGATAATGTTTACGTGTCATAATGCCATCGTTTTCAGGTTGAACCACTGTTTTGGTAGGTAGATACTTATGTTCTTATAATGCCTCTAAATATTTAACTACAATCTTGCTAATACCTCTAAATATTTAACTACAAAATAGCTATGTTTGTGACGGACTTGAGTAATGACTAAGTAAATGAAAGCTGCGGCCTCGAAGTAATGTGATATTTTTGTATATACTGTAAGTCCCACTTATTTTCGTATACATTTAAATGGATTCCTTTCTGACCGTACGGAGCGTTAACGTTGGATTTATTAAGCTTTTCCACATTATTCGATCCGACACCTAATGCACGTACCTACTTATACTCTGTAAATCTCTGTCATAATTTTTATTTAGTTTAATTTTTTTTTTACATTACTGTCCTCCAACCATGTGCCGGTGGTGGAACATTATTCCAAATTCTTATACACCTATCTGACCTTTTAATAGACATATACATAGGTATATGTGATTATTATATTATTGGATACCTATTATTTTTACCTCGTCTAAAGTCGGATCAGATTATGTGGAAATGCTAGATATAAGAATGAAGTTGTCTTTAGTGACCCGGTCGTGCTGTCGGTTTATAGTTAAGATCTATGTATAATGATATAATTAAAAGCAATGTTTGGCGCCCGACCGCGGCCTTTAAACGGTTAATAATAATTATTATTAGGTACTTATGTAAATATTGATAATTTACTTATCGAATTAGTGAAGTAGTAACTTAATAATTAAGAATAGTCACTCTATAACAATCGATTAACCATTAAAAAATCCATACAATCGAAGGGTACTAAACTATGATATGATGTAAGTGTATATATATTATTATGTTAAAAAGACATTGAATGCTATTTATTGTGTTGTATCATTTGCGGTGTATCAATCATTTGTGTATACTTAGGTACATATCATGAATCTGTATTATTTCTTAATGTTATGGTGGATAGGCACAAATATTGAGTGATTTACCTACCATGATGCTTTTTTTGTAACAAAATGCTGTTGATCCCTACGATATTAATGGAGTTGCTTCGCTACCGCGAGGAGTATGTTGGTCAATTTGTTGAAGGTTACAATGGTTTGTCATAATATGGTAAAATATTTGAAGTTGAATCTGTAAAATTATTTATAATGTATGGTACTGCTACAAATACTAAAAAGCCAACAAAAAAGGTCTAAAACACAGAGCCAGTTATAATTCAAATACTAACTACTTAGTACTTTCTTCAGTATTTACGAACGACGTTACTGAATTATTGTAGGTAGGTATCACTCAATACTTGTAGGTACAAACTAATTTAAAATTTCGCTTTAATGTGTTTTCATTGAATACGGTTATGAACCTTATGAATTTAGAAAGTATTTGCGGCTTTTATTATTACGTGTAGTTAATCTAATGGCGGAACCAAAGCGATTTTTACACTAAAATACAGAATTTGCCACCACTTGTTACGCTGCGACACTATTTTTTTCTTGACTAATATTTTTTCATCCAGCTTTGTTTTAATGGTAAATATTGAAGACAATAAGGAAGATTTATACCTATATTATTATTAATGAATATAAACGAATGACGACTCGAATCGATATCTTAAATATGAACTTATTAGTATTTATTTATTAATAGTACGATGTATTTAAATAATTGGAAAATATATTGTGCATCCCTAGTTAGGTTCGGATACACGCTACTTTTTTAATTTTAATATTAACATGCCAAAGCTGTGTTATTGATGTATTATAATTAATTTGTAGACACTTTAAAGTAACTATTTTAACAACTTATTATGTATTTAAATAAACAATTTATATCTACTCCACTACATTTATCTTTTAAATATATGTACTTATCATCAAGCGTGTATTCGAAATCATTGTAAGTTTGTAAAATCAAGTTTTTGAACGTACCTAAGCAATATTTTTTTAATAGAATATAATCTCTGGATTTCTCCGTCGTTTAAAATGGGTACGACTATAATATTTTAATTTTCTTGTTTTCAGTTAATAATATTAAACAGACTGTTCCTATAAAATATCTTTCATTCCTGATCAATCAAGGTATTTTATGGCTACTATGTTAATTGGTATGGAAAATTGTACCTAATCTATATATTAATATACCTATATCGAACATTGTATGCATCATTAATGTAGGATCCAGAAAGTACTGTGATTTGTAACTACCACAGAAAAGAGTGGATTCGAAAGATTACCCGAAAGTTTACCGATAGAGGGCGCTATTTATTAACTGACAAAAGTTAAAATCCTGTTTTGTAAACAACAGTAACAATTTATTAGTTTGATTTTTGTAGAATATGAATTAAATACTCTTCGTTTCCAAATAAACTTGAAGGTCATATTTTAAGTTCAATTATTCTGGTCATTAATAGTTTATTTTTAATCAAAAAAACTGAACAATAATTTGGCCCATAAAGGATGAAAACGAAGGTAGTCTGCCCTATTTATAAAAAATATATAAAATGTGTATTTCACGGTATTGGGTGCATTTGTTAGTACATACTAACCATAAGACATAGAAATATTTGAGATAGGTAGGTACTTTGAACAGTACAAAGATATGTAGAGTTAATGGTATAATTTTAATTGTCTACTATAATAGCAGATGGGTTGAATAAACGATTCCGTTCCCAAATGAAAACTTGTTTGATTTTGCTGCGATACCCCTTTCCTTTTCAGAATTAATTTTGACTTTTGAGTAGCGAATAGAGACTGCCAACTGGACTGCAGCAACTGCATCAGGTAGGTAAGTGTCTAACACAGATCACGGAAGAAACATTGTTTCCGTGATCTGTGCTGCCTAAGTTCCATGTATAGAGGGTAGAGGTAAGGAGAATCATCTCTTATGGGAGAAAAGTTGAAAGTGTCCAGTGCTATAAATAACAGTTCAAAAACCTTCCACAGTGGCGCTGGTGTAGGCAAAGCGAGTTAAAAAAAATTATTATTTTCGACTAAAGTACCTACCTATTAAAAATTTCAATTCATTTACAAAATAATGATGAATGTTTTTTTTCCTTGTTTATTTCTCAAATCTACCTCTATCTAATAATATGTGGCGGCCTTAATTTAATGCATTTCGACGGACACATTTCATATAGGTACACAGATGATTCTCCTTACCTCTACCCTCCATAGTTCCATGGCGTCACTATTTTTAATTGCACAACATTTTTGACGTTTCCAGTGCTACCAGATTTTTATAAAAAATAAATAGTGCTGGGGGACAAACAAGATTATATGAATCACCTCACTCACTAGGTACAGTAGTCACGGGTAACTATAGAAACGTGTCAAGCATTGTGAGTCGACGCGCTAAAAACAGAGAAGCAGAAACTGGGACTCATTCACCTGACACAACGGAACAACATTATTTTACAATTTGACATTAGCTAATGTCGAAACGTGTTATCCAATTAAAAATTCGAGAGTATTAGGTACACTATCACGTCACTAGGTATAGTCCATTTACAGTTATTTTAGCAATAAGCTAATAAATCCTTGTTTGATGATTTTAGCCCTTATCTGCTGTAAGGTTGGCTAATCTGAGTGTCCGTGTTGTCACCAAGGTTGTCACATGAGTTAGGCAGTTCAAAATCCAGATAGAAATCTAGATAGGCAGATCAAAGTCTAATCTATAGGAATAAATAAAACAAAGTCGGGTTAGTTACACCATTTATAACTCAAGAACGGCTGGAACGATTTTTTGTTGGATTCGTCTCCGCCCCGAATAGCAGAAATTAATCAATTTATAAGTTCTATTTATGATTAAACTACATAGATGCTCCCGACTTTGTCCCTAATGAATTAAAATAGTTAATAATTATTTACCTACTAGCTGATGCCCGCGACTTCGTCCGCGTGGTTTAAGTTTTTGTTATTCCCGCGGGAACTCCTTAATTTTCCGGGATAAAAAGTAGCCTATGCCACTCTCCAGATCCTCAACTATACCTATGCCAAAACTCACGTCGATCCGTTGCTCCGTTGCGGCGTGATTGAAGGACAAGCCAATATACCAACAAACAAACACACTTTCGCATTTATAGTATGCTATGATGTGATGTGATATATGATTACCTACTTAGACCACAATAAAAATGCCTGTTAAGCAAATGGAGTTCAATGGAGTAAAGAATAAACTTAATAATATCTTCTATAAAATTTATCATCACTGGTACTTAATCTATCTAGTATATTTACGTCGTATAGATGCCACCGTAAGATTGTAAAAACCGTTAGATTGTAATCTAACTAGCGAAATTGTAAACTGTCGACAGATTACAATTTAACGCATTATTTTTCGGTAGATTGTAATCTGTTAGGTATATTAACCCGATAAAACCGATGAACTAACTGATTATTTATGTCGAACCCTAGCCTAACCTACAAGAGACAAGAAAGCGTAAATACAATGAATATTTCAAAAATTGACACTCGGAACATTGAACGGTTCACAATTTGTCGACAGTTTACAATATCGCTAGTTAAATTACAATCTAACGGTTTTTACAATCTTACGGTGACATAGACATAAAATGGACATTAAGATTAAGCAAATCACAGATTGGAATGTGACACTTAGAATAACTACTTATGTACAGTTTCATGATAAGGGGTTCTGTCATTGCTTAAAGCATTATTATTTTAATATTATTGACGCTTTTGTTTCAATTAATAATTATAATTCTTATTTTAAGGACGTCATGGTCGAATCAATATTAAAGTAATACTGTGTTAAGCGTCCGTAGTAAGCCCCCCCGTACTTAATCGATTTATGTCGATATACAAGTCTATTTTGTTCTACACCAACTTTTCACAGGTAATAAATGCTTGTTTCTCTTCATGAGACCTGAAATCATGAAAAAAATGTACTTGCAATTTAAGTATGTTCCCATATGAAAGGTATAGCACAAAATGTTATTTGTTAGTAGATACTTAGATACCTGCGAGCCAACACACGCACACCAACACAAAATGCCACACAAATGCAATAAAACAATATAAGTACACGAAAACTTTTATTTTTATTAAAATTAAAAACATGGATCTTGTCATGACAATCAGAAGACCTCAAAAATCACAGTCGCTCTTAATACTAAAGGCCTTATTAATAAACGTTTACACACTCCTTTATATAACTTAAAAAATCAAAAGTACGAAATAAATAGTTAAAACTGTCTTAAAATGCGTAAAATTCATCATTACGTTTTTCAACATTCTCTAAGTGCATTTTCCAGCTTCGGTCATAATTATGGTGTTATATAAAGCAGTGTGTAAAATTTATTAGATAAAAAATGGTTTATGTCCACGTGCTTCATAAGTTAAATTTTACTTAAATAAAATTTCTTCATTTCACTTTTATTAGGTACTAAACTTCAAACATATACAAATAAAAATATTAACAAAAGATAATAGAAAAAATTAAAAATAAATAAAATTTTAATAAAATTCGTAAAATCCGTATTATAAAAAATAACCAATTAAAGTACTAAACCGACAAAATAATCCCAATTGAGAGTATTTTTGTGACATATTTCAATTTAAGTATTTTTATTTTACTAAATCTAAAACTATTTTCAAAATATGCATAACCAAATCAGTTTTATTTACATCGAAGAGAACTAAAATAAACGTTTTGATAATTCATTATCAAAATAAATGGGAAAACGTGATATAATAAAGTGGTACAATTTGTGACACAGAACTACCATTATAACTTTATAATGCGTAATTGTATAGATAATAATACTGGTTTAAAATCATGGTAAATTCATATAAATTACAACTGAATTTTATAAAATGTTCCTGTGTATCCTTTTCAATCCAAAACGTAATAATTTTATGGAGGTATTTACCTCGTACACTGACTTTTACATATTAAGGGGTCATCCATAAAGTACCTCGCACTAATTTCGTGATTTTTTGACCCCTTACCCGTCCTTGTTGGTCACATTTGTGAGATATCACATATTTTACATCTACAAATTATTAAAAAACAGCAGTTCCGAAATTAGATTTGTTTCCATTTAAATTATTTTTTAAGATCATCAACATCAAATCACACATTTGAAAAAATTAACAAAACTTGGAAATATTTTTAAGTTTTACGTTAATAGTTAAAATTTGGTATAGATTTTGAAATGTGACGTCACGAAACTTAGGACCGCTTGTCACACAATGTCAGACTTCGTCGACCCCCTACCCCGCCCCTTAACGTGTGGATTTGATCGCTCCAGCAATGCTGGGGACAGCGGTTACTTATGTACACATTGATATAGTAATTGTAAATGAATTATTTAAAAAAAAGCAACCACCGAGTTTCTTGCTGGTTCTTCTCGGTAGGAATGGCATTCCGAACCAGTGGTAGATTCACTTGACGATTCAAAAGTACTTGTAAAAGTTTATTTGAATAAAGAATATTTGATTTGATTTGATTTGATTTGATTAGATACTTTATGGATGACCCCTACAAACCTGCAGGGCTAGGATGCGCGCATAGAGATATATCTCTCTACTTTTGTCGCTCTCTTTTCTCTTTCTGATCCATATTGATAGGCAGAGAAAAGAGAGCGACAAAATTAGAGAAACATATCTCTACGTGCGCATGCTAGCCATACTGGAGTACAAAATATGCGTTTTAATGAAAAGCATAAAAAAAGTTCTATTACACATTTGTGACATTCAAAGTATGGTACATGACTAGAAGGAAGTATCTTTTGAATATCTCACAGAATTAAAATGAACCTATAGAAAAGCTAAGCTACACAATTGTAGCTTCCAAAATATTAATTTAACTTGTAAGTCCTAGTTCTAAAACAAATTGGGACAAATAGGATACTGTACAATTTTTGTACATAATTTTTATCTTTCAAATAAAAGGTACACATCTGGCAAACGTATCATTTTTCGAAGAGGAGGCGTACATCCGCACATATTATATTTCTTTTATATATATCATGTAATTCAGTTTAACAGAGAAGAATAGGTTAGATACTAGATATCATGTTCAGGGTTTAACATCGAAGAACTAAACACTCGTTTACATTTAATAATACGAGTATATTATTATACTGCAAAAATCACTGGACGATTTAAATATGTTTGTGATGTTTAAAATACCGTACAAATCCCATATATTTTAATTGGAAAATATAGGTAGCGAACAGTGTACATAACATACCTAAGTATTATGCACACATAATTTGATCTCAATAACTAATTTATGTATGGTTATTACTTAAGTTAAATTATTATATTATAAAAATATATGCTATTATGCCATCAGCATATACGAGAATGAATAATGCTCATGATAGAAAAATCTGTTGAAAGATCTATCTCTTCGAAATAGGTATATACGACAATGGAAAAATCGTTACGCAAAATTATGCTCGAATAGCTAAGTGAATCAATAAACATTTGAACAGATTGTTATTTGTTTACATAATTTAGAAATTCCAGCGTTTCAATCCAAATTTAAAGGAAATTCATTCAAGAAACATATAAATAATTTATGTAATTTCATTTTGCACAAATAGGTTTGAAAATAAATAATTCTGTACACAACCCATCTTCATAACTCGTAAATTTCTTAACTACAACAGGTCTAAAATTAGGACAATTATAACTGCTCATCGGAACTCTATTTTGTAAGGCAACAAAATTATTGAGGTATAACCAAATTAAATTAATAGATCAGGAGAAAATATTATATGCATCGAACTCAAGAAAAATAAAAGTGGCTCTAATTTAATTTTTTTAGAACACCAGAAATCGTACACGGTACGATTGCAATTTCGCTCTTGGTAAATCAAATTAAACGTTATTACGATAAGCATAAAATTACCGACGTACTTTATAGTCACTCTATTTTTATAGATCTGCAAAGAAAGCATTCAAACCTTTATCTAAAGGTCACTTAGATAATATTATTGTTTCCACAAAATTATTAATCAGTTAAGTCAGTGTATTTTTATTAAGGCGTAATACCAAACTGAAAATCCTACTTCGATTCTCCTTACTTTTATGTAATAAGACATCTTATATTCTTACAAAATAGAGTACTCAGGATAAGTTACAAATATTCTTTAGTCCCGAACTCCCTTCAAGGGAGTTAACTCCATATTCTTGCTTTGGACCCAGCCGAAGAACACCGCACTTTTTTCGGGTCTTCGTCTTGGCTGCCGCCGAATATGCTCTTCTGCGGTGATTCTGTGTGCGTGCTGTTGGAATATTGAATTTTTAGTCACCACAAAACCATTTATGTCAAAAAAAATTACTCCCGAGTAAATACCGATTTTTACATGCACAAAGCAGTCTTCAGTATTTTCGACCCAATTATCTTTATAAGACTTTGTTAAATGTTAATATTATTTTTGCACCAATAGAAAAATCATAATTAAATCTGAAACCCCAAATTATTAATCAAATTAACATAATTGATCTAATTATCAATATATAAATTTAAAAAATCGTTATTGTGTGTTCATAGGGACACAGAAAAAATATATCTATAACACTTTTATTATTTATTAAGTGTTTTTATATTCAAAATTATAATTGTTACTTTTATAGATTGATATATATGTATATAAACTTACATAATATCGTATACATATACATATTTTAATTTAGCATAGTTACAGACAAGTGTGAGAGGTTTACATAATATCCTGATAAAACGTATCAAGTAGGAAATTCCCATAACAATCACTACCAAATAACTACTCATTACAAAAATGAAATATGGAAAATTATAAGTCAAACGTCATAACGGAGCATACGATAAGCACGGTTAAAAAAAAATATAAATCTTCGGTGGATTTATGGAGTTATGACGGTGTTGATTTATCGCGAGGTTTACTATCGAACCCGATAACGGTATCGCGGTCCATAATAAATATCGAATAATTGCATTCTTAGAATGAATAAACATTAACGATCACATAATCATAATGCATATCAGCGGTTTAGCAATTAAATTCGCGTTAATGAGATCTGGTCAAGAGGCATTTGTGGTTTGTATGCAATTTCGTAATAACACAAAAGAATTCTTCTACATCCACAAGCTGACCCGCCTCAGTTTCGCTGGGGTCAGGTGTCATTTTTAACAATCGGTGAACATTTCCAAAAATCTTGAATAACGTACTTATTTCTTTATTTTAAACTGATATACAATTAAATTTTGACGAATTTTCATTTACCCATCCATTAGGATAGAATTTCCAAAAAAAAACATTTTTCAGCGAATGCCTACATCATAAAAGGAACCTACTGTCAACATTTCAAGTTTCTAACCTATAATAAAAAATATAAATTAAAACCGACTTCAATAACCACAAACACTAAAAAATATTTTTATTTATTATTTTTTATTATTTAAAAAATATTTTAATTTATATTTAGAGAAGTTAATGTAGTTCTATAATAATATTTTTTTGAGCCGGTGCCAATTATTAACTGCACGAAACGTTTATTCTTCATATTGTTTTGGGTCTCCACATTAGCACCTCATTGGCACCGACTCCAAAAAATTTGTAAGATTGACCATAACCTCCACTATATTATAATGCGGAGGCTATGGACTCGGCTTCATTCTATTCCATCTGTAGCCTGTAGGCTTCTTAACAATACCATGAGAACCAAAATTGATTGCATCATACCTATTTGGGGTAAATAAACTGATATATAATACCACTTTACCATGTAACGTGGTGTTATTAGTTTTAATTTTAGTTTTCCCAAGGTTTTTACGCGCATCCGGAATCAACGCCATTTTTGGCATTACATCAATGGCATAGCGAAATATTACTAAAGCTATTTTAGATATTGTAGCATAGCTCAAAATATCAATTCTCAACCCATATCGTAGATTTGTAAGGGATCCTAGTCTATGACATAATTTATATTACTATAAAAAAATTAACCCACGTGGATGAAGTCAACGATGAGGAAAAAAGGGTCAACATTTTGTTATTACTGTCTTTCAAAAGTCTAGGTTGGATTGTGCGCCTACGTTTCGTAAATCACGTAGGACTAGGTAACTTGAATCATACCGACTTGTTTATCAATCCTTGTTGAGACTAGACTTACGTGGACTTTTGAAAACGGATGACGTCATATTGACATAATAAATACATACGTACTTGCATCATAATAAAACACTTTTCATAAGATGACGCCTAAGGCCCGCTTGCGGAAATGCCGGGTTATCCTTTTAACCCAGAATTAGCTACTTGGAGTACTTTGACAGAATTCGTATTTTTTTATAGTTCGTAAATTTATTCCTGGGTTAAACCGTATACTATTACCAATTCTGTGGTTAAACGTAACCCGGCGTGTCTGCACCCTGCAAGCGGGTCTCAATATTATAGAATACGTAATAAAATAGTAGTAATGACCGACTAAAGTCTGAACTGTACGTGCGTTTTGTCATCGTTACATATCGCTTAGTAGTCTAGCAGGTAAATAAGGACTATTTTTGATTGCTAGTAAGTCGTAACTGTAGGTTACGTTTTACATGACCGTTACTAATTAAACAATTATTTTAATAACAAATATGAAAACGATAACAAATACCTAACGCAATTTTATCCGCAAAAAATTATCGCTGGTTTTTCTTATTTTACAAATATGTATATATGCTTATTACTTTTTCATATGGACCTTACAAATATTTCGAATATATTAAGGACATACGTACCCACAAATATTTAAGTTTAAAGAAACAGAAGAAGATAAATAAGGCTATAGATTAACCACTGAGGTGGGAACTCTGGTTAGTACTCAACTTGCTAAAAATACTTAATTGTTAAGTATTTCAGAACAAATTTTTAAAATTCTAACGGGATTTGCTACCTGTCTTTTTTTTAAATTCGTTTTGTATATATGTGAGTACTGAGTACGATTTATATAAGTACTTAATTATTCGTTAGTACCTAATTAGGGTAAGCACCTCAGGCCCGCAGTAAAAAAATCATAGCGTAAATAGATAAATAGTGGTTTCATAGAATGTAAATGGATCGCTAATAATAATTGTTTTAACGCTTTGAAAATTAAAATTAATACCTAACAATAGTTAAATTACGATTATATGGGTCCCTCATGCAAAAAAACCTCGAACTGGTTGTCAATACATAGTTACTTAAAATTATTTATTATTAAACTACTAATTGGTGCCCGCGACATCGTCCGCGTGAATAAGGTTTTTATTACCTCGGGAACTCCTGAATTTTCCGGGATAAAATCGCTTAAAAAGATGGGCCGTAAAAGACAGACACACACTTTCGATTTATCGTAGTATGGATCTAATGGGTAGAAGAGAAGCTACCTGCATCACATAAAAACAATTAATAATATTAATTTTTATGGAAAAAGCTAGAAAACTAAATACAATTCATTCATTAATCCCTAGTATGTATGTACAAGTGACAAATGTAGAGATTGTTTACACCAAAATTTGCCACAATCTACATACATGTATTGATTGTGAATTAAAAACCTACATAAATGTAACTTCAGAAAAATAGTTAACTGCCTACCTATAGTATATCTAAAAAATCTAATTCGTTGGGAACATTGAATGATTGTGAAACAACCGTATCACGTGATTGTGTTGTATAACAATAGCTTTTTATTGCCAGTCATTGTCAAATGCCAGTGGTTAAAATAATCATTTCTCTTCGATGGATATATCAAACCCATGTAGATGGATTTGATATATCCATATGTAGATACCCAGGAAATTATAGGCAGGCTTACAAAGTCGTCAAATTAAGAAGATAAAACTAACTTGTTCGTATGAATGCACATTCCATAAACAATTATTTTATACTTAGATAAATGATTACTAGTATGACATGATATTTAAAAACATATCAAGTAGTAGGTAGCTACATACCACCATTAGTAGACTACCTAACTATTGAGATACTTTGGTCTACTAAATCTGCAAATAAGTGATATGAAAAAAGTGTGTAAACAGGTGTATCATTGAGGAAAATTTTCTTAGTTTATAAGTCGAGGGAACAAATATCAACATTTATATTGTGATAGTTACCTATAATATTTAATTACCATTTGCTCAGCTTTCATGCAGGCTTAAACATAATATATTATTTTCATGATAATACCGAATTAGTAGATATGTTAGTTTATATTCAGGTATTGTTAATGCAATCAAACACCAACAAGCTCAAATCAGTACACCAACATCAATGAAAGCAAAAGTGAAAGTAAGTCACGTCAAGCAAGCATGCACACATTAGACAAATGGCAATAGGTAATAAACATTTAGTTAGATTGGGCTGCTAAAAGTAATTCCTAGATGATGAAATTTATAAAGAAGTAGTCAAGTAAGTAAGTACTTAATTCTGAGGAATTACCAGTATAAAAGTAACTGATTATTCATACTGCTGTAGTTATGCTTAAAATAATTTGGAAATCACATAACTAAGTATCTTTATTTTATAAGGAGCCAAAAAAATTTTGATCGGTTCAGCCATTCTGGTGTGATTGAGTAACAAACATCCATCCATCCAAACTAAATAATTATTAAATATTAGTAAGATTTAAGTAAGAGGTTAATCAGCCAGATATTTGAATTTGTCTCACTAATACTATAGCTACTGTTAGAAAGGAATTAAAGGAATTAGTTAAAGGTTCTTTTTAGCATATTTTTGCATCTAAATCGCCATGTTAGCAAAGTGTGCCACTTCCTCAGAGTTTAGTACTTAATTGGGTACAATTGAGGGATTTTTGAATATTCAATTAACTACTGATAAAAAATAGTGCCTTACCTAAGCATGTTTCTAAAGTTTTCCAGCTCTCTAATACTATTAGACAGTCTAGCAAATGCATTAAACAATGCTACTATCTCTGTCCTTTGCAATCTTTTGTGAGATTTGTGTTTCAACATCAATTTTCCTTGTTCCGAGTCTCCTTCAAAACTATCCCATTGGCCTGAGAAGAGAATTTTTAGAGCGGTTCCAAGCCCCTGGGTCTGCAACTTCCCCCACAACTTGCATTTATCACATCCAACACAATCCATTATCCGTGATATATTCCAGAAGTGGTCACGGAACTCCTGTTTCAACTTGGCAGCTTGATTCCCACCAGTAAACATCGAGGATTCATTAAAATGGTCAGGAAAACTATAAATAACTCCCAACATATTACGAATTGCATCTCTCGTTTCCTCGTCCTCTACAGGGTTACCCGTAAAGTAATCTTCACGTTCTAAATAAGGCCCAGCTTTAGCAAGACCTCGCATTTCTAGCAAATAAACAAAGTACAGATTCTTCAACCAATTAGAACCTTCACCAAATGTTAGGGATGGATCAAACCTGCGTTGGAACTCTTCCAAATTTGGCCCCCATTCACCTTCGGGTGGTGCGGCAAAACCTAACTTCTTTTCTGACAACAAATACTTTGAACATAAATGTATATTAATACTGGTGTGTAGACCCGATACAGCTCTGTAGAACACCCTTTTTTCTAAGCACATATTACTTAAATCAGAGCTTAAAACATAAGGGAATGACTCATAGGGATTTGTTTTGGTACGAAAACAATTTTCTTGGTAGATACTTCTCCATATTCTGTGTGCTGAAGGACCTTTGTATCCAGTGTATCTTTCAGGGTTTAGAGACAAATCAACATACTCTGCATCTGCATCTTTGTCGTCACATTCACAGAAGTTCCCTACTGAATCATCGTAGGCTTTCCATTTAGCAATTTCGTATTGACTTGCAGCACTTAAGGTCATGTTCAAATAGCCCAAAGCTGGATCATGATCGGTGTCAGAGTTACAGGGTGACTGAGCGTTTTCTGTGTATTTATGCAATGGGGACATCTCCTCGTATTCGTTTTCGTAACCATTCTCGTAACCAGGTACGCTCTCTTTAGCGCAAGTTTTTATGTGGCAATGTTTCATCGCGCACCTGCTGTCGTCTGCCCAGAAAGGGCATTCCTTTTTTAAATTGACCTTGTAGAACCTAAAATAGTCTTTCGTCACTACGCTCTGGATCCTGGGAAATACCTTAACGTTGTTGAAATAGTCGATCGTGTCTACGTTACAGGAACAGTCGCCGAGAGCGCCGTGCAGCTCTTCGAAGCAAGCGTTGCTATCGCAGGCAGCGGTTTCGAACAGTTCCGTGTCGTAGCCAACAGCTTGGACTATCGCGAGGGCGAAAATTATAAACACAACATAGTAATTCTTAGATGCCATTTTCGAAAGTTCAATACTTTTTCTACGCATTTTGTCAATTAAACGAGTAAATCTATCGCAGTACTTTAACGTTCATTTGAAAACCAACTCGCACTACATCAGATACAGCAGTAATTTACACAAAACTCGAAATTGGAAAGTAGAATTAAGGATAATACAATTTTACGTGCACTCAAGAACATGTAGACATCTCGTTTTGATCAGGTTTTGATATTTTTTTATTTTGTGGTTTTGTCAATCATCAATGTGTCAAGAATGTCAATGTCTCTATGACATATTGTGTAAAGATTTCTAAACGCTAATTTGTGGCAAAATATATTATTTATATTATCCTAATAGTAAATAGCAATTAGAAATAAATAATTATAATCTACCACAGATGTAGTACTAACAGATACCGCGCTAGGAACACGGCAGGCGCGCCAACAAAGCAAATACAAAACGAAAAGCAAATACAAATCTCATTTAGTTGGATGCGACGCGTCGAGAAGTTTCGACGTAACGTGTGTTTAAACAAGTTTCTCAAAATAATGCCTTCTTGTGTCTTGAAACACTGTAAAATTGTTCCCAAAAATTAAAAAAGGATAATGGTGTTTCTTTTCATAGGTAAGAATTTATATTTTCATTCTGTAAGTTTTTTTTCCCTTTTTATTTAATTGCTGATGACTTGAAACACAAAACCTCAACGATATCTATCAGTGTTGCTAATTTACGTTGTAATATTTTCCCTTAAATTAAAGAAGGTGTAAATGAGCTGTTAGTAGATAGTTTTTTTTTTTGTGAAACAGCTACGCTGCCGGCGTATTTCAAGGTACGCCGATTAGCTTATAGGTACGCCAGCTGCTTTTGAGGTACGTCAGCTACTTTGATGGTACGTAGGCTACTTTTAAGGTACGCCAGCTTCTTTAGAGGTACGCCAGCTACTTTAGAGGTACGTAGGCTACTTTGGTGGTACGCAGGCTACTTTGCTGGTACGCAGGCTACTTTTAAGGTACGCCAGCTACTTTAGAGGTACGCAGGCTACTTTGGAGGTACGTAGGCTACTTTGGTGGTACGCAGGCTACTTTGCTGGTACGCAGGCTACTTTTAAGGTACGCCAGCTACTTTAGAGGTACGCAGGCTACTTTAGAGGTACGCAGGCTACTTTGGAGGTACGTAGGCTACTTTGGTGGTACGCAGGCTACTTTGCTGGTACGCAGGCTACTTTTAAGGTACGCCAGCTACTTTCGAGGTACGCAGGCTACTTTAGAGGTACGCAGGCTACTTTGGAGGTACGTAGGCTACTTTGGTGGTACGCAGGCTACTTTGCTGGTACGCAGGCTACTTTTAAGGTACGCCAGCTACTTTAGAGGTACGCAGGCTACTTTGGAGGTACGCCAGCTACTTTAGAGGTACGCAGGCTACTTTGGTGGTACGCAGGCTACTTTTAAGGTACGCCAGCTACTTTAGAGGTACGCAGGCTACTTTAGAGGTACGCAGGCAACTTTGGAGGTACGCAGGCTACTTTGGTAGTACGTAGGCTACTTTTAAGGTACACCAGCTACTTAGGAGGTACGTAGACTACTTTAGTGGTACGCAGGCCACTTTGGTGGTACGCAGGCTAATTTTAAGGTACGCCAGCTACTTTAGAGGTACGCAGGCTACTTTGGTGGTACGTAGGCCATATGATTATAAAGAATTTCACGTCATTGTGTTTAAAAGCCTATTTTATCTTGATTGTTCTTGGTAGCACAGGCATGTCATTAAAATATTTATGATTATAATAAAAAAAATTAAATATAAAATATAATATAATTTTTCTTGTAATTTTTATTACAAATTTAATTCTTTTAATCAATAAAGTAAGTTTTCTGTATCATTTACTTATTGAAACCGAAAACCGAAACAGATAGAGGCAAAACAGATTAAAAAAGCTGAAATGGACGTAGGTACTAGGTACAATAAGGCAGACTTATCGTACCTACAAAATAGCCTACGTACCACCAAAGTATCCTGCGTACCACCAAAGTAGCCTACGTACAACCAAAGTAGCCAGCGTACCTCCTAAGTAGCTGGCGTACCTCTAAAGTAGCCGGCGTACCTCTAAAGTAGCCGGCGTACCTCTAAAGTAGCTGGCGTACCTTAAAAGTAGCCTACGTACCTCCAAAGTAGCCTGCGTACCTCTTAAGTAGCTGACGTACCTTAAAAGTAGCCTACGTACCTCCAAAGTAGCCTGCGTACCTCTAAAGTAGCCGGCGTACCTCTAAAGTAGCTGACGTACCTTAAAAGTAGCCTACGTACCACCAAAGTAGCCTGCGTACCTCTAAAGTAGCCGGCGTACCTCTAAAGTAGCTGGCGTACCACCAAAATAGCCTACGTACCTCCTAAGTAGCCTGCGTACCTCTAAAGTAGCCGGCGTACCTCTAAAGTAGCTGACGTACCTTAAAAGTAGCCTACGTACCACCAAAGTAGCCTGCGTACCTCTAAAGTAGCCGGCGTACCTCTTAAGTAGCTGACGTACCTTAAAAGTAGCCTACGTACCTCCAAAGTAGCCTGCGTACCTCTAAAGTAGCCGGCGTACCTCTAAAGTAGCTGACGTACCTTAAAAGTAGCCTACGTACCACCAAAGTAGCCTGCGTACCTCTAAAGTAGCCGGCGTACCTCTAAAGTAGCTGACGTACCTTAAAAGTAGCCTACGTACCTCCAAAGTAGCCTGCGTACCTCTAAAGTAGCCGGCGTACCTCTAAAGTAGCTGGCGTACCACCAAAATAGCCTACGTACCTCCTAAGTAGCCTGCGTACCTCTAAAGTAGCTGGCGTACCTCTAAAGAAGCTGGCGAACCTTAAAAGTAGCCTACGTACCATCAAAGTAGCTGACGTACCTCAAAAGCAGCTGGCGTACCTACGTACCACCAAAGTAGTCGGCGTATCTCTAAAGTAGTCGGCCTACCTCCAAAGTAGTCTCCGTACCTCCAATTTAACTGGCATATCTTGAAAGTATTCGACGTACCGCTAAATTACTCAGCGTAGCTCCAAAGTAGCCAGCGTACCACCACAGTAATATGCGAATCTCCTTTTCCAGGATACAAGCTATTCTCCTACCATATGTCGTTGAAATCGGTTAAGTAGTTAAGGTCTAAAGATAGAACAAACAATTAAAATTTCTTACATTAATTTGGCATTTTTTCATTAATGTGGCAACATTTCACGCACACTGATGCATGTGTCCAGACAGTGCTGTCACGCACACTAGAATAAATTTTGGCCGCACTGTCGTGTTCCGAGCGCGGTATCTGTTAGTACTACATCTGTGTAATCTACCTACTATTTTTTGTACTTTTATAGAATAAAGAACCGATTGCTTTTCATTTCATTTTTATTTTTAACCTCAGAACAAAAACTTCTTCTCGCTTTACTTTCGAACGCACTTTGACGTGCACCAATCATGTTCTTGCAAAAATAGCGGGAGAACTGAAATCGGAAATCGTCGGAACTATTATTGTATGTAACACTAGCTAATGTCCGCGGCTTCGTCCGCGTGGATTGAGGTTTTACGGTTCCCGCGGGAACTTTTTAATTTCCCGGGATAAAAAGTAACCTATGTGCTATTCCAGACTATAATCTATTACTGTGCAAAATTTCATCTAGATCCGTTCAGCCGTTGGGGCGTGATTGAGTAACAAACATCCATCCATACATACATACATCCTATAATCCAAACTTTCGCATTTTTGATATTAGTGACAATAAAGCCTTAGCCCTAAAATAAAACTTAAAAATATATTTTAGGCTTTTTAGTGTTTCATTACAGCATTACTTAGGTACATTGTTAATCTCCATTAGTGAAGTACCCGGCAGCATCAGCACCCAGGAGTTGGGACTTGGAGTTCAATGTTAATTGACAAGTCCGTAGTCTGTACTTGGCGTTGGTTACTTACCTATTACATCTACAATATCATTTCACCATCCACGAGTCATGAATCCCTACTTACAGCTTGTAACTTGTAAGTGCTGTACCCTGCAGCGTCAGGATTGAGGAGTTCGGTACAGGAATATTTATAGAACCCTCTCACAAACTTTCTCTTTAGAGTAAAAATAAGATCAGGCAAATCGGTCAAGCAATCTCGGAGAAACCGGCGTACAAATAAAAAATATTTGTGGCAAGACTATGGGAATGTTGGGACTGACTCGAACCGACCCGACCGAAAGCGAGTCGGAACGGAAATTCCCGAGGGTTCAGTAGGTCTCGTGGGGCTTCGCCACAAGACTGTACATTTATGTATATGACATCGTAGAAGGAAGATACGTAGGTGTAATATACTAAAACCTTCCTGAAATTACGTTACGAGAGGTAGTGAAAAAACATTAAAATTTCTAGTTACCGAGAAAATCGTTAACAAACATACATATGTACGTTTGAACGATACATACATACGGGTCGAATATAGAACACCAAAAAAGGAGGTTCTCAATTCGGCGCGTTTTTTTATTTTAAATAACTGGTTTTTATGTAAGCCTACTTATTTTGCATTTTCAATTTTGGCAACGGAATGGAGGATCCATACTAATATTATAAATGCAGAAGTGTGTCTGTCTGTCTGCTACGCTTTCACGGCCCACCTGTTCAACCATTTTAATGAAACTTGGCACAGGGATAGGTTGTATCCGGAAAATTAAGGAGTTCCCGCGGGAATTGAAAAAACTTAATCCACGCGGACGAAGTCGCGGGCGTCATCTAGTAGGCAAATAAAAACTTTATTGCTCTTACCCCGTTGTCTTACCCTCTTAGATGCAGCATTGCGATTTGCAAATCGGAATCATCAGTATTTTTTTGTTTTTAACCGACTTCCAAAAAAGGAGGAGGTTGTCAATTCGGCACGTATGTTTTTATGTTCCATAGCTGTATGAATCGAATAACATATCCGATGTATGAGGCGAGGTTATCGCAGTAGGTAAGTAACAATAATAGATGAAAAAATAAAACAGCATTGTTTGTAGATATTTATTTGTTTTATTCATATAATGTAAATTCATTCACAAAAGCAGTATCATCGGAAATGCACAAGAGATTCAAATTACATTAAACAGACATTTGCTCCCGATATATTTATAGCTATATACATTGAGTGAACGTTTAAGACAAGGGCTAACTACAGTACAGGAATTTTCCGGGAGCGGCGGGAAGAGACGCGCGTTTTTCCGCACGTTACACTGCCTAGTGTATAATGTGCCTAATCTCCAAACCATGGAGTTGGGAAACCTCTCTGAAGGACTGGCTTTCTGTCAAAATGGCTAAGCTGGAAAAATTGTATGCGATGCAATCTATTTTTAATAGATTTGTTTTATTAATAGTAACAGTAGAGTCTTTTGTTAGAGTCTAGATACCTAAGCATTTCCTGGCATTAATTTCAATTTACAATTAATTTTTAATTAATATAATGGCTATTAATTCCAAATTATTGGCCGCCCCATTTTTAGTTTATACGTGTTATAAAGGAAATTTCCTACTGTAGGACTGTCACTCGCAGAGAACTTAAGAATTTCGCGGAAGAGCGGAATCATGTGGCTTTCCGCTCCATAATAATGATGACGTGTCCCTTGCTTAATAGATCATGTCAAAATATAAGTAGAAATGCATAAAATTTAATTTCAATTAACACTTTAATAATATAATTATTTAGTATTGGACGTATAAACATTAGAATATTACAAAGTTGAATTAAGAAAATACTTTTTTTTATATAATTTCATCAGTTAATAAGTATATTGTAACATTACAAACAGTCGCTTAACTTACTTAACAAATACCTATTTTCAGTAAATTTCACAGTGACGCGTAACAAAAATGATCATTATCATTAACCTAATTAATTAAAATTGTGTAACACGTTTTTATTTGCCAACGCGATGTCAAAGTTAAATTAATTAAATTTACAAAATAATAATGCTTAACAATTAATAGAATTAAAAAACTGCAAATTTTACCAGGACGGTACTAATCAAGAACAAGTAGATTAAAACGAAAAAAATCTAAAAAATACACTTGAAGAACCCAAATCAGAATTCAGTTGAAACAATAAAATAACACTAAGATATTTTATTTAACATTTAAAACATTTGCGAACGTGATATTTTTTCACAAAATCATAGATTTGACTTAAAAGTAAATGCGCGTAATGGAGCCTTGCGCGTAGAATTACATCCTGATGTTTTTATTAAATGTAAAACACAATAATATTTTCTATTGTATTGTAATATTAGAGGCACGATTGTCTTGATAGGACAAAAAAAATATAACACGTCAGGTACTAATACGATACAAAATATGTTAATTGTTTAACACCCTTCGTTACCTTTATTTCAGAGACGGCCGCTATATTTTAGGAATTAAATCTGTAATAAATGTAAAATACACACAAGTAGATTGTCTATTTTATTTAGTTTTTGAATCTTTAAGCAGGTATTTCAGTCTTGTACTTAATCGTTGATACAAAATTGTGATTGAAGCCAAGGAACAAACCTAGCGAAAAAAGAATTTTCACAAAGTTTGCCCCGTAGATTACTAGTCTACAGCCGCCTCTTATCTATATTTTATGGTAACAGAATTCAAATTTGTTTGAGGTGGGCCTTGCATTTATCGACTTAACAATAACTTAACTTGTAGGTACATATATAATTAATAATAAAAAAAAAACAATTTATGATATCTTATGGTATGTTGTATCGTTATTTTTCAATGTGATTGTTCTTTATCGTATATTTTCGTGATGTTTTCGTATTAAGCGTACCTGAAATTTAAAAAAATATATGTATCTTGTCATGAAATAAATAAAAACATTTTATTTGTCAAAATATATTTTAGCTCAGCCGATATATTTTTAAATCGGCTTATTATGTATGTTTGCAAAGTGGCGCTAATTTGCTTGCAGACTTGCCGGTCAAGACAGGCTGACGTGTACAAGCGAATAGAAATATATAGTCTATCCCTTTCCTCATTAAACGGATATCACTATTTTTAGACATGTCGATTTCGTTTAGCCTGATATACCTACTGATGATTGTGAATGCGACTTGCCGGTCAAGACAGGCTGACATGTACAAGCGAATAGCAATGTATAGTTTAACCCTTTCCTCATCAAACGGATATCACTATTTTTAGACATGTCGATTTCGTTTAGCCTGATATACTGGTGATTGTGAATGCAATAGTAAGTGGTTTTGGTCAAGACAAAGACGCTTACGCTGAGTTGTTAGACTCATTTAATCAACGACTTCATTCCACTTCATTGTGCTAAATTAGTTCAATCTCCAGATACATTTTTAAAGCAGCGTTGGCGCCTTCCTTCTCATACTCTCGGACCAATAAAAGCAGACGTTTACTGCAAATGTAAATGCACAGCGAACTTTCCGGAGTTACTTCTATCGCGGGATAATATTTTAAAACGCAAGTGTCTGTCTGTCTGTTCCTTTCTTACATCCGTTTAGCCATATTTTACGAAAAATCGTATAAAGACAGCTTTCATCAAGGTGGCTTCTTTTTATTCCGGAAAGAGTTTCCGTGTGATTTTAAAATACCAAAATCCACGCCGCCGACGAAGGCGCGGTGGATGATCTAATCTTTAAATAGGCATGCCAATCCGTAGAAAATAATAAGTAAACTTAATTTAAAAAATAAAAACACGACGACTGCCTGCCATATTGCCAGCGTCACTCGGGAGTTGGGGGGATGAAAGAATTCTAACGACAAAATAATAACTACATCCAAATCTGTTCAGGCATTTACAAGTTATGGGGGAATAAAGCGAAAGAACATACATGAACCGTGAAAACATTACACTGTTTTGGACAGTTGTGTAAATAATATTCTATTCTTAGTAATAATTACTAATTAACAATACGCACTGGTACCTACCATTGAGAAAAAATATTATTGACAGTTGCATGCCTTTAAATTAAATTAACATTTAATATTTATAATTATAAATATTTAATTTACAATAAGTATTACTTACGTAGAACAATTTTAGTAATACCAAATCCTTATTTTTACCTTGATAAATTTAATTGTTTTTTATTCTATCAATTTATGCACACACAAACCCAGTTTCTGGTAGATAACAGAATCTTTTGGAGTTTGTGGCTTTGGAGCCGATAGCATACTATGAAAACCGACACCAAACTACGCAAATGCACCCTTAGGTACTGCATCTAAACCCGTGTTGGAAGTGTGGTTCTGTTCTTTTAAATGCTACGATTTGAATAATACATTCATGCTCGTTTGTTTCATATATGCTACCGACCGAAACGCTTAACTGGAAATGAAACTGGTATTGTAATAATTCTGTTATCTGTCACAGACACCCATAAAAACATAAACTTGAATGATCAAAAGCTGAAACGGCATGCAGGAAACAAGACGCGTTCGCGAAAGCCAATTCCTGCAATCTGCGATCGTAATCAATAATTAATCGTAGACCATGGCCACCCCGAGTGGTGATCATTAATTTAGGTCAGAGGGCCAATTGTCTAAGCAAATCGTAATCGACAAATCGACAGCTTAAAACGTATTACTTCATACATGCTTTTTGAAGTGCAGGCATCTATGAACTCCTTAAACAGGTCGAATTATAGGTATGTGTTGATACCGGTCGCTTGTATTTATTTTCTTGAAATCACATATATGTTATAGACAACACATTATGTTACTAGCTGATGCCCGCGACTTCGTCCGCGTGGAATAAGTTTTTTTGGATTCCCACGGGAACTCCTCAATTCCGGGATAAAAAGTAACCTATGTCACTCTCCAGGTCCTCAACTATACCCATGCCAAAAATCACGTCGATCCGTTGCTCCGTTGCAGCGTGATTGAAGGACAAACCAACAAACAAACTGACTTTCACATTTATAATATTAAGTATGATATTATGATGTTATTTCAAGAAAATACACACATAATAAATCTCACATTTTAAATTTGAGAATACATATTATATGTAAAAATCTATTTCTTTATATCACGTCATTTTACTAACTCCATTTTTAACAAAGACATTTTAAATTTTTAATTCTTGTGACAATGTAGAACCTTGTGAAATTAATTTGATGAATTAATCCACTGTTTTTTTTTCAGCATCTGACCATTCGGAATCTTAAAAATAACATGCTTTTAGTAAAAAAAAATAAGAGAATTCAACTCACCATAAGCTGTAGCTAAACTTTGCTATGTAAGCTGTAATAATTGGTTAGTCAACAGAGAAAATAAATAACAAACCATTTAAATATATTGATTTATTTCAATCATTATCATAGCCATCAGGGCACATTTATTATTTAGATTATTACAAATGCTATGTCAAATTTTTAGTTTTTAAAACTACGTACCAACTAAAATGAGCATCATTTTGGCACTCACTTTTAAATTTTATAATAAGTATCTCTTTATTATTATATTTTTTTTCGAACTAAACAATTAAATCTACATTGTTATGTAATCAAATTCCTTCCTTTTTTTAGATGCTAAAGATTATTTACTTAATTCAATGATCCCTTTTTGCTTTAATTAGATGGGAAAGACCCTAAAAATTTCTCTTTGCTATTGCAGTGGTGCCAAAAAATAATGTTGGTACTCTATAAGTTAAATAACAAAATAAAATTTTAGTATAATTTCTAATATTTTATACATACCAGTTTTGATTACAAAGTAGTAAAAAAGTCTAAGAAATTAATCATTTTCTTTCAATATAGATAAAATTAAAAATAAATTACAGATCCAAAAGAAAAGCTTGCTTATACATCTAGTTTTCTTCGTAAAAATGTATAAAAACATAAATATATTTGTTAGACCGTAACTTTGTATCTTTTTCTGTTAATGCTAGGAATGAATAACTCTCCAAAATGTTATGTAAATCTTTATGTTATAAGTCTTCCATAGGTTTTTTTGTTAAAGTTAAGTAATTATTATAATTTTGAATCAAATTAAGAAAAATATCAATATCAAAATACTGAACTTCGTTTTCATGGTAAGTAATTTACCATTCTTTTATGGTATTCAATTTTTTATTTTTTATTATCATGCCTGCTGAGTGTTAAACTATACATTATAAATGCTAAAGACAAAAATATTACAGAACAATTTCATCGATTTTGGAATTTTTTTTTTGATCTTTGAACATATGTATGTTAAAAAATCATCACGTTTTTTCCTAGCGATAAAATTATTCTGCACGCTATCCACCTAAAAAATGTGTTATTTTGCGCCACAAATAATTTGTTAGTAAAGCTTTACCCAAATACACAAGCACATTTTATCAACAAATATTTAGATTCATACATTTTTTTCTGAGAGACAGTCAATAAAATGCTTGCTTAAAGTGTTTAGTTTCTAACGAAGGATTTTTTTAAAAATATCATAGCCAAATTAATGTGGATTTGCGACACCTAGATATTTTATATAGAAAATCAACTAGGTATATACTATGTTGAAAATAATATATATCATGTATAATGGAATACCAAATAAATTATGTATATGGACTGCCTCTCTTTTCATTTTTATACCACTAAGTTATAATAATTTTACAACATTAACAATTCTAGAACACTTTTAATGCAAAACATTTTGTGTTACTGAGAATATTGTGTTGAACTTTAATTTTGTACCCACTTGTTAACTTTTGTAAGTAATCAATTTTAAAATATAGGCAGTAGAAAAAGCTTTAAAATAGTTTAAGTATGTATAAAAAGTTTGACTTAAAAAATTGAAAATGATTTGCATTAAAAGATATAGTATAAAATACTTATCGAAAAGCCACTTCTAACCCACAAAATGGCGTTATATTAGCACAGATTAAAACTCTTGAAAAATACAAACATCCAAAATATATTGCAATCAAAAAGTGATTAGTGAGATTCCACAGATGAAATTTACACTTGCACAGAAAACTATGTAAAAAAGTGAAAGCTGAAATAAGTAGTTAGAAGTTTATCCCGGTGCCAAGTCTGAGCAGTAACATCCAGTTTTTGAAGTTTACATATATACGTACTATTAACTCGGAACTTAAAACATTAGAATTCTTTAGAAACGGTAACTGCGCAAGTATAAATTTCGATTATTAATACCAAAAAAAACCACGTGACAAAATGAAAACCGCCGCCATGCAGTGAGAACACAGCCCGTCAAATAGCCATAAAAAACCAAAAAATTGTGTCATAGGTACCAGCTCTAATGTACAAAATATTAGTAGCGAGACCTTCTATCCATGTTCCTTATGGAGTTGGCCAGGCACAGCGCGAATAGGGCTCCCACAACCTGGAAAGTGAAACGACAGATTTAATATTTAGGCGAAATCATCCATTGTTACCACAAATACGTGTTATAATGTTTGTTTTATGATAATTACCTAGTTTTGTAGACTGCCTCGTGATTAACATTCGATTTACATTCTTGGATTTCTATCCAGTGACGTGCAGCAGTCATTATTACTTACTAACTGATGCCCGCAACTTCAACCGCGTGGATTGAGGTTGTTTGGTCTTTCCGGGACAAAAAGTAGCCTTTTTGCTATTCCAGGCCAAATCTCATGCAGACATCTGTCTGTGTGCCAAATTTCATGCAGATCCGTTCAGGCGTTCATCTGTCCACCCATCCATCCATCCATCCATCCAAACTTTCGCATTTATAATATTAAGTATAGATGGCAGTTCGTAACGAAAATGAGGATTCCGTGGGCAGACTGTCAAGTGGCAGTCAAGACTCACCTCGACACAAGCGACGCCAATAGCGATTCCAGCGATGGGTTTGTTCCACGTCTCATACAGATTGCCCACGACTGACGCGCATCCTTCCTTGTTGGCATCGATAGCTGTGCACTGGTTGATGGTGGCGCCCACAATGCCCATCTGTGGGCAGCACGACTTGGGCAGAGTCACGCCGTAGTCGAATGGACCGTTCTTGCCGCAACAGTTGAGCTGAGAATTAAAAAAATCAAAACATCATGATAGGTCGAAGACGCTACTTAACAACACCTATCTAAGGAAGTAAATTTCACAATATGTAACTTGGATGCTACTTAAAAACACCCAAGAAAGTACATGTCACGATAGGTATGCAGCCAAAACTTGAGCGATGCTATCCCACGGAAATTCCGTGCCCATCACATCCACAGCCTTACGGCATCTGGCGTCTAGACATTTGACCGTGAGTGAGAAATCCCTGCACCAAAGTATCAAAACGCGCGGGCCGTGAGTGTGCGAACTGTCATAGAGACCCTGTCGTCCATCGAGAAATGAAGACATTTAAGCTGATTCCGCCATTTAACTGCCATACCCCTAACAGTCTACCATCTTAGACTGCATCATCACTTACAGATCGCAGTCAAGGGCTAACTTGTAGTGGCTTTTTTTTTTAAAGTGGGCAAAATTTAAGCGTCTATGTATTTGACTCAAGTCGTTTGATTTTAAGGCGAGTCACCTCAGCTCAGCGGTGAAAACTGGTTTGCTAGATCAAATTTTTTCGGTATTTACTATTAAATAACGGTCTTACAAAAAATATCCGATACACTTAAAGATATTGTCTAAAGAATGTGCTAATTTGTTACACGATAGGATGTACTTTACTCGATCAAAAAAAATCTTGAAACAGGCTAAATTAAAAGTTTAAAACGAATTTTTTATTAATAAAATTTTCGACTTTGCTCATCATTTTTATATGGATAAATTCCTCTTGAAGTATTAATGAGAACCTGCTAAACTTTATTTCAAACTGAAGTCCTATATCTATTTAATTCAAATTAATCCCAGAACTTGAACGTTGCCAAGCGGTTTCAGAATATACCGCGCTGCCCGCTTCCCCGCCAGTCTCTACGAGAAATGTACCGCGAGACGCGCGGGCGGCACCCCACACCTCACCTCCTAAAATCTTGCAGGTGACTCGTCTTAAATGACATGGGGAGCTGGGTACTGCGCCAGACAAGCTGTCACTTTGGTTATAGTTCGCGCCAATCATTTAGTCGTCTCTGAGCTGAGGAGCGAGTGCTACACAGCTCTAACACAAACTGTCGATGTCAACGTACGTTTAAGTCCCACCACGTAAAAAGAACGCTGGCCGTTTACCTGCACACTGAGTGATTTATCGATATTCCGCCGGTATTCCTCTGCGCATACGCCATTGGTTCGTCAGTTGAACCATGCTTCCCCGTGCTGGGATTACGCCAAAATCAATGATCAGACACATCCCGTTGACTGTCCCACAGCGTTCTTTTTACGTGACGGAGCCTATACTACGCGCGAAAATATGGTAGTGCGACCCGTCTTGCGGGCAACTTCAGCGACTATTTGTTTGGCACTGGCTATAAATGCTGGAACGCTTACCTGTTTTCCATGATATGTAGTGCGCCAGACAAGTTGTTAGCTAACCTTGGTTAAACGCTTGAAGGCGTTACTGTTGTTCAATGTTAAGTACTGCGCTAGACAAGTTGTTAGCTTACCTTGGTTAAGCGCTCGAAGGCTTACCTGTTGTTCAATGTTGTTGAAGACGACATCGACGCTGGGGTCGTGCGCGCGCTTGTCGAACATCGTATTGACGGACTGCACCAGCGAATTCTTGATGGACTCGCCGTACGTGAACATCAGAACCGCGAGCACGACTTGCGCGATGATTATCACCAGCAGGAAGATCGCGTACTGGAAACAAAAAGGGTTTTGTAAGTTACTACGTCAAGTAAGACAAGTTTGACGACCTCCGTGGCGCAGTGTTGAGCGCTGTTGTCTTCTGAATTTTCCTGGTCCCTGGTCTGGCCTGGTGGGAGGCTTTGGCTGTGGTTAGTTACCACTAGCTAAAGCGCCAAGCGATTTAGCGTTCCGGTGCGATGCCGTGTAGAAACCGAATAACTTATGGGTTTAATATGACTGCCATGCTCCTAACAGATTAATCTGCTTCCATCTTAGACTGCATCATCACTTACCATCAGGTGAGATCGCAGTAAAGGCCTAACTTGCGGCAATCGACTTCATAACTTAAAGTAAAGTACCTAGGCAAGGCGCTGCGCAAACCGTGTCCCGTGACGGTAACTTGAAACCGTCCCAGAAATCCGTGGTTTTGTGTGACGGAGATGTGAAAGCAGCTGGACACAAACAGTATCTACTTTTGCGCAGTTGTTGGTTGATCTCATATTGATTGTATGAAAATCAGATATTCAATGGTGGCTTGTGTCCGACACAAAACAGAAAAGTGTCTACGTTGCGCAACAAAATTCTGGCGGCGCGGCGGAGCAATCTACCATCGTCCATCTATTAAGCCTCTTATATGGTCCATGCATTGAAAGGGACTATTTTTCCTCGGCTACACTTGAGCAGCACAGCAACACCGATCTAGCACAGTACAGCATTTATACTCATGACTTAAAACATTTGAACATTCCAAACCAATTTTCCAAAATTTTACTTCAAGGGCCGGTTACTGTGTGAAAAACGTCACGGCAGCGGTAAAGATTTCCAAACAAACCGCAGTCGTTTCTAGCCTCACATGGCATCCGATTGTTATTCAAACAAAGGCGCGCCGCTCTCTACAAAGGAAAGCCACTTTCGTTCCACTAACAGCTGACTCCCTTTCAGTACCGCATGCTAATTTAATGGTGTCATCTTCACCACGACATCGTTCGTCCATAACTCGCAATTTGTAAATTACAGGTTATGGTCGTAGCTTTCTTTTTATGGCGAAACGAAGACGGTATCGTTCTTATATCTACCAGCTACCTACTATCAGCGGCGTGCACAGTATTCGGAGCCAGGGTAAGCATTGGTTATAGGTAGATACCTCGTTTCAGGCAGGGCATGGTGGAAAATAAGCATTGAGCTTTTTTGAATAGGGTAAGTAATGCTTTTATGCCTCTATGTCTATGTCGTGCACGCCACTGCCTACAATATCCGTTTACTCACTGTCCAGATCCCAACGTCATCCTAATCCGTGGACCGTAGTCTAAGGTAAAACTAACATGTACAAATGTAAAAAGATCACGTTCACAAGTATCAGTTAATCCCCTAGTTATACCACCATACCGGCAAAAACTTACCGCCAAGCGATTTAGTGTTCCGGTACGACGCCGTGTACAAGCCGAATAGGGGTATATGTCTAATATAACCATGTCTAATATAGCCATGCCCCTAATAGGTTAGCCCGTACCACCTTAGACTGCATCGTTACTTATCATCAGGTGAGACCGCAGTCAAGGGCTAACTTGTAGTGGATAAAAAAACTATAAAGACCGGTCTGAAGCATATATTGTCCGTAACTTGAGAACCGATTCTTAGCTGATGTAGATTTATAAATTCGGGTCTAACCCC
This sequence comes from Erebia aethiops, assembly GCA_923060345.2. Classification (NCBI taxonomy): domain Eukaryota; kingdom Metazoa; phylum Arthropoda; class Insecta; order Lepidoptera; family Nymphalidae; genus Erebia; species Erebia aethiops. The sequence goes on along the minus strand of OV281091.1, from coordinate 16,384,278 downwards.
ACATGAGGTGCCCTTAGGAATATCTGAGACCCAATTGCCTAAGCCAAATCGTATTCATTTGGCAGCTTAAACCGTATAAATCGAACTGTCATACATGCTTTCTGACGTGCAGGCATCTATGATCTCCTTAAACAGGTCGATTTATACGTTTGACAACCGATTACGTTTTCCTTACACAATCAGGGGGCTGAAGGGCTTTTCTTTCTTACCGTGACAACCACACATTGGCTTTCGCGTATCACCGACCATTTAAGCATTTATTTCAATAGGCATGATGACAGTAACCTAGAATCAATGAAATTATGAATTTATCTAATGAAATAGGATTCATGGATTATAAAAAACGTATTTATTTTTCTATTTCTATTTCTATTTTTAGCTTTGACAATCACACTAATGCTTACTGCACACGGCACAGAGCCTACATTGGTAAAAATAATTTTAAAATTTAAATTTCAAATGCCAATATTATCTACCAAACCTTATTTTTCTGCTGAAATAAGATATTTTATCGAAATAGTAGGTACTTCCTAACATAATATGACCATTTTTCAAAATCAGTCATCATGCCTATTACTAACAGTTCCACATGTCTTATCTTTCTTACCGTGACAACCATACAGTGGCTCTCGCGTATCGCGCCGCAGCAGCCGAAGAAAGCGATCACGAACATGACCGCGCCGATCACTATGAACACCCATGGCGCCACGGTCAAGTGACCGCGCAGTATGTCAGTCAGCACCGACCATTTGAGCAGCACAGCAACACCGACTCCGATCACCGCCAGCCCGAAGAGCTGGAAACAAAAAAAAATACCATAAGCAATCAAGTGGTGCCAACTGCTAACTTGTTTTGTCACTCTAAACAGGGTCTAAATGTGTCATAATACAGAACAGAATACTATTACTATTACTAGGTACGGAGTTAGGGAACATCGTAACAGGGTTCCTGTCCATTGAAGCAGAGATGTGTTGGGCGGACCAATCGGATTGTTGATCGATGACGCGGTATCATTGATGTAGAATTTTTTTAGTACCTATACTCTATTTCAATGCGCGGTATACTTTTTTCGAGTCACCTGTCAGGAATCTGATTGTGCTGTTTGGCACTAAAATAAGATGAGGGTGGCTACCTTTTTAGGCAGGTTGTACGACGTTCAACAAATTGTAGTCGTTAGAGGTAGACTCAAGGGTAGACTACATTGGAGATGGCATTAATTAATATAATATATTAATGCCATCTCCAATGTAGTCTACAGAAACCACCTACCTAAGAAGTATTGATTCGTTTTTGATAAGATATAGTACGATAAAAATGAAAATGAAAATGATTTATTTCACGTAGGACATCTTCTGTGACTTTTTTTTATGTAATTACAATAATTAAGTAATATTGAAAATATTTCCATAAGTTTTCTACCGAAGTAGTACGTGCCCTACTGATTTTAAAAGAACTACATACCTACATACACCGTAAGGGAATGAAATCATCGATGTATGAAATACAATACCTAATAATATTATCCAATATGAATAACCCAAATTCCACTTCGGCGAACGCTTACTGGAGTTATGTAATTTAACCCTAAGCTGTTACTCATTAATTGTAATAATTGTTTTAGTTTCTTTTATTAGTGACTGTGAAGTAAGATATTGTAGCTATAGCCCAAAATACTCAGGTTCTGTTGCAGTTAGCGCTATTTACCAACTTTTTTTAAACTTTATTGCACAACCGGTACCAGCTGCTATGAACAATAAGAGCCTTATCTCCCAGTCGCCTTTGGAAGGTGTGTCAACACGCCTTTTCACACCTTCCAAAGGGGTGTGTGGGTGTGTGTGTGTGTGTGTGTGTGTGAGTGTGTGGGTGTTTCCCACATTCTTTGTGGGTATGCTCGAAAGTATCAGAAAAAAATATACTTTGAATCCCACAAGTATAAGAATATAGCAAGGTTCATTAATTATTTCTATCGACAAGACCCCCATTGTGTTCTACCTCTTTGTAAGAAGTCTCATTAAGCGTTCCTGGTATACAATAAAGAATGTTCCTTCACGAGTAGGTACGTCTTTTGAAATCAATAACTCATCAAAGGGCTTGAAAGCTTTACAGCTAACAATGTTTTATTGTTAACATATTGACGACATAAATTGGGTAACTCGACGCTAGTGGTGAACAAGCCTTAGTTGTAGTAGTACTTTAGTTGCCGGAATCATCGATACTAATAAAATTAACTAGATAATGCCCGCGACTTCGTATGTTGGTCCTACGCGAGGTTTTTTTAAATTACTTACAAAGTAAATAATTATAGGTAAGTACCATTGCATTTTCCGGAATTACTTCCTCCCAAGCACAGTAAACAGATGCAACCAGTATGGAAACTACCTAGAAACGTTCGAAACAGGCTCAATCACACAAACGTGCGCATCGACGAGATCCCAAGCGCTCGTCGCAGTGCCGTCATTAGTGAGTGCCGCGTCATCGCATGTTCGATGCGCACGTTTGTGTGAGTGAGCTGTTTCGAACGTTTCTAGATAGTTTCCATACTGGTTGTATGATCTGTTTACTGTGTCCCAAGTCCCTAACTCCCACCCGAATCTACCCGCCATCTACGTGGGAGATATTATAGTGTACTTAGTAAGATACAGTGTGCTCAAACAGGTGCACTGTCTATCCCATTACTGTCATAGGTTCATAGCCCAATGGGGTGGAAAATCCGACAAGAGCGGAGATATCAGAATATGAATAGGTAGGTATATTATGAAGATTCCGGAATAACATGTAGTCTATGTCACTTTCCATTTCTTCAACTAGGTACATATCCATGCAAAAATTTAAAAGAACATTGTTACGTTGCTACAATTTTTAAGATAATGTGTTACTGAGATCTCTTGCATCCTGGAGATGGATATAGGCTAGATTTAATCAAGATTTACCCAAGACCTACTCGGTGGCTCAGACACTTGGGCCTCTGAGTTCCACAAGTTTTAAAAAACTAAATTCACGCGGGTGAAGTCGCTAGTAGCATTAAGATAATAACTATTTCAAAACTATAGGCATTAGGCACGCAGAATCAACCAATTACGAGAAGCAAAAAAGATTCAAGGTCTTTCTGTTAAAATAAGAGGCGATTCATGGTCACTGACTGAACAAAAATTATAGACGGAATACGGGCCTCCATTTGGCCTAATCACCATTACTGTAACCATCAAGCCTGTATAGTGTACATAGAGCACACAATAGCTGCAAAAATAATGTGCGCGTAAACGACAAGTCAACAGACTCCATAGTTCACTTTTATGAAGATGTTCGTTTGCAATAGGCACTTAAATTCTACATCAATGGTTTGCAAGCGCTTATTATTAGTCCGTTTTAACCTCTATAATAGGCATTGAGTTCGAACTTCAAATTAACAACATTGTCATTCGTCATTTTGGTTCTTTATTAATTATGGTTCACGTCAGCTGTGACGTCAGCGTGTTGCCGTCACGCGGGGAAATCCCAAATGAATTCTAGTGAATACGAAATTTACCGAGAAGTACGACCACGATGATCAAGTAATAAAGAGTAAAGACGTGGAACCTTCCGTGGAACGCATTACGTGGCATTACACACGTATTCAAACACCTGACACTAAAAACGACGACGATGCAGGAGAACTCACAAACTGACCATTCCGTGAACATTCCTCTACATTCAGTGGGTACTATGTGAACTGTATAACTAATAAGGGCGCGTTTACACTCCATGACGGCTGTCTTGAAAAAGGAAATAGGAAAGTTTCCAAAGCATTTTAACAACTTTCAAAGGATCTTGCCGTGATATGATTTATCATGCATGTGACATCATAATTACTTACAATATTGACCGTGCAAAGGACGACGAGAATGATAATTATGAGAAAGTTACCTACTTAAATACCTACTTATTAAAACTAAAAATGCTTAACCAATGCTAAATGTCAGTCTAGTCAGACTCAGACTGAGATCATAATGACCTAAATAGTTCCGAAATCCAAATACATATTCTACTGCTAGTTCATTTTCCTAGTGTCCAAATGGTATATAAAAATAAGAAAAAAAATCTATCACAATAAAGCCTTTAAGACAAAGGCAACAAGAGCTTCTTTGCACTGTTTCAAAGAGGGGCTTACATACGATTAGGTACTTGGCCTAAGAGCGCACGCATACTATTATCGTCCTTCTAAGAAGACAATACATCACATAATCGCATCACTGTCATTGACTTAACACGTTATCTGCGAGGGACCGCAGCAGCAGATGTTTGGACACCATTGCATAACGCGGCGTCTGGGCATCGAGGTCAAATGTTGAATGAGTTATTATTAGGAGCGTAGGTACGTAATTATAATTTTTATGCAACTGTCATTTCAAAGAGTGACGGTAATGATAGTATCCTTCATACCGCACTAGAGCATACCTAATTATAAAGAAGGTAGTTATATTCAAAGGCGATACGACCTAGTGCCTAATCCTGTTTCAGGATTTTAATAAATTTGGTATCGTCTACCCTCTAAAGTTGAAATCCTAATAATGCTACAAGTACAGAATATGAGCTGAGTAAAACTGCGTTTCTACCAGAGATGTGCTATGTTGCTAAGCTACGGATGTGTGTCAAAGCTACCAAGGAGCGCTTCATTTTCATAGCTTAAAATATGTTCTGGGATGATAAACAAACCGCTCTTACTGGTGGGTTTGACATTCATCGGTAGCTTATCAATGTAGCACAACTCCGGTGGAAACGCACCCTTATCCACAATACGGCAATGAATGCTAGTCCATCAATCGCTGTCATTTCGATTCAAATCAATCTCAATCACAAAATGTGTGCACGGCCTAAATATTTTATTCTGAAGTAGATTGAAGCTTCGTTACGAAATTGATACCGCGATAACCTTTATGACTTTTAAATGCAACAGTAAATCGATTTGGTTATTACTCTATCAGACAACGATAAAAATGAGTTACTTTTAAAACTTGGATGAAGTATAGGAAACGTAAGAAAATAATGTATGAAATCACTTTCGACTTGACTTTTTCATGCACACTAGTGCATGAAAAAGTCAATCACTATGACAACACAATATGATAATTTATGGCGCAACTGCCCAGTGCACAGCTCGCGGCTAGAGGGATAAGGCGAATATGGCCGATATCACGCGTCCCGTGGTTAATTCTTCCAAGTTTATAAATTACTAGCGAATGCCCGCGACTTCATCTGCGTGGTTTGAGGTTTTTTGGTTCCCGCGGGAACTCCTTAATTTTCCGGGATAAATAGCCTATGTGCTATTCCAGACTATAATCTATCTCTGTGCCAAATTTCAGCCAGATCCGCTCAGCCGTTGGCGCGTGATTGAGTAACAAACATCCATACATCCATCCAAACTTTCACATTTATAAATAAGAAGATAAGAGTGGGTAGTGGGTACCAACTATTCTATACCTGCTTCACTGTATTAAGTATGTTAGCTAAATTACTTTTTAAATTAATCGTTACTATCACTTGGCGGATACAATGGGTAGGTTAATAAACATGTTAGCACTCTGATAAGGCGTTTGTCGTTGCCATACTTAAATAAAACAGATAGTTTTAATATCGTACCTAACCAGTAACCTCCGAACGACTAAAATATATCACAATTCACAAATGACTTTGGAACTAATAGAAACTCACTAGAAACAAATCGACTCTCGAAATCGCCTATTGGATAGCGTCTAACCTAGACCAAACCTGTTCGTAACAGAAAACAAGAGAGAGAGAGAGAGAGAGAGAGAGAGAGAGAGACACACACTACGGAGTCGGTCGTAAGTAGTACTAGCACGTACTAGTTACCTATGTTTTTTGTACCGACTGTACAATTATGTGTTCCAGTTGGTTTCAGCCTTTCAGGTATAGACTATAGAGGCTTCCAGAGGATAGTGAAGGCAAAAGTTAGGTGCTGTCTATGCATGAGGTATAATCGATCTTTGACCGTTGCGCGAGAAAAGAAAGACTGATTGAAGAACCAATCTCGCGACGGCATAGATGCCCTTCTCGTGCCTCCTCGTTAGGTACATCTCAGTTAGGTACTTACAAATAGACGCGAAATCCATATTATAATATATACATCCATAGCCCATAGGATGAATAATAAGTCTGTCTAACTGTCTGCAAAGCTTTCAAGGACCATCTGCTTAACTGATTTGAGCGAAATTTGGTACAGAGATAGGTAGCATCTGGGGGACAGGACATACTCCTTTTATTTATTCTAGGTACATAATATTCAATGACATAATTTTACGAACCGATGTGTTAATCACTCATAATTAGTATTCAAAGAATAGGTACATAACTCATAATAACTAGAACAGCGCTATTTACTGAACAATAGCAGAAAATCAGAGCAGTATGTCATCAAGTCATCACTCATAAAGTCATGTACACAATAATATATTATAACATAAGTATACGTCGTACATCTAAGGCCAGCCATACACGGACTGCTTGAGCAGTTAGCCAGTGATCAACATACACGGACCGCTCTTGCAGTCATAGTCAACAGCTTGAAGCTACCATTGATAACTGCTGCCAACCGCCCGAAGCAGTCGCAACTGCTCGAGCGGTTCCATGTATGTGTGTACGTAGAAGACTGTAGTTCACTATGCAGTCGCAGCTTGAAGCAGTCCATCCCGACTGCTTAGAGCTGTCCGTGTATTCGAGGCCTAATAGTTAGTAACTAACTAAACTTTTTTAGTTTTAACTTTTTAAGTAAGTAATTTGTCTGCAACGTAGTATACTATACTAAAGTATTAAACTATGTAAAAGGAAAACTATCGTACATCTAATAGTACCTCACTAACTTTTTTAGTTTTAATTTGTCTAACGTAGTACTAGTAACGTATGTACAAGGGAAACTAATTCTACATTAGAAGAACCGAACTATGAATATCATATAATTAAGTCTGCAATTCAATAGCTAAGAGTAATGGCCTTGGGTTGCTTTCAGATATACTTTACATACTTTAATAAGCTATTAATAGCTTCAAAAGTACGCAGTGGGGCACAAATGAGGCAATACTTGTTATTTGTAGCTGTTTACAATACCTAGCTCCGCTGAAAGATAAAGTTTTAATAACAACGTCGTTCACGCGGTAATTAACAGTTTTATATAGTACTTCGTCATTCTCAATTTCAGCCATAATAACTGGTAGTGCGTATCAGGTCACGCAGAAAGTAGGGATACGTAGACATGCTGTTTGCAAGTTTTTGAAAAGTTGAATGGTTTTATTTCGTAAAGGTAGCTTTTCCACGAAACTATCTCAGAAACCTCATGATTTGAAATACTAACTAACCAAGGCTAACTTTTTTACCCAAATGAGGTATCACTCGGTGCAGTGGCTAACAAATACATGATAAGTAATATTATGTTGTATTCGCTCTCGATTTTCAATATTTTTTGTAAATTTTAATATTGAACTGAATAACGGATGTGAAAATGAATAACTGTACCTACTGAACTTTAACTGTAATGACAACTTTAAATACAGATACTTAACCACTAATTTTATTTCTAAAATCATGACTATAACTGTATAGACAGCAGTGGCGTGCAGTTCATAGAGGCATAAAAGCACTACTTAGTACTTACCACTTAGTACTTACCCAAATTAAAACACGTCAATGTTAATATTTCATCAAAACAGCTAGCAAATAGGTATTCTGACTATCTAATGAGTACCCTAGCTTCAAAACCTGTGCACGCCACTGATAGACAGCGATGTAAGCGATAGACAGACAGACTGAACGAAACTGTAAGGGTTCTTCGTTAACCCTAAAAAGCATGTACTTAGGCCGCTTGGATGTTCCTGAAAATCCTATCATAGGAGGAGTATATATCAGTAACCATCAGATACTCAATACATATGACTTCGTTTATGAGTTACTTATTAGTTCCCACACCCACTATTATGATGATGACTAAACAGGTCAATAGCACCTGGATCACAGCCAATTTTGATACAAACATTGTTACTATTAGAACTATTATTATTATTATTGTTACATTCTTATTATTATTTTCTGGTGGGAGGCTTCGGCCGTGGCTAGTTACCCTACCGACAAAGACGTGCCGCCAAGCGATTAAGCGTTCCGGTACGATGCTGAACCGAATAGGGGAATGGGTTTAATATAACTGCCATGGCCCTAACAGGTTAGCCCGCTACCATCTTAGACTGCATTATCACTTACCATCAGGTGAGATCGCAGTCAAGGGCTAACTTGTAGTGGATAATTAAAAAAAAACAACCACTCGACCACTGCACCCGCCCGTTTTAGTTTACCAGTTTAGATCTAGAACTATAAATAGTGTTAGGCTGTAAATTAATACATATACAAGGCCTTAGGCCCGCCATATACGCGGACTGCTCGAGCAGTCATAGTCAACAGCCTGAAGCTACCATTGTCTGCTGCCAACCGCCCGAAGCAGTCGCAAATGCTCGAGCGGTTCCATGTATGTGTGTACGTTGAAGACTGTAGTCCACTATGCAGTCGCAGCTTTAAGCAGTCCATCTTGACTGCTTCAAGCTTATTGCCTCTATTTATTGTCCTTATTGTCTGTATGGGTGTGACTTGTGGACTCTGGTAACACTGGTCGGGGACGCTTGGACTTATACCGATGTGTAATGGCGACGGTGGTGTGAATTGAATAAACTTGTTACTATATACTAGAGTGTTTTCCTTTAAGGCGCACGTGCATAGGTCGACTTTCATACATTTTTCTTTTCGATTATTCTTGAAATATAAACATTTTTGTGTTTTTTTAATTTGTTTTATCATTTCTTTAGGGCTTTTTATGGTCGCAATTTTCATGTCAGATAAATATTTACATTATTTATAATATAAAAACGGCATTCAAAAAGTGTCAGATTTACGCATGTGTGAGTTGTGAAGTTTACATTCGTCTTGATAGATGTCGCCCGTGTCGCCTAAATAATGCGTCAAAAAAATATATTTGATCGCCATCTATCATTATACTGTAAAACTAGTTCGCTGTTACATGCTATAAACTTTTTTAAGACAGGGGAAGTTGCATGAAGGTTCATATCTAAGTACGCGGATTGTGGATAAATTATTTTCGTATTAGATCCCGCTATACCACGACCTTCACCGATCTGTATAATAGATGAAACCTTCTTTTTATTTTTAACCGACTTCCAAAAAAGGAGGAGGTTCAATTCGGCGCGTATGTTTTTTTTAAATGTATGTCGGTGCATATCTCCGTTGTTTCTAAACCGATTTGAAAAATTTTTTTTCACTGGTTAGTGGAAGCTCCCGATGTGGTCCCATAAAAAATTCTGACTCCAAATCCTCAATCCTGATGCTGTAGGTGTACCGTACTACATGAAATCCTCAAAACTAGGCATTTAGGAAATTTTGATGGTAAATTAATATAGTAGGTATCAAGTCACGTGTATAAAATACAACTCTGAGTCCCAACTCCTCAACCCTGATGCTGTAGGGTACAGAACTCCTTAAAAATAGCAATTTAGGATTTTTTTATGATGAATTCTTATTGTAGGTGTCAAGCAACGACTTCATACTTAAAACCAAGTCTTAACTCCTCAACTCTAACGCTGCAGGGTACTGCACTCCTAAGCCGTGGGGATTTAGAGTACACTAAAAAGTTAAAAATAAAAATTCTTTCCAAAAAGCCGACTTCCAAAGCCATTGTAAAGTATAAAATAATTTTGATTTCTACAGTGGCTTTGGAAGTCGGTTTTTTGGAAACAACTTTTATTATTTAATAATAGATAAATACGCCTAAATTAGTTTGCCTATCAAAATCCGGTCCAGGCTATTTTTAAATAAATTAATTTTAATTTTTTTTTTGACAAGTTTATTGTAGCCAATGCTATACCATCGCGTTTGTTATCAAATTAACCTATTTTAGGCGTGTTTATCTATTATTAAATAAAAAGTAGGTTTCATCTATAAAACAGATCGGCGAAGGTCGTGGTATATCGGGATCGAAACTATTTAATCGTATCCAGGCATAAAAAGAACGCTTATTTCGCCTACAAGTTCGTCGCTCGTTTAGCACCACCCAGGCACAGTATTGGTATCTATATGTATACCAATACTGTGACCCAGGGGACACGTGCAGTGAGGTAGAAGGTAGTTCCTGCGGACGTTAGCGACGGGGCTTCCCCCAATTGTGGATTGTGTGTTGCGATATACCTACCTACTTGGATTTGTTGAGATCAAAATGAACCAAATAAACAAGGCAACCTATAGTCCAATGCGTCGAATAAATTTAAGAAAAGAGTAAAATATCATTGTAAGTTTCATCAAAATCGGTTCAGAGTTTAAAAGATAACTTTGTAACTACCTAGCTGATGCCCGCGACTTCGTTTACGTGGATTAAGTTTTTGAAATCCCTCGGGAACTCTTTGATTTCCTGGGATAAAAAGTAGCCTACCTCTAGGTACCTATGTAACTCCAGGTCCTCTATTATTCCCATGCAAAAAATAACCTCGATCCGTAGCTCTGTTGCGGCTTGATTGAAGGACAAACCAACAAACAAACACACTTTGGCATTTATAATATTAGTACCTATGAAGTATGATTATAATTTTTATACATACAAGCTTTTGCAAGCGGCTTCGCCCGTGTGGATAAAATGTAGCCTAGGTATGTTCTAAGTCAGGCTATAAGCTATCTCCATTCCAAATTTCAGCCAAATCGGTTCAGTAGTTTTTGCGTGAAAGAGTAACAAACAAACTTACTTTCCCCCATAGGTATAATATTAAAAGTATGATAGGTAGGTATACCTACCTACTTACCTATAGATGAAATGTCTACTGTGTTTATATCCTTCATGTTTTTAGGTATTTACCTACCTACCGTTTTTCCGCGGCTTTATACCTACCTAGGTTTAAATTGAAACTTTTTATTGATACATAGGAGGTATAATTGAAATCATATCATACTTCATACAAGGACCTTGGTCTAAAGGTCTTTGACTTCATAATATCATCATACTAATATTATAAATGCGAAAGTCAGTTTGTTTGTTGGTTTGTCCTTCAATCACGCTGCTGCAACGGAGCAACGGATCGACGTGATTTTTGGCATGGGTACAGTTGAGGACCTGGAGAGTGACATAGGCTACTTTTTATCCCGGAAAATTGAGGAGTTTTCGCGGGAATCCAAAAAACTTATTCCACGCGGACGAAGTCGCGGGCATCAGCTAGTATAACATAAATTTGCAATTATGGCTCAATTTCAAATTAAAGTTTTATTCGTTAGTACTAACTACTAACTAGGTAGCCTACTAATCGACTCGAATTAGGTAGTGGAGCATTATTCAAGTTAGTTACTGATTTTGATAATTCGAATTGAATTCAAAATCGCGCATCGCTAGCCGATGCGGCCTCTATAGTCCGGGAGGCAGCGGCACTAATTTCCGTTCATTTCCTCCTGTTTTTATTTTTTGAGTATCTGCATGAGTGATGAGATAAGTACCTATGCAATATGTACCGTACCTATCTCTAATTGACCGAGCGAAGCGATTTCAGATCAGCGGTTCAGATTTGGCTGAGTTATGGAGTATAATTAAATAAATGAAAAAAAATTAAAAAGATTATGGAGTACTCTTCAAAAAAAAAATTTTTTTTCAATATACTGAATTGGACCCGTTACAGTTTTATTATAAGTACCTACCTATTTATATTTTAATATAAATCGTTCAACTTCGGTATAGGCATAACATTCACATCAATAAGTACATTATCATTTTTACTTGTATTTGTCATAATCTGTTGTGTGTCTAATAAATAAAATCAGATAAAAAAACATTTCGTTTCCTCTTGGTCTATAATATCGCGGTGATAATAATTTCTTATTTCGCTCTTGCGCGTGGCTTGCAACAGTACGCCTCATCAGTAGGGTTGCCACTTGCCACCCGTACTCGGTACTACCCAATTATGAATTTATTATTACATCTCTCGAAAATTTAATTATAAGCCGGCACTCTGTCCTTGTGTCTGTGACAGTTATTGCATTAATGAGTACTTAAACGGGGGAAAATCACGCAAACAAGCAAACAGAAGAAAAAAAAAGAATTAAAGCGAAGTATGTGTATCACTTCAACGGGGGACCTGACCAGGAATCTTACAGATGTTTGTTACTTAATCACGTCACTACCGATTTGGCTGCCACGGGATTCGTAAAAAACCTACTTAATTATATAATTTTCCAGAACTAGTATATTTTCACAACTTTTGTACAAATAAAAACTATTTTTAACCGACTTCCAAAAGACAATTCGACACGCATAATATATTTCGTGTGTTATATTATTGGAACTGCAAAATCATACTTCATATCATACTAATATTATAATTAATGCGAAAGTGTTTTTTTTTGTTGGTTTGTCCTTCAATCACGCCGCAACGGAGCAACGGATCGATGTTATTTTTGGCATAGGTATAGTTAGTTGAGGACCTGGAGAGTGACATGGGCTACTTTTTATCCCGGAAAATTAAGGAGTTCCCGCGGGAATAACTAAAACTCAAACCACGCGGACGAATTCGCAGGCATCAGCTAGTATTCACATAAATGACAATCTATTAGGGCTTCCAAACATAATATGTATATGTAAGTCTGTATGTCATGTATGTTTGTCCATGCATTTATTCGAAAATATGCGACTAATCTTTTTTTACTGGCTTACATTTACTTCAACTTAGGGAACAGTGCAAGTTTCATTAAAATCGTTTCAATAGTTTTCAAGAATTGGCCAATTGTTCGTTTTCTGTAGGTAGGTATATTGAAATTTGAAGTAGCTTGCTTCCAAAAAAGTTGGCAACCCTAGCCACATTATTGTAAGTTGTCACCCGTCCGCAGCAAAGACACCCTACCGGCAAAGCCGTGCCGCCAAGCGATTAGCGTTCCGGTACGATGCCATGTAGAAATCAAAGGGGTATAAAGTATGGGTTTAATAAAAACTACCATACCCCTTCTAGGTTAGTCCGCTCCTATCTTAGACTGCATCATCACTTACCGCCATCTCACATGGTGGCACCATCAACCATGTGAGATTGCAGTCAAAGCTGAAAGTTTATCTTGTATCCGAATGAAATAAATAAAAAAAACAATACGCAGCAGTTTTTGTTTCAATGCCATCTAGTTAAATTTTATAGTAAACAATTCGTAGTTTATGTTAGAACCACAGAACTTGGATAACAACCATTGTCAGTGTGTGCGTGGGTATTGCGTATATACAGTAATCGATATAACAGATGTTTATAATTTGACTATTTGACTAAATGGCTCTGTTTTAAAGTAAACTAATTATGTGATAAAATAATAGGCATTGATGTACTGCCGCAATTTTAATATTTTTAAAATCAGTGCATTGCAACTTTGCGAAAATATCAAAAACCTGTCAAAAGCCCAAACAACGCCATCTAGCGGGAATCTGTCCGGGAGAAGACGTTGTGTTGACCCTTAATATCAGATACCTTCATAATATCTCTATTCCGTTTATTATTATATTTGGCTCTTTCCTGTTATTACTAATGTACAATATTATTTTCTTGGAATTCGGATACAGTCTGCTAGTTTATTAACTATGATTTCATCAGCTAAGATATTGCGTCGTGCGATCGGCCAAATCACAGGGGTCCTATCACGTCAAAATAACCGCTTCAGTGTTAGGATCGCAATAATTAGTTACCTCGCATTAGCTTACTTTGTTCCGCTATTGCCCCAAATCCATTATCGCTGGAATAATACCCTACCAATCGATTCAACCAATCGCAAAACAGAGTTTCACCAGACATGTACTACGTTGCGAAGCTGTGTGTCAAACCCACATATACCCCCACATAGGAGCGCTTGATCTAACATCTATCTACCTAAGCTATTAAAATCAAGCGCTCGTATTGCTAGGTTTGACACACATCCGCACATCTCCTGTGGAAACGTATTCTAAGGGGGGGCTGATCTCGACATTGTTCGCTAGTATGGGGCCTTTTCGATCGATTGTTACGTAGGGGCCGACCCTTCCTTAAATATTATAAGTTAATTTTTATTTTGTAACAGACTAGGCATTCCTTACAATTAAAGAGCAGTTTGATAGAGCTTGATTGCAGCTTTCACATTGTAAACTCCAGAAGCCCTATTTCGTAAACGCTGCATCAATAATTTTTACAATCTTTGATTATGATTGGTTGAATTTATGGTATTTTTTTTAATCCACTACAAGCTAGCCCTTGACTGCGATCACACCTGATGGTAAGTGATGATGCAGTCTAAGATGGTAGCGGGCTAACCTATTAGGGGCATGGCAGTTATATTAAACCCACACCCCTTCGGTTTCTACACGGCATCGTACCGGAACGCTAAATCGCTTGGCGGCACGTCTTTGCCGGTAGGGTGGTAACTAGCCACGGCCGAATCCTCCCACCAGGCCACACCAGTGAAAATTCAGAAATTATAAATTCCTAAATTGACCCTGCCGGGGATCGAACCCGAGACCTCCGCACGTTAAGGCAACAGCGCTACACACTGCGCCACGGAGGTCGTCAAATTGGTCAAGGTGGTATTATTATTTCTTGCTGAAACAAAGAATTCTGGCCAAAGAGTCTCTTTGTAGTGTTTAGACAGTCAGATGTGATAGCGATTGAAAAATCCTGGCCAAGGATAGTTTCTCTGTAAGAGTGTTTAGACAGTCATATTATGTGTTCGTTGCTAGCAATACGCAATAGGGCCCCAGATCGAAATTCCCAAGTAATTACCCGAACGTCTCAGCAAGTCGGCAACCGGCGCGTATTTACTATTTATACATTTGAAAGCGGTTTCGCGCACCGAATACTATTTATACCGCGTAGTACGTACCTAGCTACTGTTGTCTCTACTCCACGCCCAAATTGTTTTTATCCTTCAACTTTTCATACAAACACTTTTAATGGGTGTGGCCGTCAATTTTAGTTAAAAGTATTGAATAATGAAGATGAAAGCACTTTCCCTCTCGAATTTTGTGTCATACGCCAAAAGGTTGTTTGTCGCGTCACAAAACTGATAAGAGGCATCGTATATCTCACTCAACAACTTTTCTTCGCCTCAAAAATAATATTAAGTATTACCTGAGTAAGTTTACAATCATAATTTCAAAAGAATTATATTGTAACTAGCTGATGCCCGCGACTTCGTCCGCTCAGATCAGTTTTCAGATCAGTTCAGTTTTTCCCGCGGGAGCTCCTTATTTTTCGGAATAAAAGTAGCTTATGTCACTCTCCAGGTCCTCAAATAGTTGAGGCCAGAGACCCATGCCAAAAATCACGTCGATCCGTTGCTCCGTTGCGGCGTGATTGAAGTACAAACCAACAAACAAACACACTTTCGCATTTATATTTGTATGATTATACGTTCCGGTACGATGGCGTGTAGAAACCGAAGGGGTATGGGTTTAATTAACCTGTAAGGGGCTAACCGGGCTAACCTGTTAGGGGCATGGCAGTTATGCCATGCCCCTAACAGGTTAGCCCGCTACCATCTAAAGACTGCATCATCACTTACCATCAGGTGAGATCGTAGTCAAGGACTAGCTTATAGTGGTTTAAAAAAAAAATGTGTTACAGTATGATTTGATAACAAAACTGAAGCTGCAACACTATTAAATCTGCTAACCTAAACAAAGGAAGAAATGGTAATGTGTGGAATGCGGAGTCGTCGCCCCAAAAATACCATCGCAACAGGCAACATAATTTTTACTGCGTTCGCTAACTCGCACAATTACACTCAATAGAGCTTAATTGACTGTATTGACCTCCACGCCACGCCACGCCACGCCACGTCCACTTTTCATGATATCCTAATCTCTTTCATATGAGTAAACTGTAGATGGACTAAGGACTTGCGTCTAGAAATCTGGTTAGGAACTGCATCAAACTTGATACAGTTACAGGACAATGAAAATGGTGCCGTCCATTGTAATTGTCAGTAAGCGTACTCTTCAGGTTTATCTTAATTTTTATAAATCGTCTGATGCCTACCAACCCGCATCGGAGCAGCGTGGTGGTCGCTCTAAGTCCCTCTCTCCTATGAGAGCGGAGGCCTGTGCCCAGCAGTGGGACGTTAATGGGCGGTAGTGGTGGTGGTGGGCTCAATGTTAAATTCACTGCTCTAAGCTTCCTATATCGTATGCCTGTTAGAGGTAGACTGTTCTATGTCAAATTATTACTTTACTAGGTATGTAAAATTATTACTATTTTAAGATCTTCAACTATGCAACAGTCAAACGATTTTAATAAATGAAATGAAAACCAGATTCTTTCGACTATATATAACTAACTATAAAGCCGGATTAAACGTTTCGGAGCCGTATCAATAGGTATTTCACGGTAGGTTACGATATCGTTTACTACGCCGCACTGATAAATTAATAACTAGTAATTTAAAGAAAATTTCATGGGTGTTCTACACGGCGTAGGTACTAATAACTGCCATATAACCCGTGCCATCAGTTACCACTACCTAGATGAGATCAAGGCTCTGCTGGTTTCTCATAAGGTTCATTATTTCAACTTTTCATTACCCCACTAGATACTGAGTACTGACTACTGAGCCGGGTCTCCTCTTCAAATGAAGAAGTGTTCAAGACACTCACAAAAGCTTTTTGTTTGCGTCCGCTGTAAGTACTGCAGTTTTACGATGCTATAAGTACAAGCATGTACTTGTTGCTATCAATAAATAAAATATAACCATTAGTTACATTTTATAAGGACCGCCGCCGAAGGAGCCTCGTGATTTATTAATTAATTAAGGAGGTACTGAAATTAAAACCAAAAAAAACTGGTCAAGAATATTACATATCGTGTGCATCATACATGCAATCAAGAGTTCAAAGACACTCAAGAGGTGGAGCGAGCGGAGCGTAAAGGCGAGGTCGGGAAAAAAAGGAAAAAGAAATTAATAACTTCCGGTATGCTTGTTACTGACTGATTTTAAATAGATCAATGACATTGGGGGTACAATGAACTTCCTTTTTCAAGTCTAGATTAAAGTTGTTAACTAAAACTAACTGTAGCAGAAGAACACTCTAGGGATCTTTTTTACCATCATAGGGCCCGATATAAAACATAAGTCGACCCTTCGACTGTTGGTTAGAAGTCGAAGAATCAAATACACTTTACTACAGAGTAGACACCACATTCTGTTTCGATGGTAGACACAGGCTGCGTTCTACTAACCTTAAAACCTGTACATTCCAAAATACTTAACTAGTTAGTTACTTAACATCAAACATAAGTAGGTATGTAGGTAAGTCTAGTTATCTATCTATACTAACATTATAAATGTGAAAGTTTGGATGGATGTATGGATGGATGTGTGTTGTTACTCAATCACGCCAGAACGGCTGAACTGATCTGGATGAAATTTAGCACAGAGATAGATTATAGTCTGGACTAACACATAGGCTAAAAATAAAACCCCTCAATCCACGCGGATGAAGTCGCGGGCATCAGCTATGCAAGATTAAAGCCTCGTATTCACTAGGGGACAAAATATGTCCCGCGACACGTGTGATGTCGGGCGACGTTGGGCGATGTCGACTAACGTCGTCGCCAGATGTCTTACCTCGCGACCTTTTTCCTGTTATTGCATTTCGCCAGAGACGACGCCAGCGAGCGACGTCGCCGTCGCTGTTTATCCGCTATTCACTAACCTTACCCACCGCCCTTGCGCACGCGTTGTTTTCTGTTTTTTTTTGTTTTAAGGTCGATGACAAGGGTCTGCCCGCGAAATTCAAATTTAATTTGGTTTTTCACAATTTGTAAACTAATACGACAAAGTAGGCTTATGGCATTCAAATTGCGAGCGTAGGAATATCATCTTCACAGGTTTATATAAAAATCTTTACTTGAAAGTGTCCAGTTTAAGAAATTAGTCAAAATAATGAGTTTGACGTGAGTTACTCACAAATTAGTCATTAATTTGACTAATTTCTTAAACTGGGCACTTTCAAGTAAAGATTTTTATATAAACCTGTGAAGATGATATTCCTACGCTCGCAATTTGAATGCCATAAGCCTACTTTGTCGTATTAGTTTACAAATTGTGAAAAACCAAATTAAATTTGAATTTCGCGGGCAGACCCTTGTCATGCACCTTAAGTTACTTCTATATGTGCGGCAAGAATTTATGTATCTATGTGTCTATCTATCTTACCTAAGATTTGGAATACTTTCCACAACGCTGTTCAATTTGTATGACCCGATAAATCAAAATAATTACAGATTGATTCCACTGGCGTGACACAGCAGTTGGCCGGTTGACCTAATTGATATACCTACCTACCTACCGCTGGATAAATATAGCAGAAGCTTGGACGAATTAACCACTGGAAGACATCAACATAGTTATTTAAATAGCCATGTATTTACTGTGCTCCATACTAGTTAATATCAAATGGGCCTTTTTCCTAACCAAAGTGATTAAAGTAATTTAAAAACTAAATGAATTCAATGATAAGGATAAATCAGTGGCGGTTATAGGCTAGTGTGTATTTTAAAATTAAAAAGTATTAAATTTAAAAAAGGAAAAGTTGACTGGCTGACTGATCTATCAACCCACAGCTCAAACCACTGGTGGGATCAGGCTATAAGTTTGGCATACCGGTAGCTTTTATGATGTAGGCATACGCTAAGAAATGATTTTTGAAAATTCAACCCCTAAAGAAATTAGTAACTACTTACTTAACTTGTTCTACATTTTTTTTATCCACTACAAGCAGCCCTTGACTGCGATCTCACGTCTCACCTAATGGTAAGTGATGATGCAGTCTAAGATGGTAGTGGTCTTACCTGTTAGGGCCATGGCAGTTATATTAAACCCTTCGCTTGGCGGTACGTCTGTGCCGGTAGGGTGGTAACTAGCCACGGCCGAAGCCTCCCACCAGACCAGACCAGGGAAAATGCAGAAATTATAAATTACCAAATTGACCGTGCCGGGGATCGAACCCGGGATCTCCGCACGTTAAGGCAACAGCGCTACACACTGCGCCACGGAGATCGTCAAACTACCTACATAAAGATATCATGTTTGTTATGATAAATGAATGAGACTGTTAAATCTTCTTTCTTAGAAGCACATAAGTAGGCACCTATGCGCAAGAATGCGTAATCATGAAAGCTATCATAAGTCACGTACCTACCAATTTAAACATCTCTCTCTCTGCGTCCCATTCCTCATTACTGAGGATGGTGACCCCTTTCCATTAATCAAATAATGGTAAAAGTTTTCTTTGTATAATAATGCGTTGTACGGTGTGCGGTGTACGAAACATGAACGTCATCAAATGTATAATTTCGCAATGCAAGCTAACAAAAGGTACGGTTTACAGGTAGTTACGAGTAACTAATCACAGGTTGCTCCCGTTGGGCCCAGCGATAAAAACCTTTACGACGGGGGTCGGCAACCTGCTCCGACCTAGATTCTCTTAAAATAGACGAATGTTCACATTTCGATCGAAATCGCGGCTCGCCAAACTGCGATTTTTTCCTACATGTTCAATTGTTCACTGATCCGACAACCCGCATTGTACTCGTAGCAGCGTGATGACTGGTGGGTCTAATAGGCCACACTGCACCTTTCACAGGGCCCTGTGGAAAGGGTGGCCGCTAGTTTTGGCATCCCTTATTACAAAGCATTAAGGACCAATTTAGGGACCCTATCTCCCTAAATCTTATTACACTACACTGATTCAAGACACTGTGAAAAGTGCAGTGTAATAGGCCTATAAACTCTAATTCCCTCTCTCCTATGAGAGCGGAGGCCTATGCCCAGCAGTGGGACGATAATGGGCTATAGTGGTTCACTGAAGCACTCGAATAGTTCAAAAGCTTGATTATTGTGTCAATAGACGAGCCGTTTACCTAGAAAAGTCATACATAAACCACAACACAAGCCAAAGCTTTTGAAATAAGTTGAACTATGCATGTGCCTCAACATGAAATGAAATAGTACTTAATGTAGGTAATTAGACCCCAATTCAAAATAAATAAAAATAATAACACATGACAAAACCTTTTCTAGGGATAAATAAAGGGGACTGATAAAAATATACATATGAATAATATGTGTACTTATGTAATAAGTATTTCAAAGTTCAAGCACAGGATAGATAATATTACTTAGGTACTAACCTTTGATATAATCAAAGGTACTATATAACTACTAAGACTAACGTAGTGGTTCAAAATTCAAATCTAAATAAACTAAAAAGACACTTAATACTTAAATCTGTAGCTGTGTACTGGAAAATAAATTAGAAATCCAATTCGAAGTTACCTACTATTGGACATTGGAATCAATGAGGAAAGGATTCTCGAAATAGAACCCGTAAGGAGCTCTTGAGAACTGAAAGGGGAGTTTTTTTTTTTTTAGAAGTTATCACAAACAGATTCCTAGTTCCATGAAAGTTATATTTGATCTTGACACTAAGGCCCAAGGGTACCTACGCGCGCATTGCAAAAAACATTCGCGCTTAGAATTTTATTCTCAAGATTTTTATTTCGCGTACGGATTTGACTTACCTACTCCTCAATACGAATGCGGTGAACGACATACAACTCCCTACATAACAAAATAATCGCGCGAACTTAATTATCATTGAACCGCGTGAAATTATATCAAACCAGCGATTTTATTCTAAAGTGCGTATCTCCATATGATTTCTACTGTTACAGAATTGCGAAAAAAATTCGCGCGAATATTTTTCGCAGTGCAAACGTAGCTTTATTGTATAGTAAACTAAATAAGTAACTAATAATCATCTAAAATGAATCATTTACGACATTAAAGAAGAAGACAATACTGGAACACTCATTCTAATTTCAGCAATGCCGCTACTTCTAATATAGTAAGTCTTAAAATGCATGACCACGTAGGCATACCGGTGTACCTCGCACGTGTATTTCGAGATGGGTCGACGGCCGGTGACAATAAGCTAGTGGGAGGGGGTCAGAGACAAAGAGGAACGTAAATCCCTAGCCCTCGAACATAGTAACTAGTAAAAAGTTCCGTTCAAAAACACGCCAATATATCTCGTTGACGATTTGAAAATTCGAATAGGATTTGTCTTCAGTAATAAGTGTATTCTGTGTATAATTACTAAATCGAAAATTAGTTTCTTGATGGTGTTAAATACCAATAATTTTCAAAGCAGTGTCTGCTCGCTAGCTCTCATTATGACAGGGTTTTACACTTTATCAAATCACATTGACCTCAACATTTCAATTAGGTGAGGGCGAAACAGAGGTTGGTTTAGTATTAACAACATTTGTTGTGCTCTTCGAGGCATGAAGGGGAAACAACAGCCAAACTTAATGCTCGGTCACCCATGGAATTAAACAACTTGTTGTTGATACCAGGCTCAGATATTTCGTCCATATCGCCTACCATATAAAAACTGGTAGGTAGCTTGTCAAAATTGAATGATTGGTTGGCTTCACACGTTCAGATATCCTTGGTTGGTAAATGGCTAATTTAATACCTACGTAACGTAACGACGCGACGTACGTTCATTGAAAACATAATATAATCCGCAGGCGATAATGTAATAAAATAACAGACCCGGAAGTTTTTGTAATAGAAGCTAGAACTAATTTAGTTTTATTTTTTTATCCACTACAAGCTAGCCCTTGACTGCGATCACACCTGATGGTAAGTGATGATGCAGTCTAAGATGGTAGCGGGCTAACCTGTTAAGGGCATGGCAGTTATAATTAAACCCACACCCCGTAGGTTTCTACACGGCATCGTACCGGAACGCTAAATCGCTTGGCGGCACGTCTTTGCCGGTAGGGTGGTAACTAGCCACGACCGAGGCCTCCCACCAGGCCAGACCAGGGAAAATTCAGAAATTATAAATTCCTAAATTGACCCTGCCGGGGATCGAACCCGGGACCTCCGCACGTTAAGGTAACAGCGCTACACACTGCGCCACGGAGGTCGTCAGGTCGTCGTAGTTCTCGTCTCCTAGCGTTACATAACATTTCAGTCAGTCCATAGAAAACCTTAAAATAAAATATTTAAGATCGTCTGTCAGATGACCAAAAGACTTTTAAGTCGTCCTTATTAGCAGATCATGTTTTAAAAAAATAGGAAATTAGTGGATGCCCAAAATTAAAAAATTAAATGTGGATGCCCAAAATCAAAATTCGCTGAAACAGATCATATAAAATTTGGACATCTCTCTGGAAGGGCGAGCTCTAAGAGACTTGGATTTTACAAATCCACTTTAAACAACCCCCTGGTTTAAGTTTTTTGTACGAGCGAATTATCATTATAGTTATTTCACGAGGCCAATTTTCAAAGATTTTGCTGCTCATCCAAGAGTACGGTTTTATTTACTTAACAAACAATCGAGTCCAAGGTCATTGTAAGCATAAATCAAGGCTAATATATAATGCGAACGGTAAATATTCATTTTGGGGTGGCATGGCGCCGCAGGGGCGACGCGACGTTCTGACTTCATTCGTTGCTAATGGAAAGTTCTATATCCACCACAGAAAACATCTTTTATTGGCTTTTTATTGGTGACAGGTTCTGTTCTGAATTAACATCGAACCCGATCGAATTTATGAGGTTTCCTAACACGGTTTCTTATAGTAAACCATGAAGTAGCTCCTGATGCAAATTGCTTCTTTGTTCTGACATTTTTCCGGTAGTAGACCAAGGTCTTTTGACAGGCTATTCGTTTTTAATACGGAGCGATAGCCATCTGATGCTGACCTCAGTGCCGCTGCGGAGGTTGCGGTTAAGGTCAAATCAGATGATAACGATAATATTCGTTCAAATAAGTAAATTAAGTACTGAACTAGTTTCTGAACAATAAAAACAAACTGTCTTTTTCTTCATGTTTCTCTCCATAACTGAAGATCAGCAGTCAGTTTACTGAATTTCTTCTTATCCATAACTAAGCGGAGGGGTACTGTAACTGCTTTTTAACAGTCCACTCTATGGTTTAGTAGCCATGACTTTTTCCTTCTTGCAAGGCACCTTTTAAATGCGTTTTAACCAATCATGATCATGTGCAGCAGGTGGTGCCTATCGTGGCGTAAAAGTGCCTAGGTTCGTACCTTATTACGCTGCTTGATGGTTTTAACTCGATTGCAATTTAATAGCTTCTTTAAAAAAGTTTGTTGGCAAAGGCATGATGAATTGAATATTGTTAATTTATGTGTAAAAAAAAACCCTGACGTTCCTACGCGAAAAATTATTATTGGCAAAGGTCATACGCAACATCCGTAAATATACAGTCGGTACGTTTTTCGATTACAAAAATGGCATTGCAAAAGAGACTATTATAACCAGTTAGTGAGTAGTTAAACGAAATATTAAAGAACGGGTTTGGCGCATAACTATTACCGAGTAGGAGGAAGTTTCGACATTTTATTTCGAAGGTATAGAATGGGATACTGGTAAGTAACTAGTTAACTATCTAGAATGAAGTTAAACTGGCATCCACTGAGGAATGAATTATCAGTGTATTCCTCAGAGACCCAGAATTTAATAAAGAGTTTATAGCTAACTATACAAGATGTTTGGTAATAATAAGTAAGTAGGGATTTTAAAATAATTTGCAAAGTGTTAAGTAACTAAGTAACTACAAACTTAGTAAGTAAACAAAACAATAGGGAATAGCGATCTTGGCAAAGCAAGGAAGGGAGGGAGTGTCCATGAGCTAATAGTTAGGTAGTGCTCCTTGAGACAGAATTTATGGTAAAGCGAGTAACTAAAGGAGGCTTTTTGGTCGACTGAGTTTTTCCTCATTTCCTAAAGTTATGCAATAAAAAAATAGTTAGTCCATTTTGACTGGCATCCAAGTTTACATCTACCAAAACTAGACCCGCTATCAATTATGTTTTCGTCCAGATCCTCAAGAACTTTAAACATGATTGAAAGATTGGTGGTCGGCAGCAACTTATCCTACATCATCCATCATCATCATCTCAAGTTCTCAACCCCTTCGCCGGCCCACTCCTGAGCAAGGGTTTCCACTCAGAATGAGAAGAGGTACTCTCAAACTAGAACACTACTCTGGTCAGTGTGGATTGATTCTAAATTGGTGCGTCTGTAGTCTGTACTCGGTAAAGGATAATTAAAAGGACTTAAGTAACGGCGCCGCCAAGGCGTCGGAGTAACACCGAGGCCTGAGGCGACGATGATGTCACCACCACTTGGTCACGTGTTAAACTAAAGTACTACCTAACGAACTAGCGAGCGCTCGAACCACTGGAATAACCAGTTAATTTTAAAATTTGCAAGTTTCGCAAACACCATGGCGTGTTATCGTATGCCTGGTGTTTGTACGCCCAAGGTCTTTTATAAAACATCTGTTAAATCAATAACTAACTATAAATAAAATGTAAATAGTGGGAATCTCATTCGTAATACAATTTTCTTAGATTATCACAGAAGAGCAAGCTCATTGTTTCCGCAAAGAATCAGCCTTGGCGAATATACAGCAAATCTTTTTGGAACTCTACGAGAACACGACTCGTTATTATTGTTATAATTGAATTTCGGTCGAAGGACCACAAGCGCAACTGTTTGATAATGGTTAAAATTAAAATCCCCAGATAATTAAAATCTCTTAGCATCTTCCCTTGATACTTTGACCTAGTTTCCTCTTGCGACATTTTCTTCATTAAGTAAATGTTTTTCCAATTACTTAACAACTTAGGCGAGGCAGAACTTGGTTTCATTTTAGACGGGGTTAACTCAGAATCGTTAGCATCCTTTTCCCAGTCTATGATACTCCTTGACCACTGAGCACAGATTCACACTGGTTGAGCTCAACGAAATTAGGTACAGGAAGGTATAGCTACGCTACGTCTCAGTTTTTAAAACTAAAAACGCCTATACTTTATCTCAAGCGCACCCAACAAAGAAAAGACCCTCAAGTTTCCCCTTACGCCTTGAGAACCCTTGACATATCTGAATTCTTAATTAAAAGGAGGATAAGGCACATGAATATCCTGACACGTTTTATTATGTCACGTCGTCATCTTGGATTTTCCTTCTCACTTAAGGATTTTCCCTTGACCCACTCGTATGTGTAGCAATAGGTGGGTATTGTATATTGTCAGTACTGCTTACATAATAATAAAAGCGTTTATTGGCCTTTTAGTATTAAACTTGTTTCTTAGTTGAACTAATAAAGTTCCCCATTTTTTTTTTAATCCACTACAAGCCAGCCCTTGACTGCGATCTCACCTGATGGTAAGTGATGATGCAATCTAAGTCCCCATTTTCACACATATTATAATATTCGGTATTAAGCTGTCTCACAAATACAACTGGTTGAGTTCCAAATAAGTTTCAAATTCTTTTATTTTCATAATTTACACCTGATGAGTAAATAACTTACGTATTTAACCGATGTAAAGGTTATGAATTATTATTTATTAAGCCCTAAATCACTACAGATCTGTATTCTGATGGAGATATAATTTTATTGGCTTGACACAATAGTCTTGACAACATACAGTATAATAATTAATTTATGTTGGATTTGGTGTACCTTCGTAGCTTTTCGACAGTTATGACTTCTCCTAAAAGTCAGTATTTTTTTTATCCACTACAAGCTAGCCCTTGACTGCGATCTCACCTGATGGTAAGTGATGATGCAGTCTAAGATGGTAGCGGATTATAGTTGCCTATTGTAGATTAAACACAAAGCTCTTTGGCAAAACTTTAGGTTCCCGTTGTATTGTTCTGTCAATTTTTGTCTCGTTGGTCTTGAAAATACGCAATCAAGCTGTTCTACTGGCTGCAAATATGTTTTTGTATGATGATTTCAGCCGTCTATGAATGCACACATC
The DNA here is from genome assembly GCA_923060345.2 of Erebia aethiops. NCBI lineage: Eukaryota > Metazoa > Arthropoda > Insecta > Lepidoptera > Nymphalidae > Erebia > Erebia aethiops. The sequence continues at coordinate 16,358,389 of OV281091.1, read as the reverse complement.
GCATAGCTAATAATAATTCATGTATTGTTTATAGTGGTAAACTAACTATTAGTTAACTATTCATTAGGGTAAACGAGGTGTCATTTGATTCGTCACTACTGTCCCACTGCCAGCGTCACAGCAAATTATACTAAGTAACTAATATGATGTCATGTCCAAATAACCACAACCTAATACAGCAATAACAGCGTCTCATGATAGCTACTAAGTGCATTTCGAAATGAATAACGTCATCGGAACGGTCAAACATCGTCATACAAAAATCCAAACTATTGTGTTGGAAACTTCACGCACTTTATTGAATCGCCTATTGCGCAATTTTAATTCCCTGATGAATGATGACAATGAATTAATCATCATCCTGCGACAGTACAAATATTTGCAGGTGGCATTTGCTAGCCTAGTTTTCTCACATCTACCCTCGCCAGCTTGTTTATTCATTGTCATAACTTAGTTCTTCTATGCATTCCTTCCAATTTTGGCCTGCCTTTTGATATTTTCTGCTTAGGTATCTACCTACCTGTTAATTTTGATGCCTCCGTACCCATTCAGCATTCGTTCCATGTGACCCGCCTCATCCTTTAAGGTTGTTGCTCACAGTACTTGTCGATAGTCTCACGGCTATGATAATATCTAGTAGGTAGGAAGGTAGGTTGGTAGGTGCGAACTAATAAAGAATGCAAAGCTCAAGTCAAAACAGGATATCTGCGGGGCTTTACCCCGACGTAAACCATATTGAATCATTAATTATTCAATGAAACACACCTGTTGCCCGGTTTTTAGGGCGATGAGTAAAGGATAAGGGAGTTTAGACACGCAAGCCTGTTGTGCTATCGATTCCCATGCCTTGGAGTGACAAAACAACAGTCCACAATATGATAAATGATAATGATTCTCGTTGACGGTCAAAAAACATACTTACTTAATTAATATTATTATTACTTAACTACTTACTGAAGTATGCGGTGATTGAACTAAGACCTAAGTAATACCTAGGTAATCACAAGACTTCATAGGTACATTCTTGCGATTTTATTCCTATGTACTTATTTTAATCTCCTACTTACTTTTTTGAATTTTTTACGTGCAACTAAGGGTTACTTACCTACTTACTTAATTAGATAAATAAGTAAGCAATGTACTAGTGTTGCCAAGTAATGCAAATTATAAGCTAGGTAAGTAGATTTACTTACTTAACTTAAAAAATTGCAATAACTTGTTTTTATTCATAGTTTTGAAAGTAAAAACTTAATCTTAAAATAGTACAGTTGTTAAACAGAACGTAAAGATTGCAAAACATCACGAAGGCACGTCCACAGAGCTTATAATGAATAAGGGTGAGACCACACGTACTACAAACATCGCTCCCATAGACATTGGAAATGGAAGACGAAACTGGTTGAGGGCGAGAGAATCAGGCTGCTCACGGCTCATCAAGATGGCTCAGCCTGGAGAGTCAAATTTGGTCGTTAAGACTTAGGCCCGCCACATACATTCGGAATTCCGTTTCGGAATCCCGATTCGGAATTCGGGATCGGGATTCCAAACATACATCACACATACATGCTTATTTCCGTTCGGAATTCCGAACGCACAGGCTGAAGCTCTCATTCGGAATTCCGAAACGGAAATAAATTCGAACGGAAAACTACTGTGCGTGTGTGATATACCTACCTACCTACCCATAGATTATATGGATTTGCTGCGTTCGGAATTCCGTTTCGGGATTCCGAATGTATATGTGGCGGGCCTTAAGATTCACATCCACAGTCCACACGATAGGTCCGACGCACAGATCACGGAAACAAGGGAGATGTGCTAAGGGGGCGTGTTGCTTGCGAACTCATCAGGCACAAAATAGGCCTGATGGCCGTTTTTGTCTTTAGTCGCATGTCATTCAAAGATTGGTTCACTTCTCTCGGTTTTTAACAAAATGCCGCGTTGTTCAGTGGTTGTTTGTAAAAATTCAAGCTGCAAAGTGAATTACATGAAAGATGGCATCTCATTTCACACGTAAGTACAAATAAATTGTTGTAATTTTCCATTAAAATCAATAAAACATTATTTAGTGGTATCATAATGTAATAAAGTGACAAGTCTATATCTCATTATGAACAAAAACCATTGCTTGCTTAGTAGAAATCTATCAATGAATCGGCCAGTCTTACGACGCAATGGTTAAGTGTTCTTTACCGATTCTTTCACTAGCACGATAGATCAAATTTCGTAGTTCGGCCGCTGTCGGCGTGCCGTGAACTAGAGATGTGACGATGCAGGTACGAGTACAATGCAGTTGTCGATATTTTAACGACCAAACGATGATCGTTTAATAATTAAATATTTAGTTATTGTTTAGATAGTTTTAAATAATTAATAGTACCTTAATTATAACTTAATAAACAATAATTGCTATTTTAACGGTTAAACTATCGTGAGTAAAATTCATTATAACTATATTTTTAGTCATAATTATTACTATTTTTTTTAATGTAAGTACTCGACTTACTTAGCTGACGAAACGTATAAAAAATATACTAGGTGAATTAATATAATGTCAATTTACGTAGATACTCATTACTCATTTATTGATATATTTAATGTCACTCTTCCTTCACCTCGTCCTTTTTTCGGAAAGTCGGTTAAAATAATCTAATATGAGATGATTTTTTACATCTTATTTTTGGTAGTCATTGTCAAAAACCCAAATATGAAGAAATTTAGCATCGATAGATCCATTTTAGTCAACCACTAATTGTATCATATTTGAAATTTGCACAGCACATCGACAACGTTTTACGTTTGTGTGAGTAAGATGCACGGTGATTGAAATTGAACCCTGTTTGGTAAACAATAAATTGTATATTTGTTCGTGCCTCATGCACTGATCTATCGGTATGCGTGTGAGTGAGTGAGACTTCCTGTCTATTGTATTTATTTAGTTGCTTGTATTGGTAGCAGGTAGTAGGGATAGGTAGGGATAAACTGGAGACAGCAGGTTTCAATACAATTTGATTCATAGGCATATCTCCCTTGTTTCCGTGATCTGTGGTCCGACGCAATGATGGAATCCCATCCCATCGAAGCTGGGATCTCGCCGCCCCCGGACATCTTAATTAGATCAACTTTAGGTATCTATTCCCACTTCCCACTATCGATGTTCCTGTGTCAATCGTTTCTAGTGAATTTCGTATGGTTTCGTACAATTGTATCGTACCTACCTACCTAGGTAGATATTAGATCTGTGTGACGACACATGGTCGCATTTAATAACTTTTCTGAATTCTGTGGCCAAAAATGATATCGACGAGTTCAAGACTAGGGATAACTTAGTTAAGTTAGTTAACTTACATTGAAAATTGAGTCCTCATTGAGGCCATGGATATGAAGGCACCTACACAAAGATTATGCATTTCATGCAAATCGAGGTGTGACGTATGATAATTGCAAACATCTTACGAGAAACACACTATAAACAGAATGATGTCATAGCCTCACAGTGGCTTGAATAGCATTGAGTCATTGCTGGTAACGAATTACGATTGTATTAAAAATGTTTTTATGACTCTGGTCCTATTTCGTGTTGAATCATGGCCGAATTCTGATACGCAAATTAATGTAGATCCAAATCTTATTTTAACTCAGAAGTAGGATCTTAACTAACTAGGTAGGTAGTTGTTAGGAATATAACTCAGTAGTAAGGATCTACTCGTTACTTCCTTTGATTTTTAAAAACCAGATGCCCAGTACCTAGGTAGTGTACCTAACTAGGTACTTTACCTAATTGCTAGAGTTTACAAGTACACATCTACCTGTTTACTGTGCATCTACGAACCTATAGAATTCCTTGCCTTCAAGCTTAGAAAAGGCTTCAAAGGACTAGGCATGTAAGGTACCTACGTACCTACTTGAGTGTAGACGGATAACCTACCTACCCAGCTATAGAAATCGGGTATCTATAGTCTTATGTCTAGTCAGAAAAGGACGTGACCTTCTCATTTTCTCGAAGGAGCTTGTTGTTTAGTTACATTTTCCTACGTAAGTACTAACCTACTTCAGTAGTCAGTAGGTACTCAATGCTTTAAAAAAACGTATTATTTTATTATTTCTAATGCATTAATAATAATTGTACAGTCATGTGTACCTATTCTATAAATTTACATTTTTTTTTAATTTATTGAGTTAGTTACCTAGGTATAATTATTATTTTATACGTCCATGCCTGTCTACTTTTTTAAGAAAAACTACCTTATATTTATGCCGTATGCTATAAAAAAAACGACTAAGATTTCTATCCCATTTGTTCATCTCATTTAAGCCTCTGCATAGGCAGGCATAAATGAGACAACGAAGTATGTACAAACTACCAAGGTACCTACCTACTACCAAGCTAGTGAACCTACATAGCATATTGTATTCTTATTATGAAAACCTAACCGGCACGGGACTCTTGACTTATTGAGGTAAGCAATCAAGATTTTAAAGCTAACGCACTTGCAATGCTTGCAACTGTTCAAAATTCAAAAAATTACTTTATTAGGTAGATTGATTTTGTTGTTTCAATACACAGCCAAATCAAACATGATGGTAGGTTGTGAATTGCGATTTTAGCTACTAAAATACCGCGGAGAAATGCTCCAAAGAGGTTTAAAATAACATTCCGGTCACAACCTACCGGGCACCAGGCCACGTTGTAGATCAGAACGCCCTGTACGGGTTTCACTGTTGGCTGACCACCGCCAAAGGCGAAACCGGTTCTTCGGTCTCCCGCCCTTTACCCAACAAATAAAAGACTCACCGCAACCACCAGGTTGAAGAAAAACAGCACATATTTCACAAAACTCGTTCCACACCCCATTTTGAATTCACAAGCGGCGGAGTCACACACAAAACTGCACAAATTCACACACGGTTTATTTCTCGTTCACGGTTCACGGAGCGACAGTAACCAACCTACTCGTAGTATCGAAAGCGACTGAAAGAAAAATAAATGAGACAATCGTGATGGCGACGCTTCACCCCTCCCGCGACCCGCATCATCATGAATCGTGACCCCTCATTCACCTATGCCCCGTCTCTTTCGCACTTGTATAAAAGTACGTGCATGAAGTGGTTTCTATCTCGTTTTAACTCATCTCAACCACAGATCTCAAGTCTCAGCAATGGCAAGACAATATAGAATTACTAAATAGAAATACAAAATGATTTATTTAAAATATTTGTGTGAACAGTGTTTAGACCGGTTGTATAGATAGGTTTTTACATTGTTTGTATGGTAGGTAGGTAAATAGATTTGAAAACTAAATTAAATTCCCGCTCGTAGGCATTCACGTCCAGCTGTTTTAGGGCGCAAACTATTACCTACCTAGGTACTAGCACTACACACTTCTACTTTTACCAATACTATTACCTATTACTACTCCAGAGATAGTACTTAGTACATTTATGTTTATTAGGTACCTACTATCATTTACGTAGGTTAAACGATTACTTTTTTAATATTTCCCTCCTCAGCGCGCTATGACTTGTATCACGGCTCGACTCACTTACCTATCTTCAATTTGTCGACTCTACATCACGTTCGTCTTTCTCAAAATCTCTAGGGAACGACCTACCCGGGACGCCCCTATCTTGGCGACCTATCCATACTTACTTCTATATTATTAATACGTATACTTAAGTAGGTATATATAAATAGAAAAGCACAAAAGCTTTTACTTTTGCTACAACTAAGAACAAGTAAATAAAAAAGAACGGCGCGGCGTATGTACCTAGCTACCTAGGTAGGTATCATAAATGTATGTCACTGTAAAATTGTAAAAACTGTTAGATTATAATCTAACTAGTGAGATTGTAAACTGTCGACAGATTACAATTTAACGCATTATTTTTCGGTAGATTGTAATCTGTTAGGTTTTATCAGGTAATGCCTGATTATTTATGTAGAACCCTAACCTAACCTACAAGAAAGAGAAGAAAACGTAATTACAATGAATATTTCAAAAATTGACACGCAGAACATTGAACGGTTCACAATCTGTAGACAGTTTACAATCTATCGGGAAAAAAGCGTTAGATTACAATCTAATGGTTTTTACAAATTTAAGGTGACATGTACTCTATCTAGTATCAACCTATCTAGAAATATCAAGTTTTATTTTAGTACTTATACTTTCTTAGCACATCCGATTCACTTTCAAGTAAAGAAAGTGGAAAAAAAAACAAGCTCAATAAGTAACACCGTAAAGGCGTAAAACTATGTACCTAGTAGGTATGTATTAAGTATTTTGTACCACGAGAGAAAGTCATTCGTGTATGGGCTTTATGTTAAGGCTGCAATCCACGTTATTATTTTGCCAGTTGCCACTTTCTATGGTGTCCCGGCAGCTGTTTTTTTAAATATAGGTATATACTATATATACATATATGTTTATAATAAGATGTTTATTAAAATTAATGCTAAATACCTTTTGCACGAACAAATGTTTTAAACTTCAATTAAATCTAATTATTCAAATAAGTAATTTAATTTCAAATAATGTAATGTTTAATGGTTTGGGTTTGGAAGTTTGTAAACTTCTTTCGTTTCACCTTTTCTTCCTGAGCAGGCAAAAATGGGGGAAACGGGAAATCCCAAAATTAACAAAAATAAATAAAAAAATTCCTTGTATTTTGCGAGATGTAAAATCATATCTGGATTCTGACTGACTCGATGGCAACGACCGTGGCACATTCTAATGAACGATTTTGTACGCTTTGCGAGAATTGCCATTTACCTATCTTGCGATTATGATTACACTTTGTATGGACTATTGTGTTTTTAATTTTTATTGCACCAGCCTGCATATCCTGCATATTTACTAAAATCTTTCTATCAATAAGCTATTAGGTAAGTAGTAAGTAGTGAAAGTACGTACTATACTATACTAGCTCAAAATGGGTTTAGCGGATCGGCCGTAAAAATTTAACAGAAAAACACACAGATGCTTTTTCGCATATAACATTACTACCTAGAACAGATGCCTGCGACTTCATCGGCGTAGAATATTTTTTTTAATTCCCGCGGGAACTCTTTAGTAAACGAACAAACATATACACTTTCGCATTTATATTTTATAATATTAGTAAGTACTAGGTTCGTTAACGGAATATGGATGTGTCAAAATCAATGCAAATCTGCTTGGACTCTGGCGGGGCGAATGACACGCTCTATACTTTAGGTACCTATACAAAATGCTGTTAAAATGTTGTTAAAACTAAGCAGATTGTGATAATATTTGTATGGACGATGGAGGATGTGTGTAGTTAATGTAATAGTAGTTTAAATACTAATTGTCTTTTTCAAACCACACCCCACACCCCTCAAGGAGTAAGAAATCTAAGTTGCATTACTTTGATTAAATATAATATACATTTGGCACTAAAAATAATAGTTTTTCCCTTGTTTTTCGTATTACGTACTTTGTAAATTGTAACAAAGCCCAAAAAGATTTGCATTTTAAGAAGTTTATTAATTTACGTATCCCATAATGATGGAGAAGACAAGAAGCAAAGACGGGTATAGAACAAAAGAAATATACGAAAATTGTAGAAAAGTTTATTACCTAAATATTTTGTTCATTATTCTATTTAAAATTTATGATATTACTACCGCTTATATAAATTACAAATATAATTTATTATTCGGTTTTTTGCTTAAAACATTTTTCAAGAAAAAAAAGCTTTGGTTTTACAAATACAGTAGGAAATGCAAAGCTTATGTAACTTAAACTAGAAGAAGTTTTTTTTTGGGTGTTTCCTCGTGGTCCCACTATTTTCTCATATTAGTACTACCACGAGGAATAGGTGGGAATAGGGCGTTCTCGTGGTCCAACATAAATTGATATTGTCTATATATTTTGTAAAAGTACCGTCGTGATAAAATTCACATAACTAGTGCAGAACACTAGAAGCATGAGTTATGGGTATGAGTTTATTATAACTGCATGTCTCTTACAGGTTAGCCCGCTACCATCTATTTATATTGATTACTACATTATACTCATATATTTGGCATATCTCCCATCATTAGGGGCTCTTAGACCATAATGTGCGCCCTAAACTCGATCATACCTCGAAATCACACATTGTACTAAGTATTTCATTTGGTATATTATCTCACATCCTTAGCCGCTCTTGTAAACGCTTCAACTCCGTATAGTAGTACCATGAGGAAGAACTATTCCTCGTGCTACTACTAATAAGATAAATGAGTAGAACCACGTCTCACGAGGAAACGCCAGTTTTTTTGGTTCTTATAAAATACTGAAGAAAACAAAGTATATCTCACTCACTGGGTACAAAAAATATGTTCAGCTTAGGTTTAATTATATAATAATAGCTCATAGCTGCCACACATCACTATAAAAATTCTATCGATGAAATAGTGTTCAGCAAAATATAATTAAATGTAAGTAATGAGAAAAGACGTCTTTTGCCGACGTTTTTAGAAAATAATATTTTTTCAATAATTTTATAGACTACACAAACATCCCTTCCAAATAACAATAATGGTCATCTCACAGTTGACTTTATTAGATATCTACTTAGTTACTTAAATAAAATTCCAATATCTAATAATTTATCTACTTACCTATTCGATATTTTTTGCAAATTATTATAGTCCCATAAACTTATCTGACCTGGGTGGCCGAAATTGAAACTACATAATTTTTATACCTGTTTACTTTTTGTTTTTATTTTATTTTTCATAGATACTAGCGACTAAGGTTGCAAGATCGGAAGACCAAAATATCTGGACAAAATTTGAAAATGTCGGGATTTTGGGGATTAATTAATTATGTAAAATAAAAAGTTTAATTTTTTTGCAAATTAAACGGCTACAAAAATACTTAACATTGTTGACACAACTAATTAAAATACACTTCATTTTTAGGTTGCCACATGTGTTTTGCATTTGACTCTAAAGAGTCCAATAATTTGGATCCTTTAGTAGGTAATAATCAGAATTTAAAATAATTATTTTGTATCGAACTTTCCGAGAAGTTGTTTGTCTGGAGATTTTGGGTTTTGTCGGGAGTCTGGGGATTATTTAAAATGTCGGGAGAATCCAGACGAATCCCGACTATCTGGCAATCCTACTAGCGACGCTGTCACCGGGTCAGATGAGTTTGTCGGAATTTATCATACTTAATACCTACAAGTTAATGCCTAAACCTAATTGGACAGTGGTTCTTTCATATAATATATTAACTTTTAAGTCATGTTGTGTTAAGCCGAGTAAGTACCTACTCATTATGTAAACTGTAATTTTGTGTTACCTCAGAACTCAGTCCGAGATCAGAGTCAAGACTCAAAAAGCGGCCTAGCCACTTTTGACTCAATAAAAAACTGACACTAAATAAAATTATATTATAGCCTCTTGGATTTTTCATACGCCAACCAACATAATCAACCGACTTCTCGGTAACAATAACTTTCGTTTAACCCCACAGTACTCTAAAAATATTCACTGTCGTCGCAATAGGTAATATTATAATTATTATGTCTGGGTGGTCTATGGGGACCACCTGTCAATGATTTTGAGCAAATCACCCACATACAAATGTACATGTACAGAAATAATTCAAAGCAAAACCCTGTACAAATAAAAAAGTAACATTTTCAATAACGCACTATGATGGGTTGGACTTGGCAGTTGACACTGCCATGGGCCCATCACATGAAATTCTTACACTTCTTTGTCGCTCTACACTAATTAAGTCTTATTTTATCTCTGTGCGTGACCTAAAATGCCAGCAGGGACCTAGTATTACGAGTATTAGTCCGTGTTGCGAAAAGAAGTCCCGCGGTAATTTTACATTTATGTCACTAGTGAAATTGTAAACTGTCGACAGCTGATTACAATTTAACGCATTATTTTTCGGAAGATTGTAATCTGTTAGGTATATTAACCCGCACTATCTGGTTACCATAATTTATGTCAAACCCTAACCTAACCTACAAGAAAGAGACAAGAAATCGTAAATACAATGAATATTTCAAAAATTGACACTCAGAACATTGAACGGTTCACTTACTATTACAATCTGTCGACAGTTTGCAATTTCGCTAATTAGATTACAATCTAACGGTTTTTGCAATCTTACGGCGACACATACAAAAATTGCATAAACAATAAACATGCGACTACTAGCGCTGCCTCTACTTCTTCTGTCCGACGCGATGTCCATGAACCGTCAGCCAACCAAGTCTTTGATCCATGGAAAACCGACAGCTCCATAGGTTCATATTGTATCGTCACGCCACAGATTAATACTTCGGTCACGCTGTGCGGCCGGGTCGTTAACCGTATCCTAGCAATAATCGTAGCAACTCGCAAATCCTCTTGGACTCTAATGAGTCACGTGATATCCCTGTAGCGTAGTAGAATATCACAGACCGTCGCGATAAATCAAGCTTTATAGCGCAGGTTACTGTTTAGTCACGCCACTTGCCAGAGCGCAAACATATTTGCATCTATTAAAAATTTTGGTTACAGCAACATACAAAATTTCTGTCGCGTTAGTGACGTCACCACATAAATAGGCATCACGCTGTTGACGGTTGTTTATGTTTCACTTATCAGCTCGCTAGTGAGCGGTTACTCGGCTTTACACGCTTACAAACTAAAGGAATTCAATACTTTGGCAAAGTGGGGGCAGGAGCAGTCGGCGGTGATAGTAGAGAGTCATCAGGCGCGGCGAAGGCCTCCCGGACAGATATCGAGTGCCGGAGGGACGCCCGTCGCCGCTCTTTGATGGCGTGGGCGAGGAAGAACGTGCAAAATATACCCGTACTCTGGAACAAAAAATCTAATAAATACGAGGTTCATAAATCGATACAGAAACGCCTTATAGTATGTATACAGGGATACCTCTTAAAACTCTTAGTAATAGCTTCAGTTCATAATACTGAACAACTTTGTTCTAAGCCTTAGGATTCTAGGAATATTCTGAACACAAAGATAAGAATGTTTGGATTGGCGGCTCTAAAAGAGCGTTTCTATACGAGACGCGCAGCCGGAGGACAAGACATCGATCGACTATTTGTCCAACCATTTATTTTACTTTTGACATAAGCACGTCTATGAACTGTCATAATTATTGACAGGCAACCATCGGCAAAAAAATGCAATACTCCATAGACGCATATTTTACAATACTGAACCGACGTGTTCTTTTATCCATACCTACTTAACTAGTAATTACAAGTACGACTTTCCTTTTCAAAATAGTCACGGAGCTTCAACACTAGGCGATGGATGGTTCCTATGACGGATGTACTTATGTACATTTACCACAGCATTTACTGTACCGTTGTATATAAGTGGCACAGTAAACAGATGCAACCAGTATGGAAACTACCTACCTAGAAACGTTCGAAACAGGCTCACTCACACAAACGTGCGCATCGACGAGACCCCCAGGCGCTCGTCGCAGTGCCGTCAGTAGTGAGTGCCGCGTCATCGCATGTTCCATGCGCACGTTTGTGTGAGTGAGACTGTTTCGAACGTTTCTAGGTAGTTTCCATACTGGTTGTATCTGTTTACTGTGGTTCACTAGATCAAAATACAGGCTGGCGGTGGTGAAATATGGGTGAAAATAAAAACTTAATAGGCATAAAAATTAATTCCAATTTTGACCACCGGGTCAGATAAGTTTGATGGACTTTTAAAATGTAGCTTACTAGCGACGCTGATATCGGGTCAGGCAAGTTTGACGGACTGTAACGACAAACACGTCGTCATGCCCAGCTCAGTGACTTGAGATACAGATTTACTTGATATACACTAGTGGTTCGCCCCGAACTGAGACCTCGACCTGTTAAAAATACTGAAGCTCATTAAAAAGTAAATAATTTCGTTTCCTTATAATATTTATCTAATTTTAGTATTTGTTGTTTAAGTACAGGATATTATTCAAATAATTGATCTAGTTTCAGGCTCAGCCTTTCAGAAAATTTCTAGTTCTGAGGTCAACTTTGGACGTTAGAAAATCTCCACTTTGAAAGCCCCCTATTTCGTCAATTTTAGAGGAAAAAATTTTAAAAATATATTTTTGGACTCTATTCCTAATTATCTTTAAAATGATAAACCGCAACCCTATGTAACGCTATAAAAAATATTTTAGGTAGGTACTTCGCATTCGCTTCTACGAGAGTCCCCCTGAAATAAAGATTTTTATAACTTTTTAAGCCATATTCGGCTGGAGGCCATTGGTTTACATATTATATTTACGTTCAGTAATTCAGAAGTTATAATGCTCAAACAGACGGACGGACGGACGGACGGACAAGTGCAAATTCACTCAAGTAGACTCAGAGACGCTTCGCTCGGTCAATAAAGGTAGGTGGTACTAGGACACACGAGTATATTATATCCGTAACTAGGAGGTATTACAGAGGGGAAAACCAAAGAGCGCAATAATTAACAATGACGCCATGTACCTATACCTACTAATAATTATTAATAATGTAGGTATGAGTAATAATACAAATGCAAAAATGTTTGTTTGTTGATTTGTCAATCGCACAGCAAAAGAGCAACGGATCGACGTAAATTTTTGAGAACCTGGAGAATGACGTAGTACTATATATACTAACTCTATGGAGGTAGGCTACTTTTTATCCTAGAAAATTAAAGTTTCCGTGGGAATTAAAAAAACTTATTCCACGCGGACAAGCTAGGCTAGTATATAACATTAGTAAATAGTAAAAGGTACTTAGGTTGACTAGCATAATTACTCATAATATCTAGTCTAGTTATAAGTCATAACAGGGATTTTACTAATGACGACATACCTACGTAGTAACTAGTAAGGTATGGTGAAAACTTTTGAATGATGCATTACCTACTATTGTCCGTCTTGGCTTATAATCAGTGATGGCCCGAATAGCCAATGCAGCATGAAGTAGGTAATACACTACACGCTAAGTGCCAACGTGACTTCAAAGTTCAAATCACTTTTTAACCGGCTTCTTATGCCTATCTTATGCAGCGAATTTCTGGGCTGCTACTGAATGAAAATACCCCAACGAACGTACGGGGTCAAAGTCTTATGACGATATGTGACGGCTGATTTTTTTAAAACTTTTTTTCCTTGTAAATCATTTTATACTTTTATTTACATATTATAATACTTTATCAGCGACTCGGCTATCACCGCTCTAGGCAGTTAAGTATCATAATTTATCATCAAAGAAACCGGGTCACTTTATAATGTTGTTACTATGGACGCACTATGTTAATTACTCTACGACTCGAGGAAGCAATCACCGCACCGTCGAGATTAGTCACCTCCCGGCTTGGAACAATGAGGTCTTTTGTACAATTTACTGCCAAGTGCTAACAGTACGTCTTTATCATCGCTTTTGACTTACCAGTAACTGCTACTTGAGAGTTGAGACTAGGGAGTTCGGTACCAAAGTAGTATTTTATGCATTCTTTGATTAGGCCGAACCGGCTGTGATAAAGCTGGAACTTGTTTATAACTATTGAAAGCATAACAAATAACAGTAGTTTCAAATTATTAATCTATGGTTTCAAGTAACAGTAGTTTCTACATTTGTTTATTTAATTAAATACTAGCTGATTCCCGCAACTTCATCCGCTTGGTTTAAGTCTTTTGATTCCCGCGGGAACTCTTTAATTTTCCGGGATGAAAAGTAGCCTATGCCCGATGCCTATCCACTGTGCAGGCCCACAACTATAGCTGTGCAAAAAATCAAGTCAATCCGTTGCTTTGTTGCGGCATGATTGAATGACAAATGAACAAACCAACAAACTACCCCACTTTCGCATTTATAATATTAGTATGATTCTGTGTGTAGGGATTATATCCCGCGTCATTGTTTGGTTCCAATTTTACATAGGTATTAGGTACATATTGGATTTATCTGAAGATGTAGCCACATTAACATCCACCACCACCACCACTACAGCCTTTTAACGTCCAGAGGACAAAAGATTTTTTTTCATGGGGTAACGGCCATGTCATGGGGTAACACTTTCTAGATTTGTAGGCGACCATTGAGACTTCGGATCTAGAGTCTAACCGCAGACTAAGTAGGAATACATATAATAGTTACTTGGTCTGAGTGCTAGTTCGGCCTTCGGGCCTCGGGGCCGGGCTGTGGTCGCGTCAGTGGGCTCGCGTAGGTATCTGACCACTAAAATGTCTGGAGCTGAGTTTTCTAACCCCAATTTTAGAGATTATGAGTATTACAGACTATAACAGTGCTGCCGCTGGTCTCCGCGTAGCGTAAATTGATGAAATTACAGAGCCCGAATCCCGATCTTTCTTTCCACGGAGAACATATCTTACCACAATCTTACACAAAAGAATCACGATAATTCTTAGAAGGTTAGAAGTATTTTTTAATTATTTAACCTACCTATTAATGCAAGGAATTTATCCGTGAAAGGATTGGTGATGCATAAGTTATGAATATTATTCAAGTGGTTTCGAATAACAAAATTAACCATGTAGAATTGTAGAAGTATCATTCAAGCCCTTTTCTAGATATTATAAATGACGAACGGAGGAAGATAAAAAAATAATTATACTTCTACCATAACAGTAAAACAAACTGTAACGGTTAGATATTTATTGCAAATCATAGTAAGTAGGATACATGGGTCTAGTAAATAATAAAAAGAAAAGACAAATTAAAAGTGAATGTTCACGTTCGATAGAGTCACATTTGTCCATTTGTCATTTTGCTTTTCATGCTGCCAGTGTTTATGCAGGTACACATACTCCTTGGTTTAAAAACTTTTATGTCAAATGGTACGATCGTTTGGTCGACCAGTCTGGAGCCTAGACTCTGTTGTTTACAGTATGGGGTTGGTCAACTAGTTGGGCGATCGGTCGACTAGTTTACGGCCCTAGGGCATGAAGATTGACTTTAGACCCGCAAAAGTATGATTAAAACAGTAGTAAAGGTATGGTAGAAGTATAAAAATAATTAAATTGATGTCTAGTAAAAACACACACCGATGTAAAGGGTTCCGGTCATGGAAATCAGAATATTAAATGAGATAGAAACAAGATAAGTAGGTATACAATAATTAATATGTTACCGCTAAAATTGCTAAACCCGACAGAGTTGAGAGTAGCGCTAATGTCAAATCTAACGTACCGAATCCGTTAAAGTTCAAATAGGTAATGACTTTCTTACTCAGGTAGGTAATAATGTTGAGATTTGGTAATAATCTAACAACCAAGCATTTGTTAGTGTTGAGAAAAAAGGTTCTTCGATAGTATAAAAAGTGAATATTCATTGTATCTAATACTTACTAAACTTTAATTTGTCAAATCGCTATGAAGTGTGAATCAATAAAGCTGGGTGAAGCTGTCGGTGGTGGTAAACAAGAACAACAATAGGGATAATGACAACTCCAATATCTGCACTTCTAGTTTGGAAGTTTGTATGAAATACATAGTTTGACCACGTTTGAGGTCATCAAATTTCAAGGCACTCTTAGTCTTTAATGTATAGTTTACGATGGTTATCAAACTTAAACTAGACAAGGATGTGAATTTTAGGTCTTTTGGAAGACCCTCTATTTAATAATCAGTAAGAAATAATTTAATTCTGACATAGGCTGATTCCCTATTGAGATTTTAACAATGAATTTGTTTTTTGTTGGGGCCGTTTTTTTATTGTTTGGGCCCAATTGTCTAAGCAAATCGTAATCAAATATTGTTACTCGAACCGTTCAAGGAGTTCATACATGCTTTTTGACGTACAGGCTCTCCCGAAACTCCTTAAAGTCGGAGTATCAGTTTGACAAACGATTACGGTTACAATTCCTTACACAGTCGGGTGGCAACGCTATTGAATATGGTGTAAGGATCTCTAATAACGTTTCCACACTATTGACTGTACCTATTTAGATAAGAAACGGCACGCAACGTGAGTCACTAGCTCTGGCGGCGTGCAATCATCTGATTACTGTCAATGACATCCTCTCGACTCCTGAGTGGAGGGCAAAGTTGCCGGTCAATAACAAATTATTCAATAGCCTAAGCCTAATCTACTCGTGTTGATACTGTCTGATGAATTGATGATAGATGATACCAATTACCAACGCTAGGGCCGAGTTTCCGTAGTTTACACAGAGATTAGCCGCACACTTTCTCGACACATCTCCGCGGGATATGTCGAGAAAATGTGTCTGTCTGTTTGTCCGAATTCCTGTGTTCCTGTATGTTACGCTTTCACGGCCCATCAGTTCAACCGATTTTGACAAATTTTGGTACAGAGATAAGTTGCGTGTCCCGGGGAAGGACAAAGGCTACCACATGGCTACCACTATTATTTTATCCCGTAAAATCAAAGAGTTCCCGCGAAAATTAAACGCGTACGAATTCGCGGGCACCAGCCTATTATATAATGGTATAACCCTTCCATATCAAATACGCGATCACTCGTCCTCCTAATCCCCCACGGAGATGATCTCTTTAAACTAACATCCTCACTCATCAGGACCTTGCCGCCGCAATCATTCGCCCATTTATCTTTATTACTCTAATCAACCGCCGTCTCTTTCCAACCCTATTGAGAGGATAGAGCTGGCATGAAAAATTGAGATAAATGCATTTGATCCCACGCAGAATGCCAGCTGATATTGTTTCTAGTATGTTATAGCTATGAGTTGATAACTTCCTTTGCTCTAGCTATAGCAGGCACGCGTAATATTTCAAGTCTCTAATAAAAGTGGATAGAAGCAGGTGTTACTTACGCTGCAACGTAGGTACACTGACACGTACGTTGAGTAGTTTGGAAGTTTTCTGTGGTGTGGTGAATATCGCGGGCTTTAAGTGCGGGATACACTGTACCATATAGAATTACCTATTGTCGCGGATTATAGGGAATTAAACTTCTAGTTACTTCTATTATAAGTAATCAAAGTGCATCAAAGTGGTTTTCAAATTCAGAATGGAAGATTTCATTGAGATTAGTCCTAATAAGGGGCAGAGGTTATGAGCCCATTGTGACCTCATTCGAGGAAGCGATGAGGTCACTCACTGCGCGCGCGCCGACATTATTCAGAGCAAGGTTTTGCCACTTATTCATGTATAAATAGATCCCACGAAAATCATAAACATCACAATGGAAAGTGGGCAATTTTTTTCATCATCATCTGATCCAATCGACGGACGGCTTATTTAGTACAGAATACAGAATATAATAAAAATCACTAGTCTCCTCTCATAATGGATTCCCATTATGAGAGGAGACTAGTGATTTTATTAGGTATACCAATCTATGTCTATATATATAAATAAAAAAATGAACCCCGTTTCCTTGGTCACGACATCACGCGTGAATGGCTGGACCGATTTCACTAATTCTTTTTTTGTTGTATTTGTTATTATTAGGAGAAGGTTCTTACGGAAAAAAATATTAAGAAAATCTCTCAGAAATATTGAAAAATATACATTTAATTTTGCATACTAAGGCGGTACGAAGTTCGCCGGGTCAGCTAGTAATTAAATAAAATTCAAAGTCCTAACTGACTGAGTGATTGACATATATATCAACGCACAGCCTAAACCGCTGGTCCTAGAGAATTTGAAATGACATTTGGAGGGTGTGTTCTTTGTGAAGAGTAGGTATCCACTAAGAAAGGGTTTTTCAAAATTCCACCCCCAAATGGGTAAAATAGGGGTTGAAAGTTTTAATGAAAGTCCGTCGTTTTTCAAGTTATAGCCATGAAACTTGGTATTTGGGCTTACGGTTTGAAATTATGAAGTACATATTCCATAGTTTTTGAAAATGTTTGTCCTTTAATCACGGCGCAACAGAGCAATGGATCGTCGTTCGTTTTGCATGGGTTGTTTTGTAGTTGAAGATCTGGAGAGTTGTATAGGAATTATGTACATATATTTTTAAAATTAAGAAGTTCCTGTGGGAATTAAAAAAACTTATGCCACGCGAACGAAGTCGCGGGTGTCCGCTAGTTTTGTGTATGCGAAAACGTGTTCTTTGATTGTTGGATTTCCTTGAATTACGGCGCAAGTTTCAACGGAGCTAAGGATCGACCTATTTTTGGCAGGGGTACTTAAGTACCTATATAATATCTTGAGAGTGACATATACCTAACCTATCTTGGGAAATCAAAAAGTTCCCACGACATTTTGAAAACGTAAATCCAGAATCCACGCGGACGAAGTCGCAGGATCATCGTCAGCTAGAATTTTACTTATTATACCGAAAGGTGTGAATGTTTGTTAGTTTGTATATTTACAAGTTTTTTCACCCGGCACCCCACAATAACTAAACCGATCCGGCTGAGAACGGAGATCTGCTGGAAAGTGGAACTAAATTAACAATGTAGGCTACATTTTAACCGAGAAAATTAAAGAATACCTACCTACCTGTGGGTATCAAAAACCTTATTTCACTCGGACGAAGTCAAGCGCATGAACTAATCATACTAATATTATAAATGCGAAAGTGTGTTTGTTTGTTGGTTTGTCCTTCAACAAACCAACACGCCGCAAAGGAGCAATGGATCGAAGTGAATTTTTTGCCTGGAGAGTGACATAGGCTACTTTTAATCCCGGAAAATTAAGGAGTTCCCGTGAGAATTGAAAAAACTTATTCCACGCGGATGAAGTCGCGGGCATCAGCTAGTCTATACTAATATTATAAATGCGAAAGTTTGGATGTGTGGATGTATGGATGGATGTTTGTTACTCAATCACGCCCCAACGGTTGAACGGATTTGGCTGAAATTTGGCACAGAAATAGATTATAGTCTGGAATAACATATAGGCTATATTTTTATCCCGGTAAATTAAAGAGTTCCCGCGGGAACCAAAAAACCTCAATCCACGCGCACGAAGTCGCGGGCATCAGCTAGTAGATAATAATTAAAGAAAGATGATGATCATGGCGAACAAAAACCCCAGTTAATGAATCAGCTTATTACAGAAAACCTTGAGTCATTAACAGCGTTATCATCAAAGATAGGTACAGTTATTAAGTTAATTATCATATTAATGTCATGTCAGTAATGCTTTATCAGTCTCTTATAAATAAACAGTTAAATAAGTCTCTACAAACAAATGTCTCATTCATAATCTGTACCTACCTATGTGTAGGTACCTAAGGATACTAAGAACTCGTCCGGGAAATTATAATAGCTATAGTTTTTTTTTTTTTTTTTTTTTTTTTTTTTTTAAACCTTTATTGAAAATAATATAATAGAACTTAATGCTAGCTAGCCTAACCTAATTACTATATAAATCATGCCCGCGTGGATATTTGATATATTTGCTATAGTTTGATATTTCCTACATAAAGTACCTCCGACATTTTTGACACATTATTTTATATTTTATTTCGAGTTTAATTGCTGATTGAGGCACGCTTAGCTCATAAGTCTTCGGGTTGTACCTCTCAGAAATAAGGTGAATCAAAGATCCCAAGCCCAACGATACATTAGTATGATATATTTAAATCGATGACCTCTAGGCTCTATCTTCCTCAAAATTACTTCGTCGCCTCACACCCATTTTCTAAGTCGTAACCTCGAACAAACCTCGATTCATCCTCATTCGGGGGAGACTCAAGGAGCTTCTCCAACACTCCTAAAATAATTGGTATTCTTGGTTGTAAGGATAAGGAAATAATGAGGTTCTTCCAATGAGTGATTGTCCGAACTACGTTCATGATCCAAACGATCAGAAATCAGAATGGCCGACAATTCTTCCTCGCTGTCAAGACTAGGGCTTTACCAACTACAATGTCAAGGCAGACGAGGTCCCCTTTTTTACTATACCTACCTAGATTTCTAACCACAGCATCGGGAGCGTACGGAAAAGTCAGAACTCAGAACCATCATGCAACATATCCATGCGTTCCAAAGTCATTCTAAGCCACAGACCGTGTTCAAAGCCTAGGTACAACCCTGAGAAACTGTGACAGAGATTCTGCGCTTGCTCTTACTCTCCGGTGGCGATCATTTGGATCAGAATCTAGCGACGATGATATTTGTTGTCATGAACCACGGTCAAATAAACAAGGATTAGCCTATGACGCCACAGGTCGCGCCAGTAGTACGAGGTATTGGATTATTACTTAAGCATGGTCTGGACTTCTTTTGGATTCTATAGCCTTTGATAGCGATAGCTTTCAAGCTTTTTTTTAGAAGTGTAACTTATGAAATAAAGAGGCATTAATGTAGTACTTCTTCCTATACATTCTGTGGTACTAGAGCCTAGAAGTCTCTCGTTACAAGTTCTACACGAAACATCCGATTACAATAATGATCGTTCATTAAATCAGACAGCGTCTATTCGATGGCCTTGAACAACGCAGTCGCAAATAGCCAGGTGCCAACGACGAGCCATAATATCATACGATGATACGCATCATACAAGCGGAGGTCACTTCCCACTAAGTATTGACAATGAGCTCATGGATAACTTTGTGTCAATTTTCACGGCTCCTTAGCAATAGCATAATATTGTATTACCGACTTAGCGTTTTGAGACAACCTCCCTGGCGCGGTTTAGCAGTTAGCACGCTGGTGTCTGTCTTACAATGTGGAGGTCCTGGGTTTGATTTATGGCAAGGGCAACTTGGGATTTTATATTATCCAACTTCAAATGAAATCCGCTGGACCCTAAAGGTGACAAAGGTGAGATAAAGCGCAAAGAAAGTAGAAACTCAACATATTTTTTGGAATACCGGAGATATCAAAGTGAAAAACTAAACGGTAATGCGTCAAGAAAAGTAAGATTTTTGCAAGGTCTCTCGGATCTCTCACTGAAAAAATCTTAGAAATCAATAAATAGGAAATAGGAATTATGTCTGTTTAGTGTTTGTTATTATTTTATTGATATATAGTGCGCGCGAGTTGAATACAGAGTAAGTAAATGTATGGTGACACATACATTTACTCTGCATTCAACTCGTGCGCGAACTGTAGGTACACTAGTGACGCTATCACCGGCAGGGCGACCGCGTATCTTTTGCATCAATCATTGTTACATCGCAATCAATTCTGATTGGTTAACACTCTTCCACTATTGGACAAAATCCATTGACGCAGCAATAATACCATAAATTGAGCCAATCACAACAATTGATACTGTAACAATGATTGATGCAGAAGATACAAGGTCGCCTGGTCAGATAAGTTTGTGGGAGTAGTCTATAAAGATAGAGTATCTTTATAGACTACTATTTTAATCACGTGTAGCTTTATTAACAGTACCAGCATAGGTACCAGCTACAAACAATTTAGGTAAGTACTAGTCTAGCTAAGTTATTCAATTTATCGATGTTTTTTTATATTTAAAACGGAATCGCGTTTTGCAATATCCCCCTTTTTCCACTTCATTGGTTATTTCATCGGAAATTGTAATTAAAACAGATTAACGAGCTAATAAGTCAGCAAAAGAAACCTAATTTTATTTTAGTAGATTTTTGCTATTCTAAATCCATACTTATTATTATAAATGCGAAAGTGTGTCTGTCTGTCTGTCTGCCTCTGCTACGCTTTCCCGGCCATTTTGACGAAAGGAAAATGCCAGACTATGTATGGAGCTTTACCCCACTTATTTAAATTCGTGTACAAGCATGCCGTATGTAGGATTTAATAGATTTTTTATTCCTGATAACCAAACATACATTTTTAAGCCTCTAACACTTGCGGTTTTTTATTAAAACTAAGTTTTTTTTTACATTTTAAAATCCGCAACTATTTCATCAATAATTATTAAATCATACGTGGTCATAAATTCCAAAGATAATTTTAAAAAGTTTACATTCTGTGTAAATTATGAAAATGGGTGGGGCAGAATCTGGCATTCTCCTTTGGTAAAAAGGTAGGTTGCATCCTGGGGAAGGATCCGCGGGAATCAAAAACCGAACGAAGTCGCGGGCATCATCTATTTTTAACAGACTTCAAAAAAAGAGGAGGTTCTCAATTCTTTTTTTTTTTGTGTGTAGGTATGTTACGCGATCATTCCGCCAGTTATGAATCAATTTTGATTATTCTTTTTAGGGTTCCGTACCAAAATGGTAAAATGGAACCCTTATGGTGCGACTTTCTCCGTCTGTCTGTCCGTCTGTCCGTCTGTCCGTCCGTCTGTCCGTCTGTCCGTCCGTCACACTCGATTATTTCAGTAACTACCGAAGCTATCGACATGAAATTTGGAATAGTTGTGTATATTAGTGGCCCAAAGACACTGGAATTTAAAAAAATTGGAAATTATTTTTGTTCTTATTTAAAAAGGGGGGAAAATCGGAGGGTTGAAATTTAAAAGTGAGGATAACTGTACTGTGTGGGGTATTTTGTTTGGTAGAACATACTTCAGCGCTTTTTGAGAAAATCAACAAAAAAAAAATATATATCCAATTTTGTTTGGTAGAACATACTTCAGCGCTTTTTGAGAAAATCAACAAAAAAAAAAAAAATATACATATCCAGATAATGTTTTTTACTTTTTAGTTGTACTTATAGGTAGTAAGTTGGTACTTAAAGGTATAGTTTTGAAGTCGGTTTTTGTTTTAGATGAAAGCGAATATTTATTATTAGAATAAATCAGATGTAGGTAGGTATGGCCCGTCAAACTTATCTGACCAAAATTGGAACTAATTTTTATGCCTGCTAAGTTTTTTTTTCATATCTACAAGCGACGCTGTCACCGGGTCATGGAATAGATTTAATTTAAGTATGTGTGGGACTATATATTATATAGTATTCCATGACATAATATCACAGAATATATTAAAATAGATTCGTGTCACCGCACGAAAGAAAATCCCGTGGCAATTTGTGGAACTAAATTTTTTTATATATGTCACCGTAAGATTGTGAAAACCGTCAGATTGCAATCTAACGCTTTTTATCTCGATAGATTGTAAACTGTCGACAGATTGTGAACCGTTCAATGTTCTGAGTGTCAATTTTTGAAATATTCGTTGTATTTACGTTTTTTTGTCTCTTTCTTGTACGTTAGGTTTGGGTTCGACATAAATGCCCTAATTTTATTGCCCGACTTTGGTTCTATCGGGTAATATACCTAACAGATTACAATCTACCGAAAAAAATGCGTTAAATTGTAAGCAGTTGTTACGGTTCACAATCTTTCGACAGCTTACCTACAATCTATCGAGATTAAATCGTTAGATTACAATGTAACGGTTTTTATAATTTTACGGTGACATATATACGAGTACATACAAAAATTGCATAAACATGTGACTACTAGCGCCGCCTATACGGGACTTTTTCGTGACACGCACCGTAGGTATATGCTTGGAACTTTGTTTATAAATTATATGGTCCGGAAACAATAAATATATTATTACACATGATAATATACATATTTATTGAAGAATATAATATTGATTCCGCTTTTTTTAATGTCGCAGGTAGTAGGTACTATATGCACAGAATGCGTAACGGAAATAATAAAACCATTATCATAAGGTCGCATTATAAAGCACATATAAATGGCTGTAGGTGGTTATGTGAAGTAATGTTGTCACGCTGTCTATTTCAATTGTTTTGTTCACGATAGTTATTTTAATCGTCATCAGCATCAATATACGAATTATGGCTGACGCCTGACTCATCTCAGCTTCGCACGAGTAACTATTTATAACTAGCTGATGCCCGCGACTTCGTCCGCGTGGTTAATGTTTTTTTGATTCCCGCGGAACTAAAAAGTAGCCTATGTCACTCTCCGTCCTCAACTATACCCATGCCAAAAATCACGCCGATCCGTTGCTCCGTTGCGGCGTGTTTGAAGGACAAACAAACAAACCAATAAAACAATAAACCAACAAACAAACACACTTTCGCATTTATAATATTAAGTATGATGAATCTTGAGTCTTTAAATTATAGTGAAAATACCCAGTGAAACCCGCTAGGAGGAATCTATTAGGGTCAGTTGCAGGACATGCAGTTAAAGTTATGTTACGGTTTCCGTTACACTTTGACCGTTCTTTCACTACAGCAGATAACTATTGGGGCTGATTCTGTATAACACAATCTCTAAACTAAACTAAAATGGCAGCTTTAAATCTAGTTCCGTCCCTTTCCGTAGGAAGTACCTATTATGAAAGGGTTAGCAATATTTGTAATGATGTAATTGACCGAGCGAAGCGAAGGTCTCTGAGTCTACTTGGGTGAATTGGCACTTGTCCGTCCGTCCGTCCGTCCGTCTGTCAGAGCATTATAACTTCTGAATTACTGAACGCAATTACTTCAGCTTTAAATATAATATGTAAACCAATGGCCTCCCGCCGAATATGGCTTAAAAAATAATAAAAATCTTTATTTCAGGGGGGCTCTCATAGAAGCGAATGCGAAGTAAAATATTTTTTATAAAGTTACATAGGGTTGCGGTATATCATTTTAAAGATAATTAGGAATAGAGTCCAAAAATATATTTTTTTAATTTTTTCCCAAAATTGACGAAATGGGGGGCTTTCAAAGTGGTGATTTTCTAACGTCCAATGATGACCTCAGAACTCTAAATTTTCTGAAAGGATGAGCCTGAAACTTGATCAATTATTTCAATTATACCCTGTACTTGAACAACAAATACTAAAATTAGATAAATATTGTAAGGAAACGGAATTATTTAATTTTTAATGAGCTTCAGTATTTTTAACAGAACTTCACATTTATGTCAATAGATGGCGCCGCGAGGTCTTAGTTCGGGGCGAACCACTAGTTTTAGTTTAGTTTAGAGATTGTGCACTACAGAATTAGCCCCATTAGCTATTTAAATAGACTTGCATGTACATCTATAGTACTAATATTATAAATACGAAAGTTTGGATGGATGGATGTATGTTTTTTACTCAATCACGCCAGAATGGCTGAACGGATCTGGATGAAGCGGAGCTGATGCCCGCGACTTCGTCCGCGTGGATTCAGGTTTTTGGTTCCCGCGGGACCTCTTTAATTTTCCGAGATTTACTTTAATCAGACTTTAATCTATCTCTGTGCCAAATTTCATCCAGATCTGTGCAGCTGTTCTGGCGTCATTGAGTAACACACGTCCATCCATCAAAACTTTCGATCACTCCAAAAATCATCATTTTTGGATTAGGTCAACGTGCCTAACTGCCTATTATAAATAAGTACTTACTAACGGAAATCACTATAATACAGTTACTGTTGCATAAAACTTTATACTATCAAATTCCTTACTTTGCTTATTTGAGTTGGTAGATACAATAACAAGCGAAAGCGTTTCCTCCTACGTTTATTAGTTTAGCTAACAAAACTCCCACGAGACCTGAGAAAATATTTCTACACACGACATTAATACACTGCTTTATTTGGCTACTAAATGACCAAAATATCGATCGTCTAAAGGTAGGTAGGTTTTTTGAAATTCCTTTGGGATTCTTTGATATTCTTGGATAAAAAGTCCTTCCCCGGGATGCAACCCAATCTCGCCAAAGTCAGTTGAACAGATGGCCCGTGATAACGTAGCAGACTGATAGACAGACGCGGAGACGGACAGATACGATTTCGCATCTATAATATTATCTGTAAGGATTTTAAATCTGTGGTATTTATAGTGCACAAATATAAGTGACGATGCAAACTTACCATAACTTCCTATAACGGGGAAAAAAATATACGGGTATATATATATGAAAACTGCATGCCTGTGAGTTCTCCATTAAGGTCTCAAAGGTGTGTGAAGACTGAAGTCTGCATTTGCCAGTTCGCAATTGGTGGACGAGGATACGAGGTGGATATAGAGTGCAGGTAGTGGTTCGTCCGTCACCTTTTTATCATCGAACCGCAAGGCATCGACAAGGTCTGCATCTGCACCCTTACGCAGTCGAAATTCCGCGGGCTTGTACGGAACGATTTGCTTCCTCGTTTCTAATTCGAACCGCTAGGATATGGAATGCCCTTCCGGCTTCCGTTTTCCCCTCCTCTTTTAATATAGGTAGTAGGTACCTTCAAAACAAGAGTGAATAGGCAACTTCTAGGAAAGTGCGCTCAGGCTGCATCACTACTTGCTAGCTTGTCTGATTGCAGCCAAGCGCTAGCCCATATTAAAAAAAAACTTCAACTAAACCCTTCTCATTCTGGCAGTATCACAGAAGACGCGCACTTAGTAGTGGGTAAGTGATATTTGCGACTTGCGATGATCCTAATCCTATAAACATAGCGTCAAAGAGGATCCCTTAGTAAACAGATGAGGATGTGGTAATAGGAATTGTCTTTTCACAATTACTCTCATTTGAATAAGATGGCACAAGATTGATAGCCTTTTCCAGTATAAGTAGGTACTGACCGTTAAAATTCTTATTATTCAAGCCTGAATAAAAATGATAATTAAAAAAAATATTGTCAGTATTTTGCACAAGTATATTATTTCAAATGTAACGTAGCAATATATTAATAGGTACAAGAGGCGGCTGATAAGTCAGCGACCGGCATTGAATAAATGAAAAGTATGATTTTATGAGTAGTTTATTTTTATGTTTAAAACCAGTCTCCGTCTGATTCTTTCGATTAGTTCGTCGGTAACAGGGTGACAAGTCCGGAAATAATTAGTTCAATCTGTCCCCTCGTCGGTAACAGGGGGACAGATCGAACTATAACCGAACTTTTAACTTATTCCAATCTGTCCTCCAAAGAAAACATCGGGGGGACAGATCGGAAAGAATTAGTTCGATCTGTCCCCTCGTTGGTACTTAAGGCGAGTCACCTCAGCTCAGCGGTGAAAACTGGTTTGCTAGATAAATTTTTTTCGGTATTTACTATTAAATAACGGTCTTACAGAAAATATCCGATACACTTAAAGATATTGTCTAAAGAATGTGCTAATTTGTTACACGATGTACTTTACTCGATCAAAAAAATCTTGAAACAGGCTAAATTTCGACGTTGCTCATAATTTTTATATGGAAAAATTTCTCTTGAAGTATTAATGAGAACCTGCTAAACTTTATTTCAAATTGAAGTCCTATATTTATTTAATTCAAATTAATCCCAGAACTTGAACGTTGCCAAGCGGTTTCAGAACATACCGCGCTGCCCGCTTCCCCGCCAGGCGCCAGTCTCTACGAGAAACGTACCGCGAGACGCGCGGGCGGCACCCCACACCTCACCTCCTAAAATCTTGTAGGTGACTCGCCTTAACAGGGGGGATCGGAATTTATCAATTCTCTGGAGAATGGAGATGGCACCGAACAAAGCCGAATAAACATTACAAAGATAATTATATTAGTAGGTCAATATTCATCACGCCAGCCGAAACAATTAGAGCCCATGGGACGCCTGTGACGCTGATGGGCGTAAGATGACGCAATCGTTATTACCGATAGCCACTCTAGTTAATAGGTATTACGGAAGAAATAATACATTATTAGCTGATGCCCGCGACTTTGTCCGCGTGGATTTTTTTTTAATGACAATCTCACAATGGGGCTGATTCTGTAACGCACAATCTCTAAATTAAACTAAAATGACATCATTAAAAATATTGCTAACCATTTCATAATACTCCCTGCAGAAAGGGAACTAGATTTAAAGCTGTCATTTTTTTTTAGTTTAGAGATTGTGTTATACAGTATTGGCCACATTATACTTCCTACAGAATGGGACAAAATTACATTTAGAGCTGTCATTTTATGATTTTAGTTTATTTTAAAGATTGTGTTTGCAGAATTGGCCACAATGTCCATGTCAATTATCTATACCCATGCAAAAAAACACGTTGATCCGTTGATTCTGTTGCGGCGTGATTGAAGGACAAACCAACAAACAAACCCGCTTTCGCGTTTGTAATATTAGTATTGATACGTTATTGTTTATTTTTGGCTGAGCAAGATTTGCCAAAGCCGGTTTATAACCTGATAGAAGATAACCGGTAATCTATGCTGGTAATAATAAATATTGTTGTATCGCCTAATAGAGTCAGTTATAGTATCGTATTCTTGCCAAATGAAGCTTAGATACCTACACAAAAACATTACCTACTGAAGAAGAAAAAAACTAAAAAAAAACTGGATTCCGCAGTGCTTCTTTACGTGTGACATTCGACCATCGCGGTGAGACAACAGTCGAACGCAAGAAAATCAATGATTTTGTAAGTATCGACAATGAGTTCAATGATGTACAATCTTTTAATGTTCCGTGCTGTGCGGACTTAAGAAAAATGGCCTGGAAATGCCCGAAACCTTTAGGATGCTGCCTAGTTGATCGAAGGTGCATGACATTTGACAACATGCGGCCAAATGCTGTTATAATTTATGAGAAGAGGAGATAAGAGAAAACAGGAAAAGAAGTAGACAGAGACAAATCTAAAAGGCCAGCAATTAGCTATGCTGTTATGCTGACGGAGGACACCTGATATACCTACCTAAGTTGTCTCAAGTAGGCCACATACGACCCTCGGAGGCCGAGCCCTATACTCGCCCATAATTACCTTATCATGTTTGCATATTATTCCACAGGCTTTAAATTTTAATTCCAACACATAAGGGATAACAGCTGCAGTGGACCCTCCCTCGCGTATGCAGCAGCAGCACCCATCAAAATTTTCATATTTACGAACTGGTCGATAGATGGCGTTAGTGTAGAAACCAATATATTACAGTCTAGTCTACTGAAAGATTATTGTATTTAATATTTCCTGCATGGCTGGCCAGTCTTCGTCGAGAGCGACAGTAGTAGCAGTAATTCGACCAGGAGAACATTATTCTAGAATTCTGGATAGTTACAAAACTGCAAGCGTAATAATGCGAAGGCAACCATAACGCAACCAGTAGTAAGTAGTTGCTGTTTGGCGTAGGTTGCTGCAGCTTCGCTGTATTGGTTAATTAACTTGATGTAAAATTCTGGTATCTGCAAGAATGATACTGCCAGGGCAACCAGGCACCGGCTGTTGTTTGGCGCATGCTTAGTCGTGTAGCAGTATTTTTTAACTACAATAATCCTCCGATATTGGAGTCAGAGACTTTGTCTATCTGTCAAGGTACTTAATTTAATTATTACAATGGGCAACACTTAGGTTGGCCATTTTTATCGAAATATCTTAGTACATATATTATTATAATATACAATATACCTACTATATCGATCTTTATTTCCAACCTATGTTTTATTCCTTTTTATCGCCTAGTTTGCCACTTTTTTACAGAACTCAAGGAAGTGTCCTTGATTTGATCCAACTTGTTGGTGATTAGTAACACTAAGTTTTCAGTAGTCAATCGCTTGTCGTATAGCAGGTTGCCACAGCCTCGCTAGTAGGGTAGTGCAATCGGAGGTGTATTCTGGATATGCGTCCACACTCCACTGACCTGCAAGAGTGATGCTGCAATGGCAACCATCACAACCAGCAACAGCTGTAGTTTGGCGTAGTCATCTAGCAAGTTGCCGTAGCCTCGCTGGTATAGGGTTGTGTTGAGGTCTATTCTGGATGTGTCCACTGACCTGCAAGAGTGATGCTGCAAGGGCAACCATCACAACCAGCAACAGCTGTAGTTTGGCGTAGTCATCTAGCAAGTTGCCGTAGCCTCGCTGGTATAGGGTTGTGTTGAGGTCTATTCTGGATGTGTCCACTGACCTGCAAGAGTGATGCTGCAAGGGCAACCATCGCAACCAGCAACAGCTGTAGTTTGGCGTAGTCATCTAGCAAGTTGCCGCAGCCTCGCTGGTATAGGGTTGTGTTGAGGTGTATTCTGAATGTGTCCACTGACCTGCAAGAGTAATGCTGCAAGGGCAACCATCGCAACCAGCAGCAGCTGTAGTTTGGCGTAGTCATCTAGCAAGTTGCCGCAGCCTCGCTGGTATAGGGTTGTGTTGAGGTCTATTCTGGATGTGTCCACTGACCTGCAAGAGTGATGCTGCAAGGGCAACCATCACAACCAGCAACAGCTGTAGTTTGGCGTAGTCATCTAGCAAGTTGCCGCAGCCTCGCTGGTATAGGGTTGTGTTGAGGTCTATTCTGGATGTGTCCACTGACCTGCAAGAGTGATGCTGCAAGGGCAACCATCACAACCAGCAACAGCTGTAGTTTGGCGTAGTCATCTAGCAAGTTGCCGCAGCCTCGCTGGTATAGGGTTGTGTTGAGGTCTATTCTGGATGTGTCCACTGACCTGCAAGAGTGATGCTGCAAGGGCAACCATCACAACCAGCAACAGCTGTAGTTTGGCGTAGTCATCTAGCAAGTTGCCGCAGCCTCGCTGGTATAGGGTTGTGTTGAGGTCTATTCTGGATGTGTCCACTGACCTGCAAGAGTGATGCTGCAAGGGCAACCATCACAACCAGCAACAGCTGTAGTTTGGCGTAGTCATCTAGCAAGTTGCCGTAGCCTCGCTGGTATAGGGTTGTGTTGAGGTCTATTCTGGATGTGTCCACTGACCTGCAAGAGTGACGCTGCAAGGGCAACCATCGCAACTAGCAGTAGTTGCTGTTTGGCGTAGTCATGCAGCAGGTTGCCGCAGCCTCGCTGGTACAGTGTAGTGCAGTCGGAGGTGTACGGCTTCTGAATGGAGTCCAGCGGACCCTGGCCACAACACGAGAAGGGCACATGACCGGACGAGCTGTAGTCATTTGGACCGCTCACGCCACAACATTCGAACTGTAAAATAGGAAAAGTTAAATTATAATACAGTTCTATAAAACCTAGTAGGTACAGATAACAGCTAAGTGCTAACATAGTAAGATATTATTTTCTTTGGTTTTAATAAGATGGAGAACCAAACGCCTTATTTCAAATAACTTATAGGTACCAAAACTGATCAAAGCTAAATGGTCTACGAACTCTATTTGTTTCCCTTCAGGAACAGGTAGGTATTAATAAAATTTCAATACGATAGTAACTAAACACCTACCTAAGTATTAGTAATCAATACCGATTGCACCGTAAGTCATCTCAAGTATTTAATTAAGGCGCTGTGAGCTGACGAGATGAGACACAGGCGCGCGGGGGTAAAATCGAGCAAGCGCATGTTGCAAAAAATGCATGAAATAATTTGTAAAAAAATTAATATTTACTTTACAAATGAATCCGACAATGTGTTTGATTTAGAAATATGAATTTTATATTGTATTTCTAGAGCTAATTATTGGTTTCAATAAGGAGAAAAATTGCTTTAATAGGTAAATTAAGAGGTATGTTTAAAAAAAATTCAATACAGAGATTTTTTTAAAATTGTGTTTTGAGATGCGTCAATGGCTGCTCAAAGGTCTTGAAAACAGCACATTATTTTTACAAGCATACAATATGTCACCGCTTGATGGATACACATCTTTTAAAAACCCCCTTTTACGCTACACAGGGCCTTAAGATAAATATTACCCTTACAATTAGATAAATATCTTATGACTCATAAGATATTCATCTTAATTAAATAGTAAGATCATCTTAAGTTATGAGATATCAATTATCATAGAAATAAAGTAAATGGCGCGCCTCCGGCCGGCGGCGGCATGTGGTGTGAGGGCGGGGCGTACTCTTACAAAACCTGCCCACTGCCCACTGCCCTGGCTATGTAGAGTATGGACTATTGTGCTACTCGTGCGAAGCTGGGGCGGATCGCTAGTATATGATAATTTGGTAAATCGATGGCAGGCATACTGTCAAGAAAATGTCATTTCACATTTTACGAGTAAGATGACCGTCCCCTAAGTTCAACCCAGAGGAGGTGCGGTCATGTGAGAATTGTCGATCAAATCGTAAAAGTTCGGCAATTCTTACATAATCGCACCTCAGGTCCCGAAACTTATCTAGCTACCCTATTCCAAGAGTAATATGAAATGTACCTTAACATGTAACCTGTCCCATCTGACGGAATCGGCATTGGCATCTTTGTTTTCCTTGGTGAGCAGAAAGTAGGAGGTCATTGTGGTCTTGATGTCGATCTCAATGTTGTCCCAAACCACCATAGCCCATACGAAGCATGAGAACTCGATCACCACTATCAGCATTATTAGGAGGCCCGCCTGAAAGTTAATACAATAAAAACTGTATTAAGTACTGAGTAAACTTTACTTGAGTAAGTTACCTACTTATTGAAAAAAAAAACAGGTTCTGTTATGCATGCGAGAGCTATAAGCAGATATTGAGTGTCTTTGGCGTGTGAGGCTGTCCTCCCATTGAAGGCTCTACCTCTCATATTAATTATATTTTTCCCTTCTTTAGTGGATGAAGTCCAAACACAAAGTCAAAGTCAAAGAACGTTTATTCAATTTAGGTATAGGTATACTACACATAGTGACGTCCGGTTATTTATAACATATTATAATGGTGGTTCCAAACGCGCCCCTGGTCTGAGAAGAGCCCACAACAAACTCAGCCGGGTTTTTTCCCAAATAGTAACGTGTTTCAGGAAATTTAGGAAAAATTATAAATAAATTTCGTTAGACATGTCTGTCGCAGAACCGATGGCCGTTGGGGCAGACGCATTCTGGAGTGGAGACCGCGTACCGCGTACCGTATGAGACGCCTTCCAGGCAGCCCACTAGCCAGACCGACTCAAACAGTTGGCGGAAAATAGGTGGATGAAGAAGGCGGATGACCGTAGTCTTTAGAGGACCAACAGTAGATAAAATATACAGTCTGATGGATGGATGATCTAGGCTACTTCATCAGCACGAATTTATATTAAAAATCCTTCCTTTGTGCACATAAGCTACTCAAATAATGTTTCCCTGTTTCAAATCGTCAAAGGTGACGCGTTGAGTTGGTGCGTGGAACCCTATCAATTTTTTTATATCATAGCTGCTTGATAGATGGCGTTAGTAGCAACAAATAAACAGTCCACAGACCTATTATGTATACGATTTTAGTCTACACAAGATTTATTGTTATTATTATTATTATTAATCCTGAGTAATATAATGTTTACAAATATGTATCTTGCGATACATAATACCATTTGGACACCAATAGTATACTCATGTGCCACTAGTATACTTACTATGATAACATGTAATTGATGCATAGACTTTGCCGTTCTCCATCCGATCCAGGCTATAGAACAAGTAATGATTGCCATCATCAATAGCAGTATAGCTGGGTATTCCACACTGACTCCTATGAAGTGGCGATATATGAAGAGGCGGTATAGAAGATATCCACTCATGCCGAAAAGTACCACTGCTGACATCTGTCGGAACAACAAGAAAACAACATAACTATACGGCAAAATGAAAAATAGACTTTCTATTACACCAACTCGATGTGAAGATACTAGCGCCAATGTAAAGGGAAATCGTCGCGGAAAACTTGCAATATAAATTAGCAGGGTTATGCATTGAAAACTTTCAGAAAACTGCGTGAAAAGTTGTCGTTTATTCTCCTCTATAAATAATCAAAGCGTTTACATTAAATCTGTGGAAAATTTCATCGTAATTCACAGGTAGAACACCTTACAAATAAAATAAATAAATAAGCAGTTTTGTAAATTAATGAACATAAAAATAATGATTTAGGTATTTTGAATACTTAATGTGCGAAAAAAGGAAAAATAAATCTTGCTTTGCTAGGTATCCAGTAATACGTATATAAATACTCAATTTTATGGCATCAAATAACAATAATATTGTATTAAATCCGAGTTGTTATGACAACACAAAGAGCGAAGACGCTTATTCAGCGTGTTTTCGTGTAACGGGACACATAAAAAGCCGGACATGATTTATTAAATAAAAATAGGCGAATCGAACTTACAGCGAACAAAATGTTGAAGGTCAGCACCAGGTATTTCCAGCAATTCGACGATAAAGCCATTGTTTCGGTTTTGCGCTGTGTTCACATGTCAGAGATCGCATGCAAGCCAAAACATTAACAAAGCGCGTTCGCGGCCTTTCGTTCCACCTCAGGGAGTGTTTGCAAGTATGACTGCTTGCTTCGACCGCGTTATTCACGACTGACGATGCAACGACACAGCGAATCAGCTAAACCGACATTTAAACATTTAACTATGGCCAGTATCTTTTATCTTTGCCAATATATTTTTTAGCTAACACAATGTAGGCCAGTCGTTCTTAGAAAATATTATGAGTGATTTTATCCGTTTTTAGTGCCTTATCAGTTTATCGCGGCGATAAAATATGTGTTCCGCATATACTAGGTACTACTAGGTACCTAGTAGTATGAGCTAGTATGTAGAAGGTACTTTGCATGGCGCAACGCTAATGTAACCTAGTTTTCATACGACAGAAGCTGCGTCCTCAGAGCCCGAAGATGTATTAATAGCTAATGACATTTCTATTTCTGATAACCGCTAGTCGCTACTGAGGTGAGTAGGTACGCACTGAGCTTTATTTTTGAGATTCATCAAGTTTAGTCAAACATCAAAAGGACTAGAAACCCAGAGTATTACTCTAGCGTACCTTATTTTACCCTATATATGTGTATATCTAAGTAGCGTTAAATTATCTTTGTAGTTTGTAATTAATCTCCCGCGCTAAAATGGCTGATGGCTAAAATCTATGGCGATTTGCCGGCTTGCCGAAACTCGGTCGGGAGAACATTAACTTAGTAGACTCTATAATTCTTTCTCTTAAAGATAAATTAGTAGCAGTAAGTACTAAGTACCAAGTAGGAAACAAATTGTTGTTCCGTAAAAGTTTTAACAACTTCCCTGGCCCAGTGTTGAGCGCAGTGGTCTTATAATCGGGACTTCCCGGGTTCGATCCCCGGCAAGGTCAATTGCAATTCATCATTATTGAATTTTCTCTGGTCTAGTCTGGTGGGAGGCTTCGCTAGTTACAGCTTACTATCCTACCGGCAAAGACGTGCCGCCGAGTGATTTAGCGCTCCGGTACGATGCCGTGTGGAAAGTAGAAACCGATTAGGGATATGGGTTTATACTTTATACATATAATTGAAATAAGTACCCCTAACATGTTGGCCTGCTACCATCTTAGACTGCATTATCCACGGTGAGATTGAAGTCAATGGCTAACTTGTAGTGAAATAAAAAATATACGACGTATTCAGAATGAAATTGTAGTAGCAAGTCGAATACATTATAGGTACATGAAGGAATAAAACACTTTAAAGTGAGTTTATTTAATTACTTGATCCGGCAATTGAAGACGTTTAATCAGCGTTTAACCAATTAACATACCGACTGCTTGCTCCTGTACCGGTCCGATGCTACAATAGAAACTATGTAGTTCAGTAGGTAGGTAAGTAATACTATTAAACAGTATAATATTTTCCCATAATAACCTTTATTTACATTATGGCGAATCGTACAAGAATAAAAAACTTTACATTATTATTTATTTATATATTACTAGTAACAACTTACTATCGTAGTAGTAGGCAGTAGTAAAACCCGATTGCAGCGCCCCCTATCAGGACAGTTGTGAATATAAACCATGCTGGGACCCACACAAAAAATTCCATCAAAATCGGTCCAGCCGTTCTGAAGTGATGCGCTTACATACATTCGGTACTTAATTGATTTTTTGAAGTGAGAACTTCTTTAGCCGCGTTGAGCACTTTTTGGTAGGGGGTAAATTTGTGGATGCGCGAAGACCGACATGCTCGCGAACAGCGACATGCTCGCGTTGTTACGAAGACAAAAGGTCTTAAATATAAATATACTACATTCGAAATTAAACTTTAATGACTTAGTGTTAAGGTTTATATTTTAAAAAAATATATTTACAAAAAAAATATTAAATAATATTCGTTTTGACTTTTCATCGTGCGGCCATCATCTAGATGTGGCGGGTTGCTTTGGCCAAGTACAAAGCCGACGCTGCTAACATGACCTGAAAAGGAAGGAAAGGAACAAGGTAAGTAAGAAATAAGATAAGAAAAAAACTCCGTCCATATGGATTTAGGATTTTGAAAAACCCGCGGGATTTTTTTTTCTGAGATCTAGTATAGAGTGTAGGTACTTTGACTTGGCTCAGACTTTACTTATAGTTAAAACGAGATGGACTTACGTGAGTAACATAAATCTGTCTCGTTTTAACCATGTCTTAAGTCTAAGCAAAGTCAAAGTTCGCTCTGAAGATCTCACACTATGAATTTCCGGGATAAATGGAAGTCTTTGTCCTTCTCCGGGAATGCAACTTATATTTCTCTACGAAATTTCGTCAAAATCGATTGAATAGACAGACAGACAGGCAGACGGACAGACACACTTTCGCATTTATAATATTACCTAATGTGAGTGGGGGTAAGATGAAAAATGAGAGAAGATAAAAAAAGGAAAATAGCGCCGAACATTGAGGAATTATTCAAAATCGTTGTTTACACCCTTTAGTTAGGTCCCGCCCTGCAGCCTTCATCAGTCGCTTATTGAAAACGCGCGTGCGTTACGTGGTGATTTTTGTAACGACACATTTCCCGCGAAAATTTGGGATTTTCAATCTCACCCCACTTGTTGTATCTTTTTACGCAGATAAGTTACATTGATTTTGTTTAGATATTGACAACTACATTTCAAATCTAATATACCTACACTATATAGAGTGTACTATATAAATATATTTAAAGATTTATCGTGCCTTTCACTAACCCCGGCAAAATTTCAAGGGGTAAGATGGTAATATAAATCATTCCTTCTTACCCCGCTAACAATATACATGGAAAAAGTCACCGGTTCTCGAATTGTAGTAAAATATCAATATTCAAATCATCTTAAAATTGGGTTGAAACACCTGTAATTTATTATTTTTTGTATTATATAGAAAAAATACTAATATCAGCCAATACTCAAATATAAATAAAATAAACACACTTATTATTTGCCGAATTTTTGTTAGATATAAAGTTAAGTACGGGGGAACCAATAGTTTTTTTTGTTTCTGGAAGAAAATGACTCGTAACTATTTCAGAAAATCCTTACGGGCAACTTATATCTACTGCAACTGCCATACGGAGAGTGGAGAACAAATAAATAAATAAAATAAATAAATAATAATTTATTCATGAGAATGTAGGTGATAATATAAAGTTGACATGATTACAGTTTGAGAGCCTTATACATTCTACCAATTAATGGTGTATGAAGAAATGACAATGTACGCAGCAGCTTACGAATATAATATAAGATAATATAAAGCTAGTTCGACTGATTTTCGATACCTGAGATTTATGCTTCGAGGCTTTGAAGTGTTTTGTTAAATGGTTAATTATGTGTTATTTTTGTATTTTTAAAAATATACTAAAAATTAAACGTTTTTATTTTTATATTGGAAAACGTGAACCTGATTTTTTTAAAATATCAACAAAATATTTGAGAACCTCAGGCTGTCTGCCTTTTTACGGGGTAAGATGGATATATATTTTTGATGAATTATTATTTTTTGCATTAAGCAAAGCAATTTTTGAATTTCAGATACTTTCAAGCTAGGTCGTAGAAGCCGGGAGTTTATTTATCATCACGAATGCATAATCACCATAAATATGATTCTAGTCACTATATCAATCTTACCCCACTGTAGTTCCATCTTTCCCCTGAATTTTTTTTTCTGATGTGCAAACTTATTAACCTTTTTTTTAATCAAACAATGTTTGAAACTGATTTCTGTCAGCTCTAGTATAATATTTGTACTAAGTATACTTTTTCACTCAAAACAAAATTATTAGCATTTAACATAAAACTCTATACTTTACAACAGTTTCAAATCAACACTATTTATCTCACCAAAAAACCATTTTGACTTGCCCCCACTCACCTTACTATGGATACTGACTGCCACACCCCTACCAGGGGTTAATATACTGCTGCCATCTTACCACACAATAAGTAATAACTAATAATTAATAATACTTCTACAAAATTAATTATTTATAACTAGCTGATGCTCGCGGCTACGTCCGCGTGATATAAGATTATTTTCATTGCCTTAAAAAATGGATCCATCCTTCCATACTAATTATCAATTACAAATTATCAATGCGAAAGTGTGTCTGTCTGTCTGTTGGCTACGCTTTTCCGGCCCCTCTTCAACCGATTTTGACGAAATTTGGTATTGAGGTAGGTTGTATCCCGGAAAAGGACATAGGCAGTATCCCGGAAAATTTCCCGGTTCCCGAAAAAGAAAAAGTTCCCGCGAGAATCAAAAATCCTTAATCCCCGCGGAATCTAGTCTGTAAATCTAATATTAGTAACAATGGCTAAAGATTATCATTATTGATTTTTGTTTCTTTTTTTTATCTTTTATCCTTTCTTAGCAAAGTTATTAATTCCAATAAAGGACTATTACATTATTTAGTAAGTAGGTAATATGTACTTATTTGGATTTTGCTAGTGACAAATGATAAATTATTTATTTCAGGTAATAGGTGCATGTGATCAAAACAAAAATACAAAAATGTTTGTGACTTCTGAACGTCACAAACGTCAGAATTCCACGCAATTAAAAATCCAAGTATACATAACTGCATCGTTGGGCCAGTGGTTAGCATGTCCCGGGTTCGATCCCCGGGTCAGGCCATAGTTAATCAAGTATTGGGTTTTTCTGACCAGAAATTCTCAGTACTACCTGTACCTACTATTACTTATATTCTGTGGTTAGGAAGTTGGCGGTGTTTCACCCCGTGCCTCAGAGAGCACGTAAAGTCGTCGGTCCTGCGCCTAATCTCTCTCCGGTCATGTCGGATTTTTCGTCCCATCGGGCTATGAAAGTAAGGAAATAAAGAGTGCACCTATGTTTGCGCACAGACTTTGGCACATATAATATAATCCCCGGCGCCGATGGGTAACATAAATCATTATATTTTATTCCATATTCACCATATTATATTATGGTGGAATTCGGTCGGAAAAACATTCATTTGTCTGCATATCATACTGCATACTTCACCAAGTGAAATCGCAGTCAAGTCACTTATAGTAGAATAAAAAATTAAAAAAAGATACCTGTAAACAAACTAAGCCAATAGCAGCGCCTAGGATAGCAGTCATCTCGGGCAAGCAACCGTTGTCATATGCTTCGTCTGGTGTGCATTTTTCTACCTCTGCGGGGCAGCAAGACTTGACCAACACTGAGAGGCTTTTACCATACACACTGTAGTCTGACTTGTCATATACGCCGCAACAGTTAAACTGAAAATTAATTCATCATCACTTCAACATGACTTCAACATATTGAAGGCTCACTACTGAGCACGAGTCTCGTCTCAGAAGGCTCAGAAGGGCTGGAATCCAGAGCCGTAGAGCCAGTTTAAAAAAAAATCTCGTCTCAGAATAATAAGGCTGCAGTCAGCGCTTTTTTTGAGAAGAAGTGAACTCGCGACAAAGATGCAGGTTATATTTAATTTCTAACGCACATACTCGTAACTCCGAAAATATCTATATTTAAAATTATTATTTTGATATCTTGATTTTCGGTTCTTCTAACTATGTGCCCCGCCCATTGCCACTTCAGCTTCGCAACACGTCGAGCAATGTCGGTTACTTTAGTTCTTCTGCGGATCTCCTCATTTCTGATTTGATCGCGCAAAGAAACCCCGAGCATTGCTCTCTCCATCGCCCGCTGAGTGATCCTGAGCTTTCTTATGAGGCCCATAGTTAGCGACCAAGTCTCGCAACCGTATGTCATCACTGGCAACACGCACTGTTCGAAGACTTTTGTCTTCAGGCACTGAGGAATCTTGGACGAGAAGACATCTCGAAGCTTCCCGAACGCTGCCCAGCCGAGTTGGATTCGGCGACTCACCTCTTTCTCGAAATTG
Source organism: Erebia aethiops (assembly GCA_923060345.2). Classification (NCBI taxonomy): domain Eukaryota; kingdom Metazoa; phylum Arthropoda; class Insecta; order Lepidoptera; family Nymphalidae; genus Erebia; species Erebia aethiops. The sequence goes on along the minus strand of OV281091.1, from coordinate 16,318,682 downwards.
GACCTACCTAGCTGGACCACGTGTCCCAGGTATATATACTCGTCTACAATTTCGAGTGCAGAGCTCCCAACAATGACTGGGTGGAGCGGAACATGAGCATTAGACATGATTTTCGTCTTACTCATGTTCATTTTAAGGCCCACCTGTTGGGAAACTCTGCTGAGGTCATTGAGCATTGCATTAAGGTCACCCAGAGTCTCTGCCATGATGACTATATCATCGGCAAACCGAAGGTGAGTGATGTACTCGCCATTGATGTTGATGCCAAATCCGTTCCAATCCAGAAGCTTAAAGACGTCTTCCAACGCAGCGGTAAAGAGCTTCGGGGAGATTACATCTCCCTGTCGCACTCCCCGCTGCAGTTGGATTGGCCTTGTAGCCTGGTCCTGTATACGAACTGACATTGTGGCGTTTTCGTACAAACACTTCAGCACTTGGATATACCGGTAGTCTATCCGGCATCTCTGCAGTGACCTCAACACAGCCCAAGTTTCCACCGAATCGAAGGCTTTCTCATAGTCCACAAACGCTAAGCATAGTGGCCGGTTATACTCTTCAGTCTTCTGTATAATCTGCCGCAGCGTGTGAATGTGGTCTATGGTACTAAAGCCTTTTCGGAATCCGGCTTGTTCGGGAGGCTGGAAGTCGTCGAACCTACGAGCGAGACGATTCGTTATGACCCTCGAGAACAACTTATAGACATGGCTGAGCAGCGAGATGGGTCTGTAATTCTTCAGCAAGGTATTGTCTCCCTTTTTGAAGAATAGAACCACCACGCTCCTGTGCCATGCCTGTGGCGTTAAGCCCTCGTGAATGACGGAATTGAACAATCGCTGAAGGACCTTAAGTATCGGTTTTCCACCCGCTTTCAGGAGTTCTGCTGTGATTCCGTCCTCACCTGGCGCCTTGTTGTTCTTGAGTTGCTTGAGAGCCATACTAATCTCGTAGAGGCTGACATCCGGGATATCTTCAGTATAGTGTCGGGTCAATTTGGCTCTGGGATCTCTAGCCAAATCCTCAACAGGCTTTTGTGTTGTGGTGTATAACTGTCCATAGAACTTTTCCACCTCTCCCAAGATCTCAGGTTTGGATGAGATGAGACTACCATCATCAGTTTTTAGTCGCGTCAGCTGGCTCTGTCCGATAGACAGATCTCTTGCGAATACTTTAGAGCCCTTGTTACGCTCGATGGTATCTTGAATGTATTTAGTATTGAAGTTTCGCAAGTCGCGCGTTTGCGCTTTAGAGATCTGCCTATTAATCTGCCGGTAAGCAGACGCGTCTGCTGAAGACTGTAGTCCCATCTCTGCTCTCTCATCCATAAGTTTGAGAGTGTGGTCTGAAAAAATTTTGGTTCTTTTTGGACGGTGGGTCTTAAAGAATTTGGACCCTACCGTCTGGACAGTTTCCACCAGCCTGTTGTTTAGATCGTCCACAGACTCGCAATCTGCTAGGCAATCGAACCGGTTCTGCAGTTCCAGTTGAAAGCTTTCGGGGTTTTGAATTTGAGCACGAGAAGGTCGGAGAGTAGACTTCACCAGTCTGGCCCTTTCCAGCTTAATGTTAAGATTCAATGTGCCTCTTACCATGCGGTGATCACTTCCGGTTTTTACCCTGTTGATCACAGAGACATCATTGAATATTTGCCGCCTGGTCGACATGATGAAGTCAATCTCATTTCTCGTGGAACCATCAGGGCTTATCCAAGTCCACTTTCTGTGTGGAGGCTTCCTGAAGAAGGAGTTCATCATAAAGAGGCCCTCCCTCTCCATGAAGTCGGCCAGCATTTGGCCCCTGTGGTTCCTCCGCCCATATCCAAATTGCCCCACTCTCAACTCTGCACCGCTTCGTTCACCCAGCCTTGCGTTAAAATCCCCCATCACAACATTGTAGTAGGATCTAGAGGTATGTATGGCTCTTGAGATATCCTCATACAATACCTCCACCTCCTCGTCGGGTTGTGCCGATGTCGGTGCGTAGACCTGTATGACCTTCAGCGAATACCGTTTGGTAATTCTGAGTATAAGGTACGCTACCCTGCTCGACACACTCTCGACTTGAACAACATTATTGACGAGGGACTTGTGGACGATGAATCCGACACCACCCTGGGACTGCTGGTCGCCCTCCCGGTAGTAAAGCAAGTTGCCGGATTTGAGGATTATCGAGTCCTCCCCCTCTCTTCGGACTTCAGACAATCCTATAATATCCCAACGCAACTTGCTTACTGCTTCTTCCAGCTCGATGATCTTCTCGTCGGTCCTCAAAGTGCGTGCGTTATATGTTGCCAGGTCTAGTCGTCGGGGTTGGCAGCGGAATCTCTGCCGGAGATTCTTCGCACCCCCTGCCCCGCCGTTACCATGGCTGGGGTCCCAAAGTGCTGGAGTGGCGACCACGCACGGGAAAGCGCAGCGTTGGTAGACCCCCTACTCGCTGGACAGACGACATCAGGCGAGTTGCAGGGAGCCGCTGGTTCCAGGCGGCGCAAGACCGAGGCGTGTGGAAATCCTTGCAAGAGGCCTATGTCCAGCAGTGGACGTCTATCGGTTGATAATGATGATGATGATGATGATCTTGATTTTAATATTTTTTTTTAAATCTTATTTAAATTGTTTCATTCCTAAGAGCGTTAGACAAGCTTTTATAATATTTTTCTCATAAAAATAACACATTCTTTTTGTTTCATTATATGTATAAAAAGAAAAATAATGTACTTAGAACAAAGTGAAAAATAACAAAATAACAAACGGGAATCTCTTCTGAGGTCTTTCCAAAATTGCTCCTATGAAAAATAATAGCTTTTTAAATTTTTTAAATAAATAGGAAGATTTGCTTCCTCGTTTCTAATCCGAACCGCTAGGATATGGAATGCCCTTCCGGCTTCCGTTTTCTCCTCCTCTTTTAATATAGGTACCTTCAAATCAAGAGTGAATAGGCATCTTCTAGGCAAGCGTGCTCCACCTTAGGCTGCATCACCTCTTGCATGCAAGTCTGATTGCAGCCAAGCGCTAGCCTATATGTATATTAAAAAAAAAAAAAAAAACTCCAAAAAAGGAAAGAGATCTCAGATTTGTTATTTAACAATTATCGCACTTGCAATGTTCATGTTCAAGTAGTAGGTATGATATTATAGAGTCAAGTAGAATGGCTTTTAGTCCCGTGGTAAACACTTTACTTTTCACTTCGATTGCGAGAAATAAAATACTTAGTTACCTAAATAACGATTTTTAATAATTTCGTTACCTTTCTGTTACATTTTCATATTAGGAGTAAGATCTTTATTTTCACTTGATGATATAGTCACATTCACTTTACCTGCCTTCACTTATTACGTATTGTGCATCGCAATTGATTAATTACAGTTCCGGGAGGTAAATTTCTTCCTCTTTTTGAATCTTATTTCAAATTTGAAAAATGTCATATAGCTCTTGAGATATTTGCAAAATAGTAACTAGTAAAATGTTAGTAACTTTTGCAATTTTGCAAGCGGCTCTTGAATATTTTTCTAAAATCATCTACACGCTAGTCCAAATCAAAATAATGACATCTCGATCATATTTTTCGGGGGCGGAGAAAAAAGTTTGACCCAAAAAGCACTTGTTGACTAGACTATAGGTAGGTACCTACCTGTTCCTGTGCGTTGAGAAAATCAATAAATTGGCTCTTTCGAAGTTTATCATAAAACGCTGAATAGACTTCTTCCGTTGCGTTTTGAGGAGAGATAGATACATCAGGCCATGCGGTATTTAAGTTTACTTGCATATATTTTCCGAAAAATATGTAAACAAGCACTCCCAGTATCACTTGCAGGATGATTACCACAAACAGTATGATTGCGTACTGAAACAAACTATAGATTGGTACAAGTACTGTTATAAATGCGAAAGTTTGGATGGATGCATATGGATGGATGTTTGTTAGTACTCAATCACGCCAGAACGGCTAAACGGATCTAACGCTTTTTTCTCGATAGATTGTTAAGCCGGCAAGAAAGCAGTTGCTTTCCAAATTCAACCAACAGGAGTCGGGTTCGGGCTAATTTATTTGCAAAGAAATCTGTCACTTTCAGCTGGAGCAGGTAGGTGACCCGACACGGCCCACGGCTGAAACCTCCCGAACAGACCAGACCGACGACCTCCGTGGCGCAGTGTGTAGCGCTGTTGCCTTAACGTGCGGAGGTCCTGGGTTCGATCCCCGGCAGGGTCAATTTGGAAATTTATAATTTCTGAATTTTCCCTGGTCTGGCCTGGTGGGAGGCTTCGGCCGTGGCTAGTTACCACCCTACCGGCAAAGACATGCCGCCAAACGATTTAGCGTTTCGGTGCGATGCCGTGTAGAAACCGAAGGGGTATGGGTTTATAAAACTGCCATGCCCCTAACACATTAGCCAGCTACCATGTTAGACTGCATCATAACTTACCATCAGGTGAGAATGAGATCGCAGTCAAGGGCTAGCTTGTAGCGGATAAAAAAGTCATTTTTATTAAGGACCAGATGGTGCCCGTGACTTTAGCCTTACCTTAAACCGTAGCCTTTGTTCTTCCCCGGGATGTAACCTACCTCCATCATCAAATCTTATTTCATCAAATTGGTTGAAATGATGGGCCGTTAAAGCGTAGCAGACAGACAGGTAGGACAGACACACTTTCGCATTTATATGTACTTATTAGTACTGGATGATGCCCGCGACTTCGTCCGCGTGGATTAATATTTTTTGATTCCCGCGGGAACTCTTGAATTTTGTAAGTATGTTTACCATAACTAGTGCACAGTAGGTCTCTTTGGAAGCACCGTAGCAACCCAGAATACATATTAAGAACATGATTAAGCCAACAACGAACATCTTCCAGGGCATACTACCGATAACCTGGTCTCCCATCGGCAGCAGCTCAATCAGCACCGACCACTTGAACGAGACACCTACACCGAGTCCAATCAATAGCAGGCTGAAAATCTGTAACCGTCAGGAAAAAATAGAATTATAAATTTCTTTCACTGCATAGGCCCTGTGTAGCGTAAAAGGGGGTTTTATAAAAGCAGTGTATCCATCAAACGGTGACATAATGTATGCTTGTAAAAATAATAATTATGCTGTTTTCAAGACCTTTAAGCAGCCATTGACGCATCTCAAGACAAAAAATCTCTGCATTGAAATTTATTTTAAACATACCTCTTAGTTTACCTTTTAAAGCAATTTTTCTCCTTAAGGTGGATGACAAGGGTCTGCCCGCGAAATTCAAATTTAATCTGGTTTTTCACAATTTGTAAACTAATACGACAAAGTAGGCTTATGGCATTCAAATTGCGAGCCTAGGAATATCATCTTCACAGGTTTATATAAAAATCTTTACTTGAAAGTGTCCAGTTTAAGAAATTAGTCAAAATAATGAGTTTGACGTGAGTTACTCACAAATTAGTCATTATTTTGACTAATTTCTTAAACTGGGCACTTTCAAGTAAAGATTTTTATATAAACCTGTGAAGATGATATTCCTAGGCTCGCAATTCTTCACAGGTTTATATAAAAATCTTTACTTGAAAGTGCCCAGTTTAAGGAATTAGTCAAAATAATGACTAATTTGTGAGTAACTCACGTCAAACTCATTATTTTGACTAATTTCTTAAACTGGACAAGTACTTTTTTTTTATATAAAAATCTTTACTTGAAAAGTAAAGATTTTTATATAAACCTGTGAAGATGATATTCCTAGGCTCGCAATTTGAATGCCATAAGCCTACTTTGTCGTATTAGTTTACAAATTGTGAAAAACCAAATTAAATTTGAATTTCGCGGGCAGACCCTTGTCATCCACCTTAATGAAACCAATAATTTCCTCTAGAAATATAAGATAAAATTCATATTTCTAAATCAAACACATTGTCGGTTTAATTTCTATTGAAAAGTAAATATTTATTTTTTTACAAATGATTTCTTGCATTTTTTGCGACATGCGCTTGCTCGATTTCACCCCCGCGCGCCTGTGTTTTCAGCACGTGAGCTCACAGCGCCTGAGTGTGCAATGCCACAATGCCCCAAGGGGTCGATATTGGTTGTCCGGAAGTCGACATAAAAAAATTGGCAGGCATAGGGACTGTCTATAGTGCCTGAGTGAAAACGAATATAAATCTATGAAATTAGCTGAATAGCATTTACCAATATACGAAATATTGTAGGAAGTTTTTATGTTTCGCACAATTTTTCCTTTACCTACATACTTAAATTATAATTAATATAGCACATAAACAAACAACCCGGCTTTGCGCGGGTGGTCTTACCTCCTGCCTGCCTACCTGGCGGATTTATTTATTAACCGACTTTCAAAAAAGGAGGAGGTTCTCAAATCTCAATTCGGCGCGTATCTTTTTTTTAAGGCGAGTCACCTCAGCTCAGCGGTGAAAACTGGTTTGCTAGATCAAATTTTTTCGGTATTTACTATTAAATAACGGTCTTACAAAAAATATCTGATACACTTAAAGATATTGTCTAAAGAATGTGCTAATTTGTTACACGATAGGATGTACTTTACTCGATCAAAAAAAATCTTGAAAAAGGCTAAACTAAAAGTTTAAAACGAATTTTTTATTAATAAAATGTTCGACTTTGCTCATAATTTTTATATGGATAAATTTCTCTTGAAGTATTAATGAGAACCTGCTAAACTTTGTTTCAAACTGAAGTCCTATATTTATTTAATTCAAATTAATCCCAGAACTTGAACGTTGCCAAGCGGTTTCAGAATATACCGCGCTGCCCGCTTCCCCGCCAGTCTCTACGAGAAACGTACCGCGAGACGCGCGGGCGGCACCCCACACCTCACCTCCTAAAATCTTGCAGATGACTCGCCTTAAAATGTATACACCGATTTGAATATTTTTTTCAGTGGTTAGAGGAAGCTCGCGAGGTGGTCCCATAAAAAATTCTGACTCCAAACCCTCAATCCTGATGCAGCAGGGTACAGAAATCCTCAAAAATAGGGAGTTAGTAGTTGATGTAGAATTTTAGTAAGTAATGACCGAGATACGTAAAGTCGCCCCATCAAACGATAGTTCGAAATTAGAATTTCATTTGGACTGATGCCGTAAGTGCACAAATATGGCACTAATCATTTGACTTAGGAAATATTAGTGACTTATCGTCAATCTTATCGTAAACAGGGATGCCGTTGCTGCCGTCACTCATTAAGAGTGGTAGTGAATTCTCCAAGCATAATAATATAAACTGTCACACTCACCATGAATACCAGGTTAAAGACTATCAGCATATATTTCATAAAGTTCGCTCCATTCATCATACGGCCCATGTTGGTTATGCACACACAGTAAGCTGATATCTACCAGCTTCACGGGTAGAAGTTCAACTGTTGAACTGCTGTTTATCTACCTCTTAAATAACTCCGAAGTATAGGTACTTATTTTAAAAAAATCACTTGTTTTTTAACGGAGATGCTATCACCAACCTGCTAGTTATGCAGCGAAACAAAAGAGCAATACAACGCTATGGGAGATCGTTATATTCAATATGTTTCCTATCAAATAATATGTATTGGTGGTTTTCCTGCTTTAAATATAGAAAATAGTGCGCAAAACCCAATTTATCGTATATATACCTACCTCACTTTAAAAAATGATATAATAAGTGCTGTAACCTAAGTAGAAATAGTACCTATGCTTTCTGATAGCATTATCAGAAAGCATAAGGTAAGAAGGTACTTTGTCTTGAATACAAATCTATCTGAAATCTGCATGCACTGGCATGAGAAGATCTTCTTGAAATCTCCAAATGTTAGAGATCTTGTAACTTTAAATAGGTATATGCTAGATATAGTCGGTACCTATATACCTAATGTTAGGACACCGAGCAAAAAATTGTTGACCGTGGATTCATTCATCTATCCTGAATCTTTTTCAATTCTTAATTTTCATATTTAATAGGTTTAAATAATAATAATATCATATATTTATTCACTAAAGGTCCAACGTGGACGAAGCTTACGCAAGCCTGAGTCCCCGTATTCAGCCGTATTTTCAACCCTCTGGGAAATTATAAATATTGGCCCTACAGTTCCAAGAGGAAGAACTTTTTTTGGGAAATTTCCTCCTCTTTTTAACCTTTTTTCAAACTTGAGAAATATCAAATAATTTTTGAGATATTGGCAAGAAACCAAACCCCATTTTTTTCAGTTAATTGTTAATAACTTTGCAACTTTTGCAAGCGGGTCTTGAATTTTGTTCGAAAATGATCTACACGCTATTCCGATTCGAATGATAGGTACCTTATTCATATTTTTCATAGGTGGAGAAAAAAGTTTGACCCAAAAAGCACTTGTTGACTAGAATAATATTAGCTATTAGGTACATTATATTAACTCAGATGTTAAGTAACTATCAATTTAAAATTAGTCATTTTATTTAATTTTTAAAGCACACATGTAACTAAGATGTATGTAATAAGTAACTCAATAAAACTCGCAGAGACACAAATCTTTCACCAGTGCACCAGGCAGCGTCTCGATTGGAACAATCTTCGTGATTTTCCTTAATTCTTCTTCTAAGTCTAAACTGATCGGACCAGCTTGTTTCGCAGTTCGCAGCATCGTCCTTGCTTTATCAATATTCCGATCAGACATTGCTAGTATTGCTAAAAAGGCCCACCCATCTGCTAGCAATGGTTCCGTCTTCACTGCCGCTGCCGCCCATCTTTCGGCTAACTTCTCTTCCCCAATCTTTGCATATACGCGACTGGTGACTAAGGCCGTATGAGGCGATGGAGCAACTTTATGAGCACGTGCGGCGCGTTGTAAAGCCTCTGATGGATCGCTTTTGAGCACACCTAAGGCTCCTCGATAAAGTAACAGCGGACAGCTTTCAGCTCCTGCCCGATCGGCTTCTAAAAGCGCACTGTTACATTTACCATCCCACCCTCGGAGGCAAGTCAAACAAACTGCTCTCATTTGAGACATTATTGCAGATGGACCGTAAATCTTTATCCCTTGCTCAGTAAGTTCTAAAGCCTTTTCCAATTCACGTTGTAATATAAGCGAAGCAGCTCTTATATAAAAAATATCAACGGTCAATTTATTTTTAAAGCCATACCGCGATCCTCGGGTCATACAACCTTCCTCGACACATTGAAGAAGTCTTTCGCTGAATTTGTAACATCTCAAGCATAGAAAAAATGCTGAAGCGAGCAACATAGGATTTTCGATGTTTAGTGTGGCAGGTATCCAAAAAGTTTCTTCTTCTCCACTCGTTTCCACCCATCGTTGCAGAAACTTTCTCCATTCTCTAGGTAACTCGTACGCTTTGCGCATCTTTCGAGCTGCTACGAAAGCTGCGCAAGTATTCAGATGGTAATGGTGTAATGCATGCATAGCTGCCCAGCCGACTGCTCCCATAGTGCCATCTGAAGTATCACCCTTAACAGCAATGCGAAAGGCCGCGACTGCTATTTCATAAGATTCTTCTTTATCATACTGTATGCCTCCAAACGTCCATAACAAGTATCGATTTCTAGTTTGCGTACTTAAAGCTTGCAGAAGATAACTACGCGCTTCAGGATCTTTTTTTTCTTCCAAACAACGGAGAACCTTTGAGAGCAACACCCTTGGATGATGAGAAGCAGCTGATAAATTCTTTTTAATATGCTGCTCTGCGATCCTCGTGTCTCCAGCTAAACGACTTCTTACGGCAGCAACGCGTGAAGAACAACGTGGGGGTGGCGGTTGCGGTGCAAATGAAGCCGTCACAGCACGTCGACTAGCCGCGTGCTGTGCAGTGACGGTATCTTGCCATTCAAGAAATGAACACTTTCCTGGCGGAAACTGTTTTACTAGAGACCGCATTCTGGAAAGAAGACGATTAGCTGCTGTTCGCTTTATGCTTTGATTCATTTGTACTTTTCCCCTACAGGCAAGACCACTTAACTCTTTATGTACAGTCAAAGCTCCACCTTCTTTCCTTATACGTCTCACGTCGAGCGGGGTTTCGTCAGGCACGGCATCAACATACAACTCATTCATAGGCGCAGCATAACCTTCTGGAGGAGGAAAACCTAACACTTCAAAAAGCGTCGCAATTTTAGCTTTAGCAGATAAAGGCTCAAACAAATCAAATCTCATTACGATATAAGCAGCATGTCCAGAATCATCTACAACAAAATCAGTATCTCGAGCACTAACAACTTTAGCACTAGTCGGAGGTAGTTCCAATAAAGCCCCGGTGCCTTCTGGCAAATTAGATTCGCTGTAGAAAAGAAGTCTCGCGCAGACAGTAACACCATATTGTCCAGGCTCCAACAATACTCCCGCATCGACAAATGCCATGTACCGACCTCTTACGTCAATTTTTCCAACTTTAGGTACGCCTGCAATTTCAATTAGAAACGGAGACGTTATTCTTTCGCGTAGCTCTCCAGAATCAACTAACACACGTGTCATAGAATTCCAATAAACTGAAGTGCAAGTATCAGTTACCATCAGTTCCAAATCGTCAGGGACAAATTTATCTTCACGTGGAACATTAAATGCTGAATTGGCTGCTAAACCACCATTACACGCAGAAGCCCACACAACCTTTATGGCGCTCGAAGTACTTAGGGACATGCCAAAATGTGCGGCTGGAGGACTGCAGATATCATTTAATCCTATTGCACTTAGATAAACAGTTCCTTCTCTGGCTACTGGAAAACAATGGCCAGAAATCATAGTTAATGTTAAAGGAATTTTATCGTTTTCCATTTCGCCCTCAGTTTTTGCAGATACTTCTACTGCACAACCTGTGGTTAAACCTGTAACGACATTAATCAACCGCACTTTTGTAAATAGTTCTTTCTCGCCCAAAACCAATGGGAACAAATCAGCGGTGGCGCCAGCTCGATTGTCAGGACAGAGAAGAGGATCTGCATCTTTTGCTCCTTTACCACCAACAAGACGAACGAGAAAAATTAAAGGTCGTTCAGCCAATAAGCTTTGATAATACGGTTGTTTCAAATCCACTGGAAAACTATCATATGGTATAGTAAGATTTTTCAGCCACTTAGTTTCAATAATAATTTGTCCATTAAATATGACCAAAAAATTCCAGTCTCCAGGACCAAATCCATCTCCCTTTAAAACGAAAGACAAGCTCACGGGACGTGGTGAACTGAATTCTTTGTCGCTACCAGCACTCAATTTATCTGTAACTGCAGATTTCTGCGCTTTTGGAGGCATTTTGCTTTTTACCAGGTTTTTACACAGATTTTTAGCTGCTAATGTAAAACCACAGAACTAAATATTACCTATTAAAGCTAAGCGTCCACATGTCCGCATCGTAAGCATCGGACGCATCGCATCAAACGGATCGTAGTATTCTTTGTATAGAAAGTCACACAACTTCACAAGTGCGTCCACTAATCCACACCGTACGGATCGCTGGAATCTGCTCATCGGCAATGCCGATACCGATGCTCCGAGAGGCAACTTTTGCGATGCGTGCTGATGACGTCATACGGAATTCTGACCCTCGCCCCGGCGCTCGCTCCACATCGTCCGAAAAATTACATTTGACGATCGTCCTATCCACATGCGTCTCACAGACACATTTCGCACGTACGCTCACTACAAAAATCCGAATGAAGTGGGGTCGGCAATCCGATTGCTGGTAGTTGCGTCGGTAAATCAGATTGCTGGTAGTTGCGTCGGCAAATCCGATGGCTGTCGATGAGCTGGACGCATTGTGAAAAATTCATCCGTTTGATGCGATGCGTCCAATGCTTAGGTACGATGCGGACATACAAGTGGCTGATTCTGTATAACACAATCTTTAAACTAAACTAAAATGGCTGCATTAAATCTAGTTCTGTCCCTTTCCGTAGGAAGTATTATGAAAGGGTTAGCAATATCTGTAATGCTCTAATTTTAGTTTAGTTTAGAGATTGTGCACTACAGAATCAGCCCCAGTGGACGCTTAGCTTAATCTAGAAAGCTGTCAAATGTTTGTGCTCCGCATGCCAAAACAAGGCCCAAAGGATTTTTGGTTTCCTTAATCATTGTTATAAAGGTTTGGCAAAATAAAGCTGCCGTGGCTACGGCAAAAACGTCATAAAACCTTTGTGCATAAGACGGAACTTTTTTTTAATATTCCTGGCACTCCCGACAACACTCTAGAAAGCCGTCAAAATAATATGTCTGTGCTCTTGTCTCTTTATTATATATCTGTGCTCTTTAGCAAGCATGCCGTGAGCCTCTAACCACAGAGACACCACACCACAGAGTACTTAACCACACTCAAAAACAGACTAAATTAATTATCTATGGTAATCTAGCAATTTAAATAAAAAAAGCCACTTACCAGTCTTCCAAAAATAAATAGTTCCTTTTTAGCATGTTGTTGCCAAGCCGAGCCTTTCACAAAGTGGGTATTACTTTGTTAAAGGCTCAAAGAACTAGTTTTACGCCCCTGGAACCCAGTGCCGTAAAGCTAGTTAAAAAAACAATATCATCAATGAGCTTACTCTCTATGGCAATACCTCAACTGACCAGAACACGACCAGAAGGACTCAGAAGAACTAGAATCCAGAGCCGTTAAACCAGTTAAATAAATAAAAAAATGACCAGAAAGACTAGAATCCAGAGCTGTAAAACCAGTTAAATAAAAAAATTGTCAATGTCATCGAATGTCATTTCAATCTGAGTTTCATCTTTTTTTTCTCTAATCTAAGGTTTCATTCATTCTCGTTTGACGTTTATCCTGCTTACTTGTCTCTGTAGTCTGTTGTTTCGTTTGCCAAATAAATGCCATCACCAGAAAAAGAAGTTTGCCATGCTAATGTTTACAATTTTATTTTTCCCAGAGAGACAAGCTAACCAGATTTTTCCGTAAATTCGGGCCGTAAAGGACCTATTTTATTTTACAAAGAATTCGCTGTTAAAAATTAACTTATTTCAAGTTTCTAATACCTATAAGTTGTACTAATACTACTATGTTTAACGATGTATACGTTACTCCACGGGTTTTATAAATATGTTGTTCAAAAAGACGAATACTTTGTGTTGATATTAGGCCTTGACAATGCGGGGAAAACGGTAAATACTACAACTTTCTTAAATTACTAATATTCTCAGGATTGCTAAATACATATTTTAGGCACGTTTATAAAAGAAGAAACTGAGAATCTGGCGTAACGGTGAATCATCGTCACTGGGTACAGAAAATTGAGATTTGGCATGAGAGTTCTTTCTATACCGCAGATTGTAGAGTTAGACCCACACTCTAAAGTGAGTTTCAGAAGTACCAGCAGGATCTTGTTATACATAAATCCATGTGAAGTCACGATCATAAGAGAAAAATAATACAAGGCATGTTTCGAGATTACTTCTGTTTAGAGTCAATGGAAACGGTGTGTGAAGTTCTAGACTAACTTCTAACTGTAGGCTCTAGCTATTATTCATTCTAATCAGAGAGGAAGATCAGAACTCTAGATATTGAAATGTACAACTAATTAAAACAATAATATAAAGTTCTAAATCTCAACTACAACTTTATATCAAAATACTGCTACCTACATAGAATACAGATGGATAGTTCATACTTTTTTTACAGTCATAAACTATCATCAGGATTCATTTTTCAAATATCCTGTGAGAACTCAATGTTTTTCAAATTAAAAAAACAACTTTTTCTCTATACCACATTGCAACAGAGTTTTTAAGCATATGGATCATGAGAAAGTAACAACCAGAAGCATTTTTGCATTTATAAAATTTGATTTTGTATGGAATCTCCACAGTCATTATGAGACTTCCTGAGTTTTCTTTCTAGATTGAATAATGATTGAATAGAACAAACTCTTACATAAGCCAAACAGAAAGACTCATCATAACCCGAAAAATCTGCATCAATCATGGTTACAATCTCAATTGCTGTGATTGACTTAATTTTATAGTTCTTGCTGTGACAATGGATTTTGGCCAATAGCTGCTAGCTGATCAGCAATTGATTGCAATTGTTATACTGTAACCATAATTTTACAGTAATAGGACCCCTGGAATTACTTATTGTTTAATGACAAATTACTATATAATTATTTGTTTCAGACATATCTGGAAGCTGCTAAAACAAAATACAATAAAAAGTATAAAGCGATGAACCCCAGTCGTATTACAACCACAGTAGGGTTAAATATAGGTAAAATAGATGTAGAAGGAGTTAGACTTAATTTTTGGGACCTTGGCGGACAACAGGAACTTCAATCATTGTGGGATAAAGTAAGTTTATACATTGAGATTCCCTACAAACAAATATATAACTATAAAAAAAAAATCAAAATTCAAATGTTTTTATTCAAATAGACTTTTTACAAGTGCTTATGAATAGTCGAATGAATCTACCACTGGTTCGGAATGCCGTTCCTACCGAGAAGAACCAGCAAGAAACTCGGTGGTTGCTCTTTTGAAATAACAAAACTATATGATGCCTGACCTACAATTATGTGATGTATGCACTCTTTGACTTTCTGAATAAAAAGCTTATGTCACCCTTTAGGTATCCAACTATACTCATGCAAAAAACCAGTAGCAGACAAACCAATAATCAAACACAGTTTCGCATTTATAATATTTGTAGTGATCTTGTACGAAGTGGTTAATTTGTGCAAAGGTGTGACATAATCTGTCTTCACTGGTGTGATCCACTTTAGGCTGCATAACCACTTCTAAGCACGTTTAATTGCAGCAAATTTCTATATAAATAAATAAGGAATAAGTACTTACTTTTATGAAAATAATATGACTTATTACATATAACATGTTTCATGAAAAAAAACTTTGAATTGAAGTTGAATCGATCAACTTCTTGTCAATATAAAGTGCGATAGCAGGGGGTATCTAATCTGATGCGTGTTTGGTTCATCTTTCAAGCTTCTGTTTCCCATGCAGTCATCAGACCTCTATTTACTTATCTAAAACCAATTGTGATATTCTTTTGTTTTCCAGTACTATGCTGAATGCCATGGTGTTATTTATATTGTGGACTCTTCGGATAGAGAAAGGGTGTCAGAGTCAAAAGAAACTTTTGGTAAGTATCTGTTTAAGTAAGTATATAAGTGCTGTGAGAGCATAGCGGACAGACAGACACTTTCGCTATTAATGTTAGTATGGATTATGCAATAAACAGTTTCCTCTGTTCTAGACAGGATGATCGCGTCGGAGCATCTATCCGGGGTCCCTTTATTGGTGCTAGCAAATAAACAAGACATTCCAGACTGCATGGGTGTGCACACAGTCAAACCAATCTTCAACCAAAACGCACACTTGATAGGCGCTAGAGACATTATGCTGATGGCTACTTCTGCTTTGACTGGGTAAACATTCTATCTTGGTTTCTTTTCGAAATTTATGTTATCAGTTATACAGTATAGCTGACGCCTGCGACTTCCTCGGTGTGGATTGAGGTTTTTTGGTTCGTGCTGGAAATTCTTTATTTTGTGGGATAAAAGTAGCCTATCTCTGTGACAAATTTCGTCCAGATCCGTTTTGGCGTGATTGAGTAACAAACATCCATCCATCCATACTTTTGCATTTATAATATTAGTATAGATATATAGTCTTATCAATGTGAAATTAAGAATTATATGTGGTAGAATCCATGGAAGGGGCAGAAATTTTGACTTCATTGTTGGGTTCAAGTCATTACAGTTTTTTTTGTTTTAGCATGGTGCGGGCGACAGGTAAAATTACCTGTTGTTACCATGTTGCAATTTTAAAATTCAATTAAGTTCAAAAAGAATAGTCTCAAAGATTTTAAAAGTGTCAATTTGAACCCTATGGTTGGAATCTTATGGTACAAAATAAGTAACGTTTGTAATGTATTAATCTGTCACCCGCACCATCCTGCACACAACTGTACACAAATACTGCAGGAGATAAACATAATAAGGGTCAGGCCAGACAAACGATTTTTTTTTCACTTTTGAGCCGCGTGATTTCTGCTGAATTCTGTTTCAAAGTCCGTTACTGCTACATGACAATTAAAACTCACGTTTCAAACTGTTGCAAAAACCAATCCAACTCATACCAAAATCTCATATTCTACTAATGTCTATCTATTTTACTAATTAGTAAGTAATTTAGTGACATTAAATTTAACGACACACAAGTTAATTCACCTATATTCACAACATTCTTATAGATGAAGGTGTTTTAAACAGGTTTATCATATTTACTTACTTACTAATATTATAAATGCGAAAGTGTGTTTGTTTGTTGGTTTGTCCTTCAATCACGCCACAACGGAGTAATGTGATTTTTGGCATAGGTATAGTTGAGGACCTGAAGAGTGACATGGGCTACTTTTTATCCCGGAAAATTAAGGGGTCCCGCGGGAATGAAAAAAACTTAAAAGAAGTCGCGGGCAGCAGCTAGTTCACAAATTACATGCATTGTGTAATTTAGCGTTTATGCATGGCATGTGGCGGCAAGGCTGCCGCGCGCCACATGCCTCGCTGTTATTGGACGTGCCGCGTATATTGTATTCGTGGGTATAGTCCTCAACTCCTTACTAGCACGCGGCAGAATGGTGTCCTGCAAACATGGCATGACGTAACCTAAGAGACACCTGTATGTCCTACATGTATCAAATAAATTGAGTATTGCAACGCCATGTGTCGCATTTGCCCAGTATATGTTTGGACACACCTTAATATTGCAATGTTGCTTTAATCCTCATAGTAATATTATAAATGTGAAAGTATTATGTATGGTTATAGTTGAGGATCTGAAGAGTGCGTAGTGTCAACTTTTATCCTAAAAAATAAAAGAGTTCTCCAGGGCTTTATACACCTAAATCACACGAACGAAGTCGCAGGTATCATCTAGGTTGGAACATGTTTATGAGGAATATTATATTAATGCATTTTTTCCAGGGATGGTGTAGACGAAGGCATCCGGTGGCTTGTGGACTGCATAAAGAGAAACAGTGTGGAGAGACCCCCGCGAAATCACGACGATAATTTATAAATCCGGACGGCTACGAGTTGCGACATACACGACCACAATATTTATTGCAGTACCAATGGAATGAATATTAATTAGCTTTCCTATTAAGATAATGTTGTGACTCGTCCCCATTGTTTTGTACATACAGTATTGACGTTTGAAAATTAAAACATATACGAACTGTGCGCTTGTGTGTGTACTTATTGCTGTCCTTTTTTAGTGATAAATACTTTTGATAAGAGATACGTTATTACTTGATATTTGAGGAGCACCTGTACCTGATAAAATACTGATAAGGACAGTTTGCACCGTCGCGTCGTAAACTAACGTGACATACTTGTGAAATGTTCTAGTGATTGTTTTGTTGTTGGTGCCAATACATAATTTATAACCATGGCTTATCCCATGTACGAGGTTGATTGGAGTGTTCTACCCCCTGAACAAAATAGAAGGTAAGTGATAATCTGAAAGTTACGACTATATAAACGAAAAATGCCTAAGTATGCATTACTCCTGAGAGTCAAGATCATGGTCAACAATATTTATGTATTTGAATTAACAATTGTGGATAGGTTTATTCCAAAAGAGATATTTTTATTCCACGTCGCGGTTTGAAAAAGGAGGAAGGATGCATGCCTGAAGGAAAGAACCAAAGCAGTGTTGTCAAAGTTAAAATAATATTTTTTTTACTTTTATTAGTATAATAAATCTTAGGGTTAATAAAAATAATTTATTAAAATATTAAACTATATTTATTAGTAATACCACCGACCAGAAAAAGAAGGAGTAATACAACTTGACTATAATCAAACGTCATCTGCGAATGAAGGAACGAGCGACTGCTTGAGTGAATTGTCATGTTTGTGATGTCGGCCATGTTGAATTTCTTGCAACGCAGGATATGTCAGCTGGAGGTTTGCCGTAAAAATCTCTAAAATCTATGTTAAAATATTAATTCGTTAAGTTCCCAGTGATTTACTATAAATTTCGATGTAAAATCTCATAAATGAGATGATGGTTTAGTTTTGTTTTGAAGTGAAAATATGATATTATTGTATAAGAGGTGGCATACGATTTCTCTTGCATTTTTAAGGTTTGCGACAAGATAAAATGGTTTTAGGTCTGACTAAAGTATCTTAGTTTATTGTTTCATTTTCTTAAACTATCATTTTAAGTGATTGGAAGTTATAACCTTCCGGTAAAGTTGGTTTCGTGTCCTAAGTTAGTGCACCTGTCAGTCGAAGAACGATTATATAGGTAATATCCTGTCCCACAATTTCCAAGGAAGATCTGAATTTATTTTTACCTCATTGAAGAATACAAGATGAACGGCTCTGACTCTGGGTAATTATTTTTTTCCTTTCAATAATTAAGTACATAAGAAGTTAACTTGCTAAGCTTAATTAGAACTTAAGCCTCAATTGTTCGTTGAACCATTATTTAAAAAAAATATACAGGCATCCTCATTAAAAAATGTTTGATAACTGAAAAACTTTCTACTGCTTACAATCAAGTCCTTTTTTTGAGCTGTGTGTTTTTTTCTCTAATTAAGATAGTCAAGGGACAAATTATTTTTTTCACACTCAAAAGCAAGTCATGTGTGATAGTTTACACTCAAAACCAAGTCATGGGGAGATTGAAGAAGCAAAATTAATAACAAAATTTCATTCATCACACTTTAACTGGCCATGTTTATAGTTCTAAAATTGCTTTATGGTTTATAATACAACAGGACAAAACTTCTGATTAGTAACTAAGACCAAACTTTCCTAAATATTATGCAATCCAAGATATATGGTAAAAACTAACAACAGCAAGGGTGGATTTCCTAATAAATTTTGGCACCTTAATGATTCATTCGGAACCTTTTGTGAACAAGTACTTAGTATAATTATGATAATATGTATTTATTAACTTTGAAATATTACACATACTAGATGATACCCGTGACTTCTTCCGCTTGGATTAAGGTTTTCAATTCCTGCGGGAACTCCTTACCTTACAAAATTTAGTGTAAACTCCGGTGTCTACTAGACACCGGAGTTTACACTAAATTTTGTTCCTATTGATGTAGAATGGGCTTAATTATCTAAAAAGTAGCTGATGCCCATAAGTTTGTCTGCGTGGATTGAGGTTTTTCGGTAGCCTATGTGTTATTCAAGACTATAACATATCTCTGTGCCAAATTTCATCCAGATCCGTTCAGCCGTTCTGGCGTAATTGAGTAACAAACATCCATCCAAACTTTTGCATTTATAATGATTGCTGCAGTGTAACAATCTGAAACATCTCTGATTGGATAACACTCATTGCTATTGGCCAAAATACATTGTCACAGCAAGAAAACCATATGTTTAGCCAATCAACAATGGAGAAGGTTACCATTTTTTTATTTATTTAATATGAAAATTAATACAATATAAAACAAAAATATAAAAGAATCATTAAAATGTCTCAACAAATGAAAAAGTTATGGAACTTTAAAGTTGCCCTTGCAAGACGGGAGACGTGATGTCATAATTCCCTATCAACATACTTTATAAAGCCGAATAAAAGAAATAAATGGACTTAACGTGTCTTCATTGAATTAAAAGCACTTAATTTGTTTGTGAAGATAATTTTGAAGTATTAAATCTCGGCTAGGTATTAAAACTTACTCACAAAATTTCTCACCCGAGTAAGATACAGCAATCGGTGTACATTAAATAATTAAACTTTTAAATCGTTATTTCTCAGTCATTTATTGATGGATTGTAAAAAAAACACAGATTTACTAGTTTTAATCTATATTTTACTTCCGTTGTGTATATGGAATTCACAACATCATGAAACTTCTCCATTGAGACTGTAACAATGATTAATGCAGATTTTAAATGATAGACCGCTATATTATGAAACATGATATCAGAGACAGCTAGGATTTTATGTGGTTTTGAACTAGCCTTGTTATTATGAACTATGTAGTTGTTTTAGTAAGGTTAATAATAATAAATTTATTTAGTGATGAAATCTGCAAATCATTTTTGCTATAGGTAAGTAAGTACTTAACTGATATTCTCATTTCTCAACAATTATCTTCTATACTACTTAAATATTACACATGCAAAGGTCACCTCAATTCATTGCCCTGTGGAATGATTAAAGGCTTAACCAACAGACAAACACACTTTTGTAATATTATACTTAAGTAATATGTATGCAAATTGCAAATGTAAAAATATGAAGGCCTATTGGTTGTTATAACTAGGCGTTTTAATTCTGAGCCTTTTTTTGAGTATGCACTCTAATGTAGATTGAGACAAAGTAAAATGACACCCCAATATAAAACTGTCCCAACCCCTTCCTAAAGTTTTATAATTGTTACAGGTTTAACCCAGCGTTCAACATTGCCACCATAAAGCAAGTGGTAAATGAGGCCATAGAGAGAGGTGAGTGTACTTCTCATCCATACACAGTAGTTACTTACATTCTAATTGGTCAGGTAAACGGAAACTTGGTTTCTGAAGCAACAAAAAACTTACATTTCTGTTTATTAACTTCTTAACTCCTAACTTGAGGTTTGGGTGTAAGGTTTTGGGTTTAACCAGGCTGTGGCACATTGTACGTTGATAATGCTTGTCAGATGAAGTATTCTAAGTCTGTTACTGGTTTTTGGGGTTGACCTTCCCTACATAAGATTTAGGTAACTAGATGATGTATGGATGGATTAAGATATTATCTCTTTGAGTTGAGTTTCCTCAATCAAAAATTTTAAGATGCAAGTTCTCTTGTCTTGTCAAAATCGGTTAAGGGTACGGGTCATGAAATGGTAACAGAAAGGTTTTAGTTATTAGAAATGAGCAATGGTTTTAAAATAAATCTTAATAATAATTATTATTTTTAAACTCATCGCTGAAAAACCACTTGAAGCACTTGATCTGATATTTAACACACCTCTATTTTTAAGTCCTAAGCTTTTTGTAAGCATTGAAATCGCTTTTATTGCTAACAATATTCTTATAAAAATTTGGCTATGAAGAACTATTTATCTACGCTTATATAGCTTGATATTTTCCACACCACAACTTAAAAGGCTCATCTTTGAATGACGTCACACTTTACGGCGAGATTAGGACTTGAGTTTTGGGTTAGGGTTGACAGCTTTAGTACGACCATCGCAGTCACCTCTGTTTGGCTGACACTGGGGCTTATTCTGTTGCGCACAATCTCTAAACTAAACTTAAATGACAGCATTAAAAATATTGCTGACCTTTTCATAATACTCCCTTTAGAAAGGGACAGAACTAGACTTAAAGCTGTCATTTTAGTTTAATTAGAGATTGTGTTAAACAGAATTGGCCACACTTTTGCTATTGGCTAAAACTAATTGGTGCAGTTAGGAATTACTTAGACTTTTAAAAATAATCATAATAGAAAAATAATAATTAGAAATGGGGTAGTTAAGTCATGAGGGTAAAACGGTCATGAGGTGTGACATAATAAAGTATTGATGGTTCTTATGAGTTGAAGCTTAAAATATATCCTAATTTCTAACTAAGGGCTATTAAGTGGAAACCATAGACCAAAGACATTAGCAGTTTAATTAACTTTTAATACACTAGTTGAATCGCCTCTGCTTCACATGTACTAAAGACTAAAACTTATAGAAAGATAGACAAATTCTTTATTGCCACACATCTATTATAATACACGTTAACTTATCACCCATGTTTTCGAGAAATGTTCTTATCTAAGTAATAATTCAAAACAGCAAAGAATATACCAAGAAGTTAGGAGTGAATTTGTACAGAAACTATTTATAACTCAAACATAATATTTTGCGTGTAACCTACACTCTCTAATGACTAACTAAGACAAAGAAAGAATGACATTCCAATGAGGTCTTTAAACGAACCTAAATCCACGCGAACGAAGCCGAGAAAAAAAGCTAGTTTTCCATATAACTGTTATCTATTGGTTTCCACCGAGCACCCACCCACGCTTAATATTATTAGTTGGTATATAAGTTAACTAAACAAATGCACAAACATTTTTGTGTGTGTGTCGTCCGTAAACAGTCGCGCCGGTTTCAGTGCGGATGCAGACGCCGACGCGGCTCCGGGACTTGATCCGACAAATCCGCGCGGCGAGAACCGCGGCTGAGGAGAGGAGCGTCGTGAACAAAGAGTGCGCGTACATTAGGTCCACTTTCAGAGAGGAGGACAGCGTTTGGAGGTAGTTACCTTCTCATATCTATCCGTATTATGCAAAAAATCCATGTGATCAGAACCGCAGCTGAGTAGAGGTGCGTTTTGAGTGCGCGTACTTTATGTCCACTTTCAGAGAAGAGGATAGCGTTTGGAGGTATCTATAAACTCTATCTGTGTAGCTCTCTTTCCAAGTTTTCAAAGAGCGCGTTTCAATATTAGCAGCGCTCAGAACTGCAGTGGTGGAATTGAGTGTTGTGAATGAGGAGTGCTATTTCCATCAGGTCCAATTTAGAGTAGAGGAACAGTGTTTTGAGGCGAGTATCTCACTAAGTTGATTTAAAGCTCTTTCGTGTGCAATTCGGGAGTTTTTTGAAAGATGCGTTAAATCTGCGCGGTGAGAACCGCTGCCCAGTGTGCTTAGCATGCGCACAACGAGATTATCTCGCGACGAGAGAGAGAGATGTTGTCGTTGCCGGCAAATTTTTAATTTATCCTACATGCACAAAATGCGGTATATTACAAGAAAAAAATTGTCCACATGTAAAGGTTCGTAGAGAAAAATATCACAAATAAAAAATGTTACTTTTATCTCTACCTTTGACATAACGAGACAAGTAACCATGTATTTTACTCGTGCGCATGCTAGCCATACAGGAAAGGAGCGTTTGCGGATAAAGAGTTTGAAAGATGCGTGAATACCCTTTATTGTACTTCAAAAGTCATTATTGGCCGATACAGGGGGATGCCACTAATATATGACTTTTCTACACAGCTCTTGCCATGTCAATTGTCTTTACAAGTTACAATGATTTCTAACTTCTGAATCCTCCCTTATAAGTCTTCTATATTGTGATCTGTTGTTTGTCTACCCTTTTTTTTCTCTCTGGGGAGGCAAATCCTCATTGGATACCTCAGGAGTTTTGTAGGCATGCCTGACTCCATTGGGGATGAAACCCAGCCGCTTACGGACTAAAAACCTCCCCTTTCTCCGCTCAATCTTTCAGGTAAACTCTTTGCATTCCGCCTGAAAGATGTTTTATCTAGCCTAAAGTTTCCAAAATGTTTCAGATGTCGGAACATCGCGAAGCTCCTATACATTCATATGCTGGGCTACCCGGCTCACTTCGGTCAGTTGGAATGCCTGAAGTTGATCGCAAGTCCGCGGTTTACGGACAAGCGGGTGGGGTATCTGGGAGCCATGCTGCTCTTGGACGAACGTCAGGACGTACATCTCCTCATCACCAACTGTTTGAAGAAGTAAGCAACATTTTTTAAAATTTATATATACTGCTCGAATTTCAACGGTCACTTTTTGCGCGGTTCCTATTTCGCACCCGTGCACCTCGCGCCTTAGTACATTTGCACCACTTTTCAGACATGCCTATAAAAAAAGATCTAGACCACTTATCATGGTTCTGTAAACGGCATTATATTTTATCTAAGGCTATTTATCACATTTCAGAAAAGATCTGGTCTAATTCTATACAAAAATAAGCAAAATATTGATAACAAAAATAAGTTATAGCACAGATCACAGACCAGTTTCAAATGCCTTGTGTTTTTTTTTATGGGAACGTCATCTTTTGAGTGTTGCAAAGTAGGTATAGAAAATTTTATAGAGTTCTCTATGGTCAAAGTAGTTCAAAGAAAAATAAATTCTAATTAAAACAAAATTGAGTTCATAGTCGTTCGGACCGGCCGAGCCGCTGGCGGCTCTCTGCGCCTGTATCGGCGATTTTCGTTTTAGTAATAGCCGAGCCGTAGAGGGCTCGGTGACGGGTTTCCATTTAAGGCTACCCAGGCGCAGGCAGGCCTGTGTCACTCTTGGTACTTGCGCGACGAAAATACCGACGATCGCGCTCATTCCCGGAATGCTTACGCAGTCGGGGCTGGCGCGTTATAAGCGAGCGACGTGCTAGTGAATTTAATGCTGTTTTCGTAAATAGTTTTTTGAAAATATTTGTTTAATAGTTTAAGTTAAGTGTTTAGCATATTAATTATTTAATTTATTAAAAAAAATATAATAAGACATTATATTAAAGTCAAAAAGCTATAAATATTAAAATAAATAATTAAAAGTTATACCTACTGTATTTTTTTACTCTTTGTTTAACGCGCGGCGATAATGTTTAATTTAGCTTGCTTGCGTGTTTTATCTATTTAATAATCATTATTTAGGCTATTAAAGCTAGCAAGCAAGTCAGCAAGTAGTCAATACAATAATAAGTAGTCAATAGTACTTCTATCACGGAACAGGTACAATTCATGTCAAACTTAAATGAGCCTCTTTTCAAGTAATTTTTTTGAATCGAGGCACGAGCTGTAGGTAGTACAAACGAGTCACAGGGAATACGCTCGCCCTAGTTAGGCCCTTACTCCCTAATTCTTATTACACCTTGCCGATTTAGAGTAAGGGCACGGAATATATATTTATATATTTCCGTGATCGAAGTGTACCTACCTCTCCGAGCGAAATATTATGTTTCGCCGCAAGCTTCGCCGCGACGAATGACCTTGCAAGTTGCGTGCGTAGTGAAGAACTCACTGTGTAGCGACACACAGTAAACACAGTCGATCATAGTCAGAGTAGGTACCTTACTTACCAATTCGAAAAACCTACTGTATTGTTGTACTGTTTGCTGACAGCCCTAGACAAGCTCGCAATGTCGTCCGTGACGTAGGAAAGGGAAAAGATGCAAAGCAATACGGACACTCGCGCGCGGCGATAAAGTTTAATTTAGCTTGCGTGTGATAGATTTTAGAAGAGATATCTGATTAATAACTATGAGAATTGATACTTTGTCAGGATGGAAATACTATGAAAACTAAGACTGAAAGGAAAATATATTTTTCCTGTAATATTGTTTCATATGTTTAAGGTCAGTGACCTTATACAGTGAGCTTACTGAAAAAAAACCATCATAACTGAAACATTGAAACTAAAATAGGAAAGTTATATATCACTTTAATTACACCATCAAAGTATAGTTTAATGAACTGATTATACTGAAATTATATTTAGTAGGGACTCTACCTTATCGATTATCATAACAGGAAAATGGAATAAAACAACAGAAGTCAGAATAAATACTGGAAACTGTATATTCATGAAATTATATTCAAATGGCTCTACGGCAGTTCGTAACCTACTTTAGCGGGGAAAAGACATCTGCCAAGAAAAACCACGCTATTACAATATCACAACATTTCTCTTTACTTATTACTTTACGGTCTTGCTATTACCACTGGCACCTAATCGTTACATTACTCTACTTTAATAGAATAACACAATTTAAAATACTTATCTATAACGTTACGATCTTAACATTATCACGGACACTATGTCGTTACTCGTTATCTTACTTTACTCTAAAAGAATAATACAGAAATATACTTAGCTTTATTACAACACCAAAACACAGTCGATCACACTGATAACTATAACAGCCATACTATATCTTATATATTAAAATCTATGACTATATCGATGTCTGTAACGATTGACGTTCAAAGCCAGACTATCCTACGATACACATTTGTCGAAAAACCATTTCTTTGTTTGCTTATTGTCTCTGTAGGACAAAACAGTACGGCCTACGACTATCTCCGTTTCACTTAGGTATGTCGTGAGAACATTTTTAAGGAAACAATTTAAACAATGGAGAGCTAGTTTATGGCTTTATTGCCGACAGTTCTAAAGGCGGCTACGTACAATAAACTAAAAAGCAAAGTATTTTTGAACAATAGATTTGTAAAAATCATAACAATTGGTTCCGAGAAAGATAACAGAAAATATGCTTGTCGGCGCAAAACTATTGCAGGATAATTAACAAATGATCTATTTTGTTTTTTAAAAAGGTTAGGCAAATCTGTATATTCTCACACGGCCAGACTGACAAGTACTTCGTTCTCGAAGTACATAGGTCAAAAACAAATTAATAATGTATCGTATCATAGTTTGTTACAATTTACAAAACTCAATATATAATACTAAACTAATTCCAATAAGAACTTAACCTTCTTCTATACAACTTAATTTACAATACTACAAAAAATCCATTCTGTATTAATTATGTGTGTAATTATCATACTTTTATACAACAAGTACTTTCTCTTAACGTCACTAGTATCTACTTACAAAATATAATATCAAGTCAATAATCGTATAGTATAGTAGTATTTTATCCATTCCAATAATTATCATAATATTATCTATAATTTATGTAACACATTTATTTTTACTCTTAGGATGTGTAAGCATTGTCACAGTTGTAAAATTGAGTGAAATATACTAAAGCACCTCGATCAACGTGCATTACGTGTCTCAGCAGCGCCTTTAGCAAAATAATGAAGCAGAATCAGAATTTGAGTAAGGACACTGATTCACTCCAGCATATTTCAGTCACAATTAAATTAAGTCCAAATTAATAATAGAACCTCCCTCGTCAGTGATTTCAATGCTAGCACATCACCACTTGCAAATGATACTCACATTATTTTCGCCCACCAATAATCCATCACATACCTACTCGATCTCAAGTAATACCAACATTATTATTACCCAATGGCAATCCATCACATTTCACCCACAGGTGAGACCAACATCGTTATTCTCATCGCAATGAGTTTTCCAAAACCCCTATATCATCAATATTATTTCACAAGTTAAGTACGACTCATCATCAAATCCAATGGCAATCCCTCACATCGTCACTCTCATCGCAATGAGGTTTCCATAACCTTACAATATTATTTCACAACTTACACTAACTTACAACTTACAACTGATCACCAACTATACTAATTAGTTATATCAAGATAAACATATCTCAATGGAAATGATTTTCAGTTAATTCTAAAACAGATTTATTCAAAATCAAAAATTGATTTTTTTTTCTTTTTTTTTTTTTTTCAAATTAAAATGACATTCACGTCCTCAAGTCAATAATGCCATGTATAAATCGAAAAGTCATTTCCATCTTCAAGTTTACAATATTTTTCTTTTCACATAACATACAATTTATACATAACATGACAATCGATGTTGTGGTGATTGTTTAACCCAAAAATGCAATTAAGATAACAAAGTATATAATACTACACTCACGGAATCCTATATTTAAGCTGGAACAGTTATCAGAATATTGTTCAATTATATTATTTCCATCAGTTCAGCTTCAAGTATCTTACCTATAGTTTTTTTTGACTATTTGATCTAAAACTATTTGATCGACTCAACATTTTCTTAACTAGCAATTTTGTGAGTTTGTTGTAATAAAAGGACTTTTTTAAAAAAAAAATGTATTGTATGTAATATTATATGAACCAAACAGATTGTACTTCATAAGTCTGGAGCTCCGCGGTAATTAGGAATGATATCCTAAATTCAAGTATCTAATTAGGAGTCAGACCTACTACCCATGCAAACGGCCAAATTATGACGTAAGTCCAACTTTGATGTTATTGTCATTTATGCAATGTGGTTTATTGTTATTTTTTTTTCTAGTTATATTAAAATAAATAAATAATAAATGACCTCATTGATCTCGATCACCTGCACTTATTGCAACTAAGCTTATTCTCATCACTCGCAAGTGAAATATATTCTTTGTTATATAAGTGATAACCGTTCACCTAGGACAGCTTTATTCGGATCACATTACTAAATAGTAAACATAATTAAGTCTAACATAAATTGAAAACAAACTGAGTATCCAAAACATCTTTAATGATTTCTAGTGTTCTTAAATTTTCCTATTATTATCCTATAATTTTTAACTAGTGATATAAAAAAATATATATACCTACTTTTCAGTTGAAATCGTTTACTAAATGTTCTCCACCACTCAACGCTCAGTGACGTCATTACCAAATGAAAATGAAAAATGAAATGATTTGTTTCACGCAGGACAACTTGTGTCACTAATGATAAGTTGTAAAGATCTACCACTGGTTTAGAAAGCTGAGTCTACTGAAAAGAACCGGCAAAAAGGATTTAGCAGTTGATCATTAACAGAAAAGTGTTACACTTTGTAAATAAAATACAATGCAAACGTGACGTAAGTATTATAATGTCTTGTGAGTTGCTGGGTGCGAAGCCGGTTGCTACCATGCAACATTGTCATCGAGAAAGTCATCAATAGTATAATATCCTCGACATAACAGATGCTGTTTAAGATAGTCTTTACAATTCAATGGCAAATCCAGAAACAAATGCAAGCTGCCTGGCAATAAAGTTTTAGATATTATTATTTTACAGATTTCACGTTTGAAAGCGTTGCAACACCTTGCTCTTTTCCAGTTACTGTCGGACAAAAGTTCCAAAATAGCAATCCAATATTTTACAAAACATCACGCTATAGATTATGAACCTCCATCGGCTCCACCCCGTTTTACCTGTTAATAGTTTGACAAATATTTTTTATATGCTTCATAAAGATATATAAAGTGGCATTTACTTTCACGTTGTTTGATACCGTTTTGGGGGTTCTCGTTTATCTCAAAAGTGCGGACTACTGCCCTTTTTTTTATTTTGTTTTTGTTTCGTAGAATGGAACCAGTATACCATTAGGCGTTGTTTTTTTTTTTGTTACTGGTTTATTTATTTAAGTTATTTCCGCTCGGCTAACCTGATTAAAATCAACATTAAAAATATATATACATAGTTACAAAATGAGTTTTGTAATCGAATTTTTAAATGAAAATAATTTTACGGCTCTACTTCATGGCTACTGAATCATACGAAACATAGTTACTGACTCAATATGACTAACTGAATCATATGAAATACGTCAACTTAATGGTCAAAATTACTTTGTAGCTATATTTAAACGAGTGAGCGCCGGTACAGTTTGGTGTTTTTTTTTTTTTTTTTTTTTATTTATTAGATATTCTAACTTTGTTTCATCCTATAGGTACCTACATTAGCTTCTAGGTTTTGTTTTCATATGTTACTAAATTCTAATACTATACCTTTAACTAAATTCAGTGAATCGAAACCGGTAGTGTAAAAGGGAAAAGCACTAAATGCTCCCCATACTGAAATTTATCATGAAAAAACTTGATGTTTTTTTTTTCAAACCTGTTTCTTTTTTTTTTTTTTTGAAAAACCAAACTTTAATCTTAAAATCTTGTCTCAAAAAATACTTTTTGATTGGTTTACGATATTGCCCATTACATCTATTCAATACAACACTCTAAATCTCTTGCAAGTTTGTTTTATAATTATTCTGGAAACAATTTTAAGAATTAATCAAGGAATTTATACTGTTCATTTAGTTTTTGAAAATGGTTCACATCTAAGTAACTAATAAACAAATCTTTGATTTCACAATAATTTAAATTTCTATATAAAAATTTAAAAGTAATCACTACTCCGTACTTCACTACAAATTAAAGGAATCATTTTAGAAACTTGACCGACGATTGCTAACGGGGCGACTCGACTAACTGTTCAGAATCTTATTCAACTTATTGCCCGTGTTAAAATATTAATTAAAAAAAGAGATTTTTGTTCTGATGAGGCACTTCATAGAATTTACTTAATATCAGGAATGTTTTTGAGTTCTAAGATTTATGATTTACTAGTATCTATTAAGTTCAGCCTTTCAGCCCAAATTTAGTCCACTACATCTTTTCTCATAATTGGAATGTTATCTAGGTTGTCACCACTCTATTGTGTCTATCGAACTTTCAGTAGTTCTAGTGTCTATCTTCATTCTAACTTGGTATACTAAAATTAACCGAGATAAATACACCTTTGTAAAAAAAAATAACCTTCCACTAGTTTAAATGATAAAATATTTACTGCTAGAACGACATGATATAAAAGTGTCCAAACAAGACACTATATTTTCATGAATTTTATATGAACCTAATGGAAAAACGTAAGTACCTACCAGTAAAGAATCCATTACTCAAGACATAAAGCATTTAATCTTTAAAAATCAACTTACCTATCAACGATTTTCCAATAAAATTAAATAATTTATTTTGTCTTTTTTTGTGAAAATTACTTTATACTCTTTTTTTTTTTACACTATTCTACACTAGACACTACGAGAACTAAAGTAAGAAAAACCAAATTCAAATCGATTACTAAAATTAGGGTCACTGAAAAGGTAATATGTCCGATTCAATATTGTACCTATTTACAAACGACAAATAAATAAAAACGTTATAGAATTGCTATCAAAGTATCGGTCTTTCGGTTTGGTTATCAGAGACATTTTATTCAGAAACGATTAATAAGAGTTTGACTTCTGAATCGCATAAAATAATAACTCTTTGACCATTGGAAGACTCTCAAGTCTAAAGATATCATAATCACATTAATATATTATTATCAGTATAAACTAACGGCCAATCAAACCATAACTATTATCTTACACCTGACTACACATAGTTAGGTATTTCTCATGAATTTCAAATGCATAATTTCACGTGTTTTTTTTTTTACAAACTAGATTACTTCAAATCATCATTAGTTCACACGCACAAAATAAATAATTTTGTTTTTATTTTCTCACTATGTATTACCGCATTTAAGCAAAACATAACCTGATTCTCAAAACGAATTGACAAAATTAGTTTAATGTTTAATTCCCTAATGTAGTTCACACCTAAGATAGGTTAGATTTTTTACACTTAATAATTTAAATTATTAAAGATGCTTTGGTCACATTAACAGCTGTATATTTGTACAATAAAAAGTTTTGTAACCTTTAATGACACAAATACTTTTCCTCCGACTTGAGATTATATACAAGTTTTATTAACTCACAAACTTTGTATTTTAGTTGTCGAGTTGCCTCTGCCTGCTGTGTAACAGCACCTCGTTGGTTCTAAGTAGCGTCTGGCGACGACGGTTACAAGCTGCCTTTCAAATACTCATAACTGGCGTGTTAACCCTGAAAACATTATAATACATGTATTAGTTAAATCCTTCAGAGACATGCGAATCGTCATCCCACTTCTGATGATAGATTTTAGAAGAGATATCTGATTAATAACTATGAGAATTGATACTTTGTCAGGATGGAAATACTATGAAAACTAAGACTGAAAGGAAAATATATTTTTCCTGTAATATTGTTTCATATGTTTAAGGTCAGTGACCTTATACAGTGAGCTTACTGAAAAAAAACCATCATAACTGAAACATTGAAACTAAAATAGGAAAGTTATATATCACTTTAATTACACCATCAAAGTATAGTTTAATGAACTGATTATACTGAAATTATATTTAGTAGGGACTCTACCTTATCGATTATCATAACAGGAAAATGGAATAAAACAACAGAAGTCAGAATAAATACTGGAAACTGTATATTCATGAAATTATATTCAAATGGCTCTACGGCAGTTCGTAACCTACTTTAGCGGGGAAAAGACATCTGCCAAGAAAAACCACGCTATTACAATATCACAACATTTCTCTTTACTTATTACTTTACGGTCTTGCTATTACCACTGGCACCTAATCGTTACATTACTCTACTTTAATAGAATAACACAATTTAAAATACTTATCTATAACGTTACGATCTTAACATTATCACGGACACTATGTCGTTACTCGTTATCTTACTTTACTCTAAAAGAATAATACAGAAATATACTTAGCTTTATTACAACACCAAAACACAGTCGATCACACTGATAACTATAACAGCCATACTATATCTTATATATTAAAATCTATGACTATATCGATGTCTGTAACGATTGACGTTCAAAGCCAGACTATCCTACGATACACATTTGTCGAAAAACCATTTCTTTGTTTGCTTATTGTCTCTGTAGGACAAAACAGTACGGCCTACGACTATCTCCGTTTCACTTAGGTATGTCGTGAGAACATTTTTAAGGAAACAATTTAAACAATGGAGAGCTAGTTTATGGCTTTATTGCCGACAGTTCTAAAGGCGGCTACGTACAATAAACTAAAAAGCAAAGTATTTTTGAACAATAGATTTGTAAAAATCATAACAATTGGTTCCGAGAAAGATAACAGAAAATATGCTTGTCGGCGCAAAACTATTGCAGGATAATTAACAAATGATCTATTTTGTTTTTTAAAAAGGTTAGGCAAATCTGTATATTCTCACACGTGCGTGATTTATCTTTTTAATAATAATTATGTAGGCTATTAAAACGTCGGCAAGTAGTCAACATCAAAGGAGTGAGACTTCTGTACGTTAGTACTATTATATTATTCTGTGGCGCAGGAGATATTGCGTTCTCTATTCCCTTCACATAAAGCCGGATATCATAGGACTGCACTCCGACAGGACTGGAGAGAGTTGCAGGGCTAATGTAAAATAAAGTCGCAGGACCAGCGGCTCTTCGAGGTATGGCAGTGTACCACCTCCTACGTCCCAACGCTGGGCTGCTACTGAGAATTTTAGCTGCTACAGTGCTTAGAAAAATTGGCAAACCAAAACTGAAATATACAATATAAAAACTTTATTAACGTGCGGGTCGTTTGAAGCGGAAAGAAGCCCTTCGTGTAGGATTACTTACGTATAATTAGTATCTGTTTACAATATAGGTATAATGATTTATTAAGTGATTAACTATGAACATGCAACCAAAGACTATTTTATTGTTTTTTTTTTAAAATATGTCATAGTAAACTTTGTTTTTATTCATACTTATGTGAAAGTGTCTGACTATTAAAAAGGTAACGGATGCGTAAAAATTGGTATGTAGATTAGCTTGCATTGACACGGACGTTGGACATATTACTTTTTATCCCGGAAAATCAAACAGTTTCGGCGGGATTTTCGGAAAACCTAAAAATTAATATAATAACATGTTTAATTTGACTTGATTAAAAATTATAAGTTGTGATAAATAACCTATCAGAATGATTACAACTGATTTTCTAAATAAAACCAAACAATCGCCCATAATGTTATATTACCTATGTTACGTTCGTGATACATAGGGACATTAACCTCCTCATAAATCCAACAACATTAAAGCAAGGTTATGGCGCGGTTGTTGACTGAGCGCTCTTAATTACGTGATCCGATCTCGAATTTATATTGCATATATATTATGTTTATATTTAGCTAAGTACCTTTCCTTATAATAAAGAGTTGACCCGGGCCTCGATTTCGCTCGGGTCTAATTTCTGACAATAATTTCTTGTAAGAGTCTATGTTATAAAGAAACTATCGAATGCCCGCGATTTCGTCTGCGTGGTTTGAGGTTTTTTGGTTCCCGCGGGAACTATTTAATTTTACGGGATAAAAAGTAGACTATGTGCTATCCCAGACTATAATCTATCTCTGTGCCAAATTTCAGCCAGATCCGTTCAGCCGTTGGCGCGTGATTGAGTAACAAACATCATCCATACATCCATCCAAACTCTGACTTTAAAGAAGAAGAAGAAATTGTACTTGCAAGTGGTTTTAAACTTTAGTGTTAAAGTAATTCAGCCAGTTTAGACTCGATGATGCCCGCGACTTAGTCCGCATGGATTTGGATTAAAAAATACGGTGGAAACTTGATTTTCCGGGACGAAAAGCCACTTTTTTGTCACTCTCCAAGTGTGACTTGAGTACCTTCAAGGCAAGAATGAATAGGCATTTTCTAGGCAAGCGCGCTCCAACCTAGGAGGTTGAAGACCTCATCATTGCTTTTCATAAGCATGATTGTCGTCAAGCGCAAGTCTATCTAGCAATTAAAATAAAATCACTCTGCAGCAGATCTCCTATATCCATGCAAAACACGTCTTTCCGTTGCTCCGTTGTGAATTGCGATGTAATGGGACGGACAAACCAACGAACAAACAATTAAAATATGAGTGATACCTTCCTCATAATGCTGGTCTCGTGATCTGGGTCTTAGGGCTTCATATCAGTGGCGTGCCTAGGGTCCAAAACCAGGTCAAGCCAGCTATAGGTATATTTTATAGGATATTAAAATCTAATTCACATCTTCCATAACTGTAAATTTGTGAAATGAAGAACGTTATTTTACGAAAACCGAAACAACAGCCAGTCGAATTCATAATATTAGATACCTACTACCTATCCTATACCTATAATCAAAGAATAGTCTATAATTACCAATCAAAGCAAGATAAGTAATTTGTTTCGTACGCTGATCTTATTCAATTGTATTTAAATTTTTATGCATTTTACTTGCAAATTTAGGACTTCAGGAATAATATGGTACCTAGCCTACCTTCAGGCTTGAAACTGTTTTCCGTTCCGTGGTATTCTCCTCAAAAGAAATATATAGTTAATGAGTTGACTGTAAGATACGATACGAGAACTTTTATTTCATCTGAACAAATTTTTTATCAAACATCAATATCACAAACTTCTAAATGCTTAGTAAACTTAATCACCAATTTTTGTTTGTTTACATTTTACCCAAAAACAAAACTAGCTGTTTCGCAAATCGCGAGGCGGCACATATACGTACTTCACACTTATTGACGCTACAATTCTCACGAAGTTCACTACGAAGCCGGGCTTATTGCTGCCATACAAAGTGACTATATTTACCTCTAATATATTTTATAGTTGATTTACTCATTTCTCAGCAAGAGAGAAGAGTGAATTGAAAGCCCCATTGCAAGCCAATATGAGCGAGCGGGATGGAACATTACATCCTATCGGAGGACTTCGCGTATCTACGGACGCGATCGGCGTGCGGCTGCATGTTAGCGGGCCACTGACCTCTATTTAGTTTTGACAGATCACTGCGCGCGAATTTTAAACATTGTTTGCGTAAAGTAGTTGAATATTTTATAATAATTTTATAATTATTGATAGTAGGTATATCATAGGATTTCGCAACGCAAGCCTGGCTTTTTGGCTTGTACTATAAAAACGCCACTGCTTCATATACCTGTTTTTTTTAATCCACTACAAGTATGCCCTTGACTGCGATCTCACCTGATGGTAAGTGATAAGATGGTAGCGGGCTAACCTGTTAGGGGCATGGCAGGGGATAAAGGTGACACCCGATCGTTAACCTCAAGGCCGAAATCCAATGGGGTCCTAAAACCGAACACAGCTTAAAACAAGCGTATACTTAAAACTATTTTGGAAAGACTCGCCTTTCTTTCGCATTTATTATTTACTAGCGAAGGCCCGCGACTTCGTCTGCGTGGTTAGAGGTTTTTGGTTCCCGCGGGAACTCTTTAATTTTCCGGGATAAAAAGTAACCTATATGTTATTCCAGACTATAATCTATCTCTGTGCCAAATTTCAGCCAGATCCGTTCAGCCGTTAGGGCGTGATTGAGTAACAAACATCCATACATCCATCCAAACTTTCGCATTTATAATATTAGTAAGACTAAATGATGCTCGCGACTTCGTTCGCGTGGATTAAGGATTTTTGATTCCCGCGGGAACTCTTTATTTTACTTATGACGTTCTTTCACAGTGACCTCAACAGCAACACACAGTTTGTGGTGGGCCTGGCACTATGCACGCTCGGAGCTATCGCGTCACCAGAAATGGCGCGCGACCTCGCCTCGGAGGTGGAGAGACTGATCAAATCCCCGAACGCGTACATAAAGAAGAAAGCCGCGTTATGTGCCTTCAGGATCATCAGACGGGTTCCCGATCTGATGGAGATGTTCTTACCCGCTACCAGGAGTTTGCTGACGGAGAAGAATCATGGTGAGTCCTAGCGTTTCCAGGTTATGCTCCTTTAAAAGCGGCGAAAGGCGTGTCGATCACTGATTTGGGAGTATTATGTGCCTTCAAGATGTGTACCCAGTCTGATGGAAATCTTCTTACACGCGACCAGGAGTTTGTTGACGGAGAAGAATCATGGTGAGTACTAGTGTTTCCAGGGTAACCTCATTTAAAAGCGGCGAAAGGCGTGTCGACCACTGATTTCGGAGTTTTATGTGCCATCAAGATGTGTACCCAATCTGTTGGAGATATTCTACCCGCGACCAGGAATTTGTTGACGGAGAAGAATCATGGTAAGTCCTAGCGTTTCCTAGATAATTTAAAGAAGCGGTGAAAGCTAACGGTATGTAAGCAACGTATCCATGCCACATCATCAGGATCATGATCATGAGATGCGTTCCCAATTCAGCTGACTGAGAAGAATCATGGTGAGCCTTATACTTTTATTCTGCTGATCGAAGATAGGCTTCAGGGTTATTCTCCGCGCCAACTGGCCTAACAGGGCCTAATAGGGATGACGCCTATGTCAAAAATAAATTATTTCTTACTGATTATAAAATAGAGGGTCCTCTAAAAGACCTAAACTTCACATCCCCAGTTAGTTTTGAGTTTGATAACCATTTTAAACTATAGATTAAAGAAAAAAGTGTGTTGAAATTTGATGAAGTCACAACTATGTATTTCATACAAACTTCCATACTAGAAGCGCGTTTTTAAGATTGATAACGAGTTGTTAGGAAGGAAAACCACGACGGACGATTTTTTCAATCATGATAGATATCAGAAATTTTTTAGTCTTGTTAGTTTTTTGCTTAAATACATTTTCTTTTTGCACTTCTTTGTAAATTCCTATCCTTTCTATTAAGTTGAACAAATTTAACAACCGTCGTAAAGAACAAAGTTAAATGGTGATAAGTTAATATAGATTTAATTAGCATGTTTAAACTGAAACCTGTAGCAACCAGTTAAACCTGTACTCTTTTATCTTGTCCACAGGCGTCCTTATCACCGGGGTGACGCTCATCACAGAGATGTGCGAAAACAGTCCCGACACACTTAACCACTTCAAAAAGGTAGGCGAATTTCAATCTTATTACTTCAAAGATATGGTTCATTTTCTGTAGCTACTTGTGTGTCAGTAGATTAACGATGTTTGAATAAAAGTGTGTTTGTTGATTGATTAGCTAATATTAATCATAGTTAATACGCTGAAGTAGAGGATAGTGTTTTAAATAATTATAATAAAAAAAGTGAATAGGGATGTCATAAATAGATAATTTTTTACTGATTATTATTAAATAGAGTGCCTTCCAAAACCTAAAATCTATGTCTTTGTTAGATTTAAGTTTGATAACACGTTCGGTGAAACATTGGTCGAATACCTACGTTGGATTAATGTAATACAAGGTTTTCAAGGCTCAGGGCATGTTGCCCAAGGTCCAGGCGATAAATCTTACTAATATTATAAATGTGAAAGTTTGGATGGATGTTTGGATGTTTGTTACTCTAATCACGCGATAACGGCTGAACGGATCTGGCTGAAATTTGGCACAGAGATAGATTATAGTCTGGA
The DNA here is from genome assembly GCA_923060345.2 of Erebia aethiops. Classification (NCBI taxonomy): domain Eukaryota; kingdom Metazoa; phylum Arthropoda; class Insecta; order Lepidoptera; family Nymphalidae; genus Erebia; species Erebia aethiops. The sequence goes on along the minus strand of OV281091.1, from coordinate 16,281,275 downwards.
ATAGCACATAGGCTACTTATTATCCCGGAAAATTAAGGAGTTCCCGCGGGAACCAAAAAACTTCAACCCACGCAGACGAAGTCGCGGGCATTCGCTAGTTTACGAATATAATATCCATTGTAACATTACATCGTTGCTTGTGCATATGACGACAAATCGCTGCTATCTTAATTATTGTCAAGTGAATATATCAAAGTTTAATAGAATTAAAAAATATAGAATAATTATATAACAATAAAAATAGAATAGAAAAAAAACTTTTTTTTAAAATTGTAATCAACTGCATTAAATAATGTTAAGACAGCGGTAACTTAATAAAAAGCAAAAATATATTTAGGGTCGGAATTTTTTTTGTAACTATAGTCCGCACGCGAGCTCCGAAGAATCCTATGAAATGTTAAAGTAATGAGCTAGAGTTGTTTAAAGTACAAAACAATACTGCTATCGCAAAATTACACGCGTCAAGCTCGAAACTAGTGCTGGGAGCGAGCTGGATATGGAGCAACGCTCGGGGGTGGCGTACAGTCGTCGCTTCTTCAGACCTCGATTCCTCGGAGCTCGTATGCGGGCTGTAATTTACCCGATACTCGATGTTGTTATCAGTTAGGTACGGTAGTCGGTACATAGAGCGTTTTTCCGGTCTATTTACATAAAACCTAGTTATTTGCGTTCCCTGTCGCGCAAATGAATAGTTGCGATAACGTTAAACTGCTATTACAAAATTGCTACGATGTTACATAAGTCGTAACCTATATAATCACTTTATTAGAAACATAATACGGTTTCCCGAAACAATATCCATACATAATATTATAAACTAGATAATGCCCGCGACTTTATCCGCGTCGGACCGGGAACGGGAAAAAGTAGCCTTTATCCTTCCTGTCTATACCAAATTTCGTGGAAATCGGCTGAAAAGCGTAGCAGACAGACAGACAGGCACACTTTAGCATTTATAATATTAGAATTGATATAATTATTATATTACTAGATAATGCCCGCGACTTCGTCCGCGTGGATTAATGTTTTTTGATTCCCGCGGGAACTCTTTAATTTTCCTGGTTAAAAAGTAGCCTATGTTCTTTCACTGGATACAATTATTATCCCTATACAAAATTTCATCAAAATTTGTTAAAGAGACAGTTTTTTTTAATTATAAAAAGAAAAAAAGTAGCCTATGTGCTATTCCAGACTATAATCTATCTCTGTGCCAAATTTCATCCAGATCCATTCAGCCGTTGGGTCGTGATTGAGTAACAAACATCCATCCATACATCCATGTAGATCCAAACTTTCGGATTTATAATATAGTATAGAGTATAGATTAATGCAAAAGTGATATTCTACGTGTTTATTCTTCACGGCTAATCCCAAGGGATTAAAAAAATATCTAAACCACGCAGACCTTGTCAAGGGCATCATCTACTACCCAATAACTTAACTTAGGCCTAGGGAAAGATCAATAGCCATAATGTAAACAATAGGTTCCCGTGACTTTTTTTGCATATCAATTCTGGTTTAAAAAGTAGTTATGCCCTTCTGGTTTCTTTATACAAGTACAGAGCTGCTGTATAAAAACAAAGCAATACATCTGTCTTGAATATTGATCGATCTCGTTAGACAGGCTTGAATCAAAAATAAATTGCCAGTCAAGTTTTAAATGAAGCCAGGCGTGCTTGGAATTTTCAAACACTTTCGCAGTAATAATTCCGCTTTGATATAATGAATAGGCCCCTTGGGATGGAACTCCAACCTTTGACGAGTAAATACCTACTTCTGACAAAGGTTTTCGTTGCTTACGAGAACAATGTTATCCTATTCTAAAATTTTAACGCAAAATGAATTTCAGTAAAACTTTGGAGGCCCTAAGCAGGTCTGATATAGACAAACGCTTGCTTATAACATAAAAAAGAGTAAATGTAAAATGTAGTCGCAGATAACGTCTTATTTTTGTCTTGGGAAAAACATTCGAGTTTAAATATCTATCATACATAGAAACTATGTACGGGACATTATTTTCCACCGAAGTCACGGAAAATAATGTTGTTTATAATTTCTGTTGGTTGTACGATAAGCAAGGTAAAACTAAACTATATAATATATTATATTAAAATGTATATCGCACGCTATGTTAAATACGATTACGTCACGAAGGTTACTGTTATCTTGCCTGCGCAAGCCTAGATCGCTTATCGATATACAGTAGACATTGTTTGATTTGATTTCTTTTATTGCGGAAAATGATTTTTCTTCAGCGTTCCGGTAGTTCAATAATTGCTTTTGCTATACAATAATAGCCATATATTGCAGAAGTAAGTGAGACTAACAGGAATGATATGAATAGCTTTACTGAACATATTTTATATTTCATTAAAAAAGCTTTTTTTTGGAACGGCGAGTCAAATATGAATTAGGTATATGCTGTTTGAAATGAATATTATTTATGATCAAGATAAAATAAGAATTCCATAAAAAACTGCTTAATATTATATGACTCAAGCGAGTAGGTAAATATTACCCTACGAATAAGGCAAACATTTTCTTGCTACTCGCTGTCGTCTACGCAAACTACGTTTTATGAATGACATTGTACAGCGCTCATCAAACCCAATTTTTAAACTTGTTAATTTTTTTGTGTATAAAATTTTGTCTGTAAGGAATAGTGTACAAAAATACTAATGCTATTTGTTTGTGTTGTCCCGTAGGAGAGCGGACAGCGCGAGGTAATCACAACCGCTGATCCCTTGCACTATGATTTAGCCTGTTGACTCAAAGTACAACTTTATCTCCTATACAGAAGACCTCTTTTGGCTTGGCATTTAATAGTGTATTGTTCTATTAAAGAAAACGAAACAGTGGTTCAAATATTTGTTTACAATGAATTCTAGTTAAGTCTAAAAGTGGCTGTTTACTACACAAGACCCAAATGATTGCAAGACACCTAAAACGTGGTATTTTAATTAGCACAACCAAAGTTATGGGAGGGTCAATGAAACGGGAGATAAACGCGTAACTAACGGGTAGTTTTTCACCACTAGCGCAAACTAGGGATGAAATCGATTGGTGTCTATAAAATATTGGGTTCTTGGGACCAAGTAGAAAAAAAGGTTAAGTACATCTGTTTAAAAATAAAAGTTTGGCAATAGGTATTTCCAAATATTACAGGATTCTTAAGGGCAAGTTTGTTTTGAGCTTCTCCGATTCTCGTGGTATAGATCCCTTGTAGCTTAAGTTATAAGTTGTCATCAATGATTACTATTAATTTATCACCACTAACTATACCTCACTTCTGTAAAATTGACATTCAAAAAGTGTACAATTTTGCCTTCAAACAATAAAGCGTTACCTACTTTGAATAGTGAATACAATGATTTTCCCTGTTTTAGTCGCCTGTCAGTTATTTATTATGTAACTATATTAATCACACCGTTTCATCCGCGTAAATATACAAGTTTTTTTTATAAATACCTTGGGACACTTTCCGGGTTAAAAGCAGTAGCCGTGGTCCGTAAAAGGGTAACAGACTGACATAAACACTTTCGCGTAATATGGCTTTTAATTACTTTATTTAGTTATACAGGGAATTAGCCGGAGAGGTTTTGGGGGATAAAAATGACTCAATTTTAACCTACGTTTGACTAGTAAGAATAAGCCACAGAGCATTGACACAGTGTTTAGAACAAAATCAGAATAATAAGGTCATACTTGTGTAGTGGGCGGAACACTGTGCCAGATTCATATTGTCAACAGGCTGAATCGAAAATCGCATGAATGTCTAACTATATTGTGATGGATATTTGATATGAACGGTATTCTATGTACGGTAGGCTGTTCGGAAGTCTTACAGTCCATTTACTGTGAGTCGTGACCTTTTATACTACCTAGCTTGAGACATTGATATAAAACCAAAGATATGCTATACAGTTCCTTCGAAACGTGATTCCAGTAACTATAATGCTTGTGGCTGAATTTTAATTATGTAGAAGAGACTATAACTGTTACATTTCTTAATATAAAGGTATGAGCTGAAAAAAATTTCTTTTGCAAATTTTTGAAAGTAACATTTTGAACTAATAAAGCTTTTATACTTGTGGCGCAAATGACTTGCTCTTCTATTTTAGCACCAATTTTCTTTGGTTGGTTTCATGCAAGGACTGTAGGTCTACGTTTTATGTAGCAATGACCTACGACCATCTTGATAGTGTAGCCTTCGCTTACAGTAGCTTAATGGATAGCATAATGCGGACATTTCGAATGAGGGCTTTCACCGAGACATATCAACTATGTATATGTATACTCGACGAACTCGCTGGCGCAGTGTTAAGCGCTGTTGTCTTGGCGTGCGGATGTCCCGGGTTCGAACCCCGACAGGGAATTTATAATTTCTGAATTTTCCCTGGTCTGGCCTGGTAGGTAGGAGGCTTCGGCCGTGACTAAACTACCACCCTACCGGCAAAGACGTGCCGCCAAGCGATTTAGCGTTCCGATACGATGCCGTGTAGAAATCGATTAGTAGTATGGGTTAATTATAACGGCCATGCCCCTAACAGGTTAGCCCGCTTCCATCTTAAACTGCATCATCACTTACGATCGGGTGAGATCGCAGTCAAGGGCTAACTTGTAGTGTATAAAAAAAATGTTTTTGTTTTTTATGTTACAAGATTGTATCTGGTGGGAAAAAATACTTCATGTGCAGTCGGGTAAAAATGCAGATCTTACATTATGGTCTTTCAAGCACCTAATTTTTTTTTGTTAAACTAGAAATAAATAAGTTCTTAACTTGAACAAGAAAGTAAGAATCGTAAATGGACTGTTAGGCTTCCGAATATTAACTCTGGTGGAAGCATTTTAATAAAAATGGGATTTTATCAAAGGATGTTCCAATAATAATGTTTACATTGATTATTTATTAATTGAGCTTCATTCTGACATCTGTAAATAGTATAGTATAGAATTTTAAAATTTAATTCTCCGCAGTATTTAGTATTTTATCTTCATAAATAAATATAGGTAGTTCGAATTTAGTCTTATTTATTAAGTTAATAAAGTTACTAACCCAATGTCACTTGAGCATCAGATTTTAGTACCGAGTAGAATCCAAAAATATCACGAGTTGAATACGCACCAAACCTTGTGACTAATTATGCATTTGCGAAAGTAGGAGGGTATAGTATATTATAGATATAATATAATGACGTAACTTAGTTTTTTCCCTTCAGTATTTATTCAATGAACGAATGGCCTTTGTGTAAGGGCGCATCCATTAGATTACGTCCCACGGTTTTATGGAGATAAGGGAAAAGAGGGTAGTAACAACCTTTGTCACGTCACGTGTTATATCACGTGACACGTCCTATATAACAAAAGGTTGCAAGTCACTGTAGAAGATTAGTGAACATTAAACTGGAAGAGCTTAATATGCTATACTTACAAATTATTTTATAAGCACTAGTATTGTTTTTCGCTCAAAAGTAAGTTTGACACGGGGAGAAGCAGGGTAGATAGAATACGCTGACTTTAAGAAAGAATTCAAAAACCGCGATATTAGTATGACGTGATTAATGGATGGTCCCTAATTATTTTTATTTTTTTATTCCTTTCGTATTTAGTCTACGTAATTTGCCTGAATTAATTGGTTGGTCCTGTGTAAATATACGATTATAATGAGCTTTTCATGTCTTGTGTGCATTTGGGATGAAACTTGCGAAGGTTTATAAGTCGACTGAATTGTGGTGTATTTCTAGATTGTGCCGAATCTGGTGAGAATATTGAAGAACTTAATTTTGGCGGGTTACTCGCCCGAGCATGACGTCAGCGGCGTGTCGGATCCATTCCTACAGGTAATCTTTTTAACAGAATACATGTAATACATGTAATAGACCTTTTAGACCTTGACCACTCTTGCACCCTTTAACTTTCTTAATCTAGCCGCTTCCCACCATCTTTAGATTTTAGATAGTCAGTACATCGAGCCAAAGAGCGCCTCTACGCCATAGCTTTTCGGTTCAAACGGCCTACAAGAAGAAAGTCTTACGCATTGCTAATTCAGTTTGCTACTTCTGTTTTTGTGGGCTATATCAGCTTGGATAGATAAATGAACTGCCCTACCGGCAAAGGTTTAGCCAAGCGGTTTAGCGTTCTGATATTCGTGTAGAAACCAAATAGGGGGTACTGGTTTAATATAACTATCATACTGTTAGACTGACATTGACAGATTAAAAACCATGGTCCCGCTTGGCGGGGGATCGGTGCGTAATGTCAAAATGGCCACTGTGTCTGTGAGATAAAATAAGCAATAAATAACAATTGAGTGCATAACCAGTGTTTGGATTTAATAATAACCTGTATAACAGGTTAGCCTGCTGCCATCTTTAACTGCATAATCACTTCACCATGTTAGATCGCAGTCATAAAATTGATGTAGTATTTAAAAAATACTAAACTTTTCAGGTTAAAATCCTCCGCCTCCTTCGAATACTCGGCAAAAACGACGCCGAAGCGTCCGAAGCGATGAACGACATTCTCGCCCAAGTCGCCACCAACACTGAAACGAGCAAGAATGTAGGCAACACCATCCTGTATGAAACTGTCCTATCCATCATGGACATCAAATCCGAGAGCAGTCTGAGAGTATTGGCTATCAATATCCTGGGGAGATTCCTGCTCAATAACGACAAGAATATAAGATACGTGGCATTGAATACCTTGCTGAGGACTGTGCATGTGGATACATCGGCAGTGCAGAGACACCGGACCACTATATTGGAGTGTTTGAAGGTAAGACTCAACAATAATCCCCTATTGTTTCATTCGTATAAATTCGCGACACATCATCAGACATCAGACTCAGGGCTGACGCATACCCATAAATAAATGGATCGGTCTCTTTGATAACAACCCGAGCTCAGCTTCATCCATACTAATATTATAAATGCGAAAGTGTGTCTGTCTATCTGTTTGCTACGCTTTCACGGCCCATCTGTCCAACCGATTTTGATGAAATTTGACCCAGGGATAGTATTATTGTATCCCGGGGAAGGACATACGCTAATTTTTAAACCGGAAAATTCAAGACTTCCCGTGGGAATCGAAAAACCTTAATCCACGCGGAAGAAGTCGCGGGCATCATCTAGTAATTTAATAAATAAGGTAAAAATTGGTTGGCATGCACGTATTTCTTTATCGACTCATCGATCGCTAGGTTAGATAATGTATTTATTGGAAAAGCAAAAAAAAAACAACACTTTGTCAATCAATCTAGCCATGTTCCCTTTATACAAGCTTTGTACCTCATGTCTGATATCATATGTCAATTGCCAATTGATGCCTTTCCTACTATGACTCAGTCGTGTGATAATAGATTTCTTAGAATGTACTTGCGTTAATCGATAACCTTAAAAATATGCATGTTTTTATAATAAAACGAATTGATGTTACATGAATCGAATTCTCTCATGGATGTAAATATACAAATGCCATTAACATGACGTTCATATTTTTTATTAAACTTGCTCGTTTCGGGCGAAAGTTCGAGGTACCCCTTGTGTATCCATGTTATAACTGACTAATAACTATTTTTTTCTGTCTTATGCGATCAGCACTATCTAGGTGGACTATGAGCAGATTTGGTTGGCTGTAATAACCAATTACACCTTTTTCAGGACCCAGACGTGTCAATACGTCGTCGAGCAATGGAACTGTCATTCGCGCTCATCAACGGGCAGAACATCCGAGCAATGATGAAGGAACTGCTGGCCTTCCTGGAAAGATCTGACGCGGAGTTCAAGGCTCACTGTTCAAGCGCCATGGTTTTAGCTGCAGAGAGATACGCGCCCTCCAGCAAGTGGCATCTTGACACGCTATTCCAGGTCTTGCTGAAGGTAAGACACGTATTAAGCCCCGCAATAGGTCACGGCATTAGCCAAATGGCAAGCATTAAGGAGCAACTAATGGCATCTCAATACGCTGCTCAATGTAAGTCGGTAGGTCACGCAACTGGACCCGCAATAGGATACGTAACTTGTACAACAAATAGTTTTCATCAAATCAAATTAAATGATGAAGGAACTGTTCAAGCTCCATAGTGTTGGCTGCAGAGATATGCGCCTTCCAGCAGGTGGCATCTTGACACGCTATTCCAGGTCTTGCTGAAGGTAAGACACTGTAGGTCACGCATTAGGTCCCTCAATATGTCACGCCAGCAGCACGTATGAGGCAAACAACACTCATCAACTGGCAATTCGCTGGACACACTGTTCCAAGTCTTGCATAATGTAAGTCAGTAGGTCACGCAATAAATAATAATAGTTCACGCTACTTAACACGAGGTAAACAGAACTCATAACTCAGAACAGAGGCTGACAGTGTGCGAGGGTTTTCTCGAGGGGTATGGGCTTCAAGGCCTGGCCTCCTTACCCGGGTGGGGCGCGGTGAATATCTTGAAGCTTTAAGGAATCGGCCAGGGCCTGCCTTGAAGGCTACTCACTGACAATGGTACATCATACCAGCCAGTTTTTAATATTATGGGGGAAAGAAAGTAGTGATGTCTGAACTCTGCTATTTTAACTTTATTCCTGTTATAATGTGTGTCGTTATATTCCAGGCGGGCAACTATCTGCGCGACGACACAGTGTCAAACACTATACAGATAGTGTCAGCGGCGCCGGGGGAGAGACAGGCGTACGCGTCTATGCGGCTTTGGACGTCACTAGAACGTTCCGCCGTGTCCGCTGATGCCACTGAGAAGCAGCCGCTAATACAGGTAAGGCCTGTGCATTTAGAATCTTCCGACTTTATTATCTAGTTTTATATTTGTATCATATAATTGACAGGGCTAAATGAGGTCTCTGATGGCCACTTTACATTTGATCGGTAGCCGATTGCGTCAGCCGCATTCGGTTTAACCGGATTCTAATGAATTCAGTTAACACTGAATTTACCTGTATGTATTAGGGCGGTGGCCGAATGCGGCCGCCGCATTCGGTTTTCGGCCAACAGCAAAAGTCGGGTATGAACGAATATGGCCAACAGCGATAACAAGTTGTATAATAATATAGTTGTATAATTGTAATTGTAAATGAATTATTTAAAAAGAGCAACCACCGAGTTTCTTGCTGGTTCTTCTCGGTAGGAATGGCATTCCGAACCAGTGGTAGATTCACTTGACGATTCAAAAGTACTTGTAAAAGTTTATTTGAATAAAAATATTTGATTTGATTTGATTTGATATACTAGGACGGTCACCGCAAGTGGGCTGCGATCAAATGCGGCCAACCGAATTACAGTTTTTATTGAATGAATGAATTTATTTGTCTGAATATGTTTACAGTATGAAAAGGCGCAGCATATCCAGTCAGGCAACCCTGACGTACAAATTTTAATGTATTGATCATTGACCGAACCAAATACGACCAAATCGAACTAATGTAAACGCGCCATTAGTCTAACTGAGTGAATTTTCATTTGTGTCTCTATTTGTTATCTGTCAATCTCAGTGATAAAAACGAACTGACTTGAGTGTAAACCTTCCAGGTGGCGGCGTGGACGATCGGCGAATACGGAGACATGCTGGTATCTGAAGCCAGTAACGCGATATCTATGGTCGACGACGATGGCGTCGGTGAGACTGATATATTCTTTAAATCCACTAGCTAATGCCCGCGACTTCGTCCGCGTGGATTAAGTTTTTCCAATTCCCGCGGGGACTCTTCAATTTTTCGGCTTAAAAAGTAGTTTATGTCCTTCCACGGGATAGAACCTATCCCTGTACAAAATTTCATCAAAATCGTTTGAAAAGATCATTTTTTTATTCCCGCGGGAACTCTTAAATTTTCCGGGATAAAAAGTAGCCTATGTTCTTCCACGGGATAGAACCTATCCCTGTACAATATTTCATCAAAATCGGTTGAACAGATGGGCCGTGAAAGCGTAAAAAAACAGACAGACACACTTTCGCATTTTCGCATAGTAATATTATAAACTAGACTAGCTTCTGCCCGCGGCTTCGCCCGCGTGGCCTACAAGAACCAAATGTCATTTTTTTCAGAAACAAACATCATAAGCGTTCTCACTCCCTCTCAATTGAATATACAAACTGACAATATCTCAAACAAAGCAATAAGCACGAAGTTCTAAGTTCTATAACTAAACTAATCTCTGGAATGAGAGTAGTACGGTTTTAACAGAACTCAAAGCGTGTGTGATGAGATCTAAATAATTTCCTAATTACAAAACAAACCAGAAGTGGATAATAATTAACATTGTTTACAACGAAATACTATCCGCACCTAACCTACCGCAGTATTTCTTTATAAACAATATTTTTTGTTTTTCCTTCAGGTGCTAGAATCACCAGACTGCTCCGTGAGCTTACTCTGGAGCAGGCCACGTATAACTGACCGTGTGAAAAGCAGTTCTCCCTTAGGTCTACCCCTGCTAAATTAAGAGTTTGGCCTTGAGACTTATTGATGGTCATGGCAAAGCAGACTTTGAGGGGAAACTGCACTCTTTTGAACTCGAAGGGGTAGTTCGATGGTGTAAGAGGAATCCTCGGAATAAACACAGACTCCCCTTGGGAACTTGGGAAGCTTTTTTCCCCACAGGCACTCCTTGATTTTCCGGTATAAAAAGTAGCCTTTATCACTCTTCAGGTCCTTAACTATACCCATGCAAAAAATCTCGTTGATCCGTTGCTGCGTGATTGAAGGACAAACTCTCTATTTAACGTCCTTGGGGATCAAATTTTCAAAAATGGTGAAAAATATACTTCTTCATATTTAACCGAATGCTCAAATACCAACTTCCATGGCTTTGACTTGAAAAATGAATGACTTTCATACCAACTTTCAACCCCTATTTTACCTCTTTGGGGGTGGAATTTTAAAAGCTGTGACACACGTACTTATTTTTTTTACCGATAGCCGAAATTCCAAGTTTCGTTGATATAAATTGAAAAAATCTTGAGAAATGGAGGACTTTCATGCAATTTTTCATCCCCTATTTCACGCCTTTGGGGGTCGAATTTTCAAATTGGTGGAACACGTACTTCTTCATATTTAACCAAAAGCCCAAATGCTAAGTTTCATGGCTATAACTTGAGAAATGAAGGACCCTTTGGGGGTGGAATTTTGAAAAACTGTTGGTCTGTTGGTCACATACGTACTTCTTTATTTTTTAACGAAAGCTAAAATACTCAGTTTTGTTGATATTACTTGAGAAATATCTTGAGAAATGATGGGCTTTTACACAAACTTTCATCCCCAGTTCACCCCTTTGGGGGTCGAATTTTCAAAAATGGTGAAACACGTACCTCTTCATATCTAACTGAAAGCCCAAATGCTAAGTTTAATGACTATAACTTGAAAAATGAAGGTCTTTCATACAAACTTTCAACCCCTATTACACCCCTTCGGGGGTGGAATTTTGAAAGCTGTGACACAGATACTTCTTTTTCTTCGTTAATATGACTTGAAAAATATCTTGAGAAATGAAGGACTTTCATACAAAATTTCACCCCCTGTTTCACCCCTTTAGGGGTGGAATTTTGAAAAACTGTGAAACACATATTTCTTTATTTTAAACCGTTAGCTTAAATACCAAGTTTCATGGCTATAACTTGAGAAATGTAGGACTCTCATATTAACTTTCAACGCTTATTTTACCCCTTTGGGGGTGGAATTTTGAAAAACTGTTGGTCTGTTGGTCACATACGTACTTCTCTATTTTTTAACGAAAGCTAAAATACTCAGTTTTGTTGATATTACTTGAGAAATATCTTGAGAAATTATGGGCTTTTACACAAACTTTCATCCCCCAGTTCACCCCTTTGGGGGTCGAATTTTCAAAAATGGTGAAACACGTACCTCTTCATATCTAACTGAAAGCCCAAATGCTAAGTTTAATGACTATAACTTGAAAAATGAAGGTCTTTCATACTAACTTTCAACCCCTATTACACCCCTTCGGGGGTGGAATTTTAAAAGCTGTGACACAGATACTTCTTTTTCTTCGTTAATATGACTTGAAAAATATCTTAAGAAATGAAGGACTTTCATACAAACTTTCACCCCCTGTTTCACCCCTTTAGGGGTGGAATTTTTAAAAACTGTGAAACACGTATTTCTTTATTTTAAACCGTTAGCTTAAATACCAAGTTTCATGGATATAACTTGAAAGATGACGGACTTTCATACAAACTTTCACCCCCTATTTCACCCCCTTAGGGGTGCAATATTGAAAAATTGTAAATCACTTATTTCTGCATATCTAACTGAAAGCCCAAATGATAAGTTTCATGGCTATAACTTGAGAAATGAAGGACTTTCACACAAACTTTCAACCCCTATTTTACCCCTTTGGGGGTGAAATTTTGAAAAACTGTGACACACGTACTTCTTTATTTATTACCTAAAGCCAAAATACCAAGTTTCATGGATATAACTTGAGAAATGACGGAGTTTCATACAAACTTTCACCCCCTATTTCACCCCCTTAGGGGTGGAATTTTGAAAAATCCTTTCTTAGTGTGCGCGTACGTCATAAAAGTAACCTACTGTCAAAATTTCAAGTTTTTAGGCCCAGTGGTTTAGGCTGTGCGTTGATATATAAGTCAGTCAGTCAGGACTTTGAATTTTATATATATTATAGATAGATGATGCACGTCACTTCGTTTTTGATTAAGGTTTTTTGATTCCCGCTTGAACTTTATAATTTTCCGGGATGAAAAGTAACCTATGTGTTATTCCAGACTATATCTCTGTACCAAATTTCATCCAGTCGCAGACGAAGTCGCGGGCATCAGCTAGACATTAATTATGATTATTTATTTTTTAATTATTGGATGAATGTTTTCAAACTAGTAGAGCTCTATTTGTCAAAAACCCTAATTTTGACTACTTTTTATGGAATTTTTCCAGATGTTACACAGATTTTCATAGACTAAAGTTTTTTTTTATCCACTAGAAGTAAGCCCTTGACCGTGATCTCACCTGATGGTAAGTGATGATGCAGTCTAAGATGGTAGCGGGCTAACCTGTTGGGGCATGGTAGTTGTATTAAACCCATACCCCTTCGGTTTCTACACGGCATCGTACCGGAACGCTAAATCGCTTCGCGGCACGTCTTTGCCGGTAAGGTGGTAACTAGCCACGGCCGAAGTCTCCCACCAGGCCAGACCAGGGAAAATTCAGAAATAATAAATTCCCAAATTGACCCTGCCGGGGATCGATCGTCGCACCCAGGACCTCCGCACGTTAAGGCAACAGCGCTACACACTGCGCCACGGAGGTAGTCAAAAAAAATGCAAACCCTAAAAGCCTATTATAAACTTAATCATTCTTTTGAACTAAGTTTCCGACTTTCAGATGACTTCACCCGTCCAACGGAAGAGTATGTGATAGACGTATATCAGAAGCTGCTATGGTCCACCCAGCTATCGATAACTACCAAGGAATATTTGTTACTCTCCCTGGCCAAGCTGTCCACGCGGTTCACCACACGACCAAGCCAGGAGTGAGTAAACATTTATCCAGGAAAGACGCTTTCTAGATCGTGTTTCGATATTCGAAATCTATCAACGTTGTTGTGCAAATGCATTCTTAGGATACTAAACTTTTTTTTTACCTCACTTAACGTAGGAAACACTTCTAGCAGGTAATAAAGCTAGTGGACCCGAATAATAATTCCTCAGGCGACGAATCTTTACAGTATGATAAAGTATCACGAGTTAAACGTACATTATAAATATCCAATAAAATTCAGAAAGGAAGTAAGGTTTTTTTATGCTATACCCAATTGTTAAACCAGGAAGGTACATTATCGCGTAAACGCAGTTTAGATTTGATAGTAAAATTGGTTTAAATATCGATGTTCTGCATGATTATTTCGTTTGATATTTCGGTATTGAGTGTAAATTATCTACCTACTATTATTTTAAAAAGAAATCGTCAAAAGAAGTCATAGACTGAGGATTTAACGCGGGGGTCTCCATACAACGAACCACCCCGTTGCCTAAAGCTAGACTGACGACCTCCGTGGCGCAGTGTGTAGCGCTGTTGCCTTAACGTGCGGAGGTCCTGGGTTCGATCCCCGGCAGGGTCAATTTGGGAATTTATAATTTCTGAATTTTCCCTGGTCTGGCCTGGTGGGAGGCTTCGGCCGTGGCTAGTTACCACCCTACCGGCAAAGACGTGCCGCCAAGCGATTTAGCGTTCCGGTACGATGCCGTGTAGAAACCTAAGGGGTATGGGTTTAATATAACTGCCATGCCCCTAACAGGTTAGCCCGCTACCATCTTAGACTGCATCATCACTTACCATCAGGTGAGATCGTAGTCAAGGGCTAGCTTGTAGTGGATACAAAGTTGATAAATCTGTGAGAAATAAAACAATTATTATACATAATTATTGTGTTAATTTAGTTTTGAGCAAAACCTGCGATGACCACCATCATTGAATAATCTTAATTTCTGTAAAATATAACTGATATATTTTTTTTTTCAGCAAAATCCGTGTAATAATTGACACATTCGGTTCCCACATCCACATCGAGCTGCAACAGAGAGGGGTTGAGCTGTCACAGCTCTATAAGTAAGTGTAATTAGAATCACCTGTGAAGTATTTTGAAGGAAAATTTCTTTGGGCGCGATTGAGGGTAACCTACATCTTATTCGGATGAATGTAACATTCAGCTGAAATTGGACGCCAAACAGTACAGGCTGTTTTAGGCCGCCATATTTTATGGAGGTGTTTTTATAACATCAAGTAATTGCTATAGATTGAAAGCTTTATATATTTTTACATAAAACATTTTTTTTTATCCACCACAAGTTAGCCCTTGACTGCGATCTCACCTGATGGTAAGTGATGTTGCAGTCTAAGATGGTATAGTCTAACATGATATGATAAAAAAAAATAAGAACCTTTTCCGCCCTGAATCGACTCATTTGCAAAAATGGAATCCCGCACGTATTTTATTTTACTTCGCCGTAAGCGTGATCTATTATACTACTAACGCCATCTATTTTTAGACCATTCCGTTGTTTTCAATACGATTTCTTTTATCAAAGCTTTGGAACAGAGATAGCTCGATGAATAGAGGACAATTCAGTGCTTAAACTGAACTAGTTTTTTTTTACTTTTTTGTTCCACTACAAGTTAGCCCTTGACTGCGATCTCACGTGATGGTAAATGACGTTGCAGTCTAAGATAGTAGTGGGCTAACCTGTTAGGGGTATGAATTTTGTTAAAGCATGACGAGATCCGAGAAATATACCTACGTTCGGTTTAGTGGTGCTCTCAAGGTCCATCCCTTATGAGAGGGATCAGTTTACCCGATAGAACGGGGTACGTTATAAAATTATAGGCTGCAATTCCGTGCGATCTTAAACTAAATTGCACTTTATTGTGTCTTATTAGAGTCGGTATTAAATATCTATAATCAAAAGTCAAAATATATTTATTCAAAGTTGGTACTTACACAGTACACTTAATGAACGTCGAGTATACAAAGTATAAGACGTGATTGTGATAATAACAACGATATCTTAAAACTAAAGCTACGAGGCTTCCAAACGCGCCCTGGTGGGAGAAAAGCCCACAAACTCAGCCGGATTTTTTTTGAAGTGAAAACTTCTTTAGACGCGTTGAGCGCTTTTTGGTAATAATTTATATTGAAGTGTAAAATTTCTTTAGGCGCGTTGCACTTTTTGGTAGGGGGTAAAAATGTAGATTCGCGTGACCGTGACCGACATGCTCGCGTGACCGGCATGCTCGCGAACATATAAATATACTACATTCGAAATTAAACTTTAATTCCTTATTGTTAAGGTTTATATTTGAATAATTTTAAATAAAATAATTTAAAAAAAAATTCGTTTTCACTGTTATCGGCAATCCCTATGACTGCCAATTTTTTATTATCACCGTCACAAACATTGTTTGTGTCAGCGATTCTGTACATCGGCAAATGATCTTGGGCATCTTGAAAAACGAGGTTTTCTCCGTGTAACTCTTCTTTACTGAGTGAATGTAAAATTACAGAAAAAATATATGTTGTTTAATGTACATTAAATTTTAATTTGAACGTTTGAAATAATTATAAGTATATTATTAGTGGATGAAAAAATTGTCCAAAGTGAAACCCTTTTTGTTAAAATTTTTATAACTACTTCTAAACGGCATTGAGTTTTAGAATTTTTCTTTCGCACAAACATTTGTTGAGGTTTTTGTCACAAAGTGTACGATTGGCGAGTCAAAATAATGAAATATTAGGCTAAAAATATTTTTTTTTTGTTTTCTACATAAATATGAACGGGCGGATCAGTGCGCGGGCGACGGGCGGCAGTGTGACTCGGGCTGTCGGTGTGGAAGGTCACGCTACTTGTTGCTCCGAATCCGAAACCTACAACCGGTTTTGGATTCGATTCAATTATTCTCTAGTAATTTTAAAATGCCGTGATTCGCGCATTTCAGCATATAAACTCGACTTTATAGAAGCGGTAAAAAGGAAAAAAATACCTTTAAGATTTACCTTAATATGAACGGTCCCATTTTTACCCTCGACGAAACGGAGACGGTATATGTGTTTGCCCTAAGAGGTTGTGTTTGTTTGTTTGTTTGTTTGTATGTTTGTTTGTTTGTGCACTTTTTTGTTACCGTTTTCCTGGAAAACTACTGGACCGATTAATATGCGGTTTTTTGCATTAGCTATGTATAGCTTGTGAGAAGGTTCTTATTAGATATATTTTAGGACCATAGACAACCAAGCTGAGCTGTAGTCTATGATTTTAATTTTTCAATATGTTACCATTTATCTCTAAAAGTACTGGGCCGATTGAGATGCGGTTTTTTGCATTAGATATGGATAACTTGTGAGAAGGTTCTTAGATATATTTTAGGACCATAGACAATCAAGCTGAGCTGTAGTCTATGATTTAAATTTTTCAGTATATTACCATTTTTCTCAAAAAGTACTGGGCTGATTGAGATGCGGTTTTTTGCATTAGATATGTATAGCTTGTGAGAAGGTTTTTAGATATATTTTAGGACCATAGACAACCAAGCTCAGCTGTAGTCTATGATTTTAATTTTTCAATATGTTACCATTTTTCTCAAAAAGTACTGGACCGATTGAGATGCGGTTTTTTGCATCAGATATGTATAGCTTGTGAGAAGGTTCTTGGATATATTGTAGGACCATAGACAACCAAGCTGAGCTAGTGATTTGGTAAGTGGTACGAACTCCTTAAGATCTCATCGTAAACCCGTCGTGTTTAGACTCTTTTGGTTTGTCTTGACTAGCATTTTGTACCTAGATGCCGCTTAGGGTCTCATGATGGAGCCAGGAGGTGGTCATAGGAACTTCTTAAGTTCTCATCGTAAGCCCGTCGTGTTTGGACTCTTTTGATTTGTCTTGACTAGCACTTTGTACCTAGATGCTGCCCAGGGTCTCATGATGGAGCCAGGAGGTGGTCACGGGAACTCCTTAAGTTCTCATGGCGAAATAAGTGAAGATGAAGATTTGCAACCTATTGTAAAAAGAAAAGTATTGTATGAAAGAAATTTGGATATTATAAGTGCCCCACAAATCACAATACATGAACACGGTGAAATAAGCGAAGATGAAGAAGTGCAACCTATTGTAAAAAGAAAAGTTTTGTATGAAAGAAATTTAGATATATGTGAATTTTGAAAATTCGTTAGCGTTATCCAATAAAAAATTTGAAAAACTTTGTGATTTTTAACGATCGAATGAAACATCAACATAATCATTATTATTATTATTTATTTTCATTAGTACTAACCTACCTATTAGTGTGCTATCATGGGTTTTAAGGCGCTGTGTGTGGTCAGGGGGGGGGTCTCCAAAGCAGTGTATCCATTAAATGGTGGCATATGGAAGATTGAAAAAAATATATGATGTTTTCAAGACCTTAACTCAGATATTGTTTTATCCCAAAACACGATTTAAACAACTTCGCTGCATAAAAAATAAATTCAAACATACCTCTTATTTCAGTTTTCAAATCAACACATCTCCAAATTGAAAACCTCAATTTACTTGAAAAATATATCATTAAATTCCAAATTCTAAATGACATCCATTGATTTATTAATATTTATTAAAATGTACACATATTTTCTGTTTTCCATTGTATTCCGGTTTTTCGAGAAGCGCTAGCTCATTTTCACCTCCGCCAGTGTTCGAAAGAACTTCACAGACGATGGATCTGTGCTCCTTTGCTCCAGCGTTTAAATCGATATTTTGAAATGGTTTTCAAACATAACATGAATAAGACTAATGTTTATTCAACATGAATTGACAGAAGACGTGGATATTACAACTTTCGTGAGCTATCTTCTTTTATATAACTAAAAATACATAATCAAATAAAGTATGAATATGTGTTCTCTGACCAAACTTTTGACAGCTCGAAATAATGATGCCGTAATGCGCTATCCATTCGATTTTTGACAACAATCGACTTCATTTACGAAGAAGTTTTAATCGATTTGACACATTGATATTACAACTTTTTGTATTGTTTTATAAACATACCCAGGCGTCTAAATGTCTTTTTTATGTATTAAAATAAATATTTTTGGTGAAGCAATGCTGTAAATGTATATTTTATTATTTGGCAACATCAATAAGGCAGGTCATAGAAACCATCCAACGCCAAAGATGACGCTACTTAAATGACAATCAAGTGAGCTTGTGTTGCAGCTTCGTAATTATTTTGAAAACTATTTTCAAAATTAAAATCGTACTAGTAATTACTAGATTGACATACGAGTTGCGAAATATCGCATAAAAAGGCACGTCGCTTCACTATTTAAAAAAAAAACTCCTGCTGGTTGTAACAATGACGTCTTTTAATATTTCCAAGAAGTAGGTAAGTTGTCAAACATCCAATTACTGTCAGAGGGTTCACTGCCATCGCATAGAGCAGTATTACTTAAAAATGTCAGTTTTATGTCACGTACCTTGAAGGTCCTAAAATAAGGATTAAAATTCTAAAAACAAGAACGTCAACAATATTAAAACAATACGGATTTAAGCGATAGTAGTATGCCTCCAGTGCAATTTTTGATATGAATGGAAAATAACAAAACAGTGGTAAGACAGAAAGGAAAACTGAAAATCAAGCATTGCCACTTCAGCTTGCTACTGCCTACTCGTCCGCTCTCATTGGACCAGACCGACCAGATAATATTATTATATCGAAAGCTTGCTGAGTAAGGACCTAGTAGTGTCTCAAATACTTCAAATAAGTGCCTATTGCAAGTTTTATTACTAATTGATTGGATATTAGATACCCTTAGGGTTTCGTTTCTGGGACCCGGGAGTTAGAAATTTCCGGGAAATACGTCGTTGGTTTTTTTTGTGATTTCCCGTTTTTGTGTACAGAGTATTTTTTTAACTTATCTCTTGAGAAATATTTGAGAACAAGTTGATCTCTTAACTTGTTTATTATAATTCTCCCTGACTACTAGGGCATGCATTCGGTGTTGTGTTTGAGTACCGGGAAATTTTGGACCGATATTGGCACGGAACCGGGAATTCCCGGGACTTTCGATACTTTCGATACTACCTTAAATTATCACAAAAACACGGCTAAGACATTACAGAAAGTATGAAATAGACCAAATATTACTGTTCATTAGGCGTTATACAAAAATTTATCGCATAATATTTCACACAGGAATATACTGAATATTACTATTCATTAGGCATTATACAAAAAATTATCGCATAATATTTCACACAGGACTGTAAATTCATGATTTTTTCATGTACTTGTACCATAACTCGCTTCGTTACAAATTTCAAAGTTTTATTGTAGTTCATAGGTTTTACAGAGATTGCGTCTTGTATGAAAATACACTTTGAAAAGTTGAAATTTTTTTTATCGTGATACGCTCATATGTAACTACTTTTATAGCAATTAGAAGCCAGTGCAAATATAAATTTACTACATCAAGCAGTTTATGAGAAACAAGCCTTGAGGCTTGGATACACGGACAACAAAGTGATCCTTTACGGGTCTTTTTTTATAGACAGGCGTACGTAGTAACCTCACCTCAAAGAATTACAAATGTTAATCTAAATCAACAATATTTTCCAACCCATACTCAGTATTCCCAAGAGAATCTCGTGAAGATGTTACTCTCTCCTATTCTGTGCCGTTTTTTGGTTTTGCCGCACGCTGATTTGGTCTCTACAATTATATTGGATATGGTACCTCTTAGTATTTTTGGTATCCATTCACCGTCCTCCCCGTACGTATGGAGGATCCTAGGATCGAGGGCCCTAGGATTTTCTAAAGACGTTTCCTATCAGCCATAAAGAGCCTCGTTACTGCTGCGTTACTGTCCAGGATTCACATCCATACATAAAGATTGGACTGTTCACAGTCTTGGTTTTTACATAACATTGTATGGAGAACTCCTGAGCATCTTAGGGAATTATGGATACGGATATCCATATTTTCTTTCCCTCTGCTATTGGTATAATTGACAGTGGAGTCAAAAATCAAAATTTAATAGCCTCGGGCTTATGAGGTATATTTTATATTACAGTCTATCAATATTTTCCTGTCAATCTTCATGTGAAATTTATGAAAGTAACGATACAATTAACAGAATATAGCATAATCTACTGTAATTTTTTATGGCTGAACAAATTTTATTCCAGTGACAGATCCATCAATTCATTGATCTTCAAAAAAGCTCTTCTCTGCTGGTAAATAATACTTACCAGAAAGACTAACATACGAAACTGTACGAAGTGGCAGTAAAATAATCGTTATAGCCAAAGTAAAAATAAGGGTTTTTAAACTAATACCTCGAATTTGTGAGCATTAAATGCAGTATAGTGAATTAAATTATTGTTACATGCAGAAATATCCACACTTTATTAGAGAAGAATCGACAGAATGTATGTACTTCGAGTCTCAAAAGTATCAAAAGTACCGGTTTTATGGTGTGGAGAACCGGGACTGAAAATTATTCAGAAGTACCGGGAATTTTTGGTACCAGGAATTATCGGGAGCATGCCCTATTGACTAGGTACCTCACTCGCGCAGTGCTGAGCACTATTGTCTTAACGTGGGATGTACCGGGTTTAATCCCCAGCAGAGTGAATTTGGGAATTGGGCGTATTTTTGTAAAATTGTACATGAAATAAAATCGATGTTTTTTTTTCATCATGTTTTGTTATTTTATTGATAAATTTGTGTTTCTTAGTTATTTATCTTTATGAGCAGTAGCACTGTTTACAAATATTATGTTAAATTATAGTAAAAACAATCATTTTAAAATTAAGTGACGGAGAATTATTCCATTGAGTAACTAAACTTTATCTCACAAAAGGCACTTAAAAAAACAACTTTAGATAAGATTCACAGAAGTGTTTTACTAGTCTTACCAATCATGCCAATCACAAAAATAGGACAGCAAACATAAAATAACAGAAACACTATCAAAATTTGATAATTTTAGTTCTTTTGACTAACGTAAAGGCAAATTTATGTCATAATTTATTATATAACTTCTGAAATAGACAATGCTTTTTATTTTTGTTTTTGCAAGTAAGTTAGTTTACGATAAAAAATATACATTTAAATATAACATAACAATAACTTATATTAATGATAAATTGTCAATATTATAAGTATTCATGCAATACTAGCCGATGCCCGCGACTTCGTACGCGTGGATCGAAGTTTTGTGGTTCCCGCGAGAACTCTTTAATTTTTCGGGATAAAAAGTAGCCTATGTGCTATTCCAGACTACAATCTATATCTGTGCCAAATTTCGGCCAGATCCGTTCAGCCGTTGGGGCGTGATTGAGTAACAAACATCCATACATCCATTCATACATCCATACATCCATCTGTCCAAACTTTTAGGAGGATTTTTTGTGAGGACAATTTGTCAGTGGAACCTTGACAATTACTCAAAGGAAAAGTAAGGGCAGTAACACTGATCACAATGTTAAGAATTATTGTACTTTCTTACCATAAAACTATAATAGTCGTAGTAGGTACTTTTGAGTATTTTAAACTCTTTATTCTTTATTTTGTACTTAAATTATGTAAAATGTCGTCTATAAAATATAAGTAGAACTTCCAACCAATGTATAGTATGTTAAATCACATTGTAAGAATGATTATAAGTAACAATTTTTTTTTGCGTTTTGTCTTCTTCGATTCTCCCTTTCTGATATTTTATCTCACCTCGGATATTTTTCTTGTTCTAGATTTTACGAGCTCCAAGTGTTATTTTCTTATATATTATTGTTTGAACTTTTAAGAGTCCCTCTTTAATTTCTCTATATGCCGCCTTGTTATTTCACCAGATGTCAGCGCCATTGTTACACCTGAATAATTTAATATATACAATACTCGTTTCCAATGCAAAACTCGGGGCCGTAAAAGCTTAACCGTGTACAAACCTTTAGAAATCCATTGAGTACCAATTTGTTCAATTGACTGACAATTTCGAAAGAGTTACTTAAAGGACCGTAATGAATACAAGGCAACAATATTTTCTTGCATTGTATTTCAAGAATTTAAATATTCTGAATTTTCTCTGGTCTGGCCTGGTAGGAGGCTTCAGCCGTGGCTAGTTACCAATTACCACCCTACCGCCAAAGACGTGCAGCCAAGCTATTTAGCGTTCCGGTAGGATGTCGTGTAGAAACCGATTAGGGATATGGACTAGGGTTTAATATAACTGCCATACCCCAAACAGGTTAGCCCGCTACCATCTTAGACTGCATCATCACTTACCATCAGGTGAGATCGCAGTCAAGGGCTAACTTGTATTTAATTAAAAAAAAACTGGATATAAGGTACATAAAAGTAGCAATAACTATTTTTAAAAAAATCCCGATTCTCGGGAATTCCCGGGAATCGGCCAATTTTATTCCCGTTTCCTTGAGTTGAAAATTTGCCGTTCCCGAGATTTATTTTTAATTTTGATTGAGTGGGATTTTTAAAAAGTTAATTTGTTTAGTTTCACCCAACCTAAGTCCAGTTAATTAATATAATAGGTTTTGCTTCGGACATAATATTGTCAATCAAACTTATAATTTTAGAGTACGGAAACAACGTACAAATTTTAAATTTTACATAAATTGGCTAATTTGCGGTTTTGGCTCTTACGAAGTTCTACCATATAGATAATTCTGTATGTAAAGATAAAAAACCATGACACCAAAATTGTATGATTTTCTTAGTTTTTTATTTTTGAGTATTTTTCAAACACTGTAAATAATACTATATGTCTGCAAAAGACTAGAAATTGATTTCAATGATCAATTTCCAACATCTTTTTGCTATTTAAATTTTTGAAATAACATCTGTATTTCTTGTTTCTGACAAAAAATGAATATCAGACTCTTAGTCGGTAAGTACATTGTATATACGTATGATATTGATTTATGCCACAATTATACTTGTAATTAACTCACGTAAGTAGTTTATGTAAATAAGATACTTATGTAACTCTAGATGATGCCCTCGACTTCGTCCACATGGATTAAGATTTTTTGACTCCCGCGGTAACTGTTTAATTTTCCAGGATAATGGTTCCGGGTAGCCTATGTCCTTCTCCGGGATGTAATGTATCTTTGTACCAAATTTCATCAAAATCGTTTGAGTAGTTGGGCCGTGCAAGCGTAGCAGACAGACAGACACACTTTCGCATTTATTATATTTTGTATGGATATTAGTATGCTGGGCTAACTAATGCCCGCGACTTCGTCCGCGTGGTTGAAGTTTTTTTTATTCCCGCGGGAACTCCTTAATTTTTCGGGATAAAAAGTCACTCTCCCTCAACTATACCCACGCCAAAAATAACGTCGAACCATTGCTCCGTTGCGGCGTGATTGACGGGCAATTCAATTAACAATCACACTTTCGCATTTATAATATTAAGTATTAAAATGGATTTGCACACCATAAGCGATTTACAATAGGTATTTTGTCAATTACCTACTCATGTAAGAGACTTTGGTACGTGATTTACTCACTTACGTTATTCTATCAATTTCACAAATTTTGAGTTACCGTGTTTTGTCATCCGAGGGCATCCGTGACATGCTATGACAAGCGCGCGAAAATAAAGAAAACCGCGACGGGAGCGCCACCCGGCCGAAGTGGGAATAACTGGCGTGAGGGGTGAGGACTGAGCAGAGCCAACCTCTCGATTTGTGTTTTGATTTTAAGAGCTGACAGCTAAAGGTTTGTGTGAAATTTCATACGTAGGTGTACGTATTAGCTTTATAAATCACTAGCTTTTGCGTGGCTCCGCCCGCATGAATTTCGGCTTTTTAAAAATCCCGCGGGAACCGTTCTAAATTTCAGCCAAATCAGTTCAGTAATTGCGGCTCGAAGGAGTATCAAACATATATGTTTCATCATATATGTTTGATATCATCATCATCATTATATATTATCAGTCACATCAGGGCACATGAACGAAGCCCTGATTCAAACAACTAACAGAGGTTCAGTGGCTGTTGCCGAACTCGGCAAATAAAAAAAATTTCTAAAATGATTTATCACTCTAATTATAGTAAAAGCCAAACAAAAATATTAATAAAATCACCAGTCAGTATAAGAATATTTAAAATAGGCCTGTTATATTTTACTTTAAAGTTTAAACTTTGACTTTGTCGCGTCTGTAATAAATACGATCTCCTTGGCACGGCCGCGTCGTCGCGTGAACGACCCTTTAGAAGTCCGCGGTACATCGCGCGCTAGCGAAGCGCCCCGCGAGCGGGGGGAGCGGTTCTTGGCTCCGCCCAAATGCCCAAGGTCGTTCGCCGATCTACAAGCCTTAAGTATTCTGTGGTTATAGGCAATACGCGCACTTGCGACCGGCGCTGTTAGAGCGGATGCCGCCCATGGAAGCCGCAACGGCCACGGAGCGGGAACGCGACGACAGCGATACGGAAAGCGAACTGCCACAGACCAACATACAAACTGAACAGGTGGGTATTAGGGGCCATTCAAACTTTACGTAAGCAGAATTTTAGTAAATATTGTTATTTTTTAAAATCTGTTAAAGATTCTTTATATCTAGACTAGAAATAATAAATTTATAAGACAGTAAGGTTGCCATATGTGTTCAGATCGGAGTCTACAAAATTTTGCAGAAAAATCAGAAAAAGTAAACAAGTCATCCAGTCGATGTATTTCTTACCGTTTCATTTGTATGGTTAGTGTTAATGAGCAGTTCATAACTTTGAAGTATTGCCAGGCCTGGCTCACTTTGTCACGTTCTTTGGTCATCTTAGTGTGAGATCTATAGAGCGTACTTGACTTATGACAAGGTTAAAACGAGACAGATTTATGTGACTCGCCTAAGTCCATCTCGTTTTAACTCTAAGTAAAGTCTGAGCCAAGTCGAAGTACGCTCTATAGATCTCAGAATTAGATTACGCGACCCGTCGACAGCACTCGAATCATTTTTTGACTTCATCAAGATTTTTTGACTTTGCATGTTCTCATTAGTTATGGATGAACGAAGAAAGTCCAATAAGCGTTATTGAATTGTATTTAATAGTTTAACTTAAAGTTATACCGACTTATTACTCTGTGGACAATATTCATTACAAGAAGTAAACAGACAACTTAGCACGCGCTGCGTTGGAAGTGATAAGAGTTATACGATAGAATGAGAGACGTTCAGTAGGTCAAAAAGAATTCACTTGGAGCACTGTGCGAGCTGAACTGAAAATTATTACCCTGTATCGAGTCTCTCTGTTTATTTAAACGTCTTTGAGGAGTGGTTCTTCTGTATAGTCAGTGGTATTGCATATTTTTATTTATTGTAGTATAATTTATTTCATTCCAGAACCCTCTCCTAGACTTGATCAACGGCTCAGAGTTGCTTTCCAATGGCGATGTAGAGCACACGCCAGCTTCAACCACAAACAACAATTCCAATACCAATGTATGTATATCCATAATAGTATAATACGAGGTGTATCTTTCTTGGGTTGATGCCTGAAACTGTAGTCAAAATGTTAAAAAATTGTGTTGCCATTTCTTTTGTTAATTTACCTATTTATTTCATAATTAACAAGGGAACATTATCTTTTATGATGTGAAACTTTGCCAAATTTTAAATTTTCAAAATGTAATGTAGCTTCACGCAATGCAATGTCACAAGATATAATAGCTTTTCTGGTACACATAGTGATATTTGCTATTCGTAGGACATCCTGGACCTCCTAAGCGGGCTGGACCTCAGTTCGCCCACTATGCCCACGCCCAGCGCTGCGGTGAGCGTGGCCAACAACAACATCGCGTCGCCCTCTCTGCTGCTAGACGGGTTGTTTGCGCCAGAGCCTGCCCTCACGCAGCCTCAAGGTAAGCTCTTAAGGGGACTCCAGCCGGTACCTTCTTCATACAAACGTAAACTCGTAATTACTACATTATATTAAAACAGATAGTTGCACTTTTTGAAAACTATCGCTTGAAAATCTGATTCAGTAATAGGTGGGTGCTACACTCTCCACTGATGTCCGTAATGAAATTCTGCCCGCATGCTGATGGGCAATTCACTAGATATGGCCGATCAAAAACTTGATATGGTTACCAAAAATGAACCATAATTAGAAAAGCTGATTCTTGTACAGTGTTAAAGTATGCACAGTACCTATGTAAACAGTACAAAAACTGACGGTCTTCATCGGGCCGTTTACTAGATATCACCTCTCAAAGACGTTATAAACTTACAAACTATAAAAAAATATTAGTAATTATTATGTCGACAATTTTTAATAGCAAAAATTATGAAGGCGCATTCATTATTTTTAATACCAATCAACATGATGACATAATAATTGCTAATATTTTTTTATAGTTAGTAAGTTTAACGTCTTTGAGAGGTGATATCTAGCCCGATGAAGACCGTATCGCGCCTCTCACCCAAAACGGAGTGGGAGCGGGACGGTAGCACGGAAGTATGCGCGCATGCACTCGCTACACTAAGTCTATCTCTTACTCACACAATGTTATGTGAAATAGCAAACAGGTTACCCACGTGCGCCGGCAACTTCGGTCGCGCGTACTGAGATCTCTTAAGCGTTGAAAACTGTACACTTAGTCCCAGTTTTAACATTGCAAACTCTATTGATTGTAATCAAGCATTTAACCCATTGGCGTCAAGGTAAAATGAGCAATTGAGGTTCATTATTTTACCATAACCTTAGAGCTCAATTTCGTGTGTGCATTCACGGCGAACTGAATCGTTTTGTGACTTTAAATAGAGGGCTTTTGCGTCCATGTTTACTGTTAAAAAGGTTTTTTTTTGAAGTGAAAACTTCTTTAGCCGCGTTGAGCACTTCTTGTGGTAAACTTGTGGATTCGTGAAGACCGAGAAGCTCACGAACAGCGCCAAAAACAAAAATAGTTTTCACTTCTATCGGCAGTACCTATGACTGCCATTTTAAAAAAATATATATATAGCGACAACCTCCGTGGCGCAGTGTGTAGCGCTGTTGCCCTAACGCGCGGAGGGCCTGGGTTCGATCCCCGGCAGGGTCAATTTGGGAATTTATAATTTCTGAATTTTCCCTGGTCTGGCCTGGTGGGAGGCTTCGGCCGTGGCTAGTTACCACCCTACCGGCAAAGACGTGCCGCCAAGCGATTTAGCGTTCCGCTACGATGCCGTGTAGAAACCGAAGGGGTTTAATATAACTGTCATGCCCCTAACAGGTTAGCCCGCTACCATCTTAGATTGCATCATCACTTACCATCAGGTGAGATCGCAGTCAAGGGCTAACATGTAGTGGATAAAAAAAAATAGCGAGCAAACGAGCAGGCGGGTCACCTGATAAGTGATTAGCGCCGCCCATGAACATTTGCAGCACCAGAGGAACCGCCAAGGCGTTGCTGGCTTTTACAGGTTTCAAAAATCGCAAAAAAACTCATAAAAGCGTGTGTTTGCAGAGTGCGTAGTGCGCGCGTTGGAGCGCAACGGCGTTCTGGTGGAGCTGTGCGCGCTGCGCGGCGGCGACACGGCGACGCTGACGATGCGCGCGCGCTCGCACGCAACCGAAACCATCACCGACTTCCTGTTCCAAGCCGCCGTGCCCAGGGTGAGTTGCCCGCACCGTAATGGTCGGTTTTCATTATATTCATTCACTAGCCGGCTTTACAGGGAATTTACGGTAAAGGACAAATCCATTGATTTGTTTTGTGGAAAACTACAGAAATTCAAGGTCAAACTACTAAAATCACTTGACTCTTAATATGATATATTGTCAGATGATCCTCTTTGCTGTGTTTCCTAATCCTATAACAATAAATTTTAAGCATCTAATTTTTTAC
Source organism: Erebia aethiops (assembly GCA_923060345.2). Taxonomy (NCBI): domain Eukaryota; kingdom Metazoa; phylum Arthropoda; class Insecta; order Lepidoptera; family Nymphalidae; genus Erebia; species Erebia aethiops. The sequence goes on along the minus strand of OV281091.1, from coordinate 16,252,927 downwards.
TTTTTTTAAATTTTTTTTTTTATTCAATAGTTATTTTCATTAATTTTTTGTAGTCTTATATTAATTTTATGTAGTCTTGTATTAGTAATCTTAATTATTTGTTAATAATTCCCCAATGTAAACTTGTGTCAATTATGTACGACTTTTCCTATGTGCATGATGTATCTACCTATAAATTGAATTGCTTGTTACCTATTGCCTAAGCCATTCAACATTTTGTATACCTACTACCTGTAATTCTGTTGGTAGTTCAAATAAAATAAATAAACTAGCTGGTGCCCGCGACTTCGTCCGCGTGGATTCAGGGTTTTTAGTTCCCGCGGTAACTACTTTAATTTTCCGGGATAAAAAGTAGCCTATGTGTTATTCCAGACTATAATCTATCTATCCGTACAGACAGGCCGTCAAGTGCTCTAAAACGAGTGCTTAGTTTATGGCTTAAATGATGTTCCAATGCCTCACCAGTGTCTCCGCTCCGGAAATCTGCTGTTCATGCGCATTATTACTTATTGTGCACTCGTTTCAAACTCGGTCGCTCGCTGCGCTCGCGCTATTTGTGTTACATAAAATTAAATATGAACTATTTTTTACAGACATTCCGGCTGGACATGATGTCACCATCAGGAACTGTGTTGACGCCCCAGGGAGAAATCACACAAGTCCTCAAAATTACCAATCCATCCAAGGTAAGAAAAGTGTATTCATACAAAACATTGAGATTTCAATTGTCTGTTTATAGATTAAAATAAATAAATAGATTCACGCATTATTCCTCTGTACCTATCTTAATTTCTAAGCTTGAGACTCTTGGCATTCGAGGAAACCAACTTGCACTCTTTCAAAGTTACTTGTCAGGTAGAACCCAATTTGTGAGGATAGATTCCTATACAAGTTCTGAGTTACCTCTCACGTATGGTGTACCTCAGGGCAGCATTCTTGGCCCGAGCTTATTTTTGGTTTACATGAACGATTTATGTAACATTCATCTTCATCAAGGTAAGATATTTTCATATGCCGACGACACAGCTTTGATTTTTTCTTCTAACACCTGGTCTGATACGTATCGACTTGCTCAAATTGGCTTTGACACCGTAAGGGAATGGCTTAATAACAATCTTTTAACATTAAATATTTCTAAAACAAAATGCATAAATTTTTCCATTCGTAATTCTACACTTCCCCCTAGTAACTCTTTGCCTAAGCTGGTTGCCTCGTCAGCGCAGTTTAACCTCACACCTAACAGTGATCCCATATTAGTGGAAAATGTCACCTCTATAAAATATCTTGGCATAGTGCCTGACTGCAACTTAACTTTTAAAAATTACATTGAACACCTTTCAAACAGAGTACGTAAGCTTATTTATGTTTTCAAACAACTTCGACACTCAGCCGATCCTGAAATTTTAAAAATGGTCTATCAAGCACTATGTCAATCTATTATTGGCTATTGCATATCAGTCTGGGGAGGTGCAGCTAAAACACATCTTATTCAAATCGAACGTGCACAAAGAGCTGTATTGAAGGTGTGCTGCTTTAAACCCCGTTTGTATCCTACAAATATGCTTTACGAGTATTGTCAGGTATTAACTGTACGCCAATTATTTATTCTGGCTACTGCTCTCAAGCAACATTCCCTGACGTACTTCACCCGTGATTGCCCCCGTCGTAGACCTCAGCTTGCTTGCTATAGTAAACTTAAGACAGCTTTTAGTCGTAGGTTTTTTGTCTTCCTTGGACCTCACCTTTATAATAAGTTGCATAGAATTATTTCTCTGCATTCCTTAAATCACCATAATTACAAAGACGCACTTAGGAATTGGCTTCTTAAGCAAACATACTCGACTACTGAAGGACTTTTGGAGATTCTAGTTTAATCCCTTCTTACCTAAATTATCACACACACACACACACAACAATACTCATTCACACACAACACCCACTCACTCACAACACATATACTCACATTCACACACAACACACAACACCCATAAGTACTCATGCAAACTCAAGCCTACACGCACATGCATTGTTGTATTCTTCTTGTGTCTCGAGTTGGAAGCCCTGTTTTCCGAGACACAGTTTTAACTAGTTCGGAGAACAGGTGCACAATAATATTTAAAATGTATATCAACTATATTAGTTTTATCCTAGGTGTAAGGCTATAAATGTTATTTAGTTGTCCCACACTATATTTATGAAATAAACTTATCTTATCTTATCTTATTATTAGAATTCCACGTGTAGTATATTTTCTTTCTAAAACGGATCAGGTGCATAAGGTAGGGTTTACCTATTAGGCTAGCTTGTAGTGGATAAAAAAAAAAAAAATTTAACGAAATGAAAGTTTTTAGGTCACATTTTTTTCTATTGTAACTATTCATGTTTTACCACTTTTTAAAAATAATATTATATGAATCTGGGTATCATATAAAAAATGGTTACCAGTATTGCTCTTACTGTGCTTAGTTTCAACTTTACAGTTGTCTTACATACTTTTAAAATAGCTTTGATAATATAGTCTTACAGGGAGGTCTCTAAACGAAATTATACAGGTTCTTTGTTACTATGAAACCCTAAAGACCTCCAGAGTTTGTCCTTTGCTCTTGGATATTATATGCTGAGTGTTGTCGTTTCGAATAGAGCAATTTTAGAAATTATTTCCAACTAGCTGATGCGCGATTTCGTACGCGTGGATCGAGGTTTTGTGGTTCCCGCGGGAACTCTAAATTTTCCGGGATAAAAACTAGCCTTTGTGCTATTCCAGACTATAATCTATCTCTATGCCAAATTTCATCCAGATCCGTTCAGCCGTTGTGACGGAATTGAGTAACAAACATCCATCCAAACTTTCGGATTAATAATCTATATGATATATAAAAGCGAAAGGTCACTGACTCACTGATCATCATGATATCTCAGGAACTATAAAACATACAGACTTGAAATTTGGAAGGTAGGTTCCTTCTATGGTGTAAACGTCAGCTAAGAAACGGTTTTGGGAAAATTCACCCCTAAGGGGTTGAAATGGGGGTTGAAAGTTTGTATGAAAGTCCTTTGTTTTTGAAGTTAGACACAAAAAATAGACAAATAAATTATATTCTATTCTATTCTATTCTATTCATGAAAATTAGCATTTAAGTTATAAGTTTAAAATAATAAAAATCTGTATAATTTTTTTTCCGAAAATCTACCCCAAAGAGGTTTAAATGGGGGTTGGAAGTTTGCATGATGGTTCTAAGTTTTTGAAGTTACAGACTAGAAAATCGGGATTTAGGTTATTAGTTTTAAATAATAACCTCTATAAGCCATTTTACAAAGGATGAAATGGGGGTTGAAAATTTGTATGTTTTTGTAGAAAGAGACATAAAAATTCGGCATTTCGGTTATAAGTTCTAAATAATAAAAACCTACATAAGCTGTATAAAGCCTCTTTAGATAGACTTTTTGCAGCGGGAAAATTTCATAATGTCATAGGAAATCAGAAATTTTACGCGGACGAAGTCGCGGGCGACCGCTAGTATTAGTATAGAAGTATGATAATTAGTATAGATTTCAGCTGTGATTTTTTATCCAGACCCCTCTCCGGCTCCGGATAAGAGTGTCGTACAACATCGACGGCAACCCCATCCTAGAGCAAGCGGAGGTGAACAGCTTCCCGCCAGACCTGTTCAACTGACGCACGCCCCCGTGGTTACTCACTAACTAGTTATAATATAAGGTACGTACCGGCTCCGGATTCTTAGGGATTAACTACATCGATATATATGTAGGTACTAGATGGGCCCTTTCATAGAAAAAATTGGGCGTCCGACCTGTAGAGCGCGCTCCACACCTGTATAAGCCTGTCCTTGTCCCCGCCATAGCGCTGTCCCGCTTTTCAGGCTAGATGGCGTTATAGTAGTGTTATTATCTCGCTGCAGACTCGGCCATAAATCATTCGAGTGTTCCGCTCTCTTTCCCACTCACGGGCCCTATCAAATCAAATCAAATCAAATATTTTTTTTTTATTCAAATAAACTTTTACAAGTACTTTTGAATCGTCAAGTGAATCTACCACTGGTTCGGAATGCCATTCCTACCGAGAAGAACCAGCAAGAAACTCGGTGGTTGCTCTTTTTAAATAATTCATTTACAATTACTATATCAATGTGTACATAAGTAACCGCTGTCCCCAGCATTGTTGGAGCGATCAAATCCATGCTCCTCTATCATTTACATAATCTTCAACAGTATAATAAGCTTTTTTCAGGAGCATACTTTTAATGGATTTCTTAAATTTGTTTATTCAATTCATGTCAAAGACGGGCAGACAGAAAGTAGCCCCATTCCCGCCGGTGGCACCCGTTCACGAGCATGACGCATGATCCAGCCATTGCTTCGCTCGACCATATTTGAGGGAACGTAAAAACCCGCACCACACGACACCACCACAGAAATGTTATGTTATGGCACTATGGCACGGCCCCTGTGCATTACTGCAGTCGATGAGTGATATCGATAGTTGTTTTTTTGGTGCCCGTGAGTGGGAAAGAGAGCGAAACACTCGAATGATTTATGGCCGAGTCTGCAGCGAGATAATAACACTACTATAGTAAAATATATCCACATTCTTTGTTTGACAGGGCTCGTCTTTCGGCCGAAATTAATAATCAATCTATCTGTAGTTTGTCGGTTTGTTACCAAGCAACGTTGTTATTTGTATTGTGCTTGTCGTCATAAAACAATGTTGCTAAGCAACTTATCGACAGACTACAGATAGATTGATTATTAATTTCGGCCGTTAGTAAATTGAGGTCGTTGAATAACTACGATTACATATCGCGCCACTCCAAAGTTCAAAACGTTTGAAAGTGTGTGTGTCACGCATGTGTGAGTGATGAGACGGCCGTCAAACAAAAAAAAACGAGTGTACTTTAGACCACACGACTGAAGTAAAACTTCTTTAGCTCCATCTATATGCAACTGAAACATGCATATACGAAACGTAACTGGCTATAAGAGAAAGAGAGAAAGAAAATTTGTGCACCTCTCTTGCCCCTACAGTCATATACGAAACGTAACTCTTTCTCTTTCTATCTTCACTAACTTATATCTCCCTCTCAACTTTCTTTCGCCTCGCCCGATTACACTTTTCGTAACGCTCTCGTCACGCATTCACCAGCTTATTCTCCAAGTCAAGCGTGCGTAAAGAAGTTTTACTTCAATAAATTCAAGGATTTATTGCTCGACTAGCGGCGTGACTACACGTATTGAAACAGTAATTGGAGGGGCGCGCCATGTTTTTTATTTACTTTATTGACGATTTAATTAAATTAATTTTTTTATTTGATGTAGGACAACTTCTGACACTAAGTTACTTAATAAGTCGGGAATACCACCTGGTCTGAATTTCTGAAAGCTGATTCTACTGAGAAGTGTCGCAAGTGTGTAGAAAGTTACAAGTCAATGAAAAAAAAATGAATGCGGAGACAATTGCTTCTTTTTAACTATGTCACTAAGAAGTTCATCAATTATTGTTTAATAACCTCGACAAAATTAAATTGTTTTAAAATTTATACAATGAAAACCCTAATGCTGAGATCTATAGACCGAACTTTGACTTTGCTTAGACTTAAGAGGCCGGCGAACGCCACTCGCAACTTCTATTCGAACCGCAAATTGCGATCTCTATTTGGCTGATGACACATGATCGCGTGCAAGCGCGATAGCAATGTGAGTGTACAGAATTTGTTATACATTTAGTCTTGTTCCGTGAATACCAAAAATAATGAATGATAAATTGTTGTGTTTTTAACTTCGTGTTGTTATTCTGTAACTTGACAATACAGGCTATGTTCCTGATTAATTAGTACGTGAGATATCGTTGGTTTTAATATGAAACTAATAAGGAGAAAACATGTCATTTATGTCGTAAAAATATGCATCACGCAATGTGCTTACATTTAATTTTGGGAACATAAACTCACCGCTAGATGGCGTTGTACCGAATCCCGAACATTTTATGTTGCGCTGGAGAGATTGGTTCCTAGCCATATGACTACGGCCGGAAATTTGTAAGTCGTCACTCTGGTTTCCCTTCAAAACGTATAAATCTTTCGCCTTTTACTAAAGATTTCCGTGGAGGGAACACTCAAATGAGTCTTTAATATTTTTGAAAAGCCTTACTTCGGTAAGGCTTAATATAATCTATCATTACTCATAATTTAGTTTTATGGTCAGACTCAGATATTATCTGATATAGTCAGGTTACCAGCAGGTATTAATAGTTAGTACATATTATTTTAATATTTTCAAAATGGAATCATTATCACAAATTCACAAGCAATAAAATTAAATTTAAAAAACCCCACGACGAACTGCAGCGCTCCATTGTGACTTTATAACTTTGCAACAACAATTAGAACTTCGCAGAAGTTTGTTGTTGTTGTATTTTGAAAAAATAATTATCCAGGGACCTAGATAAATACAAGTTCAAATGGTGGAAATATTCTCGTATTACAAATTATTTTGGTATTACGTTTGTATGGGCAATTCACCCTGCGCTAGCACCTTAAGACATGGTTAAAACGAGACAGATTTATGTCCATCTCGTTTTAACTCTAAGTCAAAGTACTCTCTATAGATCTCAGCATCAGAGCTTTTACAGAACCATATTATAAAAACGTTAAACGATAATACAATATTATTCATTCCGTTGTTAAACCATGTTCGTGTATCTATAGTCGCATTTACATTTTCGCACCAGAATGGCGAGCCGGGATGCGAGCTGCCTTCTAACGAGACAGATAACATTGAAGGCGAATGATGAGTCGAGCCGCCACGCGAATACATGACGATGTACGGTTATACACGCCACCACCAAAGTCGGCATAGTACAGCAGAAAAAATAACGCTTTCAAACTAAGATTAGGTTCAATGACCTCTATTGGGCGGATTACACTTGAAAGTAACTATTACGGTGAAATCACATCTGATTGGCTAACACTCTTTCGCTATTGCTCAATATCTATTGTCGGTGCTGCAACATAAATGGCATTAAGCCATTCTTAAGAATTGCGGTTGTTACATTGATTGATTCAGTTTTTCCGGAATAGAGTACTTGTATCCTTACCACAAGATTTAAAACCATATCGACGTTTATCATATTCGAGCATTTAGATTCTCGAATATGATGACTTTGGCGTTTTAGAGCATTCGTCCATACATCCTCAGTAAACGTGCCAACGGAAATGTTGCGAAATTAAAATCGGCGGTACTGAATTTGTGACTTCATATCAATCAATAATGTTTGGGTCCATTTTACATGTCACTAAAGTGATTCGACTCGAACACGCTAAATGTCGTTGGTGTGACTAAAAATCTTGCGGTAGGGGTACGTAGTGGTATTTCTCTGCATTATTTAACTAATTCAAAACTATTAAATCAAAATAAAATTACATTTTGAAGACGTCACAACTCACAATATGGTGGCAAGTCTGTCCTATTCTTAGTTTGAATGCATTTTATCTAATTTCTATGAATTCTGTGTGAACTGAAAATACTTTTAATGGTTGTAATAATAATGAATTGTATTTATCGACGAAGGCAGCTATTATTATAATATTTACAAAATTAAAAGTTCAATGGCGTCAGTCCCATTTTTTTAAACCGTTAAAGTGTAATAATACTTATTAAAAAATATAAGTGATTGAATGCAGAACTCTCCAGAGTTCTACCGGTCAATGGCCCATCATTGGCTGTGGGACCGACGCCTATATCATGTATATTTTTAGTAAAACATAGCACCTACTTGTGTAAAATTATGATAACAAACCTTTTTTCTTAGACTAACTATACAGTACCAAAACCGTCAATTTTTATGTCTCACAAGTATTTGGTAATACATAAAAAAACTTGTAAAAATATAATTTGTGTAAACTCTGTGTTTTACTAGAAATGCATTTCCACACGGCGACATTTTCACGCGCCGTCAACGCACGTCCCTGCAAAGTTCATCGGAACTATATTAAAATTTAAACTAGTACGAGTAGTTTTGTTTACGTCACCGTAAAATGGACCAACACATCCACGAGTTAAAGTCGAAAATTCAGTGCCACCGAAGTTCTAATAATTGCATTTAACGCGCTTTAACTGTACGTGAAAATGTCGCCGTGTGCGAATGAATACACGTAAAAATTCGCGTTCATTGGAGGTAACACTTAAAATACTGAATTTCCTATTAGTGTGCGTGAGACGTAGGTATTAGCTGTCACTTTCAACATTCCACTTTTTTAGATATCTAGTTAATCTTCCTTTTGGAAATTAGAATGATAAGGGCCCAAACGAGTGCATGAAAGGATTATGTATTTCAAATTATAATATTTATCGCGATATCATTTATTTTTTTCTAAAGGCAAATACTTGAATAGCGATATCGTATTTAAAAAATTGGCTGTAATATTTTTATACTAGTGGTTCGCCCCGAACTGAGACCTCGCGGCGCTATCTATTGACATCATTGTGAAGTTCTGTTAAAAATACTGAAGCTCATTAAAAATAAATAATTTCGTTTCCTTATAATATTTATCTAATTTTAGTATTTGTTGTTCAAGTACAGGATATAATTCAAATAATTGATCAAGTTTCAGGCTCAGCCTTTCAGAAAATTTAGAGTTCTGAGGTCAACTTTGGGCGTTAGAAAATCTCCACTTTGAAAGCCCCCCCATTTCGTCAATTTTAGGGGAAAAATAAAAATAAAATATTTTTGGACTCTATTCCTAATTATCTTTAAAACGATATACCGCAACCCTATGTAACGCTATAAAAAATATTTTACTTCGCGTTCGCTTATATGAGGACCCCCCTGAAATAAAGATTTTTGTAACTTTTTAAGCCATATTCAGCTGGAGGCCATCGGTTTACATATTATATTTAAAGCTGACTTACTGACTGATATTTACATATTATATTATTTAATTACGTACAGTAATTCAGAAGTTATAAGGCTCTGACAGACGGACGGACAAGTGCAAATTCACTCAAGTAGACTCGGAGACCTTCGCTTCGCTCGGTCAAATATTTTGCACATGAAAATGTATAAAAAAATTACAATATGTCAGTATTATAATAATCTCTGTAATCATTAGATAAAATAATAATTATTTTTTACAAGATAAGTATATGCTTAAAGTTCCATTGAAACTTAGTTGGAAAACATAAAACATTGATTCATGATTAAAAAAAATAAGTTCAATGGACCATAGTCTATTTAAAGCAATGTTTCTAACCGAATTTTCATTTCAATACCGCTAACTCTTTTGCAAACAATCGCTAAAACTACACAGGTTGACGGGTTTAAAAGAAAGAAAAGAAAGCAGGTACGATGCTGCTGATTTATGCAGTTTTTCTCCGAATTTAGATATGTTAATTCTCAATTTTTACATATACAGGTACTTTACAATTATTCAAAATGCAGGTATTTTTGCAAAATATACCTACATGTTAATTTTTTTTTATTCGTTATTAATTTTGCGGTTTGAACGATTTTTTTTATGATATTAAATCATTTTCACATTAGCCAATCCATTATCCTTCCACCCTTAAATTTTTACAATGTTACCTTCAAAAAGATTGCTTTCAATCTTGTAAATTAACAAAATTTAAAAGTGAAAGTATCAGCCAATCGGAAGGGTTCATCGTTTTTTTTATCGCATTATTTGCATCCAAATTTAAAAAATACCGCCGAGGCAATAATGAGGTAAAACTCTAAAATGGCGGCGGTAATCTTTCTTTAGTGTGCGAGTGAGAGGGAATTATTTTATAGTTATATAGATCGGTTTATGTGAAAACGTAATCTCGTTTTTTGCGCTGTACATAAAACTGAACTGTTAAATTGTAACATACTTATATGTACAGTGAGGCGGGTTGTTTGGGTGTGTACTTAATAGATTATTTTATTATTAACAATAATGTAAAGGTCTTTGCACACGTAACGGGATAGGGATAAGTTTTTATCCAATGGTTTATGATGATGATATCTAATAAATACATTCTACATTTTGCCGATAATCTTATATCAAAGAGTCCAAAATGGCTGAGAACTTTTGGTCCAAAGATAAAAAACTTATTCCACCCATTTTGCTTTTATCCGAAACGTATCTTTAACTGGCTTATGTTTTGTTTACTAAAGTTGATCAAAAATTATAACTAAAGCTCCCGTTACGTTTGCAACGTAATTATCATATTATAACGCGCGTGTATAGAGGAATACACTAAATATTATATTTGTGAATCCTTTGGTTCGTGTAAAGAAGTAGTTGATTTGATCTTGGTTAATGGTAACATTATACTTTTTATTTATTAACGATAAGTGGATTTTTTATCATAAAAACTAAACGAATAAAGGTTATATTTAGCTCTAGGGCGGGATTTCTCTCAAACGTGGGGTTGATGCCTATGTCAATTAGATTATACAATAGAGTGTCTTCCAAAAGACAATTCACATCATCTGTTAGTTTCAAGTGTGGTGATCATTTTTAACTATAGGTTAAAAAAAAAAAGTGTGTTGAAATTGAGTTGTCATCATCGCTATTCGTCAGCAGCATAACTCCGTTAATGCTGATGGCGACGCAGAAAAGGTGTGGCGAGGACGTGGCATGGGCGGTTTGTACTTGGGATGTATTTGGGGCATACTCGTGTATGCCCCGGGCTTTATATTAGTATGGACCTCTTGTTAGAGGGGATTTATACTAAACGGGGATTGCCCGACAGAGCTAAATTAACCTAAAAATTAATAATCCAAGCATATTATTAAGTGCTAGTTTTATTTCGAGATTCACTGCTTCAAACGCTAGGTAATTTTAGGTAAGTCTGTTCCTTTAAGATAATGAGAATTTTTTATTCAGTGACAATTTGTAAATAGATACACTATGAAATGAGAAATAACATAATTGTAGCATAAAATGAAAGCATAGTCTATAATTATTATCGGTTCTTCATATTATAACAACTTTTTTAAAGACGTCAACGGAGTGTACATAAACTACTGTGCCGTTGGGTGTCGCAATTTAACACACTTTGGCGTGACGATTAATCAATAAGAGCGCGCCTCGAGCGTCAAGTGCTCCACCACAAAATATTGTGCACGTCTCCTTATACAATGTGATTTCTGTCATATTACGACACAGTACAATCTACTTTTTCTTACTTTGTAAACAATAAATCTCTGCTCGAAGAAACTGCAGAGATGCGCGATGCACGGCGCAGAGGGCGTTTTACCAGAACTAATGGAACCTATGAAACCTGCTAAACCGTAATACAAGTGAAAAATCGAGTCGCTTACGCATTTCTCCAAAGAGTTGGTTTATCTTTGTCGACTTGGGATGTATAGAGCGTTCTTAGATTCTGCCAGTTGTGAGGCTGAGAAAAATCATTGACTTGAGACTTGTGAACTTTTAAATCAGTTGAAAATTAATGCGATATAAAACACATTTTGTAAGGTGACGTATATGCTAGTCTATTAAAGCTCTGGTGCCTGAGACCCGCTCTGATTGGTTTATCGTGCGTTGCAACACCCAACGACCCAGTAGTTTGTTTACAACTTTATATTTCATTCAAGTTTTGGAGTCAATCACATTATAACCGTGATATCTGATGAGTCTAGACAAGCATATCGTGGCTTTAGTACTCCATACAAGAATGATGTCTCATAAGAAATTCTCAAGGCTTGCGCAGACGAGGACAAAAGTCTGACGCCATTTAATAACGATTTCAGCCGTACGACTAGTCCACCGTGTGCTTTACGCGATTCAGTTTTAAATGATCCATTTTGACAAACGTACGCCGAAGACACCTCGTTTGTGCAGGCCTTTACTGTGTAAGAGCCCTTATTTTATTTTATTCCCAAGTTAATATTGTTTGGGACGTTTTTAACAATAATAATTATTATGCTGTTTATTTTCATTACTTTTTAAAACTTATTTATGTTAGTGATTAACCAGCACAGTTTATGAAATATAATCTTATATTGTAAATTACACGTTATTGAAATAAGTTAAATCCATGAAGGCGTGATTTTCTTTTTCATTATTATATAACGCTATGTACACATCTAAAAATTAGTCATGTTGTATGAAACTAAAAATTATTTTAGATTTTTATAAAAGTATCTTTGTTTTAGAAGTAGCATCTTCTTGGAAAACGCGTACTTTTTTAGAGGTGATACTGTGGTCGAGAATGGAAAAGGAAGTTTTTTTCAATCATGTTATTCTAACTCCTACAAATTTTAATATGTGAAATGAAAAACTCGGTAGATATAGACTTAAAAAATGGATAATGCTTTATATTATTATACACTAAAATGTTTTATATAGGTCCAGCATGTTTTTTCTTACAAACGAGTAAGCAATAATGTAGTCATACAAAGCTCAGAAAATTAATTTTCGCAAATCATGGACTTGACCTTTCATAATGTAATAAAGAGCTTGGCAAAATGTATATCGCAATTTGGTGCTTGTTTTACCTTAGTATGTATAATAGCAAACGTACAGTTCGGAGACCACTTAACAACTGCCACTGCCCAGGCTATGTTGGTTACTTATAAACACGCCCTTGTCTTGATATTATAAGCTAGGAACAAATCTTGCTGAATTCTGCTGCAATAAAATATATATTGAATTATTAAAACCATATCATTGCGGACATAAAAGCTGAAAATTTTATATCAGTAGATCTGTACCTAGCTTTATTTACTGTAAGATTCAAATGCTGGCTTACAAAATTAATATTCTCGACAACTCTTATATGAACTGTGAAGTGAAGGAATAAAGATGATGGTTTCTGAACTGTATGCTCGCTACGCTATGGTATCTGGTTGAATAGAAGGCCCTCCAGGATGTGAGATGTTATGGTTTTATGTATAACTTAATTAATAATGCTATGAAGATGTACATAATGATTAATGATTTTATGTAAATTGGTTAATAAATATTTGAGAATGTTTATATAATCAAAAGTTGTTTTTATTTATTAGGTACCTCCATCTCCTCCAATTCTTTAAATATGTGATTTTACAATGATTTTATAACTTATCAAAATCGGCTTTCCATTTCCAACGTGGGTAGGTATGCTTATTTTATTTGTTCCATATTTTAGATGCAGTAGGTAAGGATATATTAAAATTCAAATAAAACCAGTTTTTGAAAAAAAATCTTAAGTTTCATTTATTTAAAGTCTATACACATTACATCGTAGCGATTTTTAATGAATATAGGTAGAGCAAGTCTATGTCTAGTTCCATTTTCGAAAAGTCAGGGTTACACGACTAGTTTTACTCGATCATAGGTGCGGGGGGCGCGGGCCGACCGCTCACGCTGTTAAAGAGGCGGTCTTTGATCATCTGCGCCATGAGGCCGTGGATAACTTCGATGGTAGTCTTGCACGCGTCTTTGGTCGCCTTGCCGAGCTTGTCCTCTGTGCGTTTCTCGTGGTGGTCTGTACCCGCCACTATGAAACCGCCGCGCCCTACAAACAAATTAACATGCTTAAATTGTAACAAAGCTGTGATAGTCTAACGGAGACCTCTTTATAATATATCGACCTCTTTATAATAGATTGACCTCTTTATAATATATCGACCTCTTTTTCGGGGAGGACCAGGGATAAGTCCTGGGCTGAGCTATTTGGTTGTTTTAAGCAATTAAATCTCGCTTGTTTTAATAGTAACAAGGATAGTATCGCGTGGAAACCTGCATGTCTGAGAGTTCTTCATGATGTTCTCAAAGATAATATGCAAACTCTGCTAATAGCGCACTTGGCCAGTATGGTGGACTATGGCCAAACTTTCATTACAAGGGGAGACTGATGCTCAGTAGTGGGCCAAAAATGAGTTGAAAATTATGATATTAGTTTATATAAAAATTCAAAAATCCAAAATTACTTAACCGTGCAGAATATTTCTGATATCCTTAATAAACATCCTTTGCTCACCTAAGCACACTTCACTTTGCTCCAACTTGTCTGACAGATCAAATATCTGGCCGGTCGTGTATTCAGCGTTGGTGATAAGACTTGAGCTGGACAGTGTATTGACCCAGTATTTGTTCCACAGGGAGTCTAGAAGCCTTCGGTCGAGGGAGGATTTGAAGTAGGACACTTCTAGCGAGTAGTATTGTTTGCAGTGCACTCCGAAATCTTCTATTTTGTTCAACGGTATGGTTTGGTATTCTGATGGCTCTTCATTTGCTGGTTTGTAGCCCTAAAAAACAATTTAAAGTTATGTAGAAACAAGGAACCAGTTTGAACTAGTGTGTAGAGTCACAGCCATTTAAAAAATTTATATCACAAATGCCAAAATGTGGCCGTCTGTGTGCTAAATCATAAATGCCAGTGTTGCTGTCTGTGGTTTGTGTGCTAATGTGTGTGCCATCATGGTTCAACCAATTTGGCAAAATTTCTAAAGCGAGAGAGAGGTAGGTAACATCCATAGTAATATTATAAATGCGAAAGAATGTCTTTTTAACTGTTATGCTTTTACAGCCCTTCTGTCAAATGGATTTTGACGAATGTCACCTAGATAGTTTGCTTCCTGGGGAAAAACATAGGTTACTTATGTAAAACTAGAAGTTTAATTCGCTATAATCCGCCACAGAAGGCAAATCTATGTGGTACAGTGTGTATCTTGAACTTGCTGCCCGCAATATTCACCACACCACATAAACTCTTCGAAAATATCCTCAACGTACGTTATTGGAGCAATTTAAATTAGTTTTTCAATGTCATGGACTTCCACAAAGTAACGCCTGCTTCTATCCAATACTATAGGTTACTTTTTATACTGGGAAGACTCACTGAATTTTTCAAAACCTAAACCCAAATAGTTATGGGCTCATCTAGTCTAATCTATTAATAACCTCGTTTTTAAACCAAAAAAGTAAGGTCAAAAACAAACTAAGTATACAACATACCTTAGGATAAGTCCTAAAAGCACCCAAGCACACCTTCCCAGCTGAGATAGTTCTGACAGGGTCAATGACGATAGCCACAAAAGGCTCCTGGAAGTTCTGGTTGAGCATCTGTGTGGAGACGTCAATGCCCGACAGCCAGCAGCCATAGCCTGGGTGGCTGTGATACCAACCAATTGCGTTCTCGTGCCTTCCAACCTGGGAGTAATTGCGATACATAGATAAAACTCTTTATTGCACACACTTAAAATTAAGACAATAAACAAAAAGGTTAAAAGATAAAACAGAAGAGTGCAAAGGCAGTCTTATTGTTAAAGCAATCCTTTCCAGACAACCTTTGCCGAGTTTCTTGCTGGTTCTTCTCGGTAGGAATGGCATTCCGAACCAGTGGTAGATTCACTTGACAATTCAAAAGTACTTGTAAAAGTTTATTTGAATAAAAATCAATTTGAATTTGAATTTGGGGAGAGGTTTTGAGTTACAGAAATGGCTATGTTATAGAGATTGTCTAATCCAAAACTGAACTCTCATCACTAAGCTTTACGTGTCATTTATTACACTAGTTGTCCAACAGAGAAAAAAAAACAATTCATGTCAAAGGTCAAATTCATTTCAAGTATCCGCTGACCAAATGACCAATGACAATGTCCAATTTGTGTTTAAGTATAGCTTAATATGTCACCATAAAGATTGCCCATCTAAAACTGCTTACACATGTAACTACAGTAAAATTTGTTGCAGTTCATGATATACAACAGCATTTACAACTTTTATGAACGACATAACAAAGTTTTCTAAGAAAATTGGATTTGATAGAAAGGTGAAGATAAAGAAGACCCAGCATCCATAGTTCTTCCTCTTAAAAAAGGTCATTTTTAAATTATTAAAACTGCTACTTAGGCTAAACCAAATAATAAAAATTCAATGAAAAAACAAGTTTTGAAATATACAAGGTACCTGTTTAGCAGCCTCAATGTATGCAGTCATGTACTCATAGGCCTGAGCCTGAGCATTCACTCTGGTTTCCGTGCCTTCCACAGGCAGCGCAAATGAGTCCATCACTAGCATAGTGTTTGCATCCACCTTACCTGTCAATTATTGTTTTATGTACAACATATTTATTTACTTAAATTATAAATGTGAGTTACGTATTCCTACAGGGTCATGGCAAAGCCACTTTCGTTTCAAGATCGCAGCTTTGCACCACCAGCAAATGATCATTGTACCAGTGCAAAGTCAGGGGATTCTGTGGAATTGCATCATGCCCAAAAGAATGTGACATCAGACATCACTTGACTTACACTTTTAGTACAAGAATGTAAGATATAAAAGCTAATAATACACAGATGTTAGGTCAGGTCAGAATGTAAGGATTAATTAATAAATTTAGTAGTAAATTCATCCTCATTTCCTTCTATGATCATTCTGGCTGCCGCTAAAGTAACTTGCGCAAAAATATGTCTGTCTTCTACTCTTTCACAGATCATGTATATACTGCACCAATATTGTCATTAACCATTCGGCTGAATCTTTATATGTCATAATACAAAGTATTCCCACAGGATTTAAATGAACTTCACAAAGTTGTAGGTAAAAGTCAGTATTCAAATAGAAACTTTAAACTTGTAAAAAAACAATCATGTGCATTCAGAAGTCTCAAAAGTTTAAATGATTGTAAAGCAGAGAGGTATACCTAATAACAGTCCCATAACTTCCAAGGTACCTCCAGACCTTGCATGCATCACCATTTTTAGCAAAGCAAGAGCTGAAATTTTGATGTCTTTGAAGAAATGTGGACTGAAACAAAACAGAAAGACTTGATAATACCACGGAAATTCGAGGCCAAGAATTTAATACGGTAATAATTAATAATACATACTCTTTTTCCCATGGTTTCGCTGCTAAGATGTCTTGTTGTTGTTTTTTGTCGTAGCGGTAAATATCGTCCACGCTCGACACGGCTTCTATATTGTTTGCCATCACCCATGTTTTCTGAGCTATAGTGGACTGAGAATCTGAACTTGTGGATGCCATAATTCAACTTATAATCAAAATATTCTTGGATTTCTTAGAGTTTGGAAATCTTTTTGTTTTTTTTCTGACAAGCCAATTTTTTTTTACAATTACATTATATTTTTTTATATTTAAGTTTAACTGGTTTAACGGCTCTGGATTCTAGTCTTTCTGAGCCTTTACAATTTCCTTAGACAATTTCACATTTGCCAGAGACTCAGACAAGATCACAACCACCGACCAGATCACAACTTCATAAGACATTTTTATTTTGTGATTTGTCAAAAAACAAAGTCTTGTTTCATAAAAAAACTTATGGAAAGACAAAGTACTCTCTGGTCTTGTCAAAAGAAATTACCGCCGCTTTTTAAAGTAATTGTTACAAGATAAATACCAAGAGGAGACAATGGAATAATAATACCACAGGTGAGCGAAATGAGTATATACGCTAATGCCAAGGAGTGGCCGAGCGAGAAAATGTTGTCTCTTCACTCTTGTCCTGCTCAGCGTATCACTTTTTTTTTGTTTGACCTACCCGACAGTTTAGGTCAGACAATCCTGTATCGTTTTTGTTATTCACCATATTCGTACAAAATCGGAATTGGACAGTGGTAACTGTGCTCGTAGCTTACGAAAAAAGTAATTTAACTTGTAGACTATGGTGTATTGCTGTTTGTTTGGCTGCAAAAGCCGAACTGAACGTAAATACGAAACATAACCTAATACGTAAGTTTACAATTTTGACCTTATTTTGACCTGATTGTTACAGATAAAAACAGGTTATATTAATTGTAAAGACTCGCATGAATACTAAGGCATTAAAGTTTAATTTCGAATGGAGTATATTTATATGTTCGTGAGCATGTAGCTGTTCGCGAGCATGTCGGTCACGTGAATCTACATTTTTACCCTCTACCAAAAAGTGTTCAACGCGCCTAAAGAAGTTTTCACTTCAAAAATACTTATTTACCATTATGAAAATATCCTTATAAAGATGCTTTTAAGACTATCGCTATCGCATACTGTGTACGCTGACGCCCTGTCTATATCTCTTTCTCTGTCTACGCGCCTGACACTTCAACATACAATGTTGGAACCATAGACTTAGAATGTACAGACCAACAGTGACAGATTACGGTGATACAAAAAATGAAATGTAAATGTGTGCGTGAAATAGTGTTGTCTTGACTCTAGCATAGTATTATCGATAGTCTTACTGGTGAAATCATAGGACTCTAATGAGTTAGTTTAACGAAGTAAAATATAACTATCTTTTAATTTTAAAAAATCAAATACACAAATAGCAACAAAGCTACAGCTGGGTACAAATTATTTATTGATGAGATGACCATGTTTTCTCTAAAAAGTTTTTCAGCGTTACAACACAATGCAACATCATTAGCTGGATATATCAAATACTTATTGTGTGTTTTCGAATAGTCTCTCTTAATAATTAACGAATTATTACATAGAGCTGTTGGGTCCGATAATAAACTATGTACCTACACAGTCTTCACACTTAACTCTTTTAATAATCCTTTTAATACATACAAATAATTAAGAAAAAAAGAATGTCCATTCATACATTAGTTTTCTCATTAATTCATTCAATTATTTATTATTCAGACTAATATCTATCTAAACCAGGAGCCCCTATCTATAATCCGTAACCATTTGTTACGTAGCAAAGAATTGGTTGGAAACCTAGAACATAACATTGTAAATATTATGAGATACTTATAGATATTTTAGCCCCATAAAAGTTTTTTTTTTGATATTTCGAAAGAAAGCTTTTAAAATGGAGATATTTTTTAAAAATTCTGCCTGAAAATATACACTATATTTTTTTTGAGAAATAGAGCAGTTTTTGAGATTTTTCATAAAAATTGTTAGTTTACCGCCGCTATTTTTTTAAAGGGTGCAAGTAGTTTTAATTTGATTAATTACAATAATACTCTGATATAATGTATAAGTGACAAGTTAATAAAAATAAATAATAACCATATATGGCGCTCAAGTCATAGCTAATGACCTCCCCGATAAGCACTTAAATACATAATGTACTGAATTACCAGTATGTACAGTATACCCTGTATATATATTTTATGTACATATGAAATCTAAGACACGCCAAATAAAACAAAAATTAAAGAAAATATTTATTTCGTTCTTTTCTTTTACAGGAAAGTAGTGTTTAATATTGTACTCTACACGCCTAAGCTTATGAGCAATCACGTCAAACCTACCGGCAGACACGATTATCGACTATCGATACTTATGACGTCATCACTTTGGCAATCCCTATCGTAACCAAACATTTTTAAGTTTTACACAAAATATCCAAAAATTCTTTATTTAGCTATGTAATTTGATGAAAAGTCTTAAGGGAAACCTATTATCTAAGCTTTCAATAGTTATTTTGCCTCATTTTCAAACAACAAGTGACGAAATAATGATTATGAATAATTCATAAAAATATTCAGTAATTACCTGTGAAACGTGTATTTATGCGGGTTATTACGTCTTGTAACGTCACATTCATTCACTGAACAAGACACCATGGTGGCAGAATAAAGATTTTAAGTTTTAATCGTAAGATTATTAATTAAATACACAAAATTCACCTCGACTTGGAAAAGGCCGGTACGCTATAGCCTCTTACTCGCGTAAACAATGACATACTGGCCTTTTGTTTCGCTATCTCTTTTTCGCTCGCGGCAGTGTTTATTAACTAAATACCTCTCGCTCCCACGCTTTGTCAGTCTATTGAGCGTAGCGAAAAAATCCTATGTCTATGGTTGGAACCATATAGGAACGAAATACGTTCAAAACTGAGGTTCAAAATAAAACTTTGTTCAACCCTATGAGGGATTTTTTTTTGTTGAACAAAATTCTTTGACTTTGACTTTGACTTTGAACTTCCCAACCACATTCCGTGATCTTTGTTACCTACCAAATCCCAACTATACAATATTATGTTTCATACTTCCGCATGTTTATACTCGACCGTCGACGGCCGACGCATAGGTATAATCTGATCTGTTGAATGTGTTTTTATAATCACAGAATATTAGGTAGGTATATAAAGTTTAGTAGTAATATTGTCTGTAAAGCAAACTCGCAATAGGAGTTTGTTGTCCAAATTGCAATTAATGAGCAAAGTTGTGAATTATTAATTCACAAAACCAAAAATCAATAATTCATCACTTTGAGGCAGGAAAAATCAATGACGTCATAAATTCCTGGCATGAAGTTGTGTCGCCTATAGTCATGTCTTTCACTCCCCAACGCGATTGTATATATTTGTCTCTATCTAAATGCAATCTTAACTAATCGGATACGCCCACTTGATAGCGAGCACCAATTGCAAAACGGCACGTACGATTTTTCGAGAATCGAAAACCCGCATTGTTTCACAAGAAGTGCTCGAGTATGTACGACGCAAGTGTTTACAGTTTACGGACAAAACGATATCATAGAAGTTTTTTCTAGCAATTGTATGGGATTGAACTTTAAAGACTATGCGATCGTCAAGTTGAAAGTTTTAATGTGAGAGTTTGGAGTTTTGTGTTAAATATTATGGTTATGGTATCAATGGAAAAGATGAGTGCGCCGATAATTATCACCGTGCCCAATAATTATCTGGCGGTGGACGAGGATTCGCAGGTCGTTGTCGACGTGGCTCCAAGTCCACCGTCCAGAAAGCGAAGGCTGGATCATTTAACATGGGAGGAGAAGATGCAAAGAAAGTGAGTCATTTTTTACTTTTTATACGATTAGTAAGTACCTACTTACATTATTATATGTGCCAGCGTGTCATGTGATTGATAATACCCAATAGGTATATAAAACGCGAAACAAGCAATTAATTCAGAATTAGCTCGATTGTCGATATTTAGTAGGTACATATATGTAAGTAGGTTGGTAGGTACAAAATTAAATGTTAAATTTTGGTTAGATTTCATCATCCACCCTTCGCCCACCCTCACGATGTTTTCATTCTCTGTTAAAGCAAGTGATAAATCTATTTATCTAATACTCACATAACTTAGTACACACATATAAATGTTAAGAGGTGCATGCCCAGGGATCCCTGGACTCCTATCATAGGAGACAGAGGTCATTTTATATGGCTGTTAGGTAGGACTGGATAATCATGATTAATCAAATTTATTTTAATTTAAGTACTTATTATTAGTTTATGGAATAGACAGAAGTTATGTAGTTAGGTGTCTTCCATTGCTCATATTAGTGAGTAATCATAATCCTTTACGTGGATCCAAAATTCTGGATATTCAAATTATTACTCTAATTTAATATAATTTGCTCTAATGTCTCTGATAGTTCCTTAGTAAGAATATTTGTGAGATGGTGATAATAAAATTAAAAAAAACCCGGCTGAGTTTGTTGTGGGCTCTTCTCAGACCAGGGCGCGTTTGGAACCCTCGTAGCTTTAGTTTTAAGATACGTTACCCATTATCACCATCATGCTTTTTAAGTAAGTAATTTTTAGACGAAAATAAGTGTACAGCTACAGTGTACCTATATTTAATAAATAAATGACTATGACTATGACTATGACTACTGTTAAATATTTTTTTTAAACTAGACTTGTGAAATGAAAATCAGAATTAAAGCATTCATTCAAAAAAACCAAAGATTTTAAAAAAATAATTTGAGTTTAACATACATGCCTGTATTACCTCGTTCTATAGCATCCATCTTTGCTGCAGGAAGCTGAAGAACCGTGTGGCCGCACAGACCTCACGGGACAGGAAAAAAGCCAAAATGGATGAGATGGAGAGCAGACTCCAGCATTTCATGGACACTAATGAGCGGCTAATAGCAGAAGTGGAAAATTTGAAGGCGATGAACGAGAGGTTGCTCAGCGAGAACGCAGCGCTGCGCAGCGAGGCCGCGGCGCGGACCGTCGCGGAGGCCCCGAGACCGGCAGAGTCTCAACCTCAGCAGAAGGTCAGTAACATCATTGTCATTTCAAACCATGAGCCGCCAGTGCTAGTTCACACACATTTGAGGACATTCTCTCGGACATGGAAGTATCCTCACAAAGTTTGTGTGTGCCCGAGGATCTAAAATTCTTTATTGCACATAAAAATACATTGCACACAGCCAACTTTAAGGTATTTTATTCTTGTGACTTATCATGTCTGGCACAAGTTGTGAAATAAATGATTTCATTTTAATTTATTTGTACATCCCCACACAAAAAAATAAAGAACTCAAATACACAGAAAATATAGGAGAAGGAGATGGAAGTAGATTACAAAACGGTAGCTTTATCGCTTAGTAGCGATCTCTACCATTCAATCTTTTTAGTATGAGAAGTTAAGGAGATTTACTACCAGTTTCTTCTACATTTTTTTCATAATGTGTTAATGTGTGTGTGTTTGTTCCAGGAGGGGCCTCCGCCGGCGATCCGCGCGGCGCGCCTGCTGCTGACGATGTGTCTCCTTTCGCAGACCTGCTCGCCAGCCTCGACTCCGATGAATACCTCGACCAGCTGCACCAGCTCGCAGACTCCCTCCTCCAGGAGATTAGTGCAGCTGCTCCGGGAGAGACTGCAGATGTGAGTAGACCTTGATGAACTGAGTTTATAATTAACTTTCTAAAAATTTAATTTTTATATATTATTTTTATTTTTGTATTGTTAAATTAAATTGAATATAGATTAATTACCTCTGATAACCAAATTGAGACTTACTACCCCTGACAATAGAACCAATATCATTTATTACTATAATTATAATAACTGAACTAAGGCCAATTATAACCAAATACTCCTGACAACTGAACTAAGATAGACTACTCCTGATAAGAGTGTCTAGTGGGAAAGTTTCTTCCCATTTGATCGCGACAACAATGACCACTTACAATTTCTTTCTACATAAAAGTTTAGGTTAAAGCAAAACTGCTCATTAGCCAATTAGGCTAGAACGAAGTTAAATGAGTACATCGCTGGTACTCAATAATAGGAAAAAAAAACATTGACCACAATTTGTATTGAATTGTCAAGCACTCGACAGCTGGCGCTCTATCAATTTCATAGTAGTAGTAGGTAGTTAACGGTGTCGCGATCTTATACAAAAAAACTCACTCTCGGCCTTGTTGAAAAGATCAATTAACTTCTCATGAATTACAAAGCGAGTAATTAAAAAATTTCACTCACAAAGCTTTACTTGGCTGATGAAACAGCTAAGCCATCTTACTTAGCTATTGCATCAGCCAAGTTAAGTATATGAAGCTACTTTTCTAGTGTTCACAATGTATGAGTCACCTTCAACTTGGCTGAACTTAATTTCTAAATGGAATCATATACATTATATATTGCATCATTTAATACTAAAGGCAAACTAGTTATGTAAATATAGTTATTTAAGCTAGTGAGAGAGATTTTGCATATCCATTACTATTATTGACTGCAATGAATTGAGTAATAATTTACACAACTGGGTACCCTATTTGCATAGATTAGTTGCAGTTATAATAAAAACCTCGAATTTTACTTTGAATTTATATATCAGATGAACTTGGCCTTGGTTCATCAGTTTTGTAGCCACTTAGTAAAGCAGTAAAACCTGTTGTTTCTTATGTTTATGAATAAGGTCGTGTAATAAAAATCTGATTGAGCTTTTGCATTGAAAGAATTCTTGAGTGTTAAACAATAAACGGGCTTGCCTTATGATAAATTAATTTAAAAAAAAATCTAAAAAAATAATGTGATAAATCAAATAGAAGAATCTTGTCCATTATTGATCATCATTAACAACTTTAATATTGCAATTATTAAAGAGCAACCGCTGAGTATCTTGCTTACAACCCTTCTGGATTCATTTTTCAATTTGAAAAGTACATAAATAGAACAACTTTTTACACGCTTTTTATTAGCTTCAGAAGTATGTATGTTAGTATGTAACAGAATCTTTGAACATTATTTTGACCCCCTTTAAAATGTTGGATTAACTCGAAATTTGGCATACTTATTAAGGACCGATGACAATTCAATATTTTAAACAGTTTGACCCGTTATCCTTACTAGGATAATCAGGATTAGCGATTTTTTGTTTTCCTGAGACCCAGAGTATCTGCGTCAAAAGCGTGTTTTTAGTTTTTTTAAACTATTATTATTTTTTGGTTGACATTTATATTCAAGCCAATGTTTTGTTATCTACAGGTCAAAGCCGGCGACACTGGAGAGTGCCCTCAAGGAACTGAAGTGGTGGGGGCCGCAGCAAAGCAACTGGAACCCGGTCAAAGTGGAATCATAGACAACAGACATGACATCAACCGGATACTGGCGCAGCACTCATACGCACATCCCTACCCTACAGATACTGTACAAATAAAGGAAGAAAACGGTGACAAAGGCGACATATTTTATGCGAGCTATGAAGCAAACGATTGCGTCACTATTGAAGTACCAAGTGAAGATGAAGTTATTGAAGAAACACCATTACCTTCAATAAAAATTGATTCACCTCTACCTTCATTGGATGTTGATACACAGTTTGATACTGATTTTAATGAATTAACAAACAATTGTTCAGAAGTCACTCTTGAATGTGACATGAAGTTGTTATCACCTCTGAGTCTATCACCAAAGTCAATAGAAGAAAATCTATTAGGACTTTCACCGTCTCATACAAACTTCAGTTCAGACTTAGGATATGAATCACTATCATCGCCGCTCAGTGAATCAGAATCTATGGATTTGTCAGATTTTTGGTGTGAATCATTCTCAGAATTGTTTCCGGGCTTAGCCTAAAAAAAAATCTAGAACATTTAATATGTTCTAAATTTTTTTTCACCAAAGACTGACTAGTTTGTAAGATTATGTATGTCACAAGAGTTGAAAAAAAGTAGATGCATGAATCGAATTGATTTTACTTGCTTTAATTTCACTGTTTTCACCTTATGTACAGAATGTTACACCTAAAAATCGTAATTTATGTTTTAAGTTAATATATAAATGACAAATTAGTTAATTTATTTAAAAGTTTATTAAACTAGGTGTTTAAGTTTAATGTTATATGTCATATTTGTACAATGTTAATGTAGGGATGTTTAATTTTAGTGCTGTAAATAAACTTTTTTTTTTTCAAAAAGAATAGTTTTTTTCAATTTATTTCCATGAAAGTTTAGATTATGGTTATTTTAAAAATACTTATAACCTCCCCAACAGTCTACATAATACTGAAAAATATTAATATAAGAAATTTTGAATTTTTCACTGTGTACAGTGAAAAATTCAAAATTTCTTAAGTCTAGACGGGCTTCAAACTCCGTGTCTTCGGTAGTCGAGAAATAATTTGCTGCGCGCCGACGGCTTGTGGCGTGGCTTATGCTGTCTTTAGAACAACCATTATAAATAAATAAAATTGTGAGACATACCTAGGGACTGCCCATAGAAGTGAAAACGAATATTTAATTTTAAAAAAAAAATTGAATTTTTTTTAATTAAAAAAAAAATATATATAAACTTTAAAACTAATGTAATAAAGGTTAATTACGAATGTAGTATATTTATATTTAAGACCTTTTCTCTTTGTAGTAACGCGAGCATGTCGGTGACGGTCACGCGAATCCACAAGTTTACCCCCTACCGAAAAGTGATCAACGCGGCTAAGAAGTTTTCACTTCAAAAACAAACGCGCCGAATTGAAACCCTCCGTTTTGGAAGTCTGTTTTAAACGGCTAGGAGCCTAGACCCAAACGTTATATTGGCCGATATTGCATCAATTCTATTGCGTTGAAATGTAAAAGTATAGTTCGCGCGCGAGTTGAATGCAGAGTAAATGGTGGTAAATGTATGGTGAGTGGTGACACATACATTTACTCTGCATTCAACTCGCGCGCGAACTTTAGTAGGTATCTGATTCAGTGTAGCCCATAGTGAAATGATGGCGCAACGAATTGAAAATGATTGCAAACGCATTTAACATGATTGAAAATGAGAATGACGTGAGACGTCCCTACTTACATAACTAAGTACTTTACGAGCCGAATAGATAATATAGATATAAATTATGATTTTTTTTAATTCTACTAGATACAAGTATGCCTTTCTCTGCGATCCCACCATAGATGCTATTGAAGCAAAAACAGATAGGGAGACCCCCTGCATGGAATCAATGGAGAATGCAAGAAAGAATAATGTGCGTTGTCGTTTCAATTATTTTGAATGTAGGTACTAGGTAGGTACCTACTTATACGAATACGGAAATAAACCTACGGGCGTTCGCTAGTTTGAATTTTGATACTTTTCAATTTTCGAAGTCTAGTGGTTTTTATCAACCCACACAGCTATTATATAAATGCTGCGTAACTAGTAGGTATACCTAGTTGGAAACATAAATGCTACACTGTCGCTAGTCGATAAGGAATAATTAATGAACTTTATCGATTGCAGCCATGAACCTATAAAAAAAGGCAGAATACCATAAGGCTATTATTGGTTTCCATTTTTTACAATGTTCATATCTAATAGGTACCTACCTATAACTTGTCTGTCGGTCGTTCATGTTTATAAGGAAATAAATGATTTGATTTATTATCAATGTTTTTAGAGGAAAATAATTGGTAGGTAGGTACCTAAATATGACATCAAAATTGGAACTGGTTTCCCTATCTGCTTGCACATAAAATTAGGTAGGTACTTAACTAGTTAAGTACTTAGGTAGCTTATTTTTATAGATATAATTTTATCTTGAGTAGAATTTCGATGTACCTACATAAGTAGGTACCTACCTACTTCAGCGATGAAGGAAAACATCGCGGGGATTTCTGCATTCCTGAGTTTTCCATAGTTACCTAACTATATAATGTTCTCAAAAATCCACGATAAATAGACCAGCATAGTGAAGAGTAGAGACTATATTGTGGCCTACACGTTATTCTTCACAGCCAAGTTTCTACCTAATAGCTATTAGCGTTCCATACTTTGTAGCATTTGTATGAATAAATAAATTCTGAAAAAATCCCGTGTACATCAGTGGGCCGGCACAAGTGAGCCCTTGATTGCGATCTCATCTGTTTAGATCTAAGATGGTGTTCGCGCACAGTAGGCCACGGCCTAATGTGCGCACGGCATAATGCGGCACGCCGCATCGCAGCTAAAAATGTGTTCTTCGTACCTACACCCTGCGATATAATGGGGCCCGCTCCGTCTCATTACAATGTGCGATAATTCGTTCATATAATTTGTATAGAGGGATTCAGACGGATTTTTGCGCTGCGATCCAATGCAATGCGACACGTCATAATATGTGCTTACCTTTAGGGGTATAGCAACCGGCATGCCATGTAGAAATCAATAAGGCCCTTATTGATTTCTACATGGCATCGTACCGGAATGCTAAATGGCTTGGCGGCACGTCCGTGGTAATTAGCCACGGTAAAACCCTCCCATCAGTTTTATTTTTATTTTATTTATTTATTCACTTTTCACTATCACTAATCACTAATTCACTAATATTATAAATGCGAAAGTTGGGATGGATGTATGGATGTTTGTTACTCAATCACGCCCGAATGGGTGAACGGATTTGGATGAATTTGGCACAAAGATAGATTATAGTCTAGAATAACACATAGGCTACTTTTTATCCCGGAAAATTAAGGAGTTCCCGCGGGAACCAAAAAAACCTCAATATCCACGCGGACGTAGTCGCGGGCATCAGCTAGTTTATTCATATAAAACAAAAAGGTTCAAACTTAGTCTATTTGGTGTAGCAACTCGACTGAGTTTTTCTGTATACTAGCGAGCCCTCGACATTAGGTGGACCATAAATAATATTAGGTAGGTACCTATATAGGTATAAATGATATTAGATAATGAAGGAGTTCGAAATTAACAAAGACAAAGTTCATCAAAAAACATTTAATATATTTGTTAAAATATTACCAGATTCAATAAAATCGTTCCTTACACGAATACATTAGACCTAACCATCAGTTAGACTCTTGGTTAACGTAACCCGACACAAGCGTTATCGAGCCGACCGCCGAATAAGGACGTGTGCTCACAGTGTAACGTCATCCATTTTAATTAATAATTTTAGTTGACAAACTTAAATAACGATTAAATCCTTAAATAAATCCTATCCTTTCAGTAGACTATGACTTTATTGATGTAGGTAAAAATTCTTTACAGAGTAACGAACGTCACAAACTACTAAGGCCTGCTTGTAGAAACACCGGGTTATCCTTTTAATCCAGAGTTAGCTGCTACTTTGACCGAATTCGTATAAAACTTTTGTCATTTCAGATTTATTCCTGGGTTAAATGTAACCCGTCGTCTCTACAAGCGGGCCTTATAACTATATCAATGGTTAGTTTTGAATAGTTGGTTTTGAATTATTCAAGAAAACTATATATATAAATAGTGTACCTAAGTATGTAAATTTTTCAACTGTTCTATTTTATTTATTTGATCCTGTTATCAGCTGATCAGAATCTCAACAGACAACAATTTTACACAATTCAAATCGAAAATAGGTTACAGTTACACCGTGAGCATTAGGGCGTTGTTTCACGGACCACCGCACGATCCGGTTTTCGTCACGACACGTCACGACACCACACGACATCGGACACACTATTTTTGTGTGACAATACAACGACACGGAAGTCGTGGCTTGTTGTTACATTTATTGTGTGTGCATATACATAATATATGCTGTACTTAGATGTTGATTACGTACATTACAGTATCAAAGTAATGCACCGGGCAGCCACATAAGAAACCGTTCGCGAATGTTTCTTGTGTCGTTCTATGTGGACGATCGAACTGTTCGTAGAAATAATTAGCGCTCGGAATCGTTACCGTAGTTTGTCATGTCAATTTAATTATTGATTTTACATACTCGTACATACAATTTACTTCGCCAATGAAATGAGGCAGGCTTTAAATTTTAGAGATTGACTTTTATCGTGTCGTACGGTGGTTCGTGGAGATACGTTCTTAAAATATAGTCCGACGTTACACGTTTGGCACTCAATCCTAAACTATTAACCTACAAGCGATAACGTTATCTGGGTAATAAAAAATAACTAGTAAAGTAATTTAGCAAATAACTGTACAGCTTATTTGTTTAACAGCTAATGGAAGATTATACTAACTTAAACAACGTATCGAATTGTATACATGAAAATAAAATTATGTCAAAAAGCATGTTTTTAAACATAAAGTGGAATAGAAAATATAATATTCGGAAGGCAGAAGTTTCAAAATCGACAGCAGCATAACATGGAGATTTCATTTCAATCCTTTATTTACTAACTAATGTTTTTTATAATAGAATAATAGAGAATATTTGACTTTTCGGGAGACATATGCTACCATCGCTTAAAGCCTTTTCATTTTAATATTGTAGAAGATCGTGTTTTAGAATAATTACAATCTTTATTTGCAATGATTTATCAATCGTCAATAATTGTCTTCATGACAAAAACTCATTAATGATTATTTGGCGATTCAAAAATCGGTCCAATATCAACAAATACAAAATAATAATTATAAATAAAGCACATAGGTATATATACTTAACTTTTATTTAACTTGTGCTAGAATATAAATCATACTGTAAAATTAGTGAGCTGATAACATATAATTATTATCTTAAATGCTGGTGTGCACTTGTCCTTAGAGTAAATAAATAATCAAATCATTATTTTTATCTTAATCGTAATTTATACAGGGTTTTTCAACATAAAATAATATGATGATTCTATGTATAATCGGTCTAGATAACTACAAAGCACATGACGCACAAAATAATACAGGCCAATAATAATGTAGGCGGACATTCCCCTCAAGGAATTTCCTTACTAATCTTACTAGTCTTACTAATATTATAAATGCGAAAGTTTGGATGGATGTATGGATGTGTGGATATTTGTTACTCAATCAAGCCCCAACCAACGGCTGAACGGATCTGGATGAAATTTGGCAAAGATATAGATTATAGTCTGGAATAGCACATAGGTTCCCACGGGAACCAAAAAACCTTAAACCACGCAGATGAAGTCGCGGGCATCCGCTAGTGTAGGTATCATATTGAAATATGATAGGGTCGCATGGGCGCGCCTTATCTGCGCGGATAAAACTTTGAACGAAAATTGAAATGAAATGCTATGAAAATACGGTAGTTTTTTCAAGAACCCGCACTGATGTTTCACTACACATGTGCGCGGCGATAATCTCGTATTTTTTTTTCAACTATATTATCTATTCTTAATTCTGTGGTAATTCTCCTTTACACATTTGAAATTTGACTCAGAATCCACTTTATTAATTAATAAGAGTGGCATTAGGCATAAATTATTTAAAAAATCAAAAGTAAGTTATATATATATATATATATATATATAATAATAATAATAAGGTAGGTATATAATTTTTTAAAGAATTTATAATTTTATTATTCCAATATAACTATATTATTATTTTAGTTTTAAGTTTTTACCTAATTTTCAACGTCTATGACATTTTAGAATTTAGACCGAAACTACCGAAACAATCTATTCCCGAGATAAAATTTTGCATTATTAGTACCTTTTTTCACGAACACTTTTAATTTCATCTTATAATTTATATTTACCATAATAATTACAGGTATATTTACTGAATATATAATATTTACTTATGAATAATAATAATTAATTAATCGCTTAGACGTTGTCGGGAGCGTGTGGTATATATGCTTCCGAAGCAATAGGAAGATCTTCCTCCGAGCCGGTGTCATGCTCGGGGATCCCAGCTGGGCCAACTGTTGTAGGTTGAAATTTCTATATATAATACAATTCTGAAAGAACTTCGTTATCGAGATTCAGGCGGCGGCACGTGATTGGCTAACGTAGCCGCATCATGTATACGTCATCATATTGGTGATTGGCTAACGTGGCCGCGTTATGTTTTACGTCAGCATGTAGGTATGTGTGGCCCTACAACGTCATTTTGTTGAACACAAATCTTTAACTAAACACTTTTTAATTAAAAGTAGTTCACTCCTTTTTATAATGACACAAAAAAGGACGACAGTGCTAGATCATCTTAGTATTACAAAACAATTGGGTTCCATTATCCGTCTGTCTCTGGACCCCCAAATAATAACTTCATTTACTAACAGAAAGAAATAAAAATATAAAGAACGTATGAAGTAAAGTGAGACAACAGAGGGTCCTTAGGGACCCTATCGTATATTTTAAGTTATAACAAGTGAGCATTAATAATAAAAATTAAATATTTATTTATATTTACATATGAAATAAGTTTGAGACATTCTCGGCCTTACCACATAAACAAGCGTGTTTGTTTTAAACCTGACAGATTCGACAGCGTCGCTAGTAGGTATATAATATGGAAAAAAAAAAAACGAAACAGGCGTTAAAATTAGTTCCAATTTTGGCCACCGAGTCAGAAAGTTTGTGGGACTATACTATACATAGATATATTACGTCAATTTTGGCATCAGTACTTGTTTTATGAAGTACAGGCTGTCAAACTTATCCTGGTAGCCAAAATTGGAACTATTTTTATGCCTGTTAACTTTTTTTGTTATACTAGCGATTCTAGGTTAACGGGACGCACCCTATAGGTTTTGATTTATTGGCGAGTGTTAAAATATTCAAAATATGCGGCATAAACGACCGTGTCTTTTGTTTGCGTTGACTTAGAAGCTTGATTTTTCTACAGCTCCAAGAGACCGTAGACCTGTATTTGATATTAATTTCAACTTGATACCTCCACGAATTCCCGAGAAAAAGGTGGTTGACAGAAAGACGGACAACGAAGTGATCCTATAAGGGTTCCTTATTTTCCCTCTTGAGGTACGGAACCCTAAAAACTAAGCGGCGGTGATTTCAAATGTTCTACAAAATGCCACTTAAATTAAATGAATCTAATATGTTATAGGTGGATATCGAGAGATATTGATGTGTTAGTCGAATCTTATCTGGCAATAAGGTTTGTCAAACCTAATGTCCTTAGAAATTCCTTTATTCAGGCATCGTTTTATAACAATACGTTTAATGTTTCTTAGACGGAAAATAGCTTATTAATTATATTTATAACTTACATTATAGGCTGTTTCTGAATTGAAAATTATACTTTCGCAAATATAGTTAGACCACAGTCGAATAACAATTTAGCAGCGCCATCTATTGACGCTTATCCGAAAAGCTTGTCAAAGCACGCATGGCAATAAGGCTTGTCGTTTTGTTCCTTGAAAGTTCCTTTATTCAGTTGTCTAAGGCAGAACGCGCATACGAAATGTTCGGGGTGGAATTTTCTAAACATGGCGGTTATGCAGCGGCCTGCGATTGGTTTGTGGCAGCCGGCGCATAGGGAACCTCTTTTTCCATGGTAGTGGGTTTCACAGTATGGCTGACCTTCGTGCTCGAAGAACGAACCGCCGTGGAAAGGTTCGCGGCACTCCTGTAATGAAACAAATGAGACAGTTAAGTAACGTCTCTGTGTCGTATTCCTCTTTACTGAGGATCGGGACTCGTGACCCCTTTCCATGGTAATGGTAGGAGTTTCCTTGGGATAATAATGCGATGGGTTCCCACGTCCTTCCGCACACGACTCGTCTAATGCTGAGATTTTGACGACCTCCGTGGCGCAGTGTGTAACGCTGTTGCCTTAACGTGCGGAGGTCCCGGGTTCGATCCCCGGCAGGGTCAATTTGGGAATTTATAATTTCTGAATTTTCCCTGGTCTGGTCTGGTGGGAGGCTTCGGCCGTGGCTAGTTACCACCCTACCGGCAAAGACGTGCCGCCAAGCGATTTAGCGTTCCGGTACGATGCCGTGTAGAAACCGAACGGGTATGGGTTTAATATAACTGCCATACCCCTAACAGGTTAGACCGCTACCATCTTAGACTGCATCATCACTTACCATCAGGTGAGATCGCAGTCAAGGGCTAGCTTATAGTGAATAAAAAATAAAAAATAAAAGATCTATAGAACGTACTTTGACTTGGCTCAGACTTTACTATATAAAATGAGATGGACTTAAGGTGCATGACAAGGGTCTGCCCGCGAAATTCAAATTTAATTTGGTTTTTCACAATTTGTAAACTAATACGACAAAGTAGGCTTATGGCATTCAAATTGCGAGCGTAGGAATATCATCTTCACAGGTTTATATAAAAATCTTTACTTGAAAGTGCCCAGTTTAAGAAATTAGTCAAATTAATGACTAATTTGTGAGTAACTCACGTCAAACTCATTATTTTGACTAATTTCTTAAACTGGACACTTTCAAGTAAAGATTTTTATATAAACCTGTGAAGATGATATTCCTACGCTCGCAATTTGAATGCCATAAGCCTACTTTGTCGTATTAGTTTACAAATTGTGAAAAACCAAATTAAATTTGAATTTCGCGGGCAGACCCTTGTCATCGACCTTAAGCGAGTAACATACAACGTTTTAACCATGTGTGTCTAAGCAAAGTCAAAGTTCTCTCTATAGATCTCACCAAAGAGTATTATTTTAAACTCTTAGGTTTTTGTAACGATTATTATCAGATGTTAGTGGGACCGACCAAATAATAACCGGGACCGACGGCTTAGCGTGGTTAATTAAGGTGCATGACACGGGTATGCCCGCGAAATTCAAATTTAATTTGGTTTTTCACAATTTGTAAACTAATACGACAAAGTAGGCTTATGGCATTCAAATTGCGAGCGTAGGAATATCATCTTCACAGGTTTATATAAAAATCTTTACTTGAAAGTGCCCAGTTTAAGAAATTAGTCAAATTAATGACTAATTTGTGAGTAACTCACGTCAAACTCATTATTTTGACTAATTTCTTAAACTGGACACTTTCAAGTAAAGATTTTTATATAAACCTGTGAAGATGATATTCCTACGCTCGCAATTTGAATGCCATAAGCCTACTTTGTCGTATTAGTTTACAAATTGTGAAAAACCAAATTAAATTTGAATTTCGCGGGCATACCCGTGTCATGCACCTTAAGTGAAGTAACGTAGGACAGAAGCATCTTGAAAAGTTTTTTTGATCGAAAGTATTGTGTTAGGTACATGTACAGAAAGGTATTGAAATACCGGCAGAAGTCGCAGCTTTTATTGTCGGAGGACTAGATCCTCTGTGTTACTGTGTCACAAAAGTAAGTATGCAAATTTTAGTCTGCTCTTATCCTAAGGAGATCTGTAAAGGTTCTTTTAACACTCCTATTCCTCAGTGCTGAAGGTACACTTTCTATGATCACATACTTTTATTTGAATCTGAATCTATTTAATATATTTTTTATACCTTGAATATTATGAAATATAGGTGTACCGGTGTACAAGAGACTCTTACAGCTTACTACGATAGTAATATTAGGGACGTTCAATATGGTTCAATATGCGGTGTGTGTGCGAATTAATTAAATCTCACTTAGTTTGTTTTAAGTTATAAACTATCGAACTATTATTTATGACGTCAAAAATTCTCCTATTTCACACTAGCTCTCAAACTTAGCGCGCATTTTGACGTTTGATTTAGTGGATAACAATCTTATTTTAATATGAAATTAAAAAAAAGAAATACATTTAAATTTTAAACTGGCTTCGTATATGTCACCGTAAGATTGTAAAAACCGTTAGATTATAATATAACGTTTTTTATCTCGATAGATTATAAACTGTCGACAGATTGTGAACCGTAACATACTGCTTACAATTTAACGCGTTATTTTTCGGTAAATTGTAATAATACGATAGAACCTACCTGAATATTCATGTCAAACCCTAACCTAACCTATAGTTCGCGCGCGAGTTGAATGCAGAGTAAATTTATGGTGACACTTGCATTTATTCTGCATTCAACTCGCGCGCGAACTGTACAAGAAAGAGACAAGAAAACGTAAAAACAATAAATATTTCATAAATTAATACTCAGAACATTGAACGGTTCACAATATTACGACAGTTTACAATCTCGCGGGATAGAAACCGTTAGATTATAATCTAACGGATTTTACAATCTTACGGTGACTTATATATATCGTATTGTAATAGTGTGGGTGTCGTATTTTTGTAATTTGCCTGTCTATAAAAAACAATTATTTACTCGATTCCAGAATAAAAATAATGTCTGTATAATGTAGCGTTAATGTATTTGTTTTATTGCGAAACGTTACGACGTTGTTAAATTACACCATTTGATATAAACGATTCAACATAGCGTTGGCACGAACCCACTGGATTATCTATGTTTGATAAGTTTCAGCTTTACGAATTATATTTAATTCAGGATGAGGTAATATCTTTGTTTCTTTTTTTGCACTTTTTTTCTGGACTGTTTTTTGTGCCCTAATACCACCTCAACAGGGAAAATTAAAAAAAAATAGCGACGTTGTCATCGGGTCGGTTAAGTTTGTGGGACATAGGCATTTTTTATAAACCTAATTAATATCTATGGTTTTGTTGATAAGTCTCCTCCCCAGTGGGGTAAAGGGCGTTAACAGTATACGCTATGTCGAGCTGTGTAGAGCTACACCCTTGACTTCGTTCTACGTCATCCCTATGAGGGATTTGCGACCTCCGCCAGGACCGTACGCCATTTGTTTAGGAAAGGCCACGCTTTCTCCTACCCTTAGGGGTTAATTCGAGAAGATCGAGTGAAACATCTATGTCATTGTCCTTATTAACTCTTTTGCCTCCTATTTTACCACTTTTTTTACTACACTTGGTCCAAATTTCTAAAATTGTGTACGCTTGTGGAATATCTAAATTAATAAAAACTAGCCTGGGATTGAGTATGTTTAAAGAGTCAGTTAGCCGATTTTGAAGAAAAAATAAATTTAAAATATCTCTAGTTTCCTTATATTATGTATATTTGAAGTGCATTATTGTTATTATTCTTAATTGTGCTCAAGAAAAGAAAGAAAGAGTATTGCCATATTTTCGAGTTCGGCGTTTCCTAATAGGGCACATACCAATGTGTTGGTCAATAAAAATTTATTTATTTACCATTTTAGAACAACCATAGAGAAAATGTACAACTTTTTAAATTGAAATACGTAGTTATGAGATAATCTTGACACAATGTTTACCGGGTGGCGACGGCGCATTAATAGACTGCACCCAATTATTAATAGCTTCATTGGGTGGCCCATAAACAAAGCGATCTGCCCCACATAGCCGGAGTGGCTGCTGTGACGTCACGGCTTATTTTAACCCGTCTTCGCGCGGGAAACCCTACACGTCTAGATCTTGACCCCCTTTACCGATTCTTTGCATTTTTCGACGTCCTCCCTTGTAACAATACATTGATCAGAGTTCATTGCCATACGTATTACGTACGTGCGTATGCGTACGTATGTGACCTTGAAGGTCACTTGCGGACAAGGCGTGAATGACGTCCGTCGTTATTATCTATTTATATTTATATTGTTTTGTTTTTATATCATTTTTTTTTGTATTTTTTTTCTTTTTTCATTTATTTATATAAAACTTAACATTACATTACAGTAATATTATATAAAAATATATTACATAAATTATATTTCCCTATCGAGTACGCTAGGACTAGGAAGAGTTTTGCGAGTGTTATTTTTATAGCATCTGTTTTGTGTGATTGTTGTCATACTTTGCGGTACATCATGGCTTGTGGCGAGCATAGCTGAAAAAAAAATTGTGGGGAGGGCATCCGATTTCAGAGGGGGGAGATGATCATCATTTATTCTTCTTCATCGACGCCGACGCATTCGGGGCATACCGGCTTTCCTTCCATGGCATAGAATGTTTTTCCCTTTACGGGATTTTGGCAATCCTGCGATATCAAAACATTGTCTTTACAACTCCATAACATTCCAAATGGGTTTTGAAATGCTAAGGAGTGTTATACTTAACCTGGCGTAGGGGAAATTTCTTCAAAATTAAGACATACATTACCAGTTATGCTCCGATCTTCGACCTGATTGTGGGAGGTAAGAAGTTTTAGTAAAGGGATGCTGACCTTGCATACGAAGCAGTCTGGATGCCACTGCGTGTTGAGGGCGGAAATGTAATTCTCCATGATCGGTTTGTTGCAACCGCCGCATTTTGGCGCGAACATGTCGAAATAGTCCGCGCGGCAATACGGCTTGCCGTCCCTTTCATGGAAGCCTTCTTCACCAAACTGCTGGCCGCATTGGGCGCAGAAGAAATGCTCTGTATGCCAAGTTTTTTCGAGCGCCGTTACGCATTTCTGTAAAGGAAATAAAACTTTAGGGTATTAGCCGCAGCGTCCAAATTCACGTAGCAGACTCGGATGACTAACATCAAGGATGGGTCCATTGCAGTATGCACATCTCGGCGAGAAGAGATTATGGTAGTCCGGCTCGCAGTACGGCCGGCCGTCGCGCTCGAAGAAATTCCTCGTTCCCAACTCCTGGTTACAATGCGCGCACGTGAAGTGCTCAGGGTGCCACGTGCGGCCAAGAGCTGTGATGACCTGCACAGAAGATTTTATGTCTTCACTGTTTAAAATTCCACATGTACACTAAATTCACAAATTTTCTTGAAGGATTTTCCACCTGTCCGACGATGGGCTTCTCGCAGGCGTTGCAGCATCCCTTCTGCGGGGTTTGTACTCCTTGGCGGCTCATGTCTGCTCGGAGGGAACCGAGCATGTGTTCTAGAGAGGCGGATTCGGGCTGTCGCGGGTTGCTGCGATAGTGTTCCTGCCAAGCGCGCTTCTCTCGATGGACGTGGATCCCGCTTTCGCCGCCTGGTGCTGCTCCTACGCCGCTCACCTAAAAAATCCAATCAATCAATTTCCCTACTTCTTCAATCAGAAATCAGCGCATAAATCAATGAAACTTCAATTTGGACAAAGTTTGAATTGTCCAAATCGAAGTTTACATCTCGCGTGGCAACGTACAGAAGGTAACCGGCCGAACGAAGCGGACTGGAGTGAATGCGATCCGAGTGAAATCTTTGTCTATGTACTCTAATATTATAAGCTCGCGGCCCCACTACGCCTGTGATGTAATGGCGGGGCTATCTTTAGCTGTGAGCTTTTGGGCGAGCGCGAGGGAGACGACGGGAGTTCTGGAGTGCGGCCGCTCGCACGGCTGGAAATAGCGGTGGACCAAGAAAGGCGACTAGTAAATATTATAATAAACGGAAAAGCGTAGTGCAGTGTGCCGAGGTGGCCGTGACAGCTGCCGCCCTATATTAAACCTTACTCGGATGAATCACGTCATTGTTTATCCTATCGAATCAAGGGTAGGATAAAAACAAATCATTATTTAATCCGTGTTTACTTATCCACTGAAGCCGTGAATGAAATTTGGGTTAGCATAGAGCTGGGCGCAAATTTATGGCTTTCTCAGACATCTGCGCGCTCTTGATATCAAGTCAAGTGTTTACCTGGCAGCTGGCACTGTCCTCAAATCTCAAGATTTTCTTGTAATTGCTGATAATATTATTAGTTACCACCGATTTAGATTTTAAATACACGATTAAGTTTATACATACAGTACCAATTAACGTATTAGTTTGAGAAAATTAAGTGCTGGCAATCGTTTCGGATTTTCGTATGGGTTCCCTTTTGGATCCCATATTTTTACCCTGAAGGCAAATAGAGACACCATAAGAACATCCATTTCTTTAGTGTGGTCATGCTGGCGCACTGTGGTTCACAAGGGTGCCTCATGGATTGTTGCGAGAGCTCCGCCACTGTTTATTTTGCTGTAACCACACCACTGTTTATTTTACTGTTACCATTATTTCCATTTTTTGTGACTTTATTTTGGAGTTACCTTGAAGTTAGATAGGGACGCCATAAGATCGTCCAGATCTTTAGTGACACTGGACGCGTTGTGTTATCGCACTATAGTGACCACAGGCGCCGGCGGCGGAGATATAGGCTATTGCAGGGGTTCTACCAATATTCCTTGAACTGCAACCGTAACTTGCTTTGAATTTGGCTTCAATAGGGTTCACACTAACCTTGAAGTCAGATAGGGACGCCATAAGATCGTCCAGCTCTTTAGTAGCACTGGACGCGTGGTGTTGTCGCACGGCGGTGACCACAGGCGCCGGCGGCGGTGGTAAGGGCTGTTGCGCCGGTTCTACCACCGTTTCTTGTACCGTGACCGTGACTTGCTTCGTTCCGGGCCGTGGTAGGGTGCCGGCTGTAGACGCGGGCGGTACAGGCGATAATGATGCTGCCCGACTGGTGAAAATAAAATAAACTATATTATAAAATATAGCCTACTAAAATAATGATAAATGATTCCTTATTCGCCCAGTATTAATGCCAAAAGTTAGACAAAATAAATCAATAAAGATGATTCGTTGTATGGAACAATTTAGGAGCACAATGGGGCCTTAAGATTTTTCGGCGGCCCACTAGACGTATTATTTTACAAAATAAGGGAAAGCCAAACAAATTCAGTTGGCAACGAATAATGTCTCACGCATTAACTCCTGAGGATGGAGTAGAGGGTTGACTCTAATTTTCTAGACTAGATTGAGACTTAGAGGATATTTTGTGTACATCTCAGTAAAATCTTTAAAACATGATTTTTTGTTGGCAAGGTTTTGTAAACTCCTTTATTCTAGAGATAAATTACTGTTTAAGTTACATAATTTATTATTATACATCAGTCAAATCGGCAGACGATTTTGATTTGTAGACTGACATCGTTACGAGTACATGCAGCGCGCATAAAGCAATAAAGCAGTTCAAAACAAGCCAAATTGGAACATGTACCCATTTGGCAACCACCGTATACAAATTATTCAGACAGCCGGACACTACCTAGTCTAGATTTATTTCCTTTCATAATGTCCCGTATCATATAGAAGTTAAACCTAGATACATAAGTTTTATTATGGTCTTTTATAGAAGTGTCTAAAATTACATTGAAATATCAAGGTTGTAAAGTAAGCACAAAATTCACGATCTTACAAAATTAATTTATTTGCAACTTGGACTATTGATCTGAACTTCGTAATTTGATTGTAAAAAAAATATTTATAATTTCTTCATTGATTCAGTCAACAATGCTAGGTGCGAAATAGATAAACAAATGACGTGTTAATGAACTTTCTACTATCCCACTATTTATTACGCGAGTCGTATGCTTTAGCTTATAGTATATAGTCGGTTTTAGTATAACAGATGAAAAATAAATCATTCCGAAACGTAGGGCCAGGTGTAACCGTAAACACTAATTATACAGAGTTGGTGCGCAGGAGTTGGAAGTGCCAAAAACAATTACTGTAATATTATAACAATGCTAATGTAGCGTGGAGCGTATCATTGTTATTGACGTCCGTTCTCATATAACGTAGGTTAACAAACCCTTATATACCTAAAACGTAAAGTCTATAGGGAATAGATAGCACAAAATCTGATCAAGTGCGTGTCCGCCATTCCGCCATTGACAATTGCTTCGAGTGATTTTTTATTTAAAAGAACTAATTCAACGAGGCAGCAAAGCATTTTTTTGTGTCCGTTTTCATGATATGGAGATTTCAATCTTTCAAAAGTATCGAATGTCCGATGTACGTTAAAATTGGAAGAGAATGCGTCACGGCAAGCTGGGTGCATCCTAGACCAGACACGATTAAAGTTTGTGCTTCAAGCGATTCTCAACAAAGCATGCCAACACTTTGTTCAGTCGTTGAGGCATAGTGACTGTAGATGATACGACAGCGATAACGAAAGGAACAAGGTCACACCAGGACGAAGAAAATATAGGAATAATAGTTTAACTGCTTGGATACACAAAGTCAGTAGCGGAACAAACTGATGTCGTGACGTATCGATCTATTTGTAGCCACCACGAAAATACGTTTTCACACGGCCCCCAGCATGCGCCAAAATATATTCTTTAACCATAAGACTTGGACGCCATAGAACAAAATGGTAAAAAGTACCAACAAATAGATGGTAACGTGTTCCAATCGGACACAAATTTCATGACAGATATACTGATTATTGCGTACAAACCAACATGTAGGTAGATTTGATTTATAACCACTAAGAAATGATTTGCAGAAACTCCATCGCAGCAGAGCGAAGCTGGGGAGGGTCAGCTGGCTTAGAAAAAATATATATACATAAATACGAATATTTGGCTTTTATTGTTTTTTCTAAAGTTACCTTTATAGATTTTTTTCATTCATACAATCAATCATTGCATTCATTTATTCAATCTCAATACCTTATAGTATATTGAAAATTAATAAATGTTGAAAAATTGGGCAAAGTATTTAGATTTCATTATTTTTGTTGAGAGAATCAAATAATACGAATAAATTAATCGTTTCAGACTTCACAAGGACGGGTTTAATGATAAATATAAATAATTTATGACCCGACAGCTGCAGTTCTACAAAGCTACAATTTTATAATATACCTACGTATGTCAATCGCTGTTGGCCTGTTGTCTTGGAAAAAAAGCAGCAGCGCCCTTGAAGCAGGATCCTCCTTCACCACGACAATGCTTCAGCACACTCCACAAAACGGACTGTTATTTGACTATGGCAGGTGTCGAGATAATGAGTCATCCGCCATACAGTCCTGACCTGGCGCCCTGCGACTTTTATTTATTCCCAAGAACTAAAGATAAAATTCGAGGTATTCGCTTTACGAGCCCTGAAGATGCGATGAAAGCGTACGAAAATGCCATAGAAGAGACCCCTAAGGAAGAATGGGCCCATTGCTTTTCTCAGTGGTTCCATCGAATGCGACAATGTGTAGAAAGGAACGGAGATTACTTCGAAAAACAATAAAAGTACTTATTGCCAACTTTCTACATTAAGCCGTTTTTCATTTTCTAAACATTTTCAGTGTTACCCACGTATAACAATAATGTGTAAATATTTTATAATGTAAGAATGGGTGGTCAAATGAAAAGAGACCAAAGGAGAGAGATCTAAAAAAAGGTAATTTGAAGTTAACTTGGAAGAAGGATTGAAGCAATGCGAGGAAATTAGATCTAGTTGGCAAGCGTTGTTTTTTTTTAATTCTTTATTCAGATAAAAATGTTTTTTACAAATTACAGCTCTCGTGTTGCAAACGTTAAATCAAATCAAATCATTTTATTCAATATAGGTACACTTATTGTCGTTAAAAAATACTTACTAATTAAATGCATTAGTTATAGGCTGTAGCGTAAATGGAAGTAAAAATAATATGTATCTTTTTGGCAATGTAATGCATTGCAATGCATACCGCGTGTATCTAGTTATACATCTGTTTAAAATATTGATTTATGCAACTTCTGACATTTGTAATGATTTATGCACAGCGCACCAAATTGTTTCTAAAATCTAAATGATTTATAGTTTTTTTAAAGGTTGGCTTCTATAGATTCACCTAGCTGCAGTGCTGATTGCCAATTCTACAATGTGAAATAAATTTTATTACTTGAAAACTTTAATAATATTATAAATGCGAAAGTGTGTTTGTTTGTTTGTTTACTGGTTTGTCCTTCAA
This sequence comes from Erebia aethiops, assembly GCA_923060345.2. NCBI lineage: Eukaryota > Metazoa > Arthropoda > Insecta > Lepidoptera > Nymphalidae > Erebia > Erebia aethiops. Next base: position 16,210,500 of record OV281091.1, on the reverse strand, counting down.
TCACGTCGCAACAGAGCAACGCATTGACGTGATATCTGGCACGGGTAGGTATAGTTGAGGACTGGAGAGTGTACATAGGCTTTTTTATCTTAAAAAAACTTAAACCACGCGGATGAAGTCAAGGGCATCAGCTGAGTAAGTAATAAAGGCTTTATAATAATAAATAATTTCTGGTATTTACTACGATTTAAAACTATCATTCATCATACGTTTATCGTTATGTACGACTAGGTACGTCGTAGCCAACGCTGACAGACTGAACTTGAAACTAAATTCAGCGCTCCAGTTTTGATATTCATAATGTTCCTGTCCCAAATACATGTAACGGAAAATGAGAACATCGCATGTAAATTAATTCTCATGTGCAAAATGTTTGGCATCCGTTCGGTGTTTGCAGTCAAAACAGTTATTGAACTATTAAAATTAGCTTAGTTCATTACTGCGCAACACAGTGTCAAACGCTTCATGGAAATCATAAATATTTTTTTTGGAATTATATTACTCTAGATTTATTGCGTTTAATGAGTTTATCGAGAAGTCTGAAGAAAATTTTCAGTTACTACTCATCACAATCTATGTTTAATTATGGTGTCAATTTTGATAAGATTATCATCACATAATATGATTTCTCATCATCACCATAAAACTCGATATGCGGAGTTAAACAGCGATCTTTTTAAAGTTAGCTAAATTTATTTTATAAGTTACGGCGTGCCTTTCTTTGTTACTTATTAAAAAAGTGTTAACAGATGAACCATTTTGGTTGACGAATGGTAATTTTGGATGATCATGGTAAGATAATTGTGGCCAATATTCTGTATAACAAAATCTCTGAACTAAACAAAAATGACAGCTACATTTACTTCTGTTCCTTTCCGCTGGGAGATTGGCAGAAAATTTAATGCTGTCATTTTAGTTGAGTTTAAAGATTGTGTGCAAAAGAATTAGCCTCATTGTCAATCGCAATTAGCAACGCATGTTGGTTAAGTTATGGGTATGAAACTTGGACGAATTTTACCACGGGACGCTTGATATCGGACATATTCGCTTAACCCCTATAGCCGATTCTCCATTGGGCAGAAAAATGACAAGGCACTCTTCCCTCACCCCGCAAAAGTTAGTCGAACGTGATTTCATACATTTTCTATACGTTTCCTATCCCGTGTTTAAATCATCCAAAGTTTGAAATAATTCACTTACCCATTTGGTATATCGGTGCTAAGCTGGTCGAGTAAGGAGTCCACAGTAGGCCTCGTGGAAGCCGGACTGGTGGCGCCGTTTGTCCGTGAATATCCATCTGAGAAAATACATACAATTGTAAATAAATATGACCGTATTATTAAACAAATATCATAATATGAGTAATTCGGCAAATCCTTAACAAGTATACAGATTGATCAAATCCCATAGAATTAAGGACAGAGGATTGCTTTTTTCCAAAATGGAGAATTTACACATGGCAATTTGCAAAAATATTTATTCGGGAATATAGATATAGACAATCACTGATCCTATCAACCTATTCCAAACCCTATCCTCCACTCCTGACACTGACAATCTTATTCGGTTGGTCGAGGGTTCGATACACGTTTTTGAACATTGTAAATTTGTATTGTGGTGAGCGCTGTGATCTCATTGTGGGAGGTCCCGGGTTCTATTCCATGCAGGGTCAATTAAGAAATTGCTAATTTCTGAATTTTCTCTGGTCTGGTGGGAGGCTTCGGCCATGGCTAGTTACCACCTTACCGCACCCTACGGCAGAGAAGTACCGCCAAGCGATTTAGCGTTCCGGTACAATGCCATGTAGAAACCCATAGGGGTATGGGTTTAATATAACTGCCGTATCTCTAATAAGTTGGCCCGCTACCAACTTAGACTGCATCATCACTTAACCATTACATTAGGTGAGATTGCAGTCAAGGGCTAACTTGTAGTGAAGTAAAAAAAACTTCGTAAACCTACACTCTTATGCTGAACTTCTTAAATCCGACTAATGTGTAGATATTAAGAATGCAACATTGTTCCTTTTTAGTAAAAAAAAATACTGAAAATAAATTACACTTTAACAACTGTCTGAGCGCTATTCAGTCAATAATTCAAAATGATCGTATAGCGCTCATTTTGAATTATTGACTGAAATACTAAAATATATTCTAAAATATTTTCGCGCTAAACATTTCCACTGCTATTGCAACATTATTCACAATGTTATAAGAGTATTTTTAGCTTCAAGACGTTTTAAAATCCGTCATCAAATACCAAAGTTCTTTGCATTAATAAACCAAACAATCGATATCCTTTACTTTTTCAATGTTACTATATACCTACTTGAGAACTTAAACAGCTGTTTACGACTAGCTTCATACTGTTTGAATTATTAATAAATAAGGAACTTTCGTTCAAAAATTTCTTCAGGATTAAAGAGTGTCATAGTATTCATAGTACTAGCCGATGCCTGCGATTTCGTCCGCGTGGATTTAGTTTTTTAAGGAGCTCTTTGAAATCAAAGCGGGAAAAACTAACCTATGCGAAAAATTAATCAGTTCCACCGAAACGCGCCGGCGGCGTGATTGGGAGACAAACCACTTACTTTTGAAACAAGCAAACATACGAAAGTATGTTTAAATATTAGTAGGAAGAGCCTATTTATTAAAATATTAATAATATAATATTTTTTTTAAAATTAATTATAAAATTAATTAAAAAAATATTTTAAATCAGTGCTGATACCTATTTATGTAATTTTTATCGAAAGGTGATATAATTATGGGTAGTGATATCTACAGGTCTCAAAAAAGGAGTTATTATTATCATCAGTAACATGCCCCTTTGTGAGCTCGATCCTCATTTGGTGTCGCATGCGTACGGGCTGCAATTTATGACGTAAACTTTGATTGTTAATGCATGAATAGCTGTCACATATGACGCCAAGGCATGCCCATGGCATGGCCGGAAGCAATTGATTTCTGTCATTCATCCTCCAATGAACTGCGAATGAGTGTATTTTGAATTGGAATGTGCAGGACATGCACAACGCATGGACAGACAAGATATTCTTAAGAAGCGTAAGTACTGGGAGGGAAAGTAAAGAAGCGTAGTCATAGAGGCCTTTCTTTCTTTCTTTCTTTCTTTTAACCACTACAAGTTAGTCCTTGACTGCGAATTGAATTGAAACGGTGAATTGAAGGAGTGGGAGTTGAGGAAGGCACTCCTTACTCAAAACACTCTCATTGAAGGAATCGGGTGAGACATGAGGTCTTTAGGAGAAAGGGCCAAGAAATAAATTTCGTCGGACCGCCTCCGATAGACTTTGCGAAGTTTGCTTGACTAAGCCATACATGGCTGTAGAACTTCAATAAGATACACCAATGCACCCATTCTTACTGTGGTAGACATCGAAGATCTACTGAATTTTCACTTTTCAACTCATTTCCTGCTATCAACAATCCTATCTCCTATACCTATAGCCTCCTTTTTTTTTAAACAGGAGCTTCCCAGTGAAACAAGTAACGATGATACGGTGATACGACTTACCTACAAGAGAGCAACCTTACTCGAGAACATCTAAACTCTAAACTTCTAAAGCGTCACTCACGCGATTCACTAATAAAATGTAGGCGGTTTGTTTATCTCTTCTATACTCAAAGGGAGACTAAACTATACAATCTTACTGGTCGATAAATCACATTCATCTATGCCTTCATTCCCTATATGGGGTTGAGGTTGGGTATTATCTATTTATAAACTGTCTGTAGATCGCTGACATCATCGCTTCGTTGTTGATTAGACACGCTTGCTAGTTGCTACCATGTTATTCAGACTTTTACACACGAAAAATATAGAAGTTACGTTATATTAAAAACCGTCAAGTGCGATATAAGGGGGCATACTTCCATCGCTTAAAGCAGTATAATTTAATATTGTTGAAGCCCTTGTTTCAGAATTATTATAATCTTAATTTTAGGGACCTCAAGGTAAGTCATATAAAGCTGTCATTTTAAAATAATAAACTTTTGGGAATTTCTGATTCAATATCCCCTTTGGTTTAACATTTTACACCAAAAGGTTTTTAATCGGACGGACAGACGGGCACAGTGGTTCCAGCGCTTTTTGCGGGATTTTATTGGCAAAATCTGCAATTCAAAGCCATAATATGTTAGTTTAAGTTAGGTACTATAAACAGACGTATAAATAAATATCATAGAGAGACAAATCTAAATGGAAGGCGTAATAGGTAGACCCCAAATTGTACTGATGGACTGATATCTTTACAGTCGAATTTCTTAATAATATGATTCTAATGACCTCAAATATATATGGATACTGTAAGATTTTTTTTGAACATTCTCAGATCTTACTAATAATAAAATTAACCCTTCTCGTTATGGTAAGACGATGCAAAATTCAAATTAAAACAAATGCAATACGTATAGAGTTCAAAACTCAATTTGCTGCTGCCGTTTCTCTGTATGAAGTGGCGAACTTGAGCCAAAAACAATAATCGTAGGTAAAGATCTACCTACCCAGTTCTTCAATGGTAATTAGTACAAGCGAAAAATACGTTTTGAAGTCATTGCCAAAGTCAAGAACGTCAAGACAATAGACATTAACACGTTCTTTATTTTCACTGTACAGATATGATGATGAACTGGTTAATTTTCAGTTCAAAGGGATAACAGTAGAAACAGTAGAACAATGAAATCCAACTGTTCATAAAATTATGTTAACAGAAGGTAGGTATAAAAGCGCCTTATGGATCTGTATGTATGTTCATATATTACGAGGGAACATTTTACGAGTTCAAGGATGAAATTTGCGATTTTAGGGACTAATAATTAACCCTTATATTCAGTTGGACTTAACTTTTGTCCATACAAAAAAAACTGTTGTTTTCTTATGGAGCATCCGCTTAGCTTTACGTATTACTAGCTGGTATTTTTGACCGAGCGAAGCGAAGGTCTCTGAGTCTACTTGGGTGAATTGGCACTTGTCCGTCCGTCCGTCCGTCCGTCCGTCCGTCCGTCCGTCCGTCTGTCAGAGCATTATAACTTCTGAATTACTGAACGCAATTACTTCAGCTTTAAATATAATATGTAAACCAATGGCCTCCCGCCGAATATGGCTTAAAAAATAATAAAAATCTTTATTTCAGGGGGGCTCTCATAGAAGCGAATGCGAAGTAAAATATTTTTTATAAAGTTACATAGGGTTGCGGTATATCATTTTAAAGATAATTAGGAATAGAGTCAAAAAATATTTTTTTTTTAATTTTTCCCCCAAAATTGACGAAATGGGGGGCTTTCAAAGTGGTGATTTTCTAACGTCCAAAGATGACCTCAGAACTCTAAATTTTCTGAAAGAATGAGCCTGAAACTTGATCAATTATTTCAATTATATCCTGTACTTGAACAACAAATACTAAAATTAGATAAATAGTGTAAGGAAACGGAATTATTTTATTTTTAATGAGCTTCAGTATTTTTAACAGAACTTCACATTTATGTCAATAGATGGCGCCGCGAGGTCTTAGTTCGGGGCGAACCACTAGTTTATGGTACGTTTTTATTTTGTCTTCATCGCTAAATCTTCAAATTCGAAATGCTCAATTGCATTCGAATTTACACAGATTTATCTGGACTTGCTTGCACGTGGAAGCTTGTGGATGCAAGCGGCCCCAGACTGACTTCTGTTCGTCCAGAAGTGGACTTCTATCATTTAAGACGACGGCAACACCGAAACCTGGTGAGTACTTAATCGAACATGTAGAGTTTATCAGTTCCAAAATTGAATTCTACTGGAAAAGCCCGGTTTCTTTTATTATAGTAACATTTAAAAGTTAAATAAGTGATAGCTGTTTCCGAAAATATGATGTTATAAAATACAGACATAACCGAAAATATGATGTAATAGAATACATGGACATATCCCGTCGATTATCTCTTGTGTTGAGACGTAGATTTCCACAATTCATGTTTTCGTCGGAAACACTACGGCTTTTCAGTGTCATGTGTCGAAATTTCACTGTCAACTCCGTGCCAAGAATCTTTACGGTTCCCACATTGTAATATTTGTAGCGGAAAGGTTAATAATAATATGTTGTATCGAATTAATGGATGGCCTCATAAAAACTTTGACGACATACCTAACTGAAGTGGCCAGTTGGTTTTATCTGGTTTAGTGGATGACAGAAAAATTTCATACTAAGCTAGATCTTTGAGTATTACATGATGTTGTTTACCCAATGCCAAGTACTTAACGTCTACTTCTATAATTAACTTTAAAACATAGACATTCTAGCTGACACTCGCGAATTTGTCGGCGTGGATTTAGGCTATTAAATACCCGTGGGTACTCTGATTTTCCGGGACGCTTCCTCTTCTGCCTTCTGTTTTGTCTTCTTCAGTTCCAAGCTAGTGCGTTCCCATGGTAGACTGTATAATTTTACCTAATAGTTAAGTCAAAATTTCATGCCCAAATCGATGTTCCAATTTGGTCCTTCTGACGGGTAAACTCAAAAGGGTATTGAAAATTTAAAATACTAATACTAATACTAATATATTATAAATGTGAAAGTTTGGATGGATGTATGGATGAATGGATGTATGGATGTTTGTTACTTAATCACGCGACAACGGCTGATTTAAATAGTGTTCGTTTCTTTACGGTTAGGTAGACCTTGTCTTTAAACTTGAAATGGTTGGTACAGGATACAGGAATTTTGTCAAGCAAGCTATTATCTTTACCAAAATAAAGTAATATGGTAAATACCATATTATGAAATGAATATACATATATTATACCTACTTGAAAGTAGTTCAACGCGAAGACAAGCCTGTGCATTAATCAGTTAATCTAAACAATCTATAACGTTCTCTCAATTTCAGTACCGTTGAGAAATGGCGGCCTTGCCAAAGACAAGCGTCTTCTTCTACTATACTTAGCATGGAATAGTAAACAGATTATCTGCACAATATACTTTTTTATACATGTGTATATATTGTACCTTAACTGTGTCATTGATAGTTCCGAATAAAGATTTATTTATTTATTTATTTAACATGCTAACCACTAGATCAACGAGGCAGTAATTTATTTTACCCCTATATATAGGGGAATAACCCTAATCGGTTTCTACACATTACCGTACCGGATCGCTACAACGCTTGGCGGCACGTCTATGCCAGTAAAGTGGCAACTAGGCACGATCTTAGGCCGAAACCAGGCCAAACCAGAGAAAATTCAGACATTATAAATTCCTTGTTGCTTGATATCTTGCCTCCTTTGTTTTTACATTAAAAACCATATTATGGCCTTCTCCTTACTTAAAACCTATAATTTCTTTGTCAAACACAGAGCGAAACGATCGGGAAGCGAAGCGTTTTTATTTTGTAACAAACTGATGCCTGCGACTTCGTCCGCGTGGTTTAAGTTTTTTTGATTCCCGCGCGAAGTACTTATTTTCCGGGATAAAAAAGTAGCATATGTCACTCTCCAGGTCTTCAAGTATACCTATGCCAAAAATCACGTCGATCCGTTGCTCTGTTGTGGCGTGATTGAAGGACTAACCAACAAACAAACACACTTTCGCATTTATAATATTAGTATGAAGTACGGTGTCGCTGAATCTTGTCACAGATATTCGCTTCACTTTCTCATTTTTATATTACGACGCTTCGCCGCATGTCGGTCCGCTTCCTGTTTGACAAGGGCTTAAAGCTCTCATGCCTAAAAATTCCACTTTAAACTTACCACTTCGATCCGTGTACGTATTCTTCTCGACATAGTTTCCGTACCGCGCGTTGCTTAGGTCATCAAGTAGCGTGTCTAATTCTGACAGGTTCCCTCGACCAGTGGTTCTGCCGTAGCCAGGGGACTGACTGGTATACCCAGGGGACTGATTGGTATACCCAGGAGACTGGCTTGTGTACTCGGTCCGAGTCGTGTAACCAGACTGGTTGTTGAAGCCAGGACACTGGTTATTGAAGCCAGGAGACTGGTTATTGTAGCCAGGAGACTGGCTGTTATAGCCTGGTGATTGAGTTGTGTAACCGGGCGAATGGCCATAGCTCGTAGTGTATTTTGCTGGTGCTATTTTTTCGTGGACTGTTGTTGTGTTCTGGTAGGTGGGCTGGGGGCAAAGAAAACAATAGTATTATAAAATAGCTCGGAATGTATTCCCACAAACTTATCTGACCCGGTGGCCAAAATTGGAACTATATTTTATGCCTGTTTAGTTTCTGTTTTTATTTTATTTTTCATAGATACTAGCGACACTGTCACCGGGTCGGATAAGTTTGTTGAACTGTACCTACATTTTAAGCGTACGAGTAGCAGATACATGAGGTAAAGATTCTTCCATTATATTGCCTAAATTTTAGTTTTTTAATAAAACCTTTTTCGGGTTGTAAGCTTTTAATGATTTCTGCGTAAAAATCCGAAATACAGCAGTCTCAAACACCGTATATTATCAGTCTCCCGTTTGTCAAGCGCTTGATGATAGATGATAGCTGGCGCTCGATAATTTCCATACAAATGGTAGTAAACTTTAACGCGAATGCGATCGAATAGGGAAAAAAATCTCTCATTGGCCATGGTTAAAGAACTTTGTACTTGAAATTTATAGACTTTCATGTCTATCAATATAAGTTCTCAAGAAGCGACCTCTTATTTCTTAGGATGTAAACACTACATATTTACTGGCTGCTATCCAAGACGATTTTCCACGCTCGCCAGAAATATTTCTAGCTAGGTTAATAAAACCATGTACCTAAGCTAGATGGCGCTATGTAAGAACTAGTTCCAGAGGGCGCCTGTGCCGAACTAAGGTGGTGAAATGATGAAGTGGAAAAAATGGTGGTACTGAGCTACGGGTGAAAAATTTAGTATTGACCGGACAGGGAAAGTCCCTAAAATAAAATTCACACTAAAATAAAAATTCATACAACACAATAGGTAGTTGAATGCTCTATTTTAATATTAAGTAATGTGGTTCTCGCAAAAATTGATAATAATTAAGTCATATTTTGTCTTCGCTTGTAATGAGCATAAGACTTATTTTGAAATTTCAAAAACGTGTTAATTAAGGACAAGTCTGTTAGTCTATACAGGCAGTAGAATATTTTTATTACACAGAATTTTAGTCATAGATGATTGCATCGCGACGGAATTCCGCGAAGCTGAGCCTCGGGAGAAGAGGCTATTAGGCTAGAGGCTATTATTATATAGAGGAGAAAGAGCACATGCATATTATTCACTTCTAAAACTTTTGACAAATATAATTACAAAGTCGGGCATACTCCGACATAAGTTAACTAGACTTGAGCCGTTTTAATAATTGTACACTTTTTACCTATAACTTATGAGAAAGAGCGCATGCGCATAATATTCAATTTGCAAGACTTTACATTGTGTTGATAAACGGCGCTAACTACGACATAACAATTTGTAATAGCTCCGAACTGGGGCCATATTGCCATTTTCCAATTGGCAATTAGTATATTTTAAATAGCATTGGCAAATTTCAATATGGCCCCTATTGTTTAATTTTTGTAGACTTTCGTGTTTTAGAATTATAATCTTTATTTTAGGAACGCCAGGGTACGTGACATCAAACTGCCATTTTGAGTAATATTGCTTAAGTATTGCTTTAAACGTTGAAAGTATGGCCCCAGATACGAGTTACTATTCTATAGGTAGGAAATCACAGTAGGTCACGGAAATAAATAGAAAACTAATTAACATTATCACAGAATTATTTATTCTGTGACTAATACAATTGAATCACAAAATGTCTTAATCAAGAAATTCTATGTTTACAATATTTATATTAGTCACGTTCTTGAGTCTATCGTATAAGCATTAGAAGTGGTTTGTTTTAACTATCCTTTTATCGCTCGACACATTTTTATTGTGGAGATTAAACTATCATTTAACAAGAGTCCATAGTATTATTGTAATTAAATTAAGAAATTCCATCTCCACACACATCCAAATGTTTTCCGAACATCTCATAGGTTCACTCATTTGAATTAAATTGAACGAAGAGTAGTATTGTTAGAAACATTTTTATAACAGGCTATACTATAATACTATAATAATTCTAGAACACTTTTTGAAAGTGGTAATTAGGTGAAACCTGTAGAATTGTTTAGTATTAGTATCAAATTCTTATTATATTTTCAATCCTTACTAAGATAGTTTTAACTTTTAAGTTTACAAGTATGTACGTACTAACAAATGGGCCTTTTGGGTGCCTCAATAAAGTAATTATTTATTTAATCATAATAAAACCTCTAGTAGATGTGCGTCTACAATCTACATAGTCCATCAGAGAGATGATAACGTAAGTGCATTATTTACCTTATCATCACTCTGATAGACTAATTTGATTAGTGATATTAAATAAATAAATATTATAATAACAACTTGGGCCAATATTTATTTGTCCCACTGGCGGTGGAGACGATGGGATGCTGGGGTGGAGATGCAAAAAAATTTATAAAAGAGATCGGCTGTCGTTTGACGGAAAGGGGCTGTGACCCACGTTCTGGTTCCTACCTGGTTCAAAGGTTATCCATCGCCATTCAGCGTGGCAATGCTGCAAGTTTGATGGGTACCTTTGGCCCAGGGGCAACCAGGGGTGGTCTTTTTGATTAGGGTTTTATTTTTATTTTTGTTAGTAGGTATATAAGGATTTGATTTTAGTTTGTATAATATTTAGATTTTATATTAACGTTTAGTCTATAAGTTTTATTATATCTTATAACAACTTATTATTATGTAGTTCATGGTTCAAAGCAATAGGATAAACAACTCATGACTACATACTAGCATGTTTACGGAGGAAAATTGAAAGATTAAGACTCTGCTCATGACACACATTTTGTGACATGATGACGGTCATGTCAGTCACAACTTGCAGCATTTGCTAATAATATATCGTGAACTATCACGATATAGTAAGTAGTTTATGAAACTGGTACATAATACCTAGTTATGTGCAGTTTCATTGAATTGATATCCATTCCATAAAAACATGGCAACATATTTTGTCTTCAGCAGGTCTTAACCTTGTCTTAACTCAAGCTTCGTATCCACCAGGGGACAAATGTCCCGCGACACGTTTCAGTCGACTTCATCCGACATCACACGACACCACGGCAAAAGGTAGCAAGACAAGATGTCTGGCGACCAGTAGACATCGCACAACGTCGCCCGACATCTCTAGCGTGTCAAGGGACATTTGTCCCCTGGTGACTGGTGAATACGAGGCTTTAAGCTTTTCTCTATATTTCAGGTAAAAGATTGTTCGCAGTTTTTATTACTTGACCAACATGAAGAACTTTAACTAAATTAAAAAGTTACTTTTACTAGCCATGCTCACTTAAAGACGATTTACCATGACTCAATCTTTAATTAATTTGGGTATCAGAATTAACACTACGAACTACTACTATTTCGAGAGTCGAGAGTCGAATAAAGAAGAATAAGAACAGAATTAAACTAAGTTTTGCTATTTTCAACTTACAGATGAAGGTTTAGCGTAATCCGAGCTGATATTCCTGGAGCCATTGATTGAGCCGTATCCAGTCGAGGTTGGTGAGCTGAGGCTTCCTCCTGGTGAACTCAGCCGGCCCGGAGAGCTGCCCCGGCCGAGTGGGGACGCGGTCCGGCCCGGAGAACTCGTCCGACCGCCAGGCGAGCCGGTCCTTCCAACCGGACTGCTTACTCGTCCCGGATTTATTGAGTTCTGAAGATCTGCTAGCAGGGCATCTGGAATTGATAAAGGATAGTTTTGAGTTTTCGACGCTAAAGACAATTTATAGCTTAGAAATAAGGGCAGATGAATCACAGAATCATAGATCAAGATTAGTCAACTGTTTTGAATATCGTGGTCGAAGGTTCGTGTAAAGGTATTCATACGTAGAGCCACATCGATTTTGGATGATAAAGATGGTGGCAAAGATGTCCGCCGAAATCGCCAGTATTTTAATTAAATATCGCAACAAAATTGGGACGTAAGGAAAATTCTATTACCACATAAAAAATGAGAAACCGGTTGACTAACATAATATTATATCATGTACCGTATCTGTACTCTGTAGCCAACCACTTGGTCTCTTATTTCATCTATGGCTGGGTGTTCAGGCATACAATATAATCAAAGTACTATTAGAAGCGAGATATACAACCTCCATAAAATCCCAATCTTCTGTTTCCTTTTCAGGGCCCACCATTTTAACCGATTTGAACGAAATTTGGTACAGTGATAGCTTGCATCACAGAGTAGAGCATAGACTACGGGTTTATACCGGGTAATTGCAACATTCACACAAGATTGTAAAGAAACCTAAACCCGGACGCAGTCACGGGCGACATCTAGCAGCACTATATTTTTACAAAGCGACAAATGTAGGTACTACAATAGTTTATCCGTTGCTTACATATTTACACAGACGTTAAATAAACGAGTGGAATAGGTCATTTGGATGTGATGTCATGTTGGTTAAAATAAATCGACGGTCTTCTAATTGGTTCCAATGAACACGCGACACGTTCACAAATTAACTTGGTCGTTGACAAAATTTATGGAGCTATAAGTAGTTCCTTCGTTACTTTTTATCCTCAACTAAATCTTACCTTGATATTTCGATCAATATCAACAGATACCAAGGCGAATAGTAAATATGAAAAGAAATATTTTGTGCCAATATCAATATTTATCAAGATGACGACCTTCCAGGTGCAGTGGCAATGGCTGTAACGTTTTTTTTTAAATTCTGGCTGTTAATACTTGCCAGCCAATTACTAGCCAAACAGCAAAGACGCCAAGCAATAAAGTGCCCGGTAGGATACCACGTAGAAACCAATTAGGGTTATGCATGTCATTAGATATTTTTAAGTAGTGAGGAAGTTCCAAGTTTAATTCAAGTAAGCCCGCTTACATCTTGGACTGCAACGCCTCACCACTGAGAGGTAATAAGAAAAACGCATTAGTTATCAACTTCTTTTTAATCTGGACAAATATCAACAGAATACCAAAGTTAATATACCAAGAAAACTTTCGCATCAATATCAATAATCTTTGAGTTCGCGCGGACGTTTTGTCCTGTCTGGTTTGTAGTATGTTTTCGCAATTATCCTTATAGTTCAGTGGGTAAAGCTTTCTATTGCATCTTAGTAATGACTTAATGGTAATGATTCGTGATTCAAGATATTTGACCCTATAAAAAATGTAGATAGCCTAAAGCGTAAATCCGAAGTCTCATCTAGTATTATCTACCGATAAAATATTGCTTTTCATGGAACGTACTTCCTTATATTACTTCTCTTATGCGATACAAAACCTAAGGCATGTGCGAATAAGCATTTTTTCGCATTGAAAAAATGCAAATCCAGGCTTCAAGTAATGGTGATCAAAAACGAGTTTTAATTCGGGAGAGTTCAACGGTCCCATAATATCTTTACTACACAGTTAGCAACACACAATCTTACTAAACAAAGATACCGGAATAATCACGTTTGTATCGATTGATAAAAGTTGGAAACTCAATGATGAGAGAGATAATACAACAACAATGAAGTACCATATCTGATTTTGTTTCAATATCAAGTTTTAGATCAAAGATAGACTTTAGATGGATTCGTTCTATCCATGGAAGCTTGGCAATGATTTGATCTAATGGCTCTGATAGTTCCTTAGTTAAGATGATTTGTGAAATGGTGATAATGAAAAAAAAACTCGGCTGAGTTTGTTGTGGGCTCTTCTCAGACCAGGGCGCGTTTGGAACCCTCGTAGCTTTAGTTTTAAGATAACGTTACTGATTATCGACGATTACTGATGATTATTGACGTCAATAAGTGTAGTGCACCTACCTACCTATATTTAATAAACAATATTTGACTTTGACTTTGACTATGCACATCTGTGTTTCTACTAGCGACTCAAACTTACATATTGTGACACAGTACGATCGTTGAAAGCCTTATATTCGTAGGTTAAATTGGCAATATTGGTTTAAGGTTCAGGTTTGATTCATTATTGCAAAATTGAGTAAACAGTAGTCGAGATTTGCATAAGCATCGACCTAGAACAGTCTCCGACCACGATTCCAGAGGAAGAAGAGAAGAAAGGAACAAGAATGAAAGTGTGTTAAATTTTGACCACTGAATTGATTCATATGCGTTGATTGTATCAGCCAAATAGGCTTGAGAAGCAAGTTCTGAGAAATCCATTCGGAATAATTCTAATGTCACGACCAAATTATGTGTAGTTGTAAGTAGCAAGCATCGACTAATACAAAAAATTCGTTATCTGTTTGATCGTGTAAGTACCCACGTAATGTACGTTATCTTATCGGTCAAACTGCTTAAAGAAGCATTGTTTCTGAGATACGACAGAGAGCTCCACAGTTCTGAGATGAGATACTTAAAATTTTATGGTTTTCGTCACTTAAAACACCACCGTCTCTTTACGCAATGTTAATTTAGTTTTATCACTAAAACGTGGTAATAAAAAAACTATTTTTGAATCAAATAAAGTCTTTATATTGTTTGTAGGGTCGAGCGAGAAAGTTGTTAAGCAATATTCAACCAATGTCTTGATAAATGAGATATAATTAAATATCCATTAAGTTCAGTTTAAGGGACCTATTTATAGGAATATGAAAATAATAAGTCACAGATATTGTAATAGGATTCCAAATAAAAAAATGGTTCCTCACTTGCTCAACTTACTTTTCTTTAATTTATATCCATTATCTACTCGTATATCAGAATCTTTGTTCTCCATCTATTTAACGAAACAATGTTTAAGCAGTTGTATTTGTTTAATTTCAAGTTTTTCAGCTAAATACATTAAACTATACGAAGTATATACATAATAGATCGATGGCTATACGTAGTTTATGTTCCACATAACATATACTGTGTATTAGTGAAGGTAAAATATCATATACAATACCTAGTCCTTCAACTGCCTCGAAAACATCTGCGTAATCAGTTTGGGGCTGAAGATTTGAATGGGTTTTCAATATTTTCCCATAAACATCGTCATTTACATTATAATGAGCTTTCGACATTTTGGCAGCACTTATGTCAATTTCTGAACTAATCTTATTGATTATTCGTCAGTTTCTGAACAATCACACACACCACTCAACATTCAAACTACTTTTTAAAATTCAAAATTGGAATTTCTTGATTATCCAGCCAGTTTTAAACGACAACGATCAGTCGAACTGGTTACACAGAATACGCGAACTTTCATAAAATTAAAAAAAAAAGACAAAAAGCTACACGAAAAGGGCAGCGGAAGGATTCTAAATTTAAATATCTCTGCCCTCTAGACGGTTTAAGGCGCGGGCGGCTGTCTTATGGACTAATGCACTACTGATTCACCTCAAGCGCAGACCGCAAAAATCGCGCACGGCCTAACACATTGTTCACATAAATATTTGGAATTCCGCGGCTTTTTTATAGACGAACAAATACAAACAGCTTCTGTAATGTTTTACGCCTATTCCGCCACTGTTGATATGTGTTTTCAGTTATCAACTAGCGCGAGTAAAAGAGGTATTTTTATTTTTCCTTAGCCAAAATCTACGAGTCTATCGATCGATATAACTACCAAATGTTTAAACTCACTACTTCATTATCTGAGGTTCCTGCTGGTTCTCCTTAGTAAAATCTATTTTCCGAATCAGCGTTAAAGTCAAAACAAGCATATCATAAGAGCCACCCCTATGTCCTATATGAAGAAACAAATTGAGTATTGAAACTAAGATGAACTCTTGAAAAGATGATTAGCCGCTATGCTGAACCAAGTATCACAATTGACACTGAATCTGAATGTTGCCTTCACAAATTCTATACCCGTCTGATTACATCCCCGTTTCTAATACTTTCAGTGACACCCTTTTGGCGATCGATTCCATGACTCTAATTAAGCCTTAAAGCAAGAATGTATCGGCATCTTCTAAGAAAACACATTCCCCATCTTTAATAGCTTCATCAGGCGACATGAAGTCAGATGCAAGCCTTGAAACTTGAAAAAAATAATTCAGCGCTTGATATGCTTAAAGGTTTAAGTCGATCAATGGACACGCTGACGCCACATCGCGTTGCGGTGATAATGAGGAGGCGTCATACGATGACGTGCTCTTTACGGAATTTGTCTCGACTGCTCTCACAGGCTTCGCTTTAAGACAATATTTGTATGTTTGTCGAGTATCGATTGGTACAAGACGAGACCAAAAATATGCTAAAAACCTAAATGTTTCGACACCGAAAGGATGTTGCAAAATGTAGGTCCTACTTGTGTATTCTGCTCCATCAAACAAAACAAGCAAGCGAACTTCTATGACTCAAACGTCTATGACTAAAGTTTTAAGTCAAAGGCTTATTTACTATTCAAAGAATCATCCTCAATTCCGAACCCATGTTCTTAAAAAAAAGTTCAGAGATTGTTTTAATTTTAAGAATGCCTAACCAGTTTCTTAAATAGCAGGACATTTCGCGATATTAATATGATAATGGAGCTTGATTGGTTGGAACCCATAAAATGTAGCATAGAGATTATGTCTACGAGTAGAGAATTATGAAACGAGTATAATAAATAACAATAGTGATGCAAATTATCACTATTGCTTTACATTCTATTATCTGAACTAAATTAAATTGGCTGGTCTAAGAAGAAGGCTATCTTTTCTTTGAGAAGTATTGAGAATAAAGCCATTAATTTTATGTACCTAGATTTAGACCCGACCATTTAGTTCAATTTAGAAATTATGAACAATCACATGAAAACTTTATAATAAAATCTAAACTCTACAAGTGAAAGAGAGACAAGTTTGTATCCGTGAGAGCGAACAAAAAATTCCTAATGAAGATTCATTCACAGAAATGAATGAATACGATCTTAATGCTGAGTACAGTAATAAGAAACCGTATTCACACGACGTAGAGACAACTGATATAGCTCACATGGCTCGTCTATAAAATGTTATAAATATAAATTATTATCTACTCGTAATACGACTGGCGCCTGATTTCTTACCGAGAGCAAGATCGCGACATTGAATAAATGCTTTGATAATGTATAAGGCTACATATTTACTGGTGAAGGAATTTGTTAATGAATTTCTTCAGGCGTTCGAATGACTATAATCTGAATATTGGGTACACTAAATTGTATTTGTATCTAGAACTGAAAAAAGATAAATAAAATGCAGGCTAAATATAATTTACTAGCTGATGTCCGCGATTTTGTCAGCGTGGAATAAGTTTTTTAATTCCCACGGGAACTCCTTAATTTTCCGCGACAAAAGTAGCCTATGTCAGTCTCCAGGTCAAAAATCAAAATCAAAGAACGTTTATTCAATTTAGGTAGGTATACTACACTTATTGACGTTCGGTTATTTATTTTTTATAACATATACGAGTAACAATATAATGGTGATAATCAGTACGACATCTTAAACTAAAGCTACGAGGGTTCCAAACGCGCCCTGGTCTGAGAAGAGCCCACAACAAACTCAGCCGGGTCCTAAACTATAAACGTCGATTCGTTGCTTTGTTGCGGCGTGATTGAAAGACAAACGAATAAACAAAGACACTTTCGCATTTATAATATTATTAGTAAGTATGATTTCACCAATCTCAGGGTAAACTAACCTAACGCACAGTCCTTTTGATAGTTTTTACGTTTGACGGATGTTTACAGTTAACTTTAACTGTGGTGGAGCCAATCACTCCTGACTTATCATGTGTCACAATTTAATTTCATTTGTATCAACAAAGGAATTTCAAGAAAATTTAAGAGGCATTTTTTAGATGCAGTTTTAGATCTATTGGTAGAATGGAACATACAAAATAAGGTGGATAACTGAGACTTTTTAAAATGTCATGGTTCAAAGAAACGATTTTGGAGTCCTAAGGTGGCGTTATGGCAACCTTGTAATTATATCGGAAAGCGTAGCCTTGGCAGATCTCCCTCTAGGTGGATAGTCGCGGACGGAGTCGTGACTCGTAAGGTCCCGCTGGATACAGGCGGCATAGCGCGGTGCATAGAAATCTCTACAAGATAAGTCCAAAATATTCAGCAGTGGATGTCTGTTGGTTAACGACTACAAGTTACAAAGTAGTCGAAAAGAGGAAATAATACTCTAGTTGATTGATAGTCAACAGTGCGTTAGTGCAGTAAACCCGAACCGTTTCGCAGCATGATATCAAACCGCAAGGTTATCTGCAAGTTGACACTGCCTCCTTGATATGGCGTCGTGCATTATTTCACTTGGGAATTCACCAAAATAGTAAGAAATTACGAGAAATTAATGAAATCTTAAATGATAATAATTTTCCGAATTTCTCTACTTTGCAAAACCACAAAAATATTTGAGCTTTTCTATGTAGTAAATTTCTTGTGGACTTAGATTGCTTTCACGTGTTATCCCACATCTGATTTGAGATCTCAAGGAAAGTTTACTATCAAATTAAAAAAAAACTAATAAAAGAGCACGTGGGTACTTCAAAGTGTGACAATGCCGTCTCTTGTGCCACTAGTCGTTAGTGCATTGTATCAACACAGATGTCAACCTACATTTCCAATTACCAAGCGTCTAAGTTACATAAAGTGTATCGAACAAGTGTCCAGTCCAGATGCCAGTAACGGGATGCAATGTGCAACTTGTAGATAATGTAAGCGACGCAAATATGCCTCTCTTATCGAGAGTTACATATTTGTTGACGTGTGATGTATTGTTCTCCATCGTGGTGACCCTGGAGAAATTTCACTAGAGCTGGCTCAGTTTATGCCAAAGAACCAGCCTGGCTGTTCAATCTAGGCTTGCTATAGCAACATCTCCAGCGCCGAGAATTAATTTCATGGTTTGAAAACTTGGAAAATGAAAATTAAATTTTATTTGGGTCCACACTCTGGACTCCTAGAGCAAGGTATTTTCTGGGTGTAAAAATTTAATAAATTAGTTGAACTGAAAGTGCGAAAACATTCTTTCAAGTAGTTGGACTCCACTGGTAGAGTTATAATTTACAGAGCCATGGAAGGTTTACTTATTAGGACGTGGCAATTCTTAGGTTTATGTTTGACGCCACATATAGGTATTGACAGTTCGCGCGCGAGTTGAACGCAGAGTAAATGTATGGTGACACATACATTTACTGTGCATTTAACTCGCGAGCGAACTGTATGTCTTCAGGCTTGACAAAAGTATTACGTCATTCAACTATATGTTTATGTAGTACTAGCTGACCCGGCGAACTTCGTACCGCCTTAGTATGCAAAATTAAATGTATATTTTTCAATATTTCTGAGAGATTTTCTTAATATTTTTTTCCGTAAGAACCTTCTCCTAATAATAACAAATACAACAAAAAAAGAATTAGTGAAATCGGTCCAGCCATTCACGCGTGATGCCGTGACCAAGGAAAACGGGTTTCATTTTTATATATATAGATGATGACTAGCTGATGCCCGCGACTTCGTCCGCGTGGAATAAGTTTTTTTTGATTCCCTCGGGAACTCCTCAATTTTCCGGGATAAAAAGTAGCCTATGTCACTCTCCAGGTCCTCAACTATACCCATGCCAAAAATCATGTCGATCCGTTGCTCCGTTGCAGCGTGATTGAAGGACAAACCAACAAACCAACAAACCAACAAACAAACTGACTTTCGCATTTATAATATTAGTATGATAGATGATAAGTAATGATAAATTAATAAGAACGATACGCACGAGGTTGCAATTAAATAATTACTACGAACCATAAACCAACTTACTGCAAGCATATTTTGTATACTAACTGCTGCTAATAGATGTGACTGATTGTAACACTTTCTCGTTTTAAATTTGGAAAGTCCTGAAGAAATATGACTTTAGTTTTCACCTGCCCATGATACAAAGCATTTGCAATAATCATATAATTTGCGATTACGCAGTTTGTTTACAGCATGGCCTCCCAAAACGCTCCAGTAACACGCTACCGATATAGAACAAGGCCGTACAATAAAAGCGACTTGACTCATACCAGGTTCCGACGACTCTGCACTTACCTAGGTATGAACTGAAATCGCTGAAATATCTTCGCCAATCCGTTGCACTTAGCTCTTCGTTTTCCTTGGGTGCGTTTGGTGCACGCTCCACACTGTATTTCCTCTCCAACACGGGGGAAAACGAGACAGATTTAGGGGATGCAGAGCGCGTGCGCACAGACGCCATCCCTTTCGTTTGGGGTATAAAAGGCGGAGTCTAACAGTTTTCCTGCAGTCGTGTTGCGACTGCTGCTTGAAGTAGACTGGTTATTTTGGTGTGTGAGACGCAGGGTTATCGGAGGCGCGGGCGATGCCGGATGATAGCACGGTCACACTACTCAGCTGGCGACGGCGTTACGCGACGTTCTATTCCCGTCAGATTGATGCTTTCGACTCTATATTTCATAATCATAAGGGACCGTCGTCCGTCTTCATGTTTCGAGACAACTTAATCAGCCACTCGCTCATATTAATGATATCGCATGGGGGACCGAGTAAATGCTAATTGCTAGGCAAGATTCCTATGCTTTAGTACCTAATTGAGCGCAATTTAAATAGTTACCTAAATAAGATTTTACCAGACCTGATATAATGAAATTTTCTGCAAAGTATACCTAAATATTGCGAACTAAAGAACTTAATCCAAGTTTATAAATCAAAAAACGAGGATAACTTTTCGTCAATTTCAAATCAGGGCAAGTACAGAAAACTATAAAATGCGTGAGACAGAGATTTAGGAAGTCGCAATCAAGTCATACAAATAATTGTATGTAATTATCAACATACGGGACCACAGTAAAATGTGAAGGGCTCACGCTCAGTCCCACACCTGTAATTTACGTTCGCTGATTACATAAGAGAGGAGACTATTCCGACGAGTGGTGGGCGGACGAACGGCGGCGCCCTAAAAACCCAACGGAAATTATCTTTAGTCGGAAAATACACCTTTTTTAACGAATTTTGTTTTTAAAATGCTTTAGTAGGTTGCTTAATGCTAAGTAGTACAGGGTTTAGTTGTAATGGACCTGGGTAAAAGCTATGGGTTACTCCGATTCCTTACAAGCCCTAGTCTAGATGCTTTTTGCAGCACGTGTTAATATACCTACCTATCTACCGAGTTAATACGAGTAGATTTCGATTTTATATCAACTAAGTTTTAAATAAAACATTTAGTCAGAAACAGCTTTTATGGAGCTTTTATGACGACCTTCGTGGCGCAGTGTCGAGCGCTGATGTCTTAACGTACGGAGGCCCCGGGTTCGATGCCCGGCAGGGTCTATTTGGGAATTTATAATTTCTGAATTTTCCCTGGTCTGGACTGGTGGGAGGCTTCAGCCGTGGCTAGTTACCACCCTACCGGCAAAGACGTGCCGCCAAGCGATTTAGCGTTCCGGTACGATGCCGTGTAGAAACCGTATAGGGGTATGGGTTTAATATAACTGCCATGCCCCTAACAGGTTAGCCCGCTAACATCTTAGACTGCATCATCACTTACCATCAGGTGAGATCGCAGACAAGGGATAACTTGTAGTGGATAAAAAAGGCTGATTTTGCATAATTTAACTACGAGCACATAACTAAAGCATTGAAGAATATTAATTACAGTACTTATTTATAATTTGCCTATTTATAACAAAACAGATGTAGGCGTTGTACTACGAGTGGGTAGCAGTATGGCATATGTACTTCCAAGGCCGACTACAGAAAAATCATAAAAATTATAAGTGACTACGGCTTAGTTCGCATATTTATCTATTTTTTCTGGACAATAAATGATTTATTTATTTATTATTATTATTCTTTATTCTTTATTATTGTTATTAACTTCGAATGCACAGCAATCTGATGTACACTGATATTTTAACTCTATAGTTTTTTGCTTCCAGCAAGTACCAGGATATGTAAATCTGTAGAATATCATAAAATATACTTGTCTTGATTGACCGACTGATCTATAAACCACAGCCTAAGACATTGGGGGCTAGAAATGTTAAATTTTGAAAGTAGGCTCCTTTAATGACGTAGAGTAGACACTTACAAGGAAAAGATTTAATGGAAATTCTACCCCTAAGAGGGTTAAATAGCGGATGAAAATTTATATGAATTGGTATTTGAGCTTTCAGTTAGAAAAAAATACATGTTTGTGAGATTTTAGGAAATCACTCGCGCGGACCGATTTTAAACATCCCCTCGAGTGGAGCCAGATAAAATACTCGTAATAAGGACCTTAGACTAATAACGCCAGGGACTACTGACTTCGTAAGCGTAAGGGTCAGCTATACTCTTCACAGATCAAAGAAACCTTTTCCTACCAAAGCTACCTTCTACCTCCCTGCACGTGTCCCCTGGGTGGTGCTAAACGAGCGACGAACTTGAAGGCGAAATAAGCGTTATTTTTATAAAAACTCAGTGGATATAGTACTTTATATTTCAACATAAAGAGGCGTCCCTATAATGCATTTATGCATTGCGAGGTGCCAGTTGGGATCTACGTCAAGTTTCACACCGTATCGAGAAGGTTACGGCGGCGAATAAACAAACGCACAGGCGAGCCTATATTAATAAATGATAAGCATTGAAATAGACAACTAGCACGATCTCTGTGTATAAGTAAACAAGCACTATAATATATTATATTGAATTATAATATAATATTGTTATAATAATTATAAATCTAGTTAAGTAATTTACGATATTTGTGAGATGGTGATAATAATTTAAGAAACCCGTCTGTGTTTGTTGTGGGCTCCTCTCAGACCAGGGCGCGTTTGGAACCCTCGTAGCATTACTTTTAAGGTACGGTATGTCATATTTTATAAGTACTTAACTGGACGTCAATAAGTGTACATTGTACCTAAATTGAATAAATATACTATGACTAGCGTAGGGTTGCTACAAACTGAAACGTTTTGTGAAAAAACGTTTCAGTTTGTAGCAAAAAAGCTCCTTTTTCTGGGGTTTTGTCGGGTCTGCAACTAATATAACGTTTATATATTCTATGACATAAAGTTATGACTGAGTATGAACTTATGATTGAGTGCTGACATTCACAACGAATCAAGTAAGTAGTACATTGCACTCTGAATGGCGTAGAAACCCGCTCGAAGTGGCAAACGCTCACTTATTTAGCAAAGGACAAATTACTTTTAAATGCCAGCGTAACGATTATGTCGCGACGAGATGTTTGAAAGGAAACATTTTGATAATTTAAAACAATACCCCGTCATCTGGTGTAGTCGGATAATAAGCTAGTATTGGGATGTAACCCATGTCAATAACAAATTATTATTTAGTGATTATTAAACAAAGGACATGCCAAAATACGGAATATCCCGTCCGCTATTAATTTCATATTTGAATAACTATTTGAAACTATCGATTAGTTAAAGTAAAAAGTGTTCGTTGACTTCTGATGACGTCACAAGTATTTTATACAAAATCTCACACTAGTTTTGACATTTGAAAATATTTGCTGATTCCACTAGTTGTCAAACACCCAATTCATAAGTAAACAACTTGAAAATTTTGTAAACATTGGCCTTATTTTGGTTGCCTTCAAATTCCAAAGTTAACTAAATTGAGTGCACAAGTTATATTTTGTGATAGGTACTTTCTCATTCTCTCTCTTTCCCTGCTGCGGCAAGGGATGACTTTGTAACTGATGAATTAGTGGATTTAATTACTTATTGTTTTAAATGACAAATTTACTCACAGTACTATAGCCTCAGAATTATCCAATTTATTGTCTAAAAAAATATATAAAACAAAAAGCAAAAACAAAACAAATTACTTAATACTATAGTAACCTAGGAATTTTATCTTCGCACCGAAACGTTCTTTGAGGATTTATTACATTGAATGAGGGGTCTATTTTCAAACACGCGTAAACAAAACATGAGGCACATAATTACGATCTCTAATTAACTCTTTTAGTAGGTTTCAGGGGTATGTCGTCCGCCAGCTTCGTAGTTGTTCGACTTTGAGTTTATTTCACGTTGATCCTACTGCCAACGGTCCAAACTCCAGAGTTGCCGAGTAAAGTTTTTTTTTTAAATAATTCCACTGCAAGATAGTCCTTGACTGCGATCTCACCTGATGGTAAGTGATGATGCAATCTAAGATGGTAGCGGGCTAAACTGTTAGGGGTATGGTAGTTTCATTAAACCCATACCCCTATAGTCGGTTTCTACACGGCATCGTACCGGAACGCTAAATCGCTTGGTGGTACGTCTTTGCCGGTACGGTGGTAACTATCCACGGCCGACGCCTTCCACCAGATCAAACCAGAGAAAATTCAGAAATTATAAATTCCAAAATTGACCCTGCCGGGAATCGAACCCGGGTCCTCCCACGTTAAGACAACAGCGCTCAACACTGCGCCAGGGAGGTCGTTTTGCGTACATCTTTGTGTTTCTACAGCTCACAATTCAAAGACAAATTAGCTTTCTTAACCGCGGTTCTCTATATGAAAACTAAAGAATATTTCTTTAGTGTTCATGTAGAGATCCAAGCCAAACACTGAAAATCGAATTCAGAACTCTAAAATAATAGACCGTTGGCTGTGGATCCAACGTAACGCCACTTGGACACAGATTACCGAATTCGTCTCACACATCCATTTAGTATGTAATTACACGGCACTAAAACGAACTAGGCATGATACGTCTACTGTCAAAATATTCCAATTACATAGACTTCATGAAATATTTATAAGATGTCTCATGTCCATAATATACGGCAAAGATTTCACGAAGAAAAATTCCTGCCAGTTCCAAGTTAAAGTTACACCAACTGTCCAAAATATTTAATAACACAGCACAAATGTCACTTTAATTTTTACAGACAACAAATACGTCAGCTGTAAAAATATACGGAAATGTTAGCACGCGCGTGCAGCGAGCGCTAACAGATTGATGGGTACGGTGCGACTGGCGCGGCTTGGACGTTGCGTTTAGACGCAGCATGCTGTGATGACAGCCTCTAGGGGGCTTCGGATCGGATTTGGTATGGAATTGCGTTTAATTGGGACGTGTGGGCGATTATACTCCGACCATTGTAGTAGATTTTCATTTGACATAATGATTAAGGCCTAGGTCATGGAAGGGAACTTGCATCATGCCGAATACCGATTATCTACAGATAAATCCATAGTCTTTTTATAAAACGTGTAAGATCGAATATTTGGATCTCTGTTTATCATTCACGTCACGATGACTGAATTTCTAAACCAATTAACTGGGAATGGAGATAGCTGAACTTAACACATACTAGGCTAAATTTTATCCGAGTAATCAAAAACCCTGATCCACGTGGGCGAAGTCGCGGGCATAATCTAGTAATATGTATTAGAAATGCGTACGCCGACTGCGTGCGTCGACACGTGAAAGGATTTTGACGATACGTACAGAGAGGCTTACATCTTAGAGATAGACATCGGATAGAATTTTTTATTCGGAAAATTAAAAAATTCCCTTGAGAATTAGATAATCCTAAAATTCAGGCAGGTATCAACTAGTGTACAATAAATCCCATGGGTAATCGGATCAGCGCGATTGACCAATCAATGTCAAATAAGAACAATTGATGAATATAAGTAGATAATAAGGTATAACATTGTCTACAGAGTACTAGTGCTCGTGGAAGGTCACAGCCTAGTGTATAGCGGATCCAGAGCCAGTATTCTCGGAAACGTCGCGAAAGGGAATGCGGGACGCGGTGTGCGGTTCGAGGAATGCATGGCTTCCTATATAGGTGGAAAAGTTCATGTGTACACAAGTTGTAAAACGAATATCAGTTATAGTTTCACGAACATCACCATTATACAATGTATAATGCAGTACAGATGAGTGATAATATGCCTTTTACGACAACGATAGATTTTCTGCTTTACTTGCTTTTTCCTAATCTAGGCTGCCTGGAGGTATCGCTACTAAGCCATAAAGTCGACTATTGCATAATTTTTTGTTTAGTATTATGTAGTCTGCCTATCCGCTCTTCGCTAGCGTGCTGATTGAGAAGGGTTTGGCCATACGAAACCCTTCTCACTCTGAGTGTGAGATCTATAGAGCGAACTTTGACTTTAATTAGACTTGAGACATTGTTAAAACGAGACAGATTTATGTTACTCACATAAGTCCATCTCGTTTTAACTCTAAGTAAAGTCTGAGTCTAGTCAAAGTACGCTCTACAGATCTCAGCATGAGAGGAGACTCGTGGTCAGTAGTGGGCCTGCGATGGGTAAAAATGATGATGTTGATGATGAGAACTTAGACAGAAACAGCGGCTTAAAAGGTTCTTAAAACAATGAAGCAATTTCTAACATCTGTCCCCACAAAGGTGTTCCCACAATAGGTATTTAACGCGTAACCAAAACGTCAAACAAAACAAAGCACACTAATGAACACAGTCGCAATGACGGCGGCTGAGAACAGACCGTAACGAATCATGGTCATTGCCGCTCCCATGCCCAGTCGAGCGTGGAGAAACCTTTGGATAATGCGTCTAATCTAAGAAGCAAATGACATAGATTAACTATCCAATGCATTAGTAGATGCCCGCTACTTCCTATACAAGAAATAAGAAGATATGGACATGTATGATGACAATTGGCAGATTACCTCCTGTACTCTAATCTAATTTACAGAAAGCGTGGCAGTTTCAAATTCAATAGACCCATACTATGCCCCCTTAGCCGTTGTGGAAAGTGGCTTTCTGAGGAATGCTGAGGACCGGGTGGCTCTCTTTGGGAAAGGTCTATGTTCAACAATAAGCAGGCTCAGGCTGACGATATTATGCCCCACTAGGATAGCTTTCACAAACTTTACAGTTTACTTACAAGTTCGCAATGCCACAAAGATTATGACATTAGCATGCGAACGGAATAATGCTCCCAATCGTTTGATACATGGTATTTCCTAATTCCACCTAGTTCAGGGTTATCGATACAGCGCTTCTTGTTGCGAGGTCGCCATATAATTTAAATAAATAAATAAATAAATTTATGTTTATTTAGCTTTACACGGAAAAGAAATACAAATAAAAATAAAAAAAAGAAAGAAATAGAAATAGAAATGTGCTCTGGAACTTCATAACCTTGTTCCTCCTTCTCCGTTCTACCACAGAACAGCGAGAAACCGTGAGCGTTGGCACCCTTATGTGGTTGACGTCCAATTTGCTCGCACGAAGCGTTTTTGCTCCACGTTTCTGATACGAACCGCTAGGGTGTGGAACACCCTCCCAGCGCACGTGTTTCCTGCCACTTATAACTTAAGTGCCTTCAAGGCAAGAGTGAATAGGCATCTTCTAGGCAAGCGCGTTCCAACCTAGACCTCATCATTGCTTTGCACTAAGCATGATTGTCGTCAAGCGCAAGCCTATCACGCAATAAAAAAAAAAAAAAAATACAGAGATGAGAAATTATACGTACAGAATAAATATTTACTAAACTTACTTACTAAAATACCAGATGTATTTTACAAAATAAATACAAAAAATAAATTACTTCGTGTAATCGCTAAAAAGGCTGCTACCTCAGCATGTTGCTACATTATATGATAACTGCAGCGCTGATTTTCAGGCAGAGCCTTATGTGGCGTCACGACTTACGAACCGGAAGCGATCAGCGCACACTTTTCTCTAACATAGTACTTAAGTTAATTTCGCAAATTTTCGAGCTGTAACAGTTAATCTGGTTATGGATTTCCCTATTTATTACCTAGAGAAGCTGCGAGCTTATATTTATCTGTGTGGTCCTGGTGTGGAAGTTTTCTTAGAGCACATCCTCTAATTAGTTTCCAAGCGACATCAAAACGGTAGGTACGGCTTTGCTTGTCAATGGTAACTAGCAAAGGCAGCCTCCCACTAGACCAAATCCTACCAAATGTAGGAAAGAATGATTTCGTAAACTGAACGATCATTAAGCTTAGAAAGCTAGGCTCACCACTGCGCTAGAGGATTTCAAAATAACTCAACCAATTAGCTATGACTTATAAGTATTGTATATATCTAATCCATCATTGCACTGGCACGACACATTTGGACATTTCTGATTATAATAGATACTACAAGATCAGTCTAAAAGTTATTGCCTACCTTATTTAGGTATTTTTGTTGTAAAATAAGTACTAGTGTCACTCAGACAAGTTTCTATTTGAACAGTGGACTGTATAAATAATTTTGTAAAAGTTTAAATGATGTTATCTTTTATTTTTTCGACGACCTCCGTGGCGCAGTGTGTAGCGCTGTTGCCTTAACGTGCGGAGGTCCTGGGTTCGATCCCCGGCAGGGTCAATTTGGGAATTTATAATTTCTGAATTGCCCCTGGTCTGGCCTGGTGGGAGGCTTCGGCCGTGGCTAGTTACCACCCTACCGGCAAAGACGTGCCGCCAAGCGATTTAGCGTTCCGGTACGATGCCGTGTAGAAACTGAAGGGGTGTGGGTTTAATATAACTGCCATGCCCCTAACAGGTTAGCCCGCTACCATCTTAGACTGCATCATCACTTACCATCAGGTGTGATCGCAGTCAAGGGCTAGCTTGTAGTGGATTAAAAAAAAAATTCAAAATAATAAAGTTTTATATCACATAGCATACGCACAATTGCCCTGATAACTATTTTTGATCCGCTTATCTATTTTTGATCAGCCTACAAAATTATCCGTAGGTATCCGTAGGTACTTCAACGTTCGGCGAATTACAGAATCATTGCTGTAGAAGTGTAAGAAAATGAAAAGAATAAACACAAAATTCAAATTCAAACATCATCGGAAATGGAGAAATCGGCTATAATGTACCGACTTTCGATTTAAGACATAAGGGGAAGTGATACGCGTCAAGTTAGAATAGATGTTTGAAATAATCATTAGTCGATGTCGTTGAGTACTCCGTATCTAAGACTCACACGTTGCGTTGGTATTTAATCAATTTTATCCGGGTCATAAACGGCTAGTGGGCGAGCACCATTTATGGAATCTTGACTTTTAGCCAACGGTGCCTCTAGCGTCGAAATGATTGACGAGTTGATTAGAACTATTATTAAGTATTAATTACATTTAAGTAACTTAAGGTGGCTCCGGAGGGCGAATTGCCCATACAAACGTAATACCAAAATAATTTGTAATTCGAGAATATTTCCACCATATTATGCGATTTTTAAGATTGAACTTGTATTTATCTCGGTCCCTGGATAATTATTTTTTCAAAATACTTTCCCAAAATTAAATGTAAGCACATTGATGTTTTCTTCTTATTTGTTTCATATTAAAAACGATATCTCACGTACTAATTGATCAGGACACATAGCTTATATTGTCAAGTTACAGAATAACAACACGAAGTTAAAAACACAACAATTTTTCATTCATCATTTTTGGTATTCACGGAACAAGACTAAATGTATAACAAATTCTGTACGCTCATATTGCTATCGCGCTTGCACGCGATCATGTATCGTCAGCCAAACAGAGATAGCAATATAACGGCAAATTTATATTTGCGGTTCGAATAGAAGTTGCGAGCGGCGTTCCCCGGCCTCTTAAAAGCTTAAAAAATTAGCTTCAAAAGTCAGTTAATAGGTTATCTACTACGGAGGTAATGTACCAATACAATGTAATGTATCTTATTTAAAATTGCAACGAATTTTTTTTCCTTCTATCTTCCCTGTGAGCATAAGCTTTCGTTGCCTGCTGTTCTTTCCTGGCTATTTGACCGACACTAGACTGTTTTCCACGGACATATGGTCGGTAGCTGATAGATAATTAATATAGCTAGATCATTATTTTAATTAATTGGCATTGGGGCAATTATCTTTTTAAAATATTGGAACTAGCCCCTAATCAATGTAATTAAGTCTTCAAATCAAGCATTTCCTTTGCTTGACTGTAGGATCTAACATCAACATTATCTTTGACTGGCAATTCCTATAAGTATTCCGTAGTTTTCTTCTCTGACCATAATGTATTTTGCTCTATATTAACGGACTAAATTACTGGATCTCTACCTACACTACGTAAATTGCAGGCAACCTTAGGAGTACACCGATGATGCTAATTGGACCTTAATTCATTTCCAATTAACGGGAATGCAACATTAAGGTCACATTAATGTTAGCCGATGAATTAGGCTGATAAGTGGCAAGGATGTACATAATCCAGGTATTATATATAGTAGTAGGTTGGATATAATATGGATCTTATAATAATAATAATAATAATAATAAAATGTTTTATTTCAGGCCAAGTACCCATATCGTAAATACAAAAAAATACAAAATGCAAAAATATTGTAAACTATAAAACTACAAAATACAAAATTTAAATACTTAAATCCTAAATACGAATACAAAATAAAATAAAATACGAACAATAAGATATTGTTCCATTTGTATGCTTATTTCCGATTCGCACTGCGATGCTGCGTCAACCAATGCCGGAAGATGGCGACATCCAAGTGGTCACACATTGTTCGGAGAATCTCATTATTCGAGTGACGTAATCGCTCCCAAAAAGAAGCGATTCTCGAGCGTAGTACAGCAAAGAAGTCGGGCATTCTTGCCGATGCAAACATGTTCGACGCACTACAGAATCGCGGTAGTTTCATCAGGATGCGGTAAGCATCATTGTACTGCACCCTGATGGCACCATACGAGCGTCTTGTGTAGTTAAACCACAACTGACA
The DNA here is from genome assembly GCA_923060345.2 of Erebia aethiops. Classification (NCBI taxonomy): domain Eukaryota; kingdom Metazoa; phylum Arthropoda; class Insecta; order Lepidoptera; family Nymphalidae; genus Erebia; species Erebia aethiops. The sequence goes on along the minus strand of OV281091.1, from coordinate 16,179,780 downwards.
CGTATATAGGTTTTGACAAAACGCTCTAAAAAGAGTGTTCTTGACCTGTTCGTTGCAGCGGAAGAATCTACGGGCGATCATGTTGCATCTTACGGCAAGGGCCCTCCTCTCGCGCTCAATGTCGTTGTCGTCATTGAGGTTCTCCGTCAACATGTGCCCTAAATACTTGAAAACCCCCACTCTCCGGATCTCCACACCATTCATAAACAGCGGAGGGACACTGTCCGGACCCCTTCCACACTTAAAAACCATCATTTCGGATTTGGAAGCGTTATACTTAAGTCCATGACTTAAAGCGTATTTCTCACAAATACCCAACAACTTCCGCAGTCCCCTGATAGAGGGGCTGAGAAGCACCATATCATCAGCGTAACTTAGATTGTTGACACAAACTCCACCGATATGACAACCGATTTTGGTGCTCCTCAGCTCCTCTATCAGGCCGTTTACATAAATGTTAAAAAGGTCCGGCGATGTCAATCCACCCTGGCGTACACCACATTCTAACCTATAGTCGTTAGAAAGTGTGTCACCCCATTTCACCTTGTTGCTCTGGTTCTCATACCAATATCTCAAGAGATTTATAACATCAGCTGATACTTTTTGTTTATTGAGTTTTGACCATAGTAAGTTGTAATTTACCAGATCAAAAGCTCGACTTAAGTCTAAAAAACAGGCATATATACTAGTGTCTCTGTTCGTGTAGTATTTAACTGTGTTTTTCAAACTGAAAATAGCAGAATCTGTTGAGACATTGGCACGAAAACCGAACTGCGCGTCATCTATACTGACGTTTTTCATAAGAAACGGATGTAAGAGTCGTTCAAATATTTTACCAATGATAGTACCCAGTGAAATGGGCCTATAATTATTCAATTTTGACAAATCTCCAGTTTTGTTTTTGGGGATGGGAACCACCACGGTTTTCATTAGATTCTTAGGTAAATACTTAAACCTAATACATAAATTGAAAAGTCTACATAAAACTTTACTAATATCTTCGCTAGCATAGAGTATATGTTCGACACTCAATCCATCGTGACCCGCAGATTTCCCACGCGTCATTTTTCTTATCACTTCAACCACATCGTTATATGAGAATTGCAGGTTCTCAATCTGCGGGTCCGACGGAGAAGTGTCGTAGGTTGCATGCTCCACCCCTTCAACGGTTAGTGGTTTGACCTTAAAATGACTAGCAAAAAGTTCGGAAATATCTTTCTTATCAACTATGTTCTCAACGCTATGTGGTAAGCGGGGTTTATTTTGCAGCCGCTTAGTGGCTTGCCAAAATTTTGGGAAGTTTTTATTTGCTCTGTACGCAGCTAAAATATTCATTCTAATCTGGTCTTGGTTATTCTGACACCATTTAAGTTTGCTTTTGAAATGTCTACGACTTATCACCATATCATTGTAGACTGGACCAGCTGTTGGTCTACCAGCCACCAACCAGGATGAGTAATGAAGCCGAGATATTTTATGACTTTGACTTACGTGGTAGTTCCAACCCACCACCGGCTTCCGTTTCCTATTCGCATCGCAGTGTGAATCGAAACTAATAACAGCCGCTTTTCTTAAAATACCTACAATTTTATCATAAAAACTATCTATTAAAAATAAATGTTCCGTACAAGTAAAATTATCACAGCTTAAACATTGACTAGAAAACATAACATTCTTAAGATTATCACAGCAATATTTATTATAAATACTAATCTGATGAGGCTTTCGTTGTCCCCATTTAACTTTATTAACTAAACTATTTTCACTGATAATTTTACTTACTACTACGTCGAAATTACATGTAATTACGAGTGGATAATGGTCAGACCAACCCACGTCATAATCTACGCTTACAGCTGTGACTGTTTTCCGCGCCGCACTTGTCCCGAGGCAATGGTCTAGCCACCGCGTCGAGCCGCTAGCGTCACTGACATATGTGAACGTAGATGAGTTCTTGCCTAAGATGTCATAGTCCACGCACTCCAGGGAATGCTCCGCACAAAATAATGAGAGCTCATCACCAAATCTGGAGATGCAATGGGCATTAAAATCTCCTAAAGCAAAGGCAGTTTCAGTTTCGTTGTCGTCAATAATAGCCATTATATTTGCAAGATTAGCAGTAAATTCGGTCAAGTTTTCTTCCGCATCAGTTGGCATGTAAACGTTAATGACGAGCAACTGCCGATGATTGCCCAGCTCTAGCCGCACCGCTGCCAACCTGTCCGTAGGGCACTCCACTATGGAAGCGCTAGGAAAAACAGATTTTCGCCATAGCAGAGCTAAGCCGCCATACGGTCGCCCCCGCAGCACGCCAGCCGCAGTGTCGACTGACGATTTCCCACACGAACCAAAATTGTCGTCGATTTGCTGTATAAAGTCAAGGTCGTGTGGGAGGAGCCACGTCTCCTGGAGGGCTATGATGTCTGCCTGTTGACACAATGAACGAACACGTTCTACAGATCGTTTAATTGAGCGACAGTTAAACGAGACTATTTTTATATTGGCTAAATTTGGTGACATTCTATTATTATTAATATTCGTTCGGTGCACTATCATTGACTGGTGTGTTTAGTGGCGGTATTCATGAATCGCTCCTTATATCGTCTAAACACCAACCCAGCAGGCCAAAACTTTTCATCCAAAAAGGTTCCCAATCTACTGGTAGGTATAGTAACTTTAAACGAATTAAACGACGTCTCTTTATTCTGTTTGAGTTGCTCGACATTGACGCATTGTTCCCCTCTTTCCGAAATATGTTCCAAGATGTTATTTACAGTAACTGATTTTTTCGCTCGCGATACATATATGGAGCACTGGGAGTCAGCTACCTGTATTTTGCACTCAGTGTCAGAGGTGCCCCGCATATTTTTCGGCTTTCGTTTTTTATTTGTGACAACAGTAAACGCATTCATATCCTCCGGAGGTAGTTCACTCGATGCGCTGCTCACCGCCGCTGACTTAGTTGTTAGTGCTACGCCAGATTGACCCGAACGCACGGTTTGCATACGTGCGCTCCTCGCTTGGCGCGGCTGACCCGACTTGAACACTATGTCCCGGTAAGTCGGTGTAAACATTGATTCCGTGACGCTCGCCTGTGTGCGAGTAGGGGATGGTACTGCCACAGGCTGAAGCGTTTTAGATGGTGATGGCAATTTCGTAGGTGTCACCGCTCTGCGAGGAGTATCACTATAACGCTCTTGACACGAAGTGCGAATTTCCTTCAGTTCGGTTATGAATTGCGTTTTCAGTTCCATGAGCTCAGTTTTCATAATCGTCATATCTTTCAGCAATCGAGTGACGTCAACATAGTCGAACGATACAGGAGGGAGACGACTTAGATCCCGTGCTACAAAGTTGGGTAAACTATTTGGGTCCACTTCCTTCAACAGTTTGATCACATCCTTGATACATTTCTTCTTTTTGTCATCACCTTTACGATGTATGTTTCTTAGCTCGTGGGTACATACACTATATAGGGTACTTTTGCCTGTTTCCACTTCTACATCGGTGTAGTTAGAAGCACAGATTTGTATAATACTAAGTTCGTCCAACACATCTATTTTATTCTGCACGAAACACAGAAACTCGTCAATTATTATTTGACCCGCCATCGCTTATGGATTGGGTCATACGTCAAAAACACATTTTTATCGGGTGTAGTGCGTATTGCATATATGCACTGCGCTTTGAACAAGATCACGACCGATTGTCACCAATTGCGACGAGCAACTGAAGAAAGCTAAGAAAGTACCTTGGGGTACTTATGGATACAGATTCAATATAAGTGTCATAGCCCGCTACCATCTTACGGCCGAAATTAATAATCAATCTATCTGTAGTCTGTCGGTTTGTTACCAAGCAACGTTGTTATTTGTATTGTGCTTTTCGTCATAAAACAATGTTGCTAAGCAACTTATCGACAGACTACAGATAGATTGATTATTAATTTCGGCCGTTAGTCTGCATCATCACTTACCATCAGACGAGATCGCAGCCAAGCTAACTTGTGGTGGAATTAAAAAATTTAAAAAAATTAGAAAGGAGATTTAAACCGAGCAACCACTGAGTTTCTTGCTGGTTCTTGTAGGAATGGCATTCCGAACCAGTGGTCGATTCACTCGACGATTCAAAAGCGCTTTTAATAAGTTTATTTGAATAAAAAAATATGAGTTTGAGTTTGTGTTCGAGTTTATAAAGCTGAGTTTAGATAGTTATTTAATATTATTAGATTAAGGATGAAAAGAACTACACTGCAGAACCTTCTATTAGAATAAGCGGAATAACAAGTGGCACACGTTCCGAGCAGCTTTTTCTAAAGCACCGCAAACTTTTTTATTTAATTTCCTTTATAGTAGTCGCACTGGAATGTATGCCGCGCCTGTTTACTAACAAGAGTGCGTCTAGTAACGTGTGGGTAGTAACTAGTCGGTAAATGTAATCCTCTTGGAGAGGAACAAAATATATAAGGTGATATCTAGAGATATGTATTTAAAAATGTTAATACAACATCGAATGTTGAATATTTTTTATGTTAATAGAATATTTACATAAAAAGTAGAGACTGTAAGAATTGCCATATCCATACATCATACTAATATTATAAATGCGAGAGTGTGTTTGTTTGTTGGTTTGTCCTTCAATCACGCCGCAACGGACGGGTCGGCGTGATTTTTGGCATGGGTATAGTCGAGGACCTGGAGAGTGACATAGGCTGGAAAATTAAGGAGTTCCCGCGGGAATCAAAAAACTTAATCACCGCGGACGAAGTCGCGGGCATCAGCTAGTCATACTATACTATCATATTATAAATGCGAAAGTGTGTTTGTTTGTTGGTTTGTTGGGTTGTCCTTCAATCACGCCGCAACGAAGCAACGGATCGACGTGATTTTTGACATGGGTATAGTTGATGGATGGATCCTCCATGGACCTGGAGAGTGACATAGGCTACTTTTTATTCCGGAAAATTGAAGGAGCTCCCGCGGGAATAAAAAAAAACTTAAATCACGAAGATGAAGTCGCGGGCATCAGCTGGTTATTAAAAAGTGTGTCTGCCTATCTGTTTATCAATGTGTGTGTCTGCCAGTGGCGTGATTGAAGCCAGGGTAAGCTTAGGTGAGAACTTGTTTACTGGCTGGTCACAATGAAAAATAAGAGGGTAAGCAGTGCTTTTATGCCTCTATGATCTGTGAATACCGAAATCAAATAAATATTATAAATGCGAAAGTTTGGATGTATGGATGTCTGGATGTATGGATGGATGTTTGTTACTCAATCACGCTCCAACGGCTGAACGGATCTGAGCACAGGATCTTGGCACAGAGATAGATTATAGTCTGGAATAACACATAGGCTACTTTTTATCCCGGAAAATTAAAGAGTTCCCGCGGGAACCACAAAACCTCGATCCACCCGTACGAAGTCGCGGGCGTCCGCTAGTGTTAAATAAGCCTACCTGAGCGCCTGGAATTCGAAGTCCAGACCTCTCGGATAGACAGCCGAGTTCTTAACCAGTAGGCTAATAAAATCAATATCATTATCACCGCTCTTTAAAAGTAACAAGGATCAATAAATTAGGCGGTTTATATTGTATTTTTCACTTGTGCAATCTATGTCTGAACGAGTGAATATAATTTATAAAGTTTAAAAACAGACTGTCCCGTCAATTTGAATTTTTGAAAAAAAAAATATAGCGATTGTGACTGACGTAAGGTTTCTAATAATACCCCATAATACATCCAAATCTATTTAGCTTTTAGAAGTTATGGTGGAATAAAGAAACTCACATACATACATGAACCCTGAAAACATATACACTTTTTTTGGGCAGTCGTCTAATAAAGCTCCTTACCATTTCCCGCCATTTCCGAACCACAAAACAATTTGAATATAGAACACTAGTCACCGCAGTCTCTCCTAAAGGTTTACAGCACTGAATGAGTCCCGTTTCCAGAATATTCGCTCTGGAATGCGTAGGTAGTAGGTACTCCCGCCATATGCTTTGTATGCCACTGCCGGATTAACGCGAGATGATTGGAAAATCTATATCTGGTTTTTAGTTTATGCACTTAGCAATCTAACCATTGAATAGTTACGTAAAATTTAAGTGCTCCTCAAGTAATTAATAAAGTGTTTAGCTATTATTTTTTTTGCTCTGCAAATGCAATTAAAAACATTTTTAAGGTACCCTCAAGTATTAAAACGCATTTTCAGTTTTCAGTGCCATTGAAAATTATTGTTGACGCAATCCTTTGAAGTTTGAGCATTACACCTAAGACTCAATCACTGCAACTCCAGACACTGTTGAGCTAATGTTTGATTTTTTTTCTGTGAAATAGGCAGCACTGCCCTGGACGGACGGTGTTTGGCTGAATGCGAGGGCGCGCATTGGAAATTCCGCAGTTTTCCCAAGGCAACTCAAAAGGGACACAGGGTAGAGGCTAATAACCCTGTGACGTCACAGTTTGGGATAGGTCAGTGATGTCTGGGTTTAGTAGTAAGTTCACGGGTACTACGCATACAGTATAAAAACCTTGAATCATTAAAACAATATGCGTTAGGCATATCGTTTTAATGATTCAAGGTATATGATACTATTATTTTCTTAATGAATTATTTTTTTAATTATGTAAATATTTGCAATATGTGAGTAAATTTTATTTTAAAACTATTGTAGCGCCATCTTGAGTAAATGCCATGAACATGTTAAAGCTGAGTGCTGACATTGAAACTACGCTGCCCACATAAAACGCTCGTAAGTTGTAACCGGTTTTACTAAATGGCACCTGAGTTAACGTACAGATGGCGCTATGCTTATATTTCCCATCTCAGAGGCGCTGTGAGATATAAAAGCATAATACAAACAAATAAATCTATTCCATTTTCAAATATAGGAAGAAATCGTGTACGTCTAAGCATAATAAGCAAAATGCAGCTATAAATACGAGAATCCGAGTATCCGCATTACCACTACAGCCCATTAACGTCCTACTGCTGGGCACAGGCCTCCACTCTCATAGGAGAGAGGGAGGGATCTCATGGGATTAGAGCTTAGACCCACCACGCTGCTTCAATGCGGGTAGGCGGGTTTTAACGACTATTATCATGTTAGTGATAGTAACCGGGACCGTCGGCTTAACGTGCTCTCCGAGGCACGGGGGTGAAACACCGCCAACTTCCTAACTCCGGGCTAGAACTGAGAATTTCTAGTCAAAAAAACCCAATCCTGATGCTGATACATCAGACGATGCCTACTGATGCCCGCTACCTGTTACTCAATCACGCCAGAACGGCTGAACGGATCTGCATGAAATTTGGCACAGAGATAGATTATAGTCTGGAATAACACATAGGTGGGCAAGATCATTTTTTTGGTCACTGCACCAGTGCAGTAAGTTTAGCCAGGACATCGTTAGCTTCAACACATCCACACACAAAATTCCTCGTTTGTGATCATCTCAATTTTTACAATGTAAAAGTTTGCCGACCAATTCTCAAGAAACCATCATTTGGCACCTACCACTGCAGGAAGTGCGAGCTGACGAGCTATCTTCTTAAAATACGGCTTTGTAGATAAGATCAGAGTAGGGAGTAGGGACTATCTTGACTAACGACTTTTTGTCTTGTTGCTAATCTACAAAAATTTTCGCAGCGACTTATTATTAGGTTATGTCAGGATCGGTCATATTAACCAATTTGACTTTTCTAGTATTGTAGTAGGGCACAACTACACTGATTGAAATTAGGCCTCAAATATACCATTAAAAGCCTTTAGGCGAAAACGAATCAAATAGCAAGTCCTATGAACCTCAATCTCTTTCTCTCTATTATCTTTGTGTGCGATCTAATTTCGTTGTATGTGGCAATACAGTCTATAAGCGAGCACGAAGTATGGCAAATTTTATTAAATCGATATCGTTTATCGGTTTCTACTTGGAATCTTACCAGATTAGTTACGCACGAAGCCTATCACTGTACCAAATTGCAAATTGTGGGTCTTACAAAAATATCCACACAATAAGTTCAGATATGACTCTACTGACTACTCATGTCTACCAACTACCATGGCTCGGAAGGAAGATTCTACCGACAGGAATAAAAAATAAAAACAAATTAAAAAAAACTTTTTGTCGTGCGTCAAATCTGAGGTGCGACTTTACCTTTACTCCCACATGCAACGGTGAACGGCCTCATTAGAGTGGCTCTCACGCCAAACAGTTTTCTATTTCCACCAATTTTTCGACCTTTATATTTCTGTCGCAGTTTATTATTAGTTTTTATAAAGTGGTCTCTTTGTCATATTCTCCTACATTTCCATTGCGTAGTGGTTTGGGAGTCTTTCGGATCAGCCTGGCTACCTTCCAACATACGCCAAAATCACGCGCGAACTGCTTTGATAACAAAATATATTTGTAAATAGGCTTAAAGCAAGCTTTTTTACGTAAGTATTAGTTTAACTTGAAAAAGAATTCTTGAACAATTATAAGGAATGATTCTATTCCTATTCCGTGAACGCAGCAACGTCGATGAAACAAGTTTCATTCTCACCAGTCACCACCTGGAGGCTGGATGTCTGGTACCTTTTCTACGTCCTATCTCTTCTGCCTTTTCTTCGGGAAATAGTTCAAATAGAAGTTAGAATGGACGATCCGATGAAAATAACGGTAATTGGCTTTGCCAACACCTAGCTTCTAAGTTCTAATAATACAGTAAATGTTATATTTATATACCCGTAGGATGATTAATCGCATAAAGGGATCTTTTTGTAACGACATTGGCTTCCTATAACTTTCATTTCCGCCAATTTCTAATGGGAAATAAAAGATGTAACTAACAATACTATACCATTTAATTACATCATTGTCTTTGTAGCTCATGGTTTTTAATAAGTTTCCGTATCACTCTCATATTTCGATCATTAATATTTTTCTATTTTCAACAAAAGGTACTCTTATCTATTTGTTTTTCAAAACAGATTTGAGAGCCATATTGATATGATATGAGAACCAATATTTTCATATCCATTTTGTCTTCCGACTGTAGGAACCCTAAAATTGGAATGTTATGTTTTCATTTTTATATCCGATATCATTACATAATATTTATCGTATGAATCAGGGTAATGTTTTTAAATATAATATCAAGTGTATGTTATAAAGCGGTCAATGGCATTGAATCATATGGACAGACCATCTAGTTTTTGTTTAGGTATTGGATGTTCGCCAAAAACCACAAACATGTAAGCAGCATTACGTTTATTTAGTAACTCTGGTTTTATAGTGATGTATTAAGAAAAGTAAGAAAATGATTTAATGGTTAATGGAAAACGTGGTGAGGACTCCGGCATTGCATGCCTGACTAATATAATATTCTTAAAGGTGTGTGAAGTCGCCTGAGTCCAAATTCGCACTTGGACAGCAAGGTGGATCAAAAACACTCCTCATTTGAAAGGAGAGTCGCCCTCAGTAGTGGACGGACGATAAGTTGAGATGATAAGTCTATGGAATCTTAAGTTATGATAGAGAAGAGAGAAAATGTAGTCGAATTGGTTATTGTCAATAGACACACAAATCCCTATCATTTCTTGCTTCGATATCTATGGCGATTGCACAGCGTTTACGCTACTATGTGCAAAATTAAATAGTAAAGGAACGCCATGATTACATTCGCGGAAAAGCCGCCGTAGCAAAATTCCACGCGCGTTATTCCCCTGGATTTGTCCTTACCCTAGTCTAGATTTGCAATATCACCTAGTTGAACTTGTATCTTTAAATGTGTTTTATAGCCAATTAATGTCTTATCCGGCGACGTTGATTAGTACCATATATAGATGGTATTTAGGCGCCCGGTTACGTACATAATCATGTGATTCAAACTAGGCTATGAGAACTTCACGCCATATGTGCATTATTAAAGTTTAGTTCTTAAGTCTTAAGTTATTTTAGTTAACTTAATAATATACCTATCTTAAGTCATTAAAAAATCGAAGTCCTGAGCTCAGTTAACAGGTCTCCTATTGATACCAGTCTGCCAGAAGGAGATGGAAGTATGACAAAAATAACATCTGCAAACTTGAAGGCAGCAGCCACAATGAAGTCGTACCTACACCTAATATAAAACTGCTGAGTCACCAAAATTAGGAAGTAAGTCCTTAGCTCAGTTCCTATTGGTACCAGGCTACCAGGAAATGGAAGTATGACAAAAATAAAAACATCTGCATAGCGAACCTGGTGGTATCAGAAGCTAACCATCATTTTTTTCTACTACAATAAATGGCCTGCGCTTGACGACAATCATGCTCATACAAACAATCATGAACTCTAGGTTGGAGCGCGCTTGCCTAGAAAATGCCTTTTGCCTTGAACGTACTCAAATTGAAGGTAATTGCAAGAATAACGTATGATTTCACGGATATAATCACTGAAGACAACTTTGGGTTGTCGCGCCAAAGATAACCTGCTGTGTAATCACATAGCCCTATAAATAACTAAATTAAAGGCAACTTCAAACGAAGTAGGTGAATAAGGTCAGATGAACGCCGTAAAACACGATTCCCTTGGGATGAAGCTGAAGGTGACATCAACCGCAATTAAGGCAACCAACCACACAACGCGAAACGAAAGCTATCAGTTAGTCAATACAACTAAGGGAGATAAATAACCAAAGGAAAGTCTTGCCAAGCAGTTATGCTCAAAGGTCCAAAAAATGTATTAGGCCTGAAATATTGAAAATGAAGTTAAATTAAAGCCGACTGTCCCTAACTTAACGCGCTGCTGCGGTGAAACACTGTAGGAACATAGAGGGATAGACGTCGTTGGTTTTAACAAAATCCGTACTAATCATTATAAATGCGAAAATGTGTTTGTTTGTTGGTTTTCAATCACGCCGCAACAAATCAACGGATTGACTCTTCGCATGGGTAAGGTTGAAAACCTGTTGGGTGACATAGCCTACTTTTTATCCCAAAAATAAAAAAATGACCCGACGCGACTTTGAAAAACCTACATCCACGCGGACACTTCGTCCACGGGCGTTATCAGACCCACTGCGCAAGTTCAAGGGCAGACTTATTTTTCATTGAAAGCATACATGTAGTAGGTACTTATATGACAATGCTCCTTAAAAGCTTGTTTACCAGTGATGAGGCTGTTGAGCACCATATTAGGGAAACTTTCAACTGGCCTGACCTTCCGCTCTGGCGTGAGTCACGTGGCCTTTTCCGTTGATATAACTTATTACGGCATATTGTCATTCGCATATGGACCTCAAGTGTGAGACTATACTAGAGTTTGCAGCAGATCAAAACGTATGTTTGCGCCTAGCGATATGACGTAATGTCCAAAGGATTTCAAGAGATCGAGAAAATTAGCAAACATTAACTATAATACCCACACTAATGGCTGTATACTGAACAGTGATTTTTTTTTATGGGCTACCTGGCTAGTTTTGGCATTTGTTGTATGGACATTAAAAACAAGACAATATTTCAATATTCTTTTTTAACATACTTTTTTGTTTAGCCATACATAACTTAGTGTGACGTCATTTGATTTTTCGTATTTTTTCAAGGTAGCCCTTCTGAGCAAAGTTATTTTGAAACTATTGAAAAAGACAGAGATAGCCGAAGAAATATATTTATTACGAGCCGATTTTTCTTATTTCCGGTGTCCGTTATTATAATCGGAAATCATGTTCTACTTTCAGTAACTATTCATGGATGTCGTACTGTAGGGTACCAATAATATGTCACCGTTGTATTATAGATACTTCACCATTGAATTATACCTATTATAAATACCCGGCCCGACCCTTCAGCGCTCGAGTGAAAATTTTGAAAGAGGTGATGCGGTGGAATATTCAAAAAATCCTGCGATTTCCTTCATTTCTAACTCAAAACTTAAACACGATTTTTCATACTGGAAGAATAACCACGGACTTTCATACAAACTTTCATCCCCTGTTTAACGAATATATAATATTTCCAAAAAAATATTTCTGAGTGCCTCTGCCTACGCCATGAGAAGTGAGAACATCCAAGGTACTATCCAATTTCCAAGTGCCTACCCGCAGGCCAGCGCGGCCAGAAAAAACATATTATAAAAAAACACTAACACGTCATCATTAAGAAAGTTTTTATGACTGACATTAATGACCCATGTCATAAAAACTTTATTGTCATAATTTCCAGGTTTAAGTTCTAACTCCAGCTACCAGAAAATATAAATGCCATCGCCATAAAAAAACTAACACGTCATAACAAAGAATCCTCACTTCCAATGACCTCCGAGAATGAAGACGGCTTCTGAAGAGTTTAACGTTGTTGGGTGGTAAAGGAGAGATAAGAGTAAAATCTACACAAAAGTTTGAAACAAACATCACCCGGCTTAATTATTTACTTAATTATGATAATAAGCTAATCCCAAAGGACTAACCGACTCTACTTATGGCAGCGTGTCGTTCTATGAATTTTTAATTAATATAGAATATTAATGAGACTGTCAAGTGTCAACGTTATATAAGGCCTGCGAGTCTATGCATCAAGTATTCAAGTGTGATAACTTGATAAGTCCACGGTCAACTCTATAGCAAGATTAATCTAATATTACTAACCAAACTCATTCAAATACTCGAAAATATTCAGAATATAAATTATAAATATAAGATAATAAGTTTTTTTTGGGAAGAGGTTAACAGCCGTTTAAAATCATGGATCGTACATCCCATTTTCATTCCAGGCAGTGGCGTGCACGACATATTATAGGCATAAAAAATTCCTTGCCCAAGTTAAAAAAAGCTCAATACTTATTTCGGTATCATATTTAGGTTGCATACTAGTTTTACCAAGACCTCATACCCCATTTAATATTAAAATACATAAAATATTATATAATTCAGTGCCTGTTAGATATTGTATCAATTAGCGAAGATTCAATTTCAATAGCAAGAAATATTTCAAAATAAAATAATATAATAGATTAAACAAATATTATTGACCGAGCGAAGCGAAGGTCTCTGAGTCTACTTGGGTGAATTGGCACTTGTCCGTCCGTCCGTCCGTCCGTCCGTCCGTCCGTCCGTCCGTCCGTCCGTCCGTCTGTCAGAGCATTATAACTTCTGAATTACTGAACGCAATTACTTCAGCTTTAAATATAATATGTAAACCAATGGCCTCCCGCCGAATATGGTTTAAAAAATAATAAAAATCTTTATTTCAGGGGGGCTCTCATAGAAGCGAATGCGAAGTAAAATATTTTTTATAAAGTTACATAGGGTTGCGGTATATCATTTTAAAGATAATTAGGAATAGAGTCCAAAAATATTTTTTTTTAAATTTTTCCCCCAAATGTGACGAAATGGGGGGCTTTCAAAGTGGTGATTTTCTAACGTCCAAAGATGACCTCAGAGCTCTAAATTTTCTGAAAGGATGAGCCTGAAACTTGATCAATTATTTCAATTATATCCTGTACATGAACAACAAATACTAAAATTAGATAAATATTGTAAGGAAACGGAATTATTTAATTTTTAATGAGCGTCAGTATTTTTAACAGAACTTCACATTTATGTCAATAGATGGCGCCGCGAGGTCTCAGTTCGGGGCGAACCACTAGTATTTATTGAACTGACAAAGCAATAAAACATATTTTTTATAAATGATTCCATTTTTAAAATATAAATATGTACTAATAACAGCTGCTGAGAACCGGACAGTATCAGATAATAGCTGTGCATTATACTTATATTTATCATTAATGAAAAATATATTTTTTTATAAATGATTCCATTTTTAAAATATAAATATGTAGGTACTAATAACAGCTGCTGAGAACCGGACAATTTCAGATAATAGCTGTGCATTATATTTATTTATCATTAATGAAAAATATATTTATTATAAATGATTAAATTTCTAAAATATTTATATTTTAAAAACTGAGAACTGGACAATATCAGATAATAGCTGTGCATCATACTTAAATATCATTAATGAAAAATATATTTTTTATAAATAAATCCATTTTTAAAAATATGTACTAAAAAACCAAACATTAATTATAAATAAGTTTAATGGGCAGCTATTTTCTGGTATTGTTTCAGCAGCTGTTTTAAGCGCGTCACACACGGCGAAGATACTATAATATTTTATCTTAAGATAAAATATCGCTCACTATATAATCCAATGGACCATCACACACGGCGAAGATAATATATATTTTCATCTTACGATATGTTAAGATACCAAGCGATTTTTAAAAAATATCTTAAGATATGCTAGGCAATTGAAACATATCGTAAGATACGAAATATACCTATCGTAGATCGAATAGGTTTCTATACAGGTTGTAACTTGTTTCGGTGTGGGACGCGAGCGCCGAGTCGCGATTATATAGTAAAGTAAGTATTTAAAGTAAGTAAGTATTATATAGTAAGTAAGTAGTATATATTAGATTATATAATAAATCTAATAGTAAAGCCTTATTACTCATCTTTGATCACCCTATATACAGAATTCAGACAAAAAGGACGTGTGGCCTCTAGGGAGGCATTCAAGAGACTGAAGTGATTTTATACATTAACGTATCTTAGCCGTGTGTGATACCTTAAGATACTATAATATATTAACTGAATATATCTTAAGATAAAATATTATAGTATCTTCGCCGTGTGTGACGCGCTTTAGTGGTTATATTAGCCTTACCGAAGTAAGGCTTTTCAAAAATATTAAAGACTCATTTGAGTGTTCCCCTCCACGGAAATCTTTAGTAAAAGGCGAAAGATTTATACGTTTTGAAGGGAAACCAGAGTGACGACTTACAATTTTCCGGCTGTAGTCATATGGCTAGGAACCAATCTCTCCAGCGCAATATAAAATGTTCGCGATTCGTTACAACGCCATCTAGCGGTGAGTTCAATTATTACATCTTGACATTTAACAAACGACTTCCCTAGGTGCAGAGGGCCCCAACTAGCATTGAAAATAATCCTACTTAAATCGAAATAATTATGCAATGTCATGCAGATAAGCAGTAAACTAAACACAAGTTAAGCAAGTTTAAAGCTAAGGTCTAAAGTAGACGAGACTTTAACGTAGTAATATAAAGCTCAACACTATTTCTTGTAATAAATACTCTTTTAAAACATAAAAGTAGAAGGATAAAAAAATTGTTCTATATCTCTTCAATGTTTCTTGTGGAAAAGGGAGGAGTTCACACATAGGATAACATTTCTGTAGAGAAGCTACTTTTTCTGTATTAAAAGTTAAAAGTAGAAGGGCTTATAGCGGGTAAGCTAAAAATTGCATGTAACCTTAGATCTCGTAACATAATCTAAATCGCATAGGACAATTAACAAGTACACAAAAGGATAAAACGTAAAACCATGTGTGCGGCAGCAAGGGTGTTTAAATATATAAGTAGGTATTATGTCACGGAGTCACGCGTGCGACCTTGCTAATGTCATGTTTATCTCTTATAGTAGTGTTTAACGTGTTGGACTATATGCCGGCTCAATACAAACTGGTTCCCCTTAAATTATGTGAATTACCTACCTAGTTAGCTTCCTATATAAATTCTTGAGGAGATTATTATGTCAAGGCGGCGCTTCGTTTTTTACTGCGAGGTCGCTTTTTTTGCAAATCTTCCGTTTATCAAGGGGCCCTATCGCGGTGCCATGATTGCTGCGATGTAACGATCGCAATCACCTCTGTTTCTTTGGCAGGTTCTGGTATTATTCAGTTTAAAATCTTGCATTAGGTAACGTGCAACAAATTGCAAATGTTCTTGTCTTTTAATTACTCTATTGCAATTACTGAATGCACATAATGTTCTTTTATAATGAAGAAGATATAACAGAATATATAATCATCATCAGCAATCAAAACATATCAACGTCCAACTCAACCGGTAGGGCTAGCTAGATAATTAATATTTTGCATGTTGCAAGCCACAGAAAGGATTTTGTGAAATTAACAACCAAAAAATCACGCCGTCAAGTTGCAGGATTATAAGCTAATATAATAAATGCGAAAGTTTGGATGGATGGATGTATGGGTGGATGGATGTTTGACACTCAATCACGCCAGAATGGCTGAATGGATCTGAATTAAATTTGGCAAAATTAATTATTAATGGAATTAAATTTATAGCCTTGAAATAACCCATAGGGCTAATTTTTATTCCGGAAAATTAAAGAGTTCCCGCGGGAACCAAAAACCTCAATTCACACGGAGTGGACGAAGTCGCGGGTATCAGCTAGTCATATTTAAATCTGAGAACCTATCTATAGTTCAAGACCTACTGATTTCAGTAGGTCTTGTCTATTTAGACATTCAACATCACGTTCACGTATAAAGCCCCAACATTTTGAACGGACAATTCCCACTAAAAAGCTCATAAAATACAAAGTAAGTCCCTACCTGAGCCTGACCCTTGCATATTCTTTGAAATGATGATCAATGAACTGAGTAATAATTTTCTCACAAAACTCCTAACCGCAAAACCTTGAGAGAACATTGTATCTCCAACACACTTTGAATTGAATCCATAAAGCCTCTACAAATTATCCAACAATTGAGTACACGATCTAGTATGAGTAATTAATTAATTCACGTTATGAGCAATTAATTAATAAAATAAAATAAAAATCAAATAATAAATAGTATTAGTCAACCAATCGGCGTGCGATCACCAGCCATATTTGCAGTTGGTACGTCTGTAGAAAGTAAAATAAGCGTAAAACATGAATAAATACGGTTCCTAGAATTTAACATTGTGTACAAAAGTGCGTAAGACGCATATGGCATATTATGTCCTTTAAACAGTAATGAATCATATAACAGGCCAACCTTGTGTTACGGTCAATAACAATCTAAATGAAAACATTGGAATAAAGAGAAAATAATAATGATAATATAAATGAAATGTAAAATGTTATACAAAAATTTAAACTATCTTTTGCTCGCGAATTCGTCCGCTTAAACTACACAAACTTTCAAACCTCTATTTTACCCCCTTGGGGTTATTATTTTCAAAAATCATTTTTAACGCATGCCTACTACTAAGGAGAACTCACTTGAAATAGCTATAAAACTTACATGGGTCCAGCTAAGCCAGCGTTTAAACAAAATACTGTGGAATGATAAAACATTATGATGTGAAATCCAGTTATCACATGATATACGAACAGTAATTTGTCATTTATTTCTTGGACTTTATGATTTTTTAATAAGTACAAAAAGAAAACCATACATTTGTAACACCTTAATGCTGAAAATCGTCAAAATGAGTGCTTGAGTAAAACAAACCAGCGAACCTTAAAATAGTGTCCATTTCCTGTCCGTAACTATCAAACTTATAGATTCGAAATAATGTGAACATTAATAGAAATTTAGAAAATAAAACCTCACCCATATCAGCTTTGTTCAGTCGCACAAACAAAACCAACACTCGAAATAAAATTGCGAACACTATACCTAATGCTAATGAAACCATAATTAACCTGCCTCATGAAACAATTGCGATGACTTCACCTCTTTGCCTTATTAAAATCTTGAGCAAACAAATCATACTCTATGTCATGAAAAAATATTTTCAACGTAGATCAATAACCTCATTTTTTAAAATATATGTATAGCGAGCAAACGAGCAGGCGGGTCACCTAACGGTAAGTGATTACCGCCGCGCATGAACATTTGCAGCACCAGAGGAACCGCCAATGCGTTGCTGCCTGCTGGCTTTTGAGAAATTTGAAATGATAGAACACACCAATAGAACTAACGTCTCTTCGGTGCTTTAGAGATTCCAGCGTGCAAGTAATTTTGGGAATGTCTACGAGTTGAACTGCCCGCTTTTGTATCCGATCAAATGGAAGAAGCTGTTACTGGGGTGCTCCGGCCCAGAGGTGAGAGCTGTACTCCATGTGGGGCCGAACTTGCGCTTTACACAGCAGAAGCCTGTGCTTAGGCGCAAAGTATCTTTTCTTATCATCATCATCTCAACCTAGTGTTGGCCCAGTACAGAGATCATTATGGAGAAGTCTCAGGCATGCAGGTTTCTTCACGATGTGCTACTTCACCGAAAGCTAGTGATATTTAATTTCTTAAAACGCACATAGCTCCGAAAAGTTAGAGGTGGCCAGGTCAAGCATAAGACGATAAACAGAACCACAGTCTATAGTCTATATAACAAATGCTAATAAACCAAATTAACCTGGCCTACAAACATGGTGATGACTCTACATAGCTCTCGATTCTCGTTTCGAAACAAGTGCAAAACGCACCTATAATAGACGAATAAGTAGAAACTAGCTGTGCTGTGAGTTGTGACTCGAGACTTAGACCTTGATCTCTTCCAATTGTGTGAGCTACGATATGAGTGTCCCTAGCCCTACGTGATTAAATCAGAAATGAGGAGATCCGTAGAAACCGACATAATGTGTGGGGCACATAGCTAGAAGAAGCTATATGAATTGGGGTCTTTTAAAGTGCTTTTATGGCAGCCTCGCACCGGAAAGCACATTAGAAGACTCAGATCCCGAGCAAGTAGATGGGAGCCGCTGTACGCAAGCGGCAAAAGACCGTGTTCTGTGGAGATCCTAGCAGGAGAACTACGTCCATAATGGGCGGTCTATTAGTTTAAATGTCATGCAGATATTTCATTAGAACCATACATCCCATATGTAACCCACATGGACTTATTTAATGGTTCAATTAAAGTTATTGTAATTTATTCACATTCCTAACAACTGACAAAATCAACTGTCTCAGAAGTCGGAACACAATTACATCACATCTCGCAGAAAACATAATATCTATAAATAAGCTGGCAACCATCACTATGTATACAAAACAGTATATAAACGTGAAGGATTTCTTCGCTGTCCACTCGATAACGGAGTAAATAAATATTGCGATGCACTATATTCTGAAGTGATATAAATATTATTATGGTTCAAAGCATAAAGCCCCAGGAAAATTTAGGCCTTTTGAGTATTTTCCTTTACGAGACCACTTTATACCGCAAATTATTATTCTATAAGTATTATATTATAGAAAAACTCCACGTTCATGTGATTAATAAAAAGGGGTCCCGAAGTACGATCCTCAGCACTGAAGAATACAATGCAGAGAGATAATGGGAATTTCTAAAAAAATCCTTAATCGAAGCCACATTCTTTGCCAAAAGCCTGATGATAGACCTGAGGATTGATTGGACGTAGGACTAGCAGAGATTCGGAAAGAAATACAAAAGTTAAGTATCTCTCCACAGATTCTCTTGATTATAAAGTAAATAAATACAACGATGCACTATTACTCTATAAATTGCCAGCGATACATGCTCTCTTCCGCAAATAAAAATAAACGAAGCGGTACGGTACCGGATGGATAGATGAGATCGTAAGTGAATGGGAGTGATTTGTAACTAAAAAACACGCGCATGCACTGCTGCACTACCGTATGATAGTAAATAAACACAACAAGAATACATACATACAGAAAACCATAGAGCTACATTTTGTTTTCGAACTGATTAAACATTATGGATATTTAGAAAGTTTTTGGATGTTTTTTGACAGATATTGTTTGTAATTTTTGTCATTTTTCCTGCAGAAAAATCATTAGGTATTCTTTGATATAGATAAAGAGAATGGTGAAAAGCCGTGGATCAACTTGAGGTTCATGTCTAGTGGCGCTCATTTGGCGTAATTAGTATAATCTGGGCGTTTTATCCGAGGTATCATAACGCTAAAGCACTGTACACAAAGAAAGAGTAATCCATGGACCACTTTTATATACACACTTTCTTTATAACAAGTGATTCTAATTAATTTAATAGGATTAAAATATTAGTACTCACAGCCCGGCGATATTCCGTTCTCCTTCATAGCGCAGCGGAACGGGTAATAAGTGCCTGGCAGCACCTTGCCGTACATTGTCCGATCCATGTTGGGCCAATCACGAGGCGGACTTCTGAATTAATCCACCCACAAGAACAACACTGCGGTTAGCGCACCATAATCACAGCCTACACCAAATCCGAGTAAACAAAAACAAATCTACACGTACTAACACCTGCTACTTCCTAACTTCCTATCAATTGGTACTGATAAGCCAGATCTATTTTGTGGAGCTCAAGGACGCTTGAATAGAGCAAGCATGTCGAACGCAATTATTAATGATAACGTTATTTATACCGTTACTTATATCGATATTTATCGGATATCGATAAGCGTGATAAGCGAGGACGCAATGTCAGGAGGGCGAGGTCGCGAGGTGTGCAACGAGAAGAGTATTCGTCAACGCGTCCCAGTCACAACTAAAGTTGTTATGCTAAAGTCGTAGAGTGCGCGTAGCCGGCGCTGGCGCATGTCATGATGCCGCTCCAGCCGGCATGGCTGGATTAAACCCAGTATTTATATGAAATTACTAGTTCTTTATACTCTATTGATAACCAAGGGTCAGTTTAGCGCATGAAACTTTCTTTAAACTCATCGCACATTAATATATTATTGCTTACCTAAGTATTGACGTTTATGTTATCCGTACACGTGGTATTTTATTTTGTAAATCAAGGGACTAGCACGGAAAATGTGTTAATTACATAGCGATTAACGACAATGTTGTTATCTTTATAAGTTTTTGATATTTCTGGCAACATTTTTTCAGCGTTGATCCATCACCAGCTAAGAATCGCATATGCTTAGCTGCATACAAAACACGAATTATTTTACGTCTGACTAATCAGTACTCGATTACATAAAGAATACGGCGCGTGGTGATATCTAGATGTGCGATCAGTTTAAAGAAATAAGAAAAGTCCATAACTTTTAACGGTTAAGTAATCATTTTATATCCAAACAACTCGCTAATGAATACCTTTAAAGCTACATTTTATATGAAAACGTTATGGTCGTGATTAATTTAGTTACAGTTCCAGTGGCAGAGGTAAGGGTACCCACAAACTTCAGACTTCTTATCGGCCGGGACTTGAATAAATCCGTGCCTTGTCGTGCAAACAAAGGTGACTAAATACCAATTTTCACAGGGATGTTCTGTCACGGAACTTCAGATTATGGAACCAACTTCCGCCTGCTGAGTTCTTTCAAAACTGCAATACTGGTGCTGCAAATATTCATGGGCGGTGGTTATCATTTTACTGCTCAATCGCTACTAATTAATGTTGCAAAAGGGAACGCAACGCATTTTAGCGTACCGTCCGGTACCGTCCCGTTGTGTTGTTGACTTCTGCTCACGCAATTTGGGTCGACTCTACTGACGCAAGTCCCTCTGGTTGACTAAGTACCTTTCGCAATTGGTCAAAATGCAGTGTCGCAGCTAGAATACAATAAAATTCAACCAATCACAAAATTCGAAATTTTAGCCAATGTGATAAGTATTTGCAACCAAGTGAGAAACGATCAAAATGCGAAATTTTGAATAAATGGCGACAGCTACATCCAGAAACTAAATAAATCATTAATAACATATTTTTCAGTACTGAAACATGCGTTGCATTGGGCGCGTGTGGCTTACGCGTCTTGCGGCTCGAACCTAGTATGCGATCAGCCTAACGGAGTAATTAACAACGTTTATGAGAAGTCATCTAGCCGCGCGATAGATCAAAGCGGGGTCCTTCTAATGAGCATAGCGAGATCGCGAAAGAATGCATAGCGTCAGCGACATGAGGAAGCTTTATGACTGGTGCGCATCGCATTACCGGACGCGTTCGACGCGGCAATATTCGGAAAGAACCGTGAAATTAAGAACCTTCCTGAACGATGGTTGTCAACAGGACACAAATAAATAGGATGTTACATAATTGCAACCACTACGAAGCCGCCTAGACGAGAAGACTGCATCATAAGCATGCAGTCAGGCAGTGGTGTGCAGCACATAGAGCCATAAAAGCATTTATTACCCTAGTTGTGATAGTTTTGCTACTCAGCAGGTTTCTACAGTGTAATGCATACCCTGGCATTAAACCCTGTGCACGTCACTGTAGTCAGGCCATCATCAACGATAACCGCGACAACGCGACTCGATGCGACGCGACGCAACAGTATCTAAGAGCAGTATCTTCACGTGAAAGGGACCATCAATTTTTCAGCTTTCGCCAGTTACCTACTCGAAATGTCCAAACAGTTCAGTCCGTCGGTCTTTTTGATTCCTGCGAGAACTCTTTAATTTTGCGGGATAAAAAGTAGCCCAAGTCCTTCCCCGGGATGTAACCTACCTCTATATTAAATTTCATCAAAATCGTTGGAACAGATGGGTCTCGAAAGCGGAGCAAACAGACAGAGAGAAATACACTTTCGCATTTATAATATTAAGTATGGATTAAAGACTATGTTCTGAATTTGATTAATAGTTTCAGAGACGAGGAATCAAACTTGACGAAATATTGGTGATGAAATATTAATCACCAAGTGAACTTCCTTACCGCTCTGCCAAATAGATGTTCGATCACGACAAAGTTACAACATCAACCGGATTTCAAAGCATAAAAAACATAAAGGAGCATCTAAATTAGAATTTACGGTGATCGAGTGGCTTGCCTTCTGCTGGTAAAGACGTATCTGTACAGTTTTTAGAATACCTTTCGAGATCGATTGCTTTATTTACTGGTTGGCTGGAAACAGATGCCTTTAATAGTATAAGTTTGGCTTCAAAGCATTTTTTTAATGCTTAATAAAGCTTAAGTATCAACATATACTTTTAAGTATTAACATCCATACTTACTAAAAGAGTTTCTATCTGTCCGTGTGTATGTCTGTCTGTCTGTTAAGTTACCATAGCCCATCTGTTCAAACGATTTTGACGTAATTAGGCACGAGACAGGTTAAATGCCAGATATTGGGGAAGGACATACTTAATACTTTTTTCCAGAAAATCTGAGTTCCCACAGGATATTCAAATTAAAAATAACGCTAATTAATAAAAAGCATTTATACGTTCGCGCTTATTTTGTGTTTAAACAATAATAACTCCAAAAGTTTGTAACGTACCTACAGTCAAAATGTTTATGTCGTTTTGTGACGTGTTATCTCAAAAGCTAGTAAACATTGTGGTCTTATTGTGGTACAAACGAACACAAAATTTAGGCTGTCCCTGGGCGGGGGTGGAGGTGCGCCCTAATAGTTTAGGGTGTTTTTAGAGAGGTAATTTGAGTAGCAGAAGTCACCCCCAAATTATCGCTAATTCGATCCCGGACACACTGTACGTATAATATGGAGTAGGTTGTGTACTAGTTGAAAATTAAACTGCAGGTATTGAATTAGTTGAACTTGAAAGTATGGATAGCGGTACCAAGGATCCGTAAAATTGCATAGGTACCTACCAAATAGGTATACACGTCAGTAATTTTCACGTAGCAATTTACCGATTCGCCTCATAGTTAAGGCGAGTCACCTCCAAGATTTTAGGAGGTGAGGTGTGGGGTGCCGCCCGCGCGTCTCGCGGTACATTTCTCGTAGAGACTAGCGGGGAAGCGGGCAACGCGGTATATTCTGAAACCGCTTGGCAACGTTCAAATTCTGGGATTAATTTGAATTAAATAGATATAGGACTTCAGTTTGAAATAAATTTTAGCAGGTTCTCTTTAATACTTCAAGAGGAATTTATCCATATAAAAATGATGAGCAAAGTCGAAAATTTTATTAATAAAAAATTCGTTTTAAACTTTTAATTTAGCCTGTTTCAAGATTTTTTTTGATCGAGTAAAGTACATCCTATCGTGTAACAAATTAGCACATTCTTTAGACAATATCTTTAAGTGTATCGGATATTTTTTGTAAGACCGTTATTTAATAGTAAATACCGAAAAAATTTGATCTAGCAAACCAGTTTTCACCGCTGAGCTGAGGTGACTCGCCTTAAGTGGGTTGTGGGTTGTGTTAGTCCAGAGCTAATATTGACTTCCTTATTAGAGCCCTCGTGCCGTGAACAATGGCCATCGTAAAATGGCCTCGTCGTAAATTTTCTATCTGTTATTTTACTTGTTTTTCACCAGAGTTACGCGTTCTCTGAATTTTGTTGCGTGAAAGTGGTCTTTATGGGCTTAAACTTAAAGCTCTGGTCAGGTAACGCGCGACGTGACGTGTCTGGTATAAAATGAAGCACGTCATGACTTCTTAACTGCAACGGCAGCAGTGTAGGTACATTCTACGCATTGCTGTGCAGTCCGGAAGCCTTACAGTTCATACTTTCATGTGTTACGACTGCAGTACGTACATGCGTTTTAACCATATTTGTTAATGTTTCATGCATTCAGCATGGTATGCCAGGCAGCAATCTGTCGGTCTACGGAAAGCAGAGAAGTGGCAATTTGCGACCAACAGGCTGGTGGTAGATTTAAAACCTAGGAAGTGTATTTCGTCGTCATGACATACTAGAATACGCATTCATGCTTATTTTCACTTACATGCTATTTTACAATTTACTAGCAAGTGTACCTATCTATTATTTGTAAACACTAATTCTAAGATCCGCTTTGCCTTTGCTTTTCGCTGCCGCCACGCGAAGCGTTGACCAGAGCTTAAACAGGCAAATACTTTATGTTGCCAGTTGCCACGGAATGACGGAACTTATTTGTCTTAACTTTTATTATATTTAGTATCGTTAATAAACAGTTTCAAAATAAATTTATCACCCAAGTAAACTGACAAAATTTCACTTCGAGCACAACAAAAAAATACTTTCGAAGCGTACAGTTTTGAGGCAACTCTAGAAAGGTTAATTACCGCGAAAAGGGCCGTTTCGGAGGTCATAGTGTCAACAAGGATATAGGCACTTGAGATATTTTACGAGGTCTATAAAAAGCTATTAAATCTTACGACGTCAAGCACGTTTTTTTTTTAATATGGAGCAGGCCAGATACATTGCAGTTAGATACCATTACCCATGTGGCGAAAATAGACATTATACCTACCAGGTAGTACAATCAATTTCAGAGTTATTTTATTAATTTTAAGAAATTATAGGTAAATGGTAAAGGAAAGCGTCATGTGGAAACCCAATGCCTGACAGTTGTCTATACTGATCTCAACGGTGTGTCAAGTCTACCAAGCTGTAATTGGCCTGTGGACTAGGTTTAGGAGTAGGTTGTTTTATAATACTATTATATTATATTTTAAGAATTTATTAAAATTTTCATCATAATCTCATCGCCGTCGGCGATGATGAAAATCAATATAATTCACGACAAAACCTCTTATTGCCAATAAAGTCACAAACACTGACCTACATTACTAACGAGCTGATTACAAGTTATTAATGCTATTAGAATTCGGTCTATACTTCATCTAGTCTTTGAATTCGAGCCAAGAACCACCAAAACAACAACTAAGGGTAAAACGACGCCGCAATCGCTATCTCCAGGCCGAGTGGGAGTTTTAACTCATCGCGTTGACTGCCATTTAAGTATATGGAATTAATCCAGCGCCATCTGTCAAGTGTTTGACAATTATTCCATACAAATCCGAAATCGTAATACGTTGTCGCGGTCTAATGGGAATAAAATCTCGTAGGCACTCAGATAATAGAGCTGTCAACGATCGGCGAGTGTTACAAAATATGTAAGCACATCTTATCCTATCATCTTATTCCTATTTCATTACCTACTTTAATTACATCAATTATCTAGGAAAATTAGCCTTGCCGAAAATTATAATATTTGGTCACCTCTCATTGAGTCACCTTGTTAAACAAACCTATGCAATAACTTCCTGGAAATTAGACCTCAATATCAAAGTACCTAAATTATAGCGTTCCGGTACGATGCCGTGTAGAAACCGAAGGGGTGTGGGATTAATAAAACTGCCATTCCCCTAACAGGTTAGCCCGCTACCATCTTAGACTGCATCATCACTTACCATCAGGTGTGATCGCAGTCAAGGGCTAGCTTGTAGTGGATAAAAAAAAAAAAAAAAACTTTCTACTACTACATACACTAACAAGCGAATTTCAATCAAATTGCTAGAGTAATTAAGTAATATGTAAATTAATGAAGGAACCAGAAGTTTAATTCGGTATAATCCGCGACAACAGGAAAATCTATGTGGTACAGTGTTTTTTTTTGGTGTATTTCTGTGGTGTGGTGAAAAAAAAACACTGTACCGCATAGATTTTCCTTCTGTCGCGGATTATAGGGAATTAAACTTCTGGTTCCTTCATTGTGATGGACTTCCACAAAGTAAGTAAGTAGTAACGCCTGCTTCTATCCAATATTTATGTACATTAATTGTTAATTAATTTGATATCTCTAAATTATTGTGTAACTTAAACTTATAATAGAATAAATTAGCGATAATATAAGCCGTTTCACCGTAAATCTTTAAAAGTAAGTGCTTTATTTGGATTCCCGTTGACTCTGGATTGACTATAACATAACATACACCACCACATCCACGATACCGAAAAAATACTTTAAAAGTAGACGCTTTATTTGGATTCCCGTTGAGACTCTGGATTGACTATAACATAACATACACCACCACATGCACGATACCGAAACAATAAACAATCTTTAAGTGTAGCATAAGAGTTAGTACAGACTGTGATCACAGACAGGTACAAAATTTCAAGAAATTCCTAGTTTTGCCCAAAAACCGAACAGCCCGTTCTTTGATACGCGTCGTACTGAACCACTGATGGACGTCGGGGATCTAACGTTCAACGGCTAACACGCAAGACGCTATTCATCGAAAAATTGCCCGTGACGTGATATGACGCAACTGGTGGTGTAAAGCATGTTGGCCATCGCAAACTGAGAGTAAATTTACCTCTATTGCAGAAATGAAACGCAAACATAACGATCTAGAAAGTACCTTTATCTGTCGCGTAAATTGCTAGGTATACTTATTTGTATTGATGTTTAATCAAGAGGCTTTAGCTGCAGAGTACAGATCCAGTAGACTTTGGTCACTGACTCATTTAACACGGAAGTAAATGAAAAGCATAGGAACTAGCAACACAGCACCTAGCAATATATAGCTTGCAATAGTTTGAGTTATGACGTAGGTAGAGTCTTCCCGACCGAATTTCGGACACTGCGGCCAAACCCCACAGAGATTAGTCAGTCTTAACTTCAGAGTAGTACCTAATAAGAATTACTTGACAGAAAATTGATTATTCGACTCAATACACACGGAAAAGCGAATCGGCTTATGGATATATCGGTATAGGGCAAAACGAACTAGAGGACACTTAAGTAAGATTAATAGATTACGTTTTAAAGAACTCAATCTAACATGAGAAAGGAGTGTCCCTATATTTCAACACCGTGCCTAACGAACCACGACAGCGGATAATCAAGCTAATTGCGAGGGAAGGGGGACAAGCAAATTAGCCATTACCATGCCACGTCACTGGCTTATTAACAGATTGTGGAATATAGGGTAGTTAGTAATTAGATTACAGTAATGGTAATTTCATGGGTTTTATTTAATTATCTGAACACGCCTATAATAGGGTTCTGTGGCTAGACTATTGAAATCCTGGAGACAGGGTTCTTTTTATCACAGAAAATTTAAAAGTACCCGCAGGAGTCAACGGTAAGATCGCTCTACTTGCCTCTAGACGCTCTATAGAAAAGGTCAAGAGCTTTACAAGTTGGAAAGAACAATATTTAGTACATTTTAAGTAGTAGGTAGTTGGGACCTAGTTGGATCTAATGGGCTTTTTGTGCGATTGTTAGGTGGGCCGAGCGACCTCGACGGTGGTCATCAATCACGCCAACACCGCTGACACCATCAGGTGATGGCGATCAGAAATCAGAAAATACGCAACACCAGCACCGTCGCCGGGCGTAAAGATAACATCGTAAATATTATAATGAACGTCGTGAAAATAAAACAGCCGATTTATATTGCGGTGGGCAGAGCTAAAGACAATAAAAAATAAAGTGACCTAATTCAAAAGTAGGCCCACAATTGTGGTGATGCAACACAATACAACCATTTTAAAGTCCCACAAACTTATCTGACCTGGTGACAGACGCTCTGTTGTCACATTAAGGCCCGGACTCCAGCAGAGCGGAGACGAGACGAGAGGAGAGGAGATGTGATTTAAACATCCAATAGAATTTCGTTATTCCCACATCACGTCTCCGCTCAGCTTCAGTGGATACCACTGAGCGGAGATGTATCATATTTGTATGGCGCAATCGATGCGTAGATGTGAGCTGTGGCTCGCAAGCTGGCGACGGCGCTCAGCGGGGACGAGAAGTGATGTGAGCCGAGCGCAGCGGAGACGAGAACGAGAAGAGATGTGAGCGGCGTGCTGTGAGCGGCGCCGCTAGTAACTACTATTACCTATTCTGTGCTGCTAGTTCCTGCCGCGTCACAGAAACCGCTGCTCGTTATTATGTTTAGCTAGTAGGGAATTTATATTTTCTGAATTATAATTTCTGAATTTATATGGTCTGGCCTTGTGGGAGGCTTCGGCTGTGGCTAGTTACCACCCTACGTAGGTACGACGCCGTATAAAAACCGATCAGGAGTATGCGTTTGATATCTGCCATGCCCCTAACAAGTTATCCCGCTACCATCTTAGACTACATCATCACTTATCATCGCAGATCGCAGTCAAGGGCTAACTTGTTGTGGATTAAAAAAAACTGAGTGTTTATCTCAACATCCAACATTCTGCGCACGCAGTTCAGTCCCGCTCTACCCAGCATACATCTCTGCTCTAGCCAGCACACATCTCTGCTCCAGTTTAGCCAGTATGCACCTCTGCACAGCTTCGGTGGATACACCCTAGCTGAAAAACATCTCTTCTCGTCTTCACTTGGGACTTCTCCGCGCATCTGGTGGCCATTGACAACTGCTGCCAACGGCCAAAGCAGTCGCAAGTCGCAACACTCGGACGGGTCCATATATGTGTGTACATAGAAGACTGCAGTTCACTATACAGTCTTCTTCAAGCTGTCCGTGAAAGGCTGGCCTAACCATAGTAACTACAATCAGTACAAAACTCTAGTTGTGAGAACCTGTTATTAGCTATAAGTTAAGCTATAAGACTATTTAGAATAATAATCTGTTGGTTTTCCTTAATATGGAAATGCATGCACTGGGTACTGCTGTTAGTCTTGCTCAGTAGCTTAATTGCATTTTTACCAAAAATATGAAATATGAAACTGGATTTTGTAAAATTTTTGTACATGATGCTTAGAGCAAAATGCGATCAACCATTTTTAACCTGATTTACTACCTAGGAATAAGTCCTGCAGTTGATCAGTTTTGGAAGTTATCAATTTATTTTATCTATATGGGCTTGCACTTAAATTGAATAACACTGGATGGTATGTGATCTTGGCCAGTAGATGCCTACTTACACTTTTATGTAAAAAGATTTGGTCTGTATACATAATATATTTATATATATGACCCATAGGTCATATTAATTATTATTATCTAGTTACCACCTTCACCATGTTGAATAAAAGGGTCTGGTATATGCCAGAGAAATATATTACAATTGTATTAACTTTCGATGCTCTCAAGCGTTAGGTAAGTACTTACAAGATAATTTTTATCACTAAGTTATCAAACATTGGCTGTTTTGTTTACCTATGC
The DNA here is from genome assembly GCA_923060345.2 of Erebia aethiops. Classification (NCBI taxonomy): domain Eukaryota; kingdom Metazoa; phylum Arthropoda; class Insecta; order Lepidoptera; family Nymphalidae; genus Erebia; species Erebia aethiops. The sequence goes on along the minus strand of OV281091.1, from coordinate 16,150,212 downwards.
CTAAAACCAATTGAAAGAGACAACATTATAGTTTACATAAAGCAGAAAGTATTGAACTGGTCCCAAATAGCTTTAAGTACAGTAATAGCCAACGAAAATTGCTAAAATTACTGCTTGGCTTATAGTCTCATATAATTTCATCCAGATTTTAGTTGAATGAAATCACGCAGTTTGTATAGTTACGTATGTGAATTAAGCAATTGCTGCCTTCACGGTTATGTTTTATTTTAAGAGATGACTGAATTTCCTAATAAAACACGTCATTATGTTTCAGATCAAAACAGGTTATGATAACACCAATAACAGTTTCACTTACCTAAGTCGTCCATAGTGATAAAACTGCTCCAACACTAAGTATTGAAGTATTCGGTACTTTTTCGACTAATCTCACATCAAAACAACAAAAAAAAGGAAGCGAACTCCCTGAAAACACTTATCAACACCAAAATATTAGACACGAAAATATTAGCCAAATAAAGATACAAGGCAAATTTTCCAAGTTGCCAAGTTGGCACTACTTATTTTATGTCATGTGCCGTCAAAGAATCTGAAAGAAAGTGTAAAAAATATTAATGGGTATATAAAATAATTATTAATAAACTAAAGTTGTTCATGAATAAAGACATTACTTTCGAATTCAATGAATACACATGAACTTTATTGATAGTAAAAAATGAAAACATAGTGTTAGGTGAACGCAGTTATAATAGAACCTTTGAAGTTTGTTGCAAGTCACTTGTTGACACTGTTGACATTTTGACCACCGACCAGAAAAAAAAGACATTGACATTGACATAATTTTGTAAATTAGTTCGTTGTCTCCAGGTTGTCTCTGTCTTGAGTGTCTGGTTAACTTGTCTCTGTTTCGGGTAAAAAATTGTTTCCCTTTCGCTTGCGTATCGCATTATCGATTTACTTCAATAGTTTTGCATTTTATGGTAGAATTTCACTTACAAAATGAGTACAAATACGGGCGAGCAGCTTACATTAGCGAGAGACATAAAAAGAGCTATTGAGCTCCTCGAAAAATTGCAGCAAAGTGGCGAAGTTCCTGCTACAAAACTAGCTGCTTTACAGAAGGTATTGCAAAGTGACTTCCTAAACGCTGTTAGGGAGGTTTACGAGCATGTTTACGAGACCGTAGACATCCAGGGCTCAGCTGATATTCGTGCTTCGGCGACTGCTAAAGCAACTGTGGCCGCATTTGCTGCAGCAGAAGGACACGCTCATCCTCGAGTGGTAGAGCTACCTAAAACGGAAGAAGGACTCGGATTCAACGTAATGGGCGGTAAAGAACAAAATTCTCCCATCTACATTTCTAGAATCATCCCCGGTGGAGTCGCCGATCGTCATGGCGGGTTAAAGCGTGGTGATCAGCTACTATCCGTTAATGGTGTATCCGTGGAAGGTGAGAACCACGAAAAGGCTGTGGAGTTGTTGAAACAGGCCGTTGGGTCTGTCAAGCTTGTGGTCCGATACACTCCTAAGGTGTTGGAGGAAATGGAAATGAGGTTTGACAAGCAAAGGACTGCTAGACGGCGACCAAATTATAATTAAATTCAAAATTTATATGCACATGTTACTACATGACCCATGCACTGGAGAAGCAGTATGAGTCCAAGATTTATGTCCCTCATTCCTATGAGAGAGGAAGCCTGCTGAGAGATTACTAACCAGGCAATTGTTTAATTATATGATGGTGTATTTTAACCTTTGACAGGCTGTAGCAGAGGCCAGATGGCAATTTGGTCCATACAAAATCAAAAGTAGCCTATTATATTATATTATCAATTATGAGTACATAAGGATATGATGAATAAGCAGATCCTAATTTACTAACAAAATGCTATCTACCTCTGTTTTTTTGACGACCTCTGTGGTGCAGTGTGTAGCGCTGTTGCCTTAACGTGTGGAGGCCCTGGGTTCGATTCCCGACAGGGCCAATTTGGGTATTTATAATTTTTGAATTTTCCCTGGTCTGGTCTGGTGGGAGGCTTCGGCCGTGGCTAGTTACCACCCACCGGCAAAGACGTGCCACCAAGCGATTTAGCATTCCGGTATGATGCCGTGTAGAAACCGAAGAAGTATGGGTTTAATATAACTGCCATGCCCCTAACAGGTTAGCCCGTTACCATCTTAGACTGCATCATCACTTACCATCAGGTGAGATCGCAGTCAAGGGCTAGCTTGTAGTGGATTAAAAAAAAAATCTAAACTAATATTATAAATGCGAAAGTTTGGATGGATGGATGTTTGTTACTCAATCATGCCAGAACGGCTCAGCAGATCTGGATGAAATTTGGCACAGAGATAGATTATATTCTGGAATAACACATGCTACTTTTTATCCCGGAAAATTAAAGAGTTCCCGCTGGAACCAAAGAACCTCAATCCACGCGGACGAAGTTGTGGGCATCAGCTAGTAACAAATAATATTATCTAAAATATTATATTTTATTTAAGAACTTAATTCTTAAATTGAAGGAGCCAAATATCTACAGACAGATAAAGGAAAAGTGGGAAAGGAAGGCCTTTGCCCCTAGAAACAGTGGCGTGCAGTTCATAGAGGCATAAAAGAACTGCTTACCTAAATGGAAATAAGTCAATGATCATTTTTCATCATGACAGTCAGTAAATAAGTATTCTGACTAACCAATGCCTACCCTAGCTTCCAACCCAGTGCACGCCACTGCCTAGAAATAATATTGTTGTTATTTATTATTGTTCCACTCCTAGGAGAACTAGCTGAAGTTCCATTTTGGGAACCAATCATAAACATCTTTTAATTTTATTGTACTTACGTGTACTTTTAAGTATCTTTGTGTAATTTATTTTTATCTTAGGACTTAAATTTTATTTATAGCTTCAAATTATTGTAATAATTATTTAGTCTTTTTACTTGATAAATGTGATAGAATTGTGTTATAGTACTTTTTAATTTTGTTGTTAAAAGTAAGGCAGTTATGAATTGTATTATTATCTAATGCATGCTATGTAAATAAGAATCAATTAATATAATAATTCCAGCACACATATTATTTGTATATTAAACCATGTTTAGTAGTATTGTAGAAAACTAGATTTTATTGCTAGATTTTGTTAGGTTTTTAGGAAAAAAAATAGGCAGAACCCTTTTAATATTATAACTACATTACATAAATATAAATTGTTAAAATGAAAGCCAGTTTTTTCTGCACTACCACTATCAGATTTTACGGGTTACCTCTATAACTATAATGTATTGTCTTTCTCTTGGGGCGAATCCCACACAGCTACGCATCCAGTGGCATATTGTGGGGCTTTGAACATAAGTATATTAGTTTGTATTCAAAATATGTACGGTACCACATTAACAACACCTCTCTGCCAGTGGAATTAGTATAGAGCTTTGTGCTGGGCGTGTCCCAGTGTGGGATTCGCCTTAGGCTAACCAACTAGCATAAATTTCTTGTTCATTATTGGTAAGGGTATGAAATAAAAGCTGTAATCTTTGATGACTTCATTATTATATTTATTTACAATCACATTGTATATAGTCAGTGAAGTTCTATTACAGTATATCAATTTTCATTTTGCTGGTTTCGAACCATGGCTAGATTCAGTTAACAATTAGAAATCGCTTGTGTAAATTTATTCAAATAGATTTCTTTTTTAATTCTATTGTCTTATAAGATCTCGGAACAATGGAGAAGTATACCAATTTTTTTTTAAATTTATTATGAAAATTAAGACAAATAAAACAAAAATATGAAAGAATCATTAAAATATCTCAACAAATGAAAAAGTTATGGAACTTTAAAGTTGCGCTTGCAAGACGGGAGACGTGATGTCATAATTCCCTATTAACCGACTTTATAAAGCCAAATAAAAGAAATAAATGGATTCAACGTGACTTAATTGAATTAAAAGCACTTAAGTGTGAAGATAATTTTGAAGTATTAAATCTCGGCTAGGTATTAAAACTCACTCACAAAATTTCTCACTCGAGTAAGATACAGCAATAAACTTTTAAATCGTCATATCTCAGTAATTTATTGATGGATTTGAAAAAAAAAAACTACTTATTTATTAGTTTTAATCTATATTTTACTCCTGTTATGTTAAATATGATATTCACAACATCATGAAACTTCTCCATTCTGTTTGTGTACACACATTGTACAAGAAGCAGTTTATGTGCATCTTTCTTTAAATTTATTCCATGCCTCTGGACTCTGGTGCTTCTTTACCATAAATATCATTCTTGGTAACAGACTTATTTTTAACAACAACTTATTTTTTCCACTATAATATTAAAGTGTTTACCATGAATCAAAACTACCAAATCTATAGTTGCTATCCTTTTTAGGTTTCTTAGTAGGTACTTCCTGGTTCTTAGTAGTTTTGTTAGTAGAAGCCAACTCTTGTAAATTGAGGTATTTGCCCACACCATCTCTGAACACTTTGAGCGGTTGTATGGAAGCTTTCTTAGGTTTGACGCCTGGGCCTTCTGCTTCAGCTTTCTTTTTTAACTCTTCGGCCCTCTCTGCAGCAAGCTGGAAGGAAGAAATTGATGATATCATTACATTATAGGATTAATATCAACTGTTAAGAAGAGACAATAGCAAGTTCCATTTATATGTTTTCTAGCTGATGCTGTAATAATCCACATGTTCTTCAAGTTTAATTTGATTCCTGCGAACTCCTTAATTTTCCGGGATAAAAAGTAGCCTATGTCACTCTCCAGGTCCTCAACTGCACCCATGCCAAAAATCACGTCGATCCGTTGCTCCGATGCGTGATTGAAGGACAAACCAACAAACAAACACACTTTCGCATTAATAATATTAGTATGATTGCAGTAAATCTATACTTGAGTTGTACTTTTTAACATTACTTAATGAGAATAAAGGTCTGTATATGGCCCCCAAAAAGAACAGCTGTTTTGAGGCAGCTCACTTTTTTTGCCTGGTGGGAGGCTTCGGCCGCGGCTAGTTATCACCCTACCGGCAAAGATGTGCCGCCAAGCGATTTAGCATTCCGGTACGATGCCGTGTAGAAACCGAATAGGGGTATGTGTTTAATATAACTGCCATGCCCCTAACAGGTTAGCCTGCTGCCATCTTAGACTGCATCATCACTTACCATCAGGTGAGATCGCAGTGTGTGACCCACAAAAGCATGGAATAGGGAAGATGTGAAGAAATCGGAGGTAGTCCTTTGCCCAGTCGTAAGTAACAGGCAAATTTAAGATTTTTTATTTAAATTCACTCACTTGTTCTTCTGCCTCGGCAAACGGATCAACGAACACCTGAGCGACCTCTATAACGATGTCGTGTATCGGCCTGTCCTTGTTATCGACCTCGATTTGCTCCATGGCGCCCAACGTGTCTAATCCCCCAACCAGTTTGCCAAATATTGTGTGCTTGCCGTCCAGTTGCTTGCACGAACGGAACGTGATGAAACTGGAATTATTGAGGACACACTTCTTACCCAGTTCTCCATGAAAATGTAAGATTCTTCCATTTTTTGTATATCAACAAAGATTTATCTCTCCTTTATACCTATATGTCCCACGACAAATCCATACTAATCAATACTTATAAATGAGAAAAAGTGTCTGTCTGTCCGTCTGCTACGCTTTCACGGCCCATCTGTTCTACCGATTTTGATGAAATTTGGTACCTAAAGGGATAGGGAAGGACATAGGCTACTTTTTATCCCGGAAAATTAAGGAGTTCCCCCGGGGATCAAAAAAACTTAAACCACATGGATGTCGCGGGTACAATTAAGTTTTAAAATTTTTTTAACTTTCGAAAATTTTGATTTTGAGTAGATAAAAAAAAATTGACCCTTGAAATATCTCTATGGGGGCAGGATTACTTTACTTTAGGTCGATCATATTTTGCAAATACTGAATACAGTAAAATATTATAACTTTATAATATTAGTACAAAATTACTTACAACTGTGAGCCATTGGTGTTGGGCCCAGAGTTGGCCATAGACAATACTCCCCGCCCAGTGTGGTGCAGGTTTGGCCGAATCTCGTCCTCAAACGGCTTCTTCCATATTGATTCACCCCCCAAGCCCGTGCCTGTAGGATCGCCGCCTTGGATCTACAAATTAACGTTTATAGGTCACAAAAGTGACAAAGTTGGGCTGATTCTGTATAACACAATCTCTAAACTAAACTAAAATGGCAGCTTTAAAACTAGTTCTGTCCCTTTCCGGATGAAGTATTATGAAAGGGTAAGCAATATTTGTAATGCTCTAATTTTAGTTTAGTTTAGAGATTGTGCACTACAGAATCAGCCCCAGTATGCGGTTTAAAATAACTGAAGTAAAGAAGTGAAAAAAGAAAGTAACTGAAGTAAGAAGTAGAGGTCTGTACAGAAATAACTGCTTGTTTTCGCAGTTTCTCTCAGCTACGTGATCAAATCAGAAGTAAGTTCTGAAGATGAACAAAGGGCGTACGCTAAAATTCGCGCGGGTGTGCGCTCCAGATGTGAATTATTGTAAAACTAGCTGATGCCCGCCGACTTTGTCCGCGTGGATTGAGGTCTTTTGGTTCCGCGGGAACTCCTTAATTTACCGGGATAAAAGTAGCCTATGTGCTATTCTAATAATAATCTATCCCTGTGCTGAATTTCATGCAGATCCGTTCAGCCGTTCTAGCGTGATTGAGTAACAAACATCCATACATCCATTCATCCAAACTTTCGCATTTATAATATTAGTATACATTGTATGTAAAAACCCGTCTTCATTTCTTTCAATTCATACTATTTTTCAATATAGTAGAGTATGTTATGTCTAAAGTAACCGATACACCTAAATGGGTTGCAAGGCTGAAGTGGCAATGAGTTGGGTACAAAGTCGGAAGAACTGATTGTCCCAAGGTGATGGAATGGCGACCCCGCACTAGAAATCGCAGTGTTTATAGACCTCTCACTATCGCTGGATCCAGATGGCGACTTGTTGGAAGTTCCTAAGAAGAGACCTTGTAAGGTCTGCAGGTGTTGGGGAATTTCCAGCGGAGGACGTTTATCGGCTTGCAAAACGACGTAAAGACGAAATACATCAAATTAATCAAATAAATATTATAAATGCGAAAGTTTGGATGGATGGATGTTTGTTACTCAATCACGCCCCAACGGCTTAACGGATCTAGATTAAATTTGGCACACACATAGATTATAGTCTGGGATAACACATAGGCTACATTTTATCCCGGAAAGCTAAGGAGTTCCCGCGGGAACCGAAAAACCTCAATCCACGCGGACGAAGTCGCGGGCATTAGCTAGTAGTGTATATTAACTCTTTGTCTAGTACACAACCTACCATAAAATTCCTGATAGACCTATGGAACTTCGTGCCGTTATAATATCCACTGAGGCAGTGCTTGATGAAGTTATCGCAGGCTTTTGGAGTCACATCACAGTATAGCTCCAAGTTCAGCTGGCCCAAGTTTGTCACCAGCCTCACGTAGCCTGTATTCAATGCAAGTTTAGTACCACACAAATTATTCTTACAAGATTTCTTTCTTTTTTTATTGACTACTGAGCACAAGTCTCCTCTCTGAATGAGAAGGGTTTAGCCATAGTCCATTAGAGATTGTGTGACTGTAATACAGAATTGGCCACAGTGAGGGTTAGCAGAGAGGGTTGACAGCATTAAAAATATTGCTAACCCTTTAATAGTGGATTGAGGTTTTTCGGTTCCATCCACGCGGACGAAGTCGCGGGCATTCGCTAGTACTTCTATACTAATACTATAAATGCGAAAGTTTGGACGTATGGATGGATGTTTGTTACTCAATCACGCCCCAATGGCTGAATGGATCTGAATGAAATTTGGCACAGAGATAGATTATAGTCTGGAATAACACAAGCTACTTTTTATCCAGGAAAATTAAAGAGTTCCCACAGGGTCCGAAAAACGTCAATCCACGCGGACGAAGTCGCGGGCATTAGCTAGTAATGTAATAACTAATATGTTATTATGTTCATACCTTTCTTTTTAACTCTTTCATATTTGACCTCATCCTCGCATATGATGGCAGCCTCGTGTATGGTCTCAGGCACCATAGCAGTTGAAGTAAAACTGGCCGCCACCATGCCTGTTGAGTAGTGTGCTGCATTGAACTTATCTGCAACCTGTATTAAAGAATGAATGAATGAATATTGTACTATTATTGTCTACATGGATAAAGATATTTTATTTCTGCGGGAACTCCCTAATTTTCCAGGATAAAAAAAGCATATATCCTTCTCCGGGATACAAACTATCCACATACCGAATTTCATCAAAATCGGTTGAAAAGATGGGACATGAAAGCATAAACAGACAGTCAGACACACTTTCGCATTTATAATATTAGTATGGATTGAGAACAAATAACATAACAGGTTTAGCAAAAAAAACTTTGAAAAAAATATGTACATTATACTATTTGGCAGGCTTATAACCTACCTACCTTGCAATCTCTTCCAGTCAACCAATGGTGGTCATTTTAAAATAGTTTTTTTCCCCTACTTGCTTGGAAATTGCTTCCTTATTGTAAGAAAATAACACATACAGGCTCTTTTCAGGCCTGTGACATTCAATTAGGTGAGTTAAGTCAACGCCATCTATTGGCAATGTAAAAAAGCTTCTTCTTCGCAAATTAGACAATAATAATAATAATTAGAAAAAAAACAATCACAGCCTTGTTTACTTATTTTATTTATAGTGAATGAAAGAATGTAAATAAATAAAATAAAAAATCAAAACAGCATTTCCATGGTAAAATAATATGACTAGATCTATTGATTACCTCTTTCTTAACTTCCTTAGCTTCAGGCGCCTTATATTCTTTTTCAAGCTCTTTAAGAATGTCTCTGGTTTCAGCTGACACAGTCTTTAGTCTTGCATGCGGATCTTTTCTTAGAGCTATTTCCTCTGTAAAATTAATTCTAAGTATTGGGAAAATCTTCATTTTATTTATTTTTTAAAATTATTATACAAAATTTATTATTTGAGTCCAACTGCAAATTGATTAAGATGCTTCCACCCACAGAGAGGCTTTGTAACCAATATACTAACGGCCATTGGTGTGTCACAGTTTGGGATTCACCTAAAACTAGTAACTGTGACTTGTGGCATTAGTATAACAGGAAGAAGGAATTACTTAATTAAATAAAAAATATTTAACATCCTTACTACATACCCTCAGTTTCCACTCTTAAATTATTCTTTATGTGATGGAATGTGGAAATATTAAATTTCCCCAAGTTATTTGGATCTTGTATTGTGATGATATCACTTCGCACAAATGGTGTATCATTGATAAGATCCTTCCAATTCTTTCCTTTAATATTGAGTTGTTCAATAGCTTCATAGCAGTAGACATTGCCACTTGTGCGTACTGCCACAATATGAGAGTTTTTCGTGAATGGTTTGAATAAGACAGGGCAGTGATAGTCTTCAGAGGCATTTTTGAAGAAGTTGAGTTTTATTAAACTTTTGATATCAATTTTCTGTAAGCATATAAAATTTAAGATATAAGTATAACACAGCTAAAATGATACCTGTGTCTTTTTGGATGTATACCTTAAACCCTCCTCATACCGAGAGAAGACCCAACCTCAGTAGCGGTTGAAATTTTAGTGATTATGAATTATTATTTACACTTACTTTTCCTGTAACAGGATTGATTTTAAACTTCTTCACAAAATCAATCAAAGCTTGTAATTCAAATACATTTCCGTCAGCGTCACAGTAAGGGTCGTCAAATGGTTGTAAACATAAGCAACAATGATCGTAGGGGAGTCTCTTAAACGATGTATCTTCCTCAACTGCTGTTCCTGATCTTTTCCCACCATATAACGTAGTCCATTCAGTGTAAGTAAGGTACCTGTTGATAGAAATTTAAGGTAAATCAATTAAAGGCTGGTAAAGCACACACTTTGATACATAATTGAGGTGTTATGGAGTGGTCAATCATAATATTTACATTTTATCCTTTTGGTGCTGACGTTTCCCCATTTTTGATTGTAATTATTAAGCTCAGACAATAATAGTGTTATAGTAAAGAATAATGATTTCTATCCTTTTTTTCTGGTTGGAAAATGTTCGTTTTTAAAAATAATCTTATAATCTGCTTCTTCTTCTTCTTATTTTAATTTTTTTTAAATCTGGTTTAACGTCAAAGTCAAACTGACCACAATTTTACATTTTTTTTTATTTAACTGGTTTAACGGCTCTGGATAACTGACCACAAATTGACTAAATGACCACAGAGACACTCAGTCCATTTTTTTTTACTTGTTCGGCTCTGGGTGCACGCTGTCCAAACCTATTAAAACTGATTAAAACAAAGAATTGTTGACTCATGCTGAATAGTGAATATCACTCTCGGAAAACGTGTACGTAAAATTACATAAATAGAAAAAAGAATCTAATTTATTTAAATTAATAATAATCCGAACTTGTTTTATCGAATTGGATCCAATTTCCAAGGCATCATGATGTTTGCGCCCAACCTATCTAATTTTGCAATTTTTAGTATGGCAATTTGCCGGTTTTTTAAAAACATGTCGGAAAGTGGTTGTGGGTTGTGAATTTCCGAAAAGAACTGTAAATTTACTAGCAATATTACCTCAAAATAGGCATATTAATTGGTAAAGAATAATTATATCTAAGCTTTATCTAGTCTCTGTAATTAAACGTAAAGATTGAACTTAAAAATCCTGTTTTTCTAAACGTGTGTGTTTGTGACTTTCAGTAAATTTTGCTAATGATGAAATGTGTTAGAGGAGGATCGAAGTTCTGAGATACTTTACTAAAACAACAAATAGCAAGTTTTGATTTTAATAAGGTATAAAACAGTTATGTAATATCTCCTCTGACGATCGAAATAATTGTCTTCATCTATGAGAAAGTAACGGGCTGCCTATTTGCGCTTTACAGTTCTTCGAAGCATCAAACACGGAGTTCCATTTACTTTATTCGTACAAACTGTACATAATCTGGATGTCTTCCTTAGCCTTCTGTTGATTACATATTGGGATACTTTTTGTAATAAAATCGAAACTCGGTGAACAAAAAAAAATTGTTTAGAATCGGATAACGCCAGCCCACAAGATGGCCGACTGTTATTCGTAAGGTATAAATACATTTTTTCCATTCAATATCTGTTTATGTGATTATTTGATTATGTTAACGAGTTTGTGTAAAGCTGTTTTGTCTATTTTAATTTAAATGCTGCTACAAAGTGTTTTTTTAAGTAAAGAGTTACGAAGTCTTTGTTCTAAAGGTATCGTGATGAATTTCACAAAAAAGTTTTTTTTTTTGCTGAATAATCTTTGTGTAGAGTGTATTCCAATCAAACCTATGAGTTTTCTTCGTCTGTTAATGTTTCCATGAATTGCTGTTTAGTTCACGCTAATCATTGTTTGCTGAGCAATGTGACATATCAGCTACCAATTTATTTTAGTTGTGTTTTCAAAAGGTGCTCAACCTTTACCTATTGATTTTATTTTTTTATTGAGTTGCAAGGCTTTGTTGTGAGTATAAAATATAGCAAGATCAGTGTCTGTGAAGCCTCTTTCCCATAAATTATATTTTGGCTAGTCATTGTATTATTTTTTTGAGTGCTCATCAAGAGATTACATAAATTATAACCTTTTTATACTTTAGAGGGAGACCTTATTTACTTACACCTTACACCACAATAATTTAATGTTAAAGCAGACTATAAGCTCTTTATAATGCTGTTCAAAATTTTACTATGCTTTTGACTCTCAGAAGTATCTTGTCCACAACATTGGTGATTTTAATGTGTACTGTCAATTATACTGATCATAAACCCTCAATGAATTTTGATCACGCAAGCTACTGATTGGTGGAATAATTTTGCACACTTAAATAATTATTCACTGTAGCATGTTTATTCTTAGCTAGAAAGATGGGCAGAGCAATACAGATAAAGGCATATTTGAAATTTCATAAACAAATGACTATATGAATGATAATATGTACCTACTATTGCTCAACCAACTTAAATAACAAGTTTGAATTCCTAAAAAAATTAAATATTAGGGTAGTAGTATTTTGTTAGATAACCAAAAAGCTGTCTTAAGACAGTGAGACTCGCTCATAACATAGTGTTTCGTCAACCAGCCCAGTGGAAGAAACTTATTCATTTCACTTTAATAAGCATTGCTTCAGAAACTATTTATAATTTATGTAATATCAATTAACAATCACCTGTTCATGAGCTTCTTGCAGCTTATTAACAATTATTAGCTGTTAGTTTTAGTGCCTGCATGTGTTTATATGATTCATTTTAGATAATGTCCGGTGCGTCTAGTTCAGGGAGCGGCACAGGACGAGGCAGGGGAAACATAGAGAATAAACCAGATACAAAAGAAAACAAACCAAATCCAAAAATGTCTAAAGCACTTGGCACGTCAGCTAAACGTATCCAGAAGGAGCTTGCGGAGATCACATTAGACCCTCCCCCAAATTGCAGTGCAGGACCTAAGGGTGATAATCTGTATGAGTGGGTGTCAACAATACTTGGTCCACCTGGTTCGGTGTATGAGGGTGGAGTATTCTTCTTAGATATACACTTTTCACCAGAATACCCTTTCAAACCTCCTAAGGTAATTCAATTCACTAAATTACTTATCCTAACAAAAGTTAGCAATTGTGACTCATTGTCAGTTGGCCTTTGTTTTAAACTTTAATGAAACATTTATAACTTACTCAATAATTTCCTGAGAATCTTTAAAATCTTTTGTGTCAAAAATCTATCTTTAATAGATAAATCAATAAGCTAGCAAGCAAGCAAGTAGTCTTGGGCCTAGTCAGTCACCACTTTGTTTACGAAGAGACAGAAAAACTTTTAATAATAGTTAAATAATTCTCATACACACACACATACACACACACACACACATTACACACATATAATAAAAACTTTGTATGCAGGTCTTCCCTATTAAGTTTTATTTTAATTTTAATTTTAGATAACAGTTATGGATATCTGTAACCTAGCTGTTTCGGAGGTGGGCATTGACGGCTGAAACGCAGTTTATACTTTTTTAGCCGTCATTGTTCTTAGAAATAAGTACAAATGTTACAGTTTACAGAAATAAATAAATTTCATTTCATTTCAATTTCACCACTGAGAGCGCTCAATAATTTAGTTCATAATCCAATGGCGAACTAGTTCGCTTAGATTAGTTCATTGGTTCTTTTTTTAAATAATTTAGTAAAAACAGTAATAAAAAAAGAAACATTTATGATTATTGCAAGTTCTGTTTATTTTTATTTAAAAAGTTCAAAGTATTACATGAAAAGTTCACATGTCTATTTATGTAACATAAGATTTAATTAATATTGAAAAAATAAAATAATTTATATTAATAATTAGTCAACAACTAGTCTCGTTCCTAGTATAATACCTAATCATATTACAATACTAGAAAAGTACAAATTTTACAATTATCTGTCGATGTCTAGTAAAGCGGATGCTAAAAAAAATATGAAAAGAATTAAGAGCGACATCATTGATGAACTAGTTCGCATAGTTCACCTAAAGAAGCGCTCTTCCCACCTAGGTCGTTCGCGAACTACCCAAGACTACAAGCAAGCTATTTATGTACTAGATAATGCCCATGACTACATTAGTGTGGATTTGCGTTTCGCAAATCCTGTGGAATTCCTTTAATTTTCTGTGATAAAAAGTAGCCCAAGTCCTACACCGGGTTGCATCCTATCTCTATACCAAATTCTGATAAAATTGGTTGAACAAGTGGGCTATGATAACTAGCAGACAGACACATTTTCGCAGTTATAATATTAGCATTGATTTTACAGATATCAGATATGTTTTCACAAATTCTGTTTTTGTTTGTTTGTTTTCTAATCAACTTTAAAAAATGAGAAGATCCCTAACTGTCACATATTATATAAGAATTTATATTTACATGATATTATGTTCCAGGTAACATTCCGAACTAGGATATACCACTGTAACATCAACAGTCAGGGTGTGATATGTCTGGATATACTCAAAGACAACTGGTCACCCGCGCTGACCATCTCAAAGGTCTTACTGTCTATATGCTCACTCTTGACTGATTGTAATCCAGGTAAATATCATATTCTATTTAAACATGATTTAAATCTGGTTTCAGAAATTATTAGAGAATAATAAAAAATTACAGGCTTTGCAAGAACAAATTTATTTAATTGAATTTAATTAATTTAATTTAACACACTCATGGGGAGCTTCCCGCTGGGGAAGTTTTCCCTGCACGCCAATTTCTCCTTAAACTAATCTGCTCATAGTCTATCGACTGATCGCACAATAAAGCCCATACAAAAAAAAATTAATTAATTGTGTTATTTAATTTACATGCTTTAAAAACAATGCAGAACTCTCAGGCATGTAGGTTTCCTCACAGTGTGTTCCTGTACTGTTGAAGCAAGTAATATATAATTATTAATAATATTGCATCCATCCGTTATATTTAATTTCTTAAATTGCATCTTTTTCTAAGATAACTCCTGAAAGTTGCACTTGCCCAGGGATCCCTGAACACTCAAATAGGAAGTCCGACCTATAAAACAACTAGGTCTAATCTACACTGAATAATAAAATATACTTACATTCACTAGATGATCCCCAGGACTTTGTTCGCGTTGACTAAGTTTTTCGATTTCCACGGGAACTCCACAATTTTCCGGGATAAAAAGTACACCTATTGTCCTTCCCCAGAATACAACCTATCTCTGTACCAAATTTCATAACAGGTGAACCTTGAATGCGTAGCAGACAGACAGACACACTTTCGCATTTATAATATTAAGTATGGATTAACTTATTTCATATTTGTCTTTCCAGCTGACCCTCTAGTGGGTAGCATCGCAACACAGTATCTCCAAAACAGGGAAGAACATGACCGCATCGCCCGCCTCTGGACCAAACGCTATGCAACATGATTTCTCTGTGCAAAGCCAATGTCACACTCAACACCATTCTGTTTCCAATCCATCCCGTTCATGTTAATGTAAGCTAACACTTGTATACTGCGGTTGAACCTATGCACTTTTGGCTATGTTAATAAAAAAATATATAAATGTTGAATAAAGCTTTTTTCTGAAAAGTAATTCAAATTCCAATGATATTTTTTTCAAATTCAAAAGTTGTTTTGTTCAAATAAACCTTTAGAAGGGATTCTGCCACTGGTTTAGAATGCTTGATTCTAGTTATCCAAGAATTCTAATACATACATTTAGGGATAATATGGG
The DNA here is from genome assembly GCA_923060345.2 of Erebia aethiops. NCBI lineage: Eukaryota > Metazoa > Arthropoda > Insecta > Lepidoptera > Nymphalidae > Erebia > Erebia aethiops. Next base: position 16,134,928 of record OV281091.1, on the reverse strand, counting down.
ATAAGGGAGTAATATAAATAATTGGATTAATTCCTTTATTGTGAGTGAATTAAAAAAACGAACTATGCAAATGGCATGCTTTCATTTCATTGCTGGAATTATACGAGACGGCTGCAGTTAAAAGTGTTCATAGGCAAGAAACAACAAAATATGAGTCAACCAATAATTATTACTATTTTTATTATTTAATAAATAAATTGAATTTAGAATTAATCTGTAATAGTATGTCATTATTAGTTCCTAAAAAAATTCAATGTGTCAAGAATTCTCAAACAACAAAATATTTGTTCTGATTGAACAGATATATAATATTTTTGGATTATTAATGACGACAGATTATTTCATGGGGAGATTTTAAAAAAAAAGTTTTAACTGTTACTATGATACTATTATATCTCATATTATTCTGTCACTTGTTAAAAAACAACCATTTAAAGTGTCGTCAAGAGTGCATATTTTTAACTGGGCTTGTCAATATTTAGTTGCAATTAATGTGAATTTCTTTAATGCTTGAAGAACAACTATTATAATAATTTGGGCGATGTTTTTTTAGTTATAAAATTTTTCTGTTGATGTTTCTCGCCGGGTTATAGAAACGCGGCGATAGGTTATTGTAAGGTGGGTCCAAACCTAGGACATAACATGTTATAATGTTATATAACATTTTTGTGCTCACAGTGTGAACTTAACTCGTTTTTGGCATGTTATATTACATTGTTATATTGCCGAATTTGGGCAGACTTGTATTATCCCAATGTTATATAACTGTCAAATAGTGGACGTGTTATATAACAAGATGTTTAACATGTTACATAATCCGGACTCACCCTAATATTAAACATACAATTTTATCAATGTAGGTTAAAAGTGATTTGAGTCAATTTTCTGCCACAATAATAATTGTTGTGTTGATCTCAAACACTTTACAAAATATGCTGGTACTAACTTTTAGGTGTTCAAAAATAAACAAAATTTAATTTTACAGCATCCTTTATCTTTCTAATTTAGTAAGAAAGTTTGGTCCTACCATCCCAATAGAGTTAGTTTAGTATAGAGGTAACCTATCCTATAACACATAACTCTTGATAGTCACAAATGATGTGCATTGAAGTAATCTCATCTCATTGAAAACATTTCTTGGAATCTGATAACTTCACATTACTATGAAGATGATTTTTCATGTCTTATTTATTTATTTATTTAAATCTTTATTGCACACAAGTAAAAGGACATGAAAAAGACAATAAAATTACAACTAGGACAGCACAGTATGCAAAGGCGGTCTTATCGCCAAAGGCGATCGGCGATCTTACCATTTTTATCAAACATCAATTACAATTTCTTTATTACAAAAAACACAAAATAAGTACAAATAGATAGTACGATATTTAAGTTGCAGGGCATTACCAATATAATGCACAACTTAGGCTGAAAACATACTAAATGCAAGCTTACCACACAATGCAATGTGTTAAATCCATTAATTCTTCCACTACCGGATTTTTATTCTACTAAATGCTTAGAGCCATCCTTTATTGCAGTGGTAGTGCACTTACCAGAAAGTGGTATGGCAGTTTTATTAAACTCATACTTGGTTTCTAGTTTCTACATGGGTTTTGACATATCTAAATATTTTATCTCATTCTTACTAGATTGGAAGTAAAGAGGTGTATGTAACTTGATATAGTTTATATTTGTAATGCATAAAACTGTCACTATTTAGGTATCATTCGTATATCGGAAATTGTAGTATGGCCAATGGTTAATTTGTTTTTTGACGGTTATTTACATGAATGATCTCTAAATGCATAAAAGAATAAGTGCTTAAGCGGATTTCAATAGACGCGTCTACTTTATTCTTTATAAATGAATGTATATGTATCTATTTATAATATAGGGTGTTTTTCTGAGAGTGGTCAGTGAATCGATAAATAATTTATCGAATATACGAATTTGATACTTACTACAATACAGAAATGTATAACTGTTCAAATATGTCAAATCAATATTATCAATTGGTCTTACCGTTACCCCCAGTTTTGTAAGCATTATGAAGTCTCACAATCAGTGTTGCAAGGTGCGAATCCTACGACTGCTTTAAAAAAAGTGAACCGTAATTCGTGGGTATATAAAGTTGAGTTTACCTGGTCTATGTTTTTGAGGTGTAAAAAAAGAACACAAATGACAATTAATTTGAAGAACACTATGAAAACTAAGTGTGTACTGTAGGTTTCAATAACGTGCTATTTTGACAGAAAATCGTAATCATTTACGTTTGACAAACAGATAAGGGCTTTGAAGTTCTCAAATAATTACGAAATAATTATATTTTCTGAAACAATCTGACCTCAATTTTATTGAATGAAGTGCGAGACTTCATAGTACTATGATTACACTTATCCAGATATATTTGAATATGGGGGGCAAAAGCATCTATAGCAGGGTGTGCTAATTGCATGTGATTGGTTTGTATAGAGATGTGATCTTGACGGTTAGTTATACAAGGTATTGAATAAACTCGACTGCCAATGAAATGTCCCTCATTTGTTTACACAGCTCCATAGGCGATTATTTTGTTGCACTCTTAATAAAATAACGATTGAATAAAATTAATCCTAGACAACCAACTGAAAAGAGAACTTTCCAATCTAGTGTTTAAACCACCTTTTTTCTTTAGCAATAAGGTCTTAAATTAAAATAGATTTTCTTCAATCCCCGACAGTTGATGATTTTCGATTGTAATCGTTTGTCAAAAAAATAATTCGACCTTTTTAAGGAGTTCATAGATCATAGATATCATAGAGTTCGTAGATAGCACATCAAAAGGCAAGTATGAACTCCTTAAACAGTTCGAGTAAATACGTTTTAAACTGTCAAATGATAACGATTCGCTTAGACAATTGGGCCTCCGATCTTTGCTTTAGTAAGGGTGTGTTCAAGATAAATGTTTTTTTATGTTTGTCAGTACAAAAGGATTTTTGAATCTAAATTTCGACCCTTAGTTATTAATAATTAATCAATAAATCTTATTTATTATTAGAATTGCATTATGATCGAAATAAAAATTATTTGTATAAAAAAATTACAAGTTGGATCTTTATTTATGTAAATCATTGTTTTTACTAAATCAAAGTGTTTGTGTATCACTAAAGCTCATGAAATGCGGTTGTTAACACATACTAGGCTCAAGACATATAAACGCAGAGACGAAACGAAGAACGCGTCTTTTCTAAAAAATACTTTATCTGCAATATGCAATGTGAGGAGTAAAATCAAAAAGAAGGACGAATAAGAGTGGATTTTATTCCATACTAAATAAGTATATTATTATGTTCATAAATACAGTCATATCTAAACTAATATTATAAAGAGGAAAGATTTGTTTGTTTGTGATGAATAAACTCAAAAAACTACTCAACCGATTTTAAAAATTCTTTCACCTGTAGAAAGCTACATTATCAGAGAGTAACATAGTTATTTTCAAAAAAATTAGAGATCTTTACTAAAATTACATTAATGTGAACTAAGTCGGAAAAAATCGGAATCGGAAAAAGTCCGCGATAGCATATATCTATCTATCTTTTAAGGTTGACCTACAATAACCATTTTTATGATTTTTAAATTTGGTATTTAAACCAATGCTTTACTTGCGAAGGTGTTTTACCGACATAGTATTAATCCTTATAAAAATAAATATGTTATTCATCTCAAGTATCTAATTAAGATAAAAATTGTCCTTTACATCATGGCGGGCTGGCGGCTGTGGCAGGTGTGGTGAGGACGGGGCGTATTCTCACAATGTAATATTAAAATGTATAACCTGCCCACTGCCCACTGGCTATATTGGGTATAGACTATTAGGATTATTAGTGCTACCCGTGCGAAGCCGGGGCAGATCGCTAGTTTATAATATAATCTTGACTCAGGCCTGAACCATACGATTCGCATTTTGTCTATAGATTCTAGCTATATATTTCATGTATGAAGATTCAATAGACAAATTGTGAATCGATGGTGATGGTTGTTATTCAGAGTTCAGACATTAATGCTGAGTTCTATAGAGCGTACTTTGACTTGGCTCAGACTTTACTTAAGACGTTAGACGCTCAGACGTTAAAACGGGATGGACTTATGTGAGTAACATAAATCTGTCTCGTTTTAACCATGTCTTAAGTCTAGGCAAAGTCAAAGTTCGCTCTATAGATCTCTCCCTAAAATTCAGATTGTAGAAAAGACGTAACTATGACTTTCGACTGTGCGCCAATATGTTTTGTACTTTATGCTTTGGTGTCTGTTTTTGTTGTATTAATTTGAAACATATTGTTTCTTACATTATTTGATTAAATCAAACAATAGTTCGATATCGTTCAATAGTTTTTCTATTCTTGATGCAAAGCATTTAACTTTGTTTAATGAAACATTACTAGTTTCCCTATGCATAAAGGTTCTAGTCGTTTATGGAATGTCTTGTTCCTACGTGAATATTAAACCCAGACAACCAAAAGTGAATTCAACACAATATTTGGTACTTATAACCTTAAACCATTTAAACCAGAGGTTTTGTTTTAATAAACTGTCGAATTTGTGATTTAGTTAATGTTTTGGTCCATATTTAGATAGTCTAATTAATTATTTAAATTTCTAAAAAGAACTACTGTATATTTCGATTGTTAAACTCCTATAAAATGAATTAGTTTTCTTATTTGTATATTTTAAGGCACATTTTTGTTGATCAATACGAATTCAGGAAGATTTTAATAACGTTAATCTGTGTCAACTGTTTAATTTCATTGTTCGAAATACAGCTGCGAGTCAGTTAGAAAATCAAAGAATCAGATTTTAATGAATTTGGTACAGAGAGACTACTTTATTCCGGAAACTCGAAGCGGTCCTACGGGATTATAAAAAAACACGGATGAAGTAACGGGCACAATTTATTCGTATTATATGTAAAGATATTTTATCGACCAATGAAAATGTGTCTTTTGGAGTGCAATTGCTATACAATATATCACACGATATAACAGACCAGTGGCAATTTTTTCATAATGTAATATGTCTTCGCCAAGTATAGTATTTTATATTATAAAACTTATTTATTTTTATAGTGCTTGTGAAATGTGAACCGACTAATAGTTTCGAATTCAATGACAGTTATTTGATTTAGTATCGAGTGACTTGACAATATTCATGAAATCGAAATAGCAGTGATGTGGGTATTAATAAAATTGAAACATGATTTATGAAATTCGACATATCAAAGTGCATCGGTTCATAGTAATGGTCAATCTGGGTGGTGATACGGAGTTTGTTTGCGCGACTTGTTGTGCCAAACCTCACTCGGCACTAGTGGCTTCCGCTCCGACTTAAGCCTGTTGCACACACAACGCGCTACGGAACACGTCTAAGGTGGCTCCAAGTTATTCAAGGAATTGCGTGTCGCATATAACAAGTCGTATTTAAATTGTGCCAATAAAGGAACGAAACGAAACGGCGCTTATCATTCCGTCTTACTACAGTAACTGGTCGATTACGGAAGAGCTGCATCAAACATTACTCGAATCTCAATTGTTGTGATTGACTGAATTCATGGTTTTGCTGTAGTGGTTAAAAGTCCTTTGATTGGCTGGCTATCTCACACTATTAGCTAAACAGTTGCAGGAAGAATACCATAAATTCAGCGAATAACCATAATAATTGTGACTAACATTGATTAATACAGCTTAGCTGAAATCGACTAACATATATAGTTTGTTACCTAGTGATAGGGAATTATTATTATCAATGCTACCATTTTATTCGTTTCTTCATTGGCACGAGTTAACACCGTTCCGCCCGCGTTGTGTGTGTTCTAGCCTTTACTCTACGTCTTTCTAAAAATATTCCGTTTAGGGTGTAAACAGTTATTAGAGCGTAAGTTATTTTATTGTTTAGGTATTGTATAATGTATGTCTTAACCCTAGTTATTAAAGTATAAAAAAATACTTAGCTGTGTAATACTAGTGTATGTCGCGCGTATATTGATGTATTTGGTGATGCCAATGTGAGAAATTAGAAATTAAATAATTTCATCATTGAAAATGGTGCTGTGAGATTCAAATGCTTGCGACATACAAAATGATTTATGAAAGAGTATGAATACCGCACCGCGGTCCTGTTTCTCTGTGACATTCAGATCGGATCTTGAATGCCTGATTTTATGTGGCCAATTCTGTTTACTTATGCAATCTCTAAACTAGATTTAGAGCTGTCATTTTAGACATTTTTAGACAGCTCTAAATCTAGTGTTCACTGTTCCCTTTCCGCAGGGAGTATTCTGAAAGGAATATCAATATAAATAAGAGCTGTTTTAATATTTTAGTTAATGATTCATAAACTTAAGTTATGACTTTTCCACCAACCAGTGAGGAATTTTGACAGTTTTTTCATACAAAAAGCAACAAAACGTCAGCTGAACTTGAATGGGATTTTGCCGCGTTTAAAATCTGCCCTTAACGTCAAACTACTGAGGGTATATTCAGATGGATCACATCACGACGGAAAAATGTCACCAGACGAAAAGCGACTGGAACTACCTACGAAAATATACAATTTCATGCCAGGCAACAATTTTGTCGCTGAGAAGTGCCATTGAATGTCACAGTGTATAGAGGCCCCGTATTCGTGACTGGGATATATTTTGTGGATGTGATTTTTTAAATTATTTTATACTGTGACTCGAAATATGTTGCTTGCGAGACAACAGCTGTATTGTGACTGCTCGACGCGACTGATGTTCCTCAAAACTCGATGTTCATAATGTGAACCCTTGTAATCATCCTTTGTTAAAATTTATATCATGGTATAAAATAGGAAAATAAAAATGTGTGTATCTAGAACACTAACTGCTGTTTTATTGATCCGTTATAAATATTTATTTACTACTAGATCGCGACTACGCCCACGTGGATTTAGTTTTTTTTATGAATGTTATGGGATCTGTAGCAGCCTCTATCTAGAACTCTTCAGGTCGACGGGGACAGAAAGGAATTTTTATTCATGTTTGTCCCCAAATACAAATTCGGGGACCACCGCCATTTTATTTTCCTGTTCCTGAGACAGAAAACACCATGTTTTTTTAGGTAGGATCAAAATATATTCCTACCTCTAGGTATAAGAAGGCCAACATGGCTGGACGAAACTGTGCGGGTAGTGGATTCTATTTCGAAATGAATTCGAAAAAATGTGTAAAAACATAAAATACTCGCCATAAGTCATTTGACTAGTCGTAGTAAAACTACTGGGCCGATTTTGACGCGGTTTGTATTACACGGCTATTATCTTAGAACAGGTTAAGTAGGTATGTTATAACATGAAACATTATTAAAGAAAAACACGATTTCACCATAATATACAGATTTATTAGAAATGTAAATATAAATACTACAAGAAACACTTCGAAAAGTACTAATACCATAGAACCGTAGATTGACAGGTTGCCGCTTACATACCGGGCTAAAGGTTGTCACCCATTGACTTTTACTTTACTCTCAGCACAGTAAGTTTAATTTCGTGTGTAAAGACAAGTGTACGAATTATTCAGCCTTACCAATTAAGAAGTTTAAGGTAAATTCACTTGACGATTAAAAATAGCTGAAGTATAAAAGTGATTTTTGAATTAAAAACATTGTCGTTTTCATAAGTACGTTAAATATAATATGTAAGTATAGTAAAGAGTGTAAAAGGGACTCCGATCGTTAAAGTTTTGGTAAGACTGATTTCAGTTCAAAAAAAGAATTAGTGTGGCCTGGTTTGTATGCGGCGTTGAAGCAAAAATACAGTTGACAAAAATCTCATCTCTAAATAATTTAATGACAATTAGGTATTACGCTTACATAGCACTTTGCACCGTATCAAAATAATACGAAGGCAAATGTGCACCGGTCTAAATAGACGATTATAAATAGGGTATACTATTCGACAAAATATCCTAAACTCTATAGATTTCAATAGGAAAAGTGCATGTGGTAAATGATTTTGGCGTTTTTGTAACCATTCTATTCGAAAAATCAGTCTTCTAGGCTGAGCACACCTTATGTGATCTGTGTTGTGTAATAATTGTGCCTTCACGCTTCTACAAGTGCTGCCAACTTTCCGAACTTCGTTTTTGTAAATCTATGTTACCCTAAAGATCACCACTGACTCATGCCGCACCGCGAACACTTCAGTAGTTCGCCATATAGTTTTCTGTATATTTAATATTTATCAATGTATGCGGACAAAACACATATAAATATACATGCGGGCAAAAGAGCTGCCTGCATGTAGTTTTACATTTTACTTGTCCTTTATTTACTGACTCAAAGCAGTATTTTTTCTAGATTGAATAAAGCACTTTTTAAAAGTATTTGGTGCGCTAGTTGGTTAGAAGTCAGTGACGACCTTTATACTTGGACAGTTTAGGGTGCATCCACACTGAAGTTACTTTTTGTGGCTCAACGATTGCAAGTGTTAGAGAAAATAACGTAATTTGAGTTATTGTTGGGGTGTATACGCGATGAGCGACTTACAACCGCATAGAGTTAATTAACGTTATCATGTTTGCTCCACAAAAATATCTTCATTGTGGATGGTGCATTCGGAAATTATCCCTGTCCCATAGAAATCTAGCCGTTAGCAATAATATCTCACGCTGGATGTATTATGAATTAAATCTATACAATTATATGAGAGAATCTATAATATAGTAAATATGACAATTAATTTGTAATGTGAGAAATATATTTCTATATTATGTCTATATTATTATAATTATTAAAAAATAAATTGAACTATCATTATAATGGACGAAATAAAAACAAATTCGAATATGGATGAGGATCTATAGTAAAAAAAATTAACAAAATATAGTAATTATCGACTTTCGCTTAAAAATATAATTAACTCACGAGCAAAAATATCGACAGCTCATTTTCTGTATCACTAAAGTAAAACTTGCATGAAATTTTTGTTCTAATTTTAAAAAACTACTAAGTTTTACGTAATAACACTATAATATGTTGTTCTATTATTCACAGTTCGGAATAATAATATGTGTCGATATTTTGGCTCGCGAGTGTACAACATAAAAATAAATCATATGCTAACTTAAACACATGCAATTTGTGATGTTTTGACGAGTTTACACGGTCTCGTATTGGCTGCGGATGGAGCGAGCGAGACAGCACGCGAATATTACGCCGAGAAGCTGAAACAAAAAATAAATATTAAAAATATAATTCTACACAATTTTGCAATTCTACACAAATTAGCTAGTGGGGCTGATCCTGTAATGCACAATCTCTAAACTAAACTAAAATTATTTTTCTTTTCTAATACTTCCTACGGAAAGGGACAGTACTAGATTTAAAGCTGCCATTTTAGTTTAGTTAAGAGATTGTGTTATACAGATACAGAATCAGCCCCAGTTTTATTTTATTTTTAGCTTGCCTGTGACTTGGACCAATTCAAATTCAGAAGAATTTCGGCTGAACTGTTATATTAAAAAGTTGCTGAGGATGCTCTATTTTATTTTGTCGACGTCGGCTTTGTTGGCCCCCACTTCCCGACCGTACTTCCGTTTGCGTGTTCAATAGCTAACTCTCGAACTCGTGTTTAATATAAGGAACTGGTCCTCAAATCGCGCACGGGATTTATCGCGCGAGCGTTTATTTCCGTGTTCAATAGAAGGCAGTATTTGCCTTGACGTTTAATTTTTTATCTATACTTCTATACTAATATTACAAATACGGAAGTGTGGATGGATGATTGTTACTCAATCACATCCGAACGGCTAAATGGATCTGGATGAAGTTTGGCACAGAGATAGATTATAGTCTGGAATAACACATAGACTACTTTTATCCCGGAAAATTGAAGACTTCAGGTTGGCCAGGATCTCGCCCAGCCCTTCTGGTGCAGAGTGGGCGAGGTGGCGGTGCAGGCAACAACTTTGTTAACGCATACATCCCGACTAGGCAGATACAATGATGCTTCTATTTTATCCCCCCCCCCCCCCCCCACAGTTAAATTTAGCTAGTTACCTGAACAAAGGCGATGCCCAACCCAACTCCGCCAAGCAGCAGCGACAGAGCCTTCAGGTTGGCCAGGATCTCGCCCAGGCAGCCCTTCTGGTGCAGAGTTGGCGAGGTCTCTGTGCAGGCGGCGACGGTTTTGTCGGCGGTCACTTCGCGCGCGGCGCAGCACGAGGCCGGTATGGGCATGGAGTTGTTCTTCCAGTCGCCGGGGCCGGTGATGCCGCAGCATTGCAACTGGTTGGGTGAATAATAGATATTTTAAAACTACCCTCAAAATAGGAGTACGATTGCGAATGCTGTGATGTTCATTTTGCTACATTTTCGGGTTATTTTATCGCTACAGCATGACAATTACAATGATCTCGAGAAAATTAAATACTGGAAAAGTAACTGCTTGAAATATAGGGCAGTGAGCGTTGAAGCTGAAGCACAGGCCCACCTTAGTTCAGCTTAAAGAAATACTAATAATATAAATGGGAAAGTTTAACGGGATGGATGTATGTTTGTTACTCAATCACGCCAGAACGGCTTGACTGATGTGGATGAAATTTGGCACAAAGATAGATTATAGTCTGGAATAACTTATAACACAAGGCTACTTTTTTCCCGGAAAATAAAACAGGTCCCGCGGGAACCAAAAAATCTCTCAAACCATGCAGACGAAGTTCTGGGCATCAGCTAGTTTGAAAAATAAATAAAATAGCAACTGGAAATTTATGTAAGTACTTACACTTACAAGAAAGTTGCCAGCGTTTAATTACTATGCAAGCAACGAGATTGCAGCCGTGGCCCGTGGGCATAGAGGTGTGATTCCGTAGCCTACTACAGGCATCAGCAGAAGGCGACGTGTCGCTGCGACACTGCTGGTTCCTACGTATTTGATATTTCTATGGCAGTGGCGAAAGGATTTTATAGAAATACATAGGAACCAGTACAGTTGTGGCAACACGTCGCCTGCTGTTGCTGCCTGGCAATATGTCTCCACGGCTGCGATGCTGAACAGTGGTGTCTATAGGCTTTTTTTATTTTATTTATTTGGCAACCAAATCTATGATAACATTTTGAACTTATCATAATCCTAGAGGGTCGCCCTACATGATTAAGGTTCTTAGGGAAATAAGAATAGGCACGCAAATTAATACCACAGATTAATGATAAGCAATACCTAGTATAAGTGGAGCGAACAATATATCCTACTAACTTAATTTTTTTTTAAAAATGAATTGTGGCAATCTGGAATCAAATATATCTATATCAGCTAATTTATCAATTTCATTATACAACCATTTAAATATTATGAGATCATAACTTCAAGAGTAAAGGTTTTTGTTAGCTATACTCACGTCAGTCTGTATGATGTCGAAGTTCTTCTGAATGTTGGGGTCGTCGTAGTGCTTGAGCGAGTCGTTGAGCGAGCGCATCATGGACGTCTCCAGATCCTGGTGCTTCATGTAGCCCGCGATGCCCACCGCCAGTTCCGCGATGAAGATCAGCAGCAGAAACACCGAGAACTGGAAATAGAGACGTGTTTATTTATTTAATTAGAAGTACTCGACTGCCATCTCACCTAAACCATTGTAGCAGGCTTAGCTAGCTGTTAAGGGGGCAGTTATATTAAACGTTTGGCTGGTTACCACCCTGCCGGCAAAGACGTGCGTCTTTGTCGGTAGGGTGGTAACGAGTCACGGCTGAAGCCTACCACTAGACCAGATGAGATTTCCAAACTCACGCCGGGGATATTATAAAAGGGCGCTGTTTTTCAAATACGGCGGTTTGATGTCCAACCAAATTGTAATACGGTTGAAGGAACGTCCGTCGTCCGTCCTAGCCGTATTGTAAATAAGCTGATTTTACGATTTGCCTGTGACATGGCCGCAATGTTATAGCCTAGGTTTAAAATACTGCGATACGTGACGAGCAGCACTAGTTAGGCGACAAGGTAGTCTATAGACAAGGCGACCGCGGCGCGCAACTCCGACAATTTCATTTAATTGGGTCAACATTGTACACCAAATATATCTTTATTAAGGCTAACGTAGACTTAACCCGGAATTTACAGTTCAGGATAACGAAATATAAGTAAATTAATTTGTTTGTATAAATTCGAAGTCAATCTTCAGTGACGATTGTCCGGTGATTCTATAAGTTATTGTAATCAGTGTATTATTAGATATTATTAGACATTGATATATTTTTTGTCCCCTTTTTCGTATTTCAATTTTCAATAAAAATAAATAATTAAAATCCTGGTCTATAGCTTATTCTGTCAACAAGCTATAGAGACCCGTGACATACGGACGGAGTGAGAACCTCCGTTTTGCCCTTTGGTTTACACCAGGTTTACACATTCTTACGCGTTTGGAAAATCCGCTGAGTCATGAAAATGTAGCACGTTTTGGTGTTTGCAAAGTTGGATTGTTGGACGTCAGGGTATGAGGTATCACTCCTTTGAGTTTTGATTCGTCAAACATCGGTAAACAAAGGCTTGAAGCCTGCAGAAGACCCGGTTGGCGTGAAGCGGCTTCTTAGGACAGGACAGAGGGCTTATTAAGCATTATTATTTTAATATTTTTTACGCTCTTGTTTCAGAATTATCATCCTTATTTTAGGGACGTCAAGGCATGTCATATAAAATTACAATTTTGAAATAATACTGCTTTAAGCTATGGTATTTGCCCCACAGAACGGCATCTTCGAGTGTTGGAGGCAAGCACGGCCCAAAGATGCTCTTTGGATCACAGAGTCAAGAGATCAATCTCTTTTGTATACTTTTTAATTTTTTATCGTACAACTTACTTATGCTTTAAAAAAAAGATACGCGTCGAATTGAGAACCTCCTTCTTTTTTTCTAAGTCGGTTAAAAATACCTAGACAGAGATGGCCGCATTTAAACAGCTGTTCTTTGTATAGGGGTCGTTGCTCCTTTGAGTTCTTTCAGGTCCATGCTCCTTTGTAGGTTAATAGGTGTGAGGTATTTTATTGTCTTAGGCTGGGAAAAGTCTACTTTATAGTAATTTTAATAGCGGTGAATATCAACTTTACGCACAAATGGTTTGTAATTTATATGTTTACCTATAAGACATTATGGCGGAAAGTCGGTCCTATTCAATTGTCATGAACGCATTATACTTATTAAGTATTTCCTGACCTACATGACCTGTTATTTAAGCAAGAAAGGTGACTATAACTGGCATAAAATTGCCATCAATATTAAACATTGGAAGTCGTTGCGGTCAATATTGCCATAACAAGTCGTCCGTTGCAGTTTATTAGCATAATACGAGCGTGTTGCTCTTAATGTTACGTAATTATTTATGCGTTGTGCAAGTCCCACTACTGGCAAGTAATTAAATTAACATTTACGTTAATATTGGTGCCAGGTGACAACATACCTTATTAACGGTTAAGATTAGAGCTCAAAGGAAAGGAGAATTCGGAAATTATTGCAGTACTCCGATCCGATCTTTTACGGATAGAAGTAAAGTACGCGTTTAAAAAAAAGGACTAAACATTTAAAAGAAAAAGGTGACTGACTGATCTATCAACGCACAGATCAAACCACTGAACGCAGACATCCGCTAAGAAAGGATTTTCGAAAATTCAACTCCCAAGCGGGTAAAATAGAGGTTTGAAGTTTGTGTAGTCCACGCGGAATCGCGGGCATAAGCTAGTTTATTACTGAATAGGCCCAAAGGTTAACTACCACTGGCGGAATGAAGGCTGTGGATAGATACTTTTATAAAGTGGGTGTTTACGAATAAAGTTAACTAATTAACTTTCATAAATGTATATCTAATTAATAGATTTACAGTTATGAAAGTCAAGTTATAAGCGATTTTCATTGACTTTGATTGCATAATAATTAAGCAATCAAACTCAATGAAAATCGTAGACACGCTCTAAAAAGTAGAAACGGATATATATCTGTTTTCTGTGGTCTAGAAATGAATATAAAATTACACGGGCTCAAAGGTTTACATGTCCTATACCTTATTCATTTTTATTAATAGACTAGCTGTACTCGACATGCGTTGAAATGCCACGTAAAGAAAAAAAAAACATTTATAGATAGATTTTATGGGCCAGGAAACCTCGCGGGCGTCCCCAGAACACTTTACCAAAGTTTCATCACAATCTGATCGCATGATTTCGGAACGCATAGAGGACAAAACAAACATTGATTTTTATTTATATACTTAGAAGATATATATATATATATATATATATATATAAGTATATATATAAGAAATAAGAATTTATCCATCTATATAAGTTAGTCTCTTTTCTTGAAGGTATAAAATATATTTTCAAATAACCGTAAAGGGCAAAAATTTACCTTTTCAAAACCATTGGGGACTTAACATTGCGTCAATGACATGAATCATATCGGACAGCATAATATAATGAGTCATGCGGTACGACACAATTTACCTACCTACTTTTTACTAACAAAGCAATCCATACTTCTTTCAAGGCAAGAATCTTGACAAAATTTTACACAGAGATAGCTTGCATGATGCATCCCACGGAGAACAAATGAATTTTATTATCCCGGAAAAAGAATACCCATGGGCTTTTCAAAGCCTGGATCTCTTCCAGGCTACCTAGGAGATCTTAGTCTTACTAATGCATATTATAAATTTGAAAGTTTGTATGTCTATTAATGTAATCCTCGGATATGTGGATGTCCGCCAGTTTGACAGGAACTGAATAAGAGTAGATTGAACCTGGACCATTACATTTAATAATAAAAAAATGTTGTAATTAGATATGAATGGATAGTTACATATAACATGAAAGACAAATTAAACAATCCAAGGTTAAAGTTATTCTATATCAATAATTATGTTTGCAATACGTAGTACGTTCCGGTGCATGTTTATAGCAACAAGTAGGTACCTACCTACCTGTGTACTGTAGGTGTTTACCTACCACCTATGTACCTGATAGAGTTGTAAATTGTAACATTCTTATCATGTGGACATAGTGTGCACTAGCGTGGAAGTTCTCCATAATCTGGTCTGTATCTGTACGTTGTAATTAAGATGATAATCATTAATTATACAGTTAGCGTCACGTAATAAGACTCGGGACTTCTGGAACTACCAAATAACATCGCAATTTGTACCTAATTGCTAGGTACAACAATAAAAAATCCTGCATCTTTGAAATTTGAATTTCATATCGTTATCAAGGCAGAATGACCTCTCCCTTATTTACCAACATAACAGTACCTGATAGTCACTTAATCGATCTGTTTGTTGATACATGGACTTTTTTCATACCTTTAGACATATAAATATATTTATACATATAATAATATACCTATAGTATATTTATTAGTAATATAATAAATGCAACAAGTCTATCGTTTGTTACCATTTCACCTGTCTTTTTATTTCTATATATTTTAGCAGGTAGATTATTGACTCTACAACACACAAGTATAATTACCTACCATGTTAAAACTGGTAATTTAATGAGTAATAATTTAATAAAAACAAAAATAATCCTAATCTTATTATTAAACAAATCATGTCGCTGTGGAATGGTGCCAAGTATGCTACCACTAGCGTTTCCCCAACGAATTGTTAATGCTGACTCCTATAATATATTTTTAACATAAATAAATCCGCCGTTTCTTCACGATGTTGCTAAGCCGATTCTTTCCGAGGAAACAATGCATTGGATCCATTGGCTTTTATTTTTAAATTTGTTTGTTGACTTTGAACAATGTATAAAAATTGCTAGTGCACAATCAATAATAGGCATGATGACTGATTTTGAAAAATGGTCAGATTATGTTCGGAAGTATCTACTATTTCGAAAAAATATCTTATTTCAGCAGAAAAATAAGGTTTGGTAGATGAAATTGGCATTTGAAATTTAAATTTTAAAATTCACGCCAAAACGTTCGGCGGTGTCATGGCGTCGTTTGTGACGTCACTAGTATTTTACCAAGGTACTCTGTGCCGTGTGCAAGCAATAGTGTGATTGTCAAAGCTCGAAAATAATTGTGACGTCATTGTCGCTTCATTGGTGTTTTAACTAATATGGCGGATTGCTGTATTTTATAGTTTTATTTTATCAAAATAAATAGCCATCTTACTCGAAATAGGAAAAACAATGTTTTTTATAATCCATGAATCCAATTTTATTAGATAAATTTATAATTTCATTGATTCTTTGTTACTGTCATCATGCCTATTGGCGAATTTCGTTCAAACCAATTGCATCGCAAAATTAAGTGTACGAGATGGATCATTTTTTTATGGAATCAGATAAAGCTAAATACACAGGAGTCCAATGCGCTAGAGTCAATTGACCGCGGCCAGTGTGACCAGACCCCCGTGACCTTTGACACGCTTCTGTCGTCTCATCGTATAAACGGTCACTTCCTTTCCGTTTCATTTGACGTTAATAGGCCCATTCTATGTGTATGTAGCGGTGATAACTTAGGCACCTGGTAGACAGTCCACCAATCAATGATCTCGATCCAGCAGGACGACCGCGTATCTTTTGCATCAATCATTGATACATCGCAATCGCCTCTGATTGGCTGAATTTATGGTATTCTTGCTGCGTCAATGGATTTCGTCCAATAGTGGAAGAGTGTTAACCAATCGGAGGTGATTGCGATGTATCAATGATTGATGCAAAAGATACGCGGTCGCCCTGCAGATTGATCGTGTTGAGTGGATTGACAGTCAACCCATTCTGCAAATGATCAATCAGATTGACCGTGTCAGATTGACGTGACGCACGGACAGTTTTACTTATGTGCGTTTATAATAATATATCACTTGCTTTTATTAGTACCACACCATCGCCAAGTATTATTTCAAAATGTCACATTCCTTGACACTTGATTATGGATTATAAATTATAAAACACGTAAGTCAACAATATTAAAACAATACGGCTTAAACGATGGTAGTATGGCCCCCTGTGAAGGAAAACATCGTGAGAAAATCCCAGGCCGAAAGTTTTCTTTTTTAAAATCCACCTGATGGTAAGTGATGATGCAGTCTAAGATGGTAGCGGGATAACCTGTTAGGGGCATGGCAGTTTTATTAAACCCATACCCCTTCGGTTTCTACGCTACGCAAACGCTAAATCGCTTGGCGGCACGTCTTTGCCGGTAGGGTGGTAACTAGCCACGGCCGAAGCCTCCCACCAGACCAGACCAGGGAAAATTCAGAAATTATAAATTCCCAAAATTGACCCTGCCGGAGATCGAAACCAGGACCTCCGCACGTTAAGGCAACAGCGCTACACAATGCGCCACGGAGGTCGTCAAACGGAGGTCGGAGGTGTGTCATGTGTGCGAAGTTCAACCCGCACTTGGCATTGTGATGGACACAACCAGTCAAACACTTCTCAGTCTGAGAAGAGACTCTAGCATCTCTAGCTCAGTACCTATTTAGCGAGATAGGTTGGAGTGATGCTGACGATGACGTGGTATGGATGTTTTGTTCCGAGAAGTCGGGCAGCCCTAGTAGTTTAGTACCACACTTTTACTATTATAGGGTTTAGAAGTTGCCACCATAACTAGTGTACTTTGATATCCCGCGGTTAGAAAGACGGAAACCTTAATAATTAAGCTTAACTAATCGGATATCCTCAATGCATGGCGGTTTCAGTGAGACATATCACATAGTCATTTGAATTATGCTTGACGAAGTAATTTCAAGGTTATTTTCATTGTTATACTTATTTGCTTGCATTGATTTTATGGTTATTGCTAATGTATGCTTAACAAGTACAAGACATTACGTCAGCCTAATCCTCCAACCTATTTTAATAAATAACTTAAGTAGTACGAAAATACCTAGTTAGTATCTAACTATAACTATTAGTTACAATCTTTGAAATTGCGATCGCGGCGCGGCGTGAGGAAAATAATCGACTTAAACTTTGTGTCAAGCAAGGACATTGCAAACCATTATGCAAGGTCTTGAGAAAATTTCATTATTAAAATGGAACTGTAAAACGGGCCAATGCAATGTGTATGAGCCTTAATTTTGTCAAAATATTACAGCGGATTATCCCTAGAATATTTTTAAGCCTGATGATTTATATACCTACTAGCGATCCGCCCCGGCTTCGCACGGGTAGCACTAATAATCCTAATATATACCTACCCAATATAGCCAGTGGGCAGTGGGCAGGTTACATTTTAATATTACATTGTAAGAGTACGCCCCGTCCTCATTATTTCTATGATATCTCATAAGCTATTCATGCTAAATTAAATGGTGTAAAGGACTATTTTTATCTTAGTTAAATACTTGAGATGATTAATATATTTATTTTGATAAGGATTAATACTATGTCGGTAAAAACACCTTCGCAAGTAAAGCATTGGTTTAGACCGTAGCGAAAAAATTCTAAGTCTATGGTTTAGACCAAATTTGAAAATCATTAAAATGGTTATTGTGAGTCAACCTTAAAAGATAGATATGTATATGCTACCGCGGACTATTTTTTAGAACTTTTTAAGAGGAACAATTTCACCATACATTGTTTTCGTGTAACTATAACTATTTACGCAGCGGACGCCGCGTAAGCTCTCAGAAGAGACGATTTTTTCCGACTTAGTTCACATTATTGCAATTTTTGGTAAGGATCTCTAATTTTTTTGAAAATAAAATATAGCCTATGTTACTCAGTGATAATGTAGCTTTCTAATAATAATTTAAGAATTATTAAAATCGGTCCAGTACTTTTTGAGTTTATTCGTTACATACAAAAATACAAATCTTTCCTCTTTATAATATTATATAGTGTAGATCTAAAATCTACATTAAAATCATCTACCTACTATTTTGTACCCAGTTGTACCTAAACCTAACCATATCTGTCCTCTGTCTGGAATGGAATACAATGAACATAGCATTTATATCTGTTTTCCGTTGTGATATAGTTAACTGATAACAGCTGAATAGTAAACAAATACGCATTGCCTCCCTATGCTCCATTTAAACATCACATATAGATTTTAAACTTTGCGAATGTATGTAATATCCATGATAATACTATAATTTGGTTTCATCGAGCTGATCTGATGGCGGAACCAGGAGGTGGTTAGTGGAACTCTTCAATGATTAATACTGGTAAGCCCCTCATGGCATAGCCCATAGAGTTTGGGCTCATTTGGTTTGTTTATGAGTCGAATTCATCACAAATAGTGACGAGTCCCCGAAGTGCTGATGATGGAACCGGGTAGTAGATAGAGGCACTCCCCAATGATTACTAGTAAACTCCTCACGTTTGGGCTCATTTGGTTTATTTTGACGTTACTACTTCAACAACTATGCACGAAGAAGATTAACTAAGTTAATAGTGATAAAACGAGATGTTTTGAGTACGGTACCGCAACTTCGAGAGGTGTAGACTAGTGCAAGATAGTAGGAAAAATAAAAATAATCCGGCGGTCCCGGGTTCGATCTCCGGCAGGGTCAATTTGGGAATTTATAATTTCTGAATTTTCCCTGGTCTGGCCTGGTGGGAGGCTTCGGCTGTGGCTAGTTACCACCCTACCGGCAAAGACGTGCCGCCAAGCGATTTAGCGTTCCGGTACGATGTCGTGTAGAAACCAAAAAGGGTATGGGTTTAATATAATTGCCATGCCCCTAACAGGTTAGCCCGCTACCATCTTAGACTGCATCATCACTTACCATCAGGTGTGATCGCAGTCAAGGGCTAGCTTGTAGTTGATAAAAAAAAGGGCTTTATATGGAAAAACACGAAAGTACTGCTGAATAAACAATAATATTTTGTTAATTAGGTATGTTGGTTAGCTAATCACGATAAATTAACGTTAAATTGCATTCGAAGGCCAACATTAATGAAATACATTAGAGTTTAGACTATTAAAAGATTTTTTTTTAAACCTAATAATGGATTTGTTCACTGAGAGTTTACAATGGATACCTACAAACAAGCCACATAGATATGAATTACAGAGTAAGTAAGTATGAAGTAGTATGTACAAAGATAAATACCAATAATAATAAATTAATTAATAATTACTTTGATAATTAAGTTATAGGTAGGTACTAAATACGTTGATCTTGATAGATGACTTCTTATTACTATGAAGATTTACCGCTTTCAGAAATCAATCGCCAAACAAACAAAACCAAAAAATCGTACCCAGGACTTCCCAAAGGCTCACACTGCACCAGTGAGGTTACAGAAGTCATAGTAATTATTATTGTTACTATCAGCCAAAGAAAGTAAACAAGTATTGGAATGTCACGCAGTATGATATATCATTTGTTGTTTACTCGACAACATTAATAAAAACATTGAGATAAAACCAGTCCTACTTGCACATTATACCTACATTTTATTAAAAAGTGAAAGCTGACCTACAATTTTTTTTCTTAATTTTATCTTCAATTTTAGTACGTACATTTATTTATTTATTTATTTATTTATAAGCCTGTATCGGACAATAAAATATTTTTTTGGACAGTAATTGTTATTATTCTATTCCTATTTGCTAGTCCGTGTGCCCTTTGGCAAAAGCCTCCTCCAATCCTTTCCAATGACTCCTATTAGTTGCTCGTCTCGTCCATGTTCTTCCTGCTATAGCCTCGATTTCGTCTTGCCATCTCTTATTTTGTCGCCCCTTCCTCCTCTTTCCCTCTCTAGGGTACCAAACAGTGACCGCTTTGCTCCATTTATCCTCACCCCGTATGGTGTGGCCAGACCATCGCCATTTAAGCAGCTTTACCTTAAGCGTTACATCTTGGGTTCGAGTAACTTTCCTTATGTTGGCATGAGGTGTTTTGTCCAATTTACGCTTACCCAACATGCTTCTTTCCATGCTTCGCTGGCAGGTTCGGAGTTTAGATAAATGAGACTTGGTGAGTGCCCATGTTTGGCATCCGTATGTTAGTATGGGGAGGATACAGGTGTTGAACAGTTTTCCTTTCACTATTGCACTCATTTTGGGATCTTTCATTATTTCCTTGAATGACCAATATTGTTTCCAGGCGTTAGCTATTCTTGTATCAATTTCTTTGGTTGTTATTTTCGTTGTTGTGATCAGTTGGCCAAGGTACATGTATTCATTCACATACTCAATTTTGCTATTATTTACTGTTATTGTTTCTTCCTTTCTATTTGTCATGACTTTAGTTTTGAGTATGTTCATTTTTAAACCGACTTTCGTACTATGGTCATCTAGATCTGCTAGCATTTCTTGTAATTCTTGTGAAGTCTTAGCAAAGAGAATAATGTCATCAGCGAACCTTAAATTTGTTAAATATTCTCCATTTATTTTAAGACCATGGTACTTCCACTCTATTTGTCTGAATACTTCTTCTAACACTGCGGTAAAAAGCTTAGGTGACAGCGGGTCTCCTTGACGTACACCTCGTTCTATGTTTATCCTTTCCCCTTCTCTTTCCAATTTTACTGTTGCTGTGCTTCCAGTGTAAATATTTTTTATTATTCTTATATATTTACCTTCTACGCCTTGTTTTTTTAATGCGTTCCATATTTTGTCGTGTTCCAAAGAGTCAAAGGCCTTATAGTAGTCTACAAAGCAGCAGTAAAAAGGCAGACCATATTCCTCATATTTTTCCAGCACCTGTTTGACAACGTGAACGTGGTCGACAACTGAATATTTGCTTCTAAATCCAGCTTGTTCTCTAGGCTGGTTTTCATCCAAAACCTTTTCTTTAGTACGTACATTGTATATATTAAATATGTAACCAGTTTTCTTGGAGACTACCTTGGTGCCCACTAATTTGTCAAAGTCAAAGTAAATTTATTCAAATTCAAAATTGGTACCTACAGAGTTCACTTTTTAAAAGTTGATTTTACAAAGTAGGTCACACTGGTAGGTAGTAAGTGGGTTGGTAGGAGTGTTGGTGATAATTAACAATGACTTCTTTAAACTAAAACTACGAGGGTTTCAAACGCGCCCTAGTCTGAGAAGAGCCCACAACAAACTCAGCGCGGATTCTGATGCTGAGATCTATAGAGCACACTTTGACATAGCTCAAACTTTACTTAGAGTTATAACAAGATGGACTTATGTGAGTTACATAAATCTGTCTTGTTTTAACCATGTCTTAAGTCTAAGCAAAGTCAAAGTTCGGTCTATAGAGACTGGAATCCAGAGCCGTTAAACCAGTTAATAAAATAAAAAATATATTGGTCTATAGATCTCAGCATGAGTCTGTGAGGATATTTTTAATAAATCTACTCTTTAGAGGGAACTCCTTCATTTTGCAGAATAAAAAACTCTCTATTAAGCCCATGACTTTGCATGGATTTAGTTTTTAAAAATCTATGGGAACTCTTCAAACTACTTTTTCAGTCACTGTCAAATATCATTTAATGCTTAATCTGCTAAAAGATAATATACACAATGATTAAAAGTAAGGATTTTAGTATGGATATGGCTAAGACTTACAGTGACAATCATGCAGTGGTTCTCTTTCACGGCACCGCAGCATCCGAAGAAGGCCACCACAAACACAATCAAGCCCACAATGATCAGGATCACAGGTGCCGATGTGTAGAAGCTTTCGTCCGTAAGGTCTACATAGGGATGTGCATTTATCTCAGATTTGGCGCCCACTACCAGGATTATCAGACCAGTTATCTGCAACAAATAAATCAGTATTTCATACATTATGTTTGAAAAAAAGTTGCTGTTTTGACTAGTTGTTAAATATCCAATTAGTGATTTCTTCTCCTTGGTGAGGCAGCTATGCAGGGCTCCTGGAGACTCAGACTAGTATTACTTTAACTCAGGAATTCCCAAACTATTTTGGGTAAGAGACTCCTATTCTAAAATTAACTGATACCTTAGACCCCATAGCCAAATTACTTTAAAAATCCTATCTCTAGTTTTTTCCTATTGATACAAAATTTACAACTACAATTACAAATTTAAAAACTTTGCGGTTGGTAAGTGAGTAAATTTGATATCATTTTTCATCAAAATTTAACAAAATACCTAAATAGACATAATATTCAGTAAATAGCAAGAGTAATAATTATTAATTATTAATACAAATGACATAAAAATACTTGAGTAGGTAATTACTTTTTGAAAAAAACATTAAAATAGGGGTCGATTTTTACACCTTGTCGACCCCCAAAATCTGTTTTTGTTTATGTTGACCCCTGGGAAACCGGAATCGACCACTTTGGGAATCCCTGCTTTCACCAATGGGGATATACCTATTGATGCCCTGCCAGGACTTGGACTGGCAGATAGTAGTGACCACCACAAGACCAAAGGCAAATTAGATCCTATAATTACTATGTATTGCGTTTGGTAATTTTTTCAACTGGTTTAAATTAACTTATTGTGCAAATAAACAATTACTGATTACATTTTATATTTGAGGATATTAATATGATTTATGCATGAGTCATTGTAAACCAAAGTAGGTGCCTAGTTAAACCCTGAATATTGATAAAAGTAATTCCGCAAAATATTACAATAATTTACTTAGAACTTAAATGACATTATAAGTTTGCAACAATAGGTATTTCGATTTAAGCAATGTTATGCAATCACACCTTGTTTTTATTAAAAAATTCACGGGTAATCTGCATATCTGTTTTAGTGCAAGTTTAATAACACGTTTCAAGTTTTATAAATGTGAAAGGACAACCCAAAGAATTTGTGTAGCTATATAGGTAGATAATACCTAGTTACTTCCCGACGGACCAGCTTAAAAAAAATAGCCTTGTAGGTTTAATGAAAAATACTCACGGCAAACAAAAGATTGAAGGAAAATAGAAGGTATTTCACACACGACATCCCTGCACCGATAGCCATTTTTTTAAATGTTTCTTTTATTTTTCTTTAGAATTTTTACCTGAAACAACAAAGTAAAATGCTGATAAGTACTTATGTTTAAATATCGAACAGAATTATTCCTTTCGCTGCGCACTAAGCATAAGCAAGTCAAAGGCAAAACATCGATTTGTTGGAAAACTTTTCGCACGAATATCACCATTAAAAATATTCTAATCACCTGTAAACTTGCAAAGCAACGAAAATACGTTAAATATCAAACTGACCTATCAAATGCTTAAGAGAAATAAGAGCTTACCGCCAAATTTAATCTTTTATCTTTCTTTAAAAAAATCAACCAACACCTGCGGAACAGAGCACTGCGAAGTGCGATCCACAGAACACTTATACTCCTACTTATACTCCTAGCGGAGAAGAACGCCAACTTCATACAAAAAACGTGGTTACAAAGTTGGACTACTAGCGGCGCTTGTGGGCCCCTTTGGTAACTTCATCGTGGCGCGAAGTTTGAATTTTGTTTGTAAATGGCGCGAAGTTTGAATTTTATTTCTAAAAACAGGAAATTAATAAATTCGAGCTCCTTCCAAAATAAATCACCAATTTATATTATTTAAATAGTTTTTGAAAATAATATAAATTGGCAATTTATTTTGGAAGGAAGCTCGCGCTAGGGACAGAAATTAAAACTAAAGCTTTTATGTTTGCAGCTTTATTCAAATCAGACATCATATTATTATTATGATTTATAATAAGTACATAATATTCGTATTATTGATATTAATTATTTTATTTGTGGTTGATGCAGCTTATCTCTTAGACATCCTCTTCCTATCATCCAACAGATTATACTTGTTTATTTTGGTACAGTAATATTATCTATTGATTAACAAAACCACTACATTACGAACCAAGAATTATTCTTATGATTAATAATGATAAAGATGTAATGAAGTATAAAAGATTTGGAGATAGTGACGCCGACCCCAAAAATACAAAGGAAAATTTTGTTAGGGCAATCGTTATTATGGCTAATACAGAATCACAAGACGAGGAGAAACCACAATTTTACAATTATAATTTTTTCCTTTGTTTATGCAGAATAACATACTTTATACTAATATTATAAATACGAAAGTGTGTTTGTTTGTTAGTTTCGCCTTCAATCCGCCGCAACCAAGCAACGGATTGACGTGATTTTTTGCATGGGTATGATTTAGGACTGTGAGAGGGATATAGCCTATTTTTATCCCTGAAAATTAACGAGTTGAATTAAAAAAAAACTTAACCACGCGGACGAAGTTGCGGGCATCACAATTTAAACATAAACTTAACATTTGTTAATGTGGCCAATTCTGTATAACACAATCTCTAAACAAAATGAAAATGACACCTCTTAATCTAGTTCTGTCCCTTTCCGCAGGGAGAATTATGAAAAGTATTGCTTTTTAAAGCATTCATTTTATTTTAGAGATTTTGTACAACAGAATCAGCCCCATTGTAGCTTAAAGCACACATGATTTTTTATCTTACTCTCAATCCCCACCGACTGTCCAATCACCAACCTATTGGTTTGTTAAAAGTCTCAGCAAGTGCAATAGAACATAAAAATGTACAAAGACACCATCAGTATGAACCATTAGTAGGGATTAAGAGAATTATAAATAATCATGTGTGCTTCAATATATTAATTTTCTTGTGCAGGCTTTTTTTTTTTTTTTTTTTTTTCCTGTAGGAGGGGAAAATCCTCATGGACATCCGACTCCGAATCGGATAGTGCCGGACTCCTACCGGCTAAAAACCCCTCCTTTCTCCAAGCAGTGATGTCCCCGCCTTGAAGGCCTACCATTACTGCCTCAGCTTGCCTCATCCTCTTCCATCCCTTTCATCCTTCTCCTTTTCTTTTTTCATTACATCTTCAATAAATTCTGGGACTACAGCCCAGTTTCTTTTTATCTGCAGCATTATACATATGATACTCTCCACTCTGAATTTGCCTCCTAGGTCATCAATCACTTTTTCATTTTTTCTTTTTTCCTCAAACTGAGGGCAATGAGGGCGTGTGCTCAGCATCATCAATTGGATGTATGCAGTACATACATTTACTACTATCCCTTTTCCTTATGCGCTCTGTATATTGCATAAAAACCCCATGCCCCGTGAAGCACTGTGTCATATGGAAAGTCAGTGTTCCATGTTTTCTGGATACCCAGGTCTTTATGTCCCCAATGAGTCTGTGCGTCCATCTCCCATTCGTGGACTTGTCCCGTTGTTCCTGCCATCTAGCAAGTTTCCTTTCACGAATGGATCTTCTTTCTTCTGGCAGCTTAAGTCCATAGCTTTCTGATCTTTCCCTAGCCTGAAGATGAGCTGGAATTAAGTTCGCCAGTACAAGGGCAGCATCGGTGGATGTTGTGATAAGTACAGCAGGTCGCGCCTTAGCGCCATTGCACGCTGGGTGCTCAATACTTTCTTCCTGTGTATGTACTTCCTTTTCCATGGCAGTTACCCATATTGGAGCCGCATACGTAACTGTAGACTGCGTTGCTAGGGCTAAAGTCGTTCTCTTCCCTGAGTCAGGTCCACGTGTATTGGGTAATATTGCGGAGAGTGCTTTCATAGTTTTTCGAAGTGAGGGCTTCGGTCTGATGTACATATTTCTGAGATATTTTTTTTACCTCTTTTAAGCTTGGAGTCTGCATTTAAGCTGTCAAACAACTGGTCAATTTTGTTGAGTAAGTTGACAGTGGCAAGAGCTTCTTTTGGTAATTCTCCTGTAAGAATAGACAAGTGCTTTTAAAACATGAAATTTGTTACTTACAATAATATTATAATGTTTTTATGAATCTACTTGCATATAAATTTCATGGCAATGCCAATATCCATACTGTGACAAATGCGAAAGTGTGTCTGTCTGTCTGCTAAGTGCTACACTTATATGGCCCAATTTTTCAACTGATTTTGATGAGTATAGATATAAGTTGTATCCTGGAGAAGGACATAAGACTTCTTTTTGTCCCAGAAAATTAAGGAGTTTAAAAAAACACATCCATGCAGACATAGTCGCGGACATCATCTAGTTATGAATATTTTCAACATAATATATACCTTGGGCAATTTTTGCAATACATTCCAGCAGAAACTGTATGGCTCAACACCTGCGCCGCTAACTTCACCTTCATTTTTTGTTTATTGTTTGGTGCTATGTGGGTCTTAGTAAGAGCAGGCGCAAACACGAAGAATGGATTGTTGTTATCTAGTTCATAAAAATTTTCTATATGATTCCATTTTGCGATATCTGAAAATAATGTAGTATTTTGTTAAGTATCTCAAAAGAGACAAACATAAAAACAATTTTTTCATCATTTAAATGTAAATATTATTATCACAGTGATACAATGAACTTTGCATAACACTTACTTAATTAAAAAAATTCCATTCCTTACCTGCAATTTTTGATAATTTCATTATTTTTAAATTTGAAATATGGCTTTTCAACTGACGCACTTAGTTGTGTAAGTGCTCTTCTATTTACCCCATCCATATCGCAAATAGTTGCAGCAATAGTAATGCCAGCTTCAAAACAAGCATGGAGTACCTGTAATGTACGAGAAAATTAATTGTAACAAGTCAGTCTTCGCATTTATTCGAAAATAATGTAGTATTTTGATAAGTATCTCAAAAGAGACAAACATAAAAACAATTTTTTCATCATTTAAATGTAAATATTATTATCACAGTGATACAATGAACTTTGCATAACACTTACTTAATTAAAAAAATTCCATTCCTTACCTGCAATTTTTGATAATTTCATTATTTTTAAATTTGAAATATGGCTTTTCAACTGACGCACTTAGTTGTGTAAGTGCTCTTCTATTTACCCCATCCATATCGCAAATAGTTGCAGCAATAGTAATGCCAGCTTCAAAACAAGCATGGAGTACCTGTAATGTACGAGAAAATTAATTGTAACAAGTCAGTCTTCGCATTTATTCGAAAATAATGTAGTATTTTGATAAGTATCTCAAAAGAGACAAACATAAAAACAATTTTTTCATCATTTAAATGTAAATATTGTTATCACAGTGATACAATGAACTTTGCATAACACTTACTTAATTGAAAAAATTCCATTCCTTACCTGCAATTTTTGATAATTTCATTATTTTTAAATTTGAAATATGGCTCTTCAACTGACGCACCTAGTTGTGTAAGTGCTCTTCTATTTACCCCATCCATATCGCAAATAGTTGCAGCAATAGTAATGCCAGCTTCAAAACAAGCATGGAGTACCTGTAATGTACGAGAAAATTAATTGTAACAAGTCAGTCTTCGCATTTAAGTAGATCACTGGACATACGTATATTATCTCTTCATTATAATATGACATGAAATATGCTTCACTGGATATCAATCAGTACCAATCATTAGCTAACTAATAAAAAAATGGATTTCAGTTTTTAACAAATCCTGAAATGACAAGTAGCCCGCACTATTCCAGGGTATAAGGTATTTTCCATTTCAGCCAAACTGGTTCAGTAGTTGTGTGGTAAGAGTAACAAACATCCAAACATACAATTTATAATATTTATTGATATCAATGAATAAATTAAACTGGTGTGTCAGTCAGGTTAAATTTATTCAATGTAAAAAAAAAAATTATGAAAAGAATTGATGCAAAAATTATACCTGAATGGTATGAACCATTAGTAGGGATTAAGAGAATGATAAAATATAATCATGTGTGCTTCAATATATTAATTTTCCTTTGCAGGCTTGCTTGTGCAGCACTTTCTGCAAACAACCTATTTTTCACACAACAAAATCTGTTTATACATATAAAGAATATGGAATTTATTATGTTTCTAAGATTTTCTTCTTTGTGTTTTTCACATTTATCAAGGAAGTCATATGTAATATTTTTTTGTAAAATTTCTTTCACATTTTCATATATTTTCACCTTATGTGCATTCTCTTTTAAATAGTCGTTAACTATTTTTGCTCCCCTTTCAACACATTGAATTACTTCCAAACTGGCATAGTTTAGGCTTTTTTTCTTTTCGTCATATTCTTTAAATATCGTGAATAAATGACATGGTTTATCGCTCGAGGTTAATGATTTGATGCATATATTGCAGTCTCTTTCCATTTTTTTTATTATATAGCCACAAACATAGGCACATGCTTGTATTTCTCCTGTATTTTCATCAATGATTTCATTTTCTGTTGGCAAACTGCAATAATCTGTTTGATTGCTTAGACTTGGTGATGGTGCAGATTCGGAATTATTATGAGTCAAAAATAAATTTAAATTATCCAGAATGACTGCATCATCTCTTTGACAATTTGCTGCTGCACTTGATGCTGACAAATTGGAAATAATTCCAGTTTTTAATGCGGCAACAAATTGTGAAGCTGTTGGATTGCAATTAGACCCACAATTGCTTCTTATGCATCCAAAACAATTTTCTAATGCATCTTGTTGCAGTCGCCGGGTAGACAAACTGCCAATATTAGGGTATTTCCTTTTTAAATTATGCCACAATCTTTCGACTCCCGTCATAGTTTGAATCCAGCCGTCCAGGGAAGGTGCTCTCGATTTTGCACCAATAAATTGGCAATTTTTAAAAAATAATTTCATTTCTTTGAAATATTCGAAGTGAGGGCTTCGGTCTGATATATTTCTAAGAAATTTTTTACCCCGCTTTAAGCTTGGAGAGTCTGCATTTAAGCTATCAAACAACTGGTCAATTTTGTTAAGTAAGTTGACAGTGGCAAGAGCTTCTTTTGGTAACTCTCCTGTAAGAATAGACAAATGCTTTTAAATGATGAAATTTGTTACTTAAAAAAATATTATAATGTTTTTATGAATCTACTTGCATATAAATTTCATGGCAATGCCAATATCCATACTGTGACAAATGCGAAAGTGTGTCTGTCTGTCTGCTAAGTGCTACACTTATATGGCCCAATTTTTCAACTGATTTTGATAAGTATAGATATAAGTTGTATCCTGAAGAAGGACATAAATATTTTCAACATAATATATACCTTGGGCAATTTTTGCATACATTCCAGCAGAAACTGTATGGCTCAACACCTGCGCCGCTAACTTCACCTTCATTTTTTGTTTATTGTTTGGTGCTATGTGGGTCTTAGTAAGAGCAGGCGCAAACACGAAGAATGGATTGTTGTTATCTAGTTCATAAAAATTTTCTATATGATTCCATTTTGCAATATCTGAAAATAATGTAGTATTTTGATAAGTATCTCAAAACATACAAACATAAAAACCATTTTTGCATCATTTAAATGTAAATATTATTATCAGTGATACAATGAACTTTGCCTAACACCTACTTAATTTAAAAAATACCATTCCTTACCTGCAATTGGTTTTCCATTGCACTCAACATTAGTGTTACATTTTAAATTATATTTAAGAAATAAATTTCTAAAACATTTGAGCAGATGGGGTGTATCGTAGAGTGCAACAATTTCATTATTTTTAAATTTGAAATATGGCTCTTCAACTGACGCACCTAGTTGTGTAAGTGCTCTTCTATTTACCCCATCCATATCGCAAATAGTTGCAGCAATAGTAATGCCAGCTTCAAAACAAGCATGGAGTACCTGTAATGTACGAGAAAATTAATTGTAACAAGTCAGTCTTCGCATTTATGTAGATCACTGGACATACGTATATTATCTCTTCATTATTATATGACATGAAATATGCTTCACTGGATATCAATATCCAAATATAACAAATATCCAAATATACAATTTGTAATATTTACAGGTTAAATTTATTCAATGTATAAAAAATGAATTATGAAAAATAAATTGATGCAAAAATTATACCTGTTTGATTAGGACCATTAATCTATCTGCAGTGACATGGTCTCCAGACAAATAATATGCCACAGGCTGTTTAACTTTTTTTCGAATAGACATTATCATAAATACAAGAGCATGGCTTGCTATTTGAGGATCTCGTCCTTGCTCTACTCCATGGTCTTGAAATCCATCCACTTGATCACATTTCCGATTATAATTAACGTTCCTTCTAATTGACATTTCGTCAAACAGCAGGCTGTACTCATTATCTTGAGGATCGTTGTTGGCAGCATTTTTTCTTATTACATCAAAAAGATGCTTGTTGATGCCAGGCTTTAATGGAAGCTTATTTAACAAGTTTTTTAAAGTTGTCTGGCTTGGTAGTGGAAACATGCGTCGTAGAAGTCTGTAACAGGCAGGTGACCGCTTGTATAACCTTAGCGAAAGAATTTTTTGTTGTAAAGTCCATCGACGTCCTCTTTTTTTCCTCTTGCAATTCAACAACTGCCCTTGCAGTAAAACAGCAAAGGAGCTGGTTAGGTCAGCTGACAATGCCTGTACAGCATCATCATCAAGAAGGGCCTCCAAAATCTTTTGTGTTTTTAATGTTTTGATCCTTTTTTGTAGGCTGCAAATTTTTCGCAAGTTTCTTCGGCACTTGTTCAGAAGCCTCTTTTCTTTATTTAATTCTTCAGAATGTTTAACCTAAAACCAAAAGTAAAAGAATATAATTCCCGCAAAGGGTAATAAATAGTGATGCTACTTACTTCTTGTGTGTCAAATATAGAGGTAAAAAACTTACATCACAATCAGATAAGTTTGGTTGTTGTAAAATATTAAAAGTTGCATCAGCTGGACTTGAGGTTCCAGGCTGTTCTAAGTTCAAATTCTGAAAATTAAAAAAATAAAGTGATTTAAAACTAAGGATTACCTCTCTTAACAGAAACTACAAAAAGTTAATATATATAGGTAGTTATAGTGTGGGAGGTCCTGGGTTTCGATGCCTGGAAGGGTCAATTTGGGAATTTATAATTTCTGAATAAGGGTCAATTTGGGAATTTATAATTTCTGAATTTTTGCTGGTCTGGCCTGGCCTGGTAGACTTCGGCCGAGGCTAGTTATCAACCTACCAGCAAAGATGTGCTGCCAAGAGAATTACAGATACGCGTTCCAGTATGATGCCATGCAGAAACCAATTAGTATAGGTATAGGTTTACATAACTGATGTACTCCTAACAGGTTAGCCCGCTACCATCTTAAACTGCATCATCACTTACCATCAGGTGAGATTGTAGTCTAGGGCTAACTTGTAGTGGTTAAAAAATAATTGGTATTCTTGGTGTCATGACAACATAGCAAACTAAGCTAAGCTATAAGGAAAGATACTAAACTGAAGGCTGCAATTGATTAAAATATTTATTTGAAACTAGACTTTTGCCAGCTGGATATTTAATTTCTGGGGATAAAAGTAGCCTATATGTCACTCAGGGATAGTGCAGCTTTTATATTTAGAATCAATTAAGTAGTTCCAGAGATTACCCCTTACATAAATTTGATGATGTAGATCTTACCAATAACTTCACTAGTAATCATGAGTAGGTAAATAAGAAATAAGTAGTAAGTACAAGGAAACTTTGTAAATACTATAGTCAGATTAGTTAGAATTGAAAAATAAAACTTACATCAGATGCAGCTGCAGTCTGTGCTGTATGTATGAGTGGATCAGAGGCTCTCGAAGTGCCAGGCTGTGGACCTGGAGTTTCAGTTGAAGAGGTGATCGTTGCTGTTGTAGAGAGCTCTGATGGAAAAGCATATCTATGCAGCTTATCCCTTTGTAAATGATCTTGAACAAATGCACTTCTGGGAAAATGCTTAGAGCAAAGCATTTTATGGCTTGAAAAGAGCTTTTTTTGAAATTCCTTAGAGCTCCAGTCTTCATCTGGATAGCAATATCTTGCCCAAGCAGCAGCCCTGAAAACATTCAGTTTAAGGTTTAATTTTTATTAACAACATAATGATTATTAATAAGTTTGAGACTGATTAAGGATGAACCTACCGCCGCGTGCTGGCTTCGCCAGGTCCTGGCTTTGGAAATCGATGTAAAACAAGTTCCGAGTCTCGTGCAGTCGTTGCCTGGCACTTAGCACATTTACGGCTATTGTCCTTCATTGTCCTTCAATAAAATACACAAAAACACTAAAATATAAGAGTCACAACACACAGTAACAGTCACTAGGGTCGTAATACAGTCGATATCCCGTAAGCAGAACAGCAAAATCTGGAATCAATCAAAGGCAGAGGAAAGCACTCGACGCGCTTCAAATGTTTATCGTTTGAACTTTTGAAGTGAGTCGAGTGAACGCGTCCACATGAAATAAGAAAAACGCATAAAACGATATCAAAATTCAAAATCAGATCAAAAACAAATTAACAGCAAACTGTTAATCTGTTTAAAACCGTTAGAATAGAATTTTGAAAACTCTCGATTTGAAATTGACAAGTATGACATTTCATGTCAGCTAAAAGCTTTGGTGCTGCCGTTGTAATAAATCATTTTTGTCATTTATTTTTTCCAACTGAACACCCTATATCAAACCCACCTACTGAACCAACCAATCCCTACAGAGTTGACTGCCCCAGGGCGATCCGAAAAAGCAGCTACAGTAGATAGGGTAGGGATCACAATATAGGGATCCGCTAAAAGTATCGATACTTTCATTTCGATACCTAGTATTTTTGTACTCGATACTTTTAAACTAGTATTTTACTAAGTGTCAATATTTTCCCAATTACTCGATACTTTACATATATTTTCTATACTAATTCTATTTTCGACGAAAAGCGTCGTCTCCCTCGATGGAGAGGCACAGGCTACAGCTTTCGGGGAAACCCCTACATAGAGTATAGAAGTATATACTTCTATATAGACTCTATAGATTGCTAGTGTGAGCGTAAGTAAAAGTAGCAATTAAGTGTTTGGTTTACGGTGATCGTTTAAATCAAATCAAACTGCAAAACATCCGAATTCACGATGAGATAAATTTTTATTGATAAATTTAATAATTATCTATTATAATATATAATAATTAAATGGCCAAATTGACTTGTTGTAGTAATTTGATTGGTTTTAAGTTTAAAGTAAGGTCTGACTCTATCTTACTATTCTGCTCTATTAATTTCTTTAGTAAATTTTGAATTTCAAATACTTCGAACTTCTTTACTTCAACGCAGTGCGGTCAGATAGTGCAAATATTATGATATTATTTGATAAAACACATAATATTTATAATTACATTTTGTCAAAATCCCACCTGGATCAAGTGATGTGTGAAAAAGTTTTAGAAAAATTGATAAAAATGGGCCAAGTTTAAAATCTGTAAGTGTAAATCAGCATACAGCACCCCAAGTAGTCTTTTCTGCCTTACTCCTAAAGTGTTTTTGTAAAGTGCGAAGCCAGAGGCTTGGCGTATAGCCCTTCCTTTTTACATCTCCATTTTTATAGACACCCTACATTTGACGTTTGATCATAATATCTTTAAATAATTTGGTCATCATTTTTGATGAAAACTATGATCATTCAATAATATAGTTGATTATTTCATGAAGTAATTAATTCTGCCCTATGATTTCGCGATTTAACGATGGAGGGACCATTAATATTGACTATTCCTAGGTACCTAGTGTTCTTAAGTCCTTTCATCAACGTAAAAGCTCGAATTCTAACGTTAGATACGTTAGAATACCGAAATAGAACCGTTAATGTCAAAATTTCCTAGGTAATGCTAACGTTAACGGTTTCCGAACATTAGCGGTAACAAAATCACTTAATAAATCATAACTAAATAATGTTGTTTTTATTACTTCACGTAATATTACATAAAAATATTACGCGATACATTTTCGATACCAAGTAGTATCGATACTTTTATCGGTATCGATTGTTTTCGTTCGATACTTGGCATCGAGTAGGTATCGATACTTTTAAAAATTTGCGGATCCCTAGCTACAGAAACAGACGAAAAAGCATAGAGTAACTGAACGAGATATAAAAATTCGGTAAGGTTTCCACAAAAAAATCGGTAGATTTCGGTAGATATTATTTTACTGTCTGAATTAATTGCATATAAATTTAAAACTCACAATTATACCATTTTTGCCAGGACATTTTAGCAAACATGGTTTTTGCAATCCTAAAATCAATGAGTATTGCCTCATATTATCTAGATCAATGTAAGTATATCTTTTTTGTGGCCTTCGTGGAAATGCGGTTTTGAGATTTTGTCTTGAGTTCGTTCCACATTTGCGGATGAAAGGGGTAAAGATATATTAATATAAAATACAATGAATGAAGTAACCATTCCAAACAGGGGTGTCCGTAATATCTAGTACTCGAGAAGTTGAATTCAATTATTATATTGGGTGCATTCCCTGTTTATCTTTTTCGGGAGCCAAAATATTTAAGTCTTTTATAGGAAACCCCCGCTCAAATCAACAAAGTAAATATAACCTTATTATTGAGCTAACAGAATCCATGATTGTTATATAAAATAAAGAACATAATGGAAATAAATGAAATCGTTATTTCGGTAGACGGGGGCCGATTTCGGTATATCTACCGAAAAATCGGTAGGTTTTGCATCACAACAAAAGTCACAACACTGCGTCAACACTGGAAACAAAAAGTTAATTTGATTGTATTGCCAGAAGAGAAATATTTTAGTGTTGCCTTATACATAAAAATGGTTTAGTGCCAATGAAGGTTTAATAAAGTAAATGGAGTGCGCACTCTTTTTGAAGCCAATCCTTAGTAATATACTGTTTGTACGTAAGTACTTATTACATCCATGATACTGTGATAGAGCTGTGATAATATACTTACTCTATATTAAATGGTTAATAATAATCGCTATCCCACTTTAACTCCCGAGCGAAAGCGAGAGATCGGACACCACTGGCATAGACAATAATATATTTACTACCGTTGTCATCGATCTATGGTTGTCACTTGTCATTGACCACTGGAGACCAGTGGGCAGAGACAAGCAGAGACAAGAGACAAGTCTTATAGGAGTGGGCTGTGGGGGCTGTGGGACACCACCACCACCAATGATATTTTTTTTTTATATCTAGACACCACCACAGACATCGTTGACAGATGAGGTGACAGACATATTCTGTGGAGACCACTGATGTCCGACCTCTCGCTCTAATTTAATAGTTGTAGTGGGATAGATACCTCATTGTATTATGTCGTAGACACAGAGAGGTATATTATGTATACTCTATGTCTATGAATAATCATAATGTGTCTCTGGTTAACTTGTCTGAACAAGTTGTCTCTGATAATGTGTTTAATATAATCGGAAGCTGTTGCCAAAGTATGCGGATCCCACTATATTATAATATCCAAATTCCAAAGGGTGGTAGGTCCATTAACAGGGGGGTTACAGCGCGCGGCAACCCACTAACGTTTGCCGCGTCATGTTTGGACACACCTTAACACCTAGTCCTATAGTAAACTTGAAACATAATAGTAGAGTTTAGTATGTTGCTCTAACAGCTCATAGCTATCTACCTAATTACCATAGTCTAACATGATATTTTATGAGATGGTGATCATATTAAAAAAATCTGTTTGATGTGGGCTTTAGTTGTAAGTTCAAATAGTGACGGCTTCGCATCGGAAATTGCAGCGTTATAATATGGCCCTCCACTACGTGGACGATCTCAAGCAAATGGCTGGGAGTCGCTGGAAGCAAGCGGTACAAGACCCTGTCCTGTGGAGATCCATGCAGGAGACTCGTCCAGCAATGGACGCTTTAAATCGGTTGATACTTGATACGTTGAACAGGCTGCTTAGAAAGCCAAGTACCTACTACTAAGTTGGCCTTCCTGCATGCATATATATATATAGATAAATATTTTTCAATTTGAATGAATACTTAATTACTTATTACAATAGGTACTAGCTGATGCCCGCGACTTCGTCCGCGTGGTTTAAGTTTTTTTTATTCCCACGGGAACCACTTAATATTCCGGGATAAAAAGTGGCCTATGTCACTCTCCAGGGTCCTCAACTATACCCATGCCAAAAATCACGTCGATCCGTTGCTCCGTTGCGGAGTGATTGAAGGACAAACCAACAAATCAATAAACTAACAAAAAACACACTTTCGCATTTATAATATTAGTATAATTATTAGAGGTAATAATACCTATTAGTATGATTAAGGTTGGTTGGTACTTAATTGAATTTAGAACAAAAAACTCCCAAAATCCGAATCTTTGTTTATGGGCGTAGTTAGCTGTAAAGAATAAAGATAAAGATTAGATGAAAACGTCGAGATAACGGAGATATTGGCCGGCTCGAGAATCGAGACTGATAAACCATCACCTTTACAAGTTTCAGTTATCTGAAACACTTTTCTTGAACCACTGTATGGCTGTTTGATTTTGTCATTACAAAGTTCTATGAAAGTAACGATGAAAGTACCGAAAGTGTTAAAATCGGTGAGGTACTCGTTAGTTGCAGTCAATAGTTTATTTTTGGTAAGAAAAGAGAGATTGATTCGTGCGATATAATGCTTTTTGGTGTTGTGTTAAATAAATTAATCTGCCAATTACGCAAATGATTGAAGTTAAATATACTACCTCTCGCCCTCAGAGTAAGCACAGTCAGGGCCGTCTTAACCATACTGGACGCCGGGGTGCGAAAATCAGCCTGCACCGCCATTGCCAACAAAAAATAAACTCTCAATAATATGATTTTTTTTTCTGTATGTAAATCGATTTCTCCGAGATTTCAGGACCGAATTGCGTGATTTTTTTTAATCTGTAGAGAATGTTTTGCGAGACGGTCCCATAAAAATTTCTGGCTCACTTTTATCTCTTTTTATCTAATTTTTAGGGTTCCGTACCAAAATGGTAAAATGGAACCCTTATGGTGCGACTTTCTCCGTCTGTCTGTCCGTCTGTCCGTCCGTCACACTCGATTATTTCAGTAACTACCGAAGCTATCGACATGAAATTTGGAATAGTTGTGTATATAGGTAAGTGGCCCAAAGACACTGGAATTAAAAAAAATTGGAAATTATTTTTGTTCTTATTTAAAAAGGGTGCCACGCACCTCTTGCACCCCCTGGTAAAGACGGCCCTGAGCACAGTCTATACTTACTCTGAACTGTCGCCTGCTATTAGCGTCCGACCGAAGCTCGATTTCTGGCCGAAGTCGAAACCGAAGCCGATTAGTCGGCTATCGCCACAACCTTCGGCCAATGTCGAAGCCAAAGGTTTAGTAAGTCTAAAAAAATAATTTCAAGATCAAGTAAAAGTGAATACAATAAAGTTTTTTAAATTTATGCTGACTGACAATCAAAAACACACGGTACGAACTTGTTTTGATTTGATATTTTGCTATTGGCGATCACGACCCGCGGCACAACGTAGTGTGACCCCGAGGCCCTGCACCGCGCTCCATTCCATTTTCCATTGCGCTCTCGCGCATTCGTAACGTTCGCTCGTTCAATTCTGACGCTTACGGCATCGGCGAAAACTTCGGCATATTCTGGCCGAAGCCGAAGATTTGACCGAAGGTGGCCGAAGCCGATACCGAAGGTTCGGTTACATGTTACAAAACTCGTGGGAGACTTCGTGGTCTATAGTTACCACGCTGAAGGCTAAGACGTGCCGCCAAGCGATATATATAGCGTTCCGATACCGTTCCGAAACCGATTAGGTACTTAGGAGTGGTATTATTTTTTTTTTCTTTTTTTTATCCACTACAAGCTAGCCCTTGACTGCGATCTCACCTGATGGTAAGTGATGATGCAGTCTAAGATTGTAGCGGGCTACCTGTTAGGGGCATGGCAGTTATATTAAACCCATACCCCTTCGGTTTCTACACGGCATCGTACCGGAACGCTAAATCGCTTGGCGGCACGTCTTTGCCGGTAGGGTGGTAACTAGCCACGACCGAAGCCTCCCACCAGACCAGACCAGGGAAAATTCAGAAATTAAATCCAAATCCCAAGCAATTATTATTGGCAGTCCAGGGTTCATTTCCAGAGTTGATTTGCAAAGCCTCCCACCGATTGTGTTTAATGGTGTTTCTATACCTTACTGCGCCTCTGTTAAAGATCTCGGTATACATTTGGATTCTGAACTATCCTGGTCTGTGCATGTTAAGGAAATTAGCAGAAAAACATTTGCTGTCATGAGCTCGCTACGCCGATTGCGCAATGTTTTGCCAATTCCTACTAAAGTTATGTTAGCACAATCTCTCCTTCTCTCTATTCTCGATTATGGTGATGCAAGCTTTCTTAATTTGACCCAAGACCAACTTAACAAACTTGAGCGACTTCAAAATCTTGCTATTCGGTTCATATTTGGCTTACGCAAATATGACCACGTATCTGAATTTCGCCAAAAGCTCAAGTGGCTCCCTATTCGCCGTCGCCGGGATATGCATGTTCTCTCTCTTCTGTACTGTGTTTTATTTCACCTAAATACTCCTTCTTATCTTAAAGAGAAGTTTCAATTTATTGGGGTGCAGTCAGACATGAGAACTTGCCGAACGCTTACTCTGAAAATGCCTTCACATAAAACCAAATTTTTCGGAAATTCATTCACTGTGCAGGCAATTGAACTGTGGAATGCACTTCCACTGAATATAAGACAGTCGAAATCGCTGGGGGTATTCAAAAATACTCTTAAGACGTATTACCTTACAAATTGAAGACGACTTTAGTTTATATTTAATTTTATTGTAAGTATATGTACGTATAATATGTAATTGTATAATATATTTATTTAAGCTATATTATGGTATGTAAGTATATGTATTATGTATATTAGTTTATAATATATTTAGTTATGCATTGTATGTATTAAGATATTTGTGTATTGTTGTCTATGTATTGTAATGTATTTTTTTGTATGTAGTATTAGTATAATTTTGCGCCACCTGCAGCCTCCAATCCTTGTGCTCTCCTAATAAGGTTGCCTGGAAGAAATTGCTACTTAGCAATAAGGCCGCCCTTTGTACTTCTTTGTTTCTTTTTATGTTTTCTGTAATTTACTTTTGTTATGTGTGGTACAAATAAAGAGTATAATAATAATAATAATAATAATAATAATAATAATAATAATAAGCGGTGTTGCTAGACTCGGCTAGGATAGTCCGCCGGTTTCTCAACCTGTCCCCCTGACCCCCGGCCGTTTGGTCTCCCCTGCCGGGGTGTAATCCTCCGCCCGCTGCAACTATTTATTTGTGTATTTGTGTATGTAAGTTTATTAATTTATATTTATTTACGTAAGTTTATTATTAATCTTCTGGCCATATATGGGTAAGGCCGTAGATTTTGCCACTTTCTGAAAAAAAAATGTGTCCAATTTTTAAGTTACTAATTTTAAAAAAAACTAACGTGATTATTGTAGTGAAGATTTTTTATAAGCTTGCGGCATACCTATATCTTAAGAAAATATATTTAAATTAAATTTAAAGATCGCCGTGAATATTTTAAAAAATCGCAAATCTTCAGAGACCACGAATTTGGGTCCAAAATACGATGTCTTTCGACCAGACTAATTTCTTTGTTGTCCTAATTTACGTCTATTTTCTAAGGTAGTGTATTACTTTTTAGTTTATTTTAAATCTCAGACTGTTCGGCTGCCAGTTTATGGTTTTAAAATATTAAAATACGTGTTGTGTATTGATTTATCAGTTTTCAAACATTTGTCTCCGTTTTTTCGCTTCTTCGTTACTTTTTTCTTCGTTACTAACATTTACCTCAAGAAATGTTTAATTTGCAATTATGGTAGGATTTAAAAAGAGACTCTGGCAACACTAAGAAG
This sequence comes from Erebia aethiops, assembly GCA_923060345.2. Classification (NCBI taxonomy): domain Eukaryota; kingdom Metazoa; phylum Arthropoda; class Insecta; order Lepidoptera; family Nymphalidae; genus Erebia; species Erebia aethiops. The sequence continues at coordinate 16,094,383 of OV281091.1, read as the reverse complement.
CCATGCCGAAGAGAAAAAGCTACGCCATTTTGTCTTGTCTATATAGTGTGTCAAAAGTGCCGGTGCGTGTTTCGTCAGTGTGAATTAAAAATTGTTTTCGGAGGTTTTAACGGTAAGTAACCGGGTTTTGACAAGTAATTGTATAATTATAAACGTAACAGTGATTGAAATGCATTTTTAAATTTAATTTCATTCGAAATTAAGCGTAGTTTGGAAATTATAATCTATACAATACAAATAAAATAAAGCTTTCGCGTTACTTTAGCGTTACTCTTACGTTACCGTAAACAAAGATTCTATGTTACGTAACAAAGACAAATCTTAAGGGTAGTACATACTATTTAATACTATAACTACCCCATTACGCGGAGAAGTTGCGAGGGCTATATTTTCTGGTGCACTAGTGTTGGTATATAATCAATGCGCACATTGTGTCTTACTGTCTTATCGTTAATGTTGTTAATTATTAATATGATGTAAACTTAAAACGCAATTTAAAACAAAATACTATAAAAAACTTATTAATATTATAATGTATGTATAAGCTAATTGAAATTATTGAATAAATATGTTTATTACAAATAATTTAATGTTTTTATTTTGTGTCCAATATTATTGTACATTGTATGTAATCAGCTTTACAATTTACTAGCGTTACTCTCGCGTTGCTTTCGCGTTACCGTAACGAAGAAGTTTCATCGTTACTGTATGTTACTAAGTGGCAAAATCTACGGCCTTACCCATATGTATTTATTTTGTATGCGGGCGTGAGAGCTAAATTTATACTGATAATAATAATAATAAATTACACTAACAGGTTACCCCGCTTCAATCTTGACTGCGTCATCACTTACCACCAGATGAGATCGCAGTCATGGGCTAACGTGAATTCAAAATTCTTTATTTGCAGATACAAAAAAAGAAGTGGAAAACAAACAACGTTACGTAACCTATTAAATTAGTTTTGTTTTGACTAGCAGTTAGCGTAGCGTCTTGCGGTCAACTTCAGACGCGAACAAATGGTTGGCGCCACCTATAATTAAAAATGTATTGGTAATTACAGGTGACGGGATTAATTCTTCTCACAGCGGGCGTTATTGTTCTCACTAAGTTCAGCGGCTACGATTTATTCGTGACGAGCACATTTTACACAGTGCCCAACTTTGCGATAGCTACTGCATCTATAATCTTCTTCACTGCTATACTCGGATTTTATGGAGCGATATCAGAACAATTTTATTTTATAGCTGGGGTAAGTTGTTGTTGTTGTTTGGTGTGTGGCTTTTGTTTGTGCCAGCACAGCACAATTTACTTCGCCAATGTCGCGTTGCTTGAAGAAAAGACTTGGTCCCAATGACCTTCTATTGCTTGGTCCCATCTGCCCCGCTGGCTCTGCCCCGCTAGCGGGGCGGTTGGAAAAAAAAGTGCCATCGGCCCCGCTAGCCTCGACGTCGTCGCTTAACGGGGCAGATTTTTTTTTTTTTTTTTTTTTTTTTTTTCATTGCTGCAACACGGCAATCTGCTATAAGTAAGCAATAAGCCGCTCTGTTGTGTGAAGACACTTCTGAGTGTGGCTTGAGTTTGAGCAAGTTGTCCAGTGACCCTTCGCTCATGTCGTGTTGTCTATCATCTTTAGTGGTCCAAGATGATGCTTTTTCTTTTAAGTCTGGAAAACTGCAAGCTGCCTGTTCCCGTGAGCTGTGAGGCTAGTTTATTTGCGTGGCTTGAGAGTCTGGTTTGATACCGCCTGCTGTTACACAAGATCTCTTGTTTTACTGTTTTCATCTGAAGGTCTTCATGGATGTATTTGTTACTTATGTACCATGGTATGTCAAGCATTTTCCTCAGCGTCTTACTTTGAACGGGGCAGATGCAACTTTTTAACACAGATCAAGTGTCATTTGCCCCGCTACGCTTCCGTAAGAAACTTACGAAAAAACTAATAATTTTGTTTTTCTATACTAATATTATAAATGCGAAAGTTTGGATGGATGGATGTATGGATGTATGGATGGATGTTTGTTACACAATCACGCCAGAACGGCTGAACGGATCTACATGAAATTTGGCACAGACAAAGGAGATTGATCGGTTTCTATACTACTACTTCTGAATGCTCCGTATTCGCAGGACAATAGTAGGGTTATTTGTACCTAAATTAAATTATTGACATTATTTATTAGAGACCTATGCTGAGATCTTTAGAGCGTGCTTTGACTTGGCTCAGACTTTACTTACAGTTAAAACGTTATGTGAGCAACATAAATCTGTCCCGTTTTAACCATATGGATACGGGTGTGGGAAACCCATTTTTCGATTCAGGGATCCGTTTGCGAAATATTAAGCTTTAAAGTGCTAATTTTTGTTAGAGTTAAAAAGTCTCCCCCCTCTGCCAGCCAAACGGTTTTAAGAGTAGGTATGTGAAAATTATTTTTAAATAAAAAAAAAACCGCCTTCAAAAACTAAAAAGCAAAAAATAATTAGATATATTTACATATTATTATTTCTACCCACTATGTAGAAGTCGGGCAAGCCTTGCGTCAACATTGCTTATCCTTGTTATACCCGCCCGACTTCAACATAGTGGGTAGAAATAATAATATGTAAATATATCTAATTATTTTTTGCTTTTTAGTTTTTGAAGGCGGTTTTTTTTTTATTTAAAAATAATTTTATTGTTTGCTTTTTAGTGCTGTAAATATAAAAAAAAAAAGAAAAATAGGTTCTCGAAAGGTAGACAGACCTGTACCTAATAACTATCTGGGTTCGTGTCCTTATAAAATTTAAGTTCCTTTGATTTCCCCAGGATTCCATCATCAGACCTAATGACCATGGGACCACCTGGAAAGTATACCCTTTCAAAAAAAAAAGAATTTTCCAAATCGGTCCAGGCGTCTTCGAGTAATCGGGGAACATCTGTCTTCGAAGATCTTTATCAGATCTTCACCTTTTTTTGAAGTCGGTTAAAAATATCAATCACAGCTTTACAAACTGTTGGCCCGTTTTATAAATATTTACCTAATTTAATTCTATTTCAAGTAAATTTTTTTTTGACGCGCTATTTTATTTTGTTCACAGTATGTCGCGTTACTCGTAACAGTTTTAATATTTGAAATAGCAATAACCGTTTTGGGATTCGAGTTGCAAAACAATACTAACAGTGAAATAAGAAGGCCTATGTCCGATAGTATGCGGCAATATGGAACGATGAATGTCAACATTGCTTGGGACAATCTGCAAATGGGGGTGAGTTATTACACGCCCTTTATATGGTTCTGTAGGAAACCAAGGAATTTTTAGATATAGTTTTGGCCATTTAATCTGTGAATCACAGGCATTTTAATATCTAATCAACTTTACTATACCTACAAAAAGAAACTATTTAAAATTTATAGGTATATTTATGAAAATGAAATGAATAGATGAAAAGACAGACGTACGCGTCTGTCTTTTCATCTCTAACTAGTTATACTAATAAGTTTGTGAGTTTGTGACGTTGTAGGGGGTAATCTCTGGATCTACTGAACCGATTTTGAAAATTCTAGTACCAATAGAAAGCCACATTATTTGTGTCTTATGCTATAATTATATTAAGTAACCTGAAAAATTAGGGAGTTCCCGTGGGAATTTAAAAAACTTATTTCACGCGGACGAAGTCGCGGTAGATGCCCGCGACTACGTCCGCGTGAAACGAGTTTTCTATTATTTTATCTAACTAGCCGATACTCGCGACTTCGTTCGCGTGGTTGAGGTTTTTTGATTTCCGAAAGAACTCCTTAATTTTCCGGGATAAAAAGCCTATGTCCTTCCCGAGGATGTAATCTACCCCTGTAGGTACCAAATTTCATCAAAATGGTTTGAACAGTTTGAATAAAGCGTAGCAGACAGACACACAGACCGGCAGACAGACACACTATCGCACACAGGCCACACACTATAGTATAGATGTGGATTTATCTGTTTTTCTACTCAAATAGTTTTGGTTTCCAGTTCCAATGCTGTGGACTCGTCGGAGTGAGTGACTGGATCGTCAGCAGATCCTGGGTGCCCGTGAGCTGCTGCTACATGGAGCCCGGCACTATATCGCCCTTCGAGTGCACCACTAGTGCAGCATACACAGACGGCTGCCAGTCTGCGCTGAGCGACTGGCTCGGATACAACGCGTATGCTCTCGGAGTTACCGCTGCTTTTGTCACATGTTTACAGGTTTGTCTATACTTCATACTATAATTCCACCACCACCATTGCAGCCCATTAAGGTCCCACTGCACAAAGCACAGGCCTCCACTCTCATAGGAGAAGGAATTAGAGCTTAGACCCACTACGCTGCTCCAATGCGGGTTGGTGGGCTTTAACGACTATTATCATATTAGCGATAATTCCCGGGACCGACGGCTTAACGTGCTCTCCGCGGCACGAGGGTGAAACACCGCCAACTTGCTAACTCCGGGCTAGTAATGGGAATATTTAATCAGAAAAACCCGATACTTAATTAAGGTCGGCCCGGGTCTCGAACCTGGGCCCTCGTCGGCCGCAATCAAACATGCTAACCACTAGACCACCGAGGCAATACTATAATTCTACCCTTGATCAAATTGCATTTGTAGGGTGACCATACTAACAAAATAAATGGGTAACGCCAGAAAAATCGCTTCGTCGCCTCTTCATTCGCTTTACCTATTCGACCTACGTTTGATTCATGATCTCCTTCGCGAGTTTTTGGCTTCGCGCTTTACAAAGACTCTCTTGGTCTAGGAGCAGAGCAGACAAGACTGAGTCCATTCGATTTCGGGGTCCCATATTTCATTTTGGCTCTGCTTTTGGAGTTTGCGATATGGTGTCTTGTCATCAGGTGAGATCGCAGTCAAGGGCTAACTTGTAGTAGGTTAAAAACAAAACATGATATTTGCAATGCGGCGGTTCATTTCACGCTCATGATCCGCATTGAAGGACGCGAGACGCTGATTCCATGTTGATTCAGTACGCTGGACGTTTGTTCTGCCTTAAATTACAATCTGGCTGACCGTCAAAACGCCTACAGCTAGCCATATTGTAATTTTATAATACGGCGTATTCTACAATCCGGCTGGAGTCGGCTACACCTTACTAATATTATAAACGCGAAAGTTTGTATGTATGGATGTTTGTTACTCTTTCACGCTAGAACAGCTGAACGGAATTGATGAAATTTAGCACAGGGATAGATTATAGTCCGGAATAACATATAGGCTCTTTTTATCCCGGAAATTTAAAGAGAGAAAAATTTTAAGTAACAAACATTTAAAGAGATGTTTGTTACTCAATCACGCCAGAACGTCTGAAGAAATTTGGCACAGAGATAGATTATAGTCTGGAATAACACATTGGCCTATTTTTTATCCCGGAAAATTAAAGTTACCTAAAACCTAAAAACTTCAATCCACGCGGACGAAGTCGCGGTCATCAGCTACTATAATATTTTGATTAAAATTTGAATGTTTTTATTGTTTCAGGTTCTAATAGTAGCCGCGTCTGCTTGGCTGGCATACAGATCCAAATTCGAGGAAGTTGAACTTGAGCGATAATTAAATATTATTTCTTTCTTTCGACCTACTCTTAAGGTTTATAATAATTTAATTTTTGATTAGAAGCCAAAATATTAAAAAGGATTATATTTTCTTTTTTCTCTTTATAATATGAAACATAATGTAATTATTCAAGTTTAATTACAATTTATATAGGTAAATATTATTTTGTAGAATTTTTAAAAATAAAACAACCGAGATTGGCAATATATAGTAACGTAATTAGAATTATTGTAACTAGAAGAAATTTCTACGTCAGGGTATAGCTAACTGAATATGCGGTTCTAATTTTAAGTATTTAAAACATCTTGTGATCCCTTATTTATGCTCACAAATAAATAAATTTAGAAAATAATAACTACTGTTTTGTATACTGTGGTCTGTGTGTGTAAAATAATCCTTTTATTATGATAAAAATATAATATACTTACATAGAATTTGAAATAATAATTTTCGGACTCCTTTCACTTTCCTTTCCTTCAGAATCACCTGTAAGTTGGTACTGTTCTGTTCACTACAATACCTGAAGTCAAATTTAAAGATTGCATGGTAGTTCATGGTCATTGAGTATAAAACAAACAAAAAAACATGATGACTGAACACAATATAACCCTGTGCGCAAATGGCTGGAAGCAAGCTCGGTACAAGACCCTGTTCTGTGGAGATCCATGCAGGAGACTCGTCCAACAATTATGGACGCTTTAAATCGGTTGATACGTTGAACAGGCTGCATAGAAAGCCAAGTACTGCCAAGTTGGCCTTCCTGCATACATAAAATAGATATATATTTTTCAATTTGAATAAATAATTAATTAAGCACTACTAGCTGATGCTCGCGACTTCGTGCGCGTGGATCGAGCTGTTTTGGTACCCGCAGCAACTCTTACATTTTCCTGAGACTAAAATCTCTGTGCCAAATTTCATCCAGATCCGTTCAGCCGTTCTGGTGTGATTCCACTCAGAATGAGAAAGGTTTCGAGATATCGACTCTATATTTAACTTTATAATCCAATAATTGCATAGTAAAGAGTTGCTGACTTGATTGAGTTGTCATCATGACAACTCAATCAAATCAGCAACTCTTTATCAAACTCAAAAACGCACTTCTAGTATGGAAGTTGTATGTTTGCAGTTGACGTCATCAAATTTCAACGCACTTTTTTTCTTTAATCTATATTTTAAAATGGTAATCAAACTAAAACTAACCGAGGATGTGAATTTTAGGACTTTTGGAAGACCCTCTATTTAACAATCAGTTGGAAATAATTTATTTTTGATATCTTTAGGCATCATCCCTATTCTCGGGCATGCTGGTTTCCTCACGGTGTTTTCTTTCCTCGTTAGATCAACCCCGAATGATTAGAACAGCGTGCCCGAGCATCGAACCACCGACCACCTCAAAAGGAGGCCGACGTCTGAATCACTAGGCTATCACTTTTTATAGGGTTCGATAACCACAGAACACATATTTATACTTCTGTCCGTTACACTTATAGTTTCGCCAGGTCCATGCGTCCCGTCCGTCCGCGACGTAACATATAAAAAAAGGAGACGTGTACCCGTTACAATAATTAATTGGGTACACGTCTCCTACGGTAAGGAACCCTGCTATGCGCATGGCCCGATACGCATTTGGCCGGTTTGCTTTAAAATATTTTATAGGTACCCATACTCAATGTAGGAATATTGAAGTCTACAATCATCGAACGATCTCAAACGACTAGTATGCAAGAGCGTCTAGAGATAAATCCGCTTGTTTTCCTTATCAAGATTACAAGAGTGATAAAAATATCGCGGCGAAAACTACATAGCTGGTTAATCGTCACGTGGAAGCCGCCATAGCACCGCGAAAAGCCAAGATGCTGGCCAAAATATTCACCACGGTTAAATACACGTTAGTGTCTGTCAATTTTCTGTTCTTGGTAAGTGTAATGTGATTTTAAATACAGTAATAATGTGCGTTTGTGAAAATATCATAGTATTGTGCATTGCATCGGTCTAAGAAAAACAAGATAAGTATATATATGTTATTATGATTCTGTATCTATGTCTAGTCTATGTCAATAGCACATTTATTTTGTTACCTATATATTATATACATATTTATCTATAGTGATTTTTTAAAGTAAATATGGTAAAAGTTAGTTTTACTCCTGAGTGGTTAGGTCCTATTCCTACATAGGTATGAGGTTTTTAGACTGACAAACCAACGCGATAAATTATGAAACTAGTTAAAAGTAATTTTCAGTTGTAAAGTATTTCTTGCAAATTCAGCGCTTATTTACCTACTATATACTGGAAAATGATACTTGTATAGGTACCTGGGATAATTACAAACATCAAAATCGGTTGAAAATATGGACCGTGAAAACGCAGCAGATCGCAGACACACAAACACACACACTTTCGTTTTATAATATTAGAATAGAGAACTTGGTTTAGTACAGATGTTTAGGGTAGTAGGTATGTCTATTATTGAAGTTAAGACTGATGATGATCGATATTGTACTGATATTTCAGATAACAGGCGTCATCATACTGTCCGTGGGCAGTTCGGTGCAGTCCGCGTACAACGGCTACCACGAGTTCCTCTCAGAGAGGTTCTTTTCCCTCCCCGCCTTCTGCATCGCCACTGGAGTCATCATATTCCTGATCTCCTTCGCCGGCTTCTATGGCGCCTTTATGGAGAACTACTACATTATCATGGGGGTAAGTCATCTTCTAGGAAGCGGTTTAAAATGTGCGTTTTAAGAAATTAAATATCACTTGCCTCAAAGTTCAAACGGTGAAGGAAAAAGGAAACCTACATGCGCGAGAGTTCCTCATAGTGCTTTCGAAGTATTGTGAAGTCAGCCAATTCATCCCTTCTCATTCCAAGAGGAGAATCATGCTCAATAATGATGAAATGAAACCTAGATTTATTATATTTACTGAAATGCTGAAGTCATCTTCTAATGTAGGTACCCCTGTCAGCCTGTAAGACAGAACTGTCATTTTTTTCAAAATTAAGTCGAAAGGAAGACTCATCTACCAGTATTTTTAAAATTCGCCATAATAAAGCAGATCCCTTAATATAACTGGACATAAAGAGCGCTTCATCAAACACGGTCGGAGGACCGTGCGGGTCTATCGACCATGTTTTGATGTTTTGTGACCGTGCGGGTCGGATCGTCCGCTCCGTCCGAGCGTTACGGAAGGCGGAGGTATTCCTCGCTCCAGCGCCATCGGCCTCATCGGCTGTCGGTTCTGCGACAGATATAAGCTGCCCACTTCAGCTTCATTTGAGCTATGTCGATTTGAGAAGAACAAAGGTTCTTCTCGTACGTTCGTTGCTCCTCATGAGCAACGAACGTACGAGAAGAACCTTTGTTCTTCTCAGTACTGAAAGTAAAATATAAAGTATGGTTGTGATTGGCTGATTTTATGGTCGACTTTATAGGTTAAAACAGAACTACAATAACAACTAAGCCACAAGTTATTTAAAATAACTTTTAGCTCCTTCGTAGTAGCTAAAAGCATCGACGTACAGATGCTAAACTGTGGCCTATACGAAATTAGAATAAACTAATAACCCTTTTATTGTTCCGACGTCGACTGCGGCCTATTTTCACAATAGGATGTTAGTTGCAGTAACCAGACCATAACTATTTTAAATCTCATACTTGCATCATCATAGTCTCTACCCATCGCCGTCAGAGCTGGGTCTCCTCTTAGAATGAGGAAGGTTAAGGTGATAGTCCACCATCCACCAATTTAAAGACTGTGTCAAACAGCATTTGTTAAGTCGAGGTTATTATACTATCGACGATTTTATTAACGACAAAGTTGCATGGAAGCAACCGGCCTCGCATCCAGTGACCCACAATTCAGTGTAATACTTGTAATGTTACGTATGAATTAATATTGTAACCTCTTTCTTTTTTGAGAAAAGAGCAACTGCTGAGTTTCTTGCCGGCTCTTCTCAGTAGAAACAGCTTTCCGAACCGGTGGTAGAGTCTTGACGTATCATAAGTGACACAAGTTGTCCTATGGGAAATAAATAAATCATTTCATTTCATTTCATCCTGGTCAATGCAACAATGCAGACATGCACATAATTATTTAAAAACATTACGGAGAACTAAGTAAGCATACAATAACGAGCGTACAGCCTGGTGCTATTAGTCAGGTATTAATTAATGTTAATTTTTTTATCATATACATAGTATATACCTAATTTAAGTTTATGATGCTGGCCTTGTAAGAATAATAGTTATTTATGATCGAAACAACTATAATTGTTTTGTATGGCAGCCATACTATTAATACACTAGTGCGAAAACTAATATTAAGTGCCGTACGGCTTTGTAGGCTAATAACCGTGCGGTAATATTTTTATCGACCTAGGGTCTACTTTATAGTTTTAATAGCAGTGAAGGAAGTCACTTTACGATTAAACCTAATCTGCCGCCAAGCGATTTTTAGCGACTAGGGGTATGGGCTTAATATAACTGCCATGCTCCTAACAGGTTAGAGTGAGATGGCAGTCAAGGGCTAACTTAGAGTGGATCGAAAACAAAGTCTAGGTACTTTGTAGTTTTAATAGCAGTGAATGAATTATTTACTCGTAAATATCAATTATAATAGTGCCTTATAACATAATTATTTTACGATTTTTCAGTTCGTAGGTTCCATGGTGCTGATGTTCATATTCCAACTGGCGGCGTGCATCGGCGGGTACGTGCTGCGTGGAAATACAGTGGCGCTGGTGCAGCAACAACTCCAGAGCTCTATGCAGTTGTACGACCCGCAGAAGAACTTCGCCGTCACTGTACTTTGGGATGAGGTGCAAAGAGACGTGAGTTCAATAGCGAATGTTTTGTATAAGGATGTGGGCGCGGTATGCGACAGCGGCCAGCGCATGTATCAGTGAATGAATGAAATGAAGGGCGTTAGTGCAAGTCGATGGATGGTTGACCATCTCTGGACGTCAGATTTGGACTTTTTGGTTTCCACCAGTGGTTTGACGTACCCTCCGAGACATGATAATATGATAATGTCAAAGATCCCCAAATTCAGACACCAATCCAGTTAGGACTGTTTGACATTGAAGCAACAAGAGCAACGTGCCACAATGTGACAAATTATACTATTTTCTAGTTTATGCCGCGACAACATCGTGCCGTAGGATTAGAATACTACGTATACGGTTCTTACCGTAAGTACCTAATATTATAATTCACCAATGACTGTCAAAGATTCTTTATATTTTAGAAGCGCTGTGGCATGCTTCAATGTCGCACTGCGTTGTTCTGGCGTGAAACTGCCTTTTCCGACTTGCGAACAATGCTCTCAAAACATAATTATCTACCTAGCATTACTTTTACTGTTTTTATTTCCAGTTCAACTGCTGTGGAGTGATCGATTCACGCGACTGGTTGACGCCCCTTGGCACCAACGACTCGCAAGGGGTGCCGGTCAGTTGCTGCGCGCACGTTTGGGGTGCAGTCAACACGTTCACGTGCAACACCACAATCGCCTTCGATATCGGCTGCGCGGAAGCTTTCGGCAGCTGGGTGCAGAAACACGTAGCCGCTATCGGCATATCAGGAGTCGTCTTAGTGTTACTGCAGGTAACTATGTTGACTCGTCGTCTCCTACTGACGAGTAATGGCACAGAGCGTGCCGATCAGCTGCTGCCGGCACGTTTGGGGTGCAGTCAACACGTTCACATGCAACACCACAGTTGCCTTTAATATCGGCTGCGCGGACTGGGTGCAGCAACACGTAGCCGCTATCGGCATATCAGGAGTCGTCTTAGTGTTACTGCAGGTAACTATGTTGACTCGTCGTCTCCTACTGACGAGTAATGGCACAGAGCGTGCCGATCAGCTGCTGCCGGCACGTTTGGGGTGCAGTCAACACGTTCACATGCAACACCACAGTTGCCTTTAATATCGGCTGCGCGGACTGGGTGCAGCAACACGTAGCCGCTATCGGCATATCAGGAGTCGTCTTAGTGTTACTGCAGGTAACTATGTTGACTCGTCGTCTCCTACTGACGAGTAATGGCACAGAGCGTGCCGATCAGCTGCTGCCGGCACGTTTGGGGTGCAGTCAACACGTTCACATGCAACACCACAGTTGCCTTTAATATCGGCTGCGCGGACTGGGTGCAGCAACACGTAGCCGCTATCGGCATATCAGGAGTCGTCTTAGTGTTACTGCAGGTAACTATGTTGACTCGTCGTCTCCTACTGACGAGTAATGGCACAGAGCGTGCCGATCAGCTGCTGCCGGCACGTTTGGGGTGCAGTCAACACGTTCACATGCAACACCACAGTTGCCTTTAATATCGGCTGCGCGGACTGGGTGCAGCAACACGTAGCCGCTATCGGCATATCAGGAGTCGTCTTAGTGTTACTGCAGGTAACTATGTTGACTCGTCGTCTCCTACTGACGAGTAATGGCACAGAGCGTGCCGATCAGCTGCTGCCGGCACGTTTGGGGTGCAGTCAACACGTTCACATGCAACACCACAGTTGCCTTTAATATCGGCTGCGCGGACTGGGTGCAGCAACACGTAGCCGCTATCGGCATATCAGGAGTCGTCTTAGTGTTACTGCAGGTAACTATGTTGACTCGTCGTCTTCTACTGACGAGTCATGGCACAGAGCGTGCCGATCAGCTGCTGCCGGCACGTTTGGGGTGCAGTCAACACGTTCACCTGCAACACCACAAACGCCTTCGATATCGGCGGCGCGGAAGCTTTCGGCAGCTGGGTGCAGCAACACCTAGCCGCTATCGGCATATCGGGAGTCGTCTTAGTGTTATTGCAGGTAGCTATGTTGCCTTATCGTCTTCTACTGACGAGTCTCATGACACAAAGGCTTACTGGTCAGCTGGTCAAGTGCCTAACGAGTAAAGACACAAGGCGTATTGATCAGCTGCCGGCACGTATGAGGCGTAGAAGTTTGCAGATTTTAAAGATCTGTTGAAAGATTGAAAGTAACCTTATTCCTAAGCATCTGGAACGAGACAAATCCAAGCTCTATTACTATTTAGGTACATATATATCAGGTAGATTCACTTGACGATTCAAAAGTACTTGTAAAAGTTTATTTGAATAAAAAAATATTTGATTTGATTTGATTTGATTTGATATGAACACATATTTCAACAGAAATTTGTTTTTCAGGAGCCTACTAATAATGGTTTTCTTAACATGTGTAAAGGCAAGTCTAAAATAAATTGTGGAATTTCAATATAAAAGATTACGTTCATTCCCAAGAATGACTTTTGGACTTTTTCAAGGCAGAGCGAAGGAGTCACGATGTCATTTCGCTTCTAGTTTGCCTATAGTGCAAATCACTGATTTATGTGGATGCAAGCAATCTCGGTACCAAATTTCATAATAATCTGTAACTTAGAGAGGATGAACCCTGAAAAGGGGACAGAAAGACACAATTTCTATTGCTTATTATGGATTTGTAAGCAATGTTTTATTGTTTCAGGCTTTGGCAGTAGGAGGCGCGGTTTGGCTAGCGAATATAACGAGGCAAGAGCGGGAGTTTCCATAATCAAATATGTTCATAGTTAGTTGTAATTAAAATAACTTATTTCTGTTAATTGATATAAAATAAACATGTACCTATGTTATATAATAAAATAACTTGTCGTTTTACTGTAGTAATGGAATCCCATTATAAGTAAGTAAAAATCATCTTGAAAAGGTTTCAAAAAGGAAACCTGAATACAGACTATATTATTTATCTTATAAAGACTACTACCGATGAATTCACATTTTCATTTCTTTCAGCCTATTAACGTCTCACTGCTAGGCACAGGCCTCCACTCTCATAGGAGAGAGGGAATTAGAGCTTAGACCCACCACGCTGCTCCAATGCGGGTTGGCGGGCTTTAACGACTATTAACATGATAGTGATAATAACCGGGACCGACGGCTTAACGTGCTCTCCGAGGCACGGGGGTGAAACACCGCCAACTTCCAACTCCGGGCTGGCACTGAGAATTTCTGAATTGAAAAACCCAATACAAATTTTTTTGTACGACCGGGAATCGAACCCAGTCTTGATCCGCAGTCGACTATGCTAACCGCTACACCAACGAGGCAGTGAAGTCGAATTCACATATTATAATTCATATTATATATGAATGCTGGTCGAAACTATGGAACTGGCTTTTTATATAGAACACTTTAAACGTAGGTATAGGTAGATTTTAGCATAAAAATAGTATAATTATTACTTGACGACCTCCGTGGCGCAGTGTGTAGCGCTGTTGCCTTGACGTGCGGAGGTCCCGGGTTCGATCCCCGGCAGAGTCAATTTAGGAATTTATAATGTCTGAATTTTCCCTGGTTTGGCCTGGTGGGAGGCTTCGGCCGTGGCTAGTTACCACCCTACCGGCAAGCTATTATCGTAGACTGCATCATCACTTACCATCAGGTGAGATCGCAGTCAAGGGCTAGCTTGTAGTGCATAAAAAAAAAACACGCAGGTCAACAATATTTAAACAAAACATCATTAAGCGATGGTAGTACGCCCCAAGGTCAAGCCATAAAAAATAAACTAATACAACGTGACGCTATGTTTACCATCATACTTCCATACGATGGTCACTAATTGGCTAAAGAAAAATCGAGTTAGGTATTTTTCATGGTACAGTCATACAATATCGTCGACGCGCGCCATACCTATCAGGCTATTGCCTTATCACTCGTTGATAACCACCTGAAAACCTTTGTGAAGTTTCAGTGTATTGTTAACTGTCATTGTGCACAGGTGTTGAACTAGTTTTAATATAGTTTAACTTTCCTATTGTGCTTTAAAATGGCGAAAAACAATCTGGAAGTTGGTATGCGGTGCATAAAATACATGTTACTGTGTGTTACGGCCATTTTTGTGGTGAGTTGAATTTGAATTGCGACGTATTTTTATTTTATATCTTATCTACTGTGATGTGGCATATCTATGCATGTACCTTCCAGAGTGGATTACAATAACCTACATTGTTTAAATATACTTAGGTACAACTGTAATTTAATGGCGAAAGATAATATGACTTTTTTTAGAAGTACACGTCATAATGTTTTATAGTTACCTACCACCATCGATATAGAATGAGTACTACTATAATTCTACATCAATGGTAACTACCTATAGTTCACGCGCGTGTTGAATGCAGAGTAAATGTTTGGTGACACATACATTTACTCTGCAATCAACTCGCGCACGAACTTTAAGTAGGTACCTTTACTAAACTAGATATCCGCGACCGCGTGGATTTAGTTATTTTTATTCCCGCGGGAACTCCTTAATTTTCCGGGATAAAATGTAGCCTATGTCCTTCCCCACCTATTTTCCTATACCTTTATTCAAAATCAGTTGAAAAGATGAATCTAAATACCTTCAATCAATTTACAATTATGATGTAGGTAGATTGCATCAATTAGTAGACCACAAGTAGACCTATTTATCATAAAGATGCAATTAAGGTATACACTATACATATATAGGTAAGCCTTTACCTACTTTAGATATTTCGAGCACAAACATACAAACAAAAGAAAGAAGAAGAAGGACGAAAAAGAAGACCTATAAAATATGTATTTTAAATGTTGATTATATGGTTGAGTGAAATATAGACAGACGACGCAAATTAGACATTTTATCGCAACCTTAGTCGTGTCGTTGTTAGGATTACACCTTCATGACTTGGATCAACAAAATCCTCGGAGTGTGCTCCGTCTGCAAATCAATCGTATACAGGGTTCTGAGGATTTTGCAACTTTTTGTCGTACGACACGTCGCGTCGGTTGTCTATCCCATCGCCAACGGGAAAATTTAATTCAAATAAGTATAAATGCCCTTTTAGCTACGGTTATGTTTGGTTCTATTGTCTGAAGGTCTTCATGTACCTATCTAGATTATATAAAAGGCAACCTCTACTGTCAAGCAAGCCATACCTAAGTAGGTAATTAGTATAATTATGTTAATTTTATCACGATAATAGCAGTGCGAATTTTCCGGGTTTAAAGCGCATTATCAGATGGACAGTAGATATTTATTAAACAACTGCGCAAAAAAGAGTGTATTATTTTCAGCATACATGTATGTATGTATGTATGTGAGTTTCTTTATTCCACCATAACTTCTAAATGATCTATGCAATATGCATCAACTATTGCCACAATCTCAATTATTGTTGTAATTGGTTGAAGTTATGGTATTATGGATGCAACAATGCATTTCAGTCAATATTGAGAAAGTGTTGGCCAATCAAAGGTGATTGCGTTCGTCAAACTGTAGCTGTCAATGGTGGTCCACCACTTACTCGTATCTCAGACTTTGATAAATTGAATGTCAACATAGAGATAAAAATCAAATTGCCAAAAAGTCCAAAAACTGAGATTTAAAAATGTTCCTTCTGTACACAAAGGCAATTCATATTATTAGGTACCTATACTTTTATACCTAAGAAGGTCATTGTACCTACCATTACATTTATATCCCATTTGTAGTTATACCAATTACCAACCATTATAATTTTGAATATCCACGAGCGCCGTAATAAATAATCAGTGTGTTCATAATCATAAATTCCTATAATTATTTATAATAGTTATACCATTTATATACCAACCATTATAATTTTGAATGTCCACGAGCGCCGCAATAAATATAATCGGCGTGTTCATAAATTCATACTTAATCATAAAAAAAACAGCAAATAAATGATTATGATTATGTTCCTGGTCTAAAATGTTAACCTATCAAATACAAGATAATAAAGACTTAACAAAAGTGACTCATAATGAAAACAAATGCCTTTATTCATTAAATCCTGACATCACTGATATGATAGGTAATTTTAGTGCTTTTAGGTCGCGCTCACTCTGTATGCGTTTTCGTACGAATATCGGTCGTGCGAACACGTACGAAAAGGCACTAAGATTCCAACCGTTAGAGTAGGTACTATGGAAGTGCTCACACTGGACGCGAGTTAGTCGTACGTATACGCACGTAGGTAGGTGTCCGACTTCCGACATCCGAAATCAATGAGAACTTGTTGGGAGTTTTAATACGATTTCATACATTGAACATTTAAAAAATTGGATGTAGAAAAATTATTAAATTCGTTTACTGATTTTCTTCATACGTTCATTTTTCATTTTTCATTTTTCTTCGTACATACGTTCGTACATAAATATATATGGGGTCATTATTAAAATATGCCATAAAATGATAGAATTCACCGAATTCGTCTCTATTTAAATATATGTCGCGCACGCAGTCTCCGAGTTAGCAGGGAATTATCGAAAGAACCAAAGAGGACTACACGAAAGCGATATCACCGGGACTGCCTATTCGACGCAGAACAACGTGTTCAGTGTGCGCACTCAATTCGTCCGACCCGTTTTCGTACTTTTACGTACGACCGAATTCTTATCCAATGTGAGCGCGGCCTTATAAGTTATTTTTCCTTTTTGATATCAGCAGGTACAATGGAACTAGACATAAAAGATAATAGAGCTAACAAGTTTATTGATAGAAAATATGTGTTCGATTCAATTCTTGAATATATAGAAAGACTAGCTGATGCCCGCGACTTCGTCCGCGTGGAATAAGTTTTTTTATTCCCACGGAAAATCCTTGATTTTTAATAACCTAAAACTGCGTAGAATTAGGTATTATCACAGATATAAGTTCCCTGATTGAACCTGCAGCCAGGGATCGAACCCGGGACCTCCGCACCTTAAGACAACAGCACTCAACACCGCGCCACGGAGGTCGTTAACGTTTGTAAAACGTAAAACACTCATGGCTACACCTTTCTCATGGCTCAAGGCACAGGCGAGCAAAATCAATAACGTTACGTACGACACTACAGTGGCATTAGAACCACAGGTGGCCTGCCCTTGTAGCCTCCGCCAAGGTCGTGGTTGACCCCCGCTACCACTCAAATGACCTAGCATGCTATTTGATATACACGCATGTTACTTGGTAGAGATCGTCAGTAAAATAAAATAGAGCTGTGCATTGCCTTTTAAATTGCAAGTTTTTTGGGTATTTTTATGGAATTCCAAAAAGGAGAATTTTCGAAATGTACCCCCGAGGGTACTCCTCATTTATAAGAAAGATATAAAATACAAAGAAAAGAAAAAGCTATAAGAACTTTAATTCGTTATAATCCGCCACAATAGGTAAATCTATATGGTAGGCACCTTGTGTATCTTGCACTTGTCGCTTACGATATTCACCACACCACACAAATCTTCCAAAAATCATTCTCAACGTACGTTTCACTCCGACACCGGAGCATCCTCAGCAGGGCGACCGCGTATCTTTTGCATCAATCATTGATACATCGCAATCACCTTAATTAAATTAACACTCTTCCACTATTGGACGAAATCCATTGATGCAGCAAGAATACCATAAATTCAGCCAATCAGAGGCGATTGCGATGTATCAATGATTGATGCAAAAGATACGCGGTCGCCCTGCCGGAGATATTGACTTGCCAATTCACGATTGTGCCCCGCGATTGTGCAAGGAAATCGTAATTCGTAATCGTTTGTCAAACGGATAATTCGACCTGTTTAAGGAGTTTCACGTCACGTCAAAATGCATGTATCAACTCCTTAAACAGTTCGAGTAACACGTTTTCAGCTGTCAAATGATTGCGATTTGCTTGGACAATTTTGCCGGTGAACTTACAGTTCAATATAGCGAATTAAGCGTCTTGTTCCTTGATAATAGTAGGTACATCATGGTACAAGTGTGTAATGTTGGTGATTACCGCTGAGGCGCCATTGAGTCTTAAGATAGCCGAGGACGGTAATCATCAATACACACGTGTATCATACGACGTTTTTCAACACACTTGTGAAGAAAATAATACTAAAAAATAATTTTATTTAGTAGATAAAATAGAATAAAAACTCTATAACTCACTTGTGAATAATAGTAATGAAAAAGTCACAGTTTGATTATAGGTGTCTGAGGTAGTTATGTGCCTAATTTCGCGGTGAAATTAGTGCCACTTTATGAGCAAGTGTGTTGAAAATATCATTATTAATTTATCTTAATTTTTGATTCCAGTTAACATCAGCGCTAATAATCTCAGTGGGCACGACGATATACGCGATCTACTATGACGTCTCTTTCTTTATCGACACGCAGCTGTTCTCGCCGGCCACCTTCGTTATCGCCATCGGAATCATCATGCTGTTCGTGTCGCTCTTCGGCTGCATCGGCGCGTTGAAGGAGAGCACCTGTTTGGTCAACATTGTAAGTATCCTGCCTTCTTGGATGAAATAAACAATAATTCATTCAAGCCTGCTTGTAACCTCAATTGGCAGTCTAAGATAGAATCGTTACAATTAAGTTAGGATTTTGAAAGCGCAAAGTTTGACGACCCGCCACTAGGTGGACAGACAATCTCAGGTATCTGGGATCCTCTAACTGCTAACTGTTGACCAAAATTGCATTTTGCGGAAGCCATTTGTTAAAATATTGGAATCAGGGATTTTCAATCGTTTATGTACATAAAGATTAAGATTATGTACATAATCTTTCGAGTAGAATCCCATTTCCGAGTTTTCTTTTTCTCTTTTAAAAATACATACGACACATGCTGTTTAAATTTGATAAAATAGACAAATGTTTCAATAAGTTGAATCATCATTACTTTCCTCGGAAACTAAAGCTATAATAATTCTAGGGAGTAACTACTTATCATTCATACTTTATATAAATTATGAATCATGGTCTATGGTCTACATATTTGTACATTCTACATATAGTACTCACGCTTATTATTTACACAAAGTTACAACTCAAATTGGAACATATCAACTGGATTTACCTATGTCCATGATCTGGATAAACTAAATTTGCTAAAGAGTATTTTGCAGAAGAGAAGAATACTTAAATAAACCCCCGACGCAAAAAGAAAGGGGTTTAGTGTTTATAAACGAGACAACCTAATCATATTTTAATTTAGTATGAATTTTACTATTTCAGTTCGCAGTAATCCTAAGTCTGGTGCTAGTCTTGGAGATTTCAGCGGCCATTGCTGCGTACGTGCTGCGCGCACAAGTTACTGGCATGTTGGACCAGAACCTGCGCGAGACCCTGCCCTCATACTACATGAACGCTGAGGTCGAAGACGCCTTTGACTTCATCCAGTCCAGGGTACATCTTCTTGTCTATTATTTTACTCACAGAACAACGAATCTGCTTATGGGATTTTACTCGTTCCTCAAGGGCAAGGCATTAGGTGCTAATGTGACATATCTAACTCTGCAAGCAAAACATGCTGCATCACAACCTGTGCGAAACTCTGCCCGCATACTACACAAACCCTGAGGTCACAGACAGCTTTGAGCCTTTGGCTTCATCCAGTCCAGGGTACATCTTTTATTTATCAAAGTTGGCTTTGACTTCATCCTGTCCACCAAGGTACATCTATATTTTCCATTATTTTGCTTGTATTTCAAGGGCAAGGCGCGTTTATGTCCAAGCAAAACATGTATAATACTTTTTATTTGTGCTTCAAGTCCAATGTCAAGGCATTAGGTGTTTAAAATGTCCGCGCGGACCACACTGGAGTCTGGACCAGAACGTCCGCGAGATCCCTCATCCCGCAAAGATTGCGGTTTTCATACCTCAACAACCGCAATCTTTCAATGATCCACCAGTGAGATTTACCGGCAAGCCACCAAAAAAGAAAGGCAAAGCGAAAAATGATAAAATGAAATTGAAATTTTTGGACGTCCCTGTTGTATTATGTAAAAGTTATAAAAGCTTTTGTTTGACTAATTACCATTTAAATTGCAGCTCAACTGTTGCGGCGTAGACAGCTACCTGGACTGGGGAGACGTACCGTCGAACGGACACTCTGGCATCACAGTCAACAACATCACAGTCCCGTACTCTTGCTGTGCGCAGACCCACTACGAGATCGTCGGAGACACAGAAGTCCAGGAGTGCGTGAAGCTGTACGCTAATGGATGCCTTCCCAGGATTACATTCTTGATCTACCAGAGTGCGGGACTTATTGGTGCTGGCGCTATGACTATTGCTTTCATACAGGTAAGCTTAAAAACCTGAACGTGTCAATAGGAGTCGTGCAAACCTGGGAGGGTTATGGCAGTTTTTACCCTTGTAGGATTATTTTTTGCGACATTCACTTTAGCGGCATGTCTCCTCAGTGTAGGGTGGAATTATTAAACCTGAGACGTCTCACTTATAAGACCACCACCAGGGAGGTTATCGGAGATCTCGTATTTATTTATCTTCGTGGATTATTTAGCTTTGTGGTCTCCAATGACAATCTTCGGCGCTAGGTCTATTCGTACCATAGTTTAATTAACGGAAAGGGAGTCCAGATTTGGACCATTTCATAATCAGGGCATCACAAAATGATGCAGATGGGCGTTTTGGGGAAACCCTATTGATTTTTACTTATCTTTTTTTGTGTATTTCCAGATAATCGGCATAGTGTTCTCATTCTCGTTGGCCAGTGCCATTCGTAATGCGAAGAATGAGCGCGAGCGCAGGCGGTGGGAGATCCAGGAGCGTATGGTCAACGCGTACACCTCTCTCAACCCTGAGAAAGAGCCGAAGCCAGTGGTCTACGTCCCCTTCAATGGACAAACTACGGCTTAAAAGCCTGAACAAATTATATTCTATTAAAAAATTCGACGGGTGAATGACCATTTAACCAATATATTGTTCTATCAATTATTAGACTGTAAAATTTCTCATACTAAATTGACTTAGATACATATTATACGTATGATTTATTAACATTGAACTATTATTATAGTATGTATGTATGAATATACTTTATTGTACACCACAAATATACAAACGAAAAATGTAAGATGTGAAGCTGAAGGGCGATATTTGTATTCATTTATTAATTCCGTCAAACAAGGGTATGTTTACAATTACCAATAAAAAACTTTCACACTTGTCAAAATTAGTTCGGACTCATTTATTGCGTAATCCTAAATCTCTATATTGAACGAGGTGTGATTGTTTGACAGGTTTTCCAGACCTTTTTCATTGCATTTAGTTACATTTGCAGTGCAGAAAATCGGGTTTCTCTTAAACTTCTCATTCCCAATTTCTGTAACTTATATGTATTGTAGCTTGTAAAAACTCTTGTTTAGCGTTTTCTATATAGGTTTACATTGATAATCATGGAGTAGAGGAGAGCAGCAGGCTGATGTCTTGAAGTTCATCGAGCTTTGGCAATTTCCATCTTTGTTTTACACTTCTGACCGAATTGCAGCCACGGTGGCTAATTTAAACGGTGACTAGCCATCTCTAGACGTAAAAATGATATCGTTTTGCACTTTTAAAGGTTATTATGACGAACTTGTCTACTTTATTAGAACGCGCGCACAGCGTCGTGCCGCGTGCGTTTAAATAAAAAACATTTTCCAATTTATATGCGTATGTAAGTAGTACGTACCATAGATAAAAGTAAGATTAGGTTAGTATTTGAATTCAAAAATAGTTTAATAAATAAGAACATAAACCTAATTACGAACACAAATAGTAGGTACCTAACCAAGTTACTGAATGGTACCAAATAATATTAAATATTGATTATCTAGTTTATTTTTCAGTTTATCTCTGTGTTGTGAATAGAACTTTCAGTATTTGTAAATTATAAATCGAAATTGAACCAAATTATTATTTGAGGTACAGTAAGTAGGTACTAAATTATTACATACGTCACAAATTGTATTATTGAGATAAATAAAGTTAAGTTATTATAATTTAACCTAATCATTGTTTTATTTAGCCATCCAACCCACATTGGAGTAGCGTGGTGGGTCTAAGCTCTAATTCCCTCTCTCCTATGAGTGTGCCCAGCAGTGGGACGTTAATGGGCTGTAGTGGTTGTTTTGTTTGATTAAAATTTCGTAGTTTTGTGTGACAGTACACGAGTCGTCGAAAAATCTATATATGCAACGAATAAAACAATTTTATTATCATCGGGATACCTAATACGTAATTTAAACTGCATTGCATTTGAAAAATTGCTGATTTCTGCATTTATAGTGCAAGTGTGGTGATCGTAGGTATCACCTCTCATTGTTTTACACTCTTCCGCTATTGGCCTAAATCCATTGTCATAGCAAGAATACCATAACTTAGCCAATCGGCAATCACAACAATTGAGACTGTGAAAATGATTGAAAGTTCTACTTGTAATGTAAGTACTAAGTATGTCAACTTTTACGCTTTTAACGCTCATATAAAAATTAATCATCGCTTTGGCCATAGTCCACCTCGTTGGCCAAGTGCGGATTGGGCAGAATTCCACCTCAGATCTAACATTATGGAGAACTCTTAGACATTTTTTAACTTAATTTATTTTATTAAAGTCTAGATACAACATGACTTTATATTATACTTAATAAATTTATTGTTATTTTATTTTTTGTTAATAACATTAAAATATTACTCAACAAAAAATAAAACTCTCAGACATACAGGATGTTTTCCTCACAATGTTTTCCTATACACCCGTGATAGCAAGTAATATTGAATCAGTTATATTTAAGCAAGAGTTGCGTGTCTGGGAATCCCTGAGGTCATACTGCTGACGCTCAAAGCAATACTTATGCAATATTACTCAAGATGACAGTTTGATGTTACATACCTTGATGTTCCTAAAATAAGGATTATAATTCTAAAACACGAAAGTCAACAATAATGAAACAATATGGTTTTAAGGGTTTGCAGTATGGCCCCTGATCCAACTGGGCAGACAGAACAGCGAGAAACCGTGAGCGTTGGCACCCTTATGTGGTTGACGTCCAATTTGCTCGCACGAAGCGTTTTTGCTCGACGTTTCTGATACGAACCGCTAGGGTGTGGAACACCCTCCCAGCGCACGTGTTTCCTGCCACTTATAACTTAAGTACCTTCAAGGCAAGAGTGAATAGGCATCTTCTAGGCAAGCGCGTTCCAACCTAGACCTCATCATTGCTTTGCACTAAGCATGATTGTCGTCAAGCGCAAGCCTATCACGCAATAAAAAAATTAAAAAAATTAAAAAAATCTGCTCAGCAAATGAAGTCTGAGCAGATAGACAGCCCCCTACCTGACGTTATACACATCGCAAAGGTAGGGCGGTCAAAACTGGCAGGAGGTTTTAGGTCCGTATGTCGTTGGGAGCAGGAGATTGGGAGACTGGGATGCAGTGACATACGGACTAAAACCACAAAACCCCGTATTTCCCCGTGCCTAAAAGAAAAGAAAAAACGGCCAAGTGCGAGTCGGATGCGCGCACCGAGGGTTCCGTACAAACCTGTAGGTACCTATATAAGTAAAAGTTATGGTATTTTTATTGCTAAATGAAATCCATGACATTAGTAAGTTTAAAATTATTAATCAAAATATTGTTATTATAATATGATGTAACTAAAACTTTATGCTTTTCGTAATTTTTCCTTTATCTGTGCTATAAGACGTTGCTTCGTACCAAATTTCAAGATTCTGAGTTCACGGGAACCCTGTAGATTTTGATTACCTTGCGAGTGTCGAAAATTTGCAGCATAAACGGCTGTATCTTTTGATTGCGTTGGCTTAAAAGATTGATTTTTTCACAGCTCGAAGGGACAGCAGACCTGAGTATTTGATATGAATTTCAGCTTGATACCTCCATGCGTTCCTGAGAAGAAGGGTCTTGACATACAGACGGACGGAGACCAAAGTGATCCTATAGGGGTTCCGTTTTTTCCTTTTGAGGTACGGAACCCTTAAAAGGTACTGGTTCGCAATCATTAGTCGTCGAACGTGTTAATCTACGGATGTACGTAACTACATCAGTTGTTATCTACTATCAAAGCATTATCAGCGACATTTGTTTATCGAAAACACCTACTTACTTAGTCAGTTTCAGAGCCTAGTTCCAACAAGTTGTTATAACTACGTAAAATGAAGTTCAACAAGTCTGAAGCGGAATACAGCATGAAATCCATAAGATTTCTGCTGTTGACCATCACAACTATGTTTATAGTAAGTATATATTTCACCATAATATCTAAGTATTATTGTTTACGTTGTTACGGTAATTATACAATGTAGGTACCTATCTACTATCACCTGTAGATAAAATTGGACTAAGTATCTAGAATTTATATAGGTATACAAAGTGCCTATTTAGTTCTTTGTATTTTTATACCTAATACTTAATATATTACTAGAATGATTTAAGTAAATTTTACGGGTTAGGCTGTTGCTTTGGGCTTATTTGAAACTAGGTTTTTAAAATGTATCTAATATTCCTATTATACGTATACAAAATGACGCTTATGTATTGACACTAAATATTAAACCGCTTGATCTACCCCAATGATGTAATGATGAAAGTCGATGAACCTCGCTGGTAGACCACACTCTCCCATTAAGAAAATATTTTTACAAATTCCCCCACAGCGAACTCGGGTTATCTACCAGGGGCGGATTTACTAGCAGATTGTTGGCTTCAGCCAGGGTGGCAGATTTTAGGAGCGAAAAAGGGGCCAACCCTTTTTGTAAGGCCGAACAGGACAAAACGTATGCGTTTGCACTTTTTAATTGCACAGATTGGCGCGGCAGGACAAAATTGTTCCCCTTCAGCGCCGATGTTTCGTTCTGAAGTTATCTCATCTTCGGTTCCACCTCTTGGGTAATATTTTAGTAAACAAGGAAAATAAAAATTATAGCCCTAGTATTGTAGCTCTAGTAAATCTAGGAAGTCTAACCTAATTAACAAAAACATGCGTGTAATTTTGGCAAGAATGCTGGGCAGCTAGGCTGATCCCTTGCGCAAGAAATGCAGTTTTTATCAGTTACTAAGTAATAGAACTCCTTTTCAGATAATCGCTGGCCTCATGATCGCGCTCGGTTTCTCGGTGTATTCCCATTACCACAGCTTCTCGTTCTTCTACGAGAGCGCCAAGGCCGGGAGGATGTTTTCGCCTTCCCTCCTCAGTATTATGCTGGGCATGTTCCTTCTCATTGTCACACTCCTCGGGTTTTTCGGCAGCCTGAAACAGAGCACTTGCATGGTCAATTTGGTAGGTATTATACATTATAATTTGATGCTATACATTTTGAATACCTCCCTAGCGCAGTGGAGAGCGTTGCTTGTCTTATATTATGTGTAAGAGGTCCCGGACTCAAATCCCAGCATGGCAGCACGAGTCATCAAGAATACTAACTTAAATTTTCAGGGCTCTGGTCTAAGCCATGACTGAGGGCCATGTTGGAATTCTCTCTCCAATATTATAAATATGCGATAGCGTGTCTGTCTGTCTTTCTGCTACGCTTTAACGGCCCATCTTTTCAAACGATTAGATGAAAATATATATAGGTACAGAGGAGGTATTCGGTGTATCCCGGGGAAGAACATAGGCTACTTTTCATCCCGGAAAGAGTTTCATTAAAGAGTTCCCACGGAAATAAAAAAAACTTAATCCACGCGGTCGATGTCGCGGGCATCATCTAGTTCTTAATAGTTTCTGCCTGGTTTAATGGTTTGGCCGTGGCTGATTATGACCCTACCGGAAAAGATATTGGCTGCCAAGTGATTTAGCGTACCGATATAACCCGCGAAGACACCGGTAATGGGTATCTATGGGCTAATATTACTGCAACAGCCTAGGTACTACTATCTTAGCATCACTTATCACAACCAACACCTTAACAGGTGAAATTAGTCATGGGCTAGTTTTATGCTAATTAAAAGTCTTACCTTAAGTATCTGTTTCCGTGGTTTTCTGCCACTCACGACCTAACTAATAATCCATCTTTTTATTTCAGTATGCACTAATTCTGACAATTTTGCTCATACTGAAGTTGGTTGTGATCGTACTGGCGTTCACATTGGATCCAGGGACCATACGGGAAATTTTGTACATACCTATTTCCCAATATGCATCGGATCCAGAAATCGAAATGGAAATCGACCGCCTTCAAGTGTCTGTGAGTGTATTTTCTTTGAATTGCTTTTCGTCAATCCGCTCGAGAAATCGGTAAAATCAGTAATCAGGGAGTTGGCTAGTAAGACTTTGTGGGTGCTAAGGTTCTGGAACGGCAGCGTCGCATCGGAAAACGCAGAGCTGGCGGGCTCCTGACTGTCGGAGGGTGACATATAAAGCAAATCGCAGAAAGTCGCTCCGGATCTACCGCCGCAAGGCCGCGGTGTGTGGGAAGTCCTTACAAGAGACCTATGTCCAGCCGTTGGACGTCGATGACGACGTCACCTGCGTATTCTTCTGCTATCATCCATACTAACATTATAAATGCGAAAGTGTGTCTGTCTGTCTATCTGCTACGCTTCAGCCCTTCTTTTTTGGCACAGAGATACTACTTAGGCCACTTTTTATCCCAAAAAATTAAAGAGTTTCCGCGGGAACAAAAAACCTTAATCCACGCAGTCGAAGTCGCGGTCATCATTATTAGTATAATATTTTTTTCTAAAGCCCTTGAAAAAAAATGTTTTTTAAAAACTTTAAATTTATTCTTACTTCCAGCTTAACTGCTGCGGCAGCGACTCGGTTTTAGACTACCTTTGGGTGGATTTCACTAGCAACCACTCGACAACTGTAGTCTCCACTAGCAATGGCGCGGAAAATCTGATGATTGTTGTACCTGAGACCTGCTGCGTCGTCCCAGGCGTGGACATCTGCTTGAGGATGAGACAACGGAGCTGTAAGACTGCATTGGTCAACCTGTTCACGCAAAACAGCAGCATTATTGGCGTACTGGGAATTTCTGTTATGTTTATTCAGGTAAATTATTTATTTAGTTACACTATTGTGGTGGCAATTTTGACGACCTCCAGTGGCTGTGTAAGCCAAGTGACAAAAACACACTTATATATAGAAACACAATTAAAACCTAAAGTCTAAAAAAATGGGGCTGGAGCCATAAACTGGATAGCTCAGTGGTGGTAGAGCAAGTGGTCTAGAGTCAAAAAAGGACTTAGAATAAGTGACACAATAATAATTATGTCTTAGAAATAAACAAATTAAGTACTAGATAAGCATTTTTACCATTCATGTGGCATGTACAAATTTTGCCTGAGGACAGGGATGGCGCTCATAAGAGAAGGATTAGGTAGTTAATAAACAAAAAAATCTGCTGGCTGCTCCTTAGCAAACTATAGTTGAAATGAACTGTTGTAAATCCATACTTTAATCCATACTAATATTATAAATGCGAATGTGTGTATATCTGTCTGTCTAGATGTCTGCTACGCTTTAACTGCCCGTCTTTTCAACCGTTTTTCGGAAAATTTATGATGATAAACCACGGCGACGAAGTCGCGGGCATCAGCTAGTCAAAAATATTAAATTATTGTTTTACTTACAGTTACTGGGTATAATCTTTTCACTGCTGCTAGCGAGATGTATCCGCAAAGTGAAAAGCGAAAGAGGTCTGCTGTCGTGGAATATCAAGGAGCAAATGATATTGGCGCGCCAGAACAAAGAACAGAAGACACAGAAAGAAACCTTAGATGACAGCGTCTACATACCACCTCACGAGTCCAGCGTGGCTTAGACAAAAATATTATTGGACAGAAGCACCTTTACGAAAGTTTATGTTAAGGAAGGAACAAGAAGTTTATTTCGATATAATCCGCTAAAAAAAACAAATCTTATGTGGTGAAAAGTGCAGTATGCGATATTGCTATGCTGTACCTATTGCTTGCTTCCACTACACTACAGAGCTGGGCACAGGTCTCCTCTCTCATCGGAGAGAGGGAATTAGAGCTTAGACCCACCACGCTGCCCCAAAGCGGGTTGGACAATAACTGGGACCGTGCTCTCCGAGGCACGGAGGTGACACACCGCCAACTTCCAACTGCGGGCTGGCACTGAGAAAAACACAATACCTATTTTTTTAA
The DNA here is from genome assembly GCA_923060345.2 of Erebia aethiops. Taxonomy (NCBI): domain Eukaryota; kingdom Metazoa; phylum Arthropoda; class Insecta; order Lepidoptera; family Nymphalidae; genus Erebia; species Erebia aethiops. The sequence continues at coordinate 16,065,890 of OV281091.1, read as the reverse complement.
AATATGCTTGTTTTTTCTGCATGTTTGGTTTATAATGAATTAACCTTCTTGTTTGTTGGTTAAAAATACTTAATATTCATACATTTTTCTGTAACTTTAGAATGATATTTTTCTATGTATAGATTATTATCTTTTAAGCCCATTATATCTTATATCTACAGAAGTATCCAAAATAATATCTTATTCAGATAAGTCCTTTTGAATCGTCGAGTGAATCTAGCACTGGTTCGGTCAATTTCTACCAAGGAAGTGGCACGAAACTCGACGGTTGTTTTTTTCACGGCGTTTGACGGCCATAAAAACAGAAACTTGAATCCCGAGTTAATCATGGATGGCTAAGTAGGTACTTTTTATTTCGGAAATTTAATATCTTCAATGTCGCTCGATGTTACCTGCCTAAAAACATTTTGTAATATAGGTATTCCATGCGGACTGATTTGTTAGCATCAGTCACCAGATAGTATTTATATTAATAAAATCATTAGAACTATGAGCTATTTATTTGTTAGACCTTTGTTTCTCCTCGTTCACGGCCCATCTTTACAACCTATTTTGATGAAATTTGGTATAGTGATAAGTTATATCCCCGACATTACATACGAGTACAGCTCATTAAAGTCCCACCGCTGGGCACAGACCTCTACTCTTATAGTAGAGACGGTTTTAGAGCTTAGACCCACCACGCTGCTCCATTGCTGGTTGGCGGGCTTTAACGACTAATAAATATCATGTTAGTGATAATAACCGGGACCGACGAGGCACGGGGGTGAAACACCGCCAAATTCCTAACTCCGGACTAGTACTTCCTGAAAATTTCTAGTCAGAAAAACTCAATGCCTAATTATGGCCCAACCCGGGACCTCTTCGGCCGCAGTCGTACATGCTAATTTTATCTTTTATCTGCCTTCATACGTCGAAGCGAGAAAGCAATACTCGAACCTCAGATTTGAACTTTGGAATGAACAAAATTACTTTATACTTCTACCATACCTTTACTACTGTTTTAATCATACTTTTGCGGGTCTAAAGTCAGTCTTCATGCCCTAGGGCCGTAATCTAGTCGATCGATCGCCCAACTAGTTGACCAACCCCATACTGTAAACAACAGAGTCTAGGCTCCAGACTGGTCGACCAAACGATCGTACCATTTGACATAAAAGTTTTTAAACCAAGGAGCATGTGTACCTGCACTGGCAGCATGAAAAGCAAAATGACAAATGGACAAATGTGACTCTATCGAACGTGAACATTCACTTTTAATTTGTCTTTTCTTTTTATTATTTACTAGACCTATGTATCCTACTTACTGTGATTTGCAATAAATATCTAACCGTTACAGTTTGTTTTACTGTTATGGTAGAAGTATAAAGTAGAGTATACACCACCGGGATAAAGCAGTTTTTTTCTTGGGCGCTTGAATCCCTCACTGCACTCAGGACTCAATCTTAATTCCCTCCCTTTGGTCGGGAATTAACTTATAACACCCTCGCTGCGCTCGGGAGTTAAATTTGGAGTCCTTCGTTACGTTTAGGATTCAATGTAGCGCCCGTGACATAAAACAGTGCTTTATCCCCTTGGTGTATAAACTACTATTAGATGCGGGATCTTTCGAAATTCAAATCACATTACACCCCATGGGGGTAGTGGATTTCAGTACAATATTACAGATTTACAGCCCCCTAAGCCTTCAAAATGTAATGACGTCCTTTACCTTTAGATAACAGGTCTTGTAATATGGCATTTGTCGAGCGAGTGGTGTGAAAAGATCTTTAATATAGCGGACGTTATAGTCGTGAGGCATCATCTAGTAAAAGCATATTAATTTTATCTATTAGTAGGTACACACTACACATAGCTACACGTATCCCAGATTGAAAAGCAAAATTAAAAAACTAAAAAATTGTTCAGTACCTACTGCAGCATTTAATGTGAATAATTTATGTGAATTGAAATATGAATCTAGGGCCAAAACAATAAAGAAAACTGCATCAATATCATCGTTATCTCTTATCTAAAATTATTTATCGGCGAATTTTTGTGAATTGGTTTATTTAATCAGTAGAGATTTCTTGTTTCAAAGTGTAGGTACTCAAAGCGCTAAAAATGAAAATAAAAAAGTTTGGACCGGAATTGAAATTGAAAACCGCGAGATATCTGATGTTGATGATTACGACCAAGTTTATGGTAAGTATTTTGACACTTTGAGCACCTAAGACCTAAGTAGTAAGTTAAGTCAATCATTAATAGTTAATATGGAAGTCACACTTCGTAAATGAACTTCGCTTCAATTCAGACATTGATGTTAAATTTAAGTAGAATTCAGACCAACGTACCGCCATGTCTAATGTGTTTTTTATTTGCATCCAACGACCTTTGTTTGCATCAGTATTTTAAAAAGATTTTGTTGTGGGTATAGTTTGTTTAGGTAGCTACCTACCTACTATGATTTAATTACACAATGTAGAAATATAATATCTTTAATCTAAGTATATAAGCATCGATTTTATCAACACCAAAACGTTTGATGGTACCTAAATCTTAGCCTTTTTCTTGAGGTTTTGCCCGTCCTATTATAAGATTAATTATTAGATATATATTATCGTTTTCATACATAGCTTGTAGTTTAATACCTATTATTTAAATGATTGATATCTGCGATAAAAAAAATTCGGTGTTGATAAAGAGACAAAGGCAATAGCAATACAAAATAAAATATATGTTATTTTGTTTTGCCTTTGTCTCTTTTCCATAATATATATATGAATATCCACTTATACAGTCAAGAAGCGATAAATATAGAGTGCAAATTACATGGAGCCTCTCTCCATGCACTCCAAAATCCTTTACCTTTATATAAATTATTGACTTCAGGGATGCGATGGCGAAAGCAAATATCTTTCCTAAATGCGAAAGTTTGGATGGATGTTTGGGTATACTCAATCACGCCAGTATTGCTGAACGGATCTGGATTTAATTTGGCGCAGACATAGATTACTGTCGGAATAACACAGATTATAATTATTGTCTGACTGCTTTTATCCCGAAAAATTAAGGAGTTCTAGCGGAAAAAATCAAACCACGCGGCGGAAGTCGCCCATTTTTTTGTTTAATTGTGTTGTGTGTGTGTGTGTGTGATCGGTAGACCTCAAAGTAACGTCTGCCTCTAGGTTTTTTGCCATTTCAAAAGCAATTTTATAAGTAGGTAAATAAATAAATTAAGTAGGTAAATAAATAAATTAAGTAGTAGATAATTAATTAGTAATTTTATAGTTAAGTAGGTAATAAATTTTGAAATAAATAATTTTTTTCTATTGTTCGGTTTCAGATACTGGCCTGTTTCATGATCGTGCTGGGTCTTGCGGTGTATTCTTATTACCATTCGTTCGCGTTCTTCGAAGAGGGCGTCAAAACCGGAAGGTTTTTCACGCCCTCCCTAATAACTTTCCTGCTGGGCATATTTCTACTCGTCGTCACACTGTTTGGATTTTTTGGTACTCTAAAGCAGAGTACGTGCCTGGTGAATTTGGTACGTGATATTTTCCATCAGTTCAAAATAAAAATAAGTGCTTTTTAAGCATTCGACTACAGGTCAGCTCTTGACTGCGATCATACTTACCTGTTTTTATGATCGTCTCTCAAAAAGGTCTCTGTAGAGACCTTTAGGTCCTTACCTTATACCTTTTTTACTGATAGTCATGTGATTTGCTACAGAGATAGGTTTTGTCCCGGGGAAAGACATAATATAATAATATGTCATCCCGAAAAATCGTGGAGTAATTTAAAAAGCTTATCCACGTAAACTAAGTCGCGGGTATCATTTAGTAATAAAATACCTTCCTAGTTCCTACATCACGGTAGTACCTATAAATATGGCTATCGAGGTATAATAAATGCCTACCTGGGCCTAGCGGCGCACGAGTATATTACTCTATATACCAACAAGTTATGACTGTAGCGAGCTTACCCAGGTAGGTATAAGTATGGCATTTATAGGCATAGGCCATAGGTACATAGATTTAGGATTGGTAGCGCCAGCGAGACCAATTCTAAATCTAGTAAAGTAATCGCTAAGTACGTCTTTTCCGATAGCATGGTAATTAGCCACGACCGAAGCCTCCCAACAGACCAAATCAGAGACAATTCAGAAATTTCCAAATCGGGAATGGGGATCGAATCCGGGGGCTCCCACTTAAAAAACAGCACACATAACTCCACTGCGCCATGGAGGTGGTAAAAAATTTTAGGGTTCTGTACCTCACTATGGTAAAACGGTAAAATACACCTAGGCACTGTAACCACCATGTAACCACTAACCAATGCCGTATTTAACGATGTATTGAGGCCCTTAGCAAATGCAAACATTGGGGCCTGGAAAGTAAACGAGCAAACGGGTGATAGAGTCAAAAAAATACTTTAAAATCAATATTACTTTAGTATAACATATTAATTATTATGTAGGTATGTCCAATGTGAAATAAACCAATTTGAGTTTTCCTTGTCATATACACTGAAGGTTTTCTTTTTCAGTACGCCCTACTTTTAGGTCTTATGCTAATACTGAAGGTGGTTGTGGTCATTCTGGCATCAACGTTAGACCCATATAGATTAAGGGAAGCACTGTACATACCAATCTCGCGATATGTTACGGACCTAGAGATTGAGATGGAAATCAATCGAATCCAAGAGTCCGTAAGTACTTTTTGTAAATTTTGTTAGGTACCTAAAAGGGAAAATTAATGTTATGGATCGTTGTATTGAGAATTAATTGAATATCAATAGATTCAGACATTTAAGTACCTACTAAGGGTGCTCATGCAAAGAAATCGCGAGCCGTCGAACTGCGCTATTCCTACCGAGAAGAACCAGCAAGAAATCCATACTACCTAGTAAGTCTGTGTAGTGTGTCTGTCTGCTACACTTTCACGGCTCATCTGTGCAACCGATTTTGATGAAATTTGGTACAGGGTTAGGTGGTATCCCGGGGAAGAACATGATAACTATATGCTGCTTTTTATCCCGGGAATCAAAAATTTTTAATCCGCGCGGACGGATTATAAATGTCAAATTTGATAAAGCTTGTATGTCTGGACGTTTGTTACTCCTTGATGCCACGAGTGTTTTTAATAAACAATCATATTTATGTATATTATATTTTATTTCCAGCTTAGCTGCTGCGGTAGTGAATCTTTCTTAGACTACGTCGGTATGGAGTTCACAAGCAACCACGATACTGCAGTGGTCTTTGCAGTCTACCAGGGCCAAAGCGTGGAAGTGGTGGTACCATCGACTTGCTGCACTGCACAGAACGCGGGGATATGCTCTTTGAGGAGCGGAGGCTGCAAGACGGCGCTGATTGACATGTTTATGAATCATTCCGTCGTCATTGCTTCGTTGGGGATTTGTGTTACCATTATGAAGGTAATTTAATATGACCTTACCTACTGAGGTACTTACAACCCAGTCAAATTGGGTATTTGACAAATAGTCAAATCAGCAACTTTTTTTCAAACGTCAAAATGTGTCATAGGTGTGGGATTTAAATGAAATTCTGAAATGTGACGTCATTAAAGTTCAACGCACTTTTTTACTTTAACCGATTGTTTAAAATGGTTATTCAACATATAAAACTATCAGGGACCAGTGGATATTACGACTTTTGGGAGATCCTCTATTCTTTCTTTCTTTCTAATAATCACAAAAAAATAATTTATTTGAATAGTAACTAACTACTTAGTCAAATACCCAATTATCTGTGCATCTACGTGGAATGCGTTACCCTTGCTCTCTTTGTTCTTCGGCTCCTGCACTCACCCTTTGGATTCATTATCGTGTTATAATTTTATTTTTGCCAAGTTTGAGGTGCACAGGTATTTTTCGACCGGGTCGTTGGCAAGTATTCTTCAAGAGATCGAATCAGAGGAAAATATTACGGCATTCAATAACGGAAGTCAGTGTTTCTCAGAAGTTAGAGTTTCCAAATAGATCTATTTTGATAGAAAAGACACTAAAAGAAGGAGTGTTGCTGTTGCATTTATAACGTGACTGTACCCAAACATCTGCTTTTTGTTCTATAAATGAGTTTTCTTGCAGGTGCTGGGTATAATATTCGCGTTACTGCTAGCGCGGTGCATACGCAAAGCGAAGAGTGAAAGGGGCCTAATGTCATGGACGATCACTGAGCAGTCGATATTGGCAAGACAGAACGAGGCGAATCCATCAGAAGACCAATCGGCCAACCAACCAGACCAATTGGCCAACCAACCAGACCAATCGGCCAACCAACCAGACCAATCCAGGAACCAATCAGAAAACCACCAGGCAATTACAAATCGCGGTGCCGGTGGTGAAGTACCTACAGCTACACTTGTACAACTGCGATTCTGATTTTAGCAAAAAGATCTTCGCAAGGGTGCATTCTTAGTTTTTTTGTAAATTGTAACAATCCACATCTTCCTACCGCATTCAGGTTGTTGAAATTTACTCAACATTCCTCATGAACTACTTAAATGATCGATGGGATTACTTACCCACGTTCAACTATTTTTTAGACTTATGTAGGTACCTACCTCCTGCTGCTACACAGTCCTTTCCTTCTAAGTATAAGCTTCTATACCTACTTATTCTTATTTCCGCTATTCCGTATGTGTATTTATATTTAATAGGCTTTAACGCTCTCTCCTGTTTCTCGATCACTTCCTATCTTGAAACTAAACTGAAACCGAATCTGTTAATAAGTAGGTACTCATAAAATTACTCGTCTTGCTCATAACTGACTGACTGATTATACCAACGTACCTACAGCCTATACCTACTGCTGGGGTTGATTCTGAGTATTCTAATCTATCAGCCTGCATGCGTCTGGACACCTGCCTGACTACAAAGGCCTTTTCGAGTGCGCGCTACCAAACACGGTCCTCCACCTTCCTCATCCACGCTGCCCCCGTCCCTTCAACATCTTAAGGTCCAGCGAGCTGGAGGTCGTCCTACACTGCACTTACCGGTACGCGGTCTCTACTCCAGAACACGTCTGCCTCTACCTCATCGGCCATCAGTTCTGCGACAGATAGGTAGGTAGGTATGACCTGTCAGCTTGCTAATCCTTAAAGATAAGACGGTAACTTTGTTCTACTACGAATTTTCTCGCTCCGGATTGTATCCCTAAACTCGAAATTTTGCTAGCAAATTTTGCACAGGTTCTCATTTTTGGAAATTCCTCCGAAAGATTGTATTATGTCACCGTAAGATTGTAAAATCCGTTAGATTATAATCTAACGGTTTCTATCCCGCGAGATTATAAACTGTCGAAAGATTGTGAACCGTTCAATGTTCTGAGTATTAATTTATGAAATATTTATTGTTCTTACGTATTCTTGTCTCTTTCTTGTACAGTTCGCGCGCGAGTTGAATGCAGAGTAAATGTAAAGTGTCACCATACATTTACTCTGCATTCAACTCGCGCGCGAACTATAGGTTAGGTTAGGGTTTGACCTGAATATCTTAGGTTCTATCGGGTTACCTAATATATTACAATTTACCGAAAAATAACGCGTTAAATTGTAAGCAGTACTTATGTAACGGTTCACAACCTGTCGACAGTTTATAATCTATCGAGATAAAAAACGTTACCTATAAGTATTATAATCTAACGGTTTTTACAATCTTACGGTGACATAATATACGTAATGTAAGTCCATCCTTTGTCATTTCATCATATCTATTAGATCTTGCATCTTTTACTCAGTTTTCAAGTATGTATTTTTTAAATATACTTATCTGTTTCTGTATATAATTGTGACTATATTATTTATTTTACCTCACTCTCGCTTATTTTTTTCTGCCCTTGCTTGCCTGTTTGTCCTACTTTTCCTTTGAATGTCTGTATTGTCTTTATGGTATAGATAGGGTAGGTATAGAAAATAAAGGTGCTTATTAGTGAGCAGAACAGTAATCTAAACTTAATATTATAAAGAGGAAAGATTTGTTTGTTTGTAATGGATAAACTCAAAACTACTCAACCGATTTTAAAATTCTTTCACCTATAGAAAGCTACATTATCAGTGAGTAACATAGGCGATATTTTATTTTCAAAAAATAAAAATTGCAATAATGTGAACTAAAGCGAAAAAATCGTCTCTTGAGAGCTTACTTGGCGTGCGCTGCGTAAATAGTTAAAATTACACGAAAACAATATTGCCCACTGGCTATATTGGGTATAGACTATTAGGATTATTAGTGCTACCATGGTGCTACCCGTGCGAAGCTGGGGCGGATCGCTAGTAAATAATAATTTAATACCTACGTTCTGCTCCAACACATGCTTTCGACTAGTTAGTAGTTTCTCTATAGCATTACAGGTGTTCTGCACCTGCCCTAGCCTTTGCTAAAGGAACATAATATTTATCTACCAAGAGCTCGTGTGAAAAAGCCAAGTAGAACGACGGAGCCACGATGCTGTATGTAGCCATAGCTGTTACCTAGTCTGTATAGTGAAAGCTGATTGCAAAATAGTAGAAAATTTAAAAAAAAAATGAAGGTAATTCGCTAATTTCACTACTGCTCAAAGCTACTACTAAGCTTTGAGCAGTAGTGAAATTAGCGAAGAGCGGCGTGCGCATCCGCAAGCGTGCTATTATCAAAACTTCATGCCAATTTTTTGTAAAGAAAAATGTTGCATGGATTTATTTAATATTTTATAATTAGATTACACAAAAGGCAATAACAACAATAGACAGTACAGTTTATTGAATGAGTTTATTATCTTTTGTGTGTTATTTTAAGTTATGACTTAATACTAATCTTGTATTTACTAATACCTAAACTCAATTAAAGAAAAAAGAAGTGTAATTCAATTTTTATTTCATAAAATAAAGCCAGACAAAAGACAAAAATACAATTGAAAGAAACAAATCATACACAATGTTTGGATAATTTTTTATTTAACACCTGCTCAGCATTGTATCTCTTCACAATTTAAATCTTTAATAAATATGTTCTAGTTTATTCACATTAGATTACAGTAGTTTTGTACTAAGGTGTTCATACAATAACATTTTGAATTTCACAAGCATCTTTATATCTCTGCCGATGGTCCCAAAACTGTTTTCCCTTGCCTCTTATTTCATGCCCGATGGCCGATTGTGCGCCATGACTCATGAAAGGCGGTGTAAACTCTCTGTATGCTATACATACTCTCCTAGATGTTATATCTTCCCGCAGAACGCTATGCTCCCAGTGATATCTGCATTCACCATAAATCACTGTTAGGGATCTCCTGTAAAGAAATTATTAATAAATAAACTTGAATAAATTAACTAATTGTTTACCTGAAAGTCAATGTAGTGGGAGGCTTGGCCGTGGCTAGTTACCACCCTATTGGCAAAGATGTGCCACCAAAATATATAGTATTCGGGTACTATGCCGTGTAGAAACCGATAAGGGATATGAGTTTTTTAAAACTGCCATAGTTACCCCAAACATGTTAGACTGCATCATCACTTACCATCAGGAGTGATCACAGTCAAGGGCTAACTTGTAGTGGAAAAAAAACTGTATTTAGATCACAAAATTCCATTACCTATATTATTTCACATTATTGCACAACTCAATAAAAACAAAACAATGAACGGACTTAGCATTTCTTCCTGTCTTTCAGTCAGTTGCAATAAAGGTGGTTAAAGTTAAGTTACAGTAAGTATTAAACTTTGATCATCAATAACAAGGGAAGTGGCATACACAAGTTAGTATTAATATCTCCATGATTTAGGTCAAAGTTGAAGTTTTGCTCCAAAGTTAACAAATCTTGTGCAACATCTACAAAACAGCAATATTAAAAAGTTCAACACAAATTATAACAGCTTGTAACGAAACTGGACTATAGAATAATAAACAAACTCTGGTGAAATAAAAGGACACAAATACGCTCATTATAATAACACTAATAATACATATAATACAGGGACAATGTTTAAAATCCAACATATTATACCTTATCAACGGTATCCTAATTATAACATCCATATCTATTACAGGTTTACAGTATTCCAACATGCTTTTATCTTTGTCTTTATACTCCAAATTTAAACTGCCATCTTCTTCAACCAGGGGTGGGTATTGCTCAGCACAATACAAGTTATATTTCTTCTTATCCCCTCTATATGGTGTCATGGTAAGAGCTGAGTCAGATAAACAGTTGACAGTTAATATTCTCTCTCCCCAAACCCAGCAGTCATCTATATGAGCGTCAATAGATGCACCTTTGCTCGGATCATACTCCAAAGAACACTGTTCTATCACTTCATAGCCTTCCAACAAGTCTATACTAAGAAATCTATCTACCAAATACTTTGAAAATTTAGGAAATCCTTCGAATTTACCTGGGACGATTTTCTGCTTTTTAAAATTAGTTTTAGGTCCATAGTTCTGTTTGCGACGTCCACTCTGCGAGTTATCCCATGGGACTTCGTCTATGTTCTTCATAAGCTCTTTTTCTTCATCCAAAGATATGAAGTCCAGCTTTATTAACACACCAGGATAATCTATCGAAGTGCCTTCGTGGTTTGGATGTTGTTTGTACAAATCAATGTCCCAGCCGCTCCAGGCTTTGTTACAAAAGGGACAGTACACGTAACCCTTTTCCTTATCAAGCGATTTGATATCTTTTAAAATATTCGCACCGTAATAAGTTTCGCAGACCAGACATGTTCGGCAGCCCTTACAACCACACGGCCGGGGTTTCATTTTTGTTTGGTATTATTGCACAATGTTTCACATTGGAACCTTGAACTAAACAATAGTTCATCCACTACTAAATATTTTAATACAAACTAAAAAGACTACTTGAGGCTAGATATCAAATCATTTTGCGAAGGCCGAAGACGGAAGACCCGAAGAAGAAGCCAATAAACTATGGACTGTCAATCAGAGACAAGTTTGTCAATTGTCAATTGTCATAGTCACACTGACATTAATATTTTGACATTGACATTAGTATTCAGTTTTAGGGAAGCCCCATAGTACGGAGCAGAGACAAGCAACTTAAGCATGTACGGAGGTAGTAACCGGTACGTAATTAAAACCGTATCTTTACCCGTTACCGATATACCTACTAGGTATGTCGATAACTGTGACTCCTTATCAAATGTTTAATAACATTGTTCGGTAACAAATAATTTTGCAAAATAAATGATTTATGATTATTCAATTATTAAATAAATTTGCCTTGTGGGAGGCTTCAGCCTTCCTTATTACCACCATACCGGCAAAGACGTGCTGCTAAGCGATTTAGCGTACCGGTACGATGCCGTGTAGAAATCGAATAGGTTTAATATAACTGTCATATCCCTCCACACTAATTCCATATCCACACTAATATTATAAATGCGAAAGTGTTTCTGTCTGTCTGTCAGTCAAAGTCTGTCTGTCTTTCCCGGCCCATCTTTTCAACCGATTTTGGTGAAATTTGGTACAGGGATGGGTTGTATCCCGGGCAAGGACATAAGCTACCCAGGAAATCCTACCCTTTTTATCAATTAAGGAGTTCCTGCGGGAATCGTACAAACTTAGTTCACGCGGACGAAGTCGCGGTCATCATCTAGTTTTTAATAAATAAATCGTTTATTTTTATCGTTAATTAGTATTGAATTATTTACATACAATTAGACTGCATAATCACATACATCAGGTAAGATCGCAGTCAAGGGCTATAGTGGGCTGTAGTGGATAAAAAAACAGCTAGGTACTTTAAGTTAATCGTTTAATTATGCGAATGTGTACTGAATTATCTCAAAATAATTGTATGAAAAGAAGCGAAGTACAGTATTCAATTCATATTTTACTTATACTAACTAATAGGTAAATTTAAAACAAGATCCATTACACAACACAAAAAATCATAAGCACTGCCCACGCGTTATGTTTTTACAGTTCCGGAAAGGAACGAATAAATCATTTAAAACAATAATACATATTATGAACTTTAAAATAATCTGCTTAGGTAAAAATAATATAATAAGAACTATGTGACTGTGGTGACAGTACAAAACACTTACTGTATTGTGTATATTAGTATTTTAACCTATTATTTTAGCGTAGATAAAACCGCTTAATAAATGACTTTAGTGGCCCGCCACTTATTGCTATATAAAATATCAGTGCATTAGTGTACACTTTATTGAGACCCGGATTGGATCGTTTACTTCCGTGCATCTAATCTTTACATAATATGATAAACTACAGGTACACATTTTTCATTAAAATTCAATTTCATTAATTGGAAACTATTGTATAAATAAGTAATATTGAAAATTCTAACGAAAAGGTCTAACATCTGGAAGTCAAAACTAGAATTCAAGCTTAATCTAATGTATTTTTCCGTTTTAAATATTATCACAAAAATAAATCGTACCCATTATTACTTTTAAAAGTGTGTATTTATTTTTATAATGCAAGTTACAATGGCAGTGAGTGAAATGACGCTTGATAGTTTTCAATATACTTCTTAATTAAGATAACAATTTAATATATAAATCTTTCTCCGATACTTCTTATCATCATAATATTTTCTCCATATAATACTGCATTTGCTCCAGTGGAGTAGAAGAATCTTTCCAAATCTACTCTTTATTGCAACAGAGTTACAAAAATTCTCCGTGGAATTCTTTCTAGAGCCGTATAATTATTAATCAGTATCCTCCAGACCTACAGTTCCTTTCAATCAAGTTCATCGAATTCTAGCACTCGGAACGTAGGATAAGAAGCGAGCGCGGGGGGCGGTGGAGAAGGAGTTGGAGGTGCCAATACGACAGCTGGTGGTCGCAGCCCCTGCGCTGCTTGATGCTAATCATCCACTAACTCCCAAAGCATGAGAGCAGCATCTGATCCACCTGATGTTACAAGGCATCGGTCGTTAAATAGAAAACGTGCCGAATAAATAGAACCTGTGTAGACTTTCACTTCGTTGTATTCTGCTTTGGGACTAGCACATGGATACCTGTAAAAATAATGAATATAATTTTAAAAATGATCTGACTAGGTGAATTATAAATGTATACGATAAATATGATTATGATAATATAAGTGTTAAACGACTACCTAAATAATCGCAAATATCCATCAGAATCACCGCTAATTAGAAGGTCGTGGGCAGCTGAACGACTAGCTGCCGTAATTAGGGATGTCATGGGATAAAACCGATTGTTCCACATGCCTGAAAATAAAAGCATAAGATAAAAAAAGTATTTTGTAAATAGACTGATAAAATGATTGTAGATTAGTAAAATAAAAAATATTTACCGGAGACAAGGAAACCAACAGTTGAATTATAGGTAAACCATTTGACATCTTTCATTGCTATTGGACTTTTTTCAGGTGATAGCGCCTTTATATCCCCTAAAAATATTTACGTATAAAATAACATGAATTGCATACACATAATATTTTGTAGCGTTATACATAGATGCAGACTTACAGAATGACAAATCGTAGTCAGCCGTAACGGTCTGTAAGTAAACTCCGTCAAGACTCCAGTCTAATTGAACGAGAGGTTGAGCACCTCGAATTTTGTTCGATTTTTTATACGAAAATCCATCACGGGACACTCGGAATAGATATATGCTGCCATTCTGAGATCCAATTGCAAGGATGTCTCCCGCTAAAAACAAACTTTTTTAATAAGAACTGAAATTATTGAAATGAAATTCTCTATTATGAAGATATTTTGCAACTTATACCTGAGTTATATTGTAAGCAGTTAAGAGGTGATCCACACACCCTAAGTGTAGCGACATGTGCTCCAGCTTCAGCATTTAAAATCACTAAATGACCTTCTGTACTTCCTGCAGCCAAAGCTCCACCCCCAGGATGCCACGCTAAGGAAACACATTCGTAGCCAACCTGAAGATATACATAAAAAATGTTATCAAATAAGAAAATAGTTTCAACTTCACTATAGTATACTGTTTTCTTTTTGTGTGGTATCCATATTATGAATGTATTAATGAACGAAGTATGTAGCAGTAAGTAATATAACATCCATACCTGAGTAGCAAAAATTAACTTGTGACCTTTCCAAAGTGCAATGTTTTTATCGTGACCAGCTGTAGCAAACATTTCGTCATCAGGATGGACAGCTATGCCCATTAAGTGCTTATGATGGCCGAATATTACCTAAAACGAATAAAAAATTGTAACAAAATTATTGTGAATTTGTTTTTTTTTTAATCCTACGTGATCTCCTTAATTATCCGGGTTACCACATAGCCTATATCACTCTCCAAGACCTCAACTAAGTCCATACAAAAAATCATGTCGATTCATGTTACAGCATGATTGAAGGACCAATCAACCAACAAACGCTTTTATATTTATAATATAAATAGTAGGTATGGAGTAAGTAATATACTGATATGGCTATATTTATTGCACAAGTTAAGCTTACTTGATTAAATCGTCGTTGAAGAGATCCTTCCATAATATTGTTTTTTGTCGTACCAATATACAAATTCCCATCATTTCTTCCGGGCCTTTGAGGGTAAATACTACGCACCCCACCAGCAATTTCAGGTAACTGTATAAAAAAAAGTTTATTTAGTAAAATAGTAAGTATAATTTTTTAAAGTTATATTTTACACGAAATATTTTGTTTTATCTCACTTTAGTCTCTGTAATCCTTTTATAGTTTTGTAAAGAATCCCAAGCTGCAATTTTTCTGTCTTTCTCACCACCCGATATTAAAGTACCTTCCGAAAGCATCACTAGAGAACTAATCCCCTTTATATGAGCCTGAAATATAATTTTACTGATAAGGGTTCCAGATTTTCAGAAAATTTCATTTTATAGTTTTATAAAAGTCGATAAATTATGTTATAATTAAAATAAAGTAATAGTAAACTACCACACCTCAAATTCCATTCGCACAAAGTACGCCCCATCACTATCAACACTGTAAATGGTGATAAATCCATCACTATCGGCAGTCACCACGTCACCATCTTGTTCAAACTGTAAAGCAGTTACTTGAGTCCGTGCAGGCTGAAAGCAAATAATTAGAAATTAATAACGGTTATAAGAAATATATCGGTACATAAAAACCTGTTACAACACTGTGTGTCTGACATACCTAGTTATTTGCGCACGTCACTATGGCTTAGCGTCAGAGCTATACATAGTTTAAACTTGTATAACACAGAACACATATCCTCCAAGCGGAGAAGGAAAACCTAGAAAGGCCAGACCCAGAAACCCAGAGCCATAAAGTCAGAAACAAAAATTAAAGGCGGGAAAAAACTGGCGGGAATTCAATTCACATTTTTGAATTATTTTAAAAATATTAATCTTACTAAATAAACTAATATTATAAATGTGAAAAAGTTTGGATGGATGGATTTATGGATGTATGGATGTTTGTAACTCAATCACGCGCCAACGGCTGAACGGATTTGGCTGAAATTTGGCACAGAGATAGATTATAGTCTGGAATAGCTTTTTATCCCGGAAAATTAAGGAGTTCCCGCGGGAACCTAAAAACCTCAAAACACGAAGTCGCGGGCATTTGCTAGTTATTTTAATGTTCTTTAATGTTATCATCTATTTACTATCCGAAGGTTCTCAATTATACTTAGGCGCATACTTAGGTATATTGTTTTCTGAGATAAGCACTATATAATATATGGGATCTACGATTTAATATTACTGGGATACAATAATTTTGCGTACCTACCGGTTTTATAATATCAGTTCGCTCGAAAAATCCGTCTTTCCTCCGGTTCCAGAAAGCGAGATGTCCCTTCCCATGCGTGATCAGGAGATTGTCGTCGAGGGGGTGGAATGCGGCGCCAGTGAGCTCTTCTTGTAAAGTCTACAAAAAGTTATTGGTACTTAAAACACAACGTTTAAAAAAAACGTTATGTTCAAATCATTATGATTACATTTTTTTACGCCATTACAATTTAGCCCTTTACTGCGATCTTAACTGATGGTAAGTGATGATGCAGTCTTAGATGGTAGCGGGCTAACCTGTTGGCTACACGGCATCGTACCGGAATGCTAAAACGCTATTGCAGTTAGCGAATAATATGGATAGCTGAGTGGACTGTGTTCACAAAAATAAATAAATCCAATGTTGATAAGGAATTCGGGGGGCCTTCACGTGTATTTAGGTTTTTGCAAATCGTCGTCGGTATTGTCTGGTGGGACTCTGGGAGGCTTCGGCCATGGCTATAGTTACCACCCTACCGGCAAAAACGTACCGCCAGGCGATTTAGCGTTCCGGTACGATACGCTGCTAAAACCAATAATAGGGGTATGGGTTTAATATAAATGCCGTACCCCTAACAAGTTAGCCCGCTACCATATTAGACTGCATAATCACTTACCATTATCAGATACATATTATGCAGTCTGATGAGGTAGCGGGCTAACTTGTTAGGGGTACGGCATTTATATTAAACCCATACCCCTATTATTGGTTTTAGCACCGTATCGTACCAGAACGCTAAATCGCCTGGCGGTACGTTGACGTCATGAGCCGTCGCTAGTCGTAGATCAAGAATGAAAATAAATATAGGTTTAAGTATATTATATACAGACTACAGTTGATACCTCCATTACATATTTTCATTGATCTCTAGTTGCTAAGCTACGCACCTATATGCAAACTACAAGCTTACACACAACTTTTATCTGTAGCTCAATATAAATAAAGACCAAATTAAGTGGCAACTCATTATTGCCATCACGTAGCCCGCCCGCTTACTACGTTGCTACAGCTATAAATCTGTTATAACTGCGGCGTAGCAGTGGGCGTGGTGTTTTCAGTACATTGAACTTTTATTTTGTAAATAATTTATTAGGTTACGAGAGGTAGGAAGGCGTTCCTTTAAAACATAGGTTGGTACTTGGTATATAATAATTAATAATTATTTATTATTTTAATCATTAGGATATTTTATTATTTGTGGGTTGTGAAACGTTTCAGGGAGTTCTCGCGGGAATTTAAAAAAAAACGTGTTTGTGCACACACGGCAGAAGTGAAACTTCAGAAAAGTAGCCTACGAGATAATGAGATAAATATAACTTGTTTTCTATCTCGTTCCCTCGCAGGCTAAATCCTATATATGTTTGTCTCTTTTTGGTGTCGCTTTTTCGTTTCATTGAATTTTCAAATCATAACGATTCTAAAGTTTCACTTCAAAAAAACTCGGTGAACTCCACGCGAACGAAGCCACGGGCATCATTTAGTATTAAATAATTAATTTATTGTATGTTATACTTACTGCAACTTTGCCGAGTAGATGTCCCCATTGCCACTGCCACACCGATAAAATGCTTTCACGGCCAGCGTCGACGGCTAGCACGTAACTTCCGCCGTTCTGTATTCGACCAAAAGAAATGCGTGTAAATTTTAAGCACAATTAGGTATTTGACTACTAGTGAAATAAATATAGGTAGTGATTATTAAATAAAGGATCTCCCAAAAGTCCTAATATCCACGTCCGATGATAGTTTTATTTTGAATAACCATTTTAAACTATCGATTAAAGTAAAAAAGTGCGAACTTGGATGACGTCACAACTTACAATTTCATACAAAATCCATACTACATACACGCGCTTTGACGTTTTAAAAAAAAGTTGCTGATTTGACTAAAATACCCAATTGAAGTGAATACGCGTACGGGATTCCATTTTTAGGGTTAAGCTCAAGAGGTAAGCTTGATCTTATAGGATAATTTCTTTGATCGTCTGTCTGTCTGTCAACCACCTTTTTCTCGGAAACACGTGAAGGTTTCAAGATGCAATTAATGTCAAATACTTAGGTCTACTGTCTCTTGGAGCTGTACAAAAATCAAGCTTTTAAGTCAACGCGTCAATCAAAAGATACGGCCGTTTATGCCGCATATTTTGACACTCGCCAATAAATAAAAACCTATAGGGTGCTTCTCGGTGACCTAGAATCATAAAATTCAGAAACAAGCAAGGTCTCACAGCACAAGTATAGGGAAAAAATCGAAATTCGGTAGTTCGGGTTCCTTACTCATCGAGTGTCGAATTGTTTATCAGGTGCTACAAGTTTAGCGCCATAATATGTAAGCCAGTTATTTCACAGCTTTTTTTAATTTTTTATTGCGTGATAGGTTTGCGCTTGACGACAATCATGCTTATGCAATGATGAGGTTGGGACGCGCTTGCCTAGAAGATGCCTATTCACTCACGAGCTGCGAGAAGGCGACCGCGGAGACGCCGGCCTCGAACTCCGCCATGCCGAACACGTGCAGCGTCTGCAGCGTGTCCGTACTCCAGATGCGCACGTGCGCCTGCGCGCGCCGCCCGCGCCCCGCGCGCTGCCCGCTCGCCACCAGCTCGCGGGACGGATGCAGCTCCATGCTGCACGCAAAACCATCTATGGCATCCATTCTTCCATACTAATATTATAAATGCGAATTGTGTCTGTCTGTCTGCTACGCTTTCCCGGCCCACCTATTCAGCCGATTTTGATGAAATTTGGTACGAGTACAGGGATAGGTTATATCCCGGTGAAGGACCTAGGCTTCTTTTTCCCCGAAAACTTAAGGAGTTCCCGCGGGAATCGAAAAAACTTAGTCCACGCGGACGAAGTCACAGGAATCATCTAGTAAGGAAATATTTGACATATCTATCAACAAACACAGGGTTTCACTGTTTTTTTTTAAATTGATAACAATACAATAGAACTTAAAGCTTGGCTAACCCAATTACAATATAAATCATACTCCGTGGAATGGTCTTAAAAATGCTGGTTGCATTTCAGCGCTGTATTTAGCCAGGCTGATCCTTTGCGCAAATTTGTATTGCGAATTATTGTAAGTAGAATACAGTACTGGCATAAAGGCTATCCTCGGTGATTCTTATTACAGTAGCCACTCCCTCAGTACGAATGGTATTACGCCATCACGTCATCAGTTAAAAGCCAAGTAGGTACACCCTGTGTATTGATTGACCATTGACCGCACATTACATTTTAAATTAAGCAGAGTACATGGGTACTAAGTATAAGTTAATTTGTTAAATGTGTTGGTCGATAAAGATTTATTAATTTATTAAGTGGGCAACAAATACCGAGCAACATCTTGCTGTAAATATACAGCCCAGTATGATGAAGTGACAAAACGAAACATTATTAATTGTAACATGTTAAAATTGCGATTTTTACCACTGTATGTCTTCAGTGTGCCCAATGTAGTGTCGTTGCGACTCCTCGTCTCTGTCGTACATGACGGCCACAGCGGCCACGTAGTACAAGAGCTCACCAGTTGGCAGCACCCACAAGTTGCGCCGAGAGTCCGCGCCGCGGTAACCGTATCTGTTGGAGGTATTCATAAACTAACTAAACGACTTTTATAAAACAATGTTTGAAGTGAAACTTCTTTGGAATCGTGGTGATTTGAATTCGATGAAACGAAAAAGCGACACTAAAAAGAGAAAAACATATTCATAACAGGATTTAGCCTGCAAGAGAGTGAGATAGAATACAAGTTATATTTATCTCATTTCCTCGAAGGCTACTTCTATGCACCCCCGGCGCATGTTCTTCGAGAGTTCTCGGAGATTCCCATAATGCTCAGACCACCGAGGGGTTTTTAGTGGGTACAAATCCCACATCGCCCACGCTCTCCCCCAGGAGATCGGATAACTGAAGAAGATCGTTAAAAAAAAGGCTACTTCTCTGAAGTTGACTTGAAAGTCGCGTCCATGTCTAAAATGAAAGTGAAAGGTTATGGTGGCGTAAGCAACAATTTCGTAATTGTGGATTGACGTAAATATTGGGTGAATTCAGCGCTCAACAGGTGACATATTTGTTATTGGTGCCATTGATGTAGAATTTTAGTAATGATTGGTGCAGATGCAGTGTATAATTATGTCACTCACTCCATTGAATCAAAATCATTTTGGCCGCTTTGCTGCGGTAGGAGCGCAGCGGAGACCAATCTTAAATCTATGATCAAAATATACAAACAAAATCGTACCAAATTGGTATGACACTGGTAGTGGCGTGCAGGTAATAGAGACTTAAAAGCAAGTTAATAGGTAACCATATGGAGTCTCAGCTCGCAAAATCGGAATAATCCGCCCAGTGCGTAGTACGTAGGTAGTAGGTACTTACACCCATTCAAGTTGCATTTTCTTATCCGGTGGCGAGTTGTCAATAGGCGCATGGTGGATCGGAGGGTAGAACGTGCGGCGCAAACCACGGATAGTCACTCTCATCGGCTCCTCCTTTAGTACCTCTAATAGTGTGTAGTCTGCAACAAATCTCATCAAATCAGCGCAATGATTTTAAAGGGGGCTGTGTGAGGCACGAAATGGCAAATATGGGTGCTGTTACACCAACCAAGACAGCGTGGAGGGTTTAGACTTCTAACTGTTAGAATGCGATGTTCAGTGTTTATAAAAAACAAGAACTGCCTTTAAGGTCCACTTACTTAGTTGTTTCAAATTTTAAAGTTATATTAAAATACACACACTTTTAACTGGAAGTTGGAGCATTTCGTGGCCCTAGTGAAGGGTTGATTCGAACCGGAGTATATACCTATTATTTCTCGTATCAGCTAAAAACCCATTAGCTAAAAGCCTGCATACAAGATACCAGGTCAGTAGCATGGCAGCAATTCCATTAGAGAATAAGCCATGAATAAGCACTAGACTCTAGAGGATTTGGCGAAATTATAGGCCATCAATGTAAATGAGTATCTACCTACACATGTGACAATTTTGTGTGATACTACGAGGCAGCTATTTGACCGCCGATCACTACTGGGGCCATACAGCCAACGCTCAAAACCACACTTAAGCAATATTACTAAAAATTAAAGTATCTATGATTTCACATACCTTGACGTTCTTAAAACAAGGATTATAATAATTGTAAAACACGAAAGTCAACAATAATGAAACAATATTATGGCTCTGTGCGTTCGCAGTATGGCCCCCGGATTTAACATGTGGATTTCGTTTCACACTTTGGTGTGAGTCGGCCTACGTACCAGAATTTCTTATAATTTCTCCCTCAGGCGCATAGAGGACCCTAGGACGGCTTTTGCTGCGCGCTCGGCGACCTCGCGTGTCCTCTGACACTGGCAGTGCTGCAACAGCTCCTCTCGATCGCGATCTAATGGATAAACTATGATTATAACTCAATTTACTTGATATGTTTTGATATAGGTCAATAAATTTGACACTATGTGAAACATTACACGTAATACATGCTTTTTTAAATTCCGGAGGAACTGCTTTATTTTCTCGTCTTTTTCCGATATGCGATCTATCTATGCACCAAATTTCTTCAAAATC
Organism: Erebia aethiops; assembly: GCA_923060345.2. Lineage (NCBI taxonomy): Eukaryota > Metazoa > Arthropoda > Insecta > Lepidoptera > Nymphalidae > Erebia > Erebia aethiops. Next base: position 16,044,567 of record OV281091.1, on the reverse strand, counting down.
GGTGAAACATATCGGTCATGTAAGCGTAGCAGTAGACAGACAGCGAGACAGAAACATTTTCGCATTTATAGTAAGTATAAGTTTGTATGACTAGCAGGCTGAGTACAATCAATGTGACAGTGTAACGCTTAATAGATGTAAAACCCGCAAACAAGAGAAAACGCTGTCGCATGCCCAGCACGACACATTTCTTTAACGCTTTGTAAAAACAACAAAACTCGCGTAAATTGCTATCGCTATCGCATTGATTGTGCTTGAGCTGCAATTCAATTACTAACCTTCTTATTGGCGACTCTATGGGCAGAGGGGCGCTTATACCAGGACTCAAAGCGGGAGGTACCATCGCAGTGCCCAAATAAAACGTCTCCACATCAGCGAACTCATTCCGGAGCTGTGAAAAACTTCGCACCTGTAATAAGACAATCGATTCATTACGTTTTTTTTGCATAGTACTGGCTGCTACGTACTCAGGAGATGAGAGAGCGCTATAAGCATCGCCGAGTTTGGTGCTAGTCCTAGTTGTGAGATTCGAGGGCAACGTTTTCCTAAGGGCACCTCGTGTGAGGCTCGGACCAAGGCTCAGAATGAAGGGATCAATGGGACTTGGGAGGATGTTCGTTTGGACTTGAGTAATACGCCGTGACGTTAGGCGTTTATCCGGGTCGAAGGACCATTATAATATTATACTGGCATAGGATGCGCTCCGTGTGGGAATTTGTAAATGGATGTTGGCTGCTTACCAACGTAGATTCAGCCTTTGCAGTTCTTTGAAACTTTTTTAACTCCGGGCTAGTATTAATTTTTTTTAAACAAATAGTATTTAGATGTTTAGTCAGTTACCTCTTGTCCAGTTATTGTGTACATTCTTTTAGCTCCACTCATTTTCAGGACTTGTCCTAAATCTTCCAAAACCTCCTCAAAGGGTTGAGTTGTGCGTAGATTGAGCAATACACGACACTGCAAAATAGCACAGAGCAAATGAAGTATTGGAAGCTAAGAAACGGACCCTACACTGCCCGAAATAGCATAGTCGGACCATAGAAATAGAGTCGTAGATAACAACAATTACTGTTTAAAAATGTCTATAAGACCCAACAGTCGTAGACATAGTTAAAAACAAGTTAAGACGTTAACCTACAAATTTCTAGCTAATCTAAATTGACACGGAAACTGAAACCTTATAAAAACTATCATTGCTCTTTTGCTAATATTGAATCTTAGTTGAGTGTAATTTTTTTATGATCTCGGAATTTCTATGGTTCGGACTCTATCACTTCATTTTAATCAGAGAATTCGCTTTGCAATAATATTAACATGTACCCACTTTCTTTCTTGGACTCACACCAACTAAAATATCGGCTGATCAAAAGTTTGCAGTCCTTGGGGAGCTTTAAATCGCAAGATTGATCGTCGTATATTAAATAATGTTCTCTGTGAAAGCATAATAACACCCCACTTGGCAACACGTGACCTCAAAATCGAAACCGGGGTAGCGCTGAAATACCAAGGACTCCTTCATTGAAAAACGTTTTAATAAAACACCCCACGAGATTGTACTTAATGACTTTATGGTCACAATGTAGGCGCTATACCTACTCGATACTTGAAAGGGATTTTGAAATGAATGATTTAGGGTTCCGTATTATAACCAAGGATACCTATGTCCTATAGTTTCATCCATTCTGTCTGTCATTCTGTGACACAGGCGTTTTAATTAACAAAATGTAAATAATTTTGTTTTTGGTTTAAAAACAAGTAGGTATATGTATATAGGAGCTTTACAGTTGAAAAGTACGGTTATCAAAACCTGCTACCATATATATGTATAGGTACCTACAACATTTTTGGAAAAGCAAATTTTGATCAATGCATTTCTACGCTGGCCCATCTGCTTAACTGAACTTGACGAAACTTGAACTTGTGAGTATGAAATTATGTTATGTCTGTACATAAGATATTTTCAAAAACCCAAATCCTCGTGGATGAAGTCGTAGAAAATGTACCACGCGTCTTATTCACAAAATACTCCGAAATCTATGGATAATGATTTTTTAAACGTCGCGGTTTAAAAAATCATTCTATGTAATGTAGTTGTAAGTGCATGATAACAATATATATTTTATTATGTATAATATATACTTTATTAGGCATTTGAAAAACATAAATGCAGTAGAACCTACGTTTTAAAAGCCTAACCTTTACAATTTAAATTGTATATATATTTTAATTTTTAGTTATTGTAGTATCTATATGTGTAATTTATACCTATGTAAACTGTAGTATGTATGTTTATGTAAGTATATTTTATACTTTTGTTATTTTTTATTTTTCTTTTATGTGCATCGACCACATGAGCTCCTAGACCCAGTGTCATCAGCTTTGTACGCTAGGGTTGCCTTTAAAAGATCACTTTAGTGATAAGGCCGCCTTTGCGCTTTACACTTTACACACTTTGCACAGTTTCCTGTCTTTATGCATAATTTTGTACCTATGTGTTAAGATGCAATAAAGACTTATACTACTACGTATAGGTATACGAAGAATAAATTTTATATTTATAGGCATCTTTATCGTTTTCACTACAAAGATAAAGGGAAAACTACAAACGTAAAATACTTTTCGTTTCGTGCAACTCTGCCACTTGCCAGTGTAATGTTTTATTATGCTAGCCGATAAGTGATTTTTTAGAACATGTAGTGAAATGTAAGCGAAACAAAAGAATGTATTAAAGTTTTTCAGACGTTAGATTTATGTATGATAACTTTCGCATAAATTAGGTTTATTTCACTATGATATTAGGGTTACAAATGAATTTAAATGCCTCGCTTATATTCCCCTCATAATAAAATTGCGGCTAGAGTAGGTACCTGTATTAGAGTTGTGACAGGCAAATATGTAATAAAAATCTGAAATCTACAAAGTTTGTAAATCATTTTACTGGTGGTTTTACCTAGTTAGACAGACAAGCAAAGATTAATTTAATCTTCTCAAAGATATCGTAAGTCTGCCAATCCACATTGGCCAGCATGGTAGACTATGGCCAACCCTTTCCCTTTCTGAGAGGAGACTCGTGCTCTAAATTGTAGTGAGCCGACAATGGGTTGAAGTGAGAGAGTGAAGACAAATAGGGCGTATTTCCCATGTTGAAAAGTCACATTGAGTGAGTCAAAGTTGAGTGAGGCTCTCTCTCTCTCTCTCTCTTATCAACCCACTGCCGGCTTACTACTGACCACGAGTCTCCTCTCGGAATGAGAAGGGTTTGGGCATAGTCCACCATACGCTGGCCAAATGCGGATTGGCAGACTTCACACCTTTTTTTTAATCCACTACAAGTTAGCCCTTGACTGCGATCTCACCTGATGGTAAGTGACGATGCAGTCTAAGATAGCCTGTTAGGGTCAGGGCAGTTGAACCCATACCCCTACTCGGTTTCTAGACGGCATCATACCGGAACGCTAAATCGCTTGGCGGCATGTCTTTGCCGGTAGGGTGGTTACTAGCCACGGCCGAAGCCTCCCACCAGGCCAGACCAGGGTAAATTCAGAAATTATAATTTCCCAAGTTGACCCTGCCGGGGATCGAACCCGGGACTTCCGCACTTTAAGACAACTGCGCTCAACACTGCGCCACGGAGGTCGTCAAAATACCTTCGAGAATATTATTAGGAATTCTCGGACATGCAGGTTCCTTCACGATGTTTTCCTTTACCGTTTGAAGAAAGTGATATTTAATTTCTTAAAACGCACATAACTTCGAAAAGTTGGAGGTGCGTTCCGGGGATCGACCCCGCGGGTGTCTTAACTACTAGGTTAATCACCTCACGAACGCACGAAGACAGCGATTTGGTAGAAAATTATACCTTTCCTACCGCAGCAGAGAATGTACCGTACCTGTATCGAATGATCCATGTTGTTGATGATCCGTATGACTCTGTCACTGGTCACTGGTGTTCTTGCCGCCACTATGGGGAGGCGCGTCGGACTCCGAAAACGCCAGCAAGTGTTGATTGGTAAGAGATCCTTCTGGCCCACAAAGAAAGGTACCTACGTCTTTGAAAAGCGTACCTGTATCGAATGATCCATGTTGTTGATGATCCGTATGACTCTTCCGCTGGTGTTCTTGCCGCCACCGGGGGGAGGCGCGTCTGACTCCGCGACGGATTGCTTACGAGTGCCCGCCCGGGACCACCCGCTCGCGCCGGTCACCGTCCCGCCGCCGTACCACATGCCGTTTTTCTTGCCGTAACTTGCAGCCTGGTTGCAGAAAACGATTATTATAGTCTCTACAGATATTGCATCATTTTACGACTTGCAACAAAAATTGCAACTCCATCTTAGATCAGCAGACAACTTGTTGGCACATCTGTAGATATATTGTATTGAGCTGGAAGATCCAACATTATGATTTATTATTAACTTAATGACGGTTGCTTAGCTTAATTCAAAATACCGTAGTAAAAACCGCATTATAATCGGTCTAATAGTTTTCCAGGAAAGTGGTAACAAAATGTGCACAAACATACAACACAAATAAACGCACAACCTCTTAGATCAAACACATATACCGTCTCCGTTCCGTAGTGAGTAAAAAGCTTAGGAACCTACGAGTATTAAGTAGTTTAGATGGCGTCCTCCGTGGCGCAGTGTGTAGCGCTGTTGCCTTAACGTGCGGAGGTCCTGGGTTCGATCCCCGGCAGGGTCAATTTGGGAATTTATAATTTCTGAATTTTCCCTGGTCTGGTCTGGTGGGAGGCTTCGGCCGTGGCTAGTTACTACCCTACCGGCAAGGACGTGCCGCCAAGCGATTTAGCGTTCCGGTACGATGCCGTGTAGAAACCGAAGGGGTATGGGTTCAATATAACTGCCATACCCCTAACAGGTTAGCCCGCTACCAGCTTAGACTGCATCATCACTTACCATCAGGTGAGATCGCAGTCAAGGGCTAGCTTGTAGTGGATAAAAAAAAAAGATGTTGCATAACCTGAAGTGGGAAAATGAGTGTGAAAGTCGCAGAGAAAGATAGAGAGAGATAGATCTTGTGAAAAAAAATGCCCGCGGTATTTTAAAGAGCCTAAAACTAACAAGAAAGTGAACAGAGTATTCTTGTAACCGCAAGAAAATGTAAGATTGCTCATAAAAGCCAATAGTATAAATCTTGTGTATGTGGGATAAATAAGCGTCCAGAGCTGCTACCGCACGAACCCAAGATACAGACTCTGTCGGATTTTAGAGACAACCAACTTGTTCTAGACCATCTACTAACTTTTAAATGTAAGGTCCTTACTTTTATAGTTTAGAAAAACATTTTGTGTTACGAATTTACTGCTAACAGAAATTATGGGGCTGAATTTAATATCACTTTCAGTAGATATATAGGTGAGTATATAATCGTTTGAATCGGAGACCTTGACATGATTCGAGCTTGATTCACGACTTAGCAAACAACACTGCATATGCCTACATCACAATACATTATGAAATATGCTAGTAGGTATACACTATACAGTTGCTTCTTGGTGTCTACGAAACATTTGGTTCAAAACATAGAAATTCTAGCTAAAATAGCATTTTTACCAGTTATATCTCACTTAGGGCTCGCTCCTCTTGCTAAAGTAGCATTTGTACCTAAATTCAGGCTTAATCTCTCTTAGGGCTTGACATGAAAGTTTAAAACAGGCGCTTTAGACCCATCATGCCACGGGCCATACTTCTGGAGGTACGATGGGTTTAAAACTATACCACAAATATACAGTAGTCGATTCTAAGGCATCTTTATTGTTACTTCAAAGTCTTTAGTACGCAGTAACGTACTAAATTATCGTTCCGTGTACACCGCTAAGATTCTGATTGTCCCATCTAACTAAAAATATCTGAACTGACCTTAACCACTGAATCGATGTGATGGATAGATCTGGTGAAAGCAATGCCCTAGACTTCTGGAATGGAATGGCTCCCGTAACGCTACCAACTGTTAAAACACTCATTGATTTGCTATTGGCCAAAATATCATATCATAAATTTAGCCAATCACAACAATTGATGTAGTAACGAAGATTGATAAAGCTTTTTGCGGATTAGTAGTTCAGGAATACATAAAAGGAAAAGTTGACTGACTGATTGATCTACTCGTATCAACGCACGGCTCAAACCACTGGATTGGGCTGAAATTTGGCATCCAAATAGCTTTATGACGTTGGCATCCTAGGAAAGGATTTCTGAAAATTCAACCTGTAAAGGGGTAAAAAAGGGGTTTGAAATTTGTATGAAAATAGCACTTACCATGAGCAAAGCTGCGGACAAAAGCTAGTTGAAGAATGAAATTTGCTGCTAGTTTACCTATACGTAGTGAGCCGACGCGACTAATAACCAAGACTATTTTCTAGAATGGATACAGTTATGTGACGAAAGTGTGTTTTTCATCAATTTCAGGATTTTTACACGGAATTTGAAATTCTACTCCATTCCAACCATTTCTTTCCGCTATTGTTTTTGTAAATACCAAGGCATTTAACCTACTTTTCATAAGACGGCCGATTTCGTGCAAAGTATTACTGCCGCGAAATAAATTCTGTGCTACCTATAAACGGTTAATGAAGAACTTCTGAAAAAAACGTTGTTTATGGTACTAAGTGCCACTTGAGAAACTTCCAGGAAAGAAAAATAGGTTTATTACTGCAGTGTAAGTATGAATTAAAAACATTCGCTAGCAAAAAAGAGTCCAATAACGTCTCAGATCGATCGTTAACACTTCTGTAGATCGCTATAATTCTTAGGAACAAAGTTACAGGTACCTTAGCGCGTTTTAGCACCTCTATACTCAATTTATTTATAACATGTAGGGCATACAGGTGTCTCTTATGTTACGTCATGTTGTGACTCTACCACTGGTTCGGAAAGCAGTTCTACTGAAAAGAGCCGGCAGTTGCTATTTTTTTTATATAGATTATATATTCTTATTGGGCCGGATGAGTAGTTAAAACGTCCACGCTAAGCTTCCGCGTCAGAGGGGAACGACGTCTTGTCCTGTCCCCCAGTATGCGTGTTCCATATAAAAGTGAATGACCCGGACATTTTGTCCGCCAGGCAAATCTTTTGTCCGTAGTGTATTATCGCCCTAACATAAGTATTGCCAGATGCACCAACTGTGAAGACGTGTTTATTGCCTTTCCTAGCATATTCAACTTTTCGGCGTCAAACACGAAACTAGCGACGGCCGAGCGACGGCGACAGCGGGGCGATGTGGTACGAGAGCTAGCGACGAATTTCGGGAAGGCCCTTTAGGCAAACTGAAATTGTGAAAAAATATAATTTCGTCAACTGGTGAGTCCTACCAGTTTGGTAGAGCGTATGCGGTTATTTCTCTTCAAAAATATTTTATTAAATAAGAAAAATATTTTATTATAACCCAAAAAATAAACTTTTGGCAATCTGAAATTTTAATCACGTATTTATTGAGTAATTTCAATAATACCTGCAAATCGCTAGACAAATTTTGCGGTTTTAAACGTGAGTAAAGTTTTCAAATGAGTACGACATTATTAATTTGTCGGAGACGACTAATCGCATCGCCCCGCTGCCGTCCGCACACTTCGAGCTTAGACAATCTGCTAAACTATGGTATGCGTAGTCGCTGACTCATGGCTGCTGATTGGCTATCTACAACGTATATGCTTAGTGATTAGTGAGCTCGTTCCCTTGAAGTTTGCTACGAACAGTTTATATTTTATTGTAACTTTATTTAATGAATTGTTGATATTTTAATGCTGTGATTTACTTTCAATGCGAAGTGATTGTTTTATGTTTTAATTTTAATCGAAATGTATGCACTTTACTTAATTAATAATTAAGGTAATTTAATGTTATGTATTTTAATTATTGTAAATTGTTAGTGTATTTGTCTATTTAAAACTGAATTAATGTTTAACTTGCTGTGCCCTAACAGGGCTTGAAATGCAAACAAATGAATATGAATATTTGGTGCTACGTCAAGTTCTACGAGCTACGCCGACGCGCATCTACGGTCTGACATTCGCTATCGGAGGCCTATTACAGAAAAGACGCATCAAATATTGCTACAATAGGTACGCTTATTCTGAGTTTTTACATTGCAAATACGATTGATCAATGTGAGAGCTCACCTCGCCAAGTGTAAGCGAACGTCAAAGTAAAATGGACCCAAAAGCTATTGCTTTAAAGTCACAAAGTCAGTCAGTCAGTCAATCAGCGTTTGGAGCGTTGGCTGATGAAATGAGCTCTAAACCAATGCAGTTAAGGTTCATTTTACTTTAACGTTCGCTTACACTTGGCGAGGTGAGCTCTCACGTTGATCAATCGTATTTGCAATGTAAAAACTCAGAGTAAGCGTACTTAATTCGTGGCTAAATATAATATGGTATTTTACCTTTCAGCCAATAGTGAGAGAGTGCTGTCATGAACAGCTAGACCTATATCATGAACAGCTATATAGCACGTACCTAGCACCAATGTTCGTCAGCTATATTGTGACGATTGCAATCATCTCTGATTGGTCGACAATGTCTTGCCATTAGCTACTACTAGTAAAAAGTTGTTGTACTATTTCCGTACGTTTCTAGCCCCCTTTGACTGGAACACGAATTTGAAGTTCTGATGAAGCCTGTGACTTGACGCATCCAGGTCAATTCAGGCATTGTGAATTAAGTACCTAAACATATCACATAAGTTGCTAAAAAAGAGACTAAGTTAGATTTTAACTTCAAACTTACCGTATCAAACATCAGTGTCAAATTGTCAGCGCTTTTAGAGTAATACCGAATTCTTATTCGCGATATCTTGCACAATGCCCGGCTGGGGCAACCGACGGGCATTCACTGACGATGGTAAACAAAACCACGGCGATAACGGTCGAATTATGCTAGCGTCCTTGGCCGATGGTGCCTGACGGTGGTCAACCTGATCGCCAAGGACACCTCTTATCGCGTACGCGTGCGTAAAATAGGTAATTATAAAGTAAGTACAAGCACTGTAGCCTTCGCGACCGCGCAAGATGTAGGTCCGTGCTGATACGTTTTAGTGGGTTAATTATTGTGGATTTTGTTCGGAGTATCGAAGTATTATGTCGCGGACGAGGTCAACAAATTGCTGCATAGCAAGTAGACTGCGGTGTTTTGTGGGCTTAGTGCGACTGGTAATGTTGGGTATTTGACGCTCCGTAATGTTTGTTTTTCGAATAGGTATAACAAATGTAGAATAATACAGACCTACCGACGACCGACCTACAACAGACTGCGGGCAGTCAAATACGGACAAAGCACATTTCTGGCACTAGCTAGCCTTTGAATAAGGTGTAATTTAGTGTAGTAAGTAATGACAATATTCATTTTTCTAAGGGAAAATAGGTGCACATCAGACAAAATAAATCCACTTAGAAATTTTTGACTTTCTACATTCTCCTTTAAGCTGAATTTACTTACTTACTACTATATATTTTAAATTTGATACACAAGAATATTTAACTTATCTACTTAGCCGTTAGTAACACGTTAGTCGTTTATTTACATATTATAGTTATCAAGAAATACCTCTACGCATGAAGTATTCAAAACGAACGCGGCTCACGCAAAACAATGAATAATTACTTATGTATAAAGAAACATTATGTGAAAACAAAACAAGATTCGGCCATTTCTTAACGACTTGTTAAATACTTTATTCAAGGAAAATAAAATAGGCGTACTTACTTTTAAATTTCGTATGTGGATGGTTAAATGAAAATGGTTATTATAAGTCTACCTAGGGTAGGTACAGGCTCTAGTACCTACGTAACCATTGTTGCTATAGGAACATCATATTGTATGGGAAAAGTCATGGAAAATTACGTTCGTTTTAGCCACCTACACTTGTTACTGGACTGGACTCCAGTTTTTTAAATTAATAATAGGTATACCACTAAATTATAACAACATTTAAACTAAAACATTCAAAACAGTCTCTTTAAGGCAAAAACGCACTACGGACCAGACAGGGCAAAACTTCACTTTGAATGGAGCTGCATATGATGTCTATGCAGCGCCATATAGAAATGGAGGTCTGGTCCGAAGTGCATTTTCGCATTTAGATTATTTGTCCTGTAGCTTCAATTATTGGTAATTTGACATTTATAACCTTTTTATAATACTTAAAACAAAAGTGAAGTTTAAACATATACCTACTCACTGGCAGTTCTGGCCTAAATACAGACAGGGATATTACATACTATTACTGTCTATATCGCTGTCTAGTGTCTACCAGTTGTCTGTCTGTCAGCTGGGTGGGGCCAGCGGTAACGGCGAGGGTGCCACACTTTCACTTCATTGTCTTATTACATACAAGTGAAGTGCAATTTATACATATACTCAGTACTCACTGGTGGTTCCGGCGTGTAAACAGGCAGAGATATAACTGTGAATGGCTCTTCGTCACTGTCTACCATAGAGTCAGCTGGGTGGAGCCAGCGGTAGCGGCGTGGGCGCCACACTTTCGCTCCTTTGTACACTTTTACGTTAAAAAGTCAATTCACTAGCTCTTTTAATAACAGTTTCATAGATTCGTAAGTTCAAATTTAAATCTTTTGAGTCCGGTTTACACTTTAGTACTTATTTTCACATCAATTAGGTATTTTAAGCTTGATTTATGGCATCATTCTACATTTTAACCGTATCAATAATCTTAGGTTCCCCTTTATAAATCAGAATCTCAGAAGATATATTGGTTCAGAGCAGAGCTACCAATATATCTTCTGAGCTACGAAATTAACATTTAATTTGTATGATAAAGATTTAAGTAAGTGCTAAAATCAAGATTGACTATACCCGAAAATGTAAAGCGAAATAAAAATTTATGAATGTTGTATCAACAACAAAGGCAGCAAGCAAACAAAGAATACCTAGATAAGAATCTCCAAAAGTCCAAATGTCATTCGCGTTCAACACCACTGCTAAAGTTCAAGTACCCGCGACAAGCTATTAAGGTATCTACTATTAAGTATTCTACGCTATTAGATACTTATCGCCGTAGATGCATGTTTTCTCTTCTTTGAACGTAGAATACTTTCAGGCTCTTCTTTTAAGCTAAAAGTTCAGCTGTTAGGAGAGGGTAAAAATGGAGACCACAGAAATATATTGATGACATTAGCTAGTCGCGACTTCGTCTATGTGAATTAGGATTCTTTCTAAATTTCATTTGAATTTTTCAAAATTCTTTCTACTACCTATGTGCAAGCTGCGGTGCAAGTAACAAAATTCATCAAAATCGGTTAATCGGATGAGCTGTTAAAAGGCAGCATGTGACAGCATTGTCGCATTTTATTTTATGGATTCTGTGATATAATATAATTTAAGGCATATTACGAGGAGAATGATATATATGTGTCACCGTAAGATTGTAAAATCCGTTAGATTATAATCTAACGGTTTCTATCCCGCGAGATTATAAACTGTCGAAAGATTGTGAACCGTTCAATGTTCTGAGTATTAATTTATGAAATATTTATTGTTTTTACGTTTTCTTGTCTCTTTCTTGTACAGTTCGCGCGCGAGTTGAATGCAGAGTAAATGTAAGTGTCACCATACATTTACTCTGCATTCAACTCGCGCGCGAACTATAGGTTAGGTTAGGGTTTGACATGAATTGCGGCCGGGCACTTAGGTTCTATAGGGTTAATATACCTAATATATTACCGAAAAATAACGCGTTAAATTGTAAGCAGTATGATACGGTTGACAATCTGTCGACAGTTTATAATTAATCTATCGAGATAAAAAACGTTATTTTATAATCTAACGGTTTTTACAATCTTACGGTGACATATGCATGTGAAAGGAAAAAAAGAGTAGAGGGAGACCAAAGAAAAGATGGATGGATTGTGTGACAGAGGATGTGCGTATAAAAGGGGTGAATGATGGGTTGATGGATAACAGAAGTGAGTGGAAGAAGAAAACATGTTATGCCGACCCCACAGCGTGGGACAAGGACAGGAAGAAGAAAAAGATTTTATGGATTCTGTGGTTGGTGGTATTGGTAAAGAATATTGTCGTATTAAACATAGAAATGACGTCAGACGTATCCATTGCATCGGGCATTTGCATATAAAGTGTAAACGGTACATTATGGGCTATAGTTGATTTGAACGGAAAATTGCTGGGCACGTTGATGATATTCCACCTTGAAGGCAGGTACGAGTACGCGAGTCGCCTTGAGAGATTACCTTCAATGTACATAATCTGAACATTCAACATGAAATGTAATTTGATATGGGTATAAATTAAAGGAGGGTAATTACGTATCGTATAGTAGTCGCAACTCGCAATGTGAGGCTTTTTATATTACAGGAGAAACTATTACTTTCATCTTGGTGATGCTTACGACTGCCTCGTTGGTCTAGCGGTTAGCATGGTCGACTGCGGATCACGAGGTCCCGGGTTCGATCCCCGACAGTCAGTGTCAATTCTGGAATTTTTAGATTCTGAATTTTCTCTGGTCTGGCCTGGCCGTCGCTAGTTTCCAACCTTCCAGTAAAGACGTACCGCCAAGCGATTTAACGTTCCGGTACGATGTCATGTAGAAAATAAACCGATTAGAGGTATGGGTTTAATATAACTGCCGTACCCCTAACAGGTTAGCCCGCTACCATCTCAGACTAAATCGTCACTTACCATCAGGTGAGATAGCAGGGCTAACTTGTAGTGGAATAAAAAAATGCATTCAATTTGAACTGAATTTCAGATTCGCTACTCGGAAGTCGGAAAAGCGGTCTACGCCATTTCTTCTTCTATGGCTTTAAACATTAAGTCAACTTATGTACACGCACATGCGAAAATAATAGGAACATTCACGAAAAAGATTTTTTTTTTTTTTTTTATCCACTACAAGCTAGCCCTTGACTACGATCTCACCTGATGGTAAGTGATGATGCAGTCTAAGATGGTAGCGGGCTAACCTGTTAGGGGCATGGCAGTTATATTAAACCCATACCCCTTAGGTTTCTACACGGCATCGTACCGGAACGCTAAATCGCTTGGCGGCACGTCTTTGCCGGTAGGGTGGTAACTAGCCACGGCCGAAGCCTCCCACCAGGCCAGACCAGGGAAAATTCAGAAATTATAAATTCCCAAATTGACCCTGCCGGGGATCGAACCCAGGACCTCCGCACGTTAACTGCGCCACGGAGGTCGTCAAGTGTTTTTTGAAATACCAATAGGTACCACCATACCCGGCGATACCTATGGTCTATGGAGCTGTCAGCGGTAAATATCGAATTTGTCACGCGATATTACTTGAGTCACGACTCACGTAACTACTAAGTGTGAATTATATGAAATATAAAGAAATAAAGCGAGAAAGTGAATGGGTGCTTTACATAATGTATGTATTTCCATTGATTTGTTGGCACTGGCAAGCTATGTTTCACATAGGAAATATTTGAGTCTACATAGTTTACAGGTAGATTTGGTATGTAGTATATAATATACACGTAACTACTTCGTTGGTCTAGTGATTAGCATGTTCGAATGCGGCCGACGAGGTCCCGGATTCGAGTCGGGCCATAGTATTGGGCTTTCTGACTAGAAATTTTCAGTAATCAGCCCCGCGTTAGGAAGTTGGTGGTGTTTCGCCCCGCTAAGCCGTCGATCCCGGTTGTTATCACTAACATGATAATAGCCGTTAAAGCCCGCCAACCCGCATTGGAGCAGCGTGGTGGGTCTAGGCTCTAATTCCCTTTCTCCTATGAGAGTGGAGGCCTGTGCCCAGCAATGGGACGTTAATGGGCTGTAGTGATGGTGGTGGATATATACACGTATCAACCTATGAACTACCCTAGGATCTACTATCGCTTAAAGCAGTATTATTTTAATCTTCTTAACGTTCTTATTCATAATTATAATCCATATTTTAGGGACATCAGGTTACTTCATATAAATCGACAATTTAAAAATAATACTGCTTTAAGCGAAAGCAGTGAGCCCACAGGCACGGTAATATTTATACATAATGTTACCGTGCCACAGGATGATGTTATGAGGGGTACAAAGTTTTATTAAAAACTGCCATCAAAAACCGTCCACCAAATTAGCCCGCTTTCACCTTAGACTGCATGGTCCCTTACCATCAGAAATCGCAGTCAAGGGCATCAGCTTCTCATCGCATAAAAATATCTGTTTCCAAGTTTTCAATACCGTCGTCCCAACAGACAAACGTTCACAGCAGTACATAGGACTCTTGCAAGAATTTTAACAGAACGCGGTGTTAGGTAATTAGCTGCGTGTGCCAGCTGTAAATCAGTTCACATGGATATATCATCATCATAGGGGTCTCCCAAATGAATATTGAGTTTCCCCTATGTCCAATCGACATTCTCGAAACGGTTAAATCCTATCCATTATGCTATTGTTCTAACTACCTACTTCCAAATATTAAAAAAGTTAAACTGAACTTTTTATGGCATGAATAAAATAATATAATACTTAGATATTTTAATTTCTACTTATTATTTATATTTAGGCAATTTACTTTTTTAAGCTCTACTTTCTGATAATTTTAGTTATTCTTTGACAATTATGCACTTGCATTAAGTATTCACTTGCATTAATTTATCTTGCCTATTTGCTCAGTACTACTTACGAGATCCAAGTTGAAATGTCGAGTCGACATTTAAAAAAACTAACCAAATAATTTCTTAAGATCTACCCAAAGAGATAAAAAAAAGTTTTGTTTAAAAATCAAGAGCTTATTGTAAACATCACAGCATATAATTTCTATTAGGTAATTATATATGCATTAGTTAATAAATAAAGGGTTTTTTAATACAAATCATACATAAACGTACTAAATAGGGGTATTATCACTGTATCTTTCAGAATCACTTCACTTAACTAAGCCAGTGCAGTATCGGAACTTCTATTGCAACCGATTATAAATATACGTCGTCGTTTCGAGCCGCCATACAAGGTACTAGACCTGAGTACAACAGCTGATGAATCCGCAGCAACAAAACAAAGCCTTCGCTCCAACTAATAGAAGGACCTAAGTGCCACTATCACAAGTAAAATATACACCTTATACAATAAGATTAAAGTTGTAAGTTGCACGCGAAAGCTTGGCGTATAGCACGGTTGGATAACAACGACTGTTTAGATTTGAATACGCTGTTGGCGCGGAGCGGTCGGCCAGCCAAGGTCACTCTCGGCTAATCCACGCAACCCTAGCAGAACCGTATAGCACCAAACCGATATACATCGAGATTTTATAATTAAAAGCCCTTTATTGTGGTCTCACGTGCTTCGAATATTATGGAAAGGCTGTCGAGCGACACGCGACCCGATAAGCTAAGAATCAGGATTACGCATTACAAAATTAAGTGAAATTAGGCGAAGGTTGGATCAAACGTTGGACCTTGATCCAAATGTTTGTATTGGCTAGTAATTTTGCTAGACATGATTGTTATTTGTACGTTTACTTAGTTACTTATATAAGAACCATTTGTGTTATTTACTAAGAAATTATTACATTTAAAGCCGTTAAAAATGGCGTTCTAAAAGGGCATTTGGTACGCAAGTTACAACCATAGAACACAGATCGGGTACAACTTACCTAAGTTACCAACATTCACTCCGTTTTGTGTTGATTAATCAATTTTAAAAAGAAAAGAAGAAAACGATTTGACTAAGTTGATTCCCGGCTCATTTCAGTAGAATCTACTCGTGTCTACTTTCCGAACAAGTCTTAACTTTATAAGTGGCAAAAGTTGCTCTATATGTTTGTCAAAAAGTTTTTTCAATTTGAATTTGATATTTTGTTGTTGGTCTGCGCTAATATTATGGAATATTATGTAAGTGGCTCCGACTATGGCTATTGGTCAACAACCGACAATAGTCAATCGGTTTTGAGCTTTAACCTGATCACCTTATACACCTCAGGGTTGTTTATATGATATTATCTCGGGCGAATAACATAATCTTAGTACAATCCAAATATATCTAATCTGATCACAAAATAAAAATTCCAAACATTCTACAAACATCTAACACTGGTAATCATAAAAAGAGACTAAGAAACTAGTGTTCATTGTTTAATTTTACGATAGTTTAGCACTTGATTTATTGCAGTTGCAGTTTATAGCTATTTTATGATACACTGCACGTAGAATTGCATCATAAAAAAGCGATAAAAAAGCTCTTGGTACGTTTACGTGCCGTCGATAGCCTACGTGTAAACTCCTCGCAATTTCGCGTATCAGGCATCGGACGCTTGACCCATATCCCTATTTTCGACAGCCCTTCGACAATGCCGTCATGCAAGGAAAAGTTTACCCTATGCATTTTCAAAGTCTTCTTTAACATCGGCCTTACCACAAAATACTTAGACAAGATTTGAACACGTTTCATTTTATTATCCATACTAATATTAAAAATGCGAAAATGTGTCTGTCTGTCTGCTACGTTTTAACGGTACATCTTTTCAACCGATTTTGGTGAATTTTGGTATGGAGTTAGGTTACAAGGAAGGCTACTTCTTATTCCGGAAAATAAGGAGTTCAATTGGGAATACAAAAACTTTAATCCACGCGGACGAAGTCGCGGGCATCATCTAGTGTTAACATAATAAATAAAACCTGACAGGTTTCACAGTCATAGTATAAGATGGGAGCGGGCTAGCCTGTAGGGGTGTGGCAGTCATATTAAACCCATACCCCTTATTGGTTTCTATATGGCATCGTACTGGAATGCTAAATCACTTCGTGGATGATAACTAGCCACACCGATAAACAATAGGAAATTCAGAAAATATAAATTATCGAACCCAGGACCAGGACTTTTAAGACCACTCTCACTACTGCACCAGGGAGGTCGCCGAACGATTGTGTCATGCTTACATGATATAATATCATAGTGTATATGCCTGGCTGGAGGAATGTATGCTGGAAGGAACGCATCGTAATTATCTTAAGAGCTTAATTATCTTAGCGAATACACTGACGCGGATTGCGTCTTTGAATTTACTTTTTATAGATATTTATATAGAATACTAGCTGATGCCCGCGACTTCATTCCGCGTGGTTTAAGTTTTTTTTATTCCCGCGGGAATTCCTAAATTTTCCGGGATAAAAAGTAGCCTATGTCACTCTCCAGGTCCTCAACTATACCCATGCTAAAAATCACGTCGATCCGTTGCTCCGTTGCGGCGTGATTGAAGGACAAACCAACAAACCAAAAACCAACAAACAAACACACTTTCACATTTATAATATTAGTATGATAAATTTATTGGTAGGTATGTTAAAAAGAAGAAAAATAATTCGATTAATTCATTCATTCATTTTTTTAATTTTTTTTTTTAATTTAATTTTTTTTTATTTACCTTTACTCAGGTAAATAAAATAATAATAGTTAAAAAAAAATAAAAAACACGCTTTTGACGCAGACACTCCGGGTCTCAGCAAAACATAAAATCGCTAATCCTGATTATCCTAGTAAGGATAACGAGTCAAACTGTTTAAAATATTGAATTGTCATCGGTCCTTAATAAGTATGCCAAATTTCAAGTTAATCCGACGTTTTAAAGGGGGTCAAAATCATGTTCAAAGATTCCGTTACATACCAACATACATACGTCTGAAGCTAATAAAAAGCGTGTAAAAACGCTATGCGTCAAGGTAAACTTAGCCTATCTTCGGAGTCGGTTAAAAATCTACCAATACGTAATACTGCCAATATACGTAATCTGTCAAGATGCCGCAATATTCTATTAGAAATATTATGAGGAAGGGTGTTACTTAAATTCGATCAAGAAAGATAGGCTAAGGAAATTTAGCATTTACGGGTAGAGTATGCTATTTATAAGAAGCATTTTAGGGTATTACAATAATAGGTTAATACAGGTATACAATTTATACATAGATAAGGTAAACATGCGTCTTTTTCCATGTTTTTTGCACAGTGTAAGATAATGTCTACGAAGCGCTACGAATTGCTACGGCGAGCTACGCGAATATAAACTCGCGTAGGCATATCTCTTTAGCGTGAAACTTCATTATTACACTATGATACAATCACAAATAATGTTTTCGACTACCTGATGCCTGCGACTTCGTCCGCGTGGATTGAAGTTTTTTGATTCCCGCGGGAACTCTTTGATTTAACCGAGATAAAAACTAGCCTATATGCTATTCCAGACTATCTATCTCTATATATATATCTATATATCTATCTCTGTGCCAAATTTCATCCAGATCCGTTACGCCGTTCTGGCGTGATTGAGTAACAAACATCCATCCAAACTTTCACATTTATAATATTAATAATACAATAATATTTATAATAATAATTAATAACGAAAGTTTAAAGTATAGAATCACAAAGGTCTTAGGTACATAGGTAAAAGTCTATGGACTAGGAATTGCCTTGATGCATATTAAGTGCAAGGTGGTGCATTGCCCCCGCCGTGGTGTCGTTGCCAAGTTTGCTCTATTGTAGGGAAACCATAAAAAATACTTTTAGGACATTCCCTAGGTCCTTAGTTTTAAGATAGACCTTAGTCCTACACTAACGATATGCGTTGGAGCTGCAAGCCGACTGCAGAATTGGGTATTTGAGAAATAGTCAAATCAGCAACATTTTTTCAAAGTCAAAACGCGTGCTTAGTAAAGAGTGTGTATGATATTTTGAATTGTGACGTCATCAAAGTTCGACGCACTTTTTTTACTTTAATCGATAGTTTTAAACGGTTAATTAAAATAAAACTAACAGGAGCCGTGGATAATAACGACTTTTGGGAGAGCTATTATTTAATAATCACTAAAAAATAATTTATTTGAGTAGTAATCAAATATCCAATTTTTGTAGTTTAAGTTCACGGACTGTGGGTCAGCTGGTGCTATGCAGTTTAGGCGAATCGTAAGTATATTATTTTGTTTACAAAACACTAACAAGTTACAACGCCTCTTCGCGCCTGGAATTAGTACGCAGCTCCGATCAGCTGGAATTAGTACGTGATCTGCCGCGGAGCGCGTCGCAGTGTGTGATTCGCCTTAATTGTACTAAAAGAGAACCCTAACAGTTATTTTGCAGTTGGCCAGCAGCCGAAGTCTTGACCAAAGTTAAGTTAAGAGTGGTAAGGAAGAGACCAAAGTGGAAAAAAACCATGAAATATGTTTAGTATTTAAGACCAAAAGACAAAATAATGTCCCGGTACAGCGAAATATATTGCAACCCTACTTTATGAACCAGTACACACGACTGAAAGAATAAGGATGATCGTACATTAGGGGCGAGCAGCACGCCGCCTTTTCCGGTTAATAGTAGTAGCTTATGTCTTTCCCCAGGATGTAACCTACCTCTTTACCAAATTTCATCAAAATCGGTTTAAAAGATAGACAGACAGACAGACACACTTTAGTATTTTTAATATTAGTATGGATTTTACGAGCTGACTTTTTCTATGCTGAGGAAAATTCTCATTATAAAAAAATATATCAGTCACTGAAATGAACTTAGTGCGTTCGGCTTGCTCGAAACTTGTGGCGCGTGCGGTTCGTCTGTTGTATGAGTGAACAACACTAATGTACCCATTATACATATATTCAAAAAAAATTGCTAACAGTAATTATACGGGTTTTTAAAAAAAAACCGTTACTTTCTTGATTTATATAAATGAGTACACATATCAAAAATAATAATACCATTTGAAACTATAGGTTTTAATACACGTGAGTCATTTCTCAGAAACCGTAATCTGTTCATTAATTTGACCGCCCGCACTGTTTATCTTGACCACATGAAACGCTTTAACCTTGTCAGTAATAAGGGGACGGAAAACAGCTAATGAAAATTCTACATAGTTTTTCATCAACTTTGGCCAAACAAGAAAAGTCCGCATAATTGTTTTCATATAATTTCCTGTCGGATATGAAATTATACTCTTCATTTCTTAGAGGTTAAAATATACGAATTACCGTTAAAGAAGATTTCCCCCTTGTTAATAACAAGGGGGAAATCTTCAGATATACAAGCTCTCCTGGGGGAGAGTGCGGGTGATGTGGGAGGTACTCGTTGTCCTAGCCAATGAGCCAAAAATGCGACGCGACCTAACACTACGCGATACCATAGAAAATAACAAAATCTACGTGACAACGTAGGCCACGTAGCTACTGTCTGATACTGTCGCGTTACGTCGTAACGAGTCGCTTTTGTCGCTGTAGTCGTGAGTGGGGCAAGCGGGATATCTCCGTATAAACTTGGGGTGCAAAGTCAGACCAGAGTAGCCCGTTATTGTTACCACACCCTTCAGACTTTCCAGCACACTGCTGCGTAACCATGGACATATCAACCACGCGTAACGTATCATCATGAGATTGTTACTGTTAACTAACCACAGTACCAGAAGTATAAGTTGGAGGTGGCGTTAAAAGTTAATTGTAGTTATCTTTGCATTATGAAAAATATTAATTCCTAAAGTGCACAGTGGTGCACAGTCGCGCCAAATACTTGCGGTAGGTACTAGGTAGAGACAGCAATCGGTAATAAACCTAGTGAACACAGAAAACATATTCTATCGCCAAACAAGCAAGGAGTCGTATTATTGTTTTCATCATTTCCTGTCGCCTACAAAATTACTTTTGGGCGGAGTTCGCTAACAATTAGCGAGTTATCGTTGTTGATTAAAAGTAAACTAAAATCTAGGCTAAAATTAGGTAAATTGTTACGTACGGTACGCAATCAAAATGCAAATGTCGGAGACGGTGCGTGGGCCTTATCCCGTGACCCAAATCACAAGGACGCGGCCTCGTGGGTATACTTTTTTATTTCTGAGTAAACGTTACTTAAATACCTTTGCCAATTGTCAAAACTATCCAATTAGGTGTTTATTTTTTAAGTTTAATCCTTTGATTGTTAGGGTTAAGTAGTAAAACAATACATCCCTAACACCCCACAGCCATTAAAATAGTTTATTGTTGATAGGATCCGTAAAGTTGAATTCTAACACGATTATAGAATGTCAATACCGCTACACAGAAGAATATTAAATAGGATATTCCAGGGTACGTCCAGAACTTGTAAAGCGAAAGTTAAAAATCAAGTAAGTTTTTTTTTTAAAAGTAAGTAGGAATAAAGATATACTTCCATACTAATTTTATAAATGCGAAAGTGTGTCTGTCTATCTGCTATGCTTCCACGACCCAACTATTCTGCATAATATATTTAATCTATGGCACAGAGATATTTACACAGGATATGTTGCGTCCCAGTCAAAGACAAACAAAAATCAAAGGGTTTCCATAAATCTTAATCCACTAGAAGTATTTTATAAAAACGTTTTTAGATGAGACTTGCTTAGTACTTATTTAATATGTGGGGATTTTCATGGTAAAGTATAAAACCATTTATTCGTATGTGTACAAAATCGCACGCAAAAGCCTAATTTTTAAGAGTATTTAGAGGTGAAATGTTTGTATGTAGATTTTGTAAACGAAAACAATTATTAAGAATCTAAACGTATTCGTTTAACCCATTTGGTATGAATCACGCCACATACTTAATAACATATTGTGAAATTAAAATACATTGTTTCTAGCTACCAGCAGTCGTTACAGTAATTAATTCCTACATTTTCTTGCGTCGAATAACTGTGTCACCTAGATCCTATGTAAAGTTTGAATAACTAAATTCAACTCTTTAAAACTAGTAGATGTCACCGTAAGATTGTAAAAACCGATAGATTGTAATATAACTAGCGATATTGTAAACTGTCGACCGATTACAATTTAACGCATTATTCTTCGGTAGACTAATCTGTTAGGTATATTAACCTGATAAAACCTAAGTGCGCGGCCTGCGGTCGGGCACTACCAGGTTAATTATGTCGAACCCTAATCTAACCTACAAGAAAGAGACAAGAAAACGCAAATACAATGAATAGGTATTTCAAAAATTGACACTCAGAACATTGAACGGTTCACAATCTGTCGACAGTTTACAATATCGCTAGTTAGATTACAATCTAACGGTTTTTACAATCTTACGGTGACATAGACAAGGAATATGATCGGATTAGAAAAATTCCCACGGGACAAAGCTGCAGGGGATTATAATTAGTATAGGAACCTTCTCTTAGAGAAAATAAATCCATTTATCATCGCTTTTTGAGATTAGAGATTTCAAACAGAGATGAATGCTAGGATACCTCACTAATGATAAAGAATGATTCTTTAGATCGTGCGTATTTATGTCACCTATTTGGTGATATAATTATTAATTAAAAAATGCAAAACATACCTTAAACGTCTTGTAAGATGAAACTACGTAAGAAGCTCCGTCCTCCAGTTCCTCCAGTCTATACTTTCTGTCACCATCCATTCCGAAGATGAATCTCGCTCCTCTTGGTAGCTCCAATCTCTCAGATAATCTGTCGAGTAGCGCATCCATGGATACCAGGTCTCTACCCAATTTGAATCGGAACTCAACGCCTGGATGGAAAGGATCTCCATTTCTATAAAAGGTTACCCGTCTCGCTTTCCAGTAGTTAAGATTTGCGTATCGACTTGCTGGTTCTGGTCGGTCTATTCGATCAGGTCTTATGTTCGGTCGTGGTTCCGAGCCTTCCGAGACGTCGTCCGGTCGTTGTGGCGGCGAGGGCGGGCGGGATGGGCGCCAATCGGGGGATTTCTCGTCATCGGACGGCGGTTGCGGCTCCGGGTCTGGTTGCGGTGGTTCGGGAGCTGCAACCGGTTCTGCCGCAACCTGGGGACGAAGGCGAGGTTGACGCGGTTGTCGCTTAGTTAGCACTCGACGCGACATGACCGCTGACCACTCGGCCGTCGACTGGGCGGGTGCCGGGCGGGCACTGCGCCCGGTCCTCTTTATCAGCTGATAACTACGCATGTGATGCATAGCCGGCATGCCTTTCATTCATGGGATCCATTAAATATATTACCTATTCGATTAACCACCAGTTCGCATATTATACTTACTTTTAATTATGTAATATCATACACGTAAACAGCGGAGTATCTACTAGCTTTTTGTTCCTACATCTATTCAGTTTCAGATCATTTTGTAAAAAAATAAAATAACAATGAAAATCTAACTTAGATCATTAAGTCACTCATTGATATACCAATAATTGTTTGTTATAAAATTATTTCTAAGAATACGCGAAGTGTATAATCAATCTTTCTAAAAAGCTCATGAAGTCATAATGCTGTTTTCATCGTAATGTTACTTATATTTAGTTAAAGTTTATTCATCTTAGATGTTCAAGATAAGCGAAACGAGTTCAACCCTTGCGCGTGACTAAGTGACCAGAGTCACGATTTTCTAGTTTTATGTTTAGCTATTAAATATCCCATTTTTAGGGTTCGGTATCAAAATGACAAAACGAGACCCACCAGGTGAAACTACGTCCGTCTTTCTGTCTGTCACATTTCAGTATATTACAGTGGGAATAATAATTATAAATATTGCTTGCAAAACCTGTTTACGAATGCAAAATTAAATAATTAAAAAGTATGACTGTTAAAACACCTGCAAAGAGGGGCGAGTTTGGGGGAGACCAATATAGTTGTTCTATATCTCACGAAGGCGGTTTGCCTGTTTGTTGTAGTGCATGTACGGTTAACAAAATTGTTCTAGTGTTCGTAAGCTCAGGAGCGATTCTCAACCGCGCACACTAACAGAATGTGTACTACAAAAATAGGTTTGCCTATTTTTGTAGTACACATTCTGTTAGAGAACAACTATAATATCAAAATTATCATTATACCTTTAATTTTTTAATCACATTATGTTTTGAGATAGAAGAAAAATTAATGATATAATACCATTTCCCCCCCCCTAACTCCTTAGTTTGCGAATAAAAACTATCGAATACTAGCTGATGCCCGCAACTTCGTCCGCGTGTAAACATTTTTCAAATTCCCACAGGAACTCTTTAATTTTCCGGGATTAAAACTAGCCTATTTTATTCCCCAGGTCCTTAACTATACCCATGCAAATAATTAAGTCGATCAGGTGCTCTGTCGCGGCTTGATTGAAGGAAAACCAACAAACCACCAAACAAACACACTTTCGCATTTATAATATTAATATGATAGGTTTTATATAGATCAATACAAACATTATAAGAAAAATAGTACATAAGTGTATAAGTGTGTAACTAGCATAGTTTCTTAATAATTAGGTATATGAATAAACTTAACAGTTATGTTCTCTTATTTATCAAGCTACGGAACCCTCGCCAGGCGAGACTGATTCGCACTTGATCGGTTTTTAAACTTCACCCTGTGTTATTACATGAATCATGCTAATAGGTCACCCAGACTAGAGAACGTGGTGGTAAATAACCATTTTTATTACCGTAATAAATGTATCATAAATTACCGATTTAAATATACTACTCTTCGTGACAAATATTTTTTGTGAACAAAAAATTATATTTTCAGCTATTTTTGTCACGTTTTCTGGGCATACTCAAAAATATTTAAATTACTCTACAAGACTACAATAAATTAATATCGCAATATAAAATATTAAAAAAAAATTACAATACTTAGGTGGTTCACTACCTTTGATTTCTATGTGGTACCTAGGGGTCTGCAATAAAATCAATTTTTTGCGTCTCCTACTCAAAATACCCATGTGAAAGACATGGATATGCCAAGACTGATTGCGAATAACTTTTCAGTCCCATGCCTGATACGTAGTGTCTACTATTCAAATCGATAAAAATTCTATTACAACAAGCTTGACTAGCTGATGCCCGCGATTTCGTCCGCGTGGTTTTTAATTCCCGCGGGGAACTCCTGAATTTTTAGGGATAAAAAGTACCTGTCACTCCAGGTCATCATCTAAAACCATGCAAAAATTCACGTCGACCGTTGCTCTGTTGCGGCGTGATTGAAGGACGAACAAACAAACGACCTTTTGCATTTATATAACATTAGGTATGAAGTATGATTATTGTAGAGACTGTGGTAGAGTTGAGGTAGAGTTTAGTTCAATAAATCTTACTGTTTAAGTTATGGCAGGTAAAATATTTTACTAAAATTGAATAAGCAAAATGTAATTAATAACAAATTAACTTACCACTGCTGCAGCAGCCGAAGAGTCCTCGGAAGCCATTTAACTAACGAAAAACCACTTCAAAATACATCTACCATCACAAAGCTTCACTCAAATCAACAACAAAATTCCGTAGTGTACTTTGCCGCCAAAAGGAATATACAACAGGTTCCCGTTCTAATTTCAGTTTATATAAATGGTGATACGGATTTACATAATTTTGGTATTAATTACAACTGTTTGGTAATATAATGGTTGTATAAGAGTGGTGTGAGAATGTTTGGGAATAAAGGATTTCCTCGCAATAGGAGCGAAGTCGTCCGGCTATGTTTTGTGAAAGCAATCGAGTGAGCGTTTCGTGGTGGGAATGTTGAGGGTGGTGCGGCCAGCGCTCCCGTGTGCCTTGCGTCCGCACGGCATGCAAGAAATTCGTTACAAGACTATAATGGGGTTATTACTTAGCTGTCTTTTTGGTTTGTATGTATGTGTACATCGGCTCCCTCCTAGTTGAAAATTACTAGATGTTGATAAAATTGTTTAAATTTGATCAATTGAGGGAAAAAGTCGTGTGTTATGAATGAAAAAAAATAAACTTCTATACTAAAATTCTACACCAATGCTTCTATTGGTGGAAATTATATTTGAAGAAATGGAAAATGTTACTTATAACCATCAAGCAATAAACAAATTAACAATTTCCAAAGTAATATTATAAATGCAAAAGTGTGTATGTCTGTCTGTCTGTCTGCTACGCTTTAACGGCAAATCTTTTCAACCAATTTTGATAAAATTTTGTACAGAGATAGATTGTATTCCGGGGATGGGATAAAAGCTTTATTCTGGAAAATTAAAATTCCTGCGGGAATCAAAAACCTTAATCCACGCGAACGAAGTCGCGGGCATCATATAGTTTTACCATATTTAAAAGAAGGGGTCGCGCCGATGTTTCGTACATTTCTCGTCAATCGGTCATAGTCATATACAAAACTATAATAGCTTTAACGTGGCGTGCTTATATTTTTTTACGTCTCCCCTTTGACCGGTTGTTTGCTGTTTGTTATCGGTTTCGTAATAATTAAAGGCAATTCCAAAGAAAATTCACTTTTCTAACAACACAAATCTGTAGCCAATTTTCTTTGGTCGATAACTAGGTCTGTACCTACACAAAAGCGATACTACAACTAGTGGTATACATTATACAAAGATAAAAATTAACAGTAGTAAATAAATAAATACATTTTTACTGATCCACACAATATCTAACTAATTTTTAACAAATTAACTTAAATAGTAGGAGTGGGTATATAAATCTCTCGCTCTCCGAATCGTTGCTCTATAGACCTCCGAAAATGTTTTTCCACTATGTCGGCCATATAGCACAGTATGAGAAATTAATAGCCAAGAAGTGTATAACTTTTTTTTTTACTTTTGCCATTAGTGTTGTGACTTGTAATATTTCATAATTGATTTACTGTACTTAAGAGTAATTTTATAAGTATGTATGGTTACTTTACATGGTAAAAAGCACGCAAGCTGACTTGCAACTTGCAACTGCTTTGTACACGCATAAAAGCAAGTAGACGTAGGAAAATACGTATCTCTCAGTGGTAAAGCTTAGTTTCTTACTTTAAGCGTTATTTTTCTACCTTTATTGCAATGAAATTAAATAAGCTTTACCTACATCAGGTAAATGGCGTGCAAATGGATACTCAGACTCCAGGTCAGAAGCAGTTCAGAAAAAAACAAGTAGGTAATGAAAATAAGTGTGCTAATTTAGTCGTAGGTACGCAAATCTTAAACTAGTCTATACAGTTTAAGATTTAAATGTATGTCGTCACTATTCCACGAGAAACTTGTGAATTTTGGATTCGTACCTATTGGTGGGTAGGTCCCTAAATATTATAAATGTGTAGGTATATATTTATTTATTACTTACTTTGGATATTACTAAATTTGTATGTTTGTTACTCGTTCACCCTACAACGACTGAATCGATTTTTCAAGTCGCGGGTAAAGAAAGTAAAACCTAAAACTATGATTAGTAGTTCCTAGTAGAGGTACTGGTAGTACCTAACTTCTTGTAACTCTCTGTACTATAATATTTTCAAAAAGTTATTTTAGCTCTTCAGCTAGTTCTCGGTAAATTCTAGTTTCGAAATATAATATCGATAAGTCGTATAAGTCTCGTATAAGTCGTTAAACTAGACACACAAACAGATACGTTTCAAAAGGATCTGTAAAGTTAGCCGATTCAACATTTGGTCTACTAAAGTACCTAAGTAAAGTATATAACCCAGGTCTGTTTTTAAAAATTCAAAATTTTGTAATTGATTAATCGGTTGAAAAAAACTGCATTTAAAATATAATACAAATACTAGGTAAGGCTGCTTTCCAGGCAGGTACCTGCGTATGAATAATAATGAGCTATTACACGGTAATTCTTCACCATTATGTATTTAAATAATTTTTGAATTTGCATAAACGATTTGATTCTTAGTTGCGCCTTTCGCGTGATGTAGGCTGGGTAATAATACAAAGTTGAAGTACCTAAATACATAATAATATAAAATGTGACCTCAACGGTGATACTTGTATAAACATCGACCTCCTATTTGAGGGAATTCGGGATGTGAACTCCTGGGCACGCATTATCATAAGAAACTTAATCCGCGTGGATTTAAGGTTTTGGAAAAATTCATGGGAACTCCGGGATAACAAGAAGCCATTCCCGAGATGAAACCTATCACTGTACCTACCAAATTTCATCAACATCGACACAACAAAGGCCGTGAAAGAGTAGCAGATTGACCGACATACTTTCGTATTAAGTAATTATTATTTTAGTATGCAATATGTTTAAAATAGATGTAAAAATATCCTCATACAATATTATAATCTACTTATTTATTGTAAGCTAATTTTGTTATAGTTTTGTTGCTTATTTACGCTACATTGTGCTACGCTTCGTAGCACCTTCGTAGCATAGTTGCTACGGAGAGCTGTGGCTCTTTCGAAGAAGCTCTGTAGTGGAAGAGCACAAACTTACTAAGGACAAAAAATTGTTTGGCGGATAAAAAGTCCGAGTAACTCACATTGAGCATTGCACACACGATAGGGACAGGACAAAACGACCTATGATACGTTTGTTCGTACTTATGTACAGCGAATACACGACCAACATCATCGCAGACGGAATTTTGGCCTTATGTATTGTGGAGTACCTAATATAGTACGCTACAATACCTACCTATAATAAATTACCTGAATATGACCACAAAGGTGTGGGGTGTCATCAATAAACAGCCAATAACGGAAGCGCTATTAACCATTAACCGGGAAAACCAGCCAAATTTGAACCTTATACCTTATATACAAAATATATTTTGCTTCGTACGTATGGTTAAACTGTCGGTGACAACCGGTGACTGACACTGTCATAATAATCGCGCATCTTTCTGATTGGCTGGCGGGGTAGCGAGTGGAGAACGCCCAAAGCTACCCGCCCAGCATCGCGTTGCTAGGCGACCCCAGTCGTTGATCATGGTAATGTCTCCAGTTCACATTAGCCTAACGCACAGCCCAACTTGTTCGGCGAAAGACGATCAAAGTTCAAACCTCTATATTTACAAACAAGATAATTTCCGCGACTTCGTCCGCGTGGGTTAAGATTTTTTGATTCCCGCGGGAACTAATTTTCCAGAATGAACAGTAGCCTATGTCCTTCCCCGGGATACAATCTACCCCTGTACCAAATTTCATCATAATCGGTTGAGCAGATGGGCCTTGAAAGCGTAGCAGACAGACAGACACACTTTCGCATTTATAATATTATATAGTATTAGGTATGGGTAATATTATATAGGTTAGGATTGCATCATGATGCTTTGTCCTACGAAATCCCACATCATTTCGTTAAACCAGCCAGATCTACGGGCTTATTAAGCCAGTAAAACAACTAAAAGCTAAAAGGCAGCTCAAGAGTCTAGGCAATTATCGCGGTCATGCCGTACCAAAAATACTTAGCTTTCCAGCAGGTAGGTAGGTACTTCTTACAGAAAATTTGTTAATTTTTACTAACATTAATACACATTTAACGTTGGAAATACCATGGGACGATCTTTCATGTCGCTATTTGGGTCAACGCGTTCAAACGACCTTCGAGTTTTATATTTATTTTTTATGTCATATTTTCTTTCTTTGATTCCGCGGCCTTGGTCCAATTAGAACGTAAAGGTAGGTACTATCAGAAAACCAGCTGTAACTTAGACGTTTAGTGCGTGTTTTATTCATAGGCAAATAATTAGACTTAAGTATAAAATGGCGATATAATCATATAACAGTGGTTTAAATGATAAATGATTTATTAATTGTGTCACTTATGAGGAGTCTAATTAACCACCGGTTCGGAAAACTGTTCTACTGAGAAGAGCCGGCATACGATCCGGCCTAGCTAACTTTTCAGAGTTATGTGTGCTTTAAGAAATTAAATATACCTACAATTAAAATATCAATTGAGTTAACGGTGAAGGAAAACATCGTTAGGAAATCCTGCGCGAGAGTTCTTTAACCAAACACTTCTCATTCAGAGACGTGACCCCAACTAGTAGGTACGACTTTTAGGTGCAAATTGCAATAGAAATCTTCGTATACACCTACAAGCTGCTTACTAAGTTCTAGAATGGTTGAATTCTTTGCTGTAAATTGGGATGTTTTCTATGTCAAAAATAAATTCTTTCTAATTGATTATTAATTAGTTAAGACTTAAGAGTGTTGAAAAAGATGTAAAAGCAACGTCCTCTGTTAGTTTTAAGTTTGGTTACGAATCTTGATAACGTCACAAGTCACGTATTTCACACAAACTCCCATAAAAGTACTAAGCGCGCTTTTTGACGTTTGATAAAGATTTTCTGATTTGACTAACTAGCCACGGCCGAAGCGACCTGGTCAGACCATGCATAGATCCTAAGATAGTGCTAGTAGGTACCTAAAGCATCGTGTTTTTATAACAGGTTATTTTTCTCAAGATACCTAATAGTAATAGTTCTAAAAAATATTTATGTAACACGTCGTCCCTTGTATAACTTTATTCATAAGTTATAAATATAAGGGTTTTGTGCGACTTACACGATCAAAATAAGGGCGCACGAAAGTGTTCGTGACACGTAAACAACCGTGTCGTTGCAAACATCATAATGATCGACGGTTGATCGAAAATGTGCTATATTATCCATTTGATAGAGTTCATTATTGTAAGAAGAAAACAATCATCTTATACAAGATAGCAATTTGCTATTGATTGACCATAGGAAAGTAAATAAGACGTCTATGACATGATACGGTCCATTTTTATTAAAACAATGTCCAAATATTATTTAAAAAAAAAGAACATTTATACTTAATATACAAAAATAGTAGGTATACTTAGGTATATAACCTGATGACTATTGCTAGGTTCTCTGGAAAATTAGTGTGCAGTATTTTTCTGTTTCTTTGATTTTTTAGAAGTTTTCTCTTGTTCTACAACTTCTAAGGGTTCACTATCACGATCTTTGCGTTTCTTTTTTGACTTCTTTGACCTTTCTTTTTCATCGATGTTTTCAATTGTTGAATCATTAATATTTTCAACTTCTTTAGGTTCATTTTCATGATTTTTGCTTTTCTTCTTTTTCTTTTTTGGGATTTCTATATCGTCATTGTATTTAAATATTTTACTCTTTTCTGAACTTTGGCTATTCTCTTTATCTGTACAAATATCTATAACTGGTAAATTTACAGCTTCTTGGAGATCGTTAACACTTTCTTTATATTTTTTCTTTTTCTTATTTGGTATGTCTATTTCGTGAGTTGTATTTCTATAATCTACAACTTTAGAAATATCTATATCAGGTTCAGTCACAGAACCATTTTCGCGTTCTCGTTCTTTGTGTCTTTTCTTTTTCTCTTTAGATATTTCTATTTCATCATTATTATATTCAAATGTTTGGGTTTCGGAACTTTCAGGTTCCTCGAAACATTTACGTTTCTTTTTCTTTTTTATAGTATGAGTTTTAAAATCATCTGATATATCCTGTCTAAGACTGGAATTGTCGTTATTTTTACTAGTTTTTATTGAGTTTTCATCTGCATGGTCTGCATTTGCATCTATAAATGTATCTATAATAGGTTCAACACCTTCGTCTTTTACTCTAGACTTTCGTTTTTTCTTTTTTAAATCTGGACTATCATAATATTGACAGTTTTTTTCATTTATTATACCACTATTAGTTTCATTCTGTGAATCCACGTTGTGAATGGAATTTTCATTATCTTTATTCCGTTTTTTCTTCTTACTTTTCGGAACATGATTTTCACCATTCAAATCTTCAGAGAGCTCTTCAGGATTAGTTACATATTCTATACTATGAGATTCGCTATCTCTATGTCTTTTCTTGGTTTGCTGTTTTCCTTGATCATTATCGTTAGTGTCAAATTTTTCACAATTTTCATCTACATACTCATTACTATTAGTCTTATCTTTTACTTTCTTGCAAATTTTATCTTGATCGTTGGCCACTTTATTCTCATCCTGCTGATTTTCGGTATCTCTAAAATCTCTGTCTAAGACTGCTAAAAAGAAACCGGTAGTAAAATCACTGTCAGTTTTAGCGTAAAGGCATCTAGTGCCCATACTTCCATACATTCCCGAACCAAAGTTATTCCACTGGCCCTTAAGAAGCTCGCTCACATCTTTAACTCTCCATTTAGCTCTTGAAGCTTTAACGATATTTGTAACTACCCTCTCATTTTCTTCAGGGAATATCGAGCATGTGCTGTATACGATTCTTTTCGCGTTCGGAAATGAATTCATTGCGTGTTTCAAGAACTTCTCTTGTAAAGAAGTTAGATTGGCCATCCGACTTTCTTCAACGTAGTTGTGCACGCTGAGATCCATACCTATCAACGCGAAATACACTTTAGTTGAAAATTATTACTTAAATGGTTTAGAGAATAGGCATGATGACTGATTTTGAAAAATGGTCAGATTATGTTCGGAAGTATCCACTATTTCGAAAAAATATCTTATTTCAGCAGAAAAATAAGGTTTGGTAGATGAAATTGGCATTTGAAATTTAAATTTTAAAATTCACGCCAAAACGTTCGGCGGTGTCATGGCGTCGTTTGTGACGTCACTATTATTTTTACCAATGTACTCTGTGCAGTGTGCAGTAAACAATAATTGTGACGTCATTCGCTTCATATTGGTGTTTTAACCAATATGGCGGATTGCTGTATTTCATAGTTTTGTTTTATCAAAATAAATAGCAATCTTACTCGAAATAGGAAAATAAATACGTTTTTTATAATCCATGAATCCAATTTTATTAGATAAATTTATAATTTCATCGATTCTTTGTTACTGTCATCATGCCTATTAAGAAAATGTTATAGACGTTTCCTCCGTTACTCATACGAGTACGTCAGCTATATTATTTCGCAAATTCAATATAGAGATGATTTATAAAAAATAATAGAGCTCACCAGATCCTGAACAGCTCGGATCAAGAAGGATGTACTCCACGTCATCCATATCGCCCCTCCTGATCTGCAGCGAGTCTTTGTGAAGAGTTTCCACGCACTTGGAGCCGGTCGCTTCCACAAATTCGCATAAAGTCTGATATCTTTTGTCATCTCTTTCAACAGCATAGATTTTACCCTGTAATTTGAAAAAACAAAAACAATGTTATCAGGTATCTATAGGTTTACTGTGAAAAATGTCTGTAAGTTTGCAGTATCTACCCCCAAAAAAATACAACTAGGTTTCAAAGCGTGGTCATGCAAAAAAATCGTCATCTATATATATATACTATGCAAATAAAGTACCTGAATTTGAAAGTATTCTTAACTTTGAAAGTCACAGAGAGTGGTCTAAAGACACAACGTAAGGGAAAATTCCGAAAACCATAAACTTCAATCCTGTCTGGAAATATTCCAAACTTAACCAATGGTCGATGTGAATATTTTTAACACCTTTCCTTTGCCTATGAAATTCGATACTAGCTAATGCCCGCGACTTCGTCCGCGTGGATTGAGGTTGGATTTTTGGTTTCCGCAGGCCTGCATGCAATAGCCTATGTGTAATTCCAGACTATAATCTATCTCTGTGCCAAATTTCATCCAGATCGGTTCAGCCGTTATTGAGTAACAAAGATCCTAATCACATTTATTAAAATATCGATTACAGTAACAACGTAAATCGAATTTAAATGACGCCATCCACAAGTAAATTTCATTCGAAATAATTTCATTCAATAAATAAAAATCCTAACTGATTTGACTAGTTGTCAAATACCCTAATAAATTCGATATTCTTACCTCATTTCTCATGTAAGCTGCCAGTTGCGTAGTCTTCATACCGGGCGCAGCGCACATGTCCAGCACGACGCTGCCCGGCGGCGGCGCCAGCAGGTGCACCGCCAAAGCTGTCGCCTGCCAGCAAAATTACAAATTGGGTATTTGATAACCCACTACAGCCTATTAACACACACTGCTGGGCACAGGCACACACACACACTCCACTCTCATAGGAGAGTGCCACGCTGCTCCAATGCGTGTTCGCAGGCTATAACGACTATTATCATATTAGTGATAATAACCGGGACCGACGGCTTAACGTGCTCTCCGAGGCACGGGGATGAATCACCGCCAAATTCCTAACTCCGGGCTAGTACTGAGAATTTCTAGTTAGAAAAACCCAACACTTAACTATGGTCCGACCCGGGACTCGAACCCGGGACCTCGTCGGCCGCAGTCGAACATGCGAACCACTAGACCAACGAGGCAGTATTATTTTTTAATGATTATGATCCATGTCCCATGTTAGTTTTATGCTTGATAAACGTTTTAAACTATTTTATTAAGTAAAAGAGTGCTTCGAATTTTGATGATGTCACAGTTCAGTATTTCATATACCATCCCATCCGATAGGACAGATAGATATATTCATCCTAGCAAGCGGCTGTCGTTCCCAGCAGATGAACTAGGGAAATAAAGCTTCCAAGACATCAGAGATGGCACTGCACAACCAATAGGTACTAAGCCATTTCGGAATGAGAATGGTTTGGCCATAGTTCAACACGTCAACACACCTTTGAAAATATGCTTTTTGTCCCGTCTTATTACAGATAATATTATCATAACAGGACCCAGGCTCATAGTACAAGGAACAAAACGGTTTGAAATAAGTCGGCCATTCTTTGACAAACACCCTGAGTTCAAAAAGTAGCCTGGTGGGAGGCTTCGGCCGTGGCTAGTTACCACCCTACTGGCAGCGATTAGACGTGCCGCCAAGCGATTTAGCGTTCCGGTACGATTCCGTGTAGAAACCGAAGGGGTATGGGTTTAATATAACTGCCATGCCCCTAACAGGTTAGCCCGCTACCATCTTAGACTGCATCATCACTTACCATCAGGTGAGATTGCAGTCAAGGGCTAGCTTGTAGTGGATTAAAAAATAAAAAGCGTAATCGGCCGCGTCGTCGTCAACCGATAGTTGTCCTCAGTTAAACATAGACCTTTTGACTTCCACACGTCAGTCTCATGCCACCTTGATGCAGCGGCTTTGACTGTACCCACTTTAGTGTCGCAACTGGTCGAAATATGCTGGTGCCATTTTATATTTTTGTTTAAAATGAAGGTAGTTTACCTTATCCTGCAAAATAATCTTGCTCTCTTTATACAACTCATGGTCATGCATCTTTATACGAGGAGAGAATACGAAGATTGTCTTCACGTGGTAATCCTGGGTGAAGTCATCCTCAGTGAGACGTTGTATTTGTTGAAGATAGTCATTGTAGGAACCTGACGTACATCTGATGAATTTGAAACCCTCATCTTGAAATGCCCTTATAGCGTCCGAGGTTGTTAGAAGATTTGTGTTAATGCGGACATAGCGGGGCTTGCGAACTGTTGAAAAAGAATTTTACATGTACACTAATGTATAAAATATATTATCTATACTTCTTACTAATATTATAAATGCTAAAGTTTGGATGTATGGATGTCGGTATGGATGGATGTTTGTTACTTAATCACGCCCCAACGGCTGAACGGATTTGGATGAAATTTGGCACAGAGATAGATTATAGTCTGGAATAACACATAGGCTACTTTTTATCCCGGAAAATTAAAGGTTCCCGTGGGAACCACAAAACCTCGATCCACGCGTACGAAGTCGCGGGCATCAGCTAGTATATTATAAATGCGAAAGTATGGATGGATGGATGTAGTCTGGAATAACACATAGACTACTTTTTATCCCGAAAAATTAAAGAATTCCCGCGGGAACCGAAAAACCTGAATCCTCGCAGACGAAATCGCGGGCATTAACTAGTATCAGAATAATTATTTGAAAAATACCTTAAGCTCATTCAATTTGTTTTTTTTTTTATTCCACTACTTGAAGTGGCCACATAGAACAGTACCTCCAAGGCAAGAGTGAATGGGCCTCTCCTAGGCAAGCGTGTTGCAACCTAGACCTCATCATTGCTTTGCAACTTTTTGATTTTCTGGGACAACAAGTATTTGTTATACTGACTACAAACCATCTTTGTACTGAATGACATTAAAATAAGTTTAAACAGGTGGAATGTAGAAAGGTAACAGACACTATTTTGTATTTTTGACAAAGTTGCATGGAAGCAACCGGGCTCGCATCCAGTAACCCAATAGTCAGTGTAATACTTGTATCTTAATGAATGTATGTGTTGTATTGCTAATTGTTGTATACTTTTTCTTTTTTGAGAAAAGAGCAACTGCTTCGTTTCTTGTCGGCTCTTCTCAGTAGAATCAGCTTTACGAACCGGTAGTAGAGTATTGACGTATCATAAGTGTCACAAATTGTCCTACATGAAATAAATAAATCATTTATCATTTATAAATTATACTACAACAGTTATTTTACCTGGAGAGAAAGTATGGTTAGAGATAGAAAATAATAAAAGACGTTACTGTCTTCCTCTATTTATTAGCATAAAATATATAAATTTTTAGCAATGTTTTTGGTAATAATACTCAACAGTCTGGAATGTCATCAAAACAATATAACTAATTAACTATTCCTCCTTATTAAGCGAACTCTTCTCATTTGCGGGTTTATATGTATGCTGATCTATTTCATTGCCATCATCGTCATACTCTTTTTCGTGATAAGCTTTGTATGCATACAAACATATTATTAAGTTAACAACTACTACAGCTGACACCACCGACCAGACTGTCCTTATGAAAGGTTCGACAGGATAGTAATCAGTCAGTATGTGACGCATCCCGAAAAATGCGACAAATGGCAATGTGAACATGGCCACACTATAGAGAAATAGATTTGCCAGTGCGAATGCAGCCAGTTGTGTTTGCCTCGGTATAAGAGGGCCCTCAGTATTTTCCGCCATTTCGTCAAAACGTTTGTCTATAACGCAGTGTTAGACCTGTAAAAGAAAATAAATTACCTTTAGGTTTCGCATCGTCTTGAACTTCAGGTATCAATTTCTGAAATTGGTCTTTATATAATAATATCGTTTGCACTGGTTTGCTTTCGCCCGGCAATGCCTTTTTCCCATAAAGAAGTTCTGCAGTGAGAACTTTTGCCAGCCAAGGATTCAAACGTGGTTCATTCATCAATATACCCGTGCTTTCAAACAATCTTTCGATATCAACGGCATGTCTAATAGTTTCATTGATTAGTGCGTAAAGCACATCAATTCTCTGTAAATACATAATACCCGTAAAAACACAAGTTTCTACTAATGAAGAGAATATACAAAACTAAAAAACAACTTTGATTACTTACAAAATGCTTCAGTTTGTCGTCGTATAATAAAGTTTTGAAGCTACCACCTTCTTCAGTAACCTTCTGAACAATTTTTGCTGCTATTTTATAATTTCTTGGAACAGTAATTGAATGCTTAAACATTTTAATTATTCAACAACCAAAAAATAAAATAAGCAGTCTGCATTTTCATTCGTGCATGCTCCAAAAAAAATCCAACCAAAAATCAAAATCAGAGACAAGATTTCAAAATCCACGAGATAAACGTCATTTGTCAAATTCATTACCACAGGGTAATTACCTACATATCTAGACAGGTTAGTATCCGCCTCAAGTCTTATTGAAATTATTGTGTTAAAACTTGGCGAGAGATCAGGTTTGTTTGCGCCCACCCTTATAAATTGGCACGTATAATTTTAATCTGTGATTGGTGACCATAAATATTTTATTTTGACTTTTTAACGTTCAGGCTAGTGATGCGAGCTTGCGAGGCATACCTACACTTTTAATCGATTCCTTTTCGCTTTATCATTAATAATTATTATGTACATTTCAACTTAAACTAAACCATCCTAATTATTCACATCCACACTAAGTAAATACAAATGAATATTTTGTTATCTAATAAGGTGGAGATCAACGTGAACTGGCATAATATTAGTAGAAACTTATCTGTTTGTACTAAATTATTATTAACTTATGCAAACTCCCTTTCACGTCTATCCCGGGCACAATTGCTGTGTTTAGTCTCAACCCCCATTGTAAAACAAATAGGTCACTTAAACCAATTGAAAAATAATTATTAGAGCAGAGGCTACAAATTAATATTAGTCATTTAAAAATTACTTCCAATTTTTTCCGCAACATGGCGACGTTTTCTTTTTTTTTCTAATGAAGCTATACTATTTTGTTTGATTCGGCTGATTCCAATATCCATCATTCGGCCAGAGCGGGATAGGGATGGCGATTCTTTCCAAAAGAGATCTATTTTTAAATCGATTCGAATCGTAACCTAATAAATCGGTTCATAAAAATAAAAGATCGATTTCTAAAAAATAGATTTTTTTTCAAGTATGTATTTACAATGTAAATATAAATCCATTTGATGATCCAATCCAAATCCAATGAAATGAAATGAAATGATTTATTTATTTCACATAGGACAACTTGTGTCACTTATGATACATCAAGACTCTACCACCGGTTCGGAAAGCTGTTTCAACTGAGAAGAGCCGGCAAGAAACTCAGCAGTTGCTCTTTTCTCAAAAAAGAAAGAGGTTACAATATTAATACATACGTCATATTACAAGTATAACACTGAATTGTGGGTCACTGGATACGAGACCGGTTGCTTCCATGCAACTTTGTCGTTAATAAAATCGTCGATAGTATCATCGATTTATTTGATTATATTGATTTATTTGGTCCGAGGAATCGATTCTTTGATTAATCGATTACTGATCGCCATGCCTACATCCCCCATCACTAATCATATAATCAAACGTTAGCACATCTTTGATCTTTATTTACAAATTACTGAATAAATTACTATTAAAGTTAAGTTAATGACTTGTGTGACCTTCTGATAAATACAAAAAGCTTCGATTTCATGTGCAAGATTATTTAACATTACAATCCATGAATGAAATAGGTAATTTCTGTTTAGGTACAATATTTTGACCATTGTTTGTGTAATAACATTGACAGTTTCATTTCGAATGGCGATGATATTTCGCCAATACAAAATACCTACCAGGAAATTCTATGATTCAACACCGTCGTATTGATATCGGTGACTAATGTTTACTGCTTGTGGTTTAAATTTTTTACAGTTAAAAATACAAGCTATGCGAAACAGGAAATCAGTTGCAATTGCTAGGATGTTGTGGCTGCGTTGAAAATCTTACGAGTTGGTATAAAATCACCTAAACAATGGTTCCTGCACCTAGCTGTCCCTTAACATGGGACTATTGGACCGCCACGCCGTCAGATTACGTGGAGCTAACATGCCTGATGCCAAATTCTATATTCCTCTCTTTGAGAGTAAGTTGGAATGCAACAATGCATGGTGTGAAAGAGGTAAGCATTCGAATTTCGAACCAATCTTGGGATGACTCATGCTTCATTTGCAGGAGAAGTAAGTAGGTCAGACTGTTGTGTAATGTGTTGTTCAAAACACAGATAAGTTGACTATTAGTTTTTAGAAAGTAGATCATATTGTTTACACATGCATTTTATAAAGAGTTGATGAAACGGATATAACTTAATCCTAGTGTAAAATATTATTTAAATGAAAAAAGAAATGACAGTCATAAACATATTGCTCAGGTTGCTTATCAAAAAGTATAACTTAGTAAGTGTATTGATAGTAAATAAAACAGATACAAATATTATCTATAACTTAAAAAAAATCTCTTAGTCTCAGAATTTGAAACCATTAGCCAACCGATTTTATTATATTTAGCCAAAGATTTTGAACATACAAAATTATGGTCAAAATCAATTCAGCTATTTTTCAGTTTAAGAAGCTGAATTTCATAGGGCAATTTGAGGATGTGTTTAATCCTAGTAGTTTCAGGTGATATGGTTCTGCACCTGAAGTCTAAAGTTAGGTCTAATTGCTGTCCCTTCAGACCTAAAAAGAATGCTTCCAGTATTACAGCTATTATTATTGTAAAAGTGTTTGTTGGTTTGTCCCTCAACCACATCACAAGTTTTGTCTGGTGGGAGGCTTCGGCCGTGGCTAGTTATCACCCTATCTGCAAAGACATACCGCCAAGCAATTTAGCGTTCTGGTATGATGCCGTGTAGGTTTGCCCACTGCATTATCACTTAGCATCAGGTGAGATTGCAGTCAAGGGCTAACTTGTAATAGCATAAAAAAAACAAAACCAACAGATCCAGACCAGTGGATATAGTTAAAGTATTGGAGAGTGAAATAGGCTACTTTTTTATCCCAAAAATCAAACGATTGAAATTCAAATGTTTTTTTATTCATATAGATACTTTTGAGCCTTTGAATCTTCAAATAAATCCACCACTACCAAGTATATTTATAATTACAGGAGCTATGGGACCTAGCAATGAAGCAGCCCCTTTTCGGGATGCTCCGGGAGATGTCAGGCTATGTGTTCCAGTTCATCAACTCCCTAGCAGTCCCCGAGGAGGTTGATGATGAGAACAAGAGGGTGAGAGACATCAAACCCGCTCTCGGAGTGCTTATGATAATAGAGCGCTCCATACAGAGGCCTGGAGAAAACTTGCTGAATACACAGATCAGTCATTTGATAGGAAAAGGTAAATTACTAAATTATAGAATAAACTGAATACTCAAATGAAAACTTAACTAGAAAATAAATTAAAATCTTCATATTGTTGTATTAAATTTCTTAAATTTATTAAGTATTAAATGGTAGATAGATAGATAGATAGATAAACTCTTTATTGCACACACATAAACAAAAGGTTAATAGATAAAACAGAAGGGTGCAAAATTAATTGTATTAAATTTCTTAAATTTATTAAGTACTTATGAATACTTGTATTTTATAATAATTTGCACACCATATGATTGGTAGATTGTGGCTCGATACTATGGCTTTACTGTAAGAACTTCCTATGTAATAACCTGCAATCAGCAAATAAATATTATGGTTATGATATTTTGTTACAGGTTTAAATGAATTTGATAATTTAGGAAGTTCAGAAGTTAATGACTTTCGGAGGCGAATGAGATACCTAGCTGAAGATAGTTTACTGAAAAGAGCTCAGAGCACTCAGTTGGAGAGGCTGCGGTACCACTGTCCACCGAGATTAGCGGATCATCCCACTGTACCCTCCACATTAAAAAACCACCTTAACAACAACTGCTTCATACTTGTTACTAAAGTGGCCAAAACTGAGGTTAGTATAGTTTTTTAGTTTAGTTATTTTTGTAAAGGTTAAGACTATTAATAATTGAAGTTTTTTCTGCCCAGTGTCCACTGAAAATAGAACAACAACCGCTTCATACCTGTCACTAATATCACCTAAACAAAGTTTAGTATACTCGCCCAATTATAGTAAAAACAAAATTGTAAGTACATAATAATTTGATTGGTTGACATGAAAATCTCAGCTCCTACTCCTCAGTGGACACAGTAGCCTCTGGAGCCATTGTAGATTAGACAGAATACACCTACGAAAATAATCCAACAATACCTACTAATTTCTGTTTTTTTATGTATCAAGCTTTCAATTATTACTTTTATTGATTAAAAGTAGCCTATGTCCATCCCTGGGATACAAGCTATTGCTGTACCAAATTTCATCAAAAGCGATAGAACAAATTGGACAGACAGACACACATTCGCATTTATAATATTAGTATGGAAGTATGGATGTTGCTAAAAACAATAAAATATTTTTTTATTATAATTATGTTTTTATTAATTAATCCATACTATTAGAATATATTTAAGAAACAACACATAATATAATTATTAATTAAATTGCTTAATATAAATAATGTATAAAAATATATTATGTGTGAGTATATGTAGCAATGATTTTTGATGGATAGTGAATTGGGGCAAGCTGTGGTGATCCGAATTCGGAGTGAGTACTTTATGTAACAAATAATATTTATATACAATAATTAATAATTAATAATATTCATTATTTAGTAGTGGTTCTGGCTAGCCTACAACATCCTAAAAGGAAAGTTTTCGAGAAACTTCAATAGAATTTTCTTTCTTTTTCTTTTTATCCACTACAAGTTAGCTCTTGCCTGCGATAGACGTCATAATGAAATCAGTCGACAGTAGAGCCTTCCTCCTGTTGCTCTTCCATGATTTCCTCTTCATCGTTCTCGCCTTCTTCAATCCATTGCTTAAGAAGTTCTTTGGCTTCAGCCCTACAAACAAGAAAAAAAGCAATGTATATTCTACAGTGACTCTCCAGAGTTTTTGTTGCTGTATAGCTAGGATAGATAGGAACTAGACCAAGCAGGCAGACTGGACGTTCCGGAAATTGGACGTAGCAGAAATACTGGCTGGAATACATTTGAGGAATTGGACCTTCCGGGCCGTAAAGGTACAGAAGTTTCCCTCAGAACGATTATAAATATGTTATACCTAATGCAGCTAAAAATTCGCGATTCACGAAAATGAAAGCTTTGCGGTGTTCTATCATATTCTAACAATTATGTGATTATATGTTCATCCATGTCAGTTTCAAAACAAATACAGCCTCTAAATGTATCTGGCAGAAGGCTTAAATTCTTGGACATAATATACGTACATGATAATTTCGACTTTAGTAGGTGACAGGCAAAATGGGGTATACTTTTCAAGATGGCGGCGTTTGTCAGGGTTCCTAACCCTGGGGTGAAAAAAGAACCAGTCGGGCCCTCACTTGAGGGTTGAGGGGTTGCCAAAACTTACCTTTCTTCAGGAGTAAATGCTCCTTTATATATTTAATTAATCCATACTATTAGAATATATTTAAG
This sequence comes from Erebia aethiops, assembly GCA_923060345.2. Lineage (NCBI taxonomy): Eukaryota > Metazoa > Arthropoda > Insecta > Lepidoptera > Nymphalidae > Erebia > Erebia aethiops. Next base: position 16,002,207 of record OV281091.1, on the reverse strand, counting down.
AAACAACACATAATATAATTATTAATTAAATTGCTTAATATAAATAATGTATAAAAATATATTATGTGTGAGTATATGTAGCAATGATTTTTGATGGATACTGAATTGGGGCAAGCTGTGGTGATCCGAATTCGGAGTGAGTACTTTATGTAACAAATAATATTTATATACAATAATTAATAATTAATAATATTCATTATTTAGTAGTGGTTCTGGCTAGCCTACAACATCCTAAAAGGAAAGTTTTCGAGAAACTTCAATAGAATTTTCTTTCTTTTTCTTTTTATCCACTACAAGTTAGCTCTTGCCTGCGATAGACGTCATAATGAAATCAGTCGACAGTAGAGCCTTCCTCCTGTTGCTCTTCCATGATTTCCTCTTCATCGTTCTCGCCTTCTTCAATCCATTGCTTAAGAAGTTCTTTGGCTTCAGCCCTACAAACAAGAAAAAAAGCAATGTATATTCTACAGTGACTCTCCAGAGTTTTTGTTGCTGTATAGCTAGGATAGATAGGAACTAGACCAAGCAGGCAGACTGGACGTTCCGGAAATTGGACGTAGCAGAAATACTGGCTGGAATACATTTGAGGAATTGGACCTTCCGGGCCGTAAAGGTACAGAAGTTTCCCTCAGAACGATTATAAATATGTTATACCTAATGCAGCTAAAAATTCGCGATTCACGAAAATGAAAGCTTTGCGGTGTTCTATCATATTCTAACAATTATGTGATTATATGTTCATCCATGTCAGTTTCAAAACAAATACAGCCTCTAAATGTATCTGGCAGAAGGCTTAAATTCTTGGACATAATATACGTACATGATAATTTCGACGTTAGTAGGTGACAGGCAAAATGGGGTATACTTTTCAAGATGGCGGCGTTTGTCAGGGTTCCTAACCCTGGGGTGAAAAAAGAACCAGTCGGGCCCTCACTTGAGGGTTGAGGGGTTGCCAAAACTTACCTTTCTTCAGGAGTAAATGCTCCTTTATTGAGTCTCTTAAGTTGTGGAAGTGATGCCAGGATTTCCACTCTCAGCTCTCCGTCGTCTTCCTCGGCCGCCACATCCGGATCCTCTTGCCCGGTGCCTCCCATGTACGGACAACCTTTCAGTATTAGAGTTTCCAGGGCAGGTAGGACCTTGACGTTAAATAAAAGCACAATATCATAATTTATTCGGCATTGTTATGAATTTCGTCCGTTTAGTTTGAGTATTGGGTATGCTCCCCATTCATAGAAATACTAGTACCTATGAAACAAGATTTGTAGGCAACCTTTTGTAAAATAATTTAAGGATAAAGAACGGGGCAGTGTAAAAAACCTATAAACTCACCCTTAATTTCTTGACTTGTCTCGAAGAAGAAACCCTACAGTTCCGTAAATTTAAGTACTGTAACTTCGTCAAGCCAGCATCGAAACCTTTAAGTAGCTTGATGGGATTATTTCTCACATGTAAAATTCTCAAATTAACCAGTCGCTCTATTCCAACCAGACTGGTAATTCTATTTCCTGCCAAATATAAGCTGTCCAAATTCGGAAAGTCGAAATCTGTGATGTCTTGAACCAAATTGTATCTGAAGTCTAAACACTTTATGTTTGGCATTTTATAATCGAATTCTATTTTTTTTACTTTGTTATAACCCACTTCCAGCGTACACAATTCTGGTTGATACACATCGTTCACAGATGTGATGGAATTGTTATTCATTATCATAACTTGCATGTACTTCATTTTCTTTAGGGCCGCTGAGTTCAGTAAGTTGTTGTCGGCGTGAATTAATACTAGAAACGGTAGCTCAGTGACTTCTTGTAAGCTTTCTAGATCCAAGTTGTTATTAGAAACGTCCACAAACTGAAGGTGTTGGAAGGACTTGATGGCAGATATATTCGTCAGATTCATTCCGTTGCATGTCGCCTTTAAATATGTGTACCTAAAAGAAAGTGTTATTGAAGTTATTTCCACCGTGAACTTTTAGCTTTACATTTTTGTACGCTTTTGTACGCAATGTGCTTAATGGACATTTGGGATGGGACCATAATTAATGGTAAAAAATGAAACTATCAAATAAACGCAGCACCTCATTTGCTGAAGTATTGTTGCCGATATGAGTAAGCGAGAGTGAGACAGAGTACAGCTTCACTTTTGTCCCACGAGATTGAATCCTTACCAAAAAATCTATGATTGATATAGAAGTTGAGCAAAATAAGGCTTTTTTTATAAAAGGATTAATATACCCGTCTCCCTCAGCAGTTTTCCCAAGTAGACTCAGTCGAACGCTGACCTCGGATCTATTCAGTCGTCTCTCCGGATAGAATATTTTCTGCACATTTTCTATTTCATGCTCCTCTTCCATTAAATCGTGTGCCTCGGCTGTAGCTTCCTCTGGCACTTCTGGTTCTGGTTCAACGTCATCTTCTTTTACAAGGTTAAAATGTGATTTTAACATTTTTGCACCTGTTTGCACGCAAACACTTAGGTATCGCTCGACGACAGCGTCGCCTTGCCGTCAAAGACGAATCAATCTCCACGCGACGATAATACCTATTTATTTATGCTACTAGTGCAGTATAATGAAAATTACACTCGAGGCGCAAAGTTGAATAGCGCTGAGAGTTTAATTTTCAATGCGCACGTGTGTCATATTCATACAACATTTAACAATACATTTGGGAGTAAATACTGTTTTTTTAAATGATATTTTGCATTAAAAGTAACTAACAAACAACAATCGCGCGCGAGATTCTGTTATTCGTACTTTACGAAAAAGCTGTTACTTTGTGTGGCGGCCATTATATTACCGCACAAGTGTTAGACTTTATAGTTTTAAAAGCGGGGAAGTAAGAGCCACTTTTTACGTGCAGCGTGTCTGCTATATCGCGCAACTTCAGTCGCACAGTATTCCAGCGACATATCAACAGTCCCCCACACACTGTCGGCAGCCTGACCTAACCTAAGGCTGACCTAAGGCTTCATGTACATGAAGTCTAATTGTCTCGCCCATCTATCGACGAGGAATTGGCTTGAGCCAGTTATAAAAAGCTTTATGTGTATGGTTTTAAAAGTAAAAAGGCGTTGCCCGCCTCGGCCGACGCGATGCGACGGCTACCGACGCGGAAACGGCGTTTTGCCGCGTTTGCACTCTTAATAACGTATACATAAAGCTCACATAAAGCTTTTCTGGCCTGCTGGTTCCGCGCCGATAGGTTTAGTGAGACCCGAGACCCTAATGATCTTTGCATACAAGCGACCAATCATCGCGGCAAGTTGTCGGACGTTAGCCTAATAATTATCATACCATGGAGTAAGCCGGAGTACGCCCCGGTACAATATCTTGTGGAGGTGGTGCTTTAATTGTTCTATTTAAATTGCTGTTGTATCAATTTAATAACTCGTCTATTAGCTTTTTTATCCAATATCACTAGAAAGGAGACTTAAGCGTCGAGTTAAAACATAAATAATTGTATAAAGAAGTTAAATTTCGCTAGAAAACACAGAACCATATTTGTTAAAATTTATTGTCAACAGTCAAAAACCAATGTCAAGTATCACAGTGACAATTATGTCAATAATTATTTTTTGTTGCAAAAAGTTTTTATTTTAATGCTGAACTAAAATTAATTATTGTTGGAACTAAAAGGTAGTTTCAATAAGTCTATGTTCAATCCTACTGATATTTAAACAGCCACTTTCACTGGATATGACATCACAATTCAAAATCCTTCTGGCCAAGTTTGTCTATCTGCTCACGCTTATCTCAGAAACTGCTGCTATCTATAGACAGTCTCGAGAAAAGCGTCTCTTTTGGTGTAAATATTTATTTGTGTGATAAATTGAAATGTTTTTATTCAAATAAATTTTTACAAGTGATTTTTAGTTGTTATATGAATCTACCACTAGTTCGGAATGCCGTTCTAGCGAGAAGAACTAGCAAGAAACTCGGCGGTTGCTCTTTTTAACCGACTTCCAAAAAAGGAGGAGGTTCTCAATTCGGCGCGTATGTTTTTTTTTTTTTTTTTGTATGTTTGTTACGCGATTTCTCCGCCAATCATGAACCGATTTTGATAATTCTTTTTTTGTTTGGTAGGTCATACTTCAGAGGTGTTCCCATTTTAATTTGGTGAAGATCTGATGAATATCTCCGGAGATGGAGAACGGAACTCCTCAATGGATAAGAGTAAATTGCTCGCGATCAGTGTGATAGTTTTGTAAACAGTATGTTTTAACCATGCATAGCATATCTTTTTTTTTAGGGTTCCGTACCAAAATGGTAAAAATGGAACGCTTATTACTTTCTCTTTCCGTCTGTCACAGTCGATTATTTCAGTAACTATTAACTATTGACATGAAATTTGGAATAGTTGTATATAATAGTGGCCCAATATCATGGAAATCAAAAAAATTGAAAATTATTTTTAGTTTAATTAAAAAAGAGGGGAAAATCAGGGGTTTGAAATTTCAAAGTAGGATAACTATACCAAGTGGGGTATCATATGGACTTTGTACTTGACTTGTCTAAGTTAGACAAGTCGACGAGTAACGATTACACGACGTTATTCTTAATAACGCTAAGTTTTTACTAGCGTTCTGGTTACATCCTGTATTTTAAAACAGTGGGGCCACTAAAAATTGTGAAATAAAAAATTTTCAAAAAAAAAAACTGACTTCAAAAACCACAAACACTAAAAAGTAAAAAATAATTTAATTTATTATGTATACAAGAGTTAATGTAGTTCTATAATAACATTTTTTGGAGTCGGTGCCAATGTGGAGTCACGTCAACAATAATGAAGAGTAGGTAGACGGTTCATGCGGCTAATTGGTACAGACTCCAAAAAATGTTATTATAGAACTACATTAACTCTTGTATACATAATAAATTAAATTATTTTTTACTTTTTAGTGTTTGTGGTTTTTGAAGTCGGTTAATTTTTTTTTTGAATTTTTTTTATTAAAATATCAAAAATGCGTAGCTGGAGCGGGTCAAACCCACGCTCTTTTATCGTTTACATAATCTTCAACAGTAAAATAAGCTTTTTTAAGAAGCATATGATTAAAATCAATAATACTTTTTAAACTTGCGTATAGTATGTATATGTCATTTTTATTGCTGCATTAAAAGTTGGCTATGCATTAACACTCCTCCTTAAAATACGTTAAACTCTTGAATTTTGCTGAGTATATCTTAACAATCGTGCATTGTCGAGTCAACATCTCCTGAAGATGCTCCGGTGTTGGAGTGAAACACTTGAGAATAATTTGGAAGATATATGTGGTGTGGTGCTGTGCCGGTGCGAATTGCTGGCTTACTGGGCGGTGAATATCGTAAGCTGCAAGTGCAAGATACATACTGTACCACATAGATTTGTCTACTGTGTCGGATTATAGCGAATTAAACTTCTAGTTCATTCATTATCATCTTCCACAGCAAGGACTTCTTCAATTTTTGATGAGTAATATCTCTTTCAGTTCTCGTTCTCATCCAACGTGTCTGTGAGTCTAACGCCTCAGCAGCACATAGAGACTATATTGCGCAAGAAGGCCAACTCGCTCAACATGCGCGGAGAAAACTCGCGGAATTACGTGCTCAAGGTAATGCTCAAACTTCTTTTTTTATTCAAATAAACTTTTTAAAGTGCTTTTGATTCGGAATTCCTTTCCAGTGTTATTTCACTCGACGCGTTCAAAAGCACTTCGCTCATTCTTTTACTGTATTTGAAGAAGAAGAAAGAAAGAAGTTGAAACTGAATTTAACATTTAAAATTTAATTTTTATTTCAACAACCATGACCAATGCGATCATGATGAAATACGATCTTATAATTGTTAAAAACTAGTCGAGAGATGTGTTCGATCAAAGTGACGTGAAAACATGTGAACACAGGAGTACTTTGTATGTCGTCACCTTTCTACGATCAAAGCGGGCTATAGTACTTATATGACGGCTACAATATGGTTCACGTTTTTTAAAAATCCTATAGGATTTTATAGTATATACGAGTAAGCATCTTACTTACTACCATCGCTTAAAGCAGTATTATTTCATTATTACTGTTTTATATCACATACCTTAACGTCCCTGAAATAAGGATTATAATAATTGTAAAACACAAACGTCAATAATATCTAAAAAAAAATGTCTGTTACTTAATCACCCCAGATCGGCTGAACGGATCTGGATGAACTGATCATAGGCTACTTTTTATTCCGCAAAATCAAGGAGTTCCCGCGGGAACCAAAAACCTCAATCCACGCGGACGATTTCGCGGGCATTAGCTAGTCCGTACATCCATTCATCCATCCAAACTTTCGCATTTATAATATTAGTATAGATTAAATAATGATGTCAGGTTTGCGGGCGGGAGGAGTACCTGCTCGGCGACCACCCGCTCATACAGTTCCTGTACATACAAGAGACGCTGTCGAGAGACGGCGTGCCGCAGGTCATGACGGTCTGCATAGACAATATAGCGCGTGAGTCACATGTTATCATCGTTTCAACCCACGACCTCAATTTACCTAGACGGGCCCTGTCAAACAAAGAATGTGGACCTATTTTACTAACGCCATCTAGCCTGAAAAGCGGGACAACGCTGTGGCGGGGACAAGGACAGGCTTATACAGGTGTGGAACGCGCTCTACAGGTCGGACGCCCAATTTTTTTCCATGAAAGGGCCCATCTAGTACCTACATGTATATCCATGGTTTCAACCCATTACTGGCTCAATACACAGCACAAGTCTTTAAGCTCCCATTCATATCTACAGACACCGTACGTACCAGACACGTACCAGCACAGACGTAAAAATATTATTTCATACATTATTTCATGAACGTATTCTCTTTTAGCGAACGGTAACACAGGTTTATCCTTAACCCAGGTCTAAAAAATCTAGAGAAATGTGAGTTTGGTGACTTACAATATTGAGGTATGGATTTTTCACGACCACGATCTTTTCGAAAAGCGGGGTTTATATATGAATCAGCAGGCTGAGTGGAAGTTTCGTCACTCACGTATTCGATCGCAATAACGTTCAACTACCATTTGTATGGAATTAATCGAGCGCCAGCTGTCAAGCGCTTGACAATTCCATACAAATCGCAGTTATAGTTTTTGCAATTCACGAAGGCGAGTGAGCTTTACTCGTAGTTGAACGTGTATAATTTGCTGTAGTGTGCGTGTTTGACGGAGCGATCAGTTGCGACCGAGCCGTCGCAACTGTCACTTGTGCTTGGTGTTTCCACGACGCTTATTGCCACGAAATACTGTCAGCATGTCAAAACGCAAAGTTGTTCATAGCGAGGTAAGGCATTTTTTATTTTGAATCGTTTCTTGATGAATTTTGAAGTAGTTAATTTATATTTTGATCTGTCAGAAAGAATAGACAGTAGATGTCATTTTGTAAGAAAAGGTTTTTGACAACAATTTTCTGTGTTTTGGATATTTAATCGTATGTTTTATTATTTGTAGGGACGAGCAATTATCGCTTCGTCTTTCACTTTCTTCAAGAAGAATATAATTTTATGAAAGTGAATAACAGTGACAAATGTGATTTAAGTCCTTTGGCTAATGTACTTAAACGTACTGCGGAAGCAACTGGCGTCTCTGAGCGCACTTTAACTAGAATATTGAAGGAAGAAAAGGAGTTGCCGTCACCTTCCTCCAAGTTCACTTCACCCATGAAAAAACGACGTAAAAGAGACAGCAAATACCTACATCAAATTCTTGTAAGAGTGACATGAAAAAGTGGCTGACGGAAAACAATATTCCGTTTGATGAAAAGTCGCGCAATATAGAACTATGATTTAATTAAAAAAAATAAAGAGCGTTTTATTATAACGTATAAAATTGACGAGATAATAAAAAGCAAGGGTTGCGAAATATTGCGATTGCCTCACTATCATTCCGAGCTAAACGCGATCGAAAATATCTGGGGTATTTTTAAAAATAGCATTGCCTCTAAAAAAATAGCACAAAACATGACTGAAGTACAAAATTTAATTTTTGAGGGCTTGAACATTGACAGCAACACTTGGCTTAATACCTGCAATCATGTAGAAAAAATTGAAAAAGAATACATGAAGACTGAAGTACTTTGATTCTGACTTTGAGTTTGTTATTAATGTAGGCGAATCAAGTGACAGCGGTACTGATGAGTTTGAAAGTATCATTGATTATCGAACTAAATTAACCTAGTAATTTTGTGATTTTATTATTTTTATTATTTGCAACAAAAAATATTGTACAATAAATTATATGATTTTTGTTAATGATTTTTTTATGCTAACCATACCCGCTTTCGATCTCACGCACACTGTTACACATATACAGATACGTGTTTACCACAAGTAAATCCCGCTCGCCTTCGTGAATTGCAAGAACTATAACGTTGTCGCGATCGAATCCGGGAAGAAAATCTCCTTCTAGGCACACTTAACAATTAGTAAAACGGCTTCCAAAAAGAGGTTTCTCAATTCTGGGCGTACTTAATAATAGAATTGCGTATAATATTTCAGTAGGTTCAGAGATTCCGCTGCCGGAGCGGACGGCGTTGTCCTCGGATCAGTCCAACACTATAAGGAAGAAGAAGAACTACGAGTCATCGTGGAAGATAGAGAAGAACTACTCGTGCATAGTGCAAAGCGTTGGCGGCCTCAACGTCGACCCGGGCAGACCTGTTGAGGTAACTGTCACGATTTCAGGCAAATCTACTATAGCATGAAAGTTAGCTAGGATGTCGACCAAACAAGGCGATTTTATTAATTTTTTAACTAAATAAAACGATTATGAACAGCTAAGATATGAAACGTCCTTCCAGCGTTCGAGTATCGACTCTAGGAAAAGAAATAAAAGTTCTCACTCACTGACTTACTCAAGTCCTGCCAAACCACTAGCAAGCTGAAGTTCTGCACAGAGGTCCATTATAAAGGGAACAAGTAGACAAGGAATAAGGCCGAAATTTTTGAAATTCTTGCAGGAGCATTTGGGCGTTCGTTATTACGATTGGGTATTTGACGACAAGTCAAATCAGCAACTTTATCAAACCTCAAATCGCGCGCTTGGCATGTGATGTATAAAATACTAAACTGTTACATCATCAAAATTCGAAAAAAAATATTTTTAACTGATAGGTTATAATGGTTTTCAAACATAAAACTAACAAACTAACCACGACTCCTATTAGTTTTATGTTTGAAAAAATATAAAAAGATTAAAGGTTTCATTTGACAATTTAAACTTAGTGACGAGTTCATAATCCAATAAATACAAACAGCCATGTTTTGTTTCACTCACACGCACTGATGCTAATAGACAAATATTGAATAAGATATAGATGTACTCATTTTTTATATTCCTCCATATCCATATCTATGCATTTTGTCGTCAGGTGGTATGTCAAGCGGGCATTTACCACGGGGGCAAGCCTCTATGCGAGCCGCGCAAGACGCGAGTGGCCGTAGTGAGCAAAGAGGGCGAGGCGCAGTGGAACGCGAAGCTTCAGTTCCCTATCAAAGTGTGCAACGTGCCGCGCATGGCGAGACTCTGCTTCGTTATCTACGAGACATCCAAGGCAAAGAACAAGTGGAAGGCGAATAAGGTGAGTAACTGACAACTCTCAACGGTAACTTCAGGTGAGTCACACGGCTAAATGGTAGATATACGCGACCTGCTGTGGTTTTAGCAAGATGGGCGAGGCGCAGTGGATATCTATGTAATATCCTTGGCCTAGAACAAGTGGAAGGCTAATAAGAAGGACCAAATCGCGATGGTAACGTCAGGTCCTAAGTCGAACATGTAAATGGTAGATATACGTGAGTGGCCGTGGCTATGATGGGCGAGGTGTAATAGATATCTACGAGATATCCTTGGCCAAGGACAAGTGGAAGGCTGGTAAGGTGGGTATAGGCACCAAGCGTGTCGTTCGCGACAGGTTAAAGTGAAGCCGCGCACGCAGGTACTAAGTTTGTTGCGTTGCATGATACGCAATTTTATCCTTATGGCAAGTGAGTTTAATAATAAGTTTAAATAGTTAGAGATTGTACTATACTTGGGTAGAGTGAGTGAATTGAGTCTAAACTAAACACGACACGCCCACATGACACGCCCAAAAATCAGGTCACCTCGCTGCAGGATTTAAGAACATGGTATTGTTTTAAAACAGGTACCCGGATACATCAATAACCAAATCAGTGTAAATGTGTTCTATTTTTTGACAAACACAACTGAAAGTAGAATCACGAAGAATTATCTTCTAACGATAAAAATCGTTGTAGTGACGTCATAACTAAAGCTTAATTAACTTTCTTCGAAAAGGTTTTTGAAATACTTTATTATATCGGTATTATAATCATTTATTCTAAACCTAACCGCTCCAAAGTTATTTATTCAAGAATGTTCTTTTACTTCACAACTATATTTAAAAAAAACGAATGCAATCACCACAAATTATTTTTCAGGACACAATTAACAGGCTAGCGTGGGCGAACACAATGGTGTTCGACTACAAAGACCAGTTGCGTACAGATGGCGTGACGCTTTACATGTGGACGCACGTAGCGGACGGCACGCAAGGCGACGACTTGCTCCTGCATCCGCTGGGCACGGTCGTCTCCAATCCCAACATCGAGTCCTGTGCCGCGCTCCAAGTGCGGTTCTCCAAGTGAGTGGAAGGTGGAATTTGGTACTCTCGACTTATTTTTTCCAGGTTTTTTTTAAGGAACTGTGACTGACCTTTAAAGATTTTACTTTAGTAAGTTGGGAACTTTGTGTGCTAACCCAACATACTCTAACCCATAAGACTGTTCTATGTTGGGTAATGGGTTGGCGCACAAAGTTCCTGACATGAGGACGCACGTAGCGGACGGCACGCAAGGCGACGATTTGCTCCTGCATCTGCTGGGGACGGTCGTCTCCAATCCCAAGATCGAGTCCTGTGCCGCGCTCCAAGTGCGTTTCTCCAACTGAGTGGAAGGTGGAATTTGGTACTCTCGACAAATTTTTCCCAGGTTTTTTTAAGGAACTGTGGCTGACCTCTAAAGATTATAGTCCTACTTTGCTAAGTTGGGAACTTTGTGTGCTAACCCAACATATTCTAACCCATAAGACTGTTCTATGTTAGGTAATGGGTTGGCACACAAAGTTCCTGGCATGTGGACGCACGTAGCGGGCGGCACGCAAGGCTACACACCCGCCGGGCACGGTCGTCTCCAATACCAACATCGAGTCCTGTGTGGCGCTTCAAGTGTGTTTCTCCAAGTGAGTGGAAGGTGGAATTTGGTACACTAGATTAATTTATTCCAGATTTTTTAAAGAATTTAATGCTGCTTTGCTAGGTTGGGATTTTGTGTGTTTTTGTAATTGTAAGTTAAGTGGAAGGTGTAATTTGCTATCCTCGACTATTTTTTTCCAGGTTCTTTGAAGGTTCTGGCATGCGTACTCTGCGACACGACATTAATAAAAAATCGTGTCTGATGACCATGGGTCTAGAGTATCAAACGCAAGTTTCATACTCTAGCAGCTGTCAAACTTGACAGCTGCACCCACGTGCACATTTATTTTATTTTATTTACTAAGCACACTTACAATTTGCATATTTTGACATTAAAATGTTCACATTATTACAATTTCTGATATATAAATCAATTTATAACGTTATTTATCAAGTATCCGAATTATTTATTGAAAAATCCTTACAGCTACGACTGCCAAAACCCAATCCTCTTCCCGAAGCCGGAATCAGTAAAGGCATACGCGGACCAGCTCGAGAACGAAGCGGGAGACGCGGCGGCCACGCTCAGCGAAGACTTCGAGAAGCTTCGCGCGACGGCCGAGAAGGACCCCATGTATGAGATGCACGAACAGGACAAGAAATATATTTGGATTTTTAGGTTAGTACTGCGTTTTGGACAAAATCAATCTTACTAATATTATAAATGCGAAAGTTTGGATGGATGTATGGATGTATGAATGTATGGATGTTTGTTACTCAATCACGCCCCAACAGCTGAACGGATCTGGCTGAAATTTGGCACAGAGATAGATTATAGACTGGAATAGCACATAGGCTACTTTTTATCCTTAAAAAGGATCCTCCTTTTACTTAGGAATTCCTACTTTTTATCCCGGAAAATTAAAGAGTTCCTGCGGGAACCAAAAAAACCTCACACCACGCAGACGATGTCGCGGGCATTCGCTAGTCATATCATATGTGACTATACTGCGATATTGTGTTTGGTTGTTGGTTTTTTCCTTCAATCATGTGGTAACAAAGCATCGATCGAGCAACGGATCGACGTGATTTTTTGCATGGGTATAGTTGAGGACCTGGACATGTGACATAGGCTACTTTTTACCATGGAAAATTAGGGAGTTCCCGTGGGAGTTAAATAAACTTATTCCACGCGGACGAAATCAGGCATCAGCTAGTGAATAATATCTTAGCAAACCAATCCAAAATAGTTAGCTCAAATAGACTCCAACAAGACCTTTTTAACCCCCGACGCAAAAAAAGAGGGTTGTTATAAGTTTAACGCGTCTGTTTGTGTATCTGTCTGTGGTATTGTAGCGCCCAAACAGATTAACCGATTTTCGTTTACTCATAGATAATTTTATCCCGAGTATTCTTAGCCATTTCATGAAAATCTCTTCATCCGTCTGAAGGTCATCAGCTTTTTTCTTAATCTGTTACTTCCATATTATGTCGGGGATTGTTTTAAATTTGTAATTTATACTTGTTGATTGCTAATGGTATATTTGCATACAAATAATTATTTTCTGGTATTGTTTCTTTTTGAAGAATTGGACTTCGCTTGGACAGCTTATCCAAAATTCAAAGAACACCAGATGACCTTGAACAAAGAATTTACTGTACTTTATTAAGTACTGTACATTATGGGAAATTGTCAAAAAAAAATTGTCATTTCAATTGCTTAGATATATTGAAACACAAATTTTAAACGAAAATTGATCCGTCATACTCGCGCTCAGTCAAACCAATTCCTATTTTTTTTCTGTTGAAGTTGTAATGTAGACTTTAAGAGTTATATATAGCGTTAGCCGTTTTTTTCCACAGAGAACACTTCCGAATTGCGGCTCCAGAATTACTACCAAAGCTATTATCCTGTGTGGAATGGACGGAGCGATCTGCAGTGGCCAGGGTGGTCAGGATATTGGCCACTTGGCCTTTGCTACGAGTAGAATCTGCCTTAGAGCTACTGGACTATGCCTATGCCGATGCTGCAGTCAGAAGCTTCGCGGTTAAGTGTCTAGCTAAGATCAGGTAAGTACCTCAATAGACTTACAATTTTTTTTTTGATTCTTTGTGTCCAATGCCTTTCAAAAGTTTGTCATATTGTAAAGCCATTATCAAATATATTTAACGTGACTAATATTATATTGTCGTGAAGGTATGACAATAGGCAGAAAACCGGGCTGAGTTTATTGTGGGCTTTTTTCAGACCCAGACCTTTGGAACCCTCGTAGCTATAGTTTTAAGATACTGTAGTTAATTATCACCATCAGATCTTAAATTTTATTGGTAGATTCTTACGACTAAGTAAGATATAAGAGATAGAGAGATAAGTAGCACTAGTTGTCCTACGTGGAATAAATCATTTCATTGCCGGTCGAAAAGTCTAGTGTCTAAAGAATAAATATATTTTGATATCACTAGTAATCAACAAAATATTTTTTTAGTGCTTGTTAAATAGAGGATCTCCCAAAAGATGTAATATCCACGTCCCCTATTAGTTACTTTTGATAAAAAGTTGACTAGTTGTCAAACCCAATTTCAGCCATACCGGCCGGGTACTCTCCCTTGATAAGATTTCTACACCACTTGTTGCGTGTAAGGGTGTCTCCCATTTCTCATTTTCCCTTTTCATTTCTCCAATGAAGGTTTTCTGTTGCAGTGACGAAGACCTCCTCCTATACCTGCTGCAGTTGGTGCAGGCGCTCAAACACGAGTCGTATCTCATGTGCGACCTGTCAGTGTTCCTGCTGCAGCGAGCATTCGACAACATGAACATTGGACACTACCTCTTTTGGCATTTAAGGTACGTTTTCCTGCAGGGACGAGGATACCTTTATACCGGCTGTAATTAGTGCAGACGCTCACACACGAGTGTGAATCAAAAAAAAGTCACGTTTGTGTGATAACCACCCTTTCGTGACGTCGCAATTGGGATGATGCCTATAGGGGCGAACCCTTTTTACAAGCCTAAAAGCCCGGCTTGCCTTAACAAACACCCAAACTTAAACTTACAAATATCTTAACAGTCATATTTATTATATAAGTAGGATTATTAGTCATATATTATACAGGCAGCAATATAAATCAATAATACCTCAGTAATCAATCGATCAGTTTAATTAGAATTAAATTATTCATCCCTATTCATGCGATTTTTGGTAGCGAAAAACATTCATCTAGATTTATGTAAACCTTGATAGTTTTTGTGATTTACTAACTCGAGACAGAGTTTTCTTTCAATAAAGGAAGTGACAGTGGAGCCAGTAACGATGCGTTCCACAATCAAGCTAAATTAAATAACAATGTGATAAACACAGTTACTATTCTATTTTGTATCTCTTATCGAGTAACTGGTTTAAATAAGGACAGCCATATTTTATTGACGAAACAAACTTCGACAATTAATTAATTTAAAAATAGCCTGGACCGGATTTTGATAGGCAACCTATTTTAGGCGTATTTATCTATTATTAAATAAAAATAAAAAGTAGGTTTCATCTATTAAACAGATCGGTGAAGGTCGTGCAGTATATCCAGATCTCTGATTAATATTGTCTCAGTCGCGTTTACATTTTACACAGTAACTTACTGTATTTTTAACTGCTCATAAAAAATACCAATTTATAATATGGATTTGACACATAACGATATATTTTTGTCAATATTTTCTTTTGTGTTAGTATAATATGTTTAGAAATAATGTGTTTTTCGTGTATTAATATTGTCATTGTTGTTTCCGCTAGGTCGGAAATGCACGTCCCTTCGGTGTCGGTGCGGTTTGGCTTAGTTCTAGAGGCGTACTGCCGCGGCTGTCAGGACCACATAAGCAGCCTCATGCGGCAGATATCGTGCCTCGACAAACTCAAATGTAAGCAAGTTTTATTGCAGACAAACGTCTTTATATCATACTGAATGACTAACCTTTTGTGGGGCAAATAACCGCTAGGCGGCTAAAGTATGTTTTCGGACATAGTTGGTACTTAGCTAGCTAGATGGTCATGTGTTGTATGGCGCAACGCGTTGTACGCAGATGCGAAGAGATTTTTTTCTTAATAATATAATACTATCTCGATTCCTCTCTAACTTTAGTATAAACTAATAGGATAGACAAGGAGACAGTGGGAATTTTTTGGGGCCCCCCACGAACACTTCGGGCTAATGTATACACTATAAAGTGAAACGTCTGTCGTTTCAATGCAAATAAAACAGCCAATTGTACAATATTTTGCCACTATGTGTTTTTTACTATAATAGGTGATGCCTATATCAAAAATAAATTATTTCTAACTGATTATTAAATAGAGGGTCCTCCAAAAGACCTAAAATTCATATCCTCGGTTGTTTTAAGTTTGACAACCATTTTAAATTATAGATTAAAGAAAAAAGGTGTGTTGAAATTTGATGACGTCACTATTGTGATTTTCATACAACTTCCATACTAGAAGTGCGTTTTTAAGTTTAATAAAGAGTTGCTGATTTGATTGAGTTGTCATCATCCCTATTGATTAATCATTGCACCAAGATCTTCGCTGACGTAATGATGTTTGTTATCAATCTTTCATTTTGCTAGGTTGGGTTCACTAAGGGCAACGAAATCGCATTTTCTTTCTGATGCCACTAGTGAGGCCATATCATGGGCACTTTTACCACAGTAAACAGATGCAACTAGAATGGAAACTACCTAGAAACGTTCGAAACAGCCTCACTCACACACACGTGCGCATCCCCAAGCGCTCGTCGCAGTGCCGTCAGCAGTGAGTGCCGCGTCATCGCATGTTCGATGTTTGTGTGAGTGAGCTGTTTCGAACGTTTCTAGGTAGTTTCCATACTGGTTGTATCTGTTTACTGTGCTTTTACTTCTATTCGCGTCGAGATGTAGTATTGTGAATTGTATTATCTATTTAACCCTGAGTCTCTTCGTCTTTTGCTCTCTTTAGCTTTAGCTAGCCAACAGCTAGTCTATAAATTTAAACAAATCGTTCCGAGTTCCCTGCCATGTACAACCTAAGTAACTTCAAGGCCAGAGTGAGTCTTCTAAGCAAACGCGCTCCAACTTTGATCACTGCTTTCTATAGGCATGATTGTCATTCAGCGCCAACATGAAAAGCGAGAACTGAAAAAAACTTTTGGTTCAGCCCGTCGAATGGTATCTGCTGACAGTTTTTGGAAAAAAACCTATCGTTTACGGAATAAGGAGCGCCGAAGTTTTTAATCAAGTTACATAACTACCGTACCTTACCTTATTCATGTTCTGAGATGCTTTTGACCAGTTATTCATTTTATTTCAGGGGCGAATCAATGCATCCGCAAAAAGAAGGAGATAACCAAAGCACGTGCCGCCTTGAGAGAGCACCTCGAGGAGCAGCATTGTATAGAGACACTCAGCGACTTTGTGTCGCCGCTCAATCCTAGTCTAGTTTGTAAGAGAATCAAGTGAGTCGACATCAACCACTTTTTCCTACATAATATTCCCTTTTAGGGGTGTTTCTTGAAACTTTTTTATTTAAAATCTATAAATAATCAAGGATCGTTTATTCAATTTAGGTAGGTATACTACACTTATTGACGTTCGGTTATTTATAACATATACGAGTAACAATATAATGGTGATAATCAGTACTACATCTTAAACTAAAGCTACGAGGGTTCCAAACGCGCCCTGGTCTGAGAAGAGCCCACAACAAACTCAGCCGGGTTTTTTTTTTTTCATTATAACCATTTCACAATCATCTTAACTAAGGAACTGTCAGGGCCATTAGAGAAAATCATTGCCAAGCTTCCTTGTCATTTCAATAATCCTTTACATGGTAACCTAATAACTATAACTTAACTATAATACCAATAACTTTGATATCTATACTAATATCATAAATGCGAAACTTTGGATGGATGGATGGATGGATTTACTCAACCACACCAAAACGGCTGAACGGATCTGGATGAAATTTGGCACAGAGATAAATTATTGTCTGGAAATAACGCATAGGCTACTTTTTATCCTTAAAAAGGATCCTCCTTTTACTTAGGCAAAGAGTTATTTAATTAAAAAGTTCCCGTGGAGAACTGAAGTCGCGGGCTTCAGCTAGTATTTCAATATGTTATGACATGACAGTAATACGATACCCTACAACTTTCTCAACACAAATATTTTGTAAAGAATGCTCCAAAAACGTTATTTATTTAGTTTTATTCGTAAATGGTAAAGCGTTTTCTGTATATTATTTGAAATTGCCAAAACATTTTATTTTATTAACTGTAGGTTTTTTAGATGTTACATTTGGCTATTGCCATCTCTTTCCTTGTACAGTACAGGTAATAAATCTATACTCCTCACATTGTTTACATCGTTTTGGGGACCAATGTTTTCTTTTAATAGACAGCAACTAAGGACGCAGCTACTACTTATAGTTTTGTTTGTAAAGTTTGTCTGTGTTTTTGTGCCGAATGTAAGACTTGCCTAACTGCCTCGTTGGTCTAGACTCTAGTGGTTAGCATGTTCGACTGCGGCTGACGAGGTCCCGGGTTCGAGTCCAAGGTCGGACCATAATTAAGTATTGGGTTTTTCTGACTAGAAATTCACAACTAGCCCGGAGTTACGGAGTTGGTGGTGTTTCACCCCGTGCCTCGGAGAGCACGTTAAGCCGTCGGTCCCGGTTATTATCACTAACTTGATAATAGTCGTTAAAGCCCGCCAACCCGCATTGATTCCTTCTCCTATGAGAGTGGAGGCCTGTGCCCAGCAGTGGGACGTTAATGGGCTGTAGTGGGTAAGACTTAAATAAATTTCGTGAGCAGCGCGTATATAGACTTTATTCAATCAAATGTTCCCAACAGGCCTGAAGGTTGTCGCGTAATGGACAGCAAAATGCGTCCATTACGCCTCGAGTTCGAGAACGTGGATCCGACGGGCGGCGACATCCGCATCATACTCAAAGTGGGCGACGACCTGCGCCAAGATATGTTCACTCTGCAGATGCTGAGGATAATGGACCGGTTGTGGAAGAACGCGGGTTATGACTTTAGGTAGGTACCTTTATTGTAAAACCTTCTAAAGGAGGCGGTTCAGATTTGTATGGGGCGTGGGTCCGGTCCTTTTATAAGTAGAGAAATGAAAGAAAGAAAAATTCCCGACCAGTTTTGATCGTTAAAATCTACGAATTGGTCGTATTTTCAGTGCTGAAATTATTTAATCTTTCCACGATAAGCAACACTAAACATGAGTGGGTAACATTGGCGGTTTCATATTTTTTGACGTTTTCAAAAGAAAAACACTTTATTTTGACAGTGACTGTCAGAGATGACATTTGATACATTTCGCGCCTGCCTTCTCTATGGCTGAACGTTGCCATCTTGGAAACGTATCGAAAACTTGAAATATTTTCTTTTTTATTTAACTTATTTTTAATCAAATTAATAAAAATAAAACATATAATAATATATACAATTTCTTAAAAAATCTTTAAAATCTAAATTAAATCTAAATTAAAAACTAAAAACTAAACATTAAAAATATAATCTATGCCGCTGCAATGAGTCAATGTGCCCAGAACGCTGGCTGGGTTACCCCGCTGAATAGCCAAACTAACTACTAACTATTTTTTTTCACGTTTTTTTTCTTTACTAGTCTAAATCATTATGTTTTTAATAATAATAATAATAAATTGTTTTATTTCAGGTAGGGACCCATAATACAAAATACAAAATAAAATACAGAATACAAAAATAAAAATAAAAATATAGAATTAAAACTTAAGCTACTAATTCATTAAAATACCATAGGTATATTAAGTCACTTTAGTGTTCTGAGTCTGGTGCACTTTCGACCAGTGTTTAAAAACACGTTGTCAGGGGATGCCTGAGCGACGATACTGATCATACTATTATTAGAATTACGGACAGTTTCCCAGAAACCCGCAATCCTGTTCCGTATGATCGCATAAAAGTCAGGTACCCCGGCGTCGGCGAACATACCCGACGCGCTGCAATACCTCGGCATTTTTAATAAAATGCGGAGGGCATTGTTGTACTGTACTCTGAGGATGTTAAAGGATCGTTTGGTATAGCTTAACCATAGCTGTGAGGTATAAAAGCTCATACAACAAGCTTTGAATAACGTCACTTTAACATCCCCAGAACACCGAGCAAAACGGCGCGCGAGCATGTTGCACCGCACTGCAAGCGACCTTCGCTCCCGCTCTATATCTAGATCGTCGCTCAGGGATTCCGACAACATGTGTCCAAGATACTTGAACTGCCGCACAACCTGAACCGGTGATCCATCTAAGAATACTGGCGGTACCCTCTCCGGACCCTTACCAGCTCGAAATATCAACATTTCAGACTTCCGTACATTATACTTCAAGCCATGTGATTTGGCATATTTTTCGCAAGTCGCTACTAACTTTCGAAGACCACTTATTGAAGGGCTAAGTAGCACCATGTCATCAGCGTAGCTCAAGTTGTTGAAACAAACTCCGTCAATATGACAGCCGATGCCGGTGCCACTTAGCTCCTCAATCAGGTCATTCATGTACAGGTTAAATAAGTCCAGAGAGGTAAGGCCACCCTGTCGCACTCCACACTCTAGCCTGAACTCACTAGATGCTGTGCTACCCCACCGCACAGAGCTCGTTTGGTTCTCGTACCAGTATCTCATCAGCTCTACAATACTAGAGTGAACGTTTGAATCACGCATTTTGTTCCATAATATATTATAATTAACGAGATCAAATGCGCGACTCAAATCTAATAAACACGCGTATACAGATGTTTCTCGCTTTTTATAGTAATTTACAGCGTGTTTCAGAGTCAGTATTGCAGAGTCTGTAGAGAGACCGGGACGAAAACCAAACTGAGCATCACTTATCCGCACATTCTTCACCAGCTCAGGCTGCAGCAGTCTCTCAAGAATCTTGCCTGCGATAGTTCCTAGTGATATGGGCCTGTAGTTTGCCATGCTGGATAAGTCGCCCGTCTTATTTTTGGCAACTGGGACGACTACTGTTTTTAGCATATTATCAGGGAGATAACCATGTCTAATACAAATATTAAATAGCATTGTTAGCGCTTCGTATAGTTGGTCACCTGCGTAGAGCATGTGCTCAACGCTCAGGCCATCATATCCCGGAGACTTACCGCGTTTCATATTTTTAATCGTTAGAAATAAGCTCTGCGGACTAAACTGTAGTGGTTCGGGTGATGGTAAAGATGGATCAGAGCTCGGCACCCGCTCTACCTCTACTGGCTTTACTGTAAAATGCTTGGCAAACATATTGGCTATCTCCCTGCTATTCTCGACATTATTTACACTCAATGGCCTGCTTTCTTTTTTGTTTAAAGATTTGGTTGATTTCCAAAACTGTGAGAAATTCTTATTAGCTCTATGAGTGGCTAATATGTCCATTTTAATAGTCTCTTCATGATTTTGACACCATTTTAATTTTCGTTTAAATATACTTCGAGTGGTTTTTTTTTTAATACTACGTCCTCCGACATGATCGGAGCCTATGCTAGCTGCTATCCTTTCATACCAGTTCTCGCATTTATACCTCTCGTACTTTCATTCATCATACTACTCTTTCTATCATTCTTCGTCTTTTATTTATCTATTATGGGTGGGTTTCCCATCTATCTAGTGTGTCTAGGTTCTATCTAAAACAGGGTTTATGGTATCTTTATTAAAATAAACAGTACACTTGTTTAATATACAGTTAAATCTTAGTATACATTGTTTTTTTTTTTTTTTTACTACATTCATTATAATATTCGTATGATTTCAACACAACAACATATACAACACTATATGTTGCTATCATACTACTTCGAGTGGTTATCATGTCGTCGTATATTTCACCACTGCGGGGCCTTCCACAGTCTAACCGATACATAAAACAAATTCTAGCATTATGATGGCTTTCTTTTATATGGTGGTTCCAGCCGATGATTTGTTTCTTATTGCAGGTTTTGCGTGCACCAGACTCAGAGCATTTACTGTTTATTGCTGCAGATTGTAAAATCGTAATAATGTCATTGTAAAAAATATTAATAAGGTCTAATATATTCTTAAAACTATTATCACAGGTCATTAATGGACTAGAGTCAAGTAATTTTCTAAGTTTAACAGTACATAAGTAAGTATACTTATATATCTCTTGTGAACTTCTCCGTCCCCACCTTACGTCTACATTATCTACTTTACTATTCATGGATTCTTTAGTATTAACTTTTTTACACATAAACTTCATATCACAGTGTACATTTAGTGGGAAGTGGTCTGACCAGCTAACCTTATTATCTATAAATACCTTCACAATAGTGTTTCGGGCAGCCATAGTCGCCAGGCAATGATCCAGCCACTTGGTAGTTCCATGTGACTCACTAATGAAGGAGAATACCCCCGAGTCAGCCCCTAACATATATATATCAGCGCAAACCCACGTTTGTTCCATACAAAATGACAACATTTCTAAGCCGAACCTAGCAGACGGGTGCGCATTATAGTCACCGAGCATAAATACTGTTTCGATATCACATTCCTCAATTACCGCGCTCATTCCACTAAGAATATCCGTGAACTCCGTCAGATTGTCCTCAATATCTATAGGCATATAAACATTGAAGAGCAATAAATGGCGATCTGCAGAGCTAATTTTCACAGCCGCTAACCTTTTACTCTCACAATCCACTACAGTTACGTTATTAAAAAGTGACTTACGCCACATAATAGTCAAACCGCCGTAGGGACGCCCATGCAATATACCTGCTGACGAATCCACGGATGATTTCGAGAATGATGCAAAATCGTCATCTATTTTATTTACAAAATTCAGGTCATGCTCGAGGAGCCATGTCTCCTGGAGTGCAACGATATCGGCAGTTTTACAAATTGTCCTTATAGAATCTATGGAACGCTTAATACTCTTACAATTAAACGAAACCATACGAAGTACACTACTTTGTTTATCACTTATACGTTGTACTGTCATTAACTATTATGTTTAGAGGCGGTATTCGTGAAGCGCTCTTTATACCGTCGGTAAACCAAGCCCGCAGGCCAAAACTTCCCGTCTAGAAAGGTTCCCAATTTTTTGGCAGATACCGTAACTTTGAAAGAGTTAAATGATGTCTCATTTCTCTGCTTAAGCTGCTCGACACTTATGCATTCTTCCCCCTTATCAGCAATGTGTTCTAGAATATTTTCCACAGAGACAGTTTTTTGGGCGCGTGATACCTAAATGGAGCAGTGCGAGTCCGCCACCTGAATCTTGCAAAGTGTGTCCGACGTTCCACGCATATTTTTCGATTTGCGCTTCTTATTTACCACTACAGTAAAAGACGAGTTTTTGTCGGCCGACCCTCGTTCAGTATAGCTGGTATCGCACGCCGCCGTGGCAGGCGCAGGGTTACCTGTGACGCCAGGTTGACCCGAACTCACTCGTGACATACGTGTGCTTCTCGCTTGGCGCGGGCGATCCGTGTCGACTACGATATCGCGGTAAGTTGGCGTATGCATCGCTTCAGTACAGTGCGCGTGTGTGCGTGCTGGCGGTGGTACTGACACAGGAGGCAGCGGTTTTGATGGCGATGATTTTGCTCCGTGTATGGTATCGTGGTGGGTCGGAGTAAGCGAGCTCCGTGCCACTTTTTCGTTTGTATGTGTTAACTGCGGTGTAGTCACATGCGGTAGCGGAGTCTTGGGTGTTAAAGATTTTTTCTTCTTCTTAGGAGTCGTCAAAATCGTGCCTTTTTGGTCAAATGAATTGCGTAGGTCATGGAGTTCCGCACTCATTTTCGTCTGAAATTCGGAGAGTTGCGTTTTCATAACTCTCACTCGACATGGTCAAATGAGACCGGCGGCAACCGGTTTAAGTCTCTCGCTACAAATAATTAAATTTTTAATACAATCTATGTATTTTCCTCTATTCATGGCAAAGAGTCCACCAAAATTGAACCTTCTCTTTTACCTGCGTCCCTGGTAATATATGTGAGGTCGCTGCCTACTCAAACACCCTCAGTAACTTACTAGCGTTTTATGCATCTGCAATTTCCTAAAGACGACTGCGCCAAGATAAATTGTGTTCACGCGCTGCAGATAAATAATAAATAATAAATAATAAATAATATTTTATTTGCAAGAATATGGGTACAGATTAGGTCTTAAAGTAGTTTTAATTTTCCTTACATATTCTACCATACAATGGTGTGCAAATGTGTTTGTTTTTAAAGTAATTAAATTAAATTATTTCACTAGATCTCATTGAATTGATAAAGATTAAATTACATTACATTAGATAAATGATTAAAAAAGTACACAAAAAAGATCAGCTAAATGTTAAATGTCACCGTAATAAAATTTATTTTTGTTAGTAGGTATATAAGGATTTTAGATTAACGTTTAGTCTACAAGTTTTTATTATATCTTGTAATTCCGTAATAAAATATAATTTAATAATTTGATATATCCTTATCCGCTAGGTAGTCCTTAATGTCATAGTAATTTTTATTCATTAAAATATTATAAATTTTATTTTTAAATACTGTCAAAGGCTTCTCTCTTAGATTGTCGGGTTGTTTATTAAATAATGTAACGGCCATACAATATGCGCTTTTTGAAAATAGCGTAAGTTTTTGGGGGGGTATGCAAATTTTATTTTTTCGGCAAGTTCTTAAGTTTTCGTTATTGTTATGGACGGGAAATATGTAACTGTGCTTTTTTACAAATAAAAGTGTTTCGTAAATGTATAAGCTTGGTAATGATAAGATTTTATGTTTCTTGAATAGTGGTTTGCAGCTATCCAAGAAATGCGATCCAGATAAGGATACTAGACGACTTTAAGTAGATACCTATTATTTTCGTTCAAAAAAGCTAAATATACACAAGTTCTTGGTTAGGGCATGATGATTTGGTTTAATCGGAGTTCCTGCCTACTAAAACTTCTTTAGTGGCCATCCTCATTCCTCAACGTGTTATTTTACTCTAGACTCTCTTAAGAACGATACTTTCGTATTGCAGTCTGAGGGTAATTTTTTCGAGTTGAATGTACCAATTCGAAAAAGTCTGTTGGGCTGTCTACGCTTGGCCTAAATCCAGGCTATCCCCTTTAATCAAAATCCATTAAATCAGTGAACCGTGAAGACTTCAACAGACAGACAGGAACAGACAGAATACTACACTATCGCATTTTATAATAATTTTAGTCGTAAACCGATTGACGTCTGCTGCTGAATATTGGTCTCTTGCAGGGGCTTCCCCGCGGTCTTGTGTTTTCCAGTCATAATATTAATGTTTTTTTTTTCTAGATTAAATCCCTACAACTGCATATCAATGGAGTACGCAGTGGGTATGATCGAAGTAGTGGAAGATTCAGAGACGGTGGCCAACATTCAGAAGCAGTTCGCGCGATTCAACGCGACTTCCGTCATATCCAGGGCCAACTTGTTCCGTGAGCACACTTTCCATTTCTATTTAACACATT
Organism: Erebia aethiops; assembly: GCA_923060345.2. Taxonomy (NCBI): domain Eukaryota; kingdom Metazoa; phylum Arthropoda; class Insecta; order Lepidoptera; family Nymphalidae; genus Erebia; species Erebia aethiops. The sequence goes on along the minus strand of OV281091.1, from coordinate 15,977,484 downwards.
TTCCACTAGGAATGCCGATTAAGCGTTATGTATAACTTATAGTCCGTTAAACTTATCTGACCTTGGGTGACAATTGGGTATTTGACTAACTAGTCAAATAAATTATTTTGTTGATTAAATAGAGGATCTCCAGATCAAAAAGACCTTATATCCACGTCCCCTGTTAGTTTTATTTCACAGTACTAACGCATCTATCCTAAAGCAACTAAAAATTACGAAAAGGCTATCAGCCACCTGTCTCCAGAGGATCCTTGATTATTTCGGCCACTTTGCCAGAAGGGCACAATTTTGTCAAAATCATTACTGACAAAGTGGACGGAAAGAGACCTCGGGGACGAAGGCATTGGTCAGATCAAATCAGCACCGCTCTCGAGAGCAAGGTCCACGAAGCCCTGCATGTCTCAAAAAACAGAACAATTTAGCGCGACATCGTCCATAGAAAGATTATTGGTGAAAGAGGTTAGTTACCCTCAGTAATGACGAATACGACTGCGCGTAAACTGAGCGCGCGTTTTGACGTTTGAAAAATTCAAATAAGTATCCAATTGTAATAAAAATGTGTGCAATATTTGTGTGAACAGAATGGCTCCGCAAAAAGAACCCGAGCGAGGAAGCGTTCAACAAGGCGGTACAGGAGTTCACGATGAGTTGCGCGGGATACTGCGTCGCCACATACGTGCTGGGCATCGCCGATAGACATCCAGACAATATCATGATCAAGGAGAGTGGACAGGTACAGTATTAGAGACATACTACATTGAGACCCCACTACAAATTTTTTGGCCAAATCCCTCCCATGTTGTCTACTGTGTTTTTATCATCTCGTCAACTGGGCCTTCCACAATATGGAAAGAAGATAGAACAAACTGACAGTGACCCATAAACCGGCGCCTTAAGCGCCAGCCTAGCAAGCACGCGCCGCAAACGCTGTGAGAGACTTGTGCGGCCTTATGTTACCCTGGTACTTCCATTGTACACTATTGTAACAAGGCGGTACAATTCACAATGGGTTGCGCGGGATACTGCGTCGCCACATACGTGCTGGGCATCGCCGATAGACATCCGGACAATATCATGATCAAGGAGAGTGGACAGAGAGACCATACTGCATTGAGACCTGTAACACATTTTTCGGAAGGACATGGGAACCCAGCGCATTATTATCCCAAGAAAACTCCTTCCATTTCATCATTATTTCATTAATGAAAGGTCACGTCTTTTTATTGTATGAGAATAAAAATATAAAAAAAAAACATAATATCTGGTTTTTTATGTACAGTATAATCTATACTAATACTTTATTTTTTATCTATACTAATATTATAAATGCGAAAGTTTGAATGGATGGATGTTTGTTACTCAATCACATTTATTATTTAGAAGTTTATTGTAGTAAACGTCACGTGTATTCTTTTATCACAGCTTTTCCACATCGACTTCGGCCACTTTTTGGGCCACTTCAAGAAGAAGTACGGTGTGAAGCGCGAGTTCGTCCCGTTTGTGCTCACGCACGGTTTCATTCATGTCATTACCAAAGGAAAGCGTGGCGGGAACAACGATCTGCTGGACTTTCAGATCTTTAGGTCATTCTGTGAGACGGTGAGTGCAATTCCTAATAGTTTTCGGTCACTTTTTAGGCCACTTAGACAAATTAAATAGATCAAATTTATGACCAAATTGACTATTGATATATTATTATAATTTCCTTATGTTTATAAAAGGTGCCAAATTACCAGTATAATCATTAAAAAAATATTATGAAGTTGCTGTATTTTGTGTGTGTTGGGTTGGTATTTTCTCACAAATATCCAGAGAAATATTGTTTAAAATAGACTCGTGAAGTTAAACATCTGTTTTTCAGGCATTTAAAATCCTCCGGAAGCACGGGCATCTCATACTGTCTCTGTTTTCCATGATGATCTCTACTGGTTTACCAGAGCTTAGTTCGGAGAAGGATTTGCAGTATCTTAGACAAACTTTGGTAAGTAGCATATATGCAGTGCTATTACTTCTAAACTTATAATTTCAACTATAGTAAAATTTTTAATGACCCAACATTTTTTGACGTTTCCAGTGCTCCCAGAGTTTTATGAAAAATAAATAGTGCCGGGGACAAAAAGAATGATAATATGAATCACCTCACTCACTAGGTACATTAGCTAATGTCAAAACGTGTTGACTAATTAAAAATTTAAGTAAAGGTGAACCCAAGCTTCGCCTCAAAGGAATTTGGAAAATCCTGAATCATGCATTTTTTGTTCAAGTCCATCCTTGAAGGCTATAACTTGAAAAATTACTGTCTTTCATACAAACTATTACCCCATTTTACCTCCTCAGAGCTGAAATTCGCAAAAATGCTGTCTGCTGGGCCCCCAGACCCCAGTTGTTTAGGCTGTTCGATGATCAGACAGACATTCTAGACAAGTATTTTTATATGCATAGAATAGATAATAATTCTAATATTTACAGTAATTAAATTATGTATAAAAATAACCTAATAATTAAAAAAACTGTAATTATCATTCATGGGCACGGTGACACTGGAGCATTATTACCTCTCTGAATTGCCAGTCTAAGACGTTGGGCTAAATAAGAATATTATGTATAGACTTATTTTTGTTTGTTTATTCTATTTATTTCATTTTTTCAAGGTAATGGACCTATCAGAAGAGAAGGCGATAGAGCACTTCAGGCTGAAGTTCGACCAGGCGGTAAATAGTGCGTGGACGGCGTCCGTCAACTGGGCCTTCCACAATATGGACAAGAACAACTGACAGTGACCCGTGAGCCGGCGCCTTAAGCGCCAGCCTAGCAAGCATGCGCCGCAGACGCTGTGAGAGACTTGTGCGGCCTTATGTTACCTTGGTACTACCGTTGTACACTATTATTAAAGACTGAAAAATATACAATGCGCGACGGGATTTTATTGTGTACGCATTGCTATTTGTTATAAAAAGAACTATGAAACACGTCAAATTGAACGCGCGCGTATGCGTGTTCGGTTTCGTCGAACGATCCCAACTCATGATTGCGCTTGGTAATGGATCTATTGGGAGACATGGGACAAGAACAACTGAGAGTGACCCGTGAGCCGGCGCCTTAAGTGCCAGCCTAGCAAGCACGCGCCGCAGACGCTGTGAGAGACTTGTGCGGCTTTATGTTACTGGTACTTCCGTTGTACACTATTATTAAAGACTGAAAAATATATAATGCGCGACGGGATGTTACTGTGTACGCATTGCTATTTGTTATTAAAAGAACTATGAAACACGTCAAATTGAATGCGCGCGTATTCGTGTTCGGTTTCGTCGAACGACCCCAACTCTTGCATTGTGATATTCATAATTTTGGTTTGAGGTAATGGACCTATTAGAAGACACAACATAGGGCTTCATGTTAGCCTGGTACTAATTTCCATTGTATAATATTAGTAGACTGAAAATACAAAGCCCGACGGGAAATAAACGACAGAGCGTACCACTGGACGCGCGCATACGCGTGTTCAAGTTGTAGCACAAGGAACTCCTCCATACTTGTCATATTTTGAGGATTGGGAGCCAGCGGAAGAGACGGGCGCCACAGACGCTGAGAGACTAGGCTTTATGTTACCCTGGCAGTGACGTTGTACTCTTTTTACCCGACTGCGGAACGCACAGGGTTATGTGTTCATCAGTCTATATATGTTTGTATGTTCCTTGCAGGACAGCTACAGCCTATTTTGATGATTCTTGCACCAGTTTTTTAAAAACTGAAAATACGACGCGCGCATATACGTGTACGATCTTATTACAAAGGGTGCGTTCCACCGCAGTTTTTCCCGTTCCATAACTGCTTGTAAGCGTTTACCGTCGTAAACACAAGTGGTTTGGATTATAGAGCGTTTAAAGTTTGTAAAACTTATTTCACGCGGACGAAGTCGCGGGCAGTTGTATAATAGTGCTGCTGCTAGTGTTGTATTAGCTATTTATGCAACATACAAGATTTTATCTACGACAAGGACGTCTTTATAATTTTTTACTTTGTAAATTAATAAAAAAGTCAAATCAATTGACTGGTTGGGAAAGTGCCAGAACCCAGAGCCGCTAAGCTATAGGTATCCTATTTATGAAGATAACCATATCGATACAGCTACGACTCATAACGATACAGCTCCCATACAACGAACTGTATCGTTATGAGAAGCAAACACGAAAGAGGGTTCAATTCGATATAGTTGTCAAATTCGAAATTGGAACTTTTCGATGCTGGAGTAGATAAAATATATTTTATCTACTCCAGCATCGAAAAGTTTCCAGCTTCTGCTTTTAGACCTGTTAATAATTAACTATGATCACATAAAATATGATAAAAGGGTTAATTTTTCTTTTGTTCAAGTGAATATAATATAAAGTATCTTTTTTAATTTTAGAACAATAGTTTTTTCAGTTTTATGTAGAGAGGTTGCCCTTTAGGATAGTGGTATTTAAAATTAACCTTGTATGATAGAAACAAAGTGTAAAATTGGATAAACTCGTGATAAAAGTGATATAAAACCATCGCACCGATGAGAGCTCTTTTACACTCTAAAACTAATAACGTAAGGTTTATAATCGAAGATCCCAAATAGGTTTACTAAAACTGTACAAACCTATTTGAAATCTTGGATTGGGAAGTTTTGAGGCTTGGATTGGATTTTCCTTGAATGCAAATGCAAAAGCTCAAAAACGAATTTGCATGCTGTGAAAGTCATTTATTTTAAAATAAGAGTAAGCAAGTATTCTATTGAATGTATGACATGTAAAAGTAAAATGGATTCCATATTGTCTTATAAAGCATCTACACATATGCCAACTCTGAGCTACAGACTTTTTCTCGTGTCTAGTTGTCAGTCCGACTAAGGTGCCGTATTATTTGCTAATCAAACTAATTAATTAATGCAATAATTTAGGTAAAAATGTTTTGTTGGCATATCTGTATATGCTTGAACACAATTGGACTATATTCCATTATAATCGCTTAAAATTATTGTGTAACTTCAAAATTGTAGTGTAAATAACTTCAATCTAAGTATAATATTACTATCGACAGTTAGAAAGACTGCTTATACGATTTCAAGATACAACCGTTACTTCGTTACGTGTAACTAAGCCAAAATATTTAAATTTTCAGTAGAACTGAGGCCTTTTTTCCTTTAAATATCTTTTCTTGGTTGACATAAATTGTATCCCACAACTTCTCGCAGAAAAACGTAAAATGAGTGGCTAGGTTGAGATAAGGACGTTCTTTAGCTTTTACGCCTCATATAAAGCAATTTATAATTTGAATACATGCAGATGAGATCTGTACTATAGTTGAACCAGTATTATATTGTAGAGTTTATAATTGCAAGGTATTTTTGTTCGTTTTATGTTAATATTACTTCAGACTACCTCATGGTATCGTTTACTGAATGAAACTAGCCGGGCAGACTCCGACAAAAGCTTGCATGTAGTTAGTTTTTTTACACGGAGATGTTATGTTACTAGAGCGTGCAATGCCCTCAACACTCGACTTAACTCTGATATTAGCGCAACGCGAGGGATTTGGACTGTCGCATAGATCTTTTATATTCTAGTTCGCTCCTGAGGCGTTGAGCTTTTTTGACGTTTTTTGATAATATTTTAAAACTCAACTTCTTGGTAATATAATATAGTACAAGTCTTTTTAAATAAAACGCGCTATGCTGAGGGTTGCGCTGATTTTATGCTGCTACACTTATGTTAATCTCTGTGATAGTTAAATGTTGTATTGGTTCCATGTTTAACTATTTGCAACAGCCATTATGTGGGGTCGTTTTTTTAATGGGCGAAGTTGTTGACATTTATTGCTCTGGGTCTAGTAATATGATATTCTTCTGGTTTCCTATAGTTGTAGGTAATTCAATTTAGTTGATAGCGCTAGTTGCAGGTACAGAGAAAAATAGAAAATTCGGAACAAAATTTGATTTCGAATGAAAATGTCTTAATCGCCCTTAGCAACAATTTGTTCTTATCCTGTCAAATTTGTAGAAAAATTAACATAAGTACTAGAAAATGCAAGCATGTTAATTAATTGTAATATTATAATTATAACCTGTATCTAAGAAATACTCTTTTGTATAATTTATGATTGGCTATTTCATAATTTAATTACATAAAACAATTGTATGATTATGTTAGTGAACAAAATATAATATGTAACTAGGTGATTTTGTAAAAAAAAAAACTAGTTTTCATATTATCTGCTATCAAATATCTTGGCATTTTTTAACATATTCTAATTTATTCTATTACAAATCAAATAGTATTTTAAAGTATAGCCATCTATATCTAACTTATACTTCTCGTAATCTCAAATTAAAATATATATTTTCACTCTCAATTGTGTAATCACCTGGCATTTATCTTTTTAAATAATCTTATAGAGCGTACTTTGACTTGGCTTTTATCCGAGAATATATGGATTGTCAGTGATAGCAATCGATGTGTGATAGCGCTTTCTGTAGAGAGACGGAACGCAAGCGAGTTACTAGATGTAAATTAATACTGTACCCTGCAACTTGCAAGGTCTAAGCTCGACCCCATAAACTTAAGCAAATGCCGGCTTACTTCTTCGCTTGTTGAGGCCGCACACCGGTCATGCATTTGTATTATGCCATTGAGGGCCCTTTATATCACACGCTACAAATATATCCTTGGTATGCGGGCATGCTTGTAGATATCTCTCTCTGCGTCGTATTCCTCATTGCTGAGGGTCGTGACCCCTTTCCATTAATCAAATAATGGAGTTTTCTTGGGATAATAATGCGGTGGGTTCCTACGTCCTACCGCATAGATATATGGGGACTTTAAATGTGGCGCGTTTCAAATGTAATACAAATGTATGTCTGGTGTGCGGCCTCACTTGGTGAAACTCTTGAAGTTAAATATAACGCTGGAGTAAAGCTTGGCAAACTTGTCTGTGCGTATCGGAGTGTACAAATCTGTCTTTGTTATGGAAATTGTCAAGTCATGATGTTGCATTGCATGTGGCAACGCACACGTACGTTTACAGCTTAGCAAACTTGTCCGTGCGTGAGGCGGAGGCGCCACTGTCTATTAAAAATTTATGTATTAGTATAAATCAATTGATTTTGTTAGTTCCGAATTTCACCACATGCACAGATAAGCTTGTCAGAATAAGTAACATGGGCCCTAAAGTCGCTGCCTTATTGTATGATTGCTTATCTGTGGTACTCGACTAATGTTCTCTGAACACCTGAATACTGCATAGCGTGTAATTTGCAATAAATTATAATAATTTATTGTCTTAAGCATAACTGCCAAACTTGTGTTACATTGTAAAAATTCATATTTTATGAGTTATGTGCGTTTATTTTATAACAATCCAGGATTGTGTATAGGATGTGTTCAGGTATTTTATATGTAAATTTGTGAATGCATGTAGTCCGATGTCGGGTTATGAATGATTATGTTATTATAATATAGTTAAGTCTTATGGCTTGTACACATTATTCTGTAGTCACTGCCTGGGTCCAGCAAGATTTTTTAGTGTGGAATTGGAATGATTCGTTATTTGTACCAGGTAACATTTTGTAACCGGCTTATTGTGACTTTGTGTATCGCAATTCGCTACGTCATTGCACAGGGCAATTGACTAAATAATCGTAAAGCGACTCGGATCGCCTACTGTCACGTCAGGTCACGACACTTGTCAATAATTCTAAAATATGGTTTCAGTATGAAAGGATTGCTGACTTGATTCGTTCAATCATTGGTTCAATCTAAACGCTGTTAATCAACAACAATTAAACTTTACCTACATTTATACCATCAATATATCACTGGCTAATCATATTTGATTTGAGTAGAAATTGGAAAACTGGACTGGAATGAGTAGCAGGAATAATGTGAACCAGCCATAATAAAAATAAATTAAGGCTCATAAAACATCGCAATTCTATATTCAATAGTTCCTTTGTACGTGTCATTTGTAATCGAGTTAAAGAAAGAATGCATATTATTCAATAAATATTGTATAAAAATAATTTACCGAATAATTATTCGCTTATCTCAAATATATTTTTTTTTAAATAAATAAAACAATTTACATACTTGAATTAAGTGTCTGATTTCTTAACTACATTAACTAAACTTTCCCTATAACTTTGGATTTAAATTATTTATTAAGTATTGATAAAGAGACTGGTCTAATCTCAAGCTCGGTTCAGCCGATTCGAACTGAAACCCCATATGCATTGCTAATATAAAAATAATCTTAAATACATATCAAAAATTGCGGAATCCACGAGAGACGCAGGTTCAAATCCTGCTGGCTCCGCAATTTTAGTCATAGTCATAGTCATTTATTTATTAAATATCGGTACACTGTAGGTACACTTATTTTCGTCTAAAAATTACTTAAAAAGCATGATGGTGATAATGGGTAACATTATCTTAAAACTAAAGCTACGAGGGTTCCAAACGCGCCCTTGTCTGAGAAGAGCCCACAACAAACTCAGCCGGGTTTTTTTTATTTTTTATTATCACCATATCACAAATATTCTTACTAAGGAACTATCAGAGACATTAGAGCAAATTAATGCCAGGCTTCCTTGTCGTTTAAATAGTCCTTTACATGGTAATAAGATTTTTCAATGAGTTTACGTTTTACATTAACTTTGAACTTATTCAGAGACATCTTCAACATGTCTTCTGGGAGCTTATTGTAGAAGCGGACACTGTTTCCAACAAATGAATTGCCAGATTTACTAAGCCTAGAAACAGGCATTACAAGTTTATTTTTATGTCTAGTATTGACATTATGACAATCACTTTTCTTCTTGAATTTATCAATGTGCTTATGCACGTGTACTAAATTTTCAAATATATAATATTGGTTGTGCACTGTCATAATATTGATTTCTTTAAATTTGTCTCTTAGTGACTGCCTTGGTCCCATATTATATACCTATGGCTCGAACAGCCCTCTTCTGCAACACAAAAACAGAATAGTATCAGCAGCAACTGATTTTAATTTCCCAACTGTGGGTAAGCATAGCATACTGAAAATTCTGCAACTTGAGATACGTTCCTCAGTTACACCCATGTCACCCTGCAGTTGCAGTGCAGTTGCTCTAACGGCTCCGTCGGATAACCGGTAGAAGAGAAAATTATCTCAGACTGATAATAATATTAAACTATCATCACTTTTATTGCTTTTATCCTTTACTGATCTTGAAAGATCACAAACGTTCGTTGTTCTATAATGATCAGTGAAAAATACTTGTTATTCGGTTATCTTTGACCTTGTTTTAAAATATCGTTTGCTTAATACTGTCATCAAATTGTAGCTTTAATTTTATCGAAACCGTCTGTTTATAGTTACCATATCCATAGATCTAACCGCTGCACTAAGAGACGCTTAATTATTACTTAAGGAACTCCTTAGTGTACCTACCTAGATAGAGAACAAAAATAGGTACTAAGGTTTATATCGTGTTGTACGTACGCACCTACTTTGGTGATAGAGTGGGTAAGACTGGCCCTTTCATCGAGGGATAAAAGGTTCATATCACAGACCTCCAATTTTTCGGAGATAAGTACGTTTTAAGGAATTAAAGTCTTTAATGCTTTATCTTAACTTCGCTTTAACTTAGAAAAACATCGTAACCTTTCTATCCTATTAGGCTCACGAGAATAATAATATAGATATCCCCCACGATGTTAATCTTCACCGACAGTGAAGCGTGTATATGCTGAATTTCTCGTGATGATCTGAAAGATGCTTAAAGTAGTCAGCGGATGACAGAAGGTATGTATAGGTATAGGCGTTCCTACTTTATATCTGTCACCGTAAGATTGTAAAATCCGTTAGATTATAATCTAACGGATTTTACAATCTTTTCTATCCCGCGAGATTATAAACTGTCGTAAGATTGTGAACCGTTCGATGTTCTGAGTATTAATTTATGAAATATTTATTGTTTTTACGTTTTCTTGTCTCTTTATTGTAGGTACAGTTCGCGCGCGAGTTGAATGCAGAGTAAATGTAAGTGTCACCATACATTTACTCTGCATTCAACTCGCGCGCGAACTATAGGTTAGGTTAGGGTTTGACATGAATATTCAGGTAGGTTCTATCGGGTTAATATACCTAAATATTACAATTTACCGAAAAATAACGCGTTAAATTGTAAGCAGAGTATGTTACGGTTCACAATCTGTCGACAGTTTATAATCTATCGAGATCAATGACCTTTGTATAGAAGGTCATTGATCGAGATAAAAAACGTTATATTATAATCTAACGGTTTTTACAATCTTACGGTGACATATCTATTCGCCAATGTATCAGCCTTAAAAATACTGTCGACTGTCGAGTCTTCTCCACCAAAGTATGGGCACTTTCTTGCACCAGTGTCTGTCAAGTGGAAATGGTCAAGTTGTGGATTGTAGCATTCAGATAGTGTCTGACGTAAGTAGGTAAGTAATTAGGAACGTCGTGTACCTATTTGAAGCCTTAGAAAATAGGGTAAGGTCACGGTAAGGTAAACTGTAACCACTGTGTTAGTATTAACTAAGCACCATTGCCACACTTGCCTAATAATTATTAATTACTTACTTAGATAATTATTAATGTTTAGACTGAATCAATGTCATCATAGTCAAGTCTTAATGACTAAAATAATATTGATTAAGATAATAAGTTAAGTCATTTAGTACGGTACCTACTTACCTACCTAATTTCAGATCGAGTCGTCTGTTTTTTTCTGTTCTATAAAATAACTTTTAAGATACCTACCTACGCCTTGACAACTACGATTGACTACGATTGACGACCTCCGTGGCGCAGTGTGTAGCGCTGTTGCCTTAACGTGCGGAGGTCCCGGGTTCGATCCCCGGCAGGGTCAATTTGGGAATTTATAATTTCTGAATTTTCCCTGGTCTGGTCTGGTGGGAGGCTTCGGCCGTGGCTAGTTACCACCCTACCGGCAAAGACGTGCCGCCAAGCGATTTAGCGTTCCGGTACGATGCCGTGTAGAAACCGAAGGGGTGTGGGTTTAATATAACTGCCATGCCCCTAACAGGTTAGCCCGCTACCATCTTAGACTGCATCATCACTTACCATCAGGTGTGATCGCAGTCAAGGGCTAGCTTGTAGTGGATAAAAAAAAACCTATTTAATATTTCTACTTCTATATAATTATTGGGATGTGAACTCGCAATCTTCACCCTAATTAAACGTTAAGATTCTAGAGGACCGTAAGTTATATTTTTTTGTATGTCAAACATTGATGTAGAATTTTATGATGTCAAAATTACAATAAAGTGAAAAAACATTATTCTCCATTTTCCATTTATATGGAAAAAAAGTTTACTTAAATCAAACTTTTCATAGGTCAAAGTTACTATAGAGAGTTGAAATGCTGTGTGTGTGGCAGTGGAACAACCGGTCCAGTTGGTTCAGTGTATGATTAAAATATAAATTCGGTCTACTCATTCAATTTCTCACGAAGACATAGCTAAATATAGATAGATAGATAAATTCTTTATTGCCACACTGAACTTAACATAGAACTAAATTAACTATAAATAAAATACAGAAAACAATGTGTGCGCAAAGGCGGTCTTATCACTAAAAGTGATCTCCTCCAGAGTCGACAACCCGTCGGGTCGGGCCATAATTAATAAGTACCTATTGGGTTTTTCTGACTAAGTAGATTACCTATCCTGTGGTACTAGCCCGGAGTTACGGCTTTACCTGCCCCCCGTGCCACGGAGGGCAGGTAAAGCCGTCGATCCTGCGCCTGATCCCTCTCCGATCGTGTCGGATTTCCATCCCATCAGGCTATGAGAATAAAGGAACGGAGAGTGCACCTGTGTTAGCGCACACACTTGTGCACTATAATATCTCTCACGCAGATGGTTAATCTCTCTTGAGATTGGCCACTGTGACCGAAATTTGGTCGGGATGTTTTTGTTATCGAGTTAAGTTATTATAAGTATCGAAGTCTTCAACTCGACGTCCCACACTCACGACTCACGAGTCACGAGCGCCGCAGTCTCGTCGTGACTCGTGAGTCGTGAGTCGTGAGTCCCATGATGACCCATGCAACTGGGTTGAAATAATCGTCATTATAATTTTTAATTACTTGATCATTAAAAATATAAGGTAAGATCTTAAGTTCTTAAAGGTCACTACATAGTAAGTACATACTACATAGGTAACCGAACACCGATTCAAGTATATTACTGTATATTTAGATCATAGATCAACCTTGTACAGTTGAAGTACTTAAATGCATATAATTGATATCTATTTGCATATGGTACCTATGCCCCTTAAACTAAAAGGGAAAATCTATAAGACAGTCGTTAGACCTGTCGCATTGTATGGTTCAGAATGTTGGGCGGTGAAAGGGACGGATGAAAGAAAAGTACATGCGACTGAAATGCGAATGTTGAGATGGATGTGTGGTGTGACGAGAATGGATAAGATTAGGAATGAATATATAAGGGGAAGTTTGAAAGTAGCGCCAGTGATAGAAAAGATGAGGAGTAATAGGCTAGCATGGTATGGGCATGTAATGCGGAGGGAAGAAAGGCATATTACGAGAAGAATGATAGATATGCATGTGGAAGGAAAAAAGAGTAGAGGGAGACCAAAGAAAAGATGGATGGATTGTGTGAAAGAGGATATGCGTATAAAAGGTGTGAATGATAGGTTGACGGATAACAGAAGTGAGTGGAAGAAGAAAACATGTTGTGCCGACCCCACATAGCGTGGGACAAGGGCAGGAAGAAGAAGACCTATGTACCTACGATTATTTTAGTATTCATATTGCCTCGTTATATATTTTAAAAAATAATTTTAAAGCGTGAAAAAAGTGAAGTGGGTCCTAACTTTTAACTAATTAATTTATGTACTTAGAACTCAAAACAGGCGGAACTTGTTCCGTTCAAACTTCAAATATGTACGTACTTCAAGTACTTATTATCATTTATTTAACTTTGGCAAACAAACTGTTGCATTTGAATGTTGTAAATACTATAAACTTAGGAATGCTTGTTATCAGTTTGTATGATAATAATATCTCTACAGTCTAGGTACATAGTATCAAAAACAAAGTAGATATGGTAGCTTTCTGCTCTGTCTATTTGGTAGTAAGAGCTGTGACGATCTTTGCAATGGTGGTTGGTGGTGGTGGTGGTCAAAGAAGTTTAATAATTGCAACAGGTAATATACCTAGTCAAATTCATGGAATTCTGTTGATTTACATTTAACTTGAGGGAGAGAAATTGCAGGGAACCCATCTTCAGTCCTAACTCCTAATAATAAAGACCGCATGGAGAGAACCACAAAAATAAGCAGTTTTTTTTGGTTCTCTATTAAGTAGAAAATGAGTGTTATAATTCAAGTTCATGAGCACTCGTAAAAGTTTATTCGTTAAAAAATCCTTTTGGTTTAAATTCTAATTATGACGAATAGGCCGGCCGGAATAAATCGGCTTATAATTAAAATTAACATTTAACTTGACATTCCTAGCCAACTTTTTAACCCCCGTCGCAAAAAGAGGGATGTTATGAGTTTGACGTGTGTATCTGTGTGTATGTCTGTGGCGTCGTACGTAGCTCTTAAACTGATGAACCGATTTTGGTTTTTTTTTTTTTTTGTTAGAATGGTAACTTGATCGAGAGTGTTCTTATTCTTAGCTATGATTCAAGAAAATCTGTTTAGCCGCAGAACATCTTTTCTAATTGATGAAGGGATGTGAGCAACATCCACCGGTCTGATTTATTCGAAATTTGTATCCTTTTACTTTAAAAAGTGTCGGGGTATTGTACTTTTTTTTTAAATTTATCTATTAACATTTAACTACTTAGTACCTACCTAGTAGTTTTAAGCGCTTTAGTTTTAAGATACCGTTACCCATTATCACCATCATGCTTTTTAAGCATTGATGTAGAATTTTTTTAAATGTTTTTAAGTAAGTAATTTTTAGACGAAAATAAGTTTACCTGCAGTGTACCTATATTTAATAAATGACTTGAATCTTGAATCTTGAATCTAGTATTTGCCAAAAAAACTTGACGCTATTGATTCGTTTTCCAAGGAAGCAATACATACGAGTAGTCTAGTCAACAAGTGCTTTTTGGGTCAAACTTTTTTCTGCGCCTCCGAAAAATATGAACGAGGTATCATTCGATTCGGAATAGCGTGTAGATCATTTTCGAACAAAATTCAAGACCCTCGTTCATATTTTTCGGAGGCGGAGAAAAAAATTTGACCCAAAAAGCACTTGTTGACTAGACTATACAATAGTCAATTACCCAGCTAATTATACTCAACGCATTGCAATTTACATTGAAAAATAATTTATTAATTATTCTTGGTCTTACACACTATACTTAAATTCGAACCGTGTCGAAATTGGATCATTCATAATATTATTATTTTAATTAAAATAACTTGTTAATAGTTTACCGTAATTGTTAACATATTTAAACTATTTTATTATGGACCGTTGCGTGATACTTAGTTTGTAACATTAGAGTTTGGACCAAATAGTATGAATTCAAACTAAAGACTTTTTGTTTCAAGATTTCTGGTCATGCCGCTTTCAAACGAGAGTAGAGTTAATACCTACTATCCATATTAATAAATGCGAAAGTGAGTCTGTCTGTCTGTCTGTATGTCTACTACGCTATAACGGCCCATCAGTTTAATCGATCTTGACGAATTTTGGTAGGTACAGACTACAGAGATAGGTTGCAAGTTGCAACCCGGGGAAGGCCATAGGCACATTTTTATTCTGAAAATTATGGAGTTCCGCGGGATTAAGACGAAGTCGCAGGGATTAGAAACTTAAACTTAAAAGTACCTATTATTATTCCTATTTCCACCTGTCATTGGCAAAGTGCATTGTGCTGGTGTGGCACTAATAAAGGCCATAAAACAAAATAAGAAGAAGATTATTCCTATTAGTAAGTAGTCGAATTTGTTGTGTTGTAATGAATTTGTGACTTTAAATCAACAAACAGCACTTGGATCCATTTTACTTTGACGCTAAATGCTTATGTTCGATCATCGAACGCTAATGTGATCGATCATCGAACGCTCAATACGATCAATTGAAATCGCAATGTGAAAACTCAAAAAAAAAAACTAAAACTGTAAACTAAAATTGTATTAGACTGTAAAAGTTACAACTTCTCTTCCACACTCCGGCCAACGTCTGCGTCTGTTGTACAGGCCCGGGGTGGTCTCAATCAATGAAGCTGCCGCTTTTTTTTGTGGCGCTAACAATATTTTTTAACTAACTATAATTAGCGTAGATGATATTAGTAATTCATTCAGGGAAGCGCGAAAACTATTCACTAATTTTATAGAAAGGATTACGGCCGTCGAACAACAATCTAGTACTACTAGTTAACAGTACTAGTAGGTAAGACGCATCATAATCACATGTCCTCATATAATCCACAAGAGGCTGGATGAGGAAGGCTAAGAAGAGGGCGTGGTGGCGCTCTCTACTGAAGGCTTGTAGCATTGGACATCCACTTGATGATTAATGATAATGATAATTAGTGTAACGACTTTCTGTCGCGCGACAGGTCGTTAACGTGCCTATTCACTTACCGAGTGTGTGATTTTAATGAACGCAGGTCCCCAGTGCCCGCCGCGTCGCCTAGTGAAACGCAACGCTTCTACCGCGTCATACCTAGCCTTCCGTGGTAAGCCTACCGCGGGTGCTTTTGAAAACTTTTACAAACTAAAACAGTGCTAACATGATTGTGATATCCTTGTTCAAGGCTTAAGTTAGTTAACTAGATAATTAAATTGAATAAATAGTTGAATTTATAAGTTATTAAAATGACTGCCGGCGCCGAAGAGCATGAGCCGCTGATTTCTTCATCTGTGGATAACCAGCGTGTGACCTATAGCAATTCTCCACAGGTATGGATCTAAATACTTAATATAAAAAATTAAAAGAAACTCTTTTTCAAAGCGCGACAGCTTAGTGCTTACGATCTCGGTCTCTTATTTTAGAGCTCGGAGATTCGATGCCCGGGCACGCATCTTTAACTTTACAGAGTATGTGCGCTGCAATTTAGTAAATATCACATGCTTTAATGAAGAAGGAAAAATAGATGTCCTCAAAATGTTTTTCATATTGAGAGTAAGAGGTTCTCAAAATTAACTCGTGTGAAGTTTGGTAATCCGACCACTTGACCAGCGTCGTGGACTATGGCTTTAAACACTTCCTCAGACTTTTGCTCAGAAGTATAGGCTGCCAATGGGTTGATTATTACGATGATGTTAATGAGCTTTTATTTTATTTTATCCACTACAAGCTAGCCCTTGACTGCGATCACACCTGATGGTAAGTGATGATGCAGTCTAAGATGGTAGCGGGCTAACCTGTTAGGGGCATGGCAGTTATATTAAATCTATATTAGAAATATGTACTGGCATGGCATTTTATCGTCAAACAATGTAATTTTTAAAGGTGGTTTTACACTAGTTTAATATTACGAAACGTTCTCTACCAAATCTCTACATAGTTATCCACTTACTACTTACTTACATAAATTATTAAACTTACTCTTTGAGACTACGACCGGACAAAAACCTGTCGAAATACTGGTCTCACGCAGACGTATAATTTTATTCCGACTTTTTTTTTCGTAGTTATCTCGAATTACCAAGTAGGTAGGTAGATATGCCAAGTTTCTGGCTAGATTTTCTCAGTCGGAATGTCATTCCGAACTAGTGGTAGATTCAATTACCAAGGTTTTTTTAAATAAAAAAAATTGCTTTTTTTTGTCCGTATGAACGTCACGTCTGCTTATTCCTAATAATATCCGCTATAACTTTTTCCCATCAACCCATCTGTTAAAAACTCTCATCAAAACAAAAATGAGTACTAAGTACTTACATACTTATTTAAATCAGGGTTTTAAGAACCATATAGATAAGCTTAAAAATATTTGTTTTATTTTGCGACTTTGGTATATGCCCAGTAGTTTATTATAATTATTAAGTCTAGGTATACGGATATATGCCTATTAACAATTTAAGTGGTATATTATTAAGATTCATATTAAGCAGGTCTTGCTTTACACTTAAGTTTTGGTTTTATTTTAATTTAAATTGTTCTAGTAAGTTGTAAGTATAAGCTATATATAATTTTAGTTGATAATTATTATGGATGGATATATTCTGTATACCAGTTTCGGCGGTGGGCGTGACGGCTGAAACGCAGTTCATACTTTTTTAGCCGTCATCGTTCTTAGATAAGGTCAAAGTTTTTATTAATGTATACAGAAATAAATAAAATTCATTTCCGTTTCCGTTTTGCTTTCGTGGTTCAGAAGACAGGTTCGTATAGGTAAAGAAATTCAAAATAAACCTAATTTCAATAAAAGGGTTCCCTGTTCCGTGGTTATTATATTTTGGTTAGAATGAATAAATAGGAACCTCATCAATTTTTAAAACTCTGGTTCCGCACAACCAAAAAATAAGAAAGAGTGGAAGGAGAAGGGGAAGGCTTTTGCCCAGCTGTGGGATAATATACTCGTATGTTTAACTCATCATAAAAGACGTACTAATTTAAATAATACTAAGTACAGGCTTATATAAATAAATTAATTGAATCATTATCTTTTTACATTATCGGGGATAGCGTAGAAGATGTTCGGCCAAATCAGGGAGTCGGGACTCGGGAGTTTGATTCTCACACTTTTAATTTTTCTGCAGGCCGAGTGGGAGGTATTTTACGTATTCGATTGCGACAACGTTAACTACGATTTACAAGGAAAAATCGTAGCTTACGTTGTCGCGATTGAATATGAAGAGAATCTCCCACTAGGCACTCTGCAATTTATAGTGCATTACATCGCGAGACCAGAAATGCTCTCCCGGTCGAGGTGTGTAGGTATAGTGCTAATCTAAAAAATGAAACAAGTTACTTTTTTTTTATATTTTATATTATGTAATTAAAAGAAAGTAAATAAAAAAGCAACCTACTTATGAAATATTAAAAGTTAAATTAGTTATATTTATACTTTTAATTTTTTTTGCGCTGTGAGTGCTGAACGCGTAATATCTACGGTAGAGTTCCAAATTTAAACTATTTAGGCCAAGGAACATTATAACAAGTTACAAGATATTCAGGAAGAAAGATTCCAAATTCAAACTTATGATATGTAATGAAAATACATACATTCTTTACTGGCCTAGGCTGGGAAGTTTAACTAACTCATTTACAGGGTATGAAATGTGCACATTTCATATCATTTTTAAGAAAATATCATTTAATAACGGTAAAAGAAAAACAAAGCGAGGAAACTTGTAGTTATTCCTGGTTACAAAGGTCAAGGTGTGTGAAGTCTGCCAATCCGCACTTGGCCAGCGTGGCGGGCTAGGCCAAGATCTCTAGATTAGGGGATTAGGATTAGTGATTAGGATTCTCTGAGGAAACCCGTGTCAGAAGTGAGCCGATAAAGGGTGAAGGATTGGGGCTTGATAATGACATCATAATAATATGACTATTGATGCGAATTTTCTGAGCAGTAATCACTGAAGACCATGTAAGTTGTAACACACCTGCTCGCGTTTGCTCGATAAAAACTGAATAAATGAGTCAAAATAACTCTACCACTTTAATATGAATTGGAGGCATATTGGAGATTTTCCCCTTTCCAATTGAAATGTAATCTAATTACTGAGAATCAACCACACTTTTACATACGATTATAGACGAAAAATACTAAGGTACCTACTTAGTTAAAGTTAACTACCTACGTTCAAATTATACGTTTAATTATGTAGGTACAGTCTGTAAATATATTCTTGTCTGCATATAATAAGGCGTAGGTAGGTATATTAAAGCTGTCATGTTGAAGCGGTACCTAATAGCTACAGCCACTTCTGAGTATGATTAAAATGATTTAGAATATTTGCTTAGATAATAGCCACTTTGCATTGCTTAGGTACCTAGTAAAGATGGTAGTAGTTAAAATAAATGGTTTAATGTAAATAAAACCAACCGGGATGCACTATCTGTCGGTTGGAAGTTGGAACTTCGATAAAATTCGGTGACAACTTTTGTGCTAAGCGCTCACAAAGGGACACCAATGACCCCTACTGCCTTACTAATATAATAATTATAAATTAGAAAATGTGTCGGTCTGTCTGAGTACATTTCACATCAGCCGCGACGGCCCACCTGTTCAAGCAATTTTAGGGAAATTTAGTTCACGCGCGAGTTGAATGCAGAGCTTATGTATGGGTCACATCAGGCCCCGACTGCATTCAACTCGCGCGCGTACTATACGTACATAGTAGATAGCGTGCATCCCGGGGAAGGACATGGGCTTCTTTCAATGCTTACCGCAAACTCAAAGAGAATACCCACAGAATTGTCAAAACACCTAAATCCACGTGACGAAGTCGCGGCCATCATCTAGTATTTTATAATAAGTACAAAAAAAATTGCGATCTGCACGATAGGCGAACTAGTAGGCCGTAATAAGCTCGGTACTCCATCGCTCCGCCTCAAAAAAGTCAGAAGGTCATTCGTGGGAATGAGCATTCTTTTCTATACTTAACAAAATTCTACAACCTATTTTAAACTTGCATATACACAATTTTAAGAAATCCATTAAAAGTATGTTCCTGAAAAAGGCTTATTAAACTGTTAAAGATTATTAATGACAGAGGAGCATGGATTTGATCGCTCCAGCAAAGCTAAGTACAGCGGTTACATAAGTACCCATTGATATAATAATTGTAAATGAATTATTTAAAAAGAGCAACCACCGAGTTTCTTGCTGGTTATTCTCGGTAGGAATGGGATTCAGAACCATTGGTAGATTCACTTGACAGTTGACGATTCAAAAGTACTTGTAAAAGTTTATTGAGAATTTAAAAAAAAACTCAAACTTGAGATTTTTTTTTGAGTAGTTACTTAATGACTAATGATTAGGTACATAATGATAGACAAGTGATAGTGATATATATGTACCTACTTTCATCGATTTTACGTACCCCAGGGGAAAAAAAGGGGGATCCCCTGATACGGATTAGGATCGGGCAATGTGGAAAAGCTTTAAAAGCTAATACCACTAACTTATCTATCGTAGGTAATTTTATCCAAAAGGAATACTATTGTTGGTTGACGAGGCCTGTCTAAGGCTTCACAGTAATCCGATTTTCAGGTTTTAGGTTTCTTTAGCCTGGACAGGAACCGGGAACTTTGTTTGTCTTGTTTAATTTAACAGTGTGGCGACATAGTCTACATATTACATAGTCTATGTCTACACAGTGACATATTGACATTTGACAAGTGATACTCCACTTAGAAAAAGAAAAAATTTTGACCAACCGTTTTTCCCTCTGTTTTGTATCTTCCGGCTTTATGACTAATTTTATTAAAAACCTGTGAAACTTCCCTAGTGTGAGAAGCACTACCTTTATTATTTACAAATCATAAAATTAATGGGTTGTTTGATTGGACAGAACCCACATAGTTACCTACCTACTTACCCATAAAAGTCTAGCTGTTGACATCGACTTCGCGTTTTATTCCGGCCGTGGGCACGGATTACCTACTGTATCTCGAATCTCGATCAATTTTGATCAATTATTAATCTTTCGAAAGTGTTGCCACAATCTGGGTAGCAGGTTTGTCGTAGTTACTTGGTGCGTTCAGTACTCACAAACGCGAATACCTATTTATATGTTTACCAAGTTACTACACATAACACGCTTCGCTTTCGGTAATAATTTTTCTCCATTGGCTTCGTAAAATAAATTTCTGCGAATTCCTTTTTTAAATTTTAAGTGAATAAGTCCTTGACTGCTATTTTTGTGATGAGTGATAATGCAATCTAAGATGGTAGCGGGCAATCTTGTTGCCTGTAAGGTAACTAGCAACGGCCGAGGCCTCCCACCAGACCACTGCGCCAGGGAGGTTATGACCTCCTCAATAATAACTGCTCAATTATAAGATAATGTGTTTTGCTGTCTGTTTCCTTTTCACAGCTCAACCACTGAGCTGGATCTTGACGAAATGTAGAACAGAGATAGCATTCGCCCTGAATCTAGATACCTAGATTAGTTTGACGATTCAAAAGTAGGTACTAGAATAAGTTCATTTTAATCAAAAAAATCTTTTGACTTTGTTTTTTGAAGACGGGCACAGAGACAGCAGTTCTAAGTTAAAAATGTTATTTAATATTAAAACCGGTCCATTCATTATATTATGATCATCCGAAAGAAATTGCGATCATTAGCTAGTAAAAATAATATAAAATTCCATCTTGAATGCCGTGAAGCGAGGCCAAATATTTGATTTCCATCGAGTCAAAAGCCCACGGCTACGTAAAAAACCTCAAACTAGTTCTGTAATCTGTTTAATGATCTCGTCACACAAGTTTAGACAACGTCCTCTCCATTCTCTAATGCGCTATACAATTATTGATAGTTTTGTTGTAAAAGTCGCATTCAACGACCGAGTTCTTTGCGATATTGAGTCCTGATTTAATTTTTTATACCTAAGTAGTTTGTTAGCTAATCTCGTGCCTCGGAGAGCACGTTAAGCCGTCGGTCACTAAAATCTGATAATAATCGTTAGAAACCTCTTATGAGTTGAAATAGTACGTACTCTTAATCGAGTCGTATGCGGAAGGACCTGGGAACCCCTGCCATTATATTGTGATTAATGGAAAGGACTGCCTCGTTACTGCCTCGTTGGTCTAGCGGTTAGCATAGCCGACTGGAGGTCACGAGGTCCTGGGTTCGATTCCCGGTCGGGCAAAAAAATTGGGATTGGGTTTTTCAATTTAGAAATTCTCAGTGCCAGCACGGAGTTGGAAGTTGGCGGTGTTTCAACCCCCGTGCCTCGGAGAGCACGTTAAGCCTTCGGTCCCGGTTATTATCACTAACATGATAATAGTCGTTAAAGCCCGCCAACCCGCATTGGAGCAGCGTGGTGGGTCTAAGCTCTAATTCCCTCTCTCTATGAGAGTGGAGGCCTGTGCCCAGCAGTGGGATGTTAATAGGCTGTAGTGGTGGTGGTGGTAATGGAAAGGGATCATGACCCTTAGCAATGAGG
Organism: Erebia aethiops; assembly: GCA_923060345.2. Classification (NCBI taxonomy): domain Eukaryota; kingdom Metazoa; phylum Arthropoda; class Insecta; order Lepidoptera; family Nymphalidae; genus Erebia; species Erebia aethiops. The sequence continues at coordinate 15,955,364 of OV281091.1, read as the reverse complement.
AATGTGACACTGAGGAAGAAGTACCTAGATAATCTTAGTAAAGTTTAGTATTTAGATATAAAATAAACGTAGGTGTAATTATGTAGCCTGATATGCAGGTTGCTGGCCCTGGTTTCATACTCTTACTCATCCAAATCGTCCTTTTTAACTTCTTAAGAAAAGCCTGTCTGGCACTTCCCTTGGATTGAATTTACTTAAATAATTTAAACAAAAAATCAAGCATCCACACTAAATTTCCATTGACACCTCTTGTCAACTCTATGCTTATAGGACTCTACCAAGTACCTAACTATTATTTCATCTGTAACACATCATATACCAGAGTCAACCCTGCATAGAAAAAGTCGAGTGATTCGGCTGTTAGATTCGGCCAGTGGATATCGTCCATAATCGGGACCAATTCAATTAATGGACCCAATTCGGCGCAATCGTTTATTTCCTGTTCTATGCTATCATAGATCCTTTATGGTTCGCCGAGTTTTATGGCAGGGAGAAACGATAGTTTTTCTATAAGGTAAACCAGGGCGGACACTATAAAACTGCCATTATTTTTCCCAGTTCCAGGTAGGACGATAATAAATAGGGTTAATTTAATAAAAATACCTACTAATAAACTTCTGAGGGTATTTTCCGTACAATATAATATCTACAGAACAACTTTTGTTCTATAACCTTTAAAAATTGCATTTGGCTGCTCCTAATTGGCACCACGCGACACTCGGACGGCGGAAAAGTCATCGATCGACTAGTAAGTATAATAGTAACTTCATAAATACAGAGCTGAATAGTGTCTAGAATGCACATCAAAAACTTTGAAGTTTGTTTTTTGTGAATACACTTTTTAAAAAGATTGCAGAGAAAATTACTATTTTTAAATTAAATCTGTAGTTTAATTTAATCACCAGCTGACTTAAGAAGTCAATTAGCACTGCAGACCTGTTTTAAGATAATAAACTAGTTTTAGAAACAACGCAATGATAAATTTTCAATAGCAATAGAATCGTGGGAATGTAATACTAGGTAGGATCTCAACTTTTTTAAATGTCACTTGGTACGAATGATAGGCACCAACGACAATGAATAATTTAGCATTCTGGCCTTTCCGGACGTTGCGTCGGAAAGGATGCTGGTCCACACGCCTGTGTTAAGCGGATTTATGCGATGTAACAAGTCCAACCTTTCAGCTTCGTTCTGGAAACATTCAGCCATTATGTGCAGCACGTCCTCCACTGTTTTGCACTCCGAACAATTACGTGATGAGGCCTTTCCCATCAGCGCCCCGAAACTGTTTAGCGAGGAATGTGTTCGGATCGAAGCTTTTCATGCGATTACCCACTCGGTCCTACTCATAGTAGGGGATGCTAAATGTGGATTTACTCGAGCGTCATGTAGACCTAATGGATTTTGAAGATTAGATAGTAGAAAGGAAAAAAGGTTATATGATGTATTTCGTTTCACCGGTGGGGGAAGCGTCTACAGGGTTTCAAAAATGTTTAAAAAAAACAGCCACTTGGACATTTGGAGCGCGTCAGATATTGACGATATATATGGGATGTATGTTAATCTGCCAGTTTGCATGGTGGGGGTGGCCGCACGAAGGGGTAGAAAATAGGAAAAAAAATAGTTTGGCTGATTTATTTGGTTTGTTTCAGGGCAGTACGCATAGCAGTAGCCCCCGAAATAGTGGAGGAGAAGTAACCTTAGCAATCCCACCATCACGAGGCTATGGGGCCATCGGAGGCGTGGAGAAGGTCACATACACCTGGGCAGATGTCAACGCGTTCGCTACAGAAGACAGGTCCAGGAATAGAAGGTTCTGGCACTTCTGGAGGAGCTCCTCAGATCGCATGTTCCAACAGAGGAAACAATTGCTCAAAAATAGTAAGTACCTACTTAAATAGATTATAGAACTATATAACCTATGAAATTGCCTTTCTTCAGTACTGGTCATTTCAAATTAAAAAAGTTTGTAATAGCTCTGTATTCTAAATTCAAATTAATTTTGTTTTTAAACCATGACATTCTTTTTACAAACTCAGTCTTTTGTTTTTTGATTAGCGTTGTATTTGCATTAAATTTCAACATTTTTTGTCATAATGGATACTTTAAAAATTCGTGTAATTATGGAATATGAGTTCCGTCGTGGCACCAACGCGACACAAACGGCACGTAACATCAAAAACGTTTACGGAGAGAACTGTACAAACGACCCGTTATTGATTTTCCCGGTTCCCTTCTGGAAATTTTGACTTGAAAAATGAAGCTTGTGGTGGTCCGGAGACTTTGGTCAACAATAATGAATTAAAGGCGATTGTGGAAGCTGACGAAACTCAATCTACAGCTGAGCTAGCAGCAGCTTTTAATGTAAGCATCAAAACAATATTGATCCATTTGCGACAAATTGGCAAGGTAAAAAAGCTTGATAGATGGGTGCCCCACGACGCAACGTACGCGTCGAGACCTGCCTTGCGCTGCTCAACAGGCAAAGAAATGAAGGAATTTTGAAACGAATTGTTACGTGCGACGAAAAATGGATTCTGTTCGACAATCGAAAGCGCTCAGCAAGTTGGTTAGATCCTGGTTCAGCACCAAAGCAATGTGCTAAACCAAAAATGACCCCTAAAAAGGTGATGGTCACTGTTTGGTGGTCTAGTGCGGGTGTGATTCACCACAGCTTTTTACAAAACGGCATGAGCATTACTGCAGATGTGTACTGTGAAGAACTGGAGAGAATGATGGAGAAGCTTGCACATCTGCAACCAGCTTTGGTCAATCGGTCGTCCCCACTGCTCCTTCACGACAACGCGCGACCTCATACTGCGCAACAGACAGTCTCCAAGCTGCAAGAGCTGCAGTTGGAAGCTCTCCCTCATCCGCCATACTCACCAGACCTTGCACCTACCGACTATTACTTTTTCCAAAATTTAGACAACTTTTTAGTGGGTAAAAAATTCAATTCCCGAGAGGCAGTACAAAATGCCTTTCAAGAGTTTGTTGCCTCCCGTCCAGCTGATTTTTACAAGAAGGGCATCAATAAACAGCCAATGCGTTGGCAAAGATGCGTCGATTGCATGGGTGATTACTTCGAATAACAGAAATAAAAAAGTTTGAAAAAATAAGTACTTTCACTTATTCCATACAAAACGGCAATTTCATAGGTAAAAACCTAATAATATATTAGGTTAGCTTGTATAGCAAGTAATGCTAGCTAACAAAAATATTGACTACTTGAAATGTTATAGCTACTTCTATGTTCTATACTAATATTATAAATGCGAAAGTTTAGATGGATGGATAGATGGATGTTACTCAATCACGCTAGAACGGCTGAACAGATCTGGATGAAATTTGGCACAATCTGTCTGATTTCACATCAATCTGATGATCAAAAACCTCAATCCACGCGGACAAAGTCGCGGACATCAGCTAGTATTTAATAAAGATATAAAGAGAAGCCTAGGGATATAAAGAGAAGCCTAGGGACAGTGCACAGCTAATAACCTTGAAATCGATTTTAGAGAAACGTAAAGTTGGACTAAAATGTGAAAGGAATATTTTAAAATGTATGTTCGTGTGAGTTGTGGTACTTTATTTATGGATAATTAAAGTATTAGATTTTGAATCCACATTAAACGAAGGCGTAAAAAATGTCGCCAAGTCAACAAAAAGCAAAGATCATACCATCGACCATACAACCTAGATCATTGGTCATTAGTCAAAAATAATTATTTCTTACTGATTTTATTAAATAGAGAGGCTTCCAAAAGACCTCCTCACACATCACACATCTACACATCCTTAGTTAGTTTTAAATTTGAAACCCATTTTAAACTTTAGATTAAAGAAAAAAAGTGCGTTGCAATTTTATGACGTCACAACTCACAACTATGTTTTTCTTATAAAATTCCATACTACTCGTAGAAGCGCGTTTTTAAGTTTTATAAAGAACTAGCTGATGCCCGCGACTTCGTACGCGTGGATCGAGGTTTTGTGGTTCCCGCGGGAACTCTTTAATTTTCCGGGATAAAAAGTTGCCCATGTGCTATTCCAGACTATAATCTATCTCTGTGCCAAATTTCATCCAGATCCGTTCAGCTGTTGGGGCGTGATTGAGTAACAAACATCCATACCGACATCCATACATCCAAACTTTCGCATTTATAATATTAGTAAGATTGCTGATTTAATTTGATTGAGTTGTCATATTCCCTATTAGCCAATATTTTTGGTAGGAAGTTGGCCATATAATTTCACATTATAATGTTTCGTCTGGGTTCCCATTTAGGGACATCTACACTTAAATGGACTTTTAACAAGGCCGTAAATTTAATACGTATAATATTTTCGTCATGTTAATCCGTAATTTATCGCCATACATTGAGTTCACATAATTTATAATATACTGTTGGATTACCTACAGTATATTATATTTTTTTACATAATACATATTGTATGTTGAGTATCCTATTTTGAGTTGTCTTCAAATTATTAATCACTTCACTTCAAATTTAAAAGAAGACTGATGAAGGATAGAACTGCCGGGTATTTTAACAGTGTGATTCTACTGGTAAATGTTTATCTCGGTGGACAAGCAAACAATATGTTCCCAGTGTTTTCTGCCCATCCAAGTTAGAGCGCACTCGAGATGGAAATGTTCGTTTCGTCCACACGATTTTGGTGGAATCGTAATATTTTTCAGAAGGGCACATACCTACCTTGTTTATGTCACCGTAAATTTGTAAAAACCGTTAGATTATAGTATATCTCGCGAGATTGTAAACTGTCAAAAGATAACAATTAACCGCATTATTTTTCGGTAGATTGTAATCTGTGAGGTATATTAACCCGATAAAACCTAAGTGCCTGCGGCCGGGCACTGCCTGATTATTTATGTCGAACCCTAACCTAGCCTACAAGAAAGAGACGTAAATATAATGAATATTTCAAAAATTTACACTCAGAAAATTGAACGGTTCACAATATTTCGACAGTTTACATCGAAATAAAACGCGTTAGATTACAACCTAACGGTTTTTACAATTTTACGGTGACATATATATTTAATTTAATTTAAGAAGTTGTATTATGTATCCTCAATCCTTTTAGTAAATGGAGCAGCGTATCCGGGGGAACTCCTAGCCCTGATGGGGTCATCTGGTGCTGGGAAGACCACCCTCCTTAACACGTTGACGTTCAGAACGCCTAGCGGGGTCATGTCCTGTGGTACCAGAGCGTTGAACGGCCAGCCTGCCACCCCTGAGATGATGGCTGCACTGTCGGCCTATGTCCAACAACAGGACCTGTTTATTGGTACACTCACAGTACGGGAGCATTTAGTATTCCAGGTAAGATCCACCACGAGATTTATTAGTTTATTTTTAAGGTGACGTTCAAATACTTGATGGAAAAATTTTGTCTAAATTAGAAGCGTGCTTTTAAAAGAGTTTAAACTTAATTGGCTTTGCGAATAGATGGCATCGAGACATTGCCGTAGCTGCCCACCATTTGTAATCATCATAGCATCATTACTACCTCAACCGATTGTTGGTCCACTAGATAAATTACCAGACAAATACCACTAAACAGATAAAAGACTACTTCCTTTTATCTGTTTAGTGGTTTTTGTCTGGGAAATATAAAAAAATATAAAAGAAATATAAAATTCTTGACATTCTGTTTTCCGTTTTTTGACCTCTGAAGTCTATTGTAAACAAACACGTAATAGTTTATAGCTGTATTACGAGTATAAGCTTGCCTTAGATTTTATCTTGATACAATTCAATTTATATTAGACTTAATTAATAATAAAATTCTGTCTAGACAGTTATGGAACTTATTTCTTGATTTGTTTTTTTTTTTAGTTATTGAATGGAGGAGGAACTTAGGAGCTTTTAAGATCGTTATTTATTATCATAGGTATATATATTTTTCGAACTTGTAAATTAAGATTCAGACTTATATAAGTCCTAACTCCTAGGCTCTGTACATATTATGTGAGTCGGTCGAATCTTGTATAAAATATAGATCGTGTGTATATTTGGATTTGGGGGCTAAGTGCTAACCACCATATTTTACAAAACCGTTGCAAAAATGATGGTAGGGAAAGATTTGAATGATGACGTCACAAGATTGCTTAGGAAAACAATATCATAACAAGCTTACTTTATGGACGTCATGATACAATTGTCGAAAAATCATTAAAAAATACTGCTTTCAGTGTTGGTAGAAAGCCCCCTGAAATTGAAATAGAGTTGGGGGAGTAATATAAACCCGGTAATGCATTTAAATATTTTTTACAGGCCTTAGTGCGTATGGACCGACACATACCGTACGCTCAGCGAATGCGACGAGTTCAGGAGGTCATTTCTGAAGTAAGTAACATTACCTATTTTTCAGGTTTTCACCCTGGCCCAACGCCCTCGGCAACACACTTGGCCAATATTGACATAACTATTCTAATTGCCAACGTTGGCCTACTGCCGTGGGTTTTCATCACCTGAAAGTATAAAGGATCATTGGTCAAATTTGCAAGTTACATCTTTTCACGTTGGCCAGCACGTCATACTTAAAGTATATTTTCTAAGTACCTACCTTAAATATTATCATTAATCTTGTGGTATCAGCTATGGTATCTAAACTTTAAAAGTTTAGATAAGCTTTAAAGTCTTAAATGTCTAAATACAATAACGCACACTGATGTTTACTAGACATCTGAGCACGACGAGCTCATTTATTGTCCTTGCCACTTCTATTACCAATTTCGAATTCCGTGGAAGTAGGATTAAGGGACTGTAACCGGAGCGGCAAGACGGTCTAATCCGATTGTGTGGTATACTAGTCGCAAATAGAGCAGACTAGCCGCAATGAAATAGAGCGTGCTAGCTGGACGTGTTTTGTTTTATTTGTGTCTAGCTAGACAGGTATTAGGTAGGTATATTTATGTCTGCGTAACTGACCCTGAACTAGACGACGCCGCCGCGCTCCTAACTTATGGAACAGTAATGAAATCGCTTAATACATGTTACAAGCGATGAGTTAAGACTGTTGAGGTGTGTCCAAACATAAAGCGGCAGCCGGCAATCGCGCGCGGCTGCCGCGCTGTTTCTGGACGTCTGCCGCATACATTATATTTTATTATTTATTTTATTCGGTATTTTTTATATATATGTATATAGCAAGCAAACGAGCAGGCGGGTCACCTGATGTTAAGTGATTACCGCCGCCCATGAACATTTATTTGCAGCACCAGAGGAACCGTCAATGCTTTGCCGGCTTTTGAGAAATTTGTTTAATTGCGCCCTTTAAAGAGCCCCATATTATAATTATGGAACAAGCTTCCATCTTCTGTGGGAACACAGAAGATGGGAGCTTGTTCCATAATTTGCAGGTACGTGGCAGAAATGGTATGGTGGAAATGGTGGTAGTCCTCAGTTTATTACTCGTAAGTCGTACTAGAACGCGGCAGAATTGTGTCCTGCACACGCCACGCGTTGCTGCATGCCGTTCTATGTTTGGACACAACTTGAGATTTAAGCTATGATTTGGAAATATAAACATTTAGAAAACATGTTTTTGTATTTCGATAGGCAGCAAAATATTTAGTTACTGTGTTCAAAAAAAATGAAATAGCGCACCGATTACGCGCTTCTACGAGAAATAACTGCTATTTGTTTACCTAAAAAAAAATATTGTCTTTATGATACCGTATTAAATTATAACCTCAATTTTGTTAAATTAAACAAATAACCTCTATTGACGCACAAGAAGTATACAATGTTACCCAGTTTGAACAAATTAATTTAAAGATTATGTAAGTAGGTACCCAGGCGTGGTTTAAATCCGTTATTCTTTTTACAGTAGGTAAATATTTTTATTTTAGTGCTAAGTAAAACAATTGATTTCTAGCTGGCCCTATCCAAATGCCAAAACACAGTGATCGGGATCCCGGGTCGCTTGAAAGGCATATCAGGAGGGGAGATGAAGAGGCTATCCTTCGCGAGCGAGGTCCTCACAGACCCTCCGCTCATGTTCTGCGACGAACCTACCTCTGGCTTGGACTCGTTCATGGCACAGAATGTCATCCAGGTGAGTGACTTAAAAATATGTTTCTTCCATCCAGGGTGTATCCAGGTGAGTGACCTAAAAAATATGTTTATTCGTGTCTCGAAAGTTGAAGAGTACGCAAACCGTCCTGTGCCCGATTTCTTTCGGTCATTCGGTCATGTTATAGCCTATAGGGCAGATGACGAATGGCCCTATGGAGTTTGGCTGCCGCTGTGGGAAGTACTTAAAATAGCTCCATTTAGGTATTCTAATTGCTCGAATTCTATTATTTCGATATAAGTCAGCCAGTCAGTCAGTCAGTGTAGCGAGTTAAACTCTTTGGGGGTATGGCAGTTATATTAAAGCCATAGTCTATATATATAAAAATGAAACCCGTTTTCCTTGGTCACGGCATCACGCGTGAATGGCTGGACCGATTTCACTAATTCTTTTTTTGTTGTATTTGTTATTATTAGGAGAAGGTTCTTACGGAAAAAAATATTAAGAAAATCTCTCAGAAATATTGAAAAATATACATTTCATTTTGCATACTAAGGCGGTACGAAGTTCGCCGGGTCAGCTAGTCAAATATAAAAAAGCATCCAATTTTCTTTTGACCCTGTGTAACATCAGGAAAGTAAAAAGATACATATTATACAATAATATATAGTAACGTAATATATTTTAAATTCAATATATTTTTTCAATATTATATTATTTTAATATATTGAGGTGGTGTCGACGAGGATTTAACGATTTGCGATTTTAGTTTTTAATTTACATTTAAGTTTTTTTTAAATTTCAGTTTTAATAACTTTTATTTGAGAATTTAATTTATTTAGAAATTAGAAATTATTGTTTAATCTAATAATCTAATAAATGAAATTATATTTTGTTTAATTCAATTTCTACCAGGTGCTAAGTGGATTAGCTAAAAAGGGCAAGACAGTGGTATGCACGATACATCAGCCCTCGTCCGAGCTGTACGCCATGTTTGACAAACTGCTGATCATGGCCGACGGCCGAGTCGCCTTCCTAGGCTCCCCGGACCAGGCTACGGAATTCTTTAAAGAGTAAGTTCTGTAACATTTAAATATAAAATTATTATATGATTTGGATACAAAAAAATAAATCATCATCATCATCATCATCAACCGACAGACGTCCACTGCTGGACATAGGCCTCTTGCAAGGATTTCCACACGCCACGGTCTTGCGCCGCCTGGAACCAGCGACTCCCTGCAACTCGCCTGATGTCGTCCGTCCAGCGACTAGGGGGTCTGCCAACGCTGCGCTTCCCAGTGCGAGGTCGCCATTCCAGCACTTTGGGACCCAACGTCTGTCGGTTCTTCTAACTATGTGCCCCGCCCATTGCCACTTCAGCTTCGCAACACGTTGAGCAATGTCGGTTACTTTCGTTCTTCTGCGAATCTCCTCATTCCTGATTTGATCGCGCAAAGAAACCCCGAGCATCGCTCTCTCCATCGCCCGCTGAGTGACCTTGAGCTTTCTTATGAGGCCCATAGTTAGCGACCAACGCATCCATAAAAAATAAATAAATAAATGAAAAATGAAGAAAAAACTATTACTAAATAAATAAACAAAAAAAATACACGCCGTCCAAGTGATTGGACATGGTGCCCAAAATACTGTCGCTATTACCTCGTTGAATGGCAAGGCTAAGCCGTTGGGCTAAATAAGCGCCAGCTTTGGTCACCAGAGGCGTGGATCAGTTTTTACAGCACATATTATTTTGTATTGTAACTGTTACATACAATATTATTATATCATTAGTATTTTGTAACATCATTAGGTAAGGTACCATCAACGCGATTGATAGAGCTTGATTCGATTTGTACATTCTAAAGTAAAATTTTTCGATAGCAGAAATTAGTACAAGTCAATTCTTCCTTAGACTTGGGGCAGCATGTCCTGCAAATTACAACCCAGCAGACCACTACATTCAACTCCTGGCTGGCATACCAGGTCGGGAAGAAACGACTCGATACACAATTGATACCGTCTGCACAGCTTTCGCCAAATCTGAACTAGGGTGTAAAATTGCTGCTGAGGCTGAAAATGCCCTATATCATGAGGTGAGTTGTATTTATTTCTTTTGAAAACAACGAATATGTCTAATTGTCTTTTTTCTCGAAGTTATACAGTTGTATAGATTCTGTCGAATTGTACCTACCACCAAAGAGTATATAATCACTACGTTCTACCTACCACTGAGTAAGGAAATATTCGGTTATCTATGTATTTATTGTACGCATGTTTCAGCCCACCAGTCGTTGACCCCACGCAGGGCAAACGATATGAATATTATATATTTTTTTCCAAAATTTTCTTTTTTTTCTTCGTTTTGAAAGTTTTAAAATTTATCACTTGATTTCAGCGTAAAATTTCATCCGGTTGGGCGGACTCTGCCTGGTCGAACGCAGTCGCGATGCGATCCCGTCGGTCGCCCTACAAAGCCTCCTGGTGTGCGCAGTTCCGAGCTGTGCTGTGGAGATCATGGCTATCTGTTACGAAAGAACCTATGCTTATCAAAGTCCGCTTCTTGCAAACTATTGTAAGTATATTTTTGTTTCTCTTCTTTTATTGCCCTTCTAGTTACTTCTTATAACCGTTCTTCTTTTATTTTGTTCAAGGCTTGAAAAGTTTTCTTGTTTTCTTGTTCTATCGTTCAAGGATTGTTTTTTCCTGTTTTCTTATTGTTTTAACGTTCTATATAGATGCTAACTAAGAAAAACTATTTCGTTAGCTATGTTCAGTTACGTTGTGTTTTCCTTTGCAATGTAGTGTACATATATGATACACTTTATATTATGTTTCACTGTTTTATTAAAATGGCTACGTGATTTTCATAATTACTTATTTCAGATGGTATCACTTCTTATCGGTATAATTTACTTCGGGCAAAATTTGGATCAAGACGGCGTGATGAACATCAACGGAGCCATCTTCATGTTCCTCACTAACATGACGTTCCAGAACATCTTTGCTGTTATCAATGTAAGTTTTTAGATTAAATATTAAGTATTTAAGTGTTTCAGGTGATAATGTGGAGATTCCTAACTAGCTCGCATATGAAACAATTATTAATAAGGAGAAGATGTGATGCTTGCAAGTGGCTGAACGATGGTAACTGGTCGTGGCTGAAGTTAACCACAAGATTTTTAAAGATTACCAAATAAATAATTTAGAAAACTGATTTTCAAAAAGAGTTCAGGTATCTAGTTTTTGGCCGGTCAGCCCAATTAACTGCGTCATGGAGTCGCCATTCGTATATTACTTTAAGCCAGTATGTTTACTAGGTATTCTGCTTTCTCTTTGGGTCCTATTCCTCATTACTTAGGGTCGTGACCCCTTTCCATTGATCACATAATGGTAGGAGTTTTCTTGGGACAATAATGATGCGGTGGGTTCCCACGTCCTTCCGCATACGACTCGACTAAGAGTATTAAGACTCTTAGGTTTTGTAACGATTATTATCAGATGTTAGTGATAATTTAACCGGGATCGACGGCTCAACGTGCTCTCCGAGGTAACGAAAAGGCCAAATTTGAACCTACCAATTCGGTCATCCATCCAGTTACCAACTCAGGTCAACGTTGCTTAACAATCGCCATCGACTGATATGCGTTGTCACAACTGATCCACTCATCCCTCTAAATTTTTCTCTCGTATGTTTATTTACCAGGTATTCTGCTCAGAGCTGCCTATATTCATTCGCGAGCACCATTCAGGGATGTACCGCGCAGATGTGTATTTCCTCTCGAAGACGCTCGCCGAGGCGCCTGTGTTCGCGACCATACCACTCGTCTTCACCACCATTGCTTACTTCATGATTGGACTCAACCCATCTCCCGAGAGATTCTTCATTGCTTCGGGCTTGGCCGCTCTTATTACTAACGTTGCTACTTCGTTTGGTAAGTTTATTTTACTTTTTATTATATCTACTTGTATTGTATGCATAATTTTGTACCGATGTGTTAAGATGCAATAAAGACTTATACTACTACTACTACTACTACTTCTTCTACTTGATGTTCAATATTATCATCTCAGATTTATGTTTCTATATGTCACCTACAACAGCTATTTTGATAACAATCAGTATCGAAATTACTGTATACTGTTGTATTCACAATGCTTGTGGTTTTTTTAAAATGATCGCATCTAATATCTTTGAAATGCATGTTTAGACGATAATAATAGGTGAAATCAAATATTTTTTATGAACTTTGAATGTACATTGTAACATGTAGGTAATATGTCTAAGGATTTATATTTTATGTCTTTATCATTCACAAATCCTAAATTTATGGACCTTAATAATTTACTCAGTAATAATCTCCAAGTTATTGATCGTTAAAACCTGGCCTTTGAACACTCCAATAGTTAATAAACCTTCGTAACGATTCACAATTCCATAACAGAGTACGTTATGCTCGTGTTAATGTTTTATTAATTATATCTATTCAAGAACCCACGAAGAACCGGTATTTCAATAATGTTGAAATACTTGAATGAGAATAAAACATAGGCTTATTCGATAATCAAAATATACACAACATGTTTAATGATAAGTGTATTATTAAAAAGGATAAGAAGGACGAATCGAATCATAAAAGTCAACCCATAGAATTAAGAGTTTGGTATTGTTTGTCTTCCTCATTTTTGTACAATATTTAGGTTGAAATTAGCCCAAATAACGATAATCACCGAACAATACCTACCACAAAACAAATTATCTACTACCGAATACCATTCTTTGACTGACTATAAAAATATATTTATTTTTAAAAACTTCCAAAATAACTTACCATATAACAAGAAATAAATTTATACAATCACATAAAGATCTAAACAGGCATTTAGAATATATTTTAGAAGGCGAAGGGCTCTGCCGTAATTTATTACGAAATTCTGACTAAATAAGGTCAATGTCATTGAGTTAAACACTGTAGAGATGTTAATCCACGGTGTAGAATGTAGATCTCACGTATAAGCCGTGGAAAAGCGCATATTTTCTCTATTTGACCGTAATATCAAAGTCGATTCGATTTAGAAAGGCTAGATTTTGCGATGTAGGTTATCTCATTAACTCCTAGGACCTCTAAGACCTCTAGTAAGAAATGGTTTTCAGAAATTCCAAAGGGATTTTATTATGAAGCCTTTATTCACGTGGACCTGGATGATTTATCAATAGAGTACCTACTTTGACTTTGCCCAAACTAAAGCCAGAGTTAAAACGACACATCTACCTCAAAAAGTCTAGCCTCGTTTCCTCTCTCCTAAATTGCATTACATAGACTTATTAGTTATAATAAACGTAATATAATGTCTCTCTTTTACTCTTGTTATATAATACTTATTATTACTGTCTTGTATTATATTACTAACTGCATAAGATTAAATGAGTTCGGAGCTTGAAAACGCGTTTTTCTCCGGTTTGAGGCCGCCGTTTCATATCCGCCTCTAGTATAAGGCACCTCTCTCTAGTCAAAGTTGTACACACACGTGGTATCAAATGTTGGGGACCGCAGTTTGTGGCAAAACAGTATATACGAGTAGTTTGTGGGTTATTCAGATATGTCGGTTACGATGGAATGTCTGATGAAAATGAGCCTTGTAAACTAATACAGACTTAGGTTATAGGTACTAATGATTGATGTGTGTTGCGGATTTAGATCTGGGTCAATTGGTAACTGTAACTGTATCACTTGCAAGTTTCATTAGGGCGAGTACACACGAGCAACTTATTTTCTCCGCAATATTTAGCTATGCAGCTCACTTTAAACCTATGAAATGTTGTACCCGTAACCCGTAACGTGCGCGCACCTACAGTCTGATCTTTGCATTTGTGTGAGTCAGTGTAAAATAAAGTACCTTCTAAGAGTAGAAACAAACTACAAACCAAGTTAAAAGTGCACACTCACTCGATTAATCCAAAGCTCGGCTTACACCTCGCGGACTACCTACTTTATAGCACCATTATGAATTATGGACAGCTTAATAAAACAATTGGGCTGATTCTCTAGTGCACAATCTCTAAACTAAACTAAAATTAGAGCATTACAATTAATATTGCTAACCCTTTCATATTACTTCCTAAGGAAAGGGACAGAACTAGATTTAAAGCTGCGATTTTAGTTTTGTTTAGAGATTGTGTTATACAGAATCAGTCCCAATATGTTAGAGGCGAATCCGTTCCAAAACTCGTGTGCGCACTCCCTTAACCTTAAATAAAGCCAGTATACTATTTTACCATATTTTACTGTCCTAGCAATTGGCAATTAACATAAGGAAATATAATAATACATTTAACACAAGTATGTACAGTTAATGCATATTATTACATCTATACAGATATTTATTATATATCCAACTCTGGCGCAATATTACGCAAGTCGCTGCAATTTTAATGCCAATGGCAATATAAGCCATTCATTTTCTTACAGTCATCAACCATATATATCAGTATTAACGTGGTATCAGTACCTTCGCATGCCGTTATAAATTAAGCAATTATATTTACCGTTTAATGTTAATTTTAGTAATTTATTGGACAGGTATATGACTAAGGGACTGTGAAAAATAAATGTTTACCTATATGCATCGAAATGGAAAGTTAATCCATTTTTCCATTAAACTTTCTATAGCGCCCTAGTTTTCTAGTATTTTTGGTTTTACCTGTAAACTATTTACTTAATTTTTAATTAAGGCGCATGGTGTTTTAACCTTAAATAGGTAGGTATAATACAATAGGTACCGTAGAAACTAAAACAATAAAATATAATGTAGGTATTGTTAAGTGTTTTAAGAATAACTTGCTATATTTAAGTTATAACTATTTTTCCTAAACGGATGGACGGATAAAATGTAGTTTGCATTGAGTTAATAACTTAACATTTAAATTTTCATTATTTCCATAAAAATGTATAGTTGAGGAAATACTACTTGTACCTAATTAGAATGATTAAAGTAGGTACATATTTAAAATAGGAAGCCTTAATTAACAGACTATGAAAATGCGTGAGGATTTTTATAAGTCCTAGCAGTTTCGACGGAATATAATATAATATAATAGCCCATATTATATATACCTAAAAGGTTTAATAAGCTCACTTTGTTCAATGATCTTTGATGTGTCTAATTTCATACAAGTCTTTGATTCATAAAATTTTAAAGTAAGTACTTTTTCTCCGAACTATAAAGATAATGTAACCACAATAACCATTCACTAAAATTAAAGAATGGGTGTCTTTTAAATTATTACTATCAATATAATATTTTGGTTGTCAAATTCAATGTTTGAGTATATTTTACAACGGTTCCCACTTACACAATTATGATTATTTAGTATTACTTTAATGCTTTAATGACTTCCTCGGATTTTGATAATGTTAATCGATTTCTTGTTTAATAACGATTCGACAAACCGCAGTCGTTTATACTACATAATGTGATGCAATATTGCGCTTCCATCTCCACCACTACAGCCAATTAACGTCCCACTGCTGGGCACAGGCCTCAACTCTCATAGGAGAGAATAAGAGCTTAAACCCACCACGCTGCTCCAAATTGGCGGGCTTTACATTAATATTGCGTTTGCTTAGTTAAAAAAATAAAAGTACTTTCATAATATTGGACTTAAATTAAAAATATCCTTAAAAATTAAAAATATCGTGTTGGAATTTCGTGAAAAGCTTTTATATGTCGATCGCACATTACGGACGATCCGCACACCCAGCAATAGTCGCACGCGCCGAACGTAACTTAGAAGCTTTGTATCATCAAAATCAACAATGGCTTAGTTCGTCTAGTAGGTTTCCGTGAAACTCTATACTCTACGTCTGATACATCATACTAATATTATAAATGCGAAAGTGTGTTTGTTTGTTAGTTTGTCCTTCGATCACGCCGCAACGGAGCAACCGATAGACGTGATTTTCGGCATGGGTATAGTTGAGGACCTGGAGAGTGACATAGGCTAGACTTAGTCCACGCGGACGAAGTCGCGGGCATCAGCTAGTAGAAATATAAAATCAGCACGTCTGTCTGGCCATAGTAAAGTATGAAAAGTAAAAAAATTACTTACCACAAGTCACGTTCACTAAGCTCGCGTCTTCAGTAGGCTGTTGATCTATGAAGATTATATTACTTACTAGCTGATGCCCGCGACTTCGTACGCGTGGATCGAGGTTTTGTGGTTCCCGCGGGAACTCTTTAATTTTCCGGGATAAAAAGTAGCCTATGTGCTATTCCAGACTATAATCTATCTCTGTGCCAAATTTCATCCAGATCCGTTCAGCTGTTGGGGCGTGATTGAGTAACAAATATCCATCCATACATCCAGACATCCATACATCCAAACTTTCGCATTTATAATATTAGTAAGAAAGTAAGATAAGATACTAGCTGATGCCCGCGACTTCGGACGCGTGGATCGAGGTTTTGTGGTTCCCGCGGGAACTCTTTAATTTTCCGGGATAAAAAGTAGCCTATGTGCTATTCCAGACTATAATCTATCTCTGTGCCAAATTTCATCCAGATCCGTTCAGCTGTTGGGGCGTGATTGAGTAACAAACATCCATCCATACATCCAGACATCCATACATCCAAACTTTCGCATTTATAATATTAGTAAGAAGTAAGATAAGATAAGATAAGATTTTATTTTTTATTTTGTTATACTACGAAACAGAAACATTATAATATATTATCTATTTCTAAAATCTAGATCATCACTTACCATCAGGTGAGATCGCAGTCAAGGGCTAGCTTGTAGTGGATTAAAAAAAAATCTAGATCTGTATACTAATTCTGCTCCGTTTCCTTGGTTGATTCGTAGTCCGCAGTTTTGTAATTTACATTCATTCTATAATTCTGTATGTAGTAAAAAACTTAATTGACTGTTTGTTTGTCTTCCAGGCTATCTGATATCATGCGCAAGCAGCAGCGTAAGCATGGCCGCGTCGGTTGGACCGCCGATCATCATTCCCTTCATGCTGTTCGGAGGATTCTTCCTCAACTCGGGGTAAGACAAGTCACAAATAAGATGCTCAAATAATTTAATCATTATTTTGGTTTTGAAAACCTGGGGTCGTAGGGCGAAGATCCTAGATCCCTTTATAAGGATCTCTCTTCTCGTCTCAGAGAGTCCACACGTGACCGGAGGGCTGACTGGAGTTACCTCGGCCAACATATAAGACATAAGTTTGGCTATTCAGCGGGGTAACGCAACGTTTTGAGCACATTGCCTCAATGCATCTTGAATTATTTTGTTTAGATCAAAGTATCTATGAGTAAGATAGAGCTCTATTTCTTTTGTTCTTATTCGTTTAAAAATATCCTTACCGGAAGTTACTACCCGAAACTATTGGTTATTTCGGAATAATTGCATAATATGCACAAGTCACATCCGAAACTCAAAAGATGATCTTAATTCATCCATATTCATTTTCGACATGGATAAATTTGTATGACTTGGTTGCCTCCTACAATCAACTACCTAGTTGTAGTTAGGTCTTACTTCCTAAGTGTAGGCGTTGAAATAATACACTCGATGATAACTAACACGATGATATATTTATAATGATAGCTACATATTGTATAATTACACTGTACAGGAATATGGTAAAAGAAAGGTGGGTCTGGCAGTGCCGCCAGAGGTCCACGCTTGTTCGCGTATCTCGAGTGAATGCGTCACTGGTCACTCGACGCTGCTTTCTCCCAATGAGCGATTTGATATTCGAATTTGAATACGGAGCTCGCAGACGTAGGCACTGGCCGGTGCAAATCAAAGAGGCCAGCTCAGCGGAGCACCACAAATTAAGAGTTTTCTGCAAGTCTGGATTCTCATTTAAAATGACCTCGAGGCACAAGATCAAGATCTGCATTGTTAGTTTATGAATTCAATCAGTTTCAGTGTTCTGTTTTCTGGTCACCTATAAATAAATTACGAACACGTACATTAAATACGTTAATTCAGTTGATAACGTCAAAGCTTTTTATTATTCTAGATCAGTCCCACCGTACCTGGGCTGGATATCGTACCTGTCGTGGTTCCGATACGGCAACGAAGCCTTGCTGATCAACCAGTGGTCCGGCGTGGAGAGCATCGCTTGTACCAGGGAGAACTTCACCTGCCCGGCCAATGGGGATGTGGTGTTAACTACGCTTAGCTTTTCTGAGGTAGGTTAACGGTGATATTTTTTTTTTTTAAATATATAGGCTAGTGCTTGGCTGCAATCAGACTTGTATGCAAGAGGTGATATGGTTAACATTGTCGCCTCAACCAACGTACGTCCACTGCTACAGTATGACATACAGGTTTCTACAGACCATGGTTTTGTGCTGCATAATATCCAGTGGCCAGATTGATGGTTAGATAAACTGTCCAACGGATATTAAAATTTCCAGTGGTCAGATTCACTCGACATCAACTAAACAGTACAGTTACAGTTAGACCAACGGGAAAACATATTTCTTTGGTCAGATTAGTCTAACTCTTCCACCAAACTGACCACTGGGAAACACTGTCCCAAAACTCTTCTTTAAGACCCCAATGCTCATCGGTTCGGTAATTCGCCCTGACTCCTGCCCATTATACGTTTTTGTTTTTTACGCAGATAGCATGGATTTCTCCATCACTCCCCTAATGACTCTGGGTTTTCTCATCAGACTAGATGATTAGGTGCCTATTTATAATGTATTTTATTCTCATTTACAGAAAGACTTCACTATGGACGTGGTCAACATGATTCTGCTGTTCATCGGGTTCCGTCTGCTCGCCTACTTCGCCCTGCTGTGGCGCACGCGCCGCGGGAAGTAGCTGCTTCACTACTACTAGTGTACACAACACCTACCAAACAGTGTCGTGAACTCCAACCATGAAGACCCACCAACCAACATATCTGTCCCATTGGAGAAGTTTACCATTTTTTTTTTAAATTTAATATGAAAATTAAGACAAAATAAAACAAAAATATGAATGAATCATTAAAATATCTCAACAAATGAAAAAGTTATGGAACTTTAAAGTTGCGCTTGCAAGACGGGAGACGTCATAATTCCCTATCAAGAGACTTTATAAAGCCGAAAAAAGAAATAAATGGACTTAACGTGACTTAAATGAATTAAAAGCACTTAAAATAATTTGTGTGTGAAGATAATTTTGAAGTATTAAATCACGGCTAGGTATTAAAACTCACTATCAAAATTTCTCACTCGAGTAAGATACAGCAATCGGATAATTAAACTTTTAAATCATCATTTCTCAGTCATTTATTGATGGATTGTAAAAAAAACCACTGATTTATTAGTTTTAATCTATATTTTACTTCCGTTGTGTTAAATATGATATTCACAACGTCATGAAACTTCTCCATTTTTTATGCCTGTTTAGTTTTTGTTTTTATATTATTTTTAATAAAGTATACTAGCGACGCTGTCACCGGGTCAGATAAGTTTGTGCGACCATACTATATCGTCATCTCAACTGCCGATTACCGAACTTGAGTAACAAGGGTTACTACAGAACACTATTTTGGCCCACGCCCCACTGGCGTCCATTGGCTCTCAGCGACTCGCTGGAAATTATCAATGCACATGATCTTATCCTTTTCTCAAGATCACCATTCAACCACCGTGAGACCTCTAATAGGGATGATGCCTATGTCAAAAATAATTTATTTCTTACGGATTATTAAATAGAGGGGTCTTCTAAAAGACCTCAAATTCAAATTTTCGGTTAGTTTCAAGTTTGAAAACCATTTTAGAATAGAAGTGCGTTGAAATTTGATGACGTCATAACTATGTATTTGATACAAACTTCCATACTAGAAGCGCGTATTTTATTAAACGGTTTTATTTGGCCTTGTTTGTTTTTGTTTGGGCCAAATTAAGATAGTAATTTGAAATTTTACCCCTATCCTGCCGTCAGATTGATCTGATATTTGGTATGTTTGGTTTATACACCTTTAGTTCTGATGACAACACCATTAAAAATATATTCGATATCATTGTAAATCCAAGATGGCCGCCGCAATAAGTTGGCGGATTACATATTTTTTTCACAACTCCCTGAATATGGGTATCAAATGATAGGGCTTGACTAGTAGAATACAGTACACTATGAAAAAAATCCAAATCCAATATGGCCGCCAACAAAATGGCCCATTAGCCCATTACCGTAGACAGAGAAAGCCCGTTACATATTTTTTTTCACAACCCCCTCATCATGGGTAAGTATCAAATGAAAGGGTAGTAGTAGAACACTGAAATTTAGGCATCTAATCAAAACAAAGAACTTCGTCAACTTATAATCGTAAAATAAACTAAATAGAATGAAAAATAAAAACTAAAAATTGCAAAATAAAATAGGTATTTATTTTTAAAAGTTAAACGGATTTATAGTTAATAAAGATGAAAGATAATAATGTAGTAAAAACTAAAAAATAATTAGGTAGGTCCTAGGTACCAGTCATCACACCACTCTCAGTCTCCTCATCAATCTAGGGCCTTGATCAGACTCAAAAATAAAATCGTGGGGCGCGTGAAATTTTTATCAACAGTCAACCGCTCATAATATCATTATTAATTAAATGCTATGATAAAATTAAAGAGTTCCCGCGGGAATTTAAAAAACCTTAAACTTTGAAGTCGCGAGCATCAACTAGTAATAATTAATAGTTCGTTAATGTTGCTCAATGCACGGAAAACATTAACTTTCATTGGTATACTGTATTCTATTTTGTTAAAAATATGAATATAATGTATGATGAACCTCCGTTATACGTAACTATTATTGTAAGAAAATAAAGTTGTTTGTAAAATAAAGTTGCAGAAAAATTATAAATGTGTTTCTTTATTTTTATGAAAATCCATTTAACAGAAACTTCATTCACACTAGATTTTGTACAGCGAAGACGTTGGCATAGGCCGTATTTGAACATAGGACGCCGCGACCAAGGATCGAACTCCCAACCACCCGAATAGGAGATGGAATGATTAACCATTAGGCTACCCTGTTTCCACTAGGCTATCACCGATTCATCGTCAACCGATAAACGTCCACAGCTGGATATAGGTCTCTTGCAAGTGCCTACTTAGACATGCCGCGGCCTTGCACCGCCTGGACCCAGCTGCTCCCTGCGACTGGTTTGATAGGTATCGTCTGTCCAACTTGAGGTCACGTGGTGGGTCTGCCACCACCAGGGCTTCCCAGTGTGGGGTGGCGTCAATATTTTTGGATACTAGGTTTTATCTAACCTATAATATACCCATTCCCACTTCAGCTTCGCAACACGTCGAACGGAATGGAATGGATGAATGGAATTAATGGAACTTCCATTAATGTGATGTGAGGCCCATAGTATGGAGGGTAGAGGTAAGGAGAATCAACTCTGTTTATAAAAAGTGTCCGTCGAAATGCATTAAACTGGGGGCGCCACATTAGCATCAGGGTAAATTTAAAAGGAAGCGCCAAATATTATTAGAGTAGGTTTGAGAAATAAACAAGGAAAGAAAACATTCATCATTAGGTATTTTGTACAACATAAGTTGCTGAAATTTTATTAAATAACTACTTTAGTGGGCAATTAAATTAAATTTTTTAACTCGGTATACTTCACTTCATCAACAATTGTTACATTCATACCATTACCTTTGCCTACACCAGCGCCACTATGGAAGGTTTTTGAACTGTTATTTATAGCAACCACTGGACAGTTTTTCAACTTTTCGCAATGTTACGGCGACTCCTTCACTGTCAAAGCTGTGATTCTCTGGAATGCGCTACCGCATGGCTACCGCGGGATATCCGACACTCAGCTGTGTCGGTGTCAACTTTTAAAGGTCGTCTTAAAAAATTCTATTTATCGCTATAATCTTACTAATATTATAAATGCGAAAGTTTGGATGTATGGATGTCGGTATGGATGTATGGATGGATGTTTGTTACTCAATCACGCCCCAACGGCTGAACAGATCTGGATGAAATTTGGCACAGAGATAGATTATAGTCTGGAATAACACATAGGCTACTTTTTATCCCGGAAAATTAAAGAGTTCCCGCGGGAACCACAAAACCTCGATCCACGCGTACGAAGTCGCGGGCATTAGCTAGTAAATAGTATAAATATCTATGTAAAGTTTATGTTATGTGTATGTAAGTTTATGATATCATATTTATTAAATGAGTATAATAATATATTATGTTTATTTTATTTTTAGAGTTATAGTAAAATCGTATGTAACTATATTATGTACCTACTGTTATGTAAGTTTATTATATTGTAATAGTTAAGTAGTAGATTGCTAAAAAAATTCTTTTAGAAATGTACACGTGTCATCATGCAACTAATATATCTATCTTCTATCTATCTATAATAAATAAAAATGAAACCCGTTTTCCTTGGTCACGGCATCACGCGTGAATGGCTGGACCGATTTCACTAATTATTTTTTTGTTGTATTTGTTATTATTAGGAGAAGGTTCTTACGGAAAAAAATATTAAGAAAATCTCTCAGAAATATTGAAAAATATACATTTAATTTTGCATACTAAGGCGGTACGAAGTTCGCCGGGTCAGCTAGTCTCTCATAAAAAGGTTGCCTAGAAGAGATCACTCATAGTGATAAGGCCGCCTTTACACCGTAACAAGTTGTAAATTCTGTCACGATTCGTTTTACCTCTGTTTTTTTATTTGTTTGCGTGTAATAAAGTGTTTTTACTTACTTTTTACTTATTTTTCTTCCTTATGACATGACACTCCTTAAATCTCTACCCTCCATAGCCTATAGTTATCGATAATGTTATACTTACATATTATTTAGTCTTGGATGCCTATCGGCACCACCTACAACTGAGTTATTGGTCGAAGATTGGTTTCAGGCACTGCGCACTGGCACTGGGGAATACGGACCAGAACGTTGGTGTAAACTGTAAATGGTACTTCCATACTAATATTATTATAAATGCGAATGTATCTGTCTGTCTGATTGCTACGTTTTCACTGTTCAACCGATTTTACTGAAATTTGGTACAGGGATAGGTTGTTTCCCGGAGAAGGTCATATGCAACTTTTTATCCCGGAATTCCCGCGGGAATCAAAAATCTTGAAAATAATGCGAAAGTGTGTCTGTCTTTCTGTCTGTCTGTCTCATGTCTTTGGCTACGCTTTCATGGCCCATCTTTACAACCGATTTTGATTAAATTTGGTACAGAGGTGGATTTTATCCTGGGGAAGAACATAGGCTACTTTTTATCCCGGAAAATCTCCGGAGCTCCCGCGGAAATAACTAAAACTTAATCCTAGTTGACTGATACCATACTGATACAAATTATTCTATTCAGTGGAGTTATTGTAACTGCAGGTTGTACAAGTATAATATCATCACTACATAGTATGAAACAAAGTCGCTTCCCGCTGTCTGTTCCTATGTATGCTTAGATCTTTAAAACTACGCAACGGATTTTGATGCGTTTTTTTAAAATAGATAGAGTGATTCAATAGGAAGGTTTATATGTATAATACATGCATAATATAGTAGCGAAACATTGATAATTTTAAGAGGTTTCTAATGTGATATCATAAAAAACACATTAAAATAATGTACTACAGTATTGTACACCTTAAAAAGGTCTACAAAAAAGTCCACGATAGTATATTTATATCTCTTAGGGATAACCCACCATAACCATTTTTAACCTCTAATGAAAACATGTTTGTATTGTCTAATGACAAAAAAGCTGTGAACGTTGTATATAAAAGACATCTGTAGTATATAATATTTTAGTATCAGCATTGCACCCGTGCGAAGCCGGGACGGGTCGCTAGTTATGTAATAAACAGCCAAATAAACGCCACAAAACCTATCGACGTTTGACGTAATGCCCCACTTAACAGCCGCGTCACGGTGGTCGTTGGCTTGTTAGCGAGAGATGTTAGCGAAGCCCTGCAAGTACCATTCAATATGTTAGCCTGTAGCTGGATATTTATTGGTAGGTATACCTTTACCCTTAGACAGGCAGTAGATTCTGTGTACTTTACTTCACTGACCGGGCGAAGCGAAGGTATATCTGAGTCTACTTGGGTGGATTGGCACAAGGTCCGTCTGTCCATCCGTCCGTCTGTCAGAGCCTTATAACTTCTGAATTAATGAATTTAATTACTTCAAACTAACAAATGAATATGTAAATCGATGACCTAAAGCTAAAAATTGCATAAAAAGTTATAAAAATCCTTGAGGGGGTGCTCATAGAAGCAATTGGGAAGCAAATTTTTTTTTTCTTTACTTGTGTGGTATCCACGAATATGGCACGTGCCATTCAAATATACCTATACCTACTGCTCATTTCTCTAAACGACACAGTCAAGGTCGGTTTTAATGTGATTTTCCGAAATATCAAACAGCAACACGGGACGGAGACGGACTTCAACTTTTTTTGTAAAATATTTTGAAAAGGTCAGCCGCGAGTGGGTAAGTAGGTAAGGTTGCTAGGTAGAGTGAATTAAAAAATGAATCGCTATTTTCCTATTAAGAAATCAATTCACGAGCAGCAATCGTCCTCTCTTTGACTGCGATCGAACTAAGACTCATGAATGAAAGCGATGCATTAACACCCTTATTAATAAAAAATGCATACTTCAGTCTTCAAGCTTAATCGGAAACTAAACTCTGACTAGTTAATCCCAGAGTAACCATGCATTAACTTCGTCTTATGAATATTGCGAGCAAAAGCAGGCGGGTCACCTGATTATAAGCGATTACCGCTGTCCTTGAACTGCCAATGCGTTGTCGGCTTCCACTACAAATTAGTCCTAGACTGCGATTGTTTGAGCTATTTTCTGAGACTAACATAACATTAACGACCGGTCGTCGCCCGTATTTATATTATTGGATAGACTAAGCAGGCGTTACTTTGCGGAAGTCCATGGTAATGAAGGAACTATGTAGAAGTTAATTTCGCTATAATCCGCGACAATAGGTAAATCGAATGGTACAGTGACTTTCGTAAGCGCTTTTCTGACTTTCGCAAGCGCTTTTTTATAAGTCTACTAGCTGATGCCCGCGACTTCGTCCGCGTAGAATAAGTTTTTTTGGATTCCTCCTCAATTTTCCGGGATAAAAAGAAGCCTATGTCACTCTCCAGGTCCTCAACTGTATCCGTGGCTCCGTTGCAGCGTGATTGAAGGACAAACCAACAAACCAACAAACAAACTGACTTTCGCATTTATATATTAATATTACTAATAGTATAGTATAATAGTATAACAGTATGATGCGAAGAATAGTGTGTATCCCGCACTTATAACCCGCGATATTCACCACACCTTAGACATCTTCCAAACTACTCTCGGATTACAGCGAATTAAACTTCTAGTTCCTTCATTCGTATTTTGACGACCTCCGTGGCGCAGTGTGTAGCGCTGTTGCCTTAACGTGCGGAGGTCCCGGGTTCGATCCCGGCAGGGTCAATTTGGGATTTTATAATTTCTGAAGTTTCCCTGGTCTGGCCTGGTGAAAGGCTTCGGCCGTGGCTAGTTACCACCCTATCGGCAAAGACGTGCCGCCAAGCGATTTAGTGTTCCGGTACGATGCCGTGTAGAAACCGAAGGGGTATGGGTTTAATATAACTGCCATGCCCCTAACAGGTTAGCCCGCTACCATCTTAGACTGCAACATCACTTACCATCAGGTTAGATCGTAGTTAAGGGCTAGCTTGTAGAGGATTAAAAAAAAATGGTCTCGCATGCTTATTCCATGACTGACAATATTATGTACGCATTTACAAACTTATAACGGCCTTAGTAAAATTTCAGTTTCAAGGATTTCAAAATCAAATCATTCGTTTATTTGCAAGAAACATTGACCCAATGGGCCTATAAAAAGGTCAGAAAGAGGCTCAAACATATTGTATTACTTAAGTAAATAACTACGACTAGGATAATTTATAGCTACGCACGTGCCATAAAACATAATGGGAATGTTAAAACAGGCTCTATTTAAATGTGTGTAACATTATTCTCGTTTTATTCAAACATGAATTCCGTTAAAAGGAATATTAACAACTGTTTATCAAAAATAATTAATTCATTATGGTTGATCAACGAGAAGAACAAGAAAATACAATTACATATTTAAAATCGCTTCCATCAAAACTATTATATACCACTACAGTCTACAGCCCATTAATGTCCCACTGCTGGGCACAGGAGAGAGGGTATTAGAGCTTAGACCTACCACGCTGCTCCAATGCGGATTGGCGGGGTTTAACGACAATTATCATGTAAGTGATAATAACCGGGACCGACGGATTAACGTGCTCTCCGAGGCACGGGGGTGACACACCGCCAACTTCCTAACTCCGGTACTGAGAATTTCTAGTCAGAAAAACCCAGTACTTTGTAACGTAGCAAGGAGGTTGGGGTTTACAACGTCCTTACTACGTACATGAGATAGGGATTTTATCAACTGACTGGGGGATCTCTAAAGTAAACACGGATTGTACACAAACAGGATGATCCTTTTATTCACTCAGTTCCACAACATTAGTACACAGACTTATTTACATGACTAAGCTTACAACCTATTATAACAACACGCGCGGGCGGCGGGACGTTTAATTAGACGCGGGGATGCGTACGCGGTTACCTACGGTAGATATGCGACGCGGATGGCGTCGCGGACGGAGGCGAGCGGGACGCGCGGGGGGGTACGCGGTTACCTACGGTAGGTATGTGACGCGGATAGCGTCGCGGACGGAGGAGGAGAGCGGGACGCGCGGGGGGTACGGTGCTCGAGGCTACCGGAGTCTTTCAGCCTCTTCACCCTGGTCGAGCAGCGAGAAATCACACCGACCGTCGTGGGCGAAGGCGCCGAGAGACTCCGGTAGCCTCGAGCACCGTACCCCCCGCGCGTCCCGCTCTCCTCCTCCGTCCGCGACGCTATCCGCGTCACATACCTACCGTAGGTAACCGCGTACCCCCCCGCGCGTCCCGCTCGCCTCCGTCCGCGACGCCATCCGCGTCGCATATCTATATCATGTTCCTGTTGGGGTCGGTGGATTTTCTTTCCGTTGGTATGTGGGTTTTCTCGTTGTCTCTTTGAACCGTTCTGCGTTTATTTTTTCATAGTCTCCTGCTAACTGAATTAGTTCTGCGGTTGTACTAAAATCTTTTCGTTTTATATAATATTGGTAGTTCGGCTTCATGTTATCGTAGATTCTTTCTAGCTGTTGTTCTGGGGTTAGTTTTCCGTATCTTCTCAATAAGGTTTGCATGTCGGTTAGGTACTGTATGAAGTTTTCCCGAAATTGCTGTCTCCTATTGATGATTGTTTCTAACAGGTTTTTCTCATAGTTTCTTGGGTAATAAAATAATTTGAAGTTATCTGTAAAGTCTTCCCAAGTTTTCCATCCTTGGCTATTATTTCTATACCATAACGATGCTTTTCCTGT
This sequence comes from Erebia aethiops, assembly GCA_923060345.2. Taxonomy (NCBI): domain Eukaryota; kingdom Metazoa; phylum Arthropoda; class Insecta; order Lepidoptera; family Nymphalidae; genus Erebia; species Erebia aethiops. Next base: position 15,927,844 of record OV281091.1, on the reverse strand, counting down.
TAGACATCTCGGTATTACATGAATAATTTTGTTTTTATCGACGTCTAAGGTTTCGGCGAGTTCTTCTATTCGCTCTAGGAATTCGACCGCGTCACCTGTCGTATCGAACTGTATTTTCCATCGGGAAATGGCTTTGTCGAATTCCTTTGTTTTGTTTTCGTTGGACATTGTATTATTTTGGATTGTTTTGTCTTCCTCTTTGATTATTAGGGCTAGTTGTTTGCGTAACTCGTCAACCGTACTTGTTGTCGCAACCTGTATATTTCTCTTTTCTAATTCTATGTTTAGTTCTTGTTTATTTAGGGTATAAATCCAAGCCGTGGGCATTGCCGTATGGGGTTGACTTATTTATTAATGCTTTTTTTTTTTTCTTTCCGCGGGTGCTGGGTTTATCTTATTACTTATACGGTTTTTGGTTTTTTTTTTTTTATTTATATTACACGGTTTATCTTTGAAGCTTATATATATTTATTACTTTTTTTTTTTGAAAAACTATGTCCCGTCTTTTGAATTTGATCCCTATGCGTTCCCCTCTGGTCTCCTTGTAAGGTCGTGTTTCGATTCGCGTTTTCCAGTTATAGTCTGTGTCCTTTAGAGTGTACTTTGTCTTTTGTTTTCAAAACGGGTCAGATATTTGCACTCGTAGTCGACGCGAGGGTAATCGCACCGACTTATATGCGAGAGCTTGTATCTGTTTTTGTTTTTCAACACCGCGGGTGTGTCCCTTAGTAATTGTGTTGTGTTTCTTTATTGAACGCGGATCGGATATTCACTCTCACAAGCGAGCAGCGAGGGTAATCACACCGCCTGTGAGGGTTTGTATCCGTACTTGTTTTGTATAAATACGATCTTTTATTTGTGTGAGTTACACGCGGTTCAGATATTCACTCTCACAAGCGAGCAGCGAGGGTAATCACACCGCCTGTGAGGGCTTGTATCCGTACTTGTTTTGTAAAAATACGATCTTTTGTTTGTGTAAGTTACACGCGGTTCAGATATTCACTCTCACGAGCGAGCAGCGAGGGTAATCACACCGCCTGTGAGGGTTTGTATCTGTGCTATTCCATGAAAATATCCGGGTGTAACAAAATTGTCAGGTTCCCTATGTCTTCGGTACGGATTTTTATTCCGACGGACGCGGCGCGAGTTTCTTTACGCGGCGCGGAACCCGGACGGTGGGTTATTTACGTGGGCGCCAATGTAACGTAGCAAGGAGGTTGGGGTTTACAACGTCCTTACTACGTACATGAGATAGGGATTTTATCAACTGACTGGGGGATCTCTAAAGTAAACACGGATTGTACACAAACAGGATGATCCTTTTATTCACTCAGTTCCACAACATTAGTACACAGACTTATTTACATGACTAAGCTTACAACCTATTATAACAACACGCGCGGGCGGCGGGACGTTTAATTAGACGCGGGGATGCGTACGCGGTTACCTACGGTAGATATGCGACGCGGATGGCGTCGCGGACGGAGGCGAGCGGGACGCGCGGGGGGGTACGCGGTTACCTACGGTAGGTATGTGACGCGGATAGCGTCGCGGACGGAGGAGGAGAGCGGGACGCGCGGGGGGTACGGTGCTCGAGGCTACCGGAGTCTTTCAGCCTCTTCACCCTGGTCGAGCAGCGAGAAATCACACCGACCGTCGTGGGCGAAGGCGCCGAGAGACTGACTGACTCGTGGCTGCCGCCGTATTTATAGTCTGGGGGGCGTGGCTTCCTCGGTGGCGTGATCGCTCGGCTGATGTCGCGGTGCTCGCTGATTGGCCGTTCGGGTCGTCGAGCCGGTGTCGTGTTCGGCCGTGGAATGTTCGAGAAGTTTCTGTACTGGCTGGGCGCGCGGCTTGTGACTTGTTCGTCACAACTTAATTATGGTGCGACCGGGATCTCGTCGGCTGCAGTCAAACATGCTAACCACTGGACCAAAGAAGCAGTTATTATGGCGAAACAATTTTTTTTTTTTTTTTTGTTTATTAGTAATCAACAGCGTTTTTACATATTTTTTTACAGTTATCTCTTAAAAAACTATAATAAGGCCAAAAAGATTACATAATTATTATACAATTATTAAAATAAATAGGTACATAAAGCTTAAAGTTAAAAGTTAAAAAAGTGCAAGTGCGCGCGCAAGTGTGTGTGTGTGTGTGTGTGTGTGTGTGTGTGCGCGGATGTGTATGTGTGTCATGAGGGATGTGCTTGTGTACTAAATGTAAATACTATTTCCGATGTAGTTTAATGGTTGCATTTTTCAATTGAGTTTTAGATAGACGGAAAAGGTCAAGATCGGAGTAAACTTTATTGTAGGTTCGCTGGCATATTATATTATATACGTAAGTATATTTGCATTGCTACGTCAAAAATCCATCTTGCATAGATAAAGCTTTGATGAATAATTAAATTAATACGACATACTTAATTCTAAGATCTAAAGATTACTATAATTAATATTATTATTCACAAAACATGCTTCCACACACGCACACGCATTCAGCCTTCGAATGCAATTATAATATTTTAGTGGCTAGGACAGAAAATCCATACTAATATTATAAATGCGAAAGTGTATCTGTTTGTTTGTCTGACTGTCTGTCTGCTATGCTTTCACGGCCCATCCGTTCAACCGATTTTGATGAAATTTAGTACAGGGATAGGTTGTAACCCGGGGAAGGACAAAGGCTACTTTTATCCTGCAAAATTAAGGAGTTCCCGCGGGAATCAAAAAGCTTAATTCAGGCGGACGATGTCGCAGGCATCATCCAGTAATAAATTATTTCTGTACAATGCCTGCGACTTCATCCGCGTGGTTAAAGATTTTGTATAATTCTAGCGGGAGCTTTTTAATTTACTGGGATAATCACAAGCAGTAGATATGTAGGTATTTATTAAGAAACTGTAATCCGACTTAGATGGTAATATTATCAGAGACACCCACGTATTACATGTATTATCAATCAATCAATATTTATGATGGTGATTAGTAAACTAAAGCTAGAGTAAGCTAAAGGTTCCAAACGCGTCGGTCTAAGAATGCCTATGTCACCCAGACCACAACAACGAATCGATTGACACCTCATTCATCAAAATCAGCTCATTCTTACAGTAGCCTCGCAATATATTTATAGTAATTTAATCTTCGTAAAACAGCACATTCATAATTACAAAAAAATATGCGATCTGCATGACAGGCAAACTAGAGGCCGCCATAAGCTCGTGACTCCATCGCTCCGCCTCAAGAAGGTACGAAGGTCGAAAGGTACGAATTCCACAACCTATCTTAAACTTGCCTTTACACAAGTTTAAGAAGTCCATTAAAATTATGCTCCTGAAAAAGGCTTATTATACTGTTGAAGATTACGTAAATGACAAAGGAGCATGGATTTGACTCGCTCCAGCAATGCTAAGGACAGCTGTTACTTATGTATTTTACAAATTAATGAAATTGTAAATTATTATTTTTTCAAAAGAGCAACCGCCGAGTTTCTTGCTGGTTCTTCTCGGTAGGAATGGCATTCCGAACCAGTGGTAGATTCACTTGACGATTCAAAAGTACTTGTAAAAGTTTATTTGAATAAAAATCATTTTGAATTTTGAATTTTGAATTTTGAAAAGATCGAAGAACGAACTCTAACTTATCACAAATAAATCAAGTCTCAATTGCTAGTTAAGCGGCCGACACGCAGCTCCTAGTACATCATTTTTCATTCATGGTCAAGGTCTATGTCGTTATAGGTCGTTAGCAAAAATATTTATTTGAATATGATTTGCTTTGCCCGTCCCTTTGTACGATCACGTTGTGACCTTCACACAATTCCCAACAACAACTGCTTCAATGATTCGCTTGCGCTTTTGCTTAGCTAAGTATTGGGATCTTTTCAGCGTAACCGCTAGGGTGTGGATAACCCTCCTAGCGCACGTGTTCCCTGCCACGTATAACTTAAGTACTTTAAAGGCAAAAGTGAATAGACATCTTCTAGGTCAGCGCGCTCCAACCTAGACCTCATCATGCTTTGCACTAAGCATGATTGTCGTCAAGCGCAAGCCTATCTCACTTATTTAAAAAAATTGGCAGTGATAGGGACTGCCGAAAGTAGAATATTTAATTATATTTTTCTAATTATAAAAAAATAAGAATAATAATAAAAATATTTCAAATATAAACCTTAAAACTAAGTTATTCAAGTTTAGTTACGAATGCACTATATTATTATACTTAAGACCTTTTGTCTAATGAAGTTTTCAATTTAATAAGTACAGCGCATACTTATATGCACGGAATAGATAAAATGCGACATTCTTCTGCAGCCCGGTCCGTGAGAGAGCTTTCAAATGTTATGACGTAGGTAAACGCTATTGCGTAATGTTATGAAATTTTAGCCAAGCCTATAAAAAATTACGTTTTCGACACTGATTATTGCTATTATTTATCCATGCGGGACGGTGCCTTTTGATGACGCGCTATTAAATTATTAAATGTCTAGGTGATGTCCGCGACTTCGTCCGCGTGGATTAAGGTTTTTGATTCCCTCGGGAACTCTTGAATTTTCCGGGATAAAAGTAGCCTATGTCCTTCCCCGGGATACAACCTACCCATGTACCAAATTTCATCATCAAAATCCGTTGAACCGATGAACCGTGAAAGCGTAGCAGACAGACAGACACACACTTTCACATTAATTATAATATTGGTATGGAAGTATGGATATAATGCCCGCAAGTTCGACAAGGTGGTTTTTTTATATTCCGTGGGAACGCTTTGATTTTCTGCCGAGTGCCGACTCACATGAGCACGGGTTTTGACGACCTCCGTGGCGCAGTGTGTAGCGCTGTTGCCCCGGGTTCGATCCCCGGCAGGGTCAATTTGGAAATTTATAATTTCTGAATTTTCCCTGGTCTGGTCTGGTGGGAGGCTTCGGCCGTGGCTAGTTACCACCCTACCGGCAAAGACTTACCGCCAAGCGATTTAGCGTTCCGGTACGATGCCGTGTAGAAACCGAAGGGGTATGGGTTCAATATAACTGCCATGCCCCTAACAGGTTAGCCCGCTACCATCTTAGACTGCATCATCACTTACCATCAGGTGAGATCGCAGTCAAGGGCTAGCTTGTAGTGGATTAAAAAAAAAAAGGGTTTCCACTCAGAATGGGATACGTAGGTACTTTGCAATCTTTGCATGCTACGAGTAGACAATTCGCACCGCTACTGTGCCGCTACGGCCTACGCCTTCTGCAGCCCTTACTCAGTGTAGTCTATCACAAAAAATGAAAGCCACTGAGACACTAAAATATTATATTTTTTATCCATTGAAGGTTTGCTATGTAAATAATAAATAACATTTTTTATCAAACCTTCAATGGATAAAATTATATCTCAGTGACTAATTTTTGATAGTCACTGAGTTACAGAATCGGGGGACAGTTATCAAAAACTGTGCTAACCTTTTAGTTTATATGTTATAAAAGATCATTGGTACGCAGAAACTGCCTGTATCACGTTTTGGCTCGCTATCAAGTTTCTTAACACCTTAGATCTCGTATCTGCGGTTCAGTAAACATGTAAAAATGATACAGGCCACTGATTGTAATGCTCTGTGAGAATATCTTATCAGTAATATTTAAAACGCGCTGGCAACTAAATAAAGCATTGAAGTACCAATGTAGGTATCTGATATCCTTACTTTGTATCTGTTAATTTTGTTTGTTTATATAAAAAATAAATGACTCTTTCTTATATAATATTTAAGAAACAGTTTAGTCAAACAAATTACAAAAGTACTTTATTTATAAACGTTAACGTGGACTTCCATAAAAAGATAAGATTCTTTGAATTTGATTCATGAATACGATCATTACTGGCCAATTCAATCCCATATTTATCGAAGATCGATAATATAATGTAATCATTTAAATCTGATTGATGACATCGTAAGCGTGGGTTTAGGTTTTTAAAAATTGAGTGGGAGCTCTTAAATCTAATTCCGGAATAAAAAGTAAGCTATTAGTCCAGGAAACGGGGCGCTACGTTGTATGGAGATCCCCGGCCCCCGCATTAAATCCTCAGTCGATGAAACTTGGCAGGGTTGTAGTATGGAAGAAGCGCCTAGCTATCGACTATCTTCTCGCTCAAGAAACGTACAATTATTAGATGTAGATCCCGTGTCAATAAAATACATGCATATACCTACTAATATTGCAAAAAGTACGCCTATACCTACGTAAGTTTTATCATAATGCTCGCGTCCCGCGTCGACCGCAGTGTCAATTCTTGAAACTTCGAATTAACGTGTGGAGTTTTTAGTTTTCGTGCATTTTTTAAGTATAAATAGTGAGAAGTACAGTATAAACTGGTTGAACTTACGAGCCGCCAACCGCGAAAAAAACGTTCATGAAATCCTAGATACAGAACTAGTTAGGATTAAGACCCACCCAAAAGGCCAAATTATTATTTTGTAAGTTTCTCTAGTAAATAATATGTATATATTTTAGATTATATTTCTGTGTTTTTTGCAACCTTTTTTGGAAAATAAATTGAAGTTGAAATAGTTGATCGCTGAATGTTCACAACTTCACACTGACGGCGAGTTCTCTCTCCACTATTGCAGCAGCGATAAGAAGTATCAAACTTGCTCAGCGAGTTTCTAGCTCTGCTCGCTTCTCGGTAAGGCAGAAGGTACATTGAAGAATGTCTAAAGGCATCTGCTCCCCGATTGTGCAAGGAAATCGTTATAGTAAACGTTTGTCAAACGGGTAATACGACCTGTATAAAGTGTTCATAGATGCCTGCACTTCAAAATGCATGTATGAACTCCTTACACAGTTCGAGTAATACATTTTAAGCTGTCAAATGATTACCATTTGCTTAGACAATTGGGCCTCACCTCAGGTCTTTAGACGTTCTTCAATAATAATATAGTTTTACGGGGAAGATATTAAGCATTGCATAGTGGTTCACTGACGCATTTCTGCCCGAAACTCATTAAGTACTTTTACTGCATCATAATAATAATTACTTATGTTAGTATCAAGTAATCATCAAGAATAAGCTGAGTAATACCTACTAATTAATTAAGTAATTTTACTCATTGATTAATGATTTCTTCTAGGTGCTTTATTTTTTTAAATTTAAGTAAGTACTCTTTAACTAAATAGGCTAAACTAAGTAATTCAAAAGGTGAAAGACTTACTAGACAAGATCATACACGCGACTTCATTCGCGTTTCTTAAAAAATTTGCGTGGGAACTTTAAATTTTCCCGTATTAGGATATAGTTATAGGCACTAGCAGCTGATGCCCGGGATTGCATCCGCGTGGAATAAGTTTTTTAATTCCCACGAAAAATCCTTAATGTTCCGGGATAAAAAGTAGACAGTCAGATAGACGGACAGACAGACACTTTCGCTTACAATATTAGTAGTATGGAAGTATGGATTATTCAGCTAAGAGCGAAACTACACTATGGACGACGTTATAGTGTACATGACCTTTGTGAAAATAAAAGACTTTTTGTCCGCCAGACAATTTTTTAATCCGTAGTGTGATTGCACCCTGAGGAATTTATTAATAAAAATTATATTGTAAATATGATCACGCTGGGTGACAGTGTGGGATCATTGTTCAGCTCAAAATCGGCCGCTCATATCCGCTTTCGGATATAAAAAATTGATCTCAGACAAAAATCTGCCGTCCGCGTTTAACTTTAGAGTTCAGAGTTAGACCAACTCACTACAGGCTAACAAAAATTCTACTTAGTCGTTCTAGGAGGTACTAGGCACCAATCTCAATACGTCAGTCCATCGGCCCATAGTAAACGAATTAAAGAATTTAAAATGTAGTTTATTTTATTACTTGCTGACGTAGCTCCCTCTCCTTTGAGACTACGTCATTGGACTCTATTATATTATCATTGTATTGCTAGAATTTGCTCTCGCGATTTAATGTGATTTTTGAAGTGAAAACTTCTTTATGCGCGTTGAGCACTTTTTGGTAGGGGGTAAAAATGTAGATTCGCGTGACCGTGACTACATGCTCACTAACATAAATGCTGCATTCGAAATTAAACTTTAATGCTTTAGCGTTAAGGTTTATTAATTATTAAAAAAATAATTTAAAAAATCCTTTTCACTTCTATCGGCAGTCCCTGTGACTGGCAATTTTTTTTATTTAGTTTTCGAAGTATTTAAGTAGGTATATGCTAAATGATGCCCGCGACAATGTCCGCATGCGTTACCTAAGGTTTTTGATTCCCGCGGGAATTACTCTTTGAATTTCCGGGATAAAAGTAGCCGGGATGCAATCTCTGTACAGAAATTCATTGAAATCTGTTGAAAAGGTAAATGCCGTAAAAGCGTAGTAGACAGGCAGATGAACAGACAGATAGACAGGCACACTAAAGCATTAAAAATATTAGTATATTGCTTATAACACTATAAGTTAGCCTTTTGGTGGAAATAGTGATGTTGCAGTATAAAATGGTAGTGGGTTAACCGGTTAAGGGTATGGCTTATTTCAAATTTCAATTTCAAATATTTTTTATTCAAATAAACTTTTACAAGTACTTTTGAATCGTCAAGTGAATCTACCACTGGTTCGGAATGCCATTCCTACCGAGAAGAACCAGCAAGAAACTCGGTGGTTGCTCTTTTTAAATAATTCATTTACAATTACTATATCAATGTGTACATAAGTAACCGCTGTCCCTAGCATTGCTGGAGCGATCAAATCCATGCTCCTCTATCATTTACATAATCTTCAACAGTATAATAAGCTTTTTTCAGGAGCATACTTTTAATGGATTTCTTAAATTTGTTTATTCAATTCATGTCAAAGACGGGCAGACAGAAAGTAGCCCCATTCCCGCCGGTGGCACCCGTTCACGAGCATGACGCATGATCCAGCCATTGCTTCGCTCGACCATATTTGAGGGAACGTAACAACCCGCACCACACGACACCACCACAGAAATGTTTAAAGAGAGCGTGACATACCCAGTCTACCCGTATCAAAGCATCGAATTGAATACTAATATTCAAACACTAATTTATAATCAGTAACCGCTGTCCCCAGCATTGCTGGAGCGATCAAATCCATGCTCCTCTATCATTTACATAATCTTCAACAGTATAATAAGCTTTTTTCAGGAGCATACTTTTAATGGATTTCTTAAATTTATTTATTGGCAAGTCCAAAATAGGTTGTGGAACCTTGTTATAGAAAACAATGCCCATTCCCACGAATGACCTTCTGACTTTTTTGAGGCGGAGCGATGGAGTCACGAGCTTATTACGGCCTCTAGTTGGCCTATCGTGCAGATCGCATTTTTTTTTATAATTATGGATGTGCTGTTTTACAAAAATTATATTACTGTAAATATATTGCGAGGCTACTGTTAGAATACCAATTTCTTTAAATTTCTCTCTAAGTGAATCACGCGGTTTTAAATTATAAATTGCTCGTATTGCCCTTTTTTGTAGTACAAAAATTTTTTGAATATCTGCCGCTTTACCCCACAGTAAGATTCCGTAAGACATAATGCTATGGAAATAAGCAAAATATACAATCCTGGCAGTTTCGATGTCAGTTAACTGTCGAATCTTTCTGACAGCGTAAGCAGCAGAACTAAGCTTGCCAGCAAGTGTTGATATATGGGTGCCCCATTGAAGCTTTGCGTCTAAGGTCACCCCCAGGAACACAGTAGTATCTTCTATTTTCAACATGTCGTTATTTACCATTAGTTTAATATCACTTGTGGATCTGGCATTCGGCAATGCGAACTCGACACATTTAGTTTTTTTTGTATTTAAAAGTAGATTGTTAACCGTAAACCAGTTCGTGACTTGAGAAATTGCAGTATTTACGTCGTCAAAGTTGTCCTTATGTCTATCGACTTTAAAAATCAAGGACGTATCATCAGCAAATAGTACAATATCACAAGTGTTACGGACAAAATATGGCAAATCATTGATGTACACTAGGAACATGAAGGGACCCAAAATGGAGCCTTGAGGGACACCCATTAGTGAGGCTGATCCGGATGACTTCACATCGTTGACACATACTGTTTGAATGCGATTACTGAGGTAGGATGCAATGAGGCCAAGCGCAGTGTCTTTGACTCCATAGTAGCTCAACTTAACTAAAAGCGTCTCGTGCTCAACGCAATCAAATGCCTTAGACAAATCACAGAAAATACCAATAGCATTCTGTGATTTCTCCCACGCGTCGAATATATGTTTTAACAGCACGGCGCCCGCATCAATTGTCGATCGACCTTTAGTAAAACCATACTGCTCGGAGTGAAGAAGTTTATTTGAATTAAAGTGCTGAAGCAGTTGGTTGAGCATAATTTTTTCAAATATCTTGCTGAGTGTTGGCAAAATTGAAATTGGTCTGTAATTATTTGGATCGCTTTTGCTACCCGATTTAAAAAGTGGAATCAATTTACTACATTTCATAAGGTTTGGAAAGGATCCTGAGTTTACAGACTCATTAAAAACTAGAGCAAGATATGGTGCAATAACATCAATAATATTGCCGATTATTTTTACGGATATACCCCATAGGTCTCCGGTTTTTTTAAGTTGCAAAGATTTAAATACTTTAATAATATCATATGGGGTCACATGTCTAAACTTAAACAGCACACTGCACTCGGTGACACTATCCTTGAGAAGTTTCTGGGCTTCTGTTGGCGAGGAGTTAAGGAAACTAGTAGTGGTGACTGGAATATTTCGAAAAAAATTCTCAAATGTGTTTGCGATTTCTGTTTTACAGTCAATAATACGGTTGTTAATTTTTAGCTCCAGTTTATTGTCGTCCACTTTATGTTTCCCAATTTCATCGGCGATTATTTCCCAAACTGCTTTAATTTTGTTATCTGAATTAATAATTTTTTGTTTTATATGAAGTGACTTTGCTTGTATGCAGACATTTCTAAATAATTTTGAATAATTTCTGACGTATTTAACAAATGTGGGGGTGTAATTATATTGCTTTTCGGCATACAAACTAAACAACTTGTTTCTACTTTTATAAATGCCAACAGTAGCCCAGTCACTAAATTTTAGGTTCTTAAACAATTTTTTTTCTACTATTTTAAAGATGGAATTAAATTGAGAATTTAGCAGATCAAAGAAGGTGTTATAGAGTTCATCCGGACCACCCTGTGTAAAATCGAGCGTAGGTAAATTATTTGAAATTTCATGTTTAAATTTCTGTACTTTTTTAGTGGTAACTGGCCTATACTTTATTATTTTAGTTATATTTTGTTTAGAGCTAGGTATAGTTATCATTTGCCCGCAGTGATCAGATCTTAGATGAGTAATGACGGATTTGTTGACAATTTTACAGTCACTGAAAATATTGTCAATACAGGTAGCTGTACTTGCAGTTATCCTTGTAGGTTCAATAAAAATGTTATCTAAATTGAAACTTTTAAATAAGTTAAGTAATTTCTCAGCTGGAGAAGTGAGATGCAAAATATCTATATTGAAGTCTCCACAGATTAAAATTTTTTTGGATGACTTACATATCCGCCTTAGGGCCTCCTCCATAACATCCTCAAACAGTGCAAGGTCACCTGAAGGAGGTCTTGTTAAACCCATACCTGTTCGGGGATTAGAATAAGGGAATAGAGAGTGCACCTGTGTCTGCGTTTGTATAATATTAATTATCTCACGCGCAGGGGTCTTACTACCATCGCATAAAGCAGTATAATTTTATAATGTCAGATTTATATGACGTACCTTGACGTCCCTAAAATAAGGATTAAATTTCTGAAACAAGAACGTCAACAATATTAAAATAATACTGCTTTAAGCGATGGTAGTGTAGTAAAGCAACCGCACTCCGCAGACACAGATGCACTCTCTATTCTCGGCCCGATTGCAGAATCGTCGGGACATCCAAGCAGATAACTCTGGGTTAAAAAACCCAGAGTTATCTGCTTGACAGAATTCGTATAAAATTTCAAAATTCCTGGGTTAAACGTAACCCGGCGTCTCTGCAAGCAGGCCTCTAAGCGATGCTAGTAACCTCCTTTTGGTATGGCATTATTAATTAATCTGTTCAGTTACTAAACAAAACCTGCTCTACCACTCTATGTTATCATTTATCACCGAATTTCGTAAGGGACTTGAGGAATCTTTACGATAGAGTCTGAGAACTGGTAGAAAACTTTAAGGAGGTGCTTGATAAAAGCTAAAGACTGGTTACACAGCTTCTCTACGGACTAGATTTTCTATATAGAACAAACTGAACTAGCCGAACCGCAGTGGGTGCGAAATAATTTTCAAATTTTCCATTATTTTCTTAATTACAAGTGTTGTGATGAAGCCAATGTTAAATAACCATTTATCGTGTAGAATATTAAACCATAATAGCTTAAGATTCTGCCAGAACCTTAAATGTTCTTGGAAAATTTACAAAAATGTAAACAAAGTACGTCATTATCAACCGAAAGACGTCTACAGCTGGACATAGGTGTCCTGCATGGATTTCCACACGCCGCGGTCTTGCGCCGCACCGCCTGGATTCAGCGGCTCCCTGCGACTCGTCTGATGTCGTCCGTCCACTGAGTAGGGGGTCTGCCAACGCTGCGCTTTCCAGCGGAAACAAAGTACGTACTTATTGAAATTTCATCTATCATCTGACCATTTATTATTATTATATGACAGGCGATTAGGGTAACTTATATTATCTATATGGTAGTCTACTCAAACTAAAAATTCGAGGTCACACCACGGACTCCTAAGCAAAAAAGTTGTAGTGCTACTGTTTGCCATTAGAAACTTTAATGAAGCACCTCCTTAAAACTGTCTACCAGCTCCCGATTCATTTACTATCGTTCAAGACTGAATTACGGACGACCACCGTCATGTAAATTAAACCATAACACCTCTCTTTCTAAAGGCAGTCTGTCCTTATCTGTTCTATTACAGGCCGGCATTCGTAGACCGTCGCCGGTTCTGTGCCGCCGTCACACGACACACGTAGCTCTACAGCCTACACCCGCGGTAAAATGTTACGTTCCAAAATCAATTTAAAATTCGAATGTTTTTGATTTTTTTTTAATAAGCTGTGCACAGTAAAATGCGTTCAACATCGAAGTTGGGTAATAAAGGGACTTCTTCGCTTGCGTCCGCAAAGAGTTCAAGCAAAAACAGTTCGAATGCCGATGTGTTGGATAATGCGCATGTGAGTACTGTATTAAGCATTTATCTTTTATTAATTAATCATTATACCTTTAAGTTGTATCAAAGGTTGAAATAGGTAATAATTGTCAGAATAGGCACATGTACCTCCGATATAATATTGTATTACGATTTTCGTAAAACTGCTCTACGTTAGCGGCTCACGTGTCTCGCCGATTTCTTGGGCCCATCGACGTTGTCCCACCAAGATGTCGCACCAGTAATTAATAAGAAATTACATGCTCATAAACTTTCAAAGATTTTTTTGTATGAAACTTTTATAAATTATCATTGTCCATACTAATTGGTTGTCTGCCTGCTACGCTTTCACGGCCCATCTCTTCAACCGATCTTGACTTATTACAGAGGCCATTGTTTCATTATTGTTGACTTTCGTGTTTTAGACGTGGGATCAAACTGTAATTTTGAGTAAAATTAGGCTACTTTTTATCCTGGACAATCAAAGACCACGAGTATATGATATATCAAACCCAAGTAGCGGGGCATCGTCTAGTTTTATTTAATAATTAGGTATAGGTTTTATTCAAATAGACTTTTTACAAGTGCTTATAAATAGTCGTTTTATTTAATAATTAGGTAGGTTTTATTCAAATAGACTTTTTGTCAATTTGACAAGTGCTTATGAATAGTCGAATGAATCTACCACTGGTTCGGAATGCCGTTCCTACCGAGAAGAACCAGCAAGAAACTCGGTGGTTGCTCTTTTGAAAAAAATAAAATATATTTACAATTGCATTAGTCTAAATTAAAAATTTAAATTTAATTTGGTACTGATATAAATGATATATAAGATAGTAACTACTCGATCTAAATACACACACACACACACACGCGCGCGCACACGCACACACACACACACATACATACACACACACACACACACAAGTGCATGCTAACTTTTTTTTTTATTAATTTTAAATTGAGCCCTTCATTGTTAAAAATATTATTGTTATTTGTCTGAATACCGAGGAGGAAGAGCGGGGACCCAGAGATACAGGTTTTTTCAAACTTACTTCAGGGTTCCCGACACATTTGTGAACCGACGAATATTTTTATCAATAAATTCCATTTCATTTCAGTCTAAAGATACATACTCGTAAGTAGTCAGTCCTGAGCATTGCTGGATAGGAATAGGTACCTACTATTATCACCCTGCACCACAAAAATACCACCTAATATGAAATACATATTACTGTAACTCGAACAGATTCACAGTTTATTGTGTATCTTAATTGCATAAATTATTAGGTACCTAATTAATTTTAATGTCTTTAGTGTAATATTTATTCTTAAAAAGACTATGTTTTACATAAATTGTTTTCAAAAATGTTTATTCAACAATATAATAACGATATACTTAAATCAAATTATCCTATCGACCTAGATTTTTATTAGACTTTGTGTATAGGTCATGGAAAATACCCTTAATCTTACGGAAATAACGGTCATTGTACGTTTTTAGAAAAAACATACTTAAAGTTAGGGTTGAGTGCGCACGCTTAAAACCATCTTATCGTCAACCTAAAAAGAGGATAACCAGAAACCTGCACTGTCGACCAGGGGCCAACGCTTAAAGCCACTATGTTTCGTCATTTTTCTGTTTTAGAATTTAAATAATGCTTATTTTAGGAACGTCAAGGTACGTGACATCAAACTGTCATATTTTTTGAGTAGGTAATAGTGGCCCCTGATCGACTCTATCTATTTAGTCGTCGGCCTCACAATAGCTCTGTTGTGATAATTATTTTGATTGTTTTGAATTATTATTAAAGCTTAAAAAAACAAGTTAAATATTTGTATAGAGAAGATACTCGTAGAGTTTAGATCAGTCATTCAACTCACAGTCACGTAGGTAGCTGTAAGCTGCCATTTTGGGGTTATTATATACTCGTTTATCGTAAAAAGACTAAGTCTTCGAAATGTGTATCAGGTAGACTTGATAATACGGAACCCTGTAAAATAAACTATTTATTTTTCGTTTTTTATTCATATTTTTAAAATTTATAATAAGAATTATTTTACATACAATAATGATTTACGGCATACAGAAGATTAAATTACTAAAATAATATATTTAATCGTAGAATATAATATATACGTGGTAGGCAGGCACGATGTGCTATTTACATAATCCACGCTATGATAAATGCGAAAATGTGCCTGTCAGTGTATCTATTCAATCAATGTCTTTTTAATCGATTTTGACGAGATACCTATTTCAAATTTCATCCCGGGGAAGGTCATACGCTACTTTTTACTCCGGAAAATCAAAAAATAGTTGCCACAGGATTTAAAAATGTAAACTGGCGCCTATAATTGACCTCATCCTTTGTACTTATTTATCTAGATAGCTAACATACTGGAGTCACACATAACATGCTTTTTATCTCGGAAAGTCTTACGATTTCCCATGAGATTTTTGAATTTTTAGGGATCCATAGTCAACAAGGAATCCTTATAGTTTCACCATGTACGTCTGTTTGTCTGTCAGTCCCACGGTTCTATGACCCTATTATCTAGAAAGCTCTAATTTGGGATAAGTACTGTACATATACCTACTATAATCACGCCGACAGCGGTAAGAATTTTTTTTAAGGTAATTACTAACGCTTAGAGTAAGGATGATTTTTTTTCTTGTTTGCTTATCCCATGACGTGGGGTATCGTTAGATAGGTCGATCAAAAATATTGTGGGTGTGGGAAAACCATTTTACGTAATTTTACGTAACGCCTTAAAATGTTTATTTTTGTTAGAGTCAAAAATCATTTCATCGTCATTCATTCAAAAGTAAATCTTCCTACCTCAATCTAGTTTGACCTTGGGGGCATACAACCATCGCTTAAAGCTTAAAGTCGTAGTATTTCAAAATTTTTGACGTTCGTGTTCTGGAAATATAATCCTTATTTTAAGAATGTCAAGGTACGTCACATAATAATGACATTTTGAAATATGTAATACTGCTGAGAGCGATGGTGGTAATGACAAGGACTGTATAATTTTATAGTGTTTTGATCTATCCCTTCCATGAAATAGTAGGTATTTACTCTGCGTTATATGGAAAGTCTTAACCTATTAAATAATATTGTGTAATCTTATATGCCTCGCGAAGGCTGCCTCTGTAGGCAAAGAACCTAGTTTGCGGCTTTTTGTAACTAGATACCTACAAGTACGTGAGTATGGGTCATAATATCGTATAGGTATGATATATTGAGATTTATAGCATTACAAGTCTCAACAGACATAAATACCGATGGACTAGGTATAATAATATGCAATCATTTTATCTATCATCATCATTAACGTGAGTCGAGAGACGCATCTCAATATTCAATATTCAATATTATTTATTCAATACTACCTGATGCCCGCGACTTCGTCCGCGTGGAATAAGTTTTTAAATTCCCACGGGAACTCCTCAATTTTCCGGGATAAAAAGTAGCCTATGTCACTCTCCAGGTCCTCAACTATACCCATGCAAAAAATCACGTCGATCCGTTGCTCCGTTGCGGCGTGATTGAAGGATAAACCAACAAACCAATAAACCATCAAACCAACAAACAAACACACTGTCGCATTTATAATATTAATAAGTATGATTCAATTCAATATTCAATTCACAATACACTGTAGGTACACTTATTGACGTCAAAAATTACTTACTTAAAAAACATGAAACATGATGGTAATAAAATCGGTTACGGTAACTTAAAACTACGAGGGTTCCAAACGCGCCCTGGTCTGAGAAAAGCCCACAACAAACTCAGCCGGGTTTTTTTTAATTATCACCATCTCTAGCAGGTATGAAATGAAAATGAAAAATGAAAATGAAATGAAAATGAAATTTATTGATAAAAATATTCGTCGGTTCACAAATGTGTCGGGAACCCTGAAGTAAGTTTGAAAAAACCTGTATCTCTGGGTCCCCGCTCTTCCTCCTCGGTATTTTGACAAATAACAATAATATTTTTAACAATGAAGTGTTCAATTTAAAATTAAGAAAAATACAAAGTTAGCATGCACTTGTGTGTGTGTGTGTGTGTGTGTGGTGTGTGTGTGTGTGTGTGTGTGTGTGCGTGTGTGTGCGGGTGGTGTGTGCGCGTGTGTGTGTGTGTATTTAGATCGAGTAGTTACTATCTTATATATCATTTATATCAGTACCAAATTAAATTTAAATTTGTAATTTTAAAAGATTTTCGGTATCATCGTAGTTCAAGTTATTCAGCCAATTGGTTACCATTTTTTTAAGTGGAAATAGTTGCTTATTATATATGTTTAAGATTCTATTAATTTTATTGTATAAATATACTGATTGCTTTTGGTATTGTCTTGCAGCAAATTGGGTCTTATTACTTGAGACAGTGTTAATGACTGCATGGTTACGTCTTCTGTTTTGAAGTGATTTATTATATTCAGTAGTGCGGTGAACCCTAGCTGTAGTTTGTAAGATGTATAATTGACGAATGGTAAGTAATTTAGCTGTTGTGTACAGGCTATGTGTCGGATATCTGTAGGGTCTGAAATACATAACTTTAAGCAGGGATCTTTGTGCTCTCTCCAACTGAATAAGTTGAGTCTTACATGCACCACCCCAAGCAGGAATGCAGTACATTAAATTCGACTGTCCCAGTGCGATGTATACGTTTTTTAATAGTTCTGGTGGAACAACATGGCGTAATTTTTTAAATATCCAAATAAGATTCCTAGTTCTATTTATTAAGTGATCAATTTGTGTGTACCAGTTGAGATGTTGATCTACTATAACTCCAAGATATTTATACTGCGTTACTTTCTCAATATGTGGACAATCACAAGTAGTCCCCTGCCGATATTTGCACGAATGGCATTTTATGACGAAATTATCTGGAGGTTGAGTTGGAGTTCTAATTGAGAAGGTCATAAACTTAGTCTTTGTTACATTTAACGTCAACACATTTGTGTCAAGCCAGCTTACAACATTACTTAGACCTTTCTCAGCATTACGTTTTGCTTCCTCCCATGTGTCACCATGAAATATCAGGGCAGTATCGTCTGCGTATGAATAGATATTGCCTTTATTACGTTCTATAAGGGCAAGGTCGTTTATATATATTAAGAACAGGGTAGGTCCTAGAACGCTACCCTGCGGTACACCATACGTAATGGAAACTTCGGAACTTCGGACGTTACCAATTTTTACTTGTTGTTTTCTGTTTGTGAGGTAGCTTTCCAAAAGTTTAAACGGAGTACCCCTGATGCCGATCCCATCCAATTTTTCTAACAGTATGGGAATACAAACAGTATCAAACGCCTTGGCCAGGTCCAAAAATACACCAATGCATTTCTGGCCCTGGTCAAGCGTTCTTACGATGTCATTGGTAAGATCAATTACCGCATCTTCGGTAGATATACCACTTCTAAACCCATACTGAGAGTCAGTGATAAATTTATTCTGGTTTAAATATACATTTAGTCTTTTATTTATAATTTTTTCTAATATTTTGGATAGAACCGGCAGCAGGGATATTGGCCTATAGTTATCCACCACGTTTTTGCTCCCACTTTTATGAATTGGGTGAATTAAGGACAGCTTAAAAACTTCAGGAAAAATTCCTTGGTCAAAACAAGTATTAAAGAGGTAGGTTAAAATAGGAACAAGAACGTGCTTGACGTGCTTAATAAATTTAGTAGATATATTATCCCACCCGGCGGAACTATTGTTTTTGAGGTTCATTAAGAGGGAATTAACTTCTGATTCATCAGTACCTAGAAGACCAAAGGATTTAAGTGGTGCTGCAAATGATGATTTCAAAGGTATGTTAATATTTTTTTGCTGATTGCTTAATTTCTTTTCTGCCAGTTGTTTACCCACATTGGAGAAATATTCGTTTATAAAAGTAACCGATTCATTCTGAGATGATTTAATGTTTAATAACTCAGTACTATGCTTTTTAGTTTTAGTTATATTAGTAAAAGTTTTAATATTTTTCCATAATTCAAGAGGATTTTTAATAGATTTTTTAATCTCAGTGCGTTCGTAGTTTCTTCTTACTTTTTTTAATAAATTATTGCAAAAGTTTCTATAGCGTTTGTATGTAGTTTTCAGTATAATATTATAAGGATCTTTCTTAAGCTTATATTGCATACTATTTCTATTTCGAATACATTTCATTAGCCCAGGGGTGATCCAAGGTTTTATATTTCGTTTTTTCCTAGGTATATTTATTGTAGTAGTGTTGTCTTCGATAACTTGATTAAGTTCACTTATTAGTTTTTTTGCGATATCATTAGCGTCATGAGTCAAATAAAGGTTGTTAAGATTAGATTTCTCGAGTTGTTTTATGGCTGTATCTAGGTTTAGTTTGGGGATTGTTTTATATTTATTTTTATTTTCTGGTTTACTTTGTAGCGAAATAAGTACAGCTTGATGGTCGGTTACAGAAGAATTAAGGACAAGAACTTTAACTTTATTTTGGGTACGAATCATAGCATGGTCAAGACAATTACTTTCTCTAGTGGGAAATGTATGACCCGGCAGAATACCATGTTCAGCAAGTGCGTTTAAGTAGACGTACCTATTTCTATCCGTGCTGTCTAATGCGATATTTATGTTTATGTCACCAGTAAGAATAATATTATTGTAGCTTTTATACAAGCTAAGTAAATTATATAGAGATTCAACAAAGTCGTCAGCAATTTTGAAAGAGGGTGAACGGTATATTGCCAAAACGACAGTATCATTATCAATATTTACTGACATGCAAGTAGCATTCACTAAAAACTTTTCTTCAACTTTAGTTACGTTTAATGAGCTATTAATATATATTGCTACACCTCCATTCTGATTAATGTTATGTTTGCTACTATAACTATCATAATGTTCAATTAAAGGTAAAGGTTTTTGAGGCGAAATTCGACATTCAGTTAAGATCAAAATGTCACAGTCAAGTTGAAGTGATGTTAGCAAAACTTCAAAGTCGTTAATATTTTTGTATATACTTCGGATGTTTTGCGATATGATGTTTATGGGCCTTCTTGGAAAGGCCCATAAACATCATATCGCAAAACATAGGTATACCTCTCTTCATGAAAAAAGGTTAAGGCCATAACGCGATAGTCCACCACGCTCGCCATATTATGTTGGCTGGCAGACTTTACACACCTTTGAGAACTTATGGAGAACTTTCAGGTAGGTATGTCATATGCAGCTTTCTTCGAGATGTTTTCCTTCAAGAAGTCAGGGGCCCGGGGCTGGGACCCCGAATAGGAGACCAGGCTGACAAGGCTTTTACTATAATAATATTATTATACTGTAGGTAACCCTCATTGCTAAGGGTCGTGACCTTTTTATTAATCCATACTAATATTATAAATGCGAAAGTGTTTCTGTCTGTCTATCCATCTGCCTGTCTGCTACGCTTTCACGGTCCATCTGTTCAACCGATTTGGATGAAATTTGGTACAGGGATAGGTTGTATCCCGGGGAAGGACATAGGACTTTTTATCCCGGAAAATTAAGTAATTCCCACGGCAATCAAAAAATCTTAACCAACGCGGACGAAGTCGCGGGCGTCATCTAGTCGCATAATAATTGCTCTAACTCGCCTCGCCGAAGAGTAGGTATAATACCTTGTTATTTTTTTTCTTTTATGCGCATCAACCACATGAACTAGACCTAGTGTCATCAGCTTGATACGCTCGGGTTGCCTTTAAAAAAATTTAAAATTTTGTTTTGAGACGCGTCAATAGACAACATATTTTTTCAAGCGTCACCGTTTAATACATAGATACACTGCTTTCAAAAACTCAGTTTTGCCGATTTTACACTATGACAGAGCCTAATAAATAAAATAAAATAAATTAATTAATTAATGTTTATTTAGCTTTACACGGAAAAGAAATACAGAAATGAGAGATTATACCTACATAATAAATACTTACTAACTTACTTACTAAAATACAAGATGTGTTTTACAAAATAAATACAAAAAATAAATTACTTCGTGTAATCGCTAAAAAGGCTGCTACCTCAGCATGTTGCTGCAGTATATGATAACTGCAGCGCTGATTTTCAGGCAGAGCCTTATGTGGCGTCACGAGTCACGACTCACGAACCGGAAGCGACCAGCGCACACTTTTCTCAAACACAGTACTTGAGTTAGGCAACAAAAATAGGACAAAAATTAGGTAGCAACAGAAAACATAGCATATAATTTAGTAAGACACGATTATATGTAGATACTAAGTATAATGTAAAAGAATATATAGGAATATACTAGATTCATACATAAGTACATTAATGATAACACAACACACAATACATAGCTACATAACGCCTGTAAGACCTGAAACTATCTTCTACGGCCGTGTTTTCTGCTGTTCTAAAAGATGTGTTTTATGTGGGTTTTTAAAGTAATTTTAGATTTTAGCATTCGAGCTGGGGGAGCCAGGTCATTCCAAATCTTACAGGCGGCATGCTTAAATGTGCCCTGGAATGCGGCAACAGTCATGCGCCATCATAGCTTTAGTTTAGTTTAGTTTAGTTAAATTATTAGTTTCCTGTGTAGTCTATTCTATACGTTCTTACGTATACAGATCAATTCGTAGTAATTGTATTGACGTACTGTAGAAAACAAGCTGCTTTTATTTCAAACAATCTTATTTCTTATTAACAAACTAGGTAGTAAGTAGGTACCTAGGTGACTTTCGAAACGCTTTTTTTTACCGTTACTTAATTAAATTAATGCAATAGGTTAAGAACTTATGAGTTAAGTAGTCGTTAATTAATTAATGTCGTCAATTATCACCATCACGTCTTATAGTTATGTACTTTGTATTGTGTAAGTACGAATTTTGAATAAACATAGGTACTTTGAATTTATTAAGCTAAGCATTATATAACCACTAGCGAATGCCCGCGACTTCGTCTGCGTGGGTTGAGGTTTTTTGGTTCCCGCGGGAACTCCTTAATTTTCCGGGATAAAAAGCTAACCTCTGTGCTATTATAGACTATAATCTATCTTTGTGCCAAATTTCAGCCAGATCCGTTCAGCCGTTGGCGCGTGATTGAGTAACAAACATCCATATATCCATCCAAACTTTCACATTTATATTCTGTACCATATTCTGTTTCTTATCAATCATAGCATTGTTGAGTTTTAATAATTAGGTATATTTTATTACCATAAGTAAAAAAAAAGTGGGGTTGGACATTTTGGCCTAGCGCCTTTTTTTATGTTTTTATCAAGATAGCGACCACTCAAACCTGTATTTAATCAATAATTGACATCAATACAAGCAAGTATTATAATAAGACCAAATCTTCTAAGGCCTGTTTTCTAATGTCTTTCCAAAGGTTTTTTACAACCACAAACTCAACCCAAACGTAGGGTGACTCGGACTACTTATTTCATTTCATTTTTAACCGACTTCCAAAAAAGGAGAAGGTTCTCAATTCGGCGCGTATGTTTTTTTTTATATCACCGTGGTTTCTGAATCGATTTGAAAATTTTTCAGTGGTTAGAGTAAGTTCCCGAGGTGGTCCCATAAAAAAATCTGACTCCAAATCCTCAATCCTGATGCTGTAGGTACCGTACTACATGAAATCCTCAAAACTAGGGAGTTAGGAAAGATGGTGAATTCATATAGTAGGTATCAAGTCACGTATATACGATTCAACTCTGAGTCCCAACTCCTCAACCCAATGTTGCAGGGTACAGAACTCCTTAAAAATAGCGATTTAGGATTTTTTTATGGTGAAGTCATATTATTGGTGTCAAGCAACGACTTCATACGTAAACTCAAGTCCCAACTCCCGCACTCTTTAGCTGTGGGGATTTAGAGCACACTAAAAAGCTAAAAATAAAAATTCTTTCCAAAAAACCGACTTCCAAAGCCACTGTAAAGTAAAAAATAATTTTGATTTCTAAATATTTACATAGTAGGAACAGTCTACTCTATCAGGCATACGATAAAATGTATTAAGCTTTAATTTAACGTTAAGTCATAATAAATTAACATTTTTAATCAGTTAAAATAGATTAAGGTTATTTAAATTTTATATTTTATAAGTTCTTAGTTTTGTCACGATTGAAAAAGTCATCCAAGCTATAAAATGTTAATGAGCCTTAATTTAAGGATTCTTCTATATGTATTAGGGTTTTGAAGCGCTTTTATTTCCAATGGTAAATTACTAAATACCCGTATTGCACTAACATCGTGTACCTTCTGCTCTAACTATCGACAAAACAATCTCATTTTGCAAGCCAGATTGGTTTTTAGACATCGATGACTGAGGATATAGCCTTACACAGCCTAGCCTAGCCCTAGGCCTAGATTAAAAGTCTACAAGTAGAGTAAGGCTAAGGCTAATTATGAAGGGATATAATATGTGATTACACTAATACTTAAATACTCTTAAATAACTTATTAGTCGGTAAAGTACGCTTCAATGAACAATTAAGTCATTGTCGACATTGTGCACAGGGTCACCGGTGAAACGTCACGGTTCTTTGTATTGGCTATAGGGGAGGTCGAATGCTAAGATAACTCCTGATACTCCTGATACATACAGGAGAAAATATACCATTTTTGAATAATAATTTCGTTTTAAAGCGCTGATAGCAAAGTGGTTTGAAGTTGGCCCCCTGTTTGGGATCCTTGGGCACGCATTTGTAACAATAATTTCGGATTGTTAGGAAGAAGTAGCTTTAGCTTAGTTGTTGGATTAAGGATCAGATACAGAAGGCAGTTATCCTTGAGACGGCACGAATAGTGAGGAGGTTCCTCTCTGTGAGCCCTGACCACCGGCTGGCGAGTGGAAGTTTTGTAGGATTATTTTTAATAAGATTTGTGTAATATTTTTATATATTTATGTAAAAATACTACACAAAATTATATTTATTACTATTATTAGTTGTATAGTTAGTAGAATTTAACTCTTATAATATCCGCATAATATATTATGTAAGAGGAATGTGCAGCACCCTGACAAGTCGACGAGGCTTTACACTTGTAACTCCATTGTGTTAACATTCACTTGTTAAGAACCCAAGTAAATGTAAAAAGTGTTTGTCAATAAATAAATAAATAATAAAAAAAGTTCTCTAAGGTGTAATGTCTGCCAATCCACAATTGGCCTGTGGCCAGGTATAGAGTATGACCATAACACTTCTCACTCTGAGATAGGTGTTTGCCGCTATACGGTTGCTGAAGAGTCGTTTTATGTTTTCCAGAATGATCTCGAATTTATGATATTTTTACAAATTAATCTATGATAAAAAAAAAATCTATGATACAAAATCCATCTATGATTGTTTGATTACATTTTGTGCCAATTTCCCAAAAGTTTTCTTCTCTACAGTATATAGTTGAAGACTTGGCGAGTGACTTAGGTAACTATTTATCCTGGAAAAAGGAGTTCATGTGGGAATAAAAAACACATAATCCACGCAGACCATGTCGCGGGCATCAGTTAGATATTATGTATAGATTTCCATGACATGTTTTATGTTTTTTAATTTTTTTCTATCTTCTTCAACAGGAATTGGTACCAGCTGACATAGTCTACGTGGATAGCGGCATCGCCCGCGCCCCCTCAAAATACAATGAACCGTTATTCGACGAGGTGGAGGAACTTTTGGGGGCTTCCCCCGCACCTCGACCTTGCACTCTGGTGTGGCGTGACGTCACAGTTCATGTTAAACTCAAAGACGGGAAGCTCAAGAGGCTGGTAAACAATGGTATGTATAGTGTAATACACACATTATATATTTTTAAAGCTTTTATTTAACTTGCAATATATGTAACTATATTTGTTCGGGTGAAATCTTACAATTTTGAAGCAGATATCTTCAATCGATTGAGCTGAAATTTTGTATACATGTTTAGTTTAGATGACAACACATGTTAGTTATGTGACGTTTCAAATTCTAAATCCAACATGTCGGAACGTACAAGATGGCGGACTAGTTATTTTTTATTGCACTCAACAAATGAAAGGGCTTGCTGAGAATAACTCGAAAAATAAAATGTCGTCTCTCTAAATCCAATATGGCGGATTTCTAAGGATCTAAGGATGGCGGAAAAAGGTTTTTATCCTACAATATGGATATCAAATGAAAAGCCTTGCAGAGAATACGAATGCGAGTTAAACTCCGTTGCTCTAATCCGTCTGACATTTTGGTGTACTAAGGTTTTTGAAGTCCTCGATTATGATATAGAGGCTGAATTACTGTTTGAGTCTGTAGAAAGTAAAAAATAAATCAAAAAATAAACTTTTTCTTTAAAACTTTTACTATCAATTTATAACATCATTACACAATTTATTTGTACTAAAAAGTTATAAAATACGTCAGTAAGTCATGTAAGCGACTTACTTGAGTACCTACCTACAACTTACAAGTGTACCTAATTCTGACCGACTAGCAGTCTAAAATGTACAAATAGGCGCAGACAAAAATTAAAATTACCTGTAGTTTTATTATAATTCTTAAATGCCACAGTAATAATTAAAATTAATTAATAATTTATAAATAAATAATATACTAAAATATTATTAAATTATTGGAAGCAATCCTAGAAGATTTTAGATACCATCTTATAGTATAATGGCTCAGGCAGGTACGTTATTACTTATCTTTATAGTCTCAGATTAGAATTTTAATTTAGTCCAAAAATATATGAACACGTTTCAAGCATTTGGATGATCCAACTTTGTAGATATCTATGACATCTATACTGTGTAATAGGCCGCGACTTCGTCGCCGTCCTTATAAACCCCTAAATTTTAATAAAATGAAAGCTTATTGTTTCCTTACTGCTAGATGTACACAAAACACTTTTCCTACGACTAAATTAAAAACTAATAACAATAAGCAATAGGAGGCCAACTCAGCTGAGAGTTGATTTTCAGTTTCTTAATAATACCAATTTCCATGAAAATTATTTTAAAATGATGAACTTGCGTACAATCTTTCACCGCCTAAACAAGCCCGGGGTTGAATTTTTCCCTCTAAATCCATACTATTATTATAAATGTAAAAATCTGTATTTTTGCCTGTCTGTGTGCTACGCTTTCACGGCCCATCTGTTCAACCGATTTTGATGAAATTTGGTACCGGGGTAGGTTGTACCCGGGGATGGACATATAGGCTATCGGGGAATCAAAAATCCTTAATCCAGGCGGACGAAGTCGCGGGCATCAACGAGTGTTAGATAATTAAAGCATTATAATTTTTAATATTCAGTACGTACCTACTGCAACATTTGTATGTCACAGTTAGATAACCTCCTAAGTTTAGTACTAGTAATTTGGTTGTGTCCTTTATAATTCCAAATAAAGATTTATTTATCTTAAAAAGTGTAGCAGATAGACACACTTTCGCATTTATGATATAAGGATGGATATGGATTATTTTAATAGGTTTTTTTTATACATTATTTATCATTTCTCTAATCACCGGATGGCGGATCGTTTTCTGGTCTGTACAAGTATTATTAAATCTTTTATCTACGCTCATATCTTAAAATTCTTATCATACTAATATTGACTAATGAATAACTATGAATGCGAGAGTGTGTTTGTTTGTTGGTTTATCCTTCTGAAGGATAAACCAACAAACAAAAAAACGTCGATCCGTTGCTCTGTCGCGGCGTGACTGAAGGATTCCTTCAGTCACGCCGCGACAGAGCAACGGATCGACGTTTTTTTTCCTTGTGAGCGACAGCAGCAGAGTGACATAGGCTACTTTTTATCCCGGAAAATTGAGGAGTTCCCGTGGGTATCAAAAAAACTTATCACGCGAACGAAGTCGCGGACATCTCACATCAGAGAAAAAAAAAAAATATAGTGGTTTATTGAGAGATTATTCATGCACACCTATAGGTAAAAAATAGTAGAATATGAAACAGTTGCATTATAGGGGGAAAATGTGAACTTAAAACTGTTTTTTGTTTTACATAATCTGACATTCTGAAACAGCATTGAAACGTTAGCAACAATATCAAGAAAAGCTGACGACGAAATATGTATAGGTATTATTATTATTTTATGTAGATTGAATAGAGTTTAGAAAAAATAATGTATGATTATTTATATTATTTAGAACAGTCTATTAAAAACGTCGCTACGCTCAGTTTTTAAACATACACTCATGTTTTAATGACCCCATAATGCAATGCTATGCAACCGTTTCATAAACTACTATTAAAGTGCAAAAGTGTTAAGTCTTTTGACTGAAATCCTTCTTTTAACTAACACTAAATGGTCTATTAAGTATTCTACTTTGGAGACATTTTCATATCGTCATACAGGAAATCAACCGAACATCAGCCTATTGGTATTTATTTAGAACGATGTTTATTAATTTTAAAATTATTTAAAATTTACTACTTACCTCGGCTGTTCTTCCTCATAAAAAATATGTCGAGCATTAGAAGTCTAATAAAAAATTGTATTAAAAATTTTAATCCCCCGAAAACGCGCTTCTTCATGGAAGTTGTATGAAATAAGTAAGTATATAGCCCGGTCGACGGAGGCCCGGTCGACGGAGCCTTAACCACGAAGAGGGATGGCTGTTCTAACCTAACCTATCCGCGTCGGAGTGCCCTCAAGCCCCGAGCTCGCTTCGCTCGCTCTTGGACCATAAGGTCTCTGTGACAAGTGGACAGAGTGAGTGTTCTCTGTGTAAAAAAAAAACTACGCGTCTCCTAGACACAAATCGGGTGTAATTTGAAAAGGGTGACCATCCCCTATAAAATGCCACCCTTCCCCCCCGTCTACCTATAATGCGTGATTCAAATGCCAACCCGTTTAAATTATAGGGCGAGTTATAGGTAAATTATTCATGTTTCGTGATGTTTCACTAAATTTAAACGTGCTGAGTTATAAAATTAGAAGTCGATAGAATAACCTTATTTGTGTCATATTAAATAAATATTTTAGGAGTTTACTTCTTTAACTGCTTGGATATTTAATATTATGTTACAAAAATTATAATGCTAAAAATAACTAAGTACCATGCTGGGTTGTCTTTACAAAACTTTCTTACAACGAAGACATAAAGTAGATCTTCTATCGTACCACAAGGCATCGTCAGGGTCTGCTTCCGTTGTTGAAATTCCACGGACGCGTACAAAGCGATTTAGATATGGCTAGGATATGGAACGCCCTTTTTCCGTTTTTCCATCCGCTTATAATATTGATAGATAGATAGATAGATAGATGAATACTTTATTGCACACAAGAAATAATACAGTGTAGAGTTATAACTAAAAACTAGGTATGCAAAGGCGGCCTTATTGCTTATTGAGCAATCTCTACCAGGCAACCTTTGGTGAGAGGATTGAACGAGATGTGTAGGGTAATTAATTAATTGATATCTGCATCTTCTAGGCAAGCGCGCTCCGTCTATCGTCCGCTATGTCTATATAGGTACTATTATTTAGCCGCACATTGATAGTGGATTGTTATTTAGACGAATAATGCTTTTAAATATAATTCTTTTATTAGCGCACTTTAAAAATGCCTTTTTTTGTTCGCAGTAAGTGGAATCGCCAAGCCGGGGACATTAGTAGCTCTAATGGGACCTAGGTAAGAATCAAAAAGGTTATACATATTATATTAAAATATATTCTGTGCTAATACCAAAACGACACTGCGAACGCAGAACATAATATTATTTGGAAGTGGTAAAGTAGCGTGACCTTTTTACCGCGCAGATTTTAAAATTGTCATTGCTTTAAATGCTAGAGAATGGAGATCCAGATAAGTCCGGCTCGATTTATTATTATTATTATTAAATTCTTTATTGCATAAAGAAAAAGGACATACACAAAGGACATTATTACAATATTACAAACAAAAGGCGACCTTATCACTATAGTGATCTCTGAATCAGCAACCTACATGAATGGACCGTACTTGTTGTGAGACGGGAAATTGCATTGAATAAAACATAATTACAGAAACGTACATTCTATAAACAGATAAAAATTATACATATTTTAATAAATATATATTTAAATATACCTAATACATATTATATACTTACATAAATATTAAATTACATATAACTAATTTACAATACCTATACACATATAATAATAAGAATAAGTAATAATTTATTTTATTGATTATCGAGTTGATAATGAATATCTTCATCATCAACTCGATGGAGTAGTCTCCCAATCAAAATGAGAGGGGTTAAGAAGGGTCCTAGATTTCTATGCAACAACTTATTACTGTGAAGGAAAACATCTTGAGAAAACACGAAACATTCATGGCCAAGAGGTCTTCACAATGTTCTCGAAGTTCAGTGAAGACTGCCAATCCGCACTTGGTCAGCTTGGTTGACTATGGCCAAACCCTACACATTCTAAGAGTGAGTAGTGGGCCAGGGATGGGTTGCAATGATGATGATTATGAACCTGGCACGGCAAAGTTGGTTTAAAAACTCGCGCGTCACCCATTGCACCCAGCAAGCTTCACGCAAGAAATTAGTAGATTATTAACCAAGGGGATAAAGCAGTGTCTTCTGTTGCGGGTGACGATTTAAATCGCGAGCGTAACGAAGGACTCGAGGCTTACTCCCGAGCATAGCGAGGGTGTTAAAAACTTAAATCACGAGCGAAGCGAGGGATTTAAGTCGAGTCCTGAGTGTAGCGAGAGATTTAAGTTCACCCAAGACTAAGACAGCTTTATCACCGAGGAAAATACTCTACTTTTCGTACCATTTGCGAAAAAATTAACACAATAATAATATGAGATAAACATTTATTAAAAATAATGACAATTAAAAGATTTTTAGAACATTAACTTATTTATAAAAATAAATTAAAATAAACTTAACGTTTATGTATTTGAAGAAAACAAAAACGCGGCGAATTCCTAGACTAATACTTTTTTGTCGGAAAAGCAAAGGCATCAAGCCCATACGGCCTCGTCGGTTTTCGTAATTTTATTTAATAAATCATAACTGCATTCCTTTTTCAAAAAGATGTATAATGCTTTATATACAAACTCAATGGTGTAAACACAGATGTAGTTCAGTATAAATTTCGGTAAGTATTCTCCCCCTAGAGGATGAATGAAATTCAGTACAATTTTCTTTCCCTGTTTTTAACAGATTAAAAATGACTATTGTTATGTTCGCTTTTTGTGGCATAGAATGTCACTTTTTTGAGCAAGTGGTACGAAAAGGTAATGTTTCTACTCGTACCTACCAACAATAATCAGGTGAAAGAACGCGATCGTATAGGAACAGACAAATAGACTTTTGATATTGCTAGTCTAGGCAATAAAGCTAGTTGACCCCAACAATAATTCCTCAGGCGATGAAACTTTGCAGTATGGTAAAGTATCATGAGTTAAACGTATAATATTATAAATATCCAACAAAAAATCAAAAAGGAAGTAAGATTTTTTATGCTATATCCAATTGTCAAAGCAGGAAGGTACAATATCGCGTAAACGCAGTTGAGGTTTGATAATAAAAATCGATTATTTCGTTTGATATTTCGGTTTTGAGTGTAAATATACTACATACATATTATTATTTTAAAAAGAAATCGAGAAAATTTTCAGTCATAAATATTAACTTTAAGGTATAAAAACCTAACTTCCGGATTGATTTTTTTTTAATTTTTTTGTATAAGTTTTGGTTCATGAAATACTACAAGTTACAACCCTGCTAAGTTTCAACGACTGAGGATTTAATGCGGGGGTCTCCATACAACGAACCGCCCCGTTGCCTAGAGTCTAGACTATAGATGATGTTCGCGTCTTCGTCCGCGTATTAAGCTTTTTTTTATTCCCGCAGGAAGTCTTTATTTTTTCGGGATGAAAAGTAGCCTTAGTCCTTCCCCGGGATGCAACCTATCTCTTTACCGAAAGTCGTCAAAATCTACTGAAAAGATCGGTCGTGAAAGCGTTGCAGACAGACAGACAGATATTTTTCATTTTCATATTAGCATGGATATGGATACAATTCCGAAACACTTAAAATGTTCACCATTGAGTAATATTGACCTATAGAAAGTTGGTTCGCGCATCTCTTTGTCCATTGACATTAATAATTTGCGTATTGTACAATTGATAGTGCATTAATTATACAGGGTCGATTGTGACCGGTCCATCAGTGGGGACCACTTGTTAGCGTCGTTGAACATTGCGTAATACATATACTAATATTATATTAATTACTAGCTAGGGCGATTGTCATAATGTCAATGCTAGAAATAAAAAAAATACTTGTAATGCCTGTTTCTAGGCTTAGTAAAACTAGCAATTCATTTGTCGGAAACAGTGTCCGCTTCTACAATAAGCTCCCAGAAGACATGTTATGTTGAAGATGTCTCTGAATAAGTTCAAAGTCAATGTAAAACGTAAACTCATTAAAAAATCTTATTACCATGTAAAGGATTATTTAAATAACAAGGAAGCTTGGCAATGATTTGCTCTAATAGCTCTGATAATTCCTGAGTTTATTATGGGCTCTTCTCAGACCAGGGCGCGTTTGGAACCCTCGTAGCTTTAGTTTTAAGATACCGTTACTGATTTTCACCATTATATTTTATAAATAACTGGACGTCAATATTATGTGTAGTGTAGGTACCTACCTACATTATTGACTAAAGCTTCGCAGGGGCGGAAAGTGGAAACTATAGCATGCACCTACGTTTAAAATCCCAATGATATTTTCTTATTTTTCCAAATGTCATTTTGAAGCCGATGTGTGGGCAAACGTCAGAAATGGCCAAAGCAGTTGGTCCAAAATTAAATCTTCGACTTGTGCCGGCTTCGAGCGAGACGTCCCCAAATGTTGTAATCAAAAGTTCAAAAGTCTATAACACATTTAACGTCCGCGTTGATTAAGGTTTATAAGATTCCCGCGGGAAGTCTTTAATTTTCTGGAATAAAATGTAGCCTATGTTCGTCCTTCGGATGTATCTTGTAACCTATCTCTATTCCCTGTGCCAAACAGATGGGCAGTGAAAAGGTGACAAGGTTACAGACAGACGTCTAGACACACTTCCGGATAAACGAATATTACTTAGTGGGTATGGATTTTGAAAATCAGATTTTTGTTGCAGTGGGGCAGGAAAAACCACATTGATGACCGCACTAGCACATAGGAGTCCAAGTGAGTATTATTTTTAAACGGAACTCTAAAAATAAGATTTTTATAATGTTTTTGATGACCCTTCTGACCCAGTATTGAGCGCTGTCTTAACGTGGGAGGACCAGGGTTCGATTCCCGGCAGGGTCAATTTGGGAATATAATATAATTTTTGAATTTTCTCGGGTCTGGTGCCAGTATCGTATGCAGAGTAGAAACTGACTAGTTTATATAATATAACTGCCATACCCCTAGCAGGTTAGTCCACTACCATTTTAGACTGCGTCATCACTTAAAAAATCGAACATAGTAGTTAATTTTTCTATACTTTTATCTGCTAAAGTCATAATTAATTCAAATAATCTTGTTTTTCAAAATAAATCTGGTCTGGTTAATTTGCCTACACAAAATATACAATTGGCTTCCGTGTAACACGTGGCATTGAAAATGTTTTTGGAAAATTTGCATACTCTGTTATTTGATAAGCCAGACAAAAAAATAAAATACTCAAACAGGTAGCTAACATTTTCAAAATGTGCATTTTTTAAATGTCACGTTGCTCCAATGCAGCGATCTTCAATGTTATTTCCCAATCCTAGGCGAGAACCTTGTGAGCTCTTTTATGAATTTCATAATAATTGTGAAATTTTCCTTTAATGAAGAGAGTTGGAATTGAAGCTTTTGCCCTTCCGAAGGACGGAGGATTGTATCTGCGCATATTGGGTTTCCTACATTGTGCGTGTAAAAAAAAGGTTTCGGGCAAAATAATCTTAAATGAGAAAGATTGGATGTATGGATGTTTGTTACTCAATCACGCGCCAACGGCAGAACGAATCTGGCTGTAATTTGGCACAGAGATAGATTATACTCTGGAATAGCACATAGGCTATCCTTTTTATCCCGGAAAATTAAAGAGTTCCCGCGGGAACCAAAAATCCTCAAACCACGCAGCCGAAGTCGCGTGCATTCACTAGTGTAGATATATATGGTTCATATCTGCCACACCTTTACAGACACTCATATTACCGTCTTATACGCCCATAGACGGCATGGGATTTTCATGCGACGAATTCATACTACCTACTTATTATTTATTATTATTTTATTATTTATCCATACTAATATTATAATTGCGAAAGTGTGTCTGTCTAGGTATGTCTGTCCATCTGTCTGTCTGCTACGCTTTAACGGCTCATTTTTCAACCGATATTAATGGGTACAGGGATAGGTTGTATCCTGGGGAAGGACAAGGGCTTTTTGTCCCCGAAAATAAAGAAGTTCCCGTGGGATTTAAAAAAGTTATTCCACACTCGCGAAGTTGGTGGCATCCTACCACCCTACCCCTACCTCCTCATCCTACCCAACTAAAGATTTCTGAATTGTTGCCAGGCGGGACGATCGTAGACGGAGAGATAGCAATGAACGGCATCCCCGTGGGGGACTTCATGCACCGAGAGAGTGGCTACATGCACCAGGACGAGCTATTTGTAGAGAACCTCACAGTTATGGAGCACCTCACTATCATGGTAAGATGCGGTCGCCTATTTTAAATTTATAGACCAGTCCATCCACCCACTACAGCCCATTAACGCGCCACTGCTGGGCACAGGCATCCACTCTCATAGGAGAGAGGGAATTAGAGTTTAAGACCCACCACGCTGCTCCAATTGGCAGGTTTTAACGACTATTATCATGTTAGTGATAATAACCGGGACCGACGACTTAAAGTGGTCTCGGGGACCCGGGGGTACAACGCCGCCAGCTTCCTAACTCCTGGCTAGTACTGAGAATTTCTAGTCAGAAAAACCCAATACATAATTATGGCCCGCCCCGGGACTTGAACCTCGTCAGCTGCAGTCGAACATGCTAACCACTGGACCAACGAGGCCGTATAGGCCAGTGCTTGGCAGCAATCCGACCTGCTTGCAAGTGGTGATGCAGCCGGTGGAGAGCGCTTGCCTATAAGATGCATTTTCACTCTTGATTTGACTCACCTAAATGGGAATGGAAATGGGAAGAAAATTATTAAAATTAATTATTATTAAAAATGAAGGAATTGTTGTTATGAAATCCAAACTAATATTTAAATCGAAATAATTTTTGAGGTTGGCAATTTGACGTTATTTTTATTGAATAGTAATTAAATTATTAGACGTAGATATATTGAAATAATGATTATTAAAGTAGACGTACTATAATTGTTAATTTTAATTAGGTATTATTAAAAATATTTATGTAGCATTCAATTAACTGACGGGGCCTCATGTCATTATAATTAATGACATAAATGATAATGATACAATATGCAATTAATAAATGATATGATATGAACCCGGTTGGGCATTCGATATCCTAGCGATTCGAGGTAGAAACGAGGAAGCGAATCGCTTTGTAGTTTGTACACGTATACGTGGAATTTCTACTAAGTGCTTCACACGAGTTCATCCGCCCGGCTTCGCAGCGGTGGATATATATCTATTAGAAATCCTCAGATTATAATAAGTAGGTATAAGACCGATTCAGTCCCAGCGACGCCACACGGCGACGCTGTTTCTAAGGACTTGACGTTTTGGGTTGAAGGTTTATTTTTCAGAAATTCCGATGGGAACTTCAAAAACCTGCATCAACAGTCAACTCGTATGAAATCGCGTGAAAAGTTAGTCTAAACTCTAAATATATAAGAATATTAAATGGAGACAGACTGACTGATCTACCAACGCAGTACGCACAGCTCAATCTACTGGATGGATCGGCAGGGCGTCCGCGTATCTTTTGCATCAATCATTGATACATCGCAATCACCTCTGATTAGCTGAATTTATGGTATTCTTGCTGCGTCAATGGATTTCGTCCAATAGTGGAAGAGTGTTAACCAATCAGAGGTGATTGCGATGTATCAATGATTGATGCAAAAGATACGCGGTCGCCCTGCAGGTTAAAATTTGGCATAGAGATAGGTAGCTATTATGACATCGTTAGTCGCCATCCGCTTAGAAAGTACCTATTTTATATAATCCAACTCCTGAGGGGGTAATCTAGGAATTTGAAATTTTCCAATGAAAATCAATCTTAATGTGATAATTTAAAGTATGACCACGAGATATGTATGCTGTATGTATTTTGAGTTTATGAACATCGGAATGTGGAACCTTTCAGGCATACCCTTATTTACCCTAATTGGCTTTCACACGATGACACGACATTGTACCGGAAACCTGAGTCGCTTGGCGGCAGTCTTTAATCATGTCTTCTCTAAGTATATTTTTATATATTTTTCGCTGTAATTCGTTATCCGAAAATATTCATAAATAATATATTAAATTAAATATGATAAATAAGTATTTAACGAATATAATACAAATATAAAAATTTACTTAGAATATTACATGTACATGGGTTTATATTTTGTTGGTTTATCGGTTCAAGACGTAACTCGACGTCCAACTGAGCCGTAGAGCTACCTCTTGGTTCATCTATACATATAGTCAATAATTACATAATAATTACCAATCAATTTTTAATGAACGATACTGGCACAGCGATGAACGACCCCGGACCCAGCGTTTCAAACGATCATTTATAATGGAATTTTAAAAAAAATGTGTGTGCAATTCACACACGGCAGAAGCGAAACTTCAGAAAAGTAGCCTACCTGATAATGAGATAAACATAACTTTTATTCTATCTCATTCTCTCCCAGGCTAAATCCTATATAATTATGTTTGTCTTTTTTTGTCGTCGCTTTTTCGTTTCATTGAATTTTCAAATCACAACGAATTTAAAGAAGTTTAACTTCAACAATTAAAAAATTCAATATATTATTGTTGTCCCTGAAGGGTCCTAGCTTAATTGTCTTCAATCAAAAGGGTATCAAGCATTCAAAGGCCGATTTAAATATTTAAATAGGCTGTAGCCTGTAGCCTATTAAAATATTTAAAAACAGCCTATGAATATTTATAATTGTATTCAAATTTCTGTTAAGAAGTGGACACATTTGAATTTTAAGTTGTAAAACATCCGTAGTTACATTTGATTTACATTATTTAACTTAGGAATTAAGTTAACTCTACATTTCCCAACTTGATAGTCCCCTATCTCATATGTTGAGCCCTACTATAACTATTCTACTCCTAATTATATTGTCTTTTCCCTAATATATATAAGTAGCAAAATATCAATACATTGTATCCTAACCATTTGACGATCGTCGACCACCCTTCGATGATATAATCTTATGACATAATTATATATCTTTGCCATTTAATACATTGCATCGTGTTCCTCTTAAATCTAGAACTTGCTCCCTTTTACATTAAGCAAACCTGAGCAAATGCTAACACCTTCGCTTTTGTTCTTCTTCACAACAATCCATCTTTTACTTACTTTTATTTCCTCTTTCAACTACAATTTTTTCAATACGCATATATTTTTACCTTGCTAACATCTTTACTTGTACTCCATCTACATCACTCCATCTTTTACTTCGTCTTTCTCTCAATGTCTCCATTTATTTCCTCTTTCAACTTACAACTTATTCCAATATGCATACATCCATCTTGCTAAAATCTACACTTTAGCTCCTTAGAATTATTTACATTCTTCCAATTTTCCGCTAAATCTCCTACTTGGAATTTAATAATTTTACGATGTTTAATATATTTCTCGTTCCTCAAGTGACTTACTTATTTTGAATTTAACCTAACTTGTAACCTAACTGTAAATTGTTAATCTTGTACTTTTCCAGTTTAAACCTCATTTGGTGTATCCTATCATGTAACATATTATTATATAATTCTTTTATCTTGGATAAATCCCTACTCAAATGTTATGC
This sequence comes from Erebia aethiops, assembly GCA_923060345.2. NCBI lineage: Eukaryota > Metazoa > Arthropoda > Insecta > Lepidoptera > Nymphalidae > Erebia > Erebia aethiops. The sequence continues at coordinate 15,890,705 of OV281091.1, read as the reverse complement.
TTTTTTTATGACAATAAGTTTTAAACAATCTATCTTCCTAATTCTTTATTATCTCGTTCACTGGCGTTAAACCGTGGATTCCTCACTGTAGTGTGTATTGTCTTAATTCCAAGAGACTCAAAACCTTCCTTAAATGCCCTACTAATGAATTGAGAACCATTATAAGTCACAACAACTTTTATTTTACTAAAAAGCTTCAGTTTTGTTAAACAAGACTGACCCGTGGCTTTTCATAATGCATATAATTTTATAAATTTACTAAAAGAATCTTGTACTCCTAGAATGTATGTATATCCGATTAATTCTACTAGTAATGTTCCATAGAAGTCAGCCATAACAATTTCACCTATATCATCTGTTTTTAAAGATTCACAAAGTCCTACTTTAAGGTGGTACGAAGTTCGCCGGGTCAACTAGTAAATAATAAAGGACAGATATAGTATGAAGATGAGTAGCGAGTATGGTACGGTCCATAAACGACGTAAACAAAAGTGACAGATTTGACAATTGAAGTTAGCATTCATTATTCATTAATCATTTTATTCTGCGTCTGCCATTTTGAAATTTGTTCTTTTACGGCGAGCAGCGCTGGCTGTAGGTGTGTACTCGCTATGTAGTTTTCTAACATTAATTAAATTAAAAGCATGGATTTAAAATACATTGTAATTAGAGCTTATCATGTTATACATTGATGCCTAAAGCAGAATATTTTCCCAAATACTCTTGTTATCAGAAGATTATAACCAATTTCAATACATAACCTCTAAATGCAATGTTTTTGATGATAGTTGCACTAAGTACCTTTTCAATATTCATGTCTCTTCCTTAGTAGATCCATCTGCCTTAAATGGGTGATGGAGGGAAAAAGTGGCGACAGTAATGTCACGTGCCACGATTCCCAAGCGTATCCAATCCAGGAGCAGGTTGTTTGTTCATGGTGATGCACGTTGCAACGGTTAGTGGCGACAAACTTTCAAAAACTAGGCTTTTATATATGATGGTGCGTCGATATTTTTAGAACGACACGGAGTGCATCCGACATTCGTCTTTATTCTGTGGGATTTGACAACTAACGCTTTTTGTCACTCCGGAAGAATTCCGAGCGCTAGCGACTCGCGCGTGATGAATCGCGAAGAAATCAATTTACATCGCGCGATTTAAGTTACGTGTTTGTGGAATGCTAGTTAGAACTAAACCATAAAATTAAAGTGATTGTATCTCAAATTTATATTTCTGTGATTCTGTGCAGCATTCTCCTTACCCGTCTACTCACAATGTATATAGTATGGAATCGGCCACTGATGATGCTATGACCCATTGCTATATGAATTCGTTCAAAAGCTTGTTTAATCTCGATACGCTAAACTAACCCATTTTGAATTTCCTAACTACTTTTTCGTAAGTAATTTTATTTCTACTATAAATCATCTGAACTTGTGGATCCCCGGAAGACCACCGCTGTACTTGTACTCTCACCATAGTCACAGTAAAATGCCGAGTGAAGTCCATTTTTGGATTATATAACTCGTATTTCTGTCACATTCCTTTCTACTATAATTATTGTATTGTAGTTACAAATAACCGCTCTTTCTTTCTTTCTAACAACTCCTTGTAAATAATTTGACAAATAACTCTATCTCCTTGGTTAGTTCTAAAATACATTATGCCATTATTTATATTAATTATATTTTTATAATGAGCATTATATCCACTAATACTTTTGTATTTCTATATCTCTTTTTGCAATTGAGGTAAAGTCTTAGGCTTTGAATTAAGCATGTTATTTACTTAAATAGTAAATTCCGGGCATAATAGAATTTTCTTCTTGCATTTTATATCTATCGGCTGGATACCTGGATAAGATATCAGCAAACAATTTATCCTTGCCTGATAATGTTCTATTTCAAAATTAATTTGTTTTAAATAATACAGCCAACGTGTGACTTTACTATTAAACAATTTCCATGTTTTTACATATAATAAAACTTTATGATCTGTTTTTATAACTACCTTTGATCATCGTAAATAAGTTCCAAATTTATTTAGACAACTAATTACTACAAAATTCTTGTACTATAACTCTTCAGTCCATTTTATCCCACTTCAAAGCTTTACTCATCCACAAAACTTACATTTTCCTATATTACACTTCATTCACTCTAATTATTCGTCAACGCTTAACAGACACACTCTCAATTTTAAAACTTGTACTTGTTATATCTCACACATAGACACCACAACCCCCGGACCATAAGACGTTTACACATCCTCTATCTCGTGTTGCTCCTTCCACTTTCCATACAACATCACACAACCCCTGTCCATAAGACATTTGCACATCCTCTATCTCGTGTTGCTTCATACCACCTTCCATACAACCTCTTACTAACAAGTCGTTAGATCTATTTGAACTCGAAAGCTTCCTCTGACTCTTTCCATTTCACGGTCAACATATTGTAGGCTTTCGCCTACTTTAGTTAGCCTATCTAATTTACTTTAACCGGGACCCATGAGATAACTTGCCTTGAACCAAGTATCCTGGTCACGGCACCATATTGTAACTAACCTGACGGGGTCCCTAAGAATCTATACCTCTCTCTACAAGTAAAACTCAATGTTTCTTTGTAATGGCTCATGAATCATCTAGTAGTAAAACCCTCATCATTGTTGCGTCCATAATAATCCAAGTTCTTTTAGAGTTTCAGAAGCTTCGAATTCAATCAACCCAACGACTAGTTTAAGAACTGATGAATTTCAGTTCACATAAGACTGGCTTAAATTACGCGTTCGAGTTATAGAAAAGTTGTAAAAATGATCAAGTATAAATCAACAAAGTGAAGGCAAGTGCTTTGTTACGTGATCGAGTATAGAACTAGTATACAACTATGACACACTTTATATGAGAGTTTTATATTTAACGTGTTCGAGTATCTAAATAGTATACAACCATGACACACTTTTAGAGGTGTATTCTTCCTATGTGATCCTGTTCAAGTATACTGCGCTTTGTTTGTTTTAATGTTTTGCCTCTAACATACACAGCAAGCCAGATTTATGTTTGCCTCTTAACATACACAATAAGTCAGTCTTATGTATAGGATCAATCATATTATATTTCTATGCGAAATATATTTAAAATCAAGAGAGTTGACCTTATATATGAATATTTACTCAGAGTTTCGATTTCTATCTTATGTAACATACATTTAAGTAGTTCCATAAGATTCCATAAGGTCTCACAGTGGTGAAGCTAATTATCCCTAGTGGCAAGCATCTTCCTTGAATTAAAGGAAGATGCTTTGTTTGGCATCATATACTTTGACTAACAAAATATATGATGGTTGGAATGGCTCCACCCCGCCACCAACGGTAGACTTCTTCCCACCCTTGGTATTCCAAAAGGCATATCGATACATGGGAACATGGGCCAATAAGCCTCATAAAATACCAAAAGCCAACAAGCCTCCCCCCCCAACCACTAGGCATCAACCGCGAAATGGCGCAACGTACACGAGCGTACTTTAGAGTGGTGCGTTCCACTTATGTCAGCATAAAGCTGGATAATTACATTTTTAAAGTGGTGTAATCCCACATATACCTGTAATAGGTTTCAAGGATACACCAGGCGCACTGCAGGGATGTTCGCCGCAACGAAACAGAGTCCACAGGCGTGATGCAACCTTCAGTAATAGTATATTAATCAAATATAGCGCGCAACCATCATGGGTAGTAGAACATTGTTTGGAAGTAAGTTTGATATTGGTAATAGTAAACATAGTCCTTCCAACCATGATTAGTTATTGTTCGATCATAGCGAACATCGTAGTAATTTTGTATAATAATTAGTTATCGTTCGACCATAGCGAACATCGTAATTGCATATAATAGGTATGTTGTTACAATAAAATCGCATGGTAAAATCAGACGTACTGTAGAACATAGAAATGCACACGAAGTGTACTACGCACAGAAAGCAAGCTCTCTGGTTCAACAACAACCTATCCCATCTTGACGTCCTACCGAGGTAAACATCAAGACAGAACCAGCCGTGCCGATGCATCGCCGGAGCGAGTGATATATTCTACAGGCCCAACTCAACCTGCAATGATAATTGTATGTTATGGGTATATATGTAATATGTTATATTTATATATGTTATTAATCCACCATAGGTAGATTGAATATCGTAGGACGCCATCCAGCCAGGTTCACGAAGTACAAGTACTAAGGCTCCCTTACCAGATTGCATCCAACAACTAGTATGTATGCAATACAATATTGGCACAACGAGCGAGCATACCCACACTCAACATGAATCGGTCTCAATGCCTCAATAATGCTCAGCACACATACACGTCGCAATCCTCGTTCTGCCGAGTGGACCGGACGCCGGGAAGCTCATTAGTAAGTTTCCATGCACCTTCGATTAGATCATATATACTACTATGTACATATAGTATGTACTATTATTCTATTATTGTTTTAATATTATTTTACTATTATTTTATCATTATAATATATTTTAAATTTTTTTTTTTTTTTCTAATAATAAATTATTTTATTCTGAATAGTAAGATACGTATAGTTACACACTGAGGCAAGTATTAATAAACAGACATTAACTAAGATCAGGTTCCCAAGTATCGGACAATCTATGGTAAAAACCCGTGGTAAAAACCAATACTTAAGAATCTGTACTTAGCTGATATTATCGGTTTATTGATACTAGCCTTATGTACCTACCTTTATCTTCCATCTGAAATAGATATTGCTTTCACCTCAGCCTATATGCAATTGAAACAATAACACGTAAATGATACCTTTATGAAATGCTCGATTTGTGGTTTCACGGGCATCTCAGGTTACGGCACCGAAAGGCAACGGCCTGAATTCAAATCCCGGCTTATTCCTAATAACCGAAGCCCTTATTAAGCACCTAATATAACTATGGGTTTAATATAACTGCCATGCTCCTAACAGGTTAGCCCGCTACCATCTTAGACTGCATCATCACTTACCATCAGGTGAGATCGCAGTCAAGGGCTAACTTGTAGAGGATTAAAAAAAAATGTGTAAAGTTTATTTGAATACCTGAAGTAAAGAAAATGTGTCATCTAAAAATCTTCGACCTATGAACACATTTAAAACTACATATTAGAATTAGACATAACAAGGACAGACTAAAATCCAAAACAATTAGACCTAACAAGGACGGACGAATTCTAGAATCCAGGAATCGATAACAAGGACGGACTAAAATCCAAATTAAATTGAGAATCGAGGAATCGATTGATTCTCTCTGACCAGCAGTTCGATTGCAGAAATCAATAATTTCAACTGCCTATACCTATTGTTGTGATAGGCTGAAATTAATTCAGCCTATTCATAGGCATTCTAATGTTGCAACAGAGGTAGAGCATTGCCAATAGTGTGATGCTTACGTCATATTTGTGGGGGCTTATTGGCTAGACTTAGTTGTGTTAATTAGTTTGAAGTTGGCTTAGTCTTTTCCACTCCTAGAATAAGCGCGAAGGGCCTGAGGCGTTAGGGATATTGAGCATTTTTATAAATCATAAATCATATGTGACTCTCCCTCTCTCCTATGAGAGTGGAGGCCTGTGCCCAGCAGTGGGACGTTAATAGGCTGTAGTGGAAATGCCTTTGGTATCAATTTTCTCGATTTTCCAAAGACTGCTCCACAATATATATTTTTTAGATGATCAATTTTAGATCAATTGTCAAATTTAGGTACGTACATCGTAATAAATAAAAAATAATCGTATCATATCATCATACTTAATATTATAAATGCGAAAGTGTGTTTGTTTGTTGGTTTGTTGGTTTGTCCTTCAATCATACCGCAACGGAGCAACGGATCGACGTGATTTTTGGCATGGGTATAGTTGAGGACCTGGAGAGTGACATAGGCTACATTTTATCCCGGAAAAATAGGGAGTTCCCGTGGGAATCAAAAAAACTTATTACACGCGGACGAAGTCGCGGGCATCAGCTAGTAAAAATATAAATCCAATGGCTGATGATGATGATAATGAAAATTTAATCATAATTAACCCAACACATCAAGGCCCGGCTGCGCATGGACCGTCGCACATCACCCCTGGCGCGTCGGAGGAAAGTCAACCAGCTGATGCGGCAGCTGTCCCTATACGGAGCCCGACACACGAGGATCGGGGGGCTGGACGGACAAAAGACACTGTCCGGGGGCGAGAGGAAACGACTTGCTTTTGCTTCAGAGGTGAGCATTATAAAATTCTGGAGGTTTCAAAGAAAGTATTTGCGTAGGTCATGAGGATAGATATCTATATACTAATATTATAAATGTGAAAATTTGGAATGGATGGATGTATGAATGTATGGCTGTTTGTTTCTCAATCACGCCACAACGGCTGAACGGGTCTGGATTATATTTGACACAGAGATATAGTCTGGAATAAAACAGGCTACTTTTTGTCCTGGTCAATCAAAAGGTTCCCGCAGAAACCAAAAATCCGCTATTACGGTTATACAGCTTGGTACTGCCTTGTATTTCAGCATTCCTACCAGAAATTCTGAGGACTTGTAAAAATCGGTAAAAATTAAGTATACACGGTATATAAGGTATACAAAATTTATGAAGCGTATACCTATAGATGTATGTACCTATACTAGGTACATCATAAAATAAGATCAATAACAGGTCAATATACCATGTTTGATCATTACCATAGACAAACCTCTTTACATATTGTCTAGTCCTGAATGTACTTGCTATTTATTAGAACAGGATTATCATTGCCTAATATATAAAAATAATTTAATTTCAGCTCCTAATCGATCCAGGACTTCTATTCTGCGATGAACCCACAACAGGACTGGACTCATCGTCCGCGCAGAAGTTGATGACTCTGCTTCGAGCCAGCGCCGTCCAAGGCAAAACTGTGATATGCACCATACACCAGCCGTCTTCAGAGCTGATGGCGCTGTTCGACAAGCTGGTGTTATTAGCGGAAGGAAGAGTAGCTTTCGCTGGCAACGCTTCAGCAGCGCTGCAGTTCTTTGAAAGGTATGTAGGTTGTATTGAAACTTTTGCATGGCATGGTTGATATACCTACGCAGATTCCAGCTTTTTCTGTGGTTGAAATATCCACGTTTTAGGGATAACCTATTTCTTAGTTTCTTTTCTTAGTTTATAGGTTCTTTAAGGCGTGTCGCCTTAAAGAACCTATAAACTAAGAAAATGACGTTGACGTTACAGTTTAGGAAATACTACTGAGGGGCAAATTAATATTTAAAAACGGCTTAACCACAAAAACGCTAAGGGTCACTGGTAGAGATCACCTTAGAGATAAGTTCACTTGTCACCTTTTTCCCCCTTTCTCACCTTAATTGAAAAAAAAGCAGGTAGCGATTCATTGGTATGGCGCCTCTGTCTAGACAGATTGGGCAGTCGATACGTATATCGGTTACAATAATTAGGCACGATCAAAACGATAATTCGCTGACCCTAATAAGACTTCCCGACATTTAGAAACAGCGGCAACGTTCAAGGGCTCGCCTCGCGTATTAAACTTAATATGTCGCAAACTAAATTCGAAAAATACCAAACAATATGATATTTTTAAAATTTCCAAGTGTACAGAAGTTAAGAAAACATTATTGTCTAGTATCTCCAAGTAGGCAAGCTTGTTGAAGATTGGTAGGTAGCTGTTGATAGAAAGGGTTTTCAAAATAGAATTTTCAATTAAGTACTTCTACAGAAAGATAGATTCGGAAGGCGAAAACCTCTGACTATAGGTTCTTTTTTTTTATCCACTACGAGTTAGCCCTTGACTATGATCTCACCAGTTGCTTTGAGTTTGAGTTTGAGTTTGATGGTAAGTGATGATGCAGTCTAAGATGGTAGCCGACTAACCTGTTAGGGGTATGGCAGTTATATTAATTAAGCCCATACCCCTAGTCGGTTTCTACACGGCATCGTACCGGAACGCTAAGTCGCTAGGCGGTACGTCTTTGCCGGTAGGATGGTAACTAGCCACTGCCGAAGCCTCCCACCAGGCCAGACCAGAGAAAATTCAGAAATTATAAAATCCTTCATTGTCCCTGCTGGGAATCGAACCCGGGACCTCCGCACGTTAAGACAACAGTGCTATACACATGCGCCACAGAGGTAACTTCAAAAAGGTACTTAATGGCAACCACCGTGAATCCAAGAAGAAAATTAGCGCAATGTGCTAATATTCCAAAATCGAACAGTCGAGCTAGCATCACGATTCACGATGTTTAAATATTAATTATCCAAATTATTTACAGTTTGGGCTACCATTGCCCCATCACGTACAATCCTACAGACTACTTCATCAAAGTCCTGGCTCTAACACCCGGGTCGGAAGGAGCATCGAGGCAAGCCATAAAGAGTGTGTGCGACAGATTCGCCGTCAGTGACGCTGCTAAAGAACTGGACATGGAGATACATTTGGAGTTTCACCTTATGGATACCGAAGACGTGGTACGTATTCATATTCACCACTACCGCCGATTAACGTCCCACTGCTGGGTACAGGCCTCCGCTCTCACAGGAGAGAGGGAATTAGAGCCACTACGCTGCTCCAATGCGACTATTATCATGTTAGTCATAATAACCGGGACCCACGGCTTAACGTGCTCTCACGGGGGTGAAATACCGCAAACTTCCTATAACTCCGGGCTAGTACCTACTGAGAATTTATAGTTAGAAAAACCCCCGACCTGGGATTCGATCCCGGGACCTCGTTGGCCGCAGCCCGCAGCGCAATCGAACACGCTATCCACTAAACACTAAACCAACGAGGCACACATCGAAGGCGTATTCAAATTATCACAAGATACTAGTACCTAATATAAAGTCTATGTAAATGTACCCACTTCAACATTATCATCGTTTCGATCCATTGCCGGTTCACTATAGTTAGAACACAAGCTTCCTCTTAGAACGAGAACGAATTTAGCCATATAGATTGGCAGTCTTCACACACCTTTGAGAACCTTATGAAGAATTCTAGGGCGCACAGTTTTCCTCACAATGTTTTCCTTCACTCGAGCAAGTGATATCTATTTAATTGTTCAAAGCCCACATAAATTAGAATAGTTGAACCACTTGAAGAAGCCAAACGTTTTAACCATTAGGCTATCTCCGCTCTACATCCTTAAGTACTAATATTATAAATTCGAAAATGTGTATGTCTTCTTTTTGTCTGCCTCCTACCACAGAATAGGTAATAGTCTGCTACTACGCTTTAACAGCCCATCTTTTCAACATATTTTGATTACAGGGGTAGGTTACATCCCGGGACTATTTCCGGGATAAGAAATAGCCCATAGGCTACTTTTTACTAATAGCCCCTATTTCCCCGGAATCCAAAAAAACTTAATCCACGCGGACGAAGTCGCAGGCATCTAGTATGAAAATATTATATTCAAATCGCCCTATTTTGGCAGTGCTTACGTTTACGTGTTCTTACGTGTTTGCAAGAGTGAGTATTTCTTAACTTCTGTTTCAGGACTCAAGGCGAGTTAAGGACACCAACTACAAACCACCGCACGTTCACACGAAAATCATTTGGCTTGTTTACAGATATTTTCTGTTAATATTGAGGGATCCACGGGTTCAGTTTGTGCGAATATTACAAAAATTGGTAAGTAAGCTTTTATTTTTATTGTTGTAAATGTCACCGTAAGATTGTAAAATCCGTTAGATTACAATCTAACGGTTTCTATCCCGCGTGATTGTAAACTGTCGAAAGATTGTGAACCGTTCAATGTTCTGAGTATTAATTTATGAAATATTTATTGTATGTACGTTTTCTTGTCTCTTTCTTGTACAGTTCGCGTGCGAGTTGAATGCAGAGTAAATGTAAGTGTCACCATACATTTACTCTGCATTCAAATCGCGCGCGAACTATAGGTTAGGTTAGGGTTTGACATAAATAAACAGGTAGTGTAGTGTAGGCACTTAGGTTCTATCGGGCTAATATACCTAATAGATTACAGTTTACCGAAAAATAATGCGTTAAATTGTAAGCAGTATTTTACGGTTCACAATCTGTCGACAGTTTATAATCTATCGACATTAGAAACGTTATATTACAATCTGACGGTTTTTACAATCTTACGGTGACATATATAAAGGAATTTAGGTTCAGAAGGGTTACTACCATCGCTTACAGCAGTATTACTTCAAAATGAAAGTTTTATGACACGTACCATGACTTCCCTAAAATAACGATTATAATTCAAAAACACTAACGTCAGCAATATTAAAACAATACGGCTTTATGGGAGCGTAGTATGCCTTCTCTATAAGGTAGTATTGGTTTGTAACAAATAATCTTTTTTCCTCCATTTTGCTACTCATAATTCATGCAAAAATAATTAATCAAATTATTATCTCTACAAATTACTTGTCTGTCCCATCTTGACTACAGTAGACCGGAACAAACAAAAAAAAATCATACTTTCGCGACTGTATTTTTTATCATGCTCAAATAAATTCAATACTAGATGATTCCCGCGACTTCGTACGCGTGTATTACTATTATGTTTATTTTGATTACCGCGGGAACTCCTTATCGCAATTTCTTGGGAGAAGAAGTAGTCATGTTCTTCCCCGGTTACATCAAAATCGGTTGAAAAGATGGGCCGTGAATGCGTAGCAGACAGACTGACACACATTCGCATTTATAATATTATGGATTATGGATGTCTGCAGTAGAGTATAATGTATACATAAAGAAATAACAAAAGTCATGCTAAAGTAATAAAAAGTCACTAATTTCCAGGCCATAGCACTGACAGCGGGGTTGTGTTTCATCGGCACAGCTCGACTCACACAAGCTGGAGTCCAAGACGTTCAGGGCGCGCTCTTCATAATCATAGCAGAGAACACATTCTCGCCAATGTATTCAGTGCTGCACATGTTTCCCGAGGAGTTTCCTATGTTGCACAGGGAACTAAAGGCCGGGTTGTATTCCACGCCGGCTTATTACGTGGCCAGAATGGTGGCTCTGGTAAGTTGACTGTTGATCCGTGTAAAGAATATATTAAAGTTTCAACTGAATCCATTTAATCAAACTGGGAACAGTTCTCAAATAGCATTATGTTTGGTATTTCTAAACTCCAACTCGTATGTTACGGCCGTTACGTATGTGTTACGATTAGGTAGGTACGTCAACAAATAATCGTCTCAGTTCTGGTTGGTCTATTACAAATATTAGTAGAACTCAAGGTTCTTTGATGTTTACTTTTATTTTGTAGCTAATAAGGATGATGCCAATATCAAAATAAATTATTTCATAATGATTATTAAATAAAGGGTTTTCTTACCTAAAATTAAATTCTACTGTTGTTTTAAGGTTGACAACCATTCTAAACTATCGATTAAAGAAAAAAAGTGCGTTGAAATTTGATGACGTCATAACTATGTATTTCATACAAACTTACATACTTACTAGAAAGTCTGATTTAGAGTAAGTAGTTGATTTCATTGAGTTGTCATCATGCCCATTCTTATTGTTTCTGAAAATATACAGTACTAGTTTAGTATAAGTATAGTTCGCGCGCGAGTTGAATGCAGAGTAAATGTATGGTGACACATACATTTACTCTGCATTCAACTCACGCGCGAACTGTAGGTATACGAGATAGCATATAGTATGTACTAGTTAGCATAAAAATCTCACATTATATTTTCTTGTCCTAGCTTTTTCCTATGTTACTTCTGAAGTACTGACCATGGATATTTGTCCTAGTTTCCAGGCCTCGTGATAGAGCCAACGTTGTTCACACTGGTGGTTTACTGGGTGGCAGGACTTCGCGGCACGTTCTACGCTTTCGGCTTCACTGTCTTCCTGTCCATCTTGGTTCTCAACGTTGCCATCGCCTGTGGTGAGTTAGACAGCTTTTACTGTACCGTGACGTATAGACCAACAATATGACGCTTCGTACGATATTCATTTGGGGGCATGATATGTTGGTCTGTGTAGTGATGTTGTGTCAGAACTCAGAACCTTTTTGAAGTGAAAACTTCTTTAGGCACGTTGAACACTTTTTGGTAGGGGGTAAAAATGTGGATTACGCGAGATCGACACCATTATCCTTAGGACAAAAGGTCTTAAGTATAAATAGTACATTCGTAATTAAACTTTAAAACCTTAGTTTTAATTAAGGTTTATAAAAAAAAAATTAAATATTCGTTTTCGGTTTCGGTTCCTATGACTGCTATTTTTTTTCAAACCCTTGACTGCGATCTCACCTGATGGTACGCTAAATCGCTTGGCGGCACGTCCGTAGGGTGGTTACTAACCACGGCCGAAGCCTCCCGTCAGTCAGACCAGGGAAAATTCAGAAATTATAAATTCCCAAATTGACCCCGCCGGAGATCGAACACGATACCTGCACTGCACTGGATAGGTCGTCAAATAAAATTTAATAAATCCTAAAATTACAAAAATCCAAATTTCCTTTAATTAACATCTTATCTTTTCTATTCATTGAAATAGAAAGAGGTACTAAAATTCTACATCAATGTTTCTATTAGTCCAAATAAACGTAACTATTCTTCTTCGAGCATAATAATATGTAGGTATCTAAGAAGCTTTTATTATAATATTTTGGAGCAAGGAACTAACTTCTTTTTTATATTTCCAGGATCATTCTTTTCATGCGCATTTGGATCAATGCCAATCGCGATAGCGTACCTTGTGCCATTCGACTATTCGCTAATGATGACCTCTGGACTCTTCATTAAGCTAAGGTTTGTATTTCATTTGTATTGCCATAGCCATACAATTTGCTTGTCATAACTATTGTTTCCTTTATGTTACCACCTCGCAAACTGATCATCTGTTTTATTTTGCAGCTCAATACCTAAATATATATCATGGATTCGACATTTGTCATGGCTTATGTACTCAAATGAAGCTATGAGTATACTGCAGTGGGATGGAGTTCAGAACATTAGTAAGTGACTATTAGTACCACATTACTGCCTTTTTTGTTTTTACTTACAATATATTTTCTTTTCTTTCATATTATTGGTTTTAAAAGAGCTTTTTATACATTCCAAGAGTTTACATCTAACTATAATTTCCACTTTGTTAATCTATCCATTCATATGTATTTACAAAAGAGCAGGTCCAATTGAACTACCTTGGGGAACACCATACCAAAACAACCTTTGTGGACCTCTTATTGTTAACTTACTTGACTACCTGAATACATATCATAGCTATCATCGTGTTTATGAACAGTTTTTAGAACCTTCAGGTAGAAGTTTAACAATAGGTATGGCGCTAAAATAGGGACAAGGGATTTCCCAACAAAAAACCTGTAGCCCTATTCCGACAAAGCTTACAATCTCAATTTTTGTGATTGGCTAAACTAATGGTATTCTTGCTTCGACAATAGAGTAATGAAAGTTTTATAAAATCTAGTATTACCATTTAAAATACTACATTAAGACCTAGATGTGCACCTACCCATATTCCTGCAGATAAAATATTATTATTATTATTATTATTATATACTTTATTTGTACCACCACAAGTAAAAATAACAAAGACAAAAATTGGAAAAAAAAAGTAAACACAGACAGGATACAAAAGGCGGCCTTATCGCTTAGGTAGCGATCTCTACCAGGCAACCTTAGGAAAAGGAGAAAATAAGGGAAAATAGACTGCAGGTGGATTTATTATATACTTACATTCAAATAACTACATACTAATAAGTTATATTGGGCGGCTGTCCCGAAGCAGGTTCAGGAATAATTAAGTCCTTTTTTGGTGTTATGAATATAATAAATTGGTTTACATAAGAATATGGTACAAAATTAAAAGATAGGTACGTCCGTTCGTTCCGATGTTAGGTATACGAAGGCAGCGAGTATAGTCGGAATTGGATCTTCTATGGAAGTTGAGACGCGTGGCATACGTGCTGACGAAGCGCAGTCGTCCAGCGTAACACCTCCATCATCAGAGCAGCAATTATTCGGGGATTAAATACCGAATATTGCGGAATATAGGTCTTCGTTAAAACGGCAGGCAGTTTTTCTGTGCGGTCTTGTGAAAACGAAGCTTCTTAGGTGATAAGATGGTTGCTGGAATGATGATTTTGATGATGAATCAAACTGTTCAACTTAGAACCTCCTTAGGCAGAGAGATAGGCGTGGGTTCACGTTTCATCTATCTCCTGTAACGGTATGATTTTATTAAATGAAAAATAAGATAGTTCTTCAGTCGGTGATGTCTTCCGCTCGCATAATTTTGGAGAATTGACCTTCGGGCATTCAGCCTCTATGAAATGAAAACCCTGAAATTGGTTGCTATAAAAAGTGCAGGTGGTACTATAGTATTATGTTACCTAAAATTTGTTAAACTGATAAAATATGCTAATTGTAATTGGACTACGATTAGATCCTGGAAAGCTGAAATCAATGATAAGCTCTAATAACTAAAATAGGTAGGGTAATGAAAAATAATACTTTTAAAAATCTAAATTAATTAATATTCTATTAATAGTTGAAGAAAGCTATAACTGTACTACTCGGAATTTCTTGCATATTTCATCTAAAAATTTACAAAAATGCGAGTAATAAACATATAGCTAGAATAGCTCATTATTCATTAGTCACAATGTGACATAAGTAAGAGCTTTTCTGGGTTTTTTTTTTTATTAGAGAAATGGTACACCTAGAAGTATATATAAAAGAAAAACTTATATAAAATGTAACTTTGTTAAATGTAGATATGTATGTAAAAGTAAATCTAACAAAAATATGGTGTATATAGTGTAAATTTTAATAAAGTATATAGTGTATAGGTACTAAAGTACAATTATGTATAAAATTCTGTATGAAATATCTTAAAGTAACCATTTGAATAAAATATGTGCCTACTCAAAACGTAGTCATATTATATCAGTAAGCTAAAATACGATCGTGGGAATGTCGCGGGGGCTTCATTGCAATATGTTTGAACCGTCTAGGTAACTTAGATAAATGGCTTAAATGAAATCTAATGATTTGAAAGGATAATTAGCTTTAAGTAATTGATTTTTTCAATCGGGATTTTGAAAAGGGACCACGGACTTTCTTAGTAGTGTATATATGTATAACTTGATTGTGAGTAATAGGGTTTTGGAAAGGAATTTCGGGTATGGGTAACTCAAAGCATGCGGTTTTAGTAAGAGTTGAATTTTTGTCTAAAAGTTTGGAACATGTAACAGATTTAGATTTCTTGGAGCAATTAGCGCGTACTGGTATAGTTTCTTTTAATGGGCCATATGTAGTCGTTTCTGAACTAGTTTTCTCTACAATAGTAAATTCATACTCAGCTAATTTTAAATTCCAACGCGTTATACGAGGATTTCGATCTATTAAGTCGGATAAATGTGAAAAATCAGAAAATAATTTAAACTTTCTATCAAAAAGGTAGGGCCTAAAGTACTTAGTGGCCCAGACTACTGCGAGAAGGTCTTTTTCTGTCTTGGAATATCTAATTTCACTATCGTTCAAGGTACGCGAGGCGTATGCTATCGGTTTGTCGGCGCCAATAGGGCCTTGTGTCAGTACTGCATTTAAAGTCACGTCAGTCGCAAAGGTAGTCAAGTTAAATTCTAGATTAAAATCGGGATAAGCTAATACTGGGACATTTTTGATGAGCATCTTACAATTTTCGAAAGCAGTGATGAAAGCCGAATTAAGTTCAAGTTTTGCGCCTTTTTTCAAGTAAGATGTTAGAGGCTTGGTCATCTTGGCAAAGTCTGGTATAAACCGTCTATGAAAACCAAGGATGCCTAGAAATTCTTTAATCTGCTGACGATTCTGAGGTAAAGGGTAATTTAAAATATGAGAAATGTAATTTGGATTGGGTTTTATACCATCTGGAGAACGGATGTGACAGAACGACGTTTCGCGTTTTAAAAATTCACATTTATCTATTTGGATTTTCAAATTAAAGTTTCTTAGGCGTTCGAACAATATGCGTAAACTAATCACGTGTTCCTGTAAGGATGTTGAGAAAATTAAAATTTTGCCTGAAAAGATTGTGCAGTTCGCTAGATCTTGAAGGACACAGTTCAATAGACTTTCAGAGATCGCATATGAATTTTGTAAATCTAAAGTTGTAAAATACAAGCACCTTCCAATTTTATCTAAAAAGTCGGTAGAGTCAGTCGGTTGGTTTATTACTATTTTACTAAGTGGTCGAAAATCTAAAATTGAACGAACTTTATCATTTGAATAAAATACGTCCGAAAATTCTTTAAAAAGTATAATTAAATTATTTGTCTCCTCTGTATTTAATTGTTCTATGGGCAAACGTGATATTACCTCATGATTCCACATATCACCGACGGTGTCAATTTCACACCTTGCTGGGATGCATTGTTCGTCGTAAACATGTGCAATTATAGGGTTCCCTAAAGAAATTGTAATGTCGGTATCTGTGGGATTACAAATTTGAACAAAAGTTTTACCGTTTTCCGCAGATGATATGCATTCATTTATATAGCATTCGGACATGTACTGATTTGCTATAAAAATGTCACCATGGGAAAAGGTAGTGGGCATTTTTATTAACTTTGTGGTTTGAGCAGGTAGGGTTACAGGATTATGGGGAATATTATGAGGTTTTGGAACTTTTAAAGTCGTGTACTGATGTAACTCCGTCTGTGCGCAGTTTCCTATATAACTAGGTACAAACGAATACTGAGAATAATTCTGAGAATCAAGGTCAGGTTGGGGTTGGTAAGTGAATGATGGGTCAATACATTCAGAAGGAATGTACTTTTTATACCTTTGTCTATATTTTCTTGGTTGCATGTTACTGTAATGGTTCCGTCGCGAACGATGAGAACAAGATCTATGCCTGTGGTAATTTAGAAAAAATGTATTATGAGAAAATCGGTCTTTATTCTGAATATAAATTATATTTAATTCTTCTTTCGCGTATTCTAGAGCTTTTTCAAGAGTAGGGGGTTGCATACATCTTATTCTTGATCCTAAAGGTTCTCTAAGGCCTCTCAAAAAAGTTTTAAGGGCTAATTTTTGATAAAGCGTTCTTTTAGCTTCTATGGTAGTTTTTACAGTATCATGCAATTCTACATAGGTCATGATTGTACAAAGTAAATTCTGTACCTTTTCGTAAAATATAGGGAGAGTGTCTGAACCTTGGACTAAAAGATACAAATCTGTGAAAAGTGCCGTTTCGTCGCGGTAATCGGAAAAAGAGTTTATTAAAGTCGTTCTAATGTTACTCCAATCGCTGGAATTGCCGTTGGTAGATAAAGATCTTGCGGCAGATCCTGTAATTTTGTTAAGAATTCCACTAATCAAGGAAAGATTAGAAAATTCATACTGTGGATCTGGGTTTAAAAATGTACGGACTAACTGATCGCTAAGATTTATAAATCTCGTTAGAACATGGGAATTTCCATTGAAATCTGGTAAAAACTTGAGTGATTTGTTAATTTTGTCTAATAAATCTACTTGACAAATTTTCTCTGACGAGGTCATATTTAAATAGGTAATTTAACTAAATTCTTTAAACTAGGTATTAATTACTATTAAAAGTATTTAACAATTAAATTACGTTAAACTTTACTTTATAATATTCTAAAAACTACGCGGGCTAGAAAAATGACGTAAATTGTAATACGTATAGCACCCTGCGCAAAAGTTACTACAACAACCAATTAAAAGGATTTCAAGTACTCACAAAACCAAAGTCGCTGGCGAGCTTCAATCCATCGATTTTTGGTATGACTTGAAGTCTTCAGCGGCAGCTTCTATGACAGCAGCTCCTTGTAGGTTCTGTCGTCCTGTCAAGGAATTCGAAGGCGTCGACCTGATTTTTAGGTGATGCACGAAGACCTTGAAGCAGCAGAACGATCCTTCAAGACTGCGCCAGTTATATTGGGCGGCTGTCCCGAAGCAGGTTCAGGAATAATTAAGTCCTTTTTTGGTGTTATGAATATAATAAATTGGTTTACATAAGAATATGGTACAAAATTAAAAGATAGGTACGTCCGTTCGTTCCGATGTTAGGTATACGAAGGCAGCGAGTATAGTCGGAATTGGATCTTCTATGGAAGTTGAGACGCGTGGCATACGTGCTGACGAAGCGCAGTCGTCCAGCGTAACAAATACATAAACCAATAATAAACATATAAATTATATATAATATAGCTACTTATGAAATATACTAATATATATGAATTATAATATAATATAGGTAAGTATTTGAACTATGCTTGAAATAATTTTTCCTGTCGTCTTTAGTTTGCAAGATAATGTTTCTTAACAGCATTTTTGAATATGTCCAGTGACTTAGATTGGCGTATGGTCAGTGGAAGTGCATTCCATAGCTGAACAGCTCGAACACTGAACGAATTGTTATAGAACTTCGTTTTATGAGTTGGGGTTTTCAGCGTTAGTGTTCGACATGGTCTTATATCAGATTGCACACCAAAAAAGCTGAATTTCTCCTTAAGGTAGGAGGGAGTTTTTAAATGAAATAGCACACAGTACAGAAGAGAAAGTACATGCAGATCCCGGCGACGGCGAATAGGGAGCCACTTGAGCTTTTGACGAAATTCGGATACGTGGTCATATTTGCGTAAGCCGAATATGAACCGAATGGCGAGATTCTGGAGTCGCTCAAGCTTGTTAAGTTGGTCCTCAGTCAAATTAAGATAGCTTGCGTCAGCATAATCGAGAATAGAAAGAAGGAGAGATTGTGCCAACATAACTTTGGTAGGAATTGGCAGGACAGAGCGCAACCGTCGCAAAGAGTTCATCGTAGCAAAGGTCCTTCTACTCAGCTCTTTAACATGCCCAGACCAGGAAAGTTGTGAATCTAAATATATACCTAGATCTTTAACGGAATCGCAATATGGGATCACAACACCATTAAAACAGACCGGGGGTAGTCTTCGCTGGTCAAGTTTTGCAATGTATCCCGGACTGCCAATAATGATTGCCTGTGATTTGACTGGATTAACACGAAGCCCATACTGCTTACTCCATTCAGCAACAGCAGTTAGATCCGTATTAACGGCAGAAACAGCAGCGTCCAGATCTTCTAGGGGCGCTGAGCGATAAATTTGGATATCGTCTGCATACATGTGGTAGAGAGAAGAGATGTACGGGGTAATAGAATTAATGAAGATAGCAAACAGTAAAGGAGACAACACACCACCCTGAGGTACCCCGGCCGTCACATCACACCATGACGAACAGGTCTCGTCAATTTTAATGCGCTGTCGACGACCTCTAAGGTAACTCCGAAACCAGTCAATCACCGATGGAGCTATGTTAATAGAACGTAACAGACTCAGCAAAATGTCGTAATCAACGGTATTAAACGCATTACTAAAGTCGAGCAAGGTTAAAATTGTGAGCTGTTTATTGTCCATCGCCCATCGAATATCATCAGTAACTTTGACCAACGCAGTTACCGTACTATGACCGGGCCGAAATCCCGATTGCAACGGACTGAGAAGGGAGTTCTTATTAAGGAAAATATTTAACTGTTGGTAGACTAACTTCTCAAGGATTTTTGAAAGAAATGGCAAGATAGAAATGGGACGGAAATCATTAACTGAAGATGGGTTAGACTTTTTGGGAATAGGAACAATTTGAGCAGTTTTCCAAGATTCAGGGAATTTACTTGTGCTTATGGAACAATTCAGAATATGGGTTAGGATAGGAGTTACAATATCAAGAATGGGTACGATCATATTACGGCTGATACTGTCTGATACTATGATTGAATAAATAAATATTATTTATTTATTCAATCATAGGTGATTGCGATCGTTAAACTGTAGCATTCATTATACCGTAATCATCATTGGGGCTGATTCTGTATAACACAATCTCTAAACTAAACTAAAATGGCAGCTTTAAATCTATTTCTGTCCCTTTCCGAAGGAAGTATTATGAAAGGGTTAGCAATCTTAAGATGCAACTTATAATTACGTTTCGATGCAACTTATAATTACGTTTCCCAGACTAAGAACCGATGATAGTTTTCACATTGTAATATTGTCAGGAAAGCGAAAATTAAAAATGTCTTTTCATGTTATTTCAGCGTGCACCATTCCCCAACCCGGCGTGCCCTGCGTCAGCACCGGTGAGGAAGTATTGGTGAAGTACGACTTTCAACCAAACAAATTCTGGCTGGACATCATGGCGCTGGTCCTCCTCTACCTTGCCTTCCACCTCCTAGCGTTATTCGCTTTGAGATACAGAACTAGGAGAAAATAGCCGGAATCATAGAGTTAGTACTAACTCTATGGCCCGAATAATTTTGAATATGAAATAGCTTCCCCGTAGCTTAGCACAGCAGTCTTGCTATTGGCGATAAGTCATATGACTTAAGTCGAGTAAGTCGAGACATAGTGACAGAGTGATATACAGGGTTAATTTAAAAATACTAATAACCTATTAAGGGTAATTTTTCTTCATAAATAATACTGAAAAACTCTTTGTAAAGCTTAATCAATTCACAAAAAAAAATTAAACTTTTTACTATATACTCTAGACACTCGTCACCAATGATATGAACATACATACTGTAAAAAAATATTAACAATTATTCACGTCACGTTGATTGTTATTATGAAGGCGTAAGAATTTATTTAACAGCAATCAACGTGACGACATAATAATTGCTAATATTTTTTTATAGTATGTATGTTCATATCATCTTTGAACGGCAATATCTAGTGAAAGGCCCATTCGCATGCGGGCAGACTTTCTCTATCATCATCAGTGAAGAGTGTAGCCACCTATTACTGAATCAGCTTTTCTAGCGATAGTTACCAAAAGTGCAGCTATCTCTTAGTCTATAAGCCTAAGTAAATAAATTCAATGTTACCTCAAAAACTCAGAATTGTTTGCTTATTACCTTTACAAAATGTTACAAGTTACAACTACTTCGGTAGATATAAAATTTAAGTTATGTTACCCAAAATAAACAATAGATTATTGAATAAATACTTACTTATTAAGCTGTTGCAGTGTTACTATATTTAAATATATATCTTACAATACCCATAGTACATCTATTTACACATGTGTTTTATATCGTATTATTATGAATTGATAGTGAAATAAATTATTATATAAAAGCTGAAGCTTGCAGAGTTTTTTTATGTGCTTTTAAAAACCACGAAAATAGGGGAATTCATCTCTGCCTACCGCCGATCGAATAGTCGTCTCTGAGCTGAGGTGAGAGTGTTTGTTTGAGCAGCTTTCATACAAACTGTCGAAGTCAATGTACATACTTTAGTTAGCTATTGCGACCATCGATATATATATGTAGGTACTAGATGGGCCCTTTCAAAGAAAAAAATGGGCTTCCAACCTGTAGAGCGCGCTCCACACCTGTATGAGCCTGTCCTTGTCCCCGACATAGCGCTGTCCCGCTTTTCAGGCTAGATGGCGTTAATAAAATAGGTCCACATCGTAGACAGAGTATATCTATATATATAAGTATATA
The DNA here is from genome assembly GCA_923060345.2 of Erebia aethiops. NCBI lineage: Eukaryota > Metazoa > Arthropoda > Insecta > Lepidoptera > Nymphalidae > Erebia > Erebia aethiops. The sequence continues at coordinate 15,869,169 of OV281091.1, read as the reverse complement.
TATATATATATATACTTATATAGTATTCTATGGTCCACATTCTTTGTTTGACAGGGCCGGTCCATGTAAATTGAGGTCGTTGAATGCGACGTGTCTTGCGGTCAACTTCAGATTGCTAGTAGTTATGTAGGTACTATTCGTGTCTGGCCAAAACAGATGAGTACGGGATACCTATCTGCGTAAAAACACCTACGCCAGTACGCAGTCAAGCAATCATAATAATAATTAATAATTTAGGCATAAAGTTTTTTAGCCACCTTTCCAGGTTGGTGCCATAATAACTTTTATAAGTAAGTAATAACCACCATCTTGACCAATTCTGATGGACAACATCAATCAACACAACAACAAATTAGATCTTCAGGGCCAGAATGAAATCGCAACTTCATGACACTTTAGTCACGATCTACTCGACATATAGATTAATTAAACCTCTAGAACCAAAAGTGGGAGTGAAAAGGAGATATGGCTCCGGCTTGGTCTGTATAACTTTCTCTGTCTACGGCGCGACATGAGACCAAACCTTCAACCTCTTCAACAAAATTCTGTAATTAGCTAGCAGTGGCATCTAGCGCAAATTTAGTGTACTTCTTCGCAAACAGCTGAATTCAACTGACTGCGAGATTGACGCCGCTTGATACAGGGGACTCGCTTTCCGTTGAAAAAGTTCACCACTCTTTTGGGAGATGGCACCACAAGCGACATTTACCTGACAGCAAGGCTTGCAAAGCGGCGCAAGCGTAGTTCAAATTCATCCGCCATATTCGTCGTGTCAGACGGAGTGCAGTGCACGGCTGTGTCATGTTTTATCGTAAATTGCATATTATTTATGAAATCGAGTCGTTATTGGTGCTTGTTTTTTATAGGGGACACTAAAAATATGCGATCCAATGGAGTTTCGAATGGACACTCGTGTCGCTTGTTGAAAAATAAACGTGCAACGAACTGTGCATTCGTGTGTTTATGATAACAGCATTAGCAGTAACCGTCGGTCGTGTATTGTTTTTACCCATAACTAGTATAAAGGTTCAGTGCTATTATGCAAGATAACATAACCGTGACCTTCGATTTCGTGACCGTGCTTAAAGTGCTTTTTGAGGTTAAAATGCAGCTTGGATTTTGAGCGACTGCGCCGAGTGCTATCAGGTTAGTAAATAATATCGTTTTATCTGTTCTGATACCACGTTTCGAGGATTTTATCATATGTCCCAGTTGCAAGTGATACTTAGAACTTGAATTTCGAACACTAAAGGCTTGAAATACCGGCGAAAAGTTCGTTTACATTTTGTTTTGAGTCATGTAACTGTTGGATGTCGTTGGTCGTAAACCGGAAAACATGGAAAGTACGTTTGAAATAAATGTGAGTTAAATATGTAAGGCATTTAATTAAATATCGTTTACAGTAAAGAAAAATTGTTGGTTATATCAAGAATTGGTTAAAACTGAAAGAAGTACGTTCGTTGACGTTTGGCGCCAGCTTACAAAGCCACCTTCCGCCCGGCGGGAATGCAATGCAACCTCACCGCAGGACGTAAAAAGGGACCAACCTAAAACAAGCTTCCCGTGGACGCGTCTGCTGTCTTTGCTTATCCAAACACTTTTTGTACAATCACGCTTTACTCGCTACCAGCCTTCCATCAAGTTGTTATACCATTTACCGTTATCATAATATCCATCAACTTTTTTTTACAACTCATATATATGTACTTACGTAGTGTACCTACACTGTAGACTTATGTTAGGTCCAAAGAAAAGTAGTTTAGTAGGTACCTACCTTACATGGGTATGTCCTACCTAGTCGTACCAATAAAAATGCGAAAGTGCGTTTGTTTGTTGGTTTTCTTTCAATCTCGATTGCACGGGCATGAGCGAGATTATAAAATATGCGCTTGGTCCTGACTCTTGAATACAAGGAAGGTAATCAAATCAAATCAAATCAAATCAAATCTTCTTTATTCAAATAAACTTTTACAAGTACTTTTGAATCGTCAAGTGAATCTACCACTGGTTCGGAATGCCATTCCTACCGAGAAGAACCAGCAAGAAACTCGGTGGTTGCTTTTTTTAAATAATTCATTTACAATTATTATATCAATGTGTACATAAGTAACCGCTGTCCCCAGCATTGCTGGAGCGATCAAATCCATGCTCCTCTATCATTTACATAATCTTCAACAGTATAATAAGCTTTTTTCAGGAGCATACTTTTAAACCAACAAATACTGCAACAAATAACAATACTAACTAGAATAAGACAAACACTAACACAACTAACACTTATTTCATCTAAAAAGTAGTTATATACAATTGTAAATATCATGAGATTAGTAATAAAAAGGCTTATTATTATTATTATTATTACTTTTAATGGATTTCTTCAATTTGTTTATTCAATTCATGTCAAAGACGTGCAGACAGAAAGTAGCCCCATTCCCGCCGGTGGCACCCGTTCACGAGCATGACGCATGATCCAGCCATTGCTTCGCTCGACCATATTTGAGGGAACGTAACAACCCGCACCACACGACACCACCACAGAAATGTTTAAAGAGAGCGTGACATACCCAGTCTACCCGTATCAAAGCATCGAATTGAATACTAATATTCAAACACTAATTTATAAAAGTAACCGCTGTCCCCAGCATTGCTGGAGCGGTCAAATCCATGCTCCTCTATCATTTACATAATCTTCAACAGTATAATAAGCCTTTTTCAGGAGCGTAATTTTAATGGACTTCTTAAACTTGTGTAAAGGCAAGTTTAAGATAGGTTGTGGAATTTTGTTATAAAATAGAATGCTCATTCCCACAAACGACCTTCGGACCTTCTTGAGGCGGAGCGATGGAGTCACGAGCTTATGGCGGCCTCTAGTTTGTCTATCATGCAGATCGCATATTTTTTTGTAATTATGAATGTGCTGTTTTACGAAGATTAAATTACTATAAATATATTGCGAGGCTACTGTGAGAATACCTATTTCCTTAAATTTCTCTCTAAGGGATTCGCGCGGTTTTAAATTATAAATTGCACGTATTGCCCTTTTTTGTAATACAAAAATTTTTTGAATATCTGCTGCTTTACCCCATAGTAAAATTCCGTAAGACATAATACTATGAAAGTAAGCAAAATATACAATTTTTGCAGTTTCAACGTCAGTAAACTGTCGAATCTTTCTGACAGCGTAAGCAGCAGAGCTGAGTTTGCCAGCCAGAGTTGATATATGAGTGCCCCATTGAAGCTTTGAATCTAAGGTCACCCCCAGGAACACAGTGGTCTCTTCTATTTTTAAAATATCATTATTTACAGTTAAATTTATGTTTCCTGCGGACTTGGTATTCGGCAATGCGAATTCAATGCACTTAGTTTTCTTTGCGTTTAAAAGTAAATTGTTTACAGTAAACCAGTTAGTGACTTGAGAAATTGCATTATTTACGTCTTCATAATTGTCCTTGTTTCTATCGACTTTAAAAATCAAGGACGTGTCGTCAGCAAATAGCACAATATCGCAAGTATTTTGGACGTAGTATGGTAAATCATTTATATAGACCAAGAACATGAAGGGACCCAGAATAGAGCCTTGAGGAACACCCATAAGTGAGGCTGATCCGGACGACTTCACATCGTTGACACATACCGTTTGAATGCGGTCACTGAGATAAGATGCAATGAGGCCAAGTGCAGTGTCTTTGATTCCATAATGGTTCAACTTAACTAAAAGCGTCTCATGCTCAACGCAATCGAATGCCTTAGACAAATCACAGAAAATACCAATAGCATTCTGTGATTTCTCCCACGCATCGAATATATGCTTTAACAGCATAGCTCCCGCATCGGTTGTTGATCGGCCTTTAGTAAAACCATACTGCTCTGAGTGTAGTAGTTTATTTGAGTTAAAGTGCAGAAGCAGTTGGTTGAGCATAATTTTCTCAAATATCTTGCTGAGTGCTGGTAATATAGAAATTGGTCTATAATTATTAGGGTCACTTCTACTACCAGATTTAAAAAGTGGAATCAATTTACTGTATTTCATAAGATCTGGAAAGGATCCTGAATCTACAGACTCATTAAATATTAAAGCAAGATATGGTGCAATTATATCAATAACATTGCTGATTATTTTTACTGATATTCCCCATAGATCCCCGGTTTTTTTGCACTGCAAAGATTTAAATATTTTAATAATATCATATGGGGTCACATGTTTAAACTTAAACAACACACTGCACTCGGTGACATTACCCTTGAGAAGCTTAAGGGCTTCTATTGGCGAGGAATTAAGGGAGCTAGTAGTGGTAACAGGAATATTTTTGAAAAAATTTTCAAATGTATTTGCAATTTCAGTATCGCAGTTAATAATACGGTCATTAACTTTTAGCTCCAATTTAGGATTTTCCACTTTATGTTTCCCAATTTCATCTGTGATTATTTCCCAAACTGCTTTTATTTTATTATCTGAATTAATAATTTTTTGTTTTATATAAAGTGATTTTGCTTGCATGCATACATTTCTAAATAATTTTGAATAATTTCTTACATATTGAACAAATGTAGGAGTGTAATTATACTGTTTTTCAGCATACAGATCAAACAACTTATTCCTGCTTTTATAAATGCCAACAGTAGCCCAGTCGCTAAATTTGAGATTTTTAAACAATTTTTTTTCTACTATTTTAAAAATGGAACTATACTGAGAATTTAACAGATCAAAGAAGGTATTGTAGTGTTCATCCGGACCACCCTGTGTAAGGTCAAGGGTAGGTAAAGTATTTAAGATATTTTGTTTAAATAGTTGTACTTTTTTAGTGGTAACTGGCCTATACTTTATTACTTTAGTTGTATTTTGTTTAGAGCTAGGAACAGATATCATTTGCCCGCAGTGGTCGGATCTGAGGTTAGCAATGACGGTCTTGCTGACAATTTTACAATCACTGAAAATATTGTCAATACAGGTAGCGGATCTTGTTGTTATCCGTGTTGGTTCAATAAAAATATTATCTAAATTGAAGCTTTTAAATAAGTTAAGTAATCTATCAGAAAGAGGAGTGTTAAGCAAAATATCTATATTAAAGTCTCCACATATCAACACTTTTTTTGCTCTTAATTTCTGCACTTTTTTAGAATGGATGCGTTCATTTCAGACCTGCCAATTTATTAGTGGTTTAGCTTAGTTTTGCGTACCTAAGTAGGTACCTACTTATAATACATAACGTGTTTAGATACGTGGTAATTTATAAGCAGTAGGACGTAGGTAGATTATTCCAAGATTATTCATTCATCATCATTCGATTTCTAGTACCATTATTAGAGTAGTTGTTTACCTACTTAGTTTCACTTGATTTGCTTCTAATTTTGCTTAAACGTGTTACTTAGTACTTTTTTTTATACCTTTAGCTTATGTAAGTAACTAGGTACCTGATTATTTGTCTTACTTGACCTCTTACGTTTTTAAGTTTATGTCATCGATTAATGATACACCTAGTCTAGAGGTGATTCTGATTACCTACTACTTGATGCTCGTCGGTATGCAGAATTGCTGATTAGTTTCGCCCACGTGCGACTTACGTCATTTTATATTGGTAATAAATAAGTACCTATAATCCACTAGAAGCTAGGTATTAATTAGGTTAGTAAAAATTTTATCATAATAGCATCTTGATTGGATTATAATCTCTGTTATGTCTGGGACCTGTCACCTGGGTTTATCTCTTATTCTGCTGATTACCTACATTCACTCGCGAGAAAATGATAGAATGCTAACTGTTATCCTAATAGCATCTGGATATGGTGGTACCTACCGGTGTTGGTAAGAAATCTCCCTCCCTCTCCCTTCCCAAAAAAAAATAATCTTTTTGAAGGAAGAAATTGAAGGATCGTCAGAAAAATTCTTTCAGCGAACTGTAACTAGGTATCATGGTTATTCATATATTTTATTATTAGTACAAGCACACGGTACAAGACTGCAGTTATACAGTAGGTAGTAGGTACTTACCCATGGAATTCTTGGTAGGTTGCACAAAATGCATCATGACTGCAACAGCGTTTCGCCTGACGTCAAACTTCCTGCCAAATGGCCCAGTCCATTACACTATGAGAAATACAACTCAGGTGTGTTTTGACCTGTTAAAAGTTAAATCTGACCCGGTTACAGCGTTGCTAGTTTGTATGAAAAATGAAATAAAAACAAATACTAGGTATACAGGCATTAAAAAAACAATTTTGGCCACCATATTTAACAAAGTTACAATACGGTACAATACGGTAGCATCAATCTTAGTTAACATTATTAGCCAGATGTCTTCATCATTCTTGCCAGGACAGTCGCGATATCTTTCCCGAAATAGTCGAAACCGTAAGCGCATTACGTCAAACAGTACATCGTCCACTATAAATACACCTACAGTGAACATTACCTGCAGGTTGAGTGGGAGTTCTTCGGACGTATTCGATCGAATTGTTCGAGCGCAAGCTGTCAAGCGATTGACTATTCCATGACAAATCGTACCTAGTTAGCGTTGTCGCGATCGAATGAGAAAATCTCCCACTAGGCACACTGTCTAGCTACTGAGTCTAAGTTGAGCAGTAATTCATATGCCAAGTCGATATTTGCATGTAAATTTTAATCCTTGTAACAGTTGCAGACAATTTAAGTAGTATTTACTAGAAGCCGGCATAGCTAAGTAACTAATGACGTTTTATTTTCTAAATCCACTCGTGTTGTCCTTTATCAGTTAATCACTGAATGTGGCAAGGTATAATTTTCATCAGTTTTATTAATTTGACCACATCAGAGCATCTATCATCTAACGTGGACGGTGGATTTAACCCTTTATTGAATACGGCGAAGAGAAAACTTTAACAAATATTGTTAAAAGCCTCTTTTAGGAAAGAAAAAAGGACCCTAAAGCAACATATATTTCATAAGTCACCATTATAATAAACATGCTGGCCATATTATCCCAAATACCAATGTTATTGACTGAAAATCGGAGACCAAGAATAGTTATTAGATTTATGAACTTAAACATGGTCCTCGAGAGGGCATTTCGGACCCTTATGCTATTTAAAGGGCAAAGGGTAAAAACCGCTTGATCCGTTTAGTTGGAAATTGGAATGTCAAATAATACAAGGGTGAAAATCACACATTGTGATGTGCATTGTATAAAGCAGAATAAGTAGAATATGCATGCCGGTTAAGAATTATTCAAATACAAAACACAGAAACATCTGCCACTTGAGTGACTGCACGCTCAAAGAAAGACAATGTACAGTCGAAAGTGCACGCATGACGGCATGAATCACATTCCTTATACGTAGAGCTGTTGCCTACAGAGAGTATGATTTGTTTCATTATGCAACTTACGAGGGAAATGGGCATTCAGAAAAGAATCAAACAATGGATCATCTGAAGATACTCGTAGTTGAAAAGTACAAATATCATTACTTTCAGATGAAGGGTTATCAGAAAACGTAATTAAATATACCTAGTTACTCAAGCGTGCAAGAAGAAGATGAAATCTTATCGATGAATACTCTTGATCTTTCAAGGTTACACACACCACTTGTGCAAAGTTACACTGTAACGTAGTTTATGATCATACTTAATATTATAAATGCGAAAGTGTGTTTGTTTGTTGGTTAGTCCTTCAATCACACCGCAACGGAGCACCGGATCGACGTGATTTTTGGTATGGGTATAAATGAGGACCTGGATAGTGACATAGGCTACTTTTTATCTCGGAAAATCGAACACTCAAAAATAAACTGTAGGATTTTGAACATGACTTTTGGGGGTGCCAAGGAGTGGTTGAAAAAACTAAATTGTTAATTTACCTATTACTTTTTGGCTTAAGCCTGCCCTACCTGTATTCGATACATTGTCCCTAATAAGGAATGATCTTATTATTTCTCGTCCTGCTAGCGTAACGACTTAAAATATACATTTTTTTAATCCTCTTTTGTAGGATTATATTATGTCCTGACTTCCACTTCAATTCTCTTCTGATTTGTCTTCCATTTGTGGGCAGTAAGTCATCATCTGCTACAACTGTTCTGTTTGTTAGAACTGCTCGATCTCTAAAATCTAGTTATGTAGATCTCTATTGCCCTAATTGTTGCCCTAATTGCCCTAATTGTCTCCATCTAACCACCGAAGTGTTAGCCGAATGTAGTGTTACTACACTGAACAGTTTTGCAGCTCTACCCTTTTTTGTAAAGAAATTGAATAACTCAATTCTTTTCCTCAAAAGTACCTATAGCCTCAATGTGTTAAAGATGCCGCGTGGAAGATGGCGCGATAAGCGATAAGTTCAAGAAAACTGCCATAATAACTCCATCCAAGTTCTTATAGTCCGCTTACATTTTCACTTTCTGCATCATTACTTACTTTCTACCACGTGAAACCGCAATCATGGGTTAACTTTTAAACGAATTTAAAAAAATAGGTAATGAAGAAGAAACTCATTTTGGATACGAGCCAGCGTATCTAGTTGCTATCTTTTACCTAGCTTAGTTGTGATATACTTACAACTGAACCTGCAACTTACACGTTACTTACGTAATACGTATACGTTACGTACGAATACGTTTTAGAAGTTCACAGTTCTTATATTATGGCATCGTTCATCATCGTATCATGCCATCCAAATAATATAATATATAAAAACTCTTAAGTAAGTATGTCACAAACCATTTTGGCGCAGTACCTATCCACTGCACGTATCTGCTAGTTAAGTAGGTATAATATTTTCATTGTCATAGGGAATTAGTGTGCGCTCTTGAATCACAAGAGCCTGACGACCAATAAGCCGGCTTTCTAGAAAGTGGTATTACGAATCCTATCAGATTCTGCGGCATTGAAAGCCGCGTTTTGCACTGACGTTATCAAGGGGTTATAAAAGCCACTCTAGATAATAATTTATGCCAAACAGTTAGTAGGTGTTTCAAACTCATCTATTGGTAACAGCTACTCAATTTCATAGAAAATCACAAATTACTGTAATTTCTTCGACTAGACGGTAATAAACTAATAAAACTTTATTTTAGGTCTGTGCTCAGGTACTGAATTACGAGAAATCATGATGGGATAAGTTGACGGAATGAACATTCCGACATTCCTCTGTATCTGGATGCACTCGTGTAAAGTCCTGGCTAATCACAATTCGTGAGAGATGCTGAACTAGTGTTTCGCCTTTCAAAGGAACAGATAACCTACGCAGGATCTTCATTACGAACTTATCATCGCTAGTCTATAGTATATATAGTCTACCCAATAAAAGAAAACTTAGCAAACGTAGTTTTTAAAATGTCGGAATTTCTTTTGCAACTTGTTATTCGATTCAATAATCTAAACAAAAAAGACAATAGTTTTCATTTGAATTTAATAAAATTGCAGAGTTGAAAATCGCATGACTTTGAAACCCTTTGTCACAAATAAACACGAAACCGGTTTGCAAGGCTATACCTAAAATTTGCATTTTTATAATAATCCTTTGTGGACTTATAATCATTTATTTTATACCTACTCAATAACTGCCTACCTACGAAAGTTTTTAGCATTAAAAGTAATAACTTTTGTAGTCATAGTTTTTGTGACATAAGACCACATAGTAAGTACCTGTACCCTAAATTAGGTACACAGACACTTTTTTTAAATCCCATGGGAATACATAAATTAGGCATGTCGGTCTCCGTGGACGTGATGTTAGATAGTTATCTCTTGATAAATTTCTTCGAAATCTTAGCGAATTGCAGGCCGTGAAAATGACTAATAGACACTCTTTGTTTCTTTTCTCGGAATAGTATTCATTTGTTCTGTGGCATTTATAGATAATAAATATTAAAATAGTGATTTTAACAGTCAAAGTGGCGGGTTTCATAAAATTGGTGAATTTATATAAAGTTTAAAACGTTATCAATGAACACCTTGTCGCTATTGAGTCAACAAGTTTGACCTCTGTGAAAAATACATAATCCAGTTATAGATACTTAATATGCAAAGTTGTATATACTTTAATGTAAAATAAATACTTTAATGTCAAATAACATATTATGTAAATATAAACAAATCGGCAGTTAATTAATTGTCTAGACATTTTTCTCTGACGACTGAGATCAAGAATCTAGATAATTATCGACACAGCATCGCCGAGGATTAAATGCGCCATGATGTCCGACTTGATTGACTAAAGGTCGCCTATTCCATAGAATTTCATATAAGTAAGTATATAGGCAAAATTTAATGATTTATTTATTTCACGTAGGACAATTTGTGTCGCCTATGATAAGTCAAGACCCGGTGGTCTTGACTTACACATTACTCATAGGAATCAGCTTTCCGAACCGGTGTTCGGAAAGCTGATTCCTATGAGTAGAGCCAGCAAGAAACTCAGCAACTCTTTTTATAAAATAAAAATGTTACAATACTACTATGTAAGACATAGGTCATAGACCATCGCGTTCTCCGTCATTTCACCTTATAATTATTTAGTGTCTATTAAACCACTCTAAAAAACACCGGTGAAATGCGAGTCAGATTAACCCTCCGAGGATTCCGTAGCTTTAGAAGTTAAAGTAGTGCAATGCTAGTTAGAGATTTACTTAGTTTTATTTCTTCTGTACATGTATACTTAACTAAACCTCTATCAAAACTAAAAAGTTCTTGATTCTCCTCAAGTGGGACAACATTGCTTGTTATTAAATTACAGTTTTGCTTTCAGAATTATCCTGTGGCCTGGCCTACCGAGGTAAACAGCATAAATAGGACTATTCAAAGTTTGAAACTCATGGCCTAGTAGTGCTATTAGAGAGACACACCAGATGTTGCGTAATAGGTGGATTAAGTTAGTAATAAATTAGCTAACTACGGCAAAATTATCGTGTTTCGAAATTTCCGACCTATAAAACAATGAAATGTCAATATTTCATAATAATCAACTAATAAAATATCAATGTACCTTCGTGGTCAGTAAAATGTAATGTTAATTTAATGTCTTACATTTTACAAGTTGCTCAGGTAGAAAATATGTTTAATTTAATTAAACATTTATACTAGTTAATGACAGTTTGATAACTTCAGCGAATGAACATAAAATCTTGTCGTCGTTAGAAGTAAATGAGGTTGGTTTGCCTAACAGACCAAAGCTGGCTACACTCGCGACATGTAAGGATGCGGTTAATTAAGCCTCTGCCTAGATTTCCGCTTTAACCAGTCAAACCAGGGTAAGTGTTTTATAGTTATTCACCGACTATAAATCTCTATTAACGGTTTTACGTGGCACAGTACAAGAAGAAGGAATTTTGCCTATTAACGAGACTAAACGGGTAGATGGCCGATCATAAATCTCATGCAACGTTGACAACGCCTCAAAGGATACGTTTGCATTTTGCATGCAATGTGAATTTAACAAAAGATAAATATGCATTAAAATATCCGGTATATCTCTTCTATATAGATATACCTCATGATGAATTCATCGCTTGCTCGAGCAAAAGACATGCAAAAGAAATTGCGGTAATCCAACGCCTTTATATTTTAAAGACAAAGAAAAAATTCAATACCAATAAATATGACGTGATATCTTCACACACAGAAAATTACACACAGAATTGAACATGAGAACACATTAGAAGTGTTTCATGTTACTTGTAGAAAACACGTGCATTGGATAGATGGGTAGGTATGACGAGCTCTCCTAAATCAGGTTGTCCGTAACTTGAGACCGATGAACTCTGTAATTAGCGGGTTACGTTCCAAGAAGGTGAAAGGAAAGTTGCGCGTGATCCTCTTTTTTTGTTAACCACCTTTGGTATTATAATGTTAATAATTGTCGCTTGGAGCCTCGCAATCTTTTTCTTGTTCGATACCAATTACTATGGCATTGGGCATTATTACAAGCCGGACAAGTGAAAGTAGGCATGTAATTATGAGATAATGATGAACATCGACGGACACTTAATTTGTCCGGTAATTTTATTAAACTATTCGCGAATGACAATCCTCAAGAGTGATTTTGAAGCTCGAGCTCGGTGGTGTGTTAAGAACTCGTGAGAATAAACAGAGTGTCGAAGTATTTACTACCAGATTTGGCGTGACGCGAAGAAATGGGGAACTGGTTTGATGCTCGTTAAGACGCGCCACGGAGTCTCACGTATCTGAACAAAAAGCGAGCCGGGAACAGGGCAGACTCGTTTTGGACAATACCCGACTTGACACTTGAATACCGATGCGTTTGCCAGCGCATGGCTCTTCGAGGGAAGGCTGCGTTTGGAATGTAGGCACCGTAGATCACGATAAGCATTAACTGCTTGAAAGGAGTGAGTGTTCATAGTGGGAAATATGCGCAATTAGCTGTACAAGTGCATTTTTGGCTTTAATTTAATGTATGGTCAAAACTTTAATTGCTTTCTTATAAAATGCAGGTTACAATTGGGTTACCGATGCTGAATTTATAATTATTGAAGCATTTATCCGTTTAAAAAGGCATTTCTGCTTCCCAATTACGCAGAGCAAGTAATTGATGGATGCCGTAATCACATTAACTGTACCTCCGAAATACGATGCCAGTAGCGCAGTAGCGAAATTTAAATCTCTAGCTCCATTTATGAGAATTACATGGGTCACCGACCCTTAATTACCCTCCACTGCACGGCGCCGGTGCAATGCTCCAGTAAAATTTAACATAACAAGACTTTATTAGACCCAAACGGCGCCAGCTTACTTATTACTTGTGACAAAAATGGATTGCTTTACTCTAAGCCACTTTAAGGATTTCCAGGAAAGTTTTAACTGTTCAAGATATCCTTGGTGTTACTTACGTTCTTAGATTTTCCTTATTATTAATTACGACACATTCATTGGTTCCGGTTTTAATTTCTGTTAAAGCTTTCGGCCCCTCTAACTTAACTTAACACCAGTTTTACAGCTGTAGTGAGATGGTCGAAATCAGTGCCGAATGTTGGCTAGTACTTTTACCCTTCATCTAAATTACGAAAATTTTCAACCTAAAACAATAGTTCGGATTTTGATAATCGCTGTATCAAAATGCATCGTATGTAACCACAACTTTGCTCCTAAGCCCGCTAAGCGAAGACTTTCATTAAGGTGGACCAATTTTGTGTATTTGTGTATGCTTGAGTCTCCAATATATAAGACAGCTCCAAAGGGCACGAATATGTTCATATTCACTAACTACAGTATTCTTCTTAGATACATTTGCGTGCTAGGAGTCGTTTGAAGATCTCGTTTGATGAATCTGTCACATCACCCTAATATTCATGATCGTTTTTGTACATTTATGATATAAAAAGAAGCCAATGTACGACATAAATGGTTGTATCGATTGCAGCTAAAACTCTTTGTGGTGGATTTTGTAAAACAATATCATCGACAACATCGATTTACTCGTATGCCGATGATTCACTCGATTCCATGAACCGGTTATTTGATTTTTTCGTCGGAACTGATTATTTTTTGTCGGACTAACTTTGAAGATTCCACGTAGGTAACTTAATGTGGTAACGTAGGTAACTCACATATATATGTGAACTTTGAAACAAAATACACCAATGAAAAGATTGGTTGTCAAAGAGTAACTGGTTATCGAGTTTCTTTTTCCTGGTGGAGTTATAGTTAACTATTAGCTTTTGAACTTATTTCCCTGCTTGAATAGTTACAAAATACTTAAAACAAATTTAATGAAGCGTTTATTTTTCAGAGTATTCTTTTCGAGAACGTACTCACATTCACAACAACTACTACTATACAAAAACTAAATTGGAAACAGCATATATAATTATTATTTGTTCGTGTAGCGGAAGTTTTGTTAGCTTTGTAATGAACAAGGCGATAATGATCTATTAAATCTATCAGAATGATCTAGCGATTCTAGACTTTAGTGTTTCAGCTACTTACTATTATGCCGGTTTAAATTGGCACACACGAAAGCTTTGCTTGTGCAACGCTAAGTAAGATGTTTTAACAAGATGATCATTAAGGAGCAGTGTGACGCGACAAGTTCCTATAAAAGGTATCCAAGTAAACGTTTTCCCGTTAACTATGACACACTGTGCGGAGTTTAGAATTTAAGAGCATTTCTAGACTGAATCTTGTGTTCGACCGATCCTCCTGTTTATTGACATGAAGAATCAGAACAGATGAAGACTAAAGTTAAGTTACTAAAAATTATAAATATCAAATAATGCCTTATAACCGAAAGGAGAATTTGAAGAGCTACCCGATTTCTATCATATTTATGTCTACCAACTTATTGATCAATATAGCTAATTCAGATTAACTCAATCTCTGAACGACTTACTAAAATTGATACGTCTAAATCCAGTGCTGTCCTTTATGGCAGGCCCAGAGAGCATAGTGAAAGTATACATACAGGGAGCATATGCCAGAGCGCACTGCGCAGAAACACCAACTGTTTTATCGGTGACCTTAAGTTCGATATAAGCTTTATGGCTCTTAACTAGGTATCACACCATCGTGTACTATATTATTATCATCTATCACTTTTTTACACTGCCTACTTAGCTATCCCAACATTTTCAGTCAGCTTTCAGCCAGCCTCAGGGCTGGGTATGTACGATTACAGTAACTCGCTAATGTTAACTAGGTATTGGACGCAAATATTGGTTAAAGTCTTGTGTGACGGAGATCTAACACTGTATTAAAAGTCTAGTCTGAGATACCTAGATCTAACGTAGGAGCTATGTAGCTAACAAATTCGTGTCAACAGCGCAATTTATAATATTTGCCTGTAATTACAGATGACAGTCTTCGAATTTATGAAGCAATTACTCCCATAATACCTTATGAAGACTGGTAGCGCGGTTGCAAAATATATGCGCTCCGTAATTTAAATGAGTGAAATAATCAGTGCAATCGTTATTTATGTAGTGTACTTTTACACTTTAACTGTCTCACTGCGTTTTGCGCTCTATTTATTATGATAATGAACCAGAGAAACAATATAATAGAAAGTTGTTTCTTTAATTGCCAGGTGTTACAAACACAACAAGTGCTAATTTTAGAAAAACTTCGAAATTCAAAATTGTATCAATCAATCTTTTATTTATTCAATTTAGGTACACTGTAGTACCACATATTGACGACGTCCATTGCTTACATATAAAACATGATGATGATAATTAGTTCCAGTATCTTAAAACTAAAGCTACGAGGGTTCCAAACGCGCCCTGGTTTGAGAAGAGCCCACAACAAACTCAGCCGGGGTTTTTTTCATTATCACCATCTCACAAATCATCTTAACTAAGGAACTATCAGAGCCATTAGAGAAAACTATTGCCAAGCCTCCTTGTCATTTTAGTAATCCTTTACATGGTTATAAGATTTTTCAATGAGTTTAAATTTTACATTAACTTTGAACTTATTCAGAGACATCTTCAACATGCTGTTTCCAACAAATGAATTGCTAGTTTTACTAAATCTAGAAGCAGGCATTACAAGTTTATTTCTATTTCTAGTATTGACATTATGATATATGTACATGTATGTATTTATGTATGTATGTATATGTTTTTTTTTTCTGTTATTAGTTCCTTTCCTGGTTGCCTGGAAGAGATCGATTCTCAGCGATAAGGCCGCCTCTTGTACAGTTTTCCATAATTTCTTGTATTCTTAATGTGTTTTATGTATGGTGAACAATAAAGTATATTTTCATTTTATTTCATTATGACAATCACTTTTCTTCTTGAATTTATCAATGTGTTTCGTATACTAAATTTTCAAATATATCAAAAAATTGAATGAATTAGTTATGAAGAATAACAACTAGCTTTAAATACGACAGTTAGAAAAGTTATGGGTTGTCTATAGTAAGAGAAGTCAGTCATGGTTGTCGAATCTTGAAATAGCCTTCTTTGTAAATGTTTATCCATCGTCTTTTCAAATGGTCATCATGCGCGTGATCATGAATTCCTCAAATAGAATTAACGCCTGCCTTACAAATGCGCACGATTAATACTCATAGCTGACTTGGGTCATGGGCCCGATTGTCTAAGCCAATCGTAATCATTTGACAGCTCAAAACGTATAACTCGAACTTTTAAGGAAGTTTATTACGCTTACTCTGAATTTTTACATTGCAAATACGGATCGACGTCAGAACTCACCTCGCCAAATGTAAGCGAACGGTCAAAGTAAAATGGACCCAAAAGCTCTTGCTTTAAAGTCACAAATGCAGCGTTTGGAGCGCTGGCTGTGAGTAAATACACGAAATGATGAAATGAGCTCTAAACCAATGCAGTTAAGGTTCATTTTACTTTAACGTTCGCTTACACTTGGTGAGGTGAGCTCTCACGTCGATCAATCGTATTTGCAATGTAAAAACTCGGAGTAAGCGTACAGAAATGCTTTTTGACGCGCAGGCATCTATGAACTCCTTAAACAGGTCGAATTATACGTTTGACAAACGATTACGATTACGATTTCCTTACACAATCGGGGGGCAGATGTATATCTATTGAATTGACACCAGACTCTCTCGGGTCAAGAATCAGTGGAGATTGACGATAAAATGGAACATTTAGCGCAGTTATTGACGTCACCGGCTGCTATATGATTAACGGTGTTAGTTACATCGGTACTTGTTCGCTTTACTACACCTTATAACGTTTTATTACGTTTCCCGCTTTTGGTGTATTTATCTTATGCCATGGTAAGTACTTACTTAGTATGTTGCGGTATAGTTTTATAGGCAAGCGCTTGACAAATAAGTTAGATGATTTATATAACGATCTCGCTGTTTTACTTAAGTTTCGTGTCTGTTTTCCTACGATAATCAAGTTTACGATTTGTTTATCAGCGTATATACTGTTTTTACTGAGCTTAATGTTATGACACGCAAGATACCCATGCAGCATTATGAATAATAGTTTAAATTAAAAGCTAAGAGGCTTTTCTTATATCACATAGAACGCCTTCTATCCCTAGACATGAGTGAATTACTTGAGAGCCGGTAAAACTGCTCTTTTTCTCACTAATTAGGTAGCAGTTAGCAATGCTAATTGTACACTGCAAGATTTCCCGAGAAAGTTGTTAGCAATTACGTCTCTAATGTTAGAATCGTACTACCCGTATCGTATGAAGATGTAGATATGCGTTATATGTCATTCAATTATTCACATAATATATTCATCTGGACTCAATATCGAGAGACTACTAGAGAGGCCGAGTGAGATGTAGGGCAACGTAAGGATATCTATATGACCTTGACTTGATAAACTGCCTATGAATCGACCGTTTATTGTTCTCGTTTGATTTGTTTCATTGATGAATGTGGCTGCTCGTTGAGGGGGTGTCAATATTAATAAAAATCACTTGGATTTTCGGAGTCACTAACCGTACAGGCAAGTTAATATTCTGATTTTTGTGGTACATAATGCTCCGGCTTATAAAATCGTGACTATTTCACACTGTCATTGTTGTTAAGTAATTATATTGTAGTTTAGTTTGAATTTAATTATGTGTTGTCTGATAGATAATTAATCGTACGTTTAATATTGAAAATAAGCAATATAAGTTATGAGTTTATGACTTTAGTAATAATTTTGTACTTAGTTCTTTTCTTTATCATCAATTTGAAACGTTAGGTAAGGTTAAGAATTCCCAGTGTCATATGTACTCAAATGAATAGTTATTGACAATACCGTCCCATAACTTTAGTTAGCCCATGTTATTATAGTTATAGTCTAACTCATATTATTATTATGACTGTATGTGCATTAGGTATAACAGATAACTAATTCCATTCGTGGTTTATTGCGATTCCTCATTGGTCAGCGGTCAGAGATAGTACGTTTTGTTTTGCACTGACTAACTAAATACCTATTTTAGTGCAACTATGCATTATATTATCATTACTACCTAACTTTGTATTAAGTAAATTAGATTGCTGATTAGATTCACTGGCATTTACTATTGTTGCTTTATTTCAAGGAGATTAATTTGTCTCATTATTATAAATGCATTTTTTCCCTTGCGATTGGGCAACTCTGTTATAATACCTGCAGTGGCGTACAGTTCATAGAGGCATAAAAGCACCGCTTACCTAAATGAAAATACGTCAATGTTCATTTTTCACCAAAACAGTTAGTAAACAGGTATTCTAACCAACTAATGCCTACCCCACCATCAAACCCTGTGCACGCCACTGAATACCTGCTAGTTAACAGATGCTTGCTAGTTGCAACTTCGTTCGCAAATTGATATTTTAATAATCCCTTTAGAACTCAAGTAACTGATTTGTATAATGGGTTATTATCTGTATTCTATTGGTCCGCTGAGTGTCCGCTATTTTCTTGACAAAATGTGTCGTTATCTGGTTAGTGGCTTAGGAAGTTAGGGAAAATATAATAACAATTTGAAATATTTTTGCTAGCTGCACATCACATTTCTGCAAAATTATAAGGCAAGGCTTTGTGATGTCTAAAACGACCAGACCAGTACAGTCAATATTGATAGATTCTGTATTCACAATCATTGTTTCATTTAATAATTTGGATAACTATACGCAATTCTATTACTCATAAGCACCTACCTAGTACCTACTCCGGTTGCCTTGCGTTGCGGTTTGATAAAGCATGCACAATAGGTATGGCATGGACGTAAACACGTGTTACCAACTTACCCCGTGCAGTTGCACGGGCCTAAGACTAACAGCACAAGGCACAAGCGAGTGTGTGGATGCCCAAACCCTAATCAGTCGCATGTTGTCTAGTGAGGACGAGTGGCATAGATACAGCCAGATGATGAGGGCCATAATGTTGAGAAGAGAGGAGAGAGAGAAACAAAAAAAAGGAAGAGAACAACTTGAGGGTCAGCACGATGAAATGTAAATCGGTTCCGAGCTTATCTCGCAGACAAAAGGAGGTTATGTTAGCCCGTGCAAGCCGGACACACCCTGCCAGCAGGCAGAAGTCCGTAGGGATTTTTTCCCTCCTCACCCAGAAAAAAAAAACAACTTACCAATTACAATCTACATTTTTAAAATTTTAATCAACTTTAAAAAGGATATGATCAAAATTGTTATGATGCTTTACTTAAATATACCTATTGCTTGCAATACCTACTGTCAAAATACAATTAATAACTTATACTTAAGTTATTATTTTTATATTGGTGGACTAAAATACTATTGTAAGTAGTAAGGAGTGATTTAATTTTTAAGAGTTTAAAAACAGAATACTAACACAAACACTAAAAGAAACTATATTAAAACTACTTTAGGTGTCACAACTCACAAGGCATACAAACAATTCAGTGAATAATTTCTTAATTTAATTAATTAGCCTCGCAATTGACCTTTTTGTTGGCATTCTGCAGGAGAAAAGTGTACTCAATTAATATGTCAAATATGTAGGTCACAGCACGATTCGATCGACTGCAGAGTACAGACTGCAGAGCCCTGTTTGTTATTCCAGTTTCTCAAGATACTAAAATATAATATATGCATCTAAACATAGCAACTGATGCACAGAATAAATCAGTAGTTGAGAGGTATGACCTTATGTTAATAAATAAGCTTAGATAAATATGTATGAAAGATAAATTGTGTGTTGTGTGGTGTAATTTATTAAGATTACGAACTATTATGAACTATTAAACTTCATCATATAACCGTTTTTATTAATAAATCATCATAAAAAACTTGATTAAGTGTAATATAAACGAACCAAAATTTAAACAGTACAAAATATCAAATTAACGAACTGCTCTACGATGTTTAAATATCTGCTAACAACATTTTTTTTAAAATTTAAAATTATAATATTTCACTCGTGTTATCTTAGTTGTGTTTGAACTTTGGTGACTATAAGATTGGCTTCATATTCTTCTTTACGTTGCGTTGCGTTTTTTAAACAGTATTAGGTGCTTAAATATCTGATAAATAAGTAATAACTACTTTTATATAAGAAGTTAATAAACCTGCTTCATAAATCTTAATACCACCTAGTTACTGAAAGTTTGATATGAATGGCGTCAGTTAATGCGTTCCCCAATTTATATCTTTGATATCATAATGGCGTTCTGATGATATCACTACGGATCGTGAACGTATTGTGGTCATGAATTGGTCCATCAATACAATTTAGAGATATTAACTTCGAGAAAGGCCATTGGCTGACTGGAGGGTATTTTGAATATTATTTAGGGGTCGATGAATCACAATGAAGTATCCGTTTAAATGATACCTCGTGGTAATTTGTACACGAACCGTCTTGAGATGTTGAGTATGATAAAATCGATCTCTGATCTCAGATAAGTAATCAAGGATGCAGTAAAGCATAGAACACTAAAGGGACATTGAGTCTATGGGAGACATAATCTTATATTTTAATCATGTTTGCTTTTACTAAGTATTTGACCTCGAAATTGTTAAAAGACATGATTGATATATGCTTTCACGGAAATAGTTTTAACTGTTTTGATAGCTTTAACTTTTTTTAAAGTGTGGCCAATTCTATGTAACAAAATCTCTAAACTAAAATGACAGCTTTAAATCTAGTCCTGTCCCTTTCCGCAAGGAGTACCTATTATGAAGGGGTTAGCAATATTGTTAATGCTGTCATTTTAGTTTAGAAATTGTGCACTATAGAATCAGCCCCAGTAACTAGTTAAAAACGTAGTAACCATCGAATTACCCAAGCTTACCACTGAATTATGATATTTTTTTTAATTCCACGCTTCGTAAATATGTGAGATTTATATTGACACTGGTTGCTGCACTTTCGATTTCTAATCCACAATCCATGGGTGTGTTGGAATGTGTCTACAGGGTGCCCACGCAAAGCTATCGGCCGCAGTCAAAACATATTAGGTCGGATAGACAATGCGACACTGACCACAGACATGCAAGATGACTTCCCATAGACCAACCATTAAATAAACGAGTCAATAAATTACCAAGAAAGCACAGATAAACTTTTAAATCTTTGGCTGTTGAGAAATGGACATTTATTTGAATCGACCGTGATGCGTCCAAGTTTTTTCAAAGTTTGAAAGTTTATAATCGAAATGAGAAATAACGTAACTTAGGTATTTTAAGCAGGTGTTAAGTACACCTACTTCAAATTAAGGGTGGATTACAGATCTATACTTAATATTATATATGCGAAAGTGTCAGTCAGTCGGTCTGCTACACTTTCACGGCCCATCCGTTCAATCGATTTTGATGAAATTTGGTACAGGGTAGGACATAAGCTACATTTTATCCCGGAAAATAAAAGAGTTCCTGGGGGACCAAAAAAACTTTAATCCATGCGGACGAAGTCGCGGGCATCATCTAGTATTAAATAAATAAATGCTTTGATACTTTATTTTGTTACTTGAAATTTAAAGTTTGTTTTAAGTAACAAAATCTCATAAACTAAATAATCTATATATTGCTATGACTAGGTTTTAATAGAAAAGGCGGTGATAGGCGACGCCGGGCTGGTCGGGGGTTCGATCCCCGAGCACGCATTTCTTAACAAACTAGTACGAATCAGTCAAAAAAAATTAATGCTCATTCAGTAAAGCAGATCTTGTGACTGCTCCATATTATTATCTTATTAATGATCTCAGTGGTATAATGTTACATCATAAAACGGTAAATAAGTACATAATCGAAATGCTTTCGATATGTCAAAACGAAAATAATACGCGGTAAATATACGTAAAGTAGGTTGTTACCAGCAACCGTGTGGTCAGATTGATTTCAAGGATTTGTGGTTTAAACGTGCACCAGGTTTTTGGGGACAGAATATCGAGTTTTGTTTACCGAATGTTTTATTCGAAATATTCTTCACTTAAAATGAATTATGCTTTGACGACCTCCGTGGCACAGTGTGTAGCGCTGTTGCCTTAACCTGCGAAGGTTCCGAGTTCGATCACCGGCAGGGTCAATTTGGGAATTTATAATTTCTGAATTGCCACTGGTCTGGTCTGGTGTGAGGCTTCGACCGTGGCTAGTTACCACCCTACTGGCAAAGACGTGCCGCCAAGCGATTTAGCGTTTCGGTACGATGCCGTGTAGAAACCGAAGGGGTATGGGTTTAATATAACTGCCATGTTACAGGTTAGCCCGCTACCATCTTAGACTGTATCATCACTTACCATCAGGTGAGATCGCAGTCAAGGGCTAGCTTGTAGTTATAAAAAAAATGCTAGATTCTAAAGGTGTGTCATTCTGCGTGATGACATATTATCACTTTTGTTCTTCATAACAACGAAAAGAAACCTAACAAAAGGTCAAAACCTATAACTAGGCTATAGGTAATTAGTCAACGAATTGAATACTTTAAAAACCTAGATATCCTTTCTAGTTTCTTTGGATTCAGTTCAAATCATTTACTGAAAATTTATATTATTTTGTTTCTGTTCTAAATTATGCTTCTTTATTGAATATATAATATATACAAGATAAATTAAAATCTAAATTAAATCTAAAGTAAAAAAAAAGTAACTAAAAACTAAACATTAAAAATATCATCTATTCCACTGCAATAAGGCAATGTGCCCAGAACGCTGGCTGCGTTACCTCGCTGAATAGCCAAACTTATATATGTTGGCCGAGATAACTACCAGCCCTCCGGTCACCTGTGGACTCCGTGAGACGAGAAGATAGATCCTTAAAAAAGGATCTAGCATCTTCGCCCCACGACCCCATGGTTTCAACACCAAAAGGCACAAAAATGAAATTATTTTCTATAATTTCATATTTGCGCCTCTTGGCTCTTTCTGCATTAGTGGCCGCCGCCCCTGCCGTCATGGAGGTCGTCTGCAAGTGAGACAACGCCAGCGTATCCACGCATGTGGCATCCCAAACAAGCGACCTTCCTAGCTTCCACGGAACCAGAGTCATCCCGTCAGGTCTCTTACCATCACTGCGCGCCAAGCCATTTTGTTACTATTAAATCTCCGTAGCACGTTATATTCCGCCACGAAGCGAATATAATAATTGATTAGGGCGTATAATTTAAAAACAGCTATTCCCATACAAAATTGATTCATACTTTGAAATGTATATACCTATTTGTTGTAATTCGATTAAATTGCTGACGGCCTGTTTACCGCAATACGCTGAGCAAACGGCTAACAGCACCCGCTTTGTTCTCTGAAATTAGCAGAAGCAATTTGTTCAAAACTCTTGCACAATTCGCGGTTTCATGGAACTCAGCGTCGTTCCCACTGCTTTGTCGTGACAGTTGCATTTTTGTTTTTCGCAATACTAACTTTGACGAACTCCCTGGCGCAGTTTTGAGCGCTGTTGTCTTAACGTGCGGAGGTCCCGGTTCGATTCCCGGCAACTGATATGACCCTAATACCGAAACGTGCCAGTTTGTAGAAATACTCTACCGTTTCGTGAGACCTGGGTACTACAGGAAATGGCAAGTTTGTGTTTATTCCATTTGACGACCTCCCTGGCGTATTGTTGAGCACTGTTGTCTTAACGTGTGGAGGTCTCGGGTTCGTTTCCCGGCAGGATCAATTTATGAATTTATAATTTCTGAATTTTCCCAGGTCTGGCCTGGAAGCTGCGGCCGTGGCTAGTTAGCACCCTACCGGTGCTACCGGTAAAGACGTGCTGCCAAGCGATTTAGCGTTCCGGTACGATGCCGTTTAGAAACCGATTAGGGGTATGGGTTTAATATAACTGCCATGACCCAAACAGGTTAGCCAGCGGGCTAACCTGTATGCTGGTAGATGGTACCGACCATCATCACTTACCATCAGGTAAGAACGCAGTCCATTGCTAACTTGTAGTAGATTAAAAAAAATACTAGGTTTCATGTTTATTGTTAACGACATCTGTGGCGGGTTGTGAATACTGGCTTCGGTGTAATATCCTGGGGTTGGTTGTTCTAAAGTTCTTACTACCAAATTCTTGTAATCATCTTATTCTTCTACAAATAGAACCCTCACTGCTCACTAGTGCTAATCTGAGAATGTACTTCTGTAATTAATTGTATCTTATTTGTTTTTGTATTTTTAAATTTTTTAATTAATTGCGCGATTAGGTTGCTCAAGAAACGTACATTTTTACTTTCTACATTCTTTTACCTCTCTAGTCTATATTTTAACTTTCTCATATGAGTAATTGAAGAAGTGCTCAATAAATGATTCTAGAATACTTCGCTTTTGCAGGAATATCTTAGTTGGAATTCTGTGTGAGGCATTTATAGCTATGTCGACCTCCGTGGCGCAGTGTGTAGCGCTGTTGCCTTAACGTGCGGAGGTCCCGGGTTCGATCCCCGGCAGGGTCAATTTGGAAATTTATAATTTCTGAATTTTCCCTGGTCTGGCCTGGTGGGAGGCTTCGGCCGTGGCTAGTTACCACCCTACCGGCAAAGACGTGCCGCCAAGCGATTTAGCGTTCCGGTACGATGCCGTGTAGAAACCGAAGGGGTATGGGTTTAATATAACTGCCATGCCCCTAACAGGTTAGCCCGCTACCATCTTAGACTGCATCATCACTTACCATCAGGTGAGATCGCAGTCAAGGGCTTGCTTGTAGTGGATTAAAAAAAAAAATGTAGGTAAATTAAATCGTTCGTATCGTATCGTTAAATTAAACAGAGTACTTTTAATAATTTCTGCATCATTGCGTTTACTTTTTACTCGATCGATACCAGTTTTTGGACTTATTTTGTATTCAGTAGCCACTCTTCGTTGTGCCCATGGCCCGTTTAAAGGCGCCTCATTACTTTTTATCGATATGAGATTTCGAATTTTTTTCGCCTCCACAAACATTTTAAGAATTGTCGAAACGGAAATGACTTCATTTTTGATGACCGGTGAGAATCAGGTTAAGTAGAAACTTGAAAGGGACAGACCCTTGCAAAATATTGATGCAAATGCGACAATCACCATTGACACATCTCCCCTTATGGCTAAAGCCGAAGTAACCAATATTTTAATCTGTGCGAATTCTTTGATCTCAATCTAGAGCCAGAATTCCGTGTCGATAGATATTACGATAGATATTATAGCAGAAGTAGGCAGAATGGTTTGCCTACTTAAAATTTAATGGTAACTTTTAAGTACGTGCGAGTACAAGTAAAACCAGACGTTTAACAGATCGTCCTTGTATCTAAATTGTAAATGAATCGCAAAGATCGCCATAAAACCTGACAACTTATTTGTGTGTTATAAAGTTGCTTGAATTGAAGTCGTTAAATCGTCTACGTGGACTTGCTTTGATGTGGGCATTTTATGTGCCTGTAAAATAGCATAACGTTTTTATTTAGAGGTGGCTTTGCTTTGTTCTAGTATGTTGAAGTTTAATATGGGGCCGGACCCGGTGCAGTGCTGATTCAGATAATGTGAAAGTTTGGATGAATGTATGGATGGATGTTACTCAATCACGTCCCAACGGCTGAGCGGATTTGGATGAAATTTGGCATTTAGATTAAAGTCTGGAATAGCACATAGGCTACTTTGAATACCGGAAAATTAAAGACTTCCCGCGGGAATCAAAAAACCTCAAACCACGCAGACGAAGTCGCGGGCATTCGCTAGTATCATAATATCAGCAACTATAATAGATGATGCCCACGACTTCGTCTGTGTATTTAGAGTTTTTTTTTTTATAAAGGGTAGCCTTTGTCAGAACCTCCTCATGCTCTATCCCGTAAAAAACCCCTGTACCAAATTTCGTAATAATCACTAAAACAGATGCTCGTGAAAAGTAACAGACACACTTC
This sequence comes from Erebia aethiops, assembly GCA_923060345.2. Lineage (NCBI taxonomy): Eukaryota > Metazoa > Arthropoda > Insecta > Lepidoptera > Nymphalidae > Erebia > Erebia aethiops. The sequence continues at coordinate 15,843,459 of OV281091.1, read as the reverse complement.
CGTATTAATTATACAATAAAAGTTATTATTTAATTTTAAATGTAGTGATAAATCCGGATCATTATAAATTAAAAACAATTCAATTAACACATTTCTGAAATATTACTAGTAAAATTATGAACTAGTGGTACTAGTACATTCCTTTCATTGGCTACAGATTTCTTCTACGAACAAGTAGCCTAGCAACACGTTGCTATATTTGGTAGTAGTAGCTGCATTTTGCCTATGATTGCCCTAAAAGCAGTTATTGCGAATGCAACGTAAATTGTTATGCCTATACGCGCTCCGGGAATAGTTTATTACCTAGAAGTTCGATGCCCTGGATGGACTGACGCCACTGTTTACAGTTGAGTAACGTAAATAATTCGACTCAGGTTACGGTATATCCATTGCATTTCAAAAATCCACGTGCCTACTCCCGAGCATCTTTGGAACAAGTAAACTTGAATTATCTATGGACTATTCTCGCCTACTACTAGCAGATGCCCGCGACTTCGTCTGCGTGAAATAAGGTTTTTAAATTCCCACGGGATCTCCTTAATATTCCAGGGTAAAAAGTAGCGTATGCCACTCTCCAGGTCCTCAACTATATACCCATCCAAAAAATCACGTCGATTCGTTGCTCAATCGATGCTTTGTTACGACATGATTGAAGGAAAAACCAACAACCAAACACAATACCGCAGTATAGTATGATAACTCTTTAACTTCCCGGGACAAAAAGTAGCCTATGTGCTATTCAAGTCTATAATCTATCTCGGATTTTCGGGTTAATATGTAGCCTATGACACTTACAAATAATGTGGCTTTCTATTGGTACCAGATTTTCAAGATCAGTTCAGTAGATCAGAGATTACCCCCTACTACGTCTACTACAAACTTTACCTCTTTATAATATTATTATAGATTTACTACCGTTCTCGTGGAGATCCTCCCTTCCTCATCCAGCCATAGTTTCGTTTATGAACGATTCGTCCGATAAACTATGATTTATGAGACAAAAATGCAAATCAACCTAAGTCGAACTTCCAGTATCAGATCATCAGATGGCAGTGATGGCAATTACACTTCCTTATGTAGACATGTTTTAAGCTTTTTTTCTCCGCAGTTTCATGACGTAATTTCGCGTACTATAATTTACGGGTAAAATTATTATTCATAGTGTGTTTTGGAGTAATTATTCAGATATATTCATACGCAATCTTGTTCAAGTCTGCAACCGCATGGGCACGTTCTGAAGTAGGGTTGAGAGATAACGCAAAAATACTTTCTGAAATATGAAAGTCAAAGTGAGACTGTTCCAAATTTTCCTGCCAATTTAGTTGAGTTATGGACTCTGGTATATCTGGTAAATGCACCAGATTATTTTGCAATCCCAACATAACCCTTAATATGTTATGTACATATTATTTTCAAATAGGTTCACGAAGGAATACAGACAAACGTCGAAGTTCCAAATAGACCTTCGACATATTTGCTTAGCGATTGCTTGACCTTTATAACGTGCCCCAAGGTCCATTTTACCGTAACTTTTAGTTTCGGATGCTCCAATTCTACCAACCGTATAGTGTACTCGGTCGTTGATAGCAAGATCTACTACTTCAGTTTTAGAGATAGGCCATTGAAGCCTCGCTTAACATTGAGAGCCAAATTTTGTGATAGTAGAGTTATCAGCCCTATAAAGCTGTCATTGGTTTGCAATGGGGCCAAAGGAAATGCATTCAACTGGTTCCAATTGAGAGTTATTTCACTTATCCTGCCTTTCAATGATGCCAAAACGATACTTGGTTAATTTTACAATCATACATGCCGATCCATTAGGATTAAGCTGATATTGCCACGTTTGATTCATCTTTATCAGTTAACAAAGAGTCATCTGATCTTCCATCCCACTATTATAGATATTCAAACAATGAATTTAGCCCGACTGATGTTCTATTCAATTCTTATTGTTCTGTGATATTTTAAACTTCTCTACCCTGGTGTAGTGCTAGGTAAGATTTTGGACCAGGGACGAGCCCAGTATGGGCTACGCGCAGGGAGGCACCGGCGCAAGTTCTTAATTAGAGTTCCCGGAGCCTTTCATCATGCGCCGAGGATGGTCACCGAGAGGGTTTTAGTGGGTACAAATCACCACATAACCCGGTCTCCCCCCCTAGGAGCCGGGTATCTTAGGATGATTTCCCCCCCGTCAACAAAAAAAAAGGTAAGATTTTGGGAACTTAATTATAAGTTTTTAGTGTATTTTCTTTTTACATGTTTAATCCATAATGATTCGGTGTCTGATTATAATTGGCTATTAAAATTGGTTTCTCATTCAAATCTGACTCAGATATCAGCATAAGTAGGTAGGTGTACAGTTCAAACTTCAAACGGCTAGATTTAGAAATCTCACTAAGAATGGATTTTCAGATATTCCACTCGAGTAAAACCGGTGCGGATCAGCTAGTTCATAGATTAAGAAAGATTTTTTCACTCTCTTTCCTATTTACGTCAATGCCATAGCCATCATATCCAAGCCAAAAGAGAATTCCCTAGGAGTAAATTTCCATTATACCAAAGGTGTGAAATCTAGTAGTAAAATTTTACCCATCTGTGGCTATAGATAGGTCGTAAAAAAGTCACAGAAATTGTCACCTCCGTAAATGGGGAGAAATGGAAGTCCACACAGTGACCGATGGCACGTGACCTTTACACCACATGTACGAGTAGTTAAGGCGTGAGTAGTGAGTAGTGGCTACGAGCACGACATATGGGAATTTAACGTATGGAGAAAGTGAAAAGTGTTAATAAAGGAACAGTAACATTCTTTGCAATCTTTCATAATATACGTACAATAGGAACGAGTTTCGAATAGGTAATTTATGTAAGATCAATTATTATACCAATTTACTTTTTCTCTATTGTATTTTCAACTGACTTCAAAAAAAGAGGTTCTCAATTCGACTGTATGTTTTTTTTTTGTATGTGTGTTACGCGATCATTCCGCCAATTATGAATCAATTTTGATGATTCTTTTTTTGTTTGGTAGATCATACTTCAGAGGTGGTCCCATATAAATTTTATCGAAATTGATTCAGCGTTTTTTGAGAAAATCAACAAAAACACAAAATGTATACCCAGATACGAGTAATGTATTTTACTTTTTAGTTTAAATTGGTATTTATAGGTATAGATTTTTGGTGTCGGTTTTTGTTTTTGATGAAAGCAAATAATTCTTAGACAGTGATGCGACCTGCTATAGAGCTATCTACCAGCTAGTAGCTACCAGGGACCTTAGCAAATCCGTATATGAGTTACTTGACACTGGTAAAAAAGATGAAGAATCCGAATTTAAAAAATTTGCCTTGAGATTCCTTCTCGCGTGGCTCTCTTATTATCTACAGTAGCTCTTTTCCAATAATACTTAGTAAGTTTTTTATGTTCTTCCAATGTAAATCTTTATTTGGTGACGCACGCTTCTTCTGACGGCTTGTAGGTCTTTCCTAGTGAGTTATCCACTAACTTAAAATACGCAAATAAATGAAAGTGTGTTTATTTTACAATAACATATGATATTGTTAGGAAGTCGAGCTCCACATGAATTCACAGGATAAAGTTTCTGTGGGGACAGCGCTGCGGTCGGAAGTGAATTTCATACTTATTCCGTTGCAGCCTGCCATTGTAGTTTCGCATTACTTATTGGTTAGATATCGTTGTACGTTATGTTTATTGGTTTAACAGTTTAAATACTTTTGCTTTCAGGTAAAATGAACGCTGTACAATATAGCAGAGATGTCTGAAGATGGATAGTCACTTAGGTATTAAACTTTCATACCTACTGCGCCACCGTACCGCCAAATAGATCGATAGATAGAGCTTACTGCGCAGGTAGAACGTATTTTTTGAAAGTAATGAGGAAACGCTGGGCTTATATTAACTAATAATAATTAAAATATTTACAAGAATATAATAATAACCTATTACAAAAAATCTGTAACATTTACCTTTACAAAAAATTTACAACCGTCCAAATGATAGTTCATGGGCATGGACCATGGTCCATGGTACCTACCTAAGACATTTTCGCTATTACCTCTCTGAATTGCCAGGCTAAGCTGTTGGGCTAAATCTTTGATTATGTAAGGCTAAATCTAAATAAGCACCAGCTCTAGAGTCACGTATAAAATTCTCTAAGGTTTCCACAGATGCCATTTTGCTCTGAGTTGCCTCTTTGAGGACATACTCGTAGCTATTTAGCTCTACGACTTATTTATGAACTGTGTAATATGAACTCATGAAATAATTGTAACCATGGTAGATAATATATTAATTATTCCTCGCTCTCTTCTTTAGTTCCCTTCAGTGAATAAAAGTTGACACGATACGGTTAGTCTACTGTTTTCCGAACCGGTGGTAGAGTCACTATATCTTAAGTGGAGCAAGATGCTACATTTTGGTTAAATCCTACTCTATAGTTCTGCTTATTTATTACTTCATCTATTCAAATGTATTCAAGTACTGTGGATACGTATGTACTTACTGTTCTTAAAGAATTTCTATTATACAGAGGCACGGTCCGACCTTGCAATCACTATAATTGTCTATTTCGTATTATGAAACCTTATTTTAAATAGTTAATAACGCAAACGTGTTCTATGTACCTACGCAATTATATCCCTACCTTGGTAATAAACGACTTCCCTTTAGGTTTGTAGGTACAAATAACTCCACCGCTACAGCCCAGCAACGTTCCACTGCTGGGCACAGGCCTCCACTCTCATAGGAGTGAGGGAATTAGAGCTTAGCTCTCCACGCTGCTCCAATGCGGGTTGGCGGGCTTTAACGACTTTTATTTATCATGTTAGTGATAATAACCGGGACCGACGGCTTAACGTTCTCTCCGAGGCACGGGGTGAAACACCGCCAACTTCCTTACTCCGGGCTAGTACTGAAAATTTCTAGTCAGAAAAAACCCAACACTTAATTATGACCTCGTCGTCCGCAGTCGAACATGCGAACCACTAGACCAACGAGACAGTATACTAAATAACTCATCAAATTATAATCAAGGTTTCTAGGTCGAAATAAACAACCGTATTACAAAACTATTTAGCAATAACAAAAAGAAACATTTATTATAAGTTAGTAACTGATCGATTTGCTTTTTTTGTAAGGCAAAAATACTAAGACCCTTTTACATTCAATATTCGTACGCTAAACGATTGTGCCTGAAAAGTTAAATAATAAAGGCAGACTGGTTTCATTATCATCATTTGAGCCTGCAGCCTCTTTTCATTGCTTGGTCCATCTTGCTGGATGACGACACACACTACGGACACACTACAACTAACACTTTAACTAGAAGATAGACTGGTCTGGCCTAGTGGGAGGCTTCGGCCGTGGCTAGTTACCACCCTACCGGCAAAGACGTGCCGCCAAGCGATTTAGCGTTCCGGTATGATGCCGTGTAGAAACCGAAGGGATATGGGTTTAATATAACTGCCATGCCCCTAACAGGCTAGCCCGCTACCATCTTAGACTGCATCATCACTTACCATCAGGTGAGATCGCAGTCAAGGGCTAGCTTGTACTGGATATAAAAAAAAATAGAACTTTCCGGCTCCAGCGGCCATCGCGTACTCCATACTGATGTTTTGGGTATAATAAGTCTTGGACCTTGGTTCTCCTGCGGATCTTTTCAACAGTTAGACTTTATTCCACTGTTAGGAGAACTTGGCGGGGCAAATTCGATGATTTTGTGTCTTTTCTTCAGATAAACTCCTCACATTGTTGAATTCGAAATTGGATTAGTAAAAGGAATGAACTTAACGTTGATTTTTAGACAGTCTTTGATTATACTAGTGTACATGCGCTTTAAGTTTCATTAACGTGACGGAGGTCACCTTCAGTATTTTATTTACCTACGTTTAAATAATAAACGATTTCATGGAAACAATTTCTATAGGTTATTATTTGATTAAATAAAATTGCGGGGTTTGCTTTGCTTGGGCTATTTAATATTATTATCAGGTTTGTATTTATTTAACACAGCAATTCAGGAGAAACTTGTTCTTTACCAACATGTAAGTACAAATTATTTTAAAGATGGTCAGAAGTTAAGGTCATCATCATAATAATTTCAACCAATAGCCGGCTCACTACTGAGCACGAGTCGCCTTGGGTTTGGCCATAGTCCACCGACCACCACGCTGGCCAAGTGCGGATTGGAAAATTTCAAACACCTTTGAGAACATTTGCATTATGAAGAACTCGGGCATGTAAGGTAAAAGAAGTAGGTAGGTATTCCAGACTTAAACTGTGAGCAAGAGGCGTAATTTTATTTTTAACCGACCATCAAAAAAGGAAGAGGTCCTCAATTCGGCGTGTATCTTTTTTTTTAATGTAGGTATGTCGGTGTATATCTCCGTGGTTTCTAAACCGATTTGATTTTTTTTCGATTGGTGTTGATTTTTAAGCCTTCTTTCTCTTAGCACAGTGCCACAATGCTATCATATTCTGCCGGTAATGTTTAGTTTTTTAACAAGAACAACGCTTCTTTCAGAACCATTGTAAGTAATCCATACTAATATTATAAATGCGAAAGTGTGTCTGTCTATCTGTTTGCTACGCTTTCACGGCCCATCTGTTCAACCGATTTTGAAATTTTGAAATTTGGCTTGGGGATAGTTTGTATATGTCACCGTAAGATTGTAAAAACCGTTAGATTGTAATGTAACTAGCGATATTGTAAACTGTCGACAGATTACAATTTAACGCATTATTTTTCGGTAGATTGTAATTTGTTAGGTTAGGTTAGATTATTTAAGTCGAACCCTAACCTAACCTACAAGAAAGAGACAAAAAAACGTAAATACAATGAATATTTCAAAAATTTACCCTCAGAACATTGAACGGTTCAAAATCTGTCGACAGTTTACAATATCGCTAGTTAGATTACAATCTAACGGTTTTTACAATCTTACGGTGACATATACAAACTTTACAAAACATAGGCTTTTTATCCCGGAAAATTAGAGTTCCCGCCGGAATCAAAAAATCTTAATCCACGCGGACGAAGTCGCGGGCATCATCTAGTTACTTATATTTATGTAAGTACCTACAACTATAATATTTTGACGACCTCCGTGGCGCAGTGTATGAGCGCTGTTTCCTTAACGTGCGGAGGTCCCGGGTTCGATCCCCGGCAGGGTCAATTTGGGAATTCATAATTTTCCCTGGTCAGACCTGGTGGGAGGCTTCGGCCGTGGCTAGTTACCACCCTACCGGCAAAGACGTGCCGCCAAGCGATTTAGCGTTCCGGTACGATGGTCGATGCCGTGTAGAAACCGAATAGGGGTATGGGTTAATATAACTGCCATGCCCCTAACCTGTTAGCCCGCTATCATCTTAGACTGCATCGTCACTTACCATCAGGTGAGATCGCAGTCAAGGGCTAACTTGTAGTAGATTAAAAAAACCTTATATGTACAGGTTTTCTTAAATACAATATTATATCAGCCTTTAATACATTATCGCATCTGAATTTTGCAATAACAATTTCGTAAATCAATGAAACCCTCTGTAGTAGTAAATATTATTATGTTGTAATCGATAAGTTTCCGTAAATGAGATCTAATATTGTAGCAATCGGTGGTACGATCGACAATATTCCATTGTTCTCTTATCAGTGTTTAAATCGCTTATCAGTACATTCGATTCGGCCAAATAAAGCGTCTACTATGAAATACGGTAAGCATAAGGAAACTAAACTTATAATATAATGCAGTATCCATACTAATATTATAAATGCGAAAGTGTGTCTGTCTGTCTGTCTGTCTGTCTGTCTGTCTGCTACGCTTTCACGGCCCACCTGTTGAACCGATTTTGATGAAATTTGGTACAGGGGTAGATGGTATCCCGGGGAAGGACATAGGCTACTTTTTATCCCGGAAAAATAAAGAGTTCCCGCGGGAATAAAAAAAAACTGTCTCTTCACCCGATTTTGATAAAATTTGGTACAGGGGTAGATGGTTTCCCGGGGAAGGACATAGGCTACTTTTTATCCCGGAAAATTAAAGAGTTCCCGCGGGAATCAAAAATCTTAACCCACGCGGACGAAGTCGCGGGAATCATCTAGTTTAAAATATTTGAAATATCGATTACAAAACGCGCTCGATCGTGACGCGAAACAAATAAAGATAAAAATATTTAAATGTAGTTCAATTTTAATATTAATTGGCCAAGAATTTATTATTAAATAATGCCAACTATTTTGCGCCAACGAGAAATTTTCCGGATACGAAATTAATACATAGATATACCTAAATTATAAATATTATAGATTTTATACGAATTATAATATAAAATAATCTTAAAAGAATTCTTATATACTACCAACCGGAAACCTTCTTAACTTATGTATATTACTTAATAGATAAAAAATCCCATACTGGGAATCGATCCAATATATCCTCATGAAAATGCCATCTGATGTCTATGCATAATAATAATTTAGTGACCATCTTATTTTGGAAGTCGGTTGAAATCATAACTCTTCAAGAATGAACTAGCGTTGCAAAGTGCAAACTATTAGACATACCTAATAGTTAGTAATATTTACCTCACCCTTATTATCTGTGACCCAGTAAGATAACCGCAAACAAATAACTTTTAGTGCACTTTATCATCCAACTCACTCACACTATTGTTATACTTCGCGTGTTAGACAAGAATGGCTTGTGAGCAATGATAAGTGGTTTGTTATCAGTTGCAGTTAAAGTTAGGTAGTTACCTATAAAGTGGTGTTTTTTTTAACATTGACAGCAAGTTTTCGAAATAGCACTGCTTTTAAACGATATCTTGGTTTGAGAAGTGTAGTAAACTTTCGTATAACTGTAGCCTGGAAAGACGCATTAGGCAAATTAAAGATCTCTTCGGGTATGTTATCTAAATAAAAAATAGTAAAAAAATAATAATAGATAATATATGACTACTTAACTATATATAATATTAAAACAATATAATAGAGCGGTGGTGAAGGAGCTCTGCCTCCTATTTCAGGGGGTCCGGAGTTCGATCACCGGACATGCTCCTCTTCCTTTTCGTAGTTATGTGCTTTATAAGCAATTAAATATCACTTGCAATGTAACGATGAAGGAAAATAATATCCTGAGGGACTCTGCATGCCTGAGGGCTCTCCATGATGTTCTTTAAGGTGCGTGTGAATACTGCCAATCCGCACTTGGCTAGTGTGGTGGACTATGGTAGTAAAGACTTCAAAGAAATATTTAAGTAGGTATAAGTAGGAACTAGGAATGGAGAATATTGTTAAAGTACGCTTCATTACAAACGAGAAAAAAGGATCGATGATAAACTCAAAACGTTGTCTCTACCCAACTCAATTCCGATCTATAGAGTGGCTAATCTTTAAGCAAAGGACGGTAAAGTTTTTGATGTAACAACAATTTGCAAATACTTAGTACCTTTTCTGTGCTTTTGGTATCCAGCCGTGGGCTCCAAAGTCTAAGGAACAAATTTCCACGGGCGCAGGGCGTCTGATAAAGCTGCAGCTCCGTTCATAGCAGGGCGAAGCAACGTCTATTTGGAATTGTTTATGGCTTGCTGTTCATGGGTAATAAAGAGCCTAGCACCCATTGTGGCTGCATAACACTCGTAGCTGGGAGGAATGCCCTTATGCTCTCAACTGAACTACATACTTAAAGCTGAAATAATGTGCATCGTGCTCGTTTGAACTTTGAAGCGGCAGCGACATTGGTTATTTGAGGCTCTCGATTTTTTAACAGGTTTTTATTAGCTTGACCTGGGGTCTTTTTAGATACGGGAAAAAGATTGCTGCAGTGTTAGGATCGCAGTTTCGCTATTGACCAAAATTCATTCGCAGCAAGAATGCCATTTGTACAATCAATAACAACAATTAAAATTGTAACATGATTGATGTAGCTTTTAAGGAATAAAGCTACTGGAACATTAATTATTATGAATTTAAAAACTTTGGAATCATGTGGAAAACGTGGAATATTTCAAACCAATTCGCAATTTCGAAAATAAATTCTATTTATAGACATGGAGGAAGGTCAAAATTAAAAAACCGAAATAAGAAAAAGGAAAAAAAATATCCGCAAAAAGAAACAATTCCGATACCGGGAATCGAACCCGAGCCTCCTGGGTGAGAGCCAGGTATCCTAGCCACTAGACCATATCGGATGATGACTGTGGTGTTGAAATATGTGTTAACAATGATATCAAGAGATCAGGATAACATCGCGTTAACCAACACATCCTAATATTCCAGTATGGGGACAATTGATATGACCCTAATACCGAAACGTGCCAGTTTGTAGAAATACCTACTCTACCGTTTCGTGAGAACTGGGTACTATAGGAAATGGCAAGTTTGTGTTTATTGTATTTTGTTTACTACTTAACGATATAGGAACCGACATTTCTCTACGTGTTGCGAAGCTGAAGTGGCAATGGGTGGGAGGGAGGCACATACATAGAAGAACCGATAGACGTTGGGGTCCCAAATTGCTGGAGTGGTGATCACACACTGGAAAGCGCAGCGTTGGCAGACCCCCTACTCGCTGGACGGACGACATCAGGCGAGTCGCAGGGAGCCGCTGGATCCAGACGGCGCAAGACCGCGGCGTGTGGAAATCCTTGCAAGAAGCTTATGTCCAGTAGTGGACGTCTATCGGTTAAGAATGATGATGATGATATAATTACCTTTTGATTATAAGAACCTTTTTTTAGAAATCTGATATTGTTAATTCGTTGGCATGTACCTACTTAAAACGGTAGTTTGAAGATATATCTGCTCAATCTACATCAGCAACGTATTTTGTAAAACAAGGCAGATGAAAGCCGTAAGCCAGGAATTGATTTCCTACGCAGCAGTTACGTAAAGATTTGCGTTCGAGAAGGCAATGCATTTGTTTAACTATGCCTAAATAACTTACAAACTCGTACGAGGAGGCACACAACCGAAAACATCGCTGATGTAGGTAAAGATAGAACTGATAGATATTTGTTTATTGTACAGAATAAACATTTCTACGGATGTGCTGTTTATAAAGGTAGAGGCCTAAAAAATAAACATTAGATGAACTACCATGTCCATAGAATGTTTACCTGTTGATCCAATACAAAGTAGAAAGAAACCGAGTGATAAAACAAGTAACAACTATAAATTCTAGCACCTGCGCATTTGTTTGGTGGAACGAATAAACAAAAGGTGCGTCTGCGTAAACGCTACTGTGGATAGTAAGATTTTGATAATTTTGACACCGTATGAATAATGTGCATATATCATAATCAACGACTAGTCTGAAAAGCGGGACAGCGCTATGGCGGGGACAAAGACAGGCTTACGCTAGGTGTGGAGCGCGCTCTACACTCTACAGGTCGGACGGCAATTTTTTTCTATGAAAGGGCCCATCTAGTATCTACATATCGATGTTCATAATATAGAACAACAACAAATCCTATGAATATTATAGGATACTAAAAATCAACAGTATTTCTTCATTGTTCGTTGCTGGTATTCTTAAAATACCAAGATTTCACTCACGAACAAATTATAGAATGCTTTATGAGCAATAAAATTTACAATGAAACGACGACGTCGGGAACGGCTGCCGAGAGTCAAGACCAATACCTACTTACAAACTAAAACCGTAGTTCGGGAATACTCCGAATGTAACACGACTTAAAGAAAAACTCTGTATTCAAATTTCAAATAAATTTAATCTACCACTAAACTGTCGGAATGCCTTTCTTACTAAGAAGAACCAGCAATAAACTCAGCGTATGCTCTTTAAAAAACTAATTTACAATAACCATCATTTACATGAAACATTGTAGGTACATATTAAAATATTCATTTTTTTTTCAATCAGTTAAAATGCTCTATGATTTGATGAAACACACAAGTTACATTTCCTGGAATGTCAATAGTTTGCGCGTAACCTGGACAAAGTCGTGTGCCAAAAACTTTCACCTACTGCTGAAATCTCCAATCCACTTGACCTAGTTTTAGGAGACTAATTATAATTCAATTTACTGATGGCTTTAAGTTTCTTGTAATTTTTTTCAGTGTAGTTTTAGTTTTATCGTAATAGTTAAGGTAGATGGGTATTATTAAATGCCATTCAGTAGCAATTAAAATATTTTCTGATGCTTGATGACAAAAGTTTAAATTCATGAAACTTGTACCTAGTTACTTTAGGCCATGTAAAAGTAGCGTATACTTACACTGACATGACCCGAAACGAACGAGACGCACAACATATTTTTCAGTATTGGAATAATGTGTAACGTTAGCAGCAAGAGTCGGTCGATTGGGTGCAACGAAGAAATGATGATGATACTTTTTTATTTTTTTATTTAGTACTGTTGTAGTACTTACTACTGTTCTGTTGCCTCCTGCATGCCTCACGTATACTGCGGGCCTATACAATCTCCTTTATCTGACGTCAAATTGAATACATCCAATCGCAAAAACTACATTTCTTTCGACTACTAATTTGTAAAATGTTTTCGCCCACCTTTAAATGATGACGTGGCAGTTGGTAGATGAGAGTGATTTAGGAACGAGCAATGAACACCTGTTGAAGTGGGCGGCTCGGCGAGGGATTGCTTTGAACGTTCAGGTAAAATATTACCTGATTACGTATTTGGAATGAAGGTGTTGATCTGTAGTAGGCCAAGGGATTTAGTGTTAGTTATTATTAGAAAATGTTAAGTAATGAAATTTGCTCTTTAAATAGATGTCTTCTAAACGTGGGACCCTGGAAAGCCCAACTCGTAACCATAAAAAAATTAAAACCGTGGACCTGAGGAATGTATAGGGGAAAATCAGAAAGGTGGAGGCCTGTATGCTAGCTGCTGCTCGAGCTGTGTATACAAACATACTTATGGAGATGCCATTCCCGAGAGCCAGTGCACCAGATAATTATGGTACCTATGTTGTAAATGTAGTTACCTCTTTAATTTCATTTCTTTGTTTGCCGCATTGCAATTTGCAAAACAGGAATCCATATATGGGTCAAGATTCATGTGTGAAATAAACTCCCTAAAGAGGATGATTCATTTGGGATGGTGTGAATGTTTGTTTCCGGTGCGACCTGATGTATTCATGAGCAGATTGGCATACCACGCGTTGTGCAAATTCTACGACCCCTTGTCTGTGTGGATTTATAAATAATCCCGGTTCGCCAGTGGCGGCGGCGGTGTGGCAGACCGCGGACGGCGCGGGCGCTCCGTGATGGACGCCCAATGCGAGATCCACTCCAACGATGGTCTATATTGATAATCCACCCGCGATCACTATTGCGCTTTCGATAATTGCGTACTAAGCCCGCGCGTGTATCTGGATGACATGTGACCTTATGTTGAATTGACTTAAGTGCCGTTGAGTGTGTCAATGTTTAAGTGCTAAAGTGATGTTTCAAGTTTAGTTTTAAATCTGCATCTCGCAACGCCGCTTTAAATATCAGCTGACTAAGGAATGCAGCTTAACGTTTTGAAGAAAACTTGTTCTCTCTTATTTTCGTATAAATCTTGTTAGAAGTCTGGTGATATAAACGAACTGATGTTTCCAGAATTCTAATGAAAAATTGTATTTGACTAAAGTTGTCATGCTCAACATTTTGCTCGTGTGACAAATTATAAACCGTCAGGGCTCTTTAATAATGACCAATGATTTTTCGTGATCCAGTTTAAAATCGCATTTTTCAATCGAGTTAACAAATATTTGTTTGCTGATGAATATGTATTTCGTTTTTGTCTCTGGTTTCATTTTAAAAGGCGGTTAGGCACATGTCCATAAATAAATCGAGACAGTCAAGTATGTCACAATTGCTGTCTTCCGTACTGTACACGTGCATCGATTATATACTTTCACACGTGTGGATTCTTACGACATCCTCCAAATATGCAATAATTACCTACTCAAAACGAGCGAATATATGGCGATTCACAGGATTTTGCTTTAAGATGTACATTTTCTTTGTAGTATAGTAAATTTCGCATGGTTTAATGTGTGGCTAATTTTACTCCAACATTCACAGAATTCTCATTAGTGTCCACATTTACCTGTACAATATTGGCACGTGTATTTTGAAATGATAATTTTCCACCAACTGTGTGTTTCTTTTCTTGAATTGCCTTGTTCCTATAATAATAATAATGAGTTCTAATGAAAGTCAAAATATTTCTATCTATTAAGATTAATAAACACTGATAGTTAATGAACACCGCTAAGTTATTACTTAGTGCTCATAATGTGCTTAATTAAGTTATCGATGACTCAACACAAGCCACTCAAGCTCATAATTCAGATAAGCTACGATTTCTGTATCATTGGTGAATCATTTATTTATAAATGGTCAATTGAAATAAAATGCAACAAGTTGTTGTTCGCCTTAAAGTATTAATTTTCGGTAGTTAAATTGATGTTTTTATTCAAATGAAGAAAAACGGATGGGCTTGAGGTGTGCTATTAAGATACCCTTAAAAGGTTAACATAAAATTTAAATTATTAAATAGCGACCTCCACCTACGTGCTTTTTCAAAAGAACCATTTTAAATTTTAATTTTGAGATGGTCTGCAATGTGTTGTCATCTTAGTAGGCGTTGACGAAGGGCTTACGAAACTTTTTAATTTTGTACAACATTTGAGTGGCACTTAAAAAGTTTTAATTGGGTAGCATTTGTTGATTTGTTATTAAGTTATTTAATACTTTTACAAAATTCTAATACTTAAAATAATTATCCATGAAATAAGTAATTATGATTATGTAACTTGTGATCAAAGGAGTGCTTAGACGCTCGTCGTTCTTGTATTACGAATGTGAACGTGTTTTACCTTCTTTTAACTTTTTACAAACGTTAATCCGTTTGTAGTTCATTATACTTAATTGTGCAGCATTTTTCCATTTATTCTAACTGTCCAACGTTGCATTCCCCATGCCCAGTGGCTTGTAAAAGTGTACAGAGTAATTGCTATCAGATAGTTACGCAAATCTGATTGATGATAACGATCCAGCTGTTGATACCGTTACTTCAATTTGGCTACCGCCTGCGCAGTTACAAGGTCGTTCAACTCCCAAAAAGATAATAACATTAATAAATTACAATATTTTCCCATGTATGTGTTTGATGCATTGTGTGCATTTTTGGCCTCAGTTCTTAAGGGCTCTATAAACGGGCTGGTATTCTGTATAGCCACCAAATCGTTTGGTAAAGAAAACACTGCTTTTTCTAAAAGTTGTTCTCAAAAAAAAAGAATAAAATGCAGTTGTTACGAGCCACTTCATTTGATTTGTTTCCGTTCCATTTTTTAAAAGTTTTATCAATTACAGTTTGACAGATGAACACTTCACATTATGAAATAGAAAACATAATGAGGTCATGTTGTTCATATATAGATCAAATAACACGTCGACAGGCTTTATTTTCAGTCTGATACCAAATAGTTTCAACTAGTGCTACGAAAACATCTTTCAAGATGATGCAAGCGCTGCTGGAATCGCTCTACAAGATCTATACAGGTAAGTTTATCATTGTAATTCACCACCACCACCACTACAGCCTATTAACGTCCCACTGCTGTCCACAGGCCTCCACTCTCATAGGAGAGAGGGAATTAGAGCTTGGACCCACCACGCTACTCCAATGCGGGTTGGCGGGCTTTAACGACTATTTTCGTGTTAGTGATAATAACCGGGACCGACGGCTTAACGTGCTCTCCGAGGCACGGGGGTGAAACACCGCCAACTTCCAACTCCGGGCTGGCACTGAGAATTTCATAATTGAAAAACCCAATACCTAACAGTTTTTATGCCCGACCGGGAATCGAACCCAGGACCTCGTGATCCGCAGTCGACTATGCTAACCGCTAGACCAACGAGGCAGTCATTGTAATATGTAATTTAAAAGTGATTCGTTTGTTTGATTGTAGTGTGTAATGTTTTTAGAAACCCTAACGTTTTACAAGAGTTGTGGCCCGTAACTGGTAACGTTAAGTTATTACATCCATAATATGACATGATAATATTATTAAGCTTAGTTCAGTGTCAAGTTTCTTTTTTTTCACATTGTTTAGTGGTCGATATATCAATATGGGCAAATTGTATGTATAAAGACCAATTACGGCTAACAAATCTTTTAGATGATTTCTGCTGCCCTTTAATCTCTATTGAAAAATTGAAATGATTTATTTCACGTAGGACAACTTGTGCCACTTATGATAATTCGCAAGGATCTATTACCGGCTCGGAAAGATGATTTTTGTAATTCTATATACAATGCATACGTTACGTACCTACGTAACGTAGTTTTAATTTTAATTATGTTAGTGAGAAATGTAAAAAACCATAAGTGGTAACAAATCTTTTGGTGCAAGTATTATCAAAATCGGTTCAGCCGTTTTGTCTGTAGTGCGACACAAAGGAATACACTAAAAATAAACTTTTGAAGCCTCGTAAATCCTAAATTATCGTTAAAATGAGAAAATGATCAAGGGAACCTAACTATGATTTTGCAAGACCTATTCATCGATACCCAACTTGCCATAGTCTATCCACTTTAATTTTTTAATTTGTTACATTATGGCTTCTAGAGGGCGCCATTTTGTTTTTTCTCAAATTCGGCCTCCACAGTGACACTCTAATGATATATTCGGCATAAACTGGTGCAAGAATCATCAAAATCGGTCCACGCGTTTAGGCTGTAGCTGTCCTGCAAGGAACATACAAACATATATAGACTGATGAACACAGAACCCTGTGCGTTCCGCAGTCGGGTAAAGAATAACAAAAAGATGTGTTTTAAATCTCATCTTAATTGAGTGTAAAGCAATACTCGAAACTAAAAAGCGTGTAACTAAACTAATCAACATATACTTAAGTGCAATAAATGGATGGTAGCAATTAACCGGATTGGCTCGTGTCCGCTGTTTACCTTATACCTTGGGCTTTTAACTTTTAACTTACGGTTTTGAAATCCTCCATGGAAAGCGCTGTGTGCATAGCTGAAGTCGTATTACGGTCTAGTGAGTTCAACTTTATCAAAGGCCTTCCTTTATTAAAGTTTAGAATTGTAGGAAAATAAAATATAAGCTTGCTATATGTACTAGTATTGTTTAAGGAAATTCAAAATTTTCTGCGGCAAAATAATTATAAATTCGAAATTTGTGTTTATTTCTTGGTTTGTCCTTCAATAACGCCGCAACGGGGCATCGGATCTGATATTTGAGGACCTGGAGAGAGACATAGGCTACTTTTTATCCCGGCAATGTGAAGTCGTGGGCTTCATCTAGTTAACAAATACATTGCTTACAGATTTTCCTACTAACCTCTGTTACTCTAAAACAGTACTACCGTGCCTGCCTGGCAGACCAAGCACTTCAGACCAAGACTTAAATCTAGAGGACAAATTCCTTAAGTACCCTAGGAGTTCACTGTTCACGACTTTTGAGAAGTTCCAATCGGATCTCACAAACCCCTAAATCTTTGTGGATGAAGTTGCGGGATTGCGAGATTATTCCCGCAACTTCGTCCACACAGATGGCTGGTCTGGTGTCCAAAAAATTCTGGGCTCCAATAGCGTAGATGCAAATTGTTGAGCATATTAAATGGGCGTTCTCTTTCGTGATCAAACTCTTGTGGTTTAAATACGATAATTTCATTGAACGTATTTCGTAATTATAGTGCGGATATTAAGATTCTATTGCTGATTCCTATCAGCTAAAATTATACATTTTAAATTCATACCTAACCGCGCGACTCATTCATGTTATAGCAAAATATAACATTAACTGTTTTATGTGGACTGTAGAGCAACACCAGAAATTGGAACGCTATTAATTATTATAACTGTAGTAATTAACTTTATAGTAAAATCAAATATTTTATGTGTTCCAAACTTAAAAGATTCTTTTCTCACTTTTGTTTTAACATAATATTGGGTTTGGATGTACCTACAAGATAACGACTAGCGACTCAGCGATTTTGCTTATAGACTGTTATTTAGTTTAAATATTGTTTGCATTGTTATTTAGTTTAACTATTGTTTTAAAATTACATACGTTGTGCAAATTATTAGATTTTTTATCCACTATAAGTTAGCCCTTGACTGCGCATCTGACGGTAAGTGATGATGCAGTCTAAGATGGTAGCGGGCTAACCTGTTAGGGGCATGGCAGTTGTTATATTAAACCCATACCTACCCCTAATTGGTTTCTACACGAGATCGTACCGGAATGCCCGGTAGGGAGGTAACTAGCCACGGCCGCAGTTTCCCACCAAGCAAATAATGTTATACTATATCAAACTTTATATATGTCACCGTAAGATTTCAAAAACCGTTAGATTGTAATCTAACTAGCGAAATTATAAACTATTGCGGACGTTCAATGTTCTGAGTGTCAGTTTTTGAAATATTCAGTGTATTTACGTTTTCTTCTTGTAGGTACAAGAAAGAAACAAGAAAATGTTAGGTTAGGGTTCGACATAAGCAATCATCGGGTTAATATACTTAACAGATTACAATCTACCGAAAAATAATGCGTAAAATTGTGTGTCGACAGTTTACAATTTCGCTAGTTAGATTACAATCTAACGGTTTTTGAATTCTTACGGTGACATATATTATATCGAGCAAACGAGCAGGCGGGTCACTGGATGTGAAGTGACTACGGCCTCCAATGAACATTTGCAGCACCAGAGGAACCGCAATTGCGGTGACGGCTTTTTGAATATACTTAGGTATTTTTGTTTGTGTATTTTGCCTTCATCTTCTTAGAGGAGTGAGCTTTTAATAAAGAGATCTTATATAGACCTACTGATTGGTCTCTAGTTATAAGTGTAGGGTATTTTTACACCTGGCATTCCTTGTTTAGCATAACTTTACGCAACGCCGGCAGGTCTGCCAATTGACGTCACAATGGGACAACAAATCGTATGTTCGTCGGTGTTACGACTTGCGAGAGTTCGTATTGTTCCCATTGATCGATGATCGCTCTATAAAGTCCTCCCACTCTGTTTCGCTATAACAACTTTAATAGCTCGTTTGATTGTGATTCCGTAGTATACTTACGCGACATTAATTATTATGTTATCAAATTTTAAGTGTTGAGTTGATCGATTGGAATTAATTTACATTATCTGTTATGTTAAGTGCCTTTTGGATGACTCGTCTCGGCATTGCCGGGTGGTCTTCAGTCTTTATATTTATTAAAAAATTAGTTGATGCCCGCGATTTCGTCCGCGTGAAATAAGTTTTTCAATTCCCACAGGAATTCCTTAATGCTCCAGGTCAAAAAGTAGCCTATGTCACTCTCCAGGTCCTCGTCTATAGCATTACGCATGCATAAAAACACGTCGATCCGTTGCTCTGTTGCGGCGTGATTGAAGGACAAACCAACAAACGAACACACTTTCGCATTTATAATATTAGTAAGAGTTCGAGACTTAACTACCTATTCTACTTTTTATTTTATAATATTTTTATACTTAGGTATATTTTGTCTAATTGATCTATTGGTGAAATTTTTCACAAAATCCGTTCAGATATTTTTTGAGTTTAGCGTCGTTAATCTTATGGAATCTATAAATGCTTTAAATTTCAGGCAAAAGGTTCCCTGACTTTTATCACCATAAATTCAATAGCATTACTTAAAGCCAGCCAACAAGATGGCAATATTCATAACTTTCATACAAAACGTATTATTATTAACGTATTAAGTAAGTATACTGTACCTACTTGAAATAAGGAAAGTAATTAAGTTAAAGACATCTCAAGTCTCAATGAAATACAGTTAAGTATAATGTTAATGATTAACTTAACTCATATATAGCAGACTTTGGCAGTCCCAGATCTCAGCTCTCGGTAGCCTTTGTATTAATTACACCCCTATATTTTTAACAGACTTCCAAAAAAGGAGGAAGTTCTCAATTCGGCGCGTATTTTTTTAATGTATGTTACCGCATATTATCTCCATGGTTTCTAAACCGATTAGAAATTTTTTTTTTTCAGTGTTTAGAGGAAGTTCCCGAGATGGTCCCATAAAAATGACTCCAAATCCTCAATCCGAATGCTGTAGGTCATGAAATTTTCAAAACTAGGGAGTTAGGAAATTTTGATGGTGCATTCATATACTAGGTATCAAGTCACGTGCCTGACACGTCAACGTTGCCTATCTTTGTATACTCGCCCGACTTCAACATAGTGTGTAAAAATCAAAATTATTTTTTACTTTACAGTGGCTTTGGAAGTCGGTTTTTTGGAAAGAATTTTTTAAATTACCTAATATATGTAATTATGTATACCTAAGTATAAACAATGTATGCACATAAAAATTTGTAGCTGTCAATAAAAAAGCTTATACCTAATATACTTATATGTATACTTAATTACAATGTAATAATACATTGGACCGTGACATTTTGATCCGTAGGGATTGGTAACGATAATGCTCATTAATACATAATCGTGAAGGTTAACAAAAGTAAGTCAATAATATTATTATCCCTTTTTAACTATATTTTGGTCGAAGGTCATGTATTGGTCGCGTAATGAGTAATCATTTGGTTACTTACTAATATTATAAAGCTGAAAAGTTTGTTTGTTTGAACGCGCTAATCTCAGGAACTACTGGTTCGAATTGAAAAATTATTTTTGTGTTGGATAGTCCATTTATCGAGGAAGGCTTTAGGCTATATAACATCACGCTGCGACCAATAAGAGCGAAGCATCAGTGAAAAATGTTGCAACAACGGGGAAAATCTGTACTAATATTATAAAACTGAAGGGTTTGTTTGATTGAATGCGCTAATCTCAGGAACTACTGGACCGATTTCAAAAATTCTTTCACCGTTGGATATGTACGTGATCCCTGAGTGCTATAGGCTATATATGTACCACGGGCGAAGCCGGGGCGGACTGCTAGTCTTACATATAGAGCATGTTTTTCTGCAAAGGATATGGTGATAATGTACATGTCACCGTAATATTGCAAAAACCGTTAGATTGTAATCTAACTAGCGAAATTGTAAATTGTCGACAGATTCGACAATTTAACGCATTATTTTTCGGTAGATTGTACCTAATCTGTTAGGAATATTAACCCGATAAAACCTAAGTGCCCTACCTGATTATTTATGTCGAACCCTAACCTAACCTACAAGAAAGAGACAAGAAAACGTAAAAACAATGAATATTTTAAAAATTGGCACTCAGAACATTGAACGGTTCACACGGTTGCTACTCGTAGGTATATAAGGGGCTCATAGTTTTTGAAAATGAAGTGATTTTTTCGGCTAGTTTCACTTCTCTTCTCGAATGACTTGCATTGTTTTGGTAACTTTATGTAGCTTAATATATGCCTGATGATAGTCTATCATCGTCTTTTTGTACAGTACGAGATGATGCCCGCGACTTCGTCCGCGTGGATTAAGGTTTTGATTCCCGCGGGAACTCTTTAATTTTCCGGGATAAAAAGTAAAAAGCTTATATCCTTCCCCGGGATATAACCTATCCCTGTACCAAATTTTATCAAATTCGGTTGACCAGACGGGCCGTGAAAGCGTAGCAGACAGACAGACAGACACACTTTCGCATTTATAATATTAGTATGGATATCTACTGAAATCCATAGTACATTAGTTTTCAAATCTTTTTGTTAATACCAAAATAATATTGGTCTGCATCAATACCAAAGCCTTTAAAGGGTACAGACTACAGACTGTACCTTCAAATTTATTTTTAGAATCTCGAAAAGAAGTTAATATAAGATAAGTTACGAGTTACGACGTGCCATATTTACCAACGATAAGGTATTTAAATACAATAAAAAATATCGCTTACTTATTTATTTAACGTACTATGTATCCGATAATCGCTAACCCAAAAGCGAAAATGGTTTTTAAACTTTCAAGACTGTTTAAACTCGGTCGGTTTGTACCGAGCTTTGAAAATAAATTAAAACTGAATGTCAAGTGAATGGTAAAGAGTTTTATTGTAATATTTAAGTAACAATAACGAATTTATTTATTAAATGTTACATTCATCTCTCTCTCTCTTTAGATCGACGCATTGATTTCTAAAAAATACTTAAAGAATTATTTTTAATAAAACTTCAACTATTCTCATCTTTTCGGCCGTACGATGATAAGTGATAACCCTAACTGATAACTAATAATATTATAGATAGACCAACATAATTACATAATTTAATAACGACTTGTCAGTGATAGGTAACAGGTTCTTACCGCTAGGTACTAAAGTATCATTTATGAAATCGGCAATGGAACAAAGATAATAAAGGTATGATTGAAATCTTGCAGTTAAAAAATAAATCTTTCAGTTAAATTTCAGGTTTTTTATAAAAGTAATACATCTAACTTCGTTTTCAAAGTATCTATCAGCATAACCGGCCTTTGTAAATTTATCATTTTTACGTACGCAATTCAAAAGGTCAGAAAGACCAGCAGATAAAGAACAATGATAGTATTGCAAAAGTTGTAAGAAAAAAATATAATTAATGATCATTATGTCAACGACCTTAAGAAAGGGAAGGAGGAGACATCAGCGCATGGTATAGGGTAAAATCACATTAGCGATATTTTGCTCGAATGCAAACTTTTATCGACCGAAATTATATTGAGCTAACTAGTTACTTGACTTGATTAAGTCCTTCTAATTTGGTTGTCCTCTCTAATTGATTTGGTATTAATGACTTGCTGATGCCCGCAACTTCGTCCCCGTGTATGGAAGTTTCTTGATTCCCGCGGGGTCACTTTAATTTACCGGGGTAAAAGCCTATGTGTTATTCCAGACTATAATCTATCTCTGTGCCAAATTTCATCTAATTCTGTTCAGCCGTTCTGGCGTGATTGAGTAACAAACATCCAAAAATCCATCCTTCCATCTAAACTTTCGCATGTATAATATAAGTATAGATAAAAAAATAAAAACAAGTCCAAAGTAGTCTTTGAAATTAAATAATTACAAGACAACAATACTCCACAGTGGCAATGCTGAGTTTGGGATCAATTGATGTTTAAAGATAGATTTCAGTTTATTTAGGCAGAGTTGCACGAAACGAATTTAAAAATTTAATTAAATTAAATTTGTTTTTTGCAACTGAGCCTAAATAAACGTAAGACACTTATTTTAATAACCATCATATCTAGCTAGGTAAACAATTATCTTATTTATACTTAATTTTTATGTAAATCCGTGTGCAGGCGACAGGACTAAAAGTATACCTAATTAAGTTCCTAGTGTGATCGGACATTAGCTTTCCCGTTGAACTCGAACGAGTCCGAAACCTTACACAATTCCCGCCAACTTTTAGTTTTTTTTCCATTCTCTCCTGTGGCCAGTGATCCAGTTTGCGGCCAGTTTTGTAACGTTTCTCCCTCGCATTTTGTACGATTTTCGTCAGTGGAGCCGAAGCGGATGCGAAAGCAAGTTCCGCAGTGGTGCAGTTTGACTTCAGATATTACTGATATATCGATAAAACCTTTATTTTTTTAGTAGATGCGGTTGACTGATATCGCTAAAACTTTACCTACTTCTAAAACTCAAACTGAAATTGTATTTATTCAATTTTGGTATACTCAATACTGTACATTTATTGACGTCCATGATGGTGATAATCAGTATCGGTATAAAAGTGCCCACAACATACTCAGCCGGTATTCCTTAGTAGTATTTAAAACTAAGCTTATTTCAAGTTTAATCTGTACTAGCTTGACAGTTTCCAACATTAGGGATCCCAAGGAAAGGTATACAGCTTAAGTTCCCTTTAAGGATTGATTCAGCATAATTTAAAAACAGAAACATTCAATAATTATGTGTTGTTCAAGTCGATATTTTCTACCGGAATCTTGTATTACGCTACGCGACCACAACACAGATTTACAACAGTATATCAAGTCAAGGTCACGGACGCGGGTAGAATGTGTAGTGTTGGTTCACAGGCCGCTTTCGTATCCTTTAATTAACTCCCTCCCTCTGTCGTGACGGTAACGTTTTATCATAGTCGTGATCGTACTTTGTGTCTACATTTTTCAACTTCCAAGTTTATATAGGTATGACAAAGTATTCTACATTATATTTCACAGGTATGCTTCTGTTCTGTACACTGTTTATCGATATTTTATACATCGATAAACGTAATTTTTAACGTGGTTGCACTTCCCTCGGTACGGGACCACAGCACATTATATTTCACAGGTATGCTTCTGTTCTGTACACTGTTTATCGATATTTTATACATCGATAAACGTAATTTTTAACGTGGTTGCACTTCCCTCGGTACGGGACCACAGCACAGATTTAAAACGATGTGTCAAATCAAGGTCACGTGTGCGGGTAGAATGCGTAATGGTTGTTCTCACGGGCCAATCTCGTATCCTTTAATTATTAAAGTTTAATTAACTCACTCCCTAGTCGTGACGAAGTTTTATCACAACTCAGTTTTAAAAAATCAGCTCTTTGTCTTACTAGTGGGAGCCTTTGTTTAATGGTCGTTACTTTAAAAAATATAAATGTCATCGTAAGATTGTAAAACCCGTTAGATTGTAATCTAACTAGCGATATTGTAAACTGTCGATAGATTGTGAACCGTTCAATGTTCTGAGTGTCAATTTTTGAAATATTCATTGTATTTACGTTTTCTTATCTCTTTCTTGTAGGTATACAAAGCGATGATAAGAAGATCAATGATCGCGCGAAGTTTTTTTATTTCACTTGCTTAATTTGTATCTGAGAGTGAGAAAATCAGTAGGTAATTTACGTAAGCTTTGTTCTTGACTTTGATTCTATACTTATTATTATTTAGAAATGTGAACTGGCCAGTCGCTAATGAACACTGAGGGCAGAAACATATGACACGGATAAAAATTCACTCTTAAATGGAGCGCTCACATAAGGCGATAGGATAAAACGTTCCTCTACGACGAGGATATGTTTCACACGACGTACGAGTATTGTGTTTTCGGTCTGTTTTCCATAGTGTGTTTTCGATTGATTATTTCTTTTATATAGCGAATAAAAAAGCGCAAGACTTTAAATCAATGACATTACATGTAGTATATTAAATCTATGCTTCAAATCGAGGTACCGCGTCCGGCGTCGTCTAGGCGTCGTTCTACGAAAACGCCACCTGTCAAGATGTGATGTCATGTCTCTCGAAAGATAAGTTTATTGCTTGCGTGTAAAGATCACTTGTAATTATTGCTGTAAAAATAAAGAGTGGGTTTAACTACTCGTGCCTTTAACACGTGGGCCGGAAAATGTTGGCACTAACTATAGCCGGGGATACAGAGACCCTATGAGTATACGTATCGATAAAAAATACTTTCTTCTAGTCACTTCGAACGCTGCTCTTTGTGATCTATACTTCTACACTAATATTATAAATGCAAAAGTTTGGATGGATGGATGATGGATGTTTGTTACTCAATAAATAAATAAATAAATAAATAAAAAATAAATAGAAGTTTCAATCACGCTAGAACTATAGAGTACTAGCTTATGCCCGCGACTTCGTCAGCGTGGATATAGGCTTTTCGGGTCCCGCGGGAACTCTTTATTTTTCCGGGATAAAAAGTTGCCTGTGTTATTCCAGACTATAATCTGTCTCTGTGCCAAATTTCATCCAAATCCGTTCAGTCGTTGGTGCGTGATTGAGTAACAAACATCCATCCATACATCCAAACTTTCGTATTTGTAATATTAATTTGATAGTCTGGATTAGCACATAGGCAACTTTTATCCAGGAAAATTAAGGAGTTTCCGCGGGAACCAAAAAACCTCAATACACGCGGACCAAGTCACGGGCATCAGCTTATTAATTAGCGCATGTAAGCTTTACGCGCGGTGTAAGTAAAACTCTCGTACAATGAGTAAAATTGGTTTGTTCGTTTCACTTCCACAAAAATGGCGGCTTCAAAACAGCAGTTTGTTTTTGCGGCGACGTTTGAACGTTTTTTCCAAAAGAAAAGTGAGGCGACTCGTGTTCAAAACTAAGAAGTGAGTGATAAGTTAAGATGATGATGATCTATCTCTATATAGTAATCTCTTGTGTTCTTGTGTTTTATGACTCAAAGTAAATAAAACTCAGTGCGAGTTGTTTTAACAAAAAGCCACTTTGCGTCGGCTCCATTTTACTATGCTGGTGTGTGTTGCGCCTTAGACGTCTCAAACTGGTTAGATAGATAACTATTTATGCTTTACCCGTCTGTCAACAGGAACTTATAATAACAATTAATATGTATAATTTAAAAGCCGTTACAATTAATTAAATACTAAATTGCAATACTCATTGCGTGTAATTTGTTTACATTTGCAATGCAACGGTATTGAAGCATTCAATAAATTTTAATTAACCTACGACTTTGTGACGGTGACTTCGTGCTCGATCGCAAACATGACTTTTATTCCTTCGACATACCCAACATTCAATGTTACATTTTTTCAATTACAGTTAAGGGTCAAGGTATCAAGTGATAGAAGTCGCGATAAATCGAGAAAATTGATAAAGAAGTGTCCACAGTTGATACATTGTAAATAGATAGTAACTTCTTTACCAAACTCATTAACATAATATGCAGTAGCAATCTATAAAGTATTAATACACAATATAAACATTGTTTTATGACTCAGTTCTTTGAACACGCTTAGTATGAGTATCTAAATTGCCCTATGAACTCTATGTTGTATCTATAAGAATGTTATGTTACGCCATCAATTTAAAATTACCAATCGATCTTCTTGTTTTGCCATTATTTATTTATTGTACTTTATAACGTTTTAGCTAAATAATAATCTTGATAGTATTCTCAAAGTGTGTTTAAACCCTAACCGTATACTGTAATTGTTTATTATATTTATTAATAAGTAGTCTTAGTTCATCACTGTCACTTAATAGTCGTCTAAATTCAAAACAGTTTGGAAATGCATAATATAATATTATGATAGTGTTCTAACTTTCAACGGTGTATCATTAAAAATTTCACCAAGAGTCTAATAATTGTACACTTCTGATAAGTGTATGTTGTCATGTCTCTAAATGAATGTACTATTTTGGATGCAGTAATTAAAGTTGTCCTACATAGATTCAACATCTTAAATCAAGTTCTTAAAGTAGGTCAAATTTGGTGCGGGGCATATACAAGCAACTGTTTACAACTTGATCCGAACCTTATCGATCGTAATCAGATTCTACAATTTTCTTATTAACTTTATTGGTAATCAGATACCAAAATTGTCCGAAAGGTTACCTTTCTTATGTAAATCTCAATTACCATTGCGTTTAAAGAATTATTATGACCCCAGCAACCTTCGAACTTCGAAGTTAAGTCATCGACATTAGAAGTTAAGTTATTTATTTTTCTTGTCGTTTTGGTTGTGAGCGTAGGACGTAGATTTTTGAAATCAGAGAAACTTTCATTTCGTACTGGAAAAATGGTATACTTACTTATTATCTTAACATTTTCAAGAGTGCTGGAAGTATTTACCTACTTACTTGATTCCCTTGTCTTAATTATTCATAATTTCAGGATAATTGTGATGAATAGAACATAAAAATTTTGCTTCTGTATTGAGGTGAAGTGCATGTTACTGCATTATATACGTATAGAAAAATTTAATTTACCATAGTGTTGCATTCGGAAGTAGGTATATAATAAAACACGTTAATAACCACAATAACCTAATGAAGTCAAATTTGTTTTTATTAAGTACCAACTTAAAGCCAAGATCCTAGAAAACAGTGTCAAAGCGTCGTGCGCATTACTTTCCCAGACACAATATCCTTTGATCAAGGTACTCGTATATCTTTAATTTAGCGCCTTATTTCAAATAGCGTTTCACGACCACCGCGGGCCGTTGTCTCCTGCGCCCTTATGTTCCGGTTCAGCTGTCTTTTGTTACGGAATTGAGAGGTTTTGAGCAATCCACTGCAATTTACTTGTACAATTTCACCGATCATGCAAATTTACCGTTTGTGGATTTCTTGGATCGATTTTGTTTTCATGTACATGTTTTACTCTTAAGTATTACTCATCAATATCTTGCCATATAGTTGAGATGTTTTTGTCATCAAATTTTTAGTTGTCTACCGATTATGGTGTATTCGAATTCGAATTAATCATTATTATCACATTAAGATGATTGACTATTGATAACCACAACATGTTTTGTACAATTGGTAATTGGTTGAAACTTCTAGGGTTCATAGAGATTTTTCTAAAACACTTTTTCTCTTCTGGTTTAAGCTAGAGTTTTTTTTAAATTTTTTTCTTGAGTGATATTTCTTAATTATATCTAACAATTCCAATATTTGACTTTACTAAGCGTATTCTTAAATCAAAACAAAATAAGCAGGTACATAACAAGTGTATCATATCCATATATCTTGGTGTTGTTTTGACCTTTACATTTAAGATTTAATTTTCTATTAGTGGTCATGTAACCTAAAAACGTTACGGCAACAAAAACCAAGCTATACAATCGCTCAACGAATTTCTCAAAGGGTCATTTGGAATTTCATCGTTTATCTGTCGAACTGTAGGTTTAGTTTGAGCTTGACATCTCGTCAACGTTGGCAGATCGAGCATAGAAACAATTTTAAAGTGTTAATGTAAAAAGCTGATCACAATCTTTTATCTAAACTAAATTGATAGCTCTAAATTTTGCGTTGTCCTTTTCCGCAGAAACTTTTATGAAATGAGTCTTGTTATTTTAGTTCTGATTTTATATTTAACAGAATTGCCTTATTTTAAATCTTAAGTTCGTCCTGGATCTACAGCCAAGTCTCAAAGCGGAAATCTTGCTTAATTAAGCTCAGTGTTGCTGAATTTTCGCCTGCAAGTCAAGGCCACTTAGGTACATTTTTTCTAATATTACGTGACTTGTTTCGACCCTCGAATTGTATCAACGTTGGCGAGGCGTTAAATCTCATACTAACCATATTGTTGGTCGGAGTCGGAACGCCGCAGGTCGACGCGTGATGGAATGCCCCAGAATCGACTGCAATTGTTGTTTGTTGTTGCCAAATAACTGTTGTTATAATGTCGTTCGTCTTGTTATGGTTGCGTTATGCCGTAACCCGTACTTAGGCTGTAATTTGAAATGACTTCACTGGATTTGTTCAGCTAGAGACTAGACATAGACGGAAATTGTATAAAGCCAACGTTATATTATGTACTTCGAGTTGGATTTATATTTTACAATCTTTACTTACCCGCAGAAAAAATTAGCTTAGCCAATTACTGTTGGTACCTAACTACCTACTGTACGTGTTATAATAATGCACGTATAATACTTTAGCTTTAGGTACCTAATAGAGAGGATAACTCAACTATTCACAAAAGATCTTGTAGAAGCCATATTGAATGAAGAAAATAATTTTGAAGAAGCCATAATAAAATATACAAAAAGCATCACAGGTTCAAAAGGTTCACAGTTGATAAGTATTAAATTTTCCTTTCTGTTTCAGGTAATGCATCATCGCTATTTAACGGAAACTTAACATCGGTGAGAACATTAGGTAAAGTTATACAGTACCGGATATTATTCACTGCACTTCCTTATTTATTGATTTTCAATAGTTAGTAAATTTATTCATAATACTACAATAGACTTTAGTACACACGATTTAAATAACAAAAACAAAGAGTAGTAAGTATTAACTATTTTTAACTAATAAATAACCTAAATTTGATGTGTTGTCAAGATTTTTATGAATATGAAACAGAACTCAGAAACTATGTTAATTAGGTATGTTATTTATTATTTTCCATAGATTTGACTTAGCCTATTAACTCTATGCATAATTACTTACTGAGTTATTATAATTAATTCCCTTTTAATAGCTTTTTTTAATCAATTAGTTTTTAAAATGTACCTAATCGAATAACAACCACTGCAAATTTTATTTATTAAATGCAACATAATAAACAAGGTAAGTACAATAATAATATGCGTCTGAGGTTAAGAGGTCTATCACCCATTTGTCAACATTAGTATCACTCTGGTCGTAAAACAATTATTGTTATTGTTTGTAATTGAATACTAATAATTAGACTTATTTAAATAAGTTAATGTTCCTACATAACTAATTGAAATAAAAAGAGTTACGCAATACAAGCAATTGCGTTTATACAAGATAGGCTTACAAAAGGTTTATTAATACTACTATTATAGTAAATTAATAATCATCTAGATGATGCCCGCGACTTCGTTTAAGTTTTTTCACGCGGGAACTCCTTCATTTTCCGGGATAAAAGCCTATGTCCTTCCCGGGATACAAACCATCCCTATCATGTCGTGAAAGCGTACAAGACAGATAGACAGACACACTTTCGCATTTATTATATTAAGTATGAATTTCAATTTTGTAAATGTAAGAAACCTTTTACCGTTTAAAACCGGGACATGTTTAATATCAAAACTGAAAGGTACACTATAATTCAATGCAGAATACTCGTATCGAGTAAATATAGTTTAATACATGTTTATTATGTGGCTCGCTGCCTATTCTCGTTGCTGAAGATTCTTTGGCGATGATAGTCAGTTATTTAATGAGGCAGTGATAGCTCATTTGGATCTTGGATTACTATCTCAGTGTCAGCTTGCTTTATTATTAACTGCACAGGTAGATTTGCTCCGATTACATCTGTGTTATATGCGTGTTTTGATATAGCTATATTAAACATAAGTGGTGAACGCTTCTATTTCTATTCCATGCTCTTATTGTAAGTCGAGGTTAAGTCGAGGTTTTTCACTATCGATGATTTTCTGAATGACAAAGTTGCATGGATGCAACCGGCCTCGCATCCAGTGACCCACAAGTCAGTATCATACTTGTAACTTAGTGTACCTATGTGTTGTATTGTTTTCTTATTGTAACCTTTTTCTTTTTCGAGAAAAGAGCAACTGCTGAGTTTCTTGCCGGCTCTTCTCAGTAGAAGAAGCTTTCCGAACCGGTGGTAGAGAGTCTTAACTTATCATAAGTGGCACAAGTTGTCCTACATGAAATAAATAAATTATTTATCATTTATCATTGTACTAGTTGTGTTGTTAATAGATAATTAGATATTATGCTTTCTTGAAATGGTTCTTCTGTGGAGTAGGGTTTGAGCTCGATTGGAATTTTTCACCATATACATGAAATACTAGAACCTAGGTGATGTCCGAGACTGAGTCCGCGTAAATCTACGCGGACTCAGTCTCGGTTCTGTAAGTCTTGGAAAAACTTAGATTCTCCAGAATAAAAAGTAGGCTATGTCGTTCTCGAGATTTTCAACTACAGGTACCCATACAAAATCAGGTCGATCCGTTGGTCAGTTGCGGCGTGATTGTATGACAAATCAAAAAACATTCGCATTTATAGCATTTACTTGTTATCCTTTTTAGAAATATAATCGATAGGTTTGACTTTTGACTTTGATATTATGACTTTCCTGTTTATAGTAGGATGATTTATACAAGGATTTCTCTACAAACATTGATGTATCATTTATGTCTACAAAAATAAAACATGTGATACGACATTTTAAGAATTACAAGAATTTAATTCTGGTGGGAGGCTTCGGCCGTGGCTAGTTACCACCCTACCGGCAAAGACGTGCCGCCAAGCGATTTAGCGTTCCGGTACGATGCCGTGTAGAAACCGAAGGGGTATGGGTTTAATATAACTGCCATGCCCCTAACAGGTTAGCCCGCTAGCATCTTAGACTGCATCATCACTTACCATCAGGTGAGATCGCAGTTTTAAGGTTTAGCAATTTGAGAAAGCCAGACATCATCAGCAATCGTTTATCTTGGGCATAATGTACTTCTACGTAGTTTCGTATTCAACAGTTTAAAATATCATGTTTATATTTCTATTATTATGAAAACACTTCATAATATTATTTCTGCTTGGTAACGGCCTCCTCTTTGTGACAAATAGAAAATTTGACACACCAATCCACATTGTGACACAAACGGACACCTTGTCAACTAAATATTCCAAACACACAAACACTCATGTCTGTGTAATCGTCAATCTATCGTATAAATAGTCCAATGAAGTGTAACTAGACGCGAAGTGGTGCCAAAATTCCTTCTTCGATCTCCGTTGTTTATTCTTAATAACATTGTACCAACTCCGACCGACAAATATTCCGAGAGACTATGTCTACATTCCGCATTGTTGAATTAACTCTTATAGTATTTATGTATAATACTTAAGTCTTAAAATTAAATCTTTAAATACAAGCTTTTACTGTCCGCCATATTGAATTTAGTGTGACGTCATTTAATCGTCGTCAGTAAACCCAGTTTATATCATGGGGATGCATAAAAATTAACCATAGAGTCCGCCATCTTTGGTAGTCCGCCATTTAGAATAACGTAAACGCCACTTAGCTAACCAATAACCATGCATTGATTTGTAATCAAAACGAAATGCAAAATTTCGGCTCAATCGGTTGGGTTAACTGGTTAACTGTTTTAAAATTCAGTAGCAAGATTTGACCTAAACAAACACAAACATTGCAAGTTAAATAAAAGCTTGTAAAAATACCTTTATATTTGAGCATAATATTGTTTTAAACCAAGACCAAGAAGAAGATTTCCTCCTTCGAAGTAAGTAACTATAAACCAATATAAATAATAATAATGTAAAAGTGTTAGAAGTACGAGTAATCCGATCCAATCAATCCACCAACCCGTAAATACATCTATTGCTGGACCTTGGGTTAGCGGATGCGTAAAGCCAACAAACAGTCAGACGGACAACTTATTTTCACATTTATGGTATTAGTATGGACTCTCAGGAACTCTTTAATTTCCCGGGATGCAACCTACCTCTGTTCCAAAATTCGTTAAAATCGGTGGAAAAGATGGGCCGTTACAGCGTAATAGACAGGCACACTTTTGCATTAATGGAAGTATGGATATATTGTTCTTACCTTGTTTCCGTTATCTGTTATTCTAAGCGGTGTTGTCTTAAACGGTTTTGACTGTAATAATAATATGGATGAAAACATAGGAGTACCTACAACTGCCTTATTCGAACATACATTCAAAATAGAAACGACTATGTCTATGATTTATACCCCAATAAACCTACTCCCATAAACCGTCGTGACATAATGATAATAATGACCTACGTTGTACTGACCTTATGCGGCGCGTACATTGACTTTGACATAAAACCAACAGCGCTGAGGCGATAATTATTAAGATTATGCGCACACTACAGACGATTTCTTTAACTTTATTTTACGTTAGGTATGTAATGAATAAATTATATTACAAGGTATTAATTAAGTCTGTAATTGCCAAGTGTAAGATAATTATTTCAAAGAAAAGTGTCGAAACTAAGGGTTTATATAAATTACAGCGCTACGGGTGTAAGTTTTAGAGAAAACATTGAGTTTCTAACCAGCAACAAAATAGACTTGTGTTAGTCTATCATCTTTCATATCTAATCATCTTGACAGGCATCCTTATTATGTAGTAGACTGTTACTTGGTAGAGCCTTTAAAAATATTCGCTAGTTGTTTTGGAAAGTTTTATTAAATTGCTAACTATTCAGGTTTGGTCTGGGGTGGCGTCTCAAAAAATCGTTTGTGATTTAATCGTTTATGATTTACGATGCACGCTTTATACCCTTACACTCATAGCTCGATGGAACGGAAAATTCCAGAAGGTTGTAGAGGAGTCCGGTATAGGAATTAGGATCGACGGCTCTCCGAGGTACGAAGGTGAAACAATACCAACTTCTAACTCTAGACTTTTACCGAGAATTTCCTGTCAGAAAAACGCAAAACCTATTTATGGTCTGACCCAGGAAACGAAACAAAGACCTCAACATCCGCAGTCGAAGATGTTATCCACTAGAGTAGACTAACGACGCAGGCAAAGCATTTAACATAGAGTTAATATTATGAGACGAGATATAAATAACTTATCAAAGCTCGTTGTCATTAGTATAATTTTGGACAAAAACAAAACGTCCTTCATCTCAATGAGAGCACACAGCCAGTAGTTAACAACAGTGATGTGTACCGCGTCACGTACGCGTTTTTTGTTAGATAAACATTAATTTGCGCCACCATGGTTTTAGCCTGATTGGCTTCTAGATTCCAAAATACAAACACCACCACCACAGCCCATTAACGTCCCACTGCTGGGCACAGGCCTCCACTCTCATAGGACTGAGGGAATTAGAGCTTAGACCCACCATGCTGCTCCAATGCGGGCTGGTGGGCTTTAACGACTATTATCATGTTAGTGATAATAACCGGGACGGCTTAACGTGCTAACGTAAAAAAATCAAGCTACTAAGCTAAGGTCTGAAAATGTTATGTAAGCAATATCAGACTAAAAGGCAAAGTCTTGGCCTAGCACACCTTTTAGCAATAGAAATTAGAAGAGTAACAAAACAAATTGGATTTGCACCTGGCGCAAACATTAATTTTGTCCAGTGGACGCCCATCGGTTGAGATCACGAAACCAATCTGTCAACCAATGCGTCAAGTCCCATACAACAGGTGACCTGTGGACTGTGATTACCACAGCAACTGGGGCAAAATTACTCGTTACCGACTTTAAAAAAGTTATTTGTACCTCCAGCCTCGCTGTTTCTGCTTCAATATTTATTTATCTCGTTTCAAGTCTTGGATACAATTGGTTCGTCTTTACGTCAGAGAGAATTACACGTGTTTCGTTTCATCAACTGTTTTGACTTTTACATGCCGTACCGTCATGTTGCCGTTCCATCATCGTTTTCGTTCCCAAAATATTAATATTAAAAACCGAGGTGAAATTTTTGCAGAGATGCAAGGACGCTCGTATAAATTCTCCGAAGTTTGGATTTATGGATTTTTGTGGTCAGGAATTCAGGATATATATTCAACTTCTATTGTTACATAATAGTTACACTTAGGCTGTTTTTTTACTGAGAGTTGGAAGCAGTGCGGAATGTGTCTAAACCATCAATAGGCAGGAACTCCGAAGATCTTTTGATTCCCGCGGGAACTTAATTTTCCGAGATAAAATGTAGCCTATGTCCTTCCCCGGGAAACAATTTACCCCTGTACCAAATTTGATCAAAATCGGTTGAACAGGTGGGTCGTGACTCGTGAACAGCACCCAGCACCAGCACCAGCACCAGCACCATGGGTCTGTACCAGACAGATAGACAGTGGATTATGATAGAAATGGGTTAACTTAGCTGTTTATTGTTTTTTTTAAATCCACTACAAGCTAGCCCTTGACTGCGATCTCACCTGATGGTGAGTGATGATGCAGTCTAAGATAGTAGCGGGCTAACCTGTTAGGGGCATGGCAGTTATATTAAACCCATACCCCTTCAATTTCTACACGGCATCGTACCGGAACGCTAAATCGCTTGGCGGCACGTCTTTGCCGGTAGGGTGGTAACTAGCCACGGCCGAAGCCTCCCACCAGACCAGACCAGGGAAAATTCAGAAATTATAAATTCCCAAATTGATCCTGGGATCGACGCCACGGAGGTCGCCAAAACACGCTGTATTATACTTTTTGAAAGTCAAGATCAAGTAAATTAGCTGATGAAATATAGTAATTCAAAACATGCTAAAGCTAAGCTTTGTACAAACACAAATATTTGCTCTAATGCAGCGCTCGATCAAAGTAGGAACACTCGAGGCATAAGTCCACAAGTGATAGAATTGGCACTTATTGGGTGCATGTTTGGACAACGGTCATTTACCTTAACGCGTACGGTAGCTATGCTTGCGTAATGAGTTTAACAAATATAGTAAAATCAAAAGTTGTCATTTTTGAAACGAGTTTGCTTCGCGGGTTCCGTATCTCTGAAAAACTTATTTTTTGTCTCGGAAAATCAGAGACTATTCCCATGCGATTACTTAATAACCCTACCAGTCAGCACGGACGAAGTCGGGGCCATCAGCTAGTAGTTAGTACATAAAATGTACCAGTACACAACATGTTAAGTAAAACACACAAAAGAAAGACACGATAGGCATAGGATACTAAGAATTGATTTTACTGCGGCATAAACGTAAATTAAAATTAATATTTTCACACTTTACTTTTTACAGATAGTTGTTATAAAGCTTATTTATAGGTTTCTCGTTAAACAATTGTAAACAATTAAACACTCGGTTATAAATTCTCTAAGCACATGCGAATATTTGTTTATGAATTACGTGGTAACTCGTAACGTGTCAATATTATTTTAACTGCATTCGATGAAGTAACACTCACGTAGAGGCGAATACTTTGTTTCTAAAATGTAAACACTAAACATCGATATTGTAACTAAGCGAGCCGCAAGTTTGTGTGCACAGTGAGTGAACTCAGTTTGCCTTCGGTTAGGGTAAGGTAACACTGACGATAGTCGACATTTGTCGTCACAAGTCACAACAGAGTTTTGTGATATTGTGTGCATCGGTTCGATTGTGAATTTATGTGATTTTGATAAAACACTAAACATCGATATTGTAACTAAGCGAGCCGCAAGTTTGTGTGCACAGTGGACTCTGTTTGCCTACGCTAAGGGTAAGGTTACACTGACGACAGTCGACATGTCTCGTCACAGTGCACAATAAATGTAGATGGCTAATCTCTGTAGATTGGCCGCCGTGGCCGAAATTCGGTCGGGAGGACATTATTATTATGCATGAATAAAATATACTGTTTGAATATTATTATCGATGTATTTTAAATGCCAAATAAAAACAAATAAAGGTACGTAGATAGCAATACTAATAGGTAGTAAAAATATAATAATTATTAACACAGTAAAAAATACGACGACGTCCCGTCACTAACGTTTTATATGCTATAACGCACACTCAAGTTATTTTTTGCGTATATTTTTTACACGATCATTGCGACACAATAAGTGTAATGCTTAAGTTGCAAGAACACTTTAATAGAGATCGTGACACCGATCTTACAATTTTTTGTTGATATTTTAAAAATCTACTTTAATAATAGAGGGGACCGACCAATATCGAAGTTACCAAACGTGATTCGGTGCTACTTGTAAGTAGTTGTGAGTTAGACCCTGGGGACATGGCGTCATTCACTGCAAAAAAATCCTGAGCCACAAAAACATCGAATTTAATTGCCTTCTCAGGTGACAAAACGGACTTTTTATACCCGCGACCACGATTTCAATTTTAAAAATCCAGCGGAAACTGTTTGATTTTCCGAGATAAAAAGTAAGCCTATGTTCTTCTCCAGGAAATGAGATGCAAATTCTGTTAAAATTGGTTTAAAAAAAGAAGGGTCAGCAAAATGTAGCAGCACTTTCGCATAATATAA
Organism: Erebia aethiops; assembly: GCA_923060345.2. Classification (NCBI taxonomy): domain Eukaryota; kingdom Metazoa; phylum Arthropoda; class Insecta; order Lepidoptera; family Nymphalidae; genus Erebia; species Erebia aethiops. The sequence goes on along the minus strand of OV281091.1, from coordinate 15,806,112 downwards.
AGTATGCATTTACAATATTAGTATGATTTTTGCCTACTTGGCCAGCTTTTGGAGAAGCTGTCAAAGGATTCTTGAAAGTTATTTTAGAACGTAAATAATGCATTTTGCCAAACATCACTCTAGCACGCATACTCCGAACGAATATTTAGTCTAATTTTATGGGATATTTTGGCTTATTCAGTTGTACACAATCTCTAAACTAAAATGACTAGTCTAAAATATGTTTTTCTTCCCTTTCATAATGTTCTTTACGGAAAAGGTTGTGCTAGATTAACCTTTTAATTTATCCACATTAACTTTTGGTCTAATCTTAGTCTTTCTCTGCATCCTGTTACTCATTTCTGAGGGTCTCGATAAAATACTTATTTAAAATACGTAAATATTTTCAGCGCAAGAGGTCTTCGACATTTTGACTATTACTATAACTTGGGCGTCACAGTTTTTACTATTGTTACCACTGCTGAGTGCACCCGCAATTTAACGTCATTTTAATGTTCAAAAAACACAATTCAGACTGGCTTTAATGGTGGTTGAGCAGGCAACCTCACTCACGTCTAGATTATAATCGTTGGGCACTACAAACAATCTAGTTTTTTTATATTTTCCAATTTATATTTTACGAGAATATTTTAGGTTCCTTTCTAAGAATAGAACGTATAGTTCGGTGTCATTTAAAGTTTTTATAACACAATCAAACCACATTGTTCCATCTATCTAGGTGTGCTGTTCTATTCAAAATTATGTTGTATTATTTCCTTGAAGCCGTAGGTACAATTTTTTTTACTTTAGATCAAGGTCGTAATAATATAAATCGATAGCTGAATGAGGATGTTAGAGGATGCTTTTGGGCGTTTAGTTTTGAAAACGAGTAATTAATATGCAAAACTGGATTTCCCACACTCGCTGCAGGAACCATGGCCGTGGGACCATGACTCTACGAGGGTTAGGCTAAAATAAAACTGGTGCTGCAATGTCATAGTGTCAAAAACAAAAGAAACCCAATAAGAATGATTTCGTTCGTACTTGGATGCCCTTAATCATTTTTGCACTCGCTTCGCTTGCGCCAACATTCTGCATATAGAATCGTTTCACCAGATCTTATTTTTTATGTGAAACTTCTTTAGAATTGTTGTGATTTGAAAATTCGATGAAACGAAAAACCGACACTAAAAAAGAGAAAATTATTCATAATAGGATTTAGCGTGCGAGAGAATGAGATAGGAATACAAGTTATTTGTCTGATGCTCTCGAAGGCTACTTTTCTGACGTTTCACTTGTACCGTGTGTGAATTGCACATATACAATTTTTTTTTATTTTTTTTATTTGGACCAAATAGGTGTAGGGTGTTGTCACAGACTGCTTGGTCAATAAGTGCACTAGCCCTTTTATTCCGCCATGAACCGTTCAGCTATTGATTTTAGTTTATTGGTTTGATGGAGCATTGTGCTATAGTGTCGCATTCACAATACATTATATAGTATATACATTACTTGTGTATGTAACACTTTCGGTTGTTGCCCGTCGTCTGTCTGTTACGCTACATTTACGCGTACTACGATACATCATTCATCGAACTCATCACCAGATTCGAGGCCTGTCACACGTCGCGGCCACAGACGTGTATTTCAATCGTATCTATCGGCTACAGTCACGTAAGTATTGCCAAAGAGATAACCAATAATTGCGTCTTTGCGTTAGCAAATAATAATATAAAAGCTAAATACCATTCAATTAAAGTTGCATTTTTTTCATTAGATTGAACCGCGGAAATACTTGTATCAATTTCATAGACTAATACGATAGACCTTGTAACAACACAAAAAGGCAATACCCTACCGAGCCTTATCCTTTTAAATGCTCAAAGCCTTTAAATGAGGATGGAATGTATAATGCTCGAACTCCTGTAACGATAATGAATGATCAACATGAACGCTATCTACCTTATTTGGTGTCGTTACTTCGTAGAATTCGCACGTGTTCATAATTGCTGCTTCATTTTTAGGGTTCCGTACTATATGAAGGGTAAACGGCCTTTGATTTTTAAGTCCACGAGAACGGGTGCGTGAATTTCGGTATTTAGAAATCCTCTTGGGACTCTGTCTTTCCTGATACAAAATTTGTCTATGATAGTCTCCGAAATGCAAGCTATCTAGTTTAATCGGATGGACAGCTAATAGACAGACACATACAGAAAGAACAGTGTGCGGTATCTAGTTGTACCTAATCAATATTCAATACTAAAGTCTTTAAGCTGGCACTGCTGTCTTCTAAAAAAGCCTGTAGTGTAGTGTGTGTAGTAACGTCTGCTAAGTTTCGAGTAGAGGTTACTGCAATGCTAAGGCTAATGCTTTATACCTACTACAACAGCTCTTGGAAGCGTATAACTCTTAGGCCCACTTGCACAAGGATTCTTAAAAATATTTTGATGCTGTCTCTTTTTGGCAACTACAATATGCATTTGCCAAAAAGGGACAGCGTTACAAAATTTAACTAAATCAGTTTTAATGTCCTTGTGCAAGCGGCCCTTAGTCCCGGTTTTCAAGCGATCATCAAAGGTCACTGCCGGAAGACGAGAAAAATGCAAGTGGAAGTAAGTGTTTGTAGGATTAAATTAAAAAGTCGTTGTTTTCAAATTCCGTGTGAAATAATTACGAAACAAACTTTATTATTTAACTTTACTTTTTTATTTGCGGCAGTATGCGTTTACACAAAATTATCATTTTTTTAAAAATAAGTATTTTATTTGAAGATTTATATTTTCCTTTTCATTGACTTGCCTTGTAAATCTGATAGTACGGAACCCTTCTGTGTAAGTCCTACTCGCGATCATCGTTTTTGTGCACAGAATGCCGTCATCTCCCATTTTGTGCCTCGCATTATGGTTACCATGGTTGTAATCATAGAGAATGTGTTATTAGGCAACAGTCGTGGCCAATGCAATTTGCGTGTTGTCAGTTTTTTTGCTGTCTGTCGCAAAGCGTCTGTAATTACCATGATACACTGTTCACTAATATACAGCTGTACGGTTTCAGTACCTGCGGTTAATTTAAAAACATGTTAGTGAAATAAATAGTTTTCTGTTTTACATTACATTTCACGACCTCCCTGGCGCAGTGTTGAGCGCTGTTGTCTTAACATGGGAGGTCCTGGGTTCGATTCCCGAAGAAATTATAAATTCCCAAATAGACCCTATTTGGGAATTTATAATTTCTGAATTTTCTCTGGTTTAGTTTTGGTGGGAGGCTTCGGCCGTGGTTAGTTAACGTTACCACCCAACCGGAAATGACGTACTGCCAAGCGATTTACCGTTCCAGTACGATGCCGTGGAGAAACTAAAAAGAGAATAGGAGTATGGGTTTAATATAACTGCTATACCCCTGGTAGATTAGTCCGCTACCGTCTTAGACTGCATCATCACTTACCATCAGGTGAGATCGCAGTCAAGGGCTAACTTGTAGTGGATAAAGAACAATAAAAACTCTATGTTTGGCTAAACTTTTGCCAAATAGATATTTTCATGTTACTCTTTACTTGTTTATTTGAATGGTAAGCGAGAAACTATTTATTTAAGAACAATCCATATTTTGATGCTCATCTTAAAAATTTAGCATCAAATATTATCTGTTTCTAGATTTCTAGCATAATACACTCTACGTTAAATTATATTTGTAAAGCAGTGTTCGTAAGTGCATCAGTGTTTTTATCTTGTTTTTTTTTAAATATTTCGTTATCTAAATCTAAATTACTGTCCTTCAATCTTTGCCAAATGACCAAAGTTAATTCAGCGTAGTTAATTGCTTTAGGTTGAATCAATAAAATTTTATATATCGTTCGTTTATTAAGTCACGCGCTCTATTAATGATTTGTATTTTTACCCACGACGAAACGGAGACGGTATATGTGTTTGCCCTAAGAGGTTTTGCGTTTGTTTGTATGTTTGTGCACTTTTTGTTACAATTTTCCTGGAAAACTACTGGACCGATTAGTATGCGTTTTTTTGCATTAGATAAGCCTAACTTCTGGCAAGGATCTCGCGTTCGCGCGAGTTGAATGCAGAGTAAATGTCACCATACATTTACTCGCACGCGAACTATACTTAATTAATTAATCAATTAATTAAGTTAAATCACAATGGACCGTTGCTGGTCATCGTGTTTTTTTTTTTAATTTTTAATTTTATTACTTGTATATGTCACCGTAAGATTGTAAAAACCGTTAGATTGTAATCTAACTAGCGATATTGTAAACTGTCGACAGATTGTGAACCGTTCAATGTTCAATTTAAGTAATGTAAGTGAGTGTAATTTTTTTTAATATTCATTGTATTTACTTTATCTTGTTTCTTTCTTGAAGTTTAGGTTAGGGTTCGACATAATTAATCTACTACCAGGTTTTATCAGGTTAATATACATAACAGATTACAATCTACCGAAAAATAATGCGTTGAATTGTAATCTGTCGACTGCAGTTTACAATATCGCTAGTTAGATTACAATCTAACGGTTTTTACAATCTTACGGTGACATATACGTATCAATAGCATGTAGGTACGATACAGCTGATCACGATATCAGATTTACTGGTAATGGAGTTTGAGGAAAAATTGCTGTGAATTTATATATCTACCGCTGATTGTTCGCGGGGATAAAGAAATTCAAAACTTGAGTTAGAGGTTAAACTCAAGGGTTTGGTTAAGTTAGGAACTTTTTTTAAAAATCCAATACAAGTTAGCCCTTGACTGCGATCTCACCTGATTATAAGTGATGATGCAGTCTTAGATGGTAGCGGGCTAACCTGTTAGGGGTACGATAGTTATATTAAACCCATACCCCTAATCGGTTTCTAAATCATCGTACCGGAACGCCGAACCGCTTGGCGGCACGTCTTTGCCGGTAGGGTGGTAAACTAGCCACGACCGAAGCGTCCCACTAGGCCAGACCAGGGAAAATTCAGAAATTATGAATTCCCAAATTGACCCTGCCGGGGATCGAACCCGAGACCTCCGCACGTTAAGACAACAGCGCTCAACACTGCGCCAGGGAGGTCGTCAAATTTTTTCTTTTAATTATTTCTCAGTAAACTGTTGTCCTTCGATTATTTATTTCTTCCTTACTTTAATATTTACTCATCGATGACTTCGGTATTGCTTTGTGCTGTAAGCCTGTAGCACCGGGGAAAATATTTACTCGTTAATTTACTAAGTCAGCAAATTCATGCTTATTGTCATATCCTGGTACTTACTGCAGTCCAAACACAACCAGTGCGACAATGATTTGTCGCGGTTTTTTTTCGACAAAGTGTTCCAAAAGCCGCGAGAGAGATGAAGTTTCTTTTATTGTTCTGGGGCTGATTTTATTTTATTTTATTTTTTATTTATTATTTTATTTATAAAGGAGAGCTATGCAAAAGTTCAGATGGATGGATGGATGTTTGGTAGGTACTCAATCACGCCAGAACGAATCTGGATGAAACTTGGTACAAAGATAGATTTTAGTCTGGAATAACACATAGGCTATTTTTGATTCCGGAAAATGAAAGAGTTCCCGCTAAAACCGAAATACCTCAATCCACGTATACTATAGGAGTTTACTCGGATTAGTATAGCGTCAAACGAGGCGTAACAGTGACTTAGATTTATGCAAAATACCTATAGTACCTAGTAATTTTAGAAAAACAGACAATCTTACCCAACTTTTATTTTGCGTAACGTTACCAAAAGCAGGAATATACAACAATGGAACATTTAAAAATCATTGTTTAACAATATAACGACCGGTGACCAAACTGACAAAAAGTGACCTAGAACTGCAACTCGTGTCTCTATCGTCTGTAGTAACTAGTGACAGTTTTTTTATTTACACAGGTGATAACATTTCGTCGTTATACTTATTTACTAATAATACATAATATAACAGTGTCTATAATACATACATATTTAGATGTTTGTTTACGAACGATAACGGCGTAGACGACACACGGATTTAGGGCGATTTGTAAGTATTTATGTTAGTGATAATACGACCCTTTGCAGACGGGTTGACGCATATTATAATGGTTGACACGATATCCAAAGCTATAAGTAAAACTTTTGGAGCATTGGACATTTGGTAAAGCCTCACCATTGGTTTCCTTCTAGCATGATTGTCGTCTGCTAAAATAAATAAAATAAAATAAATAAATAAATCTTTATTTAGGATTTCACACAACACAGAAAAAACAACAGAACAATTTACAAAAATAAATAAAACTTATAGCCTAGCAATCCGTGTAGTGGAAAATCCCAAAAAGGGTATCAAACTCAGCGTAATGCTGATATGGTGTAGATGCACCACATCAGCGCTGCTTTTCAGTTGACCCCTATAGAAAAACCTTGGCGTCTCGGACTGGTCCGGGCTGATCATCAAGCCTGATCATAGCCTGCCTCGGCTGAGTCTGCACCACTATTCCTGGTAAACCATGGTAAACTATTTAATCTATGGTTTTATATGGTTTTATATGTGTGCTAGCCAAAGTCGCGTTCTTTAGGTCACTTTTTTATTGCAAAACTAGGCTCGCGCTTGACGACAATCATGCTAGAAGGAAATCAATGGTGAGGTCTAGATTGAAGCGCACTGACCTAGTCACGAAGTCTTTTTACTTCTCGTCATCATCGTCTCAACCAATAGATGACTCCTGTATGAATCTACAGACTACACCCTGGAAACAGTGATCTCCACCGAACACGCCCTTGTGCCGCTTGCTTTCAGCGGCTCCCAGCTACTCGCTTGAAATCGTCCGTCCACCTACTAGAGGGGTAGTCCAACGCTGCGCTTCCCTGTTTTAATTTTGCCACCAACTTATCTGGCCCGGAGGCCAAAATTGGAACTAACTTTTATGACTGTTGTATTTTTGTCTGGTAGAGATCGCTACCTAAGCGATAAGGCCGCCTTTTGTATCCTACTTCTGTCTGTGTTAATTTTATTTCCAATTTTTGTTTTTGTTATTTTTACTTGTTGTGGTGGTACAAAATAAAGTGTATAATAATAATAATAATTTTTGTTTTTATCTTATTTTAAGTATAAATATTAGCAACTTTAAATGTAATAACAGCGACGCTGTCACCGGGTCAAATAAGTTTGTGGACTATCAGTTACAATTTAATAACAAGAAACATCATTGATGTAGAATTTTAGTACCTAGAAACACTACTATTCGCGAAATCCAGAAACTTTAACATTTACGTCAAAATTGGTGATGCTATCGTTTATATAAGAAATTACACCAGGGACCGTCGCTCGGTTTCTCCCATTTCATAGCTAATTAGAGCAAATAGCGAGCCCGACTTATCTATTGGATTTATCTCGACTCGTCAGTGAAGTTTATAAAGATTCAATAATAAATAATGTTACTTGGAGATAAGTTTCTCTTGGAAATTCCTTAGTAAATATTGCCTTATGTCTGTCGATTCTGTGCAAAAACAAATTAATTTTGTGGGGCGGTTCCTAGTTGGAGCAAATTAATAGTTAGTTTTGTTTTCCGATGCCTTATTGTTATTTATAATAATTATGTTCGTTTATATTGGTTAGATTGAATTAATTTTGCAAACCACCGTAAACCATACTAAAATCCATTTTAAAATTTATCCAACCATAAATCAAATCTGGGACAGGCGGGCATCACTTCAAAAAGAAAGATATTAGATTATTATAGAAAATTGATTTTGAAATTCTCAGAAGCTATAAATAAAATCATGTCTTAATTAAACTAAGCCTTAGCTAAAGTTACTTTTTAGATAACTGCAAGTTTGCATATCTTCAAAGCTCAGGGGGTTGCAAGTAAGTATAACAAGATAGGTACTGAGTAGGGGGTGACTTAATTTTGGGGTAGCACCCCAATTATATGTTAAATAAGGTATCGAGGGTGCAAGTGATCTTTGATATAAAACAACTAGAATAAGCTAATGTAACTTACAGTCAAAATAAATTTTAATATTTTACTATTTTATCTGTATTGTCAATATACGATAAAAATCTCTGCTAAGTATTGTAAAATCAAATCAAATACTCAAATAAATATTACAAATGCGTAAGTTTGGATGGATGTTATGAATGGATGTTTGTTACTCAATCACACCCCAACGGCTGAACGGATCTGGATGAAATTTGGCACAGAGATAGATTATTATTGTCTGGAATAGTACATAGGCTACTTTTTATCCCGGAAAATTTAAGATTTCCCGCAGGAATCGAAAAACCTCTATCCACGCGGACGAAGTCGCGGGCATTAGCTAGTAGGTAATGATTTTTATTGGCAAAAGTTTGCTATTTATGAGAGTGGACTGTTGCATCAAAAAAAGACATCAATTCAGCCCATCACAACAATGAGATTCTACCAAGGATTATAGAATTTTCGTAATATTATGTCTAAAAATGCCCCGTTGGTCTAGTGGTTAGCACGTTCAACTGCGGCTGACGAGGTCCCGGATTCGAGTCCCTGGTCGGGCCATAATTTTAAGTATTAGATTTTTCTGACCAGAAATTCTCAGCACTAGCCCGGAGTTAGGAAGTTGGCGGTGTTCACCCCCGTGCTTCGGAGAGCACGTAAAGCCGTCGCGTCGGTCCTGGTTATTATCACTGATAATAGTGTTTAAAGCTCGCCAACCCGCATGGAAGCAGCGTGTTTGCTCTAAGCTCTAATTCCCGCTCTCCTATGAGAGTGGAGGCCTGTGTCCAGCTGTGGGACGTTAATGGTCTGTAGAGGATGTCTAAAAATTATCACTTCTAGTAAATTTCATTCCAGTGCACACGTGCATACAATGATACAAGTGCATTTAATGTTCCCAACTCAGTATGATTCACTATAGTCTTCTGAACCTGTAGTGTGGGCGCTTGTGTATAATTCACCGTGTTATATTATACAATTATACACGGAATTCTCGTTCCCCGTCGTTATTACATGCTAAACACATTTACACGCTCAATAAATACGGATAAAGCAGGATTAATATTGTTTTACCTTCAAAGGTTTCATAAATCTTCAAGCATCTGGCATCGTTTATAATTATATGACCTATATGGCTTAAGTAAATTCATATAATTTAATTTTTTAAATCAAACCCGAGACCTTATTATATATTGTGTGAAATATTTTGCTTCACGGTGATATTTGAGTAGTTTGACTCATACTGATTTATGATCTTCCTCAACTTCGGTGTTACTTCTGAAAATCGTTTGATAGTTAGGGTCAAAGAGTAACCTTGAGTACATGCGAAATATCATGCTAGAGTTAGACGTAGCGATTTGAGTGTTTGATGTGTCAGTTAATCAGTTTTTTTTTTCAATTAATTCAAACTAGCTGATGGCCGTGACTTCGTCAGCGTGGATTGAGATTTTTGTCCCTGAGAGAACTTCTTCATTATGCGAATAAAAAGTAGTCTATGTTTTATTCCAGACTATAATCTATCTCTGTGCTAAATTTCATCCTGATCCGTTAAGCCGTTCTGGCGTGATTGAGCAACGAACATCCATCCATTCATCCATTAAAACTTTCGCATTAATAATATTTGTATAGATAGAAGTATTGGTTGTATAGACGATGCGTTCGTTCGACGTTCGCGTGTAAATTTTAGGCCCGTGAGAACTCCTTGATTTTCCGGGACATAAAAAAACATTCCGGCGAATTGAGAACCTCCTCCTTTTTTAAAGTCGGTTAAAAATGACTAGGTTTCCGTCACCGGGATGAAGGCTATGACATACCTATCTGTAACAATTTTTTTCAAAATCGTTCATCCTGATGGGCATCGAAAAGGCAGCAAACAGACAGTTTCGCATTTATATAATAATATAAAGGCGAAACTGTCCGTTTGCTGCCTTTTATATTTATACTAGATGATTCCCGCGACTTCGTCCGCGTGGATTAAGATTTTTGATTCCCGCGGGAACTCTTTAATTTTCCGGGATAAAAAGTAGCCTATGTCCTTCCCCGGGATTGGGATACCATCTACCCCAGTACCAAATTTCATCAATATCGGGTGAATAGACAGTTTTTTTAATTCCCGCGGGAACTCTTTAATTTTCCGGGATAAAAAGAAGCCTATGTCCTTCTCCGGGATACCATCCACCCCTGTACCAAATTTCAGCAAAATCGGTTGAAAATATGGGCCGGGAAAGCGTAGCAGACAGACAGACAGAAACACTTTCGCATTTATATTTATAATATTAAGTATGGATTTCTTCAAATCATGTTTCATGCAAAAATGACGCAAGATCAGAAAGGATTTCAAAGATTTACTTGACAGGTATCATGATGAATGAAATCCACCGTGAATGCGCCATTAAATCTCTCCAACATTTGAATGAAGAGTTGCAAACATATAAAATGGCATTACATTATAATACTGTTATCATTCACTCGCAAGAAATATTACGACACCCACTCGGGGACTTGCTAAATCCAATTCCACCCCCAAACACCAGTTTTGAGATAAAGGTTCATATACATCGACGTCAGTTATTAAATTTAATTCGTTTATGATTATCGAAAATGGTCTATTAGACATGAAAATCACATCCTCCCGACCGAATTTCGGCCACGGCGGCCTATCTTCAGAGAGAGTGCACAAGTGTGCACACAGATTCACTCTCTGTTCCTTTACTCTCATAGCCCGATGGGACGGAAAATCCGACACGACCGGTGAGAGGTCAGGCGCAGGAACGACGGCTTAACGTGCTCACCGAGGCAAGGGGGTGAAACACCGTCAACTTCCTAACTACGGGCTTCCTAACTAAAATAACCCTGGGTCAATCTCTCATACTTCCTATAATTGATTATGCTGATACCTGCTATTTAGATTTACCCCAGTTCCTACTCAACAAGCTTGAACGTCTACAAAACTTAGTCATACGTTTTATTTTTGGCCTACGGAAATTTGATCACATTAGCCAATACCGCCGGCAACTCAAGTGGTTAACGGTGAGTGATAGGCGTAATGTTCATGTCCTTTCCCTTCTTTATTCTGTTCTCTTTAATCCCTCTTTTCCTGCATATCTCAAAGAACGTTTCTCATTTCTAGGTTCAAATTCTTTCTACCCTTTTAGCCTCCGGTCGAAAAGCGATAACAAGCTTGCGATACCCTCATCTCGCTCCCATTGTTACAGTGAGTCTTTTACTGTAAAAGCAGTAATATTATGGAATGCATTACCCCGCGAAATTCGTCACTCCGAATCGATATATATATTTAAACGTCGTTTAAAAAATCATTATTTATCTATGTAATGTACTTGTAAGTGTATGATAACAATATATATTTTATAATATGTATTATATTTAGTTATTGTAGTATCTATATGTGTAATTTATATGTAAACTATAGTTTGTATGTTTATGTAAGTATATTTTATTTTATACTTTTGTTATTTTTATTTTTCTTTTATGTGCATCGACCACATGAGCTCCTAGACCCAGTGTCATCAGCTTTGTACGCTCGGGTTGCCTTTAAAATATCACTTTAGTGATAAGGCCGCCTTTGCGCTTTACCACAGTTTCCTGTCTTTTGTATTGTATGCATAATTTTGTACCGATGTGTTAAGATGCAATAAAGACTTATACTACTACTACTACTACGGGCTGTACTGAGAATTTCTTGCCAGAAAAATCTAATAAGTACTGGTTATGGCCCAACCCGGGACTCGAACCCGCAGCCTTGTCAGCCGCAGTCGAACATGCTAACCACTGGACCAATGAGGCAAAGTAATTCGCATTTGTAAGCTTGTTATTAAATATTTAAATATTTAAATACTTGGTATTTTCTTCGTATATATATATTTTAATCTACAAGTCTGAATCTGCTCTGTCAATGCCCTGCGATGTATGAAAGACGGCATACGACGGAATTAAATAAATGCCGATACAATCAACTACACAGCGAGAGTTGTTGGACGATAGTTAATTATTCTTGTAAAGTCATTTATAAACTGATTTACGATGATACGAGTTAAATGTTGTAGACTTGTTGGGAACCGTCGCGTCGCGCGTCGGTAAGAAGTTTGTTTACAAGATATTAAGTTGGAGTTACACGAGCATGAGTAAGTTTGAAGAAAATAGGTAAATGGTGTAAAAGAAACATAAATATTGAAGGAAATAGTAAAATACATTATTAAAGACAATGACTAATATTGAGTCCATACTTAATCCATACTTATATTATAAATGCGAAAGTGTAGGCCATAGGCTACTTTTCTTTAAAATAACGTAAACTTCGCGAACGAAGTCGCGGGCATCATCTAGTTATCTATAAATTATCTGTGGTGCTAATATGACACCTTAAAATAATGCCGCAGAAAATTTTAAATTGCTGAAGTTAATAGGTTGAAATAGATTTTGCTTTTTGAACCCCTTCTTTATTAAGTTTGAAATCGAACAACGTAACATAAAAATAAGTTAGTGTGTGTATAAAAGGATGTCCAAATGTAGGTATATTTTACTCGAGCTCTATGGGGAAGTAATTTACATAATGAAAGTTAGGTACCTACGTTTCGATACGAATGGAATAATAGGTGTTACCGAACAGGAAACGTGATTAAAATAATTAATATTTCCAGCGTGTATTGTTTTATTGCGATACAATGGCCGTTAATTGAGTTTTATCTTTAATTTTTTGGTTTTGGTTATTATAATTTTACATTTTGTTGTTTTTTTTTTTTCAATTAACTAAAACCTCGTACCTTTTGTTGTTAATCGTGACTGCTATAAATCATACTAATATTATAAATGCGAAAGTGTGTTTGTTTGTTGGTTTATTGGTTTTTCCTTCAATCACGCCGCAACAGAGCAACGGATCGACGTGATTTTTTGCATGGGTATAGGTAGTTGAGGACCTGGAGAGTAACATAGGCTACTTTTTTTCCGGAAAGTTAAGAGGTTAATCAAAGAAACTTAATCCACGAGGACGAAGTCGTGGGCATCTAGTGCTTAAATAATTTAAATTGATTGTTTTGTGTGCTTATTATGTTTGTTTTATAGGATTAGATGTCTAGTCTACCGAACTTAATTCCATTATTCTGTTGATGACGACATATCACAGAATCTCATTCAATAAAAAGACTCACTCACTCACTCACTGACTGATTCATCAACCCCCGGACCCACATTCTTGGACATAAAAAGCTGAAATTTTACTCAGAGCTTCCTTTACAATGTAGACAAGGAATAAGGCCTTCCGAAATTCCTATGGAAGCTAAACTGTGGGTGGTATAAGTATTATGAGGTAATTACTACGTTTTAATAGATTACGGTGCAATGAAATACCCATTCCACATCGATATCTCTGTATGAGTCGATACGATAAAAATTTGAAATGTATACTCGTCTATAGCATCTTTAGATCGACGTTCTGTATCTAAGCAACTGCTGTTTTTCTTGCCGGCTCTTCTAAGTAGAGTCATCATTCCGAACCGGTGGTAGAGTCTTGACTTATCATTAGTGACACCAGGGCGTTACCAGATGCGTTGGTTGGATCAAATCTGCACCAATTTAGATACGAAGTTCTATTCTAAGACACAGACAACCGAAGTGCACTTCGTGATAAATCATCTACCGGAAGATTTTTGATGAAAGGAGCCAAAACCCTCTATTATGAAGAATACAACTTAACGAGAGTGAAATTTCATAGTCCTGAAACTTAATTATTTCATTCTAGCGAATGCCCGCGACTTCGTCTGCGTGGTTTGAGGTTTTTTTGTTCCCGTGGAAACTCTTGAATTTTCCGGTAGCCTATGTGCTATTCCAGACTATAATCTATCTCTGTGCCAAATTTCAGCCAGATCCGTTCAGCCGTTGGGGCGTGATTGAGTAACAAACATCCATACATCCATCCAAACTTTCGCATTTATAATATTAGTAAGAAGTAAGATTTAGAGGTTTTACATTAATATTTTGTACCTATGAGACACTAATGTCTCAATATCTTGCACGAATGGCTGCCGTATATGGTAGCAGACAGAATGTCCCGTTTGTGCAGCATTAGCGAGATAATTGTTTCGCTAGTCAGCTGGTCTTGGCTAACGGTGATTATCCATATCCATACTAATATTATAAATGCGAAAGTGTGTCTGTCTGTCTGTCTATCAGTATGTCTGTCTGTTACGCTTTCACGGTCCATCTGTTCAACTAATTTTGAGGTAAAGAGGTAGGTTACATACAGAGTTCCTGTAGGAATTTAAAATAAATAAATTGGCAGCTAAAGGGACTGCCGATATTTAAGTGAAAACGAATATTTAATTTTTTTTTCTAATTAAAAATAAATAAATAATAATAATAATAATAAAACTATTTCAAATATAAACCTTAAAACTATGGTGTTAAAGTTTAATTACGAATGTACTATATTTATACTAGCTGATGCCCGCGACTTCGTCCGCGTGGAATAAGTTTTTTTGGATTCCCGCGGGAACTCCTCAATTTTCCGGGATAAAAAGTAGCCTATGTCATTCTCCAGGTCCTCAACTATACCCATGCCAACGATCACGTCGATCCGTTGCTCCGTTGCAGCGTGATTGAAGGACAAACCAACAAACAAACTGACTTTCGCATTTATAATATTAGTATGATTTAAGACCTTTTGTCTTCGTAACAACGCGAGGTGTCGGTCTCAGTTCCACAGCACTAATAAATATAAACCTTAAAACTAAATGCATTAAAAATTAATTACGAATGGACTATTTATTCTTTTGTCTTAAGAAGAACTGTGTCGGTCTCGCGTATTCCACATTTTTCCCCCTACCAAAAAGAGCTCAACGCGCCTAAAGAAGTTTTCACTTCAAAAATTAACACGCAGACGAAGTCGCGGGTATCAGCTATTATTAAATATTATTTTCCCCTGAATTATGAGCTCGTAATTCAGAGATGCCTAGATTATAAAACCGTTGTTTCAGGATCCGCTCGCTTGTATCTGCATTTGGCTTGCTCCAACATGCAAAAAGATGTTTCCAAGCAATGTTTGCTCAAACTACATAAACATCAGCCCCTCAACGTCGGATTACATCAATATGCACAAAGGGGTGACGTGACAACGGAATTAAAATGCAACCCTTCCAATGTCTGTGTAAACTGAAGCCTCGTAAACCCCTGCTATCGCCCTAATCACTTGATAGCGTATTTGTGTCGGGATAATTTCAACAAAAGACTGCTTTTGCAACGTCGACGTATTGGTAAATAAAATCCATTAATTACAAGTTGTTTTTTTTCTTACTTATGATTGTATTTGAAAAAAATTGCTTTGTGCATTTTGGTGTGTTTAAAATATTATGAATAATTTTATGCTGACTTAAATATTACTTAATAGTAACTTGAATGTTTTTAATTTTGAACATGAAACAATGAAATTAAAGAGTCCATTGGTATTTATTTTTTACGCCACTACAAGTTAGCCCCTGACTGCAATCTCACCTGATGGTAAGTGATGATGCAGTCCAAGATGGTAGCGGGCTAACCTGTTAAGGGTATGGCACTTGGTCGGATTCTACACGGCATCGTACTAGATCGCTAAGTCGCTTGGCGGTCTTTGCCGGTAGGGTGGTAACTAGCCACTGCCGAAGCCTTCCACCAGACTAGACCCGACCAGAGAAAATTCAGAAATTCGACTTTCCCGGAAAACGAACCCGGTACCCCCCACGTTATGACACTGCGCCAGGGAGATCGTGAAACAAACGAGGTCGAGGTTTTAAAATATTTTTCGGAGTGAAAATAATAATATAAAACAAATATCATTCACTCTGATAATAATGCCTATACTAATTTAATTAGACTGTTTATAATTTTAGTGTTGCACAATTATTCAGTATATTTCTTAGGGTTAGTCAGTACAATTCAGATAGACTTACAAAATTTTCGTAAAATATCTAACGATGACGCGTCCCACTCATCGGATTGGATGCTTAAAATTTTCTTTGTTCATTACAATATGCTGTACGTACGTAGCGTGTTGCTATGTGGTATTTAAAAATAAATACATTGTGCATAGACGAAGTAGTACATGATTCATGATTTTAATCGGTTTCTATTCTCATTTCAAGATCATGATTTTTAGCGAAGATTGCTTCATCATTTGGTATGCATCATGATGTCATATCATATAAAATACAAATTGATACAAAAAAATGTTATTTTTTTTTTTTTTTTTTAATCCACTACAAGCTAGCCCTTGACTGCGATCACACCTGATGGTAAGTGATGATGCAGTCTAAGATGGTAGCGGGCTAACCTGTTAGGGGCATGGCAGTTATATTAAACCCACACCCCTTCGGTTTCTACACCCCGGGTTTCGGTTTTGGTTTTTTTTTCGGTTTCGGTTATAATCCCTTCCTTCTTCATCGCCTGGAATGTGAAGGATTGTAAATTCGAAATAATCAAAGATTGTATTAAAATCCCTTTATCTATTCAAAGATAATGGTAGGGAATTTTAGATTGATAGAGATTTTCTGGGAAAATAAACTGTCTTTACAAGTCAACGAAAGTAATGATTCACGTAACCTATCGCAACAAACGAGGATAAATTTCCGTCTGCCAATAACAAGAGTTAATTTTGAAGAATGGTTAACTTCCAGTTAATGCCAAAACTAGCAAATTATCCTCGGTCGTGACTAAGGTTTGAGCAATCATTGAAACGCAACGCTCATCAAATGCCTCACCAGTCACCAGTCGCTTTACCGGCGCCTAAAGTGTTGTTTAGCAATGGTGTCAGTGAAGTCGATAATGGGATACGAAACGGGGTTCGCTTGCAAAATTATAAAGCAAACGAACGTGTCCAACTGTACAGACAGCTGTGAGTAAGGTACCTAAGTTTGGGTTGTGCTCATTTTCCGTGCACAAAATATCTAGAAAGATGAAATGTTGTACAGGTAATTTACTTGTACATAAACCGCTAAAAATGTCTCTGTAATCCATTCAATGAATTGTTGGTCGTCAAAATTCTGTTACTGAGGCCGGCGATTATTCATTTATCATTCTTCATAATTTATATCACGAGTTACCATCTTTGCATTTAAAATCTTGCTGGGTTTGCTTAATTCTATCAATTTAAAACGCAACCTGCGGCCTTCTAACTGCTTTGTTTCGCCTATGCCTTAATTGATGTTTATTGAAATGACTAAAGATATTTTGTTACTTAATAACAATATAGACACTATTACAACTTTAATGCAAGGAGATCAGAAATCAGCGACACCTCCGCTTGTGCTTCAAATACAAATCAAAAGCGGGACGTGACTGGCATCAGAGTGCATCGGATTTGAATAAATAAATCACGTCGGTTCCATCCCGGCTTATTTGTTAGCAGTCGAGAGAAAGGCGTTCGATTCCTCGCCTCGGACGCAATCGTAAACAAAATCTAGCTTTTACCGCTTCAATGGCTACAACGTGTATATTGCCGACTGGTCAGAACAAAAGCCTCTCCCCTAGATAGGAAACACGATGTCGAATTTTCAGTTGCTAAAGTTGTAGACCATGAGGTCAAAATTAAGTGAAGAAGTTATGGAAGCGTTAAGCGTATATTGCAGCGGCAGTCATAATTCAGTGATGCGATTGATAGTGGATATCATAACATTATTTGTATAGAAGATGGCGATCACTGCAAACTCATGATACTGTGGCTATAAGTTCTCATAACCCATATTATCCTCTCTAAGAATAAGTGACCGAAGTGTGTGTGAATTTTTGATCTATTGTTCCATTTTGTTCCTTATGATGTTGTCCCATTTTCTTTATATTATGAGCCATTGAGCAGTAAAATTCCTCTCTATAAGCGTTTTGCAAATTGACTGCCCAATTTTCCTTGACCTTAATCTGTATTAAGAACATCCTTTCAGCCTCAGAAAACAGCCTAAATTTTTTATCTCCCGGTGAAAGTATTTACATTATGCAGACAATGCAGACATTCCAACTTTCAACTCATTATGTTTGATAACGACTAATACTTGCGAGTCTGAAGGTTGTTTTCAACAGCTGTTCCGAATAGGTTCATTTTGAATACCACTTAAATTTGTAAGCAGTCAAATTGCTAAATTTCTTAATTGTACGGGCGTTTCAGTTTATACTCTCTTGGTGACACAGTGCTTAAGATCAAACTATTAATTTGCTGCAAGTTGCAACGTGTCGGCATCCGACTTGTTGGTACATCTGTGGTTGGTTCAAGGAGTGTGTATTAATTTCCGGTTCATGCTCGTGCTTGCTGCTATCTGCGGAGGCATCGTTTGACAGCGATCCTATCTTTGCCGCATTCACACCATTGCATTGATCCGCTAGATGCTCTCTCGTGACCGGATAAGGCTTAGTGCACACATGAAGCTAATTAATATCACTTACCGAATTTTCCAAAAGCTTACACTCATTTGGTAAGTTTTTGGGAGGTTCAGAAGATCCATATTCCATTCAATCTATTCCATTCCAACTATATCGTTCCAATTCTGTTACCAAATGAAAATGCCTGAATGTAATCGACGCTTTTAATATACATAAGTATCACCCACTGTACCTGTTTTCATGCAAATAAAGAATATTGTATTGTATTGTATACAAACAATTATTGTCGACATGCCTTCGTTTGCTTGATCCTAAATTTTCGAACTCATCTCTGAACCGATGGGCGAGTCAGATTTTGGAACGCATATTATTCTTGAACTTTATGGACTTTGTAAATCTGATGAGATGTGAACAGGTGAAGTCGCAGGGACCATAGATACAAGCGGTATTCGAAAGTTCTCTGTAAAAACATACTATGTTCAGCACTAGAAGCAACATAAGATGTCTACCGGATGTAAAACACAACGAGAAAGTCGCCCAATATAATTATTTTATCAGATAATTGTATACTCAGACAGTTGCTAAATCTGATTGTTAAACCGTATCGGATCGGATGTTTGTGCTTAGCCTAAGTCTCTTTGTGAATTATCTCACACGTGCCGATCTATGGTCATAAACCCCTCATTAATTTCTCCCAATTAAAAGCATAAAAGCTGTTATTACAACCTTTATTATGTCGTGTAGTAATTTATTATGTCAGTTCGACAATTTTCAACTCGCTTATCGTATCTTCGCTGTCAATCAATATTTGCAACTCTATCTAACAAGAAATTGGCCGCGACTTGTTAGTGTCAAGTGTGGCCCACGTTGTAACCCGAAACTTGATTAATTATTACGTATTAATTCAAAGTTCAACTATTACCGATCGACGGATTAACTATTAGCCAAATATATTTCAACGTTACAAGATCCAAGATCAAACCGTTCATCATCGACCATAAAATGCCGTTCATTTAGTTTATCAATATTATATTCATAATCCTATTAAAAAGTCTTCCTCTATGGCCATTGGTGTGTATTTTAATATTTATTTGCGCTAGCTGAAGGTCTAGAGTGCTTGTGTATAGCAGTTGCCCATTCACTCTTGATTTAAATGTGCCTTTTCTGAATGCGGAAGTTAAAACGGGAGACGGGCAGGATCCACATCTTACCGGTTTGAATAATAAACTACGACGGAGCAAATAGTTCTTACGTATCCATGGAATTTCGACAACCTACCTTCGAATGAAGACCTCGACGATTTCCTCCTCCTCCCAAATTTCACCACGGTTCGAAAGTATTATTTCCGCTTTTTTTTTTTCATCTGTCTCGCCTTAAAATTATCAACCCAATAAATCTCAACACTTAATACCTACGTGAAACGTTACATTATCACTTGCCATACTTTAATCTGTATCAAAACTCGTGATCAGTCTACGGCTGTACGTCAGCCAATCACCGGGGTCATCTAGATCATGCAACAAAGACGTCGTTAACGCTACCGTTAAATGCTTGACGTGTTACACTTCTCCATTCAAAGCTGAGCGCCCTTTATATGCGGTGTAAGGGTAAGTGCACATTATGGCACGGGCAGCAATTCCGATGCGCATAATCGCTTTCCGCGCCGCCTATACCAGGCGGAATTGAGTGTATGAGTTCGGACTTCTATATGTCACCGTAAGATTGTAAAAACCGTTAAATTGTAATCTAACGCTTTTTATCTCGAAAGATAAACTGTCGAAACATTGTGAACCGTGTCGAAGCACTACCTGTTTAGGTTAGGTGTCGGATTAGGTTTTATCGGGTTAGGTTTTATCGGGTTAATATTCCTAACAGATTACTTACTACCGAAAAATAATGCGTTAAATTGTAATCTGTCGACAGTTTACAATTTCGCTAGTTAGATTATAATCTAATGGTTTTTTACAATCTTATGGTGACATATACAAATCGACGTTTACGCCTATTCTTACCTATACCACTAAAAAGCTTGCGTCAATATCCTAAAAAAATTAAATTTTGAACACTGGCAGCTTTAAGACTTAAGATTAAAGCCAGATCTAAAACTCGATGCGCAGCTTGTAGTGAAGAGAAATTACCTCCATACTCAGTCAATTATGCTACCTTATATTTTTATTGTCCGTCAAACTTACCGGACCCGCGGGCTGATTACGTAAAATGTTGCAGTAGCGACAGCAGTAGCAGCAGAGTAGCAGTGCGACAGCAAACACTACGCGATCGGTCGCAAAATGTCACTAGAATTCGTATTACGCAAGCCGATCGCACGTCTATTGCTCGCCTGTCGCAGAATGCACTTTTGCTATCGATACTAGCGCCACTCGCGACAGGACAGCAATAGATGAAAACAAATTAAGCAGCTTTATCTATACCTTTTATCGTCATCTTTGGTACGTTCCTTGAGTATGTTCCTTGTCTGTGGTTGAATTCAAAGAAGTGAACTTTGAATTTTGTTTGTAAATGGCGCGAAGTTTGAATTTTTTAAGTTAACCAGTGCAGTGATTATTTTGAGATTTTGCTGAATTTTAATTTTGGACAGTAAGTTAAAAATCAATTATAGTTCAATAGAAAAAATTCGTACGTTCGTTTCCTTTAACTAACATTTTCTCGATTTATTTATAGTGGAACATCGAGTGTCGCAAAGTCAAATGGACGAGTTACTGCAGCACCTGATGGAGCACCCAGGCCTTGTCAAGGGCGTTGGTTTGGGAGCGAGATCAAAGGAGACCATAGATCGAGAGTGGAATAATCTCGCTTCCAGGCTAAACGCCCACGGTAATGGTGCAACCAAGACGGGCCAGCGGTGGAAGCGTGTATTTTATTTTTTTTATCCACTACAAGCTAGCCCTTGACTGCGATCTCACCTGATGGTAAGTGATGATGCAGTCTAAGATGGTAGCGGGCTAACCTGTTAGGGGCATGGCAGTTATATTAAACCCATACCCCTTAGGTTTCTACACGGCATCGTACCGGAACGCTAAATCGCTTGGCGGCACGTCTTTGCCGGTAGGGTGGTAACTAGCCACGGCCGAAGCCTCCCACCAGGCCAGACCAGGGAAAATTCAGAAATTATAAATACCCAAATTGACCCTGCCGGGGATCGAACCCAGGACCTCCGCACGTTAAGGCAAAAGCGCTACACACTGCGCCACGGAGGTCGTCAAAAATTATAAATTTCCAAATTGACCCTGCCGGGGATCGAACCCGGGACCTCCGCACGTTAAGGCAACAGCGCTACACACTGCGCCACGGAGGTCGTCATATGAATACTTTTATTTGGTTATTTGGTTTGCTCTTGTTTGGTTTGCTGCAAGTTGTGCTAGTCATGCCTAATTTTGTAATCTGTAGTATTGGGTGGACTTGAAATTTAAAGTTAAAAATAAAGCTGCTGCAAACGAGCCCTCTCCAAAAATTCCACCCTTCTTTCTTCGTCATCAAGTGCCTCTAAAAGTAGAAAAGCGCGTGCCATTCTTCGAAACTACCTATTAAAATAAAATAAACAATTTAAGTTAGGTTCATATTGCGTTAATTTTTTATGCAATTTTGGTAATTTAATATTATAAATATTTTGCACTACATATTACGAGTAGATTTAATGAAACTATCTTACCTTCAAAGATGTTGGTTTTTCACGTAGATAGATTTACTGTTTTAGGTACTGAATTATTCAAATTGCTTGAAGTATGTACCTACTTATTTAAAAAACCACAGTAAACGCACTCTACAATTACCCAACAATCACTTTGCAACAGGTGCAGAGGTTGTTGCTGTTTGACGTTTCATTTTGCTCGGCTGTCGCTGTCGTATTGCTGTCAAGGAAGCTTAGATAATACCAATTTGCTGGTATGACAAGGACACGAATGCAGTTTTTAGTTAATAGATTGTCCGCTAGAGGGTGAACTAGAGCTCGACTGCTGTCTGCTCCGTAGCCGCTGATACGTAATACAAAAGTGCCGTTTGACAGCAGCGATCGCGAGATTTACGCCTGTCGCTAGCCTGTCGCGAGTTATGTAATCAGCCAGCCGGTGTCAGGGTCGCTAGTATCTATTAAAAACAAAAACTGGCATATTCGTTCCAAATTCGACCACTGAGTCAGAATAGGTTTGACGGACTTGCTTATATACCAAAATTTTACAGCTGTGTGCTCCTTCTTGCCGGCAGTTTTAAATGATTCGAAAATCCGTCGATGATCTGCGAACCGGCGCTGCTCTGCAGCTGTCGATATATTGTACGCTTATCTTTAAAAATAAATTATATCCATACTCAGCCCATTTTAGTACCTGATATTTTACACTTGCATTTACCAAACTTTGACAGCGTTATCATCACTTCCAATAAGACCTCAGGTTAAAACTCTTCTCCTAATTGCTAAAAGGAACAGTTTATTAACAGCACCATAAATTCAACCAACTTTTAATGTAGACTTTTACAGTTGTAGAGTAAATTTGTAAAGGTATTTTCACCGTCGCAGTTATAGAAAATCGAATTTGAAAGTTCAAAGCACACTAGATATGTATTGCTAGCAATCATACTGGTAATGGGTGGTACGATTCGAACGACACTAAACCAATGTGTCAAATAGAAAATAGTATTATAGCTGGAGTATACTGTGGTATTAGAACGATATCTATTGTAATACACGATCATAAATAGGCTTCTGGGTTTAAGGTCCCAGCGGAGGGGGAATTGCTCATACAAACGTAATACCAAAATAATTTGTAATTCGAGAATATTTCCACCATATTATGCGATTATTAAGATTGAACTTGTATTTATCTAGGTCCCTGGATAATTATTTTTTCAAAATACTTTCCCAAAATTAAATGTAAGCACATTGCGTTTTGCATGTTTTTATGACATAAATGACATGTTTTCTCCTTATTTGTTTCATATTAAAACCAACGATATCTCACGTACTAATTGATCAGGAACATAGCCTACATTGTCAAGCTACGGAATAACAACACGTAGTTAAAAACACAACAATTTTTCATTCATCATTTTTGGTATTCACGGAACAAGACTAAATGTATAACAAATTCTGCTACGCTCATATTGCTATCTCGCTTGCACGCGATCATGTGTCATCAGCCAAATAGAGATAGCAATATACCGGCAAATTTATATTTGCGGTTCGAATAGAAGTTGCGAGCGGCGCGAACCGGCCTCTTAAACGATAAGATCTACTTGCCTTTGTGATTGAAATAATATGGTCCCATATATTCGCAGCCAGTCAACGGTATATTCGGATATGTTTTAACAGCATTAGTGTCATGTTAGTCGGTTATTATTATTCTGTTACCTCGAGGTAGATTATCAATCTGGCAGGGAACCCGTACGGTGTTATGAGCAAATATTGTCGTTTATTATTAATATTAGTTGTCAGTTGTCGCTGAATATTAATTAGTCTTAAAAATAAATATGACTTTTTCTTGGAAGTAAAAACTAACTACCATTAACCTAGAGTCCTATACCTACTTAAGATATTTCTTCCATGCATTTTTTTCACAACTGAAAATAAGTAATTGATCTCTTCTTTTCAAATATAAAAAAGCTAACAAATCGCTGATTATACCAAGTGTCTATTTTATAAAAGAATTGGTATAAAATAATTGAAAGCGGGTTAACTTAAATTGGTTGTTGGTGGTAAGTATTTGTTTTCAGGCAATGATGTTCTATAAAAATTGTTTGCAGCTAAGGCAATAAAGTCTAGCCACGAAAGCACGTAACCTAGCCTCTTCCCTCCAGACCATAAGCCCAATTGTCTAAGCAAAACGTAATCATTTGACAGCGTAAAACGTATTATGTCAAGGGCTAGCATGT
The DNA here is from genome assembly GCA_923060345.2 of Erebia aethiops. Classification (NCBI taxonomy): domain Eukaryota; kingdom Metazoa; phylum Arthropoda; class Insecta; order Lepidoptera; family Nymphalidae; genus Erebia; species Erebia aethiops. The sequence goes on along the minus strand of OV281091.1, from coordinate 15,781,958 downwards.
AGTGGATTAAAAAAAATGTACTCGCACTGATCATACATGTTTTTCGAAGTGCAGCCATCTATGACCTCCTTAAACAGGACGAATTATGTCATTACACAATCAGGGGGCTGAGAGTAATTATAAATTTCCAAATTGCCGCCGCCGAAAATCAATCCCGTTATTAAATAGGTATTTTTTTACCAGGTAACTGTTTCGTGCTTTGGAACACCCAGTCACACTTAATATTCCGCGTGAGGCTTATCGCAACATGTCCTGAGTGAGCATGTTTGCAGCGCTTATCAAGCCATCAGTTTTATGGGGGAAAACTCGCGTGCAACCTCTCAGAAACGCATAATAACGCATTTCTGAGATAATAATAAATAAGAAATAATTTATGAAGACTATAGTGTAGGAGGAGCTTGCAACATCTGTCATAAGCGCTAAAAGTTTAACCGCAAGATTTAGACCTTAACCAGACTAGAGATTTAACCACATTTTGTGACATTGTTTATGCATCGTAGACTTGACGACAATGAAATGCCTAATGGAAAACAATTAGGTTGGAACGGGCATGGTAAGAAAAAGGCAATACTCTGTTGTCTTGAAGATACACTTAACTAACTAATAGAAACGCGTCGAATGAATGTTTTATTTTGTCATATTGCAGATTTTTTTGATCTAACAAGACAACAAATAATAATACCGATTTATTTCCTCATATTTTTGTTATAAGGTGGAATTTTTAATAGAATTATGCTGTATCAGTTTAACTGATTTTTGGCCGGTTTCCATGTCTGCCATTAAGGCTCTTTCAGGGAGTCTAGCAGGCCACCTACGAAAACCTATACCCAATAAATTGAGAGCACATTCCCATACTTAGAAGTCAGCCCACAAAAAGATAAAGCCCGTTTTAATATCACGTTATGAATAAATCTAATTTACGCTTACAGTTTATGTAAATTACCTATCCCTTTGAAGGGCTGGACAGAGAGAAAGCGTTACGGGAGCGACTTGTTACAACAGCAGAATGGATATGGAAAAACGTGACACTGATCATGCCGTGAACGATTTGTGTTACAAAGGCAAGACGGTATGATAAAACTTCACACTACGGAGCGTGATATGCGTAATGCGCAAATGTATAAGTGCGTAATGCGTAAGTGTAGCAGCGTGGTTAATTCAACCGCTTCGCAGTACAAACCGCTGAAGGCGAACATTACACATTATTGGAACATAATGAGCCCGTTCTTGTACTGGCTTGTTTGATTCGCACCGTTAATAGGTACCGAGCACGCGAGTGAAAAGCGGGCATTAATAAGCTAGTTAGAACTTTGTAGGTATTATGAAATTGTCTGTCAGAAAACTCTTTGCCGTACGAACTCTGCGAACATCAGCAGCGATCGTACGATTTGGTAAAATTCTGATCGGATCTAGTACGTATTGTTTGAGACGAGTGTATTCCAGCATCCTCCTGAATTATTTCTTACAGACAATTCCAGATAATATTCTGACTTTAGAAGGCATAGTGGACACCATGGACACGTTACCGCAGCTCGTTATGTATGCCCAGGCCTCAAGGTATACGTTTATTCTCTGGGGTGGTCTGGTAAATTCCCGTGGGCCGCGACCCTCGCGTGTGAGCGCCTTCGCTCTGATAATAATTACCTGTGACTTGAATACTGATTGCTACTGTTTAGGGGAACTGCAGACGTCACGGGAGTCTTCGAATTTAATGATATAAAAGTTAGAAGGGCACCCTGTCGAGGTGGAAGGATTTTTTAAAGTTTTATTTTACTCTACATTCGTATTAAAAGTTTTGATTCTTTTTTTTATTTCACTGCAAGTCAGCCCTTAACTGCGACCTCACCTGGTGACTGACGTAGTCCAAGATGTTAGTAGAAAGGACCAAGATGGCAGGAAGGTACACGACAATATACGGACCGGACCAGAGAAAATTCAGAAATAATAAATTCCCAAATTGAACCTGCCAGGGATTGAACCCGGAACCTCCCACTTATAAGACTCCCACAGCGCTCATCTCTGTGCCAGGGAGGTGGACCAAATTTCATCATCATCATCGATTTGAAGGCTCCACGTTCTTAAAATTATTGATTTATCGAAAAAAAGATTGGGACATAGCACGGATGTGTATGGATTTTATGGTGCAAGAATATTTCCTCTATTGTAATTATCCACGGCGAAAACAGATGAATATGTTTGTATGGAGAAACCTTTGGGCCATTTCGTCTTAACTGCTAGGATTAAGGATCTTTTTTTTTAAATGAACTACAAGCTAGCCCTTGACTGCGATCTCACCTGATGGTAAGTGATGATGCAGCCTAAGATGGTAGCGGGCTAACCTGTTAGGGGCATGGCAGTTATATTAAACCCATACCCCTTCGGTTTCATGCATTTTGCATGCGCTTGCTCGATTTCACCCCCGCGCGCCTGTGTTTCTCATCTCGTGAGCTCACAGCGCCTTAAATCAGCTGCATCCAACTAACGTATAGAACCTAACCTAATAGTAATAACTCGCAGAGCTGTAATTGTACCATCGTGAAACAGAATTAATAGAAAAGGCTACAGACATTATTCTCGTGAAGCGGAGCAGATAATGGTTCCGGTGTTATTGGAAAGGTATTGGGGCTTGTAATTGAAAACCTAGATAAACGGTATAATTTCTTTGTAACGAGGAAATATACTACATACAATATTTCCTTCGTTGTGAAGTAATTGGAATTGGTTGTTAGATATTATGTTCTCATAAATAACTAGAAGAATAATACAAAATCACACTTCCAAAATTGGCAGGCAGAAAATCCATACTATCCATACTTTAATATTATAAATGCGAAAGTGTTTCTGTCTGTCTGTCTATCTGTCTGTCTGCTACGCTTTCACGGCCCATCTGTTCAACCGATTTTGATGAAATTTGGTAAAGGGGTAGATGGTATCCCGGGGAAGGACATAGGCTACTTTTTATCCCGGAAAATTAAAGAGTTCCCGCGGGAATAAAAAAAACTGTCTCTTTACCCGATTTTGATGAAATTTCGTACAGGTTTAGGTTGTATCCCAGGGAAGGACATAGGCTTTTTATCCCGAAAAATTAAAGAGCTCCCGCGGGAACCAAAAAAAATTTTAATCCAAGCTAACGGAGTCGCGGGCATCATCTAGTTGTACATAAACGCGATTTACATTCTATGTCGTCTCCTTGAAGTCTCCGTTAAAAACTAAGTAACTTACATGACGTATTATACAGGTTGTGGTTTTAAGAATTTACGATTTAAATGACATCTACGGGTCCACCCTACCGGCAAAGACGTGCCGCCAAGCGATTCAGCGTTCCGGTACGATGCCTTTTGTCTTTGTAACAACGCGAGGTGTCGCCCACGGTTACACAGCACTTACTAATGTAAGCCTTAAAACTAAGGTATTAAAGTTTAATTACGAATGTACTATATTATTATACTTATGACCTTTTGTCTTAAGAAGAATGGTGTTTACATGTGTATTCACATTTTTACCCCTACCAAAAAGTGCTCAACGCGCCTAAAGAAGTTTTCACTTCAATATTGCAATATATTATAGTTTTTGCAATACGTAATACGTTGGGCTTTCAATGAGTAAGAAACAGGTAAAATTGAATCTTTCAATAATATACTACTACTGTAAGTGCCAGTGTACCTAATGCAACGGACAAAATACCGGTAGTGAAATTGGTACAAAAACCAATCTCGTTCGAAAAAGGAAATGAGAAAATATCCCTCCCGCAATTACCCCACGTATAGAGATGTAAGTACAATTTGTAGGAAAATTGCTTCTGCGGGCTATCATCGACAAGGAGTGTCGGGCAAGGCACGCGACCCCGGATAAAACAGCTCAGTTAAAATAAACTCTATTCGAATGTAATAGAGTACACAATTAACATTAATATTTTTAGGTATTTCATAAGAAGCGTTTCGGAGGGAAGTAAGAAGTTGTTAAACAAATGGAAAAAAGTTTTATTTGATCATAGAATAATCATAAAACTAACCAAATTAAATATTAAATACATTAGTGTGTGATCCAATCTAATTACAGTTATATGCTCTATCTCCAGTTGGTATAGCTTGTGGTTCTCGTTTATATTTTCGTCTATACGCTACCGTCATAGGCCTTGTTTCTTAGCTAACTATTAGGAACTGGTTGTACTAAAACTGTAGAGTTTTCTGCTATTACATAACGGTGATGATTTGTAGGTAAGTAACTTCGTTTATGGAAAATATGGAATTAAGTTTTATAGTGCTTATAGCTGACCCGCTGGCAAAAATTGGAACTAATTTAAAATTATAATACCTACCTGTTTAGTTTTTGTTTTTATTTTATTTTTCATATAATTTACTAGCGACGCTGTCACCGGGTCAGATAAGTTTGTTCGAATATAATCTCCTCGATTTTAAAAAAGACAATTTTACAACAAACTTATCTCTAGTCAGGTACTTACTAATAACTATCAGTAAGTATTTATTTTGTTTGACTCAAATAGGTATAGGTAAGGTAATACTTGAGCGTAATACAGTACAACAAAACTCAATTAAAACTTTATGTTTGATAAAAACCTTGACATCAGTCAAACCGGAGAGTAGATAAGCCGGCTGTGCCCCGGATACGCTTAATTAACACGTTATTAAATCCTTCGCTAGCCGGCGCGATTGAATTGGCCGGCTGCAAACAGGACCAAATAAACCGGCTGGATTAAGGTACCCTTTTGTTTACCTGACGTAGCCGACAAATGAACCTTTTGTTTTATTTGTTTAATAGTCTGTTTCAACCTAAAGATTAAATTAATTAACGCACTACTAGCTGATACCTGCGACTTCGCCCGCGTGGTTGAAATTTTTAATTTTAATAAAATAATATGTCCTTCCCCCGAGTACGAATTTCATCTAAATTAGTAAAAAAAATGGTCCGTGAAAGCGTAACAAACAAACAAACTGATAAATAAACAAACTCACATTCGCATTTGTAATATTTAAGTTAAATTATGATTCCAATTTAAAGCTTATCTTTGCTTGCTTTATGGCATATTGAAATCAAACATCATCATCCATGTTTTTAGGAAGTCGTTTACTTACATGGGTATTACATGTTAGGCACCTTTCCAAAATACATATATACCTACCTACACCTACCTATCCAAATGCCAAAAATTTTGGCAGTTATAGTATATATATTACTTTCAAGGTATAGGGATTTGGTGCATGTTTGGTACATTTTCGGGTCTATACGACATTTATTTTTATTTCTTATCAATAAAATAAAATAAAAATTCGTTTTAATTTTAACTAAGTAATCTTACTTGAAAGCTCTAAAAGTATCGCTCTATCGTTTTCGTCCCGACGAAACTTACCCGTAATATTGACAAAGTGTTATGCTATCAATTTAAGAAAAGAAGATAATTTATATAGCAGTATTTTTTATTATTATAAGAAGTAATTCTGGTAATAATAATTACTACGATTTAAAAAGTTCTATGGGAACGAAGCGGAGCAGACGCAGCGACGCCGACAAACGCGACGTGGACTTGAGCTATGTAGTTTTGCTACCAAGTTCCACGCCGTATACATAGATGGCGCTGGTATAAGATTTAAAAAAATGTAATAAAAAATGATTTGCGGCTTATTATGTACCTATTTGCTAGAGATTGGATCGAATGGAATTAAATTGAAAAATCACATAATTGTAGGAGTTTTCTTGGGATAATGATGCGGTGGGTTCCTAGTTCCCACTAAAACTCTTAGGTTTTTGTAACGATTATTATCAGATGTTAGATAATAACCGGGACCGACGGCTTAACGTGCTCTCAGAGGCACGGAGGAAACGAAAAGGCCAAATTTGAACCTCTAAATAAGTCAGCCATCCAGTTCGACTTGGGTCAACGTTGCTTATCAACCGCAATCGACTGATATGCGTTGTCACAACTAAGTAGTAAACGGTTTCTACGAAGCATCAAACCGGAAACCTTGGCGGCGGATTTGCCGGTAGGTTTTAATATCAAGTAAGCACCTACAAACCACCAGGCATCAATTATTTTTAATAGTTACCACATACATACTACCTTAGATATGCCTAAAATGAAAAATTAATTTTAACTTTACGTGTCTCGGTAAATAATAAATTTATTTTCTTCTTTTTTTTCGTGACCCATCGCCGTAATTATAGGCAATCTAAAATTAATTGGAGGGTTAGCGTGATGCATCGTTGTTTTGCTTCACGTTGTCAATGCGACCCTTCGTTTATTAGGGTTCCGCGTTTTTTTCTAATGCCTTATAACTAGTTTGGTTCTTACTACCTGTAGATACCTACCTACTTACCTCCTGGCTACCTCGGCTCGATAATATGTTTCTGCTGCTCTTGTATTTCGGCTACATACCTACCTAATTAAGTATTGGGATTTTCTGACAAGAAATTCTCAGTACCAGCCCGGAGTTAGGAAGTTTTCGGTTTGGCACCGCCGTGTCTCGGAGGGAACGTAAAGCTGTGGGTCCTGTGCCTGATCTCTCTCCGGTCGTGTCGGATTTTCCGTCCCATCGGGCTATGAGAGTAAAGGAACAGAAAGTGCAACTGTGTTTGCGCACACACTTGTGCACTATAATATTATCACCCGCGCAGATGGCTAATCTATATGGAGATTGGCCGCCGTGGCCGAAATTCGGTCGGTTCGGTCATCATCATCGACATTATGAGGCGTGGGGCTAAAAGCGAAAACCCTACAGACCGGACAGGACAAAACGTCCGCGTCGGAGGGGAACGACTTTTGTTCCTACCAGTCCACCTAGTGTGCGCTACACAGTACAAGTTAAAGACATGGAATTTTTGTCTGCTAAACATTTTTTTGTCCATACTCCGTAGTAGTGTGTTTTCGCCCTAACATCACAGGGTAGAGAAGCTTATCGCGTCGCGTCGCGGACAAGGTAATGTTCGCAAATTTACTTAATAAAAGATGAATATACCTAATATTCAATTCTATTTACGGAACCACAAGTTAGGAAAATAATTTGCGCTTTACCCTCGTTTTTTTCAATAGTTCTCGGTGGTGTCAAGTGTCCTGGGCGCCGTGATTGATGTACGGGGGAACGCGATTCGATGCTAGCTAATGATTTTTTTATTGTACAAGCAATGGTAATTCTAATGTGTATGGTTGTACGAGGCATTGTATTTTTGCAATGACTGTACCTATACATATAGTATAGAAGAGGCACAAAGTTGACGATTTTGTTCAAAAGTAAAGATCTAATTCTCCTCAGAGTTCCAAAAATCTTGTATCCCTCTCTACCCCAACTGGAGAACGGTGGTGGATACTGGATAGTGGATATCACATCCATCCAAATAAATATGAATGCTGTGCGTGGTGCGTGCTTAACTATCTATACAAGCATCTTATACTTGGATGGAACAGCTGTCTCTGCTACAGTCCCCCGATTTTGGAAGGAAACCGTATACGTAATCGTTTGTCATACAGATAACTCGACCTGTTTAAGAAGTTCATTGTGTCAAGAAACCTGCACGTCTAAAAGCAATGTATGAACTCTTGGTTGGTTGGTTGGTTGGCCTTCTTTACGATTATCCCCACCCGGTAGGATTCAAAGGATAGACCTTTGCCTCATTCATTCATAAATGTTGTAATAAATAATAATTAATGAACGTTTCCATTGTCCCCAGATTGGCGCGCCCCGATGACGGACGAGTCGGAGGCGGGCCGGCGGAGTCGCGCGCCGCCGGCCCCGCCGCGCCGGGCGAGCCTCCGCCCCGAGCCGCGGCCGCGCACGCTCCCGCCAAGGCTCATCCGCCCCTCGGAGCACCTTGCCATCGTCGAGCATGCGCGCGAACAAGCTCGCGAGCAAGCGCGCGAGCAGGCGCGGGAACAGGGGCGGGAGCGACGCCCGCCGTCACTCGTGCCTTCCGTCACCGTGATACAGGTACCTGTCTCATTTCAAGCGTCAACCAGCGCAAACCGTTATTTTTTTCATTTCATTTAAAATTTTATTTATAAAATGATTTAATTAATTATTTCACGTAGGCCTACCACCGGTTTGGAAATCTGATTCTGCTGGGAAGAGCCGGCAACACAGCAGTTGCTCTTCTCTTAAAAAGAAAAATGTTACAATAAGTAAAAAATGCACAACTCATACTTACGTTACAAGTATTACACTGATACTCGTGAGTCGTGGGCTAGTGCATGCGAGGCCGGTTGCTTCCATGCAACTTTGTCTGTGTCGTACGAACCCATACAGGAGAATTCAGGGGCTCTATTTTAAAATATAAAAAAACAAGAGACAAAATGTTTTGTGTAGCTACACAAGCTAACGCGGCAGGACAAAACAGTAGACTATCTTAATAGACCAGTTCTCGTTCTAAAATCCTCATAATGATTTACAATACCTAGTACCTATTAACTATCAAGGTATCTCTCTAGGGGTAAAGAAATCGTATCGACTAAGTATACAGCATATAAAATATCAGATATATATACAATAATAAAAACTATAAACCTTTATTGAAAATAATACAATAGAACTTAATGCTAGCTAGCCTAACCTAATTACTATATAAATCATGCCCGCGTGGAATGGTGGCAAGAATGCTGGCTGCATTTCCGCGCTGGACAGCCAGGCTGATCCTTTGCGCAAAAAATGAGCCAGCCCTTCTGTCACCAGATGAGGCAATTAACCGCGGTGAAATATCTCGTAAAAATTTTTTGGCACTAAGACTCCATGGCCCCAGGGTCTCCACGGCAAACGGAACAAATATGTAACTCTCTATGAGAGAGGCATACTTCCGCCGCTTGCCGGTTTCAGCCTTTTCTGCTGCGGCTCCCGGCCTTGATGCTGTCTCCCTGATATGACACGGGGCCAATGTGTCTACGCATGTTGCGTCCCACATTAGCGCCCGTCCCCGTTCCCAGGGAACCAGCGTCAATCCATCAGGTCTCTTGCCATCATCCCGACTAATTCCTGCCGGCTCAATGAGCGCAGGAATATCTATGGTGGCAAGAGCCCTTTTGATCATATCATTGAGAGAGCCATGCCGAAAAAGCCTACCAGCGCTCCTTTGGCAAGAGAGTCCGTGAATTCCAAATTTATCAACCTCTTTTCCACACGGACATCTGTGCTCGTAGCACAGGGGTGTTCCCAATCTGAGACCAAGAGCCACACGAAAACTTTCATTATCTAAAAGAGTGCCGAGATTTTTCGATGGCAAGGCATGAAGCCAATACCCGGATTCTTTTTCAGATAAGGCTAGAAGCCTTGCTCGATCTCTTTCACTCGTAAGATTTTGAACCAAATTTGTATGTGTCAGCCGAACCAACGGCACATCCCAAAGTTTTTGTGTGAAACATTCCTTCGGGATGTCGTCATTGGGACACCTGAGCTTCCAACTATCTAGGGCCTCTGTGGCATAGATCAATGAAACTGAATTAGAATTAAGAATCTGAGAACTAAGCTCTTTTATACTATGCACAGAGGACAGAAAAGCCGGAAGAGCAACACTGGAAATTTTTCTCACGCCGATGCCACCATACTTGACCGGTAAAGTAGCTTGATTCCAGGACTGATCATCAAAAGATAAATTTAGAATTTTTTCTAGCGTATCTCTTAAGGTGGCATCCATGATATCGAGTAGTCCAGGAAATTTCCAAATTGGGCTCGCACGGAGAATATAAATTAATTTAGGTACAAATAGGCAATATTTTAGAATCGAAAATGCAATGTGAGAATTTAGAGCGCCCAATTTGTCAGAATGTGCCGAAAATGTTGTGACTTTTTTGTCCAAGATTGGTTGTATGGCTTCGTTAAAAAGAGGAGCACCAAGAAGACAAAGTGAATGTTTATCAAGGATCTTAATATTAGGGGCAATTTCGTTAAATAATTCAGAAGCCGATAATATTCTATCTTGCGACAGATTTTCTGTAAAAAACAGTTCACATTTGGAAAAATTTAGTTCTAAACCAATTTTGCCAAATTGTTGCTTAACATAATAAGCAACTACAATAATTATATCTGATATTTCAAATAATAATAATAAAAAAAACTATACAACATATAAAAATAATGATGTTTTAAACACAGGGACAACAGGGGCCTCGTCCGTCGCCCTTCGTGCCCTCCGTCGCGGTGCCACAGAGCCAAGCTCGCCCCTCACCGCTAGTGCCTAACGTCACTGTGTTCCATGGGCCGCAAAGGCCGCCAGGGCCGCAGGGGCCGCAAAGGTCTCTTGTGCCTCGGCCCCCGCCCCCGCCTCCCGGGCCGCGGCCCTATGTACCGCCGCCCACTCGCATGCCAGCATCCTTGCCGAATCCTGTCATGAGGCTGCCACAACCGAGGAGAGATGTTCAGGTACTTTTGATCATAAGTTTTCAACATTTTACTAAAATGAATCTTATTCCGTTTGATATCGAATTAAGAGCGAAAACACACTATGGCCAAAGAGAATTGTCTGGCGGAAAAAGACCGCGTAACTCACTCTTCTGAGGCTGCACAGACAAGACTGAACGTCGTTCCCCTCTGATTCTTTCATTTATTCCAGAATATGGGATGATACAAGATGTTTATACTTAAAATTAGAACCGCGTATTCCGTCAGCTAACCCTGACGTACAAAGCCATAAGTGTCTCGATGGAAGCCGCCTAAAACTCAGCTGAGGCGTTAGAACACTAGGCGTTCAGCCAGAACTGTTTTCAGAAAAATAGATAGTAAGTCAGGTATATATTCCAATCATAGGAAACTATATCTTGCCTGGTCAAAAAAGGTGCGGTGTTGCTATACGACTTCTTGAAACATGTTTTATACTCTCTACATTTTCAACTTGCCATATTAATCTCTTGACTTTATAATTTTGACCTCACAACATTCTAAAGAAGATTTTTTTAAGTGACTCGTTAAAATAAATCAATCTCCTTTCTAAGCTCACGACTTGAACTGGTAGCGTCGAGCAAAAAATTCATGCTTGTTATCCTAAGGATGTGTGAAGGATTAACGGTGGAACCAGCGCGACAGCTCTCAGAAGCTCAATATCAAACAACCAGCTTTTTACTACAAACCGCATTGTTTAGGTTGATTTAAGGAGATCGCATACCAACGAGCCACAAGACAAGCAGGCGCAAATCGGAATAAATCTTCATTTACGCCGATCGATTCAATATCAACATTGCAGCATGCTACTGCCGTACCGTAATATCCCAATTCCAACAGCACGATCCTATCTTGTCATAATATCACAGACTACTTAATCATTGCGACAGTCTTGTCGCAGTCTGCAAAATATAGTTTTCAATATAGCAGGTCGCATTTTGTAGCGTAAAACAGAAACATTGTCGCTTCCTTTGATTTCCGTGGAAAGTAGTGGTAGTACGGTGGGCTTAATCTTTGATGATGGAACTGTTGGTGATGGAACAAATGATTCCAATAGATAAAACATCAAAATGTCTACGGCCAAGGATTGTATAATTTACTTAATTATGTCCAACATGTCCTTAAAAATGTAAATTAAAAATAATTTTGCAAAATAAGATAATGAGCCGAAATGCTCAGGCGCCCTATTTTGAGTTGCTGGAGACAGTTGCTAACAATTTGGCATTTTCAGTACTGAAAAAAAATTTGGCGTGTGCTTTATGCGGGTCGAAGGCAATATGCGATCAGCTTTAATAGTGCCCGGAAGCCGGACCAATTCGTAACGGTCTACAGAGGATACAAGAAACCTGAAATAACTCCCTAAATAATGAAGATTTAAAATGACCCGGTGTCGCGCAGACAGATTCGAAAGTTGTATTAAATTTATTCGAAGATAAACGCTGTAAATTTACTTTAGCTAAAATTATATTCGCAAAAACACATTTGAAAGTGACATCTTAATTGACTCGATTTATGGATTTCTCAAAATTTAATTAAGTTGCCATTGTATTGTTGATTGTTACATAAATCGTGCTTTGGATAATTCTTTCGACAGACAAATTATTACCAGTCTAATAGTACCTACGGTTAGAATTTAGGCGTTTGTAATTATAGCGAAACTTGTGGATCCTAATCCTCCTGTGTTTATTACCTGTAAGTTCTGGATACCGTAATGCTGGGCGCACGTTGTGGCCTAAGTCTATTGCACACTATCTCTAAACTAAACCTTAAATAGCTGGTCTAAACATACTGCTATCCTTTTCACAATGCTCTATGATAAAGAAGATAACAAGTTTAAATCCCTTTTAGTTTTTAGGTACTAACATAGATTAAGTTAAAATTGTTACTAATACCTTACCACAAAATATGTTGTCTGAATTAAATAAATGAATTTGAAATTGAAATTGAAATTAAACGTGTCTAGACAGTTAATGTCATGTCTTTGCTATCACTTTTATAATGTGCTCTTTGCAGAAACGGATTCCACTAGATTTGAGACCTGTCAACATTTTGTTAGGTTCAGAGATTTGTGCATTCTAGCTTTAAGTTTGATATCGTCCGAAGAAATAATGAAGTTTCATCTATGTAATCATCTCAAAAGATATCTTTTGAACTCTTGTCATCCCGAAAGGTTCGATGTGTAACTAACCTGACGGGGTCCCTAAGAATCTATACCTCTCTCTACAAATAAAATTCAATATTTTTTTGTAATGGCTCGCGAATCATCTAGCAGTAAAACCCTCATCATCGTTGCGTCCATAATAATCCAAGATCTTTTAGAGTTTCAGAAGCTTCGAATTCAATCAACCCATCGACTAGTTTAAGAACCGATTTCAATGAATTTAGTTTACACAAGACTGGTTTAAGTTACGCGTTCGAGTTATAGAAAAGTTGTAAAAATGATCAAGTATAAATCAACAAGGTGAAGGCAAACGCTTATTCGCGCATTCGAGTATTGAAATAGTATACAACTATGACACGCGTTTCATTCGAGGGTTTTATATTTAACGTGTTCGAGTATCGAAATAGTATACAACCATGACACACATTTAGACGTGTATTTTATGCTATGCGTTTCTGTTCAAGTATACTGCGCTTTGTTCGTTTAAATGCCTTATTACTTATCTAATACACAATAAACCAGTCTTTATGTATAGGATCATTTATATTATATTTCTATGCGAAATATACTTAGAATCAAGAGAATTGACCTTATATATGGATAGTTATTCAGAGTTTCGATTTCTATCTTATGTAACATACATTTAAGTTGTCCCATAAGACTCCATAAGGTCACACAGTGGTGTAGCTAATTAACCCTAGTGGCAAGCATCTTCCTTGAATTAAGGAAGGTGCTTTGTTTGGCATCATTTACTTTGACTAAAAAAATAAATGATGGTTGACTGGCTCCGCCCCGCCATCAACGGTAGTCTTCTTCCCACTCTTGGTATTCCAAAAGACATATCGATACATGAGAACATGGGCCAATAAGCCTCATAAAATACCAAAAGCCAACAAGCCTCCCCCCCCAAACCACTAGGCATCAACCGCGAAATGGCGCAACGTACACGAGCGTACTTTAGAGTGGTGCGTTCCACTTATGTCAGCATAAAGCTGGATAATTACATTTTTAAAGTGGTGTAATCCCACATATACCTGTAATAGGTTTCAAGGATACACCAGGCGCACTGCAGGGATGTTCGCCGCAACGAAACAGGATCCACAGGCGTGATGCAACCTTCAGTAATAGTATATTAATCAAATATAGCGCGTAACCATCATGGGTAGTAGAACATTGTTTGAAAGTAAGTTTGATATGGGTAATAGTAAACAGAGTCCTTTCAACCATGATTAGTTATCGTTCGATCATAGCGAACATCGTAGTAATTTTATATAATAGTTAGTAATCGTTCGACCATAGCAAACATCGTAATTCCATATAATAGGATAATTTGTTGTTACAATAAAATCGCATGGCAAAATCAGACGTACTGTAGAACATAGAAATGTACACGAAGTGTACTACGCACAGAAAGCAAGCTCTCTGGTTCAACAACAACCTATCCCATCTTGACGTCCTACCGAGGTAAACATCAAGACAGAACCAGCCGTGCCGATGCATCGCCGGAGCGAGTGATATATTCTACAGGCCCAACTCAACCTGCAATAATAATTGTAATATGTTATATTTAAATATGTTATAAATCCACCATAGGCAGACTGAATATCGTCGGACGCTCTCCAGCCAGGTTCACGAAGTACAAGTACTAAGGCTCCCTTACCAGATAGCATCCAACAACTAGTATGTATGCAAGTTTTGGGTTTATATGAAATATGTTATATTTTATATATGTTATTAATCCACCATAGGCAGATTGAATATCGTAGGACGCTATCCAGCCAGGTTCACGAAGTACAAGTACTAAGGCTCCCTTACCAGATAGCATCCAAATACTAGTATGTATGCAATACAATATTGGCACAACGAGCGAGCATGTTCACTCTCAACACAAGATTTTGACTCAATGTCAATGAGCCCACAAACACTATGCACAGCACACATACACATCGTGTTCCTCGTCCTGCCGAGTGGACTGAACGACGAGAAGCTCGTTAGTAAGTTTCCATGCTCCTTCGATTAGATCATATATACTATGTACATATATATAGTATGTACTATTAGTCTATTATTGTTTTAATATTATTTTACTATTATTTTACTATTATTTTATCATTATAATATTTACAGTTATTTTAGTTACAGATGGAAGCCTTGATAGTTCACTGATGCTGGTTGCTGAACAAAAGCGATCGCTGAGGCAATTTTAGCCAGTGGGCGACCAGCCTTATGATGGCTTCTTGAATAAGGCTTTTTAGGATAGTCATTAAGTTATGCAGATTTTATAGCTGTAAAAACCAATCAAATTATTTTGATCCAAAGATTTTTGATAATTTAATTAATACTAGCTGATGCTCGCGACTTCGTCCGCGTGGATTGAATGTTTTTTTGTCGTCAGGGAAGTTTAATTTCCCAGCATAAAAAGCCTATGTGTTATTCCCGACTATAATCTATCTCTGTGCAAATTTGATCCAGATCCGTTCAGCGATTCTAGCGTGATTGAGTAGGTAACAACATCTATCCATCCAAACATTGGCATTTGTATTTTTTTTATCCACTACAAGCTAGCCCTTGTCTGCGAATCTCACCTGATGGTAAGTGATGATGCAGTCTAAGATGGTAGCGGGCTAACCTGTTAGGTGGGAGGTTCCGCCGTGGCTAGTTACCACCCTACCGGCAAAGACGTGCCGCCAAGCGATTTAGCGTTCCGGTGCGATGCCGTGTAGAAACCGAATAGGGGTATGGGTTTAATATAACTGTCATGCCCTTAACAGGTTAGCCCGCTACCATCTTAGACTGCATCATCACTTACGAACAGGTGAGACCGCAGTCAAGGGCTAACTTGTAGAGGATAAATAAAAAAAAAGCTTCTTCCCTTAATTTATGTATAAAACAGGAAGAACATATTATCATCTGTTTTTTATCTAGTTTGGCGTGCAATTCGGAGCAGTAAAGATGAAAAGAAAACTCCTCTAAATCTCCTCTCTATACATTTAAAACAATAGCCATCAATGGGCACAGCACAAAGTAGTTCGCCGCGGGATCCGACCTGTCAGATCGTGATAGTAATCGCGCTACCACCTCAACACGACATTCGACCGACTTATCGAAACGATCGCGTACGGAGAAATCCCCTCCGATTTGCCCTTTACTCGTTACGATATCTGATAGCAGTTATCTACAGCTATAAATGGATAACTTGTCTGACCGTCATATCAATGTTGCTTCTTCTTGTTTATTAGGATTTTACTTGTCCTTTGTTGAACACACTAGAATACTTTTGCAATTCTTCCCGATGTTAGGAGAGTCTCCTCCAAGTGTTTTCCATGTCAACATATAGGTAGCTTAAACTACTGGATGATGGGTACCACCTACTTTGAGATTTACCATGAAGGTTGTCTCTATAACGTAAGACTCCCTGGTTTTTTTTTAAAATTTAATTTGAGCATGAGTCAGCACTCAGCAGCGTCAGCAGTTAGAATGAAGTTGAAAAAAATACTTACTATTTTAATTAAGAATTCCAGAAAATAATTCAGACGGTAATACTACGCAGTTATAGTTAGTATTGTGTTAAATAAATTATTATTACTAGAAAATATAAAAACATTACTAAACCCATGCTATAAGGAAGAAAAGTGCATGGAAGCCATTTAAAATTGAGCACGCGTTAAAATCAAGCTGATCAGATGGTTTACTACAAGTAGAGTTGCCAACCATACTTTATAATAAGGTACTAAGGTAAGGTAAGGTACTTTATAATAATATTTTTGGTAATTATACTTTATACTTTTGCATACAAATAAAGTATGTGAAAATATTTTACGTTAACGTAAACACGGTACACATAATTAAGTTAAGACGGATGATGGAAACGATTTATAATTACTGAACGAAATGTCAGTTGTGTGAATGTGACAATACAGGTGAAATTCTGACATATGTCACAGATGTCACAATAGACGAAATTGTACAAAAATTGACCGTTGGTTTTGTTTTAATTGAAGAATGCAATTTAAAGTAAATAGAGCGTCAGTAAATTTAAAACATAAAATTTGAAAAATACTTTTTTCTTCCAAATACTTTATTTTTTTCCTATCCAAACCATTTTATACGTTTTTTTGTCAAAAAAAGTTGGCAACCCTAACTACAAGGAATCGAGCGTGTAAAGTATAACTTATAAGGCCAAGGCTCGCTCCGCCCAGTCTGGCGCGTGGTTATTAGTGCTTTCGGGGGACACCCAAACTGGGTCAGCCGGAACCTAATAAGGTTTATGATGGCCTATTAAATGCTGCGAAAGTTTGTCGCTAGGTTGTCTTTTATCTTTGCACAACTGAGACGATTGTTACATAAATGCTTTATGATGTAGGGGCCTATTTAGTTCGAATCCGAGTTTGTAAAGTAGGTAGGTATATTGCTCGACTTGGGGAAGGCACATCCGTGGCCCCCGCTTATATATTCTTTTCGTTTCCTAAATCTTATTGAAATTATTTTTAATTGTGTATCATCGTACTAAAATTATACATCAATATTGTATATATACTTACTTATATAAAAGTCTAAAAATATGTTTTATTCACTTTTAGAAGTGTTTTAGAAACGTCAAGTAAATTAATAGGTAGATTTCAGATTTTCCAGCAAGAATCTCTGCCGTTGCTCTTTTGTGCGATAGTGTGTCTGTCTGTCTGTGCTACGCTTACACGGCCCAGCTGTTCAACCGATTTTGATGAAATTTGATACAGGGATTGGTTGTATCCCGGGGAAGGACATAGGCTACTTTTATCCTAGAAAATTAAGGAGTTCCTGCGGGAATCGAAAAAACACGAAGTCGCGGGCATCATCTAGTAATTAATAATTTTGAGGAATAAAAACTACGGTCGACATTAACTGTCGAACCAACCATATTCATACTTAAGGTTCTTCCATATTTGCGCATTCTTAAGTGCATCATCAATTACGGTTAGATGAGATCACGAGATCTAAAAGTTCCACTAATAAAAATCATGCACTTACACGAACGATTAGGTCATTACGGCGCGCTGGCATTTACAATGCACTCCGAAATGCCAGAGCACATTAAATATCATTATTCCAACGAAAAACTGTGGCGAGCGCTAAATTAAACTGACAGTTTCAATAAGGCATGAAATAATCGTCTAAATTTGTAATGGACGGTGAAACAGCAAAGATGTGAACAAGATTACTGTCGTTCGCTAACAAGAATGTAGCCAAGTGCAAAAAGTCAGTTTAGAAGTAGGTAAGTATATTTATGAGAACACTATAGCTGATGCCCGCCCATGTAATGAAAATTCATACATTCTTTACTGGCCTAGGCCGGGAAGTTTAACTTTCGAACCCATTTACAGGCTATGAAATGTGCACATTTCATATCATTTTCTAGAAAAATAAAAGAATCGGACTGGAGACATCTGGACACGAACCGGGGTCTTCTGGTTTCGGAACCGCCCAATTTCCCACCTGAGCTATTATAACCGTGTAGATGGTGGCGACATTGACCGACAGGCTGCAATTGCAAATTTGCAACGCTGCACCGCCAGAATTGGCAGCGTTTACTTACCTCCTTTTAACTGTTGTGAGAATTCACATAAGTTTTAAGTAAGTGAAACAAAATTTCCCCAAATATTTTCACACACAAAGAAAGCTGTAAATTTTTTCTCAGTTTAAAAGATTTATTACCTTTTACTGCGCAAAATTAATCACATAAGTATACTCAAAACCATTAAAATGATACGAGAGTTTTAGGATTTCAACAGACGAAGTAAAGATTTATAGAAGTTCAGTTTAAAAGTGTCAAAACCTTAAAATCGGCTACAACATAGCTTACTTACGTTTTAGTTCAAAGACGACAGAAAATAAACGTCGCTGTGCTATTTCTGGCCCGATCTTCCGCCTCATTAGAGATTTAGCGTTCGCTAAACGGTTCGTTAGCTACTATTAATAATAATCAATTTAGTTTGCCGTGTGTCTCGTGTTAGTTATGCCAAGACCTGCCCGAGTTCCAAGAGCGCATTAGACATGCGCTGTCTGGTGGGAGGCTTCGGCCGTGGCTAGACCACCCTACCGGCAAAGCCGTGCCGCCAAGTGATTTAGCGTTCCGGTACGATGCCGTGTAGAAACCGAAGGGGTATGGGTTTAATATAACTGCCATTCCCCTAACAGGATAGCTCGCTACCATCTTAGACTGCATCATCACTTACCATCAGGTGAGATCGCAGTCAAGGGCTAGCTTGTAGTGGTAAAAAAAAAAAAAAAACATAAGATTATGTTTCTTCCGTAACTAAAAATCTTATATGCTACTGATATAAGTAATAAATGCTAAGGTATGCCTGCCTGAACACGTTCAATTCGCTTGTCCTACTTTGAGCTAGCTAATACTATAGCTTAGCTAATAGAAGATAACTTGCGTACTGGAGATTGACAAAGGCTACATCCCTGGAAATCAAAGTCACAGGTTACAAGTCAGTGTCAAAATCTTTTAGTCACTATTCTGGCGGAGTTAGCTAACAGATTTCTTTTTTTTTAATTCGAATCTTAAGAGTCGAATTAAAAAAAAAGAAATCTGTTCCACAACAAGTATTTGGTTCTAAAAATCTGCGTCACCTTATTGAAATGCTTAGAGTACTTAGTATTCATTTTATGTGTCACCATACATTTACTCTGCATTCAACTCGCGCGCGACCTATACGTGTCTCTACTTCGTTTAATTGAGCAAACGTTTTGATTGACAACCGGCGCCTGGCAACGACGTCGTCGTTCAGAATCAACGGATTGTAATCACATAGTTTTTTTGCCTATTACCACTAGATGCCAGCAGCAAGATTCGTCTAGTTACAGTTAGGAAGTCTACGTGAGGCAACGTAGATCGAATTACTTGTTATTATTTTGACGACCTCCGTGGCGCAGTGTGTAGCGCTGTTGCCTTAACGCGCGGAGGTCCCGGGTTCGATCCCCGGCAGGGTCAATTTAGGAATTTATAATTTCTGAATTTTCCCTGGTCTGGCCTGGTGGGAGGCTTCGGCCGTGGCTAGTTACCACCCTACCGGCAAAGACGTGCCGCCAAGCGATGTAGCGTTCCGGTACGATGCTGTGTAGAAACCGAAGGGGTGTGGGTTTAATATAACTGCCATGCCCCTAACAGGTTAGCCCGCTACCATCCTAGACTGCATCATCACTTACCATCAGGTGTGATCGCAGTCAAGGGCTAACTTGTAATTCAATAAAAAAAAAAAAAAAAAAAATTACAAAATGTACCGTTTACGCTATCACATCTAAAGTGACTAAACTGTTGTGTGGTGGAAAAAAAACGATTATTCTTTTCGGGAACTAATCGGAATTGTGTTTCCATTCTATGTTCTTTTTTCGATGATGAACAAGCGCCTGCCGTACATTTTGGAATGAGTGGCGACTTGATTCGGTTTCGATGACAGTACAGAGAGCAGCAGGGCGACTGCGTATCTTTTGCATCAATCATTGATACATCGCAATCACCTCTGATTGGTTAACACTCTTCCACTATTGGACGAAATCCATTGACGCAGCAAGAATACCAAATTCAGCCAATCAGAGGTGATTGAGATGTATCAATGATTGATGCAAAAGATACGCGGTCGCCCTGCAGTTGTATATACTCAGGGATTTTGGCTGGAGTAAGCACTTTTGATATGCACTTAAAGAGTATTTAATAAGAAGTAAAGCCTGGTAAAGTTTCATAATCTGTGAATTGCACAGCATATTGCACGCCGTTGCCAGCCTTCCGCACTAAGTACATTTGAAATTGGAATTGCATATGAAATATTTTCGCACAGTTTCTTTGCGACTATGTCAATAGCTCAGCAACTAGTGGCAGAAACCTATGCAGGTGCCAAAAAATAATCTTCCTTCGTCTTGTCTTACACCACCATACGCCCCGAACTAAGACCTCGCGGCGCCATCTATTGACATAAATGTGAAGTTCTGTTAAAAATACTGAAGCTCATTAAAAATTAAATAATTCCGTTTCCTTACAATATTTATCTAATTTTAGTATTTGTTGTTCAAGTACAGGATATAATTGAAATAATTGATCAAGTTTCAGGCTCATCCTTTCAGAAAATTTAGAGTTCTGAGGTCATCTTTGGACGTTAGAAAATCACCACTTTGAAAGCCCCCCATTTCGTCAATTTTGGGGGAAAATTTTAAAAAAATATATTTTTGAACTCTATTCCTAATTATCTTTAAAATGATATACCGCAACCCTATGTAACTTTATAAAAAATATTTTACTTCGCATTCGCTTCTATGAGAGCCCCCCTGAAATAAAGATTTTTATTAATTTTTAAGCCATATTCGGCGGGAGGCCATTGGTTTACATATTATATTTAAAGCTGAAGTAATTGCGTTCAGTAATTCAGAAGTTATAATGCTCTGACAGACGGACGGACGGACGGACGGACAAGTGCCAATTCACCCAAGTAGACTCAGAGACCTTCGCTTCGCTCGGTGAATTATTTTATATTATTTTTACATAGTTAATTTGTATACTGTACCAATAAGTTTTTTTTAATGAATTTAATGTTTGCTATATGACCTTTTAAGAGTACTAGATACTAATGGTACCTACTTGAATAAAATATTTGAATTGAATTGAAGCAAGCAAGAAACTAACTTCTTATCCCCGTTTATCTGATAATGGGGCTGTAGTGCACAATCTCTAAACTAAACTAAAATTAGAGCATTACAAATATTGCTAACCGTTTCATAATAAGTACTTCCTACGGAAAGGGACAGAACTAGATTTAAAGCTACCATTTTAGTTTAGTTTAGAGATTCTGTTATACAGAATCAGCCCCAATGTGTCGCAACTATGTAGGTACAGTAGGCAGTAGTTAATTTGCATCGATGTTCTCGCGTACAAAATATATTTGCATAGGCCCTAAATGTGCCTGTGATTTTGTACGCGCGCGCGTTCTATGCATATTAATATTTAATTCAGCTGTCAATTGAACAAGCAATATCGGAGTTTCGCAAAGCTGGGCGCTCACCGGATCATTAACAAAGAACATCGCTCTGTGGGCGGGCATGCTTGCTTGGATAACAATTAGAGGTGAATGCACCCGATTATAGAATTGGCAAATAATAGACAGAGCGCTTGATTAAAGTTTCTTTGTATTAACATATTATTGTATTAGGATTAAATAATTAAAAAAAAAAAATTAAAAAAAATTGTATTAGGATGAAAATTTTCATTTCTTGCTGAATCTTTAATGTTACCTACCTACTCTTGTTACATATTTTTGTGGATGTTTCATATAATAGTTAAAACTAGATAAACGCGACTTCATTCGTGTGTATTAATTTTTTTAATTCCTATAGGAACTGCCTAATTAGTAAAAGGAATAAAAAGTAGCCTAAGTCCTTCCCTAAATTTCTTCAAAATCGTTTGAAAAATGGGCCGTGAAAGCTAGTAGAAAGACAGCCAGAAACTTTCGGAAATTATTATATTAAATGTATGGAAGTGTTTTTTAAAATCCACTACAAGTTAGCCCTTGACTGCGATCTCACCTGATGGTAAGTGATGATGCAGTCTAAAATGGTAACGGGCTAACCTGTTAGGGGCATGGCAGTATGGATATTACCATATATGTATTAGCAAACGTAGGAGGAAAATAAAGTAGTGCAGTGTTTTCCTACTTACTAATAAAATAATAGGTACCACACTGTTTAAGACTTTACGTCAATAAAACATCGTTGATTCATCGCGTGTTATGTCAACCCTAATAAAAGAGAAAGTCCAAATAAGTCGAAGGCTTATAATGCTTATAAACGATGTTTGTGTTCCTCAGATTGGATCCCGATCTTTTATTTTACAAATGTTTCGATCGTCACCCACGCAGACGCCGGCATCCACGGGCGGCCGGATCGGACTTATAAATATTGGTTAGGGTTGCCACCATTTATGATTTTAAAAACATTCTTTAGTATTGCATATCTAATATTGCATCATATTAAGAGGTTTTATAATCGTGCAATGTGGAGTCAACATCCCTTGAAGATGCTCCGAAACGTACGTTGAGAGTGATTTGGAGGATTTGTGTGATGTGGTGCTGTGCCGATTGGCTTGCTGGGTGGTGGGTGTCGCATGCTGCTAGTGAAAGTCACGCACTGTACCACATAGATTTGTCTACTGTGGCGGATTATAGCGAATTAAACTTCTAGTTCATTCATTAAGATGATTAATTTATGAAAAAATTAGCGCACATTTTAAGGTAGTTGAGAGTTTACTTCATAGTTCATATATTTAGGCGTGTCACAGTGTAAACATGCTGAGTAGTTATTAACTCGTAAATAAACATAACATACTAGCTGATGCCCGCGACTTCGTCCGCGTGGTTTTAGGTTTTTGATTCCCGCGGGAACTCTTTAATTTTCCGGGATAAAAAATACCCAATGACGCTCTCCAAGTCCTCAACTATGCCCATGCAAAAAATCACGTCTATCCGTTGCTCCGTTGCAGCGTGATTGAAGGACAAACCAACAAATCAACAAACCGACAAACAAACACACTTTCTCATTTATAATTTTAGTATAATTATTACATGTAATATTAAAAAAATACATGAATATGTACTTAAGTATTTAATTTATTGGAGAGGCATGAAATTTTATTTTGAAATTGTAATGTAAAAAAAATTAATTAAACGAAATCCGTAACCTAATTTTTACTTAGTAATTATATTTCTCTAGCGGACGTTAATCAGCTGTAAAACAGACAATCAAGCTAGTGTAATCTAAAAAAAATTAAAACTTACTTGTCCTAAAAATAAAACTGTATATATATTCTGTGGAATCTGGCAACCCTCATTCTTAACATTAGGGTCCATTGAATACACATTACGTCAATTTAAAATGCTGACGAACTAATGTCTTCGCCGATAGACAATAATTAGAAACAATTTTTTATGTAAACAGGACGCGTGTCGTCCAATCTTATTCACAATTTAAATTATCTATTTGTTTACAATAAGTTGGGCACTTAACCATTCTTCTATCTTCGAAGACTTTTAATTACCTTAATTTTTTATCTGGGTACTTTGCTGTTACTTTTCCTAGTAGAATAAAATAAACAAAACTTTCTTTCAATTCTAGAGACACTTGATTTAAATTCTGTGTTATAAAAAAAACTAGATGCAATCTTAAGATACTAGATGTGTTTCCGGTCAGTAAAAAATGTTCTAGCTTTCTTGGCGCCTGTATTTGGGTAATGGTAATTGGCTATGTGACAACTAGTCAAATAGCAACGTTTTTCCAAGCGTCAAAAGTCAAAACTCGCGCTTGGTGTATAGGATTGTATGAAACACTAATGAGTTGTGACGTCATATTCAAAAGTCAACGCACTTTTTTACTTTGTTTGTTTGGTTTGTCCTTCAATCACGCCGCAACGGAGCAAAGGATCGACGTAATTTTTGGCATGACTATAGTTGAGGACCAGGAGAGTGACATAGGCTACCTTTTATCCCGGAAAATTAAGGAGTTCCCGCGGGAATCAATAAAAACAACGCGGACGAAGTCGCTAGCATCAGCTAGTCAAACATAAAATTAACAGGGGCGTGGATATTACGTCTTTTAGCAGATTCGCTAAATACTAATTTATTTTTGACAAGCGCGACATCCCAAATGAAAATAATTTTGAATAGGTAAACATATATGCAATGTTCTATTTAATTTAGATACTGCAAGTGTAATGTCACATGCAATATTTTAAATAGAACATTGCTTTAACTCTATAGCCCGTGTTCTGGAAAACGCCACGAAATCTGACACCTACTTTGTAAGGGGATCCCAGGATTATTGGCCTCGGAGGAGCGCGTAAAAAGTCGAGTGAACGAACAATATCGGTTTTCAAAAGGCTCTTTCACGTTGCATTCGACATCTTTAGTAGAGGGCTACTAGTGAAGTGGGCGGTTGGGCTTTTTGTTGTTTCATGCTTTATTTCAAGAGTTTATAAATAGTGTTTTTTATTGATTCGGTAAAGTGGCCTTTTTATTATCCGTATATGATTCCGTATCAAGAAATCTTAGTCTTCAATCTCTGACTCGGGAGATGCAAAGCTAGGCATAAAAGTGTGCACAAACCATTAGAGTAAACCGACAAGCCAGTTATTATTCAGTTATAAAAACGTTAACGCATAGGTACCTAATTCAAATTTGAAAAAAAAAAAGTTTATTTTTACCCACATCGTGAAGTCCCTAGATGAATCAGTTATAATCCCAAAAACTTACCTGACCCGGTGACAGCGCCGCTTAAATATTAGTTATGAAAAATTAAATTAAAAAAAAAACTTAACAGCCATAAAAATTAGTTCCAATTTTGGCCACCGGGTCAGATTTTAAGTTTTACGAACTGTACCTGGGGCTATAGTTTTACGTTATGTAGAGTAAACCTAAATGTGTAAAATGCGTTTCGCGATTAAGTTTCTAGATGCATCGATTTGAGCTGAACGTTGATTTTATCAGTCAATTAGTTTTCTTTTTGTTTTCTACATGATCATCTGGATATCCATACTAATATTATAAATGCGAAAGTGTGTGTCTGTTTGTCTGCTACGCTATAATGGCCGATCTTATCGATACGCTATAGGGCGTATCCCGGGAAAGGACATACTTAGACTACTTTTAATCCCAGAGAATTAAGGAGTTCCTGCGGTAATAAAAAAAATGCTTAATCCTCGCGGACGAAGTCGCGGGCGACATCTTGATTCTATTTCAATAAATAGTGACCTATAAAAAGTACACAGTATCGAGGTTAGGAAGGCGCTTAGAGTTGTCGAGACGCATTTCACGCCCACGTCGCTCGCGCCCTGCACCTAGTGATTGACACTTGACGGCTGGGCCCAGTTCCATTGTCCAGCTACGATACGACACGAGAATAATTAATGGTTAAGAAGCCAAACCATAATATCCATATCCACACTAATATTATAAATGCGAAAGTGTGTCTGTCTGCTACGCTTTCACGGCCCAACTACTGGACTGATTTTGATGAAATTTGGCACAGGGATAGGTTACATCAGGAGAAGGACTTTACTTTTTATCCCGGAAAATTTAAGAGGGAACTCTGGCGAAGGTAGGTATCAAAAAACAACAATTCATACGGACGAAGTCGCGGGCATCATCTAGTGTAACTATAAATGCGAAAGTGTCTGGTGTTTTTGTTCTTCTATCTGTTGCTTTACCATGTTGACCGATCTTGACAAAATTTGGTACGTAGATAGCTCGCATCCTGAATGGACATGACAACCAACGACCTCAATTTACATAGACGGGCCCTGTCAAACAAAGAATGTAGACCTATTTTACTAACGCAATCTAATCTGAAAAGCGGGACAGCGCTATGGCGGGGACAAGGACAGGAACATCGGTTTAAAAAACAAGTTCCACTTTGATGAAGTTGCGGGTAACAAGTAGTAAGTACTTAATTATAATTGGATATGACAGTAATGGTTTTTAATTTAGTAAATTAGTCTTAGCTTAGCTTTGTCATGGAATTTAACGATATTTTAACTAATTCAGTTGACCTCCAACCTGCAGTCTTCCTCTATAATAGATTTTTCAAGTCGTTATTTTACATGACCCCATAAACGAATAGGCAAATAACTACAGAACGCTATAATTATATCTCTTCCATATTATTTAAAAAGAGACGGACTCTTGTTTTAGGTAAACCTATATTGAATAAAACATTATTTGATTTGATTTGATTTGTAATAATCAAAAATCTTAGTGTTTCGAAGCTAAACCTAATTTTTTTTTTCTAGTCTGCAAATTCTAAATAACAAAGTCAATGCGATGAGCTTTCGAGTCACGTTAGTTGTAATAAAAACAGGGATTTACATTCAGCAGTCTCAAAACAACTTAAACGATTTTAAAAAGTCGTGACGGGTCTCGTTAGACCTCGATAAAGGTGCATAATGAATGCGTCCCGTACGGGACGATTATGCTAATAGCACTCTTGTAAGGCCAAGCCACTGCCATATCGGGACACAATGAAATGGGTCATTTTTAAACACTGCCGCATAAAATTGTTGCATTTATTAAGATCGCACATAGCCGCAAGAGCCGCAAAAGGGGAAATGTGATTAATAATATTGGAAATATGACTGAGTTCAGAAACTCCGGGCACAATGTGGTGAGCAGAAATCACATTAACAAGGATCTTTACTGATATACTGATATCTGTAATTCTATTGACGTTTCTTCGATGCACCTGATGTGACCGAATCACGCGCATTTTCAGTGTGCGTTAAGATTGCATTTTTATATGAGGTTATAAAGAATGCTATATTCTTCTAAGGCCACGGCCACGGGCCCACCAGCCAGGCCATTCCGGTCATTTTTTTAAAAGGCACAAAATTGTTGCCTTTAAGGACATTGGACGCGACCACATGTACCGCAGGTAGTGCAAGGTCAGCTGCAAGAGAAAAAATTCAGCTTATCAAATGCAAATGGCGTCAGTAGCATGAGAAAATGCGTGAGCAAAGTTCAAGTTAACGTCGATATTTGCTGGCGGCATCAGCATTTGGTTGTCTTGGTGAGTTTGGCTCCTAACATTTTCAGTAAGACCATTGCGTACGTCTCTTGCGGCTCTTGCGTCTTACCTCATATGCGATCTCTATAACCTCGGATGCAAATGTGCATTTATTTGCATAATATTCCGTCACGGTAGCCTTTGTTAAGGGGACGCGTGACAGCGGAGCCTATTTTGCTGTCCGCTCACAGCACCAACCCAGATTGACGTGTACCTTTGTAGTACTCACGACATATTTTTTTAATTTAAATTGGCTTGTTACTGGTACCAATTTTTAAAGCTTTTTCTGGGCTAACAGCGAGCATTCGGACACTACGATGCTGGTGTAAACTGTTGCTGACACAACGAAGTATTTTCTTGGTACTGGAGCACAGTTGTCTCTTCTCAACGGAGCGATACCAACTGATTGATGAATAATAAAACATGCCCAAAATTGAGCGGAATAGAAATGTAGCTAAATTGATTTCATTTTCTCCCGTTATTCCAGGTCATTTCTGCCTCGTACCTGTCAATCATGGAACCAGCTTCCATCTTCTGTGTTCCCTCATGATTATAATATGGGGCTCTTCAAATGGCGGATAAACAAATATCTCAAAAAGCAACGCATTGGCGGTTCCTCTGGTACTGCAAATATTCATTGGCGGCGTTAATCACTTACCATCAGGTACAGGCCTGCACGTTTGCTCGCTATATATACTTAAAAAAAACCTACTGCGAATATCTAAATATAAAAGAAAAGATAATTCTCGTAATTTGTGGAAAGCTTATCCTATCAGTTATCACAGCTTGAACGTGGATGTACAGTAAGCTCGTGCTTGCATTGAGGATGTGTTGAGTTTTTTTTTTCAAATTACCGGACATCCTGCTATCTGCCGTGATTGTTTTGATTTGTGACAGTTGCAGTTCAAAAGGGAATTAAGCAATTATTGTGTTGAGTTGTTAACCATCGTCAAACTAAATTGTACCGTAGTAGATTTATAATTTTAGCATTTTAGCTGTCTAGGATGCTTAGGTAACCACTTTAAACTTTGTTCCAGGTTCAGTATAGTTAATGGTATACTACTGTTACTTGAATGTATAAATAGTTACCTACCTATCATAGTTACCTACGTGCCAAAAGTTACTTACTTCTAGAAAGCAAGGATATAAATAAAATGCAAGCATTCAACTGAAATCTACTTTTGTTATGTTTTTCGATTTAATTCCGATTGTAATTTTGGAAAAGATGGCGATAAGGCTTCTTCCTTCTTGGTATTTCTTTTTACGAGAATCGGGACAGAATAAAATACGAGTAGAATAGATATCACCTAATAAAATACCAATGTATATTATGTCAGCGTAAAATTGTAAATACCATTAGATTATAATCTTTTTTCGCGAGATTGTAAACTGTCGAGAGATTGTGATTATAATCTATTAGGTAGGATATTAATCCAATAGAACCTAAGTAGGGCACTACCTGAATGTTTATGTATAACCCTAACCTAATCTAAAAGATAAGAAGAGGAAGAAGAAGAAAACGTAAATACAATATAATATATATATCAAAAATTGACACTCAGAACATTGAACGGTTCACAATCTTTCGACAGTTCACAATCTCGCGAGATAGGTTATAATCTAACGGTATTTACAATTGTACGGTGACATATTATATAACCAATATTGGTGTTATATTAGGAGATATTATACTAGTCCACTGCGATTGCGATAGCGTTGCGCAATTAACACCCAGTTCCACCGACTTAAGCCCTCGGCAGCATTATTATTATCATGAATATGTAAATCCTCGTTGCAGTTGCGCACTCCATCATAATTTTCTAAAGCCCATTTGTTCGCCCCATTAGAGAAAGTGAAATCCTAATTGAAAACGACGAATTAGAAATTCACATAGAAACGTGTGAATAGGTGCGTTTTCCACGCGAAATAAATCAGTGGACGTGATCGCATATATCATTAAGTGAAAAGTGGCTACGGGGTACCTAATAGACGTTTCGCGATTAAGATACCCGCTCAGCTGTTTGCGGTTGCAGAGAACAGATTATTCGCAACGCAAATGAGCATGATGATGGGTTTTGGAGATTAAACCTAATGTGGCTATAATTCACTATACTGTTATGTAACTAAGGCGCAGTACACGCTCCTCCATCTTACGTTTGCATTAAGTGTGTCAATGTGGTAAATTCTGTTCTAGAATGTCTGAATGAATTTTCAAAACAAAGTTCAGACCTTTTTCACCTCCCCGGCGTAGTGTTGAATGCTGTTGCCTTTACGTGGGAGGTCTCGGGTTCGATCCCCGGCAGGGTCAATTTGGGAACTAATAATTTCTGAATTCTAGTCCGGTGGGAGGCTTCGGCCGTGGCTAGTTACCACCCTGCCGCCAAGCGATTTAGCGTTCCGGTACGATGCCGTGTAGAAACCGAATAAGGGGTATGGGTTTAATTAACTGCCATACGTCCCTAGCAGGCTAACCTGTAGCCTGCTTCCATCTTGAACTGCATCAGCGCACTTACCATCAGGTGAGATCGCAGTCAAAGACTAACTTGTAGTGGATAAAAATAAATAAAAAAAAGGTGCAGTAGATGCGCCTGTGATCTGCAGTTTGTTTGAGCGTCGATCCTCTGCATGGATAATACAAACTTATTATGCTGTGCCATCAGTGTTGTCTAAGTTGTGACAAGACTTTTACGATGCTTACAACCAGGCCAAGCATGTGCACTAGGAAATATCTCGCGACGAGAGAGAAAGAGAGATGTTGTCGTTGCTGGCAAATTTTTCGTATAACATGCACAAAATGCGGTGTATTACAAGAAATAATAGTCGACATGTAAGGGTTCGTAGAGAAAAATCTTACCACAGATAAGAAATATTACTTTTGACGTAACGATACAAGTAACCATGTTAGCTTCGGTAGACAAATAGAGATAACGGGTAGACATAATTTTATTTGTTGTGCGCATGTTAGCCCTACTGGTCACCCCAGTACTGAAAGGTCTAGTCCCACTATATAGGCGCGGCGTGACGGGGCCCCGTACAAACTCATACAAATAATATTTCCCGCTAGGTGCCGCGCTGCTCCGTGCATCTCAAGTGCGGCTAGAGATCATTTCCATAACACCAAGGAAGTTGATCAATGCAGTACCGGAAAACACGACGCGACGCTCCCATTATCCGAAACCGGTCGATTATGGCGACACAATTTAATAGTCGTGTGAATGCTCTTCCGATGAAAATTTAACTAGTTCACATCTTATTAATGAGTTATCAAAATTTTATACCCGTCGATGAGATAATACTCGAAAGGTTGCTTTTAATATGTAAATGAAATATTTAAAAAGAGCAACCACCGAGTTTCTTGTTGGTTCTTCTCAGTAGGCATGGCATTCCTAACCAGTGGTAGATTCACACGACGATTCAAAAGCACTTGTAATAAGTTTATTTGAATAAAAAAATATGAGTTTGAGTTTTGAGAGTTTGACTTTATGGCTTAGTTATGTCTGGAGACGGCTAATCACGTTTTCCTGTCTGTTAAAGCAAGTGATATTTATCCTTCGAAAAGGTTTTTTTTATCCACTACAAGTTAGCCCTTGACTGCAATCTCATCTGATTGTAAGCGATGATGCAGTCTAAGATAGTAGCGGGCTGTTACCGTTACTGTTAGTATAGTTATATAAAATCCAAATCCCTGATCGTTTTCTACACGGCATCGTACCGGAACGCTCAATCGCTTGGCGGCATGACTTTGCCGGCAGGGTGGTAACTAGCCACGGCCGAAGCCTCCCACTAGGTCAGATCAGGGAAAATTCAGAAATTATAAATTCCCAAATGCCGGAGATCGAACCCGGGACCTCCGCACGTTAAGACAGCGCTCAACACTGCGCGACTGCGCCACGGAGGTTGTCAAGTTGGAGGTGCGTGCCCGGGGATCGAACCCGCGACGCCGTACCTACGGATGTTTTAACCACTATGCTGTCACCGATTAATATCTAGTACAAAGTAATTCAAAGTTGATAGAATGATTCCGCCCCCATTAAAGAGAGTAAGTTAGTACTTAGCGATTAATAGCAGTTCACATTGGTGGATGACAAGGGTCTGCCCGCGAAATTCAAATTTAATTTGGTTTTTCACAATTTGTAAACTAATACGACAAAGTAGGCTTATGGCATTAAAATTGCGAGCCTAGGAATATCATCTTCACAGGTTTATATAAAAATCTTTACTTGAAAGTGCCCAGTTTAAGAAATTAGTCAAAATAATGACTAATTTGTGAGTAACTCACGTCAAACTCATTATTTTGACTAATTTCTTAAACTGGACACTTTCAAGTAAAGATTTTTATATAAACCTGTGAAGATGATATTCCTAGGCTCGCAATTTTAATGCCATAAGCCTACTTTGTCGTATTAGTTTACAAATTGTGAAAAACCAAATTAAATTTGAATTTCGCGGGCAGACCCTTGTCATCAACCTTAACCAGATATTAAGCACCGCCAGTAAATCATGGTCCTACGTTCGATTCCCATTTCGCCGACTGCGCGTGTCGGCGATGTACTGCAATTTATAATTGACCGTTTGTTAATAAGCTTATCCGATGTAATGAATTATTGCAATTAAACTGCTACTTTCTAGGGCTTTGGGGTCAATGAACACTCGTAATGGCGACATCCTTACTCATTTATTACATCTACATGCCTATACTTATATTAAGGTTAATATTATGGTTCTAGAATCCATAGTAATTGGAAGCAGATCTGATTGCAGCCAAGGGCTAGCCTATACATTAAATTCAAATTAATATTCAAAATTCAAATTCATATGTTTTTTTATTCAAATAAACTTTTACAAGTGGTTTTGAATCGTCGAGTGAATCTACTCTATTCTCTCTCTACTCTATTTATATTCATATAGAGATTAAACAGTAACAACCTTTAAAAAAAAATTCATACTCAATAATATGAATGCGAAAATGTGTTTGTCTATCTGCTGCGTTTTCGCGTCCGATCTATTCAAATGATTTTGTTGAACTAAAATACCAATTATTTATCCCCGAAAATCAGAGTGTCAATGTGATTTTTTGAAAACTTTAATCCACGCGGACGAAGTTTTGGGCATCATTTAGTATAATATCTTGGCGCCATAAATAAACGAAACTGAAAAAAATATTTATTACATCCATAAAAAACTTTTAAACATTTACACGAAATTCTTTACAATTTGTATGTAAGATGCAATAAATGCTTACAAAACCATAAATTACCAGCATCTGTAATAATCGTAAATTGAATAGGCTCGGTCATATCGGCACTACATTGTTGCAAATTGCAAGGAAATTCACACTTATGTCTTACTATGTAGATGATGCACGCGACTTTGTCCGCGTGGGTTCGTTTTGTAGGGAACTTTTAGATTTTCCAGGATAAAAAGCCTGTGTGTTATTCCAGACTATAATCTTTCTCTGTGCCAAATTTCATCCAGATCCGTTCAGTCGTTCGGACGTGATTGAGTAACAAACATCCATACATCTATATTATTCATCCATCCATCCAAACTTTCGTATTTATAATATTAGTATAGAAGTATAGATGTGAAAGTGTGTCTGTCTGTATGCTACGCTTTTCCAGCCCATATTTTAACCGATTTCGACGAAATTTGGTACAGAGGTAGGTTGTATCCCGGGGAACGGCTTAGTTGTATAAAATTAAGGAGTTCCCACGGGAATCAAATACCTTTAATTCACGCGGACGAAGTCGCGGGTATCATCTAGTAGCTAACATAAATGAATGGGCTGTGAAAAGGTAAAAGTCACACTGACAGAAAGACATACCTAATTTCACATTCATAATATAAGTATGGATTGGAGGGTTTGGCAGGAAGTTTGAGGAAATGAAGAACCTGCTGTGTAGGCCAGTACAGATGTTATTGAAGATACACTGTATCCTACAATGTAGTCAAATTG
Source organism: Erebia aethiops (assembly GCA_923060345.2). NCBI lineage: Eukaryota > Metazoa > Arthropoda > Insecta > Lepidoptera > Nymphalidae > Erebia > Erebia aethiops. The sequence goes on along the minus strand of OV281091.1, from coordinate 15,748,894 downwards.
TGCTAAATAAACGGTAATGGTATTTAATAAATGTTGGGAATTCATGATTTCCAATCGGTTGATTGATAAGTAAGAAAAGCTACGATACAGTCTGGCTAATTCTGTTGTATACGATCTCTCAAGTAAACTATATAGATGGGACTAAAATCTAGTTCTTTCCTGAAGCAAGCATTATGAAAGGGATAGCAAAGTAAATTAGTCTTGTCATTGTAATTTAGATTTTGTGTACAACAGTCATCCATGATCCACAATATATTAGTACATCAAAACCCGCTTCCTTAAGCTTAATGTAGCAGATGTGTAGCCACCGGTTTTTATATAACTGCCATATACCCCTAAGGCCAGCCATACTTGGATAGCTTCAAGCAGTGAGGATGGACTGCTTCAAGCTGCGACTGCATACTGAACTTACAGTCTTCTACACACATACCTACATGGAACCGCTCGAGCAGTTGCGACTGCTTCGGGCAGTTGGCAGAAGTTATCAATGGTAGCTTCAAGCTGTTGACTATAACTGCAAGAGTTGTATGTTGTACCGTGTATGTTGATCACTGGCTAATAACTCGAGCAGTCCGTGTATGGCCGGCCTAACAGATTAGCCCCTTATCATCATAGACGGAATCAACAACGACGGACTCAACAAGCTGCAATTTGCGCGTGGCTCGAAAATTGAATCAACAAATTGTGTTGCATGACGATCGTGTCCAATAACACAACACGTTGTCACAAACAGACGAATTACGTTAGGGTTGTCGACTCTAGGAAATTGGGCTCTGGACATCTTGAATTCCAATTTCGTTCTACCATAGAACAGCAAGAAACCGTCTGCGTTGGCATCCTTATGTGGTTGACGTCCAGTCTGCCCGAACGAAACGGTTCTGCTCTACGTTCCTGATTCGAACCGCCAGGATGTGGAGTGCCCTTCCAGCGCATGTATTCCCTGCCACGTACAACGTAAAAGGTACTTAATACCTTCAAGGCAAGAGTGAATAGGCATCTTCTAGGCCAGCACGCTCTAACCTAGACCTCATCATTGCTTTGTATTAAGCATGATTATCGTCAAGCGCAAGCCTATCTCTATTTTTCAATTTAAAAAATCCACAGTTTTGTTTTCCAACGCAGTTTTGTGTTTTCCATTCATGTTTATTTTGCACGTACTTAGAGATTTTTCCGTTTATTTATTCATGTAAATACTTGCTATATATCATTTTGAAGCATATAACAAAAACGTTAATTTTCACAATTTCACAAACACCACTAATACCGGTATGGTCAAGGTAAAAAGTTTGATTCAGCTTTTGCGCAATCGACCAGTAAAAAGCATAATAGGTTTTCTATTTATTTATTTAAATCTTTATTGCACACCAAGTACAAGGAATTACAGAAGATATTAAGGCCGACTTGCACAACACCGCCTAAACTGATTTAGTTAAATATTGGGATGGAACCCTTTTTGGTAAGTTTATTCCGGGGTTGATATAAGAAAATTTAACTTAAAACATTTAACGGCCTTGTGCAAGTGGGCCTAAAACTATGAATGGGTATGCAAAGATTCTTTTTTATTAAATTACTTTTTTTTGTTTTGTTATGGTGTTGGCAACCCTACAGCCCGATGTGTAACAAGTGGAGATCGGGCCCTTCCTCGTGACAGCCGGGCTAATATCATTCACGTCAATTTAAGGACGTATTAGCTTTTATAGAAAGATAAACTGGCTTCGTGACTAGACGAGATTGATCGAATCTTTCGCGACGTGACGTAAGAGCTTATAAATCGATATTCGCCTTATCTGGTGTTTGTTATTACATTGATCACTCACCTCTACCGGTTAAATGCCAGGATGAAGCTACTTGTGCAAGGGATTATAGCCTTTAAGTACCTACAACAAAGGTCATAGTCTTATTAGGTTCGTACCGTGTAATTGTATTAAATTGACACGTCAATCTGTTGTTGTGTAATTTAATGTAATTTAATTTATATTGATGTCTTTTTCTTCGGAAAATTATGTAAAAAAATGTGGGTTATATTTTTTTGATTGACGTTTTCAGTTAACTCACTGTTTTTTTCAGTTTTTATGCAAGAACTTTAGTCATAATTAATGTTTTTATTAATTAAGTAATATTAAAGCGTGACATGCCTGTCATTTTTTAAATAAGACTGTTTTTAAGGTTTATTGGGAGCAGGTTATGAAATCTATTCATATTGTACTTACCTTGGTATTTTTTTTGTGAAAACATACAATTTAATCGTACATCAGATTCTATGACTCATATTTAAACCATAGTATCTGTCGTAACCACGGATTCCTATGCGATGTTTTAGTTCTATGCTATTAGACGAGTGTTGAACGGTTTAATAGATTTCTTCGTCCGAAATCCATTATGGAATTACAGGGATTATGCCGCAATCGTCTCGAATGCCCCTGGCTAGTTTCTGTCATAGGAAGTCGAGATGATCACATAAACTAAAATGTCATCGTAATACAGTCTCTATTACCTAACTCACAAGGTTGTATATGAATGAGAGATTCATTAACGGTACGCACTGGACTCGTCGACGCCAACCGCCATAATGACCTAAACGGTAGAAATTAAATCGGTGATAGTAAAGTTTGTACATAATATAAAGCATAAAATGTTACTTGCTGTTGTGTCTTCGTCTACCATCGTCTGAACTTAGAACTTTTTATTTTCATTTGAGTTCTTCTGAGTTGATAATTGGCGTCTTATTTTTTAGCATATGACTGTATTTTAGTTCAGCTCTTGTCGATACAATATCTGTAAGTAATAAAATGTCATGTTAATAGTGAAAAACATTTTCTTTTCAAGGATTTAACTGAGAGACCTCTACTTCGTTCTTCATGTTATAAATAAATTAGTAAACTTTGTCTCAAGTTTACTCTGAAAAAATTATCACACTTTATTTATAAAATTTTTCGTGACAAAACGTAAGCCTATGGTACTTTCCATGTCCTTATCCATCTATAATATACTATACTTATTACTTACCATACTGTATAAATGCGAAAGTGTGTCTGTCTGTCTGCTACGCTTTCACGACCCATCTGTTCAACCGATTGTGATGAAATTTGGTACACGTGTAGATTGTATCCCGGGAAAGGCCGTATGATACTTTTTGCCCAGGAAAATTAAAAAGTTCCCGCGGGAATCAAAAATATTTCCACGAAGACGAAGTCGTGGGAATCATCTAGTATATTATATACCAACATGTAAAAATTACGTCGATTCGTTGCGGCATGATTGAAGGACAGACCAACTTGGCTTCCTCTTTCGTCGGCTTGCTTTACAGGAACTTTTCAAACATTGAGTCGGGAGCCAGGAAAACTGAAAGACAAAAATAAAGATAATAGTGCCTGTACATTACTTTGTTATTTTGGTCGATTACGACGGCAGCAGAACAGAGCATAGAAAGCATGTAGAAAGCTGTTAATCCAAAATAACGATTTCGTAAGTGATCCCATTTATGAACATAATTGCTAAGAAATGGCTAAGAATGATGGAGTGTGTAGGCGCTACTTATTCATCTCAGTCTCAAAATACCAATAAACATCTCATCCACATTTCACCGGTGATTGCAATTTGTCACTTGATTTATAGACCAATAGAAAGTTCATGATGACTTTACGTAACTCTGCTCTCCTAGTCGCTTGAACTTTGGAACAGGCTTCCTCGATATTAGCTATTAAAGCTCATAACGCGATTTTATCTCTGGAGAAATAGCTGCCCTTTCCAACTGTGAGGGATAAAACGTGAAGGCAAAGAATGTACTTAAATTAAAGCCATTAAATATTCCTCTAGAATAACTCTAACTAGAGTAAGGGCACGATCCCCATTCCCTGGGCACCTCTAACTTTTTGAAGTAATGTGCGTTTCATGTAGATTAATTAGATTAGGTAGAGATTGCTCAGTAAGAAATAAGGCCGCCTTTGCACACCTAGTTTGCTTATTTATAGTAAACTTTACTTTGTATTATTCTTTCTTGTGTGCAATAAAGTATTTATCTATTAATATCACTTGCTTTTACGGTGATGGAAAACATCTTGAAGAAACCTGCATGTTTATGAGTTCTTCATAATATAGCCAACCCGCACTTGGCCAGCGTGGTGGACGTGGTGGTAAGTAATGATGCAGTCCTAGAGCGGCACGATTATTTCATCTATATTAGGTTAGGTTATTAGTGCTAATTTTAGATGCAACTTAAATAATATTATGTCCGCCAACAAACTGGCCCACCAGTTTGGCGAGATTTATATTTTGTAAAAAAGTTGTTTGAATCCATTTAAAATAAATAAATAAATTAAAAAAAAATCTATGGTAGCGGGCTAACGTGGTAGGAGTATGGCAGTTATACTAATAACCATACCCCACTTCCGCCGTTTCCTCTATGCCTCGGAAAGCACGTTAGGACATCGGTCACGGTAAGTACCTAATAAAATCAATCAATTTATTTATTTGTGAATAGTGTACATTAAAGTTGGAATCAGTATAAAGTGTTCCTATTCTACACACACAGTAAAATACTGTAATGTTTTTTAAAGTCGTAATTTTGGACATTTCTGCCATTATTTGAAATGAAATGATTTATTTATTTCATGTAGGAAAACTTGTGTCACTTATGATACGTCAAGACTCTACCACCGGTTCGTTCTACTGAGAAGAGCCGGCAGGAAACTCAGCAGTTGCTCTTTTCTTAAAAAAGGAAAAGGTTACAATAAGTAACAATACAACACATACATTACGTTACAAGTATTACACTGACTTGTAGGTCACTGGATACGAGCCCGGTTTTTTCCATGCAACTTTGTCATTCAGAAAATCATCGATAGTGTAATAACCTCGACTTAACAAATGCTGTTTAACACAGTCTTTAAATTTATGTAATGGAAAATCTAGAAACTCTTTGGGAACCATGTTATAAAAGCGTACACTCGACCCCACAATTTGCGAGACGAAGCCGCGAAGGAGTGTTGGATTATAAATCCAGCTATACGTCCGTCCCTCATAGACATTAACGATTTGTTTTAACCTCGCGCTTTGCTTTTACTGAGTAATTGGTCGATTGTTAATCATGCAATCGTTTACGTAACAAACTCGACACTAATTATCCCTATATACTTAACCTTTTATCAACGGCTTACCTTTTAAATCTAGTACAATACGCTTAATTGCTCTCGTTTTTCGTATCCATTCAATCTTCTGGCCCGTTCAAAAGTGATTACATAAATGTTTACTGTAGTAAATAAATAATTGGCGTATCGATAACGTGGTTTCGTAGTACTTAGTATCGATATCAATACTTCATTATTATGGACATAATACAGTTGTGCAAATATTCAAGCATTTCTTGTGTTTACGAAAAACCCAAGTGCATTTTCATCAAGATAAAACTCAATTAATTTTAACTCAGTTAATTTTTCCATTTAAAATTGCCTTTTAATTTATTATAATCAAACCATATTCTTGACTTAGTCTAAGAAACTGGAATATCTTCTCTCATTTTAATTTTTTTTAATTTTTTTAAAACCTGGTTTGAAACTGATAAGTTATGCACTTTATCAGGATTTAATAAATGTTTGTGAGTTACCTACGTTCATAGTTACAAACATAAAACCATATCGTACTGTGGTTGGGTAAAAACAGGTTATTTCGAACTAAGAGACCGCAATATTACCGTAGTTACCATAGAATTTCAAAGAGGTCACCCATATTAAAGTCAAGGAGAAGAAAGTAAATTGGAATTCGTGAGGTTCTTCATGCGAAGCGATTTGTTAACGTCACATTCGGGTAGTTCCACTCGTAACCGTCATAACTGACCAGCATAAGATGTCTGCGCTTCTCTGTCATTTTCAAAGAGAATAGGGGTCAAGTTGAGTGGTTCAAGTACAGCAGTGGCGTCTGTATTAGGTTAATTTGCCGTAGATAGTGGCCATGATGGATAGTTTGACGCGCAGTATGCGCCTGCGCAGCACGCCCTCAGCCAAAGGTTAAACGCCCACTTTGTGCACGATTCCCCTGATATTGATTTTACAGTCGATTACGGGAACTATCTCTCGGATATCTTTTTATCTTTCGAGATAATCTTCTGTTTCGTAAATCTCTGTTTCATTAAACTCGGCTGAGTATGAAAATAAAGTTGATTTCGGCAATTACTTTTGGTTTCCTCTTGACTTTTTCCGTCACCGATATCGCGAGTGATATTTAATAGTTTGAAAGGCACGTAGCTCCGAAAAAATAGGTGTGTAATACCCAGAATTCGAACTCCCAGATCCCTCGAATTGGAGGCCGAATTCTTATTATTTCATTTCATTTATTTATTTATTGCATAAACTGGGTTACACTAAAGGTCTTATCTAGAATATTATTGCACCTACAGTTTGCCAATTATGGCGTGCAACATATTTATAAAATTAATATAAACTAATGTATTATAGCCGAGTAATTTAACTACTATAAAATTTTAATTAACTGTCACTATAATAATTACATCATGATTTTAGTCTCAATACATTTCATTTGATTCTTAATCACTAAATCATCAAAACACTTATACTTAATGTCACTTTCTTTAAGCTTAATGGGAACATGGTGAGGAAATCTGCATGCCTGAGAGCTCACTATAATGTTTTTTTTAGGGTTCCGTACCAAAATGGTAAAATGGAACCCTTATGGTGCGACTTTCTCCGTCTGTCTGTCCGTCTGTCTGTCTGTCCGTCCGTCACACTCGATTATTTCAGTAACTACCGAAGCTATCGACATGAAATTTGGAATAGTTGTGTATATTAGTGGCCCAAAGACACTGGAATAAAAAAAATTGGAAATTATTTTTGTTCTTATTTAAAAAGGGGGGAAAATCGGAGGGTTGAAATTTAAAAGTGAGATAACTGTACTGTGTGGGGTATCATATGAAAGGGTTTGAATGAATGAATATTTGCAGCACCAGAGGAACCGCCAATGCGTTGCTGGCTTTTAAGATATAATTTGTTTATCCGCCCTTTGAAAAGCCCCATATTATAATCATGAGGGAACACAGAAGATGGAAGCTGGTTCCACAATTTGCGGGTACACGGCAGAAATGACCATAACTAGGTCTCTCAAAGGTTTTTGAAGACTGCCAACCCGAACTTGGCCAGTTTGGCCCTTCTCAATCTGCGAGGAACCCTGTACTCCGTAGGTTCAAATGATGATGATTGTAAGGAAAACCATAAAGTTAATTGATGATAATAGTTCCACCTTTAAGTACGCATCGAAATGACGTCATAAAGTTGTTTTCTTTATAGCTCAAAGTAAGCCTGGAGTGGGCGTCTAACATTAATGACCAGGCTGTTAATCCAGAGATGACCGTCGGCTACATTACATTCAATGGATATAAAATAAGTTCCTCTATTTTCATTGTGGCTGTGATATTGTTTGCGAAAGTTATTACTGTGACCGTACGCATCTGGGCTTTAGACTTCCCTGTTGTAGCAGTTTGTAATACTTCAGTACTGTTCAGTAGTACGGAAATACTTCAGTAGTTATGTTCATTATCAAAAGGACCGTTATCATTATGACTGTCTTATAGTTTCTTGTTGGTTGGTTTTGTAAGTTAGTTTGTATTACGTAAAACGATCAGTTGACAAGAAAATTCTTTTTTTCGTTAGGCCTTTTAGATCCAATTTTGTAGTACTGTCTACTCTAGTATACCCTAACATGCATCTTCCTCTAGTTTATGCTTATATGTCTATCTGTCTATCTGTTGTATATTCGGACGACCTACCTTGATAAGTGCGACCAAAAAGTTGCAAGACTTTCCTGATATCATGTGGTGTTTGAATCATACGGTTTCGGGGAACTATCGGTATATCGGTATCGATTTGTGAAAAAAACGTAGGAACTCTTTGTTTTTCCGGTATATAAAATAGCCCATATCACTCACTCACCAGATCTTTAGATCTGGATAGACACTATATTCATATACAAATAATGTCGTGGATCCGTTGAATGAAGGACAAGTCAACAAACAAATCCTATAAAATGTTATAGGATATATACGTTATCCAACTAACTCCTATTTCTGGCTACCTGTGCAAGCTTTACTATGCCTCATTTTGGTACATATCGGTTCTATTGTTTTCAGCAACCTCAATCGCATATCGTGAGCGAATGTTTGCTGATAAAATGTAACAATAAATAGCACCATTATGTCGACACTGTCTGCTACCGACTCGAACGTATATGTTACGTACAATTTATTGTCCCGATCATTATTACGTTTGAACCATTTGCTGTAAATAGTCGTGTCATGTGTAACGACTTCTATTTGATCTAATTTGAAATCTACATTACATATTTGGTAGATGGTCCGTGACGTGTTGACCCTTGGGCTCCTCCTGAAAATCAGCGTTGCAGTATGTTTGGTAGGTATATACCTATCTCTCATGCTGTGGCACGGGCTGAGGAGGTGGCCCATTGGCCAAACGTAGTTGTAATTTGTGTTATACGTAGTATATAATAATTTAAATGTAGTGTAATTAACTTGTTTGTTTGGTCAATAAACTTCTATTTATTTATTTATTTATTTATATTTTATTTCACCATGTTTTACAATGTTTTACAGTTACATTTCCTTGTAATCTTGTTCCAGAATTGTGTGTAGGAAGTCTGTTGTTTCTAATCTGAACTGTACAGTTTATATCACATTGGCTAAGATTCTGGACCACCCTCTTGAGCATGCGCTATGGTTTATCTTATTTCCTCATGCAAATTATTGCAAATGGGTACTTTCGTCATTCGATTTAAGTTTGAAGTTAGTTGATACGTTAATATTGAACCTTGGAGTCTCTCCTAGATATCCTTTATTTTTGAGCAGCTTTACACCGTATTTTTTGACTCGAAATTTTTTACCCGATATTTTACCAGGGTGGACCCTGTACCTAAGTGTGCTTACCTTGTCAAAGTTCCGTTCTTACATCGTGTAAGCTCTATTAACTCGAAACTTGTACGAATAAGGAATTTTAAATACTAGACAATATCAGCGACATCCTGTAACCCAAAAATTCTGTGGGAACTTATTTATTTTCCAGGATAAAAAGTGGCCTATGTCACTTTCAGGTCTTTAACTAAACTCATGCAAAAACCACGTTGATCTGTGGGGCAACATGGCGGCGTGATTGAAAGGATAAACCAACAAATCACTTTCGCATTTCGACTGAACTGAAATAGTTTTCCTTTTACTTTCCACGTGCAAAAACAGCTACCTTGTATTAGAGGGAGCTGACCCTATCTCCCCGAGTTCCCTTTCGAGATGCCTTCGATGGCAATCTTCTGCTAAGTGAATGTGTTCGAGTGAAACTTATGAAAGTCTGCTGCGAGCTTAATGATTAAGTGCTTAGTTATAAGTAACTACGTAGCTATGAATCTGCTATGAACTTTAAAATTATATGGCTATAATTTCTTTATTAAACGGTTTCCATTAAATCCAAGTAATACCTTCTAATACTATAAAAGCAAAAGTTTGTCTGTCTGTTACCTTTTCACGGCAAGTTTGTTATAAAGATTTCTTATATCCCGGAAATAAAAAACATCTTTTATGACATATTTTTCATAGAAAAAATAAATCATTTGCATTGATAAGGAGTTGCGATTGTTACCGATAGCTATTAGCAATTAGGAATAATTGTGGTACCAACATTAACCCAAGTATCAAACCCCGTGCCTGCTTTCAGTCGATAGCGTAAAGTTAGTGGACGTAGGAAGCTACAATTGTTGACAGAGATTGCCTTTATAATGTAGATTAAAGCACAGAATAAATACATAATAATAAAGTTACTAAGGCTGGATTTTTCGAAATTCGCACGGGAGCAAAACCGCGGCTATTCGCTAGTATTGTAAAGTTTTGCGCTACTAGGAGAGCATGAAACATCTGTGCGGTTGTATAACTTTGTTTGTAAAAGATGTATTGGTTACTCGTTAAGCATATCCGTTACAAGTCATTACGCAGTAAAACAATACTATTACCAAACTATATTGCACACCGATACCTACCGGGGCACGCTCTAGAGCGTAGGCGTTATTGTTACCAACTATGATTACTTCCTAGCCGAGTGAATGGTGCAAGTCAGGTTGTTTTGCGCAGAAAAAACACCCTGATGACATCTTTGGCGCAGTGGTAAGCGCAGTCTTAACATGCGGAGGCCCGGGTTCGATTCCCGAACTCAATTTGGGAATTTATAATTTCTGAATTTTCCCTGCTCTGGCCTGGTGGGTGGCTTCAGCCGTGGCTAGTAACCACCATACAGGCAAAGATGTTCCGCCAAGCGATTTAGCGTTCCGGTAAGATGGCGTTTAGAAACCGATTAGGGGTATGGGTTTTAATATAACTGCAATGCCCCTAACAGGTTAGCCCGCTACCATCTTAGACCGCATCATCACTTACCATCAGGTGAGATCGCAGTCAAGGACTAACTTGTAGTACCTAGATAAAAAAAAGTGGGAAGTCCCGATTTCGATGAGGTACCGGCAGGGACTGTTTACTGACTGCAGGGAAATTTTCATTAATAATATTAATGAAAATTTAATAATATTATCTGGTCTGGTGGAGGCTCCATCTATTGGATAGCTACTACCCTACCGGCAAAAACGTACCGCTAAGCGATTTAGCATTCCGGTACGATGCAACTTAGAAACCGATTAAGGGTATACGGTCTTAATATAACTGCCAGAACCCTACTCCACTTTAACATCACTTAACTTTCAATGCTTCTACCTAGTACAGGTAAATTAATTTTGAATGATAGCCTTCCAGAACTCATAGAAGTCTGAAAAATCCAACACTAAGGACGTAGTCTACCACGCTGGCCAAGGGTGGCAGACTTCACACACCTTTGAGACAATTATGGGTAGCTAGATGATGCCCGCGACTTCTTCCGCGTGGATTAAGTTTTTTTGATTCCCGCGGGAACTCCTTAATTTTCCGAGATAAAAAGGAGCCTGTGTCCTTCCCCGGCATACAACCTATCCCTGTACCAAATTTCATCAAAATCGGTTGAACCGATGGGCCGTGAAAGCGTAGCAGACAGACAGACCGACACACTTTCGCATTTATAATATTAGTATGGATTCTCCACGTGCGAGTAGACAACAAAATCGAATAAGGCAATGTTTCAAACAATTATTCTAGACTTAGTGCTTCTGCCGCATTGTTCCCGTGGGTGGAACAGGAAGCGTCTAACACCCACGGCCTTTCATTGCGTCGTTATATTCATAACCTACAACCGTTGCCATTAGTTAAGAGACTTGTCTGGGAGAATTACCTCTTTAGAGGCTCCGTGAGCAATTTATAGCTCTCTATGTTGCAGTATGTCGTTTATAGCCAGATGTTGCTCCTGGACCGCTGAAGACATGAAGACTTAACATTATATTTCTATCTTAAATACATAAAAGGAAAAGGTGAATAACTGATGTATCAACTTATAGCTAAAACCACTCGACGAATCGGGCTGAAATTAGCTATTAAGACGTACTCGTAGATGATTTGCAAAAAAAAAATTTTGCAAATTGAATCCCAAAGGGGTAAAATAGGAGTTTGAAATTTGTGTAATCCACGCTAATGAAGTCGCGGGCAAAAACTAGTTATCAATGGGTACTAAACTAGTTATCTGGGTGGGTACACCCAGAAAAATAAACCGATCTGAATACTTACTGATTGCACTACCGAAGCCACACATTACGGTCCAGTAAACATAGCATGAAGCAAACAAAATTCCAAATGATCTTTAAACGAATGATGGAGTGGAACACCTTCTTAAGTAAAGTATAATGTATAGTCCGCAGAGCTACGGGTGTGTTCAGCCCTAGGACATTTTTCACCGCGCTGAGAGTAAATTATAGGCGTTCGTCGTATGAAGCGAAATGAGCCGATGATATACATCTACTTTTACACGTTCCGAGCGTTCTTGTATTGCTGCCCCAAGTTATAGACTTAAGGACTTATTCTAATCGATTAAAAAAAACGCGCCGAATTGAGAACCTTCCCCCTTTTTTGGAAGTCGGTTAAAAAGTTTGCTTATTTGACTTACCCATACTAAGGTTTCGCAAATGCAAAAGTGTGTCTATTTCTGCTCATCCGCTATACTGATCATTATGAAAATTAGCTTTTTTAGAGAAAGCTTTTACGGACTTTATTTTTGAAATGAAAACTTCTTTAGGCGCGTGGAGCACTTTTTGGTAATTTATATTGAAATTTAAAACTTCTGTAGGTGCGTTGTTGGTGGAACGTAAAATCTCACTTTTTTTTATTGAGAATGGGACATTTGGACAGACCGAGAATTGGTAACAGTGAGGCGTTTTCTAATTAGACGTTTTGTGCCGAAACCTCTCTAAGTATATTTAGAATCCGCTGAGTCTTACTCCTTGAGACGAAACATTTCTGAGTGAAGACCAGTAGCCGACTACTTTCTCCGCCCGCGTCTGGAACACGAATTTCGACTAATAGTATGAATTATTGCACCAACTATCCCCCGCCATTTTGTAACAAAGCAAATTTCCACGCTACTGTGTGGGTTTCTAGTTTATTATTGACAGGAATCGAAATTATTTCCTCCTGCTTTCTAAACTAAATGCTTTCTCGATGCCAAAGTTTTGTTACTTTTAATTAATCATCATTTCCTAATGTAATTTGGATGACAATTACAAATTACTAGAGACAAGTTGTGTATTGATTCTTTTTCATGATGACTTTGACATACTTTTGTTTATGAGGCCTGTGACGATATCTCAAATATTCATGCCTTCAAAGTATAACTATTACTATAGTTAAAGCTAGTCGAGCAAACGACGTCAAAAAAAACGACATTGTTCAATATTCATTACTTTAATATTAGGTCCTCTTCTTTTGAATCGTGCCGACTACCGGAAGTCCGGAACCTCAAGTTTCTCAGCTGTAGGTACCTATTACCTACGGATCGGGTTATTGCCAAGTTAGCTACACTAAAGTAGATAATTTTGACGTGTTTTCTAAATTGAGCCTAATTGCTTTTCATATTTTGAAGTCTGTTTAAAGTAATTTCAAAATTGGCTAATCGGTTTCGACGTTTATCTGGCGTGCGGGCATTAATACTAAAAGTATCATTATGGCGTCTCGAGCGTTTATGCAAATTGATGTCTTAATTTAATTGCTTGAAACTGTTAGATAATAATATTATAATTATGGACTTGGGGCCGATAACGAGCGTATTGTGTCTGCAAATTGTGCAATTATGACAAACGTTAGCGAAATTTATGCTAAGGAAAGTGAGTGTGTTAACAACAATGTGGTTAAACATACCTCTCGATTTGAGCCACCACTACAAATACTAGAAGAAAGAATAAGAAGTAAGTTCAATTAGAAGGATGCAAGATGCAAGCCGTGAGCAATAAACACAACACCGCGACTCGATACGAGGCGACTCGACGCGACAGTATCAATCAGTAGCTGACCCTTCGCGTCGCGTACACAAGTTTGTCATTTTCTATGGCTGCGTATCGCGTCGCGTCTATCCTGTCGCTCACCTAGGACAACGGGTTATGTATGTTGAATCTTTTACAGTACTGCGCATTCCCGGGCGGTTTTCAGCTATTAAGACTTCGTTCCTATTCTCGCGATCGCCAACAAATTGGCGGCTTTTCTGAAGGTTCCAATAAATTTTTCATGCACTCGTTAATTTGACCACCTATCTGATCTACCGTTTAGTTGTTACGATGATAAATTAATCAATGTTCTGTTAGATTTTGTTATATTTCAACATAACAACAGAAAACATAATATTTCAACTTGAAGAGCTGGACTCTATAAAATTCAAAAGTAAATAACCTAAAACGTTAATGACCTGCTAAAGTAACAGAATTGTTGGTGCGGATCACTTCCGATGAAGTAAACAAAGTTTTCCTCTTACCTTCTCAAAAGGAAAAAGATCCGTTAAAGAACTTTTATGTTTATTTAAAGATTCCTAAAGTCCCGCACAGCCTTTCCGGACCTCGTATTTTATTTCGGTATTTTCCTCCCAGCGCGCGGCTACCATAAAAACGTATGGACTACCCTTTATGGTGGTACCATTGATCAAGTTTGTGGTTTTTACACTTGTATAATATCAAAAGAGTAGCTGGATTGTGTTTGTTTCTTGAAATTTATTTCTTCGTGAGTCTATCGAAGTAGCCAAGTGGTCAGAGCACAAAGATCCATTAAAAAATCTAAAGAATTTAGATTCTTTAATGGATCGAACCGTACCCTAGAGGTCTAACGGACCTCTAAGGTACGGTTCAATGTTAGTAGTTAAAAACTTTGGTGGTACTACTTATTCAACGAGATATCACTCAAGGGGGTAAAGTTTAAATTTTTGTTTTCTGTTCGCTTTTTATGGTCAGTCATTAAAATATGCCTCTGTGCAGCTGTACTTAGCTAACGGCCACCAGGGAGAGCTGCAGTTCATGGTGGGTCTAATTTTTTTAGTTGATGTATTTGTTACTTTGTTATCTACTTGGTAAACAGCTGTTAAACTCGGTACGGGTTTCAGCTGTTAAAACGCATGAAAACCCGCGGTCGCATGCCAGTATTACTCGAAACTCGCCGAGCGGACGCAATTTGCATCGCCGATTGTTTCGGGCTATCCATAATTTCATCGTAAAGCCGAATTTCCTTTTTTTGAAATTCCACGCCCTTTATGTTTTTATTTGTGCATACCTTTCGAACACTGCGTACTGGAATGAGAAGACATTGGAATTCCAATGCGATTAATACAGCTTAATTGTTCTATTGTTTTAAAGTTGTGGGGGTTTTTATGTACCTGCTTGTTGGATTCGCACAGCTTAATATCTTAAGGAAGCTTTAATTTTCTTTTTGAAATTTTGTGCTTAGTTGGTCATCTTCTTTTATATAATCTTTATACTCTCTACAACCGGTTTCTAGAGTTCTACGGATTTTAATGTGTTAACATTATAATATTATGAGCCTACCTCGTGAACAGTTTTAAATGACGATGAGCAAACGAGCATTGAAATTCATCAGGAAGTTCAAAGTTATTTATAAACGACTAGACTAGGTGGTACCCCCGAAATCGTCTACGTAGCTTTTAAAATCCCGCGGGATCTTTTTAATTTTCCATGATAAAAAAAAATGTTTATTCCTATATTACCTACTCCAGACATTTAACTGTATCTTTGCTAATAACAAGTCCATCGAAAAGAAACCCAACGAACCACACTTTCTCATTTTTTATTAGCAGGATACTGAACGTTAATCACTTGAGTCTTGATGCCTAATTAAAATAAACTTCCATATTTTATTTATTACATTTCATCCGTGAAGACCTCATCCAGCAACTTCTCCTCTCATTTTCTTATGAAATTCTCAAATTTTCTCATTAAATATCAGTAGTGTATTAGGTGGATATTAAACGTTATTCTCTTGAGTCTTTGTTGCCTCATCAAAATAAATTACTTCCATATTTTATTTACTACGCTTCGAGAATTCATCCCACAATTTTTCCTCTTTCTCAAGAAATTCTTTGAATAAATGAGTCGTACTTTCGTACATTAAAACTCAATAAAGCCTTCGGCCTTCCTCAACTCTCCAGTCTCTGATTCAAGACGTATGATCTTCATAAATTTCAATGGATCGTTTGTTAATCGTACTTAAGAACTCTCGTGCCAATTCTGCGCCATTCATGTATGTTAGGCCCGGAGTTCACTGAGTAATGACTGAGTACTTTTCTGCACTGATTGCTGTTTCTACACAAACCTAATTAAAATTAAATTTCACATAATATTTTTGACAATTTCAATTATAATCTACATACTTACTTAAAGTCCCACAAACTTATCTGGCTGTACTTATTTTTGTTTTAATTATGGTAAATCTACTCTTTCAGAATAATACTTTTAAAAAAAGACCATTATTTGGAGATATAATCGAAAAAATCGTAGCCAGTCGTGTTTCTATCACAAAATAAATTTAGATAGAAAGACCCAAAGCTCTAATTGAAATATCAATGTTTTCCAATAAAAAGCATAAAAAATAGTAAAAAAAAAACATGGTAGCCGGTAGAATGGTTGCCGAAGCCTAGACTAGTCCTGAGTCAATTTGGAAATTTTAAATTCCCTTACCTCTGCCAGGAATCATTCACGGAAGTACCGAATCCTCCCACTGTTCACCCCTGTCCATATAAACTATTTTTATGGACAGGACAGATTATGTCTTCATGTGGTCCGAGCCTTAAACTGCGCAAGTTTATTTTCGCAATAACACTTACCGGCAATAAAAAAGGGGCTGACAATTCATCAACCGATAGTTTATAGGTATACGTGCCCTATCGCAATTTAAGTACTTACGGGGCAAGTATTCAGTCTTCGTCACTTTAGCCTTACTGGCAATTTACTTGGGAAACATATAAGAAACTGGTCAAATGCGTTTCAGAACATGCATACGGGTTCCGTAGTTTTGCTAGTTGCTAATTTTAATAGTTGCGTTACAATTTGACGCTCGTTTTGTCCTAGAACTGCCTAACGATCTTTATAGTAATTTTAAAATACTTATAAGGCGAACTCAAACTCAAGTGTATTTCATAAAGAACATACAGGTGTCCTTATGATACGGTTTTTTTGAATCAAACCGCTTCGAAAAGCAGATTCTACTCATAAAAGCCGTCAAGAAACTCAGTAGTTGCTTGTTTGCTGTTGCGAGGAGATAAGCTTCGGCTCTCGCTAGACGCTAATCATGTTGAAGAGGTAACTATTACCGACAAAATGACTTAATTGAAATTTAAATATTCCGCTCAACATGTTTCTTAGATAAGTATAACAGCTGTACTTAATTTTATCAACTCTTACAGTTGAGTTTTGAAAGGCCTGTGAATTGTGATTTGTGATACACAGATGAACGGACAGCGAGACTGGGCCAAAGTAAAAGGTTTCCTCGTTTCGATACTGAACCCTAAAAATTATAACGCTGTGACCGGTTACTCTGTTGCTATTTATTGGCATGAATCACTCCATTGTACGTGAGATACAAGTGGCTTCAGATTTAAAGTGTTACATTATACTTACAATAATACCTACATAGTAAACTTTTCCTTGTTTATTATGCTTTTGAGGAGATCCCAATTCAAACAAACAAGGTATTCGTTCTACGTAACCTTATTTTTAACGTATTGAGCTATTTTAGTATTGTTAGTTATTATGAACTAGCTGATACTGATGATGTGGGTTAGGTTTTTTTGATTCCCACGGGAAGTCCTTAATTTTCCGGGATAAAGAGTAACCTATGTTACACCCCAGATCCTCAACTATACCCATGCCAAAAAACACGTCGATCTGTTGCTCCGTTGCGGCGTGATTGAAAGACAAACCAACAAACAAATATACTTTCGCATTTGTAATACTAGTATGATGATAGTTATCTAAAATTCAGACTCAAACTCTATGATATTTTTGTTTTGTGTAGGCTTGTGTATTTTGTGATTCTTCTAGTTTTGACTACCATTTCGGATTTTATTCAAATCCAAGCAATAATATGCTTTTCTCGAAATCGATAACAACATGAGAAAATGAAACTCGGGCCGTAGATTGTTACCTGTACCCATGTCTTAAAAACTGTAATGATTATTCCGAACAAATTACCAACTGATTGCAATGACGGAAGTCACTCTTTACATGGATGAAATTATATTTAAATCAATCAGAAAAAATGAAGCGTATGTATATGTATTTATATGTTTATGACAGTTGTTAACGAGCATTCGTTAACGATTGTTTACTTAAAAAAATCTTATCGGTTAAACATTTTCAGAGAATATTTTGTTTTTGTGTGAAAATAAACCGCTTATTCCCAATTACTTTTCTTTTGTATTGGTACAAAATTTCAATGTTGATTCTCTCCAGTTCCACGATATGTTTAGATGGAGCGCTGTTTAAATATGGTAGTGTTTTCTGTGAAGATCTCATGTTTAGAACGTTAATTCTTACTTTATGGAAAGCAATGATGTAGAACTTTAGTACCTAATGGCAAGCAAGCTATAACGCGGGGCTCTGGGACAGCCCCGGAAGAAATTGTAACTACGTGAGTCGTGACTCGTGACAGGAAAGCGTTAGTCTCTGTCGCTCTTCTTTTAGTTTACTGAAGGATTAATTCTACTCTGTCTCCTTCCATCTATACATAAAATCTATTACTTAAGAGTGAGATAGAGTTTAGTTATAGTTAGAGGAAATCTTTGTTAGTGTTAAACTCGTTTCACATTCTAAGAGGAGCCGCGGTGGTTCAGTCGGATAGGAGCCGGGAACAAGATGTTCCCGGCTTCCAGGTTCAAGATACACCCATGAATTTACAAATAGTCAAAGAGTTAAAGAACGTTTATTCAATTTAGGATAATACTACACTTATTGACGTTCGGTTATTTATAACATATACGAGTAACAATATAATGGTGATAATCAGTACGACATCTTAAACTAAAGCTACGAGGGTTCCAAACGCGCCCTGGTCTGAGAAGAGTCCACAACAAACTCAGCCGGGTTTTTTTTTCATTATCACCTTTTCACAATCATCTTAGCTAAGGAATTATCAGGGCCATTAGAGAAAATCATTGCCAAGCTTCCTTGTCATTTAAATAATCCTTTACATGGTAATAAGATTTTTTAATGAGTTTACGTTTTACATTAACTTTGAACTTATTCAGAGACATCTTCAACATGTCTTCTGGGAGCTTATTGTAGAAGCGGACACTGTTTCCAACAAATGAATTGCTAGTTCACAGACTCTACCTGGGCGTTACCTGACCTATTTCCGCCCTGCTTGCTCTTTATTGCAGCCTTGACCGGCTATTGCGACCTTTAGCTTGATAGGTGCAGGAAAGTAAAGGTTCTAGGCTTGTCAATTGGTATAATAACTTGATATATTAGCTTTCCACCAATTTAATATAGGCTGTAAAGGTACTTAGTGACGTCAATTTTTAATAATCTCGAGACTTCATAAGATTTATTTTTCTACCCGGACTACTTACATCAAAAAAGATAAAATATCCATGTGTCCGCCAGCATGTCCGTCTGTCCGTCCGTTCGTCTACAAACTGTACCTATAAAATTCAAATTCAAAAATTCAAAATTCAAAATGATTTTTATTCAAATAAACTTTTACAAGTACTTTTGAATCGTCAAGTGAATCTACCACTGGTTCGGAATGCCATTCCTACCGAGAAGAACCAGCAAGAAACTCGGAGGTTGCTCTTTTGAAAAAAATAATAATTTACAATTTCATTAATTTGTAAAATACATAAGTAACAGCTGTCCTTAGCATTGCTGGAGCGAGTCAAATCCATGCTCCTTTGTCATTTACGTAATCTTCAACAGTATAATAAGCCTTTTTCAGGAGCATAATTTTAATGGACTTCTTAAACTTGTGTAAAGGCAAGTTTAAGATAGGTTGTGGAATTTTGTTCTAAAATAGAATGCTCATTCCCACAAACGACCTTCGTACCTTCTTGAGGCGGAGCGATGGAGTCACGAGCTTATGGCGGCCTCTAGTTTGCCTATCATGCAGATCGCATAAATATATATAGAGATATAAGAGGAAAAGGTGATTTACTGATCTATAAGCGCACAGCTCAAACCACTTGCTAGGGATAAGTAGCGCTTATTGCTTAGGCATTCGCTAAGAAAGGATTTTTTTAATTCAACCCCTGAGGGATAAAATAGTATTTTAAAGAATTCAATCCCTAAGTGGGTAGAATAGAATTGTTAAAATTTACCACTCAAAATCGAACTTTACATGATGGAAACCGCAGACAAAAGTTAGTTTCTTACATTAGAAAACATGCAAACTAAAAAAGTTTAAATTCAGAAATCAGGAAACATGCGAATACGACAAAGAAGACGAAGGTAAAATAAAAGGCTATTGTCCTTGCTCAAGGACAATAGTCTACACTCTACGCTTAGTTTCCATTCACCTAAACCTTGAACGCGAAATTCGATTTTTATTACCACACGCGATGTCCTATTGACAAAGCTTTAACAAGCTTTTAATAAAATATTCATATAAAAATTATGGATTTAATAGGACCTTAACCTTACTCGGATCGTGTCCTTCATGTATTGTTATGACAATAGACGTATCCTTCACCTAAACCTTGACCGTGAGAATAAGTTTCCGCTAGCACATGCAACACGCGAAGCTATATCGATTATTCAGTAGTCAGTCCTAGACAAATCCCGCGTAGATTTAGTTTTTTGAAAAAACGCGTGGGAACTCTGATTTCCCGGGATAAAAAGTAGCATATGTCTTTCCCCGGGAATCCCGGGAAACTTACGACATAGGAATAAGCATTGGTACACAGATCCTGGCCCGGGATGCAACCTATCTCTGTACCAAATTTCGTCGAAATTGGCAAAACAGATAGGTCGTTAAAATATAGAAGACTCACAGATAAACTTTTGTGTTTATAATATTAGTATACATTATCTGTGGCTTTAGCGATGAAATAAAATAAGAATTATGACTTCAATGAATTTTCTTCAGTAAAATTGATCTTGTATTGTGTCGGCGAAGGATACCGAAAGGCCTTGACCGCGACATTCATTAAAGGTTGGCCTTAGAAATATTATCCCCTGCTTGGCTTTTAAAATTGCTTCTATAAATCGTACCTTTTATTCTTTTAGTTATTTACTTTCTAAAAAATTATGGTTTGAAAGCTCAAGGATAATAGAGGAATACTCCAAAAAGATAAAATCATTCGAAATATTTTCCTTGAGTTTTATTGAATTTTTAAATAGTTTTTCCTTAAGTTTTCTTGTGTTTTTAATGAGTGTTATATTCTAAACTTGTTTTCTTTTTTTTTCAGGTATGAGCAACATATGTGATTCACTATTTGAAAACAAGCAATTGTAAGTGCAAATTATAAAACTGGATGCTTATGAGTGAGTAATCATGTCTAATTTTGTTAAAACAACATGAAATATATAGGGCAAATCAAGTTATGAGTATAATTTTACAATCGTCACTGTACGCCTCCGTCTAAAGGCCTTGCACTGGGTCGACCCTAGTACGGTTGCTAACAAAAAGTATTTTTTCATAAACATACTTTTTTTGTGATACATGAACGAACTTACCGCGAAGAAGTCAATGAAATAAGGTTAAGGACATTTTACTCTTACGTAATTAACGTATGAGTAAAAATTAGACAATAACAAGTAAGGGAAGGAAGCATGAGGAACCAAATAAAAATAACTTTTATTCTATCTCATTCTCTAGCAAGCTAAATCCTAAATTTATGAATATGTTTGTCTCTTTTTCGTTTCTTTTCATCGAATTTTCAAATAACACCGATTCTAAAGAAGTTTCGCTTTGAATAAATTAAAAAAAACTTGGTTAAAACTAATTTGAAAAATGCGCTAAGCTATTGCGTTCACCGCATGCTGCTAATGAAACCATTTCACAGTTTCAGAATACAATGATTGCCGCGATGTGACCTCCACAACCCATTACGTGTTGTCTAGCAATATGTGGGGATTATTCAATCATTTCCAGACGTTGCATGTTTACTAGCAGATTGCTATGATCCAGTAGGTTGATACTGATGTGCTGATATTGTGTAAAGTAGATCGCACACTGTTGCAAGAATAATGCTAAACACTAGGGGACGTTTTGGATGAAATGGCGACAGGTCTCAGGTGTTATATGCGACCCACGAATGCCCCTTAAACTAAAAGGGAAAATATATAAGACAGTCGTAAGACCTGTAGCATTATATGGTTCAGAATGTTGGGCGGTGAAAGGGACGGATGAAAGAAAAGTACATGCGACCGAAATGCGAATGTTGAGATGGATGTGTGGTGTGACTAGAATGGATAAGATTAGGAATGAATATATAAGGGGAAGTCTGAAAGTAGCGCCAGTGACAGAAAAGATGAGGAGTAATAGGTTAGCATGGTATGGGCATGTAATGCGGAGGGAAGAAAGGCATATTACGAGAAGAATGATAGATATGCATGTGGAAGGAAAAAAGAGTAGAGGGAGACCAAAGAAAAGATGGATGGATTGTGTGAAAGAGGATATGAGTATAAAAGGGGTGAATGAGAGGTTGACGGATAACAGAAGAGAATGGAAGGAGAAAACATGTTGTGCCGACCCCACATAGCGTGGGAAAAGGAGAAGAAGAAGAAGACTAGGGGACGTTTTGTGTGTTCTATTTGTAGATAAATATTATGAGATCCCTGCTCTGTGATCATACCTTAGGACAGAAAGTTAGGTAATGTAAACCATTTCCATCTGACCCCTGATAGGTACTTGCCCACCACCGATACCTAATAGCATAATATGCATCTGTGATGACAAACAAAATCCTTAAAAGCCTAAAAGGGCTATGATTAGTCCCGTGGTATTACAGACGATCAGGGTCAGATGGTAATTTAATATTATTATTGATAAAAAAGTATGTCAGAGAAGACTTTACAGTCGCCCAATTCACCTCCCCTGGCTACTAAAATACATATTACAACTACACTTAAAACTTAAACATAACTAGCTAGATAATTAACTAAATGCGTAGCGCGGCTTTTGAGGCAATGTGCGCTAGTCATTATTGAGAAAATTGATTGATTGGAATCATATCTCAGTCACGGCGTGATCATTGTGCAAATTATTGTAATCAATAGTGTGTTAATAGATTGATTTATTTGTGGTCTCAAAAGATAAGACGTTATATAATAAAAATAAACGAGTTTTTGGTTTAAGAGACTGCAACAATCACAGTATGGGGTCTAACGTGAAATAGAGTCGGTTAGAAATAAAGTTTGGTTGGTCATAATATTACATATTTTCCGGATTTTTTAATCATTTTATTGACTCTGAAACGGAGAGTGTTTTGAGGAGTTGTTTTATCTACATTCCCCGTTTTCTGATCTTAATTTACGTCGTAAATACATCCCCGCCTCGATGCCTGGTTTTTCGGGGTTATTCGTATCTGCAAATTCTGGAGCAGGATGTGTTCCCTCAAAACTTTAATATTAATATGTGCGTTTTCAAGGGGTGCATTAAACATACTTAAAAGGCGTCAAAACGGAAAAAAATTTCTTCAGAGCCAACCTAGAACGGTCTCCAATGGCCATGTCGGAAAAACATTAACATTATTAAAAAAATAGAATGATCAGCGTAACGTTTGTTAAGAGCAGCGTAGTCTTACATAATGTAAAGAAGCTTTGCAACTATTTATCACCGTCGAGTTGAGTCTTAGCCCCACGCTTTTCTCACGGGAGGTACTCTCAGATACGTAGATCATGTGTCCTGACCGGGTCAGATCCAAAACAATGCTTTCACCGGTTCATGTTAACATTACCGCTAATTAATGAGCGTGCAGGCCAGGGACCGGGGTATGTCATCCGTGTTCCTATCAAACGACTTGAAGTTCGCTTGCGTATTTGTATCTGAGAACATAAGTTCACCAAAGCTGGTTTCTTGACTTTGTCAGAAAAACTGTCATTGTTTCGAAATGTAAATTATATCAGTCGCTAAAAAAACTTATTTCTCTTGTTAGTAAGTAAATTTTAAACGAAATCCCCAGCCATACGGATGCAGATGAAAGCTGCATTATTTTCGAAACATAAAATAGTAGAATTAAACTCTGTAAATCAATTGCTTAGCATTAGAATAAAAGTCTGAGAAAATCTATACCGATAATCGAAATTTTGTTGGCAATAATAATTATGAGATATCTTAACTTGATCAATGCTGGCTTTAGTATATACATATATAGTTAACTAGCTGATACCCGTATAAAAAGTAGCCTATGTGTTCTTCTTCTTCTTCTTCGTGTCCTGGGATAATTTTCCGCACTTGGACGTAGGCATCCGCTGTGCGTGAAACCGCTGGTGCGACTCCCCTCTGGATCACTCCAGCCAGCCGAGCTCACTCCAGAATCCAAGCAGGCCACCCAGGTCGGCAAAGACTTCCGGTAGTGTTGCTAGGGAGCCAATGTAGGCTTCTCGTTGGGTAGAAACACCGCTGCACTCGAGCAACACGTGTTTCGGTGTCTCGTCGCTCTCTATGCAGGCTCTGCATAGTGGGCTGTCGGTGATACCTAGAATAGATAGGTGTGTGTTATTCCATACTATAATCTATCTCTGTGCCAAAATTCATCCAGATCCGTTCAGCCGTTCCGGCGTGATTGACAAACAAACATCCGTCCATCCATCAAACTTTCGCATTTATAATATTGGTATTAGTATAGAAGTATCTATCATAGAACATAAAATTGGATGCAAATTCTTAATGTTTTGCGAATTGCATTTTCCGTAAAGTATTTATATTCATAGTTAGTCGTTTTCTCCTATTAGCCGCAGGTAAGTAGTCGAGTTAATACCAATTGTGTACTTAATAACCCTGATAATACTTATTTTATTAATAAATTCACTAGTTTTACTACCAATTTCACCTTTGCTACTACTTTATTATTTCCTTCATGGGTTCCTTAGTATTCTGAATAGTATAAACGAAAACATAAAACGTTTGCAACATGCCCACTTATTGGTTATGGTTTCCCTAACTCGGTAATTTATCACTGATTAAGGCATGTACACATATTGCGAGATTGCAACGTTTCCAATACGGCTCCTTTTAATGCCATAATGTTCCTTCCAATCAAGTTTCGGCCCAGCAGCGTCTAGAGGATTAAACTAGAAGAATCTGATGAAACATCGACACAGTTGAAGAGAGACCAGGCTCAGGATCAACAGCAAGGCCGTACCTTGAGCTTGCGCTGCCGCTCCACCGATACACAACAGACGACAGGAGAGAAGGTGATGACATGGTCATCTTCTCCCACCATAGTATAGGGTCATATATGATCATAACTCATAATATTATATACCGGCATAACGTCAGGACGTCTCCGTTGCATCCAATATTTGGGACCCAGACGCCTTTGACGCGACTGTGCCGCTGTGGGTATTCTGGAGTCCTGCTTATATGCTGCCATATACCTGTTTTGGGTGGGATGCGTCATGCGTAATTGCATTATGGCACCGGGGGGACGGCATGCCAAGTCTAGTTTGGGTTCAAGCCTTTATGTTGATAGGTAATAAAATAATAACGACTTTCCCTACTTAGCCTTTATAGATACAGTCTGAAACCTGAGAGTTTCCTTATCTTGTTTATTATTTTTACGTATGACCCATTCCTTTGATGGAAGGCATAATGGTACCTTTTTTTTTTTTTTTTTTTTTTTTACGTTGGGAAATGCGTTTAGGCATCCCGCCCATGAAAAGGGGCGGGTATGTGGGACTCATTGGCACTTGCCAAAATACCCACTAAAACCCAACGGATCCGGCCGCGCTTAAGTGGGAGGCCACAGGTTCACCAGTGGCATTTCTACTGTGGCCCTCCAAGCGTCTATCCTCCTTTGACCCATCCTTTCATTTACGGCGCGGGAGGGAGCAGGCGCGCATATTGGCGCCTTCGTCGCTGAGCTCGTCTCCTGCGGAGTGGGTGAGCATTTGGGTCTTGCTCTCTGTCACGCTCCGCTGCCTCTTTTAGTGCCATGACGCTTTCGCAGAAGGCCACCACTTCATTCCAACAACTCTCGCTGCCGAGCATGGCGTTAACCACTCTCGACAACGAGAGGTCCGACCCCAGGAAGTGTATCAATGTGTGCCGCTGTGGTCCCCACGCTGCGCACTCTACCCATGTGTGGAATGCCGTATCTTCAGTCGCCCCACACTCATGGCAGGCTGGCGTCTGTTCCCGTCTCGCAATCTGATGGAGATACTTACCGAAGCAACCATGTCCGGTAAGCATCTGCGTCAGATGGTACGTCAGCTTCCCGTGCCGTCGCTTGACCCATCTTTCCAGGTTAGGCCGGATCGCCTCCACCGTCCAGGTGCCAGCAGTGGGAGACTGTAGGTCCACATCCCACCTGTCAATCACTGCCGCGTTAGCCAGGGCCCTGATCCGCTCTGACTCCTCTGCTCCCAGTCGCTCCCCTCGTGACCTAGCATCCGTCCTATACTGGTACACTTCGGCAAGCACCTCAGCCTGAAGCTCCCACGGAGGATCTCCCGCCAGGGCTGTGGCAGCTGTCCATGACACTGTACTATACCCTCGGATCGCACGGACCGCAATGATTCTTTGCGGTCTCCGAAGTAGGGTCTTATTTTGTGCCGTTAAGCCATGTACCCATATGGGCGCCCCATACAGTGCCATACTCCGCACTATTCCGACGTACAGTCGCCGGCAGACTGAATCCGGCCCACTGACATTTGGTAAGAGCCTACCGAGAGCAGCGGCGGCATTTACCAGTTTTGGTGCCAGTCGTTGGAAGTGAGCACCAAAGTTCCACCGACCGTCCAGCATAAGGCCCAGGTATTTTATATAGGGCTTTATTTCTATCGTTGTGCCCCGTATGGTGATATGTGCACCTCGAGGTGGTCCCCTGCGTGGGCCATGGAACAAGAGAGCCTCTGTTTTAGAAACAGAGACTCTCAAGCCCAACCTCCCGATCCTGTCCACCACCAGCGATGCAGCGGCAGTGGCTAGACGTGCCGCTTCCTCAAATGTCTTCTCGCGAGCCGTTACGAGGGTGTCGTCTGCATAACAGAGCACTCTCGTCCCAGTGAGCATCGGGCACCGCAACAGCCAATCAAACCCGATGTTCCACAAGACTGGCCCTAGGACCGACCCCTGCGGCACCCCTCTGCAGACACGACGCCGGAACATTTGTCCGTCCCTCTCCCACATGACCTCCCTACCCTGGAGATATGCCTCCAACAGCCTCCTGAGATATAAAGGCACTTCGTGATATCGAAGCGCCTCAAGCAAAGTCTCGAACGGCACACTATTGAAGGCATTCTCGACGTCCAGCGAGACAGCGAGAACCACATCCCCTTCGTCCACAGCCTCCGTGGTCAGTCTCTTTAATGCGCTCAAGGCGTCCAAGGTTGAGCGCCTCGCCCTGAAGCCAAACTGTGCATCAGAGAGGTCCCTACCCCCTGCTTCAAGATGTTCAGTGAGCCGGGCAGCAAGAATCTTTTCAAAAACTTTACCCAACTCACTTATCAAGACTATTGGTCTATAAGCATTTAGGGAATCCGGCAAGCGGCCATCTTTATGCAGGAGGCACAGCCTTCCATCTTTCCAGATTTTTGGAAAGTGTCCCACGAGTAGGCACTTGTCGAAAAGTTCCCGGATAACTCCTCTAAGGCACTTCAGGGCGATGTACAGCACTTTCCCCGGAATACCGTCAGGTCCAGGCGCCGTTTTCCTGCCCCGTAGGCGGTCAAGGGCGAGGTCCATTTCCTCCTCCGTAACAGGGGGGACGTTAATTGCGCCCTGATCCATTGGCACGGAGGACATCGTCGGTGGTGTGTGTCTCTCGGAGTCCGGGAACAGTTCCCCCACTAGTTGCAGCAAGAAATTCGGCTGCAAGGTCTCCGCAAGAGGGGCACCCCGGGTACGCAGTTTGTTCCTCGCCATGCGATAGGGCCGCCCCCAGGGGTCCCGATTTAACCCCTGCAAAAGCTCTTCGCGGGCTTTTTCTTTCGCCCGACAGATGGCCGTCCGGAGGGTTTTTTTTGCTAGGCGGTATTCGCATAGTAAACGAGCTTCCCGTTCGGGATTCAGACCGCTCCGCCTGCGGGTCCTGACATACTCCCGGCGAGCTCTGTTGCAGATTGCCCTGAGATCGGCAATTTCAGGTGTCCACCAGTACACGTGACGACGCGGAGGCCTCCTTCGTGCGCGCGGCATAGACGCGTCACAGATTTCCGTAAGGGAGTCACGCATACGGGCCGCGAGGTTGTCGACGCTGCCATTTCCGATGTGTCCAGAAGAGGACCAACGCTGGACTATAGCGGCTTCTTTAGCTAGTTCTTTGTCAAGTTGGGTAAGACACCAGCGCGGAAACCGGCTTGGTCCCCCGAGAGATCCGGTTTGCCCTTGAGAGGTGGAGATCTCAAACCGGATATAATTGTGATCCGAAAGAGTCTCCACTCCCTCTTCTACCCTCCACTCGACGACTCTGTTGGCGACTGCCGGAGTTGCAAAAGAGAGATCCACTACTGACCCCCCCTGCTGACGCACACAAGTTTGCACCGTTCCTCTGTTAAGAAGGGACAGACCAGCTAGTACAGCCCATTCCTGTAATGTCCTTCCCCTCGCATCAGTGGCACGGTTCCCCAACGCCCGGATCTTGGCGTTAAAGTCGCCCAGTACTATGACATACCCAGTTCTCGATTGTCTATTGATCGCTGCCCTAACGGAGTCGAGAAAGATTTCGAACTCCGACAGACTACGATTGGGCGAGAAATATGCCCCCACAATGACGAATTCGCCCCACCTCGCTACCGCAAATCCTGAACCTCTTTCTAAAGCTGAAAGGTCGGGGCCGGCGCCTCTGCCGGTCAGGACCGCCACCGAGCCGTCCAAGTCTCCCACCCAGTGAGATTGGTGTGTGGGAATGTAATAAGGCTCACAAGCCACGGCCAAATCTATGTTCCACTCTGCCATGACCTGAAGCATGAGGTCCTGGGCCCCGGCGCAGTGATTCAGATTCGACTGGAGGAATCTTGTATATTGTGAGTAACTCATGATGACATGTTACCAGATTCGTCCTGTCGACGTCGTCCAGCATTAACCTTCGTAGGGCTAGGATTACAGTTCTTTCCTCCCATAATATGCTCTGAGGGCTGACCCGCGTCGGAGCAAACCGCACAACGCATAGGGCGGGTGCAACCGACTGATTTGTGTCCTTCTTGTCCACATCGAAAGCACAGGCCGTCCCTGGACTCTGTGGCAGGACAGGTCGGCCTCGTGTGTCCAATGCCCAGGCACTTATAACAGCGTAGGGGCCGCTCCTTTAGCACCTGCACTCGAGCAGAGCTCCAACCGACTAAAAGTTTGCCAGCATCTGCTATCAACTTCGCCACCTCGACTGGGCAGTGTACTGCAACCGAGCGCATTCCCCTGAGATCAGACTGGAAATCTCCCACTTTTATGCTTTCCGCGGGACAATTCTTGACGCAACTAATGGCGGCGATCATCTTCTCTTTCGTCACAGAATCGTCAAGGTCCGTGACTCGGAGGGTGGCGGTTTTCGTTGCACGGACCACACTGGCCACCTCATCCAAGACGGTACTCAGTCTGTTAAGGAACGCGTCAACCTGTTCCGGCGTCTGCTCCTTCGGAAGTTCCAGTAGCCTGGCTCCGGTCGCCGTACGACGAATCCTTAAGCCCTCCCGGATGCCGATCTCCTGGAGGTTAATGTTCCTCTCCGCGTGCTCAATAGCCTGCGCGTAAGACGCTCCCTTTTTTTCCGCCTCCGGCTTCAAGGTAATGACCACCGCAGCGGTCTGATGCGGCTTCAGGGTTGCGGCCTGTTTAGTTCTGGGCCTGGCAGTAGGTGGGACCGTCGGAGAGTTGGCAGCGTTACTTGTACCGGGTGCATTCTTCCCCTTTTTTCTCCCCCTCTTAGTCACTGTTGCCCAATCAGTGTCCTCCATAGGCTCGTCTTCATCCGCCACCACAGAGGCCTGCGTCGGGGCTGGGGCCGTTGGGGTTGCGACTGGAGGCGAGGGAACAGCAGTAGGGAGCGGCCCCGATTGCGGTGTTGGGGTCACCCTCCTCTTGTTCGTCGCCAAAGTAGGCCGGTGTATTTTCTCCGGTAGGAGCCGCTCTTCGATACCAGCGAATCTAGCGTCCAGCATGACGCCGACAGACGAAACAATCGAGGCCTTAAGTTCTTCAAGAAAGTTGTCCCCGCCTGGCAAGTTCGCAGGAGCGGTGCCTGCTGCCGCCATACTGGTTTTCATTTCTGAGAACTCACGTCTATGGGCCTTTAGTTCCGACCTAAGTACGCCCACCTCCTTGCGAAGTCGGGCATTATCCAACCTCAGCCGACGGGTTTCCTCGGACTCCGTCCTATCTACAAGGGTGTCTACAAATCCTTGTAGTGCTGAGGCCGACTGCTTCAGGCACTTCACAAAGGTTCCCTTCAGGTTTCCCGACTTGGCAGCAACGTTGATAATCGCCGCCACTCTCCGTCCAGCAGCGGCTCTCATCTCCTCGGCGCTGAGGCTGCTCGGATCCTCAATGGCAGCGTCGGGTCCAAATGCTTCTTCAGTATCAAGCGCTGCATCGGTTGCGTCCCTTTTACTCATTCGCTCTCTGAGGCGCTTATCGAGTGATACCTCGAAGGCTTCGTCCCTGGCAGCTTTGAGGTCTGCCCTTGCCTTACGAATCCCCGTTCCTCGTCCAGCAGGGGTCGAATCCCTCGAATACAGCGATGAAGACGCTCGAGACATCGATGTCTCTCTTGAGCTCGCATCCTGTGACGAGACGACCCGTCGGCTCAATCGGCGAGCATCCCTTGTCGTCGTCTTCGACGAAATACCATCGGCTTGTGACTCCGGCTCTGCTTCCAAAGGACTCCGAGACCTGTGCTCATGCTCAGGACTCTCCTTCCCTCTCTCCTCCCTTTCACCATTTCCTCCCTTTCCTCCCTCCAATATAGATTTAGTTTTTGATTTTTGTTTTGGTTCCATATTTGATCCCACGAGTATGGGGGAAATAAAAAGTCCATCCGAGCAGTGCCCCCTGTACCCGGATAAGCCTACTACATCAGGGGGTCGGCCGGTACCCTGACGTGGTTCGCATTAAGGACTATACACCCAATAGTCACTCATCCCCTCGCGATGCGCCGCCGCTTAGGATTGGGGTGATTTTTTACCGAGGTTTTCTTCCTCACAGTCCAGCCGGTAAAGGCAAGACTGTCCCACCAACACAGGTAATGTTAATACCTGCCCTCGCTTCCTCAACTTCCGCCTAAACAACTCCTCCAGCACCCATCACGGGGTCTCACATCCCAACTCCCTCCCCACAATTCTCCTCACTTGTCCCACCATACTAGTGGGACAAGTGAAGAGACAATCGCCCCCTTCCCCGCCCCAGGGTCCCCCACCCCCAGGTTCCACTCACTAGTCCCGCTCCTCATCCAAGGGACAAGTGAATGGAACCAACCCCCCCCGCCAGGTTATTAGCCATGGCTAACAATATCCCATATAGAGAAATTATTAACCATGTTTACAAGGCATAATGGTACCTAACTTAACATAAATATACAGTAGGATTAGCGATAAACGTTGTTTATGTTACTTTTTACTGCGTTATGGCAGTTAAGAAAATTGTGAAGTATCTTCTACTATTAAACTGGATATTATTATTTCAATTGCCTTTCCTGACTTGACTTTTGAGAGTCAATTTGCAAACTTTTGCTACAGCTGCTAACTTTGGCAAAACCGCTGCAAATACCTTCAGGTATACGGTCTTTGTAATAAAGCACAGAAATAGATATAATCGTTTACACACCAACGCTAACCCATAACCATTCAAGGTTCATGGTACTGGTCCAATTTTTATTTAAAACTGTCTAGTAAAAAAACGAGTATCTCCACCATGATCTTAATTATTAGTCTGATCTTGCATGGAAACTGTGGAAGTAACTCCTAATCTAGGGTTCTCCCTAAATACTACAATATGGTGTTAAAGGGTTTAGGAAATAGATAAACAAATTTTTTTATCATTATTTATTTATTTCATTTAAAGGAATTTGACGACCTTCCTGGCGCAGTGTTTAGCGCTGTTGTCTTAACGTGCTGAGGCCTCGGGATCGATCCCCGGCCGTAGCTGGCCGTAGCTAGTTACCACCCTACCGGCAAAGACGTGCCGCCAAGCGATTTAGCGTACAAACCGATTAGGGGTATGGGTTTAACATAACTGCCATGCCCCTAACAGGTTAACCTGTTACTATCTTAGACTGCATCATTACTTACCATCAGGTGAGATCGCAGTCAAGGGCTAACTTGTAGTGGATAAAAAAAAAGTATTCCATAAGAGCCGGCAATGCATCGGCAGTTGCTTTGATAACACACAAAACCTCAAAGCTTCTTAGTTTTAAATTATTCATGAGCGGCGGTAATCACATAACAATTAACATAACTACCCATTGCTATTTAAATTAAAAACAAAATATTCACCCCGGCGCAGCGAACGTGTTCAAAATACGATACCAAAATGCTATGAAATTTATTTAAGACAAAATTTTGCTAGGCAAATAATTTCTTTGAAGTTGATCTTGAGACGCAGTCACAACATTGTATGATTATACTTACAATTTTCTAGTTATCATTTGAACTCTGTGTATGAATGTCTTCTTGTCCAGTTGTCCGATTATGCGCCGGTGCATTAGTGTGCAGTTGTATTAATTAATGCAGCACAGGGCCGCGCCTACGCAGCCTGTAGAAAGTCCGTGAGATTGCGGTGCTAACTGTGTTTACAGGTCCAATTTGCAAATTGATTACGCTTCTGTTCTTTATAATATTATGATTGTATTACTTATCATTACAATCTAAGCTATATTATCTATTTTTTGGAGTTTACTCCTTAAGAATCATATATAAACCCAGGGTATGAAAATTTATGGGGAGTAAAATCAAACTTTCTCCGTTACGTTATGTTTATGTTTCCATGGTAACACTTTTCGTTCGTAAGGAGTAAACTCCAGCGTTGGTGCTGACACATACAATTTTTTTAATTCAGATACAAGCAAGAATACATTAACGTCTTGTAGTTTGACTCTTGAAGGGACTAACCAACGCGCTCTCTGGCGCTGTTTGAGTTTCTAGCCGTCGTGGTGCACAGCGCGTAGCAAACTTCGGACTAGGGGAACAGTCCCTAGTCCGAAGTTTGCTACGCGCTGTGCATACCGATGCGAATTTGCCATTCCAGCATCTTGGGACCCCAGCATCTATCAGTTCTTCGAGCTATGTCACCACCAAAGCCACTTCAAGTCTTTAGTTTCCCAACTGTTTCAACTTTATTATTATTATAAAACTTTGTTAACCTTTCTACTCTAAGTTTTTTTTTAAATTTAAAATTCAGGGGAACTACTAATCACAATTAACTTTAATCCTAAGTGGTGTTTCAAAAAGAAAATATTTCACACGAAAATATTTATACAATTTACTTAATATTATCATGATTCATAGATCTATACCTTGGGAAATTGCAAGCGAATGTTATCTTAAGAATGGTGTTGATTATATTTCCTAACACCGCCCATTGCCTTGTCTCTGATATACATTGTGGCAAGTAAATTGCAACAAATGAAACTCACCGACAAACGGCCCAGGATTATTCTTTACATAACACTGATAACCTACGAAATCCAGCAAGCCCGCTTTGTAATCTCAGCAATGTTAATTCGTGTAGCTGAGCAATAGCGAAAGTGGAAAGTTTGAAACGCTATCTAATCAGGATGGTGAGGTTCCTGGATCTGACTCATCAGCCAAATTATGAATCATTGTGCTCGCCGTATGATTACTGGCCGACATTTGATTGTGCCATCTTACGCAAGCAAAAGGTGACCGCTCGGCGCTTTTAATTCATTGCATAAAAGTATAATGCAGACAACCGTCGACCACTTTCTACTTTAAACTTGATTAAGCCATTACGCCCTGTATACAGGCTATAAAAGCTATAAAATAGCTCATTGTAGGTAGTCAGCCCCGATTATATTAGTGGGCTGTGTACGCTTTATCTTAGTGAATCACCATTATCGGCTCGATATCGATCCGATTTTATCGATAAAAGTGAAAACGATATCGGTGTTGCATTGTGAGGCTGTAGCGGTTTATTATCACGCCCTTATACGGTCAACGCAATGATTTTATCTATCGAAAAGTTAACGTGCTACCGTTGTTCGCTTAAACGATTGCATACATTTGAATTTCATTTACACGTAGTGAAAATTGACTTGTACCTATTACTATCACATAATGTGATAGATAGATAGCGCTGACTAAATTACTCATCATTGTTTCGAAACGTGTTACATAGAATATCAACTGTAGTTTGAAGCGTTTTATTCAAAAGAATTGATTTTATTTATGACGTGATAATTTTATTTTACTCTCTTTGAATGATGTTTATATTAATATGCAAAAGCAGTAGATAAGGTGAGATAAGAAGGATAATTCTTTGATACTCTTGTTTCATCACCGTAAGTGTTACTTTAATTTGCCACTCTATGCCATTTGATTTTAGATTTCATTTTACTTTCACTATTGATTCAGTATCTTTGACTACAAACTTGTTGTTATTGCCGATACTTTTCTACTTCACTTCGACTTTTTCTCCACCATAGTCCCTATGCCATTCAATTTGACAGTTCATTAATGATCGCTTCTGCGTAATGTTTTTCTGCGACTTTTTATAGGATAGCAATAATCCTGCTGCTGCGATAGCATGTAAATGTGTCAGTCCAAGTCTCTATCGAAAAATTGCATCGACCAGTTCTCCACACTGCGCCATTCGATTTTACAGTTCATTTTATTGTCGCTTCACTGTAATGTCTTTGTTGCGGACTGTTTTAGCATCGTTAGCAACAAACTTGCGATTATCACCGCTACTGTGATAGCGCGACGTTTATAGAATTTATTAAAATAGCCTCTCTGAAATACGAATATTGTTTGATATAACAATTCACTAACAGGTTCCGCTACCTGGTCACCAGTTTGTAGGATATGTTTCTCTTATCTATAAACAGTATTGGATTATTTATTGAATTACACGGAAACGTAGAAATATAATTTTTCCCCTATAATGTTAGCTGTCTGAATTCAGATAGTGTTCTTAGAAATATTGTTTCTTTTGTCATAAATTCGTTCACGGAGAGTTTATTAATGTTCACGCAGCTTTCCCTGGATCTAAGATTAACATTTCTGGAATGAAAAGTAACCAATGTCTCTAGTATTATGACTATAGATGTAGCCATTACCTAAACCTTGACCGTGAGAATCGATTACCGCTAGCACTGCGACACGCGAAGTTAAGTACCTATATCGATTAGTCAGTTATCTAGTCAGGTGTACTAGACAAATCTCGCGTGGATTTAGGTTTTTGGAGAATCCCGCGGGGACTCCTTGATTTTCAGGGACAAAAAGCCTATCTCCTTCCCCGGGATGAAACCTACCTCTGTAGGTACCTATCGTCATAATCGGTTGAACAGATGGGCGTGAAAGCGTAGCAGACAGACAGACACACACTTTCGCTTTTTTTTTCCCACTACAAGCTAGTCCTTGACTGCGATCTCACCTGATGGTAAATGATGATGCAGTCTAAGATGGTAGCGGGCTAACCTGTTAGGGGCATGGCAGTTATATTAAACCCATACCCCTTCGGTTTCTACACGGCATCGTACCGGAACGCTAAATCGCTTGGCTTTAATCGCTGGTCTTTGTCGGTAGGGTGGTAACTAGTTACGGCCGAAGCCTCCTACCAGGACAATATTTATAATATTAGTATGGATCATAAGCAACTCCTAAAACTTCATCACTTTTGCTTTTAATTTATCGAATGTAAGATCATTGACCGCTCTTAGCAACTATTTTAAATGTTCACGTAATACTTCTAATCGCTAGCGACTTTTATGTTAATCGCTGCGCCTTATTTGAGTAGAGTTCTTCCATTATTGGTCAGCTCTCCACTCCACTATCGACCATTTTCCATTACATAAAATGCACCTCCTTTTGTTTTATCAAGCATTAAATATCTGTACTTCATAGACACTTATCTTTTTTTAAAAGTATAGCAACAAAATTCGTTTGTCTACTTTTTTTTATTGCGAGATAGGCTTTTTTTTAATTATATAGGCTAGCGCTTGGCTGCAATCAGACTTGCATGCAAGAGGTGATGCAGCCTAAGGTGGACCGCGCTTGCCTCTATTCAATCTTGCGGTAGTTGTACGTGGCATACATGCGCTGGAAGGGTATTCCACATCCTGGCGGTTCGAATCAGGAGTGTAGAGCAGAACCGCTATTTATTGTTACTCTATTTACTACATAATAATATATTTATTAGTCTATATTAACTAGGTCGTTTGACATTCGCGTTTCGCACCCAGTCAGGGTTTGCGCAAATCAGCACACCAAGGAATAGAAAGTTCAGTCGTGTCAGTATCAAAATACGCCGAAACTGACGTTCGCTATTTAATCTTTGAGGCTATATTTATTATAGTCACGTCCACAAATGCTAAGGAGCTCGTTAGCGAGTGTTCACCGAGACGTGCCGGTCAGTTATCTATGTTCTGTGTATTTAAAACAGAGATATATAGGCGCGATAAGATCTCGCCGATCCAGTGACTTACGGCTGGCGTGAAACATCTGATGCGAAAGTGTTTTTCGTGTAAAATAACAACAGTTAGACCGCCTTTTGAAATTAGTCCTTGGTCAGCTAGTAAAGCGTTAAGATCGTTGTTTACACTGCTAGTACAGCGATCGATCTTGACTGCATCCGCTTTGGGTTTTGTTGGTTCTAATTCCATCTATTTCACTTAGATATTTTCCCTTTTGAAAATAATCCTTAAACAGCTAGTAAAGTATTAAGATCTGGTACAGCCCCCTGCGTCCGCGTGGATTCTGCTAGACCTAGACCTCTAAAAATTTTTACAAAAAAAATTGAAAACCTTCTCATTTACTCATTTTTTACTCATTTATTCATAATAAAACTAGATTTTTTATTAATGAATA
The DNA here is from genome assembly GCA_923060345.2 of Erebia aethiops. NCBI lineage: Eukaryota > Metazoa > Arthropoda > Insecta > Lepidoptera > Nymphalidae > Erebia > Erebia aethiops. Next base: position 15,712,306 of record OV281091.1, on the reverse strand, counting down.
AATGAGTAAAAATTAAACATCAAAGTTAGACTTACATCATAATTTGGCCATTTGCGTGGGTGGTAGGTCTGACTCCTAACTAGATACCTGTGTTTAGGATATCATTCCTTATTACCGCGGGGCACAAGGCTTATGAAGTACAACCTGTTTGGTTCAATATTTTTAAAACCCTTTCAGTGTAATTTGTGTGCCTACCCTTCATTGGTGCGGTCAGAAGCTTTAGCTTTAGGTATATGAACTGCCTCCACCATGGCAATTGTGAGAGAACTTTAGGTATCTACGTTATTTATCTGGTGCATAAAGCTTATATTTTTTTCTTCTTATCTAAAGATAATGACACTAAGCCACAGCCAAACGCTAAGTAAAGTCTTCGTAAGCTAATTAAGTCTTAGAAAATATAGTGGTGATTAAAATTGCAAATTAAAAGTCATATTATCATTTTTAAAAAAATTTGCGCTTGACGACAATAATTATGCTTAATGCAAAGCAATGATGAGGTCTAGGTTGGAACGCGCTTGCCGAGAAAATGCCTATTCACTCTTGCCTTCAAGGTATGCAAGAGTGTGTAACTCTGCGTAGACTTCATTTCATTCATTCAAATAATTACCAGTATATTTTCTCTTGCGCACGAAATACGAATGCTTCCATGCGTTATTATTCCACGTACTGTACGTATATTGTAATCCACCGTATAATCGCTATGATGGACTGGATCATTGTCGTACGCCCAAGCCTCGGGTGATTATTCCGCTAATGCACTTTCACTCCTTTTGTTCGGTTTTTTGCCGGTGAAACACCACGTCAGACATCGCGGCTATCTGTCACGATAAAACCGCTTTCTTATCTCCATATCGACTATCGATACGGTATTGTTCTTTGCACTCACCTATGGAGGTTTAACGACTTATAGTCGATTCGTTTACGAAATGTTATAGAAAGGATAAATTCTACGGGCATTTATTATGCATAAAATAGTGACAGTGACACGGGAGAAATCACGGGAGTTTATTTGGAGCATAAACAGATTATGTATATACGAGATGATGCCCGCGACTTCGTCCGCGTGGTTTAAGTTTTTTTATTCCCGGGGGAACTCTCCGGGGGGGATAAAAGTAGCCTATATGTCACTCTCCAAGTTCCTCAATTATATAGCCTATGTCAGTCCCCGGGATATAACCTATCCTTATACCAAATTTCATCAAAATCGGTTAGAAAGATGGGCCGTGAAAGCGTAGCAGACAGACAGACAGACGAACAGACAGACACACTTTATACTAGATAGAGTATCTGAGTTTTTTTGCCAGTAGTAGGTAAGTAGGTACTTAGCAGAAATCAAAAGTAAAATACAAATCCAAACAATTAATACACTTGCCAGTTGATACATTTTATGGCTTTGAGAAAGGCTTATAAATACAGAAATGAGCTTTATTTTCATATTTATGGTGAAAGGCGGGACCTGTCGTGATTATTTATCCTGGGGGGCATTTGTCAGGCGCCGCTGTCCAGTCGAATCCAACATTTATTCATTACACCTACTCGGACTACCTTCTGGAAAATGTTTCGGAAGTAAAACAACACAGTATACATTTTAGGAGGCGATAGTTTATTTAAATTGTTTGATGAGTTATTTATCTCCTTAATTGATATAATTGTATATGCTTAATGTATATAAATTAACATTAACATCATTCAGTAGTAGTATGTACTAGCAAACTTAAACTTTTTACTTTTTACTTTACTTTTTTTTTCAGTAGTTAGTATGTACTAGCAAACCGTGATTTGACATCTTAGAACTTATCCACACGGCGTATTTTCTACGCGACTAACGCGAACCATACGCGTATTAGAGAACCCTGTGCTCACGTCTCAATTTCGCTAGCGCTAATGTATCAATATACGCGCTCAGAAAAATGTTTTATTGTTCCTTGGCTATTATTATTTATTTATTAGGATAGCCAACAGTTGTTACATTAAATTACATGATAAAATTAATTAAACGCATACAAAAGATATATCCTAAATGTGCAACAAATTATAGGCTAACACAACATGCATATACAAAATTATAAATTACTAGCTGACCCGGCGAACTTCGTACCGCCTTAGTATGCAAAATTAAATGTATATTTTTCAATATTTCTGAGAGATTTTCTAAATTATTTTTTCCGTAAGAACCTTATCCTACAAATGCAACAAAAAAAGAATTAGTGAAATCGGTCCAGCCATTCACGCGTGATGCCCGTGACCAAGGAAAACGGGTTTCATTTTTATATATATAGAAGATAAATAGATAAATTGGAATGATAACATAGAATTTCATAAATCTAATTATTTACAGTGAAGTAGGTAAGTATGTCAACTTTCCAAAAAAAAAAGTATCATTTAGATTAGGCTATGTGACAAAGTATGGACTTCGTCAGATTAATGTAACTGTAGCGTCGCGTTAAAAATTGAATGCTTCTATAATATTTTGTACTAGATGATGCCCCGCGACTTCGTCCGCGTGGATAAAGGTTTTTTAATTCCCGCGGGAACTCTTTCGTTTTAAAAAGTAGCCTTTGTCTTTCCCCGGGATACAACCTACCCCTGTACAAAATTTCATTAAAATCGGTTGAACGGATGAGCCGTGAAAGGATAGCAGACAGACAGACAGACACTTTCGCTTTTATAATATTAGTATGGATATCTATGTTATCTTCGGTATGTTGTATGAAAAATTAAAATGCCTCCATGCGTGTTAGAAAGAAAGAGCAGATTTATCGATAAGAAACTATGATAGCTAGCTAGGTACTGAATTGATCCACCTCTTTTCGTTTATGGGCATACGAGACTGATCGAGTTTAGCTCGTTCAGACAGACAGACGCTCTGAGGAACTTTCTAGTACCTACTTTACAGTAGATATAAATGAATATCTTACAATTATACTGAGCGTTGCCTCGTTGAATTGCCTCGTTGGTCTAGCGGTTAGCATAGTCGACTGCGGATCACGAGGTCCTGGGTTCGATTCCCGGTCGGGCATAAAATTGTTAGGTATTGGGTTTTTCAATTAAGAAATTCTCAGTACCAGCCCGGAGTTGGAAGTTGGCGGTGTTTCACCCCCGTGCCTCGGAGAGCACGTTAAGGCGCTGTGTGTGGTCAGGGCGGGGGTCTCCAAAGCAGTGTATCCATTAAATGGTGGCATATGGAAGATTGAAAAAAATATATGATGTTTTCAAGACCTTAACTCAGATATTGTTTTATCCCAAAACACGATTTAAACAACTTCGCTGCATAAAAAATAAATTCAAACATACCTCTTATTTCAGTTTTCAAATCAACACATCTCCAAATTGAAAACCTCAATTTACTTGAAAAATATATCATTAAATTCCAAATTCTAAATGACATCCATCGATTTATTAATATTTATTAAAATGTACACATATTTTCTGTTTTCCATTTTATTCCGGTTTTTCGAGAAGCGCTAGCTCATTTTCACCTCCGCCAGTGTTCGAAAGAACTTCACAGACGATGGATCTGTGCTCCTTTGCTCCAGCGTTTAAATCGATATTTTAAAATGGTTTTCAAACATAACATGAATAAGACTAATGTTTATTCAACATGAATTGACAGAAGACGTGGATATTACAACTTTCGTGAGCTATCTTCTTTTATTTAACTAAAAATACATAATCAAATAAATTATGAATATGTGTTCTCTGACCAAACTTTTGACAGCTCGAAATAATGATGCCGTAATGCGCTATCCATTCGATTTTTGACAACAATCGACTTCATTTACGAAGAAGTTTTAATCGATTTGACACATTGATATAACAACTTTTTGTATTGTTTTATAAACATACCCAGGCGTCTAAATGTCTTTTTTATGTATTAAAATAAATATTTTTGGTGAAGCAATGCTGTAAATGTATATTTTATTATTTGGCAACATCAATAAGGCAGGTCATAGAAACCATCCAACGCCAAAGATGACGCTACTTAAATGACAATCAAGTGAGCTTGTGTTGCAGCTTCGTAATTATTTTGAAAACTATTTTCAAAATTAAAATCGTACTGGTAATTACTAGATTGACATACGAGTTGCGAAATATCGCATAAAAAGGCACGTCGCTTCACTATTTAAAAAAAAAACTCCTGCTGGTTGTAACAATGACGTCTTTTAATATTTCCAAGAAGTAGGTATTATAGTTGTCAAACATCCAATTACTGTCAGAGGGTTCACTGCCATCGCTTAAAGCAGTATTACTTAAAAATGTCAGTTTTATGTCACGTACCTTGAAGGTCCTAAAATAAGGATTATAATTCTAAAAACACGAACGTCAACAATATTAAAACAATACGGATTTAAGCGATAGTAGTATGCCTCCAGTGCAATTTTTGATATGAATGGAAAATAACAAAACAGTGGTAAGACAGAAAGGAAAACTGAAAATCAAGCATTGCCACTTCAGCTTGCTACTGCCTACTCGTCCGCTCTCATTGGACCAGACCGACCAGATAATATTATTATATCGAAAGCTTGCTGAGTAAGGACCTAGTAGTGTCTCAAATACTTCAAATAAGTGCCTATTGCAAGTTTTATTACTAATTGATTGGATATTAGATACCCTTAGGGTTTCGTTTCTGGGACCCGGGAGTTAGAAATTTCCGGGAAATACGTCGTTGGTTTTTTTTGTGATTTCCCGTTTTTGTGTACAGAGTATTTTTTTAACTTATCTCTTGAGAAATATTTGAGAACAAGTTGATCTTAACTTGTTTATTATAATTCTCCCTGACTACTAGGGCATGCATTCGGTGCTGTGTTTGAGTACCGGGAAATTTTGGACCGATATTGGCAAGGAACCGGGAATTCCCGGGACTTTCGATACTTTCGATACTACTTTAAATTATCACAAAAACACGGCTAAGACATTACAGAAAGTATGAAATAGACCAAATATTACTGTTCATTAGGCGTTATACAAAAATTTATCGCATAATATTTCACACAGGAATATACTGAATATTACTATTTATTAGGCATTATACAAAAATTTATCGCATAATATTTCACACAGGACTGTAAATTCATGATTTGTTCTTGTACCATAACTCGCTTCGTTACAAATTTCAAAGTTTTATTGTAGTTCATAGGTTTTACAGAGATTGCGTCTTGTATGAAAATACACTTTGAAAAGTTGAAATTTTTTTTATCGTGATACGCTCATATGTAACTACTTTTATAGCAATTAGAAGCCAGTGCAAATATAAATTTACTACATCAAGCAGTTTATGAGAAACAAGCCTTGAGGCTTGGATACACGGACAACAAAGTGATCCTTTACGGGTCTTTTTTTGTAGACAGGCGTACGTAGTAACCTCACCTCAAAGAATTACAAATGTTCTAAATCTAAATCAACAATATTTTCCAACCCATACTCAGTATTCCCAAGAGAATCTCGTGAAGAAGTTACTCTCTCCTATTCTGTGCCGTTTTTTGGTTTTGCCGCACGCTGATTTGGTCTCTACAATTATATTGGATATGGTACCTCTTAGTATTTTTGGTATCCATTCACCGTCCTCCCCGTACGTATGGAGGATCCTAGGATCGAGGACCCTAGGATTTTCTAAAGACGTTTCCTATCAGCCATAAAGAGCCTCGTTACTGCTGCGTTACTGTCCAGGATTCACATCCATACATAAAGATTGGACTGTTCACAGTCTTGGTTTTTACATAACATTGTATGGAGAACTCCTGAGCATCTTAGGGAATTATGGATACGGATATCCATATTTTCTTTCCCTCTGCTATTGGTATAATTGACAGTGGAGTCAAAAATCAAAATTTAGTAGCCTCGGGCTTATGAGGTATATTTTATATTACAGTCTATCAATATTTTCCTGTCAATCTTCATGTGAAATTTATGAAAGTAACGATACAATTAACAGAATATAGCATAATCTACTGTAATTTATTATGGCTGAACAAATTTTATTCCAGTGACAGATCCATCAATTCATTGATCTTCAAAAAAGCTCTTCTCTGCTGGTAAATAATACTTACCAGAAAGACTAACATACGAAACTGTACGAAGTGGCAGTAAAATAATCGTTATAGCCAAAGTAAAAATAGGGGTTTTTAAACTAATACCTCGAATTTGTGAGCATAAAATACAGTATAGTGAATTAAATTATTGTTACATGCAGAAATATCCACACTTTATTAGAGAAGAATCGACAGAATGTATGTACTTCGAGTCTCAAAAGTATCAAAAGTACCGGTTTTATGGTGTGGAGAACCGGGACTGAAAATTATTCAGAAGTACCGGGAATTTTTGGTACCAGGAATTATCGGGAGCATGCCCTATTGACTAGGTACCTCACTCGCGCAGTGCTGAGCACTATTGTCTTAACGTGGGATGTACCGGGTTTAATCCCCAGCAGAGTGAATTTGGGAATTGGGCGTATTTTTATAAAATTGTACATGAAAATATAAAATCGATGTTTTTTTTTCATCATGTTTTGTTATTTTATTATCTTTATGAGCAGTAGCACTTTTTACAAATATTATGTTAAATTATAGTAAAAAAAATCATTTTAAAATTAAGTGACGGAGAATTATTCCATTGAGTAACTAAACATTATCTCACAAAAGGCACTTAAAAAAACAACTTTAGATAAGATTCACAGAAGTGTTTTACTAGTCTTACCATTGCATGCCAATCACAAAAATAGGACAGCAAACATAAAATAACAGAAACACTATCAAAATTTGATAATTTTAGTTCTTTTGACTAACGTAAAGGCAAATTTATGTCATAATTTATTATATAACTTCTGAAATAGACAATGCTTTTTATTTTTGTTTTTGTAAGTTACGATAAAAAATATACATTTAAATATAACATAACAATAACTTATATGAATGATAAATTGTCAATATTATAAGCATTTATGCAATACTAGCCGATGCCCGCGACTTCGTACGCGTGGATCGAAGTTTTGTGGTTCCCGCGAGAACTCTTTAATTTTTCGGGATAAAAAGTAGCCTATGTGCTATTCCAGACTATAATCTATATCTGTGCCAAATTTCGGCCAGATCCGTTCAGCCGTTGGGGCGTCATTGAGTAACAAACATCCATACATCCATTCATACATCCATAAATTCATCTGTCCAAACTTTTTGGAGGATTTTTTGAGAGGACAATTTGTCAGTGGAACCTTGACAATTACTCAAAGGAAAAGTAAGGGCACTGATCACAATGTTAAGAATTATTGTACTTTCTTACCATAAAACTATAATAGTCGTAGTAGGTACTTTTGAGTATTTTAAACTCTTTATTCTTTATTTTGTACTTAAATTATGTAAAATGTCGTCTATAAAATATAAGTAGAACTTCCAACCAATGTATAGTATGTTAAATCACATTGTAAGAATGATTATAAGTAACAATTTTTTTTGCGTTTTGTCTTCTTCGATTCTCCCTTTCTGATATTTTATCTCACCTCGGATATTTTTCTTGTTCTAGATTTTACGAGCTCCAAGTGTTATTTTCTTATATATTATTGTTTGAACTTTTAAGAGTCCCTCTTTAATTTCTCTATATGCTGCCTTGTTATTTCACCAGATGTCAGCGCCATTGTTACACCTTAATAATTTAATATATACAATACTCGTTTCCAATGCAAAACTCGGGGCCGTAAAAGCATAACCGTGTACAAACCTTTAGAAATCCATTGAGTACCAATTTGTTCAATTGACTGACAATTTCGAAAGAGTTACTTAAAGGACCGTAATGAATTCACGGCAACAATATTTTCTTGCATTGTATTTCAAGAATTTAAATATTCTGAATTTTCTCTGGTCTGGCCTGGTAGGAGGCTTCAGCCGTGGCTAATCAAATCAAATCAAATCAAATATTTTTTATTCAAATAAACTTTTACAAGTACTTTTGAATCGTCAAGTGAATCTACCACTGGTTCGGAATGCCATTCCTACCGAGAAGAACCAGCAAGAAACTCGGTGGTTGCTCTTTTTAAATAATTCATTTACAATTACTATATCAATGTGTACATAAGTAACCGCTGTCCCCAGCATTGCTGGAGCGATCAAATCCATGCTCCTCTATCATTTACATAATCTTCAACAGTATAATAAGCTTTTTTCAGGAGCATACTTTTAATGGATTTCTTAAATTTGTTTATTCAATTCATGTCAAAGACGGGCAGACAGAAAGTAGCCCCATTCCCGCCGGTGGCACCCGTTCACGAGCATGACGCATGATCCAGCCATTGCTTCGCTCGACCATATTTGAGGGAACGTAACAATTACCACCCTAGTGCCAAAGACGTGCAGCCAAGCTATTTAGCGTTCCGGTAGGATGTCGTGTAGAAACCGATTAGGTATATGGACTAGGGTTTAATATAACTACCATACCCCAAACAGGTTAGCCCGCTACCATCTTAGACTGCATCATCACTTACCATCAGGTGAGATCGCAGTCAAGGGCTAACTTGTATTTAATTTAAAAAAAACTGGATATAAGGTACATAAAAGTAGCAATACCTATTTTTAAAAAAATCCCGATTCTCGGGAATTCCCGGGAATCGGCCAATTTTATTCCCGTTTCCTTGAGTTTAAAATTTGCCGTTCCCGAGATTTATTTTTAATTTTGATTGAGTGGGATTTTTAAAAAGTTAATTTGTTTAGTTTCACCCAACCTAAGTCCAGTTAATTAATATAATAGGTTTTGCTTCGGACATAATATTGTCAATCAAACTTATAATTTTAGAGTACGGAAACAACGTACAAATTTGAAATTTTACATAAATTGGCTAATTTGCGGTTTTGGCTCTTACGAAGCTCTACCATATAGATAATTCTGTATGTAAAGATAAAAAATTGTAATCATGACACCAAAATTCTATGATTTTCTTCGTTTTTTATTTTTGAGTATTTTTCAAACACTGTAAATAATACTATATGTCTGCAAAAGACTTGTTTTCTTGTTTTTGACTTGTTTTTGACTTGTTTGTTTGAAAGAAATTGTTTTCAATGATCAATTTCCAACATCTTTTTGCTATTTAAATTTTTGAAATAACATCTGTATTTCTTGTTTCTGACAAAAAATGAATATCAGACTCTTAGTCGGTAAGTACATTGTATATACGTATGATATTGATTTATGCCACAATTATACTTGTAATTAACTCACGTAAGTAGTTTATGTAAATAAGATACTTATGTAACTCTAGATGATGCCCTCGACTTCGTCCACATGGATTAAGATTTTTTGACTCCCGCGGTAACTGTTTAATTTTCCAGGATAATGGTTCCGGGTATGGGCCTATGTCCTTCTCCGGGATGTAATCTATCTTTGTACCAAATTTCATCAAAATCGGTTGAGTAGTTGGGCCGTGCAAGCGTAGCAGACAGACAGACACACTTTCGCATTTATTATATTTTGTATGGATATTAGTATGCTGGGCTAGCTAATGCCCGCGACTTCGTCCGCGTGGTTGAAGTTTTTTTTATTCCCGCGGGAACTCCTTAATTTTTCGGGATAAAAAGTCACTCTCCCTCAACTATACCCACGCCAAAAATAACGTCGAACCATTGCTCCGTTGCGGCGTGATTGACGGGCAATTCAATTAACAATCACACTTTCGCATTTATAATATTAAGTATTAAAATGGATTTGCACACCATATGCGATTTACAATAGGTATTTTGTCAATTACCTACTCATGTAAGAGACTTTGGTAGGTACGTGATTTACTCACTTACGTTATTCTATCAATTTCACAAATTTTGAGTTACCGTGTTTTGTCATCCGAGGGCATCCGTGACATGCTATGACAAGCTCGCGAAAATAATGAAAACCGCGACGGGAGCGCCACCTGGCCGAAGTGGGCATAACTGACGTGAGGGGTGAGGACTGAGGAGAGCCAACCTCTCGATTTGTGTTTTGATTTTAAGAGCTGACAGCGCCTTAAGCCGTCGGTCCCGGTTATTATCACTAACATGATAATATAGTCGTTAAAGCCGCATTGAAGCAGCGTGGTGGGTCTAAGCTCTAATTCCCTCTCTCCTACGAGAGTGGAGGCCTGTGCCCAGCTGTGGGACGCTAATAGGCTGTAGTGGTGGATACTGAGCGTGGAAACAACTTAGTTATATTGAGGGTAACGAGGGACCTGAGGCCTCGCTGTGCTTATTATTGATATCTGTATCTATATAAAGGCCATAGAACAAAATAAGAAGAAGATATCTGTATCTATATCAGACTCAATTAAGACTGTCAAGCAACTTATCTTAAGTTTAGGACTTAAGTCAAGTTGCAGGGTAACCTTACTTGATGGTCCGAATTTTGTCTTTTCGTTTCCTCCTTGCCATGGAGAGCATTCTAAGCTGTTCCGGTTACTTTTTTTATTTTTTTTAATCCACTACAAGCTAGCCCTTGACTGCGATCACACCTGATGGTAAGTGATGATGCAGTCTAAGATGGTAGCGGGCTAACCTGTTAGGGGCATGGCAGTTATATTAAACCCACACCCCTTCGGTTTCTACACGGGATCGTACCGGAACGCTAAATCGCTAGGCGGCATTTCTTTGCCGGTAGGGTGGTAACTAGCCACGGCCGAAGCCTCCCACCAGGCCAGACCAGGGAAAATCAGAAATTATAAATTCCTAAATTGACCCTGCCGGGGATCGAACCCGAGACCTCCGCACGTTAAGGCAACAGCGCTACACACTGCGCCACGGAGGTCGTCAAAAACTATATCTAACTATTACTATCGCTAAAAACTATTACTATCGCTAACTTCAGGTATTGATAATTAATTAATCATTAAAAAAACAAGTCGAAATACTACTCTTAGTCTAGTCGTATGTGGAAGAAAGGATCGGAGAAAATCCCTATCATTTTGTGATTAATGGGAAGGGGTCACGACCCTCACCAATTAATGTATCATAGTAGTACCACCATAGTAATAATATGCAGAGAGAGATTTAAAGTAACATAATAATATATTGTTAAAATAATACAGTTTTCCTTTAAGGTAGCATGTACAAAAAAAAAACAGTTTTATACGTTCTTATGTAAATAGCGTGTAATGGTTCGGTTTCGATGAAACAACTTCCGCTCGTCCAAGCCGCACCTTGAACGCATCGGCGACAAGCTGTTGACACCTATACTGATTTACAGCTTTTTATGGAAGAAGCTTCCATAAAAAGCTGTTAACTGTTATTACCCGATTATTTATCTTTTAATGTGGCCGACACCTTTAGCCTTAAGGGCTATTTCACGTACTTATGTGACACACAATTGAAGACAAATTTAACCATAGGTAATTACCTATGTTATTGTCGCGTAACTAGGTGAATTTACGCGTAACTAAGTAAACAACCATTATGTCAAGTAATTATCAGTCAAAATTAACGTTCTACGACAAGCCAGCTGTCTAGTGACAGAGATAAGGAAAGAATGGCTTTGGCAAATGAGAAAAAGGGACAGAATGATGTTAACGTTTTTATTGGGGATTTAGCCAGTAATACCTCTTTTGAAATGTTACCGGTCAACTGAAATTAAGAAGAAATCATGTGGTATTTGAATTTGAACAGTTTTATATTCTGGAATATCGGCCTGAGGGGTATAAAAAGGCGCTGCGTCCAGACATTGATAGAGTTACAAATCAGCAGTCAACGAAGCGACAACCTCGAGATGATGGAAGAAGTCGTGACAAGAGAAGAAAAGTGTACAGTGTACCAGTTGCCCTCAACTATGTAAGACCAATAAATTATTGTGAAACATACAGCATCTCTCTCTGGTTAACATAACCCCAGCCCGTAACAATTGGTGTCAGAAGTGGGATCGAGAGAGATGCCTGTGGTACCGAGGGCAACAAAAGAGGGTGTCACCATACGTGCAATGGTGGAATCTGCAGGAGACCGCACGCGTCCTTCCGACAACAAGGCTGTTGTGCATTGGCTAGTCAACTTTGATGCACGATTAGGACAACTAGACGAGAAATTGCACAGTTGTTGTGAAAGTTTGCGGAAGACGAAGGAGGAAGTTGAGGAGAGGAGGCGGAGAAGACGAGAGAAGGCGTCGCTAGAGTGGGCGGCATTAGAGAAGATGGTGGCGGTAGAGAAGGTGCCGGCAGAGGTTGCCGCAGAGAAGGTGACGGCAGAGGTTGCCGCAGAGAAGGTGACGGCAGAGGTTGCCGTGGAGAAGGTGGCGGCAGAGGTTGTCGTGGAGAAGGTGGAGAAGGTGACGGCAGAGGTTGCCGCAGAGAAGGTGACGGCAGAGGTTGCCGTGGAGAAGGTGGCGGCAGAGGTTATCGTGGAGAAAGTGGCGGCAGAGGTTGCCGTGAAGAAGGTGACGGCAGAGCTTGCCGTGGAGAAGGTGGCTGAGGAGAAGAAGGCGGTAGAGATGGAGGAGACGGTAGAGATGGAGGAGACGGTAGAGATGGGGGAGACGGTAGAGATGGGGGAGACGGTAGAGATGGCGGAGACGGTAGAGATGGCGGAGACGGTAGAGATGGCGGAGACGGTAGAGATGGCGGAGACGGTAGAGATGGCGGAGACGGTAGAGATGGCGGAGACGGTAGAGATGGCGGAGACGGTAGAGATGGCGGAGACGGTAGAGATGGCGGAGACGGTAGAGATGGCGGAGACGGTAGAGATGGCGGAGACGGTAGAGATGGCGGAGACGGTAGAGATGGCGGAGACGGTAGAGATGGCGGAGACGGTAGAGATGGCGGAGACGGTAGAGATGGCGGAGACGGTAGAGATGGCGGAGACGGTAGAGATGGCGGAGACGGTAGAGATGGCGGAGACGGTAGAGATGGCGGAGACGGTAGAGATGGAGGAGACGGTGGAGGCGGTAGAAATGGAGACAGTAGACATTAAGATTGAATTAAGTTTGAAAGAGAAGTTCGTTTGGTTCGTTTATGAAATAGGTGAACCTTCACCTAAAACTACATGCTCATGGCATGTGGTCTATGCAAAAGGCCACAGATTGAGATCGGGGTCACTTGAACGGGGACGGTGCAGGTTCATGGCTGTTAAGGAAGATGTCATCTGCCGGGTACTACACCCCTTACGAAGTCAAGCTTAGTTCGAACATGTAGATCGTCTGGCAAGGCAGTAATAATGCTCGGGACGAGCATTTCTTTTAGAAGGGGGCAGTGTCGCGTAACTAGGTGAATTTACGCGTAACTAAGTAAACAACCATTATGTCAAGTAATTATCAGTCAAAATTAACGTTCTACGACAAGCCAGCTGTCTAGTGACAGAGATAAGGAAAGAATGGCTTTGGCAAATGAGAAAAAGGGACAGAATGATGTTAATGTTTTTATTGGGGATTTAGCCAGTAATACCTCTTTTGAAATGTTACCGGTCAACTGAAATTAAGAAGAAATCATGTGGTATTTGAATTTGAACAGTTTTATATTCTGGAATATCAGCCTGAGGGGTATAAAAAGGCGCTGCGTCCAGACATTGATAGAGTTACAAATCAGCAGTCAACGAAGCGACAACCTCGAGATGATGGAAGAAGTCGTGACAAGAGAAGAAAAGTGTACAGTGTACCAGTTGCCCTCAACTATGTAAGACCAATAAATTATTGTGAAACATACAGCATCTCTCTCTGGTTAACATAACCCCAGCCCGTAACATTATGTAGCCAAGAAATGAAACTAGTAGGTATTAACCCCACGCAAATGGCCAAATTGTAACGTTAGTTTAACTTTTAATGTTATTATGTTATGTTATTTTATTATCATTAACATTTATTTTTATATTATTTGTTTTTCGTGGGTTTTTTGTTATTTTAGTTACTCTTATTATAAATAAATATTATTAATATGAAAACCTGTATGTATGTCCGTTACACGGAAAAATTTCTTGATATTCATTCTAATTTTGTATTTCTTTCCCATTTAAAAGGAAAAGTAACTTGGAGGTAAATACTTTGCGATTTCGGAAAGAACGAATGTGGCAAAGAATAAGTTCTCGCTTTCGAAAGGGGATGCTTTTGGGAGAAAAATCAGAATGTGCATCAGGAAATTTCTCTCAGTGTACAGTACCATTTGACGGTTGAAACATTTGTTACAGAATTGCTTGACCACCGAGACGGACATAGGCTATTTATATCCCGGAGAACCGAAGTTTTCACGAGATTTTTAATATTCAGTATTAATGTTGCTAAATTAAACGTCGGCAATTAAGAGTCGGCAAAATTTTAGGAAAACGCTAATTTCTAAATGTAAAGGGTAAATTGTAAATGAAAAAAAAAAACAAATATCAGCGTCAAAAAAATGACATTATACATCAACCGAATACACGCCCCGCGTAATGACGGTACCATGATCCGTGTGTGAGGTTGTATGGGTCTGTAATCAATTTTATCTCGGCTCACTTCGCTTTTAATTAATCAAAGTGGATTGGTAACGCGCGAATTTCACGGCCGAGTGATTTCGTGAATTTAAATAAATGCTGGTCATTCATTCAAATACCATCTTTCGACTGTAAATACATACTAATATTATAAATGCGAAAGTGACTCTGTCTGTCTGCTACGCTTTCCCGGCCCAAATACTCAACCGATTTTGATGAAATTTGGTACAGAGAAAGGTTACATCCCGAGGAAGGATATAGGCCGGAAAATTGAAGAGTTCCCGCGGGTATCATAAAACATTAATCCGCGCGGATGAAGTCGCGGGCATCATCTAGTATACATAATAATTATATTAGGTAGGTGCGACATTTTTTATGTTCCATAGCAGTTTAAATTAGAATTAAACTATACAAGTTGGAACTACGAGTATATACAACGTGTAGCAAAAATGCAGAAACAACATTAATAAAAGCTCCGCACGACGGCAACTTTTCGTAAGAAATGGCCTGCAATTTACCGAGGGTACGTTTTGATCGGCCATTAAGTTTCGTACAATCTTTACTTAACTTTTTGTCAACGTTGAGCCTAGCATTAACAATAGATCCCTCAAAGACATCGAATTTATATTTCACCAAAGAGTTAAGATAGAAAACCCAAGGAAATCGAATACCGTTGTCCAATGTCACAGGTGTCAACAATATGGTCATTCCAAAAACAACTGTATGAGACCCTATCGTTGTGTGAAATGTGGAGATGGGCATAAAACATCAGAATGCCCTAAAAAAGATAGAAATTCACCTGCGAAATGTGCATTATGTTTGCTTGACCATCCAGCTAATTACAAAGGGTGTCAGGTTTACAGGGAGATACTACTCAGAAAAAAGGGTTCTTTTAACACCAAATCACCTCAACAACCCAAAACCGACAAGGCTGAGCTACCTCCTTTCAATAACAAAGGCAACGTAAATGCAGACCCAAACTCATTCGAAAAACAAGACAAGAAGGGAACACATACATACGCTGAAGCAGCAAGATCACGTAAACATCAACCAAACAATATCGAACCTCAATCAACTGCTGGACCTTATAGTTCCATAGAAAATTTACTGCTGAAGCAAAGTGAAAAAATAGACATCTTACTACAACAAATAAGCACCCTATTGGGACTTATCACCTCACTCATTACTAAAGTTGCAAAATGAATTCCCTACGCATCGCTACGTGGAACATAAATGGTTTAACTGGTAGAAAGGATGAATTAGAAGCTTTTATGGCCATTAACACGCTAGACGTTGTTCTTATTTCGGAATCTCACGTTACAGAAAGAAGCTTATTTGAAATTCCTGGCTACTGCAGCTACTTAACTCCACATCCTGATGGGGGAGCCCACGGTGGAACAGCAATAGTTATCAGGAATAGCTTAAAGCACTACTTGTTAGATTCCTACAAAACATCTCAGATCCAGGCCACTACAATTAAAGTTCATGAGAGATCAGATTCCATTACACTCTCAGCTATCTATTGCCCGCCTCGTCATAAAATTGATGAAGATATGTTTTCGCAATTCTTCAAAACTTTAGGCAATCGTTTCATAGCCGGCGGCGACTGGAACGCTAAAAACACCTACTGGGGATCACGCTACACCCTCCCTCGTGGAAAAGAACTGAAAAATAGTGTCGATAAAAATCACTTATTAACCCTTTCTACAGGCGAACCGACATATTGGCCTTCTGACATGAATAAAAGGCCTGATCTCCTGGACTTTTTTGTAACAAAAAATATTTCACACCTCTATACCAAAATTGCATCAAGTTTAGATGGGTCATCGGATCATTCTCCAGTGATCTTGGAGATGAGCAACACAGTTCTTTCAAACCGAGAAATCCAAGAAAGTCTGCACAACCATAAGACGGACTGGGAATCCTTCAGAGATTATATAAATAACAACATTGATCTCAAAACTCCACTAAAGAATCCCGATGACATTAATAATGCTACTACATATGTAACAAACTTAATTCAAATTGCAGCGTGGATTAATACCCCTCCGTTAAACCCTAAACAGCATGGAACTTACCTCCCACTGGACATAAGATCTAAAATTGAAGATAAAAGGCGACTGAGACGTGTTTGGCAAGGATCACGCCGCCCAGATGACAAAACTAGCTTAAATCGCGCAATCAAAGAGCTCAAAGTTGTACTGGCAGAAACATCTAATTATACTATTAGGAGTAAGCTTGAACAATTATCACCGACAGGTCGCGGAGATCAATCCTTGTGGAATGCTACAAGAACTCTCAAACAGCCTCAACAACAATTTCCGCCTATAAGAACTGGTTCAACTTGGGCTCGCACCGACAGTGAAAAGGCGGAAGCCTTTGCTGCACATCTCAGCACTGTATTCCAGCCCAATGACTCCTCTGATCCAGACGATCCTGAAATACAAGATATCCTTAGTCAAGATCTGCAGATGTGCCTACCGCTTGAACCAACTTCTCCTAAAGAAATTTCAAAAACCATAGCATCTCTCGACTCCAAGAAAGCTCCAGGTTTTGACCTTATCACCGCTAAAGTACTCAAAGAACTCCCTAAAAAGTGCCTTACCTTCCTGGCAAACCTGTTTAATTGTATACTGCAAAAAAGCCACTTTCCCGACATCTGGAAAGTAAGCCAAATCGTTATGATACCCAAACCAGGAAAGCCGCATGAAGAAGCAACCTCGTATCGACCGATTAGCCTTACTCCTGTTCTATCGAAGATCTGGGAAATGATATTTCTGACTAGATTAAAGGATGCTCTGGATGATTGTGATATTATTCCGGAGCACCAGTTCGGCTTTCGTAAAAAACATGCGACCACAGAACAGGTTCACAGAGTTTACCACACAATACGCCAGTGCCTAGAAAAGAAACAATATTGCTCTGCTGCGTTCCTGGATGTCCAACAGGCCTTCGATAGAGTATGGCATAAAGGACTTCTGGCCAAAATAAAGAAATTCTTACCTCACTCCATGTTTCTCTTGCTGGCATCGTATCTCGAAAATAGAATATTCCAAGTTAAGCAGCGAGATGCTAGGTCTAGCTTTTATACTTGCCTCGCAGGAGTTCCTCAGGGCTCAGTCCTTGGACCGGTCCTTTACAATATCTTTACCTGTGATATTCCGCAATCGGCTAACGTTACCGTAGCTACATTTGCTGACGACTCTGCCTTCCTGACGTGCAATAAGGATGCCAATCAAGCTAGTAGCTGCTTACAAGAACACCTCAATAACACTCACTCGTGGTTAGCCAAGTGGCGTATAAAAGCAAGTGCCTCAAAATCGCAACACATCACTTTTACATTAAAACGAGGCGATTGCCCTCCCGTCAAACTGGGTAGTGAAGATTTGCCAACCACATCTTGCGTTAAGTACCTAGGATTTTATCTGGATCGGCGTCTGACCTGGAAATATCACATAGACCATAAAAGAAATGAACTAAACGCTCGATTCAGAAACTTGCTTTGGTTACTTGGCCGGCAATCGACGTTGACCCTTAATAACAAAGTGCTTGTTTACTGCACAGTACTGAAACCCATTTGGCTCTATGGAATACAATTGTGGGGTACAACTTGTAAGTCGAACATAATGCGGATTCAGAGAGTCCAAAATAATATACTGAGGATAATAACTAATGCGCCCTGGTTTACTCGCAACGAAGAAACGCACCAGTATCTAAATATGCCAACTATTTGTGATGAAATTAATAAGTACTCGAAAAAACACAAAGTTCGGCTCGTCAATCACCCAAACCCACTTGCCAACTCACTACTGGTCGCCTCAAGAGTGAAAAGGTTAAAACGAGCTGATGTGCTCGATATGTGACGAACGTTCGAGCGCTGGCTCCCTCGTTCGCAAATGTCAATTCTAAAACATCGCATCTGCTTATAGTCCCCCGACTGATTGCAGATTAAAAGGGAGAAAAAAAAAAAAAAAAAAAAAAAAAAAAAAAAAAAAAAAAAAAAAAAAAAAAAAAAAAAAATCTTTACTTACCTACATTAAAAAAATAAACATACAATTGCGTGTAATCTCATACGCAGACGATTTTATTTATTACAGTAAACATGCCTCCGTAGGCTGTTGTTAAAACCACAGCCATGTTAATTAAATGGGATGATACCATCAGTTCATTGTCTTTGTGACTTTCGGATTTAGTGGGGCCTCGAGGGAAGACCACGATTTGCATCGCTACCCGGGAGATAAGGAATCTGGGATTAAGAAAACCATTTCTTTGCCGATGACAGGTACGCTTTCTCATCTCATCATTCTCAGATCTCAGATCTCATTGATAGTTAATGATGATTTAGTCTAAAGTCAAGTCCAATCCGGAACTTCATGTTTTCCCATATTCTACATCAATGTGTTTTCCAATCCAGGTCGGTATTTTATAAGCAGAATTTTGGTATTTTATCAGTCGAAAATCGGTGGTTACTACGCTATTATATAATATTATAAAGGGCATAAGGCGTTTAATACTTACTTCCTTACTTATGTCCTTCCCCGGGATACAAATTATCCCTGTTTCAAATTTCATCAAATTCGGTTGAACTGATGGGCCGTGAAAGCGTAGCAAACAGACACACTTTCGCATTTATAATATTTATGGATATATATAATTAGTATGGATTCATATTATGTAATATAATCACTTTGTCTCTTCATGTATCAAGGTTATTAGAAAAGTTGAATGCTTTTGTTACAAAAGCGTGTTTTTAGTATTTTGAAATTATACTTTTTTATTTGTCTGTAGTGTAATTTATTACGTGACACCATTGTCGGACCTTCTATTATACGCGGTTTGACTTTTAGGCACAATGTTCTACGAGTAGAATGGCTTATCTGAAATATTTCAAGTGTCAAGGGGCTAAAAATTTCTGGCCCAAACAATAGCTATTGTTTTAATCACTACATAAAGTTTAGGGCTAGGGTACCACGTAATATATTTTTGCGTAGTTAAGATATTGTGATTAAATTCTGTTTAAACCTCATTCTTAGTAATACTAAAATGTCAAGATTCTAAAGGGCTAATCTTCACAATGTTGAATGTTCTTTTCTCTCTCTGGCATTTTTCTCTTCTATAATCCAGTTCATCTTCATCTTCTTTATGTCCAAATCTTCTTTCTCGTTAGTCGTTACGCGCTTTGCAAAACTGTTATAGTCATTACTGCAGTGGTGTAGGTAGCGCGCTTGACTGTGACCATTTTCTCTTACCATCTGCTTTTCTGCCGTACTTCTGTGTTCGTGTAAGGAGACGTTTACTGCAGCCCTCACTTGTTCTGTGTTTATCAAAGATCTGCCACGTGCTCTGGTACCTTACCTCGAACTATTTGACATTCAATGGAGGATGATGAAGATTAGAGATATTATCCCCCGTCTAGATACGTGTGACGTGACAAAAGCAGCTGAGAATATGAGGCTGTACAATGGAGGATAGTTATCCAGATATGTTACTATTTTAAAAATAAAATTTTCTTTACCGCAATGCAGAATAGAACGTACAATAAAATTGTAATTTTATTTTTACCTGATAAACATGTACCAGAAAACTTTTACCGCATCTAAAACAATAGCAAACAATCTGGCACTCGTTCAAGCTTTGCAGATAAAATAGCGCTATGACGGGTTTTTCATTGATCCATTGTGTATCACAAGAGATGAGCTACAGCATCCGGTTACGAGAACTGTAACAGGATGCCTTTTATATATATTTTTTGTATTTAACACAAATCTCTCGATTTCCCAAATATAAGCGCTAATGATCCTTGTTTACTTACGAGTTGAGGCACAGGTAAATTTAGATTCAGATTCAGATTCATTTATTTGCATTTAACATGAACAATACAATAATTTACGCTACGTGAAGGTGCCATGCACGGGACAGTCAAAAATAGGTGGTTTGATTGCTCCTTTGCCCCAGTTCCCGGTCCATATTTTTCCTAACCAACTTTGAGGCATGATAATAATATTGATGGATGGATTTAGGATTATTATTATATTATACTATATATAGCTCAATTACCACTGACTGACTCACTCACTCATTGACATAATTGTTCTCCTAGAAAGAGACAGAAAACGATACAATGATGTACGGGAGATGTGTTCGGGTGCGGGAGTCGAGTAGGGAAAAATTATGACATTTCAGAAAAACAAGATGGCGGCCGACGTGATTCTTGCAGCTCTTTTGTTTTCCAACCGATTTCATTACAACTCGCAACGATTGAAGAAACTAGGAAACGATTTATAGAAAAAGTGGAAAAAATTGGAAAAACAAGATGGCGGCCGAGCTGTAGTGTTTTGAAATTTTTGATTTTTCGACCCCGAACCGCGGCGCCACAGATCCGAAACGGCGTGGTCGAGCGTAATATTTTTTTCTCTTTTCGCCTACAACTATCCTGTATTTTGACAGAACGGGAGTGGTTTTTAAAAATTCAAGATGGCGGCTGTCCCGGCGGCCGTTTGGTCTGAGGTACGAAAAAACGCAATTTTAAAATTCAATTTTCTCACAGTTGGCAACGTCGGAGCGTTTCGACTTCTATGGGGCGATTGTGTGTACCGACTCGAAGAATGGATTGGGGAAAAAAATTTACCCCATTTCTCGGGAAATTTTCAAGATTTTCCCCAAAAATAAAAAAATCGAAATACGTATTTTTTGCAAAGTTCGAGTACGAGCGACCACGTGTCCCACTTGTACGAATGACGTTTGGGTATTTCCGTCGCCGAGGTCTGGCAACACTGGAATTTATCAAAGTAAAAGTGATTTTCGACATGGTCTCTTTTCAGGAGCTATCATTTCGGCTGGGTGCGAGCGAGATGAAAAATTGAAACGTCATCAGGAGCGGTATATCCTGTAGTTTATGGGAAAATTATGAAACTATGTCAAATGTTTCTGTGAAACGAGGTGGCGGCCATTTTGTATTATTTTTGTGTTTTTGAAAATTTCGATCATGATTTTGAGGCAGTTGGCAACATTTGGGAAAGTTGACATGTATGGATCGATTGTGTAGCTCGACCGGCAGTATCGAGATATCTAAACAGTGTTGCCACATTATGGGTAGTTTTCGAGATTTTCCCCAAAAATGTCCTCCTGTAAAATTTTGTATGAAATTTTTTTTTTCACTGATGGCTTCGTGTAGAAATCAGGAAATATAACTTTAACAAAAATATGGGGACAGCTGATGATTGAGGATTTCGGAGACGGGTAAAGGGCACGGCCAAGGTATTGAAGATAGGTGGGGGGTCCTCGAACTAATGTCACTCGGAACCTCATTCAATTGACAAAGAGCAAAAAAAAAATTCAAAATGGCGGATTTAAGATGGCTGCCATACAAATTTGTTTGGTGTCTATCTAAGAAAGTATACAAGATGGAAGAGTGGTTTCTTGACAAAAGATGATCAGGACCTGAAGATCTACTTGATGAACAGGAAAAAAATTCAAGATGGCGGAATTTATTTTTCCATAGAAAATATATGGCCAATATTGAAGAATACTACGACTGTGTAGAACTATGCAAGATTTTGATACTATTCCGTTTTACCCACGACGGGGCTCCCTGCGATTACAAAGCAGGAAACTGGTACTAAAATTAAAAAAAATCAGCGCCATTTTGCAATTCTTTGTTAATTGACCGATTTCGATCAAAATCGATATTTAAGACTCCCTGGAGTTACAAAACAGGAAACTGAAACCAAAGTATTAAAAAATCAGCGCCATTTTGAAATTCTTTGTTAATGGACCGATTTCGTTCAAAATCGATATTCAGGGCTCCCTCTGATCACAAAACAGGAAACTCATACCAAAGTTTAAAAAAATCAACGCCATTTTTAATAATTTTGCTATAATCATAATAAATGTCTCTACTACTTGTAAGTCAAACCGAATTCATTGGTCAAACCACAACCCGTGAGCTGCTTTAGCAGCTCGCGCACAGGGCGAAACACTAGTTATTATATTATTATACTATATATAGCTCAATTACCACTGACTCACTGACTCACTCATTGACATAATTGTTCTCCTAGAAAGAGACAGAAAACGATATAATGATGTACGGGAGATGTGTTCGGGTGCGGGAGTCGAGTAGGGAAAAATTATGACATTTCGGAAAAACAAGATGGCGGCCGACGTGATTCTTGCAACTCTTTTGTTTTCCAACCGATTTTGTTACAACTCGCAACGATTAAAGAAACTAGGAAACGATTTATAGAAAAGGTGGAAAAAATTGGAAAAACAAGATGTCGGCCGAGCTGTATTGTTTTGAAATTTTTGATTTTTCGACCCCGAACCGCGGCGCCACAGATCCGAAACGGCGTGGTCGAGCGTAATATTTTTTTCTCTTTTCGCCTACAATTATCCTGTATTTTGACAGAACGGGAGTGATTTTTAAAAATTCAAGATGGCGGCTGTCGCGGCGGCCGTTCGGTCTGAGGTACGAAAAAACGCAATTTTAAACTTCAAATTTCTCACAGTTGGCAACGTCGGAGCGTTTCGACTTCTATGGGGCGATTGTGTGTACCGACTTGAAGAATGGATTAAGGAAAAAAATTTACCCCATTTCTCGGGAAATTTTCAAGATTTACCCCAAAAATTAAAAAATCGAAATACGTATTTTTTGCAAAGTTCGAGTACGAGCGACCACGTGTCCCACTTGTACGAATGATGTTTGGGTATTTCCGTCGCCGAGGTCTGGCAACACTGGAATTTATCAAAGTAAAAGTGATTTTCGACATGGTCTCTTTTCAGGAGCTATGATTTCGGCTGGGTGCGAGCGAGATGAAAAATTGAAACGTCATCAGGAGCGGTATATCCTGTAGTTCATGGGAAAATTATGAAACTATGTCAAATGCTTCTGTGAAACGAGGTGGCGGCCATTTTGTATTATTTTTGTGTTTTTGAAAATTTCGATCACGATTTTGAGGCAGTTGGCAACATTTGGGAAAGTTGACATGTATGGATCGGTTGTGAAGCTCGACCGGTAGTATCGAGATATCTAAACAGTGTTGCCACATTTGGGGTAGTTTTCGAGATTTTCCCCAAAAATGTCCTCCTGTAAAATTTTGTATGCAAATATTTTTTTTCACTGATGGCTTCGTGTAGAAGTCAGGAAATATAACTTTAACAAAAATATGGAGACAGCTGATGATTGAGGATTCCGAAGACGGGTAAAGGGGACGACCAAGGTATTGAAGATAGGTGGGGGGTCCTCGAACTAATGTCACTCGGAACCTCATCCAATTGACAAAAAGCAAAAAAAAAATTCAAAATGGCGGATTTAAGATGGCTGCCATACAAATTTGTTTGGTGTCTATCTCAGAAAGTATAAAAGATGGAAGAGTGATTTCTTGAAAAAAGATAATCAGGACCTGAAGGTTTACTTGATGAACAGGAAAAAAATTCAAGATGGCGGAATTTATTTTTCCATAGAAAATATATGGCCAATATTGAAGAATACTACGACTGTGTAGAACTATGCAAGATTTTGATACGATTCCGTTTTACCCACGACGGGGCTCCCTGCGGTAACAAAGCAGGAAACTGGTCCTAAAATAAAAAAAAACAGCGCCATTTTGAAATTCTTTGTTAACTGACCGATGTCGTTTAAAATCGATATTGAGGACTCCCTGGGGTTACAAAACAGGAAACTGAAACCAAAATTTTAAAAAATCAGCGCCATTTTGAAATTCTTTGTTAATGGACCGAATTCGTTCAAAATCGATATTTAGGGCTCCCTGGGATTTCAATACAGGAAACTGTTACCAAAGTTTTAAAAAATCAGCGCCATTTTGAAATTCTTTGTTAATTGACCGATTTCGTTCAAATTCGATAACTGAGGATCCCTAATATTATCCCAAAAACAACAACCCGTGAGCTGCTTTAGCAGCTCGCGCACAGGGCGAAACACTAGTTATACTATATATAGCTCAATTACCACTCACTGACTGACTGACTCACTCATTGACATAATTGTTCTCCTAGAAAGAGACAGAAAACGATATAATGATGTACGGGAGATGTGTTCGGGTGCTGGAGTCGAGTAGGGAAAAATTATGACATTTCGGAAAAACAAGATGGCGGCCGACGTGATTCTTGCAGCTCTTTTGTTTTCCAACCGATTTTGTTTAAACTCGCAATTATTGAAGAAATTAGTAAACGGTCAATAGAAAAAGTGGAAAAAATTGGAAAAACAAAATGGCGGCCGAGCTGTAGTGTTTTGAAATTTTTGATTTTTCGACCCCGAACCGCGGCGCCACAGATCCGAAACGGCGTGGTCGAGCGTAATATTTTTTTCTCTTTTCGCCTACAAATATCCTGTATTTTGACAGAAACGGAGTGATTTTTAAAAATTCAAGATGGCGGCTGTCGCGGCGGCCGTTCGGTCTGAGGCACGAAAAAACGCAATTTTAAAATTCAATTTTCTTACAGTTGGCAACGTCAGAGCGTTTCAACTTCTAGGGGGCGATTGTGTGTACCGTCTCGAAGAATGGATTGGGGAAAAAAAATTACCCCATTTCTAGGGAAATTTTCAAGATTTACCCCAAAAATTAAAAAATCGAAATACGTATTTTTTGCAAAGTTCGAGTATGAGCAACCACGTGTCCCACTTGTACGAATGACATTTGGGTATTTTCGTCGCCGAGGTCTGGCAACACTGGAATTTATCAGAGTAAAAGTGATTTTCGACATGGTCTTTTTTCAGGAGCAATCATTTCGGCTGGGTGCGAGCGAGATGAAAAATTGAAACGTCATCAGGAGCGGTATATCCTGTAGTTTACGGGAAAATAATGAAACTGTGTAAAATGCTTCTGTGAAACGAGGTGGCGGCCATTTTGTATTCTTTTTGTGTTTTTGAAAATTTCGATCACGATTTTGAGGCAGTTGGCAACATTTGGGAAAGTTGACATGTATGGATCGATTGTGTAGCTCGACCGGCAGTATTGAGATATCTAAACAGTGTTGCCACATTTGGGGTAGTTTTCGAGATTTTCCCCAAAAATGTCCTCCTGTAAAATTTTGTATGAAAATTTTTTTTTCACTAATGGCTTCGTATAGAAGTCAGAAAATATAACATGAAGAAAAATTTGGAGACTGCTGATGATTGAGGATTTCGGAGACGGGTAAAGGGCACGGCCAAGGTATTGAAGATAGGTGGGGGGTCCTCGAACTAATGTCACTCGGAACCTCATCCAATAGACAAAGAGCAAAAAAAAAATTCAAAATGGCGGATTTAAGATGGCTGCCATACAAATTTGTTTGATTTCCATCTCAGAAAGTATACAAGATGGAAGAGTGGTTTCTTGGCAAAAGATGATCAGGACCTGAAGGTCTACTTGATGAACAGGAAAAAAATTCAAGATGGCGGAATTTATTTTTCCATAGAAAATATATGGCCAATATTGAAGAATACAACAAGACTGTGTAGAACTATGCAAGATTTTGAAACGGTTCTGTTTTACCCACGACGGGGCTCCCTGCGATTACAAAACAGGAAACTGGTATTAAAATTTTAAAAAATCAGCGCCATTTTGAAATTCTTTGTTAATGGACCGATTTCGTTCAAAATCGATATTTAGGACTCCCTGGGGTTACAAAACAGGAAATTGAAACCAAAATTTTAAAAAATCAGCGCCATTTTGAAATTCTTTGTTAATTGACCGATTTCGTTCAAAATCGATATTTAGGACTCTCTGGGATTACAAAACAGGAAACTGATACCAATATTTTAAAAAATCAGCGCAATTTTGAAATTCTTTGTTAATTGAGCGATTTCGTTCAAAATCGATATTTAGGGCTCCCTGGGATTACAAAACAGGGAACTGATACCAAAGTTTAAAAAAAAACAGCGCCATCTTGAAATTCTTTGTTAATAATACTTGTAAGTCAAACCACAACCCGTGAGCTGCTTTAGCAGCTCGCGCACAGGGCGAAACACTAGTTATACTATATATAGCTCGATTACCACTGACTCACTGACTCACTCATTGACATAATTGTTCTCCTAGAAAGAGACAGAAAACGATACAATGATGTACGGGAGATGTGTTCGGGTGCGGGAGTCGAGTAAGGAAAAATTATGACATTTCGGAAAAACAAGATGGCGGCCGACGTGATTCTTGCAACTCTTTTGTTTTCCAACCGATTTTGTTTAAACTCGCAATTATTGAAGAAATTAGGAAACAGTCAATAGAAAAAGTGGAAAAAATTGGAAAAACAAGATGGCGGCCGAGCTGTTGTGTTTTGAAATTTTTGATTTTTCGACCCCGAACCGCGGCGCCACAGATCCGAAACGGCGCAGTCGAGCATGATTTTTTTTTCTCTTTTCGCCTACAGCTATCCTGTATTTTGACAGAACGGGAGTGGTTTTTAAAAATTCAAGATGGCGGCTGTCGCGGCGGCCGTTCGGTCTGAGGTACGAAAAAACGCCATTTTAAGATTCAATTTTCTCACAGTTGGCAACGTCGGAGCGTTTCGACTTGTACGGGGCGATTGTGTGTACAGACTCGAGGTATGGATTGGGGAAAAAAAATTACCCCATTTCTAGGGAAATTTTCAAGATTTACCCCAAAAATTAAAAAATCGAAATACGTATTTTTTGCAAAGTTCGAGTATGAGCGACCACGTGTCCCACTTGTACGAATGTCATTTGGGTATTTTCGTCACCGAGGTCTGGCAACACTGGAATTTATCAAAGTAAAAGTGATTTTCGACATGGTCTTTTTTCAGAAGCAATCATTTCGGCTGGGTGCGAGCGAGATGAAAAATTGAAACGTCATCAGGAGCGGTATATCCTGTAGTTTACGGGAAAATTATGAAACTATGTAAAATGCTTCTGTGAAACGAGGTGGCGGCCATTTTGTATTCTTTTTGTGTTTTTGAAAATTTCGATCACGATTTTGAGGCAGTTGGCAACATTTTGGAAAGTTGACATGTATGGATCGATTGTGTAGCTCGACCGGCAGTATCGAGATATCTAAACAGTGTTGCCACATTTGGGGTACTTTTCGAGATTTTCCCCAAAAATGTCCTCCTGTAAAATTTTGTATGAAAAATTTTTTTTTCACTGATGGCTTCGTATAGAAGTCAGAAAATATAAGTTGAAAAAAATATGGAGACAGCTGATGATTGAGGATTTCGGAGACGGGTAAAAGGCACGGCCAAGGTATTGAAGATAGGTGGAGGGTCCTCGAACTAATGTCACTCGGAACCTCATCCAATAGACAAAGAGCAAAAAAAAAATTCAAAATGGCGGATTTAAGATGGCTGCCATACAAATTTGTTTGATTTCCATCTCAGAAAGTATAAAAGATGGAAGAGTGGTTTCTTGGCAAAAGATAATCAGGACCTGAAGGTCTACTTGACGAACAGGTAAAAAATTCAAGATGGCGGATTTTATTTTTCCATAGAAAATATATGGCCAATATTGAAGAATACTACAAGACTGTGTAGAACTATGCAAGATTTTGATACGGTTCCGTTTAACCCACGTCGGGGCTCCCTGCGATTACAAACCAGGAAACTGGTACTAAAATTAAAAAAAAACCTGCGCCATTTTGAAGTTATTTGTTAATTGACCGATTTCGTTCAAAATCGATATTTAGGACTCCCTGGGGTTACAAAACAGGAAACTGATACCATAATTTTAAATAATCAGCGCCATTTTGAAATTCTTTTTTAATTGACCGATTTCGTTCAAAATCGATATTAAGGGCTCCCTGGGATTTCAATACAGGAAACTGTTACCAAAGTTTTAAAAAATTAGCGCCATTTTGAAATTCTTTGTTAATTGACCGATTTCGTTCAAAATCGTATAGTAAAGTTTGTACTACTTGTAAGTCAAACCACAACCCGTGAGCTGCTTTAGCAGCTCGCGCACAGGGCGAAACACTAGTTATACTATATATAGCTCAATTACCACTCACTGACTGACTGACTCACTCATTGACATAATTGTTCTCCTAGAAAGAGACAGAAAACGATATAATGATGTACGGGAGATGTGTTCGGGTACTGGAGTCGAGTAGGGAAAAATTATGACATTTCGGAAAAACAAGATGGCGACCGACGTGATTCTTGCAGCTCTTTTGTTTTCCAACCGATTTTGTTTAAACTCGCAATTATTGAAGAAATTAGTAAACGGTCAATAGAAAAAGTGGAAAAAATTGGAAAAACAAAATGGCGGCCGAGCTGTAGTGTTTTGAAATTTTTGATTTTTCGACCCCGAACCGCGGCGCCACAGATCCGAAACGGCGTGGTCGAGCGTAATATTTTTTTCTCTTTTCGCCTACAAATATCCTGTATTTTGACAGAAAGGGAGTGATTTTTAAAAATTCAAGATGGCGGCTGTCGCGGCGGCCGTTCGGTCTGAGGCACGAAAAAACGCAATTTTAAAATTCAATTTTCTTACAGTTGGCAACGTCAGAGCGTTTCAACTTCTAGGGGGCGATTGTGTGTACCGTCTCGAAGAATGGATTGGGGAAAAAAAAATAACCCCATTTCTAGGGAAATTTTCAAGATTTACCCCAAAAATTAAAAAATCGAAATACGTATTTTTTGCAAAGTTCGAGTATGAGCAACCACGTGTCCCACTTGTACGAATGACATTTGGGTATTTTCGTCGCCGAGGTCTGGCAACACTGGAATTTATCAGAGTAAAAGTGATTTTCGACATGGTCTTTTTTCAGGAGCAATCATTTCGGCTGGGTGCGAGCGAGATGAAAAATTGAAACGTCATCAGGAGCGGTATATCCTGTAGTTTACGGGAAAATAATGAAACTGTGTAAAATGCTTCTGTGAAACGAGGTGGCGGCCATTTTGTATTCTTTTTGTGTTTTTGAAAATTTCGATCACGATTTTGAGGCAGTTGGCAACATTTGGGAAAGTTGACATGTATGGATCGATTGTGTAGCTCGACCGGCAGTATTGAGATATCTAAACAGTGTTGCCACATTTGGGGTAGTTTTCGAGATTTTCCCCAAAAATGTCCTCCTGTAAAATTTTGTATGAAAATTTTTTTTTCACTAATGGCTTCGTATAGAAGTCAGAAAATATAACATGAAGAAAAATTTGGAGACTGCTGATGATTGAGGATTTCGGAGACGGGTAAAGGGCACGGCCAAGGTATTGAAGATAGGTGGGGGGTCCTCGAACTAATGTCACTCGGAACCTCATCCAATAGACAAAGAGCAAAAAAAAAATTCAAAATGGCGGATTTAAGATGGCTGCCATACAAATTTGTTTGATTTCCATCTCAGAAAGTATACAAGATGGAAGAGTGGTTTCTTGGCAAAAGATGATCAGGACCTGAAGGTCTACTTGATGAACAGGAAAAAAATTCAAGATGGCGGAATTTATTTTTCCATAGAAAATATATGGCCAATATTGAAGAATACAACAAGACTGTGTAGAACTATGCAAGATTTTGAAACGGTTCTGTTTTACCCACGACGGGGCTCCCTGCGATTACAAAACAGGAAACTGGTATTAAAATTTTAAAAAATCAGCGCCATTTTGAAATTCTTTGTTAATGGACCGATTTCGTTCAAAATCGATATTTAGGACTCCCTGGGGTTACAAAACAGGAAATTGAAACCAAAATTTTAAAAAATCAGCGCCATTTTGAAATTCTTTGTTAATTGACCGATTTCGTTCAAAATCTATATTTAGGACTCTCTGGGATTACAAAACAGGAAACTGATACCAATATTTTAAAAAATCAGCGCAATTTTGAAATTCTTTGTTAATTGAGCGATTTCGTTCAAAATCGATATTTAGGGCTCCCTGGGATTACAAAACAGGGAACTGATACCAAAGTTTAAAAAAAAACAGCGCCATCTTGAAATTCTTTGTTAATAATACTTGTAAGTCAAACCACAACCCGTGAGCTGCTTTAGCAGCTCGCGCACAGGGCGAAACACTAGTTATACTATATATAGCTCAATTACCACTGATTCACTGACTCACTGACTGACTCATTGACATAATTGTTCTCCTAGAAAGAGACAGAAAACGATATAATGATGTACGGGAGATGTGTTCGGGTGCGCGAGTCGAGTAGGGAAAAATTATGATATTTCGGAAAAACAAGATGGCGGCCGACGTGATTCTTGCAACTCTTTTGTTTTTCAACCGATTTCGTTACAACTCGCAACGATTGAAGAAACTAGGAAACGATTTATAGAAAAAGTGGAAAAAATTGGAAAAACAAGATGGCGGCCGAGCTGTAGTGTTTTGAAATTTTTGATTTTTCGACCCCGAACCGCGGCGCCACAGATCCGAAACGGCGTGGTCGAGCGTAATATTTTTTTCTCTTTTCGCCTACAAATATCCTGTATTTTGACAGAAAGGGAGTGATTTTTAAAAATTCAAGATGGCGGCTGTCGCGGCGGCCGTTCGGTCTGAGGCACGAAAAAATGCAATTTTAAAATTCAATTTTCTCACCGTTGGCAACGTCAGAGCGTTTCGACTTCTAGGGGGCGATTGTGTGTACCGTCTCGAAGAATGGATTGGGGAAAAAAAATTACCCCATTTCTAGGGAAATTTTCAAGATTTTCCCCAAAAATTAAAAAATCGAAATACGTATTTTTTGCAAAGTTCGAGTACGAGCGACCACGTGTCCCACTTGTACGAATGATGTTTGGGTATTTCCGTCGCCGAGGTCTGGCAACACTGGAATTTATCAAAGTAAAAGTGATTTTCGACATGGTCTTTTTTCAGGAGCAATCATTTCGGCTGGGTGCGAGCGAGATGAAAAATTGAAACGTCATCAGGAGCGGTATATCCTGTACTTTACGGGAAAATTATGAAAGTATGTAAAATGCTTCTGTGAAACGAGGTGGCGGCCATTTTGTATTCTTTTTGTGTTTTTGAAAATTTCGATCATGATTTTGAGGCAGTTGGCAACATTTGGGAAAGTTGACATGTAGGGATCGATTGTGTAGCTCGACTGGCAGTATCGAGATATCTAAACAGTGTTGCCACATTTGGGGAAGTTTTCGAGATTTGCCCCAAAAATGTCCTCCTGTAAAATTTTGTATGAAAATTTTTTTTTTCACTGATGGCTCCGTATAGAAGTCAGAAAATATAACTTGAAAAAAAATATGGAGACAGCTGATGATTGAGGATTTCGGAGACGGGTAAAGGGCACGGCCAAGGTATTGAAGATAGGTGGGGGGTCCTCGAACTAATGTCACTCGAAACCTCATCCAATAGGCAAAGAGTAAAAAAAAACTTCAAAATGGCGGATTAAAGATGGCTGCCATACATATTTGTTTGGTGTCTATCTCAGAAAGTATAAAAGATGCAAGAGTGGTTTCTTGACAAAAGATGATCAGGACCTGAAGGTCTACTTGATGAACAGGAAAAAAATTCAAGATGGCGGAATTTATTTTTCCATAGAAAATATATGGCCAATATTGAAGAATACTACGACTGTGTAGAACTATGCAAGATTTTGATACGGTTCCGTTTTACCCACGACGGGGCTCCCTGCGATTACAAAGCAGGAAACTGGTACTTAAATTTAAAAAAATCAGCGCCATTTTGAAATTCTTTGTTAATTGACCGATTTCGATCAAAATCGATATTTAAGACTCCCTGGAGTTACAAAACAGGAAACTGATACCAAAGTTTTAAAAAATCAGCGCCATTTTGAAATTCTTTGTTAATGGACCGATTTCGTTCAAAATCGATATTCAGGGCTCCCTCTGATCACAAAACAGGAAACTGATGCCAAAAGTTAAAAAAATCAACGCCATTTTTAATAATTTTGCTATAATCATAATAAATGTCTGTACTACTTTTAAGTCAAACCACAACCCGTGAGCTGCTTTAGCAGCTCGCGCACAGGGCGAAACACTAGTTATACTATATATAGCTCAATTACCACTGACTCACTCACTCATTGACATAATTGTTCTCCTAGAAAGAGACAGAAAACGATACAATGATGTACGGGAGATGTGTTTGGGTGCGGGAGTCGAGTAGGGAAAAATTATGACATTTCGGAAAAACAAGATGGCGGCCGACGTGATTCTTGCAGCTCTTTTGTTTTCCGACCGATTTTGTTTAAACTCACAAGTATTGAAGAAATTATTAAACGGTCAATAGAAAAAGTGGAAAAAATCGGAAAAACAAGATGGCGGCCGAGCTGTAGTGTTTTGAAATTTTTGATTTTTCGACCCCGAACCGCGGCGCCACAGATCCGAAACGGCGAGGTCGAGCATAATATTTTTTTCTCTATTCGCCTACAACTATCCTGTATTTTGACAGAATGGGAGTGGTTTTTAAAAATTCAAGATGGCGGCTGTCGCGGCGGCCGTTCGGTTTGAAGTACGAAAAAACGCAATTTTAAACTTCAATTTTCTCACAGTTGGCAACGTCGGAGCGTTTCGACTTCTATGGGACGATTGTGTGTACCGACTCGAAGAATGAATTGG
The DNA here is from genome assembly GCA_923060345.2 of Erebia aethiops. Lineage (NCBI taxonomy): Eukaryota > Metazoa > Arthropoda > Insecta > Lepidoptera > Nymphalidae > Erebia > Erebia aethiops. The sequence goes on along the minus strand of OV281091.1, from coordinate 15,679,455 downwards.
GGAAAAAAAATTACCCCATTTCTCGGGAAATTTTCAAGATTTACCCCAAAAATTAAAAAATCGAAATACGTATTTTTTGCAAAGTTCGAGTATGAGCGACTACGTGTCCCACTTGTACGAATGATGTTTGGGTATTTCCGTCGCCGAGGTCTGGCAACACTGGAATTTATCAAAGTAAAAGTGATTTTCGACATGGTCTCTTTTCAGGAGCTATCATTTCGGCTGGGTGCGAGCGAGATGAAAAATTGAAACGTCATCAGGAGCGGTATATCCTGTAGTTCATGGGAAAATTATGAAACTATGTCAAATGTTTCTGTGAAATGAGGTGGCGGCCATTTTGTATTATTTTTGTGTTTTTGAAAATTTCGATCATGATTTTGAGGCAGTTGGCAACATTTGGGAAAGTTGACATGTATGGATCGATTGTGTAGCTCGACCGGCAGTATCGAGATATCTAAACAGTGTTGCCACATTATGGGTAGTTTGCGAGATTTTCCCCAAAAATGTCCTCCTGTAAAATTTTGTATGAAAATTTTTTTTTTCACTGATGGCTTCGTGCAGAAGTCAGGAAATATAACTTTAACAAAAATATGGAGACAGCTGATGATTGAGGATTTCGGAGACGGGTAAAGGGCACGGCCAAGGTATTGAAGATAGGTGGGAGGTCCTCGAACTAATGTCACTCGGAACCTCATCCAATTGGCGATGAGTTTAAAAAAAACTCGAAAATGGTGGATTCAAGATGGCCGCCATACAAATTTCGTCAGTGTCTATCTCAGAGAATATAAGAGATGGAACTGTAGTTTCTTGGCAAGAGATGATCAGGACGAGGAGTTCTATTTAGCGAAATGAAAAAAAATTCAAGATGGCGGAATATTTTTTTTCATACCAAATTATATGGCGATTAGGAACTTTATAAGGACTAGGTACTTCTAACGAATATTTGGGAGAAAAATGTGAAGCGAGTTGATGATTGAGGATATCGGAGACGGGTGAAGAGCACGGCCAGGATATTGTAGAAAGAGGGGGTGTGTTCGACCATATGCATGAAAAAAAACAAACATAAAACTACCAACATACCCGCATAATTGTTCTACTAAAAAAAAGGCAGAACACGATACAATGATGTATGGGAGATGTATTCGGGCGCGGGATGGGAGTAGGGAAAAATTATGACCTTTTGGAAAAACAAGATGGCGGCCGACGTGATTCTTGCAACTCTTTTGTTTTCCAACCGATTTCGTTACAACTCGTAATGATTAAAGGAATTAGTAAGCGAACAATACAAAATGTAGAAAAAATTGTAAAAACAAGATGGCGGCCGAGCTGTAGTATTTTCAAATTTTTGATTTTTCGACCCCGAACCGCAGCGCTACAGATCCGAAACGGGGTAGTTCATGTACTGGTAATACGTTCGGGTGCGGGATGGGATTAGGGAAAAATTATGACATTTCGGAAAAATAAGATGGCGGCTGACGTGCTTTTTGTAACTTTTTTATTTTCCAACCGATTTCGTTACAACTCGCAATGATTGAAGAAATTAGTAAACGATCACTACAAAAAAGTAGAAAAAATTGGAAAAACAAGATGGCGGCCGAGCTGTAGTGTTTTGAAATTTTTGATTTTTCGAGCGAGATGAAAAATTGCAACGTCATCAGAGGCGGTATATCCTGTAGTTCATGGGAAAATTATGAAACTGTGTGAAATGTGTCTGTGAAACGAGGTGGCGGCCATTTTGTATTCTTTTTGTGTTTTTGAACATTTCGATCACGATTTTGAGGCAGTTGGCAACATTTGGGAAAGTTGACATGTAGATATCGACTGTGTAACTCGACCGGCAGTATCGAGATATCTAAACAGTGTTGCCACATTTGGGGTAGTTTTCGAGATTTTCCCCAAAAATGTCGTCCTGTAAAATTTTGAATGAAATAATTTTTTTTCACTGATGGCTTCGTGTAGAAGTCAGAAAATATAACTTAAACAAAAATATGGGGACAGCTGATGATTGAGGATTTCGGAGACGGGTAAAGGGCACGGCCAAGGTATTGAAGATAGGTGGGGGGTCCTCGAACTAATGTCACTCGGAACCTCATCCAATAGACAAAGAGCAAAAAAAAAATTCAAAATGGCGGATTTAAGATGGCTGCCATACAAATTTGTTTGATTTCCATCTCAGAAAGTATACAAGATGGAAGAGTGGTTTCTTGGCAAAAGATGATCAGGACCTGGAGGTCTACTTGATGAACAGGAAAAAAATTCAAGATGGCGGAATTTATTTCTCCATAGAAAATATATGGCCAATATTGAAGAATACTACAAGACTAGAACTATGCAAGATTTTGATACGGTTCCGTTTTACCCACGACGGGGCTCCCTGTGATTACAAAACAGGAAACTGGTACTAAAATTTAAAAAAATCAGCGCCATTTTGAAATTCTTTGTTAATGGACCGAATTCGTTCAAAATCGATATTTAGGACTCCCTGGGGTTACAAAACAGGAAACTGAAACCAAAATTTTTAAAAATCAGCGCCATTTTGAAATTCTTTGTTAATGGACCGATTTCGTTCAAAATCGATATTTAGGGCTCCCTGGGATTTCAATACAGGAAACTATTACCAAAATTTTTAAAAATCAGCGCCATTTTGAAATTTTTTATTAATTGACCGATTTCGTTCAAAATCGATATTCAGGGCTCCCTGGGATCACAAAACAGGAAACTGATACCAATGTTTAAAAAAATCAACGTTATTTTGAAATTCTTTGTTAATGGACCGATTTCGTTCAAAATCGATATTTAGGGCTCCCTGGGATTTCAATACAGGAAACTATTACCAAAATTTTTAAAAATCAGCGCCATTTTGAAATTTTTTATTAATTGACCGATTTCGTTCAAAATCGCTATTTAGGACTCCCTGGGGTTACAAAACAGGAAACTGATACCAAAATTTTAACAAATCAGCGTCATTTTGAAATTCTTTGTTAATGGGCCGATTTCGTTCAAATTCGATAACTGAGGATCCCTAATATCCCAAAAACCACAACCCGTGAGCTGCTTTAGCAGCTCGCGCACAGGGCGAAACACTAGTTATACTATATATAGCTCAATTACCACTCACTGACTCACTCACTCATTGACATAATTGTTCTCCTAGAAAGAGACAGAAAACGATACAATGATGTACGGGAGATGTGTTCGGGTACGGGAGTCGAGTAGGGAAAAATTATGACATTTCGGAAAAACAAGATGGCGGCCGACGTGACTCTTGCAACTCTTTTGTTTTCCAACCGATTTCGTTACAACTCGCAACAATTGAAGAAACTAGGAAACGTTCAATAGAAAAAGTGGGAAAAATTGGAAAAACAAGATGGCGGCCGAGCTGTAGTGTTTTGAAATTTTTGATTTTTCGACCCCGAACCGTGGCGCCACAGATCCGAAACGGCGTGGTCGAGCGTAATATTTTTTTCTGTTTTCGCCTACAATTATCCTGTATTTTGACAGAATGGGAGTGGTTTTTAAAAATTCAAGATGGCGGCTTTCGCGGCGGCCGTTCGGTCTGAGGTACGAAAAAACGCAATTTTAAACTTAAAATTTCTCACAGTTGGCAATGTCGGAGCGTTTCGACTTGTACGAGGCGATTGTGTGTACCGACTCGAAGAATGGATTGGGGAAAAAAAATTACCCCATTTCTAGGGAAATTTTCCAGATTTACCCCATAAATAAAAAAATCGAAATACGTATTTTTTGCAAAGTTCGAGTACGAGCGACCATGTGTCCCACTTGTACGAATGACGTTTGGGTATTTCCATCGCCGAGGTCTGGCAACACTGGAATTTATCAAAGTAAAAGTGATTTTCGACATGGTCTCTTTTCAGGAGCTATCATTTCGGCTGGGTGCGAGCGAGATGAAAAATTGAAACGTCATCAGGAGCGGTATATCCTGTAGTTCATGGGAAAATTATGAAACTATGTCAAATGTTTCTGTGAAACGAGGTGGCGGCCATTTTGTATTATTTTTGTGTTTTTGAAAATTTCGATCATGATTTTGAGGCAGTTGACACCTTTTGGGAAAGTTGACATGTAAGGATCGATCGTGTAGCTCGACCGGCAGTATCGAGATATCTAAACAGTGTTGCCACATTTGGGGTAGTTTTCGAGATTTTCCCCAAAAATGTCCTCCTGTAAAATTTTGTATGAAAAATTTTTTTTTCACTGATGGCTTCGTGTAGAAGTCAGGAAATATAACTTTAACAAAAATATGGAGACAGCTGATGATTGAGGATTTCGGAGACGGGTAAAGGGCACGGCCAAGGTATTGAAGATAGGTGGGGGGTCCTCGAACTAATGTCACTCGGAACCTCATCCAATTGACAAAGAGCAAAAAAAATATTCAAAATGGCGGATTTAAGATGGCTGCCATACAAACTTCGTTAGTGTCTATCTCGGAGAGTATAAGAGATGGAAGTGTGGTTTCTTGGCAAGAGATGTTCAGAACTAGGAGGTCTATTTAGCAAAATGAAAAAAATTCAAGATGGCGGAATATTTTTTTCATACCAAATTATATGGCAATTAGGAACTTTATAAGGACTGGGTACTTATGGTTCCCTCATTCTAACGAATCTTTGGGGGCAAAAATGTGAAGCGAGTTGATGATTGAGGATTTTGAAGAAAGAGGTGTGTTCGACCAAATGCATGAAAAAAAAAACATACAACTACAAACATGCCCGCATAATTGTTCTCTTAGAAAGAGACAGAAAACGATCCAATGATGTATGGGAGATGTGTTAAGGTGCGGGAGTCGAGTAGGGAAAAATTATGACATTTCGGAAAAACAAGATGGCGGCCGACGTGATTCTTGCAACTCTTTTGTTTTCCAACCGATTTCGTTACAACTCGCAATTATTGACGAAATTAGTAAACGATATATACAAAAAGTGAAAAAATAGAAAAACAAGATGGCGGTCAAAGTGATTCTTGCAACTCTTTTGTTTTCCAACCGATTTCGTTATATCTTGCAATTATTGAAGAAATTAGTAAACGATCAATAGAAAAATTGAAAAAATTGGAAAAACAAGATGGCGGCTGAGCTGCAGTATTTACAAATTTTTGATTTTTCAACCCCGACCCGCGGCGCCACAGATCCGAAACGGGGTAGTTCATGTATTGGAGATATGTTCGGCTGCGGGACAGGAGCAGGGAAAAATTATGACATTTCGGAAAAACAAGATGGCAGCCGACGTGCTTTTTGTTTTTTTTTTTTTCCAACCGATTTTGTTACAACTCGCAATGATTGAAGAAATTAGTAAACGATCAATAGGAAAAGTGGAAAAAATTGGAAAACCAAGATGGCGGCTGACGTGACTCTTGCAACTCTTTTGTTTTCCAACCGATTTCGTTACAACTCGCAATTATTGAAGAAATTAGTAAACGATCAATAGAAAAAGTGGAAAAAACTGAAAAACAATATGGCGGCCGAGCTGCAGTAATTTCAAATTTTTGATTTTTCAACTCCGATCCGCGGCGCCACAGATCCGAAACAGGATAGTTCATGTATAGGAGATATGTTCGAGTGCGTGATGGGAGTGGGGAAAAATTATGACATTTCGGAAAAACAATCGATCGAAGCATTCAAGATAGGTGCTCGATCAAATGTCATTCAAAACCTCAGCCAATAGACCGTGAGCTAAAAAAAAATTCAAAATGGCGGATTTAGGATGGCTGCCATACAAATTTATTTGGTGTCTATCTCAGAAAGTATAAAAGATGGAAGAATAATATCTTGGCAAAAGATGATAAGGACCTGAAGTTCAACTTGATGAACAGTAAAAAAATTCAAGATGGCGGAATTTATTTTCCATAGAAAATATAATTATGGCGAATATTGAAGAGACTACAAGTGTAGAAAGAACTATGCAAAATTTTGATACGTTTCCGTTTTACCCTGGGATTACAAAACAGGAAACTGTTACCGAAATTTTATAAAATCAGCGCCATTTTGAAATTCTTTGTTAATTGACCGATTTTGTTCAAAATCGATATTTAGGACTTCCTGGGATCACAAAATAGAAAACTGATAACCAAGTTTTAAAAATCAGCGCCAATTTGCAAATTCTTTGTTAATCGACCGATTTCGTTCAAAATTGATATTTAGGGCTCCCCCAGGGAGCCTTAAAAAACAGAAAACTGATACCAAAGTTTTAAAAAATCTGCGACATTTTTAAATTCTTTGTTAATTGGCCAATTTCGTTCGAAATCGATATTCAGGGCTCCCTGGGATCACAAAATAGAAAACTGATACCAAAGTTTTAGAAAATCAGCGCCATTTTGAAATTCTTTGTTAATCGATCGATTTCGTTCAAAATCGATATTTAGGGCTCCCTGGGATTACAAAACAGAAAACTGATATCCATGTTTTTAAAATCAGCGCCATTTTGAAATTCTTTGTTAATTGACCGATTTCGTTCAAAATCGATATTTAGGACTCCCTGAAGTTACAAAACAGGAAACTGTTACCAAAATTTTCAAAAAACCAGCGCCATTTTGAAATTCTTTGTTAATGGACCGATTTCGTTCAAAATCGATATTTAGGGCTCCCTGGAATTTCAATACAGGTAACTGTTACCAAAGTTTTAAAAAATCAGCGCCATTTTGAAATTATTTGTTAATTGACCGATTTCGTTCGAAATCGATATTTAGTTCTCCCTGGGATCACAAAATAGAAAACTGATACCCATGTTTTAAAAATCAGCGCCATTTTGAAATTCTTTGTTAATCGATCGATTTCGTTCAAAATCGATATTTAGGGGTCCCTGGGATCACAAAACAGAAAACTGATACCAAAGTTTTAGAAAATCAGCGCCATTTTGAAATTCTTTGTTAATTGACCGAATTCGTTCAAAATCGTATAGTAAAGTCTGTACTACTTGTAAGTCAAACCACAACCCGTGAGCTGCTTTAGCAGCTCGCGCACAGGGCGAAACACTAGTTATTATACTATATATAGCTCAATTACCACTCACTCACTGACTGACTCACTCATTGACATAATTGTTCTCCTAGAAAGAGACAGAAAACGATACAATGATGTAAGGGAGATGTGTTCGGGTGCGGGAGTCGAGTAGGGAAAAATTATGACATTTCGGAAAAACAAGATGGCAGACGACGTGATTCTTGCAGCTCTCTTGTTATCCAACCGATTTTGATTAAACTCGCAATTATTAAAGAAATTAGTAAACGGTCAATAGAAAGAGTGGAAAAAATTGGAAAAACAAGATGGCGGCCGAGCTGTAGTGTTTTGAAATTTTTGATTTTTCGACCCCGAACCGCGGCGCCACAGATCCGAAACGGCGTGGTCGAGCGTAATATTTTTTTCTCTTTTCGCCTACAGCTATCCTGTATTTTTACAGAACGGGAGTGGTTTTTAAAAATTCAAGATGGCGGTTGTCGCGGCGGCCGTTCAGTCTGAGGTACGAAAAAACGCAATTTTAAAATTCAAATTTCTCACAGTTGGCAATGTCGGAGCGTTTCGACTTGTATAGGGCGATTGTGTGTACCGACTCGAAGAATGGATTGGGGAAAAAAAATTACCCCATTTCTTGGGAAATTTTCAAGATTTACCCCAAAAATTAAAAAATTGAAATACGTATTTTTTGCAAAGTTTGAGTATGAGCGACCACGTGTCCCACTTGTACGAATGACGTTTGGGTGTTTTTGTCGCCGAGGTCTGGCAACACTGGTATTTATCAAAGTAAAAGTGATTTTCGACATGGTCTTTTTTCAGGAGCAATCATTTCGGCTGGGTGCGAGCGAGATGAAAAATTGAAACGTCGTCAGGAGCGGTATATCCTGTAGTTCACGGGAAAATTATGAAACTGTGTAAAATGTTTCTGTGAAACGAGGTGGCGGCCATTTTGTATTCTTTTTGTGTTTTTGAAAATTTCGATCACGATTTTGAGGCAGTTGGCAACATTTGGGAAAGTTGACATGTATGGATCGGTTGTGAAGCTCGACCGGTAGTATCGAGATATCTAAACAGTGTTGCCACATTTGGGGTAGTTTTCGAGATTTTCCCCAAAAACTTCCTCCTGTAAAATTTTGTATGAAAAATTTTTTTTTCACTGATGGCTTCGTATAGAAGTCAGAAAACATAAGTTGAAAAAAAATATGGAGACAGCTGATGATTGAGGATTTCGGAGACGGGTAAAAGGCACGGCCAAGGTATTGAAGATAGGTGGGGGGTCCTCGAACTAATGTCACTCGGAACCTCACCCAATTGGCGATGAGTTTAAAAAAAACTCGAAAATGGTGGATTCAAGATGGCCGCCATACAAATTTCGTCAGTGTCTATCTCAGAGAATATAAGAGATGGAACTGTAGTTTCTTGGCAAGAGATGATCAGGACGAGGAGGTCTATTTAGCGAAATGAAAAAAAATTCAAGATGGCGGAATATTTTTTTTCGTACCAAATTATATGGCGATTAGGAACTTTATAAGGACTGGGTACTTCTAACGAATATTTGGGAGAAAAATGTGAAGCGAGTTGATGATTGAGGATATCGGAGACGGGTGAAGAGCACGGCCAGGATATTCTAGAAAGAGGGGGTGTGTTCGACCATATGCATGAAAAAAAACAAACATAAAACTACCAACATACCCGCATAATTGTTCTACTAAAAAAAGGCAGAAAACGATACAATGATGTATGGGAGATGTATTCGGGCGCGGGATGGGAGTAGGGAAAAATTATGACCTTTTGGAAAAACAAGATGGCGGCCGACGTGATTCTTGCAACTCTTTTGTTTTCCAACCGATTTCGTTACAACTCGTAATGATTAAAGGAATTAGTAAGCGAACAATAAAAATGTAGAAAAAATTGTAAAAACAAGATGGCGGCCGAGCTGTAGTATTTTCAAATTTTTGATTTTTCTACCCCGAACCGCAGCGCTACAGATCCGAAACGGGGTAGTTCATGTACTGGTAATACGTTCGGGTGCGGGATGGGATTAGGGAAAAATTATGACATTTCGGAAAAACAAGATGGCGGCTGACGTGCTTTTTGTAACTTTTTTATTTTCCAACCGATTTCGTTACAACTCGCAATGATTGAAGAAATTAGTAAACGATCACTACAAAAAAGTAGAAAAAATTGGAAAAACAAGATGGCGGCCGAGCTGTAGTGTTTTGAAATTTTTGATTTTTCTAGAGAGATGAAAAATTGCAACGTCATCAGAGGCGATATATCCTGTAGTTCATGGGAAAATTATGAAACTGTGTGAAATGTTTCTGTGAAACGAGGTGGCGGCCATTTTGTATTCTTTTTGTGTTTTTGAAAATTTCGATCATGATTTTGAGGCAGTTGGCAACATTTGGGAAAGTTGACATGTATGGATCGATTGTGTAGCTCGACCGGCAGTATCGAGATAACTAAACAGTGTTGCCACATTATGGGTAGTTTTCGAGATTTTCCCCAAAAATGTCCTCCTGTAACAGGAAACTGAAACCAAAATTTTAAAAAATCAGCGCCATTTTGAAATTCTTTGTTAATGGACCGATTTCGTTCAAAATCGATATTTAAGGCTCCCTGGGATTTCAATACAGGAAACTATTACCAAAGTTTTTAAAAATCAGCGCCATTTTGAAATTTTTTGTTAATTGACCGATTTCGTTCAAAATCGATATTCAGGGCTCCCTGGGATCACAAAACAGGAAACTGTTACCAATGTTTAAAAAAATCAACGCCATTTTGAAATTCTTTGTTAATTGACCGATTTCGTTCAAAATCGCTATTTAGGACTCCCTGGGATTACAAAACAGGAAACTGATACCAAAATTTTAACAAATCAGCGTCATTTTGAAATTCTTTGTTAATGGGCCGATTTCGTTCAAATTCGATAACTGAGGATCCCTAATATCCCAAAAACCACAACCCGTGAGCTGCTTTAGCAGCTCGCGCACAGGGCGAAACACTAGTTATACTATATATAGCTCAATTACCACTCACTGACTGACTGACTCACTCATTGACATAATTGTTCTCCTAGAAAGAGACAGAAAACAATACAATGATGTAGGGGAGATGTGTTCGGGTGCGGGAGTCGAGTAGGGAAAAATTATGACATTTCGGAAAAACAAGATGGCGGCCGACGTGATTCTTGCAACTCTTTTGTTTTCCAACCGATTTCGTTACAACTCGCAACGATTGAAGAAACTAGGAAACGATTTTTAGAAAAAGTGGAAAAAATTGGAAAAACAAGATGGCGGCCGAGTTGTAGTGTTTTGAAATTTTTGATTTTTCGACCCCGAACCGCGGCGCCACAGATCCGAAACGGCGTGGTCGAGCGTAATTTTTTTTTCTCTTTTCGCCTACAAATATCCTGTATTTTGACAGAAAGGGAGTGATTTTTAAAAATTCAAGATGGCGGCTGTCGCGGCGGCCGTTCGGTCTGAGGCACGAAAAAACGCAATTTTAAAATTCAAATTTCTCACAGTTGGCAACGTCGGAGCGTTTCAACTTCTATCGGGCGATTGTGTGTACTGACTCGAAGAATGGATTGGGGAAAAAAAATTACCCCATTTCTAGGGAAATTTTCAAGATTTTCCCCAAAAATAAAAAAATCGAAATACGTATTTTTTGCAAAGTTCGAGTACGAGCGACCACGTGTCCCACTTGTACGAATGACGTTTGGGTATTTCCGTCGCCGAGGTCTGGCAACACTGGAATTTATAAAATAAAAGTGATTTTCGACATGGTCTCTTTTCAGGAGCTATCATTTCGGCTGGGTGCGAGCGAGATGAAAAATTGAAACGTCATCAGGAGCGGTATATCCTGTAGTTCATGGGAAAATTATGAAACTATGTCAAATGTTTCTGTGAAACGAGGTGGCGGCCATTTTGTATTATTTTGTGTTTTTGAAAATTTCGATCATGATTTTGAGGCAGTTGGCAACATTTGGGAAAGTTGACATGTATGGATCGATTGTGTAGCTCGACCGGCAGTATCGAGATATCTTAACAGTGTTGCCACATTATGGGTAGTTTTCGAGATTTTCCCCAAAAATGTCCTCCTGTAAAATTTTGTATGAAAATTTTTTTTTTCACTGATGGCTTCATGTAGAAGTCAGGAAATATAACTTTAACAAAAATATGGAGACAGCTGATGATTGAGGATTTCGGAGACGGGTAAAGGGCACGGCCAAGGTATTGAAGATAGGTGGGGGGTCCTCGAACTAATGTCACTCGGAACCTCATCCAATTGGCGATGAGTTTACAAAAAACTCGAAAATGGTGGATTCAAGATGGCCGCCATACAAATTTCGTCAGTGTCTATCTCAGAGAGTATAAAAGATGGAAGAGTGGTTTCTTGGCAAAAGATGATCAGGACCTAAAGGTCTACTTGATGAACAGGAAAAAATTCAAGATGGCGGAATTTATTTTTCCATAGAAAATATATGGCCAATATTGAAGAATACTTCAAGACTGTGTAGAACTATGCAAGATTTTGATACGGTTCCGTTTTACCCACGACGGGGCTCCCTGCGATTACAAAGCAAGAAACTTGTACTAAAATTTAAAAAAATCGCCATTTTGAAATTCTTTGTTAATTGACCGATTTCGTTTAAAATCGATATTGAGGACTCTCTGGGGTTACAAAACAGGAAACTGATACCAAAGTTTTAAAAAATTAGCGCCATTTTGAAATTCTTTGTTAAAGGACCGATTTCGTTCAAAATCGATATTCAGGGCTCCCTCTGATCACAAAACAGGAAACTGATGCCAAAGTTTTAAAAAATTAGCGCCATTTTGAAATTCTTTGTTAATTGACCGATTTCGTTCAAAATCAATACTTAGGGCTCCCTAGGATCACAAAACAGGAAACTGATACCAAAGTTTTAAAAAATCAGCGCCATTTTGAAATTCTTTGTTAATTAACAGATTTCGTTCAAAATCAATACTTAGGGCTCCCTGGGATCACAAAACAGGAAACTGATACCAAAGTTTTAAAAAATCAGCGCCATTTTGAAATTCTTTGTTACTTGGCCGATTTCGTTCGAAATCGATATTTAGAGCTCTCTGGGATCACAAAATAGAAAACGGACACCAAAGTTTTAAAAAATCAGCGCCATTTTGAAATTCTTTGTTAATTGGCCAATTTCATTCGAAATCGATATTCAGGGCTCCCTGGGATCACAAAACAGGAAACTGATACCAAAGTTTTAAAAAATCAGCGCCATTTTGGAATTCTTTGTTAATTGGCCGATTTCGTTCGAAATCGATATTTAGGGCTCCCTGGGATCACAAAATAGAAAACTGATACCCATGTTTTAAAAATCAGCGCCATTTTGAAACTCTTTGTTAATCGATCGATTTCGTTCAAAATCGATATTTAGGGCTCCCTGGGATTACAAAACAGAAAACTGATACCAAAGTTTAAGAAAATCAGCGCCATTTTGAAATTCTTTGTTAATTGACCGATTTCGATCAAAATCGATATTTGGGACTCCCTGGGATTTCAATACAGGAAACTGTTACCAAAGTTTTAAAAATTCAGCGCCATTTTGAAATTCTTTGTTAATTGACCGATTGCGTTCAAAATCGATATTTAGGGCTCCCTGGGATTACAAAACAGGAAACTGACACCAAAGTTTTAAAAACTCAGCGCCATTTTGAAATTCTTTGTTAATTGGCCAATTTCGTTCGAAATCGATATTCAGGGCTCCCTGGGATCATAAAATAGAAAACTGATATCCATGTTTTAAAAATCAGCGCTATTTTGAAATTCTTTGTTATTCGGTCGATTTCGTTCAAAATCGATATTTAGGGCTCCCTGGAATTACAAAACTGATACCAAAGTTTTAGAAAATCAGCGCCATTTTGAAATTCTTTGTAATTGACTGATTTCGTTCAAAATCAATACTTAGGGCTCCCTGGGATCACAAAACAGGAAACTGATACCAAAGTTTTAAAAAATCAGCGGCATTTTGAAATTCTTTGTTAATTGGCCGATTTCGTTCGAAATCGATATTTAGGGCTCCCTGGGATAACAAAATAGAAAACTGATACCCATGTTTTAAAAATCAGCGCCATTTTGAAATTCTTTGTTAATTGACCGATTTCGACCAAAATCGATATTTAGGACTCCCTGGGATTTCAATACAGGAAACTTTTACCAAAGTTTTAAAAAATCAGCGCCATTTTGAAATTCTTTGTTATTTGACCGGTTTCGTTCAAATTCGATAACTAAGGATCCCTAATATCCCAAAAACCACAACCCGTGAGCTGCTTTAGCAGCTCGCGCACAGGGCGAAACACTAGTTATACTATATATAGCTCAATTACCACTGACTGACTCACTCATTGACATAATTGTTCTCCTAGAAAGAGACAGAAATCGATACAATGATGTACGGGAGATGTGTTCGGGTGCGGGAGTCGAGTAGGGAAAAATTATGACATTTCGGAAAAACAAGATGGCGGCCGACGTGATTCTTGCAGCTCTTTTGTTTTCCAACCGATTTTGTTTAAACTCGCAATTATTGAAGAAATTAGTAAACGGTCAATAGAAAAAGTGGAAAAAATTGGAAAAACAAAATGGCGGCCGAGCTGTAGCGTTTTGAAATTTTTGATTTTTCGACCCCGAACCGCGGCGCCACAGATCCGAAACGGCGTGGTCGAGCGTAATATTTTTTTCTCTTTTCGCCTACTAATATCCTGTATTTTGAAAGAAAGTGAGTGATTTTTAAAAATTCAAGATGGCGGCTGTCGCGGCGGCCGTTTGGTCTGAGGTACGAAAAAACGCAATTTTAAAATTTAATTTTCTTACAGTTGGCAACGTCGGAGCGTTTTGACTTCTATGGGGCGATTGTGTGTACCGACTCAAAGAATGGATTGGGGAAAAAAATTTACCCCATTTCTCGGGAAATTTTCAAGATTTTCCCCAAAAATAAAAAAATCGAAATACGTATTTTTTGCAAAGTTCGAGTACGAGCGACCACGTGTCCCACTTGTACGAATGACGTTTGGGTATTTCCGTCGCCGAGGTCTGGCAACACTGGGATTTATCAAAGTAAAAGTGATTTTCGACATGGTCTCTTTTCAGGAGCTATCATTTCGGCTGGGTGCGAGCGAGACGAAAAATTGAAACGTCATCAGAAGCGGTATATCCTGTAGTTTACGGGAAAATTATGAAACTATGAAAAATGCTTCTGTGAAACGAGGCGGCGGCCATTTTGTATTCTTTTTGTATTTTTGAAAATTTCGATCACGATCTTGAGGCAGTTGGCAACATTTAGGAAAGTTGACATGTATGGATGGATTGTGTAGCTCAACCGGCAGTATCGAGATATCTAAACAGTGTTGCCACATTTGGGGTAGTTTTCGAGAATTACCCCAAAAATATCCTCCTGTAAAATTTTGTATAAAAATTTTTTTTTTCACTGATGGCTTCGTGTAGAAGTCAGGAAATATAAGTTTAACAAAAATATGGAGACAGCTGATGATTGAGGATTTCGGAGACGGGTAAAGGGCACGGCCAAGGTATTGAAGATAGGTGGGGGGTCCTCCAACTAATGTCACTCGGAACCTCATCCAATTCACAAAGAGCAAAAAAAAAATTCAAAATGGCGGATTTAAGATGGCTGCCCTACAAACTTCGTTAGTGTCTATCTCGGAGAGTATAAGAGATGGAAGTGTGGTTTCTTGGCAAGAGATGTTCAGAACGAGGAGGTCTATTTAACAAAATGAAAAAAAATTCAAGATGGCGGAATATTTTTTTCATACCAAATTATATGGCAATTAGGAACTTTATAAGGACTGGGTACTTATGGTTCCCTCATTCTAACGAATCTTTGGGGGCAAAAATGTGAAGCGAGTTGATGATTGAGGATTTTGAAGAAAGAGTTGTGTTCGACCAAATGCATGAAAAAAAAAACATAAAACTACCAACATGCCCGCATTATTGTTCTCTTAGAAAGAGACAGAAAACGATCCAATGATGTATGGGAGATGTGTTAAGGTGCGGGATTCGAGTAGGGAAAAATTATGACATTTCGGAAAAACAAGATGGCGGCCGACGTGATTCTTGCAACTCTTTTGTTTTCCAACCGATTTCGTTACAACTCGCAATTATTGACGAAATTAGTAAACGATATATACAAAAAGTGGAAAAAATAGAAAAACAAGATGGCGGTCAAAGTGATTCTTGCAACTCTTTTGTTTTCCAACCGATTTCGTTACATCTTGCAATTATTGAAGAAATTAGTAAACGATCAATAGAAAAATTGAAAAAATTGGAAAAACAAGATGGCGGCTGAGCTGCAGTATTTACAAATTTTTGATTTTTCAACCCCGACCCGCGGCGCCACAGATCCGAAACGGGGTAGTTCATGTATTGGAGATATGTTCGGCTGCGGGACAGGAGCAGGGAAAAATTATGACATTTCGGAAAAACAAGATGGCAGCCGACGTGCTTTTTGTAACTTTTTTTTTTCCAACCGATTTTGTTACAACTCGCAATGATTGAAGAAATTAGTAAACGATCAATAGGAAAAGTGGAAAAAATTGGAAAACCAAGATGGCGGCTGACGTGACTCTTGCAACTCTTTTGTTTTCCAACCGATTTCGTTACAACTCGCAATTATTGAAGAAATTAGTAAACGATCAATAGAAAAAGTGGAAAAAACTGAAAAACAAGATGGCGGCCGAGCTGCAGTAATTTCAAATTTTTGATTTTTCAACTCCGATCCGCGGCGCCACAGATCCGAAACAGGATAGTTCATGTATAGGAGATATGTTCGAGTGCGTGATGGGAGTGGGGAAAAATTATGACATTTCGGAAAAACAAGATAGCGGCCGATTAGCCGAAATGAACCGATCGAAGCATTCAAGATAGGTGCTCGATCAAATGTCATTCGAAACCTCAGCCAATAGACCGTGAGCTGAAAAAAAATTCAAAATGGCGGATTTAGGATGGCTGCCATACAAATTTATTTGGTGTCTATCTCAGAAAGTATAAAAGATGGAAGAATAATATCTTGGCAAAAGATGATAAGGACCTGAAGTTCAACTTGATGAACAGTAAAAAAATTCAAGATGGCGGAATTTATTTTCCATAGAAAATATAATTATGGCGAATATTGAAGAGACTACAAGTGTAGAAAGAACTATGCAAAATTTTGATACGTTTCCGTTTTACCCTGGGATTACAAAACAGGAAACTGTTACCGAAATTTTTTAAAATCAGCGCCATTTTGAAATTCTTTGTTAATTGACCGATTTTGTTCAAAATCGATATTTAGGACTTCCTGGGATCACAAAATAGAAAACTGATAACCAAGTTTTAAAAATCAGCGCCAATTTGCAAATTCTTTGTTAATCGACCGATTTCGTTCAAAATTGATATTTAGGGCTCCCTGGGATTAAAAAACAGAAAACTGATACCAAAGTTTTAAAAAATCTGCGACATTTTTAAATTCTTTGTTAATTGGCCAATTTCGTTCGAAATCGATATTCAGGGCTCCCTGGGATCACAAAATAGAAAACTGATACCAAAGTTTTAGAAAATCAGCGCCATTTTGAAATTCTTTGTTAATCGATCGATTTCGTTCAAAATCGATATTTAGGGCTCCCTGGGATTACAAAACAGAAAACTGATATCCATGTTTTTAAAATCAGCGCCATTTTGAAATTCTTTGTTAATTGACCGATTTCGTTCAAAATCGATATTTAGGACTCCCTGAAGTTACAAAACAGGAAACTGTTACCAAAATTTTCAAAAAACCAGCGCCATTTTGAAATTCTTTGTTAATGGACCGATTTCGTTCAAAATCGATATTTAGGGCTCCCTGGAATTTCAATACAGGTAACTGTTACCAAAGTTTTAAAAAATCAGCGCCATTTTGAAATTATTTGTTAATTGACCGATTTCGTTCGAAATCGATATTTAGTTCTCCCTGGGATCACAAAATAGAAAACTGATACCCATGTTTTAAAAATCAGCGCCATTTTGAAATTCTTTGTTAATCGATCGATTTCGTTCAAAATCGATATTTAGGGGTCCCTGGGATCACAAAACAGAAAACTGATACCAAAATTTTAGAAAATCAGCGCCATTTTGAAATTCTTTGTTAATTGACCGAATTCGTTCAAAATCGTATAGTAAAGTCTGTACTACTTGTAAGTCAAACCACAACCCGTGAGCTGCTTTAGCAGCTCGCGCACAGGGCGAAACACTAGTTATACTATATATAGCTCAATTACCACTCACTGACTGACTCATTGACATAATTGTTCTCCTAGAAAGAGACAGAAAACGATACAATGATGTACGGGAGATGTGTTCGGGTGCGGGAGTCGAGTAGGGAAAAATTATGACATTTCGGAAAAACAAGATGGCGGCCGACGTGATTCTTGCAGCTCTCTTGTTTTCCAACCGATTTTGTTTAAACTCGCAATTATTGAAGAAATTAGAAAACGGTCAATAGAAAAAGTGGAAAAAATTGGAAAAACAAGATGGCGGCCGAGCTGTAGTGTTTTGAAATTTTTGATTTTTCGACCTCGAACTGCGGCGCCACAGATCCGAAACGGCGTGGTCCAGCATAATATTTTTTTCTGTTTTCGCCTACAACTATCCTGTATTTTGACAGAACGGGAGTGGTTTTTAAAAATTCAAGATGGCGGCTGTCGCGGCGGCCGTTAGGTCTGAGGTACGAAAAAACGCAATTTTAAAATTCAATTTTCTCACAGTTGGCAACGTCGGAGCGTTTCGACTTCTATGGGGCGATTGTGTGTACCGACTCGAAGAATGGATTGGGGAAAAAAATTTACCCCATTTCTCGGGAAATTTTCAAGATTTTCCCCAAAAATTAAAAAATCGAAATACGTATTTTTTGCAAAATTCGAGTACGAGCGACCACGTGTCTCACTTGTACGAATGATATTTGGGTAGTTTCATTGCCGAGGTCTGGCAACACTGGAATTTATCAAAGTAAAAGTGATTTTCGACATGGTCTCTTTTCAGGAGCTATCATTTCGGCTGGGTGCGAGCGAGATGAAAAATTGAAACGTCATCAGGAGCGGTATATCCTGTAGTTCATGGGAAAATTATGAAACTATGTCAAATGTTTCTGTGAAATGAGGTGGCGGCCATTTTGTATTATTTTTGTGTTTTTGAAAATTTCGATCATGATTTTGAGGCAGTTGCCACCTTTTGGGAAAGTTGACATGTAAGGATCGATCGTGTAGCTCGACCGGCAGTATCGAGATATCTAAACAGTGTTGCCACATTTGGGGTAGTTTTCGAGATTTTCCCCAAAAATGTCCTCCTGTAAAATTTTGTATGAAAAATTTTTTTTTCACTGATGGCTTCGTGTAGAAGTCAGGAAATATAACTTTAACAAAAATATGGAGACAGCTGATGATTGAGGATTTCGGAGACGGGTAAAGGGCACGGCCAAGGTATTGAAGATAGGTGGGGGGTCCTCGAACTAATGTCACTCGGAACCTCATCCAATTGACAAAGAGCAAAAAAAAAATTCAAAATGGCGGAATTAAGATGGCTGCCATACAAATTTGTTTGGTGTCTATCTCAGAAAGTATAAAAGATGGAAGAGTGGTTTCTTGGCAAGAGATGATCAGGACGAGGAGGTCTATTTAGCAAAATGAAAAAAAATTCAAGATGGCGGAATATTTTTTTTCATACCAAATTATATGGCGATTAGGAACTTTATGGGGACTTACTTCTAACGAATATTTGGGAGAAAAATGTGAAGCGAGTTGATGATTGAGGATTTCGGAGACGGGTGAAGACCGCGGCCAGGATATTGTAGAAAGAGGGGGGAGTTCGACCAAATGCATGAACCTACTAAAAAGAGGCAGAAAACGATACAATGATGTATGGGAGATGTGTTCGGGTGCGCGATGGGAGTAAAGAAAAATTATGACATTTCAGAAAAACAAGATGGCGGCCGACGTGCTTTTTGTAACTTTTTTGTTTTCCAACCGATTTCGTTACAACTTGCAATGATTGAAGAAATTAGTAAACGATCAATACAAAAAGTAGAACAATTTAGAAAAACAAGATGGCGGCTGAGCTGTAGTATTTTCAAATTTTTGAATTTTCGACCCCGAACCGTGGCGCTACAGATCCGAAACGGGTTAGTTCATGTAAAGGTCATATGTTCGGGTGCGGGATGGGAGTAGAGAAAAATTATTACATTTCGGAAAAACAAGATGGCGGCTGGCGTGTTTTTTGTAACTTTTTTATTTTTCAACCGATTTCGTTACAACTCGCAATGATTGAAGAAATTAGTAAACGATCAATACAAAAAGTAGAACAAATTAGAAAAACAAGATGGCGGCCGAGGTGATTCTTGCAACTCTTTTGTTTTCCGACCGATTTCGTTACAACTCGCAATGATTGAAGATATTTGTAAACGATCAATAGAAAAAGTGGAAAAAAAATTGAAAAACAAGATGGCGGCTGACGTGATTTTTGCAACTCTTTTGTTTTCCAACTGATTTCATTATAACTCGCAATTATTGAAGAAATTAGTAAACAATCAATATAAAAAGTAGAAAAACAAAATGGCGGCCGAGATATAGTGCTTTAAAATTTTTGATTTTTCTACCTCAAACCGCGGCGTCACAGATCTGAAACGGGGTAGTTCATGTATAGGAGATGTGTTCGCGTGCGGGATAAGAGTAGGAAAAAATTATAATATTTCGGAAAAACAAAATGGCGGCTGATTTGCTGAAATCAACCGATCGAAGCATAACAAATAGATAGGGGGGTGCTCGACCAAATGTCATTCGACACTTCATCCAATAGACAATGAGCTGAAAAAAATTCAAAATGGCAGATTTAAGATGGCTGCCATAGAAATTTAATTGTTGTCTAACTCAGAAAGTATAAATGACGGAAGAGAGGTTTCTTGGCAAAATATCATAAGGACCTGAAGATCTACTTGATGAACAGGAAAAAAATTCAAGATGGCGGAATTTATTTTTGCATAGAATATAAAAGGCGAAAATTGAAGAGACTACAAGTGTAGAACTACCATGCAAGATTTTGATACTTTTCCGTTTAACCCACGACGGGGCTCCCTGGGATTACAAAACAGGAAAATTATTCCAAAATTTAAAAAAACCACCGCTATTTTGAAATAATTTGTTTATTTGCTGATTTCGTTCAAAATCGATATTTAGGGCTCCCTGGGCCTGGGGTTACAAAACAGGAAAATGTTATCAAAATTAAAAAAACCAGCGCCATTTTGAAATTCTTCGTTAATTAACCGATTTCGTTCAAAATCGATATTTAGGGCTCCCTGGGTTTACAAAACAGGAAACTGGTACCAACATTTTAAAAATCAGCGCCATTTTGAAATTCTTTGTTAATTGTCTGATTTCGTTCAAAATCGATATATGAGGATCCCTAATATTACAAAACAGGAAACTGTTGCCAAAATTTATAAAATCAGCGTTTTTTTGAAATTATTTGTTAATTGACCGATTTCGTTTAAAATCGATATTGAGGACTCCCTGGGGTTAAAAAACAGGAAACTGAAACCAAAATTTTAAAAAATCAGCGCCATTTTGAAATTCTTTGTGAATGGACAGATTTCGTTCAAAATCGATATTTAGGGCTCCGTGGGATTTCAATACAGGAAACTGTTACCAAAGTTTTAAAAAATCGGCGCCATTTTGAAATTTTTTGTTAATTGACCGATTTCGTTCAAATTCGACAACTGATGATCCCTAATATCCCCAAAACCACAACCCGTGAGCTGCTTTAGCAGCTCGCACACAGGGCGAAACACTAGTTATACTATATATAGCTCAATTACCACTCACTGACTGACTGACTCACTCATTGACATAATTGTTCTCCTAGAAAGAGACAGAAAACGATACATTGATGTACGGGAGATGTGTTCGGGTGCGGGAGTCGAGTAGGGAAAAATTATGACATTTCGGAAAAACAAGATGGCGGCCGACGTGATTCTTGCAACTCTTTTGTTTTCCAACCGATTTTGTTTAAACTCGCAACTATTGAAGAAATTAGTAAACGGTCAATAGAAAAAGTGGAAAAAAATGGAAAAACAAAATGGCGGCCGAGCTGTAGCGTTTTGAAATTTTTGATTTTTCGACCCCGAACCGCGGCGCCACAGATCCGAAACGACGTGGTCGAGCATAATATTTTTTTCTCTTTTCGCCTACAAATATCCTGTATTTTGACAGAAAGGGAGTGATTTTTAAAAATTCAAGATGGCGGCTGTCGCGGCGGCCGTTCGGTCTGAGGTACGAAAAAACGCAATTTTAAAATTCAATTTTCTCACAGTTGGCAACGTCAGAGCGTTTCGACTTCTATGGGGCGATTGTGTGTACCGACTCGAAGAATGGATTGGGAAAAAAAAATTACCCCATTTCTAGGGAAATTTTCAAGATTTACCCCAAAAATTAAAAAATCGAAATACGTATTTTTTGCAAAGTTCGAGTATGAGCAACCACGTGTCCCACTTGTACGAATGACATTTGGGTATTTTCGTCGCCAAGGTCTGGCAACACTGGAATTTATCAGAGTAAAAGTGATTTTCGACATGGTCTTTTTTCAGGAGCAATCATATCGGCTGGGTGCGAGCGAGATGAAAAATTGAAACGTCATCAGGTGCGGTATATCCTGTAGTTCACGGGAAAATTATGAAACTGTGTAAAATGCTTCTGTGAAACGAGGTGGCGGCCATTTTGTATTCTTTTTGTGTTTTTGAAAATTTCGATCATGATTTTGAGGCAGTTGGCAACATTTGGGAATGTTGACATGTATGGATCGATTGCGTACCTCGACCGCCAGTATCGAGATATCTAAACAGTGTTGCCACATTTAGGGTAGTTTTCGAGATTTTCCCCAAAAATGTCCTCCTGTAAAATTTTGTATGAAAAATATTTTTTTCACTGATGGCTTCGTATAGAAGTCAGAAAATATAACTTGAAAAAAAATATGGAGACAGCTGATGATTGAGGATTTCGGAGACGGGTAAAGGGCACGGCCAAGGTATTGAAGATAGGTGGGGGGTCCTCGAACTAATGTCACTCGGAACCACATCCAATTGGCGATGAGTTTAAAAAAAACTCGAAAATGGTGGATTCAAGATGGCCGCCATATAAATTTCGTCAGTGTCTATCTCGGAGAGTATAAGAGATGGAAGTGTGGTTTCTTGGCAAGAGATGATCAGGACCTGATGGTCTACTTGATGAACAGGAAAAAAATTCAAGATGGCGGATTTTATTTCTCCATAGAAAATATATTATGGCCAATATTGAAGAATACTACGACTGTGTAGAACTATACAAGATTTTAATACGGTTCCGTTTTACCCACGAGGGGGCTCCCTGCGATTACAAAACTAAAAAAATCAGCGCCATTTTGAAATTCTTTGTTAATTGACTGATTTCTTTCAAAATCGATATTTAGGACTCCCTGGAGTTACAAAACAGGAAACTGATACCAAAATTTTAAAAAATCAGCGCCATTTTGAAATTCTTTGTTAATGGACCGATTTCGTTCAAAATCGATATTCAGGGCTCCCTGGGATCACGAAACAGGAAACTGATGCCAAAGTTTAAAAAAATCAACGCCATTTTTAATAATTTTGCTATAATCATAATAAATGTCTGTACTACTTTTAAGTCAAACCACAACCCGTGAGCTGCTTTAGCAGCTCGCGCACAGGGCGAAACACTAGTTATACTATATATAGCTCAATTACCACTGACTGACTCACTCATTGACATAATTGTTCTCCTAGAAAGAGACAGAAAACGATACAATGATGTACGGGAGATGTGTTCGGGTGCAGGAGTCGAGTAGGGAAAAATTATGACATTTCGGAAAAATAAGATGGCGGCCGACGTGATTCTTGCAACTCTTTTGTTTTCCAACCGATTTCGTTACAACTCGCAACGATTGAAGAAACTAGGAAACGATTTATAGAAAAAGTGGAAAAAATTGGAAAAACAAGATGGCGGCCGAGTTGTAGTGTTTTGAAATTTTTGATTTTTCGACCCCGAACCGCGGCGCCACAGATCCGAAACGGCGTAGTCGAGCATAATATTTTTTTCTCTTTTCGCCTACAACTATCCTGTATTTTGACAGAACGGGAGTGGTTTTTAAAAATTCAAGATGGCGGCTGTCGCGGCGGCCGTTCGGTCTGAGGTACGAAAAAACGCAATTTTTAACTTCAAATTTCTCACAGTTGGCAACGTCGGAGCGTTTCGACTTCTAGAGGGCGATTGTGTGTACAGACTCGAACTATGGATTGGGGAAAAAAAATTACCCCATTTCTCGGGAAATGTTCAAGATTTACCCCATAATTAAAAAAATCGAAATACGTATTTTTTGCAAAATTCGAGTACGAGCCACCACGTGTCCCACTTGTACGAATGACATTTGGGTATTTTCATTGCCGAGGTCTGGCAACACTGGAATTTATCAAAGTAAAAGTGATTTTCGACATGGTCTCTTTTCAGGAGCTATCATTTCGGCTGGGTGCGAGCGAGATGAAAAATTGAAACGTCATCAGAAGCGGTATATCCTGTAGTTTACGGGAAAATTATGAAACTATGAAAAATGCTTCTGTGAAACGAGGCGGCGGCCATTTTGTATTCTTTTTGTATTTTTGAAAATTTCGATCACGATCTTGAGGCAGTTGGCAACATTTAGGAAAGTTGACATGTATGGATCGATTGTGTAGCTCGACCGGCAGTATCGAGATATCTAAACAGTGTTGCCACATTTGGGGTAGTTTTCGAGAATTACCCCAAAAATATCCTCCTGTAAAATTTTGTATGAAAATTTTTTTTTTCACTGATGGCTTCGTGTAGAAGTCAGGAAATATAAGTTTAAAAAAATATGGAGACAGCTGATGATTGAGGATTTCGGAGACGGGTAAAGGGCACGGCCAAGGTATTGAAGATAGGTGGGGGTCCTCGAACTAATGTCACTCGGAACCTCATCCAATTGACAAAGAGCAAAAAAAAAATTCAAAATGGCGGATTTAAGATGGCTGCCATACAAACTTCGTTAGTGTCTATCTCGGAGAGTATAAGAGATGGAAGTGTGGTTTCTTGGCAAGAGATGTTCAGAACGAGGAGGTCTATTTAGCAAAATGAAAAAAAATTCAAGATGGCGGAATATTTTTTTCATACCAAATTATATGGCAATTAGGAACTTTATAAGGACTGGGTACTTATGGTTCCCTCATTCTAACGAATCTTTGGGGGCAACAATGTGAAGCGAGTTGATGATTGAGGATTTTGAAGAAAGAGGTGTGTTCGACCAAATGCATGAAAAAAAAAACATAAAACTACCAACATGCCCGCATAATTGTTCTCTTAGAAAGAGAGAGAAAACGATCCAATGATGTATGGGAGATGTGTTAAGGTGCGGGATTCGAGTAGGGAAAAATTATGACATTTCGGAAAAACAAGATGGCGGCCGACGTGATTCTTGCAACTCTTTTGTTTTCCAACCGATTTCGTTACAACTCGCAATTATTGACGAAATTAGTAAACGATATATACAAAAAGTGGAAAAAATAGAAAAACAAGATGGCGGTCAAAGTGATTCTTGCAACTCTTTTGTTTTCCAACCGATTTCGTTACATCTTGCAATTATTGAAGAAATTAGTAAACGATCAATAGAAAAATTTAAAAAATTGGAAAAACAAGATGGCGGCTGAGCTGCAGTATTTATAAATTTTTGATTTTTCAACCCCGACCCGCGGCGCCACAGATCCGAAACGGGGTAGTTCATGTATTGGAGATATGTTCGGCTGCGGGACAGGAGCAGGGAAAAATTATGACATTTCGGAAAAACAAGATGGCAGCCGACGTGCTTTTTGTAACTTTTTTTTTCCAACCGATTTTGTTACAACTCGCAATGATTGAAGAAATTAGTAAACGATCAATAGGAAAAGTGGAAAAAATTGGAAAACCAAGATGGCGGCTGACGTGACTCTTGCAACTCTTTTGTTTTCCAACCGATTTCGTTACAACTCGCAATTATTGAAGAAATTAGTAAACGATCAATAGAAAAAGTGGAAAAAACTGAAAAACAAGATGGCGGCCGAGCTGCAGTAATTTCAAATTTTTGATTTTTCAACTCCGATCCGCGGCGCCACAGATCCGAAACAGGATAGTTCATGTATAGGAGATATGTTCGAGTGCGTGATGGGAGTGGGGAAAAATTATGACATTTCGGAAAAACAAGATAGCGGCCGATTAGCCGAAATGAACCGATCGAAGCCTTCAAGATAGGTGCTCGATCAAATGTCATTCGAAACCTCAGCCAATAGACCGTGAGCTGAAAAAAAATTCAAAATGGCGGATTTAGGATGGCTGCCATACAAATTTATTTGGTGTCTATCTCAGAAAGTATAAAAGATGGAAGAATAATATCTTGGCAAAAGATGATAAGGACCTGAAGTTCAACTTGATGAACAGTAAAAAAATTCAAGATGGCGGAATTTATTTTCCATAGAAAATATAATTATGGCGAATATTGAAGAGACTACAAGTGTAGAAAGAACTATGCAAAATTTTGATACGTTTCCGTTTTACCCTGGGATTACAAAACAGGAAACTGTTACCGAAATTTTATAAAATCAGCGCCATTTTGAAATTCTTTGTTAATTGACCGATTTTGTTCAAAATCGATATTTAGGACTTCCTGGGATCACAAAATAGAAAACTGATAACCAAGTTTTAAAAATCTTCGTTCAAAATTGATATTTAGGGCTCCCTGGGATTAAAAAACAGAAAACTGATACCAAAGTTTTAAAAAATCTGCGACATTTTTAAATTCTTTGTTAATTGGCCAATTTCGTTCGAAATCGATATTCAGGGCTCCCTGGGATCACAAAATAGAAAACTGATACCAAAGTTTTAGAAAATAAGCGCCATTTTGAAATTCTTTGTTAATCGATCGATTTCGTTCAAAATCGATATTTAGGGCTCCCTGGGATTACAAAACAGAAAACTGATATCCATGTTTTTAAAATCAGCGCCATTTTGAAATTCTTTGTTAATTGACCGATTTCGTTCAAAATCGATATTTAGGACTCCCTGAAGTTACAAAACAGGAAACTGTTACCAAAATTTTCAAAAAACCAGCGCCATTTTGAAATTCTTTGTTAATGGACCGATTTCGTTCAAAATCGATATTTAGGGCTCCCTGGAATTTCAATACAGGTAACTGTTACCAAAGTTTTAAAAAATCAGCGCCATTTTGAAATTATTTGTTAATTGACCGATTTCGTTCGAAATCGATATTTAGTTCTCCCTGGGATCACAAAATAGAAAACTGATACCCATGTTTTAAAAATCAGCGCCATTTTGAAATTCTTTGTTAATCGATCGATTTCGTTCAAAATCGATATTTAGGGGTCCCTGGGATCACAAAACAGAAAACTGATACCAAAGTTTTAGAAAATCAGCGCCATTTTGAAATTCTTTGTTAATTGACCGAATTCGTTCAAAATCGTATAGTAAAGTCTGTACTACTTGTAAGTCAAACCACAACCCGTGAGCTGCTTTAGCAGCTCGCGCACAGGGCGAAACACTAGTTATACTATATATAGCTCAATTACCACTGACTGACTCACTCATTGACATAATTGTTCTCCTAGAAAGAGACAGAAAACGATACAATGATGTACGGGAGATGTGTTCGGGTGCAGGAGTCGAGTAGGGAAAAATTATGACATTTCGGAAAAATAAGATGGCGGCCGACGTGATTCTTGCAACTCTTTTGTTTTCCAACCGATTTCGTTACAACTCGCAACGATTGAAGAAACTAGGAAACGATTTATAGAAAAAGTGGAAAAAATTGGAAAAACAAGATGGCGGCCGAGTTGTAGTGTTTTGAAATTTTTGATTTTTCGACCCCGAACCGCGGCGCCACAGATCCGAAACGGCGTGGTCGAGCGTAATATTTTTTTCTCTTTTCGCCTACAACTATCCTGTATTTTGACAGAACGGGAGTGGTTTTTAAAAATTCAAGATGGCGGCTGTCGCGGCGGCCGTTCAGTCTGAGGTACGAAAAAACGCAATTTTTAACTTCAAATTTGTCACAGTTGGCAACGTCGGAGCGTTTCGACTTCTATGGGGCGATAGTGTGTACCGACTCGAAGAATGGATTGGGGAAAAAAATTTACCCCATTTCTCTGGAAATTTTCAAGATTTTCCTCAAAAATTAAAAAATCGAAATACGTATTTTTTGCAAAGTTCGAGTACGAGCGACCACGTGTCCCACTTGTACGAATGATGTTTGGGTATTTCCGTCGCCGAGGTCTGGCAACACTGGAATTTATCAAAGTAAAAGTGATTTTCGACATGGTCTCTTTTCAGGAGCTATCATTTCGGCTGGGTGCGAGCGAGATGAAAAATTGAAACGTCATCAGGAGCGGTATATCCTGTAGTTTACGGGAAAATTATGAAACTATGTAAAATGCTTGTGTGAAACGAGGTGGCGGCCATTTTGTATTCTTTTTGTGTTTTTGAAAATTTCGATCACGATTTTGAGGCAGTTGGCAACATTTGGGAAAGTTGACATGTAGGGATCGACTGTGTAACTCGACCGGCAGTATCGAGATATTAAAACAGTGTTGCCACATTTGGGGTAGTTTTCGAGATTTTCCCCAAAAATGTCCTCCTGTAAAATATTGTATGAAAAATTTTTTTTCACTGATGGCTTCGTATAGAAGTCAGAAAATATAACTTGAAAAAAAATATGGAGACACCTGATGATTGAGGATTTCGGAGACGGGTAAAGGGCACGGCCAAGGTATTAAAGATAGGTGGGGGGTCCTCGAACTAATGTCACTCGGAACCACATCCAATTGGCGATGAGTTTAAAAAAAACTCGAAAATGGTGGATTCAAGATGGCCGCCATACAAATTTCGTCAGTGTCTGTCTCGGAGAGTATAAGAGATGGACGTGTGGTTTCTTGGCAAGAGATGATCAGGACCTGATGGTCTACTTGATGAACAGGAAAACAATTCAAGATGGCGGAATTTATTTCTCCATAGAAAATATATGGCCAATATTGAAGAATACTACAAGACTGTGTAGAACTATGCAAGATTTTGATACGGTTTCGTTTTACCCACGACGGGGCTCCCTGAGATTACAAAACAGGAAATTGGTACTGAAATTTAAAAAAATCAGCGCCATTTTGAAATTCTTTGTTAATTGGCCGATTTCGTTCAAAATCGATATTTAGGACTCCCTGGGGTTACAAAACAGGAAACTGATACCAAAATTTAAAAAAATCAGCGCCATTTTGAAATACTTTCTTAATGGACCGATTTCGTTCAAAATCGATATTTAGGGCTCCCTGGGATTTCAATACAGGAAACTGTTACCAAAGTTTTAAAAAATCAGCGCCAATTTGAAATATCTTTGATAATGGACCGATTTCGTTCAAAATCGATATTTAGGGCTCCTCGGATTACAAAACAGAAAACTGATACCAAAGTTTTAGAAAATCGGCGCCATTTTGAAATGCTTTGTTTATTGACCGAATTCATTCAAAATCGTATAGTAAAGTCTGTACTACTTGTAAGTCAAACCACAACCCGTGAGCTGCTTTAGCAGCTCGCGCACAGGGCGAAACACTAGTTATACTATATATAGCTCGATTACCACTGACTCACTGACTGACTGACTGACTCATTGACATAATTGTTCTCCCAGAAAGAGACAGAAAACGATACCATGATGTACGGGAGATGTGTTCGGGTGCGGGAGTCGAGTAGGGAAAAATTATGACATTTCGGAAAAACAAGATGGCGGCCGACGTGATTCTTGCAGCTCTCTTGTTTTCCAACGGATTTTGTTTAAACTCGCAATTATAGAAGAAATTAGAAAACGGTCAATAGAAAAAGTGGAAAAAATCTGAAAAACAAGATGGCGGCCGAGCTGTAGTGTTTTGAAATTTTTGATTTTTCGACCCCGAACCGCGGCGCCACAGATCCGAAACGACGTAGTCGAGCGTAATATTTTTTTCTCTTTTCGCCTACAACTATCCTGTATTTTGACAGAACGGGAGTGGTTTTTAAAAATTCAAGATGGCGGCTGTCGCGGCGGCCGTTCGGTCTGAGGTACGAAAAAACGTAATTTTAAACTTCAAATTTCTCACAGTTGGCAACGTCGGAGCGTTTCGACTTGTACGAGGCGATTGTGTGTACAGATGCGAAGTATGGATTGGGGGAAAAAAATTACCCCATTTCTCGGGAAATTTTCAAGATGTACCCCAAAAATAAGAAAATCGATATACGCATTTTTTGCAAAATTCGAGTACGAGCCACCACGTGTCCCACTTGTACCAATGACATTTGGGTGTTTTCGTCGCCGAGGTCTGGCAACACTGGAATTTATCAAAGTAAAAGTGATTTTCGACATGGTCTCTTTTCAGGGGCGATCATTTCGGCTGGGTGCGAGCGAGATGAAAAATTGCAACGTCATCAGGGGCGGTATATCCTGTAATTTACGGGAAAATTATGAAACTATGTAAAATGCTTCTGTGAAACGAGGTGGCGGCCATTTTGTATTCTTTTTGTGTTTTTGAAAATTTCGATCACGATTTTGAGGCAGTTGGCAACATTTGGGAAAGTTGACATGTATGGATCGATTGTGTAGCTCGACCGGCAGTATCGAGATATCTAAACAGTGTTGCCACATGTGGGGTAGTTTTCGAGATTTTCCCCAAAAACTTCCTCCTGTAAAATTTTGTATGAAATTTTTTTTTTCACTGATGGCTTCGTATAGAAGTAAGAAAATATAACTTGAAAAAAAATATGGAGACTGCTGATGATTGAGGATTTCGGAGACGGGTAAAGGGCACGGCCAAGGTATTGAAGATAGGTGGGGGGTCCTCGAACTAATGTCACTCAGAACCTCATCCAATAGACAAAGAGCAAAAAAAAAATTCAAAATGGCGGATTTAAGATGGCTGCCATACAAATTTGTTTGGCGTCTATCTCAGAAAGTATAAAAGATGGAAGAGTGGTTTCTTGGCAAAAGATGATCAGGACCTGAAGGTCTACTTGATGAACAGGAAAAAAATTCAAGATGGTGGAATTTATTTTTCCATAGAACATATTATATGGCCAATATTGAAGTGACTACAAGACTGTACTACTTGTAAGTCAAACAACAACCCGTGAGCTGCTTTAGCAGCTCGCGCACAGGGCGAAACACTAGTTATACTATATATAGCTCGATTACCACTCACTGACTGACTCATTGACAGAATTGTTCTACTAGAAAGAGACAGAAAATGATAGAATGATGTACGGGAGATGTGTTCGGGTGCAGGAGTCGAGTAAGGAAAAATTATGACATTTCGGAAAAACAAGATGGCGGCCGACGTGATTCTTGCAACTCTTTTGTTTTCCAACCGATTTCGTTTAAACTCGCAACTATTAAAGAAATTAGTAAACGATTAATAGAAAGAGTGGAAAAAATTGGAAAAACAAGATGGCGGCCGAGCTGTAGTGTTTTGAAATTTTTGATTTTTCGACCCCGAACCGCGGCGCCACAGATCCGAAACGGCGTGGTCGAGCATGATATTTTTTTCTCTTTTCGCCTACAATTATCCTGTATTTTGACAGCATGGGAGTGGTTTTTAAAAATTCAAGATGGCGGCTGTCGCGGCGGCCGTTTGGTCTGAGGTACGAAAAAACGCAATTTTAAAATTCAATTTTCTCACAGTTGGCAACGTCGGAGCGTTTCGACTTCTAGGGGGCGATTGTGTGTACAGACTCGAACTATGGATTGGGGAAAAAAAATTACCCCATTTCTCGGGAAATTTTCAAGATTTACCTCTAAAATTAAAAAATCGAAATACGTATTTTTTGCAAAATTCGAGTACGAGCGACCACGTGTCCCACTTGTACGAATGACATTTGGGTATTTTCATCGCCGAGGTCTGGCAACACTGGAATTTATCAAAGTAAAAGTGATTTTCGACATGTCTCTTTTCAGGAGCTATCACTTCGGCTGGGTGCGAGCGAGATGAAAAATTGAATCGTCATCAGGAGCGGTATATCCTGTAGTTTACGGGAAAATTATGAAACTATGTAAAATGCTTCTGTGAAACGAGGTGGCGGCCATTTTGTATTCTTTTTGTGTTTTTGAAAATTTCGATCACGATTTTGAGGCAGTTGGCAACATTTGGGAAAGTTGACATGTATGGATCGACTGTGTAACTCGACCGGCAGTATCGAGATATCTAAACAGTGTTGCCACATTTGGGGTAGTTTTCGAGATTTTCCCCAAAAATGTCCTCCTGTAAAATTTTGTACGAAAAATTTTTTTTTCACTGATGGCTTCGTATAGAAGTCAGAAAATATAACTTGAAAAAAATATGGAGACAGCTGATGATTGAGGATTTCGGAGACGGGTAAAGGGCACGGCCAAGGTATTGAAGATAGATGGGGGGTCCTCGAACTAATGTCACTCGGAACCTCATCCAATTGGCGATGAAATTAAAAAAAACTCCAAAATGGTCGATTCAAGATGGCCGCCATACAAATTTCGTAAGAGTCTATCTCGGAGGGTATAAGAGATGGAAGTGTGGTTTCTCGGCAAGAGATGATCAGGACCTGAAGGTCTACTTGATGAACAGGAAAAAAATTCAAGATGGCGGAATATTTTTTTTCATACCAAATTATATGGGGATTAGGAACTTTATAAGGACTGGGCACTTCGAACGAATATTTGGGAGAAAAATGTGAAGCGAGTTGATGATTGAGGATTTCGGAGACGGGTGAAGAGCACGGCCAGGGTATTGTAGAAAGTGTGTTCAACAAAATGCATGAAAAAAAAAACAAACAAAACTAACAACACACCCGCATGATTGTTCTCCTAATAAGAGACCGAAAACGATACAATGATGTATGGGAGATGTGTTCGGGTGCGAGATGGGAGAAGGGAAAAATTATGAAATTTCGGAAAAACAAGATGGCGGCCGACGTGATTCTTGCAACTCTTTTGTTTTCCAACTGATTTCGTTACAACTGGCAATTATTAAAGAAATTAGTAAACGATCGACACAAAAAGTAGAAAAAATTGGAAAAACAAGATGGCGGCCGACGTGATTCTTGCAACTCTTTTGTTTTCCAACTGATTTCGTTACAACTGGCAATTATTAAAGAAATTAGTAAACGATCGACACAAAAAGTAGAAAAAATTGGAAAAACAAGATGGCGGCCGACGTGATTCTTGCAACTCTTTTGTTTTCGAACCGATTTCGTTACAACTGGCAATTATTAAAGAAATTAGTAAACGATCAATATAAAAAGTAGAAAAAATTAGAAAAACAAGATGGCGGCCGAGCTGTAGTATTTTCAAATTTTTGATTTTTCGACCCCGAACTGCGGCGATACAGATCCGAAACAGGGTAGTTCATGTATGGATGATACGTTCGGGTGCGGGATAGGATTAGGGAAAAATTATGACATTTCGGAAAAACAAGATGGCGGCCGACGTGCTCTTTGTGACTTTTTTGTTTTCTAACCGATTTCGTTACAACTCGGAATGATTGAAGAAATTAGTGAGCGAACAGTAGAAAAATTGGAAAAACAAGATGGCGGCCGACGTGATTCTTGCAACTCTTTTGTTTTCCAACCGATTTTGTTACAACTCGCAGTTATTGGAGAAATTAGTATACGATCAGTACAAAAAGTAGAAAAAATTGGAAAAACAAGATGGCGGCCGAGCTATAGTGCTTTAAAATTTTTGATTTTTTAACCCTGAACTGCGGCGCCACAGATCCGAAACGGGGTAGTTTATGTATAGAAGATATGTTCGGGTGCTTGATGGGAGTAGGGAAACATTATGGCATTTGGGAAAAACAAGATGGCGGCTGATTTGCCGAAATGAACCGATCGAAGCATTGAAGATTGGTGCTCGTCCAAATGTCATTCGAAACTTCATTCAATAGACAATGAGCTAAAAAAAATCAAAATGGATTTAAGATGGCTGCCATACAAATTTGTTTGGTGTCTATCTCAGAAAGTATAAAAGATGGAAGAGCAGTTTCTTGGAAAAAGATGATCAGGACTTGAAGGTCTCCTTGATGAACAGGAAAAAATTCAAGATGGCGGAATTTATTTTTCCATAGAAAATATATATGGCCAATATTGAAGAATACTACAAGACTGTGTACAAGTATGCAAGATTTTGATACGGTTCCGTTTTACACACGACGGGGCTCCCTGCGATTACAAAACAAGAAACTGGTACTAAAATTTAAAAAAATCGCCATTTTGAAATTCTTTGTTAATTGACCGATTTCGTTTAAAATCGATATTGAGGACTCCCTGGGGTTACTAAACAGGAAACTGCAACCAAAATTTTAAAAAATCAGTGCCATTTTGAAATTCTTTGTTAATGGACCGATTTCGTTCAAAATCGATATTTAGGGCTCCCTGGGATTTCAATACAGGAATCACAGTTGGCAACGTCGGAGCGTTTCGACTTCTTGGGGGCGATTGTGTGTACAGACTCGAACTATGGATTGGGGAAAAAAAATTACCCCATTTCTCGGAAAATTTTCAAGATTTACCCTAAAAATAAAAAAATCGAAATACGTATTTTTTGCAAAATTCGAGTACGAGCGACCACGTGTCCCATTTGTACGAATGACATTTGGGTATTTTCATTGCCTAGGTCTGGCAACACTGGAATTTATAAAAGTAAAAGTGATTTTCGACATGGTCTCTTTTCAGGAGCTATCATTTCGGCTGGGTGGGCGAGATGAAAAATTGAAACGTCATCAGGAGCGGTATATCCTGTAAATCACGGGAAAATTATGAAACTATGTAAAATGTTTCTTTGAAATGAGTTGGCGGCCATTTTGTATTATTTTTGTGTTTTTGAAAATTTCGATCATCATTTTGAGGCAGTTGGCAACATTTGGGAAAGTTGACATGTATGGATCGATTGTGTAGCTCGACCGGCAGTATCGAGATATCTAAACAGTGTTGCCACATTTGGGGTAGTTTTCGAGATTTTCCCCAAAAATGTCCTCCTGTAAAATTTTTGTATGAAAATTTTTTTTTCACTAATGGCTTCGTGTAGAAGTCAGAAAATATAACTTAAACAAAAATATGGGGACAGCTGATGATTGAGGATTTCGGAGACGGGTAAAGGGCACGGCCAAGGTATTGAAGATAGGTGGGGGGTCCTCGAACTAATGTCACTCGGAACCACATCCAATTGGCGATGAGTTTAAAAAAAACTCGAAAATGGTGGATTCAAGATGGCCGCCATACAAATTTCGTCAGTGTCTATCTCGGAGAGTGTAAGAGATGGAAGTGTGGTTTCTTGGGAAGAGATGATCAGGACCCGAAGGTCTACTTGATGAACAGGAAAAAAATGCAAGATGGCGGAATTTATTTTTCCATAGAAAATATATGGCCAATATTGAAGAATACTACAAGACTGTGTAGAACTATGCAAGATTTTAATACGGTTCCGTTTTACCCACGACGGGGCTCCCTGCGATTACAAAGCAGGAAACTGGTACTAAAATAAAAAAATCAGCGCCATTTTGAAATTCTTTGTTAATTGACCGATTTCGATCAAAATCGATACTTAAGACTCCTTGGAGTTACAAAACAGGAAACTGAAACCAAAGTATTAAAAAATCAGCGCCATTTTGAAATTCTTTGTTAATGGACCGATTTCGTTCAAAATCGATATTCAGGGCTCCCTATGATCACAAAACAGGAAACTCATACCAAAGTTTAAAAAAATCAACGCCATTTTTAATAATTTTGCTATAATCATAATAAATGTGTGTACTACTTGTAAGTCAAACCACAACCCGTGAGCTGCTTTAGCAGCTCGCGCACTGGGCGAAACACTAGTTATACTATATATAGCTCAATTACCACTCACTGACTCACTCACTCATTGACATAATTGTTCTCCTAGAAAGAGATAGAAAACGATACAATGATGTACGGGAGATGTGTTCGGGTGCGGGAGTCGAGTAGGGAAAAATTATGACATTTCGGAAAAACAAGATGGCGGCCGACGTGATTCTTGCAGCTCTCTTGTTTTCCAACCGATTTTGTTTAAACTCGCGAAGCTTGAAGAAACTAGGAAACGATCAATAGAAAAAGTGGAAAAAATTGGAAAAACAAGATGGCGGCCGAGCTGTAGTGTTTTGAAATTTTTGATTTTTCGACCCCGAACCGTGGCGCCACAGATCCGAAACGGCGAGGTCAAGCGTAATATTTTTTTCTATTTTCGCCTACAATTATCCTCTAATTTGACAGAATGGGAGTGGTTTTTAAAAATTCAAGATGGCGGCTGTCGCGGCGGCCGTTCGGTCTGAGGTACGAAAAAACGCAATTTTAAAATTCAATTTTCTCACAGTTGGCAACGTCGGAGCGTTTCGACTTGTACGAGGCGATTGTGTGTACAGATGCGAAGTATGGATTGGGGGAAAAAAATTACCCCATTTCTCGGGAAATTTTCAAGATGTACCCCAAAAATAAGAAAATCGATATACGCATTTTTTGCAAAATTCGAGTACGAGCCACCACGTGTCCCACTTGTACCAATGACATTTGGGTGTTTTCGTCGCCGAGGTCTGGCAACACTGGAATTTATCAAAGTAAAAGTGATTTTCGACATGGTCTCTTTTCAGGGGCGATCATTTCGGCTGGGTGCGAGCGAGATGAAAAATTGCAACGTCATCAGGGGCGGTATATCCTGTAATTTACGGGAAAATTATGAAACTATGTAAAATGCTTCTGTGAAACGACGTGGCGGCCATTTTGTATTCTTTTTGTGTTTTTGAAAATTTCGATCACGATTTTGAGGCAGTTGGCAACATTTGGGAAAGTTGACATGTATGGATCGATTGTGTAGCTCGACCGGCAGTATCGAGATATCTAAACAGTGTTGCCACATGTGGGGTAGTTTTCGAGATTTTCCCCAAAAACTTCCTCCTGTAAAATTTTGTATGAAATTTTTTTTTTCACTGATGGCTTCGTATAGAAGTAAGAAAATATAACTTGACAAAAAATATGGAGACTGCTGATGATTGAGGATTTCGGAGACGGGTAAAGGGCACGGCCAAGGTATTGAAGATAGGTGGGGGGTCCTCGAACTAATGTCACTCAGAACCTCATCCAATAGACAAAGAGCAAAAAAAAAATTCAAAATGGCGGATTTAAGATGGCTGCCATACAAATTTGTTTGGCGTCTATCTCAGAAAGTATAAAAGATGGAAGAGTGGTTTCGTGGCAAAAGATGATCAGGACCTGAAGGTCTACTTGATGAACAGGAAAAAAATTCAAGATGGTGGAATTTATTTTTCCATAGAACATATTATATGGCCAATATTGAAGTGACTACAAGACTGTACTACTTGTAAGTCAAACAACAACCCGTGAGCTGCTTTAGCAGCTCGCGCACAGGGCGAAACACTAGTTATACTATATATAGCTCAATTACCACTGACTCACTCACTGACTCACTCATTGACATAATTGTTCTCCTAGAAAGAGACAGAAAACGATATAATGATGTACGGGAGATGTGTTCGGGTGCGGAAGTCGAGTAGGGAAAAATTATGACATTTCGGAAAAACAAGATGGCGGCCGACGTAATTCTTGCAACTCTTTTGTTTTCCAACCGATTTCGTTTAAACTCGCAAGGATTGAAGAAACTAGGAAACGATCAATAGAAAGAGTGGAAAAAATTGGAAAAACAAGATGGCGGCCGAGATGTAGTGTTTTGGAATTTTTGATTTTTCGACCCCGAACCGCGGCGCCACAGATCCGAAACGGCGTGGTCGTGCATAATATTTCTTTCTCTTTTCGACTACAACTACCCTGTATTTTGACAGAACGGGAGCAATTTTTCAAAATTCAAGATGGCAGCTGTCGCGGCGGCCGTTCGGTCTGAGGTACGAAAAAACGCAATTTTAAAATTCATTTTTCTCACAGTAGGCAACGTCGGAGCGTTTCGACTTGTATGGGGCGATTGTGTGTACCGACTCGAAGAATGGATTGGGGAAAAAAATTTACCCCATTTCTCGGGAAATTTTCAAGATTTTCCCCAAAAATTAAAAAATCGAAATACGTATTTTTTGCAAAGTTCGAGTATGAGCAACTACGTGTCCCACTTGTACGAATGATGTTTGGGTATTTCCGTCGCCGAGGTCTGGCAACACTGGAATTTATCAAAGTAAAAGTGATTTTCGACATGGTCTCTTTTCAGGAGCTATCATTTCGGCTGGGTGCGAGCGAGATGAAAAATTGAAACGTCATCAGGAGCGGTATATCCTGTAGTTCATGGGAAAATTATGAAACTATGTCAAATGTTTCTGTGAAATGAGGTGGCGGCCATTTTGTATTATTTTTGTGTTTTTGAAAATTTCGATCATGATTTTGAGGCAGTTGGCAACATTTGGGAAAGTTGACATGTATGGATCGATTGTGTAGCTCGACCGGCAGTATCGAGATATCTAAACAGTGTTGCCACATTATGGGTAGTTTGCGAGATTTTCCCCAAAAATGTCCTCCTGTAAAATTTTGTATGAAAATTTTTTTTTTCACTGATGGCTTCGTGCAGAAGTCAGGAAATATAACTTTAACAAAAATAT
This sequence comes from Erebia aethiops, assembly GCA_923060345.2. Classification (NCBI taxonomy): domain Eukaryota; kingdom Metazoa; phylum Arthropoda; class Insecta; order Lepidoptera; family Nymphalidae; genus Erebia; species Erebia aethiops. The sequence continues at coordinate 15,641,776 of OV281091.1, read as the reverse complement.
GGAGACAGCTGATGATTGAGGATTTCGGAGACGGGTAAAGGGCACGGCCAAGGTATTGAAGATAGGTGGGAGGTCCTCGAACTAATGTCACTCGGAACCTCATCCAATTGGCGATGAGTTTAAAAAAAACTCGAAAATGGTGGATTCAAGATGGCCGCCATACAAATTTCGTCAGTGTCTATCTCAGAGAATATAAGAGATGGAACTGTAGTTTCTTGGCAAGAGATGATCAGGACGAGGAGTTCTATTTAGCGAAATGAAAAAAAATTCAAGATGGCGGAATATTTTTTTTCATACCAAATTATATGGCGATTAGGAACTTTATAAGGACTAGGTACTTCTAACGAATATTTGGGAGAAAAATGTGAAGCGAGTTGATGATTGAGGATATCGGAGACGGGTGAAGAGCACGGCCAGGATATTGTAGAAAGAGGGGGTGTGTTCGACCATATGCATGAAAAAAAACAAACATAAAACTACCAACATACCCGCATAATTGTTCTACTAAAAAAAAGGCAGAACACGATACAATGATGTATGGGAGATGTATTCGGGCGCGGGATGGGAGTAGGGAAAAATTATGACCTTTTGGAAAAACAAGATGGCGGCCGACGTGATTCTTGCAACTCTTTTGTTTTCCAACCGATTTCGTTACAACTCGTAATGATTAAAGGAATTAGTAAGCGAACAATACAAAATGTAGAAAAAATTGTAAAAACAAGATGGCGGCCGAGCTGTAGTATTTTCAAATTTTTGATTTTTCGACCCCGAACCGCAGCGCTACAGATCCGAAACGGGGTAGTTCATGTACTGGTAATACGTTCGGGTGCGGGATGGGATTAGGGAAAAATTATGACATTTCGGAAAAATAAGATGGCGGCTGACGTGCTTTTTGTAACTTTTTTATTTTCCAACCGATTTCGTTACAACTCGCAATGATTGAAGAAATTAGTAAACGATCACTACAAAAAAGTAGAAAAAATTGGAAAAACAAGATGGCGGCCGAGCTGTAGTGTTTTGAAATTTTTGATTTTTCGAGCGAGATGAAAAATTGCAACGTCATCAGAGGCGGTATATCCTGTAGTTCATGGGAAAATTATGAAACTGTGTGAAATGTGTCTGTGAAACGAGGTGGCGGCCATTTTGTATTCTTTTTGTGTTTTTGAACATTTCGATCACGATTTTGAGGCAGTTGGCAACATTTGGGAAAGTTGACATGTAGATATCGACTGTGTAACTCGACCGGCAGTATCGAGATATCTAAACAGTGTTGCCACATTTGGGGTAGTTTTCGAGATTTTCCCCAAAAATGTCGTCCTGTAAAATTTTGAATGAAATAATTTTTTTTCACTGATGGCTTCGTGTAGAAGTCAGAAAATATAACTTAAACAAAAATATGGGGACAGCTGATGATTGAGGATTTCGGAGACGGGTAAAGGGCACGGCCAAGGTATTGAAGATAGGTGGGGGGTCCTCGAACTAATGTCACTCGGAACCTCATCCAATAGACAAAGAGCAAAAAAAAAATTCAAAATGGCGGATTTAAGATGGCTGCCATACAAATTTGTTTGATTTCCATCTCAGAAAGTATACAAGATGGAAGAGTGGTTTCTTGGCAAAAGATGATCAGGACCTGGAGGTCTACTTGATGAACAGGAAAAAAATTCAAGATGGCGGAATTTATTTCTCCATAGAAAATATATGGCCAATATTGAAGAATACTACAAGACTAGAACTATGCAAGATTTTGATACGGTTCCGTTTTACCCACGACGGGGCTCCCTGTGATTACAAAACAGGAAACTGGTACTAAAATTTAAAAAAATCAGCGCCATTTTGAAATTCTTTGTTAATGGACCGAATTCGTTCAAAATCGATATTTAGGACTCCCTGGGGTTACAAAACAGGAAACTGAAACCAAAATTTTTAAAAATCAGCGCCATTTTGAAATTCTTTGTTAATGGACCGATTTCGTTCAAAATCGATATTTAGGGCTCCCTGGGATTTCAATACAGGAAACTATTACCAAAATTTTTAAAAATCAGCGCCATTTTGAAATTTTTTATTAATTGACCGATTTCGTTCAAAATCGATATTCAGGGCTCCCTGGGATCACAAAACAGGAAACTGATACCAATGTTTAAAAAAATCAACGTTATTTTGAAATTCTTTGTTAATGGACCGATTTCGTTCAAAATCGATATTTAGGGCTCCCTGGGATTTCAATACAGGAAACTATTACCAAAATTTTTAAAAATCAGCGCCATTTTGAAATTTTTTATTAATTGACCGATTTCGTTCAAAATCGCTATTTAGGACTCCCTGGGGTTACAAAACAGGAAACTGATACCAAAATTTTAACAAATCAGCGTCATTTTGAAATTCTTTGTTAATGGGCCGATTTCGTTCAAATTCGATAACTGAGGATCCCTAATATCCCAAAAACCACAACCCGTGAGCTGCTTTAGCAGCTCGCGCACAGGGCGAAACACTAGTTATACTATATATAGCTCGATTACCACTGACTCACTGACTGACTGACTGACTCATTGACATAATTGTTCTCCTAGAAAGAGACAGAAAACGATACAATGATGTACGGGAGATGTGTTCGGGTGCGGGAGTCGAGTAGGGAAAAATTATGACATTTCGGAAAAACAAGATGGCGGCCGACGTGATTCTTGCAACTCTTTTGTTTTCCAACCGATTTCGTTTAAACTCGCAACGATTTAAGAAACTAGGAAACGATCAATAGAAAGAGTGGAAAAAATTGGAAAACCAAGATGGCGGCCGAGCTGTAGTGTTTTGAAATTTTTGATTTTTCGACCCCGAACCGTGGCGCCACAGATCCGAAACGGCGTGGTCGAGCGTAATAATTTTTTCTATTTTCGCCTACAACTATCCTGTATTTTGACAGAATGGGAGTGGTTTTTAAAAATTCAAGATGGCGGCTGTCGCGGCGGCCGTTCGGTCTGAGGTACGAAAAAACGCAATTTTAAAATTCAATTTTCTCACAGTTGGCAACGTCGGAGCGTTTCGACTTCTATCGGGCGATTGTGTGTACCGACTCGAAGAATGGATTGGGAAAAAAAAATTACCCAATTTTCAGGGAAATTTACAAGATTTACCCCAAAAATTAAAAAATCGAAATACGTATTTTTTGCAAAGTTCGAGTACGAGCGACCACGTGTCCCACTTGTACAAATGACGTTTGGGTATTTCCGTCGCCGAGGTCTGGCAACACTGGAATTTATCAAAGTAAAAGTGATTTTTGACATGGTCTCTTTTCTGGAGCAATCATTTCGGCTGGGTGCGAGCGAGATGAAAAATTGAAACGTCATCAGGAGCGGTATATCCTGTAGTTTACGGGAAAATTATGAAACTATGTAAAATTTTTCTGTGAATCGAGGTGGCGGCCATTTTGTATTCTTTTTGTGTTTTTGAAAATTTCGATCACGATTTTGAGGCAGTTGGCAACATTTTGGAAAGTTGACATGTATGGATCGATTGTGTAGCTCGACCGGCAGTATCGAGATATCTAAACAGTGTTGCCACATTTGGGGTACTTTTCGAGATTTTCCCCAAAAATGTCCTCCTGTAAAATTTTGTATGAAAAATTTTTTTTTCACTGATGGCTTCGTATAGAAGTCAGAAAATATAAGTTGAAAAAAATATGGAGACAGCTGATGATTGAGGATTTCGGAGACGGGTAAAAGGTACGGCCAAGGTATTGAAGATAGGTGGGGGGTCCTCGAACTAATGTCACTCGGAACCTCATCCAATAGACAAAGAGCAAAAAAAAAATTCAAAATGGCGGATTTAAGATGGCTGCCATACAAATTTGTTTGATTTCCATCTCAGAAAGTATAAAAGATGGAAGAGTGGTTTCTTGGCAAAAGATAATCAGGACCTGAAGGTCTACTTGACGAACAGGTAAAAAATTCAAGATGGCGGATTTTATTTTTCCATAGAAAATATATGGCCAATATTGAAGAATACTACAAGACTGTGTAGAACTATGCAAGATTTTGATACGGTTCCGTTTAACCCACGTCGGGGCTCCCTGCGATTACAAACCAGGAAACTGGTACTAAAATTAAAAAAAAACCTGCGCCATTTTGAAGTTATTTGTTAATTGACCGATTTCGTTCAAAATCGATATTTAGGACTCCCTGGGGTTACAAAACAGGAAACTGATACCATAATTCTACATAATCAGCGCCATTTTGAAATTCTTTTTTAATTGACCGATTTCGTTCAAAATCGATATTAAGGGCTCCCTGGGATTTCAATACAGGAAACTGTTACCAAAGTTTTAAAAAATTAGCGCCATTTTGAAATTCTTTGTTAATTGACCGATTTCGTTCAAAATCGTATAGTAAAGTTTGTACTACTTGTCAGTCAAACCACAACCCGTGAGCTGCTTTAGCAGCTCGCGCACAGGGCGAAACACTAGTTATTAATATATTATTGGATGATTAATATTGATAGGAGATATTGCTACTATTTTTGAGACTTGGGAGTTTGTGACTTCGCCATATTACAAACTTTTGTAAAGTAAGAAACACTGGATGAACTACTTTAAAAGCTCATAAAATGTCCTACATATAAACGACCAAATAAATGGCTCAATTTTCATGCTCGAAGCACGGTCATTTTCCATAAGCTCCCGAACAGAATGGCATTGTCGTAGACTATATGGCTGCTTTGTCCATTGCTCCGAGGCGTAGGAACAATATGCATTGTTAGAGGTGCAAAACTGTATCGCTATGCGTCTAGATTGTAGTGTAGGGGGCACCTTGGTTATCTTATCTCCGATATCTCATATTTTATCTATTCACTTTGAATCGATAATGATATAAAACGATAAAGTGACAGTTTTTTTTTTGTTAGCAAGTGAAATAACCATGCTAATATTATAAATGCGAAAGTGTGTCTGTCTGTCTGTCTGTCTATCTGTCTGCTACGCTTTCACGGCCTATTCTTTCAACTGATTTTGATGAAATTTGGTATAGAGGTAGATTGTATCCCGAGGAAGGACAACGGATACTTTTTATCCCGGTAAATTAAGGAGTTCCTGCGGGAATAAAAAACCTTAATCAACGCGAACGAAGTCGCGGACATCATCTAGTACTCGAATATTACGCGAAAAATACTCATGTCATAGGTATTTATAATTCGTTGATTTCTTTCCAACATAAATATTGATTGCTTTTTATAGGATTTGAACGCTATTCTACCTGAAACTTGTATCTAGGAAGATGCTTATTTATTCTGATTAGCTTTCTTAATTATTTTTATTATTTCTGTTATTTGCCTTTAGACCTTTATTTTGAACAACTTCCTGTCTTGCCTTCCTACCCTACCCTACCTATTACTATTACTACCCTATTTTTTTAAAAATAAAAATATCGATTGCATTTATTGAAACTCTGAAAACACGTACTTTCTCACCTTTAAATAAGTCAATACAAAGTTGCACATAAAACACAACTTATTGGCGTTGACATCCTCCGGTGTCCCTTTCCCATTATCAAAACATTTACGTCGTGATTTATACAGTTTGCATTGCATCCTGTCATAATATCCAATTCACGCCTCGCAGAACCGAATGTCCTTATATCTGATCTGGTGGTACGTGTTTTCAGAAACCCCGCAAATATCTTCCCACTTCCAGGCTATATAGTAAAAGGGACGGTGCTAGAATTTCTCACAGCCCTTGTACATCAAAAAAATATTGAATAGCTGAGCCAATTAATAGTAAGATCATTATTGCAAGTTTTCCTAAAGTCTATAAGCTAAGGTTTAAAATGCCCTTCCGGAGTCCGTGTTTCCTACCACGTATTCAAGTCAAATCAAGAGTTAATAATAGGCTTCGTAAGCGCGCCACAGCCTAGACCTCATCATAACTTTCCAGCATGATCGCCGTCGCCGCCAAAGCGCTAGCCTATCTCGTAATAAACTGATGTCTGTGTGTATTTGTCCTAGGAAATCTTACAAACGTCTCCCTCACTATCATGTTCACCATTTGTCACGGGTGAGAGCGGTATTGTAATATTCTACGATCGGAGCCCCTACTCCGGATCGCGCGAGAATTTGTCGAGCCCGCAGCGAGATGAATAGGCCCTGTTCCAATGTCGAACGATTTATTGGCCCCATGTAATGCTTCTATGATTTGTCGACTGCTCGCTACTGACAGCTTTAGCAACAATATGTCTATATGTACCTTAATGGCCGGTTCCTATATCACAGAAACAAATCGATTTGCTTACGGATAGTCTTATTTGTTACGAGGCTTAAGTCAAAACCATTCCAAAAATACAATAGTCATTCTCCAAGTCCTCAACACCCAACCAACCCAAACTATACCCAAGCCAAAAATCAAGTCGATCCGTTGCTCCGTTGCAGCCTGATTGAAGAACAAACCAACAAACACACACTTTCGCATTTGTAATATTAGTATGATACTCTAAACCCATACCAATATTATAAATGCGAAAGTGTGTCTGTCTGTCTGTCTGCTACGCTTTCACGGCCCAACCGATTTTGATGAAATTTGGTACAGGAATAGGTTGTATGGGGACATAGGCTACTTTTTATCCCGGAAAATTCAAGAGTTCCCGCGGGAATCATAAAAAACTATCTCTTCAACCGATTTTGATGAAATTTGGTATAGGGATAGTTTGTATCCAGGGAAAGGACATAGGCTATTTTTTTATCCCGGAATATTAAAGAGTTCCCGCGGGAATCAAAAAAATCTTAATCCACGCGGACGAAGTCGCGGGTATCATCTAGTATGTTCAATAAAAGCCAAAATTACTGTAGCCAAAATAATCATTTCCAAGTATTAAAATTGGTTAGTTGGCTACTTACTGTAAATGCATAAAGTGTTATCGTATGTTGGTTAGTTGGTTTGATCAGTTTGTCCTTCATTCACGCTACTACTGAGCAATGACAATTTGTAACATCCAGACTGTATTGTCACATTCACACAACTGACATCTAACATTTCGTTCAGTAATTATAAATCGTTTCCATCATCCGTCTTAACTTAATTATGTGTACCGTGTTTACGTTAACGTAAAATATTTTCACATACTTTATTTGTATGCAAAGGTATAAAGTATAATTACCAAAAATATTATTATAAAGTACCTTACCTTACCTTAGTACCTTATTATAAAGTATGGTTGGCAACTCTACTTGTAGTAAACCATCTGATCAGCTTGATTTTAACGCGTGCTCAATTTTAAATGGCTTCCATGCATCCAGACATAGCTGGCCACTTATCATCCCGAAAAATTGAAGAGCTAAAGAGGATTTTTGAAAATCTTATATCCAAAAAGACTTTTTTTTTATCCACTACAAGCTAGCCCTTGACTGCGATCTCACCTGATGGTAAGTGGTGATGAAGTCTAAGATGGTAGCGGGCTAACCTGTTAGGGGCACGGCAGTTATATTAAGCCCATACCCCGTCGGTTTCTACACGGCATCGTACCGGAACGCTAAATCGCTTGGCGGCACGTCTTTGCCGGTAGGGTGGTAACTAGCCACCGCCGAAGCCTCCCACCAGGCCAGACCAGGGAAAATTCAGAAATTATAAATTCCTAAATTGTCACTGCCGAGGATCGAACCTCCGCACGCGACGCGAGGCACTCTCGCCTCGTCTCGTCTCGGGACGCGAGTCGCGGACTTCATCTCCTAAGAATTCAAACCAAATTTGTGGTCTCTCAAAAAAAAAAAACGTATTCTAATAATGGGTATTACACGCGGGCGCATGGAGCTCCCAAAGAAATCCATTTATTACGAGTTACAACCATTGTTGCTCTCCGCAATGAAAAAAAAAAAAACTTTATTGTTCGCTTTACACACTGACTATGGCCGTAAACAAAGTGCTTGGTTGTATTTTCACTTTTTTGTGTGTAGCGTAGTTTGTAAGGCCTGTGGCCTGCCCTTTATTTTAGTACTTTTAGTACCTCGATTTGTTTTTTGTTTCGGAATGCGTTGTTAAAAGAGCACATTTTTATTAATCACTAACAGATGCCCGCGACTTCGTCCGCGTGAAATAAGTTTTTTTAAATCTCCACGGGAACTTCCAAATTTTTTGGGTCAATATTATAATTTATTGCAATTATTGCAGGAGGACCTGTGCAGGTTGGGTGAATGGTGCAAAGTAAATAAAATGTGCCTAAATGTAGAAAAATGTCATCACATTAAATTTTCTCGTAAAAAAAATAAGTTACCATCTTCATATTACATAAATGAAAAGCGACTAGCTGAGGTAAACACAATTCGTGACTTAGGTATTGTTATGGATAGTAAGTTAAGTTACATCCCTCACATAGACAAAACACTTGACCTGGCCAATAGATCTCTTGGTTTTGTCCTTAGATGTTCTAAAAACTTCAAGCAAAGTGCGACTGTAATTCGTCTTTTTGATTGTTACGTACGTAGCAAACTAGAATATTGCTGCACGATCTGGTCTCCGTTTGCCAAAGTTCACGCTCAAAGAATTGAAAGAGTACAGAGACGATTTCTGCGCCAACTCTCATATAGATTCAAGAAAAATCTTAGTAATTATGAAGACAGACTTAAATTTTTCAAGAGGAACAGGCTTGAGGATAGGAGAGATCTATTGTCGATGACGTTCTTATTCAAACTGTTTAGCGGCAAAGTTGATTGTCCCGAGTTGCTCTCTAGATTTGCGATTAAAGCCCCTCGCATGAATAATCCCAGGCACCCTTGCAAATTGTTGCATGTTAGATCGTGTCGGACTAAACTAGGTAAATATTCACCCATACCAAGAATGTCGGATCTGTATAACAATTCTGTAAGGAAACATAAGGAAATAGATTTATTCCTTAACAGTTACTCTGAATTTAGGCGAAAATTTATTGCTATATTTTCTGCTAACAGTAATTAATAAATTAAATTGGGCATATTCTGTGTGTATTGAACTGAACTTGTAATGAACTTTGTATACCATGTATTAGGTTAATTTAGTTTTTAGTAAGTGACTAGGTTTTCCTTTGACTGCTTTTTTGATTGATAATATAATAAAATATAATTTGCGACTTTATACCTAATCTAAATAATACTTTTTTTTTTTTTGAAAGATTGACATACCTACTTTACTGTAAATAATTAGATTTTTGAAATTCTTTGTTATCATTCCAATTTAGTATTTATAATTTTGTTTAAGCATGTTGTGTTAGCCTGTAATTGGTTGTACATTTAGGATATATAATATTTTGTATGCGTTTAATTAATTTTATCATGTAATTTAATGTAACAACTGTTGGCTATCCTAATAAATAAATAATAAATAATAATAATAATATAGCCTATGAAACTCACAAATAATGTGGCTTTCTATTGGTACCAGAATTTTCAAAATCGATTCAGTAGATCCAGTGATTACCCCCTACAGCGTCACAAACTCACAAACTTTAACCTCTTCGCTAGAACTCTTGAATTTTCTGGGATAAAAAGTAGCCTGTAAGTATGTCCTTCCCCGGGATACAATCTATCCCCATACCAAATTTTATCAAAATCGGTTGAACAGATGGGCCGTGAAAGCGTAGCAGACATACAGACAGACACACTTTCGCATTTATAATAATTATGGATTCGACATAAACACGGAAGAAACCCCCAATAAAAAATCTGATATTAATGTTTTAATACCGTCTCCAACGTGATTGACACCACGGTTCTGAGAAAACACAAGCTTAATTTAAATATCAAGAGGGCAGGAAATCTGTTTGGAATGATATGTTATCCTATAAATCGTATGTTTAAAATCGAACTCTATATCAAGGACGTAGAGCACATAATATTTTAAGCAAGTGCAACTTTTGCGAATTCGTGACCCGAGATCGTGGATCGGATTCGACGTGAGGAAGTCAATAAGTGAGACACCTACACGATCCATTGTTAATTATTGTGGATTGTATAATCATATTATAGTGCATAATGACGTTAGGATATTTATGAATGTACTGCAATCGGTGAGAACTGATTAACGCCGGCACTTTATAAAAATGACAATTGTATGTCTCGTGACGTCCCTAAAATCCATACTAAGCCATACTTCCATATCCATACTTCCATACTAATACTATAAATGCGAAAGTGTGTCTGTATGTTTGTCTGCCTGTCTGTCTGTCTGCTACGCTTTCACGGCCCACCTTTTCAACCGATTTTAATGTAATTTGGTACAGGGATAGGTTGTATACCGGAGAAGGACATAGGCTACTTTTTAGCCCGGAAAATTAAGGAGTTCCCGCGGGAATCGAAAAAACTTAGTCCACGCAAACGAGGTCGTGGGCATTATCAAGTAAGGATTATATTTGTTAAACTCGAGCGTCAAGCAATATTAAAACAATACTGCTTTAAGCGATGGTAGTATGCCCCTTGGTTTTAGAAACTGTTTTTGATTCAACTTCAATTAAGTCGCATTGCTAAGCTTATCAAGTTATTTCACAACCTCCCTTTGAAATAACCTTACCAAAGTTAGTTGTAACTTATTTATTTAATCGTATGGCGTTTGGTACATAATATAACGTGTATTCTACCTCATTCTCTCGCAGGCTAAATCCTATTATCAATATGTTTGTCTCTTTTTGGTATCGCTTCTTCGTTTCGTTTTTCGTTTTATCAACCAGAGGCGGATTAAAATAAAACATAAAAAACAATTAACAAATCAGACTTTTTATTGCTACATTTAAACAATAAAACAGAATGTTACAAAAATGAAACGCTTTCTATACACGTTCGACCCTAGAAAATACAACTATAATAAATAGATTTAAAGCGAACCCATATTTCAGATCATAATAAGGAAAATAAACAAAAGTTGGCGCAATGCATCACCTCGGCTGCATTACGCAAGATAGGAACATATCACAAATCAATATCGACTCCGTGCTTAGGTTCATAGACAGACAGCAATACATAAGATGATTATCAGCTTACCAAATCCTTCCTACTCCTGCCAGCCACGGTAACTACCATTTGCGTCATATTTTACGAGAAATTGAATAAATAAGTACATTGTTAGAACCGCTCTCTCCGTATTATTAAGATATTATATTGTTTGAGTAAACGGGCTAGGTTTTACAGCAATTACACCGTCTACACACCGCAAACTTGCATCTAGGAATTGCACTGATCTTTGTTTTGAAAATGTATTTTATTGCTAAAATAACCAAAGGTAGGTATATCTCCTCTTATTGTTAGAACAACAATAAGTGGTGGTGGTCCTACTTACCTACTCTGCTTATTTTACCGGTAAACAGAGCTCACTCACAAAATGTAGGTTAGTGCCCAGGTTGCTGGAATGCACCTAGTTGCAGCAACTTTTATAGCCCGTTTACAAGGTACTGTAGATCGTCTGTGCACGAGATTAGGTGAAGATGGGTCTCAGTCGTGACATAAGCCATGCTTGCAGTTCGTACCGCCGATAATGACGCGCAATATTTTCGTAATGGGGACAAGCATATACCGTGTGAATTTCTGCCACTAGGAAGACGGCAAATCGTCAGCCCTTAAAGGGAGTGACATCACACGGCCTGCCTTCTACGGCGGTGAAAGCGTACGCAATAAAACTATGATTGATTCTATGATTGTGTCATCGTAGTGGGACCTGCGTGACGTTATTTATGGTGTTTGGCCTCATGACTACGTTGATTTATATGTTAACAGGTGGCACTTATCTAAATGTTAATGTTAGCAATTTGTTGCCAATGCAGGTAAAGTTTAAATACATCGGTCATGGTAAGTAAAGGTCGAGCTAAACTTACGTACGTACATGTAGGCTTTGAGTGACATTGTGTAGACTTTGTAAAACCTCGTCCTAGAGGATAATTTTGTAAAAATACCAAGTTCAAAGCTAACAAAATATGTAACCTAATAGTAGGTACTGTAACAAAATAGCATATAATATTATTATGTATTATAATGAAAAAAAAGGGAAATAAATCGCTTGGCGGCACGTCTTTGCCGGTAGGGTGGTAACCCAAATCGTTTGAGCGAAAATTAGCTCTTCAAACCCTTCCCGTGTTGTCATTTTCATATGATTTCTTCTAGTGACGCATGTTATGACAATAAAGTATTTATCTCTTTATTAATAATTTAATAATTGGGTATGAAAAATGGCCAAGATGATAAATGATCTGCGCTTAAAACACGACGCATTTAACAATTTTATAGTAGCTCGCCCAACGGTATTGTTCGTGATTGTTTTCGGGAATTTCAAAAAGGACTACAAGTGCATCTGTTTGTAACTTTGTATTTACTCGTTTCCTACATTTGACCACTGTGCTCGATTCGTACGTGACATTCTGGACAACGTTATTCATTGGTTCCACGTTTCTGAAGGTACATTTATTTTGTGTGTATGAATAATACATTTTGCCAAAATGGTACCGTGGCTCGGTGCCTTTTTAGGACCGTGTTCTCTCGTTTATCAACTCGTGCCTATGGCTTGCATAACTTCCGCGGTCCTGCTCGCAATTGACAGCTAAGTACATCGTTTCTCAACCTTTTTAGTATCACGAATCCCCAATGAGCCCATTCAATAATTCAATCTGTTTGTGTAACTGACAATCAAAGATTTTATTTATGTTCTTTAATAAAAATGTTATGTTGAAACCAAATATTTCCACTTGCTTTAAAATTTCCGCTTTGCTTTTTTGTATCTTAAAAACGACTTGATCCATTTTCTACCTCTTATTCTTGGGAGTAGATTGTAGTAGAATTCAGAGCACTGAAAGATCTTAATTCAATGGAGTTTATCATTTTTTTTTCAATTTAATATGAAAATTAAGGCAAAATAAAATATGAAAGAATCATTAAAATATCTCAACAAATGAAAAAGTTATAGAACTTTAAAGTTGCGCTTGCAAGACGGGAGACGTGACGTCATAATTCCCTATCAACAGACTTTATAAAGCCGAATAACAGAAATAAATGACTTATTTTTTAACCGACTTCCGAAAAAGGAGGAGGCTCAATTCGAGGCGTATTTTTGTGTTATAGAAATATTTGTCTGAGTGACGTCCACTGGTAGACTGCATTAGTTCAGCGGCTTCCTGCGTCATAATAATTCGAACTATCTTAGGGTATACTTTTCAAATCAGAAGCATGTTTTCACTTAAAATTAAAAAAATGTAATTTCTCTGACTTTAAGCCAGACACTTTCTTTGACGATATGTCGTCATTACCATCTGCGCCAGATATTATCCCCTTAAAGATAAAAGAATGCTGTGCCATAAAACATTGGAACCAATTTGCTCAAATAAAATATTGGAATGCAGTACCAATAAAATAAGTTTTCACTCTCATAAAATTATGATGCAATGCAATATTCTATGGGTCTAAAACTATAATATTTCAGAAAATATTAACTAGAATGTTATATATTTGCCCATTTATTGTAAGTTGTAAGGTGGCAAATAGCTATCGGTCGACGGATAACTGTAACGGAATATTGTTATTCAAATTGTGCAGCCGTGTTTGATTGTGGTGGCATATTTTCGTTAGGTACGGTTATAAAGCATGTTAACGTGCTCCATGATATTTTATAATTGATTTGTATGTGTCACCGCAAAATTGTAAAAACCGTTAGATTGTAATCTAACTAGCGAGATTGCAAACTGTCGAAAGATTACAATTTAACGCATTATTTTTCGGTAGATTGTAATCTGCTAGGGATATTAACCCGATAAAACCAGTGCCAGGGCACTACCTGTTTAAATTTATGTCGAATCGTAACCTAACCTACAAGAAGAAGACAAGAAAACGTAAATACAATGAATACCTATTTCAAAAATTGACACTCAGAACATTGAACGGTTCACAATCTGTCGACAGTTTACAATCTATCGAGATAAAAAGCGTTAGATTACAATCTTACGGTTTTTACAATTTTACCGTGACATATGCATAATGTATGTACACATGACAATAATTTACACAAAAGACATTAGTCATTAGTTCGAAATTAATCAAGAAAGGGCAAGCAGGCTTGTATCTGTAACTTTAAATTAATATAATTTAAGTATTTCAATAATGATGACACTTACGTAAATCTAGATGCATCAGCTCCGACTGTCAGAAATTGTTGCAGTGAAACCTTCGGGCATTTTTAAAGCTCCTATTGGCAGAAGTAGCAAATTAGGAAAGTAAGTAAGAAAAGGAGAATTCCATTACCTGCCATACAATAACCTAGGTATAAAATCATAATGTAGACTTAACCATTAGTATGATAAGTACAAACTTTTTAAAATTAATGGTAGTCTTGTACTTATGTTTTTTTTTTTAATCCACTATAAGCTAGCCCTTGACTGCGATGACACCTGATGGTAAGTGATGATGCAGTCTAAGATGGTAGCGGGCTAACCTAATATATTAAACCCACACCCCTTCGGTTTTTACACAGCATCGTACCGGAACGCTAAATCGCTTGGCGGCACGACATTGCCGGTAGGGTGGTAACTAGCCACGGCCGAAGCCTCCCACCAGGCCAGACCAGGGAAAAATCAGAAATTATCAATTCCTAAATTGACCCTGCCGGGGATCGAACCCGAGACCTCCGCACGTTAAGGCAACAGCGCTACACCGCGCCACGGAGGTCGTCGAATGTTATGATCATTGATCACACTCGCGGTCATAAACTAGTAAATAATAAAATCCTGGTTGGAATGGTAAAGGGCTACTTTCACTGCGATTATGAGTCAATTGAAAAGTTCTTTTGTCCGTTTTATGGGTGACCTCGACCACTGATGATAATATTTTTAAAGCGGGCCACTTTTAAGGCCACCATTTAAAATCTTGTAATTGGATTGCTTTTATTTTTTTATGTCTGGGATATATTTGAAGTAATAAGGGCTTTTAAAATACATATTCTCCAAAACATTTTTCAATTTATTTTTATTATAGTATATCGAAGAAAATTTAGTTCTTACTGCTTACATCTTCAGTAGAGTGAGCAAAGGCGAAAATTGCGTTCCAGCTTCCTTTAAATACGACGGTTTTTAAGTTATTAATTGATTGTTGCTACAAACTAACGTCTTTTTATTCTTCACTTTAAAAAAACTATTCTCTCTTATAATAATACTATACTTTACTATACTCTCAGCAATAACATTTTGGAATCCAAACCTGCACGCGTTTCTTGAAAACATGCCTCGCTGCGCTTTCCATTTATAGTGACACCGTGTCATATTATATTATATTGCATCATAATATGTGATATTATGTTCCTACGGTGAACTCTACAAGCCTAGACCATTAAAGAAACTTTGTTCTATAAGCTCATAACGCAACGAGCAAAGAGCTATGTTAAAGTAGTCAATAAAAATAAAGAAATACCCTAAATCTTCATTTTATGAGACCAATTTTCATCTTTCGGATTTCAAAAGCCCCGAGGCGTCGCATTGATCCGTTCTACTTTGCTGACAATTAAATAACAGTTTAATACTGGTTTCTTATATAAACATTTATTCTTCTCCACATACAAATCTTTAGTGTTTTTAAATTCAAATGCGAAGCCATTGTCTGCTTGTCGTTTTGCTAGGCACATAATGCCTTGCAGGAAGAAAAGCTTACACCTCGATATGTGTGTACGAGGCTTTATGTTAGGGTTGCTACTTGGTATCGTCGTTAAAGTTTCAGATGAATTCCAGTTATTATGATATTTGATTTTATTTAAAGCACTGCAGGGACACTTACTTATTTATAAATTGTACTTACCTACCACAGCGTCAGGCAAAATTCATTCATGAAAATCAAGTTACCATGTGATAAAAAAGCCTAATTAATACACGCAGACAAAGTCGCGATCATTATTTAGTTATGTATTGAAGTCCAATATGTATTAGAGGAAATCAAACAAACAAACAGGCCATATAATGTGCTTTTATTCCAGCTTTCGACTGTGTTCTTCTTGGGTCTCACTAGTTAATTGCAGCTAAATATATGTAAACACTAACTGATGCCCGCGACTTCGTCCGCGTGAATTGAGATTCATCGGTTTCCGCG
The DNA here is from genome assembly GCA_923060345.2 of Erebia aethiops. Lineage (NCBI taxonomy): Eukaryota > Metazoa > Arthropoda > Insecta > Lepidoptera > Nymphalidae > Erebia > Erebia aethiops. The sequence continues at coordinate 15,625,732 of OV281091.1, read as the reverse complement.
GGAACTCTTTAGCCTATGTGTTATTCCACATACTATTTGTCTCTGTGCCAAATTTCATCGATCAGACTTTCGTAAGCGCTTTTTATAAGTCTATGCGAAGAATAAATATAAATCAATCAAATAAATATTATAAATGCGAAAGTTTGGATGTATGGATGGATGTTTGTTACTCAATCACGCTTGAACGGCAGAACGGATCTGGCTGAAGTTTGGCACAGAGATAGATTATAGTCTGGAATAGCACATAGGCTACTTTTTATCCCGGAAAATTAAAGAGTTCCCGCGGGAACCAAAAAACCTCAAACCACGCAGACGAAGTCGCGGGCATTTGCTAGTATACAAAAGCCGTTCAGCCGTTCTGGCGTGATTGAGTAACAAACATCCACCCATCCATCCAAACTTTCGCATTTATAATACATATTAGTATAGAAGTATAGATTAGTATGGATGAAGTACATGTTTGAACCGCCTTATGTTTTGTGTCATCCCTGCCCAAGATCGTAGGTACACCAACGCTTACCTCCATATTAAGGCGTGATTCGCACCCAACGCGGGGAAATTACATTGTTTATTTAACTACACACTATTTTGCATACAATCAGCGAGAGAAAGCACGGACCATTGATATTTTAATCATAGTAACACAGCTATTTATTCGCCGTGAAATCGATATCTCAATTGAGGTAAGTTCGCGCCGAGATTTCAGTTTCTAGATTATTGCCATAATATCTTGTGAATGCTTATTTTGAAGCTGTTTGTTACTTTGTTGTAATTCATGGATACCAGGTACCCAGGGACTACCTAAGAAGTTACTCACTGACAAAACATTTGTTACCGTTGTTCATTTAGAATTAATCTGTCTCGAATAAATCTGTCCAACCATTTATTTTACTTTTGACTAAAGAACGCCTCTGAAGTTTCATAATCATTGACAGGCAACCGTCGACAAATTCTGTCCAACCATTTATTTTACTTTTGACTAAAGAACGCCTCTGAAGTTTCATAATCATTGACAGGCAACCGTCGACAAATTCTGTCCAACCATTTATTTTACTTTTGACTAAAGAACGCCTCTGAAGTTTCATAATCATTGACAGGCAAACGTCGACAAATTCTGTCAACCATTTATTTTACTTTTGACGTAAGAACGCCTATGAAGTTTCATAATAATTGACAGGCAACCGTCGACAAATTTGTCCAACCTTTTATTTTACTTTTGACATAAGAACGCCTATGAAGTTTCATAATCATTGACAGGCAACCGTCGACAAAAAATGCAATACTTCATAGACGCAGATTCTTTTTACAATAGTGAAGCGAGTGTTCCCTTTTATCCGATATTTCGTAACTCGTATACTCATCTAGTAATTACCAGGACGAATTTCCTTTTCAAAATAGTCACGAAGCTGCAACGCAAGCTATCTTGATTGTCCTATAAGAACCACAGAACATAGTTTAAATCATAATAATCAAAGCATAGATCGGTCACACTGTTTTGTACTTAGACTATTTTAACTTACCGCAATTCATCAAACCAGTGTTAGTCTAGGTTCAGCTTTCAGAACTATCCTGGAGTTAGGAAGATTACGGTGTTTCAACTACAAATCCATCAAGAGGACATAATAATATTATTATTTTATTAAATGATTCCCGCGACTTCGTCCGCGTGGATTAGGATTTTCTGATTCCCGCGGGAACGTTTTAATTTTCAAGGATAAAAAGTAGCCTATGTCCTTCCCCGGGATATAACCTTCCCCAGTACCAAATTTCATCAAAATTTGTTGGAGAGGTGAGCCGCGAAAGCGTAGCAAACAGACAGACGCGCTTTCGCATTTATGATATTAAGTATGGATTCATAATTACGAACAACATAGGCGAACGGCTTTTGTTGGGAATTGTGATGCTTGAAGTACAAGGACCTTTTGTTGATTGAAGTAGTACTAATGGCAGCTCTGTATATTACCTTGTCCTTTTACGTAACGATGCACCAAAAGCTCACGTTTAAAAATCACACGAAAGTAGCGATTAAACGAAAGTTGATAGCTAATATAAAAACAAATTTATACTCATAATCAATTTGTATTTTCTGTATAATATTGCCAGTTGGTGCTTCACATTTTTATGAGTGTCTTATGCAACTCGATGTTCATACGCAGTAAAACTTTCCGCGTTTGAACATCGAGTATTAAATAACACATAAAATTAATATTCGCATGCCACCTATTGTAATTTTTTTTATGTCAACTACAAGTTAGCCCTTGACTGCGATCTCACATGATGGTAAATGATGATGCAGTTTAAGATGGTAGCGGGCTCACCTGTATGACAGTTATATTAAACCCATACTATCGGTTTCTACACGGCATCGTACCGGAACGCTAAATCGCTTGGCGGCACGTCTTCGCCGGTAGGTAACTAGCCACGGCCGAAGCCTCCCACCAGGCGAAACCAGAGAAAATTTCGAAATTTCAAATTTCTTAATTGACCGGGGTTCTGGGGATCGAACCCGGGACCTCCCACGTTAAGACAACATCGCTCAACACTGTGTCAGGGAGGTCGTCATAATCTTATTTTTGAGCTAGTACTGTAAGATAAAAGTAAACTCTCGTTAGACCGAGCTAACTAGATGTAGTTAGGTACCCACCGTAAGTACCACATAATACCTACTAACTAACTAGTTAAAAATTCATTTTTTATGTTCCAAGCAAAAATCAACTTTTTGGAACTAACTGCGAAACTAAATGATGACATCTTAAAAATACCTTGATTAAGTTCTCTCTTTAAGTGCTTAATTAATATTAATTGACATGACAAATTAATAGTTAGATTTACATAATTAGATAATCGTTTAAAAGTAAAAGTTTCTCAACTCGAGATGAAAGGAACGACAAAACGTTTCTTTATCTGTGAGAAGGCTTGGTTAAGGAGTGGTCTCAAATAGCTGCGATTTATCTAAATTGTGCTTGCAGATGAATGATTTGTGAACATAAATTGGAATTGATGTTGAATAGCTGATTTGATTTAACTCTATGTTTTTCAGCGGTCAATAAAAATAATGCATTCGAAGACTGGTCACGTATTGTTATAGGGACAATCCAGAAGTAGGTATTAATGAAACACTTTTAATATATTTGTACTCTCATTTGGAACTTGCACGAATAAATGGTTAAACGTGTAGATTTTCCACGAGAGATTTAATGTAATTAGATAAAAGATGGCTAAAATTAAAGATAATATACATTTGAGCCGGCCACGATTGCTATCGTTTAGCTCTAAATCAAAATGCGATCTAAACACAAAAGTATTCAATAATCGCTGAGTCTGCCGGCAGGAGACTGAATTACCTTCGTCAAAACACTCGCATTTATACCAACCATTTTCAATATGGCGTCCGTATCCTCAGATTAAATCGAATGACATGAAACGAGTCAAATTAACAGATATCATACTTCCCGTTTCATGAGATTTAATGACAAACCCTAATAATGCTAACACTATTTATAAAGGAAACAGAAATAAGCTATTGTGTCTCATATATTAATGCAATTTTATTTATCTTTAGAATAATTATTCTAAGAAAGAATAAACGTCCACAAAATGCAATCGACACGTAACACCAAAACATCGGGAAAATAATGTGTTTCAGTCGATCGTGAAGTGTCAGACGTATATATCTGTTAGCTGATGCCTGTCACTTCGTCCGCGTGGATTGAGGTTTTTGGTTCCCGCGGAAGCTCTTTAATTTTCCGGTATAAAAAGTACCCTATGCTATTCCAGACTATAATCGATCTCTGTGCCAAATTTCATCCAGATCCGTTCAGCCGTTGTGATTGAGGAACAAATATCCATCCATCCATCCAAACTTTTTATTTATAATATTAGTATAGAAGCATAGATATGTGATGTTCTTATTTGTTTTTTTTAATCCTTATTATATGCGTTTATTATTATGACATTTGCGGAAACTCGCAAAGGGAAATAGAATAAAGCGACTTCGCGTTTTTAGGTTTTTTAAATAATAAAAAAGACTTACTTTTATGCACATATTCACCGGAATATAAAAATTTACGGCGCCAGATTTGCTATTATTACAAAGTTGCTGCTCAATACTTGATATCGGTTAAATGTAAATAATTAATATTTAATTATTCTATATTATTTATACAAACATGCCAGGGAAAACTTTACAGTTGCCCAATTCTTCTCCTCTGGCTACAAAAATACCTACATCTAATATTACAACTTAAACATAACAATAACCTACAGGTACTAGGTAGATACTTAACTAAATGTTTACAAAAAAAATGTAAGCATAATAAATATTTCGTAAGTTTAGAATTTAGAAAGCATGAGGATCTGATAATGATGTTTCAATTTACATATAAGGCTTACTCTCTATATATCGGTTGTAGGCGGCAGTGAGAGTAAAAACTAATATGATCTATGATTGACTCATTATGATGATGTATATTTGTGTGACTGGTACTTAGAGTCACAATCGTATCATAACGTGTCAGCTAAAAGGTCATGGTTAGAAACTACGGATCTTGTTTACTAAAGATCAAGATTTATTCATAACTTCGCGTTTTGTCTCATTGTTATTTTTGTTGCATGACTTTCGTATACCATTAATACCTACTCATATTTTTTTTTCTGTTTCAGGTATGTTCGTGTAAGAATATAGAGTTAACCGAATCCACAAAAGTAAGTGTTCCCCAGATACATTTGAGTATTTGACAACTAGTCAAATCAGCAACTTTTTTCAAACGTCAAAACGCGTCCTTAGTAAGGGATTTTGTATGAAATATTGAATAATGACGTCAAAGTTCGACACACTTTTTTTCTTTAATCGAAAGTTTAAATTAGTTATATTCATCATAAAACTAACAGGGGACGTGGATATTACGACTTTTGGGAGGTCCTCTATTTAATAATGAATTAAAAAAAATTATTTGACTAGTTGGCAAATTCCCATTTGGGATATTAGCAACTAATTCAACCAAATCGTAATCTATACTTTTATAATTTTTAAATCCGCTATATTTTTTGATTTTTTCAGTAATACTAATTATTAGATAATTTATAAGATAAATTGAAAGTTACAATATTGTATTAAGTTAAAAGAAATATTTTAAGTCAAGTTAAACGTGTTTATTAATTTCTTTCTTCTAACATAATAAACTTTTTTGCAGACAAAGCTTTTCAGCAATGCATGATATTAGTTCGTATTACAAAATGCGAATTGAATTCATGCTTTATACCTGTGTGATTATACCTTTGATTTTACATTCTTCGAATTCTGAATCGAATCTGAATTATGTCTGACCACACCTTCAATGAATCCATACGTGAATCTAGTGAGACCAAGAGACAAATTCCAACGCCTTTCGTGTGTTTCGGTATGTCATATGGCGTGACTCAGCGTCACGGTTTTCCTCGTTTTCCATTAGTGTCGATGTTGCAAGTGAAATACCTACTATGCCTATTCGGGCTTTGAACATTTTGTCCAGTAGCTTTTGTCAGACGAAGCGACTCACTATTCAACCTTGAAGCCTTGTAAAAGAGACAATTTAAAAAAATTAAATGAAAACGCGTACAAACCACAATAGATCGCATTCAAAGGCGAACTTGTATCATTCATTCGTTGATTCATTCATTATAATCCAATCAAAAATTTACGCGTGTTATTATAGAAGTTTTTACGAGTACTATAATAGTACCTACATTTCGTTACATATGCCCAGCGGTAAAAGATTCTCACGTAACTTCCGTTGATACTAGTGACACAGATATCGGAGGGAGTTGTAGGAAATAGCTGCGATAAAAGGGACGCGCTCCATACTTGTGCGGAAACAGCATCTAGAACCATATCCCGTCTTCGGTCTGTGTGAACTTTATAAGCTTCAGTTTTATTTCATTGTGGTTAGATTATACAATTTTTTTATTAATATTATGTATTTTATCTCATACTTGCTCGGAAATTGCTTCATTATTTAATAAACGTAATTCGTACATTAGCTCTTTTAATAGTCGTTACAAAAACCTAAGAGTTTAAATACTCTTAGTCAAGTCGCATGCGGAAAAACGTGGGAACCCACCGCATTAATATCCCAAGAAAACTCTAACCATTGTTTGATAAATGGCAAGGGACATGACCTTCAGTAATGAGGAATACGATGCAGAGGTAGAGAGTTATTTTATAGCAAAACAGATCTAAATTTCAATGAGTTAATCTTAAGCCGAATGGAGATTTCGGTAACCGTAATAATGAACAGCAGTTATATTGCTCCCAGCCGATTTCACCACGCAATGCGAACCAACATCAGAGCACCATTAATTCAATTTACCGGGATCGACTTTCTAAATGATGCACAAAATCATTTGTGGAATGACAAGTGAAATTGTGGTTGCCATATTGCTTTCACGGGCCATGCAGTGACATTTAGTTCTGAATCTAGATGGGCTTCAGATTATCGGGTTGAGCCATCTGTGTGCGGTACTTGCTGGTTTTTTATCTATACGTCTGATATGAATCTGTTGGCTTTGTATGCATTTGCCATTAAAATCTGCTGCTATTGCTGGATTCGAGTCCCGGGTCGGGCCATAATTGAGTATTGGGTTTTTCTGACTAGAAATTCTCAGTACTAGCCCGAAGTTAGGAAGTTGGCGGTGTTTCTCCCCCGTGCCTCGGAGAGCACGTTAAGCCATCGGTCCCGGTTATTATCACTAACATGATAATAGTCGTTAAAGCCCGTCACCACGCATTGGAGCAGCGTGGTGGGGCTAAGCTCTAATTCCTTCTCTCCTATGAGAGTTGAGGCCTGTGCCCAGCGTTGGGACGTTAATGGGCTGTAGTAGTGGATGGAGGATTTGGAATTGCATCTCATGGTAATCGTCGTGGACGACCTCCCTGCCATAGTGTTGAGCGCTTTTGTCTTAACGCACGGAGATCCCGGGTTCGATCCCCGGTAGGGTCAATTGGGGAATTTATAATTTCTGAATTTTTGCTGGTCTAGCCTGGTTTTAGCCTAGTGTTAGGCTTCGGCCGTGATTAGTTACCACCCTACCGGCAAAGACGTGCCGCCAAGCGATTTAGCGTTTCGGTACGATGCCATGTAGAAACCAATTAGGGGTATAGTTTTAATATAACTGCCATGTCCCTAACGGGTTAGCCCCCTACCATCTTAGATTGCATCATCACTTACCATAAGGTGAGATCGCATTCAAGGGCTAACTTGTAGTGAAAAAAAAAACAGTTTTTGGGATTGTTGTTGTTTTTATGGTAAAAAAACTTTATGCCTGTCATGACCGAATTTTGGCTACGGCAGCCAAACTCAACGGTGACTTATAGTTAACTACGGAGACACTCTACCTATTCCCACATCGTATTCCCTGTAGAAGCCAATCCAACACGATCGGAGAAGAAACAGTGCGATACGTTCTAGGACGATATGCTTGAACAATGTTATGATTTTTCACATAATATTTGACCCCATTCTTCAAAAGCTGAAATACTTACCTAATGCCTTATACCGATGTTACACGAGGGTAGAGCAGCGAGGTAGAGTAGAAAGGAACAAAGTAGTTACCCTTTGTCCTAGGTGAGGGACAGAAGCGACGCGACGCGATACGACGCCATAGAGAATGACGAACATGTCTACGCGGCAACGTAGGCCATGTGAAGGGTCAGCTACTGTTTGATACTGTCGTGTCGCGTCGTATCGAGTCGCGGTGTCGCTTCTGTCGCTCACCTAGGACAACGGGTTAGTTAGGTACTGCTAGCATGTTCTAGAACGCGCATTCACATGGTAGCAGTACAGTAAGTAGTTATTTTTAGTTCTATTAATCCAGTCCAAGATATTATACGGTTCATTCTGGACACGTATGAAAATCGCCATGGAGCAGCTGCAGAATGTTCGCGAGGATCTGGTTGTTCGCAGATGACAGAAGTGCAATTGGTCTGGACAAACTGAAGTCCAGTAGGACAACCTACTTCAGCTCCTATGTCCTTACTGTTTCGGCTTCGTGCAAAGACGTGGTTTTCAGTTCAGACTTTTAGCCTGAGGGCATAGTTTACCGTCGCTTCAGGGAAGCCAGATCCCTGAATCCCTACAGTTTTATAATTATTTTCATATGTATTTATTTTATTTTAAAATTTTTTTATTACTGCATTATTTTGTATGTTATATTATGTTATATTTCTATGGGCCTAATTGCCTGATTTAAACAAAGTAAATAAAATAAAATAAATAAATAATCACTACTCTACCTCGCTGTTCTGCCCTCGTGTGAAATCTGCATAGCTACTCAATTTGTGTTTCAAATAAGCAAAGTACATAAACGCGTTTTACAGGCAATTAATCTGACATCAATCTTCGCTTGCATGTACAAATCCGCTATACCTAGTAGTTTCCGAGTATGAGTAGGTTTAATCCGCTATTTTACGTACTCGTACATAATGTATAAACATTATTACATTAAGCTTTGGCGGTAAAAGCGGGGTTAGGTTTATGCCCATTTCGTAATAGGCGTATAAATTAAATATGGTTTGAGAGCTGATGGGGATATTTTAATGAAATATTTGATAGCTGAAAGTTCCTGGTATCAAAAACTGCATCAATAAGCTACTAATAAACCTGTATAATTGTTCTAGTGCATGACAATCGGTATGTACCCGCTTAAAGTACAATATAATTTCGAAAGTTAATATAATTTAGCAAAACCTCTGCCAAACAAGTAGGATAATTATGTTTAATCAAACTTTATCATCTTATTTAATGTAAATATAACTTGTCAGGCGATTCTGCTTAAAAATATGCTATATCTTGATAGGTATTTGACAGTAGTAGAAAATGATTAGCATTTATCTGCCCTTTCAGGTTAGACCATTTCTTTGGGACCTCCTTTTTTGAGACTTATGCCTTTTTTGAGGTCATCTGATTGAGATCGCAGCCAAGGCAAACATTATTGGATAAAACATGAGGTCAAAATAAAAAAAGTAACTATAAGATGTCTCAGGGTAGATAAATAGGCACTATGAAACAAACTTTTAACTTTTTCATTACGTCTACGCCCACCAGCTCTCCAACCAAATGGACTTGAAGATAAGGTGAATGAAAGGTGTTGCTTATTGTAAGATAGGAGTAAATCTCCAATCTGATCTTTTGAACTCAATACCGCTTAACGCTAAATGGATTTTGAGTAATGCGGACCTATAAATTGCACAAAGGGTGCCTACGCATTTCATAGAGACTAGAGAGAGAGTACCTTAACACAGAATACTTACTATTACTTGAACTTACTGTCTTAATATTTCGATAGAGGATTACCGTTGTTTGGCAAATAATCATAGGAAATAGCATACGGGCGTAAGATACGACCAGCCACAAAAGAACGCGTGTTTTATATATTAAAAGTTTGGCAACCAAGTTTACATTCTAACCTTTTTTTGTTGACGGGGGGGGAAAATTCCTTAAGATACCGAGGAAAAGCGGAAGCTGGAATACTCTTATTCCATATGCTAGCGGTTAGAAGTACATAATATGCATTCTGCTGACCTTAATAGCATTGTTTTGACTATACTTGCGCGATTTTACAGCACCTTCAAATTCACGACTGTTTTGTTTTGTACAGTCACGTAAATAAATGGTTGTAGATGTGGAATATTAAAATTATATTTTTACATTAGTCTAAATTAATTCGAATTATGATTAGTACTTATATTCATGCATTTCGGACTATTTGTCAGTCAGTAGTAATTTCAAAACACCATCATTCACTTCCTAATGTCGTCCTGCGACCTTGTCTAGCTGATCCAAATCATAATATCTGGCCTATTTTATCAATTTAAGCTACCAAAAAACTTATTTTTGACCTGTTTCACAATTGGCTGCCTTATACTTTTAATTATGCCGTCTTAAAAATAAAAACTCAATAAGTGGATTTCTCAGTAGTCGTCCATGCTTAAGTAATTTGGAAAAATGTTTTATTCAATAACTTGTGACTTTTGTAGCTGAGTGTACCGCTTTGAAGTGACCGATTTATGATAACGGCGCGCGTTTGTTGTGACGGCTCCAGCTCTACTATTCCTGCTCTAATTTTAGACTATACTCATAGAAATGAGGTACTAAAAAATTCTACATCAATGTAGAAATGTCTTCGCTGTAGACTTGTATTAATAGCTTATTAAGAGATATGGTATCCATGCTATCCGCAATCATGCTAATATTATAAATGCGAAAGTGTGTTTGTTTGTTGGTTGGTTTGTCCTTCAATCACGCTGCAACGGAGCAACGGATAGACGTGATTGAGTATAGTTGAGGACCTTGAGAGTATTAGAGAGCTCCCGCGGAAATAAAAAAAATTAAACTACGCGGACGAACTCGCGGGCATTAGCTAATAATATTATGTCCCTAGACTTCCCGTACTTTCGTACTATCCTCACTAATAATACGAGGTATTTACCTGAACTGACTAAGTTTTGGTTTCGAAAAAAAAACAATTTTCTTATCAATAATAATTGGTTCTCAACGAGTATTAGCAATGTACCTACTTGCGTGTGTGCACGTTGCACGTTTAAAAAGATACAAAAATTTTTGCTTACTGTAGTACGCTGCATGGGTATAATTTAAGGCGGAAGAGTGACTTAGGCTGCTTAAATTAAAAAAAGGTATTTCTAAAAGTCATATCCATGCAAACGGTTTTTTTATATGAAAGCACCAACGGCCAAAAAGGTCCCGCCTTTACCTATATATTAGGTGTAACATACACAGGCTCCGATGATAGAAACAAAAGCGTAGAATTTATAGGTATGAGGCCGCTCTCTGTGAGAAGATTCGCTTTCTTCTGGTGGTGGGCGTGTTCTCAAAAGCCATAAAATGAGATTTCCATCGGAAGCCGCTGAAACTAAAATTAAACAAGATGCTATCACGAATTTCATAGGGCTGTCACCTATTTTCAAGACCAATAGACCATCGTGCTGTGTTGTTTTCCATAAGCGTGATTATCATTAAGCTTACTATGTTTTAATAATAATTGAGTAGATTTGGTATCACAATTTTTCATTGTAAAATTTAATGAGGACAGTCATATTTAGATACCTATAGGAAAAATAATAAGTTCAAAGACTGTCTCGTAAACATAAGCAAATGGAAAACAGAACTGTCTAAATTAAAATAGAAAGTTGTAGTGTAATGAAATACGAGTATAAGGCATTCATGAAGTCAAAATCTAAAATACCCATAGACTAAACATCTTCCATTTCGTAAATATCAAAAGAATCAAAAATTTCGACTCATCCCAAACTAAACGCAATATTTCACTGCTGCTACTTCTATACTAATATTATAAATGAGAAAATTTGGATGTACAATCCGTTAGATTATAATCTAACGGTTTCTATCCCGCTAGATTATAAACTGTCGAAAGATTGTGAACTGTTCAATGTTCTGAGTATTAATTTATGAAATATTTATTGTTTTTACATTTTCTTGTCTCTTTCTTGTACAGATCGCGCGCGAGTTGAATGCAGAGTAAATTTCAGTGTCACCATACATTTACTCTGCATTCAACTCGCGCGCGAACTATAGGTTAGGTTAGGGTTTGACATGAATATTCAGGTAGTGCCCGGCCACAGGCCGGGCACTTAGGTTCTATCGGGTTAATATACCTAGTCCTAATATATTACAATTTACCGAAAAATAACGCGTTAAATTGTAAGCAGTATGTTACGGTTCACAATCTGTCGAAAGTTTATAATCTATCGAGATAAAAAACGTTATATTATAATCTAACGGTTTTTACAATCTTACGGTGACAGATATTAATATGTATGGATTTCTTACTCAATCACGGCAAAGCGAATGAACGGATCTGGATTAAATTTGGCACAGAGATAGATTATAGTCTGGAATAATACATAGGCTACATTTTATCCCGAAAAATTAAAGAGTTCCCGCGGGAACCTAAAAACCTCAATCCACGCGGACGAAGTCGCAGGCATCAGCTAGTAACTAATAAGACTGTTGCCACGAATTCTGCCACGAAGCTGCCACTTCAACGTATTACTTGTGTGGCAGTGGCAGCCCTCGACAGTACCGATCCACTAGGGCATCGCATAACCCTTTCTTTAGTGCAGATTGCAATATTAATAAATTGAATGCATTATGTTCTAGCCGGCGAACAACATTAATGGATAGTAGAAAGCATTTAGAAGACATCGCTTCAGAAACTATGCCTTTTCTTACTACGGATCTCAAACATCTACAAACAAATTCAACTCTTAATTCTTTGTAATACGGCTGTTTATAGCTAACGCCTACGTGTAGAGCTAATAACTTACATTGACCGGTTAATTAAACTATCGATGCGATGACATTTAACTAATATTACTTATCAGTTTACATCCATTTAATAGGAAATCATTTTGTAAGCTTGATGACTCGCATAATTCTTCTGTGTACTTCTTGGTATTAAAGTAGTATATAAATTCTCGAAATAGACGACGTATAAACTATTTTTATCGTGTAAAGTAGCTGATGCCCGCGACTCCGTCCGCGTGGATTGAGGTTGGTTGGCTCCCGCGTGAATTCTTTAATTTTCCGGGATAAAAAGAAGCCTATGTGCTATTCCAGACTATACTCTATACCAAAAAAAAAATGCAAAATCTGTGCAAAATTTCATCCAGATCCGTTCAGCCGTTTTGGCGGGATTGAGTAACATCCATCCATCCATACTAATATTATAAATGCGAAAGTGTGTCTGTCTGTTACGCTTTCACATCCCATCTGCTCAACCGATTTTAATGAAATTAGAGATTTTAATGAGATTTGAGAAGGTACGGGGGGTATATTGTATCCGGGGAAGGACATAGGCTAGGTACTTTTTATCCCGGAAAATTAAAGAGTTCCCGCGTGAATCAAAAATCTTAATCCACGCGGACGAAGTCCCGGGAATCATCTAGTACATCCATCCATCCATCCATCCATCCAAACTTTCACATTTATAATATTAGTGTAGATTAAAATTTATATGAAGGGCTTCGTAAATTTTGATTGGTTTGTCAAAATATTATGATTTTCTCATAATTAAAATTTATATTCGAAGGGCTTCATCAATTATTTAGATTGGGTCTTAATATCAAGTTTTAATAGTCAGTATTACTGTCAGCAACACTGTATAAATTACATGTTCAATATTAGTTTCTATATAAAATATCAATGCAAAATGTGCTTTTTATTTCACTGCCTATAATAATATCTGTGCTTGCATGTCGCAAATTTCACAAAGTGTGTCGTAGCATTCTGAGATGATGATCTACCATTATTAAGTCTTAATATTGCCATGTTTCATGCCGGAAGTGTTCTTTGACGTTAGGTACGTTTCACTCTAATTATTATCATCCAAGCAAGCATTGTAGCGCCCAAACGGATAAACCGATCTAAAAAAAAACTAGCAACTCTGAAATCTGAATCCAAACTATACATTACAAGTCCCAATATAATGACAACAAAGCGAACGGATAATCGATGACATTTCGGTGGCAAATCCATTTTAATTGGTGGCTCGCGGTGTCTGCAATCCGCAATACCCAAGACTCGATATGGTCCGCGAGCAAGTGGTATACTTTCATGAGGTAATTAACTATCCATACTTATGTTATAAACTAGCTCACGACTTAGTCCGCGTGGACTAAGTTTTATAAATTCCCACGGGAACTCCTTAATTCACCTATGTCACTCTCCAGGTCCTCAACTATACCCATGCAAAAAATCACGTCGACCCATTGCTTTGTTGATTAAAGGACAAACCAATAAACCACACTTTTTTATTTATAATATTAGTATGATATAATACGAATATCTTTCCGTCAGTTACCCTTGTGGCAGTTATCACTGTATTAACTAGGTAGATGGTGCATATCGAATCCATGAAAACTCTAAGCTAGCTACCGAAGTCTGCATCGCGATATCGAAGTTTTCCGAGAGTAGCACTATTCATAGAATTATTGAACTTACAACCTTACAACGGTTGCACCAGAAGAGTATCCGGCCTTGAGGTAGATCTTCCTATTCTTGTGGATTAACATATCTCCTAATCCACAAAAATAGGAAGCTAGTTAGTTTACTATAGTTTTAGAATTTTATAGCTTCCAATTAAAAGCCTTGCAAACTTGCAAAAAAACTCATTTATGTCTTTATCAATAAATATTGTCTCGTAAAAATTTCCTACCGGCTCTCCAGCTACTACAGTAGGGTCGCGTGATATGCCAACGCAGGGTATGCATCGGGCTTGTGGTAGATAAGCCGAGTTTTTCTATTAATTGCTACTGAGTAGATACTATTAACGCCCAAACGATTGCGTGGGCGGTTTGTGGAATTTTCGGATCAATTTGGTTTTTAGACAAACAATTAAAGTTTTAGAATTTTACGTCTTCCAAATAAAAAGCTTTCAATAATTGCAAAAAAACAATTTAAGTAACAACTATTGCCTCGCGTGATATCTTCTTCGACAATGTGTATTTCGATGGGGCGCACAGGACCCCTTTTAGACAAACACTAAGAGTTTTAGAATTCTATAGATACCAAATAAAAAGTTTTCGAAAATTAAAAAAAATAATTAAGCCTAGGGTGGCGTGGTATGCCAACGCAGGGTCTTTCTTCCTCAGGGTAATCTACTTAGCTTGTGGTAAATTAGCCAAGGTTTTCTATGAATTGTTTGCGGAAATATCTGATCAACAAAAGACACCTTTTCTGTTGGTTTGTCACTCAAAGTTTTAAAATTAATTTTCTCATCTCATTTTCTCTTGCAAGACTCTAGTTTAAGGCAATGAGATAAATTAAATATTGTATTCTAGTGTTGCATGACATTTAATATTTTGCAATAGCTGATCATATTGTTTCATCAATAATTGAGTTAACTATAATACCTAGTAACCTCGAGTTCTTCAGCTCTCATTAATTCTTACATCATATATTTTTTATATCAATGAAATGGCTCGGAATGTTTAAGCCCGCTCTCATTACGCGGTCAACGTAATTTTTAGCCCCAACCTCCAAGGCGAGCACAAAAAGAGATATTATTTCCAGATAAAACCTAGTACCAACTCATTGCTAATTGCCACAATAAAAATCGTTGCGGCCCATAAATCACTGCGCACATTCGACAATTTCCCTTAATTGGGCACAATCTCCTCGTTTCCCAATCGAGGAGATTGTGATCTCGAGTTGTGTGGGCCAGCTAGCCCTATGCCCAAATCAGCGGGGCGATCACCCTGACACTGACCGGACCTGCGAAGTAATTAGCTCCAACCAGACCACACACATGTGACAATGAGACAATAATATTTATTGAAAAAAGTGACTTCAATGTTACGTTGCCGTTGGGCCATGGAACAGCCGGCTAGAAACGCGAGCGGCGGCAAACCTACTATAGGGGACTAATTACAACTAAACACAAAAAATGTGCGATTTTTGAAGCCTATGTGTTATTCCAGACTATATTCTATCTCTGTGCCAAATTTCATTCAGATCCGTTCAGCCGTTCTGGCGTGATTGAGTAACAAATATGCATTTGAGGTTTTTTGACTCCCGCGGGAACTGTTTTATTTTTCGAGATAAAAAGTAGCCTATGTGTTATTCCAGACTATAATCTATCTCTGTGCCAAATTTCATCCAGATCCGTTCAGCCGCTCTGGCGTGAAAGAGTAACAAACATCCATACATCCATACAAACTTTCGCGTTTATAATATTAGTAAGGATTTTTATCTGAATCGCTGCTCGCTCGAGATCGTCAATTAGAAAATTATGTACTAGATGATGCCCGCGACCATGTCCGCGTGGATCAAGGTTTTATGATTCCCGTGGGAACTGATCAGTTTCCGGAATAAAAATTTCTAAAATATGATAAATTGTTAAAAGCCTACGTCCTTTCCCGCGATATTCAAGATCTCTGTACCCATCACTATTGGTTGAAAATATGGGATATGGGCTGTGAATCCGTAAAATCGCATTTACGAGTATAATATTAAATGTATGGATTAACATAAAAAACATAAAAAATTTTTTCGTTTTTGTTTTCGATTAAAAAGGCGCCTCCATTTAACTTTCATCATCCAAACGAGTCTGGGTCGCCTGAATCATGCCGAGATGCAAATATGAAAGGCTTCGCACATTGATTGGACGTAACTGAACAGTTTGAGACTTTTTAATGGCCTCCGATTCTTTATTTATGTTTACGCTTCATCCAAAAAAAATCTACATCAATGTTACGCTTAAATAATAGTCGTTTGGCAAATGCTTTTCGAGAAGATTCTTTCATAACAGTGCGGCAGAAATTTTTGGAGATGTAAAAATAAAATATTTATTATAATAAATAGTTCGTGCGTTTGTTTTACCTACTTTAATAAAATAATTAATACGAAAATAGCTTTTTCCAAGCTAATGAATAAGTACTTACTGACTTTCATGACTTCAACAAAGTCGTCAATGTGAAAGTACCCTTAGCGCCAGCAACGGGCCAAGTTGGAGTTGACATCGGCATAAAACACCCGTTCCAGCGTAACCAGGACGGAAACATGACAAGAACACCTCTACAAGAGGATTTTATTCCGTTATTAGTTATGTACTTACCTACTAAGTACACAATGAGCCAGCGTGTTGGCCAAATGCGTCAACGTCTACCAAAATCAACAAACGTACGTCAGTGTAGGTATATTGGGTAGCTCTGAGATCTCGTAAAATACGAATAAATGCCTATCTTACTACGACTCCCGTTGGTTTAGGGAAAACAACCTCTTTAAATAAATAAAAACTTTATTGTTTAAAATATAATTAGGAAGATATAGTTAGGCATAAACGTCTAAGTTTTAGAGGATGGCTAGTGTGTTTATAACCTTAATATAAATGTAAGTTTATCTTGAACAATAAATAAATAAATAAAAAGATATATCTATAAGTACGCACAATGCATTTACCTTACTTTACTATATGTGGTATCGCTGCTATTGCCCACTGATAATGCAAGGTGCCATTATCCCAGCGTCGTGCTGCAGGAGCAGCAGGAGCCTCCACTCCAACCAAGGACTATTTATACCTTAAACCAACAGTTAATATACAAAACCTTGACGACCTCCGTGGCGCAGTGTGTAGCGCTGCTGCTTTAACGTGCGGAGGTCCCGGGTTCGATCCCCGGCAGGGTCAATTTGGGAATTTATAATTTCTGAATTTTCCCTGGTCTGGTCTGGTGGGAGGCTTCGGCCGTGGCTAGTTACCACCCTACCGGTAAAGACGTGCCGCCAAGCGATTTAGCGTTCCGGTACGATGGCGTGTAGAAACCGAAGGGGTATGGGTTTAATATAACTGCCATGCCCCTAACAGGTTAGCCCGCTACCATCTTAGACTGCATCATCACTTACCATCAGATGAGATCGCAGTCAAGGGCTAGCTTATAGTGGATTAAAAAAAAACAAGAGGATTAAAGTCAATAAGCAAAAGGATTAAAAATTACCCCAAATGGTCCAACCCACGTACACGTTGGACCAATAGTCTGGCCCAACATGTCCGTACACAGGCTCAAGCAGCACACAGGCGCTGTGGCGTTGTTCTTACGTCGGGTTTATGTTATGAATGTAGTGTTACGCGATAAAGTAAGTCAATCGACGGCAACAATATCGAAATAAGTTGCGCCCTTATTTCCAGAATGTTGAAACTTGGCTAGCTGTAAATTGCTTTGACATGGGAATTAAAGCGGAAATACACTACTTGCTGGTACGCTCCACGGACCGACCCTGTAATCTTGAACCTAGTCGTTATTCGTAGCTCCTGACTACTGAATGACAAATCAACGTACTGGGTTTAGAAACTTGATCGAGAATTGATCCCTGCACCACCCACTTATAAATGTGCACTGCACCAGTGATCATGATCTATCCTAAAACTATTCTTTTTTTATCTACTACAAGATAGCCCTTGACGGCGATCTCACCTTATGGTAAGTGATGATGCAGACAAAGACGGTAGCGGGCTAAACTTTTAGAGGCATGGCAGCTACTCGTATATAAAACCTATACCTACCCCTTATCGGATTCTACACGGCATTTTACCGGAACGCTAAATCGCTTGGCGGCACTTCTTTGCCGGTAGGGTGGTAACTAGCCACGGCCGAAGCCTCTCACCAGGCCAGACCGGGGAAAATTCAGAAATTATAAATTCCCAAATTGACCCTGCCGGGAATCGAACCCGGGGCCTCCGCACGTTGAACAACAGCACTCAACACTGCGCCATAGGGAGGTCTTTTAATTACACTCTTGCGCACATAACTAAAAATGAGACATTACAGTATTAACTGTGGTATTAGACTCTTTTAGCATCTATTTTATCCCCAACAACAACATAGGCCTTGGATCTATGAAACGGATTTGCATTCAAATGTCACAGTGCACTTAGCCTTTTGTTTCACTGGGGAACTTCAAATTAAGGGCCAGATGATCAATCATGAAGCGACCACGATTCCTGACGCAACAGCCGTTTTGTCCCTGCAAAGTTGGTTGCATATTAGAGTCGAGCCGCAAAGACTATATATATGCACGTCTTATGTTTCATCTATATTAAATGAAAACCGACGACATAATATAGTCTAGTCTAACTTCTGATTTGTCCAGTCTTGAGCCAACATTACGCTTTCTTTGGTCGTCGACATTCCCCTGATTTCTTAGAGCCCTCCTAGAGTTTAACCCCCTAGAGTTTAACATCAGTTAGAGAATGCATAACTCACATTGTCACGTTGTAACGGCCCTGCAGAAAAGATTTGGCCATCGGCTGCTTAACGGTGTTGTCTAGTGCATTTTGTAAAACAACCTAAATGCATTACATCGACGGGTAACTGAACTGGGTAGAGTTGCGTGCGGCTTTTACAGACTTTGCGGCTCTTACAGACTTTGCGGCTCATGCCATGCAACTGTACTTTGTGATCGGCTTTACACGTAAATTGCATAATTGGAACCGAATTTATCAGTGAAAGTGAGGAATCGTTGCACGCTGCAGTAATGTCGGTATAATGATAGATGATCTCTACGAAATATACCCTCGTCGTGAAAGCTCGAGCATTATTTGTTACTAGCAGCTGCCTACGACTTCGCCTGCAAAGATTTTTACCTGTAGGACGAAGGCCTACATATTTAACTTTATTTCGTCTAAATTTAAGCCGCTCGATCGAATATACATACCCTGTGCTTTGAAGCGGTACTCTTCGACGCTTAGAACAATGATAGCATCAGTAAATATCATCGATGTGCGCGTACAGAATTTAGGTCTAAGATAAACTTTCGCGCGGTAAAATGAAGCTTAGATTATTTCAAGGAAAAGTCTCGATCCGTAGGTATATCAAAATTTATAAACTAAATCGGCTTATCCGTGTGTCCGGAAAAACAGAAACGAAAAGTTATAAAACGTGTTTTTCGGGTTTTGATGTTAACTAGCATAAATTACTATATTAAAAGCTTCATCTCTCTCTTCGCCTCGTATTCCTTATTACTGAGGCTCCTGACCCCTTTCCATTAATCACATAATGGCAGGAGTTTGGTTATCCCAAGAAAACTCCTGCCAAAACCTTCATAAATGACAGTAATTTTGAAATGACTGACGGACAGTTCAATTTTATTTATTTGTATACATTACAAAAACCATTGTCGGTCGCTCCGAGTCTGAGTGATGCACAATAGTATCGGCCGTCCGACGTATCGGCGGCTAATTACAAAGCTACTCCTCATTATGGTTGGACCACACCTGTGTCTTTCCTACGATCGATCGACGTCACGTATTACAATCATGTTCGATAGTTTGGACGCAAAACTTTTTACCCACGACAGAACGTTGACAGTTCATGTGATTGGCATTAGAAGTTGTGTGCTTGTGAGTAAGTAAAATTATATGAAACGTTAGAGTCATTGCTGATCCGACAAGGTCAGAATTGCGAAGCGTGATCCTCACGATTTTAGATTTTAGATTCGTACTGTGAGTTGTTGTATAAAGTATGAATTTGTTTTGTGGAATTGCAATCAGTCAATACTCTAGATCGCTACACATTCACTGATTAGAATATGTAAACGAATGATAGTGTTTGGCTAAAATGAGCGTCCATATTTTTTGTATAAAAACAAATATACTACGTTGTTGTTAAATAGTGGCACAAGGCGTACCGAAACCGATGATACTATATTCATTGATAAGCTTATGATGAAACCATTAAATCATCATGTTCAGGGAAAAGATCGGATGTGAACCAACCTTTATGTTAACAATTCTTGTTTGCGTACATAATAAAGTAGACATACCTATCTAAAGTTTTTCATGTTACTTTCATGTTCAATCACCGTGTTAACGTGTGATTCGACAAGACTGCGTTTATGTCAAGTGAGGTGCGTTCATTTTGCGGAGCGATTACTTCGCATGGTCGCAACCATGTTTTTTTTTTCAACAAGTGAGATATAGAAAGTGAGTTCATGTGTGCAGAGAGATAGGTTGCATCCCGGGAAGGACATGGGCCAAAGTTCCCGCGATTTTGTTTTTGTTTTTGACGAACTCCGTGGCGCAGTGTGTAGCGCTGTTGTCTTAACGTACGGAGGTCCTGGGTTCGATCCCCGGCAGGGTCAATTTGGGAATTTATAATTTCTGAATTTTCCCTGGTCTGGCCTGGTGGGAGGCTTCGGCCGTGTCTAGTTACCACCCTACCGGCAAAGACGTGCCGCCAAGCGATTTAGCGTTCCGGTACGATGCCGTGTAGAAACCGAAGGGGTATGGGTTTAATAGAACTGCCATGTCCCTAACAGCCCGCTACCATCTTAGACTGCATCATCACTTACCATCAGGTGAGTTCGCAGTCAAGGGCTAGCTTGTAGTGGATTTAAAAATAAAAACAATATCCACATGGACTAAGTTTTGGGCATCATCTACTTATTTAGTAAAGACTTAAACTATTGAAAGCCATAAAAACTAGCGTTGCATATTGCATTCTGTACCACATAGATTTGTCTGTTTTAGCGGATTATAGCAAATTGCCTGAGCTTCTTGTTCCTAGATTATCATGGACTTCCGCTAAGTAACGCCTGCTTGTATCGATTGCATTACTGTAGTTTTGTTTTGCTGTCCAATATGTGCTCCATAGGAAGTCTTCCTGAACATTATATAAGTATTGTTTTTTCAAGAGTAAAGTGGAATTTGTGTTTGCGGTTCGTAAAATACTGTAAATGCTTTACTGGTAAAAATAATGATGGACTATCAAGTTTTTTGCTGACTTGCGTGTTACAGTGTAATTCTGTTGGTGTAAATCGTTATAGAAACTCCGTAATCAATTGTTCCCATATGAACAACGTAAACATCGTTATTTACTTTTTCTTTCACGAATTGTTTGCTTATATTTTTTTCATAAATTAAGTTATAATTATTGCCCAGCTGTCATATTTACCGTTTAAATTTAATTTAATCATGTTGTTGTCATTTATTGTATCGTTTTGCTACCAAAGAATAAGACCTACATTTTTTTTAACTTAACAAAATGTACAAAACTTACAGTAAGTAACAGAAATAAAAATGAAAAAAGTGGCGATTTAAGATTAACATTTGGGCTGATTCTGTAGTGCACAATCTCTAAACAAATTAAAATGACAACATTAAAAATATTGCTAACCCTTTCATAATACTTCCTGTGGAAAGCGACAAAACTAGATTTAAAGCTGTCATTTTTTTAAGTTTAGTTTAGAGTTGTGTTATACAAAATTGGCCACAATAACAACTTAGCTAAATTAAATGCAAATAGGTGTTATTTAAATATCAGCTTGTGAAAAATTACTCATTCATATCTAGACAGCTTTATTGTCTCTAACAACTAAATTCGAGTCTCGATCTTAAAGCACTTTCTACATTCCTTGGCAATAACTATAAATAAAATTGTATCATCGAAATGGTATTAATGTTATCGATGGAGTAGCAATTCAATCTGAGTGATAGCCTATTATAGTTAAGGCTTCGGCCTCTCATTCTTGGGGTCCTGGGTAGAATTATAGCCCCCAGGTACCACTACTTTTTCGGTTATATTTGCATTTTAAGCCATTGAATAAAAACGTGAGGAAACCTGCCTTTTAAATACTTCGCTGGAAAAATGCATTTACGCATCCCGCACAAAGCGTGTATAAAGCGTGTATGTGGGACTCACAGAGATGCAGAATACCCACTAAAGATCAGCGGCAGAGTCCGCGTCTAGAATGAGGCGTCTCAGGATTCCAAGGCGTATTGGATACTACTTAAACGTCTTGACGCTAAACCGGCATACACTAAGTTGGAAGAAGGTGAGCATAGCGTCGCCTTCTTCCCCCCTGTAGAGGAAACCTGCCTACGCTACAGAGTAATTCCACAATAGGCATGATGACTGATTTTGAAAAATGGTCAGATTATGTTCGGAAGTACTATTTCGAAAAAATATCTTATTTCAGCAGAAAACTAAGGTTTGGTACCTATTATTGGCATTTGAAATTTAAATTTTAAAATTCACGCCAAAACGCTCCCCGGTGTCATGGCGTCGTTTGTGACGTCACTATTATTTTTACCAATGTACTCTGTGCAGTGTGCAGAGCAATAGTGTGATTGTCAAAGCTCGAAAACAAACCATTGTGACGTCATTCGCTTCTTGGTGTTTAATCCATTATGGCGGATTGCTGCATTTTATAATTTTATTTTATCAAAATAAATAGCAATCTCACTCGAAATACAAAAATAAATGCGTTTTTTATAATCCATGAATCCTATTTCATTAGATAAATTCATAATTTCATTGATTCTTGGTTACTGTCATCATGCCTATTCTCAACAGGACAAAAAATAGTTTAAATCATTAGTTCGAAACACAGCTGTTACCCTCTCTAGTCTCTACTCGTGTTTCGTGTGGACGTTGTCCTATCCAGTACATCCCGTGTACTGTCCTCTAAATCCCTTTACTTATGATGTGTGTCATTGAGAGAACTCTTTCTGTTATATTAATCTTTTAAGATAAGCTTCACGTCGGCTTTGATTTCAAGCATTTATAATACTTTACTTTAGTACCGAAATCGTGCGTGTCGCGACCTACGTAGGTTTCTTGCGACACGTTTTGATTTCGTGTGCAGCATGGCTTCCGTACAATGTTCTACTGAGCATACTCTTGTTATTGTTGGATTTAATTGCACTTTCACTTTAAAGGTAATCTTGTTAACCTTAGTTTTCCCACGTTTGGGTAAAGGTCTACTTCAGTCTTCAGGTCTTTCTACAAGTCCTGAGACTGAGTATCTTCTCCGTATTAATTTAACTCTTAAGCAGACCTTTGTTATCACAAATATGCGGTCATAATTCGGTGAAAAGAATTTCCAAGTTCATAAGCACTGTTAGATTCAATATAACGATAGTCTATAAGAGGCATTACTTTTTAACCGACTTCCAAAAAAGGAGGAGGTTCTCAATTCGGCGCGTATGTTTTTTTTTTTTTTTGTATGTTTGTTACGCGATTTCTCCGCCAATTATGAACCGATTTTGATAATTCTTTTTTTGTTTGGTAGGTCATACTTCAGAGGTGGTCCCATTTTAATTTGGTGAAGATCTGATGAATATCTCCGGAGATGGAGAACGGAACTCCTCAATGGATAAGAGTAAATTGCTCGCGATCAGTGTGATAGTTTTGTAAACAGTATGTTTTAACCATGCATAGCATATCTTTTTTTTTTAGGGTTCCGTAGGCTGAGTGGTCTGTGGTTCCGTACCAAAATGGTAAAAATGGAACCCTTATTACTTTCTCTTTCCGTCTGTCACAGTCGATTATTTCAGTAACTATTAAAGCTATTGACATGAAATTTGGAATAGTTGTATATAATAGTGGGCCAATATCATGGAAATCAAAAAAATTGAAAATGATTTTTAGTTTAATTAAAAAAGTGGGGAAAATCAGGGGTTTGAAATTTCAAAGTAGGATAACTGTACCAAGTGGGGTATCATATGAAAGGACTTTGTACTTGACTTGTCTAAGTTAGACAAGTCGACGAGTAACGATTAAACGACGTTATTCTTAATAACGCTAAGTTTTTACTAGCGTTCTGGTTACAACCTGTATTTTAAAACAGTGGGGCCACTAAAAATTGTGAAATAAAAAATTTTCAAAAAAAAAATAAAAACCGACTTCAAAAACCACAAACACTAAAAAGTAAAAAATAATTTAATTTATTATGTATACAAGAGTTAATGTAGTTCTATAATAACATTTTTTGGAGTCGGTGCCAATGTGGAGTCACGTCAACAATAATGAAGAGTAGGTTCATGCGGCTAATTGGTACCGACTCCAAAAAATGTTATTATAGAACTACATTAACTCTTGTATACATAATAAATTAAATTATTTTTTACTTTTTAGTGTTTGTGGTTTTTGAAGTCGGTTTTTATTTTTTTTTTGAAAATTTTTTATTAATCTACAGCCTTGCATGGTCGAAGCCCGAAGGTGACAACACTGGTCTTTGGACTTTATGATTTATCTTCTATGGCGGCCGTGAACTTGTGTGATTAATTGCGTATAAATAATAATGAGTGGTTATGAGTGTTTCCTTTAATAGTACCTATTCGGGTCTGACGCTGCACTTTTAGCCCGCCAACCCACATTGGAGCAGCGTGGTGGGTCTAAGCTCTAATTCCCTCTCTCGTATAAGAGAGGAGGCCTGAGCGCAGTAGTGGGACGTAAATGGACTGTAGTGTTAGTGGTAGTGGTGGTGGCTGCGCTTTCAAGTGTAGGTCCGCCACACCAGCAACCTTGGAACCTTGACTGCCAATTAATCGAACTTACTGACTTAGCTAAGTCATTTACTCTAGTTCTTTAGCGGATATCCTCATTTCTCGAAAAGCTCGACAGATTAAAGACGGTCGAATTTTTGATAGCGGAACTCTGAAAATCGGCTGTTACACAAGGAGTAGGGCAATGGAGTAACAACCGTGGAAAGATTCAGAGATACACGCAGGCGGAGCCGCGGGCGGTCGTTAGGTAGTGAGAACATAAAACTTATCTATTTTAAGAGCGGCGACTTACATAATTTTCTAAACAAAATGTGACTCAACAAAACTATATTCAGGTTTTCAAATGCAACCCTAATGCAGTTATCTAATATCAATTACAATTTACAACACCCCACGCAGTCTGTCATACATCAAAGAGAACCAGGCGGTCTTTACATAAACATGTTTGAGTGTTGTTAAACAACTGTCTTGTATCGATAAAGTGCCGATGTAATTCCGATACGAATGAGACTAATTTTACGGCCTTTTTGAACGAAAAAATGCGGTAGAAAAGCAATTGGTAGCATTGATCTTGTTTACTTGCTTAGGCATCGCTCCATCGCTCTAAGCACGTCAACTTTCATGCCAATAAAGTTTACTATAAACGTAAAGAAAGATTTCTTGATGTTCGAAGGAAAGGATGCATTAGTTAATCAAGATTTAAAACTGAAACCCAACTTCACTTACTATCAATATTGATCAGGGGTGAGCGTTTCGTACATTTTAAAGTTTCAGTAGCTCAATTCTTTGGTTCAACAGGATTCTTTCGGATTTCAGTCCGCTTCAGGCAACAGGTATGAAGCGGAATGAAATCCGAAAAGATAAACCACACCCACAACATTGCTGTAGGTACTCATTCCTATAAAAGAAATGTAACTACGCTTAATTTTGATGGGACAGAGGGGAAAATTAAGCCCTCTTAACCCCGATTAGCATCTTTTGAGGAATGCGGTAGTTGATGTGAAACTAATGGAATCGACAATCATATACCTAATATCATAATTATTAATATTGGAGATTTTTCGTGGCATACGATGTCTTCAGAATCTAAGGTCACTGGTTCACAGTTTAGTCGATTTTGTAACAAACGCTGTCCTAATTTTTAGATACTTACCAACGCAACGTAACGATCGGTATGCGATAGGTATTTCCTTCCTCCGGACATCGTCGGGACCGGTCCGTCGAGAGTGAAAGCATGCGCACGCGCCGTGAATTGTGGCGAAAATAATTATTCACACGTCCAGCTGTCATGTTGAGTTCATTTGACACTTAATGAATTCATATCGCGAAATCGAGCATGGTGAATTTATTAAGGCTCGGCAAAGGGAAAAAAAACAAATGTATTTTTTGCAGTCGTGATTTTGTCTAATTCCGAAGTACAACCCAAAGACGCGCAAGCGATAAATCCAAATTTTAAGCTAAGCTAAGCTAAGGTTTTGTCGTGACAACTCCCACAAGTAAGATTATATCAGTATAACAATTTTAAAATATAATATATAATTTCAACGATATATAGTGACTACTGCGGTTAAGTGAATATTCCAGAAGACGAAAACAAACAATCGATAAACCTCAAAATGCTTCGTAAAGAGCTGAAATCGTCTTATCAACTTACAATTATTTATAGGATAAAATCGATCTCGTATATCTACCTCATACCTCTTATTGATTTTGTGTTTTCGTAAATTTTTAAACATGTTTTGATAAGAACACCACTGTCGCCGAAATACTCGCTAGTTGGTTAAACTTTGCCCGTAGGGTGATAACAGACCGATCCAATTTGGAAAGTCTGTTTCTTTAATTAATCCCGCAGGCGATCTAACCTAAAGGGACCTCTAGCTTAATTGGCATCAGAAGTAAAAAATGTGTTTTGCCAGTCTCCATCTTGACATCGGCGAATAGAAAGTTAATTGGTGTTTTGTATCCTCCAAAGCTCAATTATTTGAGGCCAAAAATAGTGGTAAATTATGGTAATTTATGTTCACCTGTAGTGAAGCTAATTTAGCTGTTCTAAAAGCAAGTTGTTTTTATGAGGATTATATATTTTTATATTGGAGTGAAAATAGATTCACAAAAAATGGTGTCAGTGATAGTGTCACTATACTTCAATTTTTGGTAATGAGTTGAGACGAAATTAAGTTTTTTACCACCAACTTTTGAACAGTAAGAAAATTGATGAATTTATCATTATGATTGATGTATAATTAATTACCTATTCTGTATTCTAAGACTGATTAAGGAGTTTCGATTTTTATTTGGTTTTAGTCATTATCATTTTACCATCTTAAACTTCAATCAATTTATACCATCGCGAAATAAATGTAACTTAATTGACCGAGCGAAGTGAAGGTCTCTGAGTCTACTTGAGTGAATTTGCACTTGTCCGTCCGTCCGTCCGTCCGTCCGTATGTCAATAGATGCCGCTCTGTAAAAGTTTATTCGTTGCTTATGTCACCGTAAGATTGTAAAAACCGTTAGATTATAATATAACGTTTTTTATTTCGATTATAAACTGTCGACAGATTGTGAACCGTAACATACCTACTGCTTACAATTTAACGCGTTATTTTTTGGTAAATTGTAATATATTAGGTATATTAACCCGATAGAACCTAATATTCCTGAATAACCTGAATATTCATGTCAAACCCTAACCTAACCTATAGTTCGCGCGCGAGTTGAATCCAGAGTAAATGTGTGGTGACACTTACATTTATTCTGCATTCAACTCGCGCGCGAACTGTACAAGAAAGAGACAAGAAAACGTAAAAACAATAAATATTTCATAAATTAATACTCAGGACATTGAACGGTTCACAATCTTCCGACAGTTTATAATCTAGCGGGATAGAAACCGTTAGATTATAATCTAACGGATTTTACAATCTTACGGTGACCCTTACAAATAATAGATATTAGCACCATCTTACGTGGAATAAAAAACAGTCTACTGACAGTACTGATGTCTATGAATGTAAAGATGAGCGCGCATTATATAGTTAAAACTATCTTATAGATACCGCGAGGTCTCAGTTCGGGTCGAATCACTAGTTATGTAAGTCAATGGGATAGCTACACAATATATATATATATATATACAATAACATTGTATAGTAATGTTTGACTATGATAAATCGTTGTAAAGAACAATACAAATTTGAAAACACAAAATGCACATCCCGTATTAAATGTCAGTGAAATATACGTCTCAGCGATCATCAAATTGAAAAACAATAAAGATTAAAGACGGATGTCCAAATAAAACAGTCAAGGTTAACTTACCAGTTGTCAGATTCATCATATGGTGGCTTTTTGTGCTCGCTGTTGTGATTATTGTTTCATTATATGCAGCACTCAATATGGTTGGCTGTAAAATTGATTTGAATGGCTTTATTATTCACGAGTATGCACTAACTAAATGTGTGAATTCGTTTTAACTTAAACGCAAATAAAATTTATTTTCGTCAAAGCTTGCAGAGTTTTGAGCACAATAAATTTTGATTTTTGAATTAGAATTTTTGTTTGAGACTGAGTTTTGACGACCTCCCTGGTGCAGTGCAGGTTCTTACTTCTTCTTGCTCTGGTCCAAAATAAATGACCACAAACCTGATGTTTGGGCCAGAACAAAACCGCGCCTTGCAGAAGCAACTTCGGTATCCAGTATAGTCAAAAACATGTATGTTGTCTATTTATCACTTCGGTCATCTTAAACCACACGTTCCTTAGATTCGTTCGTTCCTGGATAGATTTTCGGATATCGGAATACCATGGTATCGGTTTCTACGCGGCATCGTACCGGAGCGCTATGTAAATCGCTTGAACTATATATAACTACCGGATAAAACTCACGTGCTATGTCGGACAATGCCCGACTAGTTCGAACCCGTTCGGGGCCCTTATTCATGAGCCTGCTCGCGCGACGCGGTCGCGCTCGCGTCAGACAGCGTCCGCGTTCGAAACTAGTCGGGCATTTTCCGACATAACACGTCAGTTTTATCCGGTAGTTATGTAAAGTTAAAATGAATATCCCTCACGATAGTTTAAACGTTAAATCGCTAAACATGAAAAATTTGCCGGTAGTGGCAACTAGTAAAGCCAGCACTGCTCATTATCTAACCAGAAATTATGACTGACTAGATGATGCCCGCGACTTCGTCCGCGTGGTTTACGATTTTTTTATCCCCGCGGCAACTCTAAAATTTACTGGGATGAGAAGTAGCCTATGTCACTCTCCAGGTCTTCAAGTATGTACATGCCAAAAATCACGTCGATCCGTTGTTCCGTTGCGGCTTGATTGAAGGACAAACCAACAAACAAACACACTTTCGCATTTATAATATTAGCATGATTGCCATATTCAAGAATCGAACCCAGAACTTCAATAAAACCACAGCGCTCAGTACCACGCCAGGTATGTCATCAATTTCTTGGAGCGCATTGAACATATTAAGGAAGAATTGGCCATTTGTATGTTGATCTCAAACCACTATGGTTTAAGATCAACATACAAATGACCAACTCTTCCATATCTAAATAGCATTACCTGTCAAACCGCGAAGATATGGTTTCAACATTCAGTCCCGGCGCTGGTCACGTGTGGGAGGTTTTAATTGTGGCCCTGTTCGCCCACGGTGTCCTACTGATAAACCATCGCCCGTGACTCATTGACGCTAAGTGCCGGCTGTGACGTAGAAAGTGCAACCTTCTTCTGGAGCCAAGTTTATTACGTCCATAATAAACTTGAGACTTAGTTGCATTTGAAATAGACAAATTATGCCTCTCGACATGCTTTGCGTCGAGTACAGTTAGGTACAACAAACAAAGTGACAAAGTGACATTATCTGATAAAAGTATAGTCATAAAGCACCTATCAGGAATCCTCAATAGCGATAAATATACTTACTGATATGATAGCGATAAATGTGATAAGTAGAGGCGTTTATAGCGGATTTAATATTTTTACCTGTTTTACTTATAAAGAAAACTTGTTGTTGTTACTTGTTGTTGTTGTTGTTGTGTGTTGTTGTTGTTGTTGTTGTTGGCCTAACAAGGCTGGTTCGTATCCTACTCAACTTTGAGACTGAAAAGCTGCATCGATCAGTATTACACAGTCTCAGTTATTCTTTGTTGCTGTAATGTTTGTTGTTCAAAGACCAATAGATAGACCAATCCTAAATCTATGCTTTTACCAAAGTCTACGCTTTATATAAATAAATTGAGATGGTTTGTGGGACTTAGTTCATACCGTATGAGGATTCTCATGGAATCAAACTTTTGATTTTGGTTTATAGTATAGTTTCCACTACCAATACAGCCCATTAACGTCCCACTGCTGGGCACAGGCCTCTACTCTCATAGGAGAAAAGAAATTATAGCTTAGACCCACCACGCTGCTCCAATGTGGGTTGGCGGGCTTTGACGGCTATTATCATGTTAGTGATATAAGCCCTTTTGATATAAGAGAGAGAAAAATATCTATTGACCTATTTCACTACAAATTTTCAATAAAAAATATTTTTATAGGACACGCTCTTAACTATTTCCAACTTGTTGCTTTTAAAGTCACTTTTTATTGGGTTCAGTATTTATCGCTCCATTGAGCTGAACAAAACGCCCATCTATTATAGTGGACATGATAAAACAAGGACATTTTTCTTCATTAGCAAATGAAGCGGAATATATAGGGTAGAAGAATACCTCCCTTATAAATAATTAATAGCAAATTAAAAGATTGAAATATACTTAGAGAAGCATTAAGTAATATTGAGTGTTCTAAATACAATAAATTCCCAGTGGCTTATGGCTTTACTTCTTGATACATGTTATAACTCTTTGCAAAGCGGTCGAATACGAATACTACGGGCATCTGCCTCTTGGTCTTCCTAACCTCACTAGCTATCATTACTTCTACAGTCCCCCTGCTGACCGACAGCTTGGTACAGTCGTGCAAGGAATCACACAGAATTAAGTGTACAGCAGACTTAGTTTGGTTAGTTCATCGCATTAATAATTTATATATTCTACGGTTCTACATAACATATTCCTTCCTTTAAATTTACAATATAGTCACTCGTTCGAGAAACTGTTTCGGTCCGTATAGCCCAGGCTACTTGTGCAAGCTATGTATGGGAACCCTAAAATAAAAAATGTAAAGCTGATTTTTGGCACAAGCGTTCCTTGGGGTCTGAGAAGTACTTCTTAAAAATTCCCCCCCCCCTAGGCCGCGGGCTTAACCCCGCACCCCCCCAAACGTCTCCCCAACCGCAGTTTTTTGTAATTTTCTCAAAAAATATTACTGCTAGAAAAAAACCATCTATGGCGAAAATAATTAACATTAAATAATCTACCATATGGCACTTAAATCATTATGATCGGATAAATAGTTTTGCAAATATGCCGGCTTATTTGACGCATTTGTTTTTTTTTTTTTAAATCGTGTAAGTTTCTTGTGATTTGCACAAAATGTATAAGAGCTAGGAAAAAAACAACAAGAACAAAATGAAAGTTCATAAAATCTTCTACAAAATGCTTTTTATTTCATTTCAATCGACCGAATACTTTCGGAAATATGACGATCGAAAACGTGCATGACAGAAAAATATTTTGCAATAATTTTGACTTTGTACCTACACATTCTATTTGATAATGATCGATGCTATATTACAATAAATTAATAGTAGGTAATAATCATGCTATCTTTATCTACAAAACAACACCACACTCAGTAAATAATATATTAAATATTATTATTTATATTCGTTCAAAGTTCTAACAAAGACAAGGCGTCGCGTCGGCCGAAGAATAACGAATAGGATTGCAAAGGAAATGCGGGTGGAATGATATGATTCGTGTGCAAATGTTACCATTGATGGGGAAGAAGGTGATGATGACGACCATGATGATGTGCTTTATAATACCTACTAATATAATAATAATAAATACCTACGTCTCGAAGTCCTTTCAACTATATGTAGATATGTAATATGCATTTATCTAAAAACAATGTAAATGAACCACCAACATCCAACAGCTATCTTGCAGATAATTTTATGAGATTAACTTTTAACTTTTAACGGCATTCCGAACCAATGGTAGATTCACTGGACGATTCAAAAGCACTTGTAAAAGTTTACTTGAGTAAAAACATTTGATTTGATACTTGAATTGTAATACGATTACAAAAAAGCACAATCGGCTAGATATTTGAGAGGGGGAGGGGGGTCGTGGTAGGGGGGAGGTGGGAGGTGCGAGGGGGATTGTGGGAGGTGCGAGTGGGGTTGTGGGAGGGGGGAGATGAGAGGTGGGAGAGGGGAGGTGGGAGGGGGGTAATGGGAGTGGGGAGAAAAGAGGACATCATTTGCGCCTAAAATCAAAAATACGTTATTTATTTAGAGGTTAATTTCTATTTATTCCATAGTACTATGCTAAGTCTACATGACTACCACCGGTTCTTACACAACAGCAAGGTATATTTCGAAAACTATTTGTCCTATCAAAATAAACTAAACACTATTTTATAGGTGAATTAATAATCTTTGTACTAAGTCCTGACAGCTTTTTTCCTAACTCTAATACTTTTTCTTGAAATTACAATAAACATTTACGGATTTTACAAAGGTTTAGTTTTTTATTCCAGTTAGGCAGCCATATTTCCGAAACTATTAGTTTTATCAAAAAAAACTAAAAATTGTTTTGAAGATAATTTAATGAAGTTCATTTTTGCGTCTTATATTTTTTTTCCTAGTTCTAGTAGTTTCTGTGAAAATTCAAAAATATACCAACGGTTGTCGAAAAAAAAAAAAAAACTTGGAATATAGGTTGCCATATTTCTCGAACTATTGGTCCTATCTAAATTCACCATAAGACTTTTTTGTGGGTAATTTAGTGAAATTAATTACTCTTCCGGGGATTTTTTCCAGCTCTAATAGTTTTTGTGGAAATTGCAAATAATATAGGATTCTAGCAATTTTTTTATTTTTTTTCGTACACTATACATGGATATATATTCGAAATTATTAGTCCTATCTTTATGAACTAATTTTTTTTTAATAAGTGGTTAAATGGTGTTTATTTTTACATCTGGGAGTTTTTTGCCTAGCTCTAATAGTTTTCTAGAAATTACAGAAAACATATAAAATTTTGAAAAATATTGCTTTTATGTTAACTATGACAGGTATATTTTCGAAATTATTAGTGCTATCAAAATTAACTAAATACTATTTTGTAGGTAATTTAACTATGTTTCTTACTGCTTCAATCAGTTTTTCCTAACTCTGTTATTTTTTTTTCGAAAATTAAAAACAACGTACACGATATTTGCATATTATTTTCTTTATCTTACACAATAGGTAGGCATATCTCCAAAACTATTACTCTTATCAAAATAAACTAAATATCATTTTATAGCTAATTTAATAGCCTTTCATTTTGCCTCAGACAATATTTTTGTAGCTCTATCAGTTCTTATGGAAATTACAAGAAACTACATTACAAAAAGCCATACATGCAAAATATTTTCTTTTCATGCACAAAGGGTTAACATATCTCCGAAACTATTAGTCTTATTTATATGAACTAAAATATTATTTTGTAGATAATTTAATGAAGATAATTTTCACCATATGCAGTTTTTTTCTAGCACTAATATTTTTTGAGAAAATTACAAAAAACTGCGGTTGGGGAGACGTTTGGGGGGGTGGGAGGTTAAGCCCGCGGCCTAGGGGGGGGGGGAATTTTTAAGAGGTACTTCTCAGACCCCAAGGAACACTTGTGCCAAAAATCAGCTTTACATTTTTTATTTTAGGGTCAATGTTTATTAGTCCCGTACTAGTAGTAGTCCGTAGTCTTATCAATATGCTGTACTCGTAGCTACCTGCCATAATTTTTGCCCTTCACTACACAAACGTAAATCATCTTCGATTGTGCTTCTGATACGTTAATACCGCATTCGTACCTCGTTATTGACGTTTTGTTCTCAGACGAGTTCCGTATTCGAGTTGAAATAACTCACGGGAATCATATTTCTCATAATTTTACCGTCACTTGATTTATTAATAGCGACCGACAACTTTAAAGATGTTTATCCGCACAAGCTCCCCGACGTGACTTATTCATTGTTTAAAACAATTTATTCATGCAATAATATAATCGCGCGGACCTTGATCTTTTACTCTACACTGATTTACATCTGTTTTCTTCGCGATCATTTCACTTGCCTTAAATAAATGTAGAGGAGCCTCGAACAATGGGATTCAGAACCCGTGTACACGTCACTTCTCGTGCTATTTTTCATGTTTAACTTGTAAATCATTAAACTGGCGTGCCTTGGTGCTTAGCATTAGCAATGATACAAAGTCGGTGCTGCGTTCCCGATAGTTCTGCTAGCTTCTATGACTTGGGTATCATGATGCATTATTATGCTTTGCACTAGCGAATGGAATATTCTGGTCTGTTGTTATTTATTATTGTGTGGCGTGTTGTCCTCCCCGTTTTCTGCTTGGGATGCATAATGATCTAGATGGTCTCTTGATTCAGTGTTTCTATTTTAGTTTTAAAGGTCATCTTTATTTGTTTCTTCTATGCGATCGGGCGGTTTGTTCTCATTGGCCTCCGCAATATCAATTAATCCATGTTTGTTTAATATTGGCGCTTGCTTTAGTTTCGCTACGTTCAGAATAATGGCGAAAGCTTCGTTAATTGTAGATTATTGAGTTTAATTTTTTGGACTTTCAAGTTTTTTTATGAATCAGTGACTTAATTCAGTCTCATAATTAAAGCTGTTTTTTGGTATATTTGCCAATTAAATACGAGGTAGATACATGCTCTACTTCATATTTATAATAATAATGAGGTATGACTGTTCATTGAGGTAAATGAAATGAAAATACGCATAACTTAATTGGCTTATTAATTTTATTTGTATAAGTCCGGCGAGACTAATTGGGGCGCCCATTGGAGTACTTAAATTAAGCTATTATATTATAGCTTAATTAAAGTCGTAGAGTTAATAATATACCTACTTAAGGAAATTATCAAGATTGAAGCCCCAATACGAATAAATAATACGATCTCGCCACAGCGGCTGAACCGAATTGGCTGAAATTTGGAATGGAGCTTATACCCTGAATTAACACAGGATATTTATCGCGGAATATGAAAGAGTTCCCGCGAGAATCACAAAACACTGTACCAAGCGATCGAAGTCCCGGGCATCATCTAGATTCAAGAATCTACTATACGCATTATTTTAACACATTGATTCTGACTTATCTACGAAATTAACGACTTAAGGCGAGTCACCGGCAAGATTTTAGGAGGTGAGGTGTGGGGTGCCGCCCGCGCGTCTCACGGTACTTTTCTCGTAGAGACTGGCGGGGAAGCGGGCAGCGCGGTATGTTCTGAAACCGCTTGGCAACGTTCAAATTCTGGGATTAATTTGAATTAAATAAATATAGGACTTCAGTATGAAACAAAGTTTAGCAGGTTCTCATTAATACTTCAAGAGAAATTTATCCATATAAAATTATGAGCAAAGTCGAAAATTTTATTAATAAAAAATTCGTTTTAAACTTATAATTTAGCCTGTTTCAAGATTTTTTTTGATCGAGTAAAGTACATCCTATCGTGTAACAAATTAGCACATTCTTTAGACAATATCTTTAAGTGTATCGGATATTTTTTGTAAGACCGTTATTTAATAGTAAATACCGAAAACATTTGATCTAGCAAACCAGTTTTCACCGCTGAGCTGAGGTGACTCGCCTTAATAAGAAAAATTTATCGCGCATTATAAAAATAAAGTAGCAAAATTATTAATTACTGCCTTGAATGACTATATTATTATACGTTATTTAAGCAGTCAACTCGAATTACGCATACCAAATTGTCAGCCTACATTAGGAATGATTATTTCAATAATTGCGTAATGTTGATTAATAAGTGAAAATATTAAAGCCGTATTTCAATTGGAATACAAAGCAAAATAGACTTAACTACTGTAATTATAAAAGGTATTTCTGAATAACCATAGTTATTTCTTATTTTAATCTGAACTCGTTTTTGGAGGACTGGTGATTTAATGAAGTAATCGATTTACTAACGATTTTTTTCTCTTATTGCAGGTAACCATGGTGTATTTTTTTGGAATTGAAATTGAGAGTGAGTTTCTCTAATATTGAACTTCTTACAAATGTCAATTATTTTTTAAGTTTGCTCTATTGTAGTGCATTACTTAACTGTTAACTATTTATTTAGTGTACTTGACTAATTTCCTACAGTTTTTTTTTCGAATAGTTCTACTCTGAGGTCCAATTGTCTAAGCATTACGTATTACTCGAACTGTTTGAGGAGTTCCATACATGCTTTTTGACGTACATGCATCTATGAACTCCCCAAACAGCCTAACAGGCCTAACCATTGAGTTAGCAATCGCCAATCTCAATCAGCTTATCCGTAATCGACCAGCCGGTTAATTTGCGAGGCGTCGAGTCTCAAGTGTCACCTGAACACGAAAAGTACGTCAAGTTCGGAGTTAAATGAAGCGTACTGAACTAGCGACCGCAATCAACAAGTATGAAGACCAGTCGGGAGTTTGCGCTTTTGTCACACGTAAATTGATCACTACGGCGATCTTGTGCCTGTAGATTTAATGGAGAAGTTTCATGATTTTGTGAATATCATATTTAACACAACGGAAGTATAATATAGATTAAAACTAATAAATCAGTGTTTTTTTTTACAATCCATCAATAAATGACTGAGAAATGACGATTTAAAAGTTTAATTATTTAATGTACACCGATTGCTGTATCTTACTCGAGTGAGAAATTTTGTGAGTGAGTGAATTTTGTGACCTAGCCGAGAAAATTATCTTCATACACAAATTAAGTGCTTTTAATTCAATTAAGTCACGTTAAGTCCATTTATTTCTTTTATTCGGCTTTATAAAGTATGTTGATAGGGAATTATGACGTCACGTCTCCCGTCTTGCAAGCGCAGCTTTAAAGTTCCATAACTTTTTCATTTGTTGAGATATTTTAATGATTCTTTGATATTTTTGTTTTATTTTGTCTTAATTTTCATATTAAATTTAAAAAAAAATGGTAAACTTCTCCATTATCAAAACATTACGCATTTATATTACTTTGTTATTTACATTGTAATCAAGTTTAGGGAAAGTTGAGTAAAATTCAGCAAATCAAAACCATTGCATTCTTGCAAATCATTGCAACCAGATCTCAATCTTAATCTTCAGCTTATCCGTAATCGTCCAGCTGGCTAATTAGCAAGGCGTCGAGTCTCAAGTGTCACCTGAACACGAAAACTACAAGTTCGGAGTTAAATGAAGCGTACTGAACTACGAGAGCGGCCTCAATCAACATCTATGAAGTAACCAGTTGCTGTTTAGGTACCTACTGCGGAAGTTTGTGCTTTTGACACACGTAATTTGATCACTAGTCGCTACGGTGATCTTTTGAGTTACTGACTGTAATTTAATTATCAAAACATAACTCATTTATGTCACTTTGTTATCTTTATAATCAACTAGCTGATGCCCGCGACTTCGTCCGTGTGGATTAAGTTTTTGAAGTGAAACTTCTTTAGAATCGTTGTGATTAGAAAATTCGATGAAACGAAAAAGCGGCACCAATAAGAGACAAACATATTCGTAATAGGATTTAGCCTGCGAGAGAATGAGATAGAATACAAGTAATATTTATCTCTTTTTTTTATTCCCGCGGGAATCCCTTGATTTTCCGGTATAAAAATTAGCCTTCTATCCTTCCCCGGGATACAACCTATCCATCCATCAGCCTGTATGCATCCACCGCTGGACATAGGCGTTTTCGAGAGCGCGCCACAAAACCTATCACTGTACCAAATTTCATCAAAATCGGTTGAATAGGTGGGCCGTGTAGCATACAGACAGACAGACACACTTTCGCATTTATAATATTAGTTTATTATGGATTAGTAACTTATATTACTTAATACTGAAGAGGTAATTAGTAGTTCTTAAATCAACCCTGTATACCTACTTAAGCTGTGTTGATACTCACTGCGGGGAAGTACTTTAATTCCACTCAGACTGAGAGCGTTGCTGCAAAATCCATTTGGGATGAATAACTCTCATTACGTTAATGGATCGTACATGTTCAGTGCTCAACTCCAGGCATGTTATTTCGACATATTAATTTTATGCAAAAAATAGCATGCATTTTTTAAAATATTATCATCATCTAGTTTGGATAGAGAAAAGTATCGAAAAAATAAATCTAAGAATTGAGAGTTCAGGTATTTCGCTTAAAGTACCTATATATAAATTCCATTCAAGTGAAGATTTATTTGAAGTCTCTCTTTTTTTTTTTCAAGACATTCTTCGTTAATCATTGAAATAATTAGAGCCACAATCAAGACTACAAGTAGGTACCTAACAGTTAAGACCTAAAAGTTTAATTACCTACCTACTCCTCTAGGAAATTCTGCAATCAAATTTAATCCCTTTTAATCGAAATTGCGGTACCGGGTGGATTTTAAATTTTTAACCTTACGTCTACTCTGGATATCGTGCCAAGGTTGAAGGTATAAATGAATATTTAAGTATTATTTACTTCGGTAAGGAACCAGAGCAAGACAAGAAAAAAGAGGTAGAGCTTTTTACTATCTCCTATTGTAAATCCCATAGATATGTAGGTTAGTATAAAACGAAAGCACTTTTAATGACGTAATTCCTGAGCTTTGCGCAGCGGGGAAAATCCTTTTTATAAAGACACTGAATATCGCTCCCAAAGACTGTAAATGAAAATTGAAATATTATAGTTACTGTATCAAGGGCCTTTGAACTAGGGCCAGGCAAAAAAATGAGCTTTTTGCTATGTCCTACTACTTTTACTAGTATAAAACGAAAACATTTTTAATGACGTCATTCCTGAGCTTCTCGCAGCGGGGAAAATCCTTTTTTTATCAAAACAAATGGAAACCTACGCCATCTTTACTGCGGGGAGCATTTCAATTGCTGCTATTTTAAAAATGTACACAGCAATTCAGTTCGCTGCGTTCAATCTCATAAAAATGGGGAAAAATGTTACCGCAAGACACGAGAGAAGATTGAGACAGGTCAAGTGTGGCGTCGGTATTTTTATTTTGGATTACCTTCTTACATTTTCCGCAATTGAGTCGGAATCCTAATACAACGTTAGTTTTAGTATAAGCAAAACCTGAAAGTAGTTTGTTCTATTTTTGTTATATGAAACCTAATTTGCAAATGCTAACCTAAGAAGGATGGATACGAAGTATAAGGATGGATGGAATATGTACTTATAATGAAGTTTTAGTATATTTTTAATTTAGTTTATGACAGAGACACGCGACTTTGTCCGCCTGGATTTGGGTATTAAAATATTATCCCGTAGGAACATTTTGATTTTCCGGGATAAAAAGCCTGTATTAATTTCGGAGATGCAATCTAATCTGAACCACACTTCGACAATTTCGGGTAACGGGGTAAAAGACAGTACAGAAGACAGAAGTCGACGCGCACACTTTTGTATGGAGTTGCACAGACTAGCGCGACAGGACGAAATCGTGTTACACCGTTGAGGCTGGCGTTTCGCGAGGACGTTTTGTCCTGTCCTGTACGTAGTGCTTTCGCTCCAGGGGCTTTGAAAAGATACAAATAGGCAACAAGTTAATTAGTAGGTACAGGCAGGCAGACAGACAGACACAATTATGCACTCATATTATTAAACAGGATAAATCCAGTACCATCGCTCAAAACAGTATTATTTCTAAATTATAGTTTTATGTCACGTACTTTTTTTTTAATCCACTACAAGCTTGCCCTTGACTGCGATCTCACCTGATGGTATAAGTGATGATGCAGTCTAAGATGTTAGCGGGCTTACCTGCTAGGGTCATGGCAGTTATATTAAACCCATACCCCTTCGGTTTCTACATGGCATCGTGTAACTATACGTATCTTACTATTCAGGGGAAAATAATTTATTATTAAAAAAAAAAAAAAAAAAAAAAAAAAAAAAAAAAAAAATAAAAAATATATATATATTATAATGATAAAATAATAGTAAAATAATATTAAAACAATAATAGAATAATAGTACATACTATATGTACATAGTAGTATATATGATCTAATCGAGGGTGCATGGAAGCTTACTAATGAGCTTCCCGGCGTCCGGTCCACTCGGCAAAACGAGGATGGCGACCTAACGCTATATGTGGTGCGCAACGCGGCGCGTGGCTTGTTGTCATCAGGTGTGTTGTTGAGTGTGATTATTCTCGTTCGCTGTGTACTCGAAAGACTACGAAGATTGTGATTTGAATGCTCGTATACTGACTACTAATGCGGAGCAATGGAAATTGAGCCCGATTCATGTTGAGTGTGGATATGCTCGCTCGTTGTGCCAATATTGTTGTTGGATGCTTTCTGGTAAGGGAGCCTTAGTACT
Organism: Erebia aethiops; assembly: GCA_923060345.2. Taxonomy (NCBI): domain Eukaryota; kingdom Metazoa; phylum Arthropoda; class Insecta; order Lepidoptera; family Nymphalidae; genus Erebia; species Erebia aethiops. The sequence goes on along the minus strand of OV281091.1, from coordinate 15,585,431 downwards.
TGTACTTCGTGAACCTGGCTGGAGAGCGTCCGACGATATTCAATCTGCCTATGGTGGATTTATAACATATTTAAATATAACATATTACATATAAACCCATAACATACAATTATCATTGCAGGTTGAGTTGGGCCTGTAGAATATATCACTCGCTCCGGCGATGCATCGGCACGGCTGGTTCTGTCTTGATGTTTACCTCGGTAGGACGTCAAGATGGGATAGGTCGTTGTTGAACCAGAGAGCTTGCTTTCTGTGCGTAGTACACTTCGTGTACATTTCTATGTTCTACAGTACGTCTGATTTTACCATGCGATTTTATTGTAACAACATATCTATTATATGCAATTACGATGTTTGCTATGGTCGAACGATAACTAATTATTATATGAAATTACTACGATGTTCGCTATGATCGAACGATTACTAATCATGGTTGGTAGGACTCTGTTTACTACTACCAATATCAAACTTACTTTCAAACAATGTTCTACTACCCATGATGGTTGCGCGCTATATTTGATTAATATACTAATACTGAAGGTTGCATCACGCCTGTGGATTCTGTTTCGTTGCGGCGAACATCCCTGCAGTGCGCCTGGTGTATCCTTGAAACCTATTACAGGTATATGTGGGATTACACCACTTTAAAAATGTAATTACCCAGCTTTATGCTGACATAAGTGGAACGCACCACTCTAAAGTACGCTCGTGTACGTTGCGCCATTTCGCGGTTGATGCCTAGTGGTTGGGGGGGGAGGCTTGTTGGCTTTTGGTATTTTATGAGGCTTATTGGCCCATGTTCCCATGTATCGATATGCCTTTTGGAATACCAAGGGTGGGAAGAAGTCTACCGTTGGTGGCGGGGTGGAGCCATTCCAACCATCATATATTTTGTTAGTCAAAGTATATGATGCCAAACAAAGCACCTTCCTTTATAAAAGGAAGATGCTTGCCACTAGGGATAATTAGCTTCACCACTGTGAGACCTTATGGAGTCTTATGGAACAACTTAAATGTATGTTACATAAGATAGAAATCGAAACTCTGAGTAACTATCCATATATAAGGTCAACTCTCTTGATTTTAAATATATTTCGCATAGAAATATAATATGATTGATCCTATACATAAGACTGACTTATTGTGTATGTTAAGAGGCAAACATAAATCTGGCTTGCTGTGTATGTTAGAGGCAAAACATTAAAACGAACAAAGCGCAGTATACTTGAACAGGATCGCATAGCAAAAATACACCTCTAAATGTGTGTCATGGTTGTATACTATTTAGATACTCGAACACGTTAAATATAAAACTCTCATATAAAACGTGTGTCATAGTTGTATACTAGTTCTATACTCGATCACGTAACAAAGCACTTGCCTTCACTTTGTTGATTTATACTTGATCATTTTTACAACTTTTCTATAACTCGAACGCGTAATTTAAGCCAGTCTTATGTAAACTGAAATTCATTGAAATCAGTTCTTAAACTAGTCGTTGGGTTGATTGAATTCGAAGCTTCTGAAACTCTAAAAGAACTTGGGTTATTATGTTCGCAACGATGATGAGGGTTTACTGCTAGATGATTCATGAGCCATTACAAAGAAACATTGAATTTTATTCGTAGAGAAAGGTATAGATTCTTAGGGACCCCGTCAGGTTAGTTACAATCGTACCGGAACTAAATCGCTGAGCGGCACGTCTTTGCCAGTAGGGTGGTAACTAGCCACGGCCGAAGCCTCCCACCAGGCCAGACCAGGGAAAAGTAAGAAATTATAAATTCCCAAATTGACCCTGCCGGGGATCGAACCCAGGACCTCCGCTCGTCAAGGCAACAGCGCTACACACTGCGCCACTGAGATCGTCACGTCTATGACGTCCCTATTATAATTATTCTAAAACACAAACGTAACATTATTAAAACATTACTGATTTAAGCGATGGTAGTGTGCCCCCAGAATACAGATTACCACAAATATCAAATAGTCGCTAGAAATAGAAATGAAACTTTCAATTAATTCGCAATAAAAGCAAAACCTTTTGTATGCAACGCTATCGAGATGTATAATGATTAATAACGACATCCGAATGACCTGCTCTTTGAATCCTCGTCTAATTGTATCAGTGTTCTTTCATCTGGTATGCAGTGGCTATCTTTCATCTGGCAACTCGACTGTGGCACATTCTTTCTGGTACTGGAGGCGTAGAATGAGTTTTCGCATCTCGATAACGTTGAAGGATATTGAGTATCAATGGTTATTTTTCGTTTAGAGTTTAGCGAGACTTCTAGTATTAATACTTGCTCCAAGGAATTTTTATCCTCGGGTACACGGTTACAGTAATCGGTAGAGTCCACTAGCTTAGTAGAATTACTGACCCCCGAGCTATCTATTCTCATTTCTGATTTCTATATTGGTATATTCAGTAGCATAGCTATATAGCATATTCTATAGTTACTTTTAAATCCTAATATATATAAATACAAAACAGTGAGACACGGCAGAAGTGAAACTTCATTAAAGTAGCCTACGAGAGAATGAGATAAATATAACTTGCATTCTAACTCATTCTCTCGCAAGGCTAAATCCTATTTATTTATGTGCGTCTCTTTTTGGTGTCGCTTTTTCGTTTTATCAAATCACAGTGGTGCTTTGAACCTTAGACTTTGGAACTATTCAACCGATGTGCCCCAAACCGGTTTCATTAAAAAGGCAATAATGCGAAGATGGTTTTAGACCACTAAAATTATATTTAAATTTCCTTTTTTAATATGCTAGTATAGGAATATGCTGTTTATTGTACCCATCTACCTTAGAAGTACCGGTACATTGAACTTCGTGTTACAATCTCAATTATGATTGGCTGAATTTATGGTACTCTTGCTACGACAATTTTGGCCAATAGCGAAACAATGACCAAACTAATATTATAAATGCAAAAGTGTGTTTGTTTGTTGGTTTGTCCTTCAATCACGCCGCAACGGAGCAACGGATCGACTTGATTTTTGGTATGGATATAGTTGAGAACCTGGTGAGTGACATAGGCTACTTTTTATCCCGGAAAATTAGAGAGTTCCCGCGGGAATCAAAAAAACTTAAACCACGCGGACGAAGTCGCGGGCATCAGCTAGTAGCCAATAAGTGGTAATTGCGTTCCACATGTACGTATTAGGGGTCTCAGCTAAAGATGTTTTTACTAAGGACTGAAACAGTAACCGAAATAAGGGGTTTAAACGCTGTTTTTTGGAACTGTTATAAAACAGAAACACTTATAACGGAAACAAAAACGATACTGTAACCAAATCAATCTGTAACCGTTTATTTCTGTTAATAAGTGTTTTTATCTGTAACCCTAATAGGTACATGCCCTAATAATCTTCTGATTTGTTTTAAATTCTTTATTGCGATCTTTTGCGAAGGCGAACTTTATACTCGTACCTAGTTAGAAGTATTCTCTTCCAGTTAACCTTTGGTAGTGGGGTTTGGAAATAACAGTGCGTAGGTACAATATAAAGAGAAGAGTGTGTAACACTTATATTTCTGTTCTTTAACCTTTATGAATCTGTTTTTTAGTCCCTGGTTTTTACTTAAAATCGTGCAAACTCCGCCTAAGGGTCTTTACTCGTCGATAACGCTAACGAAGCGCGTTTCATTTTTATTTTCAAAAAAAAAACGCCAGTAGCTTGTTAACTGGCGAGATTGTTCGTGATTATGATTTATATGTCAATGTAATAAAATGAATTATTAATCGATTCCGAGACAAGTTTTAGAATTTAATACAATTATTGGCTATCTATTTTTAAATGAGAGGAATTTATATTCATTCGGAAACCAAGTCGACGTGATTTTAACCTTTCGTTCTTGATGCGTTTTAGATTGCTGGTTTTATAATCTTAAACGGAGGTTTCACTTCAAATATTTTATTAAAAGATAGCAAAGATTCTTATCATTCTGTAGGAACAAATAAAACGAGAAACTTTCTGACGTGCATGCAACTACATGCAGTCTGAACCGCTGAACCTAGTAATTTAAAATTGTGTAAAGAATCGAACAAGACCAACAAACTGTGTTGATCGAGAAAACCAGATAAAAAGTAAGAAAAATTACTGCGAAACGCAATTAATTACAAGTTACAACCCGATATAGTGTCAAAAACTTCTGACGCGCGCACTTGGATTTTCACTAAAGTAGGTATCTCAATTCTCACTCATTTTAAAAGTAGGTACCTTCCTACGTAGGATTAATGGATCATTTTGGTTTATTACCTAACCACCAACATCACCAACTCGCTGATGCCCACGACTTTGTCCGCGTGGTTTAAGTTTTTTGATTCCCGCGGGAACTCCTTAATTTTCTGGGATAAAAGTAGTCTATGTCACTCTCCAGGTCCTCAACTATACCCATACCAAAAATCACGCCGATCCGTTGCTCCGTTGCGGCGTGATTGAAGGACAAACCAACAAACCAATAAACCAACAAACAAACACACTTTCGCATTTATAATATTAGTATGAAGTATGAATAGATGATGCCCGAGTGGATAAAGTTTATTATTCCCGGGGGAACTCCTTAATTTTCCTTATGTCTTTTCCCGGGATACAACCTATCTCTGTACAAAAATCAGAATCGGTTGAAAAGTTGGACCGTTAAAGCGTATAAGAAGACAGACAGACACACTTTCGCTTCTATTATATTAGTAGGGATATCTGCCCTGCAGATACCGTCCGTCGTATTTTCAACCATGCTTTTGTCCTCCACTTAATCTTTCAATTCCTCATTTCTAAATTATTAAATGAAATAACGTTTTGCCATTTTTGTTAATCAGTTGTCCGGGCGGGCAATATTTCCTTTATAGACTTTCTCTTTCGCATTGTTGTATAGAAGGTGTCGAGCGATTTATCGGCCGGCACGTATCGCCCGACAACTGCACGCCGGGATTCGAACCCGTGGAGCGAAAACTAATTTCTCTAATGCTAGATTGTTAATGTTGTTGCAGTTTGTATAAATAAAACGACGACCTCCCTGCCGCAGCTGTGAGTGCTGTGGTCTTATAGTGGGAGAATCTCGGCAGGGTCAATTCGGGAATTTATAATTTCTGAATTTTCTCTGGTCTGGCCTGGTTTGAGGCCTCGGCTGGTTACCACCCTACTGGCAAAGACGTACAGCCAAACGATTAAGCGTTCCAATGTGATGTCGCGTAGAAACCGATTGGGGGCATGGGTTTAATGTTACCTTGATTTTTGAAAATTCATCCCCTAAATTTGAATGAAAATCGAACTTTACGTGAGCGAAGCTTCGAGCAAAAGCTAGTTTTAAATTTAAAAAACAATTTATTTTGAAATACATCCTGGACATTAAAAGCGAGAATCAAAATATAAACTCATCGATTCTTTTTTACACTTTCTATTTTTTGATGAATTGCAATAATTGGTAGGTATGTATCATAAAAAAAATTTGAAAAGTTACACAATTTTTTTTTAAATTTATTGTTCAAGATAATTAGCAATTCACCTACTACCAAAACTACGAGGTAGGATGATCAAGGAACAATTTCCTTGATTTTCATGGACTTCCGCAAGGTAACGCCTGCTTATACCCAATATACAAGGTAGTATTCTCAATTACTTTATGAAATTGTGTAGCCAATAGCCAAATGGGCTACTCAGTAAAATATTAGTGTTGGTTTTTATCCTTGTTAAGGTCTAGCCCCACTATAAAGAGGCGCGGCATGTAGATGCGAGTATTCTTGTACGTATGTACGTGGTTGTATGGAGGTAGGCCCACTTAAACGACCTGGCACGGAGATGCACAGCACGACGCAGTCCCGTACATTAACAAATTATATTTGCCGCTACGAGAGTGTGCTCAAGAACTATTCGATCTTGTTCCTCCGTCACCTTTTTATTATCGTACCGCAAGGCATTGACAAGGTCTGCACCCCTACGCAGTCGAAATTCCGCGGGCTCGAATTCGAACCGCTAGGATATGGAATGCCCTTCCGGCTTCCGTTTTCCCCTCCCGTTTTAATATAGAGTGAATAGGCATCTTCTAGGCAAGCGCGCTCCATCTTAAGCTGCATCACCACTTGCATGCAAGTCTGATTGCAGCCAAGCGCTAGCCTATATATTAAAAAAAAAAAACGTGCCGCGCTGCTCTGTGCATCTCAAGTCGAGCTAGACCTTTAAGATTTAATGCAAGGTGCAATTTTTACAGCTAGTAAGAGCATTATTGTGCAACCGAATAGCTATCTCAGTATACTCAGTGCAACGGAAATAGCATATCAGGTAGCGATAATGCAGGTATGCGCCAGGTACCTGGTACGTAAGCAGTAGCCGGGGTATCGGGGAAACATTACTCTAAAGTCTAACTAATTGATATTTGCATGCACCCGTTAAACGGGTATTACACTCCACGATTCATTCCAATTAATGAGACTCGTTATGAACAAAATTTTAGAGTGATTTTTCCTTACAACCTTTAACTCTGGCGTATAGATATACGTTTTCAATATATAGGGTTTCCGGTAGTTTTAGATATTTTTTTCTTGCTTGCGGTGTCTTCTGATAAATGTTTTAGCCTTGCCCATAACTACTAAACTACTGACAAATATGAGACTGAATAAAACGCCTTAATCTGAAAACTATACATACAAAACTGCCATTTTGCAGAGCGATGGACAAGTCACCATCTATATTCTATACGTTTTTATTCTGATCGACGGTGTAACGTTTTAGACCGCAGCCAACCTGCACTGTGACCGGCACTGTGACCGACCGGCAACGATAAGAATAGAATAGAATAGAATAGAATATGATTTATTTGTTGAACCAACACATAGTAAACATTTAAAAATAAAAGTACTTAATATCTAACTTAACTTAATTATCGTCTAGAATGTGTCGTGCCAACAAAAGGGTCCTAACTCAGCTTGATGTTGTGGGTACAAAGAGTAACCACAACGCTGTTATTCTGTTAGGGCCAAAACGAGGGAAGTTCAGGTTCATAAGAATATCATCCGAGGGCTATTGCATAATAGGCATGATGACTGATTTTGAAAAATGGGCAGATTATGTTCGGAAGTAATCTACTATTTCGAGAAAATATCTTATTTCAGCAGAAAAATAAGGTTTGGTAGATAAAATTGGAATTTGAAATTTAAATTTTAAAATTCACGCCAAAACGCTAGCCGGTGTCATGGCGTCATTTGTGACGTCACTATTGTTTTTACCAATGCACTCTGTGCAGTGTGCAGTAAACAACAATGTGAATGTCAAAGCCCGAAAACAAACAATTGTGACGCTTCTTGGTGTTTAATCCATTATGGCGGATTGCTGTATTTTATAGTTTTATTTTATCAAAATAAATAGCAATCTCACTCGAAATAGAAAAATAAATCCGTTTTTTATAATCCATGAATACTATTTCATTAGATAAATTCATAATTTCATTTCATTTCTTGGTTACTGTCATCATGCCTATTGCATGCATGGTAGAACTTTGTCTGACATGATCGGGTCGGATCGGGAGTCGGGACGTGTGGAGACTCCTTCAGCTGGTAGTGAACACGGAAACAGCGCGGGTTACATCGGTGACCTTATAAAATGGCGCACGTAGATTAAGCAATTAATTAATTTATGGTTGTAGGTCGTCGCAGTGTATTGGCAAAGCTGTTGTTTATATGCTCTTTACGCGACAATATTTTATACCTACCGCTTCGTTCTCACGGTTTCGTGCTGTAATATTTTAATGACATTTGCACATTACGTTTGTTGAGTAGGTAAATTTATCCATAATTTTCAAAATCATTAAAAAACTGTTATAATATAATTCTTTTGTGTTTATTTGTTTGATTACGATTAACTAATTTCATTATTAGACTATTGAGGGTACTTTTAGATTTAAATAAAGGCAGCTAACTGCGGCACGTCATGCGTGCCATATACGACGGAAAATCACCTAATTGAAACCGGAGTGTTTTGCAATGCTACATTTGAAAAATTGAAACCTGTAACCAGAAACCTTAAACCACGCGGACGAAATTGCGGGCATCAGCTAGTGCTGGCATATTATAACTGTCTAGAAAAAGCTGTCTAGCAAATACATACATGCAATATAAGTTTTCATAGATTTTAATTCGTCAAACCTCTGCTTAAAACAGCTGATGCGGATTCGATTTTCTGGACTGAACAGTTTACCTACTCTCTTTTCCTTTATGTATTTTCTTGTTTAGAGATACAGTAGCGAATGCCCGCGACTTCGTCTGCGTGGTTTGAGGTTTTTGGTTCCCGCGGGAACTCTTTAATTTTCCGGCATAAATAGCCTAGCCTAGCCTATGTGCTATTCCAGATTATAATCTATCTCTGTGCCAAATTTCAGCCAGATCCGTTCAGCCGTTGGGGCGTAATTTAGTAACAAACATCCATACATCCATCCAAACTTTCGCATTTATAATATTATTAGTAAGACGCCAGATAGTCGCATAAACTGGTCTTCTAAAGTACCAATCAATTAAACTCCAATAAAAACGTTAAAAAAGAGTTAAATCATAACGTAACATCCGTTTTCTAAATTGTTTTTTTTTTAAATATTTATCAGTTTATTACCGAATTCCAGTTCAACAGAGTAAGCCGTTATAGTTTTATTGTTGTTATAATTACAAAGTTTTACGTTCTTGACTGATTTAATACGTAGTTAGCGGCAACGTGCTTGAATATTTGAAGGAATTCGATCTTTAAATCTTTACTTCTCTTGCTGATTTCTTTATATATACGTACACCTCTTTGTTGCTTTTTTAATGCTTAGTAGTCAAAACAAAAACTTTATCAACATTGTTGTTTCTTTTTGAGACTATTTTGTTTCTCAATTAATAATAATTAAACCCATTAGGACATATGTACGTCCATTGATTGAACTTTATATTTTAATCTTAATGTCACTTAAGTAATTGACTTGTTTACGGGGTTGATATAGTCACCAAGTGATAAAGTTCGCTTTTTGAAGCATTATTTATTTTAATATATATTAAAAACTTATTTAGGTTTCTAATCTCTATAAAAAATGACGCAACCAGATACTAGAAATCACAATGCAATAATTTCCTTTATGAAATCTAGCGATAAAATAGATAATGGTGGTCTTATGTCACATTGCCGTTTAAAACAACGAAGCATTTGCCTTATGTAAAAATTTGAGGCATTATCACCTCTAATAATGCCGAAAGCGTAAGGACCATTATTTGAGTGTCGTGTATAACTACACTACCAGAACCGTTGCCTACGTGATTCTAACACCTATGGCCCACAAGTACTGTTTACCCATAACATGCCACACATGTTCTGTTCTTTAAAATAGTAGGTTCGTACTACGGAGGTATAGTAAGCATGGGATTTTTCGTATATTCCTCTGTAGCTATTTTTTTTTTGTAGTAAAGTCTTCCTGCTAGTAACTTAATTTTAGTTATGAATGTTGATCATAATGAAGTTGGTCGATTTAATTTTTCGAGAAAATTTGAATGCGTAATTTAGAATTTTATAATCAAGCAGCCAATTACGTAAATCACTCGAAAATATTTACTTTACCAAAATGTTTTCCACGTAACCTTAACTAAATAGAATAGTCATAATAATCAGTGAAGAAGTTCTTTCGTAACCGGTAAAGACTGTCAACAAACGCATGTTCATATCTACTTCTAGAATAATATGACTTACCATACCTATTCTAAATTCTACCACTACCACTACAGCCTATTAACGTCCCACTGCTGGGCACGGGCCTCCACTCTCATAGGAGAGATAGTCCGGGAGGCAGCGACCGAAATTTTGCACCCATTCCTACAAAGCTAATTTTTCTGTCAAGCAATGTTTATACCGTGTAAATAGTGAAAGTGAAAGTCTGCCAAGCTTTTAGTGTTGCAAACATTAATAACAATTTTTCAAACCTGTAAATAAATAATAGGTAAATGTATTATACCTACAAGACTGAAACTTCTTACAGTGAACAAGGATACCTAAATATACAGGATAATGATAGTCTGCCGCATCGGAAGCGTTGCCATCTAAGGTCTTCCACTCACGTAATGTGTTGAAAAATTAACTTTTTGGACTTATTTCTACAAGGCTGATTTTTTTTTCCTTAAATAGTTAGGTTTATACAAGAACAAAAAAAGACAGTCTGCCAAGAATCCAATGTTGCTAAAGCTTTGGCAGACGCGATGGAATGCACTATCTCTCGAGCGCAGCTACTGCGCCCATCCGCTATAAGTCGCTCTGAATAATTGGACATACCTTTTTGTCTACGATAATTATTAATAACATTGAATAATAGAACTCAATTTATTTAAACTATAAAAAGTTTTTACAAAATAAATGGTAATGTATGAAAATACTAGATTACCCGGTGTACTTCGTATCACCTATCCTAACGACAAAATATATGGGAAAATGAAATTGTTGTTTTGACTATCATTCTCGCAATTTTTCCATATTTTCTCACCGTCTAAACCTTCCCTGGACTACGACAAACATTTCAAAACCAAAATCAGCTAAATCGGCCCAGCTGTTCTCGAGTTTTAGCGAAACAAACGAACTGCAATTGATTTTTATATATATAGATACGAGATTTTTTTGTGTTTGTGGCTATTGAAGTTTTATTTATTTTATAATTTTTTATATTTTACAATTTTTAGTGGTCACGGCTACTAGATGATGCCCGCAACTTCGTCCGCGTGGAATAAGGTTTTCGATTCCCGCGGAAACTCTCAAATTTTCCGGGATGAAAAGTGGCCTAAGTCCTTCCCCGGGATACACCTATCCCTTTACTAAATTTCATTAAAATCGGTTAAACAGATACATTTTTTGATTACCGCGGGAACATTTGATTTTTCAGGGATAAAAAAGTAGCATGTCTTTTCCCGGGATACAACCTATCTTTGTACCAAATTTAATCAAAATCGGTTGCACAGATGGGCCGTGAAAGCGTAGCAGACAGGCAGACAGACACACTTTCGCATTTATTATATTAGTATGGATGTCTGGTTAAAAACCTACTGTTTACTAAGCTATTACACTGATCGCGAGCAATTTACTCTTATCCATTGAGGAGTTCCGTTCACCATGTCTGAAGATATTCATCAGATCTTCAACAAATTTATATGGTCCACCTCTGAAGTATCTTGAAGTATCTGTCAAACAAAAAAGAATCATCAAAATTGATTCATAATTAGCGGAGGAGTAATCGTGCAACAAACATACAAAAACATACAGCCTAATTGATAACCTCCTTCTTTTTTTTGAAGTCGGTTAAAAATAGTTATCCCGGTATAAATTCAAACAAAAAATCAAATTAAGATTTAAATTAGAAATTTTATTCGTTCATTGGCATTACATTTCCATCAAGTTCTTGCGCTACAACTTATGCCACGTCTACCGAAGCTTTAGCCACCTTCTATCGAAAGTAGACGACGATAATTCAATAATAATTATCGTAAACCGCTTGTAGATGAAAGACCAGCTTTGTAGATTTTAATTTAATGCCGGTATGTCCAATTATTCAGAGCTACTTATAGCGGATCGGCGCAGTATGCGCTCGGGAGATAGTGTATTCCATCGCGTCTACCAAGGCTTTAGCAACATTGGATTCTCGGCAGACTGTCTTTTTTTGTTCTTGTATAAACCTAACTATTTGAGAAAAAAAAATCAGCCTTGTAGAAATAAGTCCAAAAAGTTAATTTTTCAACACATTACGTGAGTGGAAGACCTTAGATGGCAACGCTTCCGATGCGGCAGACTATCATTATTCTGTATATTTAGGTATCCTTGTTGACTGTAAGAAGTTGCAGTCTTGTAGGTATAATACATTTACGTATTATTTATTTACAGGTTTCAAAAATTGTTGTAAAAATTTGCAACAACATCGGCGCGGCAGACTGCCATTCTGTTTACGTACGGTCTCAAAATAACAAAATAGCAAAGAATCAGCTTTGTAGGAATAATGGCACCAATAATGTCGCTGCCTCCCGGACCAAGAGGGAATTAGAGCTTAGACCCACCACGCTGCTCCAATGCGGGTTGGCGGGCTTTAGCGACTATTATCATGTTAGTGATAATAGCCGGGACCGACGGCTTAACGTGCTCTCCGAGCACGTTAAGCTTCCGAGCGTAAAGCTTCTAGATTCTACTCCTCTTTTTCTGCATTCGATAAATTTTGAAACCAATTTTGCCATCATCCAATTACCTTTTTTCTGTTTTGACCTAATCATTGGCATAGCCTTGAGAGAAATAACAATTAGGTTTTCTATTTATTTAACCATTTGCGACATATTTTATTTTATCTATACTTCTATACTAATATTATAAATGCGAAAGTTAGGATAGATGGATGAATGTATGTATGGATGTTTGTTACTCAATCACGCCAGAACGGCTGAACGGATCTGGATGAAATTTGGCACAGAGATAGATGGAATAACACAGGCTACTTTTTATCCCGGAAAATTAAAGAGTTTACCAAAAAACCTCAGTCCACGCGGTTGAAGTCGTGGACGTCAGCTAGTTTCTACATATTTCAAAAATAATAAAACTTACTCTAAACATAAATAATTACTCTAAACATGAACTAGCTGTTACAGCAATTCAAAATCCAAATAGTATTTAGACGCATTGTCTTGACCACTGACCTCTATTGATTCTTTAATTTTAATATTATGCACTAAAATACGTTATACTACGCTTTAGTTAATCTGTTCCGTATTAACTTTTTTGTCACATCGCTCGATGCGATTATTCAAATGAGCAGAGGGCATTATATCGACGATACCGTTGGTCCTACGTGATTCTAACACCCGTCGCCCAGTGGCCCTCCTCGACCGATAGCCTAGCCTTCAGGATGTGGCACACTTTTAAACGCTAAAACGGTGTTTGGATTTATTGTAGTTTTGGTGCAAGTTAACATTACTAATTTCAATACTGTATTATCAGAGGATTTTATTTTAAGAAACTAAATGGGGATAATTTTTTTATTTATTTTTTCTGGAATGTGCCAACCAAGCAACGTATGCTTCATCATCCCCAATGTCAAGTTAAGATTTACCTTTTATCGATTTGACTTGATGTAATAACCTACCGAACTACATTTATATGAAAACATCACAATACACACTACTAACACTTATCGGTGGATTGTCTTACTTTATCTTACAACATGTGGATTTTTTGTCGTGTTTCAATGTATCAAATAAGTATCTATCCATAATTCATCTATATATAGTGGTTGTTTTTCAAGCTACACCTTAGTTGGCACATGATTATAATTTCGATCTTCCCGCATCAGCATTCTCACGAGAATTCAAGATGCGAGACGATTACTATTTACGCTTGTACGTTAATTCAGTCCCTTAAAAGGCGTGAATAATTACTTGGATAAGTGAAAAAGCGGTCTGATGCCTCGGCTTAAACGTGCGGTGGTCTGAAGTTATGCGGTACGCATCCTTGTTTTGTCCGGTTGACCAGGATAAAACTTGTGGTTCTGGGTGGATAGAAGTATGTGGGGTTGAGTAGGGAATGGGCAAGGGGTTGCGAAGATGCGCCTGTGCGTCGGCGCTCAACGTCGCGCGCTCGTCCGTCAGTCTCGCTGTACCGCGAGCGTGCAGCGGTCGTGGTAGAGGGGGCATGAGCTTCGTAACTCGCTTCTTATCGGCTGTTATTCGCGGTTTTCTGACGGGAACGCACGTGTAGCCGGCAAAGAGAAGCCACTTAATTTACGATGCTCACACACCTGTGACAAAGCAAATATTTAACGTGATGTGAAAGACCTGTATCGGTTGAATAGCGTTCTGTGTTTGCCATTGAATTCGAAACTTAAACGACACTGTGGTTGTTTTTCTTGTGGTGTTTTTACTAGTACTGTGCCATTTGGAATATAAAACTCTGCTGATGTTCTGAGGCTCGAGCGTAAATTTCGGCGACAGCCAGAGCGCCAACATCTACAGTTGGATGAACGCCAACAGCGACGGTACTAAGGTGAGCGAAATCTCGAAATACCACAGTCATTAATATCTGTTTTTTGCAGGTCGCGACAATAATGTATCGGTAACTATACTGCTTATCATTATTTAAAACATTATCGCCTAATCGCGTCTTTCCGCCGTCGCAATTTATGGCATGTATTATTTCAGTTTACAAATGACCGGCGTTTTCATTTATCGCAAAAAATATTGCATATTAGATTTCCGTCAATGTAGGTTTTTATTATGTTCTATAAAGTACATGTTCTGTTGATTAATTTGTGGCCTGCAATTCTTGAGTCAACAATAGCTACTGTGCAACATGCTACTTATACCAGTTCAGTTTCTTTGAATTGGTTACAAACTTACAATCACGCACATCATACGAGTTTTTTATTATTCTTGTACTTGTACCAACTCTACGCTTAGTGGTAATACTTAAGGTCGATGACAAGGGTCTGCCCGCGAAATTCAAATTTAATTTGGTTTTTCACAATTTGTAAACTAATACGACAAAGTAGGCTTATGGCATTCAAATTGCGAGCGTAGGAATATCATCTTCACAGGTTTATATAAAAATCTTTACTTGAAAGTGTCCAGTTTAAGAAATTAGTCAAAATAATGAGTTTGACGTGAGTTACTCACAAATTAGTCATTAATTTGACTAATTTCTTAAACTGGGCACTTTCAAGTAAAGATTTTTATATAAACCTGTGAAGATGATATTCCTACGCTCGCAATTTGAATGCCATAAGCCTACTTTGTCGTATTAGTTTACAAATTGTGAAAAACCAAATTAAATTTGAATTTCGCGGGCAGACCCTTGTCATGCACCTTAATAGGGCATAACTAATCTATCTTCATTTCATGTTTTAGTAGCTTCCAACATAGTTTTTCTGCCTTGTTATAATTGGGTATAGTTTTTTAAAATTGTCAATACTTACTGCACCTCAATTGTTTTCAGAATTTTTTAATACTCCCGAATATATTTGCTAAGTATCCTTATTTAGATTCCAGACAACACGTTTACTTGATAAGCTCTTCTAATTTGCTGACTGTCGATTTTTTAAATTCAATATGAATAGCAATTTTGATGGAAATAACACAGTGATAAAATAATTTTAGTTTACATTTTCATTTTCGAATTCGAAGAGAACTTGTGTCGTAAAGTGTAATCAGATAAAAATCCATATCTATACTGATTAGAAACAGAGAAATTCTGAGCAGACTGAAATAATAAAACAGTGCTATGGAAAAAACCGTGAACGCGTGTTACTATTTAAAAATATAAGCAAATCTCTGAACCAGCGTCAAACGACAACACAAATCAGATTTTTGTGTTCAATAACACCGTGAATTTTATGTACATCAAAATCCTGTATTAAAGACAGATAATACAAGCAAAAGCTAGAGACAGTAATAGAATGTATCCCAAAAAGAATAACACGAAAATATCCAAGCTCCTTAAAATAGAACAGGTGAATCCAAACCTAACGAACAGTTTAAAGGTAGAAAAAAAGAACCGATTCAAATAAAACTTTAGTAGGTAAAAAACGATCCATAATAAATGATGATATGTGGTCATTAACTTGTTTCGTTATTGGATAAAAATATAATAAAAGCGAAAAAACACCTCAAGGGCTTTATAAATCATTTTCATGCGACCCAAGGTTAGAGCGTGAGACCGAATGTTATCTCTATTAGTGCTACGTACCCCGTCCGAGGCCGCGCCTTATCAATGATGTCGTATCAAACATTTGCTGTTCAATCGGTTAATTAACTTGTTTAAATATTTACGAAAAAAAATTATATCTTTTGTTTTTGTTTAAATGGAAAGTGTTGTCAATCGGAATGATTGATAATCGTAATCTATCAATGTTCAGCTGATACCAACATTGATGTAGAATTTTAGTACTCATTCTATTTCAATGGATAACAACGATAAAATTATTGAAATTAGACAGTAGCTGCTTTATAGACTTTTTATTAATTTCAGCTCGTCATATAATATCTCGACAATGTTTGAAACTTTGAACTTTACACGCTAAAAAAAATGAATTGTTCCCGCAATTAAAATTTGTTTGGATGGATGGATCGATGGATAGATGTTTGTTACTCAATCACGCCAGAACGGCTGAACGGATCTGGATGAAATTTGGCATAGAGATAGATTATAGTCTGGATTAACACATAGTCTACTTTTTATCTACGCGGACGAAGTCGCGGGCATCAGCTAGTAATTTATAAAACAAAGTACAGAATTTCGATTTTGCTAATGGAATTAAAAATGCATTAGCAAAGTTTTTAAAGGCTCTAGAATATATTTCATACTTAATTTTATGGTCAAACTTAAATCAGCAAACCCGAACATATTATTATTATCGCTGTACTACGTGATTTCCAGAGTCTTCATAGTTATTTATGTCTAGTAGCGGTTTATATTGGTTTTAACTTATCGCTAACAAAACAACTTAACTCTGTCATCAGTTAAGTTAAACGTGTAAATAGGGACAACATTGTCGTTAGCTATTTAGTGTTGATTGAAGATTCATTCATGCCTCTATCACAAGTCGCAACCTATTTGTTTCTTATTTATTGCTTTCCGATAAACTACTTTGTAAAAATCAACATGTATCTTTGTGTGGCAATTGGCAATTACAATTTTATTTCGACCTTGTGGTCAACTCGTATATCAAATGTAATAACTCATCAATATGTTAATTTGAAATATCAATCGATTTAGTAACGTGTATAAACATTTAAATTATTTTGATTGATTGGTATAATTTTATTCTTTCTATGTATGATACTGTAATTACTCGAAGGAATTACTTCGATCTATTTAATCGCCAAAATATAGTCATAGAATTAGATTTTTTATTGTTTCTATTACAATTTTATGAATCTAAAATTTGTTAGTTTCGTAAAATTCGATTCTTATTTTTAGATATTTATCTTACTAGCCTTGATGGCGATCTTACCTGGTAGTAAGTGATGATGTAGCGTAGCGTGACGTAGTGGGTAGCGGGCTAACAGTACCAAATTGTGCACACTAAAATTAGGTAGGTCTAATTATACGATTGTATTAACTCAACCAAAAGTAGGTACATCTATAGTTGTAACAAATACCGTAACGCAGAACAGATGAGATCATTGCTGGACGCGGTCATGATTACTCATCCTAAAATCTAACTCAATAGTCCAGACCTTACCACTTGTGTCCGAGAGCAAAATACGTCTAATATTATGTTACACTATAAATTATAACTTTGCCACGGCGAACTATCACGTCTTCGATTATTAACAAAATAATCTTAATTTGTAAATAAGTAGTTATCAATTCATATTTTAATTTTTTGACCATATTTTAATTCTTAATTAAAGCACTTTGCTGCTACTAAATAATATATATAGGTACCAAAATTTATCTTATCTATGATATACAAGAAGATATATTTTCTATGTGCATGTTAGTCTTAAGTAAATAGGGGATCAATGAAACTGTTACAGGAAATACTTAAAATTAAAAATTTTAAGCACAAAAATGTAACTGTGTAAGGAAAAATAAATATTTATTTTATTTATTTATTTTTATTATATCGTAGATCTTCTCTTTTTTCTAAGAGGTTCTCCTCTTCCCTATAACTGATTTATGTTAATTACTTACTATAATTGATTGGCTTAGCGAGAAATTATTATACACGTGATTTCCTCGTACACGTAAGCTTGAACTCACACAGCACACCAATAAATATTGGTCTGTAGTGAATTATTTGATGAGTACAGCCATTATCGTAAACAGATACGCATTTCCTCCTAGCTTGCTCAATGGGTTTCCATCTCGAGTGCTAACTGAGTCAGGCTCAGTAACACTTCAGCATTCGACCTCCCAGAAATAGAGTGAACGTGACCGTCTACCCCTGGTTCTTTTGGTCGTTTCAAATCGTCACTCATTCAATTGTCTGTTGGCCTTCGGCCAGGATATCACGGAATGCCGAAGTGTAGTACACTTTTATAATGGAACTTGGACCGTCTGGATTAGAGTCGAATTGGCGTCGCATGTATTTATCCGAAACGGCGTTTGATCGCTTAATTTTAATCAATTTAAAGTGTCCGGACATATTTTCTGGCTATTGCGGTGAAAGCAATCTTGATCTAAGAACAATTTTTTGTGTTAGTATCAAACACTTTTGCTGGTAAAGAATACGATTTTGATCTTTTTTTAACAAACGGTCCCCTTTTTCTAGTTTAGGTAACATTTTAGTTCTTTCTTTTGAATATTCTTCCAGGAATGTAAAGATATTTTGTTGGAAATTTAGATATTCATCAATTCAGTACCTACCTACAACTAGGGTTCTTTGTACGATAATACATTTTTATGTCTGTCAACATCACCAATTCTACACAGTTGATTATTGACTGTCTCGTTGGTCTAGTGGTTGGTATGTTCGACTGCGGCCGACGAAGTCCCGGGTTCGAGTCCCGGGTCGGACCATAATTGAGAATTGGGTTTTTCTGACTAGAAATTCTTAGTACTAGCCCGGAGTTAGGAAGTTGGCGGTATTACACCCCCGTGCCTCGGAGAGCACGTTAATCCGTCGGTCCCGGTTATTATCATAACATGATAATAGTCGTTAAAGCCCGCCAACCCGCATTGGAGCAGCGTGGTGGGTCTTAGCTCTAATTCCGTCTCTCCTCTGAGAATGGAGGCCTGTGCCCAGCAGTGGGATGTTAAAGGGCTGTAGTGTTGGTGGTGGATTATTGTAAATTTTTCGCCACTTACTTATTTTAATGTTGATATCAACGTTAGTATAGCAAGTAACTACTAAATACATTTAGAACTTCTAATATTGCTGTCTATCAATCCTTGCATCAACATCTGCACTGCGCTTGTTGCTCAACTTTATACGCGCATGCATGTGATATTTTGGACCATTTATTTCCTGCTATTGCTTAATCCGCGAGTGCAGTCGGCTGTACAATTACCAGCACCGAAATTAGTTTTACGAGTGGCTGCCGGGGCTATGACGCGCTCGCACACATCAAACGGCCACACTCATTGTTAATGTTTATTATTAGTTCCCATGAACCGTTTACGTTGCCCGTTGTATGTAGGTCCATCGTTTTCGTAACCTTGGGATTTTGTTTCGTAAGCGTGATAATTACTCACGAGTTCTAGTTACAACTTAACCGCATGGTTTTGTTTTTCTTCTTTGTATAGTATCCTCAATCTATCTTAACCTAGTCTTCCTTTAATGACTCAAATCATAATAACTTTTTCTTTACTTGTCATCATTAGGTATTATCAACAGAAAGTTGTCCTCTGTTCACCAATATGAGTAAAAGAAGAAACTCCACATAACACAACTGTAACTGTATGTACATCTCAAACAACTTTATCTTAAGATGGAATATTATAAAGGTTTTCTCCGTAACGAATTAGCCCACTCAAAAAGATTTTCAGTTGGGCAAAGCCGGGGTAGGTCTGCTATTTTGTAATAAACCTGCTTGCTCTATCAAAGGAGAGACCAATCGATTGGATGCATGGCATCTAGGCATGTCGATTAAATTCTTGAGTTACTAAAGTGGCCAAAATATAGCAAAAACCTGCTCAAAACTAAGCCTTGTGGCCTTATAGGTTAGCTATTAGGTATTGCGTAACTAATCATGTTAGGGAACTAGAAACAATATGCCCCGTGAATACCAGTAGTTGTTTTATAATGCGTACAAGGATGTTAATCGGTGTCATCAGGTCATCTGATGCCGGTGGAACAATGCGCTCACTCTACCGAAAGTCTGCATTAACTTAATTATTCATGACGTGCGACCAAAAAGTGTATCGAGAAATCCGAACCGACCGGTCTGCGGTGACCTATTCGTGTTCGACAAATCGATCCAAATTCTTAAACTGATCCAATTCTTCTTCGCCGTCCTAGCGTGCATTTATTTTCGTGGTAATACGGTCAGGTTTTTTTTTTCTTGGTATGCAAGGCTTGCACACACGTCAAGACAACGCCCGACGGAAGTGGAGCACGACGGCAACGTGCCCCACACGACTCTTCTCCTAGAAGTTTTAAATTAGGGAAGTGTGTAGGTAAACTTAGAGCCAGAGTCTTCACAGCATGAAGTAGTACCTAACGGGACGTCAATAAGTGTACATTGTACCTAAATTGAATAAATATAATATGTATTATGACTATGAAGTGACAGCACTGTGTCTTCCCTCCCGCGCAGCAAGTAGTTAGTACTGCGCCCAGCGCCATGCAGCGTGATCAGGCTCTTGAATTGAAAAACCCCGAACTTCTAAACTAGTTGGCCATACGCCTACAAAAATATGAGTTGACCTGAAATACTTCTTTATGCTTCTTAGTGGATTGATTGAGTTGTGCGCCATCGAACTCAGTGACGTGCCCTGCAGTGTAACAATTCTATGTAGTGCATATATTATAGTAGGTACAACCGTACGCGCGCGTTAAGTACATCTTACAGTGTAGTGTAAGTTGCGCTTTGTGTGTGCCCAAACTCATAATTGACAGGTTACCTACCAGCTACTAGTGTTACACAAAGAGATTACTATCTGACCTCCAAAACCGGTTAAGGGTAAACCAGTACATTAATTTCAGAGTAATACCACTTTATCGTCAGATGTTCGTGACGATAACTGACCTCTAATCCAACTGCCCATTTGTAATGCCTATATAATCTAGGTGCTGTTTTGATATTCAAGAATGCATTGTCTGTATTATCTATCAGATTTCTCCAATTAATTTCTTCTGAAACACGTTTCGCCTGTCATGCGTTCGGTGAATTATTTTTTGTCGAATTTATTTAATGTTAACATTTTATGTTTGCAAATATTGGTTAAGAGGTCGGTTATCGGTAAACTGCGCGATAGTGGCGACACTTCGCACGGCTCAACAAACTTGATTCGACACCCTCATGAATAAAAGCACGTAAAACTTTATTGTTACATTGACACCGATATGTCATTCGAGAGGGCCGAAAAAAGGGAAAATACGTGGTGAGGCTAGAAAATCGGAACATGGTAGTCCATTTATGGACAGAGGAACAAGTTCTTAACGATTGTCGAAGACATCGAATAACGGTTACAACTTGACAAAAAAATCTTCTCGATGCCTCGATCCTGTGTAATTGGCGAAGGGCTTTCGGAATGCGGCCTGACGAAGATGACTCCCAAAAGGAAAGACGGTCAGCCTTAAAAGGAGCTGCAGATGCCTTACATTTAAATAGAATTTAAATTTTATGGCCACCATATCTTTTGTGGTGGTTTTATTGCCGGTTTTTTATTCCTTTGTTTTTTGATCGCAATGTTCAATAATCCATTATGTACCATAAATGGCCCAAAATTTGCTACAGGGCGATTTACGAGTATTACCAGCTTCCATGTGTTTTATAGGCGTTTTTATATCATGTAAGATATATGTCTTTTAAAGTTTTAGTTGCAGGTAGGCCTAATTATGTTGAATCGTGAACTAGATACGCTTAAATGTCACGACATTTAAATGTTCGTCACTTAAGTGGCTTGGATGTAACGGTGCACCAATCATAACACTATCCCTACACATTGAGGTAACGAGCCGCATCAGCCCCATAACACGAGGAATGTATGTTAAACTCATCAAACCACTTCTGAGAAGGGCTGGCTCTATATTCCATAGAATGTTAGATAAAACCACGGAACACATAAAACGGTAAAGCGTTTCCTTGAAGCTTTAATAGGTTTGATCTTTATATTGTTATTGCCACTCAAATATTCCGAGTGCATGCTTTAATTTCAGATTCTTAATAATTTAAGAAACTTTAAACGTAGAGCCGTCAGAACAACATAAATCTATAAAAACGTAAATATGTTAAATGACCCTATTAAAATTAAAATAGATGAGTTACATAGAATATATTATAGTACCTACTTAGTTCAAACATAGAGAACTATTTAAATTATTTCCTAAGAAATATCGTTGCTTCTTTTTATGCATATCCAATAAAATGATAAAATATGGTCAGCGCGCAACATGTACTGGTTCTCAATACTTAGTTCGCAATCGTCGTAAGATGCCCGATGCATGTAGGATCGCGAAAATGCGATTTTACAGAACTAACTTGGTCTGTACAGGTGAGCGGGGACTCTTTTATGGTATCATTGAAAAAACGACAGCTGGCCAACCCCATATTAGTGCAGTGGAAGCGAAAGGTGTCGTTAAGGCGCAAGCTGTCTGCAACGAGACGAACAACTAAGCCTAATGAATTACAACGAACAGTAGTTAAGGGCACAAATTAATTTTCCTAACGCTCCAGCTTCGTTCATTAGTCACCTCGCCTAACCTGTACGCTTTTGCAATAAAGCCTTCATAAGGCTAATAAATCAACTGTGGCGAGTAATTAATTAAAATCGCGTTAAAGTTTTTCCACAGTGGGAAAACATGGAAAAATGTATACCTATCTCCCGACCAGTTTTGTAGGCGCATTCCCGTCTCAATTACGAATTGCGATAAATGTGCGAGTAAAAGCTGTTAATGGAGCAACTTTTATTGCGGATTCGATGACTAGGTTTATGACAACCACCGCCTTTTTCCTGTCGAGATTGACGACAGCAGTACAGTACCACAATCATAACTTGGCGTCTGGCGCGACTGTGCGCCACTGTGCACAGAACGAATGTACTTTTATAACTATCTCTGTAGAATTACTTTTTATCACGTTAGACATAACTACTATTTAATATAACACATATACGCAACATTGAACTTTCAAATGTCGAAGTGACTACGAGATTTTCGTTTTAGTTTAAAGTATGAGCTTACCAGCTGATGCCTGCGACTTCGTCCGCGTGGATAGAATTTTTTGGTTCCCGCGGGAACTCTATAATTTTCTGGGATAAAAAGTAGCCTATAATATATGTTATTCCAGAATATTGAGTAACAAACATCCATTCATCCATCCATCTATCTATTCTTCCATCCATCCATCTATTCTTCCATCCATCCATACTTTCGCATTTATAATCATATCATATACCTACTAATATTATAAATGCGAAAGTGTGTTTGTTTGTTGGTTTGTTGGTTTGTCCTTCAATCACGCCGCAACGGAGCATCGGATCGGCGTGATTTTTAGTATGAGTATTGAGTATAGTTGAGGACCTGTAGAGTGACATAGGCTACTTTTTATCCCGGCAAATTAAGCAGTTCCCGCGGGAATCAAACAATAAACCACGCGGACGAAGTCGCGGGCATCAGTTTGTATTAGTATAGATTAGTGGCAATACAAGGTACCTATAAGACGAGTCGTAGTAATAGGTAATTTTAATCACAATTTCACAAACCAACGCTCCCTCACCTCGCATCGCGCCGCTGTCATGAACAGATAGAGAAACCAGTGAAATATTGCAGTGCATCCATTATTCATTAATTAACCCACTATCGCTCCGCATAACGGACCATCCTCGGAAGCCAGTAGCTTGTTGTACGTTGCTAAATAACTGAGGATGATCGTTTCAAACGAGTTCCAGCTCAGACGCTTTTTACTACTCGCATACCAGGCGTTCGCTGACATGAGTGAATATCTGTTAGACATACGATAACAAGACCATTTTCTAAACCGAGGTAGTTTGATTTCAATAGTTGAAGTGCATTTCAACTATGGAAATATATATAATAATATATATTTTTAATCCACTACAAGTTAGCCCTTGACTGCGATCTCACCTGTGACCTGATGGTATGTGATGATGCAGTCTAAGATGGTAGCGGGCTAACCTGTTACGGGCATGGCAGTTATATTAAACCCATACCCCTATTCGGTTTCTACACGGCATCGTACCGGAACGCTAAATCACTTGGCGGCATGTCTTTGCCGGTAGGGTGGTAACTATAGCCACGGCCAAAGCCTCCCACCCGGCCAGACCAGAAAAAATTCAGAAATTATAAATTCTCAAATTGACCCTGCCGGGAATGGAACCCGGGACCTCCGCACGTTAAGACAACAGCTCTACGCACTGCGCCACGGAGGTCGTCAAATCAAACTATTTAGGTGGTGAGGACCAGAGGCCCAATTGTCTAAGCGAATCGTAATCATTTGACAGCTTAGAACGTATTACTCGAACTGTTTAAGGAGTTCATACATGCTTTTTGACGCGCAGGCATCTATGAACTTTTGAAACAGGTCGAATTATCCGTTTGACAAATCTCCTTACATTGGGGCTGATTCTGTAAAACACAATCTCTGAACTAAATTAAAATGGCAGTTTTAAATCTAGTTCTGTCCCTTTCCGTAGGAAGTATTATGAAAGGGTTAGCAATATTTGTAATGGTCTAATTTTAGTTTAGTTTAGAGATTGTGCACTACAGAATCAGCCCCACTATCGGGGGGCAGATTGAAATTCAAGCTAATAAAATATAAAAAAAACTCTTAAGAGAAATTAAAATTACTAATAAAGACCTTGCTAAGTTTTATTCTCAGTTCTTACTAACGATCCCCAAACCCAAAGCAAGCGCGCGCGTTAGTTTTTTTTAAAATATCATCATCATATCATACTAATATTATAAATGCGAAATTGTGTTTGTTGGTTTATAGGTTAGTTGATTTGTCCTTCAATCACGCCGCAACGGAGCAACTGATCGACGTGATTTTTGGGAGTAGTTGAGGACCTGGAGAGTACCGGCTATTTTTTATGCCGGAAAATTAAAAAGTTCCCGCGGGAATTCAAAAAACTTATTCCACGCAGACGAAGTCGCGGGCATCAACACAAGACAAGACGGGCGGGACAAGATAAACACTTCTAAAAATGAAGATTTGAAAGTAATAAAAATAATAATAACAGTGAAAGGATTGCGTAATTTCGAAAACACAGCGAATGATTAATATTGCAGCCTTACATCGATACTCTTCCGCGTAATAGGTATTTGCGACATCAGTTATTTTCGAATGCAAATCATAACACTTCTGTACACATAGAAAATGACTTCTGCATCAACAGCAGTTGCGTAAACATCATAAATGCTTTGTAAATTGTAAAATATTACAGTTTTAGATATCCCTGCAACTATTACTCATGGCAAAAAAACTGTACAAGTATGTGCAAATAAATAATTTAAAGAAAAAGTTTCATCACTTTTTGATTCGTTAAAAATTGCCAACAATATTTTCAGACGTTTGTCATATTAGTTTTTTCCGTTCTAGTTAGTTTTTCTTTTAATATACGAATAGAATTCGTAGGTAACGGAACCATTTCTCATTTTTATACTAAAATAGCTTATTCCCCCGATTTCGCCCGCATGGTTTTCCAAAGCTAGTAGAATATCTCGGAATATATATCGTTTGGCCTGCATTAAAAAGTAGACGTACTTTACAATATAATATTTCTGGACGCTATTATTAGGTACTCAATTCATATTGTCCAGAATTATTATTTTGTAACGTTCAGCCAGCTTAACGATTTCAGGCCAATCTCTAAAAGATAATATTTTTGTGCATATCAGTTGTTACTTTCTTCAACATCGTGACAGCTTTCTATTACGCGTAAGGTCAAAATGACCAAGTTCAACGTTTGCCGGCCCCGTCATTTATCGGCTGACCCGAACTTGTCACGGTTCGACTCGAAGGCTGTCTGCTGACTTGGTTATCAATCAGTTGCATAGCTACGAAAATACATACCAATTTATAGCTTATTTTTATGCACATAAAGTGCAAAACTGTCTGCGTATTACATTAAAAATATTCTTCACAGAATGTAGAGCGCAGGAACTCTGTTTCATTTGAAACACATGGACTTGGTATCAACAAGCTTACTGACGTCAGGAAAGAACTATAGTCCCACATATTAAACTGATCCGGTGACAGCGTCGCTATTATATTATATGATAAATAAAATAAAAACAAAACTAAACAGGCATAAAAATCAGTTCCAATTTTGGCCACCGGGCCAGATAATTTTGTCAATTAATCAATCAATCAACTCATTTATTCAATATAGGTACACTGTGGGTACACTTATTGACGTAAAAAATTACTTACATAATAAAACATGATGGTGATAATCAGTTACGGTATCTTAAAACTAAAGCTACGAGGGTTCCAAACGCGCCGGTCCGAGAAGAGCCCACAACATATATATATGTGGGACTATATATCACGTATATTCGACACACAATAACAGAATTCATAAATCGTAACTACCTTCATGTATATTTATTATATTAACGAGTACCATAGTTATTTTCGGGTTATTTATGCCACTATTGACCTATTGTAGCTTATATAAAAAACATCGTAACTTTATTATGGCTAACGAATAAATAATTCTAAATGTTTCTCCACGTAACCATTATATTTAACTGATTACACAATATATTTCTTGGTCTTTAACTTATCTAGAGAGGTGATCGTTTTAGAAGGAATTCTGTGTTTCCTTATACAGATAAATCTGTCAAATGCATAAATACAATATTCCCTTATGAAGATAGAATAATGAATCTCGATTCGACCGTTGAAGTGTCCACCTGATTTGACAATCACTCTTCCCGTATCATTTGAAGCCCGCATGTCAAGCTGTGACGATTCATAGCGAATTGAATAAGTGGTTATCATAGATAATGAAGAAAAATAATGTGACAAGAATCTGATATACTATTCAGATAAAAAGATGAATATTAAAGAAGGATATGTGAGTAAGACAGCAAAAAATATATAAAAAATACGTAAGTCAAAACTACTGATGAAAAAAATAACCTATTTTAATATTGAAGTGATCTTCATAAATCTTTACTATAACATAGTATTTTTTTCTGACGGTGACATACAAGGTCAAATAAATGGTACCTATGAGCATAACAATAATTTACCTGTTATTGTAAGAGACTGCGGTAAAAAATACTTGAATAGACAGGTGATGCCAAATAGATGTGAGCTAAAAGGTATGCTTTTAAATTACAGAGAAGGTAGTTTGATGTTCAGTAACTTTGTACCTGCAGCTGCGACAAGTAACTATCTTCTGCTACATTATCAATGACGTCGGAACTTGGAAAGGTTTAGTACTATTTCTCCTCTACAACTTTTTAATATTCATTGTTTCGTCTTGTAAGAAAAAAATATTATAGCATAATATTTTCGCCTTATTTTTCTGCATTGTAGTTACAATCATCAGAGTTCTGAAAATGTAATTCCATTATATTCTAAATTCTTAACTTCATCATTTGGGATAGCTGCAGGAGAAATCAGATTTGCAGTATGTTTATGATGTTTCTGAAATCAAGATTATTTGTTTGATTCATGATACTAAAATTCTACATCAATGGTTTGATTAGTTGATCGCACATAGATTGTATAATCAATCATTGATTAATCGATACACATTATATCAAATGTAAGGGATCATTACGTCGATCCCTTTGTTTCTGGTGCATGCAATTGTTACAGTAACTAACGTTTAGCGTTTTGTTTACATAACGCCCACAGGGATCATGTTTCCAAAACAACCGGTCTATCAAATCTGCTCGTGTACATGTGTTTATTTATATCTTATCTGCGTCTGCAAAAAGTAGGCACATAAATGAAGGGATTTATTTATTTCACGTAGGACAATTTCATCACCATCATCTTTCATCAGCCTTCCTCAAAACGAAGTTTGGCGGTCATCATCCGAAAAACATCTCTATTTTGCGCCGCATCTTTGAGCTTTCTATAAAGCCCTGCCCTTAGCCCTGTCCACCCCCTTATATCGTCCAACCACTTGCGCCTTTGGCGACCTGGAGCTCTCTTGCCTGCAATCCTTCCTTCCACAACTAGTCTTGGAAGTGAGAGTCGTAAGAATCTACCACCGGTTCGGAAAAATGACTCTACTGAATGAACCGGCAAGAAACTCAGCAGTTGCTCTTTTCATAAACAGAAAAATGTTACACTTTGTACAATAATATACAATGCATACGTTACGTAAACAGTATTATACATATACTGACTTGATGTACTACCTACGTATTGATCGATTACATGCACGGGCCATAAAATATTTTGACCGCAGGTTGATTGTTGTGAAGTTTGTTACTATAACTAGCATTGAGGGGAACGACACCTTTTGAGATAGGTGACTCTTGAATGTTTTTTTTTTTTTTAATTTAAGGTACCTACTAATTTAAGCTAAAACCAACATCTAAAGAGAACTGAAAGTGAATGCCCATGTTCTAGGCAAGTTAGCTATACCGTTGGCTGCACCATTATTTTCCAGCAAATCTGATTGCGAGTCAAACGATAATCCAAAATATCTTTTAAATATTAAAAATACAGTATTAGGATGCTGGACGATAGATTCCTATTTTTGAAAGTGCACTAGCAAAAACGGCCTAAACTGTTCCACTTTATTTTACTTAGAATTTAGATTTTAAATTGAATATCTGCGATAGTCAAGCGACGGTAAACTCATAACACGACTTTCGTCTGTATTGTATCACAAAATCCGTCCATCTAAATTGTAACGGCACAACAATGTCAGCAAATATACCTGTCATCTATTGTTGCATAAATTGGCACGTCCGAGCACAACAATTGATCCACATACGCGGTACATCCACACCGCACTCAGACGGAAATTATACATGCGTTGGAGCATTTACATGGGCCTCATTGTGTCCTGTGGGCCGAGTGCAGCTAACTGTACTGAGCGTAGGGGTGCCCACTTCAAAAAATTGTGTTATACGTAAACTCGGCCTTTACACCCGAACAAGTTGAAAATTTTGTCACGATTTGTGTATCATATATGTTTGCGTGTACGTTATTTTTGAAGAAGGACAATTTCAATGTTATTTGCCCTTTAAACACCCATAATATAATGTAGAGTCGGTAAACGAACAAGAAAATCCTTCCAACGTTTTTCATATCAGGTAATAGAATCACGTCAGAGAAATTAGTGATGATGCAAAAATAAAAGCGGCAAAACGGGTCACTTTTTCGGTATGCATATATTTATGCGGGTTTTACATAACATTATTTAATTCGCCATTATTGTAGTCTGAAATGGTAACATTAATATATAAGTTTGTTGTCCGTTCTAAGCTTTTATTAAAACGTCCCAGGATTAACATGTCGGCCCTACAAAGGAGAGGGTAGACCACCCTATCATATTCGAATTCAACGGTATAATTTCCCAATATGAAGGGTTGTCGCCCTTTGCCAAGGCAACAGTGTGACAATTTATTGGCTATTCTTGCACAATGCTCGGGAATATTTATGACGTGATAACGCCCGTGTCTCATCCCGTTTCATTTCGACGGGATTTGGTGTGAATCCACAAATGTCGTTATACTTTTATATAATCGTAAATAATCCTCGAGGAAGCAGGCTGGATTCGACTGTTACGGCTTTTTTATTCGAAACAGAATTATATTTTCGTCGGGCTGTTGTGATCCATGTAATTAATGTCATAACTAACTGCTTTCCGCTTAGTTAGGTACAACACGTGACTTGTGTGTTTATTTCATCCAAGCTTGTGACAGAATATCGTAGTCTGCGATTACTAACTTCTGCGATGTTATTTCTTTTTAAAACGGTTTTTTTTTATTAAATTCTATTCTATAACGAAATTCCACAACCTAATTTAAACTTGCCTATACACAAATTAAAGAAATCCATTAAAAGTGTGCTCCTGAAAAAAGCTTATTTATACTGTTCAAGATTATGTAAATGATAAAAGAGGACAGATTTGACTCGCTCCAGCAATGCTAAGGACAGCGGTTACGTATGTACGCATTGATTATAATAATTAATGTTAATGAATTTTTTTAAAAGAAACCACCGAATTTATTCCTCTGGTTTTTCTCGGTGGGAATTTCATTCCGTTATCCGTACCAGTGGTAGATTCACTCGACAATTCAAAAGCACTTTTAATAAGTTTATTTGAATAAAATATGAGTTTAAGTTTGAAATTCAAAAGTCCTAGATCCCACGATAGTAGTAGTACTTACTTAAAATCTAGAAAATACTTAATTAAGTCCTATATTTTCAAGACATCCCTTTGAGCTCAGCCGCCATTCTAGACCGCGACGTGTGGGAGTCCCTAATCTCTATAACATAATATCTTTTTGTAGTGTTCCCTTGTATATTTGTTATTATGTTTGTATTTTGTTTAATCTACTACAAGTTAGCCCTTCACTGCGATCTCATCTGATGGTAAGTGATGATGCAGTCTAAGATGATTGCGGGCTAACCTGTTTTTTTTTTTTTTTTTTTTTAAATGAACTCCAGTTTTCTGGAGTCTGCTGCAATCCTCCGACTGGATCGGAGACATTTTCTATTTATATTTAATGTATGTATTGATATTTTTATTTTATTTATTTATTTAATTTTTTAATTTTATTTCATGATAATAGTAATTGTTTATTGTTATAACATTATATATCTAGTAATTTATATCTATGTTGTTTAAATATTTTTATAATATTTATAAACATTTGATCTCTATGACTGCTATATAATATTATTCTAAACATTTGTTTTTAAGAATCTTTATTTTTCCTAACTACTTGTTTTACAATTTTTTCCCCGAATTTTAAAAAATTATCTCTGCCATATTTATCATTTATTATTATGTGCAATGTTTCCTTATCGATATCCACGTCCAAATATTGTGCCAAACTAAATCTCTCCCTACCGAATATCGGGCATTCTGTTATTAGGTGCACTACCGATTCTTCTTCGTCAGGGTCACATTCACAAGCCGGGCTTTCTCTTAATTTAAATCGGTGGAGATACTGATTAAAGCCTCCATGTCCAGTAAAAAGTTGGACTAGGCTTGGCGTCAGCTTAGTTTTCCTCAGGACGACATTTGCTCTCTCTACGCCCGGGAAAAATAGTTTTGTGATGGCTGCCTTTTCACTCTTTGTGTATCTATCTTCCCAGATTTTGATGGAGTCTTTTCTAATGTTGCATTTTATGTATGATAAAGGACACGCGTCGTAGTTTGGGGCCGTCTTTTTGGTCAGGGCTGCTTCTTTAGCTAATTTGTCTGCTCTTTCGTTCCCCTCTACTCCGACGTGTGCCCTTATCCAGAAAAGTTTTATTGTTTTATGATTTAGTTTTAGTTTAATTAAATTTTTCCTAATATCAAAAGCCAAAGGGTGGTATGAATTTAAATCTTTTATTGTATCAAGTGAAGATCTTGAGTCACTGTAAATGTCTATCTGGGTTTCCTTGGATTTGATAGCAATTTCGGTGGCCCTGTATAGCGCGTACATTTCGGCCTGATACACTGAGCAGTATGACTCTAACAGAAATTTTTTGTTCCCTATTTCTGTTCCGTCCTTCCAGTATGTCAGAGCTGCGCCGACCCTGCCACCGATCTTGCTACCATCCGTATATATTTGAAGCCCTTCAACGCCAGCTTCCCCAATCGTGAGGTCACTCACGTCGTCGAGTTTATCATAGCTGACTTCGATCTCTTCCGCTGGATGAGGTGCGTCAAGGAAGCACTTCTTGGACTCCACGATCCTGTCGCTAACCTGTTAGGGGCATGGCAGTTATATTAAAACCATAACCCTAATCGGTTTCTACACGGCATCGTACCGGAACGCTAAATCGCTTGGCGGCACGTCTTTGTCGGTAAGGTGGTAACTAGCTACGGCCGAAACCTCCCACCAGGCGACCTGTATTCTATTACCTACCTGATTTTAATTCTGTGCTAGATAAAATGTAAAAGTCAGTACGTCTTACATATTAATACTAGGGTCTTAGGAAAATTTGGTACTTAGAAATCACCGTAACTCGTATCTTATGTGCTATAATTATGCAATAGGGAAACATGGTAAGTACTCGGCAGAACTAGCGTCTAGCATCACGCGACGGCACGTGCCGTCCACGCGGGCGGTCGAGGCCATGTCGCATGTCTGATGTGTTTATTGTGCGGTCCTCCATGGTAATTTTCAGCCCGTTATAGAATCGATCGTGTTCCCAGGCTCTACAAATAATAAACTAAAAATGTACCTAAAATTTTAATTCAAACCCATTTCGTAACTTATAATAAATATACTTTTGAAATCTATAGTTTTTTTTGATTGCGAGTTATTTGCTGTCATTAAATTGAAAAGATCCACGCCCAAAATTTTTTACCAGATATTTCACCAAAAATAAATGCTACGAGTAAATCCACGCATGCGGACTGCGGAGTCGCAGGCATCAGCTAGTATTACAATATTCGCATTTCCGACAATGACGTAAGAAACCGTAGACAATGTTTACGTAAAATATGAGCGGAAAAGTGGAAAAGTCCAAGCTGTTTCCGTTCAACGAGAGCATTCGCAGCGCAGTCAGGTCAAACTGTTCATTAATTTCGGCATCACTATTGTTGCAGCTCGCGAACCGTGAACCGGCTCGTTGACCGATTGTTTTGTGCACCCATTGTTGTAAAAAATTGTTAAGCTGTGCGCATATTACAGCGCGTGCCGCACGCGACACGTGTCAATCGAGGTACCGCATATTATGTCTTTAAAATTCACTCGTAAGTACTGAATACGGAAATAAAAGTGCTAGGGCACGTTTACCTACTAGGTACGCGTTGCTATCAAACGCGCAAATTGAATGAATATTACGCCATTAGCCGATAAAACCTTACTGAGTTTTGCGATGCAACACTTTTGATGCATGTTGCTATGTACGATTAGCTTGTTTCTTACCACGTATTATATTAGGATTAGGAGTGATAAGACCGCCCTTGCGCAGGTTTTGTTTCGGGTTTTTTTTGTTTATAATTAGGTTATTTCTGTGATATGTGTGGCAATAAAGAATTTATCTATCTATCTGCATATCTACAGGAAAATCAGGAATCAACGGAAATATACTACTGGGGATGTGTGGTCATTTGTACGAGTATTTGTTTTGCAAATATTAATTCTATTGGATTAAAATCAGTGTAAAAGCGAGGGACCTGAATGCAATGTGCGATCAGCACGAAAGAGTAAAAAATCTGCGCTCCGAAATAGCACAATGCACCGCGCATGCGTCCATTGTTCGTTTTTGTGATAGCGCAAGGGTGGATAAAAAAAATGCTCGCTTAATGTACGCCCTTTGGCCAACCATGAGGAATATAATATTATCTTGGATAGTTTCTCACGACCGGGTTTTTGACCATTTGTATACCTTTTTTAATTTAAAAATTAAAAATTGCAGTATAGCGGGATATAGAGTTATATGATATAGTCGACATCCACGAATCCATGTGAAGCGTATTTGCTTCCACATTCCTAAAACGACTTGCTTATTGTCTGGAATTCCCTTGCGATATCCGCTTTTCCCCGTTACTTCTAAAGATTTACCCCCACTGGGGATGCACGGAGCGGCGTGGCACGTAGTGCCAAATATTATTTGTATGAGTTTGTACGTGCCGCGCCGCGCCTTGTACCTTTAAGAATGAAAACTAAATTCCTCTAAGTTAAACAAAATAGGTAAAGGCGTCTTCTAGATCTAGAATAGCGTGCTCCTCTTATAAAGCCCGCATTACACAAACGCATGCTTTTAGTTTAAATATAATCTCATTAACAATTTTGTCATATTTTCAACTCTACAATTCCTACCTCTCTCATGATGTAATTTGCCATTAGTGCTTATTAGTTTAGCCTATTTTTTATGTAAAGGTTATATACCTGCTAATTTAAGTTCTACCGTTTACCTGCCTAGTTTATCTTTATGATTGGATCATGTAATTTCTATTGTAATACTTATACACTATTGGATGCGCAGTTCAATCATGCCGTGTGAAAAATAGATTTGAATATCTCGATCCGATGCACATAATAATTTTGAGAAGGTTCTTGATTCATTTCGAATATGTGGCTTATTTGCTAAAATATTTTTAAAAAGGTAACGAATTTTTGCGCGTTCGCTTGTGAAACAAGTACTTTTCATTGTTTTTCACTACAAAACCAACTTATTCTCTTCACTAACCTCAATATGTAAGGTCAGACTTACAACCATTAACTAAGATCCTTATGTCCCATCTATTTAGGTTTAGTTTATTCATTTATTCCATGATTGTTACATAAAAAGATGTTCTATATCTTTACAGAGCTAGATAATATAACAGAGCATTCTAAATTGCATCTGATTAAATGAGTTTGGGCATTTTAATGCTGTAATCTCTTGGTCTTTGTTGTATGATGCACGTACAAACGTAATGAAAGACAAACACACATTTGGTACAATTTTATTATGGCAGAATTACATTCTAAATAGACATCCCCCTTCTCTCTCTCTCTTCTTCCCTATAAATTTTTCACTGACGTAGGTACGCGTGTCGAATTGTATTAAATAATATTACAAAAGGTTCCTTTAAGTCTCCCTATATAATCTGTCACATTCGTCACAGATAAACTATTTTGCCACTGTCATCTGGTTAATCTTTTAACAAATGGCTTGCAGTTTTGGGACTGAGAAAACAACGCCTACTCCCTCTTTTAAGCCTGATGTATGAGTAGCATTTTTAAAATAATATTTGTTTACAAGGAGATGGTCATTAGATACATCGGCAAGAACTTAAAATAAGAGTTTGCACTGATCATTGATGGTGTATTATTAACAGCGTTCATACAAAAAATTTATTACTCTAAAATTATATTTACCACTTCTGTCTAAACTTATATAAATGCCTCGTTGGTCTAGTGCTTAGCATGTTCGACTGCGGCTGATGAGGTCCCGGGTTCGAGTCCCGGGTCGGGCCGTAACAAGTATTGGATTTTTCTGGCAAAAATTCTCAATACTAGCCCGGAGTTAGGAAGTTGGCGGTGTTTCACCCCCGTGCCTGCGTCTGACCTCTCACCGGTCGTGTCAGATTTTCCGTCCCATCGGGCTATGAGAGTAAAGAAACAGAGAGTGCACCTGTGTACAGTGGCGTGCAGTTCATAGAGGCATAAAAGCACAGCTTACCCAAATGGAAATACGACAATGCTCATTTTACATCACGACAATCAGTTAATAGGTATTCTGACTAACTAATACCACTAATACTTACCCTAGCTTCAAACTTTATGCACGCCACTGCCTGTGTATGCGCACACACTTGTGCACTATATCTCCCACGCAGATGGCTAATCTCTCTAGAGATAGGCCGCTGTGGCCGAAATTCGGTCGGGAGGGCATTACTATTATTACTAAGATAATAGATGGGTAGTATATATTTTTAAAAAGGTAACGAATTTTTGCGCGTTCGCTTGTGAAACAAGTACTTTTCATTGTTTTTCACTACAAAACCAACTTATTCTCTTCACTAACCTCAATATGTAAGGTCAGACTTACAACCATTAACTAAGATCCTTATGTCCCATCTATTTAGGTTTAGTTTATTCATTTATTCCATGATTGTTACATAAAAAGATGTTCTATATCTTTACAGAGCTAGATAATATAACAGAGCATTCTAAATTGCATCTGATTAAATGAGTTTGGGCATTTTAATGCTGTAATCTCTTGGTCTTTGTTGTATGATGCACGTACAAACGTAATGAAAGACAAACACACATTTGGTACAATTTTATTATGGCAGAATTACATTCTAAATAGACATCCCCCTTCTCTCTCTCTCTTCTTCCCTATAAATTTTTCACTGACGTAGGTACGCGTGTCGAATTGTATTAAATAATATTACAAAAGGTTCCTTTAAGTCTCCCTATATAATCTGTCACATTCGTCACAGATAAACTATTTTGCCACTGTCATCTGGTTAATCTTTTAACAAATGGCTTGCAGTTTTGGGACTGAGAAAACAACGCCTACTCCCTCTTTTAAGCCTGATGTATGAGTAGCATTTTTAAAATAATATTTGTTTACAAGGAGATGGTCATTAGATACATCGGCAAGAACTTAAAATAAGAGTTTGCACTGATCATTGATGGTGTATTATTAACAGCGTTCATACAAAAAATTTATTACTCTAAAATTATATTTACCACTTCTGTCTAAACTTATATAAATGCCTCGTTGGTCTAGTGCTTAGCATGTTCGACTGCGGCTGATGAGGTCCCGGGTTCGAGTCCCGGGTCGGGCCGTAACAAGTATTGGATTTTTCTGGCAAAAATTCTCAATACTAGCCCGGAGTTAGGAAGTTGGCGGTGTTTCACCCCCGTGCCTGCGTCTGACCTCTCACTGGTCGTGTCAGATTTTCCGTCCCATCGGGCTATGAGAGTAAAGAAACAGAGAGTGCACCTGTGTACAGTGGCGTGCAGTTCATAGAGGCATAAAAGCACAGCTTACCCAAATGGAAATACGACAATGCTCATTTTACATCATGACAATCAGTTAATAGGTATTCTGACTAACTAATACCACTAATACTTACCCTAGCTTCAAACTTTATGCACGCCACTGCCTGTGTATGCGCACACACTTGTGCACTATATCTCCCACGCAGATGGCTAATCTCTCTAGAGATAGGCCGCTGTGGCCGAAATTCGGTCGGGAGGGCATTACTATTATTACTAAGATAATAGATGGGTAGTATATTGCGATGTCGACGCGATAGTCTTCATGGATTTTCGATGCAGCAGTGATACTTTTTCACGGCATTTGCAACGCTTTCTTGATAAAAAGCCGAAAGAAAACAAAACGAAGTAAATTTTTGCTGGCATTGACAATGATTTTGTTTGGCTTACGTATTGCGTTTTGCGTCTTTATCTTAACTCTCTTCTTCTTCCAAGTCTGTGTCAATCACGTTGGTGACTCCATTTTGTTTGTTGCTACGTGTTCAAGGTTCGGTGTGGTGCACAATTTTTCGCAAGGCAATAAAGTCTAATCAGGTTTGCCTTTACAGACGGAATTATAAATTCCTATAAAGTCATGATTGACCTAGATATTTTTTTTACACCGATACGCTCACTGACATGCTATGCTCGGTTGTCAAGTTTTCATAATAAACAGAATTCGTTTAAGCATTTGCTTGTTATTTGACCAATCATAAATACTTCCAACCATATCAAATTAAAAAAGAGGCGAGTCTATAAAGATAATAACGAAAATATCATTTATTTTCTTGAAATATGATAAGCACTTACAAATATGGTTATGCAAATAGAGACTTCAAGATATTATGCTACTTAATAACAAGATCAGGAGTAACGAATTGTCAGCAATTACAGAAATAAACCCCAGATTTATGCTTAGAACCAAACATTAAATTAAAAAAAAGTAAGTGATACTTTCTATACATTAAGCGCAATAATATTCACTCTACTGAACACAAAAGCTATGATTCCATCATAACATATTTATCACAAAATTATACAAGAGAGAGTACCTACGTAATACCTTTGGACGTAGCATTTGGCGCACAACTCCCTAGTCCCTACTGCAGGGGACACAGTTGGACGCACACCCTCCGTCTGCCAAACTAGCACCGGAATGTCCCTTCAGTCCCGGGCGCTACAGTTTAATATATTTGGTGTAGGGATTAAGTAATAAGAGTCAAGAGTGGCGAAGCAAAGATATAATTTATATCTTTGCCTTAGCTCTCTAGAAGTTAGTCAATTAAAAAAGTTAAATAAATTCTCAAATGCAGATATTCCAATGCAAAGTTGGAAAGACATATCTTAAAAAGATGATAATTGAGAGTTAACATTTCACCTATTTCTTTATTGATCCTGCAAATTATATTACTTATATTTATGTTACATTAAAAAGCCTTAAAAACTAGATACAATTAGGACACTCGTTAAATGAACAATAATTTATCGAAGGTGCTACAACACTGACTAAAAAAATAAAAGGCTTATGCGCGTAAAATTAAAAGTTACACTACAAAAAAATCTAAACTTAAAATTATACAAAAATTGAACCTTGAAATTTTAGGAAAAAAATCATTATTAGAAAGTTGAGACAAAAATTAACTTAAATCTTACGTCGACCTTAACAACCTAACGTTTCTTTTTAAAATTTTGGTAGTGTAATTCGAAAAGCCGTAGTGTACAGTTGTTCAGTAGTGGTTATAGAATTTAATGGGTCCACTCTCCATAACGTTCATTAAGCGTGGTACTAACGCTTCTAAACAGCCTATGTGCTCACAATGCGTGACTGCACATGTTGATACATCACCTGTTGTCTTTGTTCCCACGGAAGAGTGACTTTTCAAATTATGGAGTACCTACTCGCGCCATATGGTAATTTAGATGTGGCAATACCAACTACATATATCAAAAATATACGATTTTAGCAAGTAGTTATGTTATAAAATGCATAAAAATTTGATAGTAGGTATTTATCAATAGGATTTGATAAATAACCATATTATACATATTTACTCAGTACCTAGGTTTGTTTTCATATTTAGCAGGCATGTTCAAAATTACAAACAAGTATATAAATCGAAAAGACAACGAATTATCTCAAAATGAAAAATATGTGTAAATATAAATATTTTAGGTGATACAACTATAAGGTTAATAAATATACAACGAAGCTTATCCCAATAATATATACGATAACCTATTCAATAAGATATTGTATAATTGTATGTAAAAAGTTGCCTTACATAAAGAAGTGATATAAATTATGTTAGTCACAATAAAAGCTGTCTTTTAATAAGTTTTTCATAATAACAGAGCTCCAGTTCTTAACAAAAACGTTTGCCTTATAACCTCCACAACCCATTAAGAAGTTTACTGTTATGTTGATTCTATTATCATTACGACATCATACAACAAAAACACAAGCTTTACAAATTGCAAGTTACAAACTAATCTTATTAAAAATATATTAAAGTTGATAATGTTTAGTTTTTAGAACAAGGTGAGATAAATAGAACACGAAGTTACAACGGCTGACCTTCTAATAGACCTTATGCAAGCCTTTAATGTAATTTTTTGGAACTGTACAATAATTATTGTTATCATAGTTGACATTTATCAAATTGCACGAAACAAGCTTATTCGTATTTTTATACGACTGCCTGAAAAAAGGAGTATATTGTGTTCAGGCTTCTATACGCCTGGACCGATTTTGATAAATGAGGTAGGTATCGTTAGAATCCCTAGCTTATTCCGCTTATTATGACATAGGCTAGTAAAATTAAAAAAATATTGATGGGGTGGGTGATCATGGTCCCGCATTAAAGACTAAAGTTGAAAAAAATATTCGAAAATAAGATTAACTATATAATCATCATCTAGAAAATGATAAGTAGATTCCAAAAATATATAACACTATAGTTCAATATCCAGTGATTCACAAAAAATATCATTTAATAAAAATGTGAATAAGATTCCAAAGGCAATTCAATACGGGCTACGGCAGAGCAGTCGTATTTTTTAATAATTTTGATTATATTCACTTTTTATCGAGTACTAGCTGATGCCCGCGACTTCGGTCGCGTGGAATAAGTTTTTTTGATTCTAACTTGTAGTGGAATAAAAAAAAGGATATTTTTTTTATTCCCGCGGAAACTTCTTGATTTTCCTGAATGGAAAAACCTATGTCCTTCACCGGGATGCTATCTATCTCTGAACCAAATTTCATCAAAATCGATTGACACGCAGACAGACACTTTCGCATTTATAATATAAGTATGGATAATGGATATGGATGATAAAAAACAAAAGCGTAACTTAGGCATTTAAGTAACATTTTGATACGAAGTTAAGCTTAAGTAAATAGTTTCACTGAAACGTATACTTACCACTGATATTCATAGATAGATCAAGTAATAATCAAATGTAAATATTTGTATAACAACTCAATTTCAAGATAACCAGTGTTAGCTTTAACCATGAACAACACGACTTATGTACTAGTTTATTTCTTAACAGGTGATAATTTTAAATGGCAACTTTCACGTGTCAATTACTGTTCACTAAACTCGCTCTCTAATACAGTCATTTTACACAAATCAACATCCAAAGTTGATTTATATATGATAGGACAGAGAGTTACCATACCACTTTACTAGAGATAGTTAAGGCCTTGTGTAGCGTAAAAGGGGGTTTTTAAAAGCAGTGTATCCATCAAACGGTGACATAATGTATGCTTGTAAAAATAATGTGCTGTTTTCAAGACCTTTGAGCAGCCAATGACGCATCTCAAAACACAATTTAAAAAAAATCTCTGCATTGAAATTTATTGTAAACATACCTCTTAATTTACTTTTTAAAGCAATTTTTCTCCTTATTGAAACCAATAATTAGTTCTAGAAATATAAGACAAAATTCATATTTATAAATCAAACACATTGTCGGATTCATTTGTATTGAAAAGTAAATATTAATTTTTTTACAAATTATTTCATGCATTTTTTGCGACATGCGCTTGCTCGATTTCACCCCCGCGCGCCTGTGTTTTTCATCTCGTGATCTCACAGCGTCTTAAGTCACACATGACTACTGATTGCTTCACAGTTTGAGGACTGGACTGGGGTTTCCTGAACAGAACAGACAGTCGTGCTTTTAGTCATTTAGTACTTGATGGAACTTGGCCTGTCAAAGCAATCGCTATCTTTAACATAGGGTGCTACTCTAAATAAATTAAAAGGGCTCGAATAAAACAGAAATTGTCGTAAATAGAGAAATTAATTAAACCTGACGTTGCCCACATAATGAAAATCTGCCGGGTGCCGACACAAACCGCAGGAGGTACAAGCTGTCACTTATTCTGCGTCTAAGTTTTGCCAGGGCAAGATATATCAAGGTACACATCCTTGCTAATATAAATGCGAGAGTTGAATAATTAGGACTGAAGTAGATTTCGTTATTTTCACCTTTAATTGACGTGACGGACAACGGATTGACGTGATTTTTGTTATCTACTTCGTCTTCATCACCATCCTAATTTAGGCCTGTACCTTCCTAATTTACGTCTTCATCTATCTATCTATAGACGTCCACTGCTGGACGAAGGTCTCCTGCATGGAAACGCCACAAAACTAATCGCCTAATTTACTTACCATACTTTTATAGACATACTTTTAGTTAGTTACCACCCTACCGGAAAAGACGTACCGCCAAGTGATTTAGAGTTCCGGTACGATGTCGTGTAGAAACCGATTAGGTAGGGGATGGGTTTAATATATCTGCCATACCTCTAACAGGTTAGCCCGCTACCATCCTAGACTGCATCATCACTCACTATCATGTGAGATCGCAGTCAAGGGCTAGTATTCTTATTATACTACACTTTTCACAGGGACCCTTGATCCTGATTCAGTGAAGTGTAATAAGATTTAGCGACACCAAAACTAGCGGTCACGCCCACCCTTTCCACAGGGCCCTGTGAAAAGTGCAGTGTAATAGGGGTTTAACTTGTAGTTGGTAAAAAAAACTTTTATTCGGGTATAGTAAAGAGCGTTTCTCTAGGGTCTGCAACTCACCGACGGGGCCAACTAAACAGCAATTTGTACCAATCTTCTCAAAGCAGTCCTGCAAGCTGCCTTGACCCAAATCGTGCGGGCGCGAGCGGCGCTCGGTCGCGTGCGGGCCGACCAATCAGGCCCCAGGGCCCGCGGACATGTATCAGATGCAATTCAGATTTGTATGGTGATTCGGTTTATAAGTCACTTTGTTGCTTGTTAAATGGGTTTGTTTTAAACCGTTAAGCAGTGTGTCTAAATATTGCAGTTGATTCGATTCTTTTGACTTGTAAGAGATTAATTATTTTATGCTAGCTGATGCCCGCGTGGTTTAAGTTTTTTGTCATTCCCGCGGGAACTCCTTAATTTTCCGGGATAAAATCCTATGTCACTCTCCAGGTCCTCAACTATACCCATGCCAAAAATCACGTCAATCTGTTGCTCCGTTGCGGCGTGATTGAAGGCGTGATTGACAAACCAACAAACCAACACACTTTCGCATTTATAATATTAGTATGATTTACTATTTCTATATACTGATCTCTTTTGTTAACTAGTCTATAAAAATAGGATCTCAGTAATATTGTCTACTAGTGAATGTTAGTAAGTAGAACTAATAGTATTGTCACACCTGTACTGGGCAACTATACTTCGTCCGCGTGAATTGAGGTTTTTTGGTTCCCGCGGGATCTTCTAATTTTTCCGGGAGATGATAATCTATCTCTGTGCCAAATTTCATCCAGATCCGTTCAGCCGTCAGGCGTGATTAAGTAACAAACATCCATCCATACATCCATGCATCCAAACTTTCGCATTTATAATATTTAAATAAATTTGAATGATATTTTATAATTAGTGTATGGAAGTTGTTGATGTGAATAAAAAAACAAACAAATAAGCAAATTGTTCAGTACAGCTTTTTAGTTTTGCTTTATCATTAGGGAAGAGGAGAGAAGGGAGAGAGAGCCACATAAGCCACCACGCTGGCCAAGTGCGGAAAAGCTCGTTAGTTTTACTTAAGCAAATAGTAATTCGGGCCAAGTTTATAATATTAGTCTAGGTTTAATGATAAAAGTCTAAATAAATGTATTTACGACCCCTATCAAAAAAGCGATATGAAAAACAATTTAATACATTCTCTTTGAAGTTTAATAGTAAAACAATTTATCTTCATCTATGATTATTTATAAAGGCACGGTTCATGTTTGCGAATGATTGAAGTTACAATTGATTTTATCTAACGTTTTCCCACTAAAAGCGTGCCATAAAGCGCCTACGACCCTTCTGTGCATAATTTTCACCAGGAAATACATACAACGTGCTCATGACAACACAATAGATTGTCGAATGCACCTCTTAAACAACCTCTTTGTACCATTGATGTAGAATGTTTGAACATAAACCTCAAATGATGCTCAAATGCTACGAAACAATTGGCTTCTTTTGGATAAGTTTTTCTGAAATACATTTTTTAATTGAAATCCCTAATATTATACCAATTTGCATGGATATATTAAAAAATTACGAGCTTTCATACCGTAACTTGTAATTTGGAAATAAATGTTTTTTCTTTCTTTCTTTCTTTCTAACTAGCCTCCCATTTAGGGGTGGCATTTTCAAAAATCTTTTCCTTAGGAATATTTAGTCTTCAAGTTTCTAAATCCAACACGGAATTTGAGAAATTAAAAGCCTCAGAAAACAATTTTCTATTTTATGATCAAAATATACATAACTGTGTAAAAGTACTAGATAACATGCATAAAAGTTGTAAATTATTGAACCTTCAATCAATTCTAAATAACTGTTAGTGAGGCCAACCTCAATACATTTTGAATGGATGAATGTACAATTATGTTAATCCGCAACCCGATATGTTATCCGGCAACCTTTAGCTTCCACTGTGTGTTTTATCGGAATACATTAATGTAGCAGATAAGACGTATTACTTCGTGGCACGATTGATGGATTATCTAATGAAAACGTCATTCCAAATCCATTTTATTGCATCACAAGTACCTTTTGATGCTAGATTTTTTTAGAGACAAAACAGGAAGACGCGCCGACGTATTGATAAAATGGGGCATACATTATATGAACGCGTGAGTGGGATGTATGAATTGATTACGGCAGGTGGAACAGGTGTCTAGAAATGTTAAATAATTCGTATATTTTATGTGTTTATATTCGCTAAATTAGAACTGTTCGTAACAGAACCTGTAACAGTAGCAATTATGGAACCAGCTTCCACCTGCTGTGTTCTCTCCAACAACTACGGTATAGGGCTGTTCAAACAGCCGGTAACGAATTCCTCAAAAGCCGGCAACGCATTGGCGTTACCTGAGCAAATGTTCATGGGCGGTGATAATCACAAAAGAAACAAGCCCAATGAGGTCTACCGCGTTTAAATTCGCCGCTAGGGGCGCTAGTGTAGAGCGAGGTCTCCGAAATGTCAAATAACACTGAGCTTTTATCGCGAGTCTAATTATTTAGTTAACGTTGTGATTATTTACCAATAACCGATTAATTATGGAAGATGTAAGATACGTGTCAATAAATGCCAATGCTATGTACTTTGAAAGCGGAGCTAAGAAGAAGGGGTGCAAAAATAAGCGGGCTGAAAGAACAGCTAATTCATAGGTTAGTATTTCCCTGGTTCCTGTATGTTTACTATTTACAAAAGGGGTTTTTTTCAGAAATATGCTTGTTTACCGAATTTACAGCTATACTTTAGGACCTTACTCGCAAGTGGCGCCAACTAGTGAGAAAAAAACGGTAGCCCTCACCGTAATCATTTGACAGCTTAAAACGTATTAATGAAAGTGTTTAAGGAGTCCATACACGCTTTTTGATGTGCAGACATCTATGAACTCCTTAAAAAGGTAGAATTATCCGTTTGACCATCGATGACGATTACGTTTTCCTTATACAAGGAGAGGGCAGGAGCTTGCTCGTTTGCTTATAAAGAAGCGCACTACAAAATTTTATAAGTTAAAATATTTTAATTGCATT
The DNA here is from genome assembly GCA_923060345.2 of Erebia aethiops. Classification (NCBI taxonomy): domain Eukaryota; kingdom Metazoa; phylum Arthropoda; class Insecta; order Lepidoptera; family Nymphalidae; genus Erebia; species Erebia aethiops. The sequence goes on along the minus strand of OV281091.1, from coordinate 15,541,107 downwards.
ATAAAAGTAGGTAGTTATCAGCATTATAATTTGATATATGAATATATATTATGAGTGTGTATGTGACATATATACTACATTAACAAAATATTATAATATATTAATATAATATAGACAGACAATATTTTTTAATAATATTATTATTATTGATATATCAATAGAATATAGGCGCAACATCATATTTAATATCTAGTTAACAAAAGCCAATTCGTCACTGTTTTTAATTGCTATTGCCGCTATTTAAGATTCATTGCCCATTTCTAGTATATTGTTACGGCATAATATGACTTAAAGTGCGTTTAGCATGATGTATGATTATGTAAATAAAACGTTAGAGCCACACAAGTCCTAATAATTAACATGTTGGCATTACTGCGCGCCACGCGTGACTCACGATTGGCTTCTGTTGCTCTGTGTGTTGCACACTTACTTTCGAATAATTTTTCATTGTACCCTAGGAATTCCAGAATAGAGAAGTTTACCAATTTTTTTTAAATTTATTATGAAAATCAAGACAAAATAAAACAAAAATATGAAAGAATCATTAAAATATCTCAACAAATAAAAAAGTTATGGAAGTGTCGCTTGCAAGACGGGAGACGTGACGTCATAATTCCCTATCAACCGACTTTATAATGCCAAATGAAAGAAGTAAATGGACTTAACGTGACTTCATTGAATTAAAAGCACTTAATTTGTGTGTGAAGATAATTTTGAAGTATTAAATCTCGGCTAGATATTCAAACTCACAAAATTTCTCACTCAAGTAAGATACAGCAATCGGTGTACATTAAATAATCAAACTTTTAAATCGTCATTTCTCGGTCATTTATTGATGGATTTGAAAAAAAAAACTACTGATTTATTAGTTTTAATCTATATTTTACTTCTGTTGTGTTAAATATGATATTCACAACGTCATGAAACTTCTCCATTGTGGAATCAATTTATATTGTACCTATTTATGTTATACTATTTATGTAATAAATGCGAAAATATGGTTCTTTATATGTTTTACTTTCAATCACGTTTCAACCTGGGCGTGACAAGCTACTAGGAGTTTTTTAATACCGAAACATCTTAATAATTAAATTTTATTCAATGTGATATACAATTTCTAAATCAAAAATTAAATAACTTTACCGAAATATTAGATTCTTTCTTTTATAATAAAAATAGAAATCCACGCGGGCGAAGTTGCGGTCATCATCAAGTAGGTACACAGTCTCAGGCATTAGGTAACCACACATAAAGGCGTCGTATGTCTGTTTAATTCATACCAAACAACTGAATATATCAATGTTACCTCAAGAGCATGTCTCTACTCTGTAATTACGCAAAATAAATAATCGTTATAATAGCCCCAAAGACGCCAAGTGCGGCTCTTGGACTGAAAGAAAGCTCGCAAGATGATAAACGGGCTTTACGTAAGAGCAGTTTTTGTTATCCAACTGAACGTCGCCCGAACATCTCGAAAGTCCGATAGTATCGGGAGTATGTCGTAACAGCTGTGCGCTATCGCACCATCGGAACTATATTGGATGCTCTTCAAGTTATAAGAAGAAGCGGTTTTAGAAACTTGTGTAAACTAAACGTGTTTTTTAGTTCTACTATATGGAAAGGTTGTCTATTTGAAAATGTTACGCGAGCCATTGTAGAGCGCGGATAAGCGGTCAATAGAGGCGCGTCGTATCGAGAAAAGGACTAAAAAATGTTCCGGTCCCGCTTGAACGTGTCCACTGTTCATGTTCTCTATTATTTTTAGGTTTTTTTTAAATTATTGTAAAGAATACAATAGAACTTAAAGCTAGCTAGCCTATAAATCGCGCCCGCGTGGAATGGTGGCAAGAATGGCTGACTGCATTTCCGCGTTGGACAGCCAGGCTGATCCTTTACGCAAAAAATTAGCCCTTCTGTCACCAGATAAAATATCCTCCTCTATATATTATGCCTTTGTTAAGGCTTTAGCCCTGTGACGGAGAATATAAAGCAATTCCATGCGAAGCAAATATCAACTCAACAAATGAACCCGCTATCCTGTTATTGCTTATAGGTTGTGTAGTACATAGCCATTCTCACTGACCATTGTTTGCAGTGACTTGCACCCAAAGTGCTCTCCTTTTACTAGCAATTGTGTTCACATTTGTTTTAAAGGTCTCTCTCGAATCACTCCAAATTGATCACACTTATCTTGCGTTAAGATCTCTCTCTGTTTGTCGATTGATTAGATTTATCCATGGCTTTTAACGTCTACTTTTCGAATTAAGTAGTACGATAATTATTCTTTTTTAAAACATAATTACTTACAGTGTAACTACCTAAATATATTATTTTTACGTCAATCGTATCTTCTATCACATTAGATTACTGGACAGTATTAAAAAGAAAAAGAAAAATATCAGTGATTTTTGTTGTCTACCTACTAATAGATCCGCATCCGCTTCAGCTTGGATTAAGGCTTTATATTCCAGCGGGAAATTTAAATTTCATTACAAAATGTAGGGTATAAGCATCTCCGTTCTAAATTCAAACATCCAAACTTTCGTATAAATAAGGACTTGTAAGATTTGGTCACGTAAACGTTCGATTTGATTGCTACAAAGTATAAGTGTCAGTGTTAATTTACAAGCATGCTTTAACTTTTACATAAGTTGGAGACCTATTACTTTACTAGTGGTAGTAGACACAAGGAAAACTCCCGGTCTTAAAATATTATACTCTTAATGCGAAACTGTGTATAATTATCGTTTGGTTTACACGTGTCTATTCAATACCCACGTGTTATGATCTCAAACGCTAAATCCAGATGATCTGTGTTTTATAAACAGTTTAAATTGTCGGTATCCTAGTGCCTTCAATCAAGACTACGCGCCGATGCCAAACAATAAATTTCGAGAAAAATCTTTTCCAATGATCAAAGTATCTGGGACTGGTGTGTTGTGTCTACGCTTTTGTATGATAAGTATTTTCTTATGATATTAATGATAGTAAGAGTAGGAGCCATATCATACTAATATTTTAAATGTGAAAGTGTGTTTGTTTGTTGGTTTGTTGCTTTGTTGGTTTGTCCTTCAATCACGCCGTAACGGAGCACCGGATCGACGTGATTTTTGGCATGGGTATCGTTGAAGACCTGGAGAGTGACATAGGCTATTTTCCCGCTTTTTATCCCGGAAAATTGAGGAGTACCCGCGGGAATCCAAAAACACTTATTCCTCGCGGGCATCAGCTAGTTTAAAGATAAAAGATAAATATTTTTATCGTAATACATCTATAGAAGTTATCTTACAGTAAGTGATTGACAACACTGCGAATAATTGAAGTTTTTAATTGTAGTTGCTGTAAAAAAGCCTCGATTATAATCGCAACGTATCATTTCACAAACTAGCTTATAAAGAAGCTTTCCATCAATTGGTTGGATCCACATTGTGATACATTCAAAACGTATTTTTGGAAAGGAGACATATTTACATTATAAATCCACTTGACCCTATTAATTCGAATATCTGTCTGTAAATTAATCACGGCTTATCTTCTGGACCGATATTTATAAATTCGGCGAGGAGAAAGCTTGCATCCTGCAGAAGGACAAACGATATTTCTTATTAGCTGATTCCCGCGACTTCGTTCGCGTGGGTCAATCCACGCGGACGTGGCGCGGGCATCAGCTAGTTCATCCATACATTCATCCATCCAAACTTTTGCATTTATAATATTAAATATAAGTATGGATACCAGAAAAACAAAGTGTTTTAATAAAACATGAAATGTGAGCGGACGTAGGCGCGGACATTTAGTACCTAGAATACAAAACTAACAGATGCTAAACCCAAACATGTGATCCTGTCTGAGCCTGAATACATTTGGAAGTAATTAGCATAAGAAATACCCGTAACACTAGCTTTTTGGTACCATACCGAGCTCATAATGCAAATTCATAATACGATTGCAAAGTCACGAGACTCGGAGGTAATTGACAATTTGTGATGGAATAACCGCAAGACAATTTGAAACTTATTTGTATCAGTAATTTTATGATTGTGTGCCCTTTGGGGTTTCTAGGCTATGATAATTGAGGCAATGCATTCTTTGGTAAATTGGTTTGCGAATAAGTGAATTTTGCAGTGAGTCAGTCATGGACGATTATTATTTCGTGATTGATTTATAGTGTACGATTTTTTATAACATACTGCTCTTCGAATCATCTCTTTGTGATATTAAAAATATTGATTGTATAGTTATTAAGTGTAGTAAAATTGTTAGTTTTTCTTTCTTTTTTAAGTTTATGGTTAGCTTAAGAATTAGCTAGTTGGTTTGATTTTTATTTATTCGGTTATGTAAACAAAATTTCACGGTGATATATATGTCACCGTAAGATTGTAAAATCCGTTAGATTATAATCTAACGGTTTCTATCCCGCTAGATTATAAACTGTCGAAACATTGTGAACCGTTCAATGTTCTAAGTATTAATTTATGAAATATTTATTGTTTTTATGTTTTCTTGTCTTTTTTCTTGTACAGTTCGCGCGCGAGTTGAATGCAGAGTAAATGTATGGTGACACTAACATTTACTCTGCATTCAACTCGCGCGCGAACTATATGTTAGGTTAGGGTTTGACATGAATATTCAGGTAGTTCATTCACTTAGGTTCTATCGGGTTAATATACCTAATATAATATTACAAATTACCGAAAAATAACGCGTTAAATTGTAAGCAGTATGTTACGGTTCACAATCTGTCGACAGTTTATAATCTATCGAGATAAAAAACGTTATATTATAATCTAACGGTTTTTACAATCTTACGGTGACATATACAAGACCAACGCACCAATTTATTAGAAAAATCGTCAAAACAACAATGAGTTGCTCAAGATTTACTAATAGGATTTATTTCCATATGCATTCTGTCATTCTACAAAATGTGGTTCAATCCTAATTGGGTCACGTCTAAAGTTTTGTAATCTTGTAACTGATGAATGTTTTTTGTTGTTGCAGGTACGTCGCAGTCTGCCAGACAAAAATGGATGAATGGAATTAGTGAGTCATTTTTAGGTCAAAACTTTGCTCAATCACGCTCAACTTTGACACTTTTTGTCCTCTTGTATTAAGTTGATTTTCAATGATGCTAATGAAACCCGACGTTTTTCTTGAAAATTATATTGAACGGTTACCTTTATTACATTTTACTACTTTTCTTTTCATTTTGCGGTTTACAAGTATGTTTCGAGATTCGACTTTTTTACGACAATTTCAGCGTTTTATTTCATTTTTATCGACCCAAATGAACTTAATACTTATGTAAAAGAATCCTACTCAAATCCAGTGCGTCGTTACTTAAAATAAAACCACAAGTGAGAAGTCCGGTTTCGAAACAAGCGTTAATTTTTGTGCATCACCCATAGTTTGGTAACTATTATGGCAGAATGATTCATACAAAACTGGGTGTGAAACAAAAAAATGCAACTGACCATGATGGCTCACACATTTCTGGGTGAATGTCGTCTCAACTAGAAACTTATTCCAAAATTAAGGGAGATTAATAAAGGAAGGTTAATATGTGAAATTTAACAAAAGGGTAATTTTTTCATACAAAACCAGGGTTTTTAGGTTCGATTACTTGAAGTATAATAACAGCTACAATATAACAATCGCTTGACGACCTCCCTGGCGCAGTGTTGAGCGCTGTAGTCTTAACATGGGAGGTCCCGGGTTCAATCCCCGGCAAAGTCAATTTGGGAATTTATAATTTCTGAATTTTCTCTGGTCTGGCCTGGTGGGAGGCTGCGGCTGTGGCTAGTTACCACCCTGGCGGCAAAGACGTGCCGCCAAGCGGTTTAGCGTTCCGGTACAATGCCGCGTAGAAATCGATTAGGAGTATTGGTTTAACATCACTGTCATACCTCTAACAGGTTAGTGCGCTGCCATCTTAGACTGCATCATCACTTACCATCAGGTATGTTCGCAGCCAAGGGCTCACTTGTAGTTGATAAAAAATAAATCGTAACCATATTTGATTATCTGTGGAGTACTTTTTTTTTTTTTTTTTTTTTTTAATTTATTTATTAACCATAATAAACATTCATACAAACTATTTCTTACATTATTCCGTCAAACTGCATGGCAGTTTGTTGACGGGATCATGCTCTTATTTAATTAAAAATTAAGTACCGTCTCATAATCATTCCATACAATTTAAGGATTTAAGGATGCTCACATGAAGGACCCGGAAATGTTTAAGCATCTACAGCTCCTCTACTGTTTTGCTGTTAGCTTAAAATCATTGTCGCATGAAGAGAAGTAGATATTTTTGACGTGCATCTTCATCCATTGATGTCATTGTGATTCATACAAAACTGTGATTGTTTTTGTCCATTCGTATTCGGCGATAGAGCCGTCAGCTGCATGAATCATGATTCATTACTCAAGAATTGATGGACCAATGCCGCTGGAGGCGCTAAGTCTATAACGCGATGCTAATCACTTCGAAGTGGCATGTCATCTTTATTCATTATAGTATCATTAACTGGCGCATTGGAGCATTACAATAGAAAACACTTTTATTATTGCAATTGCAAATTGATCTTTTTCTTTTCCGCTCGCATTTTTTTTCGCTCAGGGACTGATAGTCTTTTTAGTTGTAACAAGTTGTTACAATTATCAAAGTCGATTTAATAAGTACTAGATAAAGCCTTAGAAATACAGGTGTATTTTATGGCACGTCTTGTTTTGCCTCTACCACCGGTTCGGAAAGAAAATTCTAGTGATAAGAGACAGCAAGAAACTTGGATTTGATGATCCGGAAAAGAGTCCCCGGTATGCAACCAATCTTTGTAGTATGTTCTCTACCAAATTTCGTCAAATTCAGTTAAACAAATGGGGCGCCAAAAGTACAGCGAAAAATCTTTAGGAAGACAGGAAACAGCCGACTCATCTTGTTTACGTTATAATATTATGAAGAAATCATACTAATATTATAAATGCGAAAGTCAGTTTGTTTGTTGGTTTGTCCTTCAAGCACGCTGCAACGGAGCAACGGATCGACGTGATTTTTGGCATGGGTATAGTTGAAGACATGGAGAGTGACATAGGCATACTTTTTATCCCGGAAAATTGAGGAGTTCCTGCGGGAATCCAAAAAAACTTATTCCACGCGGACGAAGTCGCGGGCATCAGCTAGTCTTGTATAAAATGCTATGCTATTGTAAAAATAATATGCTTGATGTAGTAGGTTTTCCAAATAATTGCTTTTTGTGTTTAGTTTCATTAGCTATATTGTGGAATGAGTTAGGATTTATAATTTATTTGTATTTTATTTATTTAGTAGCGAGGCGCAGACGCTTACGCATTGAGGTTAAACCTCTGTGGTTTTTTCAATGTGTACTTATCTATGTGTTTATTGTTAAATTTGTATTTGGATAAATAAATTTTAAAAAAAGTGACTAAGAATTGATGAAACCTTGAATAAAGTGTGTTTAGCACTTTTTGAGACTCACGCTTTCAAATAAACAGATACCTACGGCGGGTAATATGTAGCTATTAACATAAATATGTCCACGCTAGCCATAGCACAGGTAACATTGTTAGACATAAATTACGACCTCCTTCCCAAATCTCAAAATAGAGCCCGTTTGTCTAACGAATAACGACCGCAAATTACCAACGCCGTATCTGTTGAAAACATTATGACACAATTAAATAGATTTCAAAGAACTATCTGTAAAATATAGCTGCTCACAATAGAGAGAAAAATATACGGGATTTTAGTAAAAAAGTGACGAATAATGAGGGACGAGTGGCCTAGTTGCGACAACGTATATCAGTCGATTGCTATTGTTAAGCAACGTTGACCCAAGTCGGTAACTGGATGGACCGAATTTGGCCTCCATGCCTCGGAGAGCACGTTCTGAACTTCTGATAATAATCGTAAAAAACCTAAGAGTTTTAGCCGAGTCGTATGCAGAAGGACCTGGGAACCCACCGTATTATTATCCCAAGAAAACCCCTGCCATTATGTGATTAATGGAATAGAATCACGACCCTCAGCAATGGGGAATACGACGCAGAGATAGAGTAAATAAAACATATTCACTTGCTTGGTTACAGTAAGTTAAGTACGTAATGTGTCGCTCTCATTTCATATTAATAGGTAACAGCAACCGTAGTTGCCCATGCATTTCTGAGTCTACGCTCCTAGTCTATGACGTTATTACCTGTGATCTAAATAATTGCATGTTATTGCTCGGGCGATAATCATAACCTTGAATTCCACCGCGCAATGTCTGCGGTTTGATGCGCGCCTGATGATTTATGGTAATGACAGAGTCAGTGAAAGTGTTGACGTGCAACGCAGTTGAATGGGTCTTTCAGAGCGCGTCCAGGGTGATTGATGGGGCCTTTTCACGCTAAGTTTTTTTCTACATTTCCATAGTATATTAAAAAGTGTATATACGACTGTAAGATCCGCAAGACGGTAAAGTCAAAGAGCCACAGGAGGCATCTAAAATTCTACATCAATGACAGGAGGCGCATTTTTCAGTAATGTAAGTGAGATTTCCTTTTAAATTGCGTAAATAGAGATTATTAGGCGATCAAAACACGCTGGAAGAAGATCGTAGGGGCTGCTGTGCAAGGAGTTACCTCGACCAATCTGCCATTGTACGAGTGAGAATAAGAAAAGTTAATTTAAAAAAACTAACTTATGCTTACGCGAACGTCATCAGCATTCTAGCGGCACTTGCGGATATCGTCTCTTAGTATGCGGTCACCTTATCGTATCGTTCTTTAAACCGAATGAATAGACCTTGTCGTGTTTGCGTTAATGATGTTTAGTCCCGAGGTACATAAAAAGCAAATGAACTCCGGTTCAAGAGGAAAATGTCTTCTTTAGAAATGATATGACTTTGAAGGCTGCTTGGTGGCTTGGTGGTTGATGATTATTATTAGTTTGTTATGTATATTTACCTGTTGCTCCTATGCTGACGACCACATCTGTTAGCACTGTTTACGTTATCCTTGGTTATTTTCTTCTCTTGATTATTTATCATAAGTTTTTTTTTTTTTATCCACTACAAGCTAGCCCTTGACTGCGATCACACCTGATGGTAAGTGATGATGCAGTCTAAGATGGTAGCGGGCTAACCTGTTAGGGGCATGGCAGTTATATTAAACCCACACCCCTTCGGTTTCTACACGGCATCGTACCGGAACGCTAAATCGCTTGGCGGCATGTCTTTGCCGGTAGGGTGGTAACTAGCCACGGCCGAAGCCTCCCACCAGGCACAAGGCAAGTGGTACAAGTTGTACGTAATTAAGTCCAGCTTTCATCCAGATTTAATAAGACCATGTCTTTAAACAGCTTCTTATCCTGGGCAGCTAACATCCATTTTCTTCTAGCCACTTGGTGTCGTCAGACCAATTTTTCTAAAGTTCTTAAGGTCAGTCTGCTTTTTTGTTCTGTTCAGTTCCTGTATGAAGAGATGTAGCGAGCGCTTATTTCCATTAAATTTTTTAAGGCGGCTTTATTAGTTATTATAAATTACTATAGTAGGTTCGGAGTATACATAATAATTATGTACTTACATCATTTCATATTTACTTACCATATTTATTACTTGTTATTGTAGATACAGCTGTATACAGCAGCAGTCTCACGCTACAATCCAAAGAGACATTGCTTTAAACGTTGCCAATTTTTCAAAATAATATTGCTCAATATACCTAGAGCTTGCTCAAAGATTGGGTATAAAATCTCCTTTTCTTCGTGATAGAACTATAAACTGGGGCGACAATTTTTTAAATCAATAAATGAAGTAATCATTTCTTATTCAACTAGGATATGGAATGCCACTTCGGGCTTCTGTTTTCCCTTCCACTTTAAATTTATTATAACGTGGGTAAGTATCTTGAAATAAAGAGTGAATTTTCAATGCAAGCTCGCTCGTCTCAGGCTGCGTCATCATTGCAGCCAAGCGCGAGCCTATAAAAAATATGAGAAAGATTTTCCTCTTTTAAGAAAAATCTTTTACTCAACTTTTTTGTCGCTTTTTTTTTGCAACGGTTTTCCCATTTTTTTTAAGGTACTTACTTACCTATTTCTAAACGCTACGATACACTGTAAACGAGTTTTATTACCATCCAAAAAGCTCTAGCTGATCTGCGGGGACGATAAAATTATAGTAATTAACAATTCAACGCATATTGTACAACCGGTGTTGTGGAGTGTCATCGCTCGGCATGACGGCGAGCTGCATCATGACGATGCAGTTTTGCTTTTATGATGTGTTTTTATTGGCAAAATACTTTTACTCATGTTGGTTTTAATACAGGAGTTCTGATGCGTTTTTTTTTCAGGTATATAGTAATAACGTCACATAACGTTCTGATAATTAAACTTTAACAAGACATAGATTAGGTAACAACTCAAAGTTGGCCAAACTCAAATATTTGTCTAGTAAATATAGAACATTTTGGAATATTTACAAAGCTGATCCACAAAATCAAACAAGGAAGCACTAAATTGATTATTATGATTATGATTAATTAAATAAATGGAAGTTCCTGCAAACGATCTACTAGCTGATGCCCGCGACTTCATCCGCTTGGATTGCTAGTTTTGTTGGTTCCCGCGGGAACTCTTTAATTTTCCGGGATTAAAAGTAGCCTATGTGTTATTCCAGATTATCTCTTTGCAAAATGTTATACAGATTCGTTAAGCCGTGATTGAGTCACAAACATTAATCTATCCAAACATATTCATATTCAGTTGATGACTATGACTGTAGATTATTATCGAGTTTCTTTGACCAGTCTGGATCAATGTAAGAATTAGGAATCTTTATTTGGTCAAACTATAAACAGAACATGGAAACCCATAAGCAGAATCTGATCACAAAGTACTATGAACATACTTACTAAACAAGTTTTCTTCAAGTTTTGAAATTTCTAATCGGAACAAAAGCTTTGCACCACCTAATTATAGACTCGGCTGGTAATAGTGCACTTTTATGCTTACAAAACTGACTTCCTTCAACATTTCCGTTCTAGTGATGTAATGTAACGCTATTTCGAACAATCTTGTTATCTAAGAATTGTTATAACTGAATGGTTATTTGTTAAATACCGTTAGCCATTGTTTAAGTAATAGGATCTCCTTTTTTTGCTAGTGTTATCTGTTGTAACCTACCGAACCGAAATTAAAACATTGTAAGACGCTCCATTGTTTAAGTATAAGCCAATAACGCCAAAGTTTTATAATAAATTTTGTTCTTTGTTGTCACTAACTATTACGTACTTAATTAAAATAATTAAGAAGAAATGTTTTCTTCCTCGTGATTTTCTGTACAAGTACTTTCCGATGAGATGAAACTATCTCTAGTTCTCTATGTTATCCTAGTACTTATTCGTGCTATATAAAACTTTTATATTATGATAGATATTTCTCACGAAATAAAAGGTTTATGACAGAATACAACATCGCATAGAAGTTTGTCCAAAAAGTTCGGTCTTATCTGAGCCTTGACAAGTGATTAGCAGGAATGAGTGACGCTGGAAGTGAAGGTGGAATACCTAAGCAGAAGGAAGGAATTAGTATCTAAGCAGACGCACTAATTATCATACTAATATAATAAATACGAAAGTGTGTTTTTTTTGTTGATTTGTCATCCAATCACGCCGCAACGGAGCAACGGATGGACGTGTTTTTTGGAACAGTTAAGGAAGTGGAAAGTGACATAGGCTATAGGAATTTCAAAAACCTTATTAACCTTAACGCTGGCAATTAATTACTTGCAGAAAGTACGTAGTATACCAGTTAGATTAAACGGAGGTAATTTATTGGAAGTTTATTTAAATTTACGGTTAGTTTAACGGATATGTGTGAGGTTAAACTTTTTGTTCCACCTATTCATGACTGCTTCTAAAAAAAAATATAAAATTAAAACACGTGTTAGCAATAATAAATAATTTTCGCCGCATTTTTCGTTCGGCTCTGTTTGTCAACGCATTATTATTCCGAAAAATGTGTTAAACATTACTTGCAAGTACATAATTACCATTTACCAGTTTGTACGGACATTCGGGCCGTAAAACTGGGTGCAGAACGATTGCGTACCTATAAAGATGTTTTCGGATATATAGGGTTGCCAGTTGCCACAAAAATCCGTTAAAATGTCGCTGTTTTTCGAGACTAGCCAAAAGGTGGCTAGTCTCGAAAAACCTCTCCGAACTATCATAAAGTATAAAGCACGGAACTTTAGCAATGTAACACCTAACAGGTTAGCCCGCTACCATCTTAGATTGTATCATCACTTACCATCAGGTGAGATCGCAGTCAAGGGCTAACTTTTAGTGGATTAAAAAAAATGTAAAAACTTAAATATCCCACAGTTACTAATAACTTTATCTAAATAATCTGAGATGTAAATTGTAGATAATATTATTGTATTTATGTATTCGTTACGGACATTTAGGACTCAATCTCATATTGTATATTTTTCAACACAAAGTACAAGTAATCATCGACCATTACTAATCCATTGGTAGTGCTCCATGTATCAGTGATCCAAGTTTTTTTTTTAAATTAATTTGACTAATCGTATCTACTATCTAGGTAGATTACTTGGATTGCACCTGCAAGAACATATAGAAATCTGTTGGCGTGTAAGTTCCAACCCTACATAGAGGTGTTAAAAGTACTTGTTTTAATGAATTTTATAGCATTTCGCATAATTTACGTCTTGTACCGTCATTATGTCATTACCTTCGATTTTACTTATCAGTCCATTACCGATACGTGATCGGTTAGCTGATTTTATTCACTCGATTCAGTAATCGATTATTTATTAAGTAAAAACTCTTGTGCAATTCCGACATTGTAATTCCAAGGTTTTAAATTTTTGTCGTGCGACTCACGGATTTTTAATTAATGAGAATTTTTTAAAATAAATATAACATTAATATAACAATCTATCTTATTCCTCTTTCTGTTTCTGGTAGCGGCAAACTAAAATAATACCTAAATAACCCATACTTAATATTATAAATGCGAAGGTGTGTCTGTCTGTCTGTCTGCTACGCTTTTACGGCCCAACTACTCACCCGATTTTGATGAAATTTGGTACAGACATAGGTTACATCCCGCTTTTTATCCCCGGAAAGTTGAAGATCTCCCGCGGGCATCAAAAAAACATAAATTCAAGCGGACGAAAGAAGAAGGCCGAAGACGGCATCATCTAATATTGAATATATTGAATAAGTTAATAATTTCATGGACAATATGTATATGTCACCGTAAGATTGTAAAATAAATAAGTATTGTAATCTAACGGTTTCTATCCCGCGAGATTATAAACTGTCGAAAGATTGTGAACCGTTCTATGTTCTGAGTATTAATTTATGAAAAATTTATTGTATTTACGTTTTCTTGTCTCTTTCTTGTACACTTCGCGCGCGAGTTGAATGCAGAGTAAATGTATGGTGACACTTACATTTACTCTGCATTCAACTCGCGCGCGAACTATAGGTTAGGTTAGGGTTTGACATGAATATTCAGGTAGTGCCCGGCCGCAGGGCACTTAGGTTCTATTGGGTTATAATATACCTAGGTAATAGATTACAGTTTACCGAAAAATAATGCGTTAAATTGTAAGCAGTATATTACGGTTCACAATCTGTCGACAGTTTACAATCTATCGAGATAAAAAACGTTATATTACAATCTAACGGTTTTTACAATCTTACGGTGTCATAATATACATATAATAGGGTAAAGTAGTAACAACTACCAATACTCTAAGTATATTAAAATTTAATAGGTCTGTTTAGTATCGAATTTAGGTAATCGTGCGATCTATTTATTTTGTTTGACCCAAAAGTCAGACCATTGCCTCCAATTTGACTAACTTACTGAAAAACCCTTACCACGAAATAGAATTCTGAAACGGATTAGCTATGAGCCTTTCATCGGCTCAACCACAAGAGCTATTGCAGAAAACAAAAATAACATCGATGATCATCGATGATGATCTAAGCAATGCGTTTAGCATATGATTCTAATGCGCTAAACAATATTGCCATTCACAATATTGAATACATTCAAGCACGTGGTGTGACGTCATCATATCGCACCATCATGGGCACGTGACACCACACTTCTGCACAAAATGTGGATTTGGTGTATCCAGACGAAAGATTCGGAGTTATTTGAGCTTGAGCAACCAAATAAGTGGTGAAGGAAAGTGTTGTGAGGAAACCTGCATGCCTGAAAGTTCTCTATAGTGTTCTCAAAGGTTTGTGAATTCTCAAACTTGCCCAGCTAGGTTAACTATGGCCTAAACCCTCCTCATTCTAAGAGGTGACCCGTAGCACAGCTGGTCGGGGGCTGTCGCGACGAGGCGCGACATGGCGTAGGTTTTCAACAAAGGTCTGTAATTACTGACTTGTCTTACAATCCGGGTTACGGATGTGTTTTTATAGAAGAGCGCTTGACTGTGAACTAGCAGGCAAATGATGATTCAGCAGTAGATAGGATTTGCCTAGAAGAAGCCACTTCACTCTTGATTTGATGTACCCATCTTTAAAACAAGCGAACATAGGCGTGTTCTAGGTAACATGTCATCATCACTTTCGATCGGATAGACATATATAGTGGTATTGTAATATCATATCATATCATACTTACTAATATTATAAATGCCAAAGTGTGTTTGTTTGTTGGTTTATTGGTTTGTTGGTTTGTCCCTCAATCACACCGCAACGGAGCAACGGATCGGCGTGATTTTTGATATGGGTATAGTTGAGGACCTGGAGAGTGACATAGGCTACTTTTTGTCCCGGAAAATTAAGGAGTTCCCGCGGGAATCAAAATAACTTAAACCACGCGGACGAAGTCGCGGGCATCAGCTAGTTACAAAATATATCAGAAATAACTTAGAAACGACGCTATGTTTAGCACATTACCAGGACACGCAATCGTCTAGCTCAACACGTGCGGAACCCGGGAGTCGAGTGACGTAACTGTTGAATCAGCGGCGAATACACGCTGATCGAATGTGTTTTAATGACCATCAATCAATACTGACATCAATAATTATGAGTTATATTAAACGTTCTATGTTAAAGACATTGAGATAAGCGAGTACCCTGATAACTTTATTTTAGGGTCAGGTGTTGATTATTATTAGTGATGTGTCGGATCGTTAAAAATGCATATCCGCGGATACGGATACGGATATTTGGTGTCAAGATCCGCGGATACGGATACGGATTTTGATTCAATCGGTGTCGGTGCGCGTGACCTTGAAACTCACTACGATAAATTTTTGCAATATAAAGGTGCCAAATATTTGATTTTAAGAAATAAAAATAATCTGAATGGAATTTAATAGCTTTTCATTGCTACCTAATCACCTATATATAGAATTACATCATTGTATTGGAAATTAATAAGGTAAAAGATTCGTAAAAAGATCCGTCCAAAAAGTAACGGATACGGACACGGATACGGATACGGATACGGATATCCGGAACATCACTGATTATTATTGACAACGTGTACTGTCTACCAATACTTTAGCGCCAAAAAAGGAAGATAGATAATAAAAAACTTCATTGCGTTGTTCACCAGCGCCTCAGTTTTTCGATTTTGAAATAACAAAATTAAGTCTGTTTACCTTTCATCCACTCTTTAGAAAGTAAATAACTATACTGAATCAGAGAAGAAAATATTGTAATAGAATTATTTTTCCTCACGTAAAGAAAGCCATTATTCAAATCGTGTATGTTCAGCCGTTAGAATTGCTCAGAAAATTCAAGAGTCACAACCAAAATATTATTTTAAGTCATAGTTATGTCCCAGATATAAATTTGCCAATAACATCTCTGAGGCAAAAAAAAGCAATTGATAAAAAAGAATTCTGAATCATTTTACTCTTGGTAAATTTTACAATATGCTGAGTGTATTTTTATGATTTAAGATACTGTTACATAGAATCTTAAATCATCATAAAACGTTACCTTCACCCCATATTTATTGAACTCCTAAAAAAGTGCCTGAAAGTACCTACATAAAAATGTTCTTTCAGTCATTACTTTAAATTTAGAATTTTTATGCCTGAAATTTTATAATATTTTGATATGGAGTTCATACATAAAGTTGTCTGTCTTAGTGTGTGTTCAATAAGGATAACGAATCTACAAAAAAAAAACATTCACCAGAATTAGTGAAGGCCTAAAGTTTGTACTGAGTACATTTATTCATACCTAATCATACTACAAGCGGCCATGTTAAGTATTGGGCTTTTCTGACTAGAAATTCTCAGTACTAGCCCAGAGTTAGGAAGTTGGTGGTGTTTCACCCCCGTGCCTCGGAGAGCACGTTAAGTCGTCGGTCCCGGTTATTATCACCCGCCAACCCGCATTGGAGCAGCGTGGTGGGTCTAAGCTCTATTTCTCGTTCTCCTATGAGGGTGGAGGCCTGTGCCCAGCAGTGGGACGTTAATGGGCTGTAGTGGTGGTGGTGGTGGATACCTCAAGCGTAGTATGTAGTCTATCAAATGGGTCAAATCAAAATCCTTGTAGTAATATGAAGATTGCCCAATTTTGTAAACACCTTCTCTAATCATATATAATATCCTTGTAATTTTGCCATCATCGCCGTCTACATCGCTTATCAAATTGTATTAAGGTGATTGTCTTTTGTTTTTAAACCGTTAGAATCTACAGCTTTACCACGACGATGCCACAATTCTTTCTCGCGAGTCCTGACAAAGCCTCGAAAACCTCTGATAACGCTGTCGCAAAATTTTGCTTAGGGTCATGTAGTGTGTTACGTTGGTACTGTCTGATGCTACAACGTTTCCAGCAACAATACTAATTAATAAAGTCACAGAATCAAATGAACTCGTATATATATGAGCCAAAACAACTTATATATGTCACCGTAAGATTGCAAAAACCGTTAGATTGTAATCTAACTAGCGAAATTATAAACTGTCGACAGATTGTAAACCGTTCAATATTCTGAGTGTCAATTTTTGAAATATTCATTGTATGTACGTTTTCTTGTCTCTTTCTTGTAGGTTAGATTAGGGTTCGACATAAATAATCAGTTAGGTTTTATCGGGTTAATATACCTAACAGATTACAATCTACCGAAAAATAATATGTTAAATTGTAATCTGTCGACAGGTTACAATTTCGCTAGTTAGATTACAATCTAACATATACAAACACAACTTTACCAAGTGTCATGTATCCAATAACGCTAGGCTCTCGAGTATTCTCATCATACATCATAAATTAAAATAATGTCGCGTCACGTTGATGAGTAATTGTCAAGTAGCTGGCGACGATGTGATAAAAACAAAGTGGTCTTTACAGTTCCTATGATCTACTGCCGAGACAAAATAAAAACGACCATTCGAGACGACATGACGGTATAATATTTGCGCAATTCCTTGCATTCTGCACACTTAGGTAGAGCCAATTTCAGTTCTAATAATGACTTCTATAGAGACGTATTTAGTTCGCCATCGGGTTTGTATTGAATATGTTTTATGAGAAAAAGGTCTCGGTATGATACAAGTCCTCTAAATAAACCGCGGTTGCTCGGGCAACAAGTAGTAAGACATTTGAATGTTGAAATGGCCATTTTATTTGTTTTTTAATGCCTTTGCGATTTATTATGGGCTATTCATGTATTTTAAATGCAAACTACGGCGTCTCGTCTTTTATACACACAGGTAGGTTAGTAGGTAAAACAAGAGTTTTAAATGAACCCAAATATGTCGTATCTACCTACAGGCTAGACAAGCTTATCGTATTAGTCAAGTTTTACATAAATTGTTGCAAAAATGATTATGATAGACTAGAATCTCGACATTGCCCGCGTGGATTGAGTTTTTGAAGTTTACCTCCTTTAGAATCGATGAATATAAATTATATGATTAACATAAATAAATGTATCAAGCATGCTTTCAGTAATATAAAAAATTGCGTTCGTTTACCCTCATTTACTAATCTATATATTTTATAATCGTTCGTAAAGAGTAAACTCCAGTCGTGTGTCGGAGCTGACACACACATTTTTTTTTTATTCCAGCAGGAAGTCCTTAATTTTTCCGGTAAAAAGTAGCCTATGTCCTTACCCGTGATGTAACCTACCTCCATACCAAATTTCATCGAAATCGGTTGAAAAGATAACCCGTTAAAGCTGAAAATTGAGGAGTTCCCGCGGGAATCCAAAAAAACTTATTCCACGCGGATGAAGTCGCGGGCATCAGCTAGTTTATAATATTAGTATGGATTTTGTTAGAAAACGTACGTACGTACGTTATAATAGAAAACGTTGAAATTAACAAAAAATATAGTTACGTTGCCACAGTCGGATGCTTTTGCATTATAGATTTGCAAGTTGCAACTCATGCTTCCTGACAATCTGCCCAGACGAGAAAAGCTATTTGAGGACTTTCTAGGAATGCTTCCACTTCCTAACATATAAAAGTCATTGACATTTGCGAAGCTAAGATAGAAATCTTCATGACATCATTAAAGTTTAGAGATATGGAACACGGGCTTAGAATAATAAGCAGGCCATCTTATCTACTCGTAACTAATATATTATAAATGCGAAAGTTTGGATGGATGTATGGGTGTATGGATGTTTGTTACTCAATCACGCCCCAACGGCTGAACGGATCAGGCTGAAATTTGGCACAGAGATAGATTATAGTCTGGAATAGCACATTTTATCCCGGAAAATTAAAAAAAATCCCGCGGGAACCAAAAAACCTCAAACCACGCAGACGAAGTCGCGGGCATCCGCTTGTAGTTTCATGTTTTAAACTAAGATGATGAAAAAAGGAATAGTTATTAAGTTTTTAAAAGTTATTAACAATAATGATAACCCTTTTATTTTAATGCTGGTAAAAGATAGTAGGGATGATGATAAAACAATCAAATTAGAAACTCTTTATGAAATTTAAAAACGCGCTTCAAGTATGGAGTTTGTATGAAGTACATAGTTGGGACGTCATCAAATTTCAACGCATTTTTTTACTCATCAAACTTAAAACTAACCGAGAATATGAATTTAGGGGGCTATTTTCAGCTTGCCGTAAACAAAGAAAATAAAAGTACATTTTAAAACAAAGGTTCATTCAATTCGATATTCAGCTTTCTCTATAATTTTGTTATCATTTATTCAAAAGCCATGGCAGCCCACTGTGAAATTACAGTCTTGTTTCAGAACTTCCTATTTGAGGCAACCAAACTGTACCTATGACGTGAAATTTGTTTATATCGGACTTCCGCTCTTAGATGTTCAATCATAGTTTCCCGTGTCCACTTCAAAGTCAATCGCTCCAATAAATTCCGCTTTTTATAAAGCAGGTACATATTTTGTTTATGCTAAGAACTTTTTAATTATCCTCACTTTATTATTCAGAGTATTGAATATTTGAATAATAATATTATAATAAATTCCTCCCGACCGACCGACCGACCCGGGACCTCGTCGGCTGCAGTCGAACATGCTAACCGCTATACCAACGAGGCAGTTGAATAATAATAAAACTTTTTTTTAAAAAATATAACTGAAGTTCTAGTCTTGTTTCACGGGACCTCGTTATTAAAAGGATATGGATTGTTGCAATTAGTTTATTCATACGTATCGTAGCAACTGCTATCAACCAATGTCGCGGTAAACTGCCCCGTTATTAACTCCACCCTGTATTTATTTTGATGTTAAAAAGCCTCACAATTACAAGTCATCAGAGAAAAATAATAACAGCCTGACAGCTGCCATGCACTCTGTCCCATTACAAGTTATTTATGACAAATAATATAACCGCTTTGGGAAACAAAGAGTTCTGTATTATACTTAATTATAGTTCATTTGTCAACAGGCGTTTATATGCGTATTATCGGGTTGTCTGCAGTGGGAAAGCTAAGGTTCTGACAATTAATTTTATTGTTCATTATTTTAGGTCACCTTAACTGTTCATATTTATTTTGAAAGGTTACCTGGACCTACTGTATAACATTTTTATGTGCCGCTCTCTTCTCAGGAGAAAACAAAAATAATTGTAATGTAAATAATATTTGTAGTGAGAATACTAAATGCAAGAAAAATATTGTGAGCAAGAAAATTGTATTGATTGAATTAATTTTATAATTCGAGATACGGATCTGTAAGTGTTATCCTCATCGTGTACAGAAGCGAATAATAATCCGTGTAACAATTACAAAAACGAAGTAATCTTTACCATTCGTGTGCATAAAGTGATATAGTGTAATTTACGCTTGAAGTTTTTATTGACAACGACATCGACTAATAGGTAAGTACCTCCTCGACGCCAACCGATCGAGGAATTAATAAAACGAAGGTAAAACCAAATACGTTAAACTATACCATAAAAACTGAGAAGAGCTGAATAGCACTTACTGGCAAATCAAGGCCAATTCAGTTCGTGCCAGTGCTTGATGATATTCCAAATAACTGTCGTATTTAAAAGTACTTTATTCCTTCAAAATTAACTCCTACATTATTAAAATCGTTTTGTTTATTTATTTTGTAAGGGTAACATGATACTTGGCATACAGCATTATCCTTACAAATTTGTACAAACCTCGCTGCTTTAACTCAAATAAATCATATATATAACCCAAAATACCTAACTGAGATTAACTTTGTAAAAGTTGAAGCGATCCAAGAAACCTTGTTATCCCTTAAATGAAGTAATCACAACACGTAAACTGTGTTAATCATCGTAACGAATTAGGACTTTCCAAAGCACTGAAAATACAAACTGAACTTTACGAGTTTAAGATTACATATTTGAAAGGGAAAGATTCCTTAAATCTGGTGTTAACATTTTTGATGTAGTTATTAATTTCAAGACAGTTAGGTTTAGATTTTTTGAGTTTGTTTTAGGGAATTATAATTGGTATAGGTACCTACGAAGTATGTCACAATTCACAAAGTAAATAAAATAGCAATTTACTGCGTTCAGACGATGACTAATTTCATGAAGGCCAAAGACGTTCCAACTTCCAATATTATTTATTACCATATAAAATAACTCCTTTACAACTTTCCCCGGATAGCCAACCTTATTAAGTGAGCTATAAGGCTTATTATATTTCTTTGTTTTCAATTGACATATCATTTAGGCCTTTTTCTACGGCAATGACTCAGAACAGAATTACTGTGCATCTAAAAATAGATCGCGTGTAGTGTAGCCAATGTATTTATTGTGCCGAGGAAAGAATCGCAGTTATATGTAAACCGATACTGCAGTTGCAATAAAACAGATTCGAGCAAATCCGAAGCATTGTCAACGTCTACCTATTCACTTTGTTTACTTGATGTGCATTAGTAACTGTAGAATGTAACCAATACTTAAAATAACCATTATGGAAAGAATATACTTTATTTCAGTGCTTACATACACACTACCCTTCACTTCATAGTATTTTCCCTGCCTGGACCTGGTTTACTTTCCAATTTTGTTTTACTATCTATCTATCTTTTAGCTCTTTTAGCTCTTTTATCAGACTAAATCCCAACCAGCTAAGAATTTAATGACCAAGTGACAGTTTCACGTACAATAACTGTCACCTAATTGGCTTAAGTATTGCCTAAAAGTTAGGCATTGTTGGTGCAAACGAGCATACATCCATTGCGGTATTTTCAACCTTTGATACATGCTGTAATAAATAAACACATTGTTCTGTGACTAAACTATGTTCAGGGATACATTTATATTAAGTATTTAAGTTATCAATGAATTTCGTAACCAGAGAATTGCGTGTAAATATGGTAGGTATAGTATAACAGCTTCTAATGTCGATATTATTATTAGGTAGGTATCTCGTTTTCAGGGCATCCCGCTCTCATTCAGTTCCTTCTGTTACGGCATCTGTTTGGTTTATCGTCTCGGTGGTTGTTTACGATCGTCTCGGGTTTATTTTAGCCAGGCTATAGGATTGCTGTTGCATGTCCGTCCGCGGCTTCAGAGTTTACTATGGAGTAAGGTGAACTATTTATTGGATTTGCTATAAGGAAATCTGATATTATTTTACCCACTTTTTGACTGCTTCCTTAGACGCAATTTTAACGATGTCTTTTTAATTTGTAAATAGATATATTTATATAATTTTTCCAGTATAGGTAAGCAAAGCAGAATTCGTACCTACTCTCGAATAAGACCGTAATAGAAATACAGATAAATATAATCGATAAAAAAAATATATGACCAGCTTATCACGCTGAAACTGGTGGGGTGTGCATTGCATCCCCTTACAGAACACTTATACACCCTATCAAAGGGCAGGGAGTTACACAAGATCGTTGTTATATGAGTTAAGGACTTTCTACGAACAAAAAATACTACACTGTACAAGTATGTCCTTGAAAATTACGCGAAGCGGCAGCAAAAGCTTTTGTAAATTGAAGGGGGTTAAAAAATGACTAGATTTATAGGTATGTATTTTATACCCCTGCATATAAAATCTGAGGTAGGTATTGAAGGGAGAGAGGGTTATGTGGGTCCTTAAAGGCTATTGGAAATACTAAGAAGATAATCAAGCTCGGTGCTCAATTAAAATAAAACCCGACTCCCCGATTTATTGTACCCGTACCATATACCTTTCAAATCGTACCTACCTAGTGAACATGTGTGCAATATTTTTCTGTCGATATTCAAAGGGTGTTAATATTTTTCCGCTAATAGGCACCCAACTGTGAATGGTCCCCCTTTCTTTACTCGTTACCTGCTGGGTATGTGAATGAGGACACATGTGTACGTCCGTGTGACAATGTGTCCGTGTCCAAGTGTTAACGTCGACAGCCGCATCACTGTCGTCTGTCACATATCATTTTATCACGCAACAATATTAACTACTAGCTGATGCCCGTGACTTCGTCCGCGAAGAATAAGATTTTTTGGATTCCCGGGGAACTCCTCAATTTTCCGGGATAAAAAGTAGCCTATATCACACTCCAGGTCCTCAACTATATCCATGCCAAAAATCACGTCGATCCGTTGCTCCGTTGCAGCGTGATTGAAGGATAAACCGACAAACAAACTGACTTTCGCATTTATAATATTAGTATGATTATGCCTTTGCCGAAAAAAATATTGGTAGGTAAGTCATTTGATTTTTCTGAATTAGCGACAGTTTTCACGTAAACGTAACATTTTAGCCCATAAAATTTTATATGAAGAGATGTTCCAAATTATTTACCATAGACGGCGCAAGCAAATCATCTTCGACTGCATCATCACTTACCACCAGGTGTGATCGCAGTTGTTCTTTCGTTCATTCTTTTAATCCTCTACAAGTTAACACGGCTGCTGTTATGACGTCAAATTCAATGACGTAGACATTTGCCAGCTACACAAATTCATATACAAATTCTCAAAAAACTGTCCCATTTACATAGATGAAGTAGTTATAATACCGCATATTTAAAAGAACTATATTTTAAAAGAACTGGCATCGTAATTTGCAGCCGACAAGTACAAGGATTACGCAGTAAACGTTTCGCTATTCACAAATGCCTCGGATTCAAAGAGTCACATTGCTCTCAGTATAAAGAATGCTCGTATTTGTTAACAGCTGTCTTTGTTGCGGTTCGCGTATCGCCATACAAATGGAGCAGAAGAATGTAGCATCTCGTCCTTTTTATTCTACACCGCCGCATGCAATGCTTTGTGTGATTTTCTATGGGAGGCTGGGTGATTGTTTGTACGGTTCTGTTGCCAAATGGATTTAATAGAGTTGTATTTTAGACTTACTTGCGCTCATATACGCGCAGCGGACACCTATCCTTAATCTATGCTGTTCGGTTTCAACATTGCATCGTATCGTATCGCTAAATAGCTTTACGGCACGGCACGTCTTTCGGCCAATAGGATGGTAACTATCCACGGTCGAAGCCTCCAACCAGGCCAGACCATAGAAAATTCAGAAATTATGAATTACAAAATTAACCCTGTCGGGGACCGAACCCGGGAAGACAACAGCGTCAAGGTTTTCGTAGTAATATCCGTTTTAAGCAATTAAATATCACTTGCTACAACGGTGAAGGATAACATGCGTGTCTGGGATTTCTCCATACTGTTTCTCAAGGATGTGTGAAGTCTGCCTATCCGCATTTGATCAGCGTAGTGAAATCAGTAGTCGTTTTCCATCTTTTGCTGAAAAAAAGTACTTGAAGCAGAAACCAAAACCCTTTTACGCCCAATTTAGTTAAAGCTTTTATTTTTAACTGGATGATGCCCGCGACTTCGTCCGCGTGGATTAAGTTTTTTGATTCCCCGCGGGAACTCCTTGATGAAACCGTAGCAGACAGACAGACAAATACACTTTTGCATTTATAATATAAGTATGGAAGTATGGATTGATAACATTTAACGGTTTTGTTAAAAAGTGAGCGATTTAAAAAAATACCACGAAAGGTCTCGATCAATATTCAGCGCTCGTGATAGAGCTATTTGCCCCTTTTCATATGGAAACCAGAGAGCATTAACACATTTCTATAATACCCAGTCACGATACAATAGGTTTCATGCCAACACTTGACCCGACAGGGCTAAAACTTAGCCCGACAGTTTAACGGAAACTGCAACGTAGTATAGAAATACTATAGTTTGGTGACGCCTTGGTTTGTACCATAGACTTAGAATGTACAAGACCAACAGTGACAGATTACGGTGTTACAAAAAATGAAATGTAAATGTGTGCGTGAAATAGTGTTGTCTTGACTCTAGCATAGTATTATCGATAGTCTTACTGGTGAAATCATAGGACTCTAATGAGTTAGTTTAACGAGGTAAAATATAACTATCTTTTAATTTAAAAAAATCAAATACATAAATAGCAACAAAGCTACAGCTAGGTACAAATTATTTATTGATGAGATGACCATGTTTTCTCTAAAAAGTTTTTCAGCGTTACAACACAATGGAACATCATTAGCTGGATATATATATATACTTATTGTGTATTTTCGAATAGTCTCTCTTAATAATTAACGAATTATTACATAGAGCTGTTGGGTCCGATAATAAACTATGTACCTACACAGTCTTCACACTTAACTCTTTTAATAATCCTTTTAATAGGTACATACAAATAATTAAGAAAAAAAGAATGTCCATTCATACATTAGTTTTCTCATTAATTCATTTAATTATTTATTATTCAGACT
Organism: Erebia aethiops; assembly: GCA_923060345.2. Taxonomy (NCBI): domain Eukaryota; kingdom Metazoa; phylum Arthropoda; class Insecta; order Lepidoptera; family Nymphalidae; genus Erebia; species Erebia aethiops. The sequence goes on along the minus strand of OV281091.1, from coordinate 15,515,888 downwards.
AATATCTATTTTTTTACGCATAGCCCATGATGCTACACCACTGGGGACGGGGTCCATACAATTTTGCCCACTGTTCTTTGTAGAGTTTTTTTGGGGATCTCATTACTTTCGTGCTAACTCAATATTCGATGTTTCCTTTGTAAGAAGCATTTCGATTCAAAATGCTTACTACAAACAGTAGAATTCTTCTTTGGAAACCAGGAGCCCCTATCTATAATCCGTAACCATTTGTTACGTAGCAAAGAATTGGTTGGAAACCTAGAACATAACATTGTAAATATTATGAGATACTTATAGATATTTTAGCCCCATAAAAGTTTTTTTTTTGATATTTCGAAAGAAAGCTTTTAAAATAGAGATATTTTTTAAAAATTCTGCCTGAAAATATACACTATAATTTTTTTGAGAAATAGAGCAGCTTTTGAGATTTTTCATAAAAATTGTTAGTTTACCGCCGCTATTTTTTTAAGGGTGCAAGTAGTTTTAATTTGATTAATTACAATAATACTCTGATATAATGTAAAAGTGACAAGTTAATAAAAATAAATAATAACCATATATGGCGCTCAAGTCATAGCATGACCTCCCCGATAAGCACTTAAATACATAATGTACTGAATTACCAGTATGTACAGTATACCCTGTATATATATTTCATGTACATATGAAATCTAAGACACGCCAAATAAAACTAAAATTAAGGAAAATATTTATTTAGTTCTTTTCTTTTACAGGAAAGTAGTGTTTAATATTGTACTCTACACACCTAAGCTTATGAGCTATCACGTCAAACCTACCGGCAGACACGATTATCGACTATCGATACTTATGACGTCATCACTTTGTCAATCCCTATCGTAACCAAACATTTTTAAGTTTTACACAAAATATCCAAAAATTCTTTATTTAGCAATGTAATTTGATGAAAAGTCTTAAGGGAAACCTATTATCTAAGCTTTCAATAGTTATTTTGCCTCATTTTCAAACAACAAGTGACGAAATAATGATTATGAATAATTCAGAAAAATATTCAGTAATTACCTGTGAAACGTGTATTTATGCGGGTTATTACGTCTTGTAACGTCACATTCATTCACAGAACAAGACACCATGGTGGCAGAACAAAGATTTTAAGTTTTAATCGTAAGATTATTAATTAAATACACAAAATTCACCTTGACTTGGAAAAGGCCGGTACGCTATGGCCTCTTACTCGCGTAAACAATGACATACTGGCCTTTTGTGTCGCTATCTCTTTTTCGCTCGCGGCAGTGTTTATTATCTAAATACCTCTCGCTCTCACGCTTTGTCAGTCTATTGAGCGTAGCGAAAAAATTCTAAGTCTATGGTTTGTACCACTTCTATCCGCCGCGCCGCGCCGCCTTAATATAATTAAAAAATACGTAGGTACGTTACGACAGTGGAATAATAAGTGAGTGAATCTAGGCATCTTCTAGGCACACGTGCTCCACCTAAGGCTGCATCACCACTTGCCAGCAAGTTTGATTGCAGCCAAGCGGTAGTCTATAAAAAAAATGGTCAGCGCATTATTTTTGGTGAGCCTTGGGTATCGATCTGCTTCTGCACTAGTGCATTCTTCGAAAATCTCTGACAGAATGTGGTAACTGCGGTATATTGAATAGTATTGAAGTAATATTATATCCTGAACTCAGAGAGTTAGACCAGTAACTGTAAATAGTTGATTTATCTCTAAATAAAATAAGAGTTAGGCATGCGTTATGTGTCGTGCCACGCAGCGTCCGTAGTCTACTGAATCCCGAAATACTCTGCCCAAGGGTTCGTAACCTTACTGTAAGATGATTAAACTGTGTAGTGCACCCAGCATCGATTGATTGCCGATTGTATGGAGATTCAGTGGGCAAATGCAAGTGTAAATTGTATTTCTTGTATTTGTAATAATATCCTTCTAACCGGTTTCGGCTTTAGCGTCTAGGCTTTACATAAAGTGTAATGCGACATTTATTGCACCCCTTTTTGGCAATGACCGTGCATAACGTGCACATTATAAGTCGCTCTACCATTTACGAGTACATAATATTGTAGTCAATAGTAGGTGCTCTTTTATTTTTCTGCTTTGATAGGGGGTAAAAATGTGGAACGGTGTTGGTCATGCGACACCATTCTTCTTAAGACAAAAGGTCTTAAGTAGTACATTCGTAATTAAATTTTAATGCCTTCATTAAGTTTATATTTAAAAGTGATGTGTAAACGTGACTGAAATCTCGCGACACCATTTTTCTTTAGACAAAAGGTCTTAAGTATAAATATATATATACATTCGTAATTAAACTTTAATTAACTAAATTTCTAAATTCTTTTAACTAAAGTACGGGTGGCAACCCTATATATGACTCATACTTTACTAAGCAAAAAAGTCCAAGAATATAAACAAGGTACTAAGGTACATCGTTGACTTTAAGGATACGGATGGTGGTTTTTGTTTCGTTAGACATTAAAATTAATAGAGGAAGCATGATCTAAAAGTGTTTGTTACTTTTGTATTTTTTCTTAACATAATTAAGAGTCAATGTCAATCGTGTTCTTTTTTGTGTAACTCATTTACCTAATTGATTTGGCACGATTTATAATTCAGCATTATAATTATTATACCATAATATGTCCTATTTGCAACCTGTGTTATACACAAACTGTTCAGCAAATTAGAAGGACATTTCATTTAGGATCGTTATCGACTTAAGCTTGAATCTTGACCTATCAAAATACACGTGATATTATGATAGGTCAAGATTCAAGACCACCGGTTCTGAAAACATATTCTACAGTCTACTGACAATCGTTTGTTTATTTTGATACCTAACTTTACTTTTAAAATAAACACAATATAAAACTACATTTACATTTACAATTTTTTTTATTCCACTACAAGCATTGATGTAGAATTTTGGTTACTCATTCTATTTCAATAGTTCTTAAGTGCGATCTTATCTGATGGTAAGTGATGATGCAGTCTAAGAGTAAGATGGTAGCGGGCTAACCTGCTAGGGGCATGGCAGTTATAATAATTAACCCATACTCCTTATCTGTTTCTACAGGACATCGTACCGGAACGCTAAATTGCTTGGCGGCACGTCTTTGCCGGTAGGGTGGTAACTAGCCACGGCTGCAGCCTCCCGCCAGGTCAGACCAGGGAAAATTCAAATTGAAAAAATACAAATTTCCAAATTGACCCTGCCGGGAATCGAACCCGGGACCTCCCACGTTAAGGCAATAGTGCTCAACACTACGTCAGAGAGGTCGTCAACCTAAGATACGTCATGTTTTATACAAACCCCGATATTTCATAATAGCCAACGTCAAACGTTATCTAGGTTGAAAATTGCCGACCTACGACATTCGTGCGGTCGTTAACCCCAATCCACTCGTCAATGCCGCACCCCAGAGAGGCTTTCCAGAGATAAAACTTGCACAAAGCGTCTGAAGCACCCTTTGATGCTGCACCGTCTATTTTTTAAGTGGAAAGATGTATTTTTCATCGCTGCATTTTTAATCCATCGTTGCGCGACGTCTCGAGTAGCAAAACGTGGTATTTTTTTTTATTTTTAGTTTTCACTTCGCAAACGCGGCGCGAGTTTTGTATGCAGCAGGTGATGAATGGGTTCTGTAAAGTTCTGCAATGAATTGCATGGTCTCGTTAAAATTTTCCGATGTTTTCATAATAAAATTATACTCCGTCCATAACGTTATTCTAAAAAAACAAACACAGTATAAACTTTTTTAATGTGTGATCCTTATCAGCAAGATTAACTGTCAAAATAAAGCCTTAGGTATATGCTGGAAATAGTTGTTTATAAATATATATGTCGTTACTTTTATGTATATGGTAATACCATTAAATCTATAGTTAAAGAGTAAAAATTATTAAAACTTATATAAAAGTAAATTTAACTCTAGAATGGTGTCAATAAGCGTATTATTGAATTGATATTGAGAGGTCTGGTGTCGAGAAAACATAATTATTATCGGATAGTGTATATAATAATTTGAATTGCGTTTGCAGCGCAAATAAAAAGCGACGAAGCTATAACTGAACAGCAATAAAGCGTGCTTGTCACTGACTGTGACTTATGTACACAGCTTCCGTTCTATTTACACACATACTAAACCGACGCCTAATGAATTCACTCGGTATACACCTCGAGATCTAAGATATGCGTATCCATGCCCTAAGCGAGACTGCCAATGCCAAATACATACATTTGCAGAAAGTAAACCTAATCTTCTTACAAATAAGGGTTATGTAGACTGCATGTAAATGGTGCGAAAGACTAGTAATTATGCATCAGTGATAAGGGAAAATAAATCTTAAAGCTCTGCAATAGCGTTTTAGCGGTAATCGTTTTAAGTTCCGAACGAGACAGTAGCGCCGGTCGAATTGTTTATTATAAGTAGAGCCATTGATTGAAAATGAAGTATGAGATTTTTAGATAGATGGGGAATGACTGTCGGATCAGGGACGACTAATTGACATTTTGGTTCACTAACTGATGGTTTGAGTTGGGTCGGAGTTATGTTATAGTTTCTTCAATTTAACTTAATTTTTATTTGTTTGACTTTATAACATACTCGAGTGCATGCATATTTTATTGTAAATAATTTTTAAAAATAGTTTGTTCATAAATATATTAAGAGCCTAAGATTTGGCTTATTTATTATACCGGTCTTTAAAATTGTAGGTATAGGTAAGTACACATTTTCTGTCAAAATGTGATATTTTTACAGCTGGCCATTTTTATTTTGTACCAAAACTTAAACACTAAAATATAATCATTGAAAAGAGAAGCAAAAGGGAATCTTATCTCTTGAAAAGATTTCTACCAGAAGCCCTAGAATGTGTTGTTAATATCCTTGCTCTATTCTAAATGTCTCTGTTTTAAATTTAATTTCTGTTTAGGTACATATAATTAAATAAAGTAATATCTTAATATTGGCACCAAGCCCAATAATTAAAGACATTCTAAATTCAACGAACTATATTTCCAAGTTCTTATCCATTCTTTGACAGGTTTAATTAACAAGATACTTGGTAATAAAGTACCGAATTAAATCGACTGGCTTTTATCAAGCCAAGAGCCCATTTACCGATAAATCTAAATAGTTTAATACTTATTTAGCTGAAATTATTGTAAATTATAATAAATGTCCTTGAAATGTACGGAGAATTAGGTAAAAATATCTATTATACCTTTTCTATAGATAATCTGACCATCCATTTGCCAACTAAGAGATAGCCGGTATTCTTTTTTTAAGTCTACTAAATTCCTATTTGATAATATTCCCTTTAAAATCATAAAGCAAAAAGCTAATATTACGTAACATACGGCGGTATTTTGCGATTTGGTTTGTCATATTTTGATCAAACCTTTTGTTTTAATAAGTTTATACCTAAGATAGCAGATCTAAGTATTGCATTTGCAGTTGCATTTGCACTTCCGACCAGTGTTATGATGTAGGTAACGAGGGATTTGCGGTTAATACACCTGTCATCAGAGTACCCACCACCAATTCCAATTCGTTCATCCGGTCGATCGCTTCAGCCCCCCGATTATGTAAGGATTGCCGGTCAAATCGTCTAAGTTCGGCTTCAAAGTAAAATAAACCATAACAGCATTGAATTAGAGCTCAAATTCCTGTATGCATTCTCATACGTTTAGGGTATCGTACATACCTAAACGTGTGAGAATGGATATACGAAATTGAGCTCTAATTCAATGCTCTTATGGTTTATTTTACTTTGAAGCCGAACTTAGACGATTTCATCGACAATTCTTACATAATCGCACCTCTGGTTACCACAGACAAACAAAGCGGTCGAAATCTACTACCGCCTGGTTTGCTTCGGGTTAAAAAACGATATTTTTACAGTCACAAAGGTGAAAAAGTTACAAGATCGATCCTTTATCAGAAAACCGTATAAAATGTATGCAAGGGGCATTGGATAAAACGTAAGGGCGTTTAATACACGGCACGTCCCGGCTTCCGGTGCGCCGGCGCCGGCCCGCGGCGCTCGCGGTCTTCCCACGGCGCACACGTCTTAGTATAAGATTTTACATCCCACTTGTTGATAGTATGTATGTGTATGTTTCTATAATAAACTCCCAAAAGACAAAATGGCGATGTATCTCTAGAAGTTCAAAGTTTTTGTAAAAATCGAATATTCAAAGTTTTTGTCAAATTAAAATGTCCGGGAAGTTTAGGTCTACTTCACTCTTAGAGTCGGTTCGAAGTTCGAATCCTAGCAACGTTGGTGAGAAGTAAAATCTCATACTAACTAAAGTCTAAACAGATAGATACATGTATTTTTTTAAACTGTTTGTTTTTGTTTTGCTCATAAAGAGCTTTGATTTATCCTCGACGACCTCTGTGACTTGTTTCGTAAGCAAGATCCATAAATATTGATCTATTCTATCGATTTATCGGATTCGAAGCACAACGGATGTAGCTTAAAAGGTATTTAAGTTAAAATGTAAAAACCAATCACAATAAATTAACGAATTTGTTGAATTTTTGCTCAGCCTGTTTTCACATAATAATAAATAATCAATTATTTTATAGGTACAGTTTTCTAGAAGTTTTATGTTAAGGCGACATTAAAAGTTAAACTTCATACAATTATTACTCTTTTAAGGGAAGTAGGTATAAATTCGTATTGATTTCTCGCTACAGATACATAATTTATAGACTTAAAAAGTAACTCACAAATAAAAATTGTACAATATTAATTGGAGGTACGTCGGAAATCGTTAGCACTTATTAGTTTTGATGTCTGACGTGAAGGTTACATTAGTATTTTTTAAAGTCTTTATTTCATATCTTATTCTTATGATATTTTACATACACTTTAATTCTTTATGGATTTTATTTCGTAAACTTTTAGCTTATAAAGACATGGATCTTGTGTTATGTATTAAATAATTATTGCAAGTTTCTAGTTGTGTACTTTGGCAAGCTTTAATTTGTGCGTGTGGCAAAATTCGGAACTCACTTTTCTTTGAATAAATGAATGAATGAATATTCTTTTATTGTACACCACAAAGGAAAATAAACAATAGTAAACTTAGCTTATAACAAAGTAAGTATACAATTTGGCGGCAATTTTCTTTGTGTTGATCCTATTTTTTTAAACAATGGCGCCTCCTCCTCACGCACAAATAAGTTTTTTAAGCTGTAACACTACGGAATGGACGGCCTTAAACAGTTAAACCTGTTTTCAATTGATCGAATTAGTTATATCGGAAATCGCTATCACTTATCACCGTTGGTCTCTTGACTTTAATCGCCGCAGAAAGCGTAATTCAATTATCGCCCGATCTATCTATTCAATACTTTCCTCGTATCCTTCTGATCGAGAAAGTAAAATAATCGGGTCGCGAGAAAGTGTCGCTCCATATAACATGGCTCTTTGGTTTATCCGTGGGTGCTGTGCCGCTAAGTGGAATCGTGCTTTACATCAGAAGTACGTACCTACCTACTTAATTTAAATTTGCAAAAAAACGGTTCGAATGCCTGTATTAATATGGTAGGGTATATATGCTACGTTGTTACCTTGGTGCTAAATATTGCTTAAACTTGAATTTTATTTCCCCAACGACTGATTTATAATTATTTTAAACTAGATGATGCCCGCGACTTCGTCCGCGTGTTTTAAGTTTTTTCAATTCCAGTGGGAACTCCTTAATTTTCCGGGATAAAAAGTTGCCTATGTCCTTCCCCGGGATACAAACTATCCTTATACTAAATTTCATCAAAATCGGTTGAACAGATGGGCCGTGAAAGCGTAGCAGACAGACAGACAGACAGACAGGCACACTTTCGCATTTATAATATTAGTATGAATTTGTTGTGCTGCGTCTGTAGGTACATTAAAAAAATATAGAATGGATAATAGAGGTAATGCGTGCGTGTGTGCGTGTACATATTTAGTGGCACTGCTCACATCTTTAAGATTGATATTTCCTAGACTAGTTTTCAGTCATAAGCTTAAGAATTACACAACCAGAAAGTTGTGTAGTGTAGTGTAGCGTAGAGTATCGCTAATATTTCAAGATGTAGTGCAGAACTGCAAACCGTAATTACAGTTGACGACCTCCGTGGCGCAGTGTGTAGCGCTGTTGCCTTAACGTGCGGAGGTCCCGGGTTGGATCCCCGGCAGGGTCAATTTGGGAATTTATAATTTCTGAATTTTCCCTGGTCTGGCCTGGTGGGAGGCTTTGGCCGTGGCTAGTTACCACCCTACCGGCAAAGACGTGCCGCCAAGCGATTTAGCGTTCCGGTACGATGCCGTGTAGAAACCGAAGGGGTATGGGTTTAATATAACTGCCATGCCCCTAACAGGTTAACCCGCTACCATCTTAGACTGCATCATCACTTACCATCAGGTGAGATCGCAGTCAAGGGCTAGCTTGTAGTGGATAAAAAAAAACAGAATACTTACTATTCCGCAGTCGTGTTTTTTTTTTGTAGATATTGGGGCTGATTCTGTAGGTGCGCAATCTCTAAACTAAACTAAAATGACAGCATTAAAAATATTGCTAACCCATTCATAGTACTTCCTGTGGAAAGGGACATAACTAGATGTAAAGCTGTTATTTTAGTTAAGTTTAGAGATTGTGTTATACAGAATAGGCCATATTGATAATTTAACCCTGTTTTGGTCTTCTTCTGTACGACCATCTCTTATTACCTACTTCTAGCATTTAACTTCAGCTATTACCTATTGTGCAATTTTCTGTTTATTTTGTACAACTAGATTACAATGTCCGCTGACGTTTCTACATTATATTAAATTTTATTAACAATGTTTTTCTTTATTACAGGTAAGCGACCAGAAAATTCATATGAATGGTGGGAACATCCTTGGTATGACATTATTTCATTACTTATTGTCTAAGAATTCCGCTCCCAGAGATTTGATTGTCTTCAGACATTCATTTAAAAATTAAGGGCAAATGTAATCATTTCGTAATTTGTTATTCACCTACATCCACCATTTAATTAAAAACAGAAATAAGGTAAATTGTTCCTAAATCTGCCAAAAAAAGATCTGTTGTAAGAATTTCTCAAAGGAGTTTTTGATTATGAAGATAATAAATTCTAAGCTATGGATAGTGTTCAAAATTTCTCAGCCACTTGACTGTTAGTTTATAAAGGCTGCAAGAATTGTTACTATTATTTTTACAATGACATCCGCCTAAAATGTTATTGTTGATGGAACTTATTGCCAAATCGATATGACCAAAGGCTTGATATACATAGTTACATTTGCTTCAAGGGTCTAACAGTACGGCGTGCTGTTTTATATTTGTGAGCTCTTACTAACGTCATTTTTAGCATTAAAGTAGTTTTTTTTATTCCACTACAGCTACAGTTAGCCCTTGACTGCGATCTCACCTGATTTTAAGTGATGATTAAGTTAATTGCTAAAGAAAAATACAAACGTACCTGACTGAATATAGCTGTATTCGTGTCCAACGACACAATCGCAAAACGGGGCAAAAGCGCCACTGCGTCTGCGCATATCCCTGTATTTAACATTGAGTGTTTAAATATATGGGTAGGTATGGGTTTCCTATAAAAATATATGTTACACCCACACCACGTGGTGGGGGCAATGAACTCTATTATAAGATATTAAAAACGCGTATTTTTTAGTTTCTGAAATGTCCAGACACGTCCAGAATTAAAATACAATATTGTTTTGATGCTCTTGTTTCTTAGAAACATCGAGTGTGACTGATTTCCAATAAGTTTCCTTAACAGAAGAAATGGTTTAATACCAGAAAATTATAGATTTCCCACGAGATTTTTAGTAAATCTAAATCCACTCGAAGCTGCGAACATCGTCTTGTAATAAATAATAGAGGAGGTAATGGATTTAGATAAGATGTTATTCCCATATGCAATATTTCAAACTTTCCCCACACAAAATATCGTAGGTATAACAGTTCGTGGTTTACCCATAAGATAATGTATGCTTGCGTATTTCAAACATATTTTATCACAGAGAAAACTGTTTGAGATAGTATTTGTTGAAACTTGAAAGTAACTGCCTCAATAGCTCAACGGTTGAAAGGTGGCTTGAAATTCGAGAGGTCGGAAGTTCAAATTCCATGTTATAAGTATGTAAGTATATGTCGTTGCTTCTCCTAGCACACATTTACCTTCTTTTATACCGGTGTAATATGAACTGAATAAGTTGTAAGTTTGTATCGGGCATCAGCTGTTTACCATACCCCTCGCTCCCCGCGCACGCTCCGCTCGGCTCTGTAGTACAATGTACCTACGCTGACGACCGCCATTTTGGGTCAATTTACATACAGTCGATTGTAATACTAATAACTGTTATGGTTTTTGTCTTCAATTCAAATCAGCTTTATAACAAACAAATACCTAACTGAATTACGCTTAACACTAAAAAGTGATCTTATGCAATTCGGCTCTTCATTTTAGAGATGAGACCTACATTCGACTAGATAGGAACGCCATTTTAAAAACAATTACAGTGAAAACATCACAATACGTGTTGAAAGCGTGAGAATCGTAATTACACAAATGATTCCAAAATCATCAGTTTTCTATTTCACGCAATGATATTACAAGTGGTACTTGCCCACTGTGTGGTCGAAATTGCCTCATACTTTTCTATTCAATTGTCCTCTCCCACAAAATTACGAATACAACAATTACTATCAGATATTTGAAATTTAAATCCTATACCGATCGTGTTAGAGATGTTTTTGCTTCGTTACTCTCGTAATGAATCCTAAATGAAGTAATTATGCCGCATTTGCTGTATTTTACGGAGAGCTGATTCTATTATGAAACTGTCTGCGAATTTGCTTGATTTCAATCTTTGTAATTTTTAATTGGTTTTATTTATGTTGATTTTTTAATAACTTTTTCATACAAAAATTGCTGTGTTGTTGATAGCGATGTTTGTGTCACTTACAAAACCGTTCGTAAATACGAGTACCTATAGTTCCTAGAGTAGTTTCTAGTTTCCTATATTTTAATTATAAAGTCTCTGGTTAATCTCTCGATTGAATTTTAGTGATTTCGTGAATTTCGTTTTACGAGAATGTCTGGGAATTTACTCAATTGAAATATTGCCTAAATTATCAGTAAGTCTGATACCGTTGTTAAACTTTTATAATTGCTGACTTTTATACCGGCCTCTGCTTAATAGAAAATTCTGCGTTCGAATTTTTTTTTTTATATTCCACAGATCAGTATGTTACTATCGATTTCCGAACCATTGGTAAAGTCAATACGAGACGTATGACAAAACACCTTGCAAAAGACATGTTTCTCCTTCATGAAATAAAAAAATGTTGTACCTATTTTTGCTTGAAATATTTGAAGTGTGTTAGGTGTTAACTGCAAAAGCCTATTCAATGATTAATACAGGAAGCACCTGTCTATGACCGTTACAAGTTACAACCATTTATGAGGGGGAACTCAAAAGTTACGCAGGTGAAACTGAATAGCGCTATTTCATTATACACATATATTTTGATTTCAATAGCATAGCATCAGAAATGTTATGTTTTTTTAAATAAATAACAAAATAACAGGTTTATGTAACGGTTTAAGTAACAGTTATAAAGTTTATCCAATTGATAACGAAGTTATCCTTATATACTATAAAACTTATCTTCTGAAATCTAGTCTAATCAAACAAAGAAGTGTTCAGAGTTATTGTTATTACATTTGATGTATATGTTGCCAGCATCCATAGAGAAAATTTTATTTTTGATACATAACTTTTCTATCAACTAAAAAGTGTTTTCCTTACTATTAGCTCTAGAAGTTATTAGCAAAATATCAGCCTGAGGCTTGTGTACAAGGAATGTTGCATATTTACTCGACATTTCACGAGCATTTAGCGTCTGAAGCACAGTATTTCACACCTCGAGGGAGCGAAAGACCAGCCTTCGAAGTTTATAGCGGCAATTTGTTATGGTGCTACGATGAAAGATGGATATTGTAAAGCGTTTTAAAATATGTTAAATCGTTAGGTTTCTGAGGTCGTCAGAGTGAGAGTGAGTGAGAGTGAGTGAGTGAGAGAGAGAGAGAGAGGTGGGTGAGGTGAGGTCTGAGGTGTATCGAATACGTAATCAAGGCGAGGGATTAACTTGTTAAGAAATATTTATACGTACCTAAGTATTTAGAATACATATAATATTGATTTAAATTATGAAAAGTTCCCTCAAAATAACTTCTCATACCGACACGCGTCTAAATGCCATGTCTCATGGTTTCAACTAATATCACAGAATAGTGCAGTGACACATTCTACATTAGTACAGGTACTAATAAGACTGCTGGATATATACATATTTGTGTCTTGAAGAGTTTCAACTCTCCACGATCCAGTGCCACTTGTGTTCTGCGTCGGTTAGGTTCAAATCGGTTGCTTGCGAGCAGTGGCGTGCAGTTCATAGAGGCATAAAAGCACTGCTTACCCAAATGGATATATTATGTCAATGCTCATTTTTCATCAAAACAGCTAGTTTAAGGTAAGTTTAAGATAAGTTGCGATTCATTTGATGACGTCGTCCAACTTGGAGGAGGTTCTACCAACACTGCACTTTCCAGTGCAATTCGCCATTCTGACGCCTGGGTCCATAGTGCCAACGCTTAAAGTAATACCTAAGCAATATTAATCTTAATGACAGTTTGATATCACGTACCTTGATGTTCCTTAAACACGAAAGTCAATAATAATGAAACAATAGGTATGGCTCTAGGCGTTGGCAGTATGACCCCTGAAAGTCATTTTTTTAGTCATTTAGTCATTTATTCATTAAATATAGGTACACTGTAGGTACACTTATTTTCGTCTAAAAATTACATAAGTACTTAAAAAGCATGATGGTGATAATGGGTAACGGTATCTTAAAACTAAAGCTACGAGGGTTCCAAACGCGCCCTGGTCTGAGAAGAGCCCACAACAAACTCAGCCGGGTTTTTTTTTTTTTTTAATTATCACCATCTCACAAATATTCTTACTAAGGAACTATCAGAGACATTAGAGCAAATTATTGCCAGGCTTCCTTGTCGTTTAAGTAGTCCTTTACATGGTAATAAGACTTTTCAATGAGTTTACGTTTTACATTAACTTTGAACTTATTCAGAGACATCTTCAACATATCTTCTGGGAGCTTATTATAGAAGCGGACACTGTTTCCAACAAATGAATTGCTAGTTTTACTAAGCCTAGAAACAGGCATTACAAGTTTATTTTTATGTCTAGTATTGACATTATGACAATCACTTTTCTTCTTGAATTTATCAATGTGCTTATGCACGTGTACTAAATTTTCAAATATATATTGGTTGTGCACTGTCATAATATTGATTTCTTTAAATTTATCTCTTAGTGACTGCCTTGGTCCCATATTATATATGGCTCGAACAGCCCTCTTCTGCAACACAAAAACAGAATTATTAACAGCAGCATTACCCCATAATAATATACCATATGACATAATGCTGTGAAAGTAACTAAAATAAACTAATCTCGCCGTTTCTATATCTGTTAACTGGCGAATCTTTTTAACCGCGTATGCAGCAGAACTAAGCCTGTTCGATAAGTCATTAAAAGGTGTATGTCGATTTGTTTTGAAGAGATGTGCAGTATCACGTCCTCAATGATCCCTATGATAATGAGTGTAAGATACAGACAATCAACCTGATATGACCGATACATCACAATTCCTGTTTTTTCGCGAACGCTTGCAAACAAAGTCCTATCACCAAATCTAATACACGTGTATTATTATCATCGATAAAACCGTCTCAACAAAAGCAAATGAAGGTGTCACGACACCAATAAAATTTATTAGATTTTTTTCATCGAATCCATTAGCATTCTCCATCGATGAGATAAATGCGTATTGCTATGAATCATGAGAAGAGGTGTCAATGAACTTAGCACAATGGTTGTACGATCGAAGAGGTTTCATTCAGTTTTTTTATCGCTCTTAGTTTGTACTACAGATTTGTATTTCGATTTGTGTGTATGTGTTATGTAAATGTTGGTAATTTGTTTCTTTTTTTATTACTTGTTGGTAAATAAGCATTCTTATTCCATTGTACACCTAGATACTTATTGTCTAATACTGCCTGCTTGATTGATTAAATTTTTTTATTCCCGCAGGAATTCCTTAATTTTCCGGATAAAAGTAACCTTGTGCCTGTCTTAGCCTTGACAGTAATGTCCTTCCCCGGGCTGGAACTTATCTTTGTACCAAATTTCGTCCCTATCGGTTGAACAGATGGACCGTGAAAGTGTAGCAGATATACACACTTTCGCATTCATGAAATTAGTTTGCATTACCATTCGATGGGCTAGGTAATTTCCACATTTCCGTTAATGTGTCATATTAATTGTCATATTCTTGTCATATTACAGCACAAAACTATGATTTTCTTGATACTTTATAGCTACTGCTGTCTTTTCGCCGTCATAAAGCTTACAACTTGTTAAGATCCGAAAAGTAGTTATTAGATAAAGTACGAGTAAATATTTATGATATAAATTATTAACCTATAAGCAATTTTGAAAGCCAGCCGTCAATTTAACTGTCACACTCATAGTTATCTGGTGGTAGTTACCGAGTTATCCAGGGGCCGATCAAATAAACTTATAATTTACCTCAATGTCCGCTTTTATCTGTGACTTTTATCGCCCAACTTGGCCTATTCGGTTGAACCTTTAATTTAAGGCCAATTAGATATTGCCAAATACGTTGGGCCACCTTACAAGTCTGACTAGGGGTCTTGACTTCTAAGATTCAGCTTTAACATAGGACCTACCAGTGGCGTGCACAGTATTCGGAGCAAGGGTAGGCATTGGTTAGTTATTTTCGGTCAGAGCATGATGAAAATTAAGCATTGAGTTATTTTACCCTAGGTAAGCAATGCTTTAAGCCTCTATGTCACCACGCCACTGGGACCTACCTAGCAGAAATCTTTGGCTCTATGCTGAAACTTACGTCTGCATGAAACCACAGGTTTCTGGAGTACAACACACTAATACTATAGAGGCGAAAGTTTGTATGTGTGTGTTTATTACTCTTTCACGCGAAAACTATTGGATGGATTGGGCTGGGAATGGAGATAGATTATACCCTGGATTAACACATAGGCTACGTTCTATCCTGGGAAATTAAAGAGTTCCCGCAGGAACCAGAAAACCTCAATCCACGCGGACGAAGGCGCGGGCATACCCTGATCGCTTTTTACGCGACATCATAAATTACCAGTTTTAATTTGTAAATTCCTAAATTGTATATTACCAGGAATCAAACAAGCTTCCCCCCACAGCGCGAGATGAGGTCTCCTTAACATAACTAGTGGTTCGCCCCGAACTGAGACCTCGCGGCGCCATCTATTGACACCATTGTGAAGTTCTGTTAAAAATACTGAAGCTCGTTAAAAATTAAATAATTTCGTTTCCTTATAATATTTATCTAATTTTAGTATTTGTTGTTCAAGTACAGAATATAATTCAAATAATTGATCAAGTTTCAGGCTCAGCCTTTCAGAAAATTTAGAGTTCTGAGGTCAACTTTGGACGTTAGAAAATCTCCACTTTGAAAGCCCCCCATTTCGTCATTTTAGGGGAAAAATTTAAATCAAAAAAATTTTAGACTCTATTCTTAATTATCTTTAAAATGATATACCGCAACCCTATGTAACGCTATAAAAAATATTTTACTTCGCATTCGCTTCTATGAGAGCCCCCCTGAAATAAAGATTTTTATAACTTGTTTAGCCATATTCATAGTCATAGTCATTTATTTATTAAATATAGGTACACTGTAGGTACACTTATTTTCGTCTAAAAATTACTTACTTAAAAAGCATTATGGTGATAATGGGTAACGGTATCTTAAAACTAAAGCTACGAGGGTTCCAAACGCGCCCTGGTCTGAGAAGAGCCCACAACAAACTCAGCCGGACGGACGGACAAGTTCAAATTCACTCAAGTAGACTCAGAGACCTTCGCTTCGCTCGGTCAAAAATCAAATATTAACTTCGTTTCTAACAGAACGTTGCGTGCGCGAAAACAACGATCGTTCTTAGTAATAATTTAGCAAGATTCGATACGTTTATGGCGAATTTACGAGAAACATTTATTTGCAATGTACTGGCGTGTACGCGAGTAAATGTGTAAACAAATCGGAATCGAGGATTTATGATCGATTAAAATTTACGGCCACTATCGATGTTTTAGAGCCGTTGTAATCTACGAGTCCTGCAGCGACGACGTATTGGTTTTGTATAAATAATAAAAGACGCGAAACGGCTTCTTTGTTTAGGTATTAACTGGTTCGTTGGTCTGGTGGTTAGGAATTTAGGATTTACAACTGAAGGGCGCGATGGATCCTGGGTTTGATTCCCGGATCGGGCGATCATAGTTGGATTTTTCTATCAATAATAAAAAGCGTAAGTATAATTATATTCTTACACTGGTTCGACGTTCATGCAAATTGCAGACCACAGCTGGCTCCACACTTACACGTGATGGTAAGTGATGATACAATCTTTGTTAGGTACGGTATATATTTTTGCCAGTACTTTCGTATAAGCCCCCAAGTTGCATAACTATTTGTGCTTAAATAACTTAGAGAGCACGTAAAGTCGTTGGTCCTGCGTATGATCTCTCTCCGGTCATTTCGGATTTCCGATCCATCGAGAGTATGACAGAAGAGAGTGCACCTTGCAAAAATCAATGAAACACTAATCAATTTTCAATAGTTTTTTTCAAATAAATAAATTTCGAAAAGTTTAGAAACAAAAATTAAGTAGGGACTTTAAGAATCGGTGGTAGAGTCAAAACAACCTTATCACAAGTGACAAAAGTAGGTAGGCGTGCTTTATGAAATAAACTGAGTTTGTGTTTTATGCTTAGACTAAACTAATATGCATCCGTTTTTTCAATAACTATTTATATCTCCGTGAGTTATAATGTTTGGAACTGACTACGCCTACTATAGCACCAAGTCGCGTTGATTTGGGCCGACCAATAACATAAATCCGTGATCTGTGCATAAATCTTTTTAATCGACTAATTAAGACTATTGACTTAGTATTAGGATTTAGGATTGATTATTATAATTTATTTTAGCTATGTAAATTAGTTTTGTAACACCTTCGTCGCTTTCTACCTATTAATTAATTGAGAGAGAGCTTGGACCGGTAGCTGGTACAAGAACGCTATTGTCATTTGACTGATCGATTCAGCAGCCTGATTCTGTAACTCAGTGGCTATCAAAGAGTGAAAGCCACTGACATATATTCTTTATCCATTGAAGGTTTGCTATGAAAACTTAATTTTTATTTCATAGCAAACCTTCAATGGATAAAGAATATATGTCAGTGGCTTTCACTCTTTGATAGCCACTGAGTTACAGAATCAGGCTGCAGGTTCTATGGTAGTAGTCTACCATAATATGCCCGCTGCCATATGCCATATGCCTGATGTACTCGTGGAATAAGTATATTTTAATGCCCACGGAAACTGCTTATTTTCTCGAATAAAAAGTAGCCTATGTCACTCTCCAGGTCTTCAGCTATACCCTAGCTAAAAAAATCACGTTGACCCGTTGCTCTGTTGCGTCGTGATTGACGGTCAAACCAATAAACAATCACACTTTTGCATTTATAATATTAAGTTTGATGTCCGGTTTCATTTTATGACAGAAATGCTTAAAGATTTTTTCAATTATTGTACCATAAGTAGTTAAATCTTGACTGATATTTCACCTGGATAGAAAGTGATGACGCGCGCTAAGATGGTATAACCTTGAGTATGACGGTTTGTATTCAATCCATACAAATATCCTTTTCAACGTCATACTGGAACGCAAAATTAACGACCTCCAAGCGATCAGAACAGAGACAATAAAATACAACTACCCAACCCATGCTGGGTATCGAACCCTAGACCTCCCACTTCGACTACGCTAGGGAGACCACTGTGCTTACCACTACGCTAGGAAGATAGACTCATTACGTCGTTAATAAAGAAAGGAAAACTTCTTAATTTTTTTTTAAATGCTGTTATAAGCGAGTAGGTACTTCTACTTACTTACCTTATTCACCATATTATTATTCAGGAAATGATTTGAAATACAAAGACACAGCAATGACCAATCGATCCCCATTATTCTTTTCGCGGTAAGCAATTACCGCTTTAAACCGCTTAAAGCCCATTTTAGAACTTTTTGTCATAAATGGAAAACTTTAACGGCTATTAACAATCGGAAACGGCCCGTGTAGGGTAAAGCTCTGTTAAGGCCGGGACACATCAGCTCAGCGGCGCCGAATCACCGCAATAGGATCATGCGGTTTGGCGCGGTGCGGCGTGCTGTCGCAAGTCCCTGTACAACAATTTGAAAGCAAGTTTGTAGGAAATTACGAAGTAACAAGTACAAATTACTGCAAAACTATTTTTATTCAAGTTTGACAAGTGGTTTTGAATAGTTGAGTGAATCTACCACTGGTTCGGAATAACGAACAAAATACATCAATAGCACTGGAATCCTATCGGCCTCTATTTCGAGGCTTGCTATTTTTTGTCACATCCTACGGTCGTGCCTCGGTCTACAGCACGCGATTTGCCGCGTTACAGTGACAAGTGACGCGTCGTCCTATCCACTTTCCTGCGACAGTGGGAAACGTTCCGCACTCGAGACATACTGACCAGCGCAAAAAGGTTATGTGAAGTCAAGTGCCTCGTAAAAACGCGGGCGGTCTGCAGCACGCCACTTGCCGCGCTAGTGGGTTAGGGCACTTATTGTGTCCCAGCCCTAAAGTGACGAGTGACGCGTCGTCCGACCCACTTTCCTGCGACAGTGGAAAACGTTCCGCGCTCGAGACACACTGACCAGCGCAAAAAGGTTATGTGAAGTCAAGTGGAAACACGTATCACATGCTAGAATTTGTAACGCATAGTAGCTGCCTTTTGTGGCGCGTTCCGATCGCTTTGTAATGTCTTATTTCTTGCTAACAGAAACCTTCCGTTTGTGTGGCGTGAGAGAATATTTTAAAGTAATTAAACTCTCGGACTTTCCTATACTTTACCTTTTTTTATTCGATTGTAAGTAAGCGCATTTCTGCAATTCAATATTGTTATCTTATAGTGAAGATGATGTTAGATATTACTAACCTTTCCGTACTATTAAGTGATGCCACAGGTATATGCGTATATGTTTTGTCTGCCATTCATCCCTATACTTTAATTTTGTTTTGTGTTCTTTGACTGAACAGAACTGAACTTCGACCGAAGTTTTTTGATTTTTGATATATATGTATATTGCTTTTCGAATCTGATCTACGAGTACCTATATTCAGACGTGTTCTGGATTTAAAGGATTAACATTTATTCTTCGCTATTTGAAATGTGCATTTCGCCTTATATTAATATAGGTAGCGGCTCTTTGTTTCGATCGATTTGTAAGAGAACTTGTTTCAGATTTTTTAATGGTTCCGATGGCGCCGCCTGATCGTCGCCCAATGAGCCTACTTTCTGCGCAAATGTATGTTTAATATATAACAATATACATAATCTCGTATTATTATGTGCGTTGGAGGCGATATTGCTCTACTTTACCGAGTATTAGTACGATTTTATGAAAAGCAGTATGCATTAACGCAAACTGTACTGCAACTGTCGCAGTATTTTCCTTGTAGAACAGCCAAATGTTGCTCTTATTTTCTCGGTTTAGTATGTGTAAACTTTTAGTATTCATAAGTATCTATACTTAATATTTATACTAGGCTACTACACAAAATAGTACTGTATTATTCAGTTCATATTTTTGGGACGTGTTGCAATCGATATAATATTCCGGTTCAATGTATTGATATTGGTCTCAATATAGGTCAGTATTATGTTATCAATAACGTTATTACGTTCGAACACGATGTTCGTTACGTTAACGTTATCGATATAGATATCGTCTTCGTCGTCACTCGTCTCGACTGACAGATATCCACTGGAGTAAGGTCCTCAAAGAACATATTCCTAGGCTGTTATACCATTTTACCGAAGCGTGTACCTACTATGAGCAGAGTCATGGTACGTATACCTACCGTATAACTTTAGTTATGAATAGAATAGAATAGAATATTTATTTATTTGCATGATTGTAAGTAAGTAGGTACATAGTACGGTGTTATTATGTAATAAGGAGAGCATGTTACAATCAGCCATACAATGGCGTGCAAAATACTTAAAACTAACATAGGTTTCATAAAAGGGACTAAACAAGTTGCAAGCTTTAATAATTTGTAAAATTAAATTAAACCTAAAATAAATGGACAAATGAGAGTTTAAATCGGGTGATAAGTTTTAAAATTCAAGAATTCTTTTAAAGAATAGAAGTTTTGGGCTACTAGCCATTTATACAATTTATTTTTAAATAATTTAATTGGTAATGCCTTAATATCTTTTGGCAGCTTATTATAAATTTTTACGCATAAGGCTGAGCAATTTTTTAAGTAAAATTCCGTCCTCGGTCGACACTGCAACACAAGCCTGTCCGTGTTTCTAGTGCACCGTGGGTAGATATCACTAGCTTTCATAAAAATACTATGATTGTCTCTTACGAACACAGATATTTCATAGATGTATAAACTAGGCAGTGTTAAAAGATTTAATTTTATAAAGAGAGGTTTGCAAGATGTTATGGGCGAGACTCCGCAAATTGCTCTAATACATCTTTTTTGGGCAATAAAGGCCCTGTTAAATTCAGAAGTATTTCCCCATAGAATTAAGCCATATCTAAGGACTGATGCTACGTAAGCATGGTACACTGTTAGGGCAGTTTGTTGATCAGTGACCGAAGTGAGTCTTTTCAGTGCAAAATTAAATCTATTTATTTTTTTACATACGTGGTCCACGTGAGTTAACCATTTTAGGCTTTTATCTAAGAAAACTCCTAAAAATTTTACATTAAGTGATTCGTCAATAGTTTTATCATTGTATTTTATATTTAATTTAGAGTTAGATTTATTATGAAATTGCATATAAGTTGTTTTGGTAAGGTTTAGTTCTAAGTTATTTAATTGAAGCCAGTCTATTATTGATTTTATAGTAAGGTTGATTTGATTTTCATGATCTTTAATATTATCTTTCATATTTGACGTCACAACTATGGAGATGTCATCTGCAAACAATACACATTTATAGCGAGTAACTTCAGTTATATTATTAATATAGATGATAAAAAGAAGGGGCCCAAGGATACTGCCTTGAGGTACACCCATTGTAGAGTAGAGATAGTCAGAATGGAAGGTTTCCTGTTCATTATTATTAATCTTGTTGATATCAACCCGCTGTTGCCTTTTTTCAAGATATGAAATAAACCAATTTAATACAGGGCCTCTAATTCCTAGGGCTTCTAGCTTATTAATCAGAGTGTTATGATTTACAAAGTCAAAAGCTTTCGATAAGTCAAAAAATACCCCAGTAGTCCAATTTTTTGTATCTATGTTTTTCAGAACCGTATCAATTAGTGAGAAAATAGCATGTTTCGTCGATTTTTTCTTTTGAAATCCATATTGGTCTTTATTTAATATGTTAAAATGGTTACAGTATTGAATGAGTCTTATAAACATGCACTTTTCAAAAATTTTTGCGAACACCGGTATTAATGCTATTGGGCGATAGTTGGAAATATTTGTGTGATCGCCTTTTTTTAAAAGAGGTTTAATTATTGATTGCTTTAAGAGCTCCGGAAATTTTCCACTTTCAAATGAAAGATTGATGAGATAAGTTAGTATGGGGATAATAACATTCTTTGATGATTTAATTATCTTAGTGCAAACTTCATCAAAACCTTCGGACATTGTATTTTTAAGAGAAATTATTTGTTCATTAACTTCACGTTCTGAAACGGGTTTTAAAAACATAGAATGGCTCATACTTTTTAGTTTTTGTGTATCTATTTTAGGGACTGTATTATTTGATCTATTTGTTGAGTCAATAAATTGTTCGTTAAATTTAGTTGCTATTTCAATTGGTTCCTCTATTATATTACTATCGATTTTAATACTTTGTATAAAATTATTATTTTTCTTATTAGTACCAGATTCCTCTTTTATTATATGCCATGAAGTTTTGCATTTATTTTTGCTTAAAGCTATCATTTTTTTATTTTTAAATTTTTGGGCTGCTATCATACATCTTTTTAGAATCGTAGAATAAGACTTAAAACGAATTTTAAGATTAGTATCTTTTTTATTCTTATAATATTTAAATTGCAATTTTCTTTTATTCCGGCTACTATTCTTCAAACCCCGAGTTATCCAATTATTACAATTATTTGTATTAATTTTTATTCTAATTTTTGGAAAGCACAATTTATAAAACAGGCAAAAAAGTTCATGAAATTTATTGAAAGCTATGTTTAGATCCGATTCCTCATAGACGTCACTAAAAGAAAGGTTCTTTAAACAGTCAATGAATTTATCAATGTTTTCTTGACTATAATCTCTTTTATACACATAATAAATAAAAGATTTTTTGCATTTAGTGACAGGGTAAGAAATCGTTTGTGCTGTCTCGTGATCTGAGAGACCTAAAGGTAATATAGATGAGGATGCGTTACTTATGTTGCTAAGAATATGGTCTATGCATGAAGTTCCTCTCGTGGGGTCAGTTATATGTATTTTAAGCTTATGAGTTTGAGCTAAATCCTTAAGATGATTAACTGCTGTACAAGTTTTAAGTGTGTTTATATTAAAGTCTCCTGTAATAACAATTTTTTTAGTTTTTGTTTTATTATTCCAACTATACAATAAACTATCTAACTTATTTAGAAAAAATGTGGGGTCTGATTTGGGAGTACGATATAAACAGATAACCATTAAGTTATAGTCATTTAATTCTATTCCACAGCACTCAAAATTATTTGGTATCGCATGATGGGATAGGGACAGTTTGGTGCATCGTATAGTATTTTTTACAAGGATACATACGCCTCCCCTTTTTGTGTTTCTACTGAAATGTGCGCCTAGATTATAATTTGGTATTTTAAGTAACGTTTCATAGCCTTCTTTAAGGAAAGTTTCTGACAGACAAATAACATCTGGTTCTTCTTTTTTTTGTTTTAGTTCTTCTAAGACTACTTGCAATAAATCCTTTTTTGAGAGAATGCTGGCTATGTTCTGGTGCAGGATTTTTAAATCACTTCGTTCTTTTTTAGAAACGAAAAAACTTTTTTTTAGCGGGCAAATCTGTCCCTTTATTTGTAGTTAAGTTATTGTGAGTGTCATTTTGGGTTAAAACTTTTGATTCATTTTTATTATTTTCATTTAGGCGTGCGAAGTAATATGGTATAGTACCTTTTAAATATGCTTGAGAATTTTTAGAATCTTTGCCATGTGGGGAAGAGTTTCTTGTTATAAGGGATTTCATATTTCTTGGATCTAAATATTTGTGTTCGTAATCGACAGTGTCAATGATCAAATTAATTTTTTGACAAATGTTTAATAGCCTGGAGGAAGACGAAATATTTCGAATAAAATGACAGTTACCGAATTTATTAACAACATTACCAATTTTTTTATTAAGCATATTGATGTTCAAAAATTTACTCTGGCAGACGTTTAGTACAATAATAGTGACACCATTTAGTCTTTTTAGTGCAGAATATAGGTTCGATAATACATGCAATGGATTGCAGTCGTTTTCACCAACACAAATAATAACTTTGTCCTGTTTTTGGAGAGATGCACTGTGACA
The DNA here is from genome assembly GCA_923060345.2 of Erebia aethiops. Classification (NCBI taxonomy): domain Eukaryota; kingdom Metazoa; phylum Arthropoda; class Insecta; order Lepidoptera; family Nymphalidae; genus Erebia; species Erebia aethiops. The sequence goes on along the minus strand of OV281091.1, from coordinate 15,492,088 downwards.
ATTTCTTAGAATTTCCTCTGCTTGTGCATTTGGCTTTGTTATACCAAAAATGTCATAATCTTCATATTTACTGTTAACTCTTGAATTTAATAGAGTTGATGCTAGGTTAATACATGTTTGAGTACCATAAATATGTATTTTTCTCTTATTTATGTGAGTTTCAATTTTCTGTTTCGCTTTAGACGTAACACAATTTGTAATATGCGTTTTGGACTTTGGACTTTGTTCATTAAAAGAAAGTTTTTGACTGCTTTTATTAAGGTCCTCTTTCTTATTTCGTGAATAATCGAAATTGTTAGACTGCGTGTCCAGGTTATTTGATATTCTATTTTGAAGTGAGCATACTTCTTTTAATACGGCTGTTTCAAGCGTTTGACTGGAGGATTGTGGTTGTTCTTTGAGTAATAAATTATTTATCTTTATTTCCTGTTCTAAATTTTTTCTTTCTAATCTGCTCTTTGCTAGTTTAAGGTTCTCAATTTCCAAATTTGCATTTTCAAGTTGTCTTTCTAGTTCTTCATTCTTCCTTCTCAATTCGCTAATATCATCAATGTGATGGGTTGATAAATCTGGCAAACTTCTTCTCATATCAGATTCAATTGATAAAAAAGAGTTTCCGTCATCATCCGATTCTATGAATGTTTTACATGTTTTATTATTTCTGGTACATATGAAATTGTTTTCCATAAAGGAATATTCCAGGTTTTCATTTGACATTTCATTTTCAATTTGACATATTTTATCCCTTTTAGGTGATGATAGCAAGGTGGGGTTAGGGTTGTCTAACTTGGTTGTAGTTTGATTTTGATATGCGTCTAGATTTCCATTTATAGAATTCATTTTTAATACCCTTTTATTATTTCTATAATTTCATAAGGCCTTTTTTCAATTTTTTTCACTTAAATATTAAATAAAAAAATAAAAAAAAAAAAAAAAAAAAAAGTTACTAACATAATATTATTACAATTATGTTACGTTAACGTTTTACGAAGAAGATTTGAACTCTGTTAGGATTGTTCACTACGGTTCGAATCAGTGTCTAACCCGACTGGGCCACGGAGCTTCTATGAGAAAGCTTGAATTAATCGTATGGTAGCTAGGTATGAAGGTCTGTTTTAATTTTTAATATGACTTCACGTTAAATATGGTGTTTAGTCCGCCGTAAAAACACTTTTAATAATTATACACTTATTTTTATATACCGTAGATACACATTCAATTAATTTGTTCAAAAGTTAGTATAATTCACAAACCGAGTTTATTAATATTACTATTTATTAATGTGCTCGAAATATGACACCATTTTAAGCAAGGTACAGTTTAGCGACCAAGTACAGTCAATATCTAATAGATGGCGTAAGATAAACTAATTGTGACGACTTTATGTAGATGGCGATAATTTTCCAGTTAATCGTTATTAATATTTAAATATTTTTTAAGCGTCACTAATTCACTTAATTTTAATGTTTTAGCGATAAATTGTACATATATCAAAATTTTCATTGATATAGTATTTCTAACACTTATTTGCTTATTTTTAATCACTATTTTTGTATTTTATAGGTTTTAAACGTTTTTTTAGCACTTTTAACACCCAAGCACTATTTCATGAATTTTTACACATTTACTTGTTTTTACTCGAAGATAACGTTTACACATAAAGTTCAAACTATAAAGTACCTTTGAGAATCGAAATTATTTAGAAATACTAAGATAAAATATTTTTTTGAATTAAATTATTGAAGAGCTTTTGTTTACGTGACGGTAGCGCCACCTACTTACTAAGTTAGTACTACATATGTATATGTCACCGTAAGATTGTAAAAACCGTTAGATTGTAATCTATCTAGCGAAATTGTAAACTGTCGACAGATTGTGAACCGTTCAATGTTCTGAGTGTCAATTTTTGAAATATTCATTATATTTACGTTTTCTTGTCTCCTTCTTGTAGGTTAGGTTAGGGTTCAACATAAATAATTAGGTAGTGCCCGGGCACTTAGGTTTTATCAGGTTAATATACCTAACAGATTACAATTTACCGAATAATATTATAATCTGTCGACATTTTACAATTTCGCTAGTTAGATTACATTCTAACGGTTTTTGAAATCTTACGGTGACATAATATATACCGTATACTAGCGCCGATACCTTCACCATTGAATACAAAATAGTCTCGTGAACAGTTTCACTAGAAACCTAGCACCTGGTCTAGAGTCTAGACCCTATGTCACTATATCTATCAATCAGACCTCAAGTGAACTTGCCACTTACGTCCACTAATAGGCAAACATACTGATTACTGATACTTCCAATTTATACGCCCTATATACTTACTTCCAATTTATACTTTAATTACAACTTCTTAGAATTCAAAACTCAATAAACTTTTTGACAGATGGCATAATTATTTATATGTTTGTTACGGAAATAATACAGATGGTGTTCATATACTTACCTTATATGCTCAGTTTGTATCTTATGTTGGAAATTAATGAAGACGTAATTTTATTTATTATCATTTTGATTATGTTATGACGACCTCCGTGGCGCAGTGTGTAGCGCTGTTGCCTTAACGTGCGGAGTTCCTGGGTTCGATCCCCGGCAGGGTCAATTTGGGAATTTATAATTTCTGAACTTTCCCTGGTCTGGCCTGGTGGGAGGCTTCGGCCGTGGCTAGTTACCACCCTACCGGCAAAGACGTGCCGCCAAGCGATTTAGCGTTCCGGTACGATGTCGTGTAGAAACCGAAGGGGTATGGGTTTAATATAACTGCCATGCCCCTAACAGGTTAGCCCGCTACCATCTTAGACTGCATCATCACTTACCATCAGGTGAGATCGTAGTCAAGGGCTAGCTTGTAGTGGATAAAAAAAAAAAAAAAAAAAAAAAAAAAAATGTAGGCAATCGTTGTTCATCGTTAGGTAAGAAATAACAATGTTTATCCATCTTTGTTCACCTTTTTAGCCATTTAGCCAATCACTTCACTTTTATATTTGCTAATCGATTTCAAATTAATATGAGATTTCTCCGAATTGTTAATTACATTTTACTAGCTCGAAAGTGAAATTGCAAACAAAATTCGCTCTATACTTTTTTATTTTCACTTAATAACTTTGCAATGTAGGCACATCGTACAACTTCAAGCTCACTTACCTATACATAAAAGTATTCCTTGTTATCAAAACCCTAAATTTTTTTTTTATCCACTACAAGCTAGCCCTTGACTGCGATCTCACCTGATGGTAAGTGATGATGCAGTCTAAGATGGTAGCGGGCTAACCTGTTAGAGGCATGGCAGTTATATTAAACCTTCGGTTTCTACACGGCATCGTACCGGAACGCTAAATCACTTGGCGGCACGTCTTTGCCGGTAGGGTGGTAACTAGCCACGGCCGAAGCCTCCCACCAGGCCAGACCAGGGAAAATTCAGAAATTATAAATTCCTAAATTGACCCTGCCGTCGATCAAACCCGGGACCTCCGCATGCTAAGGCAACAGCGCTACACACTGCGCCACGGAGGTCTTTTTTTTTTTTTATCCACTACAAGCTAGCCCTTGACTACGATCTCACCTGATGGTAAGTGATGATGGAGTCTAAGATGGTAGCGGGCTAACCTGTAAGGGTTATATTAAACCCATACCCCTTCGGTTTCTACACGGCATCGTACCGGAACGCTAAATCGCTTGGCGGCACGTCTTTCCCGGTAGGGTGGTAACTAGCCACGGCCGAAGCCTCCCACCAGGCCAGACCAGGGAAAATTCAGAAATTATAAATTCCCAAATTGACCCTGCCGGGGATCGAACCCAGGACCTCCGCACGTTAAGGCAACAGCGCTACACACTGCGCCACGGAGGTCGTTAAAGATCTGCATTTTTGTCTAACGAATAAGGAATACTCGACATATTCAATAAGTGGTAACTGACAAGTATTTACCTACATAGAAGACGAATGATTCCAGCAGCCTGATTCTGTAACTCAGTGGCTATCAAAGAGTGAAAGCCACTGACATATATTCTTTATCCATTGAAGGTTTGCTATGAAAACTTAATTTTTATTTCATAGCAAACCTTCAATGGATAAAGAATATATGTCAGTGGCTTTCACTCTTTGATAGCCACTGAGTTACAGAATCAGGCTGCTGATCTTTAGCGGATAGTGCCAATTAGTAAATCCACAGAAACGATCGCTCTTATCGACTTCACATTATGGACAAGCGTGAAAGTGTTATATAAAAAACTGGCTAATTATGCCGGCTAATGTTGATTATATTAGGTAGGCACCCTAGATGGATAGTTTCCTTGCGTAATCATGCAATTAATTAGCATCTATAGACATGCCAATTTCCAATTCTGTACAAAATCCATACTATCCATGCTATAATAATATTATAAATGCGAAAGTGTTTCAGCCTGTCTGTCTGTACGCTTTCACGGCTCATCTGTTTAACCAATTTTGATGAAATTTGGTATAGGGATAGTTTGTTACCCGGGGAAGGAGATAGACTACTTTTATCCCGGAGAATTAAAGAGTTCCCGCGGGAATAAGAAAACCTTAATCCACGCGGACGAAGTCGCGGGCATCAGCTAGTATTAAATAACATAAGAAGTATTTCTATTTCTGCGAAAACACACTAGAACAACATACAAAAAATGTTTAGTGAACAAAAAATCCGTGTCCGTTTCCGCTCAGCGCTGCTGATATTTATTATTTATACCCTGTTTTAAATACCTACTTCAAACCAGCTGATGCCTTGACTTCGTCCGCGAGAAATTAGGTATTTTGGTTTCCGCGGGAACTCCGGTATAAAAGTAGCCTATGTGTTATTCTAGACTACTATCTCTGTGCCAAATTTCATCCAGATCCGTTCAGCCGTTTTGGCGTGATTGAGTCATCCATCCACCCATCCAAACTTTCGCATTTATAATATTAGCATTAGATAATAGATATATATTATGTTAGGTTCCGAATAGTTAATCTTGATTACCTGGGAGAGAGAAATTACCTTGTGATTTTCACGTTCCAAAAATAATTCCTTTCAAAACAGAGAACTTATCCTTTACCAATTATCTACCGAATCGGAGAACTAAAAAAATCCTTGGCAAATCGGAAAAGAAATAATCTCCCTTTTGAAAGGAAAAACTTTGGAAATGAGGAAATCAGAAGGAATGTTGGAAATAAGAAACTGAAAGTACCAGTTACGATTTAGATTATTTTATGTAGGTAATCTTATTAGTTCGATACCCACCTGTTTTCCGGAACGTGTACAAAATATCCATGTCGCGACAAAAACTTGACTTGTTTACCTACCGTCAACATGTTATCATAATTACGTAACTTCGTAAGTGTGTTTTAATGAAAGATAATAAAGTTATATAAAAACATCTCTCAAGTATTTGATAGAACGATTTCTAATCGCTAACCTTATTGTAAATGCGAGAGCTTGCTTGTTTGATCATTTGATGGTTTCGCTTGTCCTCCAATCCGCCACAACGAGCAACGGATTGGCGTTTTTTTTGCATAGAGTTTTATTTATTACCGCGTTTGCCCGCGGCTCCGCTCACGTTAGTTTCGATTTTCATATAAATTTCAAACCCCTTAAGGGTTGAATTTTCAAAAATCCTTTCTAAGTGGATGCCTGTAACGGATTAACGTTATTTTTTGCATATAGTTTTATTTATTACTAGCTTTTGCCCGCAGTGGCGTGCAGTTCATAGAGGCATAAAAACACCGTTTACCCAAATGGCAATACGCCATTGCTCATTTTTTCAGAACAGCTAGTAAACAAGTATTCCGACCAACTAATGCCTACCCCAGCTTCAAACCCTGTGCAAGCCAGTGTTTGCCCGCGGCTCCGCTCACGTTAGGTTCGATTTTCATATACATTTCAATTTTCAAGAATCCTTTCCAAGCGGATGCCTACATCATAATAGTTATCTGTATGCCAAATTTCAACCCGATCCGTCCAAATTGATAGATCAGTCAGTCGACACCTTTTTCTTTCATATATTTCAGATTACATAGGCTGCTTGTTAACCTGGAATAAATGCAATGGCGTATTTATACATAACTCTTACAAAACTCAAGGCTAAACAAAAACAAATTCTAATACATTTTGGGATACCCGACCTTCTTTTTTTTAATTTCCCGCCACTAGACGGACTCTACACTATCCTTTGCACCTGAATCTAGGTACTGTTGGAAACTATAAGCGAGCTGAACATGGTATCACTAGCTACATGGTCAACGGTGGCAACACTGGTCTATGGTACTCTCTGTAATGGCGCCGGCTGCCTTGTCCGTGTAAATTGCTAAATTAAAATAATACTTAAATAATTATTGGATAACCAGTGTTTCCTTCTAATAGTACCTATGTGTATATGAGCAAGTTAACTAACAGTTCCTAATTTGCATAACATAAAATAGAATGAAGACCAAAGTGTGTACTTATTTATCACAAATAGCGATCAAACGGGTTTTATTCCATAGACATCTCCAGTATTCGCGATATGTATCCGTTGACAGAAGACACGCTAGCTCAAAATAAACCACATAAGGGCGGAACGTTCGCCCACGTGACTCCACAGGAGGCAGGATAGTACGATTTAGATGGTGGAGGAATAGGTACTTACTCGTATTTCAAATCAATAAAACATCCTACTAGTAAGTACTTGGAATGCGAAAGTTTGTTTGTTGATTTTGTCCTTCAATCGCGCTGTGTCGCAATGGATGCTTTATAATACTTTTTAAATGTAAAAATTTTTTTCTATCACGGAATTTTTAATTCACGCGTTTCACTTTATGGAGTCGCGGGCTTCTTCAATGAGGAATCTATGAACTTTTGGATGGATGGATGTTTTGTTACTCAATCACGCCAGAACGGTTGAACAGATCTGGATTAAATTTGGCACAGAGATAGATTATAGTCTGGAATAACGTATTGGTTACCTACTTTTAATCCCGGAAAATTAAAGGTTTCCCGTGGGAACCATAAAACAATCCACACGGACGAAGTCGCGGGCATCAGCGAGTATGTAATAGATGATAAATCTCGTGTTTAAGCACTCAATTAAATGCACCAGGGAAGTTGACAAAATGATTGTAATATCGTGTTTCTCTCAAGTAGGGTTTTTACCATCGCTTAATCTATTCCTATTGTTAAAATATTGTTGACGTTTGTGTAAACAAGTGAATATAATTAAAATTATTCAAAAATACGACTGCTCTGCCGTAGCCCGTATTGAGTTACCTTTGGAATCTTATTCTCATTTTTATTAAATGGTATTTTTTTGTGAATCACTTGATATTGAACTATAGTGTTATATATAACACTACAGTTCAATATCCTGAATATCCTGATGATTAGTATCCAAAAATATATTTTTGGATACTAATCATAATTTTCTAGATGATGATTATATAGTTAATCTTATTTTCGATTTTTTTTTCAATTTTAGTCTTTAATGCGGGACCATGGTCACCCCATCAATTTTATTTTTAAACATGGTCACCCCATCAATTTTATTTTTAAATTTTACAAGCCTATGTCATCCGGAATAAGCTAGGGATTCTAACGATACCTCATTTATCAAAAGGTTCAGGCGTATAGAAGTTATGGTGGAATATACATACTCACATACATACATACATGAACCCTGAAAACAATATGTACTTACTCCTTTTTTCAAGCAATCGTATAATCTTTATTTACGGGACGTCAAGGTATGTGACATAAAACTGTCATTTTGAAATAATACTATTTTATAAGCGAGGGTAACTACCCCCTGTTTTCGTCCTAATTCCTAATCCGTTGAATTGTAGCGACTTAAACTACGTGTCACGTTATCAATAGCGCTAGTGTTACAAGTCTACAAGATAAGTTTTTCTACCACGTGGGTGTTTGCCATAGAATTAGCGAGGCGATATGCTATACGCAGTTATGTAAGAGGTCAGTCACCTTCGAACTTGCGTATACGAAATACCGCGGTGTACGTACTCGTCAGTGGGTGTGTCTGCAGATATTATGATATCCATCTCGACTGAAACAAAAAATGAGCACATTTATTAAGCATTCAATCGCTGTTGAGGTGCTTATTAAAAACTTTTTTTGATTTATGTCCCAGTCATTAATTTTAGCAGCTCCAAAACTGAATAAGAGTAATTTGTTTTTTTGTGATATAGGGTTGCCAAAATTAAAAAGTATTTATTTTCATGTCAAGACTCCACCACTTTTGAAAAGCAGATTCTATTAAGGTGGAAAGATCCCGCATTCTCACGTAAATCAGATAATGGGGCTGATTCTGTATAACACAATCTCTAAACTAAACTAAAATGACAGCTTTAAATCTAGTTCTGTCCCTGTCCGTAAGAAGTATTAAGAAAGGGATAGCAATATTTGTAATGCTCTAATTTTAGTTTAGTTTAGAGATAGTGCACTACAGAATCAGCCCCACTGACACTCGCATACTGATAAAGTAACCTCATACGACTATAATCATAAACTTTTAAATGTTTAAATTATCAATCCAACTATACAAATATATATTACTAGATAATGCCCGTGACTCCGTCCGCGTGGATTAAGGTTTTTTGGTTCCCGCGGGAACTCCTTAATTTTCCGGGATAAAAAGTAGCCTATGTGCTATTCCAGAATATAATCTATCTCTGTGCCAAATTTCATCCAGATCCGTTCACCCGTTGGGGCGTGATTGAGTAACAAACATCCATCCATCCATCCATACATCCATACATCCATACATACATAGTATAGTATATAGTATATAAGTATTATATATAGATACTATAAATTACCTGTAGAATGCGAACAGCTATTAAGTATTAAATTTCTCATCTCTATTTAAACGTAAAAAGACATAGGTAATTCATAAGTCATGCCACACGATCAGTAAAATTATAAACTTCATGCCACGAAAAAAAAACTACTCATAAGGGTCTTACATCTCACCGTGACAAGTTATTTTATAGGCAATTGAATACTCATCAGCTTATAAATCGTTTGCTCAACATCAATGTATTTTACTTCGTAATTGTATGTCAAGAACTTTAGACGCTATGCAAGTGTGTAACTTGTCGGTGTCAATAACGTGAACAATTTATGCCTCGCTTTATTGCCTATGACACGGCCTAGGCTTAAGAAATATGGTGTCCATTTGTCAGTCCGCACGATTATGGTTCGCAAATGATCTAGGGGTGTTACGGTTAATGGTGGGTTTGAACTTGGTTTGGTTTTGCTTGTTTTTCATATTATAACTAGCCATGAGCTCAATAGGATTTGCCAGTATCACCTCAGAAACTATCTGAATTTTCTGAAATTTTATCAGCTTTATCATATTATTTTATTGTTTTTGGGGAACCTCAGCTTTAAGCCAGCGGGCGAGGAATTCGCCTGACTGGCTGACCGATAACCGATAGAGCTGATTGATTTATAAACAGAAGCCTAAGATCCACGTTTCTAACTTAAATAAAGAAGTTCTTCTCTTACAATCATTTTAGTTTCCTGTGTTTGTCAATTGCCAAACTGTATCCTAATAAAGGTGTGAAAAACCTATTTTTATCTAGAAAAGAACACAAGTTTAAACGCTAGAATATTTATTATACTGGGACTGTTTGTGAGAGTACAGTATCGGAGCAGAGAGTAGAGTCAGTAGAGTAGCTGATGCTACGTCTGCCACCATTCCTGCATATTCCGTCTCAAGAACCGTTTTAGGCCTGTAATAATTTGTATACTAAGTGCATTTCCAGTCAAACCTAACCAAATAATACAATTTAAATATAATAAGAGACGAATCGCATTGCACGTCAACCAGCTCACCTAAGGAAACCTTTGCCTAAGCACGATTTGTACTATTTGTAAGCGAACACATAAATTATTCAAAAGCATGTAAGCACACGCCGTATAAGCTCATGACCTGCTTCGTGACGGTATCTATTTTAGCCCAAAGGAGTGATTATAATGAAGACATTAAAATTCTTGCCCTTGCCAGACATCGGATGCTATCAGTTTAAATACTTGGGGATTTACGAGGGCTTTCTCGACGCCAGAATGTCTGCGCGGTTGACCTTAACATTTTAGCTTAGTACGAACCAACTAACGAGAATGATCGCAAGTAACTTAGATATTTTATATCAAACATAATATTCTGGTGGAATATGTACACTTGAAAACATATTATTCCTATGATAATGATTTTCAAGCCTTGATTGAACTGCCGAGCAGCCAATGTACTTTAGTTTAAATATATTTGGCACTGACTTCATACTTAGATTTTTTTCGACACGTTACGCTTAACAGAGAATTCGTGGTCTACATGCTGAAACGGTTTTCCTTGATCATAGCTACTGTAAATTTCGTTATCATACTTACGATTTCTTCGTCATACTTTGCAGAGTTCGATAACCCGACGGCAACGAATCGACGTAATTTTTTTCCATGGGTATAAATAAGGACCTCGAGAGTAGGAGTTACATATGCTACTTTGTATCCCGGAAAATCAAAGAGTTCCCGTAGGAGTAATAGTACATTACATCGCGAGACCGGGAAGGACGCGTTTTCTGGTCGAGTGTTATGTACGAGACCAGAAATGCTCTCCCGGTCGAGGTGTGTATAGTGCTTTTCTAAAAAATGAAACAAGTGACTTGTTTTTAATATATTATATTATGTAATTAAAAGAAAGTAAATAAAAAAGCAACCTAATTAAGAAATATTAAAAGTTAAATTAGTTATATTTATACTTTTAAATTTTTTTTTTGCGCTGTGAGTGCTGAATACGGTAGAGTTCCAAATTTAAACTATTTAGGCCAAAGAACATTATAACAAGTTACAAGATATTCAGGAAGAAAGATGCTAAATTCAAACTTATGATAATTTATGTAATGAATATAGTTAGTTGCATTTATTTTCTAACCACAGCGGATGCAACTACTTCAAACGTCAAAACATTGAACCTTCAAGATATACGTATGTAATCGCGTTATGACCTTAGTGTCAACAAGCTACAGGAGTGAAGTAACACCAAGTAAATGTTACATTCTCTTACATCCGGTGTTTGGTTTGGACTAAGGCCAGTGTGGGGAAACATGAAAAAGAATTAGTCTAACCTTGGTGACTCTCTCGAGCTGATTCACAGCCCTCTCGCAGTGAAAGAAACATTGTCTTGTTGTGAAAGATCGTATAATCGACATGTAGCGCGGCTAAAAGTTTCCTGAACTCATAAAAAGCAAGTCAAAAAACGCAATCTAATATTAATAATATTATAAATGTGAAAGTTTGTATGGATGGGTGTTTTTACTCTATCACACCATATCGGTTAAACGAATCTGGATGAAATTTGGCTCGGACATAGATTACAATCTGGAATAACAAACAGGTTACTTTTTATCCCGGAAAATTGGAGTTCAATCCACTACCAAACCTCAATCCGCGCGGACATAAAAGCGACATTTTTCACGCCACAAAGTTCCACAACATAGTCATACCTACTGCGATTTCGTTAAAAATCCAGAAGTGCCAGCCAAACCAATTATTATCTATTATATTCTGTTGCCAAACTAAGCCGTTGATCCTGTGGAGACAGAGGTGATTTATCAACTAAAAACCGAAGCAGCTAATGATGGCAGAAAAAATTCCCAATGGGGTACCTTACATATCCCTACAGGTGACATATCACTTGGTCCTAGGAATATTTAGTGTTCTGTACTTAAAAATTAAGTATGGCACGAAGATTTTAACTGAATGTTTTCTTTTTAATTCTGGCAATTGGCAGCTTTGAGGCAGACTCACGTCGCAAGACAAATCGTTTTGAAACCTAAAGTCGCCAATATGACGCCACACGCGTTTGAGAAAACAAGAAAAAATACTCCAACCTTGGGGCGATTCTCTCTCGCTGATTGACGGCCCTCCCGCGCTCAAACAAACATCGGCTAATTACGACCGCACTAAATACGTGAAGGGATAAAGCATCGATTTATTGCTCTGTTTGCGCAATAGAATTGAGTCCAACCAAAATATACTGCCGCTGTGAACTTGTGAATTTAAATTTGAAACTCTACGCAGCAGGTGCTGCCCTACTGGTTTAGCATTTAGACATATTCCGTTTGATGGTGTAGACATTCGAAGATTTACTAAGAATTAATAAAGCAGAACATTGCGCCTTGACGATGTTAATGTTTAAGCTTTTTGCTCAAAGAATAGAAAATGCCAAGACAGAGTCTCAATACCTAGAGATCATGAAACAGAACATTGCGCGTTTATGACATTTGCGTTTAGGCTTTTTGAAAGAAAAGAGTGAACTTAAAGAAGAGCTGAGAGTAGAGAAGAACTTTTAAGGCACTATGACGACTAGAAAGAACACTCCTAGGACTCCTGGAGAAGATAAACGGTTGAAAAATTGAGGTCTGACTTTGTGCAGGTAATTTATTTTAGTACTTGTGTGTAATTTTTTTGTAAAACTGGCCCTAAACGCTAGTTCAATAAACGCACATAAGACCGCTACCTATGTTTTTGTCATAAGATGTTTTTGAGCAATTAATTATTAGAAGTACTATAAAGCACAGCGGATATTATCTACTCGTAACTACAAGTAAATTTTTTTATAGGCTGTTTAAAAATTATTTATGTTATGTCCAGAATTGATAAATCAACAAAAACAAAAAAACACCGCCACGAAACAATGATGCTATGAATTTTTCCGCGCAATTAGCGAAACCGTGACTGAATATTTTTCTAATCATTAATCAACGAACTCGTTAAATACAACACAATGGTTCAATTGATAAAAAAGAATGACTGATCGCCCCGTCATTCCCATGCAGCATACCAGCACAGCGTAAGTTTATATTCATACAGTGGATCGGCGCCATAGAGTTAGTATATAGTTCGACGCCCATACAAATGACAAACCCGACTATCATGACAGTTGTAGCACCTAGAGTTTAGACTGTAGACTCTAGAGGTACTGCATACAAATTCGACATCAGAAGAACAAAATTTTGCATTGAAAATTCTGACAGTTGCCTCCATCCCTTGTCACTCCGCAGCGTTGCTCTCTCAAGGCGCCTCCGTGAAATGACTGGTAGGAAAGGACGTATAGACTATAGACTGTGATACCTACTAGGCTGTTGAACTGATGTTGATCTATTTTCTAATCATTGGATAATACTTGCCGTAAGTGCTTCATTGTTAACGTATTATGAAAAAGTCGATAACAATATACCTACCTACTTGGTCTTTTTGTTTGAATTCGTTCTAAGAACAAAGTGAGATCCTGGTTATTAGTTTTACTTTTTTTTAAGTTTATGGATGTTAAATATTACAAGTCATACATACAGGCTTTTAATAATCATCGGTATAGATTTTAATAGAACACCGGTATAGAGTAATTAAGCTAAATAGAACGTGTTATTACTGATTTATTTGTTTTGATAATAATGTCCGAGCTAAGTTCACGAACATCTGTAAAGGTCTCGATACCTTGCCTATAATAATTACTAATCTAAGCCTACCCAAATAACGACCTAGAGTATAAACAAATATTAAGTTCACAGTCAAATTTTATTGGGGTTTCTCCATACAAAAATATTTGTCTGTTTCCTCCGCGGATAATTACAATAGAGAAAATATTCTTGCACCATAAAATCCACATGTACCTATTCGTGCCATGCCCCTAAGTGTTCCTTTTTTCGATAAATTAATAGTTTTAAGAACATGGAACCTCCAAAAATTGCAAAAAATTGCTCAGTTTTCGCGCCATCATCAGACATTCCGGAAATAAATTTGATGGATTTATAATCAAACAAAGAAAAACATACCGGCATATCTTGAATCCTTAGATTATTTACACGACTAGATATAGTATGTAACGCACGAAAACGTCCTCAAAATCCTCTACCATATATGGTAGACGACTCTCTCGCCTACTTCAGTAGCACTTGACTCACTACGCAGTGAACGGCTCCCGCAAAATAATTAAATATGCCGGTTTGTGCGGTTAAACTGTGCCACAATTATCCGTCAAAGCTTAATACGAAGTCCAAGATCTCATATCATCAATAAGTTTTTATATTTGCTTAAGATTTTTTAAGAAAACACGATTTTTAATTTCGATGTTTTTTAGGTACGACGAACTGACCGGTGTTGCCAGCTAAGTATTGTGGTATTTTGCACATTATTGTGCAAAATAAATAATTTTGTTGTATGATACACGTTGACGTGTGTGAACTAATATCACATTATCACACTAATGTGTGTGTGTGTGTGTGTGTGTGTGTGTATCTGTTTGTTCCTCTTTCACGCAAAAACTAATGGACCGATTTGGCTGAAATTTGGAATGGAGATAGATTATACCCTGGATTAAAACAGAGGCTACTTTTTATGACACTTCACATCACATCACACTAATATTATAAAGGCGAAAGTATGTGTGTGTGTGGTGTGTGTATGTTTGTTCCTCTTTCACGCAAAAACTACTGGACCGATTTGTTTGAAATTTGGAATGGAGATAGATTATACCCTGGATTAAAACATAGGCTACTTTTTATCCCATAAAAATTATATAGCTCCCGCGGGAATCAAAAAGCACCTTTCAGCGCCATCGTCAGACCCTGGATATCATCTGCGAACAGAGTACTTGTCAACACGAATCAAACGAGCCCAAACTCGATAGAGTTACGTAGTTTCATTGCAGAGTTCCGTTAAGCACCTTTCAGCGCCCTCGTCAGACCCTGGATATCATCTGCGACCAGAGAGCTTGTCAAGAGTTCACTTGAATCTCCAAGAGATATCACGAGAAAACGGGTAGACAAATTTTTAAGATTAATAATAAATTGTATTTAAATTATATTTTGAGTTTTATTTTGATAAATTAAAAAATCACCACTGGAAATAAAAAATGGCAAATTATATAATATGATTACATGGTTATGATTGACATTTACAATAATATATGCACATAGTCTTGCAAGAATATCGATTTTGAAGGATTTTGAATTCATTGTTCTAAAATCAAATGGAGGGTAAAAAGTGCATTACTATCTTCCTAGATCTTGCTAAAGCATTTGATACCGTGTCCACACATATACTAGTACGCAAGCTAGAACAAATAGGGATAAGAGGTTTACCACTGCAACTTCTGCAAAGTTACCTGTCAAATCGTTACCAGTCTGTCAAAATTGGAAATGTTACCAGCAGCCCACTCCCAATCACACATGGTGTCCCACAAGGAAGTATCTTGGCCCCAACTCTTTTCCTAATCTATATGAACCAACTCTGCAATCTCAAAATAAAAGACGGAAATATCACGAGTTTTGCGGATGATACAGCTCTAACGGTATGGGGAGAGAGTTGGGACGAGGTATTTTCTAAGGCACAAAAGAATTTTGATTGTATATCTCAGTGGTTAAGACAGAATAGACTAAGCCTAAACGCAAATAAAACTAAATACATTACATTTTCTTTAACAAATAAAACCCAACCATCTTTAAATACACATAATATTTACGCCCATTCTGGATCTTGTCAAAACCAAACATGCTCGTGTCCAACACTGGAAAGAGTTCCTCATATTAAATACTTAGGCATACAAATAGATAAAAATTTAAACTTTGAACAACATATTAAAACTTTAACCAATAGAATAAGAAAATTGATAGCCATTTTTAGGAACGTTAGGGAGGTTGCAGATCCTAAATTAATAAAAACATTATACAAAACACTTTGCCAATCCTTGCTAACGTATGGCATTGATACATGGGGGGGAGCAGCGAAATCTCACATGATACAGCTCGAAAGAGCACAGAGATTGCTTTTAAAAGTGATCTACTTCTTACCTTATCAGTATCCCACAGTATCACTTTACCGCGATAGCAAGGTCTTAACAGTAAGACAATTATTCATCCACAAACTTATAATGAGATACCATGCTCAAACAAAAGGCAAAGCGAATAATTCAGGGAAGAGACGTCATTACCAAATATTCACAATAAACAAATTTAAAAAATCGTTAACGCAAAATTTTCCATGTTTTCTTGGCAGTTACCTTTATAATAATGCTAACAAAAATCTGAGTATCAATGAGCTGAGTACACGCGAATGTAAAATACGATTATTTGATTGGCTATCAAAGCTAAACTACGAAGAAACGGAGAACCTAATAAAAATCTTAAAATGAGCTAAAATCTTAGAAATCAAACATTAAATACTTGAGTATTAAACACACACACCCAGAAACACACACACACAATTACACTTACCTACACTAAAACACACAAACATACACACACTTATTAAATCTACTTAAAAGATATATAATTTATTCAATAAAAATAAACAAAATGTAACTTACGTCTATTAGATAAATAATATTGAATGACAATGTTACAATAAAAAATGTATCTGATGATATAATAATCTTGTGAAACGTTACTTTAAAAATTGTTTCGAATAAGTTTATATGTATGTATTACGGGGATAGGGCCTGGTGACTTGAACCACAGGCATTTGCTTAGCTCAAGCACCAGTCCCCACATTAAATCAATCACATAGAAATCAAATGTAGCTATAGTGTATTGTATTTAAAGTAATGTGTGGAAATAAAGAAATTCATTCATTCATTCATTCATTCATTCATTCATTCATTCATTCATTCATTCATTGTTCTGCTCGGAACCTAGAAACCGATTGCAGTGCCACCTACCGGTTCCAATTGTAGATAACTATCTTGGGACACCAATAAGCGCACACTAAAAATTCCATCAGAATCAGTCCAGCCGATATTTAGATTTAATGAAATAAATAAATAATTAATATTCAATAATAAAGTAATTACCTACTGATTAAGGTATTTTCCTTGTAAACTATTGATTTACATTAAACAAACAGTTTTACAAACGCATAGAATAAATATAATCATTAAAACATAATTTTATTTCGAATTGATTTATCTACAAAATTGTGCAAACTTTTACGTTGCTGGTATCCCTAGGTCGAAGCTACGTCATGACCCCGCCCCCCGCTACACTCACACATCTAAGACGTTGTGGGGCCGGTTTATCGCGCATTGTTTGTTTGCGTTACTCCTTCTAGACGTGTAAGAATTCATTGCTTGAATCCTTGTTCAATTTTCGTAAAAAAAGAATTGAAATCGGTTCAGTTTTGGAGTTGTTAATGAATAGTGTTATGTTACTTAATAATTTTTTATCATGATTTGATCACAGTTTTGTTGTTTCCCGGAATTAAACACTTAACATTATATTCACTAATTTCATTAGTGACGCGCGCGACATTGACCGCACGAAAGTTCGAATTGCGTCACATTTACGTAACTGATACAGTCACGAGCGCCATTTGTATCACTTTTATGACTCACGTACGTAATACATAATCCAGCAAAAAAACGGCTGATGATATTTTTGACATCTACCATACATCTACTGTAGTTATTTTATCGATAACTAATTTTGCTAAAGTTATGAAGATGTAGCTAGCAAATGATGCTAAGGTTGTTTTAAATAAAATCATTGCGAAAATCATCATCATTATAATATAATCAGACGCCTTCTGCTGAACATAGGCCTACCAGACCCTGTCAATAGCCTTCCTTATCCAGCCACTTATATCGTCCGACTCTGTTGTTATAATAAAATAGCTAAAATAGCTAAAATAGATTCTGGTAAAATATCAGAAACATTATATTATTGAAGAGGAGTATAAACTTTTAAATGAGGTACTTCCTCGTAGATACTAGTGAATGTAGGGTATTAAGTTAGTATAGCGAAGAATATGTAGCTTTCCGCTTCTTAACTACCGTACAACATCATAAACATCGGATATACACTTCCAGTGACATACTTCGAGATGACCCACTCGAGCTAGGAATAAGTTAATATTATATTACTCTGGAGACATTTAAGTGTCACTTCCAAATCAGGAAAGAGGACTAATGGTTAAATCGATTATTTACGACCAATTCTAATGCTTTCTAAGCTATGAGTTATGGGCCGGCCGTCCAGGACAATTAAAGATGGATTTACTTGTAACATATTCTACATTATGGATATTTGCTTCTTCAACATGGAATACTTGAGAAGATTTAGGCTAAACTCCATTAAATGAAGCATAACTAGCTAATGCCCGCGACTTTGTCCGCGTGGTTTAAGTTTTTTTTATTCACGTGGGAACTCTTCAATTTTCCGGAATAAAAAGTTATAGACTACTAAGAAGTGACATAGACTTAAAAGTAAAGTCTATGTCACTCTCCAGGCTCTCAACTATAGCCATGCCAAAAATCACGTCGATCCGTTGCTCCGTTGCGGCGTGATTGAAGGACAAACCAACAAACGAATACACTTTCGCATTTATAATATTAGTATGAAGTATGATATTATAGTTAATGACTATTTGATTAGTTCCAATAATTAATGTAAGTACAAATAAACTGCATATGTATAAAAAATAGATGCAAGTTATTTGTGTTCAATTCAAAACGTTTTCGATGATATAACTATAACGACTGCTCAGCACGAGAATTATAGAAAAAATCATGAATCACATAAAAAAATACAGCCAACAAAGATAAATATGTATATGAAAAATAACAAAAATCAAAAAAACTAAAAATTTATATCCTGAAACTGTGAAAATTAACAACTTTCTCTCTATACCTTACGAAATACAGATACAATCAAAAGAATTTGTTTATGATACGTACACATCAATCATCACAAACGCGATAAAAAATTAGGTTCACTTTCTTAGGCGTCACGAATCAAGATTACGACGAAAGACGTGCGTACCTATTGATGAAATTACTTAAGGCCCTGTGTAGCGTAAAATGGGGTTTTTAAAAGCAGTGTGTCCATCAAACGGTGACATAATGTATGCTTGTAAAAAAATTCTTTCCAAAAAACCGACTTCCAAAGCCACTGTAAAGTCAAAAAATAATTTTGATTTCTACACACTAAGTATGTTGAAGTCGGGCGAGCCTGATGCGTCAACTATGCCTATATTTGTTATACTCGCCCGACCCGCCCTGCCCGAAAAAATAATTTTGATTTCTACACACTATGTTGAACATAGTGTGTAGAAATCAAAATTATTTTTTACTTTACAGTGGCCTTGGAAGTCGGTTTTTTGGAAAGAATTTTTATTTTAAACTTTTTACTCTAAATCCCCACAGCTTAGAAGTGCAGTACCCTGCAGCATCAGGGTTGAGGAGTTGGGACTTGGGTTTAAGTATGAAGTCGTTGCTTGACACCTACAATATGAATTCATCATAAAAAAATCCTAAATCGCTATTTTTAAGGAGACCTTACAGCATCAGGGTTGAGGAGTTGGGACTCAGAGTTGTATTCTATACACGTGACTTGATAGCTACTATATAAATTCACCATAAAAATTTCCTAACTCCCTAGTTTTGAGGATTTCATATAGTACGTTACACCTACAGCATCAGGATTGAGGATTTGGAGTCAGAATTTTTTATGGGACCACCTCGTGAGCTTCCTCTAACCAGTGAAAAATTTCAAATCGGTACAAAAACCACGGAGATATGCACCGACATACATTAAAAAAAAAACGCGCCGAATTGAGAACCTCGTCCTTTTTTGGAAGTCGGTTAAAAATAATGTGCTGTTTTCAAGGTCTTTTTTTTATTGCTTGCGCTTGACGACAATCATGCTTAGTGCAAAGCAATGATGAGGTCTAGGTTGGAACTTGCTTGCCTAGAAGATGCCTATTCACTCTTGCCTTGAAGGTACTTAAGTTATAAGTGGCAGGAAACACGTGCGCTGGGAGGGTGTTCCACACCCTAGCGGTTCGTATCAGAACGGTTCGTATAGCCTTTGAGCAGCCATTGACGCATCTCAAAACACAATTTTTAAAAAATCCCTGCATTGAAATGTATTTTAAACATACCTCATAATTTACCTTTTAGAGCAATATAAGGTAAAATTCATATTTCTAATACAAACACATTGTCGGTTTCATTTGCATTGAAAAGTAAATATTATTTTTTTTACAAATTATTTCATGCATTTTTTGCGACATGCGCTTGCTCAATTTCACCCCCGTGCGTCTGTGTTTTTCATCTCGTGAGCTCACAGCGCCTTAACGTAAGTATAACTCTTGAATTAGTTTAGTTATACATCAAGTGAATCAATAGGATTTCTGATTTGCTACAATATGGTCCCCACTTTTTTGTAGACTAGCATTGGGAAATTGCTACCAAAAATGAACCATTGTTTAAAGTACAACAATCGCTGTGTTTGGGAAAGGATAAACTTCGAGAGAAGCTCAAGCACTTTAATAAATCTCCCAAGATTTATAGTTCAGACAAAACGCTAAAACTTTTAAGTTCTGTCCATGCCATTCTTTCTAATTTTATATCTTGCTTTTTATAAGTCACTGCCAGCTTTAACTGTCGAGTATCGATAACTTACCGTTCTAATAATCTTCTTAATAATGTTGTCCAATTTTAGTTTTGATAGCGCTATAAAATTCAAATAAATCGTTACATTATCCTACTTAATGATACCTAGACTATTTTATTTTTGCCAAACTTTCGGCTCGCTCGTAACCGTAATGTTAATATACGTCTGTACGGTTTTACTATTATTAGCTAATTTATGCGAAATTCGCTGTTGCGGGTGTCTGGGCGAACGTTAAAAACGACCGTTACGATATTACGAGCTGCAGTAAACTACGTAGGATTTGTATTATTTTGTATTGAAACATCACTACTTCCTTAATCTTACCCATCTATCTATATTTATTCATCTACAGTTCGCGCGCGAGTTGAATGCAGAGTAAATGTATGTGCCACCATACATTTACTCTGCATTCAACTCGCGCGCGAACTATACACAGAGGAGAGACGGCGTTCTGTATTATTCCGTTTATTCCTTCTTAGGAGATGATGTCCGTGTGGATTTACTATGGGAACTCTTTAATTTTCCGTGATAAAACTAGCCTATATTTGACGACCTCCGTGGCGCAGTGTGTAGCTCTGTTGCCTTAACGTGCGGAGGTCCCGGCCCCCGAGTTCGATCCCCGGCAGGGTCAATTTAGGAATTTGTAATTTCTGAATTTTCCCTGGTCTGGCTTGATTTCGGCCGTGGCTAGTTACCACCCTACCGGCAAAGACGTGCCGCCAAGCGATTTAGCGTTCCGGTACGATGCCGTGTAGAAACCGAAGGGGTGTGGGTTTAATATAACTGCCATGCCCCTAACAGGTTAGCCCGCTACCATCTTGGACTGCATCATCACTTACCATCAGGTGTGATCGCAGTCAAAGGCTAGCTTGTAGTGGATAAAAAAAAATATCATTATCCTGGTCTTTAAATATTATATTCATCCCAAAAATCACTTCGATCCGTTGCTTTATTCTGGCGTGATTTAAGGACTGTAGAAATGTATAGTTTTTTGAGACAATCTTTTATTCAGTCTCATTGAAGAGTAGGTCGTTAAGTAGCTCACGATTGCTGTAGTTAATACATTTGTGTCAAATTATCATAAGGATAATTTATCTTAATTACTGTCGGGCGTTCAACTTGTCTTCTATTATCATTAGGCGGATGTCAGAATAATGCCAGGCAGGTATTTGTTACTTCGCCTCTCTTCGTCTGTTTCGCCTATTCTTTACTCGTGCGAATTAAAAGACAAAAACGTTGTAAACAAAATTTAGTGAGTATAAATAAATAAATTAAAAAAAAAACTGATAAAAATAATGATCTGTTATGTTAAAAGTCATCTTTTCTAAGTGGGCAACACAGTGGGTAAATTTTTTGAACGTCTATACGTGACACGTGACTTCTAATTACGTTATTTTAAAATTAACACTGGGTAACAAACGCGCCATGGTTCTGTTAAGAAACGCAAAAGAAACCCAGCCGGGTAAATCACTTGATTAAGTTCATTTCCACTACAGCCCATTAACGTCCCACTGCTGGGCACAGGCCTCCACTCTCATAGGAGAGAGGGAATTGGAGCTTCGACCCACCACGCTGCTCCAATGTGGGTTAGCGGGCTTTGACGACTATTTTATCATGAGATAATAACCGGGACCGACGACATAACAAGCTCTCTGAGGCACATGGGTGAAACACCGCCAACTTCCTAACTCCGGGCTAGTACCTACTGAGAATTTCTAGTCAGAAAAACCCAATACATAATATTATGACCCGACCCGGGACTCGAACCCGGGACCTCGTCGGCCGCAGTCGAACATGCTAACCACTAGACCAACGAGGCAGTTAAGTTAATTTCGTATCCCATCAAATATTTTGACGTGGATGCACGCAATCCTCTGAAACGTTTTGCATTCAATAAGTGGATAAATTAAAGCCGTATAAAGGCTAATGTTCATTAGTTACGCTAGATCCAACATCTCTCGGCTTTCGTATTAACACACAAACGGCTTGTAGGTACTCACTCGTAGGTGTATATCAACGCTGGTTTATATGATGTTGCCACTTGCGACATACACACTATGCCACACTAGTGTTAGGAATAGTTAGTATTCTTTACTAGTGGCTTGCTGTTGGTATATAAGTGTTTAAGAACTTGATATTCATGAATTCAATTTCTGAAGTCCCTAAATTACTTATTTGCGATATTGTACGCTTAACTGTAGATATTTGACATCCTTTAATAATAATAATAGATAGTTAAGTTGACCATTACTTTGTTTTGTTTTTTGGTCTTGATTGCATATAAAATATTCCTTTAGAAGTCTAAATATTGTTTGCTTTGTCTTCACTTAATATTTTGGACTAAGAAAATCGAACAAATCGAACAATGATTATTAAAAAATCTCAGAGCCCAATTAGGCTTATTAAAAGCGGCAAATATATATGACGGACTAGCTGATACCCGCGACTTCGTCCGCGCGTCGTAACTAACAAATTTTTTCTTATTTTCTCTACGTTTAAACCTTCCCTGGACTACGACAAACATTTCAAAACTAAAATCAACTAAATCGGCCCCGCCGTTCTCGAGTTTTAGCAAGACAAACGAACAGCAATTGATTTTTATATATATGACGGATATAGAACTGTTTCGATTTTACTGTGTATTTTAAACTCGTTAGTTTGAACAACGTCAAAGTACGATTTAAAGATATCGATTTAAGCCGCTTCCAATTTGGTAAATGCGTCTGCTAGAGCAATGTAATCTTATCATGTATACCGAGATTTTCTATAGAAAGTCTTTGAAGATCTTTGAGATTATCTCCGTCAAAAGACTTCGCTCATAACTTGCTCAATTCTGTAATATATGGATCAAGAGAAGCTCCTAAGTGGATAATGTCAATTGCCGGCAGCCATTCCGCTTTCCACAAAGCTAGGGGCTACACATTAATATAGGAATATTAGTTCATTAAACTGCTAACGAGACGAGACGAGACATCTTCTGCACAATTGTCTAACCGCAGATACGGTCTGCGGTCAGTTAATGCAATTAAGTAATGTGAATGTTTCGATCTAAATTTCTTCATAGTTAAGAGTATATGGGTAACTCGCGGGCTTTTATCCCGGAATATTGAAGAGTTACAGCGGGAATTGAAAAACGGACATCATCTAGTGAAATAATAACATTTATGCTAAATATTTCAAAATAGAGAGTTACATAATACGTTACACATGACTATGAGTAATAATCTTTAGAAATAATATTAGAATATAATTGCAGATAAATTGATTTTAGCACTTAAATATATTAGGCAAGTGAAACTGAAATCGGAAATTATGCAAACTATAATTACCCGAGATGAGTGTCAACTTGTCAACGAAGTTATGATTAAATTATTGCAACAGGTTTTATGAAGTTCCAATAAAAAACCTAAATAGATAACTTGAATAATAAATTGTACCGACGAAATGACGACTAACAATCGATTCCTAAGCATGTCAATGGTGATGAAAAGAGATTTTCCAATCCTCCACGGGCGTCGAGGCTTCGTCGGTCTCACGAAGCCTCTAGTGGCGTCAGAAGATTCTGTAAACCTTACGAAGAATTCACCAAAGCGTGTACCGGAAAATATCCTGTAGTCCCTTTAGTAATAAAAATTAAGGTTCACGACCCTTCATCATCGTAATAAAAGAAATATTCTGAGCAATGTTAGGTATAATATTGAGCCATGAGCCAGACATATCGTCTGCGTGATTCGTTATAATATCAGCAAATAGAAATATCATAGGACAAACTCAATTTGTTGATTGCCCGCGTGGGGAGAGCTTCTTGAAAACGGTTGGAGATGCATTTATTAGGTAATTGTGAGCAACTAACATAGATCATACAACGCTAAAATAAGACGTGTTAATTCGCAGCTAGGACTGGGTAAATGGGTATGAGTAGGTGAATGCGCATCTTTCTGATGTTTTTCCTTCATGAAACAAAACTGCGAGATAATTTTAAATTAGGTGAAAATAACTAATTTTTACTGTTCACGTGGAATGAATTTCGCATAGCTGATTCGTAAACCTCATTTTTGCGACAGACAGACTCGTATGTAACTAAATTGATAATAATAAGAAGATTATTTCAAAATCTCTCTCACGTACTTATCATGACACTTCAGATTATCTGAATTAAGGCGCTGTGAGCTCACGGATCAAAATCACAGGCATCACAGGAAATCGAGCAAGCTCATGTCGCCAAAAATGCAAGAAATCATTTGTAAAAAAATAAATATTTACTGTTCAATACAAATTAATCTGATAATGTGTTTGATTTAGAAATGTAAATTTTATCGTATATTTCGAGAGCAAATTATTAGTTTCACAATAAGGAGAAAAATTGATTTAAAAGGTAAATTAAGAGGTATGTTTAAAATAAATTTCAATGCAGAGATTTTTTTAATTGGGTTTTGAGATGCGTCAATGGCTGCTTAAAGGTCTTGAAAACAGCAAATTATTTTTACAAGCATTCATTATGTCACCGTTTAATGGATGCACTGCTTTGAAAAACCCCCTTTTACACTCACAGGGCCTTAAGTAAATAAATCAATTTAAATCTTCTACAGGTCAATTCACCGCTCAGCTCAAAATCATTGAGAGAAGACTAAGAAGGACAGTTTTTAAAATACGAAAACATTTATTTTCACTTTACAACCACGAGATAGGCGCAATCGCGATTGCATGGTGCTACAACATTGAAGACATAACGCCTGACCTAGATACCAGGATATATTGCCTCCAATTAAACATAGTCCTGAATGTTCCGAGTTTAAAGGTCTCGCAAACATCAAAAGTCGCTTTAGAGCATGTTAAGCTAAGCGGGTTCCCGTGTACTGCGGTAATGCACGCTTTATTGCAATACTTGTTAACAGTACAACTAAGTATACGAGAGGTGGTAATGAATTATGTAATTTTTAATGCGATTTCCCAAGGCGTGAGTGAGCGCGTGATTTTGGCTATGGATTCTAGGAAGAGATTCGTCTAACAAGACGACATAGCCTACAGTCTTTTTCGCAGCACAAAATAAGAAGGCAATCGGGGAGCGTGTGAATATGGGCTTTGGGCTATGGGGCCTTAGGAAGCGCTGTCTTATAATGTATATTGGTGTCTTTTTCCGAAAGAAACAATGAAAATAGTTGATACTAATATCATAAGTGTGTGTGTGTCTGTCTGCTTTACGCTTTACGCTTTAACGGCCTATTTTCTACCGATTTTGATTAAATTTGGCATAGGTTGAATCCCGAGGAAGGAAGATAGGAAGAAGACATTGGCTACTTTTAATCTCTCAAAATTAAGGAGTTCCCGCGGAAATAAAGAAAATTAATCAACGCGGACGAAGTCGCGGGCATCATAATATAATATTCATGAAATGATTTTATATAATATCTATACTTGCTGCCGGCCCCCTCCTCCTATTCCTCCTCGAAGCTTTTTACCAGTTAAGCTGAAACGCGTCAAAACAATGAACCAAACGGAGTGCAGATTTTCCACTAACTGTCGATCTCTACTTCGAATATAATATTTCCTGAGTCATTTTTGGAGCGCGTTATACTTCTTTTATGCAACGATTGTTGATTTATAATGCCATTTCTATCGACCTTTAGCCATGCCTTTTGTAGTCATTACGGCATACTTTGGCTATTATAACGCAACCAAAGCGCTTGCCACTAATGAGGGCAATTCAGTACTGTAGAGGCTTTTTCTGTTGATGACTTTTGGTCACGAACATCGGAATAGGCTAGTGGAGGAATAAATTACCTGAAAGCAATCAAACGATAGAGAAAGTAGGTAATGCAAAAATAATAGTTTTAAGTACCTTCAAAAAATCGCGCTGTTCTATGTATACCTGCATGTTTCGCTATTATTTCTTGACAAACCATATAAAAATTGAAAATTTACTTAATGACATTGAGCTATTATATTCAGTGGTTTTCATAATAATTATTATAGGTGTTTTTGAAGTGAAAACTTCTTTAGCCGCGTTGAGCACGTTAAAATTGTGACCGACATGCTCGCGAACACCGACATGCTCGCGTTGTTACAAAAGGTCTTAAATATACATATACTAAGTACATTCGTAATTAAACATTAATGCCTTAGTGTTAAGATTTATATTTTAATTATAAGTTAAAATTTAAAGTTTTATTGTATAATTTATAAAAAAAAAATTAAATATTCGTTTTCACTTCTATCGGCAGTCCCTTTAACTGCCATTTTTTTTGTGAACCATGGGCCCTGAGGCAAGGAAATGTTTTGTTAGATTACTTATGTAGATTACTTTTTTTTCAAAACCTATAACTTTTTAAATTTACTTAATATTGTAATCTTTTATATTTGTTACAGGTAATGCATTTAACCTAGTCAAGAACACACCTATGGAAATCCGTAAGAACAATGTTGGTAAGAACTAAGTTTTTGTGGTACTAGAGCTAATCACCATTCTTCGACTGCTATGCGTCTCAAATATGAAGGCCATAAAGCATATCTCCCCTAGCACCATTGTATCTACTATTAGCAACAACAGTTTTCACTTAAATAGCGGCATAATTAGGCAATCTCGAATTTAAACAATCAACAAAATATCCTGCCTAGATTCACAAAAAAATAAAACATGGCATGTTATTCATAGAGGCACAACTTACCCGAGTTGTAATAGCCCGACCAGTGAAATCTGTATACGCTATTGTGTAGAACTCGGTAATGTAGGTACAAGCTTTTAAGAGAGCATTGCATAAATGAAGAATTAGTTTATCTTATAGGTATGTGTAAGCATGCCTTTCTTAACTTGCCTCTCCCGACCCTTTAGCTATTCCAGGCAGAAGGGAGCCCACTCCTTGTTTTAATCATTTCACACACCCTTTACCTACAGTCGTACAAGTTGTGTAAGCGAGTAAAGACTTAGGACTTAATGAGGAAAGTCCTTAGCGCCTGAAGGTACGGGTGCGAAACAAAAGAGCACGCTTGACGCAACTGCCGGCGCATTTCTATCATTAGCGATGAATTCTGCATTACACCCTGGGGAGACTGGAACGCTGACATTCTGAATATCATTGGAACAGCCTACAGATATTGTGTTACCTACAGTTTCAATAAAACGCTCTTTGGATAGTTTAGATGTGCAAAATTTTTATTTTCTTCTCTTGCTTTCTGGCTTTTGGTATTTTGTTCTACTGATTTTCATTTACTGTCGACAAGAACGTATCATAGGTGTCGTATGTAAACGTAGTCTAACAAACTTCCATTCGAGTGCAAACACATCCAATTTTTGGAGCTGTGCGGTTTTTAAGAAATTTATTTATATCACTTGCTTTAGCGGTGAAGAAAAACATCCTGAGGAAATGTGCATGCCTGAGAGTTCTTCATCAGGCTACCTCCGTGGCGCAGTGTGTAGCGCTGTTGCCTTAACGTGCGGAGGTCCTGGGTTCGATCCCCGGCAGGGTCAATTTGGAAATTTATAATTTCTGAATTTTCCCTGGTCTGGCCTGGTGGGAGGCTTCGGCCGTGGCTAGTTACCACCCTACCGGCAAAGACGTGCCGCCAAGTGATTTAGCGTTCCGGTACGATGCCGTGTAGAAACCGAAGGGGTATGGGTTTAATATAACTGCCATGCCCCTAACAGGCTAGCCCGCTACCATCTTAGACTGCATCATCACTTACCATCAGGTGAGATCGCAGTCAAGGGCTAGTTTGTAGTCGATAAAAAAAAGGCAATCGCCAATCCTTAATTAACCAGCGTGGGGGACTATGGCCTGAAGCTGATTAAATAATAAACACTTGCTCAGTAGTAGCACAAGTAGTGGGCGATGGGTGTTTTAGACGATGATGAGTAAATGCAGAGGAGAAATTGTACCGTATTTTTCTTCCCGATATTGTCGGATTTCAGATGTAGAAATGCATCTATTTCCCGGCAATGAATCACGTTCAGATGCGTGAGCGCATACAGTGTGCCGATTTCGAAAATAGACCGAGTTGACACACATAAATAATATTAGCTCCGTCGTAAATACGAGCCGCGTCGGCCAAGCGACCGAAACCGCGGGAGTGACGGAGGATTTTATGATTAGTTCAGTTTGTGTTACTATTGGTACTTTTATGTCACTTATGTGTTCTCAGTACGTTTAATTTTCAATTCCAAGCTCAATAATTATACCGCAAAAACTAGGTGCGGTTTAATATGGACCTTTTTATCCCATTTTTTTTATCCACTACAAGTTAACTCTTGACTGCGATCTCACCTGATGGTAAGTGATGATGCAGTCTAAGATGGTATCGGGCTAACCTGTTAGGGGCATGGCAGTTATATTAAACCCATACCCCTATTCGGTTTCTACACGGCATCGTACCGGAACGCTAAATCGCTTGGCGGCACGTCTTTGTCGGTAGGGTGGTACCTAGCCACGGCCGAAGCCTCCCACCAGGCAAACAACGTATGCCATACAACGTATGTAGATGTAAATAGGGGCCATACTGCAATATTATTCAAAATGGCAGTTTGATGTCACGCACCTTGACGTTTCTAAAATAAGGAATAAAATTCTTAAAACATGAAAGTCAACAATAATATTTATATTTATTCATAATATAAAAAAAAAACTATATTTATTCATAATAAAACTACAAAAAACATAATGAAACAATATGGCTTTACGCGTTGGCAGTATGGCCCCAGATGTTTTATAATTTATACTAGACGATTCCCGCGACTTCGTCCGCGTAGATTAAGTTATTTTTATTCCCACGGAAACTCTTTAATTTTCAGTAGCCTATGTCCTTCCCCGGGACGCAAACCAATCTCTATACATACCAAATTACATCAAAATCAGTTGAAAAATGGGCTATTAGCATACAGACAGACAGACACAATTTGGCATTAATAATATTAGTATGGATATGGATAGTTTTTAGTTTTTTAATTTAGATTTAATTTAGATTTAAATTTGATAAATGGATGTGCCTGTTTAAATAAAACAAGAGGTATACAAAAACTTTTTTTTTTTTCAAAAATTCTGTGGCACGAATTTTCATGATAATTACAGACACAGATGCCTGCCTGGGTGCTGTCGGGCTTCCAGAAAATACGTAATGGAGAAGTTTCAGGATCTTATGGATATGGATTAGATTAGATTACCTCGTCGTCTCGTACATCGTCTATAAGTGGCTAACTTATCATAGGATAAAAATATGATTTTATCAGTCAATAGCGATTTAAGTTCAATAGCCTTTATAAGGAAACTCTATTGTTATACATTTTATATCAGTTCTCAGTAAGGTAAACAACTTAAATAAAAAACTTTGTTCTAAAAACAAATCGTAGTCTATCATTTAATGGTAGTAAATAAATAATTTGAGCTCAATTATAATATCATTATAATGAATAGGTACTTACCTACCTATCTAATACCGAGTTTCTGGCTGGTTCTTCTCGGTATGATTGGCATTCCAAACACAGTGGTAGATAATAGATTCTATTGACGATGCAACGTCAATCTACTGGTTCTTTAGCACCTGTGAGATCGCAGTCAAGGGCTAACTTGTAATGGTTAAAAAAAAACCTTTGAATTTTTAATCGCATTTGAATAATAATTATTATAAAGAATCTAGAAACCTATATAAATGCATGCAATACGAACACGGTGCATCCGCCATAATATCCACTGCAATTTTATCGGTATTACAAAAACAATAAAATAATTACCTCCTGGCTCCAAAACTGATAATTGTTTCTCAGTTCCTTATTCGTGAAAAAAAGTTGAAATACATTGATATCCGATACCTGCGTCATAATAATTGGAAGACCGGTAAAGGGATCTTACTTGTCCTCTGTCGTCACTTAGAAGGATTATCGCGGCTTATTAACTTAACAGGTGCCTGTGTGACATGTTTGTTATCGGTTTCAGTTCTGCTTCGAGGCATTTTTGTCCGTAAGAATACAGCATCTAACCTTTTTTTTTTTTCAATCTCATTTTTATTTTTGGGGTTATTATTAAATATGTATTCGTGAAAAAAGTTGAAATACATTGATATCCGATACCTGCGTCATAATAATTGGAAGACCGGTAAGGGAATCTTACTTGTCCGCTGTCGTCACTTAGAAGGATTATCGCGGCTTACAATATGTTTGTTATTGGTTTCAGTTCTGCTTCGAGGCATTTTTGTCCGTAAGAATACAGCACCTAACCTTTTTTTTTTTTTTCAATCTCATTTTTATTTTTGGGGTTATTATTAAATATGTATTCGTGAAAAAAGTTGAAATACATTGATATCCGATACCTGCGTCATAATAATTATTGGAAGACCGGTAAGGGAATCTTACTTGTCCGCTGTCGTCACTTAGAAGGATTATCGCGGCTTACAATATGTTTGTTATTGGTTTCAGTTCTGCTTCGAGGCATTTTTGTCCGTAAGAATACAGCACCTAACCTTTTTTATTTTCAATCTCATTTTTATTTTTTGGGTTTTTATTAAATAATATGTATTCGTGAAAAAAAGTTGAAATACATTGATATCCGATACCTGCGTCATAATAATTGGAAGACCGGTAAGGGAATCTTACTTGTCCGCTGTCGTCACTTAGAAGGATTATCGCGGCTTACAATATGTTTGTTATTGGTTTCAGTTATGCTTCGAGGCATTTTTGTCCGTAAGAATACAGCACCTAACCTTTTTTTTTTTTTCAATCTCATTTTTATTTTTGGGGTTATTATTAAATATGTATTCGTGAAAAAAGTTGAAATACATTGATATCCGATACCTGCGTCATAATAATTATTGGAAGACCGGTAAGGGAATCTTACTTGTCCGCTGTCGTCACTTAGAAGGATTATCGCGGCTTACAATATGTTTGTTATTGGTTTCAGTTCTGCTTCGAGGCATTTTTGTCCGTAAGAATACAGCACCTAACCTTTTTTATTTTCAATCTCATTTTTATTTTTTGGGTTTTTATTAAATAATATGTATTCGTGAAAAAAAGTTGAAATACATTGATATCCGATACCTGCGTCATAATAATTGGAAGACCGGTAAGGGAATCTTACTTGTCCGCTGTCGTCACTTAGAAGGATTATCGCGGCTTATTTACTTAACGGGTGTCTGTGTGACGTGTTTCTTATTGGTTTCAGGTCTGCTTCGAGGCATTTTTGTCCGTAAGAATACAGCATCTAACCTTTGTAGTTTCGTCCAGTGTGTCAACCGGAATTTTAAAACAAATTATAAGAGCAGTTCAATTGAAAAGTACAGTCCGAGTCGAGCAGTCAAAATGAAATGGCAGACAAATGTTTCGTATACGCAGGCGTATCTTTTTATCCGCCTAGTCGATATGTCTGTTTCTGTCTGTGTGTTACAGGAATTAAAAAATTAAAAACTATTACAAACTAGCTGATGCCCGCGACTTCGTCCGCGTGGTTCAAGTTTTTTGTTATTCCCGCAGGAACACCTTAATTTACCGGAATAAAAAGTAGCCTATGTCACTCTCCAGGTCCTCAACTATACCCATGCCAAAAATCACGTCAATCCGTTGCTCCATTGCGGCGTGATTGAAGGACAAACCAACAAACAGACTGACTTTCGCATTTATAATATTAGTATGATACCTGTACAATTGAATTTTAATACGAGAAACACTTTCACCTCTATAATATTATTTAAAATTCATCCTCGAACTACTTAAACGCGCTTTAATTATTCAATGCGCTCTGATATTGTTTGATTGTCCATAAGTGCCTACAACATAAAAATTTACTTGCCCAATTTTCTATCAACTTCAACGTACAAAGCCGAAGTCCATAGCGCACCTATTCTCCACCTACGCTACCATCAACAATTAACATGTCGAAACGCCTCTTTGTTCTTACTTCCCCATTGAATGCATTATGTCTGTACTCTATAGAATAAAAGTTAGGAAAGCGGCGAACTCATAAGTCATAAATCACTGTGATAGACACTGACGAAACGTAGTCGGGTCATTCCGACATAATTGTAATAATTGACAGGCGTTTTCGAAATCCCCCTTTTTATAACTAACCACCACAGATAAATAAGATAACTGTCAGCGTGGCGTCATACCATGTATTGTTGTTTCAATATAAATGAATGTACAGCTAGCTGATGCCCGCGACTTAGTCAGACTTCTCGGTAGGAATGGCATTCCGAACCAGTGGTAGATTCGCTCGACGATTCAAAAGCACTTTTGATAAGTATATTATATGGATAAAAAAAATATGAGTTTGAGTTATTTTTATTCCACGCGGACGAAGACGCGGGCATCAGCTAGTTTAATATAAAGCACTTTACACTTAGGGTATGTTCGGATATACACTGCGAGCACTGCTCAGTGCTCTTACTGGGGAGAAATTCGTTCCCTTATCGACTGACAGTATACTGCCGCAGTATCCTAGGGAAATATATGACATCATAAATCGTCGCCATTTTTGTACTGTGAGCACTGGCGTTTTCGAGGTAACTCAGTGCTGACTGCGTTCCGTTTTAAACAGTAACCAGTAAAGCTAACTATAAAGAAACGGCTTCGCAGTATACTAAATTTACGTCACACCTTACAGTGCTTACAGTGTATATCGGAACATACCCTTAGTCTAACAATCTCTGAATAAAGTTCGGTACTTCAAGAGCGTGTGATACGCTTGCACGGCAGAGTGACACCACATCAAAGATATACCATTAGCTTGTTGGGCTGGAACAACATTGTTGCGACAGATATAAAAATACATCAGCTGTTGAACAAATACAAGTAGGTAGAGATATGTCGATAAACCATAATATACATGAACCCGATAGGTATGTAATATGACAAATATTACGAACACTTTATTTCAGTTCATCATTGTTAGTCATGGACAAATCCATCTTTACCAAACTCTTAACTTAAATCCAGAAACTCAATAATAAAGAAAATCTATAAGTAATAATAATTCCCACGGGAATTCCTTAATTTTCCGGGATAAAAAGTAGTATATGTGACTTTCCAGAAAAAAAGTCGATATGTTACTATGTAGCAGCATGATTGAAGGACAAACAAACACACTATTGCATTTATAATATTACAGTTTTTTTTTTATCCTCTACAAGCTAGCCCTTGACTGCGATCACACCTGATGGTAAGTGATGATGCAGTCTAAGATGGTAGCGGGCTAACCTGTTGCTAGTTTGTGATATAAGAGCGATAGGTAGGTTTTTACATACGACTTGACTCATGTCCGTATGGATTTAATATAACTGCCATACCCCTAACAGGTTAGCCCGCTACCATCTTAGACTGCATCATCACTTACCATCAGGTGTGATTGTAGTCAAGGGCTAACTTGTAGTGGATAAAAAAAATGTCAGCCGCCAGACTAGGGCTGACGTCCATGTATCACACAAACGTTACTCTAGACCTAGAGTCTAGACAAAACTCGAGTATGTAGATAGTAGGTACTCGCTACAGATATAATTTCTCACGCCCATACTTTTTTAGAGATTTTTTGCGGCTATTAATTGCGCGATTTTTTTTTCTCACATTGTAAGTAATATCTAATTGATGAAAGTGATCTATAAAGTACCTAATAGACGATTAAATTTTATTATTCCGCGTGATAAATAATTTCTCACGCCCATACTTGTTTCGAGATTTTTGGCGGCTATTAATAGCGCAATTTTTTTCTCACATTTAAAATACTTAATATGTAGTTGATTAAATTTTATTTTTCCACATCACATAGTACTTTTAAAAATTGCGCGTTTTTAGTAATTGCGTTTTTTTTAATTGGCTTCAAAATATTCAAAAATTCTTTTTGATTATTATTATTAATCAATCATTAATATAGTTTTTAATTTCATGAATTAATTTCATCAATCCACATATGTTTTTTTTTGCGTTCTACATACAAAATCAATATAATGTTTGCAAGAAAACTTTTTAATACAAAAATTACAAAAATTAAATAGCACGAGGGCAGTAAATTTAACCTACAAGCCCTGTTTACTGCCTCTATAAGTGATTCGTATTCATGATACCAGTCAATCCAGGGAGAGTGGAATTGAAATGTCGTACCGGATTGGATAAAACCGAAAGTGGACGCCTGCGCGAGAAAAATAATATGTTTGGGACTGATATAATTAATGAACTGCATTGATGCGATAAACACGTCATACCTTTTTCGTATTTTAGCTTAAACCAGGAAAAGTATACAACAAAGTATCTAAAATTGTTTGTCTGTCTGTCCCCTTTTTAGTGAATAACTTTTTGAGAGTAAATAACATGCAGTTCAATTCGGCAGACTGCCGATTCCAGTGTAGTAGACAACAAACTGTTGATGTCCCTCCAAAAATGGCAAGAATCATATAAGAATAGTATAACTAAATTTAAAAATTGTATACTAACTTAGTTTTTAGCTAAGTTTACTAATGTATAATTTATTAATGTATAATTTCCTTAGTGGTGTACAATAAAAGTGTATTAATTCATTCATAAATAAGTCCAAATTTTAAACCTTGCTTTTAGCTTAATTTAGTTAAAAAACATGGACCTATCTTTTATACGTACACATGGTAAAAATGTATTTTTATTCTTCTCTCATTCAAATGAATTCTCTAGTATTAAATGATGTTGCAAAATGAATTACAAATCACAAAATTACAAAATGTCGTGGGAAGCAATCCCTTCAAACGTTTGCTAAAAGTAGCCGATGAGAATTATGAAGAATAAATAGCTCGCTATATTCTTGTCATTTGCATGTTGTTTAGACATCTGAAGCCAAATGAACGTCAAAGGCTAAGTGACATGCGATATCCGGATGAAACCATTCAGTAGCAATCCATAAGTCCTCACTACATACTCCTCTTTCAGTAATTCTGAGAATGTTTTACATTTGACTGACGCACACCTGCTTTATAAAATCCATACTAATATTATAAATGCGAAAGTGTGTCTGTCTGTCTGTCTGCTACGCTTTCACGGCGTTCATATAATTATCATTGCGTATATATGTTTCCTATAAAACTTGTTGGCTCACCTAATTCAATTGTACTGTGCATATCTAACGCTTAATATATTGAATGTAAAAGAAAGGTTGTGGCAAAAAAGAAAATAGCACATTCATTTGCATACTCTCATCATCATCTTCATGTCTTTCGTTCATTGGTTCATTATCATTCATTTGATAATAAGTATCTTTTATTTTTGCATAAATTATATTAAATGTTACGAGTATGAAATACTAGCGACCCGCCCCGGCTTCGCACGGGTAGACTAATAATCATAACTCACATGATTGCAATTTTCGTAAGGATCTTTTTCAAAATAAAATATTGCCTATGTTACTCGCTAATATTGTTTGTAGCTTTCTATAGGTGAACGAATTTTCAAAATAGGTTGAGCAGTTTTTGAGTATATCCAACAATCAAATTTTTCCTCTTTATATTAATAGTTTAGATGAGACCTAACAGTTTACACGGCAAACAGAGAAGTTCCCATTACAAGTATTTCTGCTTCTCTTAGTAGGATTGCTCCATAAAGTAGTGTCTAATACTCTTAAGATGTTTATTATGAGAGAGCCTTAACAGTAGGAAGTGTTGTTTTGTTAAGCTGTTTGTTAGGTCATCAGGTAGGTATCGAGTGTAATGAGATGCGGGGAAGTTAATTAAGGCCCTGCGCAGATTTACATTATTGCGTTCGATACAAATCTCGAGTGGTTTCGATCGCCTCGGTCGATAGGTTGTGGTACCGGTGTTTCGCCGTGTCGCTGCGTTCCGATTTGATATTGAATTGTTAATTTTGCATAAACAATCATTAAATCTTTACTTACTATCTTACTAATATTATAAATGCGAAAGTTTGGATGTATGGATGTCGGTATGGATGTTTGTTACTCAATCACGCCCCAACAGCTGAACGGATCTGGATGAAATTTGGCACAGATATAGATTATAGTCTGGAATAAAACATAGGCTACTTTTTATCCCGGAAAATTAAAGAGTTCCCGCGGGAACCACAAAACCTCGATCCACGCGTACGAAGTCGCGGGCATCAGCTAGTAATGTCATAAATGCGAAAGTTGAATGGATGCATAGATGGATGGATGAATTTTACTCAATCACGCCAGAACGGCTGAACGGATCTGGATGAAATTTGGGACAAAGATACCCTCCCAGCGCACGTGTTTCCTGCCATGTATAACTTAGGTCCTTCAAGGCATGAGTGAATAGGCATCTTCTAGGCGAGCGCGTTCCAAGTTCCAACCTAGACCTCATTATTGCTTTGCACTAAGCAAGATTGTCGTCAAGAGCAAGCCTATCTCACAATAAAAAAAAATAGTAGACTGTACAGGCTACTATGTAAAAATGTAAGCATTCAGAGAAGCACTACTAAAGACAGGTTTCAAATGGTTAATTTGTAAAGAAAAGCTAAAGCTATTAGTTTTGATTATGTGTAATTTCACGGTTATATTCTGTTTGAATATGTTCCTATTTGTCTCTGTACAGGCATAATACGATACAACAAAATAAAAAATTACTCTTTTTGCTTCCTAGTTTTGGACTATTAATAATAATTGAAAACCCCAAAACTTTCTCTAAACGTTCGCTATTGTGGAAAAAGATAAAGAAAAGTAATGAAGCACGGTCATTTGCTTAAATATTTTGTGAAGGATTTATTTTTAACCGAAAAAAAGAGGAGGTGGAGGTGTTCGACTGTATGTTTTTTTGTATGTATGTTACGCGATCATTCCTCCAATTATGAATCAATTTTGATGATTCTTTTTGTTTCCGAGATGGTAAATGATGAAGCAGTCTAAGATGGTAGCGACTAACGAGCTAACCTGTTAGAGGTTTGGCAGTAATATAAAACCCATACCCCTATCGGATTAAATCCCAAATTGACCCTTCTGGGTTTGAACCTGGGACCTCCTAGGATTAGACAACAGCGCTCAACACTGCGCAAGGGAGATCGTCGGTCGTAATATCAAAGAATACCTAGAACTTTTAAATTAGCACCTTATGTGAATGTTACTGTAGATAGCCATGTCTATGTACATTTGTAATGCTGTGCTTATTATACACAGAATACCGGTATCCGTATGTAGCATGCAAATCAATTAGACACGGAATAATAGCCCGGCGCTTGGGTTTTATTTAGCTACTCAGAACCGGTCACATTTGACATCATGTAGCTGTTGGCTAGAGCTAAATTGCACGGAAATTCTGTCGCCGATCTTCCCCGGTGGCCTTAAAACAGGAAGACATCACCAAAAGGATCTTACGTAGCGTCTTAAAAAATAAATTCCAAAAAACTGTGAAAAACCATAAAACTCCTTGGGGTGGGAGTTACGAAGTCTACGAGTTAGTAGATCAGTTAATTAATTTGTACAAAGTGTATAAATCACTATTTGATCCCTACATAGGCAATTACAGATCACATAACTATCTCGTTTTATATAACAGTTAGGCTTAGATGTAAGGAATAAACTTCGGGTTTTTGTACCAAGTCACGAGCACCTAGTACCGGTATCGATACCGAGATAATCAATTAAAGGCGCTAGGTTGATTTAACTACGGGAAACTAGTCACTTGTCAACATCGACCATAATCTCCAGGAACCGTTCGTTACAGCTACTAGGACATTTATTTTACTTCCAGCATGATATTAGACGGGTGCTCCGTGTTAGAATGCTCACAGAAGTTATGACTTGTACCTAACAATGTGATTCGAAACATCTGCGAAACTTGGCGTCAATTTCTTTGTTAACGATTCTTCTACAATGATAGGTTCAGAGTTTTGGGTTCAGGGGACGTACTGGCATTGTTTTAAAGCCGTTTTGTTTTAATATTGTTGACGTTCGTGTTTGAATTCTTAGGGACATTAAGGTACTTGACATAAAACTGTCATTATGAAATAATTTTACTTACTATTGCTGTAGTTACTACTGCTGCTGTACTAGAGTAGGGGGTTACTACTGCTGTAAGTGAGATCGAGGCCTAACATGAAGATCTGATGAATTGTTAGGAGATTGAAAGCGGTCTTCCTCAACGGGTAACAGCTTCCGAGCATTTACCATCAGGTGAGATCGCAGTCAAGGGCTAACTTGTAGTGGTTAAAAAAAAATAACCAACTTCAATACTTGAAAGCTGCAATCAGTGTAATACTTTAGTAGTTAAGTAGATTTTAACATTTTAGGTAGAAAAATAAAATAAGTTCACCTTTGCTTTCACCGGGTCTAGTCGGGGTAGGGAAACTAGTAAAGATTAATTATTATGTTTTGAGTGTGGTATTATTGCAAAGGCTGAAAAAATTAATATCTAATGTATTGTAAAGGCACTGGTGACATCTTTAAACTTTTCATGAAAAGAAAATTTCTGTTTTCATCTTAACCATTACTTTAATATTCTGGCCAAGCGTTCATATGTGTTCATATTGGTCGTGTTAACTACATTAGATCTAGATCAGTGAACTTTTACTCCAAGTATCGCAACGAAACCTAGATAAAATTCCTGTTTGACCTGTCACAATGTTTTCCCATCTTGCTGCCATTTTCTCTCAGCTATGTTAGCGATCGCACGATCTTATCACTTATATCATTAAATTGATCTCGACTGAGCGTGTAAGCATTAAAAATATAAATTTTCATTTCCAATATCGATAGGAAATCGTGGCCATGTTCGCGTGACAACAAAAACTGGAAATCGGTTTTAGATCGTACTTTAGATAAAGCTAAAAGTGATCGGTTGATCACCCACCTGGCAATAACAGTCGGACGGTGGAAGTAAATTAATAGCCCGCCAACCCGCATTGGAGCAGCGTGGTGGGTCTAAGCTCTAATTCCCTCTCTCCTATGAGAGTGGAGGCCTGTGCCCAGCAGTGGGACGTTAATAGGCTGTAGTGGTGGTGGTGGTGGTGGAAGTAAATTACCTATTCAGTCAAACTAAAACAGCTTTTGATTTGGTTTGATTTGATCTCTATAGAGATAAGCCATCAGCGCGCGAGATATTATAGCTGTGCACGAGTTGTGCGCAAACATTGGTGATCTATTCCCTTATTTCGGCCGGTGGGAAAGCGATCCGAAACAATCGGTAGATGTTGGGCACAGGGCCGATGGCTTAACGTGCTCTCCCGCTTCGAGGCACGGACGCGCCAATAGTTCGTGATAAGAGGTTGCTGCTGACACCTTTAGCATTTCTTTGTAATTTGCTGCGTCATACGCATGTTACGTCGTACGTCACACGCAGGCAGGGTTGCCACCCGTACTTTATAATAAAGTATTGTACGTTATTTCTGTTAATTAGGTATATATAGAGTATAAGAACAATAATGTACGCGAAAATACTTTAGTTTGCATGATTTGATTTCTCTGGGATGAAAAAAGTTTGGTTGCAAGCATTTTTGCGTCAAACGGAACGTTATCGTTTGGTGCCGAATCTATAGGTCGCCAGCGCCACTTGAACGCTCGTTGTTGATAATTTTTGAACGCAAATGTCAACATTATCAATGTCACTGTCAAAACTTATTCTTTTTATCTCTTTTTTTTTTGGGGTTTTTATATTTTGTTTGTTTTGTGTAAAGCGGTTGGAGTGCAAAGAATACGATTGATCGGTTTTATAGATTTACGTTAAAGTAAATAATGGACAAGGAAACTTCGTGTGCACCTACAGAACGTAATTTTGATAGTGAAACGGATCAAATAGATATTGAATAATATGTTACACCGAAAATCCGTCAAAAAATGATACGACGAAACAAAAATAAACGAAAAGCAATTAAAAAAATTTAAACTTAATAAAGAAAAGAAATTGTACTTTATTTTGACACTATGTACTTTTTTTCTTACTTTAATTAACCTATGTACTTTAATTGCAAAAAAAAACGTGGCAACCCTTGACGCAGCATACCTCTTGCCGGTATACCGTTTCGTGACCATACCTACTATATTTTGTTCTTCGATATCGATCGATCAAAAATACTTTACCTTCCCTCTTTTACAATTGTTCTTGGAAAAACTAGGGCAACAGCCAAGTGTTATGAGTTATTACATTAAGGCTTCACTCCTCTGATATAATATTATACGATTT
This sequence comes from Erebia aethiops, assembly GCA_923060345.2. NCBI lineage: Eukaryota > Metazoa > Arthropoda > Insecta > Lepidoptera > Nymphalidae > Erebia > Erebia aethiops. The sequence continues at coordinate 15,451,569 of OV281091.1, read as the reverse complement.
ATTACTGTCAATGCTGATAAAACAATCGTAAACCTCGCGACCTTGCCCCTAACGCAACCAGCCCCATTTCATAACTAGGACGTAAGTAGGCCATTATCTAACCTTAGCAAGTGAGCTTTGTCTAGATGACAAGTGTCAAATAATATTTCTTTATCTCAAATTGTCACATTTATCGCACGAGTCGATCTTAAGGCTGAAATAAACACAGTTCGCGACGTTATTGCATGGCAGGACACAGTGAAAGCGCGCGTAGGTGTGTACGATCTGAGATAAGCTGTATATACAGACGTAGGCCGTCAGACCGTTACATTGCAGCGTGCTACGACGTAAGCTACGCAGTGCAACCGCCTTCATACAGTTCTCTGAACAGGCTTCTAGGAGCCACGTTGGACACACTACCGTTGCGCGTTTTGTGTGATTAATAGTTAGCACTTTATGACACAGGTCCCGCAACCTTGTTACAGATCTGCACTAGATTATAGATATGTAGGTTATAGTTTCGCAAAGGCTGCGGTCACTTTGGTATGCGATGCAAGAATACAGGCTATTCCGAAAGAAACTGCTATGCCTTCGTACAAAGATAGGGCAGCTTCATCTAAAATACCCCTTCTAGGTTAGTATTTATATCAAGACTACCATATTACCATATATTTGCCTGGCCTGGCTTCGGCCGTGGCTAGTTACCACCCTGCATGCATCTTAGACTGCATCATCACTTACCATCAGGTGTGATCGCAGTCAAGGGCTAGCTTGTAGTGGATAAAAAAAAAGGCTAGTCTCCCTGTCTTCGCTCGGGTAAATTGAGTATTTGTATGTAGATTTTCCTATACTCTAATACAAATACTCAAACTGAAACTCATGTTTTTTAATCAAATAATCTTAAAGAAGTGCTATTGAATCGTCGAGTGAATCTACCACTGGTTTGGAATGTCAAGTTTTGAGAGTGCCAAAAAGATCCAGTGCGTGGTTAAAACTCAGCATAGATATAATGTTAGTGTATTGTTTTACTGTATGAAGCCCTCGTCTTCGTCGGTGGATTTAACGTAAAGTATGTCTTTTACCATATTTTCGTTTTCAAACATCCCTGAGTGGTCTGTGCAAACATCCAAACAAACAACAAATCCTCATTTCGAACAACAAATGCAAAATCTATGCATCACTTGTGCATTATGCGCGTGATACGGCTGATCTAAACTTCAAAATGTTTTGCTCATACAGTTTTCTCGAAAACGAGAGTCGAGTTTTATTTGCTCTAAGCACTCATTACGTAGGTATTCGTCAACTCGCCGGTAGACGGTAGTGGTAATGGTTTGTTTACAATTTCCACGGCAAATTGAATTATTTGCATAAATTTAAATTCAAACTTCAATTAAAAGCCAATTAAGTCGAACATACAAACTTCTGTGCATATTTATAAAGACTCAAGTATTCGTTGGAAAACTTGAATTGAATGTTTTCAACGAACATAAAATTTTATGTGCATAAATCGTTAAATTCGCAGACGCAATTAAAATAATTATTATTAAAGCTGTAAAAACGGCGGATTTACGGCTGAGCTGTTAAGTGCACTCAACTCTTCCGTCGTGACTCGTGGTTAAAAAAAGTTAACGTCAAAGAAAGTGGTTCCGGTGGGCGCGCATGCTCGCTGGTTTTAACCGGACATTAACTACTGGTATTTATTTTTGCCGCAAAATAGGGGGCGATATCTTTTTACGAGGCACTCGGGGTGCCGGCAGGGCTGCGAGCTTCAACAGATTTTACTCTGGGTTCTGTATTCAATGTATCACTAGTTCATTACCCTACTACGACTATCACTAATGTGTTTCATTGTTGATTTATCCTTCAATCACGCTGCAACGGAGCAACGTATCGACGTGATTTTGGGCATGAGAGCCAGAGAGTGAGACCTAAAGAGTTCCTAGAGGATTTTTCAAAACATAAATCAGCTACTCTGGAATAAATCGATAAGTTACTTGGCAGATTTTTTACTTTTCTTAAAATACACCCCCACCTTGGGACCCTAACGTCTAGGTCTGGGTTGTTCGAACTTTTTACCGAACGGCCACTATCAATAAAACATATTTTAATACTCGTAGAGTAAAATAAAGCAATAAAAACCCTTGGCCTAGCTCAACCCTGTTACAGGAATTTGTAATGAAAGATAGGTACACAATAAATATTTATAGCGACAGGGTTGACGACATCAAGGGTCAAGGTCCCGGTTTAAATGGCAAAGGACTTAAAGGGCTCTGGACCCACGTCACACGTCCAACTTTCTGATCGGGAAAGCTTTATTTGACTTACCCCTGGACGTACCTAATAAAAGTCAGCTTTTAACTTCGTTTTATACTATATTAGTCTTGACTTATATTATTAGTCCTAGATTGAAATGAATAAAGGATATTTCTGGTAAATAAATTGGTTTTTAAATACATGATGCCCTTGACGGCGTCCGTGTCGATTTCGGTTTTTAGGAATCCCGTGGGAATGCTTTGATTTTTCAGGGTTGAAATATGTCACGCTCAAGGTTCTCAACTTTACCCATGCAAAACATCACGTCGATCCGTTACTGTTTTGCGGCGCGATTATGGATAAATCAACAACACAAATTAAATTTAAAAAAACCGCCTTCAAAAACTAAAAAGCAAAAAATAATTGGATATATTTACATATTATTATTTCTACCCACTGGGATGGGACCACCTTTGAAGTATACCCTTTCAAACAAAAAAAGAATTTTCAAAATCGATCCAGGCGTCTTCGAGTAATCGGGGAACATCTGTCTTCGAAGATCTCGGGGAACATCTGTCTTCGAAGATCTTCATCAGATCTTCACCAAATTTATATGGGACCACCTTGGAAGTATACCCTTTCAAACAAAAAAAGAATTTTCAAAATCTGTCCAGGCGTCTTCGAGTAATCGGGGAACATACAAAGATTCCGACGAATTGAGAACCTCCTCCTTTTTTTGAAGTCGGTTAAACAAATACATAATTGCATTTATAAAATTTATAAATAAATTTAATAAAAAGTGAGCTTTACTTTATTTAATAAACTAAAGATAAGTAAGGGTTCTTTGAAATAATTGTAAGATATTTATCCAGCAGACCTATTTATAAAATAATTATTTTAATTTTAATTATATTGGAACTTACGGGAATTTATTAGGGCCAGTAACTTAAATACGGCAGTAATTATTAAAAACAAAGAATTAGGTCAAAATTATATTGTTAGACTAACAAAGTTAGCTGTAGTACATAAAAGGATCATTGATCTTTCAATTGTAGATAGAAAAATACACCGTTGAAATCTCATTTACCTAATAGCGCCTAATAGGCTTAGGAGCTTAACGAACGTGCGGAAGGTCTGATAAGAGATTAACGCGTTCTATTTTTAAACTCATTCATTAATGATAATGATAATAATGATAATGATTTATTTATTTCATGTAGGACAACTTGTGACACTTATGATACGTCAAGACTCTACCACCGGTTCGGAAAGCTGATTCTACTGAGAAGAGCCGGCAAAAAAACTCAGCAGTTGCTCTTTTCTTAAAAAAGAAAAATATTCTTTCCAAAAAACCGACTTCCAAAGCCACTGTAAAGTAAAAAATAATTTTGATTTCTACACACTATGTTGAAGTCGGGCGAGCCTGATGCGTCAACTATGCCTATCTTTGTTATACTCGCCCGACTTCAACATGTAGAAATCAAAATTATTTGTAGAAATCAAAATTATTTTTTACTTTACAGTGGCTTTGGAAGTCGGTTTTTTGGAAAGAATATTTTTCTTTTTTAAGAAAAGAGCAACTGCTGAGTTTCTTGCTGGCTCTTCTCAGTAGAATCAACTTTCCGATTTATTTAAAAGTGTTTATTTCTTTAAGTTATTTTAAAGACAATTTTAAAGACTAAGAGAACCGTAATCAACGATTCATCAACCTAGGTTTTGGTAAGTCAATGACCGCAATGCAATTTAAAGTAGGTACCTAAAAAGCACCTATTTCCACAGATTTTAATAGAAGAACGTTACACGCTCTTTAAACTAAATTGTAAAGTACAATAGTACGCACATTGTTAAAAGGCCGTAAGCGAGCGATCAAGCCTGCCCAGTAGCTATTCCAATTAACTTCAACAACCAATCAAAGTACGACTCTATGCTTTTCTTATACAGTACATTCTTGCTTATCAGTTGCATTGCGTGCATTTGCGTATAATAGATAGTACGATAATCCTAAATAACCATAGGCTAATCGTTTGACCTGACTACGCATAAGTATCGGCTCTTGCCATGTTGAAATGATTTATGGTTGCAACTGTACCTAAATAATAATTGGTACGAAATTATATTTTCACTTCAGATTTTTGTAGGTTTCCATACTACTGTTAATATTAATTGAATAACTGAGATTCCACCAGTAGCTGAGAAATCTATACCTACTAATATTATAAATGCGAATGTTTGGATGGATGTATGTATGGATGTATGGATGTCTGTCTTTTACTAATCACGCCAGAACGGCTGAATGGATCTGGATGAAATTTGGCTCAAAAAATTAAAGAATTCCCGCGGGAACCAGTTAACCGGAAATGGATGCTTGTTATTCAATCACGCCGGAACAGCTGAACGTATCTGGATGAAATTTGACACAAAGATACATTGAAATAGAATGAACTAAAATTCTACATCAATGCAGATAAATTATAGTCTGTTCCCGCGGGAACCAAAAATACTCAATCCACGTTATTGAAGTCGCGAGCATCAGCTAGTCGAATAATAAAAATTGTACTCGAATCGGTCCATCTGTATGAGCACTAAGATAATATTGTCAAAAAAGTGCTCAAACTAAGGTGTAAAACCCCTCATTTTTGAGGTTTAAAAAGTGAGGAAAGCCTTACAAAGTCGGAAGGGAACGTGGCCAGAAAATCTGGTTACAGCTGTCGTCTAAGGCCCTCACCTCCGTAACCCGATAACATAATGCGTTACTTGGGGCTTCCCGTATTATTGAAACAAATCAGAGTCATGGCATGTTTGACCTTAGGACGCTTCGCTCAATCAGTGCTATTCGTGTCTAGTATTAAATTGCACTTTTATATTTTATCACGGTATATAAGTAGATATTTCGGGACAGCCCTTCATACATAATATGTGTTCACTATACGAGCCCCGGCTCGATCTGCCTCTGTCTTTTAGCCCCCATCGCAAAAATTTAGGTATTAGATTTTGTTTCTAAGACTATTTATTCTTACCTGGACAGACATTTTTCCTGTAGAGCATAAACGACGTTACAATCACATTGCTTGCAAACTTATATTCTTATCTGCGGAGAGATCTGAGAGCCCACTCTATTTTTATCCCAAGCACCTACAGTTATTGTGATTAACAGAAAGAGATGATGAATTCACTACATACGTTGTCTCATATTATATTTAAATTCCGTTATGTGGTTTGTCGTTTTGTCGTTAAGAGAAATCAGCTTTATGCCTGCCTTTACTTTTAATAGTTTTAATTCTCACTGATAATGGCGTTTTCCTACGGTGTGGATAATCTTGCGCATGCGCAGAATTGGCGCTCGTCATGTAATCACGTCAGGACAGACGACAGAGCGTGGGACGGTCGTAATCAGGCGTGTGTGAAGAGTTTCCTGTTGCCGCTTATTCCCGCCCTTACAAACATTAGGTAGTATATTTTGCGACTAGAAGAGAACAGCTTGTATGCACCAAATTGCTAGAAAGTCGAATTTTAGGACCGCGCACGTTGTAGAGTAGGATGTGTGATTAGTCCTCAAATAACTAAGCCAGTGCGCCAAACGACGCATCAACTAGAAATATTGGCTCTAAACGAAATGTAAATGTGAGAAGATAAATGATAAATACGGGTAGATCGTACAAATTAAGTATAAATTCACCATAATTACCTTCCCTTTAATGTAACTGTCAAATTCAAAAATTTTTTCTTTTGCCTGCTATGACGAATTTTGTGTTAATTAAACTGTCCTGCAACGTACAGGTTTTCATCTATATATAGGCAGATCTATTTTACGCACACATAACTGATTGCCTTTCCCGGTAATACCTCTTGGTGGTCAAGTACTTTCAATAGCTTTTACTTTTTAATATTGTATTTATCAGTGTAACCTAATATTATGTACGCAAATAATTCAAAAACATCGTATAATCGTATGTTTCTTTGTTTCCAGCCACCGCCAGTCGTTCACGCACCGCCAGTGCAACTGCCGCCTCCCGCCGCCGCGTCAAGCCCGCCCGCCTCGCACTGCTCCGCTCCGCGCACCATCGTCATCCAGCGGCCCGACGCCCGCCACGGCTTCGGCTTCACACTCCGGCACCTCGTCGTATACCCGCCAGAGTCGTTACAGGTAACACGCGATGTATTACACTTCTTCTCAGTCGTGCACTCTTGACAGAGTGGTCGTGGCTGCTGGGACGACACTGGTACGATCAGTCTTCTTTAAATTGGGTCGCACCGCCTCCCGCGCGATGATCCTCCACTTGTCTCGATTGGTAGCATTGCGGGAGCACTCCACCACAGTTTTCTGGGTCACACTTTTTATTAGGTCCGTCCATCGAGTAGGTGAACGTCCTCTGGCTCGCTTTCCTTCCACATGACCCTGTACCACCAGGCGCTCAATTGACTTTTCATTTCTGGAGATGTGGCCAAAGAACTTAAGAATTTGCAATTGCACAGTCGAAGATAGCCTTTCTTTCATCTTAAGTTCTTTTAGGATTGAGTTGTTTGTTCAAAAGGCTGTCCAGGGTATCTTTAAAAGGCGCCTCCAACACCACATCGTACACCACATGATGTATTACACTAAGTGGCATTTCCACCTGCCACCGCGGCGAGTCAACCCCGCCTACCTCCACCATGGTATGTATGAGGACAACCTTGGTTTTCAATTTTGTTATAATTTGTCATGATAGAAGCAATTTTTTTTGTTATTTTTTTATTGCGAGATAGGCTTTCGCTTGCGCTTGCGTTATACGTGACAGGGAAAACATCCACATCCTGGCGGTTCGACGCATCATTCGGCGCATCAGGAACGTAGATCAAAACCATTTCTTTCGAGATGACTTGACGTCAACCACATAAGGATAACACAGATTCTATGAAAAATTCAACTGGTATGGCAAAATTGCGGCTGAAGCCGCAGACCCTGATAACAGATGAGTGGGCAAATGATGGACAATCAGATAATTAGCGGAGGCTTTCTAATAGTCTCTTTTGGAACAATTTGAGCACGGAACCCTAAAAGTGTGACTGTTTTTACTGCATGCTGATACTCCTTATTGAATGAAGATAAATATCTATCTGTAGTTACTAAGATCATACAGATTGAGTTTTTTTGTACCTAGCACGAATTAATCTGCAAGTCATAGTAATTTAGGAATACAACACATTGTAATATTGTAATATCCTGGTCACTTGTAGTTTTGATTAAGATAAGCTCTAATTTAAAAAGCCTTGGACTAGAAGTGTGTCCAACAATATAGTACGGGACTAATAAACATTGACCCTAAAATAAAAAATGTAAAGCTGATTTTTGGCACAAGTGTTCCTTGGGGTCTGAGAAGTACCTCTTAAAAATTCCCCCCCCCTAGGCCGCGGGCTTAACCCCCCACCCCCCCCAAACGTCTCCCCAACCGCAGTTTTTTGTAATTTTCTCAAAAAATATTAGTGCTAGAAAAAAACTTTCTATGGTGAAAATTATCTTCATTAAATTATCTACAAAATAATACTATAGTTCATTTCCATAAGATTAATAGTTTCGGAGATATGTTAACCCTTTGTGCATGAAAAGAAAATATTTTGCATGTATGGCTTTTTGTAATGTAGTTTCTTTTAATTTCCATAAAAACTGATAGAGCTACAAAAATATTGTCTGAAGCAAAATGAAAGGCTATTAAATTAGCTATAAAATGATATTTAGTTTATTTTGATAAGAGTAATAGTTTTGGAGATATGCCTACCTATTGTGTAAGATAAAGAAAATAATATGCAAATATCGTGTACGTTGTTTTTAATTTTCGAAAAAAAATAACAGAGTTAGGAAAAACTGATTAAAGCAGTAAGAAACATAGTTAAATTATCTACAAAATAGTATTTAGGTAATTTTGATAGCACTAATAATTTCGAAAATATACCTGTCATAGTTAACATAAAAGCAATATTTTTCAAAATTTTATATGTTTTCTGTAATTTCTAGAAAACTATTAGAGCTAGGCAAAAAACTCCCAGAAGTAAAAATAAACACCATTTAACCACTTATTAAAAAAAAATAGTTCATAAAGATAGGACTAATAATTTCGAATATATATCCATGTATAGTGTACGAAAAAAAATAAAAAAATTGCTAGAATCCTATATTATTTGCAATTTCCACAAAAACTATTAGAGCTGGAAAAAATCCTCGGAAGAGTAATTAATTTCACTAAATTACCCACAAAAAAGTCTTATGGTGAATTTAGATAGGACCAATGGTTTGAGAAATATGGCAACCTATATTCAAAGATTTTTTTTTTTTTTCGACAACCGTTGGTATATTTTTGAATTTTCACAGAAACTACTAGAACTAGGAAAAAAAACATAAGAAGCAAAAATGAACTTCATTAAATTATCTTCAAAATAATTTTTAGTTTATTTTGATAGAACTAATAGTTTCGGAAATATGACTGCCTAACTGGAATAAAAAACTAAACCTTTGTAAAATCCGTAAATGTTTATTGTAATTTCAAGAAAAAGTATTAGAGTTAGGAAAAAAGCTGTCAGAACTTAGTACAAAGATTATTAATTTACCTATAAAATAGTGTTTAGTTTATTTTGATAGGACAAATAGTTTTCGAGATATACCTTGCTGTTGTGTAACAACCGGTGGTAGTCATGTAGACTTAGCATAGTACTATGGAATAAATAGAAATTAACCCCTAAATAAATAACGTATTTTTGATTTTAGGCGCAAATGATGTCCTCTTTTCTCCCCACTCCCAAAACCCCCCTCCCCCCTCCCACCTCCCCCCTCCCACAACCTCACTCGCACCTCCCACAACCCCCCTCGCACCTCCCACAACCCCCCTCTCACCTCCCCCCTACCACGACCCCCCTCCCCCTCTCAAATATCTAGCCGATTGTGCTTTTTTGTAATCGTATTACAATTCAAGTATCAAATCAAATGTTTTTACTCAAGTAAACTTTTACAAGTGCTTTTGAATCGTCCAGTGAATCTACCATTGGTTCGGAATGCCGTTAGCAGTTAAAAGTTAATCTGATAAAATTATCTGCAAGATAGCTGTTGGATGTTGGTGGTTCATTTACATATTTTTTTTAGATAAATACATATTGCATACCTACATATAGTTGAAAGGACTTCGAGACGTAGGTATTTATTATTATCATATTAGTAGGTATTATTAAAGCACATCATCATGGTCGTCATCATCACCTTCTTCCCCATCAATGGTAACATTTGCACACGAACCATGTCATTCCACCCGCATTTCCTTTGCAATCCTATTCGTTATTCTTCGGCCGACGCGACGCCTTGTCTTTGTTAGAACTTTAAACGAATATAAATAATAATATTTAATATATTATTTACTGAGTGTAGTGTTGTTTTGTAGATAAAGATTTCATGATTATTACCTACTATTAATTTATTGTAATATAGCATCGATCATTATCAAATAGAATGTGTAGGTACAAAGTCAAAATTATTGCAAAATATTTTTCTGTCATGCACGTTTTCGATCGCCATATTTCCGAAAGTATTCGGTCGATTGAAATGAAATAAAAAGCATTTTGTAGAAGATTTTATGAACTTTCATTTTGTTCTTGTCGTTTTTTTCCTAGCTCTTATACATTTTGTGCAAATCACAAGAAACTTACACGATTTAAAAAAAAAAAACAAATGCGTCAAATAAGCCGGCATATTTGCAAAACTATTTATCCGATCATAATGATTTAAGTGCCATATGGTAGATTATTTAATGTTAATTATTTTCGCCATAGATGGTTTTTTTCTAGCACTAATATTTTTTGAGAAAATTACAAAAAACTGCGGTTGGGGAGACGTTTGGGGGGGTGGGGGGTTAAGCCCGCGGCCTAGGGGGGGGGGAATTTTTAAGAAGTACTTCTCAGACCCCAAGGAACGCTTGTGCCAAAAATCAGCTTTACATTTTTTATTTTAGGGTTCCCATACATAGCTTGCACAAGTAGCCTGGGCTAATAGTTCTATGGATGAAGTTTGGTCCATCTTGGGGATACAAACTGATGATACAAACTGATGATTTTAAAGTTAAAATCGGAAAGCATATAATGTCTTTTAATTCTATTGTCCTACAAACTTATCTGACCCTGTGACAGAGTCGCTAGTATCTATGAAAAATAATATAAAAATAAAATCTAAACAGGCATAAAAATTAGTTCTAAATTTGGCCACCGGGTCATATAAGTTTGTGGGAGTTATAAACCCGTATTAATGATTATTTAAAGTCATTATCTTAAGACCGATACTTAACATCTTGTTTTTAACGAATCTGATATTGGTTTAATAATAAAAACCCTGTATTTATTTTAGTTTATCTGCAATACCACAACATTGTAATCAAAACGTATGGTTTATTTCAGGAATTATATGAGGATGCGCGGCACTTGGCAGTGGGCGCAGTGGGTGCGCCAATGGACACCATCTTCGTAAGGTCCGTGCGGCCGGGCGGGCCGGCGGCGGCGGCGGGCCTGCGAGCCGGCGACCGCGTGCTTGCCGTCAACGGCGAGCCCGTGGCGTGCGGCCGCTCGCGAGCGCCCTACGCCAGGGTCGTGCAACTAGCACAGAGGGAGCCCAAGACGCTGAGGCTGACTGTTGTGCCGAGAGACCACGATTTATTGCAAAGGGTAAGCCAATAGTTGAACTGTTAGGGCGAGGTGTAATTTACGCTGCCCATGTTACGCGTTCGAGCTGGCGCGGCGGCCGCATGCTTGCCATTAACGGCGAGCCCGTGGTGTGCGGCCGCTCGCGAGCGCCCTACGCCAGGGTCGTGCAACTAGCACAGAGGGAGCCCAAGACGCTGTGGGTGACTGTTGTGCCGAGAGACCACGATTTATTGTAAAGGGTAAGCTAAATTGCCTTACCCTTTACAATAAATCGTGGTCTCTCAGTGTCAGTTTAAATACACATAATTACCGGATAAAATCACGTGTTATGTCGGAAAATACCCGACTAGTCTCGAACCCGTTCGGGGCCCTTATTCATGAGCCTTTTCCCGCGACGCGGTCGCTGACTGACTGCGGGCCGCACATCGTAATGCTCTCTGCGAGGGGTATTGAGGTAAAGGGTGAGGTGGTAATACGTGCTCTCCCGATGACTCCTGCTGATCTTCTTCACTGGCGTCCGGTTCCAAATTTGCAGATTGCATCGCACTAGTGTAAAAAAGCTATTTATATTTGCAATGAATATCACTCACGATAGTTTCAACGTTAAAATTTAAGTTTAATTTACGCCTCCCATGTTACGCTTTCGAGCCGACGCGGCGTCCGCGTGCATGCCGTCAACGGTGAACCCGTGGCTTTCTGCCGCTCGCGAGCGCCTTACAACAGAGGCGAACCAAAGACGCTAAAGTTGACTGTTGCGCCATGATACGCCTATATTTCGAGGTTTTCCAGGAAGATATTCTAGCCAAAAACCGTAATTTTCCACTAAGTTGTCAATTCTCACTGCTCAATCTATCTTTTCCGCTCCAGTATTTCAGCGAAGCAGCGTACAACCCAGAGACGAACCAGCGGGTGCTCGAAATGCCGGCGGTGACCGAGCACGAGTCGCGTTTGTTCGACGCGTGCCGCCGACCGCGGCTACCGGCCTTGCCCGCGCCGCAAACTCCGCTCCGGCACCGCGAGGATCCGGAGTACGCGACTGTGGCACCGCCGCCGTCGAGGTTCGACGTGCCACGACTACCAAATTCACCGCACTATCTCTTACATGATGGGTGAGGATAACACTTTTTCACCAAAAACCTAACACTGGGAGATCCTTGCGGAGTGATATTTAACCTTTTTTGTTTTTATTCAATCTCGTAAAGTTTAGGAAATAACAAAAAGAAGATCCAATCTTTGCATTTGCCAGCATTTCCATTGCGAATTTGTGACATATTTTTCTTAAATCATGACTTTGTCTATGTTAAATTCCATATAAATTTTATAGACCTAATGAAAATTTCAATTGTTGTATACTACTTTCAGCAGGAGAGAATCCGATACATCACTGCCATCGTCAGCTGCGGAGAGTAAAGACAGTCTCGGCTCCTTTGACTCCAACTCGACACTCACGGGCCGAGAGCTGGACGACTCGATCATCCTATCCCGAATACGAAAGAGCCTGGAGCAGAAGGAGGCCTTCCTCCGACGTCCCAGTCAACCCACCGGGTGGGTCACCCCGGATGTCCCACCGCCGATCAAGCAGAAAGAGTTCTACGCCAGACCGCAGAAGTTACAAAAACCGGCCTGGCCGCCGCCTCCTTCCTCGCCCCCACTCGCATCATCCCCCCCACCGCCATCACTCCAACCACAAATCCAAGAACAGAGGAAAGAAGAATGTGCCACTAGTGTAGACAGCGGGACCTACAGCGGTTATGGAGAAGTGAACGGAACGCATAGCGACAAAAGCAGAACGAAACAGGACAAGAGCCAGTTTGTGGCGACGCTGTCGCAGATACAGGAAACCTCACCGAGTATTCAGAGTATGAATGTCGGAACCCTTACCAACGGATCCTCTAGCGAGTTCAGAGAAGACAATGCTTCTTCTAGTAACCAGGATAATAGGTGAGTTGTCGTGTCGATTATTAATTATTATGTGCCCGCGACTTCGTCCGCGTGGATAAGGTTTTTGATTCCTATTGGAACTCTTTAATTTTTCGGGATAAAAAGTCAATGAATTGTTTCAGATCTATCTCTGTGCCAAATTTCATCCACATCCATTCAGCCGTTCTAGCGTGATTGAGTAACAAACATCCATCTAGCCATCCATCCAAACTTTCGTATTTAGCATTTCGTATAGATTTCACTGTCAATTCAAACAGCCGTGCTCTAAAACTGGTCAAGGCTGGAAAATATCGTAAGGATCGTTTATTTATACAGAAAAATTAAAAACGTGATTGAATGTTACAGATACCCAGTACCTGAGCTTCAACTGGTAACAGCACGAACGAGGCAGCTAGAAGAGGCGCGAGGAGTAGGAGAGAGAAGAACGGAAGTGGCGCGGAGTGAGCTCGCGCGGCTCTCCACCACCAGGCTGGAGCCCAGCGTGGCGCTGCGGCGGAAGGAGTTCGAGACCCGCACCGCCCGGAGAGAGGCGCGCTCGCTGGACGTGCAACCTCAACAAGGTAAGAGCTAGTAGAGATGTTGGAGAGGGAAAGAAGAACGGGAGTGTCACAGCCCGCGCGGGCGGTGGTTGAGGCGTCTCTTTATCAGCTTCAAAGGTCTAATCCGTTTGTAGTTCCATGGAATTTGGCAGCATATGATAGCTAGTAATCTGATTTCTATCTTTTGTAATATCTAATGACGTTATAGACTCTGAAGTAAGATAAAAATGACCATTAGTCTAGGCGACTCTAGTCTAAAGAGTCGTGAGTTAAACGTATACTATAAATATCCAATAAAAATTCAGAAAGGAAGTAAGTTTTTTATGCTATACCCAATTGTCCAAGCAGGAAGGTACACTATCGCGTAAACGTAGTTCAGGTTTGATAATAATATCGATGTTCTGCATGATTGTTTCGTTTGATATTTCGGTTTTGAGTGTAAATATACTACATTCTATTATTTTATACAGAAATCGAGCAAATATTCAGTCATAAAATTAGTTTTAATTTTAAAATTAATTTAGTTTAAGTATAAATAACTAACTTCCCCATGGATATTTTTTTGGATATTTTTGTATAAGTTTTGGTTCATGCCATACTACAACCCTGCCAAGTTTCATCGACTGAAGATTTAATGCGGGGGTCTCCGAACAAGGAACCGCCCCGTTGCCTATAGACTACATCATGAAGATTTTTATCCGCTGTTTTAGTTTCGCTTAAAATTATACCTAGTGTTCCATTATTAAATAATTATGATTTACCTTTGCAGACTTAGAGCAGGACTCGACAATCCTCGGCGGCAGCTTGTCAGGCAACCAGCTAGTGATCACCGGCAGCAAACACCTCCATTGCCCACCTCCTGATGGATTCATTATGCCCGGTAAATATCATATAATATAATATAACCAACATCAAATAAGGTGCTACACACACAGAGGACGGGTGCGGGTCGGGACGGGTGTACGGCGGGTCTAATTCCTTGTCACATGGACGACAACCCTCCCTGTCTCTCCTATGAGAGTGGAGGCCAGAAGTGGGACGTTAATGGGACGACAACACATGAGTCGGACGACGTACGACGGGTCAATTTTCTTGAACGCTCCGGACAAGAAATTAGACCCGCCATACACCCGTCCCGACCCGTACTCGTCCTCTTGTGTGGACATATATTAGGATATTATCTATGTCATAAAAAAGCGACGCGCGACGGCGTTACGCGACATGCCGCGTGATTGTATGCAACGTTTCGCTAGCCATGGTAGCTTACATCAAATGCTTGATCTAGCCTAGCATCTTTGAAAGGACTAAGATCCTGATAGTTTACGACTGCATTACATTGTTTCTTTAGTTTATGCGTTAAAGTAGTTTTTATATCTGTTGTCGTAACGTATTCTAGGGCATTATCATTGCCCCCAGCCAATATGCATCCAGTATATTTTACGGAAAGTTTTAGTGTAGCCCGAAATATTAGTGTTACAATAAAACTTATACTTAGCTCAATTGGTATGTTTTGTTGTATTGTAGAAACGGAAAAGGTTCAAATGCGAACAAGGTCTAATAGTACCGGTAGTGAAGGATTATCCATTAGAAGACATCATGCCACAGGTGAGCTCGCTACGCTCTTGCACTCATTTCATATGCACTGTAGAATTATATCTAAGAAATATAAAATTCAGGTTTTGGCCGTTTACATAAATAAAAATAAATACGGTATCAGTTTATTTATTTATTTAATATCGTTGTTATAACAGAGTTCTGAATAGTAAATAGGCAGAAACCTGAAAACAAATATTTACAAAGCAATATACTTATTTATTTTTATAAGTCAATCTATAAAATAATTATAATATTATACAGGTAGGTTTGATTAATCACTCTTGCTTGGCTGTATTGTCACACCATGTTTTAATATTTTATTAAGTTTTTTTTTAAATTTAATATAATGTTAATTATCTCTGAGTTAAAATAGGAAACATTCTTGTCGATAGATGTTGTTATAGTTTACATAGAAAGTACTTTCGGGACCTCCACTTTTCATTCAGACACCTTAAAATCAAGCGTGAATAGGCATTTTTTAGTCAAGAGGGCTGTATTATTCCTTGCCAGCAATTTTGATGGTAGCCAATAAAAAATATAACGCCATCTACCGACGAACGGATTTAACACTCGCTCTGCCATTGCAAACGCTTTACCAGCGGTTGCTATCACGTGTGCGTGCGTTCTCGCGTGGAGCACTAACGGCATGTTCCGCCCCAAGATGGCAGTCACGCGAAGAGACGCATGGGGCTGAACAGAGAGCAAATGGAGGCCATGAACCGGGTGTCGCTGCCGGGCGAGGGTCCGCAGAGGCCGACGCAGCTGAGCCTCGCGCCGCCCTCCGACTCCACCTCGGCCTCGGCGCACACCTCGCCCTCGCCCACGCCCACCACGCCCGCCGACTCAGGTCCCCGACACCGACAAACACGCCTCGTCTTCCCGGGAATGCGAGCTCCCTCCCAGTATCTGCGTCCAGCGTCCACGACATTCAAACACGCAAATGCAACTGCTTTATTTCACAACAACTTTATTATTTTCCATTCTTTATTCGCAGTCTGCTGTACTGCTATTCCTCTAATTAGTTCTTACTTTACAACTGGGGCAAATTAACTGTTTATAGGTAGTTAATTTCCCAAAGCTCGATTAATTTTATAACGAAATTAGCCAAGATTTAATAGTCATCAACCATCATTCGTAGAATGATCAGAACGGTTTTTAAGAAACCGTGGGTTAATGTTGTAACCAAAATGCTGCACTGATAATATAAAAAGCAGTCTAATATAAAATCAATTGCTATGACGTATACATACAGGGATAGCCTTTGAAGATCAAAATTTACCCTATTGGTTTATTCACATTACAAGAGAGAGAGGTTTCACGCATCTTCACATCAGTGGGATAGAAACAGATTTATTTTACCTTTGTCTTGTTCAGACACATTTTGAATTTCATTGGAAGTTAACTTCAACAGTTGTTCGTTGTTTTCTAAATTACCTGCATGGCTTCACAAACTCCACAAAGATACCAGGAGAACATAAAGGGAGGGAGCTCTGTGTATTCTAACTTATCTTCTTTGCTGAGAGCAGTATTAACGGAATGCGTTGTTGTGTGCTTCGTATGCTACTAATGCCGACTAACCGTTCGTGACCCTCGATGTTTAATAAATTAACCGTTTGAATTGGTTTATAAAATAAATTATTTATAAAGGAATTGTTCCTCTACAGGGTTTGCCGACGACATTGTGACGAGACGATATAAAAAGGATTCGCAACTCGGAGGTTAGTTTTCGAGTGTTCCTTAAAAAAATTATTATCTTTCGTTATCGTGTTATAATCGCGAATCATTACTACCGGTTGACGATAAGCCTCGAAGCGATAAAACTCGTGTTATTTTTGTGTGTAAATAAACTTAGGTAATTTGCTATAGTTTATGCTGTTTCATTTCTGTGAATTGTTTTGGATAGGGCCGTACTTATTTGATCGTTCGTAAGCAACGGCATCAATCTCAACCAACCACAAATGTTCAAAGCTTGATAAGTAAATTACCAATTTGACCCCGCTTCTGTTATAAATTTAAAATCTTAAGCGTTGTATCAGCAACTAGACCAATGCCTTATTGTATAATTATTATTTATCTACTTACTTTTTTTTTATTCCAAGCTGATTTGACAGGATACAACCTAGCACAAGTTATTATTTTATTTTTACATTTTTTTTTAAATCTTGCCACCCTGTCTTTAACAAATTCTTTTGTTTCCTTAACAGAAGAGGAACGTGCAATGCGAAGGGTTTCATACCTGAAAGCGACTTGGGGAGACCGACTTCATTTGGACAGCGACGTCGAACCTGATGCAGATCACGCCCTTAGAAGGTATACCTCTTAACTTAAACGTGTTTGGTTTTACCTCATTTATGTTTATCTGCCAGTCTTCCCTAGTGTAGCCATTAGTCCGTACTAATGGTGCCAATATACTGCTCCGAATGATGCCATTGAAGTTTAAACTTTAAAGCATGGCAGATAAATTTAAAAATGTCTTGTACCTACTCCTGAAGAGCCTGCCTATTTAGACCCTGAGTAGTTAACTTTCAATACAGTCGTCAATTTACATTAACATGTACCTACTTGGTCCTTGTATGTAGTAGAAAATATATAGTACACCATTATTATGCTGATCGCACATTACGGACGAATTGTAAGTGCCCCGCGCCGCACCGCAAAAGCTGCATTTGAACAAAGTCTTCATAAGCTAGATATAGACAAACTTGAGCTTTGAAACAAAATAGTTACAGTCCATTTTACTTTAACTCGGAAAGTTAAGTAAGTTAAGTGAGGTGTAAAAATATAGACTACTACACATAACGATGGACGCGTAATCGCTCGGTGTCAGAGTCGACCCAAATGTGCGATCAGAATATTTTCTGTCCAACTTTGACAAATGCCACATTGTTTGTTGTAGATAGATTTTGTTGAAAATGATAAAATATTGTCAGTATCATTATCTAACAAAACAGTGATTAAAAATGGGCTCCGAATGGTTTTTGTATCTGTGTTTTTCCGTGATAAAACGCAGTGCTTACCGAAAATGGCGACCTCCACGATTCACTGAAGACATAACGCCGTTGCTGAGAATATTCGACCCCCAAGCAACCCTCCCAGAGCGGTACGTCGCATGACGACGCAATTTCGCTACACGCCGATAGATGACGCTTCTACAATGTGTGGCTGTTTACAGCGTGCGAATGATAGATGGCGTTAGATGTCCGCAAAATGTTCTCAAGTTTATATTTGAGACATATTGTACAAAGCCAAGCATCATTAGATAGACATCACAAATTCATTCAACAATAATTTCATAGCATTAATTGTTTTTAAATAGTTGATAAGTTCTAACAAAAAGCCGTTCAATTAGCAGTGTTTGTCGTAAGCTGGTCACTCATTGGCTACTTTGGCCTGAACCATCGCTTTTTTTCTGAATATGAGCGTCTGTTTTTTGGCAGCTTACGCTTCCATCGAGACGCTCAGGCCCTCAGGGATGGCTTGAGCATTCAAACGAAAGCAAATGAGTTAATTATTAATTACTCCCGTCGTAGCAGCTTAATTTTCATTTTGAAACTCCATGGCTGCTAGTGATAGATACTCAGGCGATAATAGGCGCCCAGTTTTAGGTATATTAGGGATATATTGTAAGCAAGATGATTCTTCATGTTTTAGCTTTAAATCAGCTGTATATAGCGGAGCGATAAGCCACAAATAAAGAGTTTTAATTCATCGCATGGTCTGCAATATGAAACCTATAAGTATACTATGGACTGCATGTTGACTGTTTATAGCCCGTTTTGTGTCCCTTTTTCGTGATATAAAGCATGTTTGTTATATGATGTTATGTTCTATCTGTATCTAAATGTTAATCTTTTTAAATTAAATATGCGCGTGCGTTGGTGGCATCATCAAGAATGTAATAATTATTATACATACTAGACGATGGCTACGACTTCATCCGCGTGAATTAAGGATTTTTTATTCCCGCGGTTACTTTAATTTTCCGGGATAAAATATAGCCTATGTTTCATTTTGTATATGTAATCAGTTTATTAAGCTAACTCCATTCCAAATAGCCAAGATGCTTTCGTGATTGTGGCGTGAATTAGTAACAAACACCCAAACATAATAATAATATGCAAGTAAAATTAACACAAAAATTTCGTTAATTTGAAAGTTACACTCAAATCCCTGGTGGGCCATAAGATTATAACGAAATTGAGGCCAATTCTGTATAACACAATCTCTAAACTAAAATAAAATGACAGCTCTAATTCTAGTGCTGCCCCTTTCCGCAGGGACTGTTATGAAAGAGGTAGGTAGCAATATAAATAGAGCTGTCATTTTAGTTTAGTTTAGATAAGGTGTACAACAGAATTGACCTTAATATCATTGTTTAGAGTATTTAGTATATGAGTACACCTCTAACTTTGACAATGTTCCCGTGTTCAGTCCAGAGAAGAAGGGGCAGGAGGCGACGGAAAGCACCGACGCGGACGCGGACGTCGAAGGCAATGTTCAGATCAAGATGGTGGTTAGCAACGGAAAGGTGAATATTGTACTTTCTACAGTACGCACACGAATTAAATGCATTCGGGCTTTGGGTTAAAGCGGTTAGAAATTCCTTCCGTCTTTTCCGAGAGATACTATTTTTTAAATAATTAATTCATGTCCGTGACGTCGTCCACATTTTTTTAATTCGCGCCAGAACTCATTCATTTTCTGCGATAAAAAGTAGCAATCAAAAACGGTCGGAAAAGCAGATAGATAGACAGACGAACTTTCGCATTTGTCATAACTAGCTGCTGCCCGCGACTTCGTCTGCGTGCTATAAGTTTTTTTGATTCCCACGGGAACTACTTAATTTTCCGGTTAAAAAGAACGAAGAAAGAAAGAAAACATTTTAATTTGATCACAATATTTAGTTTAAAAACCTATCAAATTAGATATAGCAAAAAAGCTGTGTGACCAAATACAGGTCTCCAGGTCAGCATAAAGGCCGGACCGCATTATCATATGCGCGGCAAAATATTCTCTAGGAGGCAACTATGCCGCGACGCGCAGCAACGCACAGTGCAGCACCGCCCTAGTGCGCTATGCACCATATGATATGATTGAAATAATATTTTGACGCTTTGTGCCGCGCTGTCCATCGTTGCGCAGCGCCGCTGTAATGCGGTCCGGCCTTAATGCTACAGCAGGATGCAGCGCTGTGGAAACCTTAAGAATTGAAAAAGTAGCCTATGTTACTCTCCAGGTCAACTATACCTATGAAAACAATCACGTCGATCCGTTGCTTTGTTGTGACGTGATTGAAGGACATACCAACAAACAAACACACTTTCTCATTCATAATATTAGTATGATTGGAATTACATAATAGAAACCATAAATTTAAAATCTGATTCTAGTATAATTGAAGTGTGATGTAATGGTTGTGTAGCGCGCGAGCGACCGGTCGTGGAAGGGCGTGTGGGCCGTACTGCAGGGCACCAAGCTCTATCTCTACCGGAACCATCCCACGCAGGTGAGTGTGCCTTATAATATACACTAGTGGACAAAAACTAACCCTGATTCTTAGCAAGATGTATCAATACATAATTACTCAATTTATTTATTACATGTAGGTATGACTTTTTTTTAAATTGCAAGATAGGCTTGCGGCTTGACGACAATCACGCTTAATACAAAGCAATGATGAGGTCTAGGTTGAAGAAGGTGTCATATAGGTGTCTATTATGTTAAGTCATGTTTTCATTCTACCACGGTTTCGGAAAGAAACAAATATAAATATTCAATACAAAATACAGTAATTATATGCAGGTACTCTGTCTCTCTCCATCTAGGCATATTAGAGGTAGAGGCATAGAGTTTAACGCTTTACAGGTAACGTGTACGATTTTTCCAGGCCAGGACCTCGCGTTTTATCGTTAAACCAACCCGGGGGGGCTACTACGATCGCTTAAGGCACTATTATTTTAAAATGACAAATTTATGCGACGTACCTTGACGTCTCTTAAAATAAGGATTATGATTCTAAAACACGTACGTCAACAATATTAAAATAATACAGCTATAAAGCGATTGTAGTATGCCCGCCTGATTCTTAGGCACACGCGACGCCTAATAATTACATAATTTTGTTTTTGGTAAAAACATCGATGGCAAAAATATTCCATCTTTACTCGTCACACTTGTTTTTTGTTGTTCAAAAACAAGCAATATTCTTCAGCCTTGCAGATCAATGGGGCCGTGTGTGCCGTGTATACGCTCTGTTTATACACTTTGCTTAGTGCAAATACTTTAAGCTAATGGGATATTGTTTTTATGGTATTTTTTCTGCGCGGTGTTTTTAGCTTACAAAATATGTACCTATATGGCCAGATAGGCAGGTTTGGACATTTACAATTTTTGAAGTTGTGTGTACATAATTATTCGATTTCGTCTTAAAACAAAAACCGACTTCAAAACTATATCTAAAAGTACCAACTTAAACTGAAATGTAAAAATCATTATCTGTTTATATATTTTGTTTTTTGTTGATTTTCTCAAAAAGCGCTTAATCAATTTCGTTAAAATTTATATGGGACCACCTCTGAAGTATGATCTACGAAACAAAAAAAGAATCATCAAAATTGATTCATGATAGCTTAACATACATACAAAAAAAAACATACAGTAGAATTGAGAACCTTATTTTTTGAAGTCGGTTAAAAAAATTAACTTGGATTATCATTATCATTTTAATTCTCTTTAACTCTAGTAGAGCCAGCGGGGCAGATGGGACCAAGTCAAAAAGTTGCATCTGCCCCGTTAAGCGACGACGCCGAGGCTAGCGGGGCCGATGGCACTTTTTTTCCCAACTGCCCCGCTAGCGGGGCAGAGCCAGCGGGGCAGATGGGACCAAGTCAGTGTATAGTGTATCAGGTTATTTACAGTAACAGTACTATCCTTAATACTATATGTATTTACTATTTTTTACATAAGTGAAAGATATTATCGAATATTGGATTCTCTCCTATTATATTTCAAAATATTTTAAAGATAATGAAGACCGGTTAATTAATATTAATAATCTAAAATTGAAGTATTTATGTGGCTTAGTAATGGTGGTATCATTACTTCGAAAACAATGTGAGTAAGTGGTTGTTTATGATAATTATGTAAAAATTCGCACATCCTTCCAATACCATACGGCCGTACGGCCTCATTAAAGAGTTAACACAATACACACGTAATTTATTTCCAGAAACCAAATAAATATTGCGGTAATTATGGCCAAAAGTTTTTGCATTATGTATTCAACAGCTATCGTGTTAACATATTAATAGTCATATTTCCTGTACACCATATAGGTAACGCACCTGGCTTCCTCGCACCTTGAATCGTTATGGTATGTGCACACCATTGACCATATACCTTAGGCTGCATTTGCGCAGCAGCGGATAGCGGTAAGCGGAGTGTTCGCAGTTATGTTTTTGGTAACCGTCAACGTGTTCCGCTGCCTACTACTCTACACGAGCGGAAAACGCGAATGATCATCTTGCGGCAGCTTGCGGATCCGCCACATTTTCCGCACTTCACAAAATGTATAGCAACCGCGAACCCGCTTCCGCCCCGCTGAGCACCGAAAGTACAGCCTTACAATGTTGTTGTTGGAGTATCGGTAGCTTACTAATTACCGGATAAAATTCTCAAGTAGGTATCTAGATAACAGATGGAACTTGAAATTTATAAAAAACATTTTCGGTTATAATACCATGTGGCCGATTATAACCGATGTAGATTGTAAGTACAAGAAAGTTATTAGGTAGGGACCTGGAATGGGAAGGAACCCTAAACCTAAACTCTGTTTGCATTACACATCCCTTTGTGTTTTAATAAAGGTACCTACGTCCAATACGAAACCCAAATGCGTATAAACTCATAAAATTAAGAATTTATTTTTAATTTGGCTTGTGACCCTTTTGTACGCGTAGTTTTTTACGGTCCTAATCGTTTAAGTCTACCTTAAGGCGAAATGTCGCAGATGAAATAGTGGGATGGGTTGCACCAAAGCGCGTTTCCTAGTTTTTATAAACTAAATCTAAGCTTATTAACTTTGGCATACTTTTGAATTTATTAGTATGAAAAGGACCGCATTTGCACTGACTCCACTGAATTTCGAAAAACTGTTACACTTTTTGAGGTATTATGTCCCATCCAATAACAATTTCTTCAGAAAGCGTTTACTTACAAAGAAAAATAGACGTTGTGCTTTGTTTTCGTTGAAAGTGACGCACGTGCCTTAAAGCTTCACGGCACGGCGGTTGGTTTGTTGTTTCGTGCCGTGTGCGTTGATATGCAATAACCAATGCCCAATCGACCAGGGGGTTGATTGAAATGCTTTCAACACCGACTCGCTTAGTCAGCATAGTAACTGGCTATATTAGACAAAGGCCTCTTAAATAGTAAAGATAGAGCATTATAGCTACATAGACGAATTCTACTATTCTATTGCTAGGATATTTTAGATACATAAGAAAAACAGTGTTATCCTTTTCACACTGTTTCACACGGAATAGGATAGCATCATTTTTGCATTTATTAAAGTTTAGGTATTACAAACACGGGTCATATTGTCATTCACGAATTCCTTTATGATGTTATTTTAAGCGCACATCACATGCACTGTATAAATGTCAAAATACAACCGACAACAGTACACAAATTAAGCGCTTACGTAAGAGTTTAGACGCGTGCCATCCTTTCCTTTAAACGACAAATTAATATGACGTGGGCGCGGTACATCTGCCTACGTAGGTGATAAAAGTTGATGCACAGTAATAATTCTTCGCTATAGGTAGAATGTCATAGATATTGTAGTGTGCTCAACATCACTTGATACTAAAACAAATTCGGTATTAAGTTATTCACTAAAAGACTTATTCTTATAATTGTTTACTTAACGTGCACATGTTGCGCATTGAGCTCCCCCAGTGAGCGAAACTTGAACCTCAATCTTCCAGCTATTATCCGTCACCCTCGTTATATCGTTTGTCCATCGTGCTGGAGGGCATCACACACTGCGTTACTTATACTCGTTTTCACCTCCAGGACTTTTGGTATCTAACGACAATTCAAGCCTGCCCATTGCCACTTCAACTCACAGATTGTTTGGGCTATATCAGTGACATTCTTATTTCTGCGGATCTCGTTATTTCAAATTTTATCCCTTAGCACCTCCTAACATATAGCACTCTCCATATCTTGCTGAACGACTTTGATTTTGTGAATGAGACCGCTTATCAATGACGACGAGAAGAATAGACTCAATTTCCCAAAAGCCCGAATTATTGTTTTCAGGGTTCATGTATGTATGTATGTATGTGAGTTTGTATATTCCACCATACGCCTGAACCGATTTTGATAAATGAGGTATCGTTAGAATCCCTAGCTTATTCCGGGTGACATAGGCTAGAAAAATTAAAAAAAATTGATGGGGTGACCATGGTCCCGTCCCGCATTAAAGACTAAAGTTGAAAAAAATAATTCGAAAATAAGATTAACTATATAATCATCTAGAAAATGATGAGTAGATTCCAAAAATATATAACACTATAGTTCAATATCCAGTGATTCACAAAAAAATATCAATACGGGCTGCGGCAGAACAGTCGTATTTTTTAATAATTTTAATTATATTCACTTGTTATCAATACCTGCATTTACGTTACGTAAAATTGATTTGTTTGGATGTTATTTATTCGCCCAGGTTGTTCGCTCACGCCGGCAAATTCTCCCACTGATCAAAGGACGGCAATGTACTTAATTTGATTTGAAGACCATTTGCCATTTCATTAATACAGCCTACATATTTCTCGGCGCAATAACGAACATCGTTTTAACGTTTCGATACCCTTTCTACGATCGCTCGATCCCCAATAACTCCTTAGGGCCCTGAAAATAGAGATCATTTTTGATAAATAATAATTTCACTTTCACGGAAGACATTCCGCTATTAGATTTAGGTGTTCTGAGAACTGAAAGCTAGCGTTTGCAGACGTTTATTAGTGTTCAGATAACGTGAACTGCACTTTGGTAGTTAGGCGAAGTGTAAGCAGAGTTTATTGCAATTGACTCTTGACACAAGAAAGTCTGACGCGAAGTTTGAAACGTCGAGATCTAATTTAGAAGGTTACGAAACAGCTGGAACGGTGTGTTGATAAAATTGCCGGCACCTCTTGTCCTCTTGTACTAAAATTTGTCTCTTAAGTATTTACACACCTACGTGAATACGCACGGAATTTTCAGCGAAAAAATGCATCGAGTTTCCTCAAAGATGTTTAGATTCTGCTGAAGAGTGCAATGCCATTTATTATACGCTTTCATTCATATAATACGGGGAAAATGAATCAAAAAAATGAGTTAATTTGGGTTATAGGAATACCTATTCCACACAATACGCTTACGTAAAGGAAAATGTTTTTAATATTTCTAAAACGATAAGTAATTTTTATACTTAACGATTTGCGACAACTTAATTCATACGATTTATCTGTAATAATTTGTACACATTCACAGAGTTATGTATTGTCTAAGATTTATTATATAACGATACTTACGTGATTAATATCAGGTAATTATTATACAGTGTTTATTAAATTCCACACTGTTCTAAATATACAATATTCAATTTACAGTGACTGTCGTAATGAAGTGGTTAGTCCAAATACATTTTAATGAACTCGGTATTCAATATAGATTGTCATTTGTCTGATTATTATATTTTGACTGAAACATAATTATCTAGCTAAGTATAAAAGTTTTATGACTATTAGGTACTTTACTATTACTAGTTAACATTTTTATGATGGTAATATCGTGTGGACATTTTCACGTCTTGAGTGGGACTCTATACATTTAGCAGATCGGTAGGCAAGTCTTTTTCACTCCTGTTGGTTGAATAGAATGTACTTCGTCTTCTCATACGTTCACTCTTGGCAGAGTGGTCGTGGTTATGATTTGGCCTTCACAGCAGCTCTTGCGATCTCCTTTCATCGACTTCTGTTAGCGGCATCTCGGAAACACTCGGGAGACAACCTCCGTGGCGCAGTGTGTAGCGCTGTTGTCTTAACGTGCGGAGGTGCTGGGTTCGATCCCCGGCAGGGTCAATTTGGGAATTTATAATTTCTGAATTTTCCCTGGTCTGGCCTGGTGGGAGGCTTCGCCCGTGGCTAGTTACCATCCTACCGGCAAAGACGTGCCGCCAAGCGATTTAGCGTTCCGGTACGATGCCGTGTAGAAACCGAAGGGGTATGGGTTTAATATAACTGCCATGCCCCTAACAGGTTAGCCCGCTATCTTCTTAGACTGCATCATCACTTACCATCAGGTGAGATCGTAGTCAAGGGCTAGCTTGTAGTGGATTTTTAAAAAAAGGACGGATTTTGTGGCGGAATGGATTGAATCCGTCCACCTTGTAGGGGGACGACTACGTGGACGTGCGTCTTCAACTCGACTTTGTAAAACGAGGTGTTCGATGGTACCAGTCTTCCTTGTGATATGCCCAAAAAACTTCAGGATTCGTATTTGTACAATCGACGAAAGCCTTTGGCCTATTTAAAGCTCTTTGAGTATGGAGCATGTACAGTTTAAATGACCCTTTAGTAATTAGGTTTTATTGTACTTATGATTAATCATTGGCACCGTTTCGCGTCCTGAAAAGGGGAGATTTAAAGCTCAATAAACCATTTGATTTAGGGGTAACAATTTACAAATGAACTTTTATGCGCAGGGATTACGTATTGTTTGCGTTTTATCACTCCGGAATCTCAGGCCAGCTGACCTGGTTAGACTTAATGATTTTCCTGATGTAACGTGTACTTAACACGTTTGTAGGCTTTTTTTTATATGCGGACTATTTCGATTCAGTCAAATAGCCTTTTTTGCATATTGGTTTGCAGCCTTAAGACATTGATTAATTCTAATTTATTATGTTTTTATGAAAATAGCAATTGGCAACCACAGTGTGTCTTTTAGGTAGGAATGTTATTCCGAACCAGTGGTAGATTTTCCTTTCATTGCAAAGTCGTTTCAATAAATGGAGATCTATTAAAAAAATATTCCAGTGCGGGTCGAGTTGACATACTTATGATTACACATAACAGGCAAGAGAGCTCCAGGTCGCAAAAGGCGCAAGTAGTTGGACTATATAAGGGGGTGGACAGGGCTCAGCTATCCAAGGCCAAAAGATGCGGCTCATAATAACGAGGAACATGCCCAGGCTACGAACCCACAAACTTTTGATTCTGACTTATAGGCTGCTAGCTGATGCCCGCGACTCCGTCCTCGTGGATTAAGGTTTTATGGTTCCCGCGGGAACTTCTTAATTTTCCGGGATAAAAAATAGCCTGTGTGCTATTCCAGACTATAATCTCTCTCTGTGCCAAATATCATCCAGATCCGTTCAGCCGTTGGGGCGTGATTGAGTAACAAACATCCATCCACACATTCATACATCCATACATCCAAACATTTATAATATTAGTATAGATGGGTATTAAGTGTTTATCTCACCATTATCATCATCATCATCATTATCAATCGTCCACTGCTGGACATAGGTCTCTTGCAAGGATTTCCACATACCGCGGTCTTGCGCCGTCTGGATCCAGTGTTTATCTATTCAAAATAAATTCAATTTCATCTTTAGATAAAGCTCGTATGTATTTAAAGACGCTTAAAATGCAGTTTATTTGCGCACACCTACACCTCGCCTTGTCTCGACTGCCATTACTATTTATGGGCTAGCTGCACTAAGAAGGTGAAGGCGAAATTATATTGCTTTGGAAATAGCACTTAGAGTACTATCACACGGAAAGAATTATGATTAGGTAACATGCAACGAGATAGTACTATTTTAATGTGCAGGGTTAATTTAAAATACCAATAACCTCAGAGTTACTTCTCCACGTAATACTGAGCAACATATTTTCTTCTAGAACTTACTAAAATTTCAGGTAAAAAAAAATATATTTTGCATATAAAAAGAAAAATATTTAAATTGGCTGTTCTAAAACGGCATTCCTCCATGCGTCGCGCGGTCGTCGCACCACCGGTTATCTATCGACTATGTAACCTACTAAAACCATCTTAGACTGCATCATCACTTACAATCAGGTGAGATCGCAGTCAAGGGCTAGCTTGTAGTGGATAAAAAAAACCCACACAGCTGAAGATTGTCTATAGTCTAAACTCTAGAGAGTATACAGCGAAATTTTTTTTTTCGTTGAATATAAGTACTGAACCTTGTACCTACCTATTAAGTTTTTGTAAAGTTTCGAAAAAATAAAATCGAAAGCGAAATTTACTGGTCTAAATGTATTGCTTACCCTTTCGTGATGATCCCCGCAGAAAATATAGATTTAGACCTATAAATTCAGTTTTGGCGCAGGGTATTATCTTCATAAGCATAATATCCGCACCTGATTTTAAACTATGAATTCTGAAAATATCATTAGTGTTCCGTAATTAAGATCTCAAGATGTAGATTCAGTTTCGCCTTGACTGAATTTAATCTGTGTGAATTATTAGAGCGTGATTTTACGTAAAACCGCATCCAAAGCGGTGGATCAGAAAATTCTGAGAGCGGTTCGGGAATAGGTAACTATTCAGTATATTGTAAGAGACACAAGCTGTATATTATAATTTTATCTACTTTAACCTTCAGTTGGTGGCAAATTCGAACCAAGGAACAAGAATAAAATTATTTCACTATATTTTATTTTTATTTTTTATTTTTATTTTTCCCAGTAATCAACAGCGTTACAACTAATATTAACAAAAAAATATAGCTTGACATTAAATAAGGCCTTAAACGATTACAGTATAAGAATATAAAAAATATTTTAACAGAGTAGATAGTAGTGCACTTGTAAGTAGAACATTTATGTAAAATAATAATAAATATTTGTAACTTAGTAATAGTACGTGTGTGAGTAAGTAATAATAATTGTGTGTGTGTAAGTATGCGTGTGTGTGTGTATGAAGGTGCGTGTGTGTGTGTATGTGCGCTTAGTGCGTGTGCGTGATAAGATGGGACTGTGTGTGTGTTCTTTTTTTTTTTTTAATTGTTTATT
Organism: Erebia aethiops; assembly: GCA_923060345.2. Lineage (NCBI taxonomy): Eukaryota > Metazoa > Arthropoda > Insecta > Lepidoptera > Nymphalidae > Erebia > Erebia aethiops. The sequence goes on along the minus strand of OV281091.1, from coordinate 15,422,513 downwards.
TCTTGCGGTGTAGGGTAGTATAATTAGCTGAAACTGTCAAATCTGTAGTGGTACAATTTGCCGCATGCGGCATGCAACGCCCACACCACCACCACACCACACCACACAAGTGTACTAAAACGCACTCAACGGAGGTACGTTTCTATCAGAGAATCCTCGAATCGCTCAGGTGATTTTGACTCTACAATGCATAATATTGCAAAGGAAGAGTGTACCTACCTAAAGTTTAATTTTAAAGCAAACTAGTTGATGCCCGCGACTTCTTCCGCGTGGATTGAGATTTTTTGGCTAGAATTTTCTCGCAGGAAATCTTTAATTTTCCGGGATAAAATTTCATCCAGATCCGTTCAGCCGTTCTGGCGTGTGATTGAGTAACAAACATCCATTCATACATACGCTCGCATTTATAATATTAATATAGATGTATTAAGCTCAGGTGCCTACTTTCAACTCTTCCTTTGAACCGAGTTATAGTTGACGGGAAAAACGAAACCTGGGGGGCATTCCACGTTCTAGCCGTGGTCCAGAGGTAATGTAGTAGGCCCTAGGGGGTGTGTTCAAATGGCACGCGACTTGCAATTAAAGTGGCTTAGTGGCAATTAGTTTGAGTAGTTCTTTAACAAACTCATCCCCATTACGCATAGAATATCTACCGGCAGAATTACGAATAAAGATACATATAAACAGAGCCGTGGGAAGGGTTTAGTACTTGTATTGAATAAGATGACTGTGGGCGCTAGCTTATGAATGAGCAAACATATTTTTTTCCTAATTTTTTGTGTCACGTTCCTTATTTTCCGTAACGTAATAATGCTTAAGTTATTTTAGGGTCCAGTTGCAAAATGGTGTATTGAATTATTTTCATAGGTACGTGCTATTAATACGGAACACCTTGCCTCCAGCATTTCATTCGTACTTAGCTGGTAAATTTAAATACTGGTGACATAGCGCCATTCACTTCACAATCAGCGTGCACCTACCTACCACTGTTCCTTATTGATTGATGATTGATTGTATTTTAATCACATTCAAATGAATTTATTAAGTGTTTGGCTCATATACCTGAGTAATTTTATTATCCATAATAATATTATAAATGCGAAAGTGTCTGTCTATCTGCTACGCTTTCACTGCCCTCACTAGATTGTAACTGGGGATGGACATAGGCTACTTTTTATCCCGGAAAATTCAAGAGTTCTCAAAAAAAACTATCTCTTCAACCGATTTTGATGAAATTTGGTATGGGGTTAGTTTGTCCAGGGGAAGGATATAGGCTACTTTTTATCCCGGAAAATTAAAGAGTTCCCGTTGGAATCAAAAAACCTTAATCCACGCGAACGAAGTCGCGGGCATCATCTAGTAAATCAATAAATCATTGAATTAGGTTTATAAGCAGCCCAGGGCTTCGGTCAAGCTGTATCGTCGGATCTCTCTCTGCATCATGTCCCTTATTTCTGAGAATCTTCCATATTTCATGCAATGAATGTACTGGGGATTTCATGGGTAAAAAATGCCTATAAAGTAATGAAAATCAAAGAGGGCTTCCTGAATCCTGCACAGAAATTGCGGGATCCAGTGGACGGATTTTGATAAAATTTGTACTAGGTAGGTATACTTATTACAAAATATAATATACTGTATCAAATTATCAATATGTGTTACTAGCTGATCCCCGCGACTTCGTCCGCATGGAATAAGTTTTTTTAATACCCACGGGATCTCCCTAATTTTCGGGGATAAAAAGTAGCCTATGTCACTCTCCAGGTCCTCAGCTATACCCATGCAAAAATCACGTCGATCCGTTGCTCTGTTGCGACGTGATTGAAGGACAAACCAACAAACAAACACACTTTCGCATTTATAATATTAGTATGAATATGAATATGATTAAGCTCACAAACTTGGTCGGTAGTGCATTGTTGCCTCTACGGAGCAACCAGCCGTGAACACAAAACACGTGCCAAGCTCTACAGTCAACGTAATAGATATGATGATCGGCCGAGACTCGCGATTAAATTACGTTATCCGATATACGAGCATGCCACGCGCGCGCTGAAATATATTGACCACCACATACCTAGTACTTACGAGCTCCGAGGAATCGGGGTCTGAAGAAGCGACGGCTGTACGCCACCCCCGATCGTCGTTCCAAATCCAGCTCGCTCCCAGCACTAATTTCGAGCTTGACGCGTGTAATTTTGCGATAGCAGTAATGTTTTGTGTTTTAAACAACTCTAGGTGATTATTTTAACATTCCATAGGATTCCTCAGAGCTCGCGCGCGGACTATAAATGCAGGCGTCTGACTACAGATTATATCATTAACTAGCTTTTGCCCGCGGCTACGCTCTCGTTATGTTCGATTTTCATACAAATTTTAAAGACCTATTTTACCCACTTGGGGTTGAATTTTCAAAAATCTTTTAGCGGATGCCTATGTCATAATATCTACCTGTATGCAAAATAAAACAAAAACATTTCACATAATTTTAAAGTTACTAAAGCGCTTCACAAAATAATAAACATAATAGTATCTATGACTACCTATTTTTGAAAAAAGCGCCATAAGCGCCATACTTATCATAAGGACTAGACTTCGATTAAAAGAAGACTTAGCGATAACATTCAACATCATAAATCTGAAGACCAAGTAGGTTTTACTATTTAAACGAACATTTATATGTAACTAGTATAATAAATTGCAGCAATAAATAATCGTTAATTTGTACAACAAGCAAGGTCTACAAAACGCTCAAGTACCTCATTAGAAAAACAACTTGAATTGAAAATGACGAAATGTGCTGGAATTTTATAAGATCTCTATTATTTACAAGAACGTTGCGTTACAGGAAACCTTCTGGCTACTCATTAATTTGTTCTGCTGAAATGGTTTTTATTTATTTCTTTTTTATGAACGTAGAATGGGAGTCTAGACTCTAGAGCTACACATGACAAATGAATTTCTTTCAGTGTATGACGTGAATCACAGGTAAGGTATGATGGTTCTTGTTTCATAAAGAACAAAATCAGATATAGATAATGTGCAAGTTTTACTTACAAAAACAATTGCACATACGCAGCGGACCTTTGTGTACGCTGGGACAAACGTTAGAATGAAAGAATTGTATGCAGAGTGTAGCGAAAAAATCCTATGTCTATGGTGTAGACACTAGAAAAAATCCCTTTATCAGGGGCATGGTTCTCTCTTTTATTTTCCGGTATAAAAAGTATCCTGTGTCATTCTAGACTATCACTGTGCCAAATTTCATCCAGATCCGGTCTGGCCTTCTGGCGTGATTAACAAACATCTATCCATCCAAACTTTCGCATTTATAACTTTCTGTGCGTAAAATCAATGTTGGAGAGTGGTCTTCGCCTACACAGATGGAACAAGGCAATGATGTGCCAGGCTTCATGTGGGCTGTTCATAATAAGAGTGCATCGCCTTGTTTGGCTGACAGGAATGTTTTACATGTGTTTACGAATCGTATTGATCTCCATGATTTATTTGCTCGTTTGTTCTTTTGTTGTAAAGGTTGTCTACACTTGTTTATTACTTCCACCTTCTATATCTTGATTAACACCTACTTTAATTCTATGAATAGATATATCATTTTACATCTGCTTTCATATCGTTTGCTGCTGGTTCTTTCTTACTTTTCTTTATTTCTTACCCACTTCGCCAATTGTCACTTTTGCTAAAAGATCCGTCAATTTCAATTTAAGCAAGTTAAGTAATGTTTTCAATAATAAACTTATTCAATATAAAGTTTTACAAGGATTTTCATTGTTATGTTCGCAATAACATCAGAATGAAAATATCATTTATTTCGGTGTCCTTGATACGTCGAAACGAGTTCCCTTGTTTATATCTATAACATTGACCTAATTTGTTTGGCTGCGGTGAGGACGCCCTGTCAATACAAACTAAAACAAAAGTTATGAACTGGGTTGTGTATACAACCTTGAATCTTCGGAGACAAAGCCTTTTAAGATGATCTTAACTACGCAGATATTTATTATCTTAACTGATCGGGGAAGCGCTTCCTTCTTAACTGAATTAAGTCAATGATAAAATCGTTTACGACAACGAAAATCCTTCGAAGTGTGTAACGAGGTGAGGTAATTGAAAAGTGAATTTTAACGGAACAAATTAATCTTAATTTGTTTGTTGAAACATCTGTTAAACCATTTAATATATTTTTTTTAAAAAGATACGCGACGAATTGAGAACCTCCTCCTTTTTTGGAAGTCGGTTAAAAATAGCTTTTGGGTTAATATAATAGGATTATAATAGGGTTTGCTACCTCTTAAAATAATAAAATAACGAACGAAAAGGTCTCATCATTAATACTGTAATAGCATTCATTGTACACAAAATAAATTATAACTATGCATCAAAAGCAATCAATGAATACATACAATATAAATACATGTGCATCTTTTGCAGACGTACCTTACCTACATCGTATCGGAGCTTCAATAAATAAGGCCAATTTCCGTGCTCTCCAACTTGTAATTTCAGATAGATGAAGTGTCGATTATTTGTCATTTTTACGAGCCACCGTCCTTCCCCAAATATGGTAATCATTCACCACACACGTAGCACGTCGTTACGCAAAAAAAAAACGAAGCGCCCTGAAATTAAATCGCCGCCATCGACAAAGCTTAACGACCCACCGTCCGAGGAGAGCCAGAGGAAGTGATTATTGTTTATTCTTGTAATTGCCGAGGCAGGAAACAGTGACTTACGGCGACATGTTAAGCAGCCGCGCCTCACGCGTTAAGGCCTGGTCATCAAAACACAAATCAAGTGTTTGACTCTCTTCAGCCTTCTAGCGAGACATGCCTGCAAGCAATGCAAAAAAAAATTGATAGAAAGGGACACAGGTCAATCTTCCGACGCGTTCTGCTATGTGATTCTGTAAGGTAAAATAAAATTTACAACCGTTGCATTCAAGGTCGATCTCTTCGATGTTACGTCGCAGACCGCATCGATGCTAGAAATGCTTAAATGTTTCTTAGAGAATCACCCTGCTGCAGTGTGATTCGGGTGCGGGCCGTGGTAAAAATGAGCATTCGAAAAAAATGTATTATTTACTTTTTAATTAAGCATTAAACTGATTGATTTTGTATTTGAAAATTAATGTGCATTTTCATAGCGAATTATAGTTTTCAACGGGAAGAAACCTCGCTTTGATAAGTGAAACAAGATGTATGTTTACTTTTTTTTTAATGTAACTATTATATTAAAATTGTATCTTGGGAAGCGTCAACGGCTGCTTAAAGGCCTTGAAAACATCATATCAATATTTTTTTCTATCTTACATTTGCCACATTTTACATATATAGATCATCATTTTATGTCACCCTATAATGGATACACTGCTTTAAAATTCCCCTTTTAAACCGACTTCAAAAAAAGGAGGAGGTTCTCAATTCGTCGGAATCTTTTTTAACGATTATATACGAGCTGACAGCGCCTTAAGAGAGATAAAGCTATTTATCAGGGGGCACGTAATTAAGTAACTTCAATTATGAGCAATTTGCGTCACGATCCGCGCTCATCGAGCGATGTACGAGACACTCATTTTTGTGGTTTATTACCTTTTTTGAGGGACGAGTGACCTAGTTGCGACAACACATATCAATCAATTGCGATTGTTAAGCAACGTTGACCCTAGGCGGTAACTGAATGGGTGACCAAATTTGGTAGTCCGAATTTGGCCTTTTCGTTTCCTCGTGCCTTGGTAGAGCACGTTAAGCCGTCGGCAACGGTTATTATCAAATACATCTGATAATAATCAATAGTAACCTTCTTAGGTTACTATCGTTGCTAATCGATACTAAGGTACTTTTAGTAGAGTCTTAAGCGGGAGGACCTGGGAACTCACGGCATTATTAACCCAAGAAGACCCCTGCCTTTATGTGATTAATGTAAACGGGTCAAGACCCTTAGCAATGAGGAATACGACGCAGAGAGAGACTTTTGTGGTTTGTAACTTTTAAAGAAGCCCCGAGAGAATTGCAAAGTTTATGTAATGACGGGGGTAAGTGGTTTTATCTAGACCTTCCTCAGAGACCAATTTAAGGTTCACTTACCCCTGTTACTTTATCTTATTTGAATAAACTTAATGCTCCAGCTAAGAGCGCCTCGTGTGCGAAGCTCAATGAACCTATGAAATCGTTCTCTGCATTCCAATAAATGTACACAAAGTTCGTTATACGTTTCGCTCCTTTTTCTACGCCAATTAGGTACATATGATGTATTATTTTCGCCTTTCTTCGAGCGCGATCTATGTCATGCGGAAGCAAACATTTCTCGCTGAGTTTTTTCGTCTGTGAAAGTTTCTAACAATACTATCCTTATTGAAGTGAAACTTATCTAGAATCGTTATGATTTGAATCGAAACGAAAAAATTAAATAAAAAAGCGACACCAAAAAGAGACAAACAATATATAGGATTTAGCTTGCAAGAGAATGAGATAGAATAAAAGTTATATCTCATCTCTCGTAGGCTAACTACTTCTGAAGTTTTATTTCTGCCTCTTAAAAAACATAAGCACAAACGCAAACAGTAACAGACAGTTTATTGTAACAGTAGATGATTCCCGCGACTTCCTCCGCGTAGATTTAGGTTTTTGACAGATCCTGTGGGAATTCTTACATTTTCCGGGATAAAATAAATCGGTTGAATGGAGTGTAAGGGTAGCAGATAGGCAGACAGATAGCCAGACACACTTTTTCATTTATAATATTTGTATGGATTTTCATTTAAAAAAAAACTTCTCTATATATATCAGTTCAGATTTGACTGAGTTATGGAGTAAAACAAAAAAACCCTATCCTGGAGGAATCTTATTTTCTATTGGGATAAAAACTATCCTATATATATTGACCCGGAGTTACCAAATTTAATTTAAATCCGTTCATTAGTTTTCGCGTGATGCGCAGCCATACAGACAGACAAAAATTAAATAAAAATTTGTTTTGGGCTTAGTATCGATAGTTTTTTTTTATCCACTACTAGCCCTTGACTGCGATCTCACCTGATGGTAAGTGATGATGCAGTCTAAGATGGTAGCGGGCTAACCTGTTAGGCGCATGGCAGTTATAATAATAATAATATACTCTTTATTAAAGCAACTAGGGCTCAATTTGTTAGTTCACAACCTTAAAAACTAATGTTAGTAGGTATACACACAAAAATTATTAGAAAATTAATTATTAAACAGAAACTTATTATACATTTTTTTTTTTTACAATTTAGTTTGGCCTCACCAACACTTGAATTATGTGTTCAAGTATTGGTGAGTCCACCTTACTCGCAAACATGTTCAGGATGCGGTTGGTACCTGAGCGCAGCCTTGCTAGCAGTGATGACGACTTCTTCCTCATTATAGCAAAGAAGTCGTCAGTCCGCTCATTCGCGAACATAGCTGACGCTGAACAAAACCGCGGCAGGCCCAACAGCATCCTGAAACCATTATTATATTGCACCCTCAAAGTGTCTATGGCCTTTTTTGAATAATTGACCCACAGGCCTCCCGAGTAGAAATTTTGGCAGTATGCTCTAAACAGTGTTATTTTAACTTCTTTACTACATCTGGCAAACCTGCGGGCCAACATATTACACCTCACTGCCAATGCCCTTCTTTCTCGCTCAATGTCAACATGATCCTTAAGGTCCTCCGTAACGTAGTGGCCCAAGTATTTATATTGTGACACACGTGCGAGCGCTACCCCGTTTAGTGCAATACTTGGCTCGTATTGCACCTGCTTACGGGGGGCCCTAAAGATCATGTACTGACTCTTAGTCACATTATACAATAAACCATGCCTGGCAGCATAATTCTGGCAGGTTTGAAGTAACTCTCTGATTGAGCCAGCCGTTGGGCCCAGCAACACCATATCGTCGGCATAACTTAGGTTGTTTAGACAGACACCGTCAATCCAACACCCGACTGGCTTGTTGCTGAGTTCCTCGATCAACCCGTTCACGTACAGGCTGAAGAGCTTCGGTGAGGTCAACCCCCCCTGCCTCACCCCGCACTCCAGCCTGTACGGATCAGAGAGCTCCTTTCCCCACCTGACATTATTTATTTGGTTTGCATACCAGAATTGCATGACTTTAAGCAGCTCCTGTTGCACGCCTGCTCCCTCCATCTTTTGCCATAATATATCATAGGAAACTAAATCAAAAGCTTTTGAGAGATCAAGGAAACAGGCGTACACCGGTGTTTTTCTACTCGTATAATATTGTACAGTCTGTTTCAAACTAAATATCGCGGTCTCAGTTGACAATCCAGGACGAAAGCCGAACTGAGCATCGTGAAAATCGAGTGTTTCGCCCAGCTTCCTGTCGAACAGACTGTCCAACACCTTGGCTATAATGGTTGCAAGTGATATGGGTCTATAGTTGGACTTATCAGAGAGGTCACCCGTTTTATTTTTAGCAATAGGGACCACTATAGTCCTCATCATATTAGCCGGGATGTGCGTGTGACTGATGCAGAGTGAATAAAACATTGCTAGCACCCTTGGTAAGTGAAAACCCGCGTACTTCAAATGTTCGACGCTAAGGCTGTCGAAACCAGGTGATTTTCCTCTGGTCATTTTCCGAATAGCCTCTGATACTTGCTTAGTCGAAAAACGCAGCAATTCCTGATCACGACTTACCTGCGCATCGAACATTCGAGTTGACGGCCCCAACGGTGATGACACCCTAAAGTGGTCCCTAAATACATTGGCTATTTCTCTCTGAGTACTACAACCGGCGACACTCACTGGTAAGCTCGGTCGAACGTTCAATTTGTTGGTCGAATTCCAAAATTTTGAAAAGTTTTTGGCAGATCTGTGAGAAGCAATTATGTCCATTTTTATTTGGTCTTGATGGTTTTGACACCACCGTAACCGACTTCTGAATATTTTATGGCTCTCACACATCTCGTCCCAAATCCTTCCAAACCTCGGTTTATTATATAGCAACCACAATTGATACTTCGACCGGGCTTCACAGTGCGCGGCACGGACGTGCTTGTTCCACCCAACTATCGGGCTTTTCCTGCCACTACGGCCCTTGTACGTCTCAATCGCGGCATCTGAGAGAACTCTCACTATCTCACTGTACATATTGTCAAGGATTTGTCTGTGTTCCGGATTCACACACATTTTTCCACCACACGACACAAACATCTCAGGGAAACACAAACCTCTGAATTTACTATTGCAATGGTCATGATATCTATTTATCTGTTCTTGTGATCTATGACCCCATATTATTTTATTATAATCGACGTGGTCATCCACAGATATTTTTGGTACAATTAAATTCAGATCACACTCTATTAAGAGGGGTAGGTGGTCAGACCAATAGATATCATGACGTATGCTAATATTCAAAACAGTTTGCCAGGCAGCTCGCGTAACTATACAGTGATCTAGCCATCTCAAACTGCCATTTATGTCACTCATGTAAGTGAACGTATTTGAGTTAATTCCCAACTTTTCCACGTCCGCACATAACCATGACTGATCAGCACAAAAACTACAAAGCTCATTCCAGAACGGCTGATGTGGATGTGAATTAAAGTCACCTAGCATATAAACACATCCCACATCACTATTTTCGATTATTGCTTTGGCTTGACTCAGGCAGTCTGTAAATTCTACGACATTCTCATTCATATCGGTTGGCATATATATACTAAAGATAATAATACTGCGATTATTTGACAACATTGCCTTAATAGCACTCATTCTTACACTATCACAGTTTATTACTGTCACGGATTTAAAAATACCCTTTCGCCAAAGAATAGCCACCCCTCCGTAAGGCCTACCCCTTAAACCATCTGATAGATCCACTGCCGATTTCCCTGTGTAGTCAAAATCCTTATGTACCGCACTGAGCAAAGGCAGGTCATACTCAAGAAGCCAAGTCTCCTGTAGTGCGACAACATCCGTATACATACAAATATCCCTAATACCATCCATTGACCGCTTTAGCGACTTACAATTAAAACTAACCATTCTACAAACTTGTTTGTCCATAGCACCCATAGTGAACAACTAAACAAAACTAGCCTATTTATATTTATATTCTAATTCTAGGTAAGTATATAAAACTAACCTATTGAGTATACAGCTACTTTAAACTTACTTTACTAGAGGGTCAGTAATCACACTCGATTCAGAACGCTGTCTGCCTGTATTTTTAAATAGTACATACCGCCTAAAACAGATACCTTCTGGCCAGATTTTACTATTCATAAAAATATGTAACTTATTTCTCGGTACAGTCAGCTTAAACGAGTTGTAATCCCTCTTACTGCTAATTTTCTCTAATAGAACCAATTCATTCGTTTTGGTTTTGATATATTCCACAATGTCACTCTCACTCGTTTGTTTACAAACGTTAGAAATATATAGTGGCACTACGTTTGGCGCAGCTTTAAATTTTAAGTCCTGACACGCACTCCCTATCTCACTAACAAACCTATTTTTCAACAGCGTCTTTTTTCTCTGAACTGTGATCCACTCTCCACCTAAATCACCTTCTATTTGGTTACATTCCGTACTCTCACGTACAACATCCGCCATTGTGCGCTGCCGCATACCCTGTTGACTGTTTACGTCCGACTCCTGTGACAACATCCCAGCGTCTCCGGTCGACGCGCTCGCCGCCCCCACCGATTTAGCTTCCAAGCGCGCCTGTGGTTCTGTCTCACTCTTGCTCCGCTGCATATTAGAGACGGAACATTTCTCAACGGTCTCAACCGGTATTGTGTTCGAAATCGCAGTATCAGTCTCCACGAGCGGTTGCATTGCTGTCTCACTTTCGCTTGACTGGGTAGATGCGATAACGCATTTTTCGCTGCAGTGGGCCTTCACGGACGAGGTCAATGACCTTTCCACACGGTCTTGTACACCTGTTTCTCGGGGCGATAAGGAAATATTGTTATACTCCTCACTCCTATTGTAATCTGCGTGGGAGTTTAACGGCTCACCGCATATATGACTTAATCCTATTGGTCCACTATCACAATGATTAAAACTATCTTTAACGAATGCTCCACGCTTTCTATTCACATAATCAACGGATTTTTCCCGTGTAAGCACTAAGGATTCTTGGAGTTGTTTTTGCGTAACATACTCGCTCTTAATCTCCCGCAAATCTTCCCTAAGCAGATTCAGGTCTCTCAACAAACGTGTAACGTCAATATGATCGAACGTTACCGGTGGTAGCCTATGCAACTCTCTTGCCACGAAAATAGGTAACCGCTCCGGGTCTGTAGCGTCAGTGTGCTTCAATAAGTCAATAATATCTTCCAAGTCTTTTACTGATCTCTCCTCATTTTTCCTATTTCTCAACCTCTTTAATGGTACAGCTTCGAAGAGAAGTTTCTTCGCTATTTGTACTTCCTCCGGCGAAAAAGCTGTACTACATATCCTAATAAGAGTGTCTTCATCCATCACATTGATTTTATTCATAATAAAAGCCAAAACCTCGTTTATCAAGATATTGCACCCCGAACATTTCACTACGTTTGACGTCATTGCCGTTTACCGCTCTAAATTGCGGGTCAGCGACCTCTCGCTAGCGCGATCAGCTGACGACTGAAATTATATTAAACCCCCTTTCGGTTTCTACACGGCATCGTACCTGAACGCTAAATCGTTGGCGGCACGTCTTTGCTGGTAGGGTGGTAACTAGCCACGGCCGAAGCCTCCCACCAGGCCACACCAAGGAAAATTCAGAAATTATAAATTCCCAAATTGACCCTGCCGGGGATCGAACCCAGGCCACGGAGGTCGTCAATAAAAAAAAATGAAAACTACTATAGTAAAGCATACCCCGATTAAAATTTTCAGAATATATTAAATGTACAGAAATCTTCCAGTTACAGTTTTATTATAAGTAGGCATAAGTATAGATCATATAGAAGCACTAACAGACGGCAGTCTAATTATAATACAACAAAAGCACTAAGGTCGCCTGTACCTACGCTGGCATTCCTCGCACCTGACGCTGCGTGGGCGCGTTCATTCATTAAAAAGATTATGACCGCTTAATTCAGTATCACAATTTAAGTTTAGTTTAATTCGAGCTTGTGATTTTTTATTATTATTAGATATTTAGTTTTACGAATATTAATTCACATTCAATGTTGATTTATTTTAGTGCCAGGATTCGGTCTATGTGCCTTTATAAAAATGAAACCCGTTTTCCTTGGTCACGGCATCACGCGTGAAGGCTGGACCGATTTCACTAATTATTTTTTTGTTGTATTTGTTATTATTAGGAGAAGGTTCTTACGGAAAAAAATATTAAGAGAATCTCTCAGAAATATTGAAAAATATACATTTAATTTTGCATACTAGGCGGTACGAAGTTCGCCGGGTCACCTAGTTCTTTCTAGAAATGGTCTTGTAAGGTAATAAACATCAAGTTACCTTCATGTAAATAACTAAATAGTTTCTAAAGATTATGGAGATTACAAGATCACATAGAAGCCCAAAAACCCAATTAGTCTTGTTACGGCAAAAAATTAATATATTAAAAAACTAACTAAACTATAAAAGATAAAAATGACAGAAATAAAATGAATAAGTTCGAGTTTATAAAGCAACCAACCATTTATGTAACCATTTACCATATATGAGAGATATTCGCAACGATTAATATTTAAATTTTCACTTTTAGACAAGATATAATAAAAACTTATAGACTAAACGTTAATCTAAAATCCTTATACAACGTGTTTATAAGCAATTCCTATAACTTCGAGGTATTGAGCAGACCACTTATAAGAATCGAACTGCATTAAGAAATATTTTGTAATATTAAAAAAAAAAACACAGTTTTCATACAAAGTAATTCAAATATTTCCGACTATTTATGTTATACACACCTTTATGTGAAAAGCGACAACGTCGCATTTTATGAAAAATTTAAAAAATATTTATTTGTTAGAATTTTATCAGCTAGTCGTATCGTTTTAAAGAATGGCTATGGCAAGGTGGCTATAATGTTATTAATACCGTTACTAGTTACACCGTAGGATATTTTTCAATGATTTAAGTTTGGCAACGTCGCAAAAACAAGGATGCGGCATATGGGAAACAATTTTGGATCTATTTATAAAAGAAAAATTATTTTCTCCGAAAATATCCATTTTAGAACACATGTTCCTTAGCCATTTTTGATTACTTTTCGTTAAGGAATCTAACCCTAGAGTTATAGGAAATGCTCATAAACACGTTGTATACCTACTAACAAAAATAAAAATAAAACCCTAATAAAAAAGACCACCCCTGGTTGCCTCTGGGCCAAAGGTACCCATCAAACTTGCAGCATTGCCACGCTGAATGGCGATGAATAACCTTTGAAATCTTTTTACCTTTTAGACTAGTCATATAATAGAAAAATAATTAGTAAGATCCTACCTACTACGTAATATGTTTATGGATCAAGCTAAATACAAAACAATGTTCTCTGTCATCGCTGTTAAATAGCCTGACCGAAAAGAAAACGAGAAAACATTAGGAATTTCGTTTTCAGTGGGGTTGGCCTGGAAATTGCGGATCCTAATCGCTTAATCTCCTTCAGAATCGGGCTCCGAGACGCCGGGAAACGTCACGAACCGACCCACATACGTTGTGATGATGTTATGCATTGAGTTATTATTATAGCAGCATAGAGATGGAAACCTCATACATCAGACGGCAAGAAACACTCCCAAACCTTAACAAATGCAAAATAAAACGTATAAATATTTAAAGTATATACTTATATATTAGAAATTACACAGAAGACAGAAAAAGAAAAGAAGAGAAGCGTTTGAGACGCGGATCGAAATGATAAAAATAACTTGGTGAGACGCTTAATTTTTGTGATGTGTCGTGACTTCTAAGTTCTAACGGTTGTTTTTTTTAAACCAAATATTCTGTTTCTAATAGTCAGAATCTACCACAGGTTCTGACTTGTAGAATAATAGTATTCGTTTAATTATCTAAAGACTCTTAAAATATTATTAAAAGATACTTTATCGGATTGAGATAGAAATACTATAAATAGACTGAGTATGTAATTACATATTTGCCAATTTAATGAAAGCCAAAAAGACTAGTTTATCAGTCAGGTTGCTGGACCGTTTTTTAGATATTAGATAACACTGCCGTTTACCACCTCTAGTACAAAATATCTCTCTGATGTTGCGTAGGTTATATGAATTATGTCTCATTCAGATGTTTTATTAGGTTTACGTTTACGCTATTCGTATAACGTTGTTTTCTTTCACTGTCGTAACAATTTACCGTGTACTTTTATATGGACTAAATAAAAGTATTTTATAATGATCGGAAAACTAGTTTTTTTTTTATAGCTTCACAAATGTCAGGAAACAAATCTTTTAATAGCATTATAACCGATAAAAAGTTGTATTCAATAAATCCTGTGATACAATAGGTACTGAATTACGGAGGGATTTGTTGTTTGTTTCCTAGCAACTCTTCAAAAATATCTTCACTTACTAATAACTACAATACCAGTTATTTTCAACGATTAATAACTGCCTCGTAAGTCTAGTGGTTAGCATGTTCGCCTGCGGCCGGCGAGATCCCGGATTCGGGTCCCGGGTCGGGCAGTTAAGTATTGGGTTATTCTGACTAGAAATTCTCAGTACTAGCCCGGAGTTAGGAACTTGGCGATATTTCACCCCCGTGCCTCGAAGAGCACGTTAAGCCGTCGCGTCGGTCCCAGTTATTATCAATATCATGATAATAGTCGCCAAAGCTCGTCAATCCACATTGGAGCAGCGTGGTGGGTCTAAGCTATAATTCCCCTTTCTCCTATGAGATTTGAGGCCTGTGGTGAAACGAATAATAATAAACACTTCCAAAAAGTCATGCGGTCCAAATTCTTGGCACCCACAGTATTAACAACATTCTTGAAACCGTCGTCTCGTGGAAAATTCTCGTATAACAAAAGGAAAACGCAACAGTCATCTGTTAACACTAACGTCGATTAATTGAGGCAGAACACAAACAAATAACAGATTAATCTAATAACAACTCTAACTAATCATAAACGCATTAAATTCCCAGTTCGTCAGTTTTGCGCTTTAAGAGAGAAACCCATAGATAACAGAAACAAGGGAGAAAACACTCTACGAACAAAAAAAGTTGTTACACTATTCACTGTTATATACAGGGCGGACAATACGAACGGGCCACGGAGGAAAAAAGTACTTTAATTTAAAATTAAATTTAAAATATGTAATTTCACTAAAAGGAAACATTCCACTATTTATAATTTTTTTGAATATTAATGTATTAAACATTTTTAAATAAAAAAAGCTTACCTGAAACGAACCTACTAAAAATGTAAAAAAAATATTCAAGTCATTATTTTATTAAACCAAATTAATTTTAAAAGTCAAGTTGAACAGTTATTGAAAATTAGTGTTATGATGAGTGCCAGATTGAACCAAATCGTGTTTTTCTTCTCGGTTATCTCCACAACGAAATAATAAACACGACGTAATTGGCATTATCCTGTGATATGATATCATATCCGTAACCAAAACGTAATTTTCGGTCAAAACAGATGATTTTCGGGCTAATGGAGACGCCCCAGTTTCTTTTTGCCCCATCTTTGCAGAGACGCCGACAAGTGTGTCATTTTGCTCAGTTAAGACTGAAACACACACAACGCGGGACGGAATCTGTAACTATACGTATCTTACTATTCAGGGGAAAATAATTTATAATTTAAAAAAAAAAAAAAAAAAAAAAAAAAAAAAAAAAAAAAAAAAAAAAAAAAAAAAAATATATATATATATATATTAAAATATATTATAATGATAAAATAATAGTAAAATAATATTAAAACAATAATACAATAATAGTACATACTATATATATGTACATAGTATATATGATCTAATCGAGGGTGCATGGAAACTTACTAATGAGCTACCCGGCGTCCGGTCCACTCGGCAGGACGAGGAACACGATGTGTATGTGTACTGTGCATACTGTTTGTGGTGTTTGTAGTCTCATTGAAATTGAGTCAAAATTTTGTGATGATAGTGAACATGCTCGCTCGTTGTGCCAATATTGTATTGCATACATACTAGTTGTTGGATGCAATCTGGTAAGGGAGCCTTAGTACTTGTACTTCGTGAACCTGGCTGGAGAGCGCCCGACGATATTCAATCTGCCTATGGTGGATTTATAACATATTTAAATATAACATATTACATATAAACCCATAACATACAATTATCATTGCAGGTTGAGTTGGACCTGTAGAATATATCACTCGCTCCGGCGATGCATCGGCACGGCTGGTTCTGTCTTGATGTTTACCTCGGTAGGACGTCAAGATGGGATAGGTCGTTGTTGAACCAGAGAGCTTGCTTTCTGTGCGTAGTACACTTCGTGTACATTTCTATGTTCTACAGTACGTCTGATTTTACCATGCGATTTTATTGTAACAACATATCTATTATATGCAATTACGATGTTTGCTATGGTCGAACGATAACTAATTATTATATGAAATTACTACGATGTTCGCTATGATCGAACGATTACTAATCATGGTTGGTAGGACTCTGTTTACTACTACCAATATCAAACTTACTTTCAAACAATGTTCTACTACCCATGATGGTTGCGCGCTATATTTGATTAATATACTAATACTGAAGGTTGCATCACGCCTGTGGATTCTGTTTCGTTGCGGCGAACATCCCTGCAGTGCGCCTGGTGTATCCTTGAAACCTATTACAGGTATATGTGGGATTACACCACTTTAAAAATGTAATTACCCAGCTTTATGCTGACATAAGTGGAACGCACCACTCTAAAGTACGCTCGTGTACGTTGCGCCATTTCGCGGTTGATGCCTAGTGGTTGGGGGGGGAGGCTTGTTGGCTTTTGGTATTTTATGAGGCTTATTGGCCCATGTTCCCATGTATCGATATGCCTTTTGGAATACCAAGGGTGGGAAGAAGTCTACCGTTGGTGGCGGGGTGGAGCCATTCCAACCATCATATATTTTGTTAGTTAAAGTATATGATGCCAAACAAAGCACCTTCCTTTATAAAAGGAAGATGCTTGCCACTAGGGATAATTAGCTTCACCACTGTGTGACCTTATGGAATCTTATGGAACAACTTAAATGTATGTTACATAAGATAGAAATCGAAACTCTGAGTGACTATCCATATATAAGGTCAACTCTCTTGATTTTAAATATATTTCGCATAGAAATATAATATGATTGATCCTATACATAAGACTGACTTATTGTGTATGTTAAGAGGCAAACATAAATCTGGCTTGCTGTGTATGTTAATAGGCAAAACATTAAAACGAACAAAGCGCAGTATACTTGAACAGGATCGCATAGCAAAAATACACCTCTAAAAAGTGTGTCATGGTTGTATACTATTTAGATACTCGAACACGTTAAATATAAAACTCTCATATAAAACGTGTGTCATAGTTGTATACTAGTTCTATACTCGATCACGTAACAAAGCACTTGCCTTCACTTTGTTGATTTATACTTGATCATTTTTACAACTTTTCTATAACTCGAACGCGTAACTTAAGCCAGTCTTATGTAAACTAAATTCATTGAAATCGGTTCTTAAACTAGTCGTTGGGTTGATTGAATTCGAAGCTTCTGAAACTCTAAAAGATCTTGGATTATTATGGACGCAACGATGATGAGGGTTTTACTGCTAGATGATTCATGAGCCATTACAAAGAAACATTGAGTTTTATTAGTAGAGAAAGGTATAGATGCTTAGGGACCCCGTCAGGTTAGTTACAATATGGTGCCGTGACCAGGATACTTGGTTCGAGGCAAGTTATCTCTTGGGTCACGGTTAAAGTAAATTAAATAGGTAATCTAAAGTAGGCGAAAGCCTACAATATGTTGACCGTGAAATGGAAAGAGTCAGAAGAAGCTTTCGAGTTCAAATAAACCTAGCGACTTGTTAGTGAGAGGTTGTAAGGAAGGCGGTATGAAGTTGTGGATGTGTAAGTGTCTTATGGACAGGGGGTTGTGGAGTTCTATCTAGATTTATTGAAGGAAGTGCAAAGGTTATAACATCTGGGGGTTGTCAAAGATTGTGTTACAGTTGTTTTTTTATAGAGTAAATAAATATGTGGAATAATAGAGTTAGGAAATTGGAGTAATTGGTAATTAAGGTTATTATTGGGAGACTATGAAGTTATAACAAAAAATTAAAGATGGGTTTCTTACAGGATCGCAAGAAGGAAAAGTAATTAGTAGTGAAGTAATAAAATACAATAGTGAATTGAACCAAAAGATTAGTGAAAACATTTAGTGATATATTAATAATAAATAACAATGGAACGGGCAACGAGAACGGTAAGGAAGAGGAAGATTCCGCTCGAAGGAAAATCAGCTAATATCAATCAAGGAACAGCACAAATAGAACAGAGTGATCTTAGCAATAAAGAAGTGAGTGTGTCAGATAAGCGTCGGAAAATAGCTAAAGGAGACACACGTAAGAAGAATAATGGATTTGGTTTGTTATATAGACTCCTTAAACGTAACCAAAGAGAAACAGAAGAAAAGTTAAAGAAGTTAGAAGTAGGGCTCAACCAAAGTCAATCAGTCGAAATTAACAATGAAGGAGTGGACCAAATCAAGTGCACAGAAAAGCTGGATTCTAGAAAGAAGGATTTTACGACATGCAATATTATGAATATCGCATCAGAAAAACCAAAGTTCACAAACAAAACACATCCTGTTACCTTTCTAGAAAATTTGAATGGTTATCTTAGGAAAATGCCTGATAAGGAAAATCAATTGGAAATTGCTTACGAATGTTTACAAGATGAGGCCAGAGACTGGGTTAGATTATATAAATCCAGATGGAATTCTTTAGAAGATTTTAAAACGGATTTTCTACTAACTTACTGGGGAGAAACTGAACAGAATAAAATAAGAAGAGAGATAGTATGTGCAAAGTGGAATAAATTAGAACAACCCACAATGCTGGGTCATTTCCTCAAATTAACCTCACAAGTTAAGATGTTATCTTTTGAAATACCAGAAAAACAGTTGGTGGCAGATATGATGAGGCATTATCCAAAATCGGTGCAACAAATGTGGTCAATTACAAAAGGAGAAACTATTTTTGAAGCAACTGAATTTTTGAGGAAACAAGATGATATTAACAAACAAGAAGACCTTCAATCTACTGGAAAACCACAATATAATTATAAAGAAAAAAGATTACAAGGTAATCAAGATAGGCAAGGGTATAGGAATTGGCGTAAACCTGTAAATGCATCCAATCAATTCTATGAACAATGCAACGCTATGCAAGAGGAAGAACTAGACTATCAACAGGAAATGGAAGGAACACCTCAGGTGTGTGATAATGAAATTAGTCAGTCAAACTAAATGTGGCTGTGGAAAATGTCCCCAACGCAGCTGCTAAAACAGGGGACAAAGCTTTACAAATTATGCTTAAATTTGGTTGGGAACCAGGTCAACGGATTGGTAGGAGAAACGGGATATTAAGACCAATAGAATGTAAAGGACAAAAGGGAAGAAAAGGGTTTGGCTATGTAAAAGAAACAAGCTGTGAAAATATTATTGAATTATTGCAATGTAAGAAGCAACAAGAAGAGTACAATAAATTAGATGAAGTTCTAAATGTTTATGAAGATTTAGAAGCATCGGAAACAGTGAATCTAATTAAGTCCGAAATTCGAGTAAAACTATTAGATGTTGAAGTTGATTGTTTATTAGATACTGGTAGTGATATAACTTGCATATCAGAATTGATGTATTTGCAACTTAAGCGTAGTACACAAAAATTACCTATGATGCCGATAAAACCTATACACATAAAAGGGGCTTTAGGTCAGAAAAGTTTAAAAATTCAACAAATTGTAATTGTTCCTACTCAAATAGGTAGGTTGATGCTAGATATAGGATATTTAATAGTACCTGGATTGACTCATTCAGTGATATTAGGTTTTGATTGGGTTAAAAGTAATGAAATAATTTTAAATTTAAAGAAGGATATGATGTGTGTAATATTGCGTAGAGATGGTGAGGATTATGTTATACCTTTTGTTAGAGGAGTTGCGAACAATAATACAATGGCCATTATAGAGTTACAGGGAAATTCAGATTTCATAAATAAAATTCAATTAGGAACCAATGTACCGGAAGAGGTGAAAGTTAAGTTATCAACAATTTTAAAACAATACGAGAACGTATTTACTGAAAATTTGGGACGTTGTAAATGTTATGAACACGTCATAAAGATGTTTAATGAAAATCCAATAGTGAAGAAGTCTTATCCTATACCATATGCGTATAGAAAGAAAATGGAAGAAAAATTAGAAGAGTTGGAAAAATTAAATATAATATCTAGAATCTCAACACCTTATAATAGTCCATTGACTTTTACATTAAAGCGTGATGGTTCAATTAGAGTTCTTTTAGATGCTCGAGAAATAAATAAATTTATGATACCTGAAACAGAGAAGCCACCATTGCAGTTAGATATACTCAATTCCTTTCATGGATGTAATTTTATAACTACAATAGATTTAAATAATGCGTACTTTCAGATACCCATTAGTGAAGAGAGTAGGAAATATACAGGATTTTCTTTCAATGGAAAATCTTATGTATATAATGTATTACCACAAGGATTAAAAACTGCCGTAGGAAGTTTTAGTCGTGCAATGGATAAGATCTTGGGACCAGAAGTACAACAATTTTGTGTGAATTATCTTGATGATTTGGCTATAATTACTACTGGTACCTTGGAGGATCATTTAAAACATATCGAAATAATTTTAGGGAAATTGGAGAAGGCAGGAATGACGTGTAATATAGAAAAATGCAAGTTTTTGTGTAAAGAGGTTAAGGATTAACTCCTGGGATTTATTATTTCTACACAAGGAATACGTACTGACCCAGAAAAGGTTGAAGCAATACAGCAATTTCCTGTTCCAAAGAAAGTAAAACATTTGCGAGCATTCCTAGGTTTATGTAATTTTTATAGACGATTTATTCCGAATTATGCTGAAAGTACTAACCTATTATACAATTTACTAAAGAAGCAAAGGCAATGGGAATGGACTGAAAGAGAACAGGAAGCGTTTGATCATGTAAAAAGACAATTTATAAATACAATAGAACTACAACATCCAGATTTCGGAAAAAAATATTATTTGCAAACAGATTCTTCTGGGGTAGGCTTTGCAGGTGTTTTATATCAAATTGATGATAAGGAAGAAATAAAATTATTAAGTTTTTATAGTAAAGCTTTGAAAGGAGCTGAACTGAACTGGACGGTTACAGAACAAGAATTTTATGCAGTGATTAGTTGTTTGAAAAAATTTGAAACTTATTTACGTGGTTCAAAGGTAGTTATAAGAACAGATCATAAAGCTCTATTATTTGTAAAAACATGGAAACTATTTAATAGTAGAGTCACACGATGGCTACTTTATTTAGAACAATTTGATTTCGAGATGGAGCATATTTCCGGCAAGGATAATTTAGTAGCTGATATTTTATCCAGGTATCCACCAGACAGTAATAAAATGCAAGAAGAGAAATCTAATTTGCCAGGAATTTATTATTTAAGTAAAGCAAATAATATTCTTAATTCACAACTTAAAAATTTATCTCAATTGCAAAAGGAAGATATAGAAATACAAGATGTTATTAAAGGAAATAATAAACGCTATAAAAATAGAATTAATATAAACAATGATATAGTGTATTTTAGAACTAATCAAGGAGATAGAGTATATTTGCCAAATTGTTTACAAGAAGAAGTTGTTAAACAAATTCATACAGAAATGGGTCATCAAGGTGCTTACAAAATAATTAAATATATAAAGGATAGAATGTTTTGGAGAAATTTAACTAGTAAAGTGAAGGCAGTTATTAGGAAATGTCATATTTGTCAACTCGCTAAAACTGATAATGTAAAATATGTAGGACCCTGTCAATCTATATTAACAAATGATATAGGTGAAATTGTTATGGCTGATTTATATGGACCATTACCAGCAGGGTCATTCGGATTTACGTACATTCTAGTAGTACAAGATTCTTTTAGTAAATTTATAAAATTATATGCATTACGAAAAGCTACGGGACAGTCTTGTTTAACAAAACTGAAGCATTTTAATAAAATAATTAATATAAAGGTTATTATGACAGATAATGGTTCTCAATTCATTAGTAGAACATTCAAGGAAGGTCTTAAATCTTTAGGAATTAAGACAATACACACTACAGTGAGGAATCCACGTCCTAATACCACTGAACGAGTTAATAAAGAATTAGGAAGATTGTTTAGAACTTATTGTCATAAAAATCATAACACTTGGGTAGGGTTTTTACCAAAGATAGAGGAATTGTATAATAATACGTTACATGATAGTATAGGTTATACTCCGAATGAAGTTCTAACCGGAAAAGGTACAAGATTAACAATTGATGAGTGTTTGAAACAAACACAAAATGACACAAATGTAGGAGATATACGCAGGCAAGTTAGGTTAAATTTAAAAGAAACAAGTCAGTTGAGGAACGAAAAATATGATAAACATCATAAAATTATTGAGTTTCACATAGGAGATTTAGTGAAATTGAAAAAATGTAATAAGTCTAATGCCCAAAAGAAAGAAATAAGCAAGTTTGAATTATTATATGAAGGACCATTTGTAGTTGCTTCTATACCTTATAAGAATGTTTATGTGTTAATAGACCCTAAGACGAAAATTGTTAGAGGAAAATTTAATGCTATACATTTGTCAAAGTATTATCAATAAGTTTTAAAACGAGAAATCCATATTAAAAAAAAAAAAAAAAAAAAAAAAAAAAAAAAAATATATATATAATAATTTTAGTGGAAAAGTAAATTAATTCTTTTATTGGAAAATTAAATAGAGGTTAATAAGTATTAAGTAAACAATATTAAAGGGGAGTTGATGGAGTCAATGGATTTCTCACTTTATTTAAGTTGATTTATATATTTAATGAAATTGGTTAAGTATTGTACAAAGATATGTGGAGTAATATTAATTCTGTTATTATAAATTGAATAAGTAATTTTTGTTAATTATAAATTGAATAAGTTCTCATTTTATTTTAGTTGATTAATGTAATTGGTTAAATATTGTACAAGATATGTGGAGTAATATTAATTTTGTTTATTATAAATTGGATAAGTAATGTTGTTATGTTTGATTGTATATTAAAATAAAATTTTTTGTTTAATTGCTTAATACTCGAACACATAAATTCTGTTCCGCATGCTGCTTAGAACAACTATTTGCACGCATCACAGAATTTAGGGGGTTGAATGTAACTATACGTATCTTACTATTCAGGGGAAAATAATTTATAATTTAAAAAAAAAAAAAAAAAAAAAAAAAAAAAAAAAAAAAAAAAAAAAAAAAAAAAAAAAAAAAAAAAAAAAAAAATATATATATATATTAAAATATATTATAATGATAAAATAATAGTAAAATAATATTAAAACAATAATACAATAATAGTACATACTATATATATGTACATAGTATATATGATCTAATCGAGGGTGCATGGAAACTTACTAATGAGCTACCCGGCGTCCGGTCCACTCGGCAGGACGAGGAACACGATGTGTATGTGTACTGTGCATACTGTTTGTGGTGTTTGTAGTCTCATTGAAATTGAGTCAAAATTTTGTGATGATAGTGAACATGCTCGCTCGTTGTGCCAATATTGTATTGCATACATACTAGTTGTTGGATGCAATCTGGTAAGGGAGCCTTAGTACTTGTACTTCGTGAACCTGGCTGGAGAGCGCCCGACGATATTCAATCTGCCTATGGTGGATTTATAACATATTTAAATATAACATATTACATATAAACCCATAACATACAATTATCATTGCAGGTTGAGTTGGACCTGTAGAATATATCACTCGCTCCGGCGATGCATCGGCACGGCTGGTTCTGTCTTGATGTTTACCTCGGTAGGACGTCAAGATGGGATAGGTCGTTGTTGAACCAGAGAGCTTGCTTTCTGTGCGTAGTACACTTCGTGTACATTTCTATGTTCTACAGTACGTCTGATTTTACCATGCGATTTTATTGTAACAACATATCTATTATATGCAATTACGATGTTTGCTATGGTCGAACGATAACTAATTATTATATGAAATTACTACGATGTTCGCTATGATCGAACGATTACTAATCATGGTTGGTAGGACTCTGTTTACTACTACCAATATCAAACTTACTTTCAAACAATGTTCTACTACCCATGATGGTTGCGCGCTATATTTGATTAATATACTAATACTGAAGGTTGCATCACGCCTGTGGATTCTGTTTCGTTGCGGCGAACATCCCTGCAGTGCGCCTGGTGTATCCTTGAAACCTATTACAGGTATATGTGGGATTACACCACTTTAAAAATGTAATTACCCAGCTTTATGCTGACATAAGTGGAACGCACCACTCTAAAGTACGCTCGTGTACGTTGCGCCATTTCGCGGTTGATGCCTAGTGGTTGGGGGGGGAGGCTTGTTGGCTTTTGGTATTTTATGAGGCTTATTGGCCCATGTTCCCATGTATCGATATGCCTTTTGGAATACCAAGGGTGGGAAGAAGTCTACCGTTGGTGGCGGGGTGGAGCCATTCCAACCATCATATATTTTGTTAGTTAAAGTATATGATGCCAAACAAAGCACCTTCCTTTATAAAAGGAAGATGCTTGCCACTAGGGATAATTAGCTTCACCACTGTGTGACCTTATGGAATCTTATGGAACAACTTAAATGTATGTTACATAAGATAGAAATCGAAACTCTGAGTGACTATCCATATATAAGGTCAACTCTCTTGATTTTAAATATATTTCGCATAGAAATATAATATGATTGATCCTATACATAAGACTGACTTATTGTGTATGTTAAGAGGCAAACATAAATCTGGCTTGCTGTGTATGTTAATAGGCAAAACATTAAAACGAACAAAGCGCAGTATACTTGAACAGGATCGCATAGCAAAAATACACCTCTAAAAAGTGTGTCATGGTTGTATACTATTTAGATACTCGAACACGTTAAATATAAAACTCTCATATAAAACGTGTGTCATAGTTGTATACTAGTTCTATACTCGATCACGTAACAAAGCACTTGCCTTCACTTTGTTGATTTATACTTGATCATTTTTACAACTTTTCTATAACTCGAACGCGTAACTTAAGCCAGTCTTATGTAAACTAAATTCATTGAAATCGGTTCTTAAACTAGTCGTTGGGTTGATTGAATTCGAAGCTTCTGAAACTCTAAAAGATCTTGGATTATTATGGACGCAACGATGATGAGGGTTTTACTGCTAGATGATTCATGAGCCATTACAAAGAAACATTGAGTTTTATTAGTAGAGAAAGGTATAGATGCTTAGGGACCCCGTCAGGTTAGTTACAAATCGCACTACACTGCACGTGGGTGTAAGCGTGTAGGTATGATCTGTACTTTGGGCCAACGTTCCAACATGAGCAGCGTCATACTTAAAATGTATGTGATGTAACAATACAGTACAGTCTAGGCATAAAGCAAAATAATTTTCTATTTGTAGCATGCCGCATTGTCGCATGGCGTTGATCTGGAGTAATACAGGTACAACAGTCTGTAACACAGGCGAGAGCGGAGTACCGGTTGGCTTGTTAAGCAAACCCTTGTGACGTCTATGAAATTGGTAAGGCAGACATGTAGACGCGTAATAGAGAACGCATGCAAAACGCCGCCGCTGTCGATCCCCGCTCTCACCTGGGCCGCACACTAGAGCTGCGTCTGCATTGAACAAGTGTCCGTCGCGCGTTCTGTTTGTCTCAACCTCATCCCAAAACACCCGGATCGCGTTGCCGAGCGTCGAACCGCAATTGGAACACATTCCTCCAGCCACTTCACCACTCGTTGGCTTCCTTTAATTCTTTTCCGAGCACCAAATACCTTTGCGTCAGGCGTTTCGGAAAATTTTATAACTAATGATCAGATAATCGTCCGTTATCTAATTTCAGCTATTCCCAGTTTTGAATGTGATTCACAACTCCTCGAATATCTCCGTTCTTTTAATCTTTGTCCACCATCTAAGCATGGTTCCCGGTATTTTTTTAAAAGTAAGTACCTCCTATTTTCCCTTTCCTTCAGTTCACACTGCGGTTTGCTAGTCCAATGGCTCATATGTCCCGACTTTCAGTATTATTCTTTATCTTACGCTATTTATTGCTTTTGACTACAAGCGTAGTAAGTGTTTTATACATTTAAATTACTCTCAATGGAAAATGTAAATTGTTTTTTTTTTCACTCAATACAAATGAAAGAAAATCGACCGAAGCTTTTGAATAAAATTTTATAAATAAACATTGAATCGAATCCTTTGAAAATATGTTGTCCTGAAAATTGTTCGCGTGCAAATTCAACACGTGAATGAAACACGTGCATGCGGTATAAACAGACCTCGTTCGCGCGACGCACAATAATACTGGAGGAAATAAATCCTACACTCGTGTATACGCTTTAAAAATAACAGGTATATTTTGAACCTCTGTTGTCCTTAAGCTTTTATATGTGAAGCAATATCCTCCAGCATTTTGACGACACAGTGTTGAGCGCTGTTGCCTTAACGTGGGGAGGTCCCGGGTTCGATTCCCGGCAGTCAATTTGGGAATTTATCATTTCTGATTTTTCTCTGTCTGATTTGGTGGAAGGCTTCGGCTGAGGCTAGTTACCACACTACCGGCAAAGACGTGCCGCCAAGCGTTCCGGTACGATTCCGCGTAGAAACCGACTACGGGTATATGGGTTTTAATATAACTGTCATACCCCTAACAGGTTAGCCTGCTACCATCTTAGACTGCATCATCATTTACCATCAGGTGAGATAGCAGTCAAGGGCTAACTTGTGGTGGAATTAAAAAAAAATCTCCTCAATCTACTGAACCACTATGATAAGATCCACTGATTGGATACACCAGTGGATTGAATGCAACTCTAGAGTTTTGATCCACCATTTTTTTAGGCGGATCCTCTTAAGTCTAATAACTTCAACTCCATTATGACATACCGTCCGGCTCCAACAGTGGGTCCACTGTTCTCACTTCGCAGTGGACTTCAATATAAATTTTGATAATTTGTCGAGTTGTACTTACCATAGTAATTAACTAATTAATTATATTATGATGGATTCGATTGTTCTGTTATCATTTGTTGCTTTCGATTGAATACACGTTCGACGACGTTTTCAATTTCTGTGATTTGCCCAGGTGATAATCCTTCATTTCGATTCCAATCGAGGACAGTGTCATATTTTTATGTCACATCGTCTATTTACGGATGATTTTTTTCCGGCAAAATTTCCACCGGCCCTTATTTTGCCGGCGTGCCACGCATGACCTATAATCAAGGGCTTGTTTGCTGAAAGGTCATCTATAAAACGGTGACAACGTAAACAATTCGGTTTCGGGGCCACGCTGTGTAACTCAACCAATCTGTACTCTTTTTATTGAGGTAGATATGTTATGGTATACCTTTTCATGAAAAGTTTCCGTTGACAAGAATTCATCTAATAAATGAGCGGATGAGATTTAAATTATTTTGTGTTCAGTCCTTCTAAGATAGTAAGCTGGCAATAGAGCTTCCGATTCAACACAAAAACGCCTAAGCTCGTAAAGATAAACAAATATTAGAATAATTTACTAGTAGGTATAAACGTCTCAAAATTTAGGTCAATTTGTTAAATTTTCTTTTCACGTCTGCGGAGACGTGGGTCAAAATGGATTAAACGATTCCGTGAATCCGCGGAGATTCGCGGAATCCTCAAATTCAGGCACAGACCCATGTCAACAGAAGAACAACGAAAATTTTACATTCAAATTAGTTCCTATGGAATTAAATGGAAATACGAACGACTATGTTGTACCAAGTATGTTGTGTAATTTGCACCAAGAGTAGCCCTTCTGAAACTTGGACTTGGATCTGAACTTAGAGTTTGTCAAGGCATCTTAACTTAGAGTTTGTCAAGGCAAGGCACACAGGCAGACAAAAGCTGATGTTTGCTGCTGTCAACACAAGGCTGACATACAGCACTTAACATTGTTGCTAATGAAACTGAGAGTTTCTTATTAAATGCTTAGCAGAATCAAAGTTATGCCAATCTGGAGTGCCAATGGGTGGGTCACATAGGTATTAGTCACATAGTGAATAACAGATTGTTAGGAGCCAGGAGATTACGGCACGTGTAAGTCCCTAAAAGAAGTCCTTGTCGTCAATTGCTTTCAGATAACTATGGCGATGCTCACAAAGAAGTTTAAGTACAAATCATCAACATCGTGCTCCCGTTATTCGACGCGATGCAAGAGTTACTTTTCTTTCGCGTTGCGTTGCGTTATGTTTGTAATATTAATGTTCTAATATTATGCGTCGGTGAACATCACGGTTGTCCATCAGCGGCGTTCGTTATGAAAGCGATTGGCAAATCATTAAGTCGGTACTGCACTCACACTGGGTTCTGAGCCTTATAATCTACATATCAAAAGTAATATGGGAGTAGGGCACGGTATTATGTAACATAAACATCGTGTTTTATTCTCATACATTGTACTGCCCCCAACACTTGTTTTTTCTGGAAGATTTTTTCGTCAACAAAATTCTGTACTGTATTAGGATCACCTTTGGGCATACTTCGTACGTTTGGTTAATATACTACGTACGTATAGGTTAAGATTTCACATTTAGCTTTTTCCCGATTTATGAAACAAAATATAAGTAGGTGTAACTCTGCTCTACTGCCGGTACCGACTGACGTTTTTAAACTGACCCAGAAGCCAAAAATAAAACCATTGTTTTTCTTGCGTCGGAAATGCTTTTATAACACATAGACTGTATTGTTTTCTCAATTTATTCATTAGTAGTTGTACTTTGTCATTCTCAAAGGTAAATAAATAATGAGTTGTGGAAAATTAAAGGCAAAGTTAAAGCACAAAATTTAATTAAAAACATAATATATGCTGTCGTATTTAGATTTTTTTAAAGAAAAACAAAATGATTTATTTATTACATGTATGATAACTTGTGTGTACTACTTATGATACGTTAAGACTCTACCACCGGTTCGGAAAAGTAATTCTACTGAGAAGAGCCGGCAAGAAACGCAGTAGTTGCTCTTTTCTTAAAAAATAAAAAGGTTAAGAAAAAAGAAGTGTACAAACAAGCGATTCGTTCGACTATAAAAAAATTACTGGAGCGTACAGAGAACATAAATCCAAGCAAGTACTGATACAGGTTTCCACTCGAGTGGCAGGTAGCAATTTGCTAAGTGGAAATGTGGATGCTCCATTAAACTAGAACCAGAGGCGGAGGCTATTTTTAGCCTTGTAAGCAAAACCGCCACCTGACTAATTGCTGCGTGTCATAGTCGCTTAAGAATTGATTCCTTACATCAGCAGAGAGGGTAGTTAAGCGGAAAGTTCGAAATTATTTGTTACA
Source organism: Erebia aethiops (assembly GCA_923060345.2). Classification (NCBI taxonomy): domain Eukaryota; kingdom Metazoa; phylum Arthropoda; class Insecta; order Lepidoptera; family Nymphalidae; genus Erebia; species Erebia aethiops. The sequence goes on along the minus strand of OV281091.1, from coordinate 15,392,916 downwards.
AAACAAAAATTACTTTTTTACGCCACTACGAGATGATAGAGTTTAAATGGTAATGGGCTAATCTGTCGGGTATGGCAGTTATATTAAACCCATACCTCCAAACGGTTTGTACACGGCAACGTATTGGAACGCTAAATCGCTTGGCGGCATATCCTTGCTGGTAGGGTGGTAACTAGCCACGGCCGAAGCCTCCCACCAGACCTGACCAGAGAGAATTCAGAAATAAATTCCCCAATTGACCCTGCCGGGGATCGAATCCGGGACCTCCCACTTATAAAAACACAGGGCTCACCACTGTGCCAGGGAAGTCGTCAAAACTTATTTATTCGATGTCTAGTTAGCTCTAGTACTGTTCTGCGATCTCGCCTGGCGGTATGTGCACTATGCAGGCCTACCTTGAAAAGAGCAGTTTTGTTAAATCCAGATCCTTTATCAGTTTCTACACGGCATATTGAACCGGAATTATTTTGCTTTTTGTTACAAGCCACCGGGAAGCGCAGCGTTGTACGACGCCCAACTAGGTGGACGGACCATCTCAAGCGTGTAGCTGGGCTGACCGTAATCTGTGACGATCCATGCAGGAGACTTTCGTCCAGCAGTGGACGTCTATAGGTTGAGACGACGACAAGCCACTGCCGAATCTCCCGAAAAAAAAACCAGACCAAATCAGATACAATTTAGGAATTAAAAATTATCCTATTGCCCCCTGTGGTACGGCAGTCATCACTGCGCCCGGGCGTCAAGGAATTACATAGATTGTCAATGCTCAGCATTTTTAAAACTGGTCACTTTACTTGGATTTGGTTCGTTTTGTGTATTCATACTTCATTCCCATTCTCATTAAAGATCAATACTTTTTTGGTAGCCAATATAGTAACTACGAAGCAATTTATTATGTTTTCTCGCTATGCGTTACTTATAAAAACGTAGCCTAAACGGTGTTGCCAGCGAAAGGAAATTAGGCCAGAATTTAATGTCAAGGTTGGGCCTACGGTGCCTACCTTTTGAAGGGTGCTTTTTAATAGCTCTATAGGTATTTATTATGAGTAATCAAAGGCAAGACAAATTAAATTGCCTACTCTGAAATACATCCTACACATTCTAGTAACATCAAAGGAAATGAAATAATTTGCTGACAAAAATAATATTATATACTAGATGATGCCCGCGACTTCGTCAGCGTGGATTAAGTTTTTTTATATAACTAGCTGATTCCCGCGACTTCGTCCGCGTGGAATGAGCTTTTCGTAAGAAACGTTTTCGTTCGACCGTTTTTTCTCCGTCTTACATTGCAAATCCGACATAAAATAATATTGCGGCTATAAATTAAGATGTAAGCTATCCTATCTTTCAAGTTGGATCAAACTGCACAATGCACACAGTGTGCAAATTTAATTTAAAATCGGTTAAGTAGTTTAGGAGTCCATCGCGGACAAACAACGTGACACGTGATTTATATATATTTAGATAATGGCAGTGGCGTTACTACTTTTAAAATTCGTTTAGTACACGAGTCGAAATAATATTTTTGAGGCTATATTTTTAAAGCCAGTTTGTAGAAGCTGAATTATGTGATATTATCTATACATAGTCGTTAATTTCACCTGCTAATGCTCTATCAAAGCTATTTAAAGAGAAAACTACTATAAAACCTATAAGGTCCCACGCGCGTCATCAAAATTGATGACGACATCCCACCCCGCACCCAATACGCACTCTCACACCTTCCCCTGATTAAATTTACCGTTTCGTTTAGAAGCAGCAATAACCACAGAATAAAAATCTAAAAATAGCGCTCATACGTTTATGTCTACTGTGATATAATTTGTGGGTATTGATCAATACAGAAATCTTATTACTGTTCTTTGATAAATGCGAAACTGTTTCCAATTATGTAGTAAATCAAAGAAAGGAATAAAAATTGCCGTGAAAATCAAAGGTACACAGTTACTTAAACATACGACATATATAAAATTAAATAGAACTTACGTTTTCTTACTTTATCGTCTTTGCCGTAATGAGGACTGTATTATCTGTTCGGTTTGCCAAAGCTTTGGGCTATGCAATGCAGGTAACTGTTATAAGGAAAACGAAGAGAAAATAAAATGAGCTTTACTTATTGCTAATTCCTGTAGGTACATGATATATTATCTCTAATACGATAATTCCGAGAAAAGCTAATTTTACTCCTGTTTGTTGCACATTACTGTATTTACGTTTTGGGAAAACTTAGGGTATAACTGGCCGTAAATATAATTCACATGGCGTTGGTTATTTATTACTTTATTGTGCACACGGATATGCATCACTCTTATTCAAAATTGAATAAAGTTTACATAGAGAAACTACATAATATAATATTATAGTTCACTAGCTGATGCCCGCGACTTCTTCCGCGTGGATTGAAGTTTGGTTCCCGCGATACTCCTTAATTTCCCGGAATAAAAAGCCATGTACTATTCCAGACTATAATCTATCTCTGTACCAAATTTCATCCTGATCCGTTCAGCTGTTCTGTCGTGATTGAGTAACAAACATCCATCCATCCATTTTTTATTATTATTGTGTGATAGGGCTTGAAATAAAGAAATAATTATTTATTTGTGAATATATGAAAATGAGATGTTTGTTGATGAATATGGTAAGCCGCAACATATCCAGTCAGGTAACCCTGACGTACAAATGTATATATATATATATTTTTTGAGTTTCACAATTATTTAAAAATTACACAAAAACATTTTAGTTAACCAATGAAGAATGCTTGATACGAGTAAATCAAATACAACATTCAAAGTCCTATCCGCTTGCGCTTGACGACGCTTACAAAGCAGTGATGAGGTCTAGGATGAAACGCGCGTGCCTAGAAGATCCATCCATCCATCTATCCATACATCCCTGCAACCATCCAAACTTATTTATAATATTAATATTCGCAGTATATTGAAGGCTATTTCATTTCATGGATAAAATCTCTCCGACAAACATTTAATAAATCTATCGACCCAGTGGTTATGCGTGTTGACAAACAATTATCACGTTTTTAATGAGGAATTGACACTTCAAAAAACTTTACAAGCACTTACATAAACACAGTGTTGTGAATTTTGATTTCTAAATTATAATAACTTGACAAGTACGTAATATCATAATATGTATGTTGTAATTCGTAAATTGCAATATTTAATGTTAATTGGTAATTTATTCGGCAACTTGTCATCGCTCGTTGAAAAGCTCGCGTAATAAGGATGTGTTGCCACTTCAAATGTGGTGTAATTTAACATCTATTACCGTCGGGTACTTGAACTACTTTAATTCGTGTATCTGGGAAAAGGGTAGGATTATTATGTTGAATCTTATTCGGTCTTGAACTCGCATTACACTAGTACAGTGCTCTCTCTATGCGTAGTATTCCTCATTACTGAGGGTCGTGACCCCTTTCCATTAATCACGTAATGGTAGGGGTTTTCTTGGGATATTAATGAGGTGGGTTCCCGCGTCCTTCCGCATACGACTCTACCACAGATCACGGAAACAAGGGAGATATGCCTATGTATCAAATTGTATTGAAACCTGCTGTCTCCAGTTTATCCCTACCTATCCCTACTACCTGCTACCAATACAAGCAACTAAATAAATACAATAGACAAGAAGTCTCACTCACACACACGCATCACACGCATACCGATAGATCAGTGCATGAGGCACGAACAAATATACACTTTATTGTTTACCAAACAGGGTTCAATTTCAATCACCGTGCATCTTACTCACACAAACGTAAAACGTTGTCGATGTGCTGTGCAAAATTCAAATATGATACAATTAGTGATTGACTAAAATGGATCTATCGATGCTAAATTTCTTAATATTTGGGTTTTTGACAATGACTACCGATTATGAAAAGTATTTATCCACTTTTCTTTTCTTTCTGCATCCTTCGGATATCTTAAATATTAATATTAAAGAGTGACATTAAATATATCAATAAATGAGTAATGAGTATCTACGTAAATTGACATTATATTAATTCACCTAGTATATTTTTTATACGTTTCGTCAGCTAAGTAAGTCGAGTACTTACATTAAAAAAAATAGTAATAATTATGACTAAAAATATAGTTATAATGAATTTTACTCACGATAGTTTAAACGTTAAAATAGAAATAATTGTTTACTAAGTTATAATTAAGGTACTATTAATTATTGTATCACAGATCATCGTTTGGTCGCTAAAATATCGACAACTGCATTGTACTCGTACCTGCATCGTCACATCTCTAGTTCACCGCACGCCGACAGCGGCCGCACTACGAAATTTGATCTATCGTGCTAGTGAAAGAATCGGTAAAGAACACTTAACCATTGCGTCGTAAGACTGGCCGATTCATTGATAGATTTCTACTAAGCAAGCAATGGTTTTTGTTCATAATGAGATATAGACTTGTCACTCTATTACATTATGATACCACTAAATAATGTTTTATTGATTTTAATGGAAAATTACAACAATTTATTTGTACTTACGTGTGAAATGAGATGCCATCTTTCATGTAATTCACTTTGCAGCTTGAATTTTTACAAACAACCACTGAACAACGCGGCATTTTGTTAAAAACCGAGAGAAGTGAACCAATCTTTGAATGATATGCGACTAAAGACAAAAACGGCCATCAGGCCTATTTTGTGCCTGATGAGTTCGCACGCAACACGCCCCCTTAGCACATCTCCCTTGTTTCCGTGATCTGTGGACTCTACTAATAGTATTACTCTTAGGTTTTTGTAACGATTATTATCAGATGTTAGTGATAATAACCGGGACCGACGGGTTAACGTGCTCTCCGAGGCACGGAGGAAACGAAAAGGCCAAATTAGAAAGTCCAAATTCGGTCACCCATCCAGTTACCGACTTGGGTCAACGTTGCTTAACATTCGCAATCGACTGTTATGCATTGTCACAGCTAGGCCACTCGTCCCTCACTAGTATATTGATTATGTCACAAATATAATTTTTCGTGATATATTCACATTTTAATTGTAAACGTATATTATGCAGCTTTCCGTAATTTTAAAATATCCATTGAATTGAATATTAATCCAATTGAGGTAAGTATTTTACTGTAAGTAGCAAGTAGGTATCATACTTATCACTTACCATCAGGTGAGATCGCAGACCCAGACCCAGACGGGCAAACTTGTAGTGGATAAAAAAAGAAACTTGGTATCTAGCGCTTATTTAGCCTTGCCATTAAAGTAGGTAATAGCGCCAGTGTTTTGAGCATCATGCTCATTAACGATCACTGGGACGGCGTGATTTTTTGAAATGTAATTAGTAATCGATTTTTTTTTAATTTATCTACTTAAACTGATGAAGTAGGTATCTACTTATTCCTAATGCTCTATCATCGAAATAGAATTAATAAACATCGATGTGCTTTATATTATTTCCTTTGATCTTGAGTCATAGTTAAAGCAAATTCCCTACTAAACATAGACCTGGATATTATATTATGAGTAGACATTTACTTGAAAGCATTTCGTCGTCACACAATCTTATCGTATCTGACAAAGGATATTTAAATTACGATTGAAATATTGAAACGTTTTGAGAACAAACGTTTCAACAGGATTCTTAGTAGAGCGTATTTCATTGTTTGGTTCGAAACGTCCCAAACGTGCGTATGCGCATGACGACGTTGATTGGTCGCCCGGTCCAGCGGTTTGTAATAATGCGCCTGTAAATCGCTCTGTAATGGACCTGCCTTTTGACAGTTCGGACAGATTATGTAAAGATTTGTGTACACTAAAGTAAAATATAAAATACCGTACCTGAAAATCCTGCCTTGTAGATTCTATTGAAGCGGAATCGTCTAATTTTTCCTATTAAGTACCTATACCTGTAAAGTCAGTTATCTTGCTTAAGCTTAATCTGTGCTAAGTTTAATTATCGGAATATCATAACCATGCTACTTAACAATATTAAGTTTTTAACTTTTTTTATTACTTGTACATACACATATTCACGTGAAACTTCTTTAGAATGATTGTAATTTTAAAATTCGATGAATCGAAAAACGAAACGAAAAAGCGACACTAAAAAGAGACAAACATAATCATAATGGGATTTAGCCTGCGATGGAATGAGATAGTATACAAGTTATGATTATCACGTAGGCTACTTTTCTGAAGTTTCACTTCTGCCGTGTGTGAAACACTTTTTTTGCTTTTGAACTTGAATATTTTTTTCGTCTACTTGAATGTGCACACAGCTTAATCACTTTCGATAGCATCGCAATTTTCACGACGCCTGAAAACAAATTTGCGTAAGTTATGAGACTTCATCGCTACATCTCACTTGTGAAGTTTACACTTTACAGTTGGTTCCGCATCGGGTCACTGAACCGTCGTTTGTTGTGCGCTGTTGATTGATCGCGAAACAAAAGCTTACTACAAAGTTTAATACATCACTTTCCCTTTAATGAAGCATCGGAAATGGAAAGCTATCGTCTTTTCTTCAGATTTAATTGTTATGGTCGAAAGTTTTGGGCACATCAATCAATGTCGCTTGGAATTTAGTATTTAGTTTTCTCTTGAAGACCTTTTTAGTTATAACTGTCTTTTTTATCGGGTGCTATCGTATCGTATGCTTTAGGCCGAGACTATATCAGCTATTTTCATTGTTTCAGTGTACCCTCATACAAACATGAAAAAAGCTGATATTTATTTTTCGACTACATATTAAGTACGTCACTTGCAAACTCAAAGTGGTTTAAAAATATTACGGTATTAAGTACGGTACGGTACGGTAAAAAGTACAACAAGGATATATAAATTTTTAAACTGATTTAGTAAAATTTTGTCATTCTATAAATTTTAGCAAGAACATAACATTTCAGTTAAATAAATTAACTAAAACAATTTAAGTGGGCCTTAGTTACATTTATTAAATATTGTACGTTTTTCTATCATTGAGCTTATCTCATTGGCTTAAATTATAGGTAAATTGGCTCAAATTATAAAAGACCGTAACTGCTAAACTAAAACAGCACAGATGAAAGCTTGAATGTGGTACCTATTCTTAGCACAATCTCTAATCATACCCTGAGGGAGGATAATTGAACGACGTTATGTATCAAGTTTGACCTCATTGGAAGACAGTCCTATATAATCTTAAGGGTGCCTAAACGGTGGAAAATTCTTTTATCGCTCGAAGTTCGGTGACCGGGTGAGCCCTCATCAAGAGACTTCCCACTGAAATTGTCATTATCCCGATGATGGTGCGGATTTCAGGCCTTTTTGTTTAGAGGGCGACAACCCGAGGTGTCTCCCTAGATTTTATCATCAAAGAGTTTTTTATTGAACTTTCCTTACGCATAGCTGCTTTTATACAGCCCTTTTTTAATTAGTAGATGATTGAATTTTGTACCTATCTTTGGGGTCATGTCCTTTAGATTATCTATCGTAAACTGATTTGCGAAAGGTTTGATAAAAGGATGCTGTTTCTTTAGGTCAATGGACTAATTAATTATTGAAAAGGTTAATTAATTCTTGCTACATGCTATATAAATAATTGATATATAAATTGTATACAAATAAAAGTGTTTTAAATAGATTCGACGGAATTTGTGAGTGATCATTTAGGTTTGCGGCAAGTGCAAACCTAAATGATCACTCGTTTAGCCCTTGCTCTAAGGTTTTTTTTCAAAATCCTTGTATTTTTTTCTATATCTAATATCAGTTAGTTTTAAATATTACTAGGTGTACATACAACTTTGTTGTTGTAGTTGTATGTAGTTGTGTATATTGCTACAGAAAGGTTGAGAAACTGTAGATTAAAGCGTCCGTGTAAGCGCGCGTTCAAAAAGCGTGGTTTTTTATAACACCGTATCGGACTAGCTAAATTCAACGCTCATTGAGTGGTAAGCGTTTAATTTGGCTAGTGTGCTTTATTAGAAACTTTTATATCATACTTGCTCAGTAACTAGGGATTACTATGGTGGAAAGTCTCCTTGTAAGTTGGTGTTTGCAATTCAAGGCAACATTACGTCGCACTATGCTTGAATTGTAATGTTCACATTACAGTTCAAGCTATGCAAAACTCCTTGGTAAACAATCTCTTTTCTTATAAAATGGTAAGAAAACTTTTTACTGAAAAAAAACACTGAACATGGCGGCATTTAATTTCCATACATTTCAAACTATGCAAAACTCCTTGGAACTCAGAGCCGTAAAAAAAAATGGAAAACTATTTACGAAAATTACGATTTATTTGACGACCTCCGTGGCGCAGTGTGTAGCGCTGTTGCCTTAACGTGCGGAGGTCCTGGGTTCGATCCCCGGCAGGGTCAATTTGGGAATTTATAATTTCTGAATTTTCCCTGGTCTGGCCTGGTGGGAGGCTTCGGCCGTGGCTAGTTACCACCCTACCGGCAAAGACGTGCCGCCAAGCGATTTAGCGTTCTGGTACGATGCCGTGTAGAAACCGAAGGGGTATGGGTTTAATATAACTGCCATGCCCCTAACAGGTTAGCCCGCTACCATCTTAGACTGCATCATCACCTACCATCAGGTGAGATCGCAGTCAAGGGCTAGCTTGTAATGGATAAAAAAAAAAATGGAAATGGCGGCATTTCATTTGATCATGAAAGTTTGTGAAGTTTGTTCGTAGTGATTTAAGTTATTTACAACAATGTCAAGCACTTCATCAGATGATGAAAAAGGAGGAGAGCCTGATTTTTGTTTTCTTGAAGCAGAACAAATGATGCAAAACCTTTTGCCGGATAAGTCCATTTTCTCTAAATTTGCTAATTATTCTAATTAAAATTTCATTTTGCATTACCAATGTTTTATTTACCTCGCAAGAATGATATAAAGTAGAATGCTTACCTCGGTTGCAAGTAGCTATTACACCCTCGAACTATATTCACCCTCGCTCGCTGCGCTCGCTCGTGTGACTAAATATCTCGGGTGCACGCGATCCATTAGCGCCCTATGCGAGCTGCGCTCGCACTGGCGCCAAATTGGATCTTGTTCTGTAATAGCTTACTTACGTCCCTTGTGTAACAATCTACTATTTAAAGCGCGTTGGAAGTTCGAATAGCATCCGTTTGAATAAGAGCTTAATTATTGTCTTTGGTATGTTTTTAAGGTTCATCCTTTCATGGCCCCAAAATTTTGGATCAGAAAAACCCCATTGCATATTTTGTTCTTCATGCAGCAGGATTTTCGCCGAATTTGCGATTCTGTGATAATCATGCATTTTTGCCAAAATTTATTTTACAAGAAAATATAACATTGAAATAATAATATATACACTTTCTTAAAAAATCGATTTATAATCTAAATGAAATCTAAATTAAAACCTAAAAATTAAAAATATAATCTATGCCGCTGCAATGAGGCAATGTGCCCAGAACGCTGGCTGCGTTACCCCGCTGAATAGCCAAACTTATATGTTGACCGAGGTAACTGCATTTTTAACCGACTTCCAAAAAAGGAGGAGGTTCTCAATTCGGCGCGTATGTTTTTTTTTGGCTCCATTGTAGGTAGTATTCTTCAAAGTTCTGGGCATCAATTCTTTTTCTCAGAACAGTTTTTACATTCTAATGTAAGTAACTTAAAATGCTTCCTGCTTTCTTAATTGCGAAGCAGTTTGGTCCTTTGGTTCATTTCTTTCCTTTCGGTCATATAAATTGCGGTGTTTCTTCATACGGTAATTATGCACCATAGTGTAAAGGTTGATACAGATACAACGCGTTACGAGAACTTTACCTGCGGGATGCAGTGTGCACGTTGGTAGAACTTATAGTGGAGATCACGATGCTATGATTATAGTTGTATTAAATTGGTCTACCAAAAACAAGCAAAGGTGCGTGGCGAAAATCAGTAAATATTGTTATTTCTTACCATCATAATTATATGGTTAGGTAAACTGTTAAAATTCTGACTTAGTGCGATCGAATGTTTTTTGGTGGTGACATTAAAATAAAATACAATAATTTTATAGTTAACTTTAAAAGTTTTAACTAGGTTCAGTATGCAGTTCTTATATGTTGCTACCATCTCGCTGTTTCTATGTCCAAGCCTTTATTTGCCATCGTACCGGGAAGTGAAATTATCAGTGTTAAGCACATACGGTAACCGAAAACCGATAATAATAATAAACAATAATAATATGATGAAGAGTGCATGAGAACGTCGTGCGGCAGCTGTATTTTACGTAAATATAGGTATTATATCTATATATATGTTATATAATAATAATATACGTGCAACCGAGCTTACAATTATTTATAGTTAAGTAATACATTGGCATTGCGGTTCCCCAAGGCTTCGGGGTAAAATTAATAATATTAGATACTCGTTTTTGATCAAAACTCGTGGGAATTTCTTGCCTATTTCCAAATCTCAGATTTTTTTTTTCTTTTTTTTATCCACTACAAGCTAGCCCTTGACTGCGATCTCACCTGATGGTATATGGCAATAAGATCGTGGGAAGGGTCTACCTAAGGGCGTCTCCTGTAATACTCGGACCGTGGCTCAGGATGACCGTTGAGTATGGGTTTGTCTTTTTTTGGTTCCGGTCCTTTTTTTGAATCCACTACAAGTTAGCCCTTGACTGCGATCTCACCTGATGGTAAGTGATGATGCAGTCTAAGATGATAGCGGGCTAACCTGTTAGGGATATGGCAGTTATATTAAACCCATACCCCTTCGGTTTCTACACCGCATCGTACCGGAATGCTAAATCGCTTGGCGGCACGTCTTTGCCGGTAGGGTGGTAACTAGCCACGGCCGAAGCCTCCCACCAGGCCAGACTAGGAAAAATTCAGAAATTATAAATTCCCAAATTGACCCTGCCGAGGATCGAACCCGGGACCTCCGCACGTTAACAGCGCTCAACACTGCGCCAATAAGCCCTAAGTGTAACAAATTGGCGCGAAGTGCCGGAAGCAGCTTCACCTGAAGACCGGCTGAAAGCTTGCGGGGCCTGCAAGGTTATCGCAGGAAAATAAACACCTACGATGCACTCATAGGTTCTGTAAATATTTAAAGACAACGGCCGTGGATGCTTACTTGTTGTTTAATTTAAACTGTTTCAATAAATAATTCATATTATACAAGTAGGATGTTAAATGCGACTTCGTCCGCGTCAATTTAGATTTTTGGACATCCTGATTTTTCGGAATAAATGTGGCCTGTGCCCCCGGGATGTAATTGCAACAAATCAATTTCATCCAAATCGGTTGTACAGGTGGACAGTGAAACCAAAACAGACAGATAGACAGACGAAAAAAAGGCAGAAACATTTTCTCATTTATTATAATAAGCATGGACTGGTATGGATATAGCACTGATTATAACACAGGTAAGTAGATAAGGCCTTATTCGTAGGGAAATATATTTGCAGTTTTTTTTTTTAATAGGTACCTTATATACCTATAGAGTAACACGAGATGATGCTCTCGACTTCGTCTGCATGGATGAGGTTGTTTTTTATTCCCGCGGGAACAAGAACTCCCTTAGGTTTCCGTGATAAAAAGTATGTCCTTCCCCGATCATGTAACCTATCTCTATACGAAATTTCATCAAAATCAGTTGAAAAGATGGGACGTTAAAGCGTAACAGACAGACAGATGGACAGACAGACAGACACATTTTCACAGAGCTTTCGCATTTATAATATTAGTATGGATTAGTTTTTAATATGGTTAAATAATTAAAGCAACTGGCCCGATTTCTATCGGTGTTATATTTATTTATCTATCGTAGCTTAGATCGGGTCAATCGATCTGTAGGAAGGTTGCTCTGTTTTGTATCGACTGTAAGATTCGCTAAAACAGTCCTTCCTGACTAACGAGTGTTTATTTAAGTAGGTACCTTTTAACTTGAGAGTAAATCAGCTCCAAAATTGTATTAAAACGTCAAACGCGACCGTTTTCGATTCCGAATAAAATCCGCATTAATCATTGTTAGGTACATTGTCTATGTACATACTTACTAAAAACCGCTCAAGCCACGCGCAGTGTAGGGTTCCGTAGTCGCCCGTCACAAATAATGGACATTTTATGAGTTGGTGGACTATTGCTCGTTAACTTGTAAAGCCTAGTTGCTTAGCTGTGGCCTGTGATAGTTTTCCTTTTAAATTCTTTAAAAATTTTAATGTCCAAAGCCGAAGTGCGGGTGAATTGCGACTGGCCTAGGCAATCCTCGGAATTGACCAGAGCGTAAAGCGTAATTTGATTTATATGTATACGCATGCCAAAATAAAGCTTTCTAGTGCTAACAGCCTCTGAAATAAGCTGCGGACGGACGGACAGACAGACTCGACGAAACAATAAGGGGGGATCCTTTGTAGACTACGGAATCTTAAAAAACATTATTTTTTAACCACTACAAGTTAGCCCTTGATTGCGATCTCATCTGATGATAAGTGATGATGCAGTCAAGATGGTAGCGTGTATGTAGTCTAATTCATTTATTTTTAAAGCTCTATTATTTTTTCCGATGACTATAGTAAATAATTAATTCATAAGTGAGTCTAATGTGTAAAACAGATAATCTTACACAATAATTTGTTCCGAGACGCCTAGATTATAAAACAAACACGTGGAGATTCCAATTTCGCAAAACATCCGTCTTCTATGGAATTCGGCCCAGTCAGCGATTGGGAAAATAGGATACGCAAATATTTACCACATTCTGTTTAGGCTGCAACGCCCATGTCTTATATCGTGGGAAAACCCATGCTGAAATTATTATCTTTAGAAGCAATTAATGATTATGATAATTACTAGATGATGCCCGGAATAAAAAGTACCATATGGCCTTCCCCGGGATACAACCTATCCCTGTACCTTTCATCAAAATCGGTTAAACAGTTACCATCATCATCACCTACCATCAGGTGAGATCGCAGTCAAGGGCTAGCTTGTAATGAATTAAAAAAAAAGTCAGATGAGCCGTGAAAGCGTAGTACACATACCGACAGACACAGTTTCTCATTTATAATATTAGTAGGTATATGGACGTATGGATTAGTAGCTTCGCTACGCCAAACTTAAGGCAACTCGACATAGACTTTTATTAGCCGAAAAAAATCCGTCAAACAAATTTTTTTTAATACCTACGTCTACGTGTTATATGTATGTTTGTAGGGTGAGAGATGAGCTCTCATACCTCATTATAGTAAATCTTTGCCCATTTTTAACCGACTTCAAAAAAAGGAGGAGGTTCTCAATTCGTCGGAATCTTATGTTCCCCGATTACTCGAAGACGCCTGGACCGATTTTGAAAATTCTTTTTTTGTTTGAAAGGGTATACTTCCAAAGTGGTCCCATATAAATTTGGTGAAGATCTGATGAAGATCTTCGAAGACAGATGTTCCCCGATTACTCGAAGACGCCTGGACCGATTTGGAAAATTCTTTTTTTTTTGAAAGGGTATACTTTCCAGGTGGTCCCATGGTCATTAGGTCTGACGATGGAATCCTGGGGAAATCAAAGGAACTTAAATTTTATAAGGACACGAACCCAGATAGTTATTAGGTACCTACAGGTCTGTCTACCTTTCGAGAACCTATTTTTTTTTTTTTAATATTTACAGCACTAAAAAACAAACAATAAAATTATTTAAAAAAAAAAAAACAAACCGCCTTCAAAAACTAAAAAGCAAAAAATAATTGGATATATTTACATATTATTATTTGTACCCACTATGTTGAAGTCGGGCGGGTATAACAAGGATAAGCAAAGTTGACGCAAGGCTCGCCCGACTTCTACATAGTGGGTAGAAATAATAATATGTAAATATATCCAATTATTTTTTGCTTTTTAGTTTTTGAAGGCGGTTTTTTTATTTTTATAACTCCGAGTAAAGTAGGAATAGAGCATAGAATTAACCGTTATTCGGAGTTAGTAAAATCGGCTCTACGAGTAACTGGGTTTATAACTATTAATTAATAAATAATAATACCAATTACTTACCTATTTAAACCGGTTTACTGCATGAAGTAGCGCAGTATTAGAGATAGTATAGTAAACAGATAGATTAGATAGGAAATAGATAGACCGCACGTTTTAAGTAGGTAGTAGTAACCTGTACCATTTCGGAAATCGCAGCTTTATTATAAAAAAAGCTTTAAAAAGCGTAGCTTTAGTTGAAGATGTCGTACTGTCGTTATCACCATTATATTGTTACTCGTATATGTTATAAATAACCGAACGTCAATAAGTGTATTATACCTACCTAAATTGAATAAACGTTCTTTGACTCTTTGACTCTTTAAAAAATGGGTTAAGTATAATCACTTGCTGTAAAAATTGACCTTATAAAGGATGTTGTCACATAAAAAATACGGCTACGGGGACGGTGTTAAAATGCCCGTTAAACCAAACAAGCGACCTAGTTCGTTTACTCTTTATATTTACTTTTTTTATTCTTTTTTTATATACTCAGATATCTAACGCCGTTAAAGGTCATAGGTACACGACAAAGGCCAAAAAGCCGCCAGAGGCGCAGTTAAAAACTTAATAAAAAGCGTGCAAACCGAGCACTCCTATAACCTATTAAAATGGATAACCTGCGTTAATTTTTCGAAAAATTAACGCTTTAACGAGTATCGAAGTTAACTTTCTAATTAGCAAATTAACGATTATTAAAGTTAACTTGCCGACCCATGAATAAACCTTTCAAATTCTGAGTGGACCTACGACCTAACACCTCAGCTGTAGAGCTCATATTACCAGCGCTGACCTATGCTGACGTCATTCGTGTGTCTTCGATCTGCTTGTTGCGGCTGAATTTGCCACACACAAATAGTGTTTACTTTTTTTCTGTTCCTTCATCTTTATCGAACACGTTAATTTTTTTTAATTTTAATTTTCAAGCTAGCCCTTGACTGCGATCTCACCTGATGGTAAGTGATGATGCAGTCTAAGATGGTAGCAGGCTAACCTGTTAGGGGTATGGCAGTTTTATTAAACCCATACCCCTTCGGTTTCTACACGGCATCGTACCGGAGCGCTAAATCGCTTCGCGGCACGTCTTTGCCGGTAGGGTGGTAACTAGCCACGGCTGAAGCCTCCCACCAGACCAGACCAGGGAAAATTCAGAAATTATAAATTCCCAAATAGACCCTGCCGGGGATCGAACCCGGGACCTCCGCACATTAAGGCAACAGCGCTACACACTGCGCCACGGAGGTCGTCAAAAGTAAAGCTAGCTGGCCCCATCTAATTACTATACAAATCATGCTTGCGCGCAGTGGCGTGCACGGATTATGAAACTAGGGTAGGTATTAGATAGTCAGAATACCTATTTACTAGCTGTTTTGATGAAAAATTTGCATTGACGTGTTTCCATTTGGGTAAGCAGTGCTTTTGTGCCTCTATGAACTGCACGCCACTGCTTGCGCGGAATGGTGGCAACAGAGGCATACACTACTTCAATGGGTAGCAATAACGCTCCCACCCTTTGCGCAAAACATGAGCCAGCCCTATATTTTAATTATGTGCTTGCGTCTCTGTAACGCCTCCTGTCGAGGTTTATATGCGACAATTTCAAAGTGAATGGTAAAATTTTCGTCAAGTATAATATGACACAGTGAAACAAACATTTTATTTGTGCCATTCCAACGCGATGTACGTTTTATGTAACTGATTAACCTACTTACGGTACATGGTTTAAATAATACCTAGATGAAAACGTCGCTGTGTAATCCGGAACGGACGATGACTGATGTATGTGAAAAATGTGAAGGGACTGTCCTTTGCTGATATTCCCATGTATATTTCGAGAATATTGATGAAATATGTGACAGACACAAAACATCTATTTAAAACTTCGTTTAAATCTGTTGCCCTAGGTGAGCGCCGAAAGCGGCGCGACGCGATATGACTCCATAGAAAGTAAAAAAAAAAATATGCGACATTGTAGATTGAAGGTAGGCCATGCTACTGTTTGATAATTTCTGCACTTCTCTGTTTCGAGACTTACAAGTTTTTTTTCTAAGTTTTTACACACTTTTACACACCAAGTTAGCTCTTGACTGCGATCTCAACTGATGGTAAGTGATGATGCAGTCTAGGATGGCAGCGGGCTAACCTGTTAGGGGCATGGTAGTTATATTAAACCCATACTCCTATTCGGTTTCTACACGGCATCGTACCGGAACGCTTAATCGCTTGGCAGCACGTCGTTGCCGGTAGGGTGGTAACTAGCCACGGCCGAAGCCTCCCACCAGGCCAGAACAGGAAAAAATCAGAAATTATAAATTCCGAAACTTACCCTGCCGGGGATCGAACCCGGGACCTCCGCACTTCAAGACAACAGCGCTGAACACTGCGCCAAGGAGGACGTCAAAAGTTTCAAGTATCAAAATAATATCCAAGATAATATAAAATTTAATAAAAACGTTATATTATGTAAGACTGAGAACTAAGATCACTCGAAGAAGCCAATTTAAATATCAAATCACGCGATCACGTGGAAGGAAAATTATTGGTTACCGAAATAGAATTTCTTACTTCAAATAGAAGCCGCTTTTAGAAAAATATTAAAATAATAACAAAGAATGTTTTTCACGTTGAATACGATGCTGAAGTTAGATAACGTGGAATATTTTTATTAGAGTTCTGTACCCCTAGGAAAAAACGGAACAATTAGGGTAATTCTGTTGTATACTTAGTTTGAACTAAACAAAAATGACAGCATTAAATACCTTTATTGCTAACCCTTTGATAATACTCCCTACGAAAAGGGACAGACAGGGCTCGGCTAGTTACCACCCTACCGGCAAAGACGTGTGCTGCCAAGCGATTCCGGTACGATGCAGTCTACTACCCATTAGGGATATGAGTTTACTATAACTGCCAAACACCTAACAGGTTAGCCCGCAACCATCTTAGACTGCACTTACCATCAGGTGAGATCGTAGTTAAGTGCTAACTTATATTGGAATAGTAACAGAAAAGCGTTCATATTTAATAGTCGACAATTTCTCTAATACTTACTCACAAAACTCGTAACAAACCGCACAGAGTAAGTATTTATTACAGGAGGCATACTACCATCGCTTAAATCCTTATTGTTTTAATATTGTTGACGTTCGTGTTTTAGAATTATAATCCTTATTTTAGGGATGTCAAGGTACGTGTCATAAAACTGACATTTTGGAAGTAATACTGCTTTAGGCGATGGTAGTAACCCCGCACAACGTAGGTGTCTCCCAATGCAAGCAGACTGTGCAAACGGTGCAACATTCTGAGATTTTATCGCGTATCGACAAACGTTACGATGACAGTTCTAAATCCAAAACCATACGCTTTGCACCATCAAAGTGCGCGCACGTTAACATTCTGACATAACTCGGCCGTGTATTTTGCAACGATCTATTAATAGGGGGCAATCCGCTCGTCCAAAATTAACGCGTTATTTTACGTACTATAATAATAGCACGATGTCTTCAACCGCTAATTGGGTTTTAAAATTGGACCGACTCGTTCGCGTAACTCTCACTTCTAAGCGACATATCCTATGAAGACAAATGAACTGGTATCTTTTTCGAAGAATATCATAACCTATATTATTTGAGTCGGAATCCTTGGAAATGAGGGCGACCGAATCAAGGACGTCGGTGACGATTATGCGATCTTTTTTAATTATTTTAAAAAGGACAAGGAAGCGTCTGACCTTTAAACACAGATATCGAATAAGGCCATGACAAAGGAGTTAGAAATTAGGCCGTTTTAAGAGAAACACCACTGCAGCTTTGTTTGGTTCGTTACAATGCCGGAGCGACGTCGTAAATAAGATGTTTCCTGGTTAAATTGAGATAAAAGCGCTAAATTTTTCAACGTCTCAGATAATTCCAAGTCATTTGATGCTGCAGCTCCGTTACAGAGTTAGCTCTCCCAGAATAGAATGTGTTATTCTGTGATTTAAATAAGTACACTGAACATTATTTTGTTAAATATTTATAGACTAAATTATGCCCTTGTTCATGTCCATGTCTAGTATCTAGTAAGCTGTCTTTGTTTATATCTTGCCAGGTTTATTGTTACAATATCAAATTTTTTTAACTCACTTTCGGCCAGTAAGCAGATACCAGTCGTGTATAAAATATATAACTGCAGATAACTTCTTAATATTTACTAAGAGGTATGAAACTATAAAAATATGAACTTTCCCTCGAACAATCAAAGTTTATGATTTCACCGAAGGTTCGCCCGTTAGCTACGGCGGCTTGATCCATTCTGAAAACCCATAAACCTATATCTCATGAACTATAGCCATTAAAGCCGAATAATCACTAAATACTCCCGATTCCGCGGTAAATTATATATCTTTAGGAGCTACTTAGACCATTTTTAGTTTATGGTATTTCCACCGCATTTCCTTTGGAAACATTTTTACATTCAGAAATTAATTGGTATGGCAGTTTTCGTTTCTTCGATAATTTTGTAAACAAAAACTTTAATATTTATAATTTTGTATTAGTTTAGGTCTGTTTAGCCCTAATATTTTAGTCTGCACAGTCCTACTCTTGCACTACTTTTATGCCTAGATTTCTAAAATACTTCACGCTGTCCGACGCAGACACTTGTATTTAGAAATCAATTTTTTCAGGATAGAAAGTACTCTGTGTACGTCTCCGGGATATAAGTCTCTGTGTAAGGTCTTTTCTCATGTCTATATTTCCATAAAATTTCAAATGTTGTCCATCTCTGTCACTTGTATTTTGAGATCTCTTTTCCAGGATAGAAAATACTCTGTGTACGTCTCCGAGTTGCAAGCTATATATCTGTACCGAATTTCGCTAAAATCTTTAAAATCTGTAAGTAAAATGCATGGGGCGTGAAAACGTTACAGACAGTCAGACACACAGGAAGACAAAATAGTATGGATGTGTTACCCTTTCCTGTTGACGGTATAAAAAGTTTTTGATAAGACGAGACAATGTGGATTACCCACAAATAATAATATCCCAACGAGCAGGCCGTGAAAGCGTAGCAGACAGACAGACAGACACACTTTATACCCCCCGACCGAAGTCGGGAAGTCGGGAAGTTAGAAGTCGGGGTAAATTTTTACCCCGACTTCTGCGTACTCGCAGTAACAAGAATAAAAAACGAAGTAAAGCTTACATCAGCAAACAATGTACAGAAGTGTATAAAAAGCTTCGGAATAACAAAGAGCATATTGTTTACAAAGTGTACGCGATCGACTCAATTCGGAATTATAGCCCGTGGTCGGAATCGGACTCCATCAACCATCCGCTGAAGGGTTCGATCTCACTGAACTGAGATTGAGGTATGGACGGATAGAACGCGAAACGCCGAGACGCATTATAATGGACGTCACATTGAACGCGTGTAACTTTAAAAATTCTAGAACCAAGATAGCAATAATCATAGAGGTAAGACTGCTTATTAGTATACAAAGGCTAGGGCGTCAAGTAAAGTCTGAGGACAGGACTGGCGCTCCCTTGGGAAGGCTATGTTCAACAGTGGACGTCTGACCTGATGATGAAAACCTTACGTAAGGCGAGGAGCTGTCAGTACAAAGGCGCGCAAATTAACAGCAAGCCAGAACGTTTACCTAACAAATCAAATACTTATTGATGGATAACTTCGTTAAGTTTCTAATTTCTAGCATTATTAGATTTGTAAGTAAAGTTAGACAGTGGACGTCAGACCTGATGATGAAAACCTTTCGTAAGGCGAGGAGCTCTCAGTACAAAGGCGCGCAAATTAACAGCAAGCCAGAACGTTTACCTAACAAATCAAATACTTATTGATGGATAACTTCGTTAAGTTTCTAATTTCTAGCATTATTAGATTTGTAAGTAAAGTTAGTGGAAGGTGTCATACCGTGTCATCTCGGCTCTTCTGCGAGCTCTGCAATGTGAACAACATCACACAACGTTACGCGTTGGTTTTGTCATAGCCTTAAACTATTTTGGTTATTGTTTACGTATACTTTGCGCCCGAATGGAAAAATATTACAAAGGATTATTGTTTGTTTTTTTTAATATAATTTAACACTACGTCGTTGTTTCTGCGGTCTGATAATAATTTATTTCTTATTTTAGCAAGATCCATGTTCCCCTAAATTCTTAAATAACATATTATTATTATCATAGATACAAACAAGAACAAATCAATTGTGCTATAAAGGCGGCCTTATCACTAAAGTATACTTTAAATATTCCTTTCTAATAAATATAAATAAAAGAATTCATGTAATTTCGTGTATACCTGTACTAGCAACTTCCGCGACTACTAACTACTACTACTACGCGACCGCGAAGTCTAAGTTCTTTTGATACCTGCGGGAGCTCCTTAATTTACCAGTGTAAAAAGTAGCCTATGTCACTCTCCAGGTTCTCAAATATATATGTATATGCCAATAATCACGTCGATTCTTTGCTCCGTTGCGGAAGGACAAACCAATAAACAAACACACTTTCGCATTTATAATATTAGTAAAATATATAGTAAGTTATATTATAGTATAGTATGATACCGTCTCCATAAAATTACGAGTATATTGATTTATGTCTTTTCGGCACGCTTTCCTCAAATAAAAATTACTATACAAAAGCTTTATCAGTGTCATATATACGTACGAGGAAGATCATAATATAATATACTCGTTATTACGTGTTTTATGGATCATCAAATGGCTCTCTCTATTTATTAACTTTGGCATTGACGTAACACCCAGTCCGTAAACCTTAAAGCTGGGATCGACCCTACCTAAACAGGTGATTCGGCCGGTTATAGTGTACAAGGGGACACTCGCACATATACGTATACCTACATATTTTAACAGAAAATATTTACAAAAATAACCAACTTAATAAAAGCATAATATTTTACCACATGCGTGGGATGTGGATCTGAACTGTAAAAAGCCCAATGAAAGAACATTCTATTAGTACACAAACAAATAAACACACACACACAAACACACACACACACACACACACACACACACACACACACACACACACACACACACTGTGTTCGGAGGTGGGCGTTGACGGCTGAAACGTAGTTTCAACTTTTTTAGCCGTCATCGTTCTTAGAAATAAGATCTAGCATCTAGCGCACCAGGTTGATCCACTATTGGTGCTCAAAACACGAGTCACAAAATCCCTTGTTTTATGTGACAACAAAAAAGAGATGAGTGTGAAAATGTTACGTTCAGCTTTATGACGACAAACGACCTTGTAACCTAGAAACCTCTCGGAAAATGCATCTAGCTTGCGGAGCTGTGACAATAGGGGCCTATATAAAAAATTGCATCTCTGCCAAGTTACGAATGCTGACCCTTTTGTTCATATTGTTGTCGGTATGCGCTAAAAATAGTTTCCAAGCAAGTCATTCATCAGATGCAATTCTATTCTTATTCTTGGAGTAGACTAATGGTGATCGTATAATATCTAAACTAACGAGCGCGCGTCACATTGGAAGATTCGGTCGCATCAATCGTATCGAAGAAATGCTGATGATAATTATATCAGCATTTGTGACGCTGTCAAGGCATCCACTCAAGGTTTTGCCATCATAGTCTAGGCAACGGGGTGGTTGGTCATATGGAGACCCCCTCATTAAATCCTCAGTCGTTGAAACTTGGCAGGGTTGTACTACAGTATGAACAAAAACTTATACAAAAATATCCAACAAAAAATCCCCGCGGAAGTTAGGTTTTTATACTTAATATTTATGACTGAATATTTTCTCGATTACTATTAGGTAGTATATTTACACTCAAAACCGATATATCAAACGAAATAATCATGCAGAAAATCGATATTTAAACCGATTTTATTATCATACCTAAACTGCGTTTACGCGATAATGTACCTTCCTGCTTTAACAATTGGGTGTAGCATAAAAACCTTACTTCCTTACTGATTTATTATTGGATATTTATAATATAAGTTTAACTCATGATACTTTATCCCACTGTAAAGTTTTGTCATCTCAGGAATTATTGTTGGGGTCCATTAGGTTTATTGCCTAGACTATCACACGTATTTTCAGTAGTGAAAACTTTCTTGTGTCTCTTGCGGTTTTAGCAGTTCCTATGCCTCTTATTAACGCACTGAGATAATGCTTCACCACATACTGAATAATAATTAAGACTGCAAATGCATAGTTCTATCTTTCGTGACGTGACTAGTATAGGCTTACCGATACAGTAAAGGTGTGTCTAAGCCGTGGTCTAAGCACTGAATCGTATAGGAAACAAGTTACGGCTGTTACTGCCGCGCACTTTCCGCTCATTTTAGTGTCTGTCTACCTTTAGATGAATTTTACTGTCTATGAATTACGCCGTAGTTGATAGTTAATGTGACGATCGCAATCGCAATCGCCTTTAAATGGGTGACACTCTCTCACACATATAAATTCAGGCAAACCCAACCATTGCGATTGTGGCAATTAAATGTGATAATCACCACAACTTACGTGCTACGGCTAGATTTTTCATTATATCACGACACTTCACGAGATGATACAAGACACGATTAAACAGAACTTACTATCTGCTTCTATAACTTGCAATAAGTCGTGTATTCCTTTAATAGGTAGCGATTTATTCTCCCAGCTATTAAAGTTGGAGCCTGTAGGTTCAGTTTGTTCTAGGTTTAGATTTAATCAAAGATATGAAAACGGGCCGGGATCCCGTTTCAACTTCCATGCTACGTTTGCAAGAACCGTTGGAATATGTAAAGATAGGTCCAGCTAACTTGTAGGAATTTGCTTCTTCTTTAGTGGCTAGTGGTTTTTTCACGATAATCTTTTCAAAACGTTTCAAAGCTTAAAATAATCGATGCAGTAGTCCTGGTCGAAAAAATGCATTATTTCAATTTAAAACCACATTCCCCTCACATGACTAATATAAAAAATTTAAGTCTGCTACTGATCATTTCATTTTGAAGGCCACTCTCCATTCTCTTCCTCATACGCCCAAGGGTTTTTTTTTATCTATCGGGTATGAATTACTGAGTTAGTGGGAGGATGCTAGATCCTTTTTTGACGGTCTGTCATCCCGACTTTTGCAGACTACAAGTGATCGTAAGGCTGGTAGATACTTCTCATGTACAGCATTTAGCATCGACGGGGTCTTACCCCCGATAAAGATACACTGATGGCTAAAAGCTGGCAACTCTATGGATACATTGCCGTATTGCTTTGGTCTTAACGATACACTTAATTTGTAATTTTTTAGGAAATTGATCGAATTAAACCGGAAAATTAATTTTTATTCGTTTTTTGCTACTGTACAGCGAAGTGAGATGACACAATTCAATATTCAACACTTTACATGTGAGATTTGTAAAGTTCACATAAACAAAAGTACTGAAAACTTAAATGCTTCAGACCTTGGCGACATAACGATTTATGAAGACGCAAGAAAAATCAAAATATTCCACAATTACTCCTTACAACCGCATTGTATAGACGATCGCACATTAAAGATGAGCCGCACGCGCTACAGTTATTTGAAACTGCCATCCACCTGCGCACGCTCTGAATTTCGCGCTTCAACTTCGAGTCGTCTTTAAAGGCTTTGGTTATTCATATTCTGTGTGGGTCATGCAAAGTTGCCACATCATTGCTGACATCATTCTTATTTTCAAAGTCTTAATTATCAGACTTTAAAAGTTAAAACATAACGCGAATACCTATTTGACCTACTAGATACCTAGATTTACTAAAAATTTGAGTTTGGACAGTTTTACATAAAGCTGCTTTAAATTTTTACGTCACTCATTGCAATTTTACGATTTGTTTTTGTATTTCATAGAAAATAGGTTATACTGTAAATTCACTAAAAACTGTTTGTGCAATTGTCACATAGTACGAGTAGGCGTTGCGATACAGAGGGCGGCACGTGCGGCTTACCCCTAAAGTGCGATCAGGATAGGTGTTCACGGATTTTTTCATTTCATTACGGCAGGGTATGTGGGGCAAGAGTGCTGGTGACACCTTTATTATTGAGGCGAGATCATGTTAATAACCGCCGTTAAACTGAGTTATGAAATATAATCGTTTTAATGTCAACGTAAACAAGGTCTTTATATGCTCTGCGTAGTCGCATTGAATAATTGAGATAATTTTGTCACAATTATGTCATACTAGCTGACCCGGCGAACTTCGTACCGCCTTAGTATGCAAAATTAAATGTATATTTTTCAATATTTCTGAGAGATTTTCTTAATATTTTTTTCCGTAAGAACCTTCTCCTAATAATAACAAATACAACAAAAAAAGAATTAGTGAAATCGGTCCAGCCTTTCACGCGTGATGCCGTGACCAAGGAAAACGGGTTTCATTTTTATATATATAGATATAGATATAGATATAGATATAGATTACCTCTGATTTGGTTTTGTATTTAACCTTACTGTAAGTATAGGCACCTCCACTCTGTTATGACACGTGATCGCGTGACACAAAAGTCAACATAGTTCAATAGGTACTAAAATTCTACATCAATGTAGTTCAAAGATTTGTGAAATAAATTTCATTGCAATCCGCGTTAGCCTCTTCTTAGCGCAAACAATTAAACTAAAACTAAATTGCTTACTTATCTGTCTCCTGAAGATGCAATCTAGTCTCTGCCTTACCTACTTCATTAGTGACGTCAGAAATTAAATAGAAATTAATAGAATTAGAAATTAGAAAATTTCAACGATTGCTGTGGTCAATATATTTTGTTACGAAAGCTGCATCTCCTGTTGTACTCATAAGTTGTTGGAAAACTGCCCATATTTTATTCTTTATGATTATATTCCATAATATTTTATAACTTTGTACTAATGTTTATATTCTTTTGTTACAGGTAAGCAATGGAACACGTCTAAGCTAGAGTCGTGCTAGCCAGTAGCCACCTAATGCCATTGAGTGAGTTAGCCACCTTTACATTATCCTACTATCTGTACATACCACTTGTGTTATATACACATTTTATTTTATAAACGATGGAAATAAAAGCGTCTAAACTAAAGCAAATTTTTAGATCAAAATTTCTAAAAATTATGGTATCCATTCCAAACTGTTCCCAGCAGAAAAAAATAACATTCAATTTAGACTGACAGTTAAATAAAGAAATAGAAATGGTGCTGTGTGGAATATAGGATGTGGAATCTACATATATCCGAATAATTACATAACTGCTTCCGGCAGTCCACATGAAGGGCTCGACATTGATTCGTCAGTGTCTCATTGTCGATCCCGCGTAGAGACGTTTAATTATGCATTTAATACGACCGACATCAAAAAAAGCTCTCAGACTGTCTCAAGGCGCACTCGACTAATGTTTGTGCGTTACACAAACGTGACATAATGCGCATAAATCATACCTCCTAAGGAAGACGCGTGACGCGTCGCGTCTCCGTTACTTTATAGTTTACTCCGATGTTATGTATACGACACGGCTACTTGCACAGTTCAGCTAAATTGCCGAAATCATCGCACAATCCGAATTATCCTTTATTAATTAATTAGCCTTCATTTAAAAAATGAATAATTTTTCTTCCAATTTGTGGGGTATCAATTAGCTATGTTATAGGAACAATTTTTTACTGTGAAAATTTTACCCGTACAAATCTAAAGTGCAGCATTTCGTAAATTTGATTAAAAAAAATCCTGAATCTGAATGATGTTGTTAGATTTCGTCGACTGCAGCACCAATATTAGAAATTGACACGTGTTTCCCTTGAATTTAGACTATCTAATGTATTTTCTTCGCAGTCGAATTCTTTTCACGGTTACGTTGCGGATATTAACTTAGTAAAAATAAAATAAGAAAATAAGAAAATAACGCTGCGTGCGGCGGCCGTTTAAAATATGTGCTATCACCTTTAAAGTGATCACCTGCGATGTCATGCAAATAGAGAGTTATTTATACACACGTTTACGTCAGAATGGGTGCATTGTGAGTAGTTTGAAGATACGAGTATCCATAATTTAGGGCTGGCGACGCAAACCGAATTTTAAGACGGTAATGACATGCAATATAGAATGAAATTATAATAGTATTGTCAGCCTTGTTACTTGTTAGTGATCACTGATCTCCATGGGCTTTATCTACTTCCTAAAATTGTTTGGGTAACACTTTTCTACTAATTGTCAAAATTCATTATCGTAACATGGATACCTATAAATAATTAAGCCAATCATAACAATTGAGTGTAACAATGATTAGTGCAGGTTATACATAAGAGGGCTACTGACTGTCTGTCATGAAATAGATAGTATTTAATTCGACGTCAAAATGAACGGATTGTGAGTAGTTCGAAAATACGATTATCCTCGTAACTCAACGCTGTGACGTACACCGAAATTTAAGATACGACGGATTGAGAAACGTGACGTATGTATTTACGTAGTAGAAGTTAACTGATATTGTCTTGTGATCAATGCCTGGATGTCTGTCATGAAATGGAGAGTAAGGCCCGGTGTCCACCAGAGCGGAAGATGTGCGGAGATGTCTGAAGCGGAGACTAGAAGAGATGTTTTCAGCTTGGGTGTATCTGTCACCGTAAGATTGTAAAATCCGTTAGATTATAATCTAACGGTTTCTATCCCGCTAGATTATAAACTGTCGAAAGATTGTGAACCGTTCAATGTTCTGAGTATTAATTTATGAAATATTTATTGTTTTTACGTTTTCTTGTCTCTTTCTTGTACAGTTTGCGCGCGAGTTGAATGCAGAGTAAATGCAAGTGTCACCATACATTTACTCTGCATTCAACTCGCGCGCGAATTATAGGTTAGGTTAGGGTTTGACATGAATATTCAGGTAGTGCTTAGGTTCTATCGGGTTAATATACCTAATATATTACAATTTACCGAAAAATAACACGTTAAATTGTAAGCAGTATGTTACGGTTCACAATCTGTCGAAAGTTTATAATGTATCGATATAAAAAACGTTATATTATAATCTAACGGTTTTTACAATCTTACGGTGACATGTCCACCGAAACTGTGCGGAGATGCGTACTGGCTAGACTGGAGCGGAGATGTGGACTGACTAGAGCGGAGATGTATGCTGGCTAGAGCGGGACTGAGCTGCGTGCGGTGAGCGGCGGAACTAGGAACTCGAACTAGCACGCCGCTCACATCTCCTCTCTTCTCCGCTGCGCGCCGCCGCCAGCTTGCGAGCCACATCTCCGCATCGATCGCGCCATACAAATATGATACATCTCCGCTCAGTGGTATCCACTGAAGCTGAGCGGAGACCAGATGTGGGAATAAAGAAATTCTATTTGTTGTTTAAATCACATCTCCTCTCCGCTCTGGTGGAGCCCGGGCCGGAATGTAATTTGACGTCAGAATCCGTGCATTACGAGTAGGTAGTGTAATTAAAGATCCCAGACGGAAACCGAAAGTTGAACCGACATTGTCAATGTGTGTCTAGCTGTGGCCTGGGCATAATGTCATGAAACGGAGAGTAATGTATTTCAGGATACTTCTACGTCAAAATGGGTGCGCTGCCAGTGGTGTGAAGATACGAGTGACTTCATACTGTAGTCTTGGCGACGCAAACCGAAACATTAGACTCGATATCCTACCTGGGTTTCATGTCATGCAAAAATAGAGTACCAAATTATTTAAAATACTTACGCCGACGTTAATTTTGTCAAACAACTTTGATGCATTACCAAATTACAGGCTAATGGTAGGCGTATGATCAAACAACTTTAGTGTATTAATAAATTACTAATGGTAATAAGATATACTTACCTATGAGTAGGAATATGCTGTATACCCCTGAACCTGATAATGACGCGAACCAAAAAATATATGATGAATTGGAATTTATTCAGATTATCGTTGTAAACACTGACCATTGGACAGACAATATGCGAATCGACTTTAGTTAAAAAAATAAGTGGTGCTTAAAACGAAGTTAAGTTACCGTGATCGCCAAGAAGGTGGGATGTAAACTCGCCCTTCTGTAGCATGATATTTTGGAGCTCTCTAATTAAATGATCCTTGGGCACGCGCTTCTAACTTTTCTGAATTAGGTATACGTTCAATTAAACTGAGGGAGTCTAACGCGTCGAAATTTCATACTATAGTGTTCTCACTATACGGATTATTTGTTTCCATTAAATAATCAAATAATCCGTTCGAGGTTAGGATCTAGCCAGGACCACGATCTACAACAATGAAGGAACGACCGAAGAGAGAGAAGCAATTAAATATCACTCGCTTTAACGGCAACCAGCATGCCAGAGTGTTCTTCATAACGTTCTCAAATATGTCTAGTCTGCCAAGTGCCAATCCACAATTGACCAGCGTGGTAGTTATAGCCATACCCAGTCTGAGAGGAGACGCGATCTCAGTAGTGAGCTTTGGGTTGAAATGATGATGATGAACTAAAAAATATTCTTATTATTTTTTCTAAAAGATTTGCTTACTTAAATAAAAATAAAATACGCAAATGTAACTATATTACTTACATGGTGATTTCGAGTAAACGAAAACAAAACATTAAAATATAATTATTACCTATGGAAGTTTCTATTTGTGGTTATTTCGTAACATGCAATGTTCAGTGAGATCTCTAGCAATTATTCAGTATTTTACTCATTAGTGCGTTTACGAAACGCTTAGAAACTATGGCCACCTTGAAAATAAGATCTGTTTGGACATACACGATGAGTAAGGCTGCAGGAAGCTTTGAATGTTTGCACATTAATTCCTAAGAACCGACCGCGGAGTTTGCTTCATCTAAACATAATAATATACAAAGAATCCCATGTGCAAATCGCTTATGAAACTATCACTATAATACCCTGAATCATTGGAGAGAGTTACATGGAGGATACATGACCTTACGTTACCTTTTGTGGTATTATATCTGTCACCGTAAGATTGCAAAAACCGTTAGATTGTAATCTAACTAGCGAAATTGTAAACTGTAGGCAGATTTCAACTTAACGCATTATTTTTCGGTAGATGTCAATCTGTTAGGTATATTAACCCGATAAAACCCAAGGACACTACCTGATTATTTATGTCGAACCCTAACCTAACCTACAAGAAAGAGACAAGAAAACGTAAATATAATGAATATTTCAAAAATTGACACTCAGAACATAGAACAGTTCACAATCTGTCGACACTCGACAGTTTACAATTTCGCTAGTTAGATTACAGTCCGGTTTTTGCAATCTTACGGTGACATATCTATCTCAGATTTAAAATTTCATCATTGCCTCGGTTAACTGTCTAGGTCCTTGCCTTTTCGCCCGATCCCAGTTTTATTATTAACAACAATAGGTATACTTACGGTCCTTCCCTATGAACCACATAATTATACCCTATCACTGCATGTTTAAGACTAGATGTTTCTTTATCCACTACAAGTTAGCCCTTGACTGCGATCTCATCTGATGGTATGTGATGATGATGAAGATACTAGCGGGCTAACCTGTTAGGGGCATGGCAGTTATATTAAAGCCGTAACCCTAATCGGTCTCAACACGGCATCGTATCGGAACGCTAAATCACTTGGCAGCACGTCTTTGCCGGTAGGGTGGTAACTAGCCACGGCCGAAGCCTCCCACTAGGTCAGACCAGGGAAAATTCAGAAATTATAAATTCCCAAAATTGAGCGTGCCGGGGATCGAATCCGGGACCTCCGCACGTTAAGACAACAGCGCTCGACAATGCTCCAGGGAGGACGTCGCCTGACCGCCTGATGATGACCGCGGATTACGGCTTTGTCAGCGTGGATTTCGATTTTTAAAATAACCGTGGGAACTCCTTGATGTTTCCAGATAAAAAGTAGCGTATGTTACTCTCCAAGTCTTAACTAAGCAAAATCTTAAAAATCACTTCGATCGGTTGCGTGTTTCATCGTGGTTGATGGATCGAAAACAGACAAACAAACATACTTCGCCATTGGCACAGGGCACTGGGCAGTGATTATATTCCCCTAGCTATTAAGTGAATATCTAAGTTAGTTACGCCTGCCGCGTTTAGCGATAGAAAGGAAACACGAGCTGATACCCCGCGGGCTGCGGACATGCAAGCCATGCGCATTCCTCATTATAAACATTTCCTCGCCGCAGACCACGTGGGCTGGGTATCTGTTATTTACGTCTTGCGGTATCCGCGACGGATCCAGTTGCTTCGACCAGTCTTAAACACGCGATATTGAGATAACGTTATAGTTATAGTATAGCATTAAGGAAGAAAGGTCATCTTAGTGAAGTATTTTGTTCGTAATCGATCTTATTTAATAACCAAATCACTCAAAAGATTATAATCTTTTGATTGATTCGGTTAGTAAATCGAATACAATTCAAGGAAGAAGAAATCAAAATGGTAGACTCAGGAACGCATTTAATTATTTATTTTCTTTGCACGAAACTACGAGTAATATCGTGCTCTTAATTTAAATAATATTTATATAAGCTTTTAAAAAGTGCTTCTAATTTCAGTATCAGCTTCTACATTGATGTAGAATTTTAGTATGAGCTTCTGTGATAAAAGTTAATCATAAACACTTAACACATCTTTAGCAAGTAGGTCCAGTTAAACAGTTTAAGTCGTACTTATGGTAGTTATCATAACTGTCTAGTGAATTTTATTAGATATATAATATGTTTACAACAACATAAACTTCTTATGAGTACCTAGGTAATTTCTAACACAAATAAAAATTACTCTAATTCAGGTTCCATTGACGTACAGAGTTCATATTTGGTCAAATTCCCATGGACTGGTCAACGACACTTCTGCTTACTTTATTTTAAATATTATTTCCTCTCACAGCCGGGAATAAAATAATGCTAAAGCGTTCGTACGTTTGTTTAGCTTGCGACTAAGTAAACTCGTAAAAGTTAATGGGCGAGAATATTTATTTGCGCTGAGGTACCGCAAGGTAAAAATGTAGATTTTGTCGCTCACGTGGTTTCCAAAACGTAAATTTGTAGTATTTAGGTAAAACTACGTATTTTCAGTACTCATCTGTGCATCTGTGATTCCAGTAAAAAATCCAAAATTTATAAAACGTAATATGTTACCTTATCCTATATTTATTGCTGTACATTTTCGATTCCTTTTACCATGTTAAAATGGTTGCAAAAATCAACGATGATTCCAATTCCAAAACTATTTTATTGTATTAATAAAACACTTTCACATTATACACGAAATCGTCGTAATCACGAAACCAAAGTATTACCGTACATTCAATTAAGGATATTACTAAATAATTATAGCTATATATAGATAGATATATATATAAAAGAATTTCTCAAACACCCAGATACACGGTAATAACACGAAGGCTTTCCGGCGAGTTATTCCGTAAGTTTCCGCCTTATCAGATGGCGGGAATTAGTGCGGATCGTTTGGAAATTAATTAACTATTTAGTGGAGTGATTTAAAGGTTGCCCCACGCCGCAAGGCCAAGGTTCGCCGCCGAGACGGCCTCTGCTCACGAAACTCGACGATTAATGATGGAAACTAATTAAAAATGACATTTACAAACAATTTTCGTGGTAAACAATAAACAGTTTTATAGACGTTTTATTTACAGCTAGGTATGTAGATGCCCGCGACTTCATCTGCAGGATTTATGATTTTCCGGGATGGAAAGCAGCCTGTATCCCAGTCCCTTTACTATTATAGGGTATAATGCTATATATAATGCATACTAAAAATCGCGTCGATCCGTTGTTTGTTATCCTCCATGATTGCAGGATACCAATCCAAAAAAAAAACACACTTTTAGCAAATTTTCATTAAAATTTGTTCTTTTCGGGCCAATACTTCAAGGTTACGTCCATTATACTTAGCTCTTGTTTAACAGTACTTAACTGTCTATTTTAATAGGCAAATCTTATTATTAATATTATAAATGCGAAAGTTTGGATGTATGGATGTCGGTATGGATGTTTGTTACTCAATCGTGATTGAGTAACAAACAGCTGAACGGATCTGGATGAAATTTGGCACAGAGATAGATTATAGTCTGGAATAGCACATAGGCTACTTTTTATCCCGGAAAATTAAAGAGTTCCCGCGGGAACCACAAAACCTCGATCCACGCGTACGAAGTCGCGGGCATTAGCTAGTCTTACTTAATATTATAAATGCGAAAGTTTGGATGTATGGATGTCAGTATGGATGTATGAATGGATGTTTGTTACTCAATCACGCCCCAACGGCTGAACGGATCTGGATGAAATTTGGCACAGAGATAGACTATAGTCTGGAATAACACATAGGCTACTTTTTATCCCGAAAATTAAAGAGTTCCCGCGGGAACCACAAAACCTCGATCCACGCGTACGAAGTCGCGAGCGTCAGCTAGTAAACAATATATCTGGAACACTGATCAGGGCGTGTTCAATCCATGACCATGGCCGAATTCGCGTCTACACTCTTTGCAATATTATGCATATTAATAAACTGCCGTTGAAAGACGGCCGACGCAAGTAATGTAAGGAAACCAGTAGGTAACAGTTTAAAGTAAGTAATTGGACAACTGTGTGCATTTGGATTTCAGGCCCTGAGTTAAGCGATGTTACATCGTCAGCTATAAAATTACTATTTAACGATAAGCGTACGAAAGATTGTACTGTGTACTGTGTACTTTGCAGACGTGCGAGGGTGGGGTGCGGACGCCGGAACCATGTTTTCACTGCTTTAAGTTTTAACTCAAGACGCAAATGCATCCAATACCCGCGCGTACATTGTAGCTTTGCCGACGTGACCCTTCAAGTGTTTCCTCGGGAGCCGGAATAGAATTTGTCATAGCTAAATAGATAAGGAAAACTTACCTTGAATCATACGCTATGTGCATTGAATACTTAAAAGATTTTATCTACTCCAGCATCGAAAAGTTCCAATTTCGAATTTGACAACTATATCGAATTGAACCCTCTTTCGTGTTTGCTTCTCATAACGATACAGTTCGTTGTATGGGAGCTGTATCGTTATGAGTCGTAGCTGTATCGATATGGTTATCTTCATAAATAGGATACCTATAGCTTAGCGGCTCTGGGTTCTGGCACTTTCCCAACCAGTCAATTGATTTGACTTTTTTATTAATTTACAAAGTAAAAAATTATAAAGACGTCCTTGTCGTAGATAAAATCTTGTATGCAACTGTACGTAATTAGTCATTTTAATTCTCGTACTATCCTATTTTGATACTCGAACAGCACTCGAATTAAAATGACCCTCATTACGATACAGTTGCATAAATAGCTATTTTATTGTTACTGCCCAAGAAATAAGTAACTTATTAGATGACATACAAATAAAATATCGTGGATACGACTCCATCCCTTTGCAAGATTCTAGCAAGAGCTTTTCCTAAAATGGCATTTCTCTCGGTCAAGTCAATTATACTACACTTTGAAGCACAGCCCTAAATATATCATCTTCCTGTTCTTCATCTCCACTTTACATAATATCTATTATATCATTGTGACCATTCATTTACACTTCTAAGACACCTCAAGGTACAGTGCTGCACGCATTCGGATGCTCAAAACAATAACATTGTCAATAAAATATAAATAAAAACGGAAATATCTCGACTAGTGGAAAATCTTTGGAACCTTGTTCAGTCCATTGGACCATTGTCAATATTACCCCGCTTTTCAATGACATATACTTATAGGGTTTTCAGAAACATTTTACTCCATAGTATCATGCGAAATATAATAATTTTGCTAAACAAGGCTGTCTCGCGTATCTATCCATATTTACAGACTTGTTGATGCCCGCGACTTCGTCCGCGTTGGTAAAGATTTTTGAGTCCCGCGGAAACTATTTAATTTTCCGGGATAAAAAGTAGCCTATGTCCTTCCGCAGGATACAACCCTTACTAAATCTACCCGTGTGCCAAATTTTATCAAAATCGGTTGAGCAGATGGGCCGTGAAAGCGTAACAGACAGACAAACAAACAGACACACTTTCGCATTTATAATATTAGTATATATTATAGTCTTTAGTATAGTGTAACTTTTCACAGTCCACCCGTTTATCCGATTTTGATAAAACTTTGTACACAGATAGCTTGTATCGCGGAGACTGACATATGCTACTTTTTATCTCTCCAAAAATCGAGTTCAAAGTTCTAAATTCACGCGCGGCCAAAGTTGCGGGAATCGTATGGTGCTCAATAAGTGATAAATCACAATAGAGCCAAGTCTTGCTCTTTACTTTAAATTAATTTGAATTATTTTTGAATATCAAGTAAGTTAACTGAGAAAATTATCTACGTCAACTTAATACTAAAGCTACAAGAAATCCAAACGCGCCCGTACTAGATAACATTTCCTAATGTCTTTGTAGAAACCACCGCAATTTGAATTCCATAATCCCCTAAGCGACACGATGTTGACACCTATGTATACTTAGAAACGCGAATTTCCAAAACTTTAGGGCGGGCGCCGACGCTTTCCCGGCCGGCGGAAAACGGGACCGGCACACTCACGTTATAACCGGCCAAGTGACAACACGCGTTAACACTTAGCTAAAAACTACGCGAGCGCGAAAAAAACACTTTCGAATAGTCGTTAGAAGTTGGAACGTAAACATATCAAGTGCATTAAAAAAATTAATGGAAAACATTTGAGGTGATTTTTTGGATTTTACGGTGAACAATGACTTTGGACAGGGTGGACAGTTTTAGTGGCAAAATTCAGTCGGCAGCTTCCGTTTCCTGTTTGTCGCAGTGTCAGAACCTCTTTGGGAAAAGACTCAAACGCTGGGGCTCTACGGGATCGTGGGTAAGCAGATAGTTTACTGGATCTTTTTGTAATGCCTAGACTAGTAGGAATTTTAAATTGAAAGTATTAAAAAAAAACATTACAGTAAAACTTATATGTATATCATTCATACCCGGGCAAAAATGCAACCACTATTCTTGGCACGAGCCAAGAATACTGGTTGCATTTTTCGCTGAACAGCCAGGTTGATTCTTTGCGCAAATATAGAAAGAAAGAAAGAAAACACATTTATTCACAATTGGCGTTACAGACAAACATCTGTCATACATAGATAGCTGAGTCAATATGAGCCAGCCTTTCAGTAAATAAGGTGAAATAACTCTTAAGATTTGCTGCCCTTAGACTAAGTTTTTTTATGAAAAAAAATTATAAGAGTAAGTACTCTATATTTCAATGTAAAGAAATACTAATCCTTGACCCATTCAAGGTCTACAGGACCCGGCTCTCTTTAGCCGTGACCCATTTCCATTGTGTTTATGTTTATAGTAGAATTTTCTTTGGATAATGATTCGTTGGATTTCCAGATCCTTACGCAAAAGATAGTTAAAGTTATTTATGAGTATTAGGTAAGTACTTCTTGCTGTATCCTAGCAAAAACTTTTGCAAATTGCAATATAAAATAAGTTATGAAATAGAAGATTATGAAATAACTAATCTCTTAATCTAAATTATTATTTTGAAAAAACAACGCAATAAACAGCGCATGAAAAATTATTAAACCGGCAATTATGTAAATACATCGTTCGTGTTATAATATTGCGGCAATTCATTAAAAAAAACCCCACTGCGTGGAAGTAATATGTCACAACAAACTTCACTATATAATTTTGATCACCAATAAAAGTTATAAAAAAAAGTAATAATTATACGAGACGATAGTAAAATGTGACACGGATGAAAATATTTTACTAACCAAGCGAGCCTATAAATATAAATCGTAGATACGCCTCCATAGTAACTCGTATATTTTATTGGATACGCTACCATTTAAATTATGTTTGCAGTCCTGGCTTGGATATGTTTTGCATACAGATTAGATCTGTTACTCGTAGGGTTTCCTGTACTTACTTATCTTCGGCCAGTCAAAAATAGTTTCGTAGATATTTCAAGTTATTTTCGAATATGAGTGGTTACTTAATTTTTATCTGGGTACTTAGATACTTTATTTAAAATGTAAATTATAAAACCTCTACCAGGTTAGCCTGCTACCATCTTGGACTGCATTATCACTTCCTTTCCAGGTGAGATCGCAGTCAAGCGCTAACATACAGTAGAATAAAAAAAATTACTTGAAAATTAACTCGCCAACAAATACGACCTCCCTGGCGCCGTGTTGAGTGCTGTTTTCTTAGCGTGGAAAGTCCCAGGTCCCAGGTTCGATCCCTAGCAGGGTAAATTTGGAAATTTATAATTTTTGAATTTTCTCTGGTCTGGCCTGGTTCGGCTTCAGCCGTGGCTAGTTACCACCCAACGACGTATCGCCAAGCGATTTAGCGTTCCAGTTCGATGCCGTTAAGAAACCGATTAGGGTTATAGACTATAGATGTAATATAACTGCCATGCCCCTAACAGGTTAACCCACGACCACCTTAGACTACATCATCACTTATACCTTGTAATCAGTGGCGTGCAAAGGGCTTGAAGCTAGGGTACGCATTAGCTGTTCAGAAAGCCTATTTACTGACTGTTATAATGAAATGAGCATATACGTATTTCCATTTGGGTAAGCAGTGCTTTTATGCCTCTATGAACTGCACGCCGCTGCTTGTGATGGACTTCTAAGTGCTAGCTAACTTGTAGTGGATGATAAAAAAAGAAAAATAGTAAGTATATTGTGATGAAGTCATAAAAGTGTCTCACAAATTGCCCGGGGTGTGTTGAGGGTGGCAGGGTGGCAGGGTGGCCCGCGCGTGAACATCACGTGATTTGATGTTTATGGAGTGAACACGAGAGGAGGCAGTGATTAGTACTTACTTTTTACGTAACTTCAGTGATAAGTAATTATATTTTAGTGGTACTTACTACTTTGATGATAAATGTATACTCTAAAGGCAATTCCATATTTATTTATTTTTTATTGTGAGATAGGCTTGCGCTTGACGACAATCATGCTTAGTGCAAAGCAATGATGAGGTCTAGGTTGGAACGCGCTTGCCTAGAAGATGCCTATTCACTCTTGCCTTGAAGGTACCTAAGTTATACGTAGCAGGAAACACGTGCGCTGGGAGGGTGTTCCACACCCTAGCGGTTCGGATCAGAAACGTCGAGCAAAAACGTTTTGTGCGGGCAGATTGGACATCAACCACATAAGGATGCCAATGCAGACGGTTTCTCGCTGTTCTGTGGTAAAACGGGGAAGGAGGAACAAGGTTGTGAAGTTCCTGAGCACACTCTCCATGGTATATCCGATAAAAAACCGATAAGCAGGCGACATTGCGTCGGTGCTGTAAACTGAGCAATTTCGCCTGCGTAAGTGATTGATCGCCTATTATCCTTCGGGCCCGGCGATCTATAGAGTCTAATGTATCGAGACATATACCACCTACCACCACCACCACCATATGGTGACAAATTCTGCATAGTAGAATTCATATTATGAATATGACGTGATAATCTTAACAATGTGTAGAATAATAAAATAGCCAATTTTAATTAATCTTTTGGGATTGTTTACATAATTTTATAAATATAGTCTATTTCATCTATGAATTCCAATAGGGATATAAAGAAGATTTTTTTAAATTTTTTTAAATAACAATCAATTTGTGTAAGTACTACTAACATTACTAATACCAAATAGTGTTTGGTGCTAATACTAACGAAATGTAATTTCGCAAGTAAACCTAAACTTAGGGTTTATTGGTTTACTTTATTGTTAAATCGTTTATTATTTATTTAGATATGCATTAATCAATCAATCATATATTTTTTGCACATTTGGATTTAAGTACATGGTGTTATTCTAGGTGTTATACAATGTATATTACAGATAAGTTACTACCTATTTGTATTATAGTTTAAGATACAAAGATAATTGGCACTAGTAACAGAATCAACTTACAAATGTATTGCAGTACAATAGCAAGCAGCGGCCGCGTGATTGTCGCATGCCGTGACGTCAAACTGAAACAAGAGGGCGGTGAGCAGTTTATTGTGGTAGAGCAGAGTTTATTGCGTTAACCTTGTCTCGTTTATGTTGACACTCTGTGCTTTAGTTAGCTGCTGTAAGGGTGCCTTTCCACTAGAGAGGTGCTCCGTTGCTAAGCTACCGATGTGTGTCAAACCTACCAATAGAAGCGCGAACTAGCGATCTTAGCTTAGTTTGACGACCTCCCTGGCGCAGTGTTGAGCGCTGTTGTCTTAACGTCCCGGGTTCGTTCCCCGGCAGGTTCAATTTGAGAATTTATAATTTCTGAATTTTTCCTGGCCTGGCCTGGCCTGGAGGCTGTGGCCGTGGCTAGTTACCACCCTACGTACAAAGACATGCCGCCAAGCGGTTTATCGTTCCAGTATGAATTATGATGTCGTGTAGAAAACGATTAGGAGTATGGGTTATTAATAACTGCCATACACTTAACAGGTTAGCCCGCTACCATCATAGATTGCATGATCACTTACCATCAGGTTAGATTGCAGTCAAGGGCTAACTTGTAGTGGATTAAAAAAACTATGAAAATCAAGCGCTCCTATTGGTGGGTCTGACACACATCCGTAGCTTTATAGCAATATAGCACATCTCTGATGGAAAGCAAGTACCTAAGTCATTTTCTGCACCCTCAAAGTAATTGTAAAGATAATATTATTGTACCTAAATGATTACCAAGTTACGCAATTATTTTTTAGAAGATTACTTATAATGATTTTGAACCTTCGAGCATGTTGGAAGTGTAGTCCAACACTTACTTGTTAGCTTGGATGGGAGTATAGCAATAGGTTTGTCCCAGACATTGCAGTCGTGTGACGACAAAATAAGACAAAGCGAACGTTGTGTGGGAGAGTCATAATTTGTTAGAACTTTGTCACACTCAGGTTTACTCAGGGTTAACAACTCAAAGGTTGAATAATTAAAAAAAAATATTTTTGCTAAAATCATACTTAATTTTTTTATAGCTACGTACCATACATATGAATTCAAACTTACTAACTTATATCCACGACTTTGTCTGCGTAGATTCAGGTTTAAAAATGTCGAGGGTCATGATTATAATTTTCCGAAATATAATATTATTATTTATAGCCAATACGAGTGTATGCGTCTCCACTTAGCAAATTGTTTCTTCGAGATTAAGATCAGATTATTTTTCACTCCACCACCAGTGGAGTACCAAATTCATAAATTAACCTATTTGAAACCATTTAAATAAATACAAAAACAATAAATAAATAAATACAATACAATAAATATTTTATTTTTATAAATATTTCATTTTATTTTTTTAAATGTTTCAAATTGAAATGAATCAAATCATTTTATTTATTTACATGGTTTCACTGCTCTCTATTCAATTGCTCAGAAATACATATTCTGTAGATTGCCACACCGACAGAAACAAGTCCATGTTGCTATTTCTTCGATCAGAGATTGTATCTTTATTCGAAGTTCAAGCTGTTCAACTTATCTCTAAACTGCATAGGCGATTGAAATTTGAAAGACAGCCATACATTCACGCCAGAGCAGAGCAGGCGAGCAAATTCGATTTCACCACTAAGTGGGCATCTCGCATACATTTTGTATGTAAAAATAATAAACGTGTTTGCCAAAGGGTATCGCTCCCTGGGCCCTGTGACCGGGTCTATGGCGGGACCTTGCTCAGAGGAGTGAAACTGGTCCTGTACACCATCTCACACGTCCTTATCTAATGGCCCTTATCAATATAGACATAAAGTCAAAATTCCCGCAAGCCTTTTTTTCAAAAGCAGCCTGTAGCCTAGTGTACCCGAACTGGTTCCGAAGACAAGTGCTGCAAGCTTCTTTACGTAATTCGCGCGATTATTATGGTCATATAAAGTCATTGTCGCTATTAAAATACCCTTGTCAGTTTCGCCAGGGAAAAATAGCTCAGCGGGTAAGGTCAGTACGTACTCGACTCGATATCGATAATAAAATGGGTATAAAATCAGAATTTCATTTCATTAAGTTGTCATGTCTCAAAAAAGGGTACAAGGTTATCGTTTCTCCTGTGACGTGATAATATATTCCTGGAACCTTATTAACTTTGTGAAACCTACCTCAATTTTATTTTTACAATTTCTAAATTTTGGTTATTACCGGTAGAGTAATTTAAAGTAAGTAACCGAAAACAATAGAGATTGCGAATTTGCGATTTTATACTTGTGTTTTTT
The DNA here is from genome assembly GCA_923060345.2 of Erebia aethiops. Taxonomy (NCBI): domain Eukaryota; kingdom Metazoa; phylum Arthropoda; class Insecta; order Lepidoptera; family Nymphalidae; genus Erebia; species Erebia aethiops. The sequence continues at coordinate 15,352,783 of OV281091.1, read as the reverse complement.
TTACGTAATAAGATAAGGTAGGTAATTGTATTAGATAATATTTTTGTATTTTAATTTATTCGGATTTAAGTAGTTTTGACTGGTATGGACCACTTTTATTATGTTAAAAAAACCGAATCTGTACCAAGTAATTAGCATTAAATACTCGTAACTGTGACTCGTAACTCGAAAGAAGTCATAACTTAATCTTAATCAATGCATCGCACAAATATAATATTAAAAATTGAAATAATTTACTATTATTGAAACATTTAATTATTGCGCACCTTTAATCTTACCAGCTAACACTATCGTCGAAAATATACTAGTCTCTACCAGATATCTACCAAAATGTGTTTGATCCGGTTTAACCAGATTTAAAAGGTTTTCCCTTTGATAAAGTTAAATCGTATCAATATGATATTAATTACACAAAATTGAAGCCTAAATTGTTTTGCTTAGGTATTTCGTTTCGTTTGCAAGAGTTATTTATAACCACAAAGTTCGGGACTCCCGGTCGTCAGGCTATTTCCATGTTTATTATAATTTCATATTTTACGGTCGACGAGTTAATTCCGAGTGAAATATTCAAATATAATTAACTCACGCCCACCAGAATATTAAACTTTCAAGGTATTCGCTATCTATAAACAAATAAACAACATTATAGAGTCTGTATGTTCGAAATAATATAAGTATGTAAATTGGTGTATTATACACGTACGTTATCAAAACCGAAACATAAATCTTTTTAAAGTTCCAATTTCGAATTTGACAACTATATCGAATTGAACCCTCTTTCGTGTTTGCTTCTCATAACGATACAGTTCGTTGTATGGGAGCTGTATCGTTATGAGTCGTAGCTGTATCTCTGGGTTCTGGCACTTTCCCAACCAGTCAATTGATTTGACTTTTTTATTAATTTACAAAGTAAAAAATTATAAAGACGTCCTTGTCGTAGATAAAATCTTGTATGCAACTGTACGTAATTAGTCTAGGTATCCATACTAATATTTATAAATGCGTTAGTGTGTCTGTCTGTCTGCTACGCTTTAACGGCCTATCTTTTCAACCGATTTTGATGAAATTTAGTATAGAGGTAGGTTACATCCCGGGAAAGTACATAGACTTCAGGCACTTTTTATCCTGCAAAATTAAAGATTTCTCCCGAGAATAAAAAAAATTATTCACGCGGACAACGTTGCCGGCATCTACTTTTTATCCCGGAGAAACCAAAGGTTAAAAAATAATTTAAATCTACGCGGACGAAATCGCTAGCAAAGCTAGTTAAAAATAAGAACATGAGTTTTCCAAACCGATTTGGAATACCGCTATAATTAGACGGACACATTTACACGTTCCTTTATGTAATACATTGCCTTCGTTTATGTAAAAATAAACCATGGTCGAAAACATAGTTTGTTACTATTTTTACCTAAATTATGATGTTATGCAGAGCTAAGTCGACAAGTGATTTTCAAGAAATTGAGTAATTAGATCACCGGAAAGGCGTCTTACTAAAATAAGGAAAATTTTCAAGTCCTAAATAAACATTTCGCGAGGAAGATTTTTGTAATATTATGTTATGTTACACAATTCAGCTTGTACTTAATTTAAATCTTGAAAATAAATACTCACACATCGAAATTCGAAGAAAAATCACTGCATGTTTTTAGATAAATATTATCAACCTTTAATACCATACTAATATTATAAATGCGAAAGTGTATGTGTCTGTATGCTACACTTTCACAACCCATCCGCTTAACTGATTTTGATGAAATTTGGTACAGTGATAGTTTGTATCCCGGGGAAGGACATAGGGTATTTTTTATCCCGGAAAATTAAGGAGTTCCCTCGGGAATCAAAAACCTTTAATCCACGTGGACGTAGTCGCGGGCATCAGCCACTTTGAAAAACACATACGCGCCGAATTGAGAACCTTTATTTCCTCCTTTTTTGGAAGTCGGTTAAAAATAAAGACTCACTCATCGAAATTCGAAGAAGAATCACTGCATGTTGTTAGAGAAATATTATCAACCTTTAATACCAAATTCATTAACCTTTTAAAACTCGTGTACTTCCTTATCTGTATATACCTATCGACCCAGCAATGTACTAGGAACACAAGTTTCGGGCACGCGTAGATTCTTATCGTAGGTACCTACGAATCCCAGGTGTCTTTTTGTAAGTTTATCAGATACTCATATCTCGGACAAAGTAAACTGACGGAGCATATCGATGAATATTTACGATAAAAAACATACGGGCACATGCGGGCGTACTTAAAGGAATATGTTGGCTGATAACAGTGGATATGGGCTAACAGATTATTATATATGAAAACATCAGAAAAAATCTCTTCTAAAATTGCTCAGCGCTGGAACACGAAAGTCTCCAAATAATGCGTGTTTGATGACTTATAGCGTCGAAACAGGATCGCTTAGTATGGCCTAGACTAGAATAAGAAGGAAGGCCGCGATGTTAGAGAGATCTATGCTCGGAATATCCTTAGTAGAGAATAGAGATCCTTAGGAGAGCCAGAGTAGCCAACAAAGATCGACGAAATAAGTGGCAATAAGCACAGTCTGAAGAACCGAAAACTGTTGTTGGCGAAAACCGAATGGCGACCTTCCACACGAAAGCGCATCCTCGAACGACCCCTCATAAGTGGACGGACAATCAATTTCAAACGAGTGCCTGAGAGTTGCTGCAAGTAGCATAAGATCCTGGTCTATGGTGATCGGCGATCCATGCAGAAGACCTTCATTCAGGAGTGGTCATCAATTAGTTGAAACGACGACGGCAACATCAGAAATTTAATGTACAGTAATACACAGTAGTTATCCAAGTAAATCTGGTTGTCCTTCTTGCAAATATCTAGCCAGTTCGAAAGAACGCAGTTTTTGATGTCAGGAATCCTAACACCAAGGAACTAATAAAGCTGTTACCCCTAAATAGCTGTATTACGCCTGGTTACATAACGGCATGCCTGGCGTGGTTGACTGCGATTACCGCGGCCTACTTGTCGCACGTGTGTTGTAAGCCTTAGCCCTACATGTACATGTGTGAACTAACCCTATTAAAAATTATTCTAGCTCTTATAACAAAACATTTAAGGAGCATTTTGAATTGAAAGCTGTTAATAGTAGACCGACTGCGAATGCCTAAGCAATTAATATTAGTCCGCTGGAAAAAGAGACTTATGCCTATAAAAGTAAGGCTAAAAGTCATGAATATGCAGATCCGGTCGTCACGCAGTCTTGTGAGGCTTCGTTCTAAATATGCGTTCGTAATTTAGTTTAAACACCTAGGTCCTAGGACGTTCATATAGAAGGCTAAGATAATAAGTCTATGAGGCTAAGAATTATTCACAGTTGCATTGTACGTATTTCACTTCATAGTCTTTCATCTTTCCCTTCCATGGGATGCCAGAATTAAGAGTAGATAGTGCCTCTTAATTCTGGCATCCCTATCATCATCATTGGCGCTACAGCCCCTTGTGGGCCCGAGCCTGGTCCAGAAGATTTCTCTCTGTCTCTTTCCTTTGCGCTCGTTTTCCAATTTTTTATTCCAAGCCGCCTGGCGTCTTGGTTAACTCCATCTAACCAACGAAGTTTTGGCCGACCAATGTTTCTACGTCCATCTGGGTGCGACGACATTAGTTTTGGCATCCCTGTACTATATTATATATTATGCCTTATTTAATTGACCACTAATTAAATTATTTTTATTATAGAAGAGATGCTGGAATGGGTATTTCTTGGGTTATTAAAATCGTGGTATGCCATCAGAAAAATTACAATTCCAAAGTAAAGTTTTTCTAAGGGGCAGTGCCCTCCGTTTTCGTCTCATTATTCTTAAATGTCTTCATAATAAGATAACATTTAATCAAACAAAAGATTTCAAAGTAATTTCATTAAATCCGCAAACTCGTTTAAGAAACGCGCCTAAACTTTTATAAATTCATAACACAAACAGTCGTTAAAGATCAGCGATCCTAACCTCATCTGTGAACTTTTAAGAATAGGTTCAACTAGAATGAATAACCTTCAATTGAGGGAAATTTGTCGTTTGAGGGAGAGGGGCTGTGACCAACGTTCTGGTCAACCTGGTTTAAAGGTTATCCATCGCCATTCAGCGTGGCAATGCTGCAAGTTTGATGGGTACCTTTGGTCCAGGGGCAACCAGGGGTGGTCTTTTTGATAAGGGTTTTATTTTTATTTTTGTTAGTAGGTATATAAGGATTTGATTTAAATTTATTGTATAGTTTGTATAATATTTAGATTTTAGATTAACGTTTAGACTATAAGTTTTTATTATATCTTGTAATTTTGTATGTTTTTTGTATTAAAAGTATAACAAATAACAAAAAAAAAGACCGGCCAAGTGCGAGTCGGACTCGCGCACCGAGGGTTCCGTACTGAAAACTGTAACGACCAAAGATGTAAAACGGTAATAATTACCTTTGTTAATGAACCGCAAAACTAACTTTGTTTGTAGAGGTTTACTGTTAATATCAAAAAAACTATGCTAGTTAGAGCATTGGCTATAGTTTTCCTGTAAAATATACATAAATTCCTATTGACCATAATTATTTCAGATTTTTCGATTGGTAAACTCCGGAGATAAGGGGGGGAACGGTATTTTTTTAGACTTTTTCCCCGATAAATCAAAAACTATTATGACTAAAAATAATTAAAAATCTGTTTTAGAATGACCCTTTCATATGATACCCCACACAGTACAGTTATCTCACTTTTAAATTTCAACCCTCCGATTTTCCCCCCTTTTTAAATAAGAACAAAAATAATTTCCAATTTTTTTTAATTCCAGTGTCTTTGGGCCACTAATATACACAACTATTCCAAATTTCATGTCGATAGCTTCGGTATTTACTGAAATAATCGAGTGTGACGGACGGACAGACAGACAGACGGAGAAAGTCGCACCATAAGGGTTCCATTTTACCATTTTGGTACGGAACCCTAAAAACCTTCAATTCAAAGTTTATGAGTATGCTATTCCTAACTTTTATCATAATAAATTATATTAGTTACTATATTTCAGCCTGAAGGCTAAAATATTTTCCTCTTAAATGAACTTATGTTTATAATATTACTATCGTTATCTTTATATAGCTGGTATTAGTATGTATCTATGCGTGACTGAACTTATTTCGAACCTAAACGTATTTCGAGTTTTCCTGCGGGAACTCAGGGTAGAAACCTACTCAGATAAACATTTTTTTTTAATCCACTACAAGCTAGCCCTTGACTAAGATCACACCTGATGGTAAGTGATGATGCAGTCTAAGATGGTAGCGAGCTAACCTGTTAGGGGCATGGCAGTTATATTAAACCCACACCCCTTCGGTTTCTACACGGCATCGTACCGGAACGCTAAATCGCTTGGCGGCACGTCTTTGCCGGTAGGGTGGTAACTAGCCACGGCCGAAGCCTCCCACCAGGCCTGACCAGGGAAAATTCAGAAATTATAAATTCCTAAATTGACTCTGCCGGGGATCGAACCCGGGACCTCCGCACGTTAAGGCGACAGCGCTACACACTGCGCCACGGAGGTCGTCACTGCGCCACGGAGGTCGTCCATGGACTGTCAGTAAAACATGATCAAAATACAAAATTCCATCTAAGCCGTTTCCCAAGAAACCAATATTACACATAATATATACAAAAATTGATTATATTATTACAAACGACAATTAGGTATAATTATCTGTTACTAGATGATACCCGCTACTTTGCCCAGGCGGAATGAGGTTTTTCGGTGCCAGCGGGAACTCTTTATAATTCCGGGCTAAAAAGTAGCCTATGTGTTATTCCAGACTATAACCTATCTCTGTGCCAATTTTCATCCAGATCCGTTCAGCCGTTCTGGCGTGATAGAGTAACAAACATCCATCCATCCAAACTTTCTCATTTATAATATTAAGTTTTGAAGTATACATGTTATTTCTTTAATTACAAAAATAACAATCTGACATACCTAGTAACTGTATTGTATTGCTATACAATACTTTACTAAGTATGAATGCATGTAACAATTAACTATAGCAGTTTCTTTGGTCGTATCGGTAAGTGAAAGCGATTGCCAATGTACCTGATGTCCATGTTAATGAGTATACTTTCTTCAAGAGTTACACATTGCCCTAGAGATCAATATGTTTTTGTACGCAAGCGTAATTATAATCATGTCTACCTTAATTGAATTACCGCCTACAAAATTTATTATAGGAGTACGACATCTTACAGACAAACCGAGACGTTCTTAATTGTTATACAAGGAAATACTTCCGTATACGGAGAAGAAGAAGAAATATACTGCGACTAGAAGCCACGCCAACGTTGCAGTATTTTTGCGTTAAGTATTTCATAGAACAAAGATATTGTGTCATCAGCAAAAACTTAGCACAATATGGCAAGTAGGAACCCTAGAAGAAATATTATGTTAAATCCTTAACCTTGAGGGACTCCCATTAGCGATGCCTTCATATCGTTTACACCGACATTGCATGTTCGACCTTCCTTAAAGCCCTCTGGTGCCCTTCATTTGGCCCTGCACGCATAACGCGACAAGACGCTCGATGGTCAATCTCACTCCAGTAGACTTGTCCGAAGAACATTAATCTGACACTGTACGATCGCCGAAATACGTTGTTTTTGAGTTCAGAGACAGTGGTGCGTAATTCTGTCTATGAGACTCGTATAGAATAGAATTCGCATCCATCACCAAATCCTCGAGTCTTTTAACGCCTCCAGATTTTTTTTTCTTAAACAGGTATAATATAAAAACAGAAACATCTCAAGCATGAAATCAAAGAGTGTTGAAATAGATATTTACTAATTGTATGTAAAGAATAAGATTTTATCCAGACCACCTAGAGAGTACTTTACCGTAGATATTCCATGGCCATAAATTACAGAAAATTGGCTACAAAAAAATACTTACATCAGCGTCGAAGAGCCTTGAAGGCTCCTCATTTTGGAGCGTAAGTAAAAAATAATGAATAAATCAACAAGTGACTAGTGGTAGTGATGCCATTTGATAAGCTTTATCATTAATTAAGTTTCATACTTTATGATTTATCGATCATTGAATTTAAGTTCTTGTTTAAACCCCGTTTACACTTAGCATTCCGTGTTAAAAAGTAGCAAAGCTCACTCCTTGCATTGTCCTTTACCTGCTTCAAAAAGTTCCTGCAAAAATCAAGTCAACCGTTTTAAAGCTAACACCGGAAAACCGGCGGCATATCATTATTTAAAAGGGTATTTGTGTTTTGGAAACTAAATTATATTGAAAAGCATATTTTTAAATCACAGACAAACATTTCAATTCATTTTTAGATATACCTAAAGCTGACATACATATGGGTATAGGCATTATGGGTTACTCAAGGCAAGTCAAATGTGTGAGGCAGACAGCGGAAGCTTTTATATTTTTTTGAAATTAAACAGCTGTCTTTTTAAGTACTCGCCGCGCTATAAATCATTACATTGTGTGCACAAGTTTGTCAACACCACTCCGACGGCTGCATTATATCATCGGGGCATTGGTCCGGCTCTCAGAAACATTTATACCATACATGTTCATTACGTGCGAAGAGGTGTCTTCTTTCCGGACACCCAGAATATAAAAAAGATAAACATCGCATCAAAAATAAAGGTAACGGTTAATAAAAGTTCATGTACCTTGACGTTTAGCGAACTTTACAAATTACAGCTAATTGTAGACGTTGAAGAAACACAATACTCCTAAACACAATGGCGCTCACACAGTTCATTCGATGCAGAATTTATTGAAACCATTTGTATCATCAGCACCTAGTAATTTATCTTGAGCAACTATCAATTGAATAGCTATTGAATAGAGACAAAAACAATTGAACTTAGGCCCTAACCTGTCGATATTCAATACGAAAGGTTAGGAAGACATCTGGCCTTGCAGCAACCTGCGGAGGTCGTATGCCTATTCTCAGCGCATAATGGGTGGGAGATGACAGCTGATAGAGCCCTGTCAATCTCGAAAGGCTTCGCGACGTGAAGACACGAGACATCCCATGCTTATGATGATTGACGTCGGAATTTAAAGGTCTCAAAGGACAAGACACCTTTTTATGATACTTGCTGGTTAATAAAACTAGTATGGCCATACTTTTAAACTGGTTGGAATATTATTTACCTATAATTATTTAAAACTGATAGAATCAGATGGCCACTTACTTTCGCATTCACTGACGCATGCGGAACGGATAATTTATAAAGCGGTAATCGAAATAGCGTCTAGTAAAAATAACCTGATATTGCCTTCCGTTGCTATCGAATACAGTACCTGGAAATGTCTTAAATGGTTTACTGGACTGACGAAATATGGTGAATCACCACATTCCGCGTTCGATCCTTTCCATTCGATGCGATAACGTTTTTTTGTGGTCGAACAATTCGTCCTCACTCCTCGGGAACGTCAACAATGCGTCAAAATGCCGAGCATTACCGTACATAGCGCTGGCTTGCGCAGGCGCAATTCTTTTATTAATTATCGTGGCCAATTGAGTGGAGGATGTGACGCCATGCTGGCGGCGTCCGCGCGTGACCCACCTGCAAATCGATCCTGCGGCACGCAATCGCTATTCATCCTTGAGACTGTCTGATTCGAAATCATATTATTATTTGTGGACGCGTGCCATCAATGGCCGACCCACGGTCCTTAGCACACAATAACAGCGGTAATAGCTTATCAAACAATCATTTGTCTAACTCTAATCCTACCTAGTACCTTAAATAGTATGCACGCTACCTACACTGCAGCTACACACATATGTTGAGCAGCTGAACGAAATCATTTATATTCTGTACCGAGTGTACCTATGATTTGGGTTTTTGTTTAAGTCCCATCTCTAAAGAAGCAAAAAAAATCGTAAAGCTAATTTTCAGATATACCTGGCGGAAAAGGCTATGTCAATGAAAACAATTGTTTTATTGTTTCATGTCAAACGGGTAGATGTAACACCCGGTAGATGCTTTCTTTAGGAGTGAACCAAGCTGCAAGGTTGAAAAAATGACAGTGAAAACAAGTCAGTGTCACTGAGCTGTCATTTTTTAACATATGTCATATCATAACACTGTGCATTCGATTGCTTTCGTAGCCTCATTCGAAAATAGCTTGTAAACGATTTACAAGTGTTCAGAAATTGTTTTGTATATCACAAATAGCTGTTTGTCCTTGAAGAGGAAGCACAATTTACGAACAAACCAATAAATATACACGATCTTTATTTTAAAAGTGATAATTGTCAAACATACCGCTACTCATAATTTTAATGTACAAAAAACACTTTTAAATTGTTTAGTTAATATCCTAGATTATATTTTTAAAAACTCAATTAAAATTGTATATTTTGTAGAGTGATGAATAATCGTGTATACTCTTGAAATTGCAATCGAACAAGCTTTTTTAAAAACAAAACAAGCTTTTTAAAAATTAAAACATTATAGCATCAGTAACTTAATCACCTCAAGTGCTCAAATTGCCGTGAAAAGCAGATGAAGCGAATAATTGTACTAAAGTATGCGATACGTTATAAACATTATATACCTACTGTAAAATTGTAGAAGGGCTTTATTTACATTAGGAGGATATTTTTTTTTTAATTTATTCTCTTAAACATCCCGATACTTTTTTTTGGGGTCCTTGTATGTCTAGATCTACTAACGTAAACCAAATTCAAATTAATAATAATGACTTATCCGATCCGTTAAGTTACCTATTGTTAGCTTCAAGCCATTACTTATTTTGGAATGTTTAACAAATGATCTGTTTTTCTGATTTTCTAAATAATGTAAAATATTAATCAATTTAATTTTGTATCGCAAATAACTGTCATTCGATTTAATCTGCGGATACGGAGGCCATGTTGAAATTGGTTAGTATAAACACGAATGTTTTGACGATGGTGGGTCAGTCTCCACCGAGACTCAAACGATTATTGAATACCTCTGGTGTTTAGATCGTTATTTTGATTATGAGCCGCAGGTAGTAACTGCGGCCTGGTCAAATGATTTGTTTGTTAACTAAGTTTTATAAATTAATTAATTACATTAAATCTCTTTTGATTAGAGTCCAAACATATTAAAAGTGTTTTATTAATACCTACTTCTGGATAGTATTCAACACTATGGACTATGGTTAGTCGGTAAAATACCATTGTCCACAGGTAACTTCGTCTGTTAACCGCTTATCAAAATATAGGTAATTTTATAAAAAACGCGATGGTATAGTATTGGCTACAATAAACTTGGCAAAAAAAAAAAATTAATTAATTTAAAAACAGTCTGGACCGGATTTTGATAGTCAACCTATTTTAGGCATATTTATCTATTATTAATAATAAAAATAAAAAGCAGGTATCATCTATTAGACAGAACAGTGAAGGTCGTCGTATAGAGGGATCTAGGACTAATAGCAAGGAATTAGGTTTATGCGACGTTCAGCATGCGTTGAAACTTGAAATCCCGAAAATTTAGATTTCGACTGCGTGAACGCAGACACTAGACATTCCGCAGATAAATGGTGGCGCCTCGTTAGAAAATAAATCTTAAATACATCGCATCACTGTCATACAATGATGTTCTATATATACATGCTATTAACTATTGCATGTTTAATGTATGATGCCTCTGGCTCGTCTGTCACTCATCATAAGTAGTAAATAGTGCGATGTGTTTTTCGAATTGAAGCATTTATTTCCAACATTTTGCATTAGCCGTTTGACAAACGTAACCAGCAGCTGACGAATTTCTTACACAATCGCACTGTTCCTAATGCTGTTTGTGTCTTTACTTTGGGCAGCTTCCTCTGATATTTCCACAAATATGAAAATGAAATTATTTATTTCACGTAGGACAACTTGTGCCACTTATGGTAAGTCGCAAGAAACTACCAATGTTTCGGAAAGATGATTCTACTGAGAAAAACTGGCAAACATAGCAGTTGTATGAAAACATAAACAGAAAAATGTTACACTTCGTAAATAGTATACAACTAGTTGATGATGGAATAATTTTTTGGATTCCCGCGGGAACTCCTCAATTTTCCGGGATAAAAAGTAGCCTATGTCACTCTCCAGTTCCTCAACTATACCCATGCCAAAAATCACGTCGATCCGTGCTCCGTTGCAGCGTGATTGAAGGACAAACCAACAAACCAACAAACAACTGTTACAAGTATGTATTACGTTTATTTTAAGTAATCACAAACTTCATAGATCTGTACATATGAATGAAATGATATACGCACATGTACAGTAGGTATTTACTCGTATTTTCTTCTATAAATAAATTGCGAACACAAATGCCTAGGCGTTTTGAAATTTCTGGCTGCAACCGCAAGGACGTCACAACTCACAATACATAATAAGTTTTTAATATAAAATGTTTTCAACGTGTTTTCGACGTGTGAAATAAAATATATTCATGTCTTTTGTGACATATATATTTTATTTCACGCCTTACCTTCAACAGGACGTAGACCCCTTCTAACGAGACGATTAGATTTCGACATCTCAACTGACACGTCATCTGTCTATTACAGGCTGAAGATAATACGTTACGTTAGTAAATAACATATTATTTTGATATATTCCAACTCATCCACTGTATTTTAATTATTAGATTAAAATAGATATAGGGTAATTGACCTTTTCTAAAATCATGCGCTTGTCAATTCTTACATTCTCTTGCAAATGAAATAATAACATTAGGTACTCTTTTACTTGAATAAAGTAAGCTAGCCAGAGTTGGAAAGCTTAAAAAAATATTTAAGCTAAGCATGACCTAAATCTAATCAATAATAATTGATCATGCCATTTTATGAAGAAAATTTTATTAATGATAAAGTATCGTTTTCATACTCTAAATTTTTGGACACGTTTTAGATATTTTTTTCATGGTTCGCATTTCTACATTATAGTACTTACGATATAAGATCCATTATATCGAACTTTATACATCTGTTTTCTAAATAAAAGTATTTTTACTTAAATAATTCTTAATAGGTAATTCATCACATAAACGAAAAATCCGCGAATCGCGTTTGTAAAAAAAAATTGGCGTAATAATCATTCATGCCAGAGACAATCGATACGGATACCTAGGTTGCACCTGTCAATCTAAAAAAAAATACGCGCCGAATTGAGAACCTCCTCCTTTTTTTGAAGTCGGTTAATGATTGGCCCACTCGAGTACCTAACTGTTGCTACGTGGCGAAGGTATTGACACAGGGAGATCGATATAGTTTTACTGCGAATAATAGAGGAATCCAGTCACGTTGCGGGCTGCGGTCGACCAAACGGACCAATGCCCGCCTCGCTTCCGACTTTTAATAGACTAAGAGATAGCTGCACTTTTTGTGACTATCGCTTGAAAAGCTGATTCAGTAATAGGTGGGTGCTACACTCTCCACTTATGTCCATAGTGAAATTCCACCCGAATTCTGATGGGCCATTCACTAGATATGGCCGATCAAAAACGTGATATGGTTACCAAAAATGAACCATACTTAAAAAAGCTGATTCTTGTACAGTATTAAAGTATGCACAGTACCTATGTAAACAGTACAAAAACTGACGGTCTTCATCGGGCCTTTCACTAGATATCACCTCTCAAAGACATTATAAACTATAAAAAATTATTAGCAACTATTATGTCATCATGTTGATTGCTATTCAAAATTATGAAGGCGCCTTCATAATTTTTGCATATAAAAATTATCTATATAATATAATGATCTTGTCAACTGCTTAACATTTATGGACTCCGGATGAAAATAAATTTCATCTAAGTCCGTCTATTGACCTTCTCCGTCCGTCCGTCCGCCCGTAGGTATATCTTGCAGTGCTAATAATTTTACATTTCATTATAGAATCTTAAATTAGTAGTGATTGGTAGAATCAGGTCTGGGGTAATAATCTACACTCTTATTTCAATCACACTTAATATTATAAATGCGAAAGTGTGTTTGTTTGTTGGTTTGTCCTTCAATTACGCCGCAAAGAAGCAATGGATTGACTTGATTTTTGCCATGGGTATAGTTGCTGCATGGCTACTGTTTATCCCGGAAAATTAGGAGTTCCCGCAGGAATTTAAAAACTTAAACCACGCGGGCGAAGTCGCGGGCATCAGCTAGTAAATAAGAATAGTTGACAGTTTTTATAAAATGTCGAAAAAGCGTTGAAAATTTTGCATGCACAAGAGAAGTCCAAGTAAATTCTCTAATGAACTTCTGAAGTCACTAACAGCTAACTTAGTAATTTTTCCCAATTTTCCAAACCTTTCGCATGCAACTTACTCAACTTATAATTGCAAACTAGTGAACCGAACGAGCAACCTAAAAATCACATTAAAAAATTACACGCGTATAATTAAGACGTCGAACTTCGAAGTCCTGTTTTACTTCTGGGAATGGATCGCAGCAATCCCGTAATTCACTCGATAGCCGTCACGCTAATCCATCGTAATCATGCGAAATTATTTCTTATGACTTGAGGAATGCATGCGTAAATCGCCTGTACAGTTTATATGTATTTATGCATAGTTTACTAGCTGTGCAATTAGTATAGGATAGTATAATTTTCTGCCGGTTGAGATATGGGACACGCGCGGTCGTTACAGACAGTTAAGCGTGTTGGAGCTTCTTACTCTTCTATGTTTATTTACTTTCTAGAACCTTGTAATATTTGTCAGGTTTCACACCAATGAATAGTATAAAACCACGGAATAGATATTTTTTCTATGTATAAAACGATACAATGGATGAAATCGATTAGGGTTTTATAGTGACTGCCATAACCGGTTAGCCTGCTACTATCTTAGACTGCAACAGCACTTCAACAAACTTCAACAATCCATACTGTAGTTGAATTAAAAAAAACAAGTTTGCTATACACGTCTTTCTGTTTGAGCGCAAATTTTTCAAAACTACGCAACAGTTTTTGATACGGTTTTCACTGTGGTTTAGAAAATTTCTCTCGGTGGGTTTATAACTTATAACATTATACATGCATAATGTAGCTTATTCTGCTGTACATAATTTCTATACTAATCAACTAAATTGACAGCTCTAAACCTAGTTCTGTTATGAAATAGATATAGCAACATTATTATTCAATTTAATTTGGAGGTTGTGTAAAACATAATTAGCCACATTACTTCTATTGAAAATAGAAAAAAAACGTACATACATAATAATTATGTACAAGATAAACAATTACCTATCTAAAATCCAGACCTGGCACTCGGAGATCTTATCTTACTAATATTACAAATGTGAAAGTTTGGATGGATTTATGGATGTATGGATGGATGTATGGATGGATGTATGGATGTTTGTTACTCAATCACGCGCCAACGGCTGAAGTGATCTGGCTGGAATTTGGCACAGAGATAGATTATAGTCTGGAATAGCATATAGGCTAAGGCTTTTTATCCCGGAAAATTAAGGAGTTCCCGCAGGAACCAAAAACCTCAAATCACGCAGACGAAGTCGCGGGTATTCACGTATTTCGTACTTACAATGAAACTCAATCAGACATCGTTAAAACATAAAAGTAGGTAGGTATATGTCGATATCAATAAACAAACAATAGTACTCCCCCGATACGAGCGTAACAAAGGCCTCAAGTGGCCACAAATTGCATTTGCCGATCAGATCGTCAGCGAATACAGATGATGCATACACGTACCTATTGGCCGAACAATCGTTGTTTTATGTAACACACACTGAAACACTTAATTAGATCGAACGCCCAAGAGCACTTGATAGTAAGCAAATAATATAAAGCTGTGGACAGACATACTCAAATAAAACGAGCATAATAATTTCTAGTACCTAAAGGAAACTCAATGTGGCTAATTCTGGTTATCATCATATAATAGGTCTCGATCTCTGAACTAAACTAAAATGCTGGCTCCTACAAGTCGTTCTAAGCTATTCTCCATTAAAAAATTCTCCATGCAGAAAAGGACACCACCAGATTTAAATAAATAATTAAATCAATTTATTTTCCAGAAATATTCCAATAATTAATTAGTCCATTTAGAGTAGAGATTGAATGCAACCGCCACAATGTTTGAGTTGCTATTTTTAATACTAAGCTGGAAAAGTCATGAAGGTATAAAAAATAACATCTTCAATGTGACCTTTTACTTTCAGTAAAGCATCCCATCCGCTGGATCAATAAACCAAACGAAGGTATTTGAACTTATGAGTTATTTTGATCACAGGATTTGCTCTCTGACCTGAAAAATAGATACTGATATATTTAAATTATGCCCTTTTGTATTCTTTATACTCATAATGTTTTAGTATAAGGAATACAATAATCTAAGCGTCTCAATCATTCACAATCTTGATTGTAAATTATTACAGTCTGTATATTTTGTAGTAGAACTTAGACAATAGTTCAAAAAATAATAAACTAGGCTCTTCTAGGCGTTTGTCTATAGGAAGTATGAATATGGACAATTTCCAACTGAACAAAAAAACTTCCCGTCTGGTCACTTAAATCAAAGTCAATATGTGCCAACGAAAGCGTGGATACAAATGACTTCCTTATCACAAGCACGCACGCTGAATCTATGCGCTCTATACACTCATCTCTGTATAAATTGACGTAAATTTTTGCATTGAGTTAGTATCTGAACTCTTATTGCAACCTTCTCTTTTCAAAAGTTGTTTAAGAAATTGCTTTAGCAATAAGATCGTTTTTACACCCTTAAGGCCATATAATCTTTTTACCACTGGATGTTCTTTTTAAGCGTGTCCAATAAAGAGTTTATTTCTTCTTTACTGAAGTGATTGATATATTATAAATCTTAATCCTATTCCACTTTAATATGCTCAAAATAAAATTAAGTTGTTTGCACTTTAGTTTATTATGATATTGCACCGAGAGAAGTTTTTATCATAGAACGTATTGACATTACGATGTATTCATATTTGTTATTATTTTACTTACTCAAAAATGTTTATAGGTAGTATTTTCATAGATTTAAGAGAGAAGAAGATTTTGAGACTACGCAAGTAGCGATACAACAACTCTGTGCGTGTGTGTGTGTGTGTGTGTGTGTGTGTGTACAACAACTACAAGTCTGTGTTGTTTTTTTTTGTGTGTTTTGCTAGGAATCCTCCGACATGGTTATCGGAGGCTTTATATAGCTTAACACGGCTTTTTTTACCTTATTCTGTTTTAATTGTCATAGGACTGTGTGATATGTCCTTGCTGATGCGTCTGATTTGGTTGTGTGGCAGCTGCACAGTTATTTGTTTTCTCAAATAACGTTCCAGTTTTTAAAAGAAATTAGGTTTTTTTTTTAAATTCTGCGACTATTTACCACATAAATGCTCGAATTTCAAGTTACATTGCACGCTCATAGATGCATTTGTAGATAGACGAGAATTATTCTCATCATTATGCGTAGACTGAACGTCTGCTTTTCACAAAGCTCGCATGTGCTCAATTAGCACACGCGTCGATGACTCCTTAAGGAAATAGGCATTTCCCTTCCGTGAACTCGAATTCGCCGGTGTGTACAGAGCGTAATGCATCGCAATCAGTTGGGCGCGCCACATGGCCCGTCGCATCTACTGCCGCGCAGACCGAGTGTCTGCGTTCTGCGAATGTTATATTTGCGTAATGCGCTCCACTCAAATCATATTCTTCATTAATCATATAGATGTGCGAGTCATATTTATAGATCATATTCATCATAGTCATATTAGTCATATTTGCCTATCGTTGTGCTATCGTCATATTTCGTCGTTGCTAAGCGATCAAAAGTTATTTTTAGCCTCTTTATTGCTATTAGCCCGCAAATGGTCGTAGGCTGTAAGCTTTCCCAATTTACAAATTACTTACAGCTTATTTTGTGATTGAGACCTTATGCGCTAAAATAGTAAAATCCATAGAAGTTATAGCGGATATTCTATAAAACCCTTGTTAATACTTCGACCTAGGTCAGTGGCGCACATCATTTTTTATGCGGTGGCCTATGGAGCCAATCTCATATCATCTCATAGCATCCAAACCCACCAATTACAGTCCGGGTATCTTTAAATCAAGAGTGAATAGCCATCTTCTAGGCAAGCGCGTACCATTTTAGGCCGTATTATCACTTCCCATCAGGTGTGATTGTGGTCAAGCGTAAGCCTATAATGAATTTAAAAAAAAAAACTCTGAATGCTATAGCTACAGAATGATTGGATAAAGTTTGTTACTGAAACGGATCTGGGATCCCGATTGCCAAAAGTAACCAATTAATAGATATTTTTATTTACTCAGTTGTAGTATTGACGACCTCCGTGGCGCAGTGTGTAACGCTGTTGCCTTAACGTGCAGAGGTTCCGAGTTCGATCCCCGGCAGGGTCAATTTGGGAATTTATAATTTCTGAATTTTCCCTGGTCTGGTCTGGTGGGAGGCTTCTGCCGTGGCTAGTTACCACCCTACCGGCAAAGACGTGCCGCCAAGCGATTATTTTCCGGTACGATACCGTGTAGAAACCGAAGGGGTATGGGTTTAATATAACAGGTTAGCCCGCTACCATCTTAAACTGCATCATCACTTACCATCAGGTGAGATCGCAGTCAAGGGCTAGCTTGTAGTGGATAAAAGTGTACCTACGTGCTAACACACCGTAGATTTCATAATAATATGTAATAATTACTAATACTTGTAATATATTTTGTAATTGCTATTTAATAGTCTAACAATCAGCCGGTAAATGAGACGAGTTCGAAGTGTGACCACAATCACGTTTTGACGTCTATTTCTGAAATAATCTATTTGGGAACACTCGAATCAGAGGTAACTACGGGTTTACGTGATATCCCTTGGCCTACAAAACGTTAGAGCTAATAAACAGTGAGATATTGATCGGAGATCAGTGTTGGTTTGTAGTAGATACACAAAAGCTGTAAACTGTGTTTTTTTCTTTCTGCTTTGAATTGGAAATTGTAATGTTAACCAAAGACTCGTATACTTAGGCCAGAACAGTATTTTTTTTTCAAGTCAATCGAAAAACCATACTTACCAATGCTACCAACGAAATTTTAAAGTTCGGTCTTAGATACGTGTGGATAGATTTTATAAAATTAAATAAGTATCAAATTACCTAATAGTGGGTTTTGTAACACATATATATACATAGTACATAATCATCCTACTATCGAAGCGTTATTGTTAACATCAATTAATTCAAAACTTCTCAAAAGCTCTTAATTGTTGGGTAGGTACCTACGTACTAACTGCTAACGACTATTCAACGTAGATGAATTATTTATTTTTACCACAGATAAACCTCACGTGACTGGACCAACCAATAAAACAATTAATAAAACACCCAGGCATACATTTATAGTCATAACTCATCAGTAGGCTTACTCTGAGTTTTTACATTGCAAACACGATTGATCGACGTGAGAGCTCACCTCGCCAAGTGTAAGCGAACGTTAAAGTAAAAGAACCTTAATTGCATTGGTTTAGAGCTCATTTCATCATTTCGTGTATTTATTCACAGCCAGCGCTCCAAACGCTGAATTTGTGACAACTGCTTTTGGGTCTATTTTACTTTGACGTTCGCTCACACTTGGCGTGGTGAGCTCTCACGTCGATCAATCGTATTTGCAATGTAAAAACTCAGAGTAAGCGTACAGTTCGCCTATCCGCGATCTGTCCGTACGCACGTTGCAATGTACGCCCGCCCGCTGCCGGGGTGAACGACCCCGCTGCACACTGCCAATCACCATAGAGATAGATTTGCTGGAAATCACCTCCGAGTACAATCGTGCATCATAAATGAGAATAGCTTGGAACGTTGCCTAACTTCATTCACCTCACACTGATATCCGTATGCTTAGTACTACACTACGAATTGTTAGATTATTATCAAACTAGATGATGCCCGCGACTTCGTCCGCGTGGATTAAAGTTTTTTGATTCCCGCGAGAACTCTTTAATTTTTCGGGATAAAAAGTAGCCTATGTTCTTCCCCGGGATACAAACCTATACCAAATCCTTAAACAAAATTTCATCAAAATCGGTTGAACATATGGGACGTGAAAGCGTAACAGACAGACAGAAACACTTTCGCATTTATAATATTAGTATGGAAATATACTGTTTCCGTTGTTGACTCGCATTTGAAACGCATCGGAAAATTAGTGTTATTTTATTGGATGATACGATTCATTTTCATCAATTTTTTTTTTTTTTTTTTTTTTATCCACTACAAGCTAGCCCTTGACTGCGATCTCACCTGATGGTAAGTGATGATGCAGTCTAAGATGGTAGCGGGCTAACCTGTTAGGGGCATGGCAGTTATATTAAACCCATACCCCCTCGGTTTCTACACGGCATCGTACCGGAACGCTAAATTGCTTGGCGGCACGTCTTTGCCGGTAGGGTGGTAACTAGCCACGGCCGAAGCCTCCCACCAGGCCAGACCAGGGAAAATTCAGAAATTATAAATTCCCAAATTGACCCTGCCGGGGATCGAGCCCAGGACCTCCGCACGTTAAGGCAACAGCGCTACACACTGCGCCACGGAGGTCGTCGTCGTTATTGCATTAAAAACTAATAGTAATACGAGTAGTAGAGGAGAATTTAAGTTCGAAATATGTAGATACCTGACTAGATATAAGACTAGACTGGTAAATACTTCTGTAGTGTAAGTACATACTTATTCACCTGGTGGATAATAGCAACAAAATAGGTAAAATATTTCCGATTTGCCGTTATTATAGTAATCACAGGATATATATCCTCACCAGGCCAGTTCAGGCGAGCGGTAAAGCCAGCCGCCCACTGGCCGCATCCAGGAGCCCGGAGTTTCCGCGTCAATAGATTCGCTCAATGGACGAGTGGGCTGACGGTTGCCAATTATAATGGTTTACTTTCTATGCCTAATTGCACATTTGACTCGAAAGCGTTCCGTCTGCGATGATTCACATTAATGCTTAGCCCAAGTTTACACATCTTGACAACATTGGTCGATTTCGAATATCGAATTTAAAGTCTAAGCCACCGATTAAATAAATAGTAGCTACTTCCTAAACGAATTTTAGTGCAATTGTGTAATATAAAATAGTACTACTTAAGTAACTGCCGTTTGTCATCTTTTAAGAACGCATAGATGCTTGCAAAAAACACAGGTCAAGTAATTCCCGCCTGCTTCGAAGGGACAACATTTTAAATTTTGCCAATCTCTGATTGCAGGGTTGTCTATGAGAGATACTAGTGGCATGAAATGCAAACAAACAAATGAAGTGTTTTGACAACTTGGCAATTAAACGGCTTTAAACTAACGGGTGTTTGGATGTACGACATCTACCAACGTTTTCGAGATGCACAAACTCGTACGAAGGGTACAGACCAAATCTAGGATATCGATTGTCTATTGTAAAAATGCACACAAGGTGACGCTTATTGGCTGTGTCTACGTTTACTTGTGAAGAGATTGAAAGAAAGTTGCACTTTGTAGGCACTGAAAGTATAATACTGTCACTCAAATGTCATGGAAACACTTGTCTTTTTTTTTGCGCCTTATGAGTTATGAGCACACTCCTAAGTCATAACTCATAAGGCACCAGAGGTGGTATGACTGAGCGACGGTAAGTAAAAGTTTAAGCGTAAAAGTTCTTGAATGGAGAGTGCTTTTCATCACTTTTGGACACGATGGCTAGTTACAATAGATTTGTTAGTCTCTGACGAAATTAAGCTAAGGTCAATCAATCAAAATAAGACTAATTTGGATATTATTGAATTTGTTTTTATTACGTGAGGTAGTACATAAAAATCCAGCTGCTTTTGGGATAATAATTCGGTTTCGATCCAATTATGACTGTCAATCAATCAATCAATGTGTACTGTATGAAACTTCTGTATTCGCCAGATTATATACACACCGTAAATAATCTGACAATCTAGTGTATTTACCTAAGCCTAATAATAGAAAATATGAAAATATCTAATATTCGACGAAATGCAATAATCTCGTATTTAGTGTCAAGGCGACCTATTTTGCGCTAAGTAGTGGATAAAATATTGCCAGTAAAGTGCTACCAACTGGGCAACTGCCGAATATAAGTCTAGAAGTATATTAATAATATTAACTGTCCACGAGAATATATTCAGATTCAAAAGCAGGTTTACAAAGCAAACAATTCTCAGACACTGGGTAAACTGTGAACAAAATAATGTTTCCGTATTAGCGCACCATATCAAGCTATAAGTAGATGCTTCATGCTGATCCTTTGCTGGTCGATTTCAAAAAGCAACTGCAATATCAATTGCCGTGATGGCTGAACTTCTTACTGTTATAGCGGTTACCATTGTGCAAACTAGATGGCACTAATTGTATATCTATATCACAGGATAGATAATCGACTGATAACTTATACAAGCAATCGGGCTCGCATCCAGTGACCCACAAGTCTGTGTAACGTAATGTATGTGTTGTATTGTTGCTTATAGTTACCTTTTTCTTTTTTGGGAAAAGAGCAACTGCTGAGTTTCTTGCCGGCTCTTCTCAGTAGAATCAGTTTTCCGAACCGGTGGTAGAGTCTTGACGTATCATAAGTGTCACAAGTTGTCCTACATGAAATAAATAAATCATTTCATATCATTTCATTATTTCATTTCATTTCATTTCATTACACATGCAAGAATAGCGCTATACATATTACCGTTCAACTACAACGGTCGAACCAGAAAGGTCCCCAGGCTGAGCCCGGAGGAAGATCTTCCCTATTGGTTCGGACGAATACACGACACTCAGTCGTCCCACAGTAACAATGCACTTCAGCCTACGACGGTAGTCCTCCTGATTGCAGATTGAGGAATCATAAAAGGCAATAAATATTGGCTTTTTTTCCTAAATAAATCAGGATCTTTTTTGCTTTATTTTAGGCCAAAAACTTCGTTGCGCATGAGAGAAGAGTGGACTGCGGAATGTTCAAAACACAAGCTGACCCGTTTTATAAAGTAAACGGTCGCCCACTTTGTGCAAATAAAAGCAATACATTTTAATTAATAGAATAGAAACATTATTATTAAAAGTAGCGCAAATTCTTTCCGTGCGATTGGTTTTCTCTTGGGCGTCCACACCTCCCAATTGTGTATGTAGGTCGTATCTCGTATCACACAAACATCTTTAGACTTACCAACATCTATCAACTTAAGGCTAGTTGGTTAAATTCTACCAACACTTAACCTATTATTATTTACAAAAGTAGTCAAGAAGTGACTTTTTAGTACGCCTTACCTAATCTCTCTCTCTCTCTTATCAACCCATTGCCAGCTCACTACTGAGCACGAGTATCCTCTCGGAATGAGAATTGTTTGGCCATAGTCCACCACGCTGGCCAAGTGCGGATTGGTAGACTTCACACACCTTTGAGAACATTATGAAGAACTCTCGGGCGTCCAGGTTTTGTACGATGTTTTCCTTCGCCGTTTGAAGCAAGTAATATTTAATTTCTTAAAACGCACGTAACTTTCAACGTTCGGATATCGAACCCACGACCTCGTACAGGAGAGGTCGGGTGTCTTAACCACTAGGCTATCGCCGCTTACTAGGCTACTTGCGGTTAATTTACTCGACTCAGCACCACACTAAAATTGGAGCGCAAGTCTGCAAGACTCAGATGCCGATATCATTTACTAGTTTGGGCTTGTCAACAGCTGACGTGTTGGCACATCTAAAGTAGCTTTATCGCGCATAAAAGTAAACAAATCGTAATTACTCCGATAATTGTATAACGGTCAAACTTACACGCCGTTTACTGTACAAATTGAACACGACTCATGTTGTTTGATTTTCCTATTCACTTAACTATTGTAACGTCCGTAGGTAATTAACGACTATAATTTTGATTAATGTTTGATTTTGGAATTCTACCTATTGACTTTACATTGGATATTTTTGCCCTTATTTATTTAATATGGCGTTTGGCGTTTGGTACATTTCGCCTGCAAGTTCGTCGCTCGTTAAGCACCACCCAGGGGACACGTGCAGGGAGGTAGAAGGTAGCTCCTGCGGACGTGAGCGACGGGGCATCCCCCGAGCGACTTGCGTATACGTTCATCCATACGTACTCGTATATCTGTTAGCATTTAGCGTTACATATGTATCTGTTAGCATTTTGATGGGGTCATTTTTCGTAATCAGTGTAGAAGACGCCTAACGCCTAATCTTTTACGTTTTTTATTCGTTCCTACTACTAGACGGAAGTCGAACTTTATATCTAGGCATTTATTACGTTATATTTCTTGTTAACTATCTCCAACTTTTATTCATCTCCGGAATAAATAAAGATTCATCATGTTATTATCATCTCGTTTCCTTTAGTTTCTACAATGTAGGTCAAAATGCTTCATAATCATAACATAAGATCAAAGAAGTGTTAAGGCTTGGACAGACAACGCGCGACGGAAATCTATCCAACGCTCCTGCGTTGGATAGATGCGTTGGATAGATTTCCGTTGGAAATTCTAGGAAGAATTTTTAATATTCAGAAGTACCTTTTCAAATAGATGATTCAAGGATGTTTCTGGAATGAAAACCTCGCAACGAAAAGTGCAGTGTTAGCAGATATCTATAGATAAACAGACGACTTCAATCGAGTCGAAAAGCTGTTAGGTTGGCAAGCGGCGCAATAACGCAGCGTTTGTCTCGAAGTCTCTTTAAAATACCTGCGTCTATCTGGATGTATATCGGTCGTCAAGAAATTGTAAGGCGTTCACTCTACGGATTATGCAGGCTGCATCAGAGCTGCTACCGTAGTGTCTTTATTTAAAATCGAACACGCGTTCAATGCCGCGTCGCTGTCGGTCTGCCCAGGCCTTTATAATGCCGCCGACTGAATGAAAATTCCGTGCATCGCGTATCGCAATTCGACATAATGTTTGCATTATTACTTTCTGCACCGACGTAAATAGATTTAAATAGGGCTATAAACACAAATGTATTAATAAAGTGACCCAAATGTTGGTATGACGCGCGTACCTGACGTAACATGAACGCATACACATGTATCTACGAGAAACGGGCTCATTTCTGTTTAAACTGATCCGATTACTGTTGCGATATGCTCGCTTAATACTAAACGGGTGCCCGTTAAACTTCTGACCGCTGGACTAATGTACCGCCTATAGGCGGTACATTAGTCCAGCGGTAGGAAAATTATAATTTTCCTCCAGACGCAATGAGTACAGTATCTGTTTAGATTAACTACTTTTAAAGCTTTCTTTTATCGCGAGATAGACTTTTTTTTTTATCCACTACAAACTAGCCCTTGACTACGATCTCACCTGATGGTAAGTGATGATGCAGTCTAAGATGGTAGCGGGCTAACCTGTTAGGGACATGGCAGTTATATTAAACCCATACCCCTTCGGTTTCTACACGGCATCGTACCGGAACGCTAAATCGCTTGGTCGATTTGTCTTTGCCGGTGGTAACTAGCCACGGCAGAAGCCTCGCACCAGACCAGACCAGGGAAAATTCAGAAATTATAAATTCCCAAATTGACCCTCCCGGGGATCGAACTCAGGACCTCTGCACGTTAAGGCAACAGCGCTACACACTGCGCCACTTAGGTCTTGCGCTTGACGACAATCATGCTTAATACAAAGCAATGATGAGGTCTAGATTGGAGCGCGCTGGTCTAGAAGATGCCTATTCACTCTTGCCTTGAATGTACTTAAGTTATACGTGCTTGGTATCATTTCTTATACGAGTCCATACTAGGCGATTTAATCATTTTCTCGAAGGTATTCTCTCTAGCAACAATGGCACTTAGAGGCAGTAGCATAATGATGCTACTGCCTCTAAGCAAAACAATGGTTTTGCCTCTTCGCACTTCTATGCTCCTAGTTTCATTATCTTCTCAGTAAATTACATCCACTACGTCTCCCCTATAAATTCTGGCAATATATGAACCTCAAGACATACTTTTATCATCCTCATATCAGTTGGACAGATCTCCCTTATTTACTTGCAAAGAGAGTAGTAGGGGAGTTAAATCTGGATTCCATAAGAGCATTGAAGTAGCTATAAGTATCATAAAAGTAGCATTAAAGTCTCCCTTAATTCCGTATCAACTATCCGGCTAACTATTGAGCACAAGTCTTCTCCCACAATGTGAACGGTTTGGCCATAGTCCACCACGTATTGAACCCAGATCCTAGCCTAAACCAATAGGCTAGCATTAAAGTACTTATTAGATCGAAAATTCGGTCCTACATTATTTGGGATATATCATCTTAAAAATCTCCACTTTTGTGTGAAAACTTTTACACGTAATGAGGACCTCTCTCACAATTTATTGAATCTCGTATCATTAAAAAGTTAATGAAAGTATTACTAAGTTAATTGGACTCTCATATACATATAAGTAAACGAGCGTAGTTGAAAAGCGAAAGCTCCAGCCTTCAATCCTTAACGATCGATACTTGATCGATAACAATAATTGAGCTGTATGAAGTCGCCGTAACAAACAAACAATGAAAACCAACCGATAAGAGATTTCTTACGTAAATCCATTTTTTAAGTCCAATCTTTTCTTGCGAAACCTTGATTGTTTCCATTCAATGCTGAATGCATAATATATAATCAGATTTTATTATCGGCCTCCATACACGAATTTAAATTCACAACAATGCAAGCTTTATGTTCCGTCTATTTAGACATCGCGGAATTGATCGTTTGATATAATCTTCTCTACATGAGTGTGAGCGAGCAGGCTTTCTAGATCTTACGCAACTGTGCCTACATTAGGCACCGAATAATGTTCTTCCACACACGCTATAGTTCGGACGTTCGGCTTCCTGTACGGGTCGGGGATTCGATTCTTACTTATCCGAGTTAGGCTCGGAGTTAGGTATGTGCGTTTTAAGTAATTAAATATCACTTGCTAAAACGATGAAAAAATGTGCTCAAATGTGTGTGATGTCTGCACATCTGTACTTGGCCAGCAAATTCAAATGGTTTTTATTCAAATTAACTTTTACAAATACTTTTGAATCGTTGAGTGAATTGGTTCGGAATGACATTCCTACCTAGAAGAACCAGCAAGAAACTCGGCGGTTGCTCTTTTTAAAAAAAAATTACAATTTCATTAATTTGTAGAATACTTAAGTAACAGCTGTCCTTTGTCCTTTAGAGCGAGTCAAATCCATGCTCCTTTGTCATTTACGTAATCTTCAACAGTATAATAAGCTTTTTTCAGGAGCATACTTTCAATGGACTTCTTAAACTTGTGTAAATAATAATAATAATAATATACTCTTTATTAAAGCAACTAGGGCTCAATTTGTTAGTTTACAACCTTAAAAACTAATGTTAGTAGGTATACACACAAAAAATATTAGAAAATTAATTATTAAACAGAACTTATTACACATTATTTTTTTTTACAGTTTAGTTTGGCCTCACCAACACTTGAATTATGTGTTCAAGTATTGGTGAGTATAAAGGCAAGCATGGTGGACTATAGCCAAACCCTTCTCATTCTGAGATGAGTCTCGTACTTACTAGTGAGCTCGGTAATGACATTATTATATAAGTATTTTACTGGATCTATAAATAAGCGATTTTTATATTCTTATAAATAGGAATTAAATAATTTATTTCTACGTAGATAGTGAGTAAGAGATACACCAACATTAAATTAGCACCAAGTGTTACGTAAAGTGACCATATGTCTGCCATCTTTACTTGCCCTACTTTGCACTAGAAAACTATTAAGAAACAATTGAGTCATAACTTCATAAGTTTCGGAAGCTGAGCTTTCATTGTTTATTCATCACTTAGTCACCGATGGAGACGACACACGCAATACGATTTTAGCACTGCTTGCGGTAACTATTACGTAAAATGATAATATCACAGCTGCGTTAATATAGGCAGTAGGTACTCATATAGTGGGTCGACGCCCATATAAATGTCAGATCCGGCTACAGATATAGAGAAGTAGGAATCCTTTTTTTTTTTTAATCCACTACAAGTAAGCCCTTGACTGCGATCTCATCCGATGGTAAGTGGTGATGCAGTCTATGGTAGCGGGCTAACCTGTTAGGGGCATGGCAGTTATATTAAACCCATACCCCTATTCGGTTTCTACGCGGCATCGTACCGGAACGCTAAATCGCTTGGCGGCACGTCTGCCGGTAGGGTGGTAACTAGCCACAGCCGAAGCCTCCCACCAGGCCAGACCAGGGAAAATTCAGAAATTATAAATTCCCAAATTTACCCTGCCGGGGATCGAACCCGGTATCTCCGCACGTTAAGACAACAGCTCTACACACTGCGCCACGGAGGTCGTCAAAAATCTGCATCCGAATTTGACATTAGAGTAACAGCACAATTTTTTTCCGCCGATGATATTTTTTTCCCAGTATTCCCGCAGGGTTGCTCTGTCTAGATGCCTCCCTCGAAACTCGGACGACTGATAGGATGTAACGTATCTCCTTAGACTGTGATAATATTATGAATATAACGGAAACCGGCGCTAATAAGCCGAGGTGATAATGCTGTCTTAACGAATAATGTGTCTACACAATCATAAATCATTGTGTGCGGGCATGGACACGATCAATCATGGAAACGCACTTTCGCTTTCAATTCCGAGATGAACTCTAACGTCGCAGTGAAATACAATGACGTGTACACGCAATATTATAATAATAATGTCCTCCCGAATGAATTTCGGCCACGGCGACCAATCTCTAGAGGAATTACCCATCTGCGTGGAAGATATTACAGTGCACAAGTGTATGCGCAAAGACAAACACTCTCTGTTCCTTTACTCTCATAGCCCGATGGGACGGAAAATTCGACACGTCCGGAAAGAGATCAGGCGCAGGACCGACGGCTTTACGTGCTCTCCGAGGCACGGGGGTGAAACACCGCCAACTTCCTAACTCCGTGATAATTTCTTGTCAGAAAAACCTAATCCTTTATGGGCCCGACCCGGGGTTCGCACCCGGGACCTAGTCAGGCGCAGTCGAACATGCTAACCACTAGACCAACGAGGCAGTTTCAACATCAACACGCAATAATTTATTATTGTGATAATGATACGCCTAGCTGTCAAAATGCTATCAAGATTTCTATTAATATCTTTGCGAGCAACGAACTTGTTGAAGAAAAAAAGTATTTTTTTAAAACTTTACTTTTAAAAAGAGCTTTACAAAAACTTTTAGCTTTTATCTTTAAACTAGCTAATGCCCGCAACTTCGTCCGCGTGGATTGAGGTTTTTCGGTTCCCGCAGGAACTCTTTAATTTTCCGGGATAAGAAGTAGCCTATGTGTTATTCCGGACTATAATCTATCTCTGTGCCAAATTTCATTCAGAACCGTTCAGCCGTTGAGTTGTGATTGAGTAACAAACATCCATCCATACATCCATCCATCAAAACTTTCTTATTTATAATATTTATTTGATTTGATATCAATTAAAAGCTTATTTTTAATGAAGCTTTAATTATTTGGCTTAGTGGTATTCTAATCCTAGATTTATTGATTATGGATAAGTTTTTGTCATTAAAATAATAACGCTATTTCTCCCAGAATAGATGCTTAGGTGATATTACAGCTAATATGCGCCCAGCTTAAAGCCAAATGGCTGCGAGTAGGAAATCTATAAGTTTTAATTTTAAGCGTCATTATTTTATATTTATTCAGTAGGCATGTCAATAGTTATTGATACTTATCGCAACGTGGAAATATTTCTCGAACTCTCTTTACAAGTAGGCACACCTACTTAACACAGTGCCAAAACTTAGTCTTTGTGAACTGTGTCTCTGTACCGTTAATTGATTGCCAAATATACGTACTCAACGAACCGGAGACACAAATTAGGATTTTTGCTACAAAAATATTGAAAGATGTGTACGTGAGGTTAATGTACTCTATGGTTCAATGGGTGAACAATTCTTAACGCTCTAGATTGACAGAAATAATCTAGGCTATTCACTTGTCGAAAGGGCGAAAATAATCCATACTAATATTATAAATGCAAAAGTGTGTCTGTCTGCTACGCTCTCAACCAATTTTGATGTAATTTGGTACAGAGAAGGACATACTTGGGCTTTTTATCCCGGAAAATTAAAGAGTTCCGGCGGAAAACAAAAAACTAAATCAACGCGGACGAAGTCGCTGGCATTATCTAGTAAATTATATACTAGTTAAACTTTAAAATACACTTTCTAGCTTTAGAATGAATACCAAACAAAAAGATCTTCCTGATATATAGATAATATAAAATTAATGAATTCCTTACTTACCTACTTGTAACAGCTTGTAACGACTCATTGAGTTTCCTAATTCAAAATAACGGAAAGAGTATTAAATAATTAAAATTATTAAAAAAAACAAGCTTTTATCGTCCGCCATATTGGTTTTACAATGACGTCACTTAGCCCAGTATGCATTTTCATCTGTTCTTATCATCTTAACTGTTTTAAAATTCAGTTGCTATATTTAAGCCCTAAACAAACACACATAAGTACATTGCTAGTTCAATAAAAGCTTGTAATAATCCTTGTATTTACTTGTAGTTCTAGGAAGAGTATGCGACATTTTAGGTCTATTTTAAAACGGCATAGGTACACATTCGTTACGGTTATAGTCGCATCTCGCAAAGAAAAAGTTAATATAATTTCCATGAAATCGTTGGCAAGACACGACTAGCTAAAAAACGAGCAAAGTTGTCGCCTGCCACAATTCCACCAATAGGTATTGGTCTCGTATGCTCTGAAAACGCTCGAGTTCCAATAGTTTACATTTTCATGTATTCTGAGAACGCGATTAAAAAGGATACAGGTCGAATATGGAACGGAAGCTGCATGTTTGATGTATTAAAACCAAGATTAAAACATTTTCATTGGAACGATGTGTCTTTCACTCCTTATTAACGGATCGTTAATATCTTTATTTGAATAATATGATTGAAAGACATTTTTAGGGTTCCGTACCAAAATGGTAAAATGGAACCCTTATGGTGCGACTTTCTCCGTATGTCTGTCCGTCCGTCACACTCGATTATTTCAGTAACTACCGAAGCTATCGACATGAAATTTGGAATAGTTGTGTATATTAGTGGCCCAAAGACACTGGAATTAAAAAAAAATGGAAATTATTTTTGTTCTTATTTAAAAAGGGGGGAAAATCGGAGGGTTGAAATTTAAAAGTGAGATAACTGTACTGTGTGGGGTATCATATGAAAGGGTTTACTTTGTACATTCTAAAACAGATTTTTAATTATTTTTAGTTATGATAGTTTTTGATTTATCGGGGAAAATGTCTAAAAAAATACCGTTCCCCCCCTTTATCTCCGGAGTTTACCAATCGAAAAATTTGAAATAATTATGGTCAATAGGAATTTACGTATATTTTACAGGAAAACTATAGCCAATGCTCTAACTAGCATAGTTTTTTTGATATTAACAATAAACCTCTACAAACAAAGTTAGTCTTGCGGTTCATTAACAAAGGTAATTATTTATTAATAATGGTACGGAACCCTTCGTGCGCGAGTCCGACTCGCACTTGCTCGGTTTTTTTGTCTGTTAAGTATATGTTAATTTGATTAGTATTAAAAGTGCTTGGCTCACGTTTCCTGTAAAGCTTAGCAATCAGTCAAATACTAAGGGCTAATCTGGAAATCTACTGAGTATACTATCTACGCATCGTGCCAGAACGCTGCATGGTGTTGTCGCGAGGATATTAAATAGCCGAGAACAAAGCCTCCTAGGATCTATGTTAGATATTCCCTTTACGTAGGTTTGACTCCTAGCTATGAGCTAGGACTGAGTACTTGCTTAGGACACAAAGCCGACACAAAACCAAATTTGACGACCTCCCTGGCGCAGCGTTAAGCGCTGTTGTCTTAACGTAAGAGGTCCCGAGTTCAATACCGGCAGAGTCAATTTCAGAATGTCTGTCCAGGTCTTGCCTGGTGGGAGGCTTCGACCGTGGCTAGTTACCACCCTACCGGCAAAGACATGCCGCCGAGCCATTTAACGTTCCGGTACGATGCCATGTGGAAACCGATTAGGGGTACGGGATTAGGGTAATATAACTGCCATACCCCTAACAGGTTAAAAACACTTGATAAACTTGTTTGTAGGTAGGTATGGCGGAGGCGCCATTGTCTATTAAATATCAACAATTTAGAGTCAACACAATGGATTCTGTTAGTTTAGCATTTTGTCACACGTACAGATAAACTTGTCAGAGAATGTTGTGCTGTGTGTAAAAACAAATCTCTCGAAATGATCGAAACAACACGAATAAGGAAGTGTAAATATAGAAAAGAACACCGTGAAGTGAAGTGCGAAGGAAAAGTATGACGAAGTTTGTTGTTGCATTCGCCGCCGCACAGAATCACCGCAATGCTCATTCATCTCGCGTCGTTAGCGATGTCCGAACCACTGCATAACACATTATTCCAATGTAGGTATACGAAATAATATTCGTTTTACTGTTATAAAGTACTAGTCACATAGCACCGGTTTAACCGCAGTATAGTACAAACTTATCTGAACCGGTGACAGTGTCGCTAGTATCTTATATAATATCTATCAAATCAATCAATCAAATATCAAATAAATATTATAATTATGCGAAAGTTTGGATGGATGTTTGTTACTCAGTCACGCCTGAACGGCTGAACGGATCTGGATGAAATTTGACACAGAGATAGATTATAGTCTCGAATAACATAATATAGGCTACTTTTTATCCCGCAAAACTAATGAGTTCCCGCGGGAACCGAAAACCTCAATCAACGCGGACGTTTTTGCGGGCATCAGCTAGTGAAAAATAAAATAAAAGCAAAAACTTAACAGGCATTAAAATTAGTTCCAATTTTGACCAACGGGTCAGATAAGTTTGTGGGACTGTAGTCGCAATGTAGAATCAATCATTTCTACTATCTCAATCGTTGTGACAAGAATAACGCAAATTCTGCCTATTACTTAATAGGCAGAATTTGCGTTATTCTTGTCACCATCAGAAGTGATTGCGACTGTCACATAGCTGTAAAGCTTCGGCAATGTATAATAGTGGTGTTAAATTATTTCGGCATTAGCTGTTCCGGGGTCACGCCGGTCCCGGCTTTTTTACGACTGGGTAGGGAATATGTTACCATGCGGTCAACCAATCGCACAAAATACAGCCCGGCTTTTGTGTGACAGGTGCTTTACAGCCAATCTTAATGGCCTGCTGATGACAAACTTACTCGTACGTCGTAAAATAGTTATTATGTGTTACGTGTTTATAGCCATGTTATGCACACCCAAAACTAAATGTTTAGATACCTATATTATGAAAAAAATCTTTCTGAAAAAAATTCTTACTTGAAATGTTAATTAACCCAATCAAAATCTCCAATTGCACCAGCTACTAAAACATGATAAAATGGATCAGTCTGAAATTCTAAATTACAAAATAAACAGAATCGTTTTAAAACTGGTTGAAAAACGCCGGAGATTTAAATTAGCATTCATAGAACCACATCCTCTATTAACGCGCGGTAAAAACTAAAACAGTAAGGCACAAAGCCGCATCGCCCATTATACGAGATCGCATCATATTATCAGCAGATTAATCTCTTGGCTCTCTCTAATTTAAAAAAAACATGCTAAAATTAAAGAGCCAAGATTAAGTTGCACGTTAAATTTGAATAGATAAATATTTAAAAAAAACACTCAAGAAAGTGGCGCCGATGTGTCCCCATTGTGACTAGCGACTCGTCCGGAAAAGACTATCAATTTCCGAACCGTGAAAACGACGATTTGGCAGACGCCGCGGAGTCTGCGCCGGAGCACTTTCTCTGCGCATACGCAGCGCGACGCGCATAGTCCTTCAGGCGAGCGCGAGCGCCGCCCGCCCGCATGCACTGACGCTTCCGCACGTTTAAAAATTAGTTTCGATAACAATATTTTATCGAAATTACACTGAAAATATCATAATAACTTTATTAAATAAACGCGAAAATTTCGATGTATTAAAAAAACGAATAGTTTTTTGTGTTTCCAAAATCAGGATTGGATGTGACTGAGTTTAGTGAGCGTTGAATTTTGAGCTGCTGCATTTAATTTCATCATCACCGATGCCAACCGCTGACAATGACCAAGAGGCGTCTCGTTTGGCTTTGATACGGATGGACTCCAGCCAAATCATGACGCTCTGGTACACCGACATACTGGTGAGCTTTATTCACTCTTCGTTTATTGCAGAGTAAACAAGCTTTTTTATTATTCAATCGTATTTTTAAAAGCGTTAAACAAGTATTATCTAATGTAGTTGATCTACCGATTAGCGATCTTTTAGAATTGGTGCGCGCAACTTGTGATCTTTCTTTTGTGATATCAACACAGATAATTTGTTATTGGATTATACAATTTACAATGTTTATACAGGTAACTATTATCTTGATTCTAATCGATCGTGACATAACTCCATTGTTCAAAGTAATCAACTGTAACCGCGAGCATCTTTGGTAATGCATGAGTTGAAACTTTGTGGATCTCCGCACGCCTTTTAAAGAACGGATTATGCAAAAATATAAGTGGACCTATTGGGCCATAACGTTTACAAAAGTGTTACAAGCTGTTTGATCGCACTTGAAGATAGGTAACTACATTAGAGATCGATTGATAAAATAATTGCTGGTAAATGTGAAGAGGAGACATGAACACATCGTTTTATAATTTATATCATCCTAAAAGTCATTAAAAGAATATTAAAAGAAAATGTTTGTCTCATGTCTTTTGAAAGATATGCCGTTCTTATTTACAACCTAACATATTTTTTTAAAAATTAGGACGGTCCAAAGCCGGTAGCTATTTTAATAGATATGTTCTCAATTTTGGGGTTTTATGCTGTTATTAATGGATTTATCAATTATACCGGTTAGTTATTAATCAATTCAAGTAATTAATGTATCAATATAAATATCGATTAATGCAGTCAAAATAATCCATCAAGAATGTTAAGACTAAGTCATACAAACTGAATTCAAGAATGCGTTCTCGAGTGCCAGTAAACTTTACATTTTAAAAAGTAAATAAATAGAATAGTACAGTTATTGAAGCTTGTTCAAATTAATAAATATTTATTTGAGATTGCTTGGAAACAGACACAAAATTAATAACAAAAATAAAAATTAAAAACTATGCAGGCACAAAGAATCCCAAAAAGATAAACAGCGTAAGTGTCAGCTGGTTTTGTATTTATTCAAGTAGCCTCAGGCGGAACCTTAACCTAGGCAACGTTCTTCAACATCATTGGGGCTGATTCTGTATAACACAATCTCTAAACTAAACTAAAATGGCAGCTTTAAATCTAGTTCTGTCCCTTTCCGTAGGAAGTATTATGAAAGGGTTAGCAATATTTGTAATGCTCTAATTTTAGTTTAGTTTAGAGATTGTGCACTACAGAATCAGCCCCATTATCATCTATCATCTTAAACCAGTACTCCTCTCAGTCATGACTTACCATAGTCCACTAGGCTAGCCCATAGCAGATTAGCAGACTTCACACACCTCTGATCGGTAATGTTTTCTCGACATTAGAATATACCGCAAAATTGATATTTCCACCAGCTATAGGATGCCGCATTGTCGCATCTTGTTGCTCTGGCATAAAACAGCCTCAAGTATGCGATTGACCTAGAAGTGCAATATTTCTATCCATATCTACTCGTAGCTAGAGGCTTTTTACTACCCAGTTTAATATGAGGTCAATTACTTTGCAGGCTATATAGAATTTTTTCGATAGCTTTCTATGTAATTAATAAAGAAAGCTAACGGAAGCAATTTAAATTGAACCTTTACTTACTTTACTGTAATTACTAATAATAGGTTACTTGAATGTATTTAAAGTTCGTCTTCAACTTCGTATTTATAGGCCGACCGTTTAACTCGCGTATCGCCTGCGCGGTAAGAAGGGAGCGGGGGCGGGTAACGCTACACACGGAGTCAATAATCCAATGATTTATCTCGAGATAGACATTGTTAGTAAAGAATAAAATAATAAGTATCTTAACATCCATCCGCTAACATCTCCCCCCGCTCCCTTCTTACCGCGCAGGCGATACGCGAGTTAAACGGTCGGCCTATACACTGTGGACAGATTAATCGTAGCTATATTTAATTATGAGATAATTTTGTATACAGTAATGATAGCAGCAGACAGATGATATACACCTATAGTTTACGCGCGAGTTGAATGCAGAGTAAATGTATGTGTCACCATACATTTATTCTGCATTCTACTCGCGCGCGTACTATACCTCTCTCGCGGCTTTTGCAATGTCGATGTAAAAGTTCAAACCAGAATAGGATCCCAAATTAGGCTATAAGCGCTTCTAACCATGTAATTAATATAATTTTAATATAATTAATTGTAACATTATTCAAGTAAATATAAAACTTTCCAATCGATGCAGCCATTTTCCACATCAGCGGGTGTTGAGTGTTGGCATGACTGCGGCTTGTTGAGCTAAGTGTTTGCTATCGCCTTTCCGCTTCGCGACCCGCCGCGTTACATAAGCGGACCACTTCTAGCGTCGGACCTGACCCTCTAATTACGAGGCGAATGGGTCAAGAACGAAACAGATCTCATAGCAAAAGTCTTAAAGGCTACAACAAACAAAGCGCGAAGACAACTTCTCCAGCGCGGTTCCTTCGAGTTGTCAAAGAATAAACTTTAGATCTTAATGAGAAAGTTTAATTAGCTAAGCTAGAAACTGTACACGGAGTCCGACTTTAGTTCTATGCCTATGCATGCATTGTTCTCACGCCCCCTCTTCTGTTGCACCACGCTTCATGCCACCAAAGGCTGCAAACTTCTTGCGCTATCGCCTTTCCGCTTCGATACCCGCCGTGTTACATAAACGAACCACTTCTAGCGTCGGACACTTTGACCTGACCCTCTAATTGCGAGGCGAATGGGTCAAGAACGAAACAGATCTCATAACAAATAACGTCTCAAGTCACAAAGCTTAATTTGCTTACGTATGAAATGTATGCGGAATTCTGCGTAATATACTGCTGGATGATAAAGCAGGAGGCGCTGTTCTCTCATAGAAAACGAAAAGTTGATGAACGAACCAATCTTATTCATACTTACAAAGACGCACCTTTTGTTGCATCACGCTTCGTGCCATCAAATGAATCAATAAATCGGCTACAACGCAACTAACTAAGCAAAGACACGCGACGCGACACGACGCGATACGACGCCATAGAAAATGACGGACGTATATACGCGACAACGTAGGCCACGTGAGGGGCCAGGGCTACTGTTTGATACTGTCGCGTCCCGTCGCATCGCGTCGCGTTGCTGCGTTTGTCGCTCACCTAGGACAACGGGTAAAAGAGGAGCGGACATTTTCGCAAAGCTATTACTATTGCGCGTAGTTTGTGTTTCAGACTTCAAACCAAGACGCGACAAGTCGACAAAACTCGAAAGTATGTCAGACGCAATAAATCGTTGATCCTTATCGACGACCGGTAATTTTCGAGACTATCGAAAGCATGACTGTTTTTTCACATAATAAAAATGCCGAGGCCGGAGATGGTATCGGTGCACGAACAGTGAGGACCTGGGAAAACACAAAGCGTTATCGCACAGTCGAACGTCATAATCGCGTGGACGATTTGTAGGAACATTAATGACGTAATATTTTCAGTATTTTGACGATATTCAAATCGGTTTTCGATGGATCACTATAGTTAAATTCTCATAATATCATTTATAGATCACAGATCTTTATTTTAATGTTCAATTAGTCGTGAGGCTATAATATAATCGGATGACGATTATGGAGCGATTCTTTGTTTCTTCATCAACTATTGGTGGTGGCAGTTCAAAATACTGACTATATTTCGGCGTTGCGTTTGATCGATGCGTTAGTAACAGCTGTCCTCAGTTTGTTGTTTCGACTCTGAGGATTACTGATCGCAGGTCAAGTATTGCCTTTTTTTCTTGCTTAAATGAGTGCTATGTGAATTTGCTTAAATTGAGTTAAACAGTGTAGATGCTATCGTATAGATCCTCGTATTGTAACCTACGCTACGCGAATCCAACTTAACCAACAAGCTGCATTGGCGTGTCGCGTTGTGTTGGTCCAAGCCCACAATCATAATCGTCTCACACGCGTACCTACGAGTACGTGGGTAATTATTATCTTCTGTGTTCCGTGCCGACAGTAGATTACCGTGTTTCATGCTCTAGAATTGGGGTTAGACGGAAAATGAATATTCATTGCTATTTCAGTCTATTTAGGGGCAGAAAAAGTATTACAGCTTGTGCGAGTTAATTTAAATTAGGTATTCGATTTTGTATCCGTGTTTGACTTTCCTTTCGTTTTTAGTGTTGTTTTGATGAAACGCAGGTCTTCTGCTTGTTTTTGTTACCTAGAAAATATGCTGTTCTAAGGTATTGCAGTTAATATTATGTAAAATATGTAGGTAACTTTAGATATTGTACCTACTTGTATATTGAGTATTGTTAAACTTTTTAAAAGAGCAACCATGGAGTTTCTTACTGGTTATTCTTGGTAGGAAGGGCATTCTGAATTGTAGAATTTGGCGATTCAAAAGCAGTTGTAAATGTTTATTTGAATAAAAATCATTTGAAATGACAATAATGATATTTTAGCGGGCTTTTTCTATTTCTGCCTATAGACGCAATTTTTATTTAAAAAAAAACCTGTGATTGAGCTATAGTTATCAGCAAGATTTACGACAAGATGGGATTTTTATAGTCTGATTACGAGCCACTCATAGAATGAGTCACTACAGTATAAAGCCGTATTAGGTATTACGACCACCAAACTCAAAGCGAGCGTGTCCATCCGTTGACAAGGAAGGTAAACACAAGCGCACACTCTCGATTTCATTCGCGATATAATCCACCAAGCCACATTGCGGCTTGCCAACGTAACCGACAGCCGCGTCGATTTATTTTGTTATGTATTACCATTTACCGCAGTTTCAAAAACTTACAGTTCGGTAACTCCTTTATCGTGAATGACTCACTTAGAGATGTAGCACTGCGGTGCTGGCTATGTTGGCTGTCTAACTTGTAAACCTTTCAAAGACTTCTACAACTTGTATTTAAATCGTAATAATTATCTCTCTATATTTATTACTCTCTATATAGGTATAAATCGATGATTTAAAGTCTACTCTTTATCTATTAATTATAATTCTCGATTTAGTATAGTTTTGGGTTTGGTTATCAAAATGCATTCTACGTGGCATCGAATTTGGTACTAAGCACTTGAAAAAACAAGATTGGCCTTAGGTGAGAATTCGGATATGAAATAATGCAGTTCGCTAAAGTGTGCACAAACATGTACGGTACAAGGTCGTGGTAAGTAGAAATCTGTACAAGAGACCGATGGATGTCCACAATTGGATGAAAGTTGAGACGATGACGACGTAACGAGTTCATGGCTATTAGGTCGTTGCTCTGTACAAATAAAATCGTCCTACTGTATGATTGCTAGACTGCTTTTTAACTGTATGTGGGCGGCAGATGCGGGGACATCCGTCTAGTCAATGATCGCTGTTTACTTTTTTTATTTCTAGGTTAATCCGATTATTATGGATAACCGTTCCACATAGATCGTTACTTAGATTACGTGTAGCTTTCGTGTAAATGTAAATCAATTGTAATAGATATTTATTTTCATTAGAAAGCTTAATCGTAGGTGTTTCTACAGACGTGTTTCGGTAACCAACAAACCCAATTTTCGCTAATTGTATCTGAATCTGAATTCTGATAATAAAAGCACTTTCAGGCATTTTAAGAATCTAATCACTAGAAAAACAGTTTCCCACTACTTATTTTATTTTTATTTTTAACGTCTTGACATACTCTTGTTATTTTTGCATAAGGTACCTACTAAACGTAAAAAAAATAAAAATGTTTCTGTCTTTTCTTATGCTCATCATAAGAAAAGACATCATCATGAATAAAAACCTAATTAATTATCTGTCAAAATAATTTATCGTGGGCCAATCTTCAATTTAACAGATAGGTACAGTTCGCGCGCGAATTGAATGCAGAGCTAATGTATGGTGAGTGGTGATACATACAAAAGTTCTGCATTCAACTCATCATTTGAATCGTTATTCCTAGTGTTATCGCAGAATTTTAGTCTCGCAGGAAACCGGTCATAATTATTTTTGCTTATACCTACCCTTGCTTTTTCTTACCCTCAAAATATGGGTTGTTATCTTGTATTAACTTATCAAAAGCAAAATCAAACACTCGATTCAAAACATAAAATTTGAGCATTTGATTTGGTTTTCGCACAATTTACGTGGACAGTCAGGGGATACTGTGAGTGCCTATCCACTTCCTGGTCTCAAAACAAAACACGGATGCAGGTCAATTAAAATGTAAAATATCGTGTCTCACGTCGGCAGCGATGCTTTTAAAAAGATATCAAAAAGAAAGTGCAAGTTATTTAGATGTTAAACCGCTTATTTCGTGCGCCGTAACCCACTTTTATGCAGCTCGTTTGATTAATGCCACATGAGATAATGAAAGCGAAAAGACATAGCACAGGGTTACCAATGTTACTATGTCATGCAGTTTCTTAGTCATTTTATTTACAAAAAATATGTTTTAAAGCTTCTTAACTACTAAGGTCTAATGCGTTCAAACTTAGATTAGGACAAAGTTTAGCATACTAAACATTCTAGGAGACTACACAATGGAGCTAATTCTGTATAACACAATCTCTAAACTAAACAAAATTGCCGCTTTAAATCTAGTTCTGTCCCTTTCCGTAGGAAGTATTATGAAAGGGTTAGCAATATTTGTAATGCTCTAATTTTAGTTTAGTTAAGAGATTGTGAACTACAGAATCAGCCCCATTGCCAACCGGAGCGCTTTCCGCTTACTTATTTATTATTTATTAATATATTGTGACGTCTTAGCTGGAATTTTATAAAGTAATTCAATATTTTTAATATTATATATTTTAATGGATTTTGTTACTTATTTCATTTCATTCATTTCATCATGTTCATACACAATTTTAGATTTATAATGACATTGGGGCTAAATTTTAAGACTAGAATCAAAATGAATAATGCAATCAAATAAATAATATAAATAAAGTCAACTTAAAGTAGAAATGTAAAAAAATCAAGTATACTTGCAAACAGTATTTCCGTTCACATATAGAGGATATTCTTAATTTGAATTAATATGTAAAACAACGCTTTTGCGTGGTCTACGGAGTCTGAAAGTCTACGGCAGGGTCTACGAGGTCTACGGGTCATCAATAGACAATAGAAACCTAATATTTTTTACTATACCTATACTAGGTTCGATCGATTCTCATTTCGATTCGAAATGTGATAAGTTTATGACACTAAATAGTTGTTTTAAATAGGTAAGTATATTTTATATTTATATTTATTAGGACGACCAAGAAATTGATACATTGAAAAAATTACAAACTAAATACTAATTACACAAATTGTTAAATGTACAATCTATGACAGGTGTCACAACATGCGCCTTAAATTACTAAATGTAAAAAAATAAAAAGCTTACACTGGGATAGAATCAAAAATGCGTAAAATAAAAACAAAATTGCAAAAATTACAAGAAAATTATAGAAAAATTAGAAATAAAATTTTAATAACACAAAATAAAAATAAGTAAAATTATTAACAGAAAAAATTTTTTACGTTTTATACTTAATACTAATTAGTAATTGTGGTATTAAGACTCTATAACTTATTAACCAAACAATGTTTTAAAGCCCTGAAATGTAACAAACAGTAAAATGGTTGAACATTTTAGTTTGAAAATGTTCTCTAGGAAGTATCTCTTAAAAGTAAAATGTTGATTGTTGACTCATTGTATTCTTATAGTAAAGTTGGTCATTGTTGACCCTGTTGATTCATCTATTTGGTTTCGGAGACATAATGTCAGTAATTAAGGGTGAAAGCATCACGGAGTCGACAGCGACATGACCCGAGCGCAATCAGATGATTCTTAAACCCACCACGATTATTCAACGGGCCTTAGTTGCTTTTGTTAGTGAGCTATTTCGTGAAGGCATGCGTATTAGTAAAGGCATGCGTGTGCACATATCTTTAATTACCATTGGTGGGTTCCGTAGAACAATCACAGCAATCAATGACATAAAATAGAAGACTAACAAATAATTTGTCTCTCTCTCTCTCTCTCTCTCTCTCTTATCAACCCGTTGCCGGCTCACTACTGAGCACGAGTCTCCTCTCGGAATAAGAAGGGTTTGGCCATGTCACCGTAAGATTGCAAAAACCATTAGATTGTAATCTAACTAGCGTAATTGTAAACTGTCGACAAATTGTGAACCGTTCAATGTTCTGAGTGTCAATTTTTAAAATATTCATTGTATTTCCGTCTTCTTGTCTCTTTCTTGTAGGTTAGGTTAGGGCTCGACATAAATAATCAATTAGGTTTTATCGGGTTAATATATCTAACAGATTACAATCTACCGAAAAATAATGCGTTAAATTGTAATCTGTCGACAGTTTACAATTTCGCTAGCTAGATTACAATCTAACGGTTTTTGCAATCTTACGGTGACAGCCATAGTCCAACTAACTGACCAAGTACGGATTGGAGACATCATACACCTTTGAGAACAGTATAAAGAACTCTCGGGCGTGCAAGTTTCCTCATGATGTTTGCAGCAAGTGCAAATATTATACATATATTCATATATTAACTTCTAAAAGTTGGAGGTGTGTAGTTGGAGGTGTGTGCCCGGGGATCGAACCCGCGACCCCGTACATGCGGACGGGTGTCTTAACTAGGCTATCACGGCTTCAGAACAAACAATACACATTCCAAATTCATAGATAAGTGATAGATAACTTTGTTCTCAGCTGCAAACAGATAAGCTTAGGAATACCTACTTAGTAACTTAGAGTCACAGCCAGATAAGTATGAGCGTAAACCACGACAAAGTTTTTTTCAGTCCGTCTGTCTGCCCGTAATAGAACTTATATTTAAACAGTCAGGTAGAATTTGTCATAAAACTCGCTGTGCAGTAAAAGTATACTTAGGCAGTAACTGCGCAGTTGCGAAAAGTGTGCCTACGTGATTTGATACCCTACCAAACATCTACCTAAAGGAAACGTAAATAAACAGATCATAAATCACAAAGCGATGTTTTTCATATTTTTTTTTGT
Source organism: Erebia aethiops (assembly GCA_923060345.2). Taxonomy (NCBI): domain Eukaryota; kingdom Metazoa; phylum Arthropoda; class Insecta; order Lepidoptera; family Nymphalidae; genus Erebia; species Erebia aethiops. The sequence goes on along the minus strand of OV281091.1, from coordinate 15,310,508 downwards.
ATGTATTTTATCTTCACACGCATTTTAAAGTCAAGTTCTTTAAGAAGCTTTTTCCGAGAAGCCATAATCATCCTGCCCCAGTTTGTTCGCTTTGTACTTAATTAAAAAATTGTCTCAGTGTGTCGGTGTGTCCCGAAGGTTGCGCAATAAATTTCAATCACAAACACGTCGACTCGTTTAAAATCTAGACACCGGTCCTTGCCTGGCCATTATATAAATCATAATTCGAGTTGCACGTTTAAATGAACTTTGCTAACGTTTTCTGCATAGCGCTTAAGTGATTCGCAAGAGAAATTGTTTTGATTTTGTTTTTATTTAAAAATTCCTTCTCCCTAAAATGACTTAAGTTTATTGCTTATTTATTTAGTTTATCGTGAAATGTTTAACCGCTAAAGCTTATACAGGAACAATAGAACTTTAATAACAAGTGAATATAATTAAAATTATTAAAAAATACGACTGCTCTGCCGTAGCCCGTATTGAATTGCCTTTGGAATCTTATTCACATTTTTATTAAATGATATTTTTTGTGAATCACTGGATATTGAACTATAGTGTTATATATTTTTGGAATCTACTCATCATTTTCTAGATGATGATTATATAGTTAATCTTATTTTTGATAATCTTTTTTCAACTTTAGTCTTTAATGCGGGACCATGGTCACCCCATCAATTTTTTTTTAAATTTTACTAGCCTATGTCACCAGAATTAGCTAGGGATTCTAACGATACCTCATTTATCAAAATCGGTTCAGGCGTATAGAAGTTATGGTGGAATATACAAACTCACATACATACATACATGAATCCTGAAAACAATATACTCCTTTTTTCAGGCAGTCGTATAAAAAAGGGCTTTATTAAGTTAATATAATATGGTTGATAATTTGATAAACGTATCCTCCTGCCTATTTAAACAATGCGTAACTTCTGCACAAGAATTTGTAAGAATTGGCAGTGTATCAGCGAATGCCATGCCTTGGCAGTGGTTTAAAAGAATTCAGTCAACGTCTCTCGAATTTTTGATCGAAAAACATTAAATTACGAATAAATTGGTGTCGAAAATCGGCTAGACAACAAAAATGTGATCTTGAGGAAAACGATCACTTCATCACGCGCTTTATTGTTTGTCTTATCTTTGATTTTAACTGACGTTAATGTACATATTTAATCCTTTCAACATTTTCCAAGGAAAGAAGTTAAAGAAAGAGTAAATGTATCCGCCACAATAAATTAACGGTAACGTGAAGTTTTCCAAAACATCAGAAATGTTCGCATATTTTTTTTGTATATCCACACCATTTTGATTTTACAAATACTAAACAGTTCCTGGTTGGTTGGTGTTTAGTGGACGAGGCTACATAGATGAAAACACTAGTATTGTGTATAGTTTTGTAGTTAACTAATAATTTATTGTCCAGGCTTGAACCAGGCTCCGCTAATTTTACTTTCGCCTTGGCTTCATTTGCGTCGATTTTACTGGTGCAGTTTAAATAATGTGATATTTCATTACCAAGAACCGTGTTTAGATTTAAAGATCCTCGAAAAGCTATTTTAGATCAAAATACTATTGTGTAGCAAATAAGGTCGTTACTAATGGAAAACTAAATCAACGCTTGCCTGGAACTCTAGACATAGGTAATTAACTTACGACAGCAGATACGTATTCCTACCAACAGCTAGCTGCCATCGCAAAACACCTCACCCTGTCATCAATATTTTACCTTTCTCTCACTACAGCCTATTAACGTCCCACAGCTGGGCACAGGCCTCCACTCTCACAGGAGAGAGGGAATTAGAGCTTAGACCCTCCACGCTGCTCCATGCTCCATGTTCCATGCGGGTTTGTGAGCTAAATATTTCAATAGACCAAAACTAGGCCATAACTCAGCACACTCTTTGATGACCCATCCGTATAATTTTATTTGGACATTTTGCTCATAAAGTGAAAAATATAGAATCAGTGGTTGACGCAAAGTGTTTCTCTTGTTGCAGAGCCCCGGTGCGGTGACCGGCAGTGGTACAGGGACCACGGGAACGGAAGGAGGCTCACGAGATGCCCTGGACGTGCGCTACTCACTGGCAGCCTTGGCAGATGACTACACCAAGCGGAAACACGTAGTGCGCGTCACTACCGCCGCTGGTGCTGAACTACTCCTACAGGTAAGTGACTTTTTTTGGTATAATGTCATCTACAATAAGCGCGCGAATTGGGTGCATTAGCCCACCTCCCTTGACGCCTGCAAAGTCCTTGATATACGATATCTCTTATACAATTTTCGAGAAATTCTATTCGAGCAAAGCCGGTGCGGGTCAGCTACAATTACATAATGAAAAAACGTTCAATATGCATACAATAGGCATGATGACTGATTTTGAAAAATGGTCAGATTATGTTCGGAAGTATCTACTATTTCGAAAAAATATCTTATTTCAGCAGAAAAAGGTTTGGTAGATGAAATTGGCATTTGAAATTTAAATTTTAAAATTCACGCCAAAACGTTCGGCGGTGTCATGGCGTCGTTTGTGACGTCACTATTATTTTTACCAATGTACTCTGTGCAGTGTGCAGTAAACAATAGTGTGATTGTCAAAGTTCGAAAATAATTGTGACGTCATTGTCGCTTCATTGGTGTTTTAACCAATATGGCGGATTGCTGTATTTTATAGTTTTATTTTATCAAAATAAATAGCAATCTTACTCGAAATAGGAAAAAAAATACGTTTTTTATAATCCATGAATCCAATTTTATTAGATAAATTTATAATTTCATTGATTCTTTGTTACTGTCATCATGCCTATTGTATTAGGGCATCACCTTACAACAATGCACATCTCCTCTTGATTAACTATTGGACATTATTCTAACCCCTCTTCATTTTTAGGGTCCTTGAATATTTGCTGTCGGGCTACCCGTTTAGGTTTTGATAGGCCATAATTTACAAATGAAATAAGATATCTTCTCTAAAAACTTAACCCGTGTCCTTGTAGGCTCATTAATTTAACGAGTTTCTTGCTGGTTCTTCTAGGTAGGCATTCCGAACCAATAGATTCACTCGACGATTCAAAACTTCAAAAGCACTTGTCCAAGTCTAGATACTTGAATAACAAAAGATTTGAATTTGAATGTAAGTATTCTTGTTTATTAGGCTGAAGGCGCCGCAGACGCCCAGCGCTGGCTGGCAGCGCTGCGCAGACACTCGGCCGAGCCGCCGCCCGCCGAGCCCGCGTCGCTGCCGCCGCCGCCCGCCTCCGCGCCGCCCACCACCACCGCCGCGCCCGAGTGCCCCTCGCCACTGCCGCCGCAGCGCAGCAAGAAGATCGGCAGGAACAGGTCGCCTACCGGTAAGATTCCACTTACTCGAGAACCACCCGCTACCCGCGAATTCGTCCGAATGGTTTAAGTTTTTTTTTATTTCCACGGGATCACCTTAATTTTCCGGGATAAAAAGTAGCCTATGACACTCCAGGTCCTCAACTACGCCCATACCAAAAATAACGTCGATCCGTTGCTCCGTTGCGACGTGGTTGAAGGAGAAACCAACAAACAAACACACTTTTGCATTTATAATATACTCAAGACTCAAGAATGGTAGTCAGTGTTCACTGTTTGAGTACCGATGGATACAAGTGGCGCAAGATTACGGCTTGCGGTACACCGTACACCAGACCTGAGTCTAGTAGTGAACATCTACCTATTATTCTACGACAACGATTGGCTGAGTTAGATAGAAGATTTACTTTATAATTCAACGACTTGATCAAACCTTTAAAAATAGTTTTACTGGGAAATCATCATCATCATCATCATTATCAACCGATAGACGTCCACTGCTGGACATAGGCCTCTTGCATGGATTTCCACACGCCTCGGTCTTGCGCCGCCTGGAACCAGCGGCTCCCTGCGACTCGCCTGATGTCGTCTGTCCAGCGAGTAGGGGGTCTACCAACGCTGCGCTTTCCCGTGCGTGGGAAACTGGGAAATCAAAGCTTGGCAAATTTATTACAGGATCTTGTTCTCGTAAACAAGTGGCTAAGCTAGTTTTTAGCCATTTTAAAACTATGACGATCCATAGCTAGTAAAGCCCTATGGCCGTAATTAAAAGTAATGTATTGTCCCAGGTCCCCCAACGCCAACTCTCCCGTCGTCCCCTAAGAACAAGACATGGAAGGGTCGCATGGCGAAGCAGCTGCGTCGCATGCACGGAGGCGCCGCGACGCCCGCGCCGGCCGCCGCCACGGGCTGGCTGGGCGCACCCCTGGAGCGCTGCCCCTCCGACGCTGAACACCCCCTAGTACCCAAAGCGGTCACACTGCCAGCACAGGCTGTCGAGGTGAGACTATTATATTGGTCCCCCAACTGTACCGTCGTCCCCCAAGGGGCGCATGGCGAAGCAGCATCATGCTACTGCCCAGCATTTCACAAGCTTGTACTGAGTAGTGCAAATTAAATAGTTAAACGAAACTGTCTTACGACTGTGTCGATGGATTGATAAAACGCTAAAAACTTCTTTGACGCTCTAAAAAAACTTCGTGAGCTTATCGATCTATTATGTAATAATGAGTATATCAGAGTCCTGCATGATAGCTGGCAGGCTTATCTGCTGACAGTGGCGTACACTCAATACAAGCGAAAAGGCTTTGTTCACCCTGACAACAAATATGATGTAGAAACCATGAACCTAGTATCTATAGTTAGTTTACTTTAGAATCTACCTAAGTCTAATGTAGTTAGTTTATATATAAGTGTTTGTTTTGCGTCAGGCGTACGGGCTGCGCACGGTGGGCGTGTACCGCGTGCCCGGCAACGCGGCGGGCGTGGCGGCGCTGGCCGCGGCGCTGGACCGCGGGGAGCCGCCGCCCGCCGGCGACGCGCGCTGGGCCGACGTGCACGTGGCCTCCAGTCTGCTCAAGGCCTACCTGCGCCGGCTGCCCGACCCCATCCTCACCGCGCACCTCTATCCCGCCTTCATTGGTACGTTTCTGTCACCCTTTTGCTCGTATAATAGGCATGATGACTGATTTTGAAAAATAGTTAGATATGTCCGGAATATTTCGAAAAAATATCTTATTTCAGCAGAAAAATAAGGTTTGGTAGATGAAATTGGCATTTGAAATTTAAATTTTAAAATTCACGCCAAAATGTTCGGCGGTGTCATGGCGTCGTTTGTGACGTCACTATTATTTTTACCAAGGTACTCTGTGCAGTGTGCAGTAAACAATAGTGTGATTGTCAAAGTTCGAAAATAATTGTGACGTCATTGTCGCTTCATTGGTGTTTTAACCAATATGGCGGATTGCTGTATTTTATAGTTTTATATTATCAAAATAAATAGCAATCTTACTCGAAATTAGAAAAAAAATACGTTTTTTATAATCTATGAATCCAATTTTATTAGATAAATTTATAATTTCATTGATTCTTTGTTACTGTCATCATGCCTATTCTTGCAATTTACATGCCAACGTGAACAAGATTCAAGATTCAAGTCATTTATTAAATATAGGTACACTGTAGCACTGTGCACACTTATTTTCGTCTAAAAATTACTTCCTTAAAAAGCATTATGGTGATAGTGGGAAACGGTATCTTAAAACTAAAGCTACGATGGTTCCAAACGCGCCCTGGTCTGAGAAGAGCCCACAACAAACTCAGCCGGGTTTTGTTTTTTTTTTAATTATCACCATACTTTTCTTGTAGTTATGCACATCGCGTTTGTGTGCCTGCCTCTCGAAGTGGTCAGTCCTACACACACACATTTACACGTATAAAAATGTATTCAGTATAGGACTTTAATAACAATCATGAGCCACACGCCCTCGTGAATTGCAAGAACCACATTGTTGTGGTGGAGACACCGCAAACCGAAATCTATAGGCGTACGGGCCTCGAAGCTGTTCTTGCCCGTTATTCAGGTACACCTGGTGTGCCTATCTAAGATTTAAAGTGGGCTGAGAGCACGACTGTTCGACATGAGCTTTGAGTGAGCCAGGAACAATGGTTTTAAAGAATCTTCAACAACAATACGTGTCAAACATCGTAAAAACGCCAGTAAACCTCATCTGTTTTGAGATAATAGTATGTCCATCGACCAGCATCATGATCCACCGGCTTGGTGGATCTTAGGTATTTCTATTTCCTTCTCTCCATCCATAAAAAAAGAAACAACGATGAGACACTCTTCCTTTAATTTGTCATCTTCACTTTTCTGACTAAATTTGAATTTCTTGTTTCTTCCAGCGGCCGACCGGTCACCAGAAAGGGCGCGAGAGCTGCGAAGGCTCGTCCACGCCCTGCCCGAAGCCCACTACGAAACACTCAAGTACCTGATCCAACATTTGCGCAGAGTGGTGGCGCATTCCTCCTTCAACAAGATGGAGGCGCGCAACTTGGCCATCGTGTTTGGGCCAACGTTGGTTCGCGCGGCCAGCGACGACATGCTGGCCATGGTTAACGATATGTCCAGTCAATGTCGCATCATCGAGTCCTTCCTAACTCACGTGAGTCCACCTATTCCAATTTTTTATATGGCATCTTTGCCGTGCGTGCGTGGAAATAGAATTTAAATCAATAAAATGATAAAGGCTGAACTATATTGGTACACTTGCTCCACCAATTCTTAAAATCATAAATGTACGCTGGTTAGATAAAACGTATGAAGAGAGTCAGTTCAATGGAGAGAAATGTTTAAGCTCATCAAAACAAGTTACGTGCACAACGGGGCTGATCCCGTTTTGAGGGTTTCCACACGACGTTTAAATGATATTTTTCGCAAACACTTGGAGAAAATAGGGTTATATAGATCTTTACGTATCGTCTTTTACCCCGTCAAACCTTTCAGCACAGTTACTTCATCCCTTACCACATATGTGGAGGACTCCTAAGAACACACCGGTTTGCTTCGTTTTTAAACGACTTCCAAGAGGGGAAGGTTCTCTTCAGTGCGTATTTTTTTTACATAATTGGGTATTTGACAACTATTCAAATAAATAATTTTCAGAGACTATTAAATAGAGGATCTCCCAAAAGTAGTAATATTCACGTCCCCTGTTAGTTTTATGTTGAATAACTATTTTAAACATTGATGTAGAATTTTTTTAGTACCTTTTAAACTATCGATTAAAGTAAAAAAGTGCGACGAACTTTGATGACGTCGCTATGCAATATTTCATACAAAATCCCATACTGAGCACGCGTTTTGACGTTCGAAAAAAGTTGCTGATTTGGCTATTTGTCAAATACCCAATTTTAAAGGGTGTATATCTATTGCAGTACGCGTGGTACTTCGAGGACGAGGCGGACGAGCCGCCGCGCGACACCAGCGCCGCAGCCGACCAGCTGTCGCCCGCACCCGCGCCCTCGCGCGACCTGCTCATACACAACGTCAAGAAGATTGAAGGTAACTTTCTTTATTACTTCCTACCACTTTCTGTATTTCTTAGTGTGTCGATGTTCTTTCGACCTCTTCTTCTTCCTCTTCCTCCCATGATTCTGATGTCGCTATGCGTGACCTACTCGTTTATCAACTTTTTTTTTTTTTTTTAATTCAAGAAAATTTAACGTGCCTTAGAGTCCTAGTGTTTTCTCCTTTTCCTTTTCACACACTTTTCTACCTGCATTATTTTCTCAATAATTCATTTCTTGTGCCACTTCCTTTTAAATTCCGTCGAACTGATGCAAAATCCTATCGCTCTTTAATCCGCAAAATAGGCATCCTTCGCTCGGTGGTTCTGAACTCAAAATATTATGATGAATACGCTTTAGATACTCGTCGACCCTAAAGTCATTCTCGATCGTCCATCAGGCAAAGACGTGTCGACGCGCGACATCGTGTCGTCCATAATATCGGCGGCCAACCGCAAGATCCAGCGCAAGCCGCGCAAGAGCGACAAGAAGTGGGAGGCGCCGCGCTCGCCCGGCACCTCCCCCCCGCGCTCGCCGCTCGCCTCGCCCCCCGCGCCGCCCCCGCACGCGCGCCTCAACTCACTGCCGCACTTCCTCGACCGACACCACGACACAGACAAGTGAGTACACTACACGCGATCTACAATGGTCCTTTTTCTTAGGACTTAAAGACCCGGGAACCACTGCATTACTATCCCAAAGAAAACTCCAATTTAAAAGTAAATTCTCTAAAATGTTTTGAGGGAAACGTATTAGTTAGGAGCGGTATATAATACGAGAGGCGTGGCGGCGGCGCGGCGGAGGTGTGGCGGTGTCCTGGCCGCGGAACTAAGAAAGCGGCGTTCGTGCCACGCCACCTCTGTATCTTTGGCGTCCCGTCGCTTGTTTATTTTATATGAAAGAAGCAAGATCCGCGCCCGCGCCCCGTCGGCAGTCCTAATAATCGCGGTTTAGTCGTGCCAGATGATACTCGTTTATTAAATGCAAGGCTACTTGACTAGGATACACCGCACTGCTTTTCGATAGGGAAACTTAACACGATAGATATTAACGTTGACAAAATGTAGCTATAATAATTGTTTTCTTTTCCAGAATCGAAATCGAGGCAGTGGCAGCGCTGGCGCGCCGACAGGACATTTCGCGGCACACTCTCAACAACTTCTCCATCGATGGTATGTATCGTTGTTGTTGCCACTTGCTTTTACAATTATTGAAATTAGTCTCTGTTTACTTTGTGAAGAGCTACCGCTTACTCTATATCGAGCACAATTTATTAATTATTTGAAATGCTACAACTGGTGTGTAAAGGTGTCTGTTATTTGCTCTATTAGGTGTCCAGTACTGACGTCAGAGAATAGATACAGCAATCCATTTCTTTTGCCCACATTCAAAGGTATAGGAATATGAGCGTGCGTGTTGCAAGTGTGTGCGTGTACGCGGACGTTCCGTCATGCAACCCGCTTTCGGTTTACGTTCGCTCTACTTTTTAAATGTTTTGTTTTCGTACTAAAACCGTCATCTCGCTCAGTCTAGAAGAGTGAACACGATAAAGACACAACATTCATAAATAACTAACTAACGCTTTTGATCGGCGGCTGCTGCCCGCACTGCTTCCGACGCGGCCTTGCCTCGCTGTACATACTCCACTCATGTCATCCATCCCGCACCCGCGAGCGCGCGTGACGCGGCGTTCTCTAACCGCTTCCGTGCCAGTGTTACAACTAACTGATCTATCACGGATGATCTGTAACGCTTTCGCTTTGTCGTAGGGGCCGGAGACCTGGTGTCGTCGCTGACGAGCACGTTCGACCAGAAGCTGCGCACGCTCAATAACTCGTCCCCGCTAGACGACGGCAGCATCCCGTACGCGGACGAGTGCCAGGACGAAGACGAGGGCAAGTCCAGCGGCAGCTCGCCGTCAGACACGGGCTCCGTGCGCGGCGGCTCGCCGTCCGACGCGGGCTCCGTGCGCGGCGGCTCGCCCGTGCGCCGCGCCGACCAGCTCAAGGCGGCCTGGCTGCGCTCCGCCTCCTCCTCGTCCGACGAGCCCGACGCGCGCGCCTGGCCGCGCCCGCTGCCACCGCCCCCTCCCCCGCCCCTAGCGCCCGCTGACGACGACTCCGAGAAGGAGAACTGCGGCGCGCGCAGCGACGAAAAGGACGTGGACACGCGCTCGCAGAGCTCGGGTGAGCCGCAGCCCGACAACGACAAGCCGCACGCCGACTGCGCCAAGCGCGGCTCGCTCGACGCGCCCGCCGACGACAAGCCCAAGCGCGCCGAGTCGCTGTCGCGCGACGCGCCGCGCGTGCTGCGCTCCGAGTCGCTCAACTGCCGGCCGCAGCGCTCCGAGTCGCTGGGCAAGGGCGAGCGGCTCGGCAAGGCGGAGAAGGGCGAGTGGAACGCGGTGCGGCGGCGCGAGGCGGGCGCGTGGCGCAGCACCAAGCTGAAGCGCAAGAACGGCATGCCGGAGCGCGGCATCAAGCGGCGGCACACGGTAGGCGGCACTAAGGACTTCGACAAGGACGGCTGGGCGGCGCGCCACACGCGCACCTCCTCGCCCGACCTCACGGCCGCCTGGCTGCCCGCGCCGCGCGCGCCGCTCGAGTCGCACGTGTGACCGCACCCTATGCGTGTTGCGAGCCCGTCCGGCGACGGCTTCATTTCTTTCGTTACGAGAGAGGCTATTATTTGATTCGATTCGTTTGACTGAATAGAATAAGTCGCAAATTTCTTAATATTATATTGTGTAAGTAGACGAAAATAATACTCAAAATCTTTTGTACAATAAGCTCGTCTCGTTTGGCGCTTTTACAACATAATACGACTATCTGAAAAGAAAACGAACATTACCTAGATAGTAAAGTTTATAATTATGTTATGAAGAGATTGGTTTCGTCTGCAATTTTATCGATTGAATAGTGCAATACAATATATATATTATATTGACGATGAGAACGTATAGATATAAACTTAAAATGTATTAGTGAAAGCGTTAAATAGAACTCGGCTCACTATATTATAATGCCAAAGAATGATAAGGAAGTGACTCGTTCAGAAAATTGTTGATACGCGATGTAGGACGATGAGAGAGGATAGAGACCACTGTCATGTTATGAAGTTGGTCTATAAATGATTATGAAACGTAAAGCAACGAAACGTTATCTAAAAGAATGGTAACATGTAATTTCTTTAGTAAATTTTAGCGTACAATTTGTAACGCTTATGTCATGCTATCCCACAAATCTACATAATAAGTTCGTAGTTATGACTCCCTCTGTAGGTTTTGAACTATTTATAACGGAGTTGATGTGGGGCGATAATAATAAAGGTGGCTAAAAGAGTGCAAAATAAAACAGCATAATATTATATTTTACATAAGTGCTACTAGTTATAAATATGAAAATATAAATGCCGGAAGGCTCACGTTTAGTCGTAAGATAAGCGATAGTAACCCTTAAGGTATAAATAAATAAATAAAAGCGCTATAACACCACTTTAGCCTTTTAAGGACTGCTCGTTTTACAGTTAGGTACTATTAGTAATTTAAGTACTTCGAGAAGTTTCAGATGTAGAGGAGATTAAAATGGTATTTTAAAATGACCTTGCATGCATAAATCAACTTGCCTTCAATTCAGCGGTATCAAAATATGCACAATTCGCAATTATTACTTAGTAGATATTTCACGAATTTGAAGTTACCTTCTAGTTTTCGTATGGCAAGAATGATGGGTGTTAAACGTTTTATATAGATACTAATTTTAATCGAGCTAATTTTATGTTTATGACATACGTGTACATTTAAGCTTCGTATTTTAAACAATTTTTAAGGCGTCAATGAATATATATTTTAAAATGATGACGCAATACTTAGATATGATCTAATTGTAATAGTAATTAATGAATTGACTCTATGTAGAAGTCGCGCGACATCGCTGCGACATCAACACTACAGTGATACTAATTAAAGTGATCCCTTTGTAAAAATGTACATTTATTGTATTCTTAATTTATATTAAATTTGTTATCGTAGCTTTGTTGAATGCAATTATTTTTTATTGTTTTGTTTATCAAAGAAAGTATTTTTAGGCTAAATTCGATTGTTATTTATTTTCGAAAGTTGTGAAACGTATTCGACGTTTTTTTTTTTCTTTTTTTCTTTTATATAAAATGCGATCAGTTTTGTAAATATTGTCCTGTAAAATTTTTTAGTCTTTGATTTCTTTTTAAATTTTAATACCATCATTAAGTTAAGACGATCTCAAGTTTGTTGAATGTTTGCAAAGCGTTCCTTTTAAAGTTTTATTTGTAAATATATCATTTAATGTAGGGACAGTGAATTTACTAATTGTACTCGCTAGGGCTAGCGGTGGCGGACGACAGAGCGGTCGGCTCGAGCAAGAGATTGTATTCAAAGTAACCTATTCATGCTCTTCGTGTAATCCGCTATGAAATTCAATAAACACAATTAAAGACATCTTGAATATTATGGTTCAAACCAGATTTTACATTATATTTGTCATTGTGTATATTTTGGAGAAATGAAATAAAAAAATTATTAAAGAATTTATTTTCTGGTATAATTTTATAAACCCTAACATCCTACATCACCTTCATTCCACGTCGCCTGATATACGCGTGAACTGATCTGCAATCAAAATCAATGATCACACACAATAAGTATGACAATAAATTTAAATTGCATACCGCAGCCTTGCAATGATCTTACTATGATCTCAATTTTATTGTCATACAGTAAATAATAAGTCTATGCCATAGATTTATTATTGGGTTCGCGTAATAAATCTATGGTCTATGCATACCATTATTTTTCTATTCGTCGCATGAGAATCTGCTGTACCGTACCATCAATGGGCACAAGCCCCTTAGGCGCTTCGTACACAGTCAAACTGGATCGCGTGCACCATAGCCCATAGATGAATATGTATAGACTGAAATCGTAGGGTATATAGACCAAGCCATATCTCCTTTTCACTCCCACATGAAAGAGATGCAGTGTTGGGACGTTACACAAGATAGAATGAAAAAAAAATATGTTTTTTTCTATCCCTTTCTGCGTGTCACGGGTTCAGTTTCTTTTGTTCATAAAGCACTTATTGTGCTTGGTGCATTGCAGCGTTTTACCTATTATTACCTATCCCTTTCGGTTACACGCTGGCATTGATTCTAGATGTTTAATTATTCTATGACTGAAATCAACGACCTCAATTGACATAAATAGACGGGCCCTGTCAAACAAATAAATGTGAACTTAATTTACTAACGTCATCTAGTGTAAAAAGCGACCGACTTGCAACATCTAGTGTGAAATCTTGAAATCGGTCATAGATTGCGTAGATACACATAGATACCAAACGCTTGTTGAAATTTAAACCTACTCACATGTTAAGTATATTTAATTGTTGATTAGTATTCAATCGTTGACAAAATACAACAATTTCAACAAATTTGAAAATAATTCTTATTATTTGAAAAAGATAAGATAGTCTTTAAAATATAAAAATTCTTTCCAAATAACTTAATTACAAATGACTCTAAAGCCAAAGCCACTCTAAAGTAAAAAATACACACTTGAAGTCGGGCGAACCTAATGCGTCATCTTTGCACATCTTTGTTATACCCGCCTTTATTTCAACAAATCAAAATTGTTTTTTACTTTACAGTGGCTCTGGAAGTCGGTTTTTTGGAAAGAATATTTATTATTATTATAGTGTACAGTCCTTTAGTGTACAGTATATTCTGTGACATTTGGTCAATCTTTCAGTCAATCGGTTTGGTAAATTGTATCTCTAATCTTGATTGCGGATCGTAATATCGATTAACTATATATAGGCTGGGTCGCCTATGCTATCTACGACACGTTCCAAAGTAGAATTTGGGTAAAATCTAAAATCAAACTATATATTTAATTTTTAAATTCATATATTACATTCATTCAATTATCTTAACACAGACAAAAATATATTTCTTATTATAACGTATTTTTTTAACCAAATGTAGTAATTGTACCCATCAATTGTATTTAATACGCACTAATACTTTAGTGATAGCTTCTAATAGTGGTCATTAAACATTAATACAACAAGCTAATAATAGCACATTGATAAGCCTTATACACTTTGCGCTCACACTTAGCTAATTACTTTGAACTTTCAGTCAACAACACTACATCATATGCCTCAATATACTTACCACTTTTGGACTCATCCCTCATCTTAGTTCCTTGAGTATTGATTTTATACTTTCAAGCTACATTGACAGCATCCACTGGTGTGGATGCTTGAAGAGTTGCCCTTATGATTTAGGGCACCTCTTCAAGTGAAGCGAAGGGAACGAAAGTTGACCAAACAATTCTTTGAAAAATTACTCGATCACGTTGTAATTTATTAATAAGTAGTCAATCTCCTTCTCCACTTAAGTGGACAAGCGCCCTAATATAACGGAGTGGAGTATCTTTTTTCTATAACAATTTAAACTCGATTTTATTTCCTATGATAAACGGTTGGAATTGATTTGATTAAAACAATTGTGCCGCTTTATCAAAATAAATGGACCTCAATTTAAGTTCCTATAGAAAAGACGAAATTCTCCACTCTACCGATTTGCCTTGTGCCTAAACAGCTTTTCGTAGAAATGTGAGCGGGGATGGAGATCATTAGGTACTTGGATCTTAAATTCTGGATTGGATTCAAATTGGATTTGGTTTTCAAATTCAATTATTTATCATCTGTGATGATTATCTTTATGGCACGTCCGTGTCTAAGATATTCGCATCTACTCATCCACGTAGTCGTGGACTGGTAGACGTAGTCCAGACGTGGACATTGTTGTCTATGGGTGCGTTTCAACCAGAGATGTGCTACGGATATAATATGTCAAACCCACCAAGAGCGCTTGAGCTTACATATATATCATCATACTAATATTATAAATGCGAAAGTGTGTTTGTTTGTTGGTTTGTTGGTTTGTCCTACAATCACGCCGCAACGGAGCAACGGATCGACGTGATTTTTGGCACGGATGTAGTTGAGGACCTGGAGAGTGACATAGGCTACTCTTTATCCCCGAGAATAAAAAAAAATAAACCACGCGGGCGAAGTCGCGGGCATCAGCTATTATTAGATAGATGATCAAGCGCTTAGCAACGTAGCAAAACTCTGGTGTAAATGGCAGCCTAAGAAGTCGCATACCTACCAGTCCAGACGTGGACTCTGCACTTATTGTAATATCGCTACAATTTAACAAACATCAACTTTATTGGAGTATTTCAACTGCGAACTGGAATGAATCTTAGAGTAATTAAATATATCGGACATTTATACTAAACATTACCACCGATACTAGTAATAATCTTAACTCTGAAAATTAATAGCATTAAAACCACTTAAACATGTACCTACTCATATCGAAATCTATAGAAGAAACTTAAAACAGCAAATTCTACTTATCTATGACATTAAACTTTATAATAAAACGGGCACATTATTAACACACCACAAACACCACCCCACGCGACTTATGTATTGTCAAATCAAATTACTGTGACCATAAAAACTACGAGAAAACTTGAAACAAACACGTGGCAAGGTAAAGAGCCCGGTTAGGTAGCGCGGCGAGTTACCAATGTGTTTCTACCCTAATCAGAATATTATTTACCACCAAAAATTATTAATCGATTTTTATTGCGTCGATTAATCTGTCGATAAGTTACTTAATAATGTAGGTATTAGTCAAAAAAGACCGTACATTATTTGCCAAATAACTAAGTTGGTTACTCAACGACATTAATAGACAGTTAGATTCATTATGAATTTCAACCGTAATTAATTAAAATACCATTGATTTGAAACACAAAGGACATGTAGCGATATACACAAAGGCTATTATTATATATTATTAGATATTGCTGTCTTGGGCACTAACTTAACAATAAATAATATAATCAGAGATCAAATTTTGAGTTCACACTTTAATGCCCAAAATATTTTTTTTTTACTTTCATACACAACTAAATAATAGTAAAGCTCTTAGCATACACAACGCGGGGCGGCAGCGTTCTATATTATAACGTGCATCGTAGTATATTTCCTTGTAGATTTACGGTTTATATGCAACTTAATGTCACTGACATCGCCTGTTAAAAAGTTTTGTTCGACATTAGCTCAGCAGTTAGCTTAGCTTAGCCAGCTTTATGGACTACCTTCTCAGTTTGAAAAAGAATACTCTGTTCACAAAGCACAATCGTTGGCCGGCGATGGGTGAGATAATGATGAGTAACTATACAGAAGTTGCTACCACACGTTGTGAGACCGAGGCTTAAATTATTCTAAACTCAGTGACCCGTGACGGGTTGAGGCAAGTCTCTTGCTCTCTGGCGACGAGTATATTCAAATTATGCCAAGGTGAAAGTTCGTCCATTCCTATAGAATGAATACTGAACGCTCGCTCAATTAATATCTAATATTCGTTGAAGCAAATACAAAAATAAATACAAACACAAATCAATAATTCTAATTTAAAAGCCTGAAATAAACAAAACGCGCTACGGAAACGTATCCAATATGGATCATATTTTGTAGAAGTTGTAATATAACGCGTTTAAACTTAGAATAGGACGGTCAATGACTTCTATCTGTTAAATATCACTTGAAAATTTCTGTTAGCAAGAAAATACTTTACAAACATTTTTGTCGTCATAAGTTTGCAAAGTATTTTCTATAAGTACAACAAAATCTAGATTTTGTACAAGTACAACAAAATCTAGTGAAAATATATTGAATCAACATATATATTTCTAGTCCAGACGCCACAATATGGCGGAAAGTCTGTCTTTGTTTCAACTTATTTAGAACGCATTATTTAGTATTATGTCTAAGACGGCGTACATACATCCTGCGCGCGTTAGGTTCGCGCTCCAGCAGACGTCATCGCGCGTTTTGTTTGTTTCAACCTTTAAACATGCCCGTTTAGTTAACTCAAAGTTATGGGCTTATGACTTCGTCATCATAACATAACATCTTGACTCAATCACGATTCGCGATATGTCAACTCCATACAAAAACCATGATTTGACAGCGGCGATCGAACAATCGTCGTCGAGATTGTTTGTAACAAAATCGCATACAGAATTATCCCCTGTTCTATGAAAAAAATACAGTACATTTATCTGGCCCGGTGGCCAAAATTGGAACTAATTTTTATGCCCATTTAGTTTTTTTTTAATATTTATTAGCGACGCCGACACCGGGTCAGGTAAGTTTTTGGGACTATAGTTGACAACAAAACAGACCTTAGCATGAATAAAATTCAATGTTATGTCCAAGGAAACCCCAGTAATCCACAATCACACCAAACAATATAATAGGTATCACTCATAATATAACGCACCCTGAAAGTCTTATAATATTAACCTTAAATGCAACATAGATAGTTTTGCCTTGACGATTCAAAAATACTTGCTTAATTGAATTTTAAAAAAATCATTCGAATTTAAAATATAAAAATAAATCAATATAAAAAGTAATACAGTCAAAGTTGGAAGCTTAAGGAAACGCCAGTAGGCTGATTTTTTATGGGAATTCTATTTTATTTGAATTGACAACTTTAACGCGAATCCAATGTTACCCACCTTGACTGTACATAGTATGCGTCATGAGAATCAAATGTTACTGCACAACTTCAACCAAAGCCACTGAACCTCAGTACAAATTTGAAACAAATGCGTAAACTTTTGTGACAAGATCTGTTAAAATTGTTTTGTATAATCAAACCAACAATGAGGTAAATAATTCGGTTAATAAATAATCAATATCAATTTTTAATGTTGTGGGAAAAAGTAAAAAAGTGGGATTGTTTGTTGGATTTTCAATCACGCCGCAAACAGCGGGATTTTTTGCATGGGTGTAGTTGAGGCCTGAGTGACATAAGCTACTTTTATCTCGGAAAATCAAACAGTGTCACCGGGATTTTAAAAACCTAATTCTACATGGACAAAGTCGCGGGCATTATCTAAGTATCTAATAAAACAAGAGCGGTACAAGACCACGGAGTGACAACCCTAAAGGAATTGCAGGGACATTTATATGGTCAATGTTGATACTCGCGGTAGACGCCAAATTCATAGTCATGGTCGGCAAAGTCGTACGCCACACGCGATTGGGCGTGCGGGTGCGGTTGTGGATGCGGTTGGGCGTGCGGTTGCGGTTGCGGATGCGGTTGGGCGTGCGGTTGCAGGTGCGGGTGCGGGTGCGGTTGCAGGTGCGGGTGCGGGTGCGGTTGCAGGTGCGGGTGCGGTTGCGGTTGGGGTTGGGGTCATTCGGCGCGCGGGTCGCGGGGCGGACTCCACGGCTGCACGGGCGGCGCGTCGTCGCACTCCGCCACGTTGCTGCCCTCCAGCGATAGGCTGTTAAGCAACATATCGAACAGGGTGTCCTAGAAATAGATATTTAATTTTAATAAATAGAATTGTTTTAGATTCTAAAATATGATTTTATGACAATTAAAGCAATTATTATTTATCAATATTGACTGTAAAAAATTAATTACAATTATATTTCCAAAGAGGTTCCCAAGGGTAGGTACCCTATCAAAATGTTCTTCGTGGTTCTAAAACGTCAATTAGAAAATAGCGAGTGAAGATTGGCCATTCCCAAGGACAGTACATTTTACATGAAATATTAGTAAAGAAGCTCTTTTTTGGAGCTTTATTTCTAACAGCTGTTGCTTGCAATCACACTACCAAGTGATGATGATTCTTGATTTGAAGGTGAAATTGACATTTTCATAGTGGAGTAGTGTAAGTACTGAACAGGGTAGTAGTATTATAAATTATGAAAAAGAAAGATTTATAGATTTCCAAGAATCACAGGTGCACATGCTGTCGTGTTAGTAATGTTAGTGTGGTATAATTACGTTGTAGTCGAGAACGACCTCGACGTCGTCGGTGTCGCTGAGGGAGGATGCGGAGGGCCAGTAGCACTCTCGCAGCGCGCCGCTGCCGCCGCCACTGTTGGCGGGAGTCGCGACGTTGCCACTTGTCGCGTTGGACCAGCCAACCGCGCCTATATAACAGTCAAAATGTCTTTATAACGAACCCACCGGTGCCAATTAAACAAATGTTATTTTTAGGTTAGTGAAAACTTAAAATTCACCAGCCGTCAAATATTAAATAGGCTTTAAATTTCGACCAATTTTTGTAAGATGAAATGTACTAAAGGTTATTAAAAAATTAAAATTCTCCATCAAAATATTAAATTAGACATTATATTTAGACCAATGTTTGTAGGATAAAAAAGTGCGCGCGGGACGGGACGTCCCGACGCCGCCTTTACCGCGCGGTAACGTACTGACGTGGGGTCACTCTGAGACGACATCGTTACATACCTGGTATGGTGTCTCTATACAGCTGGCCGGGCGACAGCGGCGGGTTGCGCGGGGAGCGCTGCGTGGGGCGACGCGCGCGCGCAGGCACGGAGCGCGCGGGACGGGGCGTCGCGCCGCCGCCGTTACCGCGCGGTATCGTGGGGTCACTCTGAGACGACGTCGCCCAGTTGCGTTTTGGAACTGAGACAAAAATTATAGTAAAATAATATTATAGTAACACACAGACTCTAGAATGGACAGTGGACACCCACTAATGAACTGAAACTCACCATGCTTGCTACCCCTGGGACACTTGGGCGTGAGTCCGTTAATGCGCATGAGATTCAACAGCAGCATGTCCGTATGCGCCGATGTGGACAGCTGCGGGTCGTCGTGCCTGGCGGGCGGCGGCGTCTGCATCGCGGCTTGCGGCGGCACGTGCACGTACACAGACGAGAGTTCGGGCGAGAGCACGCGAGCGGGCGCGGGCGAAACCGGCCCATCACTACCAGCGGGCGTGACGCCCCGCCCGTGCACCGCGCACAGAAGCCGACTCAGTATATCGCCCGCATCGTTTGACCGACTCGAATCGCTGCATGCGCCCTCAATGTCGTTTTCCCCTGTATAAAATATTGCTTTAAATCTATTTTGTAATATGAATCTGTCACCGTAAGATTGCAAAAACCGTTAGATTGTAATCAGCGAAATTGTAAACTGTCGACAGATTATGAACCGTTCAATGTTCTGTGTGATTTTTTAAATATTCATTGTATTTACGTTTTCTTCTCTGTTTGTTGTAGGTTAGGTTAGGGTTAAATAATCAAGTAGTGCCCGGCCCTACCACGGGCACTTAGGTTTTATCGGGTTACTATACCTAACAGATAACAATCTACCGAAAAATTATGCGTTAAATTGTAATCTGTCGGCAGTTTACAATTTCGCTAGTTAGATTACAATCTAACGGTTTTTGCAATCTTACGGTGACAAATCCACACAAATAATATAAAGTACGGCCATTTTAAGCGCGGACAAAATGTAAACAAACAAACGAGAGGTCGTTCGCCTAATGAAGGGGTAAACAACACTTTGGTCTTGTGTAAAAAATAATATAATCTATCGGCTCCTTGTACGGAGTCTATCTTTTTATTCTTGTATTGTAATTGCTTCATTTGTAATCAATTTTAAAAAAAGGAGGAGGTATAAGCAATTTGACCCAGATGTTCCTATGTATGTATTGAGGTACCGTCAAGGGCTACGTTTACGTATTTATCAATATGTTTGAAGATAAAGCCCGGAATTTTTGATCTTAGAAACTAATCACTCGTAGCCGTTGTAGTTTAGTAAACACAAACAGTACCTATTTTTCAGTCATTGGTAGCAGAATTCGGTTTAGTTGTGCTTCCAATCTGAGCAACTCTGTGATTTGGAAAGTTGATAGTTATGATTATTATATTAATTATGTTTAATTCAAAGACAAAGAAAATAAACAAATGAAGTAATTATTCATGTTTTTATTTTAAAAAAAATCACATATTCTTAAGGTTCACGTAGCAATTGTGTAATTATTCGCAACATTAATTGATCGTTGATTACTGAACTACTAATTACATAATATATTTACATACGTTAGTACTACTATAGTACATTATGAATCATGATGTTACGACGCGTAAAATGTTACTTACACCTATGTTTCGGTGGTGAGACGTCACGACTTTTATTATGAAATCCACTGTCGACCACTTAAGCGCGTCTATTCATATGCGCGAAAGAGACAGTTATAGTTTTGGCGTAGTTAGTTAGTTTCGTGAGGGTTTCATAGTGAAGGTGCGTCAATGAACTTTTGTCCGCGCTTAAAATGGCCATACTATAATTGCGAACGTGTGTCAGTCTGTCTGTCGAATTGATTGATGTCATGTCGATGAAATTTCGTACAGACATAGTTTGCATGGGGGCATATAACATGGCTCCTTTTCATATAGCAATTTATAACAATAATAACATACGACGACATCCTAATACCAGCGATTGATATGTGATGCGATAGTCGCAGCGTGCGAGCGAGTAGGACGCATTCTTCAGGGGTGCAGAAACACGTAAGCGAAATATTAGCGTATTTAACTCGAGTTTCAAACCAACGTCAACAATTTTCATTACGATAGACCTCTTATTTAAATCACGTTTTTATCTATGTATAAAAATGTAAAAGAAAGTAATACCTGATTACACTATTAAATAATATTATGTTCTGGATATATTAATGAAAATAAATGTGGGTTTTTGTTATTGCGATTTATTAGAAATGATAATTTTAACAAAAAGAAATACTCTTTTATCGAAAATACTACTAATTCTGTTCTAAATTAACTTATTTATAATCACATATGAATTTAATAATATAAGAAACAAAAATAAAAATTGTACTTAAACAAAAAAAACTTAAGCAATAAAATAAATTACAAAACTAGGTATTTAATAGTATTTACCAATTAATAGAATAGGGAATACAAATATTTTAACACAAATACAACATTTTATAATCATTTTGCCTGTATATTGTTGCTGTTTTGTCAAAAAAGAAAGAAATTTAATAAAGGAAAACTAAACTATATTTTTTTCCATTGTAAGTACATTCAATAGTACATTGTCAGTTGTATGTACGATTTAGAGATTTTACAAAACAAATTAAAATTATTTTTTAAATTATTACAAGTAAATCACATTTTACAGTATTTTGGCTTATTTACTTTGTTTCTATTGAAGCCAAATTCTAGGAACTTTTTTTTACTATTATACTTTGTTTTTACTAACTAAGCCTGCTTCTAGGGAAAAGGAAAGGAGGTAGAATTGTCAAAGTTTGAGTCTCTTCATAACTATACCGTTGACGTAGAATAAAACAAATTTATTCAATAATAAATAACCCTTACATGAAATTTCACCTGGCGGTAAGAAAAATTGTAGCTAATCATGAATTACAAAATATCTAAACTAAGTCTCTAAAATGCGAAGTCTAAAATATATAAAACTACTATCCCTTTGAAACTGCTTTTTGTGAAAAACGATACCAGGATTAGCCACAATGCAGTTTAAAAATAAAGGGGCTTAGCAATTGGCCACTAGACAATGAGGAAATGCTGACGGAATAAAAAAAAACAAATTAAAGAAAGCTTACGGCACGCTCCTACCGCCAACGACCATGAAAATACAGAATATAATACAGAAATCAAACCATAGCACATTTTTATTATTTAAATGTATCGAAGTTTATAATTGGAAGGACAAGGGAATAACTATAGATTCTACGTCAACGAATTGAAGAGACCCAACGACAATATATCTGTCTACACGAGCGAGAATATTGTGGTATAATTGAATGTAATATTGTAACTTAGCTAATCGAGTAACGAGTGTTACAGTACATTGCCGAAGCGCGTGTGTATTCGAGAGAGATAATGCGGGGTCTAAGTCTAAAGCTCGTTACTGACGGTTAGATGGAATGGATGGACGCCAAAATGTTTGCCCACTCACAGCATAATTACAAATCACTTCATTTCTCTATCGACGGAACCCCACCGAGAGTTCACACACTCCGATCAAATGTCATATAAGGCGGGCGCATAAGGGCGCGTGACACACGTTACGCAAGTTTATTTCTCGCTTTTTGGATATGGAAGTGTCAGTGTTCGTTGTATGGCGGGTCGCGCGTGCGATGCGAACGTGAGAAGAGCGCGCGTAGGCGGTAGCGGCGCGTCACGATAAACTAGTTTATATGAATCTTTATGGGAATGCCAGTGTCGGTGGTAATGGTTTGTGGATATGCAGGGTGTCAATGTTGGTGGTAGGGCGGGTCGCGCGTGGGCCGCGGGCGGCAGGGCGCGTGCGCAGGTGGCGGCGGCGCGGCACGATATACTAGTTTATATGAATGTTTATGGATATGGGATTTTCAGTGTTGGTGGAAATGGTTTGTGGATATGCAGGGTGTCAATGTTGGTGGTAGGGCGGGTCGCAGGGGTCGGCGGGCGGGTCGCGCGTGGGCCGCGGGCGGTAGGGGCGCGCGTGCAGGCGGCGGCGGCGCGCGGGCGGCGCGTCGTCCGAGCACAGCGAGCCCGGCGACTCCGCCAGCGCGCACCACGAGCACCCGCTGTCAGGCGACGACGGCTCTGCGGGGGAGGGGCGGGACGTGGATAGGGGACTCGTGGGAAGGGGGCTTAAAAAAAGTATTTTAACAGTAGCCTAAACAATTTATTCACGCTTTAATTGATTGGTAAGCTTTTTAAAACGTTTCAACAGTGATATAATTTCATCTTCATTCAATAAAACAAATTATTTCTTACAAAAAAAGGTTAAACCTGTTTTAACTTGTAAGTTAAAAGTAATAAAATAGCATTGGCAAACGATTATACATAAAAAATATAAAAAACGTAATGTACGTAATCTATATGTACTTAACTGAAACATACAAATACAAAACGTAACTGGCTATGAGAGAAAGAGAGAAATAAAATGTGTGCTCGCACCTCTCTCTCTTGCCCCTACAATAATACATATACGAAACGTAACTCTCTCTCTTTCTATCTCCTCTAACTTATATCTCCCTCTCAACTTTCGTTCGCATCGTAACGCTCTCGTCACGCTTTCGCCAGCTTACTCCCCAAGTCAAGCGTGCGTAAAGAAGTTTTACTTCAAAAAGTTTATATAATATTATGACAAACATAGAAACAAAATCTTGTCCAAAATACTTCTTACCTGACATGGTCTCCTCGTCGACGTCATTCTCCTCGTTGGAGTTTTCATCAATGTGATTCGGGCTGCCGTCGCCCACAAACGTGTACTCTAGTTGACTGAACATCAGATCCTGAAACAAAAAAAAATTGTTAGAGTTGAAAAGGAGTCAAACTGCACGGTGATATTTCTGACGACCTGTTTCTTGACTGTCAGTATGCTTACTTTGGGATTGTACATTGCAAATTCGATTGTATTGAGCGTTCGATCACATTAGCGTTAAAGTAATTAGAGCTCATTTCATCATTTCGTATTGAATTTGTGATGCAAGAGCTTTCGGGTCAATTTTACTTTGACTTAGCGTCAAAGTAAAATTGACCCGAAAGCTCTTATGAAAGCTGTTATCGAACGTTCAATACGATCAATCGAATTTGCAATGTAAAAACTCAGGGTAAGCATACTGACCTAAGCTTTTTGTCGGTTTTTGAAAAAAGAAAATCAGCGACGCAAAGGACTAGAATCGAACGGTCAACTGTAATATACAGATTACAGTTAAACAGCATACGGGTGGGATACATCCGGTATTGCTATTTGCATGCTATGCCTGGAACTGAGCCCTAGGCTTTAGGGGCTAATAGGCCTATTACACTGCACTCTTCACAGGGACCCTTAACACTGAATCAGTGTAGTGTAATAAGATTTAGGGAGAAAGGGTCCCTAAATTGGTCCTTATTGCTTTGTAATAAGCGACGCCTAAACTAGCGGCAACGCCCACCGTTACCACAGGGCCCTGTGAAAAGTGCAGTGTAATAAACCTATAAGCAGGGGGAACGTGTTACTAATTAAAATTCAAATGTTTTTTACCCAAAAAAAAATTTAAAAGCACTTTCGAATCTACCACTGGTTGTGAACGCCAATCCTACTGAGAAGAGTCTCTGGACTCGGAGGCGGGTTGCGCGGGGTGCGGGGGGTGCGGGGGGTGCGGGGGGTGCGCGGGGTGCGGCTCGGCGCTGGCGGGCGCGGCAGGGCTGTCAGCTGGCGCCTCGCCGCCGGCCGCGTTCAGCTCGGGCGAAGACAGCGACGAAGAAGAGCTATGAAAAGATATAGTTACCCCGGTATCGCTGCTGGACTCGGAGGCGGGTTGCGTGGGGTGCGGGGGGTGCGGCTCGGCGCTGGCGGGCGCGGCAGGGCTGTCAGCTGGCGCCTCGCCGCCGGCCGCGTTCAGCTCGGGCGAAGACAGCGACGAAGAAGAGCTATGAAAAGATATAGTTACCCCGGTATCGCTGCTGGACTCGGAGGCGGGTTGCGTGGGGTGCGGGGGGTGCGGCTCGGCGCTGGCGGGCGCGGCAGGGCTGTCAGCTGGCGCCTCGCCGCCGGCCGCGTTCAGCTCGGGCGAAGACAGCGACGAAGAAGAGCTATGAAAAGATATAGTTACCCCGGTATCGCTGCTGGACTCGGAGGCGGGTTGCGTGGGGTGCGGGGGGTGCGGCTCGGCGCTGGCGGGCGCGGCAGGGCTGTCAGCTGGCGCCTCGCCGCCGGCCGCGTTCAGCTCGGGCGAAGACAGCGACGAAGAAGAGCTATGAAAAGATATAGTTACCCCGGTATCGCTGCTGGACTCGGAGGCGGGTTGCGTGGGGTGCGGGGGGTGCGGCTCGGCGCTGGCGGGCGCGGCAGGGCTGTCAGCTGGCGCCTCGCCGCCGGCCGCGTTCAGCTCGGGCGAAGACAGCGACGAAGAAGAGCTATGAAAAGATATAGTTACCCCGGTATCGCTGCTGGACTCGGAGGCGGGTTGCGTGGGGTGCGGGGGGTGCGGCTCGGCGCTGGCGGGCGCGGCAGGGCTGTCAGCTGGCGCCTCGCCGCCGGCCGCGTTCAGCTCGGGCGAAGACAGCGACGAAGAAGAGCTATGAAAAGATATAGTTACCCCGGTATCGCTGCTGGACTCGGAGGCGGGTTGCGTGGGGTGCGGGGGGTGCGGCTCGGCGCTGGCGGGCGCGGCAGGGCTGTCAGCTGGCGCCTCGCCGCCGGCCGCGTTCAGCTCGGGCGAAGACAGCGACGAACACAGCACCGTAGAGTTGGCCGTGCACACCTCCGGTATGGGCGTGCTGGCCACCGCTGGACATAGCAAGATTCTTGTTTTGTGGTAATACTACAATATGGTACAAAACGGCTCGGGTCTTAAGATAGCCGAGGACGGTAATCATCAATACACACGTGTATCATACGACGTTTTTCAACACACTTGTGAAGAAAATAATACTAAAATATAATTTTATTTAGTAGCTAAAATAAAATAAAAACTCTTTAACTCACTTGTGAATAATAGCAACGAAAAAGTCACAGTTTGATTATAGGTGTCATTATGTGCTTAATTGTGGTGAAATTAGAGCCACAAAGTGTGTTGAAAAATAATTTATCCTCAAAAGAAATGTTAAAATTATCAGTATCATAAACTTAACCAAATTAATATCATTAGGTATAGCGGTGAGCAACAACACAATCGTAAAATGCACGTGGGTAGAAATAAAAATGTCTATAAATTTTCTGGGCCAGACTCAGGTGTCAGATATTGGGGCTGATTCTGTAGTGCATAATCTCTAAACTAAACCCTTTCATAATACTTCCTGCGGAAAGGGACAGAACTAGATTTAAAGCTGTCTTAAATGCATTACAGAATCAGCCCCATTATCAGCGTTACGAAGGAGCCGGTACCCCAGTTTCCATTTTATAGCAGGAAAGTTGTGTGTAAAGTTTTTGACGTTTGGGGTGCATGGTTTTATTTGACTTGGACCTGACTAGTCCGTACGTCTTCAGGATTATGATTCTCGTCCAGTCGACGTAAAAAATTGGCAACCTTGTCAACAGCGAATTCGTAGACCTCGGCCACAGTAAACAGATACAACCAGTATGGAAACTACCTAACAGTATCTAACATGCGATGACGCGGCACTGAATACTGACGGCACTGCGACGAGCGCTTATGGGTCTCGTCGATGCGCATGTTTGTGTGAGTGAGGCTGTTTCGAACGTTTCTAGCGTAGTTTCCATACTGGTTGTATCTGTTTACTGTGGACGAGGTCTAAGAATTCGCTGTTGACAAGGTTGCCAATTTTTTACGTCGACTGGTCGAGATACTGGTTGTATCTGTATACTGTGCCTCGGCGAAGGCTGACGTTGTTGGAACTCGCGTGTTCGTTGGACCTGATAGTCGATGTATTAGTCCCCTGAAATAAGAAGAAATAAGACACTCACCAGTGAGCGGCGAGTCGGCGATGGTCTGCTTGACGGGGCGGGGGCGCGCGCGGGCGGCGAGGGGCGCGGGGGGCGCGCCAGCCGCGCTTAGCAGCGTGTGGAGGCTGACTAGCGCTAGGTTATCCGGAACTCCCGTTTGCAGCGAGTTCGACGACCTTTGAAATATTTTTTTAATTATATTTCGACTATCGAAGACAATCAAATTGAGGGGTTATCAATAAAAAAGTATATTTTGCGTCAAGCGAATTCGACGCGGGGCTTCGTTCTGTATAGTCCGCAATCTTGCAGCCACTATAGTAATCGTGACGCACCACTCTATAGGATTTATATGAAGGGCTCTCCGAGCACACTGCTCCGCTGCAGAAGCTTTCCGATGTTCCCTACGTGTGCCTATATAGTAATAGTACCTGGAAGTGGAAGGCAGGTTGTGCGGCGCGTCGAGCGCATGCTGCGCGGCGCGCGCGCGCTCGCCGTAGTCGCCGAAGCGACAAACTGCGCCTGCGCACGATTCGTCGAACACGCCCGAGCCTGTGACCACCACATAATGTTTGAATTTAAGAGCCCGTATCCCTTTCCGCTCAAGCTAGCGGCAGCGGTTGCACCCACACATAAGTCCTAGTTTCTGGTGCCTATGTATCCCTGGTCTCAGGATTCCATATTTTGACATATAGTAATCGTAGGCCGGAAAAGATATTTTGATACTTTGCGTAGTCAAACTAATATTTACAATTTTTATGCCTTATTCTGTTGCACACGATCTCTTAACTAAATTAAACTTTATTGCTGTCCCTTTCATACTCGCAAAAATGGCAATAGATTTAAGACTGTCAGTTTAGTTTGGTATAGAGATTGTGTACGACAGAATTAGCCACAATATACCGTTTCTTCTTTAACTAAGCATGAAGACTGTTTTAAAGAACAGCGATACATGAGGACATCTTTTTTACTTCTTTGATACATCTTTTAAACTTGATGGACTTTTCACACAATGGCAGGTCAGCGAGGAAGAATAGTGACCAGAACATTAATGCTATTATTTGAGCAGTACTGTTTCAGCAGACGCGTTCAATTCTAGAAGTACTTTTCAGCATTTCAGTTATCCTGTGCTAGGAATGGGTACGATTATAGTGCTACGGGTATTATCATAGAGACTGACCTGGGCTAGTCAACCGTTGACCACTCATAATGTTGTGGGGCATGTTGAACTTCCACTGGTTGCCGTACACGATCGCATCGCCGAGGCTGTTGCCATCGACGGGGTTGTTCTGTGAGGGGTTGTCCGCTGAATAGTGAGACAAGAGTATCAGTATAAGACTGACCTGGGCTAGTCAACCGCTGGCCACTCATAATGTTGTGGGGCATGTTGAACTTTCACTGGTTGCCGTAAACGATCGCATCGCCGAGGCTGTTGCCGTCGACGGGGTTGTTCTGTGAGGGGTTGTCCGCGGAATAGTGAGACAAGCGTATCAGTACCGATAAGACTAACCTGGGCTAGTCAACCGCTGGCCACTCATAATGTTGTGGGGCATGTTGAACTTCCACTGGTTGCCGTACACGATCGCATCGCCGAGGCTGTTGCCATCGACGGGGTTGTTCTGTGAGGGGTTGTCCGCTGAATAGTGAGACAAGAGTATCAGTATAAGACTGACCTGGGCTAGTCAACCGCTGGCCACTCATAATGTTGTGGGGCATGTTGAACTTTCACTGGTTGCCGTAAACGATCGCATCGCCGAGGCTGTTGCCGTCGACGGGGTTGTTCTGTGAGGGGTTGTCCGCGGAATAGTGAGACAAGCGTATCAGTACCGATAAGACTAACCTGGGCTAGTCAACCGCTGGCCACTCATAATGTTGTGGGGCATGTTGAACTTCCACTGGTTGCCGTAAACGATAGCATCGCCCAGGCTGTTGCCGTCGACGGGGTTGTTCTGTGAGGGGTTGTCCGCTGAATAGTGAGACAAGCGTATCAGTACCGATAAGACTAACCTGGGCTAGTCAACCGTTGGCCACTCATAATGTTGTGGGGCATGTTGAACTTCCACTGGTTGCCGTAAACGATAGCATCGCCTAGGCTGTTGCCGTCGACGGGGTTGTTCTGTGAGGGGTTGTCTACATCGTTGTTGCCGGCGTTGGACTGTGACGTCACCGAACCGTTCGGTGTAGCGCGGGTAGCCGATATTGAGTTGCGAGACATTTCCAATGTCAAGCGCTGGCAAAAAGTAAAGAATATTGTTTTAAAGATTATAGACACACTTGGGATTCAAATTAAATTGCAGCTCAATTTTATATTGACAACCGCCCGCCAATCCGCATTGGAGCAACGTGGTGGGTCTAAGCTCTAATTCCCTCTCTCCTATGAGAGTGGAGGCCTGTGCCCAGCAGTGGGATGTTAATGGGCTGTAGTGGTAGTGGTCATATCGACATGCACAATCAACGTCCAACGGGATATATACTTTGATATGCGACTGATATTATATAGTTACTTATGTATTGAAATACCTCTTTGAGATCATTGATTTGTAGGATATGCTGATTCTGCATCGTAATCAACTGAGTAATGTACCACTGCTGGTCGCGACACCGCTGGTAGAAGGTCGGCGGACGCACTTGGAATCTGATGGTAATACACACTTTGAACCATAAATTATATAACATATAGTTTTAAAAAATCAAATAAAATAAAAACTAACCCGAATATATTATAAATTCAAAATTCAAATTCAAAATGATTTTTATTCAAATGAACTTTTACAAGTACTTTTGAATCGTCAAGTGAATCTACCACTGGTTCGGAATGCCATTCCTACCGAGAAGAACCAGCAAGAAACCCATTTTGGATAATAACCCAATTTACCCTACACAGGGTAAAATACCCTGTATTTCTTTGTGTAAATTATGTCGGCCATTTTCGATTTTACATGACGTCATTTTACGCTATAACGTAGAACAGACTATTTTAGAATTTATTGAAGAATTTTTGACTCTCGTGTCCTTTGTCATATCCACTACTCTTTTTTTCTAATAAAATAACACCACAAAATTCACCAAAAATCATAATTAAATAAGAAAAATTCCTACCTCAATATTAGGGTGTCCGTATCAGGGTTGAGATATCCCTCACTAGCGAGCAGATCGAGCCGAAAGAATCGATTGTAGCCCCAACACTCGCCCACTTCGAAGTCCGAAGCAAACTCACGAACGATGTTCTTCGACGGGTCGCGAGACACTTGGTGAAGCATCTCCACCCGGTATTCGTATCTGTTTGTACATTAAGTGCATGTTTTCGATATATGTGATTTTGGATCGATTTTGATGGAGTATTTGTTTTGTTGATGAATCGATTTCTATTATCGATTAAGATAACTTTTAGGTTAATGTACTTTTGTACAGTCAAATGAGACAAAATCCTAATAATTTTTGAAGTTTCCATCAGTAATAGCTTAAAACTTTTGCTTAACATGAATTACATTAAATCTATACCTGCACCAAAGACGCACATTGGATTTGTAAACAAATATTATACTGGAGTTTGGAGTTTTACAAAAATGTTATTTGCTACAATGCTTCAGCCAGAAGAAACTTTCATACATTTTAAGCAGAAGCATAGAGGCCTATATGACTTAAACTACAAACAATGAGTACGTAATAGTGTATGTAATTTGTTTTAAAATATATAT
Source organism: Erebia aethiops (assembly GCA_923060345.2). Classification (NCBI taxonomy): domain Eukaryota; kingdom Metazoa; phylum Arthropoda; class Insecta; order Lepidoptera; family Nymphalidae; genus Erebia; species Erebia aethiops. Next base: position 15,280,076 of record OV281091.1, on the reverse strand, counting down.
TAGAATGATTCCCTATATACCACAATGTAATTAAATGAATGGGCATCGGGTACGAGTAGTGAGTATCTGCATAGTGTATGAATTATTATTAAGAAATGATCAGCCTTTTTTTTACACATATCCTATTGTTTATCACAAAAGAAAGTAGAAACATAATGTTGTTCGTCGCGTCGAACCAACTGCCAACGTTTTATAGCTTCCAGTTTTAGTATAGATTATAGCAGGCCATTGCGGTACATTGAACTTATAAAATTAAAAACATAGCTTAAGAGATAGCTTACTATAATAGGGATGATGACAACTTAATCAAATCAGCAACTCTTTATCAAACTTTAAAAACGCACTTCTAGTATGGAAGTTGTATGAAATTCACAGTTGTGACGTCATAAAATTTCAACGCATATTTTTAATCCATATTTTAAAATGGTTATTAAACTTATAGTGAATTTTAGGTCTTTTGGAAGTCCCTTTAATTATTAATTAGTTAGAAATAATTTATTTTCGACTAGCTGATGCCCGCGACTTCGTCCGCGTGGAATCATTTTTGATTGAAAAATTATCTTAAAATTTCCGGGATAAAGAGCCTATGTCACTCTCCAGGACCTTAACTATGCCCATACAAAAAATCACCTCAATCCGTTGCTCTGTAGCAGCGTGATTGAAGGACAAACCAACAAACAAACACACTTTCGCATTTATAATATTAGTATGAAGCTGAAGCCAGCTGTTGGTTGGCGCGTGGTTCAAGTTTTTTTGATTCCCGCGGGAACTCCTTAACTTTCCGGGATAAAAAGTAGCCTATGTCACTTTCCAGGTCCTCAACTATACCCATGCCAAAAATCACGTTGCTCCGTTGCGGCGTGATTGAAGGACAAACCAACAAACCAATAAACCAACAAACAAACACGCTTTCGCATTTATAATATTATAATTAGTATGATATGATATAAGCATCATCCCTATTGCGATCGAATAACTGAAAATACGCCGAGTAACAGTTGGCTGTGGGATCGACGTCGAGGTAAACAATTTTGGATCTTGAGACACTAAACAATGATAAATATAATCAGCGAATTCAGCACACAGAAGTCAAATTTGGTAGAAACGGACATGCTTGCACACAGATCTGCCACTACATCTAGATAACTTCGCCGTAACTCACCTCTTGCCTACCCTGAATTTAGTTATGCTTGTAATCACGAAATTTTGTGGTTTTTAGTTTTTTCTTACTTGAGAAAATTTTAGAAATATCAAAGACATAAAAGGTTCATTAATGTTTGTTTATATAAGTCACCGTAAAATTGTAAAAACCTTAGAATATAATCTAACTCGCGAGTTTGTAAACTGTCGAAACAGTACAATTTAACGCATTATTGTTCGGTAGATTGTAATCTGTTAGGTACGAGTATATTAACACGATAGAACTTAAGTGCCTGGTTATTCATGTCGAACCATAACCAGTATGGAACCGTAACCATATTTAACCAGTTCTTCTAAGAAAGAAGAAATATGTTTATTGTAAGAAAGAGACAAGATAACGTAAAAACAATGAATATTTCAAAAAGTTTACACTCAGAATATTGAACGGTCCACAATCTTTCGACAATTTAGAATCTATCGAGATAAAAAGTGTTAGATTACAATCTAACGGGTTTTACAAATTTTACGGTGACATAATATAGTTCAGATATAGTGTCAAAGTGGAACTACAAAATATGAGACTATTGAAATTTGAAACTGCGAGTTCCGACATTGTACGTTGAAGACACTAAAGTAAACTACTTCCCATGGTAGCTTTAAAGGTTTACCTGTGAATTTTGCTCGGCCGTATATTATCAGAAATTTTTGCTAGAAAAAATTATATTCTATATTTTTTCTTCAGAACTTTGTCCCTACGTCTGATCCCGCAACATTCTGACTATCTGTCTGATCAGGATCAGAAAAATTTCTGATAATATACGGCTAGCATTAAATAGACAAATAAGAACATATAACTGACTTGAAGATTTTCGAAAAACTTGTAAGTAGTCTAATATCTTCTGCACAACAAACCAACAATATCCCAAACCAATTAAATCATTGTAGGCATTAAGCGTAATCGCACATTCCAGCACGCGCTGCAAAAGACACACTTTTCAGTTCTTCAAATGGGAAACACGTCATTAGTACGCACCACGTGTATTCACTTTGTGCGGTGCGTACTTGAGGACGTCATTCACGTGCTGTAATGTGTGATAAGTGAAAATAGTACTAGGCGCGCATAACTGACTTGGAGGTCTCGGGTAGGCCAGCGCTGAGCTCGAGGAAGACTGAGAGGTAGTTGCCGCGAACTACGCCGTTGCCGTCGGGGTACACTTTCAGTCTCCAGCAGAGGCCGTTGACGTGCAGCGGAGCGGAGTAGACGGGCGCCGCCGCGTGCTGCAGTTGCGTGAAGTTGGCCAGTGGGAATGTGCTGCTGTCGTAGCTCGGCACGATTTCACTGTTCGCGAACACACACTATCAATTTGCTTCTTCTAAAATTTGGAATTTTATTGTAAAAATGCATTTATTGATGCTGATAGAATATAGGTTAGAAACAAGCAAAAATAATATCAGTATTTGGACAAGTTCCATAGTTCAACATAGAGCCAAAGTTAGTGTAACAGAATATAATACAACAGACATTGTTCCTAAGGAAATTTGCTGGATGCCTGAATTTGGGTGTAGTCCTTCAGATACCCTTATAAGATCTATGTCTAGATTTTATGACTACATATTATTTGGCCATTAGTAACTAACGAAACCTGAAATTGATATGGACTCAAGAATTATTAGTTCCTGCATAATATTGTTGCATAATGAGTAAAAATACAGTACTTGCCTATGGAAATCAGCAGGTACAGGCGCAGTGACGAAACTAGCCATTGGCTTCTTCCGTACTTGATGAATCAGTTTCGATAGCTCACCACTCTTCGTTATCAGTTCAGATCTAGAAACGACAAAGTAGATATTATGTTATTGCCAACAACAAAGTTTTCAATTTGAGGCTAGTCCAATGCAGAATAAAGAAAATATATTTGAGGGTTTGGATATCATTTTTGGCAGCTTCTGATCCAATTCAGTTTTTTTTTATTATTCATTCAAGACGAGTTCTAAATGTTAACACGCGAAAGTACTTAGTGATTCAATAAGTATTTCAATATTAGAAATAAGTTTAGTTTTTCAAATTTTAGTTGATCAAAAGGATATTTTCATATTGTATGCGACCACTAGCCCGCCCACCCTCATTAGAGCAGCGTGGTGAGTCTAAGGCTCAACTCACACCAAAAGAGCGTCGAAGCGCAGCGAAGCGGAGCGCAGTCTCAGTGTCATATGAATTTTAACTTTATTTTCATTACTATAATACTTATGATCGCATGAGAAACTCGAACGAGTCGCGCGGATGCCCGCAGCGCCGCGAGAATTCCGGCGAATTCCATAAACGAAGCCGTGCGACGTGGTGCGACTGCGCGAGAAGTCGCGGGAAGTCCCGAGAATGCTCGAGCAGTCGCGAGCGGCCGCTGGCAATATCCCGCCCCTCGCGCCCGCTCCCCGCGCGCGTCTGTTGCGCGCGAGCATTCGCATTCATTCCTTGCAGTGCAATCTTTTAAATCTTTCCCTCTTCGGCCTCTTCCTCTTCTTCTTCAATTATATGTGCAATAATAATTAAATCCAAAATACCCATTTTCACTGCTTAAACACAAGTTTCCTCGAGTTTTGTTCAAAGTGAACTGCGCATAGGAGAGCGACCCATGAATTCATCGCGGGCGGGCTCGAGAAGGCGCGCGGAGTCCCGCGACTTCTCGAGCATTCCAGCGACTTCTCGACCAGTCGCGGGAATCCGCGCGCCTTCTCTACCGAGCGGGTCGCTGCGCTTCGACGCTCTTTTGGTGTGAGTTGACCCTAAGACCTAATTCCCTCTCTCCTATGAGAGTGGAGGCCTGTGCCCAGCAGTGCGACGTTGGTGGGCTGTAGTGTAGTAGTAGTAGTTGTAGTTGTAGTAGTAGTAGTATGTGACCACTAGTTTGAGTTTGGTTTGCTTAGTTCTTTGTACAATGTACACATAATGATTACCTAGTACTGGAATGGAGTTGGTGCTCAACTTCCTGCAGTAAATGCTCAAGTTGCTCAGTCTCTTGCGTGAGGCTGTTCTTCTGTCCCATCAGAGTGAGCAGCTTGGCTTTCAGCGCAGAGTCCAGTCGAGAGATCATCAGCTCTACGGCGTTCCGAATCTCGCGGACACGCTCGTCTTTCGCTGAACGCACGGATTCGACATTACGTTCCTAAAAAAACTTTTAAGTTTAAAAGTTTTTATGTGTTTTTTGTAATAACCAATTAATTTATCTAAAAACTTTAAAGTTAAATGATCCATTTCAATACTGAACTTTACCAGCCCAACTTAAATGCATATTGCGTTCAAATATATTTCGTTAATTACTATGAACTATAAAGTGGCAGTTGAAGTCTTTTTTAAAATAATAAATAAATTTTATTCTAAAAGAAATGCCATGCTAGTTGCTCAAAACTTAAACATTATACAATAAATAGTAATTTTGTCAACTCTTGCATTGGCTAAAAACTACATGTATAAAAACTGGAACTCAAGGTGGAAAAATACACAATTAAATACAGCAAAACATTATAGACATATCCAGCCTGATATTCCTAGCAAACCTTGGTTTTTTAAATTTAAAAAGCTGAACAGGAGGACAATATCTGTGCTATGTAGACTACGACTGGGCCACGTTTGTAGTCCAGTCTTTCTAAATAAAATCCGGGTGAGAGATAGCTCGCTTTGTGAGTGCGGTCTGGATGAGGGCACAGTGGAGCATATATTTTTTAATTGCACCAAATATCCCACATCTTTGTACGAAATACTTCCCCATAGTATCCCTCGCCCAATCTATTTCCCATATCTCCTTTCTTTCCCAGACCCTTTAATCCTGAGATGTTTATGTAATTATATAAACTTGTATGATATTAAACTGTAGGAAATGTTTTAACTCCTATGTCCAATGTTGCCCTGGTGATTGACATTTTGAATTTTCTTAGTCACTTCTAATAATTTATACTAACTGTCTATTATATTAATTATCTATATAATTAAAAATTATATTTGTGTTGTCCTGGTGATGTCAGGGTCTAACATCTAACAACAGAGAAGTCTCAAGAATCTCAAGAACCGAGCATTTCACACGTTGTTGTCTCCAAGTTAACGTTGACACTGGCGGAATTACTGTGGACCACCAAACCGCAGTACCAAAGGCCATAGATAAGAGAAGAAGAAGAAGAAGAACTCTTGCTTAAAAGTTGACACACACACACAGCTACAGCTTCTTTAGAAGGTTAAATTACCATTGCTGCCGCTGTGTAGCAGTAACAAGTTTATTTAACTGTGCTAAATTTCATCATAATCGCTTCTTAGCACATTTTATAAAATAGCTGTCACAAAAATGTAGGGTTCTTTGTATTACTAAGGAACCCTGTGACCCTTTTTAAATTCATTTCCCTCAGGAGGTTTGAAAGTATCACTTAAAACTTTCAAACCATTCCTCTATTTCAACCATTCTAATAAACAGACACACACACACAGTTGCACAGAGACACAGTAGCAGCCCATAACAGTCACTTTGTGTGTTTTGCGCTTTAGTTTCATCATACTAACATTATAAATGCGAAAGTCAGTTTGTTGGTTTGTCCTTCAATCACGCTGCAATGAAGCAACGGATTGACGTGATTTTTGGCATCGTTATAGGTTGAGGACCTGGAGAGTGACATAGGCTACTTTTTATTCCCCGGAAAATTGAGGAGTTCCCGCTGGTAGCCAAAAAAACTAATTCCACACGGACGAAGTCGCGGGCATCAGCAAGTATTAAATATAAATAAACATGACTTCTCAATATGTTGAAACAGGAAAATACCAAGTGCCCTTTATGTGTACACTGAATACTAAAAAACAATGCAAAGTGAATAGTCAAAGGATTATTGTTTATTGTCATTTATATTACTCACCACATCCTGTACAAGACTAATAAGCTCCATGATTCTGCGCCTCAGCTGTGATACCTCGTCTCGTATCTGAGTCACATGTTGATCGTACACCTCTTCCAAAGGCTTGAAGGTGTGTCCGGAGTGGGTTCCGCCCCACAAGGCACACTGGTGGCAGATGCAGCGGCGGCATGTCCAGCAGTAGACTGTCAGCTTCTCTTGATGAGTTGGACATCTAATAGTTGTATTAACATGTTTAGTAGAAAAATACTACACATCCTAGAAACATAAAGAAAAATATTTATGTTTCTAGTATATTCATTATTATAAAGACATACAATAAAAAATAAAAGCAATATGTAATGATTTGATAGTACTGGTGATACTATGCTGTATTTTATTATAAAATAGTATAAATCATAAATACAAAAGTGTGTCTGTCTGTCTGCCATGCTTTAATGGCCTATCTGGTCAACTGATTTTAATGGAATTTGGTATAGAGGTTGGGTAAATCCCTGGGAAGGATATAGGCTTAAGGGAAAATTAAGAAGTTCCCCCTGGAATTAAAAATGTAATCTTAACAGATGATGTTGTGGACGTCATAATAAATGTCAGTATATCCCAAGCAACCAATGTGCAAGGTTCCTGAGTGAGAAACACTCAGAATGAGTTTCAAGTGGTCTCGTGACAGATTTACAACCAAGATTCTAAGATTTCAACAGTCTTCCAATTGTATTTCAAGTATTCTAATAAAATTGGAAATATGACAACATCGGGGCTTAGTTCAGGATTTAAGGTGTTGCACAGTTGCCTAGGTCTAGTGCCAGAAATAACCCATGCTGCAAGGTTTCTGACAGGCAGTTTGGCAACATATGCTAGACTGGACTAGTTATTGTTAAATAGTGATTGTTATCAAACAAATAATGAATAATGATTTACCGGTCGCGAAAATTGTCCCTCTGACAAGCGGAATTAGTTTGTTGCATGGTCTCTATTTGCTGAGTGACCTCCTCGACCCAGCGGCAGTTCACCAGCTCATGGAGGTGCAGGGCTGCGCGGCAGTGCGGGCACTGAGAGCGCTGCTCCGTGAGCCATCGCCGCACGCAAGCGTAGCAGCACAACTTCGAGCAATGCGGGCACAGGTGCGCATCCACCAGCTTCTCCATACAGATGAAGCACCGGAACACCTCCGCCAGTGTCTGAAAGCCCATATTCATCGATCCACACACCTCACGGGTCAAGTTTAACTAACTGTCAACGGAAAGTAGGCCAAATCGATTTACCTCGACGATCTGCTCTTCGCCATTTCCATTCCCTTTTTCTCCTCTCGTAGCCATGTTGTAGATTCACGTTTAGAATCACGGGTGGGATGTATTGTTCACCATAATTTGGACAATTTTTATGAACTTCTAAAACACCAACAGGACATGTTTCGCAATGCGAGCGTCAACAACGAGAAACCAACTTCCGTGTTCGAATCTCGATCGAAATCAAAATAAAAACAAAAAAAAATATGTTGCTACATTATACTTCGAAACTTCCCCATTCGGCATATGAAAAAGTACCTACTCTATTTTTTAGTTCTAACTGTTCAATAGCTTTTCCAGGCCCATTTGCTCCTATTTTATTAATTCACCGTGTGTGAACTACACACTTACACTACTACTTTTTAACTATTAGTAAATATTCACTTCATTTTGCAATAAAAATACTGAATTGAATAGAGCTGAGGAATATGTTTTTATTTTACCCACATTTGGGAAATTTTCTATGCACAGGCAATTCTGTGTAGGTGTAGCAAAGGTGTAGGTATTGATTTTTAAATGTCAAACAAATGTCAAATAAATAATTGTTGCCATAATAAATCAAACAAATTTTTGAACTTTTACGTCTTTAAAGTTTTTTTATTTGTTATAAAATTAAATATCATTAAATGGTTTCAAATTCGTTTTAAAGTATAAAAATATATTTTGGAAATATTTTGCAAAAAACAACCAATTTCTGTTTTTGAATTTTATCATATTATCGTCTTTTGATATGACGTAACAAATTAATGAACGTCCTTCCAGATTTCAGGGGTTACCTAACCTAAAAGTGTTTTGATTTTTCAATTTTCTTCACAAAAAATAATATTTGTTCGATAAGTGTTGAACTGTTGGGTGTGATTATAGTGTTTGGAGAATAACCATGTTTTCTATGTAAGCTGATTGTCTATAAAATTACAACTGAATTAAAGAAAGATAGATTAGAGATACTTAGGTTTCTTAGAATGATGTTTTGCAATTTTTGAGTCCTGCTTTGCAGCATCAGCATATCCTTACTATATAGTTTTTTAACTGTCTTGACGATGAATGTAAACCGTAATATGTTAGGGTATATACCTAGTTAATTTATAATATTGCACAAGACTAAACATATAAATTGTAAACAGTATACTTATTAGGTAGTGCAATGAGACTTGATAGCTCCTGTGTATTTTACCTTCTAAACTTCACAGAAGCCAGAAGCTTTCAAGTCTCATTGTCTCACACACATATAATTTATCACAGTATAATATGCCAGATTTTTTTAACAAATGATATAGTAACTACTTACTGTAAAGTTCAAAAAGTACAGTTGTATCATATACCATCACACCTTCTTTGACATAGATATATAAAAAAAAACATAATTTACTTGAAGATATTATTATCTCAATTTCAGAATGCTACAGACATAAATACTCACTTGACTAGCCCCAACATGTCCTACCTAAAGGTGCTCCACTGCACTTTATGTATCAAACAGGGAGCATTTAACCTTTCTAACAAGTCAGTGCTGTTAAAAATTGGAGTAAGTTTTATTTGATTTCTTAACTCTATCCTAGTGTTGTCAAAATATATTTATCAGGTTTAGTTAAGTATTTACTTAAAGGTATTATTAAATTAAATTCGAGTAACAAATTGGGATATTTTTAAACTATAATATGATGACCATGAAATCATCTATGTGGATGTATATAGTTAGCCTAAGTAATTTTAAGGCCTTTCCACCAGGAATAAGTGGGAATGTGGGTGAAACCCACCAATTTACATTTTTATTTATCATGAACCCTTATCCACCAAAGCTAAGATGATCCAAACTATAAAAAGGAAGTGAGCCCATCCTAATTCCAATAGTGATTCACACCCTATATTCCTTTCCTATCTATCCCTAGGGAATCCCTTGCTTCCCATTCTCACAGAGTTCTTGGAATTATGAGAGCTTCTGTGTTGTCCAGTTGATTAATACCATATGCACTATTTCAAAACAATGTTAAATTTATTATTACAATACGTATCTATTTGAAAAATAACTCTGTAATCATACATTTTTTTAGAGTAAAACACCAATACAGCATCTGGTAAATATCTCCACATCATGCCACCAGAATAGCAATTTACCACTGACATCCCAAACCACAACAACCAAGGCGAAAAGTAAAAAAGTACCAGAAGACCCAAGAGTATGGAAAGAGACGCCAACGCATGATATAAAGAGTAATCTAGTTCAATATTGTATGATGCTCTCCAAGTTCAGGCTGACATGTAAGTTATTATTGACTGTTTTTCTTTGCATCTCTGAGGTTGGTGGTCAACTTCTTTTACTTACTCCAGGCCATCTTTTGCTAGATGAAAAAATTCGGCGGAACTTGCGATTTGCACCAAGTAGCCAGGATTTCTCTCTACAAGCAACACCTCTTTGTCTTGTAACTGTTATCAGCATGATAAGAGTTAGGCTATGTTCGCACTGCGAAAGACATTAGCGTGAATATTTTTTCGCAATTCTGTATCACTAGAAATCATATGTAGGTGTATACACTTGTGAATAAAATTCGCGCGACAAAAATACTTCTGGTTTCGTAAAAATGAATTTAAGAATATTCGAACTAATATTTTGTGTTGTATGACGCTCACCACATTTGCAGTGCAGAGTAGGTGAAATCCGTACGCGAAATATAAAGATAAAAATTCGTGCTAACATAGCTTTGCGGAGTTTTCAATCTCTTGTGCCTGAGCCTGGGCTCCTACTACTTACGCTTACTGCTTTGCCTTACGTCAAAAATAATTTCGAAAAAAAACAGTAAAAATAAATACAACGTCATTTCAGCCCTAGTGGTTATGACATCTATGGCCGGGTACGCGCTAGCACCCGCACCGTTTGACCTGACGACATTCGCCCTATGCTCGGTGGGCACTGGCCTGGTCAGCGCTGCGGCTAACTCCATCAATCAGTACCACGAGATGCCCTTTGATGCGCAGATGTCGAGGACTAAGAATAGGGTGCTAGTTAAAGGATTGTTGGAGTAAGTGTTAAATTGGAAGTTCTTTTTACCTCATTTCTTAAGTTTGTGAATATTTGTGTTAGTATCATATTCATCTCCCTTCCCTTAATGCTTACAATGCAATGGTATAGAACTAGTAGTTTATACACCAAGGGGATAAAGCACTGTTTTATGTCACGGGCGCTACATTGAATCCTGAACGTAACGAAGGACTCCAAATTTAACTCCCGAGCGCAGCGAGGGTGTTATAAGTTAATTCCCGACCAAAGGGAGGGAATTAAGATTGAGTCCTGAGTGCAGTGAGGGATTCAAGCGCCCAAGAAAAAACTGCTTTATCCCGGTGGTGTATACTCTACGTCTTTATACTTCTACCATAACAGTAAAACAAACTGTAACGGTTAGATATTTATTGCAAATCATAGTAAGTAGAATACATAGGTCCAGTAAATAATAAAAAGAAAAGACAAATTAAAAGTGAATGTTCACGTTCGATAGAGTCACATTTGTCCATTTGTCATTTTGCTTTTCATGCTGCCAGTGTTTATGCAGGTACACATACTCCTTGGTTTAAAAACTTTTATGTCAAATGGTACGATCGTTTGGTCGACCAGTCTGGAGCCTAGACTCTGTTGTGCATATTTACAGTAGGTATGGGGTTGGTCAACTAGTTGGGCGATCGATCGACTAGATTACGGCCCTAGGGCATGAAGACTGACTTTAGACCCGCAAAAGTATGATTAAAACAGTAGTAAAGGTATTGTAGAAGTATAAAATATATTATACCTTAACATTCCTCATGTCATTAAACAAACAATGAAAAGTGAATGATTTGAGTTTGAACTTTGAATCCTACTTTTAGAAAAATGCTTTTTAGATTTGAATAATTAAGTCCAGTTATAAGAGTAATATAAGAGTCCAGTTAAGGGTATTTAAGTTGTAGTAAATTAATAAATTATTATTAATTTATCAGACCAGACAGGTGGCTAGCTTCATTTGGGGTAGATTATCTATGATATTTATCTAGACTAGTTTTAACATTTAAACTATCCTATAATATAATATAGTCATAGCAAAGACATGGTTAATATCAATATAATATTTTTTAGGCCCACCCACGCGATAGGTTTCGCAGCCGCGACGAGTGTTACTGGACTGAGTTTGCTGTACTTCGGCGTGAACCCACTGACCGCAGCGCTGGGTGCTGGCAACCTCATCCTCTATACGTCCATATACACACCACTGAAAAGATTATCTATTGTCAACACATGGCTGGGATCTATTGGTAAATATCTGTTTACTTTCAGTCAGTGGTGTGCAGGTCATAGATGCATAAAAGCACTACTTACCCTAGTTATGATAACTCGATACTTAATTTTCATTCTGACCGGTCAGTAAATACGTTCTTACCGAGATGCCTACCCTGGCTTCAAGCCACGTGCACGCAACTACTTGCAATGGAATTACAAATGGAAGTTTTTTTTGTATAGAGAACCGTCTTATATTTACGCAATACCTAAGTAATACTTTTTGGTACAACAGCTTTAATCCTTTTTGTTAACTTTTTTTAGAGCAAACACGTTCAAGCTTATTTTACTTTAATTGTGTGATGTCCCATACCTTCATTCAGATTTGCATCAATAAATCGCTACGACATATCGTTAAGCGTGTCGTTAGTCGTCACTCATCGGCCGCTGAGTGACGACACTGCGTGACCAAATCAAATAACATGAGATTCGTAGGAGAACCAGAACAAGCATAACGAAGAGTAGCGACTCTTGACTTAGAAAGCTTAAGTAACAATGGGCGAGGCACATAGTTCAAAATACCGATAAACGTTGGGGTGCATGAATGGCGGCCTCGCACCAGAAATCGCAGCACTGGATCACCCCTCACTAGAAAACTATTTATCACTAAACTGGATCTTAGAGGATCTAAATGGGGATTGAAGTGTTACAGGCACCACAGTGGTTGATCGCAGTGAACTCCCACAGTGCTATTCGATCCACTCGTGAATTCAGACGGTGGATCCTAATAACGTTAAAGTGTTATAGAATCCACCCAGACCATTGGTGGATCCTAGTGGACTCGACTCCTATTCGATCTACTGGTAGATCCAAACAGTGGATCGCCTCCCTAGAGTGCGGTGTGGTTTTTACGACCTTTAACGATCTCCCTGGCGCAGTGTTAAGCGCTGTTGTCTTAACGCGGGAGGTCCCAGATTCGATCCAAATTGACCCTAATTTGGGAATTTATAATTTGTGAATTTTCTCCGGTCTGGCCTGGTGGGAAGTTTCGGCCGTAGTTACCATCCTACCGGCAAAGACATGCCGTCAAGCGATTAAGCGTTCCGGTACGATGCCGTTTAGAAACCGATTAGGGGTATGGGTTTAATATAACTGTCATACCCCTAATAGGTTAGCCCACGACCAGCTTAGACTGCATCATCGCTTACCATCAGATGAGATCGCAGTCAAGGGCTAATTTGTAGTGGATAAAAAAAAACTAGTGGACTGAGGGCAACTGTGTGACAATAACATTTACAGTGAATAAATTGAAATTGTAAATTATTGTTATTATTTTTTCAAAAGAGCAACCGCCGAGTTTCTGGCTGGTTCTTCTCGGTAGGAATGGCATTCCGAACCAGTGGTAGATTCACTTGACGATTCAAAAGTACTTGTAAAAGTTTATTTGAATAAAAATTGTTTTGAATTTTGAATTTTTGAATTTTGAAGTGGGCGCGATCCCTCCTCTAATGGGCTGGGCGGGCTGCGCGGGGAGCCTATCCGCGGGCGCGCTTGTGCTTAGCGCGCTGCTATACAGCTGGCAGTTTCCGCACTTCAACGCGCTCTCGTGGAACCTGCGTCCGGACTACTCTCGCGCGGGATACCGCATGATGGCTGTTACAGACCCTGGTGAGCTGTTCGATATCATTTCTAGTGTTTCTACTTTCCTAGTTCATTATTACTTATGCTACTTATGGAAAACAATGGATGAGGTCTTGGAATGTAGCACGCTTGTCTAGAACATTTATTCACTTGAGAGTGAATAGGCATTGAATTTATCTTTTCTCTGATGACAGAAAGTATTCTATGTAAATATTTTGCAATCGTAATTATCCTTTATGTACATACTAGGCTAGATAGTGCAGTTTGAGTGATGTTTTCATGGGAATAATCTAATGCCTACCTAATTTATTTTACGCCATTTTGAATTGGCATGATGACTGATTTTGAAAAATGGTCAGATTATGTTCGGAAGTATCTACTATTTCGAAAAAATATCTTATTTCAGCAGAAAATAAGGTTTGGTAGATAAAATTGGCATTTGAAATTTAAATTTTAAAATTCACGCCAAAACGCTTTTCGGTATCATGGCGCCGTTTGTGACGTCACTATTGTTTTTACCAATGTACTCTGTGCAGTGTGCAGTAAACAATAGTGTGATTGTCAAAGCTGGAAAACAAACAATTGTGACGTCATTCGCTTCCTGGTGTTTAATCCATTATGGCGGATTGCTGTATTTTATAGTTTCATTTTATCAAAATAAATAGCAATCTCTCAAGATAGAAAAATTAATACGTTTTTTATAATCCATGAATCCTATTTCATTAGATAAATGCATAACTTAATTGATTCTTGGTTACTGTCATCATGCCTATTTTATTGCTATTGGACCGAATTATTTTAAAATCTGGAAGTTACAAGTATCATAACTTATAATATTACTTATATTTCCAGCTCTATGCAGGCGCGTGGCGCTGAGGCACACAGGGATTATAACGGCAACGTGCCTCGCGTCGCCATATCTCGAGGTTACCAACATGTGGTTCGCTGTCGAATCGCTACCGCTTAATATTTATTTCATGTACTTAGGTAATTAATATTTTAATTATTTAGAGCTATGATAAATTTAAAAAAAACCTGGTCAAGTTTGTGTCAGATTACGCATAGGGTAGGTTCCATAGTCCAAGTTTAGTCAAAACTTTTATTTTATATCACACTATTCAAAAACCTTAATAATTTTAAAATCTATATGCAACGAAGCATCACTTGAGGGTGTAAACCAAAAGTCTTTTTGGTCTCTCTTTTCATTTTATTGTTGTGTTGAAATCTACACACATCATTCTAATATTTATGCGAATGTGTTTGTTTGTTGGTTTGTCCTTCAATTACGCCGCAAGAAAGCAACCGATCGACGTGATTGTTTGCATGCATAGGTATAGTAGACCTGGAGCGAGACATAAGCTATTTTTATCCCGGAAAATTGAGTTCTCGGGGGAATTAAAAAAAACTTATTCCACGTGGACGAAGTCGCGGGCATCAGCTAGTAGTTAATTTTTAAAAGCATTGTGACACAGATTGGACGAAGTTATAAGGTTTATTTGTTTTACCAAGGAATCCTTATTTTTCTATTATGGATCCCTACATCCTCTCTGGGTCTTACGTAGTAGTGTCGCCACACTCCATACCACTAAGGGTCTAGCGATATGCTTCTGATGTGACGACACAACACGACACGCTATTAGGTATATTTCTAACAAGATGATGCCCGCGACTTCCTCCACGTTAAGTTTTTTTAATTACCGGAGGAACTCCTTAATTTTCCGGGATAAAAAGTAGCATATATCCTTCCCCGGGATATAACCTATCCCTGTACCAAATTTCATCAGAATCGGTTGGACAGATGGGCCGTGAAAGCGTAGCAGACAGACAGACAGACACACTTTCGCATTTATAATATGGATTTAGGAATCAAAACTTATTGTATTTATAATTCTTTCAGCTTGGGAGTTCTACAAGAAATCGGACAGTGGCAGTTCAAGGAAGCTGTTCAGGTTTTCTCTAATACACTTGCCCGCACTCATGTTTCTGATGCTAGTCAACAAGAAATACTGGCCTTCGAGCGATACTCAGGAGCAAGAGATGGTGAAAACACAGGATGTTAAGCTTACGGAGACCAAGAGGATAACAGTCCTGCCCAGACGTCCAGTGGTGGCGGCACAAGACTCTAGTACGGTTCACAAATGATCGTGCAAACAAATACTGTGATGTAGTGTGTTGTATAAGGCACGGCGATCAGCAAAAAAGATCCTTAATGGTGCTGAATCGGTTGTACATACTATACTTTAGAAATTTTGATTATACCATTAGTTTGCTTTAGGAAAGCTAAAAGCAAATTACTGTTAACATGCTTGATTTTTATTTTTAATCTTGCCTCCAGCGCCGCACGCCAGCGTCGTCATAAGAAATGTATGATTCCGTTTTTTAAAAAAATTATACTTATTTATTATAAGACTAAGCGCTTGGCTGCAATCAGACTTGCTGGCAAGTAGTGATGCAGCCTAAGATGGAGCGCGTTTGCCTAGTAAATGCCTATTCACTCATGATTTGAAATTTGATCTCGATTGCCTTGTTAGTTGCTACAATACAATTAACAACACTGGTTTGTTTGCACCTTTAATGTGATCGCATACTAGACGAAGAAGCATTTGACGCGCGGATGACGTCTTTGCCTATATCTGAAACCGATTTTATAGTATTTTTCTCTTTCTCTTGCGTCCGTATGCGATCACCTTATTACTACAATATAGTAGACAATTTTAGTATTCCTTTTTTCTGTAAATAATGTACAACTTTTTCTTGTGATGTTATTTATAGAGTCTGTGTAAGATAAAATCACGTTTATGCAAAGATTGATTAAGAATTTAAGTTATATTTTTTGATGTTCGACTAGTTCCTTATAAATGGATAAAATAAATAGACAAAAATAATAAAATCCTTAAATTTATTTTGTTTTTTCTTGGTATAATTTAAATTATTACAATCACTGTTGGAATTGGTGATGAACCGTTAAAGTAGCCTTCACAATTAATAATCCTCTTATTGGTGCATTAGAAAAAAAAAACATTTCCACAGAACTTTCTGTCTCGAGTTTATATAACACTTTTTTTTTAATTATTTGCTGCCTTATTTTTTACGGCCGAAATTAATAATCACTCTGTCTGTAAAATAAGTAATCAATGTATCTGTCGTTATGAAAGTTACTGAGCAAAATTATTACTTGTCAAATAATCATACAATTTTTGACAAGTTACAACATTGCTAACGACCGATCATTCTTTATGTGATTTATGTCGATTAATTGAATTCAATTCTTGGTTTTATGGCTTGCGTTTGCACCAAATGTAAACAATATACTTCTCTAATGACGTATGAAATGGAAGAGAGACGCTTTACCTCTAAAGCGTCTCTCCCAGCTATTACCTCTAATAGCTGGGAGGTTCTGTCATCCAGCTTTTAATTTGGATTATGTCTAAATGGCAGGTTTTTCCAATGTTTTATGGTTAGTTCTACCCAAGACTAACTATATGTCAAAAATACCTCACAACTTTTGACATAATAATTATAATAACATTGCTATGTTGCTAATCGACATATTATTACACATAGATTTATTATTAATTTCGGTCGTAAGTAATCGTAGTTAACTATCAACAGATTACAGATAGATTGTTTCTGTATAACCAAATAAGAGACAGTATAAAGTTACTAAGCAACCTATTTATATGGCAAAACTACCACACAACTTTTGACATAATATAACAACATTGCTTTGTTGCTAATCGACATATTACACATAGATTGATTATTAATTTCGGTTATAATTAACAGATTACACATGTATTGTTTGTGTATAACCAAATAAGCACCAATGTATACAGTAGGTAAGCCTAGTAAATTTTCGTTTACAAAATACGAAGACACAGTGACGATTCATCGCAGTTATTCTACATACAATTATTATTTATTATTACATTCATTCAGACCTGTTTGAACACGAGACAAAGGATGAAGGTGGAGACCGACAGCTTACTAAAAATGTATAACTCTTAACATTATTAGCTCACTGCAACAATTTGGGACACTTGGATCCACAATATTTGTGTAAACTTTTCATATCTTAGCGATGGCTTATTTCCTGAAAACAAAGAGATGAATTATTTGTATTGAAGCTGGAAGAAATACACAATGTGGCTAATTACAAACAATAAAACGACAGCTCTAAATATATTGTTGAAAATCTGTAAATATTGCCTAATCGTAGGTTTTTTTTATTCGAGACCGTTTTTTCGTACATCTTTTTCTATTGCAATAGGAACTTTATGTCTGACCAATAAGGTTTATTAATTACAAGCTGATGACCGCGACTTTTAATTTTCCGAGATAAAAAGTAGCCTATGTGTTATTACAGACTATAATCTATCACTCATCCATTCTCAGACTATATCTATCTCTCATCCAGATCCGTTCAGCGGTTCTGACGTGATTGGGTTAAAAAACACCCATCCAAACTTTCGCATTTATAATTTTATAGTATAGAATTAGCATGTACAAGATTTGAAGATAGGGTAGGCATTAGTTAGTCAGAATACCTATTTACTGACTGTCATGGTGAAAAATCAGCGTTGACGTATTTCCACGTGGGTAAACAGTGCTTTTATGCCTCTATGAATTGCAAGCCACTGACTTGTCAGTTGAAACATTTTATGGCTTTGAGAAAGGCTTATAAATACAGAAATGAGCTTTATTTTCATATTTTTGGTGAAAGGGCGGTCCTGTCCTGATTATTTATCCCGGGGGGCATTTGTCAGGCGCCTCTGTCCAGTCGAATCCAACATTTATACATTATACCTACTCGCACTACTGGAAAATGTTTCTGAAGTAAAACAACACAGTATACATTTTAACCTATGGATTGCTTTGGGATAACTCTGTCGATAGGTAGTACGCTGCTTTCGGTCAGATCTAGCCGACCGACAATCAACCCTGTGTCGGTCGCATTTTTATGCGATTTAAGATTTATTCTCGTGAATATAGAGTATAAACTTCTTTGAACATGAATCTTAAGAGGCATGGTTTACTCTAATTATTCACTGAGTTATTTTTCTTCATAATCGGTGTACTTTTATTTGCAGAATGTATTTAAAATTAACATATCATTCAGCAGAAGAAAGTAAGCAATCTCAATATAATATATTGTGGAAATGTTATTTCCTCCATGGTAGATGCTCACTTGGACTTCTTAGCGGAGCGGTCCCGGTCGCGGCTCTCGTCGCGCGACCGCTTCTGCGACTTGTCGGATCTCTTGTGCTCTCCATTGGACTTGCTGTGCGAAGACTTGCTGCGGTCGCGGTCGCCGTGAGACCTGTCGCGGTCGCCGTGAGACTTATCGCGGTCGCCGTGAGATGATTTGTGGTGCTTGTCGCGGTTCTTTGATGGACTGCAATAGGAATGATGACAACTCAATCAAATCAGCAACTAGTTATCAAACTTAAAAACGCACTTCTAGTATGGAAGTTGTATGAAATTCATGGTTGTGGCGTCATCAAATTTTAACGCACTTTTTTTCTTTTATTTGTATTTTAAAATGGTTATCAAACTTAAAACTAACTGAACATGTGAATTTTAGGTCTTTTGGAAGACACACTATTTGATAATAATCAGTTAGAAATAATTTATTTTTGATATAGGCATCATCCCTTTTATGCAGGAAGTGTAAAAATGTCACTTATGTAAATAAGCCGTATCATTATAATTGTAAATCACTAAAAAGTAAAACATAAAATAAATTATGTTTTACTTTTTAGTGATTATTAAATAGAGGATCTCCTAAACTTCGTAATATCCATGTCCCTTCTTAGTTACATGTTGAATTTTAAACTATCGATTTAAAGTAAAAAAGTGCGTCGGACTTTGATGATGTCACTATTCAATATTTCATATAAAATCCCATAATAAGCACGACTTTTGACGTTTGAAAAAAGTTGCTGATTTGACCACTTGTCAAATACCCAATTACAATGGGTGACTTTATTATGCGGTAATACCATGGATCGCAGTGCGAGACACAAACCCAATATCGCACGTCTGAGGGTGAAGACAGTACGGTGTCAACTGGCTATCTTACTGAATGATCATTTTGCTTGTGAAATGTATGCATTCCGAACCAGTGGTAGATTCACTTGACGATTCAAAAGTACTTGTAAAAGTTTATTTGAATAAAAATCATTTTGTATTTGTATTTGTATGTCATAACTAGCTGCTAATAATTATTATTTGATTAGAAGCATAAAGATATATAAAGAAAAAAAAATATCACTTCATAGCGTATTTACTATTCCGACAAATGTTGGCTGCTAAAGCGCAATTTAACCTATATCTCACTTATATTAAAACACACTCACCTGCTACTGCTATGTTTGGAGGGGCTCTTATGGCTGGAGCTCTTGTGGTTGGAGCTAGAGCTCTTGTGTGAGCTGGAGCTTTTGTGGTTAGAGCTCTTATCGTGCTTGCTCTTCTTACGGCCCTCGTCATCATCATAGTTGCGTCTCGGGTCGCGGCCGCCCTTGCGTTTGCGGTCGAAGTCTGTTTCGCGGTCGTAAATGCGCTCTTTCTTGTCCTCTTCGGCCGCTTCGCGCTCTAAGTCGGACCAGTCTTTGCCGGATTCTTCGTCTCCCTCTGCAACAATGTTTGTGATGATTATTAGCTTTATCCATACTCTAGCTGATGCCCGTGACTTCATTCGCGTGGGTTAAGTTTTTTTGATTCCCGCGGGAACTTCTTAATTTTCCGGGATAAAAAGTAGCATATGTCACTCTCCAGGTCCTCAACTAGAGCCATGCCAAAATACACTTTAATCCGTTACTCCGTTGTGGCGTGATTGAAGGACAAACCAATAAACAAACAAACGTATGAATCATTTCTACACAGTCCAATGACTGTCCTTAGTTAGTTCTAACATACTTAGTGAAAAGATGAGCCGTTGAATATATCATACTAATATTATAAATGCGAAAGTTTGGATGTATGGATGTACATAGATGTATGGATGGGTGTTTGTTACTCAATCACGCCCCAACGGCTGAACGGATCTGGATGAAATTTGGCATAGAGATAGATTATAGTCTGGAATAACACATAGGCTACTTTTTATTCCGGAAAATTAAAGAGTTCCCGCAGGTACCGAAAAACCTCAATCCGCGCGGACGAAGTCGCGGGGGGCATTAGCTAGTTTTTCATAATTAGCGACGCTGTCATAGGTCAGATAAGTTTGTTTGAACTATAACTGTGACATTGGGACATCCACGGCAATATCATCACGTTTGAAATGATAAAAGCACACAATATAAATGATATTCTTACCTTCACTCTCAACCGAGCCGTCGGACACATCGGACGCCTCCGAGTCGTATTCGGAGTCGTCTTCGGACTCCTCTTCGGACTCCGCGTCCGTTGGTTCGTACGCGTCGTCCTCTTCCTCAGATTCCTCTTCCTGCAACCAATAAACTACCTCATCAACCCTAAAATATTTAAAAAAACAGCTCCGACGCACTACTGAATACTGATCATCGATTTTTCTGAGTGAGAAGAGTTTGAGTTTAGTGTTTTTTTAGTGACGAATTTTGCCATCCACACTTAGCCTGTGTGGATGGCAAACTTCGTCACACACCTTTGATGAGATTATGGAGATTTCTTCATGATGATTTCCTTCACCGTTTAAGCTTATTTTAGTATAATTATTAGTAACTAGCTACAGGAAATGAATAGTCGCTTGAATTTGGGTCTACAAGCGAAATACCATCTACAGGGTGTGATGACGTCACGCCTTGCGTTTTTCGTCTTCCGTCTATTGACAACTACCCCCACATTTTTAAAGGATTTATTTATATTTATATTAGGATACTAATAAGTTATCTTGTAAAATGGCTCTAACCACGGGCGTATTTACCCTAGGGCCAAGGGGGCCATGGCCCAGGGCGGCAGGCTGCGAGGGGCGGCCAAGCCGCCCCTCTTGGCCTTCTCTGGGCGCCTTTTATTGTCAAGCTTAACTACAATAAATATTATATTTTAATTGACATTTAAATTAAGTTAGAAGACATGCCGTAAACCTTTAAAATGTATACCCGTTAGATCTCGCGGTAGACCTACAAGACGAATGTGTTCTATTGAAACACTTCTTGGCAGCCTATGAAAATAAAATGAGTCTAAGGCAACTTAGCTTATTTATAAAAAATAAGGACTTAAAAGAAGCTTTCCCATACGTAGAGATTGCATTACGCATTTTTCTTTGCACCGCAGTGACGAATTGCAGTGCAAAACGTTCGTTTTCTGTACTCAAAAGGATAAAAAATTATTTCCGTTCCACTATAAGCGAAGAACGCATAAACAGCTTAGCTGTCATGAATATAGAAGCTGAATTGACAAATGCCATCTCTTATGACAGCGTCATTGACGATTTTGTCAACCAATTTGTACATAGGAAAAAAATGTAAATATTTACCTATTATAGTGAATAAATGGTTATTTTTTTTTTCATTTATTATTTCACATCACATAGTAGGTAGGTTTTTTTTTAAATGAATGGGGCGGCAAAGCTAACTGGCCCGGGGCGCCAAATCTTTAAATACGCCTCTGGCTCTAACTGCGACTTTACTAGTCGCTTAGTCGTTACTACTACTGAGGAGTTAGTTCCTTAAGATTAAACGACTCAGAGTGCGGCAGTAAGGATGACAATAATGAAGAATGTTAATAGGTATGCAAAATCGCTTGAAATTTTGTCTCAGTAAAGCCTGTATGTATATAATCTACACTAGTTTTTGTTGCAGTCAAAAATACCTAGTAGTTTTGATTTTATAGGCATTCAAAGTTTCGAAAAATATCGAGTCCCGCTACCAGTCACGTGACCGCTTGTGACGTCATGTCACAACGCGCCGCGGCCCGCTTAGTATCAAGTCGCCAGCGGTTGTGTAATTTCGACGGCACGGCACGCGCGACCGCGAGCGGACTGAGTGAGCCAGACAGAGCGTGTTGTGCGATGACGTCACACCTCACCGGCAGCCCGCGTCGTGCGGTTACAACTTGTTTTACTTCTAAATCGGAAACTAATTGACGTATCGAAGTAATTCTTTCACTAGTATTTTTTATTTTTGACAGAGAATATGGAGTGCTAATAATCAAAACAAGTTAAGGGTCAACACAACGTCTTCTCCCGGACAGATTCCCGCTAGATGGCGTTGTTAGGGCTTTTGACAGGTTTTTGATATTTTCGCAAAGTTGCAATGCACTGATTTTAAAAATATTAAAATTGCGGCAGTACATCAATGCCTATTATTTTATCACATAATTAGTTTACTTTAAAACAGAGCCATTTAGTCAAATAGTCAAATTATAAACATCTTTATATCGATTACTGTATATACGCAATACCCACGCACACACTGACAATGGTTGTTATCCAAGTTCTGTGGTTCTAACATAAACTACGAATTGTTTACTATAAAATTTAACTAGATGGCATTGAAACAAAAACTGCTGCGTTTTGCTTAGTATTGTTTTTTTATTTATTTCATTCGGATACAAGATAAACTTTCAGCTTTGACTGCAATCTCACATGGTTGATGGTGCCACCATGTGAGATGGCGGTAAGTGATGATGCAGTCTAAGATAGGAGCGGACTAACCTAGAAGGGGTATGGTAGTTTTTATTAAACCCATACTTTATACCCCTTTGATTTCTACATGGCATCGTACCGGAACGCTAATCGCTTGGCGGCACGGCTTTGCCGGTAGGGTGTCTTTGCTGCGGACGGATGACAACTTACAATAATGTGGCTAGGGTTGCCAACTTTTTTGGAAACAAGCTACTTCAAATTTCAATATACCTACCTACAGAAAACGAACAATTGGCCAATTCTTGAAAACTATTGAAACTATTTTAATGAAACTTGCACTGTTCCCTAAGTTGAAGTAAATGTAAGCCAGTAAAAAAAGATTAGTCGCATATTTTCGAATAAATGCATGGACAAACATACATGACACAGACTTACATATACATATTATGTTTGGAAGCCCTAATAGATTGTCATTTATGTGAATACTAGCTGATGCCTGCGACTTCGTCCGCGTGGTTTGAGTTTTAGTTATTCCCGCGGGAACTCCTTAATTTTCCGGGATAAAAAGTAGCCCATGTCACTCTCCAGGTCCTCAACTAACTATACCTATGCCAAAAATAACATCGATCCGTTGCTCCGTTGCGGCGTGATTGAAGGACAAACCAACAAAAAACAAACACTTTCGCATTAATTATAATATTAGTATGATATGAAGTATGATTTTGCAGTTCCAATGATATAACACACGAAATATATTATGCGTGTCGAATTGTCTATTGGAAGTCTGTTAAAAATAGTTTTTATTTGTTCAAAAGTTGTGAAAATATACTAGTTCTGGAAAATTATATAATTAAGTAGGTTTTTTACGAATCCCGTGGCAGCAAAATCGGTAGTGACGTGATTAAGTAACAAACATCTGTAAGATTCCTGGTCAGGTCCCCCGTTGAAGTGATACACATACTTCGCTTTAATTCTTTTTTTTTCTTCTGTTTGCTTGTTTGCGTGATTTTCCCCCGTTTAAGTACTCATTAATGCAATAACTGTCATTTCGGACAGAGTGCCGGCTTATAATTAAATTTTCGAGAGATGTAATAATAAATTAATAATTGGGTAGTACCGAGTACGGGTGGCAAGTGGCAACCCTACTGATGAGGCGTACTGTTGCAAGCCACGCGCGAAATAAGAAATTATTATCACCGCGATATTATAGACCAAGAGGAAACGAAATGTTTTTTTATCTGATTTTATTTATTAGACACACAACAGATTATGACAAATACAAGTAAAAATGATAATGTACTTATTGATGTGAATGTTATGCCTATGCCGAAGTTGAACGATTTATATTAAAATATAAATAGGTAGGTACTTATAATAAAACTGTAACGGGTCCAATTCAGTATATTGAAAAAAAATTTTTTTTTTGAAGAGTACTCCATAATCTTTTTAATTTTTTTTCATTTATTTAATTATACTCCATAACTCAGCCAAATCTGAACCGCTGATCTGAAATCGCTTCGCTCGGTCAATTAGAGATAGGTACGGTACATATTGCATAGGTACTTGTCTCATCACTCATGCAGATACTCAAAAAATAAAAACAGGAGGAAATGAACGGAAATTAGTGCCGCTGCCTCCCGGACTATAGAGGCCGCATCGGCTAGCGATGCGCGATTTTGAATTCCATTCGAATTATCAAAATCAGTAACTAACTTGAATAATGCTCCACTACCTAATTCGAGTCGATTAGTAGGCTACCTAGTTAGTAGTTAGTACTAACGAATAAAACTTTAATTTGAAATTGAGCCATAATTGCAAATTTATGTTATACTAGCTGATGCCCGCGACTTCGTCCGCGTGGAATAAGTTTTTTGGATTCCCGCGAAAACTCCTCAATTTTCCGGGATAAAAAGTAGCCTATGTCACTCTCCAGGTCCTCAACTGTACCCATGCCAAAAATCACGTCGATCCGTTGCTCCGTTGCAGCAGCGTGATTGAAGGACAAACCAACAAACAAACTGACTTTCGCATTTATAATATTAGTATGATGATATTATGAAGTCAAGGACCTTTAGACCAAGGTCCTTGTATGAAGTATGATATGATTTCAATTATACCTCCTAGGTAGGTATCAATAAAAAGTTTCAATTTAAACCTAGGTAGGTATAAAGCCGCGGAAAAACGGTAGGTAGGTAAATACCTAAAAACATGAAGGCTACACAGTAGACATTTCATCTATAGGTAAGTAGGTAGGTATACCTACCTATCATACTTTTAATATTATACCTATGGGGGAAAGTAAGTTTGTTTGTTACTCTTTCACGCAAAAACTACTGAACCGATTTGGCTGAAATTTGGAACGGAGATAGCTTATAGCCTGACTTAGAACATACCTAGGCTACATTTTATCCACACGGGCGAAGCCGCTTGCAAAAGCTTGTATGTATAAAAATTATAATCATACTTCATAGGTACTAATATTATAAATGCCAAAGTGTGTTTGTTTGTTGGTTTGTCCTTCAATCAAGCCGCAACAGAGCTACGGATCGAGGTTATTTTTTGCATGGGAATAATAGAGGACCTGGAGTTACATAGGTACCTAGGTAGGCTACTTTTTATCCCAGGAAATCAAAGAGTTCCCGAGGGATTTCAAAAACTTAATCCACGTAGACGAAGTCGCGGGCATCAGCTAGATAGTTACAAAGTTATCTTTTAAACTCTGAACAGATTTTGATGAAACTTACAATGATATTTTACTCTTTTCCTAGATTTATTCGACGCATTGGACTATAGGTTGCCTTGTTTATTTGGTTCATTTTGATCTCAACAAATCCTAGTAGGTAGGTATATCGCAACACACAATCCACAATTGGGGGGTGCCCCGTCGCTAACGTCCGCAGGAACTACCTTCTACCTCAGTGCACGTGTCCCCTGGGTCACAGTATTGGCACAGAATAATATAATAGTACTAACGTATTGGTATATAGATAGATACCAATACTGTGCCTGGGTGGTGCTAAACGAGCGACGAACTTGTAAACTTGTAGGCGAAATAAGCGTTCTTTTTATGCCTGGATACGATTAAATAGTTTCGATCCCGATATACCACGACCTTCGCCGATCTGTTTTATAGATGAAACCTACTTTTTATTTAATAATAGATAAACACGCCTAAAATAGGTTAATTTGATAACAAACGCGATGGTATAGCATTGGCTACAATAAACTTGTCAAAAAAAAAAATTAAAATTAATTTATTTAAAAATAGCCTGGACCGGATTTTGATAGGCAAACTAATTTAGGCGTATTTATCTATTATTAAATAATAAAAGTTGTTTCCAAAAAACCGACTTCCAAAGCCACTGTAGAAATCAAAATTATTTTATACTTTACAATGGCTTTGGAAGTCGGCTTTTTGGAAAGAATTTTTGTTTTTAACTTTTTAGTGTACTCTAAATCCCCACGGCTTAGGAGTGCAGTACCCTGCAGCGTTAGAGTTGAGGAGTTAAGACTTGGTTTTAAGTATGAAGTCGTTGCTTGACACCTACAATCTGAATTCACCATTAAAAATCCTAAATCACTATGTTTAAGGAGTTCTGTTCCCTGCAGCATCAGGGTTGAGGAGTTGGCACTTGGGTTTAATAAGAATTCATCATAAAAAAATCCTAAATTGCTATTTTTAAGGAGTTCTGTACCCTACAGCATCAGGGTTGAGGAGTTGGGACTCAGAGTTGTATTTTATACACGTGACTTGATACCTACTATATTAATTTACCATCAAAATTTCCTAAATGCCTAGTTTTGAGGATTTTATGTAGTACGGTACACCTACAGCATCAGGATTGAGGATTTGGAGCCAGAATTTTTTATGGGACCACATCGGGAGCTTCCACTAACCAGTGAAAAAAAATTTTTCAAATCGGTTTAGAAACAACGGAGATATGCACCGACATACATTTAAAAAAAACATACGCGCCGAATTGAACCTCCTCCTTTTTTGGAAGTCGGTTAAAAATAAAAAGTAGGTTTCATCTATTATACAGATCGGTGAAGGTCGTGGTATAGCGGGATCTGCTACGAAAATAATTTATCCACAATCCGCGTACTTAGATATGAACCTTCATGCAACTTCCCCTATCCTATAAAAGTTTATAGCATGTAACAACGAACTAGTTTTACAGTATAATGATAGATGGCGATCAAATATATTTTTTTGACGCATTATTTAGGCGACACGGGCGACATCTATAAAGACGAATGTAAACTTCACAACTCACACATGCGTAAATCTGACACTGTTTGAATGCCGTTTTTATATTATAAATAATGTAAATATTTGTCTGACATGAAAATTGCGACCATAAAAAGCCCTAAAGAAATGATAAAACAAATTAAAAAAACACAAAAATGTATATATTTCAAGAATAATCGAAAAGAAAAATGTATGAAAGTCGACCTATGCACGTCCGCCTTAACATTCTTCATTTATGATTACGATGATTTACCTGTCTTTCGTTTTCGGCGTCAGACTCGGGATCCAAGAAGGACCATCCGCCGTTGTCGAAGAATCCCTCGATGTCATCTGTGATGGTCTTCATAACCTTCGTCCAGTTCAACGACTGTATGCCCTCCGAATATCGAATATCGCAGGAGCTGCAAAGGAATTACTTACTTTAGTGAACTATTCAATTTTTTTAAAATCTATAAACTTAAGATTTAAGCCAAGATGCTTCTTGGCTGCAATCAACCTTGCTGACTAGTGGTGATGCAGCCTAAGGTGGAGCGTACCTGTCTTGAAGATGCCTGTCAACTTTTTATTGGCTATTTGACAAACAGTCAAATAAATTCCTTCTTATTGATTTTAATTAGAGCAATAGATATCCACCTCCCCTATTAGTTTTAGGTTATGTTGAATAACCATTTTTAAAGATGGATTAAACCAAAAAAGTGCATCGAAATTTGATGCAGTTACAATTCAATATTTCATACAAAATCCCACACTAATCACGCGTTTTGACGTTTGGAAAAAAAGGTATGTATTTGACTAATTGCCTTCAAAGTTTGGAATTCTTTATCTGTTTATCTAAGGTTTACATTACACAGAGTGCCCAAGAACATTCTTATCTTGTTCCTCCCTTACACAATTCTTATAAAAGAAGTTAAAAATTACTCACTTTAGCCATTCCTTGACATGGTCCAACATATTCATGGGCACAGCGTTAACCATGGCCACCTTCTTTGCATAGTCCTTGAAAACGAACACCATATCAAAGTTCTTGAGGTGGAACTGAACTCGCTCGAAGTGTACCAGTTCCACATCCTCTAGTGCTATGACGAATGGGGGCCACTCAGTCAGGTTGACCAGCGCTCCAGACGTGGGTTGCAGGAGGACTGTACTACGGAATGGCGCACCAGGGAATCCAAGTTCTCTGTGGGAATAAATGGTGTGTCACTGTTAGTTTACGATACAGTTACTTAAGAATGGTGTTAATAGTGTTATTAATTATTATGAAACAGTTTAACAACATTGTTAACAATAGGAGTTATTTAGACACAAGTGGCGCGTGTACTTATGATGTATTTAACAAATATTTTACAATTAATTATTATTTGTTCATAATTAATTAGGTCTGTTAACACAGCATAGCATTTTGCAGCAGCCATAAGCCCTAAAGGGCGTGTCGAACTCCACCTCCTGCTTGGTCATGTTCTCGACTCGCTCGCAGAAGCTCTTGAACGCGACCTTGAGCTTGTGTCGCAGCTCTCGCTCGCTCTGTTAACGCTCGCCATTAGCCTACCTGAAGGGCGTGTCGAACTCCACCTCCTGCTTGGTCATGTTCTCGACTCGCTCGCAGAAGCTCTTGAACGCGACCTTGAGCTTGTGTCGCAGCTCTCGCTCGCTCTGTTAACGCTCGCCATTAGCCTACCTGAAGGGCGTGTCGAACTCCACCTCCTGCTTGGTCATGTTCTCGACTCGCTCGCAGAAGCTCTTGAACGCGACCTTGAGCTTGTGTCGCAGCTCTCGCTCGCTCTGTTAACGCTCGCCATTAGCCTACCTGAAGGGCGTGTCGAACTCCACCTCCTGCTTGGTCATGTTCTCGACTCGCTCGCAGAAGCTCTTGAACGCGACCTTGAGCTTGTGTCGCAGCTCTCGCTCGCTCTGTTAACGCTCGCCATTAGCCTACCTGAAGGGCGTGTCGAACTCCACCTCCTGCTTGGTCATGTTCTCGACTCGCTCGCAGAAGCTCTTGAACGCGACCTTGAGCTTGTGTCGCAGCTCTCGCTCGCTCTGTTAACGCTCGCCATTAGCCTACCTGAAGGGCGTGTCGAACTCCACCTCCTGCTTGGTCATGTTCTCGACTCGCTCGCAGAAGCTCTTGAACGCGACCTTGAGCTTGTGTCGCAGCTCTCGCTCGCTCTGTTAACGCTCGCCATTAGCCTACCTGAAGGGCGTGTCGAACTCCACCTCCTGCTTGGTCATGTTCTCGACTCGCTCGCAGAAGCTCTTGAACGCGACCTTGAGCTTGTGTCGCAGCTCTCGCTCGCTCTGTTAACGCTCGCCATTAGCCTACCTGAAGGGCGTGTCGAACTCCACCTCCTGCTTGGTCATGTTCTCGACTCGCTCGCAGAAGCTCTTGAACGCGACCTTGAGCTTGTGTCGCAGCTCTCGCTCGCTCTGTTAACGCTCGCCATTAGCCTACCTGAAGGGCGTGTCGAACTCCACCTCCTGCTTGGTCATGTTCTCGACTCGCTCGCAGAAGCTCTTGAACGCGACCTTGAGCTTGTGTCGCAGCTCTCGCTCGCTCTGTTAACGCTCGCCATTAGCCTACCTGAAGGGCGTGTCGAACTCCACCTCCTGCTTGGTCATGTTCTCGACTCGCTCGCAGAAGCTCTTGAACGCGACCTTGAGCTTGTGTCGCAGCTCTCGCTCGCTCTGTTAACGCTCGCCATTAGCCTACCTGAAGGGCGTGTCGAACTCCACCTCCTGCTTGGTCATGTTCTCGACTCGCTCGCAGAAGCTCTTGAACGCGACCTTGAGCTTGTGTCGCAGCTCTCGCTCGCTCTGTTAACGCTCGCCATTAGCCTACCTGAAGGGCGTGTCGAACTCCACCTCCTGCTTGGTCATGTTCTCGACTCGCTCGCAGAAGCTCTTGAACGCGACCTTGAGCTTGTGTCGCAGCTCTCGCTCGCTCTGTTAACGCTCGCCATTAGCCTACCTGAAGGGCGTGTCGAACTCCACCTCCTGCTTGGTCATGTTCTCGACTCGCTCGCAGAAGCTCTTGAACGCGACCTTGAGCTTGTGTCGCAGCTCTCGCTCGCTCTGTTAACGCTCGCCATTAGCCTACCTGAAGGGCGTGTCGAACTCCACCTCCTGCTTGGTCATGTTCTCGACTCGCTCGCAGAAGCTCTTGAACGCGACCTTGAGCTTGTGTCGCAGCTCTCGCTCGCTCTGTTAACGCTCGCCATTAGCCTACCTGAAGGGCGTGTCGAACTCCACCTCCTGCTTGGTCATGTTCTCGACTCGCTCGCAGAAGCTCTTGAACGCGACCTTGAGCTTGTGTCGCAGCTCTCGCTCGCTCTGCTCGGCCGCGAGGTCGTCCCGGTCGTGCATGTGTTGGTGTTTACCCAGATCTGTGGTGATCTCTCCCACTTCCGTGTAGAATTGAACATCTACGTGCTTCTTTTTACCTGTAAATATTGTGTTTTGTTATGCTTAATCCGAGTGAAAATGCTAATAAAAACGAGGATCGGCATAAATAGATTTTTTGGACCTATGTGGCTCTTGCTGGAAGAAACGGACTTTATTTGATACATTTCTTAAACTAGCACAAACTTAAAATGTGTCTCGATTGAAGCCAACGTTTATTCCTTAAAATCAGTGTTACCAAGGGAATTTATTATTTAATAATCTAAATTCAAACTAATGAAGTCGCAGGCTGATGCCTGATATGATATGAATTAACAAAAAATATCTAAATAGACAACTATTCACAGACTAGAAAAGTACCACTACAGTCTACACATAACACACACTGTATTCTCAAAGTATACTCCTAATTTAGTATAAATTAAAAATACTCACCAAACATAATAGCGTGTTTCAAATGGAAATGCAGCAATATGATCATCTCTCCATCACAGGGTTGGAAGAAGGCATTTTTGATGTTATTATACAAAATGTCCACTTTATCACCCCTGACTGACGTAAACCTAAACCCATTTGTGTGCGCTTCCAAAGACCCGCTCATCCTCTTTGTGACTATATTGGGTCTTATATACAGATCTTTGAGCTTTGGGTTGCCTTTACTCTGTGAGAGGACCAGTGTGTCTTGTTTGACCAGGTCTTCCTTCTCCCTTTCTTCGGCCTCCCGCGTTTTGAACTTTTTCTGAACTTCCTTTATGAGTCGGAAGCCTGTGTTAAGGTTTGATGAGGGAGGTGATATTTCGCCTGGCTCTTTTGTGTTTGTACTTCGGTATGTTCTGTGAAAGGATAAATATTTATATTTTTGTCAATGTTTAGCTGCGCTAATCCATACATTGCAAAATACGACAGCCGTGTAAAGCAGCGTGTGTAAAGCGAGGCCAACTTTACACACGCCATTAAATTAACAGATTTGACATAATTTGGTACAGAAATGGCTTGTGCCCTGGAGAATGGATATAGGCCAAACCAAAGAGTACCCACAGATTTTTTTAAATAGAACGAAAATGATGAATTAATTGCCAAATAACTATTTTAAGATTTCAATGTTTTGAGGTCAGAAAGCATTTCATAAGCTTCTTAAAAGTTTTCTTTTTTGGGAACTATGCTACAGAAAAAAATATATAATGCAAATCTCAAATTTCTAGACCCAGAGCTGTACCAGTACAGTAACTGTATGATGCTGATGATTAATAATGGAAGCCTGGCTGATAATTTCAGAACTTACACTTCTTTGACGAAGGTCGCGTCAGGTTGTGCGTAGTTACCACCCTCGTTGCGTCCCATGGTCGCACCGGGGTGGAAGAAGTTGATTCGCAGGTAAGTGTAGTCACCCTCAACAGACTGCGATATGTTCTTTATCGTAGATATATGGAATGGTACTGGGACACCGAAAATCGGTAGGATAACTGTTTCGTATTTGCGATCTGAAAAAATAAGACAAGCATAAGGCTTAGATGACATTTTATCATAGTTTTTAATTGTTTGATTGGTTGAATGCACAAGTCTGCGCTCCTTTCCTCTCGTCCCCGCTACCGTCAAAACGCACCACAAGGGCTGAATGATTCAAAAAGGTTTGCATCTTAACAGCTTTTTAATGTCGGAACGCGGATTGGATATTTTTAAGAAACTAACTTTAATAATTAGTGATTTATTTTTAAATATTATACCTACTTTTTGATTACTTCCTTGTCAAAAAGAGCCCCTGGAGGGTACTGACTTACTGAGCACACAGACACAACTTTACTAAGAATACAGATTAAGATTTTTTGCTTTAATATTATGTTAGTGTGCTTTAGTGATGATAAACAAGAACAAGGACTTAACGTTATATCTAAGGGAGGATTCAAAAAGGCAGAAGGATTAAATTTTTTCACCGAAGTCCTATACTTACCAACATACAACTTCAATTCTTTCACTTCATTCTCCCTGGGCATCTGGCTTACGCTTTTGTACGAAACTGTGCTTTTTCTTATTTTCTCGCCTTCTTTGCCGCTTGACTGTTTCGCCAGCCTTTCTTTGGCCTTCTCGTTCAATGCTATAGCGAGCTCCCTTTGATGTTCCTTACGCTTTTCTTCTGAGGAATGTTCTGTGCGGAGCTTGGATTCTATCACGGCGGTTCTTTTGCCTCGGCCTAAAAATACTCATATAAATGTACAAAGTGTACAAACAAGTTTATGTTTAAACATAAGCATAATCGTTTTGATCGCGCGATCGGCTGACATCATAAAATGAGTAAAATAAACTTGATCTGGCTGATACAAGTTTACGTTATTTTTTAAATTTATATTCATTAAAAAAGCATGCCAGTCTTTTCATAAGATATAGTATTATTTATTACTGTAAAAGTAAAGGCATAAGTTATTTAAAAAATTATGAAACTCACCTCCATTTTCTAGCCATCCACAATTACATGGAAAAAAAAAACAAGTATATATTTTATTATTGTACACAAACAACTGAGTCAAGATAGCCTCGAAATATTTACAAATGACGTCAAGTAAGAAGTTTTAAATTAGTAAGTAATAAGATATTGCACATTAAACTTTTATGTGTTATCATATAATTTTAGGCTATAGTTCTGTAACATAAATATGTTATACTTGTAACGTAATGTACGTGTTGTATTATTTACTTATTGTAACCTTTTTCTTTTTAAACATATGAGCAACTGCTGAGTTTCTTGCCGGCTCTTCTCAGTAGAAGTAGCTTTCCGAACCGGTTTAGTCTTAACATATAACATAAGTAGTGACATAAATTGTCCTACATTAAATAAATAAATCATTTATCATTTAAAGAATACAATATACATGGTGCAATAAATCATGTACCTATATTTAATTAATGGTATCAATATTTCAATAATTATTATGTATTACAATATTTATACCATCTAATTAAAATATATCTATACCTTAATTGACTATGAAGAACTTGATTGATAGATTGACTAATTGAATATTTATTGGTTACAATGGAAAAGGCAAGTGAAGCCAGGACAGAGCAGCTAGTCTTTATCTCACTCACCGAGTATTTCAGTCTTGTTCTCCTTTTCCTCCTCCTCCTCTTCGTCATCGTCCTTGAGGAAGATACCAATGTTCTTGATCTTTTTCTTGGATTGTGTGAGCAGGGAGGCCGGTTGCTCCTCATTCACTAGCACTGTGTCGCCAATGAATAGAGCATATGTCTGCAAAAATATTAAAGCATTGAAAACTATTTTTTTTAAAACTACAAAGCCTGTTGATGCAGTCTAAGAGGAAGCAGGATAGACGACCTCCGTGGCGCAGTGTGTAGCGGTGTTGCCTTAACCTGCGGAGGTCCCGGGTTCGATCCCCGGGAGGGTCAATTTGGGAATTAATAATGTCTGCATTTTCCCTGGTCTGGCCTGGTGGGAGGCTTCGGCCGTGGCTAGTTACCACCCTACCGGCAAAGACGTGCCGCCAAGCGATTTAGCGTTCCGGTACGATGCCGTGTAGAAACCGAAGGGGTATGGGTTTAATATAACTGCCATGCCCCTAACAGGTTAGCCCGCTACCATCTTAGACTGCATCATCAGTCACTTACCATCAGGTGAGATCGCAGTCAAGGGCTAGCTTGTAGTGGATAAAAAAAAAGCACACCCTCTGAGTAAATTTTTTCTCTGAGTAAAAAATTTCGTACCAGAACGCAAGATTGCTATGCACTTGCAGCATGTCTTTTTTGGTAATAGAAAACTAGCCACACTTGAAGCATCAGACCAGACCAGACAATTTATTATTATTACTATAACTTTATTTCCCATAACTTTTTATTTCGAATTAAATTTCTTTTGTTTATGAAAGTTTTAATGAGTGGTCCCCTGCGGGTAAAAGCCTCCTCCATCCTTTTCCATTTTTGTATATTGGTAGACAAGACAAACAAAATCAAATTCGGCCACCTCCTGTTTTTTTAAGGCCACTGTGATCACCACTGCACCAGGGAGGTAATCAAAACTAAAAAACCTAAAACTTTTTAAAACACCAAGCAGTTCCCATGTTATTTTAAAAAACCTTGAACAATAATCTTTTAGTGTAAGGAGCTTACTTTGCCTTCTTTATCGGTTGCTGCACTGTTGGTCAAGTTGGACAGACCTATGTTGATGTTGAACACCATTCCTTTCTTGGCCACTATTGAGGTTTTGGGGCCAATCACGATTGAGCTTTCACGAAACTCTATGCCCATGGCAAAGCTGAAAATGAACAAAAAAAATCCTCAATATTTAATTATCACAATCTAAATTTCACAGTAAATACATACATTACAAGTAGTCAATTACATTTTAAACCATTTGAGATCCATTAACCACTTTACTACATCATGCACAAACTCATATTAGGGGTAAGATATTGACAACAATTTCAAATCAAATCAAATAATGTTTATTCAATACAGGTAGGTATACTACACTTATTGATGTCTAGTTATTTATAAAATATAATGGTGATAATAATCAGTAACAGTATCTTAAAACTAAAGCTACGAGGGTTCCAAACGCGCCCTGGTATTTAATTAATTAAGCTTAATTTCTTTAAGCATAAAAATGAAAACTTACCCAAAATTTTTTGTGAGATTATCGACGAGTTCAGGTTTTTCCTTCTTAGCCAATTCCAATCCAGCTTCGTAAACCGCTGACAACTTGGCACCCGCTACAAGACGTTTTAATACTTCTTCCTCTAGATTGAGTAGGAAATTGTAATTGCTCTGAACAGCATCCGTAGGATTGACCAGCAATGTACGTACAATGTTCGAACAATACGATTTATATCTTGCGCCTAATGAACATATGATTGCTCCAAAATGTAAGTGATTTTTGTCTGACACAGCGCTGAATTTCAAACTGTAGTTGCCACCGGACTGTATGATCGGTGGATAGCACATGTCCACTTGACTTGTATCAACTCCTGTGACATATTTTTTATCTGATATCGCTGCTTCAACACCTTCTGCTAACTTTGAGTGTTTTACTTTCTGGAATAATATTTAATAGAAAATATTATGGTGTAGTCCGGAGAGAATGTTCTTGTTTTGGCTTCTACAGCTAATCTCTTTAAAATTTTATTTTTTACAGAATTAAATGAAAAACAAGCACATTTGTGTAAACTGTACTTGTTATTTTATACACAGTAAAATTTACAAAAATCCACATCAGAATTTGTTTTAAAGGAAAATGGTCACAGCAGACATATATACAAATACATTCTTTTGATGTATTAAACATCAATATTAATATTTAAAATGCTAAAGTGTGTTGGTCTATTTTAGCACAAAGGTCCCTGAAATCAAACAGTTCCCATGGGATTTTACTTTTTTCTTCAAAAACTTGGGTAATTACACAATATTACACATTATAAATAAACAATATGATGCCTGCTACTTCGTCCACGTGGATTAAGTTTTTTGATTCCCGCTGGAACTCCTTGATTTTCCAAGATAAAAAGTAGCCTATGTCCTTCCCCAGGATACAACCTATCCCTGTACCAAATTTTATCCAAATCATTTGAACTGGTGGGCCGTGAAAGCGTAGCAGACAGACAGACACACTTTCGCATTTACATTAGTACTAGATGATTCCCGCGACTTCGTCCGCGTGGATTAAGATTTTTGATTCCCGCGGGAACTCTTTAATTTTCCGGGATAAAAAGTAGCCTATGTCCTTCCCCGGGATACCATCTACCCCTGTACCAAATTTCAGCAAAATCGGTTGAAAAGATGGGCCGGGAAAGCGTAGCAGACAGACAGACAGACAGACAGACAGACAGACAGAAACACTTTCGCATTTATAATATTAGTATGTCCAAGATAAAAAGTAGCCTATGTCCTTCCCCAGGATACAACCTATCCCTGTACCAAATTTTATCCAAATCATTTGAACTGGTGGGCCGTGAAAGCGTAGCAGACAGACAGACACACTTTCGCATTTACATTAGTATGGATAAATAAATAAACAAATTATAATCAGTAGTTACCTTATCAGAATCGATAATTTCCATAATTTGATCCTTTAAGTACTTTGTGAATACATCAACTGTCACCAAACATGCTTTCTTTATGGTGATAACCTCCGGATCTTCCTTAGGTGCCATTAAAAGAGCAACTGAAGAGCTAATATCAACGTTTTCAAATTTCTCTGCCTTTAACGCGGCCTTCCAACTCTCACTGAATTCACCTGGATAATTGTCTTTGGCAAAAACGCCAAGTGTCTTACCCGATTTAGATTTCTTGATCTCTTGTATTAGTTTATTGAAGTTTTCTTTATCATGGTCATTCTAAAATTTGTTTTTTCATTCATTAATTACATTAATTAATAGGGTAGAGCTGAATTTTTGAAATGTAATAAGATAAAACCACAACCCAACTAAGAAATAACCTTATCAGCTGATATCCTATACAAAAACTGTCAGAATGTTGATTTTGTTGCTCAGATTAAGATTATTTAGCAATAAAGAAACCAAGTGGTCCAACAAGAACACACACAACAACTCAGAATTTAATAAAGTTAAAAACATTTTAACTTTATTAAATTCTGAGAGCTGTTTTCAACAGAATATCAATACATATTTGTGGTAATACATATTTACACCTTTAAATTAAAATTACAATAAGATTTTTAAAACTTACTCTATCTCTTATTAATAGTTTCACTGGAGGTAGGTCGGATTCTTCTTTTCCATTTTCAATTTGCCTCAAAAATTCTATTTTCTTTTTACTGGCAAGGAAACACATACTGTGCTCGCTCAGTACTGCAATTGTATCAGGTAGTTCATATCCAAACAGCCATGTCTGAGAACAAAAATAGAGGACAGTAAAAATAATTATCATATTAAGCGATAAACCCATGATCATATATAGTGACAGTCAGGCTGCTCTCAGAGCATTAGAAATGAAGGATACCACATCAGCTCTAGTGAAGGAATGCAAACGCATCTTGAATTCACTAGCTGAGAGGACAAAAGTCACAATTGCCTGGGTTCCTGGACACCAAGGAAACGAAGGAAATGAAAAAGCAGATGAATTAGCAAGAATGGGAGCAAGCACTCCATTCTGTGGCCCCGAACCTTGCTTACCCATCTCATACTCGATCACTATGAAAGTGATTGAAGGAATGATAGAAAGAGAATCGAATTCAAGATGGAACAACTCTACACAATATAGACAATCGAAGTTGTTCTTGAAATCGTTCGATAAAAAGAAGACAAAACAACTTATGTCGCAAAGCAGAAACAACATAGCACTAATAGCAGGCATAACAACAGGACACTGTCTGCTAAATAGACATCTCACAATAATGAGAATCGAAGATGACCCATCATGTCCAGAGTGCGGCGAGGAAGAGACCAGCTTCCACTTCATAGCTGAGTGCCCCATGTACTCATTGGTAAGGTGGGAATTAATAGGCAAGGACAGGATCAGTGAAGAAGACCTAAGACATCTCTCCATAGGGGATATCGTAAGGTTCACAAAAGCTACAGGTAGGTTCGGGGGGGGTAGGCTGCCGGGACACCAGTAACCTGTGTCCTAACACGGGGAAATGGGTGGAATGGTTCAATTAATGGACCGATCACCCGCCTGGCGACGGCGGGCGTCCCCTCTATAAGTACATACATAAGTACATACAAGCGATAAACCCATCAGCACTTTAAAAATTAAGGGAAATAAATACAGAGTTTTATAGATTTAGAAAGTTTATAAACATAATTTACTCCTTAAACAAATAATAATTGTTTAAGGAGTAAACTATAAATTCAACGATCTGTTACCGTTACTGTTTCTGCGCACATTGTATCATGTGCGGTGTGGTTGTAAAAACAAACCTGCAACGCCGTCGATTTGCTGTAAATTGTATCTTCATCACCGCCGACACAAGACACCAGACAGTCGGCTTTAGCCAAGGCATCATCGCTCTTTGAGTCTGCAGTAGCCTGCAAATAGAATCACATTTAGTAAACGAGTACACACTTCTTCCAAATTCACCAAGAATCGTGAACAACCTTCCACGCCGCGTAGAGCTTTTTCATGCGTCTAAAAAATGTTTCTTTATCAAGTGATATATTCGACATGATGGTAATTGTCCTAAGGCCTAACTACAATTAATGTTTATTGTATTAATCCCCTTCGGACGAAAATTAAACTCACGACATTACATTTTCCTTGACATGAACAGACAATAGACATGAAGTTTGACAGCAAACAAAAATGACAAAAATGGCGGGCATTGTGCTTCTTTCTCTATTATCTATGAAATGTTCGGATACTCGCAGAAGAATATTTTTCTGTTATGCAGCCTCTATGGTAGCATGGTAACCAACTGATCTGTTAGATTCGCAGGTGGGAGGAGTCTTCGGTAAATGAATACTATAACTAGCTATTTTATCCACCTAAATTCTAATTATCCAGCGTAATATTTATTTGCTCCAAAAATTAAAAAAAAAAAATTGTCGGACAGTTTTGTCGGTCCTATTCACAGGCATAATAAAGAAAATAAATCTGTGGTCCTATTATCAATGAATAAAGAAGTACTTGCGCTCAAATTAAATACCTAGGTTTTTAATCTGAGTACTTCCGTCATTGGTAGCGTTCTTGCTTGAAAATTAGTCGCACCAACATCAAGATTCAAGATCCTCTACTTGTCTCTGTTCAAAATTCAAAACTTTTTCTGGTCGGTGATTCAAAACAAATTATTTCAACAGAGACAAGTATATTTATTATTTATTATTTCAAACCATTGATGTAGAATTTTTTTAGTACAAACAAAGAGAAACGCTTGAAATTTTGGATGGTTTAGAAAAACAAATATTTTGAGTTTCCATTTTTTTTATATTATCACCGATCACATGATATTAGCTAAGAAGCCGATTTTATTAAAAAATGCAAAGGTTATCAGAGCAGGAACACATTCTTCTAACAGGAAATATATTAAAAACTTTCAGTCAAAATCGTATTGTAACTTTATTAGATTTTCTTCAAGAAGATGTGCAAAAGCTATCAACATTAAGCAAATTAAGCTTACCACAAATTTTGGAAATAAGGAACCATATTCTAGGAAAATATTCGGCACCATTAATAAATGGTACAAGTTTATTAATGCATAGTTTAACTTGTAAACAATTTGTTAGCACTGGAATCAATAGGTAAGTAAAAATTATTATTTAAATTATAACTATTTTTTCTCTCATATTTCATTTGTATATATATATATATATATATATTCCGAAACATGCTTTACATACAAATATGAAAATAAAATACCTAATACACAAAACATCTTTAAAAAAAATTTCTACAAAATTATATAAGTATCCCACTTGCCAAGCAGCCGGTGGTCAGGACTCCAGAGAGAGGAACCTCCTCATTATTCGCACTGTCTCAGGGATAGCCGCCTTCTGTATCCAACCCTTAATCCAACAACCAAGTGAAAGCTTCTTAAACAATTACTTAATTACTTGATTTTTGCTTAAGGTTTTGGTAGAAACTTTTCGCAATAAGACCGTTAACTGATACAATCATTGTTACAAGTACCATTGAGTCAACAATCCACATAACTATTATTATTTGTGTATTTCTATATCATTGTTTTTATTTTCAGTTTAGATGCAATTATGTGTAATGGAATTCCAATTGGATTCATCACTGAAATATGTGGACTTGCTGGCTGCGGTAAATCACAATTATGCATGCAAATTGCTATAAACTGTGTCCAAAACTCCAGTGCAGTTGTTCTTTATATTGACACAAAAGGTGATTTTTCTGCTATAAGAATACAGAAAATATTAGATTCTTGTGGATTTTCGCATAAGGTAACTGCTAGTAAATTATTTACTTGGTTTCTAATATTATTTCCTACATAATTTATGTACATAAAATAATTAAAAAAAATTGTACTTCTTTCTTGGAGAACATTTTCTGCTATATAATAATGAGTTACTATTTCTTACAGGATATGGCATCTATAATGTTAAAAATAAAAATAGTTCACATTTGGCATATGGAAGATCTAATAAAGTTGTTTGAGGACCTTAAGAGTGGTGTCTTTAGCATTGAAAATTTATCGTTACTTATTATAGACTCATTACCATGTCTTATGTTTCAACACTTTGGTGATGATAATAAAATAGGTAAGTATTTAAATTACAGTGCTAAGTTTAAATAAAATTAAAATCAAAGTATCATCTTGTAGCTGACTCATCCCAGTTTTAAATGGGTTGCATTACAACTGTTATATTTTAGTTATTTTTTAACACATAAGGTAACAATACTACTTGCTGAACCGGCAGAGCGGCGGCGGCTCTCCATGGCAGAGATGGAACATACATCTCTCCGGCTATTGGAATGTGAAAATCATAAAATCTACTGTTTAAGTATAAAATCTACTATGTTTTAGTAGTAAAACACATGACTATAAACTGCCCTCCGATTCGGGTCAATGTGCAGGATTTCTGTTTTTACAGTAAGGTTTAAAAATTAAAACCAAAATTACTATGGATTTAATATTCCCAATTTTTTTTTTAATTTTTGCGAGCCTTCAGACTTCTGAAACGGTTATATCTAAAAAGTTTAAAATATAACAATTGCAATAATAAAAAAATCTTTGCTGCACATTGATTTTTTACATCTAGGCAAGCTCCCATATTTGCCCTGGTCAAGTCATTTCACATAGTGCTCTCAGATGAGATGATTTTTTGGACTAAATTCACAATTAACTTTATGTCGTTAGCCTATTTTTGCAAAATGATCATAAATTATATATCCATCTTTCAGTTGGTGAAATCAAAATAAAACAATCTGTATATTAGCATCTGAGATTACCTAGCCCAAACAAACATCACAAAATGTGTTGATGATAGTGATTTTATTGTTACATGGAGTTTTTATGTTGCAGGATTAAAATTGTTAAACTATTTTGTGAACTATGCAAGATACATAAGTAAAGAAATGGAAATAGGTATTGTATGTGTTAATATTCAGACTAGATGGGTTGATCAAGATGTTGTAGACTTTGAAGGTAGGTAATAATTAAAAATATAGTAATCATTTAGATATCGGTACCAATTCCATGTGTGCTCATTGACTTACCAATACCTAAATCGATGTGGGTGCTCCTTATAATTAAGACTCCCTTAGGACAGAGACAAAAGTAGTCTATGTACTTACCAGGGATACAACAGATTTTGATGGGTATTAGATATCTATACCCACCAAAATCTGTTGAACAGATGGGCCAATAGTATATTATCTATGAGATGGGCTATGAAAGCGTAGCAGACCAACAGTATATATAATGTACTCTGTGCAGACACACTTTCGCATTCAAAAAT
The DNA here is from genome assembly GCA_923060345.2 of Erebia aethiops. NCBI lineage: Eukaryota > Metazoa > Arthropoda > Insecta > Lepidoptera > Nymphalidae > Erebia > Erebia aethiops. The sequence goes on along the minus strand of OV281091.1, from coordinate 15,238,285 downwards.
ATAAATTAGTATGGAGAAGGACTAAGTAATAGGGAAGTTATGACAAAAATAAAAGTTATAGTTATATTTTAAATTACAGATGATTACGGGACAGAAGCAACATACACTGAGAAATTGAATAGGTGCTTGGGAAAGTATTGGCAAAATATCCCCATGATAGTGCTCTTTCTGGAAAAGTATCAAAATTCTAATGAAAATAATATGTGTTCCACTGTAAAATTAACAGTTTTGAATTACAATAATCCTCAGATTAAGCAAAATTGTAGGTTAGAAATTAGTGTAAATGGGATAAGATAATAAACTTTAGTATGTACAATAAATCTTTACGTTTTCAGTCCTGATCCCCTTTTGGTCCCTTATTAATAGGCATGATGACTGATTTTGAAAAATGGTCAGATTATGTTCGGAAGTATCTACTATTTCGAAAAAATATCTTTCAGCAGAAAAATAAGGTTTGGTAGATGAAGTTGGCATTTGAAATTTAAATTTTAAAATTCACGCCAAAATGTTCGGCGGTGTCATGGTGTCGTTTGTCTCTCTCACTCATGGAACTAATAAGTTCTACGTTGTACGTAGTAGGTTGGTAGTAGGTAGGTAGTTCCCTTCATTGATTAGTTCCATGCAAATGTGATTTTTCATAAAAAAAATTTATTTTTTTTATTGCGAGATAGGCTTGCGCTTGACGACAATCATGCTTAGTGCCAGAGACAAGTAACATATAGGGATACTTAGTGCAAAGCACAGAGTACATTGCATATAGGGGTAGTGCAAAGCAATGATGAGGTCTAGGTTGGAACGCGCTTGCCTAGAAGATGCCTATTCACTCTTGCCTTGAAGGTACTGAAGTTATAAGTGGCAGGAAACACGTGCGCTGGGAGGGTGTTCCTGGTTCCATTAAATATTGGTTCCCCGACAGTTGGTAAGTTTTCCATAAATCGTAGTGATTACATTCTCTCTGGTTTTCCAATTTGAAATTTCGCGCCTCTGTTAATTTCCTACCTCTATGGACGATTTAAGGCGAAGAAAAAAAAAGCTTTGTGTAAAGAGTGCAGTAGGGCGACCGCGTAACTTCTGCTTCAATCATCGTTACAGTATCAATGGTTGTGATTGGCTGAATTTATGGTATTCTTGCTGCGTCGTCAATAGATTTTCCAAGATTTTGTCCAAAAGTGCAAAAGTGTTAACCAATCAGAGGCGATTGCGAACGTTACACTGTTGCTGTCATTTTTAGCCGGTCGCCCTGCAGGAGTGCTTACTCCGTCGCTATCTCACTTCAACTAACTGTAACTACGTTGACCGTAGATAGAGAAGGAAATCCGTCCACGACTTCGACTACTTCGTGATATAGATTTCCATAATTCCATAGAGCTTAGTAATCTCACTAGTAATGTTAAGTAAAACTACTAAGTGTATCGATATTAAATCGATTTCCGACACGTGACATTGACGAATGATCAGTTGGTTCACTGCAGCGTCACCCTAGTCCCTCTACGGTGAACGTTATGAGGAGGTCTGGTAGACCTAGTGGGAGATTTTTTAATTATTCGATCGCATCATAAGTAAACTACGATTTGTATGAAATTGAACAAGCGCCATCTAGATAGTCTATAATCGAATCTAGTTTTACTTGTCGTTGTTCAATAATCGATTCCCAAAACTATTTTTTCATATTCTTCTTAATTGGCTCAGATCTGATGTGAGGCTTAGTTGGTGGCTATTTACCACCTTATCGACCGCTTGCCTAAAGTAATCGTCCACCAAGTGATCGAACTCATTCCCAGGATATCCATGTTATTCTGCAGGGCGACCGCGTAACTTCTGCATCAATCATTGTTACAGTATGTTTTGTTGTGATTGGCTGAATTTTGCTTCAATGGATTTTGTCCAATAGTGGAAGAGTGTTACCCAATCAGAGGTGGTTGCGATCGTTACACTATAGCTGGCATTTTTAGCCGGTAGCCCAGCTGCTAGTCAACGAAGCAGTTTAAAACTTGGTGAAGTTAGTGAAATCCCCTCGAGTGTTGCGTACCGCTAGGCGGTATACAGGCGGCAGTGGCACGAACACGGCGGCACGATTAAAGTTCGTGTCACGAAAGAAATTCCGGGCACTTAACTAGTAGAACTAATTATTTTTACATACAGAAGCTCGTTGATTGAAAACTTAGGTTTCCTCTGTCTAGGCAAAACTTGCTTGCTATAGGGCTTCTTTCGAATCTTCTAGGCAAGCGCGCTCCACCTTAGGCTTTATCACCATTTGCAAGCAATTCTGATTGCAGCCAAGCGCTAGTCTATATATTTAAAAAAAAAGTTAAGAATTCCCAACTAATATTCTTATTGCGTTTTTTCGTATATCAATGCAAGTTACTCGAAGGTCAAATTGATAAGCGGCTAACAAGCCATCACTATTTGCTTGCTTTGTTCATTCATCTTTCAATCTATCGATATTCATTCATTCAATATAGTGGTCTGTGCAATTTTTTCATCTGTGAATTCAGTGTTTCCAACTTGGGGGTTTTCCCCCTAAATTTAGGGGTAAGTTAGATAGAAAGAGGGTTCTGAGGGTTTCTGTGTTTATGTTTAACATACGTATAATACGTATGTTAAAATCTAAAACATATGAAGAAACAGAGGCACTTTTGGAAAACTTATCTAAAAAAATTTAAAGGTTATTAAAAATATTTAAAAACACACACTATGCACACTCGCAAACCAGTACCTACACACACACACGCACACGCATGCATACATACAATACACACACACACACACACTCACACCATCCATTTTACATTGTTATTAATAATTATAGATTTAAAATTAAAATTTAAAAAATAATGTTTGTGCAATTAATGTTAGTAATTTTATCATTTACAAATATGTTTTAAATAGAATTTTGATGAATCTGTATGTTATAGAAAAGAGCGGAATGTCCTGATTCAGGTTTTAAATATTCTTAAAAGGAGGTTCCAGCCCCAATGCCCCAAAACAAATTATTTTTATTATTTATTATTATTATGTGGTGTGGTGAATGTCGCGGCCATCAGGTTCGAGATACGCACTGTACCACATAGATTTGCCTTCTGTGGCGGATTATACATAGTGAATTAATCTTCAAGTTTTTTCACGTATTATAAAACAAAATGTTGCATTTCATATCATTAAAAATAAACAACTGCCATTGTGCTTGTGTTTGTATCTATGCTTTCCTCTTTTCTGGTCTTTCCAGAAACTATGTATTTCATGATGATATAGGTCCATGATGTGTTAGACGAAATAATTGATAATTATCCTGACGTCGATGAAATTTGAAACATGAAATTAAGACTCATTTATTAGATTTCATTTTTCATTTCATTTTGTTAGTGTGTATTTTTTTATTAATTTCAATATACCTACCGCTCAAAAAAGGGGGATTTTTAGTTGGTGTTAGGGGGAAACAGGGGGATTTCAAGCTGCTGTTACGGGGGGGGGGGCTCCGTAGTAGACTAAGAGATAGCTGAACATACATACTGTGAAAAAATATTAATTGACCGAGCGAAGCGAAGGTCTCTGAGTCTACTTGGGTGAATTGGCACTTGTCCGTCCGTCCGTCCGTCCGTCCGTCCGTCCGTCCGTCCGTCTGTCAGAGCATTATAACTTCTGAATTACTGAACGCAATTACTTCAGCTTTAAATATAATATGTAAACCAATGGCCTCCCGCCGAATATGGCTTAAAAAATAATAAAAATCTTTATTTCAGGGGGGCTCTCATAGAAGCGAATGCGAAGTAAAATATTTTTTATAAAGTTACATAAGGTTGCGGTATATCATTTTAAAGATAATTAGGAATAGAGTCCAAAAATATTTTTTTTAAAATTTTTCCCCCAAAATTGACGAAATGGGGGGCTTTCAAAGTGGTGATTTTCTAACGTCCAAAGATGACCTCAGAACTCTAAATTTTCTGAAAGGATGAGCCTGAAACCTGATCAATTATTTCAATTATATCCTGTACTTGAACAACAAATACTAAAATTAGATAAATATTGTAAGGAAACGGAATTATTTAATTTTTAATGAGCTTCAGTATTTTTAACAGAACTTCACATTCATGTCAATAGATGGCGCCGCGAGGTCTTAGTTCGGGGCGAACCACTAGTATTATGTCATCGCGTTGATTGCTGTTAAATAAATTCTTACGCCTTCATAATTCTTAATAGCAATCAACGTGACGTGAATAATTGCTCAAATTTTTTTTACAGTATGTATGTTTATAACGTCTTTGAGAGGTGATATCTAGTGAAAGGCCCGATGTATAGCGTCAGTTCTTATACTTTTTACATAGGTATTGCGTATACTGTAATACTGTACAAGAATAAGCTTTTCTAACTATGGTTCGTTTTTGGTAACGATAACACGTCTTTGATCGGCCATATCTAGTGAAAAGCCCATTAGCATGCGGTCAGACTTTAACTACTATCATCAGTGGAGAGTGTAGCATATAGCTATTACTGAATCAGCTTTTCTGGGGATGGTTACAAAAAGTGCAGATATCTCTTATAAAGTTATAATATAGTGGTTTGCAAGTGGCAACACTGTCTGTGATTATCATTTCACTTTTCATCTCTCATTTCGTCGCACGCCTGTCAGGCGATGCGTAGCTTGCTGTGATGGTTTCATTTAGCAGTTTTGTATTTTTCTTTTTATGATATTCACATCTCCTAAAATAAACCTTGTAGTGTAATTTAGTTTAATTATTAATATCTATCCGTTCAAATAAAATGGCGAAAGAAACCCAGAAAATTATGTACAAGCTGGTACTAACTGGAGGTGAGTGATCATCTATTTTTTATTACCTAAATTAGTGATATTGTGAGCGAGGAGCAATTTTTACATCAAATATAAAAATTATATAGGTACGTTGAGTTATTTAAGTAAATCAATCTCTATGCATTTACAAATAATTCTTCGAATCGAATACACGTGGGGACTTGGCACTTGGTACTTGGTTTTCATACATGCCGCTTTATATATGTTTTAACCTAAACAGGGCCTTGCGGCGGAAAAACCACCGGACAATCTCGACTTAGTACATTCTTCGAGAACTTGGGATGGAAGGTAATATTTTTTAAATTTTAATCTATGTAGTGAACTGCTGTGACGTTTGTATTGATCAAATTTAAATCCTCTTTGCCCATTATGAATTTCAATGAAACCACAAACGGCTGGCCAGAATCTTTTAGATCACATTGTAAATTAACATATGACTATTAATGATATTTTATATAAGTAAATTCTTGACTTTTGTACACTTTCCAAATTCAAATTATCTTTACAATATTTTAGATGCTACTGAATAATAAACACAATTTTAATTATGTAAATATGGTGCTAAAATGTGCTTTAATTTGTTACTTATGTGAAACTAGTTGTCAAGTACTCTGCTAAAGTAACTATTTTAAATTATCATAAGGTCTGGCTGCGCAATATAACTGTCTGAAAAAGCTACATAGCTCCCTGTGGTTCATTCCTAGTATGGTTTCTCCTTATGGAGATCCAATAAAACATTGTTCCACATTGTGTTTATTTCCAGGTGTTCCGGGTGCCGGAAACGGCTACCGTCCTCTTAAGGTATGAAGTGCAACGTCCTCTCTCTTGAGAGTGTGTTGCTACCTCAATTTCAAAGGATACAGTTATGCATTTACATTTTTTTTAACTCCGTCCTAGCAGACTGCTAGTTTGTAACTAGTGTTCTCTTATTATTTAAACTATTTAAAATGGGTTTTGAGTAATAGGCAGACCCTGGTCTGATGCCAGGAATGTGCCTTAATGCATATAGGTATATGAAGCATACTATGAGTTTACCTTGAATTTACTCAGAGTTCAAACGGGACAGATTTATGTCAGAGACATAAATGTGTCTTGTTTTATCTTTGTCTCAAGTCTAAGAAAATTCAGAGTAGGTATGCTCTATAGATCTTGGCCTAAACATTCTTCAAATTAAAAAAATATATTTGAGCTGGTTATTTTGATAACTTCAGCTTATATGAAACTTTTGTGAAAAATGTTATAATGTTATCATTCTATTTAAGACTCCAATTTTTCTGTCCAAAATGTTTAATGATTTTTCTGGTTTTCGAAGACTAAAATATTTAAGTAATTACATAAAATGTTTTTCTAAGTCACTCCAGTATTGATCTATCATTCAGTTTTATATTATTTATTTTAACTGTGACTGCAATCATTTTATTTCTTTTACAGTGGAGGTGTAAAGTTTGCTGACCTGAGCCCGGACGAAGGTAAGACTTTTTTAATAATTTATTTTTTAAGGACCATTACATTATTTACTAGAATTTACATTGACATAACCAAGATTTGTTTATTAACTATACTAATCCTTGTAGAAAAAGTTTCTTATACAGTTTCTAGGAATCCGGAGGTGATTTTTAAGTAAATGAATATTTTAAGATCGGAAGTCATTAAGTTCATAATTTTTTTTAGTTAAACACATATAATTACCCATTCATAAGTTACCATATAACTACGCGATCGTCCTTCACCTTGTTACAATTGAACCACCCTAAAGCCGCCGGCGGCGGCCTTGGGGTTATACCAAATAACAGCGGGTATACTGCCAACGCTTTCACTGGTATCATTTTAGAAATGAGAATCCGAGTTAATATTGCTAGAAAATCAATGCTCAATATCTTTGAAGCCAAATAGCTACATAGACATACTAAACACATTGTACTCAACATATTTTATTGCATAATCATTATCTTTGTTCCACCATCCATAAAACATACTTACTTTGTTTTTAAAAGTAGGTACATTGCTTGTCAGTTTTGTTTATTTTCGAAGTTCGCCCAACGTTTTCTCGCAGATTTTCACGCCTTTGTTCCCACCTTTATACTCGAGTATTTATTTATTTTCACGTTATAATTTTCTTCGTTGCCTTGATGCTAAGCTACCTACTGATGTTTCTTATCATAGTAAATTTTCTTCACAGTGGAATTTTATTTAATGTTTAGACCAAACTAATACGTGTTGCATTGAAATTAAACCGTGAAGGCATTGTTTAATTAGTAACGATAATTATAAAATCTTTAATATTGTAAATAATATATGTTTACCTTGATTATGTACTCTTATTACCTCTGAATAAAAATAGGTACCTACGTGCATGTTATTCGAGTCTAAACAGGAATTTTAATTAGGTATTAGAATGCAGCTTTATACAAAGTTATTATTTCTGGATTAAAATTCCATATAGTTATAGTGTACTGAGTTAACTCCGAATTATATTGGTCGAATAAAGCTCGAAAGTTTCTAGATCCTTGGAAATCGTAATCATTTTGATTCGAATTACTCTACTAACATTCTATGATTTAATAATCCCAGAATAAAAAAGCTACTAGCTTTTCTGAGCTAATAAAAACATGGATTTGTGTTATTTGTGGTTTGAATAAAACCGCGTGATAAATTTACAGAATATTCTAACAGTAGCCTCGCAATATATTTACAGTAATATTATTTTTGTAAAACAGCACATCCATAGTTATAAAAAAAATGCGATCTGCACGATAGGCCAACTAGAGGCCTAAAATAAGCTCGTGACTCCATCGCTCCGCCTCAAAAAGTCAGAAGTTCATTCTTGGGAATGGGCATTCTTTTCTATAACCACGTTCCACAACTTATTCTGGACTTGCCTATACACAAATTTAAGAAATCCATTAAATAAATGCTCCTGAAAAAAGCTTATTATACTATTGAAGATTATGTAAATGATAGAGGAGCATGGATTTGTTCACTACAGCAATGCTAAGGACAGCGGTTATTTATGTACACATTGATACATTAATTGTAAATGAATTATTTAAAAAGAGCAACCACCGAGCTCCTTGCTGGTTCTTCTCGGTAGGAATGCAATTCCGAACCAGTGGTAGATTCACTTGACCATTCAAAAGTACTTGTAAAAGTTTATTTGAATAAAAAAAAAACATTTGATTTGATTTGATTTTAATGTGATTCCATCAAATAATTAATTGTGTATTATTTAGGTAATTGTATTTTATACACAATACCAAATTTATAATTGTTTCCTTGGCTTGGAATAGTAACATAGTATGCAAAAGTCACGCCCATCTAATTCTAATCATTGATTGGTTTGAGTAAGGTAGGTCAAAATATGTTTCATTGCCAAGTTCCTCTCATTATATGTACTAAAAATAATTACTGGCTTACGATTATGTTCATTTTCTTTCTAAGAAATGTTTAGTTAAGGCCTCTGTCCACGTCAGACTTTTTGTAGGAACTATTATAATCGGGCCGACATTTGCACCGATTTTGTGACCGACCCCGTCCGAACCTTTCATTTTCCACCGACAATAAAATCAGCCAATTTTGTTTTTGACCGACTTTTTGCAGGACGTGAGCGTTTCAATATTGCTATCTGTATAAATGTATTTCAATATGTGGCGACAAAAAATCGATCACCGACGTTTGACGTGGGCGGAGCCCCTTAGCAGGTACCACTTATGAATTCGGTATTTCACCGAAATAAAAACCTAAAATTTAGATTTCGTTTTTTATGACGTAATTACAACCGCAAACCTTTGATTGGGCAGATTTCCTAAGGACCAGTACAGATTGCTGACGAGAGACAACTTTCGACGTACGTTTGTTGTCCATAGAAATTGATGGTGGATGAATACGTACTGGTACTGTTTAGTAAAAGGACGACTGCGCCCAAGGACTATAAATGGTCCTCCGCGGATAATATAATAGCCCGTCATTTGTGTTGGTCTTAAAATTAAAAAACGGTATTTGATTTTTAATATATTCGAGATACTTACATAGGTTAACATTTGTGTCAATAATATCGTTATAGCTTTTAAAGATTAGAATCATAGAAAATTACAATTACTTGTAATATTCTATATACGTTGCTTGTTTATCAAGGCAACGCACGTGTCCATTTATTTTTCGTGCACTCGAGATTTGCAATGTATCATAACAAGTCATTATATATTTCTTCATAGTCAACATATTCCTTCCTACCTAATGCCTATGACGTCGTTGTTCTTAGGTTTTCTAGATCCAGTGGTGCTAGCTAGTAAATATATTATAAATGCGAAAGTTTGCCTGTCCTTCTTTATGTCTGTCTGTTAAGACAACGTTTTCACATTGTCCTTTTTACATTACATCCGTTTATCAGATTTTGTCGGACATCCCGCCTGCATCCCGGACACGGGCATAGGCTACTTTATATTTCGGAAAATTTGAATCCCACAGGATATTTAATAAACCAAAATCCACGCAAGCCAAGTCCATGACATCTAGTATACTGTTCAGATGTAAGAATAGTAAATGTACCTATTATTGTTTTCGTCATAATCACCGAGGCCTGGCCCCGGTCGGCCGCTCCACGTGCCACATTTATTTTCGTTTCAGTAGCTTTGTGTTACTGTTGAAGCTTTATCACGTGTAACTTTATATAGAGTTACTATAGATAACCTCACTAGCTCATTGGCAGAAAAGTTGAAATATGAAACTTGAGACTTAGTGTTTATGGATCAGAGTACATCAGCACTCGTGGCTGTCACCGTAGATGGATCATAATTCAGAATATTTTATTTTGATTGGACCAAAATTATCATAAGATCTATAAAATCATCATCGGTCGTCGGTTTTATCGTGAATATTGTGATTTCCAGAATCTGTAGTTAGAACTCAGCCTCCCGCTTAGCCTATCCCGCTTTCAGTAAAACTACAGCTTATACTAAAAGCGGGCTCTTCATCTTCCCACACGGAAGGTCAAGACTCATTTCTCTCCCTTTTAAATAGATAATTAAACTTATGTAGGAGGTCATATCTTTAGAAAATTCCCTTTAAATATTAACTTCCATAATATAACATTCATAGTGTGTAATTAACACAGTACTTATGAACGATTTAACACAAATTCCTTTCTATTGCGATAAAGATAAGCTATACATGGAAAATCTACGTTTGAAGGACCAGACAATTTATTATTGTATTAACGATTACTCTTGAAGTACTTATTGTTTGCTCCGTTTATAATATTTATGAGTTAAAGGATCTTCTGATATCAGGTAAGCTTATCAGAATCCTGAGAACGTGCTAGCACTATCTATTAATTGTTCTTTCGTAGCCTTTATATTAAACCAGTATGGATCAAAGTCATTGAATTACCATTCTATTCTTTGGTATCTAGACTTGGAATCAAGCTCGGCTGTCTATGAAAGAATCATTTTGTTTATAAGTTAGGTACGTCATAAATCATCATACATATTTTACGAAAGTAGTCTTCTACCCGAGCCTTCAAGGAAGGGAACAATATGCAACCTTGGTACTCCTATGTATTTATGGGTAGTTAATGGAAATTGAGGTTGACAATAGCCCCCTATTATACTTACAGAAGTGTTTATAGATCAATCTTTGTTCCCGATGTCAAACATAGACACGTGTATTAAATACTTTTAGACGTTGTATATATCAGTAAAAGTTACTCTTAACCAATTTTAAAGAACCCCTATAAGATCTACATGTGACATATTTATGTTCAGAAGATTTCCATAGGTGAAGACAACGGCGAATTACGATTTTATCTCAGCTACGTTAGGAACAATTTGTACGTAGATTTTTGGCATAGCTTTTGTATAGTTATAGATTGTGTTAACAACCGGAAACTACAGTTTAACGTGTTCTTCGAAGCGCTACAGCTAAATGATGGTGACAGTTAAACTTGTCATCCAAATTCCTCAAATTCAACATAACATCGCCATCAGTCTGTGTATGTCCACCGTTGCACAATGTCCTTCCGTAGTGAGCCCACCTTCCACCTTCTCCAGCCTTCCTCATTCATCTACTTCTCGCCACCTTCCATATATCGTCGGTTCATCGTACTCGAGGGTATCCCAAACTACATAATATATACTTGTAGGCGGTCTCCTCATGCAAATTAAGAAGCCTGTAAAAATTCCACTCCATTCCAAGCATTAAGCTATACTCGTACTTTTAATTAATTAGATTCAGTAAACTGACGTTTTAAAATGTTATTTCAAATTTCAAAGTGACAACCATATATGGTGGCATCACTGGCAACCCACGAAACGTCACTTAACTGCATCTAATTTATAAGAAATTATATAAATGATCTTACGAATTACTAACTTTAATCTCGTTACTAAGTATACGAGTAAACATATGTAAGTACTAGGAGTGCATGATAGGATGGAGCACTTTTATGGGGCTTCACAAGAGCGAGTCTTTGACGCAATCACTTCACGGTCACGTTCATGGCTGCTCTAGAAATAAATCGGAAACAGAGTACACAAGCAATAACGTAAGATCGAGATGCATTGTTGTGATGCTTCAAACACATACCAAATTCCATGTTCCAACTAAGAACCAACAAACAAAACAGTATTTTGGGATTAGTATATGCAATTTGTAATAAGAGATTCTGTTTGGCGTTGCGAAATGGATTTCTGATTGCGTACGTATTACGTGGATGTCCAGATGTTTGCTTTCAAAGTTTTGTTGTTCAACTTGTGCATTATTCATCATTGAACATATCTGCTAAAAGTTGCCACTGATTGCAGATTAATGAAGAGGTAAAAAATAAACTTGTGCACTCTCAAATCCATTCTCGTAATTTTATCTAATTAGAATTTCATATTATATGCCGTAGACTTCCTATTTTACGATACGGTCCCTTTGTGTCTCCCCTGATTGGATTCAGAAGTGTCCGAAGAGTTGTGTTTTAAATCTATTTCTTAAAGACGTATATCTACCTACTGGCTTGCAATAATAAGAGGTTAGAGCTGAAAATGTGAGGGATGATAATAAAGATATGAGCGTTTGCTTAGACAGACAAACCCACCGCAGTCTCACTATAATCAATAACATTCTGCATAATCGGTACATTGTCTCGAAGATTGTCATGCATCTTTCGCGGTCGCTTTCCAATTTCTATTATCAATTTATTCACTGACCATAGGAGATGGCTAGTCCCGTGTTAAGCTCTAAACATTGATTAAAAAGTCGTTCTCTATTGAATCGAACGCCTATTCAACATCGCTTTATCAAGAGCATTAATAATTTACCGCTCAACGGCAATTTTTTCCGTTTCATTAGCGAGTCCTGTTGCATCGATGATCACACTCGAATGAACTGACAATAACTCGATTCAATCGATTTTGATACGCTATACGCATTTTGCTCCTCGGTTATCTGCTAATGTCCAGTATTCAAGTTTAAACTGGAAAAATACAATACCGAACTGAATGTAGTTGAAACCTGTATTGTTATTAGTTTCCATATTCCCATTTCACTCTCGCGAACATTAAATTTTCCTCACTCAATGGCGTAGGCGTTTATTTACATCCGGTGTAAACAAGATGAATGCAATTATTAATAATACTCTTATTGAGTCATTCCAACCGGTTAGTTTGTCATCAGTTCACTCTCATCGTCATTGGACAAGATAGTAACAGTAAATTGAATTCATTAATTATAGTTGTTTCTAAATTAAACGTGTTTAATCGGGTTATATTCAGGATAGGATTTTATTCTACCGTATTCTGTATCAATAAATTTGAGATGGTACTGATTATGAATGAATAATTAATTTATTGGTTTTATTTTAAGATTCATAATAGATTATGAAGTAAAAAATTTTGTAGTGCTGTACGGCTGTTCCAAATGTGGCATCAAAAATTATCATGTGGATAACAACAATACAGTGATCCTAGGATTCACGTCATTGACTTTGTCATATCGATAATAATATCTCCTTTGATTAAATTATTGTATTTATAACTATAAAACTGTTAAATAAACAATAGCAATGGCAACCGTAAATGTTAGTGAAAACCAGCTGCTTTTTATAGTGATCAGAGACAATAATTTTATGGATAAAAGTTAAACCGTAACATATCTTTGACCGCTTGATTTGCAACTGGCTCGAAGATGAGATATCGCAGGCCGCAGCACAGTATATGCTGAAAAGTAATATAGTTTTGTACGTATGATGCATGACGTCAATCATTGTTGTAAACATTAGTCTCTGTGTGTAGGTGTTACCCTCGTTTACACCAGTGATGACTGATGAGTGATAAGTAAACAAGCCGCAAGGTGTACATAGTCAATAAGTCACACAGAGGCTGTGGAATTGGATAGAGTTCCCAAATATGTCATATCGCAGCTCGGACTCGGCTAATAAGTACTGATAAAACCAACTGATTGACTGAGCCAGTGGTGGATTGATTTTTTTAACCAAAAAGAGGTCATGGCTCCTAGCTAAACTGTTATTCGTTGCATCCATTCCTTGAGGCAGTGTGAGGAGAGCCTGTTCACAAAGCGAACAATGTCCGGACTTCGGCAGTGTTAACACTACACGTTTACTTTGACCCTAAGGGGTTCCGCCCCCGTCAGACAATCGGTGACCTATTTTTTGTCTGCAAAAATGAAACACAGACTGCAATATTGAAACGCTCACGTCCTACAAAAAGACATTCGTCAACAATAAATTCGACCGATTCGAATGTCGGTGGCAAATGTAAGGTTTGGAGTTGTGTGAGTCGGTTACAAAGTCTGTTATAATATTATAGTCGTGCCGATTATTATCGGACCTACAAAGTCTGACGTGGGCGTAGGCCCTTATTGTGATGCGTTTGCGATACGTGGACTTGTGTACCTATCGAGTGCGCACGTTCAGGAATTGACCAGATAAATAACGTCATCTGTCAATACTCAATTAGCATAATCTCACAGCGATTAAAAGATCCTTTAAAAATTCAGATTTAAAAAAACTAACTGGTCAAAATCCGAGTAGTGTAGCATGCCCACGAGTAGGTATAGCATCTATAGAAATAATGGAAAATTTTGATGTTTTCGTTACAATAAAAAAGTTACATTTAAACATTGTTTTTACTACGCGATTTATGTTTTGTATCTTTATTTAGGTTTTAGGTAAAAGTGAGGTGATCCGACGTTTTCTCAGCTGTTATTGTTATCGCTATAGGTACTTTACTAGATATTTTGTCACCAGCGGCGGTTACGTTTGATTCAAAACCTTGCTCTAGTTTATTTCCTTTGATATTTTCACTTGCCCATGTACTCTTAAAGGGGTCAAGATCATGACGTGCCTAATAGTTAAAGTATTTTTTATTAAATTCGATTGCACACTTTACAAGTACAAACTGTAAGCCCTTGACTGCGTTCTCAACTTCTCACCTACTGGTAATTCCACCGTGATGGTCATTTTTAGTTTCTACCAGGAATGTTTAAGGATGCGTAGTAAGGAATGTGTGTGTCATTAATCATTATACAATAGTTTAACACATTTTAGCACTGATGGTTAAGTCTGCAATGATCAGCTTATTGAAAACGAAACGATATTTCTAGGTTTCGTATGGCACATCGCACTTTCCTCACTAGACAGCATGTTCGGAAAAGCAGCCTTTGGACCCGTTAATTGAACTCTTGTCACATGGTCAGACTACCTACCCATATCTACCTTTTAATCACTTTAATATAATACAAAATTACGTTGTCGTGTTGTATTATAGCAGCCAGGCCAATAAGCGCCCCTGACAATTGTCGGGGTAATTGCAAAAGGTGCACGGCCGCCGTAATGGCGCACGCGAGACAAGGTGACTGCGGTGAGTTCCCGTAGCCTCGCTAAAGGAAAAATCAATTATATGGGCTATTAATCATATACAATACACCTACGTAGAGTCATCAACTAACGATATTATCTAGTCTTTATAGTGATCGCACATTAAATCCGACCTGAACACAACGAATATTCAGCACTGACGTCATTCTCAGCTGTGTATGTCCGCGCGAGTCATTTTAAGTGTGTGCTATAAAACGTTACCTAACAAAATCTACATCAAGTCGTAATTTCGCGTTAATTAAAATAAAATACTATGGAAGTTTTCATACGTACATGTTATAAAACCGCGGCCGCCCGCGCCTTCAACATGAAGCAAAAATGCGGGTGGTCCTTGAATCTCTTCGTGATTCGCAGTTTCAGTACTGAATTGGGCGCTGCGTTCAATGCGTGAATCTTGTGCGGGTGCAACTTGTGAGAAAATATGTGCGATCAGCATCACGCCTATTAATATTGCTCTCTCATTAGTTGTATCATTCGTTAATCATCATTAGGCTATAATATTATGATGAGGCCGCGTACCTAGTTCTCTGACCTCGCTACTTCTGCTATGTTGAATGCTATTCCATATTGTTCTGGACTCTAGAGAGTAGACGGCATTTTTTTTTTATCCACTACAAGTTAGCCCTTGACTGCGATCTCACCTGATGGTAAGTGATGATGCAGTCTAAGATGGTAGCGGGCTAACCTGTTAGGGGCACGGCAGTTTATTAAACCCATACCCCTATTCGGTTTCTACACGGCATCGATACCGGAACGCTAAATCGCTTGGCGGCACGTCTTTGCCGGTAGGGTGGTAACTAGCCACGGCCGAAGCCTCCCACCAGGCCAGACCAGGGAAAATTCAGAAATTATAAATTCCCAAATTGACACTGCCGGGGATCGAACCCGGGACCTCCGCACGTCAAGACAACAGCGCTACACACTGCGCCACGGAGGTGACATGCTATATAGGTTTTACCTACTTTAAAATAAAATAGATACCTAGTCTTATTTAAAAAAGAAGCTTAATAATAAAATGCTTCGTTTAATAATCTCGGTTTTTTTTGTG
Organism: Erebia aethiops; assembly: GCA_923060345.2. Lineage (NCBI taxonomy): Eukaryota > Metazoa > Arthropoda > Insecta > Lepidoptera > Nymphalidae > Erebia > Erebia aethiops. Next base: position 15,222,553 of record OV281091.1, on the reverse strand, counting down.
TTGTCAGTTATGACGTTATTTTTGGGGCCTTTCTTGGCAACTTTACGTCAAGATTTAATGACAAATTACGGACGCGACGTTCGCCACGACATTGGGAAATCTGTCTTTTGTTTGTATTGAAAAGTTTTTCATTTAAATTGATAAAGCAACATTATTGTGATGATTGATGGATGAAAAGTGAAAACCTTGAATTTTCCCCAAAGTTTCACAGTGTCTTGCGGTTATTTTGACGGAAATCTAAAATGCCCAAATTACCACTCATTTAGAGTGTTCATTTTCCAGTATTAAAATTATTAAATTATTTTTCTGGAATGGAAAAAAGAAAATATAAATTATAATTGGGTCGCTCTACTAACTTTTATATTTTTAATATTCCATATTGTCCCCCTTTGGCATTACTTCAACTTGGCACGTAAATAAGAAGGGGCGGAAGGAAATGACGTGTTTAAAATAAGATATTTTTTACCGGAGAGCCAACAAAATCAAAGTCAAAATACATTTTTTATTCATTTAAGTAAACTTTTACAAGTGAAGCGCGCTCCACCTTAGGCTGCATCACCTCTTGCATGCAAGTCTGATTGCAGCCAAGCGCTAGCCTATATATTTAAAAAAAAAAAAAAAAAATCGAATCGTCCGGTGCTACAAACAAAAATTCAAACTCGAGGCTTGCTGAGGTTTAGGCCCTAATATAATACTTTTTTAATTTTAAAATTGTAACGCCTAGGTATCTAGGATCAACATCATTTATATTGTGATCGAAACCGATGGCCTGTGTATGGTCCTTTCTAAGGTTCTTTTTCTTTAAAAATAACGCATTTAGAAATAACTCTACGATATAATATGACAATGTTAAGCATAAAGATAGGTTACATAATATATAGTTACTTCCTATAAAATTATCAAAACTTTGTTTACGTAAAAGTTCATTACTTTCATTGTCTTTATCAGGTGTAGAGTGTGTTTAGTGTGGTATTTATCGTACGTATTATTTTACTTGTGTAAGATGTCTCAAGCTTATCTTTAAAAACAACCCAGTAGCCGAAGCTCTTTAGGTATTTCTTACATCGGTTATAACCAGTCTGCTGACCAAGGAGGTCACTGTTAACAAAAATAGTAGGCATCTACTTACCAAAACAGTTTTTATATAACGAAGACCAAACAAAAGCGTATCTTAATGAAATATATGAACTCATGAGGTCTTAAAAAATGTCGTTACTCGTTAGGAACCATTTTTACTGTTTGTAATATAGGTCAGTGGCGTGCAGTTCATAGAGGTATAAAAGCACTGCTTACCAAAATGGAAATACGTCAGTACTCATTTTTCATCAAAACAGCTAGTAAATATGTATTTTGACTAACTAATGCCTACCCTAGCTTCAATAACTGTGCACGCCATTGTACCAGGTATAGGTATATTAAACATTGGTTCGTTAGATTTTGAGATGGTTTGAGGATATGCTCTTCCATCACCATCTCAATGTTATCAACATGATCTGGGGTCAGTTGCAGACGCTAGATAATATTATTATTGTTAAAATTGACTATTCCACAGTTTTAAGAGTAATGCTATATTAAATTTTATTTTATGTGTACAATATATGTATATGTACAATATTATGTTGTGTAGGTATACTTGTATTATTGTATATTGATTGTATATGATATTTGACCGAGCGAAGCGAAGGTCTCTGAGTCTACTTGGGTGAATTGGCACTTGTCCGTCCGTCCGTCCGTCCGTCCGTCTGTCAGAGCATTATAACTTCTGAATGCAATTTAAATATAATATGTAAACCAATGGCCTCCCGCCGAATATGGCTTAAAAAATAATAAAAATCTTTATTTCAGGGGGGCTCTCATAGAAGCGAATGCGAAGTAAAATATTTTTTATAAAGTTACATAGGGTTGCGGTATATCATTTTAAAGATAATTAGGAATAGAGTCCAAAAATTTTTTTTTTTTAATTTTTCCCCCAAAATTGACGAAATGGGGGGCTTTCAAAGTGGTGATTTTCTAACGTCCAAAGATGACCTCAGACCTCGAAATTTTCTGAAAGGATGAGCCTAAAACTTGATCAATTATTTCAATTATATCCTGTACTTGAACAACAAATACTAAAATTAGATAAATATTGTAAGGGAACGGAATTATTTAATTTTTAATGAGCTTCAGTATTTTTAACAGAACTTCACATTTATGTCAATAGATGGCGCCGCGAGGTCTCAGTTCGGGGCGAACCACTAGTTTATATTGGGCTAGGATTAGTTTATTAGTTTAGAACTAATTATTAGTTTTCCTTTTAAAATAACGTGCACCCTGAAGCTTTCTCACTGGGTTAATCCGTTGTGTGCATGGTTGCCTGGTAGAGATCGCTTTAAAGCAATAAGGCCGCCATTTGTACCATAGCTTAGTTTTATTGTAATTGCTTATAAGTATGTTTCGTGGTGTACAATAAAGAATTTTTCATTCATTCATTCATTCAATAAATAACAAGACTATGATATAATGTTATGTTTCATGAAGCAAATTTTTTTTACAATTCATTGAATGACAATAAAGTACGATGAGAATTCAAAATTATCATTAAAACAAGTAATAAAATTAAAAAATTTAAAAAACCCACGACGAACTTCAGAGCTCCATTGAAACAACAATTAAAACTTAGCAAAAGTATATATAAAATAATATCTAAAACACAAAACTGCATATTTGCCGGCTCAGTAGTTCTTTTGACCAGCGTGGTGGACTATGGCCAAACCCTTCTCATTCCGAGATAAAACTTGGGCTTAGTAATGAGCAGAGGTGTCAAATAGTGTTAAATTTTAATATTCTGATAAAAATTGTTTAAAAAAATGTGATCACTTAAGGAGTTCCCATAACCACCTCCTGGCTCCATCATAAGACCCTGAGCAGCATCTAGGTACAAAGTGCTAGTCAAGACAAATCAAAAGAGTCCAAACACGACGGCTTTACGATAAGAACTTAAGGAGTTCCTATGACCACCTCCTGGCTCCATCATGAGACCCTGGGCAGCATCTAGGTACAAAGTGCTAGTCAAGACAAATCAAAAGAGTCCAAACACGACGGGTTTACGATAAGAACTTAAGGAGTTCCTATGACCACCTCCTGGCTCCATCATGAGACCCTGGGCAGCATCTAGGTACAAAGTGCTAGTCAAGACAAATCAAAAGAGTCTAAACACGACGGGTTTACGATGAGATCTTAAGGAGTTCCTACCACTTACCAAATCACTAGCTCAGCTTGGTTGTCTATGGTCCTAAAATATATCCAAGAACCTTCTCACAAGCTATACATATCTGATGCAAAAAACCGCATCTCAATCGGCCCAGTACTTTTTGAGAAAAATGGTAACATATTGAAAAATTAAAATCATAGACTACAGCTCAGATTGGTTGTCTATGGTCCTAAAATATATCTAAAAACCTTCTCACAAGCTATACTTATCTAATGCAAAAAACCGCATCTTAATCAGCCCAGTACTTTTTGAGAAAAATGGTAATATACTGAAAAATTAAAATCGTAGACTACAGCTCAGCTTGATTGTCTATGGTCCTAAAATATATCTAAGAACCTTCTCACAAGCTATCCATATTTAATGCAAAAAACCGCATCTCAATCGGCCCAGTACTTTTTGAGATAAATGGTAACATATTGAAAAATTAAAATCATAGACTACAGCTCAGCTTGGTTGTCTATGGTCCTAAAATATATCTAAGAACCTTCTCACAAGCTATACATAGCTAATGCAAAAAACCGCATATTAATCGGTCCATTAGTTTTCCAGGAAAATGGTAACAAAAAAGTGCACAAACAAACAAACATACAAACAAACAAACAAACAAACAAACACACAACCTCTTAGGGCAAACACATATACCGTCTCCGTTTCGTCGAGGGTAATAAAACAGCAAATTAGTTTCTGTCGATTTATTCTGTTACCATCGTGATTCGTGAGCAAGTCTAATGCGTTTATTCATACCTAAGCCCATAAAACTTTTACAGCGGGTACGACCTTGGTACGAAAGTAATGTCTTTGACCTATCGGCATTCAATTATAATAATTGGATTTTATGTAACCGTTGATCGTATCATAAGGCATAACGGGGGATGATAAACAGCAGAATTTATGGCCGACTTCTAAAGCTGCAATCCTGCTTGTCTTTATGACCTTTATAACTGATTTATTAATATACTAGGTGATGCCTGCGACTTCGTCTGCGTTGGATAAGATTTTTCGATTCCCGCGGGATCTACCTAATTTTCCGGGATACAACCTATACCTGTACCAAATTTCATCGAAATCGGTTGAACGTGAAAGCGTAACAGACAGACAAAGAGAAACACTTTCGCATTTATAATATTAGTTTATTAAGATATTCTGGCTTATCTGTCTTGCACACAATCTCTGAACTAAACTAACAGCTAAAAAATATATATGTATTGCTATCCATTTCATAATGCTTGTTGCGGAAAGGAACAGCGCTAGTTTTATTCCTCTCAATTTAGATTAGAGATTGTGCACAACAGAACACCACATTATCTGACAAAGAATCTCCTATAAAAGTAGGTTTGCGTGTTCCTGATTTGTAAAGAATGATAAAGGCTACTGATAAAGTAGAAATACTTCCAATACCTAATTCGTAAAATATGTGATTCCTAATGAAAATACCATTTTGCTCATTTTTTGATTCGTGATAGATTTACAAAATACAACCTCATTGCGTGACAAAGACAACGGTACTAAGCCATAGACCGGTTTCCGCATATTTGGACGGTTTTACTGTCTACCTAGTTTTGGCTAGTGGTGGCTTTGTATAGAGCTCACACCACAGAATTTTTGGGGACAATCAGTCAGGTTAGGAGTGTCAATCAATCTTTGTGTTACAGTGTTCCAGTGTACCTATATTGAATAAAATATGATATATTGAATAATTTGTTTTAAATTGTTAATTGTATAGAAAACCGGTTTTTTTCTAAGTTCTAGATAACGATATGATGTGATTTAAATATACTTCAGAAGTCACGTTTTTAGCATTGGTTGTTGTATATAGTTATGTTGCGTGTTACGTCACAATGAATTAAGGCGCTGTGAGCTCACAAGATGAAAAACACAGGCGCGCGCGGGGGTGAAATCGAGCAAGCGCATGTCGCAAAAAATGCATGAAATAATTTGTAAAAAAAAAAATATTTACTTTTCAATACAAATGAATCCGACAATGTGTTTGATTTAGAAATATGAATTTTATCTTATATTTCTAGAGCTAATTAATGGTTTCAATAAGGAGAAAAATTGCTTTAAAAGGTATATTAAGAGGTATGTTTAAAATAAATTTCAATGCAGAGATTTTTTTTAATTGTGTTTTGAGATGCGTCAATGGCTGCTCAAAGGTCTTGAAAACAGCACATTATTTTTTACAAGCATACATTATGTCACCGTTTCATGGATACACTGCTTTTAAAAACCCCCTTTTACGCTACACAGGGCCTTAATAATTGCGTCAAACTACGCCTCGGCAAACAATGAAGACAAGACACATTATCAAGTTCACGGCATGTGCCATGTTCACGGGTGTTGAGCATTGAATCTTATCTCCTCATTATTATCAGCTTTATGCTACCTATAAATATTACCTATATATTTTTGGGCCAATACATAAAATGCGAATCACTTATTGCTACGAGGTAATGATAGCTTATCGACATAAATTATTACACACTAAATGATCGATTATGCCTTTCTTTATGTTGCTTCTATTTTAGGCTTTATCTAATTGCTCATGTACCTTTCACAGCATAGACTTAGGATTGGAGCGCAGTGGAGACTGGAGACCAATCTTAAAACGATGATTGACAATGGGCTGATTAACACAATCTCTAAACTAAACTAAAATGGCAGCTTTAAATCTTGTTCTGTCCCTTTCCGTAGGAAGTATTATGAATGGGTTAGCAATATTTGTAATGCTCTAATTTTAGTTTAGTTTAGAGATTGTACACTACAGAATCAGCACCAATTTCCTTAAATCTTAAGATAGGTCTCCATTGGGAGCGCAGCGGAGACCAATTATAAATCTATGGTCTTAATATTATATCTCGTTATTCAGGCCTATTTGTCGTCCGGCAATAAAACTCACAAGGCAATAACAATATACACCCATAAAACGAGCTTATAGTGGCGGTTTTATTGCGTTGCTGCCTTTCGAGATACGTCTGTGATGGGTAGCAAATGTTTGTATAGGTCTTGGTAACTTTTTCCTGTCGTCCTACTGTGGTCCTACCACTGTCCAGGTTGGAATGGGTAAATTGATGTTTGTGTCATTATTTACCTAGCCATTTAATAACTTTGAAAATAGCGTTGTTTACAACCCTATTAGCTGACCTAGTCGGTTTCTTTAAGATGGAATTTTTAAAAATTCTTTCACGTAATTTCAAGTTCCTAATAAATCTGAGATAGTATTATCTGCCTGGATTATGGAGATAAGTCGCCTTGGTCGTAATTCGAGACGACATTATGGATAGAAACACAGCCCACACCTATATTGTAATAGTAAGTTTTGTAAGAAAAAAGTATGTGGTACACAATATGAAGAACATTCTCCTTCATTTGAAAGTCGGTTAACAACTCAAACCAATTTATTTATGATGGTCGTAATTTTTGAGATTTATAAACTTTAAGAGGTGACTGTCTAGACTCTAGAGACAATTATTTTACGAGAACATCCACTGCCAAGTCAGATAAATCGTCGTCATGACACTAAATGAGTACCTAGTACCTACCTAGGTATGTTCTCTTCATAAATTACTTTCTCAGTTGACCTCCCCTCGTTGATTGCCAATTTGTTATTTTTTGCCTAATTTAATTATTTTGTACTTGTGACGTACAAAAAAATTACCTCGTAAACCAACTTCCGGCAAATGTTTTCTGCGGAACAAAAAAAGGGAAAAAGGAAAATTAGACTTTGCTCCGAAGTTCATTGGCAGACACTAAAAATAACGTAGAGCTACGCGACAATCATGGCCAACCGTCACACCGTAGGGTTGCCAGGAGTCCCGTTTTGGCCATACATGTTTGTCTTTTTTGACCGTGTTTGGCCAAAAATCCATGGTGGTTAACAAAACATATTATGTCAAGCTTTTAGAGAATAAATTAATGAATGCTAGTCATTGTGTAAGCAATTTTCAAAAAATATTCCTTTATATTTTTTTGCTAGATATTTGCACTCCAAATAAAGGCTTCTTTCTTTCTGCATATTGCCCCAGCCCGACCAAATATAGCAAAGAGTTTATACTTTGGATTAAGGGCCTGGCAGCCCTAGTCACACGTCTACGGCACCATGTGCGAAAATCAGATAGTGACACATCAAGGCATTAACCCTGTCCTAAACCTCTCATTTTAGGTACGACTGCAGAAGTTTGTTGGATTTGTTATTTTTTGTATTAGGTATCTACTATCTATGCTATCCCACTATTGGACTGAGACATATTTTGTCTAAAGTGCCTAATTATTATTCCACCTTGTTTCCAACTTTCCACGACAATCTATTGCTTTTGTTCTGTGTTATCTATTCAAAAAATGCATTTCAATTTGCAATCATACTTCTATCTCATGCGCAAGATCATCGAGTTTTTTAAATGACACATTGAAAAAGTCATTTCCTTCCTATTTGTTACTCACTGTTATTTTTATAAACACATAATTGCATACCTACCTAGCCACTTCATGTCTCATAGTTATATAATATTTTCCTTTTTATCGGCATATAAAGCAGTAAGTACTGAATATAATTGCGTAGCCTGTAACCTGTTCGAGTCCGTATTGACTTACTGTAACACGATATGTCTAGTGTTTCAACAATACCTATTATAGAACTAAATTGCAAGTAACAAACACTGCATACATGCATAATAGGTACCTACCTATACATTATACACATATAGAGATACAGATATAGAATTTAGCTCAAGATGCACACATCTTGTCCAAATAGGGCCATTTTAGCCTCAGGGAACATTGTTATTATAGATATCACTATTACAAACTTGTCAAGATTACTTGGCTTCGCAGCCGAATTAGTGCCATAAGTTTTGGATTTACAATGGATGACTAAAGAATAACTTTAATATGAATAGATAGCGGCTTAAACTTTAAAGCTATCCCTTTAATGGTACCAGCGACTAAAATATATTATTGTTGATTTTAGTAGAATAATATATAGAGTAGTTAGGTACGTTCTGCACAGTAATAAAATATCCTCATAATTATACCATTATGAGATAAATGGAAGGGTGCTTTATCGAGATTAAACTTCAATAACAAACTCTTGAAAGAGATTAACATTAATAAAGATAAAGATGGTTTTGTTTGCTCAGATATAAATTCAAAGTTAAAAGATAAATGTGCATAAGTAAGTGTGCTATTTAGGGCTGTGGGTATAACCCGTTGTCCTAGGTGTGCGACAGAAGCGACGCGACGCGATGCGACGCCATCGAAGATGACAGACCTATGTAGGCGATAACGTAGACCTATCGTTCTATGGCGTCGCATCGCTTCTGTCGCTCACCTAGGACAACGGGTAATAAAAAACACTAAGTCGTTTACTACCGTCTTTATAGGCTCAATCCCTGGCGTCCGTTAACATTGGCTCAGTCCCAAATCCTGTAAAAGTTAAGGAATTACCTAAAAATTATTCGTAAGCTTACTGTTCCATCCTTTGTCCATTTTATTTAGAAGTAAATGTTATTTATTATAAGCTTGTTGATTGCTGTAATACAATATCTGTCATCCTGACATCTGCATTTAAAGATATCTTAGTGTATTTAAGTATTGTATTTAGGTATCTTGATGTGCCTTAGGTTGAGGTTGCCACTGGCAGTAAATTGTGAACGGGACTAATGATAAGAAAACAACTGTTGTTACCCACAATTTGGCAAAATAAAAATTATGAATTATGAGGCAGCATCTCTTGTAGATACGAATCATTATTTACCAACGTTTTGTTCTTTTTACACGCTTTTTATTAGCTTCAGACGTATGTATGTTAGTATGTAATGGAATCTTTGAACATGATTTTGACCCCCTTTAAAACGTCGGATTAACTCGAAATGTGGCATACTTATTAAGGACCGATGACAATTCAATATTTTAAACAGTTTGACACGTTATCCTTACTAGGATAATCAGGATTAGCGATTTTTTGTTTTCCTGAGTCCCGGAGTGTCTGCGTCAAAAGCGTGTTTTTTAGTTTTTTTAAACTATTATTATTTCCTGACAATTTTGTCTTGATTAATGCGGTTTCAGTAATAATAATATTGGTATGACTTCCGCCTCATGTTGCCAGTAATCTTTTAATACTTTTTACTAAGAATGGACAATGTTCTAAAGTGAATTGTTTCTTTGTTGCAGCTTCAAAGTTCCAGGAGAATCTACTCAAGACCATGATACAGATTGAGAACACTTTCTTCGAGCTGGGGCGGACCTGTCAAAGGAATTGCTTGATTATATGCGACCGAGGAGCCATGGACGCTAGTGCATGTAAGTTTGACTATGAAAATAAAATATTTCTCAGGGTAAGCAATGCTATTGCGCCTCTATGAACAACACGCCGCTGGCAACATTGTTTCATTACAATGTATATGATAAACGGAGGCGGTATCAAAATTTAATAAAATTTTATCGATATTTTCCTATCCATGATAATAACCGATGAGAGATCGGCGCATATTGCAAACGAGTAATTTTCCACTAAAATACTTTCTAAGGCACGCTACTATGGATAATTTTATAAGCCCATTGTTTATGGGACATTCTCGAAGGACGTTGCATGTATTCGAAGAAAGGAAATCACTGTTTGTGTACCGACATTTGCATAATAGCAGTTGTTTGGAAACACGACGAGCATAAATGCTAAATTACTAAGTAATCGTATGCATAATTTTGTGAATTCAATGAATTTAAATTCTGCAATTTTTTTATTACATAATACGTTTTCGTTCTAGTAATTTAATCCACGATTAGACGGATTACCTAGGTATCGTTTCCAATTTTGTTAGGAATTTTCCAATTTCTTTTTATGGAAAAGTTATACAGTCAAAACTTAAAACGCTGCAGTGCAAAGCCATTCTAAATATTTCTAGATATAATCAAAATACTAAGTGTATAGCTACTAATAGGTATTTCAGTATTTTCTTGGATCAACAAAATGTAAACATTCTCTTGAACTACATTATACCTAAGCAAAACACGAGTACATAAATTTGCGTAACTCATGAAGATGCTATATGAAGTTATACTAGTTCATTCGCTAATTGAAAATCCCTAGGAGAGATGGAATTTACAAAAATCCTTAAACATTTCTGGCTTCATGGCTAACCTATGACACTCACAAATAATGTGGCTTTTCAAAATCGGTTCAGTAGAATCCGAGATTACCCCCTACAACCTCACAAACTTTACCTTTATAATATTAGTATAAAACTTGAAAAATTACAGACTAACAAAGTATCTAATTCAACCCCGTATTTGACTCATATTAAGGGGTGGATATTCCTTTGAAATATTTCGCATACCTCTACTGTTTGGAAATATTTTTAAATTAGACTTCTTCGAGCAATTTAATGCGAATGTATCTAAGTTTATGTATCTAGTTAAAAAATAACCTGACTTATTGTTTTAAAAACAGAGTTGGATAATTTTCTTGTAACACTCTTTGTTTAGGCAAAAAAATTATTGAGCTGGCGCATACGGAATACCATTTTACCGATTGCACGTATTTTGCGTGGAGAATAGAATAGTTATTACATATTATTATCTGTACTATCCGTTTTTAAATACTACTCCAAAAGTGACCAATAGGGGTGGCTCAAACTGTCAAACTGTGATGATAACTCGACAGGATTATTTGCTATCTTGGCTCTCACAACACGCACACTTGCGCAGGTGGTAATGATTTCATTCTGATGGGTAAAGATCGTATCACGTAGAAATCCACCAAGTAGTTTAAAAGGTAAAAAAATTGGTAGTCATAGGGACTGCCGATAGAAGTGAAAACGATTTTTTAAAATTTAAATAAAATTATTAAAATATAAACCTTAACACTAAGGCATTAAAGTTTAATTTCGAATGTCGTATATTTATATGTTCGCGAGCATGTCGGTCACGGTCACGCGAATCTACATTTTTACCCCCTACCAAAAAGTGCTCAACGCGCCTAAAGAAGTTTTCGCTTCAAAAAAGAATCGGTGGCTTAGTTTCACTATTAGGTTTTAACTTGTTATTCTAGCTTTCTAAATAACGTACTAATGTTAATTGAAATGTTAAAATTAATCGTTTCAGTTATATCGAAGGAGAAGTGGGAGACGATGATGAGCGCCAACAACTGGAACAGTGTAGAGTTGCGGGACAACCGGTACAATCACATCGTGCATATGGTCTCTGCTGCCAACGGGGCCGAGGACTTCTATTCCACTGAGGTATTATACGTTTCAGAGGTTTATTATAGTTATTGCAATAGGGATGATGCCTATGTCAAAAATAATTACTTCTTAATGATTATTAAAAAGAGTGTCTTCCAAAAGGCCCAAAAATTCACATTCTCTGTTAGTTTTAAGTTTGATAATCATTTTAAACTAAACGAACATTAAAGAAATAAAGTTCGTTGAAATTTTATGACGTCACTACTATATTTCATACAAACTACCATACTAGAAGCGCGTTTTTAAGTTTGATAAGGAGTTGCTGATTTGATTGAGTTGTTATCTCCATTCACGAGTGCGCGTGAACTTTACTTGTAGCTATGCACATTGCGTAAGTGTGCGTGCCTCTCGGAGCGTCAGTCCTCCGCGCTAATGAAATGCAAAAACTATACCATCATGTTCTAGTGATGTAGCCCTATTTTATCGATACCTAGTAAGGAAAAGCATTATATCTTAGATTTTGACAGTTGAATTAGGTAACCATTAAGGCGCTGTGAGCTCACGAGATGAAAAACACAGGCGCGCGGGGGTGAAATCGAGCAAGGGCATGTCGCAAAAAATGCATGAAATAATTTGTAAAAAAATTAATATTTACTTTTCAATACAAATGAATCCGACAATGTATTTGATTTAGAAATATGAATTTTATCTTATATGTCTAGAGCTAATTATTGGTTTCAATAAGGAGCAAAATTGCTTTAAAAGGTAAATTAAGAGGTATGTTTAAAATAAATTTCAATGCAGAGATTTTTTTAAATTGTGTTTTGAGATGCGTCAATGGCTGCTCGAAGGTCTTGAAAACAGCACGTTATTTTTACAAGCATACATTATGTCACCGTTTGATGGATACACTGCTTTTAAAAACCCCCTTTTACGCTACACAGGGCCTTAAGATAAAACTCGCCCAAAACTGAGGTACAATAATCTTCCTTGCATGTATCGTTATGTATCCCGCATCAATCATAGTCTCAATTGTGTATTTGACAACTAGTGAAATCAGCAACTGTTTTTTCAAACGTTAAAACGCGCGGTTAAGTATGAGATGTTGTAGGAAATACTAAACTGTGACGATTCAATTAGACGCACTTCTTTGCTTCAATCGATAGTTTTAAATGGTTTTCAAACATAAAAGTTACAGAGGACGTGGGTCTTACGACTTTTGGGAGTTCCTCTATTTAATAATTACAAAAAAAAACCAGTTATCAATTGACCGATTCTTCTGATTGGTTGAATTTGTGGTATTCTTGCTGCGATATTGGATTTTGGCCAATAGCGGAAGAGTGTTAACCAATCGGAGGTGACCGTGATCGGTTTAAACTGACAGAAATTCTTTCAGTCAGACATTTCTGTCAGTCAGGGCGCAACAGTTCCGCGAATGTTCCTTTCATACAAAAAAAAACGTGTGCGCTGTCGAGGGATAATAAAATCATATTGATAAGCTATGTAATAGAACGAAGTCACGACTACGTTATGTTTATAATCGTGTTTGCTAATTTGAGCATGACGCTGACATAATATTGTGTGATAATGATAAGATATAGCAAACGTAAACAATAATAAATCGTAATTAAATTCAATAATATTACATTGTTAGTAGTCCACACAAATCCTCGCAACGAGGGGCTTTTTCTGAGTGAAGGGCATTTGACTACTAGTTTAACAGTTAAGGTATTATTTTATGTGATTATTAAACAGAGAGGATCACTAAATCAGAGGTGCAATCTCTATTCTCATACGTTTAGGTATATAGGATACCCTAAACGTATGAGAATGGATACACGAAATTTAGCTCTAATTCAAAGCTTTTATGGTTTATTTTACTTTGAAGCCGAACTATAACGATCGGATATTTGCCATATGCACTCTATAATGTTGGCTCTATGCACTTTTCGATTTATCGAACTTGCGACCTTACACTTTCAGGGCGGGGAGGTAATAAGTAATAATTAACAATTGCTCTGAATTTTTGTGTATCATTAAGGTCCTATCCTATGACAGCGACTAACGCGAGTATCTGACCCTTGCAACGTTGTCGCGTAGATAAGTTGTCATTTTCTATGGAGTCATATCGTCGTTAGTTTAAAGTTGAAACATCAACAGCTTACCCAGATTGGCAAGGTAGTGAAAATGGATAAGATATACTAATATCGTGCGTTGCCGATTGAATCCCACGCTGACGTCTGGCCAGCTCAGTATTATCAGTCCAACTCGTGACTATCGGCGATTGATTGATATGGTGCAAGGCATTCTAATCACCAGGAAGAAGTATTAGTGAAATGCTGTCATAATAAATATACAAAACGATTACGTGGTAATATTGCTGAAAGAATATGAAAACTTTCAACCATGATAAGGAACGGGAAAACGCAGGAAAAACCAAATTAGGTCACTCATCCTTACTGATCTTATTCAACGTTGGTTAACAATCAAATTCGATTGATATCCGTCAAATGAAAGAAGTAGAACTAATTCGCTATAATCCGCCACAATAAGTAAATCTATGTGGTGCAGTATCTATCTAGCGATATTCACCACACCACACAAATCTTCCAAATTATTCTCAACGTACGTTTCACTAAGATACCGAAGCATCATGAGGAGACGTTGACTCGATAAAGCACGATATTTCAAATATTTGATATCGGTCTCCATCCAGTTCTATAGCTATTCTATAAAAAAATAATAATTCGAATTTCGTCGAATAGTCGAATGAATCTACCACTGGTTCCGAATGCCGTTCCTACCGAGAAGAACCAGCAAGGAACTCGGTGGTTGCTCTTGTAAAAAAATAAATGTATTTACAATTGCATTAATCTAAAGATACAATATAAGTAACTGCAGTCCTGAGCGTTGCTGGAGCAAGTCAAATCCATGCGCTTTTATCATTTATTTAATCTTCGAGAGTAGGTTTATTAAGCTTTTTTCAGGAGTATTTTTTAATGGTTTTCTTAAACTTGTGTAAAGGCAAGTTTATAAAGGTTGTGGAATTTTATTAAAGACTAGTATGCTCATTCCCACGAACGACCTTCGGACTTTCTTGAGGCGGAGCGATGGAGTCTCGAGCCTATGGCGGTTTCTAGTTGGCCTATCGTGCAGATCGTATATTATTTTGTAATTCTGAATGTGCTGTTTTCATCAACAGGACCACGCATGCCGTTCCGAAGGCGTCGAACTCGCTAGAGAGTTGGACTACAACGCGGCAGCCGCTTGGATCGGACACCCTTACTTCGACGTCATAGACAATTCCACGGACTTCGACAAAAAGATGAACCGCCTACTCGCCTGCGTTTGCCATAGGATCGGCATAGACACCGGCGACCGTCTGAACGTCAATTCGAAGAAACGCAAGTTCCTCGTCAAACCGCCAATGGTCGCGGATGCCGAGTTCCCCCCGTTCCAAGACTTCGATGTCGTACACAACTACTTGCAAAGTGACTTCCGTAAAGCGCAGGTCCGGTTGAGGAAGCGCGGCCAAAAGGGTCACTGGTCGTATATCCATACGATGAGGAAGTTTCACCCAACGGGACAGTCTGTGGAAGTGCGCACTCAGTTGACGCATCGCGACTACCTCAATATGCTGCCTCAGCGAGACGACGCGCATTTCACGATATTCAAGAAGCGACGCTGTTTTATATACAACAACCAGTACTACCAGTTGGACATTTATAGACAACCCACGCATCCCAGGTAATGTTGTTTTAAATATTCATTACTAGATGATGCCTGTGACTTTGTTTGTGTGGGTTTAGATAGGTCCTTAACTGTAACCCATGCAAAAAATCACGTTGATCCCTTGCTGAGCTCTCCGCGGCGTGATTGAAGGTCAAACCTATTATTATTGATTTTCTGGGATGAAGTATTCCTGCGTGTTTGAGAAATTACGAAGATAGTATGCATCTGGCATACGGATAAAGGCTACATTTAAGCCAGTAGATCAAAGATTTTGCACTGGATTTTTGGAAACCTAAATCCAGGCATTACGTCAAATCTAGACCTTTCTGTAAACAGTGTTATAAAGAGTCTAAATTGAAAAGTCAGTCATTAGTCACCGTGACTATATTATGTTCTAACTCCTATACAATGAATCAAAAATAAAAATTGAATCTTCAATATCTAATTTCAGGTGTCGCGGTCTGATCCTACTAGAGACGTACAGCGCTCACGACCAAGACGCCCTTCTCGCCACTCTGCCAAAGTTCCTCGTTATAGAGAAAGAGGTGACGGGTGATCCCGCTTACTCCATGTACAATCTGTCCCTCAAGGAAGACTGGAAGACTACCAACAAGTATTACACAGGCTCTGAAGATTGTAAGTCCTATCTTTATTATGCTCTTTATTGTTATATAACTTAAAGGCGTCAAACACGAAACTAGTGACGGCGACAGCGGGGCGACGTGGTACGAGAGCTAGCGGCGAATTTCGGGAAGGCCCTTATGTCAAACTGAAATTGTGAAAGAATATAATTTCGTCAACTGGCGATTCCAGTCCTGCCAGTCTGGTAGAGCGTTTGCGGTTGTTTCTCTACAAAAATATTTTATTAAAATTCCCAAAAAATACACTTTTGGCAATCTGATATTTTAATCACGTATTTATTGAGTAATTTCAATAATATCTGCAATACGCCAGACAAATTTTGCGGTTTCAAACGTGAATAAAGTTTTCAAATGAGTACGACAAAATTGCGGCGAAATTCGTCGCCAGCTCTCCGGCTAATCTCATCGCCCCGCTGCCAGCGTCGCCCCGCCGCCGCTCCTTTCGTGCCCGTACACTAAGGGACTATCCACAGACAATCGTGTAGCTTCAGGAATGGGGTAGTGATGAGATAATGCATTAAAAGAACCCGTTCATTTTCTTCATGAGTGAATGAGGTAATATACTTAAAAAAAGGGAACCCGTTCATGTTTTTTATTAGTGAATGGAGAATTTAAATATACTCAATTAAACAGCCATTTTGGATGTAAATGCAAACTGCATGATTGGTTGTGGGTAGAACATTAAGGAAAAAGTTATAAAGTAATTTCTTGTAGCCAAATTAGTGGCCAATTAACACACATAAAATCTCTAAACTAAACTAAAATGACAGCTTTAAATCTAGTTCTGTCCCTTTCCGCAGGGAGTATTATGAAAGGGTTAGCAATATTTTTAATGCTGTCATTTTAGTTTAGAGATTGTGCCTACAGAATCAGACCCATAATAGCCAATTTAAAAAAAAACTTAGCAAATTAATCATTCTCTCTGTTGCGAGTATGTGTAAAATCTGTGATCGTTTCATCCATCTTTTTCCTTAATCTTTGATGTTATTGGTGTTGCCATAGTACATATTGAAGCCGGCCGCATAATATTATCAGAAATTGTCTATCAGAAAAAAGTCTAGAAGCCTTCGGCCCGGAAGGTTTGGATCCACGAATGTCCATGACCTAGCAGACACGCCATATGCTGGCGTGTCTTTTGGGTCTGGATAAACCCAGAATGTTGCCGCTTCTGATGTTTGTAGTGTGAGTGGGATCGAAAGTTTTATGACAGACCACAATTGGGTATTTGACAAATAGTCACATCAGCAACATTTTTTCAAACGTCAAAACGCGTTCTAAGTATGGGATTTATATGAAACTAGCTGACGCCCGCGACTTCGTACGCGTGGATCGAGGTTTTGTGGTTCCCGCGGGAACTCTTTAATTTTCCGGGATAAAAAGTAGCCTATGTGTTATTCCAGACTATAATCTATCTCTGTGCCAAATTTCATGCACATCCGTTTAGCCGTTGGGGCGTGATTGAGTAACAAACATCCATCCATACATCCATACATCCATACCGACATCCATACATCCAAACTTTCGCATTTATAATATTAGTAAGATTACGAAATGTGACATCATTAAAGTTCGACGCACTTTTTTACTTTAATCGATTGTTTAAAATGGTTATTCAACATAATACTATCAGGGGACGCGGAAATTACAACTTTTGGGAGATCCTCTATTTAATAATCACTAAAAAATTATTTATTTGAACAGTAGTCAAATACCCAATTTCCGATAATGTGCGGCCGGCGTAAGCTTCCTTCGATATATTCAAAGGTATTGGTAAATAACTTATCATTCACATTTTGGTACAGGGTGTATGTTTGTCTTGCCCTACTCCTAGTAGGTAGTCAATTGTTTGAAGAGTAAAACCAATGATTGTGACTGAAATTTATTTTCTAATATCTATTCTGTTTAATCTGAGCTTTGTTCCCTTTATGTGTTATAAGTGTAGGTAACTTATTTAAGTTTATGTCAAGTATACATTATTTTTACGTGATGTTTTGCATGTAGAGGATCTAATTAAAAAAGAGGCAAATGTTTGTAAGGCGGCTAAATATTCGCGTTTTTTATGCATTAACTGGCCAACATGAACATATTTTGATGACCTCTCTGGCACAGTGGTCTTATAGTGGGAGGTCCCGGGTTCGATTCCCGGCAGGGTCAATTTGGGAATTTATAAATTCTGAATTTTCTCTAGTTTGGTCTGATGGGAGGCTTCGGCCGTGGCTAGTTACCACCCTACTGGCAAAGACGTACCGCTAAGCAATTTACTCGTAGTGTTCCGGTATGATGCCGTGTAAAAACCGATTAGGCGTATGGGTGTGATATAACTGCCGTATCCCTAACAGGTTAGCGCGCTACCATCTCAGACTGCATCATCACTTACCATCATGTGGGATCGCAGTCAAGGGCTAACTTGCAGTGGAATAAAAAAAAACTTAAAATTCATGTCTAAATTTCTGGTGGCCAAATGGCCCATGACGACCCCCAATTTGTGTGTACTACACACCTATTTTGCATGTGAGCGTAAAGACAATTATCGTTAATACCTAACGACTTCAAAAACTGTGTTGCTTAAAATTTATTATGGATGACAAACCAATCGTGTTTTGTTATCCTTATTCGAAGTCAAAATTTTTCCATAAGCATGTGTATAAAATAGAAATCTGGCGTAATTGTATGTGAGACTAGAAACAAAACTCCCTTATTAGTTTTACTTTCCGTAGCTGATATGCTAAGTTCACGATATTATTTTCCGTAGTCTGTGTTAGTTGTATCGTTGTTGTGTTTAGTATCACACTGGTGTCCCGCACTCCGCTGTGTGTATTTTATAATATTCTTTATCCAGTGATATCTGTTTGGTGGAAATCTTTGTAGATTAAAGACGTAATAACTTTGCAGATACGAAAGCTGTCATTCTGGGACATTCGTAATCTGATTATACTAACAACTGACAATTCCAACGTTAACAACTAACATTAACCAGGCGATTTTAACTAGAATGCGAACAATTCTCATCGTTCAAGTTATATTTCTAGTGACAAACAATTACGCCAGTGTCGATAAGTGTAACGTTAATATTGGAATAAAGCCTTATTTTGGTTTGTCAGGGCAACTGAAACGTTTAATGAATGGCCACAACGCAGACAAAGCCAACGGCCACTCTACTAAAATGAATGGGCATGTTGAGAAAGTGAACGGGCATGTCGCTTACAGAACGAATGGACATGGAGCAGGCAAGATTAATGGCCACGTCTGTAGCAAGGTCAATGGACAAGGAGACAAGGGCAGTGGTCACACAGGAGACAAAGTTAATGGTAATACAGGAGACAAGGTGAGTGGCCATGCTGAAAACAAGGTCAATGGTCATGCAGGAGACAAGGTCAGTGGCCACATTGAAAACAAGATCAATGGTCACGCAGGTGACAAGGACAGCGGTGATGCAGAAGACAAACTCAATGGTTACAGTAAATTGGATACGCTTCACCAACCAAATGGACAGGAATCACATTATGATACTGAAATAAGTAATTGCAAGAATACAAGTGGTGTACCACCAAAGATTCCCAAAAAAGATGCTGTTAAAGTGTAATTTGTCTATTTTAAATGTAAGGAAAATATTATGAAATTCCATTTTGTAACATTTCAATATACTTACACCAAATCTTAAATTATATATCTGTAGTTTAAGTTGTACTTAATGAAATCAAAAATAAATGATAATTGATAATATCGCAAGTTCACTTGATCTTTATGTAAATTACTACATAATATTATTATGCCAAATAAAGCAACTATTTTTATAGTATTTCTTAACTACAAAATATTTTTCATATTGATAACGCGTCAGTAAATATTGCCCACGTAATGCGAGGTTTCATTACGAGACGGGAATATTAATAATTTAATATTGTTTGTGCCTTTTTACATGATCATACAGTATTGTGTCTATAAACACATTTATCATAACTTCTAGTACTTAATTATGCTGTGAAATACGTTAGGTATCCGCCAGTTAAAGAAGTTTGAATTTATATAAATTAAAGATTTAAGACATTTGGTCCAGTCATTTGGTGCTTAAAAAGAGGGTTACCTGGAAAGTTTTCCGGGAGTTTTCCGGGAAAATTGGTGATTTTATAGATTTGGTAGTGCATTTTCACTTTGCCGCTCGCGCCGTCTTATTGGAAAAATGGCGCCCAAAAACAGTTTTTTGACATTAACTCCTTTCCAACTCATTTTACTATGTAAATAGTTATGTAATAAATTAAACTAGAGAAAATTTCCTACAATTTATGTAGTAACGTTTTTTTTTGTAGAATCAATAGTTTTAGGGTATGAGAGCCACAAACCAAATTGAAATTGGTTGCAAAGTGAAAATTCGAAAAGAAGCACATCGAAATCTATGAAATCACAAATTTTCAAAACTCCCGGAAAACTTTCCAGGTAAAACTACCAAATGACTGAACTAATTTGGATGTTTTTAATGGTTTGCGTTATTCGATTCTGGGGTAAACTGCAAAAGAGTAAGTGTTATTTTTGAAAGTAACCAATTAAATTTTGTAGCATTTGGATTGCATACCTTAAAGTCGAATAGTGCAGAATCCATCAAGCAATAAAAAAATACCTACATGAAGTTTTACATTTCTCGGTGTTGTGTTGTTACTGGTACTCTGATACTAATCTTTTTGCGAATTTAAAGTTTAAATATAAGCTTTCTGTAATTTGATCTACGAGGAGCAATTTTGTAAATGAAATCTTATTGCTATAGCATCAAGTAGTGGCCTTTGAAAAATGTATCTTTTAGTGAAGCACACATCCACTAGCAAAATTGTATTGTAGAAATGGTAATTATTTATTTGTTAGTACCTTATGTATAAGTGAAAATCTTCAAATCTAATTTATGAAAGTATTTGTCATCTCAAGCTGTTTTACGTAATATTTGGAACAGAGGGAACTATGATGGAGTTTGGCTTCAAAATATACCTCTGGTGTTGCAGCATTGTTTAATGGCTGTGCTATAGTTAATGTTATTAGAGCTGTCTCAGCCTAGAAAAAAGATGTCAGCATCATGCTGCAGTATATAGGGTTGCACTTAAAACAAAAATTTAGCTCTAATAGTCTAGTCAACAAGTGCTTTTAGTTTTAGGGTCAAATTTTTTTCTCCGCCTCCGAAAAATATGAACGAGGTGTCGTTAGATTCGGAATAACGTGTACCTAGATGATTTTCTGACAAAATTCAAGACCCGCTTGCAATAATTGCAAAAGTTATTAACAATTAACTGAAGAACAAATATGGGGTTTGGTTTCTTGCAAATATCTCATAAACTATTTGTCATCTTTCGAAAAAAAGATTCAAAAAGAGGAGGAAATTTCCCAAAGAATTCCCAATTTTTTCCTGCTTCCCAGAACTGTAGGACCAATATTTATAATTTCCCAGGGGGTTGAAAATACGGCTAAAAACGGGGACTCTGACATGTGTAAGCTACGCCCACGTTGGATGAATGAATATTATTTAAACCCATAAAATATATGAAAATTAAGAATTCCAAAAATTCAGGCATCTACTGGATAGATGAATGAACAATAATAGATAGATAGATAGATAAATACTTTATTGCACACAAGAAAGAATAATACAAAGTTAACTATAATTAGGTAAACTAGATATGCAAAGGCGGCCTTATTGCTTACTGAGCAATCTCTACCAGGCAACCCTTGGTGAGAGGATAGAACAAGATGTGTAGGGTAGTGTGGCACAATAGAATACACGTTATTATTAGTGGGTTATCAGATAATATAAAACATACTAGACGTATTATATATTTATACATTACATATAAATAAAATAAATAAATATAGGTAACAATATATTATTATATTATACATAACATACATAAATAGTATATACATAATACATACATAAATTACATATATTATATAAATAATATAACATAAGCATAGTAACGAATTACGATAGAAATATAATTTAGTTATGGCACGACTTGGTCAAGGAAATATTTTTGAGACTATTTTTAAAAATAGGTAAGGATTTGGAGTCTCTAATATTTTTGGGTAGAGAATTCCATAACTGCACAGCATGCACCGTGTACGATTTGCTGTAAAATTTTGTACGATGGTGAGGAGTTTTGAGTTTATTATCCAAAGTGGAACGCAGCTGCATATGGCGATCAACAGCACCGAGAAAGTTGAAACGTTCTTTAAGGTAGCTGGGAGTATGAGGAGCATATAGGATAGAGAATAGTAAAGAAAGAACATGAAAATTTCGTCGCAACCTAATTGGAAGCCACTTGAGACGAGCACGAAACGCACTAACATGATCAAATTTCCTCAATCCATAGATGAATCGAATACACATGTTCTGTAAGCGCTCAAGCTTGTTTAGTAACTCCTCAGTGAGATCCGTGTAACTGCTATCGGCATAGTCCAGTATAGGTAAAAGGAGTGTTTCAGCTAAAGATATCTTAGTTTTGATAGGAAGGAGATTCTTCCAGCGTTTTAGAGAGCCGATAGCAGCAAAGAGGCGTCGGCTGACGTGGTTAACCTGCGGTACCCAAGAGAAAGAGGAGTCAATAATCAAGCCGAGGCTTTTAACAGTGTCACTAAAGGGCAAGATCGTGTTATCCAGCACAATTGGCTCTATGGAGTTAACATCAACCTTACGGGTTTGTGCTGGGTTGCCGATAATGATAACCTGTGATTTACTCGCGTTAATGTTAAGGCCATACGACTTACTCCAAGAGCTTATTTTACTTAAATCTGAATTAATTTTACTTATACCAGCTGTAATTTGATCTACAGGTACAGAAGTATATATTTGCAGATCATCGGCGTAGAGGTGGAAAGTAGAGGAGAGGAAATTGGAAATTGTATTAATAAAAATAGCGAAGAGTAAAGGTGACAGGACACCCCCTTGTGGAACACCAGCCTGAACATAGGAAAAAGAAGAGGACTCATTGTCAACACGGACACATTGCCTACGATTCCATAAGTATGAATGAAACCAGCTGACTACTTCCTGCGATATATTATTAGACTTCAGAATGGCTAACATTAAATCAAAGTCAACGGTGTTGAAAGCATTACTGAAGTCCAACAGAACAATAATTGTAACCAGCTGGTTATCAAGCCCATATCGAATGTCGTCGCAGATCTTTGTAAGCGCGGTGACAGTGCTGTGTCCTGGTCGGAAACCTGACTGAAGAGGATTAAGGAGGTTATTATAAGATAGGTAGATGCGAAGTTGAGAGGAGACTATTCGTTCAGCAACTTTGGATAAAAAGGGTAAGATGGAAATAGGACGAAAGTGAGAAAATGACGAAGGATTAGCTGTTTTAGGGACGGGTATAACAAATGCTGAACGCCACGTATTAGGAAAGGTACTAGTTGACAAGGAGCAATTAAAAATATGACAAAGAATAGGGGTCACTTTTTCTAAAGCCAATAGCACCATTTTTCGGCTTATGCCATCACTCCCAATTGCATCGGATTTAATTGCTAGAATGTGTTTTTCAACTTCATTCGGCGTAACTGATTTAAACTTAAAGGGAGTGAAATAATGGGTAGCAGAAGCGCCTATACAGGCTAAGGTATTAGCTTTAGTTAGGCTATCCATCAGAGTCACTGTAGTGAAATGATTATTAAGATGATCCAAGTTGACGTTTTTGATGGCTTGATTACGCTGCTTGCCAATACCTAGCGAGGCCAGAAACTTCCATGTTTTTACAGGATTGCCACTGTCTATGGAGTCATGTATATAATTGCGCTGCGCATCTCGGCAAAGTTTACTGCAACGATTCCGAAGTTTTTTGTATACAGCGAGATTATCATCGGTAGGGTTAAATTTAAATTTAGCTTTAGCTGAGTTGCGTTTAGCCATTACTACTTTTATATCCTTAGTCAGCCAGGGAGCGGGCAAGTGTTTCAGCTTGATTGGCCGTAGAGGTGCATGTACGTCAAATAGCTCAGTTAGCATTGAGTTAAATAAATTTACTTTATCGTCCACTGTAGATGCAGTATAGATAGTGTCCCAGTCTATATTATGAAGGTCTTGTAGAAATTTATCATTATTAAAGTTCTTGAAGCTACGTCGCATGACAATAGTCGGCTTCACCCTTGGAGGACGTATTTTATATGAGACATAAATCAGATCGTGGTAAGAAAACGCTTCAGCTGGGAATTGGCCATGTAAATTGACATGTTCTAAGGAGGAGACCATCATCAAATCCAGCCGAGAAGGTGCGCAGTTTGGAAAGAAATGCGTAGCTGAGGAAGGGAGCATCAGCAGGTTAGAACTATTAACGATGTCAGATAAACGTTTGGCACGCGCATCTCCTTTGAGGAGACACAATAATCCACGGTAAAAAAAAAATTATCGCGATTTTTCTAATAAATCTTTGTTAATAACTTGGCAATTTTTCAAGCGGGTCTTGAATTTTGTCAGAAAATCATCTAGGTACCTACACGTTATTCCGAATCTAACAACACCTCGTTCATATTTTTCGGAGGCGGAGAAAAATGTTTGACCCAAAAAGCACTTGTTGACTAGACTATAAATGTATTTTGATTTACATAATAACTATAAAAAACGTTTATAAAAATACACTGCATAAAAAGTTTTAATATTTTCGGACATAAATCTCAAAATTGCATGTTTTTACTTAGCACTAGTTCCTTGAATAAAGACAAAAGTGCGCCTGAGGACCTTGTTTTATTGAATTTCTCTGCGTTGTATTCCTCATTAGGGGACATGACCCTTTCCCCTATTTTTTTATTACACTAGAAGATTGTAGATGATTCCCGCGACTTCGTCCGCGAGGATTAGGATTTTTTGATTCCCGCGGGAACTCTTTTTTCCGGGGTAAAAAGTAGCCTATATCCTTCCCTGGGATACAACCAAACCCTGTACCAAATTTCATCAAAATCGGTTGAGCGGATGAGCCATGAAACTATAGACAGACACACTTTAGCATTTATAATATTACAATAGTACGAATTTTCTTGGGAGTTACAATAAATCTATACTCATTCAGACCGATAATAGGCCGAAGTCGAGTGTCGAATTTTGATTACGTCACAAGCCAGAATTTCGTACAAAATCCCATATTACACGCGCCTTCTGACGTTTGAAAACAGTTGCTGATTTTTCTTAGTTGTCGATCGACTTTATCAAAATCGGTACAGCAGAAATATAGAAAAATCAAAACGGAATTAAATAAAAAGAACATTATATTGGTATGTTTTATTTTCTAACATCATTGAGCTTTTGTTCTTTATACATTTTAATGACCTTCTTTCCTGGTATTAGACCTTGAGATAGGCCAGGCCGTTTTTTCTTCTGGCCAGCTTTTCCTTCCCAAAAGTCATCATGTGTAGGTGAAGACACATCGAGCTCAACTTGGGGTGGCGGTGCGGAGGTCATTGTTCCTGATCCCTCGCATACAACTGATTTTAGCTTCTGAAAAAGAGTTTGATTTTATTAATTAAGTAAAAGACAGCATCTAGTGCCACTAGGCTGAAGATATAAAAAGGGTGGGAAGTCACTGGATGAGTAAGGCTGAGCATGGAGAGTGGTTGTGCTCATTAGGGAAGGCCAGCAGTGAAAGTCCATTATATTCCTTCTATAAATGGATGCTTTGCGGGCCGCGGGTTGAAGCTTTGTTGGCGCTGTCATATATAGGTTACATCATTTGTTTACCTTTTCTATTGAAAAGTTATATCAAGTGGGTAGAATAATAATAACATTGATTTTTCACTATCATGTCTGCTACTTAGCTCAATAAACGTGTTTCGTAAATTATCGTATTATTTATACATAATAGTGGCGACGAAGCGAAAATTCGGTTAAAATGGATCACAAAGCAGTGAAGTTTGGTGAATTTAACCCGAAAATAGATATATGGGACAATTACATCGATCGGTTGAAGTTTTGTTTTGAGGCTAACGGCATCATGTTAGACGGCGCAAAACGAGCGAATTTCTTTACTGTGTGTGGAGCAGAAGTTTTTGAAATATTTTTGGCTTTGATTACACCAAGAAAACCTAGTGAAGTGACATTTGTGGAAATTGAAGCAATTTTGACAAAACATTATAGCCCAAAGCCCAATGAAATCTCTATGTCATACAAGTTTTACACACGGAACCAGAACGCAAATGAAAATGCATCAGAATACATTGCACAGTTGAGGAAAATTAGCTCCAAATGTAACTTTATGGAATTAGAACGCATGTTACGCGACCGACTTGTGTGTGGCATGAAGGATCGCCGTCTGCAGTACGACCTTTTGAAAAAAGATAACCTATGTTATCAAGATGTTGTTGATGCCATGCTAGCAGCCGAAACGGCGGGAAAAGACTGTCATATGATTCAATCATCTACTAGTACAGAAAGCAGCAGCATAAGTACAAACGATGCAGCAGCAACTCATCAAGGCACCTATGTGGAAGCCATGGATATTAATGCGGTACATACCAGGACAAATATACGATTATGTTACCGGTGTGGGGATCGTCATGGTGGTGAATGTAGATTTGTTAACGCCATCTGCCGATTTTGTAAAAAAACGGGTCATATTGAGAAAATTTGCTTATTGAAGAAGAAATCTAAGAAGAGTATTAACTTCACCGATGAAGGAGCACCGGCACACTTGAATGGTATTTACAGTATTCAGTGTGAAACGAAAGTGGCACCATTTGTGGTTGAAGTTATATTGGAAGGCATACCTGTAGTACTTCAGGTAGATACAGGTGCAAGTTTCTCAATAGTAAATGAACACACATGGAAGAAAATTGAATATCAAAACCGACATATCACTCTTCAACCAGTATCACTTACCTTACACACATGGACAAATACACCTGTAGGTAATGTTACTCGGCCAAACTAAGTTGCAAGTTCAATACAGGGACATCAAGTGTACCTTAAATGTAATCATAGCCAAAGGACGTGGTCCCAATCTCCTGGGGCGAGACTGGTTGACTCCATTGAATATTGCATTGAACATTAATTTTATGTCAAATAGTGACCTCATGAACATAGATAAGACAATTTCCAAATACAGTGATATATTCAGAGCGGGGCTTGGCACATTCACAGGAGAACCTATCACTATACATCTAAAACCTGATGCTACACCTAGATTTTTAAAAGCTCGTCCTGTACCTTATGCTATCAAGGCTAGAGTGGAAAAGGAAATTGACCGTCTGGTAGCAGAAGGTGTACTACAGCCATTGGCATTTTCAGAATGGGCAACACCAGTTGTACCAATAATAAAGAAGTCAGGAGACATACGATTATGTGGAGACTATCGTAGTACAGTCAACCAAGCCACAGAGTCTGACACCTACCCAATGCCAACTGCAAATGAGGTGTTTGCGACAGTTGCAGGTGCAAAGTTTTTTACAACCCTAGACCTTGATAGAGCATACACACAAGTAAAAGTTAGTGACAGCACATCAAAAATATTAACTTTAAATACATGCAAAGGTCTCTACTCAGTCCATCGATTACCTTTTGGAGTCAAGGCTTGTCCGGGAATATTTCAGAGATTAATGACAGCCTTGCTAGCAGGAATACAAGGAGTCGCTGTTTTAATTGATGATATAATTGTGAGTGGTCCGACAATGCTTCTTATGCAGCAACGACTCGATGCTGTTTTAAGCCGTATACAGAAGGCTGGATTCCGTCTTAACCAGACCAAATGTAAATTTGCTCAGGAAAAAGTTGAATTTTTGGGTTTTGTGATTAATGGAGAGGGTATACACCCTGCCCCGAGTAAAGTTGAAGCAGTGTTGAAAACACCAGAACCTAAAAATGTACAGGAGTTACAGGCTTTCTTAGGACTTTACAATTTTTATGAAAGGTTTATACCTCACAAGGCAACCATACTAGAGCCGCTTCACAGACTACTTGATAAATCACAAACTTGGCGTTGGACTGAACGGGAACAAGAAGCATTTAATAAAGCTAAACAGTTACTAACATTTGATACTACATTGGTTCATTACGACTTGAAAAAACAACTTATACTTACATGTGATAGTTCAGAGTATGGCGTTGGAGCAGTACCTACTATCACATGTGATGGAGGACGGACTAGAACGTCCAATTGCGATGAGTTCGAGGACATTGAATACACATGAACGAAGATACTCACAATTGGACAAAGAAGCCACTGCAATTATGTTCGGCATTAAAAAGTTCCACAACTATATAGCAGGAAGGTCTTTTACTGTGATAACTGACCATAAACCTTTGCTTGGAATTTTTGATCCAAAAAGACCTATGCCATCTATTTTATCACCCCGATTGACTAAAATCGCTATAGCGTTAACATCACACGATTACAGTATTGTTTATCGACCAGGAACTGAAATAGGTAACGCAGACAGTTTAAGTCGATGGCCACTACCAGTTCCTGAACAAGAAGAACCACCTCTATATGAAGTACTCCTGATGGCAGAAAATCTAGAAGATTTCCCTTACTCTGCCCATGAGATAGCAGCTGAAACTAAAAAAGATCAATTACTCTCACGAGTAATCCATTTTTTACAAATTGGATGGCCCAACAAAGTTACAGATAAAGATTTACGAACTTATTGGTTACACAGATCAGAGCTGTCTATTCAGGATGGTTGTGTATTACTGGGGTGTCGCGTCGTCATACCAGGACCTTTTCGGCAAAACATTCTACGCATGCTGCACACCACACATAATGGAATCGTACATACAAAAGCACTGGCTAGGAGTTACGTGTGGTGGCCACAATTGAACGATGACATAAATGAATTGGTTAGCAATTGCACTAGGTGTTTAGAAAACAGACATATGCCTCCAAAGTCTTCACACGAATGGATCATACCTTCAAGACCATGGTCTAGAATACATATAGACTTTGCTGGACCATTCATGAATAAAACTTTTCTTATAGTCGTTGACGCCTTTTCAAGATGGCCTGAAGTATTAATGGTGAATAATACAAATTCTACAACAGTGATTCGCCATTTAAGGAATTTATTTGCTACTCATGGTGTTTGTGAGACCCTAGTCTCCGACAACGGCAGTTCTTTTGTGTCCAGTGAAATGAAAATATTTTTAGAATCCAACAAGATAAGACACGTGACATCTGCACCATACCATCCGGCCACTAATGGCTTGGCAGAACGCATGGTACAGACAGTTAAGGAGAAGTTACGAAAGATGGATGGACCATGGGAAATAAAAATCCCGAACATGTTGTTAGGCTTACGGGTGACTCCATGCTCTACAACGAATAAGACTCCTTCTGAACTTTTGATGAATAGGCGCCTTCGCACTCTCATGGACACTCTTCATCCTGATAATATACAATATAGGAAAGTAGAAAATCAAATCATAAATAACACTCAACAAAAAAACAGAGAGGCTAATGTGGGTCAAAGAGTCATGTATAGAAATTACACAAGTGGACCAAGATGGTTACCAGGTCAAGTTGTTGAGAAAGATGGCCCATCTAGCTACAGAGTGCAAGCTGGGGATGGTGCCGTATTAAGGCGCCATATAGATCAGATCATTAAAATACAAAACAGAGAGGAGACAAGTGAAACTCATGACGAAAAGGATGGAGATACAGTGAAAGAGGATAATATTGCTCAAAATGAACGGAATAATGATTTAGAAAAGGGTCCAGAAGGAGAAGGAGAAATAGAAAATGACCCTATAATTGAATTACCAAGTGCAGAGAGATGGGAAGAGATATTAGGAATACCTAGATCAGCTGAAATAGACATACCGGGGGGGAAAATTAGAACTAAACGAAATTTTCATAGTAAAGTTCCATATTCTAGACCTAGTTGTTCCAATGAAGATGATATTGATTTGAATGTTTGATTGTACTCTAAATTGTTTGTTTGTTAGTAGTTGTCAGTTTAAATTGTTAAATTATGTTCCATACTTAAGGGGAAGGTATGTCATATATAGGTTACATCATTTGTTTACCTTTTCTATTGAAAAGTTATATCAAGTGGGTAGAATAATAATAACATTGATTTTTCACTATCATGTCTGCTACTTAGCTCAATAAACGTGTTTCGTAAATTATCGTATTATTTATACATAATAGGCGCCACAGTAATTGCTTGGCAAAATGTATATTTTTTAACTTTCGAAAACATTGCAAACATAAAAACAATAGTTAATATTATGCAAACACTGATATCAAAAAGGTTAAAGACCTCAGCTTTAAGCTTTAAGAGATATGTTAACTGCTGGAAATTAGGCATTGCAGATATTCTGCATCAACACAACACATTGAAGGGGACTATACAGTAAGTATGCAAATTTAATGCTTTCAGATCATCGGTTTTAATGTTTCAGATTCTGAATAAAAGTGACGAGAACCCCGTTCCTTCGTCCACACACCTATCTTGCATTCCTGTAAAGGGGTGATTGTCAATAAAATATAGTAGTTATAGTAGATATGATGCAACAAGGCTCTCGCTACTTAACCTCAGTGCCAGAATTTGGTGCATACTGTAGTTAGTTTAGGATAGGAGCATGTGAAATAAGTGAGTGTCATAGCTTATGAGTTATGAGTATGACTTCACCTGTTTTTCAACCTCCAATTCGTCTGTGGTCTTCTGTATGTCTGAATCATGTGCGTATTTACAATTGTGACCAAACCGACACCTCCCCTTCCGGTAGTTCCAGCAAATCTTCTTGCCGTTAATCATTTGGGTATTGTCTTTACCTGGAACCTTAACAGTCATGGCCTATGTACTTGACGATTGTATGTTACATTGGATATATTAATGGGTCAATTTGAAATGAAATAAAAATATAATATTGTTTTCAATGCATAATTTTGTCTAAACTGTGATACTTTGTATCAATATATTTAAAGCAATGTGCGTAAATAACTCAAATAAAAAGAAAAAGGGACATTTTATGTCTACAATATTATATTGCACCTGGACATGGACATCTGACAAAATGAAGGTTTTTAAAACACCTGAATCCAAAGTGACAAAGTTGCAGCGATTAGCTAGTTTTATATAACTTACTATTTGTAACATACTAGTAATATGTATGTTACAAATAGTAAGTTATTTGTAACATACTAGTATTATATATGAGAAAGTGTGTTTGCTTGTTGGTTTGTCCTTCAATAATGTTGCAACAGAACAACAGATCGATGTGATTTTTTTGCATGGGCATAGTTGAGGACCTGGAGTGGCATAGACTACTTTTATTGTGGAAAATTATGGAATTCTTGTGGGAATTGAAAAATACTTGTTCCACGTGGACAGTCACAGGCATCATCTAGTTTAGCTGTAAAAGAAACAACATTGCTGTTCTTATGAAAAAACAAGTTTTTTTTAATTTGGCCTTTTCCTACTAAAGAACTTGGAGTGAGTCACTTATCACCAAAAGCCAATTATTAAAAGGTATGCTTCTTTTCACTGGGCATATTAACTCTTGAATAGAAAGTCAACATATACCATTTTAACATGTTTTTCAAGTATTGCAGCTTTGGCTAGCTCTGCCTCAGCAAATGGATTGGAAAACACTGAAGTATGGAGGCTATTTTCACCAATTGATGGCTTTGGAAGCTTTGGTTTCTCACTATCCTTTTGGTCTTCATTCTTTGGCCTGAAAAAAAAGTTATACTATTTGTACAGCTTACTTATTATCAGTTTAAAACACAAATATTTTAAAAGCCATGAAGTGGGGAATCCAATTGAAATGAAGCACTACTATGATTTGCTCTCATAATGATATCAATCGTTGCATACTGCATAGCCATTGAATTGTGTTTTACAGTCTCGTACATCATCCCAAGCGAATTATAGATAAGTACGTAAGGTGAGCAACCTCTTAAAAATGAGGGAGTACAAATTTAATTACTTTTCTTCATCACCGCTTTCGTCCTCAGTTCCGCTGGATGATGTGCCATAATCTAATAGCGCGTTCATGTTCCTTTAGTAGAGCTATGTAATGTAAGCTATGCTGGGGTGAAAATGCGGGCAATCAATGTACCTACGCACGAAAAACAAAACAAACAGTTACAGTAATTAGCAATTTCGGGAATTTCCTGTAAAGTGTTACAGGGTTAAGTTAGAAAAATAATCGTCACTTGATCACTATCACCGGCCGCAGTCCACAACCAATACAATTACAAAATCAATGATCATTGATCATATGATGCATCATGCAAGTGATGCAACCAAATCAATGCAATTCTTACTTCTTTTTTAATTCAATCAAACAAGAATCAAGATTTCAATCTGCATGGCGATTGGCGATTGGCGACAGAGAGAATGTAATCACTACGTTTTAATTGGCGATTGTAGAAAAAGAAGACTTAAATTAAAGGGTCTAAAATCAAAAATGACACTTGACAGCTACAGTGTAACGATCGCAATCACCTTTTCAATCACCTTTTCAAGCAATCACCAATTCTTCCACTATTGGTCAAAATCCAAAATAACTGCCATAGATACAAACAAAACAATTGAGACTGTAACAATGATTGATACAGGTTATTTTACAAAATCGCCCTGGTAGAATTACCCGACCATAGAGTAAATATATAGCGTAGACAGAGAAAGAAATATAGACCAAGCCATATCTCCTTTTCACTCCCACATGAAAGAGATGCAGTGTTAAGATTTTACACACGATAGAATAAGAAAAAAATATTTTATTTTCTATCCCTCACTGCGTATCACAGTTTTAGTTTGTCCGGCACATTATTGTGACATTTTTTTATGTACAAATTTTTACCCTCGACGTAACGGAGATGGTAAATGTGTTTGTGCACTTTTTTGTTACCATTTTCCTGGAAAACTACTGGACTGATTAATATGCGGGTTTTTGCATTCGATAAGCCTTCTGGCAAGGTTGTGGTTGCGGAATGTTTATCACCGCAACCACAACCAAGCTGAGCTGCAGTCTATGATTTTTATTTTTCAATATGTTACCATTTTTCCGAAAAAGTACCGAATAGTAGGAAGGCCGATTGAGATGCGGTTTTGTTGCATTATATAATATGTATAGCTTGTGAGATGGTTCTTAGATATATTTTAAGGTCAATGTCCACCACGTTGCGTGCAATCGTGATTTTGTAAATAAAAATAATAATGGGGTTTTTTGTTTTAACAATTATTATTTTTGACCGAGCGAAGCGAAGGTCTCTGAGTCTACTTGGGTGAATTGGCACTTGTCCGTCCGTCCGTCCGTCCGTCCGTCCGTCTGTCAGAGCATTATAACTTCTGAATTACTGAACGCAATTACTTCAGCTTTAAATATAATATGTAAACCAATGGCCTCCCGCCGAATATGGCTTAAAAAATAATAAAAATCTTTATTTCAGGGGGGCTCTCATAGAAGCGAATGCGAAGTAAAATATTTTTTATAAAGTTACATAGGGTTGCGGTATATCATTTTAAAGATAATTAGGAATAGAGTTCAAAAATATTTTTTTTTTAATTTTTCCCCCAAAATTGACGAAATGGGGGGCTTTCAAAGTGGTGATTTTCTAACGTCCAAAGATGACCTCAAAACTCTTTTTCTGAAAGGATGAGCCTGAAACTTGATCAATTATTTCAATTATATCCTGTACTTCAACAACAAATACTAAAATTAGATAAATATTGTAAGGAAACGGAATTATTTAATTTTTAATGAGCTTCAGTATTTTTAACAGAACTTCACATTTATGTCAATAGATGGCGCCGCGAGGTCTTAGTTCGGGGCGAACCACTAGTTATAATATTATAGCTTCTAAAAAGGTTAGGTTACCTGTGCTGCAATCGTGCAAACGTATAGTCCGGGAGGCAGCGACCGAAATTTTGCACCCATTCCTACAAAGCTAATTTTTCTGTCAAGCATGTCTATACCGTGTAAATAATGAAAGTGAAAGTCTGCCAAGCTTTTAGTGTTGCAAACATTAATAACAATTTTTGAAACCTGTAAATAAATAATACGTAAATGTATTATACCTACAAGACTGAAACTTCTTACAGTGAACAAGGATACCTAAATATACAGGATAATGATAGTCTGCCGCATCAGAAGCGTTGCTATCTAAGGTCTTCCACTCACGTAATGTGTTGAAAAATTAACTTTTTGGACTTATTTCTACAAGGCTAATTTTTTTTTCTCAAATAGTTAGGTTTATACAAGAACAAAAAAAGACAGTCTGCCGAGAATCCAATGTTGCTAAAGCCTTGGTAGACGCGATGGAATGCACTATCTCCCGAGCGCAGCTACTGCGCCGATCCGATATAAGTCGCTCTGAATAATTGGACATACCTTTTTGTCTACGATAATTATTAATAACATTGAATAATATAACTCAATTAATTTTAATTAGTGTACTTTTATAATTTACAAACAGTTTTTACAAAATAAATGGTAATGTATGAAAATACTAGATGACCCGGTGTACTTCGTATCACCTATCCTAACGACAAAATATATGGGAAAATGAAATTGTTGTTTTTACTATCTTTCTCGCAATTTTTCCATATTTTCTCACCGTTTAAACCTTCCCTGGACTAAGACAAACATTTCAAAACCAAAATCAGCTAAATCGGCCCAGCTTTTCTCGAGTTTTAGCGAGACAAACGAACTGCAATTGATTTTTACATATTAGGTACGAGATTTTTTTAGTGTTTGTGGTTATTGAAGTTTTATTTATTATATAATTTTTTATATTTTACAATTTTTAGTGGTCACGGCTACTAGATGATGCCCGCAACTTCGTCCGCGTGGAATAAGGTTTTCGATTCCCGCGGAAACTCTCAAATTTTCCGGGATGAAAGGTGGCCTAAGTCCTTCCCCGGGATACAACCTATCCCTTTACTAAATTTCATTAAAATCGGTTGAACAGATACATTTTTTGATTACCGCGGGAACCTTTGATTTTTCAGGGATAAAAAAGTAGCATGTCTTTCCCCGGGATACAACCTATCTTTGTACCAAATTTTATCAAAATCGGTTGCACAGATGGGCCGTGAAAGCGTAGCAGACAGGCAGACAGACACACTTTCGCATTTATTATATTAGTATGGATGTCTGTTTTTTTTTTTATTTCTGCTACTATTTATAGTGTAGCACCTTTGTGTACTATATATAAGAGTATTAATTTGAATTTAAAAACTATCTAACTATTTACTTATTCTAATTACCTATTTAATATTTAACTATTTACTTAGTCTAGTAGTCTTAAAAATAACTATCTTATTAAATTGTTGAACCATTTGCCCTGGCTGCTGTTTGGACGATCTTAATGGCATACTCCAAGAAGGCAGCCCGACAATTTTCGTCTTTGACCAGTTCGCAGATGGTATCCACTTCTCTATTTCCCTGTCCAATCTGTGTTTGCAATCCAGTCTTTTGCCCAGAAATCTGGGGCACTCTGTCAGGATATGCTCTATGGATTCTACTGTACTGTCATCGCAAACACAGAATGGACTTGGATCAAGTTTGAATTTAAACAGGTATTTTCTAACAGAGACAAGTTAACCAGTTTTCTAAAACCTCCGTGACCAGTAAACAGTTGCGCCTTAGTGTTGTCTAATGAAATTTTCTTCAGCATCTTGTATGCAGCTTGCACTTCGGGGAAGAATAGTCATAGTCATTTATTTATAGTACGGGACTAATAAACATTGACCCTAAAATAAAAAATGTAAAGCTGATTTTTGGCACAAGTGTTCCTTGGGGTCTGAGAAGTACCTCTTAAAAATTCCCCCCCCCTAGGCCGCGGGCTTAACCCCCCACCCCCCCAAACGTCTCCCCAACCGCAGTTTTTTGTAATTTTCTCAAAAAATATTAGTGCTAGAAAAAAACTTTGTATGGTGAAAATTTTCTTCATTAAATTATCTACAAAATAATATTACAGTTCATTTCCATAACACTAATAGTTTCGGAGATATGTTAACCCTTTGTGCATGAAAAGAAAATATTTTGCATGTATGACTTTTTGTAATGAGGTTTCTTGTAATTTCCATAAAAACTGATAGAGCTACAAAAATATTGTCTGAAGCAAAATGAAAGGCTATTAAATTAGCTATAAAATGATATTTAGTTTATTTTGATAAGAGTAATAGTTTTGGAGATATGCCTACCTATTGTGTAAGATAAAGAAAATAATATGCAAATATCGTGTACGTTGTTTTTAATTTTCGAAAAAAAAATAACAGAGTTAGGAAAAACTGATTGAAGCAGTAAGAAACATAGTTAAATTACCTACAAAATAATATTTAGTTAATTTTGATAGCACTAATAATTTCGAAAATATACCTGTCATAGTTAACATAAAAGCAATATTTTTCAAAATTTTATATGTTTTCTGTAATTTCTAGAAAACTATTAGAGCTAGGCAAAAAACTCCCAGAAGTAAAAATAAACACCATTTAACCACTTATTAAAAAAAAATTAGTTCATAAAGATAGGACTAATAATTTCGAATATATATCCATGTATAGTG
Source organism: Erebia aethiops (assembly GCA_923060345.2). Lineage (NCBI taxonomy): Eukaryota > Metazoa > Arthropoda > Insecta > Lepidoptera > Nymphalidae > Erebia > Erebia aethiops. The sequence goes on along the minus strand of OV281091.1, from coordinate 15,186,273 downwards.
TACGAAAAAAAATAAAAAAAATGCTAGAATCCTATATTATTTGCAATTTCCACAAAAACTATTAGAGCTAGAAAAAATCCCCGGAAGAGTTATTAATTTCACTAAATTACCCACAAAAAAGTCTTATGGTGAATTTAGATAGGACCAATAGTTCGAGAAATATGGCAACCTATATTCCAAGAATTTTTTTTTTTCGACAACCGTTGGTATATTTTTGAATTTTCACAGGAACTACTAGAACTAGGAAAAAAAACATAAGAAGCAAAAATAAACTTCATTAAATTATCTTCAAAACAATTTTTAGTTTTTTTTAATAGAACTAATAGTTTCGGAAATATGGCTGCCTAACTGGAATAAAAAACTAAACCTTTGTAAAATCCGTAAATGTTTATTGTAATTTCAAGAAAAAGTATTAGAGTTAGGAAAAAAGCTGTCAGGACTTAGTACAAAGATTATTAATTCACCTATAAAATAGTGTTTAGTTTATTTTGATAGGACAAATAGTTTTCGAAATATACCTTGCTGTTGTGTAAGAACCGGTGGTAGTCATGTAGACTTAGCATAGTACTATGGAATAAATAGAAATTAACCTCTAAATAAATAACGTATTTTTGATTTTAGGCGCAAATGATGTCCTCTTTTCTCCCCACTCCAACAACCCCCCTCACCTCCCCCCTCCCACCTCCCATCTCCCCCCTCCCACAACTCCACTCGCACCTCCCACAACCCCCCTCTCACCTCCCCCCTACCACGACCCCCCTCCCCCTCTCAAATATCTAGCCGATTGTGCTTTTTTGTAATCGTATTACAATTCAAGTATCAAATCAAATGTTTTTACTCAAGTAAACTTTCACAAGTGCTTTTGAATCGTCCAGTGAATCTACCATTGGTTCGGAATGTCGTTAACAGTTAAAAGTTAATCTGATAAAATTATCTGCAAGATAGCTGTTGGATGTTGGTGGTTCATTTACATTGTTTTTAGATAAATGCATATTGCATACCTACATATTATAGTTGAAAGGACTTCGAGACGGAGGTATTTATTATTATTATATTAGTAGGTATTATTAAAGCACATCATCATGGTCGTCATCATCACCTTCTTCCCCATCAATGGTAACATTTGCACACGAACCATGTCATTCCACCCGCATTTCCTTTGCAATCCTATTCGTTATTCTTCGGCCGACGCGACGCCTTGTCTTTGTTAGAACTTTGAACGGATATATATAATAATATTTAATATATTATTTACTGAGTGTGGTGTTGTTTTGTAGATAAAGATATCATGATTATTAACTACTATTAATTTATTGTAATATAGCATCGATCATTATCAAATAGAATGTGTAGGTACAAAGTCAAAATTATTGCAAAATATTTTTCTGTCATGCACGTTTTCGATCGTCATATTTCCGAAAGTATTCGGTCGATTGAAATGAAATAAAAAACATTTTGTAGAAGATTTTATGAACTTTCATTTTGTTCTTGTTGTTTTTTTCCTAGCTCTTATACATTTTTTGCAAATCGCAAGAAACTTACACGATTTAAAAAAATATAAAAAAAATGCGTCAAATAAGCCGGCATATTTGCAAAACTATTTATCCGATCATAATGATTTAAGTGCCATATGGTAGATTATTTAATGTTAATTATTTTCGCGATACAAAGTTTTTTTCTAGCACTAATATTTTTTGAGAAAATTACAAAAAACTGCGGTTGGGGAGACGTTTGGGGGGGTGGGGGGTTAAGCCCGCGGCCTAGGGGGGGGGGAATTTTTAAGAGGTACTTCTCAGACCCCAAGGAACGCTTGTGCCAAAAATCAGCTTTACATTTTTTATTTTAGGGTTCCCATACATAGCTTGCACAAGTAGCCTGGGCTATTAATAATTTGGTGACTGCTCCAGTGGCGGTGGAAGAGTAGCGGTCTTGCCATATTTTAATTGTGGAGCCCCTAATGAGGCGCTTGGCCCAAGACTGAGGGAATCGGTCATACACTGGTGTCCTTTCGCTTTCTTGTGCGGCTATCTTTGCGAGTTCGTCGTTTATAGGGTAGATTTTGAAAACTTACATACGTTTATAGGGTACTATATACTCGTGTGGTACTGTGATAGGGTACCTCCCTCACAGACATTAAACAAAAGACCTCCCTCCTACTTCCATGCTCAGATTAATAATCTGTTATTAATCTGAGCTTCCATGGCATGTTTATACTCTATTGCTTTAAGCGATGCGATGCAGGGCGACCGCGTATCTTCTGCATCAATCATTGTTACAGTATCAATTGTTGTGATTGGCAGAATTTATGGTATTCTTGCTGCGTTAATGGATTTTGTCCAATAGTGGAAGAGTATTATCCAATCAGTTTTAGCCGTTAGGCCTGCAGGGCGATGTTAAACCGCACCAATCATTGTTACGATTGTTACAGTCTCAATTGTTTTGATTGACTTAATTTATGGTACTTTTTCTGCGTCAACGGATTTTGGCCAATAGTTCAATAATTTTAACCAATCAGAGGGATTGCGATCGGTACATTGAAGCTGTCATTTTTAGCCAATCGCCCCCCTGTTTTTTTGGACGTGTATGAAAGAGAAAGCAAATCTCGCTATTTCTCGCTAGTTCGCCGTAGTGACGGCGGCATCAAATTCTGAATTAATTACCATTTCTCGCAAAAACTGCGCGTCCTTTACCTTTTCTAGACTCAAAAATCTTTCACTTGTGTTTGGGTTGTGATAAATTGAAATTTAAATGGCATCTGATGATGAAGTAGATGGATCTTTTGCAGGTAAAGAATCAATTTCGCTCCTAGCATGTCATAGGTAAGCCGCGAATAGCGGTATCATATGTTTACGTGCGGCAAGCAATTAAAATTTTGAAAAAATTCGGCACCTCCAGTGAAAATCCTCCAATTTATGAAACAATTCCAAGTTGTCCCAAGTGGTACATGTTTGTGTTCGTGTCGTGCTTTAGTGTTATGGCTGGGGTGTAAATATTTTTATGTGGCAGTTTGTGACAGAAAAGTACATGCATTATCCCTCATTACTACTTAACAAAATGGACGCCGCCAAACAAAGGGATTAGTGACCTTACAGCTAGGAGTGCGCGCGCTGTCAACAGATTATGATGCTCATTGCCTGATATGGTGAGCAGGTGTGGAGGCCTGGTACTGGTTTGACCAGTTTCTAAATATTTGTTGCAGGCGACGAGGACGTGGAGGAAGGTGAGGGTCAGAATGATAACTCAGGGGAGAGTGATGAAGCACCACCCAAGGTAATTCAATGATTTATTTTATCTCTCAAACAACATATCAATATTTTAAGAGTACAAACAGTTCAATGACTTTATTAAATACTTACTTACTTTGTTACAATAAAAGCATGAAGTTTATAATATTATCAAATTTTCATCATCGTTAATAGCAATCTTATAATACGAAACACTTTTTTTTTTTTAAATTAATATGTTGATGAACTTGTGTCATTGCAATGGGTTGTTTTTCAGCATTTAATTCCTGAAGCCAGCATGGTGGGTTATGGCCTATACCCATCTTATTCTCAAAAATCAGCATCTAGTTTTATGGGTTAGATTTTCAATTGAATGAATTATACAGATTTCTGAAACAAAGCGGTTCATGCAGTAAATTTTTGACTCAGTGAATCAGTTGATCATCAACTTCATTAGTTTCAGCTATCAATCTTCTCTCTTTAATTTGTTTTACATTTCTCAAGGAGGATGACGACTACTCTCCAGAAGATGGCAGAAAGAAAAAGAAGGGAAAGAAAAGAAAAGCTAGAGGTGAAGAGAAAAAGGGCAGAAAGAAAAAGAAGAAGCGAAAGAATGAGAGTGAGGAAGTAAGTAGATTATTTAAGTTATTACTAAAATAACATAATATCAAAAATCGGGACTTAATAACATTAATTCACAGGTGTCTTTTGTGATTACACCTCAAATCCATATAAATTTTGAGAAATCCAATGTTTCCAGTTACATAAAATAAACTATCCAAGAGAGATCATTGATCTGTAGGAGAGGCATTCTAATCCATTAGTAGATTCACATAACACTATGACTTACGTATTACTCCAATAATAATATTTAAGTAGGTATAATTCTTAGATATTAAATTTAAAATAAATCCTTATATACCTACCTACTAACAAAAAAAAGGCCCAAATCAAAAAGACCACCCCTGGTTGCCCTTGGGCGAAGCACATTAAGCTTGCAGCATTGCCACGCTGAATGGCAATGGATAACCTTTGAACCAGGTAGGAATTCACAGCCCCTATCCTTTAAATGACGGCCGATCTCTTTAATATTTTTGGCTTCCTCATCCCCTTATCCCATTGTCTCCATTGCCAGTGGGACACATTAATTAACATAATTCTTAGAATAGAACACATGTAAGTTAAAAATCATCATAGGTACTTAATATTGTGTTTTTGTGATTCAGATGTGAACCCTAAAATTAAGTAATGTATAAAACACTTAACACTACACTTTTTTTACTTGCTTCTCCATACTAAATATTATGCTGAATATTGTATTTGTGTTGTTCTAGATTTAAAACTAAGCCAGATATCAATTTAATTCTCCATTAAGTATAGCTATGCCCCAGTATACTAAAATAATTATGAATTTATGAACCTTGAAAGATCTCCCATTTTGGAGAAAATTTTTAGGAAACTTCTGGTTTAAGATGTTTTTATTTTTTTAGATAATTTTACAATTCACTATGAAACTTATTATACTTACATCAAATATTTAACAAGATAAACAAGATTGGATTAAGATAAATTAGTTTATAATTCTATAGACAATTCTATGCAAAATATTAATTTACTTCTGTAATCTTTTATTGCAACTTAATAAGTACATTCATTTATTTATTAAAACTAATAATGTAGCATACATACCTCACTTATTAATAATTAATCAATTAATTAACATTAATTAAAAATATTTTATTTTGTTAACTAAAATATTTATTATCATTGTTAACCTAATAATATGTTATACCAAAATCTACCCCCCCCGATTGTGTAAGGAAATCCCAATCGTAATCGTCTGTGAAACGGATAATTCAACCCATTTCTTAGAGTTCATAGATTCCTGTACGTCATAATGGATGTATGAAACTGAACGCCTTAAACAGATTGAGTAATACGTTTTAAGATGCCAAATCATTACGATTTGCTCAGACATTTGGGCCTCTGACTTGCACGGTCAGAATATCGCGCATCTCGTCTTGTACCGCGTCGCGCCGCTTAAATTAAACAACTATAGATTCTGTAGGGCTTAGAAATTTAATATTGAAAAAAATCGATATGTATGCAAACTATTTTATTTGCATATTCTTGCATGTGATTTTGAAGAGTCTGTTACTACCGACGACAATAGATAAAGGGCATTGTCTGCCCTATTCTTAGTTTGAATGTGAACTACACATTCATCAAGTATGCAGCATTCCAATAAACCATTTAACAGGCCTGATAGTCTAAGAAATTCGTAATCATTTGAAAACTTAACTAAACTGGTTACATTTGCCAAATTGCCTCAAATTGTTTAAAATGAAATCGAAAAGCATTACATATGAACTTCATAAACAGTTCGAGTTAGCAGTTCGACAAACGTAACCATACACGTATGTGCACACCTTTTAATCTTTCAAATACGTTTGTCAAACGGCTAAGACTAATTCGAACTGTTTAAGGAGTTCATGGGTGCTTGCTTGCAAATTGAAAAGCATGTAATATGAACTCCTGGAGGTTTTAGATGCTAGAGTCCCTAAGGACCATATTATCAATAAACCGATTGTTTGAACGATTCTTGAGAATGCGTTCTTAGCTGATATCGGTTTATTAATACGGGTCTAAAACTTAAAACAGTTGAAATTAATATGCGGCAAACGTAACTAACAACGATTTCTTACACAATCGCACTATTGCTTCTTTAGAAGGAAGTGTTTGGTTTGGAAGTGGAAACCGAGGGCGACATAACAAACGTAACTGACAACGATTTCTTACACAATCGCACTATTGCTTCTTTAGAAGGAAGTGTTTGGTTTGGAAGTGGAAACCGAGGGCGACATAACAAACGTAACTGACAACGATTTCTTACACAATCGCACTATTGCTTCTTTAGAAGGAAGTGTTTGGTTTGGAAGTGGAAACCGAGGGCGACATAACAAACGTAACTGACAACGATTTCTTACACAATCGCACTATTGCTTCTTTAGAAGGAAGTGTTTGGTTTGGAAGTGGAAACCGAGGGCGACATAACAAACGTAACTGACAACGATTTCTTACACAATCGCACTATTGCTTCTTTAGAAGGAGGAGTTTGGTTTGGAAGTGGTAGCCGATGGCGATACGACAAACGCAACTGACGACGATTTCTTACACTAGCGTACTATTGTTTTCCTAGGAGGAGGAGTTTGGTTTGGAAGTGGAGGCTGAGGGCGACAGCGACTATGCGCTGAGCGCGGTGTCGTCTAGTAAGAAGTCGCGTAAGGGCCGCGGCAGCAAGCACAACACTTCCTCCTCTGTGCCCTCCGACTCGGGCTCTGGTAACTATACTGCTGGGAACACACGCGTCATTGAGGCTAATAGGCATGATGACAGTAACCAAGAATCAATGAAATTATGAATATATCTAATGAAATAGGATTCATGGATTATAAAAAACGTGTTTATTTTTCTATTTCGAGTGAGATTGCTATTTATTTTGATAAAATAAAATTATAAAATAGGTACAGCAATCCGCCATATTGGTTAAAACACCAAGAAGCGAATGACGTCACAATGGTTTGTTTTCGAGCTTTGAAAATCACACTATTGCTTACTGCACACTGCACAGAGTACATTGGTAAAAATAATAGTGACGTCACAAACGACGCCATGACACCGGGGGGCGTTTTGGCGTGAATTTTAAAATTTTAATTTCAAATGCCAATATTATCTACCAAACCTTATTTTTCTGCTTAAATAAGATATTCTTTCGAAATAGTAGATACTTCCGAACATAATCTGACCATTTTTCAAAATCAGTCATCATGCCTATTACCTCTAAACTGAATTGACAGCTCTAAATCTAGTTCGTATTTGCTGAAGACCACACTGTGAAAGGGATGGTAGTACTTTTAGACCTGTAAATTTATTTAAATTCTTTCCACTAAAATAATATGATAACAATGATAAATGAAATGCTAAAAAACATAGCTCATTCTCATTCAACAGAGCAAGGCAAAAAAGAAAAACATGATGCCATGTTAGCTATCAAAGGTCTCCGATCATCATGTCGGAGGACAATTATAGGACACACATCATAAAAATAAAATAGATATTGTACACGATGGTACATTAACTGTCGCTGGATTGGTTGGGGACTGGAGTTCTTCCAAAGAAAACACTTCTTGCTGTTTGCTTCCACTTTATTCTTCTTGTTCCTCACTGGAGGACTGTTGCCGGCGAACTGTGTCAGACCACAATTTCGCTCGGTCTTTATACAAATTTGGCCCGAAAAATGTAGGCCCTCTGATTGGTTATTAAAACTGAACCAATCAGAGCGCGTATTAAAATCCAACCAGGATAGAGGGGGTGAAAGCGCGGGAGGCGCGGGTGGCGCGGGTGTGACGGCGCGGGGAGCGCTGTTCGCTATCCCTCTCTACCCTGTACTACTCTAACATTTAATGTACAACTATTTAACGCTATTTTATTAAACTTATTCTATTACAGTTCGCTTATAACTATTTACTTAACTGTTACGAACTATATAAACTATCTATACTATGAACTATTTATTCTCTTATTTACATGTCTTAACACTATGTTGTAACTAACTGTTTATTTATCATTGTCCCGCACATCTCTCCCGCCGTGCGACTGCGTCGCATCTTCTGTCGGTGCGGGCACGTCGTCTGTCAGGGGCAGCACCACCAGTTTTCTCACGGGCCGCCGCAGCACTCCTCCCTTGGTCTTGATGTCTACTGCACGCACGACGTTGTCTGGTCCCGGGTATGTCGCGATGACTCTGCCTCGGATCCACACGTTGCGTGGCAGGTTGGCGTCGACCACTTGTACCAAATCGTCGTTTTTGATGGCTGGCCCTCGTCCTCGCGGCTCCCGCCGGTGTTGAAGTTCGGGAAGGTACTCCTTCACCCAGCGCGTCCAGAAGACGTCCGCTAGCCGTTGTGCCGCTCGCCAACTTGATCGTGAAACTGTGTCTTGCTCGTCGAAGGTACCCGGTTGTGGTACCCGGCCTGGTCCGCCCAACAGGAAATGGTTCGGAGTCAATGCTTCTGGGTCGTCGGCACTGACTGAGACGTGTGTCAGTGGCCGGCTGTTTACTGTATACTCCACTTCGGCTAGAAGGGTGGAGAGAACCTCTTCCGTCGGGTGGCGTTCGTGAAGAGTTGCAGCGAGGGCTGTTTTCACTGAGCGGACCATCCGCTCCCAGGCCCCGCCCATGAAAGGGGCTCCGGGTGGTATGTACCGCCAAGAGACCGTCTTTTTCGCTGCTTCTTCTGATGCGGCGCTGTCCATCGCCTGTCGAAGTTCTTTGTCCGCTGCCTTTAAGTTCGTCCCGTTGTCTGACCAAATTTCTGTAGGACAGCCTCGGCGAGCCATCATCCTTCGCAGCGCCATTACCGCTGAGTCGGCGCTAAGTGAGCCGGCAATTTCTAGATGTATTGCCCTCATCGTCAGGCAGGTGAATATGGCCACGTATCTTTTCTGTCGCGTCCGGCCGACGGTCACTGATAGCGGTCCAAAGTAGTCCACACCGGTGAAGGTGAACGGTCGCTTGTGGTGCGCTAAGCGGCACGCTGGCAGGTCTCCGGTCCTGGGATACGGTGGCGTCTGCGTCTTCATCCTGCAGAACAGGCAGCTCCGTATTATTGTCCTCGTGACGGGACGCACACGTAGCACCCAGTACTGCTGCCTGCATTCGTTCACCGTGGCTTCGACGCCGGCGTGATGCAGCTGTTGGTGTACGGCCTTCACCCAGAGCTTGACTATGGGATGATCACCGTCGAGTACCAGAGGGCTCTTGAAGTTTTCTGTTACATCTGTTGTTGCTTGAATGCGACTTCTGAGCCTGACTGCATCATTGATGTGTTCGACGCTGAGTTGGTACAGACGGCTCTCCTTGCTTAGGGGTTCGCCCTTCTTCAGGTTTTCGATCTCGGCTGCGAAGGAGGCTTCCTGTGATGAATGCATTAGGAGCTCTTCCGCTCTTCTCAATTGTTCGGCCGAGACTGGGAGGAACTTTCTGTTTGATGACGATGTTTTCTGTATTGTGTTTCGCTGTTTCGTCACGGGTTTTGTTGTCCTCCGCCAGTTCGGGTCCGCTTCTTTGCCTTTCTGGGTTCTTCTGTGGTTCACCTTCTGTGTCGCGGTTCTACAGAGCTGAATGAATTGTAGAACCCGCGCTGTCGTATATCGCAATCTGTCCCAACTGGAGAAGCGAGAGACCTCCGGAAGCGCTTCCGAGAGCTTCGGTCTCTGTCTGTCTGTAATGTGGTTCGTCTTTTCTTCCCCAGTGGGTTCCTGCTTTTCTGTTGGAGAGACTTCTACTGGCCATTGGTCCTCTGTTTCGTACAGGAAGTCGGGTCCTTTGTACCAGCGGTGATGCTTTTCGAAGGCTGCTGGCACATCTCGCGTTGCGTCATCTGCAACGTTCAACTTCGTCGGGACCCACCGCCATTCGGAGACTGTAGAAGTTTCTTCGATCGCGGCCAGGCGATGCGCCACGTACGGTTTGAACGAGCGCGACCCTGTCCGTATCCAAGCGAGCGTTGTCTTGCTATCTGTCCAAAATATTTTGCAGTCGGGCTTCTTTTCATGTTCTTCGACAACTGTTTCGGCGAGCCTTGTTCCCATGACTGCCGCTTGTAGCTCCAACCTCGGGATGGACGTCAACTTCAACGGCGTAACCTTCGCTTTGGCCATGATGAGAGATAGGCCTATTTCGCCGTTCGGTGCCACTGCTCTCCAGAAGAGGACTGCTGAATAGGCTGCTTCGCTGGCGTCGGTAAACACGTGCAGCTGCAAGGACGTGGCGTCGCTATAATGGAGATATCGCCTTGGGATCGTCACGTTGCTGAGATTCTTCAGATGGGTCATCCATTCTTGCCATTGCTCAGCCAGATCTTGGTCGAGTTCGTCGTCCCATGACGTACCTCTTCGCCATACTTCTTGCAGCAGCTGTTTCGCCCTTATGGTTACAGGCGATGCGAAGCCAAGTGGATCGAATAGCGACATGACTATTCGCAGCGCTTCTCTCTTCGTCGGTGTTTTTCCGTTGGTGATCGTTGGTGCAATTCGCGCTAGGTTGAGGTTGAAGGTGAGTTCGTCTGTGTTGAGCTTCCAGATCACGCCCAGTACTCGTTCTGTTTTCTCTTCTGATTTATAGAGTTCCAGGTCTTCTATTTGTTCGTTTTCACCTAATGCTTCCAGTAGAGATGGTGAATTCGACTTCCACTGTTTCAGTTCAAAATGGGCATGTGAGTGCACTTCACGCACGCTTTTCGTGATGCGCACCGCGTCTTCTAAAGTTCTGAAACTGTCTAAGTAGTCATCAACGTAGTGCTTCTGTACGATGGCAGCTGCGGCTTCAGGTTCCATATCTTCATGTTGTTTGGCGTTCAGGTTCTTTATGTAGATCGCTGTTGACGGAGAGCTCGACGCGCCGAAGATCAATGATGTCATTCTGTATTCTTCGGGCGGTCGCCCATCTCGTCGTTCCCCGCGCCACAGATATCGGAGTGCGTCTCTGTCTTCGGATCGCAGTTTGACTTGCATGAACATTTCCTTGATGTCTGCTGTGACTGCAATCTCGTGCTGCCGGAATCGCATGACGACGCCAGGTAGAGACTGCAGAAGATCAGGTCCCTTGAGTAGCATGTCGTTGAGAGCTACACCCTTCGTTTTGGCTGCTGCATCGTGTACCACTCTTAGCTTGTCGGGCTTCATTGGGTTGATGACTGCGAAATGTGGCAAGTACCACGTCTTGCCCGTAGTCTTCTGTTTCGGGGCGAGTTCAGCATATCCTTTTTCTATTAGGGCTTCCATCTGTTCAGTATACTTCAGCTTCAGTTTGGGGTCTCGGTCAATCTTCTTCTCGATGTTGAAGAGCCGTTTCAGCGAGTTATCGTAGTTGTCAGGAAATGTGACGTCTTCCTTGCGCCAGAGTAGACCGGTCTCGTATCTTCCTTCTTCGGTTTTCGTGGTGGTTTTTTCGAGGATGCGTAGGGCTCGTTCTTCTGGATCTGTCTTCGGTTTCTTAGGCTGTATGCAAAGTGCGTCCATCTCGAAGTACTGCTTGACTAGACTGTCCAAGTTATCTTCGGTCTCTTCTGTGACATGTGATACGAAGTCGATGCTGCGCCCAATATTGCGACTTTCTGTTCCATGCAGCACCCACCCCAGTGGTGTGAGAGAGGCTATTGGTTGATTTCTGTCTCCTCTTCTCACTTCTGTAGTCAGCAGAAGATGCCAGTTGTCTTGACCGATCAGTACTCGTGGCTTCACGTTTGCATATATGAGGTAATCCCGGATGTCTGTCAGGTGTTTGCACCCATCCACCATTTCTTTCGAGACTCGTTGCGACGATACTTGCAGGTTCTTCACTGTGCGCGCTTGTACTTGCTCTTCATGATCGTTGAGACCTCTCAACCTGATGTTCACTCTTCTTGAGGCTGATTCTGAAGTCTTCATGTCGTTGATGGTTTCTATCTTTAGTGGATCGACGGGTCCTGTTGCTCCGACGTGTTCGGCCACGCCGTCGTCGACTAACGTTACTGTTGATCCGTCATCCAGCAAAGCGAAGGTGTTGATTGCACCTTTGGGACCTTCAACTTTTATTGGAATAATCTTCAAATAGGATTGCTTCTTCTTAATAGTCCACGTGGAATTAATTACTTCTGTAGCTTCCTTGTTTTCTTTCTTCTCTGTTGCCTTGGTGTAGTGCAGCATCTTGTTGTGATAATTTTTGCAGCTGTCGATGCCGCACACCTTGGCTCTGCAGCTATGTGTTCTGTTTCTGTAGCGAAGACATCGGAAGCATAGACGTTTGGATTTCGCTGTATCCCATCTTCCATTTGAATCCAAACTCTTGAACTGTTCACAATCCACGGAACTATGTCCTTCTTCGTCACACACCGGGCACCTGGGTGTGTACGTCTTCTCTGTTACGTTGTGGATCTTCTGTGGTTTTTTCTGTTGAGTGGTTGATGTATGTGACGCCACCTGTTCAGGTAGTGCGTACGGTCCGCATAGCTCCGCTTCTCTCTTGAGGAACTTCTCCATCTTCAATAGATCTGGATCTTCCTTTGGCTGTGTCGCTGTGAAGTCGTAGTATCTGTAACGCAGCGTAGGTGTGAGCTTGTCCACGACGGTCTTCGAAACTTCAGGGTTGTACATGTAGTTCATGCAGCTGAGAGTCTTCAATGTTGCTACTACGTTGGAGACCTTTGTTGCGAAAATGCAGATGTCACGCGCTGAATCGGTGAGGCGCGGCAGTGCTCGAAGCGTTTCCATTTCCATCATGGCGATGGATTCTGGTCTTCCAAATCTTGATTCCAGGGCCTTCATAATTTCTGTAGGGTGCGCACTGGTGATTAGTAGCCCCTCCACTGCTTCTTTTGCTTTTCCCTTGAGGTTTCTTCTTAGACGGTTCGTGTTTTCTATTGCCGTGAACATGCTTTCTGTTTCAAAGAAAGCGGCGCGGAAAGGTAACCACTCTTGATGTGATCCACCAAAGTTGGGTAGCTCGATGAACTTCGGACGTTGAGCTGCTTTGACTGCGAGTGTGATGGCTGTGGCTAGCTTCGATATCTCTGTTTGCTCTCCCGCCGGTGTTTGAAGCTGAGACTTGGGGTGTTCCTCTGGCTGCTTCTGTTGCTCCGTGTTGTTAACCACCGGGTCTTCTATAGGGTAATGCGGTGCCTCGGTGATCGCCAACAAAGGAGGCGGCGGTTGACTGTTGAACCAGTTGTCCATGTGCTCGTTGGCTTCTTGGACGGGAACACCTTCTTCTGTTAGTTCTTCTATTAATTCGTCTTCTGTGTCTTCAGCTTCTAAGGCGGCGATGCGTGCGGCAGCTAGCTCGACTTGAAGTCGCAGTAATTCTTCCTTAGCTTTCAATATTCTGTGAGCTTTGGCCTTGCTGTAGGTTGATCCACCCCCTCCCCCCCTCTTGCTAGGGGGGCGGAGGTCCTGTGGTAGCTTCAGCTCTTGTGGGTTGACAGTTCGCTTCGTCTTGACTGTTGAAGTTTCTGTGTCCTGACTACGCCCCTGTACTGTAGCTGTTACCCCCTTCGCTGCGGGGGGCTTCATCTGTCTCGCGTCGGCTGGCAGTGTCGTCGCGATGGAGGGTGTAGTCGAGGCAGCGGCGACCGAAATTTTCGTTTTCGCTGTTGCAACGGATGGCACTGTAGAGGGCGCTGATGTCGCGGAGGTATCTGTAGTCAGTTCTGTAGTCTCCGTGGTGACAGTTCCCGTGGCTGTAGAGGTTGTGCCGGTTTCCGTGCTTGTTTCGGTCGTGCTCGGTGAGGTGGTTGCGGTGCCTTCCGATGTGGTCGGCGTCTGTTCGGAGGATGTCTTGCGGCTCTTCACTTCTTGACGTGTGACTGGCATTCTTGCTGTGTTCGGGTTTCTTTTTTTAAAGATTTTCTGAAGCTGCCTCAATGCTGGCTGAAGCTGGCTCTATGCTGGCTGAAGCTGGCTCGATGCTGGCTGAAGCTGGCACGATGCTGGCTGAAGCTGGCTCGATGCTGTCTCAAGCTGGCCGAAGCTGGCTTGAGCTGGGTGAAGCTGGCTCGAAGCTGGCTCGATGCTGTCCCAAGCTGGCCGAAGCTGGCCGAAGCTGGGTCGAAGCTGGCTCGATGCTGTCCCAAGCTGGCCGAAGCTGGCTTGAGCTGGGTCGAAGCTGGCTCGATGCTGTCCCAAGCTGGCCGAAGCTGGCTTGAGCTGGGTGAAGCTGGGTCGAAGCTGGCTCGATGCTGTCCCAAGCTGGCCGAAGCTGGCTTGAGCTGTCCCGAAGCTGGCGCGGCGCTGTCTTGAAGCTGGCTCGGTGTTCTTCCCGACGAGTCGCGAAGAATTTTCTCGAAGAACCACGAAGTTTTCCTGACGAATTTTCTTCAGAATTTCCCAACGAATCCGGCTCGAAGGACCATGCAATGTACACGATGGTACATTAACTGTCGCTGGATTGGTTGGGGACTGGAGTTCTTCCAAAGAAAACACTTCTTGCTGTTTGCTTCCACTTTATTCTTCTTGTTCCTCACTGGAGGACTGTTGCCGGCGAACTGTGTCAGACCACAATTTCGCTCGGTCTTTATACAAATTTGGCCCGAAAAATGTAGGCCCTCTGATTGGTTATTAAAACTGAACCAATCAGAGCGCGTATTAAAATCCAACCAGGATAGAGGGGGTGAAAGCGCGGGAGGCGCGGGTGGCGCGGGTGTGACGGCGCGGGGAGCGCTGTTCGCTATCCCTCTCTACCCTGTACTACTCTAACATTTAATGTACAACTATTTAACGCTATTTTATTAAACTTATTCTATTACAGTTCGCTTATAACTATTTACTTAACTGTTACGAACTATATAAACTATCTATACTATGAACTATTTATTCTCTTATTTACATGTCTTAACACTATGTTGTAACTAACTGTTTATTTATCATTGTCCCGCACAGATATTTATATGTCAGTTTAGAGAGTGCATCAAAATTATTGACACTTTGCAGTCCATATTTAAACCTTTAATGAATGACAAAATGTGATAGGGGTAGATCAATATTAGGGTTTAATTTTTTATATTGCTGGTACATATTTTATTCTACATCAAGTTGGTATTACATTCTTTCTAATCATCTAATCATAATTCATCTAATCTAAATGCAGAAGAATCTCACTAACCCGGCACTATTAAAAACCAGAGGGTGTCGGATTATTGGAATGTTCGGATTATTGGATTAAATATATAGAAAAAATCATAATAAATAAAATAATTAATTTCATAGAGAGAATATGATATATTTGTATTAATGTTCTAAACGTCTTTTTTATAACTCTCACAACTAAATAATTATATAGTTTTAAAATACAATACAATAATAACATAGTTTAGAGGGGCGAGTGACGCGTGGGCGAAGAGTGCCGGATTATTGGACGTATCGGTCTATTGAAGTGCCGGATTAATGAGATTCCACTGTAACTCTTTACACAGGTATGCCCACAGTTGACGAGGTATGCGCCTCATTTGGTCTAACCGACGTTGACATCCAGTACTCCGACTCAGATCTGGAGAACTTAACCAGTTACAAGCTATTCCAACAGCACGTACGCCCTCTGCTCGTCAAAGAAAATCCTAAGGTAATTGACAATTTTAACTATTTCTTTGCATAAAAATAATTATATATGATAAGAGATGGTTTGGTTGATTGGAGTGACAGGAGATAAATTGTAAAATAAATAAGCTGCATTGATTGAGATTTTTTGGTTCTCGTGGGAACTCTTTAATTTTCCAGGATAAAAGTAGCGTATGTGCTATTCCAGACTATAATCTATCTCTGTGCCAAATTTCATCCAGAAACGTTCAGCCGTTGTGGCGTGAATGAGTAACAAACATCCATCCATCCATACGTACATCTATCCATCCATCCAAACTTTCGCATTTATAATATTATTATAGCTAATAGCTATAGCTAATAATTTTAACCAGCAAGTATTTCTCGCGCTAAAAAATGCGCGCACCATCACACAGCTCTAACATCTCACAGCGTTTTATGAAATTATCACCTGGTTAAACGGTGAAGGAAAAAGTCACGATGAAACCTGCATATAAACCTTAACACTAAGCCATTGAAGATTAATTTCGAATGTAGTATATTTATATGTTCGCGAGCATGTCAGTCACGCGAGCATGTCGGTCACAGTAACGCGAATCTACATTTTTACCCCTTACCAAAAAGTGCTCAACGCGCCTAAAGGAGTTTTCACTTCAAAAATCTCTAATAGGTACCAGTGTCAAAGCTCATGATGTTAGTGGCCGCCAAGTGGCGGCTGTTCTGTGAAACAAATCCCCACTTGGAAGGAGGCAGCAGTACACAGAACTTAGGCTCAGAAGAAAACACCAACACATCTACAACGTCCGACTATGCGCCTAAACGGCCTGGACGCACTCCTAAAGAGTCAAAGGTGAGGTATTTTTTTTCTAAAACATGTACAACGTAAACGACATTTAATACGATAAATATGTGTTCTAGTATACTTTCATGATGACCGAGCTTTTATAAATTGTTTTCCTGAAAATGCCATTTTTAGCTAGTGTTTAATAAAGTTTCGTTGCGTTACGTGGTTCCATGTAAACGCATCCTTTGCTAGCCTGCCATTACAGATACACTTCAAACTACATCAATATTAGGCTGCCTCTCAGTTAATGTACAAAGATCAATTATATCCTGACTTCAATTAAAAACTTAAAGCGGAACTAGACTGATGATGGGATGATGCCGACTCAACGAAATCAGCAACTATAGTTTAAAATGGTTTCCGGGTTCAACTTGAAAATTAAAGTGGACTTTATTAGAAAACCCTCTATTTAATAATCAGTAAGAAACAATTTATTTTTGACACATGAATAAATAATAATTCCTGTAGTAAATTTACTATCCCATTAACAGATCGAAGACTCGATAGACGAGCCCGAAGAGGAAGACGACGAAGGCATAAGCGACGAGGGCACGCCCGCACCGCGGAAGCGCGGCCGCAAGCCCAAGCACGCGGGCAGCACGCCGCGCGGCAAGCCCGGCCGCAAGCCCAAGGTGCCCACGCTCAAGATCAAGTTCAGCAAGCGCAAGCGCACCAGTAGTGTGAGTATACCGTAAAGAATTCCTCTAACCATACCAAGTGTGTCACCGGAATAGTGTAAATGTTCATGTGTTGGGTTGCCTTTGAGTAGGGCTTGCTTAGCTCCAAGTTCGAGCTTGCCTTGAAATTAGGTGGCAGGTGATAAGGGACTAGAGATAATTTAATTCTTTCTCATTATTTTACACATAATTAATGAAAATATGAGTATGAGTGATAATATGAATATGAACTTTTATTTATATAGGCTCTGTCTTTGGTGTTAAATACCCTTTCTGAATTTCATAGACACAACAAAATTAGTAAAGTTATTGTGGCTAATTATGTTGTATAATTCCAAATATATTACCATCCCTTTCATCACACTTACTGTTTTAACATTAGATTTAGAACTGCAGAACAAAGTCATGAAAACACAGACATTCAGGTTAGCCAACCTTACAACTAGGGCTTCCAATACCGGGATCCCGGTATTGGCTAATACCGGGATTCCGAACTTTTTTTGTCCGTTTTCGATACCGGTATTGAAATGTCTAATACCGGGATACCGGTATTGGTGACACTGTAAGCGAAACAGTGACTATAGCATATATATTTCTTGGTACATGCCACTGTTTTCATTCGGCTAAGTTTAAAACTTGTATCTTAAGCACATTAGCTCAATAAGAGCACCTTTTTTGCTTAAAACCAGTGAAGAAAAGTCATTTTTGATCACTAAGAGGGAAAAAATATTGTTTGAATTTAGAACCCTGTGGCTTGGCATTTCTATTTCATTGACTCACGAAACGTTCAGAAATCTGTTTTTTAATAAATTTTATTATGATTTATTTTCTTTAAAAAAATAAACTATTGAATTTTTAATTAATTTGTGTTTTAACTAAACTATGTATTTTTACGAGTAAAAAAAGGCATTTCTTCATTGAATTTAAGCAGAAAAGTGCTCTTTTGGAGTTAATGTGGTGAAAAAATATTTTTTATGGAAAACTGTTTTATACGGTACAGTTTCCTTCAGAAAATACTAGTTTTAAGTTAAAAACAATCTAGCTAATTTTAAGTTTTTCCCAATATCCCGGGATCCCGGGATCCCGGTATTGAAAAAAACCGGTATTCAAAAGCCCTACTTACAACGTTGATCAAAATAACACCACAGTAATGGTAAAATAACTAAATGGACTATACTGCGCTAATAAACTGTAAATAATTATATTCTCAAGTAAGGCAATAGAGTTTAATTTTTATTTTTGTAATTCAGGAGGAAGAACAAGAGGGCAGCGGAGGAGCAAACTCAGATTCGGATGCTGAGTTCGAACAGATGTTGGCCGAAGCGGATGATGTTAAACCCGCCGCCAGCACCACTGAGGAGATTGTGCAGCCCAAGGAGGAGGACCCTAATGCACCTGTTAGTCTGGTTTCTAAATACTTTGCTTGAGGCAAAAGTTGTAAGGAAAAAAAAAACCAAATAAAAAAAATATTAGCTATAGAAAGCAAAAGAAAAAAAAAATACAAAAAAAAATACAAAATTACATATATTTACTTGCCTGATTTACACTGTAGCTTATGATAACTGTAATAGTCTAGTTCTCTGCAAGTCCCTGATGCACTGCACAAAAGTGTAGCAGTACAAATTCATTTAAAGCAAAAAGAAAGGCAAAAAAAAAAAGAGCCATTCAGAGTACCGACCTAGAACAGTCTCCGATCGCCATGTCGGAGGAAAAAAGGGAAGTTGTAAGGAAATGCCAAAATGAAAAAACCTCTTAAGAAAAATTTCTATACACAATGCTGAAATTTTATTGTTCTACCTACAACTTTTGAAAACTTAATTCACCCAAAAAATATGTTTTTAAATAATAATAATATCTAATTTACTGTTTGTTTTCGTAGCCACAGCCAAGGAAGAAGGCTAAGACCAAAATCGGCAACAAAACAAGGAAGAAGAAGAAATTGAAGACCACCAACAAGTTCCCCGACGGTGCAGAGGGGGAGCCCGAGCATCAGGACTATTGTGAGGTCAGTTTTTTTTTTTATCCACTACAAGCTAGCCCTTGACTGCGATCTCACCTGATGGTAAGTGATGATGCAGTCTAAGATGGTAGCGGGCTAACCTGTTAGGGGCATGGCAGTTATATTAAACCCATACCCCTTCGGTTTCTTGCTGGTTCTTGCTTTGGAAACCACCGAGTTTCTTGCTGGTTCTTCTCGGTAGGAATGGCATTCCGAACCAGTGGTAGATTCACTTGACGATTCAAAAGTACTTGTAAAAGTTTATTTGAATAAAAAACATTTGATTTGATTTGATTCTACACGGCATCGTACGGGAACGCTAAATCGCTTGGCGGCACGTCTTTGCCGGTAGGGTGGTAACTAGCCACGGCCGAAGCCTCCCACCAGGCCAGACCAGAGAAAATGCAGAAATTATAAATTCTCAAAATGACCCTGCCGGGGATCGAACCCGGGACCTCCGCACGTTAAGGCAACATCGCTACACACTGCGCCACGGATATTCGACGACGATACGACGGACGATATTCCCTAATCCATAGTCCATACCTCATACTTATATTATAAACTAGCTGACCTTGTCCTGTTAAAATTTCAATAAATTGAGTTCACACAAAAAGGCCATAAAAAACCATTTTCCTTTTTCCCAAAATTTCCAGTCAACTTTTCCAATTTTTATATCCTATTTTTATTTATATATTTTTGAAGTAATTGGACGTCAATAAGTGTACAGTGTACCTAGTTTGAATAAATAAATATTGATTGATTGATTGATCCCAAAAAACCTTATCAGGACTATCACAAACATTTAATTTAAAAAATTAGCCAAATTGGTCCAGCCATTTTTAAGAAATGTGCTTACCACCAATCTGCATAAAAAAAATGATTATGTAGAAGATGCGAAAGTGTGTCTGTCTGTCTGCTACGCTTTCACAGCCTTTGTCTTTTTTTCAACCCATTTTGATGAAAGGATTTCAGGACCAGAGATAGGTTGCATCCCGGGGGAGGAAAAAAGGCTAATTTTTGTCTCAGAAAATCAAAGAGCTACCGCAGGAATAAATTTTTTTGTTAATTCACACGGACAGAGTCATGAGCAACATCTTATCTAGTTGTAACTTGTAACTGAAATTAATCATACTATAATTATATATGCGAAAGTGTGTTTGTTTGTTGGTTTGTCCTTCAATCACGCTGCAACGGAACAACGAATCGACGTGATATTTGGCATGGGTATAGTTGAGGACCTGGAGAATGTCATAGGCTACTTTTTATCCCGGAAAATTAAGGAGTTACCGCTTGAATCAAAAAGACTTAAACCACGCAGACGAAGTCGCGGGCATCAGCTAGTTAAAAATAAAAACATAATGCAGTTCTTATGTTGTGTTTGTGTATAGGTGTGTCAACAAGGAGGAGAGATCATACTCTGCGACACTTGCCCTCGGGCCTACCACTTGGTGTGTCTGGAGCCAGAACTGGAGGAGACCCCCGAGGGGCGCTGGTCGTGTCCCCACTGCGAGGCCGAGGGCAACCAGGACCAGGATGACGATGATGAGCACCAGGAGTTCTGTAGGTTAGTCACTCTTCAGGTTTCTGCAGGCGTTTAAAGGTGTTTGTTTCCTGGTTGATTCCACCAAACATTGTAGAACCAACTTACATTATCGTTCGGCGGTTTACTTAATTTTATTTGAAGTGGCAGGATCAACAAAATTCTGAAAAAAAAAACACTGTCAACGATACCGTTATACCGTTTCGCCAGTGGCGTGCAATTCATGGAGGCAAAATAGCACTGCTTACCCAAATGGAAATACGTCAATACTCATTTTTCATCAAAACAGCTAGCAAATAGGCATTGCATTCTGACCAATTAGTGCCTACCCCAGGTTCAAACCTTGTGCACGCCACTGCGTTTCGCTGGTATATAAATATTTGTAGGTGGTGGCGTGGTCACTTAATACTCAATGACATGCTCATACACACCACAAAAATTAAGCATAGTTCTTCAGGATGGACAATACTTTTGACTTTTTGACTCGTATGTTTCTACATCGTACAATTTTGCAAATCCATCCAATATCTTGAGTTTTAGGCGACGACATCACGTGACAACACATGGCATGTCTATTCAAGACGTTTAAACATATTGAAGAGTTAAAGAGATTGTACTTATATGGCATCTGATGAGTAGGATTGTACTTACTCGTATATGGCATCTGATAAGTAATGTTTTGTTAGAGCAATGTGACCAAATAGTGATGAATATATTTCTTTCAGGATTTGCAAAGATGGCGGCGAGTTGCTCTGTTGTGACTCGTGTCCGTCGGCGTACCATCGGTTTTGTCTCAACCCACCTTTAGAGGAAGTGCCGGATGGGGAATGGAAATGTCCTCGGTGTAGTGTAAGTTTTTAACCGACTTCCAAAAACGGAGGAGGTTCTGGCTTTTTTTTTCAAAATAATTAGTAAATTGACTCTAATTGATTTCTAATTGACAAGCACCAGAAAGCGAGTCTTTTTGTTTGCAAAACAAGCTAACTTGTCGAGAATTGAATTTTTGAGAGTTCTTGATATTTTGCCAACACAAAATATGTATTATATTTGTTCCAGTGTCCCCCTCTGGATGGCAAAGTGGCAAAAATCTTGACGTGGCGATGGAAAGAGCCTTCAGCTAAGTCGAAAGCGCCGCGCTACAGGGAGTTCTTTGTGAAGTGGCACGAGCGTTCGTATTGGCACTGCAGTTGGATCTCAGAGATACAGGTAAGGGTTGTAAAATGTTGAATTGATGCAGAAATTACTTTGCGGAAGATTAAGCAATTTTTATGGTATGCACATTATAAAGTATGCACTGTATGCTCTCCAGCCCTCTTGAACCAGAACAAGTAAATACCATATAAAGACCTCCTAAAACATTTTATTTACCACTCTTCAGGAGTGTTTCCTGGGGATGCTCTATATAAATTACTCTATTTATCCAACCTGATTTAGCAAATTATGGCCAGCCAATTCTCACTGAAAACATACGTCGTACGTCGTTGGACGTAGTCGACGTCTAATGTCTTGAGTGCTGACTGATAAGTGCCTTCTGGCGAGCGTCAGAATTTTACTGACAGTTTTTTTTCTTTTATACCAATATAGCTTTCAGTAATGTAGCTTTTTATATTATGCAGGGAGGTAAAATGGGATTTTTAATGATAATGTAAAATGTTTGGTACAGTTGGACGTGTTCCACCCGCTGATGTACCGCTACTACATGCGCAAATACGACACTGAGGAGCCGCCCAAGCTGGAGGAGCCTCTCGAGGAGCGCGAGGGCCTCAAGCGCCTCAAGAGCCGGCAGGGCCAGGAGCAGCAGGACGCGGACGAGAAGATGCTGGAGGAGAAATACTACAGGTCACTACCATGTTCCTCCATCTAGCAGTTAGCAGCGATCGGGCTGGAGGAGCCTCTCGAGGAGCGCGAGGGCATCAAGCGCCTCAAGAGCATTGAGCGTTACGCCCAACCGAAAATGATTTGTCTTACTTTGCCGTCGCACCTGAAGATGTTTTACTTCATAAAATAAATAGAGTAAAAGATGACTCACGCCAGACCATGCCGGGCCCGACCCGAGCGTTGGCCGTAGCATGGTTAACTTAATATTACGTATTCAAAATTCAAAATTCAAAATGAATAAAAATCATTTTGAATTTTGAATTTATATTTTGTATGGACACACTCACGCTATACCGAGCGGCAACCGAGTGACAGCCGAGCATTGGACAATGCAACGTGCTACGGCCGACGCTCGGCCCGGACCCGACACGGCCTTGCGTGAGTCATCCTTTATTCTCAATGTTGGTTTTACTGATTGTGGGTTTTGTATGCAGGTATGGGGTGAAGCCAGAGTGGCTGCTAGTTCACCGGGTAATAAACCACCGCACGTCTCGTGACGGCACCACCTATTACTTGGTGAAGTGGCGCGACCTATCCTATGACCAGGCCACGTGGGAGTCCGAGCACGCAGACATCGCAGGCCTCAAGAACGCCATTGAATATTACCAGGTTAACCTTATACCCCATTGAGGTGTGAAATTATAAATTCCAAAGTGGTTTTAATGAGTGATTTTTGTTTCGTAGGATATGCGTGCACACATTACGTCGGAAGGGAAATCGAAGGGCAGCAAAGGCAAGAAAGCAGGCCGCAAGAGCAAGAATAAAGACCTCGATGACGACGAGAGCAGCAGTGGCCTGCAGATGAAGCCGAGGAAGTACAATGCGCCGCCCGACCGCCCCATCACTAATCTCAACAAAAAGTACGAAGACCAACCGCCCTTCGTGTATGAGACCGGCATGCAACTGCATCCCTACCAGCTGGAAGGCCTCAACTGGCTGCGCTACTCCTGGGGCAATGGCATCGACACCATCCTCGCAGACGAGATGGGGCTCGGCAAAACCATCCAAACTGTCACATTCCTCTATTCCCTGTTCAAAGAAGGACATTGCAAGGGCCCCTTCTTAGTTTCCGTGCCGCTCTCGACGATCATCAATTGGGAGAGAGAATTCGAACTGTGGGCTCCGGACTTGTACTGCATCACTTACGTGGGGGACAAAGATTCTAGGGCCGTTATACGCGAAAACGAGCTCACGTTCGACGACGGTGCAAACAGAGGCGGTAGGCCGTCGAAGATTAAATCCCAGGTCAAGTTCAATGTGCTTCTGACGTCGTATGAACTCGTCTCTATTGATGCGACGTGTCTCGGCTCCATCGACTGGGCCGTGCTCGTGGTTGACGAAGCCCACAGACTGAAAAGCAACCAGTCCAAGTTCTTCAGGCTTCTCGCCGGGTATCACATCAACTACAAGCTACTACTCACTGGGACTCCTCTGCAAAATAATCTCGAGGAGTTGTTCCATCTTTTGAACTTCTTGAACAAAGATAAGTTCTGCGACCTCGCCGCTTTCCAAAACGAGTTCGCGGATGTGTCGAAGGAGGAGCAAGTGAAGAGGTTGCATGAGATGCTGGGCCCGCACATGCTGCGGCGATTGAAGGCAGACGTACTGAAGAACATGCCCACCAAATCTGAGTTCATTGTTCGAGTTGAACTGTCGCCCATGCAGAAGAAATATTATAAGTATATTTTAACAAGAAATTTTGAAGCTTTGAACCCGAAGAGTGGCGGCCAGACGGTTTCTTTACTAAACGTGATGATGGACTTGAAGAAGTGTTGTAACCATCCTTATCTATTCCCTGTGGCGGCGGAGGAAGCGCCACTTGGGCCTCATGGAAACTACGACACGCAGGCGTTGATTAAGGCGTCGGGAAAACTCGTTCTCATGTCCAAGATGTTGCGAAAGCTAAAAGAACAAGGACACAGGGTTCTCATCTTCTCACAAATGACAAAGATGTTAGACATTCTCGAAGATTTCCTGGAAGGCGAGGGTTACAAATATGAGAGAATTGACGGTGGTATTACGGGAACAATTCGTCAGGAGGCCATTGATAGGTTTAATGCGCCCGGCGCTCAGCAGTTCGTTTTCCTTCTGTCGACGAGGGCCGGTGGTTTGGGTATCAATTTGGCCACCGCGGATACTGTGATAATCTACGACTCCGATTGGAATCCCCACAATGACATTCAGGCGTTCTCGCGAGCCCATCGTATCGGTCAGGCGAACAAGGTCATGATCTATCGATTCGTGACTCGAAACAGCGTTGAAGAGCGAGTCACGCAAGTAGCTAAAAGGAAAATGATGTTGACTCATTTGGTTGTGCGTCCCGGTATGGGTGGTAAAGGTGCCAACTTCACGAAACAAGAGTTGGATGATATTCTGAGATTTGGTACCGAAGAGTTGTTTAAAGAAGACGAGGGCAAAGAGGAAGCTATTCACTACGACGATAAAGCTGTTGGAGATCTACTTGATCGTTCCAAAGAAGGTATCGAACAAAAGGAATCATGGGCTAATGAATACCTCAGTTCCTTCAAAGTCGCCAATTATTCAACAAAAGAAGGAGAAACCGAGGAGGAAGTTGATACTGAGATTATTAAACAGGAAGCTGAAAACACTGACCCTGCTTACTGGATCAAGCTGCTTAGACATCATTATGAACAGCATCAAGAAGATCAGGCCAGAACTCTCGGTAAAGGTAAAAGAGTTCGTAAACAAGTCAACTATAATGACGGCAGTGTTGCTCAAACTGAAAACAGGGAAGATTCTACTTGGCAAGAGAATGGGTCAGACTTTAACTCTGATTTCTCTCAAGGGAGTGAGGATGATAAGGAGGATGACGATTTCGATGAGAAGAATGATAATGGAGATCTCCTCAGCCGTCGGAGCAAGAGACGTCTCGAAAGACGAGAAGAAAGAGATAGACCTCTGCCGCCCTTGCTCGCGCGTGTTGGAGGCAACATGGAGGTTCTCGGCTTCAATGCTCGACAAAGAAAATCATTCCTTAACGCGATCATGCGATACGGCATGCCACCCCAGGACGCGTTCAATTCACAATGGCTAGTGAGAGATCTCAGAGGAAAATCCGAACGTAATTTCAAAGCTTACGTTTCTCTATTCATGCGCCATTTATGTGAGCCCGGTGCAGATAACGCCGAAACCTTCGCTGACGGTGTACCGAGGGAAGGTTTATCGCGACAACACGTATTGACGAGAATCGGCGTGATGAGTCTCATAAGGAAGAAGGTGCAAGAGTTCGAGCATATCAATGGGTACTATAGTATGCCTGAGTTAATTCGTAAACCAGTGGAACCAGTAAAGATCGCAGGCGGGGAAAGCGCCGCGGCGAGCCCTGCTCCTTCATCCGCCACGCCGATAACGTCGGCGGCACCGTCGCCCGCACCCACGCAAACCACTCAGGCGTCTGGCCAAGCCCCTACGCCTGTTGGTTCAGAAAAAGATGATAAGGAGGAAGTAAAAGATGACAAATCTGATTCCAAAGACAGCAAAGATAAAGACGAACCGATGGACACAAGTGAGATTAAAGAGGAAAAAGACAAAACAGATGATGACAAAGAAATTACAAAAGAGATTATTAAAGAAGAAATTAAAGAGGAACGGCGAATGTCGGTCGATGAGGAACCGTCTAAGGAGGAGGAGACTGCTAAAGTAGAGGAAAAGAAGACTGAGGAGAAAGAGGGAGAAGAGAAGAAAATCAAGGAGGAGAAAGAGGAAGTGGATAAGAAGGAGGACGCTAAGAGTGACAAGACGGAATCGGAAGGCTCAGATAAAGTTAAAGAAGAGAAAAAGGACGATGACGACGATGACGTGGTACTTGTCAAAGAAGAGGAAGATTTGAAGGTGGAGCGCCGCAAGTTTATGTTTAACATCGCCGATGGTGGGTTTACGGAACTGCATACTCTCTGGTTGAACGAAGAAAGGGCAGCGGCGCCAGGGAGGGAGTATGAGATCTGGCACAGGCGGCACGATTATTGGCTGCTGGCCGGTATAGTGACGCACGGCTATGGCCGCTGGCAGGACATTCAGAACGACCTTCGCTTTGCGATCATCAACGAACCCTTCAAGATGGACGTGGGCAAGGGTAACTTCCTCGAGATCAAGAACAAGTTCTTGGCACGGAGATTTAAGGTGAATACTTATTGCCACTAATATAATGAGCCACTCTAAAATTTTCCAATAATTTTTTGTTTACTTTCTCTTTTAAGTTGAGCAGAATCCTTTTTTTTATTGTTTTCAATTTGGTTCTAGTAACAAGTAATTTTTTTATCATAGATAAGTGAACGGATGAATGCAGAAAAATTACATAGCACCAAAAGTTGTTTCGCATTTTTGTCTTGAATTTGTCTCGCCTGTAAAAGTAAATTTAAACACGTTCTCACGTACGATGATGTGCTACCGAAGAGTTTTTTCTTGAAATGATCTAACCTTTCCAGTTACTAGAACAAGCGTTAGTGATCGAGGAGCAGCTCAGACGCGCGGCGTATCTGAACCTCACGCAGGATCCGAATCACCCTGCGATGTCGCTCAACGCGCGCTTCGCTGAGGTGGAATGCCTCGCTGAATCGCACCAACACCTCAGCAAGGAGTCCCTCGCTGGCAACAAGCCTGCTAACGCGGTGCTGCACAAGGTAAGTCTCCTTGCCTCTTCGGATCATTAGATCCTTCTGTTTGCTTTCGGGAGTTCGCAAAAACCGTCGTAAAAACACGTTATATTATGAGATAATTGGGTTTAAAGTAACTTTGTCATTTGATGGTTTGGTGGTTAACAGCGGCATCAAACATCAAATTTGATGGCTTAATGGGTTTGTAGCTAGACTAGCGATAGATAGTTGGATAGTATGAGAGAAACAGTAGATTGAAGTTAAATTGTATATTAAAGAAAGAATAGATATTTAAGAGGAAAATAAGACGACGCGACAAAATCTTAGCGGATAGCGGCTTTGCGTGGGACTGTCGCGCACTAGCCTATGTCCGAGCGAAGGCGAATAGCATCGCCGGCCGATGTCCCGTTATGTGGGTTGCACGCGCGCGGGGTTAAGTAAGACCGGTCCGTCGCGGGCGACGCGCACGCCTTGTGCCTGGTACTCGCTCCCACAGGCTCTCCAATGCATGGCGTCAACGAATTCTGACCACTAAGGTCATCCATTTAATTTCACAATTATTGACTGAATTTGTCGCTACTGGGTCACTCGTACCTCAAAATATGTAACGCCGCGATAATTTGTCCCAGGTGCTGAACCAGCTGGAGGAGCTTCTGTCGGACATGAAGTCTGACGTGTCGCGGCTGCCGGCCACGCTGGCGCGCATCCCGCCCGTCGCGCAACGCCTGCAGATGTCGGAGCGATCCATCCTGTCGCGCCTCGCCGCCACCGCCGGCAACCCCGTGCCCGCAGGTAACGTACCGACAAGTGTGCGACGTGAGTTCGCGCGGATACAGTACGGAAACACGTGTCCTTGTTGCTTGCTTGTTGCCTAGAGTTGGTTCCTCATCGGTCTTATGATTCTTACATCTACGTCTAAATACACATGAGAGACCGGTTTGCCAGTTGGTCAGAACTCCAAGACCAGTGCAACCTGTGTTATTGGAGCGGAGTCTCCCTAGTCTTTGACTCACGAACGTCTAGGATGCAAGCTATGTTCATACAAAATTGGTGTAACCGTGTAACAGACAAACACTTTTGAATATATTATTTTAGTCTGGATTCTTTATTACACATTTAGTGCAATTCAACTGCACTGATTGTAAATAGGCATGATGACTGATTTTGAAAAATGGTCAGATTATGTTCGGAAGTATCTACTATTTCGAAAAAATATCTTATTTCAGCAGAAAAATAAGGTTTGGTAGATGAAATTGGCATTTGAAATTCAAATTTTAAAATTCACGCCAAAACGTTCGGCGGTGTCATGGCGTCGTTACCAATGTACTCTGTGCAGTGTGCAGTAAACAATAGTGTGATTGTCAAAGTTCGAAAATAATTGTGACCTCATTGTCGCTTCATTGGTGTTTTACCCAATATGGCGGATTGCTGTATTTATAGTTTTATTTTATCAAAATAAATAGCAATCTCACTCGAAATAGGAAAAAAAATATGTTTTTTATAATCCATGAATCCAATTTTATTAGATAAATTTATAATTTCATTGATTCTGTGTTACTGTCATCATGCCTATTGAATGGTAATATCTACACTGACATGTCCGCGTTACAGCTCAAATGGCGCAGTTTCCGGCCGGGTTCGGGCCGGGCGGCGCGCTGCCGGGTTTCGCGCCGGCTGCCGCCGCCGCCGCCACCTTCACCAACTTCCGCCCGCAGTACTCCGTGCCCGGACAGCCCACCACGCCCAACTCCAGCGTAAGTGTACATCGCACTCCACACCACTACACACACTTGGGCATAGTATTTAGCCCTATCGTAAAGTATTAAAGAAAGAAAATTATTAGAAGAATTTTTAACCGACTTTCAAAAAAGGAGGAGGTTCTCAATATTATTGATCTCAATATGGCGCGTATTATTTTTTTTTTTTTTGAAATGTATGTCAGTGCATATCTCCGTGGTTTCTGAACCGATTTGATTTTTTTTTCTATCATAATCTCGATGTGGTCCCATAAAAAATTCTGACTCCAAATCCTCAACCCTTTTTTTTTTTTGATAAGCAAAGTAGACGCATCAGGCTCGCCCGACTTCAACATAGTGGGTAGAAATCAAAATTATTTTTTTACTTTACAGTGGCGTTGGAAGTTGGTTTTTTTTGGAAAGAATTTTTATAATTTCACAAAAATATTTTTTTTGTACCTAGCATTGACTAGATAGGAAGATATTTGAGAGCTAACTTTAATTGTCCCTGTAACCTGCTATTTTCGGCTTATATAAAAAAGAATTTATATAAATTAATAAAATAAATGTTTATATGACACTAGTGCCAAACAAACAAACACCAACAGTGCAGTTTAAATAAGGTCGCTTTGGCCGTATTCGGCTGTGGAAGATTTCAGTAATCGACCAATGTAAACTGTAATTTGGTTGGCCATATTCGTACGCAACACCTTTTGCGGTGACTAGTTTTTACAGTACTACCAAGTATCGGCCAAATTCGTTGTCGCAGAACAGCAATCATACTAATATTATAAATGCGAAAGTGTGTTTGTTTGTTGGTTTGCTGGTTTATTGGTTTGGCCTTCAATCACACCGCAACAGAGCAACGGATCGACGTGATTTTTGGCATGAATATAGTTGAGGACCTGGACAGTGACATAGGCTTTATCCCAGAAAATTATGGTGTTCCCACGGGAATCAAACAAACTTAAACCACGCGGACGAAGTTAAGACAAAACTAGACCACGTTATTAATTGCAAATTTTGTTTTGTTTCAGAAATCGTAAGCCCATGGAACTTATTTTAAATCGTGAATGGAGTTGACAAGCATGCTGGTAAATCTATACATCTAACTCCACATAAAGAAAGATAAACCGACTAACATAAACAAACGGCTCAAACAGTTAGGTCTGAATATTTGAGATTTTGAAAGTAGACTCTTAAATCCTCACAAGCATTTCCCGAATTTTCCTCAAAGGAATGCAGATTAGCTAGTGATAGAGACAGTAAACATTATCTGTTAAGAATCAAACCACACAATAAAATTTTACTATCTTTCTACGTTTATTTAATCAATCCGTAAGATAATAAACTTGTTAAGTTTTATAAGCTTTATAAGTTTTATATAAGTTATTTGTCAGAAATCGATCTCTTGTAAGACTATCTAGTAACATACATAATATATTTTGAATAGTTAAACCCAATATATATTGCAGTGACTGGAGTTCGAATGTGTGTAGTCGCTTCAATTATATTAGAACTTTAATCGCCGATATTTATGTAAAGTGTGTATAGCATTAAATAAGTCCGGTATCCACCAAAGCGTAGATATGTATAGCAGGCCTATTTATTATAGTTTAATTTTATAACATCATCTCTGTTTAATCTGATTGGTCTGCTAATTCGTCTCCGCTTACCGCCACATAAGGGATAACCCAGGTCGTAATATGCACATTATAGTATCTAATCTAAATTTTTTGCATATTATTAAAAAGCAAATTTTATAATTTGCATATTATGACACTACCAGCAAGCATGGTTAAAGCCTGACCAGAAAAATAAAAACCTCACCATGTTGCGGAAAAAATTGAAACTACATAGTTTTAACATGATCATACATAGGGTATGTTCCGATATACACTGCGAGCACTGTTTAGTGCTCTTACTGGGGAGAAATTCGTTCCGTTATGGTCTGACAGTATACTGCCGCAGTATCCTAGGGAAATATATGACGTCATAAATCGTCGCCATTTTTGTACTGTGAGCACAGGCGTTTTCGAGGTAAGGTGCTCTCAGTTCTGTTTTAAACAGTAACCAGTATAGCTAACTATAAAGGAACGGCTCGCAGTATACTAAATTGATGTCACACCTGAAACTGCTCGCAATGTATATCAGAACATACCCATAGTGTGGCAATGAGAGATGCAACAGTGGCGCCTCCGAAAAGTTTTATTTTATCTTTCTAGTCAGGTTATAAATATACATTACTAGATGATTCCCGCGACTTCGTCCGCGTGGATTAAGATTTTTGATTCCCGCGGGAACTCTTTAATTTTCCGGGATAAAAAGTAGCCTATGTCCTTCTCCGGGATACCATCTACCCCTGTACCAAATTTCATCAAAATTGGGCGAAGAGAGTTTTTTTTTATTCCCGCGGGAACTCTTTAATTTTCCGGGATAAAAAGTAGCCTATGTCCTTCCCCCAGATACCATCTACCCCTGTACCAAATTTCAGCATAATCTGTTGAATAGATGGCGACCTCCGTGGCGCAGTGACGACCTCCGTGGCGCAGTGTGTAGCGCTGTTGCCTTAACGTGCGGAGGTCCTGGGTTCGATCCCCGGCAGGGTCAATTTGGGAATTTATAATTTCTGAATTTTCCCTGGTCTGGCCTGGTGGGAGGCTTCGGCCGTGGCTAGTTACCACCCTACCGGCAAAGACGTGCCGCCAAGCGATTTAGCGTTCCGGTACGATGCCGTGTAGAAACCGAAGGGGTATGGGTTTAATATAACTGCCATGCCCCTGACAGGTTAGCCCGCTACCATCTTAGACTGCATCATCACTTACCATCAGGTGAGATCGTAGTCAAGGGCTAGCTTGTAGTGGATAAAAAAAATAAAAAATAAAATGGGCCGGGAAAGCGTAGCAGACAGACAGACAGACAAACACTTTCGCATTTGTAATATTAGTATGGATTTTACCCTTTCTTCTTTGTTTTAGTGAGCAGTGAGCGGTTTTAGCGAATATTTTAAAAATCAAGCTTTTCAAGATTCCTGTTCCAGCCTGGGTTTGAAGTGATAATTAGTGATTAGTGCAGTTATGTGTTAGGTAACATAATATTACGTCATACTAGAACAGAACTCTCACAATATTATTTATTTCATCCTGATCTGTATGAATCTTGTTTTTATTGTCGTAAGTGATTGTGGACTTATGAAATGATATCTTATTTTAATTTACCAAAAATGAAAATAAATCAATACAATTATGTACGTAAAAAACTGTTTTATTTTCTTATAAACAAAACTACTGAATACAAAAATATATTCGATCAATTGATTCACCTTTGGAATAAAAATCACACTCTCATGCGCACATTACAATAATACACTACTGCTACTGCATCTGGACCAGCGCAGCCGGAACTGCAGACAGCAGTTTGTGACGAATATTTAAATATCGACCTTATGACGTTTGGATAGAGTTGTGAATTGTGATTAGTATACAGATGCATTTGCAGCAGCGGCATTACTCTTTTGTTTGATAACTGACAGTGGAATTAGAACTCTTAAATTGGATATGGATGATATCCTTACTAATATTATAAATGCGAAAGTGTGTCTGTCTGTCTGCTACGCTTTCACGGTCCATCTGTTCAACCGATTTTGATGAAATTTGGTACAGGGGTAGATGGAATCCCGGGGAAGGACAGTTCCCGCGGGAATAAAAAAAACTGTCTCTTCACCCGATTTTGATGAAATTTGGTACAGGGGTAGATGATTTCCCGGGGAAGGACATAGGCTACTTTTTATCCCGGAAAATTAAAGAGTTCCCGCGGGAATCAAAAATCTTAATCCACGCGGACGAAGTCGCGGGAATCATCTAGTTTAAAATAACTCGTAGGTAACTGTGGATTGCCATTTGGACCACTATTTACTGAACATCTAGCGAACGCCTTACTAAGGTTCCTTGGTGCGTATGGACGCAGCTTATTCAAGCAACATGATAGGTACTAAGTACTAACAACGTTTATGTCACCGTAAAATTGTAAAAACCGTCAGATTGTAATTTAACGCTTATTATCTCGCTAGATTGTAAACTGTCGACAGATTGTGAACCGATCAAGTTTCTGAGTGTCAATTTTTGAAATATTCATTGTTTTTACGTTTTTTTCTCTTTGTTGTAGGTTAGGTTAGGGTTCGACATAAATAATCAGGTAGGGCACTTAGGTTCTATCGGGTCAATATCCCTAACAGATTACAATCTACCGAAAAATAATACGTTAAATTGTAATCTTCGACAGTTTACAATGTCGCGAGTTAGATTATAATCTAACGGTTTTTACAATTTTACGGTGATATATACAATAGCATTCGTACGCTCCAATAAACCTTAATAGCACTGGGTGATGCTGGGTGGGTTAACATTTTAAATCACTAATTTTGAGTTATAAAGAACATGCCTATCGACAATACCGACATGGAGATATAGAGGCAGCGCTCACGACCGCGAAGTATCTTCGGCATGTTCTAACCCTAAAACGGACCTTAGCCACATTGTTTTAAGGTTCATGTTAGTTCATACACCCACAAGATTTCACTGAATCACCAACTGTAGGTGCCATCTTCTGAATTATATTTAACACTGTCTATCGATTTCAAAGCGCTGGCGTCCGAAGAGCAGAACAATTGCAACATGTCCTCACTGATACCGCAGTCTGATAAATTCTCTTTGTTGAAGGCCTTCGCGAAGTTATTCGGCTCATTTTCTTTTGACGTTTTATCTAAAAAAAATATGGGAATATATTAAATATAGCGGGTAGATAGCTCGCAAATAAAGTCGGGGGGCATATTACCATCGCTTACAGCTGTTATTATTTTTACATTGTTGATGTTAGTGTTTTGGAATTATAATCTTTATTTTAGAAATGCCAAGGTACATGACATAAAGCTGTCATTGCAGAGCAAGAGATCGCGACGCGATACGAAAGAACCAAACATTAGCTGACTCTTCACGTGGCCTACGTTGCCGCGTTAATTGAAGTGGAAAACTTTAAGCGCGTTCAGCACTTTTTGGTAGGGGGTAAACATGTGGAAACGCGAGACCAACACCGTTCTTCTTAAGACAAAAGATCATAAGTATAAATTATATAGTACATTCGTAATTGTACTTTAATACCTACCTTTGTTTTAAGGTTTATATTTAAAAGTGATGTGTAACCGTGACAGACACATCGCGACACCATTTTTCTTAAGACAAAAGGTCTTAAGTATAAATAATATAGTATATTCGTAATTAAACTTTAATGCCTTAGTTTTATATTTTAATTATTTTAAAAGTGCTGTGTTGTTATTTTAAATATTCGTTTTTACTTCTGTCGGCAGTCCCTATGACTGCCAATTTTTCATTCTCATGGAGACGTATTGCGTCGCGTCGCTTTCGTCGCTCACCTAGCACAACGGGTAATGGGGGTATCTGCAAACGGAAAAGCAAACTACTTACCGTCGGCTAATTTCTGCGCTGCCCAAGTAAACGCCAGCGTTGGTTGGTGATGTGCAAAAGTCGCGCTGTACTGTGCGCAGGAACTGGTCTTTAGCACGTTGAACAAAGAGTGCACTGTTGTCGGCAGGATTGGCCCTCGAAGCTCTATGGAGTAGTACTTCTTGCTTTCGGAATGTATGACGTTCTCTCGGACCTGCGAACAAGATTTTCTAAGTTTAATGAGTTCGTAGGCCGTACATGGAAAACACTAATACGGCAACTCTTTATCAAACTTAAAAACGCGCTTCTAGTATGGAAGTTTGTATGAAATACATAGTTGTTACGTCATCAAATTTCAACGCCCTTTTTTCTTTAATCTTTACTTTAAAATTGCTATCAAACTTAAAAAACAAAACTAACCTAACCTAACCTAACCGAGGATGTGAATTTAAGGTCTTTTGGAAGACTCTATGTAATAATCAGTAAGAAATAATCATATCATCCCGCGGGAATAAAAAAAATGACAGACATAGCATAGGACTGCCGATAGAAGTCAAAACGAATATTTATTTTTTTAATATTTATTTTTCTAATTAAAAAAAAAGAAAAATTATATAGTAAAAATATTTAAATATAAACCTTAAAGCTAAGGAATTAAAGTTAGTATTAGTAGTAATTACGAATGTACTATAATATTTATACTTAAGACCTTTTGTCTTAAGAAGAATGGTGTCGGGTGACCGTCACCGTTCCATATTTTCCCCCCTACCAATACTCAACGCGCCTAAAGAAGTTTTCACTTCAAAAACTTAAACCACGCGGACGAAGTCGCGGGCATCAGCTGGTCAAAAATAAATCAATTAAGTACTCGCCCTTCAGTACTTTTCAGTAAATCTCCTGAAAAAAAATTCTTACTTTTAGCGACTGCAGCGTGCCTCCATGGAACGCTGTAGGCGCTAGAAGGGTCGGTGGGACGCCGCCAAAGGGCCCACTGGGGCTGACTATAGACTTGCAGTTGAGCAGGAAGTTGAACAGCGCTTGAGCGTCCGCGCCTCGAACTAGCACGAGCGATTCTGCAGCGCTGTCCACGCTGGTTTCCACTGTGTGACTTAGACGCGCCTGAAATGCAGTAATAAGGTTTGAAATGGTTTCTTGTCACCTGCTTTTTTATCCACTAAACTTATATAAATAATCTGTTGATAATAATGCGCTGGGTTCCCAGGTCCTTCCGCATACGACTCAACTAAGAGTACTACCATCTTAGACCGCATCATCAATTACCATCAGATGAAATCACAGTCAAGGGCTAACTTGTAGTGAATAAAAAAAAGCGAAAGTTTGGATGTTGTTACTCAATCACGCCAGAACGGTTGAACGGATCTGGATGAAATTTGGCACAGAGATGATTATAATCTGGAATAACAGATGGGCTACTTGTTATCCCGGAAAAATAAGGAATTCCCGCGAGATCCAAAAAACCTCAACCCACGCAGACGAAATCGCCAGCATCAGCTAGTCTGATATGATTTTAAAGTCCAACCTGCGCGTTATTTATCCTTTTAATCTCGTCCGTCTCGAGCCCCATTTGCGACAGGAACTCGTCCGGGTCCTCCTCGTCCCCGGAGTGTTTGTCCGTCCGCGCGTCGTCCATTGTGTCGTAGCAACTGTCGAAGGAAGCGTTCCTTCCTCGCTCTTCGTCAGATGTGTTGAGTTTCTTTTTGTTGTCTGGTCGGAGCGGCATTGTGTACTCTACATCTGTAGAATATTAATGTTTTTTATTAAGTTTTATATTGAATAGACAATGTGAGGTATTATTACCAATAAATCGCATATAAACCGACTTACAAACTATACCATAATTGCTAATAATTATTTACAGTTTGTAAGTCTATCACGTCTATGAGAGGTGATATCTAGAGAACGGCCCGATGAATAGCGTCAGTTTTTATACTGTTTACATAGGTGCTGCGCATACTTTAATACTGTACAAAAATCAGCCATTCTAGCGATAGTTACCAAAAGTGCGCATCTATCTCCTATAATAACACTTTCGCCGCGCGGAACACGCACGTGAACGCGGTCGCAGTAGTCATGTCAGGTATACTTATTCAATTCAATTTATTTCAAACATGTAGGACATACAGGTGTCTCTTATGCTACGTCATGTTTTTACTCTACCACCGGTTCGGAAAGCAGATTCTGCCAAGAAGAGCCGGCAAGAAACTCAGCAGTTGCTCTTTTTTTTTTTTTTAAAACAATCTATTACAATACATAAATAAGTATGTAAGTTAAATAAAATACAATAGTGTAAGTTATTATACTATCCTGTGGGGAGCAGGACCCAATGTCGGTTGCTTCCATAGATTATCGAGTGCCCACCTTCCTGCCGCAGCGCATGTCGGAAGCCGCGCGTGGTGGGCGCGATGAGCGCGCAGGGCTCGGGCGCGCCGCACAGGCCGGCCGCGCGGAACACGCACGTGAACGCGTTCGCGCACACGTAGAAGTACGGGCAATGCAGCGCGCGCAGCAACTGAGGCACGCGAAACACAGAATTGTATTGCTCGCGTAGTGCTCACATATCTAGTACTACACACACACGCTTCTATACAAGACTAGCGATTGCCCGTGGCCGTGAAAATCCGGCCTTATCCCAGTATATTATAAATGGAGTTGGAAGACACAACACAATATTTTTAGGTCCTAAAGTTTTGATTAGTCGCTGAGTGAAACAAGATTTTTCACTGGCGATTATAATAGATCGGCAATGGTCAAAGTGATACCGGGTCTATTTACAGAGCCCTGCATAGCCACATCCTCAAGAAGTGTAGAAACGTACCTAGAAAAAAAGCTTACTCACCTGAAACAGTGATCTGAAACTCTCGATCCACTCAGTCAGCAGCGCTTGCTTGGCCTCATCATTGGTCGCCAGGAAGCTAGTAGCGGCCACCTTGCCCGCGGCGCGAGGGAACATCGTGAGCCAGGGCAAGTGTGGGTGTTGCCAGTACAGGCAGGTTTGATGGAAGCGCGCGCGTGGCGACGTGTCCAGTGTGGACGATGACGCCGTGTCCAGGCAACGTACGAAGCTGAGCGAACGGACTTTTTTAAAACTTGTAAGCTAGCACTTGACTGCAACCAGACCTAGTGGTCTATCTACAGTCGCGTGGATTTGATTAAAATAGATGCATATCTCAAATTTCGGCACTGACGGCCAAGAGAACCGTGACCTAGCAGCCAGAGGCAGATTCCCAGAGAGTCGCAGGTTCAAATCTTGCCGGTTCCGCAAATTTAGAATAGTTTGACCTAATAGTGGTGATCCAGTTTAAGGGCTCGAGCAGCGGGTGGTATCGAGCTACTTCCAGGAATCCCAACTCAGTGTGCGGGCGAGTGGGGACCACTGTGATTCGTCGCTGGAAGTCGCGCGATATCGCCGGCACGCTGAACGAGCCCTAAGGTGCAGCGCGCTGGCCTAGAAGGTGCCTATTCACTCTTTATTAAAGATTAATGTAATTAAAGACTACATATGGGTACAGACTTGCGACGTGAAACGTGGATTTACGAAGCCAAAATATAGCTCTTCTGACTTTTGAGCAAGACGTCACGCCCGTAAATGTAGATTGACATGCTCTTGACCACTTGAGCACTCTAGGCGCATGGTGGAGAGTTTCCGACTTAAGAATTTGCCTAAGTGTTATTAATAACTAATTAGTCATTAATTTTAAATGTTATGAGCACGATATAAGCATTTTAATGAAATTCCAGTGGAAACTCTTTGATTGTCCAGAACAAAGAGTAGCCTATCATGTCCATCAAAATCGGTTAAGCGGAAAGGTTGCGCCGTGAAAGGTAAAAATCGTTCAGCTGTCGCATACAAAATAGTTCCAAACTAATATTATAAATGCGATTTTTTTTGGATGGGTATGGTTGAGGACCTGGAGAATGATTTTTCCTAGAAGGCTACATTTTATTCCGGAGTTCCCGTAGGAATTTCAAACTTATCCCATGCGGACGAAGTCACGGGCATCAGCTAGTTTACAACAAATGGATTGGATTTACTGAGATTCTGTACACAAAAATGGCTCAGTGTAAGTAATATTTAAATAAACTACTGCAAATAAAGTAGTTACCCAGTAATTCCTGATGCTTCCTCGCTTGCCTTCAGCTTTGTGGTCCATGGGAAAGGTTTGGCAGACATTAATCTTATCTTAGTTTTTAAAGCCCAGTCTATTGTCAAGTGTTTGTATTTCTTTTCTACAATGTGCTGAAAACATAGGGGCTCTTGGAAAAACATGTGGATAAAGGAAATCAATCCTTTGAAGCCATAAAGTACTCAAACAAATAGAGTAGGAAAAGTCTATTGCTAGGACGATGACTCACAAACAGAATACACACATTACTGAGTGTGTACTCTTTCAAATACTTGATGACATTCCCACATAAACAAGTACTAACAAGTAAAGACTGGCATTCAGTCTTATATTTAGCAGGGATCAGCTTCTCCACTTCTGTTTGGTTAAATACCTACCAAATAAAGTACTTAATTAAACTGAGTTTCAATGTGGCTAATTATATATTTTTTCGAAAATGTTACTACAAAACTTATACCTAGGTACCCTAGCTTTACCTAATATGTATACAAATTATGCTTGCATGAAATGCTGGCTGCATTGAACACACTGAACAGCTAGGCTGTTCCTTTGCACACTTTTTGCAATTAATTCTGTTTTTAAAACAGTAAACTAAAACAACACCTCTAAATATATTGATACCCCTTTCCTGGTACCCCTGTGAAAAGGGATACCCAAATATTTTGGGCTATTATAGAGGTTGTGTTCAACAGAATATCCACATTGTCTGTTAATTAATCATAAAGATACATCATACTAATATTATAATTGCAAAAGTGTGTTTGTTTGTTGGTTTATTGGTTTGTCCTTCAATCACACCGCAACAGAGCATAGGATCGCCACGATTTTTGGCATGGGTATAGTTGAGTTCCCGCAGGAGTAACAACTTAATCCACGTGGACGAAGTCGCGGGCATCAGCTAGTTTATGCATATTGACAATAGTTAATTTGCTCATAGAAATTGTACTTACTGTTTCTACTGCATGCTCGGCTGTGAATTTCTGTAATAGACTAGAGAATGTTGCCAACTTCTCTGTATCAACTTCCAATGGAGGTTTCTCTGTCACTTTAGCAGG
This sequence comes from Erebia aethiops, assembly GCA_923060345.2. NCBI lineage: Eukaryota > Metazoa > Arthropoda > Insecta > Lepidoptera > Nymphalidae > Erebia > Erebia aethiops. The sequence goes on along the minus strand of OV281091.1, from coordinate 15,146,971 downwards.
TAACTTGAGAAGTGCAAACAGAGTTTTGTCATTTGACTGATCTAACTCTGTTGCATCTTCTAATTTAGCTTTTTTATTTTTCTCCACATTGCTTCTACAAAGGATAATAATTAATTGAATTGAATAAATACTTGCCTTCTATGGCTAAGCATAAATGCTGGTGAGGTGAGGGAGATCTTAGTGGTCTGATCAAATCAAGTAGTCTAGTGCTCAAAACTTCTATGATGCAGTCCAAATAGCCAGTGAAATAACTCACTCAAGATTAATATAATTAACCACAAACTTACGCTACTGGTCTGGAAGAGAATATTACAACCTCTAGGTATTAAGTTATTTCAATTGTCCCTTATGTTCCATACAGAGAAGGACAGCACAATTTTATTTTTTGGAACTGTTAGTTTATTGCTCAGTAAAAGCTCTTTATTCGTATTGTATTTAGTTCTATTAATTATTACAATATGTTAATAGCATTAATATAATTTTCTAACCAACTTCCAAATAGGAGGAGGCTCTGAATTTGGTGCATTATTTTTTAAAATTAATCAATGCATTAATCAAAAGCTTTGTAGTTAGAAAGATCTGGGTTCTGGTGTGCATTTTTACAAAAGTTAATGTTGTATTATGATCACTGATAAGCTGGTTGATTGCAGTATTGCCTTAACTACAATACATTATCACAAAAAAAGTACCATTAATTCAGCCAATCTTAACAAATAAGATGTAGCAATGATAGTCACAACGTGAGAGTCTATGAGCAGCGTGGTGGGTCTAAGCTCTAATTCCCTCTCTCCTATGAGAGTAGAGGCCTGTGCCAAGCAGTGGGACGTTAATGGGCTGTAGTGGTGGTGGTGGTGGGAGATTCTATGGTGATGCCTTCATTATGTGGCCTGCTTACAAGTTTTGGATTGGCCCATGTGTAAACTGTGGTTTAAGATAATACAAGAGTAAGCCATAATTCCTACTGATACATTACTTTGAAAATGGGTTCTTTCTCTTGTCTCCATTGAGAATTCTTGAGAAGTCTAAATCCACTGGTGTTTTACTACTTTCTTCTGTCACTGAACTAGCAGGCTGGCGCATTCGCTCCTGAAATTTAGGTAGGTACCTAATTTAAAACTTTCTTTTATACCTTAAAGATGATCTTTAAAAATTTATTAAAATTATGTTACGTTAAACTAATCTCGATTTTATTCAGGTTTTAAATTAATATAGGTAATGGTGTAATTTTGTACTCGTCTTCTACGAATTATGACATGCATTGTGAGCGAAAATAACACTTTTATATAGTCTAAATATGTAAAAAAGTGATGAAAATAACGACCAGACTTGCCTGTAAAGCTTTTTTTCGCTTTTTGAGTTTGTGCAGTTGCATTACTTCGTTCGGAGTTTTCCATGGTGATGGTGGATCCATCGCGAAATAGTAGAAATCGTTAATTATTGTACATAACTGAAAACTATAATACCATTTTTATTTGATTTTACAACGAAAAATAAAGAAATAGAACGCGGCAGCGAGAATAATATTCACTACGTTTTACGGGGCAAACCGCAAAATCAAATCATATCATATCATTTGTTGACTTCTTCTTCTTAGTTTGATTTATGGCTTTTATTTATGCCAAGACAGCACAATTTACTTCGCCAATGACACGTTGCTTGGAGAAAACACAAAGGAGGTTGACCGGTTGTTTCTTGATGCAAGTTCTGGATTATTCCAGTCTGTTTTGTGATGCAATAGAAGGGGTTATGATATTAGTAGTTAAATACCTACAACAACACAATAAGAATTTTACTTACATAGACTATACACATGTATTTACAATAAATTAATATATGTATTTACAATTTTATTTTGTTAGATTTTATATATTTACACAGAAATTTTACATATGGAGTAAACACCAACATTAAGAGACATTCAACACTTAAGGGACGGGGGATCTTAGAAGGAAGAACATCATACAGTTTATATAGAAGTTTGGGACAAGAGAAGAGGATATGAGAGGGTGTGCCTTCATCTAAGCCACATTCGCACATAGAGTGATCTTTAATTCTTAATTTGGCCAGGTGGACTGGGGTGCAAGCATGACCGATACGGAGTCGAGTGATGGTTGAAGCAACCCAGCGAACCATATTTTGATGAAAAAAGAACCAGGGTCTTCGGGGAATATCAGATTGAACAGAAGAATAGTATTTACCTTTAATCGATTTTGATGCAATCCACAAGGTATTCCAAGAATCTGTAAGGTCGGTTTTAGCAAGAGCACGCAGATCCTGAGGGTGGTTTTTAAAGTGGGTCAGAGAACCCGTCTCAGTTGTTGATGTTTGTTTGAAAATTGACATTTGAGTTTTGACGCTGACAACTGACAAGTAACATTGGATTAACATTGACAGTTACAAGCACCGAAAAAAAAAGGATCTTAGTCATTGCAAGTAGCGCACAGATTGCATAATATTATAGGGTTGGCACGGATTTTACCGGTTTTCTACCGGTACTTCTTTATACCTATCTAATACGGCTAGGATGGAGAGGAGGTTTTTATTCATGAAGAACAAGTTACAATACAAAAAAAAATAAGGTAGATTTTTTTGTTAAGCCCGCGGCCATGAACAAAGTGTGCTATGACCATGGAACTAATAAGTTCCATGGCTATGACAAAATGTAACCACAATAATATTGTGCGTAACTTTTTTTAATATTATGGTTTTAAAAGTTTATGTATTTCTTTAAAAAAATTAAAACATTAAAATGCTAAAATCTAAATATTAAACTAAAAAAACAAATCCATAAAATATACCTAGTAACAAAAAATAAAACCTCAAAAAGACCACCCCGGTTGCCATTGGACCAAAGGTAAAACTTGCAGCATTGCCACGCTGAATGACGATGGATAACCTTTGAACCAATGCTTTGAACCATCTTTGAACCATCTTTGAACATTTCTTTAATGTTTCATTAATATTGGAATCTTAGATTTTTCTCTGAGAAATCTGAAAAGACACCATTATAAACAAAAAAGCTTTTTTCTAATGATCTTCACTTACCTACTTACTCCAATTTTTGAGGAAATGTGTACCTACCTATGGGGAAAAACGTATCTTCATCGTTATATTATAAATGCGAAAGTTTGGATGAATGCATGGATGTTTGTTACTAAACCACACCCGAACGGCTTTTTTTTATCCACTATCTAAGTTATGAAGAGTCTAAGATGGTAGCGGGCTAACCTGTTAGGGGCATGGCAGTTGTATAAACCCCATACCCCTATTCGGTTTCTACACGGCATCATACCGGAACGCTAAATCGTTTGGCGGCACGTCTTTGCCGGTAGGATAGTAACTAGCCACGGCCGAAGCCTCCCACCAAGCAAAACGGCTGAACGGATCTGGATGAAATTTGGCAGAGCGATAGATTTTAGTCTGGAATAGCACATAGGTTACTTTTTATACCAGAAAATTAAAGAGTTCCCACGGGAACCAAAAAACCTCAACCTCAATTAGCAACTTAGTCTATAAAAATCAATTTTGCCCAAAAAAATCCCAAGACATAGCAAAATAATATGACAAAGCTATTTTTAAGCTTTAATTTCGACTTTCAGTAATAAAAATTACCTACTATTAATAGTAGGACTAGATTGGTGATTTTATTATTCACCAATCAAAGGAGGTTAGGTAACCTTAGTAAGGAAGAAGGGCGAGAGTTTGAGCAATCTGATAAGTTCCTAGAAAAGTACCATAGGCCAAAGAAAATGGCCATGGGTCGGCAATAGAATTTTAATAGGATTTTGATATTTGATACCTGATAACTGAAATTATAGGTACTCTATAATCACAGGGAGTAAACCGATGACCTAACAAAATATCTCAGCCTATTCTCCGTGTGCACGCTGCACGGCGCCCAGCGGCAGTCATACGCTCGCGTCCTTCCCGCTAACATAGCTCGTAATAATCATTATCATGGTTCAGGCTGCGTATAACTCGACCTGAAAAAAAAATACAGAAAACAAATAGCGGGAAAAATGTTTCTGTTTCCGTGATCTGTGTTCTGAACGCTGAAAAAAAAGCACTGGTTAAAAAATGCGTTCAATTTTTTAAACGGCCGGTTTTTTAAAAGTTTTAACTATACATAACTTTTATTATTGTTTTAAAGATATCCTTTATAATATTATGGCTCGATATTTAAGCGATTTTTCTGTGTTTCTAAGAAGACGTATTTATTTGGTAAGTATTTTGTTTTTCATTTTTCTATTCATAATTAAAAATTTTATGATAATACCCACCAGATGATGCCCGTTATTTCGTCCGCGTTAAGTAATTAAGGTGATTCTTCGGAAATATTTTTAAATTATTAAATTAAGAAAATATTTTTTAATCATAAATTAATAAAATGTAAATCAACCTAAGACCTAAGTTAAATTCAAAAGAGGCAAGCATGAAATCGTTTGCGTGCCCTTTGGTTACAAGTTCCACTTCCAAGAAACACCGGGTGAATGGTGATGTCAACTTTGTTCTCAATGATATTTTTGCATTGATTATCATACATTACGTCACACCTTCACCTAAAATTCGCGTCTGTTTAATAAACTAGCAACGTATGGTAAATTATTTATAAAGTTAGTCACTCACGTCTCGACTTGTGTAGAGTGCAGGTTGCGAGTGAATCACTGTTTTATTCAGTCTTGTTGCATTCTCTTTTGAGAAAAAGGCATGGGCATGGCAGGAATCTCTTTAGTTTGTGAGCCATAGCCCATAAGTTAATATTTTGCCAAGTATAAAGTCGCTAAGTGCTTTTGAGTTGTGAACCAATCTATCACTGTCTTCTTTTTTAAATATTGCAGCTAAGTAGGTATAATCAATTAATTACAGCTCAATTTAATTTCGTCAAAATCGGTTCAAAAGATGAACCGTGAAAACGTAGCAGACAAACTGACAGACACACCTTCACAATTCATAATAATAAATAAATCAATGAATCAATATTTATTTATCCAATTTAGGTACCCTGTAGCTACACCTAATAAATGACGTCCGAAACTTATAAAGCACTAGCTGATGCCCTCGACTTTGTCCGCGTGTTTTAAATTTTTTTTATTCCCGCGGGAACTCCTTTATTTTCCAGGATAAAAGTAGTCTATATCACTCTCCATGACCTCAACTATACCCACACCCATCCCCAAAATCACGTTGATCCGTTGCTCCGTTGCGGCGTGATTGAAGGACAAACCAACAAACAACAACAACACATTTTCGCATTTATAATTAGTATGATGATGGTAATAATAATTAATCAATAACGGTATCTTAAAACTAAAGCTACGAGTGTTCCAAACGCGCCCTGGTCTGAGAAGAGTCCACAACAAACTCAGCCGGTTTTTTTATTATAATCATCTCACAATAAATAAACTACGGTACCTATCTAATAACGATCTTCTCTTTCGTAAAGACCGCAAAAATGGCCTAATTTTGCCGGCATCTCTTGTAAATCTTGGGTGAGTGGAGAGTAAATGTATGACGACACATACACTCTGCATTCAACTCGCGCGCGAACTGTAGGTACATACAACGTACCTAATATCTACACATACACACTTCTCATCATCATCGTCAGTCATCACTCATCACCACTTCAACCCATCTTAACTAGACGTCTAAACTAATAGGTTGTCAGTTGTCACCGCTATCCTAATAATATAATAAACTAGCGAATGCCTGCGACTTCGTCTGCATGGTTTCAGGTTTTCTGATTCCCGCGGGAACTCCTTAATTTTACGGTAGGTATAAAAAGTAGCGTATGTGCTATTCCAGACTATAATCTATCTCTATGCCAAATTTCAGTCAGATCCGTTCAGCCGTTGGCGCGTGATTGAGTAACAAACATCCATACATCCCTCCATACATCCATACATCCATCCAAACTTTCACGTTTATAATATTATAATAAGACTAGCTGATGTTCGCGACTTAGTCCGCGTGGTTTAAGTTTTTTTATTCTCGCAGGAACTTTTTAATTTTCCGGGATAAAAAGTAGCCTATGTAGGTGATCAACTATACCCATGCCAAAAATCACGTCGATCCGTTGCGGCGTGATTGAAGGACAAACCAACAAACAAACACACTTTCGCATTTATAATATTAGTATAATGTGAAAGTTTGGATGTTTGTAAGTTTGTGAGTAAATTGTATTTGTAATTATTTAATTAAGTATTGGCTGTTTGGAATGGAAATCCTGAATTAACACTATAGGCTATATTCTCCTGGAAAATGAAAGAGTTCTCGCGGGGACCAAAAACCTTAATCTACGCGGACGAAGTCGCGGGCATTATCTCGGACTCATAATTTTTTATTCAAATAAACTTATTACAAGTGCATTTGAATCATCAAGTGAATCTACCACTGGTTCGGAATGATCCTACCGAGAAGAACCAGCAAGAAACTCGGTGGTTGCTCTTTTTAATTATTATATCAACGTGTAAGTACATAAGTAACCGCTGTCCTTAACAGTGCTGGAGCGAGTCAAATCCATGCTCCTCTATCCTAATACATAATAAGGCGAGTCACCTCAGCTCAGCGGTGAAAACTGGTTTGCTAGATCAAATTTTTTCGGTATTTACTATTAAATAACGGTCTTACAAAAAATATCCGATACACTTAAAGATATTGTCTAAAGAATGTGCTAATTTGTTACACGATAGGATGTACTTTACTCGATCAAAAAAAATCTTGAAACAGGCTAAATTAAAAGTTTAAAACGAATTTTTTATTAATAAAATTTTCGACTTTGCTCATCATTTTTATATGGATAAATTCTTCTTGAAGTATTAATGAGAACCTGCTAAACTTTGTTTCAAACTGAAGTCCCATATTTATTTAATTCAAATTAATCCCAGAACTTGAACGTTGCCAAGCGGTTTCAGAATATACCGCGCTGCCCGCTTCCCCGCCAGTCTCTACGAGAAATGTACCGCGAGACGCGCGGGCGGTACCCCACACCTCACCTCCTAAAATCTTGCAGGTGACTCGCCTTAAGCTTTTTTCAGGAGCATTCTTTTAATGGATTTATTAAATTTGTGTATAGGCAAGTTTAAAATAGGTTGTGGAATTTTGTTACACAAAAGAATGCTCACTCCCACGAATGACCATGATTCACGAATGATCTAGTAGGTATGTATAATGTAATATACCTACATAATATATTTTCATCATATCCGAAACAGTCTACATCAGTCGGTTTACAAGGAGCCTGAGTAGGGGCGGACATGTTGACTCTAGGACCTTTGTGAAGGAAAATATGTGTTTAGGTGTCACTGAAGGATACAGTAATGATGAATTAGCAAGGTAATTTTGTTTATCTCAATACAATTTTCCGTTATCATTTTTAACTAAGGCACAGAGTACGTAACTAAGGTGCGAGTATGTTGCCCGATTTTTACTTACCTACTAGGCATAAAAATAGCATCATAAGGAAATAATGAAATGGGCGGAGATAGCCTAATGAGTGGTTCAGACGATAGGACTGGAGGCTGCGGAGCGGTAACGTGGGCTGGACGCTAATGCTCCACCGATCCGCAGAAGAAGACAGGGTGGAAGAAGGCGCCGATATGCTCACCTTCTCCCGCCATAGTGTAGGTGTCAATGACCCTCAGTCGTATCCAAGATTTGGGATCCTGGGACGATTCATTCTCGACGCGGACTGCGCCGCTGGTTTTTAGTGGGTATTCTGGAGTGAGTTATGAGTGAGTCCCGCATATCCGCTTAGTGCGGTGTGGGTAAAAGCATTTTTCCATCGATAAAAAAAGTGGTTCAGATGATCGGCTTCCTTTTCGGGTAGTCGCGGTTCGATACTCGGGCACGCGAATGTAAATTTTCTTAGTTTAAATGTGCCTTTTAAGTAATTAAATATCACTTGCTATGACGGCGAAGGAAACCTGAGACCTGGCAATGACTGAGAGTTCTTCATATAATGTTCTCAAAGATGTGTGTAGTCTACCAATCGGCACTCGTCCCGTGTGGAGAACCATGTCCAAACAGTGGCGTGCAGTTTATAGAGGCATAAAAGCACTGCTTACCCAAACTGAAATACGTAAGTGCTCGTTTCTCACTATAACAGTCATTAATTAGGTATTCTAACTAACTTATGCCTAGGTACCCTGGCATCCAAGCCCTGTGCACGCCACTGTCAGTCCAAACCCTTCTCATTCTGAGAGGAGACTCGTGCTCAGAATCAGGGACCGATCCGAACCGCTAGGGTGTGGAACAACCTCCCAGCGCACGTGTTTCCTGCCACGTATAACTTAGGTACCTTCAAGGCAAAAGTGAATAGGCATCTTCTAGGCAAGCGCGTTCCAAACTAGACCGCATCATTGCTTTGCACTAAGCATGATTGTCGTCAAGCGCAAGCCTATCTCACAATAAAAAAAAAAAAAGGGGGCCACTCCAGTCCACTCGTGCTCAGGACTCGTGCACTGCCAACGCTTAAAGCCGTATTGTTTCATTATTGTTGACTTTCGTGTTTTAGAATATGATCCTTATTTTAGGAACGTCAAGGTACGTGACATCAAACTGTCATTTTGAATAATATTGCTTAAGTATGACTGCCTCGTTGGTCTAGCGGTTAGCATAGTCGACTGCGGATCACGAGGTCCTGGGTTCGATTGCCGGTCGGGCATAAAAATTGTTGGGTATTGGGTTTTTCAATGAAGAAATTCTCAGTGCCAGCCCGGAGTTGGAAGTTGGCGGTGTTTCACCCCCGTGCCTCGGAGAGCACGTTAAGCCGTCGGTCCCGGTTATTATCACTAACATGATAATAGTCGTTAAAGCGCGCCAACCCGCATTGGAGCAGCGTGGTGTGTCTAAGCTCTAATTTCCTCTCTCCTATGAGAGTGGAGGCCTGTGCCCAGCTGTGGGACGTTAATGGGCTGTAGTGGTGGTGGTGGATTTCTTAGGCTTTTTTTTCCTGTACCATCTGCTACTATTTATTTTGCACCTTAATTGTAAGCTATAAAATAATCTTTTTTTAAATTTCATAATAAGATAATGATGACAAGAAATAAAACATACCTAGTAGAGGCGTGGAACAACGAAATTCCAGGCGAACTATGTGTTTGTGTTTACACGCATGTGAATACCTACTCATCTAAAGTTACATGCTGACAGAGTTTCAAGCGGTCACGACCTCGGCTATTTACTTCTAAATACTATTAATGTAATTAATTAATGTAGGACAACTGTGTAGCTGTGTCACTGATGGTATATTATGACGTCAGCACTATACCATCAGTTTGGAAAGCAATTCTACTAAAGAAGAGCCAGTAAAAAAAAATTCTCTCTTAAAAAAAATATCATATAATCCATACTAATAATATTAATGAGACGTTAGAGAGATAATAAGTGTTTCTGTCTGAACCTTTTCACGGCCCATCCGTTAAACCAATTTTGACGAAATTTGGTAGGTACAGAACTCGACAATTATTGCTGGGATTCTCTATTTCGGCATAAAAGTATATGCCCGTCTCCGCGATGTGAGCTATCACTGTTGGTAAATTTCGTCAAAATCAGTTAAGCGGATGATAAATAACGATACGTACATAAATATAAGTAGAACTATTCGAATAAAAATTAGGAAAATAGTCTAGTATACTTACTGAAGAAATAGAAACCTAACTACTAGAAAAAATTTCATAGCTGGTCGACGTAAAAAATTTGAAGAAGTCTTTTCAAAGGAAGACTTTTCTGTGCGTGCTTACAGTTTTGACCTAAAACACATTTTTCAGAGTGCTATAGATAACTTCCTTACAGCGTTTGAACTTTGAAGTAGTTTACTAGTTTAACTTAAATGGAATAGGTTCACTAGAAATTATAATATAGGTATACCTACTAGTAATAAGAATAACCTGAAAGTTTTGGTAGGTGCGCCGTTGCTATGCCAGTTTTAGTGAGAATCTACTTATCTATCTTTAGATAGATAACGATGATAAAAATCGGCCTAAAATCTGTACACCATAAACTTCGTAACTGGTTCTTAGCCGCGAATTTCACGTAGAGCAGGGCGAAATCTAAAGTTAGGTACTAAAAAAGTTATTCGCCACGATTAGGTATACTAGTAAGTTTTTACGTAAGTAGCGTATGTAAGTAATTTACATAACTACCATTTGCATTATGCGACTAGGCCGGCCATACACGGACAGCTTGGAACAGTCAGGATGGACTGCTTCAAGCTGACTGCTGCGACTGCATAGTGAACTACAGTCTTCTACGTACACACATACATGGAACCTCTCGAGCAGTTGCCGACTGTTGGCAGCAGTTATCAATGGTAGCTTCAAGCGGTTGACTATGACTGCAAGAGCGGTCCGTGTACGTTGATCACTGGCTAACTGCTCGAGCACTCCGTGTATGGCCGGCCTTACAAGACTGTTTATCGGAAGTAGAAGGACCTATACTCGTATCTATGTATACTCGTATGTATGTATGTTTGACGACCTCCGTGGCGCAGTGTGTAGCGCTGTTGCCTTGACGTGCGGAGGTCCCGGGTTCGATCCCCGGCAGGGTCAATTTGGGAATTTATAATTTCTGAATTTTCCCTGGTCTGGTCTGGTGGGAGGCTTCGGCCGGTGCTAGTTACCACCCTACCGGCAAAGACGTGCCGCCAAGCGATTTAGCGTTCCGGTACGATGCCGTGTAGAAACCGAAGGGGTATGGGTTTAAAATAACTGCCATGCCCCTAACAGGTTAGCCCGCTACCATCTTAGACTGCATCATCACTTACCATCAGGTGAGATCGCAGTCAAGGGCTAGCTTGTAGTGGATAAAAAAAAAACTCATTTAAGCAGCTTACGTGAGTAAAACTTACAAGTGTAATCGCGGCCTTACTTTAATTTAGCTTTAATTTAAATGGATGCATTCAACAGAACGCACCCTAATTCATCCGAGCGTAACAGATTACAGGCACGGAAGCTGTCATGAGCTCATCACAATTATGCAAATGAGAAGCCGATAATGCGTTCGACATCCATAAATTAATGCGGGACCATCTCCATGCTTCATCGGCTCTGTTCAGATGTTCTATCGCTTTCAATAGATGGCTTGTGTTCAATAGACATGGGTTGTCAAAGGCGTTGTATAGAGATGGTGAACAGACAGACAGATAGTACCTACGCACAGGAGTTGAATAGCGTCTGCTGTGAAGTGTCTAGCTGTGCCAGTTTACATTTCCGACGCATGTCGTGTCGTTGCTAGGATTCATGTCCTTTTCGAGCCTGGGGATGTTAATGAATCCTTTTCTCTGTGGAAAGTAAGAAACTAGTCCGTGTCAAGTGCATACTAGATTTTTTTTGGCCACAGTAACCAGATTTTGTAGAGTCAACTGACAACTCACTCTACTAAAAGTTGTAGGGTATGTTTTTAAGCATCTCCTTAGCCTTTTCAATGAATAAACTTGTAACTGGTAGTTTTTGACGACCTCCCTGGCGCCGTGTTGAGCGCTGTTTCCTCAACGTGGGAGACCCTGGGTTCAATTCCCGGCAGGGTCCAATTTGGGAATTTATAGTTGCTGAATTTCTCTGGTAGTGGAATAAAGAAGTGGGTTTTAGGATAGCTACAATAAAAGAGGTCAGGAATCAGGAGTTATTGGGATAAATACTACCAGTATTTACAGTGGCGTGCACAGGGCTTGAAGCTAGGGTAAGCATTACTCAGTCAAAATACCTATTCACTGAGTGTTATAATGGAAAATGAGCATTTACCTATATCCATTAGGGTAAGCAGTGCTTTTATGCCTCTATGAACTGCACGCCACTGAGTATTTATCACGATTCCTATTGATTCTTAATGCTAAAAAGGGTAGCTTGCCTAAACTTTAACATCTTGAACATTTCTGATTTCACCGTCTAAAAAGATCGACTTCTGTTTGTTTTATTTTTCTTGAAACATTCTCAATTCGTGTGGTTCAGCCACGGCTCAACTAATTATTTTAAAATAAACAAGAAATATCATGAGTAACAGAGTAACCTTGCAACGTATCTATCTACTAGTCTGCTTCTATTTGGCTTAGCAATAGCACTAAAATAATTCGTAGTTGTGTTTAGGCTAACATATATAATAGTATTGGTATCTTCAAATCAAGAGTGAACAGTTGAACACGCATCTTCTAGACAAGCGCGCTCCACCTTAGGCTGCATCACTATTCACTACTTCCAGAAAGTCTGCTTGCAGCCAAGCGCTATTATTCTAAAAATAAAAAATAAACATTTTATTTAGTAGAGTTCGTAAAATGTTTTCTTGTCTGTCTATTTTCGACAGTCATCCGTCTTTGTATTGTTTACAATATACAGTAGTTTTCCCGTTTTACACTACATACCTATCAACTGACGTAAGAGTATTTTTATATTATGTACGTATATTATAGCGTATTAACACTTTTTCAGTGCTGGCTGGCATATTTATTACAATACTTTAAAACTTCAAACTGCTTTTCAGATATTGAACTATAAACAACCACTGTAAACATACGAAGAACAATTTAAAGCAAAACAGATGGAATAGGTGTTTTCTGATGTTGCAGCGGGTGATGGCGATCAGAGTAATACGCGGATATCGCACCATCTCCTGCGAGGCAGCGTGTGCGTTGGCCGGGACTCCTCCTTGGGACCTGGATGCGGAGGTATTAGCGGAGATGCATCAACAAAGGTTGGATGCCCGCCCACAGGGGGAATACCTCACCTCCGCGGAAATCGCAGGGTGGCGGCGAACTGCGCAGGCCGAGCTCCTCCACCAATGGAGGGGGAGGCTCGCGTCACCCAGCGCAGGTCACTTGGCCGTGGCGGCGATCCAGCCCGTTCTCCAAGAATGGGTTGAGAGAGTGCATGGTGAACTCACCTTCCATCTTGTGCAGGTCCTTTCGGGGCACGGTTGCTTCGGAAGGTACCTGTGCAGGATCGCGGGTAGAGAGCCCACGGATGAATGCCATGAGTGTGGTGGTGCTGTGGACACGGCGCAGCACACTCTGGCTGAGTGCGCAGCGTGGGCGGAGCCACGCGAGGCACTCGTTGAGGTGGTGGGGCGGGATCTATCGCTTCCGGCTGTGGTGAGAGCAATGGTGGGATGCGAGAACTCCTGGAAGGCGATGGAATCCTTCTGCGAGAGCGTAATGTCGCAGAAGGAGTTAGCGGAGAGGATGAGAGAGGATGACGTGGACTCTCATCCCATCCGGCGTAGAAGAGGCGGGCGCAGGCGTGCTGCCCATGATCGCCGCCTGCCCCCATGAGAAGGGCCTCCGAGCGACAGACATGGGGATTCTGTCGCTCATTAGGAAAAAAAAATGGTCCTCGAGTCGGGAGGCACACGTTGGTGTTCCTGGTGTGCCTCAGATGGTGAGAAGGGAATATGGAAGTCCCGCGGAGAAGGGTCTATCAGACGACGACGCTGGTGGCTGGGTTGCGCGAATTCTCCGGCCCCAATCCAGCCAAGGCGTTGGGAGGAACACCGTGGGGTTTTAGTCGGTAAGAGTCCGACATAACCTTTGCATTTCCCCAGATGCAAAGGTATCCATGAGGATTTCCCCACGAAAAAAAAAAAAAAAAAAGGTGTTTTCTGATGTTGGTATATATTGGAACTTGCGAGTTGCGACTCTTTGTTTTACACGCATTTCAACCATCTAGGACTAAATATCATGGTCTCGCTGCACAAATAATGCAAATTTTCATTATTTTCCTATTTTACGGTCTAACAATAAAGGCCAATCCTATTTTAAGGTCAACAGCAGCGTGGAACGTTCAATAGTTAATGAAATCTGAGTCACACGTAAAACTATTTCGCGTTGTTTGCCTATCGGTTAACTGTACAATTTACAATGTCCCAATATCAACCTTGTGGGTGCTAAATATAAAATACTGTGGACATAATTTACTTCTACGAGTCAGCGTTAAATTAAATCATCGATGCGTCAAATATTATTCTTTGTACTTGTAGGTACACTAAATCATACTTAATGCTCAATTTCCACTAACTAATGCTAGCGGTTAGTGGTTTTATTGTTAGCTGTTAAGTGCCATATCAATTTCTTCATAGTTTCGTAGGTATGCAAAGTTTGCAGAATTTGACTTGCTATGAGAGTGAACACACAAATGATAGAGCTAGCTATATTGTTATATTGTTATATTGTTAGTGAACTAAGGACAGTAACCGAAATAAGGGGTTTAAACACTGTTTTTTGAAACTGTTATAAAACAGAAACACTTATAACGGAAACAGAAACGATACTGTAACCCAATCAATCTGTAACCGTTTATTTCCGTTAATAAGTGTTTTTATCTGTAACCCTAATAGGTACATGCCCTAACAAACTGCACGGTGTGACAACGCGTTCTTCTCACTTCATCGGACTTCACACATACTGACACAACATGGCCATGTTTTTCTTAAAACAATTGTAACCCACGTACCTTGACAGCTTAGGTTTGACCTTAGGTTCAAATTTGAATACTGGCGTTTGGCAACATCGCTATTTCGATTACACATTAAAACACTTTAAAACACTTTAATTTCTGTTACAGATTCGTTTCTGTTACAGAAATATATGTGTATCGGGTTAACAGAATTAAAAGACATTCAAAAGGGTTACAGATTCGATTCTGTTACATTTTCATTATGTAACACTTATATTTCTGTAACCTATATGAATCTGTTTTTCAGTCCCTGGTGGAGACGCTGTCTCGACTCACGTGCCATTCTATCATTGTTCAACCACAGAAATGATGGTGAAGTTAGGTTGATGCATAGCCAATGAGCATCTAGCTTCTAGCCTAATAACTAAAGCTCTTCTCATTCCCTTTCTAGCTTGTAGAGCACGTGACGACTTTTAATTTTAACTGAATATTTTCATTGTTTCAGATATCATGGATCTCATTAGTTTTATATATTTTTTACAAATCTTTTATATTATATTTAAATGGTCGCCAATTCTACTACTTACGGCGTATGTTAGGGGTAAGTATATAATTAAGGTTCTTAATCTTTTTTTTAAATTAGGTACATGGTACAGGTAGTAGGTACAAGGTAGTTTGGCTATGTAATAGTGCACTAGATTGCCGAAGTACCAGTAACTATTCGAGCATTTAACAAACCGAACACGATTCGTCTCCTCGTTTCACGAACTGCTAGAATATTGAATGACCATCCAGCTTCTTTTAAAAAAAGAGTGGCAAGCCCATTTCATCTCAGGCTGCCTACGTGTGTGATTGCAGTCGAACACACACAGGTTACGGTTTTTAAAATATTTATGTCGCTAACGCTACGTTGCACGAAAAAATCCAAAAATTAAACTAATTTAATAGCGTGAATTGTATGAAATTTAAGTGGCGAATAAATTAGTTTGGCTTAGTATAGTTAGGCTTTCTTCGGATTTGCAAAGAGGAGCCCAATTCTCACTTCCAAGACTAGTTTTGGAAGAAAGGATTGCAGGCAAAAGTAGGCGCAAGTGCAGGTTGGACGATATAAGGGGGTGGGAGAGGGCTTGGCTATCCAAGATTAAAAGATGCGGCTCAAAATTGAGAAGATTTTCGCGTGATGAAATTAGTTTGATCGCCACTTAAATTTTTTAGTTATTTATTTCGTGCAACTCAGCCTAAAAAGTTTTATTCGTCTTACAGTTAGGTCTCTGTGTTTCGCGCGGCACAGCGACGGTTCTAAACCTGTGCTGTGCTTTGGTGCTGGTGCCGTTATGTAAGAAGCTGAACCAGCTGCTGTATCGAGCCATGTCTGAACTGTGTCCTGGGCTGTTCTTCTTCTGGTTGGAGAGAGCCAAAAGCTTCCACATGACTGTTGCTATTACGCTGGTGTTTTTTGCAGGTGTGTATTTATTAAGTAAACTATAATTAGAAAGTTTTTATTGCACAAAGAAAAAATAAACTCTTAAATTAATGATGCTTGATTGAAGAGACCTTTGGACCGAAACGCTATGGAAACGTCTGTCTTTCTGAGTCAACGTTTCCGCCCCTATGGATACGGTAGAACCTATCAGGTATATGGAGCCGCCAAAAAAGACGAAAAGTCGACGGGTCATAAAAATATTCTTTTACACGAAGGGTGTAATAGCCCAATAAGTGTATCATTGTTAATTACCTAAGATTCATTGCTTTAGTACATAGGTGTAGATTAATGTGGTGGTAGACGGGATTTTTTATAAGAAGAATCGTACTTACTAAAGAAGTCTGGTTTACCTTCATCTTGTTATGAAAGTCTCAAAAATCCGTTCTCCAAGTTCATACTTGGACGAATTATTTCATCCAAGAGTTAATAATTTCGGTTCTTTTGGTATAAAGCGTAAATTAGCAGCATCTAGCAGGCTTCTCAAAGAGCTAAACGCCTAAACGGCCCTCGCTGCACCATTACGCCCTTCAGCGGGCTTCAGACGAGGTTAATGACGCGACACCGTTCCGAGTTGTGACATTTAGTGCGTTAAAGATCTACGCGTGAAGAGAGGCTTATGCTTCGTGTTTTGTGAGAAACTTCTAAGAAGGGTTGTGAGATCTCAGAAAGGCTATTAAAAATGTAGAAACAAAGTGATAGAGGCTGAGTTTTCATTAGACATCTTTTTTTTTTTTATCCACTACAAGCTAGCCCTTGACTGCGATCTCACCTGATGGTAAGTGATGATGCAGTCTGAGATGGTAGCGGGCTAACCTGTTAGGAGCATGGCAGTTATATTAAACCTATACCCCTTCGGTTTCTACACGGCATCGTACCGGAACGCTAAATCGCTTTGACGGCACGTCTTTGCCGGTAGGGTGGTAACTAGCCACGGCCGAAGCCTCCCACCAGGCCAGACCAGGGAAAATTCAGAAATTATAAGTTCCCAAATTGACCCTGCCGGGGATCGAACCCAGGACCTCGCACGTTAAGGCGTCAAAAACATCTCATTATGAATTGGTATTTAGAATGAACCAAAGAAAAATAAAGCAGTTTTGGGCAAGATATTTTACAACTTCTTGCCAAAACTGCCTGAATCTTTAGTGATCATAGAGCTAGGATACCTACGCCATACCATCACCCATCACCTTGAGTTTCCAACGTTTCCTTAGTGCAAGAAAATGAAAATAATAAAGACTTAACTTAGCTATCTACTTAAACTTTCTTTTGAACTATAATTAAGACTGAAAAAAATTTTTATGCAGACTTTGTATATATGTACTATAGATACCTAACCTAGCCTAACCTAGGTATTTAATCCATGTACCTACGCAATAGCTACAAATTCAATGGATTTGATTTCGATCAATGTTGTTTGTTGGGCTTGCATGTTTGCGTGTTCCAAGCATATAAAAATTACAGTTCAAAAAACATATAAATCAAAGTGCATTTTTAAATTGCTATGCTGAAAATGCCAATAGCGATGTTGGTTTAGACTTTTTTTTAATTTTTTTGACAACCTCCGTGGCGCAGTGTGTAGCGCTGTTGCCTTAACGTGAGGAGGTCCTGCGTTCGATCCCCGGCAGGGTCAATTTGGGAATTTATAATTTCTGCATTTTCCCTGGTCTGGCCTGGTGGGAGGCTTCGGCCGTGGCTAGTTACCAGTTACCACCCTACCGGCAAAGACGTGCCGCCAAGCGATTTAGCGTTCCGGTACGATGCCGTGTAGAAACCGAAAGGGTATGGGTTTAATAAAACTGCCATGCCCCTAACAGGTTAGCCCGCTACCATCTTACTAATAGCCTTTTACCATTTTGTAAGTCGGTAATTTTGTTGCAGTGATACATTCCGTGTCGCACTTCGTGAACCTGTGGAATTTTTCGCGAAGCTACGACGCAGAATGGGAGGAGATTAATATGGCAAGTTATAAAAACCAGGTAAGATTCAATCCCTTCATAATAAAAATATCCTACGACTGAAATATTATGTTACTTATTTGTTTTTTTGGATAGCATGTTAGTTGTTAGTGGTTACCCGATGAAGAAGACTATTATACTTTTCTCAAAAGTACATTTAATATATTACTGTAGAAATGTATGTAGGTACCTTTGTTTGTTGGACGATTCAACGGATTGATTTACCTATATCTTTGTACAGATATTGTTGAGACTTGCGGGACAGTTCCTAACATAGTGCCATTTACGTACCGGTAGCTTGCGAGTTGTTAGACTTAAATACTAAGGCACTGCAAGGCATACCTGGTATTAGGTAGGTATAGCTAGTAAATTATGTAAAAAAGCGATGTAAACTTGTAAAGTGCCACACAGACAACTTGCCCATTTCAAGTCTTTTTGAAGTAAAACATCTAAACGCACGGTTGACTTGTGGAGTAAGCTGGTGAATGCATGACGAGAGCGTTACGAAAAGTATGATCGGGCGAGGCGAACGGAAGTTGAGAGGGAGATATAAGTTCGTGAAGATAGAAAGAGAGAGAGTTATGTTTCGTATATTACTGTAGGGGCAAGAGAGAGATGTGCGAGCGAGTTTTACTTCAGTCGTGTGGTCTAAAGCACGCTCGTTTTTTTTTCAATTTTAGTCATTTAATATTCAATTACTTTTGGTAGGTGGGTACCTGAAAATTGCTCACTGAACTTGCATCAAAAACGCCATAGGGTTACGAAATTAATGCAAGCGACAAGTCAAGGGCATGTACAAACACTAGAACCACTGTAGTGTTCCGGAGTCAGCTGATTCTAACAACCCTCGGATAGCCCTGCCTTTGTCACGCTGTGAAAGAAAATACAAACTGGCAAAATTGCGAAAGCTTTTACGTATAGGTAGACGTACCTACAGGCGTACGTTTTAAAGACGGTTTCTTTGACTTACGTTTGTATTTTACAAGCTAAGTGATAAAAAGTTACACTACAAAAAAAGCTTATATTTTACAATAAGTTAAAATTGAACTTCGATTGTATCACTAACCAGGAAAAGGTTCATGTTTAAAGAATTTTAGTCAAAATACTAAGTAAAATGTATAGCTTACGAAACAAATTATACCTAGGCATGCAAGATTCACAGCCCAGCTGATTCTATGCGAAAGGTATATCTACTTTTATAATAACTCTATGAGCTAGCTCTTTTGTCAACAAGAGTCAATATCAATCGTGATATCAATCGTCCTCAATCAACTTACTCATACAATAAAAAAAGTCCTGACTCACTAACTCGCAATGCCTTTGAAAACTTGTGCATAATTTGAGCTATCTAGGTCAGATAGCTCAAATTATGCACATATTTTCCTTTATAAGAAAACAAGGAATATCGCCAGATTTTTCGAAATTCCCACGGTAGGTGCTAGTAATGTTATATACTACAAAGTACGAAATGTATATTACTAGAGGTATAAAGTAGTATAGGAGAACCAAGTAATAAATATAAAATATATGCCAGCTTTTTAATGGGCAGCTCCTGGACAGCTATTAATGCGTTAATATTAATTGAATTTAAACACTTAACGGGTGTCTGTGTTACATAAAATGCAATTAAACCACTCGCACGGCAGTTATTCCGCTAGCTGGGATACGCTGATAAGCTGTGAATATGGGTCGTTTACCCTTAATTTATGAGCCCATGACTTCAGCACGCAATGATGTATGGTATGATTCAGGGGCTGTTATAACAACTATTGATTTTAATTAAATAGCTTTATGGCACTACGTTTGCGTGGAGGATCTCTACGTTTTTCCAGGATTAAAAATTTACGCGTGATTGAACCAAAAAAAAACGTGCCGGGATTTTTTAAAAATGGTAAATGATTTTTTGTAAAACACAAAAAAAGCATAGCTCAACTTAGCGGATGCCCCCCGAATGCGGTTTTCTGGCACCAACTAAGTACTTCAAAAAAAGATAGCATCGTCCAATAAACGTATGAATCAGATACTTCCGTCCAAAAAGATTACTCATGATGTTTTCCTTTACCGTTAGAGCAAGTGATAGAATTTGTTTTCCGAACCGGTGATAGAGTCCTGATATATCATAAATGACACAAGTCTCGAAAAAGTTTGGGGTTGAGTTCGAGGATCGAACAGCCAATCATCCAAATAGACGTATTAGCACCGCTCACTGAAATTTTATTTAACAAGTAATAAAATTAAAAATTTTAAAAAACCCACGACGAATTGCAGAGCTCCATTGAAACAACACTTAGAACTTAGCAAAAGTATATATAAAATAATATCTAAAACACAAAACTGCATATTTGCCGGCTCAGTAGTTTTTTTGACCAGCGTTGTGGACTATGACCAAACCCTTCTCATTCCGAGATAAAACTTGTGCTTAGTAATGAGTAGAGGTGTCAAATAGTGTTAAATTTTAATATTCTGCTAAAAATTGTTAAAAAAAAATGTGATCTCTTAAGGAGTTCCTGTGACCACTTCCTGGCTCCATCACGAGACCATGGGCAGCATCTAGGTACAAAATGTTAGTCAAGACAAATCAAAAGAGTCCAAACACGACGGGTTTACGATAAGAAATTAAGGAGTTCCTATGACCACCTCCTGGCTCCATCATGAGACCCTGGGCAGCATCTAGGTACAAAATGCTAGTCAAGACAAATCAATAGAGTCTAAACACGACGGGTTTACGATGAGAACTTAAGGAGTTCCTATGACCAGTTACCAAATCACGATTGCAGCTCATCTTGATTGTCTATGGTCCTAAAACCTGGAACCTTCTCACAAGCTATACATATCTAATGCAAAAAACCTCATCTCAATCGGCCCAGTACTTTTTGAGAAAAATAGTAACATATTGAAAAAATTAAATCATAGACTACAGCTCAGATTGATTGTCTATGGTCCTAATATAATATATCTAAGAACCTTCTCACAAGCTATACAAATCTAATGCAAAAAACCGCATCTCAATCGGTCCAGTACTTTTTGAGAAAAATGGTAACATATTGAAAAATCATAGACTACAGCTCAGCTTGGTTGTCTATGGTCCTAAAATATATCTAAGAACCTTCTCACAAGCTAAACATATGAAATGCAAAAAACCGCAACTCAATCGGCCCAGTACTTTTTGAGAAAAATGGTAACATATTGAAAAATTAAAATCATAGACTACAGCTCAGCTTGGTTGTCTAAGGTCCTAAAATATATATAAGTACCTTCTCACAAGCTATACAAATCTAATGCAAAAAACCGCATCTTAATCGGCCCAGTACTTTTTGAGAAAAATGGTAACATATTGAAAAATTAAAATCATACACTACAGCTCAGCTTGGTTGTCTATGGTCCTAAAATATATCTAAGAACCTTCTCACAAGCTATACATATCCAATGCAAAAAACCGCATCTCAATCGGCCCAGTACTTTTTGAGAAAAATGGTAACATATTGAAAAATTAAAATCATAGACTACAGTTCAGCTTGGTTGTCTATGGTCCTAAAATATATCTAAGAACCTTCTCACAAGCTATACATATCTAATGCAAAAAACCGCATATTAATCGGTCCAGTAGTTTTCCAGAAAAACGGTAACAAAAAAGTGCACAAACAAACAAACAAACAAACAAACAAACAAATACACAACCTCTTAGGGCAAACACATATACCGTCTCCGTTTCGTCGAGGGTAAAAAGTATTTTATACCTGCCTATAGGTATGTATATTGTAAAAGGCAAAGTTTACACTATTTTAATTATGAAAGATGCGGAATAATTCTGTAACATTCAGCAAAAAACGCGAGAGTGCTAGACACTCTATGTGCCGCCCTAACGAGTGTATATTATGACACAAGGGCGTCCTGCAGGCTCTTATATAAATTAATGAAGCACAGGCGTGCAGCAGCGTGAATACTCACATACACGCATAAATTCTAACACTAGTTAAAAATATAAAGCCTCAACAACTATAAACTAACTTCAACAAGACAAAGAGATATCTTACCACCTAGGATCCATACGAATATTAATTGGGTATTTGACTACTAGTGAAATAAATTATTTTATAGTGATTATTAAATAAAGGATCTCCCAAAAGTCGTAATATCCACGGTCCCCTGATAGTTTTATGTTGAATAACCATTTTAAACTATCGATTAAAGTAAAAAAGTGCGTCGAACTTGGATGACGTCACAACTTAAAATTTCATACAAAATCCATACTAAGCACGCGTTTTGACGTTTGAAAAAAAGTTGCTGATTTGACTAGTTGTCAAATACCCAATTATACGAAAATATGTGTGTCTGTCTGCTACGCTTTAACGGCCCATCTTTTCAACAGATTTTGATGAAATTTGGTAAAGAGGTTCAGGTAGGTTACATCTGAAAGGACTCCTTTTTATCACGGAAAATTAAGGAGTTCCCGGGTGAATAAAAAAACTTGATCCACGCGAACGAAGTCGCTGACATCAGCTAGTGCTTTTAAATATTCTGTGACACTGCGCAGAGCCCTTTATTCGTGATGTCAACCACCAAACAATAATTTACCGCCAAGTAAGTCAAGAAACAGGGCTATAATATAATCTGTTTCAGAGTCCGTTACTCCTGCTAATGAGCATAGCAGGCGTGACGGGTGTTTCGATGCTAATCATCTTGCTCAGCATGAGTGTGACGTCCGCAAGATTTGTGAGGCGCAGGGTGTATAACGCGTTCTGGTACACCCACCAGCTGTATCTGCCTTTCATGGTGTTGCTGATGATACATCCTTTAAGGTAAGAAGTGGTTTCAGAAGTCATCATCATCTACCATCGCCAGTCGGGTCTCATAACAAACAGAGGAGGGCAATAATTTACCTACCATGCTGGCTTACTTTGCATTAGGATTTTACCTTTGAGGACATTATGGAAAACTTTAAGGCATTTAGAAAAAATTAAGGTTTTCTAACGAACATCCTTCATCGCTAAACCGGATGTTATTAAATTGTTTAAAATGCACAGAACACCGAAAAATTAAGAGCTGGAATTTGACCAATTTGATTTGACAACGATTGAAAAACTCTAGATTACCTGTAAATACAAATTATATTTATTTAGAGTCTTATTTAATATGGTTATTAAAAAATATGAAGGAAATGAGTATAATATTAATGAAGGAAATGATTTCTCCCGTCGCTATGTATACTGCGGCATTGAATAAACTGCAAAATAAACTGTCTATTAAAGAAAATTATATTCTTTTAACCAATATAAAGTTGTCGTTAGAATTTATATGTTAATTTGTATTAATTTATTTTCAGTGGCATTTTGAAGGAAGAAGTGTTTTACGAAAACGTCAGTGTTAATAGAAGTTCCAGTACTTACACAAACTTCTCATCACAATATAGGCCAAAATTTGCTCCAATCCAGTCAATGGTAAGTTAGTTAAATAAAGTTCAATAAATTGACCAACATTTTCCTTTAGTTTTCGTTCACTTGAAGATTGATTCTTAGAAATACTCAATTTATCAATAACATATAGGACATTTGAGGTGTCTCTTATGTTACGTCATGTTTTGACTCTACCACCGCTTCGGAAAGAGTTTCTATTTGAGAAGAGCCGGCAAGAAATTTAGCAGTTGCTCTTTTTTTCTTCATAATACGAGTATATTTTCATAATATTATCCGTCAGTCTATCAATATTTAGCAAAATTTATGCGCTAAGTTCACCTTTAATTGCTGTAGTGAAGTCGAGGTGCACTGATTGTGTCTTGATATTTCTCTTTATCTCTATTTATTTATTACCTTGGCAACAAACGGTAACGTATGTTACGCTTGGTTAGTTGCGCTTTTGCCGCCGTCCCTTGGGCTTTGAGTATAACAATTTCAAACGTATGACAAACAAAGTATGTAGATTTTATATCAATTTGTTATATGTACAATTATAAAAAGTATGAATTTGTACTAGACTCTATGTGTATGCTTTGACCCTTACATTATTCGTGGAATATTTATTGTAACAATAATTAAAAGTTCACTCTTCACAGATGTTTTCTTGAATTTAATGTCTTTTCAGAGTATATGAAATAACTATCTAATATCTGCCCGCGGCTTTGTTAGCGTGGATTGAGGATTTTCAATTTCCGTGGGAATTCTTTAATTTTCCGGCATAAAAAGTGTTTCCAGTCTAATCTATTTCTGTACCTTTCATCCACAACCATTCAGCCGCTCTGGCGTGATTGAGTAACAAACATCCCTGCATCCATCCAAACTTTCGCATTTATAATTTAAAAAAAAAATTATTATTATTATAATAATTTTTGCCATGTTCACAATAACTGATAACTTACACTGGGAACTGATAAACTTACAATACAAATTTAAAAAAAAAGTGGTTTCGACATTTTCAATGACCGGCAGTTGTAAGCGCATTCATATAAATCAAATAATCATCATGCATGCTCTGTGTCACCATACATTTCATTAAGCAACTGTGTCGAACAATAATAAAAGAGGTTATGGGTCGTCTGTTCCCTTTGAAATCCTCTAAAAAATGACCTTCAAATAAGTTTAATTCGATTTACATATCAAAACCTATTGATAGGAATTGATTTCATTAGAATAGGACAGAGTCAGATATTGATCCGTAAGAGTGAACTTTTCTAAATTACGACTCCTATATTTTTGTTGATTATAAAATTAAATATATCTATATAAGCTAAAATACAAGCTTATAGATATATTTTTCACTAGCTTTTGCCCGCAGCTTTGCTCACGTTAAGTTAGATTTTTATACAAACTTCATCTCCCCTATTTTATCCCGTTAGGGGCTGAATTTTCAAAAATCCTTTCTTAGCGAATGCCGATGTCATAAAAGCTACCTGTATGCCAAATTACAGCCCGATTCGTCCGGTAGTTTGAGCTGTGCGTTGATAGATCAGTCAGTCACATTTTCCTTTTATATTTTTTTTCAATATATCTTCGCTTAGTTAAAGGTACTTTTCTTCCGTCACCGCTGTGTGTGTACCTATTGGTTTCCAATACAGTAGGTATTTCTCGATTCAGTTTTATACTTTATTTCGTTCTTCCATGTTATACATTTTTCAAGATTCTGACTTGCTTTTCCTTACTCCGCCTTCGCTTAGTTTTCCCATAGTTTTCATTAGGCCTCAGATTCCTTAAGGTCAATTGCATTATCGATGGTTATCGTTAAATTTCATCATGAAAAAGCTAGCAAAGTCTTCTTACATCCATAATTAAGATTATTAATCTTTGCTGGATTGTGATAGATTTTAAGAAGATCTTTAATGTTTACGTTTACCGTAACCATCGATGGCGCAGATGACCTTTAGTTTTCTTACAGAAATATTTTTAGGCCTTAGCTATATTTTCTAACTTAACTTCGTAGACATGTTATTGAATTTTTTTTTATTTCATTTCAGACATGGCTTTGGATGGCATTACCCCTAAGCTGTTTTTTCTTGGACTTATTGTGGAGGATATTCTCGCGAAATCTTGCAAGAGTTCAAATATTACATGTAAGTATTTGACCTCAGGTTAAAATTAGAATAAACCGAACTATTCGCTTTTTTTGATAGCCCAAGTTGCTCTCATTAAGCGTTATTTTTGATCGATTACTTATTGCTCGTCACTCTCAGGCCTTCGATAATTTTCGTTATAATATCATACTACATTGGGAGTTTTCCATATAACCGTGCTTTTCAGCTTTGAATAGTCTCCAAATGAAATAACTGTGTTAGACTGACGCTTAGGAGATTCAATCAATTAATTACCAACTTGTTGTATGGACATAAAAAAGTATCTAGTGGGTAACCTAGCAAATAATTAACTTTGTTTTAAAGTACAGTTGATGTCATAACTGTAGCTATAGGTCTGTGAGTTTAAATAGAATCAAATTACGGCACACTGTGTTATTAGGTTCACTAACCGATTAAACTTCGCATAAGCTCGTTATATCCTTTGGACTGTCCGCAACAAAAGTACCTAAGTATTTAATTTTTAAACTTTAAGCTTAAAAGTTATGTCATGTATTACGTTGTAGCCTTATTTTAATTACTTTCGAATCTATCGAGGTATATCTACTCAAGTTCAATTCATTATACAGGATGTTATTTTGGGAGCGGTCAATGAAACGGAAACAATCTAAGGTACAGGAATTATATATGAGAAAAAAAAAATGTGCATATAAGTTAAATAATAATAAATGAAAGCTTCTTGATGTAAGAAATAGACGATTCAATAGAATAGACACTAATAAAATTGCAGGAAGGTCAAGATTTATAATTTTTTCAAAAATTTAAATGCATTTTTCATTTTAAATAACCTCGATTTTAAGGAACCGAGACCAAATTATTCTACAAAAGCTAATAATTTAAAAATGTTTGCTTCAACGACCGCTCCCTATCCTCCCTTCATTGTGATGAATGAAAAATCACGAGTATTCCCATATTACTTAGTTAGCATAGGGGAGTCTGTAATTCTGTATACTTAAGTACTGGTCTCTGACTGCCCATATTACTCTCACGGAAGCTTGTAATTCTGCGTATCCTGTGGGATCATCACTTAATGACATTGACTATGCATGCAGAATTAAATTTAAAAAAAAAGAAGCTAGAATGTGACCATGTCTGCAGCGTTTTTACAAACGACAGTTCCACGAACTTATCTGACTCGGTGACAGCGTCGCTAGTACATATATGACAAATAAAATAAAAACAAAACAGGCATAAAAATTAACTTCAATTTTGCTAGTACATATATGACAAATAAAATAAAAACAAAACATGCATAAAAATTAACTTCAATTTTGCTAGTACATATATGACAAATAAAATAAAAACAAAACAGGCATAAAAATTAACTTCAATTTTGCTAGTAGGTACATATATGACAAATAAAATAAAAACAAAACATGCATAAAAATTAACTTCAATTTTGCTAGTACATATATGACAAATAAAATAAAAACAAAACAGGCATAAAAATTAACTTCAATTTTGCTAGTACATAATATATGACAAATAAAATAAAAACAAAACAGGCATAAAAATTAACTTCAATTTTGCTAGTACATATATGACAAATAAAATAAAAACAAAACAGGCATAAAAATTAACTTCAATTTTGGCCACCGGGCTAGATAAGTTTGTGGGTACATTGAGGGTAACCAACATTTGTATTGGTGATTTTCACTAAATGTTAGACAGAAAATTTATGAATTTGTCTGAAGTTGCTACTACCTTAATTGCAACTATATACTTTGGTCCGTGCACCACAGATTAGATCTGTTAATATAAAAAAACTGTTCTAAAATCCAAAAACTAAAAAAAGAGACCTATAAATAAGAATAAGGTATAAGTTTGGGACTAGGCGATGTAAATGAGCAAACGACCCGAAAGTTGCCATTGGACTGATTTATTACTATTGGCTTTACTTGTATGAACTTATAAGCTAGATATTTATTATAGGGCTAGGCACACACTGTACAAAGGAATGTCGGTTTGCCTGAAGATCAAGTTAAGCTATTTTATTTGATTATTTTAATTCAGGTGAGTCACATGGCTGGGCGCACACTGAGCCTCACGCTAAGCTGTCCGCACGAGCAGTTCTCCTGTCGTAAGGGACAGTACGTCTTGATGCAGTGCTTAGATGTCTCCGTGCTAGAATGGCATCCCTTTACAGCGGTTGAGGTAAGTTTGTCGTCTCATCACAAGCTGATGCAGTGCTTAGATGTCTCCGTGCTAGAATGGCATCCCTTTACAGCGGTTGAGGTAAGTTTGTCGTCTCATCACAAGCTGATGCAGTGCTTAGATGTCTCCGTGCTAGAATGGCATCCCTTTACAGCGGTTGAGGTAAGTTTGTCGTCTCATCACAAGCTGATGCAGTGCTTAGATGTCTCCGTGCTAGAATGGCATCCCTTTACAGCGGTTGAGGTAAGTTTGTCGTCTCATCACAAGCTGCTGCAGTGCTTAGATGTCTCCGTGCTAGAATGGCATCCCTTTACAGCGGTTGAGGTAAGTTTGTCGTCTCATCGCAAGCTGATGCAGTGCTAAGATGTCTCCGTGCTAGAATGGCATCCCTTTACAGCGGTTGAGGTAAGTTTGTCGTCTCATCACAAGCTGATGCAGTGCTTAGATGTCTCCGTGCTAGAATGGCATCCCTTTACAGCGGTTGAGGTAAGTTTGTCGTCTCATCGCAAGCTGATGCAGCGCTTTCTCCGTGCTAGAATGGCATCCCTTTACAGCGGTTGAGGTAAGTTTTTCGTCTCATCACAGATTGTCTATAGACGTTAACCATAGAAATAGGAAATAAGGACTCCCAATTCCGTGGACTTCTACGGTGTCGAACCTCACTCGAGAAGCAGCATAGAAATAAGTGTTCATTCATATTTCCTAGAGAAGCGGCCTATAGAAGACGTTTTATCAGATTTAAAAATGTACACGTTAAATATAAAATATATAAGTAATATAGACGTTTTATAATATTTAATTTGGAAAAAGTTTCTAATTTATAGTTAACGATTACATAGTCAAATGAATAGGTGAATCCACGTTTAAAAATAAAAGTAAAAATGTTTACGTTTTACGAGAAAAGGCCATCGTATAAGTAACGATATTAATTAATAGATATATTACTGATTTTCAGATTCCTACAGAGAGCCAAAGAGTATTTGTTATTTGGATAAAAGTAAAGGGCGATTGGACGGAGTCTTTAGAAAAATTGATATTCGATAGAGGACCCAATAACCTCACGTGAGTAAATTTATAAATACTAGACAGACTAGAATCTAGCCGCACAGATGTCTAATGAACTTGTAAGAATACTCTAAGCTAATAAAATTTTACGTTAACTTCCGTTCTGTTTTGATTTCAAACTAATTTAAATTAACTAACTCGCTTACTAAATAAACAAATATTATACATTAATATACTAAAATCAATAATAATTTTAGTTACATAATTTTGTTTCTAATAATTATGTTTCAGAATTCTTATAGATGGTCCGTTTTCGAGTCCAATGGAAGGCGTATGCGCGAGCAAAGTGGCTATATGTGTTGCGGCAGGCGTTGGAATCACTCCGTTTGTTTCTGTACTGACAGACATACTTACGTTAGTATCTTGTTCATTTGTTGTGAGTAGCTTATTCTAAATTCGAAGTGTTAAAAAGCTTTTGATCTTTAAAAGTTGGTTTTTTTTTATCAATTTGAAACGGAACGTGCTAATTCTAAGTGCTAAGAGTGGTAGATTCACTTGACGATTCAAAAGTACTTGTAAAAGTTTATTTGAATAAAAATCATTTAAATTTTGAATTTTATTAGAACTTGGAATAATAATCTATGATTAGATAAGTGCACTTTAGTACAAGCCACATTCTATTCTTTTTGGCATCATCTTTAAATTTGAAAGTAGGATAGTAATGTGAAACCTTAAAAAATTGCAAAAAATTATTTGCAGGAACCTCAGGAGCCGGTTTCCAGGAAGAATCCATTTAATATGGATCGTGAGACATGAATCAGAACTCATATGGATTGCGAAGCTAGCTAACGATACTATATTAAAATTGAGAAACGCAAACCGACCAGACAGACTGCATCTAGAGTTCTACGTGACAAACACAAATGAAATCGAAACTGTAAATGATAAAAATAATAAAAGCAGTGCCATAACTCATATTATAGTTGATGAAAAGGGACGTCTTAGTCATGTGATAGATAGAAGTGGAAGAAATGATAGTGATGAAAAAACAACACTTCTAACACCAAATTTGAAAAGAAGCGGCTGTGTTTTTAGTGAAAATAATGTTATGACAAGTGATAAGGATCAAAATAAGTGTAAAATACTCATAGCTAAGAAATATCCATTGATCGGTTGCAGAGTGAAGAGAGGCAGACCGCATTGGGATCGAGTTTTTGGGTATTGGATGCATTTATATCCAGAGTAAGTGTTCATATTTTATTTTCCAAAAAAATCGATAATTTTTTTGATAAATAAGAATTTTGCTTGGTTTATAATTATTAATTGTCTACAGATTACAGAATTTTAATATTTAGACACAGAACAATTAAATTGGGATATTAGACTAAGTTAGAGCTTTAATTACAAAATTTAGGAAGAGATTAACCTTGACTAGACTTGTGACTAAATTATTAATATTAAATAATAAAAATATCAAAATATATTATGAAATACTTTTAATGTCCTATAGTCCTCTCATTTGAAACTTGCACGAGTAAATGGTTAAACGTGTAAAGGTTAAGCTCTAAACCAAATTGCGAACTAAACACAAAATTCAATAATCGCTGAGTCGGCCG
Source organism: Erebia aethiops (assembly GCA_923060345.2). Taxonomy (NCBI): domain Eukaryota; kingdom Metazoa; phylum Arthropoda; class Insecta; order Lepidoptera; family Nymphalidae; genus Erebia; species Erebia aethiops. The sequence goes on along the minus strand of OV281091.1, from coordinate 15,116,819 downwards.
GCAGGAGACTGAATTACCATCGTCAAAACACTCGCACTTATACTAACCATTTTCAATATGGCGTCCGTATCCGCAGATTAAATGAAATGTAACGAGTCAAATTAACAGATATTATACTTCCTGTTTCATGAGATATAATGACAAATACTAATAATGCTAACAATCCGATATTTTAATTTCAGGGTGCATCTAAATCTTTATTGCTGTGGACCAAAGAAACTAGTTAAAGTGTTAAGAAGCAAGTGTAAATATTATTCTTCGAGATTAACAAAGACCCGGTTCACGTTTATCCACGAGGGTTTCTCCTGAATCCAATCCAATATAAATATTTATTGATGGACTGATTAAATTAACTACTTACCGTTTATTTCAAAAGACTTTTCTTTTAAAGCATCAATTTCGTTGCTTTAACTTTTTAAACTTTACCAACCCCTATTGAACATTTAGCTGAAACGAACTAGCTTAATGCTAGACATTTATAGTGGTCGAAGTTCAAGAAACAAGTCAAATTAAGTAGTTATAATAATTGTTCACTTTTACAAGAGACCTATCACATACAAAATGGCTTTAGCAAGGACTTTCCGTGCGCAAATATTAGAAAGTGATTTGTTTGATTTCAACATAAAATATCTTACTTATGTTGGTTTATGGCCAAAAGATGATTGGTCTCAAAATATACTGCGCCTTTATAAAGTGTATGAAGTTTTTCTTTTTATTTTGTCCCTGACGTTCATAATAATTACAGGGATTGGTACTTATTACTTATGGCAAAGGAATGATATAATAATGTTAATGACGAATTTGGATAAAATTCTAGTGTCCTACAATTTTGTATCGAAAATAATATTGTTTACTGCGAAAAAGAAACAGCTTAATATTCTTATAAGTGAAATCAAGCTTTCTGGAGACAAAATAGCTGATGAACGAAAAAATTTAATGGCCGTTCATGTAGTTTTTATTACAATTTTCTCAACTCTTGTAGTATTTGCTTTTAGTTTATTGAGTCAGTTTAAGGGAGAAATGAGCATAGAAGCATGGATGCCATTTGACCCTATGAAGACTACAATGAATTTGTTGCTATCAGTTCAAATTGTGGCATTTTGCTTGGTAGTTCCAGTTTTGTATAGAGCTTTTGCTATACAAGGAATTGTGTGCAGCATTGTCATGTACTTTTGTGATCAGTTGATAGAAGTACAACAAAGATTAAGAGATATAAATTATTCTGAAGAAAGAGACAAGGAGGTTAGAGAAAAATTTAAAGATATTATTAAGAAGCACGTTCGGATCATGAGGTGAGGACTGAGAATTCACATAATCAATAAGCAATTAGCTTATTACAAAACTGATATAAGTGAAATTATATTTTCTATTGTAGATTTTCCAGAACGTTAACAAACATCTTCAAAGAATACTTTTTGATTCAAAATTTGGCAGTCACTATTGAATTATGCTTGAATGCATTGATGGTTGCAGTTGTAAGTTTATACTCATTTTCCGAAAATTTAAGAAGTTGTGATGCTCTGTCGATGTTTTATTATAATCCTTTTTGCAGGTTGGCTCAGAAGACAAAACACTTTTAGCTACATTTTTGGGATACCTCGGACTGGCTTTGATTAACTCATACATTTATTGTTATTTGGGAAATGAGTTGATTGTTCAAGTAGGTTATTTATTAATCATACATATCATTTAATATTATCTACCAGCGATTTTACATCTAGAAAAGCTGCAAATAATTGATAGTTTTGTTTATAAAAGAGAAAGTTCACATCTCAAATTATCTTTTGATACATTCATTGGTGCACCCTACTCATTAAATATTAAGTTAACTGAGTAGACCAAGAGTGGATACACAAAAATGCGTTGGTTTGTTCAAAGATCATAGACTAAGAGGTAGCTGCACTTTTTGTAACCATCCCCAGAAAAGCTGATTCAGTAATAGCTGGGTGCTTCACTCTCCACTGATGATGGAAGTGAAAGTCTGACCGCATGCTGATGGGCCTTTCACTAGATATGGCCGGTCAAAGACGTGTTATCGTTACCAAAAATGAACCATAATTTGAAAAGCTGATTCTTGTACAGTATTAATGTATACGCAATACCTATGTAAACAGTATAAGAACTGACGCTATACATCGGGCCTTTCACTAGATATCACCTCTCAAAGACGTTATGAACATACATACTTTAAAAAATATTAGCAATTATTGTGTCTTTACGTTGATTGCTGTTAAATAAATTCTTACGCCTTCATAATTTTTAATACCTGTCACATTAATATAGCAATCTTCAAGGTATAGTTCTTGAATGCACTACACCAGCTATTGAGATATTATCAAATCAAGACAAGAATATACAGTGTGAGATTTGTTCTTTTTTTAACCACTACAAGTTAGCCCTTGACTGCGATGTCACCTGATGGTAAGTGTCCTTTTATTGGTTATGTTTATAGAGTACAGGAATAGCTCAGGCAGCGTACGACTCTGGTTGGACATCCTGGCCGATCGACATGCAAAAGGATCTTCTTATAGTTATCAATGTTGCGCAAAAGCCGTTAACTTTGAGTGCAGGTGGAATAGCGCTCATGTGCATTGAAACTTACAGTCAGGTGAGAAGATTAACAATCTCTCTGGCATAGTTTAGTGTCTGTTACTATCTATTAATGGGGTCAATTTCCGGCGGGGTAAATTTAGGAATCGTACTAATATTATAAATGCGAAAGTGTGTTTGTTTGTTAGTTTGTCCTTCAATCACGTTGCAACAGAGCAACGGATCGACGTGTTTTTTTGCATGGTTATAGTTGAAGACCAGGAGAGTGAGATAGGAAAATTAAGGAGTTCCTGTGGGAATTTAAAAAAATTAAGGGGCGAACCACTAGTTATATTTCAAATGTCATATTCGGAAAATAGGCATTATTTATCCTAACTGCGGCTGGAAAGTGCTAAATTCCCTCCCCGCGGGAGGCAATAAATTAAAAAAGAACAGTCGGAAGCGGAACAGCAAATCTAGATTCACTATTTTACTTTCCACCTCGTTTAACAAACTACTATTTCAAGGTTCAAGGTTTTAATTACCAGTGGGACAATTTATGAAATTCAGTTTCTTACTGCTTACTGCGTCTCAGTCTGCTTTGGCAAAGGATTCGAGTGCAGCTAGCCACCAGATTACCAGCAAATACATACCTGCCAAAAGAGGAGATTAGTGAAATTACTTGTTTTATATCTATGTATACCAATATTATAAATGCGAAAGTTTGAATGGACGGATGTTTGTTACTCAATCACGCCTGAACGGCTGAACGGATCCAAATGAAATTTGGCACAGAGATAGATTATAGTCTGGAATAACTCATAGGCTACTTTTTATCCCGGAAAATTTAAGATTTTTTCCCGCGGGAAACAAAAACTTCAATCCACGCGGACAAAGTCGCGGGCATAAGCTAGTGATATATATGTCACCGTAAGATTGTAAAATCCGTTAGATTATAATCTAACGGTTTCTATCCCGCGAGATTATAAACTGTCGAAAGATTGTGAACCGTTCAATGTTCTGAGTATTAATTTATGAAATATTTATTGTTTTTACGTTTTCTTGTCTCTTTCTTGTACAGTTCGCGCGCGAGTTGAATGCAGAGTAAATGTAAGTGTCACCATACATTTACTCTGCATTCAACTCGCGCGCTAACTATAGGTTAGGTTAGGGTTTGACATGAATATTCAGGTAGTGCACTTAGGTTCTATCGGGTTAATATTCCTATAATATATTACAGTTTACCGAAAAATAACGCGTTAAGTTGTAAGCAGTATGTTACGGTTCACAATCTGTCGACAGTTTATAATCTATCGAGATAAAAAACGTTATATTATAATCTTACGGTTTTTACAATCTTACAGTGACATAATATATACCTATACATTGAAAAGTCCTGACTCGCTCACTGACTCATCAACGCCCAGCACAAGCCCTGTGACCTAGTCAGCTAAAAGGTAACCTTCAAAATGTAGGCAAGGAATAAAGGAGGATTTTATCAAAATTCCTACTAAAATTTAAAAAATTCTGAGTATCCATGTATCATAGTGTAGCAAAATATGCGGGCGCATTTATCCGAAAATGTTTCTTTTTCAGGCACTCTACAATGCATACTCTATCTTTGCTGTCTTAAAAGATATGGTGGACTAAATAATAGATAAAAAACATAGTTGGAAAGTGGAACATGCTAAAGTGACGTTAAACATGCCCGATAAAATTTAAAAATTCTATCTAATTTCATTACACAATGGCAAAAAACGTTTAAAAATAGAGGCCTGTTCCACTAGTACCAATTAAAAAAAATTGGGGTCTTTTAACTTAAATATTATATTGCTAATACCCAGAGGCGTATTTAAAGATTTGGCGCCCCGGGCCAGTTAGCTTTGCCGCCCCATTCATTTAAAAAAACCTACTATGTGATGTGAAATAATAAATGAAAAAAAATTAACCATTTATTCACTACCTATAATTGATAAGTAAATATTTACATTTTTTTTGACCGAGCGAAGCGAAGGTCTCTGAGGCTACTTGGGTGAATTGGCACTTGTCCGTCCGTCCGTCCGTCCGTCCGTCCGTCCGTCCGTCCGTCCGTCCGTCCGTCCGTCTGTCAGAGCATTATAACTTCTGAACTACTGAACGCAATTACTTCAGCTTTAAATATAATATGTAAACCAATGGCCTCCCGCCGAATATGGCTTAAAAAATAATAAAAATCTTTATTTCAGGGGGGCTCTCATAGAAGCGAATGCGAAGTAAAATATTTTTTATAAAGTTACATAGGGTTGCGGTATATCATTTTAAAGATAATTAGGAATAGAGTCCAAAAATTTTTTTTTTAATTTTTCCCCCAAAATTGACGAAATGGGGGGCTTTCAAAGTGGAGATTTTCTAACGTCCAAAGATGACCTCAGAACTCTAAATTTTCTGAAAGGATGAGCCTGAAACTTGATCAATTATTTCAATTATATCCTGTACTTGAACAACAAATACTAAAATTAGATAAATATTGTAAGGAAACGGAATTATTTAATTTTTAATGAGCTTCAGTATTTTTAACAGAACTTCACATTTATTATTATTTTATTATTCAATGTCAATAGATGGCGCCGCGAGGTCTCAGTTCGGGGCGAACCACTATGTACAAATTGGTTGACAAAATCGTCAATGACGCTGTCTTGGTCATAACAGATGGCGTTTGTCAATTCAGCTTCTATATTCATGACAGCTAAGCTGTTTAAGCGTTCTTCGCTTATAGTGGAACGTAAATAATTTTTTATCCTTTTGAGTACAGAAAACGAACGTTCTGCACTGCAATTCGTCACTGCAGTGCAAAGAAAAATGCGTAATGCAATCTCTACGTATGGGAAAGCTTCTTTTAAGTCCTTATTTTTTATAAATAAGCTAAGTTACCTCAGACTCATTTTATTTTCATAGGCTGCCAAGAAGTGTTTCAATAGAACACATTCGTCTTGTAGGTCTACCGCGAGATCTAACGGGTATACATTTTGAAGGTTTACGGCATGCCTACTAACTTAATTTAAATGTCAATTAAAATATAATATTTATTGTAGTTAAGCTTGACAATAAAAGGCGCCCAGAGAAGGCCAAGAGGGGCGGCTTGGCCGCCCCTCGCAGCCTGCCGCCCTGGGCCATGGCCCCCTTGGCCCTAGGGTAAATACGCCCGTGGATTGGTACGCTCGCCTATTAGCTATCACCTCGTCAGCGTTCGTAGATAGATACATATTTTTTAATCGTATATGTTTTGTAAAATAATCCTATACTATAGATATACAGAGCGTCTGTAGGATTTAAATGCTACAAAGTGAAATTAAGACTCAACGATATTAAAATTTAAATGAAAATGTATACTTAATTACCTATCCTAATATCAAATATTGTAATGTATAGTCCCATAAACTTATCTGAATCAGTGTCAGCGTCGCTAGTAGGTAAATATTTAAAATAAATCAGGCATTAAAATTAGTATTTTTTTTGCCACTGGGCCATATAAGTTGGTGGGAATGTATGCTTGCTTTCAATAAAGCTCCATCCATCCATCCATCAGCCTGTATGCATCTACTGCTGGACATAGGCCTCTACCTCCTCGAGACCGCACCACCAAACACGGTCCTCCGCCTTCCTCATCCCACCCGCTTCCCGCCACCTTCTTTAGGTCAATAAAGATCATCTCAATTTAATTGTTTTTTTCTTACACGCCTCTTAATCGATCTTCCTCAACGACCTCAATTTACATAGACGGGCCCTGTCAAACAAAGAATGTGGGCGATTTTTAGCAACGCCATCAACGCCATCTAGTCTGAAAAGCGGGAACTTGCTTGCAATATCCGCCATTGCTGAAAATTTTTTTATCGTACTGGGCTGACTATTCTACGGCTGGAACCCAAAGCCCAAAGTTTTTACTAACTGGCCAGTTAGTAAAAAAAAAATCATACAGTTTGCCGCGGAAGTTAAATGATTGCGTAATAGATAAAAATATTAAAAAGGAAGATTAAATATGGTATGATTGTGAATTGAAACACTTACCTATAAATAAAAATTATACAGTGCCAAACTAATTAAACTTTAGATGTTAACTTAATAATAACAAATTATCTGCACGACGAGCGATCGTGACAGCGCTGCGACGGGAACAAAGACAGATGCGGAACGCGTTCCGCATCTCGGCGGCCCGGCGTTTATCTATGAAAGGGCCCATCTAGTACTTACATATATATCGATGATCTTCCTACGTCTACCTGTGTAAATGATGTTACAATAGTAGATTGTATTATAAGGGAGCAAAATATTTTTTTTACGACGAGGGCGCTTTTTTTAATCCAGAGCGAAGTGAGGGATTCAAAGTACGTCGCCCGAGCCAAAAAATTTTGCGCCCGAATGATACACTCTACTTTTCATCACCCTGTATGAGAAAATAAAAGGCGCCTCATATTTTATTGTAATAAATTATTATTTAATAAAACATAGTAACAACTAAATTGAAATTAAATAGTACCTATCTAATAATAAAACAACTAAAAACTTATACTTATTCACATTTGAGACATTTTCGCAATTATGAAAATTTATTGTTACAGTTTCATTAGAATAGAAATTGTTGTAGATTTTATATTCTGGCGTGTTTGAAATAATGTCTGAGAATCTGGCTCATTTTGAGGAAAATGTGACTTACGGGATTTTGCAGGTAATAGATTAATTATTCATCACATTTCTTGCGTCAGTTCTAATACTTTCAGGAGTTAATTCTATACTTTCACTGTCACTTGAAGAACTCATTTTTCAAAACAAAACCATGATTTTTTAACAATCCGTGAAAATTGACGAAAACGCGGGCTGCACCTAGTTCACGCGTTTTTAATTTGATTTCTTTTTTTTTTGATGGGCCGTCGTACCATCCAGTCTTTATTCAAACAATATTTGCGTTCGATTTCTTTGGCGCTGAACACTAAGATGTTCCAAATTCAAAAAGTGCGCGGCAAAGATAATTGCGGCGCACTTATAAAGAGGATTAAAAACTCATTACTGCCCGCTAAAAGTTTCTTATAGAAAACACCACCTTTGGGTGCACTTAAAGGCGAACCAAGTCGTCCTTTTCGTATAGATGGGATAAAAATACATTATTCCATGACTCTCCTACTGGACGATTTTTAGACATTGCATATTAAAAAATATAATGGAGGAAGCTATAGGTACTATCGAATATCGATGTACTCAGCCCAAAGCTGTACCAAAGCAGTGCTTCTTTAAAGTCTGTCTGTCTGTCTGTCTATGTGTCTATGCACACTAAAATTACACAAATTGGCATATGACTGTTTAAATTGTTATGATGAGCTGTTGGCATGCAGGTTTCCTAGCAATATTTCCATTCTCCGTATAAGCATTATTAAAACGTACCTACGTAGTGAAAAGTAAGAAGTGCGTGCCCGAGGATTGAACTCCCGACCACTCGAATAGGAGGCCGACGTCTTAACCACTATGCTATCACTGCTAGTTTGGGTTTTCACCACATCACATTTTTGACGACCTCCGTGGCGCAGTGTGTAGCGCAGTTGCCTTAACGTGCGGAGGTCCCGGGTTCGATCCCCGGCAGGGTTAATCTGGGAATTTATAATTTCTGAATTTTCCCTGTTCTGGTCTCATGGGAGGCTTTGGCCGTGGCTAGTTACCACCCTACCGGCAAAGACGTGCCGCCAAGCGATTTAGCGTTCCGGTACGATGCCGTGTAGAAACCGAAGGGGTATGGGTTTCATATAACTGCCATGCCCCTAACAGGTTAGCCCGCTACCATCTAAGACTGCATCTTCACTTACCAACAGGTGAGATCGCAGTCAAGGGCTAACTTGTAATGGATAAAATAAAATAAAAAAAACATCAGTGACAGTGAAACGTGGGCTCATCTGATTGGTGGAACCTGCACTGCATTTGGATGCAATGCAAATATATATTTTTTGATAATGCTGAGCCCAGAGGTCAAAGTAGCTGTATACCTACTAGTTTTGGAATAATTTTGGTGTTATCAAGTTCGTTCAATTCTTTATTTAATTTTTGTTCATATAGGTTAGGTAACTAACTACTAATGATTTAGGATATTGAGTACCATGTTTACATAAGCGTTCCTTAATTGTATGACTAATTACTAATGGGTAAGTAAATTTAACGTTAGATAATTAAAATTTAATTCACCTAGTAGAAGTCCACTTTGAAGCTGATACACTTTCGTGCATTGAGGAAACACCACTCGACGGGAACGATTCATAAACTGTCAGAAGTCATTTAGAGTTCAATATAAAAAGAAGACAGCCGCGAGATTGGCCGTCACCTTGCGCGAGCGCATTCAATCATCAATGTAGCAGTGCAGTGCGTTAACCCTATATTGCATGATGGCCCGTCGGAACCCTTTACTCTTATTAACTGTCGCGATTGTGATATCCCAAATTTCCCAGGACGTTTTAGCGTTGAATATTCTCGCGATCATCACTTTACCATTGAAAAGTCATTACATGGCTTTCCAAATGCTGTTCCGTGAGCTAGCCATCAGAGGAAACTCGGTCACCGTAATTAACAATTTCCCAGATGTCAATCCTCCGCCGAATTTAAAATTTGTGAATATATCAACACCAGATGTAACAAGTAACATGCCTCCCATGATTGAGTTTGAACGCACCAAAGATGTTCTTTTGCAAGAATTGATAAATTTTCAAAGTCATTTTGTTGTGGCAGTTCAGCGTTGTGAAGGTGACTGCGAAAATTTGTTCGTGAACGAAAACATGAAGCAGTTTCGGGCTAAAGGAGAGAAATTTGATGTGATATTTGTGGAACAATTTATAAGTGATTGTGGCTTTGTGTATGCTGCGGCCATGTATGACGCTCCCATCATTGGCATAACATCCCACACGTTGCTGCCTTGGGCTTATCCGAGACTGGGGATGCCATTTGATTTAAGCTCAGATGCATTTTATTTCACCGATGGGGGTAAAAGCCCGAGTCTCTTGAAAAAAGTAGAGTCTTATCTCTTCAACCTCTATATGAACACACTTGGACGAGTTAGAATTCAAAAGATCATATACAAGGTTTTCGACAAGTATGTCATAAATAAAAATTTTGATATAGAGAAGTTTGCAAAGGATAGAATGAAAATGATGTTTGTGTATCAGCATCACTCGGTAACAGGGGCTCGTCTACTAGCGCCGAGTCTCATTGAAATAGGCGGTATCCATATTCAGAAACCGAAGACCGTGCCCGAGGTATGTTTCTTGTAGGTAATTAATATTACCTACTAGATAATGACCAGCATGCCATGGATTTATGCTTTTCAAATCTCACGGGCCCTTTTGATAAAAGACGTGTATCCGAATGCAAAATATCTCTATTCTATACTCTACTACAAACTAGGGCTTTCGAATACCTACCGGTTTTTTTTAATACCGGGATTAATACCGGAAATATTTTTTTCAATACCAGGATCCCGGGATCCCGGGATCCCGGTATTGGGAAAAACTTAAAATTGGGATAGATTGTTTTTAACTTAAAACTAGTCTTTTCTGAAGGACACTGCACCATAAAAAACAGTCAATGAAATAGAAATGCCAAGTCACAGGGTTCTAAATTCAAACACTAATTTTTCCCTCTGAGTTATCAAAAATGACTTTTCTTCACTGGTTTTAAGAAATAAAGATGCTCTTATTGAGCTAATGTGCCTGAGATACAAGTTTTAAACTTAGCCAAATAAAAACAGTGGCATGTACCAAGAAATATATTCAATAGTCACTGTTTCGTTTATAGTGTCACCAATACCAGTATCCCGGTATTAGACATTTCAATACCAGCATTGAAAACGGACGAAAAAAGTCCGGTATTGGAAGCCCTACTACAAACCTATATTGTAAAGATTATTTTGTGTTGATACGTAAGGGCGCACCAAAAATCTTCAATATATATAACTAGATGATGCCCGCGACTTCGTCCGCGTGGATTAGGTTTTTTTGATTCCCGCGGGAACTCCTTGATATTCCGGGATAAAAAGTAGCCTTTGTCCTTCCCAGGGATATACCTACCTATCCCTGTACCAAATTTCATCAAAACCGGTTGAAATGTTGGGCTGTGAAAGCGTAGCAGACAGACAGACAGACACACTTTCGTATTTATAATATTAGTATGGAAGTATGGATTTTACAGGATATGGAAAAGTTTATAGACAGCGCGAAGCACGGAGTCATCTACGTAAGCTTCGGATCTAATTTGAAAGCGAGCACAATGTCCAGCAATAAGTTGCAGCAATTTCAAGATGCATTTAAGGAGATTCCACAGAAGATTCTCTGGAAAATGGAGAATAGTACCCTTACTGCTGGCAATGACAATGTGTTTGCCAGAGCTTGGTTTCCTCAACTGGATATTTTGTGTAAGTATTTCAACTATCTCTGACGAAGAAACTAGCAGTAGGCATTATTGGAATAAAATCAACCAAATTATTAAGTATATCCATACTGTCCATACTAATATTATAAATGCGAAAGTGTGTCTGTCTGTCTGCTACGGCCCATCTGTTCAACCGATTTTTATGAAATTTGGAATAGAGATACTTTTTAGCCCGGAAAATTAAAGAGTTCCCGTGGGATTCAAAAAACCTTAATCCAGGCGGATGAAGACGCGGATCATCTAGTAATAAATATTAATAAGCCATAAGCCCATATAATAAATTCAATGCAACAGAACTAAGTTATCGTTAGATCTTAAAGTCGAGGTAGGTAAAGGTAGGACCTGCTCAGGAGTTTTACAAGCTGAAGTTACGGAAGTAGTGACACGGAATCTAGATCGTTTAGCCGCTTGCCTAGGCCTTGCACGACCATCACCTGTTGTCAGTTCACGCTCCAGCTGACAAGGTTGAGGCTAAGATCATTATTATCTAATTTTGTAGCCCCATCCGGCCATAACTCTCGTTTAAGGGGACTATCATACTTCTTTTTACGCAATGAAGGCATAATTGTGGGTTTTTCCATGTTTTCTCGACCATTTCATGCTTATCTGAAAAGCTAGTTGTTGTAACCCATGCTTCAAGCAAATAAATGAATTTATTAATTACTATTTATTATTACTCATTTTGCTGGTTACTTAAATTCTAAAGCATCTTCCACTTGTAAGCAGGTCTACTCACTAATGTACCCAAGCGCTAGCTTATATTTAAAAAAAAAACTCTGTGGGGGCAGATCCTCAACAGCAAGGAATAGGATAATGTCCAGTACGTTTTACGATCCTCAAATGAAATATCCATGGCAGCAAGAAGGCTTGTTGCATCGCAGTTTTGTGTTTTGACCTTACGTTTCCGGAGTCATGCAATTTGGAGTTTCTATGCGGCTAGGCTGTATACCTACTGATAAACTGACTGAGAATGTACCTAAAGTTTTGACCGGGTATTTTTGTTTGTCTCAGGTCACCCCAACGTCCTCGCATTCGTATCTCACGGTGGTATGCTAAGTATAACCGAGGCAGCTCACTGCGGCAAACCATTACTGACGATACCCTTCTTTGGAGATCAGTTCTCCAACTCTGCGGCCGTTAAGGAAAGCGGGCTTGGAATCACGATGCACTTCCACGACATCACTGCTAACACATTGTCGGCAGCTATACGACACGTAACTTCACCAGTGTAAGTGATCTATGCGATGGTTCTTTATTTACGTACGTAGGTACGTACGTTAACATTATAGGTATAAAGGAAAAATTCTATCATGTCTTCTGAGCTTCTACTGCTCTGTGGCTTCTAAGCATTAGTTATCATACATATCATTTATACATTGCATTCATGTACATATTATTATATATTATAACATTTGTAATGACATGAGGCCCCGCATGGGGCATTGCAACTAAGTAGTTACGTTTTCTACACAATGGGGCTTATTCTGTTGTACTCAATCTCTAAACTGAACTAAAATGATAGCTAAAAATATTGCTAACCCTTTCATAATATTCCCTGCGGAAAGAGACAGAACTAGATTCAAAGCTGTCAATTTAGTTTATTTTAGAGATTGTGTTATAAAGAATCGGCTTCATTTACCTAATTAAAATTAAATTTCAGTACGTCTGCTTTAATAAATTATTTACAATGCCTTGCTGTCACCGGGTCAGATAAGTTTGTGGGAAATGGGTAGGTATTTCTGTAGAGGTATTTCATTCAATAATTTCCTTCACAGAATGCAGGAAAATGCCAAACGTGTATCAAAACTTTGGCACGATAGACCTCAACATGTGATGGATAGCGCCATCTACTGGACTGAGTACGTAGCACGACACGGCATTGCGCCGGCTGCCTTGCCTTCTACAAGGACAACGTGGTTCGAGAAATCGTTAATAGATGTCTATAGTGTACTATTAGGATTTTTGCTAGCCCTTTTAGCTGTACCTTACATCATTTTTAGGGTAGTTAAAGTAATGTTTTCCTTGGCACAATATAATATGTCTTATAGTAACGTCGATAAGAAAAAACATGTCTGAGTTTTCCTATGCCGACACACTGAAAAAGATCTCTAGCTCTATTTTTAGTGATATTGTTTTGAACTTGTTATTAAAATTTATTTTTATGAATATCGCACACATTATTTACCTACTACCCACATATTCTCCAATTAATAAACATTTTTTACTTATATTAACAGAACATTTTCGTTGTTTGATAAATCAAAAAAAATCTGATCAGTTCCTAAGAACACAGGGGTAGGCAGGTAGTTGGTAGGTATACCTACATCTCTACATGAAAAGCGCCAGTTTTCTAGTCTGTCCGTCTCCATTATCTTCACTATCTTTTAGAACTTGACCTTATGATCTAATAAATCGGAATTATCCTATCGTTAATAAATGAAGAATCATAATATTAGATGATGCGCAGGGCGTTAATTGCTTTTTAATACCTAATTGTTAATTAGGAATAGAAACGACTCACGAAATGTTGTACCTACTTGTTTGCGATATAAATAAATCGGAAATATTATCTTTGTTTCCTTGAAAATAGGTTCCTTCTGTGAATCATAATAATGTTATCATCGAAACGTCAATGATTTCTTAGGGATCAAGGACTACGGGAAATCGACGTAAACTTTATGTATTTATATTAATATTATGTTTAAATAATTACTTAATCTTCAATTCTTGGAACGCTATAATAATAACAATGTAATTAAAATTAAATACTTATAAGTACTTAACTCAGTAGATTATGCCCGCGGCGGGAATCCCTTACTTTTCTGGCATAAAAAGCAACCTATGTCGGATGCAATCTATCTCTATAAGTACAAAATCGGTTTAAAAAATGGGCCGTGAAAGCTTAGCAGACAAACAGACACACTCTCGCATTTATAATATTATATTAATATGGATTTTTGTAACTACCTTTTTTAAAAGTTGGCTATTTATTACAAATAAAATTAAAGTCAAGCGTTTCTTTTTTAATGATGGGGAATCTACTAAAGAGTTTATTGCAAACTTTTGTTTTACATATACTATAGTTTGAATCTATGAATCACGATAACTTGGATATTTTATAAAATCCAATGGCCAAAGGTACCCATCAATATAGATATAATCATTATTATAATAATAGAGGATAATATAGTAGTGTATACCTAGTACTCATTCAATATAGTAGTTTAAGTTTATTGGATAGGAATTAGAATAATAGTACGTAGTATTAATGATCCTTTGTAGTTTGTAGACATATAAGTACTTCAATTTACTATTAAACTATAGTTTTTAAGTGTCGAACTGGCTTGCAGTTACGTTATTTTTTTCCGTGGTGTCACCTGAATAAGGGTTCCGGCTGAAAATCAGCGCTGTATGTGTTTGCACTAGACATGCAGCATTATGCTGAGCCTGGACCATTTTTCGGGTTGTGCCACACGTAATGCAGTTCATTCCTGCGGCTCATTCCTGTAATATAGATAATATAATATCTTCTCTAGATTGTGAGGTGCAGTGGTGATCTACCTCTTTAGGTATCCTATTTATGTGTGGCACAATTGTGGAAATAAATGTTTTTTCTTTCTTTCTTTCTTTCTTTCAATGGAAATAAATAAATTATATATTAGGGCTGATGACTGAAGACAAACCCTAATAATATAATTATAAATATCTTTACTTACAGACATGACATCCATTACAAATACTCAATATATACTACTTTACGTAGTTATGTTAGTAAAAGAAAAAAACTAACTAACTATGTAAGTGGTGTTAATTAATAAAATCTACCATTTTGTGAAACACTGGGAATGCATGTGCATGCCTACCCAGTGCCTCACAAAAACATTTGATGTTTTGTTTATTTATTTATTTATTTATTGTAATCAACAGCGTTGCAAATTAATATTAACAATAATTATTTTAATTTAGTTATTTTTTTAAATTATAATATTTATTTATTATCTAATTTTAATACTCGAGCCTACAATATTACCACCGACGCGACGCGACGTAACGACCGCTATTTGCAATTATTTTAAAACGGCTTAGTAAGTATTATCACTTAGTGAGATTAAGGTTTTCATAAAACATGCTTAGAATAAAATCGCACTTTACAAAATTGAAACGGTGGATCTCTGAAATAAGAATAGTGTAACCGAAGGGAGCGTCTTAGATAAACCCATTTCTTTATTGTCTAATAACTAGCCTTTGCTTATGACTTGGCGTTAAATTCGAGCCCATCTTTAGTAGCTTAGTTTATACTATAGGTAACCTACTTCTTATTATTATCCAGTGAGCTTACACGACAGCTTTTAGTGTTACGACAATAATCTATATATATAATTACTAGCTTTTACCCGCGGCTTCGCCCGCGTAAAAATATAATAACTTTGATACCTATGCATACAAAATTATTTAAGGCACATGACACTGCTTATGCATGTTATGTACTGTTGAGTATGAGTATATGAGTTTGAAAATTTTTATTTAATACTTACTTGAGCAAAACTTATATATACCTACTTATCTGTTTGTGTTCACTATTATGCAACTAACACCATCTATCTATCGGGTTACTATAAGCTCTTAAAGCAGGACAGAAATTGAACTGCGCTGAACTTCAGAGCACTGACCTGGTAGGCAGACACTGCATTGAAGTGTGCTGCAGTTCAATTTCTGTCCTGCTTTAAGAGCTCATAGTAACCCACTTTTACTTAAACTTTATAAATCTTCGAAAATACGACTGGTCGATTTCGACTGGTTGAAATTTGGTACAGAGGTAGGTTACATCCCGGGCATGGGAGACTTTTTACCCCGAAAAAGAAAACAGGTCCCCCTGGACTTTCCAGCTCCTCAATCACTTTCCTCCTCAGTTGCACCGTTGCCGCCTAATTGAAAAACGAATGCGAGAAAAAAGCATACTATCCCACAGGAACTGTTTAGTTTCCCGGGATAAGCCTATGTCACACTCCAGGTTCTCAAATATACCTATGCAAAAAATCACGTCTATCCGTTGCTCGGTTGCCGCCTAATTGATTAACAAATGCGAGAAAAAGAGCATACCATCCCACATGAACTGTTTCTTTTTCCGGGATAAAAAGTAGCCTTTGTCACTGTCCAGGTCCTCAAATATACCTATGCAAAACATCACGTCGATTCGTTGCTCCGTTGCCGCCTAATTGAACAACAAATGCGATAAAAAGAGAGCATACTATCCCACAGGAACTGTTTGTTTTTCTGGGATAAAAAGTAGCCTATGTCACTCTCCAGGTCCTCAAATATCCTATGCAAAAAATAACGTCTATCCGTTGCGCCCTTGCCGCTTAAATGAACAACAAATGCGAGAAAAAGAGCACACTATCCCACAGGAACTGTTTCTTTTCCCGAGATAAGCCTATGTTACTCTCCAGGTTCTCAAATATACCTATGCAAAAAATAACGTCGATCCGTTGCGCTCTTGCCGCGTAATTGAACAACAAATGCGAGAAAAAGAGCATACTATCTCACAGGAACAGTTTATTTTTCCGGGATAAAAAGAAGCCTATGTCACTGTCCAGGTCCTCAAATATACCTATGCAAAACATCACGTCGATCCATTGCGCCGTTGCCGCTTAAATGAACAACAAATGCGAGAAAAAGAGCATACTATCCCACAGGAACTGTTTCTTTTTCCGGGAAAAAAAGTAGCCTATATCACTGTCCAAGTCCTCAAATATACCTATGAAAAACATCACGTCGATTCGTTGCTCCGTTGCCACCTAATTGAACAACAAATGCGAGAAAAAGAGCATACTATCCCACAGGAACTGTTGGTTTTTCCGGGATAAAAAGTAGCCTATGTCACTGTCCAGGTCCTCAAATATACCTATGTAAAACATCACGTTGATCCATTGCACCGTTGCCGCTTAAATGAACAACAAATGCGAGAAAAAGAGCATACTATCCCACAGGAACTGTTTGTTTTTCCGGGATAAAAAGTAGCCTATGTCACTGTCCAGGTCCTCAAATATACCTATGTAAAACATCACGTTGATCCATTGCGCCGTTGCCGCTTAAATGAACAACAAATGCGAGAAAAAGAGCATACTATCCCACAGGAACTGTTTGTTTTTCTGGGATAAAAAGTAGCCTATGTCACTCTCCAGGTCCTCAAATATACCTATGCAAAAAATAACGTCGATCCGTTGCGCTCTTGCCGCATAATTTAACAACAAATGCTAGAAAAAGAGCATACTATCCCACAGGAACTGTTTGTTTTTCTGGGATAAAAAATAGCCTATGTCCTTCCCCGGGGTACAACCTATCCCTGTACCAAATTTCATCAAAATCGGTTGAACGGTTGGGCCGTGAAAGCGTAGCAGACAGACAGACAGACAGACAGACAGACAGACAGACACACTTTCGCATTTATAATATTATAATATAGTATGGATGCTTATCTAATGCAAAAAACCGCATATTAATCGATCCAGTAGTTTTCCAGGAAAACGCAGTAAAAAAAAGTGCACAAAAAAACAAACAAACACACAACCTCTTAGGGCAAACACTTAAATACCGTCTCCGTTTCGTCGAGGGTAAAAAATCAATTGCTTTTCGTTTGTGTCGCTAAAACTGGAGAACGGCTGGACCGATTTGGCTGATTTTGGTTTTGAAATGTTTGTCGTAGTCCAAGGAAGGTTTAAACAGTGAGAAAATATTATGGAAAAATTAGTTAGACGCGCGGACAAAGTCGCGGGCATCAGCTAGTAAGTACTTAACATAAAAATCATTGCTATGCTAGAAAAACTACTAAAAAGCAAAAAAAAAAAAAATTTAGCTTATTTTGAATTTTTACTATTATTTGTATTTAGGCGTCTGTAAAAAGGTTCCCGTATTTTTACATTTTTTTAAACTACTTACTCGTGTTTTTTACTCGCATTGAATAGTTAACTATTTGAATCACGTGAGCGTGGATTTAGATTTTAGAATAAACCCGTGGACCTTTTTTTATTTTCTGAAATGAATAGTAATCTATTTCCGTCTCCGGGATGCAAGTTCTCTACAGTGACTACACTACTATGCTACACAATATACTAATATTATAAATGTGAAAGTGTGTCTGTTTGTTGGTTTCTCCTCCAATCACGCCGCAATAGGATTAGCAACGGATGGACGTGATTTTTGCATGGGTAGGTATTAATTCTTGAGGACCTGGAAAGTGACATACTCTATGGATAAATTGGAAGAATTGAAAATTAAACCCAGAGGACGATCCTTTGATTGAAATCCAAAGTTCACCTTCTCAACAAAACTATGAAATATGTACACCTACTTGGTTGAAAAATTAAAAAAATTAAAAATTCTATGGAAAGTAACCATTTTTTGCTTCAATAAATTACGATAGGAATGTGTAGTCTTGCTGGTTCTTCTTGGCAGAAAGGATGTATCCAGAACGTATAGTGTAACGTTTCACTTTCAAGTTATTTATAAATTTGACATTCTGTACGGTTTTTAGAGTTCCGTACCTCAAAAGGAAAAACGGAACCCTTAAAGGATCACTTTGTTGTCCGTCCGTCTGTGTGTCAAGACCCTTTTTCTCAGGAACGCATGGAGGTATCAAGCTGTAATTCATATCAAATGCTCAGGTCTACTGTCCCTTGGAGCTGTGAAAAAATCAAACTTCTAAGCCGTTTATGCTGCAAATTTTCGACACTCGCAAGGGAATCAAAACCTACAGCCTACAGGGTACTTCCCGTGTACTCAGAATCTTGAAATTTGGTACGGAGCAATGTATAATAGCACAGATAAAAGAAAATTGCGAAAAGCGTACATTTTTAGTTACATCATATAATAATTTATTTTTATCATATATTAATTTTAATTTTTTTTTTTAAATTTTAAACTTACTAATGTTATGGATTTGTTGTCGTCTTTGACCATCTATCGTCTTGTACTCTCTGAGTATGACCGGCCCATTTCCATTTTAATGTTATGGATTTCATTTAGCAATAAAAATACCACAACTTTTACTTGTATACCTACAGGTTTGGACGGAACCCTCGGTGCGCGAGTCGGGCTCGCACTTGGCCGGTTTTTTGTACCTACTTACTAAAATAATGTAGGCACTAAGTAAACGTCTCGTTGCTCATAAAATCCGTCCAATTGTATGAAAATAAGTTAAAAGTATTTCCATAATCTACAGCATCTTTTCTATTTGACCCGCTAGAAGCATACCTACGGGAATGTCACCCGAGCATGCAAGTTCACACGGCTCGCCATATCCAGACAAGTAATGGCCACTTACTACGTTGGCCTTTACTATACGCCTCATGTTCCGGGTTTATGCCCTGTTAGTGTATTTACGCAGTCATTTCTTTTAGCCTTCGTGTGGATAAGTAAAGGTACTTAGGCGGTGAGTTTAAATACTACACCTGATAAGTGATGAATGATGATGCTCACCAAAATGTCGAGCCAAAATAACAACGAGTAAATACCAAAGTTTTAATACCTTAAAGTCCGGAATATTGTAAGCCAGGTGAGAAGCCGTGTCAGTGGCTAGGAATTCGGCCTGCTATTCGGATGATCCGGGGCATAGTCCGGGCTATTAATCCTGCTCACCTGTACCTCAAACTTCTCAGTTTTCATTTCTCTTTCTGTATTGCTGAGGGTCCTTTCCATTAATCACATATGGAATGGTGGGTTCCCAGGTCTTTCCGCAAAACATTCGCTTAATCAGAGCTTTTTCTTTCTAAACGACTCATGCTCAGAAGTGGACGGTATGGATGGTCTTCTGACCCAGTGATAGAAACACTTGACGATTCAAAAGCACTTTGTTTTAAATTCCACTACAAGTTAGCTCTTGACTTGCTGATAGTGATGATACAGTCTAAGATAGTAGCGGGCTAACTTGTTAGGGGTACGGCTGTTATATTAAACTCATACCCCTATCGGTTTCTACACGGCATCGTACCGGAATGCTAAATCGAGTGGCGGTACGTCTTTAGGTGACTATCACGGCCGAAGTCTCCCAGCAGACCAGACCCTGGGTATGGAGCACTCGCCTCTTGTCTCTTCCAGTAGGGTGGTACGGCCGAAGCCTTATAACAGTCCAGACCTGACACAATTTAGAAATTACTGGTGGTTCGCCCCGAACTGAAACCTCGCGGTGCCATCTACTGACATAAATGTGAAGTTCTGTTAAAAATACTGAAGCTCATTAAAAATTAAATAATTCCGTTTCCTTACAATATTTATCTAATTTTAGTATTTGTTGTTCAAGTACAGGATATAATTGAAATAATTGATCAAGTTTCAGGCTCATCCTTTCAGAAAATTTAGAGTTCCGAGGTCATCTTTGGACGTTAGAAAATCTCCATTTTGAAAGCCCCCCATTTCGTCAATTTTGGGGGAAAAATTAAAAAAAATATATTTTTGGACTCTATTCCTAATTATCTTTAAAATGATATACCGCAACCCAATGTAACTTTATAAAAAATATTTTACTACGCATTCGCTTCTATGAGAGCCCCCATGAAATAAAGATTTTTATTATTTTTTAAACCATATTCGACGGGAGGCCATTAGTTTACATATTATATTTAAAGCTGAAGTATTTACGTTCAGTAAATCAGAAGTTATAATGCTCTGACAGACGGACGGACGGACGAACGGGCGGACGGACGGACGGACGGACAAGTGCCAATTCACCCAAGTAGACTCAGAGACCTTCGCTTCGCTCGGTCAATAAATTCCCAAACTAGTTACCCCTACTAGGGATCGAACTTGGGACCTCCCACATATTCTTACAAGTGGGAGTGGACTCTAATATGTGATCTTCCACAGCGCTGAACACTGCGTCAGTGAGGTAATAAACAATTTTATTTAAATAAAATACACTTGAATTCGAATCCCGGTAACCTTTGACGTGTATTGTGAGTTGTGACAGCTCACTGTTGCATCATAGGCTCGTCAATCTTCATAACCCAGCGTACGTGCTATAAAAAACTACAACACTATCCGACCTCGCAAGTTCACCCGGTGAGCGACATCCATACAACTGATGCCCATTATCGCACTTGTCACGTTGACCTTTACTATACGATACGACACCTACACCACACACCTTCCGGGTTTATGCCCTTTCCACATAACTACTTGATGTATTTGGGCAATTAGCTTTTTTTTAATACACTACAAGTTAGGCCTTGACTGCGATCTCACCTGATGGTAAGTTGATGCAGTAAAAATGGTAGCAATTAACCTGTTAGGGGCATGGCAGTTACTCGTATATTACCGGCATTAGAAACCGGCATAAACTAGTAATGCCGCGATGTCGTCTGCGCAAGGAGCAGAAATTCTTTGTGGGGTCGAGTATTACATTTTATAATATGGTTCCAAAAGAACTTTTGGATTTGCCATAGCAAAAATTCAAAAAAACCATAAAATAACACTTGTTGAGTCGGGGCTATTATACAATTGACGAATTTCTTAATGACAGAGTTGTATGGAAGCAAGTTGTATGGATTTAACTTATATACTTACTTATGTATTGGAATAGATTGTTTAAAAATAAAATAAAAAAGAGCAACTGCTGAGTTTCTTGCCGGCTCTTCTCGGCAGAACTGCTTTCCGAACCGGTGGTAGAGTCAAAACATGACGAAGCATAGGAGACACCTGTATGTAAAGAAAGAAAGAAAGAAAGAAAAACTATTTATTCTCACATTGTGCCACACATTACAATACCATAAGGGAAATGTTACCATGGTGCCTCCAGTACTTGAGCATTAAACTCATGCCTAGAGGCACCATGACAACACTTGTCGTGTGTGGCACAACCTGAACGAAGGCATCAGCTCAGCATAATGCAGAATGCCTTGCAATAAATCACAAGAGCATTCTGCGCTGATTTTCAGCTGGAGCCCTACTCCAGGTGACGCCACGACTATCTACTTATTATTAATAGGTACCTATTCAATTATTCTACGTATACTAAAGGGCTATATCCTACATGTTTGAAATAAATTGAATTGAATTGAATTGAATAGACCTCTGACTTCACGTGGTTTACGCATACCCTCTGAGTTCTATCATTTAGATAGGAAGCAATGAGATCGAGTGCAACATTTCTGATGCCATAGTAGCTTAAATTCAGCAATAAAATTTTGTGATCAACACAATCAAATGCCTTAGACAGATCACAGAAGTCACCAATAGCATTCTGTGAACGCTCCCAGGCATCGTATATCTCACTGGTATAGTAAGTGATGATGCAGTCTAAGATGGTAGATAGCGGGTTAACCTGTTAGGGGTTAGGCAGTTATATTAAACCCATACCCCTAATCGGTTTCTACACGGCATCGTACTGAATAGCTCAATCGCTTGGCGGCACGTCTTTGCCAGTAGGGAGGTAACTAGCCACGACTGAAGCCTCCCACCTGAAAAATAGTGATGCAATTTAGAGCAGAGCTGCCGAAATATCAACCGATCATCAAATATACATATTATAAATGAGAAAGTTTGGATGGGTGGATGTATGGATGGATGTTTGTTACTCAATCACGCCCCAACGGCTGAACGGATCTGGATAAATTTTGGCACAGAGAAGCTACTTTTTATCCCGGAAAATGAAAGAGTTCCCGCAGGAACCGCAAAACCTCAATTCACGCGGACGAAGTCGCGGGCATTAGCTAGTCTGCTTATAATTCGACGACCTCCCATGCGCAGTGGTGACCACTGAGAAAGACCACACATAAGAATCCACTCCAACTAGTAAGAATAAGTGGGAGTTCGGGTTCAATTCCTAGTAGGGGCAGTTTGGGAATTTATAATTTCTAAATTGTTTTAGGTCTGGACTGTTGAAATACTTCGGCAGTGACTAGTTACCAGTTACAACCCTGCTGGTAGAGTCTAGAGACGTCCGCCAAGCGATGTAGCGCGCGGACCGGTACGCTACTGCATGTGTAGAAGCCGATCCTATGGGTTTTTAATATAGCTACCGTACGAAAGGGCTAAACTAATAGACCAGTTTAGCTCTTCGTCTGACTGCGTTATTATATTTTGCCATCACTTGCAGTACAATTTAAAAGATTTACGTTCCGGAAACGTTCCTACCCGTTTTTCCGGGATAAAAAGTAATATTATATGGCACTTTCCTGGTCTTTTACAGCACACCTACACGTTTATGGA
This sequence comes from Erebia aethiops, assembly GCA_923060345.2. NCBI lineage: Eukaryota > Metazoa > Arthropoda > Insecta > Lepidoptera > Nymphalidae > Erebia > Erebia aethiops. Next base: position 15,093,656 of record OV281091.1, on the reverse strand, counting down.
TAGAATTTAATGTAGGCAATAAAACAATACCAAAAGAGAGGAAAATGAAAATAATGTGTTCTTAAAGAGATCCAAATTCATCAGGATATTTAAACCGATCCAAATTGGTTTACGTAAAAACGTGACAATCATCCGTTCCCTACGAGGCGCCACTGAAGATTCAATTTATCAATTCGTCTACAAACATCTGCTCAATATCTCCACAAATCCAGCGGAAAAACAAATTAAAATCCATTGCCAAACGAATTTTTGCATCAATCATTTTAACGGCCCCAAGGTATAATCGCCGAATTTGCTCTAATGTACCCGGGACGACCTCAGTGGCAATTGTTGATGCCAATGCCGAGGTTGAGGTCTACGCAGACCTGACTCACAGCCTGGATGTGACGATATCTGACTTCTGCCGCCCTAGCCAAGTTACATACATTTCGTGTCTATTCTCTTTCTATAATCGTTAATGCTTTACGACTATACCGCGGAAAGAAAAAAATAAGTCTATGGTTAGCGTTTTAATCACTTTTTTTTTGTATCCACTACAAGCTAGCCCTTGACTGCGATCTCACCTGGTGGTAAGTGATGATGCAGTCTAAGATGATAGCGGGCTAACCTGTTTGGGGCATGGCAGTTATATTAAACCCATACCCCTTCGGTTTCTACACGGCATCGTACCGGAACGCTAAATCGCTTGGCGGCACGTCTTTGCCGGTAGGGTGGTAACTAGCCACGGTCCCACCAGACCAGACCAGGGAAAATTCAGAAATTAGAAATTCCCAAATTGACCCTGCTGGGGATTGAATCCAGGACCTCCGCACGTTAAGGCAACAGCGTTTCACACTGCGCCACGGAGTTCGTCAAAGGGTTAACGATTATAGAAAGAGAATAGTACCTACACGAAACGTATGTAACTTGGCTAGGGGTTTAGAACTTTAGACACCCTGGAACACATTACTAGTTACTACTACTTAGATAGATGGTTCACTAATATGTCGTCATTTCAACCTATTGCCGGCTACTACTGAGCGTGAGTCTCTTCTCAAAATGGTTAGGTTTTGCCTATAGTCTACCACGCTGGCCAAGTGCGGATTGGCAGACTTCACACCTTTGAGTGTAAAGAACTCTCGGGCATGCAAGTTTTGACGATGTTTTCTAGCAAATGATGTATTTTAAATTCATAAAACACGCATAGCTCCGAAAAGTTAGAGGTGCCCGGGGATGGAACTTTCGACCGCCAGATTAAGAAGCCGGGTGTCTGAGCCAATAGGTAGGCCTTTACCTTAATAGGCTTAGGCACCTCTTAATTTGACTCCCTCCGACTGAATTTCAGCCATGCTGGTCAATTTCGTAGCTTTAATTTTAAGATACCGTTACCAGTGACTCACCATTATGTTTTATATGTTATTGGATGTCAATACTTGTACAAATAAATATTGATTGATTTTCACAGAGATTCGACATAACATGATTTGTGCGGAAAATATTATAGTGCACAAGTATGTGCGAAAACACAGTCCTTTGCCTGGTGGGAGGCTTTGGCCGTGGCTAGTTACCACCCCACCGGCAAAGACGTGCCGCCAAGCGATTTAGCGTTCCGGTACGATGCCGTGTAGAAACCGAAGGGGTGTGGGTTTAATATAACTGCCATGCCCCTAACAGGTTAACCCGCTACCATCTTAGACTGCATCATCACTTACCATCAGGTGTGATCGCAGTCAAGGGCTAGCTTGTAGTGAATAAAAAATAAAATAAAAAAAAAGTCCTACTCTATAGTAGGTACTCTCTTGGCCCGAAGGGACAGAAGATTCAGCAAGACGAAGAGAGATCAGGAGCAGGAGCGATGGTGGTACGGGGATGAAACACTGCCTCCAATTAGCTAACCCCTGAGGATCAATAGGAATTTCTTGTCAGAACTACCCAATCCATACTAATTATGGCTCGATTAGGGAATCGAATCCAGGACCTTGTCATCCGGAGTCGAACATGCTAACCACTAGACTAGACCAACGAGTCATTTATACATCATCATACTTCATACTAATGTTATAAATGAAAAAGTGTGTTTGTTTGTTGGTTTGCTGGTTTATTGGTTTGTTGGTTTGTCCTTCAATCACGCCTTAACAGAGAAACGGATCGACGTGATTTTTGGCATATGTATAGTTGAGGACCTCGAGAGTGACATAGGCTACTTTTATCCCCTTAAATTAAGGAGTTCCCGCGGGAATAACAAAAACGAAGTCGCGGGCATCAGCTAGTTAATACATAAACGTTTCTAGCTACAAAAAATTGAATACCGCTGGCACAAGACTTTCTGCCAGGATATTGTTTCTTTGTCCCCAGCCGCGCCGTCTATGATTTATTATAAAGTGAGTCATAAGGACCACGAAGTAATATTATCTACAGAAATGGGTAAATACCACAAGTCCACAACAAAGGTAGACAACCACCGTAGATTGCTATAAGCGATAAAACAGCTTTTGCGCACTTTAGGTCATAAAATAGTTTGTTTGTTAGCATACAACATATTGTAGCTTTTATTATGTTGTACCAAGCGAGTCATATTTATTGCGTTTATTAAGGAAAAATATTATGTAGGTATATTGTAGCGGGCACTGCATAATATGTAGTACAAATTATAATAATAATATGAACTAAGTGCGTGCCTAAGGTATGCCATATACCTAGTGCGTAGTGAAAATTTCCTACTTGCCATAACATAAGACGATGTATGTGTTTGTAATTCAGAGATAGGTAGAATCAAAAGGTCATATGTTCAGACTCAATCTATTGCTCTATTGCCGCACTCAAAATATAACTCCGACAGGTCACAGGACTCTTATTTAAAAGAAAAAAGAGAAAGCCATCCCGCTTGTATTGACAAAGAGTCAACATCTCTGATGCTCCGATATTGAGTTTGTGTTTTAGTTTTGTTATAGCTTGCTTGGTTACTTGCTTTTGCATTTTAAATAGTGATGTGCCGGATCATTAAAAATTTATATCCGCGGATACGGATCCGAATACGGATATTTGGTGTCAAGATCTGCGGATACGGATACGGATTTTAACTTTCTTAATCGGTGTCGGTGCGCGTGACCTTGAAACTCACTACGATAAATGTTTGCAATATACAGGTGCCAAATATTTGATTTAAAAAATAAAAAAATATCTGAATTAAATTTAATAGTTTTTCATTGCTACCTAATCGCCTATACATAGAATTTCATCTATGTATTGAAAATAAATAAGGTAAAAGATCCGTAAACAGATCCGTCATAAAAGTAACGGATACGGATACGGATCTTTCTTCACCCTCGGATATCCGCGGATAAGGATATCCGGCACATCACTAATTTTAAATAGCAAGAGGGCAAGCGGTAAATACTCAAAACCAAATAGCTATCGCGCAATACTACCGGTACGACTGTACGAGTAGATGTAAAAGTAATTTTTTGGGGCAGCCAAAATTATATTAAAAGTAGGTAGGGTTGATTTTTTTTCAAAAACTAAGCAAATACAAGGTTCTGGATTTCTGAGAACTAATTTCCTTTGCCGTAATAGAGATGCCCGAGTAGATATTTACCCTGCAGTCTATTGTGCCTTTGTAGGTACACCGTGTCAGGCAATCGGCATTACCATGACAATAATCCTCATATCCGAACAGACCCGAACTTGGCGGCGTTCATCAGAACCGTTCAACTCATATGCAAATAACTTGACGAGGAAAAATGGATTTATGCAGATTTTTAATTAAGCAGGTACTAATTAGGTCTCGGGCTTCGTATGAAGGGAGTTTGTTTGCATTGTTTGAATCCTTTTATGAAACCAGAATAATAAAAATATCTTGAGAATTATTTTGTGAAATGAGTAGGTAATGAAAACACTTTTATTTCATTAAAAGTGTTTTACCTGATTTCATGAAATCTATAGAAAGCAACTTTAAGTGGGTATATTAAGTAAATCTATACCAATATTATAAAATATGCGAAAGTTTGGATGGATGTATGGTTGGATGTCTGTTACTCAATCACGCTCGAACGGTTGAACGGATTTGGATGAAATTTGGCACAGAGATTAGATTATAGTCTGGAATAACACATAGGCTACGTTTTATCCCGGAAAATTAAGGAGTTCCCGCGGGAACCAAGAAACCTCAATCCACGCGGACGAAGTCGCGGGCATTCGCTAGTATTAAGTAAAGTAGATAATAAAAGTAGATAATAAAACGAGTTGTTACAGTACCAGGAAAATGGTAACTACAAAAGTGTACAAACAAACAAACATACAATTGCTGAGGGCAAACATATTATATTAATTATACTCACCGTCTCCGTTCCGTCGCGGGTACAAAATGTTTGTTGTCAATAAAAATTCTTTCCAAAAACCGACTTCCAACGCCACTTGTTGAAGTCGGGCGAGTCTGATGCGTCAACTTTGCCTATCCTTGTTTAAATACCCGCCCGACTTCAACATAGTGGGTAGAAATCAAGATTATTTTTTTTACTTTACGGTGACATTGGAAGTCGGTTTTTTGGAAATAATTATTTTTATTTTTAACTTTTTAGTGTCAGGGTTGAAGATTTGGAGTCAGAATTTTTTATGGGACCACCTCGAGAGCGACTCTTCCTCTAACGACTGAAAAATTTTTTTCAAATCGGTTCAGAAACCACGGAGATATGCACCGATATACATTAAAAAAAATAAAAAAATACACGCCGAATTGAGAACCTCCTCCTTTTTTGGAAGTCGGTTAAAAATAGGTACGGGTACAAAGGTTCATAAAATACTGAACTGGGATCGAAGTTCGCCGGGACTTTCTGCTTGTACACGTAATGATGAGTCGCACCGCACACCTAGGAGAGATCGCCTTCGTAATCATACCATATCACTAAAAGCAGTTCTTTTATCTAGCGGAGGTAAACTGCAGGCATTAACCGTTTATACGTCATAATGCATGCCCACTTCGGTTTACGAGCCATCAGGATTGCACCATTTGCACTCTGCAGCTTTCAAATGCCCCCTAGAGTCCAATACAGCTATAAACTTACTTACACGCCTTAATACGACTTACTAGTATGTATCTAGCTTTAAGGCTTGACTAAAATATGAGAAATAAAGATTATTTTATGTATTTAGTTGGTTACCGGTTATATATGGGTTTCCTAGTTGAATAAGTTTGAGAGTACCTTAGTAGACGTGTTGTATATGTCTACACTGTGTCAATGTCGCATTGGTGTCGAACAACAGTACTATTCTGTAACCTATTCTGTGGTCGAACTATAGAGTTAGCCGTTTTTAATAACAGCTGATCAACATTTAAGATAGCTGGATTGTACCACTACCAACATAATAGGGATGATGACTTTACCAAAAATAAATGATTTCTAACTGATTATTAAATAGGGGTAGGTATTCCAAAAGACCTAAAAGTCACAACCTCGGTTAGTTTAAAGTTTGAATATATAACCATTTTAAATTATAGATTTAAAAAATGCGTTGTAATTTGATGTCGTCACAACTCACAACTATATAATATGTATTTGATACAAACTTCCATACTAGAAATTTCTAATTCGAACCGCTAGGATTATATGGAATGCCCTTCCGGCTTCCGTTTTCCCCTACTCTTTAGCGCTCCTTTTTTTTTTTAAAAAAAGCGCGTTTTTAGGTTTCATAAAGAGTTGCTGATTTGATTCAGTTGTCACTTGTCATCTTCCCTATTCTGAGGTCTTTTAAATTCATATTATAAAGTCTGCTGGTAGAGTTAGATATCTGACTCTGAAAGTTAAATGCATTTCATTGCACTGGGTCAATATCCTAAAAAAGAAAAACACTTGCTATAGTCAAAATTATTTTAATTAAGAATAGCATTGATACAAATGTAAGAAAAATAAAGTACGATTAGGAATATATTTATTTATAAGTACAATAAATCACACTATGGCTAGCACCATAAATCAATGGTGAGTAATAGATACATCACGACATCGCTTAATGTTTCTATGATATGTATTATTCCTCTACAATATGAATAAAGAAACAATGTGACAGTAATGGGGATGATGACATGTCAAATATAAATAACTAGCTGATGCCCGCGACTTCGTCCGCGTTGTTTAAGTTTTTTGTTATTTTCGCGGGAACTCCTTAATTTTCCTGGATAAAAAGTAGCCTATGACACCCTCCAGGTCCTCAACTATACGTCGCCAAAAATCACGTCGATCCGTTGCTTAGTTGCAGTGTGACTGAAGGACAAACTAACAAACCAATAAACCAACGAACAAACACACTTTCGCATTTATATTACTAATAAAGTATAAAGTATGATTTCGTGCTGATCATTAAATAGAGGGTCTTTCCTCGGTTAGTTTTAAGTTTGATAACCATTGTCCATTTCAAACTATAAATTCTAGAAAAAAGTGCGTCGAAATTTGATGACGTCACAACTACGTATTTCATATGAACTTCTATAGAAGCGCGTTTTTAAGTTCGATAGAGTTGTTGATTTGATTGAGTGGTCATCATCCCTATCTTTATAATTGTTATTTTACCCATCAACTAAACTGACAGATATCATATTTGTTGATGAAACACAATTTAAGACGAGGGCGAAGTTCCCTGCCTGAGCGAAGCGAGGGCTGGCATCGCCCGAAAAAACATCGCACCTAACATTTCACCTAAGCACACAATATAGTATTGTTAAAGTTCTAAAGGTAAGGTAACATGCAGGGCCGTCTTTACCAGGGGGTGCAAGGGGTGCGTGGCACCCGGGCGCAAGGACCTAGGGGGCGCATTGCGCAAGGGGCAACATTTTATCAAACTACCTATTCAAAAATCAGAGATGGTCAAAATGTTCGATCTGGTCAAAAAAGATAGTAGGTAGTTGCACCCCAGCAGCTTCAGGATTAAAAATTAGATAAAAAGAGATTAAAGAGAGCCAGAAATTTTTATGGGACCGTTTCGCAAAACATTCTCTACAGATTCAAAAAAATCACGCAATTCGGTCCTGAAATCTCGGAGAAATCGATTTACATACAGAAAAAAAATCATATTATTGAGAGTTTATTTTTTGTTGGCAATGGGGGCGCAGGCTGATTTTCGCACCCCGGCGTCCAGTATGGTTAAGACGGCCCTGGTAACATGGGTCCTGGTATAATATCTATGCTATGGATGTTAGTTTGTTATAAAGAAGCAACAAGTATTCAGAAAACTGTCGGAAATGACGCGTCCTAGTTTATTGAGATACGTAATTTATGCAATTGCATTCCTAATTATGATAATCAAACAAAAGGAAGTCGATGCAATGAATATAATATTGTTACGTGGTATCATTTTATAGGCCTATAAAATAATAAAGGCCTAACCAAACAAAGCGAGCCGAAGTCTGCATACAAACTGCTATAGCTTCGTCGAGATTATTAATTTTATAAATCGTAATATAATGTAAGTAAGTAAGTAATGTTTCCTGGTGGGAGGCTCCGGCCGTGGCTAGTTACCACCCTACCGGTAAAGACGTGCCGCCAAGCGATGTAGCGTTCCGGTACGATGCCGTGTAGAAACCGAAGGGGTATGGGTTTAATATAACTGCCATGCCCCTAACAGGTTAGCCCGCTACCATCTTAGACTGCATCATCTCTTATCATCAGGTGCGATCGCAGTCAAGCTTGTAGTGGATAAAAAAAAAAGTAATCTCTTCCTGACAACTGCCTCTTTGGTCTACTCTAGTGGTTAGCGTGTTAGACTGCGGCCGACGAGGTACCGGGTTCGAGTCCCGGCTCGGGCCATAACAAGAATTGGATTTTTCTTGCAAGAAATTCTCAGTACTAGCCCGGAGTAAGGAAGTTAACCGTCGGTCCTGCGCCTGTTCTCTCACCGGTCGTTTAGGATTTTCCGTCCCATCGGGCTATGAGAGCAAAGAAACAAAGAGTGCATCTGTGTATGCGCACACACTTGTGCACTATAATATCTCCCGCGCAGATGGCTAATCTCTCTGGAAATAGGCCGCCCGCCGTAACCATAGGACCAGAGGTGAAACACTGCCTTCCTAGCTCCAGGCTAGTATAGTGAAAATTTCTTCTCAGAAATACCCAATACTTGACTGTAGCCCGACCCAGGTAATGAACCCGGGACCTCGTCAGCCGCAGTCAAACATGCTAACCACCAAACCAACGAGGCAATTAATTCATGTTTTTAATATAACAGTTACTACATTAAGATTAAAAAATCGAATATAAAACATTATCTCTCTGCATCGTATTCTTTTGGCATAATAAAGAGACTTATGAGACGTTTAACCAAATAGCTATTAAATCGATCGAACCAGGACTTCTCCACTTACATAACAGCGTTCACAGCTGTACGTTTTTAAGTTTTCTGTTTTAGTACCAATGTTGTTTCTACCTTTCCACCATAAAATTACAATATCGGAATTAAAATACTCCGATTTTAAAAAACTCGAAAGCTAACCATCTGATCTCTTTGCAATTTATTGCTATTGCTATAGCATTGCAATTTGCAACTATAGTCGAAAAACGGTATAATAAGATAAATAGCCGTAGTATTTAATATTTTAAATGCGAATGTGTGTTTATTTGGAAGTCTGTCTGCTACGGTTTCAGCGGCCTTTCTGTTCAAGCGATTATGACGAAATGTAGAGGGATAGATTCCATATAAAAGGCTATTTTTATCCTGGTAAATCAGTGTTCACTCAAATAAAAATCAAGTACAAATCGACGCGAACAAAGTCGCGCGCATCAAATAGTTTCCATAAATATTAATTTATATGCTACGCTTAGAATATATTATATCAGTCAGCTTTGGCACTTTGGTGTCGTTGATTGCAAAACGTACGCACAAGAGCGGAAAGCTCGTTTCTAAACGCCATTATAAGCGTCAATGACGGCTTGAGCATTTCTTGCATAAAATGAAATTATAAGCAACCATTTGCGAAAGTGTGTCGGTTAGTCTGGTTGTATGATTGTCTTCTTACAGCTTCTGACGACCTCCGTGGCGCAGTGTGTAGCGCTGTTGGGTTCGATCCCCAGCAGGGTCAATTTGGGAATTTATAATTTCTGAATTTTCCCTGGTCTGGCGAGGTGGGAGGCTTCGGCCGTGGCTAATTACCACACTACCGGCAAAGACGTGCCGCCAAGCGATTTAGCGTTTCGGTACGATCAAAATCTATAAGCAATAATAAGGTCAAATTAATTGAGTGGAAAAATAGTGTAACAAAATAATGTTAAACAAGTAATTCTTATCAAATGCAATTAAGCATTGACATCGTTCCAGATTTTATTAAAAGTAATTAATATTTCCCAGATAAGATGTTGGTCAGGGTCTAGTCAAGGGATGTTATGCTAATGTCATTAGATACGAGATCCAATAAGTATTGTTAATTGATCGAAGTCGAACGCTATAATTAGAGTTTGATTGAGTTGTCTGTTTGTAATTTACCTTTTCATGACTCATGTGCTTGGCTGTTTTTAATGAATTTTGGCTAAAACATAGCTTAGATCTTCAAGAATGAGATAGGATAGTTTTTATCCCAGAATAGAGTTAAGATAGGTCATAGGATAGTTTTTATTCCGGAATAGAGTTATTAAAATCTTAACTGTAATACACGCAGACAACGTTCTGACTCGTCCACGTGAATTTTGCATGGCTTTATCTAGGTATTAACATTAGTAGTTTAACAAATATTGAAATGGTTTCCCGATCGAAGTTTCCTATTGGGTTCAAAGGAGATCCAAAGGAGAATTACATTTGGTAAATTCCCAATTCAACCAATGTCAATTTCTGGACAGTAAATATAATGACTTTTGGATCCAACCCGGGAGTCGACCCCTCGTTATTAGCAGCCACATAACCTAGACTGTTATCTAATAAACTATTATTCCTAAGACAAGATGATTTAAGTTACGTAGTGTGGAAATAACACGGTTAAAGTAGCGATTTACCGGTAAGCCGGCATCTGCAATTTGGAACGTCGTGAAACGACTTCACGGCCGGAGGTGAACGCTCCTACCTGAACTTGACTTCGAAGCGCGGTATAACTCGCAAGTTCATGCTTTACTCGTCAATCTGACGACAGCTTATTATTATGTACAACCAATATTAATGGACTTTCTCAATACTCAATTTATATATTCCATGTAGGACATACAAAAATCAAATGTTTTTTATTCAAGTAAACTTTTACAAGTGCTTTTGAAACGTCAAGTGTATCTACCACTAGTTCGGAATGCCATTCTGCACCAGTGGTAGAAACAGTGTCTTATGTTACGTCATATTTTGACTCTACTACATTGACCACTCTACTACCACAATCATTCGAATGGGAACTGAATACCAATACTTAGAAAACCTATGTAGTCGAATATGCTGACTCGATTATCCTTTATATGGGTAGTTTGTGGAGGCCATGGCAATTACTCCATGTTAAAACTGGTAGCCTCTCATATCGGCTTAGAATAACTAGTGGTTCGCCCCGAACTGAGACCTCGCGTCCTATATGTTCGTAGACGGACCTACCTTCCGGGTGCAATTTAAAATTATATTATCATTGAACAGCATTATCTAGCTAACAGAATAAAAAACCATAGATATAGATTAGAGACGTTGCCCGTAGCACCGAGACAACTGGACACGACACGGGTCCTGTACGCGGCGGTGACGACGTTACCCGCAGTGCGGTTCCAACACTGAAAATGAAATCCGGCCTAAGGGCCCCTAGTCGTCAAGTCCCTTTTTTTTTTTTTTTTTTTTTTTTCGTGGGGAAATCCTCATGGATACCTTTGCATTTGGGGAAATGCAAAGGTTATGTCGGACTCTTACCGACTAAAACCCCACGGTGTTCCATCTCGTCACTGGCATATTTGGGCACAGGGTCACAACGTATTCTACTGTAACCCAGCCAGTGGCGCCCGATAAGTCAGGCCCTACGCACGGACTAAAAGTCCATTAAGCTGCAAAGGTTGGCGAGCCAGGAACACTGGGCTCGCCTTCCATCTCGGGGACCAGTATTCCTGCGAGCGACAGACTCCCCACGTCTGTCGCTCGGAAGTCCCTCTCAAGGGGGCAGGCGGCGGTCATACGCGGCTCGTCTGCGCCCGATTCTCCTTCGGCGGATGGGATGAGACTCCACGTCTTCCTCTCTTGTTCGCTCCGCCATCTCCTTTTCCTTCATCACCTCCTCGCAGAAGGCGACCATAGCCGACCAAGCCCTCTCATCGCCCACCATGGCTTTAACCACCGTGTGCAATGAGAGGTCCTGCCCCACAACATCCAAAAGCGGCTGGCGTGTCTCCGTCCATGCTGGGCACTCCGCCAGCGTGTGTTGCGCCGTATCTGTGGAATTCCCACACTGATGACATTCTTCAGTGGGCTCCCTTCGCGCCACCTTGCACAGGTACCTTCCGAAGCACCCATGCCCCGCAAGAACCTGTACAAGGTGGAACGTAATTGTACCATGCTTCCTGTTCATCCACTCCTCAAGGACAGGACGGATGGCCTCAATGGTTACATGACCCGCAGTGGGTGACTCGAGCCTGCCCTTCCAATAGGAGAGGAGCTCGGCCTGCGCTGTTCGCCGCCAACCATCTATCTCCGCCGGAGAAGGGTGTTCCCCCCGCATTCGGGCATCCACCCTCATCCGATAAACCTTAGTCAGCATCATAGCATCCAGGTCCCAAGGTGGGGTTCCAGCCAAGACACAGGCTGCCTCGTAGGATATGGTTCGGTATCCTCTTATCAGCCTCACCGCCATGACACGTTGCGCTCTCCGCAGTAGGGGTCTCGTTCGGACGGTCAGGCTGTCCATCCAGATAGGTGCCCCGTACAGGGCCATCGACCGTACCACACCTGCATATAGACGACGGCAGCCAGCATTTGGTCCCCCCACGTTGGGGAGGAGACGACTCAGCGCCCCGGCAGCTCCAATAAGCTTGGGAGCGAGTCTACGAAAATGCTCCTCGAATTTCCATCGGCTGTCGAGGACAAGTCCGAGATATTTCATCGTTGACCCGACAGCGATGGAAACTCCGTCCACCACCAGTACTGCATTAGCTGGGGGAGCCATTCTTGGCCCATGGAAACACAAGGCTTCCGACTTATTAAGGGCTACTTTAAGTCCCAACCGTTGGATTCGGGCTACGATTAGAGCCACGCCCGCCGTAGCCAGCTCACGCACTTCATCAAAGCTGCCAGCTGTGGCAGTCACTAGGGTGTCGTCCGCGTAACATGTTACGTCGATACCACGAACATTTACGCCTCTCAGCACCCAGTCATACCCTATGTTCCACAGCAGCGGTCCTAGGACCGACCCCTGCGGAACACCGCACGACATTTGGCGCCGAACCCATTCATCACCAGGCACAGGATACTCAACAGCTCTCTCTGATAAGTAGGCCTCTATTACACGCCGCAAGTAAGCAGGAAGAGCATGGAATTTAAGCGCCTCTTGGATGCTGCCCCAGGGCAGGGTGTTGAAGGCATTAGCGATGTCTAGAGACACCGCCAGAACCACTTCGCCCCGTGTTGTCGCTTCCTCCGACAAGGCCTTCACCCTAGCGACAGCATCCACAGTAGATCTGCCCCGACGGAAGCCAAACTGGTACCCGCTAAGGTCCGGACCCGTCTCCTCCAGGTGTCGGACAATACGAGCCGAGATCACTCGCTCGAACAGCTTGCCCACCTCATCCAACAAGACAATCGGCCGATATGCCGTTGGTGAGTGTGCTGGGCGTCCCTCCTTACGCAGCAGGACCAGTTTTCCCGTTTTCCATCGACGTGGAAACTGGCCCCGCTCCAAACAAGCGCTAAACAAAGCTCGCACCCGCGGCTCCAATGGCCCAAGAGCCAGCACCCATGCCCGACCGGGAATTCCATCTGGTCCCGGGGCAACGTTCCTGGACCGAAGTCGCAGCAGTGCCGCCCCCAATTCACCCTCGGAGACTTCAGGAGCCCCCAGATCGGGTGAGTCCGACCCTCCGGGCAAAGTCATGCATGGTGGTTCCCATTCGGGCACGTCGGGGAACAGGGCCTCGACCACCGTGTTCAACAGCTGGGGCTGCAGGCTTTGGGTCAAAGGCGGAACACTTGGCCGAAGCTTTCGCATTACCGCCTTATAAGGCCTACCCCACGGATCGCAATTGAGGCCTTCAAGCATGACCTCATTAGCCAGCTCCTTTGCGGATCGGATCGCCGTCTGTAGCGCCACCCTGGCATCTTTATATATTCCATAGAGACGCTCCTCCTCAACTTCGTCCCGAGGGCGGCGTCTTCGGCATCGAGTGTATGGGCGCCTCGCCTCAATACAGGATCTGCGGAGCTGAGCTATTTCCGCAGACCACCAGTACACCGCACCACTCGGCGGGTGAGGACCGATACGTGGCATGGCCACGTCAGCGACTTGCGTCATGGCCTCACTAAGCCACTCGACCTCCTCGTCCACCTCCACCAGGGCTCTCGTCCCAGCCACCCATGCCTGGACTATAGCCGCCTCAATAAGTAGCTCCCGATTGATATTTTTTACCGACCACCGCGGACGTCCACCTCGTCGCGATCGACCTGGAATGCTGACAGCTATCGGATTTACGGGCAACACCTCAAACCGGATATAGCGGTGGTCCGACAAGGTCTCCTCCTCTTCCATCACCACCCAATTGTGAACACGGCGAGCCAATGCAGCATCAGCGAACGAAACGTCCACAATGCTAACTCCCTGACGTCGCACGCATGTGGGAATTGACCCTCGATTCAAAACCGAAAGTCCCGTGAGTACGGCCCACTCCTCTAGCACCCCGCCACGCGCATCCGTCGCTGGCGATCCCCACGCCACGGACTTGGCATTGAGATCGCCAGCCACAAGCACCCGGTTAGGGTGGCTTCGACCGATCAGAGCCCTCAATTGGTCCAGATAGTCTTCAAATTCCGCTAGACTGCGATTTGGCGAGAAGTATACGCTAATAACCACTACCCCCCCCACAAGAGCTGCAACGTACCCCCTACCCCTCACGACCTGCTCGAACGCAGGGGAGCCAGTTCGGGTGACCAAGGCCACCAGACCATCCCGGTCTCCCGTCCAGTTATCCCTACAAGGAATGGAGTAGGGTTCAGCGACTACAGCTACATCAACCAACCATTCCGCCATGCCCTGAAGCAAAAGGTCCTGGGCTCTGGCACAATGGTTGATGTTTGCCTGCATAAAACGCATTGCCATCTCAGTCGACTACCATTCCCGCTCCCTCCTGGCGCCTTGTCTCACCAGAACTGGTGGACGGGTGCTCAGGCTGCGAAGCGGCCCTGGGGACATCGCGTGCCTTTTTATCATTCTTTTTGGGCGGAAGGTTACATTTTCCGCCCCCTAGCCTATGTTTGGCGGGCTCTCCTGACGCTGCACATAATGAGCAGTTTGGCTCAGCCAAACAGGTAGCCGCTTTGTGACCGGCAACACCGCAGCGGTAGCACTCGCTGCTGCGATCCACCTCCGCCGTGCATGTTGAGCTAACATGTCCAACCTGCAAGCATCGGTAGCAGCGCAGAGGTCTTTGCTGTAGAAGCCGAACCCGAGCCGTAACCCAGCCGATGGTTATGCGGCCTTCGCTCACAACCTTCTTTGCAGCAGCAACTGGGCAGCTGACCCAGGCTGTTCCTGAGCCTCTGGGAGCGCGTTGGACTGCCCCAACTTTTACTGCCTCAATTGTGCAGCCACCTTCCCGTGCTACGGCAGCAGCGATCTCTTTGACATCTATCGAGTCATCTAGACCGTAGACTCTGAGATCTACAGTCTTTACCGGCCTAGAGACTTTAGCGATCTCTTCTGGAATCACCTCTCTGAGTTTTTGAGCCAGGGAGTCAGCCATGTCTCCACTCGCTTCTCCGGGGATCTCCAGTACCCGGGCCCCAGTGGCCGCTTGCCGGAATCTGACACAGGGGATACCTATGCCAGAGAGGTCGATTCTTGCCCTTGCCTGGCATAGGACCTCCTTATAGGTCATCCCCTTCTCCTCTACCCCGGGTTGCAGCGTAACAACAACTGCCGCTGTTCGGGGCGGACGCAGCTTCCCAGGCTTGCCAGCCTTCTTTTTCCCCTTGGGTGATGATGTATTTTCTTTATTTTCTTTCATCTTCTTCCCTCCCTTACCGACCTTCGTCCATTCTCCCTCACCACTGTCAGCAGCCGGAGCCGGAGCACTAGTCTCAGCCTGGCCTGCGTGCACAGGTTTCTCACTCTTCCTGCTCCCGCCCTTGGATTGGCTTGATGTCTTCGGAGCTGCCGTCCCCCTCGGGGCCCTCGCCTGCGTCCCCTGGTCTTGGGCGTTGGCCTTCTCCCCGTTCCGCCTGTCCGATGCGAGTGGAGGCCGAAGCCTCTCCTCTGGTGGTAACCGTCGCTCCATGGATGCCATCCGCGCGTCTATCAAATTCCCCACCTGGATCATGATAGACCGCGCTAGGTCATCAGCTGTTCCCAGTCCAGGCCCCTTTGGAGACTCCGGCGGTGCCGTCGTCTTAGGAGCAGAAGCGGATGGTTTAGGCGTAGACGTAGAGTGTCCGTCCGTACCGGTGCGCATTACCTCCTTGCGCAGCTCCGCCATCTCTTTTCGGAGCTCTTCAATCTCGCGTCTAAGGCACGCATTCTCAGCCTGCAGCTTGGCCGTCTCATCCTGAGAGAATTTGAGATTTAGGGCCTCCACCGCCTCCTTAATGGAGTTCCCTGCCTCTTTAAGGGCACGTGTAAAGGTGCCCTTCAAGTTCTTCGATTTAGTCGCAACCCGGAGGATCACATTCACATCGTTACACACCTGCTGTGCTAGTGCCGCACTGTCGACAGTTGTGTGGAGCCCCAAGGATGCCCTCGCAATACCAGCAGACCGGGCCATTTCCTGGACTTCGTCTTCTCCATCGTCGACTGCTCTCGGCTTTAGAAAATCCGCTTTGCGGCTCGTTTCTTGGGACTCTCTTGGAGCCTCATCCGCCTCACTGGTCGACGTCCCCGATTTATTAAGGCGTTTTCTTTTCACCGTTTGATTTACCGGCTTCGAACGCCCTCTACTACTACACTTAGAAGAACGCATATTTCTGCTACTGGACTCTGATTCTGAAGTACCAGTCAGCTCCATATTATCTTCTCCATACAGGCACACCGTCCCCGACGATGCCTGCAATTTGTCCACCACAACCACACTTCTCTCTTCATTCACCTTCTTTCCTTCCTCCACACTCAGTTTGGGTTTATTTTTATTTTCTTCCATATTAGATCCCACGAGTACAACGGAATAAGATCAACCCGGGCAGAGCCGTAATTACCCGAGCAGGTGTACATTTGTGACCAACCAGAGGGGCCACAGGTACTCTGGCTGGTGGTGTGCTAATGACTGAAGCCCTTGCGGGGCAGAATCCCTCAGCCACTCATCTCCTCGCCGCACACCAAAACTTGAGATTAGGATATTTTTTATAGAGGTTTATTCCTCGCGGTCCGGGCGGTTAAGCCAAGACCATCGGTCCCAGTGTCAGGTCGTGAGACATGACCACGGCCACCACTCCTATGGGATTACGATTTGGCGGCGAGGGCTGCGCAGGACTATTTCCCACGCATCCCGCTCGGAGGCAGGGTGAGTGCACTCCGAGCTCGCCTCAGGACTCCTCACCTCCAGAGGATCCTCCTCCCTCCGCGTACCCTCTGAAAACAGAGGGACGCTGGGCGTTCCCGCCCCCTTCGGTAATTTTTTAACGAGGTTTTCTTCCTCGCAGGGCCGCATCCAGCAACTTCCGGGCGTTCCCGCCCCCTTCGGTTATTTTTTAACGAGGTTTTCTTCCTCGCAGGGCCGCATTCGGCCACTTCCGGGCGTTCCCGCCCCCTTCGGTTATTTTTTTTTTTTACGAGGTTTTCTTCCTCGCGATAGGCGTATTCGCCCCCCCCGCCCCCCTGGGTTCCTCCACTGTGCCCTCAGCTAATCAGAGGGACACGCGGAGAACCTCCCCCTCCCCCCCCCGCCAGGTTATTAGCCATGGCTAACAATATCCCATATAGAGAAATTGTTAACCATGTTTACCGGGGTGCACCGGCCCAAGCGCTGCCCTTCCCTCCGGACGTATCCAAAGGGACTAGCAGCGCCCAAGCACTCTTGGAGGTTACCTGGCCCACCACCCCGTCGTCAAGTCCCTAACCTAACCTATCCAACCAAGGCATTCATTCACCGGGGTACAAAGTTACCCCGCGCCCCACCCGGGTTATGAGGCCAGGCCTCGAAGCTCGTACCCCCGCTTGGCCCTCAAGGGCTGACCGGGCCAAAGACCCCTGCTGCTAACCGTTTACATATTCAATAACCACCTCCAGACACAAACGTACAACGGTGAAAGACAGCGCTAACCGTCTTACCTAGAAGCTAATTATCTTACTTTTCTCTCATTTAAAAATCTCAACTATAAAATTATTCCTAAACATGTTTTACATAAACATATAAAAACACGATGATGCCCACGACTTCGTCCACGTGGATTAGGATTTTTTGATATATCCTTCCTCGGGATACAACCTACCCCTGTACCAAATTTCATCAAAATCGGTTGAAGAGATAGTTTTTTTTTGTTTCCCGCAGGAACTCTTGAATTTTCCGGACAGACAGACACACTTTCGCATTTATAATATTAGTATGGACTAATTATTTCTGTTTGATAATTGAATTTACATAATCAGTACTTGTTGTTGATAATAATGGTTGATGCAGAACTGTTTACTCGTAATTCGATAGCATAATATGACGGCGCCATCTATTAACATTAATGTGAAGTTTAGAAAAAATACTTATTTTCTTTAAAAATGCAATAATTTCGTTTCTTTATATTCATCTAATTTTAGTATAATTCAATGTGCAACTACGGGATATGACATATGACTGAAATTATAATATAAGTTACAGCTTTTAATGGATAGCCGTTTTTGAGATAGCGCTTTGACAAAAAAACGACATTGGAAGATCCTCCTTTTCTCGATTAGCCTCACAAGCTTATAAACAAAGCCAAAAAATACTATGAGCTTACTATGAGCGACCCAGGCCATCAGTTTACATAATATGTTTAAATTTTGAATAATTTTGATCACTCATTTAGAAGTTATAAGACTCTGACTGATGGACGGACGGATGGACGGACGAACGGAAGGACGGACAGACAAATCCAAATTCACTCACAGGCCTCGTTTCGCTCGGTCACTAAATAGACCCTGGTTCTAGAACATACTAGAAGAAGACGAAGGTGAAATCAATGCATCCGCATTATTTTATAGTAGTTGACCTACCTCGGCATCACTTTGGCCGAACTTCCGTTAAATCCTTTCTTAGTGAGGGTAATGAGGGGAGGGATATGTCAGTTAGTTTATCCTTTAACTTGCAAAGTCTCGGCAATTTAAAAAAAATCGGTGAGACGGTAATTTCCAAAAATCTGAGACACTTACTTTTTTTTCCGGCGAGGATCAGTTACATCCCTACTTCATATATGTAAATGGAAACATAGACATGGTGAGATAGATAATATGCTTAGGTATGGATAAGATTTTTTGACGACCTCCCCGGTGCAGTGGTGAGCGGTGTGGTTTTTTGTGGGAGGTCCTGAGTTCGATTCCCGGTAGGGTCAATTTGGGAATTTATAATTTCTGAATTTTCTCTGGTCTGGTCTGGTGGGAGGCTTCGGCCGTGGCTAGTTATCACCCTAACGACAAACCTTCTAGCGATGTGTTCCGGTACGATACCGTGTAGAAATCGATTAGGGGTATGGGTTTAATATAACTGCCGTACTCCTAAGTCCTAACAGGTTACCCCGCTACCATCTTAGATGGCATCATCACTTACCATTAGGTGAGATTGCAGTCAAGGGTTAACTCGTCGTGGAAATTAAAAAAATATATGTGAAGCATGAAGTAAATAAACTGATTGATTGACACTTAATGAAATAATTATGTTAAGGGTTGAACGTACTATTAAACACGGTTTTACTGAGGATCGTGCTTAGGAATACAGATGTAGAATTAAGGGCAAGTATTACTTAAGCGTTGGTTATTCTTGCCTTAGTAATGGCTATTGGTAATAGATGAAGAGAGGCTGGGCAAAGTTCACGAGAAAAGTTCAGAGGTGCGAACTTTGACAGTGACTTTTATAATTTATGCTGTACCTTCTAAATATTAAATAATAATCTATACTAATATTATAAATGCGAAAGTTTGGATGTATGGATGGATGTTTGTTACTCAAGCACGCCCCAACGGCTGAACGGATCAGGATGAAATTTGCATCAGCTAGTATTAGATACTTGTTATTATTTAATAATTAATTTTTTTTAAATATTAGTCTGCGTGGATTTAAGTATTTTAAAAATCCCTCCTCGTGAATCGGGACGTTACCTCTTAAAAATGAACCAAGCTTCTTCAAATCTGGTGAGTTTGTTGGTTTGTCCTTCAGTCACGCCAGAACAGAGCAACGGATCGATGTAATTTTTTGCAGGGGTATAGAAGAGATCCTGGAGAGCTTACTTTTTATCCCGGAAAATTCCCGCGTGCATAAAGTATCTTAAACCACGCCTATGAAATCGCGGGCATCAGCTAGAATCTATACTTAATACCTACCAGTACCAGAGCGCGTTTGGAACCCTCGTACCTTTAGTTTTAAGATAAAGAAGATCTTCATTAATTATTATTACCGTCATAAACCTACTACTACTATTTTGATGTGCTTTTATTTTATTTTAATTCTATGCTATGCCCACAGGCTTACCTATGAACTTTGGATTTTGACTTTATTATTTGCCATATCAAGTTTGTCCAATCAATGGAGGTTAAGAACCTAAATCCTGGAATGCTATTTGGATATTAATGAATAACATTGTGTTTGTCACAGCTTCTTTGCTCAATTTATTAGTAAAGTCACATAAATCGAATAATATATGACTGAACTATCCGGATGATATAAGGATAATTGTTATTGTGTCGTTCATGTTCTTAGAATTACGTATATGGATATTTATAATAAATGGAATCAGGGACTTTTTCCTAAAATTAATGTAAAGATCAAAAGATAAATTGAGGAATACGACACCTAAGAGATGTGTTTTTTGATAACTGCATCTAAGGCATTGATGTAGAATTTTTTTAGTACCTATACTAGATATAGGATTAGCGCTTCAAAAATGTCCCCGACAAATTACAGCACAAATACGAAAGTGCTCTTATTTGCCATTAGTATGAGCCAACCTTAGCCAACATAACGACGCGTCAAAATGCTGCAGTGCTCATATAAAAAGTGTGCTAATATCCTTTGGCCAATGTTTGTGACAATGCGTCAAATATTGTAACAAACATTGACTGTTCTGGATAGACGGGATGCATGGAGTAGTGTTGGTGTTTTAAAAGTATTGTTGCTTAGTGATTCCCTGGTAATCCATTTCGTTATGCAGTAGAGTTGTTTAAGCCATCTAAAATATACAGATAACATTAATTATGTTCAAATTCATTTTGATAAAATTGATATTACTGGAAACACACATACCTTAGTTACATAAATACACATAAAATACATGGGTACATAAAGATATTATATACTTTACATAAATATTTTATAAAAAAATGTAGTAAAAAATAATAAAAGCCGCAAAGGCTAAATCTGAATAAAGTTTACTTGGTACTTTTTCAGTTTACGTGTAATACGTCAATAAAACGTAGATTTTTAACCTTGATATTAATTTGAAAATGAAACTAAGTAAGGAAAATTTAATTTTAAGTTAAAATCTTACTTCTTAAACAAATGTTAGGTAGTTTAGTTTTAGTTTCCTCATGTTTTTACACAGATACTTATGCATATCATAACATTGTATAGTTATAAATATTGATAGAAGAGGAGAGAGTACGCCATTTAAACCTACGTGGTTTTTCGCAGTGCTACCCACCAAAACTGTATCAATATTTATTTTGATAAATAAAACATACTGTACAAGTATAACACATAAGTGAGTTGCTGGGGCGCGTAAGCTAGTAATAAATATACACGACCACATACCACAACGATATACAACTTTAAAAAAATCAGCAACTCCATGTCTCCATTGTTCTATTTGAATTTCGTTCCATTGAATTTTTTGTTTTTGCCTTTTTACAAAGACAAAAGGTCTTAAATATAAATATACTACATTCGTAATTCAACTTAAATTCTAAGTTTTAAGGTTTATAATAAATTGACGTTGTTGATATTGACAATGTGATGCCAAGAGTTGCGTCTTGTTCCAAAATAGTGTAAAGGTATCAATTTGGCAACGTATGAAGTACCTTATTGCTTACATATTAAGTTTTATTTTAATAATAAATATTTTTATACTTATTTTAAAAATTACTTTTTGTTTTGGATTGAAAGGTTATTCTTACCTTTTCTCTGATGACAGAACGTCTTAAAAATTAATATTTTCTAATCGTAATGTAGCTTTATGTGTTAAACTTAAGGTGCATAATTAACTGAAGTTGTTGCTAATATAATACCTTTTTCTACATTTCCCACTCAGCATACAAATGTTTATATGTGTGCAAATTGGGACATTTTTGCGATATTTTTTGTTCGTGACCCTGTTTCTAGTACTCATTCTATTTCAATGATCTAAGGGATTATTAATATACAACTTCAGGAAAATTACAATATTGAACCTTTATTATGCTGATGGGAGCTTTCTCTGCAAACCTCCTTCGGTGGAATGGATTGAAAATTATACCGCTCCAGCCTGTAGCATTTAATGCGATTCCCGACTCGAGACCGTGAACCCGACGCGTGCGCAATGTTTATCTCCAGCCAGATGATCCGAGGCCGGTATATAAGCGGGCAATAAGATAACCCGGCACCATTCGCGATTAAACCACCGCCGAGAGCTTCCGCGGAACGAGGCCGCAGTGACCGTCATCCGAATTGAGACAATTGCCACTTAACACCCTTCCGCGATGTCTTCCATGAGATTATTAATTTTCGTCCTGCTAATTGCTGCGATGTCAGTTGACGCTGCACCTTTCTTTGACGCTATCTATGACGCCCTTAATGGCAACCCCAGGAGATCGTACGGCTACAGTGGATATGGAAACTACGGTTACGACTACGGCTATAATAATGGATACAACAGGCGTGTAGAAAGACCAAGGCAGGGCAAATCATGGAAGGATATCTGCAGGGTCCATTACCCAGATGCAGCCGCCTTTCCCGGGGCAGGGGGTATAGTGTGTCCATACTGAGGGTCAGATCGCGTGTTCTACGCAATGGAGCGGTTGCTTCGCCGTCGCAACATCATGAGATTGGGATGATCCCGATATGGAACGAACGAAATATATAGCTTACATAATTTAGTGTGAAGATTTACAAAAAAAAGTCTCATTTTTACTTTTAAGAGGTGAAAGTATCTAATGTATGAAAAGATGCGGGAGAACCTGAGAGAATCGGAAAACTGCTCCTTCTGTTATGTCGTAAGATTTTGTGAACATTTGATTCGGTGCTTCGTTTAATTTCCATGTGTAGTTAATGTTTACTTCTCTTGTTGTGACGTTTGTGATATGATGAACTGGCGTGATATTTGTAACCTTGTGATAGATAAGTGGTTGTTCGATACAATTTATGTTAATATAGTTTTTAAGGTCGATGCCAAATGAACACTGCCTAGAACACGCGATCTTAGCCCTATATCTCTATTACGGATTTTAAACTAATCTAATTGGCTTGTTGTACTTAAAATATAAAGCAATACAATTATTCCTTTGTTACCAGCTTAAATCTCTCCAAGTATTTTTTGAAACGTAAGCAGCAGAATGTAATGTCTTCATCATTAATTCAGATAACAGGCAGGTTTGTGTTCAACTTTAAGTGTTTTTGTGATTTTTGCTTTTAGCTTTAAATTATTTTATTAAGTTCAAACAAGTAATAGTTAAATCAACTATTTCTCTGTTGTTATCGCTGTCTCTACTATTATTAAGAAAGTTAATGCTCAAGTCTTTAGGTTAAAAGTTATCAATAAGTATGTTATCAGCACTTGTTTTGAAAACGGTGCTTGTCTATTTTTAATTTCCGCACTCTTTTCAGATTTATTTCTCTAGATAAATAGATAAATGGACAAGTTTGAAAACATGTGCTTCGCTTTCAAAAAATTGTTGTTACATAAAAATAAATTATCGAAAAATAATAATATGATTTTACGAATTCGACTTCAACAATATTGCAGAAGAATCTGTGTCCGTATAAATTTCAAGAATAATATTAGTCAGATTATACTTCTTAGATCTAATTGGTTCAATATAGATGCTGATGAAGTATTTTGACACAGTTGTGACCGTTAAATTCAACAGCATGTATTTTCTGTTAATAAAATTGTTTTTTCAATCATGAATAATTTTATTTGTGTTATATTTTTAACCACCTTGCATACATTCATACATGTCTTGGGTCCACGACATCATTCCTTGGGAAGTGGACGAACACTCCGTTTCTGAGGGAGTCAGCTTTACAAAGCAGTGAGATTTAACTTACTGGTTTTTGGGTTATTTTGCACATTTTTCTGAAGTGCAAAATTATAGTAGTTTATATGCCATTGAGAACGCATCAGCGCTATTAGCAGCAATATGAATGTGGAAGCTGTTTTATAAAGCTGTGATCAATTGAGTTTTCTGGTCTGGGGGCTTATTGTTTGCTCATTTTTTCCGAAGTGCATGATCATGCAATCATGTAGTTTGTGTCATTGAGAGCGTATTAGAGTTGTTAGCGACCGTATGTTTGTTTTGTGTTACCGTTTGCATTCCACGCACAATGGACTCCCACTAAGCTTCTTTGTAGTCGAATTATTTATGAACCCATTCAAGCACACTACAAACGTGTACTTTTGTATTTTGACTCTACATTATATGGGTAGTTATAGAAGGCAATAAAGCGTAACCCTATTTCACGTATCACGATAGCAATTAAGCATAACGTATAGATGTTAAGTTATGGTTTATTTATTTTATTAATAAAAAACGATTTAAAAGAATAATAAATTACCAGATCGATTTCAACGCTACGATGGCATAGTCAGACATAGTTTCTATCAGACAAATCAGAAAAACTTATAACATTATTATTACAGATCTAAACATACTGCGTTAAATGTTCATAAAATTCAGCCTTTTCATCAAAATCTTATACGTGTATTACAGTGTATATTTGCAATAAATAAATATCTTATCTTATCTTATCTTATCTTATCTTTATATGGTAAAAAATAATGTTATAATTACTGCTGCCAGGCTTAAGGCCCCGTATAGCATAAAAGGGGTTTTAAAAGCAGTGTATCCATCAAACGGTGACATAATGTATGCTTGTAAAAATAATGTGCTGTTTTCAAGACATTTGAGCAGCCATTGACGCATCTCAAAACACAATTCAATAAAAAAACTCTGCATTGTAATTTATTTTAAACATATCTCTTAATTTACCTTTTGAAGCAATTTTTCTCCTTATTGAAATCAATAATTAGCTCTAGAAATATAAGATAAAATTCATATTTCTAAATCAAACACATTGTCGGATTCATTTGTATTGAAAAGTAAATATTGATATTTTTACAAATTATTTCATGCATTTTTTTGCGACATGCGCTTGCTTGATTTCACCCCCGCGCGCCTGTGTTTTTCATTTCGTGAGCTCGTGGTGAGCTCACAGCGCCTTAACCACGTCATTCCTGCAGTCTTTTAATTTATCACATTACACGCAGCCTGCATATAAATGTTACATTTAATTTTCTAGCAGGTTGTACACATTGAGCTAATATGTATTACTGATACAAAAAAATACGAATTTAGTAGACAAAGTCTGCTTAAGAATAATTTAATAAATTACAAGAACTAGTTACTGATATATTTTTTAAGTATAGTTTATTCAATTAAATACATTTAAAGCGTACGTGTTTAGATTTTATATGACAAATTATGTAATGAAAAAAAATACCTACGACATAGCCTTGGACTTGCAAAATGCTCAAAATGTTATTTGTCCTTATAAATATTGATTGTCTTAGAGACGCGTTTTGAATGTTTATTTGCGTTGAAAATCTTTATTCAGTTTTGTTAGTCATCAAAAGTAAAGTACCGCAATTCGCAGGGGAATATAACTTGTTTACCATTGGTCTGCCAATCCGCACTTGGCCAGCGTGGTGGACTATGGTTGAAGTTGATGATAATGATGATGATTTACCATCGAAATTGTACAGAGTATATCTTAAAACATTACTATTTCAGGACAGTTCACCTACCACTACTATTACCATACTATTATAAATGTGAAAGTGTGTTTGTTACCTGTTCATGGCCCATCCATTAAGAGGAATTTTCCCGGCAGTTTCTCCATACAAAAACATTTGTCTGTTTCCCCCGTGGATAATTACAATAGAGAAAACATTTTTGCATCATAAAATCCATGTGTGTCCGTGCCATGCTCCTATGTTTTGCTTTTTTTAATAAATTAATAATTTAAAGAACAAGGAACCTTCAAAAATTGCAAAAAATTGCCCAGTTTTCGCGCCGTCATCAGACATCCCACAAATAAATTTGACGGATATAATAAAAAAAGAACCTACCAGCATAGCGAGTCCTGTTTAAATTATTCTTGAAAAATAAAATAAAATTGGTTCTGTTTTGGAGGAGGAAACAGAAAAATACGAGAGTAAGAATTCGACTGTTTTTAATAGGTATTATCAGTCCAAGCTGCAGTTGTCCCTATCGGGTGTTATGGAATTCTGGTCGAGGAGCAGCGCGACGCGAATATAATTGTTCAATACCTATTCTCAAAGATACCCGTTCATGCCATATCCTCTTAACCCATTTTTTTTTAATTTGGAACAGAGATAGGTTGCATGTTAGGTACTTTGTCACAGAAAAGAGCCATGAGGTAAATACATCCATGATCTATATCCATACTAATTCCATACTGATATTATAAATGCGAAGGTGTGTCTATCTGTCTCTTTACTACGCTTTAACGGCCCACCTGTTCAACTGATTGTGATGAAATTTGGTACAGAGATAGATTGTATCCTAAGGAAGGACATAGGCTTTTTATCCCCGAAAATTAAGGAGTTCCCGCGGGAACTGAAAAAACATAATCCACGCGGACGAAGTCGCGGGCGTCATCTAGTTAAAGATATAAAAAAAAGCTACTATTTTCTATCTTTGCCAATGTTTTTTTATGTCCGCCCGCCCGACAGCATATAATATGCAGAAACACGCGGACGATGTCGCGGGACTCATCTAGTTATAATGCACTTCCTGTTTTCAATATGTGTACACGGACGCATACTTCTTTAAAATAAATAAGATAAAGATGCCGCTGCTCAATTTCGTATCTCCTATCTAGGTCATACCGCAGTGTTCTATAATAAGTTTGGTACCGCTTCTCATATTTGGACTACTATTGCTTCTACGTCGTTGTTCACTTACATATTGTGGTTCTTACACACTTCTTACGCATGATTCCGATATTAAATTAAATTCTTCATATTAAGAGTGAATAGGCATCTTCGAGGCAAGCGCGCTCCACCTTAGCCTGCATCACCACTTGCAAGCAGGTCTGCCCTCCGATTGTGTAAGAAAAACGTAATCGCAATCGTCTGTCAAACGGATAATTCGACCAGTTTAAAAGGAGTACATAGATGTCTGCAAGTCATAAAGCATTGTAAAAACTCCTTAAACAGTTCGAGTAATACGTTTTACAATTTTCTCAGATAACTAGGTTAGCTATTTTAAAAAAAACTTTCGGACAGTTGGACACAGAGTTAGTACTACTTATTATTATTATTATTACACTAGCTGATGACGTTTGTGATTTCATTTCCGTAGATGTTTCGAAATTTCTGTGGGAACTCCTGGGATTTTACGAGATTAAAATCAAATCAGATAGGTTGTGGAAAAGGTAATAAACAGACAGGCATACCTTTGCATTTATAATACTATTAGTATCGATGCATGGAACAGTATGGGTTCTTCATATAATCAAAAAAATTAAGAAAAACTCTCAAACTTTTAAATAAAGCAGAAACTTTAATAGAGTAGATATTAAGACAACGATAACAACAGGCAGTTAGTGCAACCACAACTATAAATTTTGAGCCAAACTTCGGAATATCTCTGGAAACTTAAGTCGTCAATTGTCTGGCCATGGTGGATAATCATGGACTAATTTCTCAATGTAAAGTTTTGAAACCTCATTATGATTTAATTAAAATAGCCTCCAATTAGTATTTGCTGTGGCCTGTGAGCAAATGACACCACATTTGACGACCTCCGTGGCGCAGTGTGTAGCGCTATTGCCTTAATAAGAGGTCCTGGGTTCGATCCCCGACAGGGTCAATTTGGGAATTTATAATTTCTGAATTTTCCTTGGTCTGGTCTAGTGGGAGGCTCCGGCCGTGGCTAGTTACCACCCTACCGGCAAAGACGTGCCGCCAAGCGATTTAGCGTTCCGGTACGATGCCGTGTAGAAACCGAAGGGGTATGGGTTTAATATAACTGCCATGCCCCTAACAGGTTAGCCCGCTACTA
This sequence comes from Erebia aethiops, assembly GCA_923060345.2. Lineage (NCBI taxonomy): Eukaryota > Metazoa > Arthropoda > Insecta > Lepidoptera > Nymphalidae > Erebia > Erebia aethiops. The sequence continues at coordinate 15,066,094 of OV281091.1, read as the reverse complement.
TTTTAGACTGGATCATCACTTACCATCAGGTGAGATCGAAGTCAAGGGCTAGCTTGTAGTGGATTAAAAAAAAATGGCATTTTTTGTCTTGCATAATCACGCAGGGGAGCATTTCGTGGCAGCATATTTAAAGCTACCCATGAAATGCTACTGTTGCATGTAATTAAGCAGGTACTCAATTTTGATTACTTTTAAATCAAAGGTGTGTTTCATCCAAATTCGAATCTGGGAGCTCCTATTTGCGAGGGAATGCTGTTGTATCTCCGAGTAAGAGATCTTCATTTCAATTTTCACTGTTAGCAAAATTTCCATACGATAAAGTTTAGCACCGCATAAACAAAATGCTTGTTGCCAAAATTACAAGGAAATTTGAAAAATTCAGCGTTACCAGGTGGCTCAGCTGCAATTTTGTATTTGTCATCGAGAAGGAAGGCTTTTACAAAATTGCAAGCAATAACTATGTACCTATTTTGGATGTATGATCTTTACACCCTGATCATATTGTTTAAGCAATAATCTAGTCATTGCCTAATTTTTATATAGCAGAAAGTTGAAGAGTGAACGTGTACTTATTTGGTACTCAGGAGCTGTATCAAAAAAACATAATCCCAAAATAGTTAACGTAACTTAAACGAGCTAAAGGTGGTGGGTCTTTGCAACATCGATTTATATCTATGCGTTTGAGCTGGTTGAGCTACTTAAACCCCAATCTATAAACGGATGGATGGAATAGATAGCAGACGGTCAGACGGACACACTTTTGGATTTATTTCATTCTCGGATTTTAAGAAATGTATTTCTTTTTCTCTGCGTCGTATTCCTCATTACTGAGGGTCGTGACCCCTTTCCAGTAATCAAGTAATGGTAGGAGTTTTCTTGGGATAATAATGCGGTGGGTTCCCACGTCCTTTCGCATAAGACTCGACTAATAAACTCGACATAAGAGTACTTAAGAAAATATGTAATAAGCTCCTAGAAATAAAGAGTATTTAAGAAATGTATTTAGGTTCCTACAAATAGTGTCATATTAGAACTGTTATTGATGAAAGTTTTGTGTTGACCTAATGGTTTGTACAGACTTCAACCGCAAATCATTTTGTACGCGGCATCGTCAGGCGGTATCTATTCTAGTTTAAACTTGTAAAGGCTAGACTCTAATCGAAATTACTTCATATAACCCAATATCGCAACCAGCGAAGCACTTAAAGCATTCTAAAGCCCATAAGTATAAAGGTATCTATAACTTCTTTTTGTAAGCTTTTGCCAACAAGCGGGTACTGGAACTCCTAGAGATTATTTAACTATCGAATAGGGTTTAGTTATTATCTTGTTATATCTGACTTAGATCGATTTCGCAATTTGCGACAGGTGTGTTCTAGATAGCGTATTATCAAGCTACCTATTTTAGACGTGATATTATTACTCTTATTTATTTGATACTAGCTCATGCCCGCGACTTCGTCCGCGTGGTTCAAGTTTTTTGATTCCTGCGGGAACTCCTTAATTTTCCGGGATAAAAAGTAGCCTATGTCACTCTCCAGTTCCTCAACTACACCCATGCCAAAATCACGTTGATCTGTTGCTCCGTTGCGGCATGATTGAAGGACAAACCAACAAACCAATAAACAAACACACTTTCGCATTTATAATATTAGTATGATTATCATTATATCAATAAATTGATTTATTTATTTATTATTATTCTTTAAATTAATATTTTCGAAGATATTACAGATTTAAAATGTATAGCGGTTGCGGCGGCGGCCGGGGGGCTTTTTAGTATCAGCATTGCACCCGTGCGAAGCCGGGGCGAGTCGCTAGTTTATAAATCTTAAAAAGATTGAAATAATATTCTAATACATTTCAGCGTGATGACTGATGCGCAAACAGAAAGAGAGACAGTCATTTCATTCTCCGAGTCCCCAACTATTTCCATGCTTGCACTTCGATCCGTGTCTGTCGCAACACAGATCCTTCGATCTGTGTTGCGGCTTGACTGAAGGACAAATCGATAAACAAACATACTTTAGAATTTATTATATTACTAGCTGATGCCCACGACTGCGTCCGCGTCGATTGGGGGTTTTGGTTCTCGTGGGAACTCTTTATTTTTCGCGAATAAAAAGTAGCCTATGTGTTATTCCAGACTATAATCTATCTTCATGCCAAAATTCATCCAGATCCGTTCAGCCGTTCTGGCGTTATTGAATAACAAACATCCATCCATCCAAACTTTCACAATTGTAATATTAGTATTGAAGCAGGATATCTATTTCTTCGAGATATATACGAACAAGAAATGCGTTATTAATTTCTAATTTGTATTGAATTTTATAAATAATGATAAAAGTTAGTGAAGTAGAGACCACGGCTTTCAAAATTGCGAATTTTCCGGAGCTTTCGAACCCGCAATATTTTAGGCATGTGGAGGTCTTTGTTTGAAAGTTTTGTAAGATTTTGGCTGGGTTAGTTAAGTTAATATAACATAATATTTCATACATCAAAGTGTTGAGACTTAAGACTAAACTCAAGATATATGTAGAGTTTTGTATATTATTGTAATGGAACTAAATAATGGAATGGAACAAACAAAACGTACTAATTTATTAAATGCCTAAAATGATTTTACTGCATTCACATGTATAAGACTTTGCTCTAATAAAATGTAAGGAGATATATTATCTATGTGACGTCCCTATACCTTACGCGTGTTCTGACGCACTTGATCAGGTGTCTGGTGGATGAAAAGTTGCGTTACTCGCTTCGTTAAGAATCCGCACACACTAGCGCGACAGCATAAGACGTCGTTCCCGTCCGACGGTCGTTTCGCGCAGACGTTTTGTCTTCCCCGGTCCCTAGTGTGTTGATGTTCTTATTTTAAAATGTGTTTAATTCTATTGTGCACATCTCACTACTAAACTTAAATCCACACGTTTAATTTTATGGTTGTCCCTTTCATTGTTTCATGCGTAAAGGTAGATTTCTTCCTTAGATTGGCCTTTCAATTTAGTTTAGGGATTGTGTACCTACAACATAATTAGCCACATTTATACGTGATATTACTTACATGATTTAAAATCATACTTAATATTATAAATGCGAAAGTCAGTTTGTTTGTTGGTTTGTTGGTTTGTCCTTCAATCACGCTGCAACGTAGCAACGGATCGACATGATTTTTGGCATGGGTATAGTTGACGACTTGGAGAGTGACATAGGCTACTTTTTATCCCGGAAAATTGAGGAGTTCCCGCGGGAATCCAAAAAACTTATTCCACGCGGACGAAGTCGCGGGCATCAGCTAGTCATGTATAAAACTGTAGCGTGTTAATGTAGTGTTTTGTAACTTATAAATCAGTAGGTAAGAAGATCACTATTACACTGGCGGGTGTTGTCAAAGACATGATCACTCGATCAGTGAGCTGTCAGATTTGGGTCACGCATGATTACGCTAACGGCCCTAGTGGTCTCCATATGGCATACCTACTTATTATTTTCGCAGTGGGTTTGTATAATCTTTTTTTTTTAATCTACTACTGGCTAGCCCTTGATTACGATCTCACCTGATGGTAAGTGATGATGCAGTCTGAAATGGTAGCGGGCTAACCTGTTAGGGGCATGGCAGTTATGTTAAACCCATACCCCTTCGGTTTCTACACGGCATCGTACCGGAACGCTAAATCGCTTGGCGGCACGTCTTTGCCGGTAGGGTGGTAACTAGCCACGGCCGAAGCCTCCCACCAGGCCAGACCAGGGAAAATTCAGAAATTATTCCCAAATTGACCCTGCCGGGGATCGAAGCCAGGACCTCCGCACGTTAAGGCAACAGCGCTACACGCTGCGCCACGGAGGTCGTCAAAATCTGAGTTTATTTTCTCAAAAACAACTATACCTTATCCACTTTATCTTACAAGCGTCTTAGCACTAAGCCGCCAATACAATAGGTAGGTCATCTATATTTAAGTAGGTACCAGATGGGCTCTTTCATAGAAAAAAGTTGTGCTTCGGACTTGTAGGGTGTGCCGCTCACCTGTATAAGCCTGCCCTTATCCCCGCCATAGCGCTGTCCCGCTTTTCAGACTAGATGGCGTTAGTAAAATAAGTTCACATTCTTTGTTTGACAGGGCCCGTCTATGTAAATTGAGGTCGTTGAGGTAGGTCAATAAGTAAGTAGTTTTATTTTTGTAGTATGGGTTAGGCTTGCGCTTGATGACTATCTTGCTTATAGCGCGCTTGCCTAGAAGATCCTTTTTCACTCTTACCTTGAACTTGAAGGTACTTAAGTTTTACCAGCTGTACTATTATTTTTTCTGTAGTTATACGTGGTAGGAAACCCAAAAGTAAAAAGGCGGTAGTAAGAAAAAAGGTTTTAAATTAGATTCCCTTTTCACTACGTTTGAGAAAAAGATCAGTCACAGAAAAAAAGGTAATAATAATATAAGGTAAATAGGTAGATAAGGTGCCTTATCCAAATTAATTTCAAGGTCTCCTGTTTCGGACGTTTATGTCACAAAACTTTTACCAAAAACAATATTTTGGTCGAACTTTTTTACGCGAACGTTAGCAGAACGAGGGTATGGAATTTTAAATGTCTTCACGTCCCGTCCCGAATCATTCATTCCCCGTGATATCAAGGACCCGCCGCCGATCAAAAACAAACAGAATATTTTTCACAATGTTTCCACGAGAAAAGTATCGTGTTTCCTTTTTTGTCCCTAAAATCCTTCATCCTTTTTTGTATGTATATTCATTTACTAGCACTAGACTTCGTCTGCGTGGTTTGAGGTTTTTTGGTTCCCGCAGAAACTCTTTAATTTTCCGGGATATGTGCTATTCCAGACTATAATCTATCTCTGTGCCAAATTTCAGCCAGATCCGTTCAGCCGTTGGGGCGTGATTGAGTAACAAATAGCCATACATATCCATACATCCATCCAAACTTTCGCATTTATAATTTTAGAAACTAACATTTATATTTTAGTAAGATTTACGACAAGTAGTAATTTGGAATTATTGAATTTCGTATTAGGTACAGATATTGAATTCTAATTATAGTTCGCGCACAAGTTGAATGCAGACTAATGTATGGCGACACATACATTTACTCTGCATTCAACTCGCGCATGAACTGTACGTTTTTAATGCACACCAACGTAATCATATCTTTTGTATTCCTATTTGATGAGGGTCGTTACAAACACCTAACTCATGATATTATGTATTTATCTAAGGATAGAGGGATAATAATGTTTAAGTATACTCTATAGTATTTCTTTTTTTTTTTTGAAAGTCTGACGAAGCCCTTTTGCAAGGCTATAATAATAATTTAAGACTATGGCCGTTTTACCTTTCATTTGCAAACCTGAAACAAAATACTAACAGCTATTATCATAGAATAATTTATAAGTAGTTATGTACTTAGTACCTTAACTATTACTCGCTTGAAAATGTTAAAATATGATATTCCTGCATCAGGGAGGTACATTTCTTCATCGTTGGAAAAAAAGAGAAACATTTTTCCACTACATCATCATTTGGTGAGATAAAAAGGGCGACAGGGGCCGGATCTCGACCGGATAGACAAATTGGGCCGTTTTCGCAAACATAAAACAATAACGTGTTTGTTCACTTTGTTGCTCTGTCGAGTGGGTAACTACATGTCTTGCATTGAAAGTGGAGTTTTTGTCTTTTTTGTTGTTCTTACTCCATATACGGAAGTGTTTGTATTGATTGAAATTGATTTTACCTAAAACCGGGGTCGATTTACCTATGTAGAAAATCTGGTGCGTCTTATATTATACATAAATCGTTATTTAGTACTTTTTTCACCCCCTGAATAAGGCATAATACATAGATTGTAGTATATTGTAATGAAATATGGTTTGGTCTTCAGTGTTTATTTTATTTTTTCACTTAAAAATAAATAAATTAAATTACACGTCTCCTGCTATTACAAGCTAATGAGACACTGAGAAAAATTTTCATCACAAATACCGTGAATTCACATCAAGCACGGAGCATACTGATATCACCAAAAAGTACGAAGATGCTACTGCTCCTGCTGATAATTGTGTATTATGATGACATGTCACCATTGCTGTAATCTGATGCGTATACAGTATTTAGTGATTTCCTAGTATTTTTCCTACTATTTAAGTGAGCCTTCCCCATAACACGAATTATTCCTATTATTCATCGTACCATTTATTTATTCTTTCCTCTTAGCTCGAATTATTTCCTATTGTTTTTCCTACTATTCATCTATGATTTCCTTTCGTCTCAGGTTATTTCCTATTATTTGTGCTCTTATTTATCTATGCCTTCCTCTCATTTCAGGTTATTTCCTATTATTTGTCCTAGTATTTATCTATGACTTCCTCTAATCTCAGGTAATTACCTATTCTTTTTCCTACTATTTATCTATGCTTTCCTCTCATCTCAGGTTATTTCCTATTATTTTTCCTACTATTTATCTATGCCTTCCTCTCACCTCAGGTTATTTCCTATTATTTTTCCTACTATTTATTATGCTTTCCTCTCATCTCAGGTTATTCCTGTTATTTGTCCTGATATTTTAAATGCTTTCCTCGCATCTCAAGTTATTTCCTATTATTTTTCCTACTATTTATCTATGCTTTCCTTTCATCTCAAGAGGAAGGAAAGCATAGATAAATATAGAGAAAGAAACTGAAAACTTAAAACATAACAAGAACCTTAAAAGTGAGAAATACATAAAATCACTGAGAATAAACACTTCTAATAGGGGCAGATTGGAGACAACATACAAAAGAAATAACATAAGTAGCATAAATTCAATATTTTATTCAATTATTACCGATACATATATATGAGCAGCACTTACTATTTATTTACATCCAATCAATTATAACGAATTAATTACACATAAGACGTATTACCTCGCATTAGAGTTAGTGTGTTTGGGCAAGGACCAACAGCATATTGGTATGGAAAACACAGATAAGACTTACTTGTACGTTTCACTTCTTAAGCATTGTAATGAAAATTAAATTCAATAGTTTCTAGCATACAGCAATGAAAATAAACATCATCTGTATCGGTCACCAAAATTGTTTGAATTTTCTGCCTCACTCTTGACGTGGGTCACGAAGCCGTCTAGTATCTCTGCTCGGCTCGCGTGCCAGTCTTTTTTGGATCGTCGAGCGGGAGGAATATTAAATAAGCAACCCAGCAGCAAAATTGCTGCGATCACTCTCGTCTCTGGTTTTGAATCTGGAAAGAAAATAGAATAATAGTAAATAATTCTGCTTGTCTCAGCCTATTTACTACTGGGCACGGGTCTCCTCTCAGAATGAGAGGGATATACTTAGTGGGTTTCGCACACCTTTGAGAACTATGTACCTACTCCTAGTGAACTTTCCAGCATGCAGATTACATCACTATGTTTCACAAATATTCACAAACGCACATAGGTATAAAAAGTCAGAGTCCAATGAAATGACCTGAAGCAATAGGCTATCACTACTTAATTCCGCTAGTTTGCATTTATTACTTTTTAGGTATGTAAATATTCATTAAACACAAGCAAACAAGCGACAGAATAATACACATGATTGTGTATTATAATTTCGGAAAAACCACCTACCCACACTGTACCTATGTGAATTGTGAGTGTTTACAGCGTAATTTAAGCCCACCTTAAAAATCTATCTCCATTCAAAATTTCAACCAATTCGGTTCAGTAGTTCAGTACCTAGTTGAGGCTTGAAGGAGTAACCATTCACATTTCACACTACACACATACAAACTTTTGCCTTTAATATTAGTGTGATTAGCAATTAAGTAGCATTACAATCTACTTCGGTATTCCATGACACAATGAGTACCTAATGAATAGGTACCTAACATGGTATATGAAATAACTTAATGAGGTTGAAAGCCCAGTTCAGAAAAAGATCTGTACTTAGTTAAAAGTAGTCAACTTACCGGCAAATTGCTCATTAAAGTCCGTCAGGTTCCATTTGATCAGCAAGTCACAAGTGGCTTGATGTTGATTCATATTATTAACTAAAACTAATATAATTTTATCTCTTTCCTTTATAATATTATACTATTATTTATAAAGAAAAGAATGTCACATGAACTCTAGTCGCACAATAACCCATAATAACCACGTTCAGTTGTCACTCCACGGGGACGAAGCACAGAATAAAATATAAATAATAGACGAAGCCACAAATGAAAAGTTTGTCGCGAACGTCGCGCGTCGTGCTGCGGTCATCGTATTTTCGAGGACTTTATCCTATTTTTGTTTCGGTAATAGGATTCACATAATAATAATATGATTTAGGTTCATAAAATGTGATGCATTCATTATAAGTGAAATTACATTACACATATAATTGTTTTAATACTACGTCAAGGTGACTTCAGCGTTTTATAAGAGACTAGCTTTTGCCCGCGACTTCGTCCGCGTCGAATTAAGTTTCTAAAAACAAAAAAATCAAATTACGGACTTTCGTCCCCTATTTCCCCCTTTTAGGTGCGGAATTTACCAAACCTGTAAAACACGTATTTCTTCATTTTTAACTATAATCCCAAATAAGTACTAAGTTTTATGGCTACAACTTGAAAAATGACGGAATCATACAAACTTTCACCCCCTATTTAAACCCCTAGGGGGTGGAATTTTGAAAAGTACTTCTTTAATACACTTCTAAGGTATTCAAGGACTATTATTTCAAATTTTCAAATTACATTCCGGGTTTGAAGTTAATTGGACCTAATACTGAGGGTTATGATGCCTGTAACTTCTAAACTACAAAACCAATGACCTTGAAATTTTTATGGATCAATCTTTGAAGTATCTTCTTTCTAACAAAAAAAGATGAATGAAATCGGTCGCCGCATAAGGGAGTTACAACTAAATATATATTTTGATTTTCATCCCCTCTCCCAAAGGAACCGTGCTGAATTTCGGGATAAAAAATATCCTATGTCCTACCTCGTAGTATGAACTCTAATCGTGCCAAGTTTCATTTGTATCCGTTTAGTAGTTTCGGCGTGATGTGCGGCCAAGAAACAGACAGACGGACAAACAGACAGACAGACAGTTTTGGCTTTAGTATCGATTGAAGAGTGCCTTCCCAAAAATAATTTCAAAATATCTTCAATGTACAGAATTGGACCTGTTACGATTTTATTATAAGTATACATTAAGTTAAGTTCATAGTAGGAAAGCTTTATAATATACGGAAACACTTTCCTTATGTTTTACAATTATTATAAACATAATTGTAACTATCATCTTATTTTCTCAGAAAGTGTATTATTTCCTATTACATCGTGTTATTACAAGAAAAGGATAAAGTAATTTTATGTGACCGATTTTTACGATGACTAGTATCCTAATATTGCTTTATATATCCAAACAATTCGTTTCTAGCATAACATTTAATTACTATCAACTTATTTTAGAATAACGCACATGGTTTAAGATTATTTCACCATATTTAAGATTAAGAAAAAATGACATTTTTCTCAGTGGAGCAATGAGAGATTAAATTAATCTGACATCTGTCAGAATATGACGATTGACAAGTGACAGTGTACCGATTCGTTACTACGAGTACATGGATAAAACTAAGAAAAGAAGAAAGTACAGAAAATACTAAAATGAAAATACCTAAGAAGATTACTATCACTAAACGGTAAAAAATCTATCACGGTAGGTATATCACTAAACAATTTTTATACTTGTTGAGATTTTGTCCGTTTGTCTGCTACCTACTTTTTCACGGTCCGTCTGTGCAACCAATATTAACAATTTGATACAGATACAGTTTGCATCCCGGAAAAGGACACAGGTAATTTTTTTTCGGGATACAACCTTGTTAAAATCAAAGAGATCCCTTGGGACTTAATCCACGAATAATTGCAAAATATAGTTGTTACTGACTGAATTTATGCCAACATAACAATATGATAAAATCAGTTGATTAAATTATAAATATTGTATTATTTTGTTTGCAAAATAAAATAATGTGAGCGAAATAAGTATACTTCAGTAAGTATAATGTAGCCACAGCTTCAGGATAACGGGAATTTTAAGTAAAAATCAGCAATACAACAACACTTTTTATATTTTACACCAATTTTACAATTCTTACGCATCATATACGTCGTTAGCCATTACTAATTAATACCATATCATAAAGAAAAAAACAAAAGTGTGGACTTTGGGGAATTATTTTGGATATATATTATAAATAATTGATAAAAAAGGTTGTACATGTACCTATATTTTTGCACACTGCCACTGGCAGTAAATTGTGAACGGGACTAATGATAAGAAAAATACTGTTGTTACCCACAATTTGGCAAAATAAAAATTATGAATTATGAATTATGAAAGACGATCTCTCCCCTCTGATTGGTCGATATTCGCATACCCTTTTATCAGTAACTTGTTGGCGCCAAATTCATAATATACAGTTTATACGAACTTATTATTGTAATAAAATATTAATAATGAAAACTTTAATAATATTTGATACAGGATATTTATAAAATAATAAAACAACAATTTAAATAAAGCTGAACGATAGCACATGCAAGTATTAATTAATTATTTGCAATAATATGATTAGAAATTAGTAACCTCATAGACCACTCACTAGATGACGGTAGAGGCCAGTTTTTACAAAGAGGTTCTACACTTAGACGCAATACCTATGCCTATATGCCTTAAATGATAAGTGGGCTTACAATAAGTAAATTAAACAAAGCGCTTAAATATTATTTTATTTCCAAAATAAAATAAAATGTGAGCGAATTATATATATGTATTTTAGTGAGTAGGTAAGTAAATATTAGTCTTTTGTAGATTTTTTTGGATCTGACATTTATTATTTACTAGCTGATGCCCGCGACTTCGTACGCGTGGATCGAGGTTTTGTGGTTCCCGCGGGAACTCTTTAATTTTCCGGGATAAAAAGTAGCCTATGTGTTATTCCAGACTATAATCTATCTCTGTGCCAAATTTCATCCAGATCCGTTCAGCTGTTGGGGCGTGATTGAGTAACAAACATCCATCCATACATCCATACATCCATACATCCAAACTTTCGCATTTATAATATTAGTAAGATATCTACCCTATTAGGTAGTGAGACGTATCATTCGGTGGATTTAAAAAAAAATAAGGTCTTGCAGAGCCTACCACTCCGTGAAATGGCTCCTCAAAAGTACGCACTGCGATCGACGTGCACTTCACGTAATTGCCTCTCGATAATAGAACCTCTGAGATTTTTCTCGTATTTAATATTAATAACCCCATATCTACAGGAAGTGGTGACAGCTTAGTGGTGAAAACTTCGATCCCCAGGACTCTTCTAACTTTTCTCCTTTTCACTTACTATATGCTATCGATGCTACCAGAAAACATGAGCGTGAGAGGTCGCGGGTTCGATCCCCGGCAGGGTCAATTTGGGAATTTATAATTTCTGATTTTTTCACTGGTCTGGCCGGAAAGCTTCGGCCGTGGCTAGTTACTACCCTACCTGCAAAGACACGCCACGAAGCGCTTTAGCGTTTCAGTACGATGCTGTGTAGAATATGGAAAATGTACTGTGAACCAATTAGATTATGGATTTATTATAACTGCTATAGCCCTAACAAGTTAGCTTGCAACCATCTCAGACTGCATCATAACTTACCATTAGGTGAGAGCGCAGTCAAGGGCTTACTTGTAGCGGATAAAAAAAATCATCCCCATAAGAGGTTTTTTTTTTCACGTACAACAGACCTCCAACTGGAGGTTTAAGTGCGGAAACCTGCCCAGCAGAAAGAAGAAAGAGGTTTTTATGGTATTTTAAATCAAACTCTTATTATTTGGAATATTCAACGAGATCAAGAAACTAAATGCGCGGAAACTCTATCGTTACGACTCGCCTCTGCAACGTAATAACTAATTACACCTTTACGACACTATTTGTTACTACTGGACAACGGTAATCTACTCCAGAGACATCATTTGTTACCTGAATGGCTGTTCGCCGCCACCGTGCACTGTGTAATCATGGCACCTATTTATTTTGCTCCTCTATTTACTGTCTATTTGCTATCTATTTTCCGTTCGAGGTTGGGATCTAGCCAGGACCACGATCTTCACCAATGAAGGAACGACCGAAGATAGAGAGAGATCGATTTTGCTAGTCACGCTTTTAGCGTAAAAATAAACAAGCCAATGTAGAGCTCATACGACTTGATCTATTTAAATTTAGATAAGGTTTTAAAAACGTACGTAGCCTCAAATATCCATATAAATTCTGAATTTTCAGCACGTCATTCTTATCCTGTAAGATTATGTACAAAATGTATTTTTATTTATTTTAATTCTTTGTGTTAAAAAAATAGAGTATTCTAAATGAAAAATTTTATGTAATTTATGTATTAAATTTATATTTTTCAATCTCTTGTTCTTCACATGCAAATAAAACACAGAAAATATAAACTTAGAAAACAAAATTATTCACCAAATAGTTGACTTGAAAAATGTAGCAATGAATTTCTTTCATAGCCACTATATCCGTTGCGAAATAGGCAAAAAGGTCTCAGACTAATATAACATTTTATTTATTATATTATACATTATAACAATATTATTTATTTCTATGATTCAGCACCTCAACATCTCTTTAGAGAAGATAGGTAAATAGGTACATCTTTTGATGGTAGAAAAAAGTCTTTGCATTTTTTTTCTTGGTCATCAAATTGTTTTTTTTAAATTAAAAGCCTATTAAAACTTATTAGTCCTATTTTAACTACAAACCTACTTCATCATCTTCTCAACCCATCACCTACTACTGATCTACTGAGCCTTTTAGATTTTAGGTTAGATCACAACACACTAGCCCAGTGTGGATTGGATGACTTTCACACACCTTTTGCAACATTTTGAAGAACTCTTGCGAACACAAGTTACCACACGTCTTTCTTAACCGAAAGAGCAAAGGATAATGTGTAGGTAATTGCATAAAACGTAGAATAACACTGAAATGTTATATGTGAACCTTATAGGATCGAACCCCGTCCAAATATTAGGCTGGACTTAACCGCTAGGCTATTGCCGACTAATTACTAGGTCCGAGTACATATTTACCATGTTACATTACAGGAAAATTCAGGAAAGTAGAGCGAGCGAAAAAGCGCAAAAAAGTATTAAAATCGCTACTTCAGAAGACGTCGATTAATTTTGGTATCGATTCTGGGTGAGTCGCTCATAATAAACTATGAGTTATCACACTCCAGAGGTAATATTATATTATGTCAGTAATGTCCAGTCCCGGTAATATGGTTACATCAACTCTATTGTAACATAGCTAATTTAGCATAATGTTATAATGCTACACTTTCAAGTTTCTACGTGTAAATTATGTCAAGAGTACAATAAATGTAAAAATATGCGAGATTTTTCTTTGAAGTGCAGATTTGCACTCACCAAACATTTTCCGTTCAAGGAATTTTCTTTTTTTATTCCACTTCAAGTTAGCCCTTGGCCTTAGCTTCGTAAGTTATGATGGAGAATAAGATGGTAGCGGGCTAACCTGTAAGGGGCATGGCAGTTATATTAAACCCATATACCGTGCCGTGTAGAAAACACGTCATCGTACCGGAACGTTAAATCGCTTGGCGGCACGTCTGCCGGTCTAGTGGTAGGCCAGACCAGACAAAATTCAGTTTATATATTAAAATCCCGAACGATAACTGAATTTTGTCTAGTCTGGAGGTTCCGAGGAACCTCCTGCTTTTAAGACAATAGAGCTCACCACTGCGCGAGGGAGGTACAAATTTAGCAAGTTTTGGCATTGGAATAAAGGTGGGCGATATTTTGACGCACGCCTGATGAATAGATTTCGCTCCTCTTGAACTATGGAACTCAATGGCAATAGGTGGCAGATTGAGCCTGTTAATTAAAGGCAAACAGGCGACGAGAAAAATCGCTTCGCCAAGACGGCTCCTATTAATTAATCAAAGATTAAATCCGTAATCGAATTTCAAGTAAAATTCATTTTATGGCACGCATGTCATTAAATTCTGTTCGATGTTTACCAATTCCGAAAACGCTGCAACAATCATTGTTAGCACCTCAATAATTAGTTTTTTTTTATCGACTACAAGCTAGCCCTTGGTAAGTGATGATGCAGTCTAAGATGGTAGCGGGCTAACCTGTTAGGGGCAGTTATATTAAACCGATACCCCTTCGGTTTCTACACGGCATCGTACCGGAACGCTAAATCGCTTGGCGGCACGTCTTTGCCGGTAGGGTGGTAACTAGCCACGGCCGAAGCCTCACACCAGGGCAGACCAGGGAAAATTTAGAAATTATAAATTCTCAAATTGACCCTGCCGGGAATCGAACCCAGGACCTCCGCACGCCACGGAGGTCGTCAATGAGGAGTTCCTAGTGTTGTGATTTTGTAGGATTTTGGCCAATTTTAATTAGTGGTGTAGCAATGAGAGGTGATTGCAATTGTTACTTACATTGTACTGGAAGCGGAGCCCTACTCATATTGTTGTAAAAGGTAAATCTATATCTATACTAATATTATAAATGCGAAAGTTTGGATAGATGGATGTCAATTACGCCAGAACGGCTGCATGAAATTTCCAAAACACCTCAATACACATGGACAAATTTGGCTCAATTTGGACAAATCAGCTTGATGAAAACCAGCAGAGAAAAGATTTGATTGTTTGTCTGTTTGTAATGGATACACTCAAAAACTACTTAACTGATTTTAAAAATTCTTTCAAAGCTAAGCTGATAGGTTATATTTTATTTTTAAATAAATTAGAGTTTCCTACGGAAATTGCAATAATGTGAATGAAGTCGGAAAAAATCGTCTCATCTAAGAGCTTTAGTTAAAGTTACACGAAAACAATGTATGGTGGAATAGTTCCTCGCAAAAAGTTAAAAAAAAAAATATTTCTGCGACAGCTTATTATAACTATCTATTTTTTAACGTTAGGTAACTCACAATAACCGTTTTCATGATTTTAAAATGGGTCTAAAACAATGCCTTACTCGCGAAGGTGTTTTATCATGGTTTTTTATCGACACCTACCTAGTAATCCTTATCAAAATAAATATTATAATAGACATCTCAAGTATTTAATTTAGAACAAAATTGCCCTCACACCATATAGTTTAGATTAATATTTAGATATAAAATTCTACATCAATGTCGAGATATCATAGAAACAAAGTACCACTTACTTACAACACACGTAACGAGATAAAAATTATAGCATAACGAGTCGTCAATTCTTTCTCGAAACCTGTATCGAAACGGTCGAGTAATTTTTGTAAGTACCACTACATGTACATAGATGGCGCTGCACGTTTTTAAATCGCGCTGTAAGTTTGTATTACTTGAACTATATGAATACTGGGATCACTCTCATCACTATCTATCTGATGCCAAATCGGATTGAGTAATATTTTCCGGGATAAAAAGTAGTTGTTTTTGGAATTGCTTACAGTTCATGATCGAACTGTAGCATTGTAAAATTATGAATTGTTACTTGTTAGTTAAAAGTTAAAACAGTGTCATAGAGCTGATAATATTATTGCAGTAAGCCTTACAGCGGTTGCCAAACCAAACCGTGCGTCATGAATATATTATATTACTAGCTGACGCCCGCGACTTCGCACGCGTGGATCGAGGGTGTCGAGGTTTTGTGGTTCCCGCGGGAACTCTTTAATTTTCCGGGATAAAAAGTAGCCTATGTGTTATTCCAGACTATAATCTATCTCTGTGCCAAATTTCATCAAGATCCGTTCAGCCGTTGTGGCGTGATTGAGTAACAAACATCCATCCATACATCCATACCGACATCCATACATCCAAACTTTCGCATTTATAATATTAGTAAGATATCGCACCTTTAGAATTGAAGTGGCTTAACTAAAAATTTTAAGAAAATGACTTTTATGTATAAAACGACTTACAAACATGTATTCTATCAGTTTATTAAAAATATACAGACTCTTTTAGCCCAGAAAAGGACAAACGTACTTTTTCCGTCTCTTTTAAATTACGCGCTTACAGCGCGTCTTGTGGTATTGAAAGACCCCATTCAGTGTTGCGTGGACAGTGCTAAACGTTGGGTGCCGCACGCTTGCTCCGTAAGCGACGTAAACTATAATCCGCCGTTTTAATACTAAATGCAAGGTAAGTTATTTGTTCGACATTTATTTTTGTAATGACTCTTTTTGGTTTTGGGCGTTTCAATACTGAATGATAATAATATTATGGTGTCGTATTTGTACTGCCGTCATTTTATTACTAAATGTTGCTTGATGTATCGAGCCCTATTTTATACTATGGCTTTACTTTACTAACCGATTTTGTAACTAAGGAGACATGTACGTAAATATGTTTATTCTTTACTGAATGCGGTGTGACTTAGAGAGCTTTATTGTAATTGAGTCTTTTTATTTTTATTTCAGTAAAAGTTTAAGATCAAAAATGAAAAGAAGAGCAGATTTTATTTTGCAACTATTAAACCGGAATGAAAATAAAATTCAAGACCAGTGTGAAGAGATGATAACAGCAAGTTCCGAAGGTTATACTAGTGTTCAAAATAAAGATAAAGAAAACTTTTTGAAACTACCCTTGGATAAAGCGACGGATGGAAGTCCTAGTATGAATCCTGAAATATTACCGCAAGTGGAAACTGAACAACGGATTCTAAAAGATGTTAACAATACGTCGAAAATCAGTGGTGAGTATAATGTTGGTTCAACTATTGAAGAACAAACATCACAAAACAAAAGAGATCGGTCCAATAGTACATCATCATCCAGTTCTTCTACGTCATCATCTTCAAGTTCCAGCTCATCGTCGTCATCATCAAATTCTTCTTCATCAGCGAAACAAAGCGGAGGCGAAATGAACATAAACAGCTCACCTTCAATCATACCAGGTACTCCAACAGACTTCCCAAATATAATTTGTGCCAAGCCTTTAATTAGCAAAAGACGTTCAAATAAAGACATAAACTACCGTCAATCACCTATGCATTTTGAGGAATCAGACGTTGATTTGAGTGAAGCTGATCCGACCTATAACGATTCATCACTACGACGCTCATCAACCACCACGTCAGACAGGGAAAATGATGTTAACGATGCAATTGTTTCCTCTGAATCACTTCCACAAAATAAAAAATCTAGGAAGCGCCTGCGCAATCCATCTCAATGGAAACAAAATATCGTTAAATCGCTTCGGAATTTCGGAAAAGCTTACCAATCACTTTCAAAATCTAATAAAGAGGGACCTGCAAAAAAAGTAAGAGATAGTTGTGCTTGTAGACTTCGTTGTTCTGATAATATAACCCCCGAAAAGAGAGGCGAAATATTCGACTCTTATTGGCAGTTAAGTAGTTTGGACTTGAAGCGATCTTTTATCAAGGCATGCATGATGGAGGTGAAACCTAAATATAAGTACACAAATGCTGCCAATCCTCGTAAACCAAACACAGCCTTTTATTTTACTGTGGATAGCAAAAGAATTCGCGTATGTAAAACTTTTTTTATTAATACATTAGATATAACAGAGAGACAAAAAGGAACTGTGAAACTGAAAACGAATTCTAATGGTTTCGTAGAAGAAGATCTTAGAGGGCGTTCTAGAAGCCGAGCACCGATTGACCCAAGTCTTGTACAAGATATTATAAACCATATTAATAGTATACCGCGCATAGAGTCCCATTATCTAAGATCTTCCACTACAAGAGAATATATTGATGGTAGCAAGAGTATAAAAGAACTATGTAGGGAATTTAATACTAATCAAACCAAAGAAAACAAACCTCACGCCCCATACTGGATTTTTTACTTAATATTTACAACTGAATTTAATATTAGCTTTTTTAAGCCCAAAAAGGATTTGTGTGACCAATGTACAAGATATGAATCAGCATCAGTAGATGAAAAGTTAGGTATTCAAGAAACGTATGAGAAGCATATTAAAGAAAAAAATCTGTGTCGAGAGGAAAAGAGAAGTGATCGTTGTAATATTAACGAAACTAATATTTGTGCTGTGTAAACTTAAACACATACCAATTTACCAATACCAATTATTAAACACATACCAATTTATACCAATTATTGCGTTAAACCATTTGTTGGCAAATAATACCCAGTTGGATATTATATTCCATGTGTGAGCTGACTGATCTCAGTACTATTATTGTAATATTGTTTATTTATTTATTTGCAAGAAACATTGTACAATTATAAAGATGACAAACTAATAAAAAGAAAAAACATGTTTCGTCATTGCTGACATGCAAATTTTCAAAGTAGCAGTAGCAGTAGTAAACATCTATGTATTAAGGCATTTTCAAGGCTGATTTTCTAATAAGTATTTGTAAGACCAAAATATATTTTGCTAAGTCAGATGATAATGTTGGTAGCAGTACCAAAGCGTTGATTAGTGTTTAAGGATGATTAGTGAGGCAAAATTTCAAAATACACGATTATGAAAGCATACTCTGTTTTTCACTTTCCATTAATTTAGCAAGTCATCAATAATTAAACAAGCATATTACAAAATTAGTCACCAATCAAAAATATAACATCAGAAATTAAACGCCTCTTTCTTAAATAGTCACATTTGTTTTTTGTATTGTAAAGTAAATAAAAGACACAAAGTCAAATGAGCCAATAATATTAAATTGTTTTCAGAAAATAAGTGACATCTTTTTTTCAATGATTAATTAACAAAGGTTCTAATTAGTTATACCTATAGGTTTAGTATGCAATCATTAAAACAATTCCTACCCTACGGTTAATAACTAAAATTGTGACAGAAACCGCTTAGCCTAAAGTATTATAATCGAAAAACTAAGAAATAGCCAATACTTCAGTTACATTTTTGGCGTTTACCAAAAAACAAGAATTTTGGATTAGGCCACTTCAATTCTAAAGGTGCGATATGTAACAAGTTCTAACCGCGATTTATAAAACAATATTTCACTAAATATTCTCTAAAAACGAATTATAAATACGAAATTTTGAATGGATGGATGTATGTTTGTTACTCAAAAGTCAAAACACGCGGCACGCCAGAACGGCTGAACGGATCTGGAGGAAATTTGGCATAGAAATAGATTATAGTCTAGAATATAGGCTACTTTTTATCCGGAAAATTATAGTGACACTTGGAAGGGGGATCTCACATAATGTGGCCAACTGTGACAAGGACGGGGGAGGGGTCAAAAAATCACGAAATTAGTGTGACGTACCCCTTAGAAAACAAAATAAATACATCGATAGAGAAGTTCCGACGAACAAATCTACGAAGGTTCGTCAAGAATGTCCAATAAAACCAATCAACGATAGCATTGCCTGTTGCGCCGATATTCGGCATTTCGGCCATAATTGCTTTCTGACGGAAGCAACCTATTCGCTTTTCCATTCGCATTTCCAGTGCACGTGTTAGATAATAATTTTACCTTTTTTTAGAGGGGAAATCTTCCTAAAAATTTAATGATGACGTACCGCTAAATGATTTAGCGTTCCGGTATGATGCCGTGCAGAAACCGACTAAGGGTACGGGTTTAATACGGCCCTGCCCCTAATAGCTTAGCCCGCTACCATCTTAGACTGCATCATCACTTACCATCAGGTGAGATTACAGTCGAGGGCTAACTTGTAGTGGAAAAAAAAGCTACCCGACTTCTTGGGGGGAGATCGGGTTATGTGGGTTCTGTACGGTCTACTAAAACACCGTCGGTGGCCGTCCTTAGCACATGATGTAAGGCTCCGGGAACTCTTATCAATTTGCGCCGGTGTAGATAATTGTACCTAGGACTCTACGTTTAAAATTTAACATTAAGTTTTTGCGTTAAGTGAATCTGGGCCCTGGGGTCTACGAATTGTATGGAATTGTCAAGCGCTTGATGAGAGACTGTGCTCGGTCAGTTCCATACTAAACGCAATTTTAACTTTAACGCTTCCGAATACTCAGGTAAAAAATTCAATATTCTGGCGATAAGTTTCCTAGCAACATCGTTTATTGTATTTTTTTTTCTCGAATTATAGATGGTTTACAATTATTATAGATCAACTACATCAATAACAACTAAGTAAATAATATTCACACATGAAAATCTTACGTGGGTGTAAACTGTTGGCAAAAGTGAAGAAACGATTAAAACACCAAAAGCGGGACGATAATTCGTTACTAATGTGTGACCCCCTGATTTATACCTACTTTTAATGAACGAAGGCTCTCGCGGGGCTATTAGGAAAGACTCGTAGTGTGCCGTAAGTAAGGGAAGACAGAATAATGTTGTTAGCAGGAAGATAAGGTATTAACTGTACGTTCGTTACTTCCTATTTCTTTGGATTTTACAAATAAAACTTCAAGGTAATCATACAAAAAAATCAATAATAATCAATAATCTAATAAAAAAATTGCCAGTCATAGGGGCTGCCGATGGAAGTGAAAACGGATATTTAAAATAACTAAAAAAATATATAATAATAGTAAAAATATTTAAAATACTTAAAATATAAACCTTAAAACTAAAGCATTAAAGTTTAATTATGAATGTAGTATATTTGTATTTAAGACCTTTTGTCTTCGTAACAACGCGAGCATGGGGCAGCGAGGTGTCGGTGACGGTGTCGGTCACGCAATCCACAAGTTTTCCCCCTACCAAGTGCTCAATCCGCTTAAAGAAGTTTATCTACTCCATCGAAAAGTTCCAATTTCGAATTTGACAACTATATCGAATTGAAACCTCTTTCGTGTTTGCTTCTCATAACGATACAGTTCGTTGTATGGGAGCTGTATCGTTATGAGTCGTAGCTGTATCGATATGGTTATCTTCATAAATAGGATACCTATAGCTTAGCGGCTCTGGGTTCTGGCACTTTCCCAACCAGTCAATTGATTTGACTTTTTTATTAATTTACAAAGTAAAAAATTATAAAGACGTCCTTGTCGTAGATAAAATCTTGTATGCAACTGTACGTAATTAGTCATTTTAATTCTCGTACTATCCTATTTTGATACTCGGCAAGCCTCGTATTAAAACAGAAAACAGCACTCGAATTAAAATGACCCTCATTACGATACAGTTGCATAAATAGCTATTTCACTTCAAATAATGATAAAAAGTTCCTAAACAATATTGAAGCTACCGGGCTGGTCACAGTAAGTAACTAATTATTATGGTCATACTATGGTAACGGAAAACTCGCCTATATAACTAAAAGTGCAAGTGCAACATCTATATCTACCACTAAAGCCCATTAACGTCCCACTGCTGGACACAGGCCTCCACTCTCATAGGAGAGACGGAATTAGAGCTTAGACCCACCACGCTGCTCCAATGCGGGTTGGCGGGCTGTATCTACTATCTACATCGACCTACACAATATAGATAGACATAGTTATATTTCTATTGCATCTCTGTATTTGTGTTTACGGAACTTTCAATTTAAAAAATGTCATGGTAATATTGTATTTATTTTCATGCTATCTCTGGAGACCAATACGGTATTGGAATTGGATACGGCGGAAATGCAGTAGGGGCATGTTAATTTGCATATGGATACCTAGTTAAGTAGAAAAGGAGTACGCTCTGTAGTTCGGTGAGATTAATATCCTACAAAAGAAGTTCCATTTGCAGTAATATATTTTTCATTTGATTAGAAAATATTATGATACTTAGATCTTTTATTTAGAGCATGTGAACAATATTTATAACGACATATTTGCATTAGTTACCTATGCAGTATGCTTAAATTTTACGAATCTAGTAACCTGCCTATTAAGACTGGAGTGTAGAAAAATAATACAGTCATTATTTGAAGTACTTACTCTTCAAAACCAACTTTATTTAAGTACTAGTTGATGCCCGCGACTTTGTCCGTGTGGATTGAGGTTTTCGGTTCCCGCGGGAACTCTTTTTTCCTATGTGTCATTAGGTACAGACTATAATCTATCTCTGTGCCTAATTTCATCTAGATCCGTTCAGCCGTTCTGGCGTGATTGAGTAACAAACATCCATCCATCTAAACTTTCGCATTTATAATATTAAGTTCAGAAGTATAGATTTTGAGTTTTGACCCAATGATTTAAGCTGTTGTATATGTCACCGTAAGATTGCAAAAATCGTTAGATTGTAATCTAACTAGCGAAATTGTAAACTGTCGAGACATTACAATTTAACGCATTATTTTTCGGTAGATTGTAATCTGTTAGGTATATTAACCCGATAAAACCTAAGCACTACCTGATTATTTATGTCGAACCCTAACCTAACCTACAAGAAAAAGACAAGAAAACGTAAATAAAATTAATATTTCAAAAATTGACACTCAGAACATTGAACGGTTCACAATCTGTCGACAGTTTACAATTTCGCTAGTTAGATTACAATCTAACGGTTTTTGCAATCTTACGGTGAAATATACATAATATCGTGTCAATTTGAAATATCGTGTTACATACAATTTGATTTTAGTAAGGAAATACTTTTTCGGAAGCACGTAATAATTTTATTCATCATAATGATGTAAGATACGAGTAGGTATAGAATATCCATATTGTACATCAATGAGAAATTCAAACATAATATAGTTGTTAAACTTTAATACCATAGAAATGCTAGTGTATTTTAAGTTAAAGCCTGTTGAACGTTGAACATAGTGTATAGCGAGAAACGAAGCGGAACATGATATTGAATCTGAGAATCATCTAGAATGCGCCGAGGAGGCAACTGGGGCGGATTGATGCATGTGGCGGCAAATAGACGCTCCCAGTGGCAAACTATACAGTTTATATACCATTTTGCACCCCATCTATTAATAACTGAACTCGGCACTTATTCTTGTTTGTTTTTCATCGGTATATGCCCGACTAGTTTTGAACACGTCCGGGTGCATACCTATATTAATATTATAAATGCGAAAGTTTGGATGGATGGATGTTTGTTACTCAATCACGCCAGATCGACTGGACGGAGAGATAAATTATAGACTGGAATAAAACATAGGCTACTTTTTTCCGGGAAAATTAAAGAGTTCCAACGGGAACCAAAAAAACTCAATCCACGCGGACGAAGTCGCGGGCATCAGCTGGTTAATATCTAACAATTAATCATTGGTTTTGTCATTTGTAAGGCTTGGTATAATATAGGTCATTCACATACTTATTCGTGAGAAATCTTTATTTTGGAGGAAAGGAAAAAAAGAAAGGTTCGTTTTATTTGTGCATCTATTTTCATACAAATTTTAAGTTTCCATCATCATCATAACATTGCAAGCCTACTTCCTATTGAGTACGGACCTATCCTCTTAGTCTTAGGAGGAGACATGAAATCAAAATGGTTGTATTGTATGTTCCAATCCTTTATATCCCATATTTTATGGATGGAAAAAAAGTAATAAAAAATATACTCGTACACATTCGCGGCGTTCGCGGCCTGTAGCGTCAGTGAATAAAAAACCGACCAAGTACGTGTCGGGCCACGCGCAGAGTAGGGTTCCGTAGTTACCCGTCACAATATGCGGGTATTTTATACGTTGGTTGACTATTACTCGTGTAGAGTCTACTTAGCTGTGATAGTTTTCCTTTTAACTTCGTTATAATATTATGTACTACTTTCATGAATTCCAGAAACAACCATTTAGCCGGCAGAGGGGGGGACAGTAATTCTAACCAAAATTAGCACTTTTCGCAAACGGATCCCTGTATCAAAAAATGTTGTTTACATCCACAATATGTTGGAACGACCTGTCCAATGACACCCCACACTATAGGATAGACGAGAAAAAAAAACATTCTCACTTTACATGTAGGGAAGGTACCCTAAATTTTTTTTCTAAATGTTATCTTACCACTTTGTCGGCGTGATTAAAATAACATATGTCTCTACCAAATTACAGCTTTGTAGAACTAACAGCCTCTGAGCTATGCCGCGGAAATACGGACGGTTGGACATGGAGAAACTATACGGGTTTCTTGTTAACTACGGAACCCTAAAAACGGGACTTATGGAGTAACTGAGGCGTAGCGATGCATGTGGGAGAAAATAGCTCCAGTACGAGAACACAGGGTGGCGACTGGCGCTTTAAATCAACAGGGTGCCCTTTTAAATCACCTTGTTTTGATGGCTTCGGGATTTATTGGACGTGTACGACTTTTATGCGAATAAATTTAACGGGAAACAATTTGCTTTCTTATCTACTGTTTACACGTGAGGACGAGAAAGCACTTGGTATTTGAATAAGCATTTAACTGAATGAATGTCCTTCCGACTGAAATTGAGAGTTTTCTAACAATTTATCCTCGGTGAATTTATCGGTCTAATCTGGCAGGAGGTTGAAGCCGTGCGTAGTTGGCCCTACTGGTAAAGTCGCATCGCCAAACGATTTAGGATTCCGGTACTATGCCCCATGAGTAGACACCGATTAAGTGTATACCGTATAGATTTAAAATACCCATAATTGCCACAAGCCAGGTACTTCTATCTTACACTGCATCAATACCTACCAACTGTTAGCTTCAAGCCATTACTTATTTTGGAATGTTTAACAAATGATCTATTTTTCTGATTTTCTAAATAATGTAAAATATTAATCAATTTAATTTTGTATCGCAAATAACTGTCATTCGATTTAATCTGCGGATATGGAGGCCATGTTGAAATTGGTTAGTATAAATACGAATGTTTTGACGATGGTGGGTCAGTCTCCACCGAGACTCAAACGATTATTGAATACCTCTGGTGTTTAGATCGTTATTTTGATTATGAGCCGCAGGTAGTAACTGCGGCCTGGTCAAATGATTTGTTTGTTAACTAAGTTTTATAAATTAATTAATTACATTAAATCTCTTTTGATTAGAGTCCAAACATATTAAAAGTGTTTTATTAATACCTACTTCTGGATAGTATTCAACACAACGCCATTGTTTTGCTTGTTATTTTAAAAAAAAGTTTCACGAGCTTCAGAAAAGTAGCCTACGAGAGAATAAAACAAATATAACTTGTATTCTATCTCATTCTCTCGCAGGCTAAATCCTATTATGAATATGTTTGTCTATTTTTGGTATCGCTTTTTCGTTTCATCGAATTTTTGAATCACAACGATTCTAAAGAAGTTTCACTTCAAAAAAACTTGGCGGTAAATCGTTTGCATAATGTTTATTTCTAAAAGTTACGCTATATATATTTTTTTTATGAAAGGCGAGCGAACGGCTGTAATCACTAACATCAGGTAACTCAGGTTGTAATCTCAATAGGTACATATCTTTTTCTGTACTAATGTAACGCAATTTTGATATCGTTTTGCAAATAATACGCGAGCTTACGCGTGGATTCATTTTCCGATAGTCAACATTTATTAAAAGCTTAAATAAGCCTTTTTATTATTGCAGTATTTCAATACCTGAAACTCGTAGCGTGAATACGGATATTCATTCAGCGTTTTAACTTTTAATATTCATGTATTGTTTCTTTTTTGTTATTATCGGTATTTAAAATATTCGTTTGACCGGATTGTTCATTCATTACCTATTTCAGCCTGTGGACGTCCAGTGCTGGGCATAGACCTTTCCAAGAATGGTGAGTGGTGAGTTGGTGACGCTCTATGAGCGTCACCAACTCACCACTCACCATTCTTGGTCTCCAGCCTATCTCTTACACCCTATACTCTTGTCACGCGGTTTTTACTCTAGGGATGCCACCACTACATCCTATTAACGTCCACTGCTGGACACAGGCCTCCACTCTCATAGGAGAGAGGGAATTAGAGCTTAGACCCACCGCGCTGCTCCAATGCGGGTTGACGGGCTTTAACGACTATTATCATGTTAGTGATAATAACCGGGACTGACGGCTTTACGTGCTCTCCGAGGCACGGGGGTGAAACACCGCCAACTTCCAACTCCGGGCTGGTACTGAGAATTTCTTAATTGAAAAACCCAATACCTAACATTTATGTCCGACCGGGAATCGAACCCAGGGCCTCGTGAGCCGCAGTCGACTATGCTAACCGCTAGACCAACGAGGCAGTTAGCAGTGTAGGGGTGCGCTTCCACGCGAAATATATCGCGCATATGAGTGCGCGAGGAAAATCTCTCCCATTAGGATTTCTAAGCACATTCTTAGCAATTCTGGTGGAAAAACGGGAAAACGGGAATGACTCAGTAGACTCTCAGTTCTCACCCCTCACAGCCCTTCACCCATGCTTGCGACTTTCTGGCTCCAATGGCCATTGCTCCTTCCTAACGTCAAAGGATCTTCTCCGTTTGGCCCGTGAGGGCCAAGCGGGGGTACGGGCCTCGAGGCTGGGCCTCCTTACCCGGGCGGGGCGCGGGGCAACTCTGTGCCCCGGTGAATGTCTTTAGCCGAGTGAAACCAGCTAGGGCCTGCCTTGTAGGCTACGGGCCCCTAGGTCGGGTGACATGTCCGGTGATGGGTCCGCACTACGGCGATGTCATCACCTCCGCGAGCAGGACCCGTGTCTTGTCCAGGTATCTCGGCGCTGCGGGCAATGGGGTCCTTCCTAACAAAACTATTCAAAAACGAATTACTATATGTATTTATACATTATAGTATGTAAAAGTAGAATTAAACTTCTTATACTATCGTATCTATCGCAGCAATGGGGTCCTTCCTAACAAAACTATTCAAAAACGAATTACTATATGTATTTATACATTATAGTATGTAAAAGTAGAATTAAACTTCTTATACTATCGTATCTATATTTTAGTTTGCATTAGCGAGTCGAATACATCACAGGATCTGATGATGGTGAAGCGTGTGTTTTAATTTTATAAACTACATTATCTTATTTTATTAGGAAAACTTACAAATAAGTTAGTAATACTTAATTAGAGATAAAGTGGAGGTGTCAGGTGGAATAGTCACATGCTCCGAGACCCCCACGAAAAATGGAGTAACCTAGTGACACAGTGGATGGCAAAAGAAATAAGGGCTGGCAGCAAAGACGTTGGAAGGACGAATTGAAGCTGACAGCTGGTCCATTCTGGAGAACGGTGGTACTGAATCGCAAGCACTGGAGAGAGCTGGAGGCCTTTGCCGCGAGGCACACAGAACTATAAAGGACTTTTGTCTGTATGTAACCGATTTTGCTGAAATTTGGTACAGGCATAAGTTGTATCCCAGGCTACTTTTTATCCCGGAAAATTAAAGAGTTCCCGCGGGAATAAAAAAAAACTGTCTCTTTAACCGATTTTGATGAAATTTGGTATAGGGATGGTTTGTATCCAGGGAAAGGACATAGGCTACTTTTTATCCCGGAAAATTAAAGAGTTCCCGCGGGAATCAAAAAACATTAATCCACGCGGACGAAGTCGCGGGCATCATCTAGTAAACTGAAATTGTGTAAAAGCTCTGTTCCTAATAAAAGGCTATTTTATTTTTATTTATTTATTATGACGAGATATTTACTCGTAGATCAATAATATAATATTTTGTCCATTTGGTATCCAACACAGTGTTTACCAGCCACCTATGCTACAGTAACGCCAATGTGGTTGCTTCGGCTAGCATTCCATTTACGCATATTATGATCTCCTAAGTGAGCTTATGGATGTATGAATCAAGTGCATTCAGGAGATATGGTATTATTATTTTCAAAAACAGTCTGCACTCGGCACTTATATCCATATATTATTAGTTTCTGTTGACTAGCAAATTGCCTATAAAATATTACATATTTTAAATTCATGGGACACAGGTGTTATTGCCGGCTCTTCTCAGTAAAATCATCTTTCCGAACCGGTGGTAGAGTCTTAACGTATCAATAAGTGACACATGTCCTACATGAAATAAATAAATCATTTAACATATTACATGTAAGTCGACGTTCTACTATACCGCAGCGTCTTGTACATATCTTGGAAATAAATCTCCCTAGTTTCATTATTTCTAATTTTTGTAACAATGAGAAAGAGAAATGTAATAGTGGCGCCCCCGAGCAGGCTTTAAATAAGTTATTGTAGATTGTAAGTACTCCATTGATGTATAATTTTTTTAGTGTATGAAGTACTCAGATAGTTATTAAGATTATATTGTTACTAACTAAGGCGTCAAACACTAAACTAGCGACGGCCGAGCGACGGCGACAGCGGGGCGATGTGGTACGAGAGCTAGCGACGAATTACAGGGAGGCCCTTTAGGCAAACTGAAATTGTGAAAAAATATAATTTTGTCAACTGGCGAATCCAGTCCTGCCAGTCTGGTAGAGCATTTGCGGTTATTTCTCTCCAAAAATATTTTATTAAAATTCCCAAAAAATATACAAAATTGCGGCGAAATTCGTTGCCAGCTCTCTGACTAATCGCCTCGCCCCGCTCGCTCGCTTTGCGGAGGCGATCAGGCGATGACTGGCGGAATAAATGAACGTTAAATCCTTCATAAGCCAACCTGCTGCATTTGTACCAGATGTATAGATAGATAGATGAATACTTTATGCACATATGAAAGAATACAAAGAGTACAGATACTACTACTAAAAAAACCGGCCAAGTGCGAGTCGGCCTCGCGCACCGAGAGTTCCGTACAAACTTGTAGGTACTATATGCATATTAAGTAAAAATTGTGGTATTTTTATTGCTAAATGAAATCCATAACACTAGTAAGTTTAAAATTATTAATAATATTTTTATTACTAGCTGATGCCCGTGATTTCATCTGACAGCTGATGTATAGAACATAGAAAACCAAAAAGATCACTCGCCTCCACACATCGTCGCCTACACGTCCTTCTGCGGGTAATTTGTTTCAACCTATTGACAGCAAGAGCTTATTTTCCAATTTGTTTTTATGGTCACTTATCCAAAACCGTTTAACCTTTGCCATATTATATTTGTAAGCGACAATCCAGAAGTAGGTACCTACTAATAATAATAGAACACTTTTAATATATTGGTACTCTCATTTGAACTTGCACGTATAAATTAGACGTGTAGAGGTTCCACGGCAGATTTAATGTAATTAGTTAATTTATAATAATTATTTGACGGGCCGCAGTTACTACTGCAACCTCGTCGACAATTCGTAATAATGCTAACATATTCTTATTCCAACAGGGGTGGAGAAGGCAGATTTTATTTATTTATTTATAGACCATTCTTTCGTTACCTATCTATAAAATTATAAGATGATGTTTGGTCCTATTGATAACACGTCCCTATGTGTGAAAGGTACTAATGTTTGCTAATGTGCCTTTTTACAAGGTCTTTGCAACTCGAATCATGCAATTGCAAAAACATACTACACACAAATATTTTTTCTTTTTCGGATTGAATATGCGAGCGCTAGGACAAGAAATGAGCCCTATGGCTATGGCCCTTTTATATGGAGCTGCAAAGACTAGCGCGACATCACAAAACCTATTTCCATACAACGCCGCCGTTATGCGTGGATGTTTTATCCTCTTCTGTCTGTAAGTAATTATACTTACGGATAGAAGAGAATATAACATAACCGCCGCGTAAGTTGAACTATGCGCAGAAACACATTTCAGGTGTCAAACGATGTGCGGTATGAGGTGCGCTGCGAGAGGCCGCGCGTTACCATACCCCTCGCTCCTCTTGCTAGCTCCGCTCGGCCCTGTAGTACAATGTACCTGCGCAGACGACCGCCATTTTGGGTCAACTTACGGGACGCGATTTGTACTTAGTGTGTTTTCCCCTCGATTACAAGTTTAAATTAAAACTGTATTGTGTAATTTTTTTGTTTGTCGCCTATTATGTTTTCCACGAAATCGTATCATAAAGGAGCGAGTTTTGTGATACGGTAACGATGTCAGGAGCTCGTTCAGAGAACCCTTGAGGTTTAATTCATTCTCGGAGATGGTGCTCAAAATCTCAGTGATTTTAATATCGTGTTATATTCGCACGGCGATCTTCTAAGTTCTCAAAGGCATTTTATTATGTTAGATGAGTTTAAGGCGCTGTGAGCTCACGAGATCAAAATACAGGCGCGCGGGGGTGAAATAGAGCAAGCGCATGTCGCAAAAAATGCGAGAAATCATTTGTTATAAAATAAATATTTACTGTTCAATACAAATTAATCCGACAACGTGTTTGATTTAGAAATGTAAATTTTATTATTAGTTTCAATGAGGAGAAAAATTGCTTTAAAAGGTAAATTAAGAGGTATGTTTAAAATAAATTTCAATGCAGAGATTTTTTGAAATTGTGTTTTGAGCTGCTTAAATGGCTTATGGCTGCTTATGGCTGCTTAAAGGTCTTGAAAATAGCAAATTATTTTTACAAGCATACATTATGTCACCGTTTGATGGATACACTCCTTATAAAAACCACCTTTTACGCTACACAGGGCCTTAAGCTGTCGGTGTCTTTTATTTTTAATTTTTTTTTAAATCCACTACTAGCTATCCCTCACACTAGAGTGAGGGATAGCTTGTAGCTTGTAGCTAGACTAGATTCAGTCCGCAACTATGCGGGACATGTACCGGGATAAAAGGTATCCTATGATTGTTTCCAAGGTGCAAGCTTGTTTACTTTCCAATCCTTTGTAAGCATCGTTTCCAAGGAAAAGCCGATCAATTGAGCCGTGAAAAAGAATCTGACAAACATACATACAGATAGCCAGACATTTAGAATAATACTAGATGATGCTTGATTGCTTGCGACTTCATCCGCGTGGATCAAGATTTTTTGATCCGGGAGCTCTTTCATTCCCGGGATAAAAAATAGTCTATTCTATTCCCCCCGGGTAAGAACATTGGACTCGGTATGTACCAAATTTCGTCAAAACCGGTTGAAAAGATGGGCCATGAAAGCGTAGCATATACACAGACAGACACACAATCGCATTTATAATATAAGTATGGATTAGTATGGCCGGATTGTTATGCATTCCGATATGATATCACGTTGTTGTCTAGGTGTAGGTAAACAATCTTTTTAGTTTTTGTTGTCTAGACGTAAGTTCTGCATTATTTCTTTCTTTTTCTGATTCCCCTGCTATTATTTTCTAGTCATAACAATATACCAAAGATTTGAAATACCGAAGGGACATTAATTCACCAAAATAATCATTTGAATTTCAACTGTGATGTTATTTAATTCTTATCTCACTCCAAAACAATAGCTGTTGCTATTTTGTGCCAAAACTGTGATAAAATCATTATCACTTCACGCATGAAATTAACAAAAACCTTTAATCGCCTAACAAAAACCAACGCGTTGGAAATAACGTTGCGGTCAAACGTGGACAAAACCAAATGCCCGGTTAATATTAAATGATATCTGATGTTCCAATTTACATTACCAAAACATTCTACCACCCTTTTTTTCGAATACATAATGTTTTATACCTTCCTAAATTCGTTACAATATATTGGTTTACCTGTAACATATTTTTTTATTTGAACGAAATCTCAACTCTATTACCCGTTGAAAAAGGTCTTAGTTTTAGTTGTGATATAAGGGTTCTCTAGATTAGTCTAGGTTGATATTCCTATATTCTGTAAAATAAACGAAATATTGAAGGTAACCCACTAAAGAGGCGCGACGTGGCACGTAGCGGCAAGTAGGTATTATTTGTATGTGGTTGTATATGGAGCTGGGCCCACACCGGGGATGCACTGCGCGACAGACAGACAAAATTAGTCTAAAACTTGTCTATTTCCGCCTGAAATACAAAATATACAATGTTTTTGTCTAGAAAATACGATATTATCCTTAAAGTGGAAAATCCGAAGTCCCTAAGGCACTGTCAGAGGTGGGAGTCGTCCTACACCTCTTCTGTTTTTGTGTATACGGTTACGTGCAACGTAAGATCTATTTACAAAGGGTTTTGTACGCTAGGGGTCTTGACAAATCCCATGTAATATGTTCGAGGGATCAGACTATTGTTCCGCACATTTTTTGGAAGATCTAAAGGGTAAAGGGACTGACATCTACGATGCGTGCGAGCCAATTAGAGGTAAGTAATGGGATTGTATGGTGGTTTTATTTTTCAATTCTCAGACAAGTCAGCAAGTTAAAAGTGATAAGCCTTGTGGTTAATTGGTCTCATCATAGAAGGTTTCGCGGTTAAAACCCGGGCGTCGAATCCTTATGACGACACATTATTGGAAGCTGGTAAGTAAGCGCGTGGTTTGAATGTTCCTTGACTTGTTCTGTCGTTTACTATAACTACTGAATTGATAACCATGCAATTATGATGTTGAATAAAATTTATAAAATAACTAGTATTTGCTTGCGGCTTCTCTCACGTTAGGTACGTTCGATTTTCAAACAAATTTCAAAGCCCTATTTTACGCCCTTGGGGGTTAAATTAAAAAAAAATCCTTTCTACGGATCCTTATAGCGGATGCCTACGCCATAATGTTATGGCGCCATAATATTCAGTCAGATCAGTCAGTCACCTTTTTCTTTTATATATTTAGAAGATCAGATTGATAAACATGCGAAAGATGTCTATAGGGCATCAAGCATCTGGCTACTCTAACTCAGGGATCGAATGCATTCAAGTCGCGCGCGTACCTGCACTAACTAGCGGTTCCTAAAGCCCCCAGCCCTCCCACTTCTAGGATCACAGCTGTGTAGAAGTATTTTAAAGATATAATTATGTCAATATAGGGATGATGACAACTCAATCAAATCAGCAACTCTTTATCAAAGTTAAAAGCTCACTTCTGGTATGGAAGTTGTATGAAATTCACAGTTGTGACGTCATCAAATTTCAACGCACTTTTTTTCTTTAATCTATATTTTAAAATGATTATCAAACTTAGAACTAACCGAGGATGTGTATTTTAGGTCTTTTGGAAGACCCTCTATTTAATAATCAGATAGAAATAATTTATTTTCCTGGTGGGAGGCTTCGGCCGTGGTTATAGGCCGACCGTTTAACTCGCGTATCGTCTGCGCGGTAAGAAGGGAGCGGGGGCGGGTAACGCTACACATGGAGTCAATAATCCAAAGATTTATCTCGAGATAGACATTGTTGGTAAAGAATAAAATAATAAGTATATTTTTTTTTATCCGCTAACATCTCCCCCCGCTCCCTTCTTAACGCGCAGACGATACGCGAGTTAAACGGTCGGCCTATAGTTACCGCACCCTACCGGCAAAGACGTGCCGCCAATCGATTTAGCGTTTCGGTACGATGCCATGTAGAAACCGAATAGGCTTAATATAACTGCCATGCCCCTATAACAGGTTAGCCCGCTACCATCTTAGACTACATCATCACTTACCATCAGGTGAGATCGCAGTCAAAGGTTAACTTGTAGTGGATAAAAAAAAATTGATAAACACATCATCCCTTTTGCTAAACCGAGTCCGGTCTGCATTAGCTGCCGTTACTTAATGGCGACACTTGGCCATAGGTAAAACGTTCAGAGGATTAGGCCAGTCCTCGTGGCATTTCCCTGAAAGTCTTTACGTATACCTAAGTAATTAGTCTTTGGTTGAAACGTAAAAAACCTGAATGTGGCTTTAAGTGAGTAAGTAATAAGTAATAACTACAAACCGTATCGATTTATTAAGTACTAGACGATGCCCGAGTGGATTAAGATTTTTTGATACCAGCGGGAACTCATAAATTTTTGCCTAGGCTATGTCCTTCCCCGGGATACAAACTATCCACATACCAAATTTCATCAAAATCTGTTGAACAGATGAGCCATGAAAGCGTAACAGACAGACAGACAGACGCACTTTCGCATTTATAATATTAGTATGGAAGTATGGATCGACTCTTCAGCTAAGAGGTAAGAACTAGCTAGTTAGTCTAGTTTTGCGTTCAAAATTCGGCTAAATATTCGTACCAAAACATGATGTTATGTTACGTTTTAGGTTACATTTTTACACGCTGTTTATTAGCTTCAGACGTATGTATGTTAGTATGTAACGGAATCTTTGAACATGATTTTGACCCCCTTCAAAACGTCGGATTAACTCGAAATTTGGCATACTTGTTAAGGACCGATGACAATTCAATATTTTAAACAGTTTGACCCGTTATCCTTACTAGGATAATCAGGATTAGCGTTTTCCTGAGACCCGGAGCGTCTGCGTCAAACGCGTGTTTTTTAGTTTTTTTAAACTATTATTATTATATATACCTAAGTTGTTTAATATTCGACGCCTCAGGTGAATTAATTCTTTACGCAGAACTGTGAAGAACTAAGGACCGTTGGCTATGCAGGATTTGACGTCTATAATAAAACTTTCACGGCTAACCAAAGTTAATAAGACATGCAAACACAACCTACTTTACCTGTCGACCTACAAAAGTTTGGTGCGGGCTGATTTTCCGAGAAAACTTTTATGGGTGGAGCCTATTCGCGCATGCGCATGAAGGCCGCTGAAGAGTTGTTGGTCATTGACGACAACGGAAGGCTTGTGGACCGCCTGAAGCAGTTGCCGCGTAACCTTAGACCCAAGCGAACGCATACGATGCACACCGCACTGTAGCCGGGAAAAACTTTAAAAACAAAAAAAAAACTTTAATAACCCTTACTAATTTTCTCCATGATCGGACAAGCTTACGTTCCGACGTTGCTTTGTCTGTAAAGTTTTGTTGAAGTTCGTAAACTTTTTTTATACGGGTGGAAATTCGTCTCTAGGTAATTGATGTATTTATAATATTGTGATTATTATTGAATGCTGCTTAACTCTTAAAAACGCCTTTACATTTAACAACTCTTAAACAATTCAAGAAATTAATACATAATATGAACTTTTGAATTTCTGATATTCTACCTCCCTGTAAGTTATTTTATACAATATACTTAAAATATATTCTTTTCTCAATAATATAGTTATAGGGTACCGTGCACATCTATGGGTTTAATAATAATAATATGTTCTACTAATTCCAAGTTCGTAATAAATTATTAAATCTAAAGGATGAAATCCTTTTGACTTGCTAAGATCTAAGGCACTTAGTCGCCTCAGAAAATATGCACATCAATAGTTAATGATCGCCAAGAAAACGTCATTATTTTTTCACTCATTCATTCATTCCAAACTAATTAATAAAAACATAATAAACAAAATATATCGATGTAAATTACGATAGCGGTATCTTTAATTTCAAACCCATAAAAGTTATTATAATTAATTTAAAAGTTAATCGAAAATCTAAATATTATACAAACTATACAATAAATTTAAATCAAATCCTTATATACCTACTAACAAAAATAAAAATAAAACCCTAATCAAAAAGACCACCCCTGGTTGCCCCTGGGCCAAAGGTACCCATCAAACTTGCAGCATTGAAAAAGTAGATAAATATGTAATATGTAATATCAAACCCATAAAAGTAGATAAATATGCACCTCTCTTGGGCCAATATTTATTTGTCCCACTGGCGGTGGAGACGATCGGATGCTGGAGTGGAGATACAAAAAAATTTATAAAACAGATCGGCTGTCGTTTGAGGGAAAGGGGCTGTGACCCACGTTCTGTTTCCTACCTGGTTCAAAGGTTATCCATCGCCATTCAGCGTGGCAATGCTGCAAGTTTGATGGGTACCTTTGGCCCAGGGGCAACCAGGAGTGGTCTTTTTGATTAGGGTTTAATTTTTATTTTTTGTTAGTAGGTATATGAGGATTTGATTAAAATTTATAGTATAGTTAGTTTGTATAATATTTAGATTTTAGATTTAATTCTATTGTGATAAAATTATTAATTATATAAAAGTAGATAAATTAGTAAAATTCATACACCATCGAATTTAAACGAAATTACTTATAGATACTTAATCTACGCATCTGATGAAATAAGTTGGTCCACGCTACTGGTGACCCAGAGCTGCCGCTTATTTAGCCCAACGGCTCGGCCTGGTAATTCAGAGAGGCAATAGCGCCAGTGCCTTGGATAAAATGCCTATAAACGATCATTTGGATTGTAATTTATTTTAAAAATCTATCTAATAAATATAATATAATATTAAGTACTTCGGAGATAAGTTTATGGCTTAAGGTACTTAAACCTTCCGTGATTGTATTCTGATGAATACTGAAAAAACTATAACAATAATTGTATACAAACGCTGTGTTATCGCAATAAACCCCAGCTCATTAACGGTAATTAACCCTTAAAATGCCAAGTAAGAATTGGTAAACAAACGTGGTAATTTCACATTAGTTATTCCGTGTGGTCAGAACGACCGCGATTAAACTACGAATGTGTTGGCATTATGTTAGCTGTAGTCAGATTAATATGAGTAAACAACTGGAATGTGCATTATCTTTGTTAATGCAAATAATAATATTATTAATGCAACTAGATTTTTTATACCAAATAATGGTTAGGTGTTTTTAAACAGCCCCGAAATACCGCTGCTTACACGACTTGCATAAAAATTTAGTTGCTTTTATATTAGAATAGTAATTTTAAAGTTTACTTAATATTTCTTATTTTTGTAAACAATATAAATATCGTATCTTTTAAATTCTAAATATATTCACTTTATTAGCCACAAAAATAAAAGAAAATCCAAATTATATTTAACTACTAATTTATTTTCTACTTCGTCCGCACAGAGTAAGTTTCAGTAAAATGCAGTTTTTAATAATCTGAAATGTCCCGGGAAAATATAATTTTACACAAAAATCCCATTGAGTTCGAGTGTCATCCATTTTTCTCTGCGTCATCAGATCGCTTAATTTTATCGTTATAAATTATTATACTGTATAAACTCTTATTTAATCATTCATTTTATAATTGATAATATAGTGTGAATAGATAAATAATATTCTCAGAGGGACTATTTCTCGGAAAAAGGTGAAGCCCCGCCACAGGCATTACCCATCAAATAAGCGATGAATGGCCTTATATAATAGTGATTGGAAATCGAACTGTGAAGCCTTCATGATCATGACCGACTCTTATGTCATATCCGACAATGATGCCCATTGTCTTTTTTGTGCGATTTTATTTAGGAATGCCCCAAAGTAAGATCTTTTTTAACGCCCATTTATGTGAGAATGAGACGTTTAAAATAACACATGTATTATGCTTAAATAGGTACGCAGGATCTATACTATCTCACAGGAATTTAGGGGATACAATATATAATATTATCAAGGGGGACTATAAGATTTGAATATCTTAAAATTCTTAGTTTCAATGTAAAAATAACAATCAGAACAAAAATAAATTCTAGAATAGTAAATGCAATACTTAGATATAACAAAATACATTAAATATTATTAAAAAAACATTTATATTTTAAAAGATTTAACAGGAAAGTAATACTGATTTCAATTATTCAAATATAACAAAAACAAAACCACTCGAGATATCTATGTTACGATGTTACATCGTATTCAAATGTAAATTCGAATACGGATCTAAACCATGTTTCAAAATTTCATAATTCTACTTAGGTATTACTTTCGAAAGAATTACTTATTCATGAAAATATTTTCAGTTTTTACAAGAATGCAGAGTTTAATGAAATGTAAATCATGAAAGGAACAACGAAACATGTTCGGAGCATGAATTGAACAAACGTACTTATAACTGCATATAGTACGGGCTCTCAAACTAATGGAATAGAAACGTATTTTATAAAAATGAAAGATACACTGTTAGCCTTTTAACTCGGCTGCAAAATTACTGTGGGAGTCTGCTTTAGTCTGCACTGCTGGTAGATAGCAGTGATGTACTATTTTATTTGAAACCTCAATTTATTATTCGGTGTCTGTAATGGTTTAACCCCAATAATGAGGCGCGGCGCGGCACGTAGCGGCAAGTATTCTTTGTATGAGCTTGTATGGAGCTAGGCCGCATTTAAGCGACGCGGCATCATACAAACTTATTAAATTAATTAATTGCTCCGTGCATCTCAAGTAGGGCTAGACCTTAAAGAGGCGAGAGGTCTGTCTCATACAGATTATATTATGTATGATAGGTCATCATTATTATCACCATCGCTGTTCTCATCCCAGCATCGGCCCACTATGGGTCTGCTCATAGAAAAAGGGTTTGGGCTGTAGTGCGGACAGTCTTAAGTGACACAACTTTTTCTATGTAAAATAAATAAATCATTTATCATTTAACAGTCTTTATACGCCTTTGAGAAAATAATGGGGGAATTTAAGCTTTCCCCACGATGTTTTCATGCACCGGAGATATTGTAAGTAACATTTAATTGCTCTAAGACACATGACTCTGCAAAGTTAATATCCTACGAATACACTCATTATTCAATCACTCCATTTGGTGCTTGCTCGTGTTAAAAGTTAAAACATTACGTACGGTCTATAGTTAATAGTTATCTATGTCCATTGCATAACTCTTAGTCCTAAAATATGAATTCAATTCGATATTAGAGTTGTTCAGCCATCAATAAACAGAATCGTGTCGATTGCTGAGAGTAAAGATATCCTTTTCTAATTGGCTTCCTACGAACGAAATATCAAGCCTTTTGATCAAGTAGGTAGCTACGATTTTTGTACATCACCATTGACACCGAACGAAAGCACTGACAAAAGTTACAATTCACTAAACTTCAAAGAATAAAACACCTTTCGTTAAATTTAACTGTTGTTACTTGTTATAAAATGCTTCAATTATTTGAAACAAATTGGAAATTAACTACGAATGAGCCTGCTGACCCTAAAAAGTATTTCTGATGTAAATACTCCTTTTGCAATTATGTTTACTTAAATTTAGAGTGAAACAAAATTTTACGCCACGCGACACGATTGTTTCGAGACTTGTTTACATTTCGTGAGTTAATGAACGAACGACTTACGTGAATAGAACTTACAAGTGTAAACCCGGCCTTATGCAGTGCGCACTCTAGTCCGACATAAACACTTTGTTTCCTTCCGATGCAGTCGTATCGTATATGAGTTTTGACCAGTCTGACCGGTTTCTATAAGATTTGGCTACGGAGGCTTCTAAATTTCTATAACCGTTGAGACCTACAATTTAGAAAAATAAATTATCTTATCTTATCTAAATAAAATCAATTTTAAATAAATCGGATCCATATCAGCCGGCCACTAGACCGTTTAGCGTTACGGTACGATACCGCGTAGATAACGAATATAATAAGAAGTGAGTGTAATTTCCATACTCCGTCTATTTGAGCAATACTTAGACTGCATCGTCACTTGTTGGTGTATTTTGATTTTGTACAACATCTAAGTTCTGCTGTTCATGACACTACATAAGCGGGCCACATTGATTTTGTAGGTATGCTTGCGTTTGAGACTGGGACTTAAAAGCGATGTGCCGGCTATCCGTATCCGTATCTGCGTTACTTTTTTGACAGATCTTTTTACGGATCTTTTACCTTATTAATTTTCAATACATATATATGAAATTCTATGTGTATAAAGGTGATTAGGTATCAATATTTGGCACCTTTATATTGCAAACATTTATCGTAGTGAGTTTCAAGGTCACGCCGCACGCGTACGAACACCGAATGAGTAAGAAAGAAAGTAGGTACATACATGATACAATATTATCTTTTGCGCCAATGTGGCTAATATTGCAGAGAATGACCGCCGTGGTCTAAATTCTATTGGAAGGACATTAGATACTATCTTACCATTATGACTACTTTCAAAGTCAAATTAAAAATTTGGTACACTGTACACTTTTTGAGTCTCAATAAAATTTTTGCCGTACCTAATGGTAACTATAAGAACCGTATCTTATAAGTAAAACTAAATATACGAGGGTTACAAACATGCCCTGGTCTGAGAAGAACCCAGGCCACAACATACTCAGCCTGGCTTTTTGTATAGCAAAGTGATTTTTAGTTATTTATTGAACAAAATATAATCAATTAGATTTGGTTCCTTTGTTACGTAAATGTAAATAAACTTCCTTTTTTACGGCAACCACATTAACTAATGGTTCATGATTTCGAACAATCAGTGCACAGAAACTTTTCAGTGAGCTGTTATTAGTTTATTACCCTAATTTTCTGAAAATAAACCTTTTATTACGCATGTATACTAGTCAGTATAGAATTAAAATCGAATTTTCCTTTATTAAGTTTTTTTGTGTAGTTTTTGTTGTTTTACGATAATGTCGAGGTAAAGTAAGTTAATTCTGGTCCCATAGAAGTAATGATTTTCAGATTAAACTCCTACATAAGTACTAGGATTCGCACGAGTTGACTAATCAGCTGCAATGTAAAGTACCTACTAGAATTCGCACGGGTTGGCTAATCAGCTGCAATGTAAATGCAAGCGTGTTTTACATTTTAAACCTTGTGAAAGTGATGATTCCCATCATTAAAATGCACAAGTGATTACACATGGATTACACTTACAAACACGGATTGCGACTTGATTGTCATTGCACGTTAGATAGCAAAATGTAAGGCTACCGATAAAATTACACACGCTAATAAAAAAATCGGTGACGTGTAAAAAGTGATTCGAGGGGTCAAGGGTTCAACTCCAACTCCACCTTTGACTTTCTGGTATTATGTGCGCTTTAAGTAATCAAATATTACTGACTTAACGATGTAGGATAACATTGGCAGGAATACTGCATGCCTGTATACTGTACTCAAAGGTGTGTAGTGTTTAATTGCCATTGCTTACTTGGCTGACGTTTTACGGCCTAAACTCTTCTTATAAGGATCCCCATTCTAGTAAGATACGTAATTTTATTTCTTTTTTTTATCCACTACAAGTTGGTCCTTGACTGCGATCTCACCTGATGGTAAGTGATGATGCTGTTTAACATGGAAACGGGCTAACCTGTTAGGGGCATGGCAGTTTTATTAAACCCATACCTCTATTCAGTTTCTACACGGCAGCGTACCGGAACGCTAAATCGCTTGGCGGCACGTCTTTGCCGGTAGTGTGGTAACTAGCCACGGCCGAAGCCTCCCACCAGGCTAGACCGGGGGAGAATTCAGAAATTGTAAACTCTTAAATTGACCCTGCCGGGGATCGAGCGCTCAAAACTGCACCACGAAGGTCGTCAAACTTTCAGTATAATACTTTTGTACAAATGTACAGAACCCTGACTTTTATGTGATTCTTTAACCGTTTGGTTTGATACATATAGATATTGTAGTCTATGCTTTGGACGAATTATTAGTAGTGTATTTACTAAAATAGGATTAGTCCTCTGTCCAAAGGCTTTGTAAGTTAGCAACTGAGTGGCAAACTATTGTGACAATTGGAGACAAACTGCAAAACTAGTGAGCAATAAACAACTCAAGGTGTAATGATCTTGGTATTAACTTGACTAGTTCAGTAATCAGTTAGCAGATGTTTAGGTCTTGTTTCAAATGTTAAGATTTATTGTTTCGATTTATTGAAATTCGATTATGGTAAATTAAGTGTTTTTTTTTCTTACGTACCTGCACTAACAAAAACAATATACATATATGCACAAATTATAACAAGTTATTAAAAAAAAGACACGATATGTACATCGATTAACATTAAAAAATAACGCATGCAAACTATCAAGAGAACATTATAAAAACATTAAGTATTTACAAAGTTAAGTTGGATAAGTTAAGTTAATTTACCTATAAGATGTACCTGTTAATGATGTAGGTACCTATTAATAGTTAGTGCCTATGATAAAGATTACACCTGCGTCTTACTTACATACAAGTTGGTAGAAAAGTTTTAAAATTATATTTTTCACCAATTAGTAGAATTATATTTTAAGAAATTTTTGCAGTTACTCTCCAGCGGGAATTTCGGAAAATCCAGCCTTATTGC
The DNA here is from genome assembly GCA_923060345.2 of Erebia aethiops. Lineage (NCBI taxonomy): Eukaryota > Metazoa > Arthropoda > Insecta > Lepidoptera > Nymphalidae > Erebia > Erebia aethiops. The sequence continues at coordinate 15,024,342 of OV281091.1, read as the reverse complement.
TGCGTATACAGAGAATAATATCATTGCGAAATTTCAGCTTTCTAGGTCCAAGGGTTTGTGCTGGACGATGAGTAGTAAGAATGAATGAGTCAGTTAGGACTTTCTTTTCATTATACGAACTGACGAACATGGACTTTTTGTACTATTTGTACATCAAGACACGCGGTAGCTTGTCAAAGCCAAGTTCAAGAAATAAGGAAAGAACTTCAAAGAAATGGCGAGCAGCACCGTGTGTAATATTACACGAACCATTTGGAGCCACTTTTGATATTTTTTACACGAAACGTGTATGATACCGAGACAGCTGGCTCTCCGATGCACGGCGAGGTGAAATAAACCACCTCTGTACTCACACAGTTAAAATTATATAAATATACATACTTAAAGTTCATAAGTACATATATAATATCTTTGATTTATTTTGATCATATAAGTTAGCAGACGTGTAGGAAACGTATGGGAAGGCAGAGTTTCACTAATCCTATACATTATTGTCTAAAGAAAAAGCCCCTAATTCCACTCCGACCGGTTAAAATGAACGGATCTCCTCAGTATCCCAGAGGCTTGGGAAGATCGGCGGAAAAATAATAATGAAACAATATTTTGAAAGCATTTTGACCAAACAAAGGTTCTATAATAATAGTCCTCAAAGTTACGTCAATGAGACCATTTCCATTGTACGAGGCCGTTCGTTTTTGAACACGTATCTACATTTTAAACAAAAGTGATTTTTGAACATTGGCTATAGATAAGGTATCTCTGGCTGTACCTTGGCATTTTATTTACACTACAACAGAGATGTTCTTGTGGAAATAAAATGAAAGAAAAATTTTGATATTTTCACTTTCACCGTCCAACTTATTAATTCAATACTTCTCACTTCCACAACACGTATATTTTATGAAAATTATCTACTTACTGTGTTTTATTGAGGTGTTATTACATAGCAAACTACGAAATGATTTCGCAGCATCAACTTGTCGAGTAGGTTAATATTATTAAGCCAAAAAATTATCATAATTGGCTGCATTGTTGGTTGTTTTAGCTATTTTTTACTAACTTTAACCTTAGCCCATAACAGCTGATAAAGTAGAGATAGTTTAATTGTTTTTAAACAGTTTATCAAAAGGTCAAAAGTCTTTCACTTTTGGAGTTTTAAATCCCTACAAGAGCAATTTGTCCAGCAGTGGACGTCTATCGGTTGTCGACGACGGCAACGAAGACGGACTCCACTGTAAGTGACAATGGAAACCAACATAAAGAAGGCAAGATCGTACTAAACTTGCCTTATCTCGTCAAAGTTTGGGATGACACTTACCCACTTTCACTTCGCAAATCGATGGCGCTCCAATATTTATTGTCGACGTGATAATGTCGCCTTCACATAATACATGAGCGGGACGCTTGTATAAACATCAATCGAGTCGTGGATACAGGGAATCGTTGTGACACACGTCTTCAGAAGCATTATCTTTAACTTAATATTCAGAAGTATTGACAATAGAAATAAATCGGCAATCGAGTGTCACAAGTCACGAAAAAATGCTTAAGGCCCTGTGTAGCGTAAAAGGGGGTTTTTAAAAGCAGTATATCCATCAAACTGTGACATAATGTATGCTTGAAAAAATAATATGCTGTTTTCAAGACCTTTAAGCAGCCATTAACGCATCTCAAAACACAATTAAAAAAAAATCTCTGCATTGAAATTTATTTTAAACATACCTCTTAATTTACCTTTTAAAGCAATTTTTCTCTTTATTGAAACTAATAATTTGCTCTAGAAATATAAGATAAAATTTACATTTCTTAATCAAACACATTGTCGGATTAATTTGTATTGAACAGTAAATATTTATTTTTTTACAAATGATTTCTTGCATTTTTTGCGACATGCGCTTACTCGATTTCACCCCCGCGCGCCTGTATTTTGTTCTCGTGAGCTCACAGCGCCTTAAGGAATTCGTTGATTTTCCGTGATAAATACAGTGGCACTTTCCAGGTCTTCAACGGTACTCATGCAAAAAGCTAAGTCGATCTGTTGCTCTGTTGCAGCGTGATTGTACTATCAGCCAACAAACAAACATAACTATGGATGGATAGATAGGCAGAATCGAATCTTAAAGCTCTATATTATGTTAGGAAAACAATGGGAAAACAATCTAAATGTATTCAGGGGACGAACGTTTAATGCTTACTGTACTGGTAGTGTTTCATCATTACTCATCTTCTCGCAACTGGACGCATGACAAATTGCTGTCTCCATTAGGTGCAAAGTTCCATGTTATATTTTATCAACATTACCAAAGAACCTTGTCATAGTGATACAAAGAAATGCGATATCACTCAATTAATGCTTCTCATTTAGAAGTGCCACGTAATAGTTTACATGACAGTTCTTTCAGAACTTCTTTTTTGTGGAGTTGTAATTATTATGAAGTTTTGTGAAAACATGTTTTCTTTACGTTACATGAATAAAATAAACATTTGATGTTTAAAGTAAGACAGAACTCGTTAGAAGTCCTCTTTGAATATTTACTTTCACAGGAAGTCCTTTAACACGTAATAGGAGTAAAGTTACCTACTGGTTTAACTCCCCTACAGGTTGCTATTGTTACATTGTAGCATTAATTTTACTATAATAGGGCCAATACTGACTGGGCCCCTTATGGGGGATAAATTCCCAAGAATTATATACTATAATTATATTTTCTATTGACTTTTATTTATAAATTTTTGTTTCGTTTTTAGCTTCAGGGATGATGTCTTTACAGAATTGTATCATATTTGTAATAAATATCCAAAAATTATTTCTAGTTTATAAAAGGAAACCCTTTACAACGTTTCCTGCTTCCAGATCCACCGGTTTGAGCTGTGCGTTGTCCCCTAATATCCATTTTAGAGTTTTTTATGTTATTTTATTGCGTGATAGGCTTGCGCTTGACGACAATCATGCTTAGTGCAAAGCAATGATCAGGTCTAGGTTGGAACGCGCTTGCCTAGAAGATGCCTATTCACTCTTGCCTTGAAGGTACTTAAGTTATAAGTGGCAGGAAACATGTGCGCTGGGAGGGTGTTCCACACCCTAGCGGTTCGTATCAGAAACGTCGAGCAAAAACGCTTCGTAGTTGTATTACGTAGAAAATCTTCAAGTAACAAACAACTGAATATCTTGAAGTTCTCACGTTTCATCGTTCACACCGGAATAAAGTGGCAGTACCTATCACTGTTGAATCGCCGCGGCTTTGAAGTCGCTATCTTCTGACCCAGTCAATATTATACTCTGAATACCTTTATAAGTTACTAAGTATAATTTAGAAACAATAATCTTGTGGTAAACTGGACAAACGCTGATGATCTTCAAACGGTTGAACAGATTCTCTTGAAATATAGCTGAAACATTCTCGATCAAGTTTTCAAATAAAGAAAACGAAATAAGAATCGGTTAGTTTGTTTGGAAGCTATGATGCCACAGAATCACAAACAGATACACGGATGTCAGACATACAGTTATTTGCATGTTAGACTTAGAACGCCAAAAATGAAATTTCGACGGTTCTCGACAACTTTAATTTATTGCTCATAATTTCGGAAACTGATATTTATTTACTACCTACTGCGTTGTTTCAAAGAATAACAAATTGTACAGTTATCAAATGCTTCTTTAACTACCTAAACTTTTTTCATAACGATAATAAAGTAGAGACGAGTTTTCAGCCCCATAATTCAATTTGGTGCCAAAGTTTTAGGAATGTGATGCAAACATTAACATTTGATAAAATAATGAACAACCTTTAAAAAGACAGTCATGCACTTATGCCTATTCGAATTCGGTTGAGCTAAGTGAATAACCCTGACTCCAAAATGATGTCCCAGCACCTATCGAGCATGTTCGAACAGCTCGGAAACTTTACGAAGAACAATCTGACGCATAATAGCAAGCTGGTGAAAGAGAAGGAGAACAAGTCAAGTGCAAATCATGTAGGAGTCGTTGCTGGGGGTGGAGGCGGGAACCAGCAGCCGTCTCCCTCCCACAAACTGTGTCCAGTGCAGCCTCCACTGTCGCTGAAAAAGCCTTGCAAGCTGAGGAACGTCGCTTCGAGGGCAGAGTCCTATGACACGCTGTATGGAAACAGTATTTTGGTAAGTCTTTTTGTTTCACGTTTGTCAGGATTTGTCCATAACTCTTTGAGTGTATATTGGCAGTGTTACTCGTAAACTTTAATTTTTAACTTTAATCTGCAGCAGTGGGAGTTTTTTACGTATTCGATCGCAGCAACGTTAACTACCATTTAAATGGAATCAGTGCTTGAAGTTCCATATAAATCGTTATTAACGTTGTCGCGATCGAATGGGAAGAAAATCTCTCACTAGGCACACTGATCCCTATTCGTACCTACTTACTCACATTAGACACAATTTAAAGTCTAAATTTTAAACTGGATTCTCCAAAAATTTAAACTAACAATCAGTCTCACATTTAAGTACACAGATTTGTTAGCACTCTTGTCGACTTTTAAATCTGGGTAAATACATGGTATGTAATTTTAAATACGTAATTTGCAGTGCCACCCTTGCCAAATATAAATGTAAACCATATGTTCCAAATATGTTTTTTTTAATGTAAGCAAAGGAGAACGTAACAGGCTACTTTTATTAACTATTGATACTCATAAAACATTACTTGCGCCCGGTGCTTAATGCACGGTCAGCATTACAGGGTGAGATTTTGAGATGGGTCAGTATGACCTGTATAACTTTGATTAATATAACAGCGTGTAACGAATGTATTTGACAGAACCACAAACAAATTAACAATGTAGTTATTGCCTGAAATCAAACAGCCATTGGCGTGTGTGCTTTGTGTCGGTATCTGCTAAACCTAAGTACAATAGATGGCTCGTGTCGGTTTTCCCGTTTGTGTGGATGAATACACATTATAACTAAGATCGGTACAAATTATACATACCTTAAGGCCTGCTTGCAGAGACGCGCCCGGGCTACGTTAAACTCAGGAATAAATTTGAAATTTTGACTGAAGTTTATACGAATTCTGCCAAGTAGCACCTAACTCTGGGTTAAAAAAAGGAGAACCCGGCATTTCTGCGAGCGAGTCTAATTTTATTATGATAGATACAATTTGCGAGGGCCTGATGTAACTATAAATTAAGACAGAAAGACCTGTAAACACTGGTTCGATTACGGTCCATGTATATGGTTGATTAGTCATCTAGCAAACAATTAATAAACCAATCATCACATTATCATGTGGTGCCATCTTCAAACTGAAGCTTGGTGGTCTATGCCTATTACTTTCAAAAGACAATATACGTACTAGTTATCAGTGATCCTCTCTGGGTATCTATCCACGATTTTGGAAAATATTTATTTTATTTTATAAGCATAGCATTTATTTATAAAGATTATATTTCTGTGTTTACTTTTTTTTCATTGTTTACATTAAATTTTATGATTGTTAAACAATCCAAGTCATACTATAGAAGGATTTATAACGCTGTGTCTAGAAACTTCAAATATTTTAGGTTCTCTCTATAACGTAGACCTACACTAAGAAAAGAGTTCTAGATGGGTTTTTAGGTTTTTCCACAGGATCGGTATAAATAATTAAAATTAAAATAATCTAATAATATAATTTTTTTAAAAATAATAATATAAAAATCTCAGCGTCTCTCTCTAATATTTATAAGTTTTCTTAGGATAATAATGCGGTGGGTATCTACTGGGTCCCCAGGTCCTTCCCCATGATGACTGATAAAAATGATTTGCTACGGCTACAAAAACAAAGTTTCAAAAGATCACAGCGTATTGTGTTGTGAATGTGTTCCTACACTTAGAACACGGATGCAATGTTGCTTATCGTTAAATAGATAAAGCGCGGCACGCTCTTTCCATCTAAGTACATTTCCATGTTTAGTTTTTCAGGTTTCATCGCTTTAATTGTACTATTATGATACGATGCCATTATTCTGTCACAGAGTAATTTTCTTTCAACATGAAAATTTTCCTTTCAACGCGTTACATAGCATTGCGTTAGTTGTGATGCAGATTATAAGTACTTACATACTTCTCTATTTATTAATATAATATAATAGGAGAAATCCTGGGTGTATCAAACTAATAATAAATGCGAAAGTGTGTCTGTCAGCTACGCTTTCACGGCCCATCTGTTCAACCGATATTGATGAAATTTGGTACAGGGGTAGATGGTATCCCGGGGAAGGACATAGGCTACTGTTTATACCGGAAAATTAAAGAGTTCCCGCGGGAATCAAAAATCTTAATCCACGCGGACGAAGTCCCGGGAATCATCTAGTACTTTATAAAACTAGATGATGGCCGCGACTTCGTTCGCGCGGATTAAGGTTTCTTTATCCGGGGACTCTTGAATTTTCCGGGATAGTAGGAAAAGTAGCCAATGTCCTTTCCCCGTATACAACCTATCCCTGTACCCAATTTCATCAAAATTGTTTGAACAGATGGGCCCTGAAAGCGTAGCAGACAGACAGACACATTTTCGCATTTATAATACTATAGTATGGATGCGAAAGTGTGTTTGTTTGATGGTTTAATGTTTTTTTTGTCCTTCAAAAACATCGCAACAGAGCAACGGATCGACTTTCGAAATCGAAACTTTCGGATCGAAACTACACTACACTACACAAAACTAATATTTTCATAAATATTTTGTGAACACGCCATAAATGTCGCATCTTGCTGTTATCTTGATTTATGCAACTTTTCCTGTTGCATTAAAATCTCTTGGCGACCACACATGCTTTTATCTTGAAACAGCCAAAAAAAAATCGCGCTTCCCAGCATTTAATATTATGTAGGATAGTGATTCGAATGGGATATAGAAATAAGTATAATATTAACTTTAATAATTTTTTTGATACTTTATCGGACATAAAAAATGGATTACAAGATATGAACATAGGTAAAAGCTTTGCATGCAAAGGTGTTCTTATCGCTTACAGACATCCTTTGACAACAAAATATATAACTAGCTGATGGCCGCGCATTCTTCCGCGTGTTTTTTTTAAATTCCCACGAGAACTTCTCAAATTTCCAGGATAAAAAGTAGTCTATGTCTGCACTCTCCAGCCCCTTAATGCCTTAAATCCTTGTCAAAATTACGTCGATCCGATGCGTTAAATTTCAATTTAATAACTTTTAAAAGAACTAAAGATTGATTGATTGATTGATTGATTGATTGATTGATTGATTGATTGATTGATTGATTGATTGATTGATTGATTGATTGATTGATTGATTGATTGATTGATTGATTGATTGATTGAAAGAACGTTACTCAATATAAAGGGACATTCAATCAGCTTTACTTTGGAGAAACTACGAATCGTATTAAAGAGCACTAAGTTTACCATACATTGAACACGTATATGATTCGATAGAACAAAATGCATATTGTTTCGCAGTTTCTATACCTACACCTGGACCACTACAGCCCAGTAACGTCCCACTGCTGGGCATAGGGCTCCACTATCATAGGAGAGAGGGAATTAGAGCTTAGACCCACCACGCTGCTCCAGTTGGCGGGCTTTAACGACTATTACCATATTAGTGATAATAACCGGGACCGATGGCTTTACGTGCTCTCTGAGGCACGTAGGTGAAACACCGCCAACTTCCTAACTATGAGCTAGGACTCGAACCCAGGATTTCGTCAGCCGCAGTCGAACATGCCAACCACTAGACCAACCGAACCTGAAGAAGTCTCTTCTAAATTGGCGAGACTGTACATACTTAAAAACCGCAGTTTAATCCGATACTTAAAACCGTTTATGTAAAGTCGATATGGGTCGAATTGTCTTCAGAATTAGGAACTTAAACCTTCTTTACCCTATGAAAAAGACGTATCCTTTAAAAAGGTGAGTTAGCCTCCGTGAACTTACAATAGTAAATATGTTAATCATAGGATAGTCTGACATTATTTTAGGTTCTTTATTTTAGCAATAACTTTTCTCTTTCTATTGTATAAGTTTTTGTACTTTTCATGAAACAATAAAGGCATTTAATACAGAAAATCAATCAAGTTACGCTATTATTGGTTCGGATTATGTTTTACAATTCAATTGAAATACCGTTTAGTAAGTCTAAAGGATCCTCTCTAGATAAATAATACAATAAGTCCTGGAAGGCGTACAGCTTTTACGTAGCCTCTCGTAGGCTAAGTGCAGCGGTACTTCCAGATTTATTGTTTCAGCACTTGTTTATGGCTGAGTTTCGGAGTCGAGCACGCTATTTACAGATGTAAAATATATTTAAGTATATTAACAAAAAAAACTTGCACCATTAAAATATAGTTATTTGCTTGGTAAAGAAAATCCTGGCGGTCCTTAATCCCCCTTGTCTGCAAGAAGGTGATGAAAAAGGCCTACAAATAACTAAAAGAATATTACCACACACACTACCAAAAACGCTTGATAAAGATACCGCCCTACTACCGATGTACGGAACGGCGCGGCACGTAGCGGCAAATAGTATTTATATGAGTTTGTATGGGACTGGGCCTACCGAACACATGCACCATGGGTGTGAGACGTGGCCCTATACAAACTCATACAAGTATAATTTGCCGTTACGTGCCGTGCCGCTCCGTACAACTCAAGTGGGGCTAGACCTTTATTATGGTAGGTTGCCTGATAGTTAAGTAAGAATAATGGTTGAAAAAATGCGATCTGCATGATAGGCCAACTACAGGGCGTAATAAGCTCGTGACTCCATCGCTCCGCCTCAAAAAGTCAGAAGGTCATTCGTGGGAATGGGCATTCTTTTCTATAACAAAGTTCCATAGCCTATTTTGGACTTGCCTATACACAAATTTAAGAAATACAAAAAGAAAAGTGTGCTCCTGAAGAAAGCTTATTATACTGTTGAAGATTATGTAAATGATACAGGGAGCATGGATTTGATCGCTCCAGCAATGCTAAGGACAGTGGTTACTTATGTACACATTGATAATTATTGTAAATTAATTATTTAAAAAGAGCAACCACCGAGTTTCTTGCTGGTTCTTCTCGGTAGGAATGGTGTTCCGAACCAGTGGTAGATTCACTTGACGATTGAAAAGTACTTGTAAAAGTTAGTACCTATTTGAATTAAGAAAAATTGATTTTGATTTTGATTATATTTTACCAGTAGGTGCAACTTTGCAAAGGTGCAACTTTAGATGTTAAAACTATTTTAGAAAAGATTCACAATTAATTCAACTCAAGTGAAAGAATACCTTCATAATTCCTTATGCATACAAAAAATGGTGCTTAAGTTCGCTGTGAAATAACTTTTAATGAAACAATTATTTTAAAAGGCTTGCTTTCGTTTTATAAAGCGTTATTATAGTTGCTTCGAAAGAAAAATCACGGCGAAAGTTTAATTAAAAAGGTCCAAGTTTTTAATTCTGCAAATAATTAGGGTATCATAGGGTGTTAACTGTTATGTACTTAAGCGAAACTTTTAAAATTGATGGTGTTAAAATAAAGAGAATGAGTGTTTAATTAAAGTGAAAGCAGCGACTGGCTATGAGCATCTAAGTGGTCTAAGACGCTAAGCTCTTGATTCTGCGGTTACATTATATGAATAAAGTTTTAATTAAGGAAATGCAACGCCGTTGTGTCGGCTAAGAGCTTTGGTGGAGTATTTGGTGAACTGAAGTAAGTATTTGGTGAATTGGTGAAACTGGTTTGTTGTCACAGTTTGAAAACTGAATGGTAGCCTTTAACTCAGTTATTCAGTTCGATCGTTATCGATACAAATGAACCCGTTAGCAATGTACGGTCGACGTCAAAAGTCCATACATACTCGTAGGTTAACTGCTAAAACTGTGTGCAAGCAATCTGAATCACTCATCTACACAAATACAATCTGTCTAAAATTTTTTAATTAATTTAACACTATTAGGTTCAAACCAATACTATTCAATACTACTTAGATTAATGCCATAAATTGTCAACAATGTCAGCCTCAAGATGAATATTATTTAAGTAAGTTGTAACTAACAAGCTATCTTGTTTGCTTATTCTATACTAGCTGATGCCCGCGACTTCATTCGCGTGAATTGAGTTTCTTTGGTTCCCGCGGAAAGTCTTTAATTTCCCGGGATAAAAAGTAGCCTATGTGTTATTCCAGACTATAATCTGTAGCTGTTCCAAATTTCATTCAGATCCGTTCAGTCGTTCAGGCGTGATCAAGTTACAAACATCTATCCATCCATCCAAACTTTCGTATTTATAATATTAGTATAGATATAGATGGACTTTTGACGAAGACTGTATATTAAAAATAAGTTAATTTAAATGATTTCATTAAAACGTTGATAAAGTTAACTGGCTGCCATACAGTTTTATGTTGTTTGTTTTAATCGCAGTTGTAATTATTGTTACTGAAACGGTGACGGTACTTGAAATGTTTAACTGCCTTAAAGATACAAGATCCTATTAGGTATGTTCTATTCACATTTGGTTTTAGCACAGCATATGTATCCCATTAAAAGCATTAGGTAAAAAGGTAAAAATCTATGCCAAGCCTCGTATCGCAACTCTTCACCGTAAAAAGTTATGAGATTCTATAATTCAGAGCCAATCCTCCATATTCTCACGAGTGAATCGCCAATTGAACATTTTTATCAATAGTCTATTTATGAAGCAGAATGCAGCAAAACCAACAGCTTTCTAGTACCTACTAATAGTGTCGGAGCTAAGGCTAAGCTTGTTGACTACGAAACCCTAAAAATTAAGCTCACGTTAATAGCAGATATTGTCATGTCGCAGTTGTTACCATGAATTACAATAATTAGTCTTGGCTTCACTCAACTTTACCGTTATGCTTTCGACATTAATATTTCAAGTTAAAGACCCTAAAAGGGGTAAATGCCAAAAGTACATAATATACATAAGTAGGTACATAGTAAAGGATACACTTAACACCGATTTAATTCACAAAGTACGCCATACAGAACACTTTAACGAGATGTACCTTTCATTTAGAGATTGAGGGTACGTGTAACCGGATAAACAAAAATAAAGGAGGTCTATAAAACAAATAATAAAGGCGGGATAGCCGATGCCGTTAAACTCCATTTTATGTTCTGAAGAGACCCGAATAAGCCCTCGGTGTATCTAAATTGTACAGTTTTTCAGAGTTCTCCAACCGAAATGTTCGAACAGAAATTTACTGCCGCAACCATCTCGAGGGCTTCAACGTAAAAAGGTTATGAAATAATATTCTATGTAACAATTTCGTGGGATTTGTTCTAGTAACTTTACGAAAGGAGAAATTCACAACCAAATTAAAGCAGACATAAAAATATTATGATTTAGTTTTGAGAACATTCTTTTAATAAATGCTGATCGTATAACAAACTGCAGTGGAAATGAGTGAAGCTGAGCAGAAACATAGATAAAAATATATATATTTTTTTCAATTATACGGAATCCTCAGGAGCCAGGACGGTCCAACAACGGGCTATTACGTATTCCTTGCATAGCATATCTATAGCATTCAAATACGGTATTTCATAAACGTTATTTATATTCAACCCGACAGGTCACGTGTAGTGTCTAGTGGGTGGAGAAATCCCAACGCTACAGTAAAATAAAGAATTGGTAACCCTTTATATGGGCATACCTATATAGAGACAAGAGAAGCCCAAATTTATTATCTCGGGGGTTAAAATGTATGTAATTTGTAACATTCAATTATACCATCTTGGAGATATCTCTCGTCTAAATAATATAAAACATAAACTCAGTGACAAATATTTTTTAATTTAAGATGATTTGTGAGATGTTTTAAATTTAAAAAAACTCAGCTGCGTTTGTTGTGGGCTCTTCTAAATCTTCGTAGTTTTAGTTTTATGTTACATACCGTTATTGATTAACACTATCATGTTTTTAGACGTCAAAAAGTGTACAGTGTACCTAATTTGCATAAATAAACATTGAATTGAATCGAATATTTAAAAAAATTTGATCAATATGAACATGCAGAAATTAAACTCTATTTATTTATTATTATATATATTGAAAATAATACAATAGAACTTAATGCTAGCTAGCCTAACCTAATTACTATATAAATCATGCCCGCGTGGAATGGTGGCAAGAATGCTGGCTGCATTTCCGCGCTGGACAGCCAGGCTGATCCTTTGCGCAAAAAATGAGCCAGCCCTTCTGTCACCTTTATTTATTTAGTACTAGAAACTTATACTAAAACATAAACATTTAAAGGAGATGCACAAGGACAAAATATCTATTGAAAACTTTGCTTCCATGATGCTTCAGAACGTGAGAACAGTATAGAACTGGGCTATAACTAGGTCATGAATCCCATCACACTGAATAACCTTTTTAAAACACCTACTTACCTAATTTTTCAATCCGTGAATGAGCACGAAAAAGCTTAAAAACTATGCTCGGATGGAGTTTGATTGCGATATGCATTTCGCTTTGAACAGGAAAATCTGCAAAAAGTGTTTTTTGAAGCCTTGCCTTGCTAATTTAGCCAACAAGTACCTTTACCAATTTACAAACTCGAGTTTGCGATTTTATTGAATAACTTTTCATTTCCAAGTTGTGAAATATTTGATCTAAAATATCCTATGTTCTTATTTTTCACGAAGAAACTGCATTCAAAAATTTATAAGAAATACTCAGTTTGGGACTTTTTCGCAGCATTTCAAGCTCATTTTACACTTGCTGCCAGGTCTTGGCTGTGGTACTACCGTTGGTCGTACTCTTAGTCGTACTGCAGGTGGCCACGAGATATTTCCGCTAAAGCCCGTAAGTAGTGTAAATTTTTTTCGTAGTGGTTTCACAACATTCGGTGTTGGTTTTGGTCAATGTTTAGGTCATGATTCAGGTGGGGAGAGAAATTTAACAACCAGACTAGGTAATGTTTTACATAACTTAGAAAAATTTGAAAATCGTGGCCGAGGACGAAACCCCTGAATAGGAGTTTGACACTATAGGCTTATATCACGAATGTTTAATTGAACTACGATATTAATTCAATCGACGTCCATTACTTCTTTTTATTCAATCACAGCTGTAAGTTCGTAGCACAACATGCTATGCTGTTGGAATGGAAGTGTTTGTAAGTGAACAACGCAGGTGCTCAAACAAAATCACAGTTTTACAGGAAAATAGTCGAGTGTGGACATATCCGAGACCAAACTATCCCAGTTTATTTAGGACTGCCAAACGTAGCCTATTAGGGTTAGGCTTGAGTAAGAAGCGTTCAGCGGCGTATTGTTAAATAATCTAGACGCTACTACCGTGCAGGGCACCTCTGGGTATGACTGCTTCCCTAGCCGCTTACCTTTCGACTATCGAGCCATGAATGAGCTCCATTGAAGGATTTGAAGTTTGACGTCTAACGTTCTCTGCACTTGCTGCACAAATTCTTCCATATCAGTGGGTATAGTTTTATGATTTAACGTGTAGGTAAGTAAAATGTTTCTAATGGTCCTGGAAATCTTTATCTTTATGATGTTATTGTATAATGTTAGATGGCTATTGATGCTACATTATACAAACTTCTGCCACAGCACGGTGTCTGTGCTTTTACCCGCTTTAGCTTGTGACTCAGGCTCATTCAATTGCCCACATACGATTTTTAGTGAAAACCAAATGTATGTTGTTATTCTGCTACAATGAACTAACAAAAGTACGCGTTTTTTTAGAAAAAGCATCAAATCGGCTTCCATTTAAAAATTCAAATTCGAAACATTTAAAAGCCCCAATTTATGACAAAAGACCTAGCGGTATTTATAGCAACTGCTAACATCTTAGAGATATCTATCTCAAAAGACAAACTGACTAACTATCACTATTAACATACAATGGTCCAGGCATTTGAGATTTCACATTTAGGTTATTTTGATGCCCGCGACTTCGTCCGCGTGGACTAAGTTCTTTCGATTCCCGCAAGAACTCCTTAATTTTTCGGGATACAAAATAGCCTATGTCCTTCCCCGGGATACAACCTATCCCTGTACCAAATTTCATCAAAATGGTTGAAAAGATGGACCGGGAAAGCGTAGCAGACAGACAGACAGATTCGCATTTATAATATTAGTATGGATATAATGATGATTTGTACGCCTGTTATTTTCAGTCCCGTTTGTTGGTGTGGTTTGTTTAATTTACTGTTTAATTTTCCGGGATAAAAAGTAGCCACTGTCACTCTTCAGATTTTTAACCCATGCAAATCATATGTGTGATCAAAGGACAATCCAACAAACATACACACTAATTCACATTTATATGGGTGGTAATGGGCAGTAATACACCCACCCACTTTAAGAGAGGATTTTCAGGTATACCAAACGAGGGAAGCCGGAACGGGTCAGCTAACTACTAATGAAAGAATAATATTATTATGAACATGCAAGATAAACGGACCTAATTAACAAAGAGTAGGCGGGACGCTAATAAACGTTCTTCGAAAGCGAAACATCCCATTTATTAGACCAATTACAAACTTCACTTATTCTAATGAACTACTCGTACACTTACATTTAAACAAACTACCTAACACTCGCGAATGAGATTACAAATGGCTGCACTGTTATTTATTGCACTGTGTCTATAATTGGCTCCCTTTAAACGGAACGCAAAAATGCTTGAGCTTATTTATGTAAGTATAAGTCAGTGCGACTGCATATGACGTCATAAGCATTTCTTAGATTCGTCTGTTGCGGCTGAATCTGTTACACGAAAGTTCCTTACAGAAAAATGCATGGGACTCTTGCCCATCTTGCGGCATTGTCTTTTGCTTGAAATTACTGTTTATTGTTGTATTTTTCCGGGAGAAATGCTAACCTTAATCTTTATCACGTGCAGCCTATCTCTGTATCAAATTTCGTCAAATCGAATGAACAGATTGGCCATTGATGTAGAATTTTTTTAGTACCTAGATTGGCTGTGAAATTGTGGCAGACGCACGACATAAATACGGAACCATATTAAAATTTTAATTGCGAAAGTGTATTAAGCAATTATTATAATAGACATGATATCTGTCCGTCTGTCTGTCTGCGACGCTTTCACGGCCTATCTGTTCAACAGATTTTGATGAAATTTTCATCCTTTTATTATGAATCACTAAATTATAATTTTTCGGGAAGGTACTTATCTAAAAAGGTTTTTGCACTAAGACTTTGACTGCTCGAGCAGTAAGCCAATGATCATCATACACGGACCGCTTCTGCAGTCATAGTCAACAATTTGAGGCTACCATTGATAACTGCTGCCAACCGCCCGAAGCAGTCGCAACTGCTCGAGCGGTTCCATGTATGTGTGTACATAGAAGAATGTAGTTCACTATGCAGTCGCAGCTTAAAGCAGACTGCTTCCATCCTGACTGCATCAAGCTGTCCGTGTATCCGAGGCCTAATATATTTTTAAACTGTCCTGCTGTAACACTTTAACTGATTGTGGATACGTACCCGCGGGCTTCGTAAAATAGGTCCGCTGAAAATGTACTATTATCTTCCTACTAAATGGTTTTGGATCATCATTTTATGCTCGCGAATATTGCTGTTTTGTTGTGGTTTAAAATTGTGTTGTTACGAAATACTTGTTAAAAAAACATTTTCAAATTTAATTACAGCACCTGCGGCGTTTTTTTTACTAAATACGTTTCGAGGTTATTGAAGAGGTGAAAATATATTTACAAGCTAAACCATTACCAAAAAATAATAGAATAATATTTTCAGAAAATAACTGTACACCATCCACTTTGATCGGAACTAAACACTGGCGCTATTGCCTAGGCTCTATACGTTATTTAAATAATTTTATTTATATAAGCACCAGTATTTTCCTAAGCTATTCTTCACGCGCTCTCGGGTTAACTTGCGAGTAAATCTGACACTTTAAACTTTGTCCACGTCCCGTGGGAATCTCGCTATATTTTGAAAGTTAATATGAAATGTTAAAGGCTGAAACACAAAGCGCGACGTCTTGATTCGTTGTGTAAATGCACATATTGTGCTTCTTTTTATTATGGATTAGCTGATGCCCTCTATTTCGTCCGCGTGTATTGAGGTTTTTTGGTTGAGTAACAAACATCCATCCAAACTTTCGCATTCATTATATTAGTCTAGATATTTGCTGTTCAGGACTCTTGCATGTTACAGTAATCATATATTTATCATTTATTTTGCAAAATTGTGTGTCTTAGCAGCTGTTGTTTATATCTAAGAAATTTTCCCGTACACATTCTAAGTACTGACAGCCAGTGACTCATAAGTCATACAATTCCTCATACAAATTCTAGTAGCTCCGTTAGAGTCGTTACCACCCCGCGGTGTGCGTATCCCAGCCTTTTAACACTCTACGTCCAGTGGGAATCTCGCCTAATTTCCGGAACGGGTTAAAATGATATGATAGTTGGGAAATGCATACAGCATTATTCTGAATGTCTGTTTTTTGTAGATTAAATGCATGTAGTTTATACGAGGATGCGATGCTATCGCCATGACCGCTGGCATTTCATAGCTTTATATTATGAAACTTAATGTGTAACGTTTAAAATTTATTTAGTCGTAGATTTTTATTTTAATCCCCTATTGAAACTTTGCATTATTTTCGAGAGAAGGTATGACATACTTCATGCTATACATAATGATAGATCGATCATAAATGTGTATTATTCTGTCCCGCATTTTTTTTACTCGTAATTACTTATAGGTAAGTAAATTATAGAAGGAGATAATAAGAGATGGCCTCAGATTTTGCATGTTCTCTACGAATAAAAGAAGGAAACCTAAAAAAAACCGGCCAAGTGCGAGTCGGACTCTCGCACCGATGGTTCCGTACAAACCAGTAGGTATATAAGTAAAAGTTATGGTATTTTTATTGCAAGTTAAAATTATTAGAATTATTTTTATTATATGATGCATTGATGTAAAATTTTTTTAGTACCTGATGTAACTAAAAATTTCGCCATTTTCCCTTTATCTGTGCTATAAGACGTTGCTTCGTACAAAATTTCAAGATTCTGAGTTCACAGGAAGTACCCTGTAGGTTTTGATTCCCTTGCGAGTGTCAAAAATTTGCAGCATAAACGGCTGTATCTTTTGATTGCGTTGGCTTAGAAATTTGATTTTTTCACAGCTCTAAGGGACAGTAGACCTGAGTATTTGATATGAATTTCAGCTTGATACCTCCATGCGTTCCTGAGAAGAAGGGTCTTGACAGATAGACACGGACAACAGAGTGATCCTATAAGGGTTCCGTTTTTTCCTTTTGAGGTACCCTAAAAACACCAGTGCAATGTCGGGGATAGTAATTATTATCTTACTATCCCCGACATTACAGCATGTATGCTGTAATCGTGTACGGGTGACCAGTTAATAAATCTGGTTCACTTCTGAATAAAAAGGAGTAGAATACGGAATAGGGTTGCCAACTTTTTTTTTCAGCCTCAAGGGACAAACGGTTAAGAATCTTAAAAAATACGGGATTTATAATTTTTACCCGGGACAGAAAAAAAGCATTGCATTTTCAGTTAGGTATTTTATTTAGACTTAAAACTATACTTTGTTATAGACTTTACTGCACATTGTGATTTGATATGTTTATAAAAAGAGACACAATCAAAATCGTAATTAAACATGGTAAGCAGTTCGGCTCTAATTAAATTTGGTGTGCATTTGTTACGAACATCAGTCCATTTTAGACCCATTTGCGAAAACACCCTGTCGACGTAACAATTTGAGCTAGGAATGCTAAAAATAAAAGAAATTATTGTGAAAACGTTGCTGATCTCTGTCTTGGAAAACAGTTCTTTTATTTTCTTCCATTTATCGATTGCATTTAAGGTTTTGTCGCCGCCATGCGATCATACATCACTCACTCAGCGACACAGATTAGGTATTAGCTCAGCCAGCCGCCCGCGTTGACATTGACCATTGTCTTACTTTTGCATATTTTGACCAATAGTCATTGATTTTGACACATATACACTTGCTACCACAGACCAGTTTATGCTTGCTACACACCTACGAACTGAACGTGCTAGTCACGCGCGAGCGCGGGTGGTTAGCGTAGGTTTCACTTCTCTGGTTAACTGGTCTGTGGGCACTTCGCACTACCTACTGTATGCCTAGTTACCAAAATACGGGACATGAGCTGTCCCGCCGGGATATTGAAATTTATGCATGAAATACGTGACGTCCCGTGAAATACGGGACGGTTGGCAACACTAATACGGAATGTCCTCCCATTCTTTTTTGCCTTCCATATTTATTATACCCTGTACTTTCAAATCAAGAGTGAATATGTATCTTCTAAGTTCTAGACAAACTCCAATTTTATAGGCTGCATCTACACTTGCCAGCACGACTGATTGTAGCCAAGTGTTATCCTTAGATTTCTCCATCTATAATAATCTCTCTAGGTATCTTTTGCACATGTCCTCCAGTTTGGTATGACCTGCAATTTCTATTATTGCGTTTTTTTAAAATAAAAATAGCAGGTTATAGAAATAAAAGATCTGTTTAATAGAAGACCTTATTAACTTGAAGGATAGACGGGTAATGCTTTGCGGTTCGTTCATGTAGATAATTAATTGATGCTGCATATGAATTGTACGTACAAACACGAGTATTCCAACCAATTGCTCACGTGGCTTACTACCATCGCATAAAGCTGTATTATTTTAATATTCTTCGACCATGACGTTCCTAAAATATGGAGTATAATTTTGAAACAAGAGCGTCAACAATATTGAAATAATACTGCTTTAAGTGATGGTAAGGATGGTGATGGCCTTCAGAACTCGATAGAGTTGCAACCAATTTACCTAAATTATATTTTCACTGACTTGGTTAGTTACAGCGAGTGGTAGCCAGTTCAAAATAATAGTATTAATCAAGTATACCTACAGAGTTACTTTCAAAATAACCTCAAATTCTGTGCTCTATACTGAGCAACTATTGTTCTAAAATAACAGTTGTGCTGTTGTTGAAAGTTGTGATTTAAACGAAAGAAAAAATCTTAAAAAATATTTAAGAGTGTCTGCTCCAAGACGGCGTTGTTCTACGCGACGCGCCGTCGGCGCAAACGTCACGTGACGATAAACTACCGCCTCCTAATAACACAGAGCAAGACGTGTCTTAGTCAGTACAGCGATTTTTTTTTCTTTGGATGAATATATTATATCACAGAATCCTTAAGAGTACCTTTAAGGAGGCTCACTAACTCATACCATCGATTAAATCAGTATTATTTTATTATCGTTGGCGCTCTTTTAGAATTATAATCCTTATTTTACGGACTTCAAGCTTCTTCAAGCTAGTATTTAAAATAATACTGCTTTAGGCAATGGTAGTAAGCTCCCAGGTTATATTAAGTTTTTAAAAAGTCGTGGAACTAAACTTCTTCAGTATTGTGTAGATGACGTTATTTTTAAATAAGGTTGGTACTTACCAATGTTATACCTACGTAGTGATTTTACAAAAAGTTTTAGAAAATCTCACAAATAAAGCCTTCATTGTAAGAATGATATTAAGAGAGTTGAAACAAGCTGAAAAATAAGCAAAATACACTGTGTTAAACAAACATAAACTTTTGTAAGCTGTGTGCGCTGAGACGCAAAAGGAGCTCTTTTTGTAAAGACAAAGCGGAAAAGAGATTTATGTAAATACCGGGTAACCTGAATTAAACTCTTGGTACTTATGAGGCGGTTCGTATTCTAAACATTAAAGGAAAAAAATGTTCTCATATAACCTGCATTGAAAGTGCGAGTTTCAATGCCTGTTGAGCCACCCGAAACTAGCCATTCTTTCAATCCTGTCAGAGTATCTATTTTTTATTTCAAACCTTTATAACTAAACTTATATTGGAGTTTTGCCCACCATCCCGTTTGTATTCTCTTCTCCTTTCTCCAAAGGTTGTCTGGAAGAGATCGCCTTAGGCGATAAGACCGCCTTTGCATACTGTGTTGTCTCCTAGTCGTATAGTTTGATTGTCTTTTATAGGTCCGTTTACTTGTGTGCAATAAAGATTTAAATAATAAATAATAATAATAATAAATATATTTTTCCCCTGGCCTTTTTTATAATGCACGTGAAACTAAAAACGCAATCGACTACCATTACACCACTTTATTTATGTAACACTTTGACAAAATAAAACTGCTCTTTTACGCTCGTCGCTCAGTTTGAAGCTAAAAGTTGGTAAATATGGAAAACTTAAATATAATTTCATACAATTGACCTAGAACTTTAGACCTTTTAAGTATTAATAGTACATTATGGTACTAGTGTGTAATGTTGGTGATTACCGCATAAGATAGCCGAGTAACATCAATACACACGTATATCATACGACGTTTTTCAATACACTTGTGAAGAAAATAATACTAAAAAATAATTTTATTTAAAATAAAAAAACTATAACTCACTTGTGAATATTAATAATGAAAAAGTCACCGCCTAATTACGGTGAAATTAGAGCCACTTTATGAGCAAGTGTGTTGAAAAAAATGAGTTTATATTCGTTGGCCAGCACTTTCAAAATTAGCCTAATCTGGGTGATTTTCTTATAAACAACAGAAACTATAACTTTGGGATAAACAAAAGCAATTTAACTGAGACAATTTCATTAGAATGCAACCCGTTCAAACTCAATTAGCATTCTAGCAATCAACTTTGACCGGAGTTGTTGTCTAAACATCTGGTGCAGACTTCAGATGCATCGTCAATTAACTCTACAGGTTAGAATTGGTTTAATAAATCTAAGACTAGATGATGCCTGCGGCTTCGTCCGGGTGGATTAAGGTTATTTTGATCGCCGCGGGATCAACCGATTATGACGAAATTTAGTACAGAGGTACGAGGAGAGGTAATGTAATATGATGTAACCACATCATATTACATTTTTATCCCGGAAAATTAAGAGCTCCTGCGGGAACCAAAAAACCTCAAACCACGCAGACGAAGTCGCGGGTATCAGCTAGCACCTAATTTAGCGAAATTTTCACACTTCAGTCACCCGTACTTATAATTATCTTTTTACAAAATTCTATGTAAATTACGTAGCTCTCAAGCACCTGACCTATGTGAACAAAAAAAAAAATCGCCAAAAAATCGGGCAAAGGATTATTATATTCTTCTATTTGGTGGCCGACAAACAGCAAGCACAAAAAGACCACAACAATAGGTGTGCCTCGACATGTTGCATAAAATTATACGTGAGATTTTCTTCTGTAGAATTCATAAACGCAGTTTTCTCATTTCACCGAATGATATTATTTTCTCGAGTGGGACTTACGTATATTGTAATTTGTAGCTTCACAAATGCTGTTGCTTCTATATCATATCTTCTAACGGGACGCTATTGCTAAGCCGTCCGTCTGTCTATCAGTGGGCTGTATCTCATGTCTAAACTAGTCTCTGAACTAGTAAGTTATCACCTCTTTAAAGGAATAAGGCAGAGGTTAATCCTGTTTGCCGGCGAACAAATTGCCCGCGACTCCGCTCTTCAGGGGGTTGCAAATAAAATGCATTTGAGAGCACTCGTTAAGATACAGGGACAAATTTACATAGCGTCTCTTTTAAAATGCTCGCTCCAATTTTGTAGAAAGCACGAGGGAACGTGGCTAATAAACCTCTATAAAAATAACAACTTCAATTATACATGCATTTCCTTATCTTGGAGAGTCTTCTACCGCTATACAAAGTTTTTGAGTGGATTTTTGGGAAAAGGACTTTCTATCCCAAATCTTTCCTTCTTAAAGTCTAGTAGACTAGTTAGGCGTGGCGCAGCTTGTAGTAGCCAGTATTCTTCGGTCACAATGCATCTCCGTGCCTGCCTCGTTGGTCAAGCGGTTAGCATAGTCGACTGCGGATCACGAGGTCCTGGGTTCGATTCCCGGTCGGGCATAATAATTGTTAGGTATTGGGGTTTTCAATTAAGAAATTGACAGTGCCAGCCCGGAGTTGGAAGTTGGCGGTGTTTCACCCCGAGAGCACGTGAAGCCGTCGGTCCCGGTTATTATCACATGATAATAGTAGTTAAAAGCCCGCTGTAGCGGTCTTCGCAGTCCGCACATAATCCAATAGATGGCATTACTAGTAGCGCACGATGAACACGAAGAGCCTAACTCACGCTAACGAAGCGTTCTCTGAATTACGCCTATATACGACCTACAACGATGAACGGTCGGACCAGTGGTCCCCGAGCACAGCACTCGCTCGGTGGATAATATCATCCTTTGTTACGGTCGAGCCATATCACCTGTTCCCGTACACCCGCCAACCAGCACTGGAGCAGCGTGGTGGGTCTAAGCTCTATTTCCCTCTCTCGTATGAGAGTGAAGGCCAGGGCCCAGCAGTGGGACGTTAATGGGCTGTAGTGGTAGTGGCATCTCCGTGCCGCGTCGCATACAACTCATACAAATAATATGAGCCGCTATACGTGCGTGCCGGTGCTGCGCTGCGCACTTTTGTAGGGCCTAGATATTTCCCCATCTTTACAAACCTTAAGACCGTTAGGCTATTAACAGTACTACATATTACCTATTCTGTGCTGTTACTGAATATTGACAAGGAAACGCCAAAGCAATCAGCACAATCCAAGATAATGATATAACGCTGAACTAATCGGAAAATCAGGTTCACTTAACCGCATCCTGATTTCCTAATCAAATTGGAGGGCTAACATTTTAGTGAAAGGTTTTGTCGAAGTGAATTAAGGCATTTAGGCTATTGGTCATTTTTTTCCTGGAAAAATGTTCAGGAAAAAATGACCAAAAGCCTAAATGCTTTAAATAATGTTGGTTGGTGTAAACTTAGCATATTAATTATCGTTTTTATTTTATACAAAATAGGTACTGATTTTCGGAATTCTGTTTTCAGTCATTTTAACATAACTTTTGCTACTCAATGGATGATACACACTGAACTGAACCATTTAATAGCCAAAAACTAACATCTAAATTTACACTATTTATAATTAAAACTTAGGCCCACTTGCACAAGGACTCTTAAATTGATTTAATTAAATATTTTAATGTTGTCCCTTTTTGGCAAATGCATATTGTAGTTGCCAAAAAGGGACAGCATTAGATAATTTAACTAAATCAGTTTAAATGTCCTTGTGCAAGCGGCCCTTAATATTTTAAATGCGAAAGTGTGTGTCTTTCACTTCGCTTCAGTCTAACTACGCTTTCACGGTCTGTTTATTCAACCGATTTTTCAATCAAAATGGCACGGAAACAGGTTGCATTCCTGACGTAGGCGAATGTCTTTTGATCCCGGAAAAGTTCAAACGAAACTTTTCTAAAACCTATAAATGATAGATAGAGAACCTATGAAGTTGCATTCCTGGGAAGGAATGTCTTTTAGTCCCGGAAAAGTTGCAACGTAACTTTTCTAAAACCTATAAATGATAGATAGAGAACCTACTCGTATGAAGCGTCATAATGTTCTGCATTATTGTGACGCTTCATACGAATCACAATTCCAGTATTTTCCAGTTTCTACGAGTATGCGCCAGATACTTTCTTATCGAAAGGTATCAACACCTCGATACAGAGAAATGGGTTACTAAAGTAGGTTACATCAAGACTCAAGAGGACCTTGCATTCGACATGATCGATAATAATGCTAGGCAGTCGTAATAATATTATGCCCTTTATTATTTGATAATGGAACACAAACAAATCAATTTTGTATGTTGTTTTCTCACCAGTTCAGTTCAGTCTCACAGTTTCAACAGTGTTTGTTGGTTAAGTAACAATGCTGGCCAATGAGGGCAAAGGAAGGGTGCTAAGTTTAAAGGCAATTTTTCTTCAAATCGTAAATGGATAGTTGAAGTGTTTTAGATACTAAAGTAGATATAGTATTTGACGACCTCCGTGGCGCAGTGTGTAGCGCTGTTGCTGTATTATTTCTGAATTTTCCCTGGTCTGGTCTGGTGGGAGGCTTCGGCCGTGGCTAGTTACCACCCTACCGGCAAAACGCGCCATTTGGCGTTCCGGTACGATGCCGTGTAGAAACCGAAGGGGTATGGGTTTAATATAACTGCCATGCCCCTAACAGATTAGCCCGCTACCATCTTAGACTGCATCATCACTTACCATCAGGTGAGATCGCAGTCAAGGGCTAGCTTGTAGTGGATAAAAAAAAAGTAGACTCGAACCAGTTTAGAAATAATAAATTTCCAAATTTGAATTTATTCTTAGAACTCCTATATTACTTATTCCTGACTTCATTCATCATCAAACTTGATGACATGTTTATATAATGTTAACTTTTGACATTAGACATTAGATCAAGGCAAAATTGTTAACTTTTATCATACCTGACCTTAAGTAGGTAATGCTTAGATTTATGTGAACGGTAAAGTTTATAGGGTAATGTGAGGACTGTAAACGACTTACTGTTAGTCGTCAGTGAAAGACGAAATAAAGTTCACGAAATACTTGTCAACGTAATTGTTTTATGGTGTAAGATTATCTTTAATTATTATTTGTTGGAAGTGAAATGTTTGAAAATATTTGGAGCCTATTTAAAAACTGAAATAACTGCTAATTACTACTAAAAATATAACCACTGAATTCATGCAAAGGCAAAGCGGTAAGAAGGACCATTACCTAGGAGCTAAGAACATAATTCTCTCAAAACAAAAATTAATTTAAACAAAACAAAGAAATTTTAATTTTCTTAGACAAAAGCTGTTTTAGTAAAGAGAGCACTTCTTTTCAAAAGGCCATTAAAAGAGCGGGTGGGTATCTTAAGAAACGCAAAAGGTGACCTATCTATACTATATGTATAATATTATATATGCGAAAGTTTGGATGAATGGATGGATGTTTGTTACTCAATCACGCCGCAACGGCTGAACGGATCTGGATGAAATTTGGCACAGAGATAGATTATAGTCTGGAATAGCATAAAGGCTACATTTGATCCCGGAAAATTAAGGAGTTCCCGCTGGAACCAAAAAACCTTAATCCACGCGGACGGAGTCACGGGCATCAGCTAGTCATTTCATAAAAAACAAATGACAAATTTTCATTTCTCAACCAACGTTAGGCAAAATTATGAATCAAAAATTCATCTATAAACAAACAACTGGTTCTATAAATGATTTTTTTGACAATTTTTTTGCAGACAAATTTTAATTTCACAAAACCGCACTTAGGGTTAACTTATGTTTAAAAAAATGTATTTTCAGAAGCGCTAAAGTTTGTACAATGTACCGAAATTTTATAAAATCGCGAATTTGACAAATAAATATTGGTGAAATAATAAATTAATTGTAAATGATACTTTAACTGTTGTCAATGTTTGTAAAATGATCTTTTATAAAAATGATATTTTTGCGGAATACGTTGTTTGTCACCTGAATAGTTTTTGAAACGTTTTTTGTGAAATGATCATTTGTTAAACGTTTTTGTGAAACATTAGTGAACCGTTGAAATTTGGTATATATGTAGGCTATATCCCGGGGAAGGACATAGGCTATATATATATCTATGTCCTTCCCCGGGACTTAGGGATAGATACTTTTATCCCGGAATCCCGCGAGAAAGTCGCGTTATCTAGTTATTAACATTATCTCGCGCTTTTCGTGCCCACACTGGACACAAAGTTACCATACATTGCTGGAAC
Organism: Erebia aethiops; assembly: GCA_923060345.2. NCBI lineage: Eukaryota > Metazoa > Arthropoda > Insecta > Lepidoptera > Nymphalidae > Erebia > Erebia aethiops. The sequence goes on along the minus strand of OV281091.1, from coordinate 14,998,676 downwards.
GCAGAGTTCGCGCCATTTTTTTCCCTTTATTCTACTTGCGCTAAACAGAACCAGGTAGATGCTTTTTATTTAGGAAAATGAGTGGAGCACATACCTACATAGGAATGGCTTTGTTGCGTTCTGTTATACATGACATGTGCATGTATAGTTCTGCATATTTTCTAATAACTTTTTCATTTATTAAAGCTTGAAATACACACAACGCGTTGTGAGTGTAGCGCGACGGAAACATTTTAATGTAGTTTCTAGAAGTTGTAAATAATATGTCGACGACCTCCCTGGCGCAGTGTTGAGAGCTGCTGTCTTAAAGCGGGAGGTCATAGGTTCGATTCCCGGCACGGTCAATTTGGGAATTTATAATTTCTGATCTTTTTTTTTGGTGGTGAGAGGCTTCGGCCGTGGCTAGTTACCACCCTACCGGTAAAGACGTACCGCCAAGCGATTCAGAGTTCCGCTACGATGCCGTATAGATACCGACTAGGGGTATAAGTTTAATACCTATAACTACAATACCCCTAAGAGGTTAGCCCGCTACCATCTAGAACTGCACCATCACTTACCATCAGGTGAAAAATAAAGTAACTACCTTGTCGGAAATAGTTGGCACTTTGTGTGGTGGGCGTTTCTGCCTAGAAGCTAAATAAAGGTTTACTTAGGGGTATAAACCTTTATTTACCTTAAAGTCACTGCCATGCTTGCAAAATTAAATTAAAGGTAGATCCATATTATCTACTACTTTAATAATAATATAAACTATTGTTATAAAAGTGGTAGAGCCACTTGCAAGCTTTTTCAAAAGAGTACTTTTGGATTCAGAGAAATATGGAGTTCGTAACCAGAATCATACAAAAATACGCAGAAGCTCACCAAAATCGACTTCGTCATCATGTGAATCTGGAGGCTGTAAAGCTTTTAGATAACACGGACATCAAAAGGAGACTTAAAAGAATGAAACCATTCGAACTAGTGTAAAAAGTGCATAAGTGCTGTATAGTGAATTAGTGTTTGTGCTACTTAAGTAGGTCACAAAAACGTAGTGAACACTAAGTACATTAGAATAAACTAAGGACAGTTATTGGACTGCAAATTAGACGTAGAAATTAATTTTAAGTAGAAGTTTAAGCTAGAATAATATTACTTATTAGCCCATAGGCTAGATGGTAGTAGACAATAAAGTTGCCATTATATTTTAATGGAACTTTATGGTAAGAAAAAAAAAAAAAAATATTTTACCATAGGTACCGATATACCGATTCCGTTCGTATTTTTATCTCAAGTGATAAGTAATCTGCACCCGATTGGAACACCTGAAAGCCATAATTCAAGAATTGCAGGGAATTGAATTTTTCTATTGAAGGAGAGAATTTTAAAAACCTTTTTCAAAACTTTTTATCCACCTTTTCCTTTCTGTTTCAAACATTTGTAACAGCTGTTATTAGCTTTATCTGTAATTGAAGGGTAATTTACCATAATTATGTTAAGAAATCTTGGAAGTCGAACCTAACCAACTTGAAATTGTCGTATCAATTTGAAACTTTGCATATTATGTATGTAATTGGACAATACAATCATTTGTTTCCATAGAATGATCGAACTGAGAGTCTAGTGGGAGATTTTCTTTCCATTCGATAGCGACTCCGTTAACTAAGATTTGTACGGAATCGTCAAGCGCTTAACAGGTGGCGCTCGATCCTAACAAATGGTTGTTAACGTTGTTGCGATCGAATAGGAAGAAAATCTCCCAATAGGCACTCTGGTTATAGAACCACGAGGTTGATATTGGAAAATATACTTTACTAGCTGATGTCCGCGACTTCGTCCGCGTGGTTTAAGTTTTTTTTATTCCCGCGAGAAGTTCTTAATTTTTAGTTTTTAAAACTACATTTAAACTTATTATCTCTGTTCCATACACCGCTGATCTAATAATTAAAAATAAAACGGTAAGAGCGGTACAATGCTGTAGCCAATTCGCTAGTTAGGAAACCACGTAAATAACATAATTATCTTATTAGGGGAGCCCAGTGAAGTATGATGTAGCTAATGAGCAAAATAGGTTTTTCCGGGTGGAGGAAACTCAAATTGTATCTATTTTCAAATGTGCGCTCGTTTTATTAGAAAAGGGTTTTTTAAAATAATAAACTAGATTTAAACGCGAATTAGAACCGCGTGGATTTAGCTTCTTCAAAAATCTCGTGGGAGCTCTTTGATAAAAAGTAGCTAATGTCAGAGAGACAGACAGACAAGCAGATAGGCAGGCAGAAGGCCGGTAGGCATACAAGTAGGCAGACAGACATGCAGGCAGGCAGGCATACAAGTAGGTATGCACGCAGTAAACCATGGATGTAGGAATATAAAAAATTTCACTCGGCGACGTAGTAAATAGTTAGTTATTCTATAACTCGTTTATGTTTATGTTAATTAAGAAATTAAAGGTTCCTTTTAACAATTTTTAATCTAGAACCTTAAAAACATCCGAAGGGTAAATTGAAGTCTTAATTGCAAGATTATTAACAAGACAAGAGCACTATCAAGCGAAGTTTTGACTTGAAATGAACGTTGTAAATTCAGTCTAATACATCTATTATGTCGGGAACGCACCGGGTTAAATACCCCGGCAGATTACTTGTCGCTAACCCGGGCCCGTTTAAAGTGACTTGCAGCGAATTCTCGAACGTTCTAATATCGTCTGTATTGAAACATAAAACATGCATTTGCTGAAGAATGCGGCCTATATTATCTATTTAGGGTAAGGAAGGGGTAGGGTCTACTTGTGTCGCATAATTATTTGTATTGTCGTCTTCCTGTACCTTCCTGTAATTATTTAGAGTTTCCGAGAAGCCGAGTTTCTGGCTGGTTCTTCTCGCTAGGAATGGCATTCCGAACCAGTGGTAGATTCACTTGACGATTCAAAAGTACTTGTAAAAGTTTATTTGAATAAAAAAATTGAATTTAAATTTGAATTAAATAGAGAGAGAAAGATAGATATATTATTTTGAGCGCTGTGTGTCTTATAGTGGGAGATGCCGGGTTTGATTATCGGCAGAGTCAATTTAGGAATTTATAATTTCTGAATTTTCTCTGGTCTGGTCGGGTGGGAGGCTTCGGCTTTGGTTACCTTACTGGCAAAGACGTACCGCCAAACGATTTAGCGTTCCAGTATGATGCCGTGTAGAAACCGATGGCGATTAGGGATATGCCGTACCTCTAACAGGTTAGCACACTACCATCTTTATAGACTGCATCATTACTTACCATCATGTGAGATTGCAGTCAAGGGCTAACTTGTAGCGGAATAAAAAAAGATCCTTCTGAGGCTTTTGTACTCATTGTTTTAAGGAGAAAATAATATGAATGAATAAGGAGTGATGACACGACAACGATTAAACATACAGTGTGATTTTTTATTTAAAATTGGGTAAAAGCGAGGCTCATTTTTATCGAAGGAAAAAATTTAAAAAAAAGCAACAGATGCAACGGTAGACCACGCTGCATTTTCATTTGCAAGCAGATCTGACTGCAGCCAAGGTAGCCTGTAAATAAATTAAAAAAACTTTACATTTTTTTATTACTTTTTATTTTTACATTTTTGGGCAAAAGGCTGGCCTGTACCCCATTCTGGGTGGTTTCACAGACAAGGTATTGGGTACGGTAATATGATAAATTAATGATTGTTTGTTTTTTATTTCTTTCTTTTTCCATTTTCAGCCCAATCTTTTACAATTGAGTACATGAGTAATGCAGTGCGATAAAGCAAGGCGCTTGCTCGAGACCTGCAGAATGCGTTGGATTCATGTGTATTGCACGATGTATCTCAATTCCGCTCCAACTCGGTGTTAGTGTAGAATTTTAAAATAAGCCATTATTTTGAGTTTAGAACTAGAAACATCGTGTTCTCTACATACTCTGTGCATACATAAGTAATATACGTTTCTGAAGAACAGGCACTTAATACCTGTTTTAAACGAAATAATATTTTAAAGCGCTTGTACAACTGGTTAAGGCGCTTACTAAGTAAGTATAACCAGTGGCGTGCACGACATAGAAGCAAAAAAGCATTGCTTACCCAAGTTAAAAGAGCTCAATGCTTTTTTCCTCATCATGCCCTGCTTGAATCTAGGTATCTACCTAACCAATACCCTGGCTTCGAATACTGTGCACGCAACTGTGTATAACCACCCCAAAAAATAAGAAATCTATAAGTACAGTGTAACATATTATTAACTATTAAAAAAATGATCGACACACGACTTCAATGACCTTCAGATTATTATATTTTCTTGTGTCACGCTAACCTTACCTAACCTAATTTCAATGCTAAGGACAGCGGTATCTACACCTTGATGAAATTGTAATTTTTTTTTCAAAAGAGCAACCACCGAGTTTCTTGCTGGTTCTTCTCGTAGTAGGAATGTGTAGAACCAGTGATAGATTCAATCGACTATTCAAAAGCACTTGTCAAATTTGCTTCCTCGTTCCTATTCGAACCGCTAGACCTGTCGGCTTCCATTTTCCCATCTATCAATCTCAAATCAAGCGAGAATAGGCATCTACTAGGCAAGCGCGCTCCTTAGGCTGCATCACCACTTGCAAGTAAGTCTGATTGCAGCCAAGCGCTAGCCTATATATTAATTTTTTTTTGTTTCTTTTTGAATTGAAAATAATACCTACAATAGAACTTGTAACGTATTTTCTGCGCAACGGATCAGCCTGGCTGTCCAGCGCGGAAATGCAGCCAGCATTCTTGCCACCATTTCACGCGAGCATGATTTTTACCTACGAGTAGTAATTAGGTTAGGCTAGCTAGCATTTTAATTTGAATTTGAATTTAACATTGATAAATTATTTATTTTTATTGCACGCCAATTATTGTATAATAAAGCCTGGAGCTGTTTGTGCATACAGGCATTTGAAAAGCACAGCCGATTTAAATTGTTTATTTGGGAAGGATTTCAAACAAATATTTAATTAAAAGTTCCAATAAACACAATTGTGAGAATGAACGTTGAATTTGTTTTTTGGTGCAATTTCGCTTTTGTTGTGCATGTATTTTTATTATAATTGGTGTCACTGGATTAGTCTGACAGAGAGATGTTATACTATTATAGAGCAAGTGCTGAGTTTCTTACCGGTTTTTCTCAGTATTTTACGAACCTGTGGTAGAGTCTTAACTTAATTTTCACACCACATGCTCGACAATGCCGAATTATATGTCATGTAAACCTTACCGAAAGCAAGACATTATATCTCTTGGCTTTAGCCGGGTTATAATGTTCTATTGAATTTCATTATAACCCGCTGGTCAATAATGTGATTTTCACTTTTTTTTTTTTTTTTTTTTTTTTTTTTTTATTGTGAGATAGGCTTGCGCTTGACGACAATCATGCTTAGTGTAAAGCAATGATGAGGTCTAGGTTGGAACGCGCTTGCCTAGAAGATGCCTATTCACTCTTGCCTTGAAGGTACCTAAGTTATACGTGGCAGGAAACACGTGCGCTGGGAGGGTGTTCCACACCCTAGCGGTTCGGATCAGAAACGTCGAGCAAAAACGTTTTGTGCGGGCAGATTGAACATCAACCACATAAGGATGCCAACGCAGACGGTTTCTCGCTGTTCTGTGGTAGAACGGGGAAGGAGGAACAAGGTTGTGAAGTTCCTGAGCACACTCTCCATGGTATATCCGATAAAAAACCGATAAGCAGGCGACATTGCGTCGGTGCTGTAAACTGAGCAATTTCGCCTGCGTAAGTGATTGATCGCCTATTATCCTTCGGGCCCGGCGATCTATAGAGTCTAATGTATCGAGTTGGTACTTGGCGGATCCATCCCAAAGGTGGCAGCAATACTCCATGCCAGATCTGACTTGTGCCTGATAGAGAACGAGGCGCTGTTTTGGCGTGAAGTATCGCTTCACCTTGTTCAGGATGCCAAGTTTTTTGGCAGCTGTTTTGGCCTTTGACTCGATACATTTCCCGAAATTGAGATTGGGAGAGATGTCGATTCCCAAGAGCTCAATGTGATCACTTATCGGTACGGATATACCCTGGAAAGTAGGAGCCAAGGTGAAAGGGCTCCTCTTAGCGGTGAATAAACACGCTTGTGTTTTGGTGGCGTTAAACTGGACTAGATTGGCGTCACCCCATTCGGACACCTCCTTAAGAGTCAAGTTTACGCGATCCACCATTGCCTCTCTTTGCTCAAGTGTCTCAGAAGCACTGGCTCGAGAGCTGGACATGTATCTTTCCGCAACAGTGCTGTCATCAGCGTACCCAAAGATGCCGGGTTTGAGAAGATCGTTGATGTGCAGCAGGAAGAGTGTTGCGGAAAGAACAGACCCCTGAGGGACACCGGCATTAATAGCCATTAGGTCAGAAGAGTAGCCGTCAACGACCACCCGAAATGACCTGTCACTCAGAAAGTCAGATATCCAGCTACAGAAACCAGTGGGTATCCCGTATGCCGGGAGCTTACTGAGAAGACTGCCATGCCAGACCCGGTCAAAAGCCTTTGAGATGTCCAAAGAAACGGCGAGCGCCTCGCCGTGTTTCTCAATGGCTTCACCCCATGTATGCGTGGCATACACCAGAAGATCTCCTGTAGACCGATTTTTCCGAAAGCCGTACTGTTGGTCTGACAGAAGATCGTTATCTTCTAGGTATGCTAGGAGCTTGCCATTGAGTACACGTTCCATGCTTTTACAAAGGATGGACGTGATGGCTATGGGTCTGTAATTGGCCGGGTCAGCGCGGCTCCCCTTTTTCGGTACTGGTTGCACATTAGCAACTTTCCACGACTTGGGGACTTGAGCAGTTTCAAGAGAGAGGCGGAACAAGCGTGTTAGCACAGGAGACAACTCAGGAGCGCAATTTCGCAGGACTACTGCAGGTATACCGTCAGGGCCACTAGCCTTACTCACATCGAGGTTCCGAAGAGTTTTAAGGACCTCATGCTGGCGAATGCGTATCTCGGACATAATAGAGTCGCATGGTGGAAGAGTGGGTGGAGTTTTACTTCCAGCATCAAGATGTGAGTTTTCTGCAAACAGAGACGCGAGAAGATTCGCTTTATCCGTTGCAGTTACGGCCAAGGACCCATCAGGTTTCTGCAGAGGCGGCAGTGAAGAACGGCAAAAATTATTTTCGACCGACTTCGCAAGGGACCAGAAAGCCTTACTACCACTGGGGTAAGTGGCGAGCTTACGTCCAATGCGATTAGTGCGACCGAAACGTGCTCGCTCTAGAACCCTCTTGTAGGACTTGGTGGCAACATTGTAATCTCTTTTCTTTATTTTGACATCCGGAGCTTTAAGAGCGCGTGCATCTGCCCAAGTTACAAACGCAGACTGCTTGCAGGCCTCTGCAATTGCACATTCAGCATTGTACCAAGGGGGGGTCTTGCTATCAGGCGATATGTCAGAGAATGGAATGAAATATTCCATTGCCTGGCGTATCACTTCTGATATAGCACTCTCACAGCTCGACGGATCGTTGGTAGAGAAACAAAGTTGCCGCCACGGATAAGACGCAAAGAAGTGCCGCATCTCATCCCAATCTGCTGACCTGTATCTCCACACCCGCCTTTTAACAGAGGAATCATAGGCAGGAGGGTGATAATTGGATACAGATTTCACCAGACAGTGGTCAGATGTGCCCAATGGGGCAGATACTGATACCATAAACCTGTCTGGATCGGTTGTCAGCAGAAGGTCCAAACAATTGGGTGTATGTCCATCGATATCCGGTATCCGAGTGGCCTCCTGAACCAGCTGAGAGAGATCTAGCGATAGTGCAAAATTGCGCGCCTCTCTTCCAGCGTGATCAGTTTTCTGGTATGGGAACAGCCACTCCTGGTGGTGGGCGTTAAAGTCCCCCAGAAAAACCAGTTGCGCGGCCGGATAACGATGCTGGACGGTGTCAGCTGTTTTGCCGAGATAACTGAACAACTGAGTCGTCTCCTGGTCACCGCTATGCGATCGATAGACGCACGCATAAATAGTTTGCTCTAAGCCCGTGTCTACCAAGCACCACAAAACAGAGAATTTTGGTACCTCCAAATTACGGAGACGCTGACAGCAGATGTTATCACGAGCGTACAGGCATACCCCCGCGCGAGGTTTAAATTTGTGCTCAAGCGAGTAACCAGGGTATTGCAGGTACGCTACATCCGCTGGGGACTGAATTTGCGTCTCCGTAAGGAAGAGCAGATGCGGCTTTGCCGTCTCAAGATGGTGGTGGACTGCATTGAGATTAGAGTGCAGACCTCGAATATTTGAGAGGTGCACTGTAAAAGAGAGGATGTGCAGCCGCTGTCTAAACCTGCTTTTCTTTCTGTTTTTTTTCATTATTGGAGAGTGAATAGGAATGGGAAGATGGTAGTTGTCACTTTCATAATTCTTATTGCTATGTCCATAAAGTCTAATTTCGCTAACAGAATGTGTTCTCAGCGGGCGCGGCCAACTCGATTTTCTAAAACCGAAGCCGTGGCCCACTGATCACGCGATCACTGTGGCGTGGTTCGCACTGAGACGAACTTCGTTTGTTTGTCAAATCGAGTAGGCCACGCCAGCTGAAAGAAATTGCTATAGCCGTAGCTAGTAGTACCTTTAGAAGATTCTATCACCACTCAAATAAACAATAGCTCAACCTCGATAAACGTACCAAATAAAAATATAACGACGTTATCTTTCCATAATTGGACTAATGTCTCCAATATCAATTTGCACTTTTAATTTGCTGTAATAAACACTATCTACTAAGCCTGGTTTTTTATTGTCTCGCATAAAGTGAGAAACGTAGAGTATACACCACCGGGATAAAACTGTTTTTTTCTTGGGCGCTTGAATCCCTCACTGCACTCAGGACTCAATCTTAATTCCCTCGCTTTGCTCGGGAATTAACTTATAACACCCTCGCTACGCTCGGGAGTTACATTTGGAGTCCTTCGTTACGTTCAGGATTCAATGTAGCGCCCGTGACATAAAACAGTGCGTTATCCCCTTGGTGTATAATCTACTATTGTCTTACGTGAAATAAATAAATCATTTATCACTTATTGAATAGAAGCAGGCGCTACTTTGCGGAAGTCCATGATATTTAATAAACTAGAAGTTTAATTTGCTATAATCTGCCACAGTAGACAAATCTATGTGGTAGAGCCGAGAGTGCTTTGGACAATTTGTGTGGTGTGGTGCTGCATTTTGTGTTTGAAAGACACGCGCTGTACCACATAGATTTGTCTACTGTGGCGGATTATAGCAAATTAAACTTCTAGTTTATTAAACATTTATCACTTGTTAGAGTAGCTACTCTTCCAAACCTCCACTTAGGTATCGTTTCCAAAAAAAGACTTAAGATCATGACATTTTGAGAAAATCTTCTTTAATTCTTATGAAATGACATAGGCTAATTTTATCCCGGAAGATTAAGGAGTTGCCGCGGGAATGAAAAAAGGGACGTTCCGGGCATCATCTACTTATTACGCAAAATATTATTACTATTTCATATCATAATTATTATGATCAGCTGATTACCTATTATAAAATTTAAAAAACTTTTTAATATATTTTTCAACACACTTGCTCATAAAGTAGCTCTAATTTCACCTCAGTTAGGCACATAATGACACCTATAACCAAACTGTGACTTTTTCATTACTATTATTCACAAGTGAGTTAGAATAGAAGAATAGAGTGAGTACCTAATAGAGTTTTGATTTTATTTTATCTACTAAATCAAATTATTTTTCAGTATTATTTTCTTCACAAGTGTGTTGAAAAACGTCGTATGATACACGTGTGTATTGATGATTACCGTCCTCGGCTATCATAAGACCCTCGGGCTCGGGCCTCAATGGCGCCTCAGTGGTAATCACCAACATTACACACTTGTACCATAATGTATTAAACTTATGTTTACTAATTGTACAATAATTATATGATATTTATGTAAGTTAGTATGAAGCAATCACCCCAGGAGCGGAGCCCAAGTTTTGTAATAAATCTACTTTCAAGTACAATCGACAAAACTTGTTGCCTCGTTTTATGCAAAGGAGTTTTTGTTCACAATAATTTATTTATGACGCAAGTTTTAAGGATTTTTTACAAACAAAAGCGGTAAGATTTGAAATTTAACACAAATACATACTAATCATCTTTCACCATCGAAATATACTAAAATCTATACTAATATTATAAATGCGAAAAAGTGTCTATCTGTCTCTCTGTCTGCTACGCTTTCTCGGCTTATCTGTTCAACCGATTTTGATGAAATTTGGTACAGGGATAGGTTGTATCCCGGGGACTGACATAGGCCAGAGTTCCTGCGGGAATCAAAAATCTGTCACGTGATCAAAAAATCACGTCAAGCTGTCGGTCCTTGCGCCTGATCTCTCTCCGGTCGTCTCGGATTTTCCGTCCCATCGGGATATTCAGAGAGATAATAGAACAGAGAGTGTACCTGTGTATGTGCACACGCTTGTGCACTATATTATCTCCCGCGCAGATGCCTAGCACAGTAAACAGATACAACTTTACTGTGTGCCTAGTCTCTCTGGAGATTGGTCGCCGTGGCAGAAATTCGTTCGGGAGAACATTATTTAAATTACTGTTTCACAACGCTTGAAATAAACGAGCACAAAATGTTTATGATGATTTTGACAGACAGACGGATGAATCGAACGAAATTCCTTGCGAAACCCTGAAAAGTACAGTACACTGGTACTCGTTTTATCGTCCTCAAGTATAAGGTCTTGGCCTGCAAGATTTTTATTAATAACACTTGTGTTATAAAAAGTTTGAGGACTTTCATAAAAGTCTCATGAAACTTCAGCAAAGTTAGAGCAAGTTTTATTTAATGTATTGCATTTAAATACTGCCCAATTCCAACTTTTGATATATTTTTATGTAAATGTATTGTAATTATAATGCAAATTATCTCCGTCCTTACTCATAAAGTGTGGATAAACTTTCCGTTTCTTTGCGCAAGCGGATTTATGTGGAGTAAAAGATATGGGATAACCAAATTTACTCTGAACGTGAAAATGTAAAATTGTAAAGCTTTTTGAAGTTCATATCGCTAGAAATATGCCGTACCTACGAGTACTAGATGTTGAGATATTCCGGTATACCTAAAGTATTTCTCATTCTCTGGGTACCTAGCCAACTACGAGGATCATATTAATATTATAAATGCGAAAGTGTGTTTGTTTGTTGGTTTGTCCTTCAATCACGTCGCAACAGAGCAACGGATCAACGTGTTTTTAGGGTTCCGTACCAAAATGGTAAAATGGAACCCTTATGGTGCGACTTTCTCCGTCTGTCTGTCCGTCCGTCACACTCGATTATTTCAGTAACTACCGAAGCTATCGACATGAAATTTGGAATAGTTGTGTATATTAGTGACCCAAAGACACTGGAATTAAAAAAAATTCGAAATTATTTTTGTTCTTATTTAAAGAGGGGGGAAAATCAGAGGGTTGAAATTTAAAAGTGAGATAACTGTACTGAGTGGGGTATCATATGAAAGGGTTTACTTTGTACATTCTAAAACAGATTTTTAATTATTTTTAGTCATGATAGTTTTTGATTTATCGGGGAAAAAGTCTAAAAAAATACCGTTCCCCCCCCTTATCTCCGGAGTTTACCAATCGAAAAATCTGAAATAATTATGGTCAATAGGAATTTATGTATATTTTACAGGAAAACTATAGCCAATGCTCTAACTAGCATAGTTTTTTTGATATTAACAGTAAACCTCTACAAACAAAGTTAGTTTTGCGGTTCATTAACAAAGGTAATTATTTTGCTTCAGTACCTACTTCTTGAGTACGGAACCTTCGGTGCGCGAGTCCGACTCGCACTTGGCCGGTTTTTTTCATGGCTATAGTTGGCGACCTGGAGAGTCACATCTAGGTTTTATCCTAAAAAATTAGTGAGTTCCCGTGGGACTTAAAAAAACTTAATCCACCTGACCGAAGCCGCAGGCCTCAGCTCGTATCCGACAACTTGTTAAATTATTGGATTATTAGAGTTAAGGCAAAAAACAATAGTAAAAAATATTGTCGGTCCGTATATTTTTTTTTTGATAATTGACTATTTTGATATTGTTAGTGACCACCCTCGGCATCGCTACCATGTAAATTTGAAAAAATCTCGCCTTATTCCTTGAATACATTAAAAAGGGAATTTGTGTGCAAAATTTCAGCATTCTAGGTCTTATTGCTGATAAGGTAGTTAAGTCTTTTCTTTTTATATATTCAGATAATTAAAAATAAATACTTGAATCTCATACTTACTTAGGAGAACTTGTTAACATTGGACATTTTGTAAAAGTCTTTTAAGGTGCATGACAAGGGTCTGCCCGCGAAATTCAAATTTAATTTGGTTTTTCACAATTTGTAAACTAATACGACAAAGTAGGCTTATGGCATTCAAATTGCGAGCCTAGGAATATCATCTTCACAGGTTTATATAAAAATCTTTACTTGAAAGTGTCCAGTTTAAGAAATTAGTCAAAATAATGAGTTTGACGTGAGTTACTCACAAATTAGTCATTATTTTGACTAATTTCTTAAACTGGGCACTTTCAAGTAAAGATTTTTATATAAACCTGTGAAGATGATATTCCTAGGCTCGCAATTTGAATGCCATAAGCCTACTTTGTCGTATTAGTTTACAAATTGTGAAAAACCAAATTAAATTTGAATTTCGCGGGCAGACCCTTGTCATCCACCTTAATGAAGGCAGCCCTCATTTCACGGTCCGTCTATCCTTTATAATTGCGGTCACAATGTTGTACTGTGGGTTATGAAAATCATTGAGCATGCATTCTCGTACCTATGCCTTCTGATGAAGAGCAGGTCTATTCCCGTAATGTTTGTTGTGGTTAATTGACATCTCAGCTCTCATTAGGGAGACACTTTGAGTAGGTCAAGGAACCATGAATAAAGGAGGTAAAATTTATTGTCTTACTAGTTTAGTTTACTAAAACTACGTTATACCATATCGTATCTACTCAAAAAAATAAAATCTCACTAAAATTATAAATGCGAAAGTATGTTTGTGTGTTGGTTCCTTCAATCACGCCGCAACGGAGCAACGGATTGACGTGGTTTTTGGGTTGATAATTGAGTTTTATCCCGGAAAATTAAGGAGTTCCCGCGGGAATAAAAAAAACTTAAACCACGCGGACGATGTCGCGGGCATCTGCTAGTTGTTTATAAAAGAAATAAACTGTGCGTAAGTAGTAATAATTGAAATATGGAAGCGCCTGGGGGAGGCCTTTGCTAATAAGCAAGACAATTAAAATTATCATTATCGGTGTCTTTTTATTATTTAAAGCATACCTAAGTAATTAATAAACTTTTCAATATAATTGTAATTCTAGATATAAGTTAAGATTGTGTAAAATTGTCAATAAAGGCTTATCGTGTCTTATCTTATCTTATCTTAAGTAGTAATTATAGTGTAGTTTTCCTTAATTAAGAGTACAGATGAGGTAAAAAATTGCAGAAAACTTCGTAGCGAAACTTGAGTGGTACTCCGCTCGTATCACGATTTCTACGTGATCGTATAACATGTAACAACGTACTGTCCGCACACACAAAGCGCGTTTCTTACGTATTTCGGTCAAAAGCTTCTTGTTAACCTTTTTTCTAATAAACAGACTACCTATTTATAATACTATATAGTCTCTTCTCATTACATTAATTCTTTTAATTCTGTTTATAAAGTCTTAACTTCTTAACATACTTGATTTCAGGGATGTAACGGAGGTAAATTTATCGGAACCGAAGTGGGACTTTTTAAATTTGATTTATCGGAGTCGGAACCGGAGTCGGAGGCAGAGTCGGAGTCAGAGGCAGAGTCAGAAGTGATCTCAAGAGAGATATTTTTCATTTAAGAACAAATAAAAACACGTAGCGGAAGGCGCGGGTGGCGGGGGATTCCCAACGCGACGGGTATTTTTTTTTTTTATCCACTACAAGCTAGCCCTTGACTGCGATCTCACCTGATGGTAAGTGATGATGCAGTCTAAGATGGTAGCGGGCTAACCTGTTAGGGGCATTGCAGTTATATTAAACCCATACCCCTTCGGATTCTACACGGCATCATACCGGAACGCTAAATCGCATGAACCAGTTCGTAACGGTCGACGCAGGCCGCGTCGCTATTTGCTATGCTTCCACCTCCAATTAAAACCTCCGATTTAAAAGTTTCGGAGCCGAAATCGGAACCGAAGAGTAATCGGAATAATAATCGGAAGTTCCGACTTAACGAAATCGGAATCGAAGCTCCGTAACATCCCTGCTTGATTGTCATTTCCACCATCATTAAATTTAGAACAAGGAAGATCTGTACTAAGTATAATAATAATTATTGTGTACTAGCTAGATGATGCCCGCGACGCGAAGTTGTTTGATTCCCGTCTGGGAACTCTTTTTTTCCGGGAACTATAATTTTCCGGGATAAATTGCCTATGTCCTTCCTCGGGTAACCTATACTAAATTTCATCAAAATCGGTTGAACGGACGATCCGTGAAAGCGTAGCAGACAAACGGACAAACAGACAGAAGCTCTTTCGCATTTATAATATGAGTAGGGATAACAAATTCACATAACGTGGATGTATGTGACGACAATGTGATGTGTGTGACGACCTACGTGGCGCAGTGTGTAGCGCTGTTGCCTTAACGTGCGGAGGTCCCGGGTTCGATCCCCGGCAGGGTCAATTTGGGAATTAATAATTTCTGAATTTTCCCTGGTCTGGCCTGGTGGGAGGCTTCGGCCGTGGCTAGTTACCACCCTACCGGCAAAGACGTGCCGCCAAGCGATTTAGCGTTCCGGTACAATGCGGTGCAGAAACCGAAGAGGTATGGGTTTAATATAACTGCCATGCCCCTAACAGGTTAGCCCGCTACCATCTTAGACTGCATCATCACTTACCATCAGCATACTATTATATTATTCTGTGCCATCAGGTGAGATCGTAGTCAAGGGCTAGCTTGTAGTGGATAAAAAGTAAAAAAAAAATATGTAGCCGATAGCAACGTGTAAAATCCTTAGATTTTGTATATGAATATGATATCAATTTTATTCCCCAATTGCTACATTTTACGTAGTTGAATGAATATAATAAATGTACCTATGTACCTAGATCGTAACTAAAGATATGACATTACACTGTGTATGGTACGTAAAATGTGCGTACCTATAGTCTTGTTTATCGTCGAGTAAAATAGCGCAATAGTATTTGCGATGCGTGTTTTACATTTTTCGGGGTATAAAGAGTGCTTATCCTTTCACTTGGCGATAAGCCGGTGATAAAATATGTATAAGCGTCTAGTATCGTGGTAGAATAATTCTGGCTTTCGCAAGGCTTTGGACGAGCTTTTTTGGGAAATCTGTACGTTATCATTGAAGCAGGTTTTGAATAAAAGGGTTAAAGATTAATCTTTAACCCTTTTATTCAAAACCTGCTTCAATGTGCAGGTTCCTGGTTCAACCTGCAGGTTTTGAATAAAAGGGTTAAAGATTAATCTTTAACCCTTTTATTCAAAACCTGCTTCAATCATTGTTCTTCTTCTTCTTGTTGATGCGGCTTTGCAGGGCTCTGTATCGAGACCCAGTATCACTTTGACCGTCGCCGATCTATTGTGATCGCCACTATCTAAAGTTCCTGACCAATGTTGCTTGCCGCTAGAAACAGCAGCAGCTTTTTGGCCGGGATGTTTTTTGCCTCTTCAGGGTCTACAAGGTGTTTCCCTAGGAGGAGGCTGCGTTTGTGCATTAACGCGGGGCAGTAACAGACAAGGTGCAGAGGCGTTTCCTCAGCCTCACAGCAAAGCCTGCACTTGTCTTTAGGTTGAACATATGTCTGTTCAGCCCGCAATAGTGCCCGCGCTAGTATGCACAAATTTTTCCTGCTAAGCGCAAGTGCCGCTGCGGTGGCCTTCTTGTTGAAGGATTTGACTAGCGCTTTGGAGTGTTTCATTCCTGGTAGATCTCGCCAGCTAATCAGTGTTTCGTAATAACAATAGGTCAACAGGGTGAGGTCGGCCAGGCTCCTAGGTATGCCGCACACAGGCTCAGGTCCAGTTTGCCGCTCCCTAGCTCCTAGCTTTGCGAGTTCGTCAGCTCTTTCTCTTTCTCTTCTTTCAATCATTGTTACAATATCAATTGTTATGATAGGCTCAATGCATAGTAAGTATTGTTTTTGTGACAACGGATTTTAGTCTAGTCAACAAGTGCTTTTTGGGACAAACTTTTTTCTCCGCCTCCGAAAAATATGAACGAGGTGTCATTCGATTCGGAATAGCGTGTAGATTTCGAAAAAAATTCGTGAGCCCCTTGCAAAAATTGCAAAGTTATTAACAATTAATTGAAAACAAAAATGGGGTTTGGTTTTTTGCAAATATCTCAAAAACTTTTGACATTTTTCATATTTGAAAAAATATTCAAAATGAAGAGGAAATTTCCCCAAAAAATCTCGGAACTGTAGGACCAATATTTATAATTATCCCAGAGCGTTGAAAATACGGTATAGAATAGAATAGACAAACACTTGTTGACTAGACATTTTTAATTAATAGAGTGTCAACGAAACGATGTATTTTTACATAATAAGGCCCCCCTAAATTACATCAAGTTAATTTTAATTAGTTTTTCCTTTTTTTGTAACTAAGTTAATTTTATAGCATAGAATTGATATCAGTCAGATACAAAAAAAAAAACGTTTTATAGCTTTCTATTGAAAAATATATTCTTAAGCCATGCTCTTGACAACAATGGAATCTATTTTCAATCGTCAACTGTGCAACTAACAATGTCTACCTTACTTTTTAAATATTATTTCCATCTAGTGGCTATTTATTGTTGAATCTTAGGCTAGGCACTTACTGGAAATCATCGTTTTCTGAGAGGATTTCTGTTTTCTGGTTTTCTGGGAGGGTAAGAGTATTCCGAGGATGGACAAGTAGCCTTTGTCTATCCTTGGAACACAACCTCCCTGTACCAAATTTTATCAAACTCGGTTGATAACATGGGTTTTAAAGCGTAGCAGATGAACAGAAAGACACGCTTTCGCATTTGTATTATAAGTTTGTAAAGTATGTATTCTCAGAACTCAGAACTTTCCGCTTCTGTACTCTAGCTTTGATTTACTAAATTAAGATATTTAAAATATATAATATTTTACTTATTATGCAATTTAACTTTAAAAAACGGATGTCTGCAGAAAATTACGTTGTTACTTGTAGTTTAATTCAAACAATTTAAAGCAAGGCTTGCTCGATTAATTCCATAGTAAGTTCACTCATTTTAAGCATTATAAGTACTTTAATAATGTGTATAAAAGGCTTAAGCTGCAAAATTGCTTTAAGGTCTAGCACCACTACAGAGACGCGGCACGGCGCGGGACGTAGGGGCAAGTATTACTTGTACAATTATGTCCGTACAATTATCTTCGTGCCGCTTCGCTCTAATGGGCCCAGCTCCATACAAACTCATACAAAAAATATTTAACGCTATGTGCCGCGCCGCGCCGTCCATCTGTAGTGGGCTTAGACCTTTATTTTATTTCTGGAAACACGGACTATTAAAGTGAATGGTCCACCATGGTTAAATTGTTCAGTTGTTCAACCCTTTAATTATGCACTTTATAACAAGTAATAAAATTAAAAATTTTAAAAAACCCACGACGAACTGCAGAGCTCCATTGAAACAACAATTAGAACTTAGCAAAAGTATATATATAAAATAATATCAAAAACACAAAACTGCATATTTGCCGGCTCAATAGTTTTTTTGACCAGCGTGGTGGACTACGGCCAAACCCTTCTCATTCCGAGATAAAACTTGTGCTTGGTAATAAGTAGAGGTGTCAAATAGTGTTAAATTTTAATATTCTGATAAAAATTGTTAAAAAAATGTGATCACTTAAGGAGTTCCTGTGACCACTTCCTGGCTCCATCACGAGACCCTGGGCAGCATCTAGGTTTAAAGTGCTTGACAAGACAAATCAAAAGAGTCCAAATATGACGGGTTTAGTATGAGAACTTCAGGAGTTCCCATGACCACCTCCTGGCTCCATCATGAGACCCTGCGCGGCATCTAGGTACATAGTGGTAGTCAAGACAAATCAAAAGAGTCCAAATACGACGGGTTACGATGAGAACTTAAGGAGTTCCCATGACCACCTCCTGGCTCCATCATGAGACCCTGGGCAGCATCTAGGTACAAAGCGCTCGTCAAGACAAATCAAAAGAGTCTAAACACGACGGGTTTACGATGAGAACTTAAGGAGTTCCTATGACCACTTACCAAATCACGATTGCACGATTGTCTATGGTCCTAAAATATATCTAAGAACCTTCTCACAAGCTATACATATCTAATGCAAAAAACCTCATCTCAATCGGCCCAGTACTTTTGAGAAAAATGGAAACATATTGAAAAATTTAAATCATAGACTACAGCTCAGCTTGGTTGTCTATGGTCCTACAATATATCTAAAAACCTTCTCACAAGCTATACATATCTAATGCACAAAACCGCATCTCAATCGGCCCAGTACTTTTTAAGAAAAATGGTAACATATTGAAAAATTAAAATCATAGACTACAGCTCAGCTTGGTTGTCTATGGTACTTAAATATATCCAAGAACCTTCTCACAAGCTATCCATATCTAATGCAAAAAACCGCATCTCAATCAGCCCAGTACTTTTAGAGAAATATGGTAACATAATGAAAAATTAAAATCATAGACTACAGCTCAGCTTGGTTGTCTATGGTCCTAAAATATATATAAAAACCTTCTCACAAGCTATACATATCTAATGCAAAAAACCGCATCTCAATCGGTCCAGTAGTTTTCCAGAAAAACGGTAACAAAAAAGTGCACAAACAAACAAACAAACAAACAAACAAACAAACAAACAAACAAACAAACAAACAAACACACAACCTCTTAGGGCAAACACATATACCGTCTCCGTTTCGTCGAGGGTAAAAATATAAATCCTCATTTTTCGTTCGTAACAACGTACTTACATAATTTGTCGTGTTTGCTTGATTTCGAACCCTAAAAGGATGGAAGGAAGGTCCTATGTGTGCAAGTAGCAATCGCGTCATTATTGTTAGATTAATTTCTAATTATTAAAATATAATCATGATCTTTCATCATCAGCCAATAGGCATGCTCATCGTGTTCATTGACCTTCATTAATATTTTGAAAATATTAATCCCTAATTCGTCTCAAAAGTTTACTGCATGGATCCTAACAGCGCATGGTCTTTTACCACTTACTTTTAGCCAATAATTATGACTGTAATCAAAACCTTTTTGTTATACAGTTATTTTGTTATGATTCAGTAGGTACGTAAATTGGTTGGATGTGGAAATGTCTTAAGGGAGTCATGATATTAATATTCTTTTTTATCCACTACAAGTTAGCTCTTGACTGCGATCTCACCTGATGGTAAGTGATGATGCAGTCTAAGATGGTATCGGGCTAACCCGTTAGGGGCATGGCATTCATATTAAACCCATACCCCTATTCGGTTTCTACACGGCATCGTACGGCGTACGTTTTTCTTTTTTTTTTTTCGCTGGGAAAAACTAGCCAAACCGAAGCCGAAGCCTCCCACCAGGCAATCTACATATTTTTTAATGACGTCCGGCGTCCATTAAATAATTTATACTTGGTTTTATTTTCGGCTTTAAGTTTTTGGTTACACAATTTTCGTCAACAGCACTTAGATATGACTTGATTAAGGCTTGCACTGAGTATTTACCCTCGACGAAACGGAGACGGTATATGTGTTTGCCCTAAGAGGTTGTGTGTTTGTTTGTTTGTTTGTTTGTTTGTTTGTTTGTGCACTTTTTTGTTACCGTTTTCCTGGAAAACTACTGGACCGATTGAGATGCGGTTTTTTGCATTAGATATGTATAGCTTGTGAGAAGGTTCTTAGATATATTTTAGGACCATAGACAATCGTGCAATCGTGATTTGGTAAGTGGTCATAGGAACTCATCGTAAACCCGTCGTGTTTAGACTCTTTTGATTTGTCTTGACTAGCACTTTGTATCTAGATGCTGCTCAGGGTCTCATGATGGAGCCAGGAGGTGGTCATGGGAACTCCTTAAGTTCTCATCGTAAACCCGTTGTATTTGGACTCTTTTGATTTGTCTTGACTAGCACTTTGTACATAGATGCTGCTCAGGGTCTCATGATGGAGCCAGGAGGTGGTCATGGGAACTCCTTAAGTTCTCATCGTAAACCCGTTGTATTTGGACTCTTTTGATTTGTCTTGACGAGCGCTTTGTACCTAGATGCTGCCCAGGGTCTCATGATGGAGCCAGGAGGTGTTCATGGGAACACCTTAAGTTCTTATCGTAAACCCGTCGTGTTTGGACTCTTTTGATTTGTCTTGACTAGCACTTTGTACCTAGATGCTGCTCAGGGTCTCATGATGGAGCCAGGAGGTGTTCATGGGAACTCCTTAAGTTCTCATCGTAAACCAGTTGTATTTGGACTCTTTTGATTTGTCTTGACAAACGCTTTGTACCTAGATGCTGCAAGGGTCTAATGATGGAGCCAGGAAGTGGTCACAGGAACTCCTTAAGTGATCACATTTTTTTAACAATTTTTATCAGAATATTAAAATTTAACACTATTTGACACCTCTACTTACTACTAAGCACAAGTTTTATCTCGGAATGAGAATGGTTTGGCCATAGTCCACCACGCTGGTCAAAAAACTACTGAGCCAGCAAATATGCAGTTTTGTGTTTTAGATATTATTTTATATATACTTTTGCTAAGTTCTAATTGTTGTTTCAACGGAGCTCTGCAGTTCGTCGTGGGTTTTTTAAAATTTTTAATTTTATTACTTGTTTACTAATTAGTAAATTTTAAATTGGCTTCAGAGATAGGTCAAAAATCTATAACTATAGAATTATATTCCTATTTCTACCACAGAATACTTAGTAGTACCTTACTTATACATACTTATTTTCAATCGCATCTTATAAAACTTGCGACTAGTAATGTGTGAAGCTCTTCAGGGTTGGGTAATATTAAAATACCTTCTGAGAATTTGACTGATCATTCTAAAACATTTACGAAAATGAAATTCATCCAAAAATAGGTAATTTATGCATCATGAATATTAATGAAACTGCCGATACCAAATCACAGTTAAAAGTTTTACTGGGCAATTTTCTTCGGTGTAAAATTAATTAATTCATCCTACGAATTTGTTATTTAATAAAAAACTTATCAGGATTTACTTTTTCAAGAAGTCTCAAGTGTTGGGAAAGTCCTGTTTTGTTTTCAGTCTGAAACATTTCTTTTTTGTTTAACTTTCCCTTGCTATTTATGATTGTTGGTAAAAAATATTTGAATGTGATTTTCAGTCTTGCATATTCAATAATATTTTAATTTTAATTATTTTATTTCGTTAACAATTTTTTTATGATTTTAAACTGCACTTGAATTGTCTACTAATACAATTACTAAATATATATTATAAAATATAATTTCCTAGAGAGATTCTTTGGAAAAAGAAAAGAAAAAAACATTTATATTCCAGTTCGGCCACACATTTCCTTACCTTAAGGGTATGCTACCCTGTCGCCTACATCACCATCCCCAACAGCAATGAGCTAAACTAACCGTGACAGAAGCGCCGGGACAATAGGAGTCATGTGTGGCACAATCCGAAAAAAGACTCCAACTCAGCGTAATACGAGTACTATAACTAAAATTCTACATCAATGTGCTGCATGCTTTGAATATGCACAATATAAAAACCACTAGCGAATGCCCGCGACTTCGTCTGCGTGGTTTGAGGTTTTTCTATTCCCGCGGGAACTCTTTAATTTTCTGGGATTGCCTTAGCCTAGGTATTCCAGACTATAATCTATCTCTGTGCCAAATTTCAGCCAGATCCGTTCAGCCGTTGGAGCGTGATTGAGTAACAAACATCCATACATCCAGGTTTCCATACATCCATACATCCATACATTTAATTAATTAATTAATTTTTTTAAGCCTTTATAATATTAATCAAAGATAAGATAAGATAGTAAGATAAGATAAGAAGCAGCGGTAATTTTCAGCTGGGACCTTGTTGCAGGCGGCGACGCCACGGACCCATAATAAAAATTACTACCAAGTCACTAATTACAGCCAAATTACAGTATATTGCACCAACACATACTAATATATTATTTTAAAACCTATACATTTGAATTGAATACATATAAGAAAAAAAATATTATAATACTTTTTTTTTGTAATCCACTACAAGTTAGCCCTTGACTGCGATCTCACATGATGGTAAGTGAGGATGCAGTCTAAGATGGTAACGCTAGCGGGCTAACCTGTTAGGGGCATGGCAGTTATATTAAACCCATACCCCTATTCGGTTTCTACACAGCATCGTACCGGAACGCTTAATAGCTTGGCGGCACGTCTTTGCTGATAGGGTGGTAACTAGCTACGGCTTATAGATATAAGCAAAAAAGGGTATAGATCTATGCAACAAATTGTATAGATATAAGCAAAAAAGGGTATAGATATAAGCAACAAATTGTATAGACATAAGTCACTAGACATAAGAAATGTGTATAAATTAGAAATTAAAAATAAATAAATAAATAAACCCCTGTAAACCCTAAGATACTAGCAAATAGGAAGGGAACCCACCCATACTGTGAAAGATGATGGATCAGTGAAAGAAGTAGAATGAGGAATGAAAGTACGAGCAGCATACGAGCGAGAACTGGTATGAAAGAGTAGATAATCATGTATAGCCAAAATAGACTCTGATCATGTTAGAGGGATAGAATTAAAAAAAAAAAAATAGCTAGCTGCGGCCGAAGCCTCCCACCAGGCCAGACCAGAGAAAGTTCAGAAGTTATAAATTACCAAATTGACCCTGCCGGGGATCGAACCCGGGGCTACCGCACGTTAAGACAACAGCGCTCAACACTGCGCCACGGAGGTCGTCATAATATCTGTTTTTAATCTTTTAAATGGAAGAAGCTTGATACAATGAAGGATTAATTAGTTATTTTTCCCACAAATACACACAAAATACATTAATATTGAAAGACTAAACAAAAAGGAAGAAGTGAACCATAAATATCAGGTTATCTGGAACAATGTATTGTTTATAATAATATATTGTTATGAATACAAATTCAAACCTCAAATAAGGTACACTCGATTTAACCCTTTAACACGTAACCTGTATTTTCTAATTATTGTTTGTTTCTCCGAGGTAAATTAGTGAGAGTTTGGTACGGGTGAAATCGTAAATTAAATTCTACATGAACACCTTTATTTCGCATGGTTAAGTGATCAAACATCCCGCAGAAGACAATGCTAAACAAATTATCGCGCGATTTCATTATTCGGAACTTATTTATTTCAAAGGCAGTGGACAGTTAAAATGTGCAATAAGTTCATTTAAGTATATTCATTTTGATATTATTTTAGAAAGATGTTTCATTCAGTTGCCATTTAAATACATTATACTTGCCTACTCATTATTCCATTTTATTTTTTAAAGCATTGCAGCGGTTCGGATGTTTTTTTCTAAATAATTCAGTTTTAATTTGATATTTTTAAAGTCGTGAAGACGTGAAGGAGTGCAAGCATATAAACGCGTTGTTTTTTTTTTGCTTCCATCAATAAAGGTAGGTATGCTCTTTTATAAACTAGGATATTAACGCTGTGGAGCCTACTTCAAAAAATATCGCACGAGTATACAAAGTGCGAGCAATTTTATTTACGAGAAGGTCTTATTTAGTGGATGACAACCTTATTTCGGCATAAAGGGCCCTTCGTCCCACGCATAATTGTAAGGTTAATATCACGATTAGCCAGTAACCTGAGCTATTGCCAGCACCTGGTCGCTTTTATTATGAGAATCCAGGGGTTCTCATTTTAATCTACGGCTAATCTTGAATTTATACGCTATTATATTAGAATGCCGGATTCGGAATTGCGCAGATATATTTGAGCCGGCCGCCAAAGATGTTCACCGGTATTGCAATATTATTTGAATAATAAAGCTTTGAGGGCGTTGAGTTATTATTAATTACATTAATCAAGATGACATTAACTTTAAAATTAATTCGTTCACTGATTACCTGGTGGTAGATTTTCTTGGATGTTAAGCGCTTGACAGCTGGCGCTCGTTCAATTCCATATAATAAAATGGTAGCTATAAGCTGACGTCACTATCGAATGGGAAGAAAATTTCCTACTACACATTCTGATGTTAAGTATTTTGGACTCAGCTGGTCCATAACATTTCTAACTGTAATTGCCACTCACGCATCGCTTAGAAAAAAAAAACGCTAATCCGTAGTATTAAGACTTGTAATAAGAATTTACACACCACTTATTACGAGACAAATATGTGACGAAAATGTACTAAGCATCTATCTAAATGGTTACATTCACAAGAGCATGCTGTTTTTTATTTGCATTCAAATTCAAATTGAAATTCAAATGTTTTTTTTTCAAATAAACTTTTGGAAGTACTTTTGAATCGTTAAAGTGGATCTATGGAATCGGGATGCCATTCCTGCCTTCCTTCTTCCTCTGAATTTTGATGAGGATCAAAAATTTTCTTTTAAAAGTTAAGAGTCGTTTAAGTTGAAAATCCATTCGTGCCCAACTAGCTACATGCCTGACAATGAAAATCCATGCAATTGTCCGGTACTTAGTCAGACTAAAGAAATTAAGTACCTCGGAGTCCAACTAGACCAACACCTAACATGGGAAAATCATATTAATAGGCTAGCACCGCGCATTAGGAAATTAATATTTATATTTAAAAACCTTCGTTTTATCGCAGACTTAATAAAACAAATTTATTTTGCCTTAGTGCAATCAGTACTTGCTTATTGCATTTCAGTTTGGGGTGGAGCGGGCAAAACAGTTATGCTGAAACTTGAGCGAGCGCAGCGTGCTATATTAAAGGTTTCACAGTGCAAACCGTATCGTTATCCGACGTCGCAGCTATATCGAGAATGCAAATTACCTACCGTCCGCCAACTTTTCATATGTCATATACTTGTAAAACAGCACACCAAACTAAATTATAAAGAAATCACTCAAAAACTAGAAGGATTAAGAAGGACTTGGAAGGTAAGTATTATTCCTCAAACAAGATTAAGCTCTTCTCAACGTCAAGCAATTTTTATAGCACCTTACCTCTACAATAAATTAAATAAAACTCTTAGCATATTTAATAAAACAAAGGCAGTGGTTAAGAAAACAATAATTAATTACTTAATGACCTTAGATTATGACCAAACCGAAAACTTACTGACCATTATGAATTAAAAATAACAGTGATAATTCAAACCTTTCATACTATTCTCCCTTAAAAATATTGAAATATAACAACAAATGCAAAAAAAAAAAAAAATTACCTATAAATTATAAGACACAATTAATAAATACAAACAACTTTTAAAAGATATTTCTAACTTATAGTCCGGGAGGCAGCGACCGAAATTTTGCACCCATTCCTACAAAGCTAATTTTTCTGTCAAGCAATGTTTATACCGTGTAAATAGTGAAAGTGAAAGTCTGCCAAGCTTTTAGTGTTGCAAACATTAATAACAATTTTTCAAACCTGTAAATAAATAATAGGTAAATTTATTATACCTACAAGACTGAAACTTCTTACAGTGAACAAGGATACCTAAATATACAGGATAATGATAGTCTGCCGCATCGGAAGCGTTGCCATCTAAGGTCTTCCACTCACGTAATGTGTTGAAAAATTAACTTTTTGGACTTATTTCTACAAGGCTGATTTTTTTTCCTTAAATAGAACGGTTTATACAAGAACAAAAAAAGACAGTCTGCCAAGAATCCAATGTTGCTAAAGCCTTGGCAGACGCGATGGAATGCACTATCTCTCGAGCGCAGCTACTGCGCCCATCCGCTATAAGTCGCTCTGAATAATTAGACATACCTTTTTGTCTACGATAATTATTAATAACATTGAATAATAGAACTCAATTTATTTAAACTATAAAAAGTTTTTACAAAATAAATGGTAATGTATGAAAATACTAGATTACCCGGTGTACTTCGTATCACCTATCCTAACGACAAAATATATGGGAAAATGAAATTGTTGTTTTTACTATCATTCTCGCAATTTTTCCATATTTTCTCACCGTCTAAACCTTCCCTGGACTACGACAAACATTTCAAAACCAAAATCAGCTAAATCGGCCCAGCTGTTCTCGAGTTTTAGCGAAACAAACGAACTGCAATTGATTTTTATATATATAGATACGAGATTTTTTTGTGTTTGTGGCTATTGAAGTTTTATTTATTTTATAATTTTTTATATTTTACAATTTTTAGTGGTCACGGCTACTAGATAATGCCCGCAACTTCGTCCGCGTGGAATAAGGTTTTCGATTCCCGCGGAAACTCTCAAATTTTCCGGGATGAAAAGTGGCCTAAGTCCTTCCCCGGGATACACCTATCCCTTTACTAAATTTCATTAAAATCGGTTGAACAGATACATTTTTTGATTACCGCGGGAACCTTTGATTTTTCAGGGATAAAAAAGTAGCATGTCTTTTCCCGGGATACAACCTATCTTTGTACCAAATTTAATCAAAATCGGTTGCACAGATGGGCCGTGAAAGCGTAGCAGACAGGCAGACAGACACACTTTCGCATTTATTATATTAGTATGGATGTCTGGTTAAAAACCTACTGTTTACTAAGCTATTACACTGATCGCGAGCAATTTACTCTTATCCATTGAGGAGTTCCGTTCACCATGTCTGAAGATATTCATCAGATCTTCAACAAATTTATATGGTCCACCTCTGAAGTATGATCTGTCAAACAAAAAAGAATCATCAAAATTGATTCATAATTAGCGGAGTAATCGTGCAACAAACATACAAAAACATACAGCCTAATTGATAACCTCCTTCTTTTTTTTAAGTCGGTTAAAAATAGTTATCCCGGTATAAATTCAAACAAAAAAATCAAATTAAGATTTAAATTAGAAATTGTATTCGTTCATTGGCATTACATTTCCATCAAGTTCTTGCGCTACAACTTATGCCACGTCTACCGAAGCTTTAGCCACCTTCTATCGAAAGTAGACGACGATAATTCAATAATAATTATCGTAAACCGCTTGTAGATGAAAGACCAGCTTTGTAGATTTTAATTTAATGCCGGTATGTCCAATTATTCAGAGCGACTTATAGCGGATCGGCGCAGTATGCGCTCGGGAGATAGTGTATTCCATCGCGTCTACCAAGGCTTTAGCAACATTGGATTCTCGGCAGACTGTCTTTTTTTGTTCTTATATAAACCTAACTATTTGAGAAAAAAAAATCAGCCTTGTAGAAATAAGTCCAAAAAGTTAATTTTTCAACACATTACGTGAGTGGAAGACCTTAGATGGCAACGCTTCCGATGCGGCAGACTATCATTATCCTGTATATTTAGGTATCCTTGTTCACTGTAAGAAGTTGCAGTCTTGTAGGTATAATACATTTACGTATTATTTATTTACAGGTTTCAAAAATTGTTGTAAAAATTTGCAACAACATCGGCGCGGCAGACTGCCATTCTGTTTACGTACGGTCTCAAAATAACAAAATAGCAAAGAATCAGCTTTGTAGGAATGATGGCACCAATAATGTCGCTGCCTCCCGGACCATTAAACTCATACGACGACGACCTATTTATATATAAATAAACCTACCTACCTACCTACCTACCTACCTATTTATGTATAACTAGTACAACACAACAAACATACATATTATATATTCACGACATTATGCATACCTACCTGGAGGAACAAAAATAAATAAATAATAATAATAGATAACAATAATAATACCTTAAATACGGGACATACCAACGACACAATGATTAAATATTACTAAAATAAACTCCGTAATTACGTTCAAAATATAAATTAACTAAAATCTTACTTATAGTTATACACATTATAACAAGGTTCGCCATTCTACGTAAGTAACAAGTACGCTCAATGTCTCTTCTTGCAAAGTGAGTCTAATATCTACGTAAAATATCGCAATGCTCGCGTCATGTCGTGTTGCGTCGACCGAGCCAGTATTTTTTGAGAGCGGGTAGGGCATACAATTTCTTCGGCATATTTTATTTAGTGTGGAGTTTTAGCTAAGTTTTCGTGCATTTTTAGGAGTATTTATGTGGAGTAAAGTACCTATCTTAATATATAATAAACTGGATAAACTGGATAAACTAACGAGCCGCAAACCGCGATGGAAGTGGGCATGAAATCCTAGTCACAGTCAAACTAGTTAGGATTCAGACCCAGCCACCCACGCAAATGGCCAAATTATTCCGTTATAGTTTACTAGTAAGTTAAATGTAATTTATATTTGATATTGGTGTGGCTAGTGTGTAAGTTTTTTGGAAATAATAAATTGAATTGAATTGAATTGAATCTTACCTTGCTTGTGAATTCGTACACATGAATTTTATGTAATTCAAAGATTCCATTTGAATTTCTGAAAACCCTTTCTCAGTGAATGTCTACACGATATAAAAAGTTAAAAAGTTTGTAAAAAGATTTTTACACCACCCGCTCGACAATGCCTTATTACTATACAAGCCCTGATTACTAAAGGTAAAGTACGTCATTTATACATTCAAAAGGCTTAGCGGGGTTGTAATGTTGTACTGAAATTCATTACCCCTATTGGTTGTAATGTGATCACCTGATTTAAATTTATAAGAAAATTATGTTCATTCCAAAGAGGTAGGATATACTCGTAATATTGTATGGGTAATGCTTCTCTCTTTGCTTCGATGAATGATGGCGTCCATCTCAGTCACGTGATTTGAATTTTGCTATCTTGCTTCGATGAGTGAAGGTGTACATTCTGGCATTCGCCAGAGCCAGCGAAGTATGAACCATAGAGTAAAGATTATTGAAAATTCCCTCCAAAACTTATCTCCGAAACGTTAGATTGTGGTGTTATTGAATTTAATTAGTAATTTATTTATCTAAGGTTACAGGGAGAGGCCAGTAACTAAAGATTCACTGGTTTTTACCTTTTATTTAAATATAACTTACAAAATTGCGTGTTCACCATGATTGGCAGAGACACGAGAGAGAGAGCGGGGTTCGCAACATTAGATTCTGCATAGATTATATCAAGTCGTCTATGCATAATTTATTGCCAAACAAAAGGTTTGTTCTGATATACACTGCGAGCACTGTAAGGTGTGACGTCAAGTTAGTATACTTCGAAGCCTGCCTTTATAGTTAGCTTTACTGGTTACTGTTTAAAAGGGAACGCAGTCCAGCTGTTGATCACATGATCAAAGCACTGAGAGCACCTTACCTCGCAAACGCCAGTGCTCACAGTACAAAAATGGCGACGATTTATGACATCATATATTTCCCTATGATACTGCGGCAGTATCGTAGCGAAAACAATTCTATGTCTATGGGCAGTATACTGTCAGTCCATAACGGAACGAATTTCTTTCCAGTAAGAACACTGAGCAGTGCTCGCAGTATATATCGGAACGTACCCTTTAACAATTTAATTTGAAATTAAAATGTCAACATCGTTAATAAAATCAATCAATGTCGTTTGCATGGTGGGAGGCTTCGGCCGTGGCTAGTTACCACCCTACCGGCAAAGACGTGCCACCAAGCGATTCAGCGTTCCGGTACGATGCCGTTTAGAAACCGAAGGGGTGTGGGTATAACTATCATGCCTCTAACAGGTTAGCCAGCTACCATCTTAGACT
Organism: Erebia aethiops; assembly: GCA_923060345.2. Classification (NCBI taxonomy): domain Eukaryota; kingdom Metazoa; phylum Arthropoda; class Insecta; order Lepidoptera; family Nymphalidae; genus Erebia; species Erebia aethiops. Next base: position 14,968,852 of record OV281091.1, on the reverse strand, counting down.
GCATCATCACTTACCATCAGGTGAGATCGCAGTCAAGAGCTACCTTGTAGTGGATAAAAAAAAATATGTCAGTCAGGCATGAGTTTCTCCATGTACCAATAATGTTACATACCAATGTTTTATTTGAATTACCCGCGACATTTTATTTTATACATTGAAATTGTTCTAAACCAACTCCGGCACCCGCAAATTTGTACACGCGAACAATACCGCACATCGAAATTGAATTTCAATCACCAATACAGCTCACACGAATAGCGACTTTATTAGATTGATCAAATTCAAATCCAATAAAAAGGTACAAAGAACTTATCACAGTGGGAAAAACGAGTGAATAGTCGTTCTAGTGCTTAGATTAGATTTTCCTCACAAAGCTATTTAATTTTTTTTCATTTGAGTGAGCGCTATAGAATAGTGGTTTGCATTGGCTTCGTATTCGAATGGTCGGGAATTCGATTCGCGGGCACGTCACACATCTAACTTTTCGGCGTGAAAACATCTTGAGAAAACCTTGACTGCGATCTCACCTACAAGTGATGATGCAGTCGGTAATAGGTTTCTACACGGCGTCGTGCCGGTGCGCTAAATCGCTTGGCAGCACGTCTTTGCCGGTAAGGTGGTAACTAGCAACGGCCGAAGCCTCCCACCAGGCGAGACCTCAAGACTTCGATATTATAAATTCGCAAACTGACCCTGCCGGGGATCGTACCCGGGACCTACCATGTTAAGACAACAGTTAGAGTTATTTATAATATTCTCAAACATGTGTGAAGTCTCCTAATCCACACTTGACCAGCATGGTGGACTATGGCTAAAAACCTTTTCTTGCTGAAAGGAGACGGGCAGTTTAATGGGCCGGGCGATGGGTTGAGACTTGAGGTGTGAGACAAATAAAAATCTCTATTTCAATAAAAAGCGAATTCTTTCGATGCTTTAAATTCTACGGTCAAGAATGTGCGGATGACAGAAGGGTACCTGAGGGAAGCCGCAATAACCGAAAATCCTGAGACGAATAATTAAAATAACCCTTGTATTGGGCCCTAGGGTCAAATATTTGACTGAAGCGGGCAGGACAATTTAATATTTGCTGCGCATTTATCAAAATAATTTAATAAAATAATATAAATTCGAAAGCGTGTCTGTCTATCTGCTACGCTTTAACAGTAAATCTTTACAATCGATTTTGATTAAATTTGGTAAAGTTAAAGGTTCATCCCCGGGAAGGACATATTATGCTATTTTTCATCCCGGAAAATGAAAGTTCTCGCGGGAATAAAAAATAACTAAATTCATGTCGACGAAGTCGCAGATATCATCAGCTAGTGGCGTATACCTACAGCGGTGATAAGTTGCAGGAAAAAAAAGTATGGAGTCGTGGGACACCAGATAGGAACGAAGTTCCTTACATAAATATTAATTTCAAGTTCTTTTTTTACGATTTTTATAAAAAAAATTAAAATATAATTTTTAACACTAAAGCATTAAAGTTTAATTTCGAATGTAGTATTTATTTAAAACCTTAAATATTACTACATCCTTTATATTTAAGACCTTAAATATAAATATACTACATTCGTAAAAAAAGTCTGACTCATTTTCGTTACGCACGTTTTTTGCCGGCTAGGGTACCCCTCCGCATCGTACCATAAGGAACTTCGTTCCAAAAAATCATCTGTGTGAGAGGTTCCATGGTATTGTAGTCCATTGTAAAAAAACAAAAATACATTTGGCTTATTCTTTCTATGTTATAAATGACCATCCAAGTATTCATGGCATCCGGGGATTAAGGAGACCCAAAGGAAAGCCGAAATGTCCGGAAATCCTGAGATGAATAATTAAAATCTACAAAGCTATGGATAAATAACACGGATTCAATTACTTATTCTGATTCAAGACAAAATGATTTTTCTAGGATGTAGATTCATCCAAAATTAAGTTATAAAAAAAATCAAACATCAACTTTGTGTCTTGGAAACTTATTAAGATAAATTACTACGTGCCAAGATGCAATATAAAAATTTGCGACTCTTGGAAGGTTTTAAATTGAGAGCTTAAATACCTACGAGTATAATAACTTCATAATTCAATATGATGTGCTTTTAGAATCTATTTCTTCGATAGAAATAAACTACGAAAACTAGTCCACTTATTGAGTCAACATATCTAGATTTGTGTGGTGTGGTAGTGGTGCGTATTGCTCGCTTGGTCTCTTGCTTTCACTCCACCACCTCAGTTTAACTATGCTCTATTCCTCTATTCCTTATTCCACACTATAATCTATATCTGTGCCAAATTTCATGTAGATCCGTTCAGCCGTTCTGGCGTGATTGAGTAACAAACATCCATCCATACATCCATCCATCCAAACTTTCGCATTTATAATATTAGTATATAAAAACCAAAAATAGTTTTTTCGTAAGTTTCTTACGGAAGCGTAGCGGGGCAAATGACACTTTTTTTCCCAACTGCCCCGCTAGCGGGGCAGAGCCAGCGGGGCAGATGGGACCAAGTCCTCTTCTCTAACTCAGTGGCGATAAAAAAAGACAATTGACATATATTTTTAACTAGCGAATGCCCGCGACTTCGTCTGCGTGTTTGTGGTTTTTTGGTTCCCGCGCACAGATCACGGAAACAAGGGAGATGTGCTAAGGGGGCGTGTTGCGTGCGAACTCATCAGGCACAAAATAGGCCTGATGGCCGTTTTTGTCTTTAGTCGCATGTCATTCAAAGATTGGTTCACTTCTCTCGGTTTTTAACAAAATGCCGCGTTGTTCAGTGGTTGTTTGTAAAAATTCAAGCTGCAAAGTGAATTACATGAAAGATGGCATCTCATTTCACACGTAAGTACAAATAAATTGTTGTAATTTTCCATTAAAATCAATAAAACATTATTTAGTGGTATCATAATGTAATAGAGTGACAAGTCTATATCTCATTATGAACAAAAACCATTGCTTGCTTAGTAGAAATCTATCAATGAATCGGCCAGTCTTACGACGCAATGGTTAAGTGTTCTTTACCGATTCTTTCACTAGCACGATAGATCAAATTTCGTAGTTCGGCCGCTGTCGGCGTGCCGTGAACTAGAGATGTGACGATGCAGGTACGAGTACAATGCAGTTGTCGATATTTTAGCGACCAAACGATGATCTGTGATACAATAATTAATAGTACCTTAATTATAACTTAGTAAACTATTATTGCTATTTTAACGTTTAAACTATCGTGAGTAAAATTCATTATAACTATATTTTTAGTCATAATTATTACTATTTTTTTTAATGTAAGTACTCGACTTACTTAGCTGACGAAACGTATAAAAAATATACTAGGTGAATTAATATAATGTCAATTTACGTAGATACTCATTACTCATTTATTGATATATTTAATGTCACTCTTTAATATTAATATTTAAGATATCCGAAGGATGCAGAAAGAAAAGAAAAGTGGATAAATGCTACAGGAAGAGGTCCAAGCTGGTTTCCGACGAAAAATAGCACAATATGCTCGTATCACTTTGAGCCAAAGTGCTTTCAACCATTGAAGATGGTTCGTCGGCTCTTCGAATGGTCAATCCCACCATTGAACTTGCGTTTTGTGTTGACTGTAAGTTAATAATACCCACTAGATGATGCCCGTGACTTCGTCCGCCTGGATTAAGTTTGTTTTAATTTCGCGGGAACTCCTTAATTTCCGGGATAAAATAGTCTAGTAATTTCTGAGTGAAGTAGGTACAAATTCTGTACTTACGGGACATGGCTGTTTCGGTAAGTACTTGCACCAGATTGCGAAACGGGAGGAAACAGCCATCTGTCATGAGTGTGGTACTCCAGAGGACACAGCGCACCATACCCTAGTGGAAAATGTTATGGAGCTGAAGGAGGCTGCGGAACGGGAACGAGAGCTGGACCCTAACGCTCCACTGATCCGCAGAAGACGACAGGGGGGAAGAAGGCGACGCTTCGCTCGCCTTTTCCCGCCTTAGTATAGGTGTCTAGGACCCTATGGTCGGTTCAGCGTCGTGATGTCTCAGTAGCCTTGGGACCCTGAGACCTCTCTTTGTAGACGCGGACTGTGCTGCTGGTTTTTTAGTGGGTATTCTGCTTCCATCTGTGAGTCCCACATACCCGCCTTGTGCGGGATGCGTAAATGCATTTTTCCAGCAAAAAAAAAGTACAAATTCTGTGTCTAGTTGGGACGTTTGGGTGATATTTTCGTCGCCCAAGGGTGGTTAAAGTATATTTAATAACGAGGAAGTAAGAGCCACTTTACGAGCAAAGGTCTTGTAAAATAATTTTTCGATTAATGTGTACTTAAAATTCACCCAAACAAACAAACAACCAAACAAACTTGAAGAAAAAAGTGTTGTAATGTGCACAAAAAGAACCTCGTCCTTTTTTCGGAAAGTCGGTTAAAAATAATCTAATATGAGATGATTTTTTACATCTTATTTTTGGTACACAAGTAAAATATCACTTTTCATAATCGGTAGTCATTGTCAAAAACCCAAATATTAAGAAATTTAGCATCGATAGATCCATTTTAGTCAACCACTAATTGTATCATATTTGAATTTTGCACAGCACATCGACAACGTTTTACGTTTGTGTGAGTAAGATGCACGGTGATTGAAATTGAACCCTGTTTGGTAAACAATAAAGTGTATATTTGTTCGTGCCTCATGCACTGATCTATCGGTATGCGTGTGTGTGAGTGAGACTTCTTGTCTATTGTATTTATTTAGTTGCTTGTATTGGTAGCAGGTAGTAGGGATAGGTAGGGATAAACTGGAGACAGCAGGTTTCAATACAATTTGATACATAGGCATATCTCCCTTGTTTCCGTGATCTGTGTTCCCGCGGGAACTCTTTAATTTTCCGGGATACTATAATCTATCTCTGTGCCAAATTTCAGCTAGATCCATTCGGCCGTTGGGGCGTGATTGAGTAACAAACATCCATACATCCATCCAAACTTTCGCATTTATAATATTACGAGGACATCTTCTCTCGCAACCTTTTGCCTGTTGTTTATCCTCTTGTGAAATTTATCTTCTAGAGTCTAGTGAATTCAAAGCAATGTGATGTTGCTTGAGGTCACGTTAAGGTGTACCATCCGTACATACTTCCCTAAAATGAAAGTGATTGAGGACTGCGTCAACGTGGCGAAATTACACTTCGCTTGCCTGATTTGCATCACTCACTTACTTCAACCCATTGCCGGCTCACTAATGAGCGCGGGTTTCTCTAAATCAATACAGTTAAGGTTCATTTTTCTTTGACGTCAATGAGATCTAACGTTTGATTACGCTCGATCAATCGAATTTGCAATGGGAGAAACGTAGACTAAGCGTAATCACCCGTAATCCGAACAGAAAAGCGGGCGTCATAGCCTAGTACGCGCACCTGATTTACATAATTACTGTCATCATTTAATGCTCGCTTGGACCGCTGCATGACATCGCGGTGTTCTTCTTGCGGTTTCACCAATTTTGCGTATAGGTATGAAATACAAATAGTCAAATGATAGCCCCTTTTTGGCATGGGTAACTTTTGTTTATCCTCCCTACATTCACAAATACTAATATTATACGAAAGTGTATCGGTCTGTCTGTCTGTTACGCTTTCGCTTTCCATCTGGTTCACCTTTGTAATGAAATTAGGTACCTACAGAGCTAGAATGCATCCAGAGAAAGACTGGCTTATTGTCCCGGAAAACTGACCTAGTTTTAGGGAATAAAAAACCATAAACCAGACGTAGTCGCGGGCATCATCTATAGTAAGTAATAATATAAGCCACAAGTCTTTCGGTTATACAAGAAGAGCATCTAAAAGAGATATAAAATATTGTGCTGGCTTCACAGTGCAACACGTTTTATTTTGCGCATAACTTTACAAAGTTGGTAACAGATGCAATGTTGCGAAAGGCTTTAAAATCACATACGATGGGAGAACGAGCACGTGCTACGGAGCCGATTCCAGATATTCGGTCCTGATTTAAAGCCTCATCACACACAACGCGTAAAGACAACTGAACCACAGAATATGACTGAACATCTACAATTCTACATCAATGCAGCTGAATTAAGCATGTCAAACTGCAATGCGAGAACTTGTGTTCGCTTGTGAACAAAATTACACTGTTATTTGGTAGTGTTGGTACTAAACAAATGATAAGGAGCAATTTTTTAAGAGATTTATGTAAACTTTACAGTAAACATAAAAATAAGTTTTGAGCTAGGACAGTTTTTTTTTATAATCATCTTTAATTGTAAAGTAGCATTGTCTTTATTATCTAGAGGTCGAATAATTAAAACAAATCCTTCCAAGATACGCAACCCTCTGTGCGCGATAATTCCGACTCGGACTTGCCCGGTTGTTTAATATTAGCGATAGGAACTAACCAAATTAATAGGAGCACTAGGAAGCACCCCATATTAACAGGTCTAAGCATTGATGTAGAATTTTTTTAGTACCTACCCTAAGTTAATTATTACTAACAAAATATCATAGAATATTTTCAGTAATGAAGTTTTATTAATTTATTTTATTTTATTTTAGTGTCGAGTGCGAGCTTTATGAACTAACTCTAAATCGCAAACCATAAACATCCCTATTTTTATGTGAGTGTGTTTACAATAAATTAAGTAAATTACACAAATATGGCTTATTATTATTTAACACTAAGGCTTCATGTATATGAAGCATAACGCCCCCAGAAGTTTGTTGAAGCTTTACATAACTTCTAGGAGTATTATAATAGAAGTTGTAAGACAGTACAATTAAAAAAAACAAAATTTGAATGATTTTTATTCAAATAGACATTTTACAAGTGCTTAAGAATAGTCGAATCTACCATCTACTAATTACTGCCATCGGGCGTTCTGTGTGCTTCAGCCTTATCTTGGACTGGTTTATTTTACTGAAATGAAATGCAACTATTTATTCTGGCAGAGAAAACGCTTTGTAAGCTGTCAGAACTTTTATGTTTAAATTAAGCTGAGATTTGAATGCGCCTCTTGGTTTATTTGGACAAGCTTCCAAAGAAACAAAATGAATGCAATTTTTTTGTAAATAGATAACTAGATATGTTTTTATTTCAGTTATGGATATCAAAAACTAAGATATTATTGGTTGCAGGTTTTTCTAGTTTTTCCTAATATATGCGTTTTTTTATACACTACAAGTTAGCCCTTGACTGCGATCTCATCTGATGGTAAGTGATCATACAGTCTAAGATGTTTGTTAGCGGGCGAACCTGTTAGGGGCATGGCAGTTAAATTAAACCCTTAATCGGTTTCTACACAGCGTCGTACCGGAACGCTTGGCGGCACGTCTTTGCCGATAGGGTGGTAACTAGCCACGGCCGAAGCCTCCCACCAGGCCAGACTAGGGAAAATTCAGAAATTATAAAGTCCCAAATTGAACCCGCTGGGGATCGAACCCAGGACCTCCGCACTTTAATTAAGACAACAGCGCTCAACACTGCGCCTGGGAGGTCGCCAAAAATGAATTTAAACACAGAATAGGTATAACTGGCGCGCGAGTTGAATGCAGAGCAAATGTATGGTGACACATACATTTACTATGCATTCAACTCGCGCGCGAACTTTAATAGTAAGTACTTTGTCATAATTCAATTTCATAGAAAAACTATATACCTAAATTTAAGTATTATATGAGTTGCATCATCACTTACCTTGAGGTGAGATTGCAGTCAAGAGCTAACTTGTAAAGGCGTTAAAAATATTAAGTAAGTAAGTACCCATATCCTACGAAGGAATAATGAAAAGCTATTACTATGAGACACACTCGCTTTCTCACTGCTCAGGCGAAATTTATTCTATGATTTATTTTCTTGTTTTTCGTCTACGAGTCTAACTTCTATCTAACCTTAGCCGCAGTTTAAAAATCATACAGTAAGGCTAAGGAGTGGGAGGTAAAGCCACGAGCCAGTTAAAGCCATATTTTATTTTACAAAAATATATAAAAATATTAAATATACCATATGTACAGATCAGGCCAGCGTGTTTGTCCAAACCAAAATATTTCAAAAAGGTCTTGTACAAAAGTCTTTATGAAAGGTAGAATTTGGCGTAAAAATGTAAATTTTGTATAAGCCGACAAGTCAGCGAAGTAATACGGTCCTCAACTTTGGTGGATCCATGTATACCAGGGTGCATTTCGGTGACAGATGAGGCGGTCAACCCCGGGCTTGTGGATCTAAATTTTAGGCTATTATCAGCTGAGCGAACCAGTGGTAGTCTTGACTTGTCATAAGAGGCACAAGTTGTCCTACGTGAAATAAATAAATCATTTATCATAGGGAGACCACCATATCTTGAGAAACCCGCTAGTAATTCTAAATATTATGTTCAGTAAATAAGAGAAATGTTCCATAAAACATAACAGCGGGAATATGTTACGAATAAAATAATGGATGGTATAAAAGAAAAATTTTAAGTGATGCCATGCCACCCCCGGCTTCCGAGATCCGATCGGCTTAGTTTGCCGCAGGCCCTTTATCTGTGCCTAAAATTGATTCCCGTAAAATAATTTATTTCCGTTATATGAGTTTTTTTTAAAAAACTCGGAGCTCTGAGCAACTCTGAGCAACTCTGACAAAGGGTGATACACTTGCCTCAAATATTCCTATTCCTATATTAAAAGCGGAGGGGAAAACGGAAGCTGAAAAGGCATTCCTTAAACCTAGCGGTTCGAAATAGGAACGAGGAATCAAATCACTTACGCGACCGTGGAATTTCGACTATATAACTATTCTTTGACTTATTATATTCTTTGACTCGTGTCACTGCAAGAACGTTAAACTGTGTTATTATTATAATTTTGTCTGGTAACTCTAGTTTGGCGCCAATTTATTTTATGCGGTCAGATGTTAGTTTCTCGCACATAGATATTTATATTGCGCTGTTTTGATCCCGTCGCGTCTTGAATGTAGTGTCTACGAAAATAATATGCAAATTTTTTATTAGGTTAAATTAAACGAAAATTATCGATTCAGAATTTCTTAAGAATGAGTAATATAGAATTAATAATAATTATTGTTGATTTTCATTAATTTATCGATGTGATCAGTATTTTTAACTAAGTATGTACCTATAAATCGAATTGTATTAGCGCCATGGGTCTACAGAGGTACTTATATAATTCTACAATCTATATTTTAATTTTTTAACTAATTTCTAATTTTAATTCAATAAAGAAGAGTTTGCCTCGTTGGTCTAGTGGTTAGCATGCTTGACTGCGGCCGACGAGGTCCCGGGTTCGAGTCCCGGGTCGGGTTATGATAAAGTATTGGGTTTTTTTGACTAGAAATTCTCAGTACTAGCCCAGATTTAGGAAGTTGGCGGTGTTTCACTCCCGTGCCTCGGAGAGCACGTTAAGCCGTCGTCGGTCCCGGTTATTATCACTAACATGATAATAGTCGTTAAAGCCCGCCAACGCACACTGGAGAAGCTTGGTGAATCTAAGCTCTAATTCCCTCTCTCCTATGTGAGTGGAGGCCTGTGCCCAGCCGTGGGACGTTAATGGGCTGTAGTGGTGGTGGTGGAAAGAGGAGTTTAAGTATAAATTTTCAAAATGACTTTGATAACATGGACTTGGGCCAATTTTTCCACAGGTGACTAATTTTAGGACACACGTTACTTGGTTAGGTAATTTAGTCGGCGGGTGCTAAAATCGATGAGAGAGTAGCACGGGCCATTGCCTGCACCTATGATGCGATTTGGGTCGCCGCTTGACTTAACGCATCGTTTAACCTAAAACCTTAACATAATTTGTGAGAAGGAATTATTGTAGTAATAAGCATCGTTCCAGAAGTAGGTACTTATTAATTTAACAATTTTTAATGTTACTTTTTGTTGTTTATATTTAACGCTTGCAGGAGTAAATTGTTGCAAACGTGTTGAGGTTTCGCGAGAGATTTAATCTAATTAGTTAATTATGTAACTACTAGCTGATGTCCGCGTGGAATAAGTTTTTTTTAATTCCCACGGGAACTCCTCAATTTTCCGGGATAAAAAGTAACCTATGTTATTCTCCAGGTCTTCAACTATACCCATCCAAAAATCACGTCGATCCGTTGCGCCGTTGCAGCGTGATTTAAGAACAAACGAACAAACAAACACACTGTCGCATTTATAATATTAGTATGATTTATCATCATTCTTCCACGGCTAATTTGATTAGGGCGCGATTTCTATCGCAGCTTTTAAATCAAATTGCGACCTAAACACCATGAAGCTACGTAGGTATGGTGCCTACGTGTAATACGTAAAATCCCGCATGCAACTTGCCATTGTTTTTTTTAATACCTCTTGCTTTAAGAGGAGCCAGGGGTCCGCCGACATGTTGGTCGGAGACCTTTTTTACATGTGTTCATTTTTGCCCAATTTTATAGTTTTTTGGTTTGTTAATTTTTGTTTGTTATATATATTTATTTATTTTTGTGCTCTCCACTCTTAATTTTATTATTTGTTGGCTCATTGATTATATTTGTTTATTATTAATTGTAAAATAAGTTGGTTTTTTAATTATTTGTGTTCTTTATGCAAAATGTTATTATTTGTTGGTTTATTAATAGTTTGTTTGTCGTAAATTGTAAAATGTGTTGATTCATTAATAATTGGTTTTATTTACTTACACTTAATTTTGTTATTTTAAGGTTTATTAATTTTTAGTTAAGCATTAATATAATTTGTTTATTAATTTGTAACTTGCCATTGTTGATTTGATAGCAATTTTAGTAGGTACAGGGCAAGTCAGAAATACCTTATATATTTTAGTACCGAAAATTCGTCAAACAAATGTGGCGAAAGTTAGTCAAGCAAAGTCTTAGAAAAATGGTATGGATAAATCTAACGGAACTTTACGCTCAATATCGTATGGTTTTTGGAAAACCGCGGTTAGCCGGAATCACGCCAAATTTGTCACTGGCCCTATTATTTTGATATGATTAGCTAGGTATACCTGTTACCTTCAGCTTTCAGCTTACAAACATGATGAGTTCAATGTTTCAGCGATAGTAGACCACATAACATTATTTAACATTAAATTATTGTATTATTTAAGTAAGTGCTGTGCTGGCAGCACTGAGCTGAGCACTGAACATTCCTTATTAAGTTAAGCAAGTAAATAAAAACACTTTATCACACACAAACAAATAAAAAAAAAATAGAGGTAAAACGAATCGTGACAGAATTTACAACTTGTTACGGTGTAAAGGCGGCCTTATCACTATGAGGGATCTCTTCCAGGCAACCTTTTTAAGATAGGAGAACTCCTCAATTTTCCGGGATTAAAAGTAGCCTATGTCACTCTCCAGGTCCTCAACAATACCCATGCAACTAATTGCATGATGACAGGGCGGTGCACACGTGTACATTTCTATAAGAAATTTTTTAGCAATCTACTACTTATCTATTACAACTAACTGTTACAATATAATAAACTAACATACAATGCGGCTGATTCTGTATAACACAATATCTAAACTAAACTAAAATGGCAGCTTTAAATCTAGTTCTGTCCCTTTCCGTAGGAAGTAGGTATTATGAAATGGTTAGCAATATTTGCAATGCTCTAATTTTAGTTTAGTTTAGAGATTGTGAACTACAGAATCAGCCCCAATAACTACGAGTACATAACAGTACATACTATAGTTACATACTATTATGACACTTATATGACGATATAACTCTAAGAATAAAATAAACATAATATATACTCACATAAAAAATATGATATCATAAACTTACATACACAAGCTTTACATAGATATTTATACTTTTATAGCGATAAATAGTAATTTTTAAGACGACGTTTAAAAGTTGACACCGACACAGAGTGTCGTTTAGAGAGTTGTTTAGTTAATTATTTACAGTTATTATACCGTTTAAACTGTTGTGATCACCACCGGCCTCCAAACTCAGCCCCCCTTGCATATACAGCGTCTTCGTCAGGCTATAGAGATTATAGGTACCCCGTACGGTCGTACCACAGAATAATAACTAGTACTAGGTACCCGTACGAGGTTGAAACTATTTAGGCATAGAACTACGACAAAATACGTGAATGCAACCGTTTTATAAGTGTTCGTTTATAAAATACGAGCTAATGCCCGCGACTTGGTCCGCGTGGAATAAGTTTTTTTGGATTCCCGTGGGAACTGCTCAATTTTCCAGGATTAAAAGTAGCCTATGTCACTCTCCAGGTCCTCAACTATACCCATGCCAAAAATCACGATGATCCGTTGCTCCGTTGCAGCGTGATTGAAGGACAAACCAACAAACAAACAGATTTTCGCATTTATAATATTAGTATGATGCCTTATAAATATATACCTACTAGCTGACGCCCGCGACTTCGTACGCGTGGATTGAGGTTTTTAGGTGCCCGCAGGAACTCTTTAATTTTTCGGGATAAAAAGTAGCCTATGTGCTATTCCAGACTATAATTTATCTCTGTGCCAAATTTTATCCAGATCCGATCAGTCGTGGCGTGGCATTTATAATATAAGTATATATAGTATGGATGGATAGTATATTTAGATAATAGTATTATAGTATGGATCAAAAGCCTAAAAAATAAGTTTCAAGCTTCTAGCTTTAAAAATGACGTAATTTCCATACAAACTTTCATCCCCTATTTCAACACCTTACAGCCTTTTCTCGCATTAAAAAGTATCCCTATGTCCTTTCTCAGGCTCTAGACTATCTCTGTACCAAATTTTTACAGAGTTACTTTCGCATTTATAATAATACTAGCTAATGCCCGCGACTTCGTCCGCGTGGATTGAGGTTTTTCGGTTCCCGCGGGAACTCTTTATTTTTTTGGGATAAAAAGTAGCCTATGTGCTATTCCAGACTACAATCTATCTCTGTACCAAATTTTAGCCAGATCCGTTCAGCCATTGGCGCGTGATTGAGTAACAAACATCCATTCATACATCCATACATCCAAACTTTCGCATTTATAATATTTATTTGATTGATTAGTATAGATTTACGAATATATACTGATATGACGGGATCACCGCCATGTCAACACAGCAGTGTCGTGTTTAGTGCTCTGTAACTTGTCTTGGTCAGCAGCCAAATTACAGCAATAGAATCTCTCGTTTGGCAGTTCTCAACTGTCGAACATTAACTACCATAAGCTTAGACTTTATTAAGCTTATCGTCTGTCTGACTAAGTTCGCCTTTGAGTATCTTAAGGTAAGTTCTAAGATCGGACAGTTGATAATTAGTATGGCGCATCTTTGTATTATGAAAAGAGCCAAAGTATGTGGTTATGTCTATTGGGTACCTTTTTAATCGCTCACCGCGGATGAACCGATTTTAAAGTGTTGCTGGCTGATATAAATACCTGGGTTACTTTTTGTCCTGCATAAGCAACGAGACATAAGACGAGATAAGCTCTCCGTGGCGCAGAGTTGAGCGCTGTTGTCTTAACGTAACGTAAGGGAGGTCCCGGGTTCGATTCCCGACAGGGTTAATTTGGGAATTTATAATTTCTGAATTTTCTGGTCTGGTCTGGTGGGAGGCTTCGGCCGTGGCTTATTACCACCCTACCGGGAAAGGCGAACCTCCAACCAACCCACGTTAAACTTATAACACCCCTCTTTTAGCGTTGGGGGCTAAATAGCAAACAAATAAGTAGGTAACTTACTTGTTGGACGAGACTGACGGAGTTCTTACTTGTTATCATTAAGTTGGAAACAACATTCAATATTCAATGACAGCTAAAGGACAGTCCGGGCTGTGGAAGGCGATAAAAGATAGTTTGATTAATGTTGTGTATCTAATATTGATGAATTGGATAAGTAAGAGAAAACATAATAATTTTATCATAGTACTTTACCTCCTGGACGTTCTCGTTAGTTGAATGAGCAGTTCAACTGAGTTTGTTGTGGGCTCTTCTCAGATCAGGGCGCGTTTCAAACCCACGTAGCTCAAGTGATATCGTCATTAAATATCACCATCACGTCTTAGATTTTGTTACTTGACGTTCATAAAATGTACTGTGCAGGTAGTAGGTACCTATTTTGAATAAACATATTTTGACTTTGACTTTTGAGCACCTATCATTATATCAAATAACTTGTTTGTTAAATAATATATTCTCTAAACTAAACTAAAATTACAGCACTAAACACTAAATATATTTACGAAACACAAAATATAGTGCAGCACTAAATATTGTGCTGCCCCTTTCTGCAGGGAGTATTACGAAAGGGATAACAATATAAATAGAGCGGTCATTTAAGTTTAATTTAGAGATTGAGTACAACAGCCTAAATAATAGATATATATATTTTTTATTTGTTTATTTCAAAATTCAAATGGATACAACATTTTTTTTACAAAATATAAATCTCGCCAAACTGGTGGTGGCCAGTTTGTTGGCGAGTTGGCGCTCTAAACATAATATTTAAGTTGCATCTAAAAATTAGCTCTAGTATACCTAATAACCTAACACTAACAAACAAACAATTTTAATAGAAACCCATCATAAATATCGAACGTACGTTTAATAAATTTATGATTTTCTTCTACTTTAACACCTATTAAAGATCTAGTAATTTCAAATTTTTTATTTTCAATCACTAAGTGAAGTTTTTAGAGAATTTCTCTACTCTTAGTTACATTCCGCTAAAAAATAACGAAACAAAGACAGTCACAACTCTGTGGTCACCAGACAATTAAGAACCTTAATCGGCTTACTTTTTTATTACTATGATATATTAATTGGGGCAATCGACTCAAAAGATCTCCATTTAAGATCGGATTAGGGTTAATCTCTAATAAATATTATTACATAAAGAGTATACTTTTTATACATTATTAAAACGGAACCAGGAAGACAGTAAAATACCAATAAAATGTTTTATTAGGACCAGCAAATAGATATCTACGGATAGTTTATTCAGGTGGGTATCCACCATGCCCAGGAAGTTTCAGCACTCCGAATTCCTGAACTGTGTTGCCGTTAGATGGACACACCTTTTCGTCCAACATCTTTTATAATACCCGCGGCGTAAGTTGAACTATGCGCAGAAACACATTTCGGGTGTCAAACGAAGCGCGGTATGAGATGCGCCGCGAGGCCACACCTCTCGCTCCCCGCGCATGCTCCGCTCGGCTCTGTAGTACAATGTACCTGCGCAGACGACCGTCATTTTGGTTCAACTTACATACAGTAGCTTATACACATTCTAGCAAGCAGTACGCTTAGTTTAAGTTTTACATTGCAAATTCGATTGATGAGTGAGCGTTCGATCACATTAGCGTTACAGGCTTTTTAGGTTTCACAACATCTCATTCGGCACTCTAACTTTTAAAATATTATTATTATTCCACTACAAGTTAGCCCTTGACTGCGATCTCACCTGATGGTAAGTGATGACGCAGTCTAAGATAGTAGCGGGGTAACCTGTTAGAGGAATGACATGGTTATATTTAACCTATACCCCTTGTCGGTTTCTATACGGCATCGTACCGGAACACTAAATAGCTTGGCGGTACGTCTTTACCGGTAGGGTGGTAACTAGCCACGGCCGAAGCCTCCCACCAGACCAGACCAGAGAAAATTCAGTAATTATAAATTCCCAAATTGACCCTGCCGGGAATCGAACCCGACTTTTTATGCATATGACAATATTGTGTGACATATCTATAGCGTTACTTAGTATTCGATACAGACTAATACAGTTAAGTCGATACTTAATTAAGACGTATAAACTACATGCTGTTTCGAGGCCCTAAGCGTCCGCATTCAATCAATTTGCCAATCTGTGTCTTTGATTGCATGTCGCCTGCCTAATTGTGTTTTGGTTTGACTGAGATGAAATACACAGGCGACATGTTAATGCAAAGTCAAAAGGTGTTTATTGTCCCACTATAACTTAAACCTGACTCGGTGACAGCGTCGCTAGTTTTTTTAAAGTTTGTAACTCTCCAACTCCTTTAGGTTTCGCTCAAATCGTCAGATCATTTGAATGTACACTTTTCAGCATGTAATTAACTAACTAACCTTAATCTGACGCGCTCGAGTATTTCTGATGATCGATTTTATTTATTTACTATTCTGATCTGCTGTCCTAGACAGATCCACCAATACACAGGGCTCATATATAGTGAAGGTACTCTACAGGGTCCAAAGAATCCCCCTTGATATTAATCTGCCGCGCTGGAGTAAATCTAAAAATCCCATCTTGGGCTCCCCTACTATAGTAGATAATATGTAAAATATAATTTTTAAAAACTTTACAGGCATATAAAATAGTTCCAATTTTGGCCACCGGGTCAGATACGTTTGACGTACCTTCAGAAGGCTCAAAAATAGCAGATACCTACTTAAAAGTGGGAATCCAAAAAAGGTCAAAATTAAATCCTGATAAGTGACATTGTGTTTGATGTATTGAGCTCTGCCAACAAAAATATCATGCCATCTGAGCGGGTGATATTAACGTGCACAAGTATGTGGGCAAGCACAGGTGCATTCTGTATTCCCTTCCTCCCATAGCCTAAGACGAAAAATCTGATACGACTGGCAAGAGATTAGGCGCAGCACCGACGGTTTTACGTGTAGGACTCATACTCCGAGGCACACGCGTGAAACACGGGCTAGTACTGAGAATTTATTTTAAGAAAAACATTGAAATTCACCCCGACCGCATTGGGCTAATTTGACTAGACCACTTTTTTTCAACTAAGAGCCAATTTCAAAATTTGGTAAGTAGGTTGCATCTCGAGGAAGGACATAGGATACATTTTACAATAGATTTTTCAAAAACCTAAACCCAAGCGGCTAATAA
This sequence comes from Erebia aethiops, assembly GCA_923060345.2. Classification (NCBI taxonomy): domain Eukaryota; kingdom Metazoa; phylum Arthropoda; class Insecta; order Lepidoptera; family Nymphalidae; genus Erebia; species Erebia aethiops. The sequence goes on along the minus strand of OV281091.1, from coordinate 14,952,013 downwards.
TAGTAGTTTCTAAAATGTTACCGCAAATACGAAATTCTACATTTCAAGTAGGTAATATTGGTCCGTATTCCGAAGTTTGAAGCTTTGATCCGATCCATTCAATCAATTTGCCAATCTGTCCCCTGGATTGCAAATCGCTGATGTAATCGTTTCGCGGTGCATTTGAGGTTAATTCCTGGAAATTTCAATGTAGTTCAGTGATTTAGACATGGTTTACTCTGTGATCGATAGCTCCTGTTGTTGTAAACTATAAGTAAGATAACTTTATGAACTATGACCACAGAAATATTAACGGACCACGGAATATTTTTCTAAACTCTATTCTGCAGTGGTTATGGCTATGACCAAGTGGTCCTACCAACAAGTGACACGCCTATCTTAACTCATCATCTAAGAGCTTCTATATATACTTACTAGCGGATGCCCGCGACTTCATCTGCGTGGTTTGAGGTTTTTTGGTTCCCGCGGGAACTCTTTATTTTTCTGAGATAAAAAGTAGCCTATGTGCTATTCCAGACTATAATCTATCTATATGCCAAATTTCAGCCAGATCCGTTCAGCCGTTGGGGCGTGATTGACATCCATACATCCATCCAAACTTTCGCATTTATAATATTAAATAAGATGATCACTTTAATAGCCGTTAAGTTATTATATTATTTGGAGTTTATACGTTAGTTATTTAACGATGTTAGTTTGCGCTTGCAGACGAAAATAATTACTTTAAGTCTATCCTACATTACGTTCGCTCATAGCAATTTTTCAAAAATTTTTCCTCCACCTATATGCTCTAAACCTCTATGTGCTCTAATCCTTTGAATTAATACCTTCTTCACAGACCCATTCCAAAGGTGGCAGCTGTACCATGGCAGACTGAACCTAAGCCTGATAAAGATTCAAGGTTATTCTGGCGTCAAATATACCGCTTTGGTTCATGATTTCAAGCTTTTTGGCAGCTGTCTTGAGGTGGCGTTCGTCCCTTCAGAATCACGACTAAGGGCAAAAATACACTACGGAGATTTTATACCAGATTGGACAAAAAATCCGCGAGTACACTTTTTAAAAAGCTTTTTCTTCAGAATGGGATTGGGCTTGACGACAAAAGTAATGATGCGGTCTAGGTTGGAGTGCGCTTGCCTAGATAAGGCATATTCACTCTTGCCTTAAATGTAATTAAGTTATACGTGGATTACATGGCAGGAAATATATACGCTGGAAGGGCTTTCACCAAACCTTAGTGGTTCGTATCAGAACCGTAGAGCAAAACCGTTTAGTCCGAGCAAATTGGCTAATGTGATGATTGCTGTTTCGCGCGGACATTTTATGCTGTCATGTCCGTAGTGTGTTTTCGCACTAAGACTTTCGCCACAGTATTGGTATTATAATACTGTGCCTTCGCAGTGTAGCTGTACGTGTCTAGGTACATGTCCAATAACATAGCCACGTTGCCCTACGTGGGCAAATCTTAGGTAAATGAACCGAGGGTTATGCCTACACTGTGGCAGGAATTAGATGTCACCAGGGTAATTGTTTTACGAAACGCCTGCGGTCGAGTTTAGTACACGTATGGACCTGTACATATAGGTATAATATTCTGTACTTCGTGTCGCAGTTATGATATGAACACTTAACTATGAAAATTATGTAAACACTGTATAAACTTGGGTAATTAGTAAGTGCGTAACTTAACTTTTACACAAGTCTAAAAGAATCTAGCTACGATAGCCAGTTCCTCATGTGGTGAAGTCATTGTTTAAGATCATTTATTGTAGTAAACATAACAAAATGATTGAAAAAGAAACGATTTAATTGAACTTAGTAACCGTCGACACGACGTACTCGTAGCATCGCGTAGACCCCAAAGGGATGAACTATGTAACTATAACTAATTTTTTAACTTTTTGCATTGTGCGCCCTGCAACCGGACCTTCAACACAAAATTTGGGTTCGCCAGTCACCTCCGATCACATAACCGGCACTAGCCTGGTCCGCCGTTGACGGATACGTCGAGGAGGATCATAATGTCTGTGGCATCGTAGCTCTCGTACGGATGAACCGATTTTGATTTAGTGTTATTTTTGTAAGATTGGTGATTAAAATGGTTGGTAGAGTGTGTTCTTAACTATGATTCAAGAAAATCTGTTCAGCTCTGAAGATCATGAGTTCTTTTCTAGCTATTTATAAATTTCATTTTACTCTGTACTGTCATCAAATGATTATACGATCCAACGAATTAAAACGGTAGTTACTGCTGCTTCAAAGAGTCGGTTTTTTTTAATTTTTTAATTAATGTACGAATACAAACCAACGCAAGTACCTCTTTCGTGAATACTTTTTATCATAGAACTCTAGCTCTGCGAGTATCATCGACTTTCAAATAAAACATTGAATAGGCTCGACGATGTTTCGAAGAAATTCGTCCCCGGGTTTCAAGCCGCGTTAAAAATTACAAATTCATCTCTATTTTTACCCGATTATGGCAAAGCTAAAATAGGGTTATGATTTTAGCAGTCTATGTATGTGTTTGTATTTATGTATGTTCTGACGTAACGCCTAAATTACTGAACCGATTTTGTTGAGTGAGGTGTCAATCGATTCGTTATTATGGTCCGTATCTGATTTTTTTCCGTAGTCGGGTATTTAAGTTTTATTATAAATGCAAAAGTGTGTTTGTTTATTGGTATGTTGGTTTGTCCTTCAATCACGCCGCAAAGGAACAACGGAATGACGTGATTCTTGTTCTCAAATCTCATCCTTATTTTACTAAATAAATATTTACTTTACTTTGCAATAAAAAGAAGTCCTGGATCATTCACTCACTGACTGACATACTCGTATCAACACCCAGCCTAAGCCCTTGGACGTGCCTTGGACCTAGAAAGATGAAATTTTGGTAGCTGGTTCTTTAAATTTAGACTAGCTGAAGCCCGTGACTTCGTCCGCGTGGTTTTTTAGGTCCCACTAATTTATTAGTGAAATAAAACAACATTATATAATATCATTAAATTATTGTATTGCAGAGTAAATGTATGTGTCACCATACATTTACTCTGCGTTCAACTCGTGCGCGAAATATACATAATGTTTACTATCTATCTACGTTCTAATTTCCTACTGTAGACTGTAACTACATCATAATAAAGATAATTCCGATATAAATTTGCACTATGATGCATTATGTGTTCGATTGTTTGCCGCGGTGTTATCTAGATAATAATTTATGTCTTGTACCAGGTCAATGACCTCATTAATGGTGCGTCCATGTTTGTATGGTGCTTACCTTTGAGTAGCAAATACACTTGATTTGAGTGGTATATGCTTATCTATTCGCAGAATAATAATAGTTTTTGTAATATCTACTTTTGTAACCCAGAAAACTAAATAGTAACACGTCGCTATGTCCTCTCACTTAGAAATCCTTCATGGGGTTGAGTATTAGCCTAATAAAATAACTAGTTCATGCCCGCGACTTCGTCCGAATGAATTAAGTTTATTTGAATTCCCGGGTGAAATCGTTAATTTTCCAGGATTAGGGATAAAAAGTAGCCTCTGTCCTTCCCCGGGATGTAACTGTATACCAAATTTCATCGAAATCAGTTGAAAAGACAGGCCGCTAAAGCGTAGCAGACGGACAGACACACGCGTTCGCATTTATAATATTAGTATGGATTTTCAGAAAAGAGTAAATCCGGTTTACTATCTACTGGTGAATTTCTTATCGGCACATTAGAATCTGCTTTTCGAACCGGTCGCGGTGGTGGTAGAATCAAGACATGACAGGTGGTAGAAACTTAAAACTAATGTATGACCTTATTTTATTTATTTATTCAACTTCTAGTTAATGAGTGCGGACCTACCTATACAAAACTGAGTTGTCATCATACACGGCCTTTGGGCTCATCCATAAAGTACGTCACACTAATTTCGTGATTTTTTGGCCCCTCTCCCGTCCTTGTCACAGTCGGTCAAATTTGTGAGACCCCTTTCCCTATCACGTATGTGTGACGTCACATATCTTGCAATTTTAAATCTAGAAATTATTAAATTAAAACAGCACTTCCGAAATTAGTTATATTTACATTTAATATAATCATCATCAAATCAAACATTTGAAAAATTAACAAAACTTGGAAATATTTTAAAGTTTTTCCATAATAGTTCAAATTTGGCATTTTAACACTTAGATGTTTATGATTTTGAAATGTGACGTCACGAAACTTAGGACCCCTCCCATCCCTTGTCACACAATGTCACACTTTGTCGACCCCCTGTACGTGTGACGTACCTACTTTATGGATGACCCCTTTTTGGTCCAGACAATTTTTTTGGCCCATCGTATATTTTCGCGCTTAATATCAATGCTTCATCGTAGCAGATAATATACTCGTAAGTAATTGTTATCTAAAATGGCTGATAATAATATTAAAAACTTTTTTTGTCCTACGCGTGTCTTATCTGGGATCCTCGGGGACACCGAAATTGCTTATTAATCGAACAACGCTACATTTGAGAGGGTCGAACCGATAATAGGACTTGAATTTATTTACGCGATAAATTATTATTAGGTCGGCCCATCGAACGCTGAACTTCAAACGTCGAGTAGAATCACAATAATTATTTATAGTGGCGTGATTGAGTAACAAACATCCGTCCATACATCCATCTATCCAAACTTATTTATTTATTTATTTGCCTGTGTGCCCTGTGTAGCGTAAAAGGGCGGGTTTTAAAAGCAGTGTATCCATCAAACGGTGACATAATGTATGCTTGTAAAAATAATTTGCTGTTTTCAAGGTCTTTAACGCAGCCATTGACGCATCTCAAACCACAATTTAAAAAAATCTCTGCATTGAAATTAATTTTAAACATACCTCTTAATTTACCTTTTAAAGCAATTTTTCTCCTTATTGAAACTAATAATTTGCTCTAGAAATATAAGATAAAATTTACATTTCTATCAAACACATTGTCGGATTAATTTTTATTGAACAGTAACAATTTTTTTTTACAAATGATATCCTGCATTTTTTGCGACATGCGCTTGCTCGATTTCACCCCCGCGCGCCTGTATTTTGATCTCGTGAGCTCACAGCGCCTTAAGTATAGATAAATAAATAAAATATATAATAAAATAAATATAGTAATAGTAAATAGTAATATAGTAATAGTATAGTACGAGTATATAGTATAAATTTATTCAGTAAAGTTTGAATGTAATCGGAAAACCTACACTCGCCATCCTGAATGGATACAGCTTACTCAGTAAACTTTGAGTAGGTATATTACTTACAATAACTTTGAGCACATTATTAGCATCCTGCTTTAGGTTGGTACATCAAACGAAGTTCGAACGTCGTGAGTAGATTCATGAATTGCATTAATAAGCCTTATGAATATTGGTGTGGCGTAAAGCTACGTTCATTATTAGTTTAGTATTCATTGATGTTATAATAACAACTCGCTGTTATCCAAGAGTTCGCCCGCATGAACTTCGGGTCCCAGATTTTACTTATCAGATGTTGATCAAACTGTCAAACACCAGAGACTGCAAAAGCCAATGTATTACGACCCTCATGACGCAGTGGTGAACGATGTACCTACCTAATCTGGTCCGTCTGTCTGTCTGTCTGTCAACACCCTTTTTCTCAGGATTGCGTGGAGGTATCAAGTTGAAGTTAATATCAAATAATAAGGTCTAAGGTTCTTGTAGTTGTAGGTAAATAAATAAAATTTTTATTAAAGGCATTAAACCCGTCTTACGTATAGACAATACAAAAATCATTATTAATATACATTTAAAAATACATTCTAAATATTCAATAAAACCACTGAAATAGAATGAGTACTACTAAAATTCTACATCAATGATTAAAACTTAAAGCTAGTCAAAAATTGGACTAGGCATCCCCTCATACGACCTTGAGTATTGCATGAGTTAGAACTCCGAAGTCTTTCGCAAAAGGCTCTATTAATGCAATAAAAGTAAAATAAATTAAGTTTCTAATTCAACACAATAAAAGTGGGACAAGGACAGGAAGAAGACGACGACCTCCGTGGCGCAGTGTGTAGCACTGTTGCCTTAACGTTCGGAGGTATTGGGTTCGATCCCCGGCAGGGTCAATTTGGGATTTTATAATTTCTGAATTTTCCCTGGTCTGGCCTGGTGGGAGACTTCGGCCGTGGCTAGTTACCACCCTACTGGCAAAGACGTGCCGCTAAGCGATTTAGCGTTCTGGTACGATGCCGTGTAGAAACCGAAGGGGTATGGGTTTAATATAACTGCCATGCCCCTAACAGGCTAGCCCGCTACCATCTTAGACTGCATCATCACTTACCATCAGGTGAGATCGCAGTCAAGGGCTAGCTTGTAGTGGATAAAAAAAAAAGAAGAAGATGAAGGAAAAAAAGATACGGCCATTTAAGTTGCATAATATTCAGAGTAATTTAACGCTCGCCAGCAAATCAAAACCTATAGGGTTACCGTATTGTAAGCATAATTCCAGAAGTGGGTGAATAATTAAAATTACTTTAAAAAATATGTTTGTACTCTCTTTGAAACGTGCACGAATAAATGGTTAAACGTGTAGCGGTTTCACGAGAGATTTAATGTAAACAGTTAATTATAAAAACTTGGCCAAAGCATCACAACAACAATAAATTAATCATTTGATCAGGCTGCAGTTGCTACTGCTAAGCTCTAAAACAAATTGCGATCTAAACACAAAAGTATTCAATAATCGCTGAGTCTGTCGGCAACAGACTGACTCAACAAAGTCAAAATACTCGCATTTATGCAAATTAATCCAATATGACGTATCCCCGCCAACAAACTGACCGAGTGAATTACATCGAATGAGTCAAATATCAACTTAATTAAACCTTCGTCAATAAACAAATACACAATCCTTTATATTTTCTAAAAATTCAACTTTAATTTAAAAGCAAAGCTGACAGTATATACTTCTCGTTGACATGGAATCATGAAAATTGACAGAAAGGAAAGTCACAATACAATAGGTACAGAAATAAAATGCAAGTACAGGAATATATCCTAAAACCGTTAGTTTGGGTTCCGTACTCATGGGGGTATAGGATTGTTTTTCAGGTTCTACCATAGAAAAAATCTATTTCGTGGGTTCTACCGTTGCTATGGCGTCTATCTATATCTATACTAATATTATAAAGAGGTACAGTTTGTAAGTTTGTTACGTTGTAGGGAGTAATCTCTGGATCTACTGAACCGATTTTGAAAATTCTGACTAATAGAAAGCCACATTATTTGTGAGTGTCATAGGCTATGAACTCCCAAATTTTTCGGGTTAATATATTATATTAACCCGAAAAATTTGGGAGTTCCCGTAGATATTTAAAAAACTTATTTCAAGCGGACGAAGTCGCGGGCACTAGCTATTTTTTTTCCCAGTAATCAACAGTGTAAATAAGGCCATAAACGATTACGGTTTAAGAATATACAAAATATTTATTATTTATATAATTTTTTTTAATAGAGTATATAGTTAAGTACTATCTTTACTAAAACTAGTAAGTTACTACACAATAAACTATTTAAGTATATTGTGTGGTGATACCAATGGTACGGAACCCTTTGTGCACGAGTGACGTGACACTTGGCCGGTTTTTTTTAATTCCCAAGGTAGCGAAATCACGGACGTTCGCTATTATCTGTGTAAAATCGTCTTATCTGTAAGCAGACAAATAACGAAACGTACCTAAGCCACAGCCTTTGTTTTTTGTTCGGACCAAAATGTATTTATCTTGTCCCTTAGCCTGTGTCCATTATTTGTAGTAATTGGGGGGAGGATCTAGATTGCCATATATATCATGAGCCCGAAATCAGAAATCTGTTTTGTCGACGTCAAGAGAAGGTACGTTAGATAATTCTTTTTTTAAAAATTAATATTTAATTGGGTGATTTATCTTCCTAGGGTAGAAAGGAGCTTTTTTATATCTTGCTAATATTATAAATGCGAAAGTTTGGATGGATGGATGTATGGTTGTATAGATGTATGGATGAATGGATGTATGGATGTATGAATGGATGTATGGATGTTTGTTGCTCAATCACGCGCCAATGGCTGAACGGATCTGGCTGAAATTTCGCACAGAGGTAGATTATAGTCTGGAATAACACATGGGCTACTTTTTATCCCGGAAAATTAAAGAACCTCAATCTACGTGGACGAAGTCGCCGGTATTTTTTTTTTAATGCGTTTATATGAGTGGACGGTAGTGCTATCGCTTTCTAATAAAGAACCGTTCGAATTCCATATCCATACGAATATTATAAATGCGAAAGTGTGTCTTTCTATCTGTGTGCTATGCTTTCACGGCCCATATTTTCAAAAGATTTTGACGAAATTTGGTTCAATAGAATAGATTGCATCCCGGAAAATTAAAGAGTTCTCACGGAAATCGAAAAACCTTAATCATATAGTAGGTAGATATTTGTTAAAAAGATACTAAGAGCTGTACTTAGTAGATATGAGACTATGATAATGTGATTTTATAGCATTTGAAATTCCCTCAATAAAATTAAAGAGGTTTTTTTAACCCTTTTCCTATTTTCAAAAAACGACTGATATTTCATTTTCGTAAAAAAAGTTTTCTTAGCTTTCACCAAAATGTTACATTAAGTGTGTTCATCAATTTCAGTAATGGGCTAAATGAATAAGTAGCGAAAAATATTTCATAAAAGTAAGGCAATAAAACACACGAGATGTAAGGATTACTTCTGAAAGGTCGAGCTTTTTACCCTTGCACGTACCTTCACGTATTCTTGCAAACTTTCTTTGAAATGGGTTAAATATCATGGACCTTAAGTCGCCTAGTTTCGCCCGAGGCAATTTGTGTCTTTGTAATCTCCTCTCCTCTCCTTTTTGTGGCAGATCTTTTATGTAAGTGTCCGAACCAAAAAAATAAAATATTACGACACTTAAATCTGATCGACATTGAACAGGTTTACGTTGAATAATTATTTAGGTCTCTTAGGCGAGGGCAGACCTTGCAGAATAGAGAAAAGAAACATTACTATAGTTCCACAAACTTTCCTGACCCGGTGACAGCGTCGCAAGTGCATATGCAAAAAAAAAAATAAAAAAAAATTGTGTGTCAGCTCCGACGCACGACTGGATTTTACTCTTTACCAACGATTATAAAATATATAGATTAGTAAATGAGGGTAAATTATCCCATTTTTTATATTACAGAAAGCATGCTTGAAACATTTATATTAATTATATAATTTTTTATTCATCAAAATACATTACATAGTCATGGAAACATAAAGTCAATAACGTAAATAAATAAATAAATAAAAACTTTTTTTTACGGAGAAAGTTTCATATTACTGCCCATAAATTTTCATACCCCGGGCTTATATGTATGTGAAAATCGATTCTAAATGAGGTAAACTCCAAAACTTAACAGGCATAAAAATTAGTTCCAATTTTGGCCACTGGGTCAGATACGTTTGACGGTCTGTATAAGATTAGTCACGCATGCGTAGCTTAACAACCTAGCTCATCTAGTGGAAAGGCAGCCAAGCAATAATATTATAAGAGATAGCTGCACTTTTTGTAACTATCGCTTGAAAAGCTGATTCAGTAATAGTTGGGTGCTACACTCTCCACTGAGGACGCTAGTGAATTTCTGAGCGCATGCTGATGGGCCAATCACTAGATATGGCCGATGAAAAATGTGACATGGTTACCAAAAATGAACCACAATTTGAAAAGCTGATTCTTGTACAGTATTAAAGTATGCACAGTACCTATCTAAACACTACAAAAACTGACGCTCTGCATCGGGCATTTCACTAGATATCACCTCTCAACTTACAAACTATAAAAATATATTAGCAATTATAAGGTCGTCATGTTGATTGCTATTAAAAATTATGAAGGCGCCTTCATAATTTTTGCTAATAAAAATTGCCGACATTGTCATTGAGAGGTGATATCTAGTGAAAGGCCCGAAGCAGAGCGTCAGTTTTTGTAGTGTTTCTAGCGTCTCACTAGCGTCCTCAGTGGAGAGTGTAGCACCGACTATTGCTGAATCAGCTTTTCAAGCGATAGTTACAAAAAGTGTTGTTATCTCTTGGTCTATAAGTGTCTGGTACTCGAGCATGTGCGAATATAAATATTATGATGTATATGTCACCGTAAGATTGTAAAAACCGTTAGATTATAATATAACGTTTTTTATCTCGATAGATTATAAACTGTCGACAGATTGTGAACCGTAACATTCTGCTTACAATTTAACGCGTTATTTTTCGGTAAATTGTAATATATTAGATATATTAACCCGATATAACCTAAGTGCCCGGCCGGGCACTACCTGAATACTCATGTCAAACCCTAACCTAACCTATAGTCCGCGCGCGAGTTGAATGCAGAGTAAATGTATGGTGACACTTACATTTATTCTGCATTCAACTCGCGCGCGAACTGTACAAGAAAGAGACAAGAAAACGTAAAAACAATAAATATTTCATAAATTAATACTCAGAACATTGAACGGTTCACAATCTTACGACAGTTTATAATCTCGCGGGATAGAAACCGTTTGATTATAATCTAACGGATTTTACAATCTTACGGTGACATATATAGCGGAAACAGTTAAGTATACCTAGACACACTCACTGATATTATTTGTTCAAATCACATGGTGTTGTCGTTTAGTTTGCAGTTGCACTATGATAACACCACTGCAAATATTGAAGTAATAATATCTACTTTCACGTGATTATTTCGAGTGATAGCGCTTATTATCTTGTTTAGCCTTATTTTGAGGAATTTTGAGGAAAATCTATGTGGTTCAGTGATTTTATATATTATATATAGATTTAGATTTTATTATTTTATATTATATATATTTGTATTTATTTACCACACCACAGAAATCCCCCAAAAACTACCCTCAACGTACGTTTCACTACGATACCGGGAGCATCTTCAGGAGATGTTGCCTCCACAATGCACGATTCTGAAGGCATAGGTTGTAAACTAATCATATTTTATTGATCGAAATTACCAACATCTTTTAATATACAGTGTCCAAAACAAAGAGTTTTATAACTTTTAAATGATTGAATGTTATTGGATTTGACGACCACCCTGGCGCAGCGTTGAGCACTGTTGTCTCGATCTCGGTTCGATCCCCGGCGGAGTCAATTTGGGAATTTATAATTACTGAATTTTCTCCGGTCCTAGTGGGAGGTTTCGGCCGTGGCTAGTTTACACCCTACCAGCAAAGACGTGCAGCCAAGCGATTTAGCGTTCCGATACGATGCCGCGTAACCCCTAACAGGCTAGCCCGCTACCGTCTTAGACTGCATTATCACTTACCATCAGGTGAGATCGCAGTCACGGGCTAACTTTAGTTGATTAAAAAAAAGATACCTCCTTTCCTTACGATACTTTAACGCGGGCCCACCTTAGGAATGAACCTGAAATATATATTACGGCGCGGTCGGTCTGCGATAGATCTGCTAACATTTCAGAAGCGGCAAACGTATTAATACTTGAGCGGATATCTGAGGTGATTTGTTATGAAATACGCTTTCCGATATCTCGTAAAAATAAGGAACTGGAACTCGAGCAGAATCTATTGAAAATTAATAGTGTTATCACAAGTAGTTGGTTTGAAGGTATATTGTTTTCCATGAATATTCCAAATTTCTAAATCAATTCATCGAAAAATTACGCAATTTGTTTTTGTGTTTTAATTTTAAAAAATCTAGTTAAATTTATGAATAATTTTTTATTATGAGGTCAACAACCAACATATGAAAACCTTGCTTTTAAAAAATAAATAAATAATATTATGTACCTAAGCACAATTATTAATGACTAGCTGATGCCCGCGACTTCGTCCGCGTGGTTCAAGTTTTTTTGATTCCCGCGGGAACTCCTTAATTTTCCGGGACAAAAAGTAGCCTATGTCACTCTCCAGGCCCTCAACTATACCCATGCCTTAAATCACGTCGATCCGTCGCTCCGTGGCGGCGTGATTGAAGGACAAACCAACAAACCAAAAAACCAACAAACAAACAAAACCAACAAACCAACAAACAAACAAACACACTTTCACATTTATAATATTAGTATATGATGCGGTCCAATTAATAACCATAGAGTTGGTAATATACCAGAGTCACCAAACGCATAATCAATATGCAGCTAGAGGGCTATGTTGATGACTTGTGAATACGACACCCATATATTTACATCTGATGTGGGCTGTCTTTGGAATAAACCCTGCAATATTACTTCCAACCCAGTCCACTCTAGTAGAACATGAAATATGTATCTCTGAGCTCTGGGCTATTTTACGGAAGCAGTTTTTACGATATATTTTTTATATTTTGTTTAATAGGTACGAGTTAGCGGAGTAAAAGCTCAAACCTAGTTTTCTTAGCTGTTGTAAGCTGTTGGTCGAGTCTTAGGCTTTTTTATATTTTTATTCCAATACAAGTTTGCCCTTGACTGCGATCTCACCTGATGGTAAGTGATGATATAATTTTCGTTCAATGTTTCTGATAAATTATAACGTGTCGCCCTAAGTGTTACGTACCAGCGTTAAGCTTTGTTCCTGTCCGATGGGTGTTAATAAAAAAGTTAATCGTGCGTGTATGCTCAATAAACCGTGATCGGTGAACTATAGAGAGAACAAAGATTTACACCTGCAGTCAAGTACTAACTAAATATAGATTTAACTGCCTCGTTGGTCTAGTGGTTAGCATGTTCGACCCCGGCCAACGAGGTCACGGGTTCGAGTCCCGGGTCGGGCCATAACAAGTATTGGGTTTTTCTGATACGAAATTCTCAGTACTAGCCCGGAGTCAGGAAGTTGGCGGTGTTTTAGCCGCGTGCCTCGGAGAGCACTTTAAGCGGTCGGTCCTGCGCCTGATCTCTCTCCGGTCGTGTTGGTTTTTCCGTCCCATCGGGCTATGAGAGTAAAGGAACAGATAGTGCACCTGTGTATGCGCACACACTTGTGCACTATAATATCTCCCGCGTAGATGGCTAATCTCTCTGGAGATTGGCCGCCGTGGCCGAAATTCGGTCGGGAGGTCTATTAGTATGGAAGTAGGGGTTGATTCATCTTGGCTTCGCATATCTATTCCATAGGAGGTATTTAACATTTTATTTACGGAATTTGAACTTTTACTCCTAAATAAGGAAGAAATAAAAATGTATAATGGAGGACCTGGAGAGTGACATAGGCAGTAGCCTATGTCACTCTCCAGGTCCTCGACTATAACTACTTAATTCTCCGGGATACAAAGTATTGTATCCCGGAAAATTAAGGAGTTCCCGTGACCCGGCAACGGGTTGAAAATAAGATGTCAATATATAGTCTAGCTAGCACATAGATTCTGGTACAGCCAGTTACAAATCTTCGATGACAGAAATGTTTATTTGCGAGGAAAATATTTGTATTGCGATAGCCAAATATGTAGAAAACCTAATCACAGCGTGCAGTGCACGTGTTGTTCGATCAGCAATTGAAGACAGTAGGATCGATTGTTTAAATTTGTCTTTACGACCTCCGTGGCGCAGTGTGTAGCGCTGTTGCCTTAACGTGCGGAAGGTCCCGGGTTCGATCTCCGGCAGGGTCAATTTTGGAATTTATAATTTCTGAATAGGTATTCCCTGGTCTGGCCTGGTAGGAGGCTTCGGCCGTGGCTAGTTACCACCCTACCGGCAAAGACGTGCTGCCAAGCGATTTAGCGTTCCGGTACGATGCCGTGTAGAAACCGAAGGGGTATGGGTTTAATATAACTGCCATGCCCCTAACAGGTTAGCCCGCTACCATCTTAGACTGCATCATCAATTACCATCAGGTGAGATCGCAGTCAAGGGCTAGCTTGTATTTAAAAAAATACTACAGTCAAATTAAATTGTTTATAAATAGACTTCTGTGTTTGCAAAACGTGATCATCGACATTGGTATTTGTTTAATAATGTAATGTCGTTAATAGTAATTAATGTTATTAATAGTCAACTTCTGTTAGGATAACTTAAGAAATAGTATCGGTTAGGATACTATTTCGGATTTCCGATTGCTGAAACGCGCTTTAATCTTTTTACGTCCCTACTCCCTTGCCGTAGGGTAAGGGCAGTTATACTGTGGCGAAGACTCAAACCTTAATTGCAGCCGCTATGTGGCAGCTGCGTTCTTATAGGGTATTGGATAACTAGTCAAATCAGGTACTTTTTTCTTACTGCGTGCTTAGTATAGAATTTTGTATGAAATTAAGAATTGTGAAGCTATGAAAAGTCAACGCACTTTTTTACTTTTTCTAGAGGATGTCACACGTAAGTATTTCGCACAAAATCGCATACTAAGCGCGCGTTTTGACGTTTGAAATTAAACCTCACCTTGATTATTTAATTGAAATATGGGGCAGTGCCGCCAAAACAAATTTAAATTGTCTTCAAATAATACAAAATAAAATAATAAAAATTCTTTTCAATTATGACTTTCTCATCCCCACAAAAATTTTATATTCGAAAACCAAATTAATGAATATTCAACAAATATATTACTACAATACATGTATTTTGATTAAGAAAATAAAATCTAAGAACATTCATTCCCAATTGACATTTAAAACTAAAAGGGAACTGGGTTGCCGGCTCCTCCGTAGCGCTGATAATATTTCTTTAAAAAAAATACGAACTAGTTACGCTAAGAGAAGTATAAGTTATGAAGGAGCACAAATGTTTAATAATTTACCCAAAGAAATAAAAAGTATTAATAAGATTAACATTTTTAAAAAGAGACTCAAAGATTTCATCATTCATAATATTATTTGACTTCTGAGTCCGGCCCAGGAAATTTATAAACATTGCAAGGTTCTTTTTATTTCTACCCACTTGCATTTTACGATTGTCTTGTTGCTTACTCACCGCTGTGCGTTATGATGTTATTAGGTTAAGTTTATGTTAAGTACTGATAAGTTCTCATTAAGTGAAATTTTTTGTAAATTTCTTTTGAGAATAAAATTCTTTAACCAGAAAAATTCTTTAACCAGAAATATGTTGCTGATTTGACTAGTCAAATACCCAATATTAAACCATAGCTTTCTCAAACCACATATTATTATAGTTTTGGCATATTTTCTTTAGAAAACATCATCTTCATTATCATTTCAATTTTCAACCCATCGCAGGTTGACCCATTGCCACTAGTGAGCCCAAGTCTTCTTTCAGACTAAGAAGGGTTCGGCCATGGTCCACCACGCTGGCCAAGTGCGGATTACCCAGTTTCACATATCTTTGCGAACGATATGAAGAGCTTACAGGCGTCATGCAGGTTCGCTCAGAATAGTTTTGTTAACACAGACTCTGCTTTTCTTATGTTCCATTTTTGAAATAATTTCTTGGAAAAAATATAAAGAAAGAAACATTTTATAATTTGAATTTATTTTTAAAAATGGAACTGAAAGCGACGTCCACTGCTGCAGGCAATTCTTGGTTGAATGTATGCGTCAATGTATCAAAGTTACCAATCGTACCCTATAGCTCTATGCTTTGTATTTTTTTTTTTGCTCTGTACTTCTTGATAACCATAGATTTATGGGTTCGCAAGCGCACGAACCCAAGAATAAATCTATGTTGATAACACGGCGAAAAATAAAGTTGGTAATTGGTAATGCGGATTGCTGAGAAATCTCTAGAATTTTTGTTGTAAATAGGCAATATAAATATTTAAATGGATGTTTAATTAATTAATTTCGATGCACAATACGCAATCGTAAGTGAATGTGTGTGACTTTTTAATGTCAACAAGTGAAAATAAAGATCTTACACCTAATGTGGAATCTAATGTAATCTAATCTAGCCTGTACCTACTGTCCCATGACTGAGCAAAGGTATCCCTCTGATTTTTCCATATCTCCATATTTTGTGATTTAATATGGAAATGGATTTTGTCTGGTACCATCAGGTGAGATCGCAGTCAAGGGCTAGCTTGTAGTGGATAAAAATAAAATAAAAAATACTAATATTATAAATGCGAAAGTCAGTTTGTTTGTTGGTTTATCCTTCAATCACGCTGCATCAGACCAACGGATCGACGTGATTTTTGGCATGGGTATAGTTGAGGACCTGGAGAGTGACATAGGCTACTTTTTATCCCGGAAAATTAAGGAGTTCCCGCGGTAACAATAAAAAGCTTAAACCACGCGGACGAAGTCGGGGGCATCAGCTAGTAATTAATACTTACATCTTGTTCTCAAATCTCATCCATATTTTACTAAATAAATATTTACTTTACTTTACAATAAAAAGAAGTCCTGGATCATTCACTCACTGACTGACATATCAACACCCAGCCTAAGCCCTTGGACCTAGAAAGATGTATTTCCGGTTTTATCCCGGAAAATTGAGGAGTTCCCGCGGGAATCCAAAAAACCTATTTCACGCAGACGAAGTCGCGTGCATTAGCTAGTATTAATTTCTTGCTTGGTCTTACTTACTTAGAAGCAGGGGGGCGGGCGGTGCTATCGCATACCTACTGCATGTTTTACAACATAGATTTGTCTGTTTAAGCATATAAAGCGAATTAAACTTCGTGTTCCCTGGTTATTATAAGGTTTCTCAGACAGTTTATGAAAAAAACTGAAGTTTGTAGTAAGAGTACCTATAGCAACAGAACCTTTGAATGTGTGCCAACACTAACTTGACTAGTTTTTATTATAAGTGTTATGACTGTACGAAACAATCGCTTTATGAACCATAATAATATTATAAGAGTCAAAGCTGACCCTCGGCGTGGGACCAAATATAAAAACATCATTATTTTCATATCCGAAAGCGAGTGGGGCGAAAGGTTTCATTTTCTGCGATACAAATTGTTTCTCTTTCTTCGGTGGAATTACGTTACTCGCTTTGTTGGCATTCTTAATGTTTTTTTAAAAGGATACAAAAAGACGCATCGCACACCAGCAGAGCAGAGGTGCAGCGTTATTTCTTGAAAATAACCTATTTACTTTAGCATTCCCAAGTACGTATCATGGTTGGTCCGTGTTCCGAACATGATCCACATGACAATATGAAAACACTTGTAAAAGTTTAATTTTTTTTTTAACTTTTTGTGTTTTGCTATCTAAAATTATAGGGGTGACCCGTGACATATTTGCGTGCCCATGCGTCAAGCGGTATACAAATTTTAAATGTTACATACAAACAAAAAGTTTAAACTAAAATAGTTATCAAAATAACTTGACTCCACTTCATTCCGTCAAATGCGTGCGTTGGCTCAGAATTACCTATTTTGTGGCTCAGTTAGCGGACGTTTAAAAATAAAGGTTTGCAAAAAAATATATATTATTAGCTAGCAAAATTCTTTAACTGTGGAGCATACTGTTTTAGTATAAAATATCAATATTCCATAGTTATTGCGGGGTCGCTTATTTTGTTATTCAAAATAAATGTAGTTTTTGAAAATAAAGACTGTAATTTACAGACAATACTGGACGTCATGACTAAGTTTAAGGTTTAAGAGTCCCTTGTTCACTACAGAAACCTAAAATAGCTGCCCTTGAAAGTCAACACCAATGTCGAGTTTTATTGTAAACTTTCTTTACTTCAACGTCACGAATCACGCTGTTGATAAGCTTTCAGGTGCCTGATCTAGATACGTATCCTGTGTCATTGTTTGTAAATATTAAAAACAAAGTATTAGATACTATATGCTCGCCGAAGACGATAAAATTAACTGTTATAAATACAACGGTGACACCTAGTTATGATTAGTTCGCCGCGAATACGTCTCAAACCCGTAACTTGTATAGTTGTGAGCTGTGACCCACACAAAGTAGTATCAGACAGTACGAGTGCTAATCGACAGGTGAAGCTGCCAAAAAAATGGCTCCTGGTGTAATAAAAAATTCCGATACCGTCATAAATAATACTCTAGAAGCAATAGCACATGATGAAAGCCTCATTAGAGAAATAGCTAAGGAAGCATGCCCTATCGACCATCTTGTTTTGACCGAGATAGGTAATGAACAAATTGGCGTGAACGCGAAACCGGATGAAGTTAAGATACAAATAACTAAGCTGGATAAGAGGTTACCTCGTCAAATCACCAGGCCGAAAGTCTTGAAGAATATCGAGTCGAGGCAATATTTGTATGACCGGTTGTACGACACGAATTGTCCCAGAGTGGTGAGTATTCATTAAAATACAGTTATTCATTAAGGTGTGTAATATTTTAATAGATACAAGTAATAAGTGGATAGCATTTTATTAAAGAAGCTTTAGTAAGCTTTAGCAGCTTTTATGAGCGGGCGTGTAACTTTATTTAGATAATGTTAAGTTAATAAATTTCGTTAAGTTAGAGATGACATTCTCAATTAAATAATAATATATTAACTAAAATGTGCGGGCGGATCGCGATTGGCCTAGGCAATCCTATGAGATGGCCAGAGCGCTTGGTCCAGAGCTAAGAGGCTAAAACTTCGGCTTTTGCCTAACGAGTTTTCCGGGCAATCTCGACGTGCCCAAATTTCTAGTCAAAAGCCGAAATAGTGAAATAGAGTTTTGCCTTTGGATTGCCTAGGCCAATCGCGACACTTCGGTTTTGGACTATAACAAACATTTTCTATTCATTAATGATCGTTTCCTAATTATTTGGATTTCTCAAAATTTTCGTAAATATTGTTTAAAACTTTTAGACAGTCATATAAATTCTTTTAAAACTCATCTCCATATTGCGTATTAGAAGTCGTATTTAAAGAAGTATTGTTTACATGACTAACGCGGGCTTAGCTCAATGTAAACGCGTAAAGTGCAAATAACTAAGCGAACAAAATTTTGTGTTTTAATGAGTTTAGTAACTGGTAATTAACCTAAAACAAAATAATATTAAGGTGTACTTTAGTGGCGTAAAAAGTACCACAGCCACTCAAAATAAAATTGATCCATATCCCAATATTTAAACGAATTCATTAAAGGAGGTTAATTTCACAATTTTTTATCATTTTTTGGCAGTGCTGCTCCAAACTTAGTAGGTAAAATTTTTATTTTATATTTTAATAAGACTTAAAAGATTTATTCAATTTCAATTTTGTTTTAAATTCCACTACAAGTTAGCCCTTGACTGCGATCTCACCTGATGGTTAGTGACGATGCAATCTAAGATGGTAGCAGGCTAACCTGTTAGGAGTATGGCAGTTATAATAAGCTCATATCCCTAGTCGGTTTCTACACGGCATTGTACTGGAACGCTAAATCGCTTGGCGGTACGTCTTTGCCGGTAGGGTGGTAACTAGCCACGGCCGAAGCCTTCCACCAGACCAGACCAGAGAAACCAGACAAGACCGGGACCTCCCATGTTAAGACAACAGCGTTCCGCACTGCGTCAGAGAGGTCGTCAATACTCAATACCCCCAATATATCACCGTAAGATTGCAAAACCGTTAGATTGTAATCTAACTAGCGAAATTGTAAACTGTCGACAGATTACAATTTAACGCATTATATTTCAGTAGATTGTAATCTGTTAGGTATATTAACCCGCACTACCTGTATTTATGTCGAACCCTAACCTAACCTACAAGAAAGAGACAAGAAAACGTAAATACAATGAATACCTATTTCAAAAATTGACACCCAGAACATAGAAGGGTTCACAATCTGTCGACAGTTTACAATTTCGTTAGTTAGATTACAATCTAACGGTTTTTGCAATCTTACGGTGTCATAATATATACGTTTTTAGTTTCATACTGAGGTTGTACCTAATCGATTTAGCTATAAAGTAAAATACTGAAGGTGTAAAAATATACAGCAGAAAAAAAAATGCTTTAGGTACTTATTGTTATAATTTTAAGTACGTACCTAATATTACAGGCAGACAAAACAATAGAACACGGAGAGCATACTTTCACGCTTATTTTGTTATCATATGTGGTTGGTCATCAAAATAACTTAGTTTACATTGTTCTTTACAAACTGGACAGTGATACTGTGTATGTAGTTTTGTTCTAGTTTGTTGTACCTATTATATACTTACTCGGACTACGGGTAAAACACAAAACAGTTGGGGATAGTTCGTAAGATTTGTCACCAAAGCTGGGAACAATAGTTCTTTTCTATCATGATTATTATTATAACTCCGCAGTGTAAAATTACGAGTCGCTAAAAAGAATAAGTAACTTTAATTTTTTTTTATATCAGGCAATTTTACAAACCCATATTTTAACAAAATACAAAAACAGTACGACATAAAAAAGTACATTATTAATATAAGAGCAAAATTTAAATGTTAAAATAATAATAATAATTCACAAATGAAAATAGCGTAAAATTAAAAAATATTAAAAATTCGTCAGGGAACCAGATATCTAAAATACACCTATGTTAAAATCGAAATGAAAGCGTTCTAAGTTCTTAACTTCTTGCAAAATACAGGTTATTTTATATTTATTGTTTTTTTTTTGGACGGTGGCCGGAAGCTGTTATGGTTATTTATGGCGTTCAGGAGCACATGAAAGTCAGAAATTCATCCGGGACGGAATAGTTTTACTATAAAATGACATCGTAATATATATGGCCTTTTTGGAAAAAGCAAAATAAAATAACATGTTACGGATTACGGATCCCGGATTTGTCCAAGTTTAAAGGGCGTTCTAAGATCGCCCGGTTTACGGATCTTAGAACGCCCTTTAAACTTGGACAAATCCGGGGAAACGGAAATGAATTGAAATGGAAATGTCAAAGAATCGTGAAAAAATTTAAAAAGAAGAAGGAAGAAATACTCCACAATCGGTTCCCGTTTTCAAATAGCAAGCAAAAATAAGCTAAGTTTTAAATTTGACCCTCAATGTTACTGAATCCGTAACATGTTATTTTATTTTGCTTTTTCCAAAAAGGCCATATATATTACGATGTCATTTTATAGTAAAACTATAAAAACCCGGGTATAAAAACCGGGGTAGTCCAGGTATAAAAGTTAAAAGAAAAGTTGACTCATATTAATTATAAATATTTTTTATTTTACTATGTAACTTGTAAAACACATGACATTGTTGACATGTCCGGGTTCTAAGCTCCAAAATTACTGTATCTCACGCTTCTTGTCCTGGTTGCCAGATTTTAGAGATGGCAACCCTACTTATATATAGCTACATTTCTCAGGTTGCGGTTCAAAGGTTCTTGCGGCTTGAATGTAGATCCTCGAGTAGAGTCATCTCTTAGTTTAGTAAAGACACGATCAGCATTTAAATTGGTTATAGTCTTAGTTTCTAAAATGTGTCGTGAGGATAGCTATTATTTTAATTTCACAATTAAGGTGCCACAAGGTGGTGTCCTATCTCCTCTTCTTTTCGCCATTTACATTAATACTGATTACTGATCTTCTTTCATGTTCCTATCACCTTTACGCTGACGATCTCCAAATCTATACTGCTGCACCCTTTCACCAAATCATCTCAGCTATTGAGAGCCTCAACCGTGATCTGGACCGCATAAACTCCTGGAGTGAATCTTATGGGTTGCATGTGAATCCGAAAAAGACATAAGTAACTTTGGTAGGTGGCACAAAGCAACTCAATAGGATCGTTCTAGGAGAATTACCCCCGGGCCGGAATGGCACAGCAACTTTAGACCTCAGCTCCTCTGTTAAAAACATTGGCATATACATTGACAGTTCCTTGTCCTGGGTACCTCAAATGACTGAGGTAAGCCGGAATGTTTTTGCGTCAGTTGGCTGTCTGAGACGCTGGAAATATTTTCTTCCCATCAAAACTAAAATCTCTTTGGCCCATTCTATTCTCTTTCTAATCTTAGACTATGCTGACCCTTCCTATCCTGACTTAACTGAGGAACATCTCAATAAGCTCGAGCGTCTCCAGAATCTTTTCATAAGATTTATCTTCGGGCTTCGTAAGTATGACCATGTGTCAGAATACAGAGACCCTTTGAAGTGGCTACCAAT
Source organism: Erebia aethiops (assembly GCA_923060345.2). Classification (NCBI taxonomy): domain Eukaryota; kingdom Metazoa; phylum Arthropoda; class Insecta; order Lepidoptera; family Nymphalidae; genus Erebia; species Erebia aethiops. The sequence continues at coordinate 14,930,035 of OV281091.1, read as the reverse complement.
AAGACTCCGCCATAATCTACACCTGCTCTCTCTTCTCTACTCCATTCTCTACAATCCACAAACTCCTTCCTACTTAAAGAAGCGCTTTTCCTACCTTGGCTCGAATATTGAGCGCAAACATTTGCGGTCGTGCAAGGATAACCGCTTGCACATTCCCGCCCATCATACGCGGTATTATGGCGACTTCTTTACGTGCAAGTCTGTAATACTGTGGAATAGTCTGCCTTCTGAAATCCGCCATTCCAAATCGCTCTCAATTTTCAAAAGTAGCTTGTATAATCATTATTTATCTCTTTGTAATTATTAGTGTATACTTTATTCTATTAATGAGTATAATATATTATAGATATATATATTTATTTATATAGGTATATTTATATATGTAGGTATATATATTTATTTATATTTATTGGTCTATTTATGTACTTTATCTTGTATGCCCTTACCTATTATTGCCTATACCTTATTTATTTATTTTTAAATACAGCACCATCCCGCGCTCCGGTTTATTTATCCTTTCACCAAAGGTTGTCTGTAAGAGATTGCTCTAGCAATAAGACCGCCTTTGCACATTTCTATGTAGTCTTACTAGTTATTAAACTGTATACCTACTGTATATTTTGTGTGTGCAATAAAGATATCTAAATAAAATAATAAATAAAGGGTTCTTCTTTGACTCAGCAATGTTTTAGTATTAATAGTTTATTATAATTAAAAGAACTACCTACATTAGATTGAAATATCAACTCGTAAGGGCGAAATCACACTACGGACAGAAACTTTACTCTGTCTTGTAGGAGGCTTCGGCCGTGGCTAGTTACCACTACCCTACTGGGCATGAGTCGTCTCGAAATAATGGTTTGATGGTAGTCCACCACACTGGCCAAGTGCGGATTGGCAGACTTCACACACCATCGAGAACATCATGAAGAACTCTCGGGCATTTTGAAGGATTTGAATTTTCAAAACGAATATAACTCAAAAAGTTGGAGGTGCGTACCCGGGGATCGAACTCGCGACCCCGTACATGAGGTCTGTCACGTTTTCACCTTTTTATTTTATTTTCTCGAATTAAGTATATTATCTACTTAGTTACCTACTTGAGTTATAAGTTACCCTAGGAGGTACTTACTTAGCACGGATTTATGGTACGCCCATCACTTTCAATGACTTATTCGAAATCGTGTTCAGTATTCGTACAGCGTAATCAGTAGGTCCATACGGGGAACATTATTTACTTTTATGGACGATTTTCTTTATGATCATCGTAAAACGGATGGTAGACGAAAATTGAAGGTATACCTATTCGGTAAAATTCTTATCAGACATAATAGAGAGGTTTTATAGTTTCACTTTTTGTTTTAGGGTGCGTTTCCACCAGAGATGTGCTACGTTGCTAAGCTAAGGATGCGTGTCAACACCAATTGGAGCGCTTGATCTAGCATTATCTAAATTATTTTTCAAAAGAGCAACCACCGAGTATCTTGCTGGACCGTTCGGTAGGAACGGCATTCCGAACCAGTGGTAGATTCACTCGACGATTCAAAAGCACTTGTAAAAGTTTATTTGAATAAAAACATTTGAATTTTGAATTTTGAATCATCATCATTCAAACAACAACAACATCATGCAAACATCTGAGCTATGAATATTAAGACGTACTGCTATTGGTGGGTTTGACACACCACCGTAGCTTAGCAACGTAGCACATCTATGGTAAAAAGGAGAATGAAATAAGGGTCTTTCCCCCAGAGATGTGCTATACGTTGTTAAGCTAGCGCGGATATGTGTCAAATCTACCAATATAGGAGCGCTTGGTCTAACATCTAGCGTGCTAAGCTATGAAAATCAAGCGCTCCTATTGGTGGATTTGACACATATCTGTAGCTTAGCAATGTAGTACATCTCTGGTGGAAACGCACCCTGAAACAAAAAGTGACAACTACATAATATAACATCTCCCTATTAGGAAAGGCACTTTTATTAGACTTGATAAGGGGACATTTTGCTACGAGATAACGTATTAATTTACTTGTAACTCTTGAAGATTTTCAAACCATCTCTCAATTTAGGAAGTCGTATACAATCATACTAATATTATAAATCGGAAAGTGTGTTTATTTGTTGGTTTATTGATTTGTTGGTTTGTCCTTCAATCACGCCGCAACGGAGCAACGGATCGACGTGATTTTTGGCATGGGTATAATTGAGGACCTGGAGAGTGACATAGGCTACATTTTATCCCGGAAAATTGAGGATTTCTCGCGGATATAAAAAAAACTTTTTTTTTTTTTTTTTTTTTTAATTTATTTATTTCTAATGGATACAACAATTTTTACATAATATATATCTCGCCAAACTGGTGGGCCAGTTTGTTGGCGAGTTGGCGCTCTATACTGTATCTAAAAATTTGCACTAGTATACCTAATAACCTAACACTAACAAACAAACAATTTTCAAACACAACTAGACAATATAAACAAAAGAGCAAATAAACAATATTTAAATAAAGAGGAGAGAAAAAATAAAAATAACTAGCTAATTGATCAATAATAATTAATTAGTCAGTATAGGAGTACTTAAGTGACCTTTTAACTTCTTCTTAAGTACTCCTACACTAACCTTATTTTCCTCCCTTAGCCAATCTATGCTATTGTAAATTTTGGGTACTAAATAACAACTCAACCTTTTACCGTAATAGTTACATACCTTTGGCAACGTGAATCTTACCTTTCTGCAACTTCTCGCGTTATCTCTTAGTTTAGTAGGTGTTTTAAATTTGTCCGAGAAATAATGTTCTTTAGCTATTAGATATTCCACTTTACTATGTACTGGCAATAGCTTCAGGTCTTTAAAAATATTATCATAATTTCCCTTATACCTTTTCCTCTCCTTTTTCCCCACTACATACTTCAAAATTCTAATTTGTATTTTTTTTATTTCATCCAAATAGGTGCTAAATGTCCTTCCATACACACTTAGCCCGTAGCTAATCACTGCGTCTGCCAGCGCATAGTACACAACAAGCTTATTATGCCTACTTAGCACACGGTTGAGGTGATAAAACTTGCCTAAGACGGACCTTAGCTTGTTGCATACGACCCCCACATGTGTTTTCCAATTAAAGTTTCGATCCACGTGCAGTCCTAGGTACTTATCCACGTATCGCAGCGGCTGACATGCACATGAATCTTTAGCCCTATGCAGGCAATCGTAGCTATGACCGACTATCCCTATATCCTGATACTGGACCGTCTTGGCTGGCCTGTTGTGTGGCGAGTATATATGCATGCACTTAAACCATATGGACGAAGTCGCGGGCATCAGTTAGTATTATATAAAACTTTATTGTGTACATCAGCAGGCCGAGTGGGAGTTTTTTTACGTATTCGATCGAAACAACGTTAACTATGATCGAGCGCCAGCTGTCAAGCGCTTGATAATTCCATACAGTTAACATATAACGCTGTCGAGATAAAATGGGATGAAAATATCATTTATATGTACAGGAATGGTTCTAATAATAGATAGATAGATATTATCGATAGTGAATTGCGTTGTTTTTCCGCAGCCTACACTATGCAACGAGAGGGCATGTCTCGGCAGCCTTATGGCCATACCTGGTCGAGGCGACGTGCCAAGGAGTCCAGAAGAAGTCCTCAGCGACGCGAAGGACTTCCTAGGCCAATACTTCGCTTCTATCCGGAGGTAACTATCAAAACATGCTTACACAACAAAATTTCCCACAGAATTTAGGAAATTGGTAGACAGTAGGCATACAACAGGCTGTCAAAATAAATCAAGTCTGGATAGTTCATACGATATGACATTGTGCTTTGGAAACATTTCCGGCTGGATATGGTAGGGACCTTGATTACAAAATTTCCCCATCGATTTGTGCTCCGCTAATTTATTGATCTAATTTTTTGCAAAAGATTTATATTAAAAGATTTGTAAAATATTTATGTAATTATGGGTGCTATCAAAAAGTTTTAATGTCCTACCCATTTTTTAAATAATCTGGTGGGCCAAAGGTCACCTAATCAATGGGTCTATGGTCCTGTCCAAAAGCTCTGGTATCGAAGCGGAGTATCCATTTATAGCTATACACCTTGCTATTGCAACTCTGCTATGTCAGCTCTGACAAATCACTTCTGGTCTGGTGGTCAAATGACCTGGTCTGGTCTGGTGGAAGGCTTCAGCCGTGGCTAGTTACCACCCTACCGGCAAAGACGTGCCGCCAAGTGATTTAGCGTTCCGGTACGATGCCGTGTAGAAACCGAAGGGGTATGGGTTTAATATAACTGCCATGCCCCTAACAGGTTAGCCCGCTACCATCTTAGACTGCATCATCACTTACCATCAGGTGAGATCGCAGTCAAGGGCTAGCTTGTAGTGGATAAAAAAAAAAAAAAAAAAAAACTTCCACGACACTTGCTCTGTATAATATACGTAATTCGCAACGAGTCAATTAACTGACTGACTTCTGCAAGTTTTATTTTTATAAGCTCCAGAGCGACTAATACCAGAAACATCTATCATCTATACAGGAAAGGTTTTCAAATATAGTGATTCCCTTTATACAAACAAACATGCACGTGTAGAAAGGCTGACTGAGTCTAGATAACTGTTATTAGGGTTAGAGATTACGAGTAAATACCTCAAATTTCATGCCTAAGTATTTGCAAATATACAAAAGATAAGGACCGATATAACTTAGAATAGCATAAATAAAATCTAATCTAGTGGTCCGTGCAAACAGTTCCACGTGCAGGCCCTCGAGAAATAAATGATGTGTACTTTATTATAGACATAATATTGACACGTAATTAAGCTCTAAAAGTGTTGTGTGCACGGGCTTTTGTGAATAATTTTATTGCTAGGTTGCGAAGGGTGTCTAAAAATGTAGTGAATTGATTCCAATAATTCCTTTTTATAGGACAAATATTTACGCGTTCCTGTTGTTACTTATTTTAAATTAATGATAAAATATACCTATACCAAAATAACATGAAAAAGTGTAAAAGTTTAGTTATAAAACCAAGACACATATTATCATATTCAGAAGTAGTAAATTAATTGTTTTATCTCATACATCCGGTTTGTAGTATAAGTTCTTACTAAAATTGACCAAACGTAACGAAAACTTACTTTACTCTCAAAGATATTGTGTAGGTAACCGAAGCGCAACCTACTACCCATGCAGTGGCGTAAACTGGATGGTAGAAGTGGTTTCAAAGTTTTCAAACTAGGGAAGGCATTAGTTAGTCAGAATACATGTTTACGACTGCCGAAATTTGCAGCATTGATGAACTGTATTTCTTTTTGGGTAAGCATGCTTTTATGCCTCTATGAAGAGCACGCCGCTACTACTACCCCTATCTATACTATAAATACTACTTATATTATCTGTTTTAGACTATTCGGGTTAAATATGCATTATTTTTTTATTGCGAGATAGGCTTGCGCTTGGCGACAATCGTGCTTAGTACAAAGCAATGATGTGGTCTAGATTGGAACGCGCTTGCCTAGAAGATGCCTATTCACTCTTGCCTTGAAGGTACTTAAGTTATATGTGGCAGGAAACACGTGGGCTGGGAGGGTGTTTCACACCCTAGCGGTTCGTATCAGAAACGCAGCCAAACTAGTAATAAATAATTGTTTTACTTTCAAAGAGCAAACACCGTAGCTCACGAAGCTCGCTGGAAGGCGGTACAAGAAGAGGTGGTGAAGACTGGCACCTACCAACTCACTACCACAGAACTGGTCTTTGGCGCTAAGCTGGCTTGGAGGAACGCGAGCCGATGCATCGGCAGGATACAGTGGTCCAAACTACAGGTACGTGTTTCATTTTTTAAAGTGACCTTTGGTTTTATTTAACTCTGGCTACTTAAACTGTGATAACTAATAATAATAATAATGTCCTCCCGACCGATTTTCGGCCAAGGAGGCTTATCTCCATAGAGATTATACTTATCTGCGCGGGAGATATTATAGTGCACAAGTGTGTGCGTATACACAGGTGCACTCTCTGTTCCTTTACTCTCATAGTCCGATGGGACGGAAAATCCGACACGACCGGTGAGATCAGGCGCATGACCGACGGCTTAACGTGCTCTCCGAGGCACGGGGGTGTAACACCGCCAATTTCCTAACTCCGGGCTAGTACTGAGAATTTCTTTTCAGAAAAACCCAATACTTGCTATGGCCCGACCCGGGACTCGAACCCGGGACCTCGTCGGCCGCAGTTGGCCGCAGTAGGTAACTGCCTCGTTGGTCTAGTTGTTAGCATGTTCGATAACTACTATGGATCTGCCGATTTGATTAATAATATTATACTTAAAGGTGATACGAAGTATAAACTTCGTCATTGAAACCTCCGGATTTCAAATGGATTTCGAACTCGTTAATCCTGACTGTACAGTCCTCGTGAGTCCACCTCTTTAGTCCTGATTGTACAGTCCAACGTACGTCGTGAGGATTAAAATTTCGATATACAGCTCCGACGTGATGCCTTACAAATTTCAGATAGCAAAGTTAATAGTCTAGTCTTAAGTTTAAAGTATGTAATTAATGTAGACAAGTTAATCTAATTAATATCAACCGCAAGTTTATTAGAGGCGTTATCACACCGCAGAAGCTCATTGTTATTACAGACTGATTACATTAGACTACAAAGTAATACACTGCTAACATAAGAAGCAATGTTTGTTTTTGTCTTAACTTCAGTTGAAACATAGTTGAAACAATCAATTCAGAGGTGTAAATAACAGGAACAAATTACAAACAATAAAAGTTACATTGCGTATTTAGTGAGTAAACATTCTGTGCACTAAATATATTATATTTACAAGCTGCATGGCTTTATCTTTATAATGGTGATGTCGTATGGGGCGAGAAAACATGTACTGCCTTGCTCGTCTAGTTGTAGAGGTATTCGGCTCGCATAGTTTCGAGGCCCGGCAAGATGTTTTGTGCGCTATAATACCACGTTGCTACACTAACACAGAGAACTGACTTAGGTACAATATTTACACGCAAGCAGGTGGTGTACTGACTTGAAATCAACTACAGGATATTAATATATTTATTATTAGTACTTATTTGTATCCATATTCTTGTCAAAAGCTGAGTGCCTAGTAGGAGATTTTCTTTGCATTCTATCGCTACAATGTTAACTACGATTTATATGGAATTGTCAAGCGCCAGCTGTCAAAACTGACGCTCGATCAATACGTATAAACTCCCACTCGGCTTGCTGATCTAATCTACACCTGACTTAGCTTACGTGCGCATTGCGACTTCTCAATCGAAATAACGTGTTCATGCCATTTTTTTAAATCGAGTTCTAGCCTCTGCTTATTAATTGTGCGAGTACTCGACTCGCACAATAAATAAAAGTGCACACTGGCGCAGTAAAAAATATATGACTGTACTCTACATTTAAGTATTCTATAATAAGTTTAATTTAATTCTTAAAAAAGATAGGGCAATATGTGTGGCTCGTGTTATCACGCACTGTGAGATCCCACCTTAAGTTAGTAAACATTGTTTGTGTGATTTAACATACAATGTTTGTATTGGGCTTAGAACCTTGTTTAAATCTGAGGGCGAAAAGATATTTTATGTAGGCGAAAGTTTGAAGTGAGTTTTGTGTGGATTTAATAGTGAGGTCGTAAGCTCTTGCTAATCCTCTACAAATATTGTTTTGGTCCCCATTGGTTAATTTTATTTAGTTGGCTTTAGCTACGGCCAGTTAATAGCTAGTTAGTAGTTAAGTAACCTTACCGGAAGTTAGTAGCTAGTTATGTAACCTTACCGGTAAATTCAGTTAGGGGAAGGATGCTTCTTTTGACTAAATAGAATAAATCATAACTCACTGGTCCTGACTCCAGAGACTAAAAATAACTATGGTAATAAGTGAATCATACTAATATTATAAATGCGAAAGTCAGTTTGTTTGTTGGTTTGTTGGTTTGTCCTTCAAGCACGCTGCAACGGAGCAACGGATCGACGTGATTTTTGGCATGGGTATAGTTGAGGAACTGGAGAGTGATATAGGCTACTTTTTATCTCGGAAAATTGAGGAGTTCCCGCGGGAATCCAAAAAAACTTATTCCACGCGGACGAAGTCGCGGGCATCAGCTAGTTACTAATAGTTAATAGTAAAATTGCCTGGTGGGAGGCTTCGGCCGTGGCTAGTTACCACCCTACCGGCAAAGACGTGCCGCCAAGCGATTTAGCGTTCCGGTATGATGCCGTGTAGAAACCGAAGGGGTATGGGTTTAATATAACTGCTATGCCCCTAACAGATTAGCCCGCTACCACTGCATTATCACTTACCATCAGGTGAGATCGCAGTCAAGGGCTATCTTGTAGTGGATAAAAAAATACAATGATTTAATACAGGCTTTTCATATAGACCTACATTACTCATTTACAAAGAAACGTTTGACTTAGAATGGCGCGTGGCGTTGACTCTTGTTCGGGGTCCAATAGTCTCAGTAAACACGGTGGAACTAAATTAATTTGCTGGCTGTAATAAGAAAACTTCTCTTTTCCCCTTCGGAGCAAAAACACAAGCAATTACCTACTTGTTTTTGAGAGTCGAACTATTCTAGGTATCTGTTGGAAAAAATGTTCGGCGCTTCCTTCGCACTCCATCAATGTTCGAAGTACCGAAGTCAATATAAGCGCACATTCTTTACACCAGTTTGTGAAATTCGAAGTTGTGGAGTGTTGGTAGGGCTACGGAATTCATGTATCACATAATATTTTTTAAACAACTTCCAAAAAAGGAGGAGGTTCTCAATTCAGCGCGTATTTTTTTAAATTTTTTTTTTTTAATCCACTACAAGTTAGCCCTTGACTGCGATCTCGATGGTAAGTGATGATGCAGTCTAAGATGGTAGCGGGCTTAACCTGTTAGAGGCATGGTAGTTATATTAAACCCATACCCCTATTTGGTTTCTACACGGCATCGTACCGGAACGCCAAATAGCTTGGCGCCACGGTTTTGCCGGTAGGGTGGTAACTAGCCATGGCCGAAGCCTCCCACCAGGCCAGACCAGGGAAAATTCAGAAATCATAAATTCCCAAATTGACCCTGCCGGGGATCGAACCCAGGACCTCCGCACGTGAAGGCAACAGCGCTACATACTGCGCCACGGAGGTCGTCCACGGAGGTTTTTAATGTATGTCGGTGCATATCTCCGTGGTTTCTGAACCGATTTGATTTTTTTTTCTATCAGTCGTTAGAATAAGCTGTCGAGGTGGTCCCAAAAAAAAAAAAACTTATTCCAAATCCTCAACCCTGACACTATAAAGTTAAAAGTAAAAATTATTTCCAAAAAACCGACTTCCAACGCCACTGTGAAGAAAAAAAAATATTTTTGATTTCTACCCACTATGTTGAAGTCGGGCGGGTATAACAAGGATAAGCAAAATAGAGGCATCAGGCTCGCCCGACTTCAACATAGTGGGTAGAAATCAAAAATATTTTTTACTTTACAGTGGCGTTGGAAGTCGGTTTTTTGGAAAGAATTTTTATATCAGTCAAAATACGCGCCGAATTGAGAACCTCCTCCTTTTTTGTAATTCGGTTAAAAAGAGATGTTGGCTACGTAAATCTTAAGACGATGGGCTTAAATTGGCAGGTCCTTTATTTACCTACTTTTATACAAAAGAGAAAAAAAACCGATTACTGAGGCCAAATAGCTGTAAGTATTTCAAGTTTCTTGTTCAGTTAAATAGCAAGTAACGAATGCTTAAAGCTAAGTAGTTACAAATTTTAAGTGGCAGCCATTTATGGTAAAACGTACTTTGTCTTTGGTCCGATAATATATTAAGGTGAAATATTCACCTCTCATGCTCTAAAAAGGTGTCAATATAGCTGTTGTCTAAAGTTGTGCGAACCTTGCGACTTCGTCCGCCTGACTACACTAATTTCATACCCCTATTTTACTCCCTTAGGGGTTGAATTCATAAAAAATCCTTTCTTAGCGGGTTGCTACGTCGTAATAGCTATCATCCAGTGGTTTGAGCTGTGCGATGATGGATCAGTCAGTCAGTTTTTACACGCTTTTTATTAGCTTGAGACGTATATATGTTAGTATGTAACGGAATCTTTGAACATGATTTTGACCCCCTTCAATACGTCGGATTAACTCGAAATTTGGCATACTTACTAAGGACCGATGACAATTCAATATTTTAAACAGTTTGACCCGTTATCCTTACTAGGATAATCAGGATTAGCGATTTTTTGTTTTCCTGAGTCCCGGAGTGTCTGCGTCAAAAGCGTGTTTTTTATTTTTTTTATTTTTTATCCACTACAAGTCAGCCCTTGACTGCGATCCCACCCGATGGCAAGTGATGATGCAGTCCAAGATGGCAGCAGGCTAACCTGTTAGGGGCATGGTAGTTTAAATATTAAACCTATTCGGTTTCTTCAAGCATCGTACCGGAACGCTAAAATATCGCTTGGCGGCACGTCTTTGCCGGTAGGGTGGTAACTAGCCACGGCCGAAGCCTCCCACCAGGCCAGACCAGGGAAAATTCAGAAATTATAAATTCCCGAATTGACCCTGCCGGGGATCGAACCCGGGACCTCCGCTTAAGACAACAGCGCTCATCACGGAGGTCGTACCTCGTAGTTTATTAAAGGAACTTCTTGTATTCCTTGCATTATTACATGTTTTGGATTTGGTCACAATGTGGAGCTTTGTCTTCATCATCGCTAAGATTAAAACATTTCAAATTTTCAATCCCCAAAACTTTAATATATATTTATTATAATTAATTTCAATTTGTATAAATGTTCTTAATTAACGTACGTAACTTAAATGACAAGTTTCCCACAGTAAACTTTATGAAACACGTAGTCACATATGGATATGTTTAGAATAACCGCAAGTATTTCGAGAATTCGAAAACCACTAGAACACAATCATCTATTCATACCTACAATGGAAAAAGTAATATTGCAAATATATATATTTTACTACGTTTTATAGATTTAAGTATCGTAATTGGTCTTTTTATGTTCTTTTGATGATTTTTAGCGACATAATATTATTATTAGAGACACATAAAAATTGCGTTGATGACCTTTATAAATTACGGTGCTGTTAAATAATCTGTGCTTTTACTCAAACAAACTAACTTTGCCCACAGCTTCGCTTTGTGAAAATTAAGCTAGTTACGTAGGAAATTAAAAAAAAATAGAGCTTCATTTCTTTTATATCTTGTTGCGCGCTCTGTTACTGGGAGAAAAGTGAGAAAAATAATTGTCATCTTAAAATACCCCCTCCATAGCAATTATATATATTTTTTTCTTTTTTTTTATTCATTATAGGCTTACGCTTGACCACAATCACACCTGATGGGAAGTGATGATGCGGCCCAAGATGGGACGCGTTTGCCTAGAAGATGTCTATTCACTCTTGATTTAAAGATACCCGGATTGTAATTGGTGGGAAACACAGTTTTTGGTAGAGTGTTCCAGACCTTAGCCATGCGAATATGGAATGAATATAGCATAGCAATGAATTCCATAGCATAGCAATTACTTAATTATATACTTAAAATCTATACTAATCTATATCTATACTAATATTATAAATGCGAAAGTTTGGATGTATGGATGTCTGGATGTATGGATGGATGTTTGTTACTCAATCACCCCAACGGCTGAACGGATCTGGATGAAATTTGGCACAGAGATAGATTATAGTCTGGAATAACACATAGGCTACTTTTTATCCCGGAAAATTAAAGAGTTCCCGCGGGAACCACAAAACCTCGATCCACGCGTACGAAGTCGCGGGCGTCCGCTAGTAATATTATAAATGCGAAAGTTTGGATGTATGGATGGATGTTTGTTACTCAATCACGCGCCAACGGCTGAACGGATCTGGATGAAATTTGGCACATAGAGATAGATTATAGTATGGAATAACACATGGCTTCTTTTTATCCCGGAAAATTAAAGGGCGCCCGCGGGAACCAAGAAACCTCAATCCACGCGGACGAAGTGGCGGGCAATTAGCTAGTACTTAATAATTGAGATAAAGTTTTCTGATATATTTCATCTGTCTCTCCCTAAGTTTTTTTTTTTTTAATTGTGAGATAGGCTTGTATAGTATAAGGTGAAGACAGTTTGGTAAAAACCAACTAGCTTATCATGTTTTCTTTTTTAATCAGTATGTTTTAGTATGTTTTACTTTCTCTCTGTTCTAATTTGAAGTAAATATTATAATAATAAATTTTGTTTTCGTCTATTTCTATTTGAAATTTTTTTATACAATTTGTGCAAAATAACATTGAAGACTGTTATGGTCTAAGTGGTCTATATTTGACTTACCTAATAATTGTATACTGTATGGTTTTCAAAAAAAAAAGCATTTTTGATTGACTAAAATAATTATAATTAAAGAATGACAAGCTGCCGGCATGTCCATATTATTTTTATAGCCTATTGTTTTGGGATAAAGATCTCAGTGACAGAGAGTGCTAACTTTCTTTTAAGTATAGATCATAAACAACAGTGCTAGAAAATATTACTATGGCCGAAAACTTTTGATGATAGTCATTATGAAACGCGAAAAGAAATGTACGTAATGGTGAACGCAATTTAAGTTCCTAACAGCAATTTTCAAAATGATTTTCTCCTTATGAGTTTTATTATGTTAAGTCCCCCGGTCGCTAAACTCTGGCATACTTTTTACAGATAGGTACCTACCTATATCTATAGTAGGTAATAACGTAACTTAGCTAAGTTTTAAAGAAGTAAAATCATTTCTTAAGAATAATAATCTCTGTCTATCAAATGTATTAGGTAGGTAAGTCACATTCAATTGTGATTATGATTAAATAACAGCGATCCAAATCGATATCTGTATCGGTTCCGAATACTCGGCTCAATCACATCCGAGTCTTGTAAATAGACTATAGATCATTAAAGACCATAGATCCCCGTATCGTAGTGAAGTCATACTCTTAAAAGTTGAGACAAATGCAGAAAATTCGGGAACCCATCTCACCAAAACCTGCTGTGCGATTGTGTAAGAATTGCCGATCAAATCGTCAAAGTTCGGTGTCAAAGTAAAATAAACATTAACAGCATTGAATTAGAGCTCAATTTCCTGTATCCATTCTCATACGTTTAGGTATTTACGATACCCAACGGATGAGAATGGATATACGAAATTAATAGAAAGAAGTCAATCTGCAAGAGAAATTCTACCCAGAAAACCTAATGCAAGCAAGAAAATTTAACTTTTTCTTTAGAAATAATAATAATTTGTATACCTACTGATGGAGTCGCCAATATAACGAGATTTCGAGTAATTTATTCGATTGCCTCAGTCACCGCCTTTGGGCTTACATCGTAATTACTAGGACTAGGAGGAGTTTTAAGTCGTCCTGATATTTGCGAATTCATTTCGTAATTACATTGCTTAAAAAGATTGCTTGGTTAATCTGCTTAAAGCCCGGTTGGTTGGCAGTAAACGGAATTTTTACAGGAACGTGAATGTTAACGTGAAAAAAAAAAGATGTTGACATTTTCGGCTACTTTTACCATCAACTCTCAGCAAGGGGAAAAATACTTTTGAGCGTTTTAAAAGGGCTTGTTAAAGGCTTTCGAAATAAAAATTTAATTTAATTGCAGCCTTATATTATTACCTATTCATATTGCATTTATTAGCTGACCTGCTCGTCGCACGGGTTATCTGATAGCATTTAACAAAGTAAAATATGTATTAAAAAAACTTCAATGGTCCAGACCATTGAAGTTGTGGACTACGTTTTAGACCCTAAAAACGTAGTGAGTTGTATCTTGTTCATTCATAACAACGAAAGAAGGCATAAAATAATCAGCATTTTAATTTCATACCATAAATATTTAACAACGTTAAATAATAATCGTAAACAACTGCGTCTTTTATTGCAAAATTTAAAATAATAAAATTTAATATAATTGCACATCATAATATTATTTTTATCAGTAAACGTTCAATGAAAAGCCACATTGTTTAACGTTTCCAAGCCGTCGGCTGGCAATCCTGCTTTCAGTGTTTGTACATCGTTATTTTGATATTGATTGAGTCGACGACATAATGAGGTTGCTCCTTTCATTTAGGAGAAGCTCGGATTGGAATTATTAGAAGCCGTTTTAAGTCCGTCTGATGTTCGCGGGTACATTTAGTAATTACATCGGTTAAATAGATTGCCCGGGCTAATCCGTTTCTCCGCGGTCGGAGAATTTATACAAATCGATCTAGTATCGCAACAGTCTATACTCGTAGGCTTGAGTTTTATTTTTAATCTGTTTTACTTCAATTTATTTTAGCTAGACTTTAATAGGCGTTCAACAAATTAATCTTACTGAGTGTTCCTGGCCACCTTCGTTTTTGTATTCGGTTAAAGATTTAAAAAGTTCAAATAGATTTTCTTAATCTAAGGAAATATTTAAGTAATAAGTATTTTGCATTTAGACAGTTTATTTATGTAGACAATACTGTGAAGCAGGAGGTACTAAAAAATTCTACATAAATGAGGAGCAGACTTAAAATAATGTGTTACAATTTTGTTGTGTGTTTGTTGCTGTATTCCAATTTTAAAATTTAGAATATTTTCTGCTCTATCATGAACCAAATACCATGACCGTAATAAATTAGATCGTAACTTCTGCCGATTCAAACGTAAAGTTAAATTTATCGTGAAAATTTTAGTCATATCGGTAATTAAACGATTCTTCTAAAACAATTTAAGTATTTGATTTTTAAATGGAAAAATCGTAATCTTTTTGGTATTCATTTTCTTAATTCGTACATTGTAGGTACTCTGTATTATTTCGAGATATCTGTATATTTCATACTAAGGTTTGTTGCGCACAAAATAAACGAGTTGTCTCTGCTTAGAGAGTTGGTATCCCAAATATTTGCTACACTGCAGTTGCATGCAAAGCAGATCACGTACTGAATACAATAGCAGTTGCTATCACAATAATGACAATGGGATGTACTATGTTGCATTTTTAAGATGCACTTTATACGCTGATTTCTTTTGAGCTGTATTGACTTTTCCGTTCGCTGTTGGTGAAAACAATGTAACTTACTAACTAGATATATATTTTCCTGCTGTTCCTTCTGTTTTTGGAGTTTGTTAGAGTTTACCTCCTTTAGAGTCGATTTTCATATATAAGCCCGGGGTATAGAATTTATGGGGCGTAAAATCATACTTTCTCCGTTACGTTATTGACTTTCTGTTTCCATGGTAACACTTGTTTAAGTTTCCATGACTATGTAATGTATTTTGATGAATATAAATTATATAATTAATATAAATAAATGTGCTTTCAGTAATATAAAAAATGCGTTCGTTTACATTCATTCACTAATCTATATATTTTAAAATCGTCGGAGCTGACACACACAATTTTTTTTCAAAAGCGTTTTAGTTTCAGTTCTTTCTTTTCCGATTTGGTAGGCAATTCGATAAGGAAAATTTCTTCGTTTTAAAAGGAAAGGCATTTCGAAAAAAAAAATTAAAAGGAACTTTAGGAAATATCCTTCAGTGTGAATATTGTCTTTATTGTGCAGGTATTTGACTGCCGGCAAGTGACAACTACCAGTGGAATGTTTGAAGCGCTCTGCAATCATATCAAATACAGCACCAATAAGGGAAACATCAGGTTGGATATATTTATTAATAGTAATTACCACATTAGATTTTTTATAACCGCGACGTAGATATAAAATGTATTTTCCCAGGAAAACTTTTCTCTCCGTGAATTATTAATACTGATCAATAATTCATCAATAATGTTCAAAGCCCAATAACTTGGATAGACAAAATGATACGAATATTCCCAAAAAAATAAAGATTGAAATGATAGAAAAAAATATTGTCGATAATAATTGTCATACCTACCTACTCCTAGCATCAGGTTGATTTTGACAGGTTTTAAGATTTTGCAAAAAGTCCGTGGGATCTCTTTGATTTTCCAGGATTAAAGCCTATGCTTTTCCTGGGATGCAATCCATTGCTGTACCAAATTTCGTCATAATTGGTTGTACGGAATATGGGCCGTGAAAGCATAGCAGACCGATAGGCAGAATGGAAATT
Organism: Erebia aethiops; assembly: GCA_923060345.2. Taxonomy (NCBI): domain Eukaryota; kingdom Metazoa; phylum Arthropoda; class Insecta; order Lepidoptera; family Nymphalidae; genus Erebia; species Erebia aethiops. The sequence continues at coordinate 14,913,904 of OV281091.1, read as the reverse complement.
CATCAATTATAAATGTCGTGTCCCAAAAACGGATCCACGCCTCTGGTGACCAAAGAGCTGGCGCTTTCTTAGCCCATTTTTTAAAAATATAATTAGCAATGGTTTTTTTTAAATTTATCTATTCTTTGTTTATTTTTTTGTATCTTAATTTTATAATAAATCTCTAAGTAAAATAAAAAATAAAAATTCATCACTATTGAATTCTGCAGGTCAGCAATAACGATGTTTCCTCAACGCACGGATGGCATGCACGACTACAGGATATGGAACAGTCAACTCATCAGCTACGCTGGGTACAAGCAGCCTGATGGAACTGTACTGGGGGACCCTATGCATTGCGAGTTCACGGAGGTAAGAATTTTTACGGTCCTATAGTTCGACAAACTTAACTGACCCGGTGACAGCGTCGCTAGTATCAATGAAAATAAAATGAAAACAAAAACTAAACAGGCATAAAAAGTAGTTCCAATTTTGGTCAGCAGATCAGATAAGTTTGTGGGTAAATCGAAAAACTACAACGCGGGTTTTCCTTTGTCAATGGTTTGTCAACACAATCGTTTACAGACAAACTCAGGCTGATTAGTCTAAAAATTCTAAATTTAAATGTTTTTGAATCGTCAAGTGAAGTCTGATTTGAATGATTGGTTCCGAATGCCATTACTACTGAAAAGAACAAGCAAGAAACTCGGCGGTTGCTCTTTTAAGGTCTAGCCCCACTACAGATGAACAGCGCGGCGCGGCACGAAGCGGCAAGTATTATTTGTATGAGTTTGTATGCTGCGCCTACTCAAGCGACGCAACACGGAGATGCTACTACTACTACTACTACAGCCCATTAACGTCCCACTGCTGGGCACAGACCTCCACTCTCAGAGGAGAGAGGGAATTAGAGCTTAGACCCACCACGCTGCTCCAATGCGGGTTGGCGGGCTAATTGTACAAAGACGACCTCCGTGGCGCAGTGTGTAGCGCTGTTGCCTTAATGTGCAGAGGTCCCTGGTTCGATCCCCGGCAGGCTCAATTTGGGAATTTATAATTTCTGAATTTTCCCTGGTTCGGCCGTGGCTAGTTACCACCCTACCGGCAAAGACGTGCCGCCAAGCGATTTAGCGTTCCGGTGCGATGCCGTGTAGAAACCGAAGGGGTATGAATCAAATCCTCGAGCATGGTCTTGGTAGGCTTGTAATTGTGAAAAGGTTTGCTTTGGGATTGGTATATGCTTGCCTGCCTGCCAGACACATGTAGTACATAAGATGGGAAACGTAGCTTCAAGGAAAAAGAGAGGAAATAAAAAAAACAAAATTAGAATAGGTGTACTTTATTCCAAATTGGTACACTGTACACTTTGTGAACGGTTTATAAGTATAAGAAAACTGTACAGAAACTGGAGGATCTGAGCAGGTGACTCGGGGGGCATTACATGTATTGTCTCTGGGGAGAAACAACACCAGTCCGGACGGAAGGTCTCCTTTCTTTGGAGCGGTAATACGCATAACACTGGTTCCTGTTTACATACTTAACGTTTTAACTTGATGTTTTGGCAGACTTTGTATTGAATTCTATCAAAAATGTACATCTAGTCGTAGGTTAGACGTTATTCGGAGTTGAAGAAATCGGCCCATAGTTTGTTTTTTGTAAAGTTTTGTGCACTTCAAAAAATATTTGGTTTATCAGTTCAATTCTTGACTTGAAAGAAAAGTATGTAGTATGAAACATTGATGTATAATTTTAAAAGCTAAGAAATTCTGTCCCTGGGTTGTGTAAGTAAAATCGTAATCCCAAAATTTTGTTAAATATGATAAGACAACAATTAAAACCATTAAAATGCTATAAAAGGTAGGATTGTAAACCTCCCAAAAATATGAATGTTCTACTAAATTAAGGTTTTATATTTTATTCCAAAATATCTCGTTTTCTAACAGTTGAATAAATACTTTGTAAAATATATTGTATTCAGAGTATCGTAGTTAAACAAGTTTAATCCGATTGTAGCATAGTGTAACATCATTGCTCACTACGAATAAATCCTTTAATATTGTTTCCTTATTTCGCGACACCTGTTCCTCTTTCTAGTTGTTTACGTTCAGAATACGCTTTTCCGGTCTCTATTTTTTTGGTATTATTGTTGTGTGTCTTTTATATTTCTGATTTATTCTTATAATATATTTTTTAATATTGTTTTTTTGAAATTATTTTATTATTGTTTAATATTGTTTATTTAAATGTTATTATTTTTGAAAGTTTTAATAACTATAGTAGCGCGTAGCTAACAATAGTCATTTATTTTACTTATTTATTAGATGGTACCTGCAACTTCGTCCGCGTGGATTTTGTTTAAAAAAATACATAGAAATTTGGTACACAGAGATCTTTCAAGCAATGCGTAATTCTTACCTCGGAAATTCTGAGTTTGTAGGGTAGTTCATTAAAAACCACGCGAATGAAGTAGCGGCCATCTAGTTTCTAGTGGGTATATAGGATCATCTAGTATACTGATATTTTATGCAGTTTTTTTTATATCCACGCAGTTTGCATTATACATTGTATTGCTCTACAGCTTTGCATCAAACTGGGTTGGAAGCCACCACGTACGGCGTGGGATATACTGCCGCTCGTGCTCTCCGCTAACGGCAAGGACCCCGACTATTTCGAGATCCCTCGGGAGCTCGTCATGGAGATTCATATGACACACCCCACGTAAGTACCTACCAAGAAAATGTACTATATATTTTGGGGTTTATTTGTCTTTTATCTTTTTACGACTGAGAAAGGTCTCTGGGTTCTGGCGGAATTGATTTAGGCATCAAGCACGTGGTGCCTTTGCGTGTCTCTACTGCGTTTGGTAAAACGGTGATAGCCTAGTGGTTAAGACACCTGACTCCTCCAATATTTCGAAGTTATGTGCATTTTTCGAAATTAATAAGTATCACTTGCTTAAAACGGTGAAGGAAAACATTGTGAGGAAACCTTGAGAGTTCTTGAGGTGTGTGAAGTATGGCAATCCGCACTTGGCCAGTGTTCTCAATTCAGCGCGTTTATTTTTTTAATGTATGTCGGTGCATATCTCCGTGGTTTCTGAACCGATTTGAATTTTTTCTTTTCAGTTATTAAAGTGCGTTGTACTTTACAGTGGATTTGGAAGTCGGTTTTTTGGAAAGAATTTTTTCCCGCACTAAAACTCATTCGTCAAGAGTCTTCTTCGACATATTCTGGAGATGTTTTGGCCGCAGATCATTTCTGACATAGAACTAAGGAGGATATTATGTCATGATCCACCCGTAGATGTACAAATTCGATGTTGAAAATTTAACTCGGTCGGGCATACACTGCGTTGACATACACAGTTTTATTTTACGTTTAAGCAATGACCTGGGAATTTTGTTATAAGTGATCTTTTTATAAGTTTTACTATATTGAATGCCAATTCTACCGGTAACGCCGATAAAAAAGACGTCACTTTTTCCCTTCTGCAAATCAATTTTATCTACATTGCAGTAGCGAAGACAGGTGTAAAACAATTGAATATTGTGTGAGATGGATAGAGCTCACATACGGCTACTTACGTGAAACACGTCGTTCTATCGTTTTTCATCTCAGATTTATGCTAACATAAAAACTCGGAGAATGCATATTGTGCTTTGTAAACGTCCGCAAATAGGCGAACACCGCCCATACAGAGTAGATTGCTTATCGTAAAAGTGTGGTCCGGTGATCTCCAATCTGCCTTTATAGGCGATAAATCCAGCTCATTCAATAATGTTTTGGTGTTTATAATGTTAACAGGCTGTGACAGGCTGTAAGTATATTATAATTTTATGAGTTGTGATTGAATTGTGACTCACGGCAAAGAAAATTGATTTCCTGTGATTTAATTAAAAAAAATGAAAACACGAAATTATTTACGTGTGAGTAAATATTTCAATAACTAATTCAATCTTATTTAAATAACTTTTATTACGATTTAGCGTTCAGTTACAATGCCGTGTAGAAACATTTATATAGGGAATGGGTAAAGTATATAATATAATTGCCATTATACCCATAATGAGTTTTAAACTGCCATCTAGACTGCATCATCACTTACCATTAGGTGAGGTCGCAGTCCCCTTGACTGTAGTGGTTAAAAAAAAGGAACTTTATAGATAGTGACTATAGTACCTACTTACGTAGGTATTTTAAGATAGAACTGAGATTTTTTTATTGGGGATTCCTGTGATGTTCCTTTATTTCTCAGCTTTACACGAACCATTAATTATGACTGTCTTTATATTATTATTTGCCAGGTGGGGGGCTTCGGCCGTATGCTACCATCCTACTGGCAAAGACGTGTTGCCGAACGATTTAGCGTTCCGGTGCGAAACCGATTAGGGGTATGGGTTAAATATAACTGCCATGCCCTTAACAGGTTAGCCCGCTACCATCTTGACTGCATCATCACTTACCATCAGGTAAAATCGCAGTCAAGGGCTAACTTGTAGTAGATAAAAAAACTATAGCACAATTTATTTTAAAGAATCGTGCTATAGTCAGATTTCAAGGCAAGCATCTCCGAATATTTAATTTATCGTGAAGAATGAGTCCCTAGCCCTACCATGGTCCCTGAACCTTTATAATTGCAAATAATAACATATATTTTTAATGATGCAGTCTGAGATGGTAGCGGGCTAACCTGTTAGAGGTATGCAATTATATTAAACCCATACCCCTAGTCGGTTTCTACACGGCATCATACCGGAATGCTAAATCGCGTCGCGGTTCGTCTTTGCCGGTAGGGTGGTAACTAGCCACGGCCGAAGCCACCCACCAGACCAGACCAGGGAAAATTCTTAAATTGTAAATTCCCAAATCGAACCCGGGACCTCCCACATTAAGATTAAGCGCTCAACACTGCGCCAGGGTGGTCGTCAAAATTTAAAAATATTTTATTGGTTGTCAAACAGGTATGAGTGGTTCGAGGAGTTGCAGCTGCGCTGGTACGCGCTGCCGGCCGTCTCCAGCATGCGCTTCGACTGCGGCGGTATAGAGTTCACAGCCAATGCATTCAACGGCTGGTACATGAGCACAGAGATCGGATGCCGGAACTTCTGTGACACCAATCGGTTGAACATGCTGGAGGTGGATACTTTTAACTTTCATTAATTTTTTTTAAATACTTTATTGCACACAAGAAATATAGAAACATTAATTACCAAAGGAAAGAAGCTTAATTTTAGTGAACCGTGCAAAGGCGGTCTTATCGCTAAAGCGATCTCTCCCAGACAACCTTTGGTGATCGGAATGGGGAAATCACGGGTTGTGTGGCAAGTAATTTAGTTTTATATAATAAGATAGACTACATAAACACTACATACTAATATTACACATATATAGATATCTACCATAAATAACTATTTATATATAATATTTATTAATATACTACATTCTACTCCTTTACATAGATAGATAGTAGTTTTTCAGAAGACGTTTGAAGATATGTAGGGATATTGCCTGGCGTATGTCAGCGGGGAGTGAATTCCACAACTTGACACAATTCCTCGTGAAAGAGTAATCATAGAATTTCGTAAGGCTGGACGGCATCTTAAGCTTATTGTCGTTGCAGAAACGAAGAAAGAACTTCGTTCTTGCACCGACAATAAGCTTACCGAGATAGCTAAGACGTTCTTTCAAGTATGTCGGTGTTTGGGGATAGAACAGGATAGGTAATATTTATTATAGTAAGAACATAGTCTTAGTCTAGAATTATAGTCCTTTTATTTTGAATCTTCCCAGGTTTCTTGTCGCCATCTTGACAAATCTATACTGGTTCAATGAGTGCCGGAATACCTATCCGTGGAATAGTCGTTTTGCGACGTGCTTGCAAGAGATACCGTGATTTCTAAAACCAATCTATTTTCTACATCGATATAATATTATTATGTGTAGCTTCCAATCCTGAACTGTACGGCTAGCATGCGCACTACGAGTAAAATTATGCCAATCCGTTATCTCTCCCTGTCTACCGAAGCTAACATGGTTACTTGTTTCGTTGAGTCAAAAGTAGAGATAAAAGTAATATTTCTTAGCTGTGGTATTTTTCTCTACAAACCTTTACATGTCGAACATTTTTTCTTGTAATATACCGCATTTTGTGCATGTTCTAGGGTAAATGAAAAATTTGCCGGCAACGACAAAATCTCTCTCTCTCGTCGCGAGATAATCTCGTTGTGCGCATGCTAAGCACACTGGACCTGCGTCATAGTATTACTAAAAAATGGAAGAGGAAATCAGCGTCCGCTCTCATAATTGCAATTGTGTTAATCTCGAACGAGCTCGCGAGTCACAGAAATTTGAAATAGTTCGAGATTTCCGTACGAATACTGCCTCGTTGGTCTAGCGGTTAGCATGTTCGACTGCGGCCGAAGAGGTCCCGGGTTCGAGTCTCGGGTCGGGTCACAACAAGTATTGGGTTTTCCTGACAAGAAATTCTCAGTACTAGCTCGGATTTAAGAAGTTGGCTGTATTTCACCCCCTTGCCTTGGAGAGCACGTTAAGCCGACGGTCCAGCGCCTGATCTCTATCCGGTTGTGTCGGATTTTCCGTGCCATCGGGCTATGAGAGTAAAGGAATAGAGAGTGCACCTGTGTTTGCGCACACACTTGTGCACTATACAACTACTTACTGGTGCATTAGCCATCTGCCGCGCATTGATTCCTACATAGATGTAATCTCTCTGGAGATTGGCCGCCGTTGCCGAAATTCAGTCTGAAGGACATTATTATTTTTTTGCGCACGTTGGTTTCAAATGTTAGAATAGAGCTAACCTTTGGTGTACATTTATTTTGTCTTGTTACCCTATGCTTATTATTAAACAGAAAGTAGCAGCAAAAATGGGCTTAGATACTCGGACGCCTGTAAACCTGTGGAAGGACAAAGCTCTGGTAGAGGTGAACGTGGCGGTGCTGCACAGCTTCCAGCAGCACAACGCCACCATCGTGGACCATCACACCGCCTCAGAGAGCTTCATCAAGCATCTGGATAACGAGAATAGATTACGGTAAGGCCATAAACTGAAATGAATGGAAATAATACTGTTTTATTTATTTACAAACTAGTGGGCCCGGCAGACGTTGTCCTGCTCTGAACCTTAAACCCAATTGCAGCGCCCCCTACCGGCTCCAATTATCTTTATATAAACCATCCCTGGACCCACTCAAAGACACACAAAAAATCCATCTAAATCGGTCAAGCCGTTCTCGAGTCTCGAGTTTTAGCGAAGCAAACGAACAGCAATTTATTTATATATATATATTATAGATAGAGATTATGCCCGCGACTTCGGCTACGTGGACTACGTATTTTCGATTCCCGCGGGAACTCCTCAATTTTCCGGGATAAAAAGTAGACTATGTCTTCCCTATGTGCCGTGAAAGCGTAGCAGACAGACAGACGGACAGACAGACAGACATACTTTCACATTTATAATATTAGTATGGATTATATATTTATAATATTATTTATTCAAAACTGTACACTTATTGACGCCCAATTACTTATAAAGTGTGTCTGTCTGTCGCTCTGTCTGTCTGTCGGCTACGCTTTAAATCTTTTCAACCGATTTTATAAAATTTGGTACTGACATAGGTTGTATTCCGGGGAAGGTTAAAGGCATCGTTTTATCCCGGAAAATTAAGGACTTCCCACGGGAATGAATAAACTTAATTCGCGGACGGAGTCGCGGGCATCATCTAGTAATTTATAATATCAACTTTTTCGTCTCGCATACCACGGTCGAACCTCTGTCCCGTTAGCTTATCACAGACAAGGGCGATATCGCTGAAAAATGCAAGCAGAAAGTTTATGTAAAACGTTTTTTTCCATTTTGATATCGGCGTAACAATAACCAGAAACTCGCAACGATTGTTATAGTTACAATTAATGAAGATTCTGTTGGAAATATGAAAATTCTTTATTCTTAACTACTTAACCACATTTATTTTTTAACTTACCGCTTCGATTCTGAACGGAGCTCATAACGATTCATAAAATTTCTCGGTGAAATATGAATGTTCAAAGTTACGTTTAACGCAAAAGAAGGTAGGTACGTTAAAGGGTAAAATTTATTTCCGTTTAGAAGTTGAACGTATATAGGTACATTGACGAAAACTTTAAGGTTGTACTACAGGTACCTACCTAAGAGAAAAATTGTTTGTTAAATGTTACAAAAGGAAAAATGCTTCTGAAGGTGAAACGATTGTTACAAAAACTTAACAACCGGAAGGTACTATTAAGTATTCTGTGTAACCGGTCAGAATGTAGATACCCAGCCAGAAAGTTTATCAAATTTTTTCAGGAAAAAGAATGAGGTATGTTCTTTTTAAGTCAGCTGTTACACACAATTTGTTTAGAAGCGTACTCTGATCCGTTTGTATATTTAAACCTAAATATCTCCCAATTTACTTTAAGTTAAGTACTCTTTTTTGTATCTATCCATTTGATCCCTGGTCATGTCTGAGGATTAAGATCACCATCTAGTTTGATCATCGACGATTGGACATCATCTTCACGGCCTTTACGTTCCAATCTTCCTTCCTAACTTCTATTAGCTTCAGTATAATTTTATATAATTTTCAGTGCTTTCTTGTCCATGGCGTAACATTGATGTCCAAAGCCACGAAATGAAAGAATATTATGATGATAATGTCTTCCAGGTTGTTTTCAGCCACGGTGGCGTCCGTGGCGACTGCTTGGGGAGAACTCCTAAAATCTGTAGAGCTTTTTCCCTACAGATTTTCCCCTCCTACCTATTCTACCCTATTATGTGCTCTCACGTGGGTGACATATCCTATTTTGCTAGAAATGTACGGGAGCGTATCAGGGCACCGCATAAGTTTTAATTATATTGGAAGGTATGGTCTGGCGTTCAGGATTTCAGGTTTCTTATCAAACTGACTTTCTCCAGTTCTCATGATTTGAGAACTGCACTTTTGCAACAGTTTTCAAACAGTGTTTCAAAGGAAGTGATATTGATAAAATTTATATAAATCTAGTCATAACATTGAATACGTGATCAAAATATTTACATACAAAGTCTTACCGTGTACTCGCGTTTAATTAATCACATGCAGCCGGCATAAACCTATCATCACCGCATCCTTGCGAGCTTGAGACCACATGCGGTAAATACCTCGTGTGACTGTTTGTATCTGATTTTGTGGCTCCGTTCACATAGGCAATTGTATAGAGTTCTGTATTGAGAGTTCTCTTTCCCGTCATATAGGGTTTGACGACCTCCCTGGTACAGTGGTGAACGCTGCGATTCTACAAGTGGGTCCCGGGTTCTATCTCCGGCAGGGTCAATTTTGGAATTTATGAATATAGAATTTTCTCTCATCTGGTCCATTGGGAGGCTTCGGTCTTGGGTTGTTACTACCCCACCGTCAAAGATGTGCCGTCAAACTATTAAATACTTATTGTATTTCTACAAGGCATCTGGTATGATGTCTTAGAAATCCGATTGGGAGTATGGGCTAATTATAACTCCCATAACAGGTTACCGCATAGTTTACTCATTATAGTGAAGGAACGCAGAACTCTAAATACACAATTTTAGACCGTTGACTGTGGTGTGACGAATTCTATAACATAATCAATATGAATCTGGGTAATTGGGTTCTATGACGCAATATTTTAATGACCTCTCAGATGCAGATGCCTTGTTAGTTGTAACCAAAATATGGTGACGGATTCGATTCCCGGAAATTACTTTTGATTAGTAGCTTTTGATCTGTGTAATAAGGCTTTCATACATTTTTCAAATGAACGAGAGATTTCCACTCAGGTACCTAGATCAAGTGTAATCAAAACTATCTTCCTATCAATATTCTGTTATTATTTTGTTCGCAAAAGTGATTTATGTAGGTTTAGGTACATGTTTTAAATATACTTTTTACTTAGCCTTTGCAATGCTACGCTCCACAGTCTGCTTGTAAAAATAAAGAAGAGAAGAGGTTACATTGCGATAAACAGATAAAAAATTACCTACCACTACCACAGCCTATTAATGTCCGACTGCTGGGCACAGGCCCCCACTCTAAGAGGGAATTAGTGCATAGACCCACCACGCTGCTCCAATGCGGGTTGGCGGGCTAAAAATTACCTACTGCTAATATATTTGATGTTGAAGCCCAATAATTATTATCAGCTTACGGAACTGGGAAATTGACGTTTTATGTGGTTTTACCTCACATTTAATTTTATAATGCTATTAATGATGCATTCAATTATTCTCACAAAGATTCCCTTCATTTCTCCTATTGAGCCATTTTAAATATTAATTAGAGATTATAATGAAATTTTCGAACAAAATGTATATTTCACTCGTTTCGTAGATCCGGCTGCCCAGCAGATTGGATATGGATCGTGCCGCCCATGTCCTCATCTATCACACCTGTTTTTCACCAGGAGATGGCGCTTTACTATCTCAGGCCCGCTTATGAATATCAGGTTGGTTTTGCATTATACAAATTTAAAAAATCTATAATATTTTTTCTATTGAACTATGTATATTTTGAGAACTGTTTAACTATGGTAACTGGTACCGACAGATTAACCAAAGATATTGATCAAAAGTAAGTATTGATATAAAAGTACCTACATGGGTAATTTAATAGGCGACTTCATGTCACCTCTTCAAATAAGTTTAACAAAGTTTTCAACCAACGTCCAGAATATTTGCTCTAGGTAGATGTCGAAACAATGATACTTATGCATTACTTATTAAAAAAGTAACTTACACTTATATGTTATTATTTATATTAATTATACTAGTAGTTTACCAGCACTATGTATAACACTAACCAATTGTGTATTAATCAATTTTAATTTTTATACTTCTATGTAAATATTGCTTTATTTTGATTAGGTTGTTACCTTTATAACACTTTTGGAAAATAAAGTATTTTGTATTTTGTACTTTTATACGGCTACCTAGCACTTTACTATTTTAATGTAGTAGGTACTAAGTCGTTGCAATTACGTTTTCTCCTCAGGAACCAGCGTGGAAGACCCATCAATGGCAGAAATCAAAGCCGATCACTGGCAAGAGGCCTATAAATAGAAAGTTCCATTTCAAGCAGATTGCGCGCGCGGTGAAATTTACATCCAAACTCTTTGGTCGAGCACTCTCTAAGAGGATTAAGGCAACCGTTCTGTATGCAACAGAGACTGGCAAGTCTGAGCAGTATGCGAAGGAATTAGGGGTCATATTTGGACACGCTTTCAATGCTCAGGTATTTGTTGAGCAAAACCTTTAGTGCGTTTGAATTGCTCGGATTATTTGGTGAGGGTATTAAATATTGTTGTGAACTCGTAACTTTTGGCTGAAACATTAAAACTTTTGCATTACCAACATAATTCGGGTACCTGCATACTTTTAACTTCGGACCATTTCACGTGTAATATGTTTCACTGGCGCGATTTTCATTTTACTGTTGTAAGTTTATGAGGATTATCTAATGTGGCCATTAGGTACCTTACTTAAGTATCTACATACTTATTGCTTATGCCCATGAAATAGAATAGGTATGTACTAAAATTATACATCAATGACCATGCCCAATCGCCGATATTTTTCAAATATTATGCACTAGCTGATGCCCGCGACTTCGTCCGCGTGGTTTAAGCTTTTTTGATTCCCGCGGGAACTCCTTAATTTTCCGGGATAAAAAGTAGCCTATGTCACTCTCCAGGTCCTCAACTATACCCATACCAAAAATCACGGCGATCCGTTGCTCCGTTGCGGCGTGATTAAAGGACAAACCAACAAACCAACAAACAAACTGACTTTCGCATTTATAATATTAGATTAGTATGAGTAGGTATATTTAAAATCATATTTACGTCTAAAAATCTTATTTATTTGACAAGTAAGTATAACTCTTGTACTTACCTAGGTAACTACATATATCCAAAACGCAAAAACTTTGATAAAATAAAAATACGTATATACCTAGGTATTTGTTTAATCTTTCTATAGTGGCTGAGTAGGTATTCGAAAAATAGAGAAAACAACAGTATTTTTTACACTTCTTACATATTTTATGCATGACTTTTACTGATCCTGATGCATGAAAGTGTAAAAGTATTTTATTTTATAATAACGTTGGTGAATTATATATGTAGCTAGTACACCACGTCTTTCACTTGATAAAGAATATAATTTTTAGCTAAAATAAGAAAATATATACGCCAAATTGAGAACCTCCTCCTTTTTTGGAGGTCGGTTAGATATTATAAAGTATTTCTATGGGTTTTCTATCACTCCTGTAAAAATCGTACATTCTTTACCACATTCTGTTTCTCTTTCTGATTCATAATTCATATTTAAATATGATTAAAGTAAAAGCAAACCTCGCGTTTGTAGAAGTTGAATCTTCCCTAACTTTAAAGTGTTATTTTAAAGTAAGGAAAAAGGAATTTCAATTTTAACGCTCGTTGGATTTATGGAAATATTTTACATGAAGTTTAGAGAGTATCTGTTCGAGATCTTTAAAATTTCAGAGAAAAATATGAGTTTTATTCCGCAGGTTCATTGCATGATGGATTATGACATCACGTCTATTGAGCATGAAGCACTTCTGCTGGTAGTCACGTCGACTTTCGGAAACGGCGATCCGCCAGAAAATGGTGTGGTAAATATCTCACATCATATTTTGATTTTGTAAGATATTGGAACGATTTTCTCATCTTATTTTTTATCTTCTTGGCTATTGCAACGATATTTCTATATCACCATCATCGTCATATCAACCCATTTCCCATTTCTACTCAGCAAGATTCTCGCGTCAACTTCACCGCTAAAGCAAGTGTTACATATGTGTAAACATAACTCCGAAAAGTTAGAGATGAGTGCCTGGGGATCGAACCTACGACCACCCAAATAAGAGGAGGTGTCAAACCAGTGTGCTATCAAGCTATTATCAACATATTCTTCCTTCTATTTTTTTGATAAGTCTCTTTTATACTTTCCTAAAAAAGGAAATGTTAATATGTCTAAACTACACAGGTCCCAATTATGTAAGTATAACCTGAACAAAGCTAAAATCCGTCGGACCTCTGTTAATCGATGAGATAAAGATAATTCATTTAATTATTGTATAGTTGATTAAAACTTAGGTATATAGCAAAAAGCCACGCAAGTAAAAGCAATCTCTTTATGAATGGAGAGAATTGAAATTGGCAAAAAGCTCATTCGATACCCAAAAGCTAGTTCGAGTATAAATTACTGGCGTATGGTAAAATAATTTTCAAACAGATTCTCGAGAACATTTATTTCATGAATATTGAAATGATTTGGTTTTTGATTTCACCATTCGTCGTTGAGTTCGTCGTTGAAACTTCTTTTAATTTGCAACTGCTACAAAAATTTTGGTAGGTATCTAGTAGACATAAAATGGAATTCAGAAATAGAATCGAGCCCATCGGCAAAACCCGTAGGTATAGTTAGACCATCACTAATTTGAATTCCATTCAACGCAGTTCTTAAGTTCCCAACAGTGACTGTTATAATTGCAATATTATGATATTCATCGCTGAATCAGCGTTGAAATGTTTAAGGAACAGTATTGCTACTTAAGTAGTTGGAGTATGTTATTTAGAATTCGGTTCGTATATTTCCTTACAGTGACTCTTTTTTCAGGCCTTCGGAGAGCAATTATGTGAAATTCTGTATGCGGATCAAGTTGGAGAGGACACATCGGGGTAATAATTATTTTGTGCTTGTCCTATCTGACAAACGTTAGAAAAATTAATGAGTTCCCCGTGGGAACTAATCAAAAACCTCAATCCACGAGGACGTAGGCGCGGGCTTCAGCTAATAAAATATATGATTGTAGGAATTTTAGGATTTAAAATTTCAGTACGGGAGTGAATACGACGACGTGATATGACGACTGCTGGTAGCGCTGTTGCCTTTACGTGCGGAGGTCCGGGGTTCGATCCCCGGCAGGGTCAATTTGGGAATTTATAATTTCTGAATTTTCCCTGGTCTGGCCTGGTGGGAGGCTTCGGCCGTGGCTAGTTACCACCCTACCGGCAAAGTCGTGCCGCAAAGCGATTTAGCGTTCCGGTACGATGCCATGCAGAAACCGAAGGGGTATGGGTTTAATATAACTGCCATGCTCCTAACAGGTTAGCCCGCTACCATCTTAGACTGCATCATCACTTACCATCAGGTGAGATCGCAGTCAAGGGCTAGCTTGTAGTGGATAAAAAAAAGAATACAACCTCTAGCATAATTAAATTTGTGTTCATGCGATATAAAGTTACTCCAGGAGTCTCGTTAGGCAAAAAGCCCTAATTTAATAATAGGTACATTTAATAAAAAAGGGTAGGTAAATAATGCGTAAATTAAAATTTTAGCTGTTCAGTAATGAGATATCATTTTTCATTTTTGGTATAACCATCCATCTACTATTTTACTTTATCTCTCAAAATACATTATATACTTTCAATTAACTAGACAATTAGTGCAATACATGTTTTTATAACTTGGCCATGACTTTACACCTTTTTTCCGTGTCATAGTATTGAAAGTTGATAATGTAATAGAGAATTTAGTTACTTAGAATGTATTTTACTCGTCCAATAAAAAGGTCAAGTTCCTACATAGATTTATTATTATGAGGAGTGTTTTGCTCGTCATTTGAATAAGTCAATACTTCCTAAATTACTTATCAGTCCTATCAAGTCAGTTACGAGTAAGTGAAAAGGTTTAAAAATTTATACCTGATGAGCTAAGATTTAAGCTCTTCACAAATAACATCTTGAATTGCTGTTATGAATTCTTTCGGTAGCTGACTTTTGATCTTGTTTGCTGTTTGTTGATTGATTTAATACCTTCACTAACACATTAACAGAACGTTAGTGGTTTATATATATATACCTATACTAGCTGATGCCCGCGACTACGTCTGCGTGGATTGAGGTTGTTTTGGTTCCCGCGAGAACTCTTTAATTTCCGAGATAAAAAGTAGCCTATGTGTTATTTCAGACTATAATCTATCTGCGAGCCAAATATCATCCAGATTGGTTGAGCCGTCCTGGCTGGTTGATTGAGTAACAAACAGCCATCCATCCATCCATAAATCCATGCAAACTTTCGCATTTATACTAATTATTAAGTATAGATAATTAATTATTTATATGCGAAACTTTTGCAGGACTTCTCAGCTATTAACACCGAAATCGTTAATCAAGGCGAACAGTCAAATTGAATATCAAAAATACGCCGTTGGTAATCCGAAACAACTTAGTAGATTGGAGTCTTTGAAAGGTAAGTATTTTTGATCAATAAGGGATCCCAACTCAAATGCCACTTGTCAAAGCAGAGTTTCAATAACTATTATTCTGATTGAATGGATGATTTTATTACAACGAAATAAACAATTGACTTTTATACCATCTATTTTAGCTTCTTTAGCAGAATTTAATACTAATAAAATACCTGTGTTATCTTATTTGGTCGGCCTTCAAATTCGTCTGGACTGCTTAGACAAATTGCTTTTTGGCAAGTTCTGGACTTATTTTGCTAGGCCCATAGTTCTCATATTATAAACGCAATCTTACGTTACTAGTGACGTCTCATTTTTCTTAGTAAGTACATTATATTAATGGGCATTATGAGCTTCCTCGAACTATCTTATATAAATGGTGTAAAGTAGTAATTACATAATACTTTAAAGCATTCAGGTTGTCTAAAACATTTAAATCATTTATGGGCAGCTCAATACGCTTCTACAACAGAATTCCAAAAGACATGACCGATCTTTCTGATAGACAGTTTAAAATTAAATAAAAGAAATTTTTATTAAAAAAAGTTATTACAACATAAATGGATACTTAGAAGATAAAAACGCATGGAAAATATAACACTGCACAAGCTGTTCAATGACCAAGGATAAAAATTATGTACTTGTGTACTTGTAATATTGTGATTACATATTTTATTTTATTTTATGACATGAAAATTTTGTACTTGAGTACCTTTTTTTTTATTCCAACATTATGACATTTTTATTATGACATTTTATTATGAAATTATGACATTTTTACTATGAAGATACGACACATATTTGTAAATCACATTCTTTAAATTTTGTATGACTAGGTACTTAGGTAAATTATTAATTTTTATGACATAATATTGTATTGTACTATATCAATCTGACTTTCGTAACCGCTTTTTATAAGTCTATGCGAAGAATAAATATAAATATACAAATAATATACAAATATTCTATAATCATCGTAATTATTGTAGGAAGTGCAACAGACACGACGTCGATCGACAGTTTCGGTCCGCTGAGTAATGTTCGTTTTGCCGTATTCGCCCTCGGTTCGAGCGCTTATCCGAATTTCTGCAACTTCGGCAAGTACGTGGACAAATTGCTGGGTGACCTCGGTGGGGAACGAATCCATGACCTTGCCACGGGCGACGAAATGTGCGGCCAAGATCAGGCCTTCCGGAAGTGGGCCTCTAGTGTCTTCAACGTGAGTTGCTATTGTGTTAATAAGCTGACAACCGGTTACGGTATTCATGAAGAATTGGATTTTTTTGATCTACAAAAATATTCTGATTACCGTTCTAAATACTATTTTATATTTTACGATTTAAAAGTATCATTCATCGTGGGAATGCCTATCATTTACACAAACATAATTACAATTTATTTGTAATTATGTTGTAAAATACCGTATCGTTCATAACTATTGATACACTGTTCGTTAATTTCGAGTAGCGTGCTACCGATGATTAATTAATTGAGTAACATGTTCCGCAAAATATTCAACAAAACCAATATTTGTTTTGCTAATCAAACGTGCCGCGGGCCACTACTCTTTTCCATGTTTGTTTATAATAGCATAACAATGACTTCTTATAAATAATTTTTCCAAGCATCCGTAACTCCGTAGTTAGCGTGACGTTAAGATAAAAATAGCGATGTTAGACGCTTGAATCATTCAAGGTTACATACGTTTATTCTCACTAGGTTGCATGTGAAACTTTCTGTTTGGATGACGATGAAACACTGCAAGAAGCCAAAAGGGCGCTTGGAACTGTGGCACTGAGTGAAGAAACAGTAAGGTTCATAATTCCCGAAGTCAAGCCGACAATATTGCTAAACGCTTTACAATCAACGGTAAACAGACAATTAACTACATGCGTGGTTAAAGCAAATAAAGATTTGGGAGACACATCAGCTGAAAGATCAACCATTTTTATTGATTTGGAACCAATGGTAATTATCGCCTCGAAGTCAAAATTCCAAGTTATGTATAGAATATGGATATTATCATATTTTTTTTTTTCTTCAGGGTGAAGTCAATTACGACCCTGGTGACCATGTTGGTATAATGGCTTGTAATCGTAAAGAATTAGTTGATAACTTGTTGTCACGTTTGAAGGACGTCGACAATTATGATGAACCGTTGCAATTGCAGCTCATGAAAGAAACTCACACATCCAGCGGTATGATAATATAATTTAATTGATCTTTGTTCATAATTGCTTTGTATATCTTAAGACTCATCATAATATGAATAGTTGTTTTATAAATAGAACTAAAAGTCTAATGATTTGTATAGGCCCTGTAAAGTCCTGGGAGCCTCATGAAAAACTGCCACCGATCAGTTTGCGTGAGTTATTCACGCGGTTCCTAGATATAACCACACCACCAACTACGATTCTATTACAATATTTAGCAAAAACTTGTGATAATGAAGAAGAAAAGAAACAACTTACCACTCTTGCCACGGTAAGTACCTACCGCAATTTTTTCACTACATGAAATGAAAAAAGAAGTTAAAATTAAAATTAATTATGAAACATTTTGGATTTTACATTTATTGCTCCATATAAAAAGTGTTGTTATAAAACAGGATCCAGCTGCCTATGAAGATTGGCGTCATTATCATTTCCCGACTCTACCTGAAGTATTAACTCAGTTTCCGTCAGCCAAGCCCCGCGCTTCGCTACTCGCAGCCATATTGTCACCTTTGCAACCGAGATTTTATTCCATCTCTTCATCACCAATCGCCCATCCGAAAAGGTTGCACCTCACTGTGGCGGTCGTTACATACCGAACTCAAGGTTTGTATAGAAAACAGACACTATTTGTGTTTTCAGTTATAGATCATAGTTTATAAAGTCGATTGCCCACGTACACATTGCGAGTAAATCGCATATTCCACAGAATTATGATTACCAAACATTCTATTTTAGTTTCAGTCGTAATATTACGACATTGTTGGAAATTTTTCCGTTTTGGAGAGGGCATAAATAGCGGGCAAACTTATTGTTTGACTAGCCCCTCTATTTATATTAATTTTGTATTATGTTATGATGATGTAATGTTTACTCAGATGGCGAAGGCCCCGTCCACTACGGTGTTTGCTCAAATTATCTCATGGATCGTAAGCCCGGAGATGAAGTTTATCTGTTCATCAGAAGGTAAACACCGCCTCGTCAGATATGGCTGCAATATTTTTTGTCTTGTTAACTTACACCTAATATTTTGTTGTATGTTTCAGTGCTCCTAATTTTCACCTTCCTCATGATTTGTCCGCGCCTCTTATACTAATAGGACCAGGGACAGGTATTGCACCTTTCCGAGGATTCTGGCACCATCGCAGGGCGCTTCTTAATACGTGCACACGTGCCAATATTGGTCCTGTTTGGCTATTCTTTGGATGTCGAACGAGGACTATGGATCTGTATAGAGAAGAGAAGGAACAAGCACTCAGAGAAGGAGTACTTTCAAAAGTATTCCTTGCTTTATCCAGGGAAAAAAACATCCCCAAGGTATCTACAGCATACACAAACAGTTATTGACATAGGCAATGTTTAAATAGGAATAGATATTAATATATTGTATCATCACCAAAATTCTTATTTTTAGATGTACGTCCAAGAGTTGGCTGAAATAGAGGGAGCCGAAATTCATGACTTATTGGTCAATACAGGGGCACATTTTTATGTTTGTGGTGATTGTAAAATGGCCGAAGACGTTAATCAGAAATTAAGAGGAATAATTAAGAAACATGGTGATATGACTGACGAACAAGTACAAAATTTCATGTTTATAATGAAGGTTGGTAAAAGTACAGTTTCATTTTGTGACTTTTAAAACTATTACGGGCAGTACAAATTAAAGTGATCTATACTAATATTATAAGTTCGAAAGTTTGGATGGATGGATCATGGATGGATGGATGTATCGATGGCTTGATGTTTGTTACTCAATCACACCAAAACAGCTGAACGGATCTGGATGTAATTTGGCACAGAGATAGATTATAGTCTGAAATAACACATAGGCTACTTTTTATCCCGGAAAATTAAAGAGTTCCCGCGGGAACCAAAAAACCTCAATCCACGCGGACGAAGTCGCGGGCATCAGCTAGTAATGTATTATTTATTTTCTTAACGCTGCGTGAATTATTTCTTACGGTTCATTGTTTCTGTGTCTTTGAAGACTGACTTTGTTCCGTGCTTGTACTTGTGGTCCTTTTGTTGATTCAGAAATTATAATATTCTTTCCACTATTATCTTTCTTTATAAGATTTATGATTTCTCTTACCCTGTCGAGCGCGGAAATGCAGCCAGCACTCTTGCCACTGTTCCACATAGATTCATAATATAGTAATTAGTTTAGGCTAGCTAGCTATAAGTTTTACTGTTATGTTTTCAATAAAGACGTATTCTTTAGCGAAATACTTATATTTAGGAGGAGAACCGCTATCACGAGGATATCTTTGGTATCACGCTCCGTACAGCAGAAGTTCACAGTGCATCACGTGAGTCGGCTCGTAGGAACCGTGTTGCTGCGCAGCCATGACGCCGGTCTTCAAGATTTCATCCCAATCAGAACCATCATGTGAACATAGTTTAGCATTTTACCAAAAAACGTAATTAAATATTTGAATTTATCTTCATCAATGTAGTAGGTTTCAAATGCGCAATTTACACACTTTTTAAATAAATCCATAAAAAATTGTCTTGCAATTCTATTAGTTTTCATTGATCCAGCTTTTGCTATTAGAGATTTGCGATTTGTTACAGCATAGCTTTACAAATTTGATCATATTAAAACACATTTATTAATTCAAATCATTTTTTTTCAATTGTTATTTCTATTATGTCAATTACATCATGTTGTGTATGACTGAAAATGATGATTATGATGGGCTGTGCATGATTAGAATTTTGTACATAAAAGTATCAATCAATACTGTGACTTAATCATACCAAATATTTGCATGGATGTACATTACGTCATGCACGTGTTAAATATAACAATTTCTAATTCTTTATGTTAAAATTAAAAGCAGGGTTAAGATTTTTACGCACAATCAATTTTTTGTAATCCTTAGAAGCTTTGTTGTTACTATTGATTAGATACTAATGACACTGAGCAGTGACGAACTTACTTCAACATTATAAAAATTAACTTTATGCTATTTAGGCCGTAATTTTCATAAATTAGATAAATACAATTAGTAAATCATTCATATTAATAATCAAGCTTTTGAAAGTTTTTCTATTTTTTATCCCACATTTCATTATATTATCATTCCAGACAACTTTATCGTGTAAATTATAGTGCATTTAGTTATTGTCATATAAAATATTATTATAATAACAATAATTATAATTACAACGAGAGTTTATTTTTGTTTAAATGTTAGTGATTGCCAAAATTTGTACAAAATATTTTGTAGCTAGGTTATTTTGGCCATTTTGTAAATAAAATTTATAATATAATTTGTGTTAGTAATAAGTTATATCTTTATATAATTTACTTTTAAATCACAATATTCGAAATGAATTTATTTTTTAACCAACTATCTACTCATAAAAGATTTTCAAATATATTTTGAGGATTTGTTTAACCAATTTATTATTATAATAAACAAAATATAAATAAATATTTATTATCTTAATGTTTAAAACTTTAATATTAATCCATACTGTGTAATTCCTATTGTTCTGTCTTCTGCGCTGTTAGTCGTGAATGTTGAATTTTGTGATCTTTTACGCTAGTCCTAAGAAATGTATTCATATTTTCTATTATAATATTTCTAATGACTAATATTTCTATATCAACATTAAAATAAATGATTATTATTGCCTCTACCAAATATTTACAATCAAAGTAAAGTTATTGCACATTTGGGACTAAAATTAATGTTATTATCAGATTCATATCAAGAATTGTTCGCACTATTTCAACTAGTATAAAATATTATGACTGTGCAAAAGGAACAAAATAATATTGCTATTTGCGAATATTTCATTAAAAATTGTCTGTTATTTATCAAATAAAGTTCCTTGATATTCGGAAATAACTATTTTTGTTTTATTTAATACATTATTATCATTATATTACTTTGAGACATAGTAACAGCAGATCTTTCATTGTCAAAAAAGACTCGCGCAGCCAGGAAATTCCGTTTTGCAAGACATTGGGGCTGATTCTGTAGTGCACAATCTCTAAACTAAACTAAAATTAGAGCATTAGAAATATTGCTAACCCTTTCATAATACTCCCTACAGAAAGGGACAGAAATACATTTAAAGCTGCCATTTTAGTTTATTTTAGAGATTGTGTTTTACAGAATCAGCCCCATTACCACACTAAATAAAGGTAATTCAAAATTTAGAGCTAGGTTTATCAATTTTACTATACGACCAATGTTCTTTACGTAAGCCCTAACATAATATTATCTGTACAATATTTCGATAGTATGTACATTACCATAAACGAGTACTGCCGGATTTATAACTTCATGCCTTTCAAAAATATCACCTCTCTAAATCGATTCGTAGTAATTGCTTACTTTTAAAATAATCTATTATACAAGTTTAGCCGAACTGAAAGGTTAATATTCTAATTTTACTGTCGGGTACATTTGTCATACCATTTCAATGACCTTTAGTGGGACTTTCCTCTTCCTCTTTCTAACATTCCTCTGACTCAATGATTGACGTAGGTTAAATTAATTCTAAAACTAATATTTAACTGGGGTTTGTTGGGTATTTACTTGTTCTACGTCAATAAGCTGGATTATTTGTATTTTTATATGTTTAAGCTTCTTGAGAAAAGACGATTTCTATCTAATAAATTTAAACAGTATTTACAAATTTTGCACCAAAAATTAGCCTTATATCACTTAAGCAGGGAATAAAACATTGTTAGTAAAATAGACAAAACGGGAAATCGAATTTGAGATATCATACCTAGATTTATTTAAACCGTTTACCTTATGACTGCTAAATATAGTGCATTTAGGTCGTGCTAATGCCTCTACTTGTAACTGTGTCAGACTAACCTTATATTTTATCTACCCAACCATCTCATGAAATTGCCAATTTTTACTGAAAAATTGAAATGCATTTTTTTGCAAATGAGTGAGTTTTTTTCTTGGTAATGTAACGTTAAACCATGCCGCTAATTCCTGGGTAGTTTGGCTCGGATCGGCTACCACCATCTCTTTCAATTCATTGTTATTCACCTGTGTGGGCGGTCTTCCACGTGGTTCGTTCTGAAAATCAAAGTTTCCATCACGAACGGTGCGTTCATTAGCAGTCCCCTCTCCAAACGCAACATTGATATTGCGAGCGGTTTCTGCCGCGTTAGTTCCGCGTCGGAACTCGTATTCAACAATCACTTGAATTTTCGAAGTATCTATCTGAACAAAAAAACAACTGACAGTCGATAATCGAATGTTGCACATTTTTTAGAAGAACAACTACATAGGTACCATGTGAAAAAATTTCACTCAAAAATCTCAAACCATGAAGGTTCTATGTCAATTCGAAGTACCCATTACAACATTGATGTAGAATTTTTTTAGTAATGCATTACAATAAAACGGCAAATTCATACTTTAACCCCTATTATAAAAAAACACAGACCTTTTTTATTAGTCAAATAATCAGGAGCAGAAAGTAGTGAGACCAACGACTTTACTTCATTATCATCGTCAACAGCAGCGACTCCCTCCCACAGGTCATAGGGCAGATCAAAAAGATAATCTATCTATAGATGATAATTTGATTTAGTTTTATCTGTGTACCTAATTTGATTGGTCTACCAAACACGAATCCACTCTGTCCCGTTTTATTGGTTAGGTACCCTTATTTAGATTAGAACAACTGTACTTGCGTATTAATTTATACTAAGTCAACATTGTTATTATCTAAGCGGAAAATTGTCTTACCAACAATCCAATTAGCGACGATATTCAAGGATATGTAGTACGTTTGCCTTTTATTGAAAGGCGGCGTTAAAGATAATTTATAATCTATAATGTGACACTAGATTACGCAACTATTAACTACCTACGTAGGTACATACAATGATTACTAGGTACCTATACTTAATTTCTTAGTAATTACTGGGTAATATGAGATAATGTCCGCGACTCCATCTTTAAAAGTTTCTTAAAAGTCTCGTAGGAACTCGTTAATTTTTCGGGATAAAAAGTAGCCCAACTTTTCAGTTATCTCTTTTCCCTATATAAAGACGAGGTGCGACTTCTATTTATTTAATCAACTTAAACTCAACGTATTTGTTTTGTACGGTTGCTATTGGAAATGAGTCTAGAGTCCGCCAACCGAGTCTAACTCAATATCACCGTGCAATAGGTGCATTTGACGACCTCTCTGGCGCACCTCTGTGGTGAGAGCTGCGCTGTGGTCTTTCAGATGGGAAATCTTAGTTTCGATCGCCGTCAGGGTAAACTTTGGAATTTATCATTTCTGAATTTTATTTGGCCTGACCTGGCGGCTTCAGCTGAGGCTAGTTGACAACCTACTAGCAAAGACGCGCCGTGAGCAATTTAGATTTCCAGTAAGATGCCATGTGGTAACGGATTAGGGGTATGGGTTTCACTACCGTGCTAAACCACAAACAGATTAGCCCGCTACCGTCTTAGACTGCATCACCCAGGTGAGATAGTGAAGTAATTATTTCAAAATCGCCACCACTTGTCGCGGCCGCTCGCCATCGCTAGTCCCTACTCGCTGTCGCTCGCCGCTGCTCGCCGCCGCACGCCGCCCTCAGACTGCGGCGTCCTTAATCCTTAAATTATGTCCTGCTGAAACCTTAACAGGTGGGATGGTGAATGTCAAAAAACGTGTAGTTTTCTTTCGTAACGCGTAACGGTTTTTGTTTATTCCTTTTTTAAACAAAAGCGATCAAACGAGTTCATCTGCGGCACCGCGCACCGTGTTGTTTGTAGTTTTCGGATTTTAGTGATTTTTTTATAGATACTAAATCTTTGTTTGTCTTTCTATTCAAAAATAGTTTTGTTTAGCGCAATCATTGCATTCCGCTCGTTATATTATTTTTTAATTAGCTTTTTAGTGAAGATAGATTTTAAAGAACCCATAGAGCATAGAGCTTCGAGTATTTAACATCAAAACTTTAACTGGAAAAGAGCTTTTATGTCTTTCTTTCCTCCATTTAAATGCTTCTTCTAGCTTTAATAGTCTAACGAATAGAATTTTCGGTTACGACTTTTAAAAAAGTTTTGTTTTAGAAGGTAGAGTAAAGAGGGTAGTAGATTGTTGTTGATGGAGAGAGCTATGCTCATTGCTCGGGTATATCTACGTGATCAAATAAGAAATTATAAGAGTTCCGTAGAAGAACCAGAGTTATTGACATAATGGCACATCGCACGTGGCAATGGATAGAGCACATAGTTCGAAGAACCGATAGACGTTGGGGTTCCAAGGTGCTGGAATGGCGATCCCGCATTGTAAAGCGTACAGTTGGCATACCGGTCTAGGACCGATGACATCAAGCAAGTCGTGGGGAGCCGCTATAGGTTCAGGCGGCGAAACATCGCGTCTGGAAGTCCATACGAGAGAGTAAAGACCTATGTCCAGCAGTGGATGTCTATCAAGTCCAATGATAAAGAAGCTGAGGTAGAGCTTCTTTGTAAACACAATTGGGTATTTGACAACTATAGTCAAATCAGCAACTTTTTTTTCAAACGTAAAAACGCGTGCTTAGTATGGATTTTGTATGAAATTTTAAGTTGTGACGTCATCCAAGTTCGACGCACTTTTTTTATTTTAATCGATAGTTTAAAATGGTTATTCAATATAAAACTATCAGGGGACGTGGATATTACGACTTTTGGGAGATCCTTTATTTAATAATCACTATAAAATAATTTATTTCACTAGTAGTCAAATACCCAATTCCACTATCAGGAAATTGTATTTATAATGCACTGAAACTAAGAATAAAATCGCTGTATTGTGGCGTATTAGCTGGAAATACAATATTTTAGTATTTAAAAAAAACAATAGGTTGTTCTTTCGGTACGCACGCCAGCAATTGCTTCCAACTTGACAATAATTTATTTGTTGGACAGTTGCGAGGTTTAAAATAACAATATTATGGCAAACTTACCTGTGCGTGTAGCGGAGGCACCAGTGTCTATTAAAATCAACATGAACACAGAATAGATTGTTTGTTCCGAATTTCACCACTTGCACAGTTAAGCTTGTCAGAGTGTACACGCTAGAACATAAATTAGGTGTATTTGATGTCGTTTCTTTAAAAAAAAAATTAAATTAGAACTATATAGACTGCCAGTGGTGCGTTGGTGCCAATGACAAATTGGCGTGGAACGTTAACATAATTTAATATGTGGACGTTTTCATTCGTTTCAAAACAATTTAAACTTTCACATTTATCACCCGCAGAAAAGGCAATAAATATCAACCCAAAGATTTTTTCAAGCGAGCTAATATTATAGCTTCTCAGCGATAAGGCCGCCTCTTGTACAGTTTTCCATAATTTCTTGTATTTTAAATGTGTTTTATGTATGGTGTACAATAAAGTATATTTTCATTTCATTTCATTATTATAATATCCTCTCAGATCCATTAAATTATCACGCTTAGCCAGAGAAACTCTCTGCGCTTAGCTAAGCTGGCAATAATCACTTGACTAGGGACTTAGTGAGGGATTGGCTATACCAAACTAACTGAAAATCATGAGTTAGAGAACAATAATCAATATTAAACAATATTATTATATAATCAAAATATTATTTATGTAATGCAGATAGTTTATCCGAAGGTCGTTTGTGGGAATGAGCATTCTATTTTATAACAAAATTCCACAACCTATCTTAAACTTGCCTTTACACAAGTTTAAGAAGTCCATTAAAATTAGATATTCTCCTGAAAAAGGCTTATTATACTGTTGAAGATTACGTAAATGACAAAGGAGCATGGTTTTGACTCGCTCCAGCAATGCTAAGGACAGCTGTTACTTATGTATTTTACAAATTAATGAAATTGTAAATTTTTTTTTTTTTCAAAAGAGCAACCGCCGAGTTTCTTGCTGGTTCTTCTCAGTAGGAATGGCATTCCGAACCAGTGGTAGATTCACTTGACGATTCAAAAGTACTTGTAAAAGTTTATTTGAATAAAAATCATTTTGAATTTTGAATTTTATCATTTTATGGCAATCGGCATTTATAAAAAGAATTACACATTTTAAATAAATGAATGGATGTTTGTTAGTTGTTACTCAATCACGCCAGAACGTCTGAACGGATCTGGATAACATTTGGCACGGACATTATAGTCCGGAATAACACAAAGGCTACATTTTATTTGGGAAAATTAAAGAGTTCCTGTGGGAACCAAAAACCTCAATCCACGCGGACGAAGTCGTGGGCATGAGCTAGTATTCTAACTATATTATTTATCTTATCTACTAGTGGTTCGCCCCGAACTAAGACCTCGCGGCGCCATCTATTGACATAAATGTGAAGTTCTGTTAAAAATACTGAAGCTCATTAAAAATTAAATAATTCCGTTTCCTTACAATATTTATCTAATTTTAGTATTTGTTGTTCAAGTACAGGATATAATTGAAATAATTGATTAAGTTTCAGGCTCATCCTTTCAGAAAATTTAGAGTTCTGAGGTCATCTTTGGACGTTAGAAAATCACCACTTTGAAAGCCCTCCATTTCGTCAATTTTGGGGAAAAAATTAAAAAAAATATATTTTTGGACTCTATTCGTAATTATCTTTAAAATGATATACCGCAACCCTATGTAACTTTATAAAAGACGGACGGACGGACGGACGGACGGACGGACAAGTGCCAATTCACCCAAGTAGACTCAGAGACCTTCGCTTCGCTCGGTCAACTAGGAGAACATCAGTTAAGGCGAGTCACCTCAGCTCAGCGGTGAAAACTGGTTTGCTAGATCAAATTTTTTCGGTATTTACTATTAAATAACGGTCTTACAAAAAATATCCGATACACTTAAAGATATTGTCTAAAGAATGTGCTAATTTGTTACACGATAGGATGTACTTTACTCGATCAAAAAAAATCTTGAAACAGGCTAAATTAAAAGTTTAAAACGAATTTTTTATTAATAAAATTTTCGACTTTGCTTATCATTTTTATATGGATAAATTCCTCTTGAAGTATTAATGAGAACCTGCTAAAATTTATTTCAAACTGAAGTTCTATATCTATTTAATTCAAATTAATCCCAGAATTTGAACGTTGCCAAGCGGTTTCAGAATATACCGCGCTGCCCGCTTCCCCGCTAGTCTCTACGAGAAATGTACCGCGAGACGCGCGGGCGGCACCCCACACCTCACCTCCTAAAATCTTGGAGGTGACTCGCCTTAACAATTAAGGTCACCAAATGGTTCTGTTGTATTCCTTTGGTTGTTTTGGTTTACCTACTGATGATTTGGAACTTAGGAGATGTCTAACAGAGCTCACGTAGGCGTTTCGTCATCAACCACATTTTCCAGATTAAGAGAAATAGTGACTTGTTCATTTAAAACCCTGGGAATTACCTGTATTACTATATCTATTACCAATTCTGTGCCTATATTGTCACGTAGCGATCGCTGACAATCAATCGATCAGTGGACTTGCTTTTTGAAGTGAAAACTTCTTTAGGTACGTTGAACACTTTTTGGTAGGGGTAAAAATGTGGAACACGCGAGACCGACCGCGAGACCGACACAGTTCTTCTTAAAACAAAACGTCTTATATATAAATATAGTGCATTCGTAATTTAAACTTTAATGTCTTCTTTAGTGTTTTAAGGTTTATATTTGAATTTTTTTTTATTAGAAACTTCTATCAGTCCTATGACTGCCAATTTTTTTATTTTACCGATTTCCAACGAAAGCGCACCGCATATTTCCTATGGAGACGTTAATTAGTATTCGAGACTCAGCGTCTTTCTTGAAAACATATTAAAATAAGCTTTATTTATTTACAATTACGATTGTAATTGGTTTGATGTAAAACAAAATGGAGGAGACTTTGAGTCGCTGCTGTTAAGGCAAAATTATCAAAGCCATAGTTTCGGTTATAATAATATTAACAAATGGTTATGGTTTTGCCCATTTGCCAAATAACTATATTATGACTAGTTGATGCCCGCGACGTTAAGGATTGAGCCTGATTTTTAAAACAAGTTCATAACAATGAGAACCCCCTTTTGGATAGAAAACCCTCAATCTTTGTCCAGCTTATTTGTTCGTAGCTTGCATATAAGTAGGTACTTTGGTAGGTATATGTTGATTTCAAACTGCAGCGCAGTTTAACTTTGATAACATAAAGTAATAAGTAATGCTTTGCTTATTTAATTATTTTAATAAACAAAATAAAATAGCGTAGTGCATATTGAACGGGCTATCATGGGATTTTATAATAATAAACAATAATAAACAAGGTAACCCGTGCGAAGCGAGATAGCCTTATTGATAAAACGACAATATAAACGCTTATTAAATTAATCACATGCTCCCATTTGCACGTGTGAATTTGCGCAGTTTCCGTAAGGGCAAACGCACACTATGGATTTATTTAGGGATCGACTAAACTAGCGACATACTTAGCTCGCATGGTCACTTGTATCACGAAAGACAATTCCAATACTCTTTGCGTCGTATTCCTCATTGCTGAGGGTCGTGACCCCTTTCCATGAATCACTTTATGGCAGGGGTTTTCTTGGGATACTAATGCGGTGGGTCCCCAGGTCCTTCCGCACTCGACTCAACTAAGAGTATAGGTACTATTTCAACTCTTAGATTTCTAAAGATTATTATCAGATGTTAGTGATAATAACCGGGACCGACGGCAACGTACTCTCCGAGGCACAGAGGAAATGAAAACGCCGAATTCGGACTACCAAATTTGTTCACCCATCCAGTTACCGACTTAGGTCAACGATGCTTAAAAATCGCAATCGAATGCGCTGTCCAACTAGCCCCTCTTGCAAAAAATAGATAGAGGTAAAAGTCTACATTATATTATGCGACAGAGACTGTATCATAATCTAAGCATGCATCTGAGTATATTAAAAAGTCTTATCCTGACAGACTGGTTGGTCTACGCAAAAGTTGTGGTTGTGACAGTAGCTATAGGGTTATTTCCACCCAGCATAGGCTGGGTTGGATTGGTCGTCCTACTAGAAGACCTGTGTTTTATGGTTTAGGCATTCACTGTAAAAAAAACACCTTTCCACCAACTAGAGAGTTTAAAAAAAAAATGAGATAATAAATAAATTTTTAAATAGAAAAATAGGTACCTACGCCTTTTTCAAGTTATTTATCCATGAAAATTGGTAGGTATCTAGAAAAGCTTTAAATAATAAAGCAATACCTAGGCATTTCAAGATTTTAACATCCGATCCAAACGCCAAACGTAGTAAAATTGAGGAAAAAAATATATATTTGAGCATAGTTGCAAAAAAAACCTGAGACACGTTTTACGTGTCTTTTTGGAAATACCACTCGTAAGTTCATAAGCACCACCCGAGTGAAGCAGGGACGAGTCTGCTATTAAGTTTATAAGATAAGTTATATTCTTGTGATTCGGAACTAAAATGCTTTTGTGGTTAAGTATACCTACCTAATTTGATTTCACTATGACTGAACTCCTAGGTACTTAGTACCTACGTATTAAGGCGAGTCACCTGCAAGATTTTAGGAGGTGAGGTGTGGGGTGCCGCCCGCGCGTCTCGCGGTACATTTCTCGTAGAGACTGGCGGGGAAGCGGGCAGCGCGGTATATTCTGAAACCGCTTGGCAACGTTCAAATTCTGGGATTAATTTGAATTAAATAGATATAGGACTTCAGTTTGAAATAAATTTTAGCAGGTTCTCATTAATACTTCAAGAGGAATTTATCCATATAAAAATGATGAGCAAAGTCGAAAATTTTATTAATAAAAAATTCGTTTTAAACTTTTAATTTAGCCTGTTTCAAGATTTTTTTTGATCGAGTAAAGTACATCCTATCGTGTAACAAATTAGTACATTCT
This sequence comes from Erebia aethiops, assembly GCA_923060345.2. Taxonomy (NCBI): domain Eukaryota; kingdom Metazoa; phylum Arthropoda; class Insecta; order Lepidoptera; family Nymphalidae; genus Erebia; species Erebia aethiops. The sequence continues at coordinate 14,883,528 of OV281091.1, read as the reverse complement.
TTAGACAATATCTTTAAGTGTATCGGATATTTTTTGTAAGACCGTTATTTAATAGTAAATACCGAAAAAATTTGATCTAGCAAACCAGTTTTCACCGCTGAGCTGAGGTGACTCGCCTTAACGTAATAATTTTTGTACGAACAGGTAACAAGAAAACTTACTCATACTCACAGACAGACTGACTAATAAATATACATGGAACTTCACTAATTAATTATCGGCATGACTCCATATTATGCGTAAATACACTAATTACCATGTGAGTACTAAGTATTAAGCTGAAAATAAGGGACGGCCCTGAGACGTGGGAAAATACAATAAAGTCCTTGGAATTTGCTTCTAGTGGAATGAGGTGCAATTTTCAACCGACTTCCAAAAAAGGAGGTTTTCAATTCGGCGCGTCTTTTTTGTGGTTGATGTACTAAAGATCGCTCTAAATTTTATTTTTCTAACGCTGTGGTTACAGTCTGGGTTAAAACTATTGACAGTTAAATCCATCCATACTAATATTATAAATGCGACAGTGTGTCAGTCTGTCTGTCTGTCTACTCAGCCGATTTTGATGAAATTTGGCACAGAGATAGTTTACATCCCTGGGAAGGATATAGGCTACTTTTTATCCCAGAAAATATAAGAGTTCCCGCGGGAAGTAAGAATCATCAATCCCCGCGAACGAAGTCGCGGGCATTAATCGTCGCATTTATCGTGGTCGGGACGTTTCCTACCCGTTATTAGCTATTTTTATGTTATGTATATCATGAGATAAAAAGTTAAAAAATTAGGTACTTTTTATACCAAATATTTTTAAAGAAAGTGAACTGATTTCAAAAGTACTGAAAATCCATACTTTCATACCAATATTATAAAAATAGTTCTGATAGTGTGTCTGTCTGTCTGTCTGTTTGTCCGCTTTCCCGGCCCAACTTTTCAACCGTTTATGATGAAATTTGGTATAGAGGTAGGTTACATCCCCGGGGTACTTTCATACTTTATATTCCGGAAAATTAAAGAGGTTACACGGGAATCAAAAACCTTAGACCGAAGTCGCGGGCATCAACTACTTGGTCATTAAATATTTTTTAATTATACTTTCGTCTAATGCGAACAAAAAATGTATGTTTATTGTAAGAAAGTTTTTTTTTTAACTCGTCGCCAAATCAATGGTCCTTTTACCTAGATAGTATTAAGAAAAATTGTGATATTATAAAGCTCATATTACATGGTTATCATACTTATTATAATATTATAAATGCGAAAGTGTGTTTGTTTGTTGGTTTGTTGATTTGTTGGTTTGTCCTTCAATCACGCCGCAACGGAAGATAGTATTAAGAAAAATTGTGATATTATAAAGCTCATATTACATGGTTATCATACTTATTATAATATTATAAATGCGAAAGTGTGTTTGTTTGTTGGTTTGTTGATTTGTTGGTTTGTCCTTCAATCACGCCGCAACGGAGCAACCGATCGACGTGATTTTTGGAATAGGTATAGTTGAGGACCTGGAGAGTGACATAGGCTACTTTTTATCCAGGAAAATGAAGGAGTTCCCGCGGGAATAACAAAAACTTAAACCACGCGGACGAAGTCGCGGGCATCAACATCGTCCTCTGAGTAACAAACTGGTGATAAAGCACATATTTTTTCTTCTCAATAGGCATATAATATATACCTATTTATTGATAGAGGTCAAACAGTTGTATAAATTTTTTGCAACACAAGTGTGTTGCAAAAAATCATAAAGTGGCTCTAATTTCACCGCAATTAGGCACATAATGACACCTATAATCAAATTGTGACTTTTTCATTGCTATTATTCACAAGTGAGTTAGGTAAAGAGTTTATTTTTTATTTTATCTACTAAATAAAATTATTTTCATCACAAGTATGTTGAAAAACGTCGTATGATACACGTGTGTATTGATGATTACCGTCCTCGGCTATCTAAAGACCCTCACCTAACGGCTCGGGTCTCAATGGCGCCTCATCACCAACATTACACACTAGTACCATAATACTAAAATTTCGCTTCCAAATCGTTGCCAAATGCCAATGTGAATCAACAACTATGCTCTGTCCAATCATTTATTTTACTTTTGGCAGATGGAGTCAATGATGTTCTATAATGATGTCTAACGCGTGTTTTAATCGATTTGACACATTGATATTTATCTTAGCTCAAATTTTTTTTTTTATAAACATACTTTACTTAGCGTTTAAATGACTTAGTATGTTAAAGAATATTGTATTAAAATAAATTATTTGTATACAACAGTACACTAAATGTACCTACATGAATCCGTCAGGTCATTAAAACCACCCATCGTCAAAGATGTATGGTGCTTAAAAGACTATCAAGAAAGCAAGTGTTGAAACTCCGTGACTATTTTGAAAAGGAAAGCCGTACTTGTAATTACTAGATGAGTATAAGAGTTACGAAATATCGGATAAAAGGGCAGGTCGCTTTACTATTGGGAAAAACGATGTGCGACTATGCAGTATTGCATTTTTTTTGTCGATGGTTGCCTGTCAATAATTATGACACTTCATAGACGTGCATATGCCAAAAGTAAAATAAATCGTTGGACAAGGAATAAGAGAGATGTATTTTCTAGGTAAGTGCTCATCTACGTTATTTCCTACGGACCATAATTGCATGCTTCTAGATGATTTTTGTTGCGTTGCTGTGCATTGTTAATTATTAGGATCCGTGTAAGACTTGTAATGAGTGGGTAAGAAGACGATATTATTATATTATACTACAAGTTACACCACCACCAAAAATAAAATTTTAAGTATTTACACTAGGTACTTAACTTATTCTTATGCAAATAGAAAGATGTTTTGTATCAATTCTTTGTTATTTAAGCTTCTGTATGGTAATATTATTCCAATCAACAGACATATTATTATTTTAAAAGATAAGATTCAAGAAATACTGGCTTAGGTACCTACCATAACATAGTTTAACTGGATCCATTATGATTAATAATAATTATTATTCCCATAATGTTTTATGTAGGTGCTAGGTAGTGGTGGTGAATAACAATACACATAATATTATCATAATTGCAAAGGAAAGAATAATATAAGTATTGCAATAAGAAAGTCGTATAATAAGTTACAAATTACCTGATAGTATGAAATACCTAGTGAATATACAAATTTCTGAATGTGTGTCAATTGACCGAGCGAAGCGAAGGTCTCTGAGTCTACTTGAGTGAATTTGCACTTGTCCTTCCGTCCGTCCGTCCGTCCGTCCGTCCGTCCGTCTGTCAGAGCCTTATACCTTCTGAATTACTGAACGTAATTACTTCAAATTTAAATATAATATGTAAACCGATGGCCTCTCGCCGAATATGGCTTAAAAAGTTATAAGAATCTTTATTTCAGGGGGGCTCTCATAGAAGCGAATGCAAAGTAAAATATTTTTTATAGCGTTACATAGGGATGTGGTATATCATTTTAAAGATAATTAGGAATAGAGTCCAAAAATATTTTTATTTTTATTTTTCCCCTTAAATTGATGAAATGGGGGGCTTTCAAAGTGGCGATTTAAGTCCAAAGTTGATCTCAAAACCCAAAATTTATCCCACTACAGCCTACTAACTGCCACTTCCACTGCTGGGCACAGGCCTCCACTCTCATAGGAGAGAGGAAATTAGAGCTTAGGCCCACCATGCTGCTCCAATGCGAGTTGGCGGGATTTAACGACTATTATCATGTTAGTGATAGTAACCGGGACCGACGGCTTAACTTGCTCTCCGAGGCACGTGGGTGAAACACCGCCAACTTCCTAACTCCGGGCTAGTAATGAGAATTTCTAGTCAGAAGAACCTAATACTTAAATATGGCCCGACCCAGGACTCGAACCCGGGACCTGACTGCCTAGTTGGTCTAGTGGTTGGCATGTTCGACTGCGGCCGAATCATATATAATTAAATATATATAAAAGGAAAAAAGTGATTGATTGACTGATCTTTGATCTTTGGCATACAGATAGCTTTTGTGGCTTAAAATTCAACTCCCAAAATTCAACTCAACCCCCAATTGGGGTTTAAAAGTATGAAAATCGAAATTAACGTGAGCGAAGTTGCGTGCAAATACTAGTATATTAAAGGATATACTATAATAATTCTCAGGACTACGTTCACATGGCAACAGCATTAGGTGTTCCGGCGAAAAATCCGGCAGGAAATCTTCTTTCAGAATAAAAGCCAGTCATCTTTGGGAGCGCTAAGATCTGAAGCAAAGCAAATTTGTCCGAAACAGACACACACATTCCCTTCATATTGTTGGTTTGTCCTTCAATCAAGCCGCAACAGAGCAACGGGTTGGCATGATTTTTTGCGTGGGTATAGTTGAGGACCTGATAGAGAGTGATTTTTATCCCAGAAAATTGAAGAGTTCCAGCGGGAATTAAAAAAAACTTAAACCACGCAGACGAAGTCGCGGGCATCGGCTAGTTTAGTTTAGTAATGGATTGCCATCGAAATGTCATAGGGCTAATTATTGTCTTAGTAGCAATTAAATAGACTGGAATTCTATCACCCAAACGGATATTGAAACAAAAGAGCAGGCAGAGACATTGGCATTGGAAAGTCCATGCATAACTTAAATCTGACTGATTCCACTATAGGCCAAGAGATGATGAGCAATTTTCGAAAGCTTTTTAACAGTTTAATACTCTAATTTTATACAATGCTCGCGACTTTCTTCACGTGGATTTAGGTTCATGAAAAGTGCTTTGATTTTACGGAATGCTTATGTCCTTCCTCGTGAAGTAACCTACAAACGTATGAAAGTCAAAGTCGGTTGAGTAATGGGGCCCTGGAAGCATAACAGATACGCTTGCTCGACTATTACTCTTTGACTTGTAAATCCTACTTAGCTGTGATTGTTTTCCTTTTAACTTCGTTAAACTATACTACTGCCATGAATTTTTTGACATACCCAGAAACAACCGTTTAGCTGGCAGGGACACACACACTTGACTCTAACAAAAATTAGCACTTTAAAGCTTAATATTACGCAAAAGGATCCCTAAATCAAAAAACGATCTTCCCAAACGACGACCTATTCAACGACATCCCATGGGACAGACGAGGAATAAAAATCCATTTCCACTTTACGTGTATCCGAGGTACCCTAAAAAATATTTTAAAATTTTTATTTTACCACTTTGTCGGCGTGATCAATATGCATATCCATGCCAAATTACAGCTTTCTAGAACTCAGAACCTCTGAGGTTAGGCATGAACAGACAGACAGATAGACGCACGGATATGGCGAAACTATAAGGGTTCCTTGTTGACTACCAGACCCTAAAAATTGGTATAAACTCCTCATACGAAACTTTTGCCGCCTCTCAGCCTACGGGTATTAATGTAATGACGTGACGCATGATTGTTGATATTTTTTTTCTGACGCTATTTAGTGCTGCTTAGACCGGTTGCCGAGACAACCGCGGAGTCAGTCGGCTTTTGGATCTAAACCCGATTACATATATATCATGCTGTTACATGCATACCCTTCAGTACGTTGCCCGAATCCCATGCACTCCAGTGCACGCGTGTGCTAAATAAAATTAAATAAAGAACTTTGTTCTAAAAAAAACCCGCACGCTAAAGAAAAACATAAATCGCAGAAAACTTTTACACGGAATCCGGTACAATGGAAGCGGGTGTCGGGAAAACGGAAACTGATTTCGGTAAAATGGAATTGGGTGTCGCGAAAAATTCGGGATATTCGGTAAACGGTCACGCGATGTGCCCATTCAGTGGTAAAGTTGTTGTGGAAAATCAAAAACATGTGAAGCCAAATCTAAAGATAAAAGTTCCTCAGCCTTTAAGATTAAAGAATTATCTAGTCAGTGAAGAAAACTTTGATGTTCTCCATTCGCAGATTGAAGATGTCAGCTCTAATGTAAGTAACGCCTTCAAATAATTTGGATTACGTACTCGCAGTTATATGCACAAAGTTTTAAAAACTATAATAATCAAAAGAGAGTTCAAGTATGAATACCTCTAGTTCAAGTATGAAAACTCTACCTGAGACAGCACTGTTGTGTCAGGTAGAGTTCGTCTGTTTAGATCTAGAAAATGCCGTTTCATTCTTCTTAGCTACTTTTTTACGAGTAGGCAAGTTAGGGGACAAGCTCTATCAAGCTGGTAGATAACTAGTACCTGCCATTATAATTTGATCAATTTATTAAAATATACACCAATTTTAAACAAAGCCTCATTTCTCACCCTTAGTGGTCCGTGCCCTGCAAATACCTAGTAAAGGATATGATGGATATTTTAATTGTTTTGCACATATCGATAGCTATTAACTTTCGCAAGACATATTATTATTATAAAAAGATATCTTTGAGTTCTTAAAATCACGTGCAGGGATGTCAAATAGCAAATAGATCCTTGTTGACATACCGCGATAAGACGTAAACTTCCTGATTTATTAAACGTTCCGCGAATTCTCAATTTATAGTTATTATGCTGTCAAGATAATATACCAGTTTAATGAATGCCATTACAACGTCATGTTTACTTACTCAGTAGAAAAACTGAAGTAGTAGTAAAGCCTATAAATATTAATAAGCTTTACTATTTTATGATATTCTATATAGTTCTAGACAAAGGCTGTATCTGTGGTAAGAAAGAACGATGTATTGGCACTATAATTAATTCAGGCTATCTTGTTTTAAATTTGGTTTGATTTGGTCTATAAGTAGAGAAGGTTTATGTATTTAAAAATAAAATAATATAGGTCGTAGGTACCTTTCAATCAAGTCGATGTTTTTTTTTAAATTACTTATAACCTAAGCAGAGGTATTATGACCTCTTTGACCACATTTTAATGCAAGAAATGTTATAACGATATAATCTGTCTATGTGCGCTTGGTAGAGTTTGATAGAGCATCACTTCTTTATAACTAATTATCAGCTAGCATTTCTACAACTTTTAGTGCAATCAGATAAAATGAAGAACAATGTCTTCAATGCCTTAATCTAATACCTATTGACAATCGCAGGAACATGCTAAAAGTTTCATGCAAATTTTTACGAACTCATGATCAAACGTGCACACCTTTCCCGAATGTTCTTAAATTAATGTTTGCGTACGGAAGGATATTAAAATTGAGTTAGATACCTGGAAAACGAAATCTCTCCATTTTGTCTCAGCGTGGGTTGGCCGATATATTTGGAATATTTATCATAAGATACTCTGAACTAAAGATATCTGAGTGACAATCATTGATGTTTGCCTACAATTATTGGAAATACGATGAAACAGACTAAATACAAAGACTGCTTGAAGAATAACCTTCAAAAAATGAGACACGCTAAAACTTAACAGAATATGGGAAAAGATTGATTTTTAAAGGTCAGGTAGAACACTATAAATACCAAAGTGGTGTTATACGGCGTATACGGCGAACACCCGTTACAATCATCACTAATTTGTAATTAGTATGTTAATGAGAAAATTCCGATGAGGGGGAAAATTGTTACCGGTAACGATTTGCTTTGAAATAATTCCATTAAAAACCTAATTTGTCAAAAAATATCAAATCAAAGCAAACCTTTAATTATTATTTACTACCATGTGAAAACCCAATAGTTGTGGTATATATAATTGACATCGATTATATCATCAAACATGATAGATTCAAACCAGCTTTTTGGACTATTTTCAAAAAACGCTACTTCAATCTACAACTATAAAAAATAAATATATCACCGGTTGTAACTCACCTGTTAACTCTACGCTCTCATAAATATTTAAAGCTGAATTCTCTTCAATATTATGATACAACAGAAGTTTAATTTTTCTTGGTATATCATCGATACTATTCATGTTATTATATAGCATCGATATTATGATTAATTCAGAACTGTGTCGGCCTATCTGTTGCGTTTTTACGACTCAACGGCTCAATTAATCTTTACTAATTTTGGCACAGTGTTAGCTTCCATCCTGGAGACGGTCATGGGATACTTTTTTATAGCGGAAAATAAAAGAAATCCCACGGAATTGGCAAAAAAAATATCTATAAAACTATATCATAATATAATATATAAGCACTCAATCTCAAAGATGATATGAAAATCAAACTAAGCAAGCAATCAAGCCTATCCTTAACTACCTGCTAAAAACTTCAACTCTAAATTTGACTATGCTGATGATACAATAAAACGCCTGCTCAAATAGTTATCACTTTAATCATAGTGTAACAATGGGTAACCTATTTTTTGTAGTAATTAATAACCGGACACATGAACTTTTTTAGATTCTCAATAACGTTTAGTCATATCTAAAAAAAGTTATGATTGAACGATGGACAAATACTGGTTTCCCCGGATGGTGTTTAATCAAAGATCACGGGTTTCGGGAATTTTAAATGGACGATGTTAATCTTTGAGTATGGCACATTTTGCTTTCAAAACCAAAAGCAAATCATCCCACATAAAGTCGCCAAAGATACATAGAACACCTAATGTTCCAATAAATTCCGATCCAATCCATTAAGCATGCATGCGTCTACTTCTGGAAATTGAACATTAAAGTCATTCATTATAATTGTCCTAGATATTTTTGAGCTTTTGCGCATCCCAATCAAGGCAAAGCTGTAAAGATTTTAGGACCCCTAGGCTAGCTGTCCTAGGCTGTTTGAAGGCTTGCTAATATGCATGATGCTATTCTTTAGAGACCAAGAAGATTAATAATTTGTTCCAGTTGTACATCTTCTTCTTCGTAGAGTTTGGATCGGTTCACGTCTGGATTCGCTTTTCTGCTAGTTCATTTCCATTATTTGCACGGTGTATAGCATCTTTGGAATCTGGCAGCTATCTGCTTGTGCGATCAGGCAACCATTTCTTCATTGCATCATTTAGCTGGTGCACATAATTGCTGCTGTACATAATACAGGAACAGTTTAGTGGCATGTTAATTATAAATAATAAAATTATTTCTCAGCATTGGTGAGATTAGTTAGTCCAACAATAGACGTAATAAGCGCAGAGCTGTAAATTCCAGGTATATACAACGCAAGAACACAATCTAATAATATTGAATATTCGCAATACACCAATGTTTACGTCCAGACATCCATCAATAGATCAAACACGTTTGTATGTTTATTAATACTTACAAATACATACACGATAACATTAGCGTGTGTTTAGGAACCGGACGTAGAAAATCAAAATGCAACGTTGTTTTCCTTAATTCTTTTTATTCGGGCTTTAATGACGAATTAGGTATCTGCTAACGTGATAAAAAATGTTCAAATATCTAAATTTTCTACAATTTTATTTTTTGATAAATTTCAACTCTTTTTTTATTTTGATAGTCGCCCTTCTTCGTTGTTGAAGCTGCTATTATTTTCGTATAAATAAAGTAAATTAACGAAATCGTGGTTTGCAGCGTACTTTTTTAGTGAAAGATAATGCAGTTTTCATCATTATTCAGTTGGTTTGGCTAACTCCAAATTAATAATTATTTTAAATACCACCAAGCTTATTGATTTACCTGAATATATGTTTTGCTTAGACCTTGTATTAAAATACTCGGAGATGTTTTTTATTATTATAGCTAGGTATTACTGAACGCAAGTTACATATTTTGGCGACTTCCGGAAAATACTTGCCCAAAGTAATTTGTTGCTTTAGGATTGGGTAAAAGTGCATATCATCAACGGAATGATATCATGTCGTAAAATTTAGACGTGAAACAAGGTAGAATGAGACATTTCATTGAATAATAGGAGTAATTTCCTAAACGCGGTGAGATATCACAGATATTATTACGCGCGTTCCTTTGAGTTAGTTTTAGGGTTACGTCCATTTTACTTAACTTTAGGTAGGTATGCGTTATCGACGGTCAACTTTATTATAGCGAACTACTGAAACATGGAATCATTTTGCTACATCGTGAACGTAGCTAAATGATTAATGATGAATTATTGAGTAATGATTTATACATAATACAAGTAGCTTATGTCCTTCCCCATTCCCCGAGATACAACCTATGCCTGTACCAAATTTCATTAAAATCGGTTAAATTCATTAATCGGCACAGATGATATTGAACTTGACATTTCAAACTAGCCATACACCAAAATGGATGCGTGAGAACAATTCATTTATAGTCATTATATCAATAAAGCAGTTTAAAATATCATATTCATTTAAGCATAATGTGGGTTAGATCTAACGTCTATCATTGTTTTGACCATCACTTCAACTTAGCGTTGTTTCCATCTATCTATGTAGGATCTGCTTCAATGCATCCAATTTGAGAATATTGATAAGCCTATCAAAGAAATTTAGAACCTTCTCAAAGACTCAAACCTTCTCATAGGTAGATCTACTAGCTGCCGTTTCAGCCGTTCTGGCGTGATTGAGTAACAAACATCCATCTATGCATCCAAACTTTCGCATTTATAATATTAGTATAAATAATTAACTTTGAAAAAATCCTAAAATCCTTAGAGGTTTGTATGTAAATAAATTCGCAGGGACAAGTCAGAAGATCTACTCCGGTAAGCCGCAAGAAAACAAATTACGTTTTATTCACAAAATATCCGGGTTAAGGTCATTCTCTTTGTTCAAACTAAATTAATTCAAATCATGGGTGCTGTTTCTTTTGGGCTCACCGTGCAATTGTACCTAATTTAAGCCCGGTTGTTTAATCTTGCGACTAATTCATTCAAACGTAACGGTGATTTAACATAAATTATCTCAGATATTTTGATTTGAGCAATCAAACAAAAAATTTGATTAAATTAAATATTTTTTCGTGTCTTGGACCGTGGGCGGCAAATCTAATTCTGAATTCGTAGTATTTTTAAATAAATGTATGCGTTATTGTTTTAATCCATACTGTAGATAGTTACCTTTTCTTTTTAACGAGGGGGAAATCTTCTTCCGATACCCGCTCTCCTGGGGGAGGGCGTGGGCGTTATGTGGGATATGTACCCACTAAAACCCACTCGTAGGCCATCCTCTGAGCATAATGGGAATATCCGTCAACTCTCAAAGAACATGCGCCGGAGTCTCCCTTGCGCGCTGCCCATTGGACTCGTCCTGGGTGATAATATAATCCCTGTACGCTTACTCTGAGTTTTTACATTGCAAATACGATTGATCGACGTGAGAGCTCACCTCACCAAGTGTAAGCGAACGTCAAAGTAAAATGGACCCAAAGCTCTTGCTTTAAAGTCACAAATTCAGCGTTTGGAGCGCTGGCTGTGAATAAATACACGAAATGATGAAATGAGCTCTAATTAGACCAATGCAGTTAAGGTTCATTTTACTCACACTTGGTGGTGAGCTCTCACGTCGATCAATCGTATTTGCAATGTAAAAACTCAGAGTAAGCGTACTGATTGCATCAAATCAAAAAATCAAAAATCTTTATTTGGAACATATTAATAATGGTTTACAATAATTGGCAACGGTGGCACTGCAATAGTGTAAACTGTGCATGCATCGTAGATACATACTGTATGAGTGAAAATAAAGTTTAGTAACAATAAACGATTTAGGAAGCCCAACGACAACTACTATGGGTTCTTCCAGCTTAAAGTTACCGAATTCGACTTCACTAAACCCATAAAATATAGTTTCTCGCCTCGACTTCGCATCAAGCCGTACTTACCGTCATCGTGATATACTTACCTATAATCTCATTTTTTTTTATCCACTACAAGTTAGCCCTTGACTGTGATCTCACCTGATGGTAAGTGATGATGCAGTCCAAAATGGTAGCGGGCTAACCTGGTAGGGGCATGGCAGTTAATTAAGCCCATACCCCTATTCGTTTTCTAGACGGCATCGTACCGGAACGCTAAATCGCTTGGCGGCACGTCTTTGCCGGTAGGGTGGTAACTAGCCACGGCCGAAGCCAAACCAGACCAGGGAAAATTCAGAAATTATAAATTCCCAAACTGACTCTGCCGGGGATCGAACCCGAGAACTCCGCACGTTAAGATAACAGCGCTGCAAACTGCGTCACGGAGTTCGTCAAAAAAAAAAAGGAATTACTAATTTCCCGGTGATAGAACAAAAGGCGGTGGGAAACAAGGTGTCAGGCGTTAGCTATATCAAACGTAGAGCCAAACATTCCACATTAATGCTATCCTAGTAAACTTTAAATCTAAACATGTGAGCTACCGTAAGTGAATTAGAACTCAGAAGACTTCAAGAAATCAGGGATGACATCTGGTTTGGAAATTTTGGAAAGCAAAACATTACGTACCTACTTTAGTAGGTAAACACCAAAGTTCATCCAAATCGCTTTTAAAATATAGATTACAAGATGATGTCCGCGGTTTCGTCCGCGTGAATTGAGGTTTATTTTGGTTCCAGCGGGAAATCTTTAATTTTCCAGGATAAAAAGTAGCCTGTATGTTATTCCATACTATAGTCTATCTCTGTGCAAAATTTCGTCCACATCCGTTTAGCTGTTTTGGCGTAATTGGGTAACAAACATCTATCCATCCATCCAGCCAAACTTGCGCATTTATTATATTTTCGCAATATTAGTATAGATTAAAATTTAAATTATAAAATAATAAGAGCCTCCTTCTTCCTGGAAGTCAGTAAATAATTTTAAATTTAAATGAATGTTATTTCTTATGCTGTTAACCGTACATTGATCAAAGTAATTTCGTCTCACCACTTCACCGTCAAATCTCTAACGCCCTAATAATTGTAATATCGCGATAGATTTTATCTCAGAGATCAATTAAATATCGGCTTTTGTATGATCCACTGCCGCTCAGATTTTAATTTTGCGATAGAGAAAATGTAACAAGTTCCTGTCAAAGATAGATTGCCCTTGTAGTTTCTTGTTATGTAATTTGAGAAACTTTCATATTTTATTAACTTTCAATTAGGTATTTGACTACTATTAAAATAACATATTATATTTTCGTGATTATTAAATAGAGGATCTCCCAAAAGTCCTAATATCCACGTCCCCTGATAGTTTTACGTTGAATAACCATTTTAAACAATCCATTAAAGTAAAGAAGTGCGTTGAACTTTAATACGCCTTTTGACGTTTGAAAAAAGTTGCTGATTTCATTATTTGTCAAATACCCAATTGTTAATACTGCTGGTTGGAAGTGGTATAGGCACATGAGTAAAGAAACGGAATAGGTACATGATCAGAGGTGCAATCTTGTAACGATTGCCGATGAAATCGTTAAAGTTCGGCTTCAAAGTAAAATATGTATGGTATTTAGGTACCTATGTACGATACCCTAAACGTATGAGAATGAATACACGAAATTGAGCTCTAAATCAATGCTGTTATGGTTTATTTTACTGTGAAGCCGAACTTTAACGATTTGATCGGCAATCCTTACATGATTGCACCTCAGCACAACATGCATAATTGTATATGGAAATCGTAATCGTAATCGTTTGTCAAACGGATAATCCGACCAGAGGTGTAATCATGTATACATAAATAAATAAATAAATAAATCATTTATTGTCCATAAAAAACAAAAATATTACAATCGCTAGGTTTAGCGTCTGATGCCTAAGATAAGTTTGAAACTCGTGTTATAGGCATCAGTGCTTTCCCCTTACAATCTTCTCATGTTATAGGTACCTAACAGACAACAAACGAAATTAAATAGGTACATTAATGTGCATGCAAGTTAAACAATTATTATTATCAAAATATGTAGACGTGTGTGTGAGCGTGCATGTGTGAGTGCGTGTGTATGAATATGTGTGTGTGTGAGTGTGTGTGTGTGTGTGAGTGTGTGTGTGTGTGTGTGTGTGTGTGTGATTGGTTATGTTGACATTAAGTATATTTTATCTTTATGTGTGTTACTTTAAAATAACCAGTAAGTTCTCTGTGCTATCATACGTAAGTTCTTGTAACCACTTTTTTACGATATTTTTACATTTATAAGAATTTAAAGTCGATATATTTAATTTATTATTAATAATAGATACATGATACCATCCTAACATCTTAGACTGCATCATCCCTTACCATCAGGTGAGATCGCAGCCAAGGGCTAGATTGTAGTGGAAAAAAAAAAAGTAGCTATCCATCTGTTTGTTATCTAAGTTCTTCTAAAGAACGCAATGATTTCGATAATTCTTCCAAGTTCCACCAGGTTTAAACTATATGTATAATTATAATATATCCGCAGTAGGTAAAAGAATATCAAGATGCTAATTGTTCTACCATTATTTTGCTCCTACGATATGGCTTTAATTTAATTATTTTGTATAAAAGTTGTTATAAAGCTTGAGCTCAGAATGTTCAGAACAAGTAGTTACGTCTTTATTTTATGGATACTAAACTCGAAAACATTTAAAGATAAGACAATATTAGGTATCCATACTTCTATCTATACTAATATTATAAATGCGAAAGATAAAGATAGATTATAGTCCGGAATAATACATAGTGTTCCCGCGGGAACCAAAAACCCTCAATCCTCTTGAACAAAGTCGCGGGCATCATCCAATAAAATTCCGTGAGTGTATAACCAAAAATTCCATTTAATTAGGGGAACATTACCACCGGACACATACAATAAATTAAAATAAGGACTGAAGATAACATCAGTCTGCGATCCTAAGACGATTATAAACGTAACAAACCGGATACGGGGAAACCCCGTAAGTTGTCGGACGCAGTAAATCTGTATTAAATTGTCCCAGAGGCTTATATAGTAAAAAAATATCTCTTTATAAGAAGCGGTTTGTCCGCGTCACAAATCTAGTTTAAATGTAGTGGATGTTAAAATTTCATAGTTCGTGATCCCAGTCCGGCTGGAAGGTCTTATATAGGAATTGGCTTACTTTATCAAGAACTTCCTTAAAATCTCTTACGGAACAAGCCAAAAAGTTAGGGAATAGGTACGCATATTCACCGAAGCTAAACAAAATGACTCTATCATGCTAAGCTTCTATACAGGACAGAGAGCGTCCTCCTGGGGGAACGTTGAAATTAAAATTAACAACTATCATGCTTTAAATTCTGCAAATAGTTAAAGGCAATAAAACTATATATTTAAAAGCCTCAATTGGTAAACCTAAGTGACATAATATATGAGAACTAGCTGATGCCCACGACTTCGTTCGCGTGGATTGAAGTTTTTTGGATTGAACTAACAGTTAATTTTGATTTTCCGGGATAAAAAGTAGCCTATGTATAATCTATCTTTGTGCCAAATTTCATCCATATCTGTTCGGCTGTTCGGCCGTGATTGAGTAACAAACATCCTTCCATCCACCCACGACCTCGTCCGCGTGGATTGAGGTTTTTTGGTTCCCGGAGAAACTAACACTTTAATTTTGATTTTCCGGGATAAAAGTAGCCAATGTATAATCTATCTCTGTGCCAAATTCCATCCATCCAAACTTTCGCATTTACAATATTAGTATACTATAAAATGAATATAATATGGCATAATTTTATTATTATCACCCTACGACGAAGCAGAATGCGGTTGAAGAATCAAGTGACGTCGTTTTTCACCGAAACCACTCAGGCGGTATTTTAGCGCCATACGAAACCAAATTACGCCGGAGACGCAATAAATTAATAACGAAGCACTAACAAGGAGTTTGGGAAACTCGTTCGTTATTCGATGCTAACTCTTGCGGTCAGGCCGGCCTTTGTTATTGAGTTAGCACCTGCACTATTTCCCACGTCGTATATTCTACGTTGTGTGGTTCCTGCGGAAAAAGTTAACGTGCAATACCTACATCTGTTGTATTGAACTGGGTTTCTACTCGTTTCAAAACTTTTCTTAAAATTTGAACTGAGGATAGGTTTGCATTTGGCGGTAATTATGCTTTTAGAAAACAATGATAAGGTCAATGATTGAATGCGCTTGAGTGAGTTGTACTTGTGTACCTACGCTTGGCAGGAAACACGGACGCTGAAAGGACGTAGGTACCTTTTTTTTTTAAATATATAGGATAGCGCTTGGCTGCAATCAGACTTGCATGCAAGAGGTGGAGCGCGCTTGCCTAGAAGATGCCTATTCACTCTTGATTTGAAGGTACCTACTTATACTTTAGTGGTTCGTATCAGCAACAATAAATAATAACGCTTCACGCGAGTTGGCTGGAGTCGACCACAAGGATGCCAACTTTTATGATTTCTTGCCGTTCTGTGATCGAACGGTGATAAGGCATCAAACAAGGTTATGAAGTTCCTTAGCACTCTCCAAAGTGAGTATATCCAATCGAAGAAATTCTCCTCCTTCCTCATCCAAGACCCAACCATGCAGGTAGAGGACCCTTTCTGCCGCCTTATTAAGTCTTCATCCGTCCAGTAGGCTGAAATCTATCTATTGCATGCGGAGTACAATTTGCCCATGCACTTTTAGTCTTCAGTTTTCCACTCTAGAACTGTCGGTACATCTGCCCCAGCGATAATCGGGTCTGCGACGTACATGACTTGCCTGGTGGGAGGCTTCGGCCGTGGATACCACCCTACCGGCAAAGACGTGCCGCCAAGCGATTTAGTGTTCCGGTACGATGCCGTGTAGAAACCGAAGGGGTATGGGTTTAATATAACTGCCATCAGCCATGCCCCTAACAGGTTAGCCTGCTACCATCTTAGACTGCATCATCACTTAGCATCAGGTGAGATCGTAGTCAAGGGCTAGCTTGTAGTGGATAAAAAAAAACCCACTTAAAAAATAACATTACTTTAAAGTCATCAATAATTCATCAAAGTACTTACCGATCTTTGTAATTATCTAGATTTTCTGTTGTCATAATATAGGTATACCTATATAGTTGCTAGGAAAAGGTCAGATAAGTGCTCTTGATAATAGTTTAATCCTAAAAAAAAAAATTCCGTCGAATTGAGAACCTCCTCCTTTTTTTGAAGTCTACTACTAGTAGTGACAAAAACACGTTAATTTGAATTGCTTCGAATTCGAATTGAGAACCTCAAGTCTCTTGAAATGATTCTAAACGAGCCAAGAAAAACTTAGAATTCGATAGTGGATGTCTTTTTCAAAAACATGTTTTGGATTTTTTTGCATCTTGGTCGGTGCGTAATTAAACTGAAGTCATCAATACACAAAAAACATAGCTACCATTGCTTCTTACTTCTTAAGTATCAATTATATTGTCAGTAGCACAATTCCAGTTAGTAACTAACGGTAAAGTATAGTAAGAGTTAGGTACACTGAACCTGATCGATGCCTAATACCATTTGTTGTGGTCACGACTGTACAGATCCGGGGGTTAGTTGCATAACGCAATCATAGTTACAATTGCAAATGAATCTGATCATGCAGGACTTTTTTTTAAATTTCTAAATAAAAAAATTTGCCACACCATGATTAGACATCTAGGCCTTTGTCCGATTTTTCCACAATTGATTTTTTTATAAATTTACTTTTAGAAATATTAAATGGGACAAAGCTTTATTATTCTCTTTAAATATCAGAAGCTTAGTGTTCCAAATAGAATTGAATTTCTGGCTTCAGGCCTGTGACCCAGTTTTGCCACACTTCGTGCCATCTGTCATCTGACTGTCTGTCTTCTGAGGGCATTTTAGTCCAGTTTTTAAATAATTTTAATAAAAAAATTCTTGTATCAGTAGCAACTGTATTATATTACCGCGCTGTGCAATAACCCTTTAATCTAACCTTTATCTAACTAGAAATCAATACCTATAGCAATGACGAGAATGATTCATAGTATAGGTACACCTAAAAGGATTTACTTAGTGTTTTTATTAGATCAAAATTGCAGATCTAGTTAAATCCATTGGAACGAATTGTTGAGTAACAATTCATTTCTCAGTATAATAAAAATTTAAATGAGTTTTCGTTCTTAGTTTTCAGAGACGCTTTTGTCAATTTCTAAACTGAAATTCTAGGAATTTCCAAACTTATAAATTACTATAAACGTTACAATATTATTATGTTTCCTCGTATCATTTCCTCTGAATTAGTAATAAGTAATTATTTCAACAGATTTTGATAACAGAAACAGTTTTTTGACGACCTCCGTGGCGCAGTATGTAGCGCTGTTGCCTTAACGTGCGGAGGCCCCGGGTTCGATCCCCGGCAGGGTCAATTTGGGAATTTATAATTTCTGAACTTTCCCTAGTCTGGCTTCGGCCGTGGCTAGTTACCACCGGCAAGCGATTTAGCGTTCCGGTAGGATGCCGTGTAGAAACCGAATAGGGGTATGGGTCATATTACTGCCATGACCCTAACAGGTTAGCCCGCTACCATCTTAGACTGCATCATCACTTACCATCAGGTGAGATCGCAGTCAAGGGCTAACTTTAGTGGATAAAAAAAAGTCAAGCTAGAAATCTATTGAGTTTTTCTAGCTTGACTTCTTTATTTAACAAGTTCGAAATTAAAAATTCCTTTAATTGTGAGTAGGCTTTCTTCGTCAATTAAAAACAAAACGTACTTAAATATCATACCAATAGTGTGTTTGTTTGTGGTTTTGTCCTTTAATCACACCGCGACAGAGGAACGGATCGTCGTGATTTTTTGCATGGGTATAATTGAGGACCTGGAGACTGACATAGGCTACTTTTATCCCGGAAAATTAAGGAGTTCCTGTGGGAATTTAAAAAGATCGCAGTCAAGGCCTAGCTTGTAGTGGATTAAAAAAAAAGTAAATAAAAAAAATCCCACTTAAAAAATAACATTACTTTAAAGTCATCAATAATTCATCAAAGTACTTACCGATCTTTGTAATTATCTAGATTTTCTGTTGTCATAATAGGTATAGGTATACCTATAGTTGCTAGGAAAAGGTCAGCTAAGTGCTCTTGTGTGATAATAGTTTAATCCTAAAATAGAGTTTGATGTAATAAGCCGCAGTGGGTAGGTAATTAATAAACAAACGTATTTTCTCAGACTTACTCGTAAGAGGCACTATAGAATGGCTTTAAATCACATATTTTGAAGGCCTAGGTGACAGAACTGTTCAAGGAGATTTATACGTCATGATTTTTGATATTTATGAACTCCTTAATTGTAAGTCTACTAGTTGATGCCCGCGACTACGTCCGCGTGGATTAAGGTTTTTTTGTTCTCCTGAAAACTCCTTAGCTTTCCGGGATAAAAAGTAGCCTATGTGTGGATGTATGTTCCATACATACATGTCTGGAATAACACATAGGCTACTTTTTATACCGGAAAATTAAAGATTTTCCGCGGGAACCGAAAACCTCAATCCTCAATCCTCAATCGATATTTTTAATAGTTGAAGTTGCGGACTTCAACTATTAAAAATATCGTAAATTCGATGGGCTAAGTTCCCTTGAGTATTGTTTAATAAATACTCAAATTATAATGAATATGCAGAGGTTTGAACAGATAATTCGATTTAAACTAATTATGTATGCGGCTAAACGTGCGGTATGCGTTGTATGTGTAGTGATAAATTATCTGGATTTATTGATAAACAAATAGACCTACTACTTTATAAGCATAATGTACAAACAATTAATTTTTAAACTCTAATACTAATAGCATAATATGCTTGAGAGTATTTCCCTTGAAATTAAAACTCCATATGGCAAA
The DNA here is from genome assembly GCA_923060345.2 of Erebia aethiops. Lineage (NCBI taxonomy): Eukaryota > Metazoa > Arthropoda > Insecta > Lepidoptera > Nymphalidae > Erebia > Erebia aethiops. Next base: position 14,863,964 of record OV281091.1, on the reverse strand, counting down.
AACACAATACGGATCGGATAGGGCTAAACGCACTATTATATTATGGAGCTGCGCTGGCGCCTAGCACAGACACAGCGCGACAGGACAAAACGTGGTTCCCTACAACGCTTCCGAATCGCGCGGTTTTGTGCCCTGTTCGATCCCTCGTGTGTTTTCGCCCTTATCAATAAGAGAAGAATATCACTAGGACTCCCTCCCTCTCTCTTATACACCCATTTTCGGTTCACTACTGAGCACCTCCCGGAATGAGAAGGGTTTGGCGGGTTTGGCCATAATCTACCTCGCAGGTCAAGAGCGTATTGGCAGACTTCACACACCTTCGAGAACTTTATGAAGAACTGACGGGCGTGCAGCTTTCCTCGCAGTATTTTCCGTGATATTTAATTTCCACTTCGAAAAGTTGCTCTGAGATCGGACCCCCGACCCCGTACTGGAGGCCGGGTGTCTTAACATACTAGGCTATTACCGCTCTCTACAGAGTTAAAACGAGACAGATTTATGTCTCTCACTTGGACCACATAAAACCGTCTCTGTTATAAATCTTCTTTTTAACTTTGTCTGAGCAAACTACGCTCTATAGTACATCTTAGCTTAAGAGTAAGACCTCGCGTTAAAACTTGTGAATAATATAATGGCTTGGTATAGTCGGATTTAAACCCGAAACCCAAGAGCGAAGATGAGATAAAAACCTGCTTACACGAGACAGTTGAAGATCCCTAGCGTGATTTGTATGAGTTCACTGAGCTGGGTAGAATAGTTTTCTAAAAAAAGTCAAAGTGACGTGGCGCAGTGTGTAGCGCTGTTGTCTTAACGTGCGGAGGTCCCGGGTTGGATCCTCGGCAGGGTCAATTTGGGAATTTATAATTTCTGAACTTTCCCTAGTCTGGCTTCGGCCGTGGCTAGTTACCACCGGCAAGCGATTTAGCGTTCCGGTAGGATGCCGTGTAGAAACCGAATAGGGGTATGGGTCATATTACTGCCATGACCCTAACAGGTTAGCCCGCTACCATCTTAGACTGCATCATCACTTACCATCAGGTGAGATCGCAGTCAAGGGCTAACTTTAGTGGATAAAAAAAAGTCAAGCTAGAAAAACTATTGAGTTTTTCTAGCTTGACTTCTTTATTTAACAAGTTCGAAATTAAAAATTCCTTTAATTGTGAGTATAGGCTTTCTTCGTCAATTAAAAACAAAACGTACTTAAATATCATACCAATAGTGTGTTTGTTTGTTTTGTCCTTTAATCACACTGCGACCAGAGGAACGGATCGTCGTGATTTTTTGCATGGGTATAATTGAGGACCTGGAGACTGACATAGGCTACTTTTATCCCGGAAAATTAAGGAGTTCCTGTGGGAATTTAAAAACTTATTTCACGCGGACGAAGTCGCGGGCGTCAGCTAGTTTTTTGTATAGGTAATATTATGAAGACCTTTTCGTTAACTTTTAACAGCGACTAAGTATTTTTGTACGAGGAATTCACAGGTATGATTATATATTAAACACTGATAGGTATGTTATATCTGTTTCTCTCGTAATAAATTCAAATTCAAGACCAGCGAAATCATTATTTTCTAATTAACTCGATGCCACGTAGGTACCTATCTCGTTAAATTGTCAAGTCAATCAAAATATACATTGAATCTTGGGCCCTTGCAGACACTGATCTCAAGGGATCGCTCAAGAACTGCGGGATTCTGATTACTTGGAGGCCAGTCTAAACGCCATGTTTTTAAATAGATACTTGTCCTTAACTAGGATTGGTACCTATCGTGAATAACTAAACAGAATTTTATTTATTAACTACTGAGCCCGGCAGACGTTGTCTTGCCCTGAGATCCCGATTGCAGCGCTCCGTACCGAGTCCAAATGTGAATAACCATCCCTGGACCCACTAAAACCCGCACCAAAAATTTCATGTAAATCGGTCAAGCCGTTTCTGAGTTTTAGCGAGACAAACGAACAGCAATTCTTCTACTAGATACTAGATGATGCCCGCGACTTCGTCTACGTGGATTAAGGTTTTGATTCCCGCGGGAATAAATCCTTTCTTTCTTTCTCTTAAATTTTCCGGGAAAAAGTAGCGTGTGTCCTTCCCCGGGATACAACCTATCTATGTTCCAAATTTCATCAAAACAAGTTGGACAGATGGGCCGTGAAAGGAGACAGATAGACAGATAGAAAGGAAGACACACTTTAACTTTTATAATATTAAGTATGGATATGGATTTAATAGCAGGCTCCACTATAAAAATTGCACTTCCACTTTACACTCGGTAATTGCCAATCGAAAAGTGTGTAAACCACGGTTTTCTGTGACGGTGTCCCGTGTGGGTAGTAGCAAAAAGTTTAGTACGTTTGCGCCGCGCCTTGAATGTGGTTAGTGCGGTGTACCTAAATCTCCATCAAAACTTACTGTAAGAGAAAAAATATAATTAAATAATTATTTGTTAATTTAATTATTTGGCATCCTGACGTGATCGATGTTCAATCAAGTCGTACGAAAACTTTCTGTCTCCCATGTCTGATACTAACCGCTAAGGTTTGGAAGGTTTGCACGGCATCCATGTTTTCTGCCCAGTACCTTCAAGGCAAGAGTGAATTAGCCATTTTCTAGGCAAGCACGCTCCAACTAAGACCTCATCATTGTTTTTATAGGCGTGATTGTCGTCAAGCGCAAGCCTATCATTGATAGAAAAAAAATATATGACCACCATATGACAACACAGCTATATTCTTCATGCGTGTAATTCTGACATGCATTTGACCAGTTGTCCCTTTACTTCTTTTTGTAACCTCTTTCTAACCAACCAATTGTTTCTTTTTCAGAATACAAAATGCTCAGAAAAGGTCTGCCAGAACAGTATAATGGACATTCCAAACAGAGGAGACGCTCCTCGAACCGACGAAGAGGTCTACAAGGAGGCTCAAGCATTCCTCAAGCAGTATTTTTCTTCAATACGAAGGTTTGTATCCATACTGATATTATAAATGTGAAAGTGTGTCTGTCTGTCTGTCTGCTACGCTTTCACACCGATTTTGATGAAATTTAGTACAGAGATAGGATATATCCCGGGGAAGGCCATAGGCTACTTTTTATCCCGGAAAACTAAGGAGTTCCCGCGGGAGTCGAAAAAACTTAGTCCAGGCGGACGAAGTCGTGGAAATCATCTAGTAGATAATAAATACAAGAAATTACCAAAGATCAGAAGGATGACACTTGCATAAGGTTTTTTACTGACTCCTTGATAAGGATCTAAGCTCTTTGTAAAGAACCGAAAGACGTCCATTGCTTTGTATTCAGTTTAAAAGATGGGCCGTAAAATCATATCAGAAACACAGACACACATTCTCATCTTAATTAATTCATCATCTATTCAGTACTTTTACATGAAAAAGACAAAGGAAGAAAGACATTCCACTTTTTTTAAGTTGGAATTAAAACACGATGGCTTTTGTAACCGAGGTTGTAAGACCAACAGACTTTCAAGTAATTAATTAAAGCCGTTTTTGCAGAGAAAACACAGACGCTCATATATCAAGACTGCGGGAAGTTGAGAGGGAGCTCAAGGAAAAAGGCACCTACCAACTCAAAACCCCGGAACTAGTGTTCGGTGCTAAGCTAGCGTGGAGAAATGCGACTAGGTGCATTGGCAGGATACAGTGGAAGAAATTACAGGTTTGTATCCCACACACGATTTATTTGGATTAGATAACTTTCTATTTTTTTTTGTACTAGGGAAAATGTTAAACTGAGGGAAAATTCTTCAAATATTTCAAACTGCAAAGAAAATAGCATGAGGACAGTAAATTCCTTACTATAATTTACTGCCCTCTTGCTTTTTTTCTTTATTTTTTTTTTAAATCTTATAAGTCCACTTTACTTGCTTCTACATAAAAAGTTTTCTTGTAAGAAGGTTCATAATTACATTTATTTTGTGTGTAGAAAACCTAAAAAAATAATAACATTTAGATGTGGATTGATGAAATTCATTAAATTAAAAATTGTAAGTATATAATTAATTAAAATGCTTTTAAGTTTTATAAATCAAAAAAGTAAAGGCTGAAGTCCAGGCTGGGAGTTAAGAGCCTAGAGCCATGAAGCCAATTAAAAAAAACGCAGTTACAAACAACGTGCCGTAGATAAATAAATAAATAAAGCCTTTATTGCTGATAATTTTTTACAATAATTATGATTGGTCTAAAAACTTTGCACTTTAGCGTCCGTTGTGATCAGCGCGCCCTCTGGCGCATAGGCCTCCTCCAGGTGTTTCCAATTAGTTCGGTTTTGAGCTTCTCTTGTCCATAGTGCCCCAGCCGTCTGCTTTATGTCGTCAACCCAACGTTTCCTTTGTCTACCCCTTTTCCGCTTTGAGCCATCCCTAACTTCCCATTCAGTCAATGCTCTTGTCCACTTCTTGTTTTTCTCTCGTAGCATGTGTCCTGTCCATTTCCATTTCAATTTTTTAGTTTGGATGACTACATCTTCGAGCTTAGTGATAAGTCTTAGGTCTTGGCATCTTTTCCTATCTCTTCTAGTAAAGCCTAACATACTGCGCTCCATACTTCTTTGGCAAGTTCTCATTTTTGTAAGGGTTTTCTGTGTCAGCGCCCATGTTTGGCATCCGTAAGTAAGAGTAGGAAGAATACAAAGGTTGAAAAGTTTTCTTTTCGATGACATAGGGTATTGATAGTTCTTCATGATCTCTTTGAATGACCAGTACTTTCGCCATGCGTTTGTTACTCTTCTTTCAACCTCCTGATCCATTTGGTTTCTGAACGAAATGAGCTGGCCGAGGTACACGTATGAGTTTACGTATTCTATGTGTTCGCCCTCTATCGATATTTTTTCAGTATTACCATTGGTCATAATTTTTGTCTTCGTTTTGTTCATCGTCAGTCCCACTTGCTTACTATTGTCTGAGAGTTCTTGTAACATTTTCTGGAGTGTAGTGGGGTTTTCTGCAATGAGTATTAGGTCGTCCGCGAATCGAAGGTGATTTAACATTGTTCCATTTATATTGATACCGTAATTCTGCCAGTCCATGTTTCTGAATACTTCTTCTAAAACCGCTGAGAAAATTTTTGGTGATAATGGATCCCCTTGTCTAACTCCTTTTCGGATTGGGAATTCTTCACCAATTGTTTCTAGTTTTATTTGGGCTGAACAGTTATCATATATGTTCTTAAGGATTCTGATGTATTTATGGGCTATTCCTTGGTTTTTTAACGCTTTCCAGATACTATGATGTTCTAATGAGTCGAAGGCCTTAGTGTAATCGACAAAGGCTAAGTATATAGTTTTGTTATACTCTTGGCATTTTTCTATCAATTGCTTGACCACATGCATGTGATCTGCCGTCGAGTAGCCTGATCTGAATCCAGCCTGTTCTATTGGTTGTTGATCATCGAGCTGAGCTGTTAGCCTTTTTAGGATTACTTTCGAAAATACTTTATACAGATTCGACATTAGACTGATTGGTCTATAATTACCGATGTCGTTTTTATCTCCCTTTTTGTAGATCAGAACAATAATGTTCTTAGCCCATTGTGAAGGAACTTGTTCTGATATTAATATTTCATTGAAAAGGGTTAATAATATTTCAAGAGTTTCAGGTAGGGTTAACTTAATTATTTCATTGGAAATATTGTCAGGGCCAGGTGATTTTCCAAGTTTTTGTGTTGAAACTGCTAATTCGATTTCACTTTTTAAAATAGGTGGTACATCTACCTCATCGTCTTCGTTTATAGATAGATTTTCAGATTGGTTATATTTATTAGAGTACAGGTTGGAGTAGTAATCGGTAGCTATGGCCATAATCGATTTTCTTTTTGTTTCTTGATGGCCATAAACGTTTTTCATGTGCGGAATCCAGTCTTTATTGTTATTCAACTCTTTTAAAGCTTTTTTGATGCCTCCTGTTTTCGCAATGTGGTAATTGATGCATTTCATCCTTCGGTTAATATTATCTTTTTTAAGATTATGGCTAATTTGTTTGCTTATGTTCGTAATTTCCCTTCGGATTTCATTATCTTTTTTCTTTATCAACATTTCTCTTCTCTTAATAATCAGAAGCCTTGTTGTTTCACTAATTTCTTTTTTATCAGTCTGCTTGATTTTTCCACACGGTTGTAACTTCGAAATTAAAGAGTCATAAGTACTTTGGACCTTATTTTTGTAAATTGTACTATTTTGTGGCTGAACTATGCCCGACTGCGGGCTTGCTATCCTATTACCGAAATATCTCCTCGTTTTCATTGGATCCTTTGCTAGTAACGTCGCCCGGACCATTCTGTGGTTACTGTTAAAATTTAGGTTGTGTAGTATGCTGACGTCGTAAAATGTTTTTGGGTTATTAGTTGCTATGTAATCAATTTCGTTTTTGTATTTGCCGTCAGGTGAGGACCAAGTCCATTTATTCTTTGGATTCTTTTTGAAGAAGCTATTCATAAATGATAAATTATTTTCGAATGCCATATCTACCATTCTTTTCCCATTGTTATTTCTTATTCCAGTACCAAATTTACCTACTATTCGTCCTTCGTTTTCTTTTTGTATTCCAATTTTTCCATTAAATCTCCCATCACTATGGTATTTTTATATGTTTCTTGTAGAGTGAGGTTAAGTTCGTTGTAGAATGCATCTTTATCGGATTTGCTTGCCGTTTCTGTCGGAGCATATACTTGTATAATTGACCACTTGATCTTGTATCCCGGCAGACTTATATTGAGTACTGCAATCCTTTCTGATATTCCCTTTAACTCTTCTACACAGTTCTTCAAATGTTTTTTTATCAAAAATCCCACCCCAAACTGCCCCTTTGTTTCTCCCTTGTAATAGAAAATAAAGTCTTTGTATTCCTCTATGTTGTTTCCCGTTCTTCGTACTTCACTTAATCCTAGTATATCCCATTTGACATTCTTCAAAGACAATTGTAGCTCTTGCAGTTTTTCCGGGGTTCGCAGCGATAGGGTATTGAGAGTGGCTATGTAAATTTTTCTGTTCTTTTGTTTAGTTCTAGATATGTTAACTTTATCGTTGTTCGATGGCTTTTGCCCTGGAGGGTGTCGGTCGTAAGCCCCCACGGTGACCAACCGGGTTGGGGGTTTTGTGTATTTGCTATTTAATGTTATTGTAGTTGTATGCTTAGTTTTTTCGTTCCGGTTACTAAAGTGCGCAGTTTCCTAGGCTTTGTACTCTTCCGATACTGATTGTGACCTTGCTCTGTACATCTTGTCAAACGCATTTATTTTGTTCAGTTTTTTAGGAACTGTCTTTATTGCTTCTGGTTCAACAGCAGGGACCGAAGCAGAGGGAGAGGATGAGTCTTCTCGCTTCCTTTTGTCGCGGCTCTGATCTCTCGTTTCTTTTACAATTAACTTGTCCTCTTTCAAGTAGGCGATGCGTCCCTTTTTTCTCTCTTCCTGTAGTTTTGGAATAAGTTCTTTCCTCTTTGCAAGGGTTTCCTTACTAAAATCCTCGCTTATGGAGATTCCTTTTGGTAGTTTCTTTTTATTTTTCATTATTTCATTTTTCCTCCAGTTCGTAGTAAGACTAACTAAAGTTGGCCTTGCTTTCCCTTTCCATAGTCCAAGTCTATGTGATTTTATGATTTCGTGTTTTTCTAATGTTACCCCCATTTTCTCCTCGAAAAATTTTTTTGCGCTTTCAATTGGCTTGATTTCTGAGCTTTCTTCTAATCCGAAAATAATGAGGTTATTACGTTTCTTTTCCATCTCCATGGTTTTTACTTTGTCCTGAAGCTGGTGAATTTCTATCTTTAAATTTGCGTTTTCTTGTTGCAAAGGTTTTAATTTTTCATCGATTAGTTCAAGTATACTCTTTGTTACTGCTTTTGTGATGGTAGTAGTTTGTTTATCCATTTGATCTTTTAGTTTTCCCAATAAAAGTTCCATTTGGCCATCCATAGTTGATATTAAATTTTTTGCAGTGGCAATATTTGTTTTTAGGGAATTTAAACTTTTTATGTGGCAACCCTTCACCTGTCAATTGACAAAGGTCATCTGTGTTCTATTTGCTTTGTTAAGTTGGTAGTATTCGCTTCCTCTATATACTTTGTGACGTAATGTTTACTTGTCACTTGTCAGCTGTATGAGGTGACTTCTAACTTTTTTGTAGGTTAGCTTGAGTTTTCCGTACAATATTTCTACTCACAGTGGTTTAAATCCAGTGTTCTTTGATGAATTTAGTTGCCACTATGCGTGAAGCAGCGTAATAACACTATTCTTGATATAGATGTGCCGTACTTTACACTTTATTCATTTAATTACTAGGAGATCGATCAAAACACGTATACTCGTCGGCGCACCGGAAACGGAACCTCGAACCAAACGGAACGGTGCCGTAGATACTAGATCTTTAATCCAGCTCTAATATGTGGGCGTTATTTTTTAAAGTTTCACGGAGTTTTTCTTATAAATTATTAATTATTATGAGTGGTTTAAGTGATGTGGAATGTGAAAATTAAAAATCAACAATTAGGTATTTTAGATGTTAGAAAAAAAAAACTCGAAATAAGAATGACAGACCATTTAACCACGATCTCTTTCTAAAGCTCATTCTTTACTGCCGGGTATTGTCCAATGTACATAATATTATTATACACTGGGGCTGATTCTGTATAACACAATCTCTAAACTAAACTAAAATGGCAGCTTTAAATCTAGTTCTGTCCCTTTCCGTAGGAAGTATTATGAAAGGGTTAGCAATATTTGTAATTTTAGTTTAGTTTAGAGATTGTGCACTACAGAATCAGCCCCATTACATGGTGTAACGTGTAGGTAACCAACGCACCCCGGCACGGCGGCGCTTTAAACGTTCTCGATTAGATTGTGTTTTTTTCCAAACGTAATGGGGCTGATTCCGTAGTGCACAATCTTTAAACTAAACTAAAATGACAACATTAGAAACATTGCTAACCCTTTCTTTTAATACTCCCTGCGGAAAGGGACAGAACTAAATTTAAAGCCATTTTAGTTTAGTTTAGAGATTGTGTTATACAGAATTGGCCATATTATAACGATTTCATCGTTAGATCGCGGTAAGAAAGTCCAATCTGCCGTCCAAAGCGGATTTCAGCGAGAACCACCTATTATTATCCCTACCTACCTACCTATTAGACCGATTATTATTATTACCTATTAGAGACTATTTACCGTTTTTAATAAATCTTTCACACCACTGCATTGTTTGTACTTATCTACTTGCTCGCAAATTAGTATTTCATACGGATACCTTAAATCAACAAGGATTTTATATGGTTTGTCATAATTTGTATACCTTGACCACTGGCGGTGTTACAAGTAACTTTTAACGAGGACGTATTACAACTTTTTAACTTATAATGAGTAAGTAATAAACATAAGTAGGTACATACTTGAATTATAAGCGTGACAACAACTTTGAGGAAGTTTTGTGTGGTGGACAAATTTTCAGTGTATAATATAATAGAGACCAAGACAAAATGTCGTTTTTCTCCAACTTATAGCCCATGCTGAGTTCATCATCATAATGGTTATGGTGAGGTGAAAGGTTGAATTAGGAATAAAAGAAGTACCTACAAGTTAACTCTTTTCTATTAGCGGGAGGAGAAGGGGCGAGTGGCCCAGTTGTGACTCAAGTCGGTAACTGGCTGGGTGGCCGAATTTGGAGGTTCAGACCTTTTCGTTTCCTCCATGCCTCGGCGAGCACGTTAAGCCGTCGGTCCCGGTTATTATCACTAATATCTGATAATAACCTTTACAAAAAATTATGACTTTAAACGCTCTTTAAATACGAGTCTTATATGCGTGCGGAAGGACGTGTGGGAACCCAAGGCATTATTATCCCAAGAAAACTCCTACCATTATTTGATTGAATAATAATGGAAAGGGGCACTCACGACCCTTAGTAATGAGGAATACGACGCAGAGAGATTAGCGGAAAATTATTGAAGCGCAAAGTGAACAATAAATGAACTCGTAAAAATCTTGCGAGGCAAACAAAACCAACGCTTTGAAGGAAACAGACGTAAAAACTAATTTCTTCCTTTCGCTCATAAAATGTAATGCTAAACCGTTTAAGTCCTTAGGAGGTGAGGTTTGCTTGAAGCATCTGTTATATAATTTTCGAAAATCAGTTTTTATGCGGCATTGTAATCGTTTGACGGAAGAGCTTTACTGGTAGAGCAATAACTTACCACAACCGGAGCACGGTAATGGTATCGGAGCCTCCTCTCAGGATTTGTTTCCGTGAATAGCAAATTCCAAAATTTATTAATGGGGGAATCAATTTCGTTACCGCTTACCGCAGTGCTAACATTTGCGCTAAGGAGTTCTTCATCGTACCTACATCGGTCTCTCTTTTTGCATCATCCTGTTCTCATCATCATTTCTATGATAGTATGGGACTTTTTAGTATAATAATGCGATGGGTTCTCCCGCGCGGACTCAAAGAATTAGATTACTGCTTGTAAAGGTTTGTGTATACCGGGACTTTAGGCCGACCGTTTAGCATGCTCAGAAGAAACTAAAGGCCTAATTCGGATATCCTACGTCAGTAGTCCACCCAGCTACTGACTAGGGTCAATGTTGCAGGGCACTAGTTCCACAAGTAGACCACTAGTTCCTCTAATGGTACCTATGCCTAAATATTTTTTTCAGATATTCGATTGCAGAGCCGTAACAACCGCAAGTGGAATGTTTGAGGCCTTGTGCAATCACATCAAGTACGCGACGAATAAAGGAAACATAAGGTAATGTGAATGTGCGTTTTGTACGCCTGAATAAAAAATACAAACATACCCAGGCTGCTTACAAATGTAACGCATAAAAGTGTCTCCATTTTCTCCTGTATTATAAATAGGTGCAAGTCTCATTGTTCTAAAAAATACACCAACATGATTTTCCACTGTGGATAACATTTTGACTTGCTTTACTCACTTTTTTTATCTGTAGCTAAGCGCACTCTTACATACGGAGTCTTAAGACCTGCCGAGTTCTTTTAGCCCAGGCTACTTGTGCAAGCTATGTATGGGAACCCTAAAATAAAAAATGTAAAGCTGATTTTTGGCACAAGCGTTCCTTGGGGTCTGAGAAGTACTTCTTAAAAATTCCCCCCCCCTAGGCCGCGGGCTTAACCCCCCACCCCCCCCAAACGTCTCCCTAACCGCAGTTTTTTGTAATTTTCTCAAAAAATATTGAAAAAAACTATCTATGAAGAAAATAATAAACATTAAATAATCTACCATATCGCGCTTAAATCATTATGATCGGATAAATAGTTTTGCAAATATGCCGGCTTATTTGATGCATTTGTTTTTTTTTTTTAAATCGTGTAAGTTTCTTGTGATTTGCACAAAATGTGTAAGAGCTAGGAAAAAAACGACAAGAACAAAATTAAAGTTCATAAAATCTTCTACAAAATGCTTTTTATTTCATTTCAATCGACCGAATACTTTCGGAAATATGACGATCGAAAAATGAAAATGACAGAAAAATATTTTGCAATAATTTTGACTTTGTACCTACACGTTCTATTTGATAATGATCGATGCTATATTACAATAAATTAATAGTAGGTAATAATCATGATATCTTTATCTACAAAACAACACCACACTCAGTAAATAATATATTAAATATTATTATTTATATTCGTTCAAAGTTCTAACAAAGACAAGGCGTCGCGTCGGCCGAAGAATAATGAATAGGATTGCAAAGGAAATGCGGGTGGAATGACATGGTTCGTGTGCAAAATATGTTACCATTGATGGGGAAGAAGGTGATGATGACGACCATGATGATGTGCTTTAATAATACCTACTAATATAATAATAATAAATACCTACGTCTCGAAGTCCTTTCAACTATATGTAGGTATGCAATATGCATTTATCCAAAAACAATGTAAATGAACCACCAACATCCAACAGCTATCTTGCAGATAATTTTATCAGATTAACTTTAACTTTTAACGGCATTCCGAACCAATGGTAGATTCACTGGACGATTCAAAAGCACTTGTAAAAGTTTACTTGAGTAAAAACATTTGATTTGATACTTGAATTGTAATACGATTACAAAAAAGCACAATCGGCTAGCTATTTGAGAGGGGGAGGGGGGTCGTGGTAGGGGGGAGTTGAGAGGGGTGTTGTGGGAGGTGCGAGGGGGGTTGTGGGAGTTGCGAGTGGGGTTTTGGGAGGGGGGAGATGGGAGGTGGGAGTAGGGAGGGGGGAGGTGGGAGGGGGGTTGTAGGAGTGGGGAGAAAAGAGGACATCATTTGCGCCTAAAATCAAAGATACGTTATTTATTTAGAGGTTAATTTCTATTTATTCCATAGTACTATGCTAAGTCTACATGACTACCACCGGTTCTTACACAACAGCAAGGTATATTTCGAAAACTATTTGTCCTATCAAAATAAACTAAACACTATTTTATAGGTAAATTAATAATCTTTGTACTATGTCCTGACAGCTTTTTTACTAACTCTAATACTTTTTCTTGAAATTACAATAAACATTTACGGATTTTACAAAGGTTTAGTTTTTTATTCCAGTTAGGCAGCCATATTTCCGAAACTATTCGTTCTATCAAAATAAACTAAAAATTATTTTGAAGATAATTTAATGAAGTTCATTTTTGCTTCTTATGTTTTTTTTCCTAGTTCTAGTAGTTTCTGTGAAAATTCAAAAATACACCAACGGTTGTCGAAAAAAAAAAATTCTTGGAATATAGGTTGCCATATTTCTCGAACTATTGGTCCTATCTAAATTCACCATAAGACTTTTTTGTGGGTAATTTAGTAAAATTAATTATTCTTTCGACGGTTTTTTGCAAGCTCTAATAGTTTTTGTGAAAATTGCAAATAACATAGGATTCTAGCAATTTTTTTATTTTTTTTCGTACACTATACATGGAAATATATTCGAAATTATTAGTCCTATCTTTATGAACTAATTTTTTTTAAATAAGTGGTTAAATGGTGTTTATTTTTACTTCTGGGAGTTTTTTGCCTAGCTCTAATAGTTTTCTAGAAATTACAGAAAACATAAAATTTTGAAAAATATTGCTTTTATGTTAACTATGACAGGTATATTTTGGAAATTATTAGTGCTATCAAAATTAACTAAATACTATTTTGTAGGTAATTTAACTATGTTTCTTACTTACTTAAAAACAACATACACGATATTTGCATATTATTTTCTTTATCTTACACAATAGGTAGGCATATCTCCAAAACTATTACTCTTATCAAAATAAACTAAATATCATTTTAAAGCTAATTTAATAGCCTTTCATTTTGCTTCCGACAATATTTTTGTGGCTCTATCAGTTTTTATGGAAATTACAAGAAACTACATTACAAAAAGCCATACATGCAAAATATTTTCTTTTCATGCACAAAGGGTTAACATATCTCCGAAACTATTAGTCTTATGGAAATGAACTGAAATATTATTTTGTAGATAATTTAATGAAGATAATTTTCACCATAGAAAGTTTTTTTCTAGCACTAATATTTTTTGTGAAAATTACAAAAAACTGCGGTTGGGGAGACGTTTGGGGGGGTGGGGGGTTAAGCCCGTGGCCTAGGGGGGGGGGGGGGGAATTTTTAAGAGGTATTTCTCAGACCCCAAGGAATACTTGTGCCAAAAATCAGCTTTACATTTTTTATTTTAGGGTCAATGTTTATTAGTCCCGTACTATTTTATCACCTTACAATTCATGGGTACTAATGTGAATTATAGGATAAAAACTTATGTAACTTCCTCTAACATAATTAACATAAACTATCCTCATAATAATATTATTAAAATTGTGAATATTAACGTGGGGCTATATTTGATTTTGCATATATTATCATTGTCAATAACTAATTGACCATACATTGACTTCACACACAATGTATACCTACTGATTTACTTGTGTCCATGAAAAAACTAGAAGTTTTAATTCGCTATAATCCGCCACAGAAGGCAAATCTATGTGGTACATACCGGAGCATCTTCAGGAGATGTTGCATTTACAATGCACGATTGTAAAGTGACGATTTGTCGCAAAATCTGGCTTTTATACCTTTTTGGCATGACTCAAACTATAGCCCTGCCCCGTACCCTCTACTACTAGGTAAATTGAGTAAAGGTGAATTTAATAGGTACTTACCTACTTATTTACTTTATTTACAACATTATTCATTGGATTTCATGCGAGTATGAATTATACAATGCAGCGATCTATCTAAACTTTCATTGCGTTGACACTCGGTTTTCCTTATCATTTTTCGAATCGTTTCCGGAGGCGTTACGTGTTCACACGATTCGGCAATATCCCTGGGTGTCACTATTATTTAGGTATTTTACTTTTTTTGCTTAGAGTTAGAGAATTGAGCTTTTTCGTATACAAAGAAAGCGTTTTATCTATACTTCTAAATCTACTAATCTTACTAAAATATTATTAATACGAAAGTTTGGATGGATCGATGGATGTTTGTTACCCAGTCACGCCAGAACGAATGAACAGATCCGGATGAAATTTGATACAGAGATGGATTATAGTCTGTGTAGCGGTCTTCGCAGTCCGCACATAATCCACTAGATGGCATTACTAGTAGCGCACGATGAACACGAAGAGCCTAACTCACGCTAACGAAGCGTTCTATGAATTACGCGTATATACGACCTCCAACGATGAACGGTCGGACCAGTGGTCCCCGAGCACAACACCCGCTCGGTGGATGATATCATCCTTTGTTACGGTCGAGCCATATCACCTGCTCCCGTACAGTGGTGACCCCGACGTGATCTACTTACATGCCATCGACCATCACAGCAAACCGACGTGATCTGAACCCGCCGCCGGCGATCAAAACAAGCCGACGTGATGTCACAGCCGCCGCCGACGATCACAACAAGCCGACGTGATCTCAGAGCCGCCACCGACGCACATCAAGCCGACGAGTCACGCCCTCACTCGTCAGACATCAGCAACCATCGCACATCACAACAAACCCCTACAGTCATGGTGACGAGAGCAGCATCATCAGAAGGCACAGCACGGCACAACAGCAACTCAACGCAACAAGCAATACAACGCAGCACAGCAACAAACAAGCAGCAAAGCAACAAGCAACGCAACGCAGCACAGCAGCATAACGCAGCACAGCAGCAACAAGTAGCAACAAGCAACACGCAGCACAGCAACAAGCAACAAGCATCACAACGCAGCAACAGCAACACAACGCAACACAACACAGCACAGCCGACCGATGTTCCGGCACAACAGCAACATCACGCAACGCAGCACAGCCGTTCACAGAGCCACACGCTCGGCGGCCAGCACAGTCGATACTCAACGGCATATCAGTACACAGCCCGTCGACGCCAGTACCAGCCGCACAAGTGGGTCACACAGCCTTAGGATAGTATGAGCCTACAACGCCACTACTCTGGTTGTTACACGACGCCACTTCTCCAGATGCTTGCAACGTCATCTGAATGCTGACGACCTCCAGACTCGAAGGGGAGTGATGTAGCGGTCTTCGCAGTCCGCACATAATCCACTAGATGGCATTACTAGTAGCGCACGATGAACACGAAGAGCCTAACTCACGCTAACGAAGCGTTCTCTGAATTACGCGTAGGTATATACGACCTCCAACGATGAACGGTCGGACCAGTGGTCCCCGAGCACAACACCCGCTCGGTGGATGATATCATCCTTTGTTACGGTCGAGCCATATCACCTGCTCCCGTACAGTCTGGAATAACACATGGGCTACTTTTTATCCCGGAAAATTGAAGAATTCCTGCGGGAATCCAAAATCCACAAAGTCGCGGGCATCGGCTAGTATATTAATAATTATGTCAAGTGAAAACAATGGTTTAAGTTCTAGGCTGCCCTAAGTTTTTTGCTGGAGGCACAATGGTAGTTTTATGAATAATGACGACACTGTTTTATACCTACGTAAACTTTTGTGGAAATGCCTTGAATGAACTGCGTTAAACCAAGTTATATTTTTCTATTTAAACCATAACAAAACGAATGAAAGTTATAACAAAACATAATAAAGGGTGAAGTCGACACAGCTACAATTGTCTTAATGAATGGATGGGTAGAACAACTTTTATAACTCATTGTTGCTGAAAAAAGGAAATTACCTACGGTTGTTTATCACACTTTTCATTTAATTTTATCCAAACATCACAAGTAGGTATATAATAGTCTAATTTCATTCAATCAACTTATATTAGGCACAACTAAAATATTATCCATTATGAAGATAGACAAAATACTTACTAAAGGTACCTTACACCATCGCGTAAGCAAGTTTCCCTCAAGCTGGTGTAAAACACAGTAAAGCCTTTACCTTCAATTATTATCAATAACTAGATGATGCCCGTAACTTTGTTCACGTAGATTTAGGGTTTTTGAAACCCGTGGGAACTCTTTGATATTCCGGGATAAAAAGTAGCTAGGCTTATTTTCCCGTGGATTGATCGTCCCGGCCATAATTACTAGCTGATGCCCGTCCTTGTGGATTCAGGTTTTTTGGTTCCCGCGTGTACTCTTTAATTTTCCGGGATAGAAAGTAGCTAATGTGTTATTCCAGACTATAATCTAACTCTGTGCCTTTCGACCAGCTCCGTTCAGCCTTTCAGGCGTGATTGAGTAACAAACATCCATCTATTCATCCCTCCATTCATCGATCCATAAACTTTCACATTTAAATTATTAGTGGGTATTATAGTAGACAAAGATTAGTATAGATGAAGTGCTACATTGATATATATGTATTTTTTTTTATCCACTACAAGCTAGCCCTTGACTACGATCGCACCTGATGGTGAGTGATGATGCAGTCTAAGATGGTAACGGGCTAACCTGTTAGAGGCATGGCAGTTATATTAAACCGGTATGGGTTTAATATAACTGCCATGCCCCTATCGTTTTCTACACGGCATCTTACCGGAACGCTAAATCGTTTGGCGGCACGTCTTTGCCGGTAGGGTATAGCCACGGCCGAAGCCTCCCACTAGGCCAGACCAGGGAAAATTCAGAAATTATAAATTCCCAAATTGACTCTGCCGGGGATCGAACCCCAGGACCTCCGCACGTTAAGGCAACACACACTACACACTGCGTCACGGAGGTCGTCAAAAAATGTATGTACTAGAAGGGCCCTTTCATAGAACAAAATTTGACGTCTGACCTGTAGAGCGCGCTCCGCACCTGTATAGCCTGTCCTTGTCTCCGCCATAGCGCTGTCCCGCTTTTCAGGCTAGATGGCGTTAATAAAATAGGTCCACATTCTTTATCTGATAGGGCCCGTCTATGTAAATTGAGGTCGTTGGCGGGCTACCGCTATAACAGTGACCTATTTTCATAGCAATTCTGTTCAACAGGTCGGCGATAACAATATTCCCGCAACGAACGGACGGCAAGCACGACTACAGGATATGGAGCCCACAACTCATCTGCTATGCCGGGTACATCGAACCTGATGGATCGGTATTGGGTGATCCAGCTAGAGTTGAATTTACTGAGGTAAAATTTACTAGTTATATCTTTTCAAATCCATACTAATATTATAAATGTGAAAGTGTGTCTGTCTGTCTATTATTAACGTCCCACTGCTGGGCACAGGCCTCCACTCTCATAGGTGAGAGGGAATTAGAGCTTAGACCCACAACGCTGCTCCAATGCGGGTTGGCGGGCTTTAACGACTATTACCAATTACCATGTTCATATTATGATAATAACCGGGACCGACGGCTTAACGTGCTCTCCGAGGCACGGGGGTGAAACATCGCCAACTTCCTAACTCCGGGTTAGTACTGAGAATTTCTAGTCAGAAAAAAACAATACTTAGTTATGGCCCGACCCGGGACTCAATCCCGGGACCTCGTCGGCCGCAGTCGTTATTTAACACGATTCCGATAATTCGTGTTAAATAATTGTTCTTGCAGTCACTAAAACAAATAGATAAAATCTAAAGGAAATTTTTAGACAGTTTTATTGCCAATAATGGGGACATTGGGAATTCTTTTTGGGATCTACGAGTATTACATTCAATGGGTTCTTTGTTTTGTCATCTAAAGAGGTGAAGCTATATAACAATAGACAAAGATAAAGTACTGATTTTCGGACATAGGTATACTTACTAAAAATTGTACAGTGCGCAAATATTGATTTGTGCATTGTAAAAATGCATTTATGATTGACTAGCTTTTGTCCGCGACTTCGTCCGCGTGGACTATGCAAATTTCAAATTTCAAACTCAGGGGTTGAATTATCATTTCAGCTAAAATTTATTCTGGTTCTTTGAAAGTCTTTGTTGCATGAGTTTGTTATTCCGTCTGAAACAATTTACTACTATTGTTTTTATCCCGAAAGCTGGGTTTAATTTACTCTGTAGTTTATTTATTACTTTGTTATACAATAACACTTTTGAAAGGAGCGCATATTTGAGTTGGCGTCGAGTCGCGGGTTATTTAAACAAAACTTCCTAAAGCCACGTAAATTTTGGCACAACAATGCAACAGAAAGTTTATTTGTACAAAACAATAATACCCGTACAAACGTATCTACTAATAACAGACTGCTTGAATTTAAAATGACTTTAACATTGATTGCATAGTATTTTATTATGTTCACTTGATCTTATTATTGACCGAGCGAAGCGAAGGTCTCTGAGTCTACTTGGGTGAATTTGCACTTGTCCGTCCGTCCGTCCGTCTGTCAGAGCCTTATATCTTCTGAATTACTGAACGTAATTACTTCAAATTTAAATTTAATATGTAAACCGATGGCCTCCCGACGAATATGGCTTAAAAAGTTATAAAAATCTTTATTTCAGGGGGGCTCTCATAGAAGCGAATGCGAAGTAAAATATTTTTATAGCGTTACATAGGGTTGTGGTATGTCATTTTAAAGATAATATTAGGAATAGAGTCCAAAAATATATTTTTTTAATTATCCCTCTTAAATTGACGAAATAGGGGGCTTTCAAAGTGGAGATTTTCTAACGTCCAAAGTTGACTTCAGAACTCTCAATTTTCTGAAAGGCTGAGCCTGAAACTTGAGCAATTATTTTAATTATACCCTGTACTTGAACAACAAATACTAAAATTAGATAAACATTATAAGGAAACAAAATTATTTAATTTTTAATGAGCCTCAATATTTTTAACAGAAATTCACAATGATGTCAATAGATGGCGCTAATGTTAAAAGTTAAATATTACAAAATGGCTACCGCTAGGTCTCAGTTCGGGGCGAACCACTAGTTATAGAACAGACAACTTTATAAAAATAATGTAGGTACGGAAAGCAATATTCTTGATGAAACGAAAAATAGTTTGGCTCGTTTTATAAACTACTGTCACTCAACAGTCTACACTTGAACTATCCCAAGATAGTCGGTACCTTGGCATACAATAATAATAATATTATATTTTAGTTTGTACCTCCTTTAGAATCGATTTGCATAAATAAGCCCGGGGTATGGAAAATTATGGGGAGTAAAATCAAAATTTCTCCGTTACGTTATTGACTTTATGTTTCCATGGTAACACTTGTTTATGATTCCATGACTATGCAGTGTATTTTAATACCCTCTCTCCTATGAGCGTGGAGGCCTGTGCCGAGCAGTGGGACGTTAATAGGCTGTAGTGGTGGGTGGTGGTAATGTATTTTTATGAATATAAATTAGATATTTAATATAAATAAATGTATCAAGCATGCTTTCAGTAATCTAAAATGAGCGTTCATTTACCCTCATTTACTAATCTATATATTTTCGTTCGTAAAGAGTTAATTCCAGTCGTGCGTCGGAGCTGACACACATATTTTTTGAAATTCATATTTGTCTTAGATATGCATCAAACTCGGATGGAAGCCGCCTCGTACAGCGTGGGATATTCTGCCTCTGGTCGTTTCTGCTGATGGCAAAGATCCTGAATACTTTGACATTCCACGCGAAATTATTATGGAAGTCAAAATGGAGCATCCCAAGTAAGTAGACGAAGGTATTTAATAACATAGGTAATAAAACAAGGTAACAAATAAAGGAAACCTTAGCGTGTCGGTCGATTAGATGCAGTCTCCTACACTTTGATTAAAATTCCACAAATACGTACAATGATTCCCTGCCTCAAAGATTTTGATTGCCTTTACGGCACCGACTATCTCGCCCTCTGTAATATTGGCACCTTTCAAATACCTACAGAAAAAGTATTTGTATCCTACTTATTATACTTACCTATATATACTAGTATCTTATTTGTATCGTACTAGCTTCGCTCGTGTGCTCTCAGGGTAAATGTGGCGGAGTGTATGTGTCGTGTCGTGTCTTGTCGTAAGCGTGTCGTAACTTTACAAATTTGTTCCAGATACGAATGGTTCAAGGACTTGGGTTTACAATGGTACGCACTGCCAGCAGTATCTAATATGAGTTTAGACTGTGGAGGCTTGGAGTTCACTGGCACAGCGTTCAACGGATGGTACATGGGCACTGAGATAGGCTGCCGTAATTTCTGTGATTCCAATAGACTGAACATTGTTGAGGTATGTAATTTAATAAGCGAAAGTAGGCTCTAAATTCTAAATTAATATGCGTTAAATTTTATCGTTTGCTCAGTCGTGAATGTGACTTCTATATGTGTAGGGCTTTCACACTATCTTCTTATATATATAAAAATGAAACCCGTTTTCCTTGGTCACGGCATCACGCGTGAATGGCTGGACCGATTTCACTAATTCTTTTTTTTGTATTTGTTATTATTAGGAGAAGGTTCTTACGGAAAAAAATATTAAGAAAATCTCTCAGAAATATTGAAAAATATACATTTAATTTTGCATACTAAGGCGGTACGGAGTTCGCCGGATCAGCTAGTTACCAATAAAACCTTAAGGGCTGATGTCCGTGCCTATGGATTAAGATTTTTGTTATCCCCGCAGGAATTTCTTAATTTAATGTCCTCAACTATACCCATGCCTCGATTGCCTCGTTGGTCTAGCGGTTAGCATAGTCGACTGCGGATCACAAGGTCCTGGGTTCGATTCCCGGTCGGGCATAAAAAATTGTTAAGTATTGGGTTTTTCAATTAAGAAATTCTCAGTGCCAGCCCGGAGCTGGAAGTTGGCGGTGTTTCACCCCGGTGCCTCGGAGAGCACGTTAAGCCGTCGGTCCCGGTTATTATCACTAACATGATAATAGTCGTTAAAGCCCGCCAACCCGCATTGGAGCAGCGTGGTGGGTCTAAGCTCTAATTCCCTCTCTCCTATGAGAGTGGAGTCCTGTGCCCAGCAGTGGGACGTTAATATGCTGTAGTGGATACCCATGCCAAAAAACACGTCGATCCGTTGCTCCGATGCGGCGTGATTGAAGGATAAACCAACAAAGCAACAAACAAACACACTTTCGCATTTTAAATTTTAAGTATCATACTAATTGATGGAATGATTGATTGATTAAAAATGAATGAAATCAGTTATAAATAGATTAAAACGTTTAACCTATTTGATCAAATAGGTATTATATAGTTTAGCTGCTTACGTTATATCTTAAGTTAGAACAAAGTTCGAATTTAATAGAATGAATGAATGAATGAAATATTCTTTATTGTACACCAAAAAAAAAAATACATTAAATAATAACAATAAAAATAATTAAAGAAAATCGGTACAAATGGCGGCCTTATCGCTTTGAAGCGATCTCTTCCAGGCAACCACGCTTTATAGGAATTAAGCCTAGTGAGTCGAGGGTGTACGTAAATTTAGGAGGAAATAATAATAATGTAATAATTTATACTAATATAATACTAATAATAATAATATATATATAATTATATAATACAAAATAAAATCAATACCTATATACAATCAAACATATACTAATATAAATAAATATCTATATACATATACTAAATGTTATGCCAAAAAGGGAGTAAAATAAAATAAAAGCCAGAAGACGCAAAGTAAATCATGGAGGAAGGAAGTGCGCTTTGATGAGCTTTTTAAAAGCTGCAAGAGATTGCGCACGCCTGATATGCAACGGTAAGGAGTTCCATAGCCTAGCAGCTTCAACGGAAAAGGATTTCGACGAAAAAGAGGTATTATGGGAAGGGATTTTTAAAATTAGGTTATCATTAGAGCGAAGAGAGCGACCATGAGTGTCACTCAGAAACTCAAACCGCTCTTTGAGATAAAAAGGAGTAGTGGGATTGAATAGAACACAGTATAAAAGAGAAAGAATGTGAGTATCCCTGCGAAGGCGGATCGGGAGCCACTTGAGTTTTTCGCGAAATTCAGAAATATGGTCATATTTTCTGAGTCCAAATATAAACCGTATACAAAGATTTTGAATGCGCTCAAGTTTATTAAGCAACTCCTCATTTAGATTGAGATAGCAAGAATCAGCATAATCGAGAATTGGCAAAAGAAGAGACTGTGCTAGCGTTATTTTAGTTGGTATGGGTAGAAAATTTGACAATCTACGAAGAGACCCGACAGACGCAAACACCTTCCTACTCACTCACTTGCGGAGCCCAAGACAAAAATTTATCAAAAATGATACCTAGATTTTTAACCTTGTCACTGTAAGGTACACAAGTACCGTCAAAAATAATACTAGGTAATGTAGAAAAATCTATACGCGTGACCAACTTTTGACTGCCTATTATTATACATTGAGTTTTTGCTGGATTTACCTTCAGGCCATACGACTTACTCCATTGCACAATAGAATCTAGATCATTATTTACCAAATCTATCGCCTGATGTAGATCCACCAATTTAGCCTGTACATACAATTGGAGATCGTCAGCATACAGGTGGTAGTGAGAAGATAACTAATAATAGATACTTAATCTAGATAGGTAAGAAGTAAAATAAAATAAAATCAAAATACTTATCTGTTTTCAGAGTGTAGCAAACAAAATGGGTCTAGATACGGACTCGTATGTGTCACTGTGGAAAGACAAAGCTTTGGTTGAAGTGAACATTGCTGTCCTCCACAGTTTCCACAGAGACAATGTTTCAGTAGTGGACCATCATTCCGCTTCGGAGCAGTTCATCAAGCATCTAGATAATGAGAATAAAAGCAGGTAATGTGTAACGCGTGAATTTAGCTATTTTTTTTTTTTTATCCACTACAAGCTAGCCCTTGACTGCGATCTCACCTGATGGTAAGTGATGATGCAGTCTAAGATGGTAGCGGGCTAACCTGTTAGGGGCATGGCAGTTATATTAAACCCATACCCCTTCGGTTTCTACACGGCATCGTACCGGAACGCTAAATCGCTTAGCGGCACGTCTTTGCCGGTAGGGTGGTAACTAGCCACGGCCGAAGCCTCCCACCAGGCCAGACCAGGGAAAATAAGTAAGTAACAAGTGAACTAGCAGATGCCCGCGACTTCGTCCGCGTGAAATAAGTTTTTTAAATTCCCACGGGAACTCCCTAATTTTTTGGGTTAACATAATATAGTCTATGACACTCACAAATAATGTGGATTTAATGATTTATTTATTTCATGTAGGACAACTTGTGACACTTATGATACGTCAAGAAAAGTGGCTTTCTATTGTTACCAGAATTTTCAAAATCGGTTCAGTAGATCCAGAGATTACCCTCTCGTCACAACCCTTACAACGTCACAAAGTCACAAACTTTACCTCTTAATATTAGTATATAATATAGATTAAGTAACTAAGTATGTAAGTATATTCTGGCGCAGTGTTAAGCGCTGCTGTCTTAACGTGCGAATGTCGCGGAATCGATCTCCGGCAGGGTCAATTTGGGAATTTATAATATCTGAATTTTCCCTGGTCTGTCCTGGTGGGAGGCTTCGGCCGTGGCTAGTTACCAACCTACCGGCAAAGACTTGTCAAGCGATTTAGCGTCCCGGTTTGATTAGGGGTTTGGCCATGGGTTAATTATAACTGCCATGCCCGGTTATATAACAATAACAGGTTAGCCCGCGTCCATCTTAAACTGCATCATCACTTACCATCAGGTGTTGTGGATAACGCTTTTTATTAGCTTCAGACGTATGTATGTTAGTATGTTAGTATGTAACGGAATCCTTGAACATGATTTTGACCCCCTTTAAAACGTCGGATTAACTCGAAATTTGACATACCTACATATTAAGGACCGATGACAATTCAATATTTTAAACAGTTTGACCCGTTATCCTTACTAGGATAATCAGGATTAGCGATTTTTTGTTTACCTGGACCCGGAGTGTCGGCGTCAAAAGAGTGTTTATTAGTTTTTTTTAACTATTATTATTACTGTACGATCAAGTAAAAAATATGTTTTTAACTAAGTTTTAACAGTGAATCATCAATTGAATCTACCACTGGTTATAAATGTCTTACCCACTGAGAAGAACCAAGAGAAAAAAAGTTGTGCACGTTGAAAAAATATCTATATTAATTGATTCATAAATATAATATATACAGTCAGCTGTTCTTACAAATCGAATTACACATTTTAAGTATTATGTAATTTTTTTCATAGAGGGGGCTGTCCATCAGACTGGGTGTGGATTGTTCCACCAATGTCGTCCTCCTTAACTTCTGTGTTTCATCAAGAAATGGCATTGTACTATTTACGACCATCGTATGATTACCAAGTAAGTTATCATTGTAATCATCAAATTTTGTTCCCAGCCCCTATATATGTAATCTTATTCTGTTCCGTATTTTTGACAGTTTACTTTGGTCCCCTTTAAATTTGGATAGAAGGAGGCGTTACTTTGCGGAAGTCCATCATAACGATCAACCAGAACCAGAAGTTTACCTCGCTATAATGCGCGCCAAAAGGAAAATCTATGTGGTACAGTGATTTTTTTTTCACCACACCACAGAAATCCCCCAAAAACTACCCTCAACGTACGTTTCACTCCGATACCGGAGCATCTTCAGGAGATGTTACCTCCACAATGCACGATTCTGATGACTTCACAATCGTGCATTGTGGAGGCAACATCTCCTCCTGAACACAGGAGAAAAAAAAACACTGTACCACATAGATTTTCCTGCTGTCGCGGATTACAACGATTTAAACTTCTGGTAAGGAACCAGAAGCCCTAACCCTTTAACTTTATCATTACTTACCTTTTATATTTTAACAGTTGAGTGTGCTAAGGCATCAGCATTATTAGATGATACGTGATATTTATTGGACTCCAATGTCCAGAAATTCTTGATGGTATTCATAGTCAAAAAATATTATATTAGCATGTTTTTGAAATCATATTTTTGTATCAGATTTTTTATAAGATATGGGTCATCAGTGGTGGCCTCAGGGGGTGGCAAGCAGCTCGCGCTATGTTATGATCCACTAATCCAATAATCTATTACCGCTTGCATAGCGTTGCGTATAATATCGCGCCGATTTCTGTGTCGTTCACCCCACTGAATATTCCTTCCTGTCTCTTTCACGCTGACAAATTTGCCAGTGCTCGGGCAAAGCGAGCCTCGCACATATCTACCGCCCAGAGCCTCGCAATGGCTAAGGCCGCCCCTGGTATGACCCAGGGGCGGCCTTAGCCATTGCGAGGCTACTAGATATAAAATAAAAGTACAATACGAACAAAATTCTAATATGATTTAGAAACCTTGAAAACATCAGCAATACATTGTCAACAGGAGCCAGCTTGGAAAACTCACCAGTGGATAAAATCAGAAGATAAGCCCAGAACCAGAAAGTTCCATTTCAAACAAATTGCTCGGGCCGTCAAGTTTACTTCCAAACTATTTGGCCAGGCGCTCTCCAAGAGAATTAAAGCGACCATACTTTACGCCACTGAAACAGGCAAATCTGAGCAGTATGCTAAAGAGTTAGGGACTATTTTTGGACACGCTTTCAATGCCCAGGTAAGTTTTAAGGAATCCATTGCTACTGAAGAGTGAGTTCAAAGTTTAAGCTAACTGAGAAGAGCTAACAGCGGATAAAATAAATGAATTGTAAAACAAAAATATTCAGAAACTATTAAGCTCTTATGCACAGGAAAATATTATGCTCTTTTATTAATTTGCTTCAACATAATATTTACTATCAATCTAAATGATGCCCGCAACTTCATCTGCGTGGATTAAGGTTTTTTGGATCCCGCGGAATCGTTCATTTTCCGGAATAAAGTGTTCGTCTTAATTCAGGTTATTAGCTTTCACTATCCCGAATTTCAGTTAAAAAGATTCAGTCATTGTGGTGTGATGTGAAGGAGTAACAAACATCCAAATATCAAACTTTCACATTATTATTAGTAAGATTAGAATCCTGGCATCGTACTTCCATACAGTTCATAGAAAATTTCACCCATCTATGTTATCAAAAATATAATGTACAACGAAATCGTAGTGAATCGTAGAAACATATTTTTGGTCTAAAGAGTTCTTTAGTAATCTCAATTGGTGCTAATAGCCTTTATCCAACAGGTGCATTCTATGTCTGAATACGACGTGTTTTCGATAGAGCACGAAACACTCCTGCTGATCGTAACTTCCACATTTGGCAACGGAGAGCCGCCTGCGAATGGCGAGGTACCTACTTAACTTTACTTATTTTTCTCAATAGTTTGCGATTTTTAATTTTATAATTTCATATTTCAAATACACATTACACACTTTTCTATTGTTCTTCAGTTATTTTTAGTTAAATTTAAATAATTAAATAGTAACATCGTATTGCAATAATGGTTAAAATGGTTAAAAGAGGGTCTTTAAAAAAATACGCAACGAATTGATAACACATCTTTTTTGGAAGATTTGCTAAACAGTAAATCACACGTAGTTATAACGTTAAATATAAAATCGTTAAGATTTGTAAGTTCCATAGTTACTTAACATAACAAGTACAGACGTGGACGAGATGAATAATAATGTTTGTCTTACGCCTACGATAGAAATAGGATGTCGTGTGCCTTACAAATTAAAGCTAAACAAGCTAAAAAGGCAATGCCAACATGTCACTAATAAGTATAACAAATTTGACTAAACTTCAAGAGGCATACGTGAGAATTTACATGCGCACATTATTCAAAAATATTTTCAACTCTTGAGAAATCTCGTAATTAAATCGATATTTATGTCGTAGACTACGAAGGTAAATTTTAATTGTCATTTTTTTGCAGGAGTTTGCCAAGCATTTACTACAGATGCTTTATAATGAAAAGAGGAATCATGGAGATCAGCTTGACAGTGCTGGGTAAGGATTCGAATATACGAGTATATTACTATAATCCATACTTCCATACTATTATTATAAAAGCGAAAGTTTGAATGGAAGGATTTGTATGGATGGATCGATGGATGGATATTTTGCCTCACGCCAGAACGACTGAATGGAACTGGATGAAATTTGGCACAGAGAAAATTATAGTCTGGAATAACACATAGGCTTTTTATCACGGAAAATGAAAGAGTTCCGGCGGGAACCAAAACTCTTAATCCACGTGGATGAAGTCGCGGGCATCAGCTAGTATTTTATAAACAGTTATATGTCTGTGATTATGTTATTGATCGTTAATATCCTGCTAATTTTTACAGTACATGCAAAGTGCCCACACCAAAGTCGCTAATGCGAACAAATAGTGTAATGACACCAAGTATCGAATACAAAAAACAGCTGTCTCGAATGGAGTCCAATAAAAATACATATACAACGGAATACAAAAGACAATTGTCACGTTTAGAATCGAATAAGAGTAAGTACTACATTAATATGCACTGCATAAAACCATTAAATATAGAAGATGGGGTTCCTTGACCTTTGAATTTCCTTGAAAAAAAAAACCCGGCTGAGTTTGTTGTGGGCTCTTCTCAGACCAGGGCGCGTTTGGAACCCTCGTAGCTTTAGTTTTAAGATACCGTTACCCATTATCACCATCATGCTTTTTAAGTAAGTAATTTTTAGACGACAATAAGTGTACCTACAGTGTACCTATATTGAATAAATGACTTGAATCTTGTATTTTGAATCTTGACCCTTATTTCTATTGTATCAACAGGTAGTATTGCTACATCGGCGACTGCTGAAAACATAGGGCCTTTAAGCAACGTATGTTATGCCGTCTTTGCTTTGGGCTCAAGTGTATATCCAAAGTACTGCAATTTTGGGAAAACTATGGATAGAGTGATAGAGGATTTAGGAGGGGAGAGGCTACTAGAACTTACGTGTGGTGATGAAATGTGTGGTCAAGAGCAACAGTTCCGTAGCTGGTCATCCAATATATTCCAGGTAAATCAAATTACTCACTAAAGTATTAATAATTACAAATACAAACATGGAAGGAACAAGGGCATAACATAGAATGCTACATAAATTCCAAAAATGAAATAAGTTTAGCAACACATACATTTTCGCGCATTTTGTTATACGGCACTAACTAAATCAGTGTAATTCCAGTTTTCTATGACATGATTTGTTCAAAACCTTGCAAGGTGTAAAACGTGGACAAAAATTTACCCTATGTGCTGTACTTCCCAAAAACTGATCTCTATAAAATCAACAAAAGTTCCTGATTCTAAATTTATTAAGTGATTTCTAAATTTATTTTTCAAACTAGAATACTGAATCTTCAATTTTTGTGTAATTCCTAGATTTTCATACAATGAAATGCACACAAATTAAGTTCAATAACTATAATAATACAATATAAGAACACAAAGTTTTCAAGCAGAATACATTTCAGGTGGCGTGTGAAACATTTTGCTTAGAAGAAAATGAGATGGTTAAAAATGCGAAAAAATCATTCGGTGAGATTCCACTTACAGAAGAAACAGTGAGATTTAATAGAGCTGAAAAAGAAATCTGTCTAAAAACTGCTTTAGAAAATAGCTATCGGAAACAGATCATTACATGCAAAGTAAAAGAAAATAAGCATTTGGGTGAATATACGGATGACCGTGCGACAATATTTGTGGACATGGACTCAAATGTAAATATAAATTATAGTGATAAAATTCAAATATGTAATCGAATATGATAATTTCATGTAACAATTTGAAAATCAGTGAATATATTTATCTCGTAATCTAAGAACATCATTATGAAGGTTTTTTTTTAGACTGAACTAAAATACGACCCAGGAGATCATGTTGGTGTCATGGCCTGCAACCGAAGCGAAATTGTTGACGCAGTACTAAAAAGACTAAAAGGCGTGGACAATTTGGATAGAATCTTGCAACTTCAAGTTATGAAAGAAAAGCTTACCCCTACAGGTATAAGAAACTTGATATTATATTATTCGCATACTTTTGATAACTTTCTCCAATACAACTATAATTTTATAATTTTCGTTATTCCTCAAAGGTACAGTAAAATCTTGGGAACGCCACGAACGTATACCTGCTGCAACTGTTCGCGAGGTTTACACTAGATTTTTAGATATCACAACACCACCATCAACCAAAGTATTAAAATATCTAGCTACAGTTTGTAGCGATGAAAATGAGGCTAACTATTTAAGAGAACTAATAGAGGTAGGCATTTGCGATAGTATAAATTCATGTACAGCTACAGTATCGGTTTTTGAGCTTTTTTTAAAAGAAATTATATTTTAGGATTCCAATAAGTACGACGACTGGAGGCATCATTATTATCCGCACCTTGCAGAAGTATTCTCTCAAATTCCATCATGTAGACCCCAAGCATCACTGCTCGCTGCATTACTACCACCTTTGCAACCAAGATTCTATTCCATATCATCATCTCCGTTAGAACATCCTAATAGAATCCACATCACAGTTGCTGTTGTTATTTATAAAACACAAAGTAAGTATTGTTCATATTCAAAATACGTACCTATGGTAAATCTTGATATTTTATTGTTTAAATGATTTTGGTTTCACATTGCGCCCATATGGTACCTACAAGCATCTACATTATATTTTACTTTTAGATGGCGAAGGATCAACACATTATGGCGTTTGCTCCACATATTTACAAAGCTTGAAACCTGACGATGATATTTATATTTTTATTCGCAGGTATGATTTGGTCTTATAATTTTAATATTTTATACAATGAAGTACGCCAAGTTTTAATTTATTCTGTTTTATTTCTAGAGCACCAAGTTTCCACATGCCACAAGACATATCTGTACCACTCATATTAGTAGGGCCTGGCTCAGGTATTGCGCCTTTTAGAGGATTCTGGCATCATCGGAGACGACAAATTATGAACAACTCTACAAATTCTAAGAAACCAGGCCCTATTTATCTACTGTTTGGCTGCAGATATAAAGGAATGGATTTGTATAAAGATGAAAAGGAACAAGCTGTTGCTGATGGAGTTCTTACGAAGTCCTTATTAGCATTATCGAGGGAGGAAGGAGTGAGCAGAGTACGATAATTAAATATCAGTAGATAACCGTAAAATTTAAATTATCATCATTAATAATCATTAAACCTTGTGATATTTTTAATAGAAAAACAGAAGAAGTGAATAATAAAAAATTATTGATGGGTAACAAATAAACATAAATTATTATATTATTTTGCAGAAACATGTACAAGCCCTATTAGAAGATGAAGGATCTTATATAACTCGTATGCTGTTAGATGAGGGTGGACATTTCTATGTATGTGGAGACTGTAAGATGGCGGAAGAAGTACAACAGAAGCTCAAA
Source organism: Erebia aethiops (assembly GCA_923060345.2). Lineage (NCBI taxonomy): Eukaryota > Metazoa > Arthropoda > Insecta > Lepidoptera > Nymphalidae > Erebia > Erebia aethiops. The sequence goes on along the minus strand of OV281091.1, from coordinate 14,833,320 downwards.
GATGTTATTAAAAGACACGCACGTTATACGGATGAAGATGCTGAAGATTTCATTCTATTTTTAATGGTGAGCTAATAATTATAAATATGCACTGATAGCAAACCTTTATTGCACATAACATAAAAATAAGCTCTGAGTTTGCAAAAATACGACTGGACTTTGAGAATAACCATATAAAATGTCATGATGAATGATCTTAGAAAATATTCTTTCTGTTTACTTCTACTTTTCTTTTGTATTTCAGGATGAAAATAGATACCACGAAGATATATTCGGTATCACATTACGTACTTCAATTGTACACAAGGCATCACGAGAAACGGCCAAGCGATCACGTTTAGAATCTTTACAATCATAGAATTAGATCTTTAGTATTAATTTAAATATAATAATATTTTGCTACGTGACAGAGAGTTTATCTTTTGTGCATTGTTTCAATATTCTTTAATATTAATATAAGATATATTTAAGTACTGATGTAAATATTTATTAAACAAAATATCTTTAAGAGTTACTTATAAAATAATTGAGGATTTTTTACTTTAAGACGGTAATTTCATAAAATTATACATTTCTATCGATTTTTTTTTTTTTTTTTTTTTTTTTTTTTTTTTATTTTTTTTTTTTTTTTATTCAAATAAACTTTTACAAGTACTTTTGAATCGTCAAGTGAATCTACCACTGGTTCGGAATGCCATTCCTACCGAGAAGAACCAGCAAGAAACTCGGTGGTTGCTCTTTTTAAATAATTCATTTACAATTACTATATCAATGTGTACATAAGTAACCGCTGTCCCCAGCATTGTTGGAGCGATCAAATCCATGCTCCTCTATCATTTACATAATCTTCAACAGTATAATAAGCTTTTTTCAGGAGCATACTTTTAATGGATTTCTTAAATTTGTTTATTCAATTCATGTCAAAGACGGGCAGACAGAAAGTAGCCCCATTCCCGCCGGTGGCACCCGTTCACGAGCATGACGCATGATCCAGCCATTGCTTCGCTCGACCATATTTGAGGGAACGTAACAACGTTTATCATTCAAAACTGATTTTGAATTTTTTGTGATCTGAAGCAGCCGATACTAATTGCGAAACCTGAAAAGTTTCCCGAAGTGGCATAAAAGTAAAATAATTTAAAATATCCCAACAAAAAATATTTATTTGCCACTAGTAAAATCCTCACTATAAAGTCGATGTAGGGTGATAATAAACCCCATTAAAATGCACTATTGGCCCAAATTGTACTCCTCTTGAGTCTCAGCTCTTTCTTCTAACAACATGATCATAGATTTCAACCTGGGTGTAGCGTTGTGAATAAATTCTCTGCTTGGTTGTATTTTGACCGGGATCTTGCTGGGGGTCGGGACAAATGATCTTGTGGTCATGCCGATTTTGGAATAGAAGGCCCTTTTCTGTATCCATGACTGGCTGTAGAAAAAATATTTTGGTTCTACAATAAGTTTAATAAAGAATAAGAAGTGATTGTAGAATATTATAAAATTTATCTTTTTAGTTTTTTAATATTCCATGAAATGCAGTTAAATAATCAATAATCAAAAATAGGCAAACCAGTGTAAACTTTTCACGTTTTAAGCAAATCCAGTGTGCCAAACTAAACTCATTCTTATAAATCTAAGTGTGAGAGTAGGGGTCAGAGTGGGATTGTCTCTGGTGTTAGATAGATGTACAGAATTTCCTTTTCGGTACGTGTTAGAAGTACTTAGGTTAGAGGAACTTAGTAATTCTTTAGATTTTGAGATGCATCACTAAACTTTTCATGTATCAGTTACCTTGTAATTCCTACTGATGTTGCTTCTCACTGTGCCATGGCGCCAATGGTAATATCCCAAATCACTGTCCTTAGGCCAAAGCATTTTGTTGCCCTTAAAAAATGGCGCCCAATCCTCCGATATGAGTCGATGCGCGTAATCAATGTAGCCGGATATTTCAAAGCCGCCTTTCGTGAAATGCCGGATGAATATCACCGACTGCAAAACATAGATTGTCGCTTTGATGAAGTTTCAGTCCACTACCGGTATGTTTTAATATTTTAATATCAAAAGGCTAGCAAGAGCCGATAAACGGATGTCTAATGAAAATATTCTTATCCAATGATGTATTAGGAAATTGCGGTTGGCATACTACGATTTTGTCAATTTTACGGTGAATTGTTCAAAATAAATTAAAAATATAAGAGGGGATCAAACTAATTTAATAACAAGATTACAGATTCTTGTTGGACGTATGGTCCACGCATTCTTGTCATTAAATTAGTTTAAGAGGTATTATTACCTATGAAATATGGATATTACGTATCTATATGGTGTAATTAAATACCCTATTTCACATGGATCCTCAATTTCGTAAATTTTGGCCATTTATTCTTGTTTATTAATAATTTTTTTTCTCCTCTTTTCCCCTTCCTACTCTAAGCATTCTAGAAATGGTAACGGAAAATCGACTGCGATAAAAAGCCGTCATTTCCTGTTTTCAGTCCACAGAATATTAGCTATTAGTTAACCTGAGGCTCTATGCTTTCTTCAATCTGTACCCAAGTCGAAGATTAACGATTGGTATTTTCTGCCTTTTTGGTAATCGAGCGGCATGGTATCGTAAAATACGAAAAAGTCAAGGTCAAAAAACTCAAACTAAAAGCTCGTGCTTTCATTATTCACCTGTAAGATCCCGACTCTGTTAGCTCGTTCACGCACAGCGAGCTCCCTGAAGAAGGGGTCGTCAATTTTCGCCCCCTCGCTGACCAGCACGTACGGCCGCACCACCGGAAAGACAATCGCGTGTATGGCAGCGCGACGTGCGTAGAATTCCTTTTCATTTAGTGTGTCACCGTTCGCTCTATGGAAAAAAAATAGTTTTTTGGAAAAACTTTTATAGGCTCATATTATCATTTTTCGAACGAGTAACACTCAAACGTTCAAATTAACTGCATAGGCGAACAGCTGTTTTGAGGTCGCCATCTTTATCCAAGTATGGCTACTTGGATTGGAGTGCCCATTGAAATTAAAACTGACATAAAAGTTCTTCAATGCTGTTACAAAACTTCTCTTCTGTCTGGTGCCCTATAACGACACCTAACGAGCTCTTTCTTTTATCATAATCATTATCATCGTTATCCTGTGGACGTTCACTGTGGACACAGGACTTCCCTGGGGAACGCCACCGCACCCGGTCCTTGCTTACGTATACGTAATCTCCACTCCACTTTTCGGTTCCAACGAGCATTGGCAGTCGTATAGCCTGCCGACTACCACTTCAGCTTGCAAATAAATGGCTTGGGTTTTGGCAAAGCGGACCCCTCATGGAACCCCCCAACATAGCTTTTCCTAATAGCTTTTTCTTTTATAATACTGTTAAAATGATCTACCTATATCCAAGTGCTGCAACAGTTCGTGCCGAGTCTATGCTCCTTAGATTTCGAAGATCGGCAATTTCAATGAGTGAATCCAAATAGTCCTCCCATGTCTCAAAGGCCAGCAAACGCCTGTACGCCTCAATCCCCGGCGGAAATTCGTTTTTCTTCTCCGCCATTGCTGAAGTTACATAATATTTTCAAAATATATAAAAAACATTGCGCTGAGATTTAAATAAATATTTACAACTTAATTGTGACGTGTTTTTGACAAATCAGGTGGGTCGATTGCAGTAAAATGTCAGCAAAGGTGTCGCGATCGCAATCACCTGATTAGTCGACACACTCAGTATTGGCTGAATTCATTATTGAAACCAGAATCTTAGATATTCAGCGAATTACGATAATTGAAATTGTAGCAATAATTGATGCAGCTTTTCCGCCATCGACCAGCAGTGACAGATCTACCAAAGAGAATTCATTTGTTGGCTTCTAACTGTAGATACATATTTTTCAGCGAAGATTCTTTTAAAGGTCTATGGCACTACCCTGGTGGGTTACCAACGCTTAAAGCAATACTACGACTTGTGAGTTGTTTTTAAGGCCGGCAAAGATGTGCCGCCAAGTCATTTTGCGGATTGATGCGATGCCGTCATTGATCTCGTATATAATAATTTTAGTATGGATGCCACGCATAGGCCTATGCGCAAGCGCCTGTGCCAAGTAATACGGTAATTTGGTACTTTTACCTGGAAAGTGTCTCGGGAGTTATGAAATTGGTGTATTTCGACGTGTTCTTTCCGCATTTTTACTTTGTCACCTCGTATCTTTGCCGCTCGCGCCGCCATATTGGAAAAATGGCGTCCAAAAACAGTTTTTTGACAATAACTCCTTTCGGACTAATTTTACGATGAATTAAATTAAACTAGAGAAAATTTCCTACAGTTTACGTAGTAGGTATCCTTTTTTTGTAAAATCAATAGTTTCATCGTACGAGAGCCGCAACCTAAACCTAAATTCACCTTCCACAGTTCAAATAAATTTGTATTGTGGGTGTTTTACAAGTTCTTTAAACTAAATTAGATTGACTTGGCTAAATCTAGTCTTCTTTCCAGGTAACCCCCTTTTTGCGCACCAAATTACCGTATTCAAGAAGAATTAGTTGAAGCGCCCACAATATTTTCACTCCACTGGACTCAATGGGCACCTTAAAAGGACCTTAAAAGGACATTGTTGGAGTGTAGTTCTGCGAACAGAATAAAGCGTCGAGACTACACTAGGGCTGTCCTGAGCATAAAAAGCCTAACCAATATTCCTTTTCAAATGATCGGTCTTTGTAGTGTGGGGCGCAGTATGACAAAAAAAACTGAAACAAAAAGTGGCGAATGAATTTATGCACATATCCCAGGAAACATAGTGAGTACGGTCTGTACCCGGAGCTCCGTTGTGTGCGCTAAATCGATTTACTTTCACATGCAAATTTGCTCGTGAGAGGCCCAATTATTGCGAACTCCAATAAAATAAAGCCATAAAATAAAGCCTTGTACGAACGTTCTACGTTTACGGCACAAAAGCAGTTTCGAATTGAAATTTGGCTCGGTTGAACTACGATTTTCCTTAGTTATTTTTATTTTATAGCTACGGGGAAGATTTTTAGTGGATTGATTGATATAATATCTAGAGCAATAAATTCCGTTTATGTATTCAAATAAATATTATAAATGCGAAAGTTTGGATGTATGGATGGATGTTTGTTACTCAATTACGCCCCAACGGCTGAACGGATCTGGATGAAATTTGGCACAGATCTCTGTGCCAAATTTCATCCAGATATCCTATCCTATCCTATGTGCTATTCCAGGCTATAATCTATCTAGATTATAGCCTGGAATAGCACATAGGCTACTTTTTATCCCGGAAAATTAAGGAGTTCCCGCGGAAACCAAAAAACCTTAATCCACGCGGACGGAGTCGCGGGTATCAGCTAGTATTGCATAAATAAAGCATTGTACGAACGTCCTACGTTTACGGCACAATAGCATTTTCGAATCGAAATTTGGCTCGGGTGAACTACGATATTTTATAGCTACGAGGAAGATTTTTAGTGCATTGATTGATATATCTAGAGCAATAAATTCCGTTTATATATTTAGATTATATTTTTAATATTTAGATACCTACTTATCGGTGGTCCGATCAAATCAAAGAAGCTGGTATTCAAAACCATAAGCTTACTCTACAAATTAGTGACTACGATCCTCAGTAATGACGGATAAATTAGAGAGATTTGAGTTTTTTTTTTAATCCACTACAAGCTAGCCCTTGACTGCGATGTCACCTGATGGTAAGTGATGATGCAGTCTAAGATGGTAGCGGGCTAACCTGTTAGGGGCATGGCAGTTATATTAAACCCATACCCCTTCGGTTTCTACGCGGCATCGTACCGGAACGCTAAATCGCTTGGCGGCACGTCTTTGCCGGTAGGGTGGTAACTAGCCACGGCCGAAGCCTCCCACCAGACCAGACCAGGGAAAATTCAGAAATTATAAATTCCCAAATTGACCCTGCCGGAGATCGAACCCGGGACCTCCGCACGTTAAGGCAACAGCGCTACACACTGCGCCACGGAGCTCGTCAAAAATGCGTCGTCGGAGGTCGTTTGGTGATTCCAAAAAAACTTGAAAGACGTAGATGCCAAGCTCTCATTTCGCTAGCGCAAACGTTTTTAGGTATCTTAGTGATACCTAAATGAAATGCTTAATTATTCTAATTTATATTGCTCTCCTACATCGATGGTCTACAATAACATTTATCCTAAAATTAACTTTCTCAATAGATAATTTCCGCCAGTTATTCGCAGAGTTTTGATTCTTATCGAACCTTGCCGATTCACTGGAGCGCCTTTTACTGAATTTCCATAATATTTGAGTGCTTTTGCTGCCCTATTTATTCATTTTAACCTTGCACAATCTTATATTTGCTTTAGATTTTATTTAGAGTTAGTTAAAGGCACTACATGTCAGAGACTAGGTATCAACACTAGTTTGTCTAAGTAGTAAAAGCTGAAAGATGCTTATAATTTTCATAATTTTGGCTTAAAATTTTTTTTGGTTGGTGAAAGTATTTCAAAATCTACGAATAGAAATATACAAATTGCGTATAATTAATGCGTATCTGCGATGGTTGAATTCAAATTCAAATATAATTTCAGGCAATACCGAATCTGACATTTGTGTGAGTCCCTTGACTAGCTGACGGGACATTTCTAAAATTTCCATAACATCACGTATTCTGCTTACAAATTCAGGTCTGAGGATTGCCATGGATGATTTATCTTTCATATTTTAAGTTTTGCTTGCGTGTTCTTTTCGTAGTTATTTTTTAAATGTGAGGACTTTAGTAAAATTTCTATTCATTAAAGTTTTTCTCTTTTTTTCTCCACGAGTTCGTTTATTGAGCAGAATATATTAACATATAGGTACTTTTACAGTTAGATGCTCAGTATTTAAGTATTTTCCCGCCCCAATATGCCACATGAATATTTTATAAAGTTTCGCCTCCGAAGTTTGTGGGTACCTACCTCCTTAGCTCATTTTGGGATTTCAGTTCGCCCTAGTTCAGTGTAATTTGAGTCGACTATGAACAAAATAACACATTTCATTTCAATACCAGCTACAAAGCCAGCTCTAGAGGTTTAGTATAAGATTTTAACCATCGAGCTTTCCAACATTTCGAGCGCCGTTTTTAGTCTCAAAGTAAAGTAAACATCCCACCAAAAACATTTCATGTAAAGATGGTTGCCAAGACTCACAAGTTCATAATGCTTTCACTGTTAAAGATTATGAGATCACTAGAGTAGAGCCAAGCCCCTAGCTGAGCTCCGATTTGTGCTACGCATCATAGCCCACGGGGCCTGTCCCAAGTTCAAAGTATAGCTCTAAGTGCTCTTGACTGTATCACATTAATTATAATAATTATAATTACCAAAATATAACTCTACCTATAAAGGCTTATGCCCTGGCACACAAACTCTACATATTGGTAACAAGGTGTCCGTTTCTTGACTGTCGCACAAACTTATTTATTTCCACGAACTTATTTCCTTCCGGCTTGATAAATACTGAATACTTGGTAAGTTTGATAAGTCTGCCGAGGACATCTTATCCTGAAAATTTCAGCTTTCTAACATGATTCGGATTCCGGACCGAAGATATGACGGTTCGAAAATATGACGAAACGCTTCCAGAAAGGGGCACCTGCCCCGTACCTTTTATCTCTTCTTGGCGGGTGCACCACCGAGCTCTCAGATTATCTACCTCGAACTTAAAGTTTTCGTACGTGCAATATCTACAGCTTTTGTGCTCCAAGCGGAAACCTTGCGACATAAATTGCTAATGATTAACTTACTTTAAATCATTAAAATGTAGGTCATACTAAAAAAATTCTACATCAATGATTTCTACACTTAGAATATTTCGTTGTTTCTATATTATTAAGTAGGTACTTACTACTTACTTACTAAATAAAATTCTACCTTTTTTTTTAGGGCTTTTTATGTTTATGTTTATTCGTGAGTAGTTACTAAATTAATTAAAATTATCGACTCCTTTGCTGCTTGAAAAGCATAAAATCACACAAATGAAATGAAAATGACATAATTAAACGTATAATACTCATGGAACTAATAAGTACTACGTACAACGTAGTACTTATTAGTTCCATGTTATTACTATAGCTTCAATAAGCATGATGACAGTAACCAAGAATCAATGAAATTATGAATTTATCTAATGAAATAGGATTCATGGATTATAAAAAACGTATTTATTTTTCTATTTCGAGTGAGATTGCTATTTATTTTGATAAAATAAAATTATAAAATACAGCAATCCGCCATATTGGATTAAACACCAAGAAGCGAATGACGTCACAATGGTTTGTTTTCGAGCTTTGACAATCACACTATTGCTTACTGCATGCTTACTGCACACTGCACAGCTGCGTACATTGGTAAAAATAATAGTGACGTCACAAACGACGCCATGACATCGGGGAGCGTTTTGGCGTGAATTTTAAAATTTAAATTTCAAATGCCAATAATATTGTCTACCAAACCTTATTTTTCTGCTGAAATAAGATATTTTTTCGAAATTTTTTTTTTCGAGTTTTTTTTTTATATAAAAGAAACTAATGTTATAATGAAAAGTAGATACTTCCGAACATAATCTGACCATTTTTCAAAATCAGTCATCATGCCTATTAACGTATGTATCTTGGTTAATTCTCCAAAAATATTAATATGCTTTGTAGGTACACCAACAATAAATATTTTTTTTTTTATTGTAAGTAGGTACTTATTTTTACCTCATAGGTATAGGTACTAAAAAAATTCTACATCAATGCTCATAGGTAAATACCTAAAAGTGATAACTACACTACAATCAGTCCTTATTTTTAACCCTCAGAATACAGAACAATATTCTGTATTCTGAGTTTTAACCGACTTCTTATACTTTCTCGTGGTCAATAAGATACCTATTATTCTATCTTATAAGACTCGAAATCCGAACTATAAAAATGATATCTACTTTTTTCACTAGTTGACTATATCCTCGGTAGTATAGTGGTAAGTATCCCCGCCTGTCACGCGGGAGACCGGGGTTCGATTCCCCGCCGGGGAGAATTCTTTTGAACTTTTTTTCTACAAACAAATTTTTCATTGTTTAATTATTTTTGACACATTTATTAAAACCCTTTTCATTTAAATTTCACGTTCAAGAACATTTTGATGATAATATAATAAGCGGATTCCCACTTCTGTGATGAGGATTAGCATACCTACTCGACACTTGTGCTAACTTGCAAAATGGTACGAACTGCTAAATTTCGGTTGAATCTCGTAGTGTGACGTGCATACAATATGCAATACGTGCTCTAATTATTGTAGTAGTAGTAGTAAATAGTATTAGCGATCCTACTCGAAAATTCAAAGCGATCAAGACCAGTTAAAGTTAGCCAGAATATCCATATCTCATTCTAATACTTATTATAAATGCGAAAGTGTACACACACAGACAGACAGACACGTCTGTCTGTCTGTTCGTCTGACTGTCTGTCTGTCTGCTACGCTTCACGGTCCATCTGCTCAACCAATTTTGATGAAATTTGGTATGGGGATATTTTGTATCCCGGGGAAGGACATAGGCTAGACGCGGACGAAGACGTGGGCATCATCTAGTTAAATATAAGTATGTACCTACTCGTAAATACAGAAATAAAGTTAGGTTAGTAGATGCACAGTAAACAGACACAACCAGTATGGAAACTACCTAGAAACGTTCGAAACAGGCTCACTCACACAAACGTGCGCATCGACGAGACCCCAAGCGCCCGTCGCAGTGTCGTCAGTAGTGAGTGCCGCGTCATCGCATGTTCGATGTGGTAGATGTAAATATCTGCGTATATCAGAGTCAGGTTATTATAATATACTTACCTAATATGATGCGAGATTCAATGGAGTTCTAAATTAGTTTTACCATTATTAATCTCGATTTACGAGTACTAAGTTAGGTTTACATATTGCGTCCATTATTAGGTACATTGTCAAACCCAAAACTCTAACTATTTTAGGTATATATGGCCTTCTGTAAGTCGTAACCACGAATTTCCATATCTGTGGTCGCTAGCTTCATAGGACTAAACCGCTGAATTTATGTTAGTGACATTTGAAACAGAGACAGCTTGAATAGTGAAGCCGGTCGAAGTCTTAGGGATCTCTTGTATGGAAAGCCGTATGTGTATGTACACACACACACACACACACATACACTTTTCACTGCCCATCTTGGCGTTTCACCGATTTTGATGAAATGAATTCGAACTAAGATAGATCCTTGAGAGGGTCATACTTTGACGAAGTCGCGGGCATCTTCTATAGTGATTAATAAATATAATATGTTAGAACGTTTTGCTTAGTAACTGACATAATTAAGAGAACACAGAATGCTATTACTACGTCTGGTACTTACATAAGTAGTAGATAAATTTTTAAATAGTTACTCGAAGGTTAGGAGTATATAGGACCCTTTGCATTACTGAAATCTAAATATGTATCAACCAGTTATTATGTATGTTTATATAATATATATATATATATATATATTGGAGCATATATCTAAATATATATGGATGGACTCCTAAACTACTTAACCGATTTTAAGTTAAATTTGCACAGCGTGTGCAGTTTGATTCAACTTGCAATATTATTTTATGTCGGATTTGCAATGTAAGACGGAGAAAAAACGGTCGATTCGAAAACGTTTCTTACGAGACGAAGTCGCGGGAATCAGCTAGTATATTATATATAGATAGGTATAGGTACATACAGCTACTAATATTATAAAGAGGTAAAGTTTGTGACGTAGGGGGTAATCTCTGGATCTACTGAACCGATTTTGAAAATTCTGGTAAGTACCAATAGAAAGCCACATTATTTATGAGTGTCATAGGCTATATACCTTTTTTTTTTTTTTTTTTTTTGATGTAGGAGGGGAAAATCCTCATGGACATCCAGTCCGGACCGGATAGTGCCGGACTCCTACCGGCTAAAAACCCCTCCTGTCTCCAAGCAACAATGTTCCTGCCAAGTTGGCCTACCACTGTTGCCGAAAGCCTGATTTCACTCACGCCCGTCTCTTTCGTCCTTCTCTTTCTTTTGCATTATACATTCCATGTATTGCTGTACTACTTGCCAGTTATTTTTTGTTTCCAGCATTTTAGCTATAAGGTTCTCCACCCCAGTTTCTTCCCCCAACTCGTCCACGATTTTTCGTCTTTCTTCATCAAACTGGGGACAGTGGAACAGTGTGTGTTCTGCGTCGTCAACAGGGTGTATACAGTACATACATTTGCTGTTGTTTCTTTTTTTAATGCGTTCCGTGTACTGCATAAACACCCCATGCCCAGTGAGACACTGTGTCATGCGAAACGTCAAAGTGCCGTGTTTCCTGGATACCCAGTCTTTTATATTACTGACCAGCCTGTGCGTCCAACGCCCCTTCGCAGACGTATCCCAATCTTCTTGCCATTTAGCCAAGGTCTCTTCTCTGATAGCTCTTCTTTCTTCCGGTAGTTTCATCCCGTAGCTTTGTGCTCTTTCCTTTGCTAGGAGATGTGCGGGGATTAGGTTCGCCAGTACGAGGGCGGCATCAGTCGATATCGTTTTATAAGCGCAGCAAGTTCTTAATGCCATCATACGCTGGGTACCCAGTACTGTTCTCTTGTGCACTTCCTTGTCCATAGCCACTGCCCATATCGGAGCCGCATACATAATAGAAGATTGCATTGCAAGAGCTAACGTTCTTCTTTTCCGTGAGTTCGGTCCGCGTGTATTTGGTAGTATTGTGGCGAGTGCCTTAATAGTTTTTTGAGCTTTCTCGCACGCCGCGTTTATGTGCTTGCCAAAGTTCAGGCGCGAGTCCAGAGTCATCCCTAAGTATGTAACTGTTGAGGTGGGTTGTACTTGCGTATTGCCACATGTGAAGGTGTTTTTGGGACTCAATCTTCTATTAAAAATGATGGCTACCGTTTTTTCAGGGGCGATTTCTAATTTGTTGTGCGTCATCCATAACATTATGCTCTGCAGGGCTTCATCACCTTTCCTTACCATATCTTCCGCGTTATTCGCTGTCACTGACACTGCTAGATCATCTGCATAGCAAATTAATTTTACACCTTCCGGAACTTCAACTAACATTACATCGTCATATAAAATGTTCCACAATGTTGGGCCGAGAACGGAACCTTGGGGAACACCCCCTCCTATTTCCATTCTGACTCCATTTTTTATTTGAATAGCTCTTTGTTCCAGGTAGTCTATTATGCAGTTTATTATATACTTATTTATATTCCTCCTTTTCAACTTTGCTATTATTTTCGGCCAAGATGCTGTATTAAACGCATTTCGAACATCTACCAAAATCAAACCATTCCATTTATTTTCTTGTTTGGCTTGTCTTGCAATACTGACCACTTGCTTTATTGCATCTATAGTTGATCTGCCCTTTCTGAAACCATACTGATTTTCCTGAAGTCCGCCATTTTTGTCTATTTCCTGAGTGAGTCTGATATTAAGAAGTCTTTCATAGACCTTAGCTAGAACATTTATTAGACAGATTGGTCTGTATTTATTAATAATAAAATAAATAATAAAATAAATTTACATAATAAGACTACACAACAGGTGTAGCAGTGTCTACTTCTTATTTGGATTTCGATGCATCGAAATCCAATGAGTCGTCATTGGACTATGCAAGTCCTGGCCCACCACCTGGAGGATTCTGTTACCAGAGCTACGCAATCTTTCCCAAAAGGAAGATATACGCGCTCTGATAACAGCAAAGAAATCGGGCACTCCCGCCTCGGCAAACATGCCCGACGCGCTGCAATATTTGGGAAGCTTCATAAGGATGCGGTATGCATTATTGTACTGCACCCTTATGGTGCTGAAGGACACCCTTTTGTACCGGTACCATAACTGACAAGTGTAGAAACACTGACAGTAGGCCCTGAAAAGGGTGCCCTTGACTTCTTTACTGCATTTGGAAAATCTGCGCGCGAGCATATTGCACCGAACCGACAATGCCCGCCTTTCTCGCTCCATGTCAAGATCGTCTTTGCAATCGTCAGTGACGATGTGACCAAGGTATTTGAACTGCCTAACAACCCGAACTGCTGTTCCATCCAGAAACACTTCGGGTACCCTCTCCGGACCCTTTCCCGCCCTGAAAACGAGCATCTCAGTCTTTAGGACATTGTACTTCAGCCCGTGGCATCTTGCATAATTCTCACAGACTGACAGTAACTTTCTGAGACCTTTTACCGACGGGCTAAGAAGCACCATATCGTCCGCATAGCTTAGATTGTTTAAACAAACACCGTCGATATGGCATCCGATACCAGTGCTCCTCAGCTCGCCGATCAAGTCGTTGACGTACACGTTAAAAAGGTCCGGAGAGGTTAACCCACCCTGACGAACACCGCATTCTGACCTATAAGCGTCAGAGGTCGTGTCACCCCACCTTACATGATTCGTTTGGCCCCCGTACCAGTATCTCAGTACCTCAACCACTTGTTCAGGGACTCCTGAGCCGCGCAATTTTCTCCAGAGGATTTCATAATTCACTAGATCAAATGCGCGGCTCAGATCCAGGAAACAAGCATAAACAGACGTGTTACGGCTGACATAATAGTCAACAGTGTGCTTGAGGCTGACGATGGCCGAGTCTGTTGAGACACCGGGACGGAAGCCAAACTGCGCATCATCTATACACACATTTTTAAGCAGCTCGGGCTGCAGCAGACGCTCAAACACCTTGCCCACAATGGTGCCCAGAGAAATAGGCCTATAGTTATTAGACGAGCCCAAGTCTCCTGTTTTGCACTTGACGATGGGCACAACTACCGTTTTCATCAAGAGGTCAGGAAGATATGCATGCTTCACACATGAATTGTAAAGCATGCATAGCTTGGACCACAATACCTCACCTGCATATAGTATGTGCTCTATACTTAGATCATCGTGGCCAGGAGACTTACCCCGCTTCATTCCGCGCACTGCTTTGGCTACATCATCGACTGTGAACCTCACTGGTTTCGCAGCCACAGCAGGACGAGCTGACATATTTTTATTCGGGCTTAGAACTGGCATCGCAATTTTAAATTTAGATGAAAATAGTTCTGCTATTTCTCTGGGCCCCTGCAAGCCATCCACAGAAACAGGTAGACTTTGTTTGTGCTGCAAGTTTTTGTAGCATTCCAAAATTTTGGAAAATTTTTCTCCCTTCTATACATAGCCAAAATATCCATCTTGATCATTTCCTCATTACGAATACACCATTTCACTCTATTTTTAAATACTTTTCTACTGCCCACCATTCTGTCATATATGTCGCCTGTGGACGGCCTGCCGGCCACCGACCAACATTCGTACTCAAGACGAGCGGCCAGGTGACTCTCCCTGACATGGAGGTTCCACCCGGTCATGGGCTTACGTTTTTTATTTCTAGACCGTACATTTGAACATTTGACGGCTCCTAATTGTAAAATTTTAATAATCCTATTATAATATTCGTCAATAATTATTTTAAAATAGTCGTCGCCCTCTTTATTATTATTAGGTTCGCTTATCGACTTCTTTGGCTTATCGATCAGGATGAGTTTTGAGAGCTTCCAGCTTTCAGGAAACTCTCCACTATCTAGAAGTGTATTAAACAGCTGGACAAAATATCGAGGATACTTCAGTATTAACTGCTTAACAACTTCAGGTGGTATAGAGTCCGGGCCTGGTGCTTTTCCGCTCCTTATTCTATCGGCAGCATCCATGATGTCTTTCTCGGTAAACCTTAAGCTTTCCAAAGCCTCATCTTCTTCATCTAAATTCTCTCTTTTCAGTTCTTCGCATTTCGATACTATAAATAGTTCTCTAAACACTTTATGTTTTCCTTCTAGAGGTAAGGTTGTCTTAGGATTAGGTAGCTGAAGCTGGCTTTTTACTATTTTATAGGCTCCACCAAAAACATCCTCTTCTAGCTCGTTACATAAATCGTCCCACTTCTGTGCTTTTGCGAGAATTAGGTTGATTTTGAGTTCATTTTTACAAGATTTGTATTCACGTTCTAATTCTTCTCTTTTATTTTTATCCTTGCATTTCTGAAACTTTCTTCGCTTCGCTCTAGTTTCTTTTATTTTCTCTTGTATGTCTTGGGTCCACCAATATGGGAGCATGTAATTGTCATCACATCTTATAGGCTATATACCTAATAACCCGAAAAACTAAACAGTTCCCGTGGGAATTTAAAAAAACTTATTTCACGCGGACGAAGTCGCGGGCATCTGCTAGTATATATATAGTTTAATATATTATTTATTCCCCTTTATCCGAAATATTTATCAAATTACTAAACTCGACTCGTACGAAGTGATTTGCTTCTTTGTTCCTAATTCGAACTGCTAGGATATGGAATGCCCTTACGGCTTCCGTTTTCTCCTCCTCTTTTAATATAGGTACCTTGAAATCAAGAGTGAATACTGAATAGGCATCTTCTAGGCAAGTGCGCTCAACCTTAGGCTGCATCACCACTTGCAAGCAGGTCTGATTAATCCTAATATTTAAAAAAAAACATGAAAACTGACCAATGTACTTACGTTGCTCAGTTTTCATGTTTTTTTCGTAACTTTGGATATAGGAGATTCCAACGTTTAAATATAAGAGCTTGAGTGCTTAAAATTATTATTGTGTCCAATTTTCATGACTCCTTACTTTTTTCAAAACTTTTACTTTAAACACTCAAAGGCGATAGAAAACGTTATCTTTCTCCGGCTTTGATATCTACATGCCGATACAATTGGCTTCAGACAACGATACGCGTTCTTACCCCTGCGAGCCTGTAGGTACTGTCGCGGTCTGAAAATGTTTACCAGTTTTCGATTTAGATTCTTTGTATGTCGTAAGTGAGCGTGCAGGAAGGCCTAAAACGCTACATAAGGCGTTTTAATGTTTGTTAAATACCTTGCTAAGGCAAGGTATTAATTATTAACTTTAAAAGTTATTGGAACTCAACTCAACCATTGATGTAGAATTTTAGTTCCTATAATGAACTCAACAAAAAGAGTATTATTGACTCTCTAAAATTCAGGCCCACTTGCACAAGGACTCTTATTTAAGAGTCCTTGGAGAGATTGTTTGGAGAGTAACTAAATCAATTTTGATTTGGTTAAATATTTTGATGCTGTCCCTTTTTGGCAACTGTAAAAAAGGGACAACATTACAAAATTATACTAAATCAGTTTAAATGTCCTTGTGCAAGCGGCCCTAAAAATCAATTCCTTATTTCAAGTTTGACACAATAGAAGTATCATCGCATTTGTTAAAGTTAAAGTAGCATTTTTTTAATATTAAAAAAGGGTATCTACATCTATCTTATAGGTAGACTTATTCTGGTATATGTATTGTCCATGCAATGAACCTTAAGAGGTAAACGTTTTCAGACCGCGACTGTACAGTCAAAGAATTTGCGTTAAAAAGGCGAGAGCATAATTCTATTTTTTCTTCTCCTTGAGCGCACAAAGGCTTTGCTATGCTCAATGTCAAATCAATCCTCGTAGAACGTCAGATTTTGATACATGTATACAAATCTGCATGGGATTTTTATTGCCCACTGTATAACTATTTATTGTTTGTTTTATTCATCGATATATATGTAGGTACTAGATGAGCCCTTTCATAGAATATAATTGGGCGTCCGACCTGTAGAGCGCACTCCACACCTGTATAAGCCTGTCTTTGTCCCCGCCATAGCGCTGTCCCGCTTTTCAGACTAGATGGCGTTAGTAAAATAAGTTCACATTATTTGTTTGACAGGGCCTGTCTATGTAAACTATGGTCGTTGGTTTTATTACCTCCCGACGCAAATGTTGAAAGTTTAAGGATATAATTATACTGCTTTTTTCAAACAGTACAGAATTTACAATTAGTTAAATTTTGTTGAAAGTACAATATAGATGACTTATACCTATCACCAGACCAATCAGACTAATTATCCATTCCCTAATCAACTTTCTGTGACTGTACCTAGGAATATAGTCCCTTTGTTTTATAAATACAGTGTAAAATTGCGTGGGCATAATTGTTTTAGTTCACCGTTAGTCCCTAATGTATTACAATCACCTATTTGCGAGTAGGTAAATGCCTCTAAACAGGTTGTTTGACAAGCTTTACACGCAATCAGCCAATGGACACGTAAAACCACATTTATCATGGATAGTTGCCCAAATATATTATTTGATCGTTTGATCAAAATATTTGGTACTCGATTTTAAATTATTAATGTTATGCTTTTGAATGATCGTGAATATTCATTCATTAAGTATATGAGTCTGTGATAAGAGTACATAATATAAAGTGACGCTTTTTGTCGAAATACGACGCGCATAGCAAACTGCGTGATGTGCGGGCGGCGACCCGCATGACGCAGGGCGCTCTGCAACTTCTTCACGGCTACCGACAGAAGTAGACGGATATTTATTAGTACCTTGTAAGGGAAGCTAAAGTAAATCGCAAGAATAAAAATCGCGCGGACGTTTTTCGCAGTGCGGGCTTAGCCTAATTACTATTTTATAAGAAGTCGTTTTTAAAAAATGAATGCCCCTCTACCATAGAGGTAATAAATATTCTTACTCTGTGCCCTCTACCTATGGAGGGTAGAGGTAAGGAGAATCATCTGTGTATATGAAATGATTGGGGGCGCCCACATTAGCATCAGGGTAAATTTAAAAGGAAGCGTAAAATATTAATAGAGTAGGTTTGAGAAATAAACAAGGAAAGAAAACATTCATCATTATTTTGTACAACGTAAGATATTGGAATTTTTATTAATTAACAACTTTAGTCAACAATTATACTAATTTTTTTATACCATACCCCTTGCCTACACCAGCGCTACTGTGGAAGATTTTTGAACTGTTTTATTTATAGCAACCACTGGACACTTTTTCAACTTTTCTCCCATAAGTGATGATTCTCTTTACCTCTACCCTCCATACCTCTACCCTATTTTAAGAAAACAATAATATTGTATGAAACTATTTGCAATAGCGGCGACCGAAGATGTAAGAAAACAAGTCAGAGCCTGTTCGTCAAAATGGGTATCTAAAATTTTGTGGAGGTATAATTATCACGTCGGCAACGAAAGAGCGATTGTGCCTGGAGATGTTTGTTCGTCAGTTTGTCTATACCGAACAATAATTGTTTGGGGACCACTCCGCGTTTGAAGATAGCAAATACAAGAGACCATTTTTGAAGCTATAGGTAAGTTGTCCAACCATTTATTTTACTTTTGGCAGCTCAATTTGGCGATTCAATGATTTTCTAATGCGTTACTGATACAATTTTTGATAACGATCGACGACTTGCATGAAGAAGTTGTAATCGATTGGACACATTGGTTACCTTTGCTCAACCTTTTTTTACTGTTTTATAAACATACCCAAGCGTTCAAATTACTAAGTATATTAATGTGCTTATGTATTAAAATAAATAATTTATATACAACAGTACAGTAAATGTACCTACAAGAATCCGTCAGGTCATAGAAACCATCGCCAAAGATGTATAGTAGATACCTACTTATTAGAGGACTATCAAAAAAGCTAGACGTGTTGAAGTCACGGGACTATTTTGAAAGGGAAAGTCATACTTGTAATTACCTACTACATGAGTTTACGTGTAGAAGTATCAGATAAACGGTCACGTCGCTTCACTATTGTAAAAAACTATATGCGTCTATGTGATATTACATTTATTGTCGATAGTTTTGGACCTAATTATAACACTTCATAATCACCGCTTATGTCAAAAGTAAAATAAATGGTTGGACAATATAAATTAGATATGTTGAACGTCATTTTGTAGACAGAATATTATTGACACGAATTCCAATTGACTTGGTGTGCAAAGAAATTTTATAATTGTTTAGTTATACAGTCGAATTCCTCCGTTTTATAAAGGACTAGCTGATTGGCTACGTTGTATGTTTGGGCTAAATGTAAATTATATATATGGCAATATCATAAACTAAATTATGCCCGCGACATCGTCTGCGTTAATTTTTTTTTAATTCCCGCGGGAACTCCTCAATTTTCCGAGTTAAAATCTCTATACTCACGTAATATCTCATTTCTGCCGTTTAATGATTCGACTAATACTCAATAATCTAATACTACCTATATAGGTACTATATCTAAAAACTTGGTGCCATTCATTACTTTTGGCGTGCGTAATTTCAAGTGGCGGATAAGGTGACGTGATCAAATGTTAAAGAAGTAAAAAAAACAGCTCATCTCTATTGTAACAGAGTTTAAAGGAAAATCTTTGCTGTGGTATGACATGACTTCCTCATTTATTTTGTTCTCTTACATCTTTAAACAATCCTAATTCCATAGATATCGGAATAATAAAAAAACAAAGAATCGACAGCACTACACAGTCCATTGTTTTTGAAATCTCTTCGCAATTTCCAACAAATCGTAAACGTTGTATTCCGAGGCAATATAATACATACGATATTTTCTATCTGTTTTTATTTCCATACCAATACGTTTGGCGTCAAAAAACAACACACAATCTTACCCTTTTTATTCGGAAGAATGTTATAAAGGCGAGACGCAAATTCTATTTTTCCACTTCCTTAATATGGGTACAAAAGCTACGCTACGTCCAGGGTCTAGTCCACCGGCCATAAAATGACATATTGGGGGATCTACGAATCTGTTTGTGGCATTTTCTCATTGAAAAAGTCGGAAAGACTATATCCTTTGAGGCTTTGTGTTTGCATTTGTCGTTTTTGCCATCTAAAGGTCGTGATTTATCATTTTTCACTGCTTTGTCTGTTACTTAGTTTATTTTTTTGAATTTTTTTTTAAATTTTTTTATTCTAGTTTTCTTTTTTCTAGAGATGGGGAAAAATGAATTTTAGCTTTTAATTAAATAGGTAGGTACCTTTAGATATGGAACTATAATATGCAGACAGGACCAGGCAGGTTGGGTCGCATGAAAATGATAAGTAATTCATATATCTATGCTCAAAGTAACATACCTACTTCATCTTCATCCGAAATTTCAAACAAATTGGTTTAGTCGTTGCGGCGTACATCCAAACTTTCACATCTATATATATAAAAATGAAACCCGTTTTCCTTGGTCACGGCATCACGCGTGAATGGCTGGACCGATTTCACTAATTCTTTTTTTGTTGTATTTGTTATTATTAGGAGAAGGTTCTTACGGAAAAAAATATTAAGAAAATCTCTCAGAAATATTGAAAAATATACATTTAATTTTGCATACTAAGGCGGTACGAAGTTCGCCGGGTCAGCTAGTTTATTATATATGTAAGATACACACATAAGTTATTTTTTAATCTTTGCATCATTATGTAGTTACATTTAATGTACTAAATATATCAGTCTATTCCCTTCAATAATTTATTCTTGAATTTTCTTTATTTAAGTATATTAGTTAAATATAAAATAGGATTAAAAACATTTTAGCTAAAATTTCAGCATCAGTTAATCAAAAACAGGGATGGAGATCGAGTCCGAAAATTACAGCAAATTAGTTCATCATTTAAAATTTACCTACCTACATTAAAAGCTTAAAGCCAAACTCTTTAATCCCTTGAAAGTTTTTAAAATTTACCAGAATTCAAATATCGTTCATATACAATTCATAAACAGCTTATATACTTAGTCATAGAGCAATTTTGTATAACATTGATCTTTGGAGCTTAATTTAAAATATTCTTCGATGTTATCACGCCAATGAAAACGTTTTTGAAAATTAAATCAAATTGTTCATAATATGTTTTTTGATCGCACATAACGTCGCAGAATCTAATTTCATCTCCACCTCCTGGCTTCCTGAATTTCCTCCACCGCTTCTTATTCCAAATATTTTCTGTCACGTATACCTGTATAAATATAGTTAATGGGCCATCTTCCATATTCTGCTGTGATCCTCAGGGGGTGGATAAAAAAATCAATACCGCAAAATCCGACAACGCAGGGGCAGTTCCTCTGGTGTTGCAATATTTATGGGCGGCGAAATCATCATGTGACGTTATTTACAAAAAAAAAACAACGCGTGTTTTTTTTAAACTGCAGATCTGTTAATAAAATAAATCATATAAAGTCCTGCGTTTTGAAATACGTGTGACTTTTTTGCAGCAGTAGATAGATACCTAAGTAATACCAGTCCATTGGGCAGATTAAGTAACGTTGATTTAAGTCGGTTACTAGAATGATCACTCATTTCTCAGAGAATATAATTGATCGCTCCATAAAATACTTAAGCCTATTATTATAAATCCCTACATCTTACTACTTATCTACCTGCCTTTTGTACTGAATCCGTTTTTTTTCTCTAATTCCTGTAGGTAATTGATTACCTAGGTACTATAATTATAATTATGCTCCTAACATAGATTTCGCGCGCTTCGCGAACCCAATAATAAATCTATGGCTCCTAACAGTAGGTCGCTTCTATACCTGGCACCTGATACAGACTCCGTATTTTATCTCTATCCTCTACTGACTAGATACTCATGTCTCAGAGATATTATTATTTATTTATTTATTACAGCTTTGTAGATATCATGATACCACAGAATATGTGGTAAAATACTTACCTTAAATACCGATGTCCTGCTGTAAAGGGAAATGGGAAAACTCTGCACGTTTGATTAGTTCACTGCTATTTCGGTGGACGTTCGGAAATGCGGATGAAATGTTCGAATTGCCGTCCCGGCTCGTCATTCAAATAGAGTCAGAATTCTTGCCATGTCGATATTATGAAAGCGTTATTAAAGTCAATATTTAGCTGCATTTTCGCGGCGGCGGATCCGCGGTTGCGATACGCTCGCAGTTGGAAGTTGGCGGTGTTTCACCCCCGTGCCTCGGAGAGCACGTTAAGCCGTCGGTCCCGGTTATTATCACTAACATGATAATAGTCGTTAAAGCCCGCCAACCCGCATTGGAGCAGCGTGGTGGGTCTAAGCTCTAATTTCTCTCTCTCCTCTCCTATGAGAGTGGAGGCCTGTGCCTAGCAGTGGGACGTTAAAAGGCTGTAGTGGTGGTGGTGGGTGGCCGGGGCAGGGTTGATTCGGAAATTTATAATTTCTGTTTTTTCAAAGACGTACCGCCAAATGATTTATCGTTCTGGTACGATGCCGTGTAGAAACCAATTGGGGGTTTAATATAAGTGCCATACCCCCAACAGGTAAGCCCGCTAACATCTTAGACTGCATCATCACTTACATCATCAGGTGAGATTGCAGTCAAGGGCTAACTTGTAGTGGCGTAAAAAAAACTGCGAGTTGTCAGTTGAGCGGGTCAGCGTGTTGCGCTACCGCGGTCACCGAAAACACAACTGTGGAACGCTCCGTGTTTATTTCGCTTCCGCTCACCGCTGCGCACCGAAAATACAGAGTCAAAATGCTTATTTGGATTCCCTCAACTCAATGAATGTTTGTTTTAAAAACTGACAAAGTGCAAGTTTGGTTAATGAATCGATGGTTAGGACAAGTTTTTTCTTGGTAGGCCTAGGTAGACCTATACACCTAATTAGAACAACAACTAAAAGTACACGGTAGGGTTACCATTGAAGGGAAAAATATCCCTTTGTCTTGATCGAATGTGTCCGAATCGAGTTGGATAGATTTCATTTTAAGGCTAGGTTTAATATTGATTTGAGGGATTTGTCTGTACGTAACAGTGTCCTGGCTTACCCCTTATCAGACGAGATGTATAAAACATATGTTAAGCGTAGGCAGTGAAGTAATGATTTTGTTCCTATGAGGGTGTCATGTTCAATATTGAACAAACCCTCTTTAAAAAAATAGATTTAAAAAAAATCGTACCTACTAAGTAAAAGTAGGTTTCATAAAGGTTTCTTCTTACAGATTAATAGGTAGGCTCATGATGGATCGTCCCCCTAACAATAAAGAATATAAAATATTAAACAAGCGGCCCTAAGGAACTGATGAATGACGTATCGGATACACAAACAAAATGCAGGCAATCAGTTTCACTTGAACAACGTTTGTTCCTTATCTTAAAAATAAAAGCTTGATCTTAAATAAATTTATATTATTATGAGAGTATTAATTCACTAGACGATGTCCGCGACTTCGTCCGCGCGGATTACGTTATTTATTTCTGCGGGAACTTGTTCGGAATAAAAAGTGGCCACCGGGAAACAACTGAGTTACCGCTATACGCACCGATTTTTAAAAAATGGGCCGCGAAAGCGTAGCAGACAGACAGACACAATTTCGCATTTATTTTTATTTAAATCCATACTAATATTAGTATGGATTTAAATAAAAATAAATTGTTTTGTAAATAGTAATTTCTCTCGCTAACTACTAAGTATTTGAGCACCTACCTACAGGGGGTAGGGGAGGGTAGGTAAGTATTTCTATTAGGAACTAGTTGTATAGCAGGCGCACCTACTTATCATATCATACTTAATATTATACATGCGAAAGTGTGTTTTTTTGTTGGTTTATTGGATTGGGGGTTTGTCCTTCAATCATGCCGCAACAGAGCAAGAGATCGGCGTGATTTTTGGTATGGGTATAGTTGAGGACCTGGAGAGTGACATAGGCTGCTTTTTATCCCGGAAAATTAAGGAGTTCCGGCGGGAATCAAAAAATCTTAAACTACGCGGACGAAGTCGCGGGCATCAGCTAGAAAAGTATAAGGGCGTAAACTGTAAGGGTTCCTTAATGACTGTAGAACCGTAAAAATTATAAATTTAACGGAATTAAAGCCGTACGTCAACAAAACATCAGCTGTAAACGTGATTTCTCCCGAATAGGTACCTACCTACTACCTAAAAGCGAAAATTTCCGAAGAACTCGTAGCAAACGTACATACCTATTATATGCGTGGAGGACCATAAATGTTACCACACAAACTTGGATTCATTTTCAATTTATGCCTACCCACATTAATTTGTACGAAGCTAAAAAATGTAAAGTACGGCCATTATAAGCGCGGACAAAAGTTCATTGACGCACCTTCACTATGAAACCCTCACGAAACTAACTAACTACGTCAAAACTATAACTGTCTCTTTCGCGCATATGAATAGACGCGCATAAGTGGTCGACAGTGGATTTCATAATAAAAGTCGTGACGTCTCACCACCGAAACATAGGTGTAAGTAACATTTTACGCGTCGTAACATCATGATTCTGTACTATAGTAGTACTAACGTAAGTAAATATATTTTTCAATACACTTGCTCGAAAAATGCACTTACAGAGGCAGTAAACAGGGCTTGTAAGTTAAATTTACTGCCATCGTGCAGTAAATATTTACCGCCCTCATGCAGTTTTTTTAAATTTTTGTAAGTCCACGTTACTTGTAAATAAAAAGTTTTCTTGCAAGAAGGTTCATAATGATATTGACTTTGTATGTAGAAAACCTAAAAAATAATGACATTTAGATGTGTTTTTTTTTTATTTTTTTTTATTGAGAAATAGGCTTGCGCTTAACGACAATCATGCTTAGTGCAAAGCAATGATGAGGTCTAAGATGGAAGCGCGGGAAACTTCTAATTTGGCGGACGTGTTAATTTTGGTTTCTTAGATTAATACTTGAAAAAGTGGATCAGTGGAGGTTTTTAGTGTATAAAAGTAGTTAAATAATAGTTACTAGATATTTATATTTTTATTTTAGTTAGTAAATAGTGTACATACATAATTTTGATTTGGTAAGTTTCTTATTAGTATGGGGGTTGATCCCCCGGATGACCCTGGACCTACAGGAGGTCCAGGGCCATACCCTGGTCCCCCTGTAGCATATAATGTTGTTATCGATGAGTCTTCTATGGACACGGAGGATGGTCTTATTAATCTCTCTGACAGAAAACGCTCTAAACCCCAAAAAAGATGCCGCCATTGCAAGTCTAAGAGAAGTCGGAATAAAGAAGGAAAATTAAATTCTCAAATATGTCAGTGTGATGACTCTGATGAAAAAAAGACCCCTATTGTTGCAGATAATGTTCAAAATGAGAAATATGTCTCACCTGTTAATACTGGTGCCCCCTCTACACAACCCATTAATTCGACAGGTCCCTCACAACCGCAAATAGCAAGAAAATATGTTAGCACTGATTCAGGACCTTTCACTGTCCACATCCAAAGAGTAACCGCATCACCTAATGATCCGGTTACTTTGCATCCTGTACAGTTTGGCAGAGATTTGAAAAAATTTAATATTAATAATATTGTAAATGGCAGCCTCAAACGTATAGGCAGAAATAGAGTTTCAATGGATTTTAACAATTATCAGGATGCCAATTTGTTTTCAGAGAACTCACAAATAGCTAGTCTTTCCTACAAAGTTTTTATTCCCAGTTTCACTGTTACACGAGTAGGTATAGTAAAAGGTGTGCCCCAGGACTGGTCTGAGGAAGAAATTCAGGAAAACATCACTGTTCCTATGGGATGTGGTCAAATCATTAAGGTGAGGCGAATTAAAAGAAAAAATGTAACTGATGGTACAGCTATATTTTCTAACACTAACATGGTTGTATTGACGTTTGATGGTCAAATATTACCAAAAAGGGTGTACATGTGCTATACAGCTCTTTCGGTTGAATTATACATTTTTCCTACCATACAGTGCTATAATTGCTGCAAATTTGGACACACTAAGATACAATGCAGATCAAAGCCGCATTGCTTTAAATGTGGGGATGAACACCCCTCAGACACTTGTAGCGTTGTTTCTGAAAATGCTCATTGTTTTCACTGCAGTGGTCGCCACTTTGCCATTAGTAAATTATGTCCAGAATTCAATAGACAGCAAAAAATTAAAATTTCAATGGCCCAGAGCTGCATATCATATGCAGAGGCAGCTAAAATTCACCCCCCATCCTCAAAACCTTATGCTGATGTAACAGCTTCCTCTCCGTCCCAATCTGGAAATAAAAATCATCCTACCTCAAACTCAAGTTCATATTATGTACCTCCTACACCAAACAGTTCTCATAAAAAAACTGTGTTTGTCCAACGTCGTGTTCCTCCTAAACAAACCGGAGGGTATGATCACACTATGCATGAATCGATTAACAATGAATATAATAATCATAACTCCCAAATACCTGATGGTTATGTATTGAAACACAGATCAAATACAATTCCTCAAAAATCTATAGCAGAATTAATTTTAGAACTTATTAAATTACTTTCTAATTCTAGTAATTCATTTTCTAGTGATAACTCTTTACCGCCCAACGCCGCCAACTCATTATTGACAGCTTTAAACCAAATCTTTAACTATGGACCACAAAATCCTACAGTGGAACTGCAGGAGTGCCATAAGTAAAAAAACTGATATTATTTACTTACTAAACAAATATAAACCTATGGTTATGTGTCTCTCTGAGACATGGCTGAAACCAGAGTTTCTTTTCAGGATCTCTGGTTTCGTTACTGTGAGAAATGATAGACTGGATGGGTATGGTGGAGTGGCCATACTCATTAACAAAGCTTTCTCCTATAAAATTTTTTCACTCCCTTCACTCAGTGATGGTATTAATGCCATTGCTGTAATTGTAAATAAAATTTGTATTATTTCTGTGTATATACCTCATCCTTCTTCTTCCTTATACAATGAGTTTAGTCAATTACTTACTACCCTACCTAGCCCCTTTTTAGTACTCGGGGATTTCAACTGTCATAATCAATCATGGGGCAGTTCTAGCACTAATTATTATGGTGAATTAATGACAGATATTTTAGACTCTCAAAACATATGTATATTGAACAATGGCACTCCAACTCGACATACTGGTCCTGGTGAAGGCCTGAGTGCTCCTGACTTGTCTCTTTGCTCTCCGAGTTTGGCGTCTTTGATATCTTGGAGTGTACTTGAACATTCTTATGGCAGTGATCATATACCAATTGTTCTTACTTTACCTATATCTTGCCCTCCTTCTAACCTACAACACAGTTCTAAATTAAAGCATAAACTACCAGATGACTGGAGTACATTTAAACATTATGTTGAACAAAAACTATCTAGCCTTCCTATTGTTAATGGTGGTAATGAAACAATATGTGCAGAGGAGTTTACTAAAATTTTAATTGAAGCTGCGAATGCTTTATTTCCATTAAGAAGTAATAAACAGGGTAAAATTCCATTTCCTCCTTGGTGGGATCACGAGTGCACTATAGCCATCAAGCAACGGAAGGAGGCTGAGAAAAAATATTGTTTTATGATGACTTCAGAGAATTTCGAAATTTATACCCAAATAGCCCGTTCCACTCGCAAGCTCCTCAAAAAAAAGAAATTTGAGGGTTGGAGACGATTTTGTGAGTCTTTAAATCCAGATATTTGCCCATCGGTAGTTTGGAAAAATATAAGAAGATTTAAATCAGGTTTCTATTCGTCTTCATCAGGTACATTATCTATTGAACTAGCGGACCAATTTATGGACAAGTTGGCTCCTGCATCTGCTCCCGACTTTAATAATACCCAGTGTTGTATACCTTACTCGG
This sequence comes from Erebia aethiops, assembly GCA_923060345.2. Lineage (NCBI taxonomy): Eukaryota > Metazoa > Arthropoda > Insecta > Lepidoptera > Nymphalidae > Erebia > Erebia aethiops. The sequence continues at coordinate 14,805,821 of OV281091.1, read as the reverse complement.
TAGCTTGTAGTTATACAGACCTTAATGCTCCCTTTTCTTTTTCTGAACTAAAAGGCGTGTTGTCTTATGTAAAAGATTCATCTCCAGGCGAAGATGGCATTACATACTCTTTCTTGATAAACTGCAGTGACGCTTCTTTGAACTACTATTTGAGTATTATTAATGCCATTATGTTGTCTGGTAATATTCCTTTTTCTTGGAAAACCCAAGCCATAATCCCTATACTAAAACCAAACAAGCCAGCCTCCGATGTTTCTTCTTTTCGTCCAATAGCCCTATCCTCAGTTCTTGCCAAAATAGCTGAGCATCTTGTTAAAAACAGGTTAGAATTTTTCATTGAAAATAGTAACATTTTGACAGGCAATCAGCTGGGATTCAGAAAAGGCCGTAGCACCATAGACAATATTAGTATTTTTGTTTCGGATATTCGGATAGCTTTCTCGAATAATAAGTCAGTTCTTGCGGCCTTTCTTGATATCAGCTCTGCGTATGATAATGTGTTGTTCTCAGTAATGCATAAAAAATTGCATGACCTTCATGTACCTCAATTATTAATTACATTTATCATTAATATGCTTTCTGAAAGGTGTATTAAATTAGACCTAAACAATGGTACCCAACTATCAAGGCTTGTATGGAGAGGCCTGCCCCAGGGGTCGGTCCTTAGTCCATTATTGTACAATGTATATACCTATGATTTAGAGACCTCCTTGAACTCAGATGTAAATGTCTTGCAATATGCTGATGACCTTCTTTTATACAATTCGGACATTTCTATAGAAAAAGCTAGTAGCTGCTTAACCACTAATCTTAATAAGCTAAATGATTGGTTAGATATCAATGGACTGGAATTGTCTGTTGGTAAAAGCACCGTGGTTCTATTTTCTAGGCGGAGAATTATACCTGATTTCAGCGTACTTTATAGGGATAATCCTATTCCTGTAAAGTCTGAAACAAAATTCCTGGGAGTTATTTTAGATTCCAAACTTACTGGAGTACCTCACTGTGACTATATTGTAACTAAATGTGAAAGAAACTTAAACATGATCAGGTGTCTAACCGGTGTATGGTGGGGTGCCCATCCTTTGACCTTGCGTCTTATTTATAACGCCCTCATTCGTAGCTTACTAGATTATGCCACTTTTATTCTAGAACCCTGTAATGCTGCTGCTCTTAGCAAATTAGATTGTGTGCAGGCTAAAGCTTTAAGGATCATCCTTGGAGCCATGAAATCTAGTCCTATTAACGCTATGCAAATAGAGTGTGTTGAACCACCTCTAAGTTTAAGACGTCAATTTCTATCTGATAGGTATTTATTTAAAGCCATGCAATTTTCTCATCATCCTTTACGTGATAAACTTCAACTCCTTTTGAATTTCATAGATACTTGTTCATACTGGTCCCGTAAATCTGCTCCCTGCCTTATTAAAAGCTATCGAATATTTTGCTCCATACAAGCGCCGATGTATAATACATATTGTTATCCCATTTTTGATTGTAAATTTAAAGCAATAATAATCTCTCCGAATGTTAGGATCAATCCAGATATTCCAAGAAACCAATTGGAAGCTCCTCAATATGTGAACATATTGAAAGAAAATGAATTTACGGATTTTCATTACATATATTGTGATGCTTCTAAGCATGCACCAGATGGCATGGTCGGAGTAGGAGTGTTCCATTTTCAGTATAATATTGTCCAAAAAATAAAACTACCTCCTGAATCATCTGTATTTACTGGAGAATGTCTTGGTCTGTTTAAATCTGTTGAATATATACTTCTTGCCAAACTTAAGAAATCTATTATATTTACGGACTCTATGAGTGCTCTGCAAGCTTTATCTAGGTTTCCATTTAAATCTGCTCAGATTAACCATGTTGTTATAAAAATAAGAAACCTCCTAGTTACGTGTAATGAAAGAGGCTATACAGTGGTGTTTTCCTGGGTACCAGGTCACTCTGGCATTTCGGGAAACGAACGTGCTGACCAGCTTGCTAACGAGGCTATTTCATGCGGAGATATGGCAGTTGCAGACTATTGTAACTCTGCCTATGATTTGTGTACATTACCAAAACAATCCCTTCAAGAATCTTGGAGAGTGGCTTGGGCGACCTCAAGCCAGTCAAAAGGTAGAACATATGCTAGGATTCAAAACTTTATTCCGTCAAAGCCATGGTTCTCACGTTTGAGGTTGGGCAGGAGGGTGACGTGTATCTTGACGCGTATGCGTTTGGGCCACGTTTGTTCACCTGTTCAACTGGCAAAATTTGGAATTGTGGATAGTGATTTGTGTGAATGTGGTGAGGTGGGTGACTTGAACCATATATTTTTAACATGCCCAGTATATAACAGGGATGCATTTTACCAGGGTCTTATTCAATGTCATATGCCACTTCCGACTTCTGTTGACATCCTCCTATCCTCTGATAAACCTTGTGTATATAAACTTTTTTCCTCATTTATTTTACTTAATGATATTAAACTGTAAATATGTAGTTAGTTAGTATGAATATTCCATTTTATATTATTTTCTACCCTTTTCTGATCCTTCCCAAAATTCCGTATTTAAAAAAAAAAAATTGATTTTACTATTATAAAATAAGTTTCTCCGTTTTAAAAAAAAAAAAAAAATTTGACTATGGCTCAAACGCTCGACGCGCGGAGCCACTAAAAATGAAGAAGAAGAAGAAGATGAGGTCTAAGTTGGAACGCGCTTGCCTAGAAGATGCCTATTCACTCTTGCCTTGAAGGTACCTAAGTTATATGTGGCAGGAAACACGTGCGCTGGGAGGGTGTTCTACACCCTAGCGGTTCGGATCAGAAACGTCGAGCAAAAACGTTTCGTGCGGGCAGATTGGACATCAACCACATAAGGATGCCAACGCAGACGGTTTCTCGCTGTTCTGTGGTAGAACGGGGAAGGAAGAACAAGGTTGTGAAGTTCCTGAGCACACTCTCCATGGTATATCCGATAAAAAACCGATAAGCAGGCGTCGGTGTTGTAGACTCAGCAATTTCGCCTGCGTAAGTGATTGATCATCAATTATCCTTCGGGCCCGGCGATCTATCGAGTCTAATGTATCGAGTTGATACTTGGCGGAACCATCCCAAAGGTGGCAGCAATACTCCATGCCAGATCTGACTTGTGCCTGATAGAGAACGAGGCGCTGTTTTGGCGTGAAGTATCGCTTCACCTTGTTCAGGATGCCAAGTTTTTTGGCAGCTGTTTTGGCCTTTGACTCGATACATTTCCCGAAATTGAGGTTGGGAATTGATGAAATTAATTCATAAAATAAAAAATTGTATTTTATATTAATATGATTAAATAAATTTTTTTTAGGTTTTATAAATCAAAAAAGTAAAGGCTGAATAGTTCAGGCTGTTACTGAGTTAAGAACTAGAACCTAGAGCCATGAAGCCGATTTAAAAAAAAAGCAATTACAACAACGCGCCGTAGATATAATTCATACAAATCTTTAATTTGTGCGCGCTATTTTTAAAAGTTTCATTGAGTATTTCTTATAAATTATTAAATAATTTATGTGGTTTAAGTGATGTGGGATCATAAAATTAACAATCAACAATTAGGTAATTTAGCTGTGAGAAAAAAATCGCGCTTGTAATATAGCCGCCAAAAATCTCGACTAAGTATGGGCGTGAAAAGCCATTTTCTAGTGAGTACCTAGTACCTTCCTTCTCGACTTTTATTTTCAAGTTTTCTCACAAATGTATTGAAAAATATCGTTTGATACACTTGCGTTAAGGTTTCTACATACTCGTGACGATGGTCAGCCCTCGACTGGCGTCATCGGGCTGACATTAGTCAACTCGTATGTAAAAACCTATTTACCGCCCTTATATCACAGACTACTAATGTACTTAGTAGTTCAGTAATCAACGATCAATTAATGTTGCGAATAATTACACAATTGCTACGTGAAGCTTAAGAATTTGTGAAAAAAATTAATAAAAACATGAATAATTACTTCATTTGTTTATTTTCTTTGCCTTTGAATTAAACATAATATAATAATCATATCTATCGACTTTCCAAATCACAGAGTTGCTCAGATTGGAAGCAAAACTAAACCGAATTCTGCTACTAATGACTGAAAAATAGCTACTGTTTGTGTTTACTAAACTACAACGGCTACGAGTGATTAGTTTCTAAGATCAAAAATTCCGGGCTTTATCTTCAAACATATTAATAAATACGTAAACGTAGCTCTTGACGGTACCTCAATACATACATAGGTACATCTGGGTCAAATTGCTTATAACTCCTCCTTTTTTTAAAGTTGATTACAAATGAATCAATTACAATACAAGAATAAAAAGATAGACTCCGTACAAGGAGCCGATAGATTAAGTATATTATTTTTTACAGAAGACCAAAGTGTTGTTTACCCCTTTATTAGGCGAACGACCTCTCGTTTGTTTGTTTACATTTTGTCCGCGCTTAAAATGGCCGTACTATAGGTAGGTTGAAAATGAAGTAAGTATGTAGAAATTTTTTCTACATACTTCATTTTTGATTCTCAGTAAAAACATAGCATTTAGCACTGCCACCGTAAGATTGCAACAACCGTTAGATTGTAATCTAACTAGCGAAATTGTAAACTGTCGACAGATTACACGTATATTAACCTGATAAAACCTAAGTGCCCGGCTCTGATTATTTATGTCGAACCCTAACCTAACCTACAAGAAAGACACAAGAAGACGTAAATACAATGAATATTTCAAAAATTGACACTCAGAGCATTGAACGGTTCACAAACTGTCGACAGTTTACAATATTATCGCTAGTTAGATTATAATCTAACGGTTTTTAGAATCTTACGGTGACAGCACCACTTGCAGAATTTTGAGAAAATTACAAGCTATATTTTTTAAATTTTATATCTGCTAAGAAAAAATATATATAAACTCTAATCGCCTTACTACAAAGGTAAGGAACTCAAACGACAGATTTCACCAATAGTACCCACATAAACTGTCAAACGAGACCTTTCCGAGCCTTGTTTCTTATGTAGCCACTGTAACGTAAACGTCATCGTCATCATCATCCGCGTTGATATATTATTGTACCTATAGCTACCTAAAGAACGTTAACGTCACAATTTATAGCAGTGAACGAGTCAGCGCTTTACGAGAGTTACATTAATTTAAACTGTTTGTGCTCGAGACAAGTAGGTACTTTGTTGACGAGTGAGATACGCACGTCTGTACGCACTTAATTTGAGATTACCGTTGGTTGAGTACAAGATACGTCTTACGTGATGAATGATGATACGTTTGACAATATGTATTATTTAATTACGAAGAAATTGGATCCCTTGGTACCTCTACCTATCAACTTATTAAAAAACCCGGCTGAGTTTGTTGTGGGCTCTTCTCAGACCATGGGCGCGTTTGGAACCCTCGTAGCTTTAGTTTTAAGATACCGTTACTGATTAGTAAGTGTAGTTTACCTACCTATATTGAATAAACATTATTTGACTTTGACTTTGACTAGCTTATGCCCGCGACTTCGTCCTCATGGATTGAGGTTTTTTGGTTCCCTCGGAAACTCCTTAGTTTTCCGGGATAAAAAGTAGCCTATGTGTAATACCTGATTATAATCTATTTCTGTGCCAAATTTCATCCAGATCCGTTCAGCCTTTCGGGCGTGATTGAGTAACAAACATCCATCCATACATCCATGCAAACTTTCGCATTTAGGTTTTTTTTTAACAAGCTAGCCCTTGACTGCGATCTCACCTGATGGTAAGTGATGATGCAGTCTAAGATGGTAGCGGGCTAACCTGTTAGGGGCATGGCAGTTATATTAAACCCATACCCCTTCGGTTTCTACACGGCATCGTACCGGATTGCTAAATCGCTTGGCGGCACGTCTTTCCCGGTAGGGTGGTAACAAGCCACGGCCGAAGCCTCCCACCAGGCCAGACCAGGGAAAATTCAGAAATTATAAATTCCCAAATTGACCCTGCCGAGGATCGAACCCGGGACCTCCACACGTTAAGCCAACAGCGCTACACACTGCGCCACGGAGGTCGTCGACTTAGTATTTGATTACTAGATGATGCCTGATTACTAATTGGATTAACATTATCCTTCATTCAAACACTTTATACTTACTTAAGTGCGTTACAAACGCCTGGGTTCAGTCAGGTTGGCCTCTCACAGAGAATACGCAAAGGATTTCTTAAAAGCCTAATTTCAGAGTCTGTTTAAGTACTAGTTAAGTGACCCTCTTTATTTATTACGCTTTGCCTCTTACCCAGTCACTCCCATTTTATTTGCGTGGATTTTCACCTTCACCTGTATTAGGATCAATTACTAGAGGAATATCTAAAGTGAATTTGCTCCTGCCAAAGGGTTCGTAGATACGAGTACGTTGGCGTAATGTAATTTTTTTTTACCTTAAAAGAGGATGGGTTTGATTATGTCTAAACGTCGTACATAGGTACCTACCTGAAGTGATCAAAGAAATTGGAATCTAAAATCAATGAATGAATATTGATTAATTTTATACCACATAGATTATGAAGTGGTGACGGGGTCACAGGTTCGATCCCAGGGCACGCACCTTCAAACGGTGAAGAAAAATATAGCGAGGAAACCGAGAGTTCTTCATAATTTTCTCGAAGGTGTTAACTAGGAGTGTGAAGTATAGGTATGCCAATCCGCACTTAGCCAGCGTGGTGGACTACTGACCATGGCCAAATCCTTCTTATTGCGAGAGGAGACTCGTGCTCAGAAGTGAGCCTCAGCCAACAATGGAATGATGAGAGAGAGAGAGGAGAGAGAGAGAGATTGCGATGCATTTGCATGCACTTATTTAACGTTAAAGTTTCTGTGGTGCCTACTGTAAGTTTGCAATAGACTTTCTATAGATTAGTCCAAAAAGCAAATTAAATTACCTAGGTATTTTTGGCGGCCTTATCGCTACCTGGCAGTCTCTTCTAGGCAACCAATGGTGTAAAAGGACATACTTAGCAACAGATACTAACGGCTAAAATATCTATATTACTGGTTGGTAAACAAAATAAATTAATAATAATAAGGTCTTCTGGTAGGGAGAATTTAAACACTTACCATAATATATTTTTTAAAGATTTTAGAGAGGCTTTAATAAAATATTAGGTAGGTAAGTACGAAAGAAAATATCTGAGATTTGATGGTTGATTGGAGGCTAAAGGCATTGGATATAATTACTACAAAACTTTTTTAATAACATGTAGGTACGCAATCATCACACATCATTTCAAAAATACTAAACCATAATTTATACACCTCTTTTAATTCAAAAAAAGTAATTTACATTAAGTAATAATACCTACCAAATAAAATTGTCTGGTACCATATTAATATCATATCATACTAATATTATAAATGCGAAAGTGTGTTCAGGACAAACCAATAAACCAACAAATAAGCGAAACACACTTTCGCCACGCCGCAACGGAGCAACGGATCGACGTGATTTTTGGCATGGGTATAGTTGAGGACCTTGAGAGTGACATAGGCTTTATATCCCGGAAAAATAAGGAGTTCCCGCGGGAATCAAAAAACTGAAACCACGCGGACGGAGTCGCGGGTATCAGCTAGTCAAAAATAAAACGCATAAGTACAGCGATAAGAAAATTTATTAGACATCAATACAACTTTTAGTGTATAAATCAGCAATATGCATAACATTGTTATAATATAAAAGATTTTGTTCGGCACAAATAGCACTTTAGATTCGTTTAATATATTTATTTTTAACAAATTACCGCTAAAAAGCCTTAGGCCTTAGCGCTTTCAACCAATTTTAATAGGTAATAATAATAAAATACATAAACACCAATTTATATGCTAGCACAATTAGGCAACATTGAAGAATTTACACAAATGAGTATGAATTTAACAGTATATTTACTGAACGCGTTTTACCTAATAATACGCTTTTTAATTTACTTACCTTAAAACTATAGTCTGCTAACTATGAAAGCTTTTTGATATCTTGCAACTTGGTTTGTCGGAGGCGTGGCTTAGCCTATCCTTGCCATTAGACCAGTGCGACTTATTATCTTGTAATTACACATTGCGTATATATTTTGCTCGTTTTACATATTTAACTAAACTAGAATATTTTTAACGATTTTTATCTGAACCGGTATCATGAGGACAACACTATTCTTGTTAAGCTGGTCACATTTCCGGTTGTCATTTTTGAATTGAGATAAATCTATGGTTCCCGCCTTTAGAAATCAAAACTTGTTCTCTATCATATTTAAAAAAAAATATTGCTGTCTCTTTCTAACCCCACCACCGGGCAGTAGATGAAGCGCACTTTACGAAATTGCAGCGCATGTCATTAACCGACTTCCTAAAAAGGAATTTTTCAATTCGGTGCGTATTTTTTTTTAAAACATTGAGTCGAAAAACACCAAGGAAAATCAAAGCAAAGCTTTGAATAAGGTACCTAAGTGAATTAATCAATTTGTAGGTAAAACGCGTCCATTAATTAAGCAATCCAAACCTCGTTTTATTGCAACTTGTGATAAATACATAAATGAATGTTTAAAATATACAACATTACAGAACTGGCTTACATCTAAAATAACTAAAAGTAACCTTACTCCTAATAATCAGCATGATAGATTCGTAAAACAACTGAATTGAGAATGGGGAGATTCCACGGCGAAATAAGTGAATTAATGTAATTTCATAAGTCTTGTCAAACTATCTAGTAGAGATCTATTATAAATGTACTTATATAGATGTTTGTAGCTAGTATAATAATTAAGAATAATAATAAAATACTAATTCATTATTCTTAATTAATAAGAGTATAACATTTTAAAATTAAATGTCAGTTTATTATAATCGTTGGGGTTTAGGAACAACGACCTCAATTTACATAGACGGGCCCTGTCAAACAAAAAATGTGGGCGTATGTCTAGTAACGCCATCTAGTCCGAAAAGCGGGAACTTGCTTGCAACATATGCCCCATCTTGGATGAAAGCTTGAAAACGTATGACTCGGTCATAGATAATATAGGTCATAGCCTTTTTTATGACGAAAGGCCAGTTAGTAAAAAAAAAACATACAGTTTGCCGCATAAATTAAATGATTGCGTATGGATAAAAATATTAGATAGGAAGATTAAATAACGTTTTTTTGGAAATGTATAATTGTGAATTGAAACACTTAGCTCAAAATAAAAATTATACAGTGCCAAACAAATAAAACTTTAGATGTTAACTTAATAATAACAAATTATCTACACGACGAACGACCATGACAGCGCTACGACGGGGACAAAGACAGGTGAGGAACGTGTTCAGCAAGTCGGACGCCCCACATTTTTCTATGAAAGGGCCCATCTAGTACCTACATATAATATATCGATGTTTAGGAAAGGTCAATATCTAAGGTAAATAATTTATGAAAGCAAATGGTCCTGTAATTTTATCCAGAAAAAATTTAACAAACACTAATGTGATTTTAGTAACGCATAAGTCTTTTTAAAAAATGCATTAAAATATGTTTAAAATATAAAATGTTTATTTTTATTGATAGTTTTAATAAGGTATCAAACAAAGACGATTTTTTAAAGCATTTTACTAAAATTTTTATCATTTAGAAATGTAATAATGATCCATTATAATTATTTAGTAATTTCCATGGATATAAGTTATAAAATGGCTCTTATTTCAGTATTCTAGCGTTTACTTGAGTTACTGCAGATTGTGTTCATCTGCAAAATATAATTAAATATTGTGCTTAGTGTAAACAATAATATACAAACTGTATATCTAATATTGTGAAGGCACTGGTAGTAGTTAAAAGGCTTTTTAGGACACACGTTTTTAAAATATTTATTTAATTATGTATTTTTTAATTTAACATCATCTGGTACAAATTGATTCACTGTTTTTTTTGTCATTAATTATGCTACTGAAAGTATGCGAAGTGTTTAGTATACATTATACGTATAATGCACTATGCAGTGTGTAAATTACGCATTACCACATATTACACATTAGTACACAGTTTAGTACATTAGGCATAGTATAATTTACACACCGCAATAAATTGTGGCCAATTCTGTATAACACAATCTCTAAACTAAAATGACATCTTTAAATCTAGTTCTGCCCCTTTCCGCAGGGAGTATTATGAAAGGGTTAGCAATATTTTTGACGTGATAACGTCTTATAAATCGATGAACACCGGCTGCACGCACTAAAAAGTGTCACGTTCCGCCTGAGCCTGAGCGTGCAAGTGAGAGCGCGGAACGAGCGATAGAGAGGCACGATCGGTGACGTCAGATCTAGCAGTTCAAATAATTCTGCTACTGGAACACCGCCACGGACCCTGAGCGTGCAAGAGAGAGCGCGGAACAAGCGATAGAGAGGCACGATCGCCTGACGTCAGAGCTAGCAGTTCGAATAGTTCTGCTACTGGAACACCGTCACGCGAGTGCGCGAGAGAACTTCTAGTTATCACATAAAACTATCGTCCGTAAACCGACTTTACGGACAACCATGATTTTTTTTAATGCTGTCATTTTATTTTAGAGATTGTGCACTACAAAATTGGCCACACTTATTTTCTTCCAAGCAATTTTTCTTGAAATAATAATATGAAATATTTGTAAATAATTAAAAAATGAGTTCAGAACGGCACGGACGGTTTAATTAATCACCGTTACTTACAGCAATGATTAAAGATCAAAAACATAACTAAGTAATCTATTTCTTAAAAATATATTGAATTAATCATTAAGATTACGCTTAAACTATACTAGAAATTTAGACCATCAAACATGTAAAAGACTTAATACATTTACGTTTAACTCCACATACACAGATTAATAATAAGGGGATCGAATACCAAGATACAACCCGTAAAGGCCGAAACACACAGGGAACGGTCGCGTGTGTTTTGTACTTAAGAATCCGTATAAATTAGGCCACAAGGGGTAGATCGTAGAAATCCTGGTGACGTTAAAATCAGTTGTCATTGACGTGTCACGCGGTTGTTGCTTGTGCGATCTCCTTCAAAAACAATGAATCAGCGATACCGCCTCTAGTAGAGACCCAATAGACCCAACAGACACTTCTTGTAGTGACCAGAACAATCACCCTGAAAAGCAAAGAAAAAACGAATTAGAAAAAAATCTTTATCTTTGAATAAAAGTTGACTTTGACTTTGACATAAAAGTTTTGTTCAAAGTGGCTACATCACAAACACACACGCGCCTTTTTTACACTTTACCAATTTTTACGGTTTCAAATTTTTACAATAATTATTTATTATGATTATTTTTAGTATATGACATTTGTGTATTTGACAACTAAGTTGAGCCGAAATGGTGAAAATGGTGAAATCTTAAATTTAAGCCTACACTAAATTAAATTATCATCAACTCACAAAATCAGCTGACGGTCGTTGTGACGCAAGCCTGTACAGTTATATAGCAACAAAACGCACCTCAATCCAGCTCTGCAGCAACTCTCCGTATTTGGACTGGAACATGTCCGCGATGTCTCCGAGGTCGACCTCGCAGCGCGTCACCATGACGCGGATCAGCTGACGGTCGTTGTGACGCAAGCTGTACAGTTATATAGCAACAAAACGCACCTCAATCCAGCTCTGCAGCGACTCTCCGTATTTGGACTGGAACATGTCCGCGATGTCTCCGAGGTCGACCTCGCAGCGCGTCACCATGACGCGGATCAGCTGACGGTCGTTGTGACGCAAGCTGTACAGTTATATAGCAACAAAACGCACCTCAATCCAGCTCTGCAGCGACTCTCCGTATTTGGACTGGAACATGTCCGCGATGTCTCCGAGGTCGACCTCGCAGCGCGTCACCATGACGCGGATCAGCTGACGGTCGTTGTGACGCACGCTGTACAGTTATATAGCAACAAAACGCACCTCAATCCAGCTCTGCAGCGACTCTCCGTATTTGGACTGGAACATGTCCGCGATGTCTCCGAGGTCGACCTCGCAGCGCGTCACCATGACGCGGATCAGCTGACGGTCGTTGTGACGCAAGCTGTACAGTTATATAGCAACAAAACGCACCTCAATCCAGCTCTGCAGCGACTCTCCGTATTTGGACTGGAACATGTCCGCGATGTCTCCGAGGTCGACCTCGCAGCGCGTCACCATGACGCGGATCAGCTGACGGTCGTTGTGACGCAAGCTGTACAGTTATATAGCAACAAAACGCACCTCAATCCAGCTCTGCAGCGACTCTCCGTATTTGGACTGGAACATGTCCGCGATGTCTCCGAGGTCGACCTCGCAGCGCGTCACCATGACGCGGATCAGCTGACGGTCGTTGTGACGCAAGCTGTACAGTTATATAGCAACAAAACGCACCTCAATCCAGCTCTGCAGCGACTCTCCGTATTTGGACTGGAACATGTACGCGATGTCTCCGAGGTCGACCTCGCAGCGCGTCACCATGACGCGGATCAGCTGACGGTCGTTGTGACGCAAGCTGTACAGTTATATAGCAACAAAACGCACCTCAATCCAGCTCTGCAGCGACTCTCCGTATTTGGACTGGAACATGTCCGCGATGTCTCCGAGGTCGACCTCGCAGCGCGTCACCATGACGCGGATCAGCTGACGGTCGTTGTGACGCAAGCTGTACAGTTATATAGCAACAAAACGCACCTCACTCCAGCTCTGCAGCGACTCTCCGTATTTGGACTGGAACATGTCCGCGATGTCTCCGAGGTCGACCTCGCAGCGCGTCACCATGACGCGGATCAGCTGACGGTCGTTGTGACGCAAGCTGTACAGTTATATAGCAACAAAACGCACCTCAATCCAGCTCTGCAGCGACTCTCCGTATTTGGACTGGAACATGTCCGCGATGTCTCCGAGGTCGACCTCGCAGCGCGTCACCATGACGCGGATCAGCTGACGGTCAATGTGACGCAAGCTGTACAGTTATATAGCAACAAAACGCACCTCAATCCAGCTCTGCAGCGACTCTCCGTATTTGGACTGGAACATGTCCGCGATGTCTCCGAGGTCGACCTCGCAGCGCGTCACCATGACGCGGATCAGCTGACGGTCGTTGTGACGCAAGCTGTACAGTTATATAGCAACAAAACGCACCTCAATCCAGCTCTGCAGCGACTCTCCGTATTTGGACTGGAACATGTCCGCGATGTCTCCGAGGTCGACCTCGCAGCGCGTCACCATGACGCGGATCAGCTGACGGTCGTTGTGACGCAAGCTGTACAGTTATATAGCAACAAAACGCACCTCAATCCAGCTCTGCAGCGACTCTCCGTATTTGGACTGGAACATGTCCGCGATGTCTCCGAGGTCGACCTCGCAGCGCGTCACCATGACGCGGATCACCTGACGGTCCTTGTGACGCAAGCTGTACAGTTATATAGCAACAAAACGCACCTCAATCCAGCTCTGCAGCGACTCTCCGTATTTGGACTGGAACATGTCCGCGATGTCTCCGAGGTCGACCTCGCAGCGCGTCACCATGACGCGGATCAGCTGACGGTCGTTGTGACGCAAGCTGTACAGTTATATAGCAACAAAACGCACCTCAATCCAGCTCTGCAGCGACTCTCCGTATTTGGACTGGAACATGTCCGCGATGTCTCCGAGGTCGACCTCGCAGCGCGTCACCATGACGCGGATCAGCTGACGGTCGTTGTGACGCAAGCTGTACAGTTATATAGCAACAAAACGCACCTCAATCCAGCTCTGCAGCGACTCTCCGTATTTGGACTGGAACATGTCCGCGATGTCTCCGAGGTCGACCTCGCAGCGCGTCACCATGACGCGGATCAGCTGACGGTCGTTGTGACGCAAGCTGTACAGTTATATAGCAACAAAACGCACCTCAATCCAGCTCTGCAGCGACTCTCCGTATTTGGACTGGAACATGTCCGCGATGTCTCCGAGGTCGACCTCGCAGCGCGTCACCATGACGCGGATCAGCTGACGGTCGTTGTGACGCAAGCTGTACAGTTATATAGCAACAAAACGCACCTCAATCCAGCTCTGCAGCGACTCTCCGTATTTGGACTGGAACATGTCCGCGATGTCTCCGAGGTCGACCTCGCAGCGCGTCACCATGACGCGGATCAGCTGACGGTCGTTGTGACGCAAGCTGTACAGTTATATAGCAACAAAACGCACCTCAATCCAGCTCTGCAGCGACTCTCCGTATTTGGACTGGAACATGTCCGCGATGTCTCCGAGGTCGACCTCGCAGCGCGTCACCATGACGCGGATCAGCTGACGGTCGTTGTGACGCAAGCTGTACAGTTATATAGCAACAAAACGCACCTCAATCCAGCTCTGCAGCGACTCTCCGTATTTGGACTGGAACATGTCCGCGATGTCTCCGAGGTCGACCTCGCAGCGCGTCACCATGACGCGGATCAGCTGACGGTCGTTAGTGCCGAGCCCCTTCATAGACTTGTGGAGACGCTCCGCGAAGAATAGTGGTTTGTTGCGGACAACTTTCACTGTAACGAGGACAAGTCTATGTTTTATAAGAATATTTTCAGAAGTTATTTAGTAAGAAGAATATTTTTAGAAGTTAGTTATCTATTTTGGCACAGTTCAAGTTAAGTATGGTGCTATAGACGAAGCGTGCTACATTAACCACACATCTAGTGTGTGAGCGGCATTAAAAGTATTACTAAATCAGACTTTATTTGAACCTAGTTAATAGGATGTTCTCATGAGCGAATTATAACTTAAACTAATTAATAAAATCTTTTATTGACTATAAATATATGGAAGCGTCTGTCCGAAATACGGCTAGTGCTGTAGGTTAGAGGAGCCTGCCTACTGCTGCCGTATGCGTGAGAGAAAGGAAAGCCAGACTGGCGCCGTAACGCGTTACGTTACGAAGCTGTTGCTGAAGCCGAGTTTCTTGCTGGTTCTTCTCGGTAGGAATGGCATTCCGAAACAGTGGTAGATTCACTTGACGATTCAAAAGTACTTGTAAAAGTTTATTTGAATAAAAATCATTTTGAATTTGAATTTGTTTACCCCCCCATAAGAAGTTATCACTTCAATAACTATTTTCTTACCGATAGCCCGTAGAGCCTTCTCGAGGTCACCAGAGAACTCGGCCTTGATAGCGTCATCGATGTCGTGGCCGGTGAGGCAGTGGTACTCTTGGAAGATGGCCGCCAGCTGCGGGAACGAGCGCGAGCAAAGCACCGCGTTAAAGATCGACTCGTCTGTGCCGAGGCGCAGTTCACCTGGAAATAAATGGAGACAGATCGTCGTAAAAATTGTACATGTCCTCTCTGTTCTTTATGCTGCCCTTTACCACCCATGGTGACCCCCCTACCGGAAGGAACGATTCAGGTTCCTTAGCTCCTTCCCAATCCAGCATACCTTGCGATCTGCCAATGACAATAAACTTAAAATCACCAAACGCAACGCCGAGGGATACGCAGACTCGTTCACCCTAAAAGCAGTCTTATTGTGGAACACACTCCCAGCGGATATCAGACAAGCAAAATCTCTAGCGGCGTCTAAAAGTCGTGTCAAAAAGTATTATCTATCGCTATATAAATATATATTTATTATATGTATAATTTTTTATCTTATAGTACGTACCTATTAGAATGTACGTTTAAGTAATTATGTTTTATTCAATGCAATTTCCCGTCTCACAGCAAGTACGGTCCATGCATGGAGGTTACCTGGCAGAGATCACTTTAGTGATAAGGTCGACTTTTGTTTGTAATGTTGTAATAATGTCCTTTGTGTGTGTCCTTTTTTTATGCAATAAAGAATTTAGTAATAATAATAATAAGCGATAATAATTGCGAATAAGCCTGACATCGTGCTGCTGGACCGGGCACAGTCGCGGGTGTTTTTGGTGGACATCACCATTCCATATGACGAGAACCTTGTGAGAGCTGAGACGGAGAAAAAACGTAAGTATCTCGATCTGGCTCACGAGGTTTCCGCCATGTGGCATGTGGAGTCCACTGAAACCATCCCAATCGTCATATCTGCGAATGGGTTAATCCCAGTCAGCCTCGCTCACCATCTGAGGCGACTGGGATTCCGTGGCAGTTCGCTCGCAGCCAGGATGCAGAAAGCGGTGTTGCTAGACTCGGCTAGGATAGTCCGCCGGTTTCTCAACCTGTCCCCCTGACCCCCGGCCGTCTGGTCTCCCCTGCCGGGGTGTAATCCTCCGCCCGCTACAACTATTTATTTGTGTATTTGTGTATGTAAGTTTATTAATTTACATTTATTTACGTAAGTTTATTATAAATCTTTTGGCCACATATGTATTTATTTTGTATGCGGGCGTGAGAGCTAAATGTATACCGATAATAATAATAATTAATAATACAGTACTGCCCAAGCCGGAAATTTATTTATTTATTTCACCCAACTTAATTCTATCCTTACAGGTTACCTAATATAAATAAAGCAATTCACAGCTGAGTAATATTGGAAGCAGAAGGCGAAGCCGTGGACTTTCCAATTTTAAAAGAACGTAAATTTTTATGAAGCATGTAAACTGCTATTTCGGTTGAGACTTTTATAGCAGGTACTTTTCTCTAATTTGCGAAGGAACAAACGCACGCTAAAACGCTTGTGTTATATGGAAATGATCTGATTACCTTTTTGAGTATTAGCGACCAGAAAAGAGCCAACGTATATATTGTCATTTTTTTAAATAATGAAGCTATTTCCGAGCAAGAAGGTAAATGTTAAGTTAAAATGTTATGCATGTACAACAGCAACGCTCACCGCTGTTGTAGGGTCCTACCCTACGAGAACAGCGGTGAGCAATACACGGTAGCATTTTGCAGACGCCTTGTGGCGTTGTCTCTTGCATGCTATTTTGAACTCTATTTTTGTTGTGATTTAGTTAATAATTTATCGATGATTAATTAAAATCTAAATGCCCGCGGACAAAGTAGCAGGCATAATTTAGCATTCTATGCCTTTTTTAAAGTACTTTGAATGTCAGTTACGCACGTCCGGATGTTAGTCACTTTATCATTTACTAGGTATCTGAGCATTATATTATTATGTAGGTAGGTATATTATGTGGAGGTCATAGTGATACTGTCATATTATAGTGATTTATGTTTAGCTGCCATCACTTATTAATGTGAATACAGATGCCATATTAAACTATCGAGACTAAAGAATAAAATCTAAAAAACTGCAAATTCCTAATGACCTACAATTAACATTTATTTATAAGAACCTGCTCACATGTGCAATCCAAACAATTTGCATCAATATCGGTCCAGTACCTTTTCATGAAAATGGTAGCATAGTAAAAAAAATTAATTGCCTAATGAAAACATAATTATAATCTTCACGGGTTTGGCCATAATCCGCCACGCTGGCCAAGTGCGGATTGACAGAATTCACACCCCTTCTAGAACATTATGAAGAACTCTCGGGCGTGCAGGTTTCCTCACCGTTTGTTTTCCTTCGCCGTTTGAAGAAAGCAATATTCCTTACAATGCACAAAAGTTGGAGGTGCGTACCCGGGGATCGAACCCGCGACCCTATCACTGCTTCAACTTACTAAATAATTACTAGTTTTAATTTTATGAGGATTGATTGGTTACCTGCTTGCAACAAGCTCCTAGCATCTTCCCTTGCTCTTCCCTGGTCTACGTGGAAATCTTCTGACCGGTTGCCCTGTAAGTGGAAATATCGCATTTTAGTACTCTTGACCTTATTAATCAAATCAAATCAAATGTTTTTTATTCAAATAAACTTTTACAAGTACTTTTGAATCGTCAGGTGAACCTACCACTGGTTCGGACTGCCATTCCTACCGAGAAGAACCAACAAGAAACTCGGTGGTTACTCTTTTTAAATAATTCATTTACAATTACTATATCAATGTAACATGTACATAAGTAACCGCTGTCCCCAGCATTGCTGGAGCGATCAAATCCATGCTCCTCTATCATTTACATAATCTTCAACAGTATAATAAGCTTTTTTCAGGAGCATACTTTTAATGGATTTCTTAAATTTGTTTATAGGCAAGTCCAAAATAGGTTGTGGAACTTTGTTATAGAAAATAATGCCCATTCCCACGAATGACCTTCTGACTTTTTTGAGGCGGAGCGATGGAGTCACGAGCTTATTACGGCCTCTAGTTGGCCTATTTTGTTGGCAGATTTTTTTTTATAATTATGGATGTGCTGTTTTACAAAAATTATATTACTGTAAATATATTGCGAGGCTACTGTTAGAATACAAATTTCTTTAAATTTCTCTCTAAGTGAATCACGCAGTTTTAAATTATAAATTGCTCGTATTGCCCTTTTTTGTAGTACAAATTTTTTTTGAATATCTGCCGCTTTACCCCACAGTAAGATTCCGTAAGACATAAGGCTATGGAAATAAGCAAAATATACGATCCTGGCAGTTTCGATGTTTATTTTAACCAACTACCGAAAAAGTGGTACGCAGATATTATGTTTATTTAGTTCATCGGTTTCCAATAGGGACAAACTTCTCGATTCCATAAATTAGGTGTCATTAGCTTTGTCTTGACATTTCATATATTGTAGGCTAAATATGTGACATCATAACAGATCCAATATGGCGGATATGACAAAAATATGACACAAAGAAACTTGAGTTGATTAAGTGTTATTCTTGTCGTATTTTTGGTCAATACACTCGAATTAGTAATCCATATTTAATGAATCCTAAATAATTATATTCATCATACTGTCTCTATAAGTATGTCTGTCTGTTGTTACCTTTTCACAGCATATCGCTTTAATTTTATCTAACAGTCAACAATATACAACAGAGATAGGTTGCCTCCCGGAGGCAAGTACATAACTTATCCTTAAAAAAATGATATCATAATTTTAAAAAAAACTACAAGTAGCGCATACGAAATCGCGGGCATCATAAGTATAA
Organism: Erebia aethiops; assembly: GCA_923060345.2. Taxonomy (NCBI): domain Eukaryota; kingdom Metazoa; phylum Arthropoda; class Insecta; order Lepidoptera; family Nymphalidae; genus Erebia; species Erebia aethiops. The sequence continues at coordinate 14,786,874 of OV281091.1, read as the reverse complement.
AAATAAATAGCACTTCTTAGCTCATCCGTAAGTCACACAAAACAAATTGTTATAGGTAAGTGCAAATAATCCAATTCAAATTCAAAATACAAATAATCATTATTACCATACACAATGACGTCATCAGCCTCTTGAAGTTCCCTGACGTGTCGCCGCGCAAGTCGTCCTCGAGCAGAGTTCCGTACACTGGAAATAATACAATTTAAAAAAAATTGGTATAAATAAAATATAAAACACAAGAAATGCTCTCAGCTGTAGTCTGGAACCTTCTGAAAAATAAAACGTTACTGGCCTTAATAAACTATAATATCTATAATCTATACTAATATTATAAATGCGAAAGTTTGGATGGATGGATGTTTGTTAGTCAATCACGCTAGAACGGCTGAACGGATCTGGATGAAATTTGGCACAGATATAAATTATAGTCTCGAATTACACATAGGTTACTTTTTATCCCGGAAAATTAAAGAGTTCCCCTAATCCAGGCAGTCGAAGTCGCGGGCATCGGGAAATCTACGATGAAGTAGTGTATCTTTCCCGATACCCTGAATATATTTCAGTTTTTCAGATCAAACTGTGCGGGCGACGACCGGTTTTTATTCGAGGTCACTCCTATAGTGATGACGTAAAATCATAGTAGGTATGAGAAATCAACCTAAAATTATTTGTTGACTCATATGTGACGTAAACGTCATGTATTATGAGTCAACAAATTCATCGAGGATTTCCCACACGTCTCAAGACCGAGAGGCGCAAATGCCGCTAGAGGTGATGACGTGTTCACATACTTACAATAACATGAGTCTATTGGAAAATGCGTTACAGTCACTTTCTCTGCCAGCACTGTAACTGTGTGAAAAATTGCACACATAGACAAGGGTGTTAGATTTAGAATTTAAGAAAATGGTAATTGAAGGGGCGATTTATTTTTCGATTTTTGAAAGCTAAATTTTAAAAATAGTTATTTCTAAAAACTATTAACAAAACTGATATTTCAATATGATGTGCGTATTGGGTTTTAAATCTAAATATGACATAATACATTTATGGGACAGAAATTGGCTGCAATTTTCTCGATACAAATATTTTTCAAAGAATGCAGCATAATTTTTTTTTTAAAGTCTTATTCTGATGTGAGGTTTTCAATATTTAAAAAAATATGTAGAATAGCTTAAATTTTCGCGTCACTTACCGCTCCAAAAACATCCTGATCTAGACTTCAGGGAAAGCCAACTATAATAAAATAGTATCGGTTTGTTGACGTCTTTTATCAGTAATTTGGCATCGAATCAACTTTTATTTTTATTTTCCTCCTTCAGTTTTATTATTGATGAAAAATGTACCTACATTTTTCCTACCTACGGGGTACATTATAACGACTCGTGATTGACGACCTTTTACGTACACAATTGATAAGAAAATTATAACCGAATAACAAGTTTTAAAGAATAAACTGTTAGACTCGTACGTATTTACGTACGTAGTTAAGTACCTACAGAACAATTTTGCGGTTTTACCAAAAAGAGCTCAATACAGTTTTAACAGGGAATTTAGAAGTGTCTTTTAATGTGTATAGCTGGAAATATATTTTGATTAAATATTATTATTAGTCAAAACGATTTTTTTATCCACTACAAGTTAGCACTTGTCAGCGATCTCACCTGATGATAAGTGATGATGCTGTCTAAGATTGTAGCGGGCTAACCTGTTAGGTTTTTGACTGTTATATTTTAGGTACATATTCTACAGTAAACTTAAATATTTGTGTAATGTAGATTCGTTTAAGAATGTAGAAAATAGAACATGGTTATATTCAGACCAAAATTTTCAAGTGACAGAGGTCATTGATTTTCCTCTACGTAGTTTCAATGTATAGGTATGTCACCGTAAGATTGCAAAAACCGTTAGATTGTAATCTAACTAGCGAAATTGTAAACTGTACGCATTATTTTCCGTTAACGTGATTATTTATGTCGAACCCTAACCTAACCTACAAGAAAACGTAAATACTTACAATGAATATTTCAAAAATTTACACTCAGAACATTGAACGGTTCACAATCTGTCGACAGTTTACAATATCGCTAGTTAGATTACAATCTAACGGTTTTTGCAATCTTACGGTGACATGTACGCCTTGAGTATTAGGAGCTTAACATTGAGGTCAATAGAACGTACTCTCTTTTTGTTCAACTTTACAAATAGTTAAAGTTAGAACGAAACAGATTCATATCAGAGCAATGAGTTCAAATTCTGCACATCTGTCTACCCCCTTAATCGTAATCGTAAACGTTTGGCAAACGGAAAATTCAAACAGTTTAAGGAGTTCATAGTTTCCTGTATAATATCTAAAATCATGTACTACAATAAGCTCCCAGAAGACATGTTGAAGATGTCTCTGAATAAGTTCAAAGTTAATGTAAAACGTAAACTCATTGAAAAATCTTATTACCATGTAAAGGACTATTTAAACGACAAGGAAGCCTGGCAATAATTTGCTCTAATGTCTCTGATAGTTCCTTAGTAAGAATATTTGTGAGATGGTGATAATAAAAAAAAAAAACAAAACCCGGCTGAGTTTGTTGTGGGCTCTTCTCAGACCAGGGCGCGTTTGGAACCCTCGTAGCTTTAGTTTTAAGATAACGTTACCCATTATCACCATCATGCTTTTTAAGTAATTTTTAGACGAAAATAAGTGTACCTACAGTGTACCGATATTTAATAAATAAATGACTATGACTATGACTATGTATGAACTCTAAAACCTTTCATGTAATACGAGTACGTTTTAAGCTCTCATATGATTACTACGGTTCACGTAGACGTAGACGTTTTTCTTAGACGCAATCGTTAAGAAAAAGGGCAATGATTGATGCCCAATGGCATCAGATAAACAAATCTATCATGTTTAAATTTTTAGTCTAAGCATAGTGAAAGTACGTACGCTCTACATGTTTCAGCTTTTGATACATTTTACTTTATTTCTAGATGTCTGTGGTCGAGGAAAATATTATGCGAAGAAACATAGAAGGAGTAATTGTGAAGGAAACGTCTCATTTCAACTCAAGGATGTTATGCACAATCCAGAATGTGTAGATTCGCGGTAATGACTGCAATATGGTATATCATTACAGTTCAAAATTGCTTGTATCCTTCACTTATTTGCTTCATTCTTCCACTTCCATTTAATTACGTGTTATGTTACCTCCGATAAGGATCTAAGCTATTTGATTTTATTATAATAATAAAGCAAATAAATACCAAGTAAAATCTTAAAACTAAGTGAAAGAATTTGAGTTAAGTTGGAGATAGAAGATTAATGATTGAAATGCGTGGATTTGACTTGATCTTATATTTGATTTTATTATTTAAACTTTTAATAAAAAAGAGTTTCTTGTTAGTTCTTCTCGGTAGGAATCACATTCTATTGTCCGAATTTTCCATATTCATATTATACAAGATATTCCATGTTGAACATATCAACGTTCAAAGTTAATGTAAAACATAAACTCATTGAAAAATCTTATTACCATGTACAGGATTACTTAAATGACAAGGAAGCTTGGCAATATTTTGCTCTAATGGCGCTATTAGTTCCTTAGTTTAAGATTTGTGAGATGGTGATAGTAAAAAAAAACCTAGCTGCAGCAGTTTGTTATGGGCTCTATTCAACCAGGGCGCGTTTGGAACCCTCGTACCGTAACTGATTATCACCATCATGTTTTTAAGTAATTGGACGTCAATAAGTGTACAGTGTACCTAATTTGAATAAATAAATATTGATTGATTGATTCCGAACTAAAGATAGATTCATTTGGCAATTCAAAAGCACTTGTAAAAAATTATTTGAACAAAAAATTGATTTGATTTCATCAGACAATGAACTCTGATAAATACATACTTCTGTTTTAAACAACAATGGGTTAAGGAAAAAACCACAGTCACATGAAAATGTTATTTCCAACGATATTATGCTCCAGAGTAAAACTGTTACTGTAGTAGGTATATCAAACACACATATAACATACACATAACCGGAAGATATTATACATAAAATATTATATTGTTGCCTGATAAAAACATAGCAACCGCGGCTTCACTCTGTGGGTAGTTCAGCCTTCCTTGTCTACAAAACTGCCTCTGTACAAAACCCCAGATTTCTAAGTCGAAGGGTTGGCCCTGGGTGTTGATAACTCAGGAAATGTGCAAGTTAGGACTCTTTATATTTTAAGATAGCTGATAGGTGAAGATATTGGGGCTGATTCTGTTGTACACAATCTCTAAACCAAACTAAAATGCTGCCTCGTTGGTCTAGTGGTCCCCATGTTCGACTGCGACCGACGAGGTGCCAGGTTCGAGTCCCGGGTTGGGCCATAATTAAGTGTTGGGTTTTTCGGACTGGAAATTCTCATTACTAGCCGGAGTTAGGAAGTTAGCGGTGTTTCACCCCCATGCCGAGACACGTTAAGCCGTCGGTCCCGGTTATTATCACTAACATGATAATAGTGGTTAAAGTCCGCCAACCCGCATTGGAGCAGCATGGTTGGTCTAAGCTCTAATTCCCTCTCTCCAATGGGAGTGGAGATCTGTGCCCAGCAGAGGACGTTAATGGGCTGTAGGGGAGTCTATACTCACTTGCAGTATATGCTTGCTTGATGACATGAATCTCATGGTTGGACATGGTGCACATCACTTCAATGAGCACATCTTCATCAGTGCCGATGCCCGCTGTGGCATCGTGAAGTTCCTTAGCGTAAAACTGTGGCAGTGGTGTCATTAGAGCCACCAGTATGTCTTCAAACTTCCCGGTAGTCTCACTTTTGAGGTCTGATACGAGATCCTGATAACAACGAAATCGTTTCGTCAGTCCTTTTTATTGACAGGATACACAAGGTTAATTAAAGAGAAAATACTACGAAACATAATTCTGTAAAACTGTTCTATGAAAAATGATAATTTTATCCCAATAGACAAAATTACCGCATTTGGCAAAAAAATCCGTAGGCTTGCTCACGCCTCTCGCACCTGATTGATTAGAACCCTTGTTTGAATAAAATAATGCATCTCTGATATTATTAGGTATGTATAGATTTGATACACCTACCTACTATTTCACATAGATTTATGCAAATAGTTACAGTAGGTATACCTATTAATTGTCAAGTAGACCATAGAGGTATATTTGTTTTTTCGATTAAATTTTGTCGTAGGTAATATCACTTAGGGAGGGTGTAACCGACGCGCCGCACCGTAGGGATCAATTTGCTAAATTAAATTGAAATATGTACTAAGTAACTAAAGAAAATATAAACACACGCGTATAAGAAAGACTATTCCAGAACAATACAGCGTTAGCTAGCTAACAAAAAAAAATTTTTCAAATACACGTCATTTAATATCCATACAACCCAGCGTTTAGTCGAGCATTTAGTAGTTGATTGTAAAAAAACATATAACATAACGCTACTTGTAACAATCCACTGACCGATTGCTTTTAAAAGTAGTCATTGATTGGTACAATTGCACCACACTGGCCCAGGCGGTTTAACGGTAACTAGCGTTAAATTTGACCATGCACAAAAGCCACTTCGGAGTGCAAAAGTCAGGGTTCTTTTTCATATCAAACCAACATTATTTTAACCAAAATATTACTTATAACATTAATAATGGCTTTTCAGTAAGTAGATAAGTCTAATTATAACGTAAGTTAAATATAAAAATGAAGGTTAAAATAATATTAATGGCAATTCTTTCACCTGACTTGGAACCACACTGCTACATTTTTGATGGGCATGGTTAAAGATAACCATCTGTGGTGCAACTGATTCATTTATCTAAAAAAAAATGCGTAAAGGAAATAATTCTCACCTTTCCGTATAGAGTCTTGAACTCAAAGGCTATCCGCAAGCGCTGCTCATTACTTCTACGTGTCAACACTTGTATGATGGCCTTCTCATCCGTTCCGAATCCTTTCATAGCCTTGCGGAGAATGGCTGCATCATCCCGCGGATCGAACGGGTTTACGGGCACTACCGTTGGCTTTGACTGAAAGAAAATTGCATCGTTAATTATCTGACTAGGTAAGTAGGCCGGGTTTAAATGTTAATCGACGGTTAACGGATTAAGTACGAATGGACCATTCCGGGGTTTTGGTCCAACTCTGTCCAACCATAGACTACGGACCTGCGATACAGGCGGTGGTCCAATTATTATTTTAGTTGGACAATGATGCCAATTCTGTATTCTGTAACCCAATATCTAAAACAAACTAAAATGAAAAAGCGTTAAATCTAGTTCTTCCCCTTTTCGCAGTATTATGAAAGGGATAGCAATAAAAATAGGAGCTGTCATTTTAGTTTAGTTTACTTTATTATTATTCCACTACAAGCTAGCCGTTGACTACGATCTCACCTGATGGTAAGTGATGATGCAGTCTAAGATTGTAGCGGGCTAACCTGTAAGGGGCATGGCAGTTATATTAAACCCATACCCCTTCGGTTTCTACACGGCATCGTACCGGAACGCTAAATCGCTTGGCGGCACGTCTTTGCCGGTAGGGTGGTAACTAGCCACGGCCGATGCCTCCCACCAGGCCAGACCAGGGAAAATTCAGAAATTATAAACTCCCAAATTGACCCTGCCGGGGATCGAACCCAGGACCTCCGCACGTTAAGGCAACAGCGCTACACACTGCGCCACGGAGGTCGTCAACTTAGAGATGATGTACAAGAGAAATGGCCTCGTTGACCCCATAACATAACTAGACACGCAGTCCAACTCATTTATTGTGAGTAGATGAAGCAGGAAGGTGGTAACAGGAGCTCAAACCCACACGTTTCGGTTCCAGGCTCGTCCGTGATACGCATGCAAAACGGCTCAGGCTCGAACGCGATGGGTTTGTAGCACGGTGTAGCATCAACTAGCTCATATAAATTTTATTCCACACCCTCGATTAGGCTGTCGTAGATAGTCGTGCCTAATCCTATCCAAAGTTTTATATTATATCACTTACTCTGAGTCGCCTAAACGACAATGGAGAAGTTAAATTCGAATATCTTTGAAAATGTCCCTATTGAGATTTATTATTTTCAGTTAGATGAAGCAGTAGGTATAGTTAGGTAATGATATGACGACAGTGGTAGCCTGACATGAATAAGGATTCAATATAAGGACACTAGATAGAGACATAAAAGCGTCGGCAATAATAATTGTTGCTTCTTGCTAACTAGCAACGTATAAGAAATTAAGAATTGTAAACCTTATTTTTAAAAGCCAGCTAAAAAAGCAGTTACTAACTTACTTCTAAGTTCCAAATTAGTTTTGTTTACTTGAATATTAGTTTTTGCCTAACTGCATTTCACAAAATGTAAGGCCACAGACACAATCGAAGTATTATTAAAAGCGATGGGAGATAATCTATTAAGTGGAGGAGATAATATATCAGTAATTTGTTTTGATATGTTCGTTCGATAACATACAGATTTATGTGCCAAATATTTGTGTAAATAGTATACGTGTTTTGTGATAAGATAACATCTCATAAATCAAAAGGTGTGACAGGAGTGCGTAAGAATAAATAAATAATATTGATGTATGTAAGTAGTTATTTGGACAAGCGAAGTAATAGCTTTTCGTGTTCAGGGGACTCTGGTAGTATTTTTAAATGATAAGTGTGTCTGTCTGTCTGTTACACTTTCAAGGCCGGGCCCCACCGATTTCGACGGGTGCAGCTTACATCCTAGAGACGCATGATATGGTTAGCGTATAAAGAATCATGGGAGATTAAAAATTTATCAAGGGATTATTAAAAACCGGGATCCAACTCGCGAGGCCATCGCGGACATGTAAGTGCTAAATAAAACTCAAAAGATTTTTGAATAGATTGTGAAAGAAATGTCTATCGGCAGTGGTCACTGGTCAGTGAAGAGACGCTGAGGATTTAGGCGCAAAGTCGACACTGCCAAGGCAATGCACTGCTGATTTAACCGAATATGCTGGCTAAAATATTATAAACAAAGGTCGGTGCATAACTTCGTTCGTTCAAAAATATATTATAATGGTAACAACCGGAAACGCAGCAACGCTGAAGAAATCTCTATCTGAAGAAGATCGCGACATTTTTGAAATCGAACGAACCTGTCCACCAGCCCAATTGATCAGGCATAGATCCATGAAAGGCAAATAAATACCGTATAACGATACGACTTGAACCCCCGTCGTATGCCAATTGACGCTCTATAGACGCTGCGCATACTCGAATTGGATGTTACGGAGGACATATTAATTATTCCAAGGGAGACTTTCACGGACGAATCGTGCGCCTCAATACCAACACACACGCTCTTACATCACAACACACCATATCACGAATTACTGAAGGTGAAATATCGCGAAAACAATAGTTTTAGGACGAACTACACCCATTTTAGCGGGGACCAAAGCCAAGACTGATCCGCTGGTTATTGTGACAAATGTACTCGGTGAGACGAAGTGAGCATAACAATGTAATTGCAGTAAACTGTTCCTTGAATAGAGCCACTGCGTATAGATATGGCACCAGGCGTCTAATACTTGTTCGTGAAAATGTATGAAACGTTTCATAGTACTTACATTCTGTGTGAATCATAAATCATCATTTGATAAATTAGTCAATGTGAACATTGTCTAATTTATCAAACGATGTGGGGACAAACTAAACGATCTAACAGGACACATCCAAAACGGCCTACCTACCCGATGTTTAAAAGCTGAGAAACTATATTAAGCATAACAACAAACGCTGATACGCTGATAGAAGCAGACTTTACTTTGCGGAAGTCCTTGATAATGAAAGAACTGGAACTTTAATTCGCTATAATACGCCACAATAGGTAAATCTATGCGGTACAGTGTGTACCTATCTTGCGATATTCACATCACGCAAATCTTGCAAAATTATTCTCAAGAAATTAGGGATTTTGCAATGTTATCTAAAGCAGTGACCATATTAAAAGGGAGGTAGGTATAAAGTATCTAAAAGTTGTTGTTTTGTTCAATAAAAAGGCCTGCAATAATAAGTTGTGTTATGCAAGGAAACTGGGTCTAATGAGGGCGCCATTTACCCCCTGCTTAAAAAAGCTACTAAATAATAATATATCTAGGACTTTTTTTTTTTTTTTTTAAATATATAGGCTAGCGCTTGGCTGCAATCAGACTTGCATGCAAGAGGTGATGCAGCCTAAGGTGGAGCGCGCTTGCCTAGAAGATGCCTATTCACTCTTGATTTGAAGCTAGCTAGTTTAAATTCTAGGGAGCAGCAAGATTTCTATGTCATTACACAAGTTACACGACGCTACAATGAGACCGCTGTGTGTCGGAGTTACTCTAGAAAACCAGGTCATGTGAATTTTTTGTGAGTGTGAATCTCATTAAGTCATGTTTGGGTCTCTTACTTTTATTGTGACATACTTGAACATAATTGGCTACAATTTTCCCTAAGTATGTCCCTACCTAAACATTTTTCAAAGAATGCTCCCAAAATTTTGAATAACTATTTTAGCTTTAGAGTATTAGGTATAGGAAACGGATAAGAGTTCTTCCGTATATTTTTGTTGTTGATAATTTAAATATTATTTCAATAACTACCTATAGTTTTTTATCCTCCCATTGCGGCCATCACTGCCATCTCTTTCCTGATACTCTACAGTTCATATATATCTATCCTTCTTACGCTTTTGGTCTCTTTCACCGTAACAGGAAAAACTCACGAGGAAATAACAGCTCATGAGAATAATAAACAGTTGAGCTAAACCTATTTATTTATGGGTAAGTCGATTGACAGTGAGGAGTTTATTTCAATTACATAAATGGATCCTAAGTACAGTTAAATGCTTGAGTGATAACAGTGATTTGACAAGCTTTTAAAGCTGTTTTATAAAGGCAATGACTCTTTGTACCTGCTACCAGCTGTACTATTAGGTACTTATTCCATGCTGCTACTATATTAACTGTCGCTTTCATTATTAAACGAATGTGAATGATTACTGAGCATAAACAACTATGTAAATAACTTTACTCAAGTTTTACCTACTTAATTCCTGGGTACCAACAAACTCTAAAAACTATTTAGATATCATTGCCACCTATCCAACATACTTCCTCTATAAAGCCTTCTATATCTACTAGTGGTTCGCCCTGAACTGAGACCTCGCGGCGCCATCTATTGACATAAATGTGAAGTTCTGTTAAAAATACTGAAGCTCATTAAAAATTAAATAATTCCGTTTCCTTACAATATTTATCCTATTTTGGTATTTGTTGTTCAAGTACAGGATATAATTCAAATAATTGATCAAGTTTCAGGCTCAGCCTTTCAGAAAATTTAGAGTTCTGAGGTCAACTTTGGACGTTAGAAAATCTCCACTTTGAAAGCGCCCCATTTCGTCAATTTTGGGGGAAAAATTAAAAAATATATATTTTTGGACTCTATTCCTAATTATCTTTAAAATGATATACCGCAACCCTATGTAACTTTATAAAAAATATTTTACTTCGCATTCGCTTCTATGAGAGCCCCCCTGAAATAAAGATTTTTATAACTTTTTAAGTCATATTCGGCGGGAGGCCATTGGTTTACATACCTACTATATTCAAAGCTGAAGTAATTACGTTCAGTAATTCAGAAGTTATAATGCTCTGACAGACGGACGGACGGACGGACGGACGGACGGACAAGTGCCAATTCACTCAAGTAGACTCAGAGACCTTCGCTTCGCTCGGTCAATTAATTAATTACATACATCAAAATAAGTTAAGTGGACTATGAACTATTAAACAGAGAGACATACTTTGGCATATTTTACAATATTACTAATTTCCATATTCTTAAGTTCCCTTCTTTGTCATGCATTCCTTTTCAAATTTTTAGGAAAAAGCAATTTCAGATGTACCTATGTTGATTCATACAAATATTGGCACAAAGCCACTTATCAGTATGTAATCTGTTAGAAATAGAACAACAGTGAAGTGAGATGACTCATTATAAAGTCATTGACTGTACACTAATGTTAGCCTATATTATTAAGTAAAAATAATACTTAATTATATATTTTTTAAATTGTTTTCCTCTACTAATTAACAAAAAGTTAATTATGTGAAATATTATGTATTATAAACCATATCATAAAACACAATCCACATGGACAAAGTCACGGCATCAGCTAGTTATCAATAAATATGGGAATTTTTACTTGCTACAATGATTACTCGATACAATAAATTACTCTCAATTCCTTAATAAAGTAATTAGCTACGCCTACAATTAAATAAATTATAGTACCTATTTTAAGTACACATTTAAGTATTTCAGCTGTCTTTTTGTTCTACTACTCTACAGAAACTAACTAGTAACTAGAAATATTAACCAAAAGAAACAAAAAAATTGCATTGATACAATTATTAAGATCAACATACTTAGCTACTACAGTGTTATGAATCATAAACAGTTTTCTATGTAAGTAAGAGCAGAGTTATCTATAATTGTTTATTTCCATACTTAATATTATCATTATGCGAAAGTGTGTCTATCTGTCTGTCTGTCTGGTACTCTTTAATGGCCCATCATTTCAACGGATTTTGATAAAACTTGATACAGAGATAGGTTGTATCTCAGGGAAGAACATAGTCTGCTTTTTATCCTGGAAAATTAAAGAGTTCTCACAGAAAACAAAAAACTTAATCCATGCAGACAAAGTTGCGTGCATCATCTTTGTTTACTATAAATGTCTTTTTTACATAAGGTTTTTTAAAGTAGTAAGTGGGACTCATACAAGGAGGTTTAAGTGCGGAAACCTGCCTAGTAGGAAGAAAGAAAATGACTCGTACATCACAAGTAATTGTATATAGAATTTATGGTACAAGTAAGTATGGTCATTACAATTGTCTTGGGTTCTGGGAAATCATCGGACTACCTGCACAATACACAGGTTTGTCTATCAATCCAGTAACTAGGTTATACAATATCTCAATGGCTAACTATGTCATTCAGCAATACACCACAAAAAATAGTGTTGAATAAACCATGATTCAATATGGTTATGAATAATTTTAGTGATGACATGGACATGGACATCTAACACAGCTCTATGTAAAGGATTCTTATTTTTATATGTAACATTTAAGACTAACACTGAGATACACTGACACTTGCAAGCCTGTAGAGTCCAAGAAGATTTGAGACAATTTTACCAAATGTATGATTGCAAATAGTCAATGAAGAACCAACCTTTGCCACTCATATGTGATTTTTTTTGATTACACAAGATTCCATGTACATGGAGCCACACCAGAATCATGTACATGCAGCCTAACACTCTTGTTTTTGTGTTGACGGTTAATAGAATGGGCTGCTCAATTATCCTAGAACTAATCTACTCACCACCAAAAAAGGCATGCACACACATAAAGCGTTAAACTACACCAATGTTTTGCTTATCACAAAATGATTAGCACATAGAGGCATGTTTAGCTTATATATATATATTGAATAGCTTATATCTAGGCGTACTTCTTAAAATAACTATAGCAAGTAGTGAAATTATAACATCTCTTGATGATTTTCTTATAATATAATTCATATTTTGTCAAAAATATAAAGAACTGAGAAAAAATTGTAAATATAAAAAGATAGGTACTTATTAGAAACAGTTTATGGTGCATAAGTATAGTCATTAAAAAAATAGACTTGAGGGATGTTATAAGTTCATTACTAAGTAACAAATATTACCTTTGGCACACTATGCACAGGGCTTGAGGATGCACTGTAAGCTTGGTGGCTTTGGCCCGATGGTGGATATCCCTCAATCAATCAATCAAATATCTTTTTATTCAAATAAACTTTTACAAGTACTTTTGAATCGTCAAGTGAATCTACCACTGATACTGATTTGACTGCTGATAACTTTGTTGAGGAAAACCAGCTGGTGATTGATGTGATGATTGGGATTGAGGATAGGCTGATTGACTTTGAGGATACGCTGATTGAGTTTGAGGATACCCTGATTGACTTTGGGTATACCCAGTTTGAGCAGTTGGGTATCCTTGAGCAGGGGAGTAATTTTGAGCACTACTCGGGTAACCCTGGCTTGGATAGCTTGATCCTGTTTGAGGATAACCCTGTTGACCCTGATTAGGGTAACCTCCTGCTTGAGGATACCCTGAACCAGTGTTAGGGTAACCGGGTTGCGGAGCTGGGTAGCCCATAGTGGGGAAACCAGCCATAGGCATAGGATTTCCAAAGGACTGTGGTGCTGTGTTGCTAAACCCAACATTGTGTAGATAACGTGGTTGACCCTTAAACAAAAGCCTTAGTAAGATTTACTTTTCTTGATGTAATGAAACATGGTTAAGAACACTGGGGATAAAATTATCTATGACAGAAAAAAAACTAAACAAAAATCGGTTCATCCGTTTGGGAGCTACAATACCACAGACAGATACAAAAAAAGACACGTTAAACTTATAACAACCCTCTCTTTTTGCATTGGGGGTTAAAAAGTACTTGTCAATTTTGTACTTAGATTTCGAAATTACTTTCAGTAGCTTTAAGTAAAGTAGGTAAGTAGTTCTGATGTTTTTTACTGTTTACAATTTTTTTCTACAGTACCTTGTCTAATTAGTTTTCTTTAATAATAAAGCAGTAAAATTTAAATAAAGCGAATATTTTTTTCATTGTTTTGTAGCAACGTAGTACACCGTACAAGGTTCATAGGTACCTATAGTTGCCTTGCCACATTTTGTCGATGTTCTCACTCGAAACGCAAGTGGGTACCTATGTTATGAATTTTGTGTGTTAGCAGATTTTGCAAAAGATCAAACACGAGATGTCCATGGCTAAATTAAACACTTGCTCATCCACACACATCAAATAACTCCTAGCTTAGCTATTTGGTGAAATTTTGTGATAAACAAAACAGGGCTTAGCTCACTATTCTATCGCTAATTGCTAACACTACTTTTACTTACTTGGTAGGGATTCATTTTAAATGGACTTATAAATGCACTAGCTTGAAGTACACTAGTATTTTATTACTCAACTGAGCACGGAACCTTACACCGCTTTAAAAAACACAACTGGATTGGACTAAAATTAATTTATCGTAGCATGCAATGCTATTTAATTAATGCAAACCAATGACCAAATTGCTACTTTTCCTTGAATTGTGAAATGTCATGACGTCAACGGACTAACACTTGACAGCTTTTTTTTCTGCCTGCAGCAGCAGGGCAGGGCGACCGCATATCTTTTGCATCAATCTTTGATACATCGCAATCACCTCTGATTGGCTGAATTTATGGGATTCTTGCTGCGTCAATGGATTTCGTCCAATAGTGGAAGAGTGTTAACCAATCAGAGGTGATTGCGATGATGCGTTATTTGTTACATTATCAATTCCAGTCGGGCTACCGGCTAAAAATGACAGCTACAGTGTAACGATCGCTATCACCTCTGATTGGTCAACACATTTCCACTATTGAACAAGATCCATTGACGTAGCAAGAATACCATAAATTCAGCCAATCACAACAATTGATACTGTAACAATGATTGATACAGAAGTTAAGCGGTTGCACCGCAGGGTCGTTGCTTGACATGAGGCTTGAGATGTGCATATTCGATTCGAATGTACCGATTTTATCGATAATACAAAAGTGGAATAAGAATGATTGGGTAGTCCCTAATAGTTCAACTGATTACTATAACTTACCGTAGAACTAGTCGGATTTTTTTCCAGTAGTTAAATAGTCGACACACTTTTAAGGTTTCAGTGCTTTACGGTATTTTTGTGAAATTTTTCTTGCAAAATCCTGGTGAAAGGGAAAGTGTTGAGTTTCCGTAAACTAATAGATGGACGTGCTTGTAGAATTAATGGATCTCCTCTAGGCTGTTGGGGAAAATCGAATACTATAATCCAAGGCCCCTAGAGGTAGGGCCAGTAGTCACGTGTACTTTAAGCAATAATTATATTATTGTATTTGAAATGTATTAGTTCTACTAAGTAATTGCCGCAGGACTTCTTTCGTGACACGGACAAGACGTAATAGTCTATAGGTACGAAACTAGTACCTACCAATTGGAAAACTATTACGTATCGAGAGTGTTAGAACCACCTGGATGCTTATCCAAACCGTAGTGTTGAACATTAGGTGGCAGATACTCTCCTCTAGTCTTCATTTAACACACTACTAGTAGAAACTCCAGTAGAGAACCTGTTTAAAACTTCCTTCGAAGAAGATACGTTCGTTCGTTCCTATCAGTCATCCGTCGGAGTGATCTATATGAATACAGAGCAACGCTGCTGGCTGACAGGGACGTGATGGAGGAAATTGGCTGAATACATATTTTCAATACAAAATGCTCTGATTGAACTCTGATTCAAATTATGTTACCTCCATGTTTGAGATAATTTCTGAGTTTTCTGTCTCTCTCTGTCTACGTCATATTAAGGAGTGTGAGCTTATGTGTGAGAGTAACATCTCTTACGAGAGAAAAGCCTTCCACAGTGGCGCTGGTGTAGCAAAGGAAGCGCCAAATATTAAAAGGAAGCGCCAAATTAAAGTAGGATTGAGAAATAAACAAGGAATTAGGAAAGAAAACATTCATAATTATTTTGTACAACGTAAGTTGTTGGAATTTTCAACAATTAACTATTTTTGTCATACATAATACCTCAATGATTTTAGTCGACAATAATAATATAATTAAATTTTTTAACTCGGCATACTTCACTTCAATTTACAATATTGCTACATTCATACCATAGGGTCTACACCAGCGCCATTGGTAAGAGTTTTTTGAACTGTTATTAGAAGCAACCACTGGACACTTTTTCAACTTTTCTCCCTTTGAGTTAACACTCCTTCCTTCTACACTCCATAACTCCATAGTCTGAGAGCGTAAGTACTCAAATTACTATTGTAATTAGTAGTAAGTACTCACTATCAAACTCGTCTCTGTCTACGTATACTAATTACTAGTAAATGTATGTGTCACCATACATTTACTCTACTTAGACTACGCATAACTACTCTACGATGACTAAATTAGTCAGCAGATCTAGTCTGTGGAAGGTGAATTTAGGTTTTGGTTTGCGACTCTCGTACGCTGAAACTATTGATTTTACAAACATATTCAAAATCAAACAGCTCTCGTCTTGAGTAGTTATTTACAGATTGCGCCTAACTGTTTTACGCATAGACATAGGATTTTTTCGCTACGCTCCTAAGTCTATGGTTTTACGTCACTATTAATTATTATTAATTGCCTAAATAGGATATGCGGAATTGCGTAATTTTTTTCAATAGGCGTCTATATTATTGTCTATTCTGTTTCTATGTCAGTATGTCTGTCCGTTGGTCCGTTACCTTTTAACGTCCCATATAGTATCTAAGATAATATTAATAGTGGATGGGGCGTACACGCTGTTTCTTTGCATCCCGGTAAAACAAAGAGTTCCCAATCTTATCTTACAATAGGTAATATTGCATACACATGCGATTACCAGCGCTGCCTCTAGGTCACAGAGTACATTATAATATTACTAGCGAATGCCCGCGACTTCGTACGCGTGGATCGAGGTTTTGTGGTTCCCGCGGGAACTCTTTAATTTTCCGGAATAAAAAGTAGCCTATGTGCTATTCCAGACTATAATCTATCTCTGTGCCAAATTTCATCCAGATCCGTTCAGCTGTTGGGGCGTGATTGAGTAACAAACATCCATCCATACATCCAGACATCCATACATCCAAACTTTCGCATTTATAATATTAGTAAGAAGTAAGATAATATGCTCTAGGTCTAGGGGACTTCTTTCGGTAATGTCGCTATTATTAATCAGCTAATAGACTACATTTAAGTAGGTACCTATTTATATACTTACCAAGTTGCGTTGCATTAAAATCTGTCCAGTAGTTTCAGCGTGAGAAAAATATTGTGTTTTGAACTCTGTAGACCGTATCTAACCTGCCTACCTCTAAGTACCTAAAGCTTGTTCCAGTTGCAATTTTCAAACCATGATAAATCATAAGTACCTACCACGGAATAGATAAAGGGAGATGGAATGCGTCTGCATTTCCCTTCTAGCTGTATTTATTTTTTCTATGGTACCTACCTACCTCTAAGTAATAATTATGACGTAGCAACTAAATCATAATCCCGTAATTATGCGGTAGGTATTATTACATTACCTACTCTATGATCTAAGGGGGCACCCGTGTGAAGCCATGAACAAAAAAGAACTAGCAAACCCGCCCCGGGTCTCGCTAATCGCAAATTACGTCTATTTTGTTTTATTTTAATTTAATTTAATTTATTTGTGAGTAATCAACAGCGTTACAATCCAATATTATCTAATTACAAAATAAGGCCACAAACGATTACAGAATAAAAATTTAAGGAACTAGCGGTCGCCCGCGACTTGGTCTGCGTACAATTTCTGATTTCCTATGAGATTATGAAATTTTCCCGCTGCAAAAAGTCTATCTAAGAATGCTTTATATCTAAGAAGGCATAGCTTATGCAGGTTTTCATTATTTAAAACTTATAACCTAAATCCCGATTTTCAAGTCGCTATCTTCAAAAACATAGAACTTTCATACAAACTTCCAACCCCCATTTCACCCTCTTTGGGGTAGATTTTCGAAAAAGTACTTATACAGGTTATTATAATTTAAAACTGATAACCTAAATCCCGATTTTCTAGTCTGTAACTTCAAAAACTTAGAACCATCATGCAAACTTCCAACCCCCATTTAACCCTCTTTGGGGTAGATTTTCGGAAAAAAAATTATACAGATTTTTATTATTTTAAACTTACCTATAACTTAAATGCTAATTTTCATGTGTCTAACTTCAAAAACAAAGGACTTTCATACAAACTTCCAACCCCCATTTCAACCCCTTAGGGGTGAATTTTCCCAAAACCGTTTCTTAGCTGACGTTTACACCATAGAAGGAACCCACCTTCCAAATTTCAAGTCTGTATTTTTTATAGTGTCTGAGATATCGTGATGATCAGTGAGTCAGTCAGTCAGTCAGTGACCTTTCGCTTTTATATATATAGAGAAGAGATTAAGTCTAATGATAAGAAGGAGAAATAAATGAGAATAAAGGTCATAAAAACAAAGCCAAGTTGTTTTAATAATTAAATCAATAAGATAGCGTAATATTAAATGAGATTGCAGAAATAAGTGATAGTCAGCCGCGAATCACAGCAATGTGCGATTTGAAAAATAAAGTGGTTTTGATAACTGGGGGCTCTGTCGGTATAGGCGCTCAAGTGACCGAGTTCTTATTGAAGGAACATGTAAAGGTTTGTTTTTGAAAAGCTTTTATTGCACTTTTTTAAGCTGCTTTCCACTATCCATACATAATAATATTATAAATTTGGTAAAGGAATGGACTAACTGCTTCGTTGGTCTAGTGGTGCGGCCGACGCGGTCCCGCGTTCGAGTCCCGGGTCGGGCCATAATAATAAGTATTGGGATTTTCTGACTAGAAATTCTCAGTACTAGACTACCTACTTATTCTGTGGTAGGTACTTAGGCCCGGAGTTAGGAAGTTGGCGGTGTTTCACCCCCGTGCCTCGGAGAGGGTTGTTATCACTAACATGATAATAGTCGTTCCAGCCCGCCAACCCGCATTGGAGCAGCGTGGTGGGTCTAAGCTCTAATGGATTTTTTCGAACTATATTCTTACGGTGACGAAGAAATAATATAAGTAGACCTTGACAACTCTTAGCACGAATTGGTCAGTTCAACAGTCTTCTAGTATAGTCTTCTAGAATACAAAATGAGAATATTGTTGTCTGGTGTGGATAATGCAGAGATCTATACAAATAAAAAAGGAAAAGGAAGTAGGTACTCTGTATTTAGATGCTGCTAACCTATCATTTCTAGATGTTGTAGCTAGATAGCATGGATCAGCAGTTCAGCACATGGCTCAAATTTAAGGGACGACTGTTTAAAATAAGACGCATCATAAAAGTTATGTACTCGTATATCCTGCATGAAATAAACATGTAAGTGTAAAACTGCACTTTTGGGAACTATCGCTAGAAAGGCTGATTCAGTAATATGCGGGTGCTACGCTCTCCACTGATGACGATAGTAAAGATAAAGTCTGCCCGCACGCTGATAGGCTTTTCACTAGATATGGCCGCTCAAAGACGTGCTATGGTTACCAAAAATGAACCATGACTAGAAAGGCTGATTCTTATACAGAATTTAAGTATGCGCAGTACCTATGTAAACAGTACATAAACTGACGCTATTCATTGGGCCTTTTACTAATAAATATCACCTCTCAAAGACGTTTTAAACTTACAAACTATAAATAACTATTAGCAGTTATTATGTCGTCATGTTGATTGCTATTAAAAATTATGAAGGCGTAGGAATAGGACAGCAATTAATTTTACGCCTTCATAATTTTTAAAAGACTCTTAAAGACTTCCCGCGGGAACCAAAAAACCTCAACCCACGCGGACGAAGTCACGGGCATCAGCTAGTATCTATATATATAAAAGCGAAAGGTCACTGACTGACTGACTGACTCACTGATCATCACGATATCTCAGGAACTATAAAACATACAGACTTGAAATTTGGAAGGTAGGTTCCTTCTATGGTGTAAACGTCAGCTAAGAGGTTTTGGGAAAATTCACCCCTAAGGGGTTGAAATGGAGGTTGGAAGTTTGTATGAAAGTCCTTTGTTTTTGAAGTTAGACACATGAAAATTAGCATTTAAGTTTTAAGTTTAAAGTAATAGAAATCTGGATAATTTTTTTTCCGAAAATCTACCCCAAAGAGGGTTAAATGGGGGTTGGAAGTTTGCATGATGGTTCTAAGTTTTTGAAGTTACAGACTAGAAAATCGGGATTTAGGTTATCAGTTTTAAATTATAATAACCTGTATAAGTACTTTTTCGAAAATCTACCCCAAAGAGGGTGAAATGGGGGTTGGAAGTTTGTATGAAAGTTCTATGTTTTTGAAGTTAGATACTTAAAAATTGGGATTTAGGTTACAAGTTTTAAATAAAACTAACTTATGCCATTTTACGATAATCCACCTCAAAAGGGGTGCAATGGGGGATGGAGGGTTACAAAAAAATTCTATGATTTTGTAGTTAAACTTGAAAATCGGGATTGATGTTATTATTTTTAAATAATAATAACAACCTGTATACCTAACCTTCACCGATCTTGATGAAATTTGGAACAGAAATAGCTCACACCCTGGAGACGCATATTCCGTCTTTATTTAACTACTTATGCCGGAATGATTTTATACTTTTTATCCCAAAAAAGCACACGGGAACCTGTCCCACGGGATAAAACACTAAAGCGATCTAGACTAGGATCTAGATTAAGATACTAGGATATCTAGCGGTAGGACTTTTGTGGATAGGCCTCTTGCAGCGGGAAAATTTCATAATCTTATAGGAAGTCAGAAATTGTACGCGGACGAAGTCACGAGCGACCGCTAGTAATATTATATAAATGTGAAAGTTTGGATGGATGGATGGATGGCCATGTTTGTTATTCAATCACGCCTGAACGGCTGAACTAATCTGGTTGAGACACAAAGATATAATATTATAGTCTGGAATATCACATGGGCTACTTTTTCTCCCGGAAAATTAAAGAGTTTCCGCAGAAACAAAAAACCTCAATTCACGCGGATGAAGTCGCAGGCATCAGCTAGTTTAGGATAAAAGTATCTAGTGCTTCTACCTACTAAAGTGAAGATTCGATAACATCGTTTAAAAACAGTTAACGTAGGTCACTTGTTATCTAAGGTTAATGTAGGAGTACAAAGATTATGTAACAATAACAAAACATAATGTAAAAATATTATCCGCGATTTTCTCCACGTGTATCAAGATATTTGATTTCTTCTTTAATTTTCTTTTTCTTTTTATTATGTATTTTATTATGTAAAGGAAACACGTCGTACCTACATCTTGCATTTATTGCAAGAAAGAAAGATTTAAACAAAAGATAGTCCGACATTTATATTGAAAATAGGATACAATAACTAAATCTATGATCTTAATCTATCCGCACTTACATCTATAATTCTTTATTACTCTACATTACATTTTTAACAATCTCCTTTCTAAATTTCAAACAAATCGGTCCAGTCATTGTGGATTGAAGGAGTAACAAACATCCAAACTTTCACATACATTAACAGCAATTAAATAATTTATTTGTGTATCAATAAAACTTTTTAGTATTAATATTTATCTTTAATTTTAGTTTGTAGCAAACCTAGACGTTGCATCGGACTCTGGGGTGGCCTTACAGAACACACTGAACCAGAAGTATGGTGGGGGAAAGGTCAAATTCATCAAATGTGACGTCACAAACGAATCGCAACTGCTTGCTGCTTACGATGAGGTTGTCAAGGAACAAGGGTGCATTGACGTTGTGATTAACAATGCTGGTATCATGAATGATGCTAAATACAAGAAGGAAATTGAAGTCAATGTCGTAAGTTCAACGTTTCTGATATTCGAACCGTGGGTACGGAGCGCCCTTCTGGCGTCCATGTTTAAACTTCTACAGGCTACAAGGCAAGAGTGAATCTTTTAGGCAAGCGCGCTTCAACCTAGGCCATTGCTTTCCATAGACAATCCTGCAGTAGGTACCTATAATAGTAGAATATGGGATATTATTAGTCTCATGATTTATTAATCTAGGTCTTATCAAGGTCTCTGCGTAATCTAAAAAATCAATTACGATTTTATTAACTAAACCTTGCAAGGTCGTACAACACAGACATGAATACCCCTAATCGATGTCTACACTAAATCTGTCGGCGGTGATACTTCGCCTTTGGCTTTGTTAGGCAGTAAATCTATCCATGGGGGAAACTGGAGGTTTAAGTGCGGAAACCTGCCCAGCAGAAAGAAGAAGAAGAAGATCCATGGGGGAAGCCTCTCACCAGACCATACCAAACCCAATTTGCAACTAATAAATTTCCAAACTGCTTAAACCGGTGACTTCCAACTTATATAAGCCACAACTGGTGGTGATGGAAAGTGGAAAGGAAGAGGCCAAGAGGTCGTAGGACCAATAAGCACCACACTCGGCACACCTTTTTGGACGACCTCCGTGGCGCAGTGTGTAGCGCTGTTGCCTTAACGTGCGGAGGTCCCGGGTTCGATCCCCGGCAGGGTCAATTTGGGACTTTATAATTTCTGAATTTTCCCTGGTGGGAGGCTTCGGCCGTGGCTAGTTACCACCCTACAGGCAAAGACGTGCCGCCAAGCGATTTAGCGTTCCGGTACGATGCCGTGTAGAAACCGAAGGGGTATGGGTTTAATATAACTGCCATGCCCCTAACAGGTTAGCCCGCTACCATCTTAGACTGCATCATCACTTACCATCAGGTGAGATCGCAGTCAAGGGCTAGCTTGTAGTGGATAAAAAAAAAAGAACCTATCCACGTTGCTCTGCACCACGCCACGGACAGATCAAGATGGCGTAACATCGTGAAAGAAAAGATAGTCCGTGGCAAAGATCACGACCCTCAGCAGTGAGGATGTAAAGCGTTGCATCGAGGAGGAGGGGGGTGGTGATGGTCACCACTGCGCCGTGGAAGTCATCACCGCTACTATAATATATATATTTTCCAGACTGCACTTACTACAAGTACATTGAAAGCCCTAGAGGTGATGCGAAAGGACGGAGGCGGTAAAGGCGGTGTTATAATGAACATGTCTTCAATAGCCGCGTTGCACATAGATCCATTTCTGCCTATCTATTTTGGTACAAAGAGTTATGTGCTGCAGTTCAGCAGTTGCCTTGGCGTAAGTACCTTCCTGTCAACAGTTAAGTTAGTGTCCAGTCTGCCAATCCGCACTTGGTCAGCTTGGCGAACTGTGACTTAAATCCTCACTGTGCTCGGTCGTCTTCCAGCGGTTCCTAGTTTGAGATCGTTTATTCACCTAATAAGTAGATAATCAGCTCTTACAACGCTTCGAGCGTAGGGTGTGATTCCAAGAGCGTCGGACCCCAACGCCTATCGGTTAGTGGATGTATGCAAATGAAACCTAAATGAAAATATTATAATACTAGCAGACTTCGTCCGCGTGGATTAAGGTTTTTTGATTGCCGCGGGAACTCTTGTATTTTCCGGAATAAAAAGTAGCCTATGTCCTTCCCCTGGATACAAAATATCTCTATGCCAAATTTCATCAAAATCGGTTGAAGATATAATTTTTATTGATTGCCGCGGGAACTCTTATCCTATCTTTCAAGTTGGATCAAACTGCACACGGTGTGCAAATCATCTTCTATCTATATATATAAAAAAAATGAAATGAAAATGTTTTCCTTGGTCACGGCATCACGCTTGAATGGCTGGACCGATTTCACTAATTCTTTTTTTGTTGTATTTGTTATTATTAGGAGAAGGTTCTTACGGAAAAAAATATTAAGAAAATCTCTCAGAAATATTGAAAAATATACATTTAATTTTGCATACTAAGGCGGTACGAAGTTCGCCGGGTCAGCTAGTTTTATTTAAAAGCGGTTAAGTATATTATATATATAATATATATTATATAAGTTATATTAAGTTATTCATATTTAGACAACCTACCAACCAACCTAACCTCGCGCGTTCCAACCTAGACCTCATCATTGCTTTGCACTAAGCATGATTGTCGTCAAGCGCAAGCCTATCTCACAATAAAAAAAAATCAAAGCCTCACACTGCCTCAGAATTCATCATAATGTTGAAAGGGTACAGTGACGTGTCTGCCCATCCCCACTTGGTTATACTTTTGTTATAAAAACTTATAGCCTAAATTCTAAACCTTTAACTGAGACTGCCAGCGACGAGCCAAGAATTCAGACATGGGGCGATAATTGAGCTGGTGATGATTTCAGTTGCCGGAATATTACACCAGAACAGGAGTTCGAGTTATAGCAATATGCTTCGGCGCGACGGGTACATCATTGCTGACAAAGGAAAAGCTGGGGCATTTTGACAAATTTCTTGAGAACGGCATGACGGAGACTATCCGTCAATATCACCACCAAACGTGAGTTTGTATTGGTTTTGTTGATTATTATTTATTACCATGAGTTACTACCCAATATCCGCCTGTAACCCGTTGAGGAGTTCCGCCGTCCATCTCTAACTGACTACACCACCGGATTAGACGCTATATAAGCTGTACTACTCTGTGGCTACTCGAAGATGACATAGCAAAAATGCCTACGCCATAGAAAGGCGAGACCTCGGCCTTCCAGGCCAAAACTAAGGATCCAGGTAGTACCTACATATCCATATAATATCCAAACTAATATTATAAATGCTGTTTGCTAACATTTCATGGCCCATCCTTCCAACCGATTTTGATGAAATTTGATACATACTCGTAGGTAGATTGTATCCCGGGGAAGGACATAGGGTTTCATCAGTGGCGTGCAGTTCATAGAGGCATACAAGCACTGCTTACCCAGATGGAACTACGTCATCATAACAGTCAGTAAATAGGTATTCTGACTAATTAATGCCTACCCTAGCTTCAAACCCTGTGCACGCCACTGGCTTTCATACCAGAAAACTAAGGATTTCCCACGGGAAAAAAAAACTTGATCCACGCGGATGAAGTTGCGGGCATCATCTAGTAAATAAATAAATAATCGCGGGAACTCTTTAATTTTCCGTGATAAAAAGTAGCCTTTGTCCTTCCCAGGGATGTAAGTTGTAACCTACCTCCATACCAAATTTCGTCAAAATCGATTGGACAGATGTTCCGTGAAAGCGTAGCAGACAGACACACACTTTCTCATTTATAATAATAGTATGGAAGTATGGAAATGTCAAGGTACGTGACATAGAACTGTCATTTTAAAGTAATACTGCTTTACTGTCATTTTAAAGTAAAGTAATAAACACAAATACTGATTGATATTTCAGGGTGGAATCTGCAGCTCAAGGGGTAATCGAGGCTCTCAAGATGGGTGAGAGCGGCAGTACATGGCTATCAATTGCAGACAAGCCCGCACGTGACGTCACAGACGTTATAAAGAAGGGCTATGGATTGTTCAGTAAACTTGTGTACGAACCTTGATATACAGAATATGTTTTCGAATACATTTAGATATCTTATCTTATTACAGCGCTTTCTAAATGATAAAGTAGACTTTAAGAGATCCTGCGGTAATATTTTTATATCTTACAAGTATATGATAACGGGCAGATAACAGAACACTTGTTTAAAAGCCGCCATCACATAACAACATAATAAAGGTGTTTAATACTATCATCAATTCTAACATAAATAAACAGTGAAACTGATGCAATAGTGTAATTATGTCTACTTTAGACAGCTTAAATAATATTTGTGCAAAAAAATTATACAAATAAACTACATGTACCTACATTATATTATTAGGAATGTATTTATTATCTATTGTGTTACATAATTTGCATGACTACAGCTGAGACTAAAAAATTAAGAATGTTGGTAACTACTTACCTGATAATTAGTCCAATATATTATTATTATAGAACCATTTAGGTGTTATAATATATTTTGTGTATATAACAATAGAGCGATATACGTTTATTATGTAGCTGGAAAATTATTTTTAGAATTATTAACCTGATAATTATTCATTATTTAAGTACCTAGTATATTATTTAAATAGCAGAGGATATCATCAAATCGAATGCAGAGGTCAAGAATGGTTTTTAGGGTTCCGTA
The DNA here is from genome assembly GCA_923060345.2 of Erebia aethiops. NCBI lineage: Eukaryota > Metazoa > Arthropoda > Insecta > Lepidoptera > Nymphalidae > Erebia > Erebia aethiops. The sequence continues at coordinate 14,761,106 of OV281091.1, read as the reverse complement.
CCTCAAAAGGAAAAAAGGAACCCTTATTATAGGATTACTTCGTTGTCTGTCTGTCGGTCGGGTTGTCAACACTATTTTTCTCAGGAATGCGTGAAGGTATTAAGTTGAAATTAATATCAAATAAGTACTAAGGTTCTTTGGAGCTGCAAAAAAACCAAGTTTCTAAGTCAACGCAATAAAAAAATACGGCCATTTAAGCTGCATATTTTCAGTATTTTGACGCTCGCCAGTGAATCAAAACCTACCTAAACTTAAAGGGTACTTTCAGTTGACCTAGAAGGCAAGGTCACACAAAACAATTACAGGAATAAATCCTTAAACCGTTAATCAGGGTTTCGTACTCATGGGGTATCGAATTGTTTGTTAGGCTGTACCGTTATTTCACAGCTGGTTACGTGTTGCTACGGCGTCTATGTTGTTATTTACTAAAACAATTTATATTGAGTGGTAGTACGGAACCCTTTGTGCGCAGTCTGACTCGCACTTGGCCGGTTTTTTTCCTTTATTAGAAGTAATTGGACGGTAATATATAATCGGCTCATTTGTGTATTACCTACTATCTTCTCTGCGACTAGCATTGGATAAGGTCAACAAAAGTTTGATTTGCATTATATTTTATGGTCGTATACGAAATTTAGTGCTATAATTTAAGTATATTATTATTATTAAATTATTAAGTAGTTCCTTGTTGTTTGAATACAAGATGGCATACAGTTTGAAGGGGAAAATTTTTTTGGTGACCGGTGCAGCTGGTGGGATTGGCTCAGCTTTGGTGAAATCTCTTCTCGATGAGGAAGTTAAGGTAGGTTATTATGAAATTTATTCATATTATTACTAGCTTGCTATTAGTACTAGCTTGCTCATCTTACACTAGTATCTAGACATAATTATTATGTAATAGGTATACAATAATATTATGGTTAAAAATCTACGCCATTTCTGAACTATTCATCAGATCTTTACAAAATTCACATAGAACCAACCTTACAGCATTCAACTTCGTGAAAAAGAATTATTAAAATTGATTTTTTTTTATCCACTACAAGCTAGCCCTTGACTGCGATCTCACCTGATGGTAAGTGATGATGCAGTGTAAGATGGTAGCGGGCTAACCTGTTAGGGGCATGGCAGTTATATTAAACCCATACCCCTTCGGCTTCTACACGGCATCGTACCGGAACGCCAAATCGCTTGGCGGCACGTCTTTGCCTGTAGGGTGGTAACTAGCCACGGCCGAAGCCGCCCACCAGGCCAGACCAGGGAAAATTCAGAAATTATAAATTCCCAAATTGACCCTGCCGGGGATCGAACCCGGGACCTCCGCAAGTTAAGGCAACAGCGCTACACACTGCGCCACGGAGGTCGTCATATTATTAATATGTTAACCCAGAGTGGGAGCTATTAAGTGTACCCATTTATTGACCGTATTTAAATTGACCCAGTAGTTTCAGCTTTACTTACCAACTACCATGACAGACTGACAAGGCGAAAGGATAATTACATAATTTGCCTGGTGGGAGGCTTCGGCCGTGGCTAGTTACCACCCTACCGGCAAAGACGTGCCGCCAAGCGATTTAGCGTTCCGGTACGATGCCGTGTAGAAACCGAAGGGTATGGGTTTAATTAACTGCCATGCTCCTAACAGGTTTGCTCGCTACCATCTTAGACTGCATCATCACTTACCATCAGGTGAGATCGCAGTCAAGGGTTAACTTGTAGAGGATAAAAAAAAAATTGTGTAAGTAGGACTGGAATGGTCCAGTAAGTAGTTTTTTATAACTAGCTATTTATATTAGCGATTGTTTTCATTTCACAGCATGTAGCAATGTTGGATATAGCTGAAGAAGCAGGGATTGCGTTGCAAACTGAACTTAATGAAAAATACCAAGAAAATAGATCTACTTTCATTAAATGTGATATTACTGACAAAGAAAGACTGTATAAAGCAGTTAAAATAGTGAAAGATGTTATAGGTTACATTGATGTAGTCATAAACAGTGCTGGGATTTTAGACGATGGTCCCGAATCTTATTTGATGGAAATAAACATTAACTTGGTACGTATTGAATCATACTTCTTATAAATGCGAATGTGTGTTTATTTGTTGGTTTATTTTGTTGGTTTGTTAGTTTGTCCTTCAATCACGCCGCGACATAGCAACGTAATTTTTTGCATGGGTGTAGCTGAGGACCTAGAGAATGACATAGGCTACTTTTTATCCCGGAAAATTGAGAAGTTCCCATGGGAATTTAAAAACTTATTCCATGCGGACGAAGTCGCGGGCATCAGATAGTTAATATTAATTTACACATCTTATCATTCAGCTTACACCAGTAAGAATTATCCGCCTGGTAAACTTATCCCTACCAAGGTATCACCTATTCTATAGATTTAGGTTAGTACGACTTATGTGACGACTGGTAGTTAAATTAACATTAAGCTACGTTAACTTTTATTAATAATTAGTTAAAATTAAGTACATAATTAATTAATTACAAGTCAGAGGCCAATTGCTAATAATTGTGAAAGAAAATCGTTAAACGGTGGGTATTGGCAAGGTACATTATGTACCTATGTATAGGTACGTCGTAAAAAGATTCCGATATCCAAGCAACTCCATTAACAGTTTGAATTATTCGTTACGCAAGCGCAACTGATAAGTACGATTTTCTTGCACAATCGCTTATTAGTCTACACTTACAGCATTTCAAAAGTGAAACTTGGAAAGAAAAATCTTTAAAAGTTTATCTAGATACCTATGTGTCATCCCCGAATTCCTGGTCCTTGGTTCCTTGGTCGCACTTTTTATGATAATAATGTTGCCTAGCTTTAATTTTGTTATTCATCCAGGTAGCCCTAATAACAAGTTCTTTACATGCCTGGAACATTATGCATAAAGAGAAAGGTGGAAAAGGCGGTACGATAATCAATTTCAGTTCAGTAGCGGCAATGAGTAAAACTGTAAATGTGCCAATTTACGGCGCTACAAAGAGCGCCGTTTTAAAATTCAGCACATCCTTAGGTGTAAGTGAATAATTTGTTTTGATATTTAAATCTAATCACTAGACCATGAACCACTATCATACATTTTCAGCAAGATTTTCATCAGACAACCCCTGAATTTGATCTTCAAATTAAAATATTATTATCCATACTTATACAATATTATAAATGCGAAAGTGTGTCTGTCTGTCTGCTACGCTTTCACGGCTCATCTACTCAACCGATTTTGATAAAATTTTGGTACAGAGACGGGATAAAAAATAGCCTATGTAACCTATTCCGGGGAAGTACATAGGCTATTTTTTATCCCGGAAGTTTGAAGAGTTCCCGCGGCAATAAAAAAATCCATTCCACGCGGACGAAGTCGCGGGCATCATCTCGTATCATCATATTTATTATAGATCTATGTTTTCATACCTAGGTGAGCATTAGAGTGTTATTTATGTGTATATTTTTTGATTCAATGAGTAATCTTTATAATATTATAAATATTATAGTTACTTATGAGTTTTCATCGTATTTCATCGCAGTGGTCTACATATTAGTTATTAATAATTATTGATAATACTAGCGAATGCCCGCGACTTCGTCTGCGTGGTTTTAGGTTTTTTGGTTCCCGCGGGAACTCTTTAATTTTCCGGGATTAAAAGTAGCCTATGTGTTATTCCAGACTATAATCTACCTCAGTGCCAAATTTCAGCCAGATCCGTTCAGCCGTTGGCGCGTGATTGAGTAACAAACATCCATACATACATCCATACATCCAAACTTTCGCATTTATAATATTTATTATTTGATTATGAAGATATTAAAATGACTGTAAATGCTTGTAGTCAGAATTTTAATAAATAGATGATTTACTCACTAATTTTTTACATAATTTCGGTTCCAGGATAATGTACATTATTCAACAAGTGGGGTTCGCGTTTTATGTATTTGTTTTGGCTTGACAAATACGCCAATGTTGCAAAATATCCAAAATTTGTTTGATGAAAGCGCTAAAGGACTTATATCAGAAGACATTAAGAGATTCAAAGGCCAAAGGTACTTTTTTTATCCACTACAAGACCTTGACTGTGATCTCACCTGATGGTAAGTGATGATGCAGTCTAAAATGGTAGCGGGCTAACCTGTTAGGCGCATGGCAGTTATATTAAACCCATACCCCTATTCGGTTTCTACGCGGCATCGTACCGGAACGCTAAATTGCTTGGCGGCATGTCTTTGCCGATAGGGTGGTAAGAAGCCACGGCCTTAGCCTCTCAAAATATTCTCAAAATATTGACCCTGCCGGGGATCGAACCCGGGGCCTCCGGACGTTAAGACAACAGCGCTCAACACCGCGCCACGGAGGTCGTCAAAATAATATTTGCTAAAATAATATCATAAATCTTATTTTTATACGGCAATATGAAACTTTTTTTACAAACTTCTTTAGCCGCGTTGAGCACCTTTTGGTAGGGGGTAAACTTGTGGATTCGCGTGACCGTCACCGAGATGCTTGCGTTGTTACGAAGACAAAACGTCATATAATACATTCGTAATTAAACTTCAATGCCTTAGTTTTAAGGTTTATATTTTATTTTATTTTTGTTTTTTTTTTAAATTAAAATATTAAAAAATAAACAAAATAATTGATAGAAAAATTTAAATATTCGTTCTATCTTATATCAGCAGTCCCTATGTCTGCCAAATTTTTTTTTCAATGGGTACAGTAAGACACACTCATTATGCAGAACATCAATTATTGTAACATAGGTAGATTTATAATTTATTTTTGTTTTCAGTCCTGAATCGGCTGCTAAGGCCGTCATAGAAGCATACAAGCAAGGCGCTAGTGGTAGTGTCTGGATATCCACTAGTGATAAGCCAGCAATGGACGTTACCAACACGTACGATAAAAGTATTGAACTGTTTGATGAATATGTTTACGTCTAACTTAGCCAGAGGTAATAAATGATAGCTGAAGGATTAAAATTTATTAAAAAAAAAATTATTACACTTTATTAAAAAAAATGTATAAAAAATAATAATAAAAAACACCTTATTTTATCTAGTACTTGGTAGTAAGGAAGGAGGGATGAGTGGCCTAGTGAGGAACGAGTGTCCTAGTTGTGACAACGCATATCAGTCGATTGCGATTGTTAAGGAACGTTGACCAAAGTCGGTAACTAGATAGGTGACCGAATTTGGAAGTCCAAATAAAAAAAGTCAAAATTCAAAGAACGTTTATTCAATTTAGGTAGGTATACTACACTATTGACGTACGGTTATTTATAAAATATACGAGTATCATATAATGGTGATAATCAGTATACGATACTAAAGCTACGAGGGTTCCAAACGCGCCCTGGTCTGAGAAGAGCCCACAACAAACTCAGCCGGGTTTTTTTTTTCATTATCACCATTTCACAATCATCTTAACTAAGGAACTATCAGAGCCATTCGAGAAAATCATTGCCAAGCTTCCTTGTCATTTAAATAATCCTTTACATGGTAATAAGATTTTTTAATGAGTTTACGTTTTACATTAACTTTGAACTTATTCAGATACATCTTCAACATGTCTTCTGGGAGCTTATTGTAGAAACGGACACTGTTTCCAACAAATGAATCGCTAGTTTTACTAAGCCTAGAAGCAGGCATTACAAGCTCATTTCTATTTATTTATATAATTGGGCATTTTGGTTTCCTCGGAGAGCACGTTAAGCCGTCGGTCCCGGTTATTATCACTAACATCTGATAATAATCGTTAGAAACCTAGAGTTGAAATAATATTATACTATTAGTCGATTCGTATGCGGAAGGACGTGGGAACCCACCGCATTATTATTCCAAGAAAACTCCTAACATGATGTGATTAATGGAAAGGAGTCACGACCCTCAGCAAAGAGGAATACGTCGCAGAGAAAGAGTAGTAGGTAATTACTTAGGTTTACTACTCGGTGTAATTATAACTTTATAAATATTATTCCACTTTATGCACTAAAGTTAGAGCTAAAAAGATTATGAATTGTATTGAAATCCATTGAATTAAACTACATTAACTTAAAATATTAAAACTTCTTCGGCTAATGCTAACGAAATTTTGCATAATAGGATTTTTTATGATATATTAATATTATGTTAGAATTCTACATTTTTAGACATAATTTTATAAGCCTGATCTATATTATCTGATATATCGTAGGTTTGACCTGCACTGACGAGCCAAGTGCTACCGGTTCTGCCTTCTTTATAACTTTGCACCACTCCTCGCGCAGCTGTCTCAGCACTGAAAAAATATGAATATGGATGGTGCCTATATCAAAAATAATTTTTCTAACTGAATTATTAAATAGAGGGTCTGCCAATACCTAAAATTCACATCTTTGGTTAGTTTTGTTTTTTTGATAACCATTTAAAAATATAGATTAAAAGAAAAGAAATGCGTTGAAATTTGATGACGTCAGTCGTCACAACTGTGAATTTCTTTCAACTTACTATACTAGATGTGCGTTTTTAAGTTTGATAAAAAGTTACTGATTTGATTGAGTTGTCATCATCCCTATTGAACGTTAACAACGTGGTTTGTGGTATGGGGCTGGTATGTGACAAAGGTATGTGATATAATATGTGATGGAGGAGGTAAGCCTTTATGCACCTTTATAAAGTTTCCATTATCAACGCTAAATGAATCCATACTAATCTATCCATATCTATACTTTTAATGAAACTGTAACTGGAAGATTTCTGTATTCTGGAAGAACTCAGTCAAATCTGAACTGATTTGAATAAATCTTTCTTTATTAGAAGGTATGTATTATCAGGTAAGTTTTGCCCAATTTTGGTGAAGATTTGATAAATATTATCAGAGATAAATATTATAGAGGACAAAGCTCCTCAATAGATATCATCAATTTACTTGATTAGAACTTAACCTATTTATAGGTTATAGGTTATGAATTTCCGGAATAACAATTGAAGAATTGAACTTGGATGGATATATGGATGTATGGATGTTTGTTACTCAATCACGCCCCAACGGCTGAACGGATCTGGCTGAAATTTGGCACAGAGATAGATTATAGTCTGGAATAGCACATAAGCTACTTTTATCCCGGAAAATTAAAGAGTTCCCGTGGGAACCGAAAAACCTCAATAAACGCGGACGAAGTGGCGGGCATTCGCTAGTGGATGATAAATGTGTCTGTTACCGTATCCCTGTACCAAATTTCGTGAACATTGATGTGCGTGGATTGCATTGCGTTATGATTGAACGAACTAGACCATGTATCTACGGGGTAACAATAGACGTTCTAAAGAGAGAATGACTATGGCGTTGATGCGTAATTGGCTTACTTACCATTGCAATAAATTCGCATTTCGATTATAATTCTGAATATTTATCATAGCGTCCCGGATCAATTCGTCGTCGCTGTTTATTGTGTTAAACATATCAGTGTCTGTTGCCCCAAAACACACAGTTATGATACGGACGTTCGTATGCTTGTAATAATCTTCCATCTGCAAATACCTACGTTTTAAAATTAAAAGTCCTGTAGCTGCCATGCGTACTTATGTGTTATTTTGCATAATAGTCCAGTCATTTGGTGCCCAAAAAGGGGGTTACCTGGAAAGTTTTCCGTGAGTTTTGAAAATTGGTGATTTTATAGATATTGACGTGCTCTTTCGAATTTTCACTTAGCCACCTCGTATCTTTGCCGCTCGCACCGGCAATATGGCGCCAATATGGAAATCGCTATAGCGAGATCTTTGAACTAAATTAGATTAACACGGCTAATTTAGTTTAACGATCTTGTAAAACACCCAAAATACAAATTTATGTGAACTGTGAATGTGAATTTGAATTTAGGTTTTAGTTTGCGGCGCTCGTAGGTACGTGAAAACTATTGATTCTATAAAAAAACTTTAGCACATAAATTGTAGTGAAATATTTGTCTCTACTTTAATCTATTACATAACTATTTTCATTCTAAAATGAGTTGGAAAGGAATTATTGTAAAAACTGTTTTTGGTGGCCATTCTTCCAATATGGTGGCGCGAGCGGAAAAGATACGAGGTGGCAAAGACACGAGGTGGCAAAGATACGAGGTGACAAAGATACGAGGTGGCAAAATAAAAATTCGGAAAGAGCACGACGAAATCTATAAAATCACCAATTTTTTTAAACTCCCGGAAAGCTTTCCAGGTAAAACTACCAAATGACTAGACTATATATCTATAACTTTACAACATTCATGGAACAGCTCTAGGTACATAATACACTTGGACGAATCACAAGGCGTTATTTTTAGTATAGGTACTTAAATTAAATTAGATCTTACGCGTTAATTATAAAAAAATATATATATTTAATTTATTTATTGTTCAGTTAATAAATAAAATTAATAAAAGAAAACCGAAATATGATTATGAGTAAATCAACGTAAGTATTATTTCCTTACCCCCATACAATTACTGAATTGAAGTACTGCACTTTTGGTTGCTGAGTAAAGGATTGGCATTGTTGCACGTTGGGTTAGTGCCGTAGCTGATGAGACGTTGATGATTGTTCCACCTTTACCACCATGATCTACCCGCATCAGTTGTAAGGCCTTCAAAGTTGATGAAACTACGGCTGTCTAAAATGAAGATAGTTTTTCAATACTAGAAACGTAAAATACATTAAGAAAATTGGAAACACATGCTGAAAAATAATGCCCTCAGCCAATGCGAAAATCGTTTTTGTTTCATTTGAGAAGAAGAAGAGCGCCTACTTTAATAACTTAGCAAAGTAGGTAGATATGGAAACTATGTTTAAACAGACATAATCTTTATATTTACATGACAGAAAGATCTGGAAAGATCATGGAACTAATAAGTACTACGTACATAGTACTTATTAGTTCCATGGGAAAGATTGATTACCTTTATCGTGAAAAGAAAATTGGGGTTGCCATACCTAGACAACGAGAGATATATTTTTAATCTGAAGTTGAAAATTCGTCTCTACCTCTGTCGAATGTAAACTTTTATTTTTATTTTGTACAAAAAGTTGTCTTAAAATAAATAGAAAAATGTGGACAAAGGTAAAGCTTATTCTCTAAAAAGAAATCTCTTCCAGCCTTCCTTGAAAGTGAGTAAGGTGAAATTGTGAAGTAAATTATTGTGTGTTAACTATAAATTATTGTGTGTTCAGTTACCACCAAAAATTTTCTGACTTAGGTTAATGTTACGATGGTAATTATTTTATGCAAAGTAGCACACTTCATACTAAGTACCTATGTTCACAAAAAAAGCAATAAATAAAAAGAAAAAAAATTTAACACTCACTCCCTCAGAAATCTCACAATAAAACTAAAAAAAATATAACTGGAGGACTACCGAAACTTTTTTTTTATCCACTACAAGCTAGCCCTTGACTGCGATCTCACCTGATGGTAAGTGATGATCCAGTCTAAGATGGTAGCGGACTAACCTGTTAGGGGCATGGCAGTTATATTAAACCCATACCCCTTCGGTTTCTACACGGCATCATACCGGAACGCTAAATCGCTCGCTAACTCGCTGCACATACTTGGGTTATTTCTGATAGGTCTAGGTATGAGGAATCTAATTTTTTTCTTTCGGCGTCACTATTTGGACCATCCTGTTTAACAATTACTTGGTATTCACTTACGAAATTTACAGCTATTTCTTTTTTGTACGTAACAAGGGTTTCATCGAATATACCAGCATTGTTTACAAGAACATCGATTGAGCCAAATTCTTCAGTTATTTTATCAAAAATGCCATGTAGCTCATCGTCATTTGTAACGTCACATTTAAAGAATCTTGCCTTTAGATGTACATGATTTGATGCAATTCGTTTCTCTAATTCCCTACCAGAAGTCTCATCTGTATCGAGAATAGCTGTAAACTGGAAATATAATAAAAATAATATTAGTTCTTCCTGCTAATTATACTAGGTAATATTATAAATGCGAAAGTGTCTTTGTTTATTGGTTTGTTATTTGATCGTCCACGTCGACAGCAACGGATCGACGTGAATTTTTGCATAGTTGAGGACCTGAAGAGTGACATAGGCTAATATAATTATCCCGGAAAATTAAAAGGGATTCTCGTGAAAATTAAAAAAAAGCTCATACTACTCTGACGAAGTCGCGCTCATTAGCTAGTTAATAATCAACCTAAGCTGTGAAATAAACTTATTGACAATTTCCGACTTAATTCACATTATTGCAATTTTCGTAGGGATCTCTAATAAAATATAGCAGTTACATGCTGATAAAGTAGCTTTCTTTATTATGCGAAAGAATTTTTAAAACCGATTGAGTAGTTTTTGAGTTGTATAGTATTTGTAATAAACAAAAGATCGAATATATTCTCTTTATAAAGAAATAACATCATTATTTACTAAATATTATTAACTAAGTATACTTACTTAGATAGAGCAGTTTGGTGTAAGAGAGAAAAATGAGTAAGACGTACTTGCCTACTATTTGTTTTTTTAATTTTTGACCATTTGAAAAATATATTTTTCAACATTAAAACGGGTGAATACTAAAAAGAAACAAACGAGCCTGTACTGACTAGGATTACATCAGTTTATTACAGATTTACTTAGGGAAAATTTCAGCTCAATCGGAAATCGGGAAGTGGATCTAATATAACTTGCAAGTTTTGATTACAGACAGACACCGGGACAGGTGAAACTAAATAAAAGCTTGTAAAAAGGAAAACTTACCTTCACATTTTCTCCAAGAAATTCTTCAACGATGCCAGCACCAATACCATTAGCACCACCAGTAATAATTGCAACCTTGTTTGCCAAATGATACATTATGAAATTAAATTAGAATATTTTGTATGCGAGCCTGGATCCGAGTGAATTGTCTGGTTCGTAGTGACCAGAATACTTGCATCTCTTTTATTTATATAAAAAATTCGTTGTTTTTCAGTATGTTACAGTCAAAATTAATAACCGGTCAAATCCACTTTTAACTAACGAAAATCAATCAAAATTAGCTTTGACCATAATCGTTGGTAAAAGTTAGTTTTAACTCCGAAAATATTGGGTAATTTTGATTTTGGATAAATTGTATCGGTTAAAAGTGGTTTTGAGTTTTGACCAAGAATGCTGTCTGCTGTATAACATACTAGAAGATACGTCGCTTGGCTGCGCGGGTCACTTTAGTGGTAACCACTATTGTGGTTTTAAACATTGTAAGTAGTTTAGGACTATGTTATTATTTTGTGCAATTATTACCCTAAATTTTAAGATTTTTGAAAGAAAAATATGTTGGGAAAACCCATCTTCTTTGAAACTTAATGCAGACCGAGTCAATCAATGATTAATTATTTTAAAAAAATTGACGTTTTTTTACTTTGGTGGCTATATTTGTTTCACCAAAGTCTTGAACATTTTTTTTTCAGGATCATACCTCTATAAATGAAAGTTTTTGTGGGCTGTTGGGGTAGTCCGGTGAATTTCTCACATTCATAAAGTTTATACCATTTTTTATATGAACATAATATCAGAAAATAAATACTCTCAAACACACATGGCAACACCAAGTGCCTACTACATGTAAACTTGATGCTAATCCCTTCGGACAAAGACTTCGTATAATTATGATAGAAGTCCACGTGCAGGTAAGTTCGTTTAATCGTTAATTATACTCATACTAATTGTCCTCTAGATTAACATCAAGTTTACATTTAGAGGTTGAGAGTTCAAATATCAACTTTCAAAGAAACACTAGTTATCTGCATTTATTTACTTGCAAGCAACAATTGAAAATCGTATTCAGTTTAAACACTCGCATAATTATTGGATAGAAGCAATGTGACTAAACTTCTAGTTCTTTCATTACTCGAACTGAAAAAACTGTTTGGTTGCTACTTATCAAATTTTCAGTATTTGATTACCTACAAAAGAGTTTAGAGTGTTGCTGTGGTGACTGCTAAACGTCTAGGTACAATAGCAAAACAAAATTAGTTAACTTTGTTCAGTTATTTTTCACTAAAGTACTTGGTAATATGAAGCAAATGTAAATAGCTATAGCAACTAAACTGTTTAGCTATATGAGTAGAGGTGTCAAATAGTGTTAAATTTTAATATTCTGATAAAAATTGTTTAAAAAAATGTGATCACTTATGGAGTTCCTGTGACCACTTCCTGGCTCCATCACGAGACCCTGGGCAGCATCTAGGTTTAAAGTGCTTGTCAAGACAAATCAAAAGAGTCCAAATACGACGGGTTTACGATGAGAACTTAAGGAGTTCCCATGACCACCTCCTGGCTCCATCATGATACCCTGGGCAGCATCTAGGTACAAAGCGCTCGTCATGACAAATCAAAAGAGTCCAAATACAACGGGTGTACGATGAGAACTTAAGGAGTTCCCATGACCACCTCCTGGCTCCATCATTAGACCCTGAGCAGCATCTAGTTACAAAGTGCTTGTCAAGACAAATCAAAAGAGTCCAAACACGACGGGTTTACGATGAGAATTTAAGGAGTTCTCATGATCGCCTCCTGACTCCATCATGAGACCCTGGACAGCACCTAGGTACAAAGCACTTGTCAAGACAAATCAAAAGAGTCCAAATACGACGGGTTTACGATGAGAACTTAAGGAGTTCCTATGAACACCTCCTGGCTCCATCATGAGACCCTGATATATCTAAGAACCTTCTCACAAGCTATCCATATCTAATGCAAAAAACCGCATCTCAATCGACCCAATACTTTTTGAGAAAAATGACTACAACTCAGCTTGGTTGTCTATGGTCCTAAAATATATCTAAGAACCTTCTCACAAGCTATACATATCTAATGCAAAAAACCGCATATTAATCGGTCCAGTAGTTTTCCAGGAAAACGGTAACAAAAAGTGCACAAACAAACAAACAAACATACAACCTCTTAGGGCAAACACATATTCCGTCTCCGTTTCGTCGAGGGTAAAAACAATTTACGATGTTTTCTTTAAAATCATTAAAATATTGGACTACGTAAATCTTCACGAGATAATAACAACGACCTCAATTTACATAGACGGGCCCTGTCAAACAAAGAATGTGGGCGTATTTTTAGCAACGCCATCAACGCCATCTAGTCTGAAGAGCGGGAACTTGCTTGCAACATCTTGAATGAAAACTTGAAAACGTATGACTCGGTCATAGATAATATAGGTCATAGCCGTAAGGCCAGTTAGTAAAAAAAAAATTATACAGTTTGCCGCGGAAATTAAATGATTGCGTAATGGATAAAAATATTATAACCGATGTCCAGAGTTACAGAGGTCAGGGACTTGGGGGTTAGCTTGAACACTGAGCTAACGTTTCGTGGTCATATAATTAAATGCTGGAATTTAGGTTTTATGCTCCGTACAGTTCACGGCTTCACTAATATAAAAGCTATCGTCGCCTTGTACAATGCACTATAGTGATTACATTCTCTCTGATGCACTAGTTAGGAGTCAATTAGAAGGTAATGCAGTCATCTGGGCTCCACATGAAACTAAATATAGTCCTATGTTGGAACGAGTACAGAAAAAGTTTGTTAGGTACTTGTATATGAGGACTAGCTGACCCGGCGAACTTCGTACCGCCTTAGTATGCAAAATTAAATGTATATTTTTCAATATTTCTGAGAGATTTTCTTAATATTTTTTTCCGTAAGAACCTTCTCCTAATAATAACAAATACAACAAAAAAAGAATTAGTGAAATCGGTCCAGCCATTCACGCGTGATGCCGTGACCAAGGAAAACGGGTTTCATTTTTATATATAGATAGATAGATGTATGGGGTGTATCCATTTTATCCGTTGATGTACCCAACATTATTCGTTTTGGGGATGGTTGGGTACAACGAGCTGAGGGTGAGGAGGGATCTTACTCTCGTAACGTATATTTTTAAAATAATCAGGGGGAAGGTATGCAATGCAGACCTACTGGCACAGGTGAGGCTGTGTGCCTCGGAGAGGTACGTGGAGCGGAGACGCCGGCCGCCGCTGCTGGCGGTACCATGCGGGCGCACCAACCTCCTCAAGAAGGCACCGCTGACGCGCGCACTCCGCACCCTTAATATTATAGCCGTAAAGATTTTTCTTGTTCTCTGAGTGAACTCACAAAGGTAGCAATGTGGACTATAAGTTATAACTAAGTAGGTGATATTTTTTTTATTTTTTTTTATTTTTAATAGGATATTATGTTTTGTACATTTCTTTAGGCTAAGCTAGATATACTAATATTGTAACTGCACCATCGTATTAGGGATTCCTGTAAAGATGATGTAAGAAGTGAATAAAAAAAAAAGAAAATAAAGAAAATTAAATAGGAAGATTAAATAACGTTTTTTTGGAAATGTATAATTGTGAATTGAAACACTTACCTTAAAATTAAAATTATACAGTGCCAAACTAATTAAACTTTAGATGTTACCTTAATAATAACATTATCCGCACGACGAGCGATCTTGACAGCGCTACGACGGGAACAAAGACAGGTGCGGAACGTGTTCCGCAACTCGGACGCCCGGCGTTTTTCTATGAAAGGGCCCATCTAGTGCCTACATATATATATCGATGGATAATAATAATAATAATATATGCCATGTTCATATTTTTTACTTTCTATATTATAGCGTTTGTAAACATAACTTTGAATGCTTGTTGTATGTTGTCACTGATATCCTTAACTTTGTCGTAGTTAATAAGCCATGTGCTTCCACTTTTACCGCTGATGTAACTTTGAATCAATCCTTGGGCGGCTATTTCTCCACTAAAACAAGTAATTAATAATTATTGGAAACTGATTTTTGCACGTTTTACTCGTATTTGAATTCACCTTCTCTATAAGTATCTCTGAAAGTTAAATCTTTGTGATTTTTGAAGAAAATATAATTTACAACTTAAAACTTCGGCAAGGGTCTTCAAATCGGCAAAGATTTATTATGTTTATTTGTGAAATACGAGCTTAAAAGAATAGTTCAAAAGAAACATACGATTGCATTTTTTTATTTTTCATATTGTCAATTGTATCTTGAGCTAATTCATCGAAAACGTCCATTTTGTCCCATATTGAAGATTCGGTTATTCCGAAACATATTGTTAACACACGCACTTTGGTGTGGCGGAAATATTCTTCTTTCTATGAAAAAATATTAGAAATAATATTTTAGATAAATAACAAATTTTTATACGTTGATAGAATCCATATCAATCCATACTTAATATTCATTTATTTGCAAATATGTATATACAATTTCTTAAAAAATCGATTTAAAATCTAAATTAAAAACTATTTCTAATTAACTATTCCTACGGGAATTAAAAAAATTGTATATTATAAACACGTAAGGTTAAGTTATGTTTATTCAAATATAAAACAGTATCATAATTCAGCACAGTCTGCCAGTGGACCTAGAGATTGGGAAACATGTTCTTTGAGTTGCTGAGGCACTACGAAAGAATTTTGAGAAAATAAAACGGGACCTCAAAAAAAGCGACGAAGTCGCGGCGTGGTCTAGTATTAAATAAAGTTTAAACTTCTTACTCCGACACAGTTACTGAAGTGTAATACTGCCAATTTAGTTGCTGAGTATGTAAAGAGACTTGGCGATAGTAAAGTCAGTGCGGCTATCGATGATATGTTGATGATAGTCCCTCCTTTTCCAGCACGATCAACACGCATAAGGTCTAATGCTTTGTACGTAGAAGAGACTGTTGCTGACTGGAATAGAAGTTAAATAATATTTATACTCATTGCGAATGTTTAAGGGCCATATACGCAGAGGAGAGGTACGGGTCGGGCGCGGGTTTCGAGTGTCACCCCCCGTACTCCCGTCCCGACCCGACACACCCGTCTCCTGTGTGTTTTGCGCTTTATAATATAGTATTAATACTAGATTTACTTAATTGCCTGGACTACTTGAATGATATGAATAACATGAAGGAGTTATGAGTGACGCTGACGATATCTGTGTCATCTATTAGAGTATAAGAGCAAGGAAAATACGTTACGTAATACGTTATAATTACGTTATAATATAATATACGAGGACATAACTTCAACATTCTTATCTCTATTTTATCTATCAAGGTTTTTGGATGAAATTGTAATATGAAGAACTTACCAAATTAGTTTCAATCGTTTTTTTAAATGTCTTCACAGTTTCAGAAGCTATACCAGCATTGTTCACAACCACATCAATACCATTAAAATCTTTATGAATTTTTTCATAAATCTCAAATAGTTCTTCATCCTTTGTGACATCGCATTTAAAGAAACCCACTTTATTCTCACCATAAGTTGTTTTTAATTCTTCTTCTAATTTTATACCGGCATTTTCATCGATATCTAAAAATGCTACGTACTGTGAAATAAAATATATCCATTCATATATGCTTATAAAATCTAAAATTTTAGAAGTGTCGAAGAATGTTAAATTCTGATTTCCGAACGGTTATACCTTTACGTCTTCTTTCAGAAATTCTTTGACAATACGTTCACCGATACCACTTGCACCTCCAGTAACTATAACTACTTTTTCTTTAAATTCATGCATCATTATTTTTTTTAATACAGCGATTATTGTCCTACAATACTCGAAATTTTCTGACTGTGACTGATTTGATAATTTTATTATCATTGTCTAGGGTTCCTCCTTCATAGTTAGATATACATTAGCAACGATTGTAACCTTGACTTCTAATAGTGGATCTTGGAATATAAACAAGATGCTAGTTTTTCCTTTGCACACAAGTTATTTCAAGTCTTCAATACCGTTGATCATTTTGAATTTTGCTTTACAAAACTTAAAAATTATAAAACAGATGCTGAAAACACGTGAGTTTCAAACTATTCACATTTTTGTTTATAAAACTGCCCACTTTCTATCCTTGTATAATGAAAAGGGTTAGTTTTATTTCATTCACGGAACCCCGATTGCATCAACAAAATATTGCAGTTATCATAATATAATTTATCTTGATAAGATTGAGGTAATATTCCATAATACACAATCTCAGCCGTTTATAGCGTGCTCCGTCCGCTATTGGTTGTTGCTACGCGCCAAGATTGGAGTCCGAGCACGATAGATAATGAGTCTCTGTTGTGCTTGCAATAAGGTCTGCATTTAATTGGTCATTCGGTTTTAGTCGGCGCGAGGGGTTAGGTTGCTTATAGGTGCAAACAAATTTTGCCGATGTGAATAATTATAAAAGTGGTATGACCTGTGCATCTATATCTATACTAATATTAGAAATGCGCAAGTGTGTCTGTCTATCTGTCCGTCTGTCTGTCTGTCTGCTACGCATTCACGGCCCATCTATTTATTTAACCGATTTTGATGAAATTTGGTATAGCGGTAGGTATCCCAGGGCAGGACATAGGCTACTTTTTATCCCGGAAAATTAAGAAGTTCCCCCGGGAATAAAAAATACATAATCCACGCGGACGAAGTCGCAGGCATCATTTAATCTATACTAATATTATAAAGAGGTAAAGCTTGTGAGTGGTGAGACTGTCTGTGGGTTGTAGCTTGACATAGGCTTGGTAGTAACAAAAACAGCACCTTTTCTTCTAAATCACATTCAATTTGCTACTGCTTTGCACGGATGTTGACAGGAGAAGAGAGCGGAAGTTAGTGGTCGCGCAGTGTTGCCCTATTTTATTATTATAATTTAATGTTGATTGCAACAGTGAGTTTGTGACGTTGTAGGGGGTATTCTCTGGATTTACTGAACCGATTTTGAAAATTCTAGTACCAATAGAAAGCCACATTATTTGTGAGTGTCATATACTATATATTATTAATCTGAAAAATTAGAGAGTTCCCGTGGGAATTTAAAAAACTTATATATTATAACTTGTATATTATAAGGTAAGATTAGTAGAGTTGAGAGATGAAAGTAAAACATTATCTGGGTATCATCCATATCGGGTTTGAGAGCGAGAGCTTATTTAGAATATGAGTTTACTAGTATGTAGGACTGGAAGTAATAAAGGCTCTGCGATTTACAAGAAATATTTAAAAGCAAATTATTTAAACAATCGATTTGGTTTATTTCGTTGATTAAAACTAGTTAAGTACTTGTTTTAACATTTTATTTCAGTTTTTTCTTAAATATTATTAGAAAAAATTTATTAAGTGGACATTATTTTGAAAGCATCATATATTCTGTCACTGATGTCCGTGATTTTTCCTTCTTCAATTAGCCACGTACTTCCACTTTTACCAGTTTTGTAGCCCTCAATTACGCCTTGAGCTGGTGCATTAGCTCTGCAAAAGAAGAAAAATAAAAACAAGTGTGCTTACACGACTAAAGTTAAACTTCATTAGCTCCATTTATATGTATATATTTGTTTATATATGTATAATATAAACTGGCTATGAGAGAAAGAGAGAAAGAAAATGTGTGCTCGCACCTCTCTCTCTTGCCCCTACAGTAATATACGAAACGTAACTCTCTCTCTTTCTATCTTCACTAACTTATATCTCCCTCTCAACTTCTGTTCGCCTCGCCCGAACACACTTTTCGTAACGCTTTCGTCATGCATTCACCAGCTTACTCCCCGAGTCAAGCGTGCGTAAAGAAGTTTTACTTCAATAATTATAGATCCTCTACCAGGTGATCAGACGACGACAAAACAGTTGCAGGGAGCCAGCATAGAATTATTGGGTTCGCGCGGCGCGCGTACCCAATCGTTAATTTAATAATCTTGAGAAAAAATAATTAAATTCAATTTGAGAAATACATACGCCTGAATTTTATTTGTTTTCTTCAAACTCTCTATCCTATTACGAATATTTTTATTTATTAACTCATCAAAACTCTCAACTTTGTCTAAAATTTCAGTGTCTGCTGCTCCAAAACACATAGTTAAAACTCGTACTTTGGTGTGGCAGTAGTAGTCTTCTTTCTGTAAGCAATTTTTTATTTGAATTAATTTTAAATATTGAAAAATATTAATAAAAGTATTTATTGCAAAAGTTTTATTCGCCTCGTAAAACTGATTAGCAAAACATTTTCTAGTTTCGCTATGCGATGCCACTGCGGACTCAGGAGACCTGAGCATTATCCTAGCAGAGTCACGGAACTGATAGCGACTCTTTGGAAACATTAATTGCAATTGAACCTTTAATATTTATTTATAACATGCAATGATGAATGAACCCTGTTTGAGCTGTAGGTATACGTTGATGTCAGTCAGTGAGTTTCTGTTTTATTTAGAGGAGACTAGAACAAACCGGAAGTACCGGCTTCGCACGGGTAGCACTAATATTACAGGATGATGCCTATGTCAAAAACAAATTATTTCTTCCTGATTATTAAATAGAAGGGCTTCCAAAATACCTAAAATTCACATTCTCGGTGAGTTTTAATAACTGAGAATGTGAATTTTAGGTATTTTGGAAACACCCACGATACAAATTTATTTGAACTGTGGAAGGTGAATTTAGGTTTTGGTTTGCGGCGCTCTTACGCTAAAAGTATTGATTCTACGAAAAAAAAAACTTTACTACATAAATTGTATAGGAAACTATAGTTTAATTTATTATGAAACTATTGTCATCGTAAAATTAGTCCAAAAGGAGTTATTGTCAAAAATCTGTTTTTGGGCGCCATTTTTCCAATATGGCGACGCGAGTGGCAAAGATACGGTGGCAAAGTAAAAATTCGGGAAGAGCACGTCGAAATCTATAAAATACACTAGTTTTCAAAACTACCGAGAAAGTTTCCAGGTAAAACTACCAAAGGTCCGGAGTTATTAGTTTAGATTTAGATGTAAAACTTACCCCCATACATACGCTTAGATGTAGTACCGCACTTTTAGTAGCTGAATAAATGAATACACTAGGTGACAGCAATGTCAATGCGCCAATAGAAGAAACATTGATGATAGTTCCCCCTGCGCCACCATGGTCTACACGCATCAACTCCAAAGCTTTCAAAGTTGAAGACACAGTCGCAGTCTGGAGTAGAAAACTAATAGATAAAAATTTGAAAACACAGGAAACATAGCTAAAAATATTAACTAGTACTTCTTCAAACGGAATCATCGTCAATCTTTTTAGCACCGTGAAATTGATCGAAAAGCTATTAATAGTGTACAGCTGTTATAATATTCTAAGTTTATAATTCTCTAAAGCCAGCAATTCGTTGGGGACTGGGGTTTCTCTAGTTCAATTGCAATATTCAACTTGCATTGCATTTCAAAATAAGAAGGTGTAAATAAAAGAGATAAAATAATAGAACACATCATACAATATTGTGTAACTTACTAAATTAACGTCAATTAGTTTTTTGTAAGTATTCATTTTTTCCGTAGCAATAGCAGCATTGTTAACCACGATATCAATAGCACCGTAGTCTTCTACTATTTTGTCAAATATGCCATGTAATACTTCATCATTTGTGACGTCGCATTTAAAGAAACCAGCCACATCTCGTCCATATTCTGCTTTTAGTTTATTTTCTAAAGTTACTCCAGATGCTTCATCGACATCAACAATGGCTACATACTGAAATTCGAACATTGAAATAACTTTTTCGCTGTGAAAAGTCTTGAGAACAAAGTTACTATTATCCTATTAGATATGGAAAATAAGCTGCAAAGTAACTGAAGAATATAAATTTCTGCACACTTTTCTCACGACTTAATACTGATAGCCTTTTCCCTTTGAACATAATTATTTTTCAAAATTATTTTACCTTAGTCTGTTCTTTTATCAGTTCCTGTACAATATGGGCACCTATACCATTTGCACCTCCAGTAATAATAGCAACTTTATCTATTAAACTGTTCATTATAATTTTAGCTAACGTTTTCTTTGGGAGAACAGGTAGATTCAATTAATTTTAATTATTATATTTTTATGCAGACGTCGATAGTCTAACACAGACCTGCGGATATTGACCTATATCGACGAAGCACACGCTTGTATACGATTTTAAGATAATCAATAAAATAAATATCTTTATCTCGTTTAATTTAAGCAAATATTTAGCTACGAGTATGAGTGCAACAGAGTTATCTAGATATTGTTAGCATTGACAGTTTTATATAAATTCAGCATTTTGCTTGTTTTTGTTTGACATTTTTTGTGAATATAAATTACTAGCGGATGCCCGAGGCCTTCGTAAAATATTTTTTTCACGGATACTTTTTTTTTCCGGGATAAAATGTAGCTTGTGTCACTTTTCAGTTCCTCAATTACTATACCCCTGCAAAGATCACGTCGATCCGTTGCTCCGTTTCTCTGTTGCTATTCAATTTCATTTATTTAAAACAGACAACATATTATATGGTCCATTATATGCTATGTGATTGAAGGACAAACGCACACTTTAGCTGGTCGCATTTATAATATTACTATGGTATTGATTTAGAGCTCAATTTCGTGTATGCTCTCTAAATAAATATTATGAAAGTCAAGTAATATCGTCCAGTATAAAATATACGATAAAAATAGTCTGATATTTTTTTCGTTCAAATAATTTTGATAAGCCTATGATATTCTGTTATCATGTGTTTGAAAAAATTCCATTACTCAAACTCAGTAAAAACATAACTTGTTTATACACCGCCTTTCCGTATAGTCTTTCTTCGGATGTTATGATATTTACATTAGTTTACGTGTGGCAGCCAAGTTAAGAATATGTTTGATTTAATTGATAAAGTGGCGCTAGTAACAGGAGGGGCCAACGGTGTCGGAGCTGCGATTGTAAGAGAATTTCTTAAGGAGGGTGTTAAGGTAAAATAGCGCTTAAGGATTCCGCTAGCACGCAAGGAAAATCTCGCTAGCACGCTTTAGCAGCCAGCTAGCCTGCTTAAGCGCCAAATAGTTCACATACCCAGAATTTAGTTTATAAATGATAGACAAAATTGTATAATAATAATTATGTTCTTCAGAATAAAGGCAGGTAAGATTCGAACAAATAAACAACACGGACACGGCTGTAATTACCATTCATTCTTTTCTTAAAGCAACTAGCTCATGTCACTTTTAAGCCGCCTATAACATTTTCTAGAACGTTACAAGTCTATAATTTTACTAAATAGGTAAATTTTTCTTGTTAAGAAGTTCATTTTAATAACAATTACGTAGGCTGATGAATATAATACATGGATCTCCGAATGATAATAATACACATACAAACCGGATAATGGAGATGATCAAAAATTTTTATGTAAGTTTGAAGATGACTTTATAGCTCACAAGCCATCTTGTTTGCTTATTCTATACTAGCAGATGCACGCGACTTCGTCCGCGTGAAATAAGTTTTTCAAATTCCCACGGGAACTCCCTAATTTTTCGGGTTAATATTTGTATATTATATAACACTCACAAATAATGTGGCTTTCTATTGGTACCAGAATCTTCAAAATCGGTTCAGTAGATCCAGAGATTACCCCCTACATCGTCACAAACACACAAACTTTACCTCTTTATAATATTAGTATCTAAGATGGACTTCTAACTATGTGCCCCGCCCATTACCACTTCAGCTTCGAAACACGTCGAGCAATATCGGTTACTTTAGTTCTTCTGCGGATCTTATTTCTGATTTGTACTTGCAAAGAAACCCCGAGCATTGCTCTCTCCATCGCCCGCAGACATCAGGAGAGTCGCAGGGAGCCGCTCGATCCAGGCGGCGCAAGACCAAGGCGTGTGGAAATCCTTGCAAGAGGCCCTATGTCCAGCAGTGGACGTCTATCGGTTGAGGATGATGATGATGAAGATGGACTTTAGACGTCGACCGTGCGTTGAGATATTATTATATTATTATTTCTAAGGAGTGGACAATCCTCGAAATATTTTTCTTTCTGAGTAAATTATTATAATTGTACAATAACGATGGACAAATATGACACTATAGGACTAGTTAAGACAAAAAATTACAGATCTTCATATAAATATAAATATTACAGATATTATACCTATGTTATGTGATAAAATATATTTTAATCTAGGTACACATTTATAAATTACAGTTTGTCTCTATACTGGATATTGAAGAGAAATCTGGCAATACTTTGGAAAAGGAATTGGCGATCAATCATGGGAATAAAGTTAAGTTTTTCAAATGTGATGTCACAAAAGATGAGCAACTATTTGCAGCGTTCAAGAAGACAACAGAGGAGAATGGTGGTCTAGACATCGTTGTTAACAATGCAGGCATTGCTAATGACGGTTTAGATATGTATAAGAAGGAGATTGAAATAAATTTAGTTAGTATCCATTTGTAAATCTCTTATTGTAAGTCTTTTATGATTATACCCCTATGATTGTACCCCTAGCCAAATAGATAAAATATAATATTATATACAGATATCACTTAAATTTCATTTTCAATTTGGTTCAATGTTATTCTTGCGGAATTTTTTAAAACTACTAAACCGATACTTATGAAATCTCTGCATTCTGCAATTCAGTCATAATGTCCACCTGAACCACAATATTGTTGATATTATAATAATAGTTATTTGTTATACAAGAGTGAAAAGTTGTTTTTGACTGCGTGCTCAATTTTGATGACCGAGCAAGCGAAGGATTCCAAAATTCAAAAATTAGAACCCTGAGCGTCAGCGAGAAAATCAAAAGAGCACGAGGTGAAAAATCTTTTTCAATACACTTGCTCGAAAAATGCACTTACAGAGGCAGTAAACAGGGCTTGTAAGTTAAATTTACTGCCCTCGTGCAGTAAATATTTACCGCCCTGATGCAGTTTTTTTTAATTTTTGTAAGTCCACGTTACTTCTAAATAAAAAGTTTTCTTGCAAGAAGGTTCATAATGATATTGACTTTGTATGTAGAAAACCTAAAAAATAATGACATTTAGATGTGAATTGATGAAATTAATTCATAAAATAAAAAATTGATGAAATAAAATTGTTTTAGGTTTTATAAATCAAAAAAGTAAAGGCTGAATAGTTCAGGCTGTTACTGAGTTAAGAACTGGAACCCAGAGCCATGAAGAAAATTAAAAAAAAAAAAGCAATTACAACAACGCGCCGTAGACACAATTCAGACAAATCTTTAATTTGTGCGCGCTATTTTTAAAAGATTCATTGAGTATTTCTTATAAATTATTAAATAATTTATGTGGTTTAAGTGATGTGGGATCATAAAATTAAATCAACAATTAGGTATTTTAGCTGTGAGAAAAAAATCGCGCTTGTAATAGCCGCCAAAAATCTCGACTAAGTATGGGCGTGAAAAGCCATTTTCTAGTGAGTACCTAGTACCTTCCTACTCGACTTTTATTTTCAAGTTTTCTCACAAATGTATTGAAAAATATCGTGTGATACGCGGGCGTTAAGGTTTCTACATACTCGTGACGATGGTCAGCCCTCGACTGGCGTCATCGGGCTGACATTAGTCAACTCGTATGTAAAAACCTATTTACCGCCCTTATATCACAAACTACTATTCTCTCCAGTGCAACACGTAACTTTTCAGCCCACCTCAGCGAGGAAATTACTAAATGCAAAAAAAATCACAAGATAATTTGACGTGAAAGAAAACGGTGCGCGCAAAGCAAATTAAAAAAGTACACCAAAAAGGTTACGAGTGTGAGTTTTTAACAAATTAAAAACGGTTGTATGGAAATTCGGCACCATAGAGGTACAAGTAAATAGGTTTAAATTCACAAACTTCATAGACGAGCGATATTTACTAACGTGCACACGATGTTCTAAATTAAATTTATTTATCCTCAAGAGGATAATAACGGCTTTTGCATTCAGATATCGAAGAGTAAATACTCTTTCCGAGATGGTGGGATGAAAAACGATTTTACTTGCGAACTTTCTATATTTTCCTACTTGTTTGAAACTACTTAATTAAATACTTATTTATACTTATTTAAGTACTTAATTATATATTTCATTTTAGACGGCGCTAGTAACAAGTACTTTAAAAGCATTAGAATTGATGCGTGAAGATAAAGGAGGCAAAGGAGGTACTATAATTAATGTTTCCTCGGTCAGTGCTCTTGCTCTACTATCACCAACGGCCTTCATCTATGGCGCAACAAAAGCAGCAGTCCTTCATTTTACTTCAAGTATTGGGGTTAGCATCAACACTTATTAAAATAATTCGCGTGCAATGGTATCAACATGAATTCTATCGACATTCCAAAACTGGTTATTTTGTAACACTTAGTTGTTTTTCGTTGTTTATGTTTGTTACTTTATATATTTCGGAAAGATATAGCTCTTAAATATATTTAATATTCCATAATATACCTACTAACGATATGATCCATATACTAATATTATAAATGCGAAAGTGTATCTGTCTGCTACGCTTTCACGACCCATGTGTTCAACCGATTTTGGTGAAATTTGGTACAGGGATAGGTTGTATCTCGGAAAATTAAAGTGTTCCTGCGGGAAACAAAAAAACTTAATCCACGCGGACGAAGTCGCGGGCATATCTAGTCTATACTAATATTATAAATGCGAAAGTTTGGATGGATGGATGTATGGATGGATTTTTGTTACTCATACATGCCCCAACTGCTGAACGGATCTGGATGAAATTTGGCACACATAGGCTACTTTTTATCCCAGAAAATTAAACAGTTCCCGCGGGAACCGAAAACTTCAATCCACGCAGATGAAGTCGCGGGCATTAGCTAGTATTTAATAAAGAAATATTACTGGAAGCTTAAATCTCAAACCTAACGGCTAACAGCTCAAGAAAAAAAAGAAAATAGTAATTAAGGTTCAACTATTTTTATTATTTTTGTCATCTTTTGACGAACCTACCTTAGTAGTACTTAGACAGAAATTGATAAGCGAATAAATAAGAAAGCGAAATCAAGTCATTATAAAAATGCCTAACTAATCAAAGATCTCTTACAGAAAGAAGCTTATTATTCAAAAACAAAAGTGCGAACGATATGTACATGTCTTGGAGCAACGGATACAGATTTAATTACTGGAGTAAGAAGCTTTGATGAGGACCTGACGTATAAAATGAAGACGATAGTCAAATATGACCCAATGCAAACGTTAGTACCTATCACATAAAGTATATAGCACTTTTTTGAATTTCTAACAAGTTCGGTCCATCAGATCATCACTCATTTGCATGTGCAACAAACAAAGTAATTCAGAAAAGAAGCCGATAGAAGTTTAGCTCCAGACATAATCTAAATCTGCGAGGCCATGGCAAAGAGGCGCATTTTGCGGTGTTTTTAAGGGCAGTGCCTTCAAAATACGCAGGAACCCAGGTTGAACTGTTGTTACTAGTGAGCGGTCAATGCACGCCATTCTCGTCTCGCTTTTAAGCTGCGCAAGAGTGCCTTGAGTAGGTTTTTAAGTAGGTTAGAAATTGAGTGTGAACTGTGAACAGCAACAGCTGTCAGTAGAGGTCAAAGCATACTAGGATAATATAACGAATATTAAAAAAAAATACTTGGAATTTGTTTTTTGGGCCCATTTTGTACAAAGACAATATAATAACAAACCGGAATAAGAAGTGGGGCTTGGCAAAATTTTGCGTCATGCATTATTGGTTGCAAAAATCAAGCTTTCACTTTGTTGCTTTCTACAAATCAAAAGATATTTTTAGTATGGCTTTGCGATCTTATGCTGGGATTTTAATTATAGCCTGATTTGACCATACCGAGGGGATGATATTTGATGTATGGTAGGTACATAGATCAAAGATTTGTTCCAATGAATCGTGGATTGGGATAGATGAAAAATATTATACTGGACGAGTAGATACCCAGAAGTGCTAGTAAAATAAAATCCCTATAAACATATATCTTTTAATTTACAGAGCTAATGAAGCAGCAGTAGGAGTTGTAGAGGCTTATAAACAAGGCAGCAGTGGCAGCACATTTCTTATTTGGTGTAAAGTTGAAGATATTACACACAGAGTAAATAAAGGATATGAAATTATGGCTGGGGATATATTCGACTGAAGTGATGCGGAAAATAATAATATAACATTGCGCATCAGCTTAGTATTATAGTAATAATTTAAGTATTTTCCCAGATCAATTCCGTGTAATTCATAGTTCAGGTAAAAATATTTAAAAAACAAAAGTAAAAAGATCAAATTCGTAAAAACATTAAAATTATGCGCAATCGCATATCTATTAATTGTACTAATATGAAGGTAATTACTACTTTTACATCATTACACTTTGATTATGTTCGGTATTATTATAATAATTAGGTATAAACTATAATCTTGTTTTATTGGCCTCATGGAAAGCAATGCTGAGGTCAAGGTTGTCGCGCGTTTGCCTAGGCGGTTTGGAATCACTATTTTCTTGAATCCCCACCACCACCACTGCAGCCCATTATTTACGTCCCACAGCTGGGCATAGGCCGTCATTCTCATAGGAAAGAGGGAATTAGAGCTTAGACCCACCACGCTTCTCCAATGCGGGTTGGCGATCTTTCTTGATTGCACTTCAATTTTTTTTGTTAAGTTTTTTGTGAATTTTTGTATTTAAATTACATTGTAAAATATATATAGTTATTTGAGATATGAAAGAAAGAATTTATTTAATTGTTACCTTTACATTTTTAAAATGATTAAGATATGGAAATAAATTAAGTATCATACAAAGGAATTATTGTTTTCACGAAACATAAATCGATTAAACTGCAGACTACGTTATTTACGTATCATATATACCGCATAAATACCGCAAGTTCCTTAAAGTCGATTTTAATAACAAAATTGCATCCTTAGTTTAAGCAATATCTTTTCCTGTGCTAACGAACTCCCCTCTTTAATATTAGCGTTGCGTTCAGCGTTTCGTATTTTGTCTTCGCAGTCGCTTTTACTTTTTATACGTAATTTGACGCCCTAGAATAAATTTTGCGATGTACAGTTTAAAAGATAAAGTGGCAATAGTCACCGGTGGTGCAAATGGTATTGGTGCAAGTATTGTGAGGGAGTTTGTTAAGGAGGATGTAAAGGTATGTTCTGTGAATAAAATATATCCATCTGTACTAATTTATTACAAACTAGTACTAAAACTAATGATCGCGACTGCGATGCTGTTTAATTTTCCGCTATAAAAATAAGCATATGTCCTTCCCCGGGATACAAGCTATCCCTGTACCAAATTTCTTCAAAATCAATTGGACGAATGGGCCGTGAAAGCGTAGCAGACAGACAGACAGACACTTTCGCTTTTATAACATTAGTATGGATGCGAAAGTGTGTCTGTTTGATCTTCAATCACGCTGCAACAGAAAAACAGATCAACGTGAATTTTCCATGGGCATATTTCAGGACCCGGAGAGTGATATAAGCTACTTTTTAAAGAGTTAATCAAAATTTTCCAACACCCAATTCACAACATAGAAGTCGCGTGCATGATCTAGTAGGTACATAATTGAAAACAGCATAGTTACAGTGCCGTGACTTACAGAGGCATCGAATAGTATGAAATGGTAGATCATGTAGGTCCTGAAACTTGAAATTTTCATATTATATTTTCAGTTTATCTTGTGACTGCAATAGTTTCTATAACATATTATAGACACGTGACTAAGAAATGAAATCTGTACTAATAATAAAAATCCGAAAGTTTGGATGGATGTATTGTATGGATGGATGTTTGTTACTCAATCACGTCACAACGGCTGAACGGATCTGGCTGAAATTTGGCACAGAGATAGATTATAGTCTGGACTAACACATAGTCTACTTTTTATCCCGGAAAATTAAAGAGTTCTCGCGGGAACCACAAAACCTCGATCCACGCGTACGAAGTAGCGGGCATAAGCTAGTTCAGTATAAACATAGCAGAATATTCAAACCAACGATGTGTTTTATAAAATACTAGCGAATGCCCGCGACTTCGTCTGCGTGGTTTGAGGTTATTTTGTTCCCGCGGGAACTCTTTAATTTTCCGGGACAAAAAGTAGCCTATGTGCTATTCCAGACTATAATCTACCTCTGTGCCAAATTTCAGCCCGATCCCGGTCAGCCGTTAGCGCGTGATTGAGTAACAAACATCCATACATACATCCATACTTTCGCATTTATAATATTTATATTTGATATTTGATTTGATTGATTGTAAATTAACTGTGTAATACAGTTATGTACTTACTATAATTATTATCTACCTACACTACAAACGTAATCTACACTAGGATTACGAAAAAATAAGTAAGTAGGTAATTATTTATTGAAGATTTATTAAGTAAGTTTATTATCAACGTACTTATACTGATTTAGATTAATTACTCTAATATTATAAATGCGAGTGTTTGTTTATTGGTTTGTCCTTCGATCACGCCGCAACAGAGCAAAAGATCAACGTGATTTTTGCATGGGTATAGTTGAGGACCTGTATGGCTAGCATGCGCACTACGAGTAAAATTATGTCTACCCGTTATGCCTATGCCTATGCCTGTGTCTACCGAAGCTAACATGGTTACTTGTCTCGTTACGTCAAAAGTAGAGATAAAAGCAATATTTCTTATCTGAGCTAATTTTCTCTTCGAACCTTTACATGTCGACTATTTCTTTCTTTTATTATACCGCATTTTGTGCATGTTAGGATAAATGAAAAATTTGTCGGCAACGACAACATCTCTCTCTCTCGTCGTGAGATAATCTCGTTGTGCGCATGCTAAGCACACTGGAGGGTGACATAGGCTACTTTTTATCCCGGAAAATTAAGAAGTTCCCGCGGGAATAAAAAAAACTTAAACCAAGCGGACGAAGTCGCTGGAATCAGCTAGTGATAATTTTTATATCACCAAAGTAGTTCTTTCAGCAGTTTACTTACCAGGCTTGTGTAAAATGAAAATAAACCTACTAACAAATGCAAAATATGTATACTTCCTAGAGTGTAGTCTAGAGTTCATTTATAAGTGCTGAATAGACTTGCTTACCTACCAACATAGCTACGAGTAATATAACTAAAGTGAAAGGATTGGTTTAGGTTGAAAGCTACTAGAGATGTAGGTGTTCGATGAGAAGAGTATTATCAGTATTAAAATAATACAGAAGTGAATAATAATTCAATTTCTATACAATTTATTACTTTACCCCAATTATATTTAACATAATATACCTACCATCGTTTTACCCAAAATATTATGACATCAGAGACTCAGGTTTGGTATTCGTGAAAAATATAATACCACGCCCGCGACTCCGTCCACGTGGATTTAGGTTTTTGATATGTTATGTAAAGTAAATTGGAAATTGGAATTTGAAAGCAAAATTTGTGATTTTATTATTTTATTATTTATTTTTGATTCAGTAAAATGGATTCAAAAATCTTTTGCAAGATTACTACCATAGCAATACAAGTTTCAAGAACTCTCTTAAAGAAGGGGTTTGCTTAGTATTTTTTTGTGATAAGACCGAAACCGTTGACATGAAAAATAATAAAGATGTAGATACGTAAGAGAACTTGCTTCTAATAGGCCATTTTTCTTTTCCAGTATGTAGCAATTATCGACGTAGTAGAGAACACTGGGACAGCTCTCGAAAATGAACTGCGAACAAAATATGGCGAAGGAATTGTACGTTTCTTTAAGTGTGACGTCACAAAAGCGGAACAGCTATACGATGTTTTCAATAAAGTTATAGAAGACCATGGGTGTATAGATATTGTTGTAAACAATGCTGGCGTAGCAGATGAATCTAGTGATAGATACAAATTGCAAATAGAAGTGAATTTTGTAAGTAAATAATATCGCTTTAAAGTATATTTCCGAACATGCTTTTAAGTTGAAGGCTACGCCTCTGTGTCATGACATCATTGAATCTCCAAAATTAGTCTCAAAGAGTAAATGGAACAACGAGCTAATTTTGCTAAAGTCATTAAGTCCATAAAACCAAATAACTCTGTATAGTGCAGCATTAAAGTCTAGCGGTGCACTCTCTTAATGTAACACGTTATAAAGGAGGTGCAAAACGTTGCAAAATTTCCAATACACATTTTATGACCGACGTACTTTACTCACCCTGTCATGTCCAGGAAGGAAAGTTTGAGACAATGTTTCTCAAATAATGAAATATTTTCTTTCAGACGGCTATAGTGGCTTCATCATTCAAAGCATTAGAATTGATGAGGGTAGACCGAGGAGGAAAAGGCGGAACCATTATCAACGTGTCGTCCGTAGTTGCACTTTCTCATGAAATTGGTCTACTTCCTGTGTATGCTGGCACTAAGAGTGCTATTCTTCAGTTCAGTTGTCGTCTTGGGGTAAGTTTAATCTATATTCACGAAGTTTTGTTTATAGAGTTGTTATTGAAACTAAACTCATATCTTTTTTCCCTACCTGAAACTCCCTTTAAGTCAACGCACTCATAAAAGACCTCTCTGGTGAGAATTTGGTGGTCTGTTAATCTATACTTCTACTCTAATGGATGGATGGATGAATAGATGGATGTTTGTTGCTAAACTAAATTTTAAGAAAATATTACCATTTTACCATTTCAGATGGAAGAACTGTATTCACGAACTAACGTGCGTGTACTGACAATGTGTTTTGGAGCAACTGACACCAATATTTTGAAAACTTGTAAAAGTTTCGAGGAAAAAACTACAGAGATTATTCGGGAGTATTTTTCGACCAGTAAAGCACAATCGTATGTACTTTTGATTATCTTAACTTTTAATTTAGTAACATTTTATGATAATGATAAAATTCGTGAAATATGGATCTTCATTGGAATCATCGGCGAAAGAAATAAAGAAATAAGATAAACAATAAAAAGTTATTATTACGTTATCATATTAGTATTTTATTTGCGAAGGCGTGTCTGTCTGTCCGTTTGCTAAGTTTTCAGGCACATCGTTATTTGATACCTACAATGCTAGTTGCATCCCGGGGAAGGACTTATTTTATTTTGGGGGGTTACTTTATATCTCGGAAAATCAAAGAGAATCTACAGGATTTCCAACAATATAGTAAGACCTAACTTATCCACGCGCGCGAAGTCATCACGTAATATTTTTTTTTTTTTTTTTTTTTTAATCCACTACAAGCTAGCCCTTGACTGCGATCTCACCTGATGGTAAGTGATGATGCAGTCTAAGATGGTAGCGGGCTAACCTGTTAGGGGCATGGCAGTTATATTAGACCCATACCCCTTCGGTTTCTACACGGCATCGTACCGGAACGCTAAATCGCTTGGCGGCACGTCTTTGCCTGTAGGGTGGTAACTAGCCACGGCCGAAGCCTCCCACCAGGCCAGACCAGGGAAAATTCAGAAATTATAAATTCCCAAATTGACCCTGCCGGGGATCGAACCCAGGACCTCCGCACGTTAAGGCAACAGCGCTACACACTGCGCCACGGAGGTCGTCAAATATAATATTCTTATTAATATTCTATTATTCTACTTATAATCTTCTATATTAATAATATAGAAGTCGCGGCATCATCTCGTAATAATAATAATAATTCTTAATTATTATTAATAATAATACAGTCTGTCTCTCTCTCTCATGCCTTTCAAGAAGAGACATAACTTGACGGTTTATTGCTGAAAAGTGATCTGAGAATTCCTAGTAGACCAAACCATGATGCTACAGATAACGTTGCTAATATTACTGTAGATACGTATTATTAATTAGTAATTTGTGATAAACGTAATATAGATGAATGACTGCAACTCAAGTCCAACCTGTGCAAACAAGGTGACAACAATAAAGCAACAATTGTAGACTATGTTATAGTTACATTTCGCTGTAATTTAATTTTTAATCGTTTCAGATCTGAAGCAGCGGCTCAAGGCGTGGTGCAAAGTTACAAAACAGGAAGAAGTGGAAGCGCGTGGCTAATTGACAAGAACAGTGCTTTGGACATAAGCGATAAAATAAAAAAGGCCAATGAAATAATGTCTGCCGACGTCACTGTTTAGTGAACCAAAGGTTAATTAAGAAAGAAGAATTATGGCGTTTCGATATCATCAATCAATTTAATACCAAAAAACAATAAACAAAAAAGCGTGCTGAAAGACGTATAATAGTGGACAGGGAAGCAATTAACTCTTGGCAGAGGTTGTACACGAAGAATCCACTACCACTACCACTACAGCCTATTAACGTCCCACTGCTGGGCACAGGCCTCCACTCTCATAGGAGAGAGGGAATTAGAGCTTAGACCCACCACGCTGCTCCAATGCGGGTTGGCGGGCTTTAACGACTTAGTTTTCATATTAGTGATAATAACCGAGACCGACGGCTTAACGTGCTCTCCGAGGCACGGGGATGACTCTACGTCAACTCCCTAAGTACGGGCTAGTACTGAGAATTTCTAGTCAGAAAACCCCAATCAAATCAAACAAATATCAATCAAATCAATCAAATAGATATTATAAATGCGAAAGTTTGGATGTATGGATGGATGTTTGTTACTCAATCACGTCCCAACGGCTGAACGGATTTGGATGAAATTTGGCACAGACATAGATTATAGTCTGGAATAACACTTAAGCTACTTTTTATCCCGGAAAATTCAAGAGATCCCGCGGGAACCGAAAAACCTCAATCCACGCTGACGAAGTCCCGGGCATTAGGTAGTACTTAATAATTATGGCCCGACCCGGGACTTCGTCGGCCGCAGTTGAACATGCTAACCACTAGACCAACGAGGCAGTCACATGAAGAATAGGTAGGTAGAGCAAATATTATGAGGTGGAATTCATGAAAATGTTTACTTAGATAAGTTTACCTACCTGTATAAATGCTATAAATAAGCTTTATCTATATTAACAATCCCAGTGGACGAAGTGAAAAATCTAATCAGCCCTCGTGTTTAGGGAGCTTGTTATTGATAATAATATGGTCTGCAATTATTGCTATTTTTCAACCGTTGTTATTGACGGACTCCTTGTGCTAAAACTGTGAATTTTGACTTCAGATTATAGTACATTATGGTACAAGTGTGTAATGTTGGTGATTACCGCTGAGGCGCCATTGAGACCCGAGCCGTTAGGTCCTCGGTCTTAAGATAGCCGAGGACGGTAATCATCGATACACACGTATCATACAACGTTTTTCCTCACACTTGTGAAGAAAATAATACAAAAAAAATATTTTATTTAGTAGATGAAATAAAAATAAAACTCTATAACTCACTTGTGAATTGCAATGAAAAAGTCACAGTTTGTTTATAGGTGTCATTATGTGCCTAATTGCGTTGAAATTAGAGCCACTTTATGAGAAAGTGTGTTGAAAAAAATGTTATATTAATTGCTCTAAATTTGAATAAATACCTTTTAAATATTTTCTGTAAACATTCCTTTTTTGGTCAAGCAATTAGATACTTACCTATCCACCAAAAATATTTTTATACATAATATACAACGGGAGAACAGATAAGATTAATTACATTATATAAATATTTTTATTTACGTCAAGTGTTTTGTACAACCAACCCACGTCCCACATTCATTTACCAACATAACAAAAATACCTCTTAGCTATTGAGTCCTCGTTGCCGCGTCGTGCCATTTTCGACCATTTCTAAATTAGAGTCCGGGCTACGAACGCACTCCCGCGGAACTAATGCATTTTAGATAGAATCATTATTTGAATAAAAATACGACTGCAGCTGCGAAATTGCGAAGATTGAATCAGAATCAGCCAAAACATTAACATATTTTTTTAAGGTGGTAAACAAACAAAAAAATGTCATACGATTAAATGAGTTAATGAATAAATTATTAACATTCATGAATTAAACACAATAATAATACTATAATTTTTATACTACACCCGCTCGGAAAGTACCTTCATTCTTTTTTAAAAACGAGGTAGAAAGTACGTCATTGCTACAAACCAAATATGCGGGAGGGAAAGATGTATGAAATTTCATTTCTAACGTGCTAAGCGGGGAGAAAAACTATATGAAAATCCATTTCTAACGCGCTGTTTTTTTTTTAATTTTAAGTAAATTAGGTATATGGACGTTGAGAATTTGGGTATGTCCTTATGGATATAGTATTAGAAGCAGCTTCACCATATTTGACATACAAAAGTCAAATATGGTGGATGTCGATTGTCGATATCAATGTCGATTTTGATGGTCGATTGTCGATATCGATGTCGATTTTGATGGTCGATTGTCGATATCGATGTCGTGGTCGGTTGTCAATATCGATGTCGATTGTCGCTATCGATGTATCAATGTCGATTGTCGATGTCGATTGTCAATGTCGATTGTCGATGTCGATTGTCGATATCGCTGTCGTTTGTTGATATCGATGTCGTTATCGATGTAGATTGTCGCTATCGATGTCGATGTCGATATCGATAGTCGATATCAGTGTTGATGTCGATTGTCGATATGGTAGTCGATTGTCGGTATCGATGTCGATTGTCGATATCGATTGTCGATGTCGATGTCAATTGTCGATATCGAAATCTATATTGAAATAATCCTCAAAATGTACCTAGTCTAGTTTTGATAGTGAAGCTTCGAATGAAGCGACTCATATAATTATGATAGAACTTCACTTTGTAAGTTCGTTTAATCACTAATAATTATTATCGCTTATTTTCCTCGCAGGTGTAGTATAAAGCACTATGTATCACTCGGTAGAAAGTACGATTCCTACCTCGCGTGTATTGCGGCCCTTCGGCTACGCCTCGGGCCTCAAACTACACCCTCGGTAGTAATCGGTCACTTTCTCCCCTCGGTGAACAATGTACTATTTTAATATAAGTTATAGGAACTCCTGACTGGTAAGTAAAGCAAATAAGTAAGAAATACGTTTGAAATGTAAAAAAAATCTCACGTTGTGACTAAAATACTCTCAGGAAATAAAAAGCAAATGCGTCGTAACTGGTGGTGCCAGGGAATTCAGGATACGAATTATTTATGTAGGTATATATAGGTATATAGAATTGACAAAGTAATATGAAATATTAACTAGGTAAGTAACTAGGTACCTAGTACCTCAAAAATAAAATAAAATAAGTAAATTGCTCAAACAGGGTACTAAAATCCTCCTGCAAAAACATCAAGGCATAAAGCATGCGGAAACTATGCAACAGACACGTAAACAAATGGGATGGGATAGAGTGTGTGAGGCATTCATTTGAAAAGTCTAGGGGAAGAAAAACATGCTTCCTGAAAATTCTGACCATTATAGCTCTCTCCCAGTTTCAAATTAAAGCATGAGCGGCGAAGCAGGCTAGTCAAGGAGCGAGCCGTGCTTTTTGACAACAAAGAGCAGACGCTCTCAGAAGTGCGGGAGAATACCCTGAAGGAATGGGAAGGCGAATGGTCTGGAGCAGGGAAGGGTACTTGGACCAGAGAATTGGTACTGACCTAAGGAAGTGGCACACAAGGAGGTTTGGAGAGGTGGACCGTTGGATAGCGCAGGCACTCAGCGGTCACGGGGTGTTTAACACCTACCTCTTCGCAATTGGAAAAGCGCTGAGCGAGAACTGCTACTTTTGTGGATAGGAAGACACCCCAAGACACGCAATCTTCGAGTGTCCTGGGAACAAGCGACGAGGTGAATGCCTAAAACCTGGTTAATCGAATTCTGTCGAACGAGGATATGTGGAGTAGGTACAGCCAAATGCTCAGGGCTATAATGATGCGGAGGGAAGAAAGAGAAAAGGAAGAAAATAATAAAATCGAAAACTAAGAGGTCAGCACGAAGTAATGCTATAAGCAGTTCCGTGCTCGCCTTGAAGGCAGGCTAGGTTATTTTAGTCCGTGCAAGCCGGAAATACCCTGACGTTATGCAGAAGTCCGTAGGGATTTTTTCCTCCCCCGAAAAAAAAGCGCGGGAACCGAAAAATCTCAATCCACGCGAACGAAGTCACGGGCATTCGCTAGTGCTACTATATTTTGTATAGGCGCACGCGTGTTTGAACAACTAACTATATTGAAGTGGTTTAGTTGCGACAACTTATATCAGTCGATTGAGTTGTTAAGCAACGTTGACCCAAGTCAGTAAATGGAAGGGTAACCGAATTTGGATGTCCGAATTTGGCCATTTCGTTTCCTCGTCATAAGCCGTCGGTCCTGGTTGTTATTACTAACATACTGATAATAATCTCTAGTAACCTAAGAGTTGAAATAGTAGTTAATTTATGACCCATCTTTCCGAATCCCCTTCCCCTTCGCCCCTCTCTCCACGGACACCCTCCGTGTCGGCATACCGCGTGCTTCCGCCGGTGACGCCCCGCACCCCGCAGGTCCCTTCTGGACCTCGCACCGTATCGTTTAGTCATAGAGAGATCATTTAGAGTTAAGTACTTTCTGTGGAACTATGAATAAAGGTTTTTAAGTGTGTTTTCTATAAATCGCGTTTGATTTGTGAGGGCCCCCTACCTATATAGACGAAGCCACGCGACCAGCCGTAACCTGGGCCCTTGGCTTCGTTACAAATTACCTACTCTTAGTCGAGTTGAATGCGGAAGGACCTGGGAACCCACTGCATTATAATCCCAAAAAACCCCTGCCATAATGTGATTAATGGAATGGGGTCTCGACTCTCAACGATATGGAATACGACGCAGAGAGAGAGAGAGAGTTGGACCAGATGATTCAGTACTGTCCCGTCGCTGCACGCGCGTTTGGTTGATAGCACTAGGTTTAAACTGCTCATTCTGTGTCACTAAACTCCACCTAGCTGTACTTGTGTAAAATGGGCATAAGTTTGAGGAATCCACTCACTCACTTCGATCCATTGCCGCCTCACTACTGAGCACGAGTTTCTGCTCTTCCCAGACCCAGTTCAGCACGCTGGCCCAGTGTGCATCAGCGGCCTTCACACACCTTTGAGAACTTTCCGGCATGCGTGCTTCCGGCTTTCCTCATGATGTTTTCGTTCACCGTTATTCTAATATTATCTATAATAATATTATAAAGAGGTAAAGTTTGTGAGTATGTGAGGTTGTAGGGGGTCTACTGAACCGATTTTGAAAATTCTTACCAATGGAAAGCCACATTATTTGTGAGTGTATCAAATATCAAATAAATATTATAAATGTGAAAGTTTGGATGTATGGATGTCTGGATGTATGGATGTATGGATGGATGTTTGTTACTCAATCACGCCCCAACGGCTGAACGGATCTGGATGAAATTACAGAGTTCCCGCGGGATCCGAAAAACCTCAATCCACGCGCACGAAGTCGCGGGTATCAGCTAGTAGGCTATATATTAACCCGAAAAATGAAAAGACTTTTTCGTGGTAGTCGGATTTGCAAAGTAAGTCGGACAAAAAATGGTCGAACGAAAACGTTTTTTACGAAAAGCTTATTCCACGCGGGCAAAGTTGCGGGTATCAGCCAGTAGCTTGATAAAATAAACAATTTCGGCGAACTTGTTTGACTGTTGAAGTCAATGTCATTACTCCGATGTACCGTTATCACTGTAAAATAACAAAATGAAGAGGATGCCGCAATGTTTTGTTCGATTTATTATATTCATTTAATGTTCTTATCATTATAATTATTACCGTGATTAATAAACATCATATTTTAGAAAAAAATATTAACGTAGACAATAATAATTGTTATCTCTCTTCATGGAATAATAACCATCATATTATTTTACAAAAAAATATCGTAGACAATAATTGTTACAACTCTCTTCATGGAATTAAAAAAAAAGATGCAAATAACAGATTATGAAGTACTGTCCTACCGTAATAAAAAAAATTACCAAGTGTGAC
Organism: Erebia aethiops; assembly: GCA_923060345.2. Classification (NCBI taxonomy): domain Eukaryota; kingdom Metazoa; phylum Arthropoda; class Insecta; order Lepidoptera; family Nymphalidae; genus Erebia; species Erebia aethiops. The sequence goes on along the minus strand of OV281091.1, from coordinate 14,722,446 downwards.
TCAGATTCGCACACGAAGGGTTCCGTACCATCGCACAATGTTTAACACTTTATACAAGTTTATTATATTAAAGCCCTTTTATTTATAACTTTATTTTATTACAGTCTGCTATTAGATCATGAGATAGAGCCCGCTGACAGACAGGCAGACAGACCTACCATTGAAATAGAATGCACGCGACGGATGGACAGAGGAGGCTTAGTAACAGGGTCCCGTTTGCACCTTGTTACTAAGCCTTATTATGACAGACACAACATTACTCACAAACAATCATGAAAACTGAATTTTATCACTACAAATTATTTGCTAAAATTCTACAAAAATTTAGATTTTAAAATGTAGCGGCTTTGGGGATAAACTTAGTTCAAGTTAATTCAAATCACGTTGGAGTTTCATATCACGTGCTCTTTTTTTATCTATACTTACTATCTTTGGATGGATGGATGAATGTATGAATGGATGGATGTTTGTTACTCAATCACGCCAGAACGGGTGAATGGATCTGGAAGAAATTTGGCACAGGGGTAGATTATAGTCTGGAATAACACAATATAGGCTACTTTTTATCCCAGAAAATTAAAGAGTTCATGCGGGAACCAAAATAACTCAATCCACGCGGACGAAGTCGCGGGCATCAGCTAGTTAATCTATAAAAAACTTTAAACGCACAGAATCGTACATTGCTGGGTCTTAATAATTTATTAACGGGGATAGAAAACGTACACGTAGGCCACGATTTCCTATCATATTACATAACAATAACAGAATAGCGTGAAACGAAATTGTCCTGTGTGTTGCAACGTACGCTTAATAACACATCCTTGCAACACGCACAGTTGACGCTGGTTTGTGTTTGTGAGCGCACGAATATGTTTGACGTGAAGGATAAAGTGTTTTTGATAACCGGCGCCGCTACGGGCATTGGAGCTGGTGTGACCCGCGCTTTATTGGACAGAGGAGCCAAGGTTTTCTATTCTTACCATTTAAATTAAGATAAGATGTTGTATCCCGGAGAAGGACATAGGCTACTAATTTTTATCCCGGAAAAGGTTCCCCGAATAAAAAGTCTTAATCCACATGGACGAAGTCGCGAGCATCACCTAGTACTCATAAAAATGTTAGCCAAGCAGTGGCTAGCCTTGCTTATATAGCCTACTTAGTGCTTTCAAATAGATTCCTTAGATGACCTCCATAGACTGTTAAGGATTAAACTAGTACGTAAATATTCCGAATATACTGTGGATATTATGGATTGGTATATATGAAATTAAGGATACTGCACCACATTATTTGACGACCTCCGTGGAGCAGTGGTGAGCACTGTGGTTGTAAGTCGTAACGCAGGAGGTCCCGAGTTCAATTCCCCGAAGCCCGCAGGGTCAATTTGGGAGTTTATAATTTCTGAACTCTCTCTGGTCTGGTCTGGTTACTACCCTACCGGCAAAACAGTGTCGCCAAGCAATTTAGCGTTCTGGTACGATGCTGTGCAGAAACCGATTAGAGGTATGGGTTTAATATAACTGCCGTGCAGGGAACCAGGTTAGCCCGCTACCTGCAGATGACCGCTATCTCACCTGATGGTTGCAGTTCAGATAAACTGCAACCATCAGGTGAGATTGCAGTGAAGCGAGCATGAGAGGTGAAAAATAAATAAATATACTGAATGATGTTCTTAAGAGCGCATAATGAAATTCAGGTTTTCATACAGCAATAGTCCACGCAATGGGCTAAAAATAGAATTCTGTTAATTCCGTCTGTATAACAATACGCGTTATCTTTACCTATTTGGTTAGCATACTCGAGTCTTGAAATAATATTGAACAACGACTTCAAACTGTAATAACCGATTATAGTTTGTTTACATTAATTACTTACATAACATCGAGACCCGCACATCGATGTGTAACAAAACTTGCACAATTTTAAGAAAATATAGATTAAAGTTCATTAAGCTCATTTATTCATATATACTTTATCCTGTATGCATTACTTATTTATTTATTTTTAAATACAGCACCATCCCGCGCTCCGGTTTATTTATTCTTTCACCAAAGGTTGTCTGAGAGATTGCTCTTGCAATAAGACCGCCTTTGCACATTTCTATGTAGTCTTATACTAGTTATTAAACTGTATACTGTATATTTTGTGTGTGCAATAAAGATATCTAAATAAATAAATAAACGCTACCCCAAGATAACACTGCGCTTTTGACAGCATTTTGGTAAAGGCAAAAAACTTACAAAGTTCTCCAAGCTTGTATTTGCTTAAAAGTCACACATAGTTCTGAAATGTTAGAGATACCTAGACCTCATCATTTTGTATTAAACATGATTGTCGTAAAGCGCAAGCCTATCTCGAAAAAAAAAAATGAAAAAAAGGTACCTGCACGGTATTTTAACCTCGGTAACCTTCGTGAAGCGCGATGACCGTGTGTACTTACTTTTTTCCATCAGAATGTTTTTTGTCGATATTGTACTCGAGCTCTAAAGTCGAGAAGACATTAATAAATTTAATAATGGGACACTTTTTTGAGCTTATTTGGTGTCTGATGAATGAGGTTTTGTAATCTATGGATCATGATCAACATTGAGTCATCGTTAACATTGACACGTTATTTTTTTCAGAATGTAGCTGTGTTAGATGTCAATAAACAAGCCGGAGAAGCTTTTGTTAAAGAGTTGAACGCCAAACATGGGGCACAGAAGGTGATATTTATTAAATGTGATGTCACCACTAACGATTTGGATGCAGCATTTGATGAAACCGTCAAACAGTTCGGCTACATCGATTGCGTTGTAAACAATGCGGGACTTATGAATGATCATCCTGATATATATGAGAAAGAGATGTTAGTGAATGTGGTAAGTAATTTCATGCAATACAAGGAAAAGTCCTGACTTATCCCGACTCACTCGGTAACTAGCTCATTCTTCGACGCCCAGTCCAAGTAAAAGGACGCCCATAAGGATCTGGAAAGCTGAAATTTTGCACAGAACCTCTATGCAAGGTGGACAAGAAATAAGGCCGGAGTTTTCGAAATTCCCACAGGAGCCACAGTCTGCTGCTATTTTGATAATATTCGCTCAGTTCACAGTCAAAGAAAATGTATCTAAGTGATGTAGGAAACAAGATGCCCGTGACTTCGTCAGCGTGGTTTCTGGTATTTTAAAGGTCTAACTGCCGCACTCAGAGTTGCTAATCATAACTTATACTTAACTCCTTAGTACAGATATCAACACAAAATCACAATATAGCTACTAATCAAAGATTAATTCCCTTTGGGGAATCCCAGTTATCCCGGGAAGCAAGCTATCTCTGTACAATTTTGACCGAAGTGGATGGGCTATGAAAAGATAAAAGGCGTAAAGACAAAGAATGTCGAAACACTTCCGCATTTTTAGATTATAATATTATTTGCATAATTATTAACAAGATGAAGATTTGATAAAGATCTTTTGAAATGGAGGACGGAAATACGGAAATAGTTTTTCTTATCTTAACAATAGAATAATAGGCACCTAATTGTACATAGTTGTAATGCACGAGTATTGGTATTATCCTTTTGTAGGTATATCAGAGAGTTTACTTATGAATTACGATTTACCTATATTCCAATAAACGGTATCTTCTCAGCATAGTTCCAAGGCATCTACAATCAAGCTTATAATAATATTTCAACTATGATGAAGTGAAACGATTACCTTGCTAGATTTTTTAACGAAGCAGTAATAGATAAGAGGATTTATAAATGATTTGCTATGAAATTAAGATTATCACTCTTCCATTGTAAACGCTATGTTTTTTTTGTCACAACCCATCATGGAACTAGGTCATGCTTATAGTCTTCAATTGTTATTTGCAACCCATTAAATTATTCCGTGAAAGCAATTTTTTTGTGTGATAGATTGCTAACACTCAATATAACACACACAATAACATTACCACCACATTACTACCGTGAGATCGCAGTCAAGGACTAACTTTACCTAGATTAATGAAAAATTAAATAAAAAATCATCATTGGACAAAAGCCATTGTCACAACCATACTAAAATTCTACATCAATGGTCACAACAAGCTTATGTTACATATTACATATATTATTATTTCAACTATCACCACAATAGACACTGACGCAGCTAAAATCGGTAATTAAATGAACTTACAAAGTGAAGTTCAATCACAATTATATGAGTCGCTTCATTCGAAGATATAATTTATTTAGTAGCTTGAATTAAATAATTGATGCAGCTTTTCCGTTCGATCGTAGTAGACATGCATTTATTACGAATCTTATTATATTTTTCAGTCAGCTTTAATAAAAGGGTCAATGAAAGCTTATCACTTAATGCGTAAAGACAGAGACGGTAGAGGCGGCACGATAATCAATATTTCGTCAATAGTGGCGCTGATACAGACACCTCTACTGCCGATATACAGCGCGACGAAAAGCGCTGTGCTACAGTTTAGCAACTGTCTTGGGGTAAGTAAATTCAAACTTCATAATAAAGTTACTCGCGGTATCCGCCAACGCCATTGTTAGTTTTTGGTAGAATCTACTATGATTTTACTAGGAACGCTTCGATGAGCAATGGCTATTAAATAAAAAAAATGGCAGTCATAGGGACTGCCGATAGAAGTGAAAACGAACATTTCATTTTTTTTAATATTTTTAATTAAAATTAAGGCCTTAACATTAAGGCATTAAAGTTTAATTTGGAATGGATTATATTTATATATTCGCGAGCATGTCGGTGTTCGCGAGCATGTTGATCACGTGAATCTACATTTTTACCCCCTACCAAAAAGTGCTCAACGCACCTAAAGAAGTTTTCACTTCAAAAATATTTTTGTTAAAGATGGAGCAGAATTACTCACGGTCTGACGTACGCGTGATCGCCATTTGCTTCGGTATAACCGATACAAATTTGATCAGAGGACGAATTGGTTGTATTGACGAAGCTACGGAGGAGAGAATGATGATAGCGTTGAAGAAATTTCCTGCTCAGTGGTAAGTAGGTATTATATATTAAGCATCGAAGTATAGTCCCACCAACTTATAAGTATATGGCTCAGTGGTCAAAATTTGAAACTGTTTTTGAAGTGAAAACTTCTGTGCTGTGGAACTGAGACCGACACCTCGCGTTGTTACGAAGACAAAAGGTCTTGAATATAAATATTGTTAGGTAGTTAAAGTTAGAAAAAAAAATCGTTTTCACTTCTATCGGCAGTCTATGACTGGCAATTTTTTGTTTTTATTTTATTTTTAATATTTACTAGCGACGCTGTCACTGTCAGTTATGTTGGTGGGACTATAATATCTGAGTAAAATCCTTATCATCGAACAAAAGAGCTGGTGGGACGTTAAGGAATTACCAACGCCCATGGACATATTGCAGCACCAGGGAAATCGCGAATTTGTTGCTGGTTGTAGTTTTTTTATTCTCTCCTTGACGAACCCTTGCAGTTTTTAAGGAACACGGATTCCTTTATTATTCCTTCTAAAAATTTGTGTTATCATTTTTTAGCCCCATTTGTGACAGTACTTACTTGGACAATTTTTCTTCCCGAAACTCTGTTTACTTACATTAATGTTAAGCTCTTAACATCAATGAATTACTTTCCATTATTTATTAAAACCCTAAAACGTTATTACCATACAAATTTTGTACACATGGAATGGTGCCAAGAATACTAGGTATTGAAATAAATCCCTATAGATCTAAAATTGCAGGACCTAAATTATTGCTTGTCACACTATCCATTATTTCGCAATTCCAATGACCAAAGGTTTTCTGGGAGGAATCAATTTAGCGATAGCCGATAAGACCGCCTCTGTAAAAGTCACTATTAGATTAAGCTTATTCCTACTTATTTAGGTGTTTCTATGTTTCTTGTGTAGTTGTGTGCTATAAAGAACACAGTTATTTAACTGCACTTCCGTGCTGATTGCTGTCTTATGCCAGCAGATAAGTCAATTAACTGCGGTGAAATACTTATTTAGTTAATTCATATATTTTTAACCAATTTACAGTGTAGACTCAGCAGTTGGAGGCCTCCTAGCTGCATATGAAAAAGCTGATAGCGGAAGTACCTGGTTAGTCACCACCGATAGACCAGCAGAAGAAATAACACAGAATGTGAAGAAAGCCTTCGAAATCTTAGGTCAAGGAGTATTCAATTAGTTATAGTCACTAATATGGGTTAGGCAACATTTATTTTCGTCTGTAAATAAAGTTCCAATATCTGAACTTCAGTAGTTTGCATGGTGGAGCGCCAAAGAGACGTCAGCAGTCGTCAGTCAGTGTTATCTATCGACTGTATTATCACTTATTACCTAATTATAATGTGGATTATGGAGTGCTCAAAAAATTATAGCCATTCTCGTTTACTATTCGTCCAAATACGATAAATCTTTGTACAGTTGTTCCTGCGGCTCACGGAAAGTTTTTAATTTATAATTTTATTTTTAAGAAATACCAAAACTACAAAACTATTATTTATGCGGAAGCTATAATATATATATATATATATATATATATATATATATATATTATATATATATAATTTTTCTATCGTGTACAAATAAGTAGTAATTAGATTTTATTTTTAATCGTTGTTTAGACACGGTGCAGGTATTAGTTGTATACGCTGTGAGGACTTATTTTAGTACATTTAATAATAATTATTTAAAGGATTTGTTTCGCTTATTTTTATTAAAATTATTTCAAAGTCTGTATTTCCTTAGCTCATAGAAGGTAATGTTATTATTAAGTTGAGTTATTAGGTAAGTTAAAAGATGTTCGAATTGAACAATTTTTAAAATTTTCTCATTTAATAATATTTAATTGCAATATTATTCCATTTCCATATCAGTATTCGGGTGGCACAAATTGTACACAAATTCTATTTACGGTTGTATTTTTAATTTTTTTGGTTACACTTTGCTAATAAGTATTGTTGTGTGGACAGTAAAGTAAATTGGTAATGTGTGGTTATCAAAATAATATTCTAGTTTTTAGTTTGTTAATCATTATCACAGTGGAATAAAAACGAATTATCAAGAAAAGCTGTTTTGTCTGATAATTACCTAGTAGTTAATTTCTGTAAGTATGTACTTTACTTCGAAATTTGATATCTTTTTGATATTTTATTATTAAAAAGATATAAAACAAATATTGTGCTTATTTTATAACATTTTTTATTTAATTGTTAAACACAGGGTTAAAATAAGAATCACGAAATCATGCGGTAAATAATTTTATTTTAAAAACTTCTTATATCACCGTAACTTTTTCTCATTGATTTATTTGAAATTAGTATCTCTGCTTAAACGGCTATTTTCCATCATTATTGTCTTCCAGGATAACACCTGATTCGGATTAGTTGACTTCCATTACAAAAACCTTCGAATTTGTCACAAATGTCGGAACGTAAGGAAAAGAAATCCGGAATTATCGTACGTTATGGAAGACGATATAATCCTAAATCAGCTTCACTAATCTTACATCATAATGTAACAAATATTACAAATCAAAATTAATCTATTGCTTAAAGATAGGGATCATCATTACAGGCAATGCCGTACAGAGTACGGACCTACGATCAATGAATGACACCCAAATTATTCACATTAAGAATTTTTTTAATAATAATAGCTCCAAATCTTGACCTGGGATCGGGAATCATAAAATCCACCAATTAAGGCTGCCAAAACTGAAGTGCAGAGCGCGGCCACTTTACGCCGTCTCGGCATGTATTTATATTATTATAATATCCACTAAATAAAACTATTCCTATCTCTTGGTGTTAACTTTCTATTGTAGTCTGTAAGGCTACACACATATTTTATGTAAAAAAAACGAGTGTGCTTTAGACCATACGACTGAAGTAAAACTTCTTTATGGTATGAGAAATAAGATATATAACTGAAACATACATATACGAAACGTAACTGGCTATGAGAGAAAGAGAGAAAGAAAATGTGTGCTCGCACCTATCTCTCTTGCCCCTACAGTAATATACGAAACGTAACTCACTCTCTTTCTATCTTCATTCTTCACCAACTTATATCTCCCTCTCAACTTTCGTTCGCCTCGCCCGATCACACGTTTCGTAACGCTCTCGTCACGCATTCACCAGCTTACTTCCCAAGTCAAGCGTGCGTAAAGAAGTTTTACTTCAAAAATTAGCTTGCATACGACGTCAATATCACCCCCGTAAGATCTTCATATTTTTTTTATGTTCGCTATCTTTAACGCAACAGATTCTGAAATTATTATTACTTCAATACGAATTATTTATAAAGAACACTTTATTCCATAATTTACAAACCTACACCTCGTAAAGTTTAACAGTTTCTATAATTTTATCGAATTTTTAATCTATATTGCTACATTTACACTTGTGAACATGTAAAAATTACATTATTTATAATTTTTAAGATTCCAATTTTATCACAATTGATAAAATAATGTAAAGGTAGGAATACACGTGTCAGTGATGAAGTAAAATATTTTATGAAAGTAAATAGTCATGCCAAAAAATTAGATGTGGTACCCTCAGTATGCCGATTCTTAGCTTTCAAATGACTATGAGTACTCGGCGCCAGTAGTATCCTAACAATATGATATAATAGTAAGTATGATATAATGAAGTAATAGTAGTATAGTAGTAGTCACATTACAAGTGTAAATGTAGTTTATAAGATTACCTCCAATGACCTCCATTCTAATTCTCATAAAATTATCAATAATATCTTATTTGCTTACAACGAGGTGTTCTCAATAGGATCTCGAATCTACAATTCTTCTAATAGTTAACTCGACATTATAGAATTCAATAATTTCCTTGGGAAACAAACTTTTATATCACTTTAATACATTTCTAAGATATGAATAGTTTTAATTTTTATTTACAACATATTAATTTCGTTTTAGGATATTTTATAATTATTATTTTCATTTCAATAATTGATTTTGCGATATTTTATTGGATTGTACTCTAATAAATTAACTTTTAGTGGCGAGTTCGTGGCCAATAACTTTGTTTTCGTCAATAGACGATAAATTGCTTCAATGTTATATATTTTTTGTAAAATCGTAATCACTGACGAAAATAATAACATCTTTAATAATTTTACTATATTGAATATGAACATTTCGTTTTTAAAATGGCAGTTAATATCACGTATACGAATTAAGGTTAACAATAGAACACAGGTAACTTCCGATTATCCAAACGTAATGTGAACAAAATTATTGCCACAACGATATCATTGTAAAGCCTATTATTATTTTTACATTATTTTGTAATAATTATAATTAATGAACTGTCCTTATGAAACTCTACGTTAAACTATGTACATTTTTTAAAATCACAATCGAGTAATCATACAAATCAAACGATGTGCCACATGTCGATCGGCCTTAACATTCATTGTGCGTTATTGCATTAACTGCTTCAAATCACTTTCACACTTTGTATAAACTATTAAAAAGTAAATGCAGGATGTAAAGTTCGATGCGCTTCTAATAAGAATGGATATCAGCGGCAAAACCAATCCGTAGTAAACATATTAGTTATATTTGTTTATAATCTCAACTTGCAATACGATTATGTTCATTATATATTTTGGCATTAGTGATAGCAAAATGATGCTTTTCTTCAAATATTAGTATCACGGTATCTTAATATAAATTTTAACAGTGCGCAGAACTTTGAACCATACAAATTGCAAAATTGACAAACAAAAGAGAATCCGCCATAATTCATGTAGCGACCCACTTGCACAATTTTTTCTATAACTGTCCTTTCGCCCCCGAAATAAACTTATCAAAAATTTAACTATAGTCCGTTAAACTTATGGGACCCGGTGGCCAAAATTGGAACTAAATTTTTCGTTTAAAATACTAGCGACGCTGTCACCGGGTCAGTTAAGTTTGGCGGCCTCACAGGCCTATGTGTACGAGCTCGAAATAAGCGGCGGCGGGGCGACGGCGGCAGCGGGGCCATGCGATTAGTCGGAGAGCTGGCGACGAATTTCACCGCAATTTTGTCATACTCATTTGAAACTTCATGTCTGGGAATTGTTTAAAACCACAAAATTTGTCTGGCGATTTGCAGGTATTTTTGAAATTACTCAAAAGTAGATTTTTTGGGAATTTTAATAAAATATTTTTGAAGAGGTCTGGTAATACTTTATAACCGACAAAAACGTCTGGTTTTTTTTTTTGAATTCTTTATGTACTAAATTTAAAGATAAAAAGATTCAAGTTGCGAATATTTTTTTTGCAAATGTTATATGCTGCGCAGTAGCGAAATAGACGCAAACGCTCTACCAGATTGGCAGGACTCCTGACTACATTCCTGAAATTCGTCGCCAACTCTCGGACCCCATCGCCCCACTGTCGCCGTCGCTCGGCCGTCGCTAGTTTCGTGCCTGACGCCTATAAATCAGTTTATGCAGTGTTGTGAAAGTCGGCCTTAGTCTTACTCTGGTGTGTACATCAAGTACGACCTTTGTGGTTTGTATTCTATAGCACTCATTACTTATAATATGAAACAAAATAATAAGATGGCGCTGGATCCATAACGACCGATTAACAGCAATTGGTCCAAAATGTATAACTGTAATTGAAATCCAACATATTAATCTAATCCCTTGGATTACCTAGTATTCGTAATAAGGACTGTTAAACACTGAACTTAGGTTATTTCAGCAAATTGCTTCTAGCCAAGAAAAAAAAATAGTACACGAAAGATTAAGGCGAAAGAGTAAAGCTCAACGGTAAATAATTATTGGACAGAAAGCCGAGTAAGATGATGTGTTAGATCTATGGAAATATCTATCTAGTAGAGAAGGATCTATGGAAAGGCTGGATAGAGATGAGAGAGATAGGTGACGAAAGTGAAAAAAACAACGACCTCAATTTACATAGACGGGCCCTATCAAACAAAGAATGTGGACTTATTTTACTAACGCCATCTAGTCTGAAAAGCGGGACAGCGCTATGGCTAACGACAAGGACAGGCTTATACGGGTGAGGGGCATGCCCTACACGTCGGACACCCACTATTCTATGAAAGGGCCCATTTAGTACCCACATATTATTATATCGATGGAAAAAAAGGATTATGAAAAGAGACGCTAAACTACTAAAAACAAGACTAAAAGCTATTTTGAGGCTGGCAGTTACTGACTTATTTCAGAGTTTGAGACAGATTATATAAGCGGGCGTATCAACTCGGGTCCAATTATTATTATTATTCAATAGATCTTTGATAATAAAAGTGAACTGTAATAACCTAAGCCAGCCAGCAAATCTTCTATCAATTCTTCTAACCACCTAAGATCGCAATTTCAAACATTGCAAACGTCAACCATAGACGATTTGTCCACATATCTATCGTTCCAACACGTAGACATCTTAGTCGTGAAATAATAAGGTGAAGACCCTGTGCGAAAAGTCAAACGGTGGTAACCCTGTCGACTTCCACGTATCGCACAGAGTCTTCGCTTGGTCAGCAAATCACTTCTTTCTCGTCGAAAATGGCCGTGTCAGACGACAGGCTTTTGAGTCGCTGTTGGAGCGCCGAGCGTCGTCTGCGGCATGAACGCGTTACTGCTATCTGTAATGAGAAAAAAAAACCTGGGGTATTTTTTGTTGCAAAAGCCTGGTCGGAGTCAGGCTCAAAATACTTTTCTGCATAATTATAATATTTTTCTTGAATTATTGACTCAGGGCTGTTGGTTCGGCTAGTTAAGTCATTTGATTCAAAGCAGAAGTCCTGCCAAGATTTCCAGAGATCATTATAATGTTATGTGAGTAGGGCCACCGGTACCTGCTCACGGTCCTCGGGCACTCAGTTCTGGTTTACGCAGGCTTGCTGTGTTTTTTTAAAAATATTTTATAGCTTCGCTGCATTCAGACTTGCTGGAAGTAATGATGAAGCCTAAGATTGAACGCGATTGCTTAGAAGATGCCTATTCACTCTTGATTTGAAGATACCAATATTATAAGCGGATGGAAAAACGGAAGCCGGAAGGGCGTTCCATATCCTAGCGGTACGAATTAGAAACGAGGTACAGTGTACAGTGTGTTTATATTTGTATACTCATCACAGCAAAAGCAGCGAGGATAGTAAGTGCTAGCAGTGCCGCAGCGTAGTGTGCAGGCACCCGCAACAGCACTGAGCACTGCGACAGACGTTCATCCTCGCCTTGGGGATACTACGTGATGCCGTCATACCAGAGCTCCGGCTCAATACACGCTTCCAGGGATTCGCAGCGATACGGACACTCGCCCGATAGTGCGAATGTAGTAATGAGGAATACGATGCAAGAGAGAGAGAGAGAGACTCACCACAGCAAAAGCAGCGAGGATAGTAAGTGCTAGTAATGCCGCAGCGTAGTGTGCAGGCACCCGCAACAGCGCTGAGCACTGTGACAGACGTTCGTCCTCGCCTTGAGGGCACTGCGCGATGCCGTCACACCAGAGCGCTGGCTCAATACACGCTTCCAGGGATTCGCAGCGATACGGACACTCGCCCGATAGTGCGAATGTAGTAATGAGGAATACGATGCAAGATAGAGAGAGAGAGACTCACCACAGCAAAAGCAGCGAGGATAGTAAGTGCTAGTAATGCCGCAGCGTAGTGTGCAGGCACCCGCAACAGCGCTGAGCACTGCGACAGACGTTCGTCCTCGCCTTGAGGGCACTGCGCGATGCCGTCACACCAGAGCGCTGGCTCAATACACGCTTCCAGGGATTCACAGCGATAAGGACACTCGCCTGACAGTGCGAATACACCCCCTCGGTTGCTCGCGTGCCTGTAACATAAAACTAACAGCTTAGCCCGCTAACATCTTAGACTATATCATCACTTACTTGGTGAGATCGTAGTCAAGGGCTAACTTGTAGTGGAATAAAAAAATACTTCATCCGCTGAATAAGACCAAAAATCAGATTACTGGTTCAAAACATTGGAAATTTTCGTAATTATATAATGTTATCATGAGGGACGAGTGGCCTAGCTGTGACAACGCATATCAGTCGATTGCGATTGTTAAGCAATGTTGACCCAAGTCAGTAACTGGACGGGTGACCTAATTTGGACGTTCGAATTTGGCATTTTTGTATCCTTCGTGCCTCGGAGAGCACTTTAAGCCGTCTACCCCGGTTATTATCGCTAACATCTGATAATAATCGTTACAAAACCTTTGCTAGAAAGTAAGTGACATGTAGTTTATTTTAGTGTTTTAATGTTTTTTTTATTAGTTTTTTAGTATGTCTAATTTGTTAGTTAAGTTTGTTTTATATTATGTCTAATTTTTATTTTAGTTTTTTTAATGATTTTTTTCTTAGAGTTTTTTTAGTAGGTATGTCTAATATGTTAAAGTAAAAGTAAAAAGTAAAATATACTTTATTGTACACAGAGAAATGAAAAGATAAAAAAAGAAAGTTGTTAGTTTAGTTTGTTTTATATTGTGTCTAATTTTTATTTTAGTTTTAAGGTATTTGTAGCCTGGGGAGACGAATTGGGCAACTGTAATGTCTCCCCAGGCATGTTTCGCAAATAAAAAATAAAGAATACAGAATAAAGAATAAAAACCTAAACTCTTATTCGAGTCGCATGCGGAAGGACGTGGAAACCCGCTGCATTATTATCTCAAGAAAACTCCCATGACGTGATTATATGAATGGAAAGGGGTCACGACGCTTAGTAAAGAGCAATACGACGCAGAGAGATCATTGAAAAGACCTACCTTCTGGATAGTTCCAGCCATGTGATGTAATAAGATCCATGTTCAACTGCTAGTAACTCCACGGAGAGCGATCTTGGCCAGTCAAGGTCAAAGCGGTCTGAAGAAGGCGGCGGTGCCAGGACGTGTCGAGCGAGTAAGTCCACTTCTTTGGACCATCCTTCTGAAAATACTTCCACGATATCGTCTTCCTGTAAATTGAAAATTTTGAACTAATTGAATGATAATAATAAATTGAAGGTACCAAAATCATGGCTCTGAAGAAATTACTGAGCTGTTTGTTAAAGTTGGTAATGCTAATGGTTGTGCTTTGCCTCATAAAATCGCCAAATATACTTCCTGTAGAGTGCCTTTTACTTTAAGATGGAACTGCTATTATTTAGGATACTTCTATACTATATTATAAATGCGAAAGTTTGGATGGATGTTTATTACTCAATCACGCCAAAATGGCTGAATGGATCTGATGTGTACTTTTCTAATCCACGCGGATGAAGTCGCGGGCATCAGCTAGTCATCTATCATTGTAACAGCACCTTATTCAAGTAATAAGTTCAATAAGTTTTTTTTTATCCACTACAAGCTAGCCCTTGACTGCGATCTCACCTATCGCGACTCCTGCGACCACCTGCGACTTACATATCTTTTCTGTTTTTCTAAATAAGAATGTGTATAATATTAATCCGAAATAGATTCATACCTGTCCTTCTGGAGGTTTGGGGCAAATGAACAACGGTGACAGTCCCCCAGCATATATGGCAATACGATTTGGTGTTCTGCACAAGTGTCCCAAATCAGGTGCCACTGTAATATTATTCTGGAGAGTGAAGTTATCAAGTTCGGGTTCTCTCAGTAAGCTGCCCTGGATTTGCATGTAGAGATATCGACCTGGAGCGGGATCTATTAGCCATGGTCGACGGTCACAGCGTTCCTAAAATAATATAATAATAATAATAAGTCGAAGTCGCGGTAGTAAATAAATCATGTAGTAAATAATAAGTCTTAGATGACTTTAAAAACCAGAACATACAAATCTAAACTTAAAGATATATTTAAAAAACACTATAGCAATAATATTTAAATTAATTAACCGGCACAAATTGTATGAAGAAAAGCTAGTCATGAAAGTACTTACAGATTCTGACAAAGGAGAATAAGCTGCAATTTTTAATTCTCCACTAGCTCCGTAAACTCTATGAGTGCTCTCACAAACACTTTCAAGTCGTATGAACTCAACTGAGGCTTCAAATCCAAAAGAACGAAAATCATCTACAGCTGACATGTTCACTACGTCGAACTTGAGTTCTGAGACCATTGAGGTAGATGTGAATTCATAATCGGTGACATCGCTGAAAGTAGATAGAATTAAATGTTACAAAATTTCAAAAGCTGTAGTTTATATAAAGCGTATTCCTTGTCAACAGCTGTAGATATGAGCTGTAGTAGCAGAGTGAACGAGTAAGAAATCCAATTTCACTTGGGTAAAGTATCAGGGATGTTTTTATTTTATTTTTGTATTCCACTACTAGTTAGCACTTGACTGCGATCTCATCTGATGGTAAGTGATGATGCAGTCTAAGATGGTAGCGGGATAACCTGTTAGAACCTATTAGGGGTATGGCGATTATATTAAACCCATACGTCGGTTTCTACACGACATCGTACCGGAACGCTATAAATTGCTTAGCGGTACGTCTTTGCCGGTAGGGTGGTAACAAGCCACGGCCGAAACCTCCCACCAGACCAGACCAGAGAAAATATAGAAATTATAAATTCCCAAATTGACCCTGCCGGGAATCGAACCCGGGACCTATGCCGGGACCTCCCACGGCAACAGCGCTTAACACTGCGCCAGGGAGGAATGTTGCTGTTTTGTTTTGAATGATCTAGGATTTAACTGCTTGCAAAATATTTTGTGCTCTCAACGACCTCAATTTACATAGACGGGCCCTGTCAAACAAAGAATGTGGACTTATTTTACTAACGCCATCTAGTCTGAAAAGCGGGACAGCGCTATGGCGGAGACAAGGACAGGCTTATACAGGTGAGGGGCATGCACCACAAGTCGGACACCCAACTTTTTTCTATGAAAGGACCCGTCTAGTACCTACATAATGTATATCGGTGTGTGCACTTGACTGACCTGCAGAGGCAGTCCCTAGGCACGCCCGGCCCGCTATCTCTCCAGGGTCTCTCGAATATTCTTACGGCAGCAGTGGGGTTCCCTCCACAGCGAAACCAAGGTGAATGTGCCGAATGGACGGATCTGCAGAGGCGACCTCCATTACGTACTCCCCAGACGCGAAGCCGTACCACTTCCCCTGGGTTGGCCTCGAAACGATATGTACAACTGGAATTAAAGAAAATTTTATAATGATAAGTTTATAGCTATTGTAATTATTATGAGCGTGAAAATGGGGATCACGTAGGTGACTAAAATAATATATCAAGTTAGGAAAACATGAATGTTGTAGCATCCTAGAAGATTGAGGGGAATCAGAGTTACCTTCAAGTTTAACACAACGATGGTTATAAAATTAACGCACTTATTTTTCTTAGTTTAGTATTTCAAGTACTAAAAGAAAGAAATATCGCTTTCACTGATTAACGTTCCACTAAAAAAGCATAATACTGAATATCATAAATTTTCTGCTAATTTACATACTTTGCCTTACCTAATATTTCTTGCACCCCCTCTGCCATACAAAAAGACGTCTCTCGGTGAAGAGAAAGTAACTGGCGGATCCGGCGGAGCTTCAGGGAAGGATCTGGAGACAAATCGTCTCGAACACGGCCCCCGACCCCATGGCTCCCCATCTTGGTGTAGATCAACAAACTCGTATAGAGCTTTGAAGAAAACTGGCCTGAAAAATTTATATATTTTTTTATATTGACGACCTCCCTGGCGCCACGTTGAGCGCTATTGTCTTACCGTGGGAGGTCCCGGGGTCGATCGCCGGCAGATTCAATTTGGGAATTTATAATTTTGAATTTTCTCTGGTCTGGCCTGGCGGTGGCTAGTTACCACCCTACCATTACGTCCCGCCAAGCGATTTAGCATTTCGATACGATGCCGTACAGAAACCGATTAGGGGTATGAGTTTAATATAACTGTCATACCCTAACAGGTTAGTCCGCTACCATCTTAGACTGCATGATTATTTATCATCAGGTTAGATCGCAGTCAAGGGCTTACTTGTTGTGAATAAAAAATAGAAAATATAAACAAATACAACAGAGTCTCTCAGTGGTAATATGGTTATTGAGAATGTTGAGTAATTATAATAATGATTGCATGTTTGAATCTGGTCAGTATCGTATGGTTGCTGAACTAGTAAATGTAGGAGTGACTCAGTAGCTAAAAAATTGTACCTGGAAACTGCTAAGTAACTAACACATGCATCACAAAAATATAGCTTACTTTAGCGCAGTGCCTTGAGTCAACTTCAGTTCCAAAGTCAACGAGTCTCCTTTAGACAGAAAGCTTTCTGTTCGGGCGCATGCCCTAGATTTCCTTAGTAGCGCGTGTTCACAGGTCCTTGGTGCGCGTTCCCGGCAAAACCTCGCTACGAGGGTGGCATTTGTGGGGGGGCGGCCAACTATCACTGACTGGGGGGAGGTAGCTCTCGACATTTGTACTGATCTCTCTTTATCACTGAAATTTCATCGAATAAGACTTATTTCATAATTAAGGAAAAAATTGGGAACAAAATGTTGAACGACATTTTTATAAGGAATATACTCGTAATATCGAAATTGAAAGTAATTTCAAACATCTCTGCTATTTTTAAAATGTAATAGTAATTACCTACGTCTCTCTATTTTAGTGCAGCATTAAGTAGATACCTACGCTAAAAGCATAATTAAGTACCTACTCGTTGTTACAAATGTAAATTAGGTTGTGTTTTGAAATATCCCGGAGAGCAGGATTTTCAAACAGAAAAATGTAGACATGGAATCGATTATATCGATACTTATTGCCTTCGAAATATTCCGGAAAGCAGGATTTTCAAACAGAAAAATATATACATGGATTCGATTTTCGATACATATTGCTAGTGCATGTTACTCGAATCCATACTGAATGACGCAACTAGGCCAGATAATTCTCATATCTTTAGAGATCTTCATTTTCCAGGTTTCCAATTTGTACAAAGATAAAAAAAATTTTGGCGATATAAGAACGTGGTCAGAGCTTATAGCTACTCTCTGATAGAAGGATTTATTTTTATTCTTTTTGTACAAGAAATATGTCGTAACTAAAAGCAGATAAATGGACAAAGGTAAAGCTTATCTCTCGAATAGAAATTACTTCCAGCTTTCCTTTAAAGTGGGTAAGGTGAAATTGCATTGAATGACTGCACAAGAAAGTTTTTTTGTGTAATATGGCAATCGATAAAACTAACCAAAAAATATCACTGCAGCCAGGGGATATCCTCATTGGGCCGTCCCATATGTTTAGATGACTCCCACAATATTCATCTTCTGGTAGATGAGGATTGATAGCGTTGGTCACGTAAAATTTCAGTACTGAGAACCAAACCCTGAATCGTGGAGCTGAGAACTGTCTCCGGTAAATAATGTTCCTTCCCGAAGGTCCTGACGTATCAATTCCTTGCATGTGGTACAAGCATGTTGTGTTTGGGGGTAAAGAATGCTGAGGGTGTTCTAGCACGCCTCTTCCAGTTCCTCTGATCCAGAATTCGCAAGCTCTTTTGTTTTTGGCGTAAGTCGGTGACTGCTGGTCTACGAAACGTACCTGCAAATAAAACAGCGGAACTTAGCTCTCATGATGAAAGCGATAAGAATACCTGTCACGTATTCAATGAAATAAGTAAAACTTTAATTCGCTATTATCCGCCACAGTAAGTAAATCTACGTGGTACAGTATGTATTTTGCGATATTCACCACACCACACAAATCTTCCAAATTATTCTCAACGTACGATTCACTCCGACACTCCTGTCGGACCTGTCAGCATTGCCGAGTCAACATCTCCATGTTGACTCGACAATGCTTTAGAATCGACTTTACAGCCGAGCATTGTCGAGTCAACATCTCCTGAAGATGCTCCGGTGTCGAAGTGAAACGTACGTTGAGAATAATTTGGACGATTTGTGTGGCGTGGTGAATATCGCAAAATACATACTGTACCACATAGATTTACTTACTGTGGCGGATTATAGCGAAAAGTTCTTCTTCTTTCATCATCATGGACTTCCGCAAAGTAAAGCCTTGCTTCTATCACATAATATTACCTGTCACGTGTTTACCATTGTTTAAAGTATAGGTATAGATGCTGTATTGGTGAGAAAGTTGCGAATAAAACCTATTTTCTTCCGAAATCCAAACAACAACCAAATTAACTCCTGACTATTACTGAGCTTAGAAATAGGTTTCACATACGAGTAGGTAAGGAGACTGAACATCGGTTGTGCTCAATTCTCTTCGTAATGACAGTTATTACTAAGGATCTAGTGCTTAGCTTTTGTATTTCTAATTTTTAGTAAAGTTGGCTTAGTTAAGGCTATGTTCCGATATACGCTGCGAGCACTGTAAGGTGTGACGTCAATAATTTAGTATACTGCGAAGCCATTCCTTTATAGTAAGTTATACTGATTTCTATTTAAAACGGAACGCAGTCAGCACAGAGAGCACCTTACCTCGAAAACGCCAGTGCTCACAGTAAAAAAATGGCGACGATTTATGACGTCATATATTTCCCTAGGATACTGTGGCAGTATACTGTCAGACCATAACGGAACGAATTTCTTCCCAGTAAGAGCACTGAACAGTGCTCGCAGTGTATATCGGAACATACCCCAAAGCTTACTCGCATTTTCATATTTAATATTATAATGTGTTGCTTTAAAGTTTTAAGCTCCATACACAATAATAAGTGTTTGGCGAGCTCCCAACTAAAGTTCACGTTCCCATAAATTAATTTATTATATTGGTTGCTAATAACGAAGTACTTTAATCACTAAAGTTTATAATATGTTATGAAGTTTCCATGGGAAAGGGTTAGAATGATATATTAATGTGTTTTATGAGATATTTTGAAACCCATCCAGTACCTACTCAGACCAACATTATGCGATTTATATTTGCTATAGCAAGTTTTGCGATTTCAAAAAACTCTCTATTATTAGAGTGTAAACTTGCACATGCACATTTGTATATAATATTCATTGTAAGTATTAGTTTTTTTAATTTAGATTTTAACTTATTTCTTAGCTTCGTTACATTGTTCCGTACATATACTTACTCTAACTGAATTAAATATCTTCTAGTATTAATTTCCCAAACTTTTCCCAGCTATACTACATGATAATATTCTAATTTATAATTTTATATCCATACTCCATACTTAATATTAGAAATGCGTCTGCTACGCTTTCAGGGTCCATCCTTTCAACCGATTTTGATGAAATTTGGTTCAGGGATAGTTTGTTTCCCGGGGAAGGACATAGGCTAGTTTTATCCCGGAAAATTAAGGATTTCCCGCAGGAATCAAAAAAACTTAATCCACGCAGACGAATTCGCGGGCATCATCTAGTTTATTATAAAAGGAGTCAGGGCACTGTCTACACGCTCTGCCTTCGATTCTCGACTGGACATCGCTTCGTGTAGCCGTATGCTTGCGTTTGGGAATTAAAAATCGTTATTTATTTTATTTTCTCGCAATCGAAGTGAAAAGTAGAGTGTTTACCACGGGACTAAAAGCCATTCTACTCGATTCTATAACATACCTCGCTACGCTCGGGAAGCTAAACATCTGGTATGAAATGGCTCATTTTAGTCCCTTGATGAACAATCTACTATTAAAACACGAACGTCTACAATATTAAAACAATACTTCTTTAAGCGATAGTAGTATGCCCTCTGTAATACGCTTACTTCCGCAGCGTGTACTTTGTTGATGCAAAAACATTGTTCTTGGCTGTTTGAGTTTGAACCTTTAAAATAATTTGCATAGGGCTTGTTGTTCGTAAAAAGCAAAGCTACAAAGTTTTATTTGGCATACTTTAGTTTAACTATAGGTACGGTACGACCACAACTACAATTACACAGTGAGTAGAAATAAAAGCCTTCGTTAAAGAACTCAATTGTAATTGGCTTAACAGCATTGGGTCGCTTCGCACGTACCAGACTCGATCTACTAGTAGCACTAATGGTAATAAATTGCCTCTGCTCGTATTGCTGATTTCTTCACAATCAGAAAGAAAATTGCTTGGCTTCATACAAAAATCAGGTCACAATTGTATATTAGATATAATCTTCTCTTTTCTGATTCTGTGATGGAATAACTGTCAACTATAAACAACATGGACCACGAAAATAGCGGGAGTAATAATTGAATACTCATATCAATATAAAATTTGTATTTGATAAATAAACCTTTTAAATAATAAATTGTGTTATAAATAAATAAGCTACAATTCAAATAAAACACTATCAGTAACATTAAGTGCCTTATATTGGTTTACTTTATCTACTTTAATATTGAAAGAAATCACCAGCGGCCTCGAAAACAATCTATTATCATTATTGCTCGACCAAGCTACGTGGAGACGAAGGCGATTTAATGTCGTTAAGTCAACACCAGTCACCAATTGAAGATTTTCCCAGAGGCTTTATTGTCTTAAGTTATATAAGCTGAATGTGATTTTACCTTTAGATAAAGAAAAAAGCCTTTTTGTAAAGAAAAGGAACATTGTTATAAGGTTTCGTTTCGTAGCTTATTTTAAAAGTTCTGTGATTTTTTAATTTTATTCTCATCTTACTAATATCATAAATGAGAAAATGTTTGTTTGTTGGTTTGCCCTTCAATCACGTTGCAACAGAGCAACGGATTGATGTGATTTTTTGCATGGATATAGTTGAGGACTTGGAAAGTGACATACTCAAGCTACTTTTTATCCCGGAAAATTTAGAAGTTCTAAAATGTATTCCACGCGGACTAAGTCGTGGGCTTCAGCTAGTTGATGATAATATTAATAATACACATTTTAATCCAAAACAAAATAATTGAAGGTTTACCTCAACTTCCAACTGAAATCCATGAAGCGACTGCAACGTAGCTGGTTGTAGAAATGTGCCAAAAGGTGACGTAGTGAATTCCACCAGCAATTCTGGCCCACTAGATATCGCTTCTGGTACTGACACACCCCCACCACAAAACCTTAGTATCACAGGGTCTCTTGTTGTATAGCCATCGTAAACAGTTACATAGTCCTGAACTTCGTCACATTGTTGCCAAAACTTTAGTTCCCGCCCATTATTTTCTCTATCGTTTTGTGACGGAGCATACAACGCTTTCTGACTCCTTATAGAAATCAATTGGCCATTCGGTTGCTTGACCACAATCAACGCGTGTTTTCCTTGAGGGACTTCGTGTTGTCGAACTGCGTAGTAACAAGTAAGGTTTCTAGGATAAACTCCAGGGAAGTTTGGGGACTGTAATCTACAGTTTTTACGATCGCAGTCACTGAAGATCCGAGAGCAATAAGTCCCTGAGATCAAATCCCCAAGGTAATACTCTAGGGTTTTTGTCATCCTTCCAGTGTTCGTATCTTCTCCTCGTGATATGTTTACTGGATACAACATCGGCCTAAGTTTGAAAAAGGGGCGCTCTGAAAGGAAAATGGTTACAAAAAATATTTATGTTCGAAGTCAAAGTAATGTACGTTGCGATATCAAAATTTAACGATAATCTCTGTGAATATAATTTTACTTTATGGCAGAAATAAGAAATTCTAGTGCCTAAACTTGCTTCACAATGTTTTCTTCATTTGAATTACAATATTGGTCTTATTGTTCGTGCAAATCATATCTATAGAAAGCTTAAAATAAATTTACCTGATGGTGGAGTACCTCCATAGCGAACTGTAGCAAATTCCCTTCTCAGAACTTTATATGCCAGTCGGAAATCGAAATTATAATTATTTTGCTCTTTCGAAAGGTGTAACAAGCGGATAATAAGGGTGATGGATTTGGTTTCGCTGTAGTATATTGAAGGGCCCCAGGAGGTCCCGCACCATGAACCTCCAACTTGAGGGCGACTGGCTTCTTGTATCTGCATGTAACCATCTGGACAGCCGTCATCGGTGAAGGATGTGAAGCGACCAAGGGTGAAACTGTCGAACAAAACCTGTGGACAAGAAAAGCTTTTGTGAGACTTTTATAGATTTTGCATGTGTTAGAATTGCTCAACTTTGGCCAAAAATATGTCAATCTTCCGCAATCTTTAATAATAATATTGTTATATGGATTTATTATTGAAAATGCATTGTTTGATTAAATCCACGGAATCTTGATAAAAAATCAATGATTATCAAATAAAGGGCTCAAACTTTGATAAATATTATACATGTAGATTTCAAAGAAATAAAATATCATAACAAGCAAAACGCCAAATTGTTGAAACCAAATTAGAAAAAGAAGAAACATGAAATTCTTGTCTTGGTTTTATCTAATTGAGTACTCCAAGGGTTTTTATAAGTCAGAATCCGGGTCAATATCAGCTATTAATCTTTTCTGACGAGTATTGACCTCTGTATTTGGTTTCATTGAATCAAAAGCATTTGCTATTACGTTTTTACCAGGTGTTCCATTTGCCTCCTTCAAATAACTTCAAAAATTGAGGTTCTTTGAAGACACTTATTTTGAGTGCCCATCGAGAAAATATTATGGCTTGGCGAAGCATCATTTTGCGATATTGAATAATTAAGTTTATTTCATTTTTTTGTTGGAAATACTTCCCTAAATTATAGCGCCTACATCCAGAGTTTAAATAAAGAAATAAAATATCATAACAAGCAATGAATCAATATATTAATAAGCGTTAATATGAAGTTTTTAAGCGTTTACCTTATTATATTAATTAAACATAAGTACTTAAATAAAATAAAAATATATTTTTTACAGATTCAAAAAAATAATAAAGAAATTGTTGTTATTTAGAAGCTGATTATTTAAAATAAACTTTTATTCGCTTATCAAATATCGAAAATATTTGAAGAGCAAAATTTTTAACCGACTTGTTTTAGAGATAGAGTGATTGAGTTGTGTGAATTTTATAGATAACTTAATTATTTTGGTTTTCTTCACATTTTATTAAAGGGTTACAATTTAATTTTTAACGCGTTTCAAAATGGAATTGGAACGTTTGCTACTTCCTGTTTGCTACTCTAATGCTTACAATTTCAATTTGGACAGCAATATTGTATATTGGTATTTATTGGAAAACTGATTGCTTTATCGGGTGTGAAGCTGTCTAAATGCAGTCGACTTAGACTTACATTGAGTACGAGCAAAGCTGAGAAAATATGGCTGCGAGAAAGCCTATTCCCAGCGCAGCGTCTACAGATGACACGATGATTGTCTCGGTATGAAATTGTGCATTGATCGGCGGCTGTTTCTAGTCAAAACAGAGCCTTATTTCTAAGCCATAGCTTAGCTATAAATATATCTTAAATAGGTATAGCATTAGCTAACATCATCGACGGTAACATACCCCTGATCATTCTGACAATAGGTATTTAAGTACGCAATATTTTTTTTGCAGTAGATAGTAGGCAGACAGACAAGCATCCAGAAGTTTTTCAGTCGCATTCAACTACGAAACAAACAGTCTCCTGACCTGTAACTTCTGAGTCGCGTAGTAAAAAAATAGCGGAACAGAATTTGTATTCAGTACCTTGTGCCAGTGCTCAGTTTATGGCCGGTGTCACGCCGGAAAAGTAAACAGTAGGAAAAACTAATTCAATAACGTATACGTTGAATAAAATGCCGTGGACCGTGTCGATTCAAAAACACCCCTCTGTGAAAGCGCTTTTATTTATCAGATTAGGTGCCTTTTTGTTGAAGGTCTTTTTGTCAAATAAAACCGGGTATCTGTAAAATATATATTACTGATTTTTGCTTGCGCATTCTGGATCTATCTGGTATTAGCAACAAAACTTTGGAAGTTTGTAAGTTCCAAATAAGAGAGATAATTTATTTATCACGCATCGTGTTAGTGGCAGTGGTTTTCAAATAGTGAATAAAGACGAATGGCAAGTTAGTGTAAAAAATAAGTACGTAATACCTATTGGTTTTTTATATTTTTCAGTTTTAACTGTCTCCTAAACTTTCGTAAATCAAAAAAGGAATCTGCTTATTCGCAAAAGTCTATTTTATCGGCTAGCGTGGAAAAGTTATTCAAAATTCGAATGTTATAAATGACTAGCTGACCCGGCGAACTTCGTACCGCCTTAGTATGCAAAATTAAATGTATATTTTTCAATATTTCTGAGAGATTTTCTTAATAATTTTTTCCGTAAGAACCTTCTCCTAATAATAACAAATACAACAAAAAAAGAATTAGTGAAATCGGTCCAGCCATTCACGCGTGATGCCGTGACCAAGGAAAACGGGTTTCATTTTTATATATATAGAAGATGTATCTAACCTATATTTCATTAGGACACGTAAGAAATGTACAGAATGGAAATGCGGTTCGTCCTTTGTCTTTAGATATTATTGTTCAATCAAATACCTACGTTTGAATTTTCCTTGATGTATGAGATGAAAAGTTTTGAACGGCTACAAAATCATTTGCGTCTTGGGCCTTTGCATCCCTCGTTAGGTTCGGGACAGTCCACCACCACCACCACCACTACAGCTATTAAACGTCCGACGCTGCTCCAATATAATATACTATATAAATACTGCTGCAAAAATAGTTGGCGGGCTTTAACTAGCCCGGACCGACGGCTTAACATGCTCTCCGAGGCACAGGGGTGACACACCACCAATTTCCTAACTCCAGGTTATTACTGAGAATTTCTAGTCAGAAAAACCCAATACTTAACTATGTCCCAACCCAGGACTCGAACCCGGGACCTCGTCGACCGCATTCGAATATGTTAACCACTAGATCAACAAGGCAGTGTCGAGCATTCACACCGAATAACAACTTTGCAACCAACAACAAATAACCACTTTGCATATTATCAACATCCTATTGTCGTGTGGCTGATTTTTTTTTAAATATATAGGCTAGCGCTTGGTTCCATTTACATTAAACTAGTGTGATTTTAAACTGGGTTCAAGGTCTACTTTAAATTTTAGCTCCCCTATCCTCAAGAAAAAAACAATTAAAAAAAAAACATCTAGGTAGTCTGTTGTCTTTTCAAGTTTTGTAGGCCTTTGATTGTAAATGGAAATGCAACACCTTATTCGTGCACATTTAAATTTTATCAAAGACTCCGAGAAACAGCTCCGTTGAAATTATATTTTCCAAGTGAATGGAGCGAATATGATGGAACATGTCTCAAGCAGTTTTGTTCCCTTCGCGTTATTTATTCGGTTCAGCTATATTTCATGTATTATGCACCTTCTCCTTTGCATCTTTTAATTTCACTGCTAAAGAAATGTCAGTAAGGTAAGTACTTCCTGTTAAATCTTAATGCTGAGTACCAAATTAAAACAGGCTGATGACTTAATTGCCCAAAAAATATATAAAAATTGTAAAATAATAGTTAACTGATGAAACATGAATAGCAAAATCAGGACAGATATTAGTGTAGATAATAAAGGTAATTTCACAAGTAAGGGAAGAAGAATGTTATTAATAATCTGACTAATTGACGACCTCCGTGGCGCAGTGTGTAGCGCTGTTGCCTTAATGTGCGGAGGTCCTGGGTTCGATCCCCGGCAGGGTCAATTTGGGAATTTATAATTTCTGAATTTTCCCTGGTCTGGCCTTGTGGGAGGCTTCGGCCGTGGCTAGTTACCACCCTACTGGCAAAGACGTGCCGCTAATCGATTTAGCGTTCCGATACGATGCCGTGTAGAAACCGAAGGGGTATGGGTTTAATATAACTGCCATGCCCCTAACAGGTTAGCCCGCTACCATCTTAGACTGCATCATCACTCACCATCAGGTGAGATCGCAGTCAAGGGCTTGCTTGTAGAGGATAAAAAAAAATTGTTTTTACTTGATCACTAGAATTTCCTGAAAAAGAAACTAATTCTGCATAATATTCTAGTAAAAAGTAAAACAAAATGCAATAATAAATTCTAATATCTAACACGAAATATTAAAATATTATATATATAATATTATATAAAAATTTCTCAACATTCTTAAATTTTTTTTTAACCGCTTCAAGCTAGCCCTTGACTGCGATCTCACCTGATGGTAAGCGATGATGCAGTCTAAGATGGTAGCGGGCTAACCTGTTAGGGGCATGGCAGTTATATTAAACCCATACCCCTTCGGTTTCTACACGGCATCGTACCGGAACGCTAAATCGCTTGGCGGCAGGCTTTGCCGGTAGGGTGGTAACTAGCCCCGGCCGAAGCCCCCACCAGGCAAATAGAGTCTGTAAAGATTATTCAGACTACATATCAAATGGCACTTTCAACTACATTTTAGCTTATACATCTTGTTTCGACAAAATCAATACGAACACTATCTCTTTCGAAACGACCCGACGTTCAATTTATTAAAGGTCCCAAATTGTCCCGGGCACCTTGTTATATTTCAATCAACGGGGACGATCGAATAACGCCTCCGTTAAAATTATCTCTCGATGTATATCAAGTTTGGAGTTATTTCTATAGTTTTACGAAACTAACTTTATTACTGTGTATTTTGGACCTTAGTTAAGCTAGTTTTATTTTCGCCTGTCATTGTATCAAATTTCTACGTAAACTTTTTATTCACTGAAAGTCCAATGTTCAATGTGGCATACAATTCCGTATTTTTTTTGATTGTTCAATAATTGCAAAAAGTTATTAAAAACTGTCATGTTTGGTAAAAAATAGCACAAAGGGCATAACATTCCTGAATCGTATTTTTAAAAATTGCATATTTAAATATTAGTGACGAGTTTAGTTTTTTTCATCCTCAAATCGTCCGACAAAAAAAAACTAGAGAAAAAGCAATTTCATTTCATTTACAACAAACAAATAATAATAGCAAATAATATTTAAACAAAATTACCAAGTGTGATTTGAGAAATGGGCATACAGTTATGACGTAGGCATATTATGTTAAAAATGATTCTTGAAAATGCAACTCCTAAGGGTGTAAAATAGGGGTCTGAAAATCGAACTCAACGTGAAAAATAGCGGGAAAAAGCTAGTTACTAATATTATAAATGCTAAAGTGGCATATAGCTCATCATAATTTATTAAAATTGGGGAGTTCCCGAGGGAATAAAAAAACTTAAACCACGCGGATGAAGTCGCGGGCATCACCTAGTAATTTTTCCCTAACAGGTTAGCCCGCTACCATCTTAGGCTGCATCATCACTTACCATCAGGTCAGATTACATTGTAGTGATTAAAAAGAAATTACGGGGAGGTAAATATCAAACCAAAATGCTATAATATTCTGCAAAAATGAAACAGATGACCAAAAGCAATTTACGTAGAGTGGCGAGTTCCTAAATCACTCAAAGTAAGCCGCGTTTGCCAGCGGTAAGCATTTGCTCTAAAAGCTCTTTGCGGACTGAATGAATTTATGAATGCCTATTGTTTGACCATTAAAAGTATTAATGGAATTTATTGTGAGGCAAAGTTTTAGGAATTTTCAGATTTTGATTGGCAGTTTGGGACTTGAAACGCACCTCGATGTTATTTAAAATTCAAAACTTTGATTGTTGGTTCAGTCATGGCGCAATCAGGGCCGTCTTTGACCTATTGGAGGCCCTGGGCAAATTAGAATAACGGGCCCCTATGAAAAGGCAAAATAATCCTCTAAAACTTGAACAAAATAGTCCTCTGTCTATTTTCTTAGAACATGCATTTAAAAGAATAGATAAGCAATATTTTAGATTGATTCAAATTCTATTTGAAACGGTTACTTTTAAAAACTTCAAGATCAATTATTTAAACGTAATATAAGTGTATAGTTAATAGTTATCGTTAATAAATATCGGTTATCTATCGGTTGGTGATCTGGCAATAACTAGGGGGGCCCGCATCGATCGCGGGGCCCTGGTCACTTGCCCAGAGTGCTCAGTGGAAAGAGGGGCCTGGCTGCAATAGATCAACGGATCAACGTGATTTTTTGCAAAGATAATAATATAGTTAGAGTCTGTTCAATAAGTAAGTTTACATAGAAATTTTAGAAAAAAAATAATTTACCCCCTCCGTCGAGATAGGAATAATTAAGTACATTAATTTATCCCGTAAATCAATTTTTTAATACATCACACTACGCTGACAAAGTCATCAGGGCATCAGCTAGTTAGTTTACCATTATTTACCGTCGATATATTTTTGCCCCATTGACCTTTCCAACATGTTTCCAACAATTACAATCCTCCGTAATTGGCGCACTGGTGAGAGCGGTGGTATTATAAGAGAGAAGTTGTTAGATGTGTTGTGTAGATGTTACTACTTCCATCTAGGAGCAGCGTTGTGTACGTCACGCTTTATGTATGCTTCAAGATGAAAGAGGGATAACTTGCTTCGTTATTCTTCAGTTATTTTCAAGAGAGAGATTTTTCTTGCTCCTACAATTGAGTTTAAAGTTCTTAGATCAAAAACAATTGGTGCTCTAGTCAGCTTTCTTGGTTATTCGATTACCGACAGCCGAGTGAGCGAGATCTCAATTCAATTTCCTTTGAACAACCGGAATTGGCCGCAGTTAGTATTGCTTTTGTAGAGCACTTATACTCTACAACTCCCAAATTAATACAATTTTATTTTTATTATCCACAGTTCCGATAAAATAAAATAAAATGATTAGTGAGGGGTGAAAACGTTGATTTGAATTTTAATTATTAATTTTTAAATCGTCACACAAAGTAGCTTAGTCATATTATTTTATTTTATCTGACAGGGATTATTCGTATGCATCGAGATGAGTAAAACCTATATTATGTTCATCTTTTAGTCCTTCGTGTTCCAATTTAATTACAACAAATTCATTCGTTGACATAGAAAATCTTTATTATTAATGATAATTTATGTAAAAGTGAATAGAATTGAGATTAAGTTTTTAATTTAAAAATAAAATCCACCCAAAACCTGTAGTAGGTAGCACATAATATAGTACATAATATAACGTACTCCGACTTCATTCCCCTTATACATCACCGCAAATATTGACAACAAATAACACAATAAAAGCCAACAAAACATCCCGTTAATTAATTTGTTTGCGTGGTCAAAGTCAAAGTAAACACAATCAATATACACACGGACACAACAAATCATTCTTAGGATCCGTACACATGAAGCGGCATTCCTCACCGCAACCCGCAGATATGTAATTTGTTGCTATCAGTCTGGGTGAACATTAGATTTGCGTTTAGTTTTGACAATTTCTAAGCAGGTACTGGCAAATCGTGATTTGGCTGCATACTTTTTAACCGACTTCAAAAAAGGACGAGGTTCTCAATTCGGCGCAAATTTTTATTTTTTTTAAATATGTCGGTGCATATCTCCGTGGTTTATGAACCGATTTGATTTTTTTTAAGTCGTTAGAGGAAGCTCTCGACTCTCGGGTATAACAAAGATAAGTAAAGTTGAAGCATCAGGCTTGCCCGACTACAACATAGTGTGTCGATATCAAAATTATTTCTTACTTTACAGTGGCTTTGGAAGTCGAACTTTTATATAACAAATCAGAACTACGGACGGACTATCCTATGCAGATGAGTTATGAATATGATAGGTAGACATATACGATAGTAGTGAAATATCAGTATCATTTTAAGCTGTAACATAAATCAGCAAAACAAGTGTTATTCGTTTACACGTGTTTCTTACCACTTATAACTTAAGTGCCTTCAAGGCAAGAGTGAATAGGCATCTTCTAGGCAAGCGCGTTCCAACCTAGACCTCATCATTGCTTTGCACTAAGCATGATTGTCGTCAAGCGCAAGCCTATCACGCAATAAAAAAAAGTCACGTTTTCACTCTTCTCAGTTCAGTTTTTTAAAAATAACGTAAAAGAAAAAGTGACTGACTGATCTATCAAACCACTGGACGGATCAGGCTGATATTTGACAGATAGCTATTAAATAACGTAGGCATCCGATAAAATATAGCTTTACGTAAGCGAAGCAGGAGGAAATAACTATAGTTAGAATATTATATTGGTGACTAATGACAGATGAACAAATCTGGCGGCACCCTAATTTGCTAATCGGAAAGAAATCGTAAAATAAATCTTGTACCAAACCGACTTATCAACAGCTGATAGTCTCCTTTTATCGTCCAAGCTACGTGCCTTCAATAGACAGTACTAGATCAATAGTCAGTGCCAAGTATTCTTTGTTGTGATCAAGTGGATGAAATGTATTTGATTTTTCTTTCTTGTGCCTATCTTTTATGTGCGGGGTCACGTGATGCTGTAGTCACAGCTATATAAACTCTCAAATAAAGTAGATTCACTTTGTGCGTTGACGATATTCTCTTTATTTAGTAAAAATATCTGTCAACTCCATACTATTGCAGACTAAAGTAACGTTATTCTAGTGTCAAGTTTACAGCTGACTGAAAACTGAGGCAGGTACAAATATAGCACCATAGTAGCTGTGCCATTGATTTAGGCTAAACAGATTTTCGACTTGCTATATAAGTGCTCACGCCTCGTTCTCTATTTCTGATTGTATAAAAATTGGGTCCACATCACGTTCACATCCCACTTCTGCTACCGTCTCTTCTATAAATAACAACTTGTGTTAATAAGGTTAACGTTCTATAGGAGACGAAACGCAATAGAGTTCTAGAGAATATATTCATGCAAATCTCAAGTTTTTAGATTCAGCAGTTTGAGCTGGTCACCAGTCTTTTTCATTCTAGTTTAATAAAAATTTCTAACACTGATAGGTTATATGAATATTCTATGTTATAGAAGAGACAAATAATATATAATAGTAACTACAGGTAGAGATAAGATTCATGGTTTTCATCGGGATTTATTGATAAAACGTTAGCGATAAAATTCGGTGCGTTTATTAGTTGTATTTACTTGTGTTAAACATGGCAACTAAACTACTACCAGAGTTCATGGATATTGATGGAAAAGTGATTCTTGTAACGGGAGGTGCCGTTGGAATTGGTGCTGGATTGGTCAAGGAATTGCTGTCACTAAATGCAAGGGTATGTACTCATAATATTTCAATGATAATTTAAAATTAACTTACGTCTGGTGGTGTGTGTGTCATAAGTTAAGCAAGCAAAAAAATGTCTAGTTTCACTTTTTCCCTTGTGACGCTGTTGTTCTTGTTCATGAGTTTGCCTTTATGAATAAACGTATGAATTGATAATAATAGAAACCAAACGATATAATTCGAATATCTGAAAAGGTCGTTCAAACATAGCCGCGATATATCGATCCCCGGCCGAGTGTAACGCATTAGAATTCTTATATCAGGACCTCATGATACAAGTCTCCTAGTATGAGGTCCACAGTGAAACATATTATTCACTAGCAGATGCCCGCGCCTTCGTCCGTGTGAAATAAGTTTTTCAAATGCCCACGGGAAATTTTTCGGGTTAATATCAGAATTTTCAACATCGGTTCAGTAGATCTAGAGATTACCCCCTACAACGTCACAACTCACTCACAAACTCTTTATAATAATTAGTATAGATCCCTTTTTATGAGCTAAATGGGCCAAATGGAGACCGCGAGTGGAGACCGCGTACCGGTAAACGCAGTGTGGGACGTCCTCCAGCCCGCTGGACCGCGGCGGGAAGTGGGTGGATGAGGAAAGCAGAGGACCGTGTGTGGTGGCGCGCTCTCCAAAAGGCCTATGTCCAGCAGTGGACGAATACAGGCTGATGGATGGATGGATGGATGGGCCAAATGGGGCAAAACCCAACAAAATTAATTAGTTTAAGATTACTTTTACTTTTTCTAATAATTAATCAACATCTTGTAACCTTTTCGTAAACAATATGGAAAATAAAGCATTTGTATTATAATGTATATTCATTGATGATCCAGAAACGTAAATACCTACTACAATGGTGATATTAATATTATTATTATAATCGATTATGCACAAAGAATATTGAAAAAAGTTTCGAACACCTTCCGTCAGCACACTAATACCTAATATCCAAACTCATTGGAGCAGGTGTCGTAAAACTTCATAAATTGAACTTCGGATTTCATATTACAGCACGTCGCCTTCTTAGACGTGTTGGACCGCGAGGGGGTAGCCCTTGAGGGAGAACTATTGAAAAAGTTCGGCGCCCTGCGAGCCAAGTTCATAAAATGTGATATCTCAGACGAGAGACAACTTTCGGCAGCATATAAGCTCGTTTTGGACAAATATAGACGTCTGGATGCTGTTATAAACAATGCTGCCGTCATTTCCGAAGAGAGTTACAAAAAAATGGTGGATGTCAATTTCGTGAGTACAAGTTTGTTTGTATAAGCCGTTGACTTAAAAAACCAAGGGCACTGAAATAAAAATATGATTTCTATTGCATTTCTATTCATACCTTAGGTACCTACTTCTACATAATATTTTGCATTATGTTAATAATTACAAAAAGTGTTCATTCAAATGTTCAAAATTCTGTCCAAACTTCATGTTTAAATGGTTACTAAGCAACATTCTTTGCCTGGGTAGTATTTTGAGCTGCAGTAGGTACGTTAAAGCATTATAGTCACTTTTCATTTAAGTTTCACTTATAGATAGACTTTAGAAGTTCTTCTATTTAGCATTGAGTGTCTCAAGCTGAAAATGTCAATACAGGATGTGAGCTACTAAAAATCTTAGGTATACACCTATATACCACGATTGAACTCGCAACAAAGCAGCGTGGACTAAGGGGTGTGCAAGCAGTATTTCTTCTACTATATACTCACTAATGGTAGAAGAGAACTTTGCAAATCGAATCTGTAATTGAACCGATAAAGCTTCTAAGCAACGTTGAGTTCGGCGGTTCAATAAAGAAGTTTGTTAATAAATAATGTTGTGGGTACACGTTGTTACGAAACTGTTGTGTTACAGAAACTTAAACGCGAAATCACTGAAAATTTACAAATTATTAACAAAGTTTAACATTATTTGGTTTGAAAATGTATAATTTATATTGTAGGTACTTGAAATTATAAGACCTGGTTTCACAAAAGCGTAGTGTAATGTGATATTTTGCAGAATTTTATAGAATACTAGCTGATGCCCGCGACTTCGTCCGCGTGGAATAAGTTTTTTTGGATTTCACGGGAACTCCTCAATTTTCCGGGATAA
Source organism: Erebia aethiops (assembly GCA_923060345.2). NCBI lineage: Eukaryota > Metazoa > Arthropoda > Insecta > Lepidoptera > Nymphalidae > Erebia > Erebia aethiops. The sequence continues at coordinate 14,688,458 of OV281091.1, read as the reverse complement.
AAAGTCACTCTATGTCACTCTCCAGGTCCTCAACTATACCCATGCCAAAAATCTCGTCGATCCGTTGCTCCGTTGCAGCGTGATTGAAGGATATCTAAACCAACAAACCAATAAACAAACTGACTTTCGCATTTATAATATTAAAGTATGATAAATAAATGTTTAAACTTAACTTTTTCTTTTAATATTTATAAAAGCTTATCCGCCTATTTATACAAAGTTTTTGTTCCCAAAATCGGTTTAATAGTATAACTTTCGAGGATTTTGATAAGTAAACGAGGGTGGAATATCGGAGAAGTTTTCTGGGGAATAATTATATACTCTTCAAATTATTGAGACTATCTCTTATTTTTCAGACAGCAACAGTGACCAGTACATTTAAAGCTCTAGAAGTGATGTCAGTGAACAAAGGCGGTAGCGGTGGGGTGGTGTTAAATGTTTCGTCGTTGATGGCCTTAAAACCACAGGAAAATTTACATTTACCTGTCTACGCGGCCACGAAAACTGCTGTGTTACACTTTAGTAACCACATTGCGGTTAGTTTTCATTTATTTAGTTGACGAAGTTTCACGAAGAATCAATCCTTCAACTTGCTTTAAATGCTCATAAACTTATAAACTAAGTAATGAGTAAAATATATTGCAGAAGAAGGTATCACTTTTATTTCGTAACTGTTTATGTGGTGTTAACGTTAGAATAATTTTCATCTCTCTTGGAGACTCAGCGACTATAGAATATTTTGGCGTTTACGTCGTGATTTGATTAATAAAACTAGCTGATGCCCGCGACTTCGTCCGCGTGGTAAAAGTTTGTTGTTATTCCCACGGGAACTTTTTAATTTTCCGGGATAAAAAGTAGCCTATGTCACTCTCCAGGTCCTAGGTCCTCAACTACACCCATGCTAAAAATCATGTAAATCCGTGGCTCCGTTTCGGCGTGATTGAAGGACAAACCAATAAACCAACAAATCCACAAACAAACAAACACACTTTCGCATTTATAATATTAGTATGATGTTTTAATTAGTAACTGCCTCGTTGGTCTAGCGGTTAGCATAGTCGACTGCGGATCACGAGGTCCTGGGTTCGATTCCCGGTCGGGCAAAAAAATTTGGTAGGTATTGGGTTTTTCAATTCAGAAATTCTCAGTGCCAGCCCGGAGTTGGAAGTTGGCGGTGTTTCACCCCCGTGCCTCGGAGAGCACGTTAAGCCGTCGGTCCCGGTTATTATCACTAACATGATAATAGTCGTTAAAGCCCGCCAACCCACATTGGAGCAGCGTGGTGGGTCTAAGCTCTAATTCCCTCTCTCCTATGAGCCTATGGAGGCCTGTGCCCAGCAGTGGGACGTTAATAGGCTGTAGTGGTGGTGGTGGTTTTAATTAGTACCTACTCTTGGAACGAAGTTAACATAGTTGTATGTAATTCGAGAATCAATGCTCTATAAAGTTGAAGTATTTCAGGTGCCTCATTTTGCAGTTATTTCATAGCCTTTGATTTACCAAAAATTGAATTCGGAACTTTGTTTTCAATTTCAGACTCAAGAATCGTATTCACAGACACAAGTACGCATAGTTACAGTGTGTCTAGGCCTAACCGACACCGCTCTGTTACATAGACACAAGTTTGAGACACAAGATTCCAAGAGCTTGGCTCCACAAGTCCCTGAAAAGCAGAGGTAATCTTAGCGTGTATTCGAAAGTACTTTAACGTTCTCAAAGGAGTAGTAAAATGAAAGTTGGGCCGGGGCGTTAGTTCTTCGGGTGAAAGGATAAAAATGCGGTGAGGGACATGGAAAAGTTTTCGGTTCTTACATTGAATTATAGTACCCAAAGATTTTTGGGTTTTTACGAGGTGAAGAAATAATTTATTTTTAAAGTTCCACTGCACAAACGATTTTAAAGAAAGATCTTTATTTTCTGATTGGAGAGTTCAGTGATTTAATATTAAATATTTTATCTATTGTTTAAACATTGAGCCTGGTGGCTAAGACATCCGGTCTCATTTTCGTGTGGCAGGGGTTTCGATCCTCGCTCTTCTAACTTCTGAGTTATGCGTGTTATACAAGTAAATTTAAATTGCTTTAGCAGTAAAGGAAAATATCAGAGAAAACCTGCAAGCCTGCATGCATGGTTCTCAAAGCTGCGTGAAGTCTGCCAATCCACTTTTGGCTAGCGTGGTGGAATATAGCCAAACCTTTCTCATTCAGTGAGGAGACTCGTGCTCAGTGGAACGCCGGCAATTAAATAATGATGATGAATATTTTATCTAATCTTAAATCAATAATAATGTTACCAACGCAAGGATAATGTTTACAATTTGAGTAGTATCTAATACGTTTTATAAATACAAAATTTACACCAGCTTTAAGGCTCCATAAAATCCTTCTTAGGCAGGCTATTGCACCATAAAATGGTAGGTAAGTAGGTACTGCTGTATTTTATATTCCTAGACTCGCAATTTATACTAGATGTTTGACTAGGGAATGTGACACCAGAATCTATTTTAAGTATATGATAGAATACTGAATTTTCTTAACCTGCACTTAGACTGAATTTTTATACATTGTACACACATGCTTTCATTGAACAAATAATCGAGGAAATTCAGAAACCGAGGCAAAGTTTTAAAATTCTGCAGTTTCGCTTTTATTTTATAACATTATATAATATAGATTCGAATTCAAATAACCATGCCAATAAAGATACCTACTTAGAAATAATTAATTATAATTAATTTAAAAGTTATTCTAAAATCTAAATATTATACAAACTATACAATAATTTTAAATCAAATCCTTATATACCTACTAACAAAAATAAAAATAAAACCCTAATCAAAAAGACCACCCCTGGTTGCCCTTGGGCCAAAGGTACCCATCAAACTTGCAGCATTGCCACGCTGAATGGCGATGGATAACCTTTGAACCAGGTAGGAACCAGAACGTGGGTCACAGCCCCAAATTCAGTTTTGCCTAAATAATTTATGTACCTTGTTTGATAAATCAAAACCCAATGTCCATTTATATACTTTATTCCTCCCAATAATCTTATCTTCTAGAGTACCTAATTTGATTATTGACGACAATCCTTTCCATCCTCCGTTTTTTATTTTTGCCCTTTTCCCCCTTGGCGGGAAACCCACTGATTGGTTCCCCAGAATACATTCTTTTTTAATTAATTTATTCTACGGCCCTGGATTCAAGTCCTTTATGGCCTTATATATTTGTTGCGAATGTCGTACCACATAATATAAAACTAAAAAATCATGACACTTGATTTGAAGGTGAATAGTCCTCTTCTAGGAAAACGCGCTCCATGCACCTTAGGCTGCATCACCACTTGCAAGCAAGTCTGATTGCAGCTATAAGCGCTAGCTTATATTATATTTAAAAAAAAATATATAGAATGACGTTTTTTATTTGAATGGATGTTGGAGCATTCAGCCAAAAGAATAGATGGATCTAAGAATACATCTATGTGTTCGATATGTAGATATACTAACTCCTTCAAAGAAGTGCATACATTTAGTCTTCTCTGTGTAACAATAGTAGAAGACGTTTGATGTATAACAAAGGTAGCGCAAAATGCTTTAAACATGCATTATGCATGAACCGTAGTCAGAATATTGCTATTTACATATTTTGCGGGTAGACAGACACATTGGCGAAATTAAATATTTTTGCTGTCGAGGCGAGTTACGAGGTTTTGAGAGTAAATTTAAATTGTTAGGAATACATACAACTTTCACTGGGTAATCTCTCTCATCTCTGTCTTCTGCAATGCTGATCTTTCTTTTACATTCCCTTTTTAGGCTGTTCACGCGGTAAAATGAATTTAGTGTCGCAGGTGTTTGTAAATTTATTCTGAAGCCTGAAATTTAGGTTATCTACCTAAATTTCAGGCTTCAGAATAAAGGCACCTGTAAATATTGGCCCCTATCTATTACCAAATGTACAATATTTTCATTGTTATCTAAATCGCTATGAGTTTTAGTAATATCAGCGATATAGTTACACCAAGTACTTAGCTTGAGTGAAACAAACGTAATAACATATGAGTATAACAGATACTAAAAACACAACTTACTATAACAAAATACATAAGAATCCTCGACGGAACGTTCCAATTTCCATATTCCATGGACATTTGCAAAATTGAATTCACGCGTAATATGCCAGAGGCGAATAATATGGAGCTCGCGGATAAATAAGATGCAAAGATCGATATTTGAATCATGTAGACTGTAGAGTGAAACCATAAGTGTAGCGTTTAAGGTGTAAAAGATCCCATATTGCTGGAAAAGGTTTGCTTAAAATAAATTCGACTGCCACCTCCTTCAATTTGTGTGAACTTCTTCAGTCTTCCCTTTCTTATATTAGGAGACTTATTCATCTTCACCGACGACCGCTCGTGTTGACCACTGAGTACGAGTCTCTTCTCAGAATGAAGGAAGGGTAGGCCACAGTCCACCATAATCGCCACGTGGGAATTGACAGGCTTTACACACCTTTGGGAAGATTATGAAGAAAATTCGGGAACACAGGTTTTGGCACATGTTTTTATACACCACTAGAGGACGCCCGCGACTTCGTTCGCGTGGCATAAGTTTTTTAATTTTCACAGGCACTCCTTAATTTTCTGGGATAAAAAGAGGCATGTTACTCTCCATGTACCTACTCAACTATAACCATGCAAAAACTCACGTCGATCCGTTGCTCTGTTGCGGTGTGATTGAAGAACAAACTCTCTATTTGACGTTCATACGGATAAAAATTTCAAAATCTGTGAAATCCGGATTTCACCATTTTAAACCGGAAGCCCACATGCCAAGTTATAGGCTCCAGGCTATAGCTTGAAAAACGACGGGGTGTTGGGGTGGAATTGTTCAAAATTGAGGCACACATCCTTCTTTATTTTTTACCGAAAACCAATATACGTTTGTATGAAAGTCTTATATTTGTAAAATATAAGACTTTCATACAAACTTTCATCCCCTACTTCAGCCCTTTGGGGGTAGAATTTCCAAAAATGACGACACTCGTATTTCTTCATTTTAAACCGGTAGCTCAAATACCAAGTTTCATGGATATAACTTGAAAAATAACGGACTTTCATACAAACTTACAACCCTTAATTTACCCCTTTGGGGTTGGAATTTCAAAAAACCCTTTCTTATTCGATATCTACTCTTCACAAAGAACACACTCTCCAAATTTCATGTCTCTAGAACCAGCGGTTTATGATGTGCGTTGATATATAAGTCAGTCAGTCAGTCAGTCAGGACTTTGAATTTTTTATATATAGATTAAAGCAAAGGATATTTCATTTCTTAAAAAACAGAGTTAGCTCCAAAAAGTTAAGTGCCCAGATTGAACCCCCGACAGAGGCTGTAACCGCTTTAGGGACACGTTTCCGTCCTCCATTATACATCATACTAGCTTTTACCCGCGAATTTGTAGTGGATTACACAAATTTCAAACCAATATTTTACCCTATTAGGGGGGAATTTTCAAAAACCTTTCTTAGCGGATGGTTACGTCATAATAGATATCTGCATGCCAAATTTCAGCCCGATCCGTGTGACAGTTACCTTTCCTTTTAATGTTTAGATGATCTACGCCAATTGTTAAATACAGTTTAGCCCCAACACAGATTACAGAGGCGCGGCAAATATTCTCTGTATGAGCTTGTATCATGTATGGAGCATGGGACAAAATAAGCGACGCGGCACGAATATGCACTACGCGTCGCGGCCCCGTACAAACTCTACAAATAACATTTGCCGCTACGTGCCGCGCCGCTCCGTGCATCTCAAATGGGGTAAGACCTCTAATTAGATTCGATCTAACTAAACAGCCCAATCTTTTATTTCCAGGGTTACGTCAGCAGTGAGCGGCATAATGTTTGTAATTAGACGGGCCGAGAGTGGATCTGTATGGATTATTGCTGACGATGAACCGCCGAATGACGTCACTAACACTGTGAGGGAGGGATTCCGGTGCGTCGCCACAGCTATTTGAATGATATACTGGAACCAATATGTTAACTTTCTAACCACAACAATTCTTTAAAATAAATTTATGTTAAATAAGTGCAGGTTTCTACAGCTATACTATAAAAGATATACTATAAAAGAGTAGAGGGAGACCAAAGAAAAGATGGATGGATTGAGTGAAAGAGGATATGCGTTTATAAGGGGTGAATGATAGGTTGACGGATAACAGAAGTGAGTGGAAGAAGAAAACAATGTTCCGACCCCACGTAGCGTGGGACAAGGACAGGAAGAAGAAGAAGAAGTGCAGATGTCTACAGATCTACTATTCCCTATATATTCTGTAGTTTAACATTTGATTACATTATTGTGGAGTGGTATTGTTGTGATGACCATACGTAAGTATTTTTTAAATTCAAATTCAAATGTTTTTATTCAAATATACTTTTTACAAGTGCTTATGAATAATCGAATCAATCTACCATTGGTTCAGAATGCCGTTCCTACCGAGAAGAACCAGCAAGAAACTCGGTGGTTGCTCGTTTGAAAATAATAAAATGTATTTACAATTGCATTAATCTAAAGATACATAAGTAACCCCAGTCCTGAGCATTGCTGGAGCTAGTCAAGTCCATGCGCTTTTATCGTTTATATAATCTTCTACAGTGTAATAAGCTTTTTTTTTATTTTTAGCTTTAGGGTTCCGTATCCAACAAGGAATCCTTATAGTTTCGAATTGACGTCTGTCCGACTGTCCACGGCTTTGCTCAGAGACTATTAGGCGTCAAACACGAAACTAGCGACGGCCGAGTGACGGTGATAGCGGGGCGATGTGGTTCGCGAGCTAGCGACGAATTTCGGCCCTTTAGAAAAACTGAAATTGTGAAACCAACTCAACAACTCAATCGATTCAATTATTCAATTATTTCGTCAAATTTCTCTTCAAAAATATTTTGTTAAAATTCCCAAAAAATAAACTTTTGGCAATCTGAAATTTTAATCACTTAATTATTGAGTAATTTCAATAATACCTGCAAATCGCCACACAAATTTTGCGGTTTTAAACGTGAATAAAGTTTTCAAATGAGTACGACAAAATTGCGGCGAAATTCGTCGCCAGCTCTGCGACTAATCGCATCGTCCCACTGCCGCCGTCACCCCGCCGCGGCTCATTTCGTGCCCGTACACTTAGTACTAGAAAGCTGTAATTTGGCATAGTGATTAATAAAGCCGACAAAGTGGGTAAAATGAAATCTTATAAAAAAGGGTAGGTACCTATCTCCTCTACACGTAAAGTGGCGATGATATTTTTTCTGGTCTATCCAATTGGGGGCGTGGTCCTTGGATAGGTCTTTCAAAAAATATTTTGCGGGCATGGCAAAGCTATTTTACGATTTAGAAATCCGTTTGCGAAATATTAATCTTCAAAGTTCAAATTTTTGTTAGTGTCAAGTTTCCCCCCCATCCCATAGCTAAACGGTTGATTTTGGATGTGTGACAAAATTCACAGCAGGAACACAATAATGTTACACGGATTAGAGACACATGCAGGAACCTACTACAGGTTTGAAATGCTTTGTCTTTATTTACATAGTTTAAGTGTCAGTAATTCACTAAAAGAAATAATATGATATAGCCACGCATATTTCACTGGCATATATTTCACCGTTGGATGGTAAGCGTTTACCATCCCTTAATATAAGCTGATCCATACAATTGTTATTGATGAGACATTTTGAGCCGTCCCCCATTGATATTAGATAACCCACAACGAGGGTTACATGCCATCAATAAACTGCTGACGTCACAATTCACTTTTACGATCTGACATAATGGTTGCTTTGTATTGAATTTTGATTGTTGTTTGGTAAACAGCTTTCGTTAATATTTAATGATATCGGCTTTACGAACTTGTTGTGCTTACAATAGGTGTAGCTACCGATATTAGGTGCCTATCGCTTGAGAGAGGGAATTAGAGCTTAGACCCATCACGCTGCTCCAATGCGGGTTGGCAGGCTTTAATGACTATTATCATGTTAATAATAATAACCGGGACCGACGGCTTAACGTGCTCTTCGAGGCACAGGTGTGAAATACCACCAACTTCCTAACTCCAGGCTAGAACAGAGAATTTCTAGTCAGAAAAACCTAATAAATAATTATGGCCCGACCCGGGACTCGAACACGGGAACTCGTCGGCCGCAGTCGAACATGCTAACCACTAGACCAACGCTTATTACTTACTGACATTGTCAATGACTCTTTGAAGCATCATAATTATTCACAAAGCTTCTTGAAATACATTTTACAGTGCTAAGAGTTATTTTCAATCAACCCAATGGTTGTCTTTTCTGTATGTTTTTATTTTATTATATTATTTACTGTAAGTATACTGTATGAATAAAGTTCTTCGTTCGAACAATCAATTACAGTACCCGGCAATAAATATTGCACATCGACCTTTGGAAAGAGACAATCGGTTATTTCGGCTTCGTATAGCGTTATCTCTGTCGCACACTACCGATCGGTAACAGAGACAACGCTATACGAAGCCGAAATAACCGATTGTCTCTTTCCAAAGGTCGATGTGCAATATTTATTGCCGGGTACTGTACAAGAATGCCTGAAAGAATGAATAATACAATAGCCAGATAATAGTTAAACGCTTAACAAGATATAAAATTATAACAATGTAAATATAAGTTTCCTACAAAATTCCTCTCATAATGATGTTAGTAAAAGGATAAACACGAATTAAATCACGTTCGCAAGATAATAGTATTTAAAAAAAAAGATTTTTTTATTTAAACAATTTGATGATACTACATAGAACTTCGTCTGCGTGGATTGAAGTTTTCGATTCCTGCGAGAACTCGAAAATTTTCCGGGATATAAGTAGCCTATGTCATTAACCAGGATACAACGTATCTCTATACCAAAAGATGGTATGATGATGGTGGTGATGGTTGAAAAGATGAGCCGTTAAAGCGTAACAGACAGATACACTTTCGCATTTACATTATAAGTATAGGTATGGATGATAAAGAGAATCCATTACTATGGAAATGATGTAAAATTATATAGACATTCAACTCGTTAGTTGAATGGTCTATTTGGGAGGCGATGGACCTGAAAATAGTATCAAATTTCCAACAGTTTCAACGATGCCAACATTACTTAAAGCCTCATTGCTTTTAGTGTAATTTCGTTACACTGACGCTACTATTGCAAAGTGGCTAATTTTATTACTTATTCAGATGAAAATTACACCAAAGGGGTTTTAAAAATGCATCAAGCTAGCTACGAATAAATTTAAAATCGTTACTATAATTTTCAAGCGAACTTGGTAAGGGTACGCACTCCAAAGACAACTGTCCCAGCATATTGCCGAATCAAACCCAGCTGGAGTAAATAATATTAATGCACAGGAATAGGGTAAACGAAAACACTGTTGAATTATTAAGATCAGCACTGAATCAAACTAAATATGAATCACGGAATAATATGTAACGGGAATAAATCAATATCTCTATATCTAAACATCATCATTGCTTTCCATTAAACATGACTGTAGTCGAGCGCAAGCCTATAATAATATTAGTACATTACTGCCAAGGCCGGAAATAAAGCAATTCACGGCTGAGTAATATTGGTAAGTAAACGAGGCCGTGAATGGCTATTTCGGCTGAGACTTGTATAGTATTCTCTCAAAGTTAGGAAATAATCAACAGAATTTGTTGTGAAAGCTTTTTTACATTGCTTGTTGACTCTTGTTAACTTGCGCTAAAAAGCCTTGCGTTATATGAAAATTTTTGTGTTGTTGATTGTGATGTTGTGGATTTCCTATTTTAGTATCAGCTGTCAAAAGAGCCAGATTGTATTTTTTTAATACGTATTGAAACAATTCCCGGGCAAGTAGGAGAAAAATATATTAATTTAAACCGAGACTGAGTGTGAGCATAAAACAAAAACGACACATAAAAGACTTGCAGTAAAAAAAATAAGCAATACAGAACATTCATTCGCCCTTTGGTATATTCCAAAGTTAGCTGAAATTACTTACCCCACACATAAATAAATACGTTTCAGAACAAATGTTGTCTTTGACCTCACCCCCACGGTTTGTTTCCCCAAAGAACCTTCATCAAACATCACGTATGACGACAGTAAATAATATACTGTTTGAACTGTGCCATATTATGAGCAAGATAATGATGCGACATTGGCAAAATATTTGCGCTCTGAATGAAATAAAGCTATAATTAAAGGAGAAAAGTGTTTATTTCACTTGATATTAAGAGATGCCCTTTTTAGGGATTTTTAAAAATTTCTTTAGTTATTAAACTTTAAACTTTAAAACCTTAGTATTAAGGTTTATATTTAATTATTATTTTAAATATTTGTATTTACATTGGCGTTTGAAAATTTTATATTATTTTCAAATTTTAATACTAAAATTCTAAGTTATAAGCTTTAACTTCTATCGGCAGTCCCTATGACAGCCAATTATTTTTTAAATTAAACATCTAGCAAGTTTTTTATTGGAAAGAATTGGTATGAAATTTTGAAGTTGTTGGGAGTGCGCAAGTTCAGAAGTGCTTTGTCGAGTTTGAAAGGGCAGTGAAGCCCCCGTAGTTGTTGAAGCCCAAAATTCCGAGTGAAGGAAATCAAGGACCGCTTTATGATAACTTTCAGAGCGCCTTCAAGTACAGTAGAGTCACAACTTTTATATTTATAATATTAGTAGGATTACAATGAAGATATTATAATATTAAGTATCTAAGTACTCTGTAATTAAAATACTTCAAAATCTTCTTAGGTCCCTCATTTTAGAGAACAAGTATGATAATATTATTTTCCCTAATCATACCAAGTTCACAACGAAACTTATCAGCATAACATTATCCATTGCATTGTGGAATCTCCGGAGTTCAAAATGTAAAATAGTTTATCTTTCATTGCAAATGCCTGGATAGATTTTCCCAAAAGTTGCGCAGAATATCTCTACTTAGTTGCAGTATGGAGCATTCTATATGGGAATGGGATTTCAACTATGTTCTATCCATACTATGAAACAAGCTTCATAGTACGGATGAAAACATCCATGCTATATGAAACTTGTTTCATGACATGTGGTTTTGTTTTTATAGGTATAATTTGATCTCATGATATTAACAAATAAATAAATATTTAATACTAAGTATGCTGTAATATTAGGTAAGAAAACTCACATCACCTATAGTACCAGCTAGGTTTCGTATTCAATAGCGTGTTCGTGGCGATCTAGCAATAAACAGTAAGTAAGTAAGTACATTTTGCTATGAAATCAGTGAGAATATAATAGCCATATATAATAGCTGAAGTCTTACAGGAAAATTGTCCTCTGGAATAGTGCAACGAATCTCCTCTCCAGTACGCTTACTCTGAGTTTTTACATTGCAAATACGGTTGATCGACGTGAGAACTCACCTCGCCAAGTGTAAGCGAACGGTCAAAGTAAAATGGTCCTAAAAGCTCTTGCTTTAAAGTCACAAATTCGGAGTTTGGAGCGCTGGCTGTGAATAAATACACGAAATGATGAAATGAGCTCTAAACAAATGCAGTAAAGGTTCATTTTACTTTAACTTCGGTTACACTTGGTGAGGCGAGCTCTCACGTCGATCAATCGTATTTGCTTAAGTTTTTGCTGAAATATGTACGACGATAAAACAACGGTACTTACGACGACCTTTCAGATTGCAATCTGCTCCTCAAATTGGCTATTGACGTTGTAAATCTTAATGAGGACAATTTATCTTTTAAGATGGGATAGGACGGAATTTAGCTGTACGTTTATATAACAAAATCTTGGGTCCACTTCAAGGCACGGTTGACCTGTTTTACAAAGGCTCAGCGTTATACGTAATGTATAATCACTAATACCCTGTTGTGTAAGAATACTCCTATAAATTAGGCATATAGTACCTAATTAAATAAGAGTTTTAACGAAGCATATTTCGTTAATTTTTATTCAAATTAACTGACAAGCGGCCTGATGCACAAAATGTTTGAAGATTTTTAAAGGCAGGTGTAGTATGAAATTAAGAGATGCGCAAGAAAACTATGTTTACTGAAAAACCTAAACTAAGGAAGTATTGGTAATGGGCAGGTCTATAGCAGGTATATAGGTCGATAGTTACAAAAAGTGCAGCTATCTCTTATAATATTAGAAACGCCCTAAGCCACTCGAATAGGAGTTTCTAAAGTTTTATCATCTACTTGTTTCAGGTAATGACTATGCGCCTTAACTAGAAAAAACAGATCGTATACATATCATAGTGTTTACCGAGAAATAGATATAGAGATTTATCTTCAGCGGGAAAGTTTACCTTGCAGACTTATATAAAAGAGTTTCTATTTAAATATTTACGACGATGTTTCACTGCATATGAGTTACGGCTTTCGAAATAGTTGAGCGCAAATTACTTAGGATGTTTGCATGTCTAGCATTAAAGGGATTCTTCTGGAGAATAGTGCTCTACGTCGCCTAATATTATGAACAAGATACCTACATACATTCTTCGTTGCGGTACTTTATAAAATACTTTTAAAATATTTACACAACGAATCTATGCAATTTGTGAAAAATTCAAGCAAAAGACAGGTTTACTTTTGGTATTCTTTATAACATTGTTCAGTATCAGCGATAAATACATAAGGTGACCTCACCCGTGTAAAGCCGGGTGGTCGCTATAGTCTTGTAATAAAATGAACTAGTACCTTACTTTTCTACTGGAGAGAATTTACACATATTTAATACCAAAATTTTTCGCATACCTAGAGCATTGTGAAAAGAATCACAATTTAATTATAATTTCCCTTTAATTTAGTTTAGGCGACCAATAGCTTGAGATCAAAAACGGGGTAGCAAAGTAAAAAAGATCAAACCAAACTCGTTAAGCGCGAGAAAATATCCATAGAAGCTAAAGTTGAGAAAACCTCATGACAGCGCGGCGTTGTCTTGTAGGTATAATATAAGTTTTAGAAATGTTTACCTTCGGAACGTCCAGAAGACAAACAGATAGTTCAGAATGTTGTAGAAAACTTCGAGCGCCGACGACTCTACTTTATATTATTATTAGCAAGAACAAATAAAAGTGACATAATAATATCACAGCTGTAGAAATTCCATACAATACCAACAACGTCCTTTTCATCACCTGTGACAATAAAATCAGCTAGCATTTATCTTTATAGTCGTGAATAATGCGTACTGATCATTGACATATTTTGAAAAAAAAATGATACAGGGATAGATTGTATCCCAGGGAAGGACATAGGCTTATTTTTATCCTGGAAAATTAAGGAGTTCCCGCGGGAATTAAAAAAACTTAATCCACGCAGACGAAGTCGTGTGCATCATCTAGTCTTCTTTTAATATACTAGCTGCCTTTGACTTCGTCTGCGAAATATCGTTTTTAAAAATCCCTTGGAAACTCTTTCGGTTCTGGGAAAAATTCACGTCGATCCGTTGCTTAGTTGTAATATGATTTAAAAACAACCTAACCAACAAACACGCATTCGCATTTATAATATGAATCCGGAAAGTATGAATGAATTGAAATAGCTTAATTATAATTATTTTCACATCAAGAAAATACATTGTTAACAGGTACAATTACGTAGAAATAAAGCGTGTTTCCTTTTCATTGTATAAAATTACGTTGAACTGTTGTGTAGTTTAGCTAAATGAAAAAAAAAATTCGCCACAGGATTTGTTTGTGCATAAAAAACATTTTGCTTCTCCGGTCACCGGAAGGCACGGTTGACCTGTTTTAGTGAAGCGCAGGCTCGACATTACGTAATGTGTAATCACTAATGCCCTGTTGTGTGGAGTGCGCCTTTGAGCGGGTCATTAGTTAATGAAACGGATAAAATCGAAACTGGGAAACATTTTGCTGAAGTCGAAATTTGGATATTACATTTTATGGTGGGTAAAATTCTTGTCGCAGAAGCAGCTGGATTCGGGTGGCTGTCGGTGGGTGTCGATTTTTAAATATATACCAGCTGATTCCCGCGACTTCGTCCGCGTGGAATGAGCTTTTCGTAAGAAATATTTTCGTTCGACCGTTTTTTCTCCGTCTTACATTGCAAATCCGACATAAAATAATATTGCGGCTATAAATTAAGATGTAAGCTATCCTATCTTTCAAGTTGGATCAAACTGCACGTGACACGTGATTTATATATATTTAGATATAGCGAGCAAACGAGCAGGTGGTTCACCTGATGGTAAGTGATTACCGCCGCCCATGAACATTTGCAGCGCCAGGGGCACCGCCAATGCGTTGCTAGTTTTTAAGAAATTTGTTTATCCGCCCTTTGAAGAGCCCCATATTATAGTCATTAGGGAACACAGAAGATGAAAGCTGGTTCCACAATAACTCTATGAATATCTTACCTAGTTCTGCCGAGACAAAATACCTACATACCCTGTAAGTGCGCCGCGAATTGAAAAAGTTTGGGAACCCCTGATGAAAATATAAAAAATGTTTTACAAATTTCTAATATAAGGTTTCACCGCACCAGAAGAGCAAATTAAAAACTCGAATTTCTCAAAGGAAAGGCATTAACAAAGAAACGACGATAAGTAATGGAGGACTTTCTTTAATTACATGCAAATTAAAGGCCGCCATTTTAACAAATTACCCAATGGAAATTAACTTGGGATGACTAATGAACTAAAAACTAAGGTTCTCAACTAACGGAAACGCTCTTCGATGGAACGAGTTTACCTACACAACTTAAAAACTATCAACACTTACTAATATTATAAATGTGAAGTTTGGTTGAATGGATGTATGGAAGGATGGATGGATGTCAGTCACGCCAGAACAGCTGAACGGATCTGGATAAAATTTGGCACAGAGACAGATTATATATAGTCTGGAATAACACATAGGTTACTTTTTATCTCGGAAAATTAAAGAGTTCCCGCGGGAACCAAAAAGCCTCGATCCACGCGGATGAAGTCGCGGGCATTAGCTAGTTTTCTAATAAGTGCGTCTTAATTTTATTAATCTTTGGGAACACCACCAAACATGTAACTATTTTGAACTGGAGAAGATTGACGCATGGTAATGATTTATCGATCAGTTGTTTACAAATATCTTGGCATCTTGATGTGAAATGGCTGGGTCATAAACTACACTTAAGTGCATTAACATGCCTTACTTGATTTTAGCAATGCATTCAACAATGTTGATTTTGATCTCTTGTTAGCCATTTTAGCTTCTCTTAACATATCTCCTGAAGTGATTGACTGGTTTCATAGTTACTTGTTTGGTCGCCGGCAGCGGACGCGAGTTGATGATTCGTTATCTAACTGGTGCACGATCAATGCCGGTGTTCCACAAGGTGGCGTGTTGTCTCCTCTCCTTTTTTCAATTTTCATTAGTTCTATTACTCTCCAGTTATCTTCTCACTACCACCTGTATGCTGACGATCTCCAATTGTATGTACAGGCTAAATTGGTGGATCTACATCAGGCGATAGATTTGGTAAATAATGATCTAGATTCTATTGTGCAATGGAGTAAGTCGTATGGCCTGAAGGTAAATCCAGCAAAAACTCAATGTATAATAATAGGCAGTCAAAAGTTGGTCACGCGTATAGATTTTTCTACATTACCTAGTATTATTTTTGACGGTACTTGTGTACCTTACAGTGACAAGGTTAAAAATCTTGGTATCATTTTTGATAAATTTTTGTCTTGGGCTCCGCAAGTGAGTGAGGTGAGTAGGAAGGTGTTTGCGTCTGTCGGGTCTCTTCGTAGATTGTCAAATTTTCTACCCATACCAACTAAAATAACGCTAGCACAGTCTCTTCTTTTGCCAATTCTCGATTATGCTGATTCTTGCTATCTCAATCTAAATGAGGAGTTGCTTAATAAACTTGAGCGCATTCAAAATCTTTGTATACGGTTTATATTTGGACTCAGAAAATATGACCATATTTCTGAATTTCGCGAAAAACTCAAGTGGCTCCCTATCCGCCTTCGCAGGGATACTCACATTCTTTCTCTTTTATACTGTGTTCTATTCAATCCCACTACTCCTTTTTATCTCAAAGAGCGGTTTGAGTTTCTGAGTGACACTCATGGTCGCTCTCTTCGCTCTAATGATAACCTAATTTTAAAAATCCCTTCCCATAATACCTCTTTTTCGTCGAAATCCTTTTCCGTTGAAGCTGCTAGGCTATGGAACTCCTTACCGTTGCATATCAGGCGTGCGCAATCTCTTGCAGCTTTTAAAAAGCTCATCAAAGCGCACTTCCTTCCTCCATGATTTACTTTGCGTCTTCTGGCTTTTATTTTATTTTACTCCCTTTTTGGCATAACATTTAGTATATGTATATAGATATTTATTTATATTAGTATATGTTTGATTGTATATAGGTATTGATTTTATTTTGTATTATATAATTATATATATATTATTATTATTAGTATTATATTAGTATAAATTATTACATTATTATTATTTCCTCCTAAATTTACGTACACCCTCGACTCACTAGGCTTAATTCCTATAAAGCGTGGTTGCCTGGAAGAGATCGCTTCAAAGCGATAAGGCCGCCATTTGTACCGATTTTCTTTAATTATTTTTATTGTTATTATTTAATGTATTTTTTTTTTTTTGGTGTACAATAAAGAATATTTCATTCATTCATTCATTCATGCCAAGTAAGGACTGAAACAGTAACCGAACTTAGGGTTTAAACACTGTTTTTTGAAACTGTTATAAAACAGAAACATTTATAATGGAAACAGAAACGATACTGTAACCCAATCAATCTGTAACCGTTTATTTCTGTTTAACATAGTCGACAGCGGATCACGAGGTCCTGGTTTCGATTCCCGGTAGAGCATAAAAATTGTTAGGTGTTGGGTTTTTAATTAAGAAATTCTCAACTATACATGTGCATTACAGGTTGCAGATCTCCTTAGATATCCGTATATCAAAAACTCGCCAAAATTTAGATGTATGTTTAGATCTACGTAAATCTATTTTATTTTTTCCCGCGTTTAGTTTACAGTTTGTTGGTGTTTCCAAAAAATAATAAAATTAAGGCGCACTTATTAGAAAAAGAGATTTGAAAATATTACCTCAATGCGAAATGTGTACCTATATCTATATAGTATTCAAATCAAATCCTTTTCAATCTTTTCAAATCATTTTCAATCATTTAAAATCTCTTTTTCTAATTAATGATTCAAGAGACCTACCCAACCCTAAAGGGGTGAAATAGGGGAAAGTTTGTATGAAAGTCCGTCATTTCTCAATTTGTATCCATGAAACTTGGTATATTAGCTACCGATTGAAAATGAAGAAATACGTGTTTCACAGTGTTTGAAAATTCGACCCCCAAAAGGTCGGAAAATTTAGGAATTTCCGCGGAAATCAAAAAAACTTAAACCACGCGGACGAAGTCGTGGGCATCGGCTAGTGGATATGACGACAATATTACCAAATAAGGTATCATAAAAACAAAGCAGGTGACAAAACAGTAGCATGAGCGTTACACATTTATGTATATAATTATAATATTTTTTCTACATGCTTTGATATATTATGCAGATTCGTATTTCTATAATATGCTTTTTAATTTTGTTAATATAATATTTTTATATCGAAACACAGAAGGGTTTTGCCGCGTAAATACTTACAGAGTATCGTAAATATAACGTGTCCTTTTGATGTTTATGTACCAATGGGATAGGAGTTCATGTAGGTACGTTGACTTTAATGAGCTATCGGGTGTCGGTGTTTTATTAGTTCACCCTTTACCCATGACATATATTGCTGTATATATGTATTTTACAGACCGGGCATTTATTCAAATTAATCGCTGGGTTCAATTTATAGCGTGAACGTATACTTTAACTAAAATAACTTAACATAAATACACATAAGGCTTAAATGCGTCTACTTAAAAGGTAGAATAGGTAAATGATGGATTAGGAAATATGGTGGGGTTTTAATCAGAAAATCAATATTGCTATTTTATTGTGACTTATAAAAAAGCGTGGAAAATGGTTAAGATTTTAAAAATATGGCCATATTAATCCAAACTATTAGAATTGATACGAAACTGCGTGTCTGTAGTTTAGCTCTTTTGACTTGTCAACATTGTCGTTCTTTTGGAACCTTAATAAAAAAGCTGAAAGGATTTCTGCACCTGTCGCGTCTGCGCATCATAGCGTGCGTGCATGTGCTGACATAGCAGCATTGCAATAGTTTATACTAGCAAATGCCCGCGACTTCGTCTGCGTGATTTGAGGTTTTATGGTTCCCGCGGTAACTCTTTAATTTTCCGGGATAATAAGTAGCCTATGTGCTATTCTTTTTTTTTTATCCACTACAAGCTAGCCCTTCACTACGATCTCACATGATGGTAAGTGATGATGCAGTCGAAGATGGTAGCGGGCTAAGCTGTTAGGGGCATGGCAGTTATATTAAACCCATACCCTTTCGGTTTCTACACGACATCGTACCGGAACGCTAAATCGCTTGGCGGCACGTCTTTGCCGGTAGGGTGGTAACTAGCCACGGGCGAAGCCTCCCACCAGGCCAGACCAGGGAAAATTCAGAAATTATAAATTCCCAAATTGACCCTGCCGGGGATCGAACCCAGGACCTTCGCACGTTAAGGCAACAGCGCTACACACTGCGCCACGGAGGTCGTCAAAAATTTATTTAATTATTCGAGACTAATCTATCTCTGTGCCAAATTTCAGCCAGATCCGTTCAGCCGTTGGGGCGTGATTGAGTAACAAACATCCATACATCCATCCACCCATCCAAACTTTCGCATTTATAATATTAGTAAGATAAGATAAGTTGTGGGTTTCTAGTAAGTCGATTTTGTGTGCCCCCTCATTGTTTTGCATAGATGAATACTTAAAAAAATTACATACCTTACGTTACACGTGTAAAGTTACTTATTACCTTACGTACGAACATCAAATAACAAGGATAAATTAGATTGTAGAACAGGTAATTACAATAAAATTGATATATAAAACGAGAAAGTGGCTTTCATTGTCTGTCTAAACTTGCGAAGCATTTTATAAAATTCGCTCGAGAATTCCCGACAGTGGCCTCTGCTTTTCATACAAAGGTCTGAATGTTAAACTCGACTGGAGTGACCTCGTAATCGCGAGATTTAAGGGTTTGAATGGGACTGTTGTCACAGCTTTGACAAAAGAGTCGCGGACGAAATTAAAATATGCCCGGTTCACTTTAAAATGTTTTTAAATGATACTTTTAAGGCCGGACCGCATACAGCGGCGCTGCGCGTCGCCGCAAAATATTCTCTCAACTATGCCGCCACGCGCAGCAACGCACAGTGCAGCACCGCTCTAGTGCGACATGCACTATACGATATGATTGAAATAATATTTTGACGCTTTGTGCCGCGCTGTGCCGCGTTGTGCAACGGTGCGCAGCGCCGCTGTAATGCGGTCCGGCCTTTACTAAGCGAATTAGCTTTTGTCACTACATTCTAAATTGAATCTACTGTAGTAGAAATCAAAAATAGTTTTGGTACTTACTCTAGTTCAAGATTACAGTATTTTCTGATCAAGAAACCTTGACAAGACAGAACGAAGGATTGCACGCGGCTGAAAGATCCGGAAATACCGCAAGAGGCGCAAAAGCCGCTAGAGTGAAAATTAGTAGACTAGTGGGAAGCTGTGGCCGTGGCTAGTTACCACCCTACCAAAGGGCAAAGACGTGCCGCCAAGCGATTTAGCGTTCCGGTACGATGCCGTGTAGAAACCGATTAGAGATAGGTAGGCCCGCTACCATCTTAGACTGCATTATCACTTACCATGAGGTGAGATAGCAGTCAAGGGTTAACTTGTAGTAGGTATATAAAAATCTTAAAAAAACTTTTATTTGAAATGGGCAACCTTCATAGCTAATATTTTTGTAAATGGGGAAATTTTGTAATTGTTTTTATGGTGACTAAATAAATTAAAAAAATTAGAACTAGATAGCTCCATCCATTTAATAGATAATAATTAATCCGAACTAAGGACAAAGTTGCAAGTGTAAAAGCAGCCATTCATGTGTCATCTGAATGTTAAATGCGAGTGAAGTGACCTCATAATTACAAGGTTTAAATTGTTGAAAAGGTCTGTTAACATAGCCCTGAAAGGAGGCGCGTCTGTACTTAAAATATGCCTCGTACATCTGACAAAGGTTGTAAAGGACTGCCGCCAAAGAAACATTGCAGCCGTGTTATTCTAGGTACCGCATAGCAGAATTTTCTTCACATACTTGTGTATTTTAGAATGGATGGGGTAATTTTATGTAGGTGAGTTATTTCTGAGGAACATTTTTTCCGACATTGATATCAAATCATGCCCCGTTAATCACAGTAATTATCCTCTCCATATTATTATCATAGTAATATTATAAATGCGAAAGTGTGTTTGTTTGTTGGTAATAATTGTTGGTTTGTTGGTTTGTTGGTTTGTCCTACAATCACGCCGCAACGGAGCAACGGATCGACGTCATTTTTGGCATGGGTATATAGTTGAGGACCTAGAGAGTGACATAGGCTATGTCACTGACTTTTATCCCGGAAAATTAAGGAGTTCCCACGGGAATCAAAAAAACTTAAACCACGCGGACGAAGTCGCGGACATCAGCTAGTATACATATATTCCAAGAATGACAAAAGTTTCGGACGTCCACCACACTGGTCAAGTGAGGATTATCAGACTTCAGACACCTTTTAGAACACTATCGAAAAGTCTTAGGCATGCAGGTTTTCTCATGATGTTTTCTTTCAGAAGAGATATTTAAATAAGTATTCAACTTAACATTTATTGAAAACAATACAATAGAACTTAAAGCTAGCTAACATAACCTAATTACTATATAAATCGTGCCCGCGTGGAATGGTGCCAAAAATGCTAGCTGCACTTCCGCGCTGGACAGCCAGGCTGGTCCTTTGCGCAAAAATTGAGCCTTATGTCACCAGATGAGGCAATCAACGGTGAAATATCTTCATATTATTATTAATGCTTACGTCTCATTAGAAGCCAAGAACGCTAAATTTAAATTCTTTTCATTAGCTTATTCATGCAATGAATGTCTAGATGTTAAACGCGAGTGAATTGACCTCATAATTGTGAGGTACAAAAGGCTGCGAAGGTCTGTAATCATAGCTCTGAATGGGGACGCGTCTCAAATTAAAACACGCTCGCTTCACCTGACGAGGGTCTGTAAATGGTGGTTATGAAAATTTTGCGAAATAATTGAATTTTTAAGTAAGTAAGTTTTGACCTACTAACATTGTTTTTATTTGGCTGAGAGATTTAAATTGCAAAATGCGAATTTCGGGGTAGGTGACTAGATAGATAAATAGGAGCGTTGATAGATTAATGGTTGAGACGTTTGGTTTCCTATTCGGGTAGTTCGGGATTCGATCTTCGGGAACACACTTCTAAATTTTCTGAGTTATTTGCGTTTTAACCAGTTAAATAATATCACATAACGGTGTAGGATAACATTGTGAAGAATCCTGCATGCCCGAGAGCTCTTCATAACGTTTTCAAGGGTATGCGAAATCCGTACTTGGCCAGTCCAGTGTGGTGGACTTTGGCCAAACCTTCCTCATTCTGAGAGGAGTGTCGTGCTCAGTAGTGAGCCGCGATGATGAGTTGAAATGACGAACTAGATAGAGTAGCTCAACTTTGGTGGTAAACTAATACTTTTTACCGTATTTCGAATAAATACCGCATTTATACAATAGGTAACCTATGCGTTACCACTCGTCGTGAAGTGTGAAAAAGCTCTTAAAGAAACGTACTTGTATGTATCGCCAACGCTGTAGATGTCTATAGTTCTCCGGAATTAAACCCAAAGATTAAAAACTAGATGATGCCCGTGACTTCGTCAGCGATGGGTTAAGGATTTTTGATTCTCGCGGGAACTCTTTAATTCTCTGTAAAGATTATTTAAAAGTATAAGTTAAGTAAGTATGTTCTTCCCCGGGATACAAACTATCCCTGTACTAAATTTCATCAAAATTGGTTGAACAGACAGACAGACACACTTTCGCATTTATAATAATTATTAGTATGGATTAACCATTAAAGTTCTGTAAATGTGTAAAGATCGGTTACCAAGAATGTTTTCACCCAATCCAATCTCCCTGAAGACAGATGCCTTAAGATACCTGACCTTCTTTACTTACGGAATCGTAAAAAAAGGTTTCTACTACAAGTGGGTCGGGTTATAGGGAGGAAAAACAATTTACACTTTCCATAATCTGCATAAAAGTGCTTTACGCCGAGTTTCTGAATATAAGCAGAAAATATTTTTATTCCACGTTTTTTAAAATGCTCTCCGGTAAACTTCTAAAGGTCAAGGTTGCGAGACGGATTCAAGAGCGCACGTAATTAAAAAAGAAAAAACCTTTTACTCTATAAAATATCGTAGTTGAAGGTTAAAAGTTATTAATTTTAAAATTTCTCATTATAATCTGCGTGGATTCTTAAAAATGTCGCCGGACCTCAGGAACCTTTACTTTTCTGGGATAAAAATGAATATGTCTTTAGATTGGTAATGAAAAAAAACATGTCGACCCGTTCCTCCACTGCGGCGTGATTGAAAGACAAACCAGCAAACAATTAACACACTTTCACATTTAGATTATTATTAGGATGCATTATCTAAACTAATATTATAAAGAGGAAAGATTTGTTTGTTTGTTTGTAATGGATAAACTCAAAAACTACTCAACCGATTTTAAAAATGATTTCACCTATAGAAAGCTACATTATCAGTGAGTAACATAGTCTATATTTTATTTTCAAAAAAATTAGAGATCCTTACGAAAATTGCAATAATATGAACTAAGTCGAAAAAATTTGTCTCTTCTGAGAGCTTACGTGGCATGTATAGTAAAGTTACATAAAAATAATGTATGGTGGAATTGTTCCTCTCAAAAAGTTCTAAAAAAAATCCGCGGTAGCATATAATATTCTATCTTTTAAGGTTGACTCACAATAACCATTTATATGATTTTCAAATTTGGTCTACATCAATGCTTTACTTGCGAAGGTGTTTTTACCGACAGTATTAATGCTTATCAAAATAAATATGTTAGTCATCTCAAGTATTTCATTAAGATAAAAAATGTCCTTTACACCATTTAACTAAATCTACTAATCTGAGGGCTGGTGGCTGTGGTAGGTGTGTTGAGGACGGGCGTACTCTTACAATTTAATATTAAAATGTAAAACCTGCCCACTGCCCACTGCCCACTGCCCACAGCCCACTGGCTAAGTTGGGTATAGAATATTAGTATTATTACTGTTCCCGTGCGAAGCCGAGGCGGATCGCTAGTTTAATAATAATTAAATCAATCATAAAGGTAGTAATTAGTCTTAAGAGGGAAATATCCTCTGGATAAACAGATAATTAATTTAATTCTTTAATTTTGCATTTACACTAAAAATAATAATAGCAGAAATTTCAAGCTCAGAATCTGAAAGAAAAGAAATCAGAAATCTCAAAGAACAACAGCTGCAGCTGAGCTCTTAGTTTTAAAAACTTTAATTTTCATTTTTCATTATAATATTTTAACGGACGCAATCGCAATCTTTCTTGAAATCTTCCGTTTTAATTAATTTGTAAAGTACTTAATTATTTTTACGATTTTATTGTACTACCTTAACAAATTCTAGTGAAATAACCAACAAAGGAATTTTCATATTCAGCCTACGAGTATAAACTCGTCAAAATGGAATATCTGAAAACAAGCTCTCAAGGACACAAAATATACAAACCTACTATAAAATATACCTGAAAAAACATTTTCTTTAAAAAACAGCATAACAGACCTTTTTTACTGTAAAGGGCATGTAGCAACAGTTTCACAGAAATTCGAGGAGGTTAGGTACGAAATTCTCCAAGTTTGTTTGGTCACTATAGATGTCGTAAAACGTAGAACTAACATAATTATTTTCTTTTATAATTTTAAAGTACTAGATGATGCCCGCGACTTCGTCCGCGTGGATTAAGATTTTTTGATTCCAACTTGAACTCTTTAATTTTCCGGGATAAAATAGCCGTTGTCCTTCCCCTGGATACAAACTATCCCTATAACAAATTTCATCAAAATCGGTTGAAGAGATAGTTTTTTTTATTTCGCATTTATAATATTATATATATAGTATGGACTAGCGAATGCCCGCGGGCATTCGCTAGTTGCCTGCGAGTCTGCAGTCTCTGGTTTGCGTGGTTTGAGGTTTTATGGTTCCCGCGGGAACTCTTTAATTTTCCGGGATAAAAAGTCTATGTGCTATTCCAGACTATAATCTACCTCTGTGCCAAATTTCAGCCAGATCCGTTCAGCCGTTGGCGCGTGATTGAGTATCAAACAACCATCCATACATTTATTTGATTGATTTATTTGATATTTGATAGTATAGGATCCTATACACTCACCTGCACCAGATCACCGTGTATGCCTCCAGCAGCCGTGATCGTTAGCAGGCACACGTACGGTACCAGGTCTTCCCTTGGTCTATGAAGCTCCAACTCGTATGTTCGCCCAATATCTCCGTAGTACGTTTTGTTACAGCCTGAGGACAAACACAATTTATTAAACTTTTATGCTACGATCAGCAATCAGCAACTGTAAAACTAGTTTAGTAATGTAGCAGTCATATTATAATGTTGATACATCCTTATTTAATATTATAAACGCGAAAATGTGTCTGTCTATTTGTCTGTTAACATAGGAATAAGGACGTAATTAAGCTAAGTAAATGTGTAAGCTAGAATTCAGTCCTTTGTGGGTCGACCAAATGATATGTGCCCCTGGGCTAAGAGAATAGTTCTGTAAGACAAGACATTTTATTTAAATCCAGAATATAATACTTATTAATAAACCCCTCCTATGATACTCTTGCTTCATTATTTTTTCAATCATTATTAACATGATAGTAGTAAGTTATCATTTTAATGGTCTAAGTATGCAACGCATCAAATAATTTTCTGAATCCAGTTTTATATAACAAGTGTGTACGGGAACTCATACTTTTAGCGGAAAACAATTTTCCCTATGAAACGAGGCTCTCCTTTTAGACAAACACAGTAAGCCATTATGAGAGAGGTTGTATGACTATAAAGTATGACGTATGAAACTCACTCAAAGAACTCATACAGGGAGGCCGTTACTATCATCGCTTATTATTATTTCAAAATGACAGTTAAATGTCACGTACCTTGACGTCCGTAAAATAAGGATTTTAATTCTAGAACACGAAGTTCAACAATATTAACATGAAACGGCTTTAAGCGATGGTACTCGTAGTATGCCCCCTGACTTATAATTGAAGACACAGAATGATAGTATTTAATAATATAAAGTTAGAATTTTAAAAAAACCCCGACTCAAATTAAGACGAGCTTTAAACCTTAGCTCCACAGATTTTTTAACTCATATAGCTAAGAACACTGTCGATTAAGTAACCTTTCAACGAATAAAAATTAAATAAAAATTGGTTTATGCGTTTAGGACCAATAATGTCATGGATAGATGTGTACGTTAAGCCTGTATATATTAGAGTTTTAAAAGAAATTCCACGCGGACGAAGTTGCGGGCATCATCTAGTATTAAATATATTACCAAGTAAATATAACTATCATTATCTTATTTTATCTTCGGACACCGTACTCTCAAGTCACGTAACCCACTTATTTTGAGTTGTGACAGAATGATAACGAGATAAGGGCGAACAATTGCAAGTATAACTACATTCACTGTCCCAACCCTCGGCGAAGGGCAGAGAAAGTCCAAACAATACATTTATCTTTACTAGGTACAATGACAAGCGCTTATACAGAAGCAGGGAAACCTTAGGGAGCAAAACCTAAGGGTCGATTCACACGACTAGCTTTAAAGTCGGGTTCTTAGCTGCCGCTGCCCGCTAGATTGAATACTTAGAAAAGCTGATTATGTTTTTTTTTCAATCTTTAAGAGCTTGGTCGTCAAGTAACGCTATGTTAAGGATACAATAAATAATTATTTCATACAGTGTTTAATCTACTAATAGCTACAGCACATAATAATAATTATTCTAATAAATGTCATATGGATTCTAACTGTTCTAAATAATAGCTACAGCGCATGTATAAATCTATTAAATTTTTAATGGATGCTAACTTTTCTAAAACTATGATAATACCGCCAGTGGATTATGTTACAAAATTAATAACTGCAGGCAATAAGGGAACTCTTTGTTTCTGTTCCTTATTAAATTAACAATAAGATGAATTACTGCTGTAGTGTGTTCTCCCTCACTCACTTAATTAGATGAAAGGAGGGTAACCCGACATGACTGGAGCGAGAGTATTGTAGCATCTAGATTTTCAAACGACCAAGAATCGCTTGATCTTCGCGAGAGAAGTTGTAAAAGCGCTTCAGTATACAGGCACACACAGACCCGCGGCGTCGGCGCTTGTAGCGGTGTGAAACACCTTTATACAGTAAGTAGGTATACAGTTATTATAATATACGGGTAGCTTTCACGGGAAAGTTTGGTGAGTATTGGGCGTAACGGGTACTTAAGTTACTCTTCGTGTGAACTAAGTTTGGGTTCTCGCCTTGCAAGTTTATTGCTCAAACAATAAATATGTGTACCTACCTAGTACCTACCCATTGAATAGGTATGATGACTGATTTTGAAAAATGGTCAGATTATGTTCGGAAGTATCTACTATTTCGAAAAAATATCTTATTTCAGCAGAAAAATAAGGTTTGGTAGATAATATTGGCCTTTGAAATTTAAATTTTAAAATTCACGCCAAAACGCTCCTCGGTGTCATGGCGTCGTTTGTGACGTCACTATTATTTTTACCAACGTACTCTGTGCAGTGTGCAGTAAGCAATAGTGTGATTGTCAAAGCTCGAAAACAAACCATTGTGATGTCATTCGCTTCTTGGTGTTTAACCAATATGGCGGATTGCTGTATTTTATAATTTTATTTTATCAAAATAAATAGCAATCTCACTCGAAATAGAAAAATAAATACGTTTTTTATAATCCATGAATCCTATTTCATTAGATAAATTCATAATTTCATTGATTCTTGGTTACTGTCATCATGCCTATTTCAGGGGGTATCTGGGTCTGGGCATTTCCTTGTCGTGCTTATCCTTTCAAGGATTTTTCTTTATAAGTTTTTATTTTTAAAATTAGAATATTACGAACTCTACATTATATCTGGGTATTCGCTTTTCCGTAGCCACTTATTGTGTAACAGATCGCTGACGAAAGTCTAAAGATGATTTCAATTGGAAAATAAACATTCAAAATTCTAACGAATTATGGGGTTTTCAAGTATTGACTTTTTTGCCTCAAACGTTATTAAATTATATTTTATTTTATTCCCATGTCTTCCCAAATAAATCTTACTAATATTACTGGAACTTCATTAGAGCAATGCCGTGGCACCTTACATTACCTAATCAAAGCAAAGATGAACCCCAAAGTGGAGGTAAGTAGCGTGGCGGTGCATCTTAACTCTACAAGCAAATCCTTGCTAAGTGCTTAGTGGAAAGAATATGCTCATCATTCTTACCGTAGTTCTTAAATTGTAAATCAACAGTAAAGTTTGGGAAAGTCTGAGCATAACGACAAGTTATGTTAAGTATCGTTGCTTGAAAGCAAAGTTTTACTATGTTTTCTAGTGGATTGCTCAAACGATAAATACACGTCGCTTCAGACAGAAAAACTTTGGCTTTGTTGGCAATTTTCTAACTTTAGCCGCAAACAAACGTGTTTTGCTGATCTTTGAAATTTACAGAATAATCCAGCGAGCTGCCAGCGAGTCAAAAGCCGAATGCAGTAAATTTTCCGGTGTGAAAAGTGCATGCACTGAAAATACGAATTGAGTACGTCATTATCGTGCGACCACGAATACTTTTTAATGACCTCCCTGGCGCTGTGTTGAGCGCTGTTGTCTTGAACTTGTCTTGTCTGAACGTGGGAGGTCCCGGATTCGATCCCCGGCAGGGTCAATTTGGGAATTTATAATTTCTGAATTTTCTCTGGTCTGGCCTGGTTGGAGGTTTCGGCCGTGGATAGTTACCACCCTACCGGCAAAGACGAGCCGCCAAGCGATTAAGCGTTCTTAATCGCTTGGCGGTTTAATATAACTGCCATACCCCTAACAGATTAGACCGCTACCATCTTAGACTGCAACATCACTTACCATCAGGTGAGATCGCAATCAAGGGCTAACTTGTAGTGGACAAAAAATAAACTTTTTTTTGCGAGATAGGCTTGCGCTTGACGATAATCATGCTTAGTGCAAAGCAATGATGAAGTCTAGGTTGGAACGAGCTTGCTTATAGAAGATGTCTGTTCACTCTTGCCTTGAGGGTACACTAGTACCTTTTAGGTTCATAGCTTTGCTCGTAAATTGCCTAAGCCCTAACGTGAGCGGCAAACACGACAGCGCGATTCGACGTGACTAGATAGTCTGTAGCTGACCTTTTTCACGTGGCCTAGATAAGTTTTTCTTTTTCTGTTGAGCCGTATCGCGTCGTGTTGCATTGCGATATTTCGTCGCTCACCTAGGACAACGGATTAACGTCTGTCGCGGAATTCTTGCAGGCCGAGTGGAAGTTATTTTACGCATTCTAGTGATCTGCCCTATTTATGGAATTGATCGAGCGCCGGCTGTCAAGCGCTTGACATTCCATACAAATCGTAGTTCACTTTGTCGCGATCGAATGGGAAGAAAATCTCCCACTAGGCATTCAGTTGATATTATGGCTCGGAAATAAAGCATTTTCTAGAATTAGGCACAAAATTTCAATTATAGCGATGCTGGGGCGGCTTGGCTTGTTGTATTACTTACTGGGATGATGTAACAGGAATACCATATTTATTTGACTAACAGAAACTTTCGCAATGATTACATTTTCAGCTCATCCACTTTATTTACAGAAGCTTTGAGCGTAAAGGCAATTTGTACTACACTTCCCTCCGTGAGAAGTTCTAAGCACGCTCTCAAGTTGATTGCTGTAACAATTAGTCTAAATTGTCTTTCATATATATGTGGTGTAGGTAAGTGTAAGTTTGATCTAAAAGTGGTGTGTTGGATTCATTAAGGTATACTTGTGTATTGGAAGTTTTTAAAGGCTGAATTATTATTGCATCATTGTGGTTTATAAAACCTGAATCTTTTTTATTATTAAATATAATACGAATAACTTATGGCATATTATAAAGTCTTATGACGGGGTAATATGGGAAAATGCAGGGTAGCTAGCGCCTCTGAACACCAATGATCGTTGACATATGAAACTCATACTACGTCAGAATCTTGATCACCGAAGTAAGCTTAGATTTTATTCGTGACGCGAGCGAGTCTCCACCCTTATGTCGTAGACATCCCATTTTCACGCACGTAGTGCTTTGCGTCATCCTTACTCGTACACTAAGCTAGAGCTAGATTTCTGTTTTATCGAAATGAAAAGCCCAATCCTTTAAGCCACACAGCGCCATCACTGGCGGGATTGCATAATCATATCATTTTGGTCGTAACCAACTTTATTACTAAATTATATACCCACTGTAGAAAAAAATATATTAAATACTTTTATTACTTTTTAAAAAAATGTTTGTGTCAGCTCCGATGCATGACTGGAGTTTACTGCTTATGATCAATGATAAATGATTTATTTATTTCATGTAGGACAACTTGTGCCACTTATAATTAGTAAATGAGATCTAATGAATGCATTTTTTAATATTATTGAAAGCATGTTTGATACATTTATTTATATTAATTATAATTATATCCATATCCATACTAATATTATAAATGCGAAAGTGTCTGTCTGTCCGTCTGCTACGCTTTCACGGCCCATCAGTTCAACCGATTTTGATGAAATTCGGTACAGGGATTGTATTCTGGGGAAGGACATAGGCTACTTTTTATCCCGGAAAATTAAAGAGTTTCCGCATGAATCAAAAAATCTTAACCCACACGGACGAAGTCGCGGGCAACATCTAGTAATTTATATTTATCAAAATACACTACATAGACATGAAAACAAAAAGTGTTACCATGGAAATATAAACATAACGCAACGCAACGAAAGTTTGATTTTACTCCCCATAGATATAACCCCGGGCTTTTCATATACCTACCTAGATGATAATCGATTCAGGAGTAAAAATCCAAAAATGAACGCTTTATCTTTTAATTTTGTATTTCTGTTTCTACTTTTCAATATTATAGTTTTCCCGGATAAGTAAGATTATATTATATGTAATATAAAATACATAATGCACTTTGAATAATTTGCTCTGCAGCCCTCCGTGTAACATATTGCGCCATAAATGCACATTGCATAACACATTATCAGAAACTAGAATAGTAATATTTCATAGAGACCGAAATGCATCAGCTGAAGGGCACTTTCGCTGCCAAGTTCCGCCCTAGAAATGCTTTAAACGATACAACCGATATTGTAGTACTGCAGCTCTGTATTCCAATCTACACTGCGATAGTATCCCAGTGACCAAGTATTTAAGCCATTATTACAGTCAAGAAGAAAAGCTCTAGCGAAATAATAAATTTTTGGTTAACATAGGATTGTTTTTAACCGATTTCCAAAAAAAGGAGGAGGTTCTCAATTCGGCGCGTATCTTTTTTATTTAAATGTATGTCGGTGCATATCTCCGTGGTTTCTGAACCGATTTGAAAAAAAATCTTTTCAGTGGTTAGAGGACTACCGAGGTGGTCCCATAAAAAAATTTTACTCCAAATCCTCAATCCTGATGCTGTAGGTGTACCGTACTACATGAAATCCTCAAAACTAGGGAGTTAGGAAATTTTGATGGTGAATTCATATGGTAGGTATCAAGTCACGTATATACGATTCAACTCTGAGTCCCAACTCCTCAACCCTGATGCTGCAGGGTACAGAACTCCTTAAAAATAGCGATTTAGGATTTTTTTGTGGTAAGCAACAACTTCATACTTAACTCAAGTCCCAACTCCTCGACTCTGATGCTGCAGGGGACTGCATTCTTAAGCTGTGAGGATTAAGAGTACACTAAAAAGTTAAAAATTAAAATTCTTTCCAAAAAACCGACTTCCAAAGCCACTGTAAAGCAAAAAATTATTTTGATTTCTACATACTATGTTGAAGTATGTGTGTCGGGCGAGTATACAAAGATAGGCAAGGTTGACGTGTCAGGCTCGCCCGACATCAACATAGTGTGTAGAAATCAAAATATTTTTTTAATTGAAAATGGCTTTGGAAGTCGGTTTTTTGGAAAGTATTTTTATTTACGACAAAGTTGTACGTTGTACGTACAAAGTTGTAGGGTTGTGACGTAAACTTTATTACAAACTAAATCGTAACTTTCCGGAAAAGTATCAGATTTAAATATAAATCAGCTTAGAGCAGCCGTGCAAAAAAAAACAACCAAAATGCATCACCTAGATGGTACTTCCGCTGCCAAGTTCCGTTCCAGAAACACTGCGATACACCGATATGGCACTACGGCTTTGTACTCCGAACTGTGCGATAGCAACGTGTCCCAGTGGCCAAGTATTACAGGCATTATTCCAATCAAAGAGAGAGCTCCCAGTCAGGCTGGCTTTAAAAGTGCTGCCAACGAATGCCTTTGTTTCGGGATCCGCTTTGTTGGACATGAATATTTTTAAGCGAATGTACTGTATTGTGTTCTTTTGTTAGATGTATTGCAGCTATTTGGCTCATTTTGGTTACGTGCTTAATAAAACTCTGTGCCTTTGATTTGTCTACACTCTACATCTTTCATTTTATAACCCAGTAAGTATAAGTGCTAAGAAGTAACAAAGCAGTAGACTAAGAAATAACATTAGGTAGGTACTAGGTACCTAGATGAGTATTAAACAGTAAACGTAATTATAGCAAATAAGAAAATAAAATAAAAAATGTATAAATTCAAAAGTAATTATCAATAGAAGCAGAAATATGTATACTTATAATATACTAGCTGACCCGGCGAACTTCGTACCGCCTTAGTATGCAAAATTAAATGTATATATTTCAATATTTCTGAGAGATTTTCTTAATATTTTTTTCCGTAAGAACCTTCTCCTAATCATAACAAATACAACAAAAAAAGAATTAGTGAAATCGGTCCAGCCATTCACGCGTGATGCCGTGACCAAGGAAAACGGGTTTCATTTTTATATATATAGATGAGATAATATATACTTATGCTCTTAAATAAAATATTATAGATAATAATGATAAATGAAATGCTAAAAAACTGAAAAAATGAAGTCATGTCGGCTATCAAAGGGCTCCGATCATTATTTTCTATCGTCATGTTGACCACGAAAATTGATAGCTCCATACACACGTCATGTCGCCTATAGCTACCGGGATTGAATGATAAATTATTTTTGAAGTGAAAACTTCTTTAGGCGCGTTGAGCACAAGTCGGAGGACTTAGAGGACAAACATAAAAAAAAAACAGTAAGTACTCCAATCTGAATGTGACGCTTCTTTATTGAGTTTGTAAAATCTGATGAATTATTGACTGGATGATCCTTTATTTATTTGTTTTTATTCGGGAAAAATTGGGTATGTCTTTATGTGTGACTGGTCAAGTTTAAATAAACGTTGAGCAAAATATTTCTCAAAATTACAAATAATTTATATGCTATAGCACATTTTGCACAATCTATACTTATATACTTATCCATACTAATATTATAAATGCGAAAGTTTAGTATGGAGGGATGTTTGTTATTAAATAACGCCAGAACGGCCGGATGAAATTTGGCACAGAGATAGATTATAAATTGGAATAGCACATAGGCTACTTTTTATCCCGGAAAATTAAAGAGTTCCCGCGGGAACCAAAAACCTCAATCCACGCGGACGAAGTCGCGGGCATCAGCTAGTTTAATATTTTTTTCATGTGGCAGTAAGATTGCTCCCAAGTAATTAAGTCCGTAGCCGGCATTTATGTAGATAGCTCTGCGTTTTACATACTGCAAAATATATTCGTTACAGCTTTTGAATTTATAGCTGTGATGTACTCGTAGTATACAAGGGTGCAATTAGAACGCTCTGAATAAATGCGTGCTAAAGCGAATTTATCTGCTAATGACTGATCATACTTGCAAATATACATCTAAACTAATATTATAAAAAGGAAAGATTTGTTTGTTTGTAATGGATAAACTCAAAAACTACTCAACCGATTTTAAAAATACTTTCACTTACCGAAAGATACTTTATCAGCTAGTAACATAGGCTATATTTAATTTTTTAAAAAATTAGAGATCCCTACGAAAATTGCAATAATGTGAATAAAGTCGGAAAAAATCGTAAATACTGAGCGCTTCCGCGGCGTACGCTGCGTAAATATATTTAAAGTTACACGAAAATAAAAGTATGGTGGAATTCTGCCTCCTAAAAAATTCTAAAAAAAGTCTGCGATAGCATACCTATACCTATCTTTTAAGGTTGTCTCACAATAACCATTGTAATGATTTTAAAATTTGTTCCAAAACAAAGCTTTACTTTCGAAGGTGTTTTAAACATGTTTTAAACTGACATTGCATTGATTGATCCTTATCAAAGTAAAATAGTTTGTCATCTCAAATATTTAATATACATCAACTTCGTCCTTTACACCATTTAATTCAGATGAATGTCTTAGAAGATATCATAGAAATAATGTAACGCGCAATAGAAATAGAGGCTGCGACCTGCAATGGCAGGCGGGTGGAAAGATATCGCAGTGCTAATGTAAGACCTGATGTGCTGCCTAGTGCCGAAAAGCTATTATTGGGTATGGACTATTATGATGATTAGTGCTACCCGTGCGAAGCCGGGGCAGACCGCTAGTATGTTGATATGTATATTTAAGTTATTGTAACGACTTTCCTTCGGATTGTACATGTAAATTATTTTTTTAAATCCACTACAAGACAGCCCTTAACTGCGATCTCACCTACTTGATGGTAAGTGATGATGCAGTCTAAGATGGTAGCGGGCTTATCTGTTAGGGGCTTGGCAGTTATATTAAACCCGGCATGGGTTTAATATAACTGCCAATTCGGTTTCTACACGGCATCGTACACGCTCAAATCGCTTGGCGGCACGTTACACGGCACGGCAGACAGATGGACAGACAGACAGACTTACTTTCGTATTTATAATATTAGTATGGATAGTATGGACTATTGATAGCACATAATACTCAGTATTTAATGAATAAATAACTTACTTCCTTATTTTAAACATCTTAATATTCATAGTGTATATATCATAATTTAAAGACAGCATTATCATTGCTTTATAATAACAATGTATTTCTAGGCCATGATGATACAGACCAAAGGAGCGATACAGACAAAGACATAAAACATGCTAGTCAAACGATGAAAGTATTATATTAGATCAATGCCGTCGGAGATTGGTATGAAACACGGTTGATTTCATTTCCTACACGCTCCATCGCAGCTAGATACTAGATATGTGCCCCATCAAACACTGCGTTGTTTGCCTTGAGATATTTTGTTTGTTCGTAAACACATTGGGATTCAGGCATACGATATTAAAAGCTTTGGCGTTTGATTTCTGTTCTTATGGGTCAGTATAGTTTGACGAGCTCAAGTAATAATTGCAGATAACATTTAATATTTCAACTTGAAAATTGAACATGGAACATCAACAATTTATTCAAATAAAATATTATTGCAAATTTCTAGAGGATACTTGAAGAAGAAAGACCAAAAAGCTCTCCTGGCACATTTATTTGTCTGAACATGATTTAAATATTACAGCAACAAATAAAATCACACAAGAACGACACGCAACGACGGGTGACAAGGAAGAGAGCCTGGCAGCAGCGCGCGCATCCTTTTATAAGCTCGTCCCTGACGTAGCAGCTTTGTTTTGAAATTCATTCCATACTTGAATCATGTTTTCTTCTTCACGAATGAGTATAACTGTGGACAGAAGGAAGGAGTATTATATGGAGCTTCTGCAATACGGCCAGACTGACCCGAGACCGTCCCCGGGCTCCTTCATTTCAGCTCCTCTAGTTCAGCAGTGGCATTGCTCAGACCCCGTTGCACACAGGTCACGATCTTGAAGTTCTTGGAATGACAGGCGCAACAGAAGCACCTGCAGGCCTCTGCACCGCAGACCGTTGTTGTTTGCTGGCAGCCCGAAAGACCATCTCACGTCCTTGTCTGCACCTGCGTACATAAAACAACAAATTTCACACATCTTACGGCAATTACCGAAAACAACGCTTCAAATTACAGTAGACACGTTAGTCGTATAAATAAAATTTGAAACGTTACGGCCACTGGTTAAGTCATTAAGCGCGACGTTAGCATGACCTACCACGACAACACAGTGGCGAAACGTTATCCTATCTGGTGAGCAGTATTAGAACAACTTGGGCCTAAGTCATTAAGCACGACGTTAGCATGACTTAGCCCGGCAAGACAGTCGCACGACGTTAGCTTGTCCGCCCGATACGATGAAAAGTACACTAAGTCATAGGCACGACGTTGGCAATAACTTAGTACGGCAAGATAGAGGCCCGACGTTAGCTTTTCTGCCCAGAGTGTACAGACACCACAGGCCTAAGTCATTAAGCCCGACGTTAGCATGACTTAGCCTGGCTAGACAGAGGCGCGACGTTAGCTTGTCTCTTTCCGCTAGACAGAGGCGCGACGTTAGCTTGTCTCGTTCCGCTAGACAGAGGCGCGACGTTAGCTTGTCTCGTTCCGGTATCGTAAATCGTTGGGAAAAGTACAAAGAGCAACTTCATGGCATAAGACATAGGCGCGACGTTTGCATAACTTAGCCCAAACAAATAGTGCGCTCGGCCAAACCTGATACCACAATAGTCACCGCATCCCTGCACGCAGCAAGTCACGTAGCGTCACGCCTCCCAACGTGACTGACGGACATACAGTGGCGCGCCTCGCAGCGCAGCAGGCACGCGCGCAGTGTTGCGCCCTAGGCAAGCGCGTAGCCCTGCGCGACAAGTAGACTCGCATCTCGACGCAGCAGACGAGCGCGCAGCCCTGTGCGACCAGCAGACGCACAGCCCAGCGCAGAAGCGAGCGCGCACCCCTGTGCGACCAGCAGAGGCGCAGCTCAGTGCAGAAGCGAGCGCACACACCTGCGCGACCAGCAGGCGCGCTGCTCAGCGCAGAAGCGAGAGCGCACACCTGCGCGACCAGCAGGCGCGCAGCTCAGCGCAGAAGCGAGCGCGCACACCTGCGCGACCAGCAGGCGCGCAGCTCAGCGCAGAAGCGAGCGCGCAGCTCAGCGCAGAAGCGAGCGCGCACACCTGCGCGACCAGCAGGCGCGCAGCTCAGCGCAGAAGCGAGCGCGCACACCTGCGCGACCAGCAGGCGCGCAGCTCGGCGCAGAAGAGAGCGCGCACACCTGCGCGACCAGCAGGCGCGCAGCTCGGCGTAGAAGCGAGCGCGCACACCTGCGCGACCAGCAGGCGCGCAGCTCGGCGCAGAAGAGAGCGCGCACACCTGCGCGACCAGCAGGCGCGCAGCTCAGCGCAGAAGAGAGCGTGCACACCTGCGCGACCAGCAGGCGCGCAGCTCAGCGCAGAAGCGAGCGCGCACACCTGCGCGACCAGCAGAGGCGCAACTCAGCGCAGCAGCGAGCGCGCTGCCTGGCGCGTCCAGAACGCCTCACGCCGTGTTGAGCGCCGAACACGAAAGGGACATAGAACAGATAGAACAGAAAATGACACCACCATACACATTACTTACGGCTCCTTTACAAGCCATATCACATGAACCACAATTCAAGAAATAGCTTCGTACCTAACAAAAACTTGAACAACATTCTCTAAATGTGAAAAAGTAGAAATGTTCCTTTTTGGTACTCTTTAAAATGTGAGGAGTATTAGTGGTAACAAACCAGACTTTATTGATGTTCACAACATTAATAAAGTCAATCACAAACCAAAAACGAATAGGTGAAACTTGAAATAATTTTACACGAAAGTAAATAAACACAATTAGACAAATAGCTGACATGACAACAATTTGTCATGGCTGATATGCGCAGAACAGAATATTAATCTGAAGACCCAATGTTTACATCTTGCGGTTACATGGCAACGATGTCAACAAGACTGCAATCCGGTAGAGACGTGCGCATCTTTATATCAAACTAATCCCTAGATGCTTTAACTTTACATATGCCAACAAAAATTCACCAAGATCGTTAAGCAACTATTTAGCATTCTTAGCAGACGCCTTTATCTGCTGGTCATCCGCGTACTACAATTGCCGACACCAACTCATTACTAAGCCCTCTCACTATACGCAAACGAAGAAGTGAACGACGAGCATGGTCAGCAAACGTGCTGTAGCTATCCCAACTCATTACCTCAAACAAAATGATTGCAATATCCGACGTTTTAGGAATCAAAGATTTAAATTATTTCTTAAAGCTGCTCCAACTACGCTCTGTCGTCACCATTCACTTAAACACGTCTTTGCATTTCCCTTTAAACAGCTTCCTATACACAAAAGACACTCAGAAGCATGCCTTAGCGCGATCTATCCTCACACTAATTTTCAATATTTTGCAAACTGGGACCAAAGCTCAAAACATAGAAATGTTCCCTAGACCTCTCTGCCATGTTAATCGAACGAATAACATCAATGACCCGTTACTGTGGACAACGCATTCACGTCACTTACAACACATTCCGATTCAACACCCAATATATGACCCCTGTATGGTGCACCCAGCGGCTGCAATACGACCGCCGGCTCATAGAACACAATGCAAGTTTGTCCAGCAAGGCAAGCCTATCAGGCGAAGGATGTTGCGCGTAGCTGACTTTCCATCGCGTCCACCTCACGCTTCAAACAACCACTATCACGAGTTCTACGATACTCACGCAATCACAATCAGGCATTCTTGCCTTCCTTCCTCAAGTATAGAATTATAGAATCAGAATAGCCAGCAGGATCAGGCATCACGTTGATACCGAATCCCACTTCTGATATTGCAAATTTCTAGAGGATACTTGAAGAAGAAAGACCAAAAAGCTCTCCTGGCACATTTATTTGTCTGAACATGATTTAAATATTACAGCAACAAATAAAATCACACAAGAACGACACGCAACGACGGGTGACAAGGAAGAGAGCCTGGCAGCAGCGCGCGCATCCTTTTATAAGCTCGTCCCTGACGTAGCAGCTTTGTTTTGAAATTCATTCCATACTTGAATCATGTTTTCTTCTTCACGAATGAGTATAACTGTGGACAGAAGGAAGGAGTATTATATGGAGCTTCTGCAATAATATTGATTTTGGCTACCTATAAGTTTGAGGGCTCTGCTGGGAGTGTCCCTACGTGATCAAATCTGAAATGAAGAGATCCGTAGAAGAACCAGAGTCATCGATATAGCCCCTAAGAGTTGCGAACCTGAAGTGGCAATGGGCGGGGCACATAGTTCGGAGAACCGATGGACGTTGGGGTCCCAAGGTGCTGGAATGGCGACCCCGCACTGGAAAGCGTAGCGTCGGCAGACCCCCCACACGGTGGACGGACAACATCAAAAGAGTCGCAGGGAGTCGCTGGATCCAGGCGGCGCAAGACCGTGGCTTGTGGA
The DNA here is from genome assembly GCA_923060345.2 of Erebia aethiops. Lineage (NCBI taxonomy): Eukaryota > Metazoa > Arthropoda > Insecta > Lepidoptera > Nymphalidae > Erebia > Erebia aethiops. The sequence continues at coordinate 14,649,747 of OV281091.1, read as the reverse complement.
GGACCCTACAAGAGACCTATGTCCAGCTGTGGACGTCCATCGGTTGACGACGACGACGACCTATAAGTTTTATTGTAACATGTTCACTAAGAAAAGAAAGTAACGCAATACTATTAATAAAGTAAGTAATAATGCAGGCAATGCGACAATTCGTTAAATAAATTTCACACCCATTATAAATATAATTATATTCGTGTGTAATTGTGCATATTTGTCAAAAACGCGATACTATCAATTTTTTTTTATAACCACTACAAGTTAGCCCTTGACTGCGATCTCACCTGACGGTAAGTGATGATGCAGTCTAAGATGGTAGCGGGCTAACACCTGTTAGATGTATGGCAGTTATATTAAACCCATACCCCTATTTGGTTTCTACATGGCATCGTACCGGAACGCTAAATCGCTTGGCGGCACGTCTTTGCCGGTAGGACAGTAAACCACCACCAGGCAAAAAAAAATCGCAATTTTTAGAAAGAAATCGCGTAGAAATCAATGAGGCATGGGTTTCGTTTTCGTACCTACTAACCTACCAAGTGAGCCTGCTTTCCTGCATCATCACCAGGTTAGACCACAGACTATTTTTCATCGAATGAAGAGAAATTTCAATGATAATAATTATTTAGCAGTGCCCACCAAATAATACAAGATGATGCCCACATTTTTGAACTCTGATAAACTGTAGTCTATGTGCTAATTCAGGGTATACCTAAGCTAGTGTGTTCAGCCAAATCAGTTCAGTGCAACAAACATCCTATCATCCAAACTTTCACATTTATTATATACCTTTTTTTTATCCACTACAAGCTAACCCTTGACTGCGTTCTCACCTGATGGTAAGTGATGATGCAGTCTAAGATGGTAGCGGGCTAACCTGTTAGGGGCATGGCAGTTATATTATACCCATACCCTTTCGGTTTCTACACGGAATCGTACCGGAACGCTAAATCGCTTGGCGGCACGTCTTTGCCGGCAGGGTGGTAACTAGCCACGGCCGAAGCCTCCCACCAGGCCAGACCAGCGAAAATGCAGAAATTATAAATTCCCAAATTGACCCTGCCTCGGGTTCGATCGCCGAACCCGAGACCTACGCACGTTATGGCAACAGCGCTACACACTGGCCACGGAGGTCGTCAAAATACCTATTTATACTAATATTAAATGCGAAAGTTTAGACGGATGGATGTATGGATGGATGTTTGTTACTCAATCACGACAGACCGACTGAACGGATCTGGATAAAATTTGGCACGGAGATAGATTATAGTCTGAAATCACACATAGGCTACATTTATCCTGGAAAATTAAAGAGCTTCTGCAGGAACGCGGAAACGCGGGCGAAGTCGCGGGTATCAGCTAGTTCATAATATTAATAAGATTATACTGGGATATTATTATATTACTTGTATATTGTTACACCGTTCTGTAGAGCAGAATAGTATTGCATCTGAAATTAGGTATCTACTCATGCAAATTTTAGATCATTAATTGTTGTTAACACTAATAGCAACAGATGTGCATCCAACATTTGCTAATCCCTAATCTAGTTGTAAACAAGGCTTAGTTCATGCAGTTTGGTTGGCGCACTCACTAGAATAGTATTTAAGTTGATCCCATTAGTACTCAACGTTAAGAATTACTTAGATTAGAATAAAAATCTTAAAAATAAGTAAATAATAATATAATAACTAAAATATATTATTAAAAGGAGTCCCTTTAGGCAAGGTTCCAAAGATACTGGCAGCGTTCCCCCTTTGAATAGCTAGACTAATTCTTTGTCCGAGGTAGCTGCCAGCTCTTCGGTCTCCTGTGATGTCGACAAATTAGAATTAAATTTTAAAAATATAGAAAAGCAAATGATATCGAATTAATAAGACGTAATAAGTAATAACTAAATTGACGATTCAATGAACCAAATTAAAGATTTCAAAAGAAGTAAAGTTAAGAAAAACAAGAATTACTATGAATTTGTTAATTAATGAATCGAACCCCATTAAGCTTTCCATTTATTTTAACGAAAAATTATTTCAAGACAAAACGTTTTTGTTCTAGCAAAGCGTAAAAGGTTCTGAAACCTCTCAAGCGTAAGCCTGTGTTCAATAGCCGAAACTATATCGAACAGTAAAGTGCTCTAAATTCGTCCAATCCGAGCATACGCTTTGCTGACTACACTTACATAATATCTGCGAGTTATTTCATAAATAAATAAAAAGGCGCTGTAGCGCAAAACACTAGGCTCAGTTATTTTATTTGTGTTTTAAATAGTTAATGCGTATCCGAATGCATATAAATAGTATAAATAGAATATACGTGTACAATAATCGCGTGTAACCATTATCCAACCATAAAGTGTTAGTCTTACGACGCCACTAGTTCACTAGTAGACGACTCACGAATATAAATTTTAAGATGGACAATTTGACCATCACTGTGAAATAAAGCTGAATGTTAAAGAGAAACCGACAATAAATCTTATCGTTAACTAGCTGATGAGCACGACTTTTTCCGCGTGGATCCAGGTTTTTAGTTCCCGCGGAAACTTCTTAATTTAGCCTATGTGCTTATTTAGACTATAATATCTATGTCATTTTTCATGCAGATCCGTTCAGGCGTTCTGGCGTGATTGAGTAACAAACATCCATCCAAAACCCTAAAAATAAGCTTGTAATTTTAGCAATTCTTAATTTTGTGTTTGTTTACCAATTTTTAAAATCTTGGGGCTTCAAAATTCCTCAGTATTTTATCAATTTCTGTGTAAACCCTTCAAAACATGAAACAGAGTTCGTGTTGCTGAACAATGCAAGGCAGCTAACAATAACAGGGGTAAATTTAAATTAGAAACAACGTAGGTACGGATATCAAACTGATAACGTCGCCGGGCTTTTGTGGGGAAAACCAAAAGGCGACAATACTACAAGTGCCTACCTTTGTTGAAATAATGTTGGCCATATTCCTATATTCTGTTCTTAGGTATTTTAGGATATCGCCGTATTGGATTTGTTGAAAGCTTATGATTTGACGCCTGAAAATATTTCACTCTTAGTAAATGAAATTAAACCTGTTTTGTTTTTGTATAAACTCACCTAAACAATTTTTTTTTAATTAAAAAAATTAAAAATCACGATTGCAGCGCAGCTCAGTGGACTATATAGCTGTAGATATTGTTATATCTAAGAACCTTCTCAGAGGCTATACATATCTCTTGTAAGAAACCGCATTATATTTAGTTCAGTAGTTTTCCCGGAAAAAGGTAACAAAAATGTGCACAAACAAACAAACGTACAACCTGTTAGGGCAAATACATATACCGTCTCCGTTCCGTCGTGGGTAATAAATAGTAAAATCGATCAGTTTTCTTTCGTATAAAGTTGAGTATTTTTTGTGGGTCATCTGGTCCAATTCATCCTCATCTCTACGAGAGACCTTATCTTACTAATATTATAAATGCGAAAGTTTGGATGGATGTATGGATGTGTGGATGTATGAATGTACCTATGTTAATAAATCACGCCCCAACGACTGAACGGATCTGGCTGAAATTTAGCACAGATAGATTAGTCTGGAATAGCACATAGGCATAGGAAAATTAAAGAGTTCCCGCGGGAACCAAAAAACCTCAAACCACGCAGACGAAGTCGCGGGCATCCGCTAGTAGAGCATATTTTTTGCTAGAATAATGTCAAAATAAAGACATCTCCTCATCCAAGTAAAAAAATCAAGTTTGAAAAATACAAACGTTCAGGCAGTAAAATTGTTTACATTTAGAAACGGTTTGGAAATCGGAATCAATTCCCTCCGGGCTACGAGCCTACGGAGTACGGACGCACATCTCTCAGAAATTGCTGAAATTGGACTATTTCAAACGGCTCAACGGATATAGCTTTTTATAAATCACTGGCGCGAAGCTTTAAGGGTACTGCGCGACCCAATATTTCAATATTTTGTGAATACTGCATCCAAAACTTTAGCACTACTGTGATAATAAAACGCTGAAGTGTTCGTTTCTACCATTTATTTTATAACAAGTTAGTTACAATTGATATAAAGAAAAGAATAGAGTTTATTATTTTATTTGTTGATCCAAGTAAACGTAAAATACAAAAGTATACTTATAATCTAATTTAACTTAATTATCGTCTGGAATGTGTCGTGCCAGCAAAAGGGTCCTAACTTAGCTAAATAATTAAAGCATTTTCTTTAATTAGGTACCTGCTGGTATAGCGAAAAATTTACGAATCTTTTCTACAAATATCTACGGGCAGAATTCTGGTTTAAGAGTGCAACAATTTCCTTTAAACGATTCGCTGATATTAGGGCCGAAGTAAACAAATTGAAGTGGAGTTAAGTGTGAACTGATTAGTATCTAAACTCAGCTTTAGGTATTTTAATTATTTAGCCGCATGACGCCCTTAACCGCAGCTAAGTTTGACTTGTGTGTCGCATGTGTGTTGCATCTATTCTATATTTCGTGGTTTCAAGACAGTAACTATTAGTTATTTACAAGTAGGAGCTGCACATAGATCGCTAATGGATTTCCATTAATAACTCTTACATGCATCCAACATCCGGCTATCGCTAATCTCTTTGTTAACTATAGGCTTAAGTCGTGAAGTAATGGTTTACACCCGTTATTGCAATTTAGCATAACAAACTTACTTGGGTTTATTCAGTAGTATTTACTTCAGTGCTAAGTATCCACTAGTAACAAAAGTTGCAATAGTCAGCAGCTGTCATTTCCATTTTCTGCAAGTTTTAGTACTTCAGTATAGAAAATTTGTAGAAGTTAATTTTCTGCAAGTGTTTAAAAACAGAGAAAGTTGTTTGTAAAATTTCTGTTACAGAAAATTTTAGTTAAGAAGGCACTAAATCCTTAAAGCCATAAATCCCTAAATATAAAATGCTGTATTAGAAGGAAACCACTAAAATCGTTGGGTATAAACCTGCGTTCAATAGCCGAAAGTAGAAACTACATGGGCAGTGGAGTGCTCTAAATTCGCTCAACGTCTTGGCCTCAATATTTTCTGCTGACCCTACTTTACAACTTATCAGATTGGAGCTTATTACAGCTCGAAATATTGGAAAGTAGTGTGGCCTAGTTGAAAGGAATAAAAAGAATGGAAACGAAAACTATACCTAAGAAAAGATAAGGCACTCGAGCCTTAACTTGGTTTTTGGATAAGGGCCGGGTATAGTAGGCTTGACGTACTTGATACGGCATTAAATTGTGAGATACATATTATGTAGGATGTCGTTGAAGGTTATTCTCTGAGCTGGAACCCTCACCACTGGGTGCTTGAGTCTTCCCTAGTATTTTATGTATAGGACAACTTGTGTCACCTATGGTAAATTGTCAGAACTCTACCATTTGTTCGAAAATAATTCCCGACCAAATCTGGACCACGGCGTCAAAAGAGAATAAATAACTATGCAGGAGAACTCTCGGTATCAAACTCATGAGGCGCCAATCCGGCATGACTGGAGAGAGATCAAGTGCAGGACCAATGGCTTTACGTGCTTTCCGTGGCACGTAAATCTAATAACTTTTTTAGCCAAACCTGGAATGTGAACTTGGGACCTCAAATTTCGGAGCCGAATAAGCTAACCACAAGACCAACGTGGTATTTACATCGATATAATATGTAGGAACTAGATGGGCCCTTTCATAGATAAAAATTGGGCGTCCTACCTTTAGAGCACGCTCCTAACGCGTTAGTAAAATAGGTCCACATTCTTTGTTTGACAGGACCCGTCTATGTAAATTGAGGTCGTTGGGTATTATGCATGAAATACTTGGTTTAACAACGCATATTCTTTTCACTATGCTTACACGATGTACATTGTACATTTTACACCTACGTATAAAAATGATGATTAATCGCAAAAAACAATGTACAAATCCCGTTTTACTTACGCTTTCACAACTTTGTCGCGGTGATTGATGAGCTCCCAGATACGGGGCGTAGACGGGAATTAGGGCAAGCTTTATAATAACACCGACCTTGGACAACTTTATCGATTTAAGAGAAATTTTCAGAGTCCGCTCCAATGGGAGGCTTGCAGGAAGCCAACATTAAAAGTGATGACTGGTCTTTTCATTAAACGCTATGAATTAATTACGATATACTTGCATAGGAGGTTGGAAAAAGTTATAACAGTACATAACTTATTTTAAGCGTACCTACCTACTTAGCTAGAAGCCCATGACTTTTCTGTTATGAGTGGAGAGTAGCGCATTCTAGCATCTTTTTCTAAACTAGATCATGATAGCAGAATTGGTCGATTACCCGACCCACAGTTCTTCAAATTCTTTGAAGAATTGAGAAAAAGAATTTGAAGCCTTATTAAGTTCCACAGTTCTGCCTACTTATGTAGGCAGAACTGTGGAACACATTACAAGAAAGCATTTGTCGTGGCTAGCATTTCGTAGAACATTAGAGGCCACGATGGCCTGAAGGTCTGAAGAGCTCATAGTTTTATTGAAATGCAGCTTTATCTAATTAACCTAAATTAATAATAATAATAAAATTCTGCATCCATACTAATATAATAATGTCAAAGTTTGTCTTGTCCATCTGCTACGCTTTAACCACGAATCTTTACAACCAATTTTGATGAAATTGGTACACAGTGTATCTACTACTGGTTCGGATACCAATATACTATTATTATTGGTAAAATGGCATTCAGAACCATTGCAGTTGTAGATTAACTCATTAGAATAAAAAATATTTCGATTATTATCAATCAGAAGACGCATACATGGAGAATCATTTCTTGAATTTTTTAAGAAACGTAAATCACAAATCCGCAGGTAGTTATATATTAGACTCAACTCAAAGACTTAATTACTGCATGGATTAAGGTTTTTTGAACCCTGCGGAAACTCCCTTGATTAAACCTATCTCTCTACCATCAAAATCGGATCAAAAGATGCCAAAAAAGCGTAGCAGACAAACAGACATACAGACACACTGCCGCATTTATAATATTAGTATGGATTTAAGCAGCTTATACACGGGAGATGGGCGAAAATATTGTGTGTGAATCTGAAACACCAGCAAAAGGTCCTCCTATATTCATATATATCGTATCATTATCGTTTATTGTTATTATATCTACTTTGTTGTAAAGGGTTCCATAAGCTAAGTTAGGGGAACAAAGCGATCTTATAATATTCGTATACATTAATACCTACCACATAAAGTTTAGAAGTAATCTGATAAGTTTTACCGAAGTTCAGCTTTTGCAGAAATGCAATTCAAGATCCTGCAATAAAATTTGTACGAAGACCCGTAAGTCGGAAAACTTGCCAACGTGGTACTTCGTGTACCTACAATCGTGGAAAATTAAAAAACGTGAAGGTTTATTTAAACAATTAATTTTATGTGATAGTGATCCTACGCTATATATTCCTGTACACGTTTGTCTTAGGAACATATGGAACTCCTTAGTATATATTTCAATACAAAATCTACTAGGTACTAATAAGTGAATTATGCAACGATTAGCGACTCTGAGTGTAGAAGTTAGTGCTTTAAGCGCTGGCGTAGCCAATGAGAACAAGGCTTTCCTATAATTCAGAAAACTCATCCAATCATTTACATAAAATCTTGATTAACATTATGTTTATGGGTATCAAGCTGACCTTTACTTAAAATGGTACATACAATTTTAAATTCACCTCATTTTAACGTAGAAAAGCCTTTATACTCGAGAACACAATGGGACAAGTCAACAATCCTCCCATTGTTTTGCTCACTTTGGAATTTCCTATTTAAATTCCGCATATCGCCGACTCTTTCTGAACATGCGCTACTTTTTATACAGTCCCTGACACCTCATATTTTTTTCCTACAGTAGATTGTATAATATGGATTAGCAATTTTGATATTTTTTTACAATATCTACCGTGAGATCTCTTTGATTTTCGGGGAAAAAAGTTGTCTATCCAGCTCTGTGCCAATTCGTCCATTGGGCCGTGACAAGGTAACAGACACAATTAAGATTATTATAATAATACAAAAAAAGCCAAACTCGTGACTACAAAGATTTCCTACAGTACATTGTATAATATCATGGAGGAGCAATTTTTAGATGATTTCACAATACCGTGAGAACTATTTGATTTTCCTAATCAAATGCTATTGTTTTCTGTAATAATTTGTTCTAGATTGTGCCGGTTTCGTAATATTTTTGCGAAGACCTACTCTCGCGGTGGCTAAACTGGTGCTGTAAGATGTTGGCTAAACCTGCAGAACGCGGCTCAGCCAGTCACATTAAGGATCTACAAATCCCGACCAACTCTAATGCATCTCCTATAGAGCGAACTTTGATTTTGCTTAGACTTAAGACATGGTTAAAACGAGACAGATTTAGGTTGCTCACGTCGATCGCGATTTAACTCTAGGTAAAGTCCAGGGGCCGGAAAGTCGCATAGCATCGCCTATTGTGGTTTTTATTAGCGACATCTATTACTTGGTCACCTGAACTGAAAGATTGCTTGCACTCAGAACTGTCAATGTCTAGTGACAGAGATTGCAAATGGCTGCCATTAGTGTTTTCACTTTTTGAGCACGGTGGTGGTTGTTATTACAAGTACGTTGAGTCGAGTGGTTACACTGCGTGCATTAAATAGATAAACCAAAACCATATGGAATTTTGACTTTTCAGCGTTTTATTCTGTTTCTAAATTAATGATTATTGTTAAAATAATAGTTAGAAACACAATAAAACACTGAAAAGTTAAAGGTCTATGTGGTTTTGGATTACCTATATAATGCACGTAGGAGGTACCACCTATTATCTATAGGTAGGTAGGTATATATATATGTAGGTATGTATACTACACAGTTATAGTTGTAGATTGCCAACTAACAGATGGCGCTAAGTTCGCATTAGGAGTATGGGTGACATTAAAAAGTTACGAGAAGGCTCTCTATTTCCAGTGTATTACTTTACTCTATGGTAAAGTCTTAGCCGTTAGATTGACGCATGCTAGAACATAATTTTGTAGTCATTTGAAATTCAATTTAAGCCCTACCCAACGCTTCTGAGCCTGAGGCTGCGCACATAGATAAAGCTTTATACTAACAGCTGGGACACAAGCCATTGATAAAAAGAGTAATTTTCGCAAACATTTTTTCATTTACATACAAGCGTAGTAAAACTCCACGCTGTAGTTTTTGTAGCACAGAGTAAACATACAAAATTCATTCACCCTCGGTCAGTGTAATGTTGCATAGTAATGACCAGTGTGGAATAAATTAACGCTCAACGACGCAACGCCCTGACTGCAGTGTCGGTTTATTTTTTTTTTTGTTTTTTTTTTCGTAGATCTTTTTTGATTGTACCTACCATGTCTAGCTGTGATTATCACTTTGCTATCTATTGGTCAAATATATTATATTTATTTATAAATATTTAGTAAGTAAACTTTTTTTTTTCTGTAAGGATTTAGTTATGTAATTTCCTATATTATTATTGACCGAGCGAAGCGAAGGTCTCTGAGTCTACTTGGGTGAATTGGCACTTGTCCGTCCGTCCATCCGTCCGTCCGTCTGTCAGAGCATTATAACTTCTGAATTGCTGAACGCAATTACTTCAGCTTTAAATATAATATGTAAACCAATGGCCTCCCGCCGAATATGGCTTAAAAAATAATAAAAATCTTTATTTCAGTGGGGCTCTCATAGAAGCGAATGCGAAGTAAAATATTTTTTATAAAGTTACATAGGGTTGCGGTATATCATTTTAAAGATAATTAGGAATAGAGTCCAAAAATATATTTTTTTTAATTTTTCCCCCAAAATTGACGAAATGGGGGGCTTTCAAAGTGGAGATTTTCTAACGTCCAAAGATGACCTCAGAACTCTAAATTTTCTGAAAGGATGAGTCTGAAACTTGATCAGTTATTTCAACTATATCCTGTACTTGAACAACAAATACTAAAATTAGATAAATATTGTAAGGAAACGGAATTATTTAATTTTTAATGAGCTTCAGTATTTTAACAGAACTTCACATTTATGTCAATAGATGGCGCCGCGAGGTCTCAGTTCGGGGCGAACCACTAGTTATTATGTTTTATTTGTAATTGTTGTAGTTTTAGGTAATTATGTAGCCAGGGGAGACGAATTGGGCAGCTGTAAAGTCTTCCCTGGCATGTTTTTATAATAATAAAGAATAAAGAATAAAGAATAAATTTACCGGTAACCGTAACGTAACTCAAGTACTTAGCTGATGACCGCGACTTCGTCCACGTGGATTGAGGTTTTTGAACGGGAACTCTTTAATTTTCTGGGACAAAAAGTAGCCTGTTATTTCACACTATAATCTATTCAGAGCCAAATTTCATCCAGATCCGTTCAGCCGTTCTGGCGTTATTGAATAACAAACATCCATCCATCCATCTATCCATCCAAACTTTCGCATTTATAATATTAGTATACAAGTAGGTATAGATATTCTTTTTTTTAAATAGTAAATTACCCAAGTACAGTACTGTACGAAAAATTTAAGAGCTGGCAAACAAAATTTCGGTTTAATTTTGATATCAATTTTTAATAACGCAAAATAATGCTTAACCGGACATTTTGAAAGAAGAATTTTATTCGCAACAAAGCGAGTTTTTAAAAACTTTTCGAACTTAGTTTTTGTTCTTATTTAAATTCATAGTCGCCACAGCTTAAGTACCAAGTTTTCTTTGAAAAGTTTAACGAAAATAATTTATTGGATTCTCGTAGCTATAGCGGTGACCAAAGCTTTAATATTCTTTGATATACAAACAAAATTGGCAATGCGCCACAGTATTTCAGCGGACATTGAAACTGAATTTTAAAAAAAGTATTAAATTCAACAGGAATAATACGAAATCATATTAATATTATAATATACCCGTGACCGATTATTCGAGAGCCCATTTCATAACCACAATAATTAAGAAAATAGGCTATCATCATTCATAATAATTTCAGCCCGCAAACGTGCACTGCTCAACATAGGCTTCACAATTTCCACAAATCAGTTCCGTACTCGATGGACCTGTCCAAAACAGCGTCACCACACCCGCTCTCAACCAGTCAGTCCAAGTCGTTCACACTAAACAAAATATCGATACGAACTATTTAAATAATATAGTAGAAGTCATTTTATATCGATAATAATAGAATTTCCTTTAGACGATGTCGCACTCAACCGTGCATAAAAAGAAAGAAAAATGCCAACTTCCCGTTATATCCCGTTTATAAATATTGTATAGGATCCCCTTTGCCATAATGTCCAGTGTTTCACACGTGTCTTCTACCTATAAGTATCTACTGCGGCGTTCGTAATTAGATTAGCTCAGCGAGCAAAGTGTTCGATCCTTTACCGACACAATCGGATTATTTGCGCGGATCTGAACACTGACCCCGATTCCCCTATAACCTGACATGTAACGTGTAAGTGTCTTTTAGGGATACTTTCGTATGGAAACAATAGTTTATATACAATGATGATATAGACTATAGATGATACTCGCGAATTGTCCGCGTGTTTTTCTTGTTTATATCAACGAAAACTCCTAATTTTCCGGGATAAAAAGCAGATAGGCTTCCTTTCCCTAATGTTATTTAAGTTAATCTGTCACCATCAAAATAATCAAAATAATAATAATTTCCAGATTGAAAATATGGGCCGTGAAAGCGTAGCAGACAGATACACTTGCGCATTTATAATATTAGTATGATATGCCATAGAAAGTGTGTTTGTTTGTTGGTTTGTCCTTCAATCACGCCTCATCGATCGACGTGATTTTTGTCATGGGTATAGTTGAGGACCGAGAGGCTACTTTTTATCCCGGAAAATTAAGGAGTTCCCGCGGGAATCAAAAAACTTAAATCACGCGGACGAAGGCGCGGGCATCAGCCAGTCATAACTTAAAAAAATAAATTTAAAAAAGTGATTCGCAACTTGTAGCACATTTTACGCTAATTGCACGCTTCTTTTTTTTAAAAGCGGCATCAGCTTAGACACACACGTACAAACAGACTTTAGAGACAAACTTTAATAAAATAAAAGTAGGTACATGTATTAAGTATCTACGGTCTTTACAATTTTTAAAGCGCTGCATTTTAGTGGATATCAGAAATAGCGGTTTATCAAGGGTTTTTCGGCTTTCTTGGGCGCCTCTCCAGGGATAAGCTTGTAAGCGATAATAAGGTGAGAGTGCCCTTTAAACGGCCCAAATTGATAGCGAGCTGCTTAAGTATTACAAGGAATGGGTTTTCTGTGTTCAGGTACTTTTATAGCTATAATATTTTTTTGAAAATAAAATGGATTTTCTACCCTCGCATGTAGTTTTTTCAATCGCCAGTAGTCATTGAAATAGATGGGTACTAAAATTCTACATCAATGCCAGTAGTAGTAGTAGATACTTAGGAAATCTGTCAAAATATATTTATATATTATATTCCCCACCAAATTCCAGTTTATTCGGCGATATCCATGTTAAACTTCCATATATTTTCTTTGTGAATTTATCTCAAGACTACCTAATATGTGTACTCATTTTGATTACTATTTCACAATTTTACGCAAAACAAAGAAATGTACGTTTTCACCGACAATTCTTAAATTTAGGAGACCATTTAAGTCAAAAAATATGAAAATTATGAACGTGAAAGTATGCCCTGAAATTTAGAGATCGACGGTGAAAATGCTCATGAAACTCAAATAAGGTAGAAAACCCTTCAAATTTTAATTTAATTTAAAATTCCTCTTAGTAGTAAAGTATTTGAACTCCTTTGGCACCCTGCCCAGTCCTGAACATGGAACATTAGCGTCTTGGTCACGGCTCTCACTAGCAGACTCCTTTAAATTACTTTTGAAGTACCTAACTAGTTACTTTCAAGAAAAAGAGCACTTAGGAGAGTTTTGGTAATTATACTTTTATGTGAGAACGTAACTACACTGATACACTGTGATTTAACAGCAAGTCATTTAATAGACTTCGTAACGAATATCTATACTTCCATATCCATACTAATGCGAAAGTGTGTCTGTCTGTCTATCTGTCTGTCTGCTACGCTTTCACGGCCCATCTGTTTAACCGATTTTGATGAAATTTGGTACAGGGATAGTTCGTATCCCGGGAAAGGACATAGGCTACTTTTTATCCTGGAAAATTAAGTAGTTCCCGCGGGAATACAAAAACCTTATTAACGCGGACGAAGTCGCGAGCATCATATAGTCATAAAATAACGTAAGAATAAGTACTTTAAAACAAGTGTGTTTATAAAAAGTATACGGGCGCAAATAGGTTAGCCGGCTACCATCTTAGACTGCATCATCACTTACCATCAGGTGTGACCGCAGGGCTAACTTGCAGTTGATAAAAAAATAGGCACGGCAGTACTAACGCTAAAAAGAGCAAAAATATTGACAGCAACACCTCGAGCTCTAAACTAAAAGTCATTTTACTCAGCGCGCGTTGAAAAGTTTATGTAAGTAAAATACTTTATTACAGGAAAGTTCGTAGACATTATTGAAAATAGTCGTTTTCTCATGAAAAATCGTGATGGAACTTGGATAATAGCAACGTAACAGCCTATTAATTTCCCTTCCAACACAAAAGCCTCTTATAAGGATAAGAGGCTTAACAGGGTAAGGGACTGGTGGCTTAATTGGCTCTAGATGGTGACAATATGTGACTGGAGTACTCGTTTCATTCTTTATTTTACTGTGTATCATTGTTGGAAATCTTTCTCTGCGTTTGGAATCTATCTCTGCGTATTCCTCATTATAGAGGGCCTTGATCCCTTTCCATTAATCATAACGGTATAATTGAACGGTTGACGGGCCTTTCTTTGAATATGCATTAGGTTTTATTCAGTGCATTGTTTAGTTAGTGAGTTCGCAGGTCCTTCCCATCCGACCTGACTATAAGAGTACTAGCACGTACCTACCTATCTCCGTAGGCTATGGGACTAGCTAAGTACTTCAATTCTTAGATTTTTAACGATCATTATCGATATTAATATCCACCACCACCACCACTACAGCCCATTAACGTCCCACTGCTGGACACAGGCATCCACTTTCATAGGAGAGAGGGAATTAGAGCTTATACCCACCATGCTGCTCCAATGCGGGTTGGCGCGCTCCGACGACTACTATCATGTTATAGCCGGGACCGACGGCTTAACGAGGCACGGGGGTGAAGCACCGCCAACTTCGTAACTCCGGGCTAGTGCTGAGAATTTCTAGTCAGAAAAACTCAACACTTATTATGGCCCGACCCGGGACTCGAACCCGAGACCTCGTCAGCCGCAGTCAAACATGCTAACCACTAGACCAACGAGGCTGTCAATATGTAAATATGTTATATGTTATTATTATTATAGATATTAATGTGTTAGTGATAAATCCGAGGCACAGAGACAGTAAAAAGGCAAATCGGACCTAAAAATTCTGTTCCCTTCTAGTTACTAACGTGGGTCTACGTTGTTAACCAAACGCAATCGACTGATATGCGTTGTCATAGATAGGACACCCAGCTCTCGACTTAATTAGAAAGGTCTTTACAATTAATTGGAAATTTCAGTCTTGGACTGTTCGTGATCCAATTAATTATAAAATTGTGGTGGAGGAATCTAAAACAAAGTAAAAGAAAAAGCCTATCCATAAATATAAAATTTTCTTGCCTGAGCTAATTTATTCTTAGAGAATAAGTGCCCGCGAGATGCGAGCAAAGTTAAGTTCAAACTTGTTTGGAATTCAATTTGACCTACGCTTTAAATAAGGTAAGTGTAAGTAACGTGATTCGCTTAAAGTAACTTTTATAAGTATGGAAGTATAATCGTTTTATAGCTTGTTGAAAAACAATATTACGTTTACGATCCATTAAAATCTTGATAATACAGCAACAAAAATAGTCTTTGCTCGTAAAAACAATTCTCAAGAACCTCCTAATAGACTAAGCTGGGTCATAACGTATAAAAATTCTGTATGAGAAAATCCTGTTTTCCAACTGTGGGTTTACGATCGCTCGTAACTTTGAGTAGTTTTAGGCAGAGTGTAACAATGTAGGAACACAACATTGGACGTATGGACACACGGTGTTAATGAGTCGTTACAGCGTCGATCGAGACGATGCCTTCTTTTATGTTTCTTTTACATGGAAACTAAAGTTAACAGCTTAGCAAAATTATCTGTGCATATTGAGGAGGCGTCACTGTCTATTAAAAAATGAAATTTCAGGATCAAAGCTGCTAGTTTTGAATTTCGCCATACGCTCATGTTTTTCAAGCTACACACAATTTACGTTCTGCTTATTGCTACGAATACAAAAAAAGTTGATTATGTTTTAGTACCGGAAACTCTCGGAACCCACAAAGAAAGCACTTTGTTATAACTCTCAAAGAAAGCATTTTGTTATAACAAAATTGAAGGAGGATTTTGTCATGCGAGAAACGTTTCGCTATTTACCATTACTTTATTTTCTCGATTTGTATAGAAACGATGAATATTTATATACAAAATTTATTTGAAACTTCAATTAATTATTAGAAGAAAAACCCAACACATTCTAAACTAGTAAAAAAAAGAGTCATACATGATACCTTCGTCAAGCAGTGGACGTCTACAGGTTGAATAGACGACGACGACGAATTTCAAGTGGTAGCGATCAGAAGGTCAGTTTAATCTGCTCGCTGTGCTATTTCAAATTTGACCATGGGTCGATGAAAATTTGCCTTATCACAAGCAGCCATCCTCCGAAGACCAAAAAACGTCACGTAAGGGTAACCAAAAAGGTTTTAGTGGGTAAAATTTCAATCATTTTATAATACAATATATTTGTTTTTATTTTATAAGATCTCAAAGTACGTACTATATCGTAAATATTATTATACAATGAGAGATTTCACCCAATTTCCTAAAAAACATAAAGGGCGCCTGCAACGGCTCGTTTAGTGAAATTCGAAAACCATTTTCGTTTTCGAAAGCTATAAAACTTGTGCTAGGGTTAATGATAGACAATCTCGTTGCGTGTGGATTTAAAATGAAATCAATACCTGCGGTTCACGTGACACTGTGCATCGGAAAACATGCATCGAATTTTTTTTTTACGATTTGAAAAAATACGATACAACAAATGAAAACGCGAATGAATTAGGTATTTATTATTTATCGACTTTACATGTTCCAAAATTATGACAATTTCCAATTTTAAGCAATCCTTTTATCCTGATGATAGTTGCTGCAGAATATTCTTAGTTTATGTTAGCTACTACCGCTAGGGGCCGTTGTGTTGTGGTACTAATCATGGGAAGATATGCCCATAATGGCCACGCTGGGCAGTGGGCGGTGTTGGCCATGGCCAGTGGCTGTATGAGGAAGGCTGAGGACCGGGTGTGGTGGCGTTCTTCGGGAAAGGCCCATGTTCAGCAGTGGACGTCCGCAGGCTGAGAGATGATAATGACTCCCTCTAGACTCCTAGAGCTATGAGCCATGAAAAAAATCTTCCAGTGTGGCAAGAGACGCAAAAGCTACAAGCATGCGCTTCGTCAGCCGCAACAGGAACGCCTCAGAAATATGGATGACGTCAGCACAGATCGAAGTCAAAAACAAAGAAATTAAATTTTTTTAAGTTTTCAAAGCTACCATTCAATAAGCTCAAAAACGTGATGGTGGCTATCGACATCGAGGTGAGTGATGACCTTTGTTAATGAAAAATGCTTACGTACCTACTAAGTACGAATGAGCTGGCGATGAAGAGTAAATATGGCGATTTTTCATTTAAAATAATAATTATTATAACCTCAATAATACCGACTGAAATACAGCTTTCATTTTGTGCCGTACAATTATTATTGTCAGCATTGATGTAGAATTTTTCATTCTATTTCAATGATTGTCAGACACAATAATCATAAATGTCCATTACCATTTGCAGAATGTATTGAATTCTCTTACGGTATAAAATATTCAGTGGCTCTTTTGGGACGGTGAAAAGTTTTATTATAATTAAAATTGCAACGAAATAATATTTTTTTAATGATAATTGTTTTTTGTGCATTTCATGTCACGTTATACTCATAGTAGGACAAATTCGTAGGTCCTCTTTTTATTTTGTTTCATGCGGACACATCCTTGGTTAGCCAATTAAATAAGTTCCCACGTAGACCAGTCACGTCTGTTATACGGAATGTTTAATTAGAGCACCATTAACACCCACTTCAGGTTAACAAAATCAGGGTTCGTTAACTTTTCGCTACACCCGTAACTTGAACCATATTGTACGATAATTTGTGCAACCCGCATGTTTAGTCGTGCTAGTACTAGTTATTATTCTGTGGTCGTGGTGAAATTTATCTTTAAAGGTAAATACCTTAACCCCAAAATCCATACCTACTATTATTGTAAATGCGAAAATGTAGAAAATGCGGAGTAGGTATTATACGGGTACACTTTTCAAACGATTTTGACGAAATACGGTACTGTGATAAAGGCCTTTATTCCAGAAAATCAACTAATTTCCACGGGATTTTTCAATTAACTAAATCACGCAAATGGAATTGCGGGCATTAGCATGGTGTTTCGTATTCTGCTCTGTTCCTGTTCTGTAGTGTAGCGGAAACGCCTGGACGTATCCTCGCCTCCTGCCAAAGTGGTACGTTGACGCGCAAGGCTTGGCCTATAAAGCAAAGCCTCGCATGGCTACCTCTGTTTTAGAACCACGTCATAGGAGCGGTCATGTACTGTAATCTCCCATGTTTCAAGCAAATATATAAATTTACTAGCTGACCCGGCGAACTTCGTACCGCCTTAGTATGCAAAATTAAATGTATATTTTTCAATATTTCTGAGAGATTTTCTTAATATTTTTTTCCGTAAGAACCTTCTCCTAATAATAACAAATACAACAAAAAAAGAATTAGTGAAATCGGTCCAGCCATTCACGCGTGATGCCGTGACCAAGGAAAACGGGTTTCATTTTTATATATATAGATTATTATTCTCGTTTTTGTCTAGTCAAGTGTCACATGATGTCATACTGATTTGGGTTGCGGACGTTATCATGCGCTGTCGTAAGTAGGTCAGCTTTCTTAATCATAATTATTTGCTTGGATAACCGGCTGTAATCCTAACGATGTACTTACATCAAATTCAAATTTCTCCTAAAACATCGAAAAGCTGGGATTCAGATCCTATTTTAAAATGAAAGTATTAAAGAATCTCTCAGATGCAGCATTGGCGATCTGCCAAGCTGGCGCAGTGCAACGAGTATGAGTTTAACAATTCTATTATAAAACAGCTTTTTTTTATCCTGTTTCTAAGTATGAGGCCCTTATACTTTGAGGGCGTTTGTAGCTCCAGGGCGATTTTCAAGTTATGTTATCATAAGGTCTCTAATAGGCACAACCTACCTACCTAGTCAATAATTTGACTACTTCCGTGGCGTAGTGTGTAGCGCTGTTGCCTTAATGTGCGGAGCTCCTGGGTTCGATCCCCGGCAGGGTCAATTTGGGAATTTATAATTTCTGAATTTTCCCTGGTCTGGTCTGGTGGGAGGCTGCGGCCGTGGCTAGTTACCACCCTACCGGCAAAAACGTGCCGCCAAGCGATTTAGCGTTCCGGTACAATGCCGTGTAGAAACCAAAGGGGTATGGGTTTAATATAACTGCCATACCCCTAACAGGTTAGCCCGCTACCATCTTAGACTGCATCATCACTTGCCATCAGGTGAGATCGCAGTCAAGGGCTAGCTTGTAGTGGATTTAAAAAAAAAACTAAGATTATCGAAATTCTAAGCTGGGAAGTATATAGTAAAATTTAAAGTTTATTAAATACATTTTCATAATAATTCGCGTAGGAAAGAAAAGGAACTTTCAAAAATAAATCTCCTCGCTGGTAAAAACGAAATTTATTTACTAGTGGTCCCGGCAGACGTTGTCCTGCCCTGTCTAGACCCGATTGCGGCGCCACCTACCGGGTAAACCATCCCGGCACCCATCAAACATTTCATAAGTGTACTTCCCCGCGCCACACCCGGCCAAAGCCAAACGGGGAAGACCCTGTTGCCATTTTTCAAAAAATTTCTTAGTTCATTTTTTCAGGCATTTGTAAGCAACTCGTATTCCAACTGATTGTAGGACTACTTGTATTCAGCTACTTTATTTTTACCCAAATATGAGCCAAAAAGCGAACTTCTAATAACGAATGAGTTATTAAAAAAAATATTGAACCAGAACGAATGACCTGATTAAAAAGATGGGCCTATATTTTATTGTATGGAAACAATTTTTGAATCCTACATAAAAATGAAAAGAATTCAAGAATGAATCTCTCAGCAGCAACATTGGCAACTTGCCAAGATGGCGTAGTGCGAATGATTATGTCCAATAAGAGTTCAACAATTCCATTATGGAACAGCTTTTCATCCTACTTCTGGTTTTCTGGGGCACCTGGTATCTTTCAACCAGGACTAGAAACGATAAATGCTCAGTTAGCGCAGTCAATTGTAAAATAAATTTTCATTATTCATATTGCACTAGCTTTGCTAGGTCTCATTATTCTTTGAAAGTCCGAAAAACAATTTTCATGAGTAATAACTATTTCATCCAACGTATAACTTGAAAAATTACAGACTTTCATACAAACTCTCTTTTTCGTACTTTTTGGTTAGGTACTATGTGCCATTCTAAATAAATTCAGTAAATTCTAACCCAATGGTACAGTGGCCCATGCGTTGTTAGATCAATCAGTAGGTACGTCACAAAAGGTATTTTAGTGAGATGTTCTAGTCTAGTGTCAATAATTATGTTTCTAAGGACATGAAATATTCTTGCTACTGATAAGTGTATGTTTAGTATCAAGGCATGAGTCAATTATTTAAGAGGCATCTTCTAGACAAGCGTGCTCTAGCCTAGACCTCATTAATGTTCTCCCTCAGGCATGATTGTCGTCAAACGCAAGCCTATCTTGAATGTAAAATTAGATTATGAACGATGTTGATTTCAATATACAATATAAACTACAATTACCAAAAGCCAGGACTAAACTTATGGTTCAAAAACTATACAGTTTGAGGGAGCGCTACTGTACAATGATTTACCAAACGTAGTTTCTAATGAAAAATCCTTCGTAAGATTTAAGAAAAAATTACATAAGCATTTTCAGAGTGAAGTTTAATAATAAGATTAATATAAATATAGGTCACCTTGTTACTCTAAACATTAATTTTTAAGTATATGTTAGTTGTAAGTTTCTCATTTAAGTGAACTTTGTCCTTTTATGAGGAAATAAAACATCTTTATACCTTATATATTTTGAGGTTATAAGTGTATCTGATTATTTTATCCTGAATAATCTAGAACATTTACATTATTAACCCGGCATCAGTCTGGTAGCAAACAAATACACCAGCTGTCCCTCCTGTGCATAGGCACACTGACTGTGAACACAACAAAATCAGAGGGGGTAGGGTATTTACTACAGCTATTTAGAAGGTCAACGACGTTGTTTTTATATTTACAAAAAATAGAAATCATCGTGGGTCATTATGACCCAACCAGACTGTCGCCGGGTTAAATATGAGTTTTAATAATTTGCTGTAAGTATAGAGGTTTAACTAACGTCACAACCCTGGAATTTTGCCAAGCAGTTAATGTTCTATCAAAACGATTATGCATTATGACTTACATTTAACGGCAGCCATAGACGCTTTGTTGTTACGAGCATAATTTATGCCTCCAATAAAGTTTTGCCAAAGAAAATTCACAAGCAAGACGCACTCAGAGAAATGAATGGAAAAACGGCTGTTCTTAGAGAAGATCTGTAGGTTATAATTCTGTGATCAAGGAAAAAATATTAATTAACATAAGTAACGCTTACGAACATAGAGGAACGAATAGATGGCCTAGCTGTGACAACGCAAATCAGACGATTGCGATTTTTAAGCAACGTTGACCGACGTCGGTAACTGGATGGGTGACCGAATTTGGAGGTTCAAATTTGGCATTTTCGATTTCTCCGTGCCTCTGAGAGCAAATTAAGCTGTCAGTCCCGGTTATTATCACCAATATCTGGTAATAATCGTAACAAACCTAAGAGTTTAAATACTCTTATTCGAGTCATATGCGGCAGGACATGGGAACTCATCGCATTAATATCCCAAAGAAACTCCTACCATTATGTAATTAATGGAATAGGGTCACGACCCTCAGTAATGAGGAATACGACGTAGAGAGAATGCTTACTCTTCGTTAAAAACAATAATGTTTTCGACAGTGTTCACTTTGATGAAAGAGTTTAATTAAACGTTTGTTTGTTACCTGATAAGTAGTTTGCGATGTACGACTATGTAGTAAGAAATTCAATCACACCTTACATCACAGTGCTCAACATGGTTAGTACCGGATAAACGCCCATGTTAATGCAGATGAGTTTGATGTCTATTTTATACCTCTACGCAATACAAGAGGTTTTACAAATTTGGCTATGGCTTCCTATAGCGCACCAAAGTATAGACCGCTTTAAGGTCGATGACAAGGGTCTGCCCGCGAAATTCAAATTTAATTTGGTTTTTCACAATTTGTAAACTAATACGACAAAGTAGGCTTATGGCATTCAAATTGCGAGCGTAGGAATATCATCTTCACAGGTTTATATAAAAATCTTTACTTGAAAGTGCCCAGTTTAAGAAATTAGTCAAAATAATGAGTTTGACGTGAGTTACTCACAAATTAGTCATTAATTTGACTAATTTCTTAAACTGGGCACTTTCAAGTAAAGATTTTTATATAAACCTGTGAAGATGATATTCCTACGCTCGCAATTTGAATGCCATAAGCCTACTTTGTCGTATTAGTTTACAAATTGTGAAAAACCAAATTAAATTTGAATTTCGCGGGCAGACCCTTGTCATGCACCTTAATGCTTTGTTTTTGTTTAAAGTTCATTAATTAATCTTTCTTTAAGTTTTTCTTAGTTTTTAATTTCATTTATTAGTCCTGCACCACAGAATACCTTAATGTCTGCCTGCACTCCTACATCTATCAGAGATAATCCGCCAAACAGACAAATCTATTTTTTTAAATCCACTACAAGCTAGCCCTTGACTGCAATCTCACCTGATGGTAAGTGATGATGCAGTCTAAGATGACAGCGGGCTAACCTTTTAGGGGCATGGCAGTTTTATTAAACCCATACCCCTTCGGTTTCTACACGGCATCGTACCGGAACGCTAAATCGCTTGGCGGCACATCTTGCAACCACCGTACAATTTTGATTTACTCTAAAGTGATAAATCGATGCAATATCCTTGAATAAGCTGCAAGATTTCATCATTTTACTCACAAAAAACTAATTAGTTAACTATTGGCGAGGTTTTAATAAGTTTATGTCTTTCTGCTAATTATTATGTAGTTATAACGTATATTTTTAAATACAATTATGTACTCGAACGTGTTATGTCGTCTTTTTCCATATTTTCAATTGTTCTGATTGGTTCTTGATAATATTTGTTTATGAAGGTCCTTGAATGTGACGATTTAATATGAAAGCGGGATAACCGGTGGTATAAGGAGATAGAACCAAACCCGTACTTTAAACCAGTTTCATCAAGAAATGTAATGTAAAATGTTAAAATAATATGCACGGAACGTATGATGCATGTATATTGTATATTTATATGCAGAAACTAAACAAAAGAACAAAATCTAGAAATTGAAATATCCGAATCGTTTCTATTTACCAACCTAAAAATATAGAAAGCCTTACCCTAACGCCTGTCAAACTGACTGACTATCTTACATCTCTATCAGCTTACTACTAATCACCTAAATTAAGTTTATTTTCACAGAGGAGTAAATTTTGTAATTTCAAGCATCGAAGTAATACGTAGGAGACAAAATAATAGGCCCTTGTAATTTAATCCTGCAATGTCTCTAAAATTAATAATACCTAAAGCTAATAAATTATTAATTTCCCCATTAATCACTAAACATGTCATTAGGGATTTAATGAAACTATTCAATTAGCAATCTCATAGCTCAATATATTATTAATCCGTACTACTAGCAATATTAGAATATATTACATAATAAATGGGCCTATGTATGACTTCGATAGCTACGTTTTATTGATATCAATTTGTCAATAAAATTATTTATCTGTAATAAAATGTAATATTTTATTAAAGTGTCAGTTACTTTTCAAGATTTTTTAAAATATTTCTCACTGTATATTTGTCTGGGCTAATCTGACCAACTTATATTTGGTAGGAATGATTGAAAGTTATCAAGGGTATTTTAACCGAACTGAAAGACGCAGACAAGTACGAGTATGTGTCTTTCAGTTTCAAAAAGTCCTGCTCAGTTTTTGTGCTAAGAATCAGCCTGGCTGTTATATTCTGTATCCTGGGCAACCTTTGCACGCTGGCATAAATTGCACAGTAATTATATAATAGCTATTTATGCAACTGTATCGTAATGACTAATTACGTACAGTTGCATACAAGATTTTATCTACGACAAGGACGTCTTTATAATTTTTTACTTTGTAAATTAATAAAAAAGTCAAATCAATACAAATTTCACAAAAGTAATCCGTTTACCGCGTAATTTTTCTAATTTTTTTTTAATATTGGCAGTAAGAGTGGCAGTACCAACCATAGAGTGGGTTGGGTACATAGAGTTTAGAGTAGGTGGAGATGAAATATATAATATGTACATATTCAATGACGGGTGCCACCATCCGCCATGATGTAGGTATGGCTCCTCTACATACTAAGAACTCTGTGGTTGGGAAAGTGCCAGAACCCAGAGCCGCTAAGCTATAGGTATCCTATTTATGAAGATAGCCATATCGATACAGCTACGACTCATAACGATACAGCTCCCATACAACGAACTGTATCGTTATGAGAAGCAAACACGAAAGAGGGTTCAATTCGATATAGTTGTCAAATTCGAAATTGGAACTTTTCGATGCTGGAGTAGATAAAATAAATATCTTACAAAAATAGACCGTATAAAAGTCCTATAAAAGACTCATATCACGAAGCAAGAGGTCCCAGCAGATATATTTCAAAACAGCCATTTAGAAGCGGTGCCGCATCTGGCGTAGAATGATAAATGCTTATTTCACTTACATCTCTTGGATAAACTTGACGCGTTTTGCATAGTTAAATTAAAAAGTTTCATTGTAATACGAAAACTTGTAAGGAATTGTAGGTAAATAAATAAAATAGAAAAAATTTACAACAAGCATTCATTTAAGAGTCCGAGGCTAAACACTGGAGTACCGCGGTTGGCATAATCAATCCTTTGGCAATGCCAAGAGTTCTAAAATCTTTGTCGAACGAAAGCAAATCCTTCGGCTTTTTTGTCTCCTAAATGGCAGTAGTAACTAATAAATTGTGCTATAAAACTTGTCGATCCAAGTACTTGAAAGAGAAAATTTAGGTCTGTGTGGTGTAGAGTTTATCTCCTGAGGATGCTCCAGCAGTGTATTGCGGGATTGCATTCTGCAACGCGTAGAGAAAACTACAAGTAGTTTTCTCTCTCTAAACGTGGGACAATGAGAAGTCGGATATACTAGCACCACACTAATGCAGTGTGGCACTTTTTTGCGTGCGTTACCAAAGCCAAATATTATGTCTAAGATTGAATTGCACGTGGTGTAAATCTACGTGATCAAATCAAGAATTTATTATTAAAAATACTTTAAAGAGTGTAACCTACATAATTTTCTAGTAGATTATGAAAATAATCAGAATCGTAAAAATGAATGAGTGGAGCGTTGCTCAAAGAACCGATGGACGTTTTAATATGCTGGCACAGCGACTCCGCGCCAGAAAACACAGGTTTCTGAGACCTCACCTCCTATTGGCTGAACCTACGATTTCAAATGGGACATCACGAAGGCAAACTACATAAAATTCGTGTTCAGTGGAAATCCATGCCAGAATGTGCCAGAGATGTTTGACCTACTGGTGAACATCTTTTGCAGAAACAATAACTACGCCTACTTCTTTATCTGTATTAAACCTTCATTAGGTTTGTGTAATGCAAATAGTGTAACAACTTCTCCAGGAAGTTTCTATAAAAGCGGTTAAAAGTTTAAGACGATAGTTCTCAAACTTTTCAGCGCTTTTTGAATTAACATTTACAGTGCAGATAATATAAGTTCAAGTAAATGTATAAGTAAATTTTCGATTCTTATCATAATACAAGCTAATGCCCGCGACTTCGTCCGCGTGGATTGAGGTTTTTCGTTTCCCGCGGGAACTCTTTAATTTACCGGGATAAAAAGTAGCCTATATGCTATTCCAGACTATAATATATCACTGTGTCAAATTTCATCCAGAATCCGTTCAGCCGTTGGAGCGTGATTGAGTAATAACCATCCATCCACACATCCATCCATCCAAACTTTCGCATTTATAATATTACTAGCTGACCCGGCGAACTTCGTACCGCCTTAGTATGCAAAATTAAATGTATATTTTTCAATATTTCTGAGAGATTTTCTTAATATTTTTTTCCGTAAGAACCTTCTCCTAATAATAACAAATACAACAAAAAAAGAATTAGTGAAATCGGTCCAGCCATTCACGCGTGATGCCGTGACCAAGGAAAACGGGTTTCATTTTTATATATATAGATTTATTTGATATTTGATAGCACTTGGTCAAAACGCGAAAGCGTTTACGTGGAATTAAAAAAAATAAAAAGACGACATTTAGAAATAATAAAAGAGACACCATTATCTGACTGCGAAGTAAATTTTATACATAATATTATCTCATCTGTGCTGAAAATATACAGCTATTAGCTTATGAAAAAAATACATGAAATATTATAAACAATTTACTTATCTTCTTGACTACGTTACAAAATTGATTAAAATAATTTAAATATCGGCTTAAATATAATAAGTACTAGCTGATGCCCGCGATTGCGTCCCGCGTCCTGCGAGTTCCCGCGTAAACGTAACCTACGTGTTATTCCAGACTGTAATCTATTTCTGTGCCAAATTTCATCCACATCCTTTCAGCCGTTCTGGCCTGATTGAGTAACAAATATCCATCCATCCATACATCCATCCATCCATCTAAACTTTCGCATTTGTAATATTAGTATAGATAATACAAATGTATATTATATAACTGAATATTAATTATTTAAACAAAATTAAAAGATATAATAAAAACTAATAGACTAAACGTTAATCTTAAATCCTTATATACCTACTAAATGTATATTGCTTAATATAAGGAGCACAAATTATATCTTTCAATGAAAAACTTCGACAGTAATGTTGTACATGAGAGGTCATGATCTATATGAAATAGACTATGAATCTTTTGTATGATTCAAACGTTTCAATAGCTATAAACATGCTCGAAGTCGCGTCAATCAACGTTGATAAATACGAGAATAAAACGACACACTCCATACAAATACCACACAAATACTGAACTCGTCGAGAGATTACGCTATACAAATACTGTGGACACTAGAGGAGTGGTTTGAATTGAATATCTCTGTTTGTGAAACGTGGTTGAAACCATATGGAAACATTTCGCACAATATTTCACACCTGCACTGTTTTTGAATGACGTGAGCTATTACTGGAAACACAATTATTTCATCATGCATAAGATGATTTTTGTTTACTAAATATACTTAACTTTTATTACTACAATTTAGCCCTTGACTGCGATCTCACCTGATGGTAAGTGAAGATGCGGTCTAAAATGGTAGCGGGATAACCTGTTAGTACCCCTAATTTTGGCAGTTATATTAAACCGATACCCCCAGTTGGTTTCTCCACGGAACGCGTGTGAAGGCAGGAGGTTGTAGGCAGAATGAAACTCGATTGTTAGATCTAACGGAATGAATGAATTTTATTTCAATGCCATCCGTATTTTATACATACATTACTACCGCAAACTTATACTACAGCAGACAGCCAATCAACTGTTGCTACAAAATCTACACTAATATCAACCAATAATATTACATCTTACATTTAATTAATAACTACATAATATGTGCCGATAGCGGAAGGCGCGCGCGTCGTTGTTCTGCGCGTTGCCTACTGCACCGTAAGTTGCGAACGCGCGGCTATAAAACTAGCCCGCGCGTTGCACGAGCCTTTCAGGACAGCCTGCAGTCGTCCACCGCGCACGTGCCTTCTGCCTTTTGAAAACTGTGCCAAGTTTTATTGTTTTAAAACCGCGTCCAGTGTCGCCCGCGTGCTCCGCGCGGAGGTGTAGCTCCCGACCCCATGGCCTGCCCGATCCCACGAGCCCGTGGTTGATCGAAGGCAGCGCATCGACTGCATCCCGCGCGTCGAGCCGTGTGCTTCCGCGCCGTAGATGGACCCGCGTCCATCTACATCCAAAGGCCCTTCTAAGGGCCACCCCCGCGATCCGCGCGTCCGCAAGAACCCGGTCGCCCAAAAGCCGCTAGCGAGTGATGACGTCACCGCCGGCGCCCGACCTGCCGCCGCCCCGCGCCCCGCCGCGTCGCATTCCGATGCCCGCGCGGTCGCCGCGAGGCCCGCCGCGCCCTCCCACCCTCGCCCCGCCAGCCCGGCTGCACCGCCAGTCCGGGCCGCGCCGCCGTCGCGCGCGCTCGCTACGCGCGGACCGACGGCCGTGATGACCGCCGCGCGATCGATGCCGTCGCTAGACGACGTTGCCATCACCGAACCGCAGAGTGCCCTGGACTGCCGACCCCTGCCCATGCGTCGTCCGAGAAACGACTCGGACGAGGAAGAAGATGAGCCCAAGAGGCTCGCTCGGACTTCGCCCACCCCGAATACTGCGCCCAGGCGCAAGCATACCGCCACGCCTCCCGCTGCCGCAGCGATGGACGCGGAGGACGACGTTGCAGCCTCACAGGCTCCGTCGTCCGGCCCGTCCACGTACGCGGACCGTGCGCGAGCGACTCCTTCGCCGAAGCCCGCCGCCGGCCCTTCCGACGGCACGAATCAACGCGGACGCCCATCATCTCAGCCGCCGCCGCCGCCGCCTACCGCGAATCCCGGTAAGCAGCGCTACCCGCCGCTAATTGTGGAAAATCTTCCCAACTGGGCACACCACTTTCGCTGCATCCAGCAAAAGCTTGGCCACAGTCCAACCGCCCGTCCCTTTGGTAAGGGAATCAAGTTCGCGCCGAAGGACGACCAGGAATACCGCTTCATCCAGCGGTACCTTACCACCCTGGAGAGCGAGGCAGGTATCTCCTGGTTTTCCTACTCCGTGCCAGCCCAGCGAAGTTTGAAGATCGCCATCCGCGGCCTTCCACACAATACGCCGCCAGAAGAGATAGAAGAGGAGCTCCGCCGGCTCGGTTACGAACCGGAGTACGTGCGGCGCATTCAAGGCCGAAAGGGCAGACCAGGATGCCTTTTCTTGGCCTTCCTCAAACGCACACCAGGTCTTACACCAGCCATTTATAGTGTCGACGAGTTGCTGTGCATGCCGGGAGTGCGCATCGAGGCGTGGCGCGGGAAGAAGGGCCCCGCGCAGTGCCACCGGTGCCAATCCTTCCGGCACTCGTCGCACCACTGCCACCGACCGCAAGCCTGCGTCCGTTGCGGTCAGCCTCACCGAGCGAGCGACTGCCCGAGGCCACGCGACCAGCCAGCCACCTGCGCAAACTGCGGAGGTGACCACCCAGCCAATCACGTGGGGTGCCCCGTCTTCCGTAGGGAGGCGAGGAACAGGCGTGCAGGCACTGTCGCGGCCACGGTCGGCAAACCGGCCGCGAGGGACGAAGACACCAATGCGCAGAGACCACCGCAGGGGTCCAATATACGAACCCCTGCAAACGACCCCAAACCCCGCGGGGCCGCTGCAGAGCCAACCCGAGGCGGTAAGAGGCGCCGACGTGGGACGAAACCGCCCCGCGCGCCCTCACCCGCCCGCAACCCACAGACCCCACACGCGACTTCGGCTCGCGCCACTCAGACCTCCCGCGCGCCCTCCCCGGCCCGCGTCTCTCAGTCTTCCCGCGCGTCCTCTCCGACCCGCGCCTCGCAGACCTCCCGCGCGCCCTCTCCGGCCCGCGCCTCGCAGACCTCCCGCGTGCAATCGCCTGCCCGCGACTCCAGCCCGACCACGCAGCCGAGGCCGACCGCACCGGAGCCGGTGCCGACGCCGGAATCGGAGAAAATCATGCAGATCACGCGCACCGCTTTCTCCGCGCTGGAGGCCACGTACAGGGCCATGCTACGCGGAGAAGAGCCCTCCGAGTGCATGATGGCTGGAGTGAGGATCCTGGCCACTATCGTGCCCGAGAAACCGCTCCAGTCTGACGCTCGCATTGAGACGCAACCAACGTCAACCCCTTGCATCCTGGGTAGCACGTCCTCCGACCACGCAGGTCGCCTTGCTGGGCCTCCCACAAGCGGGAATCACCCGGCAGGGCTGGACCGCGCACGGATGGACCGCTTCCCCCGCCCTCTTTCCCCACCTCCCAGTGGGGAAATAATCCGTAGGCGAATGTAACGCCGACCCAATGACCGCGTCGTATTTACGGCGCGCGGAAGACCCCATCCGCAGGGGGCAAATCGCCCCGAACGGATTTCCCCACACCCGTGAGGGTGTGTGCGAAGACCATGGAGACGAGCCTTTCATTCGCCGGCGGCCACTGCGGAGCGAGGACGTGTTCATCGGTTTCGAGTGCGATGCTACAGTTCCCGCCATCTACGTGGAGCGATGGTGTCTGCTTGATCCAGCCGTGCAATGAAGCCTTCCTCGGCGTGAATATTCCATCAACCATGCTAATTCACGCTAATCATCTCTGTGCCGCACATAATAAAGTACTTCTCCGGTGTTTTATTATTTTCCTTTGAAGGTGCTTCGTGACCATCAACATGCTATATAATGTGTATAATAAAGTGATCTTCTTGTATTATTATTTTCCCGATAATTCCTGGTAATGTCGTAGGTGTTTACCGGTACGGCAGACGCGGTAAGGTAAATGTGCAGCTGCGTGTCCTGCACAGTCAGCGTCGCGGCTGCACATACATGTGTCTGCTACATCACTCCCCGCCAGCGAAGCGTACAGGTGGTTTTGATATTCGGCCGGATCTCGTTACGTATGTGTTAGCTTTATCCTCACTAGCCGTATTAACGAAGAAGGCAGGCTTTAAGCGGTCGATAGACACGTTGGCTGTCCGTCCTTTAGTTTCCAGGGTGTAATACTTGTCGTGCCGATCCATGACTTCGAAGGGACCGTCATAGTTAGGCGTCAACGGTCTCTTAACTGCGTCGTTTCGTACGAACACATGCGAACACTTGCTTAGGTCTTCGTGAATGAATGTCGCTTGGTTTTTGGTTGAATTCCTCTGTGCTCGTGCTTTCTTTAATGCGTTACTGAGGTTATGCGCGAAATAGGATGATGAATTGTTTCCCTTAGTATATTCTTCGTAAAATTCACCAGGCAACCGAAGTGGCTGACCATACAATAGCTCCGCGGTGCTCTTGCCGATATCTTCTTTTATTGCGGCACGTAGTCCCAGTAAAACAGTAGGTAATTCACGTGCCCAATTTATCGTATTGAATCTTGCAGTCAAAGCAGCCTTCAGGGACCTATGCCACCGCTCAACTATGCCATTCGCTTGTGGATGATAGGCTGTGGTATGAATTCTTTTAATGCCCATTCTCTCCATCAACTTGTTGAATAGGTCCGACTCAAACTGGGATCCCCGATCCGTTGTGATGAAAGCGGGACACCCAAATCTTGCTATCCATCCGTCGTAGAACGTATTAGCTATAGTTTCAGCTGTTATTTCCGTGATTGGGTATGCTTCTGGCCACTTAGACGTTCGGTCAATCATGGTAAGTAAATAGCGAAACCCTTGTGATATAGGTAAGGGTCCTACTATATCGACGTGAACATGCGACAGGCGATCCGCTTCTTTAAATGATCCGATCGGTGATTTTGTGTGTTTCTGGATTTTTGCTCTCTGACACTGCAAACAACCTTTAGCCCAGTTTACGACATCCGTTTTCATTGAGGGCCAGAAATATCGAGATGATACCATTCTTCTTGTGGTTCTGACACCAGGGTGGCTTAGCTCATGCGTTGCCCGATATACTACTTCGCGAAACTCCTTGGGTAGGTATGGACGAGCCGAACCCGACGAGAATTCGCATGTGATTTTAGTAGAAGTTCCAGGCAATGAGACGTTTTTGAGGTCGTGCTTTGCGTTCTTCTTCAGTTCTTTTAGGTCTTCATCTTGAGCTTGACTCCTGGCTAGGGCCTCATAATCAATCGGTGACGGGCATGAAATTGTTTCTATTCGAGAGAATGCATCGGCGACCTGGTTATCTTTTCCAGAAACATGACGAATATCAGACGTGAACTGCCCTATATATTCCAGATATCTCGTACGCCGTGGTGTCTCGTTCTTGCTGCTAGCGGTTATTGCGTTCGTGAGTGGTTTGTGATCAGTGTATATAATAAGCTCCCTTCCTTCGAACATCCGACGAAAGTGTCGAACCGCCAGGTAGATAGACAGCAATTCCCGATCGTAGGTGCTGTACTTCTGTTGGGCTTCGTTGAGCTTCTTTGAAAAAAATCCAAGTGGCCTCCAACTCCCGCGGATATTTTGTTGTAGAACAGCTCCCGCGCATGTATCTGACGCGTCAGTCATCAAAGCAAAACAAGCGTCGGCGGACGGGTATGACAAACGGACGGCGTTGGCGATGTCTTCCTTGCACTTCTCGAAACTTTTTCGCGCCGTGTCAGTCCACTGAATTAGCGTCTTATCGTTTTTCTTTGCTCTATGTAGGTACAAATTGAGTTCTTTCTGATGATCTGCTGCGTGCGGAATACTTGTTCTATAAAAGTTGATCATTCCCATAAAACGGCGCAAATCTTGAATTGTCGCTGGTAATGGGTATGATCTAAGAGCTTGCACCTTTTCCTCCGTGGGTGTAATTCCTTGTTCTGATATAGTATATCCGAGGAAGTCCAGTTGGCGTTGTCCGAATACACACTTAGCGACGTTTATTTGTAGGCCATTCGCGTCCAATCTCTTAAAAACCTCTTCCAAGTCTCTCTTGTGATCTGTTTCAGTAGCCGACGCAATGAGGATGTCGTCCACAAATGGAAACACTGCAAGTCCCCTCATTATGTTGTCGATATGACGCTGGAAGGTTTGCCCGGCGTTCCGTAGACCGAAACACATCCTGGTGAACTCGAAGAGGCCGAATGGTGTGATGACGGCAGTTTTTTTTACATCTTCTTCACGATTCTTTATCTGATAGTAGGCCTTCTTCAGATCGATTTTAGAGAAAATCTTCTTATCTCGCAGGTTGTATGTAAAATCATGGAGACGAGGGATTGGGTATCGATCAGGTATAGTAACTGCGTTAAGGCGCCTATAGTCTCCACAGAATCGGTAACTTCCGTCCTTTTTATCTACTATGTGGAGTGGGCTCGCCCATGGGCTGTTTGAAGGACGACATATCCCTTGATTCATCATTGTCTGGAATTCTTCTTTAGCTGCCTTGTATTTATGCGGGGGTAAGGGTCTTGCCTTTGCGTAGATCGGCGGGCCTGTAGTTTCAATGTGGTGCTTGACTTCGTTGCTCCCGTCTCTTAGCCACTGAAGGTTGGGTCGAGTGATATCTGGATACTTTGCTAGGAGGTCGTGGTATGGCCGGCTAGTGTCGATAGTGCGTATACTCTCTCCTGAACACGATGATACGTAGCCTTTTACGGTTAAATTCGTTTCCTTGTCCAGTAAACTCCGGCCATGGAGGTCTATTGTGAGATTATAATGATGCAAAAAGTCCGCTCCTAATATTGGCCGGCTGACTGCTGCGATCACGAATTTCCATCTGTAAGGTCGTCTTAATCCCAAATTTAGCATCAGCGTCTTCTCTCCGTAGCATGGAATAGCTGACCCGTTTGCGGCATATAGCTGATCATTCACTGTGTGGCGGTTTTTGGAGAATTGAGCAGGTAGTACGGACACGTTGGCACCAGTATCGATCAAGAAATTGATTCCCGAGGAAATATCTTTGATGAATAGGCGGTTTTTCGATATTTCTTCGACCACGTTCCCCGCCTGAGCGTGAGCCGTTTCTAGTTTTCCGAATCCTTTTTGCTATTGAAGTGGCACGGACTCCTGCAACGATATGCTTCCTTTCCAAATCTTCGATGAAAGTAACAAATGGGTTTCGAGTCTTTCTCGTACTGGGATGCTTGAGATCTCGAGCGGCTTCTGAATCTGCGCCCTGCAGGTGAGTACCGACGTCGCTCTCTTGAACGGGAACGATCCATTTTGAGCTGTGCTATTTCTTTCCTCAAATCTTCAATAGCTTCGACGATGGACACGTCTGATTTTTCCGATCTGGAAGGCTGCCCTTTGCACGAGCATACTATGTTGACCTCCTTGGCTTGCTCGTGCATCTTGTCCGCCATCGCGGCCAACGCCTCTAATTTCAGGGTCTCCTCACTGATAGACAGGACCGCTCGAGTAGTCGCAGGTAAGTGTCCCATCCAAAGCAAGCGTAGGGTGTTTTCTGCCATGTTGTCGCGAGCCAAATCCTGCATCCTTCGAAGGAGTTGTGATGGGCGTTGGTCCCCGAGCTCCATTTCATTTAATAATTTCTGCAGCTTCTTGCCCTCGGAGACCTCGTAGACTGACAGCAACCTTGCTTTAAGGCTTTCGTATCTTCCAGTTTGTGGTCCAATAAGGATATCACCTATCTGCTCGACGTCACATTTCTCTAGTTGAGACACTGCTAGTCCAAATTTATTTTCGTCTCCTAGTTTCTGCGCCGCAACCATCGTCTCGAAGTGTGCGAACCATAGCCGTGGGTTGTCGCGCCAAAACGGTGGAATTCGAGATTTGACTCCGATGGACTCGATAATATTTTCGAGCGGTGAATCTTCTTTGCGCGCCATACTACGTAGTCGTCGGGGTCACCACTGTGAAGGCAGGAGGTTGTAGGCAGAATGAAACTCGATTGTTAGATCTAACGGAATGAATGAATTTTATTTCAATGCCATCCGTATTTTATACATACATTACTACCGCAAACTTATACTACAGCAGACAGCCAATCAACTGTTGCTACAAAATCTACACTAATATCAACCAATAATATTACATCTTACATTTAATTAATAACTACATAATATGTGCCGATAGCGGAAGGCGCGCGCGTCGTTGTTCTGCGCGTTGCCTACTGCACCGTAAGTTGCGAACGCGCGGCTATAAAACTAGCCCGCGCGTTGCACGAGCCTTTCAGGACAGCCTGCAGTCGTCCACCGCGCACGTGCCTTCTGCCTTTTGAAAACTGTGCCAAGTTTTATTGTTTTAAAACCGCGTCCAGTGTCGCCCGCGTGCTCCGCGCGGAGGTGTAGCTCCCGACCCCATGGCCTGCCCGATCCCACGAGCCCGTGGTTGATCGAAGGCAGCGCATCGACTGCATCCCGCGCGTCGAGCCGTGTGCTTCCGCGCCGTAGATGGACCCGCGTCCATCTACATCCAAAGGCCCTTCTAAGGGCCACCCCCGCGATCCGCGCGTCCGCAAGAACCCGGTCGCCCAAAAGCCGCTAGCGAGTGATGACGTCACCGCCGGCGCCCGACCTGCCGCCGCCCCGCGCCCCGCCGCGTCGCATTCCGATGCCCGCGCGGTCGCCGCGAGGCCCGCCGCGCCCTCCCACCCTCGCCCCGCCAGCCCGGCTGCACCGCCAGTCCGGGCCGTGCCGCCGTCGCGCGCACTCGCTACGCGCGGACCGACGGCCGTGATGACCGCCGCGCGATCGATGCCGTCGCTCGACGACGTCGCCATCACCGATCCGCAGAGTGCCCTGGACTGCCGACCCCTGCCCATGCGTCGTCCGAGAAACGACTCGGACGAGGAAGACGCTGAGCCTAAGAGGCTCGCTCGGACGTCGCCCACCCCGAATCCTGCGCCTAGGCGCAAGCATGTCGCCACGCCTCCCGCTGCCGCAGCGATGGACGCGGAAGACGATGTTGCAGCCTCACAGGCTCCATCGTCCGGCCCGTCCACGTACGCGGACCGTGCGCGAGCAACTCCCTCGCCGAAGCCCGCCGCCGGCCCTTCCGACGGCAAGAACAAACCCGGACGCCCATCTACTCCGCCGCCGCCGCCGCCGCCTACCGCGAATCCCGGTAAGCAGCGCTACCCACCGCTAATAGTGGAAAATTTTCCCAACTGGGCGCACCACTTTCGCTGCATCCAGCAAAAGCTTGGCCACAGCCCAACCGCCCGTCCCTTTGGTAAGGGAATCAAGTTCGCGCCGAAGGACGACCAGGAATACCGCTTCATCCAGCGGTACCTAACCACCCTGGAGAGCGAGGCAGGTATCTCCTGGTTCTCCTACTCCGTGCCAGCCCAGCGAAGCCTGAAGATCGCCATCCGCGGCCTTCCACACAACACGCCGCCAGAAGAGATAGAAGAGGAGCTCCGCCGGCTCGGTTACGAACCGGAGTACGTGCGGCGCATACAAGGCCGAAAGGGCAGACCAGGATGCCTTTTCTTGGCCTTCCTCAAACGCACACCAGGTCTTACACCAGCCATTTATAGTGTCGACGAGTTGCTGTGCATGCCGGGAGTGCGCATCGAGGCGTGGCGCGGGAAGAAGGGCCCCGCGCAGTGCCACCGGTGCCAATCCTTCCGGCACTCGTCGCACCACTGCCACCGACCGCAAGCCTGCGTCCGTTGCGGTCAGCCTCACCGAGCGAGCGACTGCCCGAGGCCACGCGACCAGCCAGCCACCTGCGCAAACTGTGGAGGTGATCACCCAGCCAATCACGTGGGGTGCCCCGTCTTCCGTAGGGAGGCGAGGAACAGGCGTGCAGGCACTGTCGCGGCCACGGTCGGCAAACCGGCCGCGAGGGACGAAGACACCAATGCGCAGAGACCACCGCAGGGGTCCAATATACGGACCCCTGCAAACGACCCCAAACCCCGCGGGGCCGCTGCACAGTCAACCCGAGGCGGTAAGAGGCGCCGACGTGGGACGAAACCGCCCCGCGCGCCCTCACCCGCCCGCAACCCACAGACCCCCCACGCGACTTCGGCTCGCGCCACGCAGACCTCCCGCGCGCCCTCATCGGCCCGCGTCTCTCAGTCTTCCCGCGCGTCCTCTCCGACCCGCGCCTCGCAGACCTCCCGCGCGCCCTCTCCGGCCCGCGCCTCGCAGACCTCCCGCGTGCAATCGCCTGCCCGCGACTCCAGCCCGACCACGCAGCCGAGGCCGGCCGCACCGGAGCCGGTGCCGACGCCGGAATCGGAGAAAATTATGGAGATCACGCGCACCGCTTTCTCCGCGCTGGAGGCCACGTACAGGGCCATGCTACGCGGAGAAGAGCCCTCCGAGTGCATGATGGCTGGAGTGAGGATCCTGGCCACTATCGTGCCCGAGAAACCGCCCCAGTCTGACGCTCGCATTGAGACGCAACAAACGTCAACCCCCTGCATCCTGGGTAGCACGTCCTCCGACCACGCAGGTCGCCTTGCCGGGCCTCCCACAAGCGGGAATCACCCGGCAGGGCTGGACCGCGCACGGACGGACCGCTCCCCCCGCCCTCTTTCCCCACCTCCCAGTGGGGAAATAATCCGTAGGCGAATGTAGCGCCGACCCAATGACCGCGTCGTATTTACGGCGCGCGGAAGATCCCATCCGCAGGGGGCAAATCGCCCCGAACGGATTTCCCCACGCCCGTGAGGGTGTGTGCGAAGACCATGGAGACGAGCCTTTCATTCGCCGGCGGCCACTGCGGAGCGAGGACGTGTTCATCGGTTTCGAGTGCGATGCTACAGTTCCCGCCATCTACGTGGAGCGATGGTGTCTGCTTGATCCAGCCGTGCAATGAAGCCTTCCTCGGCGTGAATATTCCATCAACCATGCTAATTCACGCTAATCATCACTGTGCCGCACATAATAAAGTACTTCTCCGGTGTTTTATTATTTTCCTTTGAAGGTGCTTCGTGACCATCAACATGCTATATAATGTGTATAATAAAGTGATCTTCTTGTATTATTATTTTCCCGATAATTCCTGGTAATGTCGTAGGTGTTTACCGGTACGGCAGACGCGGTAAGGTAAATGTGCAGCTGCGTGGTCTGCACAGTCAGCGTCGCGGCTGCACATACATGTGTCTGCTACACGCGAAATTGCTTGGCGGTAGGGTGGTAACTACCCAAGGCCGATGCCCTATTGCTGCTGGCTTAAGGCGCTGTCAGCTCTTAAAATCAAAACACAAATCGAGAGGTTGGCTCTCCTCAGTCGTCACCCCTCACGTCAGTTATGCCCACTTCGGCCGGGTGGCGCTCCCGTCGCGGTTTTCATTATTTTCGCGCGCTTGTCATAGCATGTCACGGATGCCCTCGGATGACAAAACACGGTAACTCAAAATTTGTGAAATTGATAGAATAACGTAAGTGAGTAAATCACGTACCTACCAAAGTCTCTTACATGAGTAGGTAATTGACAAAATACCTATTGTAAATCGCATATCGTGTGCAAATCCATTTTAATACTTAATATTATAAATGCGAAAGTGTGATTGTTAATTGAATTGCCCGTCAATCACGCCGCAACGGAGCAATGGTTCGACGTTATTTTTGGCGTGGGTATAGTTGAGAGAGAGTGACTTTTTATCCCGAAAAATTAAGGAGTTCCCGCGGGAATAAAAAAAACTTCAACCACGCGGACGAAGTCGCGGGCATTAGCTAGCCCAGCATACTAATATCCATACAAAATATAATAAATGCGAAAGTGTGTCTGTCTGTCTGCTACGCTTGCACGGCCCAACTACTCAAACGATTTTGATGAAATTTGGTACAAAGACAGATTACATCCCGGAGAAGGACATAGGCTACCCGGAACCATTATCCTGGAAAATTAAACAGTTACCGCGGGAGTCAAAAAATCTTAATCCATGTGGACGAAGTCGAGGGCATCATCTAGAGTTACATATGTATCTTATTTACATAAACTACTTACGTGAGTTAATTACAAGTATAATTGTGGCATAAATCAATATCATACGTATATACAATGTACTTACCGACTAAGAGTCTGATATTCATTTTTTGTCAGAAACAAGAAATACAGATGTTATTTCAAAAATTTAAATAGCAAAAAGATGTTGGAAATTGATCATTGAAATCAATTTCTAGTCTTTTGCAGACATATAGTATTATTTACAGTGTTTGAAAAATACTCAAAAATAAAAAACGAAGAAAATCATACAATTTTGGTGTCATGATTTTTTATCTTTACATACAGAATTATCTATATGGTAGAACTTCGTAAGAGCCAAAACCGCAAATTAGCCAATTTATGTAAAATTTCAAATTTGTACGTTGTTTCCGTACTCTAAAATTATAAGTTTGATTGACAATATTATGTCCGAAGCAAAACCTATTATATTAATTAACTGGACTTAGGTTGGGTGAAACTAAACAAATTAACTTTTTAAAAATCCCACTCAATCAAAATTAAAAATAAATCTCGGGAACGGCAAATTTTCAACTCAAGGAAACGGGAATAAAATTGGCCGATTCCCGGGAATTCCCGAGAATCGGGATTTTTTTAAAACTAGTTATTGCTACTTTTATGTACCTTATATCCAGTTTTTTTTAAATTAAATACAAGTTAGCCCTTGACTGCGATCTCACCTGATGGTAAGTGATGATGCAGTCTAAGATGGTAGCGGGCTAACCAGTTTGGGGTATGGCAGTTATATTAAACCCTAGTCCATATCCCTAATCGGTTTCTACACGACATCCTACCGGAACGCTAAATAGCTTGGCTGCACGTCTTTGGCGGTAGGGTGGTAATTGGTAACTAGCCACGGCTGAAGCCTCCTACCAGGCCAGACCAGAGAAAATTCAGAATATTTAAATTCTTGAAATACAATGCAAGAAAATATTGTTGCCGTGAATTCATTACGGTCCTTTAAGTAACTCTTTCGAAATTGTCAGTCAATTGAACAAATTGGTACTCAATGGATTTCTAAAGGTTTGTACACGGTTAAGCTTTTACGGCCCCGAGTTTTGCATTGGAAACGAGTATTGTATATATTAAATTATTCAGGTGTAACAATGGCGCTGACATCTGGTGAAATAACAAGGCAGCATATAGAGAAATTATAGAGGGACTCTTAAAAGTTCAAACAATAATATATAAGAAAATAACACTTGGAGCTCGTAAAATCTAGAACAAGAAAAATATCCGAGGTGATATAAAATATCAGAAAGGGAGAATCGAAGAAGACAAAACGCAAAAAAAAATTGTTACTTATAATCATTCTTACAATGTGATTTAACATACTATACATTGGTTGGAAGTTCTACTTATATTTTATAGATGACATTTTACATAATTTAAGTACAAAATAAAGAATAAAGAGTTTAAAATACTCAAAAGTACCTACTACGACTATTATAGTTTTATGGTAAGAAAGTACAATAATTCTTAACATTGTGATCAGTGCCCTTACTTTTCCTTTGAGTAATTGTCAAGGTTCCACTGACAAATTGTCCTCTCAAAAAATCCTTCAAAAAGTTTGGACAGATGGATGTATGGATGTATGAATGGATGTATGGATGTTTGTTACTCAATCACGCCCCAACGGCTGAACGGATCTGGCCGAAATTTGGCACAGATATAGATTGTAGTCTGGAATAGCACATAGGCTTCTTTTTATCCCGAAAAATTAAAGAGTTCTCGCGGGAACCACAAAACTTCGATCCACGCGTACGAAGTCGCGGGCATCGGCTAGTATTGCATAAATACTTATAATATTGACAATTTATCATTAATATAAGTTATTGTTATGTTATATTTAAATGTATATTTTTTATCGTAAACTAACTTACTTGCAAAAACAAAAATAAAAAGCATTGTCTATTTCAGAAGTTATATAATAAATTATGACATAAATTTGCCTTTACGTTAGTCAAAAGAACTAAAATTATCAAATTTTGATAGTGTTTCTGTTATTTTATGTTTGCTGTCCTATTTTTGTGATTGGCATGATAGGTAAGACTAGTAAAACACTTCTGTGAATCTTATCTAAAGTTGTTTTTTTAAGTGCCTTTTGTGAGATAAAGTTTAGTTACTCAATGGAATAATTCTCCGTCACTTAATTTTAAAATGATTGTTTTTTTTACTATAATTTAACATAATATTTGTAAACAGTGCTACTGCTCATAAAGATAAATAACTAAGAAACACAAATTTATCAATAAAATAACAAAACATGATGAAAAAAAAACATCGATTTTGTTTCATGTACAATTTTACAAAAATACGCCCAATTCCCAAATTCACTCTGCTGGGGATTAAACCCGGTACATCCCACGTTAAGACAATAGTGCTCAGCACTGCGCGAGTGAGGTACCTAGTCAATAGGGCATGCTCCCGATAATTCCTGGTACCAAAAATTCCCGGTACTTCTGAATAATTTTCAGTCCCGGTTCTCCACACCATAAAACCGGTACTTTTGATACTTTTGAGACTCGAAGTACATACATTCTGTCAATTCTTCTCTAATTAAGTGTGGATATTTCTGCATGTAACAATAATTTAATTCACTATACTGTATTTTATGCTCACAAATTCGAGGTATTAGTTTAAAAACCCCTATTTTTACTTTGGCTATAACGATTATTTTACTGCCACTTCGTACAGTTTCGTATGTTAGTCTTTCTGGTAAGTATTATTTACCAGCAGAGAAGAGCTTTTTTGAAGATCAATGAATTGATGGATCTGTCACTGGAATAAAATTTGTTCAGCCATAATAAATTACAGTAGATTATGCTATATTCTGTTAATTGTATCGTTACTTTCATAAATTTCACATGAAGATTGACAGGAAAATATTGATAGACTGTAATATAAAATATACCTCATAAGCCCGAGGCTACTAAATTTTGATTTTTGACTCCATTGTCAATTATACCAATAGCAGAGGGAAAGAAAATATGGATATCCGTATTCATAATTCCCTAAGATGCTCAGGAGTTCTCCATACAATGTTATGTAAAAACCAAGACTGTGAACAGTCCAATCTTTATGTATGGATGTGAATCCTGGACAGTAACGCAGCAGTAACGAGGCTCTTTATGGCTTATATGAAACGTCTTTAGAAAATCCTAGGGTCCTCGATCCTAGGATCCTCCATACGTACGGGGAGGATGGTGAATGGATACCAAAAATACTAAGAGGTACCATATCCAATATAATTGTAGAGACCAAATCAGCGTGCGGCAAAACCAAAAAACGGCACAGAATAGGAGAGAGTAACATCTTCACGAGATTCTCTTGGGAATACTGAGTATGGGTTGGAAAATATTGTTGATTTAGATTAACATTTGTAATTCTTTGAGGTGAGGTTACTACGTACGCCTGTCTATAAAAAAAGACCCGTAAAGGATCACTTTGTTGTCCGTGTATCCAAGGGTCAAGGCTTGTTTCTCATAAACTGCTTGATGTAGTAAATTTATATTTGCACTGGCTTCTAATTGCTATAAAAGTAGTTACATATGAGCGTATCACGATAAAAAAAATTTCAACTTTTCAAAGTGTATTTTCATACAAGACGCAATCTCTGTAAAACCTATGAACTACAATAAAACTTTGAAATTTGTAACGAAGCGAGTTATGGTACAAGTACATGAAAAAATCATGAATTTACAGTCCTGTGTGAAATATTATGCGATAAATTTTTGTATAATGCCTAATGAATAGTAATATTCAGTATATTCCTGTGTGAAATATTATGCGATAAATTTTTGTATAACGCCTAATGAACAGTAATATTTGGTCTATTTCATACTTTCTGTAATGTCTTAACCGTGTTTTTGTAATAATTTAAGGTAGTATCGAAAGTATCGAAAGTCCCGGGAATTCCCGGTTCCGTGCCAATATCGGTCCAAAATTTCCCGGTACTCAAACACAGCACCGAATGCATGCCCTAGTAGTCAGGGAGAATTATAATAAGCAAGTTAAGAGATCAACTTGTTCTCAAATATTTCTCAAGAGATAAGTTAAAAAAATACTCTGTACACAAAAACGGGAAATCACAAAAAAAAACCAACGACGTATTTCCCGGAAATTTCTAACTCCCGGGTCCCAGAAACGAAACCCTTAGGGTATCTAATACCCAATCAATTAGTAATAAAACTTGCAATAGGCACTTATTTGAAGTATTTGAGACACTACTAGGTCCTTACTCAGCAAGCTTTCGATATAATAATATTATCTGGTCGGTCTGGTCCAATGAGAGCGGACGAGTAGGCAGTAGCAAGCTGAAGTGGCAATGCTTGATTTTCAGTCACAGAGTACATTGAATATAGGGGTATAGAGTTAACACTCAGAATTATTGCATTAGCGCCATCTAGCGATAAACGACGTCCCTAAAGCCAAACAAATCGCGCTCATGGTATTTTTTTTATTTTAGTACCTGGATTACCGAGCTTTGCCTAGGCCGTTTTTTGGAAAATTATATCTTTAAAAAAAAAAAAACCGGACTGGAACTGGAACTCGAACCGGGGTCTTCTGGTTTGAGGCCGCCTTGATACAACCTGAGCTACCATAACCTTTTAGATGACGACGAAATTTACCTTCGTATTCTGATGATATTGTAGCAGATTTTTCTAATTGCGCGTAACTTTCCAATGAAACAGGTAAAGTCGCCGGAGTCCAGGAATCAATAGCGCCATCTACTGCTATGTTGACGAACTTTTTTCTCTAAGAAAAAAATATTTGTATGGAGTGTTATGACACTGTTTTCAGTTTTCCTTTCTGTCTTACCACTGTTTTGTTATTTTCCATTCATATCAAAAATTGCACTGGAGGCATACTACTATCGCTTAAATCCGTATTGTTTTAATATTGTTGACGTTCGTGTTTTTAGAATTATAATCCTTATTTTAGGACCTTCAAGGTACGTGACATAAAACTGACATTTTTAAGTAATACTGCTTTAAGCGATGGCAGTGAACCCTCTGACAGTAATTGGATGTTTGACAACTTACCTACTTCTTGGAAATATTAAAAGACGTCATTGTTACAACCAGCAGGAGTTTTTTTTTTAAATAGTGAAGCGACGTGCCTTTTTATGCGATATTTCGCAACTCGTATGTCAATCTAGTAATTACTAGTACGATTTTAATTTTGAAAATAGTTTTCAAAATAATTACGAAGCTGCAACACAAGCTCACTTGATTGTCATTTAAGTAGCGTCATCTTTGGCGTTGGATGGTTTCTATGACCTGCCTTATTGATGTTGCCAAATAATAAAATATACATTTACAGCATTGCTTCACCAAAAATATTTATTTTTATACATAAAAAAGACATTTAGACGCCTGGGTATGTTTATAAAACAATACAAAAAGTTGTAATATCAATGTGTCAAATCGATTAAAACTTCTTCGTAAATGAAGTCGATTGTTGTCAAAAATCGAATGGATAGCGCATTACGGCATCATTATTTCGAGCTGTCAAAAGTTTGGTCAGAGAACACATATTCATACTTTATTTGATTATGTATTTTTAGTTATATAAAAGAAGATAGCTCACGAAAGTTGTAATATCCACGTCTTCTGTCAATTCATGTTGAATAAACATTAGTCTTATTCATGTTATGTTTGAAAACCATTTTAAAATATCGATTTAAACGCTGGAGCAAAGGAGCACAGATCCATCGTCTGTGAAGTTCTTTCGAACACTGGCGGAGGT
The DNA here is from genome assembly GCA_923060345.2 of Erebia aethiops. Classification (NCBI taxonomy): domain Eukaryota; kingdom Metazoa; phylum Arthropoda; class Insecta; order Lepidoptera; family Nymphalidae; genus Erebia; species Erebia aethiops. The sequence continues at coordinate 14,605,998 of OV281091.1, read as the reverse complement.
GAAAATGAGCTAGCGCTTCTCGAAAAACCGGAATACAATGGAAAACAGAAAATATGTGTACATTTTAATAAATATTAATAAATCAATGGATGTCATTTAGAATTTGGAATTTAATGATATATTTTTCAAGTAAATTGAGGTTTTCAATTTGGAGATGTGTTGATTTGAAAACTGAAATAAGAGGTATGTTTGAATTTATTTTTTATGCAGCGAAGTTGTTTAAATCGTGTTTTGGGATAAAACAATATCTGAGTTAAGGTCTTGAAAACATCATATATTTTTTTCAATCTTTCATATGCCACCATTTAATGGATACACTGCTTTGGAGACCCCCCCCCTGACCACACACAGCGCCTTAAACAACCTGCGAGATATTTTACAGATAGAAGGAATAAGAAGCTTAATTGGCTATAATCCGCCAAACAGACAAATCTATGTGTGTACAACGTTTAGCTTGCACGTGTAGCTTGCGATATTCAATAATTTCGCCCAATAAGCCAGACACACCATCTACAACACAAATCTAACAAATGACTTTCAACTTACGTTTCACTCCGACAGGGGAACATCCTCAGGAGATGTTGACTCGAAAATGCACGATTGTAAAGTCACTCACTCACAGTACAGAGTAAAAAAAGTAAAGTGAGTCACAACTTTGGGAGTCGTTTGAGGCGCTTGTAAAATTTCATGATAAATGTTTCTTGAATGTTAAAATAGTATCCGTGTATAGTTTATATTATTACTCTTTTTTTTTAAATATATGTATAGGCTAGCGCTTGGCTGCAATCAGACTTGCTTGCAAGTGGTGATACAGCCTAAGGTGGAGCGCGCTTGTCTATAAGATGCCTATTCACTATGCCTCTTGAAGGTACCTATATTAAAAGAGGAAGGGAAAACGGAAGCCGGAAGGGCATTCCATATCCTAGCGGTTCGAATTACAAACGAGGAAGCAAATCGCTTCATACGAGACCGCGGAATTTCGACTCTATGAAACTAAAGAAACTACTAAATTCCATTCAAAATTCTAATTAATGATGTTTAAAGGTGCCATAGGCTTGCCACATTAGTTTTAGGATATGCGGAAGGGTTTGTAAACCCACCATAGATCAGAAATGAGGAATATGACATACGGAGACAAAGTACTTGATAGTTTTTTTTTCATCTAGCCTTTCATCATATTTTTAAATTATCAAACCGAGACGGAATTTGCTGCTTTTGTAGTTCTGTAGAATAGAAATACCAAATATCAACTGGATGCGTAATTAGAAAACGGTGAGTTTGCAGCTGAATTAATATATCAAGGCAAAGTCATTTACAAGCGGTACCGCATCTGGCGCAAATGATAAATGCAGTTTTAGTTGCGAGCTCTTGGATAAGTGCAATCCGTTTTCCTTTTGCCATTTCCGCTTTTCAGTTTATTATTTGAGTCGTAATTTAATGAAACTTGTGAAGTAAAATAATGGATAGTTTCGTCATCTTCACTTTCGTCTTCGTAAAGGGGTGTTAATCAAAATTATACTTAACAGTTTGAAAACTATGACATGTTATCATAGTACCTTTAAAGTTCAGAACGTCTATCACAAACTTTCTCTAGTGCCTGTTACACAGCCTGACTGTGAACTAATTAATGTTTGACGTAGCAACTTTGATAGCAAAGAATTCTGTTATTAAACACCGAAGCGGAACGCTTGAAACGTTTCATCATCTGGCAGTTCTCGAAGTGTGTGAACAATAGAGCTTGATTTAGTATTTTGCGCTATTATTTTTTCAATCTTTTTGCATACGAATCAATAATGAAAAAAGGTGTGTATGTGTGCAATTCACATACGGCAGAAGTGAAACTCACACACACACACACACATCCAATGTCCAATGATATTAACATCAAGTAATTAAATCAATAATAATATTACTTAATAATTATATCATATTATATTAAATTTTATTATAAACAAATAATTAATGAAATAATGATTATTAAATAAAGAATATTTAAATAATTATTGTGCTAAAATATTTTTACAATATCGTCATCATTATTATATACAAGTATGCAGAAATGAATAGTGAATTTATTTTCCATGGACTTTTATTTTACTAGGCGTCTAACGGTTGCTATAATTTATTTTATTTATATTTTTATTTATTTATTTTTCCTTAAATATATACACTTTATACTTCTTTAAAACTAGACATAATTATGATTCATCACATCGTGTGCAAAGGAGTGCTTAGACACTCGCACTGAGGTAACTTGTGTTACGAGTGTCGTCGCCTTCCTCCGAACCTTTTACAAACTTGTGAATCTATATTTTCTACTCATAAGATTTACCAAGAATTTATTTAATGTACCAGCATAAATAAATTATTATATAATTTTAAATATTATTATAGTTGACTCTGAAGGCTGACCCTTCGCCAATCAAGCGGCTGGCTGTAGCCTGTAGCAAAGTACCTACTATACATTCCCAGTAACCGCTACTTATTTATCACATACTGTGTACGCATCATAGAAATGATAGAGTAGGTAGGTACCTATCGTATCGTATCAAAACCATGGGCTCGATTAGATAAGTACAGTAAAATGATAGTGAAATGATGATGAAATGATCGCAATCATTGGCTTACACCATTCGCTATTGGCCAAAATCCATTGTTGCAGTAAGAATACCTACTTTACTTTCAGCTAGTTACAATAATACAGATTGCAACAATAAACAACGAACTCCTAAAATAAAATCTTCAAAAACTACGAGCAGCGCGGGCGCGTGGACCTAACTTCGCTGTAGCGTAACTCAAGCGCGCGGTGGCCCTTGCTTTACGGAATTGTTCATAATTTATTTGTTTACTATCGTATGAAAATGTTATTTATATATTTAGCTAGCTAAAAAAATACTCTATATTTTTTATAATTACATTTATTTACCTACAGTCTGGATTTATTGAGTTAAATTGGTAAATATGCAAATAAAGGTTAAAAATTCAATTTTTTTCAAATATTTTTATAATCATTATATTTACGTAATAGGTCTCAAAGAAGCAATTATAGGTCATTAAATAAGCTTTCCAAAAACACCTCGCACAACCCATTTGTACAATTATAACTCGAGAAATCATCAATAATCTACAACTGTCAGCCGCCATCTTTGTGACGTCACAGCTAAGCGTGTGCACGCTTCCGCGTTCTACGACCGACAGTTTCGTGTTCTAGAGACTATGACGAACATATACATACCAGTCGTAGGTATATAGAAGACGGTGCTACGAGATTTCGTCAAACTGCTCGATTTCCTCCATACTATTAAGTGACGCGGCACAGAGATGCATGAGCGGATGCACAACGACATAATTATCCAAAGAATACTTGCTGCTACGTACCGCACCGCGCCGCGCCTCTGTAGTGGAGCCAGACCTTAAAACCTCGTGAGAAGAGCTGTTTCATTTTCCGGTGAGCGTCTTTATTATATGTACCAGTGGTTTAATTTAGTTCTAGTTTCCATTACAGCGCAAGATTAAATCCCTAGCATCGAGAACTGACTCGGAAACTTCAGTTATATACCGTAGCGTTGCCGTAGCGCTTCAAACTTCCAACTCATCTTAAACTTGAAAGTTTGATTTCGAAGGTGAAGCCGCATTATTAAATGGGTGAAACGATATAATGTATTTTTAAACAAAATATCATATATTATGTAGGTATAGAAGACAAACCTGACTGACATATCAATGTATCTTCGGCTTAAACTGTTAAGTCTAGTAACATGAGATTTTGCATTTATGTTAAAAATACTAATAAACTCTATCTATAAAAACTTTAATTCTGCAAAAAAAAATTACATTGTAGACTAGACAGTCTTCAACTCGTGATTTTTTAGTAGGCAGCTGTAGCCAGCTGTAGGCGAGAACGAGTGAGTGTGGTAGAGTGGTTTTGTCATAGAGCAACCAATTTTGCATAATATGATTATTTTTGTTTGATAAAATAGTACTATAAATTTTTTGAAGTCGTAGAACAAAAGTTGTACAGTATTAAGTACAGGGTAATTGGTATTTCAAATTAACCCTGTATATTAGACCCTGACTAAGACCCTGAATCTAAACCTACATACAACATAGTTGCATATTTACCTATTTTTATTATGTATACCGTATACGGGTCGTTCTCACGAAATCTCGAAATTCTTGTCCCTATATCAATGATAGAAATCATTCGGTTACCCGTTTTGTATGGCAGCATCAATTTTGTGGTTGAACGGAAGGCTCGACGGTGTGACTTTGTTTGCGGAAACTGATCAAACAAGCACGTATACACGAGAGCAAACAGTGTTACAGAATGTATACCAATACAAACACTCCGCCATACAAGTACTCACTCAATAATCACAACGTGAGCACAATTCCGCTCTGGTAATTTGATTTGCATGCAGATCGACGCTGGCCAGTGGCTATTATCGTTACCTATTGATTGCCTTATGGATGTGCTGGATGGGAAATCTAGAATGTTATTATTATACGAAATACGACTATTATGTCGAAAATGCACCTATATAACATAATATCAACATTATTGGATACATAATTGAACGAGCGAAGCGAAGGTCTCTGAGTCTACTTGAGTGAATTTGCACTTGTCCGTCCGTCCGTCCGTCCGCCTGTCAGAACCTTATAACTTCTGAATTACTGAACTAGAGTCCAAATATATTTTTTTTATTTTAGCTCTAAAATTGACGAAATGGGGGGCTTTCAAAGTGGAGATTTTCTAACGTCCAAAGTTGACCTCAGAACTCTAAATTTTCTGAAAGGCTGAGCCTGAAACTTGATCAATTATTTGAATTATATCCTGTACTTGAACAACAAATACTAAAATTAGATAATTATTATAAGGAAACGAAATTATTTAATTTTTAATGAGCTTCAATATTTTAACAGAACTTCACAATTATGTCAATAGATGGCACCGCGAGGTCTCAGTTCGGGGCGAACCACTAGTATACAATCGACAATTTGCTGGCTGAACAAATTATTGTAGGTCTTCATCGTTGCAATTGATGTCTTTAGCTGCATAAGTCTTAATTTTAAGATCTTGTCCAGCGCCCCCCTGTCAAATCTCAATAGATCGTCCGTCCTTCTTAGTAAAGAAATTTTCTAACAAGTCGAGTTGGTCATATTTTATGTAAGCCACTGATTTGTCATACGCTTATTTAGCCTTTTGTATACAAAATAGTGTTTTCTATGAAAAAGCGTACGCATCCGTTCACCTGCGAGCTAAATGGATCCTTAACTTGGAAGCACCTTAAAGCTGAATCGAGCTGAATAATTATTATTGTTATTAGTCCCATAATAATTACTCTGTAGTGGTTCCTATTTCATAATTATAATAATAAAATCGAGATGACTAACTCCTATAGAGATGACGTCATTACACTATACAAACTCTACGAACATAACTCGACGAACTGAAAGTCAACTGTTGGTAATGGTGCTACGAATGCTACGGTGGAATGAATTCGTCATTATTAAGTTTAAATGACGTTACCAACAGTACGGAGAACATCAAATAAAGAGAAATGGTTTCTCTGTATCTCGTATTAAGATAAATAAAAGTAAATAAATAGGTAAATTTAGGAGAATCAGTCAAGTACCGCAGCTGTTTAGTAATGAAGCTTGGGTCGTAAAAAAACGGGTGAAAAAGTATTTGTTCAAAACTGAATAGAGCCTGCAGTTTTCAAATACCTATTGTACGCAGATATAGTTTAATTGATAACCTCTCACAAATAGAACACGATTTTTTTCCAATAAACAAAGATATACAATGAAAAACGAAAACGTAGTTCCTGTTAAATAGCGATCCCTACTTAACGTTAGAACCTACTTCAATCTTAAGATTTAGGTCTTTTTAGTCCTTTAATTAGATCTATAAATTATCTAATATGCTAAAAGTTCAGCACATCCTGCATAGTAGCGCAGAATAGGTCATATAACATTAGTGGAGCGTAGACTAAATTGATGAACCGTCTCATATTATTAACTCCGTCGCTCTCTCCATTAACTTAGCTTACTCGCAAATATTGTGCTCGCTACTAAATGGTTCAGCCAAAGTTCCTGCTCAAATGTTAGGTACCAATTTGACAGACTGCGAATACATGCGTAACGGAGCTATTATTATCCATACCGATGAACCATAATCATACTAATATTATAAATGCGAAAGTGTGTTTCTTTGTTGGTTTGTCCTTCAATCACGCCGCAACAGAGCAACCGATCGAAGTGATTTTTGGCATGGGTATAGTTGAGGACCTGGAGAGTGATATAGGCTACTTCTCATCCCGGTAAATTAAGGAGTTCTCGAGGGAATCATAAAAACGTAAATCACGCGGACGAAGTCGCGGGCATCAGCTAGCTATTATAAATGCGAAGTGTGTCTGAACGTCTTCCTGTCTGTCTGCTACGCTTTTACAGCCCTACTGTTCAACCGATTTCGACGAATTTTTGTATAGGGATAGGGAAAAGGACATTTTATCTCGGAAAATCAAAGATTTTTAGACTTTAAAAAAATCTAGTACAACACCAAAACAATTTTTTAATTTTAATTTTTTTCTTCAATTAAAACATGGCTTTGGGTATCCCATATTAAAACAATGACATAACTACGCGCGTAGCACGTTGGTCTACATAATATGATAAATTACAGGTACACATCTGAACACGAAAACATAAATACATTTGCCTGGTGGGAGGCTTTGGCTATGGCTAGTTACCACCATACCGGCAAAGACGTGCCGCCAACCGATTTAGCGTTCCGGTACGATGTCGTGTAGAAACCGAATAGGGGTATGGGTTTAATATAACTGCTATGCCCCTAACAGGTTAGCTCGCTACCATCTTAGACTACATCATCACTTACCATCAGGTGAGATGGCAGTCAAGGGCTAACTTGTAGTGGATAAAAAAAACATTCGACTCGGTTCTCTATAATCATTTGAAATTTGTTTTTAAAACAACCTATAACTCTGAACTAATTTGTTAATGCTTATTTCAAAAGAGATGATGTTAAACAATAATGCTAAAACGCTGATATAATCCTCTCCCCTGCCATTTAGCAGGAAAAGCTAATAGTTCAGCTCATTTAGTAAAGTGGAGCAAAGGTTTAATTAGCACGCCATTTAATTAACCACGACACTATTAGGCGACTCTGTTGCACTGCGCTTGCTCAAAACTTTTAACGAAATAGCTGAAGTTCTGAAGCATTAACAATCAAAACTAACAAATCAAAGGCAAGTTAAATTTCTCGGTGTTCCAAGTCACCTACTTGGTCTAGATTATGGACCGTCGGAGGCTAAGTGCGACTAAATGCGGTCCTCGGTTTCTTGTATCAAGGATTTTTCAGTCGAAAAAGTATAAACGCGAGCAAAGCGAGCGCGGATTTCATTTCATTTATCAAAATCGTTTGACTGTTACTACATAGTTGAAAATCTTAAAATAGTAATAATTGTATATAGTAGGAACAGTCTACCTCTAACAGGAATACGATATATTAAGCTTAGAGTAGTTTATTTAATATATACCTAGTCATAATATTAATATTTGGTTTTTACAGAAAATGTCCATATGGCGTCCGACTATATGTAGAATTGTTAAGGTTTGGAGGACCTCTAAACTCGAAGGCCGGGGCGGACCGCCCTGTCCACGCCAACCTTAGTCCGCCACTGTGCCTTCATCAATAAGGCATACCTAAGGGTAAAAAAGGGACTTGCAGCAGAACTGTTCTGCTGCAAGTCCCTTTTTTACCCTTAGGTCTTGTCTTGTTAAAGCTACCACGTTGTTACAACGTGGTAGCTTTAACAAGACAAGACTTAAGCCTTAAGCTGATGAAAATAAAAGCGCAAAGATAAATAGAAGAAATCCCAAAGAACAATGTAGATTTTTGCAGTTTTTGTAACAGCGTTAATTAATTAAGAAAATTATAGTACCTAGTTAGCTAATTGCACTTAGCAAATTTTCTCTCTGTTGTGCTAGTAATGTACAAATGGAATAAATTTAATTTTCGTTGGAAATAGAATGCAGAAACATTTAGGTACCACAATTCATAGTAATAGCTTAAAATTGCTTGCATCTAGGTCATACACTACAAAAGCATCTGACTAGCCTCGGCTTTGCTTGAGTGGGTTGTTTAAGAGAAAAGATTTTTCAAAAATCGTGAAACACGTCATAATACCTACCATCACTGACTAAGCTTCCAAAATTACAGACCTTTATGCAAACGTTCATCACTTTTTAATATTACTTACTGTTTCCATTTAGCCCCATGGGTGGTATTTCCAAAAGTATTTTTAAAATAGAAAACTACTGTCAAAGACGGTGCCCAGTGAGAGTCGGGAAAAGTCTTTTATGTGTAAATTAAATTTTACGATCTAAACTCTGTCTTTTATGAAATGGGTTTGGGATGTCGGTGTCCCTATACCAAAAATACACAACACCAATAAAACCGCAGCATTGGGAAACCTCCACAAGTTAGTCAACGCTGGGAGCCAACGCTGGATATGAGCGGTAGGTACAAGTGTTCTACACAAAGTAGTACCTACCTAGTAAGAGAAAATTTCGAAGGGTATGGTATTTTAGCCATATCTGGAGAGCAATTTCTATTGGGTTATTTCAATACATATTATACACATAAACGTTTATATTTGTATTTTATGTAATTTTATAATATAATATCTCGTTTTATTCTATCTCATATCTTGTTGTACTTATTCTTCCTCCATAACCTTTCTCACTGCCAAGGGTCACTGGTACAGATCTCTAATAGAGATAAGTGTTTCCTTATCCACTATGTATCTGTTTTTCTTCATATTTTGTAACATTTTGGTAGTTAAATAAATAAATAAAAAATAAAAATAAAACATGTTATTCCAAACAATATTATACCTAACCGATGAAACCATTAAACGATCTTTTGACGGCCATAAAGTTTCGAAGCAACTCATAATTTTGTTGGCTTCGAAGTAACTCCTCAAAGGGATGTTTGCTAAGTTTTTACTTTGTAAACTAGTTACTAAAGAGTTACTAAAGAACAGGTACCGTTAAGATTTATTCAATTATGTTCCTACTACGAATAGACGTACGAGTTGTGAAACTTGGAACGTAAGTACCTAACTCGATATTGTAATCTTACAGACTTAAATCCATACTAGTTCATACTAATATTCCATTCCATAATATTATAAATGGGAAAGTGCGTCTGTCTGTCTGTCAGTCTGTCTGTCCGTCTGTCTGTCTGTCTGTCTGCCACGCTTTCACGGTCCATCTGTTCAACCAATTTCTATGAAATTTGTTATAGTGATAGGTTGTATCCTGGGAAATTACATAGGCTACTTTTTTCCCGGAAAATCACAGAGTTCCCGTGGTAATAAAAATAATTTAATCCATGTGGATGAAGTCGCGGGCATCATCTAGTATATTATAAACATTTATAATCCATATCTATACTAATATTATAAATGCGAAAGTGCATCTGTCTGTCTGCTACACTTTCACAGCCCATCTGTTCAACCGATTTTGATGAAATTTAGTACAGGGATAGTTTATATCCAGGGGAAGGACATATAGGCTCCTTTTTATTCCGAAAACTTTAAGAGTTCTAGTATAATACTAAAATGTTTTTGGAACACATTTTGTATTCGAGCCATTTACTTACATTTGTTGATTAAAAACGCCTTATGCGATTTCAAAAGGACATAATATTTTTGATGTTACATAATTCGGGATCCTGAATACATTTTACGATACCCAGTAACGCTATTTCCTCTCGAATCATTCATATTAATATGGTTGTCAATTCATCATTTATCAACATCGGCGCCTCATATTTTCATAATAGTAATTATTCGCTTTCAACTAAAACAAAAACCGACTTCAAAACTAAAAAACATTATCTGGGTATATATTTTGTGTTTTGTTGATTTTCTCAAGAAGCGCTAAATCAATTTCGATAAAATATATATTTTATTTTTTATTTTTGTTCAAACAAAAAAAGAATCATCAAAATTGATCAATAATTGGCGTAACAAAATTAAAAAAAAAACACAGTTGAATTGAGAAACTCCTCCTTTTTTGAAGTCGGTTAAAAATAGCGAGCAAAGCAGGCCTGAAGCTAAGTGATTACCAGAAACATTTGCAGATCCAGATGAACCATCAATGCATTGCCGGCTCTTTAGGAAATTGTTAGATCCACCCCTTGAATCATCCTACGTGGAATTTCTGAATTTCTTTAGATGTGCGCGGATATTTTTTTCTCATGCCCCTTTTATATTTGATCACATTGCAAGAGACAATATCGTTTGAAGAAGATTCGTCTAATCTTCGAAACATAATACAAGTAGACATCTATTTATCTTTTCACAGAATAAATAGGTGCCTCCTATTACCTACGTAATAAACTGAATTTAAAAAAGTTCGTCGAAAGCCTGCAAATTTTTGAAGAAAAGCTTTGAAACTCTGAACACCTTTTTAAGAAACTGGATAAGTTGAAATTAGTTTCAGAGAGGAAGTTCAAGATTCAATATTTAATTTCTAAAGATCCGGTCGAAACATCCTTAATTTGTAACTTCGACTTGTTGACTAAATTGGAGAGTCAATAGAATTAAAACTTTTTCTTCGAGTAGGCTTTCCGATGAATTTTTGAGAATTTAAATGAAATCGATCAATCGTATAAAATAAAATATTACCTTTCTGTAAATATTAATTTATTAGCTTTGATTTTAAGAATCTTATGGAACCAATTCATACAGCATAGGTACTGAAATTCTACATCAATGCATACAGCAAACCTTCCAGCATCTAGGGTCAAGAGAGCCCTAAGCTTAAGACTTTTTATTAATAAACGTTTCAAATGTTTATAAATAAAACCGTATCGCCAAGCGATTTAGCGTTCCGTTTTTTACTATTACCTATTCTGTGGTTCCAGTACGATGCCTTGTCGAAGCCGATTGGGGGTATGGGTATAATGACTGCCATACCCCCCTACAGATTAGCCCGCTACCATCGCAGACTACATCGTCACTTACCTACCATCAGGTGAGATTGCAGTCAAGGGCTAACTTGTAGTGGCGTGAAAAAAATTATACCCCTTTAAAAAATCTCCGCAGGGTCCGCTTGAAATAAGAAATTATAAATTGATTTAAAAATAATTTTTCCGAACTCAAAGATAGTAGGATGGGGTGATCCGAGAGTAAATCCACTTTTAGGAAATGGAGGACGAATCGAATTGGGACGAGCTCCGTGTCCCCGCATTCGCAAACTTGATTATTATATTCGTTGCTTCGGGGTAGCTAGGGATCTTTCATATTGACTCGAATAAGTGGCTCGATGTGGGTTATTATACGGAATGAATATCGCCTGTTTTCACTCCATTATGCCTATTCCCGCTACGAGTGCCATTTAGTTATGCCTGCTTCACGTACAAAGGAAATCATATGAATAAATAATTTTCATTAGGTACCTCTGATGTTAATAATACACGTTATTATACCTCATATTCATTTTAAGAGTATGAAGAACATCCCTATAAGACGGAATAATCTATATATATAAAAATGAAACCCGTTTTCCTTGGTCACGGCATCACGCGTGAATGGCTGGACCGATTTCACTAATTCTTTTTTTGTTGTATTTGTTATTATTAGGAGAAGGTTCTTACGGAAAAAAATATTAACAAAATAAAGTAGTGCATCATTGCTACGCTAAGGCGGTACGAAGTTCGCCGGGTCAGCTAGTGGAAATATATTATTACATTACGGTGGTAGAGTCAAAACGTGATGTAACATAAGAGACACTTGTGTGTCCTACGTGCATTGATGTATAATTTAAGAACCTATACCTATTTTGATGCCTGCATGGAATAAATAAATTAAATTCTGAGTATTGAGTATCAGATATTATTCGCCAACTACTTCATATAGCACAAAATAGTAGATAATCAGGATATATTTCGGAAAGTGTGCCCAAGAACTATTCGATCTAGTTCCTCCGTCACCTTTTTATTATCGAACCGCAAGGCATCGACAAGGTCTGCACCCTTACACAGTCTAAATTCCGCGGGCTAATACGAAGCGATTTGCTTCCTCGTTCGTCGAAACGCTAAGATATGGAGTGCCCTTCCGGATACCGTTTTCCTTCAAATCAAGAGTGAATAGGCATCTTCTAGGCAAGCGCTACCTTAGGCTACCTTAGGCTGCATCACCACTTGCAAGCAAGTCTGATCGCAGCCAAGCGCTAGCCTATATATTTAAAAAAAAAAAGAGTTGCGCCCGTATGAATGTGAGAAGACCACCACACTTGCAGTGTTGCGAAATCCCCTTTTATTTGCCGAGTGTGGGCTCACATAATGAGAGGGCTTACGTAATGAAATTATATTATTTCAAACGGCTGTTGGGTATTTCGATGAGATCTGATATTATTGCTAATATCTTCATAAATAATGAAAGTTATTGACTATAATATTACCGAATACTAAAACTCTTTGTTTTGCAATAATTGTGATCAAAAACCGTCAAATAAAACCAGTTTTAGAAAATTAAGGCACCACGTTGAAGTTTACACCTAAGCAAAATGTTTTAAAAGACCGCATTAGTTTTTTTTTCCACTATGCAAGTAACATTCAGTTTTAACTCGTTTTCTTTCCTGTGAAAACATTTTGGATTTCTGTGGAAGGTTGAAAACGTAAGAAAGCCCATTCACAAACACCTGACATGGACAAAGTACTAATTACTACTAGAATACCTACCACCATGCAAATCCTACTTTTCAGTAAATGAAGGTAAGATGTATGAGAAGCAAACAAAATTGGGACCGCAGTAGTTTTTATTTCTACTGTGCCAGTATTACGTAATTCTGTTTTAACTCGTTTTCTTTCCTCCAGATTTCTGTGGAAGGTTGAAAACATAAGTTATCCCGTTTACAAACACCTGACCTATCTCCGCGACCCCCTTTCAGTCGCACTGCGAACAATTGCTTCGGAAGTTCACTCCTTTATACCTCTTATTCTTCAAAAATGACTGCTCTATTTTTGCTACTGAAAAATTGTATTGATTTGGATTTATCTATGTTTACTGGCTTCAGTATTTGTTAAACTCTTTGGCCGTTCACTACAGTGATCTATAACAATTCTATTTCTATGAAATAATCTATATTAATATTATAAATGCGAAAGTATGAATGGTAAATTTAATAGTGGCAAGGTAGGTAATAGTGATCTTTATTAATATTAAAAAAGCAAAAGGTTGGATGGATGTATGGATGGATGTTTGTTACTCAATCATGCCAGAACGGCTGAACGGATCTGATGAGATTTGTTACAAGTGAGATTTGAATAACAGATAGGCTACTTTTTATGCTGGAAAATTAAAAAGTTCCCGCGGGAACCATAAAACCTCAATCTACGCAGACGAATTATTTCTGTGAAATAATTTTCTATCATTTATATAAGTATCCATAATATACTTATACGTTTTATGGAAATAAGGAAAATCGTCTTTTTCATTAATCTATAACACAATGAGCCCGGTAGAAAATCTGAAACTCTACCTGAAACTATGCAACCTGAAACCTTTCAAGTTACGTTGTTTAGCAATCGTGTCATGACTATTGAGGTAAATAATCTGTCACTACGAACAATCAAATTGTGATTCATCCTCTACATCCTCGGTATTAAAACCAGATTTTATTTGAATAGGATAGATTATTCTACTTTCTTCATACAATAGGGGATAATTAAAATTGTTGAGTGCGACTTTTTCACAGAACTCTCTCTATGAAAAAGAAAATCTCATTATAATAAAAACTTGCTTTGAGGATTCCTTGAAAAAGCTTCTCATTAGTACTTAGTTTTAAGTTTATTTTACTGAATAGGTAGAGTCCAGATACTATAGGCTTATTTTTCTTAATAGAATTTATATAAAAGACTTGTCCAATCAACGCACAGCCTAAACTGTTAGGGTTAAAACTTAATGTTTTGAATGTGATTTCGTCTATTGATTTATTTATTTATTTTGTAACTAGCTGATGCCCGCGACTTCGTCCACGTGGTTTCATTTTTTTTTCCCGCGGGAATTCCTTAATTTTCCGGGATGAAAAGTAGCCTATGTCACTCTCCAGGTCCTCAACTATACCCATGCCAAAAATCACGTGGATCCGTTGCTCCGTTGCGGCGTGATTGAAGGACAAACCAACAAACCAATAAACCAACAAACAAACAGACTTTCGCATATTGATGAAATTTACGTAAAAGCTCACAAAAAAGGGATTCTTAAAAAACATATCTATGAAACTTGGTAAAAAAATTGGCACGGGAATTTAAGAAATTTCCCCCGAGTAGAGCGCGGGTGAGCCAGTATATTATTGGAATACCGCATTGGGTTATGGCATCGTTATGCACACGTAAATCGGTTAAACAAAATGTGCAATGCAATGGCATGGGCACGTGTCTTGAGGCGTCTTACCCGGTGCACTACGTGAGCGACAAACGCGCCACCGCGACTAGATACGATGCGACGCGACAGTATTAAACAGTAGCTGACCCGTAGTCGTAGGGGAGCGACAGAAGCGACGCCACGCGACGCGACGCAATACAATGCCATAGAAAATTATAGACGTATCTGTGTGACATCGTAGGCCACGTATGGTACGTTGTCGCGCAAGTTTGTCATTTTCTGTGGCGTCGTCTGTGCACTTTGCAGGTGTGACTTGCGCCTAAGCAATCGAAATACTATAAGGGACTCCAAGAAGCATGTCAACTGGAACGGATGTCGGAGGAAATTCCTTCATATTTGTATAACGAATTATCTGAGCCACGTTGGATACGAATACGATGCTATCACGCGTTGTGTTTATTTGCTATCGCGTCGCACCTTTGTTTTGTACAACTACAAATTTACCTACGCTACATAGAATTTACTTAAATTTTGCATATTAAACGGAAAGTTGGACTCAATACCATTTATTATTAGTATTCTCCTCACAAAATCTGAAATTTTAACGTTAATTATTATTTATGTATTCTCGTTTCATAAGGAAAATGATTTTTTTATCTTGTTTAGTCTTGTTGCTTTTTAGTTCATTGCTGTGTTTACTTCCAAGTAATCACTTCACTTATCTTGTAAATTTATAATATTTTATTTATTTTTAATAAAGTGTAAGTCATTTTCATTGCAGCGGTTTGGATGTTATTTTTAATGTTTAGTTTGTAATATATATTAGTAAATTAGAAAGAAAAATTAAATAGCAATTGTGAGTTTACCTACGAAACAAAATAAACAGTCGGTGGTTCACGATTTACGAGTTACGACGCTCTGTGAAAAGCAACCAAAAGAAAAGTGAAAAGGAACCAACTAAGCGAACACAACCGTGAATCATATTATATTGAATTGAATTCAAGACTTCAAGTAGTGATCGCGGGGAAAATTATTTGCAAGAAGATTCCTTTGTGTTTGAGGTTTCAGATTTTCAAGATTTATATTAGCCAGCATTTTCTTTTTAGCACTAGGTATCTGAATAGTTGTTGACCCAGATTTTTTGGCGTTAATTAATGGTTTCCTACCTATAATAAAAAATCTACACAATATCTCTAGATTAATTTGCATAGACCTATGTTAGAATTGCTGCGACTTTGTCCGCAAAGATTAAAGTTTTCTTATCCCGTGGGAACTATTTGATTGTCCGCGATAAAAAAAAATAGCCCAGGTCCTCAACTAAACCCCTACAAAATAATCACGGTAATCATAAAATTTGTAGGATTTTTCAAACTTATCTAATATTTACATTGAACAATATATATTTTGACCAATAGTTATAAAACCCGAAAATAGAAGTTTATGCACATCCATTCGAGGGAAAATTAAATAACAAATTTTAGACACCAAATAAATTAATATTTTTGGCAACCGTTAACCATCACAAACATTTTGCTGTGCCAAATGTCGGAATTGCATAAACAAAATTCAATAAATAAAGATTATATATTCAGAGCGCTTCCAGATTATCGTTTTATTTCTCGAATCCATCCATCCATTTATTATCAAACGTATGGAACACACCCTCGTGACGGCAGTTTCCGTTCAGCTGTTACAGTGACATGTAAAATTCGTGGAATATGATTTCAGTTTCACAGATAATGTTTTTTGTTTCATCCTGTTCTGAAATATACCTACTGCAGAATCTTAATGATTAATTTGGTTTACTTACTATTTATATAAAATTATATAAAATCGTTTAGTTACAGCCTATGTTTGTAATTAAATTTTTTAATGATTCCCAGTATCAAAATAATGCCTCCAAATTTTTTTTTTTTTATCCACCACAAGCTAGCCCTTGACTGCGATCTCAGTCAGTAAGTGATGATGCAGTCTAAGATGGTAGCGGGCTAACCTGTTAGGGGCATGGCAGTTATATTAAACCCATACCCCTTCGGTTTCTACACGGCATCGTACCGGAACGCTAAATCACTTGGCGGCACGTCTTAGCCGGTAGGGTGGTAACTAGCCACGGCCGAAGCAGCACCAGGCCAGACCAGGGAAAATTCAGAAATTATAAATTCCCAAATTGACCCTGCCGGGGATCGAACCCGGGACCTCCGCACGTTAAGGCAACAGCGCTACATACTGCGCCACGGAGGTCGTCAAAATCAAAATTTTACTTTTTACTTGCGCTAGGAAAATAGAGTAGTATATAAATGCTTCATCACTATCCCATCCCATCCTATACCACCCAATAGTGCTCACGGGTCCACTCTCAAAAGTGATTAGGCCACAGTCCACCATGCTGACGAGTGTAGATAAGCAGACATTACCTACACAGCTTTTAAGATCAGTATGAACAAATCATATTTGTATGGCAAGCTGGTTTTAGATTTTGGGTTTCAAATGTTGGACCTGTTAAGCTTGAAAGTCTAGAAGCTTCAGAGTATAATGTGTTCTCTTAAATTTTGATATAAACATTACGGGTTAATAAATTAATAATTTAATTATCATAACCTCGGTAAAATTGATTCTTTATCTTGTAATATTTTTTTACTTTTTTTTTGCCTTGTTGCCTTTAGTCCATTGCTGTTTTTCCTTCACTTCACCATGTTGTATTTATATGATGGTTTTTATTTTTATAAATGAGTAAGGTTAAACCTACTAAATTAAAAAAAAACATATAGGAACTAAAATGGAAATGCTTACGTGTGCAATGTCTTGGCTCGTCCGATGCGTCGCCACAGTCGTTAGTGCCATCGCAAAATCGGTTTATCGGAACACATTTTTTATTGACACACTGATACTCCGATATTCTGCACCTGGTATCGTTTCCATGCAAAACTGGCAAAGGTTGCGGTTCTTGGACATCTTTGTATGAAGTCTCTTTGGGCTTTATATCTTTCGGTGTCTCAGTGACAACGTCACAGTCTGTTAGTTTTATTATGTATAGAATTCCGATTCCAATAAGCATGGTGTGGATATCTGAAACAATATAAAAAACATGTATTACTAGAAGAATCAACCTTAAAATCACTTTGTAGCCGATTATTTTGATACAGCTATCTCTTAAACATATTGCATGGTACATAATTTTTCTAGTACCCTTGAATACTACTACGCAATCAATAAATATACTTTATTTCACTAAAGTTATTTTTTTTTGGAACCTGATTTGTATGTATCTGTATTCATTCCTCTTTGTCAACGTAGAATTTAAGAGTCAAAATTTCTTTTTTAGATACTTAATTGATCTTTTTTTTTAAAGATTGCATTCAATTTAAATTTCCGGCCACAAACTGATTTAGGAACAATTTTCCTTTTAATCCGTTTATACTCTACAAAGTGTTTGCAGATGAATTTGGCAGATTACAAAGCTATTTAAATTCAGAATATTCAATTTTTTACCGACCTCAAAATTGGTCAAGAAAAAAAGGAATAATTTTTTGCGCAAACTCTTTGAAATAAAAAGTATCCTGACTATCCCCGAGGTGCAAATCTATCTCTTAATGCTAGTCTTTCTGCAAAAATGGTTCAACAGTTGGGCAGTGAAAACGTAGCAGATAGACAGACTCACAAACACACTTTCATCAATAATATATTGTATCAATTATGGATGGTATTAGTATGTAGTAGATTTTCATTACAAAATTGGGATACAGAAATATTTCGTCATCTTTACTTCTTCTTTGATGAAACCCAATAGAAGATACCATGAAAAGGTGTCATTCATAAGCAAGATTGATTACGGTTTCCCCGGAGAATGCTCCATTTACTTTATCTGTCTCTAAGGAATGAAAAGTTTGGTACTTGGAAAGCAAATGAGACTGGACGAGTTTTCTGGTTTAATATTTTTTTTTATTCTTCGTAAAATATTATATTACTTGTCATTATCTTTTGTCCAAATTCGGTTTTATTATGACTTCGGTTTAGTTAAAATGCCAGAAGTCTTTATTGCCATGTTCCTGATAATATTGTTCAGAATTTTTCAATGAGAATTTTTAATTCACCCCTCAAAATAATTTAATAGTTAATGGTTATTAGATACTATTAGTTCAACGATTTAGCTTCCATATTGCATTATATATGCTTTATGAATATGAAAATGAAATAGTACATTGTTCACCGAGGGGAGAAAGTGACCGATTACTACCGAGGGTGTAGTTTGAGGCCCGAGGCGTAGCCGAAGGGCCGCAATACACGCGAGGTAGGAATCGTACTTTCTACCGAGTGATACATAGTGCTTTATACTACACCTGCGAGGAAAATAAGCGATAATAATTAGTGATTAAACGAACTTAGGTACAAAGTGAAGTTCTATCATAATTATATGAGTCGCTTCATTCGAAGCTTCACTATCAAAACTAGACTAGGTACATTTTGAGGATTATTTCAATATAGATTTCGATATCGACAATCGACATCGACATCGACAATCGATAAACACAATCGACATCGATACCGACAATCGACTACCATATCGACAATCGACATCAACACTGATATCGACTATCGATATCGACATCGATAGCGACAATCAACAAAGATATCGACATCGATGTTGACAATCTACATCGATAACGACATCGATATCAACAAACGACAGCGATATCGACAATCGACATCGACAATCGACATTGACAATCGACATCGACAATCGACATCGACAATCGACATCGATACATCGATAGCGACAATCGACATCGATATTGACAACCGACCACGACATCGATATCGACAATCGACCATCAAAATCGACATTGATATCGACAATCGACATCCACCACTTTCCGAGCGGGTGTAGTATAAATGATTTATTTCAACATACATTATTAAGTTATGTCTATACTAATATTATAAATGCAAAAGTTTGCTTGCTGAAGCTGAAATAAGCTAGATTAAAGATGAATTTGAAAATGTAATACTTACCTACTTTTAATCAAGTTATGGCAATGTGACATAAGATCAACAAATAATGCATAAAGGCCTAACTAAGCCTTCTGACGCAGGTATTCTTATGCATAACAGAAGGCCTCAGTCACAATTATTTGTTAACTAGCTGATGCCCGCGACTCCGTCCGCGTGGATTAAGGTTTTTTGGTTTCCGCGAGAACTCCTTAATTTTCCGGGATACAAAGTATATAGTATTCCAGTCTATAATCTATCTCTGTGCCAAATTTCATCCAGATCCGTTCAGCCGTTGGGGCGTGATTGAGTAACAAACATCCATCCATCCATACATCCATACATCCAAACTTTCGTATTTATAATATTAGTAAGTATAGAAGTATCATCATCATCATTTCAACCCATTGCAGGCTCACTATTGAGCACGAGTGATGTTTTTGCATTGGTCCATAACGCTGGCCAAGTGTGGATTGGCAGACTACACACTTGGTTGAGAACATCACGGTGTTTTCCTTTAGCGGTGATATTTAGCAAGTGATATTTAATTGCTTAAAACGAACATAATTAACTCAGAAAAGTTAGAAGTGCTTGCCCAAGAATCAAAGTCCCGACCCGAATACTAGGAGGCCGAACATCTAAAACACTAAACTATCACCGTTTTCGTGTGATAGTATTCAGACGAACAGCTAATATAATCTCTTCAACCACCACCACTACAGCCTATTAACGTCCCACTGCTGGGCACAAGCCTCCAGTCTCATAGGAGAGAGGGAATTAGAGCTTAGAACCACCACGCTGCTCCAATGCGGGTTGGCGGGGCGGGTTATATTACCCTTATTCGGTTTCTACACGGGATCGTACCGGAACGTTAAATCGCTCGGCGACACGTCCTTGCCGGTAAGGTGGTGGTCCACGGCCGAAGCCTTTCACCAGGCCAGACCAGGGAAAATTCCGAGATTATAAATTGCTAATTTGACCCTGCCAGGTATCGAACCCGGGATCTCCGCACGTTAAGACAACAGCGCTCAACACTGCGCCACGGAGCTGAAGTCTGTAAGTAGGTATTATATTTTTCGAGATTTCCTGCCTGATATTGGGTTATGAAATGTTGGATGGCCCCTTTCTTTTTGACATGTCACGAGTCCAATAAGGTGCTCGCGTCGAAAATGCTTTGATTTTTCTTTCAGCTGAAGGGTTTTCATATCTTTTATATAAAAAATATATACAGTCAAGATAATCTATACCTAATTAGATAGGAAATGTGTCTTCTCTCTTAGCCGACATCAGCTTAGAATTGTTTCACAAGTATCACTCAATCTTTTTTTTTTTTTTAACCATTACAAGCTAGCCCTTGACTGCGATCTCACCTGATGGTAAGTGATGATGCAGTCTAAGATGGTAGCGGGCTAACCTGTTAGGGACATGGCAGTTATATTAAACCCATACCCCTTCGGTTTCTACACGGCATCGTACCGGAACGCTAAATCGCTTGGCGGCACGTCTTTGCCGGTAGGGTGGTAACTAGCCACGGCCGAAGCCTCCCACCATCTCTATGGATCTATATTCTTACTTATTATAAATGCGAAAGTTTGGATGGATGGATTGTATGGATGTATAAATGGATGTTTGTTACTCAATCACGCCCCAACGGCTGAACGGAACTGGATGAAATTGGAACAGAGATAGATTATAGTCTGGAATAACACATAGTGCTACTTTTTATTCCGGAAAATTAAAGAGTTCCCGCGGGACCCGAATAACCTGAATCCACGCGGACGAAGTCGCGGGTATTATAGCTAGTAAAAATGCGAAAGTTTGGATGGATTGATGATGTTTGTTACTCAATCGGAACACAGATAGATTATAATCTGGAATAACACATAGGCTACTTTTTATCCCGGAAAATTAGTTCCCGCGGGCACCATAAAAACCTCAATGAAAGCGGACGAAGTCGAAGGCTAGTATCTCTATAAGATACTTTATTATGGGTTCAAAATTAGTCGAGAATACTCAGTCACAGGTATTGCATCGTTTGGTGTGTTTTAAGTTGCCTATGAATAAAATATGATTTCTCACTTTTTCGTGATTCATTGGATAATAATGTGGTTGACTCGAAGTTCATTCTGCATGCGACTCTAGTTAAAATAAAATAAAATTCAGAATACCAGGTCAACTATTATCAGATGGTAGTGATAATAACTAGATTGAACTAAGCCATTACGAATAGGTTCTAGGAAGGATTCGGACATCCAAAGGAAGTTAATCTAATCATTTACTACAGTCAAAAAATTCTTTCCAAAAAACCGACTTGGAAGTGGCGTGCCTGATGCGTCAACTTTGCTTATCCTTGTTATACCCGCCCGACTTCAACATAGTAATAATTTTTTACTTTACAGTGGCGTTGGCAGTCGGTTTTTTTGAAATAATTTTTATTTTAACTTTTTAGTGTCAGGGTTGAGGATTTGGAGTCAGAATTTTTTATGGGACCACCTCGAGCTTCCTCTAACGACTGAAAGAAACATTTTTCAAATCGGCTTAGAAACCACGGAGATATGCGGTACCATACATTTAAAAAAAAAATACGCGCCGAATTCAGAACCTCCTCCTATTTTGGAAGTCGGTTAAAAATTGGTTGTATCGATGTATAATGTCGCTAGACCACCCTGAACAAGATACAGAGTACGCTTCAAATTAGTTTAATACCATGTTTAACCAAATAAGAAGGCAAACAGTGTGTTCATTATGATTAATTATTACCTAATATTTAGATAAAGTGACATCTAATCAAGCCAAATGGTAAGGTATTCAACATCTGCTATGTGAGTTGATTAGAGAGGGAAGTAAACATAGTTTCTAGCGAAATGTTTGCTTTGAATTTAAATTTGTTGATATTGAACGACAAAATCCAATTACCTTCACCTTAAATTATGTTGTTACACCCTACAGTATTATACAAACTACCATTAAATTGCTAAGCAAGCAAATTTATACATACCATACTCCGCCGCAACTAGTTAAGTAGATAGATACATAATAACAACATTTCGCAAAGACAATCCGAACCAAAGATATTTAATATACGCAAACCTTTATCCGAAAGCACAGCCGTAAGTGTGTGTTGTTTTATATTTTTCTTTTTAGGCCTCAAATACGTATAGATTTCTTCGAAACTATAATCTTCCTTATAGAGTAAGGATATTGGGATATTATTATAAAAAATAAGAGCAACTGTTGAGTTTCTTGCTAGTTTTTCTCAGTACAATCTCCATTAATACGACATTATTTATCATATGTGGCATTAGTTTTGGTGAAATACCAACATAATATTATAAATTATTATAGGAGTATGCATAATAGTATATTATACACATAGTACTTAAGTAAATATTTAATTTTTCTATATAAAAGAAAATATCACATTGTATTCACAATCACATATTGTTTCAATAATACTATGTTGTAAAGTACATAGTATTATTAAAACAACGCAGTCTACGGTGAGCCGTATAACGGGAAATTTGAATATACTGGCCCGCATGCCGGCTGAGGCCCAAATAATGAAATAAATTACTTTCCCCGTGAATAAAACGAAATTGCGACAAAACTTGCAACATTGCGGACTTATTTCATTTCAACTGTAGTAGGTACGCTCCTTATTTGCCAACGGTATAAAGAAAGGAGCTTTCAGATGGTAGCAGAATACCCAATACCTAGTACCTACCAATTTGTAGCGTAGCACATGAAGTCATGTGGCCGTGCGTAGCTATTATTAATTAACTTGTGCCGTAGCAACGATGTTACAAAAATTTATTGTTTTGTACATTCTGTAGCCATGGCACATGAAGTACTCATGTGGCCGTGCGTAGTTATTTTATTAATTAACCTGTGCCGTAGCAACGGTGCTACAATAATTTACTATTTTCTACATTCTACAGCCGTAGCACATGAGGTACTCATATGGCCGTGCGTAGCTATTTTAGTTAACCTGTGCCGTAGCAACGATGCTACAAAAGTTTACTGGTTTCTTCATTTTATAGCAGTGGCACATGAAGTTCTCATGTGACAGTGCGTAGCTATATGTGCCGTAGCAACGTTGCTACAATAATAATAGTTGTTGTATACATTCTAAGCCTTGCAAGTTTGGAACATATTCCACATGTTCAGTAAAAAAATTATATTATAGTTAATAAATCATTGCACTGCTGTGAATCAAATAATTAGATTACGCAAACAGAATTTTAATTACTCTTAGAAATTTATTAATGGTTCCTATAAATAAAAGTATAAAAGACGTCTGTATAGTAAAGAATTGCTGTTTATACCAGGATTAACGAGCATGACAAAGGATGCGTAAGCGTGAAACGTGAAATCTGGGTAAGGCGTCCGTGCCCCGGGCACCGGACGCGCTAGCTGAAAACAACAACGGACCGATTTGCATATTATTTCAGTTCGCAATAATCTGTGTAAGACCTGAGCAGACCTAACGTGAAGATAACGACTAAATCACATAGCAATGTGCAACAGGCCCAATTTCCTATTCTCATATCGTATCGCTTAGACGTATAATTACGTCCAAGTCGTATCATCGTCGTTGTCATATGTTAGACCACGGTATTGCACCGCCTGTATCAAGCACTTTACTATTGATGTCGTCTGTAAACCTAACTGCTTCGTTGGTCTAGCGGTTAGCATAGTCGACTGCGGATCACGAGGTCCTAGGTTCGATTCCCGGTCGGGCATAAAATTGTTAGGTATGGGTTTTTCAACTAAGAAATTCTCAGTGCCAGCCCGGAGTTGGAAGTTGGCGGTGTTTCACCTTCGTGCCTCGGAGAGCACGTTAAGTCGTCGGTTCCGGTTATTATCACTAACATGATAATAGTCGTTAAAGCCCGCCAACCCGCTAATTCCCTCTCTCCTATGAGAGTGGAGGCCTGTGCCCAGCAGTGGGACGTTAATAGGCTGTAGTGGTGGTGGTGGTAAACCTAATGGGGGTTCTGCCAACACTGCAGTTTCTGGTGCGAGGTCGTCATTCCAGACGAGATTTTTTGATCAGTCACTGTCTCGCATTTGCTAATTAATTGTCCATCACAATATTTGCAAAAGACTTGGCTAATGCACACGGCGAACGTAGCCACTTGGTGCACATTTTTGAAGCACTAGCCCAAAGCTGGCCCAGCTTGCTGAATTATGTTTCAGCAATTTCAATACATTATCAAAGAATCGTGGCATGGTCAATTTGGAAATAGCGTTTACACATTGACCG
Organism: Erebia aethiops; assembly: GCA_923060345.2. Lineage (NCBI taxonomy): Eukaryota > Metazoa > Arthropoda > Insecta > Lepidoptera > Nymphalidae > Erebia > Erebia aethiops. The sequence goes on along the minus strand of OV281091.1, from coordinate 14,581,326 downwards.
GCACATGCCTTTGACATTCATCCCACGGAGTGCGCGTAGCAGCCAACCAAATCAACAATCACAAGTAATAAAATTAAAAAATTTAAAAAACCCACGACGAACTGCAGACCTCCATTGAAACAACAATTAGAACTTAACAAAAGTATATATTATAAAATAATATCTAAAACACGAAAATGCATATTTGCCGGCTCAGTATTTTTTTTGACCAGCGTGGTGGACTATGGCCAAACCCTTCTCATTCCAAGATAAAGCTTATGCTTAGTAAGGTGTCATATTATAGGGTTAAATTTTAATATTCTGATAAAAATTGTTAGAAAAAATGTGATCACTTAAGGAGTTCCTGTGACCACTTTTTGGCTCCATCATGAGACCCTGGGCAGCATCTAGGTACAAAGCGCTCGTCAAGACAAATCAAAAGAGTCCAAATACGACGGGTTAACGATGAGAATTTAAGGAGTTCCCATGACCACCTCATGGCTCCATCATGAGACCCTGGGCAGCATCTAGGTACAAAGTGGTAGTCAAGACAAATCAAAAGAGTCCAAATACGACGGGTTTACGATGAGAATTTAAGGAGTTCCCATGACCACCTCCTGGCTCCATCATGAGACCCTGGGCAGCATCTAGGTACAAAGTGGTAGTCAAGACAAATCAAAAGAGTCCAAATACGACGGGTTACGATGAGAACTTAAGGAGTTCCCATGAGCACCTCCTGGCTCTATCATGAGACCCTGGGCAGCATCTAGGTACAAAGCGCTCGTCAAGACAAATCAAAAGAGTCCAAATACGACGGGTTACGATGATAACTTAAGGAGTTCCCATGAGCACCTCCTGGCTCCATCATGAGACCCTGGGCAGCATCTAGGTACAAAGCGCTCGTCAAGACAAATCAAAAGAGTCCAAATACGACGGGTTTACGATGAGAATTTAAGGAGTTCGCATGACCACTTCCTGGCTCCATCATGAGACCCTGGGCCGCATCAAGGTACAAAGTGCTAGTCAAGATAAATCGAAAGAGTCCAAACACGACGGGTTACGATGAGAACTTAAGGAGTTCCCATGAGCACCTCCTGGCTCCATCATGAGACCCTGGGCAGCATCTAGGTACAAAGCGCTCGTCAAGACAAATCAAAAGAGTCCAAATACGCCGTGTTTACGATGAGAATTTAAGGAGTTCCCATGACCATTTCCTGACTCCATCATGAGACCCTGGGCAGCATCTAGGTACAAAGTGCTAGTCAAGACAAATCGAAAGAGTCCAAACACGACGGGTTTACGATAATAACTTAAGTAGTTCCTATGACCACTTACCAAATCACGATTGCAGCTCAGCTTGATTGTCTATGGTCCTAAAACCTGGAACCTTCTCACAAGCTATACATATCTGATGCAAAAAACCTCATTTCAATCGGCCCAGTACTTTTTGAGAAAAATAGTAACGTATTGAAAAAAATTAATCATAAACTACAGCTCAGCTTGGTTGTCTATGGTCCTAAAATATATCTAAGAACCTTCTGACAAGCTATACATATCTAATGCAAAAAACCGCATCTCAATCGGCCCAGTATTTTTTGAGAAAAATGGTAACATATTGAAAAATTAAAATCATAGACTACAGCTCAGCTTGGTTTTCTATGGTCCTAAAATATATCTAAAAACCTTCTCACATGCTATACATATCTAATGCAAAAAACCGCATCTTAATCGGCCCAGTACTTTTTGAGAAAAATGGTAACATATTGAAAAATTAAAATCATAGACTACAGCTCAGCTTGGTTGTCTATGGTCCTAAAATATATCTAAAAACCTTCTCACAAGCTATACATATCTAATGCAAAAAACCGCATCTCAATCGGCCTAGTACTTTTTGAGAAAAATGGTAACATATTGAAAAATTAAAATCATAGACTACAGCTCAGCTTGGTTGTCTATGGTCCTGAAATATATCTAAGAACCTTCTTACAAGCTATACATATCTAATGCAAAAAACCGCATATTAATCGGTCCAGTAGTTTTCCAGGAAAACGGTAACAAAAAAGTGCACAAACAAACAAACTAACAAACAAACAAACAAACACACAACCTCTTAGGGCAAACACATATACCGTCTCCGTTTCGTCGAGGGTAAAAATATAAACATGTATTTATCTTATTTTTTTGATTATTTATGTTATGCTCTATAATGCTCCGCCCGTCGCGCTTTGTTTCTGGACCGTATAAATGATCCAGATATACCTCTGAGACATTCAACATTAAATATCCGAAACCCTAGATTTGAAATTGGACAGATAAATTCCTTTTACGACCTAGATACCCACAAAGAATGGATTTTACGAAATCTCGTGGATTCGAGAATTATAGGAAAAATAAAACTCGTGCAATGCAATCTTTATCACAAGGTGCATTAGTTCTGTCTGTACCCGACAAAAAGTGTAAAATACGGCGTTTCATGAACAAAACATTTCCCAAGGTAAGTCCGAAGTGTAGCGAAGTGTAGCCATTTAGGTTTTTGGTGTTGGTGTTGGTTGCGAGGGGAGGGGGGAGGATGGAGCTCGAGGAGATAAGGAGCCCTTTATTTGAACTTAATACTTCTGTCAGCTGGACAAATATCTTTTTCAATGCTAGAAGACATCTCACGCTGTGCTCCCCGATAATATGTAGTCTCTTCTATTGATCGCGTCTGTCGCAATGCTTAAACGCCCCATTTGTGTTCATGAAACCTTAATATTTAATAGTCAAACCAAAATAAGAGTTCTACAATAAATAAACGTAATAAATAAACCTGAATCTCTCCGTTTACTTACTTCTTGCTCATCAAATACAACATTTTTATTCCCAAATGTCTGGAAAATAAAGCAAATGAACCTTTCCCGGGCAAAAACGTAATCAATCTTACTCGGTCTGAATGACACCTTTGCGTAGTAGTATTCTGTATTGGAGAACGAGAGATTATGGCTGCAATTTAATATTTTCGTGCTTTTCACAAAATTATTAATCTTTTTAGTTGACAGAGCGAAGCGAAGGTCTCTGAGTCTACTTGAGTGAATTTGCACTTGTCCCTCCGTCCGTCCGTCCGTCTGTCCGTCTGTCAGAGCATTATAACTTCTGAATTATTGAACTTAATTACCTACTTCAGCTTTAATTATAATATGTAATCCAATGGCCTCCAGCCGAATATGGCTTTAAAAGTTATAAATATATCCTTATTTCAGGGGGGCTCTCATAGAAGCGAATGCGAAGTAAAAAGAGTCAAAAAAAATTTTTTTTAAGTTTTTCTCCTAAAATTGGAGATTTTCTAACGTCCAAATTTTGGCCTTAGAACTCTAAATTTTCTGAAAGGCTGAGCCTGAAGCCTGAAACTTGATCAATTATTTGAATTATATCCTTTATTCGAACGACAAATACTAAAATTAGATAAATATTATAAGGAAACGAAATTATTTAATTTTAATGAGCTTCAGTATTTTTAACAGAACTTCACAATTATGTCAATAGATGGCGCCGCGAAGTCTCAGTTCGGGGCGAACCACTAGTTTATTTTATTCGACAACAAGTTAGCCTTTGATCTTTAGTTAGTCAGCTGTAGAAACTGATTGCGGGTTTGGCTGGGCTGCCATACCCGCAATCAGTTTCTACACAGCATCGTAGCAGAATACTTCGAACAGAACAGATCGCTTGGCGGCACGTCTTTGCCATTAGGGTGGGTTTATGTATAAAAATTATGGTTGCTAAGTTTCTTTGTCTGGATTTTAGTTTAAGTTAAATCTTTATACATTAAAAAATTTCGCATGGTACTATCAATTTACAGTATAAATAATTATAGGTACACGAGTAGTTTAACCGATAATAAAGTTGTATTATACATAAAATATCTTAAAATTACCATCAGAGAATCTTAATATTATATTCCATTTTGTTATTGTGTTCAATTCCATTTTCCCCTTTTTTCTAAATTATTATTATAATTTTTCCAACCCGGCACACTGGCGCCCGTCACGTGGTTGATTTCTGCTTTTACTTTTGTGGTATAGTGTTAGTTTTGTAAGGTGTGTGTTTGTGTTTGTAAAACATTATAATATTTTTTTTTGGTTTACAGCAACTGAGGTGAACGCAGTGATGTACTTATTAGTTAATAATTAGGCAATTGTAAGTCATAACCTATATTTACTAACTTTAAAATTTAATGTGGCACTTTTACCAGAAATATTATTGTGACATCTAATAGATATTTTTATGGAGCTACTTAATACCTAAAATTACGATTAATTTTATAAGATTTTACTTAAAGTTAAAACCACAAAAACTCTTGACAAAGCAAAATAGCTGTAGTAGCAATTTAATATCTCTGGTATTGTAACTCTTGGCAGCATTGACCCAAATATAGCCCGGATGCTTGCTTTGTGTAAACGAAATGTTTACCGCTTTAATGAATTCGGGGAATTTCACGTAGAATTCTTCCTTTTAACTACGTAGCACTTATGGGTTAACGTAACATAAGCATATTTTCAGTGGCTAGCGCTTAGGCCTATTGCACATTATACGAAAATGTTAATGTCGTATGCTCGTGTCTGATCTGACACAAGACAAAATATCATGTTTCTTTCTAAAAATTTATAGAAATGTCTTTTAATGCACAAAAGGGCTTACGTTTAACTAAAGCAACAGATAAAGCAATTTAAAATGTAGCAAAACAAAATTTGAAAAATTCTAGAAATGTTTTTATCAAACTGCATATGCGGTCACCGGAATCGGAAGCGTCATATGTTTCTGTCACTTCACACGTCAAGCGAAGCGCGATGTTCAAAAATTCTATTTTAAATAAAAATAAAAAAAGATTCCGACGAATTGAGAACCTCCTCCTTTTTTTGAAGTCGGTTAAAAATTGAAAATTCTATCGACATTCGAAATAGAACTCGACATACGAAAAGTTACAACAGTGTACGAGAGTGTAGTGGTTACAGATCCGGATACACCACAACCTTCACCGATCTGTTAACCCAGATGAAATATATTTTTTATTTAATAATAGATAAATACGCCTAAAATAGCTTGTCTATCAAAATCCTGACCAGGCTATTTTACAGATCTGTGAAGATCGTGGTGTATCCGGCTCGGTAAACCATAGGTAGATGTCGTTTTGAAACTTATCATCGTCTTTATTTCAACCGATAGCAACCACAGCTGCACATAGGCACCCCCCCCCCCCCCCCCCCCCGACACTTCATGTAATCCTATGATTAATCTTATCATCTAGCATAATTTAAATAACTGGGAACGGGATCAATACAGAAACCTTTTAGCCTGAGAGACCTATCTAAAAAGACATATTTGGCACATAGATAGATTATAGTCTGGAATAACACTTATGATACTTTTTTTTTATCCCGTAAACTTAAAGCGTTCCGGCGGGAACTAAAAAACCTCAATCCACGCGGACAAGGTCGCGGGCATCAGCTAGTTATACATAATACTTCGATGAAACCCTATATTCTGCCAGATTTACCCCTAATAGGATGAAATTTGAATATTTCGACCCGCATACCAGCTGAGGCCCGAGCAAAGGAATACATTACATTATTTGTAAATAAAACCAATGTTTTGAAAAACCTAAAGGGAATAAACGAGACACTGTGACGAGGCCATGTTATTTTACCCAAACTGCTTGAATTTCTTTTACATTAAAAACTTTACTTAGAGCTTATCTGCCACTGGTGCGTTTTGTTTTACCCTGATTGACAGATGTAGGGTTGTAAGGCCTGAAAAATTAGATTATTTCAATTAGACATTTTATTTATTTAGTGGGTTATGTTTGTTTCAATATTTCACTTTCAATAGTTCCCTTTCTGTGGGCAAACCGTCATCAGCAACAAGAAGGCATTAAGTAAAAATATATATCTATCTATCTATACATACCTTTCGATGCTGCTAATCTACTCGGTCTATGGAGGCCGGCCTTTACCCCACTAGATAGTATATGTGTGTAATTTAATAATTTGTTCGGTAAACTAAATTACCCCCAATTTATTTGGTACACTATCAGCAATATATCACGCCTGTCGATGCCTCGTAAGGGAAAGTTATTAATTCGTGAGATTGCCCATCAGGGTTCTAAGCAATAAAGCAACGTTATTAGTTACACGTCAACCTGAGCTCCTGTACGGGCTTTTTTTTATACACTACAAGTTAGCCCTTGACTGCGATCTCACCTGCGGTAAGTGATGATGCAGTCTAAGATGGTAGCGGGCTAAGCTGTTAGGGGCATGGCAGTTATATTAAACCCATACCCCTGTTCGGTTTCTACATGGCATCGTACCGGAACGCTAAATCGCTTGGCGGCACGTCTTTTGCCGGTAGGGTGATAACTAGCCACGGCCGAAGCCTCCCACCAGGCAAAAGCCACCAGCTTACAATATCGATCACCGATATCGAATATTAACATACCGATATCATATAATAGAAAACCAACTAACTATTACCACTAAAACTCAGTAATATATAAAAACTATTGTTAGCTAGGGTGTATTTAGACTAGATGATGACCGCGACTTCATCCGCGTTGATTAAGATTTATCGATTCCCGCGGGAACTTCTTAATTTTCCGGGATAAAAAGTAACCTATGGCCTACCCGGGGATGCAACCTACCTCTATACCAAATTTCATCAAAATTGGTTGATAAAATGGGCCGGAAAAGCATAGCAGACTGACGGACAGACAGACAGACGAACAGACAATTTCACATCTATAATATGGATTATAGATTTTTAGAAGAATTTTGAAAAGTTGTTGCTATTTCAGTTTTGTATAGGACAGCTCTATAATTATTGTTAAATCTTTATGAACTTAATATCTGAGTCAAGTAAGTCTAGCTTATTGGACGCTGAAAACTTCAATAGCTTGATTTGTATAGTATACATATACAATGTATGAAGTACGGTGACTCTGTACAGCGCCATCTATAGTATAAGCCGATTTTAGCACTAGCGTACTAAGAATCGATGTGACACGACAAATTTATGGAGTCCCTGAAGGCAATAAATTACAGGAGGTCACTCCCGACCTCCCAAAGGAGTAACAATATCATAATCAATATAATGGCAATAGAAATTGTATTGTTATTTGATTTCCGTGGGGAATTGCAAATAATTTAACACAATGTTTCTCCTGTATAACGATTTAGTAGTATAACTTGTAGATCCCTGCTGGCTGCAGTCACTTTATTGTAGGCGAAGCTACGGTATTTGTGAATTCACTACATTAGGAACCAACATGAAACCTATTATAAACTTTGTTTAAAAGCCCGCTAAAATTTAGATCAAGTATTAGTATGCAAACACATAATGTAACCCCGAGAAGCGCTTAACAATTGGTCAGATGTACGTCGTAACAAATGTTTATACAGACGCCTGCAGCTGCCGCTGGACGCTGGCGGGTACGTATTACTGGTTATTCAGTGGCATTTTAAACTACACTATCTTTATGCATCCATGCAGTAGGATTCGCCGTATTATTTATATAATATGGCGGATCTTACTGCATGGATGCGTTATCGCCAGATCGACGCTCAGCGAGTTCTACAATACGACAGCTTATGTTTAGCCGGGATTAATCAAGTAGCCTTCCACTACTAAAACGCCGGAAAAAACACTTTTGGGGTAGTACGACAAGACTGCGTGGAGTCGGCAGTCAGTGTGCCCAGATTCCATACTGCTCCCAATTCTTAAATTACGATATCGTAATTTGACTCATTTTTACAATCCATTACACCTTTTTTTTATCCACGACAAGCTAGCCCTTAACTGCGATCTCACCTGATGGTAAGTAATGATGTAGTCTAAGATGGTAGCGGGCTAACCTGTTAGGGGCATGGCAGTTGTATTAAACCCATACCCCTTCCGTTTCTACACGGCATCGTACCGGAACACTAAATCGCTTGGCGGCACGTCTTTCCCACCAGGCAAATGTTTAACAAAACGGTGAGTGTTGTGAGAAACGATGAGTTCTGCGCACTCCTTTGACCAACGGAAAAAACTAGTTCCGAATAAAAGAGTACGAATAAAATGCTGAGTAGTTTCTCACATACGAGTGGTAAATTGAATACGAGAATCTGGTTCACTGCTTGTCAGAAACATTCGTTCTAATAGGACATGTGCAGATAATTCGCGTTATAAAACAATTTTTATTGCACTCTATGCCGTCTTTACTGCTTTCATGCGCCTATTTATATTATACGACAAAGATTTCGGAAAATACCACGGATATTATAACATAGGTATACCTAAGGGTATGAAGCTTAGTTTTCGTTAGATTATAGAACAGGTAAACAAATCTAAGAAAGTTTCTTAGATTTGTTGGAATGTTTTTAGGCACATTAGAAGTTTTTACGTTTTTCACACGTATCAAGGTTTTTATCATCAGTTCGCAGTAAAGCTGTCCTGTCCGTCGTCCAAAACGTGTTTTAGAGAGAAGCTACTAGTTTACATTTTTTTTTTAAATTTTTTTTTAAAAGACCAACGACTATTTGAAAATAGTTCAATTAATCTCAAAAAGGAGTAAATTCATTAAGGTTACGTTTATAGGTCTAACGTTCGGACAATGCAGTAAAAATCCATAATATTATAAATGCGAAAGTGTGACTGTCTGTCTATCTATTTGTGAAAATTCAATTTCAACCAATTATCATGAAATTTGTTACAGAGACAGGTTGTATCCCGGGGAAGGTCGTAGGCTTTTTATCCAGGAATATTTAGGAGTTCCTGCGGGAATTAAAAAAAACATCCACGTGGAAGTCGCGGGCATCATATAGTAGACTATAATATTGACTTCTTGTTACTATTATACTCGAACAGGTAAAATAGGAATGGTTGATAAATTACATAGGGGTTTTAACCTAATTAGAAATAAATTGCATAGTCAGCCTGGCAATCAATCGAATGAAATTCGAAGTAGTTAGTACCTATTTCTATACTAGTAGGAACTACAATTATTATAACATTCCTGCTCTAAGATTAATTGCATTTATCATCACACAGATTGATTTATTAGCAGAACTAGCTGGTTCCCGCGACTTCCTCCGCGTGGATTGAGGTTTATTGATTCCCGCGGGAAGTCTATAATTTTTTGAAATAAAAAGTAGCCTATTGTGTTATTCCAGCAGATCCGTTCAGCCGTTCCGGCATGATTGAGTAACAAATATCCATCCATACATCCAACCATCCATCCATCAAAACTTTCGCATCATACTAATATTATAAATGCGAAAGTCTGTTTGTTTGTTGGTTTGTCCTTCAATCACGCTGCAACGGAGCAACGGATCGACGTGATTTTTGGCGTGGGTATAGTTGAGGACCTGGATAGTGACATAGGCTACTTTTTATCCCGGAAAATTGAGGAGTTCTCCTCAATTTTCCGGGATAAAAAGAATCCATCCACGCGGACGAAGTCAAGGGCATCAGCTAGTTTATATATATTTTTTTTTTAGATAGTATAGATTAAGGCATTTTGCATATACTTCGGTCGTATTGTATGATGTACAGTGTACCGTTAATCGTTAAATACTGTCGTAAGCCGTAATAACTTACTGGAGCAAAGAATATATAGCCGGTAGCCGAAAAAATACAATACATTCACCGGAATTATGAATTATGATAAATGCGACGGATAAACAAGGATTTTGGGTTTCGTTGTTTTGTTTCACCTCCAAAAATAAAATACAATGCCAGCGCAATGTTTATAATACATCCCTCTATACTTATATTCAAAAAGCGAAAGTATGTCTGTCTGTTACCTTTTCCATCCCGGTACAAATAGCTTGCTAGATAATATGACAGATATGGTTACTTTTTATCACTGATCAAGTCATACTGACTAATTTCTGAAAGTATCCCTCGGTATTTTAAAAGCTTTAATCCATGCGAACGATGGCATCATCAAGTTATATTCTTAATATGAAAATATTAATATTAAACTATAGGTACCATTGAAATAATAAAAGAAATAAATTTAAATCTAAATTTAAAAAAAAAACTAATTATATTATGTACAAAAAATACACGCCGTCCAAGTGATCGTTAATGGGCATGGTGCCCAAAACACTGGCGCTATTACCTCGTTGAATGGCAAGGCTAAGCCGTTGGGCTAAATAAGCGCCAGCTCTTTGGTCACCAGAGGCGTGGATAATAATTAAAATATTATTATTAATTAATCATATTGTCTCTCATTTCGCATATTTTGCAATGAGTCTGTGGAATAAATTTCAAAGTGCTCCGGTCGGTCGGTCCGTCTGGACATTTTTATCACAGTGCTTATTTTCCAGAATTAAATTTAATCATACCGCTAAACCTATTAAGCGATTTTAATTTAATAATATATATATATATATAATAATAAAAATATTTCAAATGTAAACCTTTAAACTAAGACATTAAAGTTTAATTACGAATGTAGGTACTATATTATTATACTTAAGTCCTTTTGTCTTAAGAAGAATGGTGTCGATTACGCGTATTCACATTTTTACCCCCTACCAAAAAGTACTCAACGCGCCTTTGAGCGAAGATAAAGAAGTTTTCACTTCAAAAAATGATTTATTAGGTATAAATCATTTCAAGATCATTTCAAGAATTATTTCAAGATATGTTTCTTGAAATACAGTGTACCTACCAAAAAATTACGTGAATTTAGGTAGAGGTCGAAAAACCGATTTTCAGATTGTAGAAGCCCATTTTCAGATGACCTGTTTCTGTCCAGTATAAGTTGAGACTAATAATAATGAGATGCTTATTAAATGATCAAAGCATCTTCCTGAGATGAGAACGAAGTTTTAGAATTAAAAAAATATAACGTACTTAATGTTTAATTCCGTCGAACAAGTCTGCTTATTTATATGGATATGAGAAAAAGTACCTACCTAGCATTGGATTCGTTTTCAATAAGACTGAAAGGAAAAGAAAATGAAAGTGCAAGTCATTAAGTGTAAGTAGGGAGTAGGGACCTAAAATCTTCTACAACCTCGCGAATCCGAACCTTACTTAAAAAGTTTTTGTTCGATGAAATTGAGTCTCGAATTTTTTCAGCAAAATAGTGCTTGCTCATTTCCAACTTAAAATAAGTATATCTAGAAAAACAGTAAAAGATAATGTATTCGTAAGACAAAAAGCTTTGAGACGTCGGAAAAAAGCAAAGTTTTATATGCATTGCTTAAACAATATTGTACTCTGTCCTTGCTATACATATAACAATTCGTGCTGCTTAGCCAAGACAGAAGTTTACGTTTTGCGTGTTAAACTTATAAGCAGAAGTTTGATGTAAAATATATTAAAGTTATATAATGCCTACAGGTAATTTTTAATCTTTATTAGAGAGCTTGTTCGCTTAAGCGACTACGGCGCTCTGTTAAGGCCACAAAAAAGTTACTATTTTACCTTCTATATTCCAATGAACATGTACACAGGTTATTATTCATTTTTATTTTTAACAAAATTCATGAAAATATTTAAAAAAATACATTTTAGACGAGAACTTTTCCAAAACACAAGTAGGTACCTATACCTATACGGAATTAACCCATTGCATTCACACAGCTGATAGTTCACAGTTACGGTCACTAAATAAACAATTTTCCTGTCTTTCTTTATTCCTCTTGGTGCGTGCGGCCTCACATGCGGTATTGTTCTGGGTTTAATCTACCATAAAAGTTTCATGAACGACATGGGCCGTGTGAATTAGAAAGCGGAACATTTCATATTCATGAACTAACGCCACGGCAAAGGAATTTAATGCTTTTAAGTGAAATGTGATGAAAACGCCCCATTGTGTTAGAGGCGTATGATAAACTATGGATATAGAAGAAGACTTATGATGGCCTCGAATAATCACGACATTTATCCAAGGTCTTCAGAATAATTTTACCATAATTAGACATGACCTAGATTTTCACGGAGATATTGTCAAGCTGCCTTAAGTAACAGATAATTCTGATGAAGAATTTTGGTCCAGTTTATAAACTAAGGTTGGGACACTTATATGGGAACTTTAGGGGTTGAAAATGCCATCATCATGATACATCCGATATCTAAAAATACTTTATAAGGGTTGAAAGTAGGTGATATTGTTTCTAAATAGGTGCAGTTTAAAACGTCATGATATCTTAGGCTACATTAACTGCACATTAACTAACTTTATCAACCCTAAACAGCGACGCTATCAGGCTAAATTGATTTCTACAGTAAGTTGATTGCAATTACATCTGGTAAGCTAACACCCTTTTGCTATTGTTACCAAAAGCCATAGTCACAGTCATAAATTCAGCAAGTCATAATTGAGATTGTAACAATCTCAATTATGACTACATTACATAGATTACATAGATTGGATACATTACATAGATTGGCTACAGGCTTAATCGTTGTCAATCCAAAACGAGCTATCATTTTATAGTTGCATATGTCATGATTTCCAATTATTAATAAGATGTTGTTTTGATTTTTTTATAGTAGATTGTTCATCCAGCTACTAAAATGAGCGATTTCATACGAGGTGTTTAGCTTTCCGAGCGTAGCGAGGGATGCTATAGAAATGAGGAGAATGGCTTTTAGTCCCGTGGTAAACACTCTACTTTTCACTTCGATTTTTAATTATTTCTTTGCCTTTTTGTTATATTTTCATATTAGGTGTAAGATCTTTATTTTTACTTGATGATATTAACAAATAAAATATAGTCACATTCACTTTACCTGCCTTCACCGTGTATTGTGTTTTGAAATGGATTAATTATCATCCATAAAACATCCATTTAAATAAATGCTTAATAATTACAAAAAAAAATCGCGGCAAACTTATATCAACTTTATTTTTCTCCGTATCGTTATCAAGAAGGAATTTTTAAAAAAGCCATAGACATAGATCTGTAGGATATTGGTAGGATAAGATGACATTCAACTAGGTGACATAAGTGTAACTTGGGCAAAAGTTGCAGCGCGAAATGCTAAGATCGCATCTTCTGCGAAACGACAGTATAAAGACGACACGTCGGGTCGGGCCACAGCCTCAGGCTACGCAAATAAACCAGCAAAGGCAAAGCCAGCGCCCGCGCCTAAGACGGCAGCGGTCACAATAACACTGTCTGATAACGCGACGGTCAGTTATGCAACTGCCATGGCAACAGCCAAGCAGCGAGTGAGTCTAGCAGATTGCGGAATATCCCAAATCCGTCAGAAAAAAGCAATTACTGGAGGTCTGGTCCTCGAGGTACCAGGGCCGGATAGCGCCAAAAAGGCTGACGCTCTTGCAGAGAGACTTCGCGCGGTCCTAACAGACTTGGGGGTACGAATTGCACGCCCGTTCAAAACAGGGGAGGTAAGGATAATGGACTTGGATGAATCCATTACGAAGGAAGAGGTAGCGGCTGCAATTGCTGAGGCTGGAGGTTGTTCTTTGGAGGAAGTAAAGGTGGGGGAAATTCGCTTCAATACCACTGGGTTGGGAACGGCTTGGGTCCGATGCCCACTCATAGCCGTCCGTAAGTTTGCCGAAGAAAAGCACGTGCAGGTTGGATGGGTCAAGGCTAGGGTGCGTGTGCTTGCAGCAAGACAGCTGCAATGCTTCCGATGCCTGGAAATGGGCCATGTCCGAAAGCAGTGCGCTAGCCTAGTGGACAGGAGTCTATGCTGCTATAGCTGCGGTGAGCAGGGACACAAAGCCCGCGAATGCCAAGCGCAAGCGCCTAGATGTCCTGTATGTGCGGATCTCGGTCGACCAGCAGACCATAGACTGGGAGGTGAAAAGTGTAATCCACCGAAAAAGAAGAAAAGCAAAGGTGGACGTGAGCCGAGTAGATCGAGCGAAACAGCTCAGTCGGTTAACTTGCCGGCAGAGGAGGCAACGGGAACACAAAATTCAAGGAGCTAAGGGTCCTTCAGGGCAACCTGAACCACTGCCGTGCAGCGCAAGATCTGCTTCTGCAATGCATCGCGGAGTGGTCTGTTGCCCTTGCTGTTGTGGCCGAACCCTATAAAATCCCCAGCCATCCTCGCTGGTACGGTAGCGTGGATAATTCCGTGGCCATCTATTGGGGTGGAAGGCAAGGCGACCCAATCTGCTCTATCCTTGAAAAGGGATCCGGTTACGTTGCTGTGGAATGGGGTCCTCTAGTAGTTGTAGGCTGCTACATATCTCCCAACTCCGGTCTTGCTAGTTATGAGTCATATCTGGATGAGCTGGCAGCCTGCATCCGTAGGTACTTGCCACGCCCAATGATAATATTGGGTGATTTTAACGCGCACTCGAGAGTCTGGGGAGACCGACGGGATGACCGAAGGGGCAACATAATCCTGGAGTGGGCAGCAGAACTTGACCTCCAGCTACTAAATGAGGGGTCAATAAGCACATGTGCGCGGTGGCAAGGGGAGTCGATCGTAGATCTGACATGGGCGACTCCTGCGGCAGCACTTTTAGTGTCAGGATGGAGAGTCGCGGAAGAAGTGGTCACACTATCAGACCACCGCCACATAGTCTTTAGGGTGTCACAGCGATCCTCTTGCTTATCTGAGCAACGAAGCACCGACTTCCTTCGACGATGGTCCCTAAAGCGACTCGACCGTGATTTATTGGTTGCTGCGGCCTATGTCGCAGCTTGGCCAGTAATATATCAAGGCACGTTTCCTGATCCCGAGATGGAGGCGGCCTGGTTCCGGGATACTATGGCATCTATTTGCGACACCTCGATGCCACGAGCCGGTTTCGTAAAAAGAAAGGCAGTGTACTGGTGGTCCGAGGACATAGCACAACTGCGCCGAATTTGCATCAGGTCCAGGCGCCAGTACTCCAGGGCAAGAAGAAGACGGCGAGTCACTGCGGATGAGCTCATTGTCGTTTATACCGCGTACCGGCAAGCCACGAAAGCGCTCCAGACAGCAATAGCCAAAGCCAAGGCACAGTGCTGGAATGAGCTTGTGGAAGGCCTGAACAGGGACCCATGGGGGCGCCCGTATAAAATGGTCCTGGGCAAACTCAGACCATGGGTACCCCCACTGACCGAAACGTTAGACCCCATTCTGCTGGAGACAGTGGTGGATACTTTATTTCCTAGGACCCAGGTCAGCTCTTCAACCGCTTTGTCGTCATAAGAGCACACTGCTTGGTCGAGGGAACTAGAAGTGTCGGAAGACGAACTGAAGGAAGCAGTAAGGCGTCTAGCAACCCGCAATACCGCACCCGGGCCGGATGGCATACCAGGCCGCGCATGGGTGCTAGCCTTGGAAAGTCTAGGGATCCGGCTGAGGAGACTTTTCGACAGCTGCCTGCGCTCAGGCGTCTTCCCTTCCAGCTGGAAGGAGGCGAGGTTGGTCCTGTTAAAAAAGGAAGGCAGGCCCGCTGATTCGCCATCCGCTTATCGACCCATATGTTTGCTGGATGAGGCGGGTAAGCTTTTCGAGCGTATAATCGCAGCCCGCCTTTCAGACCACTTATCGCGTGTTGGCCCCGACCTGTCGGCAAGCCAGTTCGGTTTCCGGAAAGGCCTCTCCACAGTAGACGCGATCCTTAGCGTTCGTACCTTTTCGGAACAGGCAGTATCCGGGGGTGGAGTTGCGTTGGCGGTAAGCCTAGACATAGTTAACGCTTTCAATTCCCTACCTTGGGCGGCTATAATG
The DNA here is from genome assembly GCA_923060345.2 of Erebia aethiops. Classification (NCBI taxonomy): domain Eukaryota; kingdom Metazoa; phylum Arthropoda; class Insecta; order Lepidoptera; family Nymphalidae; genus Erebia; species Erebia aethiops. The sequence continues at coordinate 14,565,675 of OV281091.1, read as the reverse complement.
GAAGCTCTAACTTACCACAATGTGCCTCCATACCTGCGTGGCATAGTCGGGGCGTACCTTTGCAACAGATCCATTCAATACATCGGGCGGGATGGTCGTAAGCATATGAGAGAGATAAGCTGCGGGGTTCCACAGGGCTCAGTATTAGGGCCACTTTTATGGAACCTGGCCTACGATGCTGTTCTGAGGGTCAGCCTCCCATATGGGGTCAAGCTAGTGTGTTATGCAGACGACACCATGGTGTTGGCAAAAGGTAGCACCTTTCAGGAGGCGACAAGGCTTGCAGAGGTCGGTGTGGCTTGTGTAGTGGACAGAATTCACGGGCTGGGGCTCAGGGTGGCACCTCAAAAGACCGAGGCCTTGTGGTTCCACAAGCTTCCAAGACGACTGGAGCCTCCGAGAACCTTGATTCGAGTAGGTAATACGGACGTCGAAGTTGGGCGTTATCTTAAATACTTGGGCCTTACCCTGGACGGTCGCTGGGGTTTCGAAGAACACTTTGACCGTTTAGTTCCCCGAATTCAAAAAGTAGCAGGTGCAATGCACGGACTGCTACCTAATCTCGGGGGACCTCAGGAGGGAGTTCGTCGGCTCTATGCAGGGGTGGTCAGATCGATGGCCCTTTATGGGGCACCTGTTTGGTCGCAGAGGTTGTCTAGCGTACAACGACTCAGGGCGAAACTCAACAGCGTGCAACGAAAAGTGGCCATCCGAGTTGCACGAGGGTATCGCACAATATCATTTGAGGCCGCCACTATTCTGGCTCGTACCCCACCACTGGATATCCTAGCGGACATGGATGCGAAGGTGTATGCTCAAACTCGAAACGATGGCCACATGAGCGACGACGAACTAGAGCCTGAAGGTTTGAGACGGCGAGCGCATCAGCAGGCACTAACTAATTGGCGTCTGCGTCTTGCAGAGGAGAGAAACGCGCGCCAACGTGCTGTTGGTGCAATACTGCCAAATTTCGACGCATGGCTTGGAAGGAAAAGAGGAAACCTTACTTTTAGACTGACACAGGTGCTCACCGGGCATGGCTGTTTCGGTGAGTACCTTTTCCGAATAGGTCGCGAGGCGACACCGCAGTGTCACCACTGTAGTGAGGACCAGGACTCTGCGCAGCACACTTTTGCAAAATGCCCTGCCTGGGAATCTCAACGTCATGTCCTGGTCAGCCGAGTGGGGAGTGATCTCTCTCCTCCGTCTGTGATAGCGGCAATGCTGTCGGAGGACGGAGCATGGAGGGCAGTGGTCTCCTTCTGTGAAACAGTAATGGTTAAGAAGGAGGCCGCTGAGCGAGCCCGTGAGCGAGCTGATCCCGCTCGGAGACGAGGGCATCGTGGTGGTGCTGGCCACCACATTGATCCAAGAACCCAATAGTCCCAGGCGAAGGGACTTCAGGGTCAAGAACGGCCTGGAGTGGGGGCTCCAGTCGTTTCCCCCTTGGATGACCCTGGGTAGCCGGCAGCTTGGTTGTGGCACAAGTTGCCGTGCTTCAACGCACGAACGAAGCACGTGAAGGGAGGGGGCTGCGTCCTCCGGGTTGAGCCCAAAGAGCATCGCGCACGGGACGCTCCGATGCGTTCATATTTTGAGATCTCGGAGCTTCCCAACACAGCGCTGAGGGTGGCCACCGAGGGGGTTTTGGTGAGTAAAAATCTCACATAACCTGATTTCTCCCCCAAGAAATCAGGCATCTATGAAGATTTCCCCCCCGATACCAAAAAAAAAATAATGACAATATAATGACACCTTTTTAGAGCATGAGAGGTGAAAAATATTTTAATTTTTTTATTGAAACTATCATTTCTTCATTGTTTTAATTTTCATTAAGATCTATTTTATTAAATTTAAAATAGTACCAGAAAAAAAAATTATTGTCATGATTTATACTTATTAATAAGACATTGTTTTGATTTTTAAATTAGCGGTGTGAGATTTGACTTAAATGATTTGTCGTTGGAGTCAAAACACTTTTTTTTTACTTTTATATTATGCCGCCGGCTAGTTTTTAAGTTAGTTCTCATCACATAGTACATTGAATATGGTTCTCATTTAGCATTGTAACCGAGAGGTTCTGTGTTCTAAAAAGTGTTGTGATAATTATGTTAAAGTTCATTAAAGATCGTATTTATATAGAAGAAGGTGATTTTCTTTACAAATCAGAAGCACCTAGCTTTGTTTACTTAACAAGGTAATCCAAAAAACGGACTTTTCGCCCAATTGTGCCAAAGATTGATCTCAATCCACAAGATCTTTTCGACACAAACGGGATTCCCTTTCAAATGGTATTGTAATCCAAACAAATGGCCCAGAGCGGAATATTAATGGCAGGAGCTCTGGCGTATATTTCCTTACAATGGACATCGTTTATTTCCACTACAAAAATGTTAAGACTAGATAACAGTCTTAGTGGTGACAGTATCTTTTAAATGCTTGATAAGATGTTTCTTTTTAGTTGTTTCGGGGAATAATAAGCAGTAAAGAAGTTCTGTGGTTCTTTCTTTGTTATCATTTGGTGACTTTGACTGTAGTAGTGAATGAGTACCTTCTACTTGCTATGAACTAGAAGCAGTTAACCCGAAATAGGCCATTACAGTTAACCTATTTCAGATGTATTGTTATGTTAATATCTACTTTTCTACTGCCATACCACCTGATATTAGTTCTTTCATCTAATATCAAGACTATGTGATTTGATGTACATTGCTGTGCTAAAGGCGGTGTTTCACCCCCGTGCCTCGGAGAGCACGTTAAGCCGTCGATCCCGGTTATTATCTCTAACATGATAATGGTCATTAAAGGCCGCCAACCCGCATTGGAGCAGAGTGGTGAGTCTAAGCTCTAACTCCCTCTCTCCTACGAGAGTGGAGGCCTGTGCCCGGTGGTAGGTACGTTAATGGGGTATAGTGGTGGTGTGTTAATGAAAGAGACATAAGAACCTTTGACGGATTTTATAGCCCTTGCCTAAAAGACTATAAATTGAAAAGAAAAATTGCAATTTTCAGATAAAAATAAATCATCGCAAACAAATTAAATGTGCTTTTTTGAAATATGCCGTGAAGTTACAGGAACAAACTAATTGTGAGGTAAATGCGCCAGTGGAGAAATAGCTCCTCATTCAAGTCTCCTTATTCAAACATTTGAGTGAGGTAACAGCTTTTTATCTTTGGCTGGAGCCTAGAGGACAATTAAGCGCCCTCTAATGAGAGAGTTGAGAGTTAGTTCACCCAGGATGGTTAATTTCGTATTTGGAGAGGCTTTCAGCTTCAAAAAGGAAAAACATATTTGCTTCTGTAGAAATTATTAACTTAATCAATAAGAGTACGCTTCACTTTGAAGCTCGGAAATGTCACATCGACTGAGGGACGAGTGGCCTAGTTGTGACAACGCGTATCAGTCGATGACGATTGTTAAGCAACGTTGACCCAAGTCGGTGACTGGATGGGTGGCCGAATTTGGAGGTTCAAATTTGGCCTTTTCGTCTCCTCCGTGCCTCGGAGAGCACTTTTAGTCTCTTACAGTTTTTTTAGAGTATTTAACTCTTAGAGTTAATTACTCTTAGTCTACCTAGTCGTATGCGGAATGACGTGGGTACCCACCGTATTATTATCTCAAGAAAACTCCTACCATTATTTGATTAATGGAAAGGGGTCGCGACCCTCAGTATTGAGGAATACGACGCAGAGAGAGAGAGAGAGAGAGAGAGAGAGAGAGAGAGAGAGAGAGAGTCATATCAAGTAGTTATCTGACACTACCACTTAGATTTTTCTGCTTTAGCGGGTTATAGCGAATTAAGAATCTTGTTCGTTAGTTATCACGATAAAACGCTTGATTCTATCCAAATTCATAGTTTGATTGATATAATTATTAATATCATTAGTATATCTTATAACAAATCCAGCTCCACACTTGTGAGCGAGACACGGTGACCTATCATTTCATAAAAAACAAATGACAAATTTTCATTTCACAACCAACGTTTGGCAAAATAATTATGAATCAAAAATTCATCTTTACACAAACAACTGGTTCTTTATATTATGATTATTTTGACATATATTTTTCCTTACAAATTTTAATTTCACAAAAATAGCATGTCAAACAAATCATTTATTATTCACATAAATCATTTAAAAAAAAAGGAATATTTGTCAAATGATCTTTTACAAAATTATATTTTTGCGGAATACGTTGTTTGTCACCTGAATAGTTTTTGAAACCATTAATTATTGTTAAACGGTTTTTGTGAAACATTAGTGAACCCCGAGACACACAAATTGTTCTATGATTATGAAAATATTAACTTTGAAAGGCTAATTATTTGCCGTTGCATACACACTCAAATATACTGAAGTATATTTTCTTTAGTAGGTAAATACATTAAGGAGAATATAAGTAAGTATTAGATAGGTACTCGTATATCACCAGTGATATTAGGCAGCTGTACAAATTATTTTAATCTTGAAGCTATATCGGGAGCCGGTAAAAGATAAGTTTAAGTTTAAGTAAGTGTAAGTAATTTTGACGACCTCCGTGGCGCAGTGTGTAGCGCTGTTTCCTTAACGTGCGGAGGTCCAGGGTTCGATCCCCGGCAGGGTCAATTAGGGAATTTATAATTTCTGAATTTTCCCTGGTCTGGCCTGGTGGGAGGCTTCGGCCGTGGCTAGTTACCACCCTACCGGCAAAGACGTGCCGCCAAGCGATTTAGAGTTCCGGTGCGATGCCGTGTAGAAACCGAAAGGGTATGGGTTTAATATAACTGCCATGCCCCTAACAGGTTAGCCCGCCACCATCTTAGACTGCATCATCACTTACCATTAGGTGAGATCGCAGTCAATGGTTAGCTTGTGTGGATAAAAAAAAAAAGTCTGATACTTATCAGACAGCCACATCAATCAAAATCCACAACTCGAACAAAGTTTAACGAAACTCTTAAAGTAGGACAGCACGATATCCAAGTTTTCGTTTGCCCATGTAATACTATCCCATTGTAAGTTTGCATTATTGATTGGAAACTTCTGTATTATCTGGCAGCTTGTGCCTGTAGCTTGGCCTGAATTATCTCAGCACTCTTGTGTAATCACTAGTAGGCCGCATAAATACAGGTGTCTCTTATGTTACCTACGTCATATTTTGACTCTACCAGTGCAGCGGTTCGAAAAGAAGATTCTGCTATGAAAAGCCGGCAAGAAAGTCAGCAGTTTCTCTTTTTTTTAAAAACGAGATATTATTGTCATCACTGGAAATCATTGGAAAAAACGCGTCACTTTAGAGCTTGAGAGTGCATTATTATCATCATCTCCACTTGAGATCCACTCTGAAGCACTTTGTTCCACGTCAAAAGAAATAAAGGAATGTTGCATAAAAAGGCTTTTTATGGAACATGCAAAAAGTGCATACATGCATGCGCAAAAGTGTATCTATCTTCACTTTTCCAAAAAACATCCAAGATGAAATGTCTTATTCATAAGATAAACACGTTCTGTATTTACGCGGTAGTTTGTGCTGCTTCTTATAAATTTTTTTCTTTTGATATTGTCTTTTCGCGTGTACAAATAGGTATGGATATTGTATGAGTTACCCAAAAGGAAAGCATTTTTCAGTGCTGCAAATACGTAATGTTCCTTTCGAAGTATCACCCGCATTTCTTTAGCGAATTTGAATTTCGAATTTATTCCTCATGTGACTTAGCCTAAGAATGGATTTGTTACGTCTTTGCGATGCATAAATTGGTATTTTATTCTTAAACAAAACATTAACATAAAAAATAAGTATCATAATTTTGAAAATTTTCGATAGAAAATGGGAGAAAATCATAGGTATTTAACAGATTATATTACACTAAAAGTTTCCTTTTGACATTCATCCAAGTGAAGTGAAGTAGTAAAAGCTTTTCGAGCGTCTGAAATATGTGATAACTTTACCAAGTATTGTAGATTCAGAGGTCACAAGAGGCGACTTTGGTTAAGGTCAAAACCCCAGACATACAGGCTTCTGATCTCTCCTTTCTCAAGGATTGCTCTTAAAAGTAAACGAATAAAATTTAAAACGATATAATATGATTTTCAGTTTCCATTATTATTTGCAAATAAAGTTTTATGTGCTAATAAATGTTTAAATGGATTTTTATTATCGATTCAGAAACACCACATGTTATATTTTACGTGTTCTTCTTGCTGTCTATCTATCTGAACGGATTTGAATGCAACTTGAAACATTTATAGCACAATAACTTGTATCACACTTGGAATAACATAGAAGATATTTCTTTGAGGACAGGGGATGAAAATTATAATCGATTTTACAGGTATCTCTGTCAAATCTTGACCGAATTTTTCAATTTTTTTACAAAGATCACCACCGCCCTTTCATGTGAATTTCATGAAGATGTGATAGTTGTTATGGCCCTACCCGGGACTCGAACCCGGGACCTCTTCGGCCACAGTCGAACATGCTAACCAGGAGACCAACACGGGCTATTTTTTATAAGTATGAAAAAAATATCGGTATAAACCGTAAACTTTATAAAATAAAAATCATTTCACTGGGATACCTACATTAGTTGGATAAAGGTAATTAAAGCATTTAGAATGGACTAGTGCAGTGTAATAAATAGGTAAGTAAATCGTGTTACATTTCAGCAGAAAACGAAGTAGAAACAGCGATCGAACGTCAAAGATGTTCAGCCCGCAGCTCGGAATGCAACTGTGCGAGCAGTTTCGAACAAGGAATAAATTACTAGCTGAAAGAGAGATAGGAAAACACTATCAGTGAGTTTAGTGTGGTCTATTTGTATGGCGAAAATCGAAAATGTTTGCTTTTTCCCCAATTGGATACCAGTGCAACTAACTTTTTTAATTTGAAACGAAACTTTTCGACTAATACCTATTTGGAATGGGAAAATAGTTAAAAGTGAAACGAATAAATAAATGCGGCGCCTGATGGGTGAGCAACGCGTATTAAACATAAGTAAGGGAGACAAAGGTGGCAACTTTGTTTCTGTCGCGAATTAAGCAACACTTTCAGAAGACAACTTTTCGTGCGGAGAGATCAGATAATCTAACCACTGAAACCCCCTCGGCAATCAGTCTCAGAGCATATTGAGAACGCTCAGGATATCAGAATATGAACGTGAGTTCATACCGATTACCGACGTACCCACCAAGTTTTGAATCTTAACCATTAACTATATGAATTTTAGAGAATGACTGCACACAGCGACCAAACCAAATGCCGTAATAATTATGTTAATTTGCATAGTTTTAATTTCCTCTTGAATGTATTAAATAAGCGTTTTAAATATTCGTGATTTATATCGCGAATTCTTATCTCGTGCATTTAAGCTTCTGTAACTTATATTCGTAGATATATTCGTAAATAAAGTGAAATACTCTAAAACTGTAAAACAAAAATAAATGGTTTATAAGTAGGTGAATATATATATATATATTATATAGAATATATAGTTTTTATTATTAGCTAGCTATTGTACCTACCTGAAAAAAAACGTAAGTGGGTACACTTACGTTTTTTTTGTAAATTTTGTTTAACATAATATTTTCTGTTTCAAAACTAATGTTAAATAATAAAAAAAGTATATTATGAGTGCAATTCACACACGGCAAAACTGAAACTTCAGGAAAGTAGCCTACGAGAGAATGAGATAAATATAACTTGTATTTTATCTCATTCTCTCTCTAAATCTTAGTTATTAATATGTTTGTCTCTTTTTGGTGTCGCTTTCTCGTTTCATCGAATTTTCAAATCACTACGATCCTAAAGAAGTTTCACTTCAATAACAAAATAAAAAACTGTGAAACGGTAATATTTTCAGTGCATAATACAGAAGCTGTACTGACTTCTCCAAGCAGGGTAATTTTGAATGCAACAAGAAGTTAAAGAGCTGTTTAAGTAATTTCTCCCAAGAGCTTACACGGGTTGAGTTAATCTGTTATTTATGTTATACCGTTTAAACTAAACTACGTTGTGCCTTCACAGTCTAACTTATAACGAAACGTAAATAATATTTTGCTCTAGAACTTCCTTAGCATGGCGGCGTTTAGGTGGAATAAGTTTAGTTGGCGGATTTATAAATGTAAGATTTAAAAAATAAAACTATTTATTTAATTTATTACCCAACGCGGATTGCGGAAAACCAGGCCCATCTTTTCAATTCTTTAGTTCTGAGACAATTTCCCTGTACCTCCTACGGGTACGGCTTTCCCCATACAATCCCAGTTAAAAAACATACTGGGGCTGATTATGTATAACACAATCTCTAAACTAAACTAAAATGGCAGCTTTAAATCTAGTTCTGTCCCTTTCCGTAGGAAGTATTATGAAAGGGTTAGCAATACTTGTAATGCTCTAATTTTAGTTTAGTTTAGAGATTGTGCATTACAGAATCAGCCCCAATATATGGTTATAGCACCAGATTCTATAGGAGGTAGTTACTAATATTTACAGAAAAAAGAAATGCCGATCGAAGTGAAAACGAATATTCAAAATAATAATAAAAAACCTAAAAACTAAGGCATTAAAATTTAATTACGAATGTTATATTTATATTTAAGACCTTTTGTCTTCGTAACAAGCGTAAAGAGCATGTAGGTGACGCGGTTATCTGTGACACAGTGTCGGTGACGCAAATCCACAAGTTTACCCCCTACCAAATAGTGCTCAACGTGGCTAAAGAAGTTTTCATTTCAAATCAAATCAAATCAAATCAAATCAAATATTCTTTATTCAAATAAACTTTTACAAGTACTTTTGAATCGTCAAGTGAATCTACCACAAAAAATGTTATGACTTCCGTTGAGTGTTCGTCAAACAAGTAATTTCAAAATGAATATTTTCTCACATTAATCAAAATTTCCCCCCTTGCGGCTTTTCAGAAAGTTTGTTCAGGCAGTCATTCATTAATCAAAATGGCGCTCACACTAAATAATACAAGCTTTTAAACGAAGCAGTCTGAAATAATTGTTATTGTGTTGTCTTTTTACGTCGCTGTGAAGATAAATTACAACGGCAAACTCATATAAAAGCTTAAATGTGCTCGGCTCATTTGTTCGACCCCTGAGCTGTCTCTCTGAATCGATTTAACTCGACCGCTCTTATTCAACATTTTCATCGGAAAGGTAAAAAAAACCGTGAGAGTCACACAAATAATTCGTAACACCACACTATATAAATTACTAGGTGATGCCCGCGACTTCATCCACGTGGATTAAGCTTTTTTGGTTCCCGCGGGAACTCTGTAATTTTCCGGGATAAAAAGTAGCCTATGTGCTATTCCAGACTATCTCTATGCCAAATTTCATCCAGATCCGTTCAGCCGTTCTGGCGTGATTGAGTAACAAACATCTATCCATACATCCATCCATCAAAACTTTCGCATTTATAATATTAAAAGTATAAATATAGAATCTAATTAGTAAATAACAATAAAGATGTCATAAAATTACTGGCTTTGGTATTGCACCTATAATGTTGCGGAGTAATGTGCGTTTTAAGAAATTAAGAATTAAAAATTTAAAAGAATTAAAATATTAAGAAATTAAGACTTCGTGTTCTCAAATTTATGTGAAGTCTGCCAATTCGCACTTGGCCAGCGTGGTGAACTACCAGTCCCTTCCTACTCTGAGCGGGGATCGTGTTCGTATTTAGCCGGCAATAGGTTGAAATGATGTACCTACTAGTCAAGTGCGAGTCATAATACACAATAGGAAGGCTTTAAACTTTACATATTTTATGAAATGAAAATATGAATTGTTTATTTCATGTATACTTAGGCCAACTTGTGCCACTTAATATGATGTGTCAGGACTCTACCACCGGCTCGGAAAGAAAATTCTACTAAGAAAAAGAAACGGCAAGAAACAGAAAATAATCTGTTAGTAGACTATGTCACTATAGTTTCTCAAAGGAAGGATGTGACACGTCGCAGCAAAGAACTGGATGAAACCAAAAGGATTATTTTAGAAAGGGACCCTAAAAATGTATAGGAAGAAAAAAATATGACACTACACAATTCAAGTTGTAACGCTATTTATTAATCAAAATCGTTTAGGTCGTATTCCTCATCGCTGAGGATCGTGATCCCTTTCATGGCAAGGGCTTTCTCGGGATAATCATGCGGTGGGTTACTTGGTCCTTCCGCGCTTTTTACCGCGTATTAATCAAAATAGCGCTTCAAAAATATAAACGAAAAGAACGCTTCCCAACGAAGCGCTCAACGAGCAGATTATCTCGGTGTTGTCTTTTTACATCTCTATGAGGACAAATTGAAATGGCACATAAAAGCTAAACTGTGTTCGTCTCATTTGCTAGACCCCTGGGAATGAAAAGATTTATTTGGATCGCTTGAATTATACCATTGAAAACTTATTTTGCAACTTTTTGTCTTCTTTTTAGGGTTCCGTACCTCAAAAGGAAAAAACGGAACCCTTATAGGATTACTTTGTTGTCCGTCGGACTATCAGTCAAAACCAGAATCTCAGGAACGCATGGAGGTATTATACAGTCTAAATTCATATCAAATACTCAAATGTACTGTCCTTTGAAAAAATCTAACTTTAAAGCCAACGCAATCAAAAGATACAGCCGTTTATGCTGCAAATTTTCGACACTTGCAAGGGAATCAAAACCTACAGGGTACTTCCCGAGAACTCAGAATCTTGAAATTTGGTACGAAGCAACGTCTTGTAGCACAGATACAGGAAAAATTGCGAAAAGCATAATTTTTTTGTTACATCATATTATAATAAAAATAATTTTAAACTTACTAAAGTTATGGATTTCATTTAGCAATAAAAATACCATAACTTTTACTTATATACCTACAGGTTTGTACGGAACCCTCGGTGCGCGAGGCCGACTCACACTTGGCCGGTTTTTTTAGACTAGATATTTTGTCACACTGCTCACATAAAGGAGATGTGTGTCAAACTTACTAATAGGAGCGTTTGATCTTCATAATCAAAGAACAAGACGCTTAATTCGCAATATAATCCGCCTAAGCAGACAAATCTATGTGGTACAACGTATAGCTTGTGATATTCACCATCCACCACTCACCACCACTACAGCCCATTAACCACTGCTAGGCACAGGCCTGCACTCTCATAGGAGAGATGGAATTAGACCTTAGCCCCACCACGCACCTAATGCGGGTTAGCGGCCTGGAACGACTATTATCATATTAGTGATAATAACCGGGACCGACAACTTAACGTGCTCTCCGAGGCACGGGGGTGAAACACCGCTAACTTCCTAACTCCAGGCTAGTACTGAGAATTTCTAGTCAGAAAAACCAAACGCTTAGTTATGGTGGCTGAAGTAGTCCGGAAAATGATTGTTACAAAATGACAGCTTACAGTTACTCATGATTCACAAAATAATAAAATTACGGGAAAAATTTTACTGAAGGACAAACAACTGACATCGAATAACGTTATTTTTGCTTTTCCAGCCGTTTGCTTTGTTAGCTTATCTGTATAAAAATTGTGTTACAGCGTTAAACCTGAACCGTAATCATTATCGTAAAAATACTCAATGGGGAATAAAATGAGGGTGGAATGAGGGTATTTTATTAAGATGTAAGAGTGTAAAGAGCTCAAATAAAGGCATAATGCAAAGCGAACATAACCTTTTGAAAATGGGCAATGAGGGACTATTTCGTTTAGTAAACTAATTTGTGTTCTGTGATTTTTTTTTTCATTACTAGATTAAATAACCTATACAGTATACACTAGTCGGTTTTTATACGGCATCGTACTGGAAGGCTAAGTCGCTTGGCAGCACGTCATTGCCAGTCGGGTTCTAGCCATGACTCAAGCCTGCTACAAAACCAGACCAGAGAAAATTAACAAAATATAAAGTTCTAAACTGACCCTGCCGGGAATCGAGCCTCCTACCACACCGCCCTAGAATGGGATCATAAAAATCAACCAATTAAATAACAAAAGAATCCCCAGAAATCAACGACCACCCTGCCCCCTGCTACCTATGTCCTTCTCTGAAGAGGCAACTTCCGCACCTAATATAAAAAAAAACGGTTGAACCAATGAGCCGTCAAAAATTAACAGACAGACAAACATTCGCATACATAATAATTTTAGTATGGGTCTTTACCGGTCATCATCATCATGATTTTATTGATCGTCAAGACTTCCCAAACTTTTGAGAACATTATGAATAATTCTCAGGCATGCAAATCTCCTCACGTTTTCCTTCACCGTTCGAAGCAAGTTACATTTCATTTCTTAAGGTGGATGACAAGGGTCTGCCCGCGAAATTCAAATTTAATTTGGTTTTTCACAATTTGTAAACTAATACGACAAAGTAGGCTTATGGCATTCAAATTGCGAGCCTAGGAATATCATCTTCACAGGTTTATATAAAAATCTTTACTTGAAAGTGCCCAGTTTAAGAAATTAGTGCCATAAGCCTACTTTGTCGTATTAGTTTACAAATTGTGAAAAACCAAATTAAATTTGAATTTCGCGGGCAGACCCTTGTCATCCACCTTAAAACTTTAAAACTCAAAAAATTCTTTCCAAAAAACCGACTTCCAACGCCACTGTAAAGTAATAATAAATAATTTTTATTTCTACCCACTACGTTGAAGTCGGGCGAGCCTGATGCGTCAACTTTGCTTATCCTTGTTATACCCGCCCGACTTCAACATAGTGGGTAGAAATAAAAATTATTTATCATTACTTTACAGTGGCATTGGAAGTCGGTGGAAAGAATTTTTATTTTTAACTTTTTAGTGTCAGGATTGAGGATTTGGAGTCAGAATTTTTTTTGGGACCACCTCGAGAGCTTCCTCTAAAGACTGAAAAAAAATACACGCCGAATTGAGAACCTCCTCCTTTTTTGGAAGTCGGTTAAAGAATCTTCTTTCTCGGTATACTAAAACAAATAAATCAATCTATCCAGCGCACATTTATGCAACCATCCTCACGGCACGTGTCGAGCAGCTATTGCCAACCGAGTGTGTCGTTGTGCATATTTCCCTCTTCAAGTCATTCGATTGTCCCCGTCCGTACGTAATAGGATCCACTGTAACTAGAACACTTGGCCCCGTTTAATTAAAGCCAAGCTAATCTCCAAGATTGAAGTGAACTAGCAGATTTCCGCTACTTTGTTCGTGGTAATAAACGGTTTAATCTACTTTTATATTCTTACTAGATGACGTTAAGTCGCGGGACTTTGTTCGCGTGGATTAAGGGTTTTTGATTCCAGAGGAACCTCTTTAATTTTTCGGGATAGAAAGCCTAATGTTCTTCTTCTTCCCCGGAATGCAACTTATCCCTGAACCTAATTTCATTAAAATCGGTTAAATAGGTAAATGGGATGTGAAAACATAGCAGATAGACATACACACTTTCGCATATGGAAACATTACCCTCTTGACGTATGGGCATTGTGGTTCTAACTTCTAAGTGAATTTCAGGTTCGATACGCGGCAAAGGAAATATATTATCTAAAATAATTTTTCTATTGTCACTGATTTGCTCTGCTGGGGCCTGAGAGACTCGGTCTGTGGTTAGTGCCACGAATTAAGCGTTCTGGTAGTATGCCACGTAGAAATGTGAATATTTTCTAGTGGTTTCATTGGTGCAGGTTAGACTAGTCTGACAAACGGTTTTTTTTTCGTTCCGACATAATTTTGGTAAATCGTAAGGATTTTTAACTACCATTATCCCACCTCATTTTATTTTATTTTAAATAAGTAATCCGTACGGTTTCAGCAGCATCTGGCTTGCCGTAAAGATGTGTAAGTAAAGGTTACGTCAATGCTTAGCTCCTTGACCTAAAACATTGGCGTTTCTTCTATGAGTTCGATGCAGTAGAACTGTGCTAATATTACTAGAATAGACCAGATACGTGGGTACTCATTTATGGGCTAAATAAATTATTTTAGGTGTAAAATTAGTTATTAATTAATAAATTAATAAATTATTTTACCTGGTTCAAAGGTTATCCATCGCCATTCAGCGCGGCAATGCTGCAAGTTTGATGGGTACCTTTGGCCCAGAGGCAACCAGGGGTGGTCTTTTTGATTAGGGTTTTATTTTTATTTTTGTTAGTAGGTATATAAGGATTTTTGATTAACGTTTAGTCTATAAGTTTTTATTATATCTTGTAATTTTGTTTTAAATGAATAAATATTATAATATACTGTAGAAAAAAAAAAATTTTAGGTGTAAGATTATCTAAGTTTATTTTACTCCGCACAGTCCTGCCCATTGTTGCTAATTAAAATTACCAGTCCACCCCAACTGTTTTATCTGCCTAATAATTTTATCTGGAACCATCCTGAATCTACTCGATACTATCTACTAGCTCTACAAGATATTGTTTGTTAGAGTAGTCTTAATGACCAGGAAATTATAAAATTACTAGGATAAAGATTATACGAAACCAGTTGTATTCTAAAAGTTCTCGAAATAAGAGTAAGTAGGTACCTATCATATTGAAGCAATACGTAGCTGAATGTGTAAATAAGATCTTTGTGGCATTTCAAGATCAGTTTTTGATTTTTCACTTTTTCATAGAAACAACCGTTGGTTGTTTCTATGAAAAAGTAACAGACAAACATTTGAATGATAATGAACTAAGTACTAGGCATGAAGAATCCACGGGACAGTATTACTTACCTATTAAGGTAGTATAGAAAACGATTACTTTTGTTTTTAATGAGGATCTACTCACATTAAAAATATATTAAGTAAAAGATAGATTGAAAAAAGATTCTATCGCTATGAAGTAACGTTATCAGTCTTACCTCTCGAAGTTATCATCTTGCCAGCACTGACCTTGCACGAGGGTAGTCACAACATCGTATAAAAATTTAAATTTTACGATAATTCCATACACATTTTAGTCCGTATCATCTAATAGTCAACATTTTGCATTATAATTTATTAAAACCTAATATTAACGAACTGGAAAAAATGACATCAATTTCACAGTTTTCATACATCACACGCGATATTTCTACGTTAAGCTACACTAATTATAAATAGCCTTCGTTCTTGCAAATGTCAAGAGAGAGTGCAATCGAAAACAAGGTTGTGAAGGTAGCGCGGGAAAATGTGTCAAGGTTATACAGGCACCACAATACCGACACCGCGTCGGCCAACCACTGCAACTAATCCTCACAATCCACACTTATGAGTTACGTATCTTAAATACTTTTTAATTCTCTAAATCATTCTATACGGCTACTTAAATTGTGCTACACACCGAAACTACAGGAATTCGCGCGGAACAACAGTCGTCCTACTCAGCGAACACCTTGCTATATTCCAAAACAACTTTCCATTTTAAAACTATTCCATTTTCAAATTTTTGACATCTCTCGTGAGGTGCAACCTCCCGCGACGCTACATCCCCCTTCCGTGCTAAAAGGAGACTGGAAATGCCGGTAGAGGCCACTAGCTGCAAAATTGGCGCAATTTTAACGCATGCGCACGAGTTTTACGAACCGGCGGGATCCGATGTGACCCGATGCCCCTCGCTTGATAGAAAAATCGAGGACGTAACGTGACGTCAGGCGTTCGCAGTTCGCACCACAAATACAATATGGGTTAAATCGGACGTAACAAAACAACACCTAGGGTCATTTTCACGTAGTGTCAACAGCCAAGCTTTATAGTTTCCTATCAGAAAAAGGCTTACGCGATCCAACTTTTACTGTCATCCGCACAAGCAATTACAGCGGTGCTTAAGGTAAATTATGAGTCAGTTAAGCCATCTATCCGCTTTTATCGTTTAAGCTTTCATTATTCTTATGAAGAAAATAAAAATCCCTTTCCTTAATCCCGGCAGAAGCGGGATTGTTTTGAATATTCGGCCATTGTGAGCCTTTTTAACCGTAATTTTTGTCGCGTTTCTTTCAGTTTTCTTCGCCTGCTCTTTTTCTCATAAATAGCGTTTGGGGACGGAAGGTGTCTTTGATATTAAAATTATGAAGGCAATTTTAATGTCAGCATTATTAAAAAATGTTTCTATGAGAGAATTATAAATTATAATTACATAAGAACTGGTTTCAACCATGGGCGAAACTCATCGTACCTAATTCGATAAGCATAGTATTTTTGTGCAAACTTACTGCACGCAAGTGTGCGTGGGCTTTCAATACCCACTTCCAGCCACCTCAGAGGGTTTGCATTGATGCTATGCTCCAATTTGATTTATCCTTAGATAGACATAATTTCTATCTTTTTTATCTGACTCCACTTCAAGTTAGTCATGTCACCAGGTCGTAAGTGATAAATGACGATGCAGTCTAAGATGCTAGCGGGCTAACTAGGAGTATGTCAGTTATATTAAACCAATGCTAATCGGTTCTACACGGCTTCGGCTTTAATAAATCGGCCTCGAATAAAGTCTCCTGCCAGACCAGACCTGAGAAATTGTTATTAATTCTCAAAATATTATTGACCAGGCCTGGGATGTAATCCGTATCTACCTCCCACATATTATAAGACAACCGCAATTATTACTGCGCCAAAGAGTTCATCTAACTCCTACTTTTTGTTACGGAAATCAATTTGAAAAAATATGTTCCTGAGAAATCAAAGTCTTAATATTTAAGAAGCTTTTTTTTAGTTTAGATTCAATGAAAATACGGCTGTGGCGCCTGGAGAATTATTATAGCAATAACTCAGCGGAGAAAAAATATTATTCGAGTGTGAAAAAATCTGCTTCAGTTCAGAAAACTTACGGGCTTTTTAAATAATATAATCCTGATGCAAAGGCCAAAGAGTTACCATATTAATATTGGCGTGGACCACGATGAAGACGACGTAGAGGCCCTTCAGCAAGTACCATCCTCCACTGAGGATAAGGATGCCATGGACGAAGAACCTTCACGCCAAAATGGCAGGACTCTCACGACCGAAGACGATAAAAACGTCAATCCAAATTCCAAAGTTGAGAGTTATTGAGACTGAAAATAATGAGAATAACTGAAATCAAACAAAATTACATAACATTTATGTGACTTTTATTTATCATCTTTAAAATACAATTTTCCTTATTTCAAGTAGGTAACATTTTCGTGTATTGCAGGTTAGGAATTCGAAAAAAGTATATAAAACTAGCTGATGTGCGCGACTTCGTCCGCGTGGATTGAGGTTTTTTGGTTCCCGCGGTAACTATGTATTATTCCAGACTATAATCTATCCCTGTGCCAAATTTCATCCAGATCCGTTCAGCCGTTCTGGCGTGAAAGAGTAACAAACATCCATACATCCATACTTACAAGCTTTCGCGTTTATAATATAATATTATAAATAAATAATATACTTAATATTTTTATTTAATTTTATGAGCTTTCATTTGGTACAGCAATTTTTTCTCTGTGGCGCACCAATTTTGAGATCTTAGCGAAAATCCCAAAACTAGGACATCTTTGTCCCCCCCCCTCCCTCGGGCTCAGCTCCTACACGCCAGGACTTTTAGTATGTTCACTCCCTAAGCACCTAGAGTCCTTGAACAAGTTTCTGAAGGAATCGCTTAGGACCCTGCTCACGTAGGTAGTCCTCATTTATGGACTGAACTATTATACCATATCAAAACAAAAAGTGGTGCTTTTAAGAGAACAACGTTGTGAGGATATACCTAAGATATATTCACAATAATACCTACTTTCACCACATGTGCTGATTGCTGACTTCTGCATAAATTGTCTAGACCTAGGAAATAGGATAAAGAAAAATTATTGGCTTTGACCGTGGCTTGTTACCAACCTACTGGCAAAAGACGTGCCGCCAAGCGATTTAGCGTTCCGGTACGATGCTGTGTAGAAACCGAATAGAGTATGGGTTTAATATAACTGCCATGCCCCTAACTGGTCAGCCCGCTACCATCTTAGAATGCATCATCACTTACCATCAGGTGAGATCGCAGTCAAGGCTAACTTAAAAAAAATCTATTATTCCATTGCCTTTATCTGTGCTTTAAAATAATAGTACTGTAAGTAATTCATAAAATTTACTTATATTTTAAAAATTTGATCAAGGTATTCCTAAAAAGAAACCACTAGATCCATTGAAATAGTATAGGTACTAAAAAAATTCTACATCAATGATTAGATCTCTATATGCAAGCTGACCATTGAAAACCTTGAAAATTGGATTCCTTATTTAAGACTTATGAAGTAATAGATTTTACTTAAACCCAATAAAATTTAATTACACTGCATCGGATGCTATGTAAAGTGTCTAATGCGTTATTTATGTAACGAAATTGAGAAGAAGCGACGCATGTTAATAGGGTTGCCATCTTCCCATCGTAAATTTTTTATTAATTTAGATTAAGGCTTTTTGATTCCCGCGGGCACTCTTTAATTTTGCGGGATAGTAGCCTATGTCCTTCCCCGGGATAAAACCATCCCTATATAAATTTTCATCAAAATTCGTTGAACAGATGGGCCGTGAAAGCATAGCAGACAGACAAATGGACTGATGGATAGGCAGACAGAAACACTTTCGCATTTATAATATTATCATAAGAGCTCTTCACAATCTGCTAATGCCTATAGATAATAACTTCTGGGTAAAGAATATATACCTAGGTTCCTACCAACATTATATCACCAGCTCAAAACTTTGCTACCGGGAAGAACCAATTTGACATAATTTAACTGATAAAACATATTTTTGGTGCTTTTAAAAGAAAAAATCCATAATTATCTAATGGCTGGTTAAAAATAAAGTTAATGGAATTCTAATCTTTATTTAAATCTTCAAACGAGGCTTTTCGTACAGAATTTCCTTTGAAGAGGCTTTTAATAATAATTATTATTATAATTTCATGATAAAATAACTCTTTTTATAAAAAAGATAAAAGCCTATTTCAGTTCAATACTTTGCTCTGAACACCATCTATAACAGCTATTTATTTTATAATTATTTTGTCGTCAAGAAGAAAGCCATTAATTATGAGTTCGCGCGCGAGTTGAATGCAGAGTAAATGTATGGTGATACATACATTTACTCTGCATTCAACTCGCGCGCGAACTATACTTAATGTAAAATCTCATTTGGGATAGTTAACCTTTTCCACGTTAGCGGGCTTTCACCTAGGCGTGACGTGCATTCGTCACTTTATAAATCTGGTGATAGCTTACTAATTGCTCGAAGTCAACACCTTTGTTAAATACAGAAGCCTTCTGTAGCGATCTTCGCAGTCCGCACATAATCCAATAGATGGCATTACTAGTAGCGCACGGTGAACACGAAGAGCCTAACTCACACTAACGAAGCGTTCTCTGAATTACGCCTATATACGACTTCCAACGATGAACGGTCGGACCAGTGGTCCCCGAGCACAACACCTGCTCGGTGGATGATATCATCCTTTGTTACGGTCTAGCCATAATATCACCTTCTATGATCCTGAATTTGAAATTTTTAGTTTATGAGATAAATGGGGCCAATTCTGTTTAGCTGAATCTCTAAACTAAACTAAACTAAAATGACAGCTCTTTTTATTGCTATCCCTTTTTTAAATACCATTTTTTTTTATCCACTACAAGTTAGCCCTTGACTGCGATCACAACCTGCGGAAATGGGCAGCACTAGGTTTAGAGCTGTGATCTTAGTTTAATGTAGAGATGGTGCTAAACAGAATTGGGCCCCATTGACAACCCTAAGAATGCAACATGTTTGCTATCACCATTAAAATATTGACTGTGTACTCATTACTCACAGCAACGAGCTCATAATAACAAGCCGGGCACAATAATCGCCTAAATTGTACATAAATCATAGCCTATTATGCCTACGAATAAAATAGAGGCGACAACTTATACGATGCCGGTACCTGAGGTGCCTACAGTCAAAAAGCCTATCTGGTTACACCTAAAGCCTTACTGGCTTTAGGTGTAACCAGATGATACTTTATCCGCGTGGATTATAAGACTTTTGATATCTCCCTCATGGGAAATCTTTAATTTTCCTTGATGAAATGTATCTAGCTATTTGCATTCCAAATTTCAGCCAAAGCCAAACATCCCAATACAAACTTACAAATACACAAACTTTCACATTTAGAGATAACATTAAGTAAGATGGCTGATTTTGCATACATTGCAAACTTTTCTTATAGAAAAATCTGGATCTTTTAATTTTTATATTTCTGCAAAGAAATAATTGAATTTTTTTTTTTTCTTTTTCTAATATTTAGGTATAATAAGTAATAACACGTAATTGGATTGAAATAGATTGTGTTTTATAAAAATTAAAAGCAAATACCTGTATCGAGCATTTTTTACTGGCTGTCTAGATAGTTTAAATAACAAAAACAAAAATACACGTATCTAATAGATACTTATTTAATTTATTCTCAAAACCCTTATTTGTTTGGCTTGTAATTTGTTACGCACGATATATCATATGAAAATAATATTATTACAACGAATCCGTTTGAGAAGAAATTAATTGTTAAAAATATAATTTATATGAGGTAGAGCAGAATGAATTTGAGCCAAAATCAGGAAGATCCCGCTGCGTACAACGTCGTATAACTTCCTTTTGATATAAGGCCCCCTGTGAACTAACTTCTATACGTACTCACGGTATAATAATGCGGCAGACTCAGGTAGATGGCAGAATTATAAGGAGAATATTATTAAATTAAGTAGTAGGTTAAATAATCTAAAATATTAACTCTATTTACTTGGCCTTTGTGTGCCTTTTTCAAAAATAATGAAGTTTGATCACCCAAACAACTTTTCTGTCTAAATCCATTTCTTGAAATTTTGGGTACAAAAAAGCTGCGTCCATCACCAGCTTATATCGTCCACCTATTTGCATCTTTAATGATGACAAGAGGCTCGAACTCTCTTGCCTCCAATCTTTCGTTCTAACAGGAAAGAAAATTGATCTCCGTTCTGTAAGTTTCCAAGAATTCCGTGTTTCCTGTCAAGAATAACTTGAGTACCGACAAGGCAAGAGTGAATAGGCATTTTCTAGGCAAGCGTGCTCCTGACTAGACCTCATCATTGCTTTTCATAACCATGATTGTCGTCAAGCGCAAGGCTATCTTGCAATTGAAAATAAATTGTCCTCCACATAATGATGATTTTCTTTGGTTTTATGGACAAGAGAGCCTCTGACTGCGATAACACCTGATGGTCAAACAAGTGATAATGCAGTCATGGTGACGGTTCGCGGGCTACATTGAATTAGCTAAAATATGTTGATGAGGATATCATAAGTTTCAATACCAACCCAACGATTACAAGTGTGTACCCATCCTAATATAATAGATCACACTTATAACCCCGTGGGAAGTCTACCATTAATGTCACTTTATACAAAACCAAAAGTAATAATGCTTCTTTACCTCCCTATGTATTTAAACCGACTTTAAAAGTTCCAAAAAGTCCAAAAGATCTAAGTATTCCAGCTTCACCAGCTTAGTAATTTCACTTGAAATGTGACATTACGAAGTCCTATTATTTTGTATTTATGGGAGCATCGACTTGCAGCTTAACCCTTAACAACTCTCGTGGTGGACTAAAGTCCCCGTACAACCATTATAATTAATTTTGCTTTCTACTTCATATATTTAGTATTCTTTCAACGTGGTCGTGTCTTGACTCTACTTTAGCTCGTCACAATAACAACATTAGGATATTTGAACTTCGAAATTAATATGCAACTTGCTACTATCATATTTTTAATTTCACAGCTTACTTTATATTGGTTATTTTTAATATTTTTCCTAACCAAAATCCCTGACATTTTACACAATTAATCGCTTATTTTTTTCTTTATTTCTTAAGGCAATAACTCCTCTCATTAAAAATACAAAATTATAATGGTACAATTGAAATTTAAAAAATCACAGATTTCGCAGTCCCCGCAAGAATCGGATCACTGAAAATGAATACAAAAAAGCACTTCTCGTCTGCATCGGCATCTTTTACCATGACGATCGGTCAATAATCATAGAAGCTACATCACTTTTTATATATGGAAATACCCGTTTTTCTACAATTCCAAATCTAAAGGGACCACCTACTCACAATTATTACTCGATTTTCAAAAATTTTTCGCCATTTTGAAAGGGACAAAATCCTAGGGACTTTTTTTAAAATTTTTTCTTTAGTCGGTTTTTTACCGAAATATTTACAATTTAGTTAACAAACACCCACCAAATCCCGATTTTATTTACATTTTTCAAAATTTCAAAAATGGGAGGATAATGGGATCTCGATCCTCCCAAAATCCTTGGAGCTATGGCCGTAAATACTTCTCAGGCGATTTGCATCTGATAACCATTTTCAATGGTAAATAAAAAACCGGCCAAGTGCGAGTCGGACTCGCGCACCGAGGGTTCCGTACTGAAAACTGTAACGACCAAAGATGTAAAACGGTAATAATTACCTTTGTTAATGAACCGCAAAACTAACTTTGTTTGTAGAGGTTTACTGTTAATATCAAAAAAACTATGCTAGTTAGAGCATTGGCTATAGTTTTCCTGTAAAATATACATAAATTCCTATTGACCATAATTATTTCAGATTTTTCGATTGGTAAACTCCGGAGATAAGGGGGGGGGAACGGTATTTTTTTAGACTTTTTCCCCGATAAATCAAAAACTATCATGACTAAAAATAATTAAAAATCTTCAGTAAAAATCAAAAGTAAACCCTTTCATATGATACCCCACACAGTACAGTTATCTCACTTTTAAATTTCAACCCTCCGAGTTTCCCCCCTTTTTAAATAAGAACAAAAATAATTTCCAATTTTTTTAATTCCAGTGTCTTTGGGCCACTAATATACACAACTATTCCAAATTTCATGTCGATAGCTTCGGTAGTTACTGAAATAATCGAGTGTGACGGACGGACAGACAGACAGACGGACAGACGGACAGACAGACGGAGAAAGTCGCACCATAAGGGTTCCATTTTACCATTTTGGTACGGAACCCTAAAAAATGGATAAGTACAAATAGTAATAGTTCACTTAGGTCCCTCGAGTTATTTCGTGACGCGGTTCAGAATACCGTGTCGTTGAGAGTTACAAGTTTTTGGTGTTCGGAAGCGACAGATTATTGCATTAAGCGGCACATTACACCGCCACTTATCGGCACTTGCGCCAATGTACTGATTGGTGACGTCCGCCGCGACGCTGCCCCATTATCCAATTTGCGATGCCTATCGTGACTGACATTGATATCTTTCAGCTTATAAAATGAAGTTGTACCAAGTTGTACACATAAATCGTTTAAAGCCGTCTGGGAATCTACTTAACGACGCCAAATAAACTATACCTACTTGGGATGATTGTGAGAACTCTCACTAGATTTGATTAAATTACTATAAGTACCTACTCAAAACAAAATAATATTTTCAAAACAAAATACTTTGTCTTTTTCAAAAACCTCATACATATTCAAATATACAAATATGATATCTGAGTCTCATTTTTTTTTAGACGGGTCTTTCCAATTAAAATTAACTTAGAAAAAAAAATTTAATATGTACCGCATTTTTAGTTACAGTTATGTTACAGCAAGGCTAGCAATATAAGACGTCTCTGCTACGTCATGTTTTGAATCTACCGCCATTTTGGAAAATAGATTCTATTGCAAAGATTCGGCAAGAAACTCATAAGTTTTGTAAAAATATTATTGTTATCCTCAAGAAAGTTATACTGTTACAATTTTAAAAGACGCGCTCCTAAGAGCCACTTTTCAATGCATGTTTCGAACGAAAGCTAAGCCTACCAGAGATTAAACATATCGAAATAACAGATTTAATACTTAACTAAATCCCGACAATGACGGGCTGTGAACGTCGGACTAACGTCAACGTAATGCGATCCCAAGAGTTGGAGCTAGGTTAATGTCTCTGGACAGTTATTATAAGTAAAGACACGGCTGATAATAATTCAAAGAACCGTATCGAATAAATTGCTGAATCACGATAAGGACTTATGGTTGGATGAGATGTTCAATATGAGATGGTTGTAACACGTTCTTTAAGTACTGCTGCAGTTGTAGTAATGCGATTAGAACCACATGGAAATATATTTTTAAGGAAGAAGATTATCCTCCTCCAAAAAGGAGGAGGCTAATTTGGCCCATTTTTATAGGTACAGACTAGTTACAACCCATTTGGTTTGGTTTAGTAGCTATAGGTAGGACATTACATATATGGGGTATATATATAGGGTTCTCGTCAAAGTAAAAAGCAGTTGTTAAATCGACGGATAGAATATTAATTGTAGCTAAGATATCCCCAGACATAAGTGGTTTTAATGATTTCGACATAACTCCTAAGTAACATGGGGGATATTGACCAAAAAATAAATAATATTCTCAATATTACCACCTTTACGTGCCATATCTAGACATTTCATATTAGGGTCCCGAAGTCATAATTTTTAGGGTCGATTCGCTGCCAATGTGAATAAATTTTTATTCAGTCCATAAAAACTGGAAGGTTTTCGAATATGGAATCGATTAGTAAACATCATCTGATTAAATACCAGCATGATACTCTTAGATCAGGGAAAATAATGTCATTATTCAATATGGAGAAAAGGCGTTGTGATAGGTTTATGTAGCTGTTGTGATTTGTGATCCAATAAGATCGCACGACTGAACTTTGTTTTCGCATCGTTGATCCAACAAGGTAAGTTTTGACAAGTGTTCGCGATTGCTTATCTGGATGTTGATATGTTGAAATATTTATACGAATGATCAACGACTGTGCCAGTTGATTGATTTATATTAAATAAAAGCAGGCGTTACTTTGCGGAAGTCTATGTTAAATTTTTTATTATTATTATCCACTACTGATGGTAAGTGCTGATGCAGTAAGATGGTAGCGGGCTAACCTGTTAGGGGCATGGCAGTTATAATTCTAAGTTAGAATCCTGAGTGTCACACTTATCACACAAAGTTTTACTTAAGTATCACAACCTCAATGAGGAGAAAATACGAACTGATTCTTTCGTAGACTATGTAAAGAAATGCCCAGTCCACAGCGTTCTAAATTCAAAATACTTTTTCTTACAGTGATCAAAGCACGCACTGGCTTTAAGCAGTAAAGGCGCATTTTTCGAGCTACAGAGGTGAAAAAGTTATAATAAAACGGTAAAAATCTGAAAATTGTATTATGTGTTTTGGTTCCTGTTTGGTTATGGGGTCAGCAAAGTTTGAAACTTGTTCGCATAGATGAATAATAAATATTGTCGGTCTACAACAATTTTCGCTTCATGTTGTGCAATCCATTTTAGACCTACCTATGTGTGCTAGCCATAAAATAAATATTTCTTGCTTTAGTTAGAAGCCACATAGAGCTTTCTCTGTTACTACGTTAAAGCGAATTACTTGCACTTTAAATAGAAGATTTCGTAATATAAATAAAATCATACTTATTATTATAAATGCGAAAGCGTATTTTGTTTGTTGGTTTGTCCTTCAATCACGACGCAACGGAGCAACGGGTCGACTTGATTTTTGGCATGGGTATAGTTGAGAGTTGACCTTGAGAGTGACATAGGACATAGTCTGGAATAACACATATAGGCTACTTTGTATCCCGGAAAATTAAAGAGTTCCCGCAGGAATCAAAAAATCCTTATTAACGGAGACGAAGTCGCGGGCATCATCTAGTATTTTATAACTACGTTCTGTATCTAGAAGAGTTAAAAATATAATTAAAGATATTGACAGAGGATTATTGAATTTGTATAAAATACCATTTCATCACTAACTCGAGTCGTAAAATAAATTAAATATCAGATATTAAGCTTTTCGTTGATAGACAGATAATATCTTCTATAATCATCAACACTTTTCCTTTGATCTCAAACGTGTTTTCAGAGCTACCTTCAAATATTATGATTAATTAATACTTCACGCGGAACTTCGTCATTTCATGTTAGCCGCTTTTAAATGAAATACCTTATACAAAGTCACCGTAAAATTGCAAAAACCGTCAGATTACAATCTAACGCTTTTTATATCGATAGATTGTAAACTGTCGATAGATTGTGACTTGTGAACCGTTCAATGTTCTGAGTGTAAATTTTTTAAATATTCCTTATAGGTACGTTACTTATACGTTTTCTGGTCTCTTTCTTGTTGGTTAGGTTAGGGTTCGACATAAATAATTCTACCGAAAAATAATGCGTTAAATTGTAATCTTTCGACAGTTTACAATCTCGCTAGATAGATTACAATCTAACGGTTTTCACAATCTTACGGTGACATAATAGGTAAATGAAATAGCTGTGCTCGAGGCTTGCTTTGTTTGCCTTAATTAAACATCACTCAAACGCGGTAAAAAATCTAAATCGGCCGTAACTTACAGTCGTAACTTTTTAATAAATAGCTGCAGTATACTTTTTGGTTTTAAAAATAATCTGATTAAAAATGGACAGATATACCTACCTACTACACCAATCAAGTGAGCACGAGGTCGTGGACCGTGTATTTATCTATTCAAAAGTCCAACACTACAGCTGGATCTACGTCAGAGTTCAACACGTTGACAGCGTTACGTGAACCGAATCCTTAGGTTGACGGCTTATGGCAATACGGTCAGGTAACGAATATCCTTTCTACCGGCTACAATTTAGAAATTATTGTTAGTAAAGATATTAACTTTCTACTTTTACTTGTGAAATAAATAAAATTCCACGCCCAGGCTGCTAGGCCTATTTATAAGCAATTTTTCCCCTACGTTTCTATTCGTAATTTATCTCATGATACCATAATAATGCTACCAAAAATATTATTTGACTCGTAGACCAAATTGACTTTGTGGAAACTGTAACTACTCACACGGCATCTAAAATTAGCATCTTTATTATGTCTTGAAATAGCTTTTGTGAATACGGTTAATCCATAAATACGACTCGAAGACGCCATTACTACCCACAGAGACCCGCAAATTGGGAAGGAAAATTGTACCTCATAATCATGGCATCAACGGACATAATTTCTTAAGCATTACTAAGGCTGGCTTATTTCAACTAGGAACTCCATACAATTTTACTTGCATTTACTACAGAACAAAAGAATAAGGAATCAATAATTAGGGTTTCGTACCTCAAAAGGAAAAAACGGAACCCTTATAGGATCACTTTGTTGTCCGTCTGTCTGTCTGTCTGTCAAAACCCTTCTTCTCAGGAACGCATGGAGGTATCAAGGTGAAATTCATATCAAATACTCAGGTCTACTGTCCCTTGGAGCTGTGATAAAAATCAAACTTCTAAGCCAACGCAATCAAAAGATACCAGGCGTTTATGCTACAAATTTTCGACAATCGCAAGGGAATCAAAACCTACAGGGTACTTCCTGTGAACTCAGAATCTTGAAAGGTACGAAGCAACGTCTTATAACACAGATAAAGGAAAAATTGCGAAAAGCATAAATTTTTAGTTACATCATATAAATAAATAATTTTAATAATTTTAACTTTGTGTCATGGATTTCATTTAGCAATAAAAATACCATAACTTTTACTTATATACCTACAGGTTTGTACGGAACCCTCGGTGCGCGAGTCCGACTCGCAATTGGTTGGTTTTTCTGTAAGGGAAATGCCTACGACGACGATCGATCGATAGCAGATCATTCCGAGTGAATTCATCAAATACACGATTACTTGATGAATTCACTCGAAATTGGATTGAATTTGATCACTTTGATAATTTAACAATAATGTATACCTTAATGTTCTTCATTTCTTTTCTATTAAATAAGAAAATTATTAGATTATTTTGTACTGTCAACATACCAAAAGGATGTTATCTAATTTTGTTATTTTGTTACATAGACTTATAGCTTTAATTTTGTTGACTTAAGCTACAACAAAAGTTACTTAATCCGCTAAAAGGTCGCTTGATGAGATGACATTGAATACGGACGCGAGCTACTATTCTCCTATACCGATCACGGGAAATTGGTAATTAGTGTGATATAAATATTTCATTAATGATCGATCGTGCGGCATAACTGATCGAAACTAGTTTAATTTCTAATTAGTTATGTTCACGTAGCCTCAGATCGCTGCCTTAATTAAGCCTGGATCGGAACCGTAAAAAGTGGGCGGACAAGATGAGTTATTTATAAATTTTCTTTCCCGATACAATTAAATTTAAAAAGTTGAGTAATCAGGTGCTTTCCAATATCTTAGTTATGAAAGTTGATATTAACGCCCAAGTTTCCTTAACGGGATATTAAACAAATTCCTTCCTAATTATTTAGATCTCTCCTTGATTTACTGTGCTTGTCTTGTCTACGGCTACCGGGATCTAAGTTACGCCTTCTTGCTCATCAATGATGTCAATAAAATGTTTAACCTAATCATAAGCACTAGAATAATTATTTTCCTAAATCTTGCAACAATCACACGAACCCCAAGCAATATGTTTACATAATACCATAGTACAAGTTTGTACTATGATAATACCTTGGACATTATGATAATAATTATTGATCAGAGGTACACATGATTTCAATTACAAATGGCGCTACGTCTGCATCGTTTAACAAATTGGTTCTATGATACACTATTAATAGAGGACTACTAATTTCCGTAAATAGTATTACCAAGGCTGGCTGTAAACACAGGTGTAAACCTTTCCTGAACTGTCGTGCATTGGACACATAACAGCCTTTTAGCAGTTCGTTGGTCTTCAGTTCCTAGTTCCTACTATTCTTATCGGTTTAAACAAGAATACCTCGCGCCCCACTGGTGGGGCAAGCCAGTGGGATGAGGGGTCGCGACCCAATGATTTTAATTTACTTTCAAATATTACTATAACCCAATCCAGCTGCTATTAGGATAATAAAACTATTTTTATATCTTTTCCTCGTATGATTACCGTCACTTGAGAGAAAAGGATAGAATGTCAACTGTCATCGTTATAGTATAGACTGGAGGTATAATGTCATGAAATAATTGGATTGATTTCATAATATCTTTGCCTATTTTATTGTGTACGAAAGTATTTGAAACTTCTTAAAAATAGGAAATTAATAAAGAAATAATTAATAATAATTAATTAATTTTCGTCGCCTTTTTATTATCGAACCGCAAGGCATCGACAAGGTCTGCACCCTTACGCAGTCGAAATTCCGCGGGCTCGTACGAAGCGTTTTGCTTCCTCGTTTCTAATTCGAACCGCTAGGATATGGAATGCCCTTCCGGCTTCCGTTTTCCCATCCTCTTTTAATATAGGTACCTTCAAATCAAGAGTGAATAGGCATCTTCTAGGCAAGCGCGCTCCACCTTAGGCTGCATCACCTCTTGCATGCAAGTCTGATTGCAGCCAAGCGCTAGCCTATATATTTAAAAAAATAAATAAAAAAAAAGAAAAAAGTAGCAAAAAAAGGGTATCATTTTGAGACTTGGGATAAAACCTTATTATTTATGGATCTTAGTTGACTGTGATATGTCACCTCCTCGTTTCCTTAAAGATTACCTTTATCTTATTTAAAATAAAAATAAAAAATAATGAATTAGGTGTGTTCCTCAAAAAAGTGCATCATATAGATTATAGAAAGACCTGCAGAATTCAGATGAAGGCAACATGAAGGGAACAATAATTACTTGAGCCATTGACATGAGTGTCGCTGCCGGCGGTTGCGCAGGCGGCGGACAGGCGCACGCGCAGGTAGGCCAAATGGGAGCAACGGGGAAAGCTATATTGGACCTCTCACTCAGAACACGTGGTGGGGCTGCGAGGAGGCGCGGGCGTGTTTACCGCCTGTGCTACATTTTTATTTAGTTTGTAAACGTACTGCATCGTGTAAGCACTGCGGTTCGGCGGGCCTAGTGAATATTTAGTGTTTCGATAATAAAATACAACAGATGAGTGACAAGGTGCTAAGACTTAGCCAAGATTATCAGCGCTGTGGCGCCAGCCGGCTCTGGGATGGGTGGGCGTAGGATAATCAAAACTGCGGCTCTACTGATAACTTTGGGATACTGCAGTTTGCTTGTTTATCAAGGCGGAGTGAATTACAACTTCCAAGAAAGTCGGCCAGTGCAAGTGGCCGATTTACCTATAGAGCCTGTGACGAAAACCAGTATTTTGGACAGCGGTCAGAGTAAAAACATTACATTGGATGACATTTTTATAAGTGTAAAAACAACAAAGTTTTATGAACATACAAGATTGCCTATAATTTTGAAGACATGGTTTCAATTGGCAAAAGCACAAGTAAGCTTTTATTTACCTACATATTAAAAAACGCGCCAAACTTTTACTTTGGTCTGATATCGAGGTTGGTGTAGCAAAATTCAAACGAAGAATGATATTGTTTTAATGCTTATCTTTTGGTTTATCATCATAAGCTCTCTCGTAAATAGCTCAGATCCATAGAGTTAGTCTAACTCTATGTTCAGATCTAAATAAAAATTTGGCGCCAACTGTACTTACCTGAACAACTTCCCTGAGATAAAAAAAAGTTTAGACCAGCATCTATCCTTCTTTAAATTTCTTGAATATAACTTTGAATTTCTGATTTAGGTACCTGAATAGATGTATTTTATTGATACTTACTTTTTAAATTAGGTACTACAGTAGTACGTCTACATAAATCAAATACTGATCTACTTCAATGAGTATATAAGGACAAAATTTGGCTGAGTTAAACCTAAGTACACATACCTAACGATTTTTTTACAGGGGTAGGCTATATTTAACCAATTTTATCAAGAAATGCTAATCTTTAAAGTGGGTAGTCCAAATTTTTCGCTAATCCGCAAAATCTCTGTTCGGAACTAGTTTCAACAGTAACTGATGAATCCGCAAAGATATTCAGATTCGAGAGATAATAAAGGGTCAGCAACTCAGCAGCTTTAATTTTGTGTAAACCACGTCTTCATTTTCTTATCTTTTTTATCGTTGTGACCACTTAACTCGTCTCTATCGTCCAGGTCGTCCCATCCGAGACAACAGCCAAAACATGTTTCTTGTAAAACCTGATATCCAAATTGTTCCCCGGATACTCGATAACAAAACTTGTATTATTTGATCTGTTTTGCTGTCAGCGGTTCCAATAGCTTTAATTAAACACAATATGGGTATTTTCATAAAAATAGTACTAGGGTCCTAACTCCTAATCTAGTACCTACTTTCATATTTTTAACATAGCGAGTATGCCTGTCGTTGCTCAATCACCTATCGAACATATAGAACTATCATTGTATGATGTATCACACCCAAAACATTATCCATTCTGCGTTTTAACTACCTGTAGATAAATCGGGTAGCTGTTTTTTAGATCACGTTCAATTTCAGGTCCATCATTATCTACTGCAAACTTGATGCGATTTTTCTTACCTACGTACATTCCTAATTTGCTCCAACAATGTTGCCAATTCTGTATAACACAATTTCTAAACTAAAATAAAATATCAGCTTTAAATCTAGTTCTGCCCTTTCCGCAGGGAGTATTATTAAAGGGTTAGCAATATTTTTAATGCTGTCAGTTTAATTTTCTACAGAATCAGCCCCATTTTTGATCTTCATAAGTGCTTTCAAGAATGCCAGATTGTATACTAATAAAATGCTGGTTTTTAAAGGGTTCAAGAAGTAAACCAAAGTTTTCTTAACCTAAAAATACTATGAAGAATATATTTAGGAGGTATTTCTTGAAGATCTCCTTTGCATTCATTATATTTTATTTACCTTTCTACCATGATAAGGGTCCGTGTAATTCTGATGAACTCATTATTCAGACAATTTAGACAAGCGCTTCACAGAACGGCACAAACATCGTTATTACAGATAAATATTCTGAGACTGCATTAATTTCACCGTTGGAGTCTGACTCGTTAATCGTATCTCGTTTCCCGAATTCAAATACAAGCCCAATTTTATTTTATCTTTATTGAGAGACCAACAACTGTGCCCGTATTTATTCACGCTTGGTAAATCCTACATTATCGTTCATAAAAATGTATGTCTCAATCTTTGAAGTTTGCTAGCTAGTTTAGAAGATACTAGTTTTGTATCTCATTACTTTTTCTTCGTTTATAATACAGATTTACATATTACGTTGGTATGATGTTAGAAACAAAGCCTCCTTTTATACAACATCTGTTTGTATCGAAAAATTTAACGTATTTATACTGAACAAACGTCTGGTATATAATATGGTAATTCGACATTTGCTGCTAGATACAATAGAGAGTACGGTGCCGAGGTCAGTCATGAACCGCTCGTTTAGCTAGTTTCCTGAATCTGGAGCGAGAATAATCGACCGTTAATCCGGCCGAAGGACCAACATATATAAAGGCCTGGACAGACATAAAGCGTAATCATAGCTACACGCGATAAGAACAGTACATCTAAATTAGGGCTTTATAAAAAGGATTGGAGCCCTATTACAGTAAAATTATTGCTGCGGTAAAACGATTGTGCCATTCACTTCTGATTGGTGAACACTCTTTTGCAATTGGCCAAAATCCATTATTGCAGCAAGAATACAATGAATTCAGCGAATTATAAAACCTTGTATCAATTGTTTAAGCAGCTCTTATAGAATACTAAAGCACCTGTATGAAGCATGTAACCCCCTGACAGTAAGTAATGGCAGCAGCGTGACTTCTTCGTGCATTTCACATTATGAACGCCTTCATTTATTATCTACTAGCTGATGCCCGCGACTTCATCCGCGTGGTTTAAGTTTTTTGATTCCCGCGGGAACTCCTTAATTTTACGAGATAAGAAGTAGCCTATGTCACTCTCCAGGTCTTTAACTATCCTCATGCCAAAAATTCACGTCAATTCGTTTGCTCCGTTGCGACGTGATTGAAGGACAAACCAACAAATCAATAAACCAACAAACAAACACACTTTCGCATTTATAATATTAGTTTGACTCCTTAAAATAGATTAGAAATTTAGGAGTTGTCTTGGGCCCGTAGCAAGTTCTTGTCTCTACCACAACGAGGCGCATCTACTTTGCGGACTATGACTGGCAGCACATACAGTTATCGCTGTTTTTGTGGCGTTGTATCTATCCAAGCCCTAATACGGTTGAAGGACCAACATAAATAACTATTGTACATCAAAGGCTCTGCGCTTGCGCAGCGCGTGGCACGAAGGCGCGCGCCGGCCACGTGACCGGATTGTTGCCTTGCTTTTCCCTTTTTGTATCGAAAGCTCTCCGTTCGGCTTATCGATTTTGATTTATGTAAACTTTAGAGAGCATGTTTATTCATTGTAATAGTTTTAAAGTTTTTTTCTTTCCACTCTTTAAAATGGGTTCTAGTTTGCATTTCTGTCTTATGAATTTGGTTAAATCCGGAATTATTTGTTGAATAATACAATGTAGGACAAGAAATAAGAAACATAATATTGTATGAATAATCTATATCCATACTAACATTATAAATGCGAAAGTGTGTGTCTCTCTGTCTGTCTGTCTTCTACGCTCTCACATCCCATCTATTCAAATTTCAAACCATTTTGATGAAATTTGGTATAGCGGGAGGTTACATGATACATCACGTCATCCGTAGAAAAAAAGTTTCGGCCATCATTTAGTACTATATATAATAAAACAAAAATATATAGGTAAACTTCAAAATGAGAATAAATAATTTCTAGCTTACCAAGTAAATTTCTAAAGTCTGTAAAACTAAAGTAAATTAATATTTTTATTTAATGGTCTTACACTGGTGCCCCCTAAGCCCTTTTATACGTACTTACTAGAATTTAATA
This sequence comes from Erebia aethiops, assembly GCA_923060345.2. NCBI lineage: Eukaryota > Metazoa > Arthropoda > Insecta > Lepidoptera > Nymphalidae > Erebia > Erebia aethiops. The sequence goes on along the minus strand of OV281091.1, from coordinate 14,531,935 downwards.
TCAACCTTTTGGAAGGTACTATGTAAATTTATTTACTCACGTGACTTAAAAACTGTTGTCTACTTTATATTATAACCATACCTAACAATTTTATGGTCGCCCCCAATGATGTGGTTCGTTAGTCGTAAATGCCTATCATATTTCTTTACTCTTAGGTCTTATCATAGTCATCAGATAACTCCTCTGGTTCCATGAACGATAGCTTTGTTTATACATAGGTACTTCCGGTGTAATCCTAAACTATGTTTGCTTTAACCAACTTACTAATTAGGGTGTTTGAATGTCTCATTTGCTAACTTTAGGCTAACTTTTCAATAGCATTAACAAGCTATGAAATTTAGTCGAAACCGTATTTATTTTAATTATTTTCTTTTACATCGAACACAAAATAAATTATTTTACACAATATGGGGTGCTAAGACAATATCAACAATAGGTACATAATGGGGCTGATTCTGTATAACACAATCTCTAAACTAAACTAAAATGGCAGCTTTAAATCTAGTTCTGTCCCTTTCCGTAGGAAGTATTGTGAAAGGGTTAACAATATTTGTAATGCTCTAAGTTTAGTTTAGAGATTGTGCACTACAGAATCAGCCCCAATATCTTTGCAAACACAGACAAAAATATCAACTAAATATAATATAATAATAATATAATATATACTAATAAATATTATAAATGCGAAAGTTTGGATGTATGGATCGATGTTTGTTACTCAATCATGAAATTTGGCACAGAGATAGATATAGTCTAGAATAACACATAGGCTAGTTTTTATCCCGGAAAATTAAAGAGTTCCCGCGGGAACCGAAAATCCTAAATCCACGCGGACGAAGTCGCGGGCATTAGCTAGTATTCTATAAATATTATATCATTATAAACATTTTTAGTTACTCAAAGTTGTATGTCATACGATCTTCTCTGGTTAAAGTAAGGGTTGGACTTGGAAAGTCATTTAGAACATAAACTTGGCTATGAACAAACTTTGTAATTGAGCGCTATCGATGTAAATTAGATTGCCATCTCCGTGGTCTTAGTTTACAATCCAGTAACCACCCATTACAAGTTTTGGTATTAAAAAAATAAAATCCGTATTGTCTAGTCTATTTCATGCAAATATTATTTTGTAAGAATTGCGATTTGCGAGGTATATTTAGGGATAGGCCTAAGTTCAAAATTTTAAAAATAGTTACTTAGGTACCTACTTTCTTATGCAAAATAGGTACTATATAGTAATTGTGATATAAAATAATCTTGTATCAAAAAATAGAGCTTATACTCATACCCTTGCCACATAAATTAAGTAATATGTAGGAGTTATGTAAAGAAGAGGACTATATTATGTAATAGGAATTATTTAATCTTTCAATTATTTAAAAATTTAATTAATATTTTTATAATTGAAAAGCTTTTTTCAAAAATTCGGGCACTTACATAATCCCGGTCTTACCCTACCCTGCCAATTGCCATATCCTACACACAAAAAAACATTTACCTATTAAGAATACCTGGCTTTTTTAATTTAAGTAACGTAAATTTTTAGGCAGGTATATGTACAATATGAGTTATTATCTAATTACAATAAAAATCATAATTTATTATTATTTATATTTATGTTTTCTTAATCACGTCTTGCTATGCGCTATAAAAATAAAATAGATAACTCCATAACTAGTTTTACCATTCAGAACTAAATAATAATGTCGGGAATCCAAACTAATATAAAAATGCGAAATGTGTCTGTCTGTCTGCTGCGCTTTCACGGCCTGTCGTCACGGTTCGTCAATTTTGACGAAACGGAATTTCGACGGATTTTGATAAAATTTGGTATGGAGATAGTTTGTATTCCGGGGAAGGACATAGGCATACTATAAATCCACGCGGACGAAGTCGCGGGTATCATCTAGTATTATCCTATATATTTTTTTGTATTACATAGCATAAAACAGAACTATTTTTAGATTCCCTAATAAATTATTTTCCTAATGAAATTCCTTTTGTTTCAGACGTGGTTTTTCACGGATACAGACAACGCGCGACAACAAAACCAAACGAGTAAGTAATATTTTCACGACTTGTACAGTAGATACTAGATATCCAACTTAAGTAGCTGTTGTCATCATTATCTTTACCAATTCACGAGCTTAGTAGTTACCTACTGAGACCTGAGGTGCAATCATGTAAGGATATAGCCGATCAAATCGTTAAAGCTCGACTTCAAAGTAAAATAAACCTTATCAGCATTGTATAAGAGCTCAATTTCGTGTATCCATTCTTATACGTTTAGGGTATCGTACATACCTAAACGTATGAGAATAAATACACGAAATTAAACTCTAATTCAATGCTGTTATGGTTTATTTTGCTTTGAAGTCGAGCTTTAACGATTTGATCGGCGATCCTTACATAATTGCACCTTTGATCTCAAGAAGGGTGACTGTGGGCCCCAGTGCACCACGCTCATCAAGTACAGTTTGAAATATCCAAAACATTTGAGAATATAATGGAATTTTCTTTCTCTGTGTCCTGGGTTACACGTGATCAATTAAGACGTGTCTGTCGTTCGCTGTATTAATTATACCTAGACGGTATGGACTTATAGTGAACTCTCAGTACACAGGTTTCCTCACTATTTTCCCGTTACCGTTGATGCAACTGTTATAATTGGTTAAAACGTATTTAACTGTAAAAATTTAGAGCTTTTTTTCTTTATCCACTGCAAGTTAGCCCATAACTGCGATCTCACCTGATGGTAAGTTATGATGCAGTCTAAGATGGTAGCGGGCTAACCTGTTAGGGGTATGGCAGTTATATTAAACCCATAGCCCTATTCGGTTTTTATACGGCATCTTTCTTACGGTACGCTTGGCGGCACGTTTTTGCCGGTAGGATGGTAACTAACCACGGCCGAAGCCTCCCACCAGCTTGCTACCTGGCATTCGAAATCCGGACGCCACGAGAAGAGCGAAGTATTAACCGATAGGCTAGTAGAAGCAAATACCGCTTTTCCTCTTAGAAGCTTAATTTTTTTCTCACTTATAGAGATTGCTGGCAGAGAAACACATTCGTATAAGAAATTACTTCTCTTAAAACTTTCCCGCACTCGTGCTTTAATATCGGAAAATGAATGTCACGTTTCCTTATGCCATTATGTGTGGTGCCATTAAAGTTTGAAAATTTCAAATCTCATTTCAGTGTAGAGATTGAGTTCACTGCTACAAAGCACTTGGCGGCCATGCAGTTGAAAAGTAACTCCATGTTGAGGTATTAAGGTTTAAAATTGCTTTTATTTGTCGGCAGACGGTCACATGGTAAACACGAATTGCTCGGCGTCGCACCAGCGAAAACACCTCTGTTGCAAAATGTCCGTGGAGTACGATCATTTTCTGGAGAGCGGTAAAAAGTAAGTTAAGTTGTTGCAATAAATAAGCTTTACGGACTTTGTGTGCAGTTTGACATGATTTTACAGCAGTTTTGGAAAGAAATTTGAAACAAAACTAGTGAAATAATATTCTATTAGAATGCTATGACATACAAATTACTATATCTAATGACGACTCGACGAAATCCCGTGTCTCTTTTTTTCAAATTATCCTCCAGTCGGCTATGATCGTATAAGAGTAGTGTAGCAACAATTGATCTAGAATTTTAGTACCTGTAGCAACGAATAAAAATTTAGGCTCGTATGAGTTTTTCAAACATAGCACAAGTATCATATTTGTTTAGGTATGCTATACTGCAACTACTATGACCACAGTAGTAGTTGCAGTATAGTATAGTAATATATTATATAATAGGTAATAGTATGACCACAGAGTACAGACTTTTGACAGCTTTTTAAAGTGTTACCAGAAATGAAAAAAATTGTTGCGTTTCAAGACATTTGAAAATTCCCAAGCGCAGCTGGGGCGCGTTAGCTAGTAGGTATAGGTAATATAACATTTTGTAGATAATATATCGTATTATAACTTGTATAACACTGGCTACAACACATGATTTTCGATTATAAATTACCTTTGGGCGTACACAAAATTCCCACTAATTGCCCTCTAATTATAATGCAATTAATGCTATACAACTGTATAGTACAGATACTTTGTCACAAGATGATGTGTGTAATTAATCATACTATAATTATAGTCTGATATATTATATGGTACATAATAGGTAATTAAAGTATAATGTAAGGTACACAACAGAAATGTATAGTGTACGATTAACAAAGGCCAGTTCATTAATTACGTACCTACTAGGGGCATGATCGAATACTCTAGCATGTAATCAATCATAAGTAGGAACTAGGAACCGAAATATTTCTTAGCAAAAATATTGATTGTAATGCTTCATTGTTTTATTTATTAGCTCAGACTTATTAAATACAGAGACCAAAATTTTATTATAAATATTTGATCTGAGAATTTATCTAGAAGTGAGAACACGGGTTATTTTGTAAACTGACATAATTTTTTACCCAGTTAGTCTGCATAATAGGTCTAGAATCTATTTTGATATCCGTAATGTTGCTATTTACTAACAACTTTAAATTAATACCTATTAATTAACCCTTGTTAATACACGATACATGTTTTTTTATCGTTATGGCAATTTTAACTTATAATTTAGTAAATGAGAAATCTTTCAATGTTTTTCCTCAGTTGATTTTATTCATAAATATATTTTTTTAATAGACAAAATTCGAATCGATGCTGACTGGGTGTGATTTCACCCTTAGACATTTGAAAATACGCGCTAGACAATTAGCTTAGAATTTAGATAAATAAAAGGCTTAATCCAAACTAATAATATTGTAAATGCGAAAGTGTGTGTTTGCTACTTTCACGGCCCATATTTTCAACCGAATTTGACGAAATTTGGTACAGTCATAGGTTGCAACTTGCATCCCGGAGAAATCAAAAACCTTTAACCACGCGGACGAAGTCGCGGGCATCATTAGTTCTTACACAGGTGATACCTACTCGAGAGTCGGAATTTCAGAAATAATATTTAAACATAATTTTCAAAAGCAAAATAAACATGGTAATTTATATTCCGCCGCCAGTTTACTTACCCAACGCGAGTTGAGAACGTTTTTGTTTTGAGTAAAAACAAGATGCTCTTAACTTCTGTTTTTAGAAGCTTGTCAGGATCATCGAACATGAGCCATTGTTTGACAACCTAAATGAGCCATATCGGGGACAAGATATGGTTCCACGTATTTCTCTCTTGATAACAGGTTTCGTTGACCATGATCACATATGCAGTTGTTATAAAGCTTCTAATAGTCTAAGATTGAAAGATTGAATGTAACTGATTGTTTCTCACTCTTGCTATGATTTGTATGCATAAAAGCTTTGCTTTTAATATTTATTTTATTATATTTTCCTGCCTTAAATGGTAACAAATAAATTCGGCCAAATGCCAAAGCTTTATATTTTTTAGTTTGTATAGATTCAATCAATCTACAAAATACCTTTATTCGTAGCATGTGACTTGTATCCAAATAATGTAAGCCATAATAAATTCATCCAGATCCGTTCAGCCGTTCTGGTGTGAGTAAAAAACATCCATCCATACATACATCCAAACTTTCGTATTTATAATATTAGTCTAAAGTATAGATTCTCTATCTTTAAAGCTTTCGTATGTTAAGTTTACCAGAGTTCTGTTAGTTCCAGATATCTATTGATTATTCCATCTGTCTACATCATAAAACAGTCTGAGACTGGGGTGTAATGATAGTCTAGCCACTCCACAAGTCACGCGTTATCTCTATTCTCTACCTACCCACAAAGGTGTACACAGCCGGAGTCGATGAATTCATAACTACCGCTTAACTTGTGTCCTCGGCGCTTTAATCGCAGCCCACCTGGTTTGAATAAACACAACATGAGCTAATGGTTTTTGGAGAGCAAGACCAATATTATTTTGGGCGTACAATCATTTTCACGCTTAACCCGAACCTTCTACAACTGTTTTTGTTGGACCAAGTTCGGGTTATAACGCTGTTCCCATGGTGTATTGTTTAATTTTACTTTAGATAAACACATTAAATCTGTTTTATGTTTTACAGCGTGTTTATCCTAGCTTTTGTGGACTGGTACGAGGTATCACAGAGGTATGAATTCTATTCTGAACTGGTTCAATGTAGGGCTTTAGATATTAACCGTTCACATATTTCGTATCCCGTTAAGGCTTAAGACACATTGCGGTAAATTAAAAGCAACTTAAAGCTTTTTTATATGGTCCAAAATTAAATGTCAAATTGTCTCATGTGCAACATTCAAAATCAAATTTAAACGACGTGACACGTGAGCTGTTGGTCATTTTTTTCAGTTCGATTTACACGAATAATTATTTGTACTTTAAGTGCTGAAGGTTTAGTTTAATTTGCAGCATTTTCGAAACGGCGCGGCGCTCCACTTTGCTTTGATGTACCTACTTGGTGTGACAAGAAAATCCGCTTAGTTTCGCCTCTATTCCGCTATATAGCTTAACGAGCTGATTCCCGCGACTTCGTCCGCGTGGAATGAGCTTTTCGTAAGAAACGTTTTCGTTCGGCCGTTTTTTCTCCGTGTTACATTGCAAATCCGACATAAAATAATATTGCGGCTATAAATTAAGATGTAAGCTATCCTATCTTTCAAGTTGGATCAAACTGCACACGGTGTGCAAATTTAATTTAAAATCGGTTAAGTACCTAGTTTAGGAGTCCATCGCGGACAAACAACGTGACATGTGATTTATATAGGTATATTTAGATTATTATTCGTTTTACAAATCAATAACGTTTGTCTGTACCTAATCTGTCGCTAAAATTTCGCTAAAATATTGATTTCTACAATCAGTAATCCTTTGCACAGTTGAAGGAATCGAAACAATAAAGTTAAAACCAGTCTTTAAATTAATTACCAATTTGCCATTACAAATAAAACGCTTTAAAGCGAACATAATAAAATTACAGTTTATTGTACACGCCCCAAAGAAATATAAACTTTGAAACCATCTTAATAGAGAACAAATTCATATTTTGAAATAAAATATAGGTAAAAGTCTTTTTTACAACTAAAGTTGTACATTGTAATTTGAAAACATTATTTATGCCCATTAGTTTATTTAATGTAGGTTATATTGTCTGTAAATTGAAAAACTTTTTAACTTGTTTATACAATAATATGTATTTTCCATTTAATTTGATTTATTTAAATAGCCTTTATTGCACAGAACAAGGAAGGAAAACCGCAATGGATCTTGATAGCAAAATATTTTGATACCGTAAAATGTGCGACGCGGTCGAATTGAAGAATATCAGTTTTATAATAATAGTTCTATTTAAAATTCGCGGTGCCTCTCGAACCTCAATATTGGGTTCAATGTATCTGAAATTAGTTTTAAATATGAATAATTCGTGGTTCCTCTCATACTTGAGCGTTGACAGTTGACAGTTAAGACCTTGTGTCCGAACTTCGATGTAGGTATCTGAACGGTCGATATCAAATCAAATCAAGTCAAATCAAATGTTTTTTTATTCAAATAAACTTTTACAAGTACTTTTGAGTCGTCAAGTGAATCTACCACTGGTTCGGAATGCCATTCCTACCGAGAAGAACCAGCAAAAAACTCGGTGGTTGCTCTTTTTAAATAATTCATTTACAATTATTATATCAATGTGTACATAAGTAACCGCTGTCCTTAGCATTGCTGGAGCGATCAAATCCATGCTCCTGTACCTATCATTTACATAATCTTCAACAGTATAATAAGCTTCTTTCAGGAGCATGGTTTTAATGGATTTCTTAAATTTGTCAATTTCAAAATAGGTTATGGAACTTTGTTATGGAAATGAATGCCCATTCCCACGAATGACCTTCTGACTTTTTTGAGGTGGAGCGATGGAGTCACGAATTTATTACGGCCTCTAGTTTGCATATCGTACAGATCGCATTTTTTTTGTAATTATGGATGTGCTTTTTTACAAAAAATATATTACTCTAAATATATTGCGAAGCTACTGTTAGGATACTAATTTCTTTAAATTTCTCTAAAGTAATCACGCGGTTCTAAATTATAAATTGCACACTTTTCCGAATTTTCGGTATATCATACTTACGTTTGTTAGTTTGTGCTTCAATCACGCCGCAACGGAGCAACGGATCAACGGATGATTTTTGGGATAGGTATATCTGAGGACCTGGAGAGTCACATAGACTACTTTTTATGCCGGAAAATTGAGGAGTTTCCGCGGGAATCTAAAAAACTTATTGTAAAACGTAAACTCATTAAAAAATCTTATTACCCATGTGAAGGATTATTTAAAATGGCAAGGAAGGTTGGCAATGATTTTCTCTAATGGCTCTGATAGTTCCTTAGTTAAGATGATTGTGAAATGGTGATAATGAAAAAAACACCCGGCTGAGTTTGATGTGGGTTCTTTCTCAGACCAGGGCGCGTTTGGAACCCTCGTAACTTTATTTTAAGATGTCGTACTAATTATCACCATTATATTCTTACTCATATATGTTTTAAATAACCGGAAGTCTATAAGAATAGTATACCTACCTAAATTGAATAAACGTTCTTTGACTTTGACTTAAACCACGCGGACTAAGTCGCAGGCATCAACAATTACTATATAGAAAGCTTAATAGCAGGTAAGGTACTATTTAAATGTATTCTGTGATAGCAGCTTAAAACTCGACATAGGAATTTTGGAATTTCTGAATCGAGAATCTTTTTGAAAATTCGAGAATATCCTTGCTATTCATACGAATTACATCTTAGGGTTGCCGGTAGTGTCAACTCCTATGTGAGAACTTCCGTTGCTTTATTTGACTTGTCCACTCTACTCGGTACCTGCCGCATGCAGTAAAACCTCTATGCTACGGTAAAGGCATATTATAGACTGATTTGTGATGATGATTAATTTTTTTCGATTCCCGCGGGAACTCGTTACTTCTATGTCCTTTCCCGGGGTTATAACCTACCTCTATACCAAATTTCATCAAAATCTGTTGAACAGATGGGCCGCGAAAGCGTAGCAGACAGATAGACAGACACACTTTCGCATTTATATTAGTATGGATGGTATATGAGAATGGTATGCATTTATATAATGTTTTTTTTTTATATTGTTGATCGATGATTCCTGTTGGTATTGATTATCCAACAACCAAATATGTAATATGTTATACTAGCTGACCCGCCGTGGCTTCTATTTTATGTGCTCGCTTACCATATTTTCTGATTTGGTAAGATTGTCCCGATATGGTAAAGTTTTTAATTCTAAATTAATCTCTAATTGCCGATTTTGTTCTAATTTTCAATGTTGCTTTAAGCCTTAGTGCCGTAAAAATTCCCTTTAAAAACTAGAATTGTATTTAGGTACGTGTCAGATCTTTTTCGAACTCAATGTTTTTATTGAATTAGTAGATATAAGTAAGCCGCATCACTAATCACCATATCTAATCCATAATATCCATACTGTATAATAAGATGATTTTCGTTTATTGGAATGAAACTCGATGTGTTTCTCTGTAAGATTTTAAAAACACACAATAACAAAACAATCAAAACCAACATGTAAGAAAAGAAACGATATTAGAGTTTATTCCTTCCGATATAGAAAATTATTCTAATTATTACTTGTTGTTTTCTAGCGAACTTAACTTCTATAATTATTGTGCACAAATAACTCTTTTGACGCTTTTCACACTTCCAACGCTTTTCACGCTTTGGGAATACCCAAGATGGTGGCTCCTAGTTTATCACCGATAAAGAAAAATACATTTTTCTTTACTTATTTTAATTTTTTTTATTTAACACGCGGACATAGTCGCGGGCATCATCTAGATTAAAATATGTTTCTGCTTTTCAAGTCCCACTTTTATAACTTAAATTTAGGTAAACGTATTTAGGGGGTAACTGTGGTGGGGAAGAGATTTGGAACTAGCATCGCATTGGAACTCGTAAACATTAATCCCTTCCAGGATATTTACGACCACATTGTCTACATTACCTACCTGTTTTGTTACGAAGCTCGTGTTCGGTTTATAGTGCTAAGCTCTAATCCTTTGTTATACGTACCCTTTGATTTGAAATGGTAAATGCTAACATATTTTATTAACGGTCAATTAAACATCTTCCTCTGATACCTAATTAAGTACCATAGATAAACAAAACTTTCTTATGAAAATAGCCACAATAATTTTGTTTGAGCGTATTGGTCTGTACTCTATAGTCTATACATTCTATTTACTATGCCGTGCGGCCAGGCCAAGTTCCGGCCTACCACACGCATTGTGTATCTTTACAGGAAACATATCACGCTGTTTTTACTCTGCTCATAAATTTTCCCCGCGTTATAGTAATTTAACGAAATATACTTATATTTATTATTATGCAACAGAAGTTGTGAATCGTGTTGTTACAGTTAGTTAGCTTGAGTAATTCGATGTTAATAATTCGAATTACTTAATTTTAAAAACAGATTTTTAGTTTTTACTGATTTTAGCATGTAAGTGGCTATTATTTTTCAGCCAGTTCGTGTGAAAGTCACTTTTTGAATAATTATTGATCTCCCAAAAAGTGATTGATTGATGGAAATTGAAAAATTTATAAAAATTGATTATAGAAAAGAAAATCAAAATAAATTATTATACAAATACTAGCTGACCCGGCGAACTTCGTACCGCCTTAGTATGCAAAATTAAATGTATATTTTTCAATATTTCTGAGAGATTTTCTTAATATTTTTTTCCGTAAGAACCTTCTCCTAACCTAAAAAAAAAAAAATTGATTCTCCTAAAAAATTATTTGTGTGTCGTCACACAAATTTTTTTTTTCAAACTTTCTAAAAAAAAAAATTATTATAAATTTTTTTTTTTTAGAATAAATAATTTCGGAACTTCTGTTCTGAAATTTCTGTTCTGTTCTGTTCTGTGTAAATAAATTTAGCAATTTAACAATATATTATTTGGTCTATTTCATACTTTCTGTAATGTTTGTTGTGCCTTGTATTTTTGTAATAATTTAAGGTTACTACCATCAATTATCGAAAGTATCGAAAGTACCGGGAATTCCCGGTTCCGTCTTAATATCGGTCCAAAATTTCGTGTATCGACTATCGACTGCATGCCCCTGTCATCTATCTACACTAATATTATAAAGAGGAAAGATTTGTATTTTTGTATTTTTGTATGTAACGAATAAACTCAAAAAGTACTGGAACTTGGAAGTAACTAAGTAAGACCGATTTTAATAATTCTTTTTTCATTAGAAAGCTACATTATCACTGAGTAACATAGGCTATATTTTATTTTCAAAAAAAATAGAGATCCTTACGAAAATTGCAATAATGTGAACTAAGTCGGAAAAAATCGTCTCTTCTGAGAGCTTACGCGGAATGCGCTGCGTAAATAGTTACGCGAAAACAATGTATGGTGGAATTGTTCCTCTTAAAAAGTTCTAAAAAAAGTCCGCGATAGCATATCTAACTTTTAACCTTATAAAAATAAATATATTTATCATCTCAAGTATTTAACTAAGATAAAAATTGTCCTTTACACCATTTAATTTAGATGAATAGCTTATGAGATATCATAGAAATAATGATCTTACAATGTAATATTAAAATGTAAGCTGCCCACTGCCCACTGGCTATATTGGGTAGGTATATATTAGGATTATTAGTGCTACCCGTGCGAAGCCGGGGCGGATCGCTAGTAAAATATAAATCCGATATTTTAGTAATTATGTTAGATTAGAAATAAAAGTGCTCAATCACTTTATTATGAGCCCTAATAATGATAATTTAATTTAATTATACGAGTATCCAAATGATAATTTAATTTAATTATACGAGTATCCAAAGAGTTCAGTGTCGTTGAACCCTAAAAATAATTTTCAGAAAATATTATACAACAATACTTACAACAGATTATAAGAAAGACTGCTCAAACAAAGCTTATGCTTAGTTCACTGTAAAGAAACCTGATCCATGTTATGACTTGCATCGGTGGTCGTTTGTCGTACAAATATGCTCTATCTTGCAATATGTGGTCTCAAATTGCGCGGTCACAGCGCCTTTTATTTGAGCTCAACGTAATGTCGGCAAATTATACTACACGACTAATTATTATTGGTACGAAGACCAAGTCCCCCCATATAATTCATAGAAGATATGTATTTTTATTCTTTTCTTATGTGTGTGTGTACAACCATGTAATTTTCCTGATTAAAACAGCGTCGAGCTCGGCAGCTGTTGGTTGCATTTTATTTGTTTTTTTATCCACAGTTTTATTATTAGCATTTAAGATGACTGCGGGCTATTTATATTCATCTTTATTAAGTACGACATCTCCATTTGGTTCACCATAACGTTAAGTTGATAAAAATACTGGAAATAGTCTATGACTGGATTCCTCCGTGTACAAACATGATACAAACAAACCGGATAAAAAAATGAAATCTTCCGTTGAAAGAAAGTTCTGTGTTTAGAAATATTTTAAAATTAATCTTTGAATTTTGTTTATCAGGTGGTTCTGTCACTTCGACGATGACAACTACGTTAACGTTCCACGATTGGTCGCCATGTTACAAAAGTATAACCCTCAAGAAGACTGGTATCTTGGAAAAACTTCTGTTAACAAACCTGTAAATATATTTAAGAAGCCTACCAATAAGGTACTTAATTTTTAAATCATCTCATATTACAGCAAAATTTCAAACAAAAACAATTCAACTTTAAAAAATAGTATTTCTCTTTGTTGCTGTTGGTAAATTATTTCCCTCATATCGATTATCGACCGATAACTAATAGTATCTTGTTAAATTAATGTTTCTTAGATATTATTATAATTTTATTACTTTAATATGCAATTAATACTTTTAAGCTTACATTGTTTCTCTATTGTTTCAGTTATTATATACCTTTTGGTTTGCAACTGGAGGTGCTGGAATATGTATAAGCAGGAGTTTAGCTTTAAAAATGTTACCAATCGCAAGGTAACGTACCAAATACAAATATTTCTTAATAATTTATACAATTATTTGTCTATATAAAATTGTACATGCTATATGCTTCTAAAATTTTATCTCTTTTTCAGTGGTGGCAGATTTATCAGTATCTGTGAGAGTATTCGATTCCCAGATGACGTCACTATGGGATTTATTATAGGTAATATATTATTATTTTATTAAAAACTAGATGATGCCCGTGACTTCGTCGGCGTGGATTAAAGTTATTTGATTCCCGCGAAAACTCTTTAATTTAGCCTTTCCCTTCCCCGGGTACCACCTATCTCTGTACCAAATTTCATCAAAATCGGTTGAACACATGGGCCGTGAAAGCGTAGCAGACAGACAGTCAAACTTTCGCATTTTTAATATTAGTATGGATCTATGTATCTAATGATCAAAATTGAATACCTGTATACCTACCAAATGTATACCTATAATTCATGTTACTATTTTAGCGTTCCAGAATTGGCATTAATTCATCAAAACAAAACAATTAAACTCAATAAAATTATTAAATTAAATAGTAAAAAACGCTAAATATGTTCAATTTAGCATGCGTTTTCGTTTGTTTAACGTAAATTGAAATAGAAATGAATGAAAATATTTTAATTCCATCTCATCCTCTTAGGACGCTAGGAAAATATTGTGAGGAAAACATAATCTATTTAATCTACCATAAAGCTCAACGAAGCAATCATAATGAAATTTATTTCCATCAATATTGAAATTTAAACCCCCTTAATTCTTGTTTATGGTAACCAGTGAGAATTTTTGGGATAATAATAATTCGTGGTGATTTGTGGGGTGATATTTTTGAGATTATGAAAAATTCATTGAGAAAGAACCCAAACTAAGTTGAAGCAAATGTTCTTAGGAAAAGAAGTTGTTCATAGAAAGTACTATAATTTTATTATTGTTACAGAACATCTTATGGAGAAAAACTTGACGCGAGTGCCAGAACTACACTCACATTTGGAGCAAATGAAACTATTGGACCCGGAAACTTTCCGAGACCAAATATCATTCAGTTACTCCAAGGCCTCCTACGGTTGGAACGTTATCAATGTTCCTGGCTTCAATGTCAGATATGATCCTACGAGGTGAGACCACAGAATAATAATAGAGTAAACCAACATTTTTTTACAAGTATTATTTATTGCCCTACATAATTGCGATTCAATGATATAAATGAGAAGAGTTGTGACGGTTTTACTATTTTAGTTATATTGGAAAAAGATTTTTTCAGGTTTTCGCAATTATTAGGGTAGTAGTGGTACCTATTGAATTTGAAATTAAAGCTTCTTATTATTGACTTATTTAAACCACTGCGTATATTTCCTCCTAATCCAAATTTTAGAATCTGCCTCCTGTTTAGGTTTTAGTTAAATCGAATTAACTCTAGTATTATTTGTTACAGGTTCCTCTCGCTGCATTGTTTCCTCTTTCCCTACTTCAAATTTTGTCCCAGGTAGTGCCACATCGAAAGCGCGCTAACAGATTAATGAAAGTTTTAAATTTATATTCAAGTATATTTTTACATTCCTATTAACACAGTTTAGATTTCACACACTAAACTGTGATATAACCTAAAGATTTGATTATTGTGTAAGTAGGTGCAATATAAATAAATATTTTGAGTGCCTGTATAATGAAAAAAATTAAGATACTATTTTGTGATATGTGATATTGGTTAACAATCTCTGTACAAATCTAAATTCTATTAATAAAAAATATAATGTAGTTTACGCGTTATAGCATTTGTGTTGTATAGTTTTATGATTAGTGAAAACCTTAACTGTGATATTAAATTTTATTTAATTTTAAGTACTGTTTATATTATTATCTAGATTTACTAATAAATAATGTATTTAAAATTCTTCCAGTCAGATATTATGTTATATGAAGTTGTTTGATATGTTGTTTATCAAATAAACAATTGTAATTGTATTTTAACGTCTTTCTTTTTCAACCTAACAGCAAAGGACGCAATAGCTAACTGTAGTATCGTTATGATTATTACCTGTAAGGCCTGTAAGTTTAAATGTACAGTGTAGTGTATATCTTAAGTTGGACTGAGCTGCAGCTGCTCAAATGAATGTAAATCTCATAAAACTTAGAATAAAATGGCGGGTCAAGTGCGGTAGGGTTCCGTTGACGTGCTACATAGTTGCTAAAAGCTTTACGTGCCATTATTTCTAAAACAGAATAAAAATACCGTCTAAGAGTATTCGTTAGTGCTACGGCCGATGATACGGCGAGGCCGTCGCCCGTTACGTATTCAACAAGGATCCGCTTTCTCTGTGCAGAAGGTACACTGGAAACTGTATAGTTACCTATACAAAATCTTCATAGCGCGTCATGCTTTAGCTGTGGTAGATTGAAGCTGCGGATTTATCTTAGACTGCATCATCTATCATCAGGTGAAATCGCAGTCAAGGGCTAACTTGTAGTCGATTATAAAAAACAAAAGTGGTTCCATTTGAGCATCCGTGGTAGTTATTCGGATAGAACTTCTGAAAGTACCTTTTTGTCAATTAGATCAAAACCAGGCGCTTTCTTGGCATCCATACGATTTATTACAAAGTTATTTCTTAGTACTAGAAGTTTCTTTAAAAAGATAATATGTAAAAATATCAAGTCTACACCCATTCAGTAGGACTTTTTATGACAAATAGTCATTATTTTCTCTTTTTATAAGACGTAGCCCAAGCTTTTGATAGCTGTGGCAGTTTGGCAGTTGGAATTAGGATGCTAAAAACCAATGACTAAGGAATATGTATATGCTAAAAACACAGAGCCAGTTTCATCGATATCAACAATATATCGGCCATAAAAATACAAGCCGTAGAGTTTAAGGCCCCGTGTAGCGTAATAGGGGGTTTTTAAAAGCAGTGTATCCATCAAATGGTGACATACTGTACGCTTGTATAAATAATGTGCTGTTTTCAAGACCTTTGAGCAGCCATTGACGCATCTCAAAACATTATTTAAAAAAAATCTGCATTGAAATAGATTTTAAACATACCTCTTAATTTACCTCTTAAAGCAATTTTTCTCCTTATTGAAACCAATAATTAGCTCTAGAAATATATATAAGTATATATATATACCTATATATATATAATTCATATTTCTAAATCAAACACATTGTCGTTTTCATTTGTATTGAAAAGTAAATATTAATTTTTTTACAAATTATTTCATGCATTTTTTGCGACATGCGCTTACTCGATTTCATCTCGTGAGCTCACAGCGCCTTAAGAAAAAAAAACACACCCAGCACCAATAGAATACAAATGGCATGCATTACGTGAACCTGACGCAAATCGCAACGAGATGTCTGGCGACAGTTCACTGCTGTTTTACATTCATGGAATGTTAGGTTAATGTCCTTACCGACGTGTCTATATTTATATAAAAACGTGATTTATATACCATAATCATTGAGATGGAACTTAGAATTGATGTGGCAGTAAAGTGTGTTATTATTTCTATAAAAACACTATACTTAATCAATAAGACAGTGCAAGTATCTCAATCCACGTGATGATGGAGTAGGTATAGAATATTATACCACCACTACAGCCCATTGACGTCCCACTGCTGGGCAGAGGCGTCCACTCTCGTAGGAGAGAGGGAATTAGAGCTTAGACCCACCACGCTGCTCCAATGCGAGTTGGTGGGCTTTAACGACTAATATCATAGTGATAATAACCGGAACCGACGGCTTAACGTGCTCTTCGGACTTCCAACTCCGGGCTGGCACTGAGAATTTCTTAACTGAAAAAGCAAATACCTAACAATTTTTATGCCCGACCGGGCATCGAACCCAGGACCTCGTGATCCGTAGTTAACTATGGTAACTGCTAGAGTCTAGAGTTCTAGACCAATGAGGCAGTTATTATATGCCTCTCTTTAATATTATTATGTTTTTTTCACGTATAGAAGATTTCATATAGAAGAAGGACATACCTACAGGTGACGATACGACTGGTTCTGAAAGCAGGTTCTACTGAGATAAACCGGCAATGAAATCAGGAATTGCTCTTTTCAAAAGACATTACTTATGTAACCTTGAAATCCTTGACTCCCTATTTTAGTAGGTAATACTATTCAACCTTAAATTTTCTGCCATGGCTGTCAGAAGAAACACCCCTTTTTCCATTTTTGGACGTTTCTATTCTTATTTAGCACTTTACTCATATTAGCACCTTATTTATATCTTGAGAGACACCTGAATGGCCTTATATGAACGTAATCCTAACGCCAGTGATTTAGTATACTTCGAACTTGAAAGCTGAATTCGTTCTATAAACGGGACTAAAAGTATCTAAGGCGACGATTTATTGCCGCTTCTGGTATGCAGGATTTATGTTTTGAAATATAATATCATATGACGACCTCCGTGGCGCAGTGTGTAGCGCTGTTGCCTTAACGTGCGGAGGTCCCGGGTTCGATCCCCGGCAGAGTCAATTTAGGAATTTATAATTTCTGAATTTTCCCTGGTCTGGCCTGGTGGGAGGCTTCGGCCGTGGCTAGTTACCACCCTACCGGCAAAGACGTGCCGCCAAGTGATTTAGCGTTCCGGTACGATGCCGTGTAGAAACCGAAGGGGTGTGGGTTTAATATAACTGCCATGCCCCTAACAGGTTAGCCCGTTACCATCTTAGACTGCATCATCACTTACCATCAGGTGTGATCGCAGTCAAGGGCTAGCTTGTAGTGGATTAAAAAAAAAAATAGTATCAACGCTCGAGTTCATTCAATAGTTATTAAAGATGACGTGTCTCCGTCTCTCTAAGTTATACCTTTATTTAATTTTGGACACAATTTGTAGGTGTGTTATAACCAGTTCCTTGTTGGTTTAATTTTCGACACTGCATCGAAAGAAATACAAAATGTATTTAAATTTTGAACGCATCTTGAAAGAAAACCACTTGATATCTCGTAGTTCAAGACCTGACGAGTTACAAAGGCTACTTTATATTCCAGTTTTATTTTTAAACCCTAATTCGGCGCTGACGAAGACACGAGAATCATCTAGTAAGATAATATTCTGTTCATCCACAGCTGCTATTAGTCTCAAACCAGAATGACGATTGATTTTGAGGACGTATAATTTAAACTCGATGACAAGATAAGAAGGGCTTGAAGACTCCGGATTAGAATCCGATACTCTTTTAAATCGAGAATGCTACAGTGAATTCGAAACGTGCTCGCAATAGTCGATTATGTGGCATTAAATTAAGCTTCTTTGAAGATTAATTAACATTGACATGCCTCATTCGCTTCGCGGTGGCGGGTCCTGACATTTCCTGTCGTGGCACCTGGCCAATTCGTTTTCCTTTATTTACTAATCGATTACTACCGACTCATGCTGCGTAATTGGGTTCTCCTGATTCGTTCTGTATTGGAGGCTTCGATTCGATCTTTCGTAGTTATTCATGGTTGGATGCTGCTGCCTTTACCAGACAAATGCAAAGGCAGTGCGGAGCACGGCAAAATAATCAAAAAGGTACAAATGAGAAACGTGACGTGAAATGTACACATACTATTATTTGCATTTAAATGCATGCATTTAAAAAATAACAACCCAGCACTTGTAAAATAATTAAAATATGAAACATAAAACTAAGCCATTAAAATTTAATTACGAATGTACTATATTATTATTTATACTTAAGACCTTTTGTCTTAAGAAGAATGGTGTCTCATGACCGACACCGTTCCACATTTTTACCCCCTACAAAAAATTGCTCAACGCGCCTACAGAAGTTTTCACTTCAATAATACCTAGACTACAGGAGCGAGCTTGAACTCCTTAATTATCCGGGATTTAATTACCCAATCCCCTCTAGGTCCTTAATTACATTCGCGCAATTACGCGTACGCGTAATTGGAGGACAAACTAAAATAAATGCAAAACAAATCTTTATTTAGTGTTGTCGTAAATTTTTGTTATCTTATTTAGTATGCAGTGAATAAGATACTCTCCGGTTATTTTAAAATATAGTTTGTTACGTTTACTGAAATACAAAAAAAAATCATGTTATAAAGTAACCTATTAATAGATTAAGTACTTAACAAAGTGGACTACAACATATAATTATTATAACTAAATTAAATCTAAATTAAAGAATAAAAACTAAACATTAAAAATATTATCATCAAAGCCACTGAAATGAGGCAATGTGCCCAGAACGCTGGCTACGTTACCCCGCTGAATAGCCAAACTTATATATATATATATGTTGGCCAAGGTAACTGCCAACATAAGTAGATGTATGTTTGCATTACTTAGTAGGTACACCTAAATTTTCCACACTTTCGAATAGCAGCTATATTGCCTCATCTTCCTGAATATTCCAAATTTTCCTGAACCCCCGCTTTATTATACGTAATTACGGATTACGCTTTTCTGTGAAACCATTTAGGTACATAACTACCTCCTTTATTATGAAACAAACTTGCGCAACTTTAAAAGCCGTTCAATTTATGTTTCATAATGATGACGGCCGACGTTTTATAGGATAAGCATTCGAATCACACTCGGTTCCCAACGTTTATTGGAGTTAAAAATTAATGTCATAATTTCCTTTAAAAGCGGTGGCATTAAAGGTCGTCAATAAAACTCTCTGTTTTAGATACAAGCTATAACAGTTTCCTATCAAGCCTTTCGATTAACCGAACTGGTTCTAATGGGTTTGGATAAATATAATTAAGCTTCCAAAGACTGCCGATTGATCTTTCACTGCGGTTGCCAAGTTTTTGAATTTTCCGGGATCATCCCAATGTAAGATGGTACGTAAAGAATATTTCTATAAATAACCCAAAGCCCCCTTAACGAATGAATTAAATTACATTCGACTTCACAATCGCTAATTATATTTTTGGATCCTATTAATTGAATAAAAATTCTACTTGATTGCCTTCGTTACCTTGTACAAGATCCCAAAATTCAGAGACATTAAACTATAATTGGGTATTTGACAAATAATCAAATCAGCAACTGTTTTTCTAACGTCAAAACGCGTCCTAAGTTGGGATTTATATGAAATTCTGAAATGTGACGTCATTAAAGTTCGACGCACTTGTTTAATTTAATAAATTGTTTAAAATGGTTATTGAACATAAAGCTATCAAGGGACGTGGATATTACAACTTTTGGGAGATCCTCTATTTAATAATCACTAAAAGATAATGGTAGATTTGTGAAATGGTGAATGGCGATAATGAAAAAAAGACCCGGCTCAGTTTGATGTGGGCTCTTCTCAGACCAGGGCGCGTTTGTAACCCTCGTAGCTTTAGTTTTAAGATACCGTTACTGATTATCGTATATGGACAATAAAAGTGTCCAATTGCTTGGACTTCCTATAACTTAGCCATTAGTTTGGAATTGACACCCAATTAAACTGGACCCCTATTTGTTTCACCGCCTATCTCTTGAGTCCTGACTAAGACTTCTTTGTTCTTATTTTTAGCTTCGGTGGCACCTCTTAGCGTAAACCCTCCATGAGTAATTTGATTGATTGCTAACAGATTTCCCTTTCAGTATTGCAAAGGGAGGTAGTTTATATTTTCTTCCTCATTTTATTTCCTTTTTCTAATACCTATATTATAAAAAGTTTAACTCATATTGCTTGTCCCAAATTACTGGAGTGTTTAATTCAATGAATCGCGGGTCACTTTTTTATTTTAATCTACTACAAATTAGCCCTTGAATGCGATCTCACCTGATGGTAAGTGATGATGCAGTTTACGATGGTAGCGGGCTAACTTGTGACGGGCATGGCAGTTAAATTAAACCCATACCTCTAATCGTTTCTACAAGGCATCGTACCGGAGCGCTAAATCGCTTGGCGGCACGTCTTTGCCGGTAGGGTGGTATAACTAGCCACGGCCGAACTTGACTTGAACTTGAACTTGACTTGATTCACAGGCCATCGTCCAAAAACATCTTTAGCACTTTTTTGGTGCTGAAAATTGGCATCTGCTGCCAAAGCTTTGCCATTGCTTGTCCACTTGCCACTTTGAAATTTCTCAGTCGATCTTGTTTATAATAGGTAAGATACTACTCCTAAAACTGTTTAATCTTCTTGCCACCTACGTTTATAAGTTACTAGCTGACCCGGCGAACTTCGTACCGCCTTAGTATGCAAAATTAAATGTATATTTTTCAACATTTCTGAGAGATTTTCTTAATATTTTTTTCCGTAAGAACCTTCTCCTAATAATAACAAATACAAAAAAAAAGAATTAGTGAAATCGGTCCAGCCATTCACGCGTGATGCCGTGACCAAGGAAAACGGGTTTCATTTTTATATATATAGATAGATAGATAGGCTATTTTGATTAATTACTGACGTTATAGTAAATTCCCGCTCCTATCAAGTTGTAAAAGTCATTACAATCATGAATCATAAAAGCAACATGCACATTCTACGTTAACAGTTTCATTTTACATGATAATTACGTTACAACGGCTAATAAAAATGCCCTCGGGCGGAATAAAACTCAAAAACATCAAAAAAGTTGCACAATCTTGAGACTTGAATGTTCTATACAAGAGACGGCTTTGACGTAGCTATACAGCTATAATATAATTGGCTTCGAACCAGTTAATAACAGTTTTATCGTCAAGTGAACGACAGGACCGGTCCGTGTCAATTAAATCGCCCTCAGCTGCACTGCGACATGTTAACGTCGATATTGCCATTTATAGCGCACGACAAAACACTGTCTTGTGGCGACAGTGACATTTTGTCAACACGATCTCGGATCTGGATACATGGAATTTGGGAAATCAGAATCATGAATGTTTATTGCTGGAAATGGCAAATCAAGTCAAATATATTATATTATTCAACTAGATTTTTCACGAGTGATTTTGATTGGTCGAGTGAATCTACCACTGAATCGGAATGCCGTTCCTAATGTAGGTATAATGTAAAAACGTATAAAACTAAATTTTAATGACAAAGTTGCATGTAAGCTATCAAGTTTGCGTTCGGCGCCCACCAAGTCAGTTTAATACTCGTTTACGTATGTATTTTTTATTATCAACGTATTGAATCTTTTCTTTTGAAACAGAGCAACTACTGAATTTCTTTCCAGCTATTCTTTGACAACAGCTGATGGTAGATCCCCTAAATATCCTAAGTGACACAAGTTGGCCTACATTAAATTAATAATTCCTTGCTTGATATAACAATTTTTGAAGACTGTAAGTTTAATCCCCGTAAAGTAAACTATACCAGACATTGATTTGTAAATTAAGTATGTACAGTACGCGCGAGTCGATAAATGTATGTGTCACCATACATTTACTCTGCATTCAACTTGCGCGCGAAGTATAGTTTGTTCATAGATACGACTTCGATGTCCATCGAATCGTCGTCGTGTTTAGAAAAAAGCCGACCACGTGTTGAGAAATAAAGATTGACGATTTTCCGTTGGTAATATTTGAAATTATACGAGACGGAAGGTAGACGTAATTATCAGTTTTGCATTGCAAAATATATAGACAACTTTATGTGCAAATGGCAAATTACGAGGCAAAATATCCGTTGAGTAAGCATAGTTAGATTATGTAAAATGAGACCTATATGCAAATGTAAACCAAACTTCGATCCATTAAGAAGGCGATTGTTTAAATTATCATGACCTATTGACCATTGTACCTATTAACCTTATAAGATCGTAGACTGTGTCGTGGAGGTCAACAGAAGTATACAATTCACTCAATAACCTTGAAGAAAATTTACCTACTCATACAAACTAAGTTTTTAATCACATTATGGACTGATGATCTAGTACCTGCTAAGTTTAGAAATCTGCATTCCAATCATTGAAATACAATTTATTATTTTTATGATTCCAAATGTATGATTTGACTAGTCTTAAGTAACATACTTCAAAAATATACTTTTAAGTTTTTATTATTCTCGCGGTCTCGATATCTTGAACTCGTGGTATCTCTTCTTTTTAACCGACTTCAAAAAAGGAGGAGGTTCTCAATTAGACTGTATGTATTTTTTACTGTATGTTACGCAATCATTCCACCAATTATAAATCAATTTTGATGATTCTTTTTTGTTTCTCAGATCATACTTCAGAAGTGGTCCCATATAAATTTTATCGAAATTGATTCAGCGCTTTTTGAAAAAATCAACAAAATATATACCCAAATAATATTTTTTTATTTTTTAGTTTAAGTTGGCACTTATAGGTATAGTTTTGAAGTCGGTTTTTGTTTTAGATGAAAGCGAATAATTATAATAAGATAATCGAGACCCAAGCAGGGTGTCTCAGTAAACATGTAATGCTAGATCTCCGCAAATAGGAACTAATAACAACAAAAAGTTCAAACAATTCCCATAAACAAGACCTTGTGGATGTAGATAAAATCACAGTACCAGGTGGCAAATGGAACCACAGTATGAGTTTAAATTCAAGTTCCATTGCCTAACAAAACGTAATCACAGATAACCGGCATGCAGATAAGCTGTACCACATTTGAATGGGCGTGACCTCACGACAGCCGCACCCTTGGCTTGCCAATTACTCATTGTCCGGTGTAATAGTGAAAGGATTTAGAACGTTTCGTATCAATATTTTGCTTAAAGTATTTTTTTTAAAGATTAGAATTTTGATTTTTGGAGAGTGTACTCAGGGAACTTTTCAACGTTTTTCCTCCGTCAAAATTCTACCACAGAACAGCGAGAAACCGTCAGCATTGGCATCCTTATGTGTTTGACGTCCAGTCAGCTCGAACGAAACGGTTTCTGATTCGAACCGCCAGGATGTGGAATACCCTTCCAGCGCATGTATTCCCTGCCACGTATAACTTAAGTAGATACTTACCTACTTACTTGCCTAGAACATGCCTTTTCACTCTTGACTTGAAGATTCACGGCAAGAGTGAATAGGCATGTTCTAGGCAAGCTCCAACCTAGAACTCATCATTACTTTGTATTAAGCACGATTGTCGTCAAGCGCAAGCATATTCTTTGATTTAAAAAAAAACCATAGACTTGTATTTTTTATTCAGATACAAGCTAGCCTTTGAATGTAATCTCATCTGTTATTGAGTAGATGGCGTACGAAAAAGGTTATTTCCTTTTATCAGCTGCATCACTTCCCAAGAGGTTGTGGAAACCTCTTGAACACTAATAGTTAAAGCTTTCATTGCTTTTGTCACCATTATTTCTACTCCTTGACGGCCCTATACTGAGCACGGGTGTCTTCGCAGAATGAAAGCGGTTCAGTCGGTTCGGTTCAGACTTCACACACATTTAGGAATATTATGGACAGCTCTCAAGTCTCAGGCATACAGGCTCTTCAAGATGGTTTCCATAATAAGTGATCATTGATCATTCATTGCTTTATAAATGATAAATGATTTACTGATGGCAAACTATCTAGTACTTATTCCATGATACGATCTATGAGATGACAAAACTTAATTGAAATCGGTATACGTTCGCAAAATGCTCAATGGATCGCTGACCTACAAAAGATCTGAATTGCTGTTCAATAGGGCAATTGTGCGACACTCCCTATATCCTTGATGAATAATATACTGACGACCTTTGAACCGTGAATGTGACACAGATTCACAAATGTCCTGAATGCCCCCTTCGCAATTCATACCTATGCAGGCAGTACTCTGGCTGCATTTGTCCGCCTTGATTGGAATGACGCTTGCAATTCTGCTGTAAATTTTTGTTGTACTCTACAATAAAATAATGCGTTTTCTAATTTTTAAATTGTAAAATAGGCTTGCGTTTGACAACAATGACGCCTTATGGAAAGCAAATCATGAATACTAGGTTAGTGCCGATTTACTCTTGCCTTGAAGACAACGACTGAACATTTTCTTTAAGAGGCGCAGTCCTGATGTCAAATTCACATCGTCTTTTATTCATTCATGTTATGTTTAATAATATTTTCACGCAAAAGTACACAGCAATATTTGCAAGTACTATTTGAAGAAAACCTGCACAATTTTAATCACAGCATCATTTTAATGAGAAGCCATATTTTACTGCCCACGACGCATATGTGCATAATATAACGTATTTATCTGAGTCTAATAAAATTATAGCGCCATGTATTTCTCATTATTAGACAGTAAATGGGCTAATGACAGCGACTGGTCACGACTTACGATTCTGGTGATAATAAATTAAGAATTTACAACTTTCCGACACTTGAAAACGAACAATGAGATCTCTACATGCACCGGCTATGAAATAAGCTCATTTTTAAACTGCTGAACAGATTTTCAGGATCTCAGGCAAACGAACCTGCGAATAAAAATACCGAAATAAATCTGTTATCTTTTTGAGCTTTTGGATGATATACACACGCAGCATCAAATTTATAATTCCCCTCTTTTTGCGAAGGGAGTATATTATAATAAAAATGGAGTTAATTTGAAATCATATGACCTACTTACAAAGCTCTCAATGATTTACTCGACCTGTCCGAAAATACTATTGTGAATTAGGACACTTATTGTTATTATATAATAACAATAATATTATAGGTAATTAAAACAATACTATCGACGCCACTTACCGTTATTATGGTATGAGGATATTAGCAGTTGATTTCAGTTAAGTACCAGGGTGTGGTTAATTCTGAAGGCTATTACAAATCTCAAGCGACCACACCCGTAAACAGGCTTTGATTTCGTAGACAACATTGGATACGCGGAACCAACGCCGACTTGTAACAAATCATATTGTCATATTATGCAATTAAAATCTATTAGTTTATAGGTAGTAATATCAGCAAGTTCTGGAAATAGCAATCCATACTTAATATTATAAATGTGAAAGTGTGACTGTTTGTCGGCCTGTCTGCTACACTTTCATGGCTCATCCATAGGTTGTATTCGGGGGAAGGACATAGGCTACTTTTTATCCTGGAAAATTAAAGAGTTCCCACTGGAATGAAAAATCTTAATTTGCGCGGGCACCATTTCGCGCGGACGATTTAACTGCCTCGTTGGTCTAGTGGTTATCATGTTCGACTGCGGTCTGCGGCTGACGCGAGGCCCCGGGTTTAAGTCCCGGGTCGGGCCATAATTAAGTGTTGGGTTTTTCTGATTTGAAATTCCCAGTACTAGCCCAGAGTTAGGAAGTTGGCGGTGTTTCACCCCCGTCGGTCCCGGTTATTATCACTAACATGATAATAGTCGTTAAAGCCCGCCAACCCGCATTTGAGCAGCGTGGTGGGTCTAAGCTCTAATTCCCTCTCTCCTACGAGAGGGGACGCCTGTGCTCAGCAGTGGGACGTTAATGGGCTGTTATGGTGGTGGTGGTGTCTGTCTGACGGCCTGTCTGCTACACTTTCATGGCTCATCCATAGGGTGTATTCCGGGGAAGGCTACTTTTTATCCTGGAAAATTCATAGGCTACTTCTTATCCTAGAAAATTAAAGAGTTCCCACGCGAATGAAAAAACTTAATTTGCGCGGACGAAAGCGCGGGCTTCATCTAGTATAAAATATAGCACTACCACAGAGTTCTGATTAATTACCACATTGTTCTGCATAGCTGCTAAGCTGGTACCTACAGCTGTTATTAATTGCTTTTACCGTGTTTGATATAAACTCGGCGACAATCATATATTAGTAAGTTCTCTAGAATATATCTATAACTGTATAAGAAATCTTATCGCAAACTCATGCAAATTTAATACAGAAGTCCTGCATCGCGATTTAGCTTAATAGATCCGAGGGGCTATGAAAGCCAACCCATTCTTAAGTGCTAATATTAATCTGAACTAAATTACTTTTGGTACAAGGTAAACAGAAATAGCGAGTTTGGCATGAGCTCCTAGCAAACAAGTGAATATAATTAAAACTATTAAAAAAAACGACTGCTCTGCCGTAGCCCGTATTGAAATTACCTTTGGAATCTTATTCACATTTTTATTAAATGATATTTTTTGTGAATCACTGGATATTGAACTATAGTGTTATATATTTTTGGAATCTACTCATCATTTTCTAGATGATGATTATATAGTTAATCTTATTTTCGAAATTTTTTTTCAACTTTAGTCTTTAATGCGGGACCATGGTCACCCCATCAATTTTTTTTAAATTTTACTAGCCTATATCACCCGGAATAAGCTAGGGATTCTAACGATACCTCATTTATCAAAATCGGTTCAGGCGTATAGAAGTTATGGTGGAATATAGAAACTCAGATACATACATACATACATGAACCCTGAAAACAATATACTCCTTTTTTCAGGCAGTCGTATAAAAATTTGAATCTTTTTGATATAAAATGATATTATGTAATGTAAAATGCTATGCAAAAATCTTAATTTGTAGTTTAAATATGAAATATTTTGAACGCCTACATTGAGGCACAATGTGTTTGGAACTACACTATTGTACCATGAGTTATTATTAATTTAATGTTATAGCTGCCGTATTAAAAAGTTACGTCCAATTCCCACAGAGGGACACATTTGGATTCTTAGAACTAAATGCTTGCGTCCAGTAGCTCCCAGCAGCTCATGTAAGAGCGTATTTGTGGTTCTTTGCCATTGCTTTAACTTCAACAAGTTCTGTTCGCAAAACATACGATTTTGAAAAAAAAAGAAGGTTAGTGTGCCATTCAGATGATATAACTGACATGGGCCGGTTGGTTCAAACCATTGGTTATCGTAGCTTACACGTAATAATTTTAACGTCTCTTAATTATGCTAGCGTTGCTAACATCCGTTTGCGCAATATTTACCTAAAAGTAACATTTCCGTCGGATGGGCTGCCTTCAGCAAACGATCCGACGTCCTGAAGAACAAGAAGATCCCCATCTATCTCAAGCGGCGCTTGTTCGAGCAGTGTGTGCTGCCAGTCATGACCGGACTGACCGGACCGGACATGGACTCTGATAAAACAAATTACAACTAAGCTGCAAGTGGCACAACGAGCAATGGAGCGAGCCATGCTTGGTATATCGCTCACTGACCGTGTGCCAAACACCACATTGCGCCATAAAACGGGACTAACCGATATTGTTTTGAAAGTGTCCCGGTCAAAGTGGAGGTGGGCAGGGCATGTCTCTAGGACCAAAGATGATCGATGGACCCGTTTACTACTGGAATGGAGACCGCGTACCGGCAAACGAAACGTAGGCAGACAACCATCTCGTTGGTCGGACGACATCACCAAGATGGAGGAGGCTTGCCCAACATCGGGAAGAGTGGCGTGCTCATGAGGAGGCCCATAGGCCTCAAGAATCAGAAGATTTCACACTCAAGAAGATTCATCCATTCTTGGACATATCCAACAATGGATGAATCTTCTTCTTCCGAAAAATTAGAATTTAGAAGAAGAACATTTCCGTCAAAATAATAATGTGTTAATAACTTAGCCTATGTCTAATTTAATTCGAACAGAGTATCATCGCTTCTAACTTATGACTTGTGATCAGTTAATAAGTGAACAAGTAGTCAACAAATAATGCAGAGAAACCTCAGCGTATTAGGTGTGGCTAAAGGCAAGGAGTACTTGTACAATTAACTACATATTAAAATGTATTTAGTGAAAGGCCGTTTTGAAAGTTGTAATTATAAATGAATTGAGGGTAAATGTAAGGTAGTTTAAAAGTAGATCAGAAATTTCTTAATGCGAAAAATTACGACAGATTTGTTTATATCAATCTGAAATTTGATGTTAATTACTAACTATTAACTAACCTATTCCGTGGTACTAGCACGTACTAGCCCGGAGTTAGGAAGTTGGCGGTATTTCACCCCCGTGCCTCGGAGAGCACGTAAAGCCGTCGGTCCTGCGCATGATCTCTCTCCTTTCTTGTCAGATTTTCCGTCCCAGCGGGCTATGAGAGTAGGGGAACAGAGAGTGCACCTGTGTTTGCGCACACACTAGTGCACTGCATCTCCCGCGCAGATGAGTGATCTCTCTGGAGATTGGCCGCCGTGGCCGAAATTCGGTCGGGAGGACCTAAGTTAACTTGCTGCGTCTGTTTTTTTTTATCAACTACAAGTTATCCGTTGACTGCAATCCCACCTGCTGGTAAGTGATGATGCAGTCTAAGATGATAGCGGGCTAACCTGTTAGGGGTATGGCAGTTATATTAAACCCATGCCCCTAGTCGGTTTCTACACGGCATCGTACCGGAACGCTAAGTCGCTTGGCGGTACGTCTTTGCCGGTAGGGTGGTAACTAGCCACGGCCGATGCCTCCCACCAGATCAGACCAGAGAAAATTCGGAAATTATAAATTCCCAAATCGACCCTGCTGGGAATCGAACCCAGGACCTCCCACGTTAAAGCAACAGCGCTCAACACTGCGCCAGGGAGGTCGTCAAGAATCAATTAAGTCACAATGTGTTCCGTAATTTTTTGCATATTACCCTATTATTTTGGCTAATTAGTAATGGTTACATTTTATTCTAATCATAAAACATTTAAATTGCCTAATTATATAATATGCTAAGATATTTTCCATTGACTCATATTTAGTCAGTTTTGATTATCATAGTCACTTTGTCCTCGTGTTCTTCTAGAACTTGCCAGCCACATACCTAATTTAGCATTTTAGCCACATTCGTCTATTTTGAACCCTAATGACGTTTGTCTCAGGCATATCACTTAATTACTTAATTCTAAAAGACGTGATGTGGGGTAATTCCCGACTAATCGTCCAACCTAATGACTGTTACTGCGCTATCTAAATTGTTTATGGGGCTATAATTATAGGCACATTTAAAGCGTCCGTCCATGTTGTCATTAAAGCTTGACTTGTTACATAGATTGAGAAGACATTGGATACCTGCAAACTATGGAACCTGCTGTGTTCCCTCAAGGGTAAAGTATTCAAGTATACTTAAATAAAAATCGTTTAGGTCGTTCATGGGATCGTTCGTGGCATTCTATTCTATCACAAAATTCCACAACTTGACTTTACACAAGTTTAAGAAATCTATTAAAAAAAAGCTCCTGAAAAAAGCTTATTATACTGTTGAAGAGTACGTAGGTAAACAACAAAAGATCATGGATTTCACTCGCTCCAGCAATACTAAGGACAGCGGTTACTTATGTATCTACACATTAATGAAATTGTAAATTATTTTTTTCAAAAGAGCAACCACCGAGTTTCTTGCTGGTTCTTCTGGGTAGGAATGGCATTCCGAACCAGTGGTAGATTCACTCGACGATTCAAAAGCAGCTGTAATAGTTTATTTGAATAAGAAAACATTTGAATTTGAATAAATACGTATTGATGGATCCTCTGTACCTACTGCAAATTTTAATGTATACGCCGCCGTTGACTGCCGGCTCGTTTGCTTGCTTTCATTCAAACAGAACAATAATAATAATATATGAAAGACTTCCAACAGGGACATGAAATACCTAAATCTACGAAGTCAAGAGATTAGATAAGATAGTTTTATATAGTAGAAATACAGAGAAATGCTATCATCGTCATCATCATCATCATCAATCGTCTCTCGGAATGAGAAGATCGAATTGGCAGAATTCAATTTCTTCAAACAACACCCCTTCGAGAACATTGCAGGTCAACTCACTTTTGACGACCTCCGTGGCTAAGTGTTGAGCGCTGTTTTGCTTGCGGAGGTCCCGGGTTCGATCTACCATCTTAGACTGCATCATCACTTACCATCAGGTGAGATCGCATTTAGGGGTAACTTGTAGTGGATTTTTAAACTTTGTTTTCCTTTACCGTTTGAAGCAAGTAACATTTTATGTCATCTCCGAAATGTAAGTGGTGCGTGCCCGAAGATCGAATCCGCAACGAGTCGGGTGTTAAACCACTAAACTATTATACAGTTACATCGTACAGAGGAATGCTATCAATGTTAACTTATTCACTGCGTTAACCCTTGCGGTGTTGTAGGAAGTTATTAGGCGCGTTCGTTTTAATGCGACACGATCCTTAAACTAAACGGCCGCACCTATTAACATAAATAGGAATAATGTACAACGGTTCTCTTCTTATTTTATCTTATCGCCGCAACTGTACGCTTTGGACTAATCCGTGAACGCACCGATTAAAAAGAAGATCGAAACACTTTAAGTACGGTCTACCTAATAACAAGGGCTAAGCGTAACTATAACTTGCAAGGGAACTTACTTATGCCTGACATATCAACATTCAATTTGGAGAACCTACAGATGTCCGGCATTGGAATGACGACCCCGTAATGGAAAGCAAAACCTTGGCAGACGCCATACCAGGTAGACGGATGACATGAGTCGCACGAGACCGCGGATGTGTGGAAGGCTAAATGTCCAGCAGTGGAAGTCAATCGGCTGATGAAGAAGAAGTGCATGTTCTTCTCCATGCTTCATGCAAGTTTTCTCACGATGCTTTCCTTAAAGCGAGTGATGTTTTAATTACTTAAAACGCACATAACTAAGATACGGTAAAACTTGAAGAAGGTATAATTACACTATCAATTTTTGTATAGCTAACTTTGCAATATTGAAACAAATAAAACTCCGAAAAGTAGGAGGTAAAAGGATCGAACACCGGACCTCCCATTAAGGGGTCGAAGTGTTAACACCTAAACTATCACCGCTATCCCATTTCACCTAATTCCATCCATCTCTATCTCAACAACAGAACACATCATATATCAACACTTAACAACACCTATATTATTTTATATCTAAAAGCCACACCTCTTAAGTATACCACAAACAAAATGAAATTATTCGATTGTATAGCGAACCTTGAAAATTAAAATCATGACGAAACCACAACTTGTACAAAATATCCCTAATACCTTTCATTTAAACTTTTTATCTGCGACCGCGTCTTTGAAATTTCCTGTATAAAAGCCACTAATAGGCAATGTGGTTGAAAAACTTTGCTATTAAACTCGGGACTACTACCTAAATAGTCCAAGAGCGGTCGGGAAATTTTAAAAAGTATATTTTTATGTATCCGTAACTTAGGGTTTGCTTTTCTTATTCTGAGTGATTGATTGTTGTCAAAAATTAACTAAATACTTATTTAATAATTCTATTAATAGAAAAAGTGTAGTTTTCAATATCAGTTGACTGATTGCCATCGTCACCATCATCATTCTCCGAGTCACTACTGCGCACGAGTTTGGTCATAGTCCACCATGCTGGCCAAGTGCGCATTGGTAGACTTCACACACCTTCGAAAACATTATAAAGAACTCTCGGGGATGGAGGTTTCCTCACGAAACTTTCCTTCATCGTTTGAAGAAAGTGATATTTAATTTATTTAAGCGTAGGATATAACTCCGAAAAGTTAGAGCGTGCCCGGGGATCGAACCCACGCTTTACTATTACTTATTCTGTTCCACGACCTCGTACCTATACGAGATCGCGTGTCAAAAGCTCTAGGCAATCACCGTTTCACTTGAAATACTAATCGATCCTTAGTTAAATGCTAGGTTTATCAGATTGATTATCTCGAGACGTAAAACAAACTACGAAATAAATTAATACTGAATATAAATTATATACTAATATAATTTTTTTTAATGCGTGATAGGCTTGCGCTTGACAATCATGCTTAGTGCAAAGCAATGATGAGGTCTAGTTTGGAACGCGCTTTGCCAGAAGATGCGTATTCACTCTTGCCATCATTTTTCATCGAGCACCTCCTCTTTTTCCACGAGCTCCCGGTCTTTTGGCCTTCAGTTTTACATTTTAGGTACTCACCGGTCTTCGGTATGGTTAACTTAGCGTGGTTTGTGTAAGTAAATGGTCCTGCTTCATTGGTTTTGAGCGAGTGAGAAAGCGATGAGTGAAACATTTTCTTATAAAAAGTTTGCATAAATATTATCTATTGTATTAGCTTTAAGCCGCGTCTTTGTCCGCAAGTATTTTGTTTTCCCCACAGAGTTAAAAAACTTAAATACTGCCCCCTACGAAAGTTCCGTCAAGATACTATTTTTTTAAGTTAGCATGATATTTTTTAATTAAGATGATGCAGTCTAAGGTGGTAGCAGGCTAACCTGGCAGGGGTATGGCAGTTATATTAAACCCATAACCCTAGTCAGTTTCTACATAGCATCGTACCTGAACGGTACATCGCTTGGCGGTAAGTCTTTGTCGGTAGGGTCGTAACTAGCTACGGCCGAAGCCTCTTACTAGACCAGACCATACAAAGTTCAGATATTATTAATCCCTCCCAGGAATCGAACCCGGAACCTCCCACGTTAAGGCAACAGCGCTCAACACTGTGCTAGGGGGGTCGTCAAAACAATAGTACAAAGAAAAGCTCTAGAATAAAAAAATTGGTATGCAAATCAGAACTGAATAAATCCTGTTTTAATCCATGCAGTTAAACCTACTAACAAGCGAGCGAATAACACTGAGTTCCAATAGACAGCGAACCAATTTAGGGGTTGATGCACACTACACAGAATAAAATACTAGAAAGCCTAGCTATTGCTCGGTTTTCTACGTTGCATGTTAGCAACATACGTGTATGTATAATATTTTGGTTTTATCCAGATAAGTATCCTAATTATAATGATCTGCTCTGGAATCTACTAGTAATAATACTGCGCATAAAAATGGAAAGTCATTTAAAATCTTTGAAAAATTGGCTGGTTTAGTTAAGTCTCGGTTCATACTATGCACTTGTAAAAAGATAAACACGCATTGTTTGATTATTATTGTTTAATAATCAAACAATGCGTGTATTAAAGGTGTACAATATAGTATTATAGGTGTTTTTAATCGATTAATAATTTTGATAAGTTTAATATTGCTGCTCATCATAGTTGGCGCAAGTTGTTTTACGTGCAATAAACATTTCCTTTTGAAGATATATTTAAGAGATCCTAAGCATGTAGTGTACGAATACCTTTGTAACGGCCAACGTGTGTGGTCGAACATCACCTGCATCCAGATACACAGATTTTATGAACCAGTTTAATGCAAAGGGGAATTTCAAGTCAGTCATTTTAGCAGTGTATGTATGTATGTTTGTATTTAGGTATGATCGCCTAGCGCCGACCGTAACGCCTAAACTACTGAGCCGATTTTGATGAATGAGAGGTCAATCGGTTCGTAATTGTGATCCGGGGGGCATAGGCTACATTTTAAACTAAGAAAATCGATTGGACGAAAAAAGTGGGCCCTAGCGCCATTTTTTCAATAGTCGGGTTAGTGTTTTATACTTACCTGCTACTTGTTTTTTTTATGGTTAAAGTAATTCCAGTATTATTTTGTATTATTACCTACTTTTATAACAGCAGTTATTCGAATTCCACAATGTTTCATCACACTTCACACTAATATTATACAGGCGAATAGTTTATATGTATATACGTTTGTTACTCTTTCACGCAAAAACCACTACACGGATCTCGCTGAAATTTGGAATGGAGATAGATTTTACCCTGGATTGACATATAGGCTATTATTTATCCCGGAAAATTAAATAGTTTCCGAAGGAACCAAAAAACCTCAATCTTCGGGAATGAAGACGCGGGCATCGTCCAGTGGTCAATATTTTTAATACAGGCTTCACTTGCTGTCTCTTTTATTTGTCTAAGGATCATGAGTCCTGAGTCCCTACGAATTCCGGAAAAGGCCAAAAAATTTACCTATTGGGATATAACATTAACAAAACACGAACGATCCCGATAGCTGAAATCAGAATCGTAACAGTTTCGGTTCACTTTTGCATAAATGGATAGGACACCGCTTTTAACTATTCATGAACGTATGTAGACGGTCGGTAGTCTGTACTCCCCTAGCGTGTATAAATCCCGTCACAACGAAATGTGTTTGTATTACTTTCAGCAGACGTAGAAAATACCGAATATGGTGTACCGTTACCGAGAAAATAATAAATATATACATGTGATTTAAGTTACTGTAACTCTGCCCCGTGACTTGATGTCTAATTACTTACAATTCCAAACCCTGCAATAAATAAATGATTGATTGATTTAAAAAAAGGAGTTTTCCAACATACGAGTAGGTATTGCCTAAAATTTAAGTTATTAAAGGTACCAAGATTAGTCGACTTTTCACATCAGATGAAGCCTATTTTAAACTTGCCTTTACACAAGTTTAAGAAATCCAAAAGTACTATGCTCCTGAAAAAAGCTCATTAATTTCAAAATGTTGTCAGATATTATGGTAGATCAGGGAATTACCTACAATTTGATATAAATAAGTTATGCGTTAATGCAGTGAATAATAAATTATCAGGCGGACAAAAAAGCTAAATAATGACCTGCGTCAATTCGACTACAACGAATTCGCTAGGAGCCGCTGGATCCAGGCGGAGCAAGACCGCGGCATGTGAGATCCTAGCATATCAAGCAGTGGACGTCTATAGGTCGATAACGTGAACTCTTAACTGGACACCGCTCTAAAACTGTGTAACAAAAGGTCCTGGGTTCAATTGCTTATTTGTAACATAAAGAAAATCGGGAGGTGAATTCTACCGATTTATTGACACTCTATACTATCCAATGATGCCAAATTCAAATTTTACTCTAACATACCATATCTCAATCAGATAGAGAACATTTCAAACAAAATAATTATTTAACTAAATTAAATAAAAATGACAAAATAATTAATAATCAAATAAAATAAAAATGTTGAAAACAACACCGAAAATGTTTGTCAAGTTATGAGTATATGTCTACTACAAAACATTTCAGATCTTTACGAAATATTTTAGTAACAAAGTCCTCATTTTCAGTTGCTAAATAAACAGCTGAAAGGAAGGCCTCTCGAGAGAATGGTGTCGCCGTAACAGGGTCCTGTTCCTAACCGAGCACGAACCCTAACCACTGCTGGCTCAAGTGGATCAAGTGATGTACATTGTACAGTGACACTACGTCTTCAAGAAAAATCTTTTTGAGTGGTTATTTTTATTACATTTTAAGAATATATTTTCAGTTAGAACTTGGTAGCTGACTATTGTGGCTCTTTTATGGAGATGTTACGTGCTGGCACGCTGCAAGTCTCGTGGTGCTTCGCGCAAATAGGATTCTTAGTGGAAGGTAACTACGTTCAATAATGGGGAACGCAACTCCGAGAAATAGAACCGTGATAAAAGGCAGGTAAGATCACCGGACAAGGGTCATGTTACCAAGCATCTTTATCTACCCTACCTAACAACTGTTGGATCAAGTGGATCAATTAATGATATCAATACTTCTTCTAAAATTGTATTTTGAGTAGTTTTGTTGCTTGTTTTCTTTTAGGCAAGCCCCTAGGCTTGCCTAAAAGAAAACAAGGTCCCTAGCCCCTCCCACCCTAGGTTGCATTACGACTTGCAAGCAGGTCTGATTGCAGCCAAGCGCTAAAATATAAGGAAAGGAAAAAAAGTTCAACCTTTTTTTTCATAGCTTTATTTTTTTTCTGATTTATGTATCTACTTTTCATACCCAGTCGTAGATAAGTTTTCCTAATAATAATGGAAAATGACTATTTTAAGAAAGTAGGTAAAACTCAATTTCATTTATTACTTTTCACGTATAAAAAAGCGAAACTATCATTTAAACAAAGAATTACAGAAAGATAAAATGAAAAACTACTACTACATTTAGTTTACTATATTTACAAAAATACACGCCGTCCAAGTGTTAATGGTTCTTTGGTAGCATTTTAAAATGCATTTAAAATACTACCAAAGAATAGGGGAAAATACTAAACCCTGCCCTGATCAAGTACTCGTAGGTACATTGATTGATTCCAAGCGGACCCGAGAGCAGCGCTACACCACACTTGATTATCCCCGTAATTGCTACTTACTCACTTCGCATTTGATTGCCTAGCATTTTCACTGAATGAAAGTTAACTTTGTAACAGCTATGCTACGCTATATAAAAATGTCTCGCAAGAAATTTATGCCACTCCACGGCCGCAGCTTTCACAGCAAACGGAATTAGATTAAAGATTGTCTAGCTTTTACAACGAATAATATGCTACAGATGTTAAATTGACTGTCTCGTTGGTCTAGCGGTTTGCATGTTCGACTGCGGCCGACGAGGTCCCGGGTTCTAGTCCCGGGTCGGCCATAATTAGGTATTGGGGTTTTCTGAAATTCTCAATACTAGCGCGGAGTTAGGAAGTTGGCGGTGTTTCACCCCCGTGCCTCGAAGAGCACGATAAGCCGTCGGTTCCGGTTATTATCACTAACATGATAAGCCCGCCAACCCGCATTCGAGCAGCGTAGTGGGTCTAAGCTCTAATACCCTCTCTTCTATGAGAGAGGAGGCCTGTGCCCAGCAGTGGGATGTTAATGGGTTGTAGTGGTAGTGGTGGTTAAATTGACTATTCCTCAAATTAAATTTGCCACAGCTACACCACAATTTTATAAATATTCTTTAACTTTGTTATTATTTTTTTTTAATATAGCCACGTGTTTTAATTTTTTTTTTTTTTTTTTTTTAAACCTTTATTGAAAATAATACAATAGAACGTGAACGTGAACGCCACGTGTAGATTTAAAGTACTAAAAAGCTCAGATCAAGTGGGTACATTGATTGTTCAAACCAACATGAGGTCAGCGCTACACCACACTCGATTGTTCCCGTAATTGCTACTTGCTCGTTTCGCATTAGATTGCCTTGCATTTTCATTGTGTTCGATTCTGCTACGAATGTAAATTAACTTTGCCACTTTGTTTTTTATTTAGTACAACAGTACGTAATTAGTGCTAGAGCAAGATTTAATATTCAATTTATTTATTTACGCTGGCGTTGTCCCACTTGCAGGCGACCTCCATGACGGCGGGGGTGGCGGCGGCCACTAATGCAGAAAGAGACAAGAGGCGCAAATATTATGAAATTATAGAAAATAATTTCATTTTTGTGTCTTTTGGTGTTGAAACCATGGGGTCGTGGGGCGAAGATGCTAGATCCTTTTTTATGGATTTATCTTCTCGTCTCACATATTCCACAGGTGACCGGAGAGCTGGCAGCTACCTCGGCCAACATTAATTATAAGTTTGGCTATTCAGCGGGGTAATGCAGCCAGCGTTCTGGGCACATTGCCTCATTGCAGCGGCATAGATGATATTTTTTAATGTTTAGTTTTTAGTTTTTAATTTAGATTTTAATGTATCTTGTTAACATTGAATAAAGGAATTACTTATCTAAAAAAAAAAAATTTTGTTTAACGCCTCCTCTTCCCGCATCCTCAAGCCTGCCAATCCGCATTGGAGCAGCGTGGTGGGTCTAAGCTCCAATTCCCTCTCTCCTATGAGAGTGGAGACCAGTGCCCGGCTGTGGGACGTTAATGGGCTGTAGTGGAAGAATCCTCTTCCAAGTCCAGGTGCAAGCGTATATTGGGTATATTATGGGTATTCTGTAAGTGTAAGTAAAAGATATTTGATTAAAATAAATGCTTATTACTAACAATGCCAAAGTCATTGTCCTGGCTTCTGGCTTCTGGAGATAGTGGCTTCGATCCCTAGCAGGTGCAATTTATAATTTCTAAATTGTCTCCGCTTTAGCCACTTACCACCACCGAGTAGTAATGTTACCCTAAAGGTAAATGGTAGGTAATAATATTGTAATTTTTATATTGAGCATAAACGTTACTTCGATTTCACGATGTATGCGTTGGTATATTACTAGGCTATGGTTGCTAAAGGCGTATCAAGTTCAGTGATGCGAAATAAGCAATTACTAGAATAATCGGTTGCGGCGTAGTGCTGACCTCTCGTTAATAAGAGCCTATGCACACGGCGTATTTTAGACGCGCAGACAACGCGCAGTAGCATTATGTGTGTAAATAATTTATATGGTAGATAATCTACGAACGCGTGTATCACGAACACGCAGTGCCAGCGTGTTTTCATTCCAAAGACGTGTTGAAACGTACAGTTTGCGTTAGGATCGCGTTTGTATGGCGTCGTTTGCGGGTAGCTATTAAATATGCCGTGTGCAAAGGTTCTTACATGTATACGTAGAATAATACTATACTAGAGCTACTTACTATGGAGTTAACTATTTTAAAATAAATTAGTACTAACTTAGCTTTAACTTAGCTCGGAAATGAAATGTTTAATTTCTTGTTAGACAACTTTGTACAACTTGTGAAGTGTGATATCTATATATATAAAAATGAAACCCGTTTTCCTTGGTCACGGCATCACGCGTGAATGGCTGGACCGATTTCAATAATTCTTTTTTTGTTGTATTTGTTATTATTGGGAGAAGGTTCTTACGGAAAAAAATATTAAGAAAATCTCTCAGAAATATTGAAAAATATAAATTTAATTTTGCATACTAAGGCGGTACGAAGTTCGCCGGGTCAGCTAGTGAAAAAATAAATTGTGATATTATGTCGGAATTCTGCTATCGGTTTGGAAATCAGTTTCTACTGAGAAGAGCCGGCGAGAAACTCCCAAGAAAGATCGATATCCTTAAGTCTGGCTGATAAAGCATCACAAATTTTTTTTAGGGGTTTTAACAGAAATACCTTTTACACACGTAAAATAATTTTATTTCAGGTTGGAGACGGAGCGGTTTTATTATAAAACCCACGTACGAAGAATAAATGCCTTTTATTCCGTTTAATATGCCTTTATATTCAGTGGAGTGAGTCAAACAAAACGCATAGAAGCGCGGTGCTGTGCCTTTCTCCTTTGATCATTTTGCAATTCACGCTCTTGATTAAAACTAAATTGAAACAAATGTGTATTATAAGATAATATCAATGGGCACGATAAGAGGCTTTGTGTCGATTAAGAAACAATACGGCAATTTGAATTGTTGTAATTGGAAAATTATTGTGGTCTCATTGTGGTTTTCAACCAGTAATAGAAAGAATGTAAGCTGAATATGTTTAATCCAACGATGAAAGGTAATTTTTTATAGTGTAAAAACTACACTAAAATTTCTAATGACGTACAGTACATCTTTTATGGCGGGTGGGAGATATTCAGGACAGGTATAGAGGACGTATTTGCCCAAAGATGAAAGGTAACTTTTATAGTGTAAAAACTGCACTAACATTCCTAAGGACGCACAGTACATCTTTTAAGGCTGGTGGGCGGTATTCAGGACAGACATAGAGCATATTTGCTCTATAGATTTATGACTTTTTTATTCAAACTTAATTATAGAACTGCATAATTCGAATTTTGCGGTGGAATTTCATTTGCTGTAACGGTGAAAGAAAACATCCTGAGGAACGATTTTTAACTCTCTTTTTAATGTTGTAAAGTTGTGTAAAGGTTACTTTTTTGTGATGAGAATTAGAGATGATGTTGAAGTAACAGTTAAAATGAAACAGACTCATGTTTTATCACATTAAATCTCTTTCATTTTACATCTAAGTCAATTCGGAGCAAATCAAACTATATGCTGTATACCTAGATCTTATCCACAGTAAACAGGTACAACCAGTATGGAAACTACCTAGAAACGTTCGAAACAGCCTCACTCACACAAACATGCGCATCGAACATGCGATGACGCAGCACTCACTACTGACGGCACTGCGACGAGCGCTTAGGG
Source organism: Erebia aethiops (assembly GCA_923060345.2). Lineage (NCBI taxonomy): Eukaryota > Metazoa > Arthropoda > Insecta > Lepidoptera > Nymphalidae > Erebia > Erebia aethiops. Next base: position 14,491,416 of record OV281091.1, on the reverse strand, counting down.
TCTCGTCGACGCGCACGTTTGTGTGAGTGAGCCTGTTTCGAACGTTTCTATACTGTTTGCATCTGTTTACTGTGTCTTATCCGATCTTAGGGCATGGTACACGTTGCATCTGTATATACCACAGATTTCTCGTATCTGGTTTAGCGGCTTATACCAACATAAGCTCGTTGCATTCATTACTATAACAAAGTAGCAGATAGCAGTGTCTAGAAGATCCAATGTATAAGATTATCTTATAAGATGGCCTTATCGCTGCTAAGCGATAAGGCCGCCTATTTGTATTCTACTTCCTTTTGTGTATTTGTGTCTAAGACGGTAGCGGGCTAACCTGTTAGGGAAATGGTAGTTATATTAAACTCATACCCTTATTCGGTTTCTACACGGCATCGTACCAAAACGCTAAATCGCTTGGCGGCACGTCTTTGCCGGTAGGGTGGTAACTAGCCACGGCCGAAACCTACCACCAGGTTAGACCAGGGAAAATTTAGAAATTATAAATTCCAAAATTGACCCTGCCGGGGATCGACAGACAACAGCGCGCGACACTACGCCACGGAGGTCGTCAAACGGAAAGGAGGAAGGAAAGGAGTTTTTTTCAGGAATATAGTTCGATGTTTTGATGAAGTTAATTACTTTTCCCCTAATACAAGAAAAACACTATGCGTACAAATGCTAAAAACAATGAAAAATTAAATCAAAACTCAAGCAGTTCACACGAAATGCAAATGTGACTATCAGAGCAGAAATAAAATAGTAAAGTGTGAGGAGCCATGCGTGAAGAGCACCTATTAGTAATGCAGAAGGGACTCCACAACACGCAACAATACTTGTAAGAACAGAATAACCAGGTCCAAATGGCAAGGGCATTGCCACATGAGTAATTAGATCATATTTTCTACCTACCACAAATGGCCAGCTTAGTATGCTTTCCTGTAAAGGGGATATTCATTTTTTCAAATTCAAATGTTTTTCTATTCAAATAAACTTTTAAAAGTGCTTTTGAATCGTCCAGTGAATCTACCACTGGTTCGGAATACCATTTTCCATTCATTCATTCGTTTTCGATGTGTGTCAATTATCTAAATATATTTAAAAAAAACGTTGAATGACTGACTGATCTATCAACGCACAGGACTGATCGAGAAACCACTGGACGAATATGGCTGTCATTTGGCATACAGATAGCGTTTATGACGTAGACATCCTCCAAGAAAGGATTTTTTTTAATCCACTACAAGCTAGCCCTTGACTGCGATCACACTTGATGGTAAGTGATGATGCAGTCTAAGATGGTAGCGGGCTAACCTGTTAGGGGCATGGCAGTTATATTAAACCCACACCCCTTCGGTTTCTACACGGCATCGTACCGGAACGCTAATTCGCTTGGCGGCACGTCTTTGCCGGTAGGGTGGTAACTAGCCACGGCCGAAGCCTTCCACCAGGCCAGACCAGGGAAAATTCAGAAATTATAATTTCCTAAATTGACCCTGCCGGGGATCGAACCCGAGACCTCCGCACGTTAAGGCAACAGCGCTACGCACTGCGCCACGGAGGTCGTCGAAAATTTAACCCCCAAGGGTGTTAAATAGGGGTTTGAAATTTGTGTAGTTGACGCAGACGAAGTCGCAGGCAAAAGCTATTGTATAATATTTCAAAAGCTCCACAATCTACCTTAAAATATTTATTATCGTGAGGCATGTCAAGCAAATCCAATTATTCTACAAAATAAACGGTACCCCGCCTACCCACTGTCACGTCACCGTCACCGCCCACATAAACTGCATTTACTAAAGCCCAATTATTATACCAGGTCATTTCATTGTACCTTTCTATTTTGAGGTTATTTACTTAGCTCAATCTATTGTTATTTAAAGACTACCTGACTCGCCTTGGTTTTACTCATCCTTTCTCAAAACCGTTCCTTAGTTCCAGTATGTATATGAAATCAGCAGATTTAAACCGTAAACGTATAAGGATCAGTTAGTTTATATTTTTTATAAAAAATCCATACTAATATTAATTACAAACGCAAAAGTGTGTCTGTCTGTCTGCTACACTTTCACGGCCCATCTTTTCAACAGATTTTGATGAAATTTGGTACAGAGATAGGGTGCATCCCCGGGAAAGACATACTTTTTATCATATTAATATAAAATTAAGGAGTTTGCAGGCATCAAAAATCTTAATCCACGCGGATGAAGTCGCGGGCATCATCTAGTATATTTTACGGTACGGAAGCTTTTGCGGTACTAATAATAAAAATGGGTCAAACTGAGAAACTTCTACTTTATTTGGAGGTGATTTAAAAACCCAAATAGGCATTATTCAGCATAACTTCGGGCTTAGCAACCTGCTGTAATGGATAAGTTGGTACACGCTTGCTTGGCGGTTTTGAAAGTCAAAAAACACAACTTTTTCTTTTATAACAAAAGAAAAGGAAAAAGAAGGAAACAACTGTTATCTTAATCTGGGTCAAAGTACTTTATCACCTTTCTACAAGTTGGTAGATATCGATGGCATACGTGAAAACTGCCCCGAATACGGTCTATCTATCTTTGTATTTTAGTCTCTGTAGTATCATATTTCGTCGAACATTAATTTAGTTTTCAGCGTGGGATGTTTAAGCTAGACAGGACAAGGGCGGACGAACATTTGCTCGAAATATTCATTGTTCTTGCCTAACCCCTGTCTTGCTATGATTAAAACTGAATCTATACGTGTTTATCTAGGTTATAATATGATTGGTAGGCAAAAAAATACAGTAATGTCCCCCCGACCGAATTTCGGCCAATCGGCGGCCAATTTCCAGAGAATTTAGCCTGCTGCGCGGGAGATATTAGGTATACCGCACAAGTGTGTGCGCAAACACAAGTGCACTCTCTGTTCCTTTACTCTTATAGCCCTATGGGACGGAAAATCCGACACGACCGGAGAGAGCCGATGCACCCAGGTAAAACACCACCAACTTCCTAACTCCAGGCTTTTTCTGAGAATATTTTTGTCAGAAAAACCCAATACTTAATGTTATGGCCCAACCCGGGACTCGAACCCGGGACCTCGTCAGCCGCAGTTGTACATGCTAACCACTAGACGAATATAGTAATTGTCTACTCGAGCATAGGTCCTGAACTTCTGGTTTAGTCTTCGGCCGTGGCTAGTTACTTACTACCTTAGCTACCGGTAATTACCAAGAGATTTAACGTTCTTGCACGATATCGTGTAGAAACCGATTTGGTGTTATAGGTCAAAAGGTAAACTAAAATACCCCGGATTAGCCCTCTATTAAGTATCAAATTCAAATTCAAAGAACGTTTATTCAATTTAGGTAGGTATACTACACTTATTGACGTCCGGTAATTTATTATCTTAAATTGTTTGGGTTTAGAGGAATTTAAAAAAAACTCCTTCATTGGTAATGTGCATAATTTGTACAGGTGATCAACATGTGCGCAGGAAAATCCTTTATTTCTTATTACTTTTACTAACTATTACTTACTTTATTTCAATATTTCAAGATTTCAATATTATGCCGCAAACATAAATTTGTAATTAGAATACCAACACATTTCCACTCAGAAAAGCAAACAATTTGAAAGAGGAAGGTACTTGTACGTTGTTCTCTGCATCTAATTTCTTTAATGCTTAAGTGCTCATTAAACACTCTGAATTAATAGCAGCATGCAAAGCGCGTTGTAATCGCTATCTAATGTTTAGAAGATAAACTTTACCTGAGCTTTTTAATACACTGATGCCAATTTGTTATTTATGACAAAAGTAATAAAGATGGCAATCGCGTAGACAGGTTTTGTTTCTTTCAAACTCAGTGGTCGATTGTATGACCACAAATCACAATGGGGTTTAAAAAAAACTTAATGAATAGCTCCGTCGCTCATCGTAGCCTTTGAAGCGTGTCGCTTGAGGGGACATTGGGGAAGGAGTGAACCAGAATGTATATAATTTAGCGATTATACGGTGATTAACTACCTCTTGGTACCGATGAAATTAGCTGTAATGAAGAATTTCTTTGTTTTTAAAGCTTATACGATGGATGGGCAGTCACTTACAGAGGCATACTTCTAATGATCTAACTGGACATTTTAAATACCGAATAGAATTTACACAAAATTTTTCTTCAACTCTGTAGTCTGTACGATTTAAAGGAAATTTCGGTAAAATTGTGTTAAATTTCCTAAGGCCTGCTTTTGGAAACCTTTAGTCACTGCAATAATTAAGTGGAAGGATTTGGAGAATTTTGAAAATTTTTATCCTACTCTGTACCAAATTGCGTCTAAGAACAACTCCTTAGAAAATGACTTTTCTACGCGACAAAGTACCAAGGCCACATGAAGGATCAGTATACAGTTTGAAGTGTTTGATAACGTCGTGTGGCGTCATATCGAGTAATTTTGTCGCGTTGTTGCTCGTGTAGGACAATGCCTTAGTATGGAGTTAGAGCTGATATTATGGTGCAGAAATAGTGACGACTAAATAATTTTCGCAGTGATTTGTTTAATATGTTTGCTGTTTCGTTTCTAACCAATTTCAACATTGTTGAACTCAACATATTTCCTCACAAGCATTACATAGGTGCTATTTATAAACGCTATTTTAATTACCGGTCAGAACGAAATGAAGCTCGCATCCGGTCAGTGATTAAACACGGATCAGATAAAGTGGACCCTGCAATTGAAACGTTGCATTGGCGGCAGTTTTATTTACAACTTAATGCTATACAATTCACTTAAAAATAACATCTCGAAACTTGTTCGCCTACGTGTTCAATATTTTGATTAAATTCATACTTCTGTTGAAAAAATGTTCCGCCTAGTGGAAAATCAAAGGGATGGGGAAAAAATAAGAAGGGCATGGAAGGATAGATAAATGAAATGGATAAAAAGAAGAAATTTGAGGAAAATAGGGCCGTTTGAAGTAATATCAAAATTCCCTTTGTTTAATTTTCAAGGCATGCAAGACTCATGCTCAGTAGTGAGCCAACCATTATACAAATAGTATAAATGTGAAAGTGTGGTTGTTTGTTGGTTTGTTCTTCAATCACGCTGCAACAGGGCAACGGAAGACGTGATTTTTTGCATGGGTACAGTTGAGGACCTGGATAGGATAACGTATAATCCAGTATAATTTATGTAGAAAAAACCATAGTCTTAGAATATTTTTGTTTAAAACCACATAAATTTAATAGGACAGATCACAGAAGTAGATAATAAAGATACGAAAACTTTACGCCGCGCCGATGGCCAATTACTTACCCTTACCTATAATAATTTGTGTAGCATAACAGTTTAATTTAACCATGGATGATTGAGTTAATAATATGATGTGCTTTTAATTTGTTGCAACCAAATACTCTTCACTTATTTGCAGGCGAAACCTCAAGACAAATCTCATACATAAACAAAAGCATGTGTAGAGTCCACTCTGATTACTCAGTTAACTGTTTCTACTTGATAGTACAAGGCTACAGCAAATTACCAGAACATAGTAAACTAAATTTGCGTCCACTAGTACGGGTGAGTTCGTTTCAAATGAAAGCTTGTTCTATTGCATTTCAACATGAGCACTTTGGTATCTGCACATTGGACAATTTATCAACGCTGAAACAGTCAAAAGGCATCCACTTTATGATTCATCCAATATTTCCCTCATGCCAATCTGCCAAAGTGAGCCTTTTAACTATACGACTACGATACGACATCCATGTGACTATGAACCATAATATTACCTACTAGATGATGCCCAAGACTTCGTCCTCGTGGATTAAGTTTTTTCAATTCCCGCGGAAACTACTTAGTTTTCCGGAATAAAAAGTACCATGTGTCCTTTCCCGGGATTTAACTTATTCCTGTACTAAATTTCTTCAAAATCGGTTGAACAGGTGGGCCATGTAAGCGTAACAGACAGACAGACAAATAGACACACTTTCGCATTTACAATATAGTATGGATATGGATTCAATAATATTATCATAATAATATACCCAATCCGTCTCTAGGCATCCCCTCAGAATGAGAACGTTTATTTCATGCATTTTATGAACCTATTCGGAACAAAAGTCATAATATATGAGTATGATTTTAAGCAGAACTTGAATAGGTAGTATGAATAATATTCGAAGCCTAATTTACTGGATTGCTTTTTTTTTTATCCACTACAAGCTTGCCCTTGACTGCGATCTCACCTGATGGTAAGTGATGATGCAGTCTAAGATGGTAGCGGGCTAGCCTGTTAGGGGCATGGCAGTTATATTAAACCCATACCCCTTCGGTTTCTACACGGCACCGGAACGCTAAATCGCTTAGCGGCACGTCTTTGCCGGTAGGGTGATAACTAGCCACGGCCGAAGCCTCCCACCAGACCAGACCAGGGAAAATTCAGAAATTATAAATTCCCAAATTGACCCCGCTGGGGATCGAACCCGGGACCTCCACACGTTAAGGCAACAGCGCTACACACTGCGCCACGGAGGTCGTCAAGAGGAGGTCGTGGAGGCTTTATATCAGTGCTTCTAATATATCCCTTATTACAGCAGCTTAGATACTAGGTACCTTCTACAATAATTATGTTGCTGTCCCACAATTAAAATGCTCCCACTATTCAACAGATTAGTCGATCAATGTAAATTGCTCTATTTTAACGCTCTCGTACCAATCTAGCAAATTTCGGGCATTCAATTTTAAAACTCTCTATCATTTGAAGTTACTGGCATAGTTTCGCGCCATGCAAAATACAGCTCCATGTAATTTACCGTGAATTCATTTCTGTAGCTGAAATATCACTTGAAAAATGACTGGCTAGATAGTATTTTTATGGGAAGTTTTTATCATTGATATTTGCAGTCGCATACAAAAACGACTTGGTAAATGAAGCGTGGGGTACCTATTCGTTTGACTGCGCCATATACGAGTATGTAGCAGGGACTTAATTTTAGAAAAAAAATTGCAACAAAATGAATCAAATGGTCAAAACAAAAAACTTCTGTACTTTACAATTAATTATGCATCAATGAAAATTTGATTTTCTTTTGAGACATTGAAATTATCTCCAGTCAGGTATGTGTTCCAAAGAAAAATAAAGTGCAATTAGCTCTCCTAAACTACGCAACGAATTTTTTCTACCTCATATCGTATCTAAATGTACATTAACTACTATATGTAGGCCTTAGCTTTAGCTGTATTTAATAATATCCTACCAGTCCAGGTCTGAAAGATAACCTTAGCCGGCGCAGCTGCAAGCGGTCGGCGCGCGCTCACCTCCGCGAGCGATTTACGCGCTTGTTTATTTATGCACAGGTTTCATGCTATGGTCGTACTGCTTTCGATCAAAAATTAGATACTATACGGATCCAATTTTTGATCAAAAATTGGATACTATACGGATGCAATGTTTGATCGAAGGCAGTATACAGTAAGATCTCTATCTCTAAAGTACAAATCCAAATCACTGTTCGCGTGTCAGTCTGTACAATTAGCTCGTCTAAAATACGCATACGCTAATTATGATCAATAAAATATTATTTCGTTTTTTTATTTACTAGCTAATGCCCGCGACTACGTCCGCGTGGACTGAGGTTTTTCGGTTCCCGCGGGAACTCTTTACTTTTCCGGGATAAAAAGTAAGTAGCCTATGTGTTAGTTATTCCAGACTATATATATATAATCTATCTCTGTGCCAAATTTCATCCAGATCAGTTCAGCCATTGGGGCGTGATTGACTAACAAACATCCATCCATACATCTATCCATCAAAACTTTCGCATTATTAATGTTTATATTTGATGATTTTTGATTGCTATAAGTAATTATATTATTAGAAAATAATGTTTGAATATTTTTAATTTCGTTACCATCTCGCATCATTCATTGTTGTCGAGTTGTGTTGGCACTTGCTAGACCAACGCAGATATCACGCCATCTTCATACATTGCAGTACTCGAATCGAATTGCAACATATTATGGCGGGCATTATAAAGTAGATGGAGAAGGGAGTAAAAAAACCTAAAGGACGTCAGTCTTCTCATGACATGTAAAATTTGGGTGATTTATTTTATTTTGTTGAAAAGACATACCCGATAAGACACAATTGCCCAATTCGTCTTTTCAGGCTACAATATTAAATATACATTACTAAAGTTAAACAATAAAAGCAATAAAAAACACAATAAAAAAATACACAATATAAATGAAACAATTTTATCATCCATGTGAGCTGGATCAGTGATGGTTCCATCGTTAGAAAATTATTTTCTTTTCTTAATTAGGCAAGTTTAATCTGTTACCGGCTATCTATTTGTATGAGTAATAGTGTTACCTATGTATGTTACCTATGTGTAGTTGTATGTTACCTATTTGGCCGTGCCACTTCAATCAAAGATGGGCCCACAAAATATTTGTTCGCATTGGAGTAAATAAACGGTAAAGTTACAAGTAACTTTACCGTTTATTTACTCATAAAATGAGTCACGTTTAAATAAGTTTTACTTCAAAGTATTCGCTTCTTCAGCACTCAGACTGATACCTTAGCACAGGCGTGGCTGATCACGACTGCCGCTGGCTGCCTGTTTATGGCCGCATTTGTTATAATTTCCATCGGATATATTGCGTCACTGGTTAAAGAATAAATGCTACAGTAAATTTTCCGTGTGACAAATTAGTTACTGATTGAACTTTAATGGGACTGCTTAGCCCGTAGGAATATACCGAAAATCCATTAATTAAAATTGTAAGAGACTGTAGGAGAATTCTTGGATTTGTAGTTCTCTGATATCCATATCAAATATTATGTTCTGGAATATTGGTGGTATTTTTGACCGAGCGAAGCGAAGGTCTCTGAGTCTACTTGGGTGAATTGGCACTTGTCCGTCCGTCCGTCCGTCCGTCCGTCCGTCCGTCTGTCAGAGCATTATAACTTCTGAATTACTGAACGCAATTACTTCAGCTTTAAACATAATATGTAAACCAATGGCCTCCCGCCGAAAATGGCTTAAAAAATAATAAAAATCTTTATTTCAGGGGGGCTCTCATAGAAGCGAATGCGAAGTAAAATATTTTTTATAAAGTTACATAGGGTTGCGGTATATCATTTTAAAGATAATTAGGAATAGAGTCCAAAAATATTTTTTTTTTAATTTTTCCCCCAAAATTGATGAAATGGGGGGCTTTCAAAATGGTGATTTTCTAACGTCCAAAGATGACCTCAGAACTCTAAATTTTCTGAAAGGATGAGCCTGAAACTTGATCAATTATTTCAATTATATCCTGTACTTGAACAACAAATACTAAAATTAGATAAATATTGTAAGGAAACGGAATTATTTAATTTTTAATGAGCTTCAGTATTTTTAACAGAACTTCACATTTATGTCAATAGATGGCGCCGCGAGGTCTTAGTTCGGGGCGAACCACTAGTTAAAAATAAGTGAGACTAATATTATTATCATACATAAGCTTATAGTATTGAATACCTACTAAGTTTACAGTATAATTTTGTTTTGTCTGTCTAACCTGACTTTTTAACCGACTTCCAAAAAAGGAGGAGGTTCTCAATTCGGCGCGTATGCTGATGCTGCAGGGTACAGAACTCCTAAGCCGTGAGGATTTAGAGTACCCTAAAAATTTAAAAATAAAAATTCTTTCCAAAAATCCGACTTCCAAAGCCACTGTAAAGTAAAAAAAAATTTGATTTCTACACACTATGTTGAAGTCGGGCGACAAATACGGCTTTGGAAGTCGGTTTTTTGGAAAGAATTTTTATGAATAGACATAAAATTAGAGTCAATTTAGAACTACCTAAGACCAGAACTTTCTTCTACTATTTTGGTACATTATATAAATATGCCTGCTTGTAGAGCTATATCCACTCCGCTAATAAGTTACAACCGAGAATGCCAGTAGATACAACCTGCAACAACCGATCGTTACATAAAATAAACCTTACGACTAAAGACATAAAGGGTATTTCACAAGGAGTTAAAATTATTATCTACTTCGATTGCTGTACTTGTAACATAATCTTGTTAGAATGCCACCCTCTCAGATGCTCTCGTTTTACTTATGAAGAGAAGAGGCATTTGTACTAGGAACAAATTGCTTACTAACGCCTTTAAGGTATTTAGCGCTGGCAATTTTGTGCTAGGTTTAAAGCCTGCACAGATTTGTTACGTTCATTTGTATTTTAAATCTGACAAAAGAAATCTACTTACCTAATTTTATAACATTTTCTAAAATTGGTTTAGTTAATTTTTAATCTGGACGCCTATTGTCTGCGACGATATAGCTTTTTATCGTTTTGAATGTCTAGTTTTTACCACCTAAGGCTTCATCCAAAAGACCAGGGGCGGTAGTGTAGACAAAACAAGAGTTAATGAGCATTAAAAAGCTGCTGCTTATGTATTGTTTATTTATTGGTAACGAAATGATGCCCGCGACTTCGTCTGCGTGGCGCGGGCTAAGATTTTTGATTCCCGCGGGAAATGTTTGGTTTTCTTAAATGAAAATTAGCAAATGTCCTATCCCAGGATACAAACTATCCCTGTACCAAATTTCATCAAAATCGGTTGAACAGATGGACCGTGAAAGCAAAACAGACAGACAGACAGACGGATAGACAGACAGTCACACTTTCGCATTTATATGTATATTTAGTTTGCTAGAGGAGCAAACCAGTCAAATCAAAATATGTCAAATATTTTTATTTTATTCAAATAAACTTTTACAAGTACTTTTGAATCGTCAAGTGAATCTACCACTGGTTCGGAATACCATTCCTACGAGAACCAGCAAGAAACTCGGTGGTTGCTCTCTTTAAATAATTCATTTAAGTACAATTATTATATCAATGTGTACATATGTAACCGCTGTCCTTAGCATTGCTGGAGCGATCAATCCATGCTCCTCTATCATTTACATAATCTTCAACAGTATAATAAGCTTTTTTCAGGAGCATACTTAGTGTTCTAGTTAGGGCATAACATAATAGGTATTTTAATGTAGTTAAGTATATATTTAATACTAGGTAATATTTTACTGTAGGTAAATAATTCCAGTAGGATTATTCTATAACATTAGGTTATATACCTGTAAGAATACATTTAAAGTTGGATTTAATAATAATAAAAAAATGGCAGTCATAGGGACTGCCGATAGAAGTGAAAACGTTTTTTTTTTAATTAAAAAAGATATAAACCTTAACATTAAGTCATTAGAGTTTGATTTCGAATGTAGTATATTTATATATAAGGCCTTTTGTCCTCGTAACAACGTGAGTATGCCGGCGACATGCATATCGATGACGCGAATCCACTATTTTACCCCCTACCAAAAAGTGCCCAACGCGGCTAAAGAAGTTTCACTTTTTAAAAAAAAATTGCATAACCCAGGCTTACTATATTCTACTGCTGTCACAACTTTCCCATCATAAAAATGCTTTACTTTTCTCCTAGTCGTATTTCGTAAAAACTAGCTCATGCAAATAATGCAAATTCTCAAGTTAGACCCAGTAGTTTTCTAAAGCTTTTGAATCTTGATATTATGCTAGTCTTTCAGTTTCTCGAATCCGCATTGATGAAAGTATTTTCAAGATCTCGTGAGAATTTCCCAAAATTCGTCTTTAATTGCATCCCTACAGAGTACTCAAGGAATACATGAACTCCAAATTTCAAATCACCAGATCCACCGGTTTAGGTAACTGTTTGTCACTCATTAGTCATAATTAGTCATTACACAAAATAACTGCCTGTTGTAACTATACGTATCTTACTATTCAGGGGAAAATAATTTATTATTAAAAAAAAAAAAAAAAAAAAAAAAAAAAAAAAAAAAAAAAAAAAAAAATTAAAATATATTATAATGATAAAATAATATTAAAACAATAATACAATAGTAGTACATACTATATATATGCACATAGTATATATTATGATCTAACCGAGGGTGCATGGAAACTTACTAATGAGCTTCCCGGCGTCCGGTCCACTCGGCAAAACGAGGATGACGACCTAACGCTATATGTGGTGCGCAACGCGGCGCGTGGCTTGTTGTCATCAGGTGTGTTGTTGAGTGTGATTATTCTCGTTCGCTGTGTACTCGAAAGACTACGAAGATTGTGATTTGAATGCTCGTATACTGACTACTAATGCGGAGCAATGGAAATTGAGCCCGATTCATGTTGAGTGTGGATATGCTCGCTCGTTGTGCCAATATTGTATTGCATACATACTTGTTGTTGGATGCTTTCTGGTAAGGGAGCCTTAGTACTTGTACTTCGTGAACCTGGCTGGAGAGCGTCCTACGATATTCAATCTACCTATGGTGGATTAATAACATATATAAATATAACATATTACATATATACCCATAACATACAATTATCATTGCAGGTTGAGTTGGGCCTGTAGAATATATCACTCGCTCCGGCGATGCATCGACACGGCTGGTTCTGTCTTGATGTTTACCTCGGTAGGACGTCAAGATGGGATAGGTCGTTGTTGAACCAGAGAGCTTGCTTTCTGTGCGTAGTACACTTCGTGTACATTTCTATGTTCTACAGTACGTCTGATTTTACCATGCGATTTTATTGTAACAACAAATTATCCTATTATATGAAATTACTATGTTTGCTATGGTCGAACGATAACTAACTATTATATAAAATTACTACGATGTTCGCTATGATCGAACAATAACTAATCATGGTTGGTGGGACTCTGTTTACTACTACCAATATCAAACTTACTTTCAAACAATGTTCTACTACCCATGATGGTTGCGCGCTATATTTGATTAATATACTAATACTGAAGGTTGCATCACGCCTGTGGACTCTGTTTCGTTGCGGCGAACATCCCTGCAGTGCGCCTGGTGTATCCTTGAAACCTATTACAGGTATATGTGGGATTACACCACTTTAAAAATGTAATTACCCAGCTTTATGCTGACATAAGTGGAACGCACCACTCTAAAGTACACTCGTGTACGTTGCGCCATTTCGCGGTTGATGCCTAGTGGTTGGGGGGGGAGGCTTGTTGGCTTTTGGTATTTTATGAGGCTTATTGGCCCATGTTTTCATGTATCGATATGTCTTTTGGAATACCAAGAGTGGGAAGAAGACTACCGTTGATGGCGGGGCGGAGCCAGTCAACCATCATATATTTTGTTAGTCAAAGTATATGATGCCAATCAAAGCACCTTCCTTAATCAAGGAAGATGCTTGCCACTAGGAATAATTAGCTTCACCACTGTGTGACCTTATGGAGTCTTATGGAACAACTTAAATGTATGTTACATAAGATAGAAATCGAAACTCTGAGTAACTATCCATATATAAGGTCAACTCTCTTGATTTTAAATATATTTCGCATAGAAATGTAATATGATTGATCCTATACATAAGACTGACTTATTGTGTATGTTAAGAGGCAAACATAAATCTGGCTTGCTGTGTATGTTAAGAGGCAAAACATTAAAACGAACAAAGCGCAGTATACTTGAACAGAACGCATAGCATAAAATACACGTCTAAATGTGTGTCATGGTTGTATACTATTTAGATACTCGAACACGTTAAATATAAAACCCTCGAATGAAACGCGTGTCATAGTTGTATACTATTTCAATACTCGAATGCGCGAATAAGCGTTTGCCTTCACCTTGTTGATTTATACTTGATCATTTTTACAACTTTTCTATAACTCGAACGCGTAACTTAAACCAGTCTTGTGTAAACTAGATTCATTGAAATCGGTTCTTAAACTAGTCGTTGGGTTGATTGAATTCGAAGCTTCTGAAACTCTAAAAGATCTTGGATTATTATGGACGCAACTATGATGAGGGTTTTACTGCTAGATGATTCGCGAGCCATTACAAAAAAAATATTGAATTTTATTTGTAGAGAGAGGTATAGATGCTTAGGGACCCCGTCAGGTTGGTTACACTGTTAAAAATTAAAATTTTAGTGCTTTTTGTCATTGTTATGCAACGACCCATGAAACGAATACATTAACTTTTTGTATAGTGATTTTATTCGTAACACTTTAAGTACACAGTTAAGTATACTCACGCTGTCACGCAGGCAAACAGCATTTAAGTACCTATTATACAATACTTTTACTAAACTAAATTGTCGTAACTAATAACTATCATAATAATAATATGATTGTGTTACTCTGTATATACTTATATGATTATGTTTAGTTGAATTGTGTTTTAAACCTATAAGATTAGGCTAACTTTTTAAATTAGCTTTGTAATTATTCGAAATAAAGTCGTTGCTGAAATTTTGATTGAGTTTTCAGTTTACTTTTCAAGAGTTAAGCTCCTTAGGTCGCGCTAACAACATAGGTAACAACATAGGTTGAATTAGAATTCATTTAAAATCAAGGTATGGTAATGTTATATTTAATTAATTAAAACAAAAAAAAACAAATATTATGCATTAATATGGTATTAGAATATTTATTTATTATTAGCTGATGCCTGCGACTTCGTCTGCTTAGATTAAGGTTTTTTGGTTCCCGCGGGAGCTCCTTAATTTTCCGGGATAAAAAGTAGCCTATATGCTATTCCAGACTATAATCTATCTCTGTGCCAAATTTCATCCTGATCCGTTCCGCCGTTGGGGCGTGATTGAGTAACAAACATCCATCCATACATCCATACATCGAATTATAATATTAGTATAGATTGTACCTACCTACTTAATAATTATGAACATCTTATTAAAATTCAGACCACCTTGTCAGGTGGTCTGAATTTTAGACCTTCAGACCATCAGACCTTAAAATGATGAATGAGTAGGTATCGAAAGAGTGATATACAAAAAGTAAATTAAATTTTGTGTCGCTTAATCAAAAGTTTTTTTAACAACGATATCGATGTATCGAAAAAGTAGCGTGGGAGGGATCGATTTTATTTAATAGACTATATCTAATCGACTAATGGGCTGAAGATTGATAGAGGCAACTTGGTATCAAAGTATTTGTTTCCCTGGGGTCACAACACGTAGGTAGTGATGAAATGAAGCGAAATGAAACTTTTTCACGGATACTTAGAGTTACTTAGATTTGTTAGGTTTCCGAATCTATAGGTTCTAGTATTATAAATGCGAAAGTTTGGATGGATGGATGTTTGTTACTCAGTCACGCCAGAACGGCTGAACGGATCTGGATGAAATTTGGCACAGAGATAGATTATAGTCTGGAATAACACATAGGCTACTTTTTGTCTCGGAAAATTAAAGTCTCGCGGGAACCAAAAAACCTCAATCCACGTGGACGAAGTCACGGGCATAATCTAGTCATTTATATTCTTGACAGCAATCGTTCTATATCTTTTAAATGAAATAAATAAATAAATGAATCTTTAGTGACCCTCACAATAACGGACAAAATTTTAACAAATGACCTCAATTGGTACATAATATATGTATATACTACCTAATTTACTGTTGTTGATGCAGAACTTGTT
The DNA here is from genome assembly GCA_923060345.2 of Erebia aethiops. Taxonomy (NCBI): domain Eukaryota; kingdom Metazoa; phylum Arthropoda; class Insecta; order Lepidoptera; family Nymphalidae; genus Erebia; species Erebia aethiops. The sequence goes on along the minus strand of OV281091.1, from coordinate 14,475,940 downwards.
ATCATAATACTAATACTTATCCTACAAATTAATTAACTAGTACTTTGATAATCTTAAGTAATATTTTATTAGTGAGAGGGTAGCACAAGGGCGTTGCTTTCAACAGAAATATATTTTAAAATTAAAAATACTAAATTGGGACATATTTATGATATTTGTGTTGCAAGAACATGGGCTTTATACCTAACTTTAAAAGTATTTATCGTCTTTAGACCACGTAATGGTGGTGGTAATGAGTTCCAGCACTTACTAGCTGCAAATCTGAAACTCCCCCTGAAAGCAGCAGTCCTATATTGAGGTATGGCCATACGCCCTGTTGCCCGCGTGTTAAATGGATTGTGATCCCTTTTCCACTTCAGTTTTGTATACAAATACTCTGGTTTCCCCGTCAATACAACTCCAAATAGAAGAGAAGCAAAGTGTAAATCACGTCGGGAGGTCATATTTAATAGCTTAGCTTAGCTTTTGATGTAGAACGATTTTTATATAAAAATTATACCAACCTTCCTTAGGAGACTTCCTAACCGCGCCGCGGTCTTGCGTCGCCTCGTTTGCAGATGTCGTCCGTCCACCTAGTGGGGGTCTACCAACGCTGCGATTTCCGGTGCGAGGTTGCTATTCTTAGTACCTTGGGAAAGTACTTATTATTTTTTCCTTTTATAATTCACACGTGTGCAACACCTACTCTTTATGCAAACTATCTCTTTTCATATAGGTTGCCTGGAAGAGATCACTCGCTGTGATAATGCCGCCTTCACACCATAACAACTTGTAAATTGTGTCACGAAGTGTGTATTATTTCTATTTGTATGCAATAAAGTGTTTTCATATAACTTGCATTAAAAGTGCGATTCAATGCCTGTTAGGCCACCCGAAACTAGTAAATTTCAGACGAATACGTCATACAGCGGGTAGAAAGTTATCGTTTTCTGCCCTAGGTCAGCTAAATGACGTATAGCAGCCCTGTCAGTGTATCTTTTATTGAAACCTTTCTATTTGTCATTTTAACCATCAACTAAACTGACAGATATCATATTTTGTAAACAACAAAAATAAGAAACACAATTTAATAAAACTCGCACTTTTATATGGGGATTATATGAAAAATATAGAATGTGACGCGGGATGAAACACGATTTCAGACGAGGGTGAAGGCTGGCATCACCTGTAGTCTTGTTTCACCCTAGGTACACAAATTATTATATTTGCTTACTTACATAGAACAAACATAAAAAATACAAACCAGCAATTCTAATAAATACATTTTAATGAATAACCCTTTAGATACAACCTACAAGGTTACCTTAGCCTTCATGTGGACGTACCCAGCGGCCTAATTTGAAACAACTTTCAAGTTTTGTTTTTGGGCACCCGCCCGACGAAGTGGATGGTGATTCCGATATTAAATTACCTACTCTATTTAAAAGTTATCGCTTTTATAAGACCACCACCAAGAGCCTTAGAATGAAACCCAATCGCGTCAAAGCTCGCCGAACCGCAAGATACTCGTAAATTTAACTTCCAGGCAGTCTTTCTCATCAGTGTTTAATTCTATCACATAAGAAACGTTACGAAATAGGTACTTGAAATAGATGTGTATAATATTTTCTATTGAAGTTTATTTTGGCTAAAAGCTAGACTAGCTATTAGTTAACTTAATTTATAGCTAGTCCTTAAGCTACGCTACCTTTAGCTTAATAGCTTAAGCTATTAATTAAGTTAACTAATAGCCTAAGAACTGCAAAATATAAGTGCACTTAGTAATACAGCGTCATCATACGAGGCGAGGGTTGTGACAGCGCGCAGTCGATGCAACGTTGACCCATGTCTGTACGGTTCCCTATATTCGAGCCAATTCAGTTTGACTTTCTAGTTTCCTTATTGCCATATCTCAGAAAGCATGTTCAGTCATGGGTTTATCAATAACCACCACCACCACCACTGCAGCCCATTAACGTCCCACTGCTGGGTACAGACAGGCCTCCACTCTCAGAGGAGAGAGGTAATTAGAGCTTAGACCCACAACGCTGCTCCAATGCGGGTTGGCGGGCTTTAACGACTATTATCATGTTAGTGATAAGAACCGGGACCGAGTGCTCTCCGAGGCACGGGGTTGAAACACAGCCAATTTCCTAACTCCGGGCTAGTACTCAGAATTTCTAGTCAGAAAACCCAATACTCAATATAATTGGCTCGAACCGGGACTCGAACCCGGGACATCGTCGGCCGCAGTCGAACATACCAACCACTATAGACCAACGAGACAGTTTATCAATAACAACTGATACTAATCAATTGAAATGGTATGTATTCGGAAGGATCCGGGAACCCACCGCATTATTAGCCCAAGCCAACTTCCCCTACCATTATGTGATTAATGGAAAGGTTATAATCGTCAGCAATTAAGAATACGATGCATAGAAAGAAATCATTGTATTACTGGTGGATATAATGGTATGGTGGATATAAGGTGGTGATAGCCTAGTAGTTAAGATGCCCGACCTCCTGTATACACCTCCAAATTTTCAAAGATGTGCATTTAAATTTTGGAAATTTAATATCAACTGCTTCAGACAGTAAAGGAAATCATTGCTATAAGCAACCTGCATGCCTGAGAGTCATATCTGATCTTACTAATACATATTATAAATGCGAAAGTTTGGATGGATGTATGGATGTATTTTTTTCCAATATCAAATATAAATTACATTTTACTTACTCGTATAGGTACTAAAATTCTACATCAATGCTCGTACTAGTAAACTACAACGGAATAATTTGGTCTGCCAATCCGCACTTGGCAAGCGTAGTGGACTATGGCCAACCATTCCCCATTCCGAGAGGTGAAACGTGCTCAAGAGTGAGCCGGCAATAGGTTGTTAAGAGATAATAGATAGTAACGTGGCTTAATTTGAATGAACGTCCGATTTTCATAATCTGCGTAAAATCACCGAGGTCCGATGCAGGCAGTCAATAATTATCTCAAACGGTATATCTATTTAACATTAAAATGCCAGTGCAGCCGGCGTGCTGCTATATAAATGTTAATGAAATTACTAACACGTATATCAAAATTGCATTATAATGAAACCGTTATAGGCCTATCTCCTTGCAAGCCTTACACCCAAGCTTTCCGGTAACTATGTTGCGCAGAAATTGATTAGGGGCTTAATATAACTATTGAACTACGAGTTTCAATTTTTTGTTACTTAATCCTAGGTGATTGATTGCTGATAGGCGAATAAAATAAAAAGGGGTCGAAGGTAGAGGGGTGTTATAAGTTTGATCTGGGTTTAACAAACACACGGAAGAAGAAAGTTATAATAGAATAGAATAATTTATTTGCAAGAATGTGGTACAATTATTAGGTCTTAAAATTATTTTGCGTTGACACATTGGTGTGCAAATTTTTGTAATAGTATTGTATCCGATTTACAATTAATAGTTAATTCAACAAAATGATAATACCTACTAATAAAATACAATTCAAACTATAGCATGTTAAATTTATAAAACTCATCTTACTAATATTATAAATGCGAAAGTTTGGATGTATGGATGTCGGTATGGATGTATGGATGGATGTTTGTTACTCAATCACGCCCCAACGGCTGAACAGATCTGGATGAAATTTGGCACAGAGATAGATTATAGTCTGGAATAACACATAGGCTACTTTTTATCCCGGAAAATTAAAGAGTTCCCGCGGGAACCACAAAACCTCGATCCACGCGTACGAAGTCGCGGGCATTAGCTAGTATTAATTAAAAATAGCAGTGGTGGGTGCAACATAATTTAAATTAATATATATATTATATATTATTCCTTAAGTCATAGTTTATAGTAAAATTCATTCAAATAATAGCCGTTAACATACCTTCTATATGCATTACGTTTGATTTACAACCTTTAGGCACAGTATATATAGTAGTAGATTATAATCTAACGGTTTTTACAATCTTACGGTGACATATAATATACTAGTATGCCCTAGCTTATGTCCTTGCTCGGGATGCTCCATACCAAATTTAATTACTCTATGCCGTTAAGATGTAGCAGACAAACAGATAAACTTTCTTATTTATAATAATATTAGTATTTAGTATGGATTTGTATGGACTCATCTTGCAGCAGCAGTCAGCGAGCCAAGGCATGTTTCTAGATAACAAGTCTAAACAAACTTTATCTACTTTGGCATATCACTATTCTCATCAGGGAGAGGCCCTTTGTCCACTTGTCCCTTTGTCCCTTTGTTGTTGGTGGGAGGCTTCGGCCGTGGCTAGTTACCACCCTACCGGCAAAGACGTGTCGCCAAGCGATTTAGCGTTCCGGTACGATGCCGTGTAGAAACCGAAAGGGTATGGGCTTAATACAACTACCATGCCTCAAAAGGTAAGTCCGCTACCATCTTAGACTGCATCATCACTTACCATCAGGTGAGATCGCAGTCAAGGGCTAACTTGTAGTAGATAAAAAAAAAAAAATACTGAATCAGCCTTCCTAGCGATAGTTTACCAAAAGTCGAAGTATACCTACATACATACATAGGATACATAGTATGTGTGTTTTGTTTTCAGTAAGTACCTACACTACACATACTTTCAACTGTCAAAGTTCATAAAGCTGATTGTACTTAGGTGGTTTATTATCAAAAAGATTTGTCTCTACGTCCGTCTGTATGCGTTGAGGCTTAGGCGTAAGTTGTATGTAATTTACCATGTGTCTTTCAACATCTCACCTTTATTTTGACTTCGTGTCACAATGAATCATAGCCCGGTGCGTCTGAAAGGTGAAATAAAGGGAGAAATGTGTCGATGTGATAAAAAGCGAAACGCGCGCGAGCTTGTTATCAGCGAGGGACCTCGTTATCTCCGACGAGGGTATTCTGTTCGGTATCAGGTTTATTGTGATAGAAAAATGGCATTATTTTTTATTTTAACTCTAAGCTTATTTATTCATCTGCGGATAGTTTCGAGTCCCAGGTGAAAAATTATTGCCTGTTCAATATTTAATTCTAATCAATCAACGGTAATACAATGACCTTTTGCCTTATTCTAATACGACTATGTTACATAATCTTATGACTACCATTGAATACACACCTACAGGCTGACTCAACATGCATGATAAAATTAGTTAATAGTAATATATCAAAAATTAATTAATTAATTAGTCGATCAAAAACAAAAAAAAATACTTTAACCATTAAAAAAACAGGCCAAAAATTTTTAAATATTTAAACAATAATTTAGATTTTAGATAATAATATAATATTAAGTGTCTATGAATCGAATATGATATAAAAAAAGGAACTAAATCATTAGGTGTTTTTTAATTTTTGATTTAAAAAGCGATGCGGAATTTTGAAATATGTCCAAATGAGCTTTTTTGAATATGTTATTATATGCTATGACTATTCTATTAACGGGAGCAGCCCTGCCAAGAGTACTCTTCGTGATTAAGTATGTTTGTTCTTTATGAAAGACCTCGCATTTTGCTTTGGTACTGCCAATCTTACCCTATTTAATAAAATTGGACAGTCAATATCCCCATTTAAAATTTAAGATTATAAATGTGAAAGTGTTTTGGTTTGTCCTTCAATCACGCTGCAACGGGGCAACAGATCGACCTGACTTTTTGCATGGGCATAGTTGAGGACTGGAAAGTGACATAAAGCGTATCTTTACAAGTGTACAAGTGTTTTTGAATCGTAGAGTGAATCTACCACTGGTTCGGAATACCATTCCTACTGAGAAGAACCAGCCAGAAACTCGGCAATATCTCGAAATATTCACAAATTGTGATCAATCCTTTACTTTAAGAAAGGCAATCTATCCATTACTTCTTTAAAGACATTCAATACATCTTTCTAATAATTTAATGGACCACAAAGAATATCACGTCAAAGGAAAATAGGTCAAGTCACAAAACGGGAAGTTTCAAAATTGCCTGACGTATTTTCTGAATGCCTTGCATTGTTTGCGGGATTATTGGTAGAATATGCCCGCATAATGCCGTACGTCCCATAATATTGGTGGGAACAAACACCACGTGTTTCGGTACGCCCTCGTGTGAACGATGCAGGCAGGATGAGATCCTCGCCTTTGTTTTATGTATAAACACTATCTGATGCCCGCGAATTCGTCCGCGTGGTTTTTGAATCCCGTGGGAACTCTTTAATTTTCCCGGATAAAAGAAGCCTATATGTCCAGACTATAATCTATATCTGTGCCAAATTTCATCCAGATCCGTTCAGCGGTTCTGGCGTGATTGAGTAACAAACATCCATCCATCCAAACTTTCGCATTTATAATATTATTAGTAAGTATAGAATAACTGTAATACCTGCGGCTACTTAACCCCTTTCCCTAATGATGGATCCACATTTGTATGGTCTTGGTGTATCGTATCTCCGTTGCTAAGGAAGGCCCAATGTGTACACTGCTTTATTATACTGAGTCTTTCACTCCCATTTCAGTCTGCAGTCAAAGTGAAATAGGAGTGAAAGAAGGAGTCTGTATTTGTTCACAAAATATGTTTATTTTGCAACTTAGTTCTGTTCTCCATTGTATTATATATTAACAGAATAATATTAGCCGGTTCTATGATATTGTACTAGAATTTAATTAAAATTAAAATATGCAAATCACCATAATATCAAATAGAAGAATTATTATCAGTAACATAATCAAAATTGAAATATTATGGTAATTAAGAAAAAATATGCTAAATTATTAAAACCAAAAATAAATAATTAATTTAGATAACTATATTTTAATATTAATCAGTATTATTGCAGAAGCTCCATATAATACTCCTTCCTTCTGTCCACAGTAATACTCATTCGTGAAGAAGAAAACATGATTCAAGTATGGAATGAATTTCAAAACAATGCTGCTGCGTCAGGGACGAGCTTATAAAAGGATGCGCGCGCTGCTGCCAGGCTCTTCCTTGTCAACCGTCATCGCGTGTCGTTCTTGTGTGATTTTATTGGTTGCTGTAATATTTTTATCATGTTCAGACAAATAAATGTGCCAGGAGAGCTTTTTGGTCTTTCTTCTTCAAGTATCCTCAAGAAATTTGCAATAGTATAATTATGTGATATAGATTTGCACGTCTCATTCATTGAACTTGGTGAATTTGACGATACGTTAGCTGATACATAGCATCTAAGAACACATAACTAGGATACTTTTTATCACCAATTCTGGTCGGAGGCTTCGGCCGTGGCCACCCTACCGGCAAAGACATACCGGCAAGCGATTTAGCGTTTCGATACGATGCTGACTAGGGTTAAGGGTTTAATATGACTGCGCCATACCCCGAACAGATAGACCGCTACCATCTTAGACTGTAGCCTCACTTACCATCAGACCACAGTCAATGGCTAAACTTGTAATGGAATAAAGTCTTGCTACGAGTTTGAAAAAAAAAGGTAAACCCACGCGAATGAAGTCGTCGGCATCTAGTGAATATTCAAAGAATATTATCTAAAATGATCTAATCCAAATATTTTTTTTGCATTTACATAATACAGATATTGAATTTCCTTACATGTTAAGTATTAACAATGGACCAAATTAGTGGCTTGCTAATTGATTACCATTGATTGTTATCTATGCTCAAAATGTTAATCTACATACATAATACAACAAATAATAATATTGTTTGAATTTAAATGGCATGGTTAATTTGTAACCTAGCTATAGTTTAAACATAAGGTATGTTATAAGGTATGTTGTTATTGTGTAAGGTTACATATTGTTTATTTAGAAAATACTTTTATTAAAACATACCTATACCTAATATGTAAAGTACCATTCAAGTATAAGTTTAAAATACTTATGTAAAAGTTATATATCATCATCTCATCGCTGGTCCAGTACAGTCTCCTCTCAGAATTAGAAGGATTTTGGCTATAAGTAGGTAGTCCACCTTAAAAAAGTATTGTTTCCCTAGAAGATGCCCGAATAAATATTCATCCGCGTGGATTTAGATTTTTGAATAATCCAGTGAGAACTCCCTTATTTTCCGAAATAAAAGTTAGTCTCAGTCCTTCCCTGTAGTGAAATGTAACCTTTCTATGTACACAAATTCATCAGACTCAAAACAGATGGGCCGTAAAATCTTAACAAACAGACAGACACACCTCACTTCACTTTTACAATATTAGTATGGATTTATGTTAAGGAATCTTACAATCGTCTATGACAATAATATTTCCATCAAACCTAGACGATAGAGCTGTATTTTAGGGAAATCTTGAAAAATTTAATTGGCCTCATTCATCATATACGCAGAAAGGATCTGAAAAAGAAAGAACCTCGGGTAATGGTGGCGTTGCAACCCTAAATTATCCGTAATGTGTTTGCGAATAAAAAAACATGTTTAACATGTGTGCATCACCATAACCAAGCCACTGCAGACTGCAGACTACAGATTAAATTAATTGAAAATGAAAATGAAAATATTTATTTCAGCTTAACTGTAAAGTAAGTTTTTATTTATTTTACCATAATTTTGGCAATATACAAAAAATTTGGAAATCGACGCAAATTATAAAGAATATATATATCGCTAAGGGCGATTTATACATATTATAAATAAGTTTGTCTACGCGATATTTTTTTATAAAACAGAGAGAATTGACGTGTGAAAGTGTAAAATGGTCTTGTGTGAAGCCTACAAAGCCCGCAGTTAGCCTCAAATGGAGCGCATAGGGGAACAAATTTTTAATTCAAACAACGTACCGCAGAGACATGAAAGTTGGATTTTTTGACGATGCCCGCTGTGAATTCATTTTGAAATTCAGAGATTTTTCCGCTGTTTTAGTCGGACTGAAAATGCCAGTTGATTCAAAAATTCATAGTAATTTACATGAACAGCACACATTTGCATTTGAATTTCCTGGAACTATTTAATAGGAAAAATAGGGAACTGTAATAGGAAGCAATCAGAAAGTTAAACTATTAGAAAAAATCTTCTTCAAAACTAAAGTATAACATTTAAGTACATAAATTAAAACGTATTCTCATTGTAATAATCTCCTTAAAGTTTGTCTTTTCCTTTGTAAGCGCAAGCATCACGCAAACAATTATTGAAAAAATTTGCATAACTAGTCAGCCTAATTTGTATTCCAAAAGTCCTACTCAATGTTCAATCAACTCCATAGTCATCAATCCTCCTAGTCAATGTTATACACAGCTCTATCTTTGATAAAATTGATTCACAAGAAATACAAATACATTTCATGAGGCCAAGCCGTTGACGGAAGCTTATTATCAAAATAAAAATAAAAAACTCTTTATTGGAAGCAACTAAGGCTCAATTTGTTAGTACAACACACACCTTAAAAATTAATGTTAGTAATTACCTCCAAAAATATAAACATTTTTATCATTATACTATTTTGGCCTCACCAACACTTGTCCAAGCAACACCAATAATGTGTCCCACCTTACTCGCAAACATATTCAGGATGCGGTAATAATACGTAGATACTTACGCATGGAGACAATCTGGCATGGCAAACGCAGATTGTGCGTAATGCCACATCAAAAGTCCCGAGTCCCGACATTAAAAACGACCTTGCTTTAATAAGGTCAGCAGATGGCAAAAATTACTTGTCCAATTTTTTATAGCACTTAAGAGTCGGTCGTACCTGAAGTGGCGCTTTTCAGTTCAGTCCAATTTCTTTAAAAAAAGTACCTGAGTCGTTCTTACCTAGCGGTGTCTCAATTTTGTCGTGATAAACATTGGCTTATGTTTTTTATATGGAATAATATATAGATACAAACTTAAACTTAAATACAAACTTATTTAACCCGGTGACAGCTTCGCTAGTACGAGATCTATGAAAAATAAAATTAAAAAAAAACTAAACAGGCATAAAAATTAGTTTTGCCGCTGACCAAAACTGAGCCGGTCTCCAATTTTGGACACCGGCTCAGATAAGATTGTGGGATTCTTGGATGGTAGTTAAAGACCAGATATAGCAAACAAAGTGGAGTAAAGTTTGTTGTTTGCTTTTCGTCCATACTGTATAAAAATGAAAAATGAACATAATATTTTTCTTATTTTATTTTTTGTTTTGTTGTGGAACGTGCCACGGTCTATATAAAAAAAAGAAAATTTTAATAATTATTGCTTAAATCAGAATTCAGTATAGTTTTTGAAGTGAAACTTCTATAGGCGCGTTCAGCACTTTTTGGTAGGGGGTAAAAATGTGGAACGGTACCGGTCATGCGACACCATTCTTCATAAGACAAAATGTCTTAAGTAGTACAATCTTAATTAAACTTTAAAGCCTTTGTTTTACGGTTTATATTTAAAAGTGATGTGTAACTGTGACAAAAGATCTTAAGTATAAATAATGTAGCACATTAGTAATTAAACTTTTTTAAGGTTTTTATTTTAATTATTTTAAAAGTGCTGTGTTATTTTAAATTATTTTTAATATTCGTTTTCACTTCAATCGGCAGTCCCTATGATTGTCAATTTTTTGGAATTAATATTCATACTTAAAGGCTAGTCCTTAAAACTGATATAATAATTTCAAAGGGAACCCCTTTTGCGACACATGTGACAATAAATAATGTCGAAATTAAATGGATCATGACAATTTATTACTAACTCTTGTCTGTCTTTTAAAAGCACAAAAGACCACAACAATCATTATAATAATGACGATAACAGGATGCATTAATCGATCGTAGATTTACGGTTTTTGAAAATTCTTTAGGAAATTTTGCTTTTCCCAGATACTTAGCCGGAATCTTCCCGGACGGAAGGCAACTTATCTCTGGATCAAATTATGTCACAATCGATTGAAGGTGGGCAGTGAAAACAGATGAACAGGCACATTTTCGCAATATTATAGAATATTGTGATGACGTTCAGAAGGTGTACTTTGTAGGTACCTATTTTGAATAAAGTTGCTTTGAGTTTGAGTTTGAGTATTAGTAGGTATGGGTTGTGTCACAGGAGAAAAAGATTCATCATGTAGCCTTTGACAATAAATACAAGCTAGTTAGCAGCTATGACAATTTTTATTTTTTACAGTCAAAGATTGAACATTTATTTACACGTGTATTTGAAACAAAACTCAAATGGCGTGTTCAGAGTTAGTTGGTTGCCTGCCGTGGTATAACGAAAATTAAACATGGAAACATTTCGCAACTGTGCAGTAAATTATTGCAGGTCTCGTGCAAATACTGAAAATTCTATTGAAAGAACTAAATAAACCAACAATAAATAGTTATTGCATTTCGGGACCTACCAGTACTGACGGGAGTTCTAAAGAATCTATTTTGTTGTGTTTTATTTTTTTTATCTATTTTTCCCGGAAGTTGGTCCACGCTTCTGGTGATCCAAGAGCTGGCGGCTTATTTAGCTCAACGGCTTAGCCTGGAAATTCAAAGAGGCAATAGCGCCAGTGTCTTGGGTATCATGCCCATGAACGATCATTTGTACGGTGTGTATTTTTTGTAAATATAAATATTATAGATTTTTGAAGTACGTTAGTTGATGTGTTCGTGTTGTGAGTTTTCTACTGCAAAAAAACTTATTGAATACCTACCAAGTACCAAATAACTTCTCTACTAATAAACCGTAGAATTAGCAGTTCAAATTGATTGTAGAGTAATTGCTAACCATTAAAAGTAGGGACTTTCTAATTCGAACCGCTAGGATATGGCATGCCCTTCCGCCTTCCGTTTTCCCCTCCTCTTTTAAACTTCAAATCAAGAGTGAATATGCATCTTCTAGGCAAGCGCGCTCCACCTTTGGCTGCATGACCACTTGCAAGCAACTCTGACTGCAGCCAAGCGCTAGCCTATATTATATTAAAAGAAAAAAAAAGTCCTAGTTGCAAGTAATTTTCCGGTATAAAAGGAGCCTCAAAAAAGAGCAATCTAGAAATTTATAAAATAAGCATTTTTCACGTGAACGAAGTCGCGGGTCACATGCTCGGGTAGACGCCATGACGCATTTTCCTAGTCCAGTTTGTATGCACCCACCTCATTGCATGCAGCCGTATGTAAACCGCAATCCGAACCTCAATTACGTTCTATAGCCCGACAGATCTACAGTATGATCTTAATGCGGTCCATTCCTTTCACAGGTCGATGACCGATAGTCCAGACTTGTTTGCAGTGGTTCTCTTATCAGCGAAGTCCGAACGCGGAACTCTACGGTATCGGTGCGGCTCAACAGAATTGCAACTCGGTAATATCACAGTATAGCTATTGTACAGTTTTCCTTAATTTTTGTTTTGTTTATACTTTGTGTTATATATTTTGGTGAACAAAAATTGTAAGCATTTTTATTTCATTTTATAGGTCACATCAACACATCGGTTTTTTATCGGATATAGCTTGGGAAGTGTGCTCTGGAACTTCAAAACCTTGTTCCTCCTTCTCCTTTCTACCACAGAACAGCGAGAAACCGTGAGCGTTGGCACCCTTATGTGGTTGACGTCCAATTTGCTCGCACAAAGCGTTTTTGCTCGACGTTTCTGATACGAACCGCTGGGGTGTGGAACACCCTCCCAGCGCACGTGTTTCCTGCCACTTATAACTTAAGTACCTTCAAGGCAAGAGTGAATAGGCATCTTCTAGGCAAGCGCGTTCCAACCTAGACCTCATCATTGCTTTGCACTAAGCATGATTGTCGTCAAGCGCAAGCCTATCACGCAATAAAATAAAATAAAACACAAAGTTCGTCCAGTAATCGACCATGCAACAACCACCACGCGCCAAGTAGTTATATTATATGATCAAAAACATTGAATTAGACATACACCTCCGTGGAGCAGTTTTGACGACCTCCGTGGCGCAGTGTGTAGCGCTGTTGCCTTAACGTGCGGATGTCCTGGGTTCGATCCCCGGCAGGGTCAATTTGGGAATTTATAATTTCTGAATTATCCCTGGTCTGGCCTGGTGGGAGGCTTCGGCCGTGGCTAGTTACCACCCTACCGGCAAAGCCGTGCCGCCAAGCGATTTAGCGTTCCAGTACGATGCCGTGTAGAAACCGAAGGGGTATGGGTTTAATATAACTGTCATGCCCCTAACAGGTTAGCCCGCTACCATCTTAGACCGCATCATCACATACCATCATGTGAGATCGCAGTCAAGGGCTAGCTTGTAGTGGATTAAAAATTAAAAAAAACAATTTGACATTTCAAAATAGGCGCACAAAAGGTAAACTTTGACCATAATTAGATCTCGTATTACGAACGTGAGGAATTTTTATAGTTCGTGCCAAAGAATGAATTTTCTAAAATCTTAAAGCCGTGTTAAGGCTGGAAATAGTGCGTTGGGATTTCGTCCGACGTCATCTCTTCCCGAGACCTTCTCTTCACATTAAGCCCTGTAAAAACAACTATGATATGAATCATAGTTGTTTTTACAGGGCTTAATGTAATATACATGTTTACATAGTTTAAACAAGCCTACTTATAATAAGAGTAAATTTTGCATATCAAAACTCCACACACACAGTTATCTCGAGAGCCAGTGACGTCCAGACAGCCCCAGATTTACGAGACTCCACTTTTTTCTATACAAGATATCCTCTGGAGGCCAGAGCTCTGTACGAGATTAATAAAGTAAAATGATGATATCGTTCCCATGACGGTGACATGTTCAATGTTGAGCAAACACTCTATAATAAATTAAGATTTTAAAAAAAGATCTACTCTGTTGCTCTTGCAAGTAAATTACTTAACTGTATGATAGCTTAACTATTAGAATATCGATTGTGGGCTATTTACCTTTGAAGCTTGACAAGTCTATCGCAAAGCTATGGTTTATCGCAAAGTAAACGTTTGCTTGTTACGATTGTGAAATTGTTAACGGTCAATTTGGCAGTTACGAACTTAGATCCCATAATCGTAGTAAACAGACTTACTGTTATGCAATACCTAGGTTACCTAGGTACTAGGTTAGGTTGCCCGTGACTAGGTGGATTAAGGTTTTAAAATCCCGGGAAACTTTTTAATTCGCCGGATATAAAATAGCATACGTATGTCACAACTCACACTACAAGCTCCTCGATCTATTCTGTTGCGTTGTGATTGAAGGACAAACCTTATAAAAACTGTAAAAAAATTAAATTATTTAAATTTTCAATGGTAAAAGAACGTAGATTTTTATCGTACCTGTAATACACAAAAGAAGATTATTTCAATGATTAAAGCCTGATGTGTACGATTTAAATCGACGCTCGATTTAAATCGTATGACGTATCCATCAGGCATGTACAAAATGGCAAGACCGAATTTTTTAATGTTAAAAGAAAAACCTAAGTTACCCAGTTTCTTATTTCTAAATACGCTATCCACGAATTCGCTAATACAAAATATATAACTTCTAAAATTCTACAGATTTTCCATTTCGAACGAAAAACATAAGATGTCATAATATAATATTATATGAATTAAAGGTAGCCCCCATCGGTCCCTTCATTTTTTTTCTGAATTGTTTACAAATATAAGGAAGATGATTTTGAGTTCAACATTTACAAGTGTTATAATGTAAACAGCCATAAAATATTACGTTGGAGAAAAACCTACAAGATATTACCCAAATTGCCGTAAAATTGAATTGGCTTTCGATGGCTTATAAAAGAAATATTTATTTACCTAAACTGAACAAACTTCTAACAAAACAGACAAGTAAGTAATCACGGTCAAATGTCACAGTGGTTTCTCTTTACATATTATGTTTTTAAGTTCAACTTACTTCTCTAAAGAAGCATTTTTATTGACGAGCAATTTTATCTTAAAGGTCTAGTTTCACTAGTCCACGTATTAATATCGACCAAGGTGTTTTTTTTTTTTTTGTATTATAATATGTAGGGTTAATACCAGTTTCAAAATTAACTTTTATCTTTTACTAGCTGATGCCCGCGACTTCGTTTGCTGATCTAATGGATTAGGCATTTTGTTAAATTCTAGTCTGGTTATTTACAGCTTCCATATTCATCTTATCTCGTTAACTGGTCTGAGGTCCCGGATTCGAGTCCCGAGTCGGCCATAACAAATATTGGGTTTTTCTTTAAAGAAATTTTCAGTCAGAGTTCCCAGTCGAGTTAGGAAGTTGGCGGTGTTTCACCCCCGTGCCTCGGAGAGCACGTAAAGCCGTCGGTCCTGCGCCTGATCTCTCTCCGGTCTTGTCGGATTTTCCGTCATATCGGCTAGAAGATTGCACCTGTGTATGCGCATACACTTGCAATATAATCTCCCGGGCAGATGGATAGTCTCTCTGGAGATTGGCCGCGTGGCCGTAATTCGGAATTCGAAGTGGTCGGGTGGACAAGTAAGTAAGTTTTTTTAATTCCCACGGGAACTATTCAATTTTCCGGGATGTCTAGCCTATGTCACTTTCCAGCAGGGCGACCGCGTATCTTTTGCATCAATCATTGATACATCGCAATCACCTCTGATTGACTGAATTTATGGTATTCTTGCTGCGTCAATGGATTTCGTCCAATAGTGGAAGGGTATAACCAATCAGAGGTAATTGCGATGTATCAATGATTGATGTAAAAGATACGCGGTCAACCTGCTGGTCCTTAACTATACGCATGCAAAAATCACATCGATACGTAGCTCTGTTGCGGCGTGATTGAAGGACAAATACACTATCGCATTTATAATATTAGTATGGATTTAGATGGCACCGTGCTTAGAAAAACTAACTTTAATCCCATTGGGATTGTTACACCACTGCAACACCCACGGGCCACGAATCACGATCCGCGCCGACACCTCATACCAAGGTGTAAAGTTCTTAATGTTCCAAAACTTATGGCCGAACCATGCCGAGTGATCCCAAAAGAAACTACATTTGCTGTCGTGAACGCCAATACACATTAATTTACGGCCCTATAATATTATATTCAGGTAATATTCTGATGAGATTTGATATTATCAGATTTACATTTAAATTGATGTAGGGAATGACACCTATTATGAGTAAGATCGGATTAAGCTTATTTATATGAACGGAAATAATTTAGATTTTAACTATTAAATTATATTATTATATTTTAACTCATCTTTTATTGTTCGCTACTAGCTTAAGGTGGCTCCGGAGGGCGAATTCGTATTGTAATTCGAGAATATTTCCACCATATTATGCGATTATTAAGATTGAACTTGTATTTATCTAGGTCCCTGGATAATTATTTTTTCAAAATACTTTCCCAAAATTAAATGTAAGCACATTGCGTTTTGCATGTTTTTACGACATAAATTACATGTTTACTCCTTATTTGTTTCATATTAAAACCAACGATATCTCACGTACTAATTGATCAGGAACATAGCCTATATTGTCTAGTTACAGAATAACAACACGAAGAGTAAAAACACACAATTTTTCATTCATCATTTTTGGTATTCACGGAACAAGGCTATAACAAATTCTGTACGCTCATATTGCTATCGCGCTTGCACGCGATCATGTGTTGTCAGCCAAATAGAGATAGCAATATATGGGCAAATTTATATTTGCGGTTCGAATAGAAGTTGCGAGCGGCGTTCCCCGGCCTCTTAAGATATAGAAATAACTACCTACGTAACCTAGTTAACCTTGGGAAATCAACTTTTTTTATAAAAATTGTACCTAATTGTATTGTTGTCATAGTAAACATCAGTTATTATTATTATTATACTTCCTTGGTAGATATTATCACCTATGATTTTTTACAGTTGAATCAACCAGATCTATTAAAAAATAGGCGGAATTAAAATAATCTAAATTAATACCATAAATAATGCAAATAAAATAAAATCGATAAATATTCCTAAAACCTGATTATAGCTTAGTAATTCTAATGTTATCTGAATAAAATCTAGACATATTACGTCTCTTTTGAATTCGATAAGCTAAAATTAATTAGAATATTATAAATTGTAATCAGATATCAACTCAACGCAACGGTTTAAATGACTCCTTGAAACATTGGATTAATTTTACTTAAGTAAGAACGCAAAAGGATATAAATAAGCTTCTGTTGGATTATACCGCAAACA
Organism: Erebia aethiops; assembly: GCA_923060345.2. Classification (NCBI taxonomy): domain Eukaryota; kingdom Metazoa; phylum Arthropoda; class Insecta; order Lepidoptera; family Nymphalidae; genus Erebia; species Erebia aethiops. The sequence goes on along the minus strand of OV281091.1, from coordinate 14,458,902 downwards.
CATCCGCCAAAACATCATTATTCATAGCGACATAAAGTGTGCGATATACTCGTCAAGAAATTGTATTAAAAAAATAAGCTTTGCTCAAGTTTAAGTGCTCAAGCACCTTAAGGCGCCTCCTGAAACCCAGCGCTGCAGCTTGCTGCGGCTTTGTGCTGAGCGAGGAGCCTTATTTGTTCACGAAATCTAAAATAGATTTAATTGTAAGTATGTAAGTAAATATTGTAAGTTGTTTTTTTCATGGGCAAATAAATTTATTATCTATCTATCTATCTATCTACTTGCCTAGAAGATGCCTATATTGCCTCTTGATTTGAATACACCTATATTAAAAGTAGAAGGGAAAACGGAAGCTGGAAGGGTAATCGTCAAGCAAAGGGAAGCGTAATACACTTCATTTTAGATTATATTTTAATCGAATCAAATTCTGTCTCTTTTTTGGAGTTTAGCTCCTTTAGAATCGATTTTCATATAATAAGCCCGGGGTATAAAAATTTATGGGGAGGAAAATGAAACTTTCTTCGTTACGTTATTGACTTTATGTTTTCATGGCTATGTAATGTATTTTGATGAATATCAATTATATAATTAATATAAATAAATGTATCAAGCATGCTTTCAGTAATATAAAAAATGCGTTCATTTACTATTATTATATATATATTATTATACTATATATAGCTCGATTACCACTGACTGACTCACTCACTGACTGACTCATTGACATAATTGTTCTCCTAGAAAGAGACGGAAAATGATAGAATGATGTACGGGAGATGTGTTCGGGTGCGGGAGTCGAGTAGGGAAAAATTATGACATTTCGGAAAAACAAGATGGCGGCCGACGTGATTCTTGCAACTCTTTTGTTTTCCAACCGATTTCGTTTAAACTCGCAACGATTGAAGAAACTCGGAAACGATTTATAGAAAAAGTGGAAAAAATTGGAAAAACAAGATGGCGGCCGAGTTGTAGTGTTTTGAAATTTTTGATTTTTCGACCCCGAACCGTGGCGCCACAGATCCGAAACGGCGTGGTCGAACATAATATTTTTTTCTCTTTTCGCCTACAACTATCCTGTATTTTGATAGAACGGGAGTGGTTTTTAAAAATTCAAGATGGCGGCTGTCGCGGCGGCCGTTCGGTCTGAGGTACGAAAAAACGCAATTTTTAAATTCAATTTTCTCACAGTTGGCAACGTCGGAGCGTTTCGACTTGTACGGGGCGATTGTGTGTACCAACTCGAAGAATGGATTGGGGAAAAAAAATTACCCCATTTCTCGGGAAATTTTCAAGATTTACCCCAAAAATAAAAAAATCGAAATACGTCTTTTTTGCAAAGTTCGAGTATGAGTAATCACGTGTCCCACTTGCACGAATGACATTTGGGTATTTTCGTCGCCGAGGTCTGGCAACACTGGAATTTATCAAAGTAAAAGTGATTTTCGACATTGTCTTTTTTCAGGGGCTATCATTTCGGCTGGGTGCGAGCGAGATGAAAAATTGAAACGTCATCAGGAGCGGTATATCCTGTAGTTCACGGGAAAATTATGAAACTATGTCAAATGTTTCTGTGAAACAAGGTGGCGGCCATTTTGTATTCTTTTTGTGTTTTTGAAAACTTCGATCACGATTTTGAGGCAGTTGGCAACATTTGGGAAAGTTGACGTGTATGGATCGATTGTGTAGCTCGACCGGCAGTATCGAGATATCTAAACAGTGTTGCCACATTTGGGGTAGTTTTCGATATATTCCCCAAAAATGTCCTCCTGTAAAATTTTGTATGAAAAATTTTTTTTTCACTGATGGCTTCGTGTAGAAGTCAGAAAATATAACATGAAAAAAAATATGGAGACAGCTGATGATTGAGGATTTCGGAGACGGGTAAAGGGCACGGCCAAGGTATTGAAGATAGGTGGGGGGTCCTCGAACTAATGTCATTCGGAACCTCACCCAATTGGCGGTGAGTTTTAAAAAAAACCCAAAATAGTGCATTCAAGATGGCCGCCATACAAATTTCGTCAGTGTCTATCTCGGAGAGTATAAGAGATGGAAGAGTGGTTTCTTTGCAAGAGATGATCAGGACCTGAAGTTCTACGTGATGAACAGGAAAAAAATTCAAGATGGCATAATTTATTTTTCCATAGAAAATGTATGGCCAATATTGAAGAATACTACAAGACTGTGTAGAACTATGCAAGATTTTTACCCACGACGGGGCTCCCTGCGATTACAAAACAAGAAACTGGTACTAAAATTTAAAAAAATCGCCATTTTGAAATTCTTTGTTAATTGACCGATTTCGTTTAAAATCGATATTGAGGACTCCCTGGGGTTACAAAACAGGAAACTGAAACCAAAATTTTAAAAAATCAGCTCCATTTTGAAATTCTTTGTTAATGGACCGCTTTCGTTCAAAATCGATATTTAGGGCTCCCTGCGATTACAAAACAAGAAACTGGTACTAAAATTTAAAAAAATCGCCATTTTGAAATTCTTTGTTAATTGACCGATTTCGTTGAAAATCGATATTGAGGACTCCCTGGGGTTACAAAACAGGAAACTGAAACCAAAATTTTAAAAAATCAGCGCCATTTTGAAATTCTTTTTAATGGACCGATTTCGTTCAAAATCGATATTTAGGGCTCCCTGGGATTTCAATACAGGAAACTGTTACCAAAGTTTAAAAAAATCAGCGCCATTTTGAAATTCTTTGTTAATTGACAATTTTTTTCACAATACGTATTTGTTGAGTATAAAATATAATAATATTACCTACTCAATAAAATAATTTTAAAAACACACTAATTGAATTGACGAAAAATTTAGAATCGAATATATTATTATAGCTAAGCTATTTTTTTATCCCGAAAAACAATATAGTCTAAGATCCGTATCATTTTTTGTCAAGTTTATTGTAGCCAATGCTATACCATTGCGTTTGTTGTAAAATTACCTATATTATTATACTATATATAGCTCGATTACCACTGATTCACTCACTGACTCACTCACTCATTGACATAATTGTTCTCCTAGAAAGAGACAGAAAACGATACAACGATGTACGGGAGATGTGTTCGGGTGCGGGAGTCGAGTAGGGAAAAATTATGACATTTCGGAAAAACAAGATGGCGGCCGACGTGATTCTTGCAACTCTTTTGTTTTCCAACCGATTTCGTTACAACTCGCAACGATTAAAGAAACTAGGAAACGATCAATAGAAAGAGTGGAAAAAATTGGAAAAACAAGATGGCGGCCGAGCTGTAGTGTTTTGAAATTTTTGAATTTTCGACCCCGAACCGCGGCGCCACAGATCCGAAACGGCGCGGTCGAGCATGATTTTTTTTTCTCTTTTCGCCTACAGCTATCCTGTATTTTGACAGAACGGGAATAGTTTTTAAAAATTCAAGATGGCGGCTGTCGCGGCGGCCGTTCAGTCTGAGGTACGAAAAAACGCCATTTTAAAATTCAATTTTCTCACAGTTGGCAACGTCGGAGCGTTTCGACTTGTACGAAGCGATTGTGTGTACAGACTCGAAGTATGGATTGGGGAAAAAAAATTACCCCATTTCTCGGGAAATTTTCAAGATTTACCCCAAAAATAAAAAAATCGAAATACGCATTTTTTGCAAAATCCGAGTACGAGCCACCACGTGTCCCACTTGTACAAATGACATTTGGGTGTTTTCGTCGCCGAGGTCTGGCAACACTGGGATTTATCAAAGTAAAAGTGATTTTCGACATGGTCTCTTTTCAGGAGCTATCATTTCGGCTGGGTGCGAGCGAGATGAAAAATTGAAACGTCATCAGAAGCGGTATATCCTGTAGTTCACGGAAAAATTATGAAACTATGAAAAATGCTTCTGTGAAACGAGGCGGCGGCCATTTTGTATTCTTTTTGTATTTTTGAAAATTTCGATCACGATCTTGAGGCAGTTGGCAACATTTAGGAAAGTTGACATGTATGGATCGATTGTGTAGCTCGACCGGCAGTATCGAGATATCTAAACAGTGTTGCCACATTTGGGGTAGTTTTCGAGAATTACCCCAAAAATATCCTCCTGTAAAATTTTGTATGAAAAAATTTTTTTTCACTGATGGCTTCGTATAGAAGTAAAAAATATAACTTGATCACAAATATGGAGACAGCTGATGATTGAGGATTTCGGAGACGGGTAAAGGGCACGGCCAAGGTATTGAAGATAGGTGGGGGGTCCTCGAACTAATGTCACTCGGAACCACATCCAATTGGCGATAAGTTTAAAAAAAACTCGAAAATGGTGGATTCAAGATGGCCGCCATACAAATTTCGTCAGTGTCTATCTCGGAGAGTATAAGAGATGGAAGTGTGGTTTCTTGGCAAGAGATGATCAGGACCTGACGGTCTACTTGAATAACAGGAAAAAACTTCAAGATGGCGGAATTTATTTTTCCATAAAAAATATATGGCCAATATTGAAGAATACTACAAGACTGTGTAGAACTATGCAAGATTTTGATACGGTTTCGTTTTACCCACGACGGGGCTTCCTGCGATTACAAAACAGGAAACTGGTACTAAAATTTTAAAAAATCGCCATTTTGAAATTCTTTGTTAAGTGACCGATTTCGTTTAAAATCGATATTGAGAACTCCCTGGGATTACGAAACAAGAAACTGAAACCAAAATATTAAAAAATCAGCGCCATTTTGAAATTCTTTGTTAATGGACCGATTTCGTTCAAAATCGATATTTAGGGCTCCCTGGGATTTCAATAGAGGAAACAGTTACCAAAGTTTTAAAAATTCAGCGCCATTTTGAAATTCTTTGTTAATGGGCCGATTTCGTTCAAAATCGATATTTAGGGCTCCGTGGGATTTCAGTACAGGAAACTGTTGCCAAAGTTTTAAAAAATCGGCGCCATTTTGAAATTCTTTTTTAATTGACCGATTTCGTTCAAAATCGATATTAAGGGCTCCCTGGGATTTCAATACCGGAAACTGTTACCAAAAATTTAAAAAAACAGCGCCATTTTGAAATTCTTTGTTAATTGACCGATTTCGTTCAAAATCGTATAGTAAAGTTTGTACTACTTGTAAGTCAAACCACAACCCGTGAGCTGCTTTAGCAGCTCGCGCACAGGGCGAAACACTAGTTATTATATATAGCTCAATTACCACTGACTCACTGACTCACTCATTGACATAATTGTTCTCCTAGAAAGAGACAGAAAACGATATAATGATGTACGGGAGATGTGTTCGAGTGCGGGAGTCGAGTAGGGAAAAATTATGACATTTCGGAAAAACAAGATGGCGGCCGACGTGATTCTTGCAACTCTTTTGTTTTCCAACCGATTTCGTTAAAACTCGCAACAATTGAAGAAACTAGGAAACGATTTATAGAAAAAGTGGACAAAATTGGAAAAACAAGATGGCGGCCGAGCTGTAGTGTTTTGAAATTTTTGATTTTTCGACCCCGAACCGCGGCGCCACAGATCCGAAACGGCGTGGTCGAGCATAATAGTTTTTTCTGTTTTCGCCTACAATTATCCTCTTATTTGACAGAATGGGAGTGGTTTTTAAAAATTCAAGATGGCGGCTGTCGCGGCGGCCGTTCGGTCTGAGGTACGAAAAAACGCAATTTTAAACTTCAAATTTCTTACAGTTGGCAACGTCGGAGCGTTTCGACTTCCAGGGGGCAATTGTGTGTACAGACTCGAACTATGGATTGGGGAAAAAAATTACCCCATTTCTCGGGAAATTTTCAAGATTTACCCCAAAAATTAAAAAATCGAAATACGTATTTTTTGCAAAGTTCGAGTATGAGCGACCACGTGTCCCACTTGTACGAATGACGTTTGGATATTTTCGTCGCCGAGGTCTGGCAACACTGGAATTTATCAAAGTAAAAGTGATTTTCGACATGGGCTATTTTCAGGAGCAATCATTTCGGCTGGGTGCGAGCGAGATGAAAAATTGAAACGTCATCAGGAGCGGTATATCCTGTAGTTTACGGGAGAATTATGAAACTATGTAAAATGCTTCTGTGAAACGAGGTGGCGGCCATTTTGTATTCTTTTTGTGTTTTTGAAAATTTCGATCACGATTTTGAGGCAGTTGGCAACATTTGGGAAAGTTGACATATATGGATCGATTGTGTAGCTCGACCGGCAGTATCGAGATATCTAAACAGTGTTGCCACATTATGGGTAATTTTCGAGATTTCCCCCAAAAATGACCTCCTGTAAAATTTTGTATGAAATTTTTTTTTTTCACTGATGGCTTCGTGTAGAAATCAGGAAATATAACTTTAACAAAAATATGGAGACAGCTGATGATTGAGGATTTCGGAGACGGGTAAAGGGCACGGCCAAGGTATTGAAGATAGGTGGGGGGTCCTCGAACTAATGTCACTCGGAACCTCATCCAATTGACAAAGAGCAAAAAAAAAATTCAAAATGGCGGATTTAAGATGGCTGCCATACAAATTTGTTTGGTGTCTATCTCAGAAAGTATAAAAGATGGAAGATTGGTTTCTTGACAAAAGATGATCAGGACCTGAAGGTCTATTTGATGTACAGGAAAAAAATTCAAGATGGCGGAATTTATTTTTCCATAGAAAATATTATATGGCCAATATTGAAGAATACTACAAGACTTTTTGATACGGTTCCGTTTTACCCACGGGCTCCCTGCGATTACAAAACATACTAAAATTTTAAAAGATCAGCGCCATTTTGAAATTCTTTGTTAATGGACCGATTTCGTTCAAAATTGATATTCAGGGCTCCCTGGGATCACAAAACAGGAAACTGATACCAAATTTTAAAAATTCGGCGCCATTTTGAAATTCTTTGTTAATGGACCGATTTCGATCAAAATCGATATTTAGGGCTACCTGGGATTTCAATACAGTAAACAGTTACCAAAGTTTTAAAAATTCAGCGCCATTTTGAAATTCTTTGTTAATTGACCGATTTCGTTCAAATTCGATAACTGAGGATCCCTAATATCCCAAAAACCACAACCCGTGAGCTGCTTTAGCAGCTCGTGCACAGGGCGAAACACTAGTTATACTATATATAGCTCGATTACCACTCACTGATTCACTGACTCACTGACTCATTGACATAATTGTTCTCCTAGAAAGAGACAGAAAACGATATATTGATGTATGGGAGATTTTTTCAAATGCGGGAGTCGAGTAGGGAAAAATTATGACATTTCGGAAAAACAAGATGGCGGCCGACGTGATTCTTGCAGCTCTCTTGTTTTCCAACCGATTTTGTTTAAACTCGCAATTATTGAAGAAATTAGTAAACGGTCAATAGAAAAAGTGGAAAAAATTGGAAAAACAAGATGGCGGCCGAGCTGTAGTGTTTTGAAATTTTTGATTTTTCGACCCCGAACCGCGGCGCCACAGATCCGAAACCGCGTGGTCGAGCATAATATTTTTTTCTCTTTTCGCCTACAAATATCCTGTATTTTGACAGAACGGGAGTGGTTTTAAAAAAATCAAGATGGCGGCTGTCGCGGCGGCCGTTTGGTCTGAGGTACGAAAAAACGCAATTTTAAAATTCAATTTTCTCCCAGTTGGCAACGTCGGAGCGTTTCGACTTCTATATGGCGATTGTGTGTACCGACTTGAAGAATGGATTGGGGAAAAAAATTTACCCCATTTCTCGGGAAATTTTCAAGATTTTCTCCAAAAATAAAAAAATCGAAATACGTATTTTTTGCAAAGTTCGAGTACGAGCGACCACGTGTCCCACTTGTACGAATGATGTTTGCGTATTTCCGTCGCCGAGGTCTGGCAACACTGGAATTTATCAAAGTAAAAGTGATTTTCGACATGGTCTCTTTTCAGGAGCTATCATTTCAGCTGGGTGCAAGCGAGATGAAAAATTGAAACGTCATCAGGAGCGGTATATCCTGTAGTTCATGGGAAAATTATAAAACTATGTCAAATGTTTCTGTGAAACGAGGTGGCGGCCATTTTGTATTATTTTTGTGTTTTTGAAAATTTCGATCATGATTTTGAGGCAGTTGGCAATATTTGGGAAAGTTGACATGTATGGATCGATTGTGAAGCTCGACCGGCAGTATCGAGACATCTAAACAGTGTTGCCACATTATGGGTAGTTTTCGAGATTTTCCCCAAAAATGTCCTCCTGTAAAATTTTGTATGAAAATTTTTTTTTCACTGATGGCTTCGTGTAGAAGTCAGGAAATATAACTTTAACAAAAATATGGAGACAGCTGATGATTGAGGATTTCGGAGACGGGTAAAGGTCACGGCCAAGGTATTGAAGATAGGTGGGGGGTCCTCGAACTAATGTCACTCGGAACCTAAACCAATTGACAAAGAGCAAAAAAAAAATTCAAAATGGCGGATTTAAGATGGCTGCCATACAAATTTGTTTGGTGTCTATCTCAGAAAGTATAAAAGATGGAAGAGTGGTTTCTTGACAAAAGATGATCAAGACCTGAAGGTCTACTAAACAGGAAAAAAATTCAAGATGGCGGAATTTATTTTTCCATAGAAAATATATGGCCAATATTGAAGAATACTACGAGACTGTGTAAAACTATGCAAGATTTTGATACGGTTCCATTTTACCCACGACGAAGCTCCCTGCGATTACAAAACAAGAAACTGGTACTAAAATTTAAAAAAATCGCCATTTTGAAATTCTTTGTTAATGGACCGATTTCGTTCAAAATTGATATTCAGGGCTCACTGGGATCACAAAACAGGAAACTGATACCAAAGTTTAAAAAAATCAACGCCATTTTTAACAATTTTGCTATAACCATAATAAATGAATTCAGTACAGTCTGTACTACTTGTAAGTCAAACCACAACCCGTGAGCTGCTTTAGCAGCTCGCGCACAGGGCGAAACACTAGTTATACTATATATAGCTCAATTACCACTCACTGACTGACTCACTGACTCATTGACATAATTGTTCTCCTAGAAAGAGACAGAATACGATACCATGATGTACGGGAGATGTGTTCGGGTGCGGGAGTCGAGTAGGGAAAAATTATGACATTTCGGAAAAACAAGATGGCGGCCGACGTGATTCTCGCAACTCTATTGTTTTCCAACCGATTTCGTTACAACTCGCAACGATTGAAGAAACTAGGAAACGATCAATCGAAAGAGTGGAAAAATTTGGAAAAACAAGATGGCGGCCGAGCTGTAGTGTTTTGAAATTTTTGATTTTTCGACCCCGAACCGCGGCGCCACAGATCCGAAACGGCATGGTCGAGCGTAATATGTTTTTCTCCTTTCGCCTACAACTATCCTGTATTTTGACAGAACGGGAGTGGTTTACACAAATTCAAGATGGCGGCTGTCGCGGCGGCCGTTCGGTCTGAGGTACGAAAAAACGCAATTTTAAAATTCAATTTTCTCACAGTTGGCAACGTCGGAGCGTTTCGACTTGTACGGGGCGACTGTGTGTACCGACTCGAAGAATGGATTGGGGAAAAAAAATTACCCCATTTCTAGGGAAATTTTCAAGATTTACCCCAAATATTAAAAAATCGAAATACGTATTTTTTGCAAAGTTCGAGTATGAGCAACCACGTGTCCCACTTGTACGAACGCCATTTGGGTATTTTCGTCGCCGAGGTCTGGCAACACTGGAATTTATCAAAGTAAAAGTGATTTTCGACATGGTCTCTTTTCAGGGGCGATCATTTCGGCTGGGTGCGAGCGAGATGAAAAATTTAAACGTCATCAGGAGCGGTATATCCTGTAGCTCACGGGAAAATAATGAAACTATGTAAAATGTTTCTGTGAGACGAGGTGGCGGCCATTTTGTATTATTTTTGTGTTTTTTAAAATTTCGATCACGATTTTGAGGCAGTTGGCAACATTTGGGAAAGCTGACATGTATGGATCGATTGTGTAGCTCGACCGGCAGTATCGAGATATGTAAACAGTGTTGCCACATTTGGGGAAGTTTTCGAGATTTTCCCCAAAAATGTCCTCCTGTAAAATTTTGTTTGAAAATTTTTTTTTTCACCGATGGCTCCGTATAGATGTCAGAAAATATAACTTGAAAAAAAATATGGAGACAGCTGATGATTGAGGATTTCGGAGACGGGTAAAGGGCACGGCCATGGTATTGAAGATAGGTGGGGGGTCCTCGAACTAATGTCACTCGGAATCTCATCCAATAGCCAATGAGCTGAAAAAAAAATTCAAAATGGCGGATTTAAGATGGCTGCCATACAAATTTGTTTGGTGTCTATCTCAGAAAGTATAAAAGATGGAAGAGTGGTTTCTTGGCAAAAGATGATCAGGACCTGAAGGTCTACTTGATGAACAGGAAAAAATTCAAGATGGCGAAATTTATTTTTCATACCAAATTTTAAGGCGATAAGGAACTATAAAAGACTGGGTACTTATGGTTCCCTCATTCTAACGAATCTTTGGTTTGGGAGCAAAAATGTGATGCCAGTTGATGATTGAAGATTTTGGAGACGGGTGAAGAGCAGGGCCAGGGTATTGAAGAAAGAGGGGGGTGCATGAAAAAAAAAACATAAAACTACCAACATACCCGCATAATTGTTCTCCTAGAAAGAGACAGAAAACGATACAATGATGTACGGGAGATGTGTTCGGGTGCGGGAGTCGAGTAGGGAAAAATTATGACATTTCGGAAAAACAAGATGGCGGCCGACGTGACTCTTGCAACTCTTTTGTTTTCCAACCGATTTCGTTACGACTCGCAACGATTGAAGAAACCAGGAAACGATTAATAGAAAAAGTGGAAAAAATTGGAAAAACAAGATGGCGGCCGAGTTGTAGTGTTTTGAAATTTTTGATTTTTCGACCTCGAACCGCGGCGCCACAGATCCGAAACGGCGTGGTCGAGCATAATATTTTTTTCTCTTTTCGCCTACAACTATCCTGTATTTTGACAGAACGGGAGTGGTTTTTGTTTTCAAGATGGCGGCTGTCGCGGCGGCCGTTCGGTCTGAGGTACGAAAAAACGCAATTTTAAAATTCAAATTTCTCACAGTTGGCAACGTCGGAGCGTTTCGACTTGTACAGGGCGATTGTGTGTACCGACTCGAAGAATGGATTGGGGAAAAAAAATTACCCCATTTCTAGGGAAAATTTCAAGATTTACCCCAAATATTAAAAAAGCGAAATACGTAATTTTTGCAAAGTTCGATTACGAGCGACCACGTGTCCCACTTGTACGAATGACGTTTGGGTATTACCGTCGCCGAGGTCTGGCAACACTGGAATTTATCAAAGTAAAAGTGATTTTTGACATGGTCTTTTTTCAGGGGCTATCATTTCGGCTGGGTGCGAGCGAGATTAAAAATTGAAACTTCATCAGGAGCGGTATATCCTGTAGTTTACGGGAAAATTATGAAACTATGTAAAATGCTTCTGTGAAACGAGGTGGCGGCCATTTTGAATTCTTTTTGTGTTTTTGAAAATTTCGATCACGATTTTGAGGCATTTGGCAACATTTGGGAAAGTTGACATGTAGGGATCGATTGTGTAGCTCGACCGGCAGTATCGAGATATTTAAACAGTGTTGCCACATTGGGGGTAGTTTTCGAGATTTTCCCCAAAAATGTCCTCCTGTAAAATTTTGTATGAAATTTTTTTTTTCACTGATGGCTTCGTATTGAAGTAAGAAAATATAACTTGAAAAAAAATATGGAGATAGATGATGATTGAGGATTTCGGAAACGGGTAAAGGGCACGGCCAAGGTATTGAAGATAGGTGGGGGGTCCTCGAACTAATGTCACTCGGAACCTAATCCATTAGACAAAAAGCAAAAAAAATTTGGCGGATTTAAGATGGCTGCCATACAAATTTGTTTGGTGTCTATCTCAGAAAGTATAAAAGATGGAAGAGTGGTTTCTTGGCAAAAGATGATCAGGACCTGAAGGTCTACTTGATGAACAGGAAAAAATTCAAGATGGTGAAATTTATTTTTCATAGGTACCAAATTTTAAGGCGATAAGGAACTATGAAAGACTGGGTACTTATGGTTCCCTCATTCTAACGAATCTTTGGTTTGGGAGCAAAAATGTGATGCGAGTTGATGATTGAAGATTTTGGAGACGGGTGAAGAGCAGGGCCAGGGTATTGAAGAAAGAGGGGGGTGCATGAAAAAAAAACATAAAACTACCAACATACCCGCATAATTGTTCTCCTAGAAAGATACAGAAAACGATACCATGATGTACGGGAGATGTGTTCGGGTGCGGGATGAGAGTAGGGAAAAATTATGACATTTCGGAAAAACAAGATGGCGACCGACGTGATTCTTGCAAATCTTTTGTTTTCCAACCGATTTCGTTACAACTCGCAATTATTGAAGAAATTAGTATACAATCTATAGAAAAAGTAGAAAAATATGGAAAAACAAGATGGCGGCCGAGCTGTAGTGTTTTCAAATTTTTGATTTTACGACCCCGAACCGCGGCGCCACAGATCCGAAATGTTGTAGTTTATGTATAGAAGATGTGTTTGGGTGCGGGATACATGTAGGACATACAAGTTCGGAAAGATATTCTAGTGAGAAGAACCGGCAAGAAACTCTGTGGTTTCTCTTTTTAAAAAGTAAAATATTACATTAAAGTAGGAATTTAAAGGATATACATTACTGTAAGTTTAATGAGTAGGGAAAGATTATGACATTTCGGAAAAACAAGATGGCGGCCGACGTGCTTTTTGAAACTTTTTTGTTTTCCAACCGATTTCGTTACAACTCGCAATGATTAAAGAAATAAGTAAACAATCTTTAGAAAAAGTAGAAAAATGTGGAAAAACAAGATGGCGGCCGACGTGATTCTTGCAACTCTTTTGTTTTCCAACCGATTTCGTTACAACTCGCAATGATTGAAGAAATTAGTAAAAGAAAAAAATCTTTAGAAAAAGTAGAAAAAATTGAAAAAACAAGATGGCGGCCGAGCTGCAGTATTTTCAAATTTTTGATTTTTCGACCCCGATCTGCGGCGCTACAGATCCGAAACGGGGTAGTTTATGTACAGGAGATATGTTCGGGTGCGGGATGGGAGTAGGGAAGGATTATGACATTTCGGCAAAAACAAGATGGCGGCCGATTTGCCGAAATTAACCGATCGAGGCATTGAAGGTAGGTGCTCGACCAAATGTCATTCGAAACTTCATCCAATAGCCAATGATATGAAAAAAAATCAAAATGGCGTATTTAAGATGGCTGTCATACAAATTTGTTTGGTGTCTATCTCAGAAAGTATAAAAGATGGAATAGTGGTTTCTTGGCAAAAGATGATTAGGACCTGAAGGTCTACTTGATGAACAGGAAAAAAATTCAAGATGGTGGAATTTATATTTCCGTAAAAAATATACTTAAGGCAAATATTGAAGAAACTACGGGTGTACTAGAATTTGATACGGTTCCGTTTTACCCACGACGGGGCTCCCTGGGATTAAAAAACAGGAAACGGTTTCCAAAATATAAAAAAAACAGCGCCATTTTGAAATTCTTTGTTAATTGACCGATTTCGTTCAAAATCGATATTTAGAACTCCCTGGGGTTACAAAACAGGAAACTTACCAAAATTTTTAAAAAAACCAGCGCCATTATGAAATTCTATGATAATTGACCGATTTCGTTTAAAATCGACATTAGGACTTCCTGGGATTACAAAACAAGAAACTGATACCAAAGTCTTAAAAAACCAGCGCCATTTTGAAATTCTTTGTTCATTGACCGATTGCGTTCAAAATCGATATTTAGGGCTCCCTGGGATTACAAAACAGGAAACTGATACCAAAGTTTTAAAAAATCAGCGCCATTTTAAAATCCTTGTTATTGTAGCGATTTCGTACAAAATCAAAATTTAGGGCTCCCTGGGATTACAAAACAGGAAATAGATAGCAAAGTTTTAAAAAACCAACGCCATTTTGAATTTTTTTGGTAAACCGATTTCATTCCAAAACGATATTTAGGAATTCCTGGGATTACAAAACACGAAACTGGTACCAAAATGTATAAAAATCAGCGCCATTTTGAAATTCTTTGTTGAGTGATAATTCGTTCAAAACGTCTTATTTAGGACTTCCTGGGATTACAAAAGCGGAACCCTAAAAAGAACAATTTTTGTTAATTTTATACCTACCTCTTTAAAAAATAGTTCTTTTATCTTTAAAAAAATATTATAAAGTAGGTACCTAGCTAATGCATGCAAATTACAACTCCTTTCAAAGAAATTGTTTGTAATCTTTCCTTTTTTTATTTTACCCAAGTTTGCTGTTTGACGTTAATTACCTAACCAGTAATTAACTAAAAACAAACCTTGCCAAGGAGTGTTATCGTTAGAGGTTTTTAGCTTAATTTTAATGTCTTCAATTATTAATTTGAGTACAATGAATAATGATCGACATATTTTAAGAGGCAATTTCTGTGTTTAGGAAAGGTGAAAAGAGTTTCGATAGTGGTCATGTTTCATTTCGAAAGGATATATAGGTACCTATTTGCGTCTATGAAAAATAAAAAATACTCAGCTGAGGTATTGTACCTGTACTCAACCAAGTGTTTTTATTTTTATTTTATCCTACCTATTTGCTAACGATACCTGTGTACCTACCTACAATATAATGTTTGATTGTGTTACTAATATAATGTTTGATTTTATTGGTTAACTTTGAAAGTAACGGAGACAGTGTCCGCGGGGGTTGTACCAATACCTACCCTTGGAATATTTCGATGACAATACCTACCACCACTTAGCTGCCCTGCTGATTTATGCCAACAAAAATATTAGTAAAACAATGTCTGGTCATGGAAGGCTCCAACCACAACTGCTGAAGCGCAGGAGCCTGTTAGTGAAATGTACCCTGCTAAGGAGTATAACACAATCAATAGGCCAGTAAATGAGCAGGATAATGCCTGTAATCAAATCCAATTGCAATCCAATAACATTCAAATTTACAAATATGTTTTTCTCTTTTTTATTCAAGTTTCTTCCATCCTTAGATTATTTACACGACGTGTAAGAATTCATTGCTTCCATCATTATTTTCTTCCCTTCTTGGAAAAAAGAATCTGGCTGGTGTTAAAAGTACCTATCCAGTGGGGGGTTAACCATGAAGAAGTTGCTGTAAAACTCTTCGAGGAGGCAACACAGGAGAAGGTGTCTCCTGCTGGCTTCACACCACTGGTGCTTTAGGAACATCACCAGATGGACTTGTTGGAGATGATGCCATAGTGGAGGTGAAATGTCCATTTAAACACAGAATGAATACTACTGAAGAAATTCAACAGGATGCTGCTTCGATGCTGAAGGAAAATTAAAAACAAATCATCCATATTATCACCAAATAGGTATAGGATCAGTTGTCAATTTTAGCTCAATATATTATTTTATAGTATGGACCACAAAGGAAACAATCATCTTGCCCACTGGCAATTGCATTGCCACTGCAAGAGATCCAAATTGGAAACTAATTAATAATATAAACATCTTACTGAAATTTTACAAATAACAATTTATTAATAGATTGATGTCATAAATTTGAATTTGCCTCTGCTTAATAAATTGAATTAGGTAGGTACTTGTTGGTAGTTGGTAGGTTGGTGTTGTAGGTTGGGAGTTGTTTTCCATACCTATTATTACAATGTAAAATATAATGAAACCACCAAAAAAGTTTGTAGTTTAATTTATTATCACAATTAGATACAATTACACATTTTTAAAAATCTATATTATTGAATAAAATTACTGTATGACTATGCAGTAATTATTTTATTATAAAATAAATTAAAAACTAAAATCTTAAAATTATTTCTTTTTGATGCTACCGCAGTGCTCTATTTTTCGGGATCTTCATTGGAAAAACACTGTTCACTTTCTTTTATTAAAGAATACTGCATATTAATTACTAGAGCTGCACATGTCTGTATGATTTTACAAGCGTACACTCTCATGTTGGGTGTTAAGAAATCGAAAATTCTAAATTATTTGTCTTAAATCTATATCCTAAATCAAAATATTGTAGACTAGCTGATGCCCGCGACTTCGTGCGCGTGGATTGAGGTTTTTGGTTCCCGCGGGAAGTCTTTAATTTTCCAGAATAAAAAGTATCCAATGTGTTATTCCAGACTATAATCTATCTCTGTGCCAAATTTCATCCAGATCCGTTCAGGCGTGATTAGTAACAAATATCCATCCATACATCCAAACTTTCGCATTTATAATATTACTAGCTGATGCCCGCGTGGAATAAATTTTTTAGGATTCCCGCGGGAACTCCTCAATTTTCCGGGATAAAAAGTAGCTTATGTCACTCTCCAGGTCCTCAACTATACCCATGCCAAAAATCACGTCGATCCGTTGCTCCGTTGCAACGTGATTGAAGGACAAACCAACAAACAAACTGACTTTCGCATTTATAATATTAGTATGAAGTACTACTAATTTTAAAATTGTGAAATAAATTTACAACACGAAACGTTTAATACAAACTACTCAAATAACAATGTAGGTACAAAAACATTCCCTAATTTTCAAATTATTTATATGACCTACCACTAAAATAGTTATTATTTATTTAGAAAACATGAAAGAAATTTTTGTAACATAACTAATTTCAAAAATAAAAACTTGAGTAACAATAAGAAGTAAGAATCTGCTACAAAATGAAAGTAAAATTCCAAGAAGACACAATTTTTTTCTTAAATAAGATAACCATGAACAACAACTGCCCTCATTCGACAGCTCCTGTGGACTGCTCACTGCTCATTCAGGTCATGCACTCAGAAACATTCCCGGCCCCCGGTCACGCGTCACTGGCTAAGGCTACGGCTAACTATCAAGGGAATAATTTTATTATCATTCATAATAATTATTTAGTTATTTATTTACTGGCGATAAAGCCACAGACATATTATGCGGTTACATAAACTACCTCAAACTCTTGGTAGAACTTGGTTATGGCATTTGTCTTCAAGCTTCTTTACTGAGGATTCCATTCCAGAAGATACTGCTGCAGATAACACTTCTGTAGCTTATTTTCTATTGGGATAAAAACTATCCTATATATTGACCCGGAGTACCAGCTACCACTATACCAAATTTCATCCGTTCATTAGTTTTCCCATGATACGCAGCCATACACACACAGACAGACGAAAATTAAATCTGTTTTGGGCTTAGTATCGATAGTAAAGCATACCTGATTAAAATTTTCAAAATATATTAAATGTACAGAAATCTTCCAGTTACAGTTTTATTATAAGTATAGATTGAGTCTTAATTAATGTGCATAATAATTGATCATCGATATTAGTTACTTCCACCTTCCAACCCATGAAATATTTTTTTTCAAACCTACTTATGAGATCCACTAAAACTTGAAAATGAGCAACTATAGGCAATCTCTGTATACTGAAACACTAGCAAGTCAACTGCTTTGATATTCTCGAATGACAGTCTGCATTCACCTTTGGCTAGCAATTCCTTCAATTTCTTGTTCTCTTGCTGCAAAAAATAATTCTCTCCAATAGTCAAAATATCAGTACTTTCATTTATTTGGCCCACTGTTTGACTGGATTGGATTGGTTGACTGATACACCTGTGACTGAAGTTTCCAGTTCAACTGCTACATCTTCAGTCATCTGTTTTTTGGTTCTAGCACTGGAAAAATAATTTTTGTATCAATCACTAAATAAAACTATTTTATTTTTCACTAATATAAGAAACTTAGGAACCATAGGGTTACGTAGGGACTAGAGAGATATAATTTACAGATGTTTATCATTAATGTTTGCGTAGAACTTGTTTCTGATCTATAAGATCAGGCAAGACTACAGAGACTTGCAGTTTCAAGACAAGCAAATGGAGACTTCCTAAAGTATAAAATAAAATTGTGTATGCACATAATATGTCGGTACCTTCTCAATTCTATAGGATACGAAAACTCGAAACTCTTGCTACTACTGTAAGCAAAAATTGATGGAAGAACATCCTTTTCATTAGCAAAATGGCAAGTTCTACAAAGGTAGTCTTCACGAGTATCTTCCTAGACTATATCCTTGCGACTGAAATCTAAAACAATGAGTTATTAGTAATACAACGCAACTTGAATGAACTATATTTAAACTGATTTTATTACAACAAATTACAAACAATTTTATGGACCCTGTAAACTTACCGGCTTATAGTTTTCCATTTTTTAAAGATTTTTTCATTCGCCGGGAATCTAAAAAACCTACAGGTTTTTCTTCTCGAGACATGGTTGCACCCGGGAGCAAAACAATACGACATTGTATAAATTTCTAACACCAAAATGTAAATTTTCATACGTTCTCACGTTTGTTGTTTGTTATTGTTTTTATCCCAAATGTCAAAATCCGCCATTTTGTTACGTTTTAACTTCTACTTTCTCAGGAACCATAGACAGAATATAGACCATGGAGGTAACAAATACATGGAGGCGCCCTACCTACAAAACTAGGGTGCATACCTACAGAAAAATGTCGCAAAAGATGGCCGCCCATTAGGGAGTGTGCTTCAAAACTATCGACACCGATAAAGTTTGAAACGATAATCAAGTACCTATTTGTTAGTATTACAAACACATATGTACTTTATCACGTAGGTATTATTCGCTTGGATTTAGGTTTTTAGAGATCTTAATGAATTCTCTTAAGTTTCGCTGCCAGCCACACTGTGAGATTGGACCAGAAATAAAAAAGTAGGTACTCTCTGTTGGATGAAAAACTGATTTTTCTGGCCGCTAAGATTGCCTCGTCTACATAGGTATCAGTCGCTTATAAACCCGTTAGGGTTATATTGTTCTATGCTTAGAAATTAAAAACCTCTTCTTTTATGAAAGAGCAACTGCTGAGTTTCTGGCCGACTTTTCGCAGATTTCTTTCCGAACAGGTGGTAGAGTCAAAACATGACGTAGCAGAGACAGCTGCCTGAATGTTACCTAATGAATATTACCGTACCGCTAGTTATTATACTATATATAGCTCAATTACCACTCACTCACTCACTCACTCATTGACATAATTGTTCTCCTAGAAAGAGACAGAAAACGATATAATGATGTACGGGAGATGTGTTCGGGTGCGGGAGTCGAGTAGGGAAAAATTATGACATTTCGGAAAAACAAGATGGCGGCCGACGTGACTCTTGCAACTCTTTTGTTTTCCAACCGATTTCGTTACAACTCGCGACGATTGAGGAAACTAGGAAACGATCAATAGATAAAGTGGAAAAAATTGGAAAAACAAGATGGCGGCCGAGCTGTAGTGTTTTGAAATTTTTGATTTTTCGACCCCGAACCGCGGCGCCACAGATCCGAAACGGCGGGGTCGAGCATAATATTTTTTTCTCTTATCGCTTACAACTATCCTGTATTTTGACAGAACGGGAGTGGTTTTTAAAAATTCAAGATGGCGGCTGTCGCGGCGGCCGTTCTGTTTGAGGTACGAAAAAACGCAATTTTAAAATTTAAATTTCTCACAGTTGGCAACGTCGGAGCGTTTAGACTTGTAAGGGGCGATTGTGTATACAGACTCGAACTATGGATTGGGGAAAAAAAAATACCCCATTTCTCGGGAAATTTTCAAGATTTACCCCAAAAATAAGAAAATCGAAATACGCATTTTTTGCAAAATTCGAGTACGAGCCACCACGTGTCCCACTTGTACGAATGACATTTGGGTGTTTTCGTCGCCGAGGTCTGGCAACACTGGGATTTATCAAAGTAAAAGTGATTTTCGACATGGTCTTTTTTCAGGAGCAATCATTTCGGTTGGGTGCGAGCGAGATGAAAAATTGAAACGTCATCAGGAGCGGTATATCCTGTAGTTTACGGGAAAATTATGAAACTATGTCAAATGCTTCTGTGAAACGAGGTGGCGGCCATTTTGTATTCTTTTTGTGTTTTTGAAAATTTCGATCACGACTTTGAGGCAGTTGGCAACATTTCGGAAAGTTGACATGTATCGATCGATTGAGTAACTCGACCGGCAGTATCGAGATAACTAAACAGTGTTGCCACGTTTGGGGTAGTTTTCGAGATTTTCCCCAAAAATGTCCTCCTGTAAAATTTTGTACGAAAATTTTTTTTTTCACTGATGGCTTCGTATAGAAGTAAGAAAATATAACTTGAAAAAAAAATATGGAGACAGCTGATGGTTGAAGATTTTGGAGACGGGTAAAGGGCACGGCCAAGGTATTGAAGATAGGTGGGGGGTCCTCGAACTAATGTCACTCGGAACCTCATCCAATAGACAAAGAGCAAAAAAAAAATTCAAAATGGCGGATTTAAGATGGCCGCCATACAAATTTGTTTGGTGTCTATCTCAGAAAGAATAAATGATGGAAGAGTGGTTTCTTGGCAAAAGATGATCAGGACCTGAAGGTCTACTTGATGAACAGGAAAAAAATTCAAGATGGCGGAATTTATTTTTCTATAGAAAATATTATATGGCCAATATTGAATTGACTACAAGTCTGTACTACTTGTAAGTCAAACCACAACCCGTGAGCTGCTTTAGCAGCTCGCGCACAGGGCGAAAAACTAGTTATACTATATATAGCTCAATTACCACTGATTCACTGACTCATTGACATAATTGTTCTCCTAGAAAGAGACAGAAAACGATATAATGATGTACGGGAGATGTGTTCGGGTGCGGGAGTCGAGTAAGGAAAAATTATGACATTTCGGAAAAACAAGATGGCGGCCGACGTGAATCTTGCAACTCTTTTGTTTTCCAACCGATTTCGTTATAATTCGCAACGATTGAAGAAACCAGGAAACGATTAATAGAAAAAGTGGAAAAAATTTGAAAAACAAGATGGCGGCCGAGCTGTAGTGTTTTGAAATTTTTGATTTTTCGACCCCGAACCGCGGCGCCACAGATCCGAAACGGCGTGGTCGAGCGTAATATTTTTTTCTGTTTTCGCCTACAACTATCCTGTATTTTGACAGAACGGGAGTGGTTTTTGAAAATTCAAGATGGCGGCTGTCGCGGCGGCCGTTCGGTCTGAGGTACGAAAAAACGCAATTTTAAAATTCAATTTTCTCACAGTTGGCAACGTCGGAGCGTTTCGACTTCTATGGGGCGATTGTGTGTACCGACTCGAAGAATGGATTGGAGAAAAAAAATTACCCCATTTCTTGGGAAATTTTCAAGATTTACCCCAAAAATTAAAAAATTGAAATACGTATTTTTTGCAAAGTTTGAGTATGAGCGACCACGTGTCCCACTTGTACAAATGACGTTTGGGTGTTTTTGTCGCCGAGGTCTGGCAACACTGGAATTTATCAAAGTAAAAGTGATTTTCGACATGGTCTTTTTTCAGGAGCAATCATTTCGGCTGGGTGCGAGCGAGATGAAAAATTGAAACGTCGTCAGGAGCGGTATAACCTGTAGTTCACGGGAAAATTATGAAACTGTGTAAAATGTTTCTGTGAAACGAGGTGGCGGCCATTTTGTATTCCTTTTGTATTTTTGAAAATTTCAATCACGATTTTGAGGCAGTTGGCAAAATTTGGGAAAGTAGATATGTATGGATCGATTGTGTAATTCGACCGGCAGTATCGAGATATCTAAACAGTGTTGCCACATTTGGGGTAGTTTTCGAGATTTTCCCCAAAAATGTCCTCCTGTAAAATTATGTATGAAAAATTGTTTTTTCACTGATGGCTTCGTATAGAAGTCAGAAAATATAACTTTAACAAAAATATGGAGACAGCTGATGATTGAGGATTTCGGAGACGGGTAAAGGGCACGGCCAAGGTATTGAAGATAGGTGGGGGGTCCTCGAACTAATGTCACTCGGAACCTCATCCGATTGACAAAGAGCAAAAAAAAAATTCAAAATGGCGGATTTAAGATGGCTGCCATACAAACTTCGTTAGTGTCTATCTCGGAGAGTATAAGAGATGGAAGTGTGGTTTCTTGTCAAGAGATGTTCAGAACGAGGAGGTCTATTTAGCAAAATGAAAAAAAATTCAAGATGGCGGAATATTTTTTTCATACCAAATTATATGGCAATTAGGAACTTTATAAGGACTGGGTACTTCTAACGAATATTTGGGAGAAAAATGTGAAGCGAGTTTATGATTGAGGATTTCGGAGACGGGTGAAGACCGCGGCCAGGATATTGTAGAAAGAGGGGGGAGTTCGACCAAATGCATGAACCTACTAAAAAGAGGCAGAAAACGATACAATGATGTATGTGTTCGGGTGCGCGATGGGAGTAAAGAAAAATTATGACATTTCAGAAAAACAAGATGGCGGCCGACGTGCTTTTTGTAACTTTCTTGTTTTCCAACCGATTTCGTTACAACTTGCAATGATTGAAGAAATTAGTAAACGATCAATACAAAAAGTAGAACAATTTAGAAAAACAAGATGGCGGCTGAGCTGTAGTATTTTCAAATTTTTGAATTTTTGACCCCGAACCGTGGCGCTACAGATCCGAAACGGGTTAGTTCATGTATAGGTCATATGTTCGGGTGCGGGATGGGAGTAGAGAAAAATTATTACATTTCGGAAAAACAAGATGGCGGCCGGCGTGTTTTTTGTAACTTTTTTATTTTTCAACCGATTTCGTTACAACTCGCAATGATTGAAGAAATTAGTAAACGATCAATACAAAAAGTAGAACAAATTAGAAAAACAAGATGGCGGCCGAGGTGATTCTTGCAACTCTTTTGTTTTCCGACCGATTTCGTTACAACTCGCAATGATTGAAGATATTTGTAAACGATCAATAGTAAAAGTGGAAAAAAAATTGAAAAACAAGATGGCGGCTGACGTGATTTTTGCAACTCTTTTGTTTTCCAACTGATTTCATTATAACTCGCAATTATTGAAGAAATTAGTAAACAATCAATATAAAAAGTAGAAAAAATTGGAAAAACAAAATGGCGGCCGAGATATAGTGCTTTAAAATTTTTGATTTTTCTACCTCAAACCGCGGCGTCACAGATCTGAAACGGGGTAGTTCATGTATAGGAGATGTGTTCGCGTGCGGGATAAGAGTAGGAAAAAATTATAATATTTCGGAAAAAAATGGCGGCTGATTTGCTGAAATCAACCGATCGAAGCATAACAAATAGATAGGGGGGTGCTCGACCAAATGTCATTCGACACTTCATCCAATAGACAATGAGCTGAAAAAAATTCAAAATGGCAGATTTAAGATGGCTGCCATAGAAATTTAATTGTTGTCTAACTCAAAAAGTATAAATGACGGAAGAGAGGTTTCTTGGCAAAATATCATAAGGACCTGAAGATCTACTTCATGAACAGGAAAAAAATTCAAGATGGCGGAATTTATTTTTGCATAGAATATAAAAGGCGAAAATTGAAGAGACTACAAGTGTAGAACTACTATGCAAGATTTTGATACTTTTCCGTTTAACCCACGACGGGGCTCCCTGGGATTACAAAACAGGAAAATTATTCCAAAATTAAAAAAAACCACCGCTATTTTGAAATAATTTGTTTATTTGCTGATTTCGTTCAAAATCCATATTTAGGGCTCCCTGGGCCTGGGGTTACAAAACAGGAAAATGTTATCAAAATTAAAAAAAACAGCGCCATTTTGAAATTCTTTGTAAATTGACCAATTTCGTTCAAAATCGATATTTAGGACTACCTGAGATTACAAAACAGGAAACTGGTACCAACATTTTAAAAAATCAGCGCCATTTGAAATTCTTTGTTAATTGACCGATTTCGTTCAAAATCGATATTTAGGACTCCGTGGGATCACAATACAGGAAATGTTACAAAAATTTTAAAAAACCAGCGCCATTTTGAAATTCTTCGTTAATTAACCGATTTCGTTCAAAATCGATATTTAGGGCTCCCTGGGATTACAAAACAGGAAACTGGTACCAACATTTTAAAAATCAGCGCCATTTTGAAATTCTTTGTTAATTGTCTGATTTCGTTTACAATCGATATATGAGGATCCCTAATATTACAAAACAGGAAACTGTTGCCAAAATTTATAAAATCAGCGTTTTTTTGAAATTATTTGTTAATTGACCGATTTCGTTTAAAATCGATATTGAGGACTCCCTGGGGTTAAAAAACAGGAAACTGAAACCAAAATTTTAAAAAATCAGCGCCATTTTGAAATTCTTTGTTAATGGACCGATTTCGTTCAAAATCGATATTTAGGGCTCCCTGGGATTTCAATACAGGAAACTGTTACCAAAGTTTTAAAAAATCGGCGCCATTTTGAAATTCTTTGTTAATTGACCGATTTCGTTCAAATTCGATAACTGAGGATCCCTAATATTATCCCAAAAACAACAACCCGTGAGCTGCTTTAGCAGCTCGCGCACAGGGCGAAACACTAGTTATACTATATATAGCTCAATTACCACTCACTGACTGACTGACTCACTCATTGACATAATTGTTCTCCTAGAAAGAGACAGAAAACGATATAATGATGTACGGGAGATGTGTTCGGGTGCTGGAGTCGAGTAGGGAAAAATTATGACATTTCGGAAAAACAAGATGGCGGCCGACGTGATTCTTGCAGCTCTTTTGTTTTCCAACCGATTTTGTTTAAACTCGCAATTATTGAAGAAATTAGTAAACGGTCAATAGAAAAAGTGGAAAAAATTGGAAAAACAAAATGGCGGCCGAGCTGTAGTGTTTTGAAATTTTTGATTTTTCGACCCCGAACCGCGGCGCCACAGATCCGAAACGGCGTGGTCGAGCGTAATATTTTTTTCTCTTTTCGCCTACAAATATCCTGTATTTTGACAGAAAGGGAGTGATTTTTAAAAATTCAAGATGGCGGCTGTCGCGGCGGCCGTTCGGTCTGAGGCACGAAAAAACGCAATTTTAAAATTCAATTTTCTTACAGTTGGCAACGTCAGAGCGTTTCAACTTCTAGGGGGCGATTGTGTGTACCGTCTCGAAGAATGGATTGGGGAAAAAAAATTACCCCATTTCTAGGGAAATTTTCAAGATTTACCCCAAAAATTAAAAAATCGAAATACGTATTTTTTGCAAAGTTCGAGTATGAGCAACCACGTGTCCCACTTGTACGAATGACATTTGGGTATTTTCGTCGCCGAGGTCTGGCAACACTGGAATTTATCAGAGTAAAAGTGATTTTCGACATGGTCTTTTTTCAGGAGCAATCATTTCGGCTGGGTGCGAGCGAGATGAAAAATTGAAACGTCATCAGGAGCGGTATATCCTGTAGTTTACGGGAAAATAATGAAACTGTGTAAAATGCTTCTGTGAAACGAGGTGGCGGCCATTTTGTATTCTTTTTGTGTTTTTGAAAATTTCGATCACGATTTTGAGGCAGTTGGCAACATTTGGGAAAGTTGACATGTATGGATCGATTGTGTAGCTCGACCGGCAGTATTGAGATATCTAAACAGTGTTGCCACATTTGGGGTAGTTTTCGAGATTTTCCCCAAAAATGTCCTCCTGTAAAATTTTGTATGAAAATTTTTTTTTCACTAATGGCTTCGTATAGAAGTCAGAAAATATAACATGAAGAAAAATTTGGAGACTGCTGATGATTGAGGATTTCGGAGACGGGTAAAGGGCACGGCCAAGGTATTGAAGATAGGTGGGGGGTCCTCGAACTAATGTCACTCGGAACCTCATCCAATAGACAAAGAGCAAAAAAAAAATTCAAAATGGCGGATTTAAGATGGCTGCCATACAAATTTGTTTGATTTCCATCTCAGAAAGTATACAAGATGGAAGAGTGGTTTCTTGGCAAAAGATGATCAGGACCTGAAGGTCTACTTGATGAACAGGAAAAAAATTCAAGATGGCGGAATTTATTTTTCCATAGAAAATATATGGCCAATATTGAAGAATACAACAAGACTGTGTAGAACTATGCAAGATTTTGAAACGGTTCTGTTTTACCCACGACGGGGCTCCCTGCGATTACAAAACAGGAAACTGGTATTAAAATTTTAAAAAATCAGCGCCATTTTGAAATTCTTTGTTAATGGACCGATTTCGTTCAAAATCGATATTTAGGACTCCCTGGGGTTACAAAACAGGAAATTGAAACCAAAATTTTAAAAAATCAGCGCCATTTTGAAATTCTTTGTTAATTGACCGATTTCGTTCAAAATCGATATTTAGGACTCTCTGGGATTACAAAACAGGAAACTGATACCAATATTTTAAAAAATCAGCGCAATTTTGAAATTCTTCTCACTGACTCACTCATTGACATAATTGTTCTCCTAGAAAGAGACAGAAAACGATACAATGATGTACGGGAGATGTGTTCGGGTGCAAGAGTCGAGTAGGGAAAAATTATGACATTTCGGAAAAACAAGATGGCGGCCGACGTGATTCTTGCAACTCTTTTGTTTTCCAACCGATTTCGTTTAAACTCGCAACTATTGAAGAAATTAGTAAACGATCAATAGAAAAAGTGGAAAAAATTGGAAAAACAAGATGGCGGCCGAGCTGTAGTGTTTTGAAATTTTTGATTTTTCGACCCCGAACCGCGGCGCCACAGATCCGAAACGGCGTGGTCGAGCGTAATATTTTTTTCTCTTTTCGCCTACAACTATCCTGTATTTTGACAGAACGGGAGTGGTTTTTAAAAATTCAAGATGGCGGCTGTCGCGGCGGCCGTTCGGTCTGAGGTACGAAAAAACGCAATTTTAAAATTCAATTTTCTCACAGTTGGCAACGTCGGAGCGTTTTGACTTGTATGGGGCGATTGTGTGTACAGACTCGAAGTATGGATTGGGGAAAAAAAATTACCCCATTTCTCGGGAAATTTTCAAGATTTACCCCAAAAATAAGAAAATCGAAATACGCATTTTTTGCAAAATTCGAGTACGAGCCTCCACGTGTCCTACTTGTACGAATGACATTTGGGTGTTTTCGTCGCCGAGGTCTGGCAACACTGGGATTTATCAAAGTAAAAGTGATTTTCGACATGGTCTTTTTTCAGGAGCAATCATTTCGGTTGGGTGCGAGCGAGATGAAAAATTGAAACGTCATCAGGAGCGGTATATCCTGTAGTTTACGGGAAAATTATGAAACTATGTAAAATGCTTCTGTGACACGAGGTGGCGGCCATTTTGTATTCTTTTTGTGTTTTTGAAAATTTCGATCACGATTTTGAGGCAGTTGGCAACATTTGGGAAAGATGACATGTAGGGATCGACTGTGTAACTCGACCGGCAGTATCAAGATATCTAAACAGTGTTGCCACATTTGGGGTAGTTTTCGAGATTTTCCCCAAAAATGTCCTCCTGTAAAATTTTGTATGAAAAATTTTTTTTTCATTGATGGCTTCGTATAGAAGTCAGAAAATATAACTTTAACAAAAATATGGAGACACCTGATGATTGAGGATTTCGGAGACGGGTAAAGGGCACGGCCAAGGTATTGAAGATAGGTGGAGGGTCCTCGAACTAATGTCACTCGGAACCTCATCCAATAGACAAAGAGCAAAAAAAAAATTCAAAATGGCGGATTTAAGATGGCTGCCATACAAATTTGTTTGGTGTCTATCTCAGAAAGCATAAAAGATGGAAGAGTGGTTTCTTGACAAAAGATGATCAGGACCTGAAGAAGGTCTACTTGATGAACTGGAAAAAAATTCAAGATGGCGGAATTTATTTTTCCATAGAAAATATATGGCCAATATTGAAGAATACTACTACGACTGTGTAGAACTATGCAAGATTTTGATACGATTCCGTTTTACCCACGACGGGGCTCCCTGCGATTACAAAGCAGGAAAGTGGTACTAAAATTTTAAAAAATCAGCGCCATTTTGAAATTCTTTGTTAATTGACCGATTTCGATCAAAATCGATATTTAAGACTCCCTGGAGTTACAAAACAGGAAACTGAAACCAAAGTATTAAAAAATCAGCGCCATTTTGAAATTCTTTGTTTATGGACCGATTTCGTTCAAAATCGATATTCAGGGCTCCCTCTGATCACAAAACAGGAAACTCATACCAAAGTTTAAAAAAATCAACGCCATTTTTAATAATTTTGCTATAATCATAATAAATGTCTGTACTACTTGTAAGTCAAACCACAACCCGTGAGCTGCTTTAGCAGCTCGCGCACAGGGCGAAACACTAGTTATTATACTATATATAGCTCGATTACCACTGATTCACTCACTGACTGACTCACTCATTGACATAATTGTTCTCCTAGAAAGAGACAGAAAACGATACAATGATGTAGGGGAGATGTGTTCGGGTGCGGGAGTCGAGTAGGGAAAAATTATGACATTTCGGAAAAACAAGATGGCGGCCGACGTGATTCTTGCAACTCTTTTGTTTTCCAACCGATTTTGTTTAAACTCGCAAATATTGAAGAAATTAGTAAACGGTCAATAGAAAAAGTGGAAAAAATTGGAAAAACAAGATGGCGGCTGACCTGTAGTGTTTTGAAATTTTTGATTTTTCGACCCCGAACCGCGGCGCCACAGATCCGAAACGGCGTGGTCGAGCGTAATATTTTTTTCTCTTTTCGCCTACAACTATCCTGTATTTTGACAGAACGGGAGTGATTTTTAAAAATTCAAGATGGCGGCTGTCGCGGCGGCCGTTCGGTCTGAGGTACGAAAAAACGCAATTTTAAAATTCAAATTTCTCACAGTTGGCAACGTCGGAGCGTTTCGACTTGTACGGGGCGATTGTGTGTACAGACTCGAGGTATAGATTGGGAAAAAAAAATTACCCCATTTCTAGGGAAATTTTCAAGATTTACCCCAAATATTAAAATATCGAAATACGTATTTTTTGCAAAGTTCGAGTATGAGCGACCACGTGTCCCACTTGTACGAATGACATTTGGGTATTTTCGTCGCCGAGGTCTGGCAACACTGGAATTTATCAAAGTAAAAGTTATTTTCGACATGGTCTTTTTTCAGGGGCTATCATTTCGGCTGGGTGCGAGCGAGATGAAAAATTGAAACGTCATCAGGAGCGGTATATCCTGTAGTTCACGGGAAAATTATGAAACTGTGTAAAATATTTCTGTGAAACGAGGTGGCGGCCATTTTGTATTATTTTTGTGTTTTTTGATAATTTCGATCACGATTTTGAGGCAGTTGGCAACATTTGGGAAAGTTGACATGTATGGATCGATTGTGTAGCTCGACCGGCAGTATCGAGATATCCACACAGTGTTGCCACATTTGGGGTAGTTTTCGAGATTTTCCCCAAAAATGTCCTCCTGTAAAATTTTGTATGAAAAATTTTTTTTTCACCGATGGCTTCGTATAGAAGTCGGAAAATATAACTTTAACAAAAATATGGAGACTGCTGATGATTGAGGATTTCGGAGACGGGTAAAGGGCACGGCCAAGGTATTGAAGATAGGTGGGGGGTCCTCGAACTAATGTCACTCGGAACCACATCCAATTGGCGATGAGTTTAAAAAAATCTCCAAAATGGTGGATTCAAGATGGCCGCCATACAAATTTCGTCAGTGTCTATCTCGGAGAGTATAAGAGATGGAAGTGTGGTTTCTTGGCAAGAGATGATCAGGACCGGAATATCTACTTTATGAACAGGAAAAAAATTCAAGATGGCGGAATTTATTTTTCCATCGAAAATATATGGCCAGTATTGAAGAATACTACAAGACTGTGTAGAATTATGCAAGATTTTGATACGGTTTCGTTTTACCCACGACGGGGCTCCCTGCGATTACAAGGAAACGGGTACTGAAATTAAAAAAAATCAGCGCCATTTTGAAATTCTTTGTTAATTGACCGATTTCGTTCAAAATCGATATTTAGGACTCCCTGGGGTTACAAAACAGGAAACTGATACCAAAATTTAAAAAAATTAGCGCCATTTTGAAATTCTTTGTTAATGGACCGATTTCGTTCAAAATCGTATAGAAAACTCTGTACTACTTGTAAGTCAAACCACAACCCGTGAGCTGCTTTAGCAGCTCGCGCACAGGGCGAAACACTAGTTAATATATATATAGCTGCTCGTGCTGACTGACTCATTGATCACCTCTCCTGTAAAATTTTGTATGAACATTTTTTTTTTCACTCATCGTTTCGTATAGAAGACAAAAAATCATTAAGAGGAAAAATACAGAGAGAGCTGATGATTGAGGATTTCGAAGACGGATGAAGAGCACCAGCCATGGTATTGAAGATAGGTGGGGGGTGCTCGACCAAATGTCACTCGAAACGTCATCCAATTGACAGTTAGCTGAAAAAAATTTCAAAATGGCGGATTTAAGATGGCCGCCATACAAATTTCGTCGGTGTCTATCTCGGAGAGTATCAGAGATGGAAGAGTGGTTTCTTGGCAAAAGATGATCAGGACATGAGGGTCTACTTGATGAACAGGAAAAAAATTCAAGATGGCGGAATTTATTTTTCCATAGAAAATGTATGGCGAATATTGAAGAGGCTACAATTAGTGTAGAACTATGCAAGACTTTGATGCGGTTCCTTTTTAAAATTTCAGAAAGTATACTAGATGGAAGAGTGGAAGTAGGAAATATGCATGACTTTGATATGTTTTTTTTTACAAGATTTGTTCCGTATGGAAGAATTGTCGGTTGGCCGTAGGAAAGCCAAGATGGCGAAGTTCAATGGCACCCAAAGGTACCCGATCGTCAGCGGTATGATATTGATGTCACCGTAAGATTGTAAAAACCGTTAGATTATAATATAACGTTTTTTATCTCGATAGATTATAAACTGTCGACAGATTGTAAACCGTAACATACTGCTTACAATTATTTAATGCGTTATTTTTCGGTAAATTGTAATATATAAGGGATATTAACCCGATAGAACCATGTCAAACCCTAACCTAACCTATAGTTCGCGCGCGAGTTGAATGCAGAGTAAATGTAAGTGTCACCATACATTTACTCTGCATACAACTACAAGAAAGAGACAAGAAAACGTAAAAACAATAAATATTTCATAAATTAATACTCAGAACATTGAACGGTTCACAATCTTTCGACAGTTTATAATCTAGCGGGATAGAAACCGTTAGATTATAATCTAACGGATTTTACAATCTTACTGTGACATTGATATTAATCAACTAAGGAAGGTTTCTTTGTGTTTTTACTTCAACGGTCTTTTACACTGCATGTCTGGAAAGTTTTTTTACATTTAAAGGCCCTTTTAGATTCTTAGGGGGTCTCTGTTTTACATTTTCTTATGAGATTTTTTTTACGTTTGTCGCTTCCACGGCGCTTCCACTGTGCTCGCTAGCAAAGCAGTGTTTTGTTTTTTTTGTTTTGTTTACTTCAGAACACGTAGGCAGTTAACACTAGGATAGAAGGAGAGCAAGTAAGTAGACAGTGGGCCACGCGGTCTACTACGCGGTCCGCTTCAGCGGGCTGCGCATCCACGCGCCATACTAGTAATCTATATATTTATTTGATAATCGTTCGTAAAGAGTAAACTCTAGTCGTGCGTCGGAGCTGACTCACACATTTTTTTCAACTCTAGACTTATCTCTTAAAACTTCAAGAAACACAGAATATTTACAAAATAAACGTCTCTTCAACAAATTGAAACTCATACAACCTCAAACGGGTGATCAATCATATCCAACGCTTTCCAACCCGATGACGTGATAATTTACTCTTGTGTGTGACTTCACGGAATACATTCAGCGTTACGACGACAAAAGGTGCCTTTAAGCGTTGAACAAACATTTACACGTATCAAAAGGCCTACTATTTCGTGTAATCAGTTGTATACTGAAAATATATTAAGTATTTTTGTGCCGCCCACGGCTTTGCTTGGGTAGAATTTTTGAAAATCCGTTCTCAGTGGAGGTGAACGTTGTACCTAAGTATAGCTAGCGCCAATCAAATAGTCGTCACTGAACTGAAGTGCGAGTGTTTTTTTTGCGCAGCTCTTATACGCGTGAATATATGCTATTGTGACGCGTCTTGCGGTCAACTTCAGACTTAATAATTGGCGCCAGCCCTAAGAAGAACCCGCCTTCAAAGATACGACAAAATACTAATTTATAATAGGTATAAGTATATAATGTATATATGTCACCGTAAGATTGTAAAAACCGTTAGATTATAATCTAACGGTTTCTATCCCGCGAGATTGTAAACTGTCGAAAGATTGTGAACCGTTCAATGTTCTGAGTATTAATTTATGAAATATTATTGTATTTACGTTTTCTTGTCTCTTTCTTGTACAGGTCGCGCGCGAGTTGAATGCAGAGTAAATGTATGTGTCACCATACATTTACTCTGCATTCAACTCGCGCGCGAACTATAGGTTAGGTTAGGGTTTGACATGAAAATTCAGGCACTTAGGTTCTATCGGGTTAATATACCTAATGTACCTAAATAAACCTAATAGATTACAGTTTACCGAAAAATAATGCGTTAAATTGTAAGCAGTATGTTACGGTTCACAATCTATCGAGATAAAAAACGTTAGATTACAATCTAACGGTTTTTACAATCTTACGGTGACATCTTATCTTACTAATATTTTAAATGCGAAAGTTTGGATGTATGGATGTCGGTATGGATGTATGGATGTATGGGTGGATGTTTGTTACTCAATCACGCCCCAACGGCTGAATAGATCTGGATGAAATTTGGCACAGAGATAGATTATAGTCTGGGATAACACATAGGCTACTTTTTATCCCGGAAAATTAAAGAGTTCCCGCGGGAACCACAAAACCTCGATCCACGCGTACGAAGTCGCGGGCGTCAGCTAGTATTATATGTGGGTTAGTATACCCGTGGTAGTATTGTTGTCTATGACATTGTCTATGACATTGTCTATGACATAACACCGTTTAGTATAAAAATAGACCAGTCATACCAACCATCAAATCATTTGCGCATCACATTTTCGAGGAACGCCCTTATGACATCATGTCACTAAAGATTCCACCATGCAATCTCATTCCAAACCTTAATCATACAACATTTCCACGACTTACGACATGCCCCATTTAAGATGTCTTAACTAATCAAGTGTATCCAATTGAGCCCATCAGCTCAATTGCTCCTAATACGGGATTGCACACGGCCGAAAGACGAGACGAATATTTTTAATTACTCCTCAAGAATGAGAGAGCATTGAACGTTTTTAATTATTGTCGTATAACCGGTCCATATTCAATCAAATTTACGGGCGCAAGAAATGTAAGAATTAGGGTCAACGCCGACCAAAGGAATGGTGGTAAAACCACCAATTTTGAAAGCAATCAAAATTCAACCTAAAATCCTTGTACATACGACTGTAATTGGTATAACGACATAAAATCATGGCAGGAGACTCAAAGAGTGGTCTAAACACAAAGAAGCGACTTACGAGTCTAGTTGACGCGACGTGAGCTTATAGCTCGCGTGTCCCCGATGTCCAAAGACGCCGTCAACTAGTACAGGGATCGGATGCACAACCCGCGACGAATATCCTTGAAGGCAATGTTTTTTCTTTTCTTTTCTATTCAGAGTTGCACGGAGGCGGTCTTCGCCGCTACTCCGACTGTCGGCGCTGGCCCTCAGGACACATTCACACGGCAAAGTTTTTCCCGCATACCGTATAAGAGGTCATGGTAATAAATATTCCATATTCAAGAAGAAAGACTGGATGCTGTACCTTATATACCGATATTATCATTCGTTGGATCACGATAGTCGTAAATTTCTTCTTACATAACCAGCCCAAGCACAATCAGTGTGACAATGCGCTTCCTCGTGTTTTTCCTTTACGCTCTTACGAAATTTTGTAAGCCGTTGCCGATAAGTACCAATCTCAATGTTATACAATGTTCTTAGTTCGTCAATTATGTAGAGTGCCTATACGTATTAAGTGTATTTTATTAGAAACTAGATATCGCATGCGCCTCCGTCCGCGTGGGTTTAGGTTTTTAACGAACCCCTCGGGATTCGGGAACTCTTTTTTCCCGAATCCCGAGGTGTTCTTTTTTTCCGAGATATAAATAATACGACTATCTACGGTCCTGGAACGCAAACTACCTTTTAAATACCCAGACAAAGACAGGCAGAAACACTTTCACATCTTTTAATAGTTAACACTATAAATAAGAAAATGTTTCTGTCTGTCTGTTGGCTGTTTCACGGCCCCTCTGTTCAACTGATTTGGAGATAGGTTGCATCACCGAAAAGTAGCCACTTTTTAGCCGACACGGAGTTTTTTTTTGACATTTCATTTATAATAATTTTAAAGTAAGTGTATACCTAGCTAAGCATGTATTTACGAGTATAAAATCTTTCAAGTAAGTGGTCTTCGGTATATACCCAATCATACTAACAAGACCACCCAGCTTTTTCCTTTTATCAAGCTGGCACAGTATATCCTCATTAACGTCAGAAATATCGGGATATTTTTATTAGGCCGAAATCGCTAACCAATTAATTTCATTATAGCATTCCACTCGACGCCAGCCTCTGATAACTACTAAGGCATTTTGAGAATACCTCTGAATTCTCAGATTGTTATACTAAAGGGCTTTGATCTGCGAATGGAATTTTAATTAAATTTATTTCATTAAAACCACCGCGGTCAATCTTTATTGCGCTGAATAAATTGATGATTGTGTAGAGACAATTTTTCAAACGCCAATAGTGTGGCTTCTTTTGTTACTAGATGATGCCCGCGACTTCGTCCACGTGGATTAACTTTTTTGATTCCCACGGGAACTTTTTAATTTTCCGGCATAAAAAGTAGCCTATGTCCTTCTCCGGAATGCAAAGTATCTCTGCACTAAACTTCATCAAAAGTGGTTGAAAAGTTGCACCGTGAAAGCGTAGCAGACAGACAGACACACTTTCACGATTATAATAATCTAAATAAATTGTATGAGTTTTATTAATATTATTTTCTAATTTGGTATATTTTAAGCTGAGTAATTTAGTTAAGTTTTTACAAGTGTTTTATTTTTTAATTTTTTCTGTTATTGTTTAATTGTCTTACTATTTTTTTTTATATATTTGTTATTTTGTATTACTTTATAATATTGCACTCACCTGAACCTCCCTCGTTTTGGCCCTAACAGAATAACAGCGTTGTGGTTACTCTTTGTACCCACAACATCAAGCTGAGTTAGGACCCTTTTGTTGGCACGACACATTCTAGACGATAATTAAGTTAAGTTAGATTTTAAGTACTTTTATTTTTAAATGTTTACTATGTGTTGGTTCAACAAATAAATCATATTCTATTCTATTCTAAAGTATGCAATCTTAATTTATTAAAAAAAACCCATTACAAAACGATACATAAGTCCATCTGTCTTTTCGTTCCATCTTAGATTGTATTATCACTTGTCACGTGGTTCTGTGGTCCAGCAAAAACTTGTCATCAGACATCCCAAACTGAACCAGTTAAAAGCTAAAAAGCTAAGCTTGCTTGAGAAGGAAACTCGTCTAATCAATGAAACTAGTCTGACTCGATTCACGAGCCTATCTGAATTAGGGGGCTTAGGTACTACGATCGCTAAATTATTCCAAAACGTCAGTTTTATGTCACGTACCTTAACGTACCCTAAATAAGGATTATAATTCTAAAACACGAACTTCAACAATATTAAAACAATACGGCTGCGCTATTAGAATGCCTCAAGGCACCACAAACTGGTCGTATTCGTAGGACACTAATGATAATATGCTGGGCGAATGGCGCAGGCGACAGATAAAAGATAAGACAGTGTTGAAGGCTGTGGTCTTAGAAGAGGAATGTTTCGGGTTCGATACCTGTGCATGGGCAATATGAGAATTGGCTTTCCGAGCTAGTAGTAAAGTCCTGACTCCTCATAGCATATGCCACAAGATCTCTAGCATAAATGGCACAAAAGGTCTTTATTTCACTCCTACGCTTAGATTAGTTGCGTACGTTATTCGCGCGTATTCGTACACGCGTACGCGATTGAATGCAAGTGATCATAAGCGCGTACGCTCGCCACCTTTACCCTTTCTGTTTCATTCGTTGTAGATTCCTGCACAGCCTCCAAAATGAAAATAATTAGCTTTTATTTAGTCTTTTCGCAATTTTTCCTTTATCTGTGCTATAAGACGTTTCTTCGTACCAAATTTCAAGATTCTGAGTTCACGGGAAGTACCCTTTAGGTTTCAATTCCCTTGCGAGTATCAAAAATTTGCAGCATAAACGGCTGTATCTTTAGAATGATATTGACTGACAGACAGACGAACAACAAAGTGATTCTATTAGGGTTCCGTTTTTCCTTTTGAGGTACGGAACCCTAAAAACATCTTGTAACGTATGAACTGCTTTCTGAGCTTGGTATGTTACTGTTTATAGAATGGAAGTTTATTCAATTATGCAAATTTCATATTGATCCAGCCTTAGAATAAATTACCTATAACAGTAAAAAAGTTTACGTTTATGGATCCAGCAGTAGAAATTCAAAATGCATCAATTCCTTACTATGAGTGGATACATTTCCCTACTAATATTAGTGTGAAGGTGTCTGTCTGTCAGCAAGCTTTCATGACACGGGACAGGCTACTTTTTGTCTCATCAAAGAAATCTCATATAAAGATAAAAGGAAAAGGTGACTGACTGACTAATCTATCGATGCACAGCTCAAACCACTAGACGAATCGGGTTGGCATACAGATAGCTTTTATAACAGAGGCATCCGCTTAGAAAGGATTTTTGAAAATTTGTATGAAAATCGACCTAAACGTGAGCGAAGCTGCGGGTAAAACCTAGTAATTTACAACCTTGAACTGGCCAACACGTTCAAGGTTACCGTGTCTACATCTAGCCTGCATCAGCTCTCAGCACCAGCCTGTTATTAGGTAAAAAACACTATCTCGAACTCGACTTAACCATTTAAAAGCTATAAATGGCTTAAATTAATTACTGGAAGGCTCAAAACTAGTTCAACTCGTATCTTCAGCGATCCATCGGAGAACTGGAGTCACCGGTTCTGCACATATGAATTCACACAATTACTTATTAATATTTATTTATACTCCATTTTAATCGCTTGTTCGGTCGTTAGCGGTGTATAACATGACAGCTTTTTAGGTACCTACAGCGTTTTAACAGGTTCCGAAATGATTTTCTCTAATCGAAATCAATGTACTTATTTTGCCTATACGAATCAAAAAATTCTCAATGAGTTTTGAGAAATAAATTATCTCTAATATTTTTTTATGTTAAATAATATTTGAGATAACTTGTAAAAGGAGGAGCCTGATTCGTGATATCCTGCTTATATTGCGAAAGTGTGTTTCTTGGTTTGTCCTTTATTTACGCCGCAACTGAGCAAACGGATTTGCAAATATAGTAAGTAATTTTAGTAGTAGTATACATTTTTATTGCATGTTGCAAGTTGTAACAGAACACTTAGGTAACATAATCATGCAAACAAAACAAGAAGATATTAATTATGCTTGTGTGCAAAGGCGGCCTTATCACTAAAGTGATCTAAACTTTTAAAGGCTGCCCGATACAGTAAGAGACAGAGGCCTTATTACAGAAAAAATATTGCTAATGTAACGATTGCACTCTCTGAATAACACTCTTCCAATAAGTATTCAAATATTTTTGCGATATTGGCGAATCCATACTAATATTATAAATGCGAAAGTGTGTCTGTCTGTCTGTCTGCTACGCTTTCAAGGCCCATTTGTTCAACCGATTTTGATGAAATTCGGATAGGTTGTATCGCGGGGAAGGGCATAGGCTAGGGAAATAGGAAAGGCATAGGGTTCCCGCGGCAATCAAAAAACTTAATCCACTCGGACGAAGTCGCGGGCATCATCTAGTACCATAAAAATCCAATCCAATAAATACCAATATGACATTTATAATTGTAATTACTATTATCATATAATCATTGATTATTTTATATTATTTTCTTTCGTTTTTAATTGTAATTTTGTATGACCTTTTATTCATTTAATTCACTAATTTTCTTTTTTATGTAATACAACTTTAATTATTTATACCAAATATTCATCATAATTCATACTAATATTATAAATGCAAAAGTGTGTTTGTTAGTTGGTTTGTCCTTCCATCACGCCGCAACGGAGCAACGGATCGACGTGATTTTTGGCATGACTATAGTTGAGGATCTGGGGAGTGTCATAGGCTACTTTTTATCCCGGAAAATTAAGGAGTTCCCGCGGGAATCAAAAAAACTTTAACCACGCGGACGAAGTCGTGGACATCAGCTAGTACATAAATTGGTAGAATGTGGCTGTCAAACTGTAATCATGACAACTCTATATCACCTACATTCTCATGAATACATTATTATTTATTTATTAATAAACTGAATCAACCAATAAAAAGGAACCAATCATAACAATTCATATTGATGGAGGTTTTTGGAGCAGAGCTTCTAGTAATTATTGGAATGTAGTAGGCATATATTAAACTACTTCTTTTCCCGGAAAATTGAAATGTTCTCACAGGAGTTTTCACCGTTATCTAGTATGAATTATCGTTTGAAAAGAAAAACTGAGAGGTATCATGACAGTACATTAAATAAATAAATAAATAATCATTTATTTGCAAGAATGTTTGTACATAATGTTGGTAAAATAATAATCAGTTCATAAACATTCAACTAAATTAATAGTGTGCAAATATTAGGAGTAATTAGTAGGTAATTTAATAAATTATTAGGATTTCAGCTAAACAATATCAATCAATTCAATTAAATTCAATATAAAATAAACTAATGTCAGAGGAAATTACAGAAAATCAAATATAAATTATACAACGCGATCAAAAATAACAATGTCAATACTTAAAAATTATGGCTTTAATAGCGGTAATATTAAATAACTAGCTGACCCGGCGAACTTCGTATCGCCTTAGTATGCAAAATTAAATGTATATTTTTCAATATTTCTGAGAGATTTTCTTAATATTTTTTTCCGTAAGAACCTTCTCCTAATAATAACAAATACAACAAAAAAAGAATTAGTGAAATCGGTCCAGCCATTCACGCGTGATGCCGTGACCAAGGAAAACGGGTTTCATTTTTATATATATAGATGTCATTTCAGTGATTGGCATGAAGAGCTACCGATGACGACGACGAGCTATGAAGTAGAGCTAATTAAAAACTGCTCATTATTAAACATCACAAACCTATAAATCAGAGCAAGTGTCTCATCTAACTTTTAATTAAAATTCATAAAACTAGCATGTACTTGTATTATTAATGGAAAATTGTAATGATGTTGAATTTGTGTGTCTAGTTGTTACCTAGAATAATAGCAAGACGGTTCTAATGATTGCAATGTAGGTACCAGCACTGCTTTAGGAATACATTTACTACCATTACTAGTTAAATTAGATTGCCAGTAAATTTGTCTGAATCTGAAACATAAAAAAAATCTCCGGAAAATAGAAATTGATACATAATTCCGATAGATCAATATATTGCACCAGGAAACTCTTATAAAATCGTATAATCTGAAACGTTTTTCTATGTAAATTTGACTTGCAGTTGTGCTCCAGTCAGTATAAGTTATAACAACGACTTATTATAGAAAACCGACATCTGGTGCGTTTTGACGCACTCTAGATAGTGCTAGACGCTTCCCACGCTCGTGTAAGCTTTTAGGGTTGCGCAGCCAGATGCTAGATATTTATGTTACATCTCTCCAAGATATTTTTGTAATATAATCAAGCTTTCTTTTGACCATAAACCGCAGATGACTCTTTTTACGCGAACATAGAGATTGCACAGTTTTTGAAGACAAAAAATTATGATTTTCTTAGACATCATATAAGCACACACATAATATACAATTAAAAAGGAAGTTATAGTAAAACTGCAAAGAAAGTTGGTTTAAGTTTTTTTTTATTTCCGCTGAAACTCCTTAATTTCCGGAATAAAAAGTAGCTTAAGACACTCTACAAGTCCTCAGTGCCAAAAATCACGTCGATCAGTTGCTCCGTTGCGGCGTGATTGAAGGACAAACCAACAAACAAACATACTTTCGCATTTATAATATAAGTATGACTTATCAGATTATATCACTTTCCCAGATAAGTATACGATCTACCGAAAAGTTTATTACTATACTTTGACACTATATCGAAATCAGTAAATTCTGTATCAAGGATTTTCATAATTAGAGATACCTCTTTTTCTTCTAAGATCATTGGAGATAACAATGAAACGAGCCACCTTTAAATTTAGAAAGCCTCTGAAACCTTTAAAACCCTATCAAAACAAATCGAAGGACTTGAAGATAACATGGAACCCCTATGGCAGCCTATCTCTCACTAAACCAGTTTTTACCAGTAATTCAATAAATTGCATTCGGCTTCCATCTTATTATATACTCGTACGTACCAGGCACACCAGGGAACACCTGCCGATGTGTCCCGTTCAAAACACGTACAGACCTGTTCGCAATTATGAGTTTATCGAGTTGAAGGTTGGTGGAGGCGCCGATGTACAAATAGCCGTTGAATGCATTATT
The DNA here is from genome assembly GCA_923060345.2 of Erebia aethiops. Taxonomy (NCBI): domain Eukaryota; kingdom Metazoa; phylum Arthropoda; class Insecta; order Lepidoptera; family Nymphalidae; genus Erebia; species Erebia aethiops. The sequence continues at coordinate 14,418,434 of OV281091.1, read as the reverse complement.
TTTTTCTACATTTGTCCAGAAGAAACTAACTTAAAAGGCCTAATGTTTTAGGTGGATTTCTCCAACTCCGTAAAACGCAGTGTTGAGCGCTGTTGCCTTAACGTGCGGAGGTCCCGGGTTCGATCTCCGGCAGGGTCAATTTAGGAATTTATAATTTCTGAATTTTCCCTGGTCTGGTCTGTTGGGAGGCTTCGGCCGTGGCTAGTTACCACCCTACCGGCAAAGACGTGCCGCCAAGCGATTTAGCGTTCCGGTACGATGCCGTGTAGAAACCGAAGGGGTGTGGGTTTAATATAACTGCCATGCCCCTAACAGGTTAGCCCGCTACCATCTTAGACTGCATCATCACTTACCATCAGGTGTGATCGCAGTCAAGGGCTAGCTTGTAGTGGATTAAAAAAAAAATAGTAATTTGTACGAATGTGATTCTCTGCCAGCAATATCTATAAGTAAGAAAAAAATTAAGCTACTAAGTGGAAAAGTAGTATTTACTTCTAATAGACTAAACTTCGCTCTTCTCGTGGCGTCCGGATTTCGAATGCCAGATAGGAAGCTGGTGGGAAGCTTTGCCTGGTGGGAGGCTTCTGCCGTGGCTAGTTACCACCCTACCGACAAAGACGTGCCGCCAAGCGATTTAGCTTTCCGGCACGATGCCGTGTAGAAACCAAATAGTCTGTATATGTTTAAATATAACTGCCATGCCCTTAACATGTTAGCTACCATCTCTAAACTGCATAATCACTTTACCATCAGATGAGATCGCAGTCACTAAGGGCTAACTTGTAACACAGAATAGGTAATAGTATACGATCTTGTAGTGGATAAAAAAAAGTTTTGAAATTATGATAGAATCTAGCCGTTGCCTACTCGTATGTAGAGTTATTAGATGACTATAAGTAGTAGGGTACGACGAGGTAATGAACCTTTCATAGGTATGGTTGTATACGAAATACGTCAACGTTATAAATATAGAAGCAGCAGTAGCATATCACAATTTTTTAATTGCCACTCGCATGCTGACCGTAATTAAAGCATATTAAAAGGGGCCGGAATTCATAACTCAAACGGATTGCGTCAAAACTTTTAAGCTCTCATAAACATCCCTTCAATGGAACTATGCGTTAAGCTGTTGTTACACTAAATGCAATTTATTTTTTTATACTCAATTTCTTTTTAGAAAATAGCTTATATATGCTTTAGTATAAGGATTCTAGCGCCGCTACCGTCTGGTCTACCGTCAACGGAAACGATGGCTTTGCGGAAGAACTGAAAAATAGAAAAATAGTATGCTATGATGCGATGAATAGCTATATAATGTGGCCATCGAAAACACATACGCAACGAAATCGTACTAATATAATAAATGCGAAAGTGTGTTTGTTTATTGGTTTGTCCTTCCATCATGTCAAAAAGTTACGGATCGACGTCATTGCATGGGTATAGTTAAGGACCTGGAAAGTGACATAGGCTGCTCTTTATCCCGGAAAATTAAGGAGTTCTCTATTCTGTGGTAGCGGGCATGAGCTAGTAAGATCTATAAAAGCTAGCTCCTTACTATGAAACGATTACGAGCGAATATAAGTACCAGTTTTAACATCACTAATAAATATTATGTATGCTATTGATGTGGACATCTTCTATAACAAACTACCCAAATTTTAAAAAAAAATGCTGGTCACTGAGCCCTTTCCTTTTGGTATAGTTTTGTATTTTTGTTATTTTCATATATTATATTTTCATTACTTGTTTTTTTTTTTTTTCAGGAAAACAGTTCCTATATTTAATGTTAACAAGATACATTAAAATTTAAATTAAAAACTAAAAACTAAACATTAAAAAATATCATCTATGTCGCTGCAATTATTAATTTAAAATTTACGTTTTATTTTTGTAATTAGCAATTTACCTTCTATAACTTAGTTAAGTATACTGTTTCTAACTTTATAACTTTCTTATAGTTTAGTTAGCATACTGATGTAAGAATAGGATCTCTAAAATATTGTAAGTGCATGTTAGTAATTAGATCTTAGTGTCACAACTGTAATGGACAACCATAGGGCAAAGTTGGAAATATATTGTCGTTATTATAATGTATGGAAGTTGTTGGTGTGAAAAAATAAACAAATAAATAATTAACAATCACTGAATAACGTGCCGATGTAGAAATCCTATGCCTATATGGTTGAGGTCATAGTTGGTATCAGTGAATAACTAGCCTTAAAGTATAACAGACTGGTTTAATATTATCATTAAAGGGTATTGTTAGTATTGCTAAGCTCGGTTTTGCATTAGGAGGCACGCACGTCGTCCCTTGTAACTTCTGCTGACATCTAATTTGCATATAGGTATCTAATGGCCCCCACTCTAAAATTTTTCGGCTCCAGCGGCCATCGCTCCTTCGACATGCATGGCTTGCACACTGCCACTTCAGCTTGCTAATGGTTTGGGTTATGTCAGTGACTCTGGTTCTCTTACGGATCTCTTCATTTCGGATCTTGTCCTTAAGATAAACTCCTAACATAGCTCTCTCCATATATCTCTATCTTCAGCAGTGGACGTCCGTAGGCTGCGATGATGATTTAATATGGCTACTGGATAGGTACGTGACTAATGAGGCGACATTTCAATCTTTTATGTTTTTTCCTCTTTTAAGCGCAAAATAGATTCATCCTGATCATACTTTGACTGTGGAAGTGAAGTGAAGATTGTAACGATCATTTTATCGTAATAGAACCCGCGATTATGAAGTTTACATGAGAAAAATTTTCACACAAGCTTCACGGGTCACTTACCACGTTTACCGGTTCAGTACACGTTTAGTATACAAGACAATACGACAAAGAATACTAAAGTATTACTTTTAGAAATACAACATGCCTACCGACCGTGACGGATTGGAACAAGTCTTCCTGCTATTGTGTTTGGATCAAGTCGCTTAAGAGCTTTCTATTTACCTACATTATTCTATTTTTATAACCAGTTTTATCTAAACTTAGAATTATTTCCTTTCTAACCTAACCTAACCTAAAGGCTGTACAAAACTAATAAAAAGTTTAAAATAAAAATAATTCGCTTCAATACGATAATACAGGTGATGAAAGATGATAGATAAACATCTGCAGTCTGGCACTTTCAATCAGATTTTTTTAAAGCAACAGTTTTTAGCAATTTAAGCCTTCAATTTTGAACCATGCTGAGACCTTGTCCACAAACATTAAAAGGTATCTAGGAAACACACTGTATTATACCCAGTCTCTAGGAAACACACTGTATTGTTTCTACAGGCAAATAAGATTTCAGTTTCTCATTCTGTGATTCTAGGACATCTACAAAAAATTTCCTAACTTTAACGACACCAGTTCGTCATTTTGATGAAGATAGTAATCGCTCTTAGAGTCTGTTTAGTGTTATAGAAGAAGTTAACGTTTTTTAAGGCTGTTTTAAGGCATTGAAACAACAATGCGACAAACAACAACATGAAATAATGCCCGCAACATCTGTCTGGATTTTTAGACATAATATTTATGTCGCGTGGATTTAATGCCTAAAAAATCTTGTTTGAATTTTATGAATACAAAGTAGCTTGTCACTCTCCAATGCATGCAACATAACATTTTGCTCCGCTGCTCCATTACAGTGTGATCGAAGGACAAACAAATGACCATAGACTATGACAATAGAAATGTTACAATTTGATCACAATATAGTTGCTTATATAAGTTGCGCAGTCACGTGTAAACGTACTAAGTTAACGCGAGTTTATCGACACAGGAGTCGAAGTGAGCTGGTTGCTAACTTGCTACTATTCGATTGTCAGATGACCTAAAAAACTGTTCGAGTGGATGAACACGGGAAAGCTCGCAACAAAGAAGAGAAAACTTGTTGCGAACTCTACTAACTACCAATAGTGAAGTAGTAAGTGGCATACTCTAAGGAAAACTTATTTGAAAACACACTTCTCAGTAATGCTAAGATAGTTCCTATCATGTGTTAGCACTTACGTACAATGTTAATGTACAATTGTAAACGAAGTAACATGTCTTGAACCTGGAAGTGTTGGCTTCGATAGGGCACAGAGCTCAGTCACAATTTGGTCTAATATGAATCATCCCTTAATTATAATAAAATTTCAAGTGACATCGACGTGTAAAAGTCCCTACAAGAGACCTAATTAATACGAAATGCAGCATACAACTTCCATTGGTTGACGAGGGTAATGAAGGGATAGGTATTGCTAATGCAAATGATGGAAACCTCCAATTATTTCATTTTAGTTTTGGATCAAATTGCCAACCTAGCACTTTATGAGCCTGCAAAGCTTTGAAAAATAAATGGCTAAATCTAGTATTTCTAGCTTATTAATACTAATTAATTTGCCAGCTTTGGTTATGTGCTGCGTTTTCAGCTTTTAAAATTTATTTATTTGTTGGATTTACTGTTTTAATATCACAGCGTAAACAATGTAAGGACTAGTTTCAACAACGCCTTATAACAACGGAAAATAAAATTTTACTTGAAACAATTTGTATTTGTACTCCCAAAATTTTATTTAAAGACCTCAGCCCATTCGTTGTAGCCGCGCTCGGAATGTCAACCCTAAAAAAAGGTTAAATGGAAAATGTTCTTCATAAGTGTGACGACTTTAGCCTTTACATTGTCCTATTATACTATTTAAATGCAACGAGGGCGCCAGAAAATTTTTCCCAAAATACAAAGCACCTGCCGAGGTTGTGCCAAGCTAAATTTTATTTACCTCCTTTGAAATAGATAATATTTTATAGTGGCACAGGAATGTCCCAAAATTTGAGATAAAGAGATAATTTTATTTTAAAGACACCACGCGAATGAATTACTTAACTGATTAAACATAAAGATCAATATGGCATGATGGCAGAATTTGTTACTGGACAATAGCAAGTAGGTACACCGATTAGGGTAAGGGGAAACGCGATGTCAGCACCTAACATTTTGTATTGTATTGTGTGCTCTCCTGAGGCGACTTTAAAGGGAAGGAAGATCTTAAGGCTACTCTAATCTTTTTGAGCTCATTCACGTAGGTCTGACCTGTGGGAATACGCTCGCATGCTGCAGATTGGACGGGGAGCTTGGGATCAAAAACCTTGTTTTCTAACTCGTTTATTGAAACACTATATCATTTCTCTTACTCTTATTTTGATGTAGGTACGTGTATTCATTATGAATGGGCGTTGCTAAAAATGTACCTATGGCCTGAAAATGCAGATTAAACTTGTCATTGACAACATAGCCGCAAGAAAGCACTGAATGATCTTGATTGGATCCATAGATTTATTCTTGGGTTCGCGCGCTTCGACCAATCCTAAATCTATGATTGGATCACGTTTGCGTAGAACATGCCTTTTTACTCTTACCTTGAAGATCCACTAATCCATCTGCATGTAGGTACATCGAAAACGTCCTCTACCTGTCTCGTCTCGCGACGTATTTAAGGTTCAAGTCAGTCGTTGCGTTGATCGGATTTTGAAGGTACGTAAGTAGTCCAAGTATTTCAATAAAGTGATGGGAATCTTCATCATCGTTTTTCGTAACAAAGAAACCGCTATCATCAAAATTAGACTGGAGTAGTGTAGTTTTATATTCAGATCAACTTTTACAAGTACTTTCGGGACAGCAGTTAACACTAATAATGTCTCAATATTCTCTTTCTACAGAAAAGATTCGGCAAGAAACTCAGCGGTTTCTCAAGAAAAAACTTCCATCATTTAAGTTACAAAAACGATCACTGTCTATAAAAACAGTCATAAAATGATCACTTTCTCTCGATGCCCGTACCAAAATGTTTGTAATTTGGTCAAACCGCTCAGTTCCGCTACATTAGTCCATTTCGTGGCGCTCGTGTGTGGTCAAGAGACATCACAAATTAGATATGGTAATTACTTGAATCACGATTTTGTATAATGCTTAGTCATGGAAACAAAGTGTTGTGATTATACGAGTATGTTGATTTAAGGTGATGGCATACGGTGAGACGACCCTCAAGATATTAGGAGGTCCAAGAACCGGAAGAAAAAGGTGACCACCCCGGAACAGTAGTCAGCGCTGTCTTATAAGTGGTAGGTCTCGGATACTTTCTAGTTCGATCCCCGGTAGTGTTAATTTGGGAATTTATAATTTATAATTTGGTCTTGGTCTGATGCCTTTGGCCGTGGCTAGTTACCGTACTGAAGATGTACCGCGAAACGATTTAGCATTCCAGTACGAAGCCGTGTACTTATAAGCCGATTAGGAGTTTGGGTTTATTTTAACTGCCATACCCCTGACGAGTTAGCTCGCTACCATCTTAGACTGCATCATCACTTACTACCAGTCGCGATCGCAATCAAGGGCTAACATGTAGGTGAAAAAAAATTCAATACTTAAAGTATGTACGTGTGAAGTCAACATCATTATTATCATTTATTTATTCAACATCATTATCGAAAAGAGTTGATTGGGCAAGTTTATTTATCTAAATGCTTCTTACTTAGAAATCTCATCGTAAGGTTTTAAAATTACGACAGTCCAATCTCAATTGCTCCCCATGTAACACCTGCGTCGGATCACCTGCCCGAGAGTTATTCAATCTCCACTTTCAGTATGCGGGCTGGTACAGTTTTATTATCAACATAATTTTAACCCAACGCCGGCCCACTTCTGAGCATAGGTCTCCTTTCAAAAGCAGAAGGGTTTTGCCATAGTCCACCACGCTGCTCAAGAGCGGATTGGCAGACTTCACTTATGTATGTTTGAGAACATTATAACAAAGTTTTTAACAATAAAATGTTATAGCAAGTGATATTTAATTGCTTAAAACGCACACAACTCAAAAAAGTATGATCATTTGTTTTTAAGCAATTTAAAAATTTATAATTCTTCCTCTCTCACCTTGCGATCATGCTATTATTATAAACTGCGTCAGTTAGTCGATAATAGCTTTCGGACCATTTCTGTCGTAAAAAAGTCAATAATAACGTTTAATTGACCAAACGATTACAACGTTCGGCATTCGTGTGACTGTGAATTCAACGCAAACACACCATTTCAATTAGAACATGAAAGTGCGAATAATGAGTAACGAGTAAAGATTGTTTACTAATATTTTCAACCATTAGCCGTTAACCGTTTAACGACATGCTAACACCTCTAGTATGTACCTACCATTACCATAGATAAATTAGGCATTTTTCGTTCTTGTAACGTATACGTAGTTAAAATCAGAAGAGAGATTAGTTGGTTAATAAATTATTAGATGAAACGGAATTTTGTTCTTTGCTCTCAAATTTTGATCCAAAAGAAGTAACTTTTTTGTTTTTCTGTTATGCGGATTGTGGTAGAAACTATTGAATAAAGCACTTACTCGTGTTCCTCAATAGTCTGCTCATGAATAAAAAATAAATGATTTGAGTAACCTTCAAATATCTACCAAGGTAATGCATATATAAAACTTAAGACGCTATACAGGACAGAGCGACAAGTTTATTTATAAGACAAGTTCAAGCGCAACGGTCCTCCATACACCATCCTCGCCATTGAGATAAGTGTACCTATGGAGCAACCACGGAGCAACAGATCTCGCTCAGTCTGGTATCAAAAAAACCACGTCCAAATCATACTAATGTTATAAATGCGAAAGAGTGTTTGTTTGTTGGTTGGTTGTTTTTTTTTTTTTAATGCACTACAAGCTAGCCCTTGACTGCGATCTCACCTGATGGTAAGTGATGATGCAGTCTAAGATGGTAGCGGGCTAACCTGTTAGGGGCATGGCAGTTATATTAAACCCACACCCCTTCCAAAGCCTCCCACCAGACCAGACCAGGGAAAATTCAGAAATTATAAATTCCCAAATTGACCCTTCCGGGGATCGAACCCAGGACCTCCGCACGTTAACACACTGCGCCACGGAGGTCGTCAAAAAAATTTGTGCGTCAATCGCCGCAACGGAGCAATGGATCGGAGTGATTTTTGGCATGGGTATTAAGGAACATAGGCATAGGCATGGAGGACATAGGCTTCTATTTATCCAGGAAAATTAAAGAGTTCCCGCGGGAATTGGCTAGTGATTGTGTAGATGTTAATCTCAAACTAACAGTAACGCAAAGTCCAGCGGCAAAGGTAAGTATTTGTTGTTTTTATAATACAAATATCTGAGTTTTCAAATCTTCTATCAAAAACAACATGCGTGGTGTATTGGTGAGGTTCAGACCTCGAAATTACATGAAATAGTAAAAAATCATTCATAAAAGATCGATCCCGATTAACAAAATCAAAAAAGCATCGTATCCGCATCTGATGTGGTTTTATATATAGTTATTATTGTGTGATAAGTTTTGGATGCAGTGTGTATAACTGGTAAATAAGTAGTGATTATGGAACACGCGCGACCGCCTCGAGCCAGAAGGAGGGCCGGCATGCCGTGCAACTGCGTGGCGAAAATCACGAACCTACTCGTACACTTCGGTCCTGTTTATATTCAGGTAAAGGATTTTTCGCGAAGCAATGCACGCTCTAGTAATAAGACACCTCTCTGATTCCCGCTATTTATAAGCGTTGTTTTTTTCATCTCTGCACACCTGCCTCGGTTCGCCGCATTGATTGGCTGAGGTCTTCAAGTCAATAACATCGGCCACCCTTCTTGTTTAACCCTTATCTTGTCTCAGGAGAATTATCTAATCGCCCCCCTTTTAGATCGTCTACTTAAAACAGATGCAGGCTGTTCTTGACTTTGATTTTTTCTTGTTGTTATAATATGCCATTGGAAACTTTAATTACTGAACAGTAAGGATGAGTAGATGGAGTTATTATAAAACTAGCTGATGCCCCCGCGACTTCGTACGCGTGGGTTGAGATTTTTTGATTCCGCGGAAACTCTTCAATTTTCCGGGATACAAAGCCTATTGCCTATGCGCTATTCCAGACTATAATCTATGTCTGTGCCAAATTTCATCCAGATCCGATCAGCCGTTGGTGCGTGATTGAGTAACAAACATCCATCCATCCATACATACATCCATCCATCCAAACTTTCCCATTTATAATATAAGTATAGAGTATAGATGGACCAAGGAATCATTCAACGTACTATATGGATGTCCAATTTACATTTTATAGGTCAATCTCGATTTGGTCAAGTAGAGAAATATAGGTGTCGCCCGCTATTCGAGTTAAGGTGTGAAGATGATCCATGTAGAAAACCAAACTTCGCGATTTGACTACTCCATTAACTTTTGCTGATTTATTTTAGGTGCTTTAACTTAAAATTCTCCAAAAGTTAAAAAAGTCCCCGCACTACTACTACGTTTACATTCCTATCAACAAAGCAGGAAAATTCGTTTGTCCCCGATTAATTAATGTTTCCGATAGGCTAAAGTTGTATGCGCCTCGAGAATAACTAACATACGCTAAGCATTTTAAAAAAGACAAAAATAGTAGTATAATATTTTTATGACAATTTGAAGCGTGTTTAGATACGAATCTTCATACAGCGAGCTTTGGAAATAGTGGTCACTCCAACTGAGCTGTCATATACAGTAGTTGGATTTTATAATCGACTTAACAATCGACAAAGAGCCGTCGGATCCAAACATTTCGCCTCCATCCATTAGTCTTGGTCTAATCAATGCATTTATCTTATTACGTTTGAAGTTTATTTCATAAATAAAATGATAGGTGCCAGCTGATAACTCTATTCCTTTGACGGTTACCGCAGATTATCTCGTTAAGAGATTATTTCCTTTCGCACCTCTGTTTTTCCTAGCGTATATCTCCACATTGAAAAGCTGTTGCTTTATTTTTATTAGAAAAAGACAGATTATATATCACTAGCATCAGGCATGTTATTTTTATTTTTTTAACTCTAAAAATTACTCTCCTAAATGTTGGCAACCTTAGTCCCAAAGAGCATCTTAAAAATCTTAGAGGTCTTAAACTTATCAAATAATTATACTAATCAGTCGACTTAAATTAATATTACTTCGACTTACGAGTAACTGTAGTCTACCGCAAATTTGTCAGTCTAGATTTAAGGTTCAATTAAAAATAATGATCACATGCATACACTACTAAAATTCTACATCAATGATCACATGTCATGTTGGAGAGCAAAACAAATCCATAATAGGTTCGCACGGGCGGACTCAGAGGCAGGCGCAATGTAAAAATGTAACGGTATAGCTGTTTTTGAAATATTTGCCGAGAGTGAAGTGACCAATCAACAGGATTTAGTACGGATAGGAATGAAAATGTGATACTTAACTTTTTTTTAAACGTGTCAACAGAGAAACATCTGTTAAATTTCGAAAACCTGCATGACACATTGCTAAAATTTCAATTTTTATGAGTAGCTTAATTTATGATATTCTTACTCCAAAAAAAATTTTTGGTCAATAGTGAAAGAGTGATTGCGATCATGTTATCGCTACATTCAATATGTTGTATACTATATAAATTAGAAGGTAATTCACCTTAAGTTACGTGATTACTACTGGCTACTTTCTATCATGTCCAAATGCTATTAACATAATGAAAATTGATTTATCTCTTTTCTTCTTATGATTACAGTCACTTGAAAGAAAAGGATGCAATGTTAACTGTCATCCTGGATATTATACAAATAACATAAATATAAATAAAATATAGTACATCAAAATAAAGCAGCACCAGAAGGCAATCATTTACCGGTATAACAAAATCAAAGTCTTTTACGCCAGCGGCGCCTACTTTTATTATTATGTTAATTTTAATATGGACACCCTAGCCGAGATTGACAATCTGATAACATTTGGCTCCCGCCCTGTCCATAGACAATTAAACAGTTATGATAAGTCGCTTTGACTTCTACAACTGACCATGTATGAATTATCTGCTTGGAGAGATCTGAACCTGGAACTGGGTTGGGCACTGATTAAGTTGATAAAAACTTGTTAATGTTTTAAACATTCTTCCGTTTGTATTTTGTTTTTATTTTTTATATTTGTATGCCGACATCCTTACCTATAATTAATGTCGACCATATTTGGCTATCATAATTTCATGATAAACTTATAAAGCTTTAGTTATTTTTCATAAGTAGTTCAACAACCGGGAATCTTGGTCAGCGAATAGGTTTACTTCAACCTCTTACAAACCGTCCCTTATAAAGCTCTATTATTTCACAAATAAGATGTGATTAGATTTATTTTCCTCCTTCTTTAACACTGACTTCCTGCAATGTAAATTACTCATCCATCACTTTTAATGTCGTCGATGTCTTTAGGTTTTTCGCCTGCACGAATCTCCAAAGAACACGGCCTTATGCCGCTTGTCTCCAGCGGCTCCCAGCTACTGGGAGGTCTTGAGATCGTCCGTCCACCTAGTTGAGTCTCATTTTCTCGTCCAAAATTTCTCAGTGCGTATAGACGAAAGCTTTCGAACAGTGCATGCCAGTGATGACTTACTGTTCCGAAACATGGTAGCTTTTTTCACTCAGCGGGCGATTTTTATGTGTAGTCACAAAATTCAAAATTTGAAATAAAATTTTAGATGTGCTTTTAAATCGTGACGTGAATTTGGAGATATGACAGCAGAGTCAGCAAATTCCTTGATATTCCACTAAAAAAGGTATGGCCCGTCAGTCGTACATACCTAGTGAAGTCCAAACGCCGCGGCATCGTCAATCAATCGGTGATGGCATCAAGTAAAACATTGGCATTCAAAGCGTTTAGCTGACTCCGGTAGCCTCTTTGAACCAATCGGGGCAATTAACAACTGTACATGCCTAGTTAAACGTAGTGGAAAAATCAAGATTCTTTTGCCTTGATAGATCGGTTCTATCAAAGATATGCCGCCCAGTGATTGGTAACGGTGCGATAATGGGTGATAGATCTCTATGACCATAATACCTCAAACTATTCTAGGTTAGGTGAGATTAGTCGCTAGAAATGCTCATAAAATATTAAACTCATAAAATTAAAGAGCCGTGACAATAATTTCAACTAAATCCATAATCCCAGTTGCACTTTACTAATCTGACGCTTTTATGTTTAAATCAAGACAGGGTAGGGATACCTAAGCAAAACTTTTAACGACCCAGATAGATCGTCACTCGTCACAGTATCTTTTCAAAGAGTGAAATCGAATATTGGTTCCCTTTAAGATTCCCACCGATTGCACCAATGAAATATACTTTGTAGGTAAACATAAATTACTTACCTAAAATGTCTGCGACCTGCGTGATTCCCGTTAGTCTATAAAACAACAGCTCTCGCAACAAGAAATAATAAACTTTCAATAACATTTCAACAGAGTAATAAAATCTTATCATTTAATTTTTTCAATTAATCGTCTATAGAAATTCGAAAGAGATAAATCGTAGTATCACGCATGGCACAGAAGACAATGGGATAGTGTATTTGAAAACAATATAAGCTGTAATGATAGAATGGCGTACCGGGACATGATTTATTGATTTCTTCGGCGGCAAACAATGAGGCGGTGTCTTTAGAAATGGTATTGACATTAGATATTATGATTGAATGTTTCACAACGATGGCGCCCAACTGGAGGTTTGTTTGTCAAAGATTACTCAAATAGATACTGCCTAGCTAGTTCCTACTGCCTGCCTAATGCCTACTTGCTTTAAAAGTCCATTACTACATATTTGTCCAATTTGGGAGACCGATTACTCAGTATTAATTGAAACTTGAAAGTATTAGTAAACACCCATTGAAGGTACTGCAAAATCGGGCGCAGTCATGACACAGTCGGTATTTTATATTATAATATCAATCCAATTTTATTCAGCATCATCATCATCTCAAAGCATTACCTACCCATTGCTGCGCACGAATCTCGGATTTAGAGCTAAGGCTATAGACCACTCTGCCTAGTGCCTACTATAAGTGTGACTTGACTTCACATACTTTTGTAAACTTTATGGGAAACTCAGGCTGAACATGAACCAGGACTAATAGCTTGCTTGTGCTAAGTAGGTGAGGCAGTTACTAGTCCAACAGGTTTTGAACAGTAAACCAGCTTTCAAACTCAATCTGCTCTTTGAACGTTGCGCTTTAGTTGACGTTTCCTCCTTCATTCAATCACTGATCATAGTTTCAAAATCCAAATACTAAACAGATTTTATCCAAGAAACATTCAATTATTTTAAAAGGTTTCTTAAGACTTTTTGTAATCGTTACATAATTCTTCATTAAAATACTATGATTAATTTCGCTGTCGCCAGAGTATTTAACTTTTTGGATCACGATAAGCTCATTGATATCAGGATGGAGCTATAAATTTGGTAAAAGTCATTAAGTTTACCTACTAACCACTGCATTCTGTAAACTAAATCTTATCACCAGAGACAACAAATAACGGTATTTTTATAGCCGTGGTCATTAAGCTTTACAGAGATTAATGTGATTATCGCCCACACTCGGACTACCAGCGTTTTTACTTTTTATGGTAGCTTGGGTTATTTAGCTTTTTGAATTTAATACCTACCACATTCTAGGGTCTATCGAACGCTTGCATAATACAGCATTTGTGTTGCTGCTCCAATGCGGATTGGCGGGCTTTAACGACTATTATCATTTTAGTGATAATAACCGGGACCGACGGCTTAACGTGCTCTCCGAGGCACGGGGGTGAAACACCGCAAACTTCCAACTCCGGGCTGGTGCTGAGAATTTCTTAATTGAAAAACCCAGTACCTAACAATTTTATGTCCGACCGGGAATCGAACCCAGGACCTCGTGATCCGCAGTCGACTATGCTAACCGCTAGACCAACGAGGCAGGCAGAAGACCTAGGTATTCCATAATCTTATTCAGCAGGAACATACAACTAGTTTCGTAGAAGTTAATATAAGATTTGTATGTACTTTCTTTTTAGCCCAATCAAATAATAGGCCTATAAGAAACTAATCATAGACATTAATTATTGATATATTTTTTTTTAATTATTCATAGAACTGTCTCTGTCGGGATTCGGGACTTGTAACTACTCGTACTGAAGGCATTCCGAAGACGCTATCTATATATTCAAAATATATTCAAAAATATTCTAAATATTTATCTATGACATGACATGACCCATAAAAAATTTATATTTAACTAGTTACTAGATGATGCCCGTGACTTCGTCCGCGTGGATTAATGTTTTTGATTCCCGCGGGAACTCTTTAATTTTCCGCGATAAAAAGTAGCCTATGTCCTTCCCCGGGATACAACCTATCCCTGTACCAAATTTCAGCAAAATCGGTTGAAAAGATGGGCCGGGAAAGCGTAGCAGATAGACACTAGACAGACACACTTTCGCATTTATAATATTAGTATGGATAGTATGGATATCTACCTATAATAGTTAAAAATTACAAACTAATATTTATCTACTCCAGCATCGAAAAGTTCCAATTTCGAATTTGACAACTATATCGAATTGAACCCTCTTTCGTGTTTGCTTCTCATAACGATACAGTTCGTTGTATGGGAGCTGTATCGTTATGAGTCGTAGCTGTATCGATATGGTTATCTTCATAAATAGGATACCTATAGCTTAGCGGCTCTGGGTTCTGGCACTTTCCCAACCAGTCAATTGATTTGACTTTTTTATTAATTTACAAAGTATAAAATTATAAAGACGTCCTTGTCGTAGATAAAATCTTGTATGCAACTGTACGTAATTAGTCATTTTAATTCTTGTACTATCCTATTTTGATACTCGGCAAGCCTCGTATCAAATAACAGCACTCGAATTAAAATGACCCTCATTACGATACAGTTGCATAAATAGCTATTAAATCAAAATAATTTGTGAGAATTTGACATTATTTTATTAAATTGTAATTAGATAAGTACACATACATACAAGATTATAAAGTGGACTGACTGAAATAATTGTTAATTTTGTTGTTTGGAAATATGTAAAATTGTTGACTTCAACATTAATGTTACCAATTTGCAATGCCCTGACGGGGCCTCATGTATATATCAATTTATATTTAATTTATTTTTGTATGTACATGAATGCAATGAATAAATGATATGAAATGAAATGAAAATATTATCATCTCGCCAGGTAACTTTAAAATCAAGAGTTAACTGATTATGTCATCATCATAATTTTTTTTTTATGAATGAAATCTTTATTGAAAATAATACAATAGAACTTAATGCTAGCTAGCCTAACCTAATTACTATATAAATCATGCCCGCGTGGAATGGTGGCAAGAATGCCGGCTGCATTTCTGCGCTGGACAGCCAGGCTGATCCTTTGCGCAAAAAATGAGCCAGCCCTTCTGTCACCAGATGAGGCAATTAACCGCGGTGAAATATCTCGAACATAATTTATACTCGTATTTATAGTTTCCGAAACATGATGCACGCATAAATCATTAGAGAAGTGAAATGTTATGACTACTATAATATTACTAACACTAAAAAATGGTAGTTATAGAAGTTTCGTGGTTTGTGGCAGATAATAATATTATTAATAGTTTGAAATTATATTATGGAGACAGAATAATTCGGCGCGTGACAACTCTCGGGTGCATTTCACCTTCCTTCCTAAAACTACCAATCTTGGTAAAAACTACCTGCTCTTACACAATCGAAATTAAACATTCACTGTCTTGTAATAAGGTTTAAATTGAAATACATTAGCTTACAGAAGCTATTAATTCTATACCGCTGAATCTCTGGAGTCGCTCGAGCGTGCTTTCCAATTTGATTCTTTCTACTATCAAAATAGCGTTGACTTGAACTTTTTACGGCTAGAATTTGTTACGGTGTGACAAAATGTTGCTACAAAGCTGTATAATAATAAAACGACACAATGTTCGTTCGATGTGTCTCGTGCCACGATTTCGTTGTCGGACCCAGAGACACGCAGTTTTTGCACCGCTCAGCATTTTTTGAGTGGCGTCGTTTGATTTATAAAGTGATGGCTTTAGAAGTAAAAAGCATATTATAAAATATGTGGCTCGTTCGTTTTTGTTTACTTTACGTAGTTAACGGTAAGCTTGAATGTAGGTAGCAGATTAGTATTTTCAATAGTGTGCGAGTAAAAGGGATATGTATAACTTAATAATATAAAAATAAAATTCGCATGAAAATCTTCTGGATATTTTTATTCACTTTTTCTGATTATTTTCATTTTTTACATGTAGTTGTACTGAGTATTTTTTTAAATAAATAGATCTTAATATTGCATCTCATTTCTGCTGGTCTCCTTTTGTGATTAAAATACTTAAGTGAAAATACTACCGACTTGAACCTAGTTAATTATGTAAGTATATTAAACCTTATTAAACCAAGACCCCGATATGAAGGGCTTTAATTAAATTTCTGATCATCTTTTCTGTATTATGTTCGCAATATATTTTAACGCGCTGAGCTGATTAGACAGTAAATTAAGGGTTTATTTTAAAAAACTTTAGGCAATTTTATTTCAGGCGTCCTTAAATTGCGATACCTATAGGTAAGCATTTTGTTTGAGAGACCGGTTTTAAACCACAAATTAAAGATAATAATCGTTTGCCCTCAACCAAAATTACTATAGGCTTTTGCTTCAATTATATCCATCAACATATCGCTTAAAGCTATAAACTATAAACTCAAACTGGTTTATTTCATACTAGTTCATATATTTTTTTATTCCTGCGGGAACTCCTTAATTCCCCAGGATGCAAAATATCTCTATAAGAAATTTCATCAAAACCGGTTGAAAAGATGACATACACAGTATCGCATTTATAATATATAGAAAATACAGGTGTCATCTATGACGAGTCTTCTTTTGAACAATTTTTTATGCCTGTTTAGTTTTTGTAGTTTAATACCTCCTTTTAGAATCGATTTTCATATAATATAAGCCCGAGGTATGAAAATTTATGGGGAGTAAAATAAAATTTTCACCGTTACGTCATTGACTTTATGTTTCCATGGTAACACTTGTTTATGTTTCCATGACTATGTAATGTATTTTGATGAATATAAATTATATAATTAATATAAATAAATGGATCAAGCATGCTTTCAGTAATCTAAAAGTTGCGTTCATTTACCCTCATTTACTAATTGAGAATCAAACGAACTTACCTTGTGATGTTTGATATCTAATTATACGAGCGTCTTGACCGAAGATGATTACAGTTTACATGCAGCAGTACGCCAGATTATGCTGTCCTAATCACAATTTTAAAGTTATTTTTCCAATATAATACTTTATTTTATTTTATTTTTATAAATTAGTCGCTTTTTTGACTTCAGACTACGTCCCACCACTATAATTTCTCCCCGCCATATTGAATCCTGTCTTGTTTCATTTTTTAGAGCCTTATTTTTTCGATAGGTCTAGGGATTTTGACAAAAACAGGGTGGGTGGGTTTGTAATCATCTTCGGTCAAGACGCTCGTATAATTAGATATCAAACATCACAAGGTAAGTTCGTTTGATTCTCAATTATACTTCGCATCTCTCCCGAAGATGATTACAGTTTACATGCAGATGTTTAGAGCATCGAAAAAATACAACAATATTACAACACGATCATCATTATTTATTACCTGATCGTTATGAATCATTGTATACAATAGTTATTAAAAAAATAAATGAACTTTATATATAACTGGGAAAAAGAAAATTATAGTAAACATTTACATTTTTGATCAAACAGAAATCAACGTTACTTATACATATTAATAATTAATTAATACAATTAGGTAGATATTTATTCAATAATACTGTTTCGAAATAGTGTGTCTGCAAATTCAATTTGACCTGGTTTTAATACTTCTTTATTGTAATATTTTAGAAATACATTTGAAGATTCAGTCCAGCCTGCTGCTTTTCGGATAATTTCGAGATTAACACCTGCCCTGTGAGCAGCTGATGTTGACGCGTGTCGCGTGCTGTGTGCGCCGAAAAATGATATGTCTATGCCACTTTTTTCTAGGATGGACTTAACCCAATGAGATAAGGTCTGGGACCCTACCTGTTTGTGTGGTTTTTGATAACTTATGAACAAAAAATCACCTTGTGCACGTAATGAATTAGTCCTTTCCAAATAATTTTTGAGACACAAGGCTGGACAAATTTGAGGTTTTTCTTGAATATATGGTAAAACAATGATTGGCTGAAAGACATTTGGCCTTGAGGTTTTTACGAGATTATCTATTTTAATTTTAATTTTATCGGGTTCCAATGAAATATTTTGAACTTTTATAAAACTAAGCGTCTGCATTCTTTGTGCAGATGCTAATGCCAAAAGTGTTATAGTTTTTTGAGAGAGGTCTTTTAGTGAGATCAGATCGTTGGGGTAAGAGGTATGTAGATAATTTAAAACTAAATTTGGGTCCCAAGTGGTATCATATTTCGGCGCTGGGGGTTTTGTACGGTAAACGCCTTTAAAAAACCTTTTTACGGTGTCATGACATGTAATTTCCTGGCCTAATAGAGTAGATAGTGCAGAACGATAGGTATTTAATGTACTATAACCAGCACCTGAATTAAATTTTTCTGTCAAAAATTCAATCAGCTGTGTATTATTTGAATCACAATAATTATAACCTTTGTTCTTACAAAATTTCCACCATGACTTTAAAGATAAGTTATATTGATTTATAGTACTATTAGAGAAAGAGGCCATTACTATGTCGAGTGACGCGTTGGGGACTCCGCGTCTCAGGAGCGACTGCCTGATAATTTCCCTGCCATCAGGGTCAGATCCGCATGGAGAGGATGATGCTCCCTGGAAGGACAGATTAGTAGGTTTTTATCAGGCTGAAAATATAATATTTCGGAAACCAGCAGGTTGGTCCATATCGGATACCAGGGTTGAGTGGGCCAGTATGGAAGTACCACAACGCCCTCTGCCTTATCGCTTTTAATTTTGTGTAAAACTTTAGAGATAAGGCTAAACGGTGGAAAGGCATAGAAAAATATGGTTTTCCATTTGAACGTAAATGCATCAACAATTTCAGAATTTGGGTCTAATTTCCATGAAGCGTATCTCTGACATTTGTTATTTTGATTACTAGCAAATAAATCAAATTCAGGTATGCCGAAATAATCTTTTATTTGACGATACGCGTAGTCAGCCAGTTCCCATTCAGTGTCCGTATTAAACTTTTGACGAGATTCAAAATCTGCGACTACGTTCATATTTGATTGGATGTATGACGCAAAAATATGTAAATTTCGATTTTCGCACCATTGCCATATGTCACGTGCAATTTTATTTAGATGTGTGAATTGTATTCCACCCATTTTATTTATATAGGCGATAGCTGTGGTATTGTCTATTCGTAATAAGATATTGCAGTTTTTAAGTCGTGACGCAAAAACTTTGAGGCTATAAAAGGCTGCAAGTAGCTCAAGAGTATTTATGTGCAATGCTAGTTGCAAATGATCCCAGTGGCCGCGAGCTGTCTCGTCGTTACAAGCTGCACCCCAGCCCGAACGCGATGCGTCACTGTACACTACTAGTGAATATTCTTCATATTGAAATGAACAACTTGCAGAATCAATGTGATCCCTCCACCATATGAAATCATTTTTTAAATGTACCGATAAGTTCATATATTTATTGTAGTTTTCGGAATAGTTAAGTGCCAAGAACTTTTCTCTTTCGAACATTTTAGTATAGACCCACCCGTAGTCGACAGCCGGGCATGCCGATGTTAACAAACCAACATAACTAGCTAATTTCCTGATCGTACATCTTTTTGTATTTAGTAATTCGATTGTAAATAACTTTATACGTTTTTTCTTATTTTCTGGTAAAGTTAAGCACATTTTAGACGAATCAAAGAGAAAGCCCAGAAATAAACATCTTGTTTGTGGGCAAATTTGACTTTTTTCATCGTTGATTAAGAAACCTAATTTTAAAAGTAAATTCTTGGTTGTTTCTACATTATCTACACAGCTGTTAAACGAATTTCCGATGCACAGGAAATCGTCAAGAAAATTTACTGATAAATATCCTGATGAACGTAAATAGTGAAGGACCGGTTTTAATAATTTTGTATAAACATATGGCGCAGTGCAAAGTCCAAACGGTAAAACGTTAAATTCAAAAATATTATTGTTCCATTTAAACCGAAGATATATTCTATCACTTTCAGCAACTGGTAATAAAAAGTATGCATCTTTTAGGTCTAAGGTGGCCATAAAACAATCTTTATCAATCAATTTTAATGCGGTACGATGGTCTTCCATTTTGAAGTGATTGACACGAATAAATTTATTTAATTTTTTTAAATTCAAAATAAAACGATATTTTCCGTTAGGCTTAGGAATTGCAAAGATTGGTGATATGAATTGTTTTTCGGACGGAATACAAGTCGATATGTAATTTGATTCTAATAATTCTGTAATGCAATCATTTATTATGTCTATTTCTTTGGGAGAATATGACCTACTTTTGACATCCATTTGACATGGAGCACTAGTAAAGGGAATTTTATAACCTTTAATCCAAGACAAGATAGTTTTATCATTGGTAATATTAAGCCACTCGTGAAAAAAATACTGGAGTCTGCCAGCGATAGGTAAATGCATATCTGTATTATGTACCTGTGGCGAAGCAGCTAGCGGCGTCGTTGTTGTGCGTACGACCTCGAGCGGTGATTCGTCGTCGGAATTGGCGCTCGGCGGTGATTGCGCGGCACTTGTGCTGACGTTCGAGGCGGCGGCGGCGGCAGCGGTGGTTGCCGATACTGACCCGGGTACACTCGCGTCTCGGCGGCTGGTGCCCGCGGTGCCCCCCGTGCGTTTAAAGCTCCCGGGTTTCGAGTCGAAGTGCTCGCCTGTGACCTGAACTGGTTAGGTTTCAACTCTGAAGCGGAGGTTGAAATAGCCTTTGATGATTTTAGGTGCTCAGATAGATTAGAGCCAAACAAATGGGTATCTATTTTCGTATTTTTTAATATATCTCGCTTTTGTTTGCTAATGCAATTAACGATAGCATATCGCCTCGAGAGAGATTCTCTGTAATGGGTGTCGCATAGCAACCGCCCCGCGTCACTCAGCATTTTTATAATTTCTTGAGGAACAGTATCTTTATGTTTCAGACTCAAGCCAAGTGCTTTGCCGATTGCTGAGAGACAGTTTGATATTTGATTTTGTTTTTGTTCGCTATATAAATCCCTCTTGACGTTAATCTCCGATAATGCCGATTTTGTCTCGGGATTTAGAATGGGTGCTTTCATATATGCACAATTTTCAGCAGGTAAATATTTTTTTAGAAGATCTATCTTTTCTTCTTTAAGCAATCCGTTAGTTAAAATATGTTTCCATCGTGTGGCCAAATCTTTGTGTATGTTTTCTCCGAAAGGCTTGTCTTGGGTTGGGTCTGAGCCCAATAGCTGTAAAATCTCTGGATCTAATTCGTCATTCTCGTCAGTGATCTGTTCTCCTATCAATGTCTCAGCTGGAATCTCGTCTGTAAAGCCGTACCGTTATGTAAGTATTTAGTTAATTTTTGCTCTTACAGGGAAATCTCACACACGCTATGCGTCGGAGGGTCTAGTTAAACTAGGTAGGTGGGTATAATTTTATCCACACACAATATATGCCGGGATAGTAATTTCCACACACGATATACGTCGGGATATAATATTATGTTAAAATATAGTCAATAGTACAGAAAAACTTATTTCCAACCAACCACGTGTTTTTTTTTTTTTTTTTTTTAGAGGGTAAGCAGATATAAAGAATGAATAATCATAACAATTGTTAGTATTCACTGGGTAAAATGATGAATGGGTTTTCTAATTTTTTAATGTAAATGAAATATTTCAGTCTTACCTTGTATTTTCCCGTGACTCGCTATTTCTTCTTCGTGATTACCGCGTGACAATGAATCATCATGGCATACATGGTCGGATGAATCGTTGGATGCCGAAGATGACGATGATGATGACCTGATTCTCCTCCTTCTTTTAGCTAATTTTTTTTAACACTCTTTCGACTATGTCACGTTTTCTTTTTCCCATTTTTTTCTAATTTTTGTTTGGGCGTGTGACTCGGACGACACAAAAATACGTAATGAAACAAGACAGGATTCAATATGGCGGGGAGAAATTATAGTGGTGGGACGTAGTCTGAAGTCAAAAAAGCGACTAATTTATAAAAATAAAATAAAATAAAGTATTATATTGGAAAAATAACTTTAAAATTGTGATTAGGACAGCATAATCTGGCGTACTGCTGCATGTAAACTGTAATCATCTTCGGGAGAGATGCGAAGTATAATCTATATATTTTATAATCGATCGTAAAGAGTAAACTTTTTTTTTAATATTTACTTACTAGCAAGTACAATAGCAACGTTGTCACCGGGACAGAAAAGTTTCTGACACTATAAACGTTTGTATTCTGTGCCTATCACTATAATTGCACGAAAAATTCTTGGTAAGTAGGAGGAATTAACTTTAATAGACAGTGATAAATTTTCCGTTTTTAAATTAATGTCCTCGGAAAATCAGGCGGTCAGAGAATAGATACCATAAATTTGTTAATGCAAAATATAACCTAACAGAGATAGTACAGAAGCTAGTTATTTACCATGCCGCAGTATTTTACTGAGTTAAAACTAACTTGTAGCCTAGCGTGGACAGTTTCACTTCCAATCGAGATGAAATTTGCATTTGCGGTCCTGAAGTCGCCAACCTGATTTAAATAACGTTAGACGTCCATATCTTACGGTAGTTAAATAAGGACAGTAAAAAAATTGTAATAACCGCAAATCTTGTTGCACGGCGGAATATTATATTAGTATGCTAAAGATCTAGCCCACTTGAGATAAATGGAGCGGCGCGGTACGAAGCGGGAAAAATTATCTATTTATATATGTGTTGGTACGGGGAAGTGTCGCGCAGTGCATATCCGTACCACATGAGTAAAGACCGTTTCTTTACTCATGTGTCCGTACCACGTCACTCAGTGGACCCAGCTCCATACAACTTCATACAAGCGCAGTGCTTCTGTAGTGGAGCTAGACCTTCACACAAACAAAAGATTATCGAATCCTCTCCCTGTCTTCGGACTTCAGACAAACCTTTTTTTTATCCACTACAAGTTAGCGGTTGACTAAGATCTCATCTGATAGTTAGTAATGATGCAGTATTAGATGGTAGCGGACTAAGCTGGTATTAACTATTAAATAGATTAATGTCTACAAATATTAAAAAATATGTGAAAGTGTGTTTGTGTGTTGGTTTGTCCTTCAATCACGCTGCTATAGATAGTTTCAACGTTATTATTTGCCAACTTTTTTATCCAGGAAAATTAAAGAGTTCACACAGATTTTCAGACCATATTATATAATATATATTATTTACTATAGGGTTTTAATTGCGTCATTAATCCAAATTAAAAATTTAAATATCCACTTTAGGAGCTTTATGGTTACTCGGAAAGCCTTAAAATAACCTTAAAATAAAACACAAAAACAGTTAACTTTCAAAGTTTTACTGATACCTACTTGTAAAAACTTTCAAACTTTTCTGTAATCGGAAATCAACCGAACCCGATACCAAAACGCTTTTTCTTATGTAAATAAGTTTCTTTTACAAAAAGTCAGTACCGTTTTCTGTTTTGATATGGTTTATACTTAATTTTACCAAAAATAAAACTTATATTTGGTGAAATTTAAGTAAACTATAAAACAAATTAAATTAAAAATTCTTAAATAGCTTAAACCTCATCGAACCACTGCAACGGGGCACAGTTTGAATCAAAACCAGTTTAAATATCAATAGAGCAAGAAAGCGTTTGAAAAAAAAAGAAAAACCGGAATATAGTCTGTAACTTTCAGCTATTGAAAATATTTATGTTACGAAAATTAATTATTGTACAGTTGATTACAATGCTTGATGAATTTTAGTTTCACCTATTAATTAGCTTATTTGTAGTCTTAACTGCCAAAGATAAATAATCTACTATCAAGTAGGTAGGTAATCAACGTCGTCCCTAATCCCCATAGATCCTTATCAGTTCGTCTTGATCAAATAATGGACTGACTTAATTAATGCCGTCTGCTGTCCGCTGCTGTGACAAAATATTATACACTAGTTAATGTCCGCGACTTTGTCGCGATGGATTGTGGTTGGTCGGTTCCCGCGGAACTCATTAATTTTCCGGGATAAAAATGTGATATCCAGACTTTTATCTTTCTCTATGCCAAATTTCATCCAGATCCTTTCAGCCGTTCTGGCGTGATTGAGTAACAAATATCCATCCTTACATCCATCCATCCAAACTTTCGCATTAATAGCGACGCTGGTTGGTTGTCTTAACCACTAAGCTGATAAGTTATCGCCGCTTGCTCTTTGTTGAAATACCTTCGTAATTTAATAATTGTTATAAGTTAGGTCAACATAGTGAACTATGATGAAATAATTAACTTGGCCTCATCACTAATCCCCTGAGGCTAACTTGTGCTACACTTTCAATTAAAATCTCCATCTACTAGACTCCATCATTTGTAATTTAATGAGCCCTTTATCTATTAGAGCAACTTTTGTTTTTTACACGACCGCCCAAAAATAGGAGTGTCCTCTTTTAATATACGAGTAGGTACCTTCAAATCAAGAGTGAATAGGCTACTTCTAGGCAAGCGCTACCTTAGGCTGCATCACCACTTGCATGCAAGTCCGATTGCAGCCAAGCGCTAGCCTATATATGAAAAAGGAGTGTTAAATGTTTTCAGGGTTCATGTATGTACGTATGTATGTATGTGAGTTTCTTTATTCTTCTAACTTCTAAATGCCTGATCAGATTTGGATGTATGGGGTATCGTTAGGATCCATCATCCCTAGTGACACTGGTTATTTACTTGAAAAAAAATCTCATTGGGGCTGATTCTGTAGTGCACAATCACTAAACTAAAATTAGAGCATTACAAATATTGCTATCCCTTTCATAATACTTCCTACGGAAAGGGACAGAACTAGATTTAAAGCTGTCATTTTAGTTTAGAGATTTTGTTATACAGAATCAGTCCTATTATAAAACCAGGAAAGGCCATGTTAACGCCGACCCTTAGGACGAAAATACGCTCAACAAACTTATCCAGATAAAGTGAATAACGGATCATCATTGAACGGATGTAAAGTTCGCAGTGGCGCAGTAGTCCCGGGCTCGATTTCCGGCATGGGTAATTCCGATTTGTTTAAGAAAATTCTACTAAGAAAATTGTACAGAACCATACTAATATTATAAACGCGAAAGTGTGTTTGTTTGTTGGTTTGTCCTTCAATCATGCTGAAACAGAACAACGGATCGATTGCATGGGCATATTAAGTTGAAGACCTGGAGAGTGACAAAGGCTACTTTATCCCGGAAAATGAAGGAGTTTCCTTGGGAATTAAAAAAAACTTATTGCACGCGGACGAAGTCGCGAGCATCAGCTAGTGAAAAGATAATTTGGTAAATTTTGTTGGTAGCAAAACTACTTTCATGAGCCACACGCGGGCTGATTTATTGTGTCGGCCCAAGTTCTCATTTTGTGGTGGGCAGGTCTCTAATTAACGCTGAGAACTGAACGTTGCGCGTCGGCCTCTATACCTTTTGGGTGTAAAACTGTTTTATTAAACCAATATCCGGTTTCATTAGTCTAGTTATATAGTTTACTTGGTTATGTAGTTAGAAGGACCGAAGACGTTGGGGTATCTGGTACTGCAGGATTCTGTTTATTTGTATTATATATATAAAATTAAATTCAAATATTGTGTCTGTCTTTCAGACAAACAGTCATACCAAACGGATTGCACAAATCACCTTAATTTATACAAGTTGAAATAGGTAATAATTTTTGCTCGTAGGGACCTAATTAAGTACCTAGGAACACCTTATCTTACTTCTTACATAATATTATAAATGCGAAAGGATGGATGTATGGATGTTTGTTACTCAGTCACGCCCCAACGGCAGAACGGATCTGGCTGAAATTTGGCACAGAGATAGATTATAGTCTGGAATATCCCAGAAAATTAAAGACTTCCCGCGGGAACCAAAAAACCACAAACCACGCAGACGAAGTCGCGGGCATTCGCTAGTTTTATTTAATTGCCTATTTTTATCAATTAGTTACACCTAGTAAATCAAGTTCAATTTTATCAATAATAATCATTAAAATTTAATGAATGCCTAGTATGTTTTTGTACTTTTTGAAACCGTGAATCATAAAGCGGATAAGACTGTAAACGATGACTGTAAAATATATACTTACCATTTCCGATGTTTTATAGATTAATGCTTAAATTTCATACTTACTTTACTGGTTACATAATTGAGCGCTATTCGGCTTAAGTACCTATATTATGAGCAATTGTAACATACTTCTGTAAATAAGCTTTAGGTACCTACAGTTAATCATAATCATACTTCAATCATCCATCCATACTAATAATAATTGAGTCCATTTGTTCGTCTTTCTGTCCAGCAGAGTTATATGTATAAGTTCTGAATTCTGATATTATGATAAACACACGTATTTACTTACAAATTTATACCTCGTCGTCAACCGACAGACGTCCACTGCTGAACATAGGTCTCCTGTATGCCACGGTCTTGCGCCGCCTGGATCCGTCCGTCGTGGGAGGTCTGGCGACGCTACGGCTTCCAGTGCGGGGTCGCCACGCCACGGTCGCGGGACCCCCGTCCCCAACGCCCATCGGTTCTCCGAATTATGTGCCCCGCCCATTGCCACTTCAGCTTCGCAACTCTTTGGGCTATATCAGTGACTCTGTCACTTAATTTACTCGGTTGGCCTTGTATTTATATAAAAGAAAGAAAGAAAGAAAAGAAAGAAAAAAAACATATATTTCCACAATTGTGCCACACATAAATAGGATACCTAAGGAGGTAGATCACCACTGCACCTCACGATCTAGAGAAGATATTATATTATATTCTATACTACAGGAAAGAGGCGCAGGAATGAACTGCATTACGTGTGGCACAACCCGAAAAATGGTCCAGGCTCAGCATAATGCTGCATGTCTAGTGTAAGCACAAACACATACAGCGCTGATTTTCAGCCGGAACCCTTATTCAGGTGACACCACGGAAAAAAAGAAATGTGCATATTTGTAAAAAAGAACCATGATCTTTTCATAAAAAATGGAGATGTACTTGGGAAAGTAACTAGACATAGGGACAGATTATTATTGCCCAGCATGAAATTACACTTATTCCAGAATAATTTCTACTGCATGGCGATACGCATATTTCATCAGCTTCCTCCTCACGTTAAAACTATGTCACTGCCAGCACTCAAATCATACCTAAACTAGTGGCTTTTAGAAAAGTGCTTCTACTCGATTAATGACTACTTAGATCCCTTTAGATGACCTAAAATACTGTGACTTTTTATTATTGTGTCTTTTTATTTATTTCATTATTGTGTCTTTTTTAAATAATTGTGTGATATATTAATAGAATGATGATTATAATTTATATGATGTTTATCAATATGCTTTATACTACGTGACATTGGTGCTGATTCTATATAACACAATCTCTAAACTAAACTAAAATGGCAGCTTTAAATCTAGTTCTGTCCCTTTCCGTAGGAAGTATTATGTAAGGGTTAGCAATATTTGTAATGCTCTAATTTTAGTTTTATATTATTCTGTGGTTTAGTTTAGAGATTGTGCACTACAGAATCAGCCCCAGTATTTATATTAAAAAATCATATGTAACTCTAAACATAGCCAAGTTTGCACAAAATACGTCACAACTCACAGTGTATTGCCATGCCAGGGCATGGCAATACACTGTGACGTATTTTTTTTTTAAACCACCTAGTTATATAACGTGTATTATGCAAATAAATCAAATAAATATTCTTATTCTTATTCTGGTTCTCCTACGGATCTCTTCATTTCTGATTTAATCACGTAGTAGTATTTATACCATGATTTAGTTTTTCATTTAATTCTAAAATATTATTGTTTAATATTTTAGAATTAAATGAAAAACTAAATCATATCCATTATCATACCATTGGCTCTAGCCCCTATCGATACACAAAAGTGTTTGTAATTAATTAAATCGCCATACCGATAGTATCGAATATAAAATGGGCAGATTTGAATTAATCCACCACACAGAAGTTAAAATATTGAGGATCTATTACAATGTATTTGTTTATATTGAAAATATTACTTCTGTTCACCGTTGCATCGGTAACAGGCAAATATGGTAAGCGATTTGCAATATCGTAATGCATTTTTCAATATTATTAAACCAATATTTTTAATACATTAAAAAAAAAACTTAATTCATGTTTGGGAACAATTCTTTTTGCAATTTCATGTCTGGTTCATTGCAATTCGTTTTATATACCTATTTATGAATTTTATACAGTTCAGTCCGACGAACTTCCGAAATTAGAGTGGCCTAAGAAATACACCTTCGTAGCCACCAAAGTCTCCCTAACTTCTGCACTTGTTGAGGATATCCAATTCTGGTAAGATTCCACCTCATATTTTTTTTTTTTTTTTCATAATAATTGAGTTTGTTTTGTACATAAAAAAAAAAATTAAAAAATAAAGGAGGGCATCTAACCAAGAACCGCCGCTGTTCCGCCTCTGTTTCTGTTTGGGCGCCTCTGTTGTTTATTTTTCGAAAGTATTTAGAACGTCCATAATGTTAAATCTCCGATGATACGGAACCTTTCGTTAGCGAGTCCAACTCGCACTTGAATGATTTTTAATTATATAGTCAGTCTGTCTGTCAGTGAGTGAGTCAGTGAGTAGTAATTAAGCTATATATATTTATTATAATTATAATGATTTATTCTTCTTTCAGGAGAACCAGCAAAAAATCCAGGGTGGACTACAATGGTGGTGCTGTCAAATCAATTAAAATAAAGGGTAGAAAATCCGCTAGCGCCGCTGCATTTGGAGTTCAATATGACGTAATTATTATTATTTACTTTTTTGGGGTGTTGGCCAATAATTCTACCACTTATTTTCTGTACCTATTGCATTTACAATGTTTCTACACATTATCCATACTTCCATACTAATATATTACTATTATAAATGCAAAAGTGTGTCTGTCTGTCTGTCCGTCTGTCTGTCTGCTACACTTTAACGGCCCATCTGTTCAACCAATTTTGATGAATTTTGGCACAGGGATAATTTGTATCCTGGGGAAGGACATAGGTTACTTTTTATCCCGGAAAATTCAAGGGTTCCCACGGAAATCAATAACCTTTATCCACATGGACGAAGTATCTCATCATCTCAAGTATCATCATCTACTATTTCATATTAACTTGGGTATAGGTAAACCCTGAATAGGGATTTTTGTTAGTATTAGGTATTAATCTCAATTCCCATTAACCCTGATTCAGATTCATCCGGTAACAACGGAGGAGGATTTGAATGAACTAGTTTGCACCAAGAAAAGTGGAACCCTCACAAAAAGAATCATACTCCAAGATGTGTTGCCCGTAACCCGTATTTTCAAACATGTTGGTTAGTTCATATTTAACAGAGTATAACATTCAGCAGATATAACGTCATTCTGGTAGCTACAATTGTACAACGTACTGAATTGAAATTTCAGCAAAAAAACTCCAAGTTTTGACGACCTCCCTGGCGCAGTGTTTAGCGTTGTTGTCGTAACGTGGGAGGTCCAGGGTTCAATTCCCGCTAGGGTCCATTTGGGAATTTATAATTTCTGAATTCACCTTGGTCTGGTCTGGTGGGAGGTTTCGGTCGTGGTAGTTACCGGCAAAGACATTGGCTAAGCGATTTAACGTTCCGGTATGATGCAGTGTAGAAACCGACTAGGTGTAGGTATGGATTTAATTAAGTGTCATACCCCTCACAGGCTAGCCCGTTACCATCTTAGACTGCATCATCACTTACCATCAGGTGATATTGCAGTCAAGGGCTAACTTGTAGTGGAATAAAAAAAAATAGGATCTTTACGGAACTTTCGCAGGAGGCAGTATTTAAGACTTTTAACTCTGCGGGGAAAACAAAGTACTTCCGGACAAAGTCGCGGCTTAAAGCTAATACAATAGATAATATTTATGCTAACTTATAAGAAAATGTTTCACCCATCGCTCTTTTATATTCTGTCTGGATATCGACAGAATTCAAAACAATACAGCACGCCATGAGTTGCAGACGTAAGTTTTAATGAAATTTTAACTGCAAAATAAC
This sequence comes from Erebia aethiops, assembly GCA_923060345.2. Lineage (NCBI taxonomy): Eukaryota > Metazoa > Arthropoda > Insecta > Lepidoptera > Nymphalidae > Erebia > Erebia aethiops. The sequence continues at coordinate 14,388,253 of OV281091.1, read as the reverse complement.
CGCTCCCAAATAGTTATTTTCCAGCTGGTTTGTATTTCCAAAGCAGACCGTTTACATAGAAATCGTTCTCGATTTATCATAGAATTAGCTAATAGTGCCTCGGTTAATTTTTTTCTTATTAAACTGTACAAAATACATCACAACCAATAAAGTTGCTTAAGGGCCGCAAATACTCAGCCAGGACTGCTCAAAAACTGATCCACGCCTCTGGTGACCAAAGAGCTGGTGCTTATTCAGCCTAACGGCTTAGCCTTGCGTAATAGCGCCAGTGTTTTGGGCACCATGCCCATTAACGATCACTTGGACGGCGTATATTTTTTGTAAATATAATTAATTTTTAATTTAGATTTTAATTTATTTCTTAGTTTTATTTAAAATAAATTCAGGGATCTCTAATATTTTTTGTAAAGATACAAAAAACTTTAAAAAAAAGTTACTCAGGCTATTTTTGTAAAATCTTGATTTTCGTTCATAGTTTTCCTCTTTGTTATTTCAGGTAAAGACTCCCTAGATATAGGTGATGTTGAAAAGTTTGTTTTCCAGGAGAAAGATTCGAACGATAAGAAATATTTGTGGGCATTCCTCGACCGCAAGAATAGTACTTGGATTCCAGTAAGGTAACTAAGAAGCTACATACTTTTATTAATACTTTACCAATACTTTAAATAAAGAAAATGTTAATAAGGAAGTAATAAATTATTATGGTTGTAAATATTTTGGTTTTTAGGATAGAAACTCTTGGATACAACAGTTGGCTGGAGAATTTAAAAGAGCATGTTGTTTGGGACTTTTTCAATTTCGGGACAGACTTCGATGATAGTGTTTTCGATGTTGATAAATGTGAGTACCAACAATGTTATTCTACTGAATTATAAGAAAAAATGTTATTGACCGATTAACTTTTTTTTAAAGATAATTGCACTGCAGCAGAAGGAAGTGCAGATTCGGAAATAAACAACATTGATTTATCAAATATTGATCCTGAAAACGATGATCATGTTGAAGCTGCCTTCCATAGGTACGTAAAAGTTTGAGAATATATTTTGTAATGTACAGAAATCAAAATCTATATTGCGCTTCTGGGACCAGTCGTTTTTATTGAACTACAAGATGATTCCCGCGACTTCTTCTGCGCGGATTAAGGTTTTTTTATTGCTGGGGGTCCTCCTTAATTTTGCGGGATAAACGATATGTCCTTCCCGGGGATGTAACTTATCGCTGTACCAAATTTCATCAAAATCGATTGAAGAGATGGGCCGTGAAATCGTAGCAGACAGACAGATAGACGGGCAAAGAGGCATTCTCGCATTTATAATATTTTAAAAAATAGCAAGGGTTCGCTTTGGACCATTATAATTTTTTTGTAATGATATTTTTGTATTATTTTTTATAGTGCCAATCTTATTGATATTATTGTTACGATACAATTTTACGTGTCTGAATTGGATATTTAATTATTATTTTTAATTTCTTAATCATTTTGTAGGTTTAAGCAGGAACATAATAGATATTACGATACTGAAGATGAGCATGAAATGCGGAAGAATATTTTTCAAAAAAAATTGAGGTAAGTAAAAAAAATTTTCAAAAAAATAGTAGAATCCGGGAATATTCATAACATGAATATAATTTTACACCACAAACATTTGAAAATTTAAATTTTTATTTTATTCTTTAGAATGGTTCAGGAACATAACAGCAAAAACAGTGGCTATAAAATGGGCATAAACAAATTTTCCGACCGTACCCCTGAAGAGAAACAGAAAAGTACCGGACTTCTGAGACGAAAGGCAGGAGATGTAGGCACGCATGCATTCCCATATGACGAAGAGAAAATTTCTCTATTAGCTGAAACCTTGCCAGCTGACGTTGATCTAAGGCTTTTAGGTTTTGTGTCGCCTGTACGAGGTATGCATATCGGACAAGATTACCAACAATAAACTTAATGAAATGATAAGTTATACATACATACATTTAAATAATAAATGTGTTTTAGATCAAGAAGACTGCGGTTCATGCTGGACATTTGGTACAACCAGTGCTGTCGAAGGAGCGTTGGCTCGGTCAAATGGAGGCAGACTGTTAAGACTTGCTAACCAAGCTTTAGTTGACTGCGCTTGGGGGTAAGCTTTTTCTATAATTCTAAGTAAATAGCGTTTTAATAATTGCTAGAATAACGCTTCAAAGCGATAAGGCCGCCATTTGTACCGATATTTTTTTTCTTATTTTTATTATTGTTGTTGTTTAAATGTATTTCTTCTATATTTTGGTGTACAATAAAGAATATTTAATTCATTCATTATTCCTTGTCGATTATATGGAATCTTATTTTTGTTTTGTTATTATAAATATTGTTTTTCTTTCAAGATTTGGCGGTAATGGCTGTGGCGGTGGCAGCGATACGGCAGCTTATCATTGGATGATAAAGTATGGTCTTCCTACAGAGGAAGAATATGGCCCGTACAAAAATAAAGTATGAAAACTTATAACATTAGTGTGCCTTGAAACGTCCGCAACCTTCTTTGAAACTTAATTATCATTTAATTTCACAAATTGGCTATGTTTTAGGAAGGCTTCTGCGTCATTGATAATATGACAATGATTCATCCAATCAAAGGATTTACCGACGTTACTCCATTCAGCATCGAAGCTCTAAAGGTTAAAGATACTTTCTTCTACATTAATTTTGATTTAAACTCATCTGTTATATTTTCTTCTATACTTGTTATTGAATATTAATTTTGAAAGCTTGTATTTTAGATAGCAGTTATGAATCATGGTCCTCTGTCAGTTTCTATTGATGTAGGCTCATCTGAGAAATTATACGACTACAATGGTGGCATCTTCTACGACAATGAATGGTGAGATTATTATTTCAATATTATTTATTTATATGTAAAGGATTACTCAAATGACACGGAAGCTTGACAATAATTTGCTCTAACGGCTCTGATAATTCATTAGTTTAAGATGATTTGTGAGATGGTGAGAATTAAAGCAAACCCGGCTGAGTTTATGGGCTCTTCTCAGGCAGGGCGCATTTAGAACCCTCGTAGCTTTAGTAATAAAATATACTGTAACTGATTATCACTATCATGTTTTAGAAGTGATTTGACGTCAAAAAGTGTACAGAGTACCTAATTTTAATAAATAAATAATGATTATTTAATTGACTCTGTCTGATAATCTGCCAAGCGGTGATAGCCTATTCGGGGGTCCGGGGTCCGAATACTGGCCATGCACGTAGAGTTGATTTAAACGTGCTTTAACAGTGAAAATATTTTTGAGACTTCTCCGTGATATTCGCAAATGTGTCTTGCATGTTTAGGGCTAGGCTGCCTCATCCTGGATATGTATCTGTATAATTAACTCTTGCTTAATAAAGCATATGTTCTATTCCCTATTATAATATGTGCTCCGACGTTCTCATTATGATCTACTTTTCTTTTTTGTCTATCCAATAATATTCAACTTTGAGGTTCAATCTCATGCATTTCACCTAAGCCTAATTATAAGTTAAGGATTATATGATTGTTACCAATTTCATGGCCCAAATACAAAATTTAAAAAAACTTTGTCTTATATTATACTTATAACAAACATATCAGCTTTCTTTTTTTTACTGCAACTAACGATATGTATCGCAGCACTACAACAAAAGTTGATCACGAAGTTACGCTGGTTGGTTACGGGGAAACCGATGAAGACTCGTACTGGATCGTCAAGAACTCGTGGGGCCGGGACTGGGGCATCGATGGATACTTCCATATATCCACACGTAATCACGCCTGCGGAATCGCCACTGAACCTACCTACGCTGTAATGTAAACCATAGCAAAGGCGAGACTAATATGGAGAGGTGAACTCGTCAACTGTTATTACCTGTTATCTTATTTTTTTAAGTAACTCATTTAGTTTCTTTTTAAGATGGGCATGTTAGGGCCACAAAATCATTATAATATTATTTGGTTATGAATAAAATAATAGATTTTTCATTCATGACTCATATGTCTTCGCAAAGTTTTGTAAAATACTGTCCTGTGTTATTAATTGTTTGTTAATTAGTTTACTTTTGCTTGTTTTTGTTAATTCTGAATAACTTATAATTATTGTAGGCTTCCAATCTAAAAACTAAATAATTTCACTTACGCGTCCCGTCTCTGTTTTTTTCATTGCAAGTTACAATTTTGTTGTAGGTTTATGTCGGTTTATGTCTCTGTTCGGGTTTTTTCTTTTAATAGAGTTGTTCTTACCTCTTATGTGCTTTTTTTACCGATAACATTCATGTTATCTTATACCTATTATTTTCAAAAAAATTATAATCGCTGAGCATGTTATAAAGCTGGTACTAATTAAAAGTGCCCTAAATTATGTTATTGTAGTATCATGATAGTAAGGTAAAATACAGATTGATTTTCATCTCTTCATTGATTGATATTATGGCTAGACTGATGAGTGATGTTGTGTAATAATTTTAACTTTATTTATAAGTAGCATAAGATTGCACGTGGAATTTATTTTAAGGGATTATTAATGCTAGTACCTAATAAATTTTCTATCATTGAAAAGATTTAAATATTTTTATTCAAAAAAGGCGGTTTTTGTTATTTTTTTAACCTCAGATGTAAAAATCGGTCAATCAATATCTAGGGCCCTATCTCCTCTTGATTTGACTAATTTTGACAATTTTGACGCATTATTTAAACTTAGCTTTCACTTTTCCTTTGTTAAAGTTTTGACTAAATCAGTCCAGTTTATAATGTGTGATATACTCAAAGAAACATACCAACTTTTTTTTTAAATATAGTAACGATAAGATCTTCAGCAGTGTGCACGTGGCCTTATATTGCGTGCTCGCAACAATCTTCCCTAATCACAAACACTTTAGTGCGCCACATGTTTATATTGAACTTTGAACTTGTATCACAGAATAGGTAATAGTTCGTTACTTGTATTCCTTTCACCTATTCAGTAAGATTTGTAAATAATGTAGACTAATGTCTTACATCGGCTTAACATAATACAAACGACATTTTTGTAAAGGCGTTGAAATGGTGACGATTTGTGTGATAAATTGTCTCGTAATGTGAACAAACATTTATAAGCCTCTTATAAACCTACCTACTCGAACTTAAAATTTCGTGGTCGATAGGTGACCTTTAAACATGTTTTGAACAGAAGCCAACCAACGAAAAAGTTTTCTGAATAGCTTAACGATTACCGAGCATAACAGTCCTTAACTCCTTAGCTTAAAGATAAATAATAAGCCATTTCTTTAAGCTATTTCTTTTCAATAAAGATGTACTCGTAACTGTAGATGCCATATGATAGCAATAAAAAGTCGAACAAAAAAATTAGTTCAACCTTGCCATAACCACAGAGATACTCGTGTGCCATAACCATGCTGAGCAGTGAACTTGACAGCTGCGGCATACTGTTTTGGTCTTACTTTGGTCAACGTTTAGGCCAATACTCTTTCCTACCGCCTTATTGTACAAAAACTGTGGCGTCCTAAGTGTTAGAAAACTGTTTATTCTGAACGTGATTCTGCATCAGCACAAAATAACACCATATCGACCTATTGAAAAACGGCGTAAAGACAAGATTTGTACTTTACGTGCACCTAAACTAGCCTTTACCAAACGTTTCTTTTTCTATCTCGGTCCATTTCTATATAACAAGCTTAATGCAGAATTACCCATCTATAACTTGTCACTTACTCAATGTAAACATAAAGTCATATCCTTTTTGCTGGATAAAACTTATGAAGAAACTGAAGATTTCTTACAATCTGTTAAGTAACCTAGTTTATTTTTCTTCTTTTTTGAAAAAGAAAAACAAATACTATAATGTTTACAAAAATTGACAACCAACTTATAATTAATTAATTATACACACTCATACCCACGAATACTTAAACACGCAACACACAAACACACACACACTCACTCACACACACACACACACACACACACTCACACACACACACACACACACACACATTTTATTTTTATTTCCAAGCCTAATAATGTTTATTTTAATGTTAGAAACACTCTTTGCAAATTGTAAATTGTATTCTTATGTGCCAAGCACACAACTTTTGGTAAACCGAGGGAGAGGGCTGGTTATCCTTAACACAGATCTAAAAAATCTAGCTAGGATAGCAGGTTCTTGATCTTGCAACTTGCCGCAAATTTAAATTAAGCACATTATATTTGTAATTGTTCAAGATCATCCTGGATAGTGTAACAAAATGATGGAAAATAAACGATTTTGATTTGATTTGATTTGATTTGACTTTATGGACCTAGAAGTTTTGAGAAACAAAATTCTCACTTGAATAATAATTGAATGTGTTAATTAACATTAGGGAATGAATACCTAATTAATTCATTATTAATGTTCCAGGTACTATCAAGTGTCGGTCTAAAGATTGTCTTTAGGTCATAGTTAGCAGCAAGTGTAGGCTACAGCAATACCACAGGCAACACCTATACATACATTTTGACGACCTCCGTGGCGCAGTGTGTAGCGCTGTTGCAACAATGTGGGTTCGGTCCCCGGCAGGGTCAATTTGGGAATTTATAATTTCTGAATTTTCCCTGGTCTGGTCTGGTGGGAGGCTTCGGCCGTGGCTAGTTACCACCCTACTGGCAAAGACGTGCCGCCAAGCGATTTAGCGTTCCGGTACGATGCCGTGTAGAAATCGAAGGGGTATGGGTTTAATATAACTGCCATGCCCCTAACAGGTTAGCCCGCTACCATCTTAGACTGCATCATCACTTACCATCAGGTGAGATCAAAGTCAAGGGCTAGCTTGTAGTGGATTTAAAAAATACACTATATACGCATACCACATAGTTACGTTCTGTAGGTATTCAAACTAAAATAGGAACCAAACCTGCACAGTCCGCCAAGGAAACCTTTCAAAGCTAAAATGTTATGAACGGAGAAAGTCGAACACAAACAGCCACAGACATCTCGTTGTCTACTTTCCCGATGTAATATCTGATTGAGATACTCGTAGGAAGTAATTAAGCCTATTAGAACGGCTGCGTGTGAATTTTCTTTTCCCATCTATTTAGTACTTTAGTATCGCATAAAGAATTGCCAGCCGGTTTCCCGTAATTATAGCGTAACTGTTCTAGCAATGTACTTCGCATGTTATGTAAATGTAAGTTGTTTTCGCTTAGACAAGTACTTACATTTCGAAAAGAAATTTTAAATATTTTTCATGTATCTTTATAAAATCGTAGTATTTCCTTTGACCAGACAAAAATAAAGAAAACACTACATATATATAGTACAGATATTATGTACCTAATGTAATATGATATACATTAGTTTTCTGCTAATCACAGCTGAAGTCTCGCTACCAGACACAAAAAAAAATGCAATTTTTAAATGACTTCCAAAAAGGAGAAGGTTTCTGATCCAGTGCGTATTTTTTTATTAATGTCAACATACCTAACCTCCATTTACTTTCCGGATACTGTGAGAATTACGAGACGCTTTTACTTTTAAATAAACGTTAGAAAGTATTGAGTACAAATAAATTAGAATATAAACACTACTAAAGACATGAAACCGCATTCAGAACCCTACCATAGTCCATAACAGCGTTGTGCGCTGCTTTAAAACGAATAAAAACCATTAAAGGTGGCACCGCACAGCGTCCGCCGTAAAACAGCCAGAGAGTGCATAAGCATGGCCCACATTAGCCCCTAAAAGGTTCCAGACAATTGAACGCTCACAATACGTCCTTGTTGGTACCGGTAATAAAAAGAAGAAATGTGGTGATCGCGGAACCACCGGTTTAGGCTTAGAGCCTATAATTAAGAGATGCTGTCATGCCATTCAAAATTCGGTGGCAGTATATGTGGGATCCTGCAGGACACTGAAAGTCTAAGGAGATTTTGGACGTAAACGAAAAGGATGACTGGTTATCTTTGAAATAGAAGCTTAAGAAAAGAATAGTGCATATATAAATCAGGATATAAACACTCTTAAAGACATAAAAACCGCATGCACTAAACTCATAACTTGCGCTACTTTAAAACGAATATAAACCATTAAGGTGGTACCGCACAACGTCCGCCGTAAAACAGCCAGAGAGTGCATAAACATGGCCCACATTAGCCCCTAAATGGTTCCAGACAATTGTACGCTCACAATAAGTCCTTGTTGGTACCGGTAGGCAATAAAAAGATGAATTGTGGTGATCGCGCAACGACCAGCTTAGGCAAAGAGCGTGCCATTGGGGAATGCTGAGTCCCATAGTAAAATATATTTGTGGGGTAAGGACAATTCCGATATTTCTCGGTCCTGCTGAAAATCTATAAATTTAAAATAAATTACAAATTATTGTATCTTATTATTTACAAGTTTACAAAGAGCTTAGATGTAACTAAAAATTCTTATAAAACTATTGATTCAGATCAAATTAGGATTCAAAAACTGGGAAAGACAACAAAAACTTATCAGCCTTGTAGTGCGGAAGGCCTTTTGTATGTACGTTTTAGGTATTTAGCGGTGGAGTATGTTCATTTTGCTTTCAGGTCAACAACTGCTATTTTCAGGTACAGTGGTTCAAGCTGTACGTGCGGTTGGTATTCATGATATTTAATACCAGGCTTTAAGGCCTTAGTCTGTACATTTTCGCTAAATACTTTACCGATCACCATCTCCTAGACTAGAAATCGTTATGACCGAACTCACTGCGGTCGCGACCGCATATTTAGGAATATCGGCGCAGAAATTTATGAGCTATAATTGCAGATCAGTTGGTGATGTATTAATTCCAATATGCCTGTGAATATCCCGAGTATTGAAATTCGAATTGATTGACTGGTTTAATTGTTCGGGTTATTGTCACTAGGAACTTTAACCTTCTGCATCTGCGTACTAAGCTTCTCATGTTACAATGTTATGTTAATAGGATTTGATATGCCCAGTCCACAGGGTCAAAACTGAAGTATTCTCTATTTCTTTTCGAGAGGCTGACTGCCGCATATAAAAATACAAAATGAAAAACAATATAATTTCAGACGACTAGAACCACCGAAGAGTTTAGAAGGCTGCATAAGAAAATTGATTTGAAAAAATATTTTCGTTTTTACAATTCCTGCATCTACATAGTATGCCAAGAAAGCTCTAACACATTGACAAATTCAAATCAGCGCTCATCCATAGCCATACTTTTTAAGAGATTAACACCAGTTTTGATATAGCATGATTGCACAAAAAAATGTTATGTCACTACCAACCAAGGCAATGGCATCAACCAAAAGGCAAAAAGGTATTTCATAAATATATATAAGCGGAGATTTCAATTGCCTGTGCTGATAATAAATACCTATCTTATCTTACTTCTTACTTACTTATCCCTATTATTATAAATGCGAAAGTTTGGATGGATGTATGGATGTATGGATGGATGTTTGTTACTCAATCACGCCCCAACGGTTGAACGGATCTGGATGAAATTTGGCACAGAGATAGATGATAGTCTGGAATAACACATAGGCTACTTTTTATCCCGGAAAATTAAAGAGTTCCCGGATCCCGATCCCGTTTCGGTTCCCGAACCGAAAAAACTCAATCCACGCGGACGAAGTCGCGGGCATTAGATAGTTAAAAATAAAATAAAAAACAAAATCTAAACAGGCATTTAAATAAGTTCCAATTTTGGCCACCGGGCCAGATAAGTTCGTGGGAATACGTCACTGTCGTTACATGAGATTTTAAGTTCAAGCATAATCCCACAATTTCATCCCAGTGTGGAAATTCGAGATGCTTCGTTGTTTCTGACACTTACGTCAATGTATGGAAATGTTTTTAGAAGCCATCACAGCGGGGTGACCTCAGTTTTTATCGCTGCTTCATTACTAGTGGGTGGTGGAAAAGTCTTTGTAATCCGATACATTACTTAATTTTAGCATTAAACACGTGTTATTTTAATTTATTACCTGATCCCGGATCATATTACACGTTTATGAATTTTAAAAACACTATCTATAGAACAATCTATAGGACGATGCTTTACGACTAATTTTATTAAAATACCTATTCTATTTAGTTTTTATTACTCCCAATGTGAAATTTATGTTATGTCAACTAAACCATTACATTGTAATCTCACCTGGTGGTAAGCTACGATGTAGTCTAACTTCTGAGATGGAAGCAGGCCATCTTGGAATTAAACTAACGACTGATCTTTACTATTAATATTTAATCGTATAAGAAAGATATATTATTTAACTGCGGCCGACGAGGTCTCGGGTTCGAGTCCCGGGTCGGACCATAACAAGCTTTGGGTTTTTCTGACAAGATATTTTCAGTACTAACCCGGAGTTAGGGAGTTGGCGGTGATTCACCCGCGTGCTTCGAAGAGCACGATAAGTAATCGTCGGTCCTGCGGCTGATTGTGTCGGATTTTCCGCCCCATCGGGCTATTAGAGTAAAGGAACAACAACAGAGTGTGCATCTGCGTATGCGCACGCAGCGCACTATATCTATATTACACAGTAAACAGATACAACCAGTATGGAAACTATCTAGAAACGTTCGAAACAGCCTCACTCACACAAACGTGCGCATCGACGAGACCCCAAGCGCTCGTCGCAGTGCCGTCAGTAGTGAGTGCCGCGTCATCGCATGTTCGATGCGCACGTTTGTGTGAGTGAGCTGTTTCGAAGGTTTCTAGGTAGTTTCCATACTAGTTGTATCTGTTTACTGTGAATATTATCTCCCGCGCAGATGGCTTATCTTTCTCTGGAGATTGGCCGCCGTGGCCGAAAATCGTTCTGGAGAATATTATTATTCCACCACCGCCTCCACCACTCGGCTAAGCCCTCGAATAAAAGGCTGATATCTTTACCACTTTCCGCGCTCTGCAGGAAAACTAAGTCGGAAAGTAGATACCAAATTCAATTCAATTTTCAACCAGTTTCCAACAATAGCAAAGGCATTCATAATACTGTACGGTGGAAGATAAACAAGAATTAGAAAATCCAGCGCCCGAAGACCGTCCACTATCCATACAAGGCACTTAAGTCTAGTAGTTCTACTCCCATACAAACGTATGACGGTAATTCTTCTTTATTTTATTGATCTAGATTTAAAAATAAACCGGAAATAGGTATTGTTGTGATAGTAAATATAACCCTTGGAACATCTCTTCTTTTGGACTAATTTTGACTATCGTTCGTACGAGTAAATACATGCTAATATTATGTGAATATAAATGCGAAAGTGTGTCTATCTGTCTGCTACGTTTTCACGGCCCATTTTTTCGACCGATTTTGACGAAATTTGGTACAAAGGTGATTAGGTTTTAAAAAATAATTAAAGTTTTTTAGGGAATAAAAAAACCCTTAATCTACGCGGACGAAGTCGCAGTCATCATCTTGGCGTGCAGTTCATAGACGCATAAAAGCACTGCTTACGCTAATGGAAATAGGTCAATGTCCATTCTTCATTGTAACAGCCAGTAAATTATAAATAGGTATTCTGACTAACTAATGCCTACCCTAGCTTCAAGCCCTGTGCACGCCACTATTGAGGCGCCCTGTGCACACCACTTTAACTATATTTTTTAAACATACTTAATTTTATTTTCAAAAGGTGCAAAACACCAAACGTAGATACTAGATGCGCGTTGTTCATAATACATATTTAAATAGCATGCTCCTATGCATAACTTGGAGCGCCATGGAGGGTCCTCTTAAATGGCTTTGAATCAGCGCGCTGTAAGCTTATGGTTAGCTCTACCATTTATTCTTATCTTCGTACTTCAGCCGGTCTCTAGGTCTGCTTAGTTTGTTTTGGATGAAACTGTAATTTCTAAAGCTCTTACATATTTGGGAGAGGAGAGATATTTCGAGTATGTTTTCAAACTGCTATTACTCGGACTTTCACTTTCAAAATGGATTTATTCATAGAAAGTAATATATAAATCACGTGTCACGTTGTTTGTCCGCGATGGACTCCTAAACTACTTAACCGATTTTAAATTAAATTTGCACACCGTGTGCAGCTTGATCCAACTTGAAAGATAGAATAGCTTACATCTTAATTTATAACCGCAATATTATTTTATGTCGGATTTGCAATGTAAGACGGAGAAAAAACGGTCGAACGAAAACGTTTCTTACGAAAAGCTCATTCCACGCGGACGAAGTCGCGGCAATCAGCTAGTATATATATATGTCGCAGCCGGTTTGTAGAACCAAGTGTATTACCAACCCACCTGTTTTATAATAGGGATATATGCAATTGATTTTGATCCTTAATAATATGTACATAGGCACCTAGCCAGATATTTAAGGCAATAGTACCTACTTAATCTTACTAATATTATGAATGCGAAAGTTTTGATGGATTTATGGATGTATGGATGTATGTATTTTGTGTGGATGTATGGATGTTTGTTACTCAATCACGCCCCAACGGCTGAACGGATCTGGCTGAAATTGGGCACAGAGATAGATTATAGTCTGGAATAGCACATAGGCTTTTTATCCCGAAAAATTAAAGAGTTCTCGCGGGAACCAAAAATACCATACATTCGCTAGTAGTTAATAAGTCTATCCAATCCGTTTACTTTATTAATTGAATCATGATCTAAGAGATATAATATTATGGATGGTACGTATTTGATTGAATCATGTCATCTAGAATTTCGTTCGTTTATTGCCTCAAATAGATCACTGTTTTTTGGTTGCCTATAATTTAATTCATAATTTTACATAATCTGAATGATATCTATATCTATATATTATATAAAAATTATATAAAAATGAAACCCGTTTTCCTTGGTCACGGCATCACGCGAGAATGGCTGGACCGATTTCACTAATTCTTTTTTTGTTGTATTTGTTATTATTAGGAGAAGGTTCTTACGCAAAAAAATCTCTCAGAAATATTGAAAAATATACATTTAATTTTGCATACTAAGGCGGTACGAAGTTCGCCGGGTCAGCTAGTTTTTTATATAATTCTGTTAGTTGTCACCTTATTTAAATCAGTGTTCGCGGTGTTTTGATCCCGTGCCTCGGAGAGCACGTAAAGCCGTCGGCCCTGTGCCTGACCTCTCTCCGGTCATGTCAGATTTTCCATCCCGCCGGACTATGAGAGCAAAGGAACAGAAAATGTACCTGTGTTTGTGCACACACTTCTTTATGGATTAGCCGCCGTAAACGAAATTTAAACGATCCTGACCCTTCGTCCAGCAGTGGGCGTCTATAGGTTGAGACGACGAAGACGACCACAATTTAGCCGGGAGGACTTAAATAGGAATAGAAAAAATAAAAATAATGTTTTCTTTACGACTCATAAAATGTTTGTAAAAGATATTCGAAACTCGGCAATTCGATCTACACAATTTCTTTCCGAACAGTTACCGATAATTGGACAATGATTTGCCAATACAATGTTCCTATTGTTTTCGGACGAAATTCAACATCTCAGGAACGCGAGCTTTAACATTATAGTATCCTTGGCTCTAGTACGAGTTTATATCGATTTCGAAACCGAAGTTTTTTTTTTAATCGTCACCATCATATCAAACCATCGTCGGCAAACTATAATAATATTATAGCACTGGTAAGTATCCTCTCATAATATGAAGGCTTTAGTTTAGACTAAACTGTCCAATGCGCTTTCTAGACACTTAATAAATGAAACTGTACTATTTAGATACGTTCACACCATTGAAATAGAATGAGTACTACTAAAATTCTACAACAATGGTTCACACAAATAAGAGGCTTAGGAGTCAGACGCCGTAGCTCTGTAGAGCTACAGAGGGACAAAATGAAGCATCATTCATAGTACAGTTCTGTGAATTATTCATGCTCTTCGATCACAGTTTTTTTCTGTGATCGAAGTTCATGCTACATAGTAGGTAGTAATAATTGTAATAATTATTACAAATCGTAGCACGTTTCTCCACGTCTTGATTTTGACGTTTTAGCACGGAGCACTTCATGATGCCTTTTTAGAAACGAAAATCACGAATATCATCTATGTTTTCGTGTCAACAACTTGTACTAGGGGGTACTGTCTTCGGGACGTGCCGGGAATATTTTATGTTGATGCCGGGACCCGCCACGTATTTCTTGTTTTAAAACTGCAGATGTACATTGCTTCTGACAAAATACTGCATATTGCCCCGGCCTGAGGCTTTGGTAAAACGAAACAAACACCTACTGGCTAGATATTGTTAAGCTTGTGGTCAAAGCGAACATAGCGACTCTTTATTGGAAACGGTAGAACCAATGCCATTTTGTGAAATCCATGTAAAGAAACAAAATATATTTACCTAACTGTATGGTGGACGAACTGCCTCGTTGGTCTAGCGGTTAGCATAGTCGACTGCGGATCACGAGGTCCTGGGTTCGATTCCTGTTCGGGCATAAAAATTGTTAGGTATTCTGTTTTTCAATTAAGATAGGTATTCTCAAATCTCAATGCCAGCCCGGAGTTGGTGGAAGTTAACGCTGTTTCACCCCCGTGCCTCGGAGAGCACGTTAAGCCGTCGGTCCCGGTTATTATCACTAACATGATAATAGTCGTTAAAGCCCGCCAACCCGCATTAGAGCAGCGTGGTGGGTCTAAGCTCGAATTCCCTCTCTCCTGTGAGAGTGGAGACCTGTGCCCAGCAGTGGGACGTTAATAGGCTGTAGTGGTGGTGGTGGATGGTGGACGGACGACTTCAAGTGAGTTGCAGGGAGCCGCTGGATCCAGACTGTTGCGTTAAAGACTCTTTTTCTTTTTTTATTGCGTGATAGGCTTGCGCTTGACGACAATCATGCTTAGTGCAAAGCAATGATGAGGTCTAGGTTGAAACGCGCTTGCCTAGAAGATGCCTATTCACTCTTGCCTTGAAGGTACTTAAGTTATAAGAAACCTGCCTCTTCCACAAGAAACCTGCGTCCAGCAGTCTATCGGTTGACACCAACAACTCAAATCTGCTTTTACAGTAAGTATAATATAGTCCAAATTGGATTTCATGAATTTTCCAATTCCCAAGCATTTTTAAGACGCGATTGGATAATTTAGATGCAACCTAGAATCTTGAGAGGAAGTCACTGTTGAGGCAATTGGCTATTGGTTATAGTTTGTGAATGATGAGAATCTCCTTGGCATTGCGCCGAATGACCCGTTTAACGGTAATGACGCGTTCGTCACTGTTAGCCCTTTATGCGACACACTACACAACTCCACCAATATTAATACATACGCATTACACAAACACACGCAAATACATGACATACACACGCACACACACACATACACGCATGCATACAAGCTACACATGCACATATACATACATAGACAGACACAAACTAAAACATTATACTTAACAATCATTCAACATGTCGTAAGTATGTTACACTTAGTTTCTAAAAATTTCTTTAAACTCACTCTCACTAATTGTAATTAATTATGTTTGTGAAAATCTGTAATTGGCCATATTGATCCTGTTTTTTAGTGTTTAAGTATTATTGTTTATTAGAATCGCTGTTGATTTTCCTATGAAAAAAAAAAGTTATGTTTTTCTATTACCCCACAGATCAAAGATTTACCCCCATTAATTTCTCCCTGGCGCAATAGTAAGCACTGTGGTTTTATAAGAAGGTGATCTCGGGTTAAATACCTGGCATGATCAATTTGGGAATTTATTTTTCTCTGGTTGCGAGGTTTCTCCCGAAGCTAGTTACCACCCTTCCGACATAGGCGTGCCGCCAACCGATGTAGTGTTCCTGTACGATGCCGTATAGAAACTGATCAGGGGTAAGGGATATAACTCTCTTGTTCAACGACTTACCCGTAGTAAGTAGAATAAAAAAAATAGATAATTAGAGGCCTGCCTCCAAACCTGCCTGACATTTTTCCTTGCAGAGTCCAGTCCATTTATCCATAAATGTCGGCAATTTCAGGAATTCGGAGACATACATTTCCCTAACCGCACAGTTTTCATGAATAAAGAAGGGTTATTATTAAACAAACGGAGCACGTAGTAGGCGGAGACAAGTTGTTCCTGCAGCGGCGATGCATTATGAGCGAGGCACGTGGACCGATGTTCGGATATGTTTTCCGACAGTCACGTTCACCGAACTCAGAATACCAAGTATAGAAGTGTTAAAGCAGCGTGAGCATGAGCGCAAGCAGCAGGGCGACCGCGTATCTTTTGCATCAATCATTGATACATCGCAATCACCTCTGATTGGTTAACACTCTTCCACTATTGGACGAAATCCATTGACGCAGCAAGAATACCATAAATTCAGCCAATCAGAAGTGATTGCGATGTATCAATGATTGATGCAAAAGATACGCGGTCGCCCTGCAGATGTGTTAGTCAACCATTGATGGTTTGCCATGAAATAAAAACAACATTTACATAGCAAACCTGCAACGGATAAAAAATATTTATTATGTCAGTGGCTTTCATTTTTTACAGGCACTGAGAGAATAGGTAATATAATAGTATATCAAATCAATATTCACCAGTAGAACGGTCTTAATTACTGATGCAAACGTTTTTAATGAATGGGCAACAAATGAATTACACAGAGATAGGCAAAAATTATATGAATTGTATGCAGAGCGACAGTATGATACTAGTGATGAGTTCAAGCAGCATGTTCAACTGTTTTCCAAGAAATTTAAAAGAGATTGCATTGTGGCTAAATCAAAACATATTCAAACTAAGATAAAAAATAGCTCCAATGTAATCAAAACTACTTGGAACATAGTGAATGAAGAAACAGGAAGAGCAACACGGAAAAATTGTGAATTTAAACTTAATGTCGGTAATACACCTGTAACTTCGGACTCTGAAGTTGCTTCTGTTTTTGAAGGCTTCTTTACGGATATTCCTGTTTCTACCACAGAATCGTTGAACTCCTCACCAAATGCCGCTCTTACTTTACTGGAGGATAACGTGCCTGAATGTAATAACGTTTTTAAATTCCGTCATGTTAGCTGCTCTGACGTTATTAAAGCTTTCAAATTAATTAACAATAAGAAGACAAATGATTTGTGGGGCATTTCCGTTAACGTTGTAAAATCATTGATTGATATCGTTGCACCCGAGTTAACATTAATATTTAATAATTGTATTGATTGTGGGGAGTTTCCGGACTTAATGAAGCATAGTAAAATAATTCCTCTATTCAAATCTGGTAGTACCAATGACCCCACTAACTTTAGACCTATATCTGTACTACCAACTTTCAGTAAAATATTTGAAAAATTAATATTAATTCAATTGCTTAATCATTTTTGTAATAATGACTTATTACATAGTAAACAGTTTGGATTTACACGGGGTCGCTCAACAATCGATGCTGGTGTTGAGCTGGTTCAGAATATATTCGAAGCCTGGGAGGAGTCACGTGATGCTCTTGGCGTTTTCTGTGATTTATCCAAGGCTTTTGATTGTGTTGATCACGAAACATTAGTCAGAAAACTGCACCATTATGGAATTAGAGGTGTAGCACTGGATATGATGAATTCCTACTTAAAAAATAGGATACAAAAGGTAGACGTTAATGGAAAGCGGTCTTCCGGATCGATTGTAAAAATGGGGGTTCCACAAGGTTCAATTCTAGGGCCTTTTCTATTCCTCATTTACATTAACGATCTTCCTTATCTTGCCAAGAATAATCATGGGATAGTATTGTTTGCTGATGATACATCACTTTTGTTTAAAATAAATCGTTATGAACCAACTCTTGACGAAGTAAACAATTCTCTCAATAAAGTGGTACAGTGGTTTGAAGCTAATAACCTACTCCTCAATGGAAAAAAGACAAAGTGTATCAAATTTACATTACCTAATGTCAAACAGGTAAAAACCACTGTGCAACTTGATCATGAGGAATTAGATTTAGTGGATACCGCTGTTTTTCTCGGAATAACGTTAGATGCTAAACTCCAATGGGGCCATCACATTAATGATTTATCGAACAGGCTTAGTTCTGCTGCATACGCGGTTAAAAAGATTCGCCAGTTAACAGATATAGAAACGGCGAGATTAGTTTATTTTAGTTACTTTCACAGCATTATGTCATATGGTATATTATTATGGGGTAATGCTGCTGATATTAATTCTGTTTTTGTGTTGCAGAAGAGGGCTGTTCGAGCCATATATAATATGGGACCAAGGCAGTCACTAAGAGATAAATTTAAAGAAATCAATATTATGACAGTGCACAACCAATATATATTTGAAAATTTAGTACACGTGCATAAGCACATTGATAAATTCAAGAAGAAAAGTGATTGTCATAATGTCAATACTAGACATAAAAATAAACTTGTAATGCCTGTTTCTAGGCTTAGTAAAACTAGCAATTCATTTGTTGGAAACAGTGTCCGCTTCTATAATAAGCTCCCAGAAGACATGTTGAAGATGTCTCTGAATAAGTTCAAAGTTAATGTAAAACGTAAACTCATTGAAAAGTCTTATTACCATGTAAAGGACTACTTAAACGACAAGGAAGCCTGGCAATAATTTGCTCTAATGTCTCTGATAGTTCCTTAGTAAGAATATTTGTGAGATGGTGATAATTAAAAAAAAAAAACCCCGGCTGAGTTTGTTGTGGGCTCTTCTCAGACTAGGGCGCGTTTGGAACCCTCGTAGCTTTAGTTTTAAGATACCGTTACCCATTATCACCATCATGCTTTTTAAATACTTATGTAACTTTTAGACGAAAATAAGTGTACCTACAGTGTACCTATATTTAATGAATAAATGACTATGACTATGACTATGACTAGGGGGGCGGAAAGGATAATAATGTGATCGATTCACACGGACACAGTTAAATCACGATATTTTTTCTTGGTAGAGTACTTAAAACATTGCGCTGTTATCTTGTGAAGTCTCTAACTTAGAAATCTACTAAAGATACTAAAGCATTTTATTTACATTTACTCCAGCATCAGTAGGTATGTAAAATTTTAGAATGCTGCTTCGTTTAGTTTCATCTCTTCTGGAAAAAAAATATAATAATTGAATTGATTGTGGCGATTTATTTTATCTACGTTACTTTATTAATTTAGATGCTACTGATAAATATGTTCTTCTACAGAATAATAAATTTTTATTCTTAGTGTACCTAATTCCGATATTCTTTGGGAGTCGCTCAAAATTGGGGACAAGGTATAGAAAGCAGAGAGTATTTCTATTACGTTATTTAAAGTTCCGTTGTCACGTCTGTACTCTGTGTTTCGTTGCAGTGCGCTTTGTTTTTCGGATTCATTTTTACTGTTATTGCGTTTTGTTACAACTTACAAGTGTTATTGGCTTGTTTATGCTTGGTTGTGGCGGTATTGTCGCGCCACCTACTTTCTTATTTATTTATATAGAACGTCTTATCACCTAGCTTCTTGAAAATTTTAACAGCTGTTGGATTTACGGAAAAGGTAATTTTATTCTTCTGAACTACTTAAAAAGTATAATACCAACTAATATTATGAATGCGAAATTTTGGATGGATGTATGGATGGATGGATGTTTGGTAATCACACCAGAACGGCCAAACGGATCTGGATGAAATTTGGCACAGAGCTAGATTAATATAGTATAGAGATAGATAGATTAGTCTGGAATAGCACATACCTATGCTACTTTTTCCCGGAAAATTAAAATCCCCGCGGGAACCAATAAACCTCAATCCATGCGGACGAAGCCGCGGGCATCAGCTAGTAAGAGGTACCATAAGTATAATTTAAGGTGTAATATTATGCGAGTGTTGCCAAACAATTTATCAGGATAGGGATTAAGGATATCTTACTTAATATTATAAATGCGAAAGTTTGGATGTATGGATGTATGGATGGATGTTTGTTACTCAATCACGCCCCAACGGCAGAACGGATCTGGATGAAATTTGGCACAGAGATAGATTATAGTCTGGAATAACACATAGGCTACTTTTTATCCCGGAAAATTAAAGAGTTCCCGCGGGAACCACAAAACCTTGATCCACGCGTACGAAGTCGCGGGCGTCAGCTAGTATTATAATATGTGGGTTTAAATAAACTGAACATAAATATAAGTATAATTGAAATTAATTGGTGTGTATTGGTCATCGTATCCGCTCCGCACGAAGAAAAGCACAGGTGACCCAGTATTCGCTACACTGAAGAATTGAAGACCTCCGTATGGCGCAGTGTGTAGCGTTGTTGCCTTAGCGTCCGGGGGTTCCGGGTTCGATCGCCGGCAGGGTCAATTTGGGAATTTATAATTTCTGAATTTTCCCTGGTCTGGTCTGGTGGGAGGCTTCGGCCGTGGCTAGTTACCACCCTACCAGCAAAGACGTGCCGCCAAGCGATTTAGTGTTCCGGTACGATGCCGTGTAGAAACCGAAGGGGTATGGGTTTAATATAAATGCCATGTCTCTTACAGGTTAGCCCGCTACCTTCTTAGACTGCATCATCACTTACCATCAGGTGAGATCGCAGTCAAGGGCTAGCTTGTAGTGGATAAAAAAAAACTGATAAAATCTTATACCATGCCAAACTAGCTGCATATTTTCGAATTATTCAAGCTCGACAGCTATTCTGTGAAATCTTATAATAAAAAATCTCGTGAGCTACCCGGCCTGACCCACTGAGCTGCGAAGATAACAGACATCTCTGCAATAACTATGCAAAAGGCTTAATTCAAGGAATGGCGAACTAGTTATCAAGCTGCGGGCACTAGAGCGTCCTATTTCTAACGGCATTCAATTGTTGCTATGATTATGGAGAAATGATTTCAGATTGAAAATGATTTAATAGTAAAGATTGAAAATGTACATTCCTGTTTTTATAGTCATCATCCTCGTCATGTTAACGTATCCTTGTCTCAGTTGAGGCAAAAGGCAAAACATTTCCACCACTCCAGCCCATTGACTTCCCACAGCTGGTCACGGACCTCCACTCTCATAGGAGAGAAGGAATATGAGCACAGACTAGTTAATAGTACGTTGATTAGAGCACCACGCTGCTACAAGGCGGGTTGGCGGGCTTTGACCACAGAATATGTAATAGTACCTATGCTTTGACGAGTATTATCATGTTAGTGATTATAACCGGGACCGACGGCTTAACATGCTGAGTTTGCTGACACACCGCCAACTTCCAACTCCGGGCTGGCACTGCGAACTTCTTATCTAAAAAATCCAATACCTAAAAATTGTATGCCCGACCGGGAATTGAACCCAGGACCTCGTGACCCGCAGTCGACCATACTACCCGCTAGACCAATGAGGCATTAAATAAAAATAGTCATTTAATAATTATAATAATTATTTTATTTTCAGGCAATTAAAACCCATAGTTTAACAGACACAATATTACATCAAAAAGGAAAAAAAAGTACATTAGTAAATTAAATTAAACTAAAGCAAAACAAAAGTTTAAAATTATCACAAAGTTAAAAAGTAAAATTCACTACTAAGAAATAAGGTAAAAATAAAGAATAACATTCAGATAAATAGGTATATTATACAGTATAAAAGGTACTTTTAACCAAAAATTACTAACTAAACAATTTAGTTCCTATTATCATCCACCACTAGGTACTAAAAAAATTCTACATCAATGTCCACCACACAAAACTGTCGCAGACAACGTCGCGAGAAAGCCTACATTTCACCGAGTGGGGCACATAACCGCCTCATTAAAACAAAAGCCCTCACAAACAGCCTTTACTACACTTTATGGTTGACCTCGTTATTTTTTATTATTTACACTCTTTACTCTGTTTTTTAATCCTTCGCAGGGATAATTTCGTGTCGTTTTACTTTATGTTCAAATGCTTTTAAAATGCGACTACGTACATATTCTGCACCACTCGGGACAAGGGGATACATACTATAATTATAAATGCGAAAGTGTGTTTGTTTGTTGCCGCAACAGATTGCGGCATGATTGAAGAACAACGAATCGACGTGATCGTGTTTTCGTGGGAATTGAAAAGACTCGTGGGCATCAGCAAGATGTAAGAACCTATATCACTTTTGTCACATCGCGTATGTTAGTAAAATTATTCTTGCACTTCTTGCTATTTTTTTTTAGTCTATCTAAGAACGACAATTTAGTGGGATGTGTCCTTTTAGTAAAAAACTGCTGCTCCCGAAGACATTTAACGCAGTCAGAGGTATCTAGGAACCTAGATTGTTTTTAAACACATAATAATTAACAACATGACAAATATGAGTACCTAATGTGACCGTCCCGGATTCTTTGCTCACGGGTTTACTTCCTATGTGAATTTGCCACCCTCATGAATTCCATGGGAAAGCATTACTTGAAACGTGCCCTTAACAATAGGCACGCGACCATTGAATGAAAGCACAGACAAAAGTGCAACTTACGGAACTAACTATTCATTTTTGATGTACTTTCACTTAACGATTGTACGATGTGGGTTTCAAGCAAAAAGAGCCCTTAGCTGCAATTACATTGGAGGGGATTTGTCCGCCCATTGATACTAAATTTTTGTACTGGCAAAGTAGTGAAATGAAAGGTTGACTGACGATCTAATCGCGCGGCAACATACCTACCTAGATTTTAATTCTCATTTCTCACCATCAAAAAGAGGCCCCTCTTTCCCACTGGGCACTCTGGGCAAGTGCCAGGGCCCCGCGATCGATGGGGGGGCCCACTTACTGCCAGATCACCAACCGATAATTACACCAAATTAAAATATATATATATATATATACATATATTTCAAAATATATAAACCTTTAAACTAAGTTTAATTACGAATGTACTATATTATTTATACTTTTTTTTTTTTAGCAAATAACCTTTATTGAAAATAATATAATAGAACTTAATGCTAGCTAGCCTAACCTAATTATTTATACTTAAGACTGTTTAATCTAATTATCTACTTAGAATAAACAACGCGAGGTGTCGGTTACACAGCAATTATTAATATGAACCTTAAAAGTCATTAAAGTTTAATTACGATTGCAATGGAGTCGATCACGCATAATCCACATTTTTACCCCCTACCAAAAAGTGTTCAACGCGCCTAAAGAAGTTTTCAATTCTAAAAACTTTTGATGCAAATATTATTATAATATCCAGGGATAGGTACTTTTGCGCTTATACCTTTCTATCGTTCTGCAATGGCACAAATCAAGTTATTGCCAGGTCAACATTACAATAGTCGCGTGCCTTTTGTTATGAGCATGTATAGAAAGTGATATTTCCCATCGGAAGTAATTTTTTTATTCCTATGGCATTTTATTCATAATAAGCGTTTTTTAATATACTACATACTATAATAAATTTTTATTCATATGTCAATTTTTATGTCAATTTTTCTATTATTATTGGTCATTTACTAATAAATGTAAATGTCCAAATTCTTCGGCCAAGTGAAGTCAAAAAGCTCTTGCGGCGGTTCTCGATAAGAATGTGTGGGGCAGCGTTGAATTATATGTCCATTGTTTCATCCTCCACCACAGCCACAGAGAGCGGAAGGTTTCCACCCCCACTTGTGCAATAGGTAGCTGCAGCGGCCATGCACTGTTCTTAGCCTGTTTAGACGGCACCACAACTTACGAGGCAGGTGGAAACCATTCGGTTTTGCTGTAGAATGTAGGGTCGGGTATACCTATTATCGGAAGTTATAATGGAGTTGGTTGATCCATAATGCGGGATGTGATGCGAGTTGCGACTGACAAAAAAAATGTAGCATTTTGTCAATAAAACTGTTTTAATTTTTATCGAGTCAAACTCCTTTACTTTTACGTCCACCAAGTACGAGTAGGTAGGGCCTTAGAGTATAATGTAAAATCTAAATTCGTTCTGTTAATAATACACTTGAACAGAGAAACTACACATAAAAATATTAAACGCTGCGCTTGAAACATTTACAACTTCAGCATTTCTTGTAGCAGAAAATAAACTTTGTAAAACCCTACCATTCATGCCACAGAAAATTCTGTTATAAAAAGAAAACCTGCATGTATATTTTAAAATCGCTGGTTCTTGTCAGATAAAAGAAACAAAAGTAAGTAAGGTAAGTTATCTCACTGAAATGCATATCCACAAAGGAATATTAAGTAGGTACCTACCTAAGTTGCAGAATAACTCCAATATAAACTTTTCTCTCTTTTTGCGCATATTTGACCTCATTCCTTCCTTGTTTTCCGCTTTCGAAGTAGAAAAATGAATAAATTCCCCTTTCGCGAGAGCCGTCAAAATCTATTAAATATGAATTTAATGTTTAAATTTTGGATTAAGATTATTTCAGTTTGTGTATGTGAAGAGATTGCTGTAGCAATAACAGTACTCTTCCCGTCTGAACCTCCACCTAATCTTTTTACCTCGTGTGTTTTGTGTAATATTTATTTTTTAAGTATGTGCAATAAAGACTATACCTGTCTATCTATCTATTTATGTATTTTCTTGTTTTACTAATCTTTAACTTGATTTAATCATAAATTCGGAAATTTCATAAGTAAATAAAATCAAATGAATTGTGTTGTGAACAGTACCAAGTATGTAGGTATAGATACTAGAATAATACAACAATAAAATATAATCCCCTCATCAAATAGGTATGGCAGTTTTTGCCATATAACAATTACCTACTATACTAACGGACGTGCTGGATTAAAAGTGGTGTGCCTTTGAATGTGTTTTTTTATCTCACCTGATGGTAAGTTATGGTGCAGTCTAAGATGGTAGTGGATTAAGCTGTTAGGGATATTAAACCCATACCCCTATTCGGTTTCTACACGACATTTATTTATTTATTTTAGTACTACTACTTACTACTGAATCAAATGATAAATGATAAATGATTTATTTATTTCATGTAGGACAACTTGTGCCACTTATGATACGTTAAGACTCTCTACCGCCGGTTCGGAAAGCTGCTTCTACTGAGAAGAGCCGGCAAGAAACTCAACAGTTGCTCTTTTCTCAAAAAAGAAAAAGGTTACAATAAGAAAACAATACAACACATAGGTACATTAGGTTACAAGTATTATACTGACTTGTGGGTCACTGGATGCGAGGCCGGTTGCTTCCATGCAACTTTGTCATTCAGAAAATCATCGATAGTGTAAAAACCTCGACTTAACAAATGCTGTCTTTAAATTTACGTAATGGCAATTCCAGAAACTCTTTGGGAACCATCGTATAAAAGCGTACACTCGACCCCACAAATAATTTCTACACCTTGCGCACACGATACGACGCTGTATAGCTTATGGCGGTTTCTAGTAGATATATTGATTGTGAGTATCACCTATTTGCTTATAAAGATTAATGTTCTGCCTAACAAAGACTATATTATTGTATATGTATTGTGAAGGCGCCGTAAGAACACCAATCTTTTTAAATTTTTCACGAAGTAATACGCGTGATCCGAGTTCATAAATAGAACGAATGGCTCTTTTCTGCAATATAAAAATAGATTAGATATCAGCTGCTCTGCCCCACAATAAAATGCCGTACGAAACTAACACTGTGGAAGTAAGCAAAGTAGACAAGCCTAGCCGTTTCAATATCGGTAAACTGTCTAATTTTCCTTACAGCAAAAGCAGCCGAGCTAAGTTTTCGCGCTAGTGTCTAGCTCTATATGAGCGCCCCATAGCAGCTTATTATCCAAAGTCACCCCCAAAAAAACTGTGGAGTTCTCCATTTTTAGTGTTTCTCCATTTATCATTATAGTTTTATCAATATTCTTTACATTAGGTAGAACAAATAGAATCACTACTACTTACCTACTACTGAAGACTCACCGCTGCGTGCCGCGCCTCGCCGTGCCCCTGCGTTGTAGTAGAATAACAACCTACAAATCGACAATACGAATTCGATAATGTCACCAAGTCCTCAATATGAACCATTATCCTGATTGAAATGTGTAATACCGTTAACAAAATCATATAGGTATTAATATACTCCGATAACGTCACATTTCATGCTCGTATTTCGCATAAGTATCTCGTTTCGAGGAAATCATATCCTGAATTAATGTAATTAAATCGATTCAGGCTAAAAATCGATTTCGTAAAATGTCCAATTAAGGGATATGGAACTTTAATAATGGTTACTTTTGATTGATTTCAAATTACGAGTAGGTATGTCGAATATCATTATTTAACCTACTTACTGATATATATACTTACGTATACCAATTACCATTACCATACTAGTAGTTTTCCAGATACGAAATTTTTATTTGGGATTTTAGAAAAATTTCTCCAGACTCCAGTAAACCTTTTTGTTAATGTCATCCTAAGTGCCTAAGTGTAGCTAATCCTTTACGACTTTTAGCCTTTCGATGAGAGATTTCCCTCTTTGAGTCTCCAGGGACATCCCATATTATCATCAGTAGGTACTTATTAGCTTCTGAGTTGTTGACTGAACCCTGTTTTACTGCAGGTAAGATGAGCTACGCTATCTATGATGTGGTAAATGTTGGGGTCAAATAGTATATCTGTATTCTGTGGTTACAATTCATCCTTCAATTCAATTTTGACGACCTCCGTGGCGCAGTGTGTAGCGCTGTTGCCTTAACGTGCGGAGGTCCTGGGTTCGATCCCCGGCAGGGTCAATTTGGGAATTTATAATTTCTGAATTTTCCCTGGTCTGGCCTGGTGGGAGGCTTCGGCCGTGGCTAGTTACCACCCTACCGGCAAAGACGTGCCGCCAAGCGATTTAGCGTTCCTGTACGATGCCGTGTAGAAACCGAAGGGGTATGGGTTTAATATAACTGCCATGCCCCTTACAGGTTAGCCCGCTACCATCTTAGACTGCATCATCACTTACCATCAGGTGAGATCGTAGTCAAGGGCTAGCTTGTAGTGAAAAAAAAAAAAAAAAAATCTGTGATAGCTGATAGGGGTACACCAGTTATATTAGGGCTAGCTTGTAGTGAAAAAAAAAAAAAAAAAATCTGTGATAGCTGATAGGGGTACACCAGTTATATTAGGGCTAGCTTGTAGTGAAAAAAAAAAAAAAAAAACTGTGATAGCTGATAGGGGTACACCAGTTATATTATGTACTCATTTCTCTAATCGGTTTCCACGCGGCATCGGTTGGCGGCACGTCTTGGCTTGTTGTCTGTAGGGTGAACTAGCCACGGCCGAAGCCTCCTTGCACCAGACCAGATCAGACAAAAATCAATAATTATTCAAATTTACCTATTTTATGACACCACTCCACCAGTGCTTGTCAAACTCTCTTACTTGATAAAGCTATCTATGTTCCCAGGTATTTTCAGGTCATAATTGCAAGCACGCAATTTAGGTATACTATCATTTATCTAAGTGTTATTAGGATAACAGTAAGCATTATATCCTTTTCTCTCCAATGAGTGTAATTATAAGAGGAAAAGAGATAAACCTATTTTTACTATCCTAATAGCATTTGAATTGGGCCAGCCACACTCCCAACATATTATTATAGTTCGCTCACGAGTTCCGAGGAATCGGGGTCTGAAGAAGCGACGGCTGTACGCCACCCCCTATAGTCGCTCCATATCCAGCTCGCTCCCAGCACTATAGTTTCGAGCTTGACGCGTGTAATCTTACTTCTTACTTCTTACTAATATTATAAATGCGAAAGTTTGGATGTATGGATGTCGGTATGGATGTATGGATGTATGGATGGATGTTTGTTACTTAATCACGCCCCAACGGCTGAACGGATCTGGATGAAATTTGGCACAGAGATAGATTATAGTCTGGAATATCACATAGGCTACTTTTTATCCCGGAAAATTAAAGAGTTCCCGCGGGAACCACAAAACCTCGATCCACGCGTACGAAGTCGCGGGCGTCAGCTAGTTTTACATAATAATTTTACATTTATACATGACTACCCAAATGTACCTATATGGTAGAATGAATCTATAAGGTAGAATATTATGTAACATTTCAATCGGTCAATTGCGTGAAAGCGATTAATTCCATCCGATTTTCAGCGAATGTGTTTTCCATTTCATTTTCCAAGCGAAATTATAAACGATGGACACCAGCAGCAATTGTAATTAGTACCTATTAAATTAACGTACGATTCGGATCAATTTTAATCAGTTTTGGAGTGCTCATTATTTCATTATCGCTTTTCGGTGATTAATTATACTATCTTTTTAACTATTTAAATTTGTAAACTAAATAATTAAATAGGCAGCTTTTGATAATGATTTCATAATGAATAATGCTCGTTATTTAACTAATTCTAAAAACAATATGAAACTTAATACAAATTGGAAAGCTGTTATTAATGCCTAGGCATGGTTTACCACATGACTGCAAGCTTTTCAATCACCCTTTATGACACACAGAAACAGTGCAAAGTGTAATAGTAATATTATAACATAGTTTGTATTCTATGGCAATAGGCGGAGCCCCTATAGAGTTAGGAACGTCTAACTCAGCTGTACCAATATTACTTATTATGTGGTCTAACATTCTATATTTCTGGTTGGAGCCCATTCCTGTCATGAGGGAGAAAATACTGCATTTATGGACTTTACAACTTATCATAAAAACAGACAAGTACCGGACAGGACGAAACGTCTGCGCGAAACGCCCGCGTCGGAGGGGAAGCAGTCCGAAGCACGTTTATCCTGTCGCGCATGTGTATGTGGATAAGTATCATAAATTAGAATACTCAACAATATATACCATTGCATCGGACTACATTGCACTTACCTAAGTAGATAAGTCAACTATATGGACAAAGATCGTTTGAGAGAGTAATTACTATAATATGATTTCCTTATTCCTATATCAACAAAGCAATATCAGTAGATATCAAATGCTTAGCCGTACATTACGTTGCCTGAGGCATTTAATCTAGGTATAGTACAACAAGCAACTTTCTAGTCGCCTGCGCAGGCCGGCTTGAAATACGAACAACTGATAACCGACCAACTGTAGAGATACGAGTAGCGTGCGATACACATGCTTTTCCAAAAAATAGGACAAAGCTTTAAAACAGAAAGAAATTTTCTTATTTAATAGAGGGGAGACTTATCCTACATGAAAGTCATTCTCTTCAACTACATAATCATAAAAACACCTGATGCAAAAATGATAAAAATATATCTTTTTATTAGTGATTTTTCTGCATCAATAAATGAATTAAATTGAAATTCGGTGTTGAAACCCTGGGGCCGTGGGGCAAAGATGCTAGATCCTTTTATAAGGATCTATCTTCTCGTCTCATAGAGTCCACAGGTGACCAGCCCTCCGGTCACCTGTGGACTTTGTGAGACATTGCACATTGCCTCATTGCAGCAGTATATTTTTAATTACCTTTAAATTTAGATTTTAATGTATTTCATAGTTTTAATTTGAATAAAATTTTACAAAATAATTGAAGGACTATGAAAATTTTCCTTGAAAATTTTGAAAACATAGGCAATTTATGAAAATTTTGAAAACATAAGCAATTTATGGAGAATAGTTAAGTGAATAGTTTAAATAGGTCGTATGTAAAAAAACCTACGTACTTACTTTAAATTATGTTAGTGGCTGGTTTAGATTTTAGAAGTAGAGTCTTTTCTCTCTCACATAATCTCGTACTTAATAGTAAATTCCTAGATTATACACGTACCTACAATAGAATTAAAATATCAGTTTCCATGTTGAAACACTAAGTAAAAACAACCAAGAAAGGCTATGAAAGGTGCGCGTGCGCGCTATCGGACCTCAGAGGCCACGATCTCATTCCGACGTGACCTGCGCACGCGACTGGAAGGCGTACCAAACTACCAACTCACTGCCTAGATAAGTTTAATAGATTTAAAGCAGTCTAGAAATCCCGTAAAACCCGATTTTCGAGAGAGAATGGAACTCACATACACTTCCAGTTTGGAATTTGCTCAAAAAAGTGACATTCTATGCCACTAAAAGCGAACATAACAATAGTCATTTTTAATCTGTTAAAAACAGGGAAAGAAAATTGTACTGAATTTCATTCATCCTTTAAGGGGAGAATGTGATTTAAATTTGGAATACTTACCGAAATTTATACTGAACCATTGAACTACATCTGTGTTTATACCATTGAGTTTGTATATAAAGCATTATACATCTTTTTGAAAAAGGAATACGCATTTATTATCCAGTTATGATTATTAAAATAAAATTACGAAAACCGTCGAGGCCGTATGAGCTTGATGCCTTTGCTTTTCCGACAAAAAAATATTAGTCTAGGAATTTGCCGCGTTTTTGTTTTCTTCAAATACATAAACGTTAAGTTTATTTTAATTTATTTTTATAAATAAGTTAATGTTCTAAATAGCTATTTATGCAACTGTATCGTAATGAGGGTCATTTTAATTCGAGTGCTGTTTTTTGATACGAGGCTTGCCGAGTATCAAAATAGGATAGTACGAGAATTAAAATGACTAATTACGTACAGTTGCATACAAGATTTTATCTACGACAAGGACGTCTTTATAATTTTTTACTTTTTAAATTAATAAAAAAGTCAAATCAATTGACTGGTTGGGAAAGTGCCAGAACCCAGAGCCGCTAAGCTATAGGTATCCTATTTATGAAGATAACCATATCGATACAGCTACGACTCATAACGATACAGCTCCCATACAACGAACTGTATCGTTATGAGAAGCAAACACGAAAGAGGGTTCAATTCGATATAGTTGTCAAATTCGAAATTGGAACTTTTCGATGCTGGAGTAGATAAAATATGTTACGATGTTAAATCAAAGCGACAGTGACAGTGAATTGTCGAATTCCATCAGTGCAAATGCTGCCGCAATTATAAATAATTTGCTCTATAAATAATTGGACCAATGTTTCGAATGTTAACTTTTACTTTTAATTATCATTATTTTTAATAAATGCTTATCTCATATTATTATTGTGTTAATTTTTTCGCAAATGGTACGAAAAGTAGAGTATTTTCCTCGGTGATAAAGCTGTCTTAGTCTTGGGTGAACTTAAATCCCTCGCTACACTCAGGACTCGTCTTAAATCCCTCGCTTCGCTCGTGATTTAAGTTTTTAACACCCTCGCTACGCTCGGGAGTAAACCTCAAGTCCTTCGTTACGCTCGCGATTTAAATCGTCACCCGCGTCAGAAGACACTGCTTTATCCCCTTGGTTAATAATCTACTATTATGTTTTTTTTCGGTGTTATGCTTTTTAATCTGATCCGTTATGATTTTCATTTAGTTACATACTAAATAGGTACCTAATATAAGTACCTACTAATAATATACTTGCGTAATTGGATTTGTTTGTTTGTCCTTCAATCGCCCCGCGAGAGATCAATGGAACCCATGAAAAAAAGGCTACTTTTTTGTATGGCTATAGAGAGTTGATACGAAGAGTGTCATAGGCTACTTTTAATCTCGGAAAATCAAAGGCTTCCTCGAGGATTTTCAAACCTACGCAAACGATGTCTAGGGCATTAACTAGCATCTGCTAATCACAATAAATGTTTTATTTTAGGTGAGTAGACGACATTTAGATCAAGAACAATTTAGTTAGGACCAGAAAAATTGTTTTAATTTAATATTTCAAATATATACAAGCTACTCTCATTTGAATATGCACTATTTCAAACGAACATGACAATGGACACATTTAATAATAAACTACGTACATATCTCAGTAATGTAAGTCACGTACAATGAATTAATATTTATAAATGCGGCCGCAAGATGCAGTTAGGCGCAAGTTGGAATGGCGTGTAGGTACAAGAGCAAACAGAAAGCGCGACGGAATCTGTGGGCTTACTACCAACGCTTAAAGCCGTAGGTATTATTTTAAAATGTCAGTTTTATATGACCTACCGTGACATCCATAATTATTATTATAATTCTGAAACAACAGTGTCAACAGTAGTAAAAGTTTACTGCTTTTTAAGCGATTGCAGTGTGTCCCCTGCACTATTAAACAATATACCGCAAGCGTACAATAGACCTGGGGCCATACTGCTAACTCTTAAAGCAATACTTAAACAAGCTGAATTTATTAAGGCGATGAAATGGATTTTTGCAAGTAGGTAGCGATTTAATATAGAGGTAATTGCGATCAAGTTAATTTTACAAGTAGCGTTGAATACGTTACCGTCGCGCGCTGTGTGTTACCAAGTCTTTAAAAAAGCTGGAATGGCGTGTTCAGTGGTTGATAGTAAATCTTCTTTTATTGCCCTATTGTTAGGGATACCATATAAAAACTTTCGCGTGGACACAGACACTAAACTTGATCAAGCTCAGCGGTTTCAGGGATATCAAGCTTAGGGTATCAAGCTTTTTACCTTAATGTAGGGGAAAGGGGACGTTTCCTTACAAATCCATTGGTCCTGTAGCGTCGGTTTAAAGAATAAGTCTCTTCAAGTCTGCGGGCTACGGTTGAGGCATAAAACAGTTTAAATAGTAGTTGTGTTTTTCTCAGCGTTCCTTGCGCTTGTATATTACGAGTAGGTTTATTACAACTTCTAGGAGCCGTGGAATTTTCTCTTTCATCATCATCATCATCCTCAACCGATAGAGGTCCACGGCTGGACATAGACATCTTGCAAGGATTTCCACACGCCGCGGTCTTGCGCCGCCTGGATCCAGCTCCCTGCGACTCGCCTGATGTCGTCTGTCCAGCGAGTAGGGGGTCTGCCAACGCTACGTGTGATCAATGCGTTTCAGTGCGTGGTCGCCACTCCAGCATTTTGGGACAGGACATTTTCTCTTTACCACACACTTTGAAAAGTAGGACATGTTCAGACTGAAGTAATGGTTACCCTATTCGTTCGTTTTTCGATAATTAATTAAATATCACTTCCATGCCTTATAATTTCGTGTTCAATGGTAATAATACTTAATTTTTGTAGGCATCGTTTTTCATTTAAGTACAAAGTGTTCTTATAAG
Organism: Erebia aethiops; assembly: GCA_923060345.2. Classification (NCBI taxonomy): domain Eukaryota; kingdom Metazoa; phylum Arthropoda; class Insecta; order Lepidoptera; family Nymphalidae; genus Erebia; species Erebia aethiops. The sequence goes on along the minus strand of OV281091.1, from coordinate 14,355,369 downwards.
AATAATTATAATTTATACCTAAGTATGAGAAAATATTTATTTACTTCATTGACTATATGAAAGATAAACTAATGCATAACAATAATCCCAATTCCCAAGTAACCAAACCATAAAAAGTGGTTCCAAATATTATAGTAAGCTAGATGATGCCCGTGACTTCGTCCGCGTGGAATAAAGTTGAATGAAATTAAATTAAAAGATTTACTTCATAATAAATAATAAATAATGATGATACGCCTCTGGTGACCAAATTAGAGCTGGCGCAAACACACTTTCGCATTTATAATATTGAAGTAAAAAATAATAATTTTCAAAACATTGCTGGCTCACTGCTGAGCACGAGTATCCTCTTCTATCAGAATGAGAAGAGTTTGGCCATAGCTCACCACGTTGGCCAAGTTTGGCAGACTTCAGAGACTTCAGAGAACATGAGTGATGAAGTAATTTTCAATCAAGTTTTGCTACAACTATTAGTAGATAAAGCCAGATATTAAATTCGGTCAAATAGGTACATTAAACGTATCTAATCAAATGTACAGTTAAGTTAATTTGAAGAAATGCACCAATCATGGATTAACTGTAACCACCCACGTTGTCATTCAATTCTTGTCGGATTCTTGAACTCCCACGTTAAGCCCGATTTCACACCATGATGGACTGTTTCGAACTTAAGAAATAGGTACAAGCGATTCACATTTCGTGGTACTTTTATCGTTTCAACCACAGATCACGGAAACAAGGTTTCAACCTATCGCGCCCGTCCACTTCTGATCACGAGTCTGTTTTCAGAACGGGAAGACTTTAGGCCGTAGTCCAACACGCTAGCAAATGCAGATTTCAAACACCTTAACTAAAGTAATAACCTACGTAGGTACTGTCATAATAAATGCATTTGAACTTAGGTAAAGTTACATAGGTACTTAGGTACATTTCTAAAAAAAAACGAGATAATTATCCCTAAATTATCGCTTTTCTTTTTGGTACAATAACCCACGGTTACCGTGGTGTGGTACCAATTACCACATCCTCATTCTCACGCACTACAAAACGGTAGCACAGATTTAATCATAGTAGGTACCTATAACTTGACGGTAGCACTTTTTGCGCTGAATTAATTAGAGCAATGATAAAAACTCGTTGTATTCATCACTAACGTACTAAATCTCTTCGCATATTAATGAAGTTACGATGAAAAATATTGAGGATTGGTTAACAAGCTTTTACTGTAATCTTTTCTGAACAGGGAAGAAAAATATGACCTGAATATATCAACTTTTATTACTTGAGTCCACATTGTCTACTAGGTTATATACTAGCACATAGGCCCCGTGCTTGCGCGGGCGGAAATCTAAAAATCCTTTATTTATGGGACTTTACGTTACAAAACCTCCCTGTTGACGACCTCCCTGGCGCAGTGTTGAGCGCTGTGAGGTCGCGGGTTCGATCCCCAGCAGGGTCAATTTGGGAATTTATAATTTCTGAATAGGGTTCTGAATAGGTTTCTGAATAGGGTTTCTGAATATTCATGTCAAACCCTAACCTAATCTATAGTTCGCGCGCGAGTTAAATGCAGAGTAAATGTATGGTGACACTCAGAGGTGGAGATCTTCAGGCAAAATCTGTGTCTAAAATAGACTACTGAGAAAATAATATTGTGCAGATCTCTCATGTATTTCCTCACGATTATACTATAAAAGATCATTGCTCATGATGGTTTTCTTGATCGCTAAAGCAAATGACATTTAGAATAGAAAAGAATAGAAATCCTCTATATTCTTGCACCCACAAAAAAAAACAAGAACACTTTTTAAAAATGTTTTTATAATGATTTAAGACTTGTTTCAAATGCTACTGCTAATTTAAGTAGCAATATATTTAGAATATCGGATCTAGAATCTAGATGGTTGTAATGGAATGCGCATTGAGCTTCCAGAATTATGCAGTAGCTAAATTACTGCGCCAACGGACTGGATAGCGGGAATCGATAATGAGAAATTTTCTCAGTTTATTGGAATAATTACATGATTTTAAAGACGCAGTCCGATATCGCCCGTGAATTATGCTATAAAATCCACAAGAACCAATTGGTTATCTTTGGCCGACTTATTCCCTTTCTTACAAGTAGGGATGGACATTTCTGGTCAACAACAAAATATTATGAGTCTATAGAATTAAAGTCTCTGGCAGGAGCAATTTATAAAATTATTATATAGGTATTATCGATTTATCATTTTTAATAAATTGTTTATGGTCATTTATCGCCAGCTCTATTTTAGTTTATTTAGCACTATTTTAACTTTTGCTTACCATAGTTGGTCATAACTCATAAGTATATATTATATTATGTAACTACATCATTAAAAGGCAAGAGAAAATCCAATACGACTATTCACGGAATCAAAGCTTTCATTTCTTAGCAATAATAATGTAGGTCAAGAAAACTCAATAATAATTGACCTATTCGATGTAATATGCTGAGTAGGTACCAATAAAACTTATTTGTGTTCCAGTTTCTAGACAAAAAGAAACACGCATAATACTTAAGTACCTTTGACGTTCAGACATTAGTTATGATATTATAGTTAAATTAGTACAAAATATATTATAATTTAAAGCCAAATTATTTCATTAAATTTAGACGCCGCCTTTTCATTTTTTGATTACGATGAGTCCAAAATAAATACTTCATTCTTTCTTTCTTCTTCTTTCTTTAAAAAAATATAAAAGTATTTGCTGCCTCCGAAGACCACTCAAAATTGAGTCTCCACGTTCAAAACTGTGAATTTATACCTTGGCGACACTCCGGAGGACCTACCCACCTAAAAGAAGGTACTCCTTAGACTTTTCTTAGTGAAAACGGTCGAGAATCAACTCGCTAGAGGCCGACACGACGGGCTGTGTCTTTAAGAGCATCGCTAACCAACTTTACATGGACTTACCCAAAACCCTGAGATTTGTACCATTTTAACATACAATTTTACAAGCGAAAAACTTCCAATCCAGTCGCTAAAGCTTAGTAAAAACTAGAAGTTTTCATCCATTTTATCTATTTATCTCTACCTAGGTATGTGTCGGCATAGAACAGCAATTCATTATTCATATAAATCGCTAAATTGAGTAGGTATTCGGCATTATGTTCACCACTTCATCACCGATATTAGGTTGTTAGTACTCCTACAAGTTTGTCCTTGACTACGATCTCACCAAGATGGTGTAAAAAGTAAGTAAGTTTATAAGCAGCAAGATAGGAGCGAACTAATCTGGTAGAGCTATGGGAGATTGAATTAAATCCATGCCCCTTATAAACTACACGGCATCGTACCGGAACGTTTAAAAAGTAAGGTAAGGGGTCAGGCAAATCAGGTGAGATTAACCACAATAAATACCCCAAATACTGTCGTTACAAGAATAAACAATAATTAAAAAAAAACTGTAACAACGCGACATCAATTAGTTGAATGCAGCACATGTGTTAAAATTTACTCTTTCATTGTTTGTTTAGGGGGAACGCAGCTATAAAACACATGGTCTGTATCATAATATTGTTCCAGTAAGACTTGTCTGGGAATGAGATTTTTCTGTTCCCGGTAACATGCCCAATCAATCACCAATTCATCTATGTCATAGGACCGGATATACAAAAGTACGGTGCCTATAATAGAGGCACAAATGCAAGTAATTTAGCGTAATAGGTTGGCAGCTCAGATTTCGACGGTTACGTAACTATGTCGAGGAATTCATACATATTAATAGGAGAATAAAGATAACTATTTTCTAAGTTTCTTCTTCTTCTTTACAGTAGGTACAATCTACTTCCTGAACCGAATTGTTATATCGTTACCTAAATCGTTAGTCATGGAATGACGTCATGAGAGCTGAGAGAGAAATCATTATTTTTAACTTAAATTGGTGCAAAAGAATATGATCATAATATTATACCTAATTAAAATAAAATTAGAAACAAATGATTTTGCTATACTTACAGTTTCCTTGTTTTTCAAAGGATATGCCTCTACGAATTTAGTTAGTTCTGTTTTTTTTTTTTTCACTCACCCCCGAGGTGAGGTGTAGTAACTCTGACGAAGGTTAGAATATTATATAAGATGTATCTCTTAGATAGTAAGTGATTAGTAATATAAGGTATTCAGCAATGAACAGTCGTTTGCCATAAGATCCCAACTTCCCCGGGTCACTACTTTATGCTAATATTATAAATGCGAAAGTGTGTTTGTTATTTTATTGACCTGGAGACACACAGGCTAGGTAGGTACTTTTATCTCGGAAAATTAAGGAGTTCCCGTCGGATTTCGGAATTAATAAAACTTATTGCCTATCCTATCGCCTGCCCGTCAAAATTAATTATATGAATGGGCCATGAAAACGTAGCAGACAGACAGACACACTGTCACATATTATCCGTATGTACTTATAAAAGTTTAAGCCAGTCATCCCACATCTGAAAAATGAAAGTACCTCTATTTAAAGACTATGAAAATTATAGACTGTTTTCGGCCTATCTGTCTGGTTGTAACAAGTACTCTTTACCTACACTGAATCAAGATTATATTGGCTCAGAGAGAGCATTAGATAAAGATATTATCCCGTTTCTTTTCAAATAGAAACAGTGACACTCATTAATCACACGGAAATATCTTGGTAACGAACATATACAATGTATGTAAATAACATGCCGAAGTCGCGGGCAACATGGTAGTCCAAAAAACCACTTTGAATCACAACAGTCAAGGTGCACATGTAAAACAGAATAAATAAAAGTAACAAACAATATTTATCGCTCCCGTTGAATCGATTGCACCGTCATTCGTGTTAATTGGATCCTACCGATTAAGGAATGTATCCTTGTAAACGACCATTAATAAATTACAACGTCCGAATACTTACAAGGTGTTGAGGCTGTAAAGACGAGGCAGGTAGGGAATTTTATTGAACGAAACGAAATAAGATTGAAAAAATATTCATCAATTTTGCCGTATCATCTACTTAATCATCGTGTTATCTAATTATGATTTTTTTTGAGCACATAATATAAAGCATGGTGATACATAAACATGATGGTTTGAAAGTTTCACTTTTACTCCTACTCAGCCCTAGCATGGGCCGGGACATTTTCTCCTCGAGGAAAGGATAAAAATTTTATCCTCTCCGACAGTTTTATCCACTCTCCGAGCATGGGCACAGTTATGAAATGGGTTGACTAGTTGGACATACCTACTTACCTTCCTAGTCTTTTCTTAATTTGCTCATTGATCTTGTGGATTTTCTGGGTTATCCTTACATTCCTTACGAGGAAATCCTATACAATGTCTTGAATAACTTACTAAAGCATATTTCCTTTTCTTTTCAACTCTGCAGTTTTATCAATTTAGTCAAAGAAGATCCGAATTTCTCTTAAACACGAGTATTTTTCGCCGAGATTCTTAATACCTAATCCTGTAGATGCTTTTACAAAACGACCAATATGTAGGAGTCGAAAAGCCCTTTCGAATTGGTCGAATAGCCGTTGACCGTCGGTGCGGCTTTGATCAAGCCGCCAATTAAAATGCCTGTCTGACCCCAGACCCCACCTATCCCCGGATTAGTGGGAGATCATTAGCTTAGGAAATTCGCAGAAACAGTAGCTATAGTTTCTGTATCTGCAAAATATTAGCGGTAGTATTGGGTTTTTCTGACAAGAAATTCTCAGTACTAGCCCGGAGTTAGGAAGTTGACGGTGTTTTACCCCCGCGCCTCGGAGAGCGCGTTAAGCTTTCGATCCTGCGCTTGATCTCTCTCCGGTCGTATCGGATTTTCCGTCCCATCGAGCTATGAGTAAAGAAACAGAGAGTGTACCTGTGTATGCGCACACACTTGTGCACTATGATATTTCCCGCGCAGATGGCTAATCTCTCTGGAGATAGGCCGCCGTGACCGAAATTCGGTGGGGAGGTCATTATTATATTAGCGGTAGGTACTTTAATTAGATGTATTTACCCGTATTTTAATAATATTGCGCAATCTCTCGTAATCGCGTGGTGCTTTCAGCAGAACTTTGCAGACGCTGTGTTTGAATGATCGTAGCGATAATGTGATGAGCTATGTTACTAACTGTTTCTGACTCAACCTAACTATAGTTATAGCCCATTAACGTCCCACTGCTAGGCACACGCCCTCAACTCTCATAGGAGAGAGGGTATTAGAGCTTAAACCCATCAAGTTGCTCCAATGCGGGTTGGCGGGCTAAGTAATTGATTGCTTTAATGTCACTGCATAAAATAGTTTGGTCGTTTGGCAATCAACGTCGGTATCAAGTCATGAAATGTCATAATGATAAAGAACTAGGTACCTACCGATAATGCATTAGGTACTACGCTACCCTGCAAACAAAAATAACTGGTCACTGGATATACCCTGGACCAATGCCATTGATATAGCACGTCCGTGTTTAACTGTGTCGAAAATCATAATAACAAAAGTAGCCCATGTTATATAACTTTCCACTGTTATGATTTTAACTTATTATTATCAGATCACAATAACTAAATGTAACTGAACTCCAAAGAAGGAAGAACCAGCTTTTGTTAACATAGGTACGAGTAAGCAATGTTAACAAGCATAATCAATTGATAAACGCTATCGAAATGAGGTTAAATCATCTTTAATTGGTACTTTCCTACTAGCATTAATGACAATAGGTTACTGCTAATAAGGCATTCTTCCACAGAATATTACCTGACTACCTATGTTAATAACTCTACTCATACTGTGGTAAGTTTTCTCATCTTAAAAAAAAACCAAATTCGGTTTCCACCACCTCAGATAGTTTCAGATTTACTTTTATTGACCCATCTCAAAATAGCACCCTATCTATACGGGCGTTCTATTATGACTCCAAACTTGGATCTTCGCTTGTGATCCCGTTCCCGCTTCGTTACAGTGAACAAACTTTTTATACCCGAAAGATTCCGAGATTAAATTACGCTCAAAGTTGCTGTCTAACCCATTTATTACGTCATCAAATTTCGCGAGCTCTGTTTTTTTATAAGAAAGTGCTAAATAAGACCTTCGGATAGGCCCTTGTAGAGTCACCATGCGTCGTCAAATCTTGCGACTCTCATTTTTTCAATTCTATTTAAATAGGCGGGTAGTAATGTTTTTCAACTATATTATGATGCTCACGATTTCGTCCGCGTGGACTTTTTTTTTGTTGTAGTAGTATTTAGTGGCCAATGTCGATCTCCAGATAGCTAAAGAGCTCTATCCATGCAAGATTTCGACGATCTATTGCTCCGTTGCAGCGTGATTGCAGGACAAAGTAACACACTTCGCAGTTAAATTATTATGGTTACCTAGTGATAAACCCTACCTAAATAATATTATGTACGACTGCTGTCAAAGTAATTTTGTTTCATTCCCTCAGGAAGCCGAAGGATCCCCCGTACGACGTAGTTATGATACCTACCTTGTGTCCCGGTAAAAAAGCTTGAGGGGTATCCTGTAGAACTTTCTTATCTTTATTTTGAAACGTTAGACGTTGTGGACGAAGTCATGAGCTGCTTGTAATAGGAACATCTACCACACAATATATTTATCGTGCAGTCAATTAATTCTAGATTTGTTGTCGACCTCCGTGGCACAGCGTGTAGCGCTGTTGTCTTAACATGCGGAGGTCCCGGGTCGATCCCCGACAGGGTCAATTTAGAAATTTATATTTTCTAAATTTTTCCTGGTCTGGCCTGGTGGGAGGCTTCGCCAAGAGATTTAGCGTTCCGGTACGATGCCGTGTAGAAACCGAATAGGGGTATGGGTTTAATATAACTGCCATGCCTCTAACAGGTTAGCCCGCTACCATCTTAGACTGCATCGTCACTTATCATCAGGTGAGATCGCAGTCAAGGGCTAACTTGTGTCTTGTAGTGGTTAAAAAGAAAAAAGATTGGTACTTAGTTTTATAAGTTACGGCGTGGTAACCCTAATGGATATCTACCTGCCCTACAATAAATTTTCATTAGCGTCAGCGTAGTTTATTCTTTTTCTCGTTGTCAAAACTGAGGGCCAATTAATTTGGTGGGAACTTTCGATTCGTCGCCAAAACTTTGGAATGCTGTGTTTTAGACCTTGAAAACGCCCTCATCTGTCTGGACAACGAATAGACTGCTGACTCAGGGATACTTTCTTAAAATATTTAAAGGAATTCATCTTTTCTTTGCTCTTTTATTATTAACAGTTGCATTTGAATGCGATGTACAAAATCATCTGCTGTAGATGCAATGTACCTACATAGGTACCTATTAAGTATCTAGATACAGATTAGGTTCAGATATCGTCGGGGGGAAATCTTTACATTGTTTTCGTAGGAATTATATATGTATGTAGGTATGTCATGTAGTATGGAACGTAAGTAAGTAAGTAGGTACATAAGTTTTCCGATATTTCATCTTACATGAACACCTAGTTTTGTAGTTGGTTCAGATTTCTGTGTACCTAATCGTTTTTTTAACCGACTTCCAAAAAAGGAGGAGGTTCTCAATTCGGCGCGTATGTTTTTTTTTAAATGTAGTATGTCGGTGCATATCTCCGTTGTTTCTAAACCGATTTGTTTTTTTTTTTTTATAGGGATGCAGTACAATAAGAAACTAATGTTGAGTACATAAGTATAGGAACTTATAGATAGGTATATGCAGCATACCTACCCATAGCAAGTAGGTACGATATACCTACTTGTAGATTTTTTAATGCAACATCATTTTATTCAAATTTTACTTACATTTATTCCTAAGTAAGGAGATATGCATTAACATTTCTCATACATCATAACTAGCAATTTAGTTGCAGTGTCTGAGCAGTGAACGCACGCCTAGTACAACCAAGTAAAAGAATGCTAATGGAGAAGTTTCATGATGTTGTGAATATCTTTTAACACAACGGAAGTAAAATATAGATTAAAACTAATAAATCAGTGGTTTTTTTTACAATCCGTCAATAAATGACTGAGAAATGACGATTTAAAAGTTTAATTATTTAATGTACACCGATTGCTGTATCTTACTCGAGTGAGTTTTAATTTCCGAGATTTGATACTTCAAAATTATCTTCAAACACAAATTAAGTGCTTTTAATTCAATTAAGTCACATTAAGTCCATTTATTTCTTTTATTCGGCTTTATAAAGTATGTTGATAGGGAATTATGACGTCACGTCTCCCGTCTTGCAAGCGCAACTTTAAAGTTCCACTTTTTCATTTTTTGAGATATTTTAATGATTTTTTCATATTTTTGTTTTATTTTGTCTTAATTTTCATATTAAATTTTAAAAAAAATAGTATACTTCTCCATTCTATTCAAAGCTTGAGTTAATGTTTTTGAAATGAAAGGAAAATATATTACTTTGCCATGGGATTAGCCATCTGCGTGTGAGATATTATTGACTAGATGATGCCCGTGACATTCGATATAAACAGTAGACTCCCTTCACGGGGATACAACCTATCTTAATTTAAAATTTCATCAAATTCGATTGATAAGCCACTCCACTGACCTCTCCTGAGTCCTGGACCATGTCGGACTCGGTCCACCGCTGGACGAAGGACGTCTATAGGTTGAGACGACGGTTGAAAAGTTGGACCGTATCAGACTGAGACAGACAGGCACACTTTCGCATTTATAATATTAGTATGTAGGTAGTATGGATTCACTATTTTTTTCGATAGAGTTTGCCAACGCAATGAGAAGCTCTTATTAAAATTTTAAAGTTATGTTATGAACTTTAAATGGCGTTACTCTCTTATTTTCACGAAAAGTTAGGTGGACCTGAGAAAATTCGCGAGGTAGATAGCTAAAAGTAGCCCAAAAGTAAAAAAAAATGCAGCGAATCGAACACGAAAGTCCGGCTACACCGATAAGCAAATACCAAGTTAGCACCTAGGCTTAGTTATACATAGGCACTGCTTAATCCCAACAAAATTATACATTCTCCTCCAGTAGATAAGTAAGCTTTAGTAAACAAACCCTGATAAATTATCTACAAACCAAAGTAAAGTTCAAATTTTAATGGAGCAAAAATTATGCATGCAGGAACATTGATTTAGATTGTAGATACCTACTATTAACTACCAGATACCTTGCCATAGTTACGTTAGAATACCTGCATTCATTTCAAATTAAGTGTAACAAACTAAACTCCGTGCCTCGGAGAGCACGTTAAGCCGTCGGTCCTGCGCCTGATCTCTCCGGTCGTGTCGGATTGTCCATCCTAACGGGCTATGAGAGTAAAGGAACAGAGAGTGCACCTGTGTTTGCGGACACACTTGTGCACTATAACATCTCCCGCGCAGATGGCTAATCTCACTGGAGATTGGCCGCCGTGGCCAAAATTCGGTCGGGAGGACATTATTAATAAACTAAAGCCGAATAAAGGATGACTCACGCCAGACCGTGCCGGGCCCGACCCGAGCGTCGGCCGTAGCACGGTTAACTTAATATTACGTATATTTTGTATGGACACACTCACGCTATACCGAGCGGCAACCGAGTGACAGCCGAGCATTGGATAATGCAACGTGCTACGGCCGACGCTCGGCCCGGACCCGACACGGCCTAGCGTGAGTCATCCTTAAGTAGGTACTAATTTTCAAACTTTCATTGCCTACGACACGTGCAAAATAAGCCTCTCATATATTTTTTAATACATTTATTGAAAACAAAACAATAGAAGTTCTAAGTTCTACTGTATTGTTTAGCAGGCTAGCCTAACCTAATAACTGCATAAATCATGCGTCATATTATACTATATTATACATATACATATTATATAGATCGCGCGCGAGTTGAATGAAGTGTAAATATACATTTACTCTGCAGTCAACTCGCGCGCGAACTTTAAGTATAATGCTTTTTATTTGTGTGGACAACTGGCAGTCAGATGCTTTCTTTTCAACCCGTAGGTATCCAATGGATAGTCTAGACAGGCTCAAGATGGAGGGAAAGGTAGGTATCTGGAAGCTGGATGAATTATCAATACAAAATTAAGTCATTCTAACACAAAATTAGTACTTATGCAGCTTGACGATGCGGATTGCGGAATAGCAGTGGCGTGCACTTCATAGAGGCATAAAAGCACGGCTTACCTAAGTGGGAATACATCAATGCTGCAAAACAAATGCTGCTATCACAAGTCATGGCAGTCAGTATTTACAGACACAGTATGACAGATATTTTGACTAACTAATGCCTTCCCTTCGTCTTTATTTTTCTTTTTTTTTTCAGTTTCAAATCCTGTGCACGCCAATGGGAACAGAGATGTATTCCACAGACCAATCAGATAAAGAAAAATACTTACACTTACTACATGAGACTTTATTTTACATTAACACAAAATACAGTTAATATTATATGCAACCACTATGAACTTGATTTCTTCCGTTACACCAAGCGTATTTGCATATTGATCTATAAACGTGCTTTTCTTAATAACTTATTATTTTTAGCTCATTATCTTTGACAAATTACATTATAATAGATAGTTCGTTTAAATTAGTAGTGTGACAATTTAAGAAAGTACCTAACTACTCAGTAAAAACACTAAATACTATTTACATTCGATTATCATTTGTAGACAGTATTTAATATATCCAATAATAGTGCAGTGATTAATACTAAAAATAACTTCGTCTTCATCTAAAGAAGTAATAAGTGAGAAATAAAACAAATCCAACAGACAGCATAACGATCGCGAGAACCTGTAAAAGAAAGCTAGTATCAATTTTAATAAAATAATAATGTATATATTCTATATCTAATAATAAATCTCCAGAGAGATTAGCCATCTGCGCGGAAGATATTATAGTGTACAAGTGTGCACTCTCTGTTCCTTTACCCTCATAGCTCGATGGGAAGGAAGATCCGACACGACTGGAGAGAGATCAGGCACAGGACCGACTGTTTAACGTGCTCTCCGAGGCACGGGGGTGAAACACCGCCAATTTCCTGATTCCGGGCTAGTACTGAGAATTTCGTATCAGAAAAACCCGATACTAGTAATGGCCCGACCCGAGACTCGAACCCGAAACCTCGTCGGCCGCAGTCGAACATGCTAACCACTAGACCAACGAGGCAGTTGAAATTTTATTAATCAACACACTGTAAGTGAACGTGAATCAAAATGCTTTGGCGAATGCGCTGCAAATGCGTCACAAGCGCGCTTTTTTTTTTGTAACTACAACTATTGGTGTACATCTCACGCAAAGCTCGCATAAAACGCTCGCATACAACAGTAAAATTATCTTGTAGCAAAAATCCCTTAGTTTTAGTTATTACTTCCATTGCAGATATACTTTCCATTAAGTATTAATTACTACCATCAATAATTAATCTTACATTTTATTGACGTTCTAAAACTGTACCTACAGTGTTACCGAATTTGAATAAAATAAATGGCTTTTGGATCATTTTTAGATAATATCTGTGTAGGTATGTATAGTATGTGCATAGTACATACTGCTGATTTTACGTAATTCCCATAATAGGTAATCGTAAATGAGAAAGAAATAAGCAGCTAGATACTTTTCGAATCTAATGCCGTTAACACTGACCTTATTTTGCCATTGACGGTTTCGAACACACTGGTCATAAGGCATTGTTGTAAAGGTTACTGAATTGTAGAGCGGAACCCAGAAATCCGGCAGCAACCAATATAAGAAATCATCCACAGCTTTACGAAGTCTATAAGAAGGACGAGTGACCAGATCACGCATCTAAAATAAAAGGAGATAAGCGTATTATTTGAAACCAACAAATAGGGATCGTTTAAAATCTTAGGCCCACTTGCACAAGGTCTCTTAATTTTTTTTAAAATCCTGCAGGAGCATATTGTGGTTGTCAAGAAGTGACAGCATTAAAAAATTAAGTAAATTAATGTAACAGTCCTTGTGCAATAATATGGCTCATAATATGTATAAAAAAATATACGCGCCGAATTGAGAACCTCCTCCTTTTTTGGAAGTCGGTTAAAAAGGTGACTGACTGACTTATCTATCAACGCATTTAGTTAACCATTATGACTTAAGATTTTGGAAAATTCAACCCTAAGGTGGTAAAATCTTATCTTACTAATATTATTATATTATAAATGCGAAAGTTTAGATGGATGTATGGATGTATGGATGGATGTATGAATGTATGGATGTTTGTTACTCAATCACGCCCCAACGGCTGAACGGATCTGGCTGAAATTTGGCACATAGATAGATTATAGTCTGGAATAGGCTACTTTTTATACCGGAAAATTAGAGTTCCCGCGGGAACCATAAAATATCAAACCACGCAGACGAAGTCGCGAGCATTCGCTAGTACGAACTAAATGCAAAGCCGTGAGCAAAAGATAGTTAAATATAAAAGTTTTTATATTTAACTATCGAATATATCGAAAATACGAATTTTCCATTTTCGATAAATTCTTCAAAACTGACATAAAGATTCAAATTCAATGAAAACATCATACTAATGTTAAAAATGCGAAAGTGTGTTTGTTTGTTAGTTTATTGGTTTGTCCTTTAATCACGCCGCAACGGAGCAACAGATTGATGTGATTTTTGGAATGAATATTAATGGTTGAGGACCTGGAGAGTGACATAGGCTACTTTTTATCTTAGAAAATTAAGGAGTTCCCGCGCGAATCAAAAACCTTAAACCACGCGGACGAAGTCGCGGGCATCAGGTAGCTGTAAATAAGTATCAAAATAAATCAATCCATACCTCAATGTAATTGTACATCGCCAGATCACTGATTGCGAAAGCGTCCCGCCATCTGACATTAGAGAACTCTTCCAGTACGCTGGCAACATCGTCATTATATTTCTGGAAGAGCCGGTCTAATTCGGTGCAGTCTTCGAAGCCGGCATTCATCCCTTGACCGTAGAATGGGACTACTGCATGAGCTGCGTCGCCGATTAGAAGAGCCTTGTCACTGACGTGGTAAGGACGGCACTAAAAAGGGCAAAGTTAAGATTTTTTTTTAATATTTATTCTTTATTCAACAAAAATAGGTCTTTACAAATTACATCTTCACGTCCTGAAACTCTCGTGTGAGTTTAATTAGCTAAGTAAGGAAGAAAATGCTGATGCTGTCGATCGTCAAAATGTCCGTAAAAAGAAAAACTCACCTCTGTTGGAAACATATTTTAGTAATTTCTAGTGAGAAACGAATAAAGCATCAAACTTCGTAAATCGTACTATCATACTAGTATTATAAATGCAAAATTGTGTGTGTTTGTTGGCAATCCAATTCCTTCAATCACGCCGCAATGGAGCAACGGATCGACGTGATTTTTGGCATGGGTATAGTTGAAGACTTGGAGAGTGACATAGGCTACTTTTTATACCGGAAAATTAAGGAGTTCCCGCAGGAATAACAGAAAACTTAAGCCACGCGGCCGAAGTCGCGGGCATCAGCTAGCATAAAATAAGGTGAAAATGTTTATTATTGAAAAGCTTATTAATTTGTTGCCGCAAAAGTTATAAAAGTGCAAAAGCGCGTGTACACACACGTGTACTTACATAAGGTTTATTATTATATATTCCACGGTCCATAACTTTATGATAGGTGCATACATTCTCATACATTACAACATTCACATACATAACATTAACATAAGTACATTCTCATTCTCATTCTCATTTATAATAGGTTCCAAACTTGTCTTGCATTGAGCTATCAATGCAAGACAAGTTTGGATCATAAAAACAATACACAAATCCATGTTTGTACTTTACCTTTACGGCAACTAATGCTGATGGTGACCCACTGAAGAAGTCGTCAATCAACTTCTTCTCTCCTATAAGCGGTATCGAATCTTGAAAATATTTTTTGAAGAAATCTAAAAGCTTCTCTTCGGAGTCAATGCTCCTGAAATTTTTAAATGGCATAAAGAGCGTCACAGTCCACGAGCAGTCTTGATTTGGAAGTGCAATCATCATAAAAGTTCCTCTAGGCCAAATATGCAAATAATTTGGAGGCATCTGAAACTAAAGAAAGAAAAAAACATAAAAAGTGGATCAAATAAAATTAAATTGGCAGCCATAGGGACTGCCGATAAAAGTAAAAACGAATTTTTTTTTCTAATTTAAAGTTAAAAAAAACAAAACCTTAAAACGAATGCATTAAAGTTTAATTACGAATGTACTATATTTATATTTAAGACCTTTTGTCTTCGTAACAACGCGAGGTGTCGGCCACGGTTACACAACACTTATTAATATAAACCTTAAAACTAAGGCATTAAAGTTTAATTACGAATGTACTATATTATTATACTTAAGACCTTTTGTCTTAAGAAGAATGGTGTCGATCTCGCGTATTCACATTTTTACCCCCTGCCAAAAAGTACTCAATGCGCCTAAAGAAGTTTTCACTTCAAAAAAACGAAAAATGTTGGATTTAAACACTATATTATCCATTAAACTAACATTTAGATAAACATTTATACAATAATTATTACAGTGGCTAGTTCATAAAAGCTCATAAATCACAATCACAATCTCATACGCAGGTATTTTTACACCTTCAGGTATAATATGCATAATAAATCATTAGGACATCATATATTATCCATCATTTATCATGGATTTAACATCGAGATTGGAATAAGTGGCTGTTACCAAAGTCAATAGATACCACATTATAAATACGACAGAATCAGTAATGTCGACACATTACGAGTAGCCAGTCGACACTGGCTGCTGTTAGGTTAACATGCAGTTGCTGCAAGTATATTTTCTGTATTGCGTTGTTTTTTATACAGTTATCATACAAACAGAGTCAAATAATATGTTAATGGTCCCAGTAAATAATAACCAAGCAGAAGAATATCAAACGACTGCAATAAGTTGTATTGTTAAATTGACAAAGAAATTTATTCGCTGCGGGGCTTTTATGACCTTAGTGGATACAACGAATGAAATTGATCCACTAATTAAATCGTTAAGCAATAGCGATTGTTTTTATTTTATTTTACGATCAATCCACAAGCACTGGCGGGTTCTACCAACAGAAGCTTATATTTTTTCTAGTGCAAATGTTCGACAACTCGCATCAAGTTTAAATGAACTAACAAAAGAAGTTGGGTGGAATCCAAGAGCCAAATTTCTCATAACTATAGACAAGTTAGGAAAAAGAGAAATTACTGAAACATTCAAGCTACTCTTAAATCATAATATATTCGACGTTCTCCTTATTGTAGAAGAAAACGGGTTTACAAAAGTTTATAGTTATTTTCCGTTTGATGATCAGAAATGTGGCCAAGTAGCCGACGATATAATTAAAAAAGAAGATTGCAATCACGTAGAAACCATTGCGACAAACTCTAAAACTGTGGAGAGTAAATTTCAAAACTGCACTATAGTTGTTGCTGCGAGTGAAGACATAGTAAATTTCGTTTTCAAAACTAACATAGAGTTTTCATATTTAGGAAAGATAGGAGAAGGTATTGAGCAGCGCTTGCTTAAAAACATCGCACAAATAGAAAACTTAAAGATAGAATATATTTTAGCTGGACCAGATATGCGATACGGAGTAGTTTTACCAAATCATACGATCACCGGCGTTTTGAGCTATTTACAAAATAATAATGTCAGTATAGCGGGAGGCGGGTTCTTTTTAATTAGGAATCGAATAGAATTGTTTGATTTTATATCGGGCTACAATTATGCAAACTTATTTTTATTCACACCGGCAATTGGCGAGGAAAATTGGAAAAAAGTTTTTCAAGAGTTTAGTGTCACTACGTGGATATTGATTATTGTATCGTTTATCTTTACTACTGCTGTAGTAACTGTCCTGCGCAAATATTTATTGGGTAAAGAAGATGACAAAATACTTTTATTGATTAAAATGTGGGGATATATTTACTTGCATCCAGATTTCGGTTTATTTCAAGTGAAGAAAATGCGTGTAATTATCCTAATTTGGATTTTATTCACATTCTTTGTCTCAAGTTTTTACAATACGGCATATTACAGTTTACTAACAAGAAAACATGAGGAACATTTGCTTGAGAAACCGGATAACCTGCAGTCTTTACCATTCAAGCCTTGTATAACCGATGTTACTCGTATATTGTTTGAATTTAATTTTAATGAGACTTTGCCTGGCAAAATAAATAAAAAGTGTCGAAATGAAAAAATGGCCTTAGACTTGGTAGCAAACACTGGTAAATATTACTCCATTGACATGGACTACAGTTATAAATTGAGAGAATACAGATATCTAGATGAGGATGGTAAACCTAAACTCCAGAAATCGAAGTATTCAAGCGATATGGTCATAACCTTGTACGCCAAACGGGGCTTTCCTCTACTTCGAAAATTTCAAAGGTATGCTTCTTATCATTTCGAATCTGGGGTTTTCCAGAAACATCTAGAAGAAATATATCACAGCAATAAAATATTTTATCGAAATCACAAATCTACCTACAGAAATTCTCGTCTAAGCGACCATAAGGTCGAGTTTTACATTTTGTTCATCGGTTACTTTATTTCCACTGTGTGTTTCATTATTGAAATCAGTAAATAAACTACTAATTTTTAAAGCCTATTTTTATTTAGGTTTACCTACTAAATAATTATCGTTACTTAATTAATTGTTGAATGTTGTGACTCCTTCTCCTTCTATATTGTGTAAAGGGTCTTATTGATTTCTTAAGGGATAATTTACTTTTACTAAAAATTACTTTGTAACTCAGATTCCTTTGTGGAATAAATTTTAAAAGACATTTAAATGTAATTTATGCTTTGTGGCCCAAAGCGCTCATCAACCAAAAATCCACTCAGTGAAATTGTTGCTATGGCAATAATTATAGTGAGGCTTGTATGAAAACGATCAATGGATCTTAACGTCTTATGCAAACAGTTTTACTAAAGGGAACGGGCGCGGGTCGGTCGCGGGCCGGGTCGGGTGCGCGGTGAGTTGTATTTAGGTATATGGACGACATCACACAGAAAGCGGGAGAGGGTCGGGCGCGTGGCGGGTGACGCTGTGTGATGTTGTCCATATAAATACAAGGAATTCAACCCGCCGCGCAACCGAACCGGCCCGCGCCCGGCCCGCGCCCGTTCCCTGTGTGTTTTGCTCTTCATTCGTAAGCACTTGCTGAATACATTACGTATATTACGTATAATACAGTACGGGTGTAACTGGAGCCTTTAGATAAAGTAACACTCACGCCGCCATCTTCGCCAGCCGGTATGCAAAGCTCCATATAACCATGCTCTATATATTGCTGGCTGAAGTTAAACAGGGGCTGCTTCAGCATTTCCTTGCGCACAGCGGAGAATGCACCGTCAGCGCCAATAATCAAATCTGCATTCACTTGCAGCGACTCCTTCGTGTCCGTTCTATAAAGATAATATATTATCTTACTCATATTATAAATGCGAAAGTTTGGATGTATGGATGTCGGTATGGATGTATGGATGGATGTTTGTTACTCAATCACGCCCCAAAAGCTGAACGGATCTGGATGAAATTTGGCCAAGAGATAGATTATAGTCTGGAATAACACATAGGCTACTTTTTATCCCGGAAAATTAAAGAGTTCCCGCGGGAACCACAAAACCTCGATCCACGTGTACGAAGTCGCGGGCATCAGCTAGTAATAAATAATAGTGTACGCTTTTATAACATGGTTCTCAAAGAGTTTAAAAATGTGTTAAACAGCATTTGTTAAATCGAGGTTAATATACTATCGATGATTTTCTGAAGCAACCGGCCTCCATCCAGTGACCCACAAGTCAGTGTAATACTTGTAACGTAATGTATGTGTTGTGTTGTATTGTTTACTTATTGTAACCATTTTCTTTTTTAAGAAAAGATCAACTGCTGAGTTTTTGCCGGCTCTTCTCAGTAGAATTAGTTTTCCGAACCAGTGGTAGAGTCTTAACGTATCATAAGTGACACAAGTTGGCCTACATGAAATAAATAAATCATTTAAGTATTTATGATGTATATGCATACCTATTACCTATGCACTCGCAATGCATTCTGTCATTTGACAGTATTAAACTAGCTACGGAGCAATTCGGGTGTTTCATTTATCGCGTACCGACATACCATCTGGCGACGAGCGTGTTTTTAAAACCTACCTGCGTTGTGTTTTAAAATGAATTCAACTCATTATCTTGGAAGTTTATCGCCTTTTGACTATAAAATTAACGAATGGGAAGTTTTTCATAGTCGATTATCACAGTTTATAAAGTTAAACGGTATACCGGCCGCTAGTCAAAGTGCAGTGTTGTTAACGTATTTGTCGGATTAATCATACCGTTTGGTTCGGAATCTCGTGCATCCGAAGAAGCTTGAGGAATGTACCTATAGTGAGCTAGTAGAAGTACTCAACAAGCATTTCACGCCAAAAAGGTCGACCTTCGCAGATAGGGCGAAGTTCTATGAGGCAAGCAGAGCGGACGGTGAGGGTATCGAAGAATGGGCGGCGCGGCTGAGAGGGTTAGCCGTGTACTGCGACTTCGGCACGGAGCTAGACACGCTTTTGCGTGACCGTTTTGTTCTCGGCTTCAGGGAAGGGCCGGAGCGTGATAAACTTTTCGAATGTGACTCCAAATGTCTGACTTTCGGACAAGCATTGGAAGTGGCGCAGAAAGCAGCTTGTGCGCGGCAGGCGCGCGTCATCGTGAAGGAGGAGCCAGTATTTCGCGTCGGCGAGCGTCGCAAGGTCGGCCAGGGCCAGAGCCAGGCTAAGGCTGGCCGAGGACTCGAAGAAGGGTCCCAGCGCTGTACGGTGTGTGGTTTTAAGTCTCATAGTGCGGAAGTGTGCAAGTTCCGAAATTTAAAGTGCAATCGGTGTGGCCTAAAGGGCCATCTTAAAAAACTGTCAAGGCTAAAGGTGCTAATTTGCATAATATTAATGCTGAATCTGACACGTCCCAAGAAAGTGATTGCAGGGAGTGTGATCTTTTTAACATGAGGTATGTAGACTATAGTCCTATTAAGATAACTGTGAACGTTAATGAGATTAAGTTACTTATGGAGTTGGATTCGGGTTCAGGTGTTTCGGTGATTTCAGAAAGTCTGTATTTAAACTCTTTTGAGAAATTTAAGCTGTATAATTGTGATTTAAGGATGTGTGTTTACACTGGTCATAAAATTACGCCCCTGGGGTATTTTATTGGTAACGTATCCTATAAAGACAAAACAGAAAACATACAATTTTATGTTATCAAAGATGGCGGGCCACCTTTACTGGGCCGTGATTTTATGGCTAAATTCGGAATTTATTTTGCTTTGTCCCATAACAACAACGTTATTTGTAAAGATAAGCCTACTGATGATGTGCAGCGGCTATTGGAACAATATCCGGATATTTGGAAGGATGATTTAGGATGTTTTAATAAATTTGAAGTCGATTTGCAGTTAAAGGAGGACGCAAAACCGAAATTTTTCAAACCGCGATCCGTTCCCTTTGCTCTCAAAGATAAAGTTAGTGCAGAACTCGACAGACTTGTTAAACTAGGAATTCTTATACCTGTTAACCATTCAGAGTATGCAACACCAATAGTCCCAGTTTTGAAGGAAAACGGGAAGTTAAAGATTGCCGGTGATTATTCGTGCACATTAAATAAAGACCTAAATATAGATAAGTACCCCTTACCAAGAATAGAAGAAGTGTTTTCTAGACTAGGGGGGGGAGAACATTATTCAAAGATTGATCTAAGTAACGCTTATAATCAATTTAAACTTTCACAAACATCTCAAAAGTTAACTACGATCAATACACATAAAGGTCTATTTGCCTATACTCGATTGGTGTATGGTTTAGCCAACGCACCGGCAATATTCCAGAAAGCAATGGAAACATTATTGTCAGGATTGGACGGAGTCAGCGTCTGGCTTGATGACGTATGTATAACCGGTCCAACAAAAGAAATACATTTGTCTAGACTTCATCAAGTTTTGGCCAAATTGCAAGACGCCGGTCTGCGGTTACAGAAAGACAAATGTGTTTTTTTCCAAAACAGTGTTACCTATTTAGGATACGTTATTGATAAAAGAGGGTTAAGAACGTGTCCGACAAAAGTCAAGGCGATACTCGACGCACCCGCGCCCTCCGACGTACTCGGCGTTAAACGTTTTCTTGGGGTCGTAAATTATTATAGGAATTTTATTCCGAGTGCGTCTGCAGTACTGAGTCCATTGCACGAGCTGTTGCGTGCGGGCGCGGAGTGGCGGTGGGGCGAGAGGCAGCGAGCGGCGTTCGAGCGCGTGAAGCGCGAGCTAGCTAGCGAGCGCGTGCTGGCGCACTTCGACCCGGCCGCACCGCTCGTGCTCACCGTGGACGCGGGCCCGAGCGGGCTGGGCGCCGTGCTCGCGCACCGTGACGCCGAAGGCCGCGAGCGCCCTATCGCGTTCGCGTCGCGGTCTTTGTCGCAAAGTGAAAAGAACTATAGCCAAATACAAAAAGAGGCGACGGCTATTGTTTTTGGGGTGAAATATTTTCACCAATATTTGTACGGTCGTCAAGAACCGTTCGTTTTGAAAACAGACCATAGGCCATTACTTTCTATTTTTGGCAAGGAAAAGGGCATATCGGTCACGGCCGCCTTACGTCTGCAAAGATATGCGGTAACCCTATCGGCTTATAACTATACAGTGCAGTACGTAGATGGCAAAAATAATCAAATAGCAGATTTCTTTTCTCGATCACCCTTATCAGTACCCGTGGACAGTGAGCGAGAGGACGATTGTTCTAAATATTTCCTTTTCTTCGAGTCGAACGTAGAACCGCTTTTGTTCAGTGATATTAGGCGCGCTACTGCGGCGGACAACGTACTGAAAACCGTAATGAAGTATATGGATAAAGGTTGGCCTAGGAAAATAAAATGTAAATCTATCCTACCGTATTTCCAATGTAAGACAGATTTACAAGTGATCGATGGGTGCTTATTACGGGGGCATAGAATAGTCATTCCAGAGGTTTTCAGAGAAAGGATGTTGAAGGAATTGCATTCATCGCATTTTGGCATAATTAAAACTAAAAATGTGGCTCGAGGAAAAATGTGGTGGCCGCAGATCGACTTACAAATTGAGCAGTGGGTAAACTCGTGTAGCACGTGTAGTGCGCTGCGCAGCGCACCGGCGCGCGCGCCGCCCTCGCCGTGGCCACGGCCGCCCGGCCCGTGGCATCGTATTCACATAGACTACATGGCTATAGGACAGTCCATATACTTAATTGTCATAGATGCATTTTCAAAATGGCTAGAATGTGTTTATATGGACCGCGGCACATCAACCAGTGCGCTTATTTTCAAACTGAAACAAATGTTCTCTAATTTCGGTTTACCTTCGGTCATGGTCTCCGATAACGATATAAAGATTTGTTCTGAGGAATTTCACACCTTTTGCCGTATGAATGGTATCCAATATCTTACTTCGCCCATTTACCATCCAGCTAGCAATGGACAGGCTGAGAATTCAGTTAAAACATGCAAGAAAATGGTTAAATGTATTTTATCGGAAGGAAAATGTCAAAAACAAGTACACGAGAAACTGTTAAGTTTTCTTTTTGAATATAGAAATACTGTTCACTGCGCTACTGGTGCCACACCAGCTAAGCTGATGCTAGGTCGAGATTTGCGATCTAGGTTGGATTTAATTTTACCGCCTAGTAAAAAATTTGATAAACAAGACAAACATGCTTTAATGCCGAGTCGAAATTTTTATGTAGGCGAAACGGTATGGGCAAAATGGTTTATTGCACGGAAAAGTAAATGGTGCTTGGGCGTTGTAAAAAGAGTTATAGGTAACCGAATGTTCGAAATTTATTTTGAGGATTATAAAACTACTTGTAAAAGACATTTAGACCAAATAAGAAAGTACAGTAGTTATGATAGTATTAATTTAAATGTAAATGATGGTCTAGAAATGCCGCGTGATTCATTATCGGGCATTACGCAACCATCACAGTCTTTGGATCAACCACCGGCTCCCGCGTCGCAAAACGCGCAGCCCCCCACCCCGGCACCGGCATCTCCGCCGCCTCCGCCGATCATTGTGGCGGAAGAGAGGGAAGTGCAGGTAGCATCGGACGAGAATGCACACAGGGTACTGAATGATGCTGATAACGATAAGGACCAAGGGGAATTGGATAGCGGGGAGAGGGCGGAGGTTGTGAAGGACGACGATACCCGATCGGCAGAAAGTTGTACGGATGAGCTAAGTGTTGACGATAATAAATCAAGTAACCCAAGTAGCGCGAGCAACAACAGTCCGGCCGATCGGGCAAAAAGGCCTAGGAGGCCTGTAAATTATAAACAATATTTTAAGTAGGTAAATGTTGTATTTTGTGATTAGCTGGATAACTATTAGGTTTAATAAATTGTTCCAGGTTTCCAAATTAATGTTGGAGGGATGATGTATATGCATACCTATTACCTATGCACTCGCAATGCATTCTGTCATTTGACAGTATTAAACTAGCTACGGAGCAATTCGGGTGTTTCATTTATCGCGTACCGACATACCAATTTATCATTTAATAATAATGTGCTCCCGACCGAATTTCGGCCACGGCGGCCAATCTCTAGAGATTAGCCATGTGCGCGGCAGATATTATAGTGCACAAGTGTGTACGCAAACACAGGTGCACTCTCTGGTGCTTTTATCTCATAGCCCGATAGAACGGAAAATCCCACACGACCGGAGAGAGATCAGACGCAGGACCGACGGTTTTACGTGCTCTCCGAGGCACGGTGGTGAAACACTGCCAACTTCCTAACTTCGGACTAGTAATGTCTTAGTAATAAGTAGTAGTCGAACATGCTAACCACTAGACCAACGAGGCATTCATTCTATAAAATACAATCACACCGATGAAATGATCGTTAATGGGCATGGTGCCCAAAACACTGGTGCTATTTACTCGCTGAATATACCGTTAGCCAAATACGCGCCAATAAAATAATTTGGGTCACCTGAGGCGTGGATCAACTTTTGTGACACGATATTTTTAAATTCATAAGATACTGTAATTAAGTTTATTTAAATTTTCTCAGTAGGTATTAAATTTAAATACTGCGAAAATTAAATAATTTTATAAAAACTTTAGATGCCTAATAAGTCGTTGCGAGTATTATAAGTACTTATAGATGTATTGTATTTAATTACTGACTATTACTATACGTATTACAAGTATCACTGAATGGTAAACCTATGTACTCCACAAAATCGCGCAGTCAGTAGGTAAAATACTTACTTCATAAATGTTAATGATCCATCCTTAAAGTTCGATTTAATTAGCTTATGATTAAAATGCCTCTCGACATTTTCAAAGTTCTCGGATTCTGTAAATAAATAACTGGATGTAAAAATGAAAATATTTCTTAAAAAATTCCAAATTAAGCAAATTCCAAAGCATTTTAAGTAATAATAGTAGTTTTTTTTATAAGCATCTAATTATATAATCTTTATTTTATAGTACAGTAGTGATAAATGTACCTACTATATTATTAGCTTGTTAAATAAACTGTCTATATTATTTTAAGTTTCTCTATTTTCAATTTAGCTGTGTCTACGTACCCTTCAACAAAATATTGTTCAGATAATTTCTTCCCACGGAATAAATGCACTGAAAATTAAAATAAACCATTCACTTATTAAAATCTTACTTAATATTATAAATGCGAAAGTTTGGATGTATGGATGTCGGTATGGATGTTTGTTACTCAATCACGTCCCAACGGCTGAACAGATCTGGATGAAATTTGGCACAGAGATAGATTATAGTCTGGAATAACACATAGGCTACTTTTTATCCCGGAAAATTAAAGAGTTCCCGCGGGAACCACAAAACCTCGATCCACGCGTACGAAGTCGCGGGCATTAGCTAGTATAAAATATTTTTAACAAAGTATAAAATCTGGGATACATAGGTAGGTATAGATTAGGACCAAGAGCGCCAGCCACGAAGCAGGAATAATATTTCGTACCTAATGATTGAAATATGTGCAGTGCATTCATAACATAATAATTACCAATTCAAGATATCAATACTAATATTATTAATGCGAAAGTGTGTCCGTCTGTCTGTTTGCTACGCTTTCACAGTCCACCTATTTAACCGATTTTGATGAAATCTGCATATGGCTAGCATGCGCACTACGAGTAAAATTATGTCTATCCATTATCTCTATCTGTCCACCGAAGCTAACATGGTTACTTGTCTCGTTACGTCAAAAGTACCCCGCACCAAAAGTATATACCGCATTTTGTGCATGTTTAGGGTAAGTTAAAAATTAGCCGGCAACGACAACATCTCTCTCTCTCGTCGCGAGATAATCTCGTTGTGCGCATGCTAAGCACACTGGTACAGGGATAGGTTGTATCCCGGGAAGGACATAGGGTAGTTTTAATCCCGGAAAACTATGGAGTTCCCGCAGGAACTGAAAATATTAATCCAAGCAGACGAAGTCGCGGGCATCATCTAGTTCGAAATAAAATAAACTTTAAATCTTCCGTTTCCAGAATTATGAGCCCCAAAGAAAATGTAGTTGTATACTGTGCATTTGGCAGTTTTCGAGATTAGATAATTTTCCAGCCTCCAACTGACAATAAAAATAAACATATTACGAGTATATAGCTTGTATTGTAATAAACAAACCTGGTTAGTTCTAGCATCGTAGGGCATCGCATAAGTGGAACCATCAGGGCGATGGATCATCCTGGCCCTCATGGGGATCCCATGCTCGTTGATCATGTGCTCCTCGAGACACACATCCTTGAGTGCCCGACGACCGCGTATGGACAACGCTAAATTGATCGACCGTCCACGGGCCAAAGGTGTTTTTCTTAAATCTGTGATTGACAAAGGGGAAAATTAAAACTTTAAACTATAAGTACGATTCCACTTTTATAATTATTGATAAAAGCTAATCTTATAGTAAGTAGGTACAAGACGACTGGTACCTATAAGACGCAAAATTTGCATGAACTGTAAGAGCGACATACGATGCGTTTTCCTACATCGCTTGCTCTTGCAGCTTTGGCTCTGTTGCGTGTTCTGTTCGCTTAGGGTGGATGACAAGGGTCTCCCGCGAAATTCAAATTTAATTTGGTTTTTCACAATTTGTAAACTAATACGACAAAGTAGGCTTATGGCATTCAAATTGCGAGCCTAGGAATATCATCTTCACAGGTTTATATATAAAAATCTTTACTTGAAAGTGTCCAGTTTAAGAAATTAGTCAAAATAATGAGTTTGACGTGAGTTACTCACAAATTAGTCACCTTAAGCTATCAATAATGAATAATAAAGCAAATTTAAAATAACCCCCCACAAATTAAAGCAAACGGCTAAACCGATTTACTTGAATTAAAGCTAAGAAAACTAAAACAAAAATAAACTAACTCTAAGTCAATCCGTTTGGGAGCTACGTTGCTACACACAGATACACAGACACGTTAAATTTATCACAATATATTCAACCCTCTTTTTGTGTCGGGGGTAAAAATCTTTTATAAACCTACTCTTTTACTAAAAGAGTAGGTTTACAATGAACTGAGAGACTACATTGCTAATGCATCATCATCATTGCAGCATGAAGTCTGCGGAAACTACTGCTGGACATAGACAATCCCCAAAGAAGGCCGCCACGCCCGGTCCTCTGCCTTCCTTATCCAGCCACCACCCGCTACCCTCTACGCTTATATCGTTGGTTCAACGTGCTAGAGGGCGCCCCATAACTACTACGCGGTCTCCAGCCCCACTCTAGAACTTTCCGGCACCAAATCTAATAATAGGTAAATAAACCAAAGCCATCCATGACTAGCTACGGAATATAATTTATCGTCTTCTGATATAAAAAGTCATGTGTATGTTTGTTCCTTACATGCATTGATGATTTAATTTAAGCTGTGTACATGAGAGAGAGGTAAAAGGCAACAGAAAGGTCTTTAAGTAGGCAGGTCTATGTTTCGAACTCACCTTCACGGTACTCGTAGATGGAGACCCGATGTCCTCTTTTGGCCAAGTAGAGGGCTTCCAGAGATCCAACCTGAAAAATACCAAATAAAATCTCAATGGGTTTATTCAGGGGTGCTATTAGAAAACGTGGTTGGTCACTTTCGTGGCGGTCACTATCCCTGTTCATAACAAGTTCATTATGATATGGGTATGTAGAAAATTTCATCAAAAGCATTAACGTACCTTCTTATAATTACGTCCCATACTTGATCAGCGCGGTGCCCTATGGCCTAACCCTTCTCGTTCTGATAAGACTCATGCTTAGTGTAGCGTGCTTAGTGAGCTATTATAGTGATGGGTTGAAATGGATATAGTGAACTTGTGGATCCACGGAAGACCAGCGCTGTGCCTGTGCTCGAACCACAGTCATAGCAAAATGCTGAGTGGAGTCCATTTTGGGATCACACAAATCATATTTCTGTCTCATTCCTTTCCACTCTCATTATTGTATTGTGGTTCCAAATAAACGCTTTTTCTTTCTTTCTTTCAAATGATGATGTTTATTATCGACTAGCTGATGCCCGCGACTTCGTCCGCGTGGAATAAGTTTTTTTTAATTCCCGCGGGAACTCCTTAATTTTCCGGGATAAAAAGTAGCCTATGTCACTCTCCAGGTCCTCAACTATACCCATGCCAAAAATCACGTCGATCCGTTGCTCCGTTGCAGCGTGATTGAAGGACAAACCAACAAACAAACACAAAATCAGCATAACTTTGACTTTTCTAAAACGAGTTAGACGAGCGTAGCGAAAAAATCCTATGTCTATGAGTTAGACTTATGAGAAACAATCTGTCTCATGTTAAATGTGTCTTATGTCAAAGCGCCTTCACTTTATTAGAGGCTCTCGGTAGAGAGTAGTATATTCTTAGATTAGAGGCCTCGCACTTTGGGGCGAATGGTTATCAATTTATCACAAAGAAATCTTTGTAGTTATTTCCCACAGAATGAAACGAGTAAAGTTTTACGACGAGTATGTAGAACTCGAATAGAACTCGATATTCCAGTAGCTATAAAAGTTTCATAATATTATGTAACATTAATGAAATAACTCAACCTGTTTGCAATGAGTGCTTTTTCGTGACGAGTCCAAGTAAAGGCTGACCGAAGGGACATCGGCTATAATAATGTCCTCCCGACCGAATTTCGGCCACGGCGGCCTTCTCTCCAGAGAGATTAGCCATCTGCGCGGGAGATATTATAGTGCAAAAGTGTGTGCGCATACACAGGTGCACTCTCTGTTCCTTTACTCTCATAGCCCGATGGGACGGAAAATCCGACACGACCGGTGAGAGGTCAGGCGCAGGATGCTCTCCGAGGCACGGGGGTGTAACACCACCAACTTCCTAACTCCGGGCTAGTACTGAGAATTTCTTGCCAGAAAAATCCAATACCTGTTATGGTCCGACCCGGGACTCGAATCCGGGACCTCGCCGGCCGCAGTCGCTAACCACTAGACCAACAAGGCAGTATGGCAGTACACGATTTATATTATAACTAATATAAATTGTAATATCTAGACGACAAAGGTATGTAAACACTTATTTAGATCAGCATAAAAGACAATAGTATCTACGTAGATAAGCAGTAAAGAGAACTAATTAGGTAAATGAATAAGTAGGTACATAATTTTACAGTTACAGTATTACAATTTATAACAGTATGAATAATTTATATCTACTTATAACTGCTAAATAACGTAACCTTTCTATGATCAAACCATTGATGTTTTATTTTAGTACCTTTTTCTATTTCGACGTATCAAACCATAAAATGCTCTAACTTTAGCCAAGAAAACGTTTATAAAAGGAAGATTTTTAAAATTCATACATTGAATTAATAATTATATTATGACTAGTTAAATCTGCACCTGTGTAAATCTGTGAACTTAAAAATCTTGACGTACTTGACTATAATTTCATCTAATAAGTATTAATTATTAATCTAAATTATTTGTACACCACACTGTGGTAGAATAGGAGCACTTTTACACTAATTTCCACCTCAAAGGTACCTACACTATTCACAAATAAATAAATTGAATTGAATTGAAAAATTGAATTATTAAAAAAAACTATAAAAATGAAAAAAAATATCTACTTACTAGACCACCACCGACAATGGCGATATTCAACTTATTTTTCGTATTTCCGTTTTGCTTCGACATCCTTAATAGTCAGGCGTCAAACTTTAAACTTTGGCGGCTTTTAAAAACAAATTCACTTTTTCATTTCATGTACTAAATCTGTTGCACACAATCTCGTACCAGATGCTTAGTCTAACAAAATGAACGTCGAATCCTTACGATGACTTGTGTAAAATGAACAGGACCAGTTAGTTGCGCGTCCTCAGAACAACGTTATGGTAATATTCTAATATCTAACAGATCTAATCGCTACCAATTAGATATGGCCAGTTTATACAGTATTGGTTCATTGATTGAATAGTTTTATCGAAAACCCGGCCGTGTCTCGCCCGTTGCCCGTCACAATATGCGGACATTTTATAAGTTGGTCGACTATTACCTACTCCTTAACTTCTAAAGCCTACTTTGCTGTGATAGTTTTCCTTTTCAGAAGTAAGCAAACAGTTTATCAGCACTTGTGAAGTACTTGGGTACTGTAAAAAAAAAATTTTTTTAGAACGAAGTTCCTTATGGGACGCTACGGAGGGGTAACCTAGCCGGCAAAAAACGTCCGCAACGAAAATGCGGGGAGTAAGAATATTTTTACGAAGACAAAGGTCTTCAATATAAATATACCTACTACATTCGAAATTAAACTAATGCTTTAGTGCTAAGGTTTATATTTTATTTATTTTTTTATTTAAAAAAAAAACACTTTTATTTTATTCCCAATAAAAAATTAACTGTAATAAGGAACTTCGTGTTGCTCTCTGGTGTCCCACGACACCACACGTTTTTTTTTTCAAATTTTATTTTACCACTTTGATGCGGCGTGATTTTATGCCCATACCAAATTACAGCTTTCTAGTACATACTAGTTTCTGAGCAAAGCCGCGGACGGAGAGACAGGTGGACATGGCGAAACTATAAAGGTTCCTTGTTGAATACGGAACCCTAAATAATAGTTCTTTGATTAAAAAGTTACTTCCAGCCATACGACACAAGCACATGTGAAGCTAAAACAAAATATTCCCCGTTTGCTTCTATGAGCGGCGAGCCACCAAGCCCCGTTCAAATAAGTTTTTATTTATTACGTCATAATATAATAATACTCTATTAGGCTTAGTTTTTATTTCGTCGTCATTAGAGTAAAGATTTACAAATAATTGGTGAATTTGAATTAAGCAGTTATTTATTCCGTGGATAATAAAAATGCTTCAATTGAAATACAAATATGTAATTAGCATTTTAACCTAAGCACTGACATCGTACCTACCATTTCATTATTATCTATAGTAGATAGGTAGGAACTAGGAAGAGATCAAGAACCTACTTGGGTATCGTATTACTATTTACGCAACGAGGTTAAAGGTATAACATTACATCATGCGTTCACCTAAGTAATCTAGTAATGAAATTATATTGCTTCTGAATAGATTAAAAGTATACCCGTATACTGTATGTTTAGTAGTTTTTTCCAGAAAAAACAGAAGCGATAATACTTAGCGGAAGAAAAAAGCACGGCCCAATTTCTTTTAATATTGAGGGAGTGGAAATAAAACCGGGCGACAAACTAAAATATCTTGGAGTGTATCTCGATCGCAGCCTGAAATTTGACAAGCACGTAGTGCACACCGCCGAAAAGGCTGAAAAACTAACAACAGCACTTAGCCAGGTAATGCCCAGGAAAGGAGGACCAAGAGCTAGTAAAAGAAAAGTCCTAGCATCAGTGGCGCATTCGGTAATGCTTTATGGTGCACCAATTTGGGGCCAAGCACTACAAATGGCGAAATATAATGACATGCTTGGTAGAATACAGAGGCGTCTGGCTATTCGAATAAGCGGAGCGTACCGGACCATATCCAAAGACGCTGTCATGGTAATAGCTGGATTAATACCCATACAAAGGCTAGTCATGGAGAGAACGCGAATATATAAAGGAAAAGACCAAAAATCCCCAGAAGAACAGCGTCTCAGGACGCTAGAAGAGTGGGGAAGGGAATGGAGAGAAAACGGAAAGGGGCAATGGACCAGGGACCTCATACAGGACCTGCAGAAATGGATCAATAGAAAGCACGGGGAGGTCGATAAACTTATAACGCAGGCACTGAGTGGGCACGGGGTATTTAATACATACCTGCATGCCATCGGCAAAACAGCCAGTGACAACTGCCCCTATTGCGACGAGCAGGACACACCAAACCACGCCATATTTGAATGCAGGGCGTTTGAAGAAACAAGAAATGAAGCCGGAGACGGAGAACCCCTCACAAAAAACAACCTGATAACTCAGATGTTGGACAATGAAGAGGGGTGGAACAAAGGTGCAAAAATGCTTAAGGCAATAATGGGAAAGAGAGTGAGTGACGAATGGGACAGGCAAAAGGCAAACGAAGTCTGACCGGACAACCGCCTTTCCGATGATATGCACACTGCAGTACCGGGAAGGACGGCCAGAAAAGGGAGGAGGTTTTAGTCCGTATGTCATCGAGTCATTTCGGTGAAGTCGGGCATGCCCAATGGCATCCATGAGGATTTCCTCCTACCTAGGAAAAAAAAAAAAAGTTTTTAACAGACTTCCAAAAAATAAGGAGGTTCTCAATTTATCGAACAATGTACAACGCGTGTTGGATACTCCGTATAGTCTTAGATCCGCTTATACCCCGACCTTCACCGAGCTGGATAATGGATAAAATCAACTTTTTTATTTTTATTTAATAGATAAATACGCCTGTGAAGTTACCTAAGTTGTGGACTATGGTAACTTACCAACTTACCAAAAGTTACCATAGTCCATAGGTAACTTCACGGATCGGAACCGCTTGAGTTATTATATCAAAATATAGGTAATTTTATAACAAACACGATGGTATAGCTTTGCCCTACAATAAACCTGGCAAAAAAAAAATAGCCTGGACCGGATTTTGATAGTCAACCTATTTTAGGCGTATTTATCTAGTAAAAAATAAAAAGTAGGTTTCATCTGGTTAACAGATCTGTGAATGTCGTTCTATACAGGGATCTTAGGCTAGTAATAACATAGTTACTTTTGCTATTCTATTAAGAAATATTGAAAAATATAAATAAGTATAAGTACCTACGTGAAATTCGAACCCTCAGAGTAATAATTATAATATTAATTCTATATTCGAATTTCAAACCTATACATATATGACATCTTGCTTACGTAATTCTACTCCCAACGGTCGAAAGGACGAACTAAAATAATAACATTCGGGTACTCTGTCTCTCTCCATCAACACTACAGGGAGAGAGACAGGGATTAACGCTTTAGTGTTACGTACGATTTTTCCAGCCCAGTTCCTCGTCTCATCCTGTCCAACAGAACTAAGAATGTTCTAAAAACATTACCTATTAACCAAATCGAACCAATTAACCCTGTTAAAGCAATTGATTGAATAAGTCCTTAATTTATATTATGATTGAGTCTAGGGTCTGGTATATCTAACTACTTACATCAACTAAAAATACAATGGGACTTGCTAGAAGTTTTTGATTTAGGTAGATACGAGTATGTATGTCACCGTAAGATTGTAAAAACCGTTAGATTATAATATAACGTTTTTTATCTCGATAGATTATAAACTGTCGACAGATTGTGAACCGTAACATACTGCTTACAATTTACCTTACTACCTGAATATTCCTATAGTTCGCGCGCGAGTTGAATGTTGAATGCATAGTAAATGTATGGTGACACTTACATTTACCCTACATTCAACTCGCGCGCGAACTGTACAAGAAAGAGACAAGAAAACGTAAAAACAATAAGTAAATATTTCATAAATTAATACTCAGAACATTGAACGGTTCACAATCTTTCGACAGTTTATAATCTAGCGGGATAGAAACCGTTAGATTATAATCTAACGGATTTTACAATCTTACGGTGACATGTATACTAATACGGATTATAAAGTGCGAAAATGTGACTGTCTGTCTGCTACGCTTAAATGTCCCAACTGTTCAATGAAATCGACGACTGATACTTTTTATCGATTTAGATTTACGCGATTTTTTGAGTTTACCTCTTTTAAAATTGATTTTCATATATAAGCCCGGAGTATGAAAATTTATGGGGAGTAAAATCAAACTTTCTCCGTTACGTTATTGACTTTATGTTTCCATGGTAACACTTGTTTCCACGGTAACACTTGTTTGTTTTATATACTTTTATTAATAGATTTCTTCGTCATTTTCAACCAAGAAAGGCGTTTAAAGCTAAACTTCAAAATCAAACGCAGCACGAACCGGCTCTATCAATATGTATGTAAACATGCACAACCGGAAATTAATACTTTATCAAAATGTGAAGGACACTCTGAATTAAAATTTTTGAAAAGGTCCATGATATCTCAAAAAATATGTATTTCCAGTTATGAAAAAACTTTGAGAAACAATACAAATTAAAATTCCATGAATTTAATTTCCAAGTATTATAATAATGGCAAATACCTACATTAAGTAGGTACATTAAAATATTAAGTGATCACCAAGAAGTCTATTATCTTAAGAGGCCGGCGAACGCCGCTCGCAACTTCTATTCGAACCGCAAATATAAATTTGCCGGTATATTGCTATCTCTATTTGGCTGATGACACATGATTGCGTGCAAGCGCGATAGCAATATGAGCGTACAGAATTTGTCATACTAAATTAGTCTTGTTCCGTGAATACGAAAAATGATGAATGGAAAATTGTTCTGTTTTGCCTTAGTGTTGTTATTCTGTAACTTGATAATATAGGCTATGTTCCTGATCAAATAGTACGTGAGATATCGTTGGTTTTAATATGAAACAAATAAGGAGAAAACATGTCATTTATGTCGTAAAAACATGCAAAACGCAATGTGCTTACATTTAATTTTGGGGAAGTATTTTGAAAAAATAATTATCCAGGGACCTAGATAAATACACGTTCAACCTTAATAATGGCATAATATGGTGAAAATATTCTCGAATTACAAATTATTTTGGTATTACGTTTGTATGGGCAATTCACCCTCCGGTGGCACCTTAATTTTATCGATCAACAATAAATAGAAATACAATTATTGTTTGAATTTACAATGGACCCATTAATTAATTATTTATGAGTAACAAATTAATATTATATTTGTGTAAAACATTAAAATGTAATTAATTCCATGCATAATTGATTAATAATTACGAAAGGCCTCAATTAGAAAATAAATATTGATGGAGTAATATTATAAGCAGAATTAATTAAGGTAACTTTCTAAAGAAAACAATAGTAATTATTATAAATTTATATTTATATTATTATCATTTAATGCTTAACAATAAATTTTACAATACATTATAATTTATCACTCAGAAACTCATATTCGAAGGCATGGACGTGATATCCTCAGAGGGGCTTTGGCTCGAGCTAAAGGAGCTCAATGTCTCCCGCGTCTCCTCTTTGATCTTCAGATGATCTGTGGTGGAAGGAGGCTGGGGCGGTAGAGACTTGTCCTTGTCTTTGTGCTCTTTGGACTTGTCTTTGCTGCTGTGTTTGTGTTTGTGCTTGTGTTTGTGTTTCTTCTTGTCCTTTTTCTTCTTCTTTGCCTGGATGACATAAAAATCAATTGCGGAAAGTCATCCTAAAAGTTAACCAGGCAGACGCCCTTTCTAACTTGTTGATGCCCGCGACTTTGACCACATGGATTAAGGTTAATTCAAAAACCCTTGGGAAATGTTTTCAGGTCCTCAACTATACCCATTTTTGGTGCCGAATGGAGGAGAAGATATGAAGTAGTTTTAAATCAATAATACGACTGTCATTAATTAATCGATAACTTAACGAATATAATTTAAGTGTAACATTTTTCAACTTTAACTTTTTTGTGCAACGTCAAAGCATCCATAGAGTATCGGCTATCGACAGATAATGTTTACTGCCCTAAGTCTAAGTTTTAAAATCGTAATATCGATTGATCGTATGCGAGTGTTCGAACACATTGGCGTCAAAGTAAAATGAACGTTAAGTTTTGAACTTTAGAACTCAATTTCGTGCATGCATTCACAACCAGCACCCCCAACGGCATGATATAACAGGGCGAGGATTGTTCAATAAAAGAGAAATCTTCTTGGATTATTCACTCACAATATATTTTATAGTTACACGTTACACGGCTTCAAGCTTCAAGATACAGACAGAAAGAATGCCGAGATGTCAGACGACAACGTGTCAAACGTCAACTGTCACAACTGACAGCTAAATAATAATTAACACAGACTTATGATTGTGATATTTAAAAACTCAACACGGCAACGTTTTGAAGTTAAAAAGGGCATTTTGGGTCCATATTACTTTGACGCCAATGCCTTCATACGCTCGAAAACGATCTATTGAAATTGCAATGTTAAAACTTGGTCTAATGGTACTGGAATGTTTACATCAATAGGACTTAGATAATCTCACCTTGGGAGCTCCCAGATCGTCTTTATCGTGTCTGAACATGCCCGGCTCGAAGCCGATCGGCCCCAGTGAGCCGGATATACCAGGAAGAGCCACCGCGTTATCCGATATGAACTCGCGTTTTGAATCATCCTACGAAAATAATAATATGTTACTAAGAATATTATGTGTACCATAGGGGTCGCTTAGTGCGTATGAATACAGGATCATCAACCCATTACCTGTCGCTAGTCGCTACTGAGCACCTGAGCATCAGAAGGGTTTAGGTCATTGCGTGTAGGCATAGTTCACACACCTACAAGAACATTATGGAGAACTCTCAGGCATGCAAATTTCCTCAAAATGATTTCCATCACCGAAAAGTGATATTTAATCGCTTTTGCCCAGGGATCGAATCCCGGAACTGCGAATAGGAGGCCAGGGTCTGAACGACTAGGCTACATTAGCTGTGGCCTGTGATGAATATAAAACCGATCAGTATGTACGAAGAAACGCCTAGACCTTTAGTTTTATCAAAGACCTCAATCTATATATATAACTAGTGTTTCGCCCTGTGCGCGAGCTGCTAAAGCAGCTCACGGGTTGTGGTTTGACTTACAAGTAGTACAGACATTTATTATGATTATAGCAAAATTATTAAAAATGGCGTTGATTTTTTTAAACTTAGGCATCAGTTTCCTGTTTTGTGATCAGAGGGAGCCCTGAATATCGATTTTGAACGAAATCGGTCCTTTAACAAAGAATTTCAAAATGGCGCTGATTTTTAAAACTTTGGTATCAGTTTCCTGTTTTGTAACCCCAGAGAGTCCTCAATATCGATTTTAAACGAAATCGGTCAATTAACAAAGAATTTCAAAATGGCGATTTTTTAAAATTTTAGTACCAGTTTCTTGTTTTGTAATCGCAGGGAGCCCCGTCGTGGGTAAAACGGAACCGTATCAAAATCTTGCATAGTTTTACACAGTCTTGTAGTATTCTTCAATATTGGCCATATATTTTCTATGGAAAAATAAATTCCGCCATCTTGAATTTTTTTCCTGTTCATCAAGTAGACCTCCAGGTCTTGATCATCTTTTGCCAAGAAACCACTCTTCCATCTTTTATACTTTCTGAGACAGACACCAAACAAATTTGTAAGGCAGCCATCTTAAATCCGCCATTTTGAATTTTTTTTTTGCTCTTTGTCTGTTGGATGAGGTTCCGAGTGACATTAGTTCGAGGACCCCCCACCTACCTTCAATACCTTGGCCGTGCCCTTTACCCGTCTCCGAAATCCTCAATCATCAGCTGTCTCCATTTTTCCTTCAAGTTATATTTTCAGACTTCTATACGAAGCTATCAATGAAAATAAAATTTTTCATACAAAATTTTTCAGTAGGACATTTTGGGGGAAAATCTCGAAAACTACCCTAAATATGGCAACACTGTTTAGATATCTCGATACTGCCGGTCGAGATACACAACCGATCCATACATGTCAACTTTCCCAAATGTTGCCAACTGCCTCAAAATCATGATCAAAATTTTCAAAAACACAAAAAGAATACAAAATGGCCGCCACCTCGTTTCACAGAAGCATTTTACACAGTTTCATAATTTTCCCGTGAACTACAGGATATACCGCTCCTGATGACGTTTCAATTTTTCATCTCGCTCGCACCCAGCCGAAATGATAGCTCCTGAAAAGAGACCATGTCGAAAATCACTTTTACTTTGATAAATTCCAGTGTTGCCAGACCTCGGCGACGGAAATACCTAAATGTCATTTGTACAAGTGGGATACGTAGTCGCTCATACTCGAACTTTGCAAAAAATACGTATTTCGATTTTTTAATTTTTGGGGTAAATCTTGAAAATTTCCCGAGAAATGGGGTAATATTTTTTCCCCAATCCATAGTTCGAGTCTGTACACACAATCGCCCTCTAGAAGTTGAAACGCTCCGACGTTGCCAACTGTGAGAAATTTGAAGTTTAAAATTGCGTTTTTTCGTACCTCAGACCGAACGGCCGCCGCGATAGCCGCCATCTTGAATTTTTAAAAACCACTCCCGTTCTGTCAAAATACAGGATAGTTGTAGGCGAAAAGAGAAAAAAATATTACGCTCGACCACGCCGTTTACGATCTGTGGCGCCGCGGTTCGGGGTCGAAAAATCAAAAATTTCAAAACACTACAGCTCGGCCGCCATCTTGTTTTTCCAATTTTTTCCACTTTTTTTATAAATCGTTTCCTAGTTTCTTCAATCGTTGCGAGTTGTAACGAAATCGGTTGGAAAACAAAAGAGTTGCAAGAATCACGTCGGCCGCCATCTTGTTTTTCCGAAATGTCATAATTTTTCCCTACTCGACTCCCACACCCGAACACATCTCCCGTACATCATTATATAGTTTTCTGTCTCTTTCTAGGAGAACAATTATGTCAATGAGTGAGTCAGTCAGTGAGTGAGTGAATCAGTGGTAATTGAGCTATATATAGTATAACTAGTGTTTCGCCCTGTGCGCGAGCTGCTAAAGCAGCTCACGGGTTGTGGTTTTTGGGATATTAGGGATCCCCAGTTATCGAATTTGAACGAAATCGGTCAATTAACAAAGAATTTCAAAATGGCGCCGATTTTTTAAAACTTTGGTTTCCTGTATTGAAATTCCAGGGAGCCCTAAATATCGATTTTGAACGAAATCGGTCCATTAACAAAGAATTTCAAAATGGCGCTGGTTTTTTGAAAATTTTGGTAACAGTTTCCTATTTTGTGACTTCAGGGAGTCCTAAATATCGATTTTGAACGAAATCGGTCAATTAACAAAGAATTTCAAAATGGCGCTGATTTTAAAAACATGGGTATCAGTTTTCTATTTTGTGATCCCAGGGAACCCTAAATATCGATTTCGAACGAAATCGGACAATTAACAAAGAATTTGCAAATTGGCGCTGATTTTTAAAACTTGGTTATCAGTTTTCTATTTTGTGATCCCAGGAAGTCCTAAATATCGATTTTGAACAAAATCGGTCAATTAACAAAGAATTTCAAAATGGCGCTGATTTTATAAAATTTTGGTAACAGTTTCCTGTTTTGTAATCCCAGGGTAAAACGGAAACGTATCAAAATTTTGCATAGTTCTTTCTACACTTGTAGTCTCTTCAATATTCGCCATAATTATATTTTCTATGGAAAATAAATTCCGCCATCTTGAATTTTTTTACTGTTCATAAAGTTGAACTTCAGGTCCTTATCATCTTTTGCCAAGATATTATTCTTCCATCTTTTATACTTTCTGAGATAGACACCAAATAAATTTGTATGGCAGCCATCCTAAATCCGCCATTTTGAATTTTTTTTCAGCTCACGGTCTATTGGCATTTGTTCATTTCGGCTAATCGGCCGCCATCTTGTTTTTCCGAAATGTCATAATTTTTCCCCACTCCCATCACGCACTCGAACATATCTCCTATACATGAACTATCCCGTTTCGGATCTGTGGCGCCGCGGATCGGAGTCGAAAAATCAAAAATTTGAAATTACTGCAGCTCGGCCGCCATCTTGTTTTTCAGTTTTTTTTTTTTTTTTTTTTTTTTTTTTTTTTTTTTTTTTTTTTTTTTTTTTTTTTTTTTTTTTTTTTTTTTTTTTTATATGTATAGCGAGCAAACGAGCAGACGGGTCACCTGATGGTAAGTGATTACCGCCGCCCATGAACATTTGCAGCACCAGAGGAACCGCCAATGCGTTGCTGGCTTTTAAGATATTTGTTTATCCGCCCTTTGAAGAGCCCCATATTATATTCATGAGGGAACACAGTAGATGGAAGCTGGTTCCACAATTTGCGGGTACGTGGCAGAAAAGACCTGGAATAACGGGTGGTGGATGAGGACCAGGCATCCAGGTGGTGAGGATGAAATTTGTTTCTGCGACGTAGGGTGCGACTGGAGAACACGGAAGGTGGTATTAGATTGAATAACTCCTCAGAGCACTCCCCATTGTAGAGACGATAGAACACACAAAGAGAACTAACGCCTCTTCGGTGCTCTAGGGACTCCAACGTGCAAGTAATTTTGGGATCATCTACGAGTCGAACTGCCCGCCTTTGTATCCGGTCAAGTGGAAGGAGCTGGTACTGGGGTGCTCCGGCCCAGAGGTGAGAGCAGTACTCCATGTGGGGCCGAACTTGCGCTTTATACAGCAGAAGCCTGTGTTTAGGCGCAAAGTATCTTTTCGCTCTGTTGAGCACCCCGAGTTTTCTGGAGGCTAGTTTGGCTTTACCTTCCAGATGTTCGCGGAACTGGACTTCATTCGATATATTAACACCGAGGATCCCAATGCTGTTAGATGGAGTCAGGGGAGTGTTCTGGAAGAGAACAGAGGTGGTAAAGGGGGTCTTTTTTGCCGAAAACGCGCATACTTGTGTCTTGGTGGGGTTGAAGTGTACAATATTTTGTAAGCCCCACTGTGATACTTGGTCGAGACAAGACTCGATGTTCGACACAAGCGTACTTCTACACTCCAGTTTTTTCCACTTTTCTATTGATCGTTTACTAATTTCTTCAATAATTGCGAGTTGTAACGAAATCGGTTGGAAAACCAAAGAGTTGCAAGAGTCACGTCAGCCGCCATCTTGGTTTTCCAATTTTTTCCACTTTTTCTATTGATCGTTTACTAATTTCTTCAATCATTGCGCCTCGTAACAAAATCGGTTGGAAAACAAAAAAGTTACAAAAAGCACGTCGGCTGCCATCTTGTTTTTCCGAAATGTCATAATTTTTCCCTGCTCCTGTCCCGCAGCCGAACATATCTCCAATACATGAACTACCCCGTTTCGGATCTGTGGCGCCGCGGGTCGGGGTTGAAAAATCAAAAATTTGTAAATACTGCAGCTCAGCCGCCATCTTGTTT
This sequence comes from Erebia aethiops, assembly GCA_923060345.2. Lineage (NCBI taxonomy): Eukaryota > Metazoa > Arthropoda > Insecta > Lepidoptera > Nymphalidae > Erebia > Erebia aethiops. Next base: position 14,314,902 of record OV281091.1, on the reverse strand, counting down.
TTCCAATTTTTTCAATTTTTCTATTGATCGTTTACTAATTTCTTCAATAATTGCAAGATGTAACGAAATCGGTTGGAAAACAAAAGAGTTGCAAGAATCACGTCGGCCGCCATCTTGTTTTTCCGAAATGTCATAATTTTTCCCTACTCGAATCCCGCACCTTAACACATCTCCCATACATCATTGGATCGTTTTCTGTCTCTTTCTAAGAGAACAATTATGCGGGCATGTTGGTAGTTTTATGTTTTTTTTTTCATGCATTTGGTCGAACACACCTCTTTCTTCAAAATCCTCAATCATCAACTCGCTTCACATTTTTGCCCCCAAAGATTCGTTAGAATGAGGGAACCATAAGTACCCAGTCCTTATAAAGTTCCTAATTGCCATATAATTTGGTATGAAAAAAAATATTCCGCCATCTTGAATTTTTTTTCATTTTGCTAAATAGACCTCCTCGTTCTGAACATCTCTTGCCAAGGAACCACACTTCCATCTCTTATACTCTCCGAGATAGACACTAACGAAGTTTGTATGGCAGCCATCTTAAATCCGCCATTTTGAATATTTTTTTTGCTATTTGTCTGTTGAATGAGGTTCCGAGTGTTATTAGTTCGAGGACCCTCCACCTACCTTCAATACCTTGGCCGTGCCCTTTACCCGTCTCCGAAATCCTCAATCATCAGCTGTCTCCATTTTTTCTTCAAGTTATATTTTCAGACTTCTATACGAAGCCATCAGTGAAAAAAAAATGTTTTATACAAAATTTTACAGGAGGAAGTTTTTGGGGAAAATCTCGAAAACTACGCCAAATGTGGCAACACTGTTTAGATATCTCGATACTACCGGTCGAGCTTCACAACCGATCCATACATGACAAATTTTCCAAATGTTGCCAACTGCCTCAAAATCGTGATCGAAATTTACAAAAACACAAAAATAATTCAAAATGGCCGCCAACTCGTTTCAAAGAAACATTTTACATAGTTTCATAATTTTCCCGTGAACTACAGGATATACCGCTCCTGATGACGTTTCAATTTTTCATCTCGCTCGCACCCAGCCGAAATGATAGCTCCTGAAAAGAGACCATGTCGAAAATCACTTTTACTTTGATAAATTCCAGTGTTGCCAGACCTTGGCGACGGAAATACCCAAACATCATTCGTACAAGTGGGACACGTGGTCGCTCGTACTCGAACTTTGCAAAAAATACGTATTTCGATTTTTTTATTATTGGGGTAAATCTTGAAAATTTCCCGAGAAATGGGGTAAATTTTTTTCCCCAATCCATTCTTCGAGTCGGTACACACAATCGCCCCATAGAAGTCGAAAGGCTCCGACGTTGCCAACTGTGAGAAAATTGAATTTGAAAATTGCGTTTTTTCGTACCTCAGACCAAACGGCCGCCGGGACAGCCGCCATCTTGAATTTTAAAAAACCACTCCCGTTCTGTCAAAATACAGGATAGTTGTAGGCGAAAAGAGAAAAAAATATTACGCTCGACCACGCCGTTTCGGATCTGTGGCGCCGCGGTTCGGGGTCGAAAAATCAAAAATTTCAAAACACTACAGCTCGGCCGCCATCTTGTTTTTCAGATTTTTTCCACTTTTTCTATTAATCGTTTACTACTTTCTTCAATAGTTGCGAGTTTAAACGAAATCGGTTGGAAAACAAAAGAGTTGCAAGAATCACGTCGGCCGCCATCTTGTTTTTCCGAAATGTCATAATTTTTCCCTACTCGACTCCCGCACCCAAACACATCTCCCGTACATCATTCTATCATTTTCTGTCTCTTTCTAGGAGAACAATTATGTCAATGAGTGAGTGAGTGAGTGAGTGGTAATCGAGCTATATATAGTATAATAAAAGCGAAAGGTCTGACTGAACATCACGATATCTCAGGAACTATGAAACATACAGACTTGAAATTTGGAAGGTAGGTTCCTTCTATGGTGTAAACGTCAGCTAAGAAACGGTTTTGGGAAAATTCACCCCTAAGGGGTTGAAATGGGGGTTGGAAGTTTGTATGAAAGTCCTTTGTTTTTGAAGTTAGACACATGAAAATTAGCATTTAAGTTATAAGTTTAAAATAATAAAAATCTGTATAATTTTTTTTCCGAAAATCTACCCCAAAGAGGGTTAAATGGGGGGGTTGGAAGTTTGCATGATGGTTCTAAGTTTTTTAAGTTACAGACTAGAAAATCGGGATTTAGGTTATCAGTTTTAAATTATAATAACCTGTATAAGTACTTTTTCGAAAATCTACCCCAAAGAGGGTGAAATGGGGGTTGGAAGTTTGTATGAAAGTTCTATGTTTTTGAAGTTAGATACTTGAAAATCGGGATTTAGGTTAGCTATATAAAGCCTCTTTAGATAGACTCTTGCAGCGGGAAAATTTCATAATCTCATAGGAAATCAGGAATTGTACGCGGACGAAGTCGCGGGCGACCGCTAGTTTACATATACGGGCCCTGTCAAACAAAGAATGTGGACATATTTTACTAACGCCATCTAGTCTGAAAAGCGGGACAGCGCTATGGTGGGGACAAGGACAGGCTTATACAAGTGAGGGGCATGCACCACAAGTCGGACGCCCGACATTTTTATATGAAAGGGCCCAGTATCTACATATATATCGATGACCTAGACCCCGTCATTGCTTCCCATTCCTTTAAATCTTAAATCTAGTTTATTTATTATCAGATGCTACTTACACCATAGACTCTTATAGGCATATCGTGTACAGTGGTGACGTCTATATTGTTGTCTTCTTCCTTGATACTAGAGATCGGTACAGGCAGGTTGTCCTCTCTGGGCTGTTCAGGTTTAGGCAACGGTTCCAACGGACCAATGTCTACTTCGTTCTTGACGGGTATCTGTGAATAATGTTAGTAATACCTTTATCTGCTTTAACTACTTTTTTTAAACAATAAGTGGAAGTTCTCATGCTTGATATCTATAGCAAGGGCTATTTATGATTTTTATAATATTCTCTCTTTGTTAAGTTTGGTTGGGGAATCCCAAACGTTTCAACATAAGTCTAAAGGCTTCACAACCTTTCTCACTGCCAAGGGTCACTGGTAGAGATTTCTTAAAGAGATAAGTGTTTCCTTGTCCACTATGTTTCTAATTTTTAACTTCTTGGTACAAAAAAATTCAAAAAAATTAAATGGATTCGGGGAAACATCGCGTTTTACTTAGGACTGGATATAATGTTGCCTATTCTAATTGGTGAAATTAAGTTTCGGCTTTGAATCACAACTTCGATAAATATCTTTGAGATATTGGTAGAATCTTGACATCTTAATTGACAAATGTTGTCATACGTAAATCATTTCATTTCACCTTAAGAAAACTCCTGGTTTTTCATAAGGTTTCCTCAGCAAGGTAAAATATAGATACTTATATAGTTAATTCTGCATCAAGGTCCTAGTGTACAAGGACACTAAATTGATTTGGTATTATTTTTAATGCTTTACTTTACTTCTTGGCAACTGCGATATGCTTTTGCCAAAAAGTGACAGCATTACAAAATTTAACTAAATAAGTTTAAATATACTTGTGCAAGCGGCCTTAAGTGTTTTATATAACAATGGGCCCAAACAGTTACGTAAATATTATGATAGATGTTTATTGTAATAATTACTGACTATTTCATAGATAACTGCAAATTTGAAGATAAGAATGTGTTACGCTTAGGGCACAATATACTTGATTGATAACTTCAACGATACTCGACTTTCATTGAATAAAGGCGATCGCACATCAGCTTACCACAATAAACACATCTATAGTAGCGATTTGATAAAAAATTATCGGGTTGCATGTGATCGAGTAAACTTAGGTCTTTGGAGGCACAGTATTGACTTCCCTGCGCAATTAGGACACACAAAACTAAAGGATCAGGTTAAGGGTCCCTGTGAAAAGTGTAGTGTAATAGGCCTATAACTCCTCGTGCACTTTTGACGTCACTGAATAAAGAACTGTATCAGCTGTAAGTATCAATTTCGAAGTAAAAAACATGCGTTACCTTTCGTTTATTTTTTGTTAGGTTTTGTTACCTACTAATGTACCTGCAAGAATCATCATCACTTACCAATTCGTCTATCTCTTGTTTGATAACAGGCTTTGCTTCCAACTCCCGCTCTCTTTCCCGCTTTTCTTTGTCCCTTTCCACCCTTTCTCTTTCCCTGTCCAACCTCTCCCTTTCTTTGTTGTGCATCTGTTTCATCATCGCCTGTATCTCTGGTAGAGGCACGCATAACGGTCGTTTCAGACCATACAGTGTGAAGTACAAATCTACGAGATCGCATCTCAGTCTTGCATCATTTGATAATTGGCTGTTGATATTATTCCACAGTCTGTAAACAAGGTTTAGTGTTAGGACGAAAGCACACTACGGACAGGACAGGACAACTCGTGCGCTAGAAACTTCCGCGTCGTATGAGAAACAAGTTTCTGTTGTGGTACGCCAGCCAATTGTTGTTGTCCGTAGTCTGTATTCAGACTTATTTTAATTGAATTTATTTATGATAATAATAGTTATAATTAGCTTATTAACAAAAGTACATTGACTATATAACTTGATCTGGGTCAAGTATAGATAACGTTAAAATGTGACCACATGAGATGTGAATGACACCTTCCTTAACGACGAAGACAGAATAATATTATTAAAATAAATGCCAGTTTTATTGGCGCTGTATTTGAAGAGCGAACTGAACAAAATATATCTGTGATCTCTAATAACTACTACCTAGTTAGAACATCGACTTCGGTATCTAATCGATGAAAACATTTGAATATGATGAATAATTAATTAATGAATTAGAATTTGAATTTGAAGCCAGTTTGAAAGGTGACACGAGTATCGAGCCTACTCAGGGCAGGCAGGGCTATCAGATTTTACAACGTTGATCGAATGTCGGCGACACAATGAAAACGGAATAAAATTAACCAAACAGTCTTTGATTTAAAGCCAATAATTCAGTACTACCAATTTTAATTTTATCAGGTTCAACTTGGATCGCTATTTAAGAACATAATAAAGATGGCAGCTCTAAGAACTATGAACGAACTAGAGCTTTAATTTTGTCGTCAATTTAGCTATAAATTCTTTCGACGCTCGATCTTTACGAACTAAACCAACATTGATACAAATAAAAACAATACTCTAGGATCAATACAGGAATATTCCATATTACTATTCAAGTTATTTTTAATCTTAGGAATTCTCAAAATACAGTCTTTGATGCCAGCTATCAACTTACCTATGAACAACTGCCTCTGTATCCAATCGGTGCCTTTGACCTCGTTCGAAAGGCGGCATGGAAACCATTAATCTCGCCAACCCATGCCTTACTCCCGGGTCTGGGTCATTTTCCACCGCTGTTAGCAAAGAAGACAAGTCCTCCGGTTTGCCGTCGACGCGTACGAAGTCCACAAGGCATTCGAATGCCGCTAATCTAACGTCTAGAACAAAGGTAATCTTGTTTTTTTTCCTGTTATTGAGTACCAGCGTCCAGCTAGGTACTCATTTAACTACGATCTAGATCTAGCCTAACTCATTGGCTAATGAGTAGTTTTATTTTAACCTGAACTTTTATCTTATGTACTTAGAAATTGTCCATTGACACATCTTAGTCTTTCTCGATAAACTTAGACACTTTGTTCACGTGTTCTTTTAGCACTACACACTAATCTTATTGAGATGGTTTTATAAATATTGCCTCTCTCTCTCTGCCTTATTGGTCTAGTGGTTAGCATGTTCAACTATGGCCGACGAGTTCCCGAGTTCAAGTCCCGGTCGGGCCATAATTTAGTATTGGGTTTTTCTGACTAGAAATTCTCAGTACTAGCCCAGAGGTCGTGTCGCATCGGGCTATAAGAGTAAACGAACAGAGAGTGCACCTGTGTTTGCGCACACACTTGTGCGCTATAATATCTCCCGCGCAGATGGCTAATCTGTCTGAACATGAAATCCGGTCGGTGACTATTAACTTTTTGCGACAACTTTTTAACACCTTAATAGTTATGAAGCCCATACCTATACCATTGTCTACCATTACCAAGGCAAGCCAACCTAGACCTTATCAACGATTTCCGTTTAGCTTATCTTCAAAGCACATGTACAAGCTTATGTTGCAATAAAAAACATATACACGGATAAACAAATGAGAGGGAATAAATATGTTCTTACCAATATACTGTCCATATTGGGCATAAGCTCTGAACACACTGGGTATACTGGACACTGCTGTAACCGTCTGATAGCGCGCAAGTAACTCACTGTCACTGTGTTCTTACAAGAACACAGTGACAGTGACAGTGCACGGGAGAACTTTCTCCAAGTTGAGCATTGATGAACTCTGAGCTTGCTTAATGCTTATGAAGCCCATAGTTGTCTACCATTTTTCTAGGCAAGCGCACCAACCTCTAGAGTTCATCAACGCTATCCTTTTAGCATGATTGCCGCCAAGCACAAGCCTATTTTGCAATAAAAAACATCTACACGGGTAAAAAAATGAGAGAAAACAGACATATTCTTACCAATATACTGTCCATATTGGGCATAAGCTCTGAACACACTGGGTATACTGGGCAGATGCCCACACTGCTGTAGCCGTCTGATGGCGCGTAAGCAACTGACTGTCACTGTGTTTTTGTAGCATGGGAGGACTTTCTCCAAGTTGAGCACTCGCGTTATCTCCTCGAGCACTAGTTTAGTGTCCGCCGATAAAGAATCAGCTGTTATTGGGGCACCCTGCACGAAAAATAATCCATGCTAATATTATGAATGCGAAAGTGTATTTGTATATCTGCTACGTCTTCAAATCTTATCTTTTCAACTGATATTGACGGAATTTGGTATTTGTTTACAGATGCAACCATCCTGCGGAAGGACTTAGGCTCTTTTTTAATTCCAACAAGTTAAAGTGTTGCCACGGGAAAAGCGACTTAAACACATCCATAATACACGCAAAAGCTCAAGCAAGAACTATAAATACTACGAAATAGCGAAACGACTTATTAACTACTAAAATAAACTTGAAGTACGCTTCAGGGTGGCATTTGATGAACCAAACATATTGTTTTTTTAAATTGTACTGTTTTATTTGAGCTAATGATAATAAAAGTACACAATCCAACGACCTCAATTTACATAGACGGGCCCTGTCATACAAAGAATGTGGACTTATTTTACTAACGCCATCTTGTCTGAAAAGCCGGACAGCGATAAGGCAGGGACAAGGACAGGCTTATACAGGTGAGGGGCATGCACCACAAGTCGGACGTCCAACTTTTTTCTATAAAAGGGCTTTTTTCTAGTATCTCCATATATATCGCTGACACTATCACTTAACTAAAAATGACAGGACCCCAGACCTTAGTTTAGTGTAGAAATTAAAGTTTCCTTTGTAATACGACAAAAAAGCGATCGTGTAGGTGTATTGTCTCATACTCACCGGCTGTAATACTGATATAACAGGCGTGATAGTGGCTGCCAACGCGTCGACAAGAGATGCCTTATAGTAGTTGTCAGAGAAATGGTTCTTCGAGTTGTCATTATACTTGAACAGGTCTAGAAGGAATCTGACCACTTCTGGCGGACAGATGCCGTGTATGTTCCTTAAGCCTACATAAACAAATTAAAATTTTAATTCATTTGAATATTTTTTTAACTAGGGATGCCGTGTGGCAAAAAAATATATTCCTTACAGGTTTAACTTTTAAGGTCTTCCAAAAGACCTAAATTTCACAAGTTTAATAATCATTTTGAACTATCGAGAAAAAGTGCGTTGAAATTTGATGACGTCACAACTATTAGTTTCATACGAATTCCAGCTCGTTTTTAAGGTAATTATAGAGTTGCTGATTTGATTGAGTTGTCATCACATTAAAAAGTAACATTAATGTATGAGTTATTTCACATAAATTATTATTTATGCAGCAAACGTACCGTGTAGAAGAAAAGGTGGGTAAGTACAGTAAAAGAAACTGATGATTATGTCAATCGGAACTAAAAATGACATTTTTATAATATGAAACCTTTAAAAAAATTGGCAGTCATAGGGACTGCCGATAGAAGTGAAAACGAATTTTTTTATTATTTAAAAATAAAATTTAAAAAAAAAACTTAAAATATAAACCTTAAAACTAAGCCATTAAAGTTTAATTACGAATGTACTATATTTATATTTAAGACGTTTTGTTTTCGTAACAACGCGAGGTGTCGGTCAGGGTGGTGTCGGTCACGCGTTCAAACATTTTTACCCCCTACCAAAAAAGTGCCCAATGCGCCTGAAGAAGTTTTCACTCCAAAAATTGAACATAAAAGCATGAGCCCCCTTACCGGCCATGGCGACGGGGATGGTCTTCTGCAGGAAGTAGTGCTGCAGATTGTCGAAGTTGTTCTGCTTGATGATGTGCGGCGCCGCGAAAGAGCCGAACATCTTTCGGAATATCGTCAGCATGGCCGGCGGGCCCGCCCAAGAGCTTATCATCGCGTTTGCCACCTACAAATTATGTACAAATTAGGCTTGTAACGGAACATTCATCGCATCCTATAGCACAGAAAATGGACGATGTGATCGGAGAAATCAACCTCCGCCTCCGCTTCGGTTAGGAGCGTTCTCTAAAGGTTGGACGGCCAATTTTTTTCTATGAAAGGACCCATCTAGTACTACATATATTATATCGATGAGTACCTATTGTAAAACATACCTTCGTCAAACAATGTGCAGCTCTACACCTGATTTTGTAATACGTTGACTCATTCTCTATGGTGTCAGTCAAGGCCTTCCTCGTGGCGGGCTCGGGGTAGTTATGTAGCGCGTCTATGGCCTCGCTCTGGGCTGTGACGTCACGCTCGTGACGTAATTGATATTGCCACTGGTAGTCCGGCTGGGATATCACTGTACTCCGTAGTAAGGACATCTCTGGGTCCAAACGGATCCATAGTACTGGAGAATCGCTAAAGAAAGATAAAATTGTAGATATTTTAGTGTCTTCATATATTTTTTACCCGACTGCGAGAAAGCGTAGTCTTAGTGGTTTGGATTTGGAAGGATTATTATTTTGGCAGTCTATGTATGTATGTATTATGTTCCACCATAGCGCCTAAACTACTGGGCCGATTTTGATGAAAGAAGTGTCAATCCATTCGTTATAATAATCCGGGTGACATAGGCTATATTTTATAATAACAAGATTGATATAACTGATGCTACAAACAAAATGTGGGCATCCGTCAAAGTATTTGGAATTTCTGTCGAATATAAGTAGTCTAAAGTCGCTGTTATAGAGAAGTATTGCAACACCCAAATATTTTGAAACCCCTTGTAAAAGAAAATGTTGACTTGCACAATTATATAATTAAAACAGCATTACTGGGTGAAGAATTAAACTAGCAAACGCCATATATAACTTGGTGATACAGTTCGTCCAAAATTCCTAGTAACCTCTACAGAATTAATATAGTTTTGCAAAGCGTCTAACTTTACTAAGCTTGTATATAAGGGTAATTCTCATGAAATCCCGAAATTAGGTTATTATAAATTGACAAAAAATATTGAAATGAATTTGTATTTATTTTCTATGGATTTCGTAGTGCTAGTGTTACTAGATTTTAATTATATAGTGGTCCCCAGAATAAACGTGTTTTATAAGAATTATGAGGATATTTAAAAAAACGAAGGTGAGGGAATGACGACTTAGGTGAGGGAATGACCAATACGAGCATTTCATTAAAAATAAAATTTAAAGCACCTTTAAAAATAACATTATGTTTGTTTTTATAAATAATCTATTTACTTAGTAATCAAAATTTATTTTCTTACATTAGTAGGAACTATGAAAATCATCATTCTAATAAAACTTAAATTATGTGACACTTACAAGTAAGCAATGATCACTGGCAAGTAAAGCAATGGCAGTACAATTAAATAATAAACGAAAACCAAGACGTCTTTGCTTCCTTAAAATTAACTTAACTGACATTCTACCAATCGAGTAGAGATCTTATTTTAGACTTTTTGAAAAGTTGGTTAAATATTATAAACTAGTCTATTTCCTTTACGGAATAACATCTCTTCTCTCTTGATCAATTTTGGGTGGTCGATCTTCTGCATGATAAAATTCCAGGCATACAACTGTTCGTCTTTAATTATTGGCCATCTCCAAGATTTGGTTCCTCTTTTCATACACTTTACTAAAGCGCCTTCTTCAGAAACTGATAGTATTCCCCCCAGATAAAATTTTTCATCCCATTTGACAAGAACATGATCACCAATATTATCTATTATTGTCTCTATATGTTTCGCTATTTTTCTTCCAGTTTTTTCTTTTTTGCCTTTCTCTGGAACTCGTGTCGGATATATAAGTTTTACTTGGCCTTTTTCTTTTTTTCTTAGGTATTTAAGTCTTTCTTTTTCACAAAGTATTTCAAGACGTACAGGATCGGATTTAATTTTCTCCCTACGCTTCCTATCATATTATTTCTTTTTTAATTTTGCTTCTTCTTCGCTTATCTTCTTTTTTCTTGGCATTATTTGACCCTACAGCAAGATCGAGATAGTAAATTCAAGAGTTAGCTAAAGCAAAAAAGCAAGCTGACCTAGTCAAAAATCATTCCCTCATAAATCATCATTCCCTCACTATACATTTATATGAGGGAATGACGGTGAGGGAATGACGAAATAAAGAATAATCAAAAAAAAAACTCGTGACATACCCTTACTTTAAAAAAAGTTCTTTTGCTTAAGTTTATTACTCCCAAAACCTTAATTCTCTATGCAGTTAATAATGGTGAAAGTATTTACCTTTTGTTTTTTTAGGCTGTGATGGAATGACGATCAAAAATGTAATTAAACAAAAAAATATATATTTTTTTTGAAAACAAACTCCACAATACGCTCACGTTAAATTCGCCATATTCTTAAATTAACAGTACTACCAACTTTCAAAAACGAACGGTAGCGTTCATGTTTGATTAAAAATGCGTTCATAAATCGATTGTCAGTAAAATGTGAGGGAATGACTTATTTTTATAAGACACGTGTATATATATATTTTTTAATCCATTTATTATGTTATAAAACAAATAAGAGATTTTTTAAATTAATCTATTATATTTTTTATCAATCGGTCATAGTTGTAAGACTTTAATAAGATTTTTTTGGTTGTTTGATGATATAACAGTTATTGAAATTGGAGCTTGGGACATAGTGAGGGAATGATTTTAGAGATATTATATTATAGATTTATTTTTTTTATTTACTCATATGGTTCCAAAATGATTAGTAAATCTTTTAGCCACAGTGAAGTAGATTTTAAGAAAATATTGTTAATCTTTATATGTTTGTTAGATTTTTGATAAAACTTGAAGGACAAGAATTTCGGGATTTCATGAGAATTACCCATAAATTTTTATTTTGTAAAATTGCCTTGACCGGTACAGTCCGATTCAAACTTTGTCTTCTCAGAACATCGTGCGTTTCGATGCGCAGAATGCAATTTTAGGTATCAGTGGGACGGTTTCAGTTGACTGTACCTGCCCGAACTTATACTCGCGGCTAACTTCCGAGACGTCATAAAGTTTGAATCGGACTGTACACGAATCTACACTTACTTACTAACTAATATTATAAATGAGAAAGTTTGGATGGATGGATGGATGGATGGATGGATGGATGGATGGATGGGTGGATGGATTGATGGATGGATAGATGATGGATGGATGGATGGATCGGGATGAAATTTGGTATAGAGATACGTTGTATCCTGGTGAAGGACATAGGCTACTATTTATCCCGGAAAATCAAAGAGTTCCCGCGGAGAACCAAAAAACCTCAATCCACGCGGGCATCAGCTAGTGTGAAATATATTCATTCCTACTTACTCCATAGCAGAAAGGTCCATATCAACTTCCTCCCCAGTACACAGAGGGATCTTTTTCTTCTTGTTCCGCCTACTCTTGCTGTGGCACGTGATATCCGCCTTCACGACAATGTTCTCAATCTGCAGCGTGTGTTTGAATGTACCGTCCAACTCTTGCAGTTGCACCAACAGCGGCCCCACATACTTTCTGATGCCGCGCTCGTGGACGCTGTCTTGACGTATCTCCAGTTCTATTGTATTCCTGTAAGAAACATTACAGTTGCATCATACTAATATTATAAATGCAAAAGGGTTTGTTCCATCATTTATTTATTGCATATTTGGGTAAATACATTCTAATAGTTTATTTAGACTTTTACACGGCTGAAGCTTTTTCTGACCGGCTCAAGCGGTCGCGCCAATAGATTTGGGGAGACCCATAAGCAGAAAATTTTTGGATCAAAACTAAGGAACAACCACCAACCTTTTTCTATTAAACACCGACGTCAATTGAAACTTCGCATGTCCCCCAGTCCGTACCCATTGGTCAACAAACACCGCCATATCCTTCCCCGTGACAGTGAATATGGCTTTGACGAACAAGTTGGTCGACAGCAACAGTTGGCCCCAGAAGCCGCTACCGATCTTGGTGTTTGCAGCATTGGTGGCCAAAGACAGCTGTTTGTTGAATACCTGAAGCAGCAACTCTTGACCTATCCTCTGTTCTAACATGCGAAGTACTAGATGGGATTTCTTTCGCATTACCTGGCCGAAAAAATACACTGTTAATAAAAATACTAACTACTATAGCACAACGTTTAAATAGCGACTTTGCATCAATATTTTCAAGTTAAATTTTTCGATAATTTTAATGTCTATACCTACTGACAAAAAAACCGGGCAAGTGCGAGTCGGACTCGCGCACGAAGGGTTCCGTACCATTATTAATAAATAATTACCTTTGTTAATGAACCGCAAGACTAACTTTGTTTGTAGAGGTTTATTGTTAATATCAAAAAAACTATGCTAGTTAGAGCATTGGCTATAGTTTTCCTGTAAAATATACATAAATTCCTATTGACCATAATTATTTCAAATTTTTCTATTGGTAAATTAGACATTTTCCCCGATAAATCAAAAACTATCATAACTAAAAATAATTAAAAATCTGTTTTAGAATGTACAAAGTAAACCCTTTCATATGATACCCCACACAGTACAGTTATCTCACTTTTAAATTTTCAACCCTCCGATTTTCCCCCCTTTTTAAATAAGAACAAAAATAATTTCCAATTTTTTTTAATTCCAGTGTCTTTGGGCCACTAATATACACAACTATTCCAAATTTCATGTCGATAGCTTCGGTAGTTACTGAAATAATCGAGTGTGACGGACGGACAGACGGACAGACAGACGGAGAAACTCGCACCATAAGGGTTCCATTTTACCATTTTGGTACGGAACCCTAAAAAAATCGCGACCACTGATTATTTCATAACAGGAATGGACAATAATTTTAATGTAACGTTACATTTCGAATCTAGTACTCGGTACTATGAATTTTACCTAATATTATAAATGCGAAAATTTGTCTGTCTGTTTGATACCTTCCCAGGGAACTGACTAACCATATTCGGTAGAGATAAATGAAAAATAGTAAATATTTTTTAATTTCCGTGGCCTTATTGCGTGGAAGGGCTCGATATAGTTTGCATCACGGACAAGAATATAGACTACTATCCCGGAAAATCAGAAAGTACTCCCAGGGTTTCAAAAAACCAAAATCTATTCGGACATTGGGGCACAATCTGTAGTGCACAATCTCTAAACTAAACTAAAATGCCAGCATTTAAAATATTGCTAACACTTTCATAGTAGTCCCTGCGGAAAGGGGCAGAACTAGATTTAAAGCTGTCAGTTTAGTTTAGAGATTGCGTTATACAGAATTGGTCACATCTAGCACAAGAATCTATTCATGTATGCCTTATAGACACTGCACTTTTCACAGGGATCCTTAACCCTGCATCAGTGTAGTGAAATAAGATTTAGGGAGAAAGGGTCCCTAATTTGGTCCTTATTGCTTTGTAATAAGCGACGCCAAAACTACCGGCCAAGCCCACCTTTTTCACAGGGCCCTGTAAAATGTGAAACGTGCAGTGTAATAGGCCTATTAACGCTATTTTATTTGAAAAACAAAACCTATCTCACCTCAATATACCTCGGAGACATGGTGTGGACATTCCGTACGGGGAAATAGAAAACGTCTTTCTGTTCGACGCGAGCGCCGCTAGCCGGGGGCTGCCATGGATCCAGCACCATCCCCCCATATTGCTCTTCGTAACCCACTACCTAGAAAACAATGGACGAGAATATTTTTAAAAAATGCGCCAGTCATAGTCAATAGACAGCCGATAGAAGTGAATACATTACTTTTTTTTTAATTTAAATAATTTAACCTTAATTAATTTTAAAACCTTAAAACTAATTCATTAAAGTTTAATTTCGAATGTAGAACAACGTTCGAGCATGTCGCTGTTCGCGAGCATGTCGGTCACGCGAATCCACAAGTTTACCCCCACCAAAAAGTGGTCAACGCGGCTAAAGAAGTTTTCACTTCAATAATGATTGCACAAATTACTCTATAGAATACAGCTGAGTTATACACAATATCAAAATAAGACGTTAACAAAAATAAGAAAGAAGAAATACTGCTTACCTCTTGCAATTCCTGGTGTACCCAATACCTATACTCATTATTCCCAAAACATTTCTTAGAGTACAATCCACACAAATACTCAGGTATTCCTTTGGCCAACCACAAGTCTGACCAGTTTTGCATGGTTATGAAACAGCCAAAGAACTGTTCAGCCACTGCTTGGGCCATGGCCTTTCTGCTTATGTACGTTTGGTCGATGATAGCTATGGAATGCAGAAGATGAGTGCTTAGTATTGACATTGTAGTGTATGCTGTTGCATCGTCTTCGGTCTGGAACAAATATAAAAGCTTTAGATTTTTTTCTTATTTTGGCATCAACTTGAGGCATTAAGACATTAAATCAAATAAAGTACCTCTACTACTACAGCCCATTAACTTCCCATTGCTGGGCACAGGCCTCCACTCTCATAGGAGAGAGGGAATGAGAGCTTAGACCCACCACGCTGCTCCAATGCGGGTTGGCGGGCTTTAACGACTATTATCATGTTTAGTGATAATAACCGGGACCGACGGCTTAACGTGCTCTCCAAAGCACGGGGGTGAAACACCGCCAACTTCCTAACTCCGGGCTAGTACTGAGGATATCTAGTCAGAAAAATCCAATACTCAATTATGGCCCGACCCGGGACCTCGTCGTCCGCAGTCGAACATGCCAACCACTAGACCAACGAGGCAATAAATAAACTAACGAAAATAATTCTAACTGGTTCCTTACCAAGTTAACTATAGTATCCTATTAAGCTGTTAATATTAATATGACAAGAAGTGTTTTGAGTAATGTTTTATGTTCTCCCATGTTAAAAAGAATGCTCATGCTATTGTTTTAAAGTAGACCATGCCCGCAACTTTGTCCACGTGGATTTAGGTATTTAAAAATCCTGAGGAAATTGTACTTTGTACCAAAGTTTTCCAATGTGGACGTCAGTGGCGTGCACACTTGCACAGGTTTTTTTTTATCCACTACAATCTAGCCCTTGGCTACGATCTCACCTGATGGTAAGTGATGATGCAGTCTAAGATGGTAACGGGCTAACCTGTTAGGGGCATGGCAGTTATATTAAACCCATACCCCTTCGGTTTCTACAAGGCATCGTACCGGAACGCTAAATCGCTTGGCGGCACGTCTTTTGCCGGTAGGGTGGTAACTAGCCATGGCCGAAGCCTCCCACCAGGCCAGACCAGGGAAAATTCAGAAATTATAAATTCCCAAATTGACCCTGCCGGGGATCGAACCCGGGACCTCCGCACGTTAAAGCAACAGCGCTACACACTGCGCCATGGAGGTCGTCGAACTGTCGTCGAATGGAGGTTTCGAAGCTTGGGAAGACATTAGTTAATCGGAATACCTATTTACTAGCTGTTTTGATGAAAAATGAGCATCGACGTATTTCTATTTGGGTAAACAGTGCTTTTATGCCTCTATGAACTGCACGCCACTGGTGGACGTTCCGCCTAGTTTTATTTTTCATATCAGGGTGCAGCTAAACATCCCCAAAGAACATTCACACCAACCAATCATTTGACTTTTGTGAATACTGTTAGTTTCTTCGGTTGGTGTGGACACAGCTCCAGATACTCACTTCATCCACAAACACTTGTTTATAACAAGGATAAGGATATCTGGTAGAGAGGGTCTCTTCATAAAACTCGAAGGCTTCGTGTAGATATCGCACTGTATTCTTGAGTATTTGCATGAGATTGGGCAGACAGTAATGCGTTACTTCATTCATGTGTGGATCGACGTATGTTTCAAATGGTCTGAAAATAATGACATTTTGGGTATTTTCGTCAGCATAAAGATAGATACGAAGAGGTAAGTAACCTCATAACTTATGTACATTCAAGGCAAGAGTGAATAGGCATCTTTTAGGCAAGCGCGTTCCAACCTAACCTCATCAATGCTTTGCACTAAACATGATTGTCGTCGAAGCGCAAGCAAATTTAAAAAAAGTAAGGCAATAAAATTTAAAAAAAGTTTTTTTGTTAATTACAAGATAGGCTTGCGCTAGACGACAATAATGCTTATGAGAAGCAATTCGCAGTTCTGTTGTTGTTGTTATGGTGAAGGTGGAACGAGGTTGTGAATTTACTGAGAACACTCTCCAAAGTAATTCTGATTACTCTAATTACTGGGTCTAATTTATTGTTAACGAAAAAGTGCCTAAAAAACTTTCAGTTGATTAACTTAACCATACATCAAGATCAAATACAGGGAAAGATCGACTTTTTTCAAAAATGTGGTCCTTATGTCCAACTAGTTTGAGTTGTCAAATTAAGAAATAAAGAGTTTAGGTTCGAATTCCAATGTTAGTTATTTTTGATAAGTCACTCTAAACTTCACTAACAACAAGCAAAATTCATGGCGCGCTTTAAGTAAGCACACAATGAATTTAATACTGCTTACTTGGTATTACAAATACAAATACTGACAGAACCCAGAAGTTAAAAGTAGGAAACATAAGCAGAAGTAGGAATTAATTATATCATATTACCCAATAGCTACAGCGATGTTCGGCGCACACGCAGGCGTGTTAACGACGTAATGGAACGTCTTCCGTCTATGATCAGGAGTATAAACCACGTCGAGTAACTCCCCACAGGACACAGCCGTGAGCGCTTCGTCCACTGTGAACTCTAACTTCCACGTACAAGGCTCAGCGAAACTGTCCACGCAAGGAAACCAGAGGCGAGCTGAGTGGCCATAGGTAAACATGTGGGCTGATTTCTAAAAAGAATTAGACAAATTGTTTAAACTAGGGCCTATGTAAAAATAAATGATTGAGTTATTTCAATCCACATACTTTTATTTGGGTTAAAATGCTTTTCATTAGGTTTGAAGAGAGACTTATTTTCCCTAAAAGACCAAAAGGTCACTTACATAAGAAAACTTAACAATAAACTATGCATAAAATTAAGTATTGTATAGGTGACTTTATATAGAAACTACCACCACCACTACAGCCCATTAACGTCCCACTGCTGGGCACAGGCCTAGAATCTCATAGGAGAGAGGGCATTAGAGCTTAGACCCACCACAATCTACCAACATACTACAAACCAATCATAATACTAAAGCATAATAATATTCATTCATTCATAGTATAATATTCATTCAGAGGGGTTACTAGTTACTACCATTGCTTATAGCAGTAATATTTCAAAATGACAGTTTTTGTCATACCTTGAACTACCTAAAATAAGGTTTATAATTCTAAAACATAATGTCAACAATATTAAAACAATACAGATTTAAGAAATGGTAGTATCCCCCCTAAGGTCTTTTTAGGGTTCCGTACCATAATGGTAAAATGGAAGCCTTATGGTGCGACTTTCTCCGTCTGTCTGTCTGTCCGTCCGTCACACTCGATTATTTCAGTAACTACCGAAGCTATCGACAT
The DNA here is from genome assembly GCA_923060345.2 of Erebia aethiops. NCBI lineage: Eukaryota > Metazoa > Arthropoda > Insecta > Lepidoptera > Nymphalidae > Erebia > Erebia aethiops. Next base: position 14,296,911 of record OV281091.1, on the reverse strand, counting down.
GAAATTTGGAATAGTTGTGTATATTAGTGGCCCAAAGACACTGGAATTTAAAAAAATTGGAAATTATTTTTGTTCTTATTTAAAAAGGGAGGAAAATCGGAGGGTTGAAATTTAAAAGTGAGATAACTGTACTGTGTGGGGTATCATATGAAAGGGTTTACTTTGTACATTCTAAAACAGATTTTTAATTATTTTTAGTCATGATAGTTTTTGATTTATCGGGGAAAAAGTCTAAAAAAATACCGTTCCCCCCCCTTATCTCCGGAGTTTACCAATCTAAAAATCTGAAATAATTATGGTCAATAGGAATTTATGTATATTTTACAGGAAAACTATAGCCAATGCTCTAACTAGCATAGTTTTTTTGATATTAACAGTAAACCTCTACAAACAAAGTTAGTTTTGCGGTTCATTAACAAAGGTAATTATTACCGTTTTACATCTTTGGTCGTTACAGTTTTCAGTACGGAACCCTCGGTGCGCGAGTCCGACTCGCACTTGGCCGGTTTTTTTAAATGTCATTGTGTGCCTCCCTTGAATCGAAGTTTAGACTTTAGCGGTCCTCACGCGAAATATTATCTTAAGGTTTTTAAAAGTACATCTCCAATATCAAGCTATTAAGGCGCTGTCAGCTCTTAAAATCAAAACACAAATCGAAAGGTTGGCTCTCCTCAGTCGTCACCCCTCACGTCAGTTATGCCCACTTCGGCCGGGTGGCGCTCCCGTCACGGTTTTCATTATTTTCGCGCGCTTGTCATAGCATGTCACGGATGCCCTCGGATGACAAAACACGGTAACTCAAAATTTGTGAAATTGATAGAATAACGTAAGTGAGTAAATCACGTACCTACCAAAGTCTCTTACATGAGTAGGTAATTGACAAAATACCTATTGTAAATCGCATATCGTGTGCAAATCCATTTTAATATAAATGCGAAAGTGTGATTGTTAATTGAATTGCCCGTCAATCACGCCGCAACGGAGCAATGGTTCGACGTTATTTTTGGCGTGGGTATAGTTGAGGGAGAGTGACTTTTTATCCCGAAAAATTAAGGAGTTCCCGCGGGAATAAAAAAAACTTCAACCACGCGGACGAAGTCGCGGGCATTAGCTAGCCCAGCATACTAATATCCATACAAAATATAATAAATGCGAAAGTGTGTCTGTCTGTCTGCTACGCTTGCACGGCCCAACTACTCAACCGATTTTGATGAAATTTGGTACAAAGATAGATTACATCCCGGAGAAGGACATAGGCTACCCGGAACCATTATCCTGGAAAATTAAACAGTTACCGCGGGAGTCAAAAAATCTTAATCCATGTGGACGAAGTCGAGGGCATCATCTAGAGTTACATAAGTATCTTATGTACATAAACTACTTACGTGAGTTAATTACAAGTTTATTTGTGGCATAAATCAATATCATACGTATATACAATGTACTTACCGACTAAGAGTCTGATATTCATTTTTTGTCAGAAACAAGAAATACAGATGTTATTTCAAAAATTTAAATGGCAAAAAGATGTTGGAAATTGATCATTGAAATCAATTTCTAGTCTTTTGCAGACATATAGTATTATTTACAGTGTTTGAAAAATACTCAAAAATAAAAAACGAAGAAAATCATACAATTTCGGTGTCATGATTACAATTTTTTATCTTTACATACAGAATTATCTATATGGGAGAACTTCGTAAGAGAAAAAACCGAAAATTAGCCAATTTATGTAAAATTTCAAATTTGTACGTTGTTTCCGTACTCTAAAATTATAAGTTTGATTGACAATAATATGTCCGAAGCAAAACCTATTATATTAATTAACTGGACTTAGGTTGGGTGAAACTAAACAAATTAACTTTTTAAAAATCCCACTCAATCAAAATTAAAAATAAATCTCGGGAACGGCAAATTTTCAACTCAAGGAAACGGGAATAAAATTGGCCGATTCCCGGGAATTCCCGTGAATCGGGATTTTTTTAAAAAAAGTTATTGCTACTTTTATGTACCTTATATCCAGTTTTTTTTAAATTAAATACAAGTTAGCCCTTGACTGCGATCTCACCTGATGGTAAGTGATGATGCAGTCTAAGATGGTAGCGGGCTAACCTGTTTGGGGTATGGCAGTTATATTAAACCCTAGTCCATATCCCTAATCGGTTTCTACACGACATCCTACCGCTAAATAGCTTGGCTGCACGTCTTTGGCGGTAGGGTGGTAATTGGTAACTAGCCACGGCTGAAGCCTCCTACCAGGCCAGACCAGAGAAAATTCAGAATATTTAAATTCTTGAAATACAATGCAAGAAAATATTGTTGCCGTGAATTCATTACGGTCCTTTAAGTAACTCTTTCGAAATTGTCAGTCAATTGAACAAATTGGTACTCAATGGATTTCTAAAGGTTTGAACACGGTTAAGCTTTTACGGCCCCGAGTTTTGCATTGGAAACGAGTATTGTATATATTAAATTATTCAGGTGTAACAATGGCGCTGACATCTGGTGAAATAACAAGGCGGCATATAGAGAAATTAAAGAGGGACTCTTAAAAGTTCAAACAATAATATATAAGAAAATAACACTTGGAGCTCGTAAAATCTAGAACAAGAAAAATATCCGAGGTGAGATAAAATATCAGAAAGGGAGAATCGAAGAAGACAAAACGCAAAAAAAAATTGTTACTTATAATCATTCTTACAATGTGATTTAACATACTATACATTGATTGGAAGTTCTACTTATATTTTATAGATGACATTTTACATAATTTAAGTACAAAATAAAGAATAAAGAGTTTAAAATACTCAAAAGTACCTACTACGACTATTATAGTTTTATGGTAAGAAAGTACAATAATTCTTAACATTGTGATCAGTGCCCTTACTTTTCCTTTGAGTAATTGTCAAGGTTCCACTGACAAATTGTCCTCTCAAAAAATCCTCCAAAAAGTTTGGACAGATGGATGTATGGATGTATGAATGGATGTATGGATGTTTGTTACTCAATCACGCCCCAACGGCTGAACGGATCTGGCCGAAATTTGGCACAGATATAGATTGTAGTCTGGAATAGCACATAGGCATTATCCCGAAAAATTAAAGAGTTCTCGCGGGAACCACAAAACTTCGATCCACGCGTACGAAGTCGCGGGCATCGGCTAGTATTGCATAAATACTTATAATATTGACAATTTATCATTAATATAAGTTATTGTTATGTTATATTTAAATGTATATTTTTTATCGTAAACTAACTACTACTTGCAAAAACAAAAATAAAAAGCATTGTCTATTTCAGAAGTTATATAATAAATTATGACATAAATTTGCCTTTACGTTAGTCAAAAGAACTAAAATTATCAAATTTTGATAGTGTTTCTGTTATTTTATGTTTGCTGTCCTATTTTTGTGATTGGCATGATTGGTAAGACTAGTAAAACACTTCTGTGAATCTTATCTAAAGTTGTTTTTTAAGTGCCTTTTGTGAGATAAAGTTTAGTTACTCAATGGAATAATTCTCCGTCACTTAATTTTAAAATGATTCTTTTTTTTACTATAATTTAACATAATATTTGTAAACAGTGCTACTGCTCATAAAGATAAATAACTAAGAAACACAAATTTATCAATAAAATAACAAAACATGATGAAAAAAAAACATCGATTTTATTTCATGTACAATTTTACAAAAATACGCCCAATTCCCAAATTCACTCTGCTGGGGATTAAACCCGGTACATCCCACGTTAAGACAATAGTGCTCAGCACTGCGCGAGTGAGGTACCTAGTCAATAGGGCATGCTCCCGATAATTCCTGGTACCAAAAATTCCCGGTACTTCTGAATAATTTTCAGTCCCGGTTCTCCACACCATAAAACCGGTACTTTTGATACTTTTGAGACTCGAAGTACATACATTCTGTCGATTCTTCTCTAATTAAGTGTGGATATTTCTGCATGTAACAATAATTTAATTCACTATACTGTATTTTATGCTCACAAATTCGAGGTATTAGTTTAAAAACCCCTATTTTTACTTTGGCTATAACGATTATTTTACTGCCACTTCGTACAGTTTCGTATGTTAGTCTTTCTGGTAAGTATTATTTACCAGCAGAGAAGAGCTTTTTTGAAGATCAATGAATTGATGGATCTGTCACTGGAATAAAATTTGTTCAGCCATAATAAATTACAGTAGATTATGCTATATTCTGTTAATTGTATCGTTACTTTCATAAATTTCACATGAAGATTGACAGGAAAATATTGATAGACTGTAATATAAAATATACCTCATAAGCCCGAGGCTACTAAATTTTGATTTTTGACTCCACTGTCAATTATACCAATAGCAGAGGGAAAGAAAATATGGATATCCGTATCCATAATTCCCTAAGATGCTCAGGAGTTCTCCATACAATGTTATGTAAAAACCAAGACTGTGAACAGTCCAATCTTTATGTATGGATGTGAATCCTGGACAGTAACGCAGCAGTAACGAGGCTCTTTATGGCTGATAGGAAACGTCTTTAGAAAATCCTAGGGTCCTCGATCCTAGGATCCTCCATACGTACGGGGAGGACGGTGAATGGATACCAAAAATACTAAGAGGTACCATATCCAATATAATTGTAGAGACCAAATCAGCGTGCGGCAAAACCAAAAAACGGCACAGAATAGGAGAGAGTAACATCTTCACGAGATTCTCTTGGGAATACTGAGTATGGGTTGGAAAATATTGTTGATTTAGATTAACATTTGTAATTCTTTGAGGTGAGGTTACTACGTACGCCTGTCTATAAAAAAAGACCCGTAAAGGATCACTTTATTGTCCGTGTATCCAAGCCTCAAGGCTTGTTTCTCATAAACTGCTTGATGTAGTAAATTTATATTTGCACTGGCTTCTAATTGCTATAAAAGTAGTTACATATGAGCGTATCACGATAAAAAAAATTTCAACTTTTCAAAGTGTATTTTCATACAAGACGCAATCTCTGTAAAACCTATGAACTACAATAAAACTTTGAAATTTGTAACGAAGCGAGTTATGGTACAAGTACATGAAAAAATCATGAATTTACAGTCCTGTGTGAAATATTATGCGATAAATTTTTGTATAATGCCTAATGAATAGTAATATTCAGTATATTCCTGTGTGAAATATTATGCGATAAATTTTTGTATAACGCCTAATGAACAGTAATATTTGGTCTATTTCATACTTTCTGTAATGTCTTAGCCGTGTTTTTGTGATAATTTAAGGTAGTATCGAAAGTATCGAAAGTCCCGGGAATTCCCGGTTCCGTGCCAATATCGGTCCAAAATTTCCCGGTACTCAAACACAGCACCGAATGCATGCCCTAGTAGTCAGGGAGAATTATAATAAACAAGTTAAGAGATCAACTTGTTCTCAAATATTTCTCAAGAGATAAGTTAAAAAAATACTCTGTACACAAAAACGGGAAATCACAAAAAAAACCAACGACGTATTTCCCGGAAATTTCTAACTCCCGGGTCCCAGAAACGAAACCCTAAGGGTATCTAATATCCAATCAATTAGTAATAAAACTTGCAATAGGCACTTATTTGAAGTATTTGAGACACTACTAGGTCCTTACTCAGCAAGTTTTCGATATAATAATATTATCTGGTCGGTCTGGTCCAATGAGAGCGGACGAGTAGGCAGTAGCAAGCTGAAGTGGCAATGCTTGATTTTCAGTTTTCCTTTCTGTCTTACCACTGTTTTGTTATTTTCCATTCATATCAAAAATTGCACTGGAGGCATACTACTATCGCTTAAATCCGTATTGTTTTAATATTGTTGACGTTCGTGTTTTTAGAATTATAATCCTTATTTTAGGACCTTCAAGGTACGTGACATAAAACTGACATTTTTAAGTAATACTGCTTTAAGCGATGGCAGTGAACCCTCTGACAGTAATTGGATGTTTGACAACTATAATACCTACTTCTTGGAAATATTAAAAGACGTCATTGTTACAACCAGCAGGAGTTTTTTTTTTAAATAGTGAAGCGACGTGCCTTTTTATGCGATATTTCGCAACTCGTATGTCAATCTAGTAATTACTAGTACGATTTTAATTTTGAAAATAGTTTTCAAAATAATTACGAAGCTGCAACACAAGCTCACTTGATTGTCATTTAAGTAGCGTCATCTTTGGCGTTGGATGGTTTCTATGACCTGCCTTATTGATGTTGCCAAATAATAAAATATACATTTACAGCATTGCTTCACCAAAAATATTTATTTTAATACATAAAAAAGACATTTAGACACCTGGGTATGTTTATAAAACAATACAAAAAGTTGTAATATCAATGTGTCAAATCGATTAAAACTTCTTCGTAAATGAAGTCGATTGTTGTCAAAAATCGAATGGATAGCGCATTACGGCATCATTATTTCGAGCTGTCAAAAGTTTGCTCAGAGAACACATATTCATAATTTATTTGATTATGTATTTTTAGTTATATAAAAGAAGATAGCTCACGAAAGTTGTAATATCCACGTCTTCTGTCAATTCATGTTGAATAAACATTAGTCTTATTCATGTTATGTTTGAAAACCATTTTAAAATATCGATTTAAACGCTGGAGCAAAGGAGCACAGATCCATCGTCTGTGAAGTTCTTTCGAACACTGGTGGAGGTGAAAATGAGCTAGCGCTTCTCGAAAAACCGGAATACAATGGAAAACAGAAAATATGTGTACATTTTAATAAATATTAATAAATCAATGGATGTCATTTAGAATTTGGAATTTAATGATATATTTTTCAAGTAAATTGAGGTTTTCAATTTGGAGATGTGTTGATTTCAAAACTGAAATAAGAGGTATGTTTGAATTTATTTTTTATGCAGCGAAGTTGTTTAAATCGTGTTTTGGGATAAAACAATATCTGAGTTAAGGTCTTGAAAACATCATATATTTTTTTCAATCTTCCATATGCCACCATTTAATGGATACACTGCTTTGGAGACCCCCCCCCTGACCACACACAGCGCCTTAAAAAATATAAACACTTTCTTAAAATTTGTAATTTATTTACCTCAGTCAACGTCCCTTCTCCGTCAGGCACAACAAAGTGCATACCACCCTGAGGTGACTCTAAAGAGAACTCAATGCCTATCCTGAGACCTCTCCCCTCGCCCACCAAGTGGGCAGCATCATCTGGCACTTGTATGTGAAGCTCCCCAGAGTTGTGGTCTGGGTCTATTTTCTGTGCCGCAGACAAATGATGCAAAGAGAACACTTCCAGGGATCTCCTGTGAAATAAATATTATAAATGTGAACGTGAGTTTTGGAACGAAGTTCCTTATGGGACAATGCGGAGGGGTACTTAGCCGGCAAAAAGCGTACGCAACGAAAATGAGTAAGATTTTTTTTACGAAGATAAAAAGTCTACATATAAATATACTACATTCAAAAGTAAATTTTAATACTTTTAGTGTTAAGGTGCCAGCGGAGAATGAATTGCCCATACAAACGTAATACCAAAATAATTAATAATTCGAGAACATTTCCACCAAAATGAGAGTTTATTTGGATTCAAATTGTATTTATCTAGTCCCCTGGATTTATATGTTTTCAAAATACTTTCCTAAAATGAAATGTAAATGAATTGCGTTTTGCATATTTTTACGACAAGATGGACATGTTTCCCTCTTATTTGTTTCATATTAAAACCAACGATATCTTACGTATTAATTGGTCAGCAGCATAGCCTATATTGTCAAGTTACAGAATAATAAAACGAAGTAAAAAGCACGATAAGTTTTCATTCATCATTTTTGGTATTCACGGAACAAGACTAAATGTATAACAAATTCTGTAAGCTCATATTGCTATCTCGCTTGAACGCGATCATGTATCATCAGTGAAATAGAGATAGCAATATACCGGCAAATTTATATTTGCGGTTCGAATAGAAGTTGCGAGCGGCGCGAACCGGCCTCTTAAGGTTTATATTCGTAAATATAGAACTAGAAATTAATATTTATGTAATAAGGAACTTCGTTCCTATCGGTGTCCCACGACACCACACGTCTTTTTGTTTATTATGCAGTCACAGCCCGACTTTTCAACTAATTTTGATGAAAATTGGTACAGACATTGGTTGTGGTCTGTGGCCCAGGGAACAACATCTATCAGACCGTCTTGGAAACCTACCTTCTCTGGACTCACGCCCTTGACAATTGCTTTACTGAAGCTATACTTATCCATACTTCCATACTAATATTATAAATGCGAAAGTGTGTCTGTCTATCTGTCTGTCTGTCTATCTGCTACGCTTTCCCGGCCTATCTTTTCAACCGATTTTGCTGAAATTTGGTATAGAGGTAGGTTATATCCCGGGGAAGGACATAGACTTTTTATCCCGGAAAATTAAGGAGTTCCCGCTGGAATCAAAAAACCTTAATCCACGCGGACAAAGTCGCGGGTATCATCTATCATCTATCTATAATCATCTAGTATTATAAATGCGAAAGTGTGTCTATCTGTCTGCTACACTTTAACAGCCCCTCTTTTCAACCGATGGTGATGAAATTTCGTAAAGAGGTAGGTTACATCCCAGGGAAGGACATAGGCTTACTTTTTATCCTGGAAAATTAAATAGTTCTCACGGGAATCAAAAAAAATCATCTAGTTTGAAATATCATGAAGTGAATACTTACGAATTTGGATCACTTTGGCATATATCCAAGAAGGGGTCAAAATATTGAAAGTTTGCTTCATACTGGTCATTGAGGCAGACACGGTAAATGCGACACTGCTTAGCATTAAGCCTGATGTACCGCAAGTTGTCAGTCAGTGGCACTATTGTTAACTCCACAAAACCCTAGAAACAAAATATTTAAGATTATTTAATTCGTTTTTAAGAATAGAATAGAATAGAATTTATTTGTCTGAATATGTGTTACAATGATGGTTACAGTATGAAAAGTTGCAGCATATCCAGTCAGGCAACATACAAATTTTTTTTGTAGTTAGATATTTATATAACATAGTATGTACAAGTATGTTCTAGTATTAGGATAACACTGCATAGGAATTACATTGAATAAATAAATAATGTCTTGAATAATTAATTACAAATAACGTCAGGTTTTGTAGACCAAGTGACATTCAAATTACCTAATCTTACAATAAGTCTATGCTACAATTTAATGAATGGCTATAATGCCTTAACATTAATAAATTCAAAAGTAAGTATCATCAATTAAAATTCGTTCAGGTAGTAAGCATCATCAATTAAAATGTCAATGTTAAAATGTCAAAAATACCAAATCTATGATTAATTATTTCAATAGTTAAATTAATAATTATTAATATAGTTAGAATTTATTACAATTTAATCTATTATAAAGATTATTAAGATTTATTATAAAGATTATTATGATAATTTCTATAATACATTTTTTTTTATCCAACTCACTGTCCCATACAGTCTCAGGCGCCTCAAAAGGATAAACGTTTTAGACCTGAATAGACCTTAATCCAGGCTCAGTTTATGTAACCTTTTAAATGGGAAAAGTGACAAAAACTTCAGCACATCTACTCTTAGTCAGAAGACTAATAGCATTATATTGCACAGAGAAAAATAAATACATTTTAAATACCTTATCAAGACAATTTGACTAATAAATTATTGATTTAAGTACCATATCTGATCCTGCAGGGTCTCCTTAGATTTTATGTCCTTCCCTGAGACATAACCTATCTGTATACCAAATTTGATTAAAATTGGTTGAAAAGAAGGGCTGTGAAGGCGTAGTAGAAAGACAGACATACTTTCACATTCAAAATATCAGTATACAAAATTATGCCCGCAACTTTGTCCACTTAGATTAAGGTTTTTTGACTCCTGCTGGAATTTTAAAGTAGGCCATGTAATCTGGGGTACAACCTATCCCTGTATCTTTCATCAAAATCAGTTGAACAGATGTGCTGTGAAAGTGCAGTAGACAGACAGAGAGAGAGACAGACAGACACAGACAGAGGGATAGACAGACACACTTATAAACTTGGAATGTAATTTCTCAGAATACCTACTAATTAATTTGATTGACAAGCTACAAGCACAAAAATATAAACTTTCACTGATTATTGTCCTTAGTGCTTATCAAAAACATCAGGCTAGAAATATGTAAAGGTTCAAAATTGCTTGTCAATCATTAAAAACTCACGTACTTGGAAGCAGTATTGACCATCTAGGGAGGCCTGTAGTCTGGAGGTAGTGCAACTTAAAATAAACAGTCTAACTAAATAAATAGTAGGTAAACAAATCTCACTCACAATAACACTCCTCCTTTCAAAACTAATTCCAGTTAAACTGAGAATCTGATGGGCTGTAAAAATAAAAAATAAACATGAAAATGCAACAAACACTAAGTAGGTATGTGAAGTTGTAATCAAAATTTCTATGATACTTATAATTTAAATGGGCGACAATTATCGCCTGTCCGCTCTTTCTTCATGGTTTTTAATTAAGTACTTTACTTCATTCATTCATGATAATCAACATCCTATGAATAATAAATTAATTATTAAATTCCAAAAATGAACAAATCAGCAAAACAAAATACAAATTGCCACAGAGCACCACAGAGTACACCTGGAGGAGTACACAATAAAGACGGCAAATTGACAGGACACTACTTGAAAATTGACAGAACCTCGACAGAAGGAAAAAAAATTGACAGTGACAATGACAAATCTATGTTTGACACATTGGTTTGACAGTGACGTTTGACAAAATCATTTTAATCGGCGGATGCGGATCGCTAATATGGTACTTTACAGCGATCCGCCGAATACTCATTAGGACTGCTAATTTTTTTTTTTTGGTTCTCACCTTACCGTGATAGCATGGAACTAATAAGGTGGATGACAAGGGTCTGCCCGCGAAATTCAAATTTAATTTGGTTTTTCACAATTTGTAAACTAATACGACAAAGTAGGCTTATGGCATTCAAATTGCGAGCCTAGGAATATCATCTTCACAGGTTTATATAAAAATCTTTACTTGAAAGTGTCCAGTTTAAGAAATTAGTCAAAATAATGAGTTTGACGTGAGTTACTCACAAATTAGTCATTATTTTGACTAATTTCTTAAACTGGGCACTTTCAAGTAAAGATTTTTATATAAACCTGTGAAGATGTTATTCCTAGGCTCGCAATTTGAATGCCATAAGCCTACTTTGTCGTATTAGTTTACAAATTGTGAAAAACCAAATTAAATTTGAATTTCGCGGGCAGACCCTTGTCATGCACCATAAGTACTACGTACAAACGTAGTACTTATTAGTTCCATGAAAAATACTTTGTCGCGGGACCATTTTAGAAATGCAACACAGATATATTTTTTAACTATGAATACGCTACGTTCAAAAACCATTAATACATCAATCATAACATACAGCAGCGTAGGCCAATGGATGTCATTGATAATATTGATTACTAATAGCGTACATGTAGAAAAAGCAGTAACCTATTCTATTCATTTTCAACATTTGTCTAATGTGTTGAAAATAATTAGATATTTACTGTAGTATTCTATTATTTCAAAACGATAATTTTGATTTGGTGCATGCTCTGTGTGGGTTTCAATTTCATTTGATTTCATCTGTCAAAATAAATAGGAAAAGAAGTGAAGATTGGTGGAGATTACGATTTAAATTTATAGCTTTACGATTATTGTGCCCTACATTAATTATTTCATATGAAAGTTTCATTTCTATAACCGACATCATAACTATTTTCATGTGTGCTTTTGACCATACCAATCAATATGTGGGACTCACCATACTTGACTTGTTTGGTTCTGTACATATTTTCTTTTCAAATTATCGCAACTAATTCTCGCACCTCGAATATTTGGAAATTGGACGTTGAAGAAGGACAAATCGTTGACGGTAATACGTTGCCTCAGGTCAGTGATGTTTGTTATGTTTCTAAGTTTTATATAATCAGTGCAATGGATATGTAGGTATTCAATATTATTCTGGTAGATAATAATATTGTCACAGGTCTACTTTAAATGTTTATTTAATAAACTCGTTAGCCTTGAATAGAATGAGATTCTTGTGAGGTAAAATGCTTTGCAGTAAGTTATTTGTAATTACTTACTCTAAATCTTTTTGGAGTGTCCTTTCACTTTCAAAATAATTAGGCTACACGAAATAACCATAATACTAATGCATACTAATATTATAAATGCGAAAATGTCAGTCTGCTATGCTTTCATGGCCCAGCTCTTTAACCAACTTTGATGAAATTTGGTACAGTGGTAGGTTGTATCCAAGGAAAGGACACAGGCTATTTTTTATCCCAGAAAATTAAGTAGTTCCTGCAGTAATAAAAAGAACTTATAATCCACATACGAAGTTGCAGACAATATCATCTAGTATTTTATATATGCAAGAGTGTGCTTGTCTATCTGTAGCTGTTGTTGTTTCATGGCTTATTCATTCCACCTTTGTTGACAATAATTGGTACAGATATAGCTTGCCAGAGATGGTTAAGGACTACTTTTTATCCTGGAAAATCAGTTCCTACATTTTACTTAAAAACCTAAATCTACACAGATTAAGTTTCAGACATAATCTAGTCTTAAATAAAATTATGAAAGGTACCTATGTTATTTTGAAATCATTTTAGTAGTCTACCATTCTATAACGGGCATAAGTTTTATTGTAATATTTTCAATAAAAACCATTCAATTAAAACAAAAACGTTACTTAATATTAAAATCATTTATAGTAATCAATCAGAACTAATTTCTCTATAAAGTCTTAAATTTTTTTTTTTTTTTATCCACTACAAGCTAGCCCTTGACTGCGATCTCACCTGATGGTAAGTGATGATGCAGTCTAAGATGGTAGCGGGCTAACATGTTAGGGGCATGGCAGTTATATTAAACCCATATCCTTTCGCTTTCTACACGGCATCGTACCGGAACGCTAAATCGCTTGGCAGCACATCTTTGCCGGTAGGGTGGTAACTAGCCACGGCCGAAGCCTCCCACCAGACCAGACCAGGGAAAATGCAGAAATTATAAATTCCCAAATTGACCCTGCCGGGGATCGAACCCAGGACCTCCGCACGTTAAGGCAACAGCGCTACACACTGCGCCACAGAGGTCGTCAAAATAAAAAAAATAAATAAAAATGCCTACTGAGAAGTTGTGTTGACATTGTATCAGTATTTTTTAACAATTTTCAGGATGATACTGATAAAACTGAGATCAATGAAGAAGATGCAGTATTCAACATAGTAACATCAACTGTGTACTATGAACTTAACACTTGGAGGAAACATGGTGCTGATATGTTTTGCACCGATTGCCAAATGTATGAACAGCAAAGGTAAATATTAAATTTGTTTCTGGACCAATAATGTAAAGCTCCCCCAGTTTAGAACACATTTAATATAAAATCTGCTGGACCTGTAAAGTCTAATATGAAAATGCCAAACTTAAGCTATTTAACTAAAGCAGGTCTAAAATATTGGTATCCTTTCACACCTGTGGATTGAATGATTATAATGTGATGCTATTACATCACAGAAATTTTAATTGAGCTATGAGATTATGTACAGCTGAATTAGTCCCAGTATTGTTAACAATTGAATAAGCCAAAATAACAAGTCTAAATGTATTGCTTTCCCATTTATAATGATCTCTGTAGAAAAAGATAACCCAAGATCAGCAACAATACAACTAAAAGGTTCAATTATATATGAACATTATGCCTTATACATTTGTTATGTATTACAAGGCCTGTCAAATTATACTGCAAAAGAGTACTACTCATTTCTAAACAGCTAGTTGGTAACAGTTAATTATGTTACTTTTTAGGGCTAACGGAGAAAATGGTGAAGAAACTGGAGCAAGAGAAGCAAATGGCGGCGATATGGATGATGAATACTTGGACTGTGGCAAATCTGTCAACTTCACATACTATGACAATCTTGTAGGAGTGCAGAGGCGACACAGACATCCTAATGTACCTGAACCACAGGTTATAAAAATAATAAGATATAACCTTTTCTTGTCAGAATAACCTATGGTGTTACATAGTATATATTTAATTTATTGTTTATTTTTGGATTGGATAGGGAATAAATATAAATTAAAGATAGATAAACATCTGAATACTATAATAAAAACAAGAAAGAGGTAATGACTAAATATCTAAGCCCCAGGTCACTAAGAATATTGTACAGTTAGCTAGCTGTTTGTTATACAGAGGTACTCCACAAATGTTAATAAATATTGACTACTGTGATTGATTGACCCTGTTGCTGAGTTAGAATTAGATATACCAATTTTAATTTTTTCATTACATCTGATAAGGATCGATTTTGGAGAAAAGAACTGCTGCATTTAAAGATTTTAAGAAAATATCTTAACATAAAAGTAGTAAGTGTAGGTTTTTAATTTAGAATTTAAAAATTTCAGGTTGCCCTAATATTTACAAAGAAGAAAGCATTCAAGAACGGTGTAACAGAATTGGATATAAATGCGTTGGAGAAACGTCTGAAGAAGGCTAAAAGAGAGAAACCAAAGTCAGTGCAGCTTTACAATCAGATTGGCAACTTCTGGAGGATCAAGGGTGACACCAGACTGTCAATTGAGTGCTTCCGGCGAGCACTCGCTGTGTCACCATACAATGCTGAAGTAAGTTTCAACATTTACATAGTAATAGTAACTGGTCAAGCAAAACACCTTTTTAAAATTGTTCTGTTCCGAAAGTTTATTAGCAAATCTCAGATTCGGATTTAGCACCCCAAAAACTTCCCAGCAAGAGACCTTTTTGAGGTCAAAGGGAACTTAAAGGGAAGGGAAGGAAAGGGGTTTTTGAGTTCAACTGACTGAGAATCAAGACTGTCTGGTCCAGTCCTGTTCGGTCCGAAATTCGAACATACGTAAAATAGTGTGCGTAAGTCAGAGGTCTTCAAACCGCGGCCCGCGGGCCAACTGCGGCCCGCGAAAGCTTTGCTGGCGGCCCAGTGATTGCTTGCTGAGATATATTTTCTTATTTTATAACATCGTAGAAATTTTAGTAAAACTTCAGCAAGTTAGGCACCTACTTAGAAAATGTGTAGGTTCAACCTGACTGTTGTTCAAGTAATAACGCAGGCCATTTGTTTTGATATCTCTACTGTTTCACTCAAACATCTGCTTTCGGGGTAGAATGCACGGTTGATACAGATGCACCCGCTTATGCATCATCCGCTCTTGTTCGCTCTCTCAGTGCATTACTAAAAGTTAAATAGAAAACACATTGTAACTTAAGTGGGTAAGTACTAGGTAAAATGAAAAGTGCCTGAATTGGTTGGTTCGCCCATTCAGTGTGTCGATCAGTGTTTTGGATATCGATAGAGCTATATGAGTGCAACTCGATTTTGTTGCAACTGTAAAGTTAGCAAGGATCATCAATCACCGATATTTGCATTGGTCACTATTAGGACAGATATTGATAAATTAGTTATGAGTAAACAATGTCAAACATCTCATTGGTTGAATATTATTTATTTTATTTTTCATGTTTGTAGACTAATTTTTTAATAAAAACCGTATCAATTGTTTTTTTTCTTAACTTACTAACGAAATAAAAATAGATAGAAAATATTTTTCACTTTTATTGCATTTTGATAAAATCAAAATGTTTGACATCACTTTTTGAAGACCCCTGGCGTAAGTAATGTAATCCTTCATCTACATACTTACTTCAACCTGCTGTTACAGTAACTAAACGCTTGCAGGATACAATCTTTCAAAATCAGTTAGTAAAATAATGTAGTTAGTAAGAAATAATGTTGATGTGAATGTTTAATCTATGGCACACTTTCGGCGGAATCTGAAGTGTGAACTTCTGTCCGAATCTCTGTCATGAGATCTGAGTTGCTCTCAAGCCATGTCTTCTCAAGTTATACTTAAAAATATTTGTTTTAAAGTTATTATTTTTATAAAGGTGCTGCTAAACTTAGCGCGAGTCTTATTCACGCTGCAATACCTCGACGATGCGATCTACCTGACGCGACGCTCGCTGGAGGTGCAGCCGCCCGACCGCAGCGCGTGGCAACAGTACTTCACTCTCGGCGAGATATTCAAGGCGTATGGACACTATCAGGTACAATACCTCGACAACGCGATCTACTTGACGCTATGGCTCAGGCGCAAAATATTATATACGAGGCACGGCGGAGGTGTGGCCTTGGAAGTAAGCGGCGTCCGCGCCTCGCCGTCTCTGTATATACGTGGCGTCCCGTAGCTTACCTAAATTTTGTATGAAATATGAAAGAAGCGGCGGCGCGCCCGTGGAGCGCCTGCACCTCGCCCGTCGCCTCTTGTCCCACGCCTTAAAGTTAGGTGTTTCAGGACTTTCTACTTCTTGGAGTTGATGTGTGCTTGGACTGTGAAGGGCTCTTGGAGTCCCAGTGTCACTTTGACCGTTACTTTTCTATTGTGATCCCGATCATCTATGGCTCTTGACAATTACCACTTGCTCCCAAGAACAACGGCAGCTTCTTGGCTGTGATATTCTTAGCCTACTCTGGAGTACTGGGTGTTTCTCTAGGTGAGGGCTAAGGCATTACTGCGAGGCAATAACAGATGATTGTGTTCAGGACAATTAGCTACCTAATTTCATGATTTTATTAACGCCATTGTTAACCACTGAGCAATGAAGACCTTCAGCAAAATAGATTCGTTCAGAAGTCCCACACTTATTTCGATATTTTCCGGAATAGCAGTTTATCTTATATTATATTTATGTCTCATCGCTAACAACCACCAACAATAAATAGTTCTCTCACTAAAGTAATTGAAATGTACAACAGTACAAGTATATGTTAGAAATACCGCATTATTTTCTTATTATATACTAGCTGATGCCCGGGACTTCGTCCGCGTGGATTGAGGTTTTTCGGTTCCCACGGGAACTCTTTAATTTTCCGGGATAAAATTTAGCCTATTCCAGACTATAACCGATCTCTGTGCCAAGTTTCATCCAGATCCGTTCAGCTGTTACGGCGTGATTGAGTAACAAACACCTATCCATACATCCAAACTTTCGCATCCATACTTATTACTTATAATATTATAAATGCGAAAGTGTGTCTGTCTGTCTGTCCGTCGGTCTGTCTGTCTGCTACGCTTTGACAGCCCACCAGTTCTACCGATTTTGATGAAATTTGGTACAGGGATAGGTTGTATCCCGGGAAAGGACATAATATAGGCTACCCAGGCTTTTAATCCCGGAAAACTACGGAGTTCCCGCGGGAAACGAAAATACTTAGTCCATGCGGACGAAGTCTAGGGCATTATCTTGTTTGTAATATTAAGTATAAGAAATATATTAAGTATATATTTCTTATTACTTATGCAGGAAGCAGCGGTGCACCTCAAGCACGCGTTAGACTTGCGGCCCGACTTCGAGCCAGCGCTGGTCGCGTTGAAGGACATCGAGAACACGCCGGAGGCTACAGTGCACGTGTACACGCTCCTTATCATCATTTGTTTGGTAAGCTTAGCTTAGAAGCTGTTATATGTGCTAGCTACTTACAGACTAACCAAAAGTCTGGGAAAATATTAATTGAAGGAAGTCTTATTGTCGATACAGAGCCTAAACCATTTTTTTCCAATTATTGTTGGTTGTTTATGTCTGTCATCACGGTAAAACTGCTGGACTGATTTTATTGCATTATACTTATTGCTAATACACTGGGTCAACATATATTATGATCTTTTTAAGCCGAAAAATATAAAAGTTTATTTGATGAGGGGATGGAATTTTTTGATTTTACTCTATAATATAACTTCCGTCTATAACTATAACGTACGTCAAATTTAAACTGATTTTGACAATTCTTTTTTACAAAGGTTATACTGTCAGGGATAAAACTTAGGTAAATGGCTTCGTATATTATAAGGTAAGCCCTCCCGTGCGAATCCGGTGCTGATCACGTCGTAAAATAATAAATAAGGCAAGTTATAATTTCACACTCATGATCCCTTGTCTATGTCATCCAAGTGCCATTATAGCTTCTTGTCCCACTATACTTGAGAACCTGTTATTAGCCGATGTCGATTAATAATACGGGCCTAAATATGATTCCCATCCCCTAGGTAATGGGGGTGCTGCTGGTTATACTTTCATCGGTGGACTGCGGCAGCGACGTGGACGAACACAAAACTCAGCGGCATTTCAACCGCGCGATGGCCATGCGCTCGCTACGCGGCGTCGCGCTGCCCGGCGCGCGCGGACGTAAGAAGGGCGGCTCCTAAACACCCCCCCACCAAGACAACCACGTGCGAGCCCTGAGTTTACAACCTCTGCAAGTGCGTTATAACTGATGATTTTACTCTTTTTTTCGTGGTCTACCGACATTATTTTCAGGTTGTTTTTTTTAAATATAATAACCTCGTAAGGATAATTTTTCTACATAAGTTGTAAAACTTTTATTGTACAACTTAAACAAAGGATAGCGTTGCCAACTATAATAGACCAGGTCTCCACCAGGGCGGGGCTGGGCGAAGATGTGTTAAGCGGACCAATCAGATTATTGATAGATTCCGTGAAAAACTCATTACGTAATTTATCAATAATCTGCTAATCCCATCTCTGAAAGATATCAGGCCATATGCGAGGTACCTAAGCGGTGCGGGAAGAAAAAAATCAAGTCTCGTTAAGCACAACTGTGGTGGAAAAGGGCGTAGCGGAAAGAGGCGCATATTTTGTAAGAGCCAGCGAGAAATGTTATTCCATAAAAAAGTACACGTACTGATATACCTACTATTTTTTAAAGTACTTACTGATAAATGCTCAAATAAATATTAATATTATTTACGGCCAATTCAATTTATTTATATATATTACCAAGCTTTAATAATAAGTCTACTGTGCGCTATTTTTTTGTCTTAATAGGCAATCAAAACTGTCTCCAAAATGTGAAATGAGTCTCGTTTTACCATCGTTTTATTCAAATATTTCTGAAAAAATCTTGGGTAAAATGGAATGATATTGTTCTTAAAAATAAAACATTTTCTAACTTTTAAACAGTGGCGTAACAATAACGGTAGCCACTAGTTTACATATTGAGGCTCCTTCCTCAATGGGGCCCCTACTGAACTGGTTTTTAATTAAGCTAATCTAAAAATTAACGGGCCTCGTGTAAATAATTAATAATATGCCATTTTGTAAATAGGCAAAATCGTCGTACCTTTTCAAAATTTAGTACAAAAATGCATTGCTGAATGTGTTCCTCTAAGTGCCTATTTAACAGTTTCACTGACAAACATTCACGAGGTTATTAATTTAACTTTTTTCCAACACTTTGAATAATTATTATCTTAAAATCTCAAAGTTGCTAAAATCAATATAAGTAAATTATTCAATAAAATATTATGTGTTACTGTTTTTGAAATACCTAAGTTTAGTTAGAGTTATTTTGTAAAATAAATTTTTGCTCATTGTTTTTGTAATTTAGTTAAGGTTGTGACTTCCAAAACTTGTTTTTTTTTTTTACTTGTAAGAGATTTTAAACTCGGGCTAATGATTCAACGACGTACAATATTGATTCGCTTGTTGAGCGCAAATATTATGAGTGGGTAATATTACGCTATTTTGCCTACGAACATTTTTATCGCTATTGGTACCTGTTGGCGAGAAACGACTAGTTTTACCGTACTGTTTTGTTAAATCTTATAATTTCTTTTAAAATTTGGGCACTGACTCTGCATCTGGAAATTAGATTTGCATTAATGAAATTGTTGTAAATTATTTAATTTATGCATAAAATAATTCTAAGGCTCCTCAGGATGGGGGGCCTCATTAAACTATCACTTCCTAACCATTTTTAAACGAATACTAAACGAAACCATCACTTACTAACCATTTTTAAACGAAATGTTGTGAATTAACATAAATATGATACGACAAGGACGTCATAATAGGTTTGGTAGCAATTTTTTTTTTTAAATTCGTAATATTTAACAGAACAGTACAAAAGTTTAGTGAACAGAGGCTAAATGGCTTATTGTACAAAATAATCTTTAATGAATACGACCTGAATGGTCTTGCCATGTCTGATCTGATCTCCGCTTTGTAGTCTTCACCACCCTAATGATAGTGTGTACCGGTTGTACCTAACGTGGTGTTCCATTTAGCAGTTGGATAGAACCGAAAAGTTAAGTTTAAAGCGAGGTATTAACTTGAATTTTCAATGTACGAGTATGTTTAAGGCTTAAATTAGACTCTAGTGGACTGTGCTCTTAATTATTGAGACTGTTTTGCTATCTGGGGAAGCATAAGGGTGCCTGTCCCCTAAAGCAGAGATGAGACATGCAAGAATCAACCAATCTGACTTTATTTAGAGATGTAATGTTATCACGTTATCTCTTATCTGTCTATTCCTGCCCGTATCTTTGCTTCAGTGAAAATGGACCTTAAAGCTTTACAATCCAAAGGCTCTCAGTCATATTTGAAACATCATGAAATATTAATCCAAGTAATTCCCAATGTCCACTACCGTCGAGTCACATTTGAGTGCTCCTATTGTAAGAGTAATTATGGCTTCCGGTAAGCAGTAGAATAATATTTGTAAGACGATTTCAAATGAACTATCTCAAATTACCACATCAAAACTGCTAAAATGTAAAGAAATCGACGAAACTTATGCAAAGGAAGACGCAAACGCAAAGAAGTTTTTGGCGCCGCGATTTGTAAATGAGAGTAACACTGCAACCTAGTCATTCACTTAGACAAGTTCTGGTCTAAAACCGGTGTGTATTTTCATGTAGTGCATGCAAAGTAACTTGTTAAGTGTTCGTAGCGTCTAAGGATTTTAAAAGTTGCAAATCTTAAATTTGGAGATTGGTAAAAAAATGTACCTGTTTTCAATCGTTCTTTTGTTATTTTTGACTATTTATTACTTAAATACATGATTGTCTTAGCATCTATGTTCGTTTTATTACTCCGTATCCCATTACGAAGGCGAAGGCCGCTTATTTCAGTTTTCGAAGAAACCTTAGTTTCGCTGCATTCATTTATTTTTATTAAGTTCATTCAATCACATGAGCAAAGGTTTGACATGGTTTTTTTAATGGAGTTATTGACGAGTTACATGGGCTATTTAGTACACAAAAAATTAAAGACCCTACAAGATAAAAAAATCCATACTAATATTATACGAAAGTGTCTGTCTGCTACGCTTTCACGGCCCATCTTTTCAAGCGATTTTGATGAAATTGCGATTTCCCGAGGAAAGATATATAGGCTACTTTTTATAACGGAAAAGGAGTTCTCGCGGTAATAAAAATAAACTTATTCCACGCGGGGACGAAGTCGCGGGCATCTAGTTTGAAATACACAAGTCGCGGGCTTCATTTAGTAAAGAAATAAAAGTGGATTCATAAAAAATAATGTGTTTATTACAAAATGTATACATGTAACTGAAAAAAATGCCTTTACATTGACTAAAGCCATCGACAATCCATCTAAGCATGGTGTGGTATTGCTGTAATACTTTTTAAGGTGAATTAATTTACAGGTTGCATGTTATAGCTGGCGCCAATCATTTATTCGCGTCTGAAGTTGACCGCAAGACGCGTCGCAATAGCATATTTCCGCGCGCAGTATGCACGGAGAGTGTATAAGAACTGCACAAATAAGCACTTGCACCTCAGCTCAGAGACGACTATTTGATTGGCGCTAACTATACTGGGTTGTGAGAAGAGTATTAGCTTATACCTAGATAACCAAAACAATTTGCAGTATTAGATGCAATTTTAGATAAGTCGATACCCATAAATTGTGTTGTTCGCAATATAATACATTAGAAGTTATGAGCTATAAATTAAGCAACGTCATGGATACCGAGGCGGAATATGTCGTGCTGAACGAAGAAGGAATCGCCGAGTGGTTTCAAAACGAATGTCTGTATGTACGGATGTGGGGGGTCATCGTCACACTGAAAACAAAACAGAAACATGAGTTTTAGTTATTTTTTAAGATGGCAACTATGGTGATGAGAATACTAGCATATGTACAAGATTTTCTAGCATGAAGTGTTCCCCATATTAGGTCATCATTACTAATATTATAAATGCGAGAGTTTGGATGAATGGATGGATGTTTGTTACTAAATCACGCCAGAATAGCTGAACGGATCTAGATAAAATTTGACACAGAGATAAACTATAGTCGAATAACACATAGGCTACTTTTTCACGCTCCCGCGGAAACCAATAATCTCAATCCACGCGGACGAAGTCGCGGGCATTAGCTAGTGTACCTATACATTTTATAAAAATGAAAGTTTGTCCCATATGCTATACTGTTCAACTGCACATACATCTACACTCATGTAAATAATTAAATTTTATTTTCCCACTTTTAATTAACAAGATCATCTAATTTCTACAAGGTTTTATCAAGTAAGATATCTGATATACACTAAAAGAACGAAACAGTCATGCCTTCCTTTTCTCATTGTCCTTATATGGAAAGGATAGTTTAATTTCTAGTAATCTACATATTTAGTTAGTATCAATGAGCATTTGCTGATACTCGGGAATTTTGTGGGCCAGGGGAATCTACAAAGCAGTCTCTAGTCTATGTACAAGTTATATTATGATCTTTTGGTATCAAATCCAGTGGTATAAAATTATAAGTGTGAGTATTTTTACTTTTTATCAGGTGGTGGTTTTAAGGCAGTAAACCATGGGGTATTTCACTTGATATTCAGTGATTACTACCACCCATGAACCCAGACATCAGCTTTTCAAGAATATGGTGGATGAACTACACCAGACACGAGAGTTGAATTGCTTTTGGTAGGTTTCAGTGCTGTTGTAGAAAAGAGAGGGTAGAATGAGATCAAACAACGCAGATCACTCCTCATTATAAAGGTGTTAGAACAAACAGAGAGCCTGTCTCAACCATGCACTAGGCTTTGTTGTCCACAAATTTGAACTGCACACTTGAATCCAATCAAATGGAAGGATCTGGGGCACCCCTGCTTGGCCTTAGAGTGAAAACAACTTGTTATTTATTATTTAAAAGTGTTTAACTAAGGGTATACAGTATACACATGCCTTCTTGCACTCTAATTACCCTTAAGCATCATGTAGTGCCAGTCTGAACATATCATGTTCAACATAGAACGAAGTCCCTATGGGCTTCAATACAAATGTTTGAAAGTATGCATGTGGTTGGTCTTCATCTGTCTGAATATTGGTAGATTTTATGTTAACCAGTTTGTCTAATTAAGTAGTAAATAGAAATTGTAACTTTGTAAGTATGATCACTACTAATGACAAAAGATAATAAAGTAAATTACAACTAGTAATTAGAACTTAAGTATCAGAAACAATCAGGGTTTGGATAATTTGAATACACTACAATTAGTGTAATGTTTTGAATTTGATACTAACAATATTAAACTAATCGTAGTAAATACCTAAACAAACAACAGCAATCTTATCTTACTAATTAAATGCTAAATGTGAAAGTTTGGATGTTTGTTACTCTTTCATATAACAATGACTCGTCCAATTTGGCTGAAATTTTGAATGGAAATACCTCATAAACTGAGCTACATAGGCTACATTTTAACCCGGACAATTAAATTCAGCATTCAGCAAAAAAAACTAATCCACACAGATGAAATTACTAACATCATCTAGTCTAGTATGTATTTCATATGCTAAAGATCGAAAAAATTCATATCAATTACCTGCAGTCTTCCAAGCACATTGATTAGAACTCCACCATCGAACATGGGTTGTGAATCAACTGAGGTTATTAGTCTACCAATCTTCTGAAATGTCAGACTCTGAAATAAGTAACAAAACAAATCACTTATCAGCTCTTATGCAAAGTACCAGCTGTCAAACGAATACTCAGAGCTAGTCGCATTCCAGTTATTCATACTCTTCCCTGTACAGAAAATTAATGCTTTTACAGATGGTTAAACCCTTCATCATCATCATCACTACAGCCCATTAATGTCCCACAGCTGGGAACAGGCCTCCACTCTCATAGGAGAGCGGGAATTAGAACTTAGACCCACCACGCTGCTCCATTGCGGGTTGACAGGCTTCAATGACTATTATCATGTTAGTGATAATAACTGGTGCTCCCACATTTCTGGTGGGAGGCTTCGGCCGTGGCTAGTTACCACCCTACCGGCAAAGACGTGCCGCCAAGCGATTTAGCGTTCCGGTATGATGCCGTGTAGAAACCGAAGGGGTATGGGTTTAATATAACTGCCATGCCCCTAACAGGTTAGCCCGCTACCATCTTAGACTGCATCATCACTTACCATCAGGTGAGATTGCAGTCAAGGGCTAGCTTGTAGTGGATTAAAAAAAAAAAAAAAAAAAAAAACGGGAACCAACGGCTTAACGTGCCGATGGCAATCCGTCGACCGGGCCTTGGAGGGGGTGAGAGGGAGAGGGAGAGAAAGGCAAGGGGGTGGAACACCGCCAAGTTCCTAACTCCGGGCTAGTACTGAGAATTTCTAATCAGAAAAACCCAATACTTAATATGGCCCGACCTAGGACTCGAACCTGGGACCTCGTCAGCCGCAGACAAACATGCTAACCACTAGACCAAAGAGAGACCCATAACTAATGAATAACAATGAAAATATTGTAAACATGTATCTGTTTGCTTAACACAGCCTAATTTTGACATTTAAAAAGAGTTAGCTTGCATTGCATAAACAGATACAGATTTATTCATGAACTAGATGATGCCCACAACTTAATCTTCAACATATTATTACTAAAAATATTATGATATCATCCAGTATATATTAAACACTGCTGAATTGCTTCGGTTTAGTCTTGCAAATAGGATTTTAATGTCAACTGTTGCTTACTTAAACAGCCTAGTTGCATACTTTCAATCAAGGGAGTAATATCTCAGTGTCATATTTTTTGAAAGATAAAGAAAAAGTAACCTCCTTTACCTTTATAATTTTGTGGTAGTAGTTTATGTGTGGTAGTATACAAATAATATTCCTCATTAGCTAGTAAGTTGGAAAATAGCGCAATTCCAGCCGACCAAATAATCAGGCAGGTACTTACATTGAGTTTTTCCATTATTTTAACAGCACCTTGTAGTTGAACACCCTCAAAAGTCATAAATGAAGTTTCAACCTGAAATGGTGAAATCATACCAGAATTTTAGATCTCATTATGAATTTCAAAACCAGCTACTTATCAAGTTTATTTTTAATCAGCAATCTTCAGCAGCAAGCAAATAAGAATAAAGTATATAAACTAAGTCTAGATCTGCCCAATTAGTAAACTTTTTTGACAAGTTAGGCGGGAGGCTTATAGATAACCTATAAATATTTATAAACTTTCTTGAAACGGTAAAACAATTTCTATGGGAATGAGGAAGCATTGTAAAAGCCTTGACTACGAAATTATTCTAATAGGTACTCACATTGTACATATTAGCCAGATTCGCTCGCTGTGCCGGATCATCAAACAATATGTAGTATTGTTGTACGAAACCCTTTCCAATAGCATCGTACTGTGGGTTTAGCGCCATTTGGCTCGTTTATTTGTCTTAAAGATCACTTATGTGGCTACTAATCACTTATTGTGAAAATCTAGGGCTTTTGAGGGCCTCCTGCAACCTCCTGTAATCAGAGACCACCGACCAGAAAAAAAAGATCAGAGACTCAGACAAGTAACATTTATCGTGCATTTCCAGTTATACATCCAGTTCAGTATGTTTATCGTACTCTGTGCCACTCTGTGACTTATAATAGCAGAGACAAGTAACATTTACGACCTAAAGGCTAACTATTATCTGTAATCTCTTTTTACCTGTGCTTTTTACTTTTACCATGGAACTAATAAGTACCAGTACTACGTACAACCGGAATGAGCTCTTGTTAATAAAGTGTGCCGCATGTGTGCCGAGTGAGTGATACCATACTGACAGTTGTGTCCCTTTTCCACAAGAGTGACCACACTATTTTTGAATTTTGGGATACTTCAATATACGGGATATAAATATACCTCTATGAAGAAATAAAAATCAGCAAATAATTTTAAAATATTTATATTTATAATGATGTTGATATTTTATATGTAGTGCCTATTGCCTCTTAGTAAGTCTCTTACACAAGTAAGCATTTAGGTCGTCGTCAACCGATGGACGACCACTGCTGGACATAGGTCTCCTGTAGGGTCCTCCACAAGCCACGGTCTTGCGCCGCCTGGATCCAGCGAACCATTTAGGATCGATAATTACGAAGCATTTAGGTAAAAACAAATAATTATCGGTGATGGTTTAACAAAAAAACTTTTTTTAAGTCGGTTAAAAATTCAATAAAACTGGTATTGCTGTAAAGCGAAACATAAATTGACTTCTCGAACCATACATATTTGGCTTTTCGAGCCATACATATTTGACTTTTCAAACATACTGGGTATATAAAATTATCAACATGCTCAAATTTTTCATACAAAAAATATTTTTAACTCTTTTTCGCTCCTGAACTCATCTCATCACTATGCCAGTGTCCATGTTTGAAAATGTTTTTAATTTCATTCTGTTGAAGTACGGTGATACAGCACATACGGTGAAGGAAACATCGTAAGGAAACCTGGACTTGACAGTCTGAAATCACCAACCTGCAGTGAGCAAGCGTGGTGATTAATGCTCATGCATTCTCCTAGTGAGAAGAGGCCCTTGCCCAGTAGTGGAACAGTTACGGGCTGGATTTTTATCATTATCTGTAAACTTACATATTCAAGATAAAAATAAAATTGATCTTGCTTACCAAGCATTTTCTTTTAAAACGGCCCGTGATAAATTAGGAATATAATCCTCTGGCATGAAATGTTTGCTGCATATTACAGAATTTTGGGTCACTTTTCTGTTACTACCAGGTATAATGCTTAACCACTTTTCACGCAATGTACCTATCATTTTTTGGTAATCTGAAATATGAAAAAAATATCTATCCTGTTATAATTCGTGTTTCATAGTTTACGATACTTGTCCCGTATACTTGGTACCTAAATTTATGTCACCCGAAATTTCGTCTATCGTAAGATTCATCAAAATGGCCGTTTGTGTTGCAACCATCATAGTACATAATAATTCCATGGTTGCAACGTTTTTATTTTTATTACTACTACGATTGCCGCCTTCAACACGAAAACAAGTGAATTATTGACGTACTAATTTTCTAAATGCTTGAAATTTTAATCGGAGGTTAAGAGGTGACTAATTCGATAGTATAACCATTTTTCAGATTTCATTTGAAGTAGGTATAATGTTAAATGTGAAATAGCAACACAAAGACCACTGTTAGAAAGGGACACCGCGGTATGTTGTGGATGTCTCACTTGGATTCATTTTTATACTGCGTGGTAGTGGTCCTTATGTCCGTGATATAAGGATTAAATTTGATTAAAAATAAGTTAAATAAGTTTGTAGTACGCATTCCAGTTGTACGTAGTACTTATTAGTTCCATGACTTTTACAGAGGAAAAAACGAATATATTATCTTTGGTTGGTAGGGTTGGTTGTATAAAATCTGTGTCTGTAGTGATCTGTACTCTGTGGTAAAAAACACAGACTATACAGTCAAACTCAAAACTCCTGTAGTCTTTGATTACGTATCTGTAGTCTGTAGTTTACACGCTTTTTTTACACCACCCGGCAATTTTTAAGGTGGATGACAAGGGTCTGCCCGCGAAATTCAAATTTAATTTGGTTTTTCACAATTTGTAAACTAATACGACAAAGTAGGCTTATGGCATTCAAATTGCGAGCCTAGGAATATCATCTTCACAGCTTTATATAAAAATCTTTACTTGAAAGTGCCCAGTTTAAGAAATTAGTCAAAATAATGAGTTTGACGTGAGTTACTCACAAATTAGTCATTATTTTGACTAATTTCTTAAACTGGGCACTTTCAAGTAAAGATTTTTATATAAAGCTGTGAAGATGATATTCCTAGGCTCGCAATTTGAATGCCATATGCCTACTTTGTCGTATTAGTTTACAAATTGTGAAAAACCAAATTAAATTTGAATTTCGCGGGCAGACCCTTGTCATGCACCTTAACTGCGAAAATCAGTTGAAAGCATAGAGTAAATACACTGGTGAGCGAAGTGAGTATTTAAATATTAAACGCTAATGCCAAGGAGTGACAGAGCAAGAACATGTTTTCTTGTCCTGCTCAATGTATCACATAATTTTGTTTGACTCATCCGACAGTTTAGGTCAGACTATCCTGTGTCATTTTTGTTATTCGCCTATATTCGTATGAAATCAGAATTAGACAAAGTGGTAACTACCGTGGTACCACTTTTTTCATATACTAATACACATTAAAAAAAATGGCAGTCCTAAGGACTGCCGATAGAAGTGAAAACGAATATATAATATTTTTTCTAATTAAAAAAATTAAAATAATAAAAATATTTCAAATATAATAAACTTTAAAACTAAGCGATTTTAATTACGAATGTACTATATTATTATACTTAAGACCTTTTGTCTTAAGAAGAACGGTGTTGATCTCGCGTAATCCACATTTTTACCCTCTACCAAAAATTGCTCAACGCGCCTACAGAAGTTTTCACTTCAAAAATACTTATTTAGCATGAAGAAAATATCGCAATAAGAATATGGCTATTGCATACTGTATGCGCTGACGCCATGTATAAATCTCCTACTCTGGCTACGGTCGTAAGTGATTTTGACTAAGGTAAAGTAAAAGGGTGACAGTAATTCTTTTAAATGTGGATCTGTCCCAAAACCGAATCAGCACAGCCCCGACTCCACGTAGTCTTGTCTGTCTGTGTGGCAAAGCCAGGACACGCTAAATGTTGGATCAGAAGGGCTGGAACCCACAGCCGTAAAACAAGTTTATTTAAAATCAGTTAATGCTACTTCACTGTTACTTCTTCTTCTTTTTCTGGTCGGTGGTCATAAATAGCTCTGTATTGTAAAAACCTTGTCTCTGCCTTCTATCATCTTTTACTGGTCGGTGGTAAAAACCTATGGTAAAAACCAAAGAACCAAAATACTGGTCGGTGGTAAAAACTTATGGTAAAAACCAAAGAACCAAAAAACACTCAGAAGGACTAGAATCCAGAGCCAGCTAGAACCAGTTAAAAAAAAACAAGGAACTTATTTACCTGCCACGCATATTTAGTATTTACTACGGGGAAAAAAACCTCTGAGTTAAACGTTCTTGCATAGTATCTAAAATAATATCGTCGTATTGATATTTACAACGTAGTGGTTATATTCTCTTTGCTGATATTTTCAGGAAGTTTTAGCCAGAGGTTTTAGCTGACTTGTTTTACTTTTAAGAATGTCTCTGGCCGATGAGCTTTTAGCTGATTTGGAAGAAAATGATGATGGAGAACTTGAAGCTATGATTGAAAACAAACCCTCAAATGATCATGAATTTGCTGTACCTTTCCCGGTAGTACCAAAGGAAGATGAAATTAAAAATGTATCTATTAGAGAACTGGCTAAATTAAGGCATTCGGATCGCTTACAAAGGGTATAATTTAGAGTTTTTTCAATCTGTTATAGTCATAAGCTTCCACGCTAATATTATAAATGCGAAAGTACTCTTGTCTGTCTGTCTGCCACGCTTTCCCGGCCGATTTTCAACCGATTTTGATGAAATTTGGTATCTATATAAACTTGTATGTATAAACTTAATTGTACACGACAAAAACAAAAGAAACAAGATACTTACAAAGAAACCTAAAATATAGGTAAGTTACAATAAGGTAGGTGGCATCCCGGGGAAGGACATAGGTTCCTAGAAAATTAAGATCCCCCGGAAATTAAAAAACTTAATCTTCGTGGACGAATTGGCGAGCATCATCTAATTCTAGTCCATACTAATATTATAAATGCGAAAGTGTGTGTGTCTGTCTGCTATGGCCAATCTTTCACGGCCAATCTTTTTAACCAATTTTGATGAAATTTGGTACAGGAATAGGTGGCATCCCGGGAAGAACATAGGCTATTTTTATCCAGAAAAGTAAGGAGTTCCCGCGGGAATCAAACTTACTTAATCCACGCAAACGAAGTCGTGGGCATCATCTAGTGCTTTATAATTTGATTGTCATAAGCTACAATATTATGGATAGATAAGAAATATTTTTTGCCGGAATGGGCCCGCTAGGGTTAAGAACTTTTCCAGAGCTTGTAGCTAGGTCCTCCGCTTTCTTCATACTTCCATTCTGCTTTACCATTATGAAGATATTAGTATCAGTGCAGTAACTCAAAGAACTGGGTGGACTACCCACCTGGAATAGAGATGCCTTTCTTTGTTGTGTGTACATACGTCTCATGATATTCTTACTTGTTGGACTGGAAGTTGCCACACAGCACACTAAACAGTTTTGATTTTCATCTTAATTCTAGAATTCTGCCCCTTAAACTAGCTTATCCCTTGCAGATAGATGATATTCTTTACTTAGCACTGTATCACACTGACAATGTGGCTAGTTCTGTTGTACATAATGTCTAAGATAAGCTTAAATGACAAGTGTAATTGAATTGCCATCTGTTTCAGTCATCCGTACAGAAAGACCTGTCCATTTAGTAAGATATCAATTAAGTATAAACAATGCCCTCCCGACCGAATTTCGGCCAGAATCCACACACAAACCACAATCTCGCGGTGGTTGTGTGTTGCCACATGAGGTAACAATCAGAATATTGTGCTAATAAATTAAAACCTCATTAAAATTTCAGGTGATTACAGAAATCGAACAAAATGTTGGTAACAACAGGAAAAAAATTGAGGTGACTGGTTTAATGGAGTCAGACCCTGAGTACCAGTTGATTGTTGAAGCCAACAATATAGCAGTTGAAATCGATGGGGAAATAGGTAGGTTTTTTTATATTTTTAAGAAAATAAAGTTCGAAAGTAATTCATTGGAATGAGATAAAACAGTGCATCTATCAGTTGTCATGGTACTTCTTAGAAAGTATCTGACAGTCTACATTGTCCGACAAAATTATTTGACCCGGTGACAGTGTCACTATATAATAAAAAAATATGAAATAAAAGGGAAACTAAACAGGCATAAAAATTAGGTCCACACACACAAATGCCATGCATTATCTTGTTTAAAACAATAAAAAAGGTTCCACTGTCCACATATCATAAAGGTTATCTATACTAATATTATAAATGCAAAAGTTTGGATGGATGTTTATTACTCAATCACGCCAGAATGGCCGAACAGATATCAATGAAGTTTGGCACAGAGATAGTTTATAGTCTGGAATAACACATAGGCTACTTTTTATCCCAGAAAATTAAAGAGTTTCATGGGAACCAAATACCTCGATCCATGCAGACGAAGTCGCAGGCATCAGCTAGTAACTTATTAATTATTAATATTATAAATGCGAAAGATTGGATGTATGGATGTCGGTATGGATGTTTGTTACTCAATCACGCCCCAACAGCTGAACGGATCTGGATGAAATTTGGCTCAGAGATAGATTATAGTCTGGAATAGCACATAGGCTACTTTTTATCCCGGAAAATTAAAGAGTTCCCGCGGGAACCACAAAACCTCGATCCACCCTTACGAAGTCGCGGGCATCAGCTAGTAAGTTATATTCCATTGCAGTGCTCTGATGGGGCCTCATGTCATTACAATTACTTATTGCAAATGAATGCAATTAATAAATTAATGAAATTAGTATTCTTCTACCATCAAAATAATTATGGCTGGTATCAAAATGTAACAAAAATGAACTACAAATAATACAATCTTAATATGATCATAACCTACTCAATGTAGGTTTAACTTTAAATGATAAATTTCATTTTGCAGCTATTATCCACAGATTCGTTCGGGATAAGTACCAGAAAAGGTTCCCAGAACTGGAGTCATTGATCATAACTCCGTTGGAATACATCCGCACTGTGAAAGAGCTTGGCAATGATTTGGACAGAGCTAAGAATAATGAAACACTACAGAGCTTCCTCACACAAGCTACTATTATGATAGTATCAGTCACTGCATCTACAACTCAAGGGTAATGTTGTATAAACATTGTTTAAAATATTGTAATTATTTATACTGTCAGTTTTATTACTGTTTGATTACTGAAGTCTAGGTTAATTTTGTGCCTGATCCTTTGTGTAATTTTATTTTTAAAGTGGGATTCCATTTCAGAAATAGACAATTATGACGAATTATGTATAACACAATCTCTAAACTAAACTAAAATGACCTCTCTAAATTTAGATCTGTCACATTCCGCAAGGTGTATAATGAAATTTTATATTTTTCTATGGGCTTTATTACTACACTTTGACTTAAAGACGGTGACCTAAAACAGCTGTGTGTTTTGATGGACCAATTTCGGCTGAAGTGTTTGAACTAGGTACTAAAAAATTCATTTACTCTGAAGTTGCTTCTAAAGGGAAGTGAACTTCATGAAATGTATAATTTACTTATTTTAACAATATTCTTGCAGAAAATTGCTGTCTGACTATGAATTGAGTGAGATCTTTGAAGCGTGTGACATGGCAGCAGAGTTGAACAACTTCAAATCAAACATTTACGAATATGTGGAGAGCAGAATGACATTCATTGCTCCAAATATAACTGCTATTGTTGGTGAGTAATTTGTATGTGAAGGAAATCCCTGGCACAGTGTTGAGAGGTGTTGCCTTAAAGCGAGAGGTCCCTGGTTCGATTCCCGGCAGGGTCAATTTTTGGAATTTATAATTCCTGAATTTTCTCTGGTCTGGTCTGGTGGCAGGCTTCGGCCGTGGCTAGTTACCATCCTACTGGCAAAGACGTACCGCGCAGCGATTTAGTGTTCCGGTACGATGCCGTGTAGAAACCGTCTAGGGGGTTTAATATTACCATACCTACCCCTAACAGGGTAGTCCGCTACCATCACAAGGTGCAGAAATCTTTTGTGGGGTCGAGTGTACGCTTTTATAACATGGTTCCGAAATAGTTTCTAGATTTGCCATTACATAAATATACAGAATGTGTCGATTAAAAAAAGCTCACTCTGTTCTTTGTCTAATCGGTCACAAGGAGCAGACTAATTTATAGCCAGTTCCTTCATTTTGCAACCCATTGCTGGCTCGCTACTCTCCTGGCGGAAGATCCTTCTATTGCTATAGTCCACCACCACTACAGCCTATTAACGTCACACACAGGCCTCCACTCTCATAAGAGAGAGGGAATTAAAGCTTAGACCCACCACGCTGCTCCAATGCGGGTTGGCGGGCTTTAACGACTATTATCATGTTAGTGATAATAACCGGGACCGACGGCTTAACGTGCTCTCCGAGGCACGCGGGTGAGACACCGCCAACTTCCAACTCCAGGCTGGCACCAAAGAGAATTTTTGAATTGAAAAACTCAATATTGCTATGGTCAAG
This sequence comes from Erebia aethiops, assembly GCA_923060345.2. Lineage (NCBI taxonomy): Eukaryota > Metazoa > Arthropoda > Insecta > Lepidoptera > Nymphalidae > Erebia > Erebia aethiops. The sequence goes on along the minus strand of OV281091.1, from coordinate 14,263,445 downwards.
CTCGTAAAATTACCTGCCTCCATCATCATTAAGTCCTATGTCCCCCCTTCGGGGCAGAGGGCAGACACTACTCTTTTCCAAGCCGATCTGTCGGACGCTTTATGCTTTAGCTCGCCCCATGTAAGGCCGATCTTTTTCGCCTCATCAAGTATAGTACGCCGCCAAGTCTGTTTCGGCCGCCCGCGTTTTCGTTGACCTTGCGGGTTCCAATCCAACGCCTGCTTGGGTATATGTTCAGGTGCTCGACGCAGTGTATGCCCGATCCAATTCCATTTTCGGCGTCGGATTTGAAGATCTACGGGTTCTTCATGACATAATTTCCATAGGTCTATGTTGGAAATAACTTCCGGCCAAAATATCCTCAGAATGTAACGGAGACAACGATTGATGAATACTTGAATTTTATGCGTGAGATCTTTTCTTACCTTCCATGTATCGCAGCCGTATAGCAGTACGGATTTAACGTTTGTATTGAAAATTTTAAGTTTCACCCTCCGTGAGAGGTGCTTGGACCGCCAGACGGGGTAGAGACACGCAAAGGCACCACGGGCTTTTGATAACCGGGAGTCGATATCTAACTCAGTTCCACCAGTGGGGGACACTATGCTACCTAAATATGTGAATTCCTTGACTCGTTCTATTACCGTTTCCCCTATTAGGATAGGATTATTATTTGGCGTACCAACACGCATGTCCTTGGTTTTGCTTACATTGACTTTAAGACCAACTTTGGCTGATTCCTTCACAAGGTCGTTCAATCTAGACTGCATGTCGGCTCGTCGGTGACTTAATAAGCATAAGTCGTCAGCGTAGTCTAAGTCTAAAAGACTATTGGATAAGTTCCATTCTATACCCCTCGAGCCTACAGAGTTAACCCGTGTCAGTACCCCATCCAGGACTATAAGAAAAAGAAGTGGTGACAGTAGACATCCCTGTCTCACCCCCGAATGAACTCGAATTTCATCTGAGATCAGGGCGTCATGCGTGATTTTACACGAATAGTTCCTGTACATTGCTCTAATGATATTCACAATCTTTGGGGGCACACCTATCTCTTTAAGCCTTGACCAAATAGCATCCCAACGTAAGGTGTCAAACGCTTTTTCGAAATCAACAAAGATGGAGTAAACCTCTCTTTGGAACTCGGAAGCCTGTTCTAATATGATGCGCAACGTATTGATTTGGTCAACACAGGATCTACCGGGGCGAAAACCTGCCTGCTCATTCCGAAGTAATGGCTCGACCACTTTCGAGAGACGATTCAAAATGATTTTACAAAGAACCTTAGATGATACAGGGAGTAAAGTTATGCCACGCCAATTATTACATATGCTCAAATCTCCCTTTTTGGGAACTGTTACAAGAAGACCCGTTCTCCATTCTTTAGGTATATTCTCGCTATCCCAGATGCGATGAATAAAGGGAGTAAGGATTCCTGCAGCTAGAGGGACATCTGCTTTAAGCATTTCCGCCGATATTAAATCTGCACCAGGAGCCTTACCGTCCTTTAAGGTTGCCAGAGCGTTACATATCTCATCGAAAGAAGGAGGATCGACATCTATATTAAGGAGTGCTTGAGCCTCACCAGACAAGCGTGATGGAACTTCTTCATTGCTTTGAGGCGCAGTATCACGGAAAACTTCTCCAAAATGTTCGCACCACCGGTTAAGTTGTTCAGACGATGTAGTAATCAATTCGCCTTGTTTTGACCGCAACGGTTTCTTTTTCACGCGTGATTTGCCAGCCAAGGTGTTTGTGACTTGGTACAAGTGACTTATGTTACCCGTTTCGAAAGCCGCTTGAGCTTCCGCTGCCAGAAGATCAGTTCGTGCTCGAAGATCCCTACGCTTGCTACGATAGATTGCTTTACGTAGTCCACTATAACGTAGTCTTATCTCGTTCTTAGTCGCCTCGTCACTGCATGAAATAAGTTGCAATTTTGTGTTTTGCCTCTGTTCAATAAGGTCCCAGGTAGCCTGTGATATTTCATCCTCACGTTTAGAACGCGAATGCCCTAATACTACCGAGCCAGCCTTCGTGTAAGCGGTTTTGATATTATTCCATTCTGCGTCTAGGTCACCTGACGCTGAATCCAATGCTGCAAAACTGTTCTTTAACTCCATACGGAACTTTACTAGAGTTTCTGGATCCTTCAGTTTCGCCACATTGAATTTTTTGCCAAGAGGTTTTGAGGCCGGTCTACAGTGAACTGCAACCTTCAGTCTCAATTGGGCAACAATAAGTTCATGGTCACTATCTATGTCCGCTCCTCTTCGGTTACGAACATCCAGAAGAGAACCTCGCCACTTAGAACTGATAGCGATATGGTCAATCTGGTTGCGTGTTTGCCCATTAGGCGAAGTCCACGTGTATTTATGGCAGTCCTTGTGCGGAAAAAGTGAACCACCAATAATTAAGGCATGATTCTGACAGAATTCTACGAAAAGCTCCCCGTTTTCGTTCCGCTCCCCGATTGCGTGTTTTCCCATACATTTATCATAGTGTTGGTTATCACGGCCTATTTTAGCGTTTAAATCACCCATAAGGATCGTTATATCCCTGCCTCCATAATAAAGTGAAATTTCTTTCTATCCATCAGGTGCATCCACAGCAGCGAAGATCTTGGGTGTTGCGGGCGGTTTATCAAAGTTATCCAGGATGCCAGCGTGCAATGTTCTGCCTCTTGGACAGCAAAAGAAGACCCTATCGGGCTTCTCTCAAGCTGCCTCCTTGCCTCATACAGGCTTCATTTACTTCTCGCAAATTGTTCAAGACGCAACCCCAGTGAGTGTAAAAATCCATTCTATTCTACTAACTATATCAATACAAGATGATGCTCGCAACTTTGTTCGCGTTGATTTCGATTTTAAAATTTTGGGGTTGAACAGATGTTATAATATTAGTATGAATAATGGTTTTTAATGTAATGGTTTTTAATAAGAAAAATGTCTTCCTTAAAATCAAGCCACAACTATATTATTTTAAAGCTGTCCAATCTGCTCGCACGAAACGTTTTTGCTCGACGTTTCTGATACAAACCGCCAAGATACAGTGAAAACCCTCCCAGCGCACTCTACAAGTCAAGCCTATCTTTTTTTTTTTATCCTCTACAAGCAAGCCCTTGACTGCGATCACACCTGATGGTAAGTGATGATGCAGTCTAAGATGGTAGCGGACTAACCTGTTAGGGGCATGGCAGTTATATTAAACCCACACCCCTTCGGTTTCTACACGGCATCGTACCGGAACGCTAAATCGCTTGGCGGCACGTCTTTGCCGGTAGGGTGGTAACTAGCCACGGCCGAAGCCTCCCACCAGGCCAGACCAGGGAAAATTCAGAAATTATAAATTCCTAAATTGACCCTGCCGGGGATCGAACCCGGGACCTCCGCACGTTAAGGCAACAGCGCTACACACTGCGCCACGGAGGTCGTCAAATCAGAGTCAAATCAAATCAAAATCTTTTAATCAGAGTTTTTCAAAACCGCTATAAATCCATAGCACGCTACGGACTATAAACTATAAACTTTTAGCATGCTTTTAAATACGCTATGTTTTATGGAAGCGTGTGGGCAGCCTGCAGGCACGATAATATTATGTATATATAATAGTAATATATAAAAATTTGGTAACACGCGAAGATGACGTTCACTCACAACAGCGCGTCACAGTAAACAGATACAACCAGTATGGAAACTACCTAGAAACATTCGAAACAGCCTCACTCACACAAACATGCGCACCGACGAGACCCATAAGCGCTCGTCGCAATGCCGTCAGTAGTGAGTGCCGCGTCATCGCATGTTCGATGCGCATGTTTGTGTTAGTGAGCTGTTTCGAACGTTTCTAGGTATTTTCCATACTGGTTGTATCTGTATACTGTGAGCGCGTTACGCGAGGCTAATCATCGGCCAGCGGCGGCGCGCTACTGGCAAGCGGGCGCCGCTACAAGTGCTACAAGGTGTTACGCGCGATCGTGTGATATTCATAACGTCGTAGCGTCATGGCAGCTCCTTACATAACACGTTATCCGCGCTATGGAACAATAGCGCGCTATGATATTGCGCTACGTGTTATATTAACCACCTCTACTCTCAATGCGTGATGTTTACTGGCGGGTATTGTACGTAATTTCTTGTCACAGGAACTACGCTACAAGGCTGCGAAGCTAGTCTCGACCAAACTGATCCTAGCTGCGAGAGTGGACGCGTGCCATGAAAGCACCGATGGGGAAATAGGACGACAACTCCGAGAGAGTATTGAGAAGAAACTTGACAAATTACAGGTACTGTTACTTTTTTTATCCACTACAAGTGATCTCACCTGATGGTAAGTGATGATGCAGTCTAAGATGGTAGCGGGCCAATCTGTTACGGGCATGGCAGTTATATTAAACCCATACCCCTTCGGTTTCTACACGGCATCGTACCGGAGCGCTAGATCACTTAACGGCACGTCTTTGCCGGTAGGGTGGTAAATAGCCACGGCTGAAGCCACGCCAGGCCAGACCAGGCAAAATTCAGAAATTATAAATTCCCAAATCGAACCCGGGAGGGTTCGATTCCTCCGCACGTTAAGACAACAGCGCTCAACACTGCGCCACAGAGGTCGGCATTATTTGAGATACATTATTATTACACTACTGATATATTATCATACTAGGTGATGCCCGCGACTTCGTCCGCGTGGATTGTGGTTTTTTGGTTCCCGCGGAAACTAGTTTTCCGGAATAAAAAGTAGCCTATATGTTATTCCAGACTATAATCTATCTCTGTGCCAAATTTCATCCAGATCCGCTCAGCCTTTCTGGCGTGATTGAGTAACAAACATCCATCCATCCATCCAAACTTTCGCATTTATAATATTTGTAACAAAAAAAACCGTATTAGAACTTTGTGGTATAAAAAGTATTTCTTCCCTAGGGCACAAGAATCTGTGCGAAATTTCATCAATATCGGTGTAGGGGTTGAATATCAGTTCAGAGCTTGAGTCTAGGAGGTGAGAAGACCTATAATATAGTAGACGACGATAAATAATACTTATAACATTTCGTATAGGAACCGCCCCCAGTGAAGTTCGTGAAACCGCTGCCGAAGCCGATAGAACAGAGTCGCAAGAAGCGAGGCGGCAAGCGCGTGCGCAAGATGAAGGAACGCTACGCCATGACGGAGTTCAGGAAGAACGCGAACCGGCTCAACTTCGCTGACGTGAGTGTGACGTGCTGTCTGTGTTATACACTCGCTGACATTTTTTTTAATCCACTACAAGCTATAGCCCTTGAATGCGATCTCACCTGATGGTAAGTGATGATGCAGTCTAAGATGGTAGCGGGCTGACCTGTTTGGGGCATTGCAGTTATAATTAAACTCACACCCCTTCGGTTTCTGCACGGCATCGTACCGGAACGCTAAATCGCTTTTATAGTAGCGGAGCCCACGAGTGGATTTTTGGATTTACTAAACCGCGGCAGATTAATATCAAGGGGGATTCTTTGGACCGTGTAGAGTACCTTCACCATATATGAGCCCTCTATATTGGTGGGTCTATCTAGGACAGCAGATCAAAATATGTATTAAATAAATAAAATCGATCATCAAAAATACTTGAGCGCGGGTAGAGTGAATTACACGCTGGAAAGTGCACATTCAAATAATCTGACGATTTGAGCGAGACCTAAAGGAGTTGGAGAGTTACAAACTTAAAAACCTCCTCTTTTTATTTACTTAACTACTTTTTATTTTTGGATTTACTCCAATCCAAAAATCCCCTCTTGGGCTCCCCTACCATTAAGGCGTCAGGCACGAAACTAGCGACAGCCGAGCGATAGACAGCGGGGCGATATGGTCCGAGAGCTAGCGACGAATTTCGGGAAAGCCTTTTAGGCAAACTGAAATTGTGAAAATATATAATTTCGTCAATTATTTCTCTTCAAAAATATTTCATTAAAATTCCCAAAAAATATACTTTTGGCAATCTGAAATTTCAATTGCGTATTTATTGAGATTAATTTCAATAATACCTGCAAATCGCCAGACAAATTTTGCGGTTTTAAACAATTCCCAGTGTATAAAGTTTTCAAATGAGTACGACAAAATTGCGGCGAAATTCGTCGCCATCTCTCCGACTAATCGCATCGCCCCGCTGCCGCCGTCGCTCCCCCGTCGCTAATTTCGTGCCCGTACACTAATGGTTGTTTTCTTTGTCTTGGTAGTACAATCGATTTATTAGTACATTACTTACATATGTACTAAATAGACTGCCTCGTTGGACTAGTGGTTGGCATGCTATGCCATATATTAGGTTTTTCTGACTAGAAATTCTCAGTACTAACCCGGAGTTAGGAAGTTGGCGGTGTTTCACACCCGTGCCTCGGAGAGCACGGTCCCGGTTATTATCACTAACATGATAATAGTCGTTAAAGCCCGCCAACCCGCATTGGAGCGTGGTGGGTCTAAGCTCTAATTCCCTCTCCTATGAAAGTGAAGGCCTGTGCCCAGCTGTGGGACGTTAATGGGCTGTAGTGGTGGTGGTACTTAACAGTAGATACATTATTTAAACGAGACTGGGAATTGTTTTCCGAGCAAGTAGAAGAAAAAATTATTAGAATCACATTCGAAAAAAAAAAACTCGAAAGCATTTTCGAACCGGTAGTAGTACCTTACAATGGTATTGCGCACCGACGGCAAAGCAAAAGCATATTATTGTCAAGATTAATTTTATGTTTCGTTATTACTAGGGCAAATCATTCTGTTGCGAGAAAACAACCATTATTTAATATTCAACCTATATATCTGTGGTATCCAGACTTCCCACCTCTTTCGCACCTTCTAACTTCTAGCGAGAAAAAATACTAGTTGCTTTCGCCACTTTTCTCTATCAAAAACTAGGTATACACACAATTATTTTAACGCCAAGACTTGGATCGGTGACATTTGTCAAAAGTATACTGAGACTTTGATAATATTTAAAATGTTAAATGGTGCGAGAGTAATGAGAGGCGCTCCACCTTAGGCTGCATCACCACTTGCAAGCAAGTCTGATTGCAGCCAAGCGCTAGCCTATATATTTAAAAAAAAGAGTAAAAGTCTGGACATCACGGCCTTCTGAAGGGCCCTAGAAGGTCTTTCTGGTCTCTCCTGATTCTTCAGTTTAGTGATTTAGGTTAAAAGCGAGTTTAATAATCTCGAAAACGTTAATAGATCAACTATCGAAACCCAACGCAACGAAATGCAACGTTAAAGTGAAAATAACCCTTGCATCTTGTAATTTCCTTCCTCTTGATACGCGAGTAATAGCAATAAACTTTATTCAGACGAAGTCATAAAACACTAATTGTCTTGAACTGAAACATTAAATCACCATAAATTACTGAGGTTTCGTAGAACAATATGAATTACAAACGTCCATAAATAGACTTCGATAATGAAAACTCCATTACGGGCTAAAAACACAATTTAAATTGAAAACGTAATTGCCTTCCAGGATTACATTTGCAAACACTTTTGTCTTTTGTTCTCTTTTTCGTAACCGCCACGACAGTTAAGAGCCCATATTAAAACATTTGCGTAATTTAAGATTTTATTTCTCAACTACAGATAAATTAACTTTGATGTTTAATTTAGGTGATAATAATTTAGGTTGCGATGGAGCTGACGTGTCCGTGTCAAACAAAAGTCCCATAAAATTTAAGATTTAGAAAAAAAAACCATTGATGTTGCTATTCCTATGTACTTCTTGGGTTTCAAATCTAAGTTCGTCATGAACTTAAAACTATTGGATATGATTATTCCTATGTACTTCTTGGGTTTCAAATCTAAGTTCGTCATGAACTTAAAACTATTGGATATGATTTTCAAAAAAGTACTTTTCGTGTAATTTTTTGAATTACGTGGATTTTAAAAAGTAACAATTCCCAAAACGTAATGCCATTGATTGTTTGATACCATACTTTTTGTTAAGACCTGTTGTTTTTGTTATAATTAGAAGAGTTGGGCAAAGGAGAGCATACGATTAGAATATAAGCAGAGCAGAACGATAGGAATATAGTACACAAATACCAGTATTAATTAATATCTAACTCTAGATATTGTTTTTATTTTATTTTAATGAATAAAAAGAATTAATACAAGGACATCTCCATATAAAGTCTTACGCCAAATTGTCCTGCTAAAATACATACTTAAAAGTAAAAAAGGTATGACCCAATAAATCAAGATAACAGACTGTCTACTAACCCAAGCAATAACCCACATTCTAACAACTTACCATATACAGTGCATTACTCGTATAAGGAATCAAAAAAATAATTGTAAGAACACAATCACAGACACGATACAGAGTTATACGGTTTGCGGTAACAAACCAGTAACATGCAAATATTTATACTCGTTACTGTAATAATTACCGATATTCGCGGAATCCTTATACATTTTAAGTGGAGTACACAATGGCGCAAAATAACGCAGCGATTGTTCTGACAAAAACTAAGTCGATTAACATAATTTTCGAAACCAGGCAATCTGTCCACTAATTTCGTCAGTTTTATATTAATAAGTAGGTATTTATGCTAGAATCCAGTGTGCCTGTCTGTCTGTCTACTACGTTTACACAACCCATCTCGTTAACCGATTTTGAAGAATTTTTTTTCAGAGATAGGTTGCACGATGCATCCCATTTTTCTCTCGAATAAACGAAGGTACCCAATTTTTCAAAAACCTAGCGGAAGAAGTTGGGGGCATGTAATAAATTAAATAAAAAATGTAACTCCGCACTCAAATCATAATTTGCTGTATTGGTGATTTACTTATTATTTTTCACACAAAATAAATATAAAGAGAAGATTTATCGATATTTAAATTCCACGGTTTATTATTTGTTTATTATTGCCGATTACTGTCAATGGATCTATTCTCGAAACTGTCCAAGAATATGCATACCTTGGGCAAATTTTGCAAGTAGGAAGCAACAGTTTCGAGAAAGAGATAGAACGGAGAATACAGCTGGGCTGGGCAGCATATGGCAAACTCCGTCGAGTCTTTTCGTCGCCTATACCGCAATGCCTGAAGACCAAAGTCTTCAATCAGTGCGTCCTGCCAGTTATGATTTACGGTGCCGAAACGTGGACACTGACATCGAGGCTAGTCCACAAACTTCAAGTCGCTCAACGCGCTATGGAAAGAGCTATGCTCGGAATTTCTTTGAGGGATAAAATCCGAAACGAAGTAATTCGCCAAAGAACCAAAGTAATCGACATAGCTCTCAAGGCTAGCACGTTGAAGTGGCAGTGGGCTGGTCACGTTTGCCGTAGGACCGACGGCCGCTGGAGTCGTAAGGTCCTAGAGTGGAGACCGCGTCTCGGCAAACGGAGTGTGGGGCGCCCCCCGGCTAGGTGGAGCGACGACATCCGGAGAGTGGCTGGCATCAAATGGATGCTAACAGCCAAAGATAGGCAACGTTGGCGCAATCTTAAAGAGGTCTATGTCCAGCAGTGGATGCATATTGGCTGATGATGATGAAATTCCACGAGCAAGCAATATTTAATAAAAGTAAGGTCAATAAATAACGCGATTACTCGTGATTGTTTGATAAGTTATAGCGATAGTTTGAACGTTAGAAACTAAGTATTGGAAACTAACGACCAGTATCACGATGTTGAATCTCAGTATTTATTGACTGTCTGACCTTTGTCTTACACCTGCGTTAGCTCATTTCACACGAGTAACACAGTAAACAGATACAACCAGTATGGAAACTACCTAGAAACGTTCGAAACACTCACACAAACGTGCTCATCGAACATGCGATGACGCGGCACTCACTACTGACGGCACTGCGACGAGCGCTTGGGATCTCGCCGATGCGCACGTTTGTGTGAGTGAGCCTGTTTCGAACGTTTCTAGGTAGGTTCCATACTGGTTGCACCTGTTTACTGTGCCAGTAATGTTTAGCCCATAAGACACATAGTGCGTTCGTGCAGGTAATATAGACCCCGCTTTATGTTACGCTCGGCGAGTCGCAGTACATTGAAGATGAGTAGAATTTCAAATAGTGGTTTTTTCACAGTGTTCAAATAGACCGGAACACTAACTGGTGAAGCACGGATGTCCGACGGCCTCGTTAGCCAAAGCGCCGGCTGCATTCAGATAAACTAAGCATTTAGAAAACATGTGCGCTAAGGCGCTCGTAACTCTAGGACGATTTTTCTAGTTCATATTTAGTATTGTCGATGTGATAGTATATATGTGAAGAATTTAAACGTTGCGAATGTTTAAGGACATCGCCTTGTGACCAACTTAACTGCCGAGCGAGTATCTATATATATGCGAGTATCTTAACGGGTTCATCTTTCTCATCATTCTGTTTTCATAGATCGGTGCAGGAGAAGAAAGATAACATTTAGTGCCAGTACCTACTACTACCTATCTATGAAAATAAATGACTATAATTTGTATTTTATAAAAATATTAACAAAAATATAGTTTATAGAACTTGGAGTTTCAAGTATACAATTTTCACTGCTGTTGTTAAATATTGAAACCCACGAAACCCATCCAAGTTTTCGAGATTTGCAAACTCATATTAGGGTTGAAGATAAAATGAACATTAAGAGATGTCCGGTCTTAGGAACAGGACGGGTGCAAATCGCGTTAGCACCTGCATGCAAATGAAAAAGGCTTTGGAAGGATTTAAACACTTCAAAGAAATGCAACACGACGTAGGTAGCACGGAGACTCGTTGATACAATCTTGTTCCATTTGCGCCTTAACATTCTTTTCACATTGTCAGAGTTAAATAGTAATTTATTTTAGTCTCGTAAATGCATTTGAATCTAAAGATCAATGTTAATGACTTTACTAGTACGGTCATAAATGGTTAAAGTATTAGCTTAATTGAATTTACTCGTTTGTCTCGTACATTACAAATTGTACCCACGATCAGTTTTTCTAAAAGTATTTCTCAATCTTAACTCTTATACATCTCAATAAGTCTAAGATGGACATCTGCAAAGTAGAATGGAGCTAAGGTGTGGCATTTTTCTTGATTACACCTCAAATTAAGTTTTATTCTTTTAGGCATAACGACGAATGACAGGCGTCCTTTGGGTATGAGATACAATTCAGTCCAGTTGCAAACAGTGCAGTTGTTTTAAAAAAAATACTCCATGTCCAGTCTCCATGCGTTGGAACTAAAAACGACTTACCTACTTTATTTTACTTTCAAATTGCCACATCTTTATAATTCATTAATTTCATTAACCAATGCATAAAAAGATGAAAGAAAACCGCTTCGGTTTAATTAAACAATCCAAACTATTAATAGATTAATTATAATAATAAATGTTGTGTGCCGAGAATAGAGGGTCTAAAAATTCTAAATGAATCTTAAAATGCACTGCATGTAAAAAGTGGGTCAATCGTGAGCCGATAGACGGACGATATTACCCACTCGTGCAGATGCAGGGTTATTTATTGCATCCACTGATTAGAAATTAAATGCACCATGATTTTATTCGGCGATGTTTTGTATCGAATGACTATCCAAAATTAATTAAAAATCATACTAATATTATAAAAACTTAAACCACGCGGACGAAGTCGCGGGCATCAGCTAGTAGACCGTAAAATTTCAATTTCTAAATCAAATAGGTACATTGTAGGATTAATTTTTATTGAACAGTAATTATTTATTTTTTTACACAATATTTCTTCCATTAGTATGTAGCAACGTGACTCGCGACGGACAAACATAGCTTTTTTATTAATATGTATCGATTAGTTTTAGATAATTATAACTAATCGTTACATATTAGCGATGGACTAATGGTCAGATTTTAATATGCTTTGATACAAAAGTGTCATCTTTGTCCGACCGGTGGTATTAACTCACGTAAAAAAACCAAATAATTTATTACAAATTCTTCACTTTATAATGTTGTACTATAACCTTGATATTTCTCCCACAGATTGAAGACGACGCTTACCAAGAAGATTTGGGATACACGCGTGGAACGATCGGCAAATCGCGAACAGGGCGCGTGCGTTTGCCGCAAATAGACGAAAAGACCAAAGTCCGTATCAGCAAGACATTGCAGAAGAACTTGCAGAAACAGCAGCAATATGGAGGCGCGACCAGCATACGGAGACAGGTTTCTGGTACCGCGTCCTCGGTCGCCTTCACGCCTTTGCAGGTCAGTAACTTGACTCCAGTAACCTCTAAATTATGACTGCCAACCGTGACGTATACACAGTGTGCCGACCGGTTGGGTGGGTTCCCTTCCCAAACATACTGGAAGGAAAGCAAAGAATCTAATAAAATCACGTAAAATTAAATTGTATTTTGGTGTATAAAATGTATTTTTTTTAAATACTGTTGCTATTGTGGGTAGTACATATATAGTTTTGTACACATTGCCCCTAACAGGTTAGCCCGCTTTCATCTTAGACTGCATCATCACTTATCAGGTGAGATCGCAGTCAAGGGCTAGCTTGTAGTGGATTAAAAAAAAACACAGTCTTTAACTAAAATTTATAGGACTAATTGTTATCCATTTCCGCAGGGAGAATCATGTAATTTCAGTTGTTTTAAAAGTAGTTTTTTGTTGAATTTAGAGATTGTCTAGTACAAAATCAGCCACTTTGCCTGTATCTTATAATCAGAAATCAACTTTTAAATTGTCTTGACTTAACTTGTATTAAATTAAATTATTACATGACACCATGTAGTTCAGATAAAAATTAGCATAAGCGTGAACCAAATATCGTTAAAATCGGACGTTTAAAGTTAAGAGACATGCTGACACGCTTCACATTTACAATATTAATACGGAAGTTTGGATTCCAATACCTATCTCTAAATAAAATCAAAGCTAAGCTAAGCAAAGTATAACACTTGTAAAAGAGAATCGATATAAATTTCATTAGCCCTTTTGACCTGTTGGAGAAATGAAAGCTGATTAGAATCACTGTATTTTCGAATATATCTCGAATTCGAGTAGAAAATGGACACCGATACCATAATAAAGCCATTTGATAGGATCGTTCAATCGATATAACGTGCAATTCTTGCCCTACATAGACCATTAAATTGTTAACTAAGATTTTTAGAATACTTATTCCATTCTTAGAATATAGAACTTGGTGGTTAATATTTTTTGGTCAATGGTGCTCATTTGGACGTACACTCATGAAACTTAATTCAATTGACAGCTAACCTAAGTGACCGTACCTAAGTGCACTTAGGTTCTATCAGGTTAATATACCTAATAGATTACAATTTACCGAAAAACAATGCGTTAAATTGTAAGCAGTATGTTACGGTTCACAATCTGTCGACAGTTTACAATCTATCGAGATAAAAAGCGTTAGATTACAATTTTACGCTTTTTACAATTTTACGGTGACATATAAACCAAATACCACTCATTCACTCACTCACTGACTGACTAATCACGATATCTCAGGAACTGTAAATCATACAAACTTAGACTCCTTTTATAGTGTAGACATCAGCTAAGAAACGGTTTTGAGAAAATTCACCCCTAAGGGGGTGAAATGGGGATTGGAAGTTTGTATGAAAGTCCTATATTTTTTAAGTTAGATACATGAAAATTGGCATTTAAGTTAATTTTCAATATAAATATTTTACGGCTATATACTTTTCGCGATTGCCGACTGACGACTGACGCTTCGTTCGCTACAATAGACACAGCGTGTCTTATAAAGACTTGCCGTCGGTGTACATTGGGCCTTAGAAAACTAATCTGCGTCATTTTAGGTACCAAATGGAACTTCTATAACAAAATGGTCGCCATTAACAAAGCACAGTATAACTTATTCCCATATGAGTAAATTACTTAATGCGTGTGTTAATATGCAAATATAATAATTATGAAGCAACGCGTTTTCTTAAATAACGAATAAAGTTTAGAAATTTGATGTGCTAATTAGCAAACAAATAAAAAGTTATTCTTCGTGAGAAAGACGCGCCTAGTGTTAAGAGTAATGTGTAATTATAAATTACGAATGGAGCTAATTACTGTCTCGTGAACCGTAAAAAGATATCAATGAATTGTACTTAAAAAAGTACATTACATAACCCCTTAAAGTATTGTTACAAACTGTGCCGATGTACTTGGCTAACAAATTCTATTGTCATCATAAGAGCTCCATAATGGGACCTGCATTATATCACGTATTCCTAATATGCATATACGAGTGTCTTATTCAAAAGATATGCGCCATCTTCTCGTGTAGTTTTTTTTTTGTAAGTAAACGCGATTGATCAATTATCAAAGCTGTAGTTCTTTAGTAAACACGAGAGTGAAAACTGATTGAGAACTAGAAAATCTGGCACGAAAGACCATAAAATAATTCATCAATCATTATCCAGCAGTGCAGTTATTAGCCACTCGGATCATTTGATATTGAGCCGTGACTGTTTCTTTCGTAATACGTTTATGAAGGTTTACTTACTTTTACTTAGGTATTTCTAAAAATATGTAGAATTTTTTATATTGGGACAGAACGCTGCACGTATTATTAGCTACGTATTCTCTAATTTCAACTTACTTTATTATCTCTGGATATTTGAACTCTTGTAAAGATTTTCCTATGTATCAAGTCTAAATATATAAAGGAAAAGGCGTATTATTGACGCACACACGCATTATGACGAAGGTATCCGTTAAGCAAAGATTTTTGGTTTGACGAATCAAAATCGAATTAACGTGAGCGAAGCCGTGGGCAAAAGCTAGTCCAGACTAATATTATAAATGCGAAAGTATCTCTGTCTGCCCATCCTTTAACGGCCCATCTTTTCAACCGATTTTAATGAAATTTGGAATAGAGACACTTAAGTTGTGTCCTGTGTCATCTAGAAAGGATATAGGCTTTTATCATTGAAAATTAAGGAGTTGCCGCGGGAATCATCTATTTCCATAATGAAAACTAATTACATTTTGTGAATGATATGAAATTGCTTTTAAATTATTAATACAAAATAGCTTAATTAATTGCGCTATGAGCGAGATGTTTTGCGAGTTAACTAATTGATATGTACTTTTCTTTTTGGGGAAAGTACTGGGGTAAGACTGAGTAACAAAGACGGCTTTCCAGCTAAGTTGTCTTTAATTCAACTATAAATCTACATTTTACGTTGGCTAGAAATTTATTCATACTTTTGGTTTATATAAAATTAAGAAAGTATCAAGTGAGCATAAAAGCGAAGTAATAATTATGCGCGTGGTCTTGACACAATACGTTATAATATAGGTAATTATTATTGTAATAATACGTTGAACTCTGTAACAAAGCTGCATTTTTCCAACCGTGTTTAGAAACTAACGGATTAAGTACACGGAGGTCAAGGTGCAGCTATTTTCTCACTAGTCTTGACAAACTTAGATAATAATATAGCCATTTATTTCTTTGAGCGAAAATTAACAGAAAAACCATTTCTATCTGGCGCGCGTAACTTACTTTTACCTAAGTATATGAAGCTGCGCAGTGCACACACTAGCACGACGGAATGAAACGGTCCCTACCGACACGGACGTTTCACGCAGACGTTTGACGACCTCCATGGCGCAGTGTGTAGCGCTGTTGCCTTAACGTGCGGAGGTCCCGGGTTCGATCCCCGGCAGAGTCAATTTAGGAATTTATAATTTCTGAATTTTCCCTGGTCTGGCCCGGTGGGAGGCTTCGGCCGTGGCTTGTTACCACCCTACCGGCAAAGACGTGCCGCCAAGCGATTTAGCGTTCCGGTACGATGCCGTGCAGAAACCGAAGGGGTGTGGGTTTAATATAACTGCCATGCCCCTAACAGGTTAGCCCGCTACCATCTTAGACTGCATCATCACTTACCATCAGGTGTGATCGCAGTCAAGGGCTAGCTTGTAGTGGATAAAAAAAAAACGTTTTATCCTATCCGGTCCCTAGTGAAAAATACAATAGAGTTTTGACACCGCCTATTCACAGGTCCAATAACGATAAAACAGATATACATATTTTGTTCAGTTTAAGGTCGATGACAAGGGTCTGCCCGCGAAATTCAAATTTAATTTGGTTTTTCACAATTTGTAAACTAATACGACAAAGTAGGCTTATGGCATTCAAATTGCGAGCGTAGGAATATCATCTTCACAGGTTTATATAAAAATCTTTACTTGAAAGTGTCCAGTTTAAGAAATTAGTCAAAATAATGAGTTTGACGTGAGTTACTCACAAATTAGTCATTAATTTGACTAATTTCTTAAACTGGGCACTTTCAAGTAAAGATTTTTATATAAACCTGTGAAGATGATATTCCTACGCTCGCAATTTGAATGCCATAAGCCTACTTTGTCGTATTAGTTTACAAATTGTGAAAAACCAAATTAAATTTGAATTTCGCGGGCAGACCCTTGTCATGCACCTTAACGAAATAGACTAGATGACGCCTGCGACTTAGTGCGCGTTGTCGATTTATCACAAATCCCCTAGCTTTCGAAATCCCTTCTTTAACTGCTATGAAACAGTTGTTTAACAAAAACTTATATCAGTACGTATTAACTTTTTTTATAGCAAACGAGCAGGCACGTCACCTGATGTTAAGTGCTTACCGCCGCCCATGAATATTTGCAGCACCAGAGGAACCGCCAATGCATTGCCGGCTTTTGAGAAATCGACTTAATTAATTACCTATTATTAAGTCCAAACACTGGTTAACCATTTTTATACTTTAATTCAGCAATTTAGACGAATATTACAGACGGCGCCAATTCTCAATCCACCATAGATCATAGATCCATCTGTCATCCAATTACAGAGTACAATACGATAATGAGTCGAGTCGTAGACTCGAATAGTCAGAGCGGTACAGTAATATTGTTGTCTCTTTCAAACTGCGCCTAACACTATCAATATCTAGGATATTGTTAAACGTAAAAGCGCAGACTGCATCTATCTGTAATATTATATTGTATCATACTTTTGGACAAGCGCATTACTGTAATGGAAATTTATAGACCGTAAAACATAACGAGGCTTTCTTGAATGTGGATGGGTCGTATCGTTAATACCGTCTAACTTCTGGAGCGAATGTAATATTTCAAGTTCATTGAGAAAGTAGAAATCTGCCATGCGTCGGCTTAGTAGGTATCCCTATTTCTGTATTTATTTTTAGAAAAGATGATGCCCGAAACTTCGTTAGCTTGGGTTTAGGTTTTTGGAAATCGTGTAGGAGCTCTTTCGTTTTCCGAGATAAAAAGGTAACCTATGTCCTTCCCAAGGTTGCTCTCTCTATCTATACTTCTATAGTTACTAATATTATCAATGCGAAACCTTGGATGGATGGGTGTATGGATGGATGTTTGTTACTCATTCACGGCAGAATGGCAGAACGGATCTGGTTGAAATTTGGCACAGACATAGATTATAGTCTGGAATAACACATAGGCATTTATCCCGGAAAATTAAAGAGTTCCCGCGGGAACCAAAAATCTCCATCCACGCGGTACGATCCCGGGCATCAATCAATCAATCAATCAATCGTTTATTTGCTTGAAACTGTACAATTATGATGACAGTTCAAAAGTAGTCCACACATTTTTCGTCAATGTTGACGTTTAATCAGCTAGTTTGTGTATTGTTTTCGATTCCTGTCTCTCCTCTCTCGGCGTTTATCACTGGAATTGCACTTTTGACGAAGTATCAGTTGGTCAACGCCACATTATCAAATTAACTTCTAATCCTAAGGTTGTATGATAGAGATCGCTATTAAGCGATAATTCCGTTTGGTATTCTATTTCTTTAAGTTTGTGCTATTTACCTAATGTATTGTGATTTGTGGTGTACAAATAAAGAGTAGAGTAGTTTGTTGGACACTTTACGGAGTCTTACAATTAAGTAACATGTCCACTCAAATGCAAAAAATACCTACATACTGGTCATTTTACAAGTTGCACGTGAGAAACTTGAGGATATAGCTATTTGTATTACAGACAATTTGGTTTGGACTTTCACCGTTTACGTTTCGCTGTTGGTATTTGTGTTATGGAAATGACGCCCTTTACTGGTTAAGCTGCTGACATTCTATTAGATGTAGCCGCAAGATGTTATTGGGTTGTATGCAAATGTACTTTAGTTCCATTGTTGATAGATAATGTAATGGGATACGGAACCTTGTAACTATTAAATCTATGGATCTGTACTTTCTCCTTATTGTAATAAACTGGAAGCCCAAGAAGTTGATTGGGGTTGTACTTGATAAAGAGTGAAAGGATCTGTAGTAAACAACATTTCCGTGTGGTAATTTTCTAGCCATCATTGATTTCGCCTACAGTATGGTCACAAACACGATAAACGAATCCTGCGATGCGATTTAAATTTTTAACTAATTTTACTTTAATCTATCAGAATTTAGGTCCTATCCACTCAAACTCACTAAACTACTCTCTCCTATGCTCCATCTCTCGCATGAGTATGAGAGCATACTCTCCCTATGTTAGAAAGGACTCACTCGATATTATGATGACTATGAACCCTAAAGTATAGAGGAACTGAATCTCCGAGATCCCAAACGATAAAAGGCATATTACCAAAAATGCAAGACTGAGACGCGTTTGCCTACCAGTTTCTGAAATGTCAATTCCTAAAAAATGCTGTCATTATTTATTAAGGGCTTTAACTTTTAAATCAAACTTACAGCTTAATAACACTCGCGGATTTATTTACAGAAGATCGAAAACTAGTATTACACTCATCTAAGAAAAGTTTTTACTAAGAAACGCCTAGAGCAAAAATAAGCCCACACGCCGCGTTGCAGTCCGCTCAATGAACCGCGACGCGTGAAGCTTCGCACGGACACGATTGTGGTTAGCGAATATTAATACATGATAGATATTATCACTAGCTTATGTAGTAGTATAGTATTGAAGTAGCTGCGACCGCGTGGATTAGGTTATAGCTATCCCACGGAAACCG
Organism: Erebia aethiops; assembly: GCA_923060345.2. Classification (NCBI taxonomy): domain Eukaryota; kingdom Metazoa; phylum Arthropoda; class Insecta; order Lepidoptera; family Nymphalidae; genus Erebia; species Erebia aethiops. The sequence continues at coordinate 14,244,486 of OV281091.1, read as the reverse complement.
TCCATTTTCCGGAATAAAAAGAAACCTATCATCTCCATAAGATATGCATTAAAAAAAAATTGGCAGTCATAGGTACTGCCGATAGAAGCGAAAACGAATATTTAATTTAAAATAATAATTAAAATATTTCAAATATAAACCTTAAAACTAAGACATTTAAGTTTAATTACTAATTTACTATATTTATATTTAAGACCTTTTGTCTTCGTAACAACGCGAGGTGTCGGTCTCAGTTCAAAAGCACTTATTATTAATATAAACCTTAAAACAGTTTAATTACGAATGTACTATTTATACTTAAGACCTTTTGTCTTAAGAAGAACGGTGTCGGTCTCGCGTATTCCACATTTTTACCCCCTATCAAAAAGTGTTACCCCCTACCAAAAAGTGCTCAACGCACCTAAAGAAGTTTTAACTTCAAAAATCGCGTCGATCCTCTCGTGGCGGCATTGAGAACAAACAAACACACTTTTGCATTTTTGATATGGGTTGTGATAGATAGCCCTGGGTGCACTTGTGAGTTATGATGTGGATCTATAGGCTAGGATTGTAGGCACAATGAGTGCCGAAAACGTTTGTTCTTTGATGATGTTTCTTAATAATTTAATGGCAAAGCAAATAAAGGAGCAGATTATAACTGTGGTATACTGAAGGGTAGGCAGTGAAGACATTGATGAGTTTCCAAATTGTCCCTGCCAGCAGGAGTCGAACTCAGGACCCCTCATTTAAAACTTCAATGTCAGCTCTTATTAAGTATGTATCTAAAAATATAGTTTTTCTTATAACTGTGAGAATCCATTTTTAAAACAATGAAATAAATCTAGAGTCCAGGCAGGACAATTAAAATAAATTACATTAATTATTATTTATTTTTCGTGATATTTAATATCTACCATGGCGAATTATAGCTAACAAAACTTAGATTGTGCTGAAACTTGAAAATACCTATAAAATATATAGGTACTTATTTGTTTTAGCAGCTGTTAGCAGTCTCGTTTTAACCTTTACTGCCGGTATCTCCTTAATAATGCTATTAGCTCCCAGTTCCTCATACCTGCGGTTTTCCAATACTTTTATTCCGCTGAAGTCGCTATTCGTAAGTGCTAACGACCTAAGAGAACTGGGTGCCATTACGGCGCTCGCTCGCGACCGTAGCCACTTTGCACGGAATCCCGGAATCTTCTTGTGCAACAGGATTGCGTTTGTTGGCCTTGTTGGTAATATTTAGACCAACTTGTTTTTTTTTTTTTTTTTTTATTTAGTCTACAAAACTGACCACAATTGCTTTAGGTACAACACAATAAATCACTATTTAGAAGTAACATATACAATTGAGTCTTCTAGATGTAGACATGGCATGCATGGTAATAGGGCACCGTATCTACAACGCAACATCAGTATACAAAACAAAAATTAAATATTTTAGCAAAATACAAGTGAAAAATGAACAAAATAATAATTAAATATTTAACTAAAATCAACTAACTTATCTTATGTGTGCTTAATTTCTTTTTAAAAATCGGTACACTGTCACAGAAGATATCTATTGAGTCTCTATAGCTATTTGCGAGAAATTGCATTCTATACAACGGGCTATGTTGACCAAGGTTGCTTTTGGTTTGAGGCAAAGAAAATGTTTTGCGATTGTGTAAACGGCTGCAGTCACGAGGCACAACGAATTTTATGCGTTCAAGTAACTCGGGGGCATCAATGAGACCCTTCGTAAGTTTTGACAAAAAAATTATGTCCGCAATCTTTCTACGGTCCCCAAGCGATTGCATTTTATAGTATGAGAGACGAGAGTCGTACGTAAATAATGTATTGCACTTGAAGTCCTTGTTGATCATACTTGGCCAACTTGTTGGCGCTACATGTCCAATGTGTTGGTATAGAAGAAATATGCGAAGAAATTCTTTGTAAACGTGGTAAAACTTTACCTTCATCAAAACTAAATTTAATAATATTCATGACGATGCACGGGGGCAATAATGATGTCATTATAATAATTGTATCATACTATAATCATGGCAATGGTTTTTAGTTCATTATCTGTACTGTTTTCCATAATTTCTTGTATTCTAATTGTGTTTTATGTATGGTGTACAATAAAGTATAATTTCATTTCATTATCTGATTTTGTTAAAGGTTTACGTCAATGATTTTTGGTAACGTCTCCCAGCACCTGTATAAGTAATAATTGGTTATTATATCCATGCAAAGACCTGGAGAGATTGATAGGATACTTTTAATACTGAGAAATCAAAGTGTAAACACGGTTTTTAAAAATACCTAAACCCATGCGGAAAAATGTCGCGGGCATCATGTCGTCTGTAAATATAAATTTCACCGTAATATTGCAAAAACCGTTAGATTGTAATCTAACTAGCGAAATTGTAAACTGTCGACAGATTGTGACCCCTTCAATGTTCTGAGTGTCAATTTTTGAAATATTCATTGTATTTACGTTTTCTTGTCTCTTTCCTGTAGGTTAGGTTAGGGTTCGACATAAATAATCAGGTAGTGCCCTACTACTACTTAGGTTTTATCGGATTAATATTCCTAACAGATTACAATCTACCGAAAAATAATGCGTTAAATTGTAATCGGTCGACAGATTACAATTTCGCTAGTTAGATTACAATCTAACGGTTTTTGCAATCTTACGGTGACATAAATACGTACCTATATTGAACCTCTGATGAATTGAATGTAGGGTTGGACAAATATTTGCGCCAACGCGAACGCCTTGATGCGTGCTAGCGTCCGTATCACCGTTAGGCAGATGGCAATCAGCGAAGATTATGCGCTTGCGACGCCGCGGGATACTTTGCGGTCCTTAGTCAGTGTTTATGATCATACGTGAACAAAGGTAAATGTTTCATAACTCCAGTGCATTTCAAATTGCAAGTCTCGACTTTACTATTGACGTACGGTTTGTTTACTGTACCCAAACGTTCGATTATGTACTCGTATGACGTATCTGTATAAAGTATGAACTAACCAACCTATCGGAAATAAACGTGAGAATATTAAAAGAACTGGGATGGACATAAATAATGTACATATTATTTTTCATAGTATATTGAGCTTTTTGTCACCACTTCCCACTTCTCCTTGCAATAAAAACGTCGTTTTGTTATCGTTGAAAACATAATATGTTTTCCAACTTTTTTTAAATTAAACTTTAGTTGTTGATTTTACATAAAATGTACTAATGGATAATAGGATACAAGTATTATGTAGGTACTATAATATATTTCACATTTTATATAATTATACTGTTAAACATTATATTATACATTGTCATTATTACTAGTATAATTGACTGTATTACTAGTCTATAAATATTGATTTTATTTTTGTCGTAATTAAGGTACACCCACGTCTTAGCTTTTTATAACGAAGAAAGTAATATGAGTTTAGATATCTGAAATTACTGTCTCTTTTATAATCTTTTTTCTCTCTAATCCGTTGTATTGTCCGCCTCCACAATTTTTTTGTGTATCCTCGTATCATTGACATTTGACATGAAATAAACTTGACGTGATATGTACGTATTTATTGATATTATGGAGGGTAGAGGCAAGGAGTAACATCTCTTATGGGAGAAAAGTTGAAAGAGTGTCCAGTGGTTGCTATAAAATAACAGTTCAAAAGCCTTCCACAGTGGCGCTGGTGTAGCAAAGGGTAGGATATGAATGTAGATTGAAGTGAAGTTAAAAAAATTAATATTATTGTCGACTAAAGTAGTTAATTATTGAAAATTTCAACAACTTACGTTGTACAAAATAATGATGAATGTTTACTTTCCTTGTTTATTTCTCAAACCTACTCTAATAATATTTGGCGCTTCTTTTTAAATTTACCCTGATGCTAATGTGGCGCCCCCAATTTAATGCATTTCGACGGACACTTTTTATATACCTACAGAGATGTTACTCCTTACCTCTACCTACCCTCCATAATTGATATGTTACTATTGTCGTTCACATTTTGACATAATAACTAATTGACACAAAGGACACACAAATTGACATCCTAGACTTTGCTAGTTTTATCCTGGAAAATCAAAGAGGATTTAAATCCACAAATTATAAATTGCAAATTATTATTCTTATTTATCATTAAGTTTTTAGTTAGTACTTATCGCTAAATATTTTATCGTATTCATTCTCTTAATTTGCACGCACAGTAGTTAGTAATAATTATATCTGTTTTTTTATTTGTTATTGTGTTATTCAATAACAAAAATCATTCAATCATTTGAATTTAAAATTACTGTAAAACAATTGTCCCGTTGTAATTCGTCGTAACCCAATTAATAATAATAAGCATTCAGTAACAATTTTAAATGTTGCGTCATTACATGTTACAAAAGTTATAGCTTCATTTAAAATTAAAACACCAATATTACCCGATAGCGCCCCTAGGTATATGCATGATATGTATATATCATGCGTTTTTCTCAATTCAGTTTGGCAATTCACCCTCCGCTGGCTTCCTAAGGATGTGACTGTCATATTATGTCATCTTTCCACCTTCCGAATAGTCTACTCTTAATTATTTTTATTATCTTATGCCGACTTGCTTATAAACTGATTTAGTTCTATTTTGTGATGCTGTCAATTTTTGATAATTTTATTCCGGTGTTGTGACGAAAAGGATAGGTACTATCATATCCAGATGCTATTAGGATGACAGTTACCATTATATCCTCTTGTCTCGAGTGTCTGTAATCATAATAGGAAAAAAGATAAACCTATTTTTATCATCCTAATGGCATCTGGATTGGTTTATATACAATGGACATGATGACTGATTTTGAAAAATGGTCAGATTATGTTCGGAAGTATTACTACTAATTCGAAAAAATATCTTATTTCAGTAGAAAAATAAGGTTAGGTAGATAAAATTGGCATTTGAATTTTAAATTTTAAAATTCACTCCAGAACGCTAGCTGATGTCATGGCGTCATTTGTGTTGTTTTTACCAATGTACTCTGTGCAGTGTGCAGTAATCAATAGTGTGATTGTCAAAGCTCGAAAACAAACAATTGTGACGTCATTCGCTTCTTGGCGTTTAATCCATTATTTTTGTATTTAAAAAGAAAACAAATTTTGTAAACCACATAGATATAAACATTAATTAACATTGCTCTGGGGAAGGGGCCTGGTGTCTTGAAACACAGGTTCATGCCTAGCTCAAGCACCAGTCCTAACACTTTATCTGTTTAGTATTATTATATTTATTTATTTTCCAGTCACTATTTTGCAATATTCTTGCAAAATAGTGACTGGAAAATAAATAAATTGATTGATTGATTGATTATACTGTTGATTAAAAGGTATTCATCAAATCCCTGGGACCTAGCCGCATTATTTGAATATTCATTCATTGAATTACGAATGTAAATTGTAAAGATTAAAATGTTTAGCGATTTCACCAGATTTCCTCAATTAATTACCTTAGATGAGATTTATCAAGAGACGTAAGGTGCCATATTTCAATAAATAACGTGTTAGAGGCATATTTTCATTCATCACCAAATTATACAATGTTTGATGTGTTGATTATGTTGTAAAATGTTATTAAATTAATAACTTAGAAGTGAAACTGCCACGCACTGCTGTACTGGATAATATATTATGATGTTCACTTCTCTTTGTAGTATATGTATTTAAGGTACATTAACTAATAAATTATACTTAACTACAGACATAAACGCTGACAACTTTGTTCTTTTACTATTAGACTGTTAAAAATACTAATAAACCTATCTCCTTTCACATAGGTTGCCTGAGAGATTACTCGTAGCGATAAAGGCCGCCCATACACCGTAACAAGTTGTACATTTTGTCGTGATTCGCTCTATTATTTGTTTGTGTGTAATAAAGTGTTTTTACTTTACTTACTTTCGTTAAATTCGTAATAAAAAAAACAGTGTTAAAGTAGCCTTACATAACCGTTAACTTATCATAAGTCAGTACTTATTGAAACTTATTTGAATTTTATTAACCATTGTGTCTGCTACATCGCGTGTTATTAGGATATTTTCTGGGTTATAAATAACAGGAGTCAAGGCAGAACCATCGTTATTACAATGACAATCGCAACGTCCAGTCATGCAACCACGGCGGTCAACAAATAGCACTTTTGCGAACCAATGAAACGTCATACCAGGTATTGCTTATACTTGTGTATGACGGAGCTGAAACACTGCGTCTAGTAATCACAGATCTAAATGATAATAGCCAGAAATGGCGGGTGTAGAACCGAGCCATATTGCCATTGAAATGCCATGGAGTTAGTACATAGAGCACCAGACTCTATGCTCTCTGGTGTCTGGTGTATGATGTCGTAAATAAGGACTAAGCAGGGTTATTTGACAATAACCCTGCTTAGTCCTTATTTACGAATTCAATGTAAGATTAGTCATAGTCATAGTCATTTATTTATTAAATATAGGTACACTGTAGGTACACTTATTTTCGTCTAAAAATTACATAAGTAGGTACTTAAAAAGCATGATGGTGATAATGGGTAACGGTATCTTAAAACTAAAGCTACGAGGGTCAAACGCGCCCTGGTCTGAGAAGAGCCCACAACAAACTCAGCCGGGTAATGGCGTTAATTTTCAGCCGGATTGAAAATTAACGCCATTTTAAAGTAAACATATTATATAATTTTCTTTTGCGCTTATAGCAATCTGACAGGAAATAAATCAGGCGCAGGACCTTCAATTTTAAGCTCACTATTCATAAGCTCTTCGAAGCACGAGGGTGTAACACCGTCTGCTTGCCCTTTCCTAGCCTTACCTGTGAACCAGGATAAATCCATACGATCTAGAAATTACTTTATGGGTCAATCCATGACTTCAGGACCCGCATTCAAATATGTTAGCCATTAGTTATTAGACTACCGAGACGTGTAATATTTTAGCAATATTATTTGAATTAAATTAATTTTATTTATTTAAATACGCAGGTTCAAAATCAAAATCAATCAGGTTTTTATTTAACAACATTTGCAATTTGGTACACCAGTTAAGTTGAGTTGATTTACTGCTCTAGTAATGTGACTGCTCTATGCGAAATGGCATCGAGTACGAAATTTTAGTGCTAATGCCGTGTTCCTCTTTCTCGTGACTGCTGCCACAATCATCGCATCGCATGTCTCAGCTTTTGTCCATACAAAACATTCTATATAGTTGTAGGTACCTACTATTTGTATTTTCACAATTTTTTGTAATTTTAATAACTTTAAAAGCAGATTTTATAGTATTTAAATCACTGTAAAACGGGGATTGATTTTACTATGCGAGAATTTCTTACGGCTATAAATAGCATAATTTAAAGAGTATCCGAAAATATAAATATTTTCCATGTCTAGTTCGAAGGACCAGGAGTATTGACTTATCATTTTTGTTACAGGGCCTGGAGATTGTGAACCCGCAGGCAGCTGAGACTCGAGTGAACGAAGCCAACGCGAAATACTTTTCGAATACGTCCGGATTCTTGTCAGTTGGCAAAAATACGACGTGAGTGAAATGACAAATTCAAGACAAAAACGGCCAAAACGCACTCGAAATTTTTGCGGGCTCGTTGTGTAAATGAAATAAATAGTATGCTACCTTCTAGCTTGCGTCATTTAGGTACCTACTTCAAATTATTAAATGAAAATATGCAATGTTACGTGTTTTGCCTCTGTGATTGTATGCTGAAAGTATTAAGTAGATAATAAATTTAATTTCATTCATGAGGATGTGTTTTTATTAGAAAGGATCCCTCAGTTTATAATCATAATCTTATGTATAATCATTTTTATGATAGGATTAGTCTTATTTCTATTTATAGCTACTGAAATATTTTATAAACTTAGCATATTCATAAGGTTCCTTTCGTATTGCAGCAAATTTAAATCGACTGTACGCGTAATTTACATTTTTGCATCAGGAGGCCCAGTAAGAGATTTTTTACCTATTAGATCACGTATAAGTTAACTAAAATTTGTATTGAATTGAATTAGAAGTGAATTCGCTCGGTCTCTGTCGCTGTAATTATTAAGATAAAAATTCAGATAACAGTTAGAAATTATGTAAATGAAGTACATACGTAGATAATTCACTTGCGATTATTTTTCCATCAGACAAAAATCTTGTCATAGTAAATAAACAAGTAAGTGGAATGCGTGCGTCCCGTAATTCCAACAATGACATGTAGGTTTCCTCTTTACGTTTTCCTAGATATATTTTTTGCTAAATAACAACTTACATACATAGTCTGATTCGTGTCATTTCCCCCCATTTTACTTTACATTAAGGTGGAAGACAAGGGTCTGCCCGCGAAATTCAAATTTAATTTGGATTTTCGCAATTTGTAAACTAATACGACAAAGTAGGTATAAGGCATTCAAATTGCGCCCCTAGGAATATCATCTTCACAGGTTTATATAAAAATCTTTACTTGAAAGTGTCCAGTTTAAGAAATTAGTCAAAATAATGAGTTTGACGTGAGTTACTCACAAATTAGTCATTATTTTGACTAATTTGTGAGCAGACCGGGCAGACCCTTGTCTTCCACCTTAAGCAAGTCAACTGTGCTCGAGTGTTGCCTTATTATTTTTAACCATTATAACAAAGGAAATGCGCGAGAGACGATGCAATTTTTTAATGTCAGTTACCTGCTTAATGCATGTAATGTAATGTGGACATTGTTTTTATCATTATAATCTCATAAGAATCTGATTCCTCTGCAGAGGCATAATATAAGGCCCTTATAATTTCTCTCAACCACTGAGTATTTTGCTGATTAATCTCGGCAGGAATACCAAACTAGTATATTGTGGGCAAATTCCGAACCAGTAACTAATGCGGTAAGAGGCTGCAACTTTAAAATACTTACATACTATACCTACTAAGATGTTCCAAATTCAAAAAGTGCGCGGCAAAGATAATTGCGGCGCACTTTTTGAAATAAAGAGGACAGGATTCGAAAAGGACGACTTGGTTCGCCTTTAAGTGCACCCAAAGGTGGTGTTTTCTACAAGAAACTTTTAGCGGGCAGACATGAGTTTTTAATCCTCTTTACTACACTTATTACTATACTTAAGTCAATTTATTTTTGTGTGTGTCTGTAAAAAATTTCCTCGAAAATACGGTACCAATTTTGCTGTTCTTTATAATGCAGTATAACGCTAAAATTATTGTTCATAAGCTATGAGATATTAAAGCACACAAAAGTAAAAGTATAACGCAAAAAGTCTTGGAAAGCAACATTCGTCATACTATAATATAATAAATGCGAAAGTGTGCTTGTTTGTAGGTTTGTCCTTCAATCACGCCGCAACAAAGCAGATGATTGACGTGATTTTTTGGCATGGGTATAATTGAGGACCTGCGGAGTGGAGAGTGACATAGGCTACTTTTTGAACTTTATGGGAATCCCGCTGGAATCAAAAAACTTAAACCACGCGGACAAAGTCACGGGCATCAGCTAGTACCTAATATAAATGCGAAAGTTTGGATGGACGTAGTATCCATGGATGGATAGATGGGTGGATGTTTGTTACTGAATAACTTCCGATCGGCTGAACGGATCTGGAGGCACAGAGATAGATTATAGCCTGGAATAACACATAGGCTACTTTTACTCCGGAAAATTAAGGAGTTCCCGCGGGAACCAAAAAAACTCAATCCACGCGGGCGAAGTTGCGGGCATCAGCTAGTTATAGATAAATAATACGCGTATGAATGAAAAACAGCGAGATAGAACAAGATTCGCGATAACGTTCCAGGTACTTAATAATCTTCAATTGAGTGTGGGCTGCCCAAGAACGTGTTAATTTGTCTCGTGCGTTCGTCTTTAACGAGAAACATGAGCCGGCATGCCCTATTTACCGCGTGAGCACATACAATTACGTGCAAACATTGTATTTGTAAGTATCGCACATCGTAAAGTATTGCACTTTACTTTTTCTTTATTTAATTAATGGGAAAGGAAACCTTCCTTGAAGATGTCGCGTGGAGTGCGATTAGGAAAATGGGGCTCTGGGATTGCTGAGGCGCCTCAGTGCAGTAGTGTCGTAAGTATAATAACACTATAATTTAGTTTTTTTTTTTTTATCCACCTCAAGCTAGCCCTTGACTGCGATCACACCTGATGGTAAGTGATGATGCAGTCTAAGATGGTAGCGGGCTAACCTGTTAGGGGCATGGCAGTTATATTAAACCCACACCCCTTCGGTTTCTACACGGCATCGTACCGGAACGCTAAATCGCTTGGCGGCACGTCTTTGCCGGTAGGGCTACCTAGCCACGGCCGAAGCCTCCCACCAGGCCAGACCAGGGAAAATTCAGAAATTATAAATTCCCAAATTGACCCTGCCGGGGATCGAACCCGGGACCTCCGCACGTTAAGGCAACAGCGCTACACACTGCGCCACGGAGGTCGTCAAAAAGTATCATATATAATTAGTGCTTCTACTGTCTGAGTAATTCTCATCCAGTAAATAATCCGTGGCGCTGTGTGTAGCGCTGTTGCCTTAACGTGCGGAGGTCCTGGGTTCGATCCCCGGCAGGGTCAGTTTGGGAATTTATAATTTCTGAATTTTCGCTGGTCTGGCCTGGTGGGAGGCTTCGGCCGTGGGTAGTTACCACCCTACCGGTAAAGACGTACCGCCAAGCGATTTAGCGTTCCGGTACGTTGCCGTGAAGAAACTTTTTTTTTTTTGACGAGGGGGAAATCTTCATAAGATACCTGGCTTCTTGGGGTGGAAGCCAGGTTATGTGAGATTCTTACTCACTAAAACCCCCTCGGAGGCCATCCTACGCGCATGTCGGGAAGCTTCGAGATCTCATAAATGAACGCAATCGAACTGCCATGCCCCTAACAGGTTAGCCCGCTACCATTTTAGGCTGCATCATCACTTACCATCAGGTGAGATCGCAGTAGCTAGATCGCTAGCTTGTGCTTGTGGATTTAAAAAAAAAATGATACCTATGTCGACCATGCTCAGCTACTTCGGACATATTTTATCTCACGACGCGACGCGGGGATGAAGTATGTAGGTACTAGCTATCTATACAGAAAAATGAATAACTGTGGGAACGCGGAAAGATCTTCCACGATCCAAAATCCTAGGTAAATGCCAGATCCAAAATCTAAATTAAAGAATCCGTTGAAGACAAATAATCACCACAAGCTTGCCCTACCTAACTAGTTACTTACGTCTAATAATGATTCATCCACAGTCATCTCATGACGGTTACAGGGGTGAATTTTCATTTTATCGGCATGCCCAAGATCCTAACGGTTGAATCGAATTGTAATCCCTAGTGTAATGGGTCTACGGGTAAATGAAATTGTCCGTGGTCCCATCAATGGGTCAAACCAGTGCAATCACGGGTAAACTCTGAGAAACTGATCAAACTGTCTCGAGTGAATACATACACGGGATGGACGTGACGCGGCCACGATCACATCGAATGTCTGTGAAACAAACTGCGTACTTATCGTCTCCGTAACTCATTATTTGCTAATTTCGTATTCAGTTTACAAATGTACCTACTCATAATAAAAATTCAAGATTAAATTATAACTTTATTATCGAAATTAAAAATATTTTCATGTCTCACTATCATATGGGTTACATGGATGTGGGTTAGGTTAGGTACAGTTCAAGGACGATGTGCTACGCTGCTCTCTGCAAGTAATAACGTAACCTATGTCTTCGCTTTCACAACTTTTTACTTCTATGTTGAGTAAGACTGAATTTTGAAAAGTACCTACTTGTCTAACCATTAGTAAAATTAAAAATACCTACTTGTGAATTATACTTTTAAATACGTTTTTCTATAAATGTGTATATGCAAAGAAAGTAAAAAGATTTTTCAAATTAATTTAAAGTTTAAATATACCTACCTACTTAACGCTCACTTACCGCTTTCTGCTTTGGCAATAGCTTAAGCAACAGTCTTGCAATTAACGCCATGCTTTACACGAAATACGCATTTAGAAGGTGATTTTTTATAAGTACCTATACGATTTCTATTACGCGTAAGTTCCGTTTCTGAATCTTTCTTTCAGTGGGAAAACTGGGCACTTTTTTTAACTACTAGTTAGTCCTTGACTGCGATCTCACCTGATGTTTAGTGATAATGCAGTCTAAGATGGTAGCGGGCTAACCTGTTAGGGGTACGGCAGTTATAATCTATACCACCAATCTGTTCCAACACGGCATCGTACCAGAACGCCAAATCGCTTGGCAGTAACTAGTCACGGCCGAAGCCCCTACCCAACCAGACCATAAAAAACCGTCTCTACTCGTCGTATGCACAGAATCCGTACCTAACTACCTATATTTATTTATATATTATAAATGTGAAAGTGTGTTAGTTTGTCTTTGTGTTACATTTCAAGGCTCAGCTATTCTATTTGTTCATTGAATACATCGGGTGGAAAGGTGCATGTCAAAAAGCGGTCCATAATGTTCTCAAAGGTGTGTGCAGAAGTCTACCAATTTGCACCAGCGTGATGGACTATGTTCTAAACCTCTAAGTGAGAGACTCGTATTCAGCCGTTAGCCAGTGATAGGTTGACGACTTTGGTTGATGATGTTGATGATAACAGAACTATTTACTTCGTTATTTTCCCAGGAAAGTGCAACTATTGTTTACTGTTAAGTAATAAAATTCAAAACATAATCTTTCTGTCTCTATACCTACACACAATTGTACGAGTATAATATCTAGCACTCATAAATACGAGCAAGTTAATGGCAAAGGTTCATTTTATGGCACTGTTTTGCATTTGAAATTGCGTAGGCGTGATTAAGGACAACCACTTTTAACGGTCGTTCGGTGACTAGTATTTATAGGTAACTAGCTGATGCCCGCTACATCGTCCAAGTGGGTTGAGGTTTTTGAAAAATACCTAACTGGATATATAGTATCCATCCTATGACCATACTCGTACCACGGTGACGGATGCAAACTATAAGATACCTACTAATATTATGTTTTAATAATATGTTTAGGGGTTGAACCATAAAGAACTAAATTTTGCATTATATGGCAATGGCCACATCATGTATGGATTCCAAGGTAGAAAAAAAATATTTATCAATGCTTCAATATTAACTATTATATAGTAGCTGATGCCCGCGACTTCGTCCGGGTAGAATAGGTAAGTTTTTTAATTCCCACGGGAACTCCTTAATGTTCCGGTATAAAAAGTAGCCTATGTCACTCTCCAGGTCCTCAACTATAGGTAGTAGGTACCCATGCCAAAAATCAAGTCGATCCGTTGCTCCGTTGCAGCGTGATTGAAGGACAAACCAACAAACCAATTAACCAACAAACAAACACACTTACGCATTTATAATATTAAGTATGATATGATATCATCGCAAAAATAATACGGCTAATAGGAAGCAGGTGGCCGCTTGCACATTACTCGATTTGTTGATAAAGACGCGCCTAAAGAAAAGCGTTAACGGTTCATTGAAATCGAAAGAACCTATAGTATGCCCAGTGCCTACCTAGTGAACGTTGAACGCTGCCAATACAAAGTACACTGTGCGTTCAACGTTGATTGCTTGATTTGAGACTTGAGAGCCCGAGAATGGAGAACAGGTTTGGGGCGAGCTGTAGCGCGACACATCCCGATCGCGAGGACCGAGGTTGTATGCAGACCGCATCGCGCAGTGCTCGCCCGACCGCTAATGTGTTTGCGCGCGCACATAATATAGCAAATAACGCGGGAAACGCCGCAAGCTACGTTCCTTCACCTATGACAACATATGATTCAATCAGTTCAATAATAACCGCTTTATAAATTCGCAAAGCTTTGATTACGAAAGGATTGACATCTGACGAGAACAGTAGTGTTGAGTGTTTGTGTAATAGCATGTTTCTTGTGGACTTGTAATAGGTGAAGCCATAGACATGGCTAGTTTTGAGGACCTCTCCTTCGACTGGTCGACGCTGTGCCAGGAGTGCCCCGAGTGCTGGACGGCATCAGGTCAGTGACCCATAGCATAATAGTGAATCCTTGGAACTTAGTTTTCATTACATGCAAACAAATTACATGCAAATTTGAATTTTGACCGGTACAATTCAGCTAACTACCCGCCATTTCACCAAGCAGAAAGTTTTCGTATTTAATTGGGTGTTACGAGATGATCTTTTTATGGCTTTCGTCTGAATCTTAATAATTCATACTAAATACCTACTGTAATAGCTAGTAATTACTGTATCTTCTGACCGTTACGTTACTCTCGAATGATGGTTCTTTTATAGACTTAACAAACTACAGTTCGTAAAATATTTACAGATAGGTCTAACGCGGCTTTAAATACAATCAATTACTTAAATAATTTAATTTTATATGTTTTTAATACCATAAAACGTTAGTATGATACAAAATTTCCATGATTTATGATATTCAGATGAGAACCATGTAGTATTGTTTGCCATTGCAACCACGTGTTCTTAAATGTCGTATTTAAGATTATCTTTGTAAGTACAAGTTTTATAGATAAAAACTTAATTTAGATCTAAGAAGATAATTTCAAAGTACTGATAGTGTAATTAAGTTATTGGCACTGCAATCACAGTGACTGCAGCTAAGGCAGCTGTTGTAGATAATATTACAGTTAATACCAATGCTAATCTAATTTATCTTATTGCATATCTATCTCTACTGTGAAGTTCCTAATTAAAAAATATAGTTATTTTGTAGTTAGGAACTAAGGAATAGAATATAATCAATGACAATAGAAGGTCATTGAATATAATGAAATAGATTTTTTTAACTTATTCGATCAAAAGAATTCAACGCGTGTGCGGCTTTACTCACAATACTTAAAAATGGACAGGGATGAAGCTAAAAAATGCTATTTTATTCAACTATTAGTTTGCTCAATTTTAATAACCCTTTCTGGTTATGTCTTTTGATATTTAAATGATGTTGTCATAAAATATACCCAACTAACAAATTGTTCTTAAAAAAAATTACCCTTTAAGTGTGAAGTTGCGTTAACGTGTCTGAAATATCAAAATTCCATTTTCTTAAAAAAATCCACGTGATAACACTGAACCTATTACGTAAAACCAATGCAACTACTTACCAAGTGGGTGTGTGTGTTGAATATTTGTTCTATCACTTAGCGCGGTACATAGTCACGCTTTCGCATGGGCACGAAAACGTTTCGAGCAGAATCTACTACAGATGATTTGAATAGAAGAATAAAATTAAATCGCACTAATATAGCATACGACTTTTTATAATTGAATTGAAAATATGGAGACATCTTATATTTTAGGGAAAATCACACTTGACTATTATCATTGAATATTTTTTCTTATCAAGTGCATGTCAGTTGTAATTAAACGCTTATATGGGGTTGCGTAGTCAGGCTGAAACCAAAAAGACCTAAAAATTTTGCGGTCATTATTTTGTAAATGGTAATAAAAACCTCATAGAACACTAATTCAACGGGGTAAATCAAAAAATAATTTCGGCATTAGCTTGGTTTTTTTTTCTATTAATGAATTTTATTATTCAATAATTCTTATTTTAAAATGACCGAGCCAGGCGGGCAGTACCTACGCATCTGTAAGGGTCCCTTGTTTTAATAGGGAAACCTTAAAAACCGGCCAAGTACGAGTTCGCCTCGCGCACCGAGGGTTGCGTACCTTGTAAGGATTTGGTTTAAATTCGACCTCTAAATAATGAAGACGGTGCTACAAATTTACAATTAATGAAGTTAAAAAAAAACTACAGTACTATGGTTAACCGCTGATTTATAAAAAAGCTGTCCTAGCTAAGGTTTCCTTTCTTTTTCCTGTAAAGTTTACATAAATCTCTGAAGAAATCCCTATTACTTCGGATCGCAAAACTAAGTTTTTTTTGTAAAGGTTTATGGCTGATTTCCAAAAACTATCCTGGCTAGAAACTTCGATAAAAAATATGAAATAATTTGATTATTTCATATTTTTTCACTTTGAAATCTTCGAAAAGACCCTTACAGTAGACAGTTTTTCTGTATGCCCGTAAGTTAAAGATTCGCTAAAGCTGTTTAAAGAACACTGTATCATGTTATACGTATTGTATTATAAAAATGTGCAAAATAATAAATAATGTGTGTGATGTAAAATAACATTAATTAAAGCATATTATGTATAATGTAATGGTGTCCAATTTATCATAATGCGGATGTAAAAATAAAATTAAAACAAAATAAGGGTTAAGTTAGTCATTTCTATAAATTTCAATATTTTTGCAACAATAATAATTAAATATTAAGTTAATAATTAGTATTCAAAAGACCAGCAAGAATTAAGAATGTTCCCACGACTTTAAAAATGATGCGTTTATATTGACCGCGCCGCTGGTACAATGATTGGTCATTATTCGTTGCTGCTTTAAATTAACTTCAACCTCAAAAGAAAATTACATATACTTTGGTATAAAAATTAACCCACGATGCATCAGTGTTAATAAGTCATCGTACTCGGAACACACATGCACCATGAAAATTGACGGTGACCTCATATGAGAATGGAATGTGCTATCCAAGTCTTCGAATATTAGCTTCAATCCTGTTGAAAACCTGATGCCCGCGACTTCGTCCGCGTGGAATAAGGTTTTTATATTCCAGCTGGAACTGGATAAAAGTAGCCTATGTCCTTCCCCTGGATACAAACTATCCCTTTACCAAATTTCATTAAAATCGGTTTAAGATGTTTTTTTGATTCCCACGGGAACTCTTGAATTTTCCGGGATAAAAAGTAGCCTATGTCCTTCCCCGGGGTACAACCTATCCTCAAATTTTATCAAATTTCATCGAAATTGGTTGAATAGATGGGCCGTGAAAGCGTAGCCGACAGACAGACAGCCAGACAGATAGACACACTTTCGCATTTATAACATTAGTAGGTATGAATATATTTTAAAAAACTGGATAAAAATAAAATAAATAAATGAGATGCTTAAAAATTTTGCTGCGTAAGTATATAATACTAGCTGATACCCGCGACTTCGTCCGCGTGGATTGAGGTTTTTTGGCTCCCGGGAACTCTTTAATTTTCCCGGATAAAAGTAGCCTATGTGTTATTCCAGACTATAATCTATCTCTCTCTATATTCTATCTCTGTGCCAAATTTCATCCAGATCTTTTCAGCCGTTCTGACGTGATTGAGTAACTAACATCCACCCATATATCCATCCATCCAAACTTTGGCATTTATTCCGCGTGGTATGAACTTTCGGAAAATAAACGGAATACATTATTTATTACTAGGTGTAATGTGATAAAATACCTACTTATAAACTGTTTTAATATTTTTGAATCCTTTGTATGGATGAAGTTGCGGCATTTTTCTAAATGTTTCCTTTAAAAGCTGCTCTTAAACAAATGATAACTAAGCGCATCATTAAAGTAAAGAGCGCGTGGGTTTCATTATTCATTGAAACGGTTATTTTATACGCTCTATCTCCATTGCTAATATAATAAAAAAACATCGTTATTAGTCGATACAAAGCAACAATAACTATTCAAAGATGTAACGTTATCATTTCGCTTGTTAAAAATGTATCTCTTGAATCTTAATAGGCCATTTTTGACAGTTGGAAGCTAAAAGAATGACTATGCAGATATATACCTAACACAGAAATGCAGCTCAGATTCTTAAAATATAGGAGTAAATAATGTTTTAGACTCGAAATGAAATGGCTGTAGTAGTATCACATTAAGCCTTGTTTGTTAAAGGTGTGCTAGTTTTTAACAATTTTATCTGCTCACCTGTACAAACTTAATATAGTCGAAAAGTACTTACTTAAATGTAAAAGAGTGTAAAGATATGACACAAATGCCTTACTCAAATGGCTCTGCTTTACTTGCCTTTTCCTAAATAATGCCTATTGTTATTTAGTACTAGATGATGCCCGCGACTTCGTCCGAATGGATTGAGGTTTTTGGTTCTCGCAGGAATTTAACTGGGATAAAATTACCTAAAACCCATATGTTAAGTCAGGTTCAAATTTCAGCCAAATCGGTTCTATCGTTGCGGCGTAAAGGAGTAACAAACATCCAAACTTTCAAACCTACAAAACAAACATCCAAACTGTCACAGTCACACATTTATTATAAACTAGCTGATGCCCGCGACTTCGTCCGCGCGTCGTATCTAACTAATTTTTCCATATTTTCTCACCGTTTAAACCTTCCCGGACATTTTAAACATTTTAAAACCAATATCACCTAAATCGGCCCAGCCGTTCTCGAGTTTTAGCGAGACAAACGAACAACAATTGATTTTTCTATATATAGATAATGCTAATGACTAATCATTAGCCTAATTACAATTAGACTAATCATAAAGGTCATTTTTTCAGTGACATAATATATATTTTGAAAAGTAGTTCAAGTAAATTTTTATTGTATCTAACTGTGCACGTACCTCAATTTAGTATTTTATATTCCACTAAGGTCTGACACTAATCATATCTGAGTTTCAAGAGACCTTAATAATGGACCTAAGAACATGGTTCCTTGAATTTCTGTAAGAACTTTTACATTCCAATAATAATTTAAGGTTACTCGTTTAGTACCTAATACTTCGGTACAAAATTGGACACAATATTATCAATAGTAATGTCTGTATACATTATCATATTTTTATATTTTACTAGACGCAAACAAAGAGAAGTCAAACAATTATTAAGAAACAGAAACTGCTACGGATATAGATTCCATACAAATTCAAGTTAAGTATGTTTGTTAAAATTAATTTTATTATTCCGATGTAGGTAGGATTTTCTAATGTGTCATTTCTAAGTTGGCATCAGTATGTATAATTGTTTTGGTAGCTTTACATTTATCTATTTAGTTAGGTAGGTACATTTATGGTTGGTCTTTACACTAACTAGTATCGGTACAAACTATTCTCTAACTGTAGTAAAAAGAGTATCAAAGCAAATTATATTGTTGAGAATCCGCTTCGTCACCTTTCGTAATATGTATCTGGATTCTGGATTATTTGGGCGGGCCGTAACATTATGGTCCAAGGCCTGCATGTGGCCCTCGGGCCGTATGTTTGACATGACTGGTATAGAGAGATGTCATATTACTAAAGGAGCAAACTTAACCCCACTAACTAAGTAGAAATAATCCATATCAATACTAATATTCAAAAGTGTGTCTGTCTGTCTGTCTGTCTGTCAGTCTGTTACGCTTTCACGGCCCATCTGTTCAACCGATTTGAATGAAATTCGGTATACCTAGTGTTAGGTTACATCCTGGGGAAGGACATAGGCTTTTTATCTCGGAAAATTAAAGAGTTCCCGCGTGAATTAAAAAACCTTAATCCACGCGGACGAAGTTGCAGGCATTGAATCGGGACCACTTATCTAGTATTATAATAAGTATATAAAATAAAAGTGATACTAAATACCTGAGTAGAAAGAAGTTACAGAACAGATAAATAAATTATTATAGGCAAACATGAGCAAAAGTACTGTCAGCGCTAATGTACCGATTGACAAAACTACAAATTAATAGTAAGAATAACATAGTTCACCAGTCAGGGTAAAGGCATTTTGCAGAACACGGCACACTCTAATAATATGAGTATATCAAATCTCTGCTGGCAGCAGTCATCGTTTCACAGGCCCCTCTTTCCCACTGGGCACTCTGGCCCACTCGGGCCCGTGCCCAGGGCCCCGCAATCGATGGGGCCCCCTAGTTGTTTCCAGATCACCTACCGATAGATAACCCATATTCAAGAAAGAAAAGAAGAAAGAAAGTGTTTAATATGACAGTTGAATAAATCTAAAATATTGCTTATCTACTCCATAAGCCTGTTTTAACAAAATAGTCATATGTCAAATTCATAGGGGCCCCACTATCCTAATGTGCCCCGGGCCTCCAATAGGTTGAAGACGGCCCTGTCGTTTCATTTAAAAAGGGACTTGGAGTGTGTTGGCTTGAATAACAACGAGCCTACGAGGTTGACATGGTCAAACAACCGTTAAAACGTTAATGTAGCCGAATTCTTAAGCACCACGTTTCTACTATTAGGGCCACCCAAATTTTGTGACCTTCTTCTTTTAATGTGATTCAGTTAAATGTAAGTTTAGTTTAAGTCTTTCGCTAGACTGTACTTGTCTATGTCACACCAATTTACAAAATCATCATCATCATCAACCCATCGCCAGTCCACGATTTTGCCTCTCAGATTGAGAAGGATTTAGGCCATAATCCACCATGCTGACCAAGTGATTGACAGGCTTCATAAATCATATATCTTTGAGAACATTATGGAGAACTCTCAGGTATGCATGTTCCCTCACGATGATTTCCTTCACTGCTAATACGTAACTCACTTAATTTCATTAGCATATCCTCTAGATATAACTAACTACCTGATGCCCGCGACTCCGTCCGCGTGGATTAAGGTTTTTTGGTTCCCGCGGGAACTCCTTCATTTTCTGGGATAAAAAGTAGTCTATATGCTATTCCAGACTATAATCTATCACTGTGCCAAATTTCATCCAGATCCGTTCAGCCGTTGGGGCGTGATTGAGTAATAAACATCAATCCATATATCCATACATCCAAACTTTCGTATTTATAATATTAGTATAGATATGCAAATATTAAAAATATTGGGCATAATTTGTTGATCAATTATTAGGTAGATAAATATGTTTGTTCAATGTTCATGTTCCACTTTATGATGTAGCTTAAAAAAATCGTAGAAGCATCGCCACGGTATATTTATTTATAGTGTAGTACTTCTTACAACTTTGGTTTATACAACACATTTAAAATTACTGATTTGATTGAAATCGATATAATTAAAATATTGAGTATAGGTGCCAAAATATGTTCAGAAACAGGCAGTCATTTAAAATCATGAGCACCTAATTAATAAAGCACAATTATTCAAATAGACCCACACAAATATACTACAAACACCCATAACCAAACAAAGATTGTGAAGCATGATTAGATTAACATCCATCGTTGCACCATTCAAATACTCAAGGTTAAACATGTCCACTGTAACAGGTTATGTATGAAGATTAAAACCAATTGACAGACGATAAGTAGTTTTTAGATGCCATGATAATTTTGATAGGTTGTCTAAGCAAGAATAGCGAATTTGACAACTAGTCAAATCAGCAACTTTTTTCATAACCTACGTGAAAACGCGTGCATAATATTATGGGATTTTGCATGAAATATTGATTAGTAACATTATCAAAGTGCGACGCACTTTTTTACTTTAATCTATAGTTTTAAATAGTTATTTAACATAAAACTAACAGGGTACGTGGATATTAGGACTTTTAGGAGATATATTTAATAATCACAAAAAAATAATTTAGGTATTTGAATAGTTGTCAAATAGCCAATTGTGGTACATTCTAGCAACTTAATTTTTTTACGACTCCAGAGTCAGCTGACAGATTGCAGTAAAAATTATGGAAATGTATGTTTCAACATATCCGTGTGTATCAGTTACTGCTCTATATGGTTATTTTTTTTCCTCTGTTCCTGCTACTATTTATTTGGTAAAAATTGGCAGCGATTAATGTGGTAGGTGTAAGGCATTAAACCCCTACCCCAAATCGGTTTCTACATACTAGTAGCGCCAGAACGATAAATCGTTTGGTAGTATGTATGTATGTATGTATATTCTTTATTGTACACCACAAAAACACATAAGAAACAGATTATAAAAATGAAAACTTAAAACGTAGGTACAATAAGGCGGTCTTATCGCTAACCAGCGATCTCTTCCAGACAACCTTATCGATACGGAGACAATGAGCAAGTGGACAGTAAGAGGTGGTGCATAAAATTAAACTTAAATACTAATAGATACATAAACTAACCAATATCATAAAATTATAACATATTAATACACTAATATATACACAATAAATAAAATAGACATACGTAACATTTAATACATAAATAAATAAACATACCTATAAATAATGGACAAATTAAACATGTCGCTATTGATGATTACAGAGAGACATGTAATGATTTTTCACGTCATAGTCTTTGTCTTTGTCGGTAGGGTGGTAACTAGCTACGCTTTAAGCCTTCCACCAGACCAGTGACAACTTGGGTATAAATTCCTTGTTTTAAAAATCTAAATGCACGCGGATGAAGGCGCGGGCATCTTTTATTAGATTTATCTTTTACCTACCACTGGATGTAGGTATCTAGTATTGAATCCCTTGATGGAATTCATTAGGTCCCTTGATGGATGGAATGATTTAAGCTACATCACTCCGGAAAATTCCGAAGATGATGATTATGAACCTTGCTGTATGCAGCTGCGGGCAAGAGCTTGTGAGAAAAAAGCGATAAATAACTTTTTTATAATCAACCAATCTTCTAAACGACGCTTAATTTACTATGAAGATATGATACAAAATGTTATGTGTAAAGGAACATTTATTTCCTCAAGTCCTGAGTTTCTTGCCGGTTCTCTTCAGTAGAAACAGTTTTGCGAACCGGTGGTAGATTCTTACGACATATCATAAGTGGCACAAGTTGTCCTTCGTGAAATAAATCATTTCATTTCATTTCAACATGTTTTGAATCTGAAATCTAAACGACGCTTAATTTACTATGAAGATATGATACAAAATGTTATGTGTAAAGGAACATTTATTTCCTCAAGTCCTGAGTTTCTTGCCGGTTCTCTTCAGTAGAAACAGTTTTGCGAACCGGTGGTAGATTCTTACGACATATCATAAGTGGCACAAGTTGTCCTTCGTGAAATAAATCATTTCATTTCATTTCAACATGTTTTGAATCTGTCTGGCATTCAATGAAATCAGTCACATTACATTAATAATGTATCGTCATTGCTCATTGTTAAAACAGTGGATATCTCATTTTATCGTAAGTAGCACAAAACCAACCGCGTGTGGAAAGATGTGATTTTTAAAATGTTGTGAGGAGATATTTTTTCCTTAACATTATTCAATAGCTATTTTTGACGACCTCCGTGGCGCAGTGTGTAGCGCTGTTGTCTCAACGTGCGGAGGTCCCGGGTTCGATCCCCGGCAGGGTCAATTTGGGAATTTATAATTTCTGAATTTTCCCTGGCCTGGCCTGGTGGGAGGCTTCGGCCGTGGCTTGTTACCACCCTACCGGCAAAGACGTGCCGCCAAGCGATTTAGCGTTCCGGTACGATGCCGTGTAGAAACCGAATAGGGTATGAGTTTAATATAACTGCCATGCCCCTAACAGGTTAGCCCGCTACCATCTTAGACTGCATCATCACTTAGCATCCGGTGAGATCGCAGTCAAGGGCTAACTTGTAGTGGATAAAAAAAAAAGTACCTACCTATTATTTAAGGAATAGAAAATAAGGCGTAATTACATCAAGGTTGTTCTATATTTAAAATTTCTTATTGTAATTTTACAGATTGAATTATTTAAAGCGAAACGTGATAATCTAGTTGTTTAAATACACTATCACATTTTATTGTAAAGGTTTCAAAATTTTAAGTATGAAAAATAAAATCATTATTGGTTTTGTACCATTTACAACTGAAAAAAAGAAAAAGTTCTGACTTTTTTATACCATTGTAATTGAATACCGCAAATTATATTGTTATCGTTTTTTATCTAAAGATTAGGAGTGAAAATAGTAAAGCATATAAAATCAGAGCGAGTTTGTTTACCACCTTGTTATTTCAAAACCTTGTTAAAACTAATATTTCGCAGTTGCCTCGAGTTTCTAGCTATGGAGGTTTCAATATATTTTATTTGTACGACTTATTAAAGGTAATTCTTCTCTTTTGGAGCTTTGTAAAAACGGATTTACATATAAAATATGATCGTTCTCAGTAGCTCGATATTTTGAAGATTATTCAGTTGTGCAATCTCTAAGTTATACTAAAACTAGCTGATGCCCGCGACTTCGTCCGCGTGCTTTAAGTTTTTTGTAATTACCGCGGGAAATCCTTCATTTTCCCGGATGAAAGCCTATGTCACTCTCCAGTTCCTCAACTATTCACATACCAAAAATCACGTCGACCCGTTGCTTCGTTGCAACGTGATTGAAGGACAAACCAACAAACAAACATACTTTCGCATTTACAATGTTAGTATGATTACTGGTCTAAATTTATTGGTAGCCCTTCTTATAAAGAAGTACCTATTGGTCATGACTTTGGCATGACATGAATGCATGGCGGCATTAAAGTAAGTTTATAAAAACCCCTCTGTTTTTCCGGCTAAAACGTAGATTATTTGGACCAAATTTTGCCAAAATCGGTTAAATAGATGGGATCTGACAAGGTAACAGACAAACAGACAAATAGCCTTGGATAATATTGTTAATAAGAACGTTGACCGTAGTTGGTAGCTCGTCGATACTAGTTCGACCGGAAGGAAAATAGATAACGAGATTTACCGGTTGTAAAATAACACGCGGCCAGCAAAAAGTGAGCCTCTATAATGTGCAAAATGAAAATGTATAATAAACGACCATTTTCCAACCAGTAGAAATAACCCACGAGTTGATAAACAGGATGTAATTATAGTAATGTATATTTACGTTTTGCTTATAAAAATGTTTTATCGATACCAAAATTTCATGACGAGAACAGATTTAAGGACATGGGAAACTCGCTTAATTCGTACCCCCTAAGAACAAAATTATAATAAGGTATACATAATTTAAAAATAACCAATATAAAAAAATATTCCAAAATTTTCCATGACAAATTAAAAAAAAATTTAAATCCCGATACAAATCATAGTTGGGTAGGTAGGAGTAAGGTACTTCGATGATATTATATCATTGTTACAAGGTATTTATCTTGTAACAATGATATAATATCATCGAAGTACCTAACATGATACCTTTCGAATCGATCAGACCTAGGGAAGTTACACACATCCCTTTCCCTTTACCGACCAAAACGAGCTGATTATCTTCAAAAGGTTGAACTAATTTTCTTGAAATCATTGCAAAGAATTAAGATCACTCTCGATAAGGTCACCTTTAAAAAAAAACGATTTAAATCGTGATATAACCGTTTGGGAGCTACGATGTCACAGACAGATACACAAAGATAAAGATACAAACATTAAACTTATAAACTCACTTCTATTTGCGTCGGGGGTTAATAAAAAACCGGGCAAGTGCAACTCGGACTCGCACACGAAGTGCGAAATGCCGCAAAACGTGCAAGAAAAATTTTTTTTTTGTTAAGTATACTTAACAAGAATTTTTTTTTACGCTATAGCGTCAATAAATATTTAAACATTCTGTGAACATTTCAACTGTCTACCTAATACGGTTCATGAGATACAGCCCGCTGACAGACAATCGGACGTACGGACGGACGGACAGCGGAGGCCTAGTAATGTAGGCGGAGTAGTGGTCTCTTTGGCACCCCATGGGTACATGACCCTAATAAAGTTCCTACGATAACGTTTGGGCCGTTCACGCTTTCGTGGCCTTGGTTCCGATCCACCTCCTGCATTGGTATAATATGATCA
This sequence comes from Erebia aethiops, assembly GCA_923060345.2. Classification (NCBI taxonomy): domain Eukaryota; kingdom Metazoa; phylum Arthropoda; class Insecta; order Lepidoptera; family Nymphalidae; genus Erebia; species Erebia aethiops. The sequence goes on along the minus strand of OV281091.1, from coordinate 14,218,941 downwards.
GATGCTGAGCGAGCACCTGACTGACACCTTACATAGTAAATAAGGCATTTACGGATTTTTTTCCTAAGAAGTGCCCAATTGGGAAACAAACCTTGAACACCTTGCTAGCGAGGTAAGCAATTGCATTACACCTGTGAGGTCGCCGTGAAAGTTTTGCTAAAGTGTTATGCATATTTTGTTTTTAAATTACTTTTTTATAGCTTATGCGGGCAGACATACAAGCGTCTACTAAAGTTCCGATTAGTATAATTAATGTAGGTAAAAGTAAAAAAGATAGGCCTCGATTACACTCGCGATCGTAAAAATGTAGAGTTTGTATGATCGGCACCTTATAACCACCGTCATAACGTACCGCCTACATTATTGTGACTACTAGTCGTCAGCCGTAGTTCCGTCTGTAATGTATGAACCTACACCAACCATACATCATACAGATGTTGGGAATTAGATCGGAGAGTAGAGAGAGAGCCTCGTTAGTTAATCGGCAAGAATATACCAATTACTACTTGCCCATAATATATGACTTAAGCCTTAAGCCACTAAGCCCTATGCTAAGCCGCAGTTTAGAGACATGCAGTATGTTACAAAACAAAGTTAATTTTCCAATATTTTTTATTGAAAGTAATTTCGTCTCATATCTAAAGTAAATAAAATAAACACAGGAATCAGTGAGAGTAAAATATAGAGATATCCCTCTGAGATTTACAATAGAACTACTTAAGAGGCCGGTTCGCGCCGCTCGCAACTTCTATTCGAACCGCAAATCTAAATTTGCCGGTATATTGCTATCTCTATTTGGCTGATGGCACATGATCGGGTGCAAGCGAGATAGCAATGTGAGCGTACAGAATTTGTTAATACATTTAGTCTTGTTCCGTGAATACCAAAAATGATGAATGAAGAATTGTTGTGTTTTTAACTTCGTGTAGTTATTCTGTAACTTGACAATATAGGCTATGTTCCTGATCAATTAGTACGTGAGATATCCCTGGTTTTGATATGAAACAAATAAGGAGAAAACATATCATTTATGTCGTAAAAACATGCAAAACGCAATGTGCTTTCATTTAATTTTGGGAAAGTATTTTGAAAAAATAATTATCCAGGGACCTACAAGTTCAATCTTAATTATCGCATAATATGGTGGAAATATTCTCGAATTACAAATTATTTTGGTATTACGTTTGTATGGGCAATTCCCCCTCCGCTGGCACCTTAACAAATACCTGCTTCTTTTATATTCCAATTAAAAACAAAAAAAGCTAACACAAAGAGCTTTTAATACTGAACTAGAAGTTCTAAGTGCATGTTTTATAGGAATAAAAAGCTCGAGACTCATTGTTCTTGGCTATTATTGAGAACCCTCGAGGCTTTTCGTAATCCGATATGTGTCGCACTCGTGAGAGACCCGGGTTGCTCTCGAGCGTGACTGTGACCGTGGTGTCAAGTGCTGAGACCGCCAACACCTCGCAGTGTCATTGAACGCAAGTAATGGACCTCAGTACTATTGTCATCGCATGAAACACAGAGAAGCATTGGTCAGCAAAGCATCCATGGTTAGATGCAGTTTTATTTTATTTTATTCCACTACAAATTACTTGACTGCGAACTCACGTGTTGATGCAGTCTAAGATGGTAGCGGGTTAACCTGTTAGGGGTATGGCAGTTAAAGCAAACCCATCGTCGTTTTCTACACGCACACGGCATCGTACCGGAGTGCTTAATCGCTTGGCAGTACGTCTTTGCCGGTAGGGTACCTAGGCACGGCAAAGCCTCCTACCAGACAGACCAGAGCAATTAAGAAATTATAAATTCCCAAATAGACCCTGCCGGGAATCTGTTTTTGCTGTGTTGTGATATGTTAATATAAACTAGATACGTTCGTAAGGAACAGAAAGAAAGACGATTTAGCGATAGTAGGTAATCAAATCAAATCAATCTAGATGTTGCATAAAGTTTGCACTTTATATAACTAGAAATCAAGAAACGAACATTATGCATAGCAAGAACACGAGATATGAGATAAAAACTTAACATTACATCAATAAGTTTACTATAATATTATAATTGCGAAAGTGTATTGAAAATGTGTTTGAGTCCATCTGTCCGCCTGCTACGCTTTAAAGGTCCACCTTTTCAAACAATTTTAATAAAATTTGGTATGTACAGCGATAGGTTGCACGATTGCATCACGGGAAGGTTATAGGATACTTTTTATCCCGGAAAATTAGGGAGTTTCCGAGCGAATACAAAAACAATAATCCACGCTATAAGTCGCGGGTATCATCAAGTAAAGTATACCTACCATGTTCTAACGTTCGATTCGTCCAATCTCAACCAGATATACCTAGTAGCGAGCTTTTTTTATCTCTGCTTAACACAAATCTCAACTCAGCTCCAATGTATTGAAAAGGCAACCTTAGGTATCTTCCAAATTTCGGACCAACCTCGAAATTAAAAAGACCTACAGCTATGTCATCAGTCATAACTAATCCATGACTAATCATTTATCGCTGCACCATTCACCGTATTTGTTTTTATAACAACTTGTCGCTTCAAGCCACGAGTAGATTTAAATAATAGTGTAGAATGTAGATAAGATCGCTGTATGTATATTACTTATACTTATTACAATACCAGCAATAGCAGCACAGTAAAACGGTGCAAGGTGAATATCAAACGGGTTACAGTTACACTGAGTATAGCACCGTGTGGCGTGTAGTTACGAACCGCATTCCACCATGTTGATTTACTCCTAAGGATGACAGAATAATACGGTATCTGCTATATTGTATCCAAACTAGTATGGCCATTGGCCAGTATCTATATAAATTATCTGCCTATTTATATAAATACCACTTTGCTGATGTTCCAAGTTAAATCTCTGAATCAACTGTATCTCCTCTTTAACTTTTAGTATCAACGTACCGTACTCATCCCTACGTGATCAAACCAGAAATAAGGATATCTTGAGAACCAGAGATTTGTTCGGATGTGACAGTGGCAATGGGCGGAGCACATAGCTCGAAGACCCGATAGACGTTCGGATCCTCATGGAACTAGAATGGCGTTGATGATGCAACTGAGTTTTTTGCCAGCTCTTCTCAGTTCAGAATCAGTTTTCCGAACCGGTGGTAGAGTATCATAAGTGACACAAGTTGTCCTATGTGAAATAAATAAATAATTTATCATTTATCATTTGAAAGGACAGACGATCTCAAGATCTGGGAGCCGGTGGACGTTAGCGGCATAAAATCGTGTTCAGTGAAGATCATTGCAGAGTTGCAAGAGACATCGGTGGACATCAATCGGTTGAACGACTACGTACTCTCTTTTAATAATATTTTAGTACCTATGCCTTTAAAAAATAACTGACCGTGACTCTCTGCAGGTGTGCAGAAAACATAATATGTTGCGTAGCATACTTTAAAATTATTGTAGTGCGCTAAAATATTATAGTACCTCTTTGAAAGTCGCTAGGAATACCCAAAAGATACCTGCACCTACAAGGTGAACTTAAAATATAACAGTGTTGAATGATTGTACCTTCGCTGTACTTTGAACCGCATTCCATTGTACTGATATATCGCTCGGTATAATACAAGACATTAGCGGTACTTTAGCATCTTTGCCTTTGACTCGTCAGGATTGTCACCTTCTAGCATCTACTAACAGGTATCCAGTTTTGCCACAAGGCAATATTGTTTTAAATCTTACTAATCTTACTAATATTATAAATGCGAAAGTTTGGATGGATGTATGTATTTATTTACTAATTGACATTGAAAATTCAATTTAAAAAAAATGATTTTAAATTTCAACATACATTATTATATTGACACTTTTTAAATTGTTAGACTTTGGCACAGATTTATAAACTTTTCTTTAATATGTCTGTGGACTTTGGGGAATTATGTTGGATCCTATACCTATTATAAATAATTGATAAAAAAGGTTGTACATGTATATTTGCACACTGCCACTGGCAGTAAATTGTGAACGGGACTAATGATAAGAAAACAACAACACTAATGATAACAAACTGTTGTTACCCACAATTTGGCAAAATAAAAATTATGATTATGATTATGATGATTATGATTATGGATGTTTGTTACTCAATCACGCCCCAACGGCTGAACTGATCTGGCTGAAATTTGGCATACAGATAGATTTTAGTCTGGAATAGCACATAGGCTACTTTTTATCCCGGAACCAAAAACCTCAAACCACGCAGACGAAGTCGCGGGCATTCGCTAGTATGATAATAAATTATTTTAGTTATGCTTACATACATTCCTCACAAACGGTTTAAAACTGTTTGGACTATATGAATGAACGTCAAATATGATTGACGGCATTGATGACTGTTCAGTTCTGTGTAATAGCCTCCGTTTTTAGCTGCCTCTTATAAGGTGATTGGCCTAGTGAATTGATTCATCGTGACCTTGATCATTTATGCAACCAAGAAAGTTTGCCTTTCTTGGCATTTAGCAAAACAGACAAAATTTATTTAGACTCGCGTCTACCTATCTGCACAAATTAAGCAAATCCAATTCAGCCTTGTCAAGTTATACCTACATTGCATCTTATAATTTTGTATACATTGCATCTTAAGTTTTACGGATTTAAGTACTGAAATAATAAACAATTATGCAATTAGTAGCCTTGACACTACAGTCTTTTCTTGGAGGAAGTAAATTGTAATGTGTGTAAAGGCTGAAACAATCACAAAACGCTAAATGTGTCCCAGGTAGTTCCCGGGGAACTTCTTTGTTTTCCGGGATAAAAAATGATATTTATTTTCATGCGACAAAGAAAAATGTTTTATTAGAGTCTAGTTTCAACATTAATATTTAGAATAAATAAGTCTATCCTTCCCCGGGATGTAACCTAATTTTTACCAAATTTCATCAAAATCTGTTGTAAAGACAGGCAGTTAAGTAAAGCGTAACAGACAGACAGGCAGACACACTTTTGCATCTATAATATTACAACCAAAATAAGAAAGGGTGTTGAAAAAAGGTAGGTATTTTAAATATTCTAGGTACGTGAAAGGTACCTACACTTAAAAATTACATAAAATGTTCATAAAGTCGACTGTTCGATGTTAAGATTACGCAAAGTGACACAAAAACAATGAAATTCAATGTAGGCCAAATATATTAATCCTGTTCTACATAGATAAAATAATTGATACTCTATTAGGTTAATTTCAGTAGGTACCTATTAAGATAATGCGCTGTCGTATAAAATACTATTTTGATTACTTATAGTATCAATCTAATAATAGGGGTTAAAGTATGAATTTGCCGTTTTATTGTTATAGGTATACTTCGAATTGACATAGAACCTTCATGGTTTGAGATTTTTGAGTGAAACTTTTTAACATGGTACCTATGTAGTTCTTCTTCACCATTATTGCTCCATGATAACACGAGACCTCATACAGCACGAAAAACCGTTTTAACTCTACAGGAACTGCAATTAGAAACCATTCGTCACCTTCCGTATTCGCCAGACCTTGCTCCAACGGACTACCATTTTTTTCGTGATTTGGACAATTTTCTACTTGATAAAAAGTTTTCTTCTCAGGAGGCAGTACAAAATGCTTTCACACAGTTTGTCGAATCTAGATCACCAGAGTTCTATCGCAAAGGCATAAATGACCTTCCTATTAGATGGCAGCAATGTATAGATAATAATGGTAATTATTTTGATTAAAATAATAAATATGTTAAATTAAAAAAAAACGCATTTCAATTTTTCAGTACAAATCGGCAATTTCATACTTCAACCCCTAATATTATGCCGATTATTAACGAAGTATCTATCGAATTACGACATCCAATTTGTATATTTTGCTACAAACCTACCTACTTTGAAAGGGAAAGATATAATTGGAGGCGCGTTCATTTTAAGATTAGACGACCTCGTGATATGGTTGGTAGGTGCTATGTAAAGCTAACTTCCATGCAAATTTGTTATATCCATCATACTAATATTATAAACGCGAAATTGTGTTAGTTTATTGGTTTGCTCCTCAATCACGCTGCAACAGAGCGACATAGTCTACTTTTCCCGGAAAATTAAGGAGTTCCCATGGGAATTTTAAAAAATTATTCTACGCGGACGAAGTCTCGGGCATCAGATAGTGCTTTATTATTTGCAAAGATACTCGTAAGACCATTATGCTTGTGCACATGGAAATCCGCGGTCAAATATAATTAGAAGTTAGGACATGAGAAAATTTCTCCTACATCCGGCGTGCATTGATTCTTCCTCGTTCAAAGTTCATCAGCTTTTTCTCGTTTATATGAGTTCCGTATTAGATGCATATCAAACTTGATTAAGCTTGAGAAATATTTGATGTTAGCGATGCTGACAGCTTAACAAATTACCTTCACGGTATTTCCACTGAAATGTATGCAGCACAAGCTTTTATCTGTGCCTTTGTCCGCGTGGATTTAGTCATATGCGAAAGTTTGGATATATGTATGTATGTATGGATAGATGTTTGTAAATCAATCACGCTAGAAGAACAGATCAGGATGAAATTTGGCACTGAGATCGATTATAGTCTGGAATAACACAGGCTACTTTTTATCCCGAAAAATGGAAGAGTTTCAGCGGGAACCAAAAACCTCAATCCACGCAGACGAAGTCGCGGGCATTTTAAACAAGTAGGCATATTTTTTTCGATGGTATTGAAAGTATTTATTCATTTATCTCGATTTGCAGTCGAGGTGAACCTATTTAAAGAAGTTACAAAAAAAACGTAAATTCGGATTTGTAATAAGGTAGGTAAGTATAGATTTACATAGGTTTGCTTTTGCATATAGGTAGGTATCAGTTTGCATTTGAAACGCCCCCCGTAACTTTAATGATATTATGTTGACCAATATAATTACTATCACCACTTCATAGAAGCTAGATTGATGGTATCATGAGTAGGACCAACCTTTTTGAAATATTGGAACGAAGTTCCTTATAGGACGACTTTCCAGCAAAAAACGTTCGTAACGAAAATGAGTAAGATTTTTGTTACGAAGACAAAAGCTTTTTTTTTGTTTTTTTTTAATTAAAAAATTGTTCTTAAAAATTAACTTGAAATTAATATTTATGTAATAAGGAACTTCGTTTCTATCTCGTGTCCCACGAAGCCACACGTTTTTTTTGCGGGATGCTATTATAGTTATCAATTTTTATTATGATAAATTAGGATAAGTAGGTAATTTTGAATATGTCTGGCCACAGCTACTTAATTAGGTGTTAACGGTAAATATGCTTCATATATACCAAAGAATGCAGTGCCAAATATTGCATAATACTCAAGGATGAACGTACATACGTACCTACGTACAACACTTAAAGAAAGGTCATGACACCTTTCAACCGTTAAGTTGTGAACAACGTAAATATAAATAAAACAAAAACAATTCAAACACACACGAGTACTTTCAAAGATCGTAATAACTGAGCACTAGTAAATTTGTGGCATACATTTATTTTTATTAACACAATAATCATGTAATAAGTACGTGTTTGGGCAATATTTAAGTTTTAAAAAACATTCGTTTCATCATTTATAACTCAACACTATAATATATAACATACACTTTTTTTGGCACCTGAATATGTCATGTATTTAATAACATCGATTGCAGCGTACTAACTTAAACTTTACCTCTTATTTTACTAAAGTATCATTCATACTATAACCGATGATAGAAAAATATCTGTTCTCCTATTTTAAAAATAAATATAGGACCTACTTAAGTAGGTAGTAAGTATGTTGCAAAATAATGTTTAACACTAGGTATACAGCGACGTAGGTACAGCTACTGCCTGCTTTCTTTACATAGCATTTACATGAAAGAGGTAGGAGTAGTAATTATATACTAAACCCAGGTATACATCTGTTTTCTATATTATGGATACCCGGCACTTTATATCCCAGGGTGTTCGGATGATTTCATTAGACTTGGGAATGTATTCAGGTTGGAATGTTCATTAGTTTTTTTTATTGTACCTACCAAGGATTTTTCTTGTGACACTGAAGAATGGTAAATTGAAGCGCCACCAATATTGTAAGTTAAGATATTTCTCCTACGCCGACTTTGCCGACAGGAGGAAATGCGCGACTGGTATTTAATGACCATCATAATATGAACGTAGGAGGTATTCAGACATCTATAACACATCATATAATCATATATTATAATTATATATATATAAAAACTATGTATATTCAAGGTAGGTGGTCGAAATTTCATCATCTATGTGCATGGGCGGTGTTGTTACAGAGCACGGGTATGGGATTACGTGTGCTGAGGACTAGAAAACTACTGAGATTCGTATCATCTTGTTTCGAAACAAGTGCTCCAAACATGGGACACCTACGCATTGGACTTGCGGGCAACATGTTAAACTAAACAATTGCTCTTCTACGTGTGTGATTAGTTCATTACGTAACTATTGATTTACTCTATTTGTGAGGCTTTATTTGTTTTAACGACTTCGTAAAAGTATGCCACAGTTGTGATAAGATATGTAGCAAGTCGTACCTAACATTTAAAATCTAAGAGAAAAAGTCTCACTTTTGTTTACACAAACAAAAGAAAAACTATGTTTAAAAAAAAATTGTGACACATTTTTGCTCCTACATTATGCAAGAAAATAGTTTTTTAGTAATTGATACTTTTAAATAGTTCGTTTATGAATTTTCCCTGCAATTGGTAATCGCTTATTTAGAATATATTATAATGTAAGAAATACATGAGAACGGTCTGTAAGTAATTCAGATTTAATTTCATTATTACCGCTTTGATCGTGTAACGTGGGAACTAAAAATTCTTGTTTACCTGTCGCTTGTAGCACCTCATATGAAGTTGTAATCTTAGTTATAATGAGGTATAGACTAAAGACTTCTTGCTGGAGTAACCATTACTCCGTCGAAGCTATCAACGCTCGTTAACAGGAAGATTATTTCTTAAGAATTGACTTTAAACATGTTATAAACTAATTATCTTGTCAATATTTAATGAGCGTACTTACTGACGAATGGATCATTAAATAGGTACCTAGCCCAATACTTAAGTAAATATTAGTTTAAAACTACTTATTAATGAGTTTTGGTCACACACTCGAAAACCCCATTATGGGAAAACAAAAATACAGCTAAAAATTCAATTTCTCTAAATTTATATCTAAATTAAGTCGGTTTTGTCACATTTCGTTAAACTGTGGTTTTGTTATGGTAGCTACCAACTAACAACTCTGTACTATTTAACGACCTCCGTGGCGCAGTGTGTAGCGCTGTTGCAAGTATGGGCTTAATATAACTGCCATGGCCCTAACAGGTTACCTGATGGTAAGTGAGATGCAGTCTAAGATGCGCTACCATCAGGTGAGATCGCAGTCAAGGGCTAGCTTGTAGTGGATTAAAAAAAAAAATAGAGTGGCGGACTGGCAGTTATCCTTTTTAACCGACTTCCAAAAAAGGAGGAGGTTCTCAAATAGGCGCGTAAGTTTTTTTTTTTTTTAATGTACTCGTATGTCGGTACATATCTCCGTAGTTTCTAAACCAAATTGAAAAAAATCTTTTCAGTGGTTAGAGGAAGCTCCCGAGGTAGTCCCATTAAAAAATCTGACTCCAACTCCTCAACCCTGATGCAGCAGGGTACAGAACTCCTTAAAAATAGTGATTTAGGATTTTTTTGTGGTGAAGTCATATTATAGGTGTCAAGCAACGACTTCATACTTAAAACTTCATACTTAAGACTTCATACTTAAATGAATTATGATCTCACTATGCATATAAACAAACCCACTAGAAAAGAAAATTGTATAGACCATATTATAAGTAATATAAAAAATGCTAACGGGGAAATAATAAATCTCGGATTATCGGACCACGAGACTGGCCAAATGCTCTGCTTTAGCGTTAAACCAACGAAATTACCATTAAGATACTTTTATATATTTAGACGAGATTATGTAGAAGAAAATGTTCATAAATTTAGTTACTGTTTAAATAAAATCCCTTTTACCGAAATATATGAAAAAGACAATATAGACGAAGCATTCAATGAATTTCACGACACATTTTCATTATATTACAAACTGTGTTTTCTAATAATAAAAATACGTGTCCCTGAGTACATAGAGAAACCTCGTTGGATAACTAAGGGAATTAGAAAGAGTTCTGTTGAAAAAAGGAAGCTACGATTTTTATACTACAAAGGAAAATACAATAAACAAAAATATCAAACCTATTCAAGGACGCTAAAAAGATGCGTAACATTATCGCAAAAAATTAATAATTATAAATTCCTTTCTAAGTCAAAAAACAAATGTTTGGCTACGTGGAAATTAATTAAAAGCACATCTAAACAGCTAAGCTCTGTTAAGACTATAGAGGAAATAATATCAGATGGGGAAGTCATAGATGAACCTAGTGCAATCGCTGATAAATTTAATACTTACTATATAGAATTGGCTAAGAAATCGACAACTAAAGATAAATATAGTAAAGATAATCTGAATAACAACTTTAAATCCCAACCGTGTAGTATATTCATATCTCCTTGTACAGAAAATGAAGTAAAAAATACTATCATGAGCTTAAAAAATACTTCATCAACAGGTATAGATGAAATATGTACAAAAATTATAAAATGTTGCTGTAAAGAGCTAACGCCAATTCTGACATTTCTAATAAATCTCTCATTTGAAAATGGTAAATTTCCTTCTAAACTTAAATTTTCTATAGTAAAACCATTATTCAAAAAAGGTAATCGATTTGAGATGGATAAATATCGACCCGTAACATTGATACCGATCTTTTCAAAAGTTTTTGAAAAAGTAATGCATAAAAGACTAACTGATTACTTAACTAAAAACAACATCATTATAGACGAGCAATACGGTTTTCAAAAAAACAAATCAACGATCTTGGCATGTTTTAATCTCACGAAACGTATTATAGATAATTTGGATAGATGTAAGACTGTTGCCGCTTTATTTTTTGACATGTCAAAAGCTTTTGACTTTGTAGCCCATGATATATTATTAATCAAATTAGAACATTATGGTATAAGGGGAGTGGCGTTAAACTGGATAGAAAGCTATTTAAAAGATAGATATCAATGTGTGGAAATCCAGAGAGTAATTGACTCAGAAATAACTTATTTTAGATCTGATAATAAAATTAATCTAACCGGGGTGCCTCAAGGAAGTGTGCTAGGTCCTTTACTATTTATTATATATATAAATGACCTCCCCCATTGTGTTAATCAACCCTGTACATTATTTGCTGATGACATCTCTGTTGTAATAGAACAAAAGAATACCGATTACACCTCTGAAGTAAATGACGTAACAAAAAATATTATTGAATGGCTAAATAATAATGACTTAACTGTTAATATAAATAAAACTAAATATATTCAATTTACTAAAAGACCGAATATAGTCACGAATGACCTTAATATTCAATATAATGGACAAAAAATTGGACAAGATGAAGTAACGACATTTTTGGGAATAGAACTGGACCGAAACTGTAACTGGAAATCTCATATAGCAAAGATTTGCAGTAAACTAAACAAGTTTGTCTTTGCATTAAGAAGGTTATATAAAACTGTTAACGAACATAGCGCGCTAATGGCTTACCATGGTTACATATCGAGTAATCTTCGTTACGGACTAATTATCTGGGGAAACTCGAGTGATATAAATAAGGCTTTTATAGCACAAAAGAAATGTGTTCGGGCGGTTTGTGGAGCAGGACCTCTCGATTCATGTAAACCCCTCTTTAAAAAGCTAAAAATACTGCCTCTGCCATGTATGTACATATATGAAAGTATCATATTTATTAGGAAAAACAATAATTTATTTACAAAAGCCGCCGAAAAAAAACTACCCGCAAGAAATGGTCACAACTCAAATCGACTAATTATTCCACAGAAAGTTAACTCTGCATTTTACACAAAAAACTGTTACGCAATGTGTGTAGAATTATACAATAAGCTGCCACAGGGATTTAAAGAGAAAAATATGTCGTTACATGTGTTTAAACGTAAACTTTTTGAATGGCTCTTATTCAATTGTTTCTATAGTGTGGCTGAATACTTAAATCAATAATTTGACTACTATTTTATTTAATAATTTGACATTTTATTCTTTCTTATGATATAATTGTAAATGTAATAGGTATGTAATCTCTTATTAAGCACCTACCTTGACATCATTATTATTTTTAAGTCCAATCTTTTCTTATATTATGACATACTTAAATGTTCTAATAAATATGATAATAAGAAATAATATGTAAACTTAGAAAATTTTGAACAAATGATTATATGTAGAATCGTATTTTGATAATATTATGTACCTATGTTACTAATTTTAATATTGCATGCCGTATTAAGGTATTTGGATGTACAATATCTAGAATAACACCAAGTAAACCCAAATGTGCAATAAATAAATGATTGATTGATTGATTGATTGATTGAAACTCAAGTCCCAACTCCTCGACTCTGATGCTGCAGGGGACTGCATTCTTAAGCTGTGGGGATTTGGAGTACACTAAAAAGTTAAAAATAAAAATTGTTTCCAAAAAACCGACTTCCAAAGCCACTGTAAAGTAAAAAATTATTTTGATTTCTGCACACTACGTTGAAGTCGGGCGAGTATACAAAGATAGGCAAAGTTGACGTGTCAGGCTCGCCCGACTTTGGAAGTCGGTTTTTTGGAAATAATTTTTATAGTCTTCAATTTTTTTCCCCAATGACATTGGTCATTGGGGAAAAAAATTGAAGACTATAAATACAAATTTATACAAAAGTCCTAACTGTTTTCGTAGACACCACGTAGGTATTTGATTCACATTAATGGTATTAATCATTCTTTCTTCATCATCTTTATTGGAATTATTGGAACGAATTGCATTTTAATATACATAATTAGATGTAGGTACTTATTACAAAATGAATGCAAAATTATTGTAATGTGTGATTGTAATTTTCCTACCGTTTCAGAACAAATCGGATATTGTTTAAATATAATTAGTTTTCCTCGTTGCTCGGTATAAAATGAGTCGCTATACTTGTTTATCGTGAAAAATGCAAACAATAACTAACTGTTAAGCCCTATCTGTTAAGCCCCTACATTTATTATCAAATATTAGCATTTATAATGGAAGCAAATGCGGTAATCAAACTGAGTAAGTAACTAATAGAAAATTTATCAAAATCATTGTTTCTTTTTTAATATTTTGTGCTCCGCCGCACTAAATTTCATTGTATCTATGAAACAAAACTGCAGAGCGGCAGTGCTGTACATAAAATATCTGTAAGCTAAACTAAATCAGACAGAATAGTATATGATATCTGTGCATTAGTTGATGGTTAAATTGACAATTATAAAGGTTTGAAATAAACAAAAGATACTCTGACAGGATCGAAAGGAGGGCTGCTGGGGAGGGAAATTTCGTCTGAAATTGTCTAATGACTAGTTTCGGGTGGCTCAACAGACATTGAAACTCGCACTTATTCTTCTTATTTCAGTTATTTCAGTTATTTGGATAGTGTTAACCAACCATCACGTAAGTATGAATTATGTGATGCCAAAACCTATCCATAAATATAAGTATGGATACTTGTGCGGGTCAAACTTCGAAACCTATCCAACAAGAATTCGGTTTAGGGAAGCCCAGAAAAGGAACCCTGAATTGTATGTGTTACATCGGGGAAAATGCAAAAGACTTTGCCAAATCTATGCCCCTGTTTGCGCTAATGACGGGAGAACGTATCACAACGAATGCCAGCTGGAATATGCGAGGAAAACCTATGATAAGGAACTGCAGGCAGTATACATGGGAACCTGTACTCCACACAAAGTCAAATCTGAAAAACCTCATAAAAAACTTAAGCTTTATTTTCATACTGATTATTACTTCGGAGATTCTAAAGAGGATACTTTCACACACAGAAATCAATATTTGTATTACTAAAATTTCAACCTTTACTGTTATTTTACACTGAATATGACTAAGCAATAGTCATAATAATGTGATGGTCTCCTTACGAAATTAAACTGTTATCTATAAAATAAATTTAACCTGTTTTATTAAGGAATAAGGGTGTGACCGAGTTTTGCTCAGTATCTTTCGCTTGATTGGTGTTAAACCTGAATTCCAGCGGGATCTCAAGAATCACCCATGTCTTGATAAACTTGGATAGTGACACATTTTCTAATTAAACATAATTTCACACAAATCTGTAGATTCGTTTTTGATTTTTTTTAAATCAATTACTAATTACTAATACTACTTGTTTATATATCCACTAGCTGATGCCCGCGACTTCGTCCGCGTGGATTGAGGGTTTTTCTCGCGGGATCTCTTCAATTTTCCGGGATAAAAAATAACTTATGTGTTATTCCAGATTATAATCTATCTCTGTGCCAAATTTCACCCAGATCCAGTTTTTTTGGTTCCCGCAGGAACTCTTTTATATTTCGGGATAAAAAGTAGCCTATGTGTTATTTCAGACTATAATCTATATCTGTGCCAAATTTCATCCAGGTCCGTCCAGCCGTTCTGGCCTGAAAGAGTAACAAACATCCATACATCCATACTTACAAACTTTAGGTTTAAAGATGTTTTATTTTTCCTCAAAAAAAGAACAAAGTTCACTTATATGAGAAAATTACAACTAATATATAATAAACTTAAAAATTAATGCATAAAGTAACAAGGTGACCTATATACTAATCTTATTATTACACTTCACTCTGAAAATGTTTCAGTAATTTTTTTTTAAATCTGACGAAGGATTTTTATTTGAAACTTCGTTTGGTAAATCATTGTACAGTAGCGCTCCCTCAAACTGTATACTGTAACTTTCGCGTTTTTAATATTATAGCTATTATATATTAATTAGTAAATAGTAAATAAATAGTAATACTAATAGTAAGGATAAGGATATCTATTTGTAAATATTATGGCCTGTTAGCTAGTTTAAAGCAGGGTATAGGATATAGGAAAACCCTGATACGGGTTCATGTTTTAACGATGCATGACTTAAGATCTGTCACTGATTGTAAATTTTTATATTTACTGAGTTATTAGGCAAGGAAGCTAGTGGACCCCAATAAAAAATAAATATAAATAAAAATAAATTCCTCAGGCGACGAAACTTCACAGTATGATAAAGTATCATGAGTTAATCGTAGGTATCCAAGTTATGAATAAGTATACAAAAAATATAATTGGAAATTAAGTAAGACTATTTAACTAAACCTAGGTTTAGAGTTTGGTTTAGAGTGTAAATTACTACCTAGGTACTATTATTTATTACTCGCTGATAAAGTAGCTTTCTATTAGTGAAAGAAATTTTAAAATCAGTTGAGTAGTTTTTGAGTTTATCCATTACAAACAAACAAATCTTTCCTCTTTATAATATTAGTTTAGAAATAAAACCAGTCAAGTGCATGTCAGACTCGCGCACAAAGGGTTCCGTACCACCAAACAATATTAAATATTTTAGTAAATAACAAGAAAGATCATCATAACAACACGTAATCAACCGTGAAATAACTGTCGGATTTTTTTCTATACTCGTGCGGTAAGACTTTGCTTCGTGCAAAAATTCATGATTTTAGTAAGTAATAGGCTTTGATTTTAACTTGTTACCTCAACGCGTTCCCGAGAAAAATGGTGTTTACAGACAGACAGACGGACAACGAAGTGGTCCTATGAGGGGATCCTTTTTTACTCTTGAGGTAAGGAACCCTAAAAAGAAATCTAGAAATTATTCAATTCAAAATTTTAAGGTATTAAAAAATAAATTTTTTGGACCTTTTTGTTTATAAGCTTTTACCCATTCTGTGGTATAAGTTTTGGTTCATACCATACTACAACCCTGCCAAGTTTCAACGACTGATGATTTAATGCAAGGTCTCCATACAACCACCCCGTTTCCTAAACTGTATTACGAATGAAAACTTTTGATAGGTGACCTGACTTATTCGAAACGCAACTTCTTATAGTATCCAAAGCAGAGGTTGCTTTTTTATATTTTGGAAAAAATAAACACAATATGGATGGTAATTAGTATATTATTTTGACGAAAATAATAATAATCATAGCCGACTAACCATTTCGGTCGGATTTTGTTTTGCTTCTTTCTGTAATAAAATTTAATAACCTTTTGTAACTTAATTAGATGGTAGACTAAGTATAGGAAAAAATGGAAGCCCTGCACTATACGATACACTCAATGTTCCGCATCCGTAGCAGATTCATCAACATATTTTTTGTAGGTATTTTTTTTTAGTTTTGTCCTCTTTTATATGTGATTTTTAAATTGAATGTGACAGACATATGAACAGATTGACAGACAGGACGGGCTGAAATAACCGATAAGGCTTCCTTGTTTTACAATAGAACCCTAAAAAGAAGACTATTTGAATTTGAAAAAATAACTTATGGAAAAATAAACAAAATATTAGTAATTATGAATATATTTTAACGAAAATAAAAATAATCATGTCCGATTAACATTTTCGGTCGGATTTTGTTTTGCTTCTTTCTGAAATAAAAACAATAAGCTTTCGTAACTTATTGTTCGCACGCGAGTTGAATGCAGAGTAAATGTATGGTGACGTATACATTTACTCTGCATTCAACTCGCGTGCGAACTGTACTTATTGTAGACATAAGTTTTGTTAGTTTCTTTCTTGTTCTCTCCTCTCTTATATTTGGCTAGATGATGCCCGCGACTTCGTCCGTTTGGATTAAGGTTTTTGATTCCCAGGGGAACCCTTTAATTTTCCGTATTAGACTATATCATTCCCCGGGATACAACCCATTACCAAATTACATTAAATCGGTTAAACAGATGGGCCAGGAAAGCGTAAGCAGACAGATACAGTTTCGCATTTATTATATTAGTATTAATATGGATTTTTAAATTGCCTGTGACAGATAGACGAACAGATTGACAGCCAGACGGAGGGAGTTAGGGACTGAAAGAACCGATAAGGCTTTCCTGTTTTACAATGGAACCCTAAAAAGAAGATTATTTGAATTTGTGGAAATAACTTATGGAAAAATAAACAAAATATAAGTTGTCATTAATATATTTTAAGGAACGGCATAATAATCAAAGCCGAATAACATTTTCGGTCGGATTTTGTATTGATTCTTTCTGAAAAAAAAAAAACTTTTGTAACATACTTAGACGGTAAGTATAGGAAAAATCAGAAGCAGATTCATCGACATAATATAAGTTTTGTTAGTTTCTTAATTCTTTCTTCTTCTCTCTTCTATTATACATATATTATTAGCATTTGATTTTTATTTAAATTGCCTATGACACACAGAAGGAAAACCGACTGATGAAAAGAACCGATAAGGCTTCCTTGTATGAACCCTAAAAAGAAGACTATGGCAAAATTAACTTAAGAAAAATCTTACACTGAATTATTCCCAAGGCCCGAGATAGTCTTCGAAGTATCTTTCATTTTGTTAAACATTTTGTATTCCAGATCAAAATGTTCCAAACCAAATTTATTTTTATGAGGCCTCAATCGTAGTAATCTATGATGTGGTTCTAATGATAATTTGTCCTCTCTACAATAACAAAGGCTTGGGTATGATCTTTCTTTTGTTGCGTAAGCACATCCTAATCTGTCATAGAAACGACAGTTTAACATCGAACGATGAGAACTGGATATTAGTCGTATATTATTCAGGATCGTTAGGATAGCTGCAAATTAAAACCGTTCACACCATTAGTTACTGTATAATAATTGTATACCTATTTATCGTTCTCGAATATACACTTAATACAAATAATGGCTCACTGAACAATCGGTAAATCGGAAATTTAAATAGGGCCTACATTATTTTATTATTCAACAAAGATTTATTTAACAATTGTCAAAATGATTAAAAAATATGAATAATAAAAAATAATCTACACCTGCGGTAAATAATAAAGATTTTAGCATTGCTTTTTATAGCATTTATACCGATACTTTTCAATACCTTCTGTAACAAACAGTGAATACTGAAGAAAAAGTAGTAGTATAATAAACAGTTTGTTAATATGTACCCACTTACTCATTCGCTGATGTAGCAATTAAAAATTTAATTGGTTTCCCATTAATTTTGTTTAATCTTACAAATTAGACATGTTAAATATTAGCAACGCATTGTTAGCTAAAACGCGTCTCACTTGGAATATAAATTAAGAAACAATATCCTTATGTAAAAAGAAAGGACAAAATGTATTAGACAGAAAACTAAAATCACGGATGTAACTTATACCATTAAAAAACTTAAATGGAAGTGGGCTGGACATCTTATAAGAAACAAGAAACCGAATTGGGCAAAAAATGTAACAGAATGGTACCCAAGGGAGGGAAAGAGAAGAAGAGGTAGACCATTCCGAAGGTGGGAAGATGATCTAAGAATAACAGGTGGAACACAGTGGAAAAGAAAAACTCACGACCGTGAAATATGGAAGCGCCTGGGGGAGGCCTTTGCTAATAAGCAAGACAATTAAAATTATCATTATCGGTGTCTTTTTATTATTTATAGCATAAGTAATTAATAAACTTTTCAATATAATTGTAATTCTAGATATAAGTTAAGATTGTGTAAAATTGTCAATAAAGGCTTATCTTATCTTATCCTTATGGGAGACTAATAACAGCAATACAAACAGAATAAAAGAAAATTTGTCATATGCATGAAATGAATATGTAGGCATTAAATAAAGAATGAGTTCGACATTACAGAAATAATTAGTTACCGATGAGGGGACAGATCGAACTTTTTATTTATTATCTGTCCCCATGAGGGGACAAATAATAAAGCTGATCGGAATAATTCGAACTCCTTAATTTCCCGGGATAAAGAGTAAGCTATGTCACTCTCCAAGTCCTCAACTATACCCATGCAAAAAGTAACAAACACAGTTTCGCATTTTGCAAGAATGTGCAAACTGCAAAATATGAATCCTTTCGTATGAAATCTCACTTAGCTCTACTCTAAATATCAAAGCGAAGCAGTAGTTACATAATTAAGCTGGTGCGGCAAACGGATAGTTTAAGGGCCAATTGTCCTGACCCAGCTCAATTCAGTTCATACGAAACAGGTGTTTTATATCATCCATCCATCAGCGTGTACGCATCCACTGCTGGACATAGGCCTTTTCGAGAGCGCGCCACCAAACACGCTCCTCTGCCTTCCGCATCCACCCACTTCCCGCCACCTTCTCTATGTCATCGGACGAGGAAATTCGTAAAAGAACTAAAGTGACCGACCGTTTTAAGCTTTCAAATGATTAGGATTTTCTTAGACCTCCTAGTTGGGCCTCTAAACAGGAGACCGATTTTTTATGGATCGTATCATATCTTTAAAATAACACTTGAGATTCTTTTTGTAATATTTTATTTTAATTTATTTACTTATAATTTTAATTTCAAAAATAATCAATACTTAGATGCAACGAATAAAAAATATAACGTAGCTGCTAAGGGTCTTCTCCGTGGTGTGCGAGTACTTGTGTTATTTATATTATACATGAGCCTAGTTAGGCATGACCCTTCATACAGTATTTCCAAATCTTTGTCTAATAACTTGGCCGTTCTAAATTGGCATATATGGCTGTAGGTTCGTCCATCGGTGCCGCAAACAGGGGTTTGTGTTTCGCATGGCCAAGCACTTGCATATAGAGCTATTACAGTTAACAGAACACCCGCTGAAAAACAAAAAGGATTGATTTTAATTTTCATCACTTATATGAAACTAGCTGTCCTGCCTGCCTGCTGCCGGCTTCACTTTGGTGGTTTTAAAGCGGTCTCGAGTTGGGCTAAACTTTGGCTGGTTTTCTGGTCAATTGCGGTAATATCAGCTACTCCTGAAAATCCATTGAGCTCGACAAACTTGCCTGCCTGGTGCATTGCCTGGTGAGAGGCTTCGGCCGTGGCTAGTTACCACCCTACCGGCAAAGACGTGCCGATTTAGCGTTCCGGTACGATGCCGTGTAGAAACCGAAGGGGTATGGGTTTAATATAACTGCCATGCCCCTAACAGATTAGCCCGCTACCATCTTAGACTGCATCATCACTTACCATCAGGTGAGATCGCAGTAAGGGCTAGCTTGTAGTGGATAAAAAAAAACACCTAACTATTATGCTCGACGGCTTCATGAATTTTTCTGTGACTATAAGTACGTCATCTTCAGTTTGAGGCAGCGTCAACAATTAGGCTGCCTGGCTACCTTAGGTAAGCATGTACCTAAATAGAACTTATCCATGCGTGTGACCAAATTCGGAACTAGTAGAATCTACTGTATTGTGATGATCCTGAAATTATGATTTTTAATAGACAGTGCGCCTCTGCCACGTCATTTTGTCAATGTATAGGCATCTTCTAGGCAAGCGCGCTCCACCTTAGGCTGCATCACCTCTTGCATGCAAGTCTGATTGCAGCCAAGCGCTAGCCTATATTATATTTAAAAAAAAAGAAAAGTCAATGTGGCCTACTAGCCACAGACCATACAACCAAACTAGCTATCCCTCCCTACGCTGCAACTCGTTCGGCAGCTATTTTTAAAAATTCCATAGGTGTGGATTTAAAAAAATCCTGGAACACGTATTTCTCCATTTTAAATCGAAATTCTAAATACCAAAAATGGGCATGGTTATGAAATGATGAATGATTAGCAGTTCAATCAATTTACTTGACCATACCACTGCCTCATTACTCTAATCATCTAACGTACATAGGTTAAGGTATCTCTCAAGAGTCCAGCGTAACAACTTTTTAGAGGCGTACCTATTCTCACTTGAGATCGTCCGTCTACTTTGTGGTGGATACAAAATAGGTACCTAATAAAACCTATTATTACCAACTTCAAAAAATTAATGAGATAATTTGATGTATCAGAATTCAGCTTTAAAAACTGTGTTGCATGATTATTACCGCCTTTCACCCACTCTTATTAGCCAGTTATTTTAAAACTATGTTCAACATAAAATAAAACGAAACGAAAAAAATCTTAATCCAATCTAATATTCGTCTAAGCGTACGAATAGGTATCTACGTAATGAAAATATTATGAATTTGACACAGTACTTACTCAAAAATAACATAATAAAAGCCTTATTGCTTCATCGAAAATAAACTGGTTAAAAAAAGTAAAAAGTGAGAATGTATAATTTAGTCAGGGCTATGTTAATGTTAATCGCAGAGAGAGGTCTACAGGCCGAGTAGGAGTTTTTATACGCATTCGTTGGCGACAACGTTAACTACCATTTTTATATGTAATCGATCGAGCGCTTGACAACTTCATACAAATCGTAGTTAACGTTGTCGTGATCGAATGGCAAGAAAATCTTCCACTAAGCCCCCTGAGAATTAGTAGGCATATTTGCCGCAACGCATTACTAATTGAGGTAATCATAATAATATGCATTTTAAAAATTCAATTAAGTTTTCTGCTCAAAAGTGATAAATTCTTAAATGTTGTTCAATTTCTGGTCTTAGTCTGCTGAGAATGTTTCTGCAAAACATGCATGGAATGACTCAGTATTATTACTTTAATTAATTGTACCTAAAGCTATCCGATTTATTTTCATACTAATATCATAATACCTATATTCTGTGCTGATATTGTATCTAAATGCGAAAGCGTGCCTGTCTTCTATGCTTTCACGGCCCATCTGTTCGACTGATTTTGGTATACATAGGTATTATATATGTCACCGTAAGATTGTAAAATCTTTTAGATTATAATCTAACGGTTTCTAGCCCGCGAGATTATAAACTGTCGAAAGATTGTGAACCGTTCAATGTTCTGAGTATTAATTTATGAAATATTTATTGTTATTACGAGTACGTTTTCTTGTCTCTTTCTTGTACAGTTCGCGCGCGAGTTGAATGCAGAGTAAATGTAAGTGTCACCATACATTTACTCTGCATTCAACTCGCGCGCGAACTATAGGTTAGGTTAGGGTTTGACATGAATATTCTGGTAGTGCCCGGCCTCTATCGGGATAATATACCTAATATATTACAATTTACCGAAAAATAACGCGTTAAATTGTAAGCAGTATGTTACGGTTCACAATCTGTCGACAGCTTACAATCTATCGAGATAAAAAACGTTATATTATAATCTAACGGTTTTTACAATCTTACGGTGATATATATATAGTATGTCATTTTTATCCCGGAAATTCAAGGGTATTTTTGAAAACTTAAATACACGAAGACGCGACAAAGTCGCGCGCATCATCTAGTGTCCAATAAATAAATAGTTGACTTTTCGCCTCTTGGTTGTCACACCATTCACCGTAGCATATGGTGAATGTATTTTCAAAAGAAGCCATACAAAATATCACCTGCTGAGCTATCATAAGGATGACAAATAAACTTCTTAAAAAATGTATAGGTACTATTTTATGATAATTATTATTAAAACTTTGCTAATATTTTTGATATATTCACTGAATATATTATCAAAAATATTAAGTAATGTAATGTGAATATTATTCACATTACATTACATAGGCTCAACCGTTTTTTTTAAAAGATGTTAAATCTTAACAGTCAACTTAATAAATTAGTTATTGAAAAACTACTTACGTAGGATCAGAAAAAAAGCAACGTGGAAGGTAATAAATACCTAGGTGAAATAAAATACTCTGTAAATATGTAATAGAATACATTGTACAATGCGTTATGAAAATCATTCACTGTGACATTTTTTAAGAAACGTGACACGGCCTTTATATGGGGGTATTAGATTCCTGAAATATATAGACAAGTAAATATAATAGATACTGCGCCGTATTGTTTAAGACGTGTCTAAGATAATCAATCTCCAAAGGCTTAAAAAAAATTGTTTCCAATTCGTAACACCAAGTTACAACTATATACCTAGTTCTCATTACAGTTTTTATTTGCAATAGAATACCATGACTTTTTACGCTACAATCCTGTAAGACCTTTGTTTCCTTCCCCCCACGATTTAAAATAACCCATACTAATATTATAAATGCGAAGTCTGTCTGTCTGTCTGTCTGTCTGCTACGCTTTCACGGCCCAACTACTCAACCGATTTTGATGAAATTTGGTACAGAGATAGGTTACATCCCGGGGAAGGACATAGGCTTTTTATCCCAGAAAATTGAAGAGTTCCCGCGGGAATAAAAAACATCAACCAACGCGGACGAAGTCGCGGGCATCATCTAGCCTTCAATAATATTACAATTTTAATCAATTCCTCATTTTCTTTTCGTATCACTCGCGCCCTCACGCGTTAACTTTTATCGTAAGTAGGTTCTTCCTCTCCAGTCGGTATTTTAAGAAAGGTGAGAGAAGAAAGTTCTCCATTACGGTATACTTACCTCACCATGTTCTATCACTGGCCATACGAACATAATGCTCCATGCGAAAAAGAGAAGCACTAGATTTTGAAATTTCATTTTAGTTATAGCTTAGGGATGTACCTACAACACGGGAATTGGAGACTTGCCTCGTCTCGTTGTTTCCTCTACACTTTTTAATTAGTTTTCGTAGTCAAATACAATTAATGTATACTTATCTTATATCTGTCACCGTAAGATTGTAAAAACCGTTAGATTATAATATACTTAACGTTTTTTAGCTCGATAGATTATAAACTGTCGACAGATTGTGAACCGTAACATACTGCTTACAATTTTACGCGTTATTTTTCGGTAAATTGTAATAATATATTAGGTATATTAACCCGATAGAACCTAAGTGCCCGGCCTACCTCAATATTCATGTCAAACCCTAACCTAACCTATAGTTCGCGCGCGAGTTGAATGTAGAGTAAATGTATGGTGACACTTACATTTACTCTGCATTCAACTCGCGCGCAAACTGTACCTACAAGAAAGAGACAAGAAATCAAAAATCAAAATCAAATATTTTTTATTCAAATAAACTTTTACAAGTACTTTTGAATCGTCAAGTGAATCTACCACTGGTTCGGAATGCCATTCCTACCGAGAAGAACCAGCAAGAAACTCGGTGGTTGCTCTTTTTAAATAATTCATTTACAATTACTATATCAATGTGTACACAAGTAACCGCTGTCCCCAGCATTGCTGGAGCGATCAAATCCATGCTCCTCTATCATTTACATAATCTTCAACAGTATAATAAGCTTTTTTCAGGAGCATACTTTTAATGGATTTCTTAAATTTGTTTATTCAATTCATGTCAAAGACGGGCAGACAGAAAGTAGCCCCATTCCCGCCGGTGGCACCCGTTCACGAGCATGACGCATGATCCAGCCATTGCTTCGCTCGACCATATTTGAGGGAACGTAACAACCCACACCACACGACACCACCACAGAAATGTTTAAAGAGAGCGTGACATACCCAGTCTACCCGTATCAAAGCATCGAATTGAATACTAATATTCAAACACTAATTTATAATAAGTAACCGCTGTCCCCAGCATTGCTGGAGCGATCAAATCCATGCTCCTCTATCATTTACATAATCTTCAACAGTATAATAAGCTTTTTTCAGGAGCATACTTTTAATGGATTTCTTAAATTTATTTATTGGCAAGTCCAAAATAGGTTGTGGAACTTTGTTATAGAAAATAATGTATATTTACATTTGCATTAATCCAAAGATACATAAGTAACAGCAGTCCTGAGCATTGCTGGAGCGAGTCAAATCCATGCGCTTTTATCATTTATATAATCTTCGACAGTATAGTAAGCTTTTTTCAGGAGCATTTTTTTAATGGTTTTCTTAAACTTGTGTAAAGGCAAGTTCATAATAGGCAGTGGAATTTTGTTAAAGAATAGAATGCTCATTCCCACGAACGACCTTCGGACTTTCGTGAGGCGGAGCGATGGAGTCACGAGCCTATGGCGGTTTCTAGTTGGCCTATCGTGCAGATCGCATATTCTTTTGTAATTCTGAATGTGCTGTTTTACGAAGATCAGATTACTGTAAATATATTGTGAGGCTACTGTAAGAATACCTATTTCTTTGAATTTCTCCCTAAGGGATTCACGTGGTTTTAAATTGTAAATTGCACGTATTGCCCTTTTTTGTAATACAAATATTTTTTGAATATCTGCCGCTTTACCCCACAGTAAGATTCCGTAAGACATAATACTATGAAAATAAGCAAAATATACAATCTTAGCAGTTTCAACGTCTGTTAACTGCCGAATCTTTCTGACAGCGTAAGCAGCAGAACTGAGTTTACCAGCTAGATTTGATATATGGGTGCCCCATTGAAGCTTAGCATCTAAGGTCACACCCAAGAACACGGTGGCCTCTTCTATTTTTAACATATCATTATTAACCACTAGATTAATGTTACGTGTATTCTTGGTATTGGGCAGTGCGAACTCAACACACTTGGTTTTTTTTGCATTTAAAAGTAAGTTATTTACAGTAAACCAGTGAGTGACCTGAGAAATGGCACTATTTACGTCGTCAAAATCATCCTTATTTCTATCAACTTTAAAAATTAAAGACGTATCATCAGCAAATAGCACAATATCGCAAGTATCCTGGACAAAATATGGTAAATCATTTATATATACCAAGAACATGAAGGGACCCAGAATAGAGCCTTGAGGGACACCCATTAACGAGGCTGATCCGGATGATTTCACATTGTTTACACATACCGTCTGAATACGGTCACTAAGATATGATGCAATGAGGCTAAGTGCAGTGTCTTTGATTCCATAGTGGCTTAATTTGGTCAACAGTGTCACGTGCTCAACACAGTCGAATGCCTTAGACAAATCACAAAAAATACCAATAGCATTCTGTGAGTTCTCCCAAGCATCAAATATATGTTTTAACAGCGATGCGCCCGCATCTACTGTTGATCGACCTTTCGTAAAACCATACTGCTCGGAGTGAAGTAATTTATTTAAATTAAAATGTCGGAGTAGTTGGTTGAGCATCATTTTTTCAAATATCTTGCTTAGGGTTGGCAAAATTGAAATTGGTCTGTAATTATTTGGATCACTTTTGCTACCTGATTTAAAAAGAGGAATCAATTTACTACATTTCATGAGGTCAGGAAAAGATCCTAAATCCACAGACTCATTAAAAATTTGAGCAAGATATGGCGCAATAACATCAATAACATTGTAGATAATTTTCACCGATATCCCCCATAGATCTTCCGTTTTTTTGCATTGTAAAGATTTGAATGTTTTTATAATATCATAGGGGGTCACGTACTCAAACTTAAACTTAACACTGCACTCAGAGACATTACTACTGAGAATTTTATAGGCTTCTGTTGGCGAGGAATTAAGGGAACTGGTTGTGGAGAAAACGTAAAAACAATAAATATTTCATAAATTAATACTCAGAACATTGAACGGTTCACAATCTTTCGACAGTTTATAATCTCGCGGGATAGAAACCGTTAGATTATAATCTAACGGATTTTACAATCTTACGGTGACATATCTATAGCAAGTATCAATCTACCTAATTCGATTACCTACATGACTTTCGATTTATAAAACTACAACCGATATCAATGTTTAACAATCTATAATTGTATAATCATTGTCGTGCAGTTGAGCAGGTGAACAAAATAACAAATAATGATACATAGATAATAAACAATAGTATTGTTATACTATTGTAGTAGATATTATTGTGAATGGTACGAGACTTTGTTTTGGCAGAAGCCGTCGTCTTTAACTTTTGTTTAATACAAACTTACTTTATACAATACTACAATAGCAATTTTCTTTACAAGTACCTCGTCATTTTATTAGAAACTAGCAGATGCCCGCGACTTCGTCCGCGTGAAATAAGTTTTTGAAATTACCACGGGAACTCCCTTATATTTCGGGTTAATATATAGCCTATGACACTCAAAATAATGTGACTTTCTATTGGTACCAGAATTTTCAAAATCGGTTCCGTAGATCCAGAGATTACCCCCTAAAACATCACAAACTCACAAACTTTACCTCTCTATAATATTAGTATAGTATTGCAAATTTCTAGAGGATACTTGAAGAAGAAAGACCAAAAAGCTCTCCTGGCACATTTATTTGTCTGAACATGATAAAAATATTACAGCAACAAATAAAATCACACAAGAACGACACGCGATGACGGTTGACAAGGAAGAGAGCCTGGCAGCAGCGCGCGCATCCTTTTATAAGCTCGTCCCTGACGCAGCAGCAATGTTTTGAAATTCATTCCATACTTGAATCATATTTTCTTCTTCACAAATGAGTATTACTGTGGACAGAAGGAAGGAGTATTATATGGAGCTTCTGCAATACGGCCAGACTGACCCGAGACCGTCCCCGGGCTCCTTCATTTCAGCTCCTCTAGTTCAGCAGTGGCATTGCTCAGACCCCGTTGCACACAGGTCACGATCTTGAAGTTCTTGGAATGACAGGCGCAACAGAAGCACCTGCAGGCCTCTGCACCGCAGGCCGTTGTTGTTTGCTGGCAGCCCGAAAGACCATCTCATGTCCTTGTCTGCACCTGCGTACATAAAACAACAAATTTCACACATCTTCTTACGGCAATTACCGAAAACAACGCTTCAAATTACAGTAGACACGTTAGTCGTATAAATAAAATTTGAAACGTTACGGCCACTGCTTAAGTCATTAAGCGCGACGTTAGCATGACCTACCACGACAACACAGTGGCGAAACGTTATCCTATCTGGTGAGCAGTATTAGAACAACTTGGGCCTAAGTCATTAAGCACGACGTTAGCATGACTTAGCCCGGCAAGACAGTCGCACGACGTTAGCTTGTCTGCCCGATACGATGAAAAGTACACTAAGTCATAGGCACGACGTTGGCAATAACTTAGTACGGCAAGATAGAGGCCCGACGTTAGCTTTTCTGCCCAGAGTGTACAGACACCACAGGCCTAAGTCATTAAGCCCGACGTTAGCATGACTTAGCCTGGCTAGACAGAGGCGCGACGTTAGCTTGTCTCTTTCCGCTAGACAGAGGCGCGACGTTAGCTTGTCTCGTTCCGCTAGACAGAGGCGCGACGTTAGCTTGTCTCGTTCCGGTATCGTTGGGAAAAGTACAAAGAGCAACTTCATGGCATAAGACATAGGCGCGACGTTTGCATAACTTAGCCCAAACAAATAGTGCGCTCGGCCAAACCTGATACCACAATAGTCACCGCATCCCTGAACGCAGCAAGTCACGTAGCGTCACGCCTCCCAACGTGACTGACGGACACACAGTGGCGCGCCTCGCAGCGCAGCAGGCACGCGCGCAGTGTTGCGCCCTAGGCAAGCGCGTAGCCCTGCGCTACAAGTAGACTCGCATCTCGACGCAGCAGACGAGCGCGCAGCCCTGTGCGACCAGCAGACGCACAGCTCAGCGCAGAAGCGAGCGCGCACCCCTGTGCGACCAGCAGAGGCGCACCTCAGTGCAGAAGCGAGCGCGCACCCCTGCGCGACCAGCAGAGGTGCAGCTCAGTGCAGAAGCGAGCGCGCCCACCTGCGCGACCAGCAGACGCGCAGCTCAGTGCAGAAGGGAAAGCGCACCCCTGCGCGACCAGCAGAGGCGCAACTCAGTGCAGAAGCGAGCGCGCACACCTGCGCGACCAGCAGGCGCGCAGCTCAGCGCAGAAGCGAGCGCGCACACCTGCGCGACCAGCAGGCGCGCAGCTCAGCGCAGAAGCGAGCGCGCACACCTGCGCGACCAGCAGGCGCGCAGCTCAGCGCAGAAGCGAGCGCGCACACCTGCGCGACCAGCAGGCGCGCAGCTCAGCGCAGAAGAGAGCGCGCACACCTGCGCGACCAGCAGGCGCGCAGCTCAGCGCAGAAGAGAGCGCACACACCTGCGCGACCAGCAGGCGCGCAGCTCAGCGCAGAAGAGAGCGCGCACACCTGCACGACCAGCAGGCGCGCAGCTCAGCGCAGAAGTGAGCGCGCACCCCTGCGCGATCAGCAGGCGCGCAGCTCAGCGCAGAAGAGAGCGCACACACCTGCGCGACCAGCAGGCGCGCAGCTCAGCGCAGAAGAGAGCGCGCACACCTGCACGACCAGCAGGCGCGCAGCTCAGCGCAGAAGTGAGCGCGCACCCCTGCGCGATCAGCAGAGGCGCAACTCAGCGCAGCAGCGAGCGCGCTGCCTGGCGCCTTGTTCCTTTTTGGTACATGTGAGGAGTATTAGTGGTAACAAACCAGACTTTATTGATGTTCACAACATTAATAAAGTCAATCACAAACCAAAAACGAATAGGTGAAACTTCAAATAATTTTACACGAAAGTAAATAAACACAATTAGACAAATAGCTGACATGACACAACAATTTGTCATGGCTGATATGCGCAGAACAGAATATTAACCTGAACACCCAATGTTTACATCTTGCGGTTACATGGCAACGATGTCAACAAGACTGCAATCTGGTAAAGACGTGCGCATCTTTATATCAAACTAATCCCTAGATGCTTTAACTTTACATAATATGCCAACAAAAATTCACCAAGATCGTTAAGCAACTATTTAGCATTCGTAGCAGACGCCTTTATCTGCTGGTTATCCGCGTACTACAATTTCCGACACCAACTCATTACTAAGCCCTCTCACTATACGCAAACGAAGAAGTGAACGACGAGCATGGTCAGCAAACGTGCTGTAGCTATCTCAACTCATTACCTCAAACAAAATGATTGTAATATCCGACGTTTTAGGACACAAAGATTTAAATTATTTCTTAAAGCTGCTCCAACTACGCTCTGTCGTCACCATTCACTTAAACACGTCTTTGCATTTCCCTTTAAACAGCTTCCTATACACAAAAGACACTCAAAAGCATGCCTTAGCGCGATCTATCCTCACACTAATTTTCAATATTTTGCAAACTGGGATCAAATCTCAAAACATAGAAATGTTCCCTAGACCTCTCTGCCATGTTAATCGAACGAATAACATCAACGACCCGTTACTGTGGACAAAGCATTCGCGACACTTACAACACATTCCGATTCAACACCCAATATATGACCCCTGTATGGTGCACCCAGCGGCTGCAATACGACCGCCGGCTCATAGAACACGATGAAAGTTTGTCCAGCAAGGCAAGCCTATCAGGCGAAGGATGTTACGCGTAGCTGACTTTCCATCGCGTCCACCTCACGCTTCAAACAACCACTATCACGAGTTCTACGATACTCACGCGATCACAATCAGGCATTCTTGCCTTCCTTCCTCAAGTATAGAATTATAGAATCAGTCAATATAGCCGGTAGGATCAGGCATCACGTTGATACCGAATCCCACTTCTGATATTGCAAATTTCTAGAGGATACTTGAAGAAGAAAGACCAAAAAGCTCTCCTGGCACATTTATTTGTCTGAACATGATAAAAATATTACAGCAACAAATAAAATCACACAAGAACGACACGCGATGACGGTTGACAAGGAAGAGAGCCTGGCAGCAGCGCGCGCATCCTTTTATAAGCTCGTCCCTGACGCAGCAGCAATGTTTTGAAATTCATTCCATACTTGAATCATATTTTCTTCTTCACAAATGAGTATTACTGTGGACAGAAGGAAGGAGTATTATATGGAGCTTCTGCAATAATAGATAATAAAAATGGTTTGTAAGTTTTGTTTGGTCTGATTCGTTGGATAAGTAAAACTAACATATTCTAAGTACATACCTAACTGTATTCACAAATAAATAAATTTGATTTGATTTGATTAGTCTTATTAGTTTTTACTCTCTGCATTAGTAATTTTGAATGATGATTGATGATGAATTTTAAAAGATGAGGAGATTCATATGAGAAGAATATATTAATATACCTTAAGTAAGTTTTCTTATAGTGGCAACCAGTTTTAATAAGTTGTCGAAATTTTAAAGATCTCTCTATAATACCATTCCTACTTATTTGGTGCGTGAAATTTCAAGCAAGAAAAATGCCTACAGTAAGTAGGTATACCTTTGCGAGCACCCCGATTGTATCGTTATTTTACAAGCGCCATGGCCTTTAAAGGTTAGGCGGTTTGTTGGAATTCAGTATTATGGTGCAATGCCTAATTGTACCATTTGTTCAACCGTGCTCTACTTTTTAAAGTATTCAATTCATTTTAAATAGACTCGTGTAATACAGACTCCCTGTAATCTGTATAACCCTTCTTATAATGTCGTAACCTTACCTACTAACGAAATCCATATATTTTTTAATGTAAGCTTCTAGGCTGAGAAAAATCCCACTTGAGATGTGGGATTAATATTCAGCTCGAATCTCTGTGTGCGACTATTGACTAGTCATAATTAAAATCAGTCCATAAAAGTTCTTTGACGAGAGTGGTGCGACCGGATTGCTTCCTGAATCCTTAAGAATTCGCCTCAACCTGATCGAAGAATTACAAAATTTGCCTCAATTTGAACTAAGCTTTAAATTACGTAAACAACTATAAATAGTAACTAAAAGTTGTCCTTAAGAATCCGCCTCAACCATCGAAGAAATAGGCCTCAATTTGAACGAAGTTTTTAAGTCTCCTCAATTCAAAAATTCTCAACACGAAACAGACAGAAACAGTTACGTTAACAACTATACTAAATAATTAAAAGTTGTCCAGAAAGATATCTCCAGTTGCGATTGACTAAATCTTATGTAAGCACTTGGAAGTTGTCTTAACATGCCTTTATTCACAGTCCATCAATGCAATTAATAAGATAAGAGGGCGCCACCGTTGCCCGGTAAACGCGTAATTTGAATAGCTCTGTGTTATTTTGAGTAATAAAAATAAAAATACTAGTTAAATACTATTTTAAATGCATGAACTCGGTGACAAACGTTTTGATAAGTGAAGTGAAACTATAATTTTTTCAAAACAAAGGGACAGTAGACTTAAAAGTGTGTTTATAAATAGTGACCGTTTGTAGTGCTAAACAAACAATCGTGATATAAACCGCAAATAAGGCAAAACACTAAGTGTTTGAAAACTATTGAATAGGTCAAAGGTACTTTTTAATTCAGGTTTCAGTACTCAAATAATGTTTTAAATTAAAAAAGTGATCGTTTATATTTCTAACGTAGACGTCACGGAAAATTCCACTTAACGAACACTGCCATCTGCTGAGCGTACACTTAGTCTTATCACTGGATCTCTCAAGTCTTATAACTTACTTGATAACTTCAAAAGATACCGAAAGATGGAGCTGGAGCGTTGAAAAATACACTTAAAGTGAAATATAGAAAAACTGAACCTTATCATTAAACATATTAAATGACGCAAATAAAAATAATTCCAGGATGGTTTGATTATATTTTTTATTTCTTATTTTTATGAAACAATACATTGGTTTACGAGTGATCTGCATACCTGTAACACCGTCTCCAAATATACTTTCTATTGAAGTTTCATTACTTTTATCACAGAGGACATGACTAGCTTTTGAGAACACATTACGGAAATTAAAATATTATAATACCAAACAACCTCATAATAGCAATACCAAGACTATTTTCGCCAAATTGAGTTAATGATTGGTGGTGTGGTGGTGCACAGCGCTGCCCCGATATCTACGTACCCGGGTTCGAATCTAGCGTACGACCGAGAGGTTTTTCAATTTTTATTTCATGGTTAACAAGCTGACAAAATGTCTGCTAGAACAAAAAGGACAATCACTTGCTCCATCTGCACACATACGATAAAAAGTAAGGATTATTTACAGTGTGCTGAATGCGTTCACTTATTAGACCTAAAATGTGCCAATATTACACAGAAACGATTTAATATAATGTCAATGAGTAGTAAAGCAAAATGGAAATGTCCAAAATGCAGGGACAAACACGCAGAGATAAAGGAGACTTCAACGATAAATTCGTCTTTAAAAGAAGCTAATCTACCTAAGACTTTGAAACCTACAAAATTACTTAACAGATCGCTAGAAAATATCACATGTAGTTCTATGGAAGAACATTCAACTTTAAAAGATATTAGCGCATGTAGCTTACCGGATTTATCTTCGACTGATAATTCGAGAGTGGCCGATTTAAAACAAGAAATTACAGAGCTGACATCTCAATTAGAAAGCGCCCATGAGGAAATAGCACAACTAAACTTAGAAAACTTAAATCTCAAGAAATTAATTGAAGACAACGAAAAACAAATTAAAATCCTTAAGTCTCTGTTAAATGATGGCGTAACGTCTGGCAATTCCACACCCATTAGATTAAAGAAAAAAAATGCTAAACTAGCTTCTTCAGTAACTACACCAAGAACTCCCAACTCTAGCTTAAATAGAGACAGTTTCTCTACTCCTATTGCTAGTATTAATAGAGAAAACTTTTCCACACCGAAAGAACCGATAATTCTAGAAACGGTTCCTGTCTCAATACAAAAGTTGGATGATACTGGTGAGAATAAAAATGTCGAGATAGGCAAGACTGAACACATCCAGACAGTCGACAAAAGACGGAATATTTCCTCACCGATAACCCATTCAATAACGCAAATGGAGGAAGCTGTACCTATGACAGCTCAAAAAAAGATTAATTCTAGTGAAAGTGAGATGACGAATAAACACATATCTACCCAACGAATAGTCAAATA
Organism: Erebia aethiops; assembly: GCA_923060345.2. Taxonomy (NCBI): domain Eukaryota; kingdom Metazoa; phylum Arthropoda; class Insecta; order Lepidoptera; family Nymphalidae; genus Erebia; species Erebia aethiops. Next base: position 14,185,304 of record OV281091.1, on the reverse strand, counting down.
TCAACTACAGACAGAAACTAATCCCATGTCTCGAAAGATAATGATACTAGGAGACCAAATGGTTAAAGGACTATCAAGTGAAATTATAATGAAACGCCAAAGTCAATGGAATGACGTATATTCAGTTACTTCTATTGTGAAACCGCATGCAACTGCAACACAAGTACTTAGCAGCTGCGACGGCCTGCTTAAAAGTCTTAATAAGGATGACATTGTGATCATAGGAATAGGATCTAATGACAAAAATCCTTATTATATTTTATCAGAATTAAGCAATGCATTATGTCAACTCAAACCGTTTCAAGTATTTGTGCTCAATGTTTTTTACAATCCTCATCTAAACGTGAAATTATTGAATAATAGTATTAATTTAATAACTCGTAATTATTGTAATTGTAAATTTATAAATACTCTTGACAATAAATATTATCCTAACACTACAAGAACTCTGTTACAGAACCTGCATCATCTATGCTTTAAATTAAATATAGAGATTGATTGTTTGGAATATAATAAACGCTACATTGTTAAAAATAACGCAAAAACTCCCTTGTTATTAAATAATTATTTGAAAACAAAACATAACGATAATATTATATTTAAAAAAAATAACGTTATCAAAAAAGGTACGATACCTTTTTATTTAAAAAAAAGAACTACTAATACTCAAAAATCGAAGAAAACACTAATCCAAATGACTATTCCATATTATTTTAATAAAATTAAAGATAATGACAAAATAAATAAGCCTAAGACCTCTACTTCTGGAAATAGCGGAAAGCAGTTTTTTCTTGAATAATGCACAAACAGACATTTCCATTACTGTATTACATCAAAATATAGCAGGTATTTTGAACAAACAGGAATTATTTCATCTTACAATAGAGGAACTAGTACAAAAAATTGGTGATATTGATGTAATTTGCTTAACTGAAACGTTTATAAAAAGTGGCTCGGAATCGAACCTTAAATTAAAAAACTATAAACTAGCAGCATATTTTTCTAGGCAGTCGGAGCGGAGAGGTGGAAGCTGTATTTTGCTGAAAAATTACTTGGAAAATAGACCGATAGCCTTATCTGTCAAACCAATTCCATATGTCTTTGAGTACTGCGCTACCGAAGTAACATCTATCAATGCCATTATTGTATGCATATATCGGATACCTAACTCAAACGTTAACATATTCCTACAAAACCTTAGTAGTCTGACCAGTATATTAATTAAAAAGAAGAAAAAACGTGTTATACTCTGTGGCGATTGGAATATAGACCTACTTACAAAAAATTCATCGACACTAGAACTCCAATCAATTCTAGATAATAGTAATCTGAGCCATCACGTTTTAAGGCCTACTAGGAAAAAATCCTGTATTGATTTAATTGCCAGTAATATCTCGGATGTAAAACCAGAACTCCATTATCTAGGGCTATCTGACCATGAATCCTGTCAAACAATTACCTTTAATACTCCTATTGGTGGTTGCAAAAAAAATAAACTTTTATACTGGTATGAATCTAAACGCGACTTTAATAATGATAATATTAGAAAATTTTGTGAGTGCATAGAGTCAATATCTTTTAATGACATACTTGACAGTAGTGATATTGATTGTTCATTTAATTCTTTCCATGATATACTTACCCTATTTTATAAACTATGTTTTCCATTAATTAAAGTAAAAGTTACCGGAAACAACGAGAACTCCTGGATCACTAAAGGTATAAAGAAGTGCAGCATTCGTAAGAGGGTTCTTTATTTATCATATCGTCTTAATCCTAGTGAAAAACAATTAAACAAAAGAAAATATAAGAATTATAATAGGTTATTTAAAAAGTGTATAAACCAGGCACAATGTTTAGCGAATTCTAAATATGTGATACGCTCGAAAAATAAATGTAAAGCGGCTTGGAATGTAATAAAAAAATATTCTGTACCAGCTAATGAAACTAAAATTAAGGAAATAAGTAGCATAGAAATCGATAATGCCGAATTTACTGACGCAAGGGATATAGCAGAAAAATTTAATGAGTATTTTATTAATTTAACCAATAGAACACATAACACACCAACACTATCTAAAAGTATTGATAACATCAGAGACAGCATCTACGTTTATCCTACAGATGACTCTGAAATATTTAAAATAATTATGGGGCTAAATAATACAAATTCTACCGGATACGACGAACTAAATACAAAAGCGATCAAACTTTGTGCTAAACATTTATCACGTCCTCTTAGTCATATTATAAACATGTCTTTTGAACAAGGAGAATTTCCAGCCAGACTTAAAAACTCGGTTGTTAAACCAGTACATAAAAAAGGGTCCACAAAAGAACTAAATAATTATAGGCCAATTACTCTTATACCCATCATAGCTAAAGTATTTGAAAAAGTTATGTACAAAAGAATATATGAATTTGTCTCAAAACATAAACTATTGAAACCTGAACAATTTGGATTTTTAAAAAACAGCTCTACATCACTGGCTTGTTTCACTCTTACAAAATTAATAACCGAGAGTCTGAATAAAAAAGTCCCGGTGGCATGCATTTTCCTTGACATGTCTAAAGCGTTTGATCTCGTATGTCACAAAACACTCCTTAATAAACTATTGAATTATGGAATAAGAGGAAATGCACACAAATGGCTACAAAGCTACCTAAATAATAGACAGCAGTGCGTCCAAATAACTAAAGTCTGTGGTAATACAAAACTATCATTTTCATCTAATTATAAAATAAATAGATATGGTGTACCACAAGGAAGTATATTAGGCCCACTATTATTCCTTTTGTATGCAAATGATCTTCCCAATTCAGTGGAGTGTAAGTGTGTGCAATTTGCTGATGATACGACTCTTATTATACAGTGTCGAAATAAAGAAACCTTTGAACAGGAAATAAATGAAAGCTTGAGCAATATTGTTCAATGGATGAGTCAAAATAATTTATCCTTAAACGTTAACAAGACAAAATATATACAATTCCAAACATATAATAGCACTCCTATAAATACTAATGTTATTTGCAATAATGTGGCCATTGAACAGGTACATCAAACAGTGTTCCTTGGTCTAGTAATGGATAAATATCTTAATTGGAAACTACAGGTAGATGCTCTATGTAAAAAATTGGATAGGTTTGTATATGTTTTATATAAGCTCAAAGGGGTGACATCTAATGAAACGGCTCTCTGCGCATACCATGGATACGTATCATCACTTTTACGCTATGGTCTTATTCTGTGGGGCAATTCCGTTGATATCCTCAGGGTATTTCGCATTCAAAAAAAATGTATTCGAGTTATATGTGGAGCTGAGCCCCTACAAACATGTAAGCCGCTCTTCAAAATGATGCAGATTTTACCTCTCCCATGTCTTTATATTTTTGAAGTCTCTGTTTTCGTGCATAAACATAGAGATCATTTTCCAAGTATAGCCGATACGATCTCAAGGTCCAATAGACATGGAAATAAGCTTGTGATACCAAGACAAAGAATAAACTTATTCCAAAAAAACGTTTATAACATGGCCATATGCATATATAATAAAATACCAGAGAGCATCAGAAAGCAAAATACATATAACTTTAAATCAAAGATGTTTAAATTATTATTAAATAAATGTTATTACACTGTTCATGAGTTCTTGCAGGATAATATTAATTATACTAATTAGAATAGGTATGAATAAAACTTAATACATTAGAACATCTTTAAAATTTATCTTAGACTAGGTATGATTCTACGTGTTTACCGATCAATGATTCTCTGTGTATAATGATTATTATTGACATATCATGTTTACTTTTAGATATAGTTTGACATTAATGTATAAAATAATAATAAATCACAGGTATTCAATATGTATCTTTATAATTTCATATTGACATTTTATCAACAATAGTGACATTTATCAATTTCTAGTGACATTTATCTAACTACTTACTTACTAATATTCAGCTTTTATATAAATTTCAATGATAACTATAATATGATTTATTATTATTATTAACTGTAACTAATAATGATGTGTGGTACTGATGTGTTTAAATAATTGTTGAATGGAATAACGTAATAAGAAGATGTTATAATGATGTAAGCTGCTAATAATTGCACGCCATAAATGGTAGTACACTGTGTCCCAAAATTTTGTAAGACCCTTTCACGTGTATTTTTGCAATAAATAAATATCTTATCTTATCTTATCTTAAGGTATGGTACTTCAATTGCATTGCTACTCGTACCTTTGGTATTGAGAAGAAACTACAGAGTTATGTTGACGTATTATATAAAACATGTCCAAAGTAAATCTTGGAGCTTCGCAAAACGAAGCTTACATAATGGACTTAAATTTAATCTTCTTTATTCTTTTTTTTTTTTATCCATTACAAGTTAGCCCTTGACTGCGATCTCACCTGAGTGGTGAAGCAGTCAGATGGTAGCGGGCTAACCTGTTAGAGGCATGGCAGTTATATTAAACCCATATTGACCCATAAATCGACATCATAAACATTAAATCGTTTGGCGGTAAGTCTTTTCCGGTAGGGTGGTAAGTAGCCTTCCACCAGGCCAGACCAGGGAAAATTCAGAAATTATAAATTCCCAAATTGACCCTGCCGTGGATCGAACCCGGGACCTCCGCAAGTTAAGAAAACAGTGCTCAACACTGCGCCACGGAGGTCGTCAAGAAGTCAGTAATTGTACTTTATACTATAGAGAAAACCAGAAGGCTGGTAGTTATCTGTTACGTGTTGTACTTGTAATATGATTATTAAAATATTTTTATAGGAGTTTTATTGTAATACAATGTTGAGTAAGAATTAAAATGATGTGAGTTATCAAGATCTGTTTAGACAGTTTAAATTTTATTAAAGTGTGATTATTGAATCGTTAGGTAAGACCTGATAAGGGAATTTTGACGGATCGTCTTATCTATTCCTTAGATGGGGAAAAACTGTCAAAATTTTAGATTTAAGACAAAGATTATGTTTTACGGTCCTTGCAATCCTAAAGTGGATAGAGCCATGTCCTTAAAACTGTGCATTAACTGTGCATTTAAGACTGAGCTGAAAATTTCGAAACGTTTCATTTTGCTGTTTTTTGTCGAGCTAAAAAAATGTGCCCTGCGTATTTGATAGGTACATAGAGGGACATGAAGACGTATCTATTTGAAGCTCAATTTGCCTTATGTTATATTGTTTAAATGGAAACGAAGCTAAACATATTAAAAACGATGTAAGAACATATAATATATTACCTATTTAAAATGTTTCCAGCAGAAGCAAAAGTACCTACCTGAGTAGAAACCAGAAAGATAAAGATTATATCATGTAGAATTAGTTCAGTAGATGATATTTTGTGTGTCGCTCGTGTCTCATGACGAGCATGGACATGAGGACGATTACTTAACTATGAGTTAACAGAATTTACATAATCGTAGTATCTGTAATCGTATCTTAATTCACATTTCATGAACGCAATTACGTGCGTTCAGATGTTGAGCTGCTTATCAACGTCTTGGGCTCGTGACGTTCGAGAGGGAACTCCGAGAGGTTCGGTCACGACTCCGCTCGATATTCGAAAATGTTAACTAGGCGGGCGCGAAAGTGAACAAATACTAAATACCTACCATTGTTCAAGGAACAGGTGCTATAGTCGGTGCCTGCGTAATCCGACACCCACCCATTGGGCTCTGTTATGCAACCCCTTATTTAATGCCTTTGTGGGTAGGTATCAACATCATCTGTCGACTCATATTAAAGGCAGATAAGTACCTAAATTTACCAGGTAGATATTACCAGAATTAGATTTAGCATATTTTTTCGGTAATTTTTAAGAAATTTGGTGTCTGACAGTTTACTAGCAAATCTTTTAGTCACGTTCTTAGAGAATCTAGAACTTCTATTAAAGGTCAATAAAAAATAAAAAGAAGCTGATAAATATTGTGTAAGGACATTAAAATATTCAAGTAATTTTTAACATTCATTCGAAAAAGTGCCTAACCGTTAAACTTAATTACATTTTACAATAGGATACTTACTCGTATTTTCATCGTAATTAGACAGTTGCAGCAAAATCTAAGCTATTATACATATAAATCATGGCCGCGTAGTACGGTATCAATACTGCTATATACTGCATTTCTGTACTAATTAATAAATACAGTTACAACTTGAGTAAATTGGTCGGAAATAGCGAAATTCTTAGACGTAGATAAATAAGAATGAACCAATAAATAATTCAAGGAAATTGTAGACACATCTCTAGATTGACTGCACTGTGAGAATGGCGTAACTCTCACTATCAAGGAAATGCAAATTGATGGAAGATTCAGCTGTTGAGCTTACAAAATGATTTTAGAGAAGACGTGCCTTCATTAAAATTATATCAAAATTGATATATGAACATTCAATTTTAGACATTACAAAACCTATATTATGCGTGCCTGACAACTTAATTAATGTTTAGACGAAACTTATCTATGTATGTTGAAAGCCTTTTATCTAATATTCGCACTTCGTAAATTGGTTTGTTGAATTAGTCAAAAACAGCATTTATTAGGTCTTGTATCTTATACTTAAAATGTTGTAATGTGCTGACACATGGCTTACACTTCTAAACAAGAAATGATAACTTGTTATATTCACGTACGTATATCTAGTCGGAATACTATTTAGTCTGAAGAAATAAGCAAATAAAATCAGTGCTTGTCGAAATTAGATAATTTGCAATACTTTATAGCCTCTTGCTCTTACCTGTAATTTCAAATAGATATTGAATAATGAACCGGTAGCTTTCGATATGTCTCCAGAAGTGCGATAAATCTTATAAAGGTGTTTATAGCCGGTTGTGTATGTGGATTTAATTATGCGTCAAAGCCTCACAGATTCAAATCGCACTATGACAATTCTATGTGAAGACAGCTTGCTTAACATGGAAGTAGACGTACGTTAGAGTTTTGCAATAAGTATGTCATATTGTTTATTATTGTCCAAGAACTCTAATACGTATGTACACGCACGTTATAAGACTTGTCTTATAACGTCCACTACCACTACAGGCCATTATCGTCCTACTGCTGGACACAGACAACAATAATATAATGATTTACTTATGAGCTTTCATTTTAAGTTAATGTATATTATATTAACTGAATGAAATCAGTCTCAACTCTAATAACTTAAACAAAAGATTTTGAATCGTCACGTGAATCTACCACTGGTTCAGAATGGCATTCCTACCGAGAAGAACCAGCAAAGAACTCGGTGGTTGCTCTGAAAAACTTGCTTTTGAAAAATTAATAAATTCAGTAGGTATATAATAATTAAACATCAAATAAACAAAATTACATTTTTTCTTATGTTACATGGTACATCCACATATACAGATTACAGTCTTACATTAAAGACCCACTGTTGAGTATAGGCCTCCACTCTCCGAGGAGAGAAAGAATAAGAGCTTAGACCCACCACGCTGCTCCAATGCGGGTTGGCGGGCTTTGGCGACTATTATCATTTTAGTGATAATAGGTATGGGGTATGGGTTTAATATAACTGCCATGCCCCTAACAGGTTAGCCCGCTACCATCTTGGACTGCATCATCACTTACCATCAGGTGAGATCGCAGTCAAGGGCTAGCTTGTAGTGGATTAAAAAAAAAGGATCTTACTTAACGTGCTCTCCGAGGCACGGGGGTGAAACACCGTCAACTTCCAACTCAGGGCTAGTACTGAGAATTTATAGTCAGAAAACCCCAATACTAAATTTATATATTATAGCCCGATCCGGGACTCGAACCCGGGACCTCTTCGGCCCAGTCGAACATGCTAACCGCTAGACCAACGAGGCAGGCTTATAACGTACTATTACCTATTCTGTGGCCTTTTAGCGAGAGGTCCCGGGTTCGATGCCGGGAAGCAGAGTCCGTTTTTGAAAAGAAAATCTAAATTTTCTTTGGTCAAGCAGACCAGATCAAAGAAAATTCAGAAATTTTAAATTGAGGTTCCTACCTTTGAGGCTTTGGAGTTTGGCCGTGGCCACATACCACCCTAATGGCAAAGACTTACCGCCAGTCGATTTAGGGGTCGATATGGGTTTAATATCACTGCCATTCCCCTGTAACAGGTAAGCCCGATACCATCTCAGACAGCATCGTAAGATCGCAGTAAAGGGCTAACTTGAAGCGGATAAAAAAACCTGCCAAGTGCGAGTTGGACTCGCGCACCGAGGGTTCCGTACAAACCTATAGTAAGTTTAAAATTATTAAAAATATTTTTATTATATGATGTAACAAAAAATTTATGCTTTCCGTAATTTTTCCTTTATCTGTGCTATAAAACATTGTACCAAATTGTATTGTACTAAATTTCAAGATTCTGAGTTCACGGGAAGTACCCTGTAGGTTTTGATTCCCTTGCGAGTGTCGAAAATTTGCAGCATAAACGGCTGTATCTTTAGATTGCGTTGGCTTAGAAGTTTGATTTTTTCACAGCTCTAAGGGACAGTAGACCTGAGTATTTGATATGTATTTCAGCTTGATACCTCCATGCGTTCTTGAAATATAAGGTCTTGACAGACAGACGGATGGACAACAAAGTGATGCTATAAGGGTTGTGTTTTTTCCTTTTGAGGTACGGAACCCTAACAAGGTAATAAAAGTTGAGATTTTAACTTTTTCACAGTTACCATCAATTAATTGAAACATATAATGCGTATCCGCCTGGAAATTTACTAAGCTGAAGTTTGACCTGTTCTTATTTACAACTTTCCCTTATTAAGCGGTAGTAAATCAATCATAAAAAGTAAACAAATGGTATTGCAAGTGTATCCGTGCTCGTAGGTACTTATTTAAAATGATCGATGTGTTTTCTACGATCTATAAGAAACGTTGAATATGTGGGTGGAAGATATGTCGATCAATCTAACTTTACGTATTAACATCCGTGTTAGATTTTAAGCACTAAGGTATTATAAAGAAATAGAAATTAAAATAATTATAAAGCAATTAGATAATTATTTTTTGTAACTTGATAACTCGAACCGGCTTCGCACGGGTTCTACCTAAAACGTTGAAAATCTACCTTTTCTTAAGTTGGAAGTTTTAACGATGTTCATCACAGATTTGCGAGCAGTTTTGTCTATCATTTTCAAACAATTCACCGTATCTTTATGAAATTAACATGGGACCACACAAAGCATTGTCAAATCGGTTTAAACGGAAATTTGACGGAATAATGGAGTAAAATCCTCACAAATAATACCTAATCAAGAAACTTACACTGAAATGCAAAACCTCAGTGAAAAGCTGCAGCCTTTCTTACTACCTCAAACTAATAATAATATCTATATAATAATATCTATATAATATATATAATAATATCTTAACTATATGGCGCAATTTTAATGATATTTTGATAATACTTATAAAAAAATTATGTTCAGGTTTTATTATATTTAATTTATAAGTTCCATTACGTCTTCGTCTAATTATTAATTCTATCTGGGGTCACTTTTTTGACCCTTCACTCTCAATTGTCTATAACTCAATGGAAATAATGTAATAATCTTTATATCATACTTGCTCAGTAACTAGGGATTACTATGGTGGAAAGTCTCCTTGTAAGTTGGTGTTTGCAATTCAAGGCAACATTACGTCGCACTATGCTTGAATTGTAATGTTCACATTACAGTTCAAGCTATGCAAAACTCCTTGGTAAACAATCTCTTTTCTTATAAAATGGTAAGAAAACTTTTTACTGAAAAAAAACACTGAACATGGCGGCATTTAATTTCCATACATTTCAAACTATGCAAAACTCCTTGGAACTCAGAGCCGTAAAAAAAAAATGGAAAACTATTTACGAAAAAAAAATGGAAATGGCGGCATTTCATTTGATCTGAAAGTTTGTGAAGTTTGTTCGTAAAGTGATTTAAGTTATTTACAACAATGTCAAGCACTTCATCAGATGATGAAAAAGGAGGAGAGCCTGATTTTTGTTTGCTTGAAGCAGAACAAATGATGCAAAACCTTTTGCCGGATAAGTCCATTTTCTCTAAATTTGCTAATTATTCTAATTAAAATTTCATTTTGCATTACCAATGTTTTATTTACCTCGCAAGAATGATATAAAGTAGAATGCTTACCTCGGTTGCAAGTAGCTATTACACTAACTATATTCACCCTCGCTCACTGCGATCGCTCGTGTGACTAAATATCTCGGGTGCACGCGATCCATTAGCGCCCTACGCGAGCTGCGCTCGCACTAGCGCCAAATTGGATCTTGTTCTGTAATAGCTTACTTACGTCCCTTGTGTAACAATCTACTATTGATTGATTTATAAGCGAACGATTGCAAGCCTGACACTGACAGAGCTTAATTATTAATACATCATAATATTATTATCAAAGTGAGCAAAATCTTAATTAATAGCCGCAAGCTAAGGTATAGATTTCTTAATAATTAGAAACTGGTGTTTATTATCTAGAGCTCTGAATAGACAAACAAATAATTATGTTTTATGTGCTCAATGCAAGGCTCAATGTAATTGAATGCCATATGCAATGTTTCAATGATAATAAAGCTTAGCCTAAATGTACTCTGATTTGTAATCACGCTTTTAGAGGTCGTCGACTTGTTTACTATTAGGACATGAGATTTTAGACTGAAAATGTCTTGTTAGGTATTAGTCAGCACCTTTAAGCATAAGTTTTTTTTTGTGCTTCTCGATCGGCACTGAATTATATAATTGTTAATTGATACTTAACAGTTCAGTGCTTGACCTGACTTGATGATTTAACATTGAAGCCTTTGGTTACTTCATAAAGTTACCACAGGTGGATAAGTGCCTCTTACCAGACCCAGAATGTGCTAGTATTTATTACTATTTCATCTATTAACAAATGAGGAAACTTATGTACTACCACCATCACTACGGCCCATTAATGTCCCACTGCTGGGCACAGGCTTCCACTCTCATAGGAGAGAGGGAATTTGACCCACCACGCTGCTCCAATGTGGATTGGCGAGCTTTGACGAGTATTATCATGTTAGTGATAATAACCGGGACCGACGGCTTAACGTGCTCTCCGAGGCACGGGGGTGAATCACCACCAATGTTGCCCTTACTATTACTACGAGGTCCTGATTATTACGAGATATTATTACGAGGTCCTGGGTTCGATTCCCGGTCTTCCATAAAAATTGTTAGGTATTGGGTTTTTCAGTTAAGAAATTCTCAGTGCCAGCCCGGAGTTGGAACTTATATACATAATTCTAAAATTTTCTATCTTACTTAAGGCTAAACGCACAGATGAAAAAATTTAGTAGTAACACAGACAAAAACATTACCTATTTTACAACTAAGGCGGGTAGTAACACGGATAACGAATGAAATCTCGACTAGGTAGCGTAGAAACCGAATGCTACCAACCGTTCGTATGCGGGGCTCATTCGGTCGGAAAACCGAATTTGCAAACCGAAACAATTTTTTTTATATAAACCGAATGTACCTGACATGCGCGACGGCTCTCAGTCGCTTAGTGTAGATAACTCAATGTTTGCCAAAAACTTATTTATGAAACTAAATATTGAATAACAAATCTGACGTTGCAACACAGAAAAATCAGCTGTAATCCGAGGCAACTGTCTGAGCAGGGTTACCGAAAATATTATATTATGTTTCCTTAACATATCCAGTTATCAAGTTGATTTGTGCAATAGTTAATAAGAAAGGTTATACACGAAATGATTCGAACAACTACACGTGCAATGTCATTAATCTATATTGCATAAATATTATTATCATTCGTATCTATATGCTCTACTTAGTGATTTTTTTAAATTCAAGTAATGCAGTTGAATTTTAATTAATATCCTATTCTCTTATGCTATAACAACAGCTATCTTATTTGCTGCCTTGCCTAGCAATAATAAAGGTAAAGGTAAAGGATACACTGTAGTCTGTAGCATTTAAGGAAACAGTATCCAATGTCTTATAGATACGTAAATACTTTGGCACAACTTAATTAATTATATCGTCGTAATTCGTGTATCGACTATTAATAAAAAAAATAGAGAACGAAGAACGGCCGTGCTGAAAGTTCTTTTTTTTTTAAATACTTTCCTCCTTGGGAAGGTAATGTAGTGTTTTCCACCTTGCTTTTTAGATAAGCTATTTTCCGATCATAAGATTATCATAAATCTCTACTTCTTCTGAATCAAATGAATGAGGGTCTTTCGTGTTCCTTTCTCTTTTATAACTGTGGCTTTGTTATATTTAAAGAACATCTGAAGGGAGAAAGGGCTTCATTACTAGACACGAGTAGTAGACACGAGTACAGTCGGAAATTAACACCGATTTGTGAAATAGCACTCGGGAGCGAGAACTTTCCTTTTCTTTGATAAGTTCAAGTACTGGCGTCCGGTGTTGAATCCCTTTCGCCTGTAGCTATAGAACAAACTCACACATACGTTTATTATGCAGTTAAGTAATATTATTGCAGGTGAGATAGGTCTTTGACCAATACCTAAAATGGCAATGAAAGTTGTGTAAAACATGCCGAGACTACGCCTTTATCGTAATCAGGGTTGACGACTAAGTATTAAAAAAATCGACTGGCCGTTTTGTGACTTGGCATAGTATCTTTACATTTTCCATAGATAAGTATTACAGGTACAACACACACAATTTTCAGTACAATCAAATAAATCGTCTTAAAATACTTCAAAATGGTATCCAAATTCTTACGTCGGTAGAATAAAAGGTTTCAGTTTAAATTTATTTGCACCTTACTCTATAAACTGACCTCTACAACCTGTATAGCGTGGTTTTATTGGTTTGGCTCAAAACACAAATTACCATTTCTTTTGATTTTATATTGCAGTTGAAACGTTTTACTAAAGTGAAAGCCCAGTGGAGGTTCACCTAAATATAAAATATTATGTATAAAATTGTTATTCCACCATTTTCTCAACACGTGATTTACTTTACTTAAAACCCGTTTAGGAAAAGAAATCCCACATTTAAAATTATTTTAATTGATTTAATTTTAATTACATGCTACAGTATTGTGGCAGCCCTATGAATGACAGAATCATAACTCAAGTAGATCTTGAATCGACACATGAAGATTTACAGCACGTTTCGCAAAGCTATTGGGAAAAGTTATTTAATGTTACAGTTAACGAACGCACGAACCCACACTTTCCTTAAGCAAGTATAGTTCATTACTTATGAGCTTTCTTTGTTTGTTTCAGGTAAATTGAACTGTTAAGCTGTTTTCATAGTAAGTACTTATACCCGATAAAACCCAAGGGCACTACCTGATTATTTATGTCGAGCCCTAACCTAACCCACAAGAAAGAGACAAGAAACCGTAAACACAATGAATATTTCAAAAACTGACACTCAGAACATTGAACGGTTCACAATATCTGTCGACAGTTTACAATATCGCTAGTTAGATTACAATCTTACGGTGACATATACATTATACATATTTCAAAATCATCATTATACAATCTTGTAAACTACTAGTTACTGGGTATTTAGTAATTTTATTTACTATAACAATTTTAATGATGTCAAACTCATGTCTGTCAATGACCCAACGTCAAATGGAGTCCAATCACATCAAGATTATAGTAGGGAAGCCCACGAGGGGATTTTTGCATTTACTCCTTTTAGATTAGTAATATAAAGAGGGATTCTTTGGACCCTGTAGAGTACCTTCACCATATAGTTGGAGGTTTTTAAGTTTGTAACTCTCCAACTCCTTTAGGTCTCGCTCGAATCGTCAGATTATTTGAATCACGGAATAGATAAATGATTTGAATGCACACTTATCAGCATGTAATTAACTCACTCTACCTTAATCTGACGCGCTCGAGTATTTTTGATGATCGATTTTATTTATTTAATATTTTGATCTGCTGTCCTAGACAGACCCACCAATATACAGGGCTCATATATGGTGAAGATACTCTGCAGGGTCCAAAGAATCCCCCTTTATGTTAATCTGCCGCGCAGGAGTAAATCCAAAAATCCCATCTTGGGCTCCCCTACTATTACCAATCGCTTACACTTATGATTCATAATTTTATCTTTTACTCAGTAGGTCACTTTAACTTTAATGTTAACTGTTATAGAGAGAGGTATATTTTCAACGGAAATGTATAATTTGGCACGTAACTTTTTTTGTTTAGGTACCTACCTAAGTACCTACTATAAGTTACACAGCTACGACATAGTATTCTATGCCTACAGTTCGCGCGAGTTGAATGCAGAGTAAATGTATGTGTCACCAATACATTTATTCTGCATTCAACTCGCGCGCGCACTATGCATGATTTCATCCGACATTTTTTTTTTTAATCCACTACAAGCTAGCCCTTGACTGCGATCACACCTGATGGTAAGTGATGATGCAGTATAAGATGGTAGCGGGCTAACCTGTTAGGGCCATGGCAGTTATATTAAACCCACACCCCTTCGGTTTCTACACGGCATCGTACCGGAACGCTAAATCGCTTGGCGGCACGTCTTTTGCCGGTAGGGTGGTAACTAGCCACGGCCGAAGCCTCCCACCAGGCCAGACCAGGGAAAATTCAGAAATTATAAATTCCTAAATTGACCCTGCCGGGGATCGAACCCGGGACCTCCGCACGTTAAGGCAACAGCGCTACACACTGCGCCACGGAGGTCGTCAAACATAAATACATATATCTTTAAAAAATTTTTTCTTCTATGCCTTTGCAAACATTTTTATGCTGCGTTGTGGCATTTGGGTAGGTCTAGACCTGCGTGCATAGGTTTATAGTATTGCTACTATAATAATCCAGACATTCTGATAACTCTCATTACTGATTAGCTTTTTAACTGAGTCATAAAGCTCGAATCTAAACCAGCCATAAATAAATATAATTAGTATGCGGAAATCTGGGATAGCATTTGAAATGTGGCAAACGAGTTACCTCCCACGGGGTTTGACACCACGTAACACCGAAACATGACTACAAGCTTACTAAGTTACCTACCCAGCTTATGTAAGTAAAGATGAATTAAATCCACGGTAATCTTTTTTTTGACATGTAGGTAAACTGTATCCGTAGTATAAAGATTTACTTATGAGCTTTCATTTTATGTTAATGTACCTATATTATCTGAATGAAATCTGTCTCAACTCAAATAACTTAAACAAAAGCTTTTGAATCGTCAAGTGAATCGACCACTGGTTCAGAATGCCCGACCACTGGTTCAGAATGCCATTCCTACCGAGAAGAACCAGCAAAGAACTCGGTGGTTGCTCTGAAAAACTTGCTTTTGAAAAATTAATAAATTCAGTAGGTATAATAATTAAACATCATACAAACGAAATTACATTTTTCTTATGTCAAATATTATAACAGTGTTACATGGTACATCCACACACAGTCTTCTAACTCCGGGCTAGTACTGAGAATTTCTAGTCAGAAAACCCCAATACTCAGGGACTCGAACCCGGGACCTCGTTGGCCGAACATGCTAACCATTAGACCAATGAGGCAGCTTACATGGTACATTACAAAATAATTTTGAATGTACGTACGTACCTACTTACTTATCAATTAAGCAGCGAATTGAGGACTTACAAGCATTTTTTTAAGTGTTGTACTTATTTGTTTGGTAAGATTATCTAACAAAACTGTTATGTTTATTTGGATCAAGATTTATGAAGCAACTCTGTATTTAAATGAAACTATATTTGTAACACTTTTTTATCTTTTGTTTGGCCAAAGTGTTATTCGTTCTATTCATAGAACCTAAATAGAATTATTTATATCTTCAAGAGCTGTCAACGAAAATAAAATATAGCAATGCATAAATATTCATTTTGACAGCGAAATTTAACTTAATAGGGCTGATTCTGTAGTGCACCATCTCTAAACTAAACTAAAATTAGAGCATTACAAATATTGCTAACCCTTTCATAAAACTTCCTACGGAAAGGGACCGGACTAGATTTAAAGCTGCCATTTTAGTTTAGTTTAGAGATTGTGTCATACAGAATCAGCCCCAATATTAAGGTATTGTAAATAACGCTTTCACCTACGAGTATATCTAAGTATAAGCTGTCACATCATCATCAGCAGTAGCTAAAGGTCTTTTAATTCACCACGTTAGGTAAGTAGAGGCAATATCATATTTCAATAGAGATACTAAATAACTACAACTCAACAGAAGAAGCTTTAACAGTAAATAATGTCAACGGGTATACTATTTAAGTACTATCGTTTAAAAAAGAGACTTCTGATACCTGATGTTGACGACCTCCGTGGCGCAGTGTGTAGCGCTGTTGCCTTAACGTCCGGAGGTCCTGGGTTCGATCCCCGGCAGGGTCAATTATGGGAATTTTATAATTTCTGAATTTTCCCTGGTCTGGTCTGCTGGGAGGCTTCGGCCGTGGTTAGTTACCACCCTACCGGCAAAGACGTGCCGCCAAGCGATTTAGCGTTCCGGTACGATGCCGTGTAGAAACCGAAGGTTATGTATGGGTTTAATATAACTGCCATGCCCCTAACAGGTTAGCCCGCTACCATCTTAGACTGCATCATCGCTTACCATCAGGTGAAAACGCAGTCAAGGGCTAGCTTGTAGTGGATTTAAAAAAAAAACCTCTTATATCTGTAAAACTTTGTACAGGGGCCATACTTTCAAGTGCCAACGCTTAAAGCCCTATTTTTTCATTATTGTTGACTTTCGTGTTTTCGAATTATGATCCTTATTTTAGGAACGTCAAGGTACGTGACATCAAACTATAACTTGAGTAATATTGCATAAGTTTTGCTTTAAGCGCTGGCAGTGTGACAATAGATTCATTAATCTAAGTATTAATCCACATAAACTATAACAGTTCACACGCAGAAGTAGTAATAAATCACTCAGCTTTACACATTGGCAGATCAATGCCGAAGAAAATCAATTCTACATAAACGAAACATCAATCGACTTTGATGTTAGAGCGAACGTTTAAACGCTTTAGCGGCGGTTATTATGATCCGACTCGTTCTGGTTTGCCTTCGATATTTCATTTGTACGACAAGAATGCAATTAGATATATCTACCTAGCTACATTTATCTAAGGATGTATCTCAGCAAGACAGAATCGTAGCGGTCGTTGCATAATGGTAACCGGTATGTTTTGTCTGTCGTGCTACATGGTTATTATCATTATTCGTATTTGAATTGAAGCTATTTATTTTTTACGTATTTATTCATTTAAAACAAAATTACAAGATATAATAAAAACTTATAGACTAAACGTTAATCTAAAATCCTTATATACCTACTAACAAAAATAAAAATAAAACCCTAATCAAAAAGACCACCCCTGGTTGCCTCTGGGCCAAAGGTACCCATCAAACTTGCAGCATTGCCGCGCTGAATGGCGATGGATAACCTTTGAACCAGGTAAGAACCAGAACGTGGGTTCTCCATGTCTTACTTTTTAATTTTTATATACGTAAAAATTAATAAGTAAGACATGGTGTAAACTTCGCCTTATTTTAATCCTCTTCTTCCTCGTTCCCTCCCCCTTGTCTTTAATAATAGAAGGTGGGTATGGAGATTTTTTTTTAAGTAGGTACTTAACTGTCTTGACATAATATTATACTACTTGGAGTTGCACTTTTTTTACGTAATTTCACTTTGAGATGCAAAAAATGGGAAAAATTGGTCGCTTCGTTAATTGCACGTATCAAGTATTTTTTTATGTAAGAGATAAAAAAGGATTTCATAATGAAGCATCTTATTTTATCTCGCATTCCAAAGTTACGAAGTGTTAAACGGTTACATAAAAAGCAGATAACTATGTGTTACTTTAATACCTACTTACTTATATATCCAATAAAAATATAAGCATAATTTGAACGACTGATAAGTTCTTATAAACTTAATGCAATATAAATTACGTTAATAAGCAATGCATTACAAAAAAATAAACCCATAAACCCGAAGCTTTTAAAAAAAAATACAAGCAAAATAAAGTACTGTTTAGTTAACAAGTATTCAGGTACTTTGTGAAATTAATATGTGATTCTTGCAGCACTGTCGGTTTATTACCATCGTATTGCAGTTTTATATTACGTACCTTGACGTCGCTAAAATAAGGATTATATAATTAAGAAACAAGAGCGTCAAAAATATAAGTACCAATCAGGTATTGCTTTGAGCGATGTTATTTAAAAGTCCCCTCACGCAGTCGGCAGATGCTACCTAAATACGCGCACCTACCTAATAACATCTAATAATTACTTTACTAAAATATTATACACTTTCTCTTAGTAATAACCGCCAATATATATCTATAGATATACAATTTTAAAGATAATAAAATAGTTTCTACCGTAGTTAAAAGTTTACGTAGGTCCAGAAAACTTGCAGCTTGATTTAAGATTTAGATGGCGTAGTCAAAGTGTATTATCTAATCTGTTTTTGTTTTACTTTAGGTTACTTATTTATACCTAGTACATACCTACCGGAATGCACGTCTCTATTTTGTGGGTAAATACTAAATAGATAGGAAAAACACTAAGCGATGCGTATTTTTTATATCACCGCAAGTGTTTATTTTTATGATTTGTCAACATATTATCGTTATTAGTGCCCTTGGTTGGAATGGTTGATAGGTAAAAAATATGGACTTTATATTTCTGGTTGCGCTGCCTTGATCGAATGTATATGTTTAAGTATATATAATAAAACTAGATGATGCCCGCGACTTCGTCCGCGTGGATCAAGTTTTTACTCCCGCGGGAACTCTTTAATTTTCCGGGATAAAAATTAACTCCTTCCCTCAGATACAACCTATCCCTAAACCAAATTTCATCAGAATCGGTTGAAGTTTGAACAGATGGCTCGTGAAAGCGTAGCAGACAGACATACAGACACACTTTCGCATTTATAAATTACTAGCTGATGCCCGCGACTTCGTACGCGTGGATCGAGGTTTTGTGGTTCCCGCGGGAACTCTTTAATTTTCCGGGATAAAAAGTAGCCTATGTGCTATTCCAGACTATAATCTATCTCTGTGCCAAATTTCATCCAGATCCGTTCAGCTGTTGGGGCGTGATTGAGTAACAAACATCCATACCGACATCCATACATCCAAACTTTCGCATTTATAATATTAGTAAGATAATACTAGTATGGATATGTAGCAGGAAATAATTACCTACTTATTTGTTTGTCACAATTAAATGCGCAGTCACGTTTTATCGATTCTCAAAGTAGGATATCGGCAAGAAAAGCCATCTTAATATTCCTTATAAGTATACAGTTCTAAATTCTTGGCCTCACGGAGTCGACTGTCGCGGGTGAGATTCGTCGGGGAAAGCTCGTTTCAACCTCGGATATTTTCATTAGGTACACCTCAATACATACTGAATGATCATCTTAATTCATCTACTTTGTTGTTTTATACATTTCCAGTAGGTACATATTAATATTAATACCATTTATAAATTAGAATTTTCTTTTATCTATAGTTTTTTTAGACCTAGACCTAAGCAGATTAAATCAAATTATGAAATTAAATTTATGATTAAATTATTATTATTAACTTTATTCAGAGTAAACAGTTACTAGAAAGAAAACGAAAACTTGCCAGGTCTTAACTTTTCTTTTTTCTACAATAATTAAATTTAAAATAGGGACTCTATAAACTTTCATATCACATACAACATCCATCTGAATAGTTAACCTTCGAAACCTTTGCTTGCTCGTAAGTTTAATTATTTGAAATCATCGATGATAGAGCCAATATAAGAAATACTTATTAAGTACATTTATTCAAATATATAGGGTTTACTTACGTAGATACGTAACATTTTTCCGTTTATTGCCCGTGTTACTTCCAGACGTAGACCGTACTACCAGTAGTAGGTACTCGTAACAAGCCCCCATAGTTTTAACCATGGTCGCAAAAGATTAAGGCGTTATGTACAGGGAGCCAGGTTATTTAAGCAATTCATTTAGGAAACGTTATTTTGAAGTGCCTATTTTAACTAACCGACAGTTGGAGATATTAATTACAATTGTACAAGCGTTTCCCGAGGTTATGATAATACGGCTTTACGTTCACTCCGATAAGGCGGACCTATCACGTTTGCAATTCATCTACTATAGTTTGCTATCAGAACATTTAGTGTCGACCAGGGTTGTTGCACCTTCCAACAAAGTATACCTAGATTTAAAGAGTTCTAAAACTTTCATGCATATTGTAATGTATGAAATGAAACACGGACTATCGCAGAAACGTAAGAACAAATTGACAACTTAATTGTTTGACTACCTACATAACAGTTTTAGTTCAGTAAGAGTTTTCCACAATGTTCTTAGAGGTATGCCGTGTTAGTGACTGTGAAGTATGTAGGTACTCGATCAGGGTAGTGGACTAAGGCCATTCTTATTCTGAGAGGTCATGCGGCGGTACCCATCGCCACAAGTGAGGTGAGATTTGATATGGTGATTGATAACATTGTATTATTGATGGCGCGAAAAATTGTGTTGACTTATTTTCGGTACTAAGTTCTTACTTGAATTGGCATTGTGTCATTTTCGTTTTGTAACTGCTCCTGAAAACCTGCTTTGTCTCCTCTACAGTGCTTGCGTTTTGTTTCTGTCCCGAAAACCATCTAAGTACGGCCTGCATGATTGGTAGCGTACCTATCCCGCAACGCTACCAACCGAGACAAGTGGAGGAGATTCGCACGGGAGGCGGTGCGGCCCAAATTAAAGAATAAGAACGGTGACGAGTGTACCTGAATCATCCCAGCAGCCACGACCACTCTGTCAAGAGTGCACGACTGAGAAGAAGAAGAAGACCTATCCTTTAAAAGAATCGAATTCCAAAAAGGATGTTTTCAATTCATCGCACTAAATTCAGCAAAAAATTATGTGCTACCATTTTTGCTACCTTTTGCAATTTAACAAAACATCTCACCTTAACACATGGATATTTGTGTTTTATTAGGTACTTTTATCATTAAATAGATGCCTTGAATGAAATAAGTAGATAACTAATCATACTGTGTGTAAGTACTTACTTAGATTAGCCTTGCATTATTTGCATTTTACAAAATGACTTTCGTATTTCTAACTTTTCCACTTTCTTTATCTGATCATTTGTAGTTGTTGGTATATACCTAACTACAGTACCTACAACCCTAGTACTGGCTACAGACTTGAATAAGAAAGTTTCCCACAGTAGTTTGGCGAATATGCATTAGGAATGAACGCTTATCTAATGGCATTATCTCAGTTAAGCCAAAATTACATCAATAAATCCTACAATTAGAATTTCGTAACACTCGACATTTAGTTTAGAATCCTTTTCCGACACAACGGTTATTTAGTAGGCTTACCTAACTATTTAGTTTAAAATTCAAATACTATAATATGATTAAGTAAGTTAATTAATTAAGTTATTTTTGCCCCCATTTAATTTGCATTTTTGACCGACTTCCAAAAAGGAGGAGGTTCTCAATTCGGCGCTTTTTTTTTTAAAATGTATGTCGGTGCATATCTCCGTGGTTTCTGAACCGATTTGAATTTTTTTCTATCAGTCGTTAGAGGAAGCTCTCGAGGTGGTCCCATAAAAAATTCTGACTCCAAATCCTCAACCCTGACACTAAAAAGTTAAAAATAAAAATTATTTCCAAAAAACCGACATCCAACGCCACTGTAAAGTAAAAAATAATTTTGATTTCTACCGACTATGTTGAACTTTGAAGTCGGGCGAGCCTGATACGCCTTATCTTTGTTATACCCGCCCGACTTCAACATAGTGGGTAGAAATCAAAATTAATTTTTACTTTACAGTGGCGTTGGAAGTCGGTTTTTTGGAAATAATTTTTTGCAAGTTAGCGCTAGCTAGGAGCTGACAGTAGCTATCTCACCTGATGCTTTAAAAAGATGCTCTAATAACAATCATCCAGGAGTGACAGTAGGTACTTACCGACTCCGAAAAATAGTTTGAAATTAAGGATTTCTAAACATCTACGTACGGTAAAATTACGATCTACTTGTCGTTTTTTATGAGATGATCATGACTTCGGAAAGTCCAAGGCCTAGGTTTTAATTGAGTAAAATTCCATAGACAATCCCTCGGGCGTAGCAAATCCTTTATCAAATGGACGTCGAGACTCGAGAATTCAGCGTGGTCGTGACCGTTGCCGGCAAGTGCCTACCGAGTTTGGAGCCCCTTGTAATTTGCTTGCACCATACTCGGAATAAGCGTAACATTGATGATAGCAGTGATTTAAAGATGAACGTATCGAATAAACTTTATGAACTTTGACTCGATTTTAAGCTGATGACTAGACATCGGATTATATGCACTATCAAAATGCCAAAATATGCGCTAAAAAAGGTCGAAATAAGCACAAAATACTATTTATTATTTGAATTCACGTTTATTTTGATATTATTATACCTACATATATTGATATTATTAATCAGTTGTAAGTAATTCTTGTGACAATATACAATCTATATAAAATTGCATTTAATTTGCCACGGACCTTTTCCGATATTGAACTCAGAAGAATTTTGTGTGTTATTCAATAATTTCTAAGGACTTGCATTGGAAGGTTTTTGGATTCAAATTTTTCTATGGCGTCGGGCATAATACTGAAATGTGTTGGAATAAGAGCATAATACAACACGCCTGACACATTTAACTACTG
This sequence comes from Erebia aethiops, assembly GCA_923060345.2. Taxonomy (NCBI): domain Eukaryota; kingdom Metazoa; phylum Arthropoda; class Insecta; order Lepidoptera; family Nymphalidae; genus Erebia; species Erebia aethiops. The sequence continues at coordinate 14,162,576 of OV281091.1, read as the reverse complement.
AAATAAGCACCATTAATAAAAAAATATTAAAATTTCTAAGGACTTGCATTGGAAGGTTTTTGGATGCAAATTTTTCTATGGCGTCGGACATAATACTGAAATGTGTTGGAATAAGAGCATAATACAACACGCCTGACACATTTAACTACTGAAATAAGCACAATTAATAAAAAAATATTAAAATATAACGCTGTAAAAATAGCGTTATATGCATTTGCATATGTTGACGACCTCCGTGGCGCAGTCTGTAGCGCTGTTGCCTTAATTTGCGGAGGTCCCGGGTTCGATCCCCGGCAGGGTCAATTTAGGAATTTATAATTTCTGAATTTTCCCTGGTCTGGCCTGGTGGGAGGCTTCGGCCGTGGCTAGTTACCACCCTACCGGCAAAAACGTGCCGCCAAGCGATTTAGCGTTCCGGTACTATGCCGTGTAGAAACCGAAGGGGTATGGGTTTAATATAACTGCCATGTCCCTAACAGGTTAGCCCGCTACCATCTTAGACTGCATCATCACTTACCATCAGGTGAGATCGCAGTCAAGGGCTAGCTTGTAGTGGATTAAAATATATATATATATATATTATATGCAAACATGCAAATGCATATAATCCGATGTCTACTAATGACAAAATTCTTGCTGGATAATTATGATTTTCATAACATGGAACCAAACTGTGAGCATATAACTTTGTGAAGAACAAATAATTTGGTTATTGTTCTTCACAAAGTTATTTGTTCTTCACAAAGTTATATGCTCACAGTTTGGTTCCATGTTATGAAAATCATAATTATCCAGCAAGAATTTTGTCATTACCTACATTTTGTCATACCTACTACAAATCTCAACCAATTGGTTGAGATTTGTAGTAGGTATTGGAGTAAAATCGATCTAATCTTTCATCTCCTATTCCGAAGGAGCCCAGTTGTGTTTCGGGATTAAAAATATTCTGTATGTTAACTCAACCTATGTTAACCTTTAACACATTGACAATAATTAAAAAAACATATTTTTGGCTCTAATCGATAATAAACCTTCCTCTAATGACCTAAAATTACCATAAAATATTAAATGAATGTCTTCTTGATCAGCATTTGCATTATAAAATAGGTACCTATATCTTACATAATTAGGTAGGTAGCTATTTGAATATTTATCAGGATGCCACAGTTCATTATTATGTAGTTAATGTCCATTGAAGTAATAAACGTATGAAGAATTACAAGAAAAAATGATTACTTAGTACTTACCCACCAATTTATATTACATCAAGTTGGCTTGCGTTCTCCGAACTCGCGCAATATATCCGGTAAAAGCTTGATGATGATCGTACACTGTCACAAAAAGGAAGCGCTAATAGTCTAGGAAACGGGGCGGTCTGTTGTATGGAGACCCCACATTAAATCCTCAGTCGATGAAACTTGGCACGGTTTTAGTATTGGATGATCCAAAACTTACACAAAAATATCCACCAAAAAAAATCCGGAAGTTATACTTAAATAACAAAAAGCTTAATATTTTGAACGGAATAAATACTCGGTCCAAATTTTATAAAGGCTCAAGAGAAGAACGGCAAGAGGCTACATCGAATGTACCGAGGTCATCCGCAAAAGGACCTAATGTAAGACACCTCCCATGGCACAGTTTACACTTTTTTGGAAGCTAGAGACCAAATGAATAGTGCGATCAATAGTAATTTAGCAAATCAAGATATTTAATTATTTCTTCGTTCCGCTCGACGCAGCTTCACAGAAAACGTAGGTATACCTAATATTCTGAAATCTCACCCCGCAGACGCTAAAATAAATAGCGAAGCGATGCTTTAAGGTTTTTTTACGCCACTACAAGTTAGCCCTTGACTGCAATCCCACCTGATGGTAAGTGATGATGCAGTCTAAGATGGTAGCGAGCTAACCTGTTAGGGGTATGTCAGTTACCTATATTAAACCCATGCCCCTAGTCGGTTTCTACACGGCATCGCCTCGGAACGCTAAATTGCTTGGTGGTATGTCTTTGCCGGTAGGATGGTAACTAGCCACGGCCGAAGCCTCCCACCAGACCAGACCAGAGAAAATTAAGAAATTCCCAAATGGACAAGAAAGCAGCGCTCAACACTGCGCCAGGGAGGTCGTCAAAAAATGTAATCCTCTCTTTCCATCACATACACCCTTATGATTTTTCGCTCTCTCAGCAGTCCTCGCAGTAGTCTTAACACCTTTTCTTGGTAGGTAGTGTGCGATCAGCTTAAATTTTAGATGTACAAAATGTTATAGATTTACAGTCAATAGTGATCCTGTCCAGCTGATTTGCTTTCCATGTGATTGTTTTCTACTGTTTATAACCGACTACCAAAAAAGGAGGAGGTTCTCAATTCGGCGCGCAGGTTTTCTAAAATGTATGTCGGTGCATATCTCCGTGGTTTCTGAACCGATTTGAATTTTTTGTTCTATCAGTCGTTAGAGGAAGCTCTCGAGGTGGTCCCATAAAAAAATCTGACTCCAAATCCTCAACCCTGAAACTAAAAAGTTAAAAAGGGCAGTAGGTTTTTATCTTTTGTAACTTATAGATCCTGGACTGGATTAGATTGATCACTGGATGTGGATTGAGAAATATTTTAAACATAAAAATTATTTCCAAAAAACCGACTTCGAACGCCACCGTAAAGTAAATAATAATTTTGATTTCTGCCCACTATGTTGAAGTCGGGCGAGCCTGATGCGTCAACTTTGCTTATCCTTGTTTTACCCGCCCGACTAATATATGCATCTATATTCTCGGATTTAATTATAAAATAGATATATAAGATAGCGTTTATAAAAAAGATATATTTTTTTAAAGTCAACATATTTTGAAGGACTTAGCTCCAAAAGTTAATTTGTCTTTTCGTCACTCATGATACAAATCCGTAGAGGTCTAACGGTCAAGTTATGAATTTTATTTTAGGCAGTCCATTATTTAATTAAACTGTTTCCTGATTGAATTTTATAATGGGCTCAATTATTAAAATTACATAACACAAAATATTATGTAAGGAAAGTTTAAAAAGTAACAGGTAGATACCAAGACCTACCTGTTACTTCGAGATAATGTTATTAACACCAAAATTTGAAATGAGGAATATCCTTGAAAATGCGGTAGGTAGGTACTAGGTAGTCTTAGTTCTTACTAATATTATAAACGCAAAAGTTTGTGAGTATGGATGTATGGATGTTTGTTACTCTTTCACGCCAGAACGGCTGAACGGATCTGGATGAAATTTGACACAGGGATAGATTATAGTCTGGAATAACACATAGGCTACTTTTTATCCGGAAAATTAAAGAGTTCCCGCGGGAACCAAAAAACCTCAATACACGTGGACGAAGTCGCGGGCATCGGCTAGTACGTTATAAATGCGAAAGTGTGTACGTACCTAAATATATTTTCGAGATTCTGGTCTTTATTAAACAAAACTGGCTGTGGCTAATCAAACAAGTGGCAAACAAGTGGCTATCAAAAACTGACATATATTTTTATCCATTGAAGGTTTGCTATGGAATAAAAATAACGTTTTCATATCAAACCTTCAATGGATAAAAAATATATGTCAGTGGCTTCCAGGCTTTCAGTTTTTGATAGCCACTGAGATAGAGAATAGGGCTGCTGAACATTAAGCGCCCTTCTAAAGTGTCCGCAAATGTTAGGTTTGCTATGGAATAAAAATAACGTTTTCATAGCAAACCTTCAATGGATAAAAAATATATGTCAGTGGCTTCCAGGCTTTCAGTTTTTGATAGCCACTGAGATAGAGAATAGGGCTGCTGAACATTAAGCGCCCTTCTAAAGTGTCCGCAAATGCTAGGTTTGCTATGGAATAAAAATAACGTTTTCATAGCAAACCTTCAATGGATAAAAAATATATGTCAGTGGCTTCCAGGCTTTCAGTTTTTGATAGCCACTGAGATAGAGAATAGGGCTGCTGAACATTAAGCGCCCTTCTTAAGTGTCCGCAAATGCTAGGTCATCAAATGTTTACTTTCACTCTTTTCTTCAACACAATAAACCAGTGTAGTGTTAAGCCGCATAAACGACTGGGCATTTGCAGTGGCAGTGGCAGGTTATGGTAATCTTCACAGTTGATGGAGTATCTACAGAATCAGTCCCTACAATAATATAGTGTTCATCTGACAGCGAGATAGCTCCGCTTTCACGACGCGTCCATACAATTTGCTTACATTTGTAATGAAACTCATTTGTCCGTGTAATGTTCGGAGACGGAGCGACTGAACGACGTTGTAAATCTAATGTTCTCAATGATGTTCTTTAGAACATTTCTGCAACATAACATTAAACATATTTTGTCAACATAGAATTCCGTTACTTTGTTGAAATTACTTCTATACATTTGAACTTTCAAAATTTTACGTTGGTAAATCCCGTGAAAGTTTTGTAACGCCTAAACAGAAATGTTTCAAGTAGCAAAGACAGCAAGTCCAGCAAAGACGTACCGCCAAGCGATTTTGCGTGCTAACAGCTTAGCCCTGCCATCTTAGACTGCATCGTGAAATCGCAGCCAACTAACTTGTACTTGAAAAAAAACAAAAGTGGACCCATCGTACCAAAGAGCATAAAGAACCAGGGATAGAGGAGGGATAGAGGTACAACTCCATACAACGGGTACCATAGTTCTAAAATAAATTCTAGATGGCGTTACTAATTGTCCCGAATAAGTATAAATTTTGTTTAAATCAACCGAAACTCAATGAAAACATGTATTTTGTTGTTTTACTTTATTTTACCTATTTATTTATTAAGTTTAATTAACTATTAAATATAAAATTTTCATAAAATCCGATAGCAAAAAGTTTATTTCGAATTAGAGTTGAACTTATTAAACTTTTTCGAAATAGTAGCTGATTCCGCCAAGTTGTTACACTAAATTGCGCTAGATGGCATTACATGTTATTAATTCTACTTGTTTTGATCTTTATTTTTATGTTTGGTCAGAGTATTTGTAAAAAAAAATGTTTAATACAAATAAAAAAATAATAATGATGGGTTGGGTGGTCGGATTGTACGCAAAATAATACGAATGAATAGTCAACAGCTCTATCCCGCTCCCGCCGTACTTTTTGTTTAGACACGGCTTGTCTTCCCGTGCGAGTGAGACAAAATTAAAATGTTTTCCTAGTTTCTGTACGTTAGTATTATTCCTTAATCTGTAATTGTACTTACAGCTATAAATAAATGATTGTTAACATCAATCACATGCCTTTTGTTTTATTTTTAACCAATAGTTAGGCAGTAAAATTATTTTTACTATTGTTGTTTTTTTTTGGTACAAGTAGGTACTACATATCTAACTTTTACTACTAGGTACTACATAACTAAATTTTCAAGCTAAGTGACATGCGACCAACGCGACATGTCGATTGCGTTTCATTGCGATGCGTTTTAGTAGATAAATAATTAATTATAGTTGTAGTTTTCTCGTGCTCCGAGTACTATGTAATGTACCTATTCTCTTCTAGTAAACAGTAATAATAATAATCAACCTGGGAACAATTTTTTGGATACAATCTGATACCTGTAGACACGTAATAAGTCTATTTTCAATGATTGTCGTTGTCCTCATATGTCTATCTTTACCTCCAAATATCTCGTTAATGTGACACTGGGGAGTACCCCACAACGTCACACATCACGTACGTACGTCACGTACACAACGAGTACGAACAAATAATGTCAAGTAACATAGTAATGTTACTTGACATTATTTCGATGGCAGCAAAGTAGAAGAAGACATCTACAAAAACGCAATTTTACAGGAGAGCGCATTTAGTAAAAATTAGTAGCCATTTTGAGAGTTATGGACCGATTAGCATGAAATTTTCTATGACGCATTAAAATAATCTTCTTTATTGGTTGTATGACAGGTTGAATCGATATATCGTTGTTTTAATGAAATAATGTAGATGTCTTTATTTACTCTGAAAAAACTTCGACGTAGAAGAAGACGTCTGCCTGATATCCGTTTATGCGTTGTGATAAAGCGCTTTTCCATCTAAAATATCTAATAAACTAAGATAATACTCTCCAGTCGTACTTTTAAGGATATTTAAAGAAAATCTAAGCATCATATAAACAATAATCCCTATTTTTTTTTGCCAAATTTTGTAGATATCTTTATTTAGCTACTTTGCATTTAACACACTTTGCACATTATTAAATGAGTTATCTACCACTAAACTCTATCATTAAACTAATTTATTAAGGTTCCGAACCACGCAATATATTATATATTTTTAAATAAAAATGCTTTATATTACTATGTTTTATTTATTCACAAAAGGTCTTTCTTAAAGAAAACTATGAAATGTATATTAGTCAATCACTAAATTTTAATCAAGTGACGGATGACTTTGTCTACGTTTCAAATCATTTGTCGATGCTCCGAAGTAAAGGCGGACAAATTCAAATGTCCGTTTCTACTGCGATGTTTTTTTTAAATCGAGTGTAGATGACTTCATTTACGTGCCAGATTTTCTTCATTATTTTGAATTTTAAAATAATTTTAATGCAAACTTGTAGATAGGGTTAATACGAGCTCATTTTTGTAAAAAAAACATTTTTGCAAAAATGTAGATGTCCGTATCTACTTTGCTGCCATCGATTTGTTCGTCTATGTATCCTCTATCCATACTTACAACTTTCATCGTGCGCCGCGATTTTGAAAAAAATCAAAATGGCGGCAGGTCGCTATGCCAGATCGGTTCAATCCCCTTTATCGTTCGAGGTAAGACTTTATCGATGCCGACAAGATAGCTTCTACTGGCACATCACTAGTCTTCTACTATCATTATTTTCTGCGAAAATATCCATTTTAGAACACATGTTCCTTAGCCATTTTTGATAACTTTTCGTTAGGAATCTAACCCTAGAGTTATAGGAAATGCTCTTAAGAGCCCGTATCCCCGCAAACCGACATTTTAAGAACTTTTGATGAGCTTTATGCATGAGATATTAGAATTATAAAAAAAAGAAAATTAAAACATTAAAGATTAATCCCTCCTTAGTAGAGTGTTGCAAAAAAAATATTAATTTTATTCAAATATAATAGTGAAATTCTCATTCTTGCAGAATACGTTTACGATTTTTACACTTTTGGGTGACACTTTTGACCCATATAAATCCACGAAAAATTAAAATAAATTGCTTATAAAAAATACTAATATGATAAACACGCTCTTAGAATTAGAGTGTTGCGATTCGTTTTTATACGTTCTATAGAAAATTAGTTAGTAAATAAATCAAATCAATGTGCACGATTTATCCAAATTTACGCGTCACAATAACCTGTTTTTCTTAAAAGTTCGGCGGGTTTACTGATTAAATAAAAATTTGACATGAATGTTTAGTATTAAATAATAAAAATTGTAAAAAAAAAAGTTCTATAAAATACCTATATGACCAAAAAAAATTATCAAAGTCGGATAAAGTTCACGTGTAAAATGGTACTGCGGACCGTATGACCGGCATACCGAGCCTAGCGCTCTTCGAGGGAGGACGTGTTGCTGAACGGACCTCTTTGTATGTGTGCGTGAGCTCTCTCATAAGCCTTTGTAAAAACGTGTTGCTAACAATACATAGCGCGACTGCTTTAGTTTGATGACTTTGAGTTTGAGCAGAGAATGATGATTATTGATCCGATTTAATCGATATTGAACGAATGCGTGATACGACTTTAATTATTAATTAATAAGGGTATTTTATTCAAAATAAATTATTAAATAATTTTGTACGATACATTATTATAATCTCATACTGATTTTCTCGTAAATCGGGATTTTAGTTTAGGTTATATTTTTATGGGTTTTGAACTTACTTTCCTGAAATATTTTATTTTCTTGAAATAATAATTGTCAAACTCATCGTGGCATATATTGTTGCTCAGAGATTTTGGCAGATTAAGTATTCATCGCATTATGTACTTATATTGACATATTTTTTGTCCACTGTGAGTTAGCCCTTGACTGCGATCTCACCTGATTCGGGTATGGCAGTTAAATCCATCCATCAGTTCCATCCATCCAAACAGTTTCTACACGGCATCGCACCAGAGCGCTCATCGCTTGGCGACACGTCTTTGCTGGTAGGGTGGTAATCAACCACGGCCGAAGCTTACGGGATTCCCAGACCGGAGAAAATTCAGAAATTAAAAACTCCCAAATTGATTGGAAACAATAGTACTTATCACGGATCAATAAAAGTTACCTACTATAAAATGGCTTAGAGTTAGCATAGCTTTTATTTATTATTTTACCTTTCGACAATAGTAACGTGTAAATAGCACTGCCTTTCGATCAAAATACTACAAACAATATTATAAGTCCATCCTATATATCCATTCCTACGATGCACGCACCTACCTACCGCGATATTGTGCAAGATGCAAGTAAGACGCAAGCAAAAATAAGCCGTATGTCATTTAGTCAGAGGGTACAAAATGCCGAAAATGATGACTCCGAATTTACTGTCGTGCAAAGAAAGAAGCGCCCGATTAAAAACAATTTGTGCGGTACTGCACAGCGCGCATGCACCATTACAGTGGCAGATATACCCGCTTTTGTTTACGTCTCGAGGTTGGCGAAGACAACAACTGCGCAAGACATGCTGACTTACATTCGGGACCTAGGGCAGGATTGTAAAGATGATGACGTTCAAATTTTAAATCAAAAGTATGAAACGTCTTTTAACTCATTCAAAATTAAAGTATCGCGTAATAAATTAGAGCATTTTTTGAATACTGAGTTTTGGCCAGAAGGTGTTAAGTACCGAGTTTTTCGAGAACGTAATAGCGTTAAGAAAGTTACTACAAATAATTATGAATAATACACCCATCAATAATGTTAGGATAATATCTTTTAACTGTAAATCTATCAAGAGGTCGGTCCACTGTATTCGTGACTTATGTTGTAAAGCTGATATTGTAGTGCTGCAAGAAACGTGGCTATTGCCACATGATTTGGATTATATACATGGTGTAGATACTGATTTTGCTTGTTCTGCAATTTCTTCGGTCGATGTTTCAGCTGGTGTATTGCGCGGCCGACCATATGGGGGTCTTGCTATTATGTGGCGAAAAACTCGATTTCCGGATGTCTCTCTAATAAATTGCTCAAATGATAGAATCATGGCCATTCGAATAACGTTAAACTTAAGATCATTTCTAATTTTTAATGTATATATGCCGACAGATCAGCTAGATAATCTGCCCGACTTTACAAATTGTTTAGCTAGAATTAGTGCGGTTGCCGAAGAATCTGATGTCTCAGCAGTATATGTTTTGGGAGACTTTAACGCCCACCCTACTGCTAGCTTTGGTAAAGAGCTCAAAAGCTTTTGTGACGAGCAACGATGGATATGGGCTGACGTCGCAAAATTAGATATAAGTTCGGACACATTCACCTTTGTAAGCGAAGCACATGGAAGTCGTCGGTGGTTGGACCACTGCATTACTACACAAGCAGCTTGGGACACAATATCATCTGTGAATGTACTTTACGAAGTCACTTGGTCTGATCATTTTCCACTATGTGTCACTTGTAATCTCAACGAAGTTGCAGAGGGGCTTATCATTGACGACAACCATGCTAGTAAAACCGGTATTCGCTGGGGCGTTAGGGATAATAGCCAAATAGATACATATTACAACTATTGTAAAAATAATCTAGTCAAAATTAGTGATAGTTTTATATGTGAGGAATGTGATAGCCATAAATACTGTGATAATCTAAGTAAACATTATATTTTTGTAGATAAATTTTATAGTCAAATTGTAAAAATCATGCAACTAGGTTCTAAAAACTCATTAGTTAGAAATAATATATGTAATAATAAAGGTTATCAGGTTAAGAAGCAAGTAACAGGTTGGAATGTGCATGTGCAGAAAACTCATGAAATATATAGACTAAACTTTGAAACTTGGGTAATGGCAGGCAAGCCTTCCAACGGAACTATATATGACGAAATGGTCACAACCCGTAAGGATTTTAAAAATAAGCTTCGTTGGTGCCAAAGAAACGAAGAGTCTATCAAATTAGATATATTGGCTATGTACAGAAATCAGTGCAACTTTCCAAAGTTTTGGAAGGAAACCAAAAAGTTTAGTCATAAGCAACGTCTACCCATAAAGGTGAATGGGTCACATGAACACGCACAGATAGCCAATATGTTTGCGGATAAGTTTAAAGTAAATCCACGAGTAATAAACCGTGATCTGGGAGCCAAATGCAGTCATCCTTCAGTAACGCCTGACAAACATGGGCTGCAATTCACCCCTGACCAGATAACTGAAATAGTTAGACAAATGAAACGTGGTAAATCTCCAGGCCATGATGAACTCAGTTTGGAACATGTTCTTTATGGAGGTGAAATTTTACATATAAAGCTTTGTAGGTTGTACAATTTATGCATTAGATACTCTTACCTTCCTCAAGACCTTATGAAGACAGTAGTGATACCTATTGTCAAAAATAATACCGGTGATCTGGGTTCAATAAACAACTACCGTCCGATCTCACTAGGTACCATCACCGGCAAAATTTTGGAACGTTTGATACAGCCTGAGCTGCTGAAGGATATTGTGATTGATGATGCGCAATTTGGTTTCCGTCCTGGTCTTTCGACAGATGCAGCTATTCTCAGTTTAAAGCATGTCGTAAACTATTATACGAATCGAGAAACGTCAGTGTACGCATGTTTCTTGGACTTGAGCCAAGCTTTCGACCTGGTGAATTATGATATTCTTTGGGCGAAATTGTACAGATCTCAAGTTTCCAGCGAGGTGGTGCATCTTTTGAGATACTGGTACGGAAACCAAATCAATAGTGTTAAATGGGGCGACGCGACATCTAATTCCTATAAATTAGATTGCGGAGTACGTCAGGGAGGTATTACCTCTCCGGATCTATTCAATGTTTATGTTAATGATTTGATAGAGGAGCTGAGAAACACAAAAATCGGATGTCATATCGGCAACACTTGCGTCAACAGTCTTAGTTACGCTGATGACATGGTGTTGCTCAGCCCGTCTATCAAGGGACTTAGGAAGTTACTTTCGGTCTGTGAGCATTATGCCAATGCTCATGGGCTGAAATACAATGTCACTAAGTCTGAAATGTTAGTCTTTCGAGCAGGCAAGGGTCCGGAGAGGGTACCTGGGGTAATATTGAATGGCTCAGCAGTTCAGGTTGTTACAAAGTTCAAATATCTAGGACATGTTCTAACAGAGCACCTGAAGGATGACTGTGATATTGAGAGGGAAAGGAGGGCACTCTCGATTCGTTGTAACATGCTAGCTCGAAGATTTGGCAAATGCAGCAAATCCGTCAAGGTTGTACTGTTTAACGCGTATTGCCAGTGTTTCTACACTTGCCAACTTTGGACAAATTTTCTCAGAAAGTCCTACACGGCAATACGTGTGCAGTACAATGATGCTTTTCGCATTTTGATGGGTTTGCCTAGATATTGTAGTGCCTCGGGTATGTTCGCCGAGTCGAGAGTGCCTGATTTCTATGCTGTAATGAGGAAAAGAGTAGCTTCCTTTTGGGAGAGACTCCGGACATCTCAGAACAGCATCCTCAAGATGGTTTGTGACAGTATGCCCAGCAAAATTTTTACCTATTGGCTATCTGTGCATCACAATAGCAATAGGAAATAGACATAGGTTTATTGTGACCATGACGCCTGGGAAAAGTTATTTTTAACATTCCCAGTTAGTTTATAAGTTTTATGTGTAGTAGTTACTTTTATTTTATAACATTGTATTCTATTTTTAATTTACTATTGTATAACTGTATTGTGTGTATTGTATACTGGGCCCTTTTGCCTTTAATAAAAACTTTTATTATTATTATTATTATTATTATTATAAGTCATAAAATATTACCGCAACCATTTGAAATTTTAAAACGCAGAAGCTTATCATGATTCATGAATACAATTTAATTTGTACTTTATTGTAAGCTGCTTATGGTATATATTGCAATACATTTAAACAAAATATTATTTCTTTTCAAATTTACTTTGAGTAAGCTCAATGGCCATAAACTTTTTATTTGTGTATTAGTGTATTGTTTCGTTTCTGGTAAACAAGACGAGTTTGTTTGTACATTGTGTTACTAAATTCGACAGGAAGTTTTTTTGACTTTTATTTATCTTTGATCTCTTATAATCTCTCTTATTACGTGGTCCGCGTAAAGTATGGTATTGTATTACCGTATTAGTAAAAGCGCTTTTAATATTATTTATTACCGAATTATTCGTAAGTGCGTAATAAACAAGTAAACCTATCGATTATTTGAAAGTTGTTTATCAAAATTACAATTGTATTTTCAAACCAACTAAATTGCAAATGGTAGAGATACAGACCAGTTTATATATAATAGATCACACGGTAGAGATGTCTAGATTTTTAAAATTCTATAAAACCTACTAAGCTTTGACTGTAACGTACTTTCTTGTGACTCAATCATTACTAACTGCTTCCAACAAAACAGTTTGCTGGTTTTCTGACCTTGGCATCTCTGTATGGATCATATAATATGATCAGTAAAAATAATATTTAGACCCTTATTTTGAAATTGGAATTGTTCGCTTGTCATACATTCTTCACTCTTCACTCTTTTATTATACATATTATAAAATGCCATTATTTTACTATAATCGTACTAAAATAGCACTTGCTTTTAGCTTTTAACCGCCAAGTGATTACAATGTCTAAAGTTATGAAATATAAAATCTACGGTCGACTCAAAAGGAGAAAAAACTGATAAACAATGTAAAACAAAAGGAAATTCTAGGTACGTGCAGGTATACCACTTTTATAAGCCCTATCGGCAAAATTCTTTTGAGCAGAAAAGCAGCCGATCTAATATAAAATGGATTAGTGTTAGCATAGACTTTATTTATTATTTTACCTTTCGACAATAGTTACGTGTAAATAGCACTGCCTTTCGATCAAAATACTACAAACACTATTATAAGTCATAAAATATTACCCCAAACATTTGAAATTTGAAAACGCAGAAGCTCATCATGATTCATGAATACAATTTAATTTGTGCTTTATTGTAAGCTGCTTATGGTTTATATTGCAATACATTTAAACACAATATTATTTCTTTTTCAAATTTACTTTGAGTAAGAAGCTCAATGGTCATAAAGTTTTTATTTATACCAGAAACAAAACAATACACTTATTAGTGTATAGTAAACAAGACGAGTTTGTTTGTACATTTTATTACTGAAATCGACAGGAAGTTTTTTTGGCTTTTAGTTATCTTTGATTTCTTATCTAAATTAACCCATTTGCATGGTCCGCGTAAAGTATGATATTGTATTACCTGATACCTGAAAGGGTCGCTTTTAATATTATTTATTACCGAATCATTTGCAAGTGCAAACTACACCTGCGTAATAAACAAGTAAACTTATACCTATCGATTATTTGAAAGTTGATTTTGTTGTTTATCAAAATTACAATTGTATTTTCAAACCAACTAAATTGCAAATGACATAGAAACCAGTTTATATATAAAATATCACTGGGTAGAGAAGTCTAGATTTTTAAAATTCTATAAAACCCACTAAACTTTGACTGTAACGTACTTTCTTGTCGCTCAATCATTGAGGTTCCAACTGCTTCGAACAAAACAGTTTACTGGTTTTTTGACCTTGGCATATCTACAAGTCAATTGTCAATTGACAATCAATCAGTCAATCGGGTCATATATGATCAGTAAAAATAATATTTAGACCTTTATTTTGAAATTGGAATTATTCGCTTGTCATACATTCTTCTCTCTTCACTCTTTTGTTATATTATAAAATGCTTTTCATTTTACTATAATCGTACTAATAGCGTACTTGCTTTTAGCTTTCACCTAACCACCAAGTGATTACAATGTCTAAAGTTGTGAAATGTAAAATCTACGATCGACTCAAAAGGAGAAAAAACTGGTAAACAATGTAAAACAAAAGGAGATTCTGGGTACTTATAGGTATACCACTTTCTTTTGAGCAGAAAAGCAACCTAACCTAATGTGAATACCAATGAAATACAAACCTTATTGCTTGACATTAAGCTTGACATTAGCACAAGAACAACAGATACTTGTAATATCTATCTATCGCGCTCGGACTCCAAACATGTCACGTAGGACACAACGGAATAGCGGACGGACACGCGCTATGACTACTGGCCATATTATCGTTCCATTCAAAAATAAGATTTCTGCGCAGGCATATCGGCGTAATTTATAAAAGTGGTATACCTGTAGTTATAAACAACAAATATTGACATATTCATTATAACTCAATTCAGTTGCCTGAATTAATCGTTGTTTAATTTAAAGATATTAGGAATTAATAATTTGTGAATCTGCTTAATATAATAGCTTTTGCCTTCAACTTTGCAAGCATGAAATTAGGATTAGGTTATATCTCTTATCTAATTTGGTCCAATAGAATGGAGAAGTAGGTACATTTACATGACCGAATACCTGAGAGGGGCGAGTGTCTTTAATACTAATTTATGACTTATCCTTTGCACGTGCACCTGCGTAATATACAATTGCACAATATATCAATCGGTCACCTGTGAGCTTATTGTTGTTTATCTTTTGATAAAAACAAAAACAATACCAACAATGGTGTTATCGAGACGACTAAATTGCTCTAATGACCCACGTACTTAGTAAAACTTGATCAATAATCGTGTCCCTTAATTTGCTGTAATAGTCAGATAACCATAAAATATTTTAAGGATTTAATTTTTTTTTAAATATTGAACTTAAAAACATATAGGTATATCTAGTTCTTAACTTACATAAACCCGTGTGTTATTATATAAAAGTATATGTATACTAAATAAACACTTATATAAGGAAAATAATATTTAAGAAGGTAATAACTAAGATTATAAAAAAATTATTAACATATGAAAATATTACGAACTTGACTACGCAAAGTATCAAAGTATATTTACCGGCCTATGCCGTCTATGTGTGAGTGCAGCTAACGGTCTTACTGTGCGGTATACCTACAGATTCCAAAATCGGCCGAGCGCGCGGTAAAGCGGGCGAGAATACGGACCCTTAAACACGTTGTATATTTGTCACCGTAAGATTGTAAAAACCGTTAGATCATAATCTAACTCGAAATTGTAAACTGTCGAAAGACTGTGAACCGTTCAATGTTCTGAGTGTCAATTTTTGAAATATTCATTGTATTTACGTTTTCTTGTTTGTTTCTTGTAGGTTAGGGTTCGACATAAATAACCAGGTAGTTCCTGTTAAGTAACTGTAACCTGTTATGTTCTATCGGATTAATATACCTAACAGATTACAATCTACCGAAAAATAATGAGTTAAATTGTAATCTTTCGACAGTTTGCAATTTCGCGAGTTAGATTATAATCTAACGGTTTTTACAATCTTACCAATCGTGCGGGATTGTCTTTCAAGCTTTTTACTATAAAAAGCCGGATTAGACGTTGTCGCGGCTATGACCAAATTTATTTTCAACATAAAACCATATAAATTACATATAATTTCATTCAAAGCAAATTCCTTTGATTTTGAAAGCTAACTCGTCACATATTTCATAAGAAGTTGGTTAAAGTCCCCTATTCCAATAGAATATTTAGACTATTATAGAAGTTTCTATACTTAGGTTGAGATTTTATTACTTATTACCCTGTGTAATTACCTAGATTAAATTAATGCTAGGTATTTTATTAGAAAAGACAGAAATGGAAACTATAAATGAAATATTAAATTACACAGATTTAAATATTTTATGTGAGTAAATTCTAGGATTTTATATACTCTTTGTGAAAACACGAACCTTTACGATTTAAACCGAGACTGAAAAAGTGGAAATAATCGTACTGTTTAAGTACCTATGTCCAAGTATATCTCAGTGATCTTCATTTTCTTTTTACATTACATACATACATTGAAGGTTTGCCATAAAATCTTATTTTCTTTTAAATAATAGAGCAGCAATGTAGAAAGAACCTTAGACAACAGTGATCATCACTGCCAAGGAGCATTTAATGCTCATTGTCACTGCAGGTGTCAATTTCACAGAATATGACCCCCGTCCTGTTTGTATTATGTACGTACCTTCTCTATGCTTTTTGTTCATGGCTAAACCAAATACAATCATTATTTAATCTTTAGCTAAACTAAACCAAAGATTTTTCTGTCAAATCTTTGGTCGTGTTGCATTAAACCAATAAACGCGAAGTTTTTTCAAAGGTTTGATAGATGGCACTGTATATAGCCTGAAGTTTCATCAGATGGTCATTAGATGGCGCTAAAAGCTTTCGTTTTAACGCCATCTAGAGCTAAGCAGAAGAACTACAGGGTATCAGCGATGATAAGCAGATTTTTGAATGCTTTTTGCTTAAGTATGGAGTTGTACCTCTACCCCTGGTTCTTTATGCTCTTTGGTTTTACTGCCTAACTATTGGTTAAAAATAAAACAAAAGGCATGTGATTGATGTTAACAATCATTTATTTATAGCTGTAAGTACAATTACAGATTAAGGAATAATACTAACGTACAGAAACTAGGAAAACATTTTAATTTTGTCTCACTCGCACGGGAAGACAAGCCGTGTCTAAACAAAAAGTACGGCGGGAGCGGGATAGAGCTGTTGACTATTCATTCGTATTATTTTGCGTACAATCCGACCACCCAACCCATCATTATTATTTTTTTATTTGTATTAAACATTTTTTTTTACAAATACTCTGACCAAACATAAAAATAAAGATCAAAACAAGTAGAATTAATAACATGTAATGCCATCTAGCGCAATTTAGTGTAACAACTTGGCGGAATCAGCTACTATTTACGCCGGTCGAAGAAGTGGTCACCGCACTTCGCACGCTCGGCTTTCCGGCCGAAGCAGCGCGAGCCATCCCGCCGCCGCGCGGCAAGCATGGCTGCACGTACTTTGTGCGGCTGGCGCACATGTCTCAAGAGGAACTCAGTAACCTATATGCGACTACAGAACTCCTATTCATGCCACAAATCACTGTGGAAGCCTGGCGCGGAGGGACAAAGCCGCCGCAGTGCCACAGATGCCAGCAGTACGGGCACAGCTCTGCGAACTGCCACCGGCCGTTCCGTTGTATACGCTGCGCGGGCGAGCACAGCGTCCGGGAATGTATGAGGTCTCGAGATGAGACTCCAACATGTGCCAACTGCGGCCAGAACCACGCAGCCAACGATCGCCGCTGCAGTCATTATAAGCGAGAGGCAAGAAGGCGTGGCATAAACTTGCCCCCACCACAACCCAACGCACCAATCCGACCACAGCAACGGGGCACGGCCAGAGCCCCCGTAGCTTCCACCGCACCGCCTACAGTGCCGCCTCCTTTCACCGCGCCGTCTGCGGCCACCGAAGCGCAAACCACTTCAACCCCACGCGCCACACAACCCACGACCTCTGAGAGACCAACAACCCTCACAGCGGCCGCCAATCCACCGACCGAACGCGGTCAACCACCACTTCCTAGAAGACGCCGCGGAAACCGTGCACCCCGCCCGCGCCGCACGGAACCGACGGCCGCCTCGACGCCTCAACCGAGGCAGCAGAGGACAGAGCCTGCCGCCGACCACCGCTTACCAGCCGAGGCGACTCATATGCCTAGTCAGACATCCACCGCCCGCCAACAATCCACAGCTCCGCCTCCTACAACTGCAACACAGACCGAGGCGTCTGCGAGAAATCTGGAGCAACCTCGCATACAACAGACTGCTCCAAATGCGACGCAGGCCCACATGCCGCATTCACGACGCACTACAACACCACGACCGGCCCACCAGCCCGCCCAAGCCCCATCTAGTGACCACCCTGCGACTCAACCTATCCAGGGGGAAGCGCAGACCAACCCGGACCTCATGGCCATAGTCCGGGTTGTGGTCGAGGCGCTAATAACCGGACTGACGGTGTACCAGCAGGGTCAGGGCGCAATCCAAGCACTCACCGCAGGAATAGCTGTTCTCACGCGACTCCATTCCTGTTAAGGATCCTATACTGGAACCCAGGTGGCATCAGAGGGCACATACGTGAACTCACCACACTCGCCCAGTCGCAGGACGTCCACGTGATCCTCCTGGGCGAAACTAAACTCGCGGACCACATAGAGCTCCGAGTACCGAACTTCTTCGTGTACCGGCGCGACGAGATCTCTCCCCGGGGCCACGCCTTTAGAGGCACGGCAGCTCTGGTGAGGAGGGATTTAGTACACGAAGAACTAGAACACGCACCCTACAGAACTCTGCGCACGCAGGGAGTGCGTGTTCAAGCCGGGGATAAGGAGCTCAATTTGTATGCCGCCTACAGACCACCGAACGATACTTTTTGCAGCACCGATATCCACACACTCCTCGAATCACAAGTCCCCACACTAATCGTGGGTGATTTAAACGCGAAGCACCAGGCCTGGGGCTCGCGAATCAACACCACGGCTGGAAGGATACTGCTCGAGGACAGCGAGTGCCATAACTACGGCGTACTGGGCCCGGGTACGCCGACCAATGTGCCTGCTGACCACCGCCGCGCACCAGATGTTTTGGACATCGTGCTGCATCACCGATTAGACCATCCCATCAGTGTCGAGGCCCTATATGATCTTGACACTGAACACTTGCCTATATTGGTCACGCTCAACCTCCAGCGTGACTTCACTATCCAGCGTCCTCCCAAGACCAAGACCAACTGGGAGTCGTACGCAGCCGCGCTGTCGGAGCTTGAGCTCACAGGACCCATCTCGACCTCAGCCGACGTGGATAGAGCCGCCAGCTCTATTACGGCAGCCATCCAACAGGCCAAAAATGAGGCCACTACCACTGTGCCTCACGCTGGACGACGGGACCTGCTTCCGAGCTCGCTCCGGGACAAGCTTGAGAAGAAGCGTGCACTACGCAAGCTATGGGCGCGCACTCGCTGTCCGAGGATCAAGCGTGACCTCAACCGTCTTGCACAGGAAGTGTCACAGGAACTTTGCGCCCGTGAAGATGGAGAATGGGAGAGCACCATTGACGCGGCGTCCGAGTCCGATACATCATTGTACCACCTGTGCAAGACCCTCACCGGCTCCGACTCACCCGTCTACCCTCTACTAGACAGTCAGGGTAGGCGAAGATACTCCGCCATGGACCGAGCTGAGATCATGGCGGAGTATATGGAAGGGCAATTCACCCCCAACCCACCGGCAACCGACGACACCGTGCTTAGATACCACGCGGCGATCGCACAGCAAATAGAGGATTTCCAGTCGAGCCCGATCCCTCCGCTTCGGGGGGACGATTTCATCTCCCCGTCGGAGCTGAGGAAGGTCGTCTTCCGACTTCCTAAGAGGAAGGCGCCAGGCTACGACGGGATCCCGATCGCCGCCCTACAGCAGCTGCCTAGAAGAGCTCTCGTCGCACTAGCGAGACTCTTCAATGGCGTACTCCGCACCGCTCACTTCCCGGATTCATGGAAGTTGGGGAAAGTCATCACTATCCCCAAACCGGGAAAGGACCGCCGCCAGCCAGGAAGCTACCGCCCCATCACCCTCCTGCCGCACATCGCCAAGCTGTTTGAGCGTCTATTGCTGCGAAGGCTCGCTCCGCACCTCCATCCGCGTGCCGAGCAGTTCGGCTTTCGCAGCAACCACTCAACGACGCTCCAGCTGGCGAGAGGACTTAATTACATCGCCAGTGAGAGGAATCGAGGCCACTTCATCGTCGGGGTCTTCCTCGATATCGAGAAGGCTTTCGACCGTGTGTGGCACGATGGACTCTTGGCGAAGCTCCTCTCAACCACCCTACCACCCGCGATCGTGCGGCTGGTAGCTTCATTCCTGGAGGGCAGGTCCTTCAGAGTGACCGTTGAAAGCGCGGACTCCCAGCCGCGCCCGATACGGGCCGGAGTACCTCAGGGCAGCTGCTTGTCCCCGTGTCTGTACGCGTTGTACACGGATGACATCCCTACCCTTGCCGACCATCTACGCGAGGGGGAGGAAGACGTGCTGTTGTCGCTGTACGCCGACGACAGCGTGTACCTCGCGTCGTCGTACCACCAAATCGTCGCTACAAATCGCATGCAACGTCTGTTGGACTTACTTCCGGAATGGCTGGACAAATGGAGAATGACCGTCAACGTGGGGAAGACGGCCGCCATCCTGTTCGGCGCCCGGAAGCACATGCGTCAGCTCCGACTACGAGGCCAGGACATAGAGTGGCAGACTTCGGTGTGCTACTTGGGGTGTCGCATCGACAGTGGCCTGGCCATGGTGCCCATGGTAAACCATGCTGTGAACCACGCCACGGCTGCCAAGTCGATGCTGTACCAAGTCCTCACCTCAAGCCTCTCACCGAAGACCAAGCTCAGGATCTACGAAGCCTATGTCCGCTCACGGCTGACGTACGCGGCTCCTGCCTGGTACGCACTTTGCTCCGCCTACCAGAAGAGCCGCCTACAAGTCCAACAGAACAAGTGCCTGCGTCTAACCGTAGGAGCTCCGAGGTATGTGAGGAACGACGTCATCCATCGCGACCTCAAGACGCCCACCGTGGAGGAGTACGTTCGAACGCTCGCGCGGCGCATGTTTGCACGCGCGGACAACGGACCGTACGAGCACCTCCACGGGATCGCCCCGCTGACCGCCCGACCGCCGACCGGGCGTCCACTGCCTCGAGAGCTCCTGCGATCGCCATCACCTGCACAGCACGCAGGCGATCGTAGCGACGACGACGATGTGACAACCACTGGCCATGACACCAACTCCGCGCGCGGCGGCGACTATATCGCCCGCAGCGCGGAATCTATCGGACTTGACTCCAGCTCCGCGCGCGACAGCGATCATATCGTACGCAGCGCGGAGCTCACCGATCTCGACACTATCTCGGCACGCGACGGTGACCCTCTCGCCCGCGGCGCCGAGATAACAGGATTTGACACGGGGACCACGCGTGACGGTGATGATGTCACCCGCAGCGAGGACCCAACTCCGGATTTGACAACTGGTCCAGAGGCCTGTAGCCTACAAGGCAGGCCCTAGCTGATTTACACGGTTAGAAGACATTCACCGGGGTACAGAGTTACCCCGCGCCCCACCCGGGTAAGGAGGCCATGCCTCGAGGCCCGTACCCCCGCTTGGCCCTGACGGGCAAATCGGAGAAGACCCGCGCTGATGACTATTTAGCCTTAGCCCGTAGCCTTTCTAGGCAGGCCCAAGCCGTTATTTACCGGCTTAAAGCCATTCACCGGGGCACAGTATTGCCCCGCGCCCCGCCCGGGTAAGGAGGCCCAGCCTCGACGCCCGTACCCCCGCTTGGCCCTCACGGGCCAAACGAGAAGACCCTGACTGCTACTATTTCGAAAAAGTTTAATAAGTTCAACTCTAATTCGAAATAAACTTTTTGCTATCGGATTTTATGAAAATTTTATATTTAATAGTTAATTAAACTTAATAAATAAATAGGTAAAATAAAGTAAAACAACAAAATACATGTTTTCATTGAGTTTCGGTTGATTTAAACAAAATTTATACTTATTCGGGACAAGTAACGCCATCTAGAATTTATTTTAGAACTATGGTACCCGTTGTATGGAGTTGTACCTCTATCCCTGGTTCTTTATGCTCTTTGGCTAAACTAAACCAAAGATTTTTCTGTCAAATCTTTGGTCGTGTTGCATTAAACCAATAAACGCGAAGTTTTTTCAAAGGTTTGATAGATGGCACTGTATATAGCCTGAAGTTTCATCAGATGGTCATTAGATGGCGCTAAAAGCTTTCGTTTTAACGCCATCTAGAGCTAAGCAGAAGAACTACAGGGTATCAGCGATGATAAGCAGATTTTTGAATGCTTTTTGCTTAAGTATGGAGTTGTACCTCTACCCCTGGTTCTTTATGCTCTTTGATCGTACCTATATAATTGAAAGTCAAAGAAATCAAATCAAATAAATATTATAAATGCGACAGTTTGAATTGATGGATGTTTGTTACTCAATCACGCCCGAACGGCTGAACGGATCTGGATGAAATTTGGCACAGAGATAGATATAAATAACACATAGGCTTTTTATCCCGGATAACTAAGCAGTTCCCGCGGGAACCAAAAAACCTCAATCCACGCGGACGTAGTCGCGGGCATCACCTAGTGTTGTCATCATTTATTTATGTGCGAATATTTCAAACATCAAATTTTCTGAAAATACGAAGCTTGAGGCTCTTGTAGTAATACATAAAAGCTTGTCGATTATTAAATTAACAAGAATATCTTGAGCAAAACCCCACTTTTCTACTGATCTCACCTTGCGTGTTAACCCCAATTATAATTAATAGGTATCAATTACCATTCCTAACTTGAAGTATACTTAGAACTAGATCCAATAACCTATATACTCGTAGTTAGCTGCTTAACTTTCTATTCGCTCACTATCATGTTCACGTTATCTTATCTACACTTAGGGCTTGCTCTACTGTTGCGATGAATGTACCTGACCTTTGTGTTTGTTAAGCTGCGCATAGAGATTCTATCTCATTATAAAATAAAGACTCATGTAGATAAATTATTATAGACTATAACTATACAACCGGCTCGATTTAGATATTTTAATTGCGATTTGGTGTCTCTTTCATTTTACGAGATATGGCATCTTCAGGATTCAAGGATACATCTGTTTCATGTTTGTCAAGAAAAGTTCAGCTTTTGGTTTAAAAGCTAAACTTTTAAAAAGGTAAACACCTCCAACAAGGAATAGTTATGTCATATATGATATCAATATTCGTCTCGAGACCCTTGAAGTTGGACTCCCATTGATTATCGCGATTTTATGCAGCAGCTTGTCTAAGTTTTCATAGGACGGCTGAAGCGTCCGAACTGAAGATGCATAAAGTAGTTTATAGTTGCCTTAAAGATATATGAGCTTTTTCTTTAGTCGCTGCTCCTAAAATTTGGGCTAAAGTGACAGTAACCAGTATGCAAACAGCTTGAGAATAACATGCTGATAGAGAGAAAAATACACAGGTTTTACCATTGAAAATGGTTATCAGATGAAAATCGCCTGAGAAATAGGTATTTTTGGCCATAGCTCCGAGGATTTTGGGAGGATAGGGATGGGAATAGTACCAAGAGTTGAGGAATTTATCGAGACACGTGTTAGCGTTTGAATTTTGAAAATCGGCTGGTTACTTTTATTTGGAATTTTGAAAAATTTAAAAAAGTCGGGTTTTTGGGGGTGTTTGTTTACTAAATTAAATATTTCGGAAAAAAGACTGAATTAAGAAAAAATTAAAAAAGTCCTAGGGTATTAAATTAGCTACAAAATAGCAAAAAAAATTTGATAATCGGTTTATATTATTGTGACCAATATGTAGGTGATCACCTACATATAGGTCACAATTATAAACCTTTACATTTGGAATTGTAGAAAAACGGGTATTTCCGTATAAAAAATGTAATGTAACTTCATTACATTTTTAAATGCGGATGCAGCGAGAAGTGTTTTTTCGTAATTTTTTGTATTCATTTTCAATGTTCCGATTCTTGCGGGGACTGCGAAATCTGTGAAGTTTTTTGTAAGCTCGAGTGGTATTTTCTAAAACAAAAGTAGCCTTACAAAACCTTATAAGTAGGCAGGGCAAATTGTATTTTTTACTATTAAGGCGTTGTCGTTTATCACGTAATCAACGTTCCAGTTAATTTCCTTGAAATAAGTAGATATGACTGCCCATTACGCAAAATAACAAGTTACGAATAAGGATTGGTTACAAATCTGGTATTAAACACTTATCGACAAAAACGCAAAACTTAGTAGGTATATTAAATATTTACATTGTTATCATAAAATCAATGATAATAATTATTAAAATTATTAAAATATATAATAACTAGATGATTCCCGCGACTTCGTCCGCGTGGACTAAGTTTTTTCGATTCCCGCAGAACTCCTTAATTTTCCGGGATAAAAAGTAACCTATATGTCCTTCCTCGGGATACAACCTATCCCTGTACCGAATTTCATCAAAATCGGTTGAACAGATGGACCGTGAAAGCGTAGCAGACTGACAGAAACACTTTCGCATTTATAATATTAGTATGGGTAATATTAGCTTGTTTGATAGGAGTTTGTTTTAAATTACCGCAAGTAAGTAGTTAATTTATAGAAGGAGAACAAACACATAATATGGTTAACATGAAAATGTTAATTACCTACAGAAAAATTTGCGCTTGACTTCTCCTGTATAGTGCTCCTACTGGTGAGATGCTCTTGATATAACTGCTGATAAATTGTAATAAACTTTTAACTATAAACTTGGATGGAAGTTAGAACTATAGTAATTGGAAATAGCTATAAGTATGGGTTCGTATTTCTGTAATTTTTCGAAGAAGTTCTACCCCGTCCGGTCCTATTTTTTTCATTGAGAAAACGTCTATATGTTATTATTTACGTTTCAGTTGTTACGTCTCCTACTATAATCACAATGAAATGCGACACGTCCAACCAAGTTGCGTAGTAGGTATATAATGTTACTCTTACTTCATCTGTAGAAACAGTATCCAGTTGGAATCATGTGTCCGGAAGGCGGAAATAACATGGACATGTTATCAATATGGTACAAACGGTTTGCCGGTTGTCTCGTCGGTACTTCGCAGTAGGCAAACATACATATTAATCCAATTTTGTTGTAAAAATAATTATGCAATAAACAAAATCCGCCGACGTTTTCGGCCGTATGGATTTCCGTTTAAATGTGATATCTAATGATAATATTAATTACGTTCACAAAAATGACATCTAGCTAATCATAGACGTGCCATAGATATGGAGTCTTATGATTATTATATAAGTTAATTAGTTACCACATTTTTTTTCAAATAAATACCTAACAACAAACACTGAGTTGTTTTAGACTTTAATTACTTAAGAAGTTACGTGTTCCAAACATCAGTTTTCCTAGTTAAAACTTATCACATACTAGCTGATGCCCGCGACTTCGTCTGCGCATCGTAACTAACTAATTTTTGCATATTTTCTCACCGTTTAAACTTTAAACCTTCCCCTGGACTACGAAACATTTCAAAACCAAAATCAGCTAAATCAGCCCAGCCGTTCTCGAGTTTTAGCAAGACAAACGAACAGCAATTGGTTTATATACATATATAGATTTTGCTATTCTTTATCCTGTCCTTTCTTTTTCCGGTGAAAGGGTAAAGCGGAAATACATTGCGTCATACCTTCAAGGGAAAGGTATCGTGATGGTGTGGTGAATCAAAATAATCAATTTTTTTTTTTTAAAAAGTTAGTTACATACTTAGTTACAGAACAAAATACCGCCCTAACAGGTACGTATCAAAATGAGCTTATAGTGCAACCTAACCTAAAAACGTCCCAAGTAAGTACTTACCTACATGTGAACTGTGAAATGAAAGCCCATTTTTGTACGCGTAAGCCGAATGCGGCTATTTTGTTGGAAGCCTTGTAACAGAGCCCCCGTAAAACTACCCCTACACGTGTTCATAAACTAGAAATTAACACAGATGTCAACGACACATAAGCCGATAAAAAAATTAAGACTCGCCGAATATAGTTACCTAAATTGAGCTTATAAAAATACTAAATGATGCCCGCGACTTTGTACGCGTGGATTAAGATTTTTTGAATCCTGCGGGAACTCCTTTATTTTCCGGGATAAAAGGTAGCCTTTGTCCTTCTCCGGGCTGCAAACTATCTCTGTACCAAATTTTACCAAAATCGTTTGAAAAGATGGACCGGGAAAGCGTAGCAGGCAGACAGACAGATAGACACACTTTCGAATTATTATATAATAGCTAATGTCCACGTGGATTAAAGTCTTTTGATTCCCGAGGGAACTCTATAATTTTCCAGGATAAAAGTAGCCTATGTCCTTTCCCTGGAAACAGACTATCCCTATACTAAATTTCATCAAAATCGGTTAAACATAGTTTTTTTTATTCTCGCGGGAACTCCTTAATTTTCCGGGATAAAATGTAGCCTTTGTCCTTCCCCAGGATACAACCTATCCCTGTACCAAATTTCATCAAAATCGGTTGAACAGATGGGCCGTGAAAGCGTAGCAAACAGACAGACAGACACACTTTCGCATTTATAATATTAGTATGGATATGGATATAGATATTATGGATATGGAAGTATGGATATATAGTATAATTAGTATGGATTACAGGTGTTATCGTTTGTGGTAAAGAATGAGATTTTACATGGTTCGATAGAAAAGCAGGCGTTACTTTTCGGAAGTCCATGATAATTGATAACCATATAACAAGACGCTTAATTCGCTATAATGTGCTAAAACAGTTTATGTTTTTAACTTGTAAATACAACGTGCACCGTCCACCCTCCTGCATGTTTCTAAAAGGGTTGGGTTTGGGTTATTTGTTTGGATGCACTTTTTAGAGAAACAGCGTATTTAATAAAAAATCTTTCCAAAAACCCGACTTCCAACGCCACTGTAAAGTAAAAAAAAATTTGATTTCTACCCACTATGTTGAAGTTGGGCGAGCCTGGTGGGTACAAATCAAAATTATTTTTTTTACTTTACAGTGGCGTTGGAAGTCGGTTTTTTGGAAAGAATGTTTTTTTTAACTCTTTAGTGTCAGTGTTAGTTAGTGTCATGGGATTTGGAGTTATTTTTTTTAATGGGACCACCTCGTGAGCTTCTTCTAACGACTGATAGAAAAAAATCAAATCGGTTCAGTAACCACGGAGATATTAGATATGCACCGACATACATTTAAGAAAAAATACGCGCTGAATTGAGAACCTCCTTCTTTTTTGAAAGTCGGTTAAAAAGCGCAGACGAAAACTATACGTACGCGCGTCAGACGCTGCCTTTGAACACGTCTTTGAAGTCTTTGAACTGAAAACGCGCAAACACCGATCGTTGTCTGCGCGAATAAAATAACCCGTGTGAAAATGCTCTAAGACCTATAAGGTAAAAATTATACAGGTAAATACTGAAAATCCACCAGTACCACCCAGTATTAGGTAACTCGATAAATATAATATCATTACTCAAAAAAACCGTTACTTTATTTCCTCTATACCATAATTAACTTTTTTATAAAACCGTTAAAACCATAAAGTTATGCAACATTACATGAGTATCCTGCCTGTATAGATGTCGGTCAGGAAGCAAATAGTACTTGACCGCAAAAGCAAAGTGGATGATCATAAAATATACTTAATATATGTTAATTTACACGATGTGCATGTGAATAATGTTAAAGATTGTATAACTTAGAAATATTTTCGGAAGCACGTTTATCTATCGGAAATAATCGTTTCCTTAATAATATGTGAATGTGAATTTTTACAAGAAACAACAATCAGATTTAAGTATTATACTTGTTATTTAGAGATTTCTTTGAAGGTCTTAATTTTTATGGTATCATTCCATGGTATGGCATAAAGATACCATAAAGATTAAGAACTTATTTATTGCATGTATTTTTATTGCAAAAATGAAAAAACTTGAAAGGGCAATGTTTTTAACCACTGTTTTTAATAATAAACAAAACAACGATTGTAATATATCGTACATACTAATATGTAGGTACATATATCAGTCATTATATTATACTATATATAGCTCGATTACCACTCACTGACTCACTGATTCACTGACTCATTGACATAATTGTTCTCCTAGAAAGAGACAGAAAACGATACAATGATGTACGGGAGATGTGTTCGGGTGCGGGAGTCGAGTAGGGAAAAATTATGACATTTCGGAAAAACAAGATGGCGGCCGATGTGATTCTTGCAACTCTTTTGTTTTCCAACCGATTTCGTTACAACTAGCAACGATTGAAGAAACTAGGAAACGATTTATAGAAAAAGTGGAAAAAATTGGAAAAACAAGATGGCGGCCGAGCTGTAGTGTTTTGAAATTTTTGATTTTTCGACCCCGAACCGCGGCGCCACAGATCCGAAACGGCGTGGTCGAGCGTAATATTTTTTCCTCTTTTCGCCTACAACTATCCTGTATTTTGACAGAACGGGAGTGATTTTTAAAAATTCAAGATGGCGGCTGTCGCGGCGGCCGTTCGGTCTGAGGTACGAAAAAATGCAATTTTAAACTTCAAATTTCTCACAGTTGGCAACGTTGGAGCGTTTTGACTTGTACGGGGCGATTGTGTGTACAGACTCGAGGTATGGATTGGGGAAAAAAATTACCCCATTTCTCGGGAAATTTTCTAGATTTACCCCAAAAATTAAAAAATCGAAATACGTATTTTTTGCAAAGTTCGAGTACGAGCGACCACGTGTCCCACTTGTACGAATGGCATTTGGGTATTTTCGTCACCGAGGTCTGGCAACACTGGAATTTATCAAAGTAAAAGTGATTTTCGACATGGTCTTTTTTCAGAAGCAATTATTTCGGCTGGGTGCGAGCGAGATGAAAAATTGAAACGTCATCAGGAGCGGTATATCCTGTAGTTTACGGGAAAATTATGAAACTATGTAAAATGCTTCTGTGAAACGAGGTGGCGGCCATTTTGTATTTTTTTTGTGTTTTTGAAAATTTCGATCACGATTTTGAGGCAGTTGGCAACATTTGGGAAAGTTGACATGTATGGATCGATTGTGTAGCTCGACCGGCAGTATCGAGATATCTAAACAGTGTTGCCACATTTGGAGTAGTTTTCGAGATTTTCCCCAAAAATGTCCTTCTGTAAAATTTTGTATGAAAATTTATTTTTTCACTGATGGCTTGGTATAGAAGTCAGAAAATATAACTTGAAAAAAATATGGAGACAGCTGATGATTGAGGATTTCAGAGACGGGTAAAGGGCACGGCCAAGGTATTGAAGATAGGTGGGGGGTCCTCCAACTAATGTCACTCGGAACCTCATCCAATAGACAAAGAGCAAAAAAAAATTCAAAATGGCGGATTTAAGATGGCTGCCATACAAATTTGTTTGGTGTCTATCTCAGAAAGTATAAAAGATGAAAGAGTGGTTTCTTGACAAAAGATGATCAGGACCTGAAGGTCTACTTGATGTACAGGAAAAAAATTCAAGATGGCGGAATTTATTTTTCCATAGAAAATATATGGCCAATATTGAAGAATACTACGACTGTGTAGAACTATGCAAGATTTTGATACGATTCCGTTTTACCCACGACGGGGCTCCCTGCGATTACAAAACAGGAAACTGGTACTAAAATTTTAAAAAATCAGCGCCATTTTGAAATTCTTTGTTAATTGACCGATTTAGATCAAAATCGATATTTAAGACTCCCTGGAGTTACAAAACAGGAAACTGAAACCAAAGTATTAAAAAATCAGCGCCATTTTGAAATTCTTTGTTAATGGACCGATTTCGTTCAAAATCGATATTCAGGGCTCCCTCTGATCACAAAACAGGAAACTCATACCAAAGTTTAAAAAAATCAACGCCATTTTTAATAATTTTGCTATAATCATTATAAATGTCTGTACTACTTGTAAGTCAAACCACAACCCGTGAGCTGCTTTAGCAGCTCGCGCACAGGGCGAAACACTAGTCATATTATAATACTAATACTTATAGTAAAGTGTGTTTGTTTGTTGGTTATTGGTTTGTCCTTCAAACACGCCACAACAAAGCAACGGTTGAGGATCTGAACAGTGAATTAGGCTAATTTTTGTCCCGAAAAATTAAGAAGTTCAGGAATTCAAAACTTGTTCCACGCGGAAGAAGTCGCGGGCATCAACTAGTAGGTACATAATAATATCATATATATATATATATATATATATATATATATCTTCAATCTTGTCTCAATAAGTAGGTTGGCAGTTATGCCGTTTGCATAGCATTCATATCCTTTTCTTCAGATAGCTTACGGTTAAATAAGCATGTTATTATTTACTTAGTCGAATTTCTTTCTGTTAAATTAGAAACGTTGTGTAGACTTAGCTAGAGAGAAGAGCTAGAACCTAGATATTAATCTCTAAGTAATTAGTTTAGTATAGCTACATATGTCGTCCTCCATAATTTAAGACCTATCATCTAGCCGAGCAATGAATTGAAAGATGACGAAAAATTGAAGAAAGGTACCTACTTGAAAATCACAGCGTCCATACAACACACCGAAAGTCATTATCCATATACTTTACAGCAAATTAAGAATGTTCCTCAACTTATGTAGATAAATCGACATAAATACGCCAACACCTTACTTTTCATTTCAGCGAACGTTTGCAAATAGATTGGTCTGTATAATTGAAACAATGGTATTCAGATCCCACGGAGGCTGGCACGCGACGATGGTGTTACAAAAACCACCGTAATAATGTATTATCGTTTGATCTGAATATGCCAGTGGAATTTATTTTGTAATTGTTGTTTTTAAACGTGAGACTGCAATATCCAACTAACGTTTAAAAGATGAATGGGATAATTGCCGTATATAACCATTGATTGAAGATTTTAACGATGTTATTTTTAAGCAATCGTTTCATGCTTCGCAAATTGGAGTTCTGCTCCTAGTTTTATAATTCTAGTCTAGCTATATTATAATGTGTTGGTAGTTAAACGTAGATAACATAAATGATTCGAAGATCGCTAAATAGGTACTTTATTGTAGGTAAAGCACGCTTTTGATATTTAATTAAGCTTACTGAAACCATGATCCAATCATTTATCAAATTATATTTGTTAATAATATGTTCATTATACAAATCTTTGCTGTCGGCTCCGTTTGTGATGTAAGTCGTTAGGGTAGTTCATTAATTATTTTAATAGCTGTTTATTACATAAGGTGCTTTCGCCAATAAAATAATCTTACTATTGTTTTCTGTGAATGAAGCTTTGTTCTCGTACCCTGCAATAAATTGTATCTTTATCTGAACTCTCATTGTCTACTGCTATCAGTTGTGTAATAGTTAATTGATAATAATTATCCGATTCATATTTATCAGTTTTAGATAACTGATGGTGTATTATTATTATTATCGATTTCACATTATTATCAACGAATGTATCGTTTACAGATAAGTATAGAGTTTGAATTGGATAAGTCGACCACGCTTTTGTATGGTTTGATAACGTACCTAACCATGGAGGCATGGTTGCTTTTGTATAACCTACTTAAAACCACAGCGTTAACAATGCGTGAGTTTCTAATGCGTTGTTTTACTAGAACCATAGAAATCTGTAAAATATCTGTGTCTCTAAGAAATTATATGACTAGGTGTGGTTGCCAATTAATTTGTGCTTTTCAAGCCCTATCTGATCGCACGTCGTCGCATAGATAGGTAGCTTCTAACTAGTTGTTAAATGTGTTAGGTACTTGTTCTTCTGAATAACTGGTAACATACTAGGAATTCATGTGAAAGAATTTCAGCCAATCTTTTTAAGCCTTTGAAACCTCTTTTTACCCGACTGCGGAACGCACAGGGTTATTCAAATAAAGACTTGCGCTTGGCTGCAATCATGTCCTATTTTGTAAACAAGCGATGACTCCTTGTGTTTAATTATGTGCTTCATCTTATTCACTTAGGTAATTTAAAACCTGTCGACGGGTAACATGTTTTTGGCAGGTATTTATTCACAATACTGATTTATCAGGTTTTCTTTACATTTTGTTATTCGTTTAGCGTTATCTGACATCATCATTCTCACCTTACCTGCCAGAGTATCTATTGACGTCATGTATAAAATTGTCATACGGATGTCAAGCGAATGAACTCTTCGGAAAATTTTAAATTAAGTAGACACGTCTTGTTCCTACACATCTACTTTATTTTTGGTAGTTATATTTTTATTTACGTAGAAAAGTGGCTATATATGCACCAGGTCCATGAAGCATCGAGCAGTATCAAGGTATTTGATGCACAAACCTGTTTTTTTATTCAACTCTCTCATCTGCTGGTAAGATGCAATGTAATGCAATGATGCAGTGAGATGCTAATTATGCTGTTAGGGGTATGAGTATGACCCATACCCCCAGGCCCCAATCGTTTTCTTCAGGGCATCGTACCTGAGTCCTGAACGGTACGGCACGTCTTAGGGTTGTAACTAGTAACAAACCAAACCAGTTTAGAGAAAATTCTGAAAATATCAAATCCCAAAGTGGCCCTGCGGAGGATTGTACCCGGGACATCTCATTTGTAACACCACAGAGCACACCACTTCGCCAGTGAGGTCTTCAAACTATAACGAGTTAAACACTTGCTTGCAGAGCTTTGGCCTTTGATGTTCCAAAAGAGCTCGTAAACGTCTATGAGATTTGTATAGACAAGTAGGTATAATAAATCTGTATGAATGAAACTTCCGAACGGTGATACTGCCTTGTTTCTCAAGCTTGTCCTTAATATTGTATCAGCAAAAGTGCGTATTTTCTGTTTTTATAAACGTAATACAACAATACCTGCCAAGAAAGCACAGTTGAAAAATAATAAACTCGTCTGTATCGGCAAGAATAGCAAGTCAACATCACAATAAAATTCATATCTCAGAAATTCAGGCGCCTACCAGTAATATAACAGCAAATTGCTTTGCTACTTTTGGCAGGCGTTCAGTTTTTGTTTTAATGGTAAGAAACTAAAAAAACCTTAATACTTACTGCCTAAATTAGGTATGATTAAGCAAAGTAAAATAATGCTGGGGTCATGCAAATAGATAGTACTAAAGGAATAATTTTTACGAAAATGTATCCATGAAAATTTATTAACCCTCTTAAGTCAATAAGGCAATAAATACTAGAGGTTAAAACAAACTTATGGGTGAATTTATTCAAAACCGTCTTAGCCGATATGTCTAAACTATAGAAGGAACCTACCTTCCAAATTTCAAGTCTGTATGCTTTTTAGTTTCTGAGACAGAGTCAGTGAGTGAATGAGTGGTATTTCGCCTATATACCTAGATAGATTCTGTATAACGTGTAGATCATATTGACCTTAAACCATTGACGTCATTATTGCGAATGGATAATGTGTGCAAATGCTTATCAATCTACAAATTAAGATCTATGACGGACGGAATGTGCCCAGTGATGCATGGCGTCCCGTCGACGCCAGAACGCCTGGCCGTATCGACATGCGGCCAGTCCCGCGCAAGCGTGCTAAAACTAAAAAGCTGGATACACACGCATGCGTTCCACTGTTCCAATATTATGCCGAGTCGAGTCTTGCGAGTTGCGACACACGACTCCTTTTCACGTTGTCGCATAATTGATTGTCCAGTCAATACTGACATTGAACGGCCGGTGCTCGACGGTCGCCTCAAAACGGTTATTTATATTCGAACACGATAACGCTCCGGCGTTAAGTTTCCGAAACTATTCCGTGATATGGCCTTAATTTGTGACTGAGTGCATCGTGAGAAGTGGTCTGTGTGATGCTGTTTGTGTGAGTGAAACATGGATGTGGCAAAGGAAAACACAGGCTTCAACGACGACTTCGGGGATGACGATTGTAATTCACGTCGCTGCATGCTAGACGGTTAGTCACAAGTCACAACTCAGTCGCACTCGTTATTCCAATTAATAAAAAAAAATTGCAAGCCAATCTTCATCTTTCACATTTTTAAGAATCATTGTTCAAATTCTTCCACTTAATAAATCCCGCTCACATGTGCAAAATGTTTGTTAGTGTGATGTCTCTATTGATATGCGCTGTATTGATTTTCCATGCAAATAACACTGGAATGGCGCGTCTGTTTATAAGTAGGCATAGGCTAACGCTTCACCCATTGTTTCCTGTCATTCCGATATATGACTCCATACAAAACAAATACCTATGTCATAGCAACAACATTTTAAAATATCATAAAATTGTGCATGCTTGATCAGCTGTCCGATTATATTATTATAGGGTGTGAGATTAATATCAAATTACAACGCGATGTGGTCAGTCGGAATCGAAGGACCATTTAAAATTGACCACGGTAACTTAACTTAAACTCTTGTTCTTTACTTTGGTTTTGACAGTTGAATGCTTTGGTACATTGTTATGTTTATCAATATTTAAACTGACATAAAACATTGATTACCAATTTAAACATGTCAGGGTTCAACAATAATATCTACAATGTCTAGAGGGCAATCGAGTCATTAAGTTCGATTGATAAGTCAATAATTGCTTATGTACTCAAAACGTGTTTCATTCATCCTTTAGAGGTGAAGGCAATTTTGTAATACCTATTTATTTATTTTGTATTATTTCATGAAATAATTCTTTTTTTAGAGTTTACCTACCTCCTTTAGAATCGATTTTCATATAATGTGCCCGGGGTATGAAAATTAATAGGGAATAAAATCAAACTTTCTCCGTTACGTTATTGAATTTATGTTTCCATGACTATGCAATGTATTTTGATGAATATAAATTAAAATGTAACAGGCATGCTTTCAGTGATATAAAAAATGCGTTCATATACCCTCATTTACTGATCTATATATTTTATAATCGTTCGTAAAGAGTAAACTCCAGTCGTACGTCAGACTCGGAGCTGACAAATATTTTTTTTAAAGGATGTGTCATTTGAGTCACGCAGTTCATAATGCGGTAAAAAATTAAACGAGTATAGTTGGTCGATAGGGCTAGGGCCAGACAGATGGCATCCCGTTTTGGCAAACCTTGGACCGCAGATCCTTGTTGAATGCCGCTGCGTGCGTTCACCCTGTCTCCCCTCAGTCCTCACACGCTTTATAGGGGTTTTAAAATCGATAACTAGTCCCCCTATAAAATTATTCAAGTCTGTGAACGTTTTTATAACGCTTCCTAATCACATCTATGTCTGTCTGGTTACAAATCGATTGCATTGCAGCATAGATTAATTTGCAATCTCATTATTATTCCCAATGTCACGTGAATTGATGGACCGTTATAGCCTTAGCGGGTAATTATTGACTTAATTCACTTTAATGATTGAACTTGATTTGTTTAGAGCGGCTTATTAACTTGCATGGCCTCATTATTGTTGTTTTGTCTGCACGCTGATGTGTCTGTGCAAATTCCACGCTAATATTGCTTAGTCTTTCTATTAGTATAGCCTAGTTTTAATCAATTATTTGTACCTACTTACAATTGTCTTAGCAAATACATATAATATTACCTACATCCATAGTATGTTTAAAAGATTGGCAAATAAGCCTTTTCATATCATGCATAGCATCTATATGTCACCGTAAGGTTGTAAAAACCGTTAGATTTTAATATATCTAACGTTTTTTATCTCGATAGATTATAAACTTTCGACAGATTGTAAACCGTAACATACTGCTTACAATTTAACGCGTTATTTTTCGGTAAATTGTAATTTAGGTATATTAACCCGATAGAACCTAAGTGCCCGGCCTGCGGCCGGGCACTACCTGAATATTCATGTCAAGCCCTAACCTAACCTATAGTTCGCGCGCGAGTTGAATGCAGAGTAAATGTATGGTGACCATTGAAATAGAATGAGTACTAGAAACAGGGTCACGAACAAAAAATATCGCAAAAATGTCCCAATTTGCACACACATAAACATTTGTATGCTGAGTGGGAAATGTAGAAAAAGGTATTATATTAGCAACAACTTCAGTTAATTATGCACCTTAAGTTTAACACATAAAGCTACATTACGATTAGAAAATATTAATTTTTAAGACGTTCTGTCATCAGAGAAAAGGTAGGAATAACCTTTCAATCCAAAACAAAAAGTAATTTTTAAAATAAGTACAAAAATATTTATTATTAAAATAAAACTTAATATGTAAGCAATAAGGTACTTCATACGTTGCCAAATTGATACCTTTACACTATTTTGGAACAAGACGCAACTCTTGGCATCACATTGTCAATATCAACAACGTCAATTTATTATAAACCTTCAAACTTAGAATTTAAGTTGAATTACGAATGTAGTATGTTTATATTTAAGACCTTTTGTCTTTGTAAAAAGGCAAAAACAAAAAATTCAATGGAACGAAATTCAAATAGAACAATGGAGACATGGAGTTGCTGATTTTTTTAAAGTTGTATATCGTGGTGGTATGTGGTCGTGTATATTTATTACTAGCTTACGCGCCCCAGCAACTCACTTATGTGTTATACTTGTACAGTATGTTTTATTTATCAAAATAAATATTGATACAGTTTTGGTGGGTAGCACTGCGAAAAACCACGTAGGTTTAAATGGCGTACTCTCTCCTCTTCTATCAATATTTATAACTATACAATGTTATGATATGCATAAGTATCTGTGTAAAAACATGAGGAAACTAAAACTAAACTACCTAACATTTGTTTAAGAAGTAAGATTTTAACTTAAAATTAAATTTTCCTTACTTAGTTTCATTTTAAAATTAATATCAAGGTTAAAAATCTACGTTTTATTGACGTATTACACGTAAACTTAAAAAGTACCAAGTAAACTTTATTCAGATTTAGCCTTTGCGGCTTTTATTATTTTTTACTACATTTTTTATAAAATATTTATGTAAAGTATATAATATCTTTATGTACCCATGTATTTTATGTGTATTTATGTAACTAAGGTATGTGTGTTTCCAGTAATATCAATTTTATCAAAATGAATTTGAACATAATTAATGTTATCTGTATATTTTAGATGGCTTAAACAACTCTACTGCATAACGAAATGGATTACCAGGGAATCACTAAGCAACAATACTTTTAAAACACCAACACTACTCCATGCATCCCGTCTATCCAGAACAGTCAATGTTTGTTACAATATTTGACGCATTGTCACAAACATTGGCCAAAGGATATTAGCACACTTTTTATATGAGCACTGCAGTATTTTGACGCGACGTTATGTTGGCTAAGGTTGGGTCATACTAGTGGCAAATAAGAGCACTTTCGTATTTGTGCTGTAATTTGTCGGGGACATTTTTGAAGCGCTAATCCTACATCTAGTATAGGTACTAAAAAAATTCTACATCAATGATGGTGACACTTACATTTACTCTGCATTCAACTCGCTCGCGAACTGTACAAGAAAGAGACAAGAAAACGTAAAAACAATAAATATTTCATAAATTAATACTCAGAACATTGAACGGTTCACAATCTTTCGACAGTTTATAATCTAGCGGGATAGAAACCGTTAGATTATAATCTAACGGATTTTACAATCTTACGGTGACATATACATATATTGTAAATGCGAAAGTTTGGATGGGTTGATGGATGGATTGATGTATTTTTGTTACTCAATCACGCCAGAACGGCTTATCGGATCGAATGAAATTTGGCACAGTGATAGATTATAGTCTGAAATAACACATAAGTAACTTTTCAATTCATCCAGGAAAAGCTAGTCCTTTATATGTTATTTAAATTGTAGGTACATTGGGTTGGATTTTATCCCTTGCTTTACTTTTGTTAACTTACTTTTACTCGTAGATATAATAATAATTGCTCCGAGTCCGTCTCTTCTCAGTACAAATTTGTTATTTTGCGGATATTTTGATATTCATGTATTTAAATTTTAAAATCTACATCCTTATTAGGCACAATAATCTACCTTGGGCTTGGTCTCTTTCCTTGAATTGATTTCCTTATTTCTTACTAGATGGAGCCCACGACTTCGTCCGCGTTGTTTAATTTTTTTTATTCCCGCGGAAGTTGCGGAACTCCCCAATTTTCCAGCATAAAAAGTAGTCCATTTCCATCTCCGGGATCTCTATACCCATCAAAATCGGTTGAAAAGATGGGCTCTTAAAGCGAAGCAGACAGATGGACAGATACACTTTCGCGTTTAGGCATAATATTAATAAGTATACTAAGTATAATATTAGTAATTTAGTAGGTCCTATGATAGAACGGTAGACAGCTGATAGATAGGTAGGTAACACGAATGAAATATGACCTTTTATTAGAAACAATAACCTAGTGATATATCATAATCCTGAACTATACAGAAAACGGTAGGAATTCTCCACAATGCATTCTCATAGCGTCATTAAGTATGGCATGTGATCCATCAATGTGATCAAATATCGTGTTAGGTACATAGGTAGATTGAACGCTTTGTCGGTTGAAGCCTGTTTGAATATGCAAGAGAAAATTTCGCATGTAGGTAGATAATAAATATATGTCACCGTAAGATTGTAAATAACGTTAGATTATAATATAACGTTTTTTATCTCGATAGATTATGAACTGTCGACAGATTGTGAACCGTAACATACTGCTTACAATTTAACGCGTTATTTTTCGGTAAATTGTAATATATTAGGTATATTAACCCGATAGAACCTGAATATTCATGTCAAACCCTAACCTAACCTATAGTTCGCGCGCGAGTTGAATGCAGAGTAAATGTATACTGACACTTACATTTATTCTGCATTCAACTCGCGCGCGAACTGTACAAGAAAGAGACAAGAAAATGTAAAAACAATAAATATTTCATAAATTAATACTCAGAACATTGAACGGTTCACAATCTTACGACAGTTTATAATCTCGCGGGATAGAAACCGTTAGATTATAATCTAACGGATTAATATAATCAATCAGTTTGTCTAATTTAGAGTTTGTTTTCAGAGTTTCAGTAATTTCGCCCTTATTACTCATTCGCATTCAATATCCCATTTCTCAGTCTCAATTCTCAAATAATAATTTTATTATTTTACCCATGTGTTGTCATTTCTTTGTAAATTATTGTTTGGTTTTCGATAGCCGCGAAGACTTCCAAGTCATGGTGGGTAATTACTTACAGGTTTTTTAAATGAATAATGCACTCGCAAGTGAAACCGGTACCTATAGGTGGGAGATCGCCCTTGAACCTCAACACATCTCGATGAAAATATTCTATCCGCAGGTGATATTATCGATCTTCAGTGTCAACTGTGCGTTTGCTTATTGAAGTGAAAACTAGCTTTAACTTTTTGGTAGGGGAAAATCTTATGGGTTCGCACTTCGCGTCACCGACATGCTGTGACGTATTGTACAACATTATTTAATATGATTGTATCCACAACTCCACCACTACAGCCTATTAACGTCCTACAGTCCCACTGCTGGGCACAGCTGGCCTCCACTCTCATAGGAGAGAGGGAAATTAGAGCTTAGACCCACCACGCTGCTATAATACGGGTTGGCGGGCTTTAACGACTATTATCATGTTAGTGATAATAACCAGGACCGACGGCACGGGGGTGAAACACCGCCAGCTTCCAACTCCGGGCTGGCACTGAGAATTTCATAATTGAAAAACCTAATACCTAACCAGGACCTCGTGACCCGCAGTCGACTATGCTAACCGCTAGACCAACGAGGCAGCATGAGTGAATATTAATTGTTATTTCAATTAAATTGTATTTAAGTATATTTTGTCATGATCTTGTACAGCCCGTAATATACTTAGTTGAATAATAGTCCCTATGACTGCCATTTTTTTTAAATTGATAAGTATTTAGGATTAAATTGTTTTATTTGGTTTTAGTCCTTAGCTAAATTCATTTTAGCTTTGATTTCTGGCTTTCTAAAATATTTAGTTTAGAAAGGAAAGGAAATGGAATGAGGAAGTTTAAGATAGGTTCATTTTAATAGGTAATTAAATAAGAAGAACGTTTAAAATTTAAATCAAATAAAACCACTTGTTAATATCCTAATTCCTAACAGTAGTCCCAGGTAGGTACGTTAGTAATTTATATATTTCCTGATAAGCAAAATCCGTAAATATTAATCGCCTGTAATAATACGTACCTACCTACTTCTGATTGTGATGGTTGAATTTATGCGATACCAGATCATGCTATTTAATAAATAAATAACAATTGGAAAGTTTATGTACCTATGTTTGATTTGGGTAGCTACACGCTTGAATACTGCAGAACTACGATTTATCCAGAAAATTCCTTAGAAAAAAAAAGTTATATTATAAGAGATAGTTGCACTTTTTGTAACTATAGCTTGAAAAGCTGATTCAGTGATACGTGGGTGCTACACTCTTCACTGATGTCCATAGTGAAATTCTACCCGCATGCTGATGGGCCATTCACTAGATATGGCCGATCAAAAACGTGATAGGGTTACCAAAAATGAACCATACTTAGAAAAGCTGATTCTTGTACAATATTAAAGTATGCACAGTACATATATAAACAGTACAAAAACTGACGGTCTACATCGGGCCTTTCACTAGATATCACCTCTCAAAGACGTTATCAACTTACAAACTATAAAAAAATATTATTTTTATTAGCAAAAATTTTTGAAGGCGCCTTCATAATTTTTAATAGCAATCAACATGACGACATAATAAATGCTAATAATTTTTTCTACATGAGTTAAGTCCGTCTCGATACGAAATAATACGAAAGAGAGAACGACCGTATAGGTTAGGTTAGGTTAGGTTTGAAAATGAAAAATGAAAAAGAAAAAAATAAGTTTAAAAAAAACATAGCAAAACCTTATGTATATGTACCTACTACCTATTTACGTAAATACTTACCTACCCAAATGAAGAAGTGTAATTTAAAGATTTTATAAATAATTTTAGGATCTTCATTGAAAAGAAATCTTTACTGCTATCCATAATCCACAACTGCAGTGATTCTACTCGTACTTAGGTATATTATCATGCCTTCTACAATACCAATTACCAATAGGTATACCTATATATAGAAAAATATTCAATGGAATATCATGAAAGCTTTTATTTTATCGAAAACAATACAAATGAAATGCAAAGGTTAAATTTTCATTTCATATCTGTCGGTGTACAATACAATACAGGAAGTCCGACAATGGCAAATGTCAGAAACTCAGACCGTCGCACGCGCAGGGCCCTTGTTTCCGTGATCTGTGCGCAGGGCGCCTCGCAATTTGTTGAAAGTCGAATCAATTTGCTTTAGAAAGCGGATTGTTCTATGGACTCGCCTTTTCTGCACTAATTTTACGGAGTTCCTTATTTGTGCAATACGTGATTTGTTTCGAATAGCTCTAACTTACCTTGATACACCAAGATCGAATTTACAATTAAACCTAAATAGGTATTATTCAACTTGTCGGAACTATTTTAATAGGTCGGTGACAAAACTTGAAGCACAATAAACAATAAACTACCAAATAAGTATGAATAGATAAGCCGAATGCACTTGAGATATGAATTATTGTTATTTTAATTAATTTATTCGATAATAACTCATAAGTAATGAAGTAGATCTACTTGATAAAGTTCAAACTGATAATGAGGTAATAGTACATTATGGTACAAGTGAGTAATGTTGGTGATTACCGCTGAGGCGCCATTGAGACCCGAGCCGTTAGGTGAGGGTCTTAAGATAGCCGAGGACGGTAATCATCAATACACACGTGTATCATACGACGTTTTTCAACACACTTGTGAAGAAAATAATACTAAAAAATAATTTTATTTAGTACATAAAATAAAATAAAAACTCTATAACTCACTTGTGAATAATAGCAATGAAAAAGTCACAGTTTGATTATAGGTGTCATTATGTGCCTAATTGCGGTGAAATTAGAGCCACTTTATGAGCAAGTGTGTTGAAAAAATCATTAGGTAATATATATTATACATCATAATAATATCCTAAACCTAATTACATGTAGGACGTAGGTAAGTGCTATAACTAGATATAAGATAGGCAGATCATAGACAAGTTTTATTTTAAGTAAGACGACTAGAGTCTACCTATCCGGATTGGTTACTTTAGTTTAAACATTTGCACATGAACCAGTTTGTTGGTACTAGCTGGTACATGGTCAGTACCTAGCGACGACAGGAATCAGACATGGTACCAAGGTCTTTGTATGTTACAAGACATTTAACGTACTAACTAGATAATTGTGCTACTTTTGACTAAATACCTAGGTAGGTACCTAAGTTTACTTTGTAGAGAATTTTCTTAACATGTACTTACTTACTTAATCATAACTATATTTCAAATATATCTAAGTAAGTAAATATCTTATTGAATCGTGATTAAGAATGTAAGAACCTGACTTACAGAGACTAGGATTCAAAACTATACGCAGGCAGTTTAACAGAACTAAAATAGACTAGAAATGTATCATAGAGGCAAGACAGTGCACCAATTTCACAATACACAAGCTATTATAATAAATCACAGTGATGCTTCGCAGCGTGAGAAGCAAAACATTTTGAAACGCCTTACATAATGGTAGTCATTCACAGAGCTCAGAAGCGACTCTGATGAGGTTCCACGTTGTTTCTCTTGCTTGAATCCCTGCTTAAATCTCTCACAAAAACAACATAAGAAAACAAAGAAAAAAAGAAAAGAGTCTTTTATTACTTTATCAGAACTTTTGGTGATTTTTAGCTCGTATTACCTACCTGGTTGATGCTGCTTTTTAGACTACTTAAATTCAGTAACAGAGTCACAACAAGCGTCAATTAAAAGAGCCAGCATATCACAGAGCACACGCTATTCTTCCGCATTCAAACGCATCAACCATCAATCATGTTATCACTCGCATCTTCGTCAGAGTTCAGAGGGCTAAGAACTACTTATCTTACAAGTTCCGATGCATTTTCTGCTAAATACTCGTAAGTGACCAGGGTCCTCAATCGCGGCCGGGTCTTTGGCTTCATCTTTACGTCTAGCGAGACTGTCTCATCAACGTGGTCTCCTTTGGATACTTATCCTTTTTGAA
This sequence comes from Erebia aethiops, assembly GCA_923060345.2. Lineage (NCBI taxonomy): Eukaryota > Metazoa > Arthropoda > Insecta > Lepidoptera > Nymphalidae > Erebia > Erebia aethiops. Next base: position 14,119,887 of record OV281091.1, on the reverse strand, counting down.
GTGAAAACTACTTTAGGCGCGTTGAGCACTTTTTGGTAGGGGGTGCCTTAGTTTTAAGGTTTATATTTTAAGTAAAGTATTTTTTTATGCTTTTTTTATTTCGTTTTCACTTCTATCGACAGTTTTTTTTTGTATTTATTTTAGTCTTTAGTTCCTGTAGGTTCAATTAAATGGTAATTTTTTATATGTTACTCAATACATTTTTATTAAACTAAGTTTCATCTAGTCTATATCTATCTAGTCTATCTAGTCGTTTGAACTTAAAATGTGTCATTTAGAGAAATCACGTAATGGCGTTGTCTTCGCCGTTACGTTTTGCAGCTATAAAAGCATAATGTATAGATACTTTTTTTTATTGCCTTCTTCATCTACATAATTACTTTAACGCCTGCGCGTTCACAAGCAATTTCTTGCTCGCATTAATTTTGTCATAACAATCGAGGCACGTTGATTGTTTAATGTTTTATGGGCAATGGTTGGAGTAGTTATTACTGTTGGATAATAGTGTATCGAGATGACTCATAAACAATTACGTTTGTTACTCAAACTTTTATTATATGATACCTATTGTAAAAAGTTCTTTAGAAACATTGTTTCTTTGAAACACCGTAGAATGTATTATCAAGTAGGTATACCTAATACCTACCTATTTAAGAAGGCGCCAGCAGATAACGTTGTGGCACAGTATTGGTATCTATATACCAATACTGTGGTTGTGGTTAACGTAACTGCTATAAGTACCCCAAAGGCCCTAACCCCTTCTATCTTAAACTGCATATCATCACTTACCATCATGTGAGATCGCAGTCAAGGGCTAACTTGTAATGAAATGAAAAAATTAAAAATGTATGTTAATAATTAGGTATACTTATTTAATAATGTTTTTAATTAAATGGCTATATGCCTACGAGTAAAGCAAGTAAGAGTAACTAAGTACTTATGAGTTCTAATTTTCTCCTACATCAACAAGACATCAAATGCTGCAGTTTAATAGTACATTATGGTACAAGTGTGTAATGTTGGTGATTACCGCTGAGGCGCCATTGAGACCCGAGCCGTCAGGTAAGATAGCCGAGGACGGTAATCATCAATACACACGTGTATTATACGACGTTTTTCCGTTTTTCAACACACTTGTGAAGAAAATAATACTAAAAAATAATTTTACTTAATAGATTAAAAAAAACTATAACTCACTTGTGAATAATAATAATTTTATTTAGTAGATAAAATAAAATAAAAACTCTATAACTCACTTGTGAAAAAATTACAGTTTGATTATAGGTGTCATTATGCGCCTAATTGCGGTGAAATTAGAGCTACTTTATGAGCAAGTGTTTTGAAAAATTAGTTAATTATACTTAGTATCTATAATACTCATTGCATTTGCTTATGAGTTTGATTTAGGTACCTACCTAATTCAAGCAAATCAATTTCAATGTGACTTGTGATTTTTTAATTCATTATGTTACCAACGCGAATTGCGTTGGAACGAATGTTTCAATCACTTATTGTTTTTAAAAATTTCATAATGTACTACCGATAAAGGTCTACGACCCGTAAACCTTGTCCGTTTTCGAAGCCTGTTTGCCGACTTTCAATCGAATTAAAATCGGTAGTTACTCGTACTATACCCTATCTCATGATCGTATACTAGAGGTGTTAAATTGCAATTAGGCACAGATATTGAACGTGAAAATTTTGTAATTTGTAACTCCTTTTCTTAATTTATACGTTCCTTATACGTACTTAACTAATTGAAACTAAAACTTTGGTCTTTACGACAAGACCAATCCTAAATCTATGGCAGGAACCTATTGCAGATCACGATAAACAAGAAATCGTCTTGTCACTTGTCGTGTAGGAAAACTAGGATTTGTATACAATTCCTAGGAAATGTATAGGTTTGCCGAGCCAATTTAGGAAAATATGTGTAAAACTATTTCTTAATCTAGGTAACTTTGTAACATATTTGTCTCAAATTGCACCCAGAAAGGACTATTAAGCAGCTACCGTCTTGATCTTTACTTACCAATGAATTGCCATCCAGATGAGGTCGAAGTCCAGACCTAACTTGCACTTTCATTAATACCTAGGTAGGTAGAATGAAAAAAAGGAACTGGTAAAAAAGAACTTCGTAAGATCTTCAAGTCACTACGCTACAATTATTTTAAGTTCGAATACTTAAGTTACCAAATAGAAGGTACATTATTGTATACCTTTGACCCTACCAGATAAATTAATTAATATCTGAGCTTCATGTAGATGTTATAATATAGTCCAAAGCTGAAATACAGACGCATCACGATTCACGATTAGCCTATGCAATCCTCAGAAATGCCAGAGCGCTTGGTCCAAAACCAAAACTTCGGCCTTTTGCTTGATGAGCTTTCAAAGGTTTTAAACCTCAATGTGCCTCTAGTCCAAACCGAATTGGTTAAATGGAATTTTTGCTTTTGCTGCAAGTGCAAGTTTTTTTAAGTAAGTAAGGATATTAATTTGAGAAGGAATGAACACTACAGGAACGAAACGGCACGGCAGTTACATTTTGTAAGTAGGTATCATTGCACGTTCATAGGTGGCGCTGCGCGTTTTTAAATCGCGCTATAAGTTTGTAATATTTGGAAGTATAGATTAAAATCACGTATCGTTGACGGCATCAAAATCGGTCTTACCGTTTAAGGAATTTTTGGAAATGCTTGCGGTTCTTTATTGAACTGTAGCATGATAAATGATAATCATACTAATATTATAAATGCGAAAGTGTGTTTGTTTGTTGGTTTATTGGTTTGTTCATTGTTGGTTTGTCCTTCAATCCCGCTGCAACGGAGCAAAGGATCGACGTGATTTTTTGCATGGGTATAGTAAATAGTTGAGGAACTGGAGAGTGACAGGATACTTTTTATCTTAAACCACGCAGACGAAGTCGCGAGCTTCAGCTAGTAAATTATAAATATCTACGAAAATACAATTACACTGGCACGGTTTTTCGTTTCGCGTGGCGTTCCGTGTGGTTCCGTCTTTGACGTTGGGTAGGTAGTTAGTGGTTACCAGCTACGGATTCATAATATGCAAAATTACAAGTAAGGTTAATTTATTTTATAGTAGAGTTGATTTACAATCTAAAAATGACTTGACCCGCACTTGGCCGGTTTTTTTTGTAAAATCTGAAACCCTGCTTGTCTGCGTAGGTAGGTAACCTTTGCGAAATTACTAGGATTTGGATTTAAACGTTCTATGTAGTATGTACATGGACTATATTCGGAACTTATATACAACAAAGTAGGTACTACTTTTGTCACATTACTATAAAATAAATATAGGATAGACCCAAAAATGTCGAAATGACCCATACGAGTCGGTATAACTATATTGTACAGTGTACTCTCTGCTTGTAGTACCAATTTAACCAAACATTAAGCGTAATCTAAAAATAAGCAAGTAAGTATGGTAGGCAATACAGAACACGCTTACGCGCGCACTGTTTGTACTTTCCTACCGCGCAAATAGAACCCGAAGCGCGGGGCTACTGTTTCAGAATGGTTTCAGGCATAATATGAAGTTATGAACAAATATTGAGACGTTTATCAATGGGATATTTTTTACCCACTACTAGGTATAATATTCCAATGAGTGTCATGTACGTAAAGGATCTATTAACTAAGTATTTAGGTACATATTTATCACACAATAGCTATTAAGCTCAGCTCCGTGGGACCGTGAGTCACTACTCACCATTTTCCACTAACGAACTTATTTACTTATATGGTTTAAGTGTATCGTCAGGGCCGTCTTTACCAGGGGTGCAAGGGGTGCGTGGCACCCGGGCGCAGGGACCTAGGGGGCGCATTGCGCAAGGGGCAACATTTTATCAAACTTTTCAAAAATCAGAGGTGGTCAAAATGATCGATCTGGTCAAAAAAGATAGTAGGTAGTTGCACCCCAGCAGCTTCAGGATTAAAAAATTAGATTAAAAGAGATAAAAGAGAGCCAGAAATTTTTATGGGATCGTCTCGCAAAACATTATCTACAGATTAAAAAAAATCACGCAATTCGGTCCTGATCTCCATCTCGGAGAAATCGATTTACATACAGAAAAAAAATCATATTATTGAGAGTTTATTTTTCGTTGGCAATGGGGGCGCAGGCTGATTTTCGCACCCCGGCGTCCAGTATGGTTAAGACGGCCCTGTGTATCGTTGATGTGTTGTGTCTCATGCTGTATATTTAGACTACATATTTTAATTGATAAAGTTAATCACTTTTCTTTGTTCTATGTTACATTGTGTGATTTGGTCTATGACCCCAATTCATACTAAGTATCTGGCTATCTGTCTACATATTGTATTTCTAATAGCAGTTTCATTAGAAGGCTACAAAAATGCAAGATTTTAGCTGTCCTCTACCTCGACGTGAAAAAAATGGAGTCGATTAGCAATGCTAAAGCCAAAGTCCCCGCAACCAATGTCACTACTCACTAACTACTTACTGCGTCGAAATGTCGTTACAGACACAAAGGTCATTAACCGGTAGCTAAAGACTTACTTCCCATTGATAATGCACTTGAATTTAGAACTGAATTTAATTTGCAGACTTAGAGATCGCCTATATATTATATTATGTAGGTACTAGTTGATCCCCGCGACTTCGTCCGCGTGGTTTAAGTGTTTTTTCATTCCCGCGAGAACTGCTAAATTTTCCGAGAGAAAAAAACCGGGATGTCACTCTACAGGTCCTCAACTTTACCCATGCCAAAAATCACGTTGATCCGTTGCTCCGTGATTGAAGGACAAACCAACACACAAAACACTTTCGAGCCATACGAGCTAGGTAGCAGTGGCGGCCTTGGGGGGTGGTAAGCAGGGCAACCGCCCGGGGCCTCGCTCTTGCAGGGGCCTCGCGCTATAGCCCAAGTAGAAAAGTCATTAGGTACTAATGTGTAAGTATTTGTATAGATTAGATATTTGTATAGATTGATGGATGATGTAAGTTCTACTTACTAACTGACTACCTACCAAAAATGTAAACTTTTTAACGCTAAACCTATTCCTATGTCAGTTCCATCAATGATAAATAATATGCCGTATTTGGGCTTGGTAACTTTTATCAATTTCCAATATTACAATATTAAAACTCTGTCAATCATCATGAATAAAAATCTTTCTTGCTTTAAATTCACATAAATTCCACAAAGCATTAGAGCCTCGCAAATATCTACCGCCCAGAGCCTCGCAACAGCTATGGCCGGCCCTGCTAGATCGTATACTATTTCAAACATAGAAAAAATAAATTAAATCTATTCCGTGATTTCAAACTATTTAACCTACATCAACGATTCTTGAAAACTTCTTACGATTATTTCCCGAGCATAAAATAAATCAGCGGCCCGAACACCGAACAGATTTGCATAGCTGATAAGTAGTGGCATTGTTTTGTTTTATTAATTCTCATAAAATCTATTGTTTTTAAAGTACATTCTGCGATCCAGCCAAGCTAACGCGGGTGCAAACACGTGACTAGGTATAATAGTTCAATTGATGATGAACCTGTCTCAATTCCAGGACTCTAAGTAGTCTTAGATTTGTTTTTTTATCCACTACAAGCTAGCCCTTGACTGCGATCACACATGATGGTAAGTGATGATGCAGTCTAAGATGGTAGCGGGCTAACCTGTTAGGAGCATGGCAGTTATATTAAACCCCCTTCGGTTTCTACACGGCATCGTATACCGGAACGCTAAATCGCGGCACTTCTTTGCCGGTAGGGTGGTAACTAGCCACGGCTGAAGCCTCCCACCAGACCAGACCAGGGAAAATTCAGAAATTATAAATTCCCAAATTGACCCTGCCGGGGATCGAACCCAGGACCTCCGGCTACACACTGCGCCACGGAGGTCGTCAATGTCTTACTTGGGTACTCAATTAACGAATGCTTAAATACTGGAGTAGTCTATGATGTCTTGCTTACTTAGCTGGTACTCAATTAACAAATCATAGAGTAATAATATTATCTCTGTGTAACAAATGCATAAATACCGTACAGTGTAGATACGTATGTATAGGATAGCTGATGTGAACCCAGGGAGCATGAGAACATATTATTATGATTGTTATCTTGTTATTACTAAGTATGATAATCCATCATCCAACGCCGTATTACCACAGCAAGCGGCTTGATTGATAGACTTACTTTCCCCTTTTATATACCTACACTCTTAGGTTCGTGACCGTATACCTATTACCTACCCGTTGGCTTGATAACGATTGTAATTTCTGCTATCGGCGGCATCAGTACTATCGGCGAATAAAGAAATGAGATTGTATAGGACAGGCGATGGCGCGTCGTACATAATTGCAGTGGTATTTGCTCCGAACGGCGGCGCTCAGTTCGTTCGGCGCCGCCACGCTGTTCACGTCGGCCGGTCAGACCAAGCAATTGCAGGAAACAAGTATGTCTCACGCGGGCATATGAAAACAACGCTACCGAATGACCTTCGCAAGTTAAGTGCCCGATGTAAGGATGTCCGAGGAACATGAGCAGTGCGACTCCTTGAATTCGTGGGAGCTGAACGGGTTGAACTCGCTCGACCTCTGGGATTACACCGTCGAACTGGAGTGTCTGCAAGGAACCGAAGGTTAGTGTTGCGCAAAAGAGAGGGGCGTTGCGGTCGCCGTCGTCGGCGCTGGCCAATTCGTAATGCGAAAAATGTTGCCAACTAGAACTTTAGACTTGGAGGCTCTTTATCGACGCCATGTTTAACACGCTATGCCTAACTTAAAAAAGTTACCCAAGTGTATCTTTAGGGAATGATGAAAGTGTTTACATAATATACCTACTTACCAATGATTTACCAGGCTTCTGAAGTTAAAAGCGCTTTAAAACCGACATCAACCAGTAAAAAAATAAAGAGGTTACATTGTTTGACCTTATACAATACTGAATACTTACATAATATACCCATATTATATTTTTTCCGCATACTTAGTTAAAACTACATAAAATAAAATAATATACAACTTACAGTAAGTAGTTATAGTCTGTTATTTTCGTTTCAAAGAGGACGCGTTCGGTATAATTTTGGAATGACTGATGATGGATACGCGTAACTTAATTGCGTTCTTTAAAAAAATGGAATGTGACAAATGGTTTGCAGAAATGGAATCTTGTCCTAGATATCCGAAATGTTTTTAGGTTGCCGTAGGATGATGTAGAACGCATCCATGCCACGAGTCGGTTCCCACCCTCCAAAACGTGCAGTGTACTGGTGGTCAATGGAAATAGTGCAGTTACGAAAAGCCTGCGTAGCAGCTAGACGCCAGTATCAGCGGAGCCGTCGCCGCCTTGTACGGGATGAGTTGGAAGAGGCACGCCTCTACGCTCTGTACAGAGAAGCAGTCGTATCCCTACAGATAGCAATTGGGAATGCAAAAGATCTGGCGGAGGAGGAGTTGTTGGAGAGCCTCAATGCGGACCCCTGGGGGCGGCCATATAAAATGGTGAGACAAAAGCTACGCCCCTGGGCACCGCCCCTTACTCAAACTCTAGAGCCGCAACAGCTGGAGTCGGTGGTGGATTCGCTGTTCCCACAAAGGACCAGCCAGGAGCCTCCGCATATGGCTACTGATAGAGAGGACATGCCCTATCCTGACGTGCCCGAAGTCACCGAGGGCGAATTTCAGGCTGCAGTGCTGCGGCTTCGAGCCAAAAACACTGCTCCGGGTCCAGACGGAATACACGGGCGGGCACTAGCATTGGCTTTAGGCCCACTGGAGCCCCGACTAAGGGGACTGTTTAGCACGTGCTTGGGGCAGGGTCAGTTTCCACGTCGCTGGAAGACGGGGAAACTGGTCCTGCTACGCAAGGAGGGACGCCCGGCAGATTCACCATCAGCATATCGGCCCATCGTCCTATTAGACGAGGTAGGAAAACTCTTCGAGCGTGTGGTTGCGGAAAGAATAGTCCGCCATCTGGAAGAAACAGGTCCGGGTCTGAGCGATCACCAGTTCGGTTTCCGCCGGGGCAGGTCCACCATCGATGCTATTGCTCGAGTGAGGGCTCTGGCGGATGAGGCGGTGTCCCAGGGAGAAGTGGTTTTGGCGGTATCCCTTGATATCGCCAACGCTTTTAACACCCTGCCCTGGGACTGTATCAAACAGGCGCTAGGATACCACGAGATGCCAGTCTATCTGAGGCAAATCGTGGAGGCCTACCTTTCCGACCGGGCTGTTGGTTACCCAACGCATGACGGGAGTTGGGTGCGCAGAGAGGTGTCGTGCGGTGTTCCACAGGGGTCCGTTTTAGGGCCACTTCTATGGAACATCGGATACGACTGGGTACTGCGGGAGGCCAACATGCGGGGAGTTGACGTGACCTGCTACGCGGATGACACGCTCGTGACGGCCCGTGGGGGAGACTTCAGGGAGGCACAAGTCCTAGCTACGGCGGGAGTAGCCCAAATTGTGGCAAGGATCCGTAGGCTGGGGCTTGAAGTCGCCCTCAACAAATCAGAGGCGTTATGCTTTCATGGCCCAAGAAGGGCACCTCCAGCGGGTGGAAGTCTCACCGTGGGCGGAGTTTCCATCGCTGTCGAGTCGACGATGAAATACCTAGGACTCCTCCTCGACAGTCGATGGAAGTTTGAGGAGCATTTCCGGCGCTTGGCGCCCAAACTCATCCGGGCCGCCGGGGCTTTGGGACGACTCCTCCCGAACGTAGGTGGGCCAAGAGCCAGCTGTCGCCGCCTGTACACAGGAGTGGTGCGCTCGATGGCACTATACGGGGCACCAATATGGGCGGATGCTCTGAACACCCGCAATCAGACCCTGCTGCGGAGGCCGCAGCGGGTGATGGCGATCAGAGTAATACGCGGATATCGCACCATCTCCTGCGAGGCAGCGTGTGCATTGGCCGGGACTCCTCCTTGGGACCTGGATGCGGAGGTATTAGCGGAGATGCATCAACAAAGGTTGCATGCCCGCTCACAGGGGGAATACCTCACCTCCGCGGAAATCGCAGGGTGGCGGCGAACTGCGCAGGCCGAGCTCCTCCACCAATGGAGGGGGAGGCTCGCGTCACCCAGCGCAGGTCACTTGGCCGTGGCGGCGATCCAGCCCGTTCTCCAAGAATGGGTTGAGAGAGTGCACGGTGAACTCACCTTCCATCTTGTGCAGGTCCTTTCGGGGCACGGTTGCTTCGGAAGGTACCTGTGCAGGATCGCGGGTAGAGAGCCCACGGAGGAATGCCATGAGTGTGGTGGTGCTGTGGACACGGCGCAGCACACTCTGGCTGAGTGCGCAGCGTGGGCGGAGCCACGCGAGGCACTCGTTGAGGTGGTGGGGCGGGATCTATCGCTTCCGGCTGTGGTGAGAGCAATGGTGGGATGCGAGAACTCCTGGAAGGCGATGGAATCCTTCTGCGAGAGCGTAATGTCGCAGAAGGAGTTAGCGGAGAGGATGAGAGAGGATGACGTGGACTCTCATCCCATCCGGCGTAGAAGAGGCGGGCGCAGGCGTGCTGCCCATGATCGCCGCCTGCCCCCATGAGAAGGGCCTCCGAGCGACAGACATGGGGATTCTGTCGCTCATTAGGAAAAAAAAAATGGTCCTCGAGTCGGGAGGCACACGTTGGTGTTCCTGGTGTGCCTCAGATGGTGAGAAGGGAATATGGAAGTCCCGCGGAGAAGGGTCTATCAGACGACGACGCTGGTGGCTGGGTTGCGCGAATTCCCCGGCCCCAATCCAGCCAAGGCGTTGGGAGGAACACCGTGGGGTTTTAGTCAGTAAGAGTCCGACATAACCTTTGCATTTCCCCAGATGCAAAGGTATCCATGAGGATTTCCCCACGAAAAAAAAAAAAAAAAAAAAAAAAAAAAAAAGGATGATGTAGAACGCAAAAATTAGGCCCCAACTGATACTAAAAACCTCTTTTTTTTATCCACTACAAGTTAGCCCTTGACTGTGATCTCACCTGATGGTAAGTGATGATGCAGTCTAAGATGGTAGCGGGCTAACCTGTTAGGGGCATGGCAGTTATATTAAACCCATACCCCTATTCGGTTTCTACACGGCATCGTACCGGAACGCTAAATCGCTTGGCGGTACGTCTTTGCCGGTAGGGTGGTAACCAGCCACGGCCGAAGCCTCCCACCAGGCCAGACCAGGGAAAATTCAGAAATAATAAATTCCCAAATTGACCCTGCCGGGGATCGAACCCGGGACCTCCGCGCGTTAAGGCTACAGCGCTATACACACTGCGCCACGGAGGTCGTCAAAAAAAACTAAAAACCTTGGAATCGTCAATCGACTCTTGTAATTAAATTAATTAGGCATCTAGATACCAACACACCTAATAGTTGATTAACTAAGCAAAGCACGCCCAGATTTTCGATAAGAACCTAAATCAATTTAGGAACCAACTAAGTGTAATGTTTTCGGACTTTTTGGAGGCACTAACTACATTTTTTTATATTTATATTTTAATATTACTAACGACTAACGTTAATCTTAATTTTATAACAATTACGTTCTCTTTTGTAAATTATTATTGCCTCAGCGTTGTGCCTATTATGAAGGTTAAAAAATGAGTTTTTGTAGATTAAGTTCTTCGAAATCGTATCACTATTTTTACGTCGGCAACAGTATTATCAGTAATTTTATCGATAAATGATAATTAACTAAGTATTGTATTTAACGATTGTACACGTTTTTCCCTTGACACTGGTAACTTTAACACGACTGCGCCTGAAGGAGAGTAGGTAATGTTTTATAGGTATGGTTTACTTTAAAGTTAAACCATGATTAAACAATTGATCAAAATTTAAATTGATTCGAGCGCGACATCATACTGTCTACTGCGCCAGAGAGGTCCTCCAATTGTATTGTTCAATTAAATGTTCGAATGAAACGTACTCATATAATTGGGATTGAACTTATGACTCATCAATTGTATTTGTAAAAAGTATGTAGAGCAAATTACCACAAGATTCATCACAAATCCATATCCATACTTCCATACTAATATTATAAATGCGAAAGTGTGTCTGTCTAGACTACGCTTTCACGGTCCAACCGTTCAACCGATTTTGATGAAATTTGGTACAGGGATAGTTTGTACCCCGAGGAAGGACATAGGCTACATTTTATTCCGGAAAATCAAGGAGTTCCCGCGGGAATTCAAAACTTTATTCACGCGGACGAAGCCGCGGGAATCATCTAGTCATAATATTATATTCCACAAGTTTTAAGTAGGTACCCACATTATGTAGGTACTTATATATACTTAAATATGTTGGAAATAAGCGAACATAAAATAAAACAAGTTGCATAGTTACATACCTCTATAAATTTAAATACCTAGATGTATGAATGTATGATATAAATAGGTAGGTAGTTGTAAAATTCCATGTTGTACTTAAATTTTATTTAAAAATTACCTGCTCTGCATAAAGAGTTATCTTATTTCCTTAAGTTTTCTTAATGTTTATGTAAAAACCTAAAACTAATATTAATAATTAAAGAATCATGGGTCATTAAGTTTTCAGTTTGTATCAACGCATAACAAACTACTTAGGTACCTACATATAATTACTTCACGCGTCAAGATTACCTAAACTACGCTACGCAATCAACAATTTTATTTATTTACTCTTTAAGAATTCTTGAATTATAAAACTAATCACCCGATTTAAACTCTCATTTGTATATTTATTTAATTTTACAAAAATTTTGAAGCTTGCAACTTGTTTAGTCCGTTTGATGAAACCTTATGTTAAGTAGTTTTAAGTATTTTGCACGCCCAATAATACCGTAATTACACATTACATAATACTTACAATCATGCAAATAAATAAATATTCTATTCTATTCCATACTAATATTATTTCAAAAGAGATAAGTAGGTACCTACTAAAGATACCTACTAATTTTCAAAAGAGCAACCACCGAGTTTATTGCTGGTTCTTCTCGGTAGGAATGTCATTCCGAACCAGTGGTAAATTCATTCGACTATTCAAAAGCACTTGTAAAGTTTACTTGAATAAAAAATATTTGATTTTAATTTTTATTGTAAATGCAAAAGTGTGTTTGTCTATCTGCTACGCTTTCACAGCTCATCTGTTTAACCAATTGACATGCAATTTGGTAAGGGATAGGTTAGGTTGTATCCCGGGGAAGGACATAGCATACTTTTTATCCCCCGTGGGAATGGAAAAAACTTAATTTACGCGAACGAAGTCGCGGGCAGCATCTAGTCAGAGTATATATACGTTCAGAATTCAGATATTCAGCTTAGCCTATTACGATTTGAACAATAGGTAATACTTTGCGTCATAAGTAATAACTTGTACTTAGGTATACAAAATATAAGTATTTAATATTAATTTAAAAACCAAATACTTAAGTAGGTACATACAAAGACCAACAGGCAAAACGTCAAGACTCAACACCTTTTTACTACACAGGTAATATGCATACAATGAAAATAATATTAGTACATAGGTATAAACTATACTGTGGCTGAAGTATATATGTGATAGTCAATGATCTTTTAAAATAAATTTTGGAGCCAATTTATGTAATAACGGAAATAAACTCACAATTTAATATTTTTACGTAAATATGACTGTCCTGTGTGTGTGTGTCACTTTGTGAAGCATAACTTAAATCCAACGAATCGAAGAATTACATAAAATATTGTGGTCAGTCCCTACCTTTATTTTATTGTACTTAGTTAAAAGTTAGCCCTTGACTGAAATCACACCTAATCCAGGTGTATGGAGTGAGGATGCATTCTTTAGGATGGTAGTTACTAGTTACTGAGTATAGCGGGCTTACCTCGTAACTAGGGCTGGCAGCTAGGTATAGTAAACTCTTACCCCTAAAAGTTTTGTATACGGCATCGTATCGTAATAATAATATAGGAATTGCCTCTACAAGCTACGGCCAGTATAAAACTATAGAATAAAGGTTCTACAGCGCTCACCACTGCGCCAGGGAGGTCGTCAAAATCATCAAATGTACCGAAACATACCTTTGTACTATGTTCTATCCTGGTGGCTTCGGCCGTAGCTAGTTACCACCCAGTGGCAAAGATGTATCGCCAAGCGATATAGCGTTCCGGTAATTTTTTTACCTAATATGGCAGTTGTATTAGGCAAACCATATAGTATACTCTATGAGGTAAACACTAATATCATGTAAGACTCTAATGCTGCGAGATCTATAGAGCGTACTTTGACTTGGCTCAGACTTAGAGTTAAAACGTGATGGACTTAGGTATGTGAGGTGTGAGATCTATAGAGCGAACTTTGACTTTGCTAAGACTCAAAGACATGGTTAAAACGAGACAGATTTATATTACTCACATAAGTCCATCTCGTTTTAAGTGTGAGCTAAGTCAAAGTACGCTCAGATCTCAGCATGAGATGTAGCGGGTTAACCTGAGGGGTATATGGAGTATGGACCCCTCAGGTTAACTCGCTACATCTTAGAGTCGCAATCATGACTTATCTACCATAAGTATCACCAGTGACCAGTGAGATCGCAGTTATGGCCAACTAATTGCCGTGGATTTAAAAAATTACCCACTATAGATATGTGTACCTACATGCAATTAGGCACCACTATCTACCAATCTTTGCGTCGAATCATCTTTAGCAAATCATAAATCATGATATGGCGCTTTTTATGCAACCGAAACAAAAACCAGCGGTTTATTATCTAGTTTCAATTAAAAAAAACTATAAAAGGTAGCGTACTGGTTTTTAGACAACCCGAGTAGATACAGCAAGTTAATCTTAGCTAATAATTACACAGTTAATATTTTTTTTATCTAGATATATTAAGATGTTGTGGTGTGATGTTTGGTTGCCGCACATCAACAACACCTACCTATATTTAATGTTTTTACTTATTATGTATGGAAATAGGTGCTCGTACCTATATAAGTAAATAATTAGAAACATTGTAAAATTACCTTGATGGGAATTGCAAATACAAAATCATCTTTTAACCAGTACTTACGTACGTAAATAGACCTAATCTTGTTCAGTATAGGACTTTACCTACATAAAATATTATAAGTTTAAATAATTGTATTATGTACCTAGTTGATAATAATAATATGTAAACACAAAAGGTCATCGCCTTTATCAATAACTATCACTTACGATAAGAACTTTAAGACCTAGTTAATCAATAAATATTTTTGATAGTGATATAGAATACCACAATCACTGAATTCTTAGGGCATTAATTAGTAGATAATGGGGCTGATTCTGTGGTGCACAATCTCTAAACTAAACTAAAATTAGAGCATTACAAATATTGCTAACCCTTTCATAATACTTCCTACTGAAAGGGACAGAGCTAGATTTAAAGCTGCCATTTTAGTTTAGTTTAGAGATTGTGTTATACAGAATCAGCCCCATTATATAGATACTAGGTTCGTTATACGTACCTACCTCTAAGTATAGAGATAATTGTCTCTCAATTTATATCTAAGCTATAAATTTCTTACCCGAACGAGTGAAAAGCAATTTAACAAATAGCACATGGTTAGGTACCTACTTTGCTAGCGAGCAGGCCAATTTGAAAGTTTCGCATTCTCAACCTTTTGTTTGTTAAAGCAAAGCAAAATAAATAGCTGTCGATGAGCTGTATCAGAATCAATATTTTTATTTTGCCGTTAACTTAAATAAGAAGAATAGAATACCCGTGGGCAGTCTAAACATAGGTACTTAACATAATTTTTATTATTTACAGACTTAAATACGTAACAATTCAGTGGCGTGCACAGCAGTCAGCATTGGTTAGGTAGATATCTACTTTCAAGCAGGGCATGATGAAAAGCATTGAGCTTTTTTAACTAGGGTAAGCAATGCTTTTATGCCTCTATGTCGTGCACGCCATTGACAAATAATCTCATCACCTACAGAAATCTCATCACCTTAATTTATTAATTATTATTATCTAAGTCAGTAAGCGTTTACGATAAACTTTATTTATGTATGAGATAAACGGAACACGTGGAGGCGTTCACACTGCGCAGTGAGTTTAGGTTGGTTGGTTGGTTATTCTGGTGGTTATTACTTCCACACGCCGCGGTCTTGGGCCGCCTAGATCCAGTGACTCCCTGCCACTCGCTTGATCTCGTCCGTACTAGTGGAGGCGCGCTTTCCATTGCTGGGTCAACCCATTCCTTGGGGCCCCAAGTCAACGTCTATCGGTTTTTCGATCACTTCTGCTTCAGGTTCGCAATCCCACTATCTATGTCGGTTATTTTAGTTCCCCTACGGATTTATTTTTGATTTGATGAAGAAACCACCCATCTCTCTCCATCGCGCGCAGAATTACTGAAAAATCAGGCCTTAGGTACCTAATCCTACTAAACAACGAGGGTTGTGTACAAATATATTATGTAGATAGGTAATGTTAAATAATGCGTGATGGGGTCCGCAAGCAAGTGGAATGCACGTAAATAATTGTACTTACCTCATTATAAGTATCTCGCTTTGTGTCGGAACGTGCCACCGCAAAGAATTCTTCCGTAACCAGTTGGGAGTCGGTAACCAGTCGATATTCAGCGCGAGAACTCCCGTAATCGAGAATCCACCTTATTTCAACTTACCACATAATCTAATCTCAAATTCTAAATAGACATCTACCCACTTATTTACCTATTTCAATCCCACATATATTATTTCCTAGCGATATTCATACACGGAAATCTAAGTTTCGTAATTAAAATAATGCGGTTTCCTTGAGGTGGACTTTGCACAGCAATACTCGTAAATATAAATAGCCATAAACTGTTTCAATTGGTACGTACCTACTCACTCATGTTTTCCACTTGCATTTTTACTTGGACAAAGGTAGGTATGACGTACAGTACAGGTATTAGTTACTGGGTTTGGGACATGGATAGCTGTTATGGCCGTTTCCGCTTGCTCAACTCTATTATACCCATTAGTAACTACCTAATAGACTCCTAAGTAAAACTCAATAGAGTTTATGTTTAACCAAAAAGAAATGGCTCTGCAGATATTAAATAATAAATGAATAATAAAATTAAAATTAAAAAAAAAGTAACTGTAGGAGCACTTGGACATTGCCCATAAGCTTTATATCCAATAAGTATCCACACTCATGAATAGAATAAAATGTGGAGACCTACCTGGGGTACTTAATTCAATGTCCTACCTACGTAGTGAATCTAAACACATTATTTAAAGCTTTAACAAAAAAAAAAATGCAGTATCATTACCAGCAATTTAGAGAGCTAAGTAGAGCACGCGACAGGTACGCGTATTGCGCCAATGCAAGAAATGCTACAGTAGACAATTATCCATTCTTCATCTCGACAACTATTGGCGCAACTGACCGGCCTTTTTAAGGCCACTTTCAGACTGCGAACACGATTACTCACAACTGTGGTGTTAGAGCAAACAAAGCCACTGCAATGTGTTACTTAGTTCATACAAGGTTAATGGTTTGAGGATATTAACTTATGGAATACAAATTCAAGTGTTGTTTATGCCAAAAAATGCTGTTTAACGTTCTAATAATTCTAAGTATAAGACAGTAATCTAGCGCATCTTTTAGGAGATAATAACAGTGTTAATTTAGCAGGAACATCACAATTAACTTTCATCGCACCACTGGCCGCATCGCCGTCGCTTTTTCCATTCCATCGCGCCATCTTACTATCAGATGGGATAATTGCATTGTCAATTTAGTCCAACACCGCGTCCGCATTGTTTTACGGTCTTAGTAAATTTGTACGATTTCTCTAATAATACCTCTGTAATATTCAACATGATGGAATCTAATACTGGACTATTGTTTGTTCTAGATCTGCAGCTAGCGGCGGAACTCGGAAAGACACTCTTGGAAAGGAACAAGGAATTAGAAACAGCACTGCGTCAACACCAAAATGTGATCGAAGATCAGACACAAGAAATCGAAGTAAGTTTGTTTATTTATAGACTAGCGCTGGGCTTTAATCAAACCTGCCGGCAAAGTGATGATAGTGCCTGTTGTAACGCGGTTGTATGTAGAAGATGTCTATTCACTCTACTTGTAGGAATTGTACTAAAGGAAAACGGAAATGAGGAACCAAATAAAAAGTTCTTGTGCGCTCTCCGAAATATGTTCTAACTCTTAAGTAAGTATAGAATACCTACAGAGCATAGACAGGTAACTTTGCGCCGATAAGTATTCCAAACTTTGAAGCTTAGAATCTCAACGACGGCTTGGCCAACGTCACCAACGAGTTTTCTAGGGCGACGAAACCAGCTGTTTTTGCCTTGGATTCGCTGCTTAGTCCAAAGTTTACGATGGGTTTTTACTATTCCACACATTATATTATATTATTTATACGTTACTTTCGTATTTCGCACAAACGTGACAAATTAATTTAATTTCTATAGAATACATATTACGAGTACGTGTTAAGTTTCTAAACGTATTTAATGGAGTGTCAAGATAATAAATTATGTGATGTTAAATTACTATTTCAGTACTTAACAAAACAAACTGCGGCCTTGAAAGAAGTCAACGATTCAAGACTGAGAATCTACGAGCAACTTGAAGTGAGCATTCAAGACTTGGAACGCGCAAATCACAGACTAGCTGTCGACCATGGCGCCGACAAGAAACACATTAAGACGTAAGTTCATTACCGTAACAAATTGTAACAGTCATTATTTCCAATCTAACTACTTTAATGATCCTTTCTTATAGCACAGAATATAGCGCTTTCGATACATTACAATAAATTACTTTTATAATAATGCTACATAAACCATATTTCACTAGTAGAAAGTCATGATCATTATGCTTGAGTAATAAAACTGTTGTATCAGAACAGAAAAGCAAATAAACGAATAAATATATTGAAAATGTCATGTTGTTATTTCAGCTTATGCGGCACCATCGAAACGTTGGAAAACAAGTGTGAAGAATTTCAAAAGACTGTAGATGACTTGAACGCCCAATTAGAGATCGTGAGGCGGCGAGCAGAACGTAAACCTGAGAATGAAAAACCCAAAGAGAACGATACAAAGGCTGCGGAAATCGTAGCGCTCAACACCAAGAATGTTATCGTCACACCACAAAAGTCGCTAGCACCTCTCCCAGAACTGACTAAAGAGGATGAGGACTTACTCAGGCTAAGCGATGAGTTACGAGAGAACAAGGTAGCTTTTGCGCAAGAACAAAGGAGAGTTACAGAGCTCGAAGAACAACTGGCATCAGTGATACAAGAGAACAATAGACTGCAAGAACAGCTGAGAAATTGGCATCAAAGAGACGATGAACCTAAATCTATGCACGAAGAATTCTCTATCCTTGAAGAAGTCAGGTATCAAATTTTTATCCTTACTATATTATTATTCAACTTCAACACTAGTCCTATCAAAATACTGGAATTAGTTTTTTTTACAATTTATAATTTAACTTGCAATTAGTTGTTTTACTTGTTTGTTTAGAACTTTAGGTCATAACTCAAATCTTGCAATTGAATTTTAAAAGTTATTCCCCACCGTTTTTGAAGCTGAAATTTTGCATTCTACACGTTTAGTGTAGTCTATGCACGGTTGGCTATGGGACGTCATTCTAAATCCAAAATGGCGAAGTGGTTATTTTTATGCATCCCCATGATATGGGTACCTAATGCCTATCAAAATGGTTGGCTGAGAAGAAAACGAAAAATTCGATATGGAGGACGAAAAAAGCTTGTTTTTCAAAAATAATATTAAATTATTTAAGACTTGTTCACTTCTTCACAAGGCGAGATTTGTATATTCTAGTCATGCTATAAATTGAATAAAAAAATGTAAATTAAACACAATTTCCAGACAAGGACAACTATGCGTCAGATGTCTAAGAGGTATGGAACGGGACGATATGTCTTCGATACTCGACGGCGAGGACGACGACAGAAGCGCTATCAGCTCTCTCATCCTCACTCCTGGGCAACAGAGCCCCAGAGACGACCACGTTACCAGCAAACTTGTCAAATTTGACGTGAGTAACATTCTACTCTTGCGACCCTAGATTATATTCTCTAGCTATTTCTCCTCTAAGCTTATCTGTCTGTACTCTAACCGTTGACATTTTATGTGAACCCTAGTTTTCTGTTTCAACTAACACCGAACTGTTATAACTTATAACACATTCTTTACATTAGACTACTTTACTAACATTAACTAACACTATAGGTAATAATATTATAAACCCTCACAACAGGTAAAGGGATTTTTACAAAACTCTACAAACATATTTACAATTCGCTTTCATCGACCCTATGGATTGGTTCTACGTCCCCATCAGTTACAATAGGTTGGTATGTCCCCCCATCCGATATCTGATGAGAATGTTTTGATCGTTTCTAGGCGGTAAAACTATTCCAACTGCCCCTGATGTTGTTGATCACGCTTTGCATATGCATTATGAAGCGCATTTGCAGTAGTTTTCTTTGGATATATCGCATGTAGTCGAAGGTACGTCCATTACTGACACCTTTATTACCTAAGAGATTGCACGCTAGTCTTTGGTGAAGGTGTTTGTTTCATCAACCGTGTAGTGTGATGTTTTGTCAACGGTAATAATGTTTGTGTTTAGAAACAGCTAACGATTTACTAATAATTAATTCATTGAATAATCGTAGCACTAATTATCTACTAATCTACTGTGTGCATATCTCATAATCATTATCAGCTAAGTTTGTTTAACAAAACTTGTCTTGAATGGTGGAGTAATGGGTGTATTTTTGACTAATTACTTCGTCTTAATAGTTCGAGTTAGATCACCGATAGGTATAATAGTCCTTTAAACATAATAACTCTTTCACAATCACATCCTTCGATTATATTCTGGTTTATTTGAATAAATACGGTTTTTAAAATAATTTTATAATATTTTTAACAATCACCGCATCTTTTTGTAACCGACATACCATTTCAACATAAAATAATCAATAAAGAAATATCATTGTTATACATACTTATCGTCTGGTATTATCACGCTTAGGAGGTCTATTATTTCTTGGTATTTAGATATAGGTACCTACCTAAAGTTAAAAAATTTCTTTACAGAATGCGAAGGCGAAACTGCTGCAAGGAATTTGGGCCAACAAAGAAGATGGCCATGAAAACCCTTACAGAGAGCTGGTGCAAAAATATGAAGCCTTACTCGAGGTTCAACTGTCGCAGGGAAAAAATACCAGAAAGAAGCCAATACTGCTGCCTAGCGCACAAACACAATCAGGATCAATTTCGCTGCAAGATGAATTGCAAACATCGGGCGATTACACTCAATTCAATGTCAAAGATACAGATGAAGAAAGTGGGCACGGCGAGGAAGCCCAAAAAGAAAACATTACACATAAGAAAGTAGAACCAACGTCTCGTAAGAAGATTATCCAGACTCCAGACTTTTCTGAAGCTGAAACATCCAGCTCGGGCTTTTCAGATGAAACTAGTAATAAAGCTACGCAGACTGAACGTGAGAGACCCGGTTCTTTCCTTTGCACAATTGCAGACGGGGAAGACTATCGCTTCAGTATTTATGACGATGTAAGCCCAATGGATAGTCGTTTCCGCAACAGGCCAGAATATCGCGAGTTATTTAAGGAAATATTCACTATACTAAAGAAAGCAGCCGAAAACAAAGATGACGGAGAACAGCTACCGCTCCTTGACGATACAACCACGGGAAAAGTACCACCAGTGACCCCCGCCACGGAGGAACCTCCTGGCACCTTCACTGATGATACTCAGAGCGTATTGTCGTCTGTGATGTCGGAACAATCGATTCCAGTATCTGATATTACAACTCCGGAATCGGCTGCATCTAAAGAAAAAGAACAACCGATTCCCGAAACCGTAAATAAACCTGAGAAAAATGAATCAAAACAGAAAATTACAAAAGAGAATAAACCAGTGGTTGAGAGCACATCCGAGAAACCAAAAGCAACTGTCAAAGAACAAGAGACTGAAAGGGAGAAAGAAACAGAAAAGGAACGAGTGCTTACACCGCTGGTGCGCCAACCACTGGAATACATAGCAGCTACTAGAAAGAAGTCCAGACATCGCAACCGCAAACACAGCCAAGAACGTCAAGGAGCCGACTCACCTGTATTCCCATCTCCGCCTAAAATAACCTACCAGAAGTCGTCAAACAAAAAGAGAAGAGACTATAGGCCTATCGAAATAAGTCCACTTGTAAGAGCATCTGAAGCCGAATGGAACGGATCCACCCTTCAGTTTTACAATAAGAACATTAATTCCCCAACATCCAGTGTGAGCGGCCGGACGGGAAAAATCTATCAAGGCTACAACTCAGAAACAGACTCATGGGATATTAAACAGAGCACTGCATCCCAAGAAATACATAAACTAAGAAAACTAGAGCTCTCATATGCCGAAGTGCTAAGAAATGCCGACAAAACTAAAAATAGGCGCAAGAAACATCAGTAACTTATTTTAAAATTTTATAGAAGGACCCCCTCTCGCTTGATAGTGAGATTCGAGTGATCAACCGCCATTTGTCTTTGCCAACTAGACAGATTTAGTATAAGAGGTATTGTGATCTGCTAGCGTTACTTTTAATTTGTACCACAAACCATTATTGGTTGCCATATATTATGTTCTTATATAGATCATTGTATCTCATATTTATCAATATATAAAACATTATTACATCAAAAATAGTCCAATAAATAATAATTTATTATTGTATATTTGAATTAAAATATTTTACCCTCCGATATTACAAAATAGAGTAACGTACTTGTTAAAAAAATTATAAAATTATGCATTTAATAAAATCATGAAAGTACATGAAACGGCTTAGCTTCAGAATCGTTAAAATATTAATTTTTTGCATTTTAAATTTAATTTACTTTCAACAGAATGAGTTTTATCCTATAACTCGTTTCCGTTATTACTTCAGTCACTATTTTAATTGTATAATATTATGTATTTGAATTATGAATTTATTTGTAAATATTCATTTAAGTAAGTTAATTTTATACTTTAATTTGCCATGGTATCTGCGAGTACTATAATTCTTTGTGGAATTGTATGCTGAAATTTTATTTAATGAGAATGAAGAGGTTGAAGGTATGAAATAAAAATTTGCATTAAATATTATCAGTATTTCATTTGCCCTTGTCATTGGCTTTAAACGAGTTTTAAATAGCACATAGATTATATTACAGTTTCATGATTTTAGGTTACTTTTTACACACATTTTTTCGCCATCACAGTGTAAGTGTCACAGAATGAAAGAAAATTAGCTGTTCTAGGAAGCGCCAAAGTTCAACTTTGCTTATAACAAACATACACAAAATTTTGCCTTGCATACGACACTATACTTTCGTAAACGCAATACTTAATCATTATTTACAATTTTCAATAACAAAATACTATTACACAGAAAATACATGATCAAATTATTAGGTGAACATTGAATTTCCGCTTTTACTGAATGTATAATTCAATGTATTGTATTATTCATAACAAGAATTTAAAGTTGTAAGCCTAAAGATTACAATAAAACTAGCCGTCTAGGAATCTAAATAACCATAACAATAATTATGTCCAAATATTATAGTCAGAGAGTCCGTGGGAATGGGGAGGCATAAGGTAAGTTTGCAAAAACTGGTTCTTCTGCATTATATAATATCGTAATTGAGAGCTAGACCTGCTATACAGATCTATCCATCATCTCTTTTAAGTTAAAGCCCAATATGGACAAGCAGGTAGGTCTTTATTGCCATATCAGGGAGAATTGCCACCATGCACAACTCTCAGATGTCAAATAAAATAAATAATAATATTTTATTGTGGACTATTGTACATATACATGAAATATCATGTGACAGTACAAAAACAAATTAACATCACAATAACTCGTTACCAGCAGAGAACTTTTTATGCATCACAACCTCAGCATTTCCAACGGCCTCTCGGGCAATTAGGGTACCTGTCCACTGAAGTGGAGGATGGAGGAGCAGGAGCAATTTGAAGCCCAATTGTCTAAGCAATTGTAATCATTTGACTGTTTAAAACGTATTACTCGAACTGTTTAAGGAGTTCATACATGCTTTTTGACGTACAGGCTTCTATGAACTCCTCTTAAACAGGTCGAATTATCTGTCTGACAATCGATTACGATTACCATTTCCTTACACAATCGGGGGGCAGATTATTGTGAAATAAGGCGATGATTTGCGATCTATAATAGGCATGATGACAGTAACCAAGAATCAATGAAATTATTAATTTATCTAATGAAATAGGATTCATGGATTATAAAAAACGTATTTATCTTTCTATTTCGATTGAGATTGCTATTTATTTTGATAAAATAAAATTATAAAATATAGCAATCCGCCATATTGGTTAAAACACCAAGAAGCGAATGACGTCACAATGGTTTGTTTTCGAGCTTTGACAATCACACTATTGCTTACTGCACACTGCACAGAGTACATTGGTAAAAATAATAGTGACGTCACAAACGACGCCATGACACCGGGGAGCGTTTTGGCGTGAATTTTAAAATTTGAATTTCAAATGCTAATATTATCTACCAAACCTTATTTGTCTGCTGAAATAAGATATTTTTTCGAAATAGTAGATACTTCCGAACATAATCTGACTATTTTTCAAAATAGTCAGATTATGTTTTGATTGGCTGACCCAGTGTATTGTCGCAATATAGTCCGTCGAACTTTTTTGAGCCGGTGGCCAAAATTGGAACTAATTTTTATGCCTCTAGTTTTGGTTTTTATTTTATTTTTAATATACTTAAATACTAGCAACGTTGTCACCGAGTCAGATAAGTTTGACGGACTGTAAGATTTAAGAATACCATAAATTCACTCAATCACGATGATTGAGACTGTAGCAATGATTGCCTATAGACCCTACTGATTTGTTTATACTTTATATCCTTTTGCTATTGGACAAAAGGATATCATACTAATATTATAAATGCGAAAGTCAGTTTGTTTGTTGGTTTGTCCTTCAATCACGCCGCAACGGAGCAACGGATCGACGTGATTTTTGGCATGGGTATAGTTGAGGACCTGGAGAGTAACACAGGCTACTTTTTATCCCGGAAAATTGAGGAGTTCCGTCGGGAATTCAAAAAAACTTATTCCACGCGGACGAAGTCGCGGGCATCAGCTAGTAAAGTATAAACAAATCAGTGTTACAGGAAGAGGGTTATGAAGGACACGGTCCATTTCAGGTTTGGTCTTGCGCACGATAACGTGAACAGAGGAAAACAGAGTTTATCAAAAATAATTTAAAAAATTAAAAAATATCTACAACTTGCTAAAAATAAAAATCTATTTCAAGTTTTTTGGGCGTTTCCAAGATGGCGCCTTTCCAGTCATGCATAGAGGCGGCACTGAAGTAGTAGACGGGAAATATGACAAATGATAGTAGGATTTATGCAAGTTTTTGGAATTGTCAGGATCGTCACACTGTAGCTGTCAAACTATTTTTTTTAAATAATTTATTTAATGATCACATAATATTATTATTATTTAAAACTATGGCGGTAAAGCCGCTGATTAATTTGCTAAAAATGCCACCGCTCCACTCCGATTCAGAGGATAGCAGCCTTACTGCCAATGCTTATAGCAATACATAAGCTATATTACTCAAAATGACAGTTTGACGTCACGTATACTGATGTTCCTAAAATAAGGATTATAATTCTAAAACACGAAAGTCAACAATGATGCAACAATATGGCTTTAAGCTTTCGCAGTATGACCCCAGGTACCCTTTGGCGCTATTTAAAACGGCTAATTTTCTCGTCCTGCGACAAGTGCTATAAATTAGTCTACTTATTCTGCGCCTCGAGTTCTCTCTCAACGATCTTGCGGTATTCGTCGAAGCCGCCCTCAATACTGGCGACGGAGCCGGAACCACAGACCCATAGCTCTTTGCACACCATCCGGATTAGTCTCTCGTCGTGAGATACCAGAATAACACCGCCCTGGGAAAAAGTTGAAAATTATTAGATCTTAGCATATTATGACCATTTTTTGGAAATTAAAAGGCAAAATCAAAATAGACAATCTGGACATGGCTTGATGCCCTACAGAAACGGGGCAGAACGGGGGAAAAGTTCTATAAACATTACTATAATTTGCGCGCTGTATTTCTTTTGCGTAAAGTAGACCCACATACTGCATGTATAGCAAAGGTGGAGCAGTAAGCTCTAAAAAGACTCCTTTACTTTCCAATAAGCACGCACAATCGAACAATCATATTCACCGCTTTCTTTAAATGACGTTATCATCTCTAAGGGCAGGGTTCAACACACACCTCAAATATTCAAATGTACCCTCGGTTACCGATTAAAATATGACAATGTTAAAATGTAACGATAAATTATATTCTGGCATTTTGTTACACTTACCGTATATTTGTTAATGGCTTTCCCAAGCGCTTCTATGGTTTCGATGTCCAGATGGTTAGTAGGTTCGTCCAGTACGAGGAAGTTAGGGTTGCCCATGCACATTCTCGCGAAGGCAACCCTGGACTTCTGACCCCCGGACAAACTGGCCACGGTCTGTAAAGCCAGGTCGCCGCTTACGCCGAAACTGCCCAGCTGTCTTCTGTATTCCTCCACGGTTTTACCTAAATAATATACGAATCAACCTTTAATCAACCAAAGAATGTGAAGTTATTTCACTAATGCCATCTAGTCTGAAGGACGGGACAGCGCTATGGCGGGGACAAAGACAGGATTATATAGGTGAGGGGCACGCCCTACAAGTCGGACGCCCAACTTTTTTCTATGAAAAGGCCCATCTAGTACCTACATATATATCGATGGTTTTAATATTGCAAGTTCCTATATTGCAAAAATTATAACAGCCAAATATTATAACAAGTCAAGTCAATTCTATGATTGGTCAAAACTTACAATATTTCGCAAGAACTTTTTGTATTTGAAGACAGACAGATTTTTTTTTGTATTTGAAGACAGACAGAAAAAGTTTTCGAAAAGAAAATCGTAGCTTAAGGCTTGGAATGCTCTTCCATATATGATTGGTTTACAGCGCTTCATCTTATTCAGACAGCAGAGATTTAGACCGGTTCCCTGCCAGCACCAGCTAACTTAGTAGCTACGGACCTTCCTATCCTATATGGGATACATAATATGACTGATTAGGCATTTTCAGGGTAAGCGCGCTCCTACCTAGGCGCTCGACCTCATCACTGATTTTCATAAGCATGACTGTCTTGAAATAAGAAAAATGTGGATATTGCGAATGCCGCTGGCGGGCGATGCCCTTGCTAAAACAACCCTGGGAAGATGGCAGTTTGATATGGCCAACAAGCAGCCATACCTCATGTACAAATCATGGAGTCCGGGATGAGCCCTATGGGTATCGCACAAGGGGGGCACCGATGCGTTCTTAACAGATCTCGGAGCCTCCCGACATGCGTTAAGGTTGGCCACCGACGGGGTTGTAGTAGGTAGAAATCCTACATTGCCCGATTTCCCCGGGTAGTCGGGTAGGTCGGGTTGAAATTCTCCCGACAAAAAAAAATTACGGTTGTCTGTAAAGTCGGTTAACGGACGATAGTTTTACGTGATAACTAGAAGTTCTCGAAGAAGCTCGCGTGGCGGCGTTCCAGTAGCAGAACTATTCGAACGGCTAGCTGTGACGTCACGCGATCGTGCCTCTATCGCTCGTTCCGCGCTCTCACTTGTACGCTCAGGCTCAGGCGGAACGTGACACTTTTTCGTGCGTGCAGCCCAGATGCCCTTGCCAGAATGTCGTCGTTCTTATATTATCCGACCTATACATTACCTGGATAGCTCTTCTGCAGTAGCTCAACGGAATTGACGTTCATATCGAGCTGGTCGACGTGGTGCTGCGAAAAGTAGCCGAACTTAAGGCCGCGGTGCACGCTGCGGATGCCGCTAGTCGGCGACAGGAGGCCCATTATAATCTTCAGTAGCGTCGTCTTTCCTGCGCCGTTGTCGCCGACCTACATAAAAGAGGGGATTGTATGTTTGAAGTGAAACTTTTTAAGTGAAACTGCTTTAGAATTGTTGTGATTCGAAAATTCGATGAAAAGAAAAACGAAACGAAAAAGTTATAAAGAAAAGAGTTCGTTTTGTATTTAGCTTTTTTTATTATTGTCTATCATTGGTTTGTCATAGTTTGTCACCTTCTGTCTAATATTGAAAAATTATTATAAATTCAATATGGTTCAACAATCAACAACGAATTAATTATTTTTAAAACAATGTGTTTCCTGAGAAAATATCCTAGGCCTCACTTCAACAAAAAGTGACACGAAAAAGAGACAAACATATATAGGATCTCATTCTCTTGTAGACTAATTTTCTGAAGTTTCACTTCTGCTGTGTGTGAATTGCACACATACACTTTTTTATTTTCTTTTTTCGCGATTCACACGTTGAAAATCACTGACGTAAAACATTCTTGCACTCCTAACATCAGTAATACTAGATGTATATTGAAATGAACTTTTAACTTGTGCAAATGAAAAATATCTAAGCTCAAACCTATTTTAAGTAACTTTTAAACAAAACTGTTAGTTTTATTATGTGAACATAATATAGCAAATATACTTACAATACATATCCTAGATTCCAACGTAGCTCCTAGGTTAACATTCAAGAATATGACCTTGTCCTTTGAATAGTAGAATCCGACCTCATTAAGTTGCAATATGGGAGGGGAGAGTGGTTCAGTCTCTGGAAACCGTAGGACCACATCTATTTCTTTCTCAACCGGCTTCAGTTCTGGTCTAGAATTAAAAAATTAAGGATTAATTTATGGTTTTTGTACAGGTAAACTGGTAAAGATTGTATTTATGGATGTTATGCGATTCTCGCGCAAGTCTGGCCTCTAATTTGTTTCATTTTATTAGGAAAACTTACACCTATACACAACGTAGGTGGGTAAATACGAAAAACTAAAGCTATTTAAAAGTCTTCGAAGAACTATAACTAATAAATAATTGACTATAATAAATGACTTATGATAGAAAAGCTCACATGGGGGGAAAACGTGTGCATGCTCTGTTGTTGCTGCGCGTCGAACTCACGCTACTGGTTGTTAAGTTTGTTAACAACTCACGATGATCCTGCGTAGACGAGAGATACTCACAGCTTTTCCAGCATCTTGAGCTTGCTCTGCACAGAGGAGGCGCGGTTGGCGTTGTATCGGAAGCGGTCAATAAACTCCTGCGTGTGCGCGCGATGCTGTTGCTGCGCCTCGAACTCACGCTGCTGGTTCTTATGCTTTTCCGTCTTGGTTTTATGGAACTGTTCGTAATTTCCCCTACGGACAAACGATATATATTGAGGTAATATGAAATACATTGTGATTGCCGTTGCATTATTTGTGGGTCCATAAACCATTACTGTAGGTAAAGGCATTTTGAAGACCCTGACGCAGTGATGAGTACTGTGTTCTTATGATGATTTCTTTTTAGATCGCCTGGGTACAAGCCTCGGCAGGGCCAATTTGCGAATTTATAATTTCTGAATTGTCTATGGTGTGGTCTGGTGGGCCGTAGGAGGCTTCAGCTTAGCTTATATAATGAGGCACTATCCAAGTGAATTGGACACCGCTTGAGCGTCGAAAACAACAGTAATATCCAGAAAACAAAGTGTGACGGCGACAACGGTCCACAACCTTAAAGACAAGCAAGCAAGACAGTCACTTTTTTCTTGAATTTACGCATGTTTTTATGCAAATATACTAAATATTCAAATATGTATTGGTTGTAAAAAAAAAACACTACGCGTATCGGTATCGGTACCTATCGGTATCGGTATCGCCGATATTTTTATAAGAGTATCGGTATCGCCGATATTTTTATAAGAGTATCGGTATCGCCGATATTTTTATAAGAGTATCGGTATCGCCGATATTTTTATAAGAGTATCGGTATCGCCGATATTTTTATAAGAGTATCGGTATCGCCGATATTTTTATAAGAGTATCGGTATCGCCGATATTTTTATAAGAGTATCGGTATCGCCGATATTTTTATAAGAGTATCGGTATCGCCGATATTTTTATAAGAGTATCGGTATCGTATCGGCAAAAAGGCGTATCGATGCATCACTACTCTAAACTAAACTAAAATGACAGCATTACAAATATTGCTAACCCTATCATAATACTCCCTGCCGAAAGGGACAGAACTAGATTTAAAGCTGTGATTTTAGTTTAGAGATTGTGTTATACAGAATTGGCCACAATGTCTAATGTAGCGTAAGGCATAAACACCTGTATATGTCGAGCCTCTGTGAGTGCAGATGCATTATATCAGTGGGCACAGTGTCAAGGAAGTTGCGGTCATGCGACACTACCAGCAGCGTTGTGGGCCAGTTCTGAAGATAGTTTTCAAGCCAAATAATGGCTTTGATGTCCAACATGTTGGTGGGTTCGTCGAGTAATAGAAGGTCCGGTCTGTAAAGGAAAAGAATTCAAGAATTAAATATTGTCTTTTAATCACACACCCCTAAGTGAAACATGTTTCATCAGAAAAGAAAATGGCACTGTACGGAGTACAATCACGCTAATGTAGCACGCATACAACTTACAATCACAATTTATATGCACATCCCGAGTGAAGCCTACATCGCTCAGCATGATGAAGGCCACTAACTCCATATAAAATTTGAGGAGTATCAAGTTGCTAGGTTCGTAAAACAGTGTTTTCAGTAATTACCACCACCTTATGTGCGGTTAAAGGGAGTCAAAAATATCACAAACATGAAGATTAAAGGGATATTTGTTAGTATATGTATTACATATATTAAACTAACTTGGAAAACAAAGCTCTCGCAAGCGCAAGCCTCATCCGCCATCCACCAGAGAAGGTCCTAGTGGCTCGTGCCTGCATCTCCGGAGTAAAGCCCAGCCCACTGAGGATGATGGACGCTCGCGCGGGTGCCTTGTCTGATTCTATGTTCTCCAGCTGTGCATACACTTCACTTAGCTCTGTCGATAGGTTTGGGTCTGTTGATCTGGAAAAGAGTAACACTATTTACTTACTGCTCACAACAAGGAAAAAACTCTCAAACCTCTCGAAATACGGAAAATTAAGGAATTCGCGCGGGAATCAAAAAAACTTAAAACACGCGGACGAAGTCGCGGGTATCGGCTAGTCTATATATATAAAAATGAAACCCATTTTCCTTGGTCACGGCATCACGCGTGAATGGCTGGACCGATTTCACTAATTCTTTTTTTTTTGTATTTGTTATTATTAGGAGAAGGTTCTTACGGAAAAAAATATTAAGAAAATCTCTCAGAAATATTGAAAAATATACATTTAATTTTGCATACTAAGGCGGTACGAAGTTCGCCGGATCAGCTAGTAATAAATAATAATGGCCTTATGAACAAAGACCATTGACCAAATTCGCCTAAGAATCATCATACGTTTGAAATATACAGTAATTCTTAGCTCGTTTTATAACCTTTATTCCAAATATTAGAATTCAACGGACACTTCAAATTAATTAAAAAGTAAATAAATAAAAACTTTATTGTGTTACACTTTTGTTCTCATATGTACATTAATGATATTAGACTTAAAATCTAAAGGACAACAAACGACACAATTGGATGCAAACTCAGCTTCGCACTGGGTATTGGCAGCAATACCCAGCGCTGATTTTCAGTTTGCTCCAGACAAGGAGCTCTTAACCTAAAAATGCGCCGCCCGACACTTCCTTAATTTTCCTTAAATGGGTATTAAATTGACTACTATATGTTTCCGTCTCTCGATTATTAACCACTTAATAATTACTTACAGGTTTAAATAATATACAATACCTCCGCTTGAACGCTAGATCCGTATCGTAAGAAACAAGATAAAAGCAGCTAAAAGTGCTAAGTGCGCTAGTAGAAAGTACAATAATTTAATATTTCTAACGCCATCTGTGAAGTTCTCGATGAACTATGACGATACAGGCTGCATCCTTATTAATAACGCCATCTGTAATGTTTTTGATGAACTACGGCGAACCTTATCTTATCTACATACTGTTTATAGCTCTATTACAATTGGATAAAGATGATATTTATTCGTTCAAGCAGATTGATTGTGAAAGTTGAAATAAAGTCAAAATTTAAAATATTTTTGGTAATAAGTTATTTCTTAGCAAGTGTCCGTTGTTTTCATCTGCTCTCAAGTATAAAAAGGTATTCATTTGAACCCAGTAATCAATTTTTTATGACGGTTTGTTCTTAGGCGAACTTTGTATGGGGACGGAACAATGTCCTTTCAGCCATCAAATTAGTGTGTGTACAGGTTTAATCTCTATTCCATCACTGTCACTGTCTGATTAGATGGCAATCCTACTAAATGGGAGAGTAGGTTTTCCATCTCATCATTCTAATTGGAAAACAATAATGTGCTCTCCGAGGTACGAGGGTCTAACAGAGCCAACTTCCCAACCAAACTTCTTTACAGAAAAACATAAGAGAAAGTGTTTAATAACAGTTTTATAACCCCTTACATGTTTAACTATCACCATCATTTACCATCACATAAAAAACAATGTATTGAAGAAGTTCTACGCACCCACTATTGATAGCCGCTGTGATTTCCTTTTCTCTTCTTAACAAATCTTCTCTCACTGTGTCACATTCTAGAACACTCTGCAACGCGATTGTGTCATCTCCCGTTACTTCTTGTTCCACGTGCAAAATGGAAATGTGTGAAGGTATTTTGAGTTGTTTACATGAGATCATGCGGAGTAACGTTGTCTTGCCTAGACCGTTACGTCCGACTAAGCCGTATCGTCTACCGAATGCTAGAACTAGATCGGCGCCTTGTAATAACACCCTGTGAACAATGTAGGTTCATGAAACGAAAGAAAGTTCAACTAAAGCTAGTGGCCTATCTAGTAGAATGCATTGTATTTTTATATTATAACTAGCTGATGCCCGCGACTTCGTCCGCGTGGTTTAAGTTTATTTGATTCTCTCTCGCAACTCATTAATTTTCCGGGATATAAAGTAGCCTATGTCACTCGCCAGTTCCTTAACTATGCCAAAAATCACGTCGATATGTTGCTCCGTTGCGGGCTGATTGCCTTAAGGACAAACCAACAAAAAAACACACTTTCGCATTTATAATATTAGTATGATGATAGTGGCTTATTGGGTCATGAAGGTCATTCCTAGCAATTGGTAGATTTAATACTTGTAAAAGTATTAAATTGCCATGATTTAGTAACATTGACCCAAGACAGTAACTGAATGGGTGACCAAATTTGGACATTTGAATTTGGCCTTTTTGTTTCCTCTGTGCCTTGGAGAGCATGTGGCCCTGTGTAGCGTAAAAGGGGGTTTTTAAAAGCAGTGTATCCATCAAGCGGTGACATAATGTATGCTTGTAAAAATAATTTGCTGTTTTCAAGACCTTTAAGCAGCCATTGACGGATCTCAAAACACAATTTTAAAAAAATCTCTCTCATTTAAATTTATTTTAAACATACCTCTTAATTTACCTTTTAAAGCAATTTTTCTCCTTATTGAAACTAATAATTTGCTCTAGAAATATAAGATAAAATTTACATTTCTAAATCAATCAGATTGTCGGATTAATTTGTATTGAACAGTAACTATTTATTTTTTTTAAAATGATTTCTTGCATTTTTTGCGACATGCGCTTGCTTGATTTCACCCCCGCGTGCCTATATTTTGATCTCGTGAACTCACAGCGCCTTAAGCTATCGGTCCTGGCTATTCATCACTATCATTTGTTAATAATTGTTGGTAACCTAAGAGTTGAAATACAACTTAGTTGAGTTGTATGCCTCTGCCATTATGTGATTATTAATGGAACAATGAATAATGGACAACAATCCTCAGCAATGAGGAATAACGACACACAGAGAGAAAAGTTTATATGAATAAAAAAGCTAATAATTTCTCAGTAAAAGTAGGATTTATTTACCTGTCGCCATAAGCTATATCAAAGTTTTCTATCCTTATATCTTGAGTTCTATTGGTGCCTTTAGCCTCAAGCTTGCTGTCCTTTTTAGAGGTGACCTGCGATGCAGTGGCAGATTGTAATACTGGGATGCTCACTGGGACTTTTGCTTCTTTGTGCTTTTGCTGTTTCTGTTGCAATTTTGCTTCTGCCTTTTCTAATTTTCTAGCATCTACTTTCTAAAATAACAAATATACACACATTTTTGACAATGTTACTTAAATATCCACAAAAAATAAACTGAACTGAACTGAATTAAAAATCTACCACTTCTATATACTTAGAAGGATGTTTTAGCATTAGATGACAACTAAGCAATGGTTATCTAATGCTAAAAACATGCCTTTAACAATTGCTTATGTAGTAAACAGTAGTAAGATGAGGCATTATATCCTGCACTACTCAACAAAATAGAGATAATATAAAGGCTGCTCAACAGAACATGCAATAAAATATAACCCATGCACTCACATGTCTTTTAATTTGTAAAAAGCTTGATTTGTATGCGCAAAATTAGTCTAGTTTACTTTTATTTTAAAACTACCTACAACTATATTATAAGGAAAAATTAATAAGTAAGAACCTAACTTTTGTAACTTAAATCTCTTATTATACTTATGTAACACCTTAGAATAGATTATATAATAATTAATATGTTTTACACCTACATATTTAGTTAATAAGCATGGAGGAATGTGCAATGCTCAGACAAGCCGTCAAGCGCTTACGAGCACGAAGAAACCATAAAATATGTATTTATTACTTGTGAAATAAATAAAATAAATAAATTTAGCTTATTGTGCAACATAAAGTAGGAGCTGATGTAATTGAGGTTCTTAAAAATTAAATTCTATTCAAGAATATTATTAGCCACTTACTAAACTATCATCTCTTGTTTGAAGCCATATACTCCTAAGATCCTCTGTTTCGGGAACATTATTTGTCATTGAAGCCAAATGTATTGGTGCATCCAAAACTTTTCTTGGTCCATTTGTACTAATTGATTTATCTGGTTGTAGCATGTTTAATAGTTGCTCACATATATCCCTATAAATGACAAAAGTTTAATCATAACTGAGTATAGAAACAAAAAAAAGTTAATTAACTACTTACCTACTTCATAATTTGGAAGTCATTTTTTTAATTAGACTAGGTAACTGATTGAGCTTTCTCTTGGCAATAAGTTTCGTGAAATTTAAAAGGAATAATTTGCAATTAAACACAAGAAATAGTTCGGTACTAAATCAAGCCTGTTTTAACCTATAGAAACTAGGGATCAATTATTTCGAAAATTTAAACCTGATATCATCTTCCGATTTTTCAGATATTCCTTGTAGAATTTCTCCTACCGCTTCGTACACTTCCTCCGTATCTTCGAATTCTCCGGCACTATTGTCCAATATGTCTGTAAAACATAGCTGATCGAATGAATGATTCTTTGTTGCATGATATTCAGTGTGCGACAACTTGTACCAACAAAAATTCAAGTTTTCTCAAATGCAATAATATTAATAGAATAATTCTAAGGAAAAAGACGGAATTTCAATCTTAATTTAACTAGTTTATAACCTCACCTTCGACATATTTTTTTAACTCCTCGTCTATTAGAGGAAACTGACTTTTAATAAAATCACCGAAGCTAGCCATTATTTTTGCCAATAACTTGGTTTAAAACCAAGGGATAATAGTTATTTCTATCATTTATTTTACGCGAAAAATAGGTAAATATCTCCCTATGTCACGTCAATGGACCATAGACAATTTCTTTTTCTGGTCGGTGATAGACAACTAAATACATCGACCCTGTTTTTTCTGTTCCGTGCATCGACACCGAATTTGGCAATCGAATCATTTTTTTTTACGGCCCTGGATACTCCTTTAAGGCCTCAATCGAATCATGATGAGGACCCACAGCTTAATTATCACATACCATACCCTTTGCTACACCAGCGCCACTGTGGAAGGTTTTTGAACTGCTATTTGTAGCAACCACTACTTTTTCAACTTTTCTCCCGAGATGTTACTCAAAGTTTTACTCCTTCCTTAGATAGAAGAAGGATAGAAGTGAAAAAGAATAATTAATTTATTTTATGTTTTAATTTTTTTTTAATTTTAATGAAAATTATTAAAATATTAACCTTAACACTAAACTAGGGCATTAAAGTTTAATTTCGAATGTAGTATATTTATATCTAAAACCTTTTATCTTCGTAACCACGTGAGCATGTCGGTGTTCGCGAGCATTTCGCTGTTCGCGAGCATGTCGGTCACGCGAATGTACATTTTTACCCCCTACTAAATATTGCTAACCCAGCCTAAAATGCTGTGATTTTATAGTCTGGTTAACTTCTCTCTGGTTAAAGAGATTGCGCCTCGCAAGTCGCACGTCCTATTCTGGTCGGTGCTTCGCGGCTCGCCTCGATTATACAAAGTGACAAAATCATATCTTGCTATTTCATTGTAGACAGAGTATTCCATTTAATTTAGTGGAATGAAAATTTCGAAAATTTGTATTTTGTATGGTCGTGAACACATTATAATGTTATAATGGTAATCAGTTCCTTGCTGGTAATAACCGATCGTGCATAGGTCCTCTTCGAATAATGTGATTTTATTCTACCTATAGGCTCAGGGGCTGAAAGTTGTACCCACAATATATGTCTGTGGTTGTACCCCTATATTCAATGTACTCTGTGGTTGAAAACTTGAAAACACCGACATGACATATGTCGGTAGCTGAAACCCAGAGCCGTAAAATCATTAAATAAAATAAAAAAAGACGAATGACGAATCTTTCTAGTTTTTACTAAAACGTAGTGGTTATATTCTCTTTGGTTTTTACCAGAGACAAGTTAACCAGAGATTTTTACCTAATTTTTGAAAATCCTGAATTGTTTGCCTGAAAACGTTACTATTTCGTAATGGATGAAAATATTGATAATAATGTAGCCGTTTTGGCTATATTGGATAATCAGTGTAAGTACGTCTGTTCTGAAAATATTCTGTTAGTCACAATATTTTATTTTTGTAAATAATCAACCATTTATTCCTTGGAAAAATAGCTTCACCATACAAGCAGAACATAAACATTGCAAACTATGATCACACACATCAAATAAATCAAGATGAAATAGAAACCAGCGAAACAAGTAAACAAAGTAGGTAAAATTAAGATTTAACTAGTTTTAAATAAAGTAAGTGTACAAAGTTATATTGCATTATTTGTATGTCTTCAAATAACAAAGTTTTTACAGCCAGTGTTGTTTTGCTAGACATGTGACTTACCTACGTTAGAGTAAGAATAGTTACCCCTTTGATCAGTCAAATTGCTACCTAGTTGCCCAGGTTTAGTTTCCATTACTATCATCCAGTGACCCACAAGTCAGTGTAATGCTTGTATTGTAACATATGTTTTGTATTGTTTAATTGTAACCTCGTTATTTTTTTAAGAAAAGAGCAACTGCTGAGATTCTTGCCGGCTCTTCTCAGTAGAAAGCTTTCCGAACCAGTGGTAGAGTTTTAACATTTCATAAGTGACACAAGTTATCGTATGTGAAATAAATAAATCATTTATCATTTATTTAAGTATCATTATCCCCTTCGTTTAACCTTGGGACAATAACTCACACCAAGCTAATCAATGTTGGTATGGTAAAGGCAAGCCTAGTAATTAATCAAATTAACTAAAAGCAGACTCCAACTCAAATTTGGTTAGGAGGGTAGATCTCCTGCATTTTATGGCTTAGGAATGCAGAAAACTTTATGGAACACTTATTTATCGTATTTCAGATATTATTTGGACAAAAAATGCAACATTAATGTTGTTGAATTTGTATGAAACTAAACTCAATATGTTAGATAATCCGAAAAAGAAATCCAAAATGTGGATATCAATGGCAGAAGAGCTCAAGTCCTTTCATATTGAGGTAAAATGATTTTAATATTTTTATCTTGAAATGTTACAAAAAATGTAAAATAAAGAGTTAAAAAATAAAGAGTTGAATACATAACCTAGTGGTGGATTCTTTATGAATTGACAGAGATGGCCTCAAACAATGACCTTGTTTTATTTTTAGGTGACACCAGATCAAGTCAGATGGAAAATTAATGCACTTACAAAAAAGTACAAAGATTGTATTGACAGTGGACAAGGATCTGTGGCTTTCAAATATTTCAATGAAATGCACCAGATTCTTGGAAGGTATAACGAAGACAGTGGAACTTATAGACTAGCATCAGGAGTAATACAAGGCCAGGAGATAAACAAAGATCATACAATAAATAGAAAAATATCCTTCAAAAGTTCCACACCTTTCAGAAAGTTAAGAGCAGAACGAAGAGCCAAAATTGAATTAGACAAGCAGTGGATTGAGTATATAAAAAGACAAGAAGAACAAAAACAATCAAGGGATGAGAGATATGAAAGAAGTTTGAGGTTGAGAGAGGAAGAATTGCAACTAAAGAAGAAAGAATTGGAAATAAAACAGTCCATAGCTTTGAGAAAACTACAATTAAGAGAGAAAAAACAGGAAGAAATTCTTAAAATAGAAAGAGAAAAATGTGCTTTGCTGAGACAGTTATTAAATGACCGATAAAAACACTTCAACAAGCATAAGGCAAAGGAAAGCTAAGGATAGAGACCTTTGGATATGGAGTCTTATACCCATTGGTAAACTGAATAAAACGAAGTACTGAATGTACGTTTGCAATATTTATTTGCATAACTATTTTTTCCAAATCAATTTCTTTTGTTTGAGAATCAAGGCAGACCTTT
This sequence comes from Erebia aethiops, assembly GCA_923060345.2. Lineage (NCBI taxonomy): Eukaryota > Metazoa > Arthropoda > Insecta > Lepidoptera > Nymphalidae > Erebia > Erebia aethiops. Next base: position 14,082,079 of record OV281091.1, on the reverse strand, counting down.
ACAGTTAAATTACAATATCTATCATGAATTGTCTCTTGTGCTTGTTGCGAGTACTTGGAGTTGTAGGCATTCAAGTTTTAATCAATTTCATTCAGACAATAATTGTGTAATACGCATGCAGCTACAATGGCATCAGTTATAAAAGCAATATTCCTATAAACTGTGAATAGCTTTATTCTTCTGAATCTACTCTTTAACAGGTTAAAAGCTTTATCACTTAATTTTCTAGTAGCTGTATGTAGAATATTAAATTCCCTCTGATGTGAAGTCAATCTTTTATTTTCCCTGTAAGGAGGAACTAGCCACAACAAAGATGGATAGCCTGAATGACCAACTAAAAATGTATTATTTGGAAAAAGGGCACTTTGGTTTTGCATTGCAGTATGGTATATAGGGGACTTTCTCAGCACTCTTGCGCAACTTGAAGATCCTGGTTCACCACAATAAATGTTAGTAAATCTCAATTTAGCATCAATTGTTGCCTGTAAAATTATAGAATAATATCCTTTTGGATTACAATATTCTCTTGCATTTTTTGGTTTCTCAATTTTTACATGTATACAATCAATTATGCCTAGCAAATCAGAGATTCCAGTTTTACTATGAAAATTGTCACATATTGCTCTAACATCACTTATTTCCTGTGGCCATTTGATAGCTTCATCCATTTTAGATAAAAGCCAAGTAACAACTCTCCTTATGACTCGAAATGTAGAAGATATTGATATATCAAACCTTGTGGCTATGGGTGTAAGTGGTTCTGTATTTGCTATAAAAGATAAAAATATGTAAAAGCACAATCTGGGTTCCAAAGGCTTTAAGCCAAATTTATGATTAGCTATAAAACCAGACTTTTCCAAATCATCTGAAACAATTTAAATTGATGAAATCAATGAATACGTTTCTATCCAACCTCAAAAGTAGGTACCTAATATATTACCTATAAGTCTGTATGTTAATTTTCGACTTAAACCTAACCGGGTTTTAAACTCTGCTTCTGTCCAAGATTCTACAATGTGTAAGTAGTCGTCCACACGTTTTCTTCTTAATCTTTTAAGATAATGCATGAGAGGGAAAAAGAGTCTATCTTCATGATCATTATCATCATCCTCTTCCGAAAATTCAGATTTAATACTACTTAAATCGCTCCAGCTACTCGATTCGCTACTATCACTTTTACTTGATATGGTATCAGCTAACAGTAGTCCTTTAACTTTATTAATATCCATTATTTTTGCTCCATAAGTAGTGTTTTTATTTTATTTTTTATTTACTTGTTTTTGGCCGTTGTTTTTGAAACTGTATACCGATTACTAATTAATAGTTTTTTTAGTTTAAAACTAATTATTAATTAATAGTATAAAGAAAGTATAATTTAAGTATTTTGTAAGTCTGATTTTAAAGAAAATTGAAATTAGTCAAATTAGAAAGCTAATAGTTGTAGATTATTTCCTCAGATTACAAACCTATCATCACCTCTGATTGGCTGAATATTATTGGTATTCTTGCTGCGTCAATGGATTTCGTCCAATAGTGGAAGAGTGATTGCGATGTATCAATGATTGATACAAAAGATACGCGGTCGCCCTACCTCAGATTAAAATCTGAGCGCCCTACAGATCATCAGAGACAAACAACAAAGATCACAAAGTACCTACACTGAATGTAGGGGTAACAGTGATGTAAAAGCCACGGAAATGCCGGAAATGAAGCGGAAAGGGAAACCACAGATTAAATACGAAAAACCGAAGAGTATAATGGAAACAAACGCCACAGTTAAACTACAGACCACGATGCTATAAGTAAAGAATGGAGTGCTCTAAATACTTGAAGCCAAAAACTTAGCTAAAAGTATAACGCTTTATGTATAACGAATTAGAGCGAGAGGTCAGACACCAGAAATCAAGTTTTTTAATAATTACGGATGTAGTATATTTAAGACCTTTTGTCTTCGTAAAGTCATTATAAATGCGAGTGTGTCTGTTTGTCTGTCTGCTACGCTTTCACGGTCCACCTATTCAACCGATTTTGATGAAATTTGGTACAGGGATAGGTTGTATCCCGGGGAAGGACATAGGCTACTTTTTATCCCGGAAAATTAAGGAGTTCCCGCGGAAATCGAAAAAACTTAGTCCACGCGGACGAAGTCGTGGGCATCATCTAGTTTTCTTCTTCATGCATCGTTCCCTCAACTTTGAGGATCGTGACACCCCTTCGATAGCACTCTTTTCACGATGCTCTTCCATTTTCCTGTTGCCCGCCTCGTGGATGGCCTCGCAGATCGGTGTGTCGACTGCTTTCTTAATTTGGTCTGACCAACGTCTCGGGCTAAGTCCGCGGGGCCTCTTTCCTCCGATCTTACCAGTGACCATAAGTTTCTCGATTGTACTGACATTCTTCCGTGCAATGTGGCCGAAGTACTCCTCCGTTTTTTTATTACAAATTTCATTATTTTGCAGGCTGGGGTGGTGAAGGTCCCAGAGCCAGACTCGTTTCTTGTTCCCAGCTGTCTCTGGTTCACAGTTCTAATCTGTGGTTCTAATCTAACTTCTAGTGGTCTAAGGCTCAGAAGGACTGGAATCCAGAGCCGTTAAACCAGTTAAATAAAAAATAAAAAAAATCTAGTGGTCTAGTCTATGGGTATTGTCTATGCCTCGTTTTACAATATCCCGCCGCAACGCAAAATAAGTTAAAACAAGGTAATAAATGAAAAAGGTGTGAAATTTTAGATATGACGGAATTATACAGTTACAAACGATACGAAAAATCACTGGGACTACTCACTACGAGATTTGTTTCACTTCTTCAAAAAGCAAAGGATGGTGTTTTGGATTTAAAAGTCGTAAGTAGCATCGATGCTATCATCATTTTTTGTTTGTCAGTTTACGCTCGAAAATAAAAATATTTGAATTTTGTATCGTACTACTTAATAATTTTGAAAATAAATTTCAGGCTACCGATTTATTAGCTGTTAGGCAAAAACGAAGAATTTATGATATAACGAATGTTTTAGAAGGAATTGGTCTTATTGAGAAACGTAGTAAAAACAGTATACAGTGGAAGTAAGTAAAAAGTGTTTACAGATTGTTGATAATTATATTACTGCCTCGTTGGTCTAGCGGTTAGCATAGTCGACTGCGGATCACGAGGCCCTGGGTTCGATTCCCGGTCGGGCATAAAAATTGTTAAGTAAGGTGAACCGAGGCTATTGTAACTTCGGGGCTATTGCGTCTTATCATTTTATCTTCCTTCACAAATAGATTTACGGGAAACGACATCTATTGGTGGATAGACAAACTAATGTTTATTAAAGTGGATCATAGAGTGTGCTTGTATCGCGCCTACTGTTTTACCGACGGCGTCTTCTTTTTTAGTCGGCCATTTTTCGTTGAGTGTGCTGGAAACATGGTGTGATATTTTATTCGACAAAAATTTACTGTGAGCCTTTTGGAACAATATTTTACGGTAAGTACAAATTTAATGAATAAGTCCTTGTTATTTGATAATTAATTTCTTTCTATGTCGTAGTTATCTAGAGTTATTAGTAAAAACACATTAACCCCACTAAAATTGTGACACGAGGCTTTTGTATCTACAAAGAAAGACACAATAGCCCTGTTGATTTTAGTATGGAAATAAAAGTACTAGTGATGCCAACGTATTTTTTTATCGATAAAATAAAAAACAGAATTTGTAAGAAAATAAAAGGTAAAAGCTTGGACTCGAGCCACCTCCACCGAGGGTTGAGAGGGGTAGCGGGAGAAGGGGAGGGTATTTGTTCTCGCCTCCCACAAATCCAACTTGCCGGAGACGTGTAGTTTTTTTATTTTTAATTTGACGTTTTCACTTCAATAACCAGCTAAGTGCCAGGACCACTGTGTGCGTTTTTACTAATATTTGCTAAAATATTAAAAACAATATTGCTCTTATGGCAAAAGAGATTCGTGGGAAGGGGAAATTACCCCTTTTCCTTAACAAGGGTTGTTAAGGAAAAGGGGTAATTTCCCCTCCCCTGTACCCTTCTCAACCCTCACAACACAATACAAAACTCTACTTAATTTATTAAATAATTTTAACACCTTTTTTTTGCACTTATGATGATTATTATTCAAACTAAGGTTATCAACATAATTATTTATAAGAAAGATTTACTTTTAGATGGTGCGTACATACAAAAGAAAACGAGAAAAAACACCAAAAAAAATGAACAGTTATGAAGCCTCGAAAGTATTTGGTATTCCGAGGTCAACCATTTCCGCTCGGATAAGCGGTGCGCGTGGCGCAAAAATGCCATCAGCTGGAAAACCTACAGTGTTTCCCAAGAAACAAGAAGAACATCGCGCTTCACTGCTGCATGTAATGGAAAAGACTGGCTATCCACTAACGAGAAAAGAGGTGAAAATATTGATTGCAGATTATGTGCGAAGCAACAGTATAGCCACTCCCTTTAAAAATGAACTTCCTGGTGACGATTGGTGTAAGCGTTTCTTTACAAGAAACAACTTGTTATTGAAAAAGCCGCAAGGCGATTTTGTGATAGTAACCAAATTTTTGCTAGTGGAGAATTTTAATTTTTAGAAGGTATTTTTTTAACATAAGATTACTTTAAATTTCGTCCTTTTAATTTTATTTCATTAATAAAACTATTACATAAATTATATATGAAAACGTGTTTCATTCAAAATATTATCGACAATCGACACAGCACAAATTATCAGGCATAATCCAACACTAAAATTTAAAAAAAAGCTACAATAGCCCCACTTATATAGAAAAAGTATTTTTAAAAAGAAACTAACCTTCCTACATTGAGATAAGTCTCAAATTCATTCAATTATGCCTTTGTTTATCATATTCAGTTAGTTTGAGCATTATATCTCTTCGAGTTTAGGAATTAAGAGTGATAGTTACATTAACCCCCGATACGGGGCTAATGTGGCTAAAATCGGTCCTTGAAATTAAAATCAATTTTAATAAGAATATAGTGGTTGTTTTCTAACACAAATGGGTAAAAATAAGTCTTAAGGATCTAATCATTCAAGATATTTAAACAGTTTTTCCCTAAATTATTTTTTAGCAGAAATACAGCTCCTTCAACATACCTCGGTCAAAAAAAATTCAATTTTTAGATGCAATAGCCTCGGTTCACCTTATTGGGTTTTTCAATTAAGAAATTCTCAGTGCCAGCCCGGAGTTGGAAGTTGGCGGTGTTTCACCCCCGTGCCTCGGAGAGCACGTTAAGCCGTCGGTCCCGGTTAATATCACTAACCATGATAATAGTCGTTAAAGCCCGCCAACCGGCATTGGAGCAGAGTGGTGGGTCTAAGCTCTAATTCCCTCTCTCCTATGAGAGTGGAGGCCTGTGCCCAGCAGTGGGACGTTAATAGAATGTAGTGGTGGTGGTGGTGGTGGATAATTATATTGCTTATTGTTTCCCTAGAGTAACTTTAATGATACAGTTATTATTGCAGAGGAGCGGCGCCCGATTGTAACACATCAGAGATTGGCCTGAAGGTGATTGGATTAAGAAAAGAAATTAATTTGTTGGAAGAACATGAGCAATTATTAGATAAGTATGTTAATTTAGGTAAAAGTTTTGACACATGCTATCTCCACCCTCGGGGGGAGGGGGGAGGGTATTAATAACCCCTCCTATAAAACCTCTCTTTCCAGTCTTGAGTAGATTTTTCTTTTGATTTTGCAAATTTTAACCAATATCAGTAAAAATGTAGGTTAAATGATTGAACCACGAAGTACTACACCTACAATTCAGTTCTGGCACTTGATACAATTAGTAGTTTAGTACAGTTCTAGTACAATTAACTGCCCTCGCTAAATTAATAAAGTTTTGTGTACATTTTTTCTCCTCTCCAATAAAATTTATATTGGGGGTTTCATCTTGACCCCCTAGACCCCTACAGAGACAACAACTCCCGATCAAAGTAGCACATTTTAAAATGAATTTGCCTTACTAAATATTTGCATCAGGTGCACTACCTTGCCAACAAATCAAATCTAAATAGCCAATGACTGAAAGACATTTTGTAATTACAGGCAAATACATTGGATAGAACAAAGTATTAAAAATGTTATCGATGACACTGACAATGAAACTATGACCTATGTAACCGAAAATGATATTAAGGAATGTTTTGATGATGACCAAATATTAGTTTTGGAAGCTCCACTGGGTGCTGATTTGGCTGTTGGACGTGTACCTAGCACGGTGAGCAATACAAATTGGTACAGTACAAATGTGAAATAAATGCATACAGATTCCAAATTAAAGCATTAAGATATCATTCCTTTGTCCACAACCTTCCTAACACACCTGCAAAGTAATGAAACATTTTTCACACTCTTATCAAGAAATAGTAGTTCGAGTGGATTATGAAACGAGGCTCCCACTATTTAACTTTGGGCTTAGGGCTTGAAAGTCAAATTCTGTGAGAATTATACTGATTTCTGTGGATAAGAAGTGTGCGATTGTCAAAACATTGATAGGCATCAACCTGTTGCATCATTGTGCATCATTGATGTAAAAGTAGTCTATGTGTTGGATGCTAGTAATATCCAAAATCTTATGTCCTAGCATGTTCCCAATTTTATGCAGGTATTAATTAAATTACTCTACTACAAGTTAGTCCTTGTATTCTTCACTTGGTGGTATGTGATAATGTAGTCTTAAGTTGATAGCAGGCAAATTCCATTCAATCTACCTTTTTTTTTTTTAATCCACTACAAGCTAGCCCTTGACTGCGATCTCACCTGATGGTAAGTGATGATGCAGTCTAAGATGGTAGTGGGCTAACCTGTTAGGGGCATGGCAGTTATATTAAACCCATACCCCTTCGGTTTCTGCACGGCATCGTACCGGAACGCTAAATCGCTTGGCGGCACGTCTTTGCCGGTAGGGTGGTAACTAGCCACGGCCGAAGCCTCCCACCAGGCCAGACCAGGGAAAATGCAGAAATTATAAATTCCTAAATTGACCCTGCCGGGAATCGAACCCAGGACCTCCGCACGTTAAGGCAACATCGCTACACACTGCGCCACGGAGGTCGTCAAAAACTACACACAGATAGTGACTCTGGTCAACATAGCTTAACCTGCCTGTGAAATCTGATATGCTGTCACAAGTCACACCATTGCTATGAATTGTACAATATCATTAAAGATAGCCTTTTAGAATTTTCATATTTTGCTTCCAGGAGTCAAAGGATCATAATTTTTTCTTACATGTAAAATCAAACAGTCCCATTGGAGTTATATTATTGTGTGACGTAGAAAAAGAAAAGGTAAGAGTAATTATGTATAAGATGTTTGTATATTTATATAGAGTATTTCTGGGATAAAAAGCCTAGACAGAAGAAGAAGCCTATGTCCTACTCTGGGATGTAACCTATTTCTGTATCAAATTTTGTCAAAATCAGTTAAATAGATGCCCGTAAAAGCTTAACACACTTGCAATAATAGTATGGACTAAATTTGTCCCTTGCATGTTTTCCTTGTTCGAGTGCAAGTGGACCAAACTAGGTTGTCAAGACATGTAATTAAAAATTGAGTAGGTATCTATTTTATTTTGAGTTGTTCAAAACGAATTTTATCACACCAATATTTTAATAAACTATTTTATGTAAATTATGTCAAAACAAAAATGAACCTTTCAGGTAATAGAAGACGAAAAAATGGATGCAGAAGTGCAAAGTTATACAGATGGTGCTGAAGATATATTGCAATGCCCTAGTAAGTGTTCCATAGATATTTTGGTATGATTTACTTGTTAACAATAATAATTTATTTTAGGTAATTTTTTCAGATTATCTCCTAAGATTAAGTCCGCCAGCTACGAAGCAAGACTTTTCCTTTTCCTTGAGTGGCTCGGAAGGTTTATGCGATCTGTTTGATATTCCTTGTTAGCAGTCAAACAAAAATCATGTTACACAAACATTCGATACACTCCTGTGCAGGTGGTGAAAATCGGAACTAACAGAATCCATTCTGTGTTGATCCTTAAATATTAATTTTTGATAGCCAGAGGAAGTGAACCTATCAGTTTAGTTTTTCACATTAATTTTATATAGTTATTATTGATCTATGAAGACATTTTTTACATTCATTTTTATAATCAAGTTGGTTTTTTTTTCGGATTTTTGGATATTAATGTAAATATCTTGTAAATACTAAATATTAAAAAAGTTTAGATAATCATGTATAAATAAGAGGACACAAGGAGTACTAAATTAAAATCAATAAATTTTTATTAAAATCAAAATGGATTTTATTTCTTAGGCTTGGGAACAAATCTATCTAGAACACCAAATGACTGTTTTGATACATTTACTTTGTCTGGTTCAGCAAGTATCTTCTTTGCTTCAACTGCTTTATTTATATACTCCTAAAACAAGAGAGAAATACATTTAACCAATGAAAATATATTTAGGTTTATTTCTTCATATCTTTAACAATATGTTTCTTACCTTTCTTGCTGTCTCCTTCATGATTTTCTTTCTTGCAATGTTAGTTTGGCCTTTCTTCTTTTGTCTCGGCGTAAAGTCCACTTTCTTTGGTCTCAAATACTAAAAAGATAAAAGTTTTGTATTAATTACTTTCTATTTAAATCCATAAACAATAATATTAAGCTGATGCATTCCTCTTTCTTCGCGAAATCGCGACAATAGTATTTAAATACCAATTAGTATTAATTTCAGAGATCCCCACTTTTCTTGATGTAACATCCGTCATATCGATTTTGTTTGTGAAAAATGTAGACTGTCAACTGTCTGAAAATGGTCACAGTAATGAATTTATTGACAACACATTCATCAAAATCGGCTCAATACCGGTATATCGGTGTGTGTGGTTTGAAATTGTTTATGGTGGAACATACATATTATCAAACAAATGTACTTACATAGTCTCCTAAAATCATAATGCTCCTTTTGGCTTTCCCATATTTAAAAAAAACTTACCATTAGCCATTACTGCCTCGTTGGTCTAGCGGTTAGCATAGTCAACTGCGGATCACGAGGTCCTGGGTTCGATTCCCGGTCGGGCATAAAATTGGTATTGGGTTTTTCAATTAAGAAATTCTCAGTGCCAGCCCGGAGTTGGAAGTTGGCGGTGTTTCACCCCCGTGCCTCGGAGAGCACGTTAAGCCATCGGTCCCGGTTATTATCACTAACCATGATAATAGTCGTTAAAGCCCGCCAACCCGCATTGGAGCAGCGTGGTGGGTCTAAGCTCTAATTCCCTCTCTCCTATGAGAGTGGAGGCCTGTGCCTAGCAGTGGGACGTTAATAGGCTGTAGTGGTGGTTACCATTAGATTCTTCTTAGCTTCTATTTTATCTTTCATTGAAGGCACATCTACTTCCATAACATCAAACGGATTGAGGGTGATAAGTTCTGCAGGTATCTTCTCAAGTAGGGCCTTAACTTCAGCTTCTTTTCTTTGTTTTTTAGTTTGGAACGGATTGCTCTCCAGAGCGTCGAAGTTAGGTTCACCACTGCCTGTATTAATAAAAAAAAATTAATCAATTTGGTGCAAGTATGACAATTGAAAATTAGTATGAAAAACTACGAAAATACATTCTACCTGGGTAGAACAGCTAGGGTAAGCAGTGCTTGTATATCTCTATGTTTTGTCTCTACCAACGCCAATCGTTAATGACGTGCAGTTCACACAGACAGAAAAACACTGCATACCAAGTGGACCTGCCATTATAGCTAAGCGTCCACATGTCCGCATCGTATCAAACGGATCGTAGTATTCTTTATACAAAAAGTCACAAGTGCGTCCACTGATCCGCACCGAACGGATCGCTCGAATCTGCTCATCGGCAATGCCGATGCTCCGAGAGGCAACTTTTGCGATGCGTGCCGATGACGTCATACGGAATGCCGACCAGAGGTGCAATCATGCAAGGATTGCCGATCCAATCGTTAAAGTTCGGCCTCAAAGTAATATAAACCATAACAGCTCACCATAGAGTTCAATTTCGTGTATCCATTCTCATACGCTTATGGTATCGTACATACCTAAACCTAAGAGAATGGATACACGAAATTGAGCTCTAATTCAACTCCGTTATGGCCGAACTTTAACGATTGGATCGGCAATCCTTCATGATTGTGCAATACAGTGCAGGTAGACGCGCACCGGCGCTCGCTCCGTATCGTCCGCCATTTGCATTTGACGATCGTCTCACAAATCAAATCAAATATTTTTTATTCAAATAAACTTTTACAAGTACTTTTGAATCGTCAAGTGAATCTACCACTGGTTCGGAATGCCATTCCTACCGAGAAGAACCAGCAAGAAACTCGGTGGTTGCTCTTTTTAAATAATTCATTTACAATTACTATATCAATGTGTACATAAGTAACCGCTGTCCCCAGCATTGCTGGAGCGATCAAATCCATGCTCCTCTATCATTTACATAATCTTCAACAGTATAATAAGCTTTTTACACACTTTTTTCACAGACACATTTCGCACGTCCGCTCACTACGAAAATCCGAATGAAGTGGCCTCGGCAATCCGATTGCTGGTTGTTGCGTCGGCAAATCCGATCGCTGCCGATACCTCATCGGACGCATTGTGCAAAATTCATCCCTTTGATGCGATGCGGACATGTGCATACTTAGCTTAAATAGGCCACCTGCTAAAGCTTCTTTGAGCCCTATCATAATATTCTGGGACGCTAGCGCTTATCGAGTCTGGCCATAACCCTGTAATGACGATTAATAATAGTGCAGACACATATTGGCTGTCAATTTTTACCTGGTACAATGATGCTTGTGAATCCATTGCTGGTGCCTATTCCTAAAACATCTTCATATGGGCAGAATTTGAAATTGTTTATGGATTTCGCCATTCTGTGCCTCATATATGGCCTTTCAGCTGTTTGGGAACAACAATTACTGAAACAAAAATACAATATGTAGCTTGATTGATACTGACTACTTCTACAAAATGTTAAGTTCTTGATGGGGATGCATAGTAAAAGATGTGTGAAACCCACAAAAATGCATGAATTTTATCTGTTTTTTTATTGAGCACTTACTTCCATTGATTTTTGTATTGATCCTATAATTGTAGTTAGTACAAAGGTGACCCCGTATTCTTGGGATTTTTTTGATGCAAAAAGCGTATTCCATATTAGTCAATAAATCAAAAAAAACCAAAGAGCAGGTACCAAACAATGGGTGGTGTTAGAGAACCATTAACCTCTTTAACTTCTTTCTTGCTTAAAACATACCTAAGGCAAAAATGTAGGCGTCTTGCACAATTCCATTTTTTAAGACACCTAAATTTTTGGAATTTTGAAAAGTAAAAATAATTACCTGTATATTTCTACAACTTCGCCCAGAGCCACAGCCAACATATCTTTCTGTGAAAATTCTAAATCTACGGGAGCTGATCTTAGTTTATAATGTTGCAAAGGTCCATCTAGATTTCTGATGTCCCATATTTTTAAGCTTCTGTCCACTCCTGATGTTGCCATATACCTACAAAAGTTATAAGTTTTAGATAGCGAGTTTGTACTCGAAAGCAGGTCGATCCTTGTCAGGAATAATGTGATCAGAATTTTATAATATTTTTGTGGAATAAAAAGTTTCTTCTTGCAAGCTACAATCTCTGTGCCTACTAAAAGTGGGCAATAGCAATGTGTGAAAAGCATTGATTTGTTGTGATTGTATTATGGCACTCACACACAAAAGGAGCACAAATGAAAAAAAGTTTATATGGGATTAAAGCAGAAATAGATAAATGTAATTTTACAGATTTTTGTTTTAACATTGAAAGTGGACACATTTTTCATAAAATTTGAACTTAACCCAGTATCCAGCAATCCATACTAATATTATAAATGTGAAAAAATGTCTGTCTGCTACGCTTTCACGGCTCATCTGTTCAACCGATTTTGATGAAATTTTGTAAGGGATAGTTTGATACCCATGGATTTAAGGACATGGGCTACTTTTTATCCTGGAATATTAAATGGTGCGGGTTGTTACGTTCCCTCAAATATGGTCGAGCGAAGCAATGGCTGGATCATGCGTCATGCTCGTGAACGGGTGCCACCGGCGGGAATGGGGCTACTTTCTGTCTGCCCGTCTTTGACATGAATTGAATAAACAAATTTAAGAAATCCATTAAAAGTATGCTCCTGAAAAAAGCTTATTATACTGTTGAAGATTATGTAAATGATAGAGGAGCATGGAGAAAAAAAAGAGTTCCCACGGGAATCAAAAACCTTAATCCACGCGGACGAAGTCGCGAGCATCATCTAAAATAATAATTAAATAAAATCAAGGAAAAGGTATCAGACAGATTTTGTAAAAAAAAAACCATAGATAGTAGAGATATCACATACATGCCCCGGTTATCCACAGCGATAGCAGTCAATGGTGTTTTATGGCACAGTATCTTGGCCAATGGTTTCTTCACAGTGGGAGACCAGAGGGAAACAACTCCTTTGGAATTTCCCAAACACAGTGTGGCATTGTATGGGTTTTGTGTCATGACTGGGGTACGTCCCATTCGATTGTTGTAATGTCCAACTATTTCTCCTATTGATATATCTAGCCATGACATAAATCCGAATTCGTTCTGTAATAATGATAAAATTCCAATGGCATCATACTAATATTATAAATGCGAAAGTGTGTTGTATTAAATATAACAGGTTTTTTAATTAAACTTACAACAGCAGCTAATAAAAAGTGGTATGGCAAAAATTCCATCCTCAGTATCTTGTCTATTTTTTTTATACAATGTAATTCAATTCCTGTATTATCATAAATGTATAACCATTCCTTTTGAGCTGCAGCAACCATGGTTTCAATGTGTAACCAACTGTAAATAAAAAATCAAAATCTCTTTTAATAATCTCTCTTTGCCAAAAGTGGGAAATGGAATTTTCTGACTGAAGGTTCATATCCAATAATGCGGCAGCAACACAGAACAGCTGGTTTGAAGTCAAAGTTTTGGAATTTCTCTAGCAGCTAGCTTATTGTAAAGTGACAACATATTTGTTCAACATACCTTATATCATGTATAGATTCCATAACATTGATTTCAAAATGTAGTCTTTTAGTCACCCAATCAAACCCTGCTAGATGACCCTTCTTACTGCCCAATAACAGATGTCTACCATTGCGAGAATATTTAGCCTGGTACGGACCAAAGGCGAGGTTCAATTCAAATATCTTAGTGGCTGCTGTAATATCTACATTATCAGCTATTACTTTTTGAGTTATACATGTTGTGCGGTTGTCTTCATCTACTTCTAGAAAACTGGAAACAAGCAGAGTTTGTGCATGTGTTTAAAAACAATGAATTACATACCATTTGTTATTGTATACAGTAATACCCCGCTTTACGCGACCTCGTTATGCGCGGTTTCACTATAACGCGAATTTCAAATTTCGCGCTCAAATGCCTCGCATTACGCGAAAGAGTGCGTATAAACATAATGTAGTCATCAACTTATCTATGGTCGTGGTAGTCATCAACTTCTCTATGGTCGTGGGAATCCCCGCTTCCTCTGAACATTCTTCCTTCTATGTACATTGTTCTATGGGGATTCCCTCGTTCGTTTCGTTTGTTCCGTCATGTTTAGTTCGGCTGGCAGTCGTGTTTTGTGTTGTGTACATTTATTGGAGATATGTATTGCAGAGTATAGACAATAATGATGACCGTGTCTTGACCGTGTGTCAAACAATTAAAAACAGTGTTGGGTGTTATGAACGTATTTTACAAGAACGTAAAAAAAACGCTACCCAAAAGACAATTGATGTATTTTTCCGTAAAAAATAATTAATACATAGTACATATGTACTGCATAAAGTGTTCTTAGAATTAAAGTGATTGATTAAAATGATTCGTATTTTTTTGTATTAAATTTTGACTATGCTTAATCATAAACCTCGATATACGCGAATTTCAGTTAACGCGATTTTTTCCGGAACGTATCCCTCGCGTAAAGCGGGGTATTACTGTACTTTTGAATAAGTACAACCATAGTTTGAAAATTGTCTGAGTTACACAATTATAGGTTCTTATATTGTATGTATTCTCATTTAGGACAGGATAAAGTTACAAAAATATAATTTTTTGTTACTTCAAGTGCCCCACCAATATTATAATTTGATGGTATTATGTTCAAAACCTACATACAAGTACCAATAACAACTCTACAAAATAATTAGATTACTTGAGTACCATAATTTAGTACAGTAAACTTACCCTTGGTTTTCAGTCAGTAAGATATCAGCTCTTGTTGCCTGTTCTTCTGCATACTTAAACTTATTCTCTCTCTTCTTTAATTTCAACGCATATAGGGGGTGTCTGACACCCTTCCCTATTCCTTCACCTCTTGTGTGCTGTTCTAACTTCTCAGGGTTGATTGGAGCCCTGCCAGGGTACTTATCAATTTTCTTTGCATCAATCTTCTTAGCTTGAACATTTTTATTTTGCTGTTTCAAATAAGAATAAAATAATATTATAATGCTACCAAAGCTCAGTAGTTAAATTATTACTTGGGCACATAACAATATGCTTTTGCTTGCTAGGTACCTACTGGGGCTGATTCTGTTGTACTCCATCTCTAAACTCAACTAAAATGACAGCATTAAAAATATTGCTAACCCTTTCATAATACTCTCTGCAGAAAGGGACTGAACTAGATTTAGAGGTGTCATTTTAGTTTAGCTATTGTGTAGAACAGAATCAATGTCTTGTGAAATGCAGACCGTGCTGCTCTGATCAAATTGAATAAGGTTAATATTTAATTACCTCTAAGAAGTGGTGCTAGTACCCATTTACAATTATTATGTGCATTAAATTGAGAGATCTTCTCATCATCAGGCTAGGCCATCCTGGCTCACTGCTGAATATTCCTTATTGAATGAGAAGGGTTTAGGCCATAGTTCACAATGGTGGCCAAGTAAGTCGTACACCTCCGATATGCTTGGGGATCGAACCCCGGACCTCCGATAGAGGCCGAAGATGGTCCATGAGTTTAGGTCCCTTGTTGATGATATTTAAAAAAAACCTATGGAGATCTATGGATCTAGCAAATAATTTAGCAATTTGCTTAGGTGGACGGATCTAAGGAAGGATCTTTTTGCTTTAGCCCTAAGTTTTTTAGTTGGTAATATGAATTTAATAAAGGACTTTTGACTTACCTTAAATCTTTGAGCTTTCAGAATCTTTGATGTGGATTTAATTTTAAACACCTTTACATCTAGAGTTTTATTGTCTTCATCTCTATCATTACTCTCAGTATCAAAATATCGGACCTGGGAAAGTGGTTTGTTTACAGTAACTATAACCTCAGTTATCAAACTAAGTAGCATTTTATTATAATTTATCTCATAGTATTACCGTCTTTTTATCCTTCATGATTAATAGAGAATTTGTAAATTATATCGCCAAAAGAAATAACAATTTTATAAAACATTCATGAACATTCATTACATGTGAGCACCTTGATCAACCTTGATGTTTTACTTTTTACATATTAATATACTCTTTGACTTGTTATTTGTCTTTGTCACCGACCAGAAAAGTCTCTGTTGCAGACCCAGAGACAAGTCAAGTAACCTCTTACCCAGAGACAAGTAACATGCTCTTACCTCAGCACATAGATTTTAATATTAAAATCTATGCCTCAGCAAGTCTAAGGTCAGCAAGTACCTAATGTATATATATTAAGTATATATCATGTATATATACATAGATTTTAATATATACTTGTCTGAGACCATAGACTTTTAATATGGTTCGAGGCCATAGATTAGGACCACGAGAGCGTTTTTAAGATTTTCATGTTTTTTAGGGTTCCGTACCTACCTCAAAAGGAAAAAACTGAACCCCTTATAGGATTACTTTGTTGTCCGTTCGGCTGTTTGTCAAGACCCTTTTTTTAGGAACGCATGGAGGTAGGTATCAAGCTGAACTGAGAACTGAGCTGACCTACTGTCCCTTGGAGCTGTGAAAAAATCAAACTTCTAAGCCAACGCAATCAAAAGATACAGCCGTTTATGCTGCTTTTCGACACTCGCAAGGGAATCAAAACTTACAGGGTAGTTACTTCCCGTGAACTAATTACTCATCTATAAATTAATGATATACCGCAACCCTATAAAAATATTTTATTTTGCATTCGCTTCTACGAGAGGCCCAGCAATAAAGATATTTATAACTTTTTAAGCCATATTCGGCTGGAGGCCATCGGTTTACATATTAGACTTAAAGAGCAATGGCGAACTTCCATACATCAATAGTATTGAGAAAAAAAAATTATGTACACGTGTGAAATAAAAATATATTTTGCTAAGCGTCGAATACGAAGCTCCTCTCAGAAGCAAGATTTTTTGTTATAGATTATTAGATAAAATAAAAAAATAGATGCTCTAAAATAACAGTAAATACACTAAAAATGGGCTATCCCATTGTTTAGGCAAACATCATTCAGATAAAATAATTACTATTTCTAGAACGATACAAAATAATCTACCAACCTTAGATTTATTCTAGCTACTAGGTAGATCATATATAAAATGGTAACACTAAACTGAAAAACGGGACCTAAATAATCAAAAAAGATTCCCTAGATATTTTATTTTTTTACCTAGGTTCAATGAATTAAGGCGAATACTTGATAAAATATAAAAAATAAGCAAATTCCTTTCGTCTTTACCTACCTTACTTGTGTACAATCAAGATGTGGTCTGTACTAATTTCGCCATTGCTCTTTGAAGTTTCTTTACGTTCAGTAATTCAGAAGTTTTAAGGCTCTGACAGATGGACGGACGGACGGACGGACAAGTGCAAATTCACTCAAGTAGACTCAGAGAATCTCGAATGAAAGCTTGAAAATGTATGACTTGGTCATAGATAATAATAGGTCATAGCCTCAGTTTTTAATTTGAGGTCATAGCGGTAAGGCCAGTTAGTAAAAAAAAAATGCAGTTTGCCGCGGAAATTAAATGATTGCGTAATGGATAAAAATATTTAAATAGGAAGATTAAATAACGTTTTTTTGGAAATGTATCATTGTGAATTGAAACACTTACCTTAAAATAAAAATTATACAGTGCCAAACTAATAAGACTTTAGATGTATAATAATAAGAAATTATCTACACGACGAGCGACCGTGACAGCGCTACGACGGGGACAAAAACAGGTGAGGAACGTGTTCAGCAAGTCGGACGCCCCACATTTTTCTATGAAAGGGCCCATCTAGTACCTACATATATTATATCAATGGTTTTAATATCTCCGATTCGATAGACTGAGTATAAAATACTAGGTATGTATAGCTACCGCTATCGAGTATCGATAAATCAATGAATTTTATTACGCAAAACTAGATTCTCGTCAAGGGTTTGTATACATGAGACGGGAATAATGAAATAGCCATCATATTTTGGTAGGATTTAGGAATAATAAAAATCCATCTCATTATCTCGGTATTTATTATTTTTATTCTTTTTAACAACACATACTCAATATTTTACAGAAACGTGTATGACAATCAGAGTAGTAACATAGTAATAGCTTTAATATTTAAATGCGTAGGTATATAGTAATTATTGACCAGTGTACGCGATGCGATTTAGATAATTAATTTCAGTGAAACCATCCATTTACAACGAAAACATTGCGCATCAATTCTACAAAGAAAAAACAATAATTGCACATATTTACGTGAAGCGTGTCAAATAATACATTGCAAAATAACACTAACCCGTCTCGATTTGAGCTATCACATCCTCAAAGGTAACAATAAATAACATGTAACATAATCACAGCAAGTGAACATTGGCTAACAAAGAAATTATTAATTTATCCCTAATTTGGTTATCAATTAATGACTGAATTTTTTAACTTACTTGATCTAATGAGATCGTTTTATTCTCTAATATAAATATTATTAACGTCCTTACGACGTGACAACTATGTATTCACAATTTATTTACAAAGTGACTAGAGTCTTCTATAAGTTTGTTATTTTTCGTTTCGTTTTCTCCTATACCAATAATAGTCTTAAAATATTAGCGGTCGGGTGCTCCTGCGGAAGCATTTGGCACATACCCAGTATGAACATAAACGCAGTAGGTATAACCTCTTATTTGCTATTTAAGTTTCTTTGCACGGTAAAACGACCTCACATTTTCACTAAATACCGGCTACCTTGGCTGTAGTACGGCATCTATGATAATATAATCTAATTATAATTAATGAATTACGTACATATTTACACAGTTTATTTTATCCCTCTTGGTGTGTTGTGTGGGACTAAAATAGCTTAAATACAATTGTATAAACTTTCCCTAACATTAACTCACTATAATAAGCATAATACGAGTAACAGTGTTTAAAATTCATTTAAATTTAAGTCCACCTTACTGATAAAATAGTCGAATTTCTCGAGCTTTAACGCGATGACTCACAGAAGTCACACATCGTATACAACGGTTTATAAAATAGACATCATTATCTAAATAGAACACATAACGTCCGAAGGACCCTTCGCACGGGCGATACACTGTACACAACTACATTTCATTGTTCACTGTATTCGATTTGACATTCGTCAACAGTCTTTATAGTACACCCTTTGGTAAATAGCTTCATTAAATTATTGTTCATATTATGCTTAACGCATTTGCAGGACGTGTCTTATTTTCGAAATAAGCTCCGCCGATCATTGATGGCAAACGAAATCAATGACGCTCGTTTTCGGCGGCGCTGGGCGACACTTAAATAGGCGTGGGAAGCACAGTAAAGTCCTGCAGTGCATTTTTCACCGTTTCATAGATTGGTCGATTCTCGTCAGGACAGTAGCCATCAGGAGAGCAGAGAGTCTGTAGTTTGGTCAGATATGAGTCAAAGTTGTCATAAGCAGGCTTTTCCCCGGGGCCTGGTGGCGGAGGCGCGCCTGGTGTTCCTAGAGCGGTGGGCGCGGGAGCGGTGCCTCCTCCTGGGAGCCGGACGGTTTCCAATAAAGTTATCACATTGTTACATAGGCCCTTGTAATATTCGTGGAAATTGTTGTTGCTGTGATGCATTTGTTGGTTCTCCTGTAATAAAAAATTGTGTTGAGCAATGCAGCTTTTGACTTACAAGATAATGGACATTTTGGGAGATTTGTTAATTACTTTCTGAATTTAAATTTATTAAGTACAACAGTGGCTCTTCTTTGAAGTGGCTACTTTATTGTTAAGTAAACAAGCGGTACTCACAAATTCATGTGTATTCATGTTAGTAGCACTCAAAGTTGGATGTTTGGAGCCATGACTGTACCATCTACGTTATCAGACAAAGATATAGTTATAGTAAATTTTAGATCACGATTCAGGACTTTATGCCAATGAGATTAATTTGTGTTCAATTTTCAATTCAGATTTCAAACTTACTCTCTCTCCATGGCTGAGTTGCGATTCCATAGCATTGATATCCGACTTGAGACGTATCATTTGCGATTCTACTTTAGCGTTCTCACGTTGAAGTTCGGTTATTTCTTGCTCCAATGTCATAAGATCTTCGCCGTTTCCAGTTTGCATGCTAATGTCCGTACCTAAAATTAAAATAATTTCATGAAGTAAATTTTTCCCAATTATTAATACACATAGGAAAATTATTCCGAAACAGTTGTAGATTCATTTGACGATCCAAAAGCACTTATAAAAGTTTATTCGAACAAATAAATCTTTCTATTATATTAATAGGAAAACAAATTTTTCCATATTAAAATATTTTTAAGTCGAGTAAAGCTGCAACAGACCTGAATATGATTTCGGGTATAGTGGTGTGATATCGTCTGGATATTTGGGTTTCTTTGGCGGCGTCGGTGTCGTAGCTCCAGCGATGGGACAGCCGGACAGCGAGCGGTGGGTCAGAAACGAACCGTTTAAATGTCCGGATCCGTCACATCCCGGCGTCGGACAGTTCACGCCGTCGAATTTGATTGCGGACGCCGCTGCTGCCACAGCCGCTTTGTGCTGTTCCACTGTTCCTCCACTTTCTAGAACTCGCATTTTGTTGCGATTCGCGATCGGGCACCCGGAAGCGCTGTGGAAAAACCAAATAATAAATTAGATTAATTATTAATTTGTTTAATTCAGTACCTATGATATCTAATTTAACAATAGTTTTTTTTAATAGTGGTTGTATTAGAAAATATTTTTTTAGGTATTGCTAACAATTTGTCATTTGAGTCGTATCTAATAGCTTCCATTAGCAAAATAATATGAAATTAATTATGAAAATGTCGACATTGCTAGTTTTTAAGATGGGAACATCACTATCGAATGATGAAATTGACGAAATTCATTTATTTTAAAACCATCGCTACCTATAGGCGTTACTGATGACATAAAGGATGAAGCGAAGAAACAAAGCAATTTAGCTTTTTTATCTTCGTCGCAATACATAAGTTTTTAGTATGCAAATCTGAATTATTATTCAATATTCGCACATTAGGTATAGGTAGCATCTATATGTAGGTAACTAGGTAGTAGTTAGTACCTACATGCATGTTCTGCAGTTAGATGAATGTTCATTATGTTGTAGGTAGGTATTCCATTACGTACTTATTTCTTTATCATATTCTTACCTTCGATGCGATAAGAATTTCCCCGTAGCATGTCCAGAACCGTCACAGCCCGGTATTGGGCATCTATGCAGCGTGCAAATACCAATAAACTTATACTTAGTCAAGAGGTTATCATAGGCAAGCGATTAACGCACAGTCCTTAGGCATAAGGGTTTAGCAAAAAAGGAAGCAAAATAATGTTTCAAAGTTAGTCAAACGTAAGTAAGAGAAATTACATTAAAAGTATGTAGGTGGGTATTTCCTTTTTCCTATCGTACAGAATTGCAATTTACCTGCTTTGGTTATTCAGAATGGAAAGCATTATACTAAACCTCAAAATAAAGCTGTCTTTAATAGATGCAGTGGAAAATTCATACCTACTCTAAATATCAACCGTCTCTACAATCGGTCGTAGTACCTAAATAAGCAGGCACGAATGTACGAATGCAGTACGTTGACGGAGAATATTATCTTGGTTTTAGACGCAGTCCTACAGTAGCTAAAATAATAATTTGTGACGCGAAAGAAGAGCTTTTAATTTATTTATCAACTACTGATGCCCGCGACTTCGTCCGCGTGGTTAAAGTTGTTTTGATTCCCGTGGGAACTCTTTAATTAGATCCGGGATAAAAAGTAGCCTATGTCACTCTCCAGGTCCTCAACTATATCCACGCCAAAAATCACGTCGATCCGTTGCTCCGTTGCGGCGTGATTGAAGGACAAACCAACAAACTAATAAACCAACAAATCAACAAACAAACACACTTTCGCATTTATAATATCAGTATGAAGTATGATAACTTTGCAGCGGTGATAGGGATTTAGACGCCCGACTTCGGTACTTCGGACGGTCGAAGGTTCGATCCGTAGTTCTAACTTTTCAGAGTTACGTGCGTTTTAAGAAGTTAAATATCACTTGCTTTAAACGGTGAAGACAAAACATCATAAAGAAACGTTCGTCATAATGTTCTCAAAGATGTGTGAACTCTGCCGACCCGCACTTAGCCAGCGTTGGTATAATTAGTGAGCCACTGATGATTTAAAATTTTGATAGTATTCCCTATTATGTCGTGGTGCTCTGGTATGCTCAGAATGTTCTCAGATTCTTCAATTTATTCGCCAGTAGGCTCGTTGTACCAGCACAGTTCACAGCTTTAACCATTGCTAAAAATCCAAGATATTACTTTGACGCTTCTTGCTTTCTTCCTTCTGGGCAGGTTCCCATGGTTTCAGAGCGCTTTGAAACTGAACTTTATCTAGCTCACCTAAGAGGCTCCGAGTCCTGTCCATCCCTTGGCTTGCTCTTCGGTTTGTTAGCTCTGGGGCAGCCGGAGAGCGACCGGTGTGACGAGTAGTTGCCAGTGACGTGGCCGGAGCCATCGCAGCCAGGAGTGGGGCACTTGAGCTCCTGCGAATGGGGCTGCAGCTGCGAGCGGTCGGCGCGCGGGCATCCGGAGAGACTGCACATATACAAACTGCTTACAATGGCGTGACGGAGCAACTTGCGGTAACTTGCGATAACTTACGATTAGAGAGGAGCTAAACAAGCTTTTACAATGTCTTTACGAAAACTCCGTGCGAAAAGTGTTCTGCTGGCAGTCCTACTAGAAGATACCCGTAACTTTGTGCGTGTGGATTTAGGATTTTTGAAAGTGAAGGGTACTCTCAGATTTCTGGGGAAAACAGTAGCCTATGCCTGACCACGGGATGTAAGCTACCCTTGTAGATATATACCAAATTTTGACAAAATCCGTGAAAATCTAACAGAGAGACAAACAGAGAGATGGACAAAATTTCGCATTAACTATATATCAGAAAAAAATATTTATTCCAGTCGCACTTGGTACCTACTCTGATAAATCGAGGCTATTATACAAATTCACGAATTTCTTAGTGACAAAGTGATAGAGAAGCAATTTACTCTTTTTGCAGATAGGATAGTTCATAGTAGGTACTACATTACTGTAAACCTTAATGTAACATTTTCTCTTTTTGAAAAGATCAACTGCTGTTCCTGTCGGCTCTTCTCAGTAGAATTTGTTTTCTGAACCGTTAAACTCAAAAACTCATATTTATTTATTGAAATAAACTTTAAAAAGTGCTTTTCAACGAGTGAATCTACCACTGGTTCGGAATGACATCATAAGAGACACCTGGATATAAAAAGTTTGTGTTTGAGTTTGAGTTTAAAATCAAGATAGAGCTACTCTATCTCTTTGGTGGTCGATTAAATAAAATCCATTCAGCAATTTATAAGATCGGTATTTAGTGTCTACATATCTATCTAATGAATTAATGATAAAGACATATCTTTCAAAGTTCAGTGCAGGTGGAACCTTAACGATTTTCTAGCGTGCTAAAGAGTGACAGATTTTTATACTAATGAAGTTTTTTCCAAAGATAACGTAGATAATGTACTAGATGCATCGATATATATGTAGGTACTAGATGGGCCCTTTCATAGAAAAAAGTTGGGCGTCCGACTTGTAGGGCATGCCCCTCGTCTGTATTACCCTGTCCTTGTCCCTGCCCTAGCGTTGTCCCGCTTTTCAGACTAGATGTCGTTAGTAAAATAAGTTCACATTCTTTCTTTGACAGGGCGCGTCTGGTCGTTGACTAGATGTAGTTAAGTGAAGACTATTAGATGACTATTAGCTATCCTAATGAGACGTAATAGTGAAAGTGATCGTAAAATTTGAATGAGCTGTTTTTTATACATACTTACTAATACTTTGCATGGAATCATAACCTTATATTGTAAAGTTATACCAACTTAATTAAGTTTGACTAACTTTTACCATACCTACTTAACCACTTTTTTGGTAGGTAGACGAAATCTTGAACCTAAGCACCTCATTTGAATATAATATCTATTTTCAAAAATAAACTACTTAATGATATTGTTTTATTACCTAATTAAATAATTACATACTATAAATATCTACTTCGGCATATAATTATGCCAGTAAAACATGCAATCAGTTTAAAATCGTTAGGACTAACTATCTACTTGTACATATATTATAACATTTTTGGTTATATTTTATGATATTAAATTTTATTTAATTTGAACAATGCGACGTAAACGAACGTAACTTATGCTAACGTAAAGACTGATATGCGGAATATTAACCCTATCAGAATGGTAAAAAAAAATACTAAATAAAGTACAAAAATTACTTCATCATAATCGTTAGCCTGTGGAGTGTGGACGTCCACTACACAGTAAACAGATACAACCAGTATGGAAACTACCTAGAAACGTTCGAAACAGCCTCACGCACACAAACGTGCGCATCGAACATGCGATGACGCGGCACTCACTAGTCACTATTGACGGCACTGCGACGAGCGCTTGGGGTCTCGTCGATGCGCACGTTTGTGTGAGTGAGCCTGTTTCGAACGTTTCTAGGTAGTTTCCATACTGGTTGCATCTGTTTACTGTGTCCACTATTGGACATTGGCCGTCTCTAGGGAGCGCTATTAAACCCGGTCCTCGAAATTGCTTGTTTTACAAGAAATCGTAATTATTTTAAGAATGGCTGAACTTACTATTAATATAATTATTTTCAGTAGGTAATTAGTTTCCGAGAACTTTTCTTGGATGCTGCACACAATATTTACAGCTATTTAAGCGCGGTTTATACATAAGTGAAGAGTGGTGACGACGAAGCGTTTATCCCACACACATTCTTCACATACTCTCGATACTGAACTTAAAAGTTTGGAACCACCAGAATGTGTGACGAATACGCGTGCAACGTGCTCCACTTCTGGAAGCCAAAGGCTCCTGGATGTTAAGTAGCGTTCACACAACGAAGCGCGTGTGTTTGTGGCGCTGCTGTGACGTGGTGCGTTTTGTCATCTGTTTATTAAGTACATTTAAACTGTACTATAATATAATGCACGCGTACGTTCAGTGTAACATCCCTATGCAGTACTTTCACGCTTTGTTGGTGAATGTCCGAACTTTTTTTTCTGTTTTTCATGGTGATGCAGCCCATGGTGGAGCGCGCTTACCTAGAAGATGCCTATTCATTCTTGACTTGAAGGTAGGAAGGTAGGAAGCCGGAACGGCATTCCATATCCTAGCGGTTCGAATAAAGAACGAGGAAGCAAATCGCTTTACTTCTGTGTAAACTTCGCTTTAGATATATTATTTTCATCGGAACCAGCTATACATGTTTACATAAGCTGTCGCCGTCTACTTAAAGGGGAATGTGAAAGTACTTTCAGGAATGATAAAAATAATCTGGAGTGTGAACCATCTGTGGAGTTTTATGAGCGAGTTCGCATCTTTAAACTAAAATTAGCAGTGTTTAGGCGTCTTCATTCAGTGCACTTGGCTTCTACTTACGCACAATTAGATACGACTTAATATAATCTTTTTATTGAGTAATAAAATTCCAGTTTATTACTTTATGGTTTTAAGGTGTTTAGCTCTTAGACATAGGTAGAATATTGACACGTCGAATAAAAAAATATTATGTTTCTAAATGCTCCTTTTTGTATTTCAAAGAGTAGATACATATTTTTATGTATAAACAGTTGTGTAGAACAAAAGGTATTTTATTTTTAACACGCAAATATTAACTTTTATTATAGGTATACGCTATCCTAACCTATCGTAAATGCGACACAAATACGTATTTAGAATATTTACGGTGTGACGATGCTGAAATAAAAACTTATTACGAACTAAAATTTTGTTAGAAATCAAAAGGCAAAACTAAAACGCGCAAGTAGAGTAACATCTAGACGATTTCACATTAGCGGTTCGTCATGCGGTTAGTTCACAGCGAAACCTCGAGCACAGCCAATTGATGACGGAAATGTGCAAAGTGGAACATATAGCACAAATTGTCATAGTAATATAGTTCGGCGAATATTGCATCGTGCTAATATTCACTGCAGGTTTGAATATTTAGTTGTGTTGCTGATATTGCGTTGCGCTGGGGGCTAATATTGCAATATTGCCGGAATATTCGCGAGCGCGCAAATATCGCCGCTTGCCTGCGGTGTGTGGCGAAGTTGCCTGAAATGTGACCGGAGCCGTCGCAGCTCTCGACGGGGCACTGGATTAGTTCTCTCGACTCTCGTATCCGGTAACCCGGTTTTCCGTAATAGTCGTCGCGTTGATAGCTATCGTAAATAAATACAAAATAAAACAAAAACAATAAACGATAACACAGACACAAATAAAACAAACGGAACGGAACAATAAAAAACTCAACACACAATTCTGTATTTGTTACGAATATAATGCATGTTCTAATTATAAAAACAAATTTCCGCCTACATATTTTCGTACCGTTCGTGTTGTTTTTATTAATATCAATACCTAGAGTCATTAAGTCATTAACCTACAGCTATGTGGTAGCGAAAAAAGTATACTTTAACAGTAATACAAACGCCTTTTATACGGTCACTGTTTACGTAAACATAATAAAATGTTTACTAATGTGTAAAGTTTAAAAGTTTAATATCGCGGTTTTGTAAATAAAACTTATAAGAAACCGATTGAAAGTTTACAGAAAGTTGTAAATTAGTTTGTTATGAGTCTAACATCTCACCTGTTTCGTCGCATAGTTGAGTTTGGCACGTCAGACCACGAGTATATTATCTTATCTCTCTATTTGTTACGTAGAGCGCAAGAGGCGTGCGCGCACGCTGCCGCCGGTATATTTAGACTGATCCATCGAGTTCGAGTGTGAGTAAACGACTTTGCTATGAGATACGTACGAAATCACACACTATGAAACAATTGTGTGATTATTGCTTGTATTTATACGTTTGCAAGTATTTAGGTCTATAGAAAACTGTTACAATACGTTAATTATCTACGTACCTACTTACGTACCTATATTGTTTTTTTCCCTTATATTTTGGTTATTTATGTAATAATATAATATGTATAATAGTAATATAAGAGTGGGAATATTTTTTGCTGTATATTTCACAACTTCCTACATCGTGCAAACTGAGAATATAAGTTAAGTAAGTAAGGAGGTGCAATTCCATTAAGTGCAGGATATAATAGAGCTAAAATGTAGCCTATATTATATACTCTACTCTTGACCCTATTTTCTTACAACATTAACATTTTTGATGAGATTTAGCCATATTTTTACATACTAAATAGGCGTATATAAAAATAACAAGCAGACTTAGTGGTCTCGTTTCTAATTTATGGCCTATTCGCCTTAAAAAATATATCCTCCTGACCAAATTTCAGCCACGGCGGTCAGTATCCACAAATATTATGTGGACATCTGCTCGGGGATATTCCCTAACTTCCAACATTAATGGGAAGGCAATCCAACACGAGCGGAGAGATCTGCCGTCGGAGGGCTAGTTCTGAGAATTTCTTGGCAGAAAAAACCTGAAGTACCTAACTATTTTTGACTATTGGTCGACTCAAGGACACCGCAGTCGAACAAACTAACCAATAGACTAACGAGGCCGTATGGCAGTAGTAGAATATTATGTCTTTTATGAAGTTGTTGGCAGGATGTCGTGGCAAGTTTAAGGGCATATTAATATGGAACCAAGAGAGTCACTAAAATATCTCACAAATATTCTTACTAAGGAACTATCAATAAGTGTACCTACCTACAGTGTACGTATATTGAATAAATGATATTGAATTTAATTGAATTGAATATTCACCTGCTATCCTTGGGTTTGTCGTGCGGCGCGTGCGGCGGCGGCATGTAGCAGGGCGGGGAGTAGGGCGGCGCGTGCGGCGGGTAGGCGGGCGGCGGGGGGTACGCGCCGCACTGGTACTGGTAGCCGCCGTAGCCCGCCGCCGCCGCCGCCGCCGCGTAGTCCGGCTGCGCGAGCCCGTAGCCTGCCACCGGGTGAGGACTGACGCCGCCGTAACCTGGGAACACAGTTGAGGTTGTTGCGGTTTTCCTAACAATGTGGAGTTGCTCGTGTGAAGGTGACTTCGTTTTTATTTTATTGCAAAACACAATTTACCAGCATCATTGCTGGTATTATCGATACTTCAATACTCGATATAACATTATCACAAATAAAAGTTTAATAAATAATTAAACATAATAGATATTTTGAAAAATACTAGTATTCGTATTTCATAACAAACGCGACTCCGTCCGCGTGAATTGAGGTTTTTTGGTTCCCGCGGTAACTCTTTGAATTTTCCGGAGTAAAAACTAGCCGATTTGTTATTCCAGTCAATAATAATCTATCTCTGTCCCGCGTACCACGCATGCGGGACAATCTCATACTTAGGTATGCGTAATCGATTCCACGTGACATTAAAGTCGCACTTTTTAACATGACAAAGAGTTACAGATACAACCTGAAGTATTTAGGATGCTCACTTGTACTTAGAGTGTTCCGAAAATTGATCCTAAATTTTTTGAAGTCGTACCTATAGTTAGTAAAAATATTAAACAAAAAACATGCCTATACATTTAAAAACATCCTTTGAAATATATTATTCTTTTCTATACCTACCTACCTACAGACCTACGAAGTGTTATTCAAATACTAGAACATACTTGTACCTACTATGTTATTTAAATATCTAACTACAAAAAAAAAAATTGTACGTCAGGGTTGCCTGATTGGATATGCTGCAACTTTTCATACTGTAACCATCATTGTAACACATATTCAGACAAATAAATTCTATTCTATAAGTCCGTATTTATTTACCTATATCAATTATCAACCTGCAGCCGATAATATTAATTATTCATACTACTAAAGTAAGATAAACTTTAATTATAAAATTAATAGTAGCAAAACAAAGACGTTAATTAGACAAATCGCGTTATCAGGTCAAGAACGCTGATAATTCCTGGCATATTTTAATTAAGACTCGCGAACATTTCACATGATGTAGGTACCTTACCACAGTAATTTATACCTACATAGTAGGTAGGTACTAGGTATAACCACATTGTACGTGTAAGGGTCTCTACACACGGTGACATTTTCACGTGCAGTTGAAGCGTGTCAAACGCAACTAAAATGCAATATGTAAAATACTGTAGGTACGTGATACGTCTACCTAGTTACTATACAGTTAATACATTTATTGAGCTATTCAAGCAAAGTTGAGCGAATTTGGTAACTAACTTTTGTTTCAAGCTAAGCCGTCGCGCGTCGGTCTATTATGACTAACTTTTGATCCAGATACCTTAAAGTGGAAATTCCATTTTAATATTCCTATGCGGCAGGATCTACATGTGTCCTAGGAGTCCGAAAAGTGATTAGGACCCTATGCAATGAGGAATGCGACGTAAAGGGAGAAAATTTTGTCTAAGTAGGTACATTCGTAACTATTATTCGCAACACTGATTTTCTGGAACAAAAAGTAGCCTATGTGCTTCCATGGGATGCATAATAGGTATCTCTGTAATCATCAAAATCAATTGAACTGTCTGTCCATGAAAGTGTAGAAGACAGACAGACAGACACACTTTTTCATTTATAATTAATGAGTAGGTATGGACTTGTGATGCCGTCTGCAGCGTTATCGACGTGCGTTCGAAACGCGCGTTGACTGCGCGTGATAATATTGTCATGTGTATAAAGACTAAGCAGAACACACGCCTGCTGTGCGGAATTAGCATTGTACCGCGGGTGTGGCTTGCAATGCTAGCGGGAGAGATTAGCGCGGTCGCTCTTAATTTGTATCGCATGTTTTACGCTACCAACGCAAGGGGGCGTACCACCATTCCTTAGAACGGTAGATATTATTATAATATTGTTGACGCTCCTGTTTCAGAATTACCTATAATAATAAAATAAAAGTCATTATTGTAAATTAAGTTTAGAACAATATGGGACGACTTGTACTAAAACATTTTTTTTTATCCACTACAAGCTAGCCCTTGACTGCGATCTCACCTGATGGTAATTATTTATTACTTAATTATGATTTTATTAATATAATCCTTGTTTTAGGGATGTCAACTGTCAAGGTCCTTGACAGTTAACAGGTACAATAAACAACTCAAGGTACGACAAAATGAAACTGACATTTTAAAATAATACTGCTTTATGCGATGATGTATTGTTAACTATGCTATATGTTTATTATTATTACGCTTTGAAAAAAAAACAAGAACGTCATTGTTTAAGCATAGCTGTTCGCCAAGAAGATTTTACTGACAAAAACTAACAAGAGAAAGTTAATAATTACTAATTTACTTGTAAGTAAAGTTCAAAAAGAGAAAATCCTTGCAACTTATCTTCATAACACGCATTAGGTTTGTTTTGACGAATTCCATTTACATTATACCTAGGTAAAAATTGGTGAAGCGTCATGTTTTTTAGTTTTTTTAAATACATAATAAGTAGGTATTTAATTAAACTATTTTTTATTTTTTAAACTAAAAAACAAAGCTAGGGTTTTATTTTTATTTTTGTTAGTAGGTATATAAGGATTTGATTTAAATTTATTGTATAGTTTGTTTAATATTTAGATTTTAGATTAACGTTTAGTCTATAATTTTTTATTATATCTTGTAATTTTGTTTTTTTTCTGTGTATTTCCTAAATAAATATCTATTTTAAAATAAATATAAATAACCGGCATAAAGATATTAAATTATTTGAAGTTATTTATAATTTATGAGAAGTGCTGGACTTACCAGCAGTGTCTCGATGGTATGCTTCTAGATATGGATGACTTCCGCCGCTGTCTGGCGTTGATTCTCGACTATATGAAACGCCGCCAGGAAAACTTCGACTGTTGACAAACAATTATTTATCTCACTCACTTCTATATAAAATACGTGTATATTCCACTTACGTCATATATCTTAAAGACATGCATTAAGAAATAAGCTATAGATATGTGCAAATGGTACTACAACCTATGTTAATGCCTCACCTATGTGGTAAACGGGACACGCTAAGGTCGAGGGTCTGGCCTTGTGGACTGGGGACCTGAGGGCTGGCCGTGAGCTGGGGAGAGGCGCCGGGCTGCGGGCTGCCCCGCTGCCCCCCCGCACTCCCGCCCCCGGCGCTCGTGTACACCGGTGATGCGTATGGACCCTGTTGCACAAAGCGGCTTCATCAGATCACTGTTCATTAGGATTAAAGACCCTGATCCATTGGCTTGTAAGACACCAGCCCTTAAGTCCAGCCCGCTATGATAATAAGACTTTAAGGGCAGCGCGGTAACGCAAATCGACATGCTTATTTGAATTATTGACCCGATCATATAACTTGTTAGTGGAGTTAAACGCTGCGAGCTTACTCACCAATGAGCCAGGGTATAGAAACTCGAATTTGAAGTCTTTCAAATCTCACCTGTGGACTACCATTAGACGTAGAGAGATCAGCCGGACGAGTATCTCTGGGATCCCTCGGCGTTGGACTGCGAGGCCGCTGCGCTTGTGCCGCAGCAATCTTCACGGATAGATTGATCGCCGAGAAACCAGGGGGTACACCCGGTCCCATCGCGCTCACTGCAGCCACGCCGCCTACTCCTCCAGCTTCGTAATGGTACATCGGTCTGAACGGACAAGTCGTAACGACTTACAATACATCTAAATGTTGCTTCGGACACGGGTTTAGTTTTAGTATTCGCGTATTAAAAAAATGAACAATGATGGAACAATAATTAAATCCCGTTTACCACATTAAGGCATTAGATTAACTTGCATAAACATTTATGGTGATAATGTCCAATGTTTACGTACCTAGGGTATATGGGTCCAGTGCTCGCTTCTTGCTCGGACTGGTCAGTTTTCATGGGCGTGGGTAGGTGAGGGTCGTGGTACCGTTCCTCTTCCCACTGGTAAGGTCGTTGCGGACACTGCGCCGGGTCATACCGCTCGAAAGCCGGCGCGCCTTCGTAGCACCGAGATTCGTAGCCGTATCGAGTGTCGTTCATTTGACTAAGAGGAGAAATACAATGACAATTACCTACAGCCCATACATTCCCACATACAGCCCAGTCCCATACATTTTAAAAGTAGGTATAGAAGTTACGGGACACCAAGTACAGGCCTAATATTTGGAAAATCTAAACTGTGTCAATGTTCGAAACAGAGCTTCTTGTATTGCGACATTGAAAAGTTATGGAACTGGGCTCAAACTCTGATGGAATTCAGTTATTCACGCATAAGTGATAAATCGCAACGTACCGGAATAAAAAAGTATAAAAAGGGGTGAAGTAAGTTATCCCGCTGAATTCGGTTTATAATAATAAACCGTCTTGTAAAATGGGCCCTATTCGACTAAGAGATAGCTGTACTTTTGGTAACTATCGCTAGGAAGGCTGATTCAGTATTTGGTGGGTGTATTTTTTTTAAAATTTTTTTTTAATTGTGAGATAGGCTTGCGCTTGACGACAATCATGCTTAGTGCAAAGCAATGATGAGGTCTAGGTTGGAACGCGCTTGCCTAGAAGATGCCTATTCACTCTTGCCTTGAAGGTACCTAAGTTATATGTGGCAGGAAACACGTGCGCTGGGAGGGTGTTCCACACCCTAGCAGTTCGTATCAGAAACGTCGAGCAAAAACGCTTCGTGCGAGCAAATTGGACCCTTATGTGGTTATAAGGGTGCCAACGCAGACGGTTTCTCGCTGTTCTGTGGTAGAAAGGGGAAGGAAGAACAAGGTTGTGGAGTTCCTGAGCATACTCTCCATGGTATATCCGATAAAAAACCGATAAGCAGGCGACATTGCGTCGGTGTTGTAGACTGAGCAATTTCGCCTGCGAATTATCCTTCGGGCCCGGCGATCTATCGAGTCTAATGTATCGAGTTGATACTTGGCGGATCCATCCCAAATGTGGCAGCAATACTCCATGCCAGATCTGACTTGTGCCTGCTAGAGAACGAGGCGCTGTTTTGGCGTGAAGTATCGCTTCACCTTGTTCAGGATGCTAAGTTTTGCTCTCGTCTGGTGAGAATAGTGACGGCCTGCCCGTATGCGGCTGGCCAACTGACTACTTATCACCCCCTAAAGTCGAGTTATGTTTACCAAAACTTAACAATTACGAGGAAGGCTAAGGAAGGAAGATACCTGTATGGCATTATGATATGAGTAGTGTCTGTGTGAACAGTATAAAAACTGACGATATTAATCGGCCTGTTCATAAGATATGGCTGCTCAAAGACGTGTTATGGTTACAAAAAAAGTACGGCTATCTCTTCTAGACTAATATTAAAAAAATAAAGAAAAAAATTTGTAATGGATAAATCCAAAAACTACTCAAACGATTTTAAAAATTATTTTATCTATAGAAAGCTACTTCATCAGCGAGTAATATGGGTTGTGTTTTATTTTCAAAAAGTAAAAGATCCCTACGAAATTTGCAATAATGTAACCCAAGGTATAAAATCAGTACATAATGTTTCCCGCCGGGTCGCTAGTATAGATCTTACCTGTAGGACCGCACATGGTCATCGGGTGGCCGTTCGTAGGGCGATCTTTGATCGGGCGGCGCGCCATAGCCGGCGTGGCGCGTCTCCATGCCGGGAGAGTCGCGCTCGGGCTCGGCGGCCTCTCTCTTGGGCACCAGCAGCTCGGGGGCTTCGCGTTTCACGGGGGGAGTCCGCGGCGACGCCGCTTGCGGTCGCTCTCGGTCGCGGGACACGGTCCCGCTTTCCGTGGACGCGGACGTTACTGACACGGAGATGGACACCGGTGCTGGTGCTAATGCTTGTAATTGCACTGAAAAAATATATTGGTTTAAGGCCACAATTACACTTGTAAGTTTGTACCCAAGTAGCTCGAGTAAGAAAGAATGAAATTATATATTTTGTATCAATATGTGAAATTGAGATGTTTGTTGATGAATTAGCAAGCCGCAACATACGAGTATCTAGTCAGGCAACCCTGACGTACAAGTACAAATTTTTACTAGTTTTCACAATTATTTCAAAACGTTTAATATAATAGTTAAATGAACACAAACCATTATACGTAACTAAGGAAGAATGCTTGATAAATCACATGCATCAGTCGAAGTACCCGCTTTTTTTTTAAATTTTTCTTTTAAGTAACTAATAGAACTTGTTGCATTCAATATGCGACTTACGTGATTCGAAATTAATTAATTACTCGAAAGTTACTCATGTAAACGATATACGTGTGTATACCTAACAAGTATAATGTGGTCTCAGTAAATCTTGCCAGTCATCGATGAACAGGTCTAACGCTGTGCAACATTTTACTTATTTATAATTTTAAATTTGGAAGCGAACTATCATTGATGTAGAATTTTTTTAGTACTTCTATTTCAATGCGAACTATAGATATAATTGGAGATTAAAGGAACTTACCTGAAGTGAAGTTCTATCCTAATTATACGAGTTGCTTCGTCCGAAGAGATTAGGTATACATTGTAGTAATACGTCTAGGTATCGCCTTTCTACCACTTACTTGAAAGCAGAGAAACTGCAGGTTTTTATTTTTTATGTTGTAGGTAGGTACGCTGGCCTACCCTCTATGGGCGCCTGTAGTGTCACTCATTTAGTTGAAAGCCTGCCTGGAACTTTAATATTTCACTTAGCAGGGAATTTTTAGGGCTGGGAGGGAACTAATCTCTTCGGACGAAGTAACTCGTATAATTAGGATAGAACTTCACTTCAGGTAAGTTCGTTTAATCTCCAATTATACTTCATTGCTTCGTCCTTTGAGATTAGGTATACATTGTAGATTTTGAAAGATAGTGAAATATTAAAACACTCTTAGTTAGATAATACTATTGTAAATATCTAACAAAAGGAAATAACTAACGAGAAATTATGATTTTTACATGCTATAACGGTTACTTCACCGTATTTAAATAAATTAGGTATTTGTTATTAATATAAGTAATATCAAATTTGTAACACTTTTACATTTTAATCCGCTTCAGTGTTAAGGTGAGATAGAACAAACTGATTAGATTGATCACACTGAATATCTCTACGATAAAATCTGGCAAACACCATATAGTTTGCCACTCCACCCAGCTTCGTATTGTATCTATACTAGTACCCTTTCTGTAAGCTGCAGAGGTCACTGCATGCCTAACAGAAGGAGCGGAAAAACTGATAGTGTTCGTAGATACTGATTTATATGGCCTCTTCAAACTGATGAATATGGCATTTTCATTATTTTTTAGAGGTTTCGTCCTATGAATATAATATTATGCTAACTAGCGTTTTTGGCTGGACTAATTTCCGGCCGGCCTTTAGAAAACGGAATACTTAGGCAAGGTTGAGTTGAACCTGGACTTGATGTTTTTATTAAATCATGTATCTTTATCGTTATCTGCTGATTATTAAAATATATATTTTCTAAATGAATTTTCGCAATAGTCTGCACCTTATGTGCAGTTACCAGCATGAGTAAAGTGACGACCTTTTTAGTCAAATGTTATAAATTTAAAATGTTATTGGGATACCAGTTTGACAAAAAATCTAAAACTATGGATGGATTCCATGATACATTATATTTTGGGGCTGAAGGACGAAGTCTGTAGAACCCTTTGAAAAGCCTAGTAACGCGGTCATCAGACCCTATTCTCGATCCTAGGATCAATGACAGAGCGGAGCGATGACTGTTAATATTGTAAGCCGGACTGGAATAATTCAGTCAGAAAATAAATTACCATCGGAGTTGACGCCTCATAAATATAGCTATAAAGTACAGTGTTTTTTACAAAAGCTAACCCCGCGCCTTATTGCGACATCATACTGTTTCATTTAATTTTTTGACAGGGAAGTCATCATAATATCTAAAAATGTCGGTGGTATACGCTCCTCATAAGTAATGCCGTCCTGATAACTTCCCCGCTATCAACGTGAGCTGGGGGTGGCTGTTGGAAACAGATAATAATAGATTATCATTAGGTTTAAATTGAATTACTTCAGAACAGAGAAGGTTTTGAAATAGTGGAAACCAGGGTTGCGTGGGCCAAAACGGAACCACGACTATACCCTCAGCCTGATCTCTTATACTTTTTAAATTCCTTGGCGAATATCGGAAGGCTTAAGAAAACAGCTAGAAGTTCTAGGTAGTTAATATGATTGACAGATTCTGAACTATTCCACTGACCCCTGGCGGTTTTCTCACCGCATGCCACCCCCCACCCTCTTATGCTGGCATCAGAAAAATCACTTTAATAGATTTTTACTACCATGTAAAATCAACCTGCAAAGACAGAGACAAAGAAGGTAGCGACATGTAGCTATCATAATATTATGTTAGCGACACTACTCGGTGTTA
Source organism: Erebia aethiops (assembly GCA_923060345.2). Classification (NCBI taxonomy): domain Eukaryota; kingdom Metazoa; phylum Arthropoda; class Insecta; order Lepidoptera; family Nymphalidae; genus Erebia; species Erebia aethiops. The sequence goes on along the minus strand of OV281091.1, from coordinate 14,046,251 downwards.
GCGACAATCCAGAAGTAGGTATTAATAAAATAATTTTAATATATTTGTCCCTTTGATTTGAAACTTGCACGAGTAAATAGTTAAATGTGTAGAGGTTTCACGAGAGATCTAATAAAATTAGATAAAAGTTGGCTAAACTTAAGGACAATATTAATTTGATCCGGCCCCGATTGCTATCGTTAAGCTTTAACTCATATAGCGATCTAAACACGTATTCAATAACCGCTGAGTCTGCCGGCAGAAGCCTGAATTACCATCATTCAAAGACTCGTATTTGTACTAACTATTTTCAATATCGCGTCGGTATCCGCAGATGAAATCGAATAACATGAAACGCAACGAATCAAATTGACAGATAGTATACTTCCTGTTTCGTGACATATATAATGACAAACAGTAATAATGCTAACGCATAGTTATTTGCATTTCACAAAACAAGATATTTACATCTTTCCAACAGCTGTTTGGTATACATCCAACCATACTGAACCGCGGGACAAGCCAAAGTAAGGAGTCCTACCAAACGTGCAAAATGTCTGATTTTTCAACGGGTTTTTGATTGAAATGACTGTAAATCTTGTTTTATTAATTATCGTCGTTTATCTTTAGTTAAACTAACGTGAAATGTTTTCGTGTCTATTAGGAAACCGAGATATTTGCAAACAGTACCTACTCGGGGTTATGCAGCTCTTTTTTACGTTGATGTTAAATCCTAAGGACTATAGAATACTTTTATTATGCAAAATATTTTTTAGACAACTTTGATAATTATTAGAAATTATGCATATTATATCATCTAGATATATATGTAGTTGATAAGTAGCCTTAAGATCTACGTAAACACATCACCGGCTTCGTTAGTTTTGTAAAAACGAGTGGGGCTATATTTAGACCAAAAGGTAAAACATTAAATTGGTAAATTTTTTCCCAAATTTAAATCGTAGGTACCTTCTTTAGTTCGGATGTATAGCAACTAGGAAATAGGCATCCTTTAAATCCAGAGTGGCCATGTAACTATTCTTAGTGATCCGTAGTGATGTGCTTGTATAAGGACTTCAAATTTAAAATAAATCTATTTTTTCCATTGGGTTTTTTAATAAGAAAATAGCTAGAAAGAAACTGTCCTTCGCACGGTTCACGTTGTAATATAGCTCCGCTATTTATTAGATCGGCTATGGCCACTCTGTATTGAAGGGATTCCGATGATGATAAGACTGGCGAGCCCGGTTCGTGAGATTGAGAAACCGGTATAGAAAATGGAATCTCGTAATCTCTCACCCATGATAATATGACTGGGTCATTAGTTATTAAGAGCCACTGGTCATAAAAATAGCATAAACGTCCAGTGAAACGTACCGGGTCTAGCAACGCGGGTCGCGGCGCTGTCACTGCTGCTGCGGCTGTCGCCGTCGCTGCGGGATCGAACCTCCTCGATGCTCCCGCCTGCGGGGCTGCCGGAAGCGGAGGCTTCTGGTTTAAAGCGTGCATAGGAGCCGCTCTCGGTTTTTGCGCCGAAGGAAATTTTTGTACGGGTGGGTTTATTTTTAGCTCGGCGCCTGATTTTTGCTTGGCATCGCTTTTGCAGCCTTAAGCCAACTTAATTCGGCCAACTTTTCGCCGAATAAAAATCCATCTATTTTTGTATCAAACAGCTGGTCTATGTCCTTCTTTATTGTTGAGCATATGAAGGTCCTTCTTGTCCTAGATTCGTTTTGCTGCGAATCACAGAGTAGTTGACCCGGACTGATCTCTGTGTTCTAACGAGAAAAAAAGAGTGAGAGCTTCACTGATGCAATATACTTGCTGCGACCTGCGTTTGCTTAGTCTCAAACGCCTTATATTTTTTAATTAGGATATCCGATAAAGCAGCCTTCAGCATTGGGACATCAATTTGTTTTTGCGATTCTTTGGTACATATGTCTTTCCAATAGTTCCTTTTTGGAATCCTTAGATAAGCCCGTTGTAGCGATGTGCTCCCAGCGCACTGCTAACGCACCTCGAACGTCTAGTCCGTATGTTTTATCGTTTCTCGTAATAGAATTAAAAACTCATCATCCAGTTCCGGGTCAGCTGCAGCTACTGATTCGGCGGGCAGTATGTCTGCAGTGTGTCCCCGATGGCGCCTTCTGCATAGTTGCAGTAGACGCCTACCCGGTTGGGTCTCGTCAACACTCCTTGTTACTAACTCGGGTAGGTACGAGTTATGATTCGTTTGAAAATGGACATAAAACGTGTAGGTACTGGAGACCTTACACGCTTTTTTTTTTTTTTTTTTTAACGAGAGTGAAGGGTCACATCCCTAGTAGATGGCCACAACACAAATGTATGACTATATCATACGATATGTTCTTATTCGATAATTAATAATAAGAGCGGCGATAGTCCTACAAAACTATGCACAACACTTGGTTATCTTATAATCCATTCCAATAATCTTATAAACTAATTAAAATACACAATTGTGAAGGTAACATTCCTTTCAAATGTACACAATCACGATAAATGTAAAATATCTACTTAGATAAGTTTTGCGGGATTCCAATGGTGCGAAGGTAACATCCCCGTGAGATGTACACAACACTAATTGGAAGGTGACGTCATATCACCAGTTCGATACGGAAATAGTCCTTGCAACTATTCACAATATCTTTATGGATAGGTAAAAATTCACCATAAATACCTTCATGTTCCGGTTTGGAGTCCCGTAGCACCGGCTCGAGTGAGTCATTCGCCGACACGCTGCTACTATGGGAAGAATCTTGATCGTGCAAACGTTTATCACGTTTGGCAAGCTTCTTTTTCTCAACTTCCTTCTCAAATAATCAGTGTCGTTTTTGTGACTACGTTTCGGCATAGTTTTAAACTTTATTGGCAAAATAAATTTTAATAACGTGGTGATCGGCGAGGCACTAAAACGCGAATGAGTGACACTACAGGCGCCCATAGAGGGTAGGCCAGCGTACCTACCTACAACATAAAAAATAAAAACCTGCAGTTTCTCTGCTTTCAAGTAAGTGGTAGAAAGGCGATACCTAGACGTATTACTACAATGTATACCTAATCTCAAAGGACGAAGCAATGAAGTATAATACCTACTACCTATATGTATAAGTTAACTTGAAGTTACAGTGTTAGAATGGGCGGCCAACGGAACATAGAAATTTTTATGTTAGGTACTAAATTCAATTGAGGTTATATGCTGAATCTAGCTTATGCCCGCGTTAGGTTTGATTTTATAAAAATTTCAAAGCCCTATTTTAGGGGATGAATTTTCAAAAATCCTTTCTTATCTATATGCCATATTTCAGCCCGATCTTTCACCTCAGTCAGTCAGTCACCTTTTCCTTTTATAAATTTAGATTTTAGATTATTAACAAATCTCCGCCTCGGACACCTTAGATCAAAAATACTGAGCCACTTTTTCACTTATTTTCAATGCAGTCTGCTATCAATTCGATAGTAGAACCACTACAAAGACAACACATGATGTTTTCAAAAAGTCTAAGTATGGCTACTCGATGTAAATGTTTATTGTTGGATTGAAGCAGGCGTTACTTTTCGGTAGTCCACATAATGAAGGAACGAAAAGTTTAATTCGCTATAATCCGCGATATTCACCATATCACAGAAATTCCCCAAAACTCCACATTATGTAGGCAACATCTCCTGAAGATGCTCCGGTATCGGAGTGAAACGTACGTTGAGGGTAGTTTTGGGGGATTTCTGTGGTGTGATGAATGTCACGGGCTATTGGTGCGGAATACACACTGTATACCACATAGACTTTCCTGTTGTCTGTTGTTGTAATGTTTATTATATTTGTTGGAATAACAAACCTGGGGGTCGTCCTCTATGTGAGCGAGCAGCAGCCTTGCGCGCGGCTGCGGTCGGACAGCCTGACAGAGATCGGTGCGTGCTTCTGTTGGAGCTGACGTGGCCTCGACCGTTGCAACCCGGCGTCGGACACTTTAGGATTGTCTCGTGCAGCGCCAAAACTGCCACGGAAAAATTCATTGGGAAAACAGCCTAATTTTTTATACAGAAAACGAATCTAACGCGCGTTTGTCGCGCGGCCTGAACGTGGCTCCTAAAAGTTGTAATAATAGAAACAGTAAGTCTGAAGGTAACTATTAACCACCATTATTTAGGATACATCTTTGCCGTGAATTTGCTATCGCTCATTGCGTTTGTTTTAGGCTTTATAGAAAGTAAGAAAAGTAATTGTTTCAGTTGTTTTGCTGGTAGCAGCCGTGGATAAACTACTACAATATTATTTATTCTAAATTCACATCTAAACTTATATTCCTAAACAACACTGATTTTTAATTCTTCAGTGCATGCATTATTATGAATGTTTCCTTGAATGCGCCATGACTATTTAACGAATTCCTTAGTATAGGTTTCAATACAAAATCTATACCTACTGGAGTTCTTTAAATAATGATTAAGCGACTCTGAGTGCGGCAGCAGTACTTAAGTCAGGTTTCTATTTCCATGGAGTCCAGTGAGATTCAACACTGCATGGATGCAGCATGATTTTTTTATTGTAAGATGTCAAGAGTTTTCCACCAAACTACCTACACCCTACGACGAACGACGTGGTTGCTCAAACATATCTACCTAATTTCTTTTCAATAGGAGAGCAGATAAAGTTGCATGGAAGCAACCGCCTCGCATCCAGTGACCCACAAGTCAGTGTACTTGTAACGTAACGTATGTGTTGTATTGTTTACTTTTTGTAACCTTTTTTTTTTTAAGAATAGAGCTACTGCTGAGCTTCTAGCCGGCTCTTCTCAGTAGAATTAGGCTTCCGAACTGGTGGTATATTCTTAATGTATCATAAGTGACACAAATACGTGAAATAAACAAATCATTTATTTCACTTATCATAAGGATGGAGCACCAAGGCCAAGATTTAATCGAGTTATTTAGGTACCTCATACTTATAAAAATTGCTATCTGACAAGGAGATGAAAACTGTTCTCATGAATTAGCTACTATAGTGATTGCCTGATATCTAGGATCTAATGGATATGCACATTACACGGTAAGTATTGCAAAAAAGTAAAATTAATGCTAACTCATAATATACGCATATCACTACCTCAAAATTATAAAATATACTCCAACTATGAAAGAAAATGAAATAAAATAGCTAAGCAAAATTACTGCTACCATATCGTATGAATATTTTTCAATTAGGTACTTACTCTCAGGTGTAACTTTATCCTTTCTTGGGCATCCTGACAGACTGATGGACAAACAAGTTTCATGTCAATCCCAAATAATTATAACTTAGATTTCTAATTGGTGTTAAAAATTGTTTTTTAAAAAGTAAATTTGCTATAGATCACTTTAACGTTCCATCGTTTTATTAGTATGGAATTATCACAAAATGGAAAAATGCAGGAAAACGGTAACTCATAGTGACGTCATAGCTGAAATGCATGAAATCATCCAGCTTACCTGCGGTGGTGCGTATAAAGGCCGGTAACGTGGCCCTGCCCATTGCAGCCAGGAGTTGGACACTTGTTGCCTTCTGCGGACAAATCGATGAACAAATTAGTATTTTGTTAATCATCGAGCGGGGCGTGGGAGTGCGATCGATAGAAGCGGGCGTGCCGGCAGGGCGTACCTGCGCAGCGCCGCCCACTCTCCGAGACCCACCCCATCCACAACTTAAAAGAAAAAATAAAGAACGCCAGGCGGCTGCGCGGTCCGACTGACAATTTTTCTTTCAAGAGAAGCGGGGCGGTACTACGCCCCGCCCTGTGCCCTGACCCGTTTTTATTGCATGACGTAAATCCGAAATGTGCGATACGAGGAAAACCTCCACATATTACATTATATTATACGACGTTGACGTAGGTGGAGTTTGAACGTGCTCTATAATATGTCGACGATTGAATTATGAGCAACGTCTTTCGAATGAACGATCATTTGTTACATGTCTTCCCCACGAATAATTTTCTCCAAAGATCAAAAATATTTATACAAAGTCTGAACATGAACAGAAAACGTATGTTTATTTGAAAGCCAGCTTTTATAATTATACACGTTCGTTTTACAAGATTCTATCTCCATTGTGAAAACGACGCGACCTTGAAACAAACTTTGTCTGGTTCATAACGCGAGTTGAACGTTATAGTGTCGTTAAGAAGTTTGACAATGGGTGTCAGAGATGAACGGTACCTCTGACGACTGGCGGAGAAAGTGCAGTGAGGGGACGCGAATCTCTGGCCGGCTGAGCGGAGGGCACGGTGCGCGCTTCTTGCAGCGCAGTGGCTGCGCGTGACCCGGCACCGGCAGGCTGCAGCACCGTGTACTGTTTTGACACCTTATGAAGTGAACTACTCTTCTCGTGATCGTTTGAATAGCCCCCAAAAGGTTCACTTGGAAATGACGACCCATGTATTTTGTGCTTAACTTCCGCTGGAGGTTTAAACGCGGACTGTGTTGAGTAAGGCAAGGAAGCTGTTGCAGCTTTGTAAGCATTATACAGCGATTGTTTGTTGACAGCAATTATTTCCGCCTTTCTTCTTTTAGCTTCCCGGTCATCTTCATACTTGTCATCGTTTCGATCCGACATGTCAATTTCTAACTCGTTGGATGACGAGTCTACAAGCTCATCAAAATTAGGTGTATCATAGTGGTTTGGAGTTTTATCTCCTCTATCGTAGTTATCTATACTATGTTCTCTTTCCATTTTAGGATCTCTATAAGGAACTTCTACGTTTTCCATTCTCTCACAGGCACGGGATTTGGATTCGTCGTTTTGATGCGTCGAGAAACTTCTTTGTGAATTTGCGCTATCTGATGACTGTGATGGGGAGGACGGCAACATTTTATCTGAACGCTTATCATTAAAGAGATTATCAAAATCGTTGGCATCTTCGTTTTCATCACCATTTGGCAGAGATGGCTGATCCCGGGGCCAGCTACTAAGAGACTTAAGAGCATTTTGTGTCCTTTGCAAAAGCGATTCTGCGTCTTCACTCGGATGACGTAGAATATTAGGCCTGTGTACATTGAAAGATCTGTGGTAGGAGTCAAATTCGTCTCTTCTGTCGTCATCGAGTAGTCTTCTACGCCGCTTTGCAGCTGCGTCTTCGTCCATGGACGCTTCGCTGTCTACGCGATCTAGTCTCTTATCGTGCACTCTGAAAGCTTCTATATCTACGCCAAACTCCAGCCTCCTTTTATTTATGTGTGACAGCGTCGTGTGGGTGTTCAACGGCGCCGTCCTGGAACAAACATCCCCATCAGTGCCATTCTTACGGGTTAACAATACAACGAGATGGAATTAAAAGAAGTAGGGTACTTGCGATTCGATTTTCCATCCACAAACACAATATTTTTACGCGGAAATGATTCTCGGCGATTCCGACGACGTCATCACATTTTAAACACTTGATGATATTTATTTTAAATGCACAAAAATCGTTCCCACGTAAAAACCATTTCACTCAAGAGCTTTCAGACCAATTTATATAGAGGCAAAAAATTTTAAGGAGAAAATACAACAATCGAGGGTAAACTTCTATATAATAAGTAGTTCTATAAATTAGCAATTAACTTTTATTTTCATTCGTCACGCAGCTGCTTGAACTGATGTGCAGGTAAATGCCAATTTAGGAAAAATCGCTTTAGCTACAAAATTATACTACAATTATTTAGTAATTTAATATTATAACGCACCACGCATTTAAATTAGATTTTATGCTATTTTCTAGACTATTTAAACCGTGTTGGTTTTGTAGTTGTTTAATAATTAGTTTTATAAATAAAGTTAAAAACTTTTAAAAAGTTTTGAGCGAAGTTTCTTTTGAAATTTGAATGTCAATTTTTTAATAGTTTGTTGACAATACGCAGTACGTATACCTTATAAGGTTTTATATTGCTATAACAATGGTAATTTTTGTCCACTAGCAATTCAACTTGCAGGAATGTCAATTTCTGCTAGTTTTAGAAAATTAAACTTACGGAAATTTACTTGCGAGTGCAAGTGCAGACTACTGCAAGCCTCATTGGTAGTGGATACAAATACTTATATTGGAAACGTTTTTATTGTCTTTTAAAGGAATACTGTTGAAACCTATTTTTGCGCTACGTAAAATTATATCCATAGACTCCTTTAAAAGCATTATAAAAAGCATTAGCAGAGCAATTAAAAACATTGTTTTTGTAATTAACAGAAACAAAATTAAAAAAGAAAACAAAAAGCAAATCACCACACTCACACAAAAAGTAAACAAAAAGTTACAACTACGAAAAAAAAACAAGTTTTGACCAGTTTTATAGGTTACTTTAAGTTTTAAAATTCAAGTAACCTATACGAAATCAGTCAAATTCAAAATAAATCCACGTTCTAAGCTTGCCTAAGATTTTCGTGTTATAATATTGTGACTAAAGAAGGATTCTTGAAGTCCTTTTATGGGCAATGAAGTACCTTAGTGAAGTTTTTAAGTTCCGTTGTTTTACATAGTCCTGATGTACCATAGATTATATTATATTTGTGAGTGAATTGTACACGATTAAAACTGACGATCCTAGCCAAATACTCAATCTCAACAGCTTAGCAGTTCATGGCAGGCTGAAATCTCAAATGTGAATGCAAGCTTAGCTTGAGGAAAAGAAAACTTAATCATAACTATAGATATCTATCGCTTTCAGATATCCTCTTTAGTTTGAGCAATAATTGCCCATTTAGGTACAAGTTCAGATACAAATCGATGGTCCTTGACGGCTGCTCGCCGGAAGGCCAAAATACCGATTCTAGACCCCGCAAACATTTACGTACGTGCCGTACCCCGTCGCCATGAAACTTGTCCGAAATTACCCGAAACGTGTACCGATTCCGAATGGAGTACCCGAAGGAACACCCTAGAGACACGTTGCTTCCTCGACAAAATGTTGCTTTATCTTGTTGTGGAATGAAATATTGCTAGGCGAAGATGAGAGAACACTTTGACACATATCACCGACATACGATATTAAGATCGTCAGATCAATAAAGAGACTAGAATAAAATATACAAATTATATTATTTGTGTTATTGAAGTTCCTTTATTTATTACTTAATCTTTGTAAAGTTTGAAGTACGATTTCACTTCATGATAATATTCTGTATTTGCGGAATGCTGACAAAAGAAAACCTTGTTTTTGGTTGTTGTTAAAATAACTTTAAAAAAGACACTTTGGGTGTTCGTCTACTTTTTACCAAAATTTGAATTATGGCCTCAATGATTAAGGAATGCAAGAATAATGAAGAATAACAGTAAATTTTTTTTTTTTTTTTTGGCCACTACAAGCTAGCCCTTGACTACGATCTCACCTGATGGTAAGTGATGATGCAGTCTAAGATGGTAGCGGGCTAACCTGTTAGGGGCATAGCAGTTATATTCAACCCATACCCCTTCGGTTTCTACACGGCATCGTACCGGAACGCTTAAATCGCTTAGCGGCACGTCTTTGCCGGTAGGGTGGTAACTAGCCACGGCCGAAGCCTCCCACCAGGCCAGACCAGGGAAAATTCAGAAATTATAAATTCCCAAATTGACCCTGCCGGGGATCGAACCCAGGACCTCCGCACGTTAAGGCAACAGCGCTACACACTGCGCCACGGAGGTCGTCAAAAAAAAAGAAAGTAATAACTTCTGCCAATCACTTGGCTAGTATTTTGGTGGTCAAACTTACAACCATTGATCGAAATTTGAGGGCTTCGTATGGGTTAAACTTTTTTTACCTTTTTCATATATCTGTTTTCAAATTACGAGGGCCTTATAGCATTGGATGCGTATGCATCTTCAAATAAAACTTTTTCTCTCTCTCTCTCTCTCTCTGATCCGTCTCTACAGTGACTTCACGGCACGTTTTCATTCTACTACAAGTTAGCCTTTCGCTGCTATTTCACCTGATGGTGATGCAGTCTAGGATCGTAGCAGTATAACTTGTGAAGTACGACAGTTATATTAAACCCATACCCCTAATTGATTTATCTGTATGTCATCGTACCGGAACGCTAAATCGCTTATCGATACGTCTTTGCCAACGCCACGGCCAAAGTCTCCCACCAGATCCACCACCACCACCACTACAGCCTATTAACGTCCCACTGCTGGGCACAGGCCTCCACTCTCATAGGAGAGAGGGAATTAGAGCTTAGACCCACCACGCTGCTCCAATGCGGGTTGGCGGGCTTCCCACCCGGCTTCGAGGCTTCGGGGCTTCGGGGATCCCACCAGATCAGACCAGAGAAAAGTCAGAAATTATGAATTCCCAAATTGACCCTGCCGGGAATCGAACCTGGCATCTCCTACGATAAGACAACAGCGCTCGCACCATTCTGCCAGGGAGGTCGACAAAAACGTGTTTGCAGGAACGACTTGACAAAAAGTATTTTTGCTAATGGTGGTAGGACGTGAGTTTGCGTTTGCGAAAACGTATACGCATAGGGTAATTAGGTAGACCCTGCGGGCGGTGGATGCTTAAGTTTAAACTGGTGCCAGTACCCTTTATCAGTGGGTGGCGAGTGGCGGGTTATCTCGGGCCGCGTTAATTGTAATGCCTTGAGATTAGGGCGCGATATAAGGACAGCCACGGGGTTATATTGCGGGACGAGGATTACTTCAAGACGGGAGATATAAAGGCATTCACATACTGTAATTTAAGTGAAAGAGCATCATCAAAGCAGAGCTTATATCCGTTACGAGACCAGCATTTGTTGTGATACAACAACGAAAATAGGTAAGACATGTTTACAACATAATCCAACGACAGTAAGATTAAATTGTTACGTTATTGATTAAGTTGTTCTCTGATCATCGTTTCTGGTGGTAGTATCTTTAAGAAAATATCAGCGATGGAGTCAGTAGCTGAGGCAATGTTAGGTTACCTACGTGATTTCGTCAAAATCAGAGGAACAGATGGGACGTCAAAAAGCACCAGCAAGATAGACATACTTTCACCTACGTAATTTATTTACACGTTGAGAGGCACTGAATTCTTAAACACGGATTTTTAACTGGCGATTTAAGACATATATTTAGACATGCTATTTAGTAGATTTAAAAAATCGTTACGGAAACGATTTACTTGACGTTTTTATGAAAATTTTACGTTTGATTATTGCCAGCAACATGAATATATGCAAGGCTTTTATAAGACGTCGTAATTTCTTGAAACTCTATTATAATTCCTCAGAAAATGAAAGGTAAGCCGTGGGACTGGCGACCCTTTCTCGCCCCGTGGCAATAACAAACAGGCAGGCCTCCCGCAGGCCCCCACATCGCGGCTCAAATTCAAATTGCACCTAAGAATTCTTAATTATTGAAATCATAAATCAAAACGTGCCGTCTGGGCTCGCGACCATAAAATTGGGGGGGTTAGAACACTCGAGTGTGGTAGGATTAAGACATTATCACTTTTCTTTCAAGCAGTCGCGCCCTCGTTGGCTCGGCTCGGCTGTAAATCAGAAGATAAATCCGGTGGATTAGATTCATAGAGTTGCCGCGGCCCGAGGATCGAGCTCTAGTGATAATGGCGTCGTGTGCTCGCGTGATTTTGCTTTTAAATCGACTCCCCGCCGAAGATAAATACTCTCCCAATTTGATCTGAGCCCCGAATTGAGTTTCCCGTTTAATGGCTTTAACGAAAACTTAACTTTATAGCTCATATAACAACTGACGCCGTCTGATAACCGGACAGGGTTTTATAATGGTGGTAACTTAAATTCGATAGACATATATTACGTTTAATGATGGTTTAATGTGATCCTATAAGATAATGAGGGTAATTTTAGATAGGCATCGCCAGCCACGTTTGCTCGATTGCAACTTCGTACTCATGTTTTCTTATTAATAGGTAGAGTCATTTTATACTGTTACAAAGCAGGCTTTGGAGTTTTTAGTAGCAGGCTTTACAATTGATATCAAGTGTTGTTAATTGTGACAATATAACATTATCCGATTCTCAAAACTATTTTTATGGTTCGGTATTTAAATACATAAACCCTAGGGCTTCAAATATCTTATAGTTAAAAAAAGGTCAAAGACCTGCCGACGATTCTATTAATTCTTGTTTAGGATCTTCACGTTTCGCCCTCTACAATATCTTCATGATTAGGTCTATACCTATGTTACCTATACTGCTAAAAGTACCCAAGGATTGCGAGCAAGGTGTGTGCCACTGCCATGTAGGGCAATTGAAATCTATAATAAGGTGCCAAAAGATCTAATTGACCTACCATTGCAAAAACTCAAAACGAAGATAGGTAACGGATTAGTTATGAATCCGCCAATTGTATTCTGTTAACGATTACTTGAGGCAGTAATATAGTAGTATTTTATTTTGTAGGTTCAGTAATGTTTATTTTATTTGTAATTTTTTTTTCATAATTTGACGATCACCTTTACAATTTATGTTATTTCTTTCTTTTTTAATATTAATTGGACATATTATTCGTAAATATTTTGACATTTCGTGATAAAATTAAAATTAAGTTTTTTTTTTTTTTTTTTTTTTTTTTTTTTTTTAATTTATTATCAAATCAAAATACAATACAAAAGCTTAGTCTAAAAACACCGAAAAAACCACAGAGGTTTGTCCTCAGTGCCTAGCTGCAACGATTTGGTAAATAACTAATTACTTAAGAAAAGAAAAAGAAGAACTTACTTAAGAGAAGAAGAAGTATTGTATTAATTAAGTAGTATTATATTGCATCTATATTCTGTAATAAATTATTATTAAAATTAATATTATTAATTATTAAACTTAGTACAGTATATTATAGAATAATACACACTGATGTTATTTTGAGTTGAGTAATTTTTTATTTATTTATTTTTTAATTTAAATTTTATTAGGTGTAAGATGGTCCGTGACGTGTTGACCCTTGGGCTCCTCCTGAAAATCAGCGTTGCAGTATGTTTGGTAGGTAGATACCTATCTCTCATGCTGTGGCACGGGCTGAGGAGGTGGCCCATTGGCCAAACGTAGTTTAAGTGTAATTTGTGTTAATATAGTTACACGTAGTATATAATAATTTAAATGTAGTGTAATAGTAGTAGTTTGGTCAATAAACTTCTATTTATTTTATTTATTTATTTATTTTAATAATTTGCACGCCATATGATTGGCAGATTGTGGCTCGAAACTATAATATTACTATTTTAAAAGCTCTTTTGTTGTACCTACAATCAGTAAATAAATGATTATGATTATGATTATGAACCATAAAAAAGAAACTGACTTATTATTATCAAGATACAGCTCTAACCGCTAAGACTATATGGAAATTTTCTATTTCATATCTCTATATCCAACAACGAGGGACGAGTGGCCCATGTATAGCTATGACAACGCATATCTTTCGATTGCGATTGTTAAGCAACGTTGACCCAAAGTCGGTAAGTGGATGGGTGACCGAATATGGAGGTTCAAATTTGGCCTTTTCGTTTCCTCCGTGCCTCGGAGAGCTCGTTAAGCCGTCGGTTCCGGTTATTATCACTAACATTTGATTATACTCGTTACAAAACCTCTTAGTCGAGCCGTATGTGGAAGGAAGTGGAAAACCACCGCATTTTTATCCCAAGAAAACTTCTACCATTATGTGATTAATGGAAAAGGGTCACGACCATCAGTAATGAGGAATACGACGCAGAGAGAGCACAACAAAGGATATTATGAAATAGCACCCAAGCGACGCCGGGGAGGGTTGCTAGTTTCTTGATAAGAAGACAGATACTCGATAAGTTATTTATTTATTTGGCGATATTTGTTTTCCTCTTGGCTGAAATAAATAAAAAACAGGCCTCGATGGTATTTCACTCGCACATCAGTAATAATTATAATTTTGTGTTTATTAAATACAAATTTTTACTTTTATGATATAAGTTACGTACCTTCGTAGGTTACATGAAAACATTGATGTAGAATTTTTTTAGTACCTATACTAGATGTAGGATTAGCGCTTCAAAAATGTCCCCGACAAATTACAGCACAAATACGAAAGTGCTCTTATTTGCCACTAGTATGAGCCAACCTTAGCCAACATAACGACGCGTCAAAATGCTGCAGTGCTCATATAAAAAGTGTGCTAATATCCTTTGGCCAATGTTTGTGACAATGCGTCAAATATTGTAACAAACATTGACTGTTCTGGATAGACGGGATGCATGGAGTAGTGATGGTGTTTTAAAAGTATTGTTGCTTAGTGATTCCCTGGTAATCCATTTCGTTATGCAGTAGAGTTGTTTAAGCCATCTAAAATATACAGATAACATTAATTATGTTCAAATTCATTTTGATAAAATTGATATTACTGGAAACACACATACCTTAGTTAAATAAATACACATAAAATACATGGGTACATAAAGATATTATATACTTTACATAAATATTTTATAAAAAAATGTAGTAAAAAGTAATAAAAGCCGCAAAGGCTAAATCTGAATAAAGTTTACTTGGTACTTTTTAAGTTTACGTGTAATACGTCAATAAAACGTAGATTTTTAACCTTGATATTAATTTTAAAATGAAACTAAGTAAGGAAAATTTAATTTTAAGTTAAAATCTTACTTCTTAAACAAATGTTAGGTAGTTTAGTTTTAGTTTCCTCATGTTTTTACACAGATACTTATGCATATCATAACATTGTATAGTTATAAATATTGATAGAAGAGGAGAGAGTACGCCATTTAAACCTACGTGGTTTTTCGCAGTGCTACCCACCAAAACTGTATCAATATTTATTTTGATAAATAAAACATACTTTACAAGTATAACACATAAGTGAGTTGCTGGGGCGCGTAAGCTAGTAATAAATATATACGACCACATACCACCACGATATACAACTTTTAAAAAATCAGCAACTCCATGTCTCCATTGTTCTATTTGAATTTAGTTCCATTGAATTTTTTGTTTTTGCCTTTTTACAAAGACAAAAGGTCTTAAATATAAACATACTACATTCGTAATTCAACTTAAATTCTAAGTTTTAAGGTTTATAATAAATTGACGTTGTTGATATTGACAATGTGATGCCAAGAGTTGCGCCTTGTTCCAAAATAGTGTAAAGGTATCAATTTGGCAACGTATGAAGTACCTTATTGCTTACATATTAAGTTTTATTTTAATAATAAATATTTTTGTACTTATTTTAAAAATTACTTTTTGTTTTGGATTGAAGGGTTATTCCTACCTTTTCTCTGATGACAGAACGTCTTAAAAATTAATATTTTCTAATCGTAATGTAGCTTTATGTGTTAAACTTAAGGTGCATAATTAACTGAAGTTGTTGCTAATATAATACCTTTTTCTACATTTCCCACTCAGCATACAAATGTTTATGTGTGTGCAAATTGGGACATTTTTGCGATATTTTTTGTTCGTGACCCTGCTTCTAGTACTCATTCTATTTCAATGCATGAAAAGGAACGACTTAAAAAAGTGTGTGTGTGTGCAATTCACACACGGCAGAAGTGAAACTTCAGAAAAGTAGCCTACGAGAGAAAAATATAACTCGTATTCTATCTCATTCTTTCGCAGGCTAAATCCTATCAAATAATCATCAAATCAATCAAATTCAAATAAATATTATAAATGCGAAAGTTTGGATGTATGGAAGGATATTTGTTACTCAATCACTTTCCAACGGCTGAACGGATCTGGATGAAATTTGGCACAGAGATAGATTATAGTCTGAAATAACACATAGGCTACTTTTTATCCCGGAAAATTAAAGAGTTCCCGCGGGAACCGAAAAACCTCAATTCACGCGGACGAAGTCGCGGGCATTAGCTAGTTATGAATATGTCTGTCTCTTTTTAGTGTCGCTTTTTGGTTTCATCGAATTTTCAAATCACAACGATTCTAAAGAAGTTTCACTTCATAAAGTATGAAAACATTAGTTTAATAAAAAAATCTAGTGTTAAAACTCATAAAGCGACTAAGGGTTGCCATGAAAACAACAGTTTCATAAAAGTCGAAGACGCATCCATAAAAATAATCTATAGTTAAAATTCTATCGAATCGAAAAATCGTATCGAATATTTTAAAAATGAAGAATGCTTTAAAGTATCGATTTCACAAAACAAAGGGCTTTACGAAGCAACATATGATTGCTAAAATCAATATCGCAGTAGTTTCACTCAGTTAAAATAAGTGGGGTAATGGTGCTGCCGCGGTGCATTGTAACTAGCAACGCACCCTAACCCCTCGACCAAAACATGTAGGGTTGTGTACAAGAGTTTTAATGATATCGATATAAACAAGTATAATCCATACTAATAATATAATCCATACTTCCATACTAATATTATAAACTCGAAACTTTCACGGCTCAACCGATTTGCGTGAAATTTGGTACAGGGATAGGTTGTATCCTGGGAAAGGACATAGGCTACCCGGAAAATTTTAGAGTTCCCGCGGGAATCTAATATATCTAAATCCTCGCGGACGAAGTTGCGGGCATCATCTAGTAATATTATAAACGCGAAAGTTATGTTGTCTGCTACGCTTTCACGGCTCACCTGTTCAACCGATTTGCGTGAAATTTGGTACAGGGATAGGTTGTATCCCGGGGAAGGACATAGGTTACTATCGGAGGTCTCGCGGGAATGAAAATAATTTATTTCACGCGGACGAAGTCGCGGGCATTATCTAATAAAACATTTTTTTTCTATACCTAGTAAAAAAAACCTTAACTACGACGATGTAGTCTATAAATAGATACAAGCTAGTCTGATAGGTTCAGTAGGTATACTCAAAGCCCTAATCGGTTTCTATGTGGCATCGTAATCGCTTAATCGCATGGGAACTGTTTTATTTTCCGGGATAAACTATAGCACATGTCCGTCACGGGGATGTAACCTATTTATGTAACAAATTCAGTCAAAATTGGTTAAACAAGTGAGCCGTTAAAATAACGTAACCCACAGACCAACAGAGAGATATTTATAATAATCTTAGTAAGGAATTTTGGATGACTGTGATAACGAAAAGCCGAAACCGGTGGAACTAACCGGTGGAAATCTCTAGAACATTAAAAACATTATTGTTTTTTTAACGGACTGCATTTTAATATCATTCATTTTTATTTGTTAAAATAAATAATTAAGTTTGACCTCAACTTAACAAAAACAAAATACTAAGAAAATATGTAATTTCAGATTAAATTTATTTTTTAGCAATGACGGCTAAAAATGAAGGTACTACAAGCTTTCAAAGAGTTTGAATTAAAAGCTTCAGTAGGTTATCTGCGATACAAATAAATAAATGTTCAGCTGCTCACTGAGCGAGTTCACAAAAGCCGCTTCATTCGTATTAAGTTAGTTAGGTTATAAGTAGGTATGACATTGTAGTTAATTAAGTATACTTTTTTTTATTATTCGTTTATTTCAATTGTAAATAATGTAACGCTTATTCTATCGCATTAGGTAACCTGTAAGGATAGAATTAAGTTGGGTGAAATAAATAAAAATAAATAACAATTTCATAGTAGGGACCGGCTGACCAGTCCCGTTTCGGTCGAGTAGAGTTTGTGAAAATCTTTTCATATTAAAAACGTATAATATATTATTATAAAAAAACTTACATGCAAAAGCTCAAGTTTCCAGATACAGTACCTCAGTCAGGTAAGCTTATGTTTAAAAATACTTAAACGAGTATTTCGATGCGAGTAACAACCCTATACGAAGGGTGTACTCACAACGAGGGTTATCGGTGTATCGGCCCTCCTTGTGCGAATGGGTTTTAGTCGTGTATTCGTTACTTGATTTCAAACAAACGTAGGTAATTCATAGGGTTAAAAAATATAATTTCGAAGAAAGGATTGCAGGCTAAAACCTGGAAAGCGGAAAGAAGGAACCTGGGTTCCAGATTGCCGAAGACGCAAGTGGATTGCCAAAAGAAGCCCCTGTAGAAGTGAATTGAATTATTTTGAAGAGACTTCTACGCTGTCTTTTACCCAATTACACATGTTATAAGATAATGTTTGGATATTTTTAAATTATTTGCGTTCATAATGTCCATGGCCTGATTATATACACTCTTTTGAATAAAAAATATTTAAAATAATACCATTGTTCCAGATTTTTTGGAAATATGGTTGAAAATCCTAGTGGACTTTTATTCATTCTGAATTAAAAAAAAACGATTACATATTAAAATTAATTTATTATTAATTTATTTATATAAATTCCTTTATTAGTTTACCCAATAAAGGAATTTATATAAATAAATTAAAAAATATACTACATACTAGTACTAGTATATTGAATTGTATATCGTAGTAAATTGAAATAAGCACGTAAAAAATAAAAGTGACGTTTGATTAAATTATGGGTTTTCAATCCGTACCAAAAGTGTGTCTATCTATCAGTCTGCTATGCATTTTCATTTTACAGCCCATCTGTCAAATCCACACACATTTTCACGGAAAATTTGAAAAATGTGGAGTTTCTACTGGGTTTTTAAAAACCAAAATTCTCGTGGACGAAGCCTCGCGACGCAGAATTGATAGTAACCATAGACTAAAAATTTTGGATAACCGAATGAGGATATGGAGAATATCATGCATACCGTAAAGAGGATAGTACGGGAATTATTAAAAAATATATACATTAATCCCTAGACCTTAAATGCTTACTTTAGTCCGCCTACGCTAAGCTATAATGACACCTTTTTAGAGCATATAGGTAAAAAGTATATTTTACTTTACTTTACATTATTCAAAGAAAAGCCTCATGATTAAATGATAATTATATGACGAGCCACAACAATGAGAAATACAACTAATAAAGAGAAAAAATATAACGCGTGACGCATCATAGTATTCAAGTATGTGTCATTTGTATCAGTGGTTGCTATGATAAGTATAGCCGATGACATGTAACGATGAAATATAATTTAAAAAAAAAACACATAATTTTGTAAAAGTTTTATAAAACTCAAAACCCAAAATGTTTCTAGACATTGCCAACAAAACGAATCCACATTTGTGTACAAAATAAACCACAATTATACAGGGACGCTTTCCCATCAGATAACTTCGCCGGCTTCAGTGGAAACAATTTGTGTTCTTATCAAGATCGGCACACGTGAAATCCGTTTAGTGGCAACCCTACCTGAGTTAAACGGTTTCAAATGGCTCGGTAAACCGCGGTGGTATGAAAAATTTGAATTGTCGGTTTCATGAGGTTTAGTGTACCTAACAACTACATAATATGTAGTTGTTACATTACATGTATGTACTCCATAGTTTAATTCCATTGTACCTACAACTAGTAGGTACAATGGAATGAAACTATGTATTTTTTATAATTATGTAGCTTTTATAAACTTCATATAACCTTGGAATATACCAGCGCTTGGCTCCTGTTGACATTGTTTTAATTAATTTTCTCATTTCACAAAACGTACCTATTGAATAAAAAAAGAGTTGTAAAGATTAAAGGTACTTTTCAATTAATACCTATAATATTGATGCACTGCCTTTTGAAAAGAGTAATACCTTCACCGATCTGTTTACCAGATGAAACCTATTTTTTATTTATATTTAATCATGGATAAATACGCCTAAAATAGGTTGCCGGATAACCAGATCTGTTTAATAGATTTAATCTAACTAAAGACTTTTTGTGAGAATTAATGGTATTCCATCCGTAACTTAGTAAACCAGGAAAATAAAGAAATACTAAACATGTTATAAATGCTACAATACGTCAAATATTTTTATACTACACCCGCTCGGAAAGTACCTTCATTCTTTTTTAAAAACGAGGTAGAAAGTACGTCATTGCTACAAACCAAATATGCGGGAGGGAAAGATGTATGAAATTTCATTTCTAACGTGCTAAGCGGGGAGAAAAACTATATGAAAATCCATTTCTAACGCGCTGTTTTTTTTTAATTTTAAGTAAATTAGGTATATGGACGTTGAGAATTTGGGTACCTATGTCCTTATGGATATAGTATTAGAAGCAGCTTCACCATATTTGACATACAAAAGTCAAATATGGTGGATGTCGATTGTCGATATCAATGTCGATTTTGATGGTCGATTTTCGATATCGATGTCGTGGTCGGTTGTCAATATCGATGTTGATTGTCGCTATCGATGTCGATGTCGATATCGATAGTCGATATCAGTGTTGATGTCGATTGTCGATATGGTAGTCGATTGTCGGTATCGATGTCGATTGTCGATATCGATGTCGATTGTCGATATCGATTGTCGATGTCGATGTCGTTTGTCGATATCGAAATCTATATTGAAATAATCCTCAAAATGTACCTAGTCTAGTTTTGATAGTGAAGCTTCGGAAGGAAGCGACTCATATAATTATGATAGAACTTCACTTTGTAAGTTCGTTTAATCACTAATTATTATCGCTTATTTTCCTCGCAGGTGTAGTATAAAGCACTATGTATCACTCGGTAGAAAGTACGATTCCTACCTCGCGTGTATTGCGGCCCTTCGGCTACGCCTCGGGCCTCAAACTACACCCTCGGTAGTAATCGGTCACTTTCTCCCCTCGGTGAACAATGTACTATTCTTTACCTTGACAATGCAAAATCAAATATTTTGCATTGTCAAGGTAAAAGCAACAATATCTAATGGGTGTAGGTAAGCTTTTCAAAATAAGTGTTAAGTTCAGTCCGCCTTGACTTCACAATGGTTTCACAATATAGGCTTTGTTTAAACTTTAAACAGAAAGGAGTCTCAACGGTTTTTAGGTAATCTTTAATCAACAAAGTTATTTGTTACATGAGACTCGTAAAATAATTTTCACAGTCATATCAGGGATATGAGGGGCATATGAGGGACTTTTATGCAACTTCAGATTATTTAATAAGATCGAGCCGAATTAACGGACCTACATATTAAATTTTTGTCTGACCAAGAGTCCTTCTGGCAATAAAACTTGCAGAATTTAGTTCTGGCTAGTCTCTTGCACATCTTTCGCACTTTATAAACACTTGCTTGCAGCAAATAAATTTTAGTTAAGTTTTAGCTTGTAAAATCGCAGCAATTTACATTGACTTAACAATGGCAGCTGACTTCAGCAACTTTTATTCCTAGTACAGTCGTGTTCTGAAAATGTTTATTAGTTTTTAAATTTGATTCTTTAATAACACTACGTGCAGTAATTATGAATCTTAAAATGTATTAATATTTTTAGACCGCGATTGTACACTTATGAAGGCCAATTTAAAGTTGTAGAAAGCTATAAATGCTATTTTCAAAAATTATGTTGGTACCTATAATATATATTTATATGAACCTATACGAGAATTGTCAAAATAGAATTAGCAGAAATTTAGAATGTCTACATTCATAAACATTGATTTTCTATTTCGTAGTTGATGCATTATGAATTTAAATTTAAAAAGCTATGTTGGCAAGTACCTATACATTTATCTGTTAATGAAAATACCGATGTTTTGCAATGGACAACCCTAGAGCATTTCCGGATGTACCTTCGCTCGGATTAACTGCAATAATAACGTGGCGAATCTGATCCAATCACTATTTTTATTTCATTTAATAAAAAAAAGTATTAAATCTATACGAGAATTTCCAAAATACAAGTAAGTCTGCATAAGTTTTAAAGTAGAATGTTTACATTCATACAATATTAGCAGATGCCCGCGACTTCGTCCGCGTGAAATAAGTTTTTTAAATGGTCACGGGAACTCCCTAATTTTTCGGGATTATGTATAGTTAATGTGGCTTTCTATTGGTACTAGAATTTTCAAAATCGGTTCAGTAGATCCAGAGATTACCCCCAACAACCTCACAAACTCTACCTCTTTATAATATTAGTATAGATGAAATTATGAGTTAGTTTAATTATAATTCATCTTAGGTAGCTTCTTTGTATAATATTTTGTCCAAGATAAATTAACAATAAATTGGTTTGAAAACAAAAATGATTTGAAATTAAGATTTATTTCCGTCGATATAGGTACCTTATATGTTCGCATTAGTTAATCCTTCCTTGATCTAGTGGATATGTTAATAGTTTGTACAAATAGTGTGGTTTGTGTGTTTAAGTACAATTTAATCACGCGGTTGTCGTCGCGCGATTACGTATTCCCTCAATAAAGCTAATGACGTCGCGGTTTCACGACTCGCGCTTTACGCTTATTCGATTACACTCCACATGTCAAACGAGGCCGGAATAATCAACATAACTATTAATTAAATTAGCTATTTCAATTCACAGCTGAATTAATACCAAAAAATATAATGTTGCAATATTACTTGTAAATATATTGAAAGCATTTCGTGAAATGGTTTTACGAGCGTGGGATTTGTGCGTAAACGATATTTTTTAATTTATATCTTGAACACTTCTCGTGCATTTCAACGGCGGTTTCACTGCTGAAATAAATCCGAAAACGCACTGTAATAATACAAACAACGGTAATGGAAACTATCCGCGGAAGTTTGAACGTTAATTGTTTATCTCGAAAAGAAAACATTCGGACTTACCAAACGGGTCGAACAAGGGCCGACATCGCTATAAAATTGAGGGGCGATCCCTCATCACGCACTAAAGTTTTTACACGAATTCACTGAGAAATAAAAAAAAAAAACACTGCACAAAATCGCGCTTTCGTAGTCGATAAGGAAGTTCGTAGGTCTGTAGCACCGCGTAGAACGGCTACGTCGGAAAAGTTTATCCGTAGCACGTAGTAACGGCGTGTCGGGTCGCGGAGCGATTTCCGCAGCGCGGGTTCCTCGCGGGATGCGATTCGCGGACTATGCGAAGGCAGAGTGCAGGCGGTGCGGGACGCGCGCGGGGGATGCGCGCGCACGCCGCGCCCACCCGCCCCGCCCCACACACCCGCAACCTATTTATTTCTAGTTACGTAAAATTTACGCGCAATACCCGATATGTGCCTGCATTTTAACCCATGTTTGTACATAAGAAAATACCCTTTATAACGAATATTAATTATGCAGTATTTCGGAAAAACAATTCCTAGACTGCACATTGCAGGTAGAAAATAGCAGGTGTGCGCGAAAGTACGAAATAAACAACATGAATGCTATCAGTTCACACTTGTAGGCACTTTACGAGTAAATTGAAAGGTTTGAAAGCTCGAGGTAGTATGGAAAAAGAGAACGTTCAGATTAAAAGCCAATCAGTGTTTTTCACGCAAGGCCACTTCGACAGCCCCCGGCAGGTGAGGCATGAACTGAAAAAAGAAGTAGCCGCCGGTTGCCGGGGGCGCCGTCAAATTTGGCAGACGAGTTTTTTCTACCGCAGTCTCGCTATCAGTGTCACTTAAACAAATTGAATAAATGGATCAGGGGGTGCCGACTAACGTCCATTTCGCTGTGGAATCGTTTTGTCGCCACACTTAAACCTTTCTTTTGTAGACAAAAGAGTTGTCAGGGTACCTTATACCACGTTAACTTGTTCAGAAAACTCTTACGGACTTAATGGATGGACTAAAATCGTAGATGTGTCGTAGTAAAATTATGCAAAAGTTCGATAAACTGTGTCATCACAATCAGCTGTTGGAGCCGCGAGCGCAACAGACAATGCGATTAAGATCTACGCAGGACAACTTTCGCCGCGCGCCGAGCGGCAGTTAGTTGTTATGAAAGAGAGAAATTTGTAAATTGTTGGCGCCCGAGTTCACGAACTCCGTCGAACCGGAGTTTGTTTTAAGAGTCCAACCTTGAAACAAGAAGAAAAGTAGTCCTGTAAAACAAAGTTTTGCGGCCGCCGTCGCCGGCGCAAGCGGTTCAAGGATTGTACCCGAACTGTCTGTCTGTACAACTTTGCCGATTAAAAGCTCAAAAGCTTCCAAAGTCATTTTAAAAGTTTATCTGCACGCGGCTCGAGCGGGGCGCGAGGGGCGGAGCGTAGGCACCGTTTCGTTATCATCCTCAGCAATACTTTGTTAAACCTAGTTAAACTTATTTATAAATCGACCGCGGTCGACGGCCGGGCCCGTGCTTCCCGAATTAAACTGTCAAAGTTGTGAAGCGACGGCGACCCGCGACGCGCGACGCCTCCGCTGCGCCCGTCGCGTCTTCGCGGACATGTGTTCGGGCCCGAATAGTTGCCAACGTACACACTAAGTTCCTAGACCCTTCGCTACTTTGTTTTACAGCTGTTCCACTTAGCGAACTATGCCTAGAGTTGGGCGCGAGTTCTTGCATGTGTATCGGCGGCACACACTCGCATCCGAATAGTTTCATAAACATAACCAAACTAAGTTTTGGACGACTTTTCAAAGTCAATGCATACTAACTTTCGATGTCTGGAAGTGCGATATTACGATTGGATCAGTTTGCGGGTGACTTTAATGCATTCGTTTGTTCGAAACTTTGTTTTATTGGATCAAACTTCTCAACAAGGTTAAGTATCTTCATTTACTTTGTTTGAACGCTGTGGCCTAACTAACTTCTCGGATATTATTGTTGTGTTCATAATTCTACCATTAAGTTCGTTGACCTTGGAGATAGTTGTTGTAATTTATGGTTTACTAGATAATGCCCGCGATTACGTCCGTTTTAGAAAAACGTCGTGGGAACCCTTTAATTTTTCGGAATAATTAGTAGGTAGCCTTTGTTAATCTGCAGGATGCAAGCTATCTCTGCAAAATCATGAAAACCGATGGGCCGTGAAAGCATAGCAGACAGACAGACAAACTTTCGCATGTATAATTTAAGTATGGATATACCCTAATGTTATGTAAAGTCAAAGTACCTAATTAATTAATTTATTGTAAATGTTATACCTACAAGTCATGCTAGCGTGCAATGGTGGTAACAATGCTGCATGTATTGCCGCGCTGAACAGCCAAGCTGATCCTTTGCGCAAAAAATTAGCCACCCCTTCTGTGACCAGAAGAGGCGCGGTGAAATGTCTTGTAAGATTTTTTTGGACTAAGACTCCATGACCCCAGGGTATGTGACTTAGATCTTATAAAACTTGTACTTTTGTAAGCTTAAAAGCTTTGTTAAAGAATTGGAATTCAGAATTTTCGGCCTAAAGTACGTATTCAAATTATACGGTTTTATAGCCCACTTCGTGTTACCAACTGTTTTATGACTTTATATTTTAATTTATCTTTATGTTTAGGTATATGGTCTAACACGATACTGCTACCAAGTACATGTGCCAAAAGTTTTTAAATAAATTGAAATTGTTAAAATATATGCGGCATTTCTATTACAATTTTAATTGCATAAATAATAATTATTTGTGTGAATGTATGCATATCCCTCATGCACAGTACACCACAAAAATGCAAAGAAAAATTTAAAAGGCAATATTGTAGGTAATTTAAAAGGCAGAAGCTATTATTTTTATTATTTACTAGTTGATGAATTCATCTGCGTGGTTTAAGTTTTTTTGATTCCCGCGGGAACTCCTTAATTTTCCGGGATAAAAAGTAGCTTATGTCACTCAGGTTCTCAACTATACCCATGAGAAAAATCACGTTGATCCGTTGTTCCGTTACGGCGTGATTGAAGGTCAAACCAATAAACCAACAAACAAACACACTTTCGCATTTATAGTATGATTATTTTGAAGCTTTGACAAGATTTGAAACAAATAAGGGCGAAAAAGACTACGGACCAGACAGGCCAAAACCTCCGCGTTGGCCAGCCCTAACAACAAAACGTCGCTTCCCCTAAACCTCTCGTGCTTTGTCTGGTCCGCTCCTAACAACTAATAGTACTAATATATTATAACAACAGCTGAGTTCCTTGCTGTCTCTTCTAACGGAAAACGGTCTAACCGTTTTCCTTAGCGTTGTTACAGGCTACAGCCAGAGACAAACGCTGTCCAACATGAAATAAACAATATTTAATCTAGTATTTATTGTAATATTAGAATGATTAAACATCGCTTCGGGGCTGGCGAAGCGGCGCGGCACGATTCATTGTAATAATCAGCGTAATTACAGAAATCTCTTCGGAGAGTCACGATCAAGCTGGGAGGAGATAAAGCTGTTACACCCCTCTGGCAGACGTCACCACCATTATGCTAAGACCTTTCGCCTTAGCTCTTATAATGCTGCATGATTTTGTCACGTAAATGAGCGTACGTTTTGGATTTTGTTTACGAAGTTCGTACGTGTACGCTTTATTGCATTATGGCGGTGTTACATTTGGTCGTTTATGCGTACTCGGTTGCTTACGGAATTTGGGATGATGAGGTTTGGTTCAAAAAAGATTAATTCGCCAAGGTGGTTAACAGTAGGATTTATAGTTCAAAGATCATGTTGGACTCGGGTAACGTTATTCTAGCAAATACTTATGTAGCTTTACAATTTTGTGTAATAATATTATACTTTCTCATGTACCTAGAAATTTTTTACTAAAAGTTAACGTCTAGTGCCACAATCTGTTGTGGTGTAATTAAAGAAAAAATCAATAAAAACAACAGATTTTTTGCATAGGTATAGTTGAGGACAGGTATAGTTCAAATATTCCGGAGTTCCCACGGGATTTTTAAACCTAAGCTAACACAGAAAGAGTCGCGGGCTGCATAAAGTATTCTCCTTCTTTTTTTTTGATGAATGGCTTTTCCAGTGCCACACTAGTACAATGCACTTTGCCAATGTCACGTGGGAGTTCATCAAGTACCTATTATGTCGACAGATCTAGCTTTCTACGATTAAGTCAAAGCTCATCATATTTTGGTCGTAAAGAACGTGTTATCTGGGTTCGCCAATAAGTCACGCAATAATTACCGCGAGTCGGGGATCACGCACCCCTCACATGTTTATGCGAGCTACATAAATAATATTATAAATATGGTGGCACTGCGAGATAAACGTACGGTTTTATCATTACTCGAGAGTCGATATATTGTCTCAAGCAAATATTTGTTGGTCACGTATCATAAAAAAAACAAAATCAATAGTCACAGTTTTTAAAAGTCACAGGTTTTAAAAAAGGCCTTGAGGCCTGAGACGCAATTTTTTAAAAACTATATAAAAGATTTTTTTGAACGCAATTCATATATATTTACTTGTTACGCAAGCGGCCCTGAGCGACTAAAATTGGCATTATCTGCACTAACTAAATTAATACCTACCCAATACAAAACTGGTCATTTCTAATTGAAATAAAAGCTTTAGATTTTGTTAGGACTGAAATGACATTGTCCAAATTCGCCTATGAATCAACATACTTTTGAAATATACAGTGATTCTTAGCTTATTTTTTAACCTTTTTTCCAAATATTAGAATTCAACGGACACTTCAAATTAATTAAAAAATAAATAAATGGGTATTATATTGATTACCATACTTTTCCGTCTCTCGATTATTATCCACAGATCAATAACTTACAGGTTATGATAATAAACAATACCACCGCTTGAGCGCTGGTTCCGTAACTTAAGAAATAAGAAAAGCAGCTTGAAGCGCTGAGTGCGTTAGTATTCTGAATCTCGCAATGCCATCTATTGAAAGTACAATAAATTAATATTTATAACGCCATCTGTAATGTTTTTGGTGAACTACGACGAAACTTGTCTTTTCTACATACTGTTTACAGCTCTAGTACAATTGGATAAAGATGATATTTATTATTCAAGCAGATTGAGTCGAATAACCTCAAAATTGAAAATATTTTTGGTAATAAATGAATTCTCTGAAGTGTCCGTTGTTTAAATCTACTTACAATAGTATTTACGAGTTACTTTGAATCCGATAATGTATGTTTTATGACTGTTGGTTCTTAGGCGAACTTTGTATGGGCGCTGGTCAATGTCCTTTCAACGTAAACTTAGTGTACCTATAGGTTCTTGGCTTTTTCAATAAAGTCATGAGGTTATACTTACGAGTACGAATTTGAGGTAGATGGCCGGAAGAGCTTGTGTGTTATTTTAACTTCTTGATCCTGTAACAATAAAAAATAAATAATTTTACACTTGTTAGTTCTCTATGATACTTCATTTATATAGGTTAATTGACAGGATACTGAAACAAGGAAATAAAAATTGTGTGTAATCAGCTCCGATGCACAACTGGAGTTGCTTTGTGAGTTTACTCTTTACGAACGATTATAAAATATATATAAATGAGGATAAAATAAACGCATTTTTTATTTTACTGAAAGCAAAATTACATAAGATATATTTATTTAAGATATATTTATTTATATTAATTACATAATTTATATTCATCAAAATACATTACAATACACATTACATACATTAGTCATGGAAACAAAAATAAAAGTTGCCATGGAAACATAAAGTCAACAAGTAATAAAATTAAAAATAAACCCACGACGAACTGCAGAGCTCCATTATGACCTTATAACTTTAAAACAACAATTAGAACTTAGCAGAAGTATAAAATTAGAACTTTTACGGTCAGTAGTTTTTTTGACCAGCGTGGTGGACTTGTAGCCAAACTCTACTTATTCCGAGATAAGACATGTGCTTAGTAATGGGTAGAGGTGTCAAAACGAGTTAAATTTTAATATTCTGATAATTAATTATTAAAAAAACATATCAGTTCAAAACGTACGTTAAAAAAATATTATGGATTTAAAAAAAAAATGATAAAAAAATATGAAAAATAGGGTTAAAGTGCTAGTCAAAACAAATCAAAAGAGTCCAAACACGACTGGTTTACGATGAGAACTTAAAAAGATCCCGTGAACACCTCCTGGCTCCATCATGAGACCCTGAGCATCATCTAAGTACAAAGTACTTGTCAAGATAAATCAAGAGTCCAAAAACGACGGGTTCATGATGAGAACTTGAGGAGTTCCTATGACCACCTCTCGGCTCCATCATGAGACCCTTGGCAGTATCTAGGTACAAAGTGCTTGTCAAGACAAATTATAAGAGTCCAAATATGACGGGTTTACGATGAGAACTTTAGGAGTTCCCATGATCACCTCCTGGCTCCACCATGAGATCCTGAGTAGCATGTAGATTTAAAGTGCTTGTTAAGACAAATAAAAAGAATCCAACTCAAAAAGTCAAGAGACGACACAACGGGTTTACGATGAGAACTTAAAGATGACTATGACCACTTACCTAATATATGTATATCTAAGAACCTTCTCAAAAGCTATACTATATCTAACGCAAAAAACCGCATCTCAATCGGCCAAGTACTTTTTCAGAAAAATTGTAAAATATAAATCACACCTGCAGCTCAGCTTGGTTGTCTATAGTCCTAAAACATATCCAAGAACCTTGTCAGAAGGTTTTCTTATCTAATGCAACCGGTCTTACCGGTAATATTAATCGGTCCAGTAGTTTTCCAGGAAAATGGTAACAAAAAAGTGCAAAAACAAATAAACAAACACACAACCTCCTAGGGCAAACACATATACCGTCTCCGTTCCGTCGTGGGAGAAACGGAGAAATTTGATTTTACTTCCCATAAATTTTCATACCCCGGGCTTTCAAAGGAGGTAAACTTGAAAAACTAAAGTTCAGAAAATTCACTGCAATCCGACCCTTTGATGATCGATCTTATAGTAAATCTAGTTGGAGAGAGTTTTTTTTTAATTCTTAATTTTTGGAGTTTGTTCCATAGGGAATACGCCACTCCGTAGAGAGAGATTATTAATAATCGTTTTTATCATCAGGCATCATCTACTCAGAATTAAATTAAGCCGGGTAAGAACCTAGTATGTGATCTTCAAAGTGTAAGCCGGATTCGCCTTGATATGAAGAAATAAGACTCCTTTGTAAAGTAAACAAATATTGTGACTCGATGTCACAATTCGATCACGTTTTTGTTCCGTACAGTTTGGAAATTATCCTCCTAGCATGACGTGTTTCGAGGCACTTTCGAAATGCGATTTTAATTGACGTTGCGTAGTGGTCACCAAACACGTTGGGTACGGATACCAAGTGACGAAATATTTTACAAGGAAAATGTTTTCCGCGCATTTTCGCAAAGGATCGAAATGTTTGTGAAACTTGAAAGCCTTAAAAGCATTTCGTAACAGAGGATACGTACTTATTAGGAAATAATATAAAATTTTCATACTTTAGTTTTGTAGAATTTTTTTTTTTTTTTTTTTAATTTATTGATCAAAACAAACTTTACAATATACAAATCTTAGTATCGGAGCCATCCTCTAAAAAACTTGACGTTTATGGTGAGGATGGCGAGTTCGCCTTAAAAACTAATACATAACAATAAGAATATTTGGATGTAGGTACTTACCAGTTACACAGACAAATAATACATATTATGCTCTATATTAGGTTATTGAATTAGTTAGTAAGTATTATCATTATTTACCTAATAAATATCTTTTACACTTTCTTATATAAATATGTTTTTTTTCTTTGCTATTGTATTGTAGAAACGATGGGAGATTTCGAGAATTTTAGGAAGCATATTTTTATAATTTCTTTTGCCGTATATATTATTTGTTTTCGGTAGGGTGAACTTTGTATAATTCGCTAATTTGCGTAAATTACTGCCTCGTTCTTTACGTCTTAGATATTGTAAATTATTAAATTCTTCCTTAAGTATGGCTAATTTTACTTTACTTTGCACTGGCAACACATTGCAGTATGTAAATAATTAAATGTGATACCGATTGTTGGCAAATTTGAATAGCAAGTATAGACACATAAAGTATACCATACATTATAACATTTTTGTGTGTGGTAATTGGTAAATATATTGATTTTATAATTTGTTATCCATAAACGAATTATTCAGCCAAGTACTACCCAGTGACTACACTGTCAAAGGTCACGTGATGTTAACGTGGTGCACGTCAACAAAGGTTATTTTATATTCCTGGTATAGTTATTCTCTCTCATCAGTCGACCTCCCATGACTGAAGACAAGACAAGTAGGTAATTTTGTAGTGTGTGATATTAATATTTAAAAAACAAAATTTGTTTCTTGGGTACAAAACTTGTATGGTAGTATATTTCATAGCTCTTTGTAGACAGTTATTAAGTTTACTATAGTAAATTTAAAACTAGCAGAACTTTCATAAAAACCGGTTTAGCAGATGGACCCTGATATCGTAGCAGGTAGACAGACTGACATACTTTCGCATTTAACATTTGTATAAATGATTTATGACGGATGAACGAGGGACGAGTATCCTAGTTGTGACAACGCATACGATTTTTAAGCAACGTTGATCCAAGTCGGTTACTGGATGGGAGACCGAATTTGGAGGTTCAAATTTGGCCTTTTCGTTTCCTCCGTACCTCAGAAAGCACGTTAAGCCGTGGGTTCCGGTTATTATTAATATCTAATAATAAGAATGTAAAGAGAGAGAGATAAATGATTTATAAAGTACTATTTGTGTTTCTGTCGGTACTTTAAGCCTTCAATCCACACGTGGATGCTTTTCTGTAGCGTTATTCAGGAGTTTCACTAACGGGGGGCGGTCCCTAAATTTGATTTTAATATTAAGCACGTAATGCCCTGTTTGCTTACGGCCAGTAATTGATACGGCACTCTTATTACGCCTCTAATGTCTGTAATTATTTTCAAATTCGTCGGCTTTGGCTTAAAACGATGGATTATTTAAGGTTCCGAACGCTACTGTTTTGAATTAATTCACGGGTGTAGCTTTTAATACTTGCAACTTTATCGTTTACATAAATCAATAAAGGCATAATATTAGATGAATACATAAATTAGGTTTGAACATTTTATTTATACACAAAAACTGATTTAAAACTGGGCACTGATTACACGTTGAAACGACGTAACCCAGAAGCTTTAACTCATCGAAAAATTAATACAATCTCCTAAATAAAATGAATATGACCTTATCTGTTAAGATCAGTCAATCGAAGCAAGTATATTTCCATTTAACTCAAGAACATGTTCTTGAAAGATCAATAAGATAATAAATACGTGGTAATAATAAAAGTGTCTATGTATCTGTTTGTCTGTTACCTCATTAGAGTTCATCCGCTAAGCCGATTTTGACGAAATTTAGAACAGAAATATCTTGTAGGTATCCTGTAGACGCACATTCTTCTCGGAAAATCGCAGATTCGTGATTGTATTCAAACTGAATTCACCAGATGAATTCGCGGCCACCATCTAACATAATTCACATGTAGGTGAGTGACTCCCCGAGCCGAGATTATGGCGGCGCCATCAAATATGCATAAAAGCGGTAAAATGCCACGTTTACCCGCTCCCCGACGCCTCCGTTGTCACCTGCCAGCCACTCAGCCCGCTGCAGTCGTCTCCAGACAGATGCTCAGATGATAGTCATTAAAAATTACCACCGTCAAATAATTTTACCCATCTATCAGTATGTCTGTTACCTCATTAGCGCCCACCAGCTAAGCCGATTTTGACGAAAATTAGAACAGAAATATCTTGTATCCTGTAGACACACATCGGCTATCTTCTATTTCCGAAAATCGCAGATTCGTGATCGTATTCAAACTGAATTCATACAGATGAATTCGCGGCCACCATCTAACATAATTCACATGTAGGTGAGCGACTCCCCTAGCCGAGATTATGGCGGCGCCATCAAATATGCATAAAAGCGGTAAAATGCCACGTTTAACCGCTTCCCGACGCCTCCGTTGTCACCTGCCAGCCACTCAGCCCGCCGCAGTCGTCTCCAGACAGATGCTCAGACGGTAGTAATTAAAAATTGCCACCGTCAAATAATTTTACATGATACGCTAAAAGGAATTTATGGTTTAATCTTCGATATAGATTTTTGAGGTGATGTCTCACACATAATAACATTAATTATGAGGCAAAAGCTCTACCTATAATTTCCAGTTCATCACCTAAAATCAATTAATAAGTTATGCGATTTTGTTATTCTTTTAACAAACTGCACAATTTTTACTTTTCTTAAAATTTATTGTCTGTAACAAATTGAAGAAGGATAAAATGTTGAAAGCTGGAAGAAGTGGAGATGAATAAATTGATGTCTGTCTGTTAACATGGCTGCATGAGTTTCTGGTAGAGACCAGAAACTCAGAAAACTCAGTACTCCTTTCTCCATAAGATTTGCTATGACGCCTTATTTTAAAAATATTTTAATAATAAAAACTTTCTATACTTTACAACTTATTCTTTAATAAAACGTGACATTGATTTTATTGTCTGAAAAAAGTACTATGAAACGGTTACTATGTATACGGTCGTGCATATATATTTATCACTATAATCCAATTAAATTAAATATATAGAGCTACAGTGTAAGTGTGTTTCGGGACGCGAATACAGAATACTTATGACTTAGCGCCGAAATCTACAATCCCATTATAGCAATCATCTTCCCGTTCATTACGCGCTGCTAAGATAGTAAATTTAAATTAACAGCCCCTTGTTAGTTGAACTATACGCGAGTGTGGCACTGTTTTCATTGTCATAAGACGGTATATTTGACGGTGTGAAGTTATTCCACGAATCTGCAAAGCGCATTGTGAGACAGACGATTTTCGACTATACTGTACAATATAAGCAGCCCAGGGTCGAGGAATGTATGAATCTACAAGGGCCCTATGAACAGCGATGAATTTCCATCACCATCTATTGAGATAAGTGTTGAAACTATTGTCTCACTGATGTTTATAATAAACTAGTAGGCCCGGCAGACGCTGTCTTGCCCTGAACCTAGAACCCGATTGCAGCACCCCCTACTGGGTCCAATTTTGAATATAAACCATCCCGAAACACACACAAACACACATTTAATATTATGGAATAACAGTAAATATTATATACTAGCTGATGCCCGCGACTTCGTACGCGTGGATCGAGGTTTTGTGGTTCCCGCGGGAACTTTCCGGGAATTTTCCGGGATAAAAAGTAGCCTATGTGTTATTCCAGACTATAATCTATCTCTGTGCCAAATTTCATCCAGATCCGTTCAGCTGTTGGGGCGTGATTGAGTAACAAACATCCATCCATACATCCATACAGACATCCATACATCCAAACTTTCGCATTTATAATATTATAAGTAAGAAGTAAGATTGGTATGCATTAGAAATAGCAATTAAGTAACAACTTAAAACAAAATTTTTGTAGTAACAAGTGTTTAACCCTTGATAGACATTTGTAAGATTGCCGCTATCCGTCTTCACAGAGTCCTTATTTTAGTGGCTCTACAAAGGAAACAGTTTCTATTGCAGTGGAATGAATGTTCATTTACTAAGCGAAAATCGGGATTGTGCGCGTGACACCCTTATGGAGCAGTCAGTTTTAGTTACCTACCGTTTTAATTTGGATATTTGATTTCATGAAATTTTAATTATAATTTAAATATTTGTTCTAGTCTGTAAGGTTTACAATAATGTTCTCTCTTTTAATATTTCTAACAGGCACAATAATTAGTTCACTGTTGCTAAAGAATACATGGTCATTCGTAAATTGTGACTTACTGTTGCACCAATTATTGTCAATCTCATTTCTATATATATTAATTTTTAGGGTTCCGTACGCGGAATCCTTAACTGTGTGCGAGTCTGACGCACTTGACCGGTTTTTTTATTGACGTGGGGCTCTAAGTGTTTTTTTAAATAATTATGCTGATATACTTTTTCACCTTATCACAATCATGTGTCACTTAATTAAAAATATAACTAACCTCCATACTACAAACATGCTTATTATAAAATGTTAACAAAATTTAAAGAAGAAATTTTCACAAAACAAGTCGTGAACAAAACGCAAATCCCACAAAGCGCGTTCAGTTCCTTTCACTTGTCTCAAAGCTAAGAGCAGCTGAGCCACAAAACACTAAGTACCCAGTGTACGCTTATGAGTGTTCATTAAAGATAGCGAACGCGACGATTGCTAAATTGACTGTGCAGACTAGGGTATACATTTTAAACATCTCAATACAGATTTATAATGCTATTTTTAAAATTTTGTAGTGTTGTTGTTAAATTATCACCTAGATTTATAGAACTTAGACCCCTTAGTCAAAGTCAAAGTGTATTTATACAAAATTAGTACTTAGACTCTTAGACTGTATACTATTTGAACGACTATTTTACAAAACTTGAATATATGTTTTGACTTTTATTAAGTGTTTAATGATGTCAAAACATTGTGACTGATGCTTGTTTTTTAATTTTTTTACCAAAATTGACGATTGAAAGTTGAAACCTTCTATGGAAATGACCACAACCGGACCTTCTTAAATGGTTCTTAACTGAATTCAAACATAAAGGAGATCGTTTGTATATTGGAAATATGCATACTTTTTGTCCTGAGAAAAAAATCACAATTTACAAAATGTATAAAATATAAAGGAAAAAAATGAATTGTAAAACTATTCAAGAATGTATAGTGTAAAGTACTTCCTTACTACCATAATTTCCATAATTATGCGGTGCGCTAAACTAACATAAAAGAGGGGCTTTCCTTGTGAAACAATGTAGGCCTGAGGAGATGCTAATGCGGGGTACATACAAATTGATACTCGATCGTTGCTCATATAAAACACTGAACGTTCGCCCCATGAATAATAAAGAATTGCCGAACGGTGACGCGGCTTTACGCTTGCCGGCTTGCTACGACGATTTTTGTTTACATTTGGACCTAGCTAATATTGTAAATGGGAAAGTGTGTCTGTCTGTCTGTCTGCTACGCTTTCACGGCCCATCTGTTCAACCGATTTTGATGAAATTTGGTATAGAGATAGTTTGTATCCCGAGAAAGTTTAACAGTTCCCGCGGGAATAAAAAAACCGTAATCTACGCGGACGAAGTCGCGGGCATCATCTAGTAAATTATAATCCATTTGCGGCAAACTCCATTTTGGAGGAGACCGATGTTTTGTCCTGTCGTGCTAGTATGTTCAGTTCGATATACGCGGACGTTTCACGTTAATGTTTTGGCTTTTCCGATTCGTAGAGTGTTTTTGCCCAGACATCCTCCCTGCCATTAGTTAGCTGAAAGATAATACCTATAAGTGATAAAAAACAATCAATCTAATTCACATTTAAGTAGTATAAACCAGTTGAATAACAAAATTGAAGCTAATTATAATGTTGGCATCATTTCTTTTTTAAGCCGTACATACATAAAAACAATCAACGCATACTTACAAATGTTTGTCGAAAGTTGAAACCCAAGTAGGTAGCTAAAAATACGCAAAAATATTCTTTTATACTTAAAAAAATTTAGCCTTCAAATACTTATCACAAAATTTAACACGAACTTTAAATATAAACTTTAAGAATCACAGTAAAAGGGTAGCACCTTAAGTATTTCGCAGACAGCTTTATTTTATGCACGTACACTATAAAATATATTCCCGATTTTATGTGATCTTTTGTACCTATATTTCTTTTGTTGTTTGATTATGTCAGAGGATAAAGACTCACCAGGGACCAGACACTAGGGACAAAACGTTTGAGCGAAACGTCCGCGTCTGTTGGAAACAACGTTTTGATCAATCGAGTTAGTGTGCGCACTTTATTTACAAACTAGATGACGCTCGCGATTTCGTCCGCGTGGATTAAGATTTTGACTCTCTCTTTGATTTTCCGGGATTAAAAGTAGCCTACGTCCTTTCCCGGGATACAAAATATCCCCATACCAAATTTCATCAAAATCGGTTGAACAGATGGACCGTGAAAGCGTAGCAGACAGACAGAAAGACAGTCAGACACACTTTCGCATTTATTAGTAAGGCTGTCTATTTGTCCACCAGACAATATTTTTTGTCCATAGTGTGTTTTCGCCCTAAATGAACATAATGGTTTACACTCGTATGTCAAATGACATATCATTAAAACGTGCGGCTCTATTAAGCCAAATCGGCATTAACCGTAAGCGCTCGCTCATAAATATCAGTCGGAATTAAATCACTGCGTGTCGAATAATCCGGTACACGATCGACGATTTACGTAATTGAGTACATTTGTAATAGTGCTACGTGGAGCCACGAAACGACGAATAGGTGTGCTACGCGACGAAATTCGGTGAAATATTTTAGTTTTAAGGCGATACAGCTTTGAAACTATAATGAACTAGTTGATGCCCACGACTTCGTCAGCGTGGATTGAGGTTATTTATGGTTGCCGCGGAAACTCTTTAATTTTCCGGGATAAAAAGTAGCCTATATTTTATTCCAGACTATAATCTATCTCTGTGGGCAAATTTCATCCAGATCTGTTCAGCCATTCTGGAGTAACAAACATATATCCATCCATCCAAACTTTCGCATTTATAATATTAAGTATAGTATATAGATTTTCCTGTATTATTGTCTAATTTTTCTAGTAGATGATGCATATGATAGCATTCAAATCTGTAATTATCTCATGATAGACTTAAAAAAAGTTCTCGATTATAAACTTCTGATCTTTGAGTTGAAATTTTAAGTTTCGTGAGCTACTTCACGATCAAAGTCATTTAAATTTAGAACACTACATTCGTAGCTCGTCGTGGTTTGTGATTGGCGGGCGTGTAATGTTTACCTGCGGAATCCGTACAGACAATTAGCTCTTTATACGATTAAACTCAACATCCGCAGGTGTCATGACATGACGTTCGTTGCGTGAATGTTGGCTGTACGCGTCACTCGCTACCCGACGAATTGTGAATGAGCCCTTGATTAATTGTTTCATGTCGTTAGGTTTCATCGAGGTGGGTTTGAGTTGGCTTATGTGCTTACATTAATTTTACTAAAGTCTACACTTTCTTTATCTAGGTAGATCAAAGGTCTGGACATACTATAGAGGTGCGGCGCGGTGCGGCACGTAGCGGCTAGTGTTCTTTGTATGAGGTTGTATGGAGCTGAGTCCACTTAAGCGACGCGGCACGGAGATGCACTGCGCGATGCGGCTCATAACAAACTCATACAAATAATATTTGCAACTTTTTGCCGCGCCGCTCCGTGCATCTCAAGTGGGGACAGATCTTTACGTTTTTCTGGGTTGCAAAAAATCACATTGATCCGTTGATCTGTGGTGGCGTAATTGATAATGAAAAATAATTTCCTTCGTCACAAATAAACACAGCAGATTTTTAATTAGTATGTATTAGCCGTATACCGAAGTATCTACCTACATTCGTTCTACGAAAACGACACTAGGTTTTTGGTAATTTTCCGATGATTTACTTATGACTTTTGACGTACTCTTAGCAGTAATTAAATAGTCTTAATGTAAGATGAACAATTAGGAGGTATTAGCGGACGACACTTTACCAATCAAATTACAGACTCCTGTAAACTCATATTAGGTATAACTTGCCTAACTCTTAAACCCTAGTAATTATTGGTTATACATTACACATACTGTTCTTATAGGAGTAAAGTATGTCTTAATAACTGGAGAAGAAGAAGGCACCTATTACGGGGTAAGGACGAAGTATCAAAATGTTATAAAGTCCAGTTTCATACAACACGTAAGATTAGAATATGATGCTTAATAAAGAGCGGCGCTGCAAGATGCGGTAAGTAGTTATTACGTCTACCTTCCAAGGTAAATGGGGAGGGAACATCAAATGTGCATTCAGCGGTGAGAACACAACGAGTGTCGTGAGAGACGGTGAAGGCAAGGAAGTGAGCACAAAGCGGCGGCTTCGAGGTGTCTCGCCGAGGTAGCCATAGATTAGACAAATCGTAGAGGGTCTACATCAATAAGTTCGTTCATCGTAGCATTTGTAGCCTAGCTCTACTTGGCTAGTAGCCTATGTAGATGCTATGAATTATGTCGTGTATGTGGCTAGTGGCTATGTCTTGGCTAAGCAGTAGTACTAGATAGGAATACTATTTTGAAAGTTAAAAGATAAACCTTATATAGTTAGGAAGTTTCTAGATTGTCCCTTGAGAAAAAGCTAAAGTAAATATTGAACCATATAGGCTACTAACATAATTACAATACTAATTTACCTATGGGTTGATTAGTGAAATTGTAACATACAGACAGACATATTTTTGCATTTATTAAATAAGTAAGGATATGTGAATTTCGTTTATTATTTTGAAGAAAATAAAACAATTCAAACTAATTTACGGCCATCTCAAAGTCAAGTCAAAATATTTTTGTTTAAGGTACACTTATTGAACGTAAATAAAATATAAACCGTGGTGGTGACAAATACAATTATGCCTCAACAAATTCAGCCAGGTTTTATCGGCTCTGCGAATATACTTATCTATGACATAGTCAAGCAGAGCGAAGGAGTCTGATTCAACAAGCGAGTGCATCGGCCTTCAACAGAAGCCAGCATAAAGATATTGAGCATGCATTGTCGCTGGCGGTATTGTTCACGGCCATCACCTGCGATAACACCGTCCGCAACCGGCCGCTTTGTCTACCTAATTGTTATATTCCGAACAAAGACTCCGCTGAAACAAACGACGTCAGAGCTTGTTAGCTTCCAGGCTAAACGCTGCCGCGTAATAACATGTCTTCGAACAATTGTTCAGTGTTTCCAATACGTTAGGAAATTGGCTATACGCGAATGCAATGCAATCGAATCGATCGCTATTGTTGTGCGTCTGCAATTCGAGCTAGTTTAAATCGTTTAGCCGATATGATTGACGGGAGGCAGCCAATAAAACTGTGGGGCTGCGGGGCAAAAATGCGAAATTCCATCGGGTAATAATGAAACGCGAGGGCTGCGTCGATATAGCGCTAATGATCTTCATTTTCAAATTTCCAGCGGTTCGACGTTTATTCGTTTTAAAACGTTCGACTTGAGCGGCGTCATTCGCTGAGCGATCGTCCCCCGCCGCGTTGTGGCATCAATCATTTTTAGAGGGCTTCGCTTAACCAAGTTTTCTTCCTGCCTCCGTGCTCAGCCCGAACTTTTACATCGAATGATCTCAGTTAAACCAACAGAGCGATCGGCGTCTCGCGACCGCGTTTTGTATTATTTTTTTGTGAATAAATAATATTATTTCACAAGGGAAAGGAGATTGGATTACGTTAAATATGGTTTAGTAATTGAATTGAAATCTCACAATGTCGGCGTTCAATTAAGATTTAGATTTCGTGCTTGATGAGGGCATTTTCCTTTGTTTCTTAGAAAATCATATTGTAATTCAATTTGAATCCACTGATTTGATTTTATCCGGCTTTGAATTTAAAAAATTTGAATATTAATTCCAACAGGAGCTCGACTCTTGTAAGGTGGAGAGAGACTTCTCTCTCACACCATACAGCGGCACGCGACATTTGAGCACCACGTAGTCAGCACAGGTCTTTCAAAGCTGCAGACATGGTTTAACGCTATTGGTATTTATAACATCCCAAAATACCAGTGCAATTTTTTGCGACCTAATGTGTATTTTGTATCTACGGTAACTGGCGTATTATGGAAGAACCAGTTTTAGTACATAAATTAGGATATACTTTTAAACATCCATATTGATGGCTTAATATTATTTATACGCAGTTGAAGAGAGTGAGATGTAATTATTCGTTAAATCTGTACAGTAAAATATTATATTGAATGAGATATTTCTCAATGAAGCTATTTTAAAATAGCTTTCCACTAATATTCAAGATTTCTTAAAGCATTTTCCTAATATAAACACATTAATTACAGCATATCCATAACGGAGGCTGTCAAAAGTGATTAATGCTAATGTCGGACGCAAGATTTTTAACTAAGTTAAGATTAAAATGGCTTACGGCATTATGATCGTGGGCAGGGGTGCGGGATCCGTCATTCCCGGGCAAATTGCAATGACACATCCACCGGGAGAATTTTGAGGTAAATCTTTACAGAAATCTTTGTTTTCTTTCTACCAAAAGGTTGGTGTTTAACTAACTTTCTAAAGGAGGCATATTTAGCTAGTAGCTGGTGTCGATTACCTAACATTCCTCATTCAAAAGCTATGAAAAACTTGTGTGATAATATTCTGTATATATGTAAACATCAATCTAAAGGCTAAAATCGTAGTAGTTTTTCTAGTTCATGAAGTATGTATAGGTAATTCTAAAGTTAAACGATACCACAGTTGCCACGACTCGTTTATCGGTATATTTTGTTATCCAGTGAAAGAATAACTAGATAAGATAGAGTTAGTTAAATACAACAGTTAACAAGAAGGGGTATAAAACACTGG
Source organism: Erebia aethiops (assembly GCA_923060345.2). Lineage (NCBI taxonomy): Eukaryota > Metazoa > Arthropoda > Insecta > Lepidoptera > Nymphalidae > Erebia > Erebia aethiops. The sequence goes on along the minus strand of OV281091.1, from coordinate 14,005,222 downwards.
ATGATGCCCGCGACTTCATACGCGAGGATTTAGGATTTAAATACCCCGAGAACATTTCGATTTTCTTGGATAAAACCTATATGTCACTCTCTAGATCAAAAACTAAGTATACCCTTGCAAAAATCTATGCTGCTATGTTGCTGCATCATTGAATCCTAAATCAATGACTGCCAACGGTAAGTAGGATATGTTCCGCTGCAGCTGGTAACAGTTAAGTATATCGTACAAGATCAATTTGCATTTTTTTAAATAATTTAAACTTTTCGTAAAGAGAATAGACTAAAATTTAATTTAGGGAGATCGGGGAGTGTGCAGAATGGGCCATAATACGGTTTGTATACTTGCAATTGCCTTATTACCAACCGGAATGTAAACAATATCGGTTCGGTAGCTCCTTTAGGAAACGATTTGCGGTAAAAATTTGCGCTGATAGACGCGATGTGAGCAATAGGGGTGGTTTTAGGGTTCCTCACAAAACAGGTCATAAAACGGATTTCATAATAATTGTGTATTAACATCAAAACCGTTGGACTTGTTTTATACAGTCTTCACAATATGGTAACGTATTTAAGACTACGCCAGCGTCCAGCATCCACAGCATAACCATTAAAAAAAGTAACAAAGATTTTGAAGTCTTAAATAAAAACAAAACAGAAAACATCCGAAGAAATTTTTATAACCTTGGTATTATAAGATGTTTTTAATTTCTAAAAATCTGCTGTTTTACCGTACCTCATATAAAGAGAAGGAAAAAGTAGAAAAAAAATTATCTGAATTTCCCACTGAGGCCAAACTTAATCGAGAGAAACACCAAAATAAACCCTAAGTGCAGTTTTTGTGGTATTTTTCTGTACCAATTTTACCTACGGAACTCTTTACGACAAAACAAAGCCGGTTTCGTGCTTTGATAATTTTTATTATATTTTTACGTACGGGGGAGATTGGCTGATCTTTGTTTTATGAGAACGATTAAGAAAAGCATATTTGAAGTGTGTACTTGGGCTTTATTTGCGCCCCGAGAGGGAAGGCACGCTTCATTGATTTGTAATCGTTTTTCATATTTTATTACCGCTTTATTTATTGGGGGGTTATGAGTGTTCGGGATATTGAGTTGTTTCGTTTAGGTTCCCTGTAATAAATCTTATTACGGCTGTGTTATTTGTATCTTTATATGTAATATGGATGTGTGATATAATATTATAATAGGCTGTTGATTGTATTGCATTATTAAAGTAACTTGTTTGTGGCTTAGGTATTGTGTTGTAAATAAGGGATTGTCTGGAATCAGTCAGCCTGGATTATTTTCATCTTTATCTGTTTTTTTCTGTGATAAAATTATGATGCATTTCATCATCATTATGTATTGACTCAGCAGATATATTGTGTTATCTTATTACTGCCTTATCTCCGCTTATATTAATAAAAACTTGTACATTACGTATACGTTTTTACTAATATAAGTAGGCAGTGTACAGCGCTAGTACAGAGTCGCATACTTAAATTTTTCGGACACGTCTCCCGTCGTGAGAATGACTCCATGGAGCGCCTCATGCAGGGCAAGGTGGAGGGCACCATAGAGCGAGGAAGGTCGCCCATGCGATGTACCGACCAAATTAAGTCAGCTTTTAGCGGTTTACTGCATGAGTGTACCAGGCTGTCGGCCAGCAGGGAGAAGTGGCGGATGCTCGTGAGGCGCATAACATCTGTCACTAAGGCCGTCACTTCGTGATGACCACTACCACTCTGTCAGGAGTGTAATGACGAAGAAGAAGAAGATACGTTACGTATAGTCAGCAGCTGTCGGTAATTCTTCCCTTGGGTGCTCATGATCCTTAATGATCCTTAATTATTGCCCTGTGATTTCTTAAAATTATATCTGGATTGCGAAAAAAGTGAGTATTTTATACATATTTGAAAGTTTGGTACTTTCAATTAATCTTATAATATTTTATACATTGGTAGAGGAGGTATTCCTTTACCTTAATTCCTGGTAGAAATCTTTGTATTATTCGCGCGACGAGTCTATAGGGTGAGTTGAATTCAAAATGCCGCAAAATGAAGGGTCGCCTTTATTGTATCTATACCACAGCCCACACTTTAAATACAAAACAATGGATGTCTTTCAAAAGTCAAGGAAACATTGTAAAATAATCATCATAACTTATAGAAGTAAAAGGACACCTAGCCGTTTTCTTCATCCAAATCTCAGAACCTAAGCATATCATTTCGCTAGCTATTTTCGAAATAAGAACGTGATGTTCGATCTATTATGAGGAGCATTGGACTACCCGCCTTTTTGTTATTTTCACAAGAACTTCAAGAGCTTTACTCAATTTTTATTACATACGGACTTTATTGATCGAGCGAAGCAAAACGTCTCTGGGTCTACTTGGGCTGACTGGCACTTGTCCGGCTGTCCATCGGCCGTCCGTCTGTCTGTTATGAATTAATGAATAAAATTACTTCAAACCTACAAATATTGAATAGAAGCAGGCGTTACTTTGCGGAAGTCCATGATAATTAACGAACTAGAAGTTTAATTCGCTATAATCCGCTACAGTAAACAAATCTTTGAGGTACAGTATGTATCTTGCACTTGAAGAATTATGTGGTGCGCCACATAAATCTTCCAAATTATTCTCACCGTACGTTCTCACTCCGACACCGATGCATTACGCATTTAGCGTTCCGGTACGATGCCGTGTAGAAACCGAAGGGGTGTGGGTTTAATATAACTGCCATGCCCCTAACAGGTTAGCCCGCTACCATATTAGATTGCATCATCACTTACCATCAGGTGAGATCGCAGTCAAGGGCTAGCTTGTTGTGGATAAAAAAAAAAAACTAAACCAGCAAGTGTGAGGACCTATACACTTTTTCTATAAACTTCTGATTTCTTTACTCTTGTGCTTCTGACTGCAAGTTAAAAAAAAAGGAAAATAATTCAAAATCATCGAGTCGAAACGCTAATTTCAAGTGTTCAAATGCATGTTCCGAGTACGACTAATGTATGAAATATGTATCTACTTAACATTTTGTAGTTAAAAAATAATTGCAAGTGGCGTTGTCGTGATTTAGACGACCGAAATGTGGTCGTTAGTGAGAATTGAACGAAGGGGTAACTTTCACCCCCCCGATATAATTAAACTTTACGCTGTTATATTTTTGATAATGGCTATCTTTTGATATGGCTGTATTTAACTTAGTTTAAATGTACCAAATCATTAAATATACTCAAGTATTTAAATACGAATACGGTATTACCTTACAGCATTCATAATAACCTGGCTAAGCATCTAAGTAGAGTCCTGGTTTGATTTCTATAGTGTTAAAATTTCTGAAATAATTGATTTACTGATGTTATGTAGGTATCTATTTATGATAAAAGGCTTACATCAATTTTAGTAGGTATTGCTGGCAAATAATATTCAAATGCTAAAATTGCTTTTAATACTTTCACCTTTCATACCAGATTCCAGACAGCGACTTCATTGTTGCAATTTCTAATCACGTAAATCCAACTCTTGATACAAGGCGGCGGTGACTTTAAACAAAAAGAGTTTAAGACTCCGCGCCACAATTCATAAATGAATGCTTCCCAGCGTCTTTGTTCTATTGGAGCGCATAACGCAAAATAAAGGCATATTAATTATTCTGCCCCACACTCGACGCAATCAGAATAAGTGGTGATGTTTCTGTCAGCTCCGCGGCGGCGGTGTGCACGATTAGAATTCTTAAGCCCCGCCGAAGGCTTGATTAGAGGAAATTAAAATCATTATACCGGCGCGCCAGCCGACAATACCTCTCTCTACCCGTCTAACGTAAAAATAAGGGAAACGCACATAAAGAAGGCGGCCGGCGGAAACGGAAGCGGCACCATCTTGGAGCCGCCGGGCGGGAAAACAATGGATTCGTTAATTAACATTTTCTTACGCCTCGCGGCTGTCGAACGGTTAATCGGACAAAATATTTACGATGGAGCTATGAAATTCTTGATGAAATTGCATGGAGGGGACGTTTGGATTATGAAAATGCTATGCGCTGGCGCCATCGATCCTATGAATTTATTTTTTACTTGCAAAACTAAGTGCGAATACACATACTACGAACAGGATAGGACAAATTTTTGTTTGAAATACCAGCGTCATATTATGATAAACAGGTTTCATCATGTCATGACAGTCTGTGCAGTTCCAATAACAGGGCGCGCGTGGACTTTTTGGCCGCCAAAATTTACCAAAATGTGTTTTTGCCCTAAATCGAGAAAATCATAATATTTTTTCAAGCTTTGTCTTTATTTATTGTATCAGTTGTATATAAATAGACATGTTAATTAATTAATTATTGTACAATCTATCGATTGGATGTCGATTGGTTAATACTTTTTCGCTATTGGCTAAGGCTATCCATTGTCCCAGCAAGATTACCATAAATACTACATAAATACAGTCAACACCAACTGAGACTATCACAATGATTGCATCAATCATTTTTGTTGTCATTAACATAATTATATCATACTAATATTATAAATGCGAAAGTGTGTTTGTTTGTTGGTTTGTCCTTCAATCACGCCGCGACGGAGCAACAGATCGACGTGATTTTTGGTATGGGTATAGTTGAGGACATGGAGAGTGACAGGCTACTTTTTATCCCGGAAATTAAGGAGTTCCCGCTGGAATAAAAAAAACTTAAACCACGCGGACGAAGTCGCGGGCATCAACTAGTCTTACTTAATATTATAAATGCGAAAGTTTGGATGTATGGATGTCGGTATGGATGTATGGATGTATGGATGGATGTTTGTTACTCAATCACGCCCCAACGGCTGAACAGATCTGGATGAAATTAGGCACAGAGATAGATTATAGTCTGGAATAACACATAGGCTACTTTTTATCCCGGAAAATTAAAGGGTTCCCGCGGGAACCACAAAACATCGATCCACGCGTACGAAGTCGCGGGCATTAGCTAGTTGAACTATAAATATTAAATAGAGATATGCTTGAAATGCTATGTTCAACCTCATATTTTATGACTATTTGTCATAGAAGGGAATCGCTCAAATCAATTGGAAGCAATAACTCAACGGACGTGTCCAGTGCATCCGTGATTGGCCTGCGGGCAGCGGCCGGTGCGAATGCGTGAAAAATCGCCTCCATCCATTAGGCAAGATATAACCGTATTAATAGATGACCAATTAGGTGTAGCTTATCATAGTATTTGGTTTTGGGTATTTATAAATATGCAGGTCATACTGTGGATTGTGTGAAAGAGGATATGCGTATAAAAGGGGTGAATTAGTGGATGACGGATAACAGAAGTGAGTGGAAGAAGAGAACATGTTGTGCCGACCCCACATAGTGTGGGAAAAAGGGCAAGAAGAAGAAGCAGGTCATACTGTAACACAATATGACCTATTTCATATAACACAAATTAATACGCGGCGGTGCTCCGATTCAGCTATAATATTGCACGACTAAATACCAAACACCACGAAACATAAAAAAATATAACAATTGCGAGCGTCACGAACTTAGTAATTTTTAGGGTTCCGTACCAAAATGGTAAAATGCAACCCTTATGGTGCGACTTTCTCCGTCTGTCTGTCTGTCTGTCTGCCCGTCCGTCACACTCGATTATTTCAGTAACTACCGAAGCTATCGACATGAAATTTGGAATAGTTGTGTATATTAGTGGCCCAAAGACACTGGAATTAAAAAAAATTGGAAATTATTTTTGTTCTTATTTAAAAAGGGAGTTTCCTCCCTTATCGGAGGGTTGAAATTTAAAAGTGAGATAACTGTACTGTGTGGGGTATCATATGAAAGGGTTTACTTTGTACATTCTAAAACAGATTTTTAATTATTTTTAGTCATGTTAGTTTTTGATTTATCGGGGAAAAAGTCTAAAAAAATACCGTTCCCCCCCCCCCCCCCCCCCCTTATCTCCGGAGTTTACCAATCGAAAAATCTGAAATAATTATGGTCAATAGGAATTTATGTATATTTTACAGGAAAACTATAGCCAATGCTCTAACTAGCATAGTTTTTTTGATATTAACAGTAAACCTCTACAAACAAAGTTAGTTTTGCGGTTCATTAACAAAGGTAATTATTACCGTTTTACATCTTTGGTCGTTACAGTTTTCAGTACGGAACCCTCGGTGCGCGAGTCCGACTCGCACTTGGCCGGTTTTTTATTATATTATTTTTAATTCGTTTCATACCCAACTGTAGACATTCAAGAGTTTTAGACAAGAAGCGCCAAAGAAAGGCTTTTAGTGCATTTTTTACGAGTCTTCAGTAGGCCTATTACGAAAAACTTGCATCAATCATTGTTACAAACTCAATTGGTGGAATTAATAGAATTCTTGCTGCGACATACAATAATAAGTACATTTTGGCCAATAGCGAAAAAGTGTTGGCCAATCTGGGGCGATTGTGAGCATAATACTTTAGTAGTAATCAATTATGGCTACCAAGGTCAAGGTTTAAAAAATAAATACAATTTACTGATAAGTTTGTATCATTCCCCCTTTGTCAATAACTTACCGCGCGGTGGCAGCCATTATCGCATGAAAACTAATAAAACTGCAACAACAGTTGCACATGTTCAATAACTCACGTTGCCTCATCACTGTTCGGTTGAACGCTGCAAGCGGCAAACATTGGCAGGCCGCGGTAACAAATGATGGCTCTCGATCAAAAGTCAATGAATGTCCGACGTGCATAAAACTGTGGACCAACTTTGCCGACATAAATGCACCTACAGCAGTCAAAAAATATGTATAACCCAATCCAGATGCTATTATAGGATAATTCTGTAACCTTATGATTACAGTCACTCGAGACAATAGGATAGGATGCTTACTGATACTGTCATCCTAATAGCATCTGGAAATGATTAGGTACCTAATCCCGAATTAGACTATAGCCATTGATGTAGAATTTTAGTTCTATTTCAATGACTACAGCCGAATTGAGTGAACGCCATTCTTAAGGAGGAAAACTTTCGTATAAAATTAAATCGTGCGAAATTATGGATTTTACGGTTAGTGCCAATTGATATTATAAATGCCAACTTCTGAGAAGAGACTTGTTATGTCGGCCGGGATGGGTTGAGATGATGACAAGGATTTAAGAAGTATGTTTTTTTTTTAAATATTTGTATCGCTTAGTCCTATTCTGTTTTGTCCTATTTAAACATATAAATACCTACCTAATTTTTTCTAAGTGCAATACTATTAGTGTATTACTTTTGAGAACGGGTCTTACATTACTTCAAAATCGGTAAGCATAGTACTTACTGTTTTTTGACGAGAAAATGATTTTAGAGATGAAGTTAAAAACATCAAAGTTTATAGCGGCTTAAAGAGATATCGCTGGACAAATCGTGATTGCTGTATTTGCCAGTCGAAACGGGCAATAAAAGTTCGTCAGTAGTGGATTACCGCCATTAAACGCTGTCCCAGCTGTAAACCGGGTAATCGATGCCCCTCCATGTTTATTACAATCAAGTGGCCCGGGTAGTGACGTAATATATCCGGTGATAATAAAGAAAAAATATTTCATGAACAATTTAAAGCAAGAAGGTATTTGACAACTAGTCCAATCAACAACTTTTTTCAAACGTCGAAACACGCGCAGTTTCCTGACACTTATAACTTAAGTACCTTCAAGGCAAGAGTGAATAGGCATCTTCTAGGCAAGCGCGTTCCAACCTAGACCTCATCATTGCTTTGCACTAAGCATGATTGTCGTCAAGCGCAAGCCTAACACTCAATAAAAAAAAAAAAAAAAGTTTATGTGATTTTGTATGAAATACTGAATTGTGACATCATCAAAACTCGACGCAGCTAAGAAGCTTCGGTTGAAGTTCTTGAACACGACGTAAGGGATATCTTCTTTAATAGATACCGAATATGTATTAATTAAAATCAGTTATAGGCAGTAAAAGCTTTGGTTTAGAGTTCCTCAGAGTAACTTTACAAAAAATAAACATTTGATTATATTAAATATTTCATTACAATTTTTTTACTTTTATTTAAGGCGCTGTGAGCTCACGAGATGAAAAACACAGGCGCGCGGGGGTGAAATCGAGCAAGCGCATGTCGCAAAAAATGCATGAGTTAATTTGTAAAAAAATGAATATTTACTCTTCAATACAAATGAACCCGACAATGTGTTTGATTTAGAAATATGAATTTTATCTTATATTTCTAGAGCTAATTATTGGTTTCAATAAGAAGAAAAATTGCTTTAAAAGGTAAATTAAGAAGTATATTTAAAATAAATTTCAATGAAGAGATTTTTTTTCAATTGTGTTTTGAGATGCGTCAATGGCTGCTCAAAGGTCTTGAAAACAGCACATTATTTTTACAAGCATACATTATGTCACCGTTTGATGGATACACTGCTTTTAAAAACCCCCTTTTACGCTACACAGGACCTTAAGTAAGCGTAAATACAAATTGCAGCCGTCCCGTTCCATCCCCAGAAGAAACAAGAAAACCTTGGAAAATAAGTAACAATTAGGTCAAAATATTGAATGTAGCTTGCGAACTCGAATCAACTTTTATCGGCATGCAATGCAGTCACGCTGCGGCATGCGCCGGTCTCAATTATTAATTGTAATTTTTGACAGGCACCTGTCAATTTCCCGCTCAACCCTTCCCTAATCCTCCCCAAGACGCGAGGTGCTGGGACGTTTCCTTGGCTCCCCCGGAATAAATTAGCTCTCTCCCGACCACATCGGGATATAAAATTTTGAATATGAATGGAAAATTTTGCATTCGTAATAAACCGCTTTCCCGTGTAACGCTGCAGATGCGTACTCGAGGACTGGATAAAAATGAAATCAGAGTGCTGTCGTTCCTCAGGTGGCCCGTCATAAATATTTATTAATTATTTTTTCAATAATCTCTCCTCTCTTGTATCCTCCGAGGACGGAGGGATATCTCCACTGTTAATTGCTTTTTGTTTCATTTGAATAAGTATTGTTTTTGACTGCTCAGCCGAGACGCGGTGTTTTATAAAATCTCAACGATGAATAAATTTCTTTAAAAATTATTTAATGAAATCAGTGTCACAAATTTTGTTTAAGCCTAATTTTAAAAAGGTGATCATTTTAGTTACCTATATTTTGATGATATTTAGGGATATTTAAAAACTACTTTTAAGTTTCGATTCTATTTACAAACTTAGGTACTAAAAATAATAGTAGCTACTAAAAGTAACGTTGTCAGAATATAGTAAAATATGGGTCTCAATAATATAAATTATGGCTCTAATTATATTTAGTTTAAAAGCAATATCTTATTCTGAAAATATCTCTCAATTCAGATCAACAAGCCAATCTGCATTTTTATTATAATGGAAAAGAAAGGAGATACAAAGTAATGAAATGCACACGAGGCCATTGTACATCTACGCTGTAACTTAATTTAAAAGAAAGATTGCAAATCCGTCTGTTGGTAACGCGATGTCGTCGCCTAATTGATTTTATAATTCGAGGGTAAATCGAAAAAAATATATTATTATTTGGATTCGTTGAAGGCGACACGTAGCGGCTGATGCGCCTTGCGGTTACAAATAACTTTAGAACGGGTATCAAATCGTTTTTTAAAAGAGAACCTTATGACTTAAACAATAAGACTCATGTTTCCAACGTGTTGGACTTAAAGGAAAAAATTTATTTGGCTTTTGAATACACCGAGCCGCCTCAGTTTTATTTTCATAGTCTTGTATAATTTTATTGAAATAGCCAAATCGGAGTCGCAGACGATCGTCGTTTTTTGTATGAAAGTGCAAAAGTTTTTACAGGATACACAAAGAAACGTAACTTAGGCTTAAAACATAATTCATATTTTTCGTTCCAATGCAGTTATAATTTTTATAATAAGTAGTTTATTTGTATCATACCAAGCGTGTGTTATAAATTATTTAGTCGATACTTTTATGATGTACATCCAAAATTTACCTCTCGCTATTTTATCTAAAGCTACTTTGAAGTACACAACTGATATGCAAATAATGTGTAAGTGTTTCCATAAATGTGAAAGTATTTCTGTCTGTCCATCTATTCGTCACTTTGTATGTCTGCTACGGTTTTGTCGAAATTTTTTTTATCCGGGAAAATTAAAGATTTTCCATGGGATTTTTAAAAACATAAATTCACGCGGACGAAGTCAAGGGAATTATCAAGTGTATTAATACCGATATAATTTGATTATTAAGTCAATTATACAGAAATAAACGTCTCACGTATTATATTTCCGTGCAGGGATCGACGCAATTTGTCCCCGCAACTACACCCTCGGCAGGTTAATTTTTTATTTGATCAAGATTGTTGCCGAAGGCAAATAGTTTCGTAATAAAGCCAATTTTTTGATAATACTATACTTTAGTTGGATTTCGAGCGGCTTATTCCACTAAGCAGGAAATTATATAGAGAGAACGTGTCATTTTGTGAGCAATTTTGAAGTCGTTTGATTTCAATTAATCTTGGATTCTTTTTTTTTCTATTTTTACATATAATTGGTTAATAGCGAGTATTCCATAAGGGGTAAGGAAAATTGTGTAAAACTGAATAAAATGAAAATGGAATTTTACATTCTGATAGTTTCTGAAGAGTTCCTGTATAGCTGCTGACTTCTTGTCTAATGTTCAGTTAAGATGACGTCATCCCCTATCTTTTTATTAGTCTTTATATCTGTGATTGGTAGTACTGTTTATGACATTTAACAAAAATACCATAATCTTAGTTATGTATCCGTGATACTGGTTGAGACATTAGGTATGTTCAGCATCTGCACGATTATAAAGAAATCATTACATTATTTGTTTTTTTTTATACTTTTGTCATTGCGTGATGATTTTGATACCAGGCAATGCTAAGAAATTTCCAACGGTCTCTATACTAAATATATTATGTATAGAGACCGAATAAACCGATAAATAAACCCAAAAGCTCTTGCTTTAAAGTCACAAATTCAGTAGGTATGTGAATAAATACACGAAATGATAAAATGAGCTCTAAACCAATTCAAATTCAAATTCAAAATGTTTTTTTTAAATTCAAATAAACTTTTACAAGTACTTTTGAATCGTCAAGTGAATCTACCACTGGTTCGGAATGCCATTCCTACCGAGAAGAAACAGCAAGAAACGCGGCGGTTGGCGGCAATGCAGTTAAGGTTCATTTTACCATAGTACAAATTTTACTTTGACGCTAATGTGATCGAACGCTCAATACGACCAATCGAATTTGCAATGTAAAAACTCAGAGTAAGCGTACTGGTATGATCGATGAGGCGTGGGGAATACATGTCACACAAATGTTTGCGGGTCAGTGTTGATAAACATCGTTCCAAATTAACCTGTAACACGACCCGGTATAAAACTCATTCACCGCCTATCGCTGGTATCTATTCCTTAACAACATTGATTAAAGTGATGCAGTATTTGAGTTGGGCACACAATATAGGATTTACTCGTATATACCTATGATGAATCTAGGTTACGGTTATGCTCAAGAACGAATTAGAGTGGGACAAGTATGCAAAACTAATTAAGTTTATCATGAAAACGCGAGAGAATGATGAATGGGATAGGCAGAAAACCATAGCATAAAAAACGGCTACCTTCCTGACGAAATGCTCAGTGCAATACCGGGAAGAAGTAGATGACGATCGGAGGAGGTTTTTAGTCCGTAGGTCACGAAAATATAACCGGAGTGAAGTCGGGCATGCCAGTTCCTGGCATCTATGAGGATTTTCCTTGTCCACACAAAAAAAAGGTTAAGGTTATGAGGGTAAATGTTAGCAAGCTTTACTAGTTTTCAGTGAGTTTATCCTCATTGAATCTTGAATGTGATTACATGAATAAACTTCCCTTCAAAGGTCAAACAAACATTAGTCTCGTCCAAGAAAATAATGGGTAATCTTTACAAAAACAGTTATAGTGTTTTATATGCAATGATGTTTACGTAATGCACCTATCGACTGCTTAAATTGCATTAATTTACGTACACAGTCATAAAAACCGAGCTCCACAAAGGGCATGGAAAGCAGGTTTTATTTACCGGTTCGTATTACAAATAGGTGAGTCGTCAACTCGCGAGGATCCAACGGTAATGTTCGGATCGCGTGAAATTGAACAATATCAGCTCGATTGACTCCGGGAGGAAATGAATAGATTTCATTTTAGTGTCATTTGTAGGGCTAATGGCGCCTCCCACTAATGCCGATAATAGTAGAACAAGGGTTACAATAAATTGCTCGCAGACAGATGTTAATGTACTGGCAAGTGTTTGTTTTGCTTCGCGCCAGTTAAATAGTAATTATTACGAGCATACGTTGCATATGTGTGTTCATTCTCATATTTCCATCATAAATCTAAATATATATAAATCACGTGTCACGTTGTTTGTCCGCGATGGACTCCTAAACTACTTAACCGATTTTAAATTAAATTTACACACCGTGTGCAGTTTGATCCAACTTGAAAGATAGGATAGCTTACATCTTAATTTATAGCCGCAATATTATTTTATTGCAAATTATTTGTCTATTATTTGATATTCACAATTATCTGTTAACTCCAAACGATTTTAACAGATGGCGATATCTGTTGACTGGATTGAGTAAGTAATCAATATTCTATACATGTAAAAATCAATTGCTGTTCGTTTGTCTCGCTAAAACTCGAGAACGGCTGGGCTGATTTAGCTGATTTTGGTTTTGAAATGTTTGTCGTAGTCCAGGGGAAGTTTAAACGGTGAGAAAATGTGGAATGGGTCTAAGCTCTAATTCCCTCTCTCCTATGAGAGTGGAGGCCTGTGCCCAGCAGTGGGACGTTAATAGGCTGTAGTGGTGGATAGTTTAAATTAAGTCTATGATTTAATCATCCTCGTCGTCTCAACCGATGAGAGTAAGAGACCAATAGCTGTGATTGTCCAGCTGTTTCTTTCTTTTAGAGGTACACTCCACGACCTTAAGTGTAGGTCATCAGTTTAGCAGCTCTTTCCCTTACATTGTGTACTGATAAAATTGAGTTCGCCATTTGAGTACCAGCTGGAGCCGCAGTGTTTAAGACTGTCTGTGCTATATGCCCTGCACTTAAGTGCAGGGCATATAGCACAGACAGGCTTAAACAGTGGTGACGTAGACGACGTTAACGTCGTCTACGTCACGACTACACTACGTCAATTATTCTGGTTCCTTTACGATTCTCTTAATTCCTACAATTGTTTTGTCCAAAAAAGTTTTGTCTTATCTACTGCCCTCATAAAATCATACAGAAGACATTTTCCTGCAACCAAAAATCGTAGCGTAGCCGTACCGTAGCGTGCCCCAGCTAAACGTAGCTCAATTACGTCAGAATGTCTTCTTCCTATTTTCCTCGAAATAAAAAAAACTCCGTAATAAATAATACCGTATGTCATTTCTCAGCACGTATGAAATTTATAACACGAAGCGATTTCGAAGGGCAATTTATTTCTAATGGAGCCATTCGATAGATATAAGGAATGGTGGGGAAGAAAAAAGTCATATTTGTGATGATAAGTTTGGACGGCCTCCCTAGCGTAGCGCTTTGTGAGCCAGAGCCAGTAACAGTTTCAATGATTAGCTTGTACGTAATGTAGCAAAACAAAGGTGAAACAAACAATGACCATTTCATCAGGAACTAATGGATATGCCCTGGCTTTGCTTTAAAAAAAAATCCTTTCTTTGTTCTTAGTCAAAATTAAAAAAGGCAAAGATTTGAGCTAACCTTTTTGAATACAGTAATAGAAACAAATGGTAATGTTAGTTTTATAATATATTACATTAATATAATTACCTTATAATGTCGGAAATGAAGTTTGAATATAAGATATACTAACTTATATACTCATAATATTATAAATGTGAAAATTTGGATGGATGGATGGATGAATGTTTGTTACTGAATCACGCCAGAACGGCTGAACGGATCTGGATGAAATTTGGCACAGATTATAGTTATAGTTTGGAATAACATAGGATACTTTTTCCCAAGAGTTCCCCCGATATAAAAGTGAGCAAAATGATAACGACAGAAACCTATATACTTAGCAAAAAGAAAAACAAAACTATCTAAAACGAACTAAATTCATGTTAAGGGCAAAAGTCGCAAACCGATTTGTGACTTAATCACTTTATTGGCGGCGAGGGAGCCGGCTTATCAGAAAGAAATGCCGACGTTACCACTGATATATGGATAAACAAGCTTGCACTTTTCCTCGACGACTTTTGGCGGTCACAGAGGCTATAAAGTCGACGGCGAAGTTTGTATTGCGCTGGGGAGACTGGAGTGGTTTTTGAACGTTGTTTTTTAGTTAAAACTCGATTTGAAAGTCGTAATTTACTTGCCTTGTCAGTGTTGACGTCGTCGCAGTCCCGCGCATCTGCAAAAACAAGAGAAATTTTGTATAAAGTTTTTAGAAAACACACATTTTTATACAGATTATTGGTGGAAGGGGTAACGACCCTCAGTAATGGGGAACACAACGCAGAGAGAGAGATTTTCCATGGCAGTCCAATTCCAAAATATCCGGATTTATTCCTTATCTAAGTACATCATAAACGGTGTCCAACCGTTTCTTCTTTTTAACTTGTACAAATCATTAAAATGTATAGTTTTGGGTATCGGAAACAAGCAGAGCAACCGTCTTGAGGTATATGTACTTCTAAGAAGGTAAGTGTATTGATTTGAATTTTAGGGTTATGGTTTACGCACTAATGGGTTTTCTAGCAAGGCAATTCTGATTATTATAGAGAAATATTGTTGCTCTAACAGTATCTCAACATACCTAAATAAGGTACGTTAGATTAGGGTGGAGCAATACTGGTGGAATTAAAATTGCAAGTTACTTATATTATGTGAAGAAGAATTTGAAAATTAAATGTGGCCGGACACATGGGAGGTAGGTAATGTAAGAAGTTTTTAATTAAAAACCGTCCGTTAAGAGGCTACGTAATGGCTGATCCTCTGGAGGGATACGATATTGGGTGTGTTCTGGAAAGCCGAAGCACAAACATATTTAGGGGCGATGCGGTGCGTAGTGTTCGCGGCTAATCACTGCCCGGTAAGGATGCTGTGCACACAAAGCCTTATACCCCTTTCTTATTAATAACGGATGGTATGCATATTGTATGTTTGATAAAGTTTTGTACATATTCTCCTAATTTTTTCTCTTCATGTACTAAATTAAAAAAAAAAAACAGTACAGTAATCATTATTACTACACACTGTCACACGCATTCATATTCCATAGGCTTATGTGACCATAGATAGTATTAATTTAAATTTCTTAAATTTCTTTCATCACAGGTACGCGTGTCGTAACAGAGTGGAGATACAAGTTCAGTTCACTTTGAAATATTTTAGTAATTTTTTTTAAAAATTGGTTTAGAAACCACGGTGATATGCGGTAACATACATTAAAAAAAATACGCGCCGAATTGAGAACCTCCTCCTTTATTGGAAGTCGGTTAAAAACGCGTCCCGTTACTCTAAATCTGTCGTAAGTATTATATCATGAGATTCTACTTGTTATTAGGTTACTACTGTCAGTACTCAGTTATGTTCTCAACTCTGCAAAAATTAGGGTACTGTTCTAATAGGCATACCCGGAACAGGTACATCGATTATCAAATATTGTTCGTGTATTTTAAGTGGGTCAGGACTCAGCCTAAACAAACAGTGCAGCTTCAAGTACCGTCTTAACCGGTAATAAACAGAAGCAGGTGGTGTGTTCACCATTCGGTAGGGCCTGAACCGCTGCCCATATTATAAACTTGCAAAGTATCCATGCTGGTTTGAAACTAGTGTTGTTAGAACATAAACTTGTTAAAACGCATCTTTATTATGAGCCAATATTAGAGTTATTGTTCAAATTTGCCGGGATTGTGGTAACTGGTAATTAGCTACGGCCGAAGCCTCCCACCGGACTAGAATTTGTAGATTTTGCCGCTAAAAATACCGATAACCATACCCACATAGGAAAGTGGGGGTGAATCTAGCTTTTCTTAAAATTCCGGGATAAAAGATAGTCCATCCCCGGAATCCAGTCTATCAATGTACCACGTTTCGTAAAATTCCAATAAAATCGGTTAGATAGATGAGCCGTGAAAATTTTACCGACGGACAGCAGACAGATACGATCTCGCATTTATAATATGAATATTTACAAAAGTGAAAGCTGAGAGTGCAAAATGGTCGGAAAATAAATAAATGGGTGCGGTCCCCAAATGTATCAGAATTTATTTATATAAGTGTAAAAAAGAAAAATCTAAAAGTGCTACCAGTACCTATCTAAAAAGGTAGATAATCCACTCTTAGCTTCACTAGAAATAATCTTAAAATTGAGATATAACTGAGACGCCTACTGGCTCTTGCTCAACACTAGTGCAAACATTCGGAACTCGTTTTGCATGCCTCGGTGGCTTTAATCACGGGCCAACCCCGGGGCGAACCTAATGTTTTCACTATGTATTTTTTAAGTGCCGACAACTTGCCGGTATTTCAGAATCTCGATATTCTTATTCTCCCTCGGCTTGTTTATCAAAATATTTCATTTCGACAGCGCTAATTGGAAATTTCGCGTTTTACTTTTTTTGGCGTAACACCGGAGTGCAATGTTATGCGTCGTTGCATTCGTGTTTCTTGTGCCGGTGTTAAGGGGCGGAGGGAATTGTAGTGTTTGCCTACGTAATTAGAAAACTAATCTTATGCACTTAATGTAAAGGATTATTTAAATGGCAAGGAAGCTTGGCAATGATTTTCTCTAATGGCCCTGATAGTTCCTTCGTTAAGATGATTGTGAAATGGTGATAATGAAAAAAAAACCCCGGCTGAGTTTGTTGTGGGCTCTTCTCATACCAGGGCGCGTTTGGAACCCTCGTAGCTTTAGTTTAAGATGTCGTACTGATTATCACCATTATATTGTTACTCGTATATGTTATAAATAACACCGAACGTCAATAAGTGTAGTATACCTACCTAAATTGAATAAACGTTCTTTGATTTGATTTGATTTGATTTGAATGATTAAGTAGATAGCGAAGCCAAAAAAGTTGTTCTAATTATTAAATACTAGATGATGCCCGCGACTTCATCCGTCTGGATTAGGATTTTTTTGATTCCCACGGGAACTCTTTTATTATCCGGGATAAAAAGCCGGATGTTATGTCTATGTCCTTCCCCAGGATACAACCTACCCCTACCAAATTTCATCAAAATCGGTTGAAGAGATGAGGAAAGCGTAGCAGACAGACAGACAGGCAGACGGACAGACAGACAGACAAACTTTCGCATTTATAATATTAGTATAGTATGGAAGTATGGATGATACATCCATATACTTGCTAATATTATAACAAAGAGTCTGCCTGTCTTCTTGTCTGTTTATCTGCTATTTTCTACACCGCTTAACAGATAAACCTGTCTTGACGGTTTTTTTTAAAATATGTAGGCTAGCGTTTGGCTGCAATTAGACTTGCATGCAAGAGGTGATGCAGCCTAAGGTGGAGCGCGCTTGCCTAGAAGATGCCTATTCACTCTTGATTTGATTTTTCGCAGAGATAGTTAGCATCCCGAAGATTTATGAAAGCTTCTTTTGAACCCGAAAAATTAAAAAAAAAATTCTCTTATTAATGTTATGCGTAATAAGACAAAAAGTATAGGGTAAATAAAACTCGTAGAGGTAAAGGATAGCCCAGAAGCAAGGAAGTTGTGTAAAAGAAGAGACATTAGATAAATTGGTACACGACTATTGAGTATAGATAGGAAAGTAGGTACATGATACAGTTTCGAGTTGAAGATTCTCAAACATCTATTAGCCTTGTTGTACTCGACAGTCGCCCACATCCGCATCTTGGTCCATAGTGTCGTGCCCCAATATTGACACTGTGTCTCGCTGATTGTGAACACCTGACAAAGATCCCTCGTCACTCCACTGTGTGTAGGTACAAAGCCTATTTGTGCTTGAAAGTGTAATAAACCTACACATGTTCTACGTTTGCACGTGTTTCTTATAAAAAATCTATATAGTAGTTACTGAAATAAGCAGGTGTGATAGAGGAACAGAATCCGTCACCTCATGGGGGTTGCTTGAGTTGACATCATTGAGTTGCTTGAGTTGCTCGAGTCATGATTATTTTACGAAACCATAAAATTAACAAATTATATTCACGAAATAAATATATGCAGACAATATTATAATTAATAGAAACAATCCAGCATTTTATAAGAAAACGATAAAAACATCTTAACAAGGCTCTATTTCTCATTCTGCATAGTACCCCACCAACTGCCTCGTTGGTCTAGTGGTTAGCATGTTAGACTGCGGCTGACGAGGTCCCGGGTTTGAGTCCCGGGTCGAGTCCCCATATTAAGTATTGGGTTTTTCTGACTAGACATTCTCAGTACTAGCTCGGAGTTAGGAAGTTGGCGGTGTTTCACCCCCGTGCCTCGGAGAGCACGTTGAGCCGTCGGTCCCGGTTATTGTCACTAACATGATAATAGTCGTTAAAGCCCGCCAACTCGCATCGGAGCAGCGTGGTGGGTCTAAGCTCTAATTCCCGCTCTCCTATGAGAGTGGAGGCCTGTGCCCAGCAGTGGGACGTTAATGGGCTGTAGTGGTGGTGGTGGATAGTATGCCACATTGTTGAGATATGACTCAGACTCCCAACAATTTAGTCTCATAGCCGAAATTGTAGGGTTTTTAGATAATAATGCGGTGGACTACCTCCCAGACCTTACTCTAGTATGGTCAGAAAAGTAAAAGGTCACATAGAGTAATCGTTTACCGAACAATCAATTAAATGTCCGAAGGCTAATTAATCATGCAACATCCAGCAACGTAAGCTAACACCAAATTTCGTTTGACTTGGCGGAAAGTTTGCTCTTATTTATTTTTTATCAATTTCATCCGGCCTTAAAAGCGTCGTCCCGTTTTATTATAGGGACGTGAATTAGCAAAAACAGAATGGATTTTGGCTGTGATTATGTCAAAAATAATTAATTATTATCGATTTGGAAGCGGGCAGGGGAGCGGATTGATGGGTGGCACGGAGTCGAGCCTCTCTTTAAAATTGTGAAGCTAATTACTCGCTTACGAAAGAAGGCTCGCTACTCGCTGCGGGGAACGGGGATACGACAAAGATTAACGAGAAATCCAATTTCTTTCTAGCGTGGGCTAATTTTGTTATTCGATTTAATTTATTTAAATTTATTAATTAAAGAAGTAAAACGGTATCCGTCACTACGACAAACAATAAGTGGTTGGGATTTCATCGGAAACAGACGTATCTGTCTACAATGAAGAGTAGTTCTAACTAGCACTTGATTGCGGTTAGAAAATAAACAGTTGGCTATTTCAAGAATACTTCATAGCACCTAGGGGTCCGTAGGTATATATGTGTTGGGAGCTGATCAGAATTTCTTCATTCATTAAGGCCAGGAAGCGGCGTGACCTGCCTGCCAAAATAGTGTACACAGTACACGTCGCGAGCGAACCAAACTTTAATTTAGAGCGCACTACCTGCGGCCGCTTGCCCCATTCATAATGAATCACACCCTCTGTTTAGTTTTGAAACCTTTAGTGTGTGACTGACATTTTACGTACAGCCTTATTTCTATCCATCGCTGTGCTTAAAGATAGCGCGAGCGATGAAAGCTGCAATAAATCACAAGTCGAAAAGTTTACGGCGAGAAAAATCACAGTCATCGGCCTCTTTTAAATTAACGCTATTAGCTTCAAGACTTCCTCTTTGAAATAAAGTACAAAGATTACCTCTCTTCGTTTGAAAGTGCCCAGTAATTAGTAACGCTTGAGTTTTATTTGTTGACGTCGATTTTGTTAGAGTGAGAGGCGAGTGAATCCGTTAGAGGTAGAGAGAGAGATCAGACATTCAATCGTGAGGCTGCACCTGCCGCACGAATTTGCAATTTAAATTCCAAACGAATATTCTGAGAGGACCTCCTTAACACGACATCTGTTTAAATTGTCGACGATAGAGTGACTGCTGCGGTCTCAAAACTCTTTGTGATTGCGAATTAATTGAAATAAAACAAAACCCCTTCAAATAACTGGGGCTGATTTGGAATCGTAACCTTTCAATCTGTTTGTTAAAATTCGTATAATAGGTATCTATAATAGGTTTTTTATAGTTGCTTTAATAGGTATATTACCATAAATGTTTTAAGTAAAAAAATATTTTTAAAATCTTTCTTTTTTTCTCTTTAATTTTTCGGGTTAAAAAGTAAGTAGTTTATGTTCTTCTCTGCCAAACTATTTCTGCGCCAAATTTCGTCAAAATCTTTATTTAATGGAAATAACTTAAGTAAAGAACAGTGAATTCCTGGCCCCTAAACTAGGAGGACACGTCGTATCGTAGGGGCCAGTGCCTTCCCAAGTGTTGTGATTTATAAAGATAAAAAAAAAAACTTATTTTACATTTAAGTTTATCATTAGATTAAGTTATTAAGTACATTATTGAGGTTATATTAGAATATAAAAAAGCAATTATAAATTTGTATGAATTTTGTTTTTTTTTCAATCTAATGAATATTAAAAGCCATTTTATGAATTAATTATGACTAAACAGATAGGTAGGTTTGGTCAATTATATAATGCCGCAATAAAAATTGTACATTGCTCGGTTACGTAAGATATTGCATCCCATCAGTCAATTCTTATAGCAAGACGGAACGCCAGAATGAAAGGGTGATAAATTGCCGTCACAATATAATTTGGTAAATTGATTGATCCTTTTCTAGATGATATATTGTGTGGGTGTATCGGACGCGGCTAATAGGTGTTAGTGGGTAAATAAAAACGGGTGGAGTCGGGCGTCATTAATAACTATCGCCCTAGCACTTCATTAACGATCAATCACATGTGCCTTGGTGGTGACAGCCTCTATTAGAGTAAAAAGAGTTCATTTTTTACGCTGCAAAGACAATTCATCGTATCTATTAGAATACTAAAATACTTCTGAACGATGCCCACGACTACTACGTGGATTTAAAGATTTTAAAAAATCCAGTGGTTTTTCGAGATAAAAAGTGTCCGTCTCCAGGATGTACTATCTCTGAACAAAATTTTGTCATATTCGTTCAAACGGATCGGCCGTGAAAACAGGTCGATTGACAGAAATACAAAAACACTTTTGCGTAAAAAATATCAAATAAAATATCAAATAATCAAATCAAATCTATAATAATATTATAAATGCGAAAGTTTGGACGTATGGATGGATGTTTGTTACTCAATCACGCCCCAACGGCTGAACGAATATCTGGATGAAATTTGGCACATCGATAGAATAACACATAGGTTTTTTGTCCCGGAAAATTAAAGAGTTCCCGCGGGGACCGAAAAACCTCAATCCACGCGGACGAAGTCGCGGCCATCACCTAGTGAATTTATATAATCAAGATCGAATAATTATTTTAAACTAGGCTTAAAAATTCTTAGTGAAACATTGTATGAAGTAAGTATCTAATCCTGCCCTGTGTCCCGTCCGGGTAACTACTGGAAACTGCCCAAGTACGGCCATGTCCATGCAAGGCGGAACAAAAATTCTTACAATAATACCTTACTGGTAGCGTTCGTGGATAGTTTAAATCACTAATACCTCGTACTACTAATCACCAAACATGATTACTTGAAATAATGTATTGTATCGAGTATAAGATCAAAGCAATCGAAATTTTCCCATGGTTTCCCATAAACACCTGAAAAGAATGACTTGTCGGATGGAGTTAATAATCTTATTAATTTGTTTGAGTTAGGCAACCCGCTGGTCTCGACGTTCTTTGTAATTAACAAGAACACCTCATCTATTACATTAGCTCGAGGGCCCGCGAAAATACTTACGTGTACAAGATCACCAACGTAACTCGACACCACACGTGAACAATTACAACTATGAGACTACGAAAGTCAGGGGTCTCAGTTGATTGGTTGGATATCATACAGGGTTAACACAATAAATAAATTGCGCGTGAAGAAAATGAAACAAGAAAATTCATTTATCAAGAGTGGCTACGTCGAGTATGTTAGTTGTTTTGCGTAGGCATTTATGATTGATTAGCAACTAAGTATCGTTCGAAAGATTTATTTATAAAGGTATTTTAAAGATTTTATTTTGAAAAAGCAAAGGAAAAGCTAGAGTTAGCATAGATAGTGTAGAGGTCTTCGCAGTCCGCACATAATCCAATAGATGGCATTACTAGTAGCGCACGATGAACACGAAGAGCCTAACTCACGCTAACGAAGCGTTCTCTGAATTACGCCTATATACGACCTCCAACGATGAACGGTCGGACCAGTGGTCCCCGAGCACAACACCCGCTCGGTGGATGATATGGCATTCCTTCACTATTTTTGAAAAAGTGTGCACTTGAACTGTCCCTACCTCTATTCTTCATATTTAACAAGTCTCTAAGTTCGGGTAAGTTTCCCTCGGCTTGGAAAATAGCCCACATAGTGCCAATCCATAAGTCTGGTAATAAATCTGATTGTAAAAATTACAGACCAATCAGCATATTATCTGGCATGGCTAAATTGTTTGAAGCATCTGTTTATAAGTATCTTTACAGTCATTTTGGCTCATTACTAGTTCCTCAACAACATGGCTTTCTCAAACGTAAGTCCACAGTTAGTAATTTATTAGAGTATAAAAATTATTTATGCAGAGTATTTGCTAAGAGAGGTCAAGTGGATTCAATTTATACAGATTTTAGCAAAGCTTTTGATAAAGTAGATCATAAGTTATTATTGAGTAAATTGCGATATTATGGAATACATGGAAATCTTCTTAGATGGGTAGAATCATATTTATTAAATAGGAGTCAATTGGTGAGGCTTAAAGGTCAAACATCAGAGCCAATCTCGATCAGATCGGGTGTTCCCCAGGGCTCTCACTTGGGTCCCCTATTATTTGCAGTGTTTATTAATGATTTAGTCGAAAAATTGTCTTCACAGTGTCTTCTATACGCTGATGATCTAAAAATATTCAATCATATTAATGAACCCTGTGATTGTTTAAATCTCCAGAATGATTTATTTGCTTTATCGGACTGGTGTACACAAAATAAAATGCATCTCAATATAAAAAAATGCTTTGTTATCTCTTTTACTAAAAAACGCGTTAAAATTATTTTCGATTATAAAATTAATGATCAATCTCTTGAAAGGAAATCAGTTATAAAGGATCTCGGTGTTCTTTTTGACGACCAGCTTAGTTTCCGCGATCATTACAACAGTATAATAAACAAAGCTTATAAGAACCTAGGCTTCATAACAAGGACAACGAAATCGTTTAAAAATCCATACAGTTTCATCCTACTTTATAACACCTTGGTAAGGACGGTGCTGGAGTACTGCTCAATAATTTGGTCCCCTTGCTATAGTGTACATTCTAATAATGTAGAGGGTGTTCAGAAAAAATGTCTAAGAATACTCTCTTACCGATGCGGGATCTCCATGCAAATACCATCATATGCTGGTCGCCTTACAAAATTTAAAATGACTCCGCTAGATATTCGCCGGAAACGTCAAGATTTGCTGACCCTCTATAAAATAATACATGCCAATATAGACTCCCCCACTTTGCTATCTCAGATAAACTTAAACACCAGATTTGTATGCCGTAGAACAAAAACCTTCACTCTTGAAGTTTGTTTAAATAACACTTCATATTACAATCCCATAATAAGAATGTGTCGGTTGCATAATGAAATTGATAAATTAGCTGATATAGATATATTTGATTCCAGATTGCCACTATTCCTTAAAAAATTGTGTAAAATAATTAAGTAGATATATTGTTCGCTCCACTTAAACTAGGTATTACTGCTTATCATTAATATTATGTGGTATTGCTTTGCGCGCCAATGATTATTACCCTAAGAACCTCAATCATGCAGTGCGACCCTCTAAGATTATAATAAGTTCAAAATGTTGTTATAGATAAGACTAGGTTAGTGCAAAATTTATTGTAATCTGTTTTGGTTGCCAAATAAATAAATAAATAAAATAAATAAATATCATCACAGTTTAACGAAGTGATATCATCCTTTGTTACGGTCGAGCCATATCACCTGCTCCCGTACAGATAGTAAAGTAAAGAGAGTAAAAAGTTATATTTCGATATACATAGTTGGTTTTCCGTGGTCTTACAACATAATAATATTATAATACTTAATTCATGCTAAAATTTTAAATGCAAAAGTGAGGCTGTCTGTCTGCTTCATTTTCGTGATCCTTAAGTGTTTCCGATTTTGCCGAAATTTGGTGCAGAGATAGATTGCATCCCGGGCATTTTTATCCTGGAAAATCCAAGCGCTCCCACGGGATTTATCAAAACCTAAATAGTAAATTCGCACGAGTGAAATCGCAGGCATCACGCATCATCTAGTAATTATATAAGTAACTGAAATGCTGCATTAGCTGATTCCCAATTCATTAGATATGTGACCGTAAGATTGCAAAAACCGTTAGATTGTAATCTAACTAGCGAAATTGTAAACTGTCGACAGATTGTGAACCGTTCAATGTGCTGAGTGTAAATTTTTGAAATATTCATTGTATTTACGTTTTCTTGTCTGTTTCTTGTAGTATAATCCTTATTTTAGAGATGTCCAGGTAGGTACGTTAAATAAAATGCCAATCTTAAAATAATTCTACTATAAGCGATTAGTCTGCCCATAGTAGGTACTCGTGTATGAAACTAAAGACCTATTGAGCTTCTATAATAACTAATAGTTTCGATTGGGAAGGTAGGCTTCAGAGGGCTCGTAAATCATAGAGGAGGAAATGCTTTGATCAATTAAATTTTATTACAAACGTTTATTAAAGGGCGGGTAAGTGAAAGATTTATTGGAGGTTTATCCTCGAGCGTAGATTAAAGGATATTGCTCAATACGCAGACCTTGGGTGCTAAGGGCACCGGGGTTTACGATGTTTCCTTGTATGTTAAAACTTAAATTAAGGTATATGGGGTAGTTGGAAATTGTGAATATATTTCGTTGGAAAACTAATTGAATATTTAATTGTTAAGACATAGAAACCTTATCAATAGTGTCATTTAAGTAAATTCTTATAATGGCTATTTGTGTTATTAACTAAATTGACATTTCTTAATCTAGTGCTATCTTATTCCACAAGGACTGTTATGAAAGGCATTACATGCCTTTGTGATGCATTTGTGAGATGACAGTCGTGTGCAACATAACTAGCTATGACTTTTTAAATTCATGAAGCAAAATGGGGCTTCAATATAGCTTGAGAAACTTCGAAATAACAATAAAATTTCAGTCTTAGGTGTATGGTTTAACCGTGTTAAAAAATTTTGACATTGTCCATCTCAGAGAATCTGTCACGCAGGTGTACTGACAATGATAGAAAGAATATTAAATGAAATATGGTAATTGAAAAACTAATAATAATGTTAAATCTGTTATTAAATTGGATTCTGTAGCTTAGTGGAATTAATCTCCTTGAAAACGCTCACTGAGAGCATGTAATATCCCGGGTCAAACACGGTCTAATCTAACGCAGTGTAAACATTGCTCACAAGTTTAGGATACGACTGCTGTGTGAATTGCCTCCATGGGTATTATAATTTTAATATGTGTTTTACAATGTGTGTGTGTCTATTTTAATATCTTGTTTATTTATATAGACGTAGGTATCGCCATAAAATATATAAAAAAGGATAAAATGACTTAACTGTCATATCAAAGGAAAGGTAAAAACGCTAGGACTAGAAATGTTTGATTCTGAATGTTGTCTGTCTGCCAGGCTTTCATGGCCCATATTTTCAACCGATTCATACGAAATTTGCCAAAGTGATAGATTGTATCCCGGGGAAGGTTATCCCCGGAAAGACAAGCAGTTCTCACGGGATTTTTCTAAAACCTTAATCCACGTGAACGAAAACGCAGTTAAAATAGTTTTAACCGCGTTTTCGCGAGTGACATTCATTATAAACAAAATATTATGTAAACTAACTAAAATAAAAGAAAAATATAGAAACAAATCGGGCATTCACCCACAAAAAACTTGAGCTTACAACCAGTTAGGGACATAACATATTTGTTTATCTATTCATATTATATATTTTTGTAGACGCCTGTATAATTCAAACGAAAATGCACGAGCTCTTGATAATTCCGCAACAAACCAGCGAAACGTGGCGGGTGTGTAATCGGCGGATGGAGCTGCGGTCGATCGCTAGTCGCGACATAAAGATAAAGACACACAAGCACTCGTATAAAGCGCGGAAACTAGCAACGAAAGCTAATTATCCGGCGGTTACTTTACGAACAATGCTGTTACGCTGGTGATATATGCGCACTTAATTCTAATGCGATGTCGGGCCCGCGAGGTGCCACCGTAAAGCTGAATGCGGAATCATAATAAAGTATGATTTCTTGGTCGGGGACGCGGCCTAACGCGGATAATCACTCCTCAGGCGTACCCATATAATTCCTTAGTGCATAATGAAAGTTGATTAACATTATACATAGGGTGGCCAACGTTTTGGCTAATGAAACCGGGACTAACTATTCAAAAACTAATATGGTTTTCACGCGTTTCAGGCTTATATACTTCTTTTTGTTTGTCATATGCATAGATTTAAGATTGGTCTCAGCGGTGCCTCAAGGCGCAATCCTAAATCTATGGTCATATGTAATATGTACTACTTGACAAAACAAAATTGTATATTTGTACCGCAGTTTATTCTTAAACTCGTCTATGAATAAAGTGAATAAGAGTATTCTTACTTTTAAATACTTTTTATTGTTCTTCATATTTTATGAATAAAGTTTCAAAGGACGTTTTCTCTTTGTGCCTGATCGAATGAACGAAATGTTGCATGAGATAAAAATTTAGTTTTTGTAGCGTAAACTATTTTGGGTTCAGGACTATTCTTGTTAACTGAGGATAGTGTGGTAGGCCTAATTGAACCCGTCTTTCGTGTGTGCGTGTGTGTCCGCCGCAGATTCCGAGTCCTAATTAAGAGCGAGGGAAGGAGGGTCGCGGCCGGCGGCGGGGGAGGGGTATCGATCATCACCCGCTAAGGAATCGACGCAGGGACCCGCAAAAAGGGGAAGCCCTCATCTCAAAATCAGCGGACGACTGAACCCGCTCTCAGCACATGTGTTTTGATTTAAATGCACGGTCAGCGTAAAGGTTTCCATCCACTGATCAGAGGTTCACTTGTCTAAGAAAATCGTTCGTTGAATCATTTGAGAGCTTCTAGGTGCGCTTACAACAGTTTAAGATGTTCATATATACTTTTTGACATGCAAGCAAGTATGAACTCTATAAACAAAAATAGTTTTTAACCGAGTTTCAAAAAAGGAGGAGGTTCTCAATTCAGCGCGTATTTTTTTTAAATGTATGTCGGTGCATATCTCCGTGGTTTCTGAATCGATTTGAATTTTTTTTTCTATCAGTCTTTAGAGGAAGCTCTCGAGGTGGTCCCATAAAAAATTCTGACTCCAAATCCTCAACCCTGATACTAAAAAGTTAAAAATAAAAAATTCTTTCCAAAAAACCGACTTCCAACGCCACTGTAAAGTAATAAATAATATTTATTTCTACCCACTATGTTGAAGTCGGGCGGGTATAACAAGGATAAGCAAAGTTGACGCATCAGGCTCGCCCGACTTCAACATAGTGGGTAGAAATAAAAATTATTTATTACTTTACAGCGGCGTTGGAAGTCGGTTATTTGGAAAGAATTTTTATACAATTCTAGTTATACGTGTAAAAATCTCAAATGATTACGATTTTATTACACAATCGGGTCTCAGACCTTTGTAATCAGTACGATAGGAATCTCTTGTCATATTGAAGCGAAGAAAAATAAAATTGGTTGTATCTGAAGTGAGATTAACCGATTTATTAAGTAGTCTAGTTAACGATTTTATGAGCTGACGGCTGAGTACTTATTTATTTGGACATAAAAAATATTTCTCAATCCTCAATCAAAATACATATTCGATTAATAATTATATTAAGTAAACATAAACGCAATCTCATCTATGGTTGATCGCGAAGTACTCGTAGACTAAAATTAAACACATAATGTACAGTATATTACGTATCCATGATAGTTTACGTTGAAATTAGACTGTAGTAAGAATTAGTAGAAAAATTTATATTTTTTTAAATTATGTGCGTCGGGTTCTTCGCATCTAGAATTCTAGATAGTGGGTGATAACCTGAAAACTTCATATAAGGGTCAGTATAATTCGCGTGTGTAGAAACGCTCCAGGCGCGATTCGCAAATCCTATGTGAATAATTACACGGATTACGGGCGCTTACCTACTGCCTTATTGCGATTTGCATATTTTCTTGTGGCTTAGCGACGCCTGTCCACGTAAGTACTTTCGGTTGTCCAGCATGAGGCCTACGTAACTATATTCTCGTAAATCTTACTAATATTATAAATGCGAAAGTTTGGATGGATGTTTGTTACTCAATCACGCCCCAACGGCTGAACGGATCTGACTGAAATTTGGCACAGAGATAGATTATAGTCTGGAATAGCACATAGGAGCTCCCGCGGGAACCAAAAAACCTCAAACCACGCAGACGAAGTCGCGGGCATTCGCTAGTTTCTATTATATATATATCTATAGTACTATATTCACATTATAGCATTGAGGTAGCCTTTGCATCGTGTGCTGTTTTTGTTTCTTTTAAAAACAGTGACCATTAATACCTACCTTGAAATTGTTGACAACGAAGTACAAATAAGTTCGGTATTTTTATTTAAGCTGATAATTGTCTCGTTCCCGTCTCGAAGTTACACGGAAAATAAGAAACACTAACAAAGCTGCTTATAAAAAACGCTGAAAAACACTTATCGCGCTCTAGTGCAAATCGTCGACTGTCACTTCAATCTCGCTGGCGCCGGGACAAAATGGGAAAAAGTGACAAAAATAACAATCAAATAGAGCATCCGCGGAAATGAGATCCGAAGGAATGATCACGCCCGACCCCGGGGACCGGTTGCTCTTCAAAAAGGACTTAATCTCTCAATTCACTAAGGAGTTAAGCTTTAAAAAAATATTTCGATAGGCAACAAAGAGTCCCCTCGCTTCGCGGTGTCTTTGACACGTTGCCGCCGGATTTTTTCCGCGAGATCTTTTTGTGAGACGGGATGTCACTCCGTTTGTATCGGCTTTTGTCGCGTAAGGTTAAGCGCCGGTTTATTAGCCCCGGCTTCCTTTTCGCAAACAGAGGGAGATTTCTCAAATCCAATCCGAGTATTATGTCGCTTTAAGTGATTGGGATGGAGATAGAAAAATCAAAATATTTAATGGCACAATGCCAGATACGTCACGTGAGCGGAGCCCTCTTACAATCAATATGAAAATGTGACGAGTGGGGTCGCTTGGCAGCCGGCGGTCCTTAATTAAGAATACGTGACAAAAGACGAGACGTGCACACAAACACAAGTCGCACCGAAAAAGGTCCGGATTATGTAACCCTTCTGCGTTTTTGATTTTAAACGCGTGAAGTGCCAATGCCGGACCGTGCAGTCTAATTTGAAAGGAGACTTTACGAATCTGGCTTCGGGCGACCCTCGTTTAATCGAGCCACGGTTCCACGTGACGTCGATATGAATGTTGATACAATGCAATAATAGCGCGGAGGCAGTCACTATGGTGACGGGGCGGTTTTCGTGGGAAGCCTTCGAATGGAGCGGTGAATCGCTTAAAGCCCCGTTTGACCATTTACACCGGGTCAGCGTTTTGTGCGCTGATTCGGCTCACTTCGTGGAGCAGTTGGGATAATTAGCAGGCAAACAAGGAGCGTAGCCCGCACAACTTTTGCGGACCATTCAGGTGCTCTACAAACACTGCTGCAAGAAGTTTAACAGCAGTTTAATTGCGGCACGAAAACAGAAGCGTACGGAAAACGGTTTGGGTTTATTGAAAAGAACTTAGTTGGTTACACTGAGTTTAACTGGCATAACTAAAACTGCGTTTGAGTTTGAAAGTTATTATAAGATGGAAATAGCAGTAATATTATTTCTCACTTAATATTACGTTTAAGTTGGAAACCATGTTTTTGTAAGTAACAAACTGGTTGTGAGAAAAGCCAAAATGAGTACGAATGAAATCACACTTTCAAACTTTGGTTCGAGGACTAATATTTTTCTTTGTATTTTAAGACTAAAAGTACTTAGTAAGAATGAAGAATGTTGACGAAAAATAAATACTGTAACCTGAACAATTAAATCCTACCCCATCACGTAGCCTACAAGCTTACCGCGGCACGCACGTCACGCTTGGCGCTAATTTATCACGTGTGCCCACGTCTTTACACCATTGGCCGTGACGATTTTATAAATCATATAATATGCTAGTTCGATATCACACAAAAATCATTGTCTGCAATTAGGCAGATCTGTCTACAGGTTTACAACCACATACTCCGAGACGTCGGGTGATACCTAAGATCTAAAAGGGGCGTTTACACCGCATTTTTTTATTAACACTGTAGATAAATACAAAATTTTCTGGCATCGCACGTATTAATTTTGATAACGTCATCAATGCTGGCGTAAGGTTAGGTTTTTTACTGCGCACTAAATGCTGCTTACATCACAGCATTTACAGCGTTGAAAAAATGTACTCTTGCCATTTTAGGCCTCAAGCCTCACAGCCGTGAAATATCTATCTCGATTTTTTCTCTATGCTGACATTTTTTCTTGACTTAATGAAAAAAAAATTAGTGATTAAACGAACTTACAAAGTGAAGTTCGATCACAATTATATGAGTCGCTTAATTCTAAGGTATAATTTATAGATAACTAAGTCTCCTTTGTTTCCGCACAATTCATGGTTAGTCTGTAAATACAGGTTGAAGTTATTAATAAACGTAATAATTTGTTTTTTTAATAAACCTATTTGTTTATTTAAAAAATCAATAAAATTCCGATGCTTTCTCAAATACAGTGTAGGTATAGGCTTTATAACGCACCCAGTGGCTTTCCCTTTTCTTACAGTTTACCTTGTATCGGTTAATTTGATTAATTTCCCCTTGAACACGCACTAAGAAACCTGTCCCTCAATTCGGATCCAATAGGGATTTGGTCCCAATTATGTATTAAGCAAAACTTGGCTATATCGGATCACACGCGAGTTCACTTGGGATTATACCCAGGTACCTACCAAACCAACTCTTTATACTTATATTTACTTGATCAGAATCAAAGCATTATATTCCTACATCCAAGATCAAAACCAATATCACAGACCACAGTCTAATTAGATTCTTTCCAGCATTTTCGAGAATTTTCAATACATAATTCAAATACGTATGCAGTTTCCCGCAGTATAGAGAAACCGCACCGGGACAGTTGCGAGGTGCTAAATCTGTCACGATAGCCGGGTCTGTCAAGTGTATGGGCGTTGACTCACTCTATGAAAATATGTTTACACTGTGCTAATCCATACTAATAACTAATTACTAATTTTAATATTATAAATGCGAAAGTGTGTCTGTCTGCTACGCTTTCACGGCCCATCTATTTAACCAATTTTGATGACATTTGGTACGGCTATAGGTTGTATCCCTATAGGAAGGACACAGGCCTCTTTTTATCCCGGAAAGTGGAAATCAAAAAACCTTCATTCACGCGAACGAAGTCGCGGGCATCATCTCGCACCAAATCATCAAATATACTCGTATATTTATTTATTTATTAATAATGCCTTTTTCCGCCCCAATATCTATATGACTCAAGTTCTCTGGAGCCACATTTGACGACCTCTGCTAACTAACTCTAATAACTTACCACCATTCGATCAAAGGCCGTAAAGTAGTTTAAAGTGTTCCTTAACGATGCAGTTTGTAAGCCAATTAGGGGTAGGTACTTACCTACATAGATCTTAGACCCAGAAAAAATGCATACTAATATTATAAATGCGAAAGTGTGTCTGTCTCTCTGCCAAGCTTTAACGGCCTATTGTTTTTAACCGATTTTGATGAAGTTTAATATGGAAATAGGTAACATCCCGGGGAAGGTTACATATGCTACTTTTTATCCCGGAAAATTAAAAAGTTCTCTGGGAATTTCAAAATCTTAATTCAAGCGAACGAATTCGTGGGTATCATCTAGATTATTATAATTTATCAGTGAAGAAGACAAACCAAGTAGCGAGCAACATAAAAAAAAAATTTCCCATTATTATCTTATTAAAAGAAGATAATAAAATGAAAAGAAAATAATTACGCTCGTTATTAAAAACTTGGTAATGTTACCCAAATGGCATAATAACCCAAATTACCCCAAGTAGCTGTTTCATACCCGTAATTCCCGAGGAGTATCGATCGCTCGCTCGCGTCTAAACTTTCTAGACGGCTTTTATATGCACTCCTTTACTTCTATAGCGACGTTGGATCTAGAGTGCATATTGTTGAACAGGTCATTTATTGCTTAATTATGCATTCACGTGTTTGATCGAATGTGGAATTGATTCTGTAAATTTATTTCTAGATAGATAGATGATTTATTTGTTCAAGAAATCAATTCATAATTTGTGCAGCCAATAATTCAATAATAATTTAATAATTGGCTATTACAATCATTCGTGAACAAATAAGGCTTCTCACTCAGCACAAAGCCGCAGCAAGCTGCAGCGCTGGTTTTCAGGAGGAGCCTTAAAGTATTCATAGACGTGTTTCCGACCTTATCACTAAAACAAATTATTCTAGTGCCTACTTATGGGTTTTTGCTAAAAAAGGCTCGAAAAAAGGTTTTTATCCATAGTAATATTATAAAATAGCTGGTGCCCGCAGCTTTGTCCGCGTGGATTGAGGTTTTTTGGTTCCCACGGGAAGTGATTAATTTTCCAGGATAAAAAGAAGCCTATGTGTTATTCCAGACTATTTTACTAATATTATAAATGCGAATGTTTGGATGAATGGATGTATGGAAGTATGGATGTTTGTTACTCAATCACGCCCCAACAGTTGAATGGATCTGGCTGAAATTTGGCACAGAGGTAGATTATAGTCTAGAATAACACATATCCCGACTTTTTATTCCGAAAAATTAACGAGGGAACCAAATAACCTCAATCCACGTGACCGAAGTCGCGGGCATCAGCTAGTATTATAAGTGCGAAAGTGTGTCTGTCTGTCTGTATACTACGCTTTCACGCCCCACCCGTTCAACCGATTTCGATGAAACTTGGTACAGGAATAGGGTTTACCTCGGGGAAGGACATAGGCTACTTCTTATTTAAAAATTAAGGAGTTCCTGCGGGAATTAAAAAAACTTAATCCACGAAGACGAATTCGCGGGCATCATCTAGTACCCTAATAATTTTGCAAACCTTGTACCTGCTGTTTTAAAAACCACACCGTCTAACATTTTAATGTTTCGTTTCTATTAGAATTTGGAGCGGCATAAAATAAATCCTTCACCAGCTCTCAGACGAATTAAGCACACGAGGCAATTCGGTAAAAGCAATTATTTTTCCCAATATCATAATCAGGATAATGTAGGCTTAGGCAAATAAGAGGGAACGTTTTTCACGTGTCCCGAGACGTCAAATGTGACGTCAGGAAGACGTGGCGTGCATCCGACGTCCTGATAGGGGTACCATCAACATATTGTGGCGAACAGTACCCTTATTCTGACTGATTGTACCAACATTTTGGAAGGTATTACTCTCTTGTTATTGTACACCATTCTTGTCTGTCTGTATTTCTTTCCAAATAAACTTGGAATCATATAATGTTACTCATTGCTGAGAGTTGTGATCCTTTCTATTGATTTTATAATGACAAGTGGTGTGATTATAACTCATAGGGTTAGCATTTGAGCCGATTTTGACAGACAAGCAGTTACAAAACTTTGCAAGTTGCAAGGTGTGTTTTAGGGAAATTGGTATAATTGCAAAATTTCACTCCCATAGAAGTATCAAATCCGCTCGCCTACCGCCAACCATTTGCACTCTATTTGTTAAAATGCAAAGTTGTTACAAGAATACCATCAATTCAGCAACAAAATGTAGCGATGCGTATCACAATTTGATGTTGAGGGGAAAGCTGAAGTGGTGGGCAACTGCTAGTGTGATATAAATTAGTCGTATCTTTAGTACAGCATAACGACTGATGCTCGAATAGGGCCGTGTGACGTAATCACGTGATCCCATGTGGGGTGAGTATAATCAGCTATGAAAATTAGGTTCCGCTGCGTATCTTCTACTTTGTACTGGAACGGAATTTAATTACTATTTGGAAATACTGTTTACATGATGGCTTGGTAACATTCTTGATGTTTAATTTGCTTTTGGTTAAAATTGAATATACTTAGATATTAGCAATCTACCTACATACTTGCGTACGTGTATTTCTAATTGTTATAATATTGAAACCATTGCAAGACACGTGAAAAGATTGGCAGTGAAAGCGTAGCAGACAAACAGATACACTTTTGCATATTTTATCTACTCCAGCATCGAAAAGTTCCAATTTCGAATTTGACAACTATATCGAATTGAACCCTCTTTCGTGTTTGATTCTCATAACGATACAGTTCGTTGTATGGGAGCTGTATCGTTATGAGTCGTAGCTGTATCGATATGGTTATCTTCATAAATAGGATACCTATAGCTTAGCGGCTCTGGGTTCTGGCACTTTCCCAACCAGTCAATTGATTTGACTTTTTTATTAATTTACAAAGTAAAAAATTATAAAGACGTCCTTGTCGTAGATAAAATCTTGTATGCAACTGTACGTAATTAGTCATTTTAATTCTCGTACTATCCTATTTTGATACTCGGCAAGCCTCGTATCAAAAAACAGCACTCGAATTAAAATGACCCTCATTACGATACAGTTGCATAAATAGCTATTATGATACTAGTATGGATATGGATTCCCATAGGAATAAATATTTGCTATGATCCGCGAGATATAGATAATTAATTAAAAAAGTTAAAAACAAAATTTTAAAAAGTTAATAAAATTTAAATGTCAGCATAACAACATCAGTTTTAATTGAAAATGATGTAAAATATAGGTAATTTCCTAACTACGTACATATCTCTGAAAGAGTATAATTTTGAATCCAAGCAAATATAGCCAATTCCATTGAAAAGTTCACCAGCAGTTCATTGGAAAGTGAAACACCAGTTGAAGCACCACCGCCACATCATCCATCAGCCAATTAGAGCGGCGATCAATCATGCCCCGATCACTCCCCTGGTCCACCTAGATGATTTTTTCCCCACTTTTTCGTGTCTAACTCACCCGGGACTTGTTAATCACATGTGATAGATAGACAAGCGACATGGTATGTTTATTTTGCGTGAACTTTATTTGACGTTATTCTTCGTTTTAGAGTTTCTGTGTTCGCATCAATATTTATTTTTGCTAACCTGGTTACTCCTGGTTAGTTAGGTTAGTGATGGTTCTGGTTTCTTGCTGGTTCCTCTCGGTGGGAATGATATTCCGAACCAGTGGTAGATTCACTCAACGATTCAAAAGCACTTTTAATAAGTTTATTTGAATAAAAAATATGAGTTCGAGTTAACAGGTTTATGGCTAAGTTAGAGTAAATTAGCATGTAACTTTATCATACCTTGTAAAGGCGGCTCCAAACTTGTGTCATAGAATCTGCAGTCCGGTCCAACGCAATGTCACAAATGTGGATCCACCTTAGCTGAATTTTTATCTATGTGACCTGTGATTCGCCCATATTCTACTGAATATGTGCGAATAACAGGTAGTAAGTAAGTATTCTCAAATCTTCCTGAGTCTACATATAAGTAATCCACTTTAAATCTCAGTTATATTAACCGAAACAAAACGGGGCATTGTAAAAAGATAAACAATAATTCTTTTTTATTACGCGCCAAAGTGGGAATCTCATTGTCGGCGAGGAAATAAATAATATCAGGAAGGAAAAAGAAAAGGAATAACACAACATAAAATATTAAGATTCACCCAGGATTGGCATCATTCTGCGGTCGTTGAGGATTTCTTAAGGGGCGAGCATACCTACATCTTTGAAAGTTAATGCCATTTGCATATCCGAAAAGTCATGAAATAAATCAGCCGAGACGGACATTGGGGACGGCAATTCATTATGCCTTCCTTTTCTATGAGAGTAGCAATTAATGTACTTGTGTAGTCACGGAACGTGGAATCTGCTTAGTACTTTTAGTACTAAGACTTCGCTAAAACCTGATATTACGGTAGAGAATTTCAAAAAGGAATTAAGTCAAATATTTTACCTTTCTCTAGCTGAAAATGGTAATGGTAATTGACGACCTCCGTGGCGCAATGGTGAGAGGCGCAAAGGCGTTGTTGTCTTAACGTGCGGAGGTCCCGGGTTCAATTCCCGGCAGGGTCACTTTGGGAATTTATAATTTCTGAATTTTCCCCTGTCTGGCCTGGTGGGAGGCTTCGGCCGTGGCTAGTTGCCACCCTACCGCAAAGACGTCGCGCCAAGATATTAAGAGTTCCGGTACGATGCCGTGTCGAAAACGAATATGGGTATATTATAAAAATACATATATAATTTAAAAAAAAAAAGTTATAAAATAGTTTCAGTAAAATAAAAATAGTGAGTGACAAATGGTGCCAGAAATTTTATTCAAGATCTGCACCGAAATAAGCTCCAAATCACTCTTCCTATTTGAAAATCCGCGAGTCGAGAGGGCTCACCTATGCGGATAATGTCGGAATCTGGCATCAAATTGCACTGTATTGTGCGGCAAATGCGAGAAAAACTGAGAAAGTGTTAGGGCAGCATTTACATAAGTTGAGACAGAGGGTCGCACAATACATTCGAAAATATTCAGGGCCGAGGTGATGAGAGCCCTCGGGCTGACTTGCATGCATCGCCTTTATGATGGGGAAAATATACAGCCGGTGCGAAAATGTTATATTTATGGAGCGGCTGAAAATAGTAAAGCCTCCGCCACGCGAGTGTTGCCAAAGTTAAGCTTGATTGTTTTATGAGACGCAATACATTTTTATTAGAATTTATGGGAACTGTGGTGAATATTATAATGCGATATCAGTATTTTAACATAAAATGTTCTATGTAGAGTCTGCTATAGCTTGACGGATAGGTATGTACGTACAGTTTGTAACATATTAGGGCGGGTGAACCCCAGAAAGCTATTCAATCCACTGGTGGATCCAATCAGTGGATCCTATTGGATTGAGTCCATGTGTGAGTATGGTGAGGAAGAGAAGACGATGGAGCACATCATCCAGCGCTGCCCTACTCACTACTTCTAGGGTTTACTGGGGACTTTTTTTGACCTCCCTGCCCCGGTTGTTACTTGGTTGGGTAAACTGGACAATGGACATCCATGTATAATTCAACATTGTAGGTACTAAATTTTGACACAACTGACCAAGATAAATTTTATATGTATTATAATAACGCTTATATAATTATTCTAAACGCCATACGATGAAATAAAGTGGTTTGAGGAGAAAAATGCATTATAACCACGTGGTCGGCCACGTGGCCAGGCACTACTTTGTTTACAAACCAACGAGACCGCTATCGATCGTGCAGGCGGCAAAGTTTTTATGAATTAACCGTCAAACAAGTAAAGAAGAACAATGAAAAACAAACTCTTCAAACAAAAATCGATGACAATCTGGGCCAAAAACTTTGTGGAACTTTGCCGGCAAAAAGATTTATATACTTATAAAAAACTGAGCGGGAAAAGAACTTTTCGAAAAACTTTAAATTGCGACCTTGAACCGCGCTAACTTTGTTCTGGATTACTATTAGTGAAGTCGGGAAGTTTTTAATAGAACAGAGTTGATTTGCCGTTGAATCGTGTCATTGGCTTCAAAATGCCCTTGTGTGTCTAAAAATGGTTGTTGTGTTTGTTTCATAGTATAATCGTAGACCGTAGTAGGTATCAAAGATAATTCTATGAAATTAAGAGAAGACTAGTCTACCCACTACTATACCTACTACTACTATACTAGACCAGCATTTACCCGAAGTCCCAATTTTTGTTTAGTGTTAAAAATATTTAATGAAATTCTCTTTCAAATTCTAAAAGAAACAATAAGAGAACAGTGAAATCAAGTTTACAGATGATTGATTATTTATTTATATTGAGTCTGTTCGAGTTAAGTATATTGAGTCCGACATATAAAAATATTTTTTATATCTACAACAATCTATTAATTTCGAAATGTTTTCAGATATTGTGGTAGATCAGAGAATTGCCTACAATTTGGTGTAAATAAGTTTTGAGTTAATGCAGTGAATAATACAATATCAGGGGGCAAAAAAGCTAAATAATGACCTAAGCCCTTGCAGCTCAAACGTATAGTATTAAAGTGTATAGAGATACGATGAAAAAGAAATGGAATGAAGATTGATCAGCAATGTGCAGGCCCGATTTAAACGAAGCTATTACCTAACAAAAGATCTGGCGAAAAAGTGCCTTGTAAAACAATATGCCATCACGATTTCCATCTAAAAGGCATTTAAAAGAAGCAGCGCCGTCAATTGCGACAACGTTTCCTTTATTAACTGTTAACTAGGACCGGGTGTTTATGTAAATTGTTATTGCTTTTTTAAGAGAAACCTCGTTTGACACGTCGCTAGAGAGGTCGGCTCCTTATTACTGAAGATCGGGCCGCTTGGGCACAATGGGATTTTGAAGGTAAATAAGTCTTTAAAAGAGGAATAAGTAAATTAGAAGCGACAAGATAGGAATCTCCCCTATTTTTTCCGAAGGTTGGGGCGAGAAAAAAAGCGATCGCCTTTGCTTTGGAGTAGCTACGGGTAAACAAACTATGGATATCAGGCCACCCATCTTATATTCTTTATTCCCGAAATATGTTATTGGTAACATATTCTTCTTTGGCTAAAAGCACTTTTCTTTTAATTCATCGGTCTTTTAAAAATAAAGCAAATAGTTTACAGTAAAGGCCGTTTCTCCCCATGATGGTAGATGAGGCATAGTCTTACCGTGAGCGACAAACGAGACAGCGCGACATGTATGGACGCGACGTGAAAGTATTAGACAGTAGCTGTCCCATCACGTGGCCTTACATTGTCGCGCAAATAAGTTTGTCATTTCTATGTATCACTTCGCATTGTGCGCTTTCGTCACTTACCCGTTGTCCTAAATGAGCGACAAACGCGTCAAAGCGATTCAATGCGACGATACGCGACTGTATTAAACAGTAGCTGACCCATCACGTGGCCTACGTTGCCGCGTATATACGTCTGTCATTTTCTATGGTGTAGTATCGCGTCGCATCGTTGCGTCGCTGCTGTCGCTCACCTAGGTCAATGGGATAGCCTCAGTATGGTACTCAGTCAAAAGCAATGCGCCCACAACAGAAAATCAGGCATAAGATGTAATAAATGGATAAGCATAAAAGCCGTCTCCATAAGAATTTGTCTTAAAAAAATCTTTTAAGGGTGAGTGCGGCGACACTCCTGGCCGGTATCATAACAGCTGCTGCCAGTGATACTGTCTCATTAAGCTATCCGCCATCTTAGCTGTGAGCGTTACATGCCCATGTTTTTAAATTATAATCTTGAGATGGATTATGGAATAAATTGGGAGGACTTGCTGCTTGTTAAAGGAAATTTGTACGTGAAACAAAATTTCTGATCAAAACAGTATATTTACAAAAATATTTTTGAGCAATACGTAAAATTTCCATGATTTTGTTACAGTATACATGCGAGATTAATTGGGTGAAAAGATACTACGGATAGGACACGATCCACGCGAAACATGTACTATTCTACCTTACTGATTATGGAAAATATTACCACAAATACGTTGCCATAAAAAGTTTTGATTTAGTTTTTGGTAGAAATAAATAGCTGGCTATTTTCAACAACCTTACGGGGAAAGGTACACTGTCGACATTACCAGTGTTTACCATAAGTCCTGTCGTGGTGGTCTATGCAGCTCCATAATACGTAATCGTAAAGGCGACAGCAATGTCTTACAAATATTTCAGTGCCTGATGGGAACTATTTCCGACTTTTATTCACTTAATTCAATTCAATTCAATTCAATTTATTTATTTGTGAATAGTGTAGGTACATTTGAGGTGGAAATTAGTATAAAAGTGCTCCTATTCTACCACAGTGTGGTGTACAAATATCTTATTTTATAAAATTAAAATTACTGCATATTGTACTAATTAGATGTTAAATAGTAATTCTTAAACTTGACTATTATGCTATGAGACACAATTTTATAACAACTTATTAATTAATTGTAACACACCGTATTTATACCTATTCAAATGCCACTTTGGAGTTTGAGGGGAGTGCCTAACTTATACCACAGAATATAAGTAGGTAATACGTCTTTATTATAACAGATAAGAAAAAGTCTTAATGTGGCCTTTACGTCAAATTCAGCAAAAATACTAATAATATTAATCTCAAATAAAAGTTCTTAGACCATAATATTTTAATCATAATATAACTAACCTAACACCAATATAAGCTTTAATTATCAAAATGATGTTATATCATTCATTTGAAGAATAAACATATTATTCTTATTTTATTAATGTTCTAATTCGTGTCATCTAATAATATTTCATAAAAAATACCTATTAAATATTATTTTCTAAAAGATATTCACAGAATAAATATTTTTCAAACGGGCTCCTTATTACTTCGAGTTCAAATTAGCTTCGTTAGCCGAAGGGCGGCTGAATGTGACAGACGTCAAAATAGACTCATTCCTTACTCATTCAAATTCTTACTAATCTGCGACATCCAACGTTTTGATAAATGCTGGCAATAAAGACGTTAAATGTCGACATTCGTTTGTCTGTTACCTCGGCATTTTACTGTTTTTTTTTGTATAGTCGTCCCAAAGAATAAGTCGTTTTTAAAAAAGCTCGACATTTCCATCCTTTTGTATATCTTCGAACGTTATTAAAAGTAAAATGAGTTGCATAAGTCAGGGTTTTTAAACCTTTATCATGGAGGAATGAATACTGACTTGTCAAACTCACTTTGTTTTCATTCGTTGTGGTTAAAGTTGAACGGTAACGTTCAACTGCATGTGACTTAACCTTAAACTCAGATCTTTCTATATCCCACTTAATATATTATGCGTGATGTAGCTTACGAGGATGTAATTTTTTGTGCTTATTATGTAGCTTAGGTATTTTCGAATCCATACTAATACTTTTATTATCCCTGGGAAAATGTGTCTGTCTTTCTGTCTGCTACCCTTTCAAGGCTCATCCGTTCAACCGATTTTGATGTAATTTGGTACAGGTATATATTGCATTCCGCGGAAGGATATACTAAGGAAGGCTTCCCTACTATACTTTTTATCCCAGAAAATTAAGGAGATGATCCCGTGGGAATAAAAAACCTTAATCCACGCGGGCATCATCTAGTAATCCATATTTATAGAGTACCTAGCTAAGTAGTACATATTAACATAAGGTAAATTGGAGAGAAGCAGACGAGTTTATTCAATAAATTTTCTCCAGTGTTTGTGTATTCATACGGCATCGGGGAATAAAGTCAAAGATGCGTGCGTTCTTACGTCGCCTCGTTGAAGGTAATTTACAAATTACTCCCCGTTTTACAGTTCCCGCGACGCGAGCGACTTTCGCGAAGTCTGAAAATGATCTTACAAAGTGTAGGTTGCGGGGAGGTCGCCCCAGGGCTTCGAGGCGTGCTGTTTTGATAGAGTTTAGGAGTTATGCAAATGTTATGGACAACAAAAAAGTTAATGTCAATGATAAGTGCGAGCCCCGGGGAACGATCAGGGCGCAGTGCTCAAGCCGGCGTTGTGTAAAGTTTATAATCCGTTTCAATCTTCTTTTTTTTTATT
Source organism: Erebia aethiops (assembly GCA_923060345.2). Taxonomy (NCBI): domain Eukaryota; kingdom Metazoa; phylum Arthropoda; class Insecta; order Lepidoptera; family Nymphalidae; genus Erebia; species Erebia aethiops. Next base: position 13,963,318 of record OV281091.1, on the reverse strand, counting down.
TTGTAAAGTGTCTAATAAAGGTAAATGAAGTTACGCACGGAATAGCTCCCGAAGCCCTTGTTTGACTTTATAGTCTTGTGTTAATTTAAGACAAGCAGAGATGCTTTGTTTTCTTTTATTATTATTATGTGAGTGAAACTTAAAAGATGAGCAATGACTAATGAGTGACGTAATGAGTTTAGATACTCGAAATTAATATTAGGCACATACCTAGTATGCTACTGTGTATTGAATCGACCTCACAGCAGAGTGGTAATTAATAATTTTCACTAATACTAAAGTGTCCTATATACCTAAGGGTACAAATAAACATTCGATTCAATAAGCAAACATCCAATGACCATCCAACTCGACTTGTAAAGACCACTTGGCTGACAAATTGAAGCCTCCATTTTGCATCCGATTGTACTCAAGAGGCGCGAAATGACTCTAAAAAGTGCTCGAGCGGAGTACGTGGAATTAGGAAGAGGTCTCCGATGAGAGGGGTCGGATCCCATTAAAAGTGCCGGCGCTCGCAGGTGACTAGCTGCGGGTTAGTGGCGAGTCAACGAACTTCGCGGTTTTGTGCTAAGCCTCTAGTGTGGGATTAATTTGAAATCGTTGCGTAAACTCTGGCGTAATTGGGTATCTATTTAAAGCAACTATAACTAAACTTAATCGAGTTAAACACTGTTTTATTTTCCTACATAGGTTAGGTAGGTAGAACATTGTAAAAGCAAATTAGTATAAAGAATTCAGACGATATCGCAGTCAAGGGCTAACTATCACTTAGTTACCTAGCCAATTCACGTTCAACTATTTTTGGAAGAAATTTGGCATAGAAATAGCCTGCATCTCGGAGACAAACAAAAGATACGGAATTTCTAAAAAAAACTTCATTCCACGCTTACGAAGTCACGGTCATTATCTTGTTGTAATTAATTTAGAAAATATACACTCAACTAAGAAACATGTTTTTCATTTTTAAAGTAGTCACGGAATAAAATTCAGGCCAACCTATATCAATATTTTTTGAAACATCAAAACAAAACAAAATATTAGGTGTATCGCTATAAGGAATTTTTCCAAATACAGTTTTTGTTCTGAACTCCAACAGAAAACTTATATGCTAATGTCTGAACATTCATTACGGCTCATAACAGAATCACGTTGCCAAGCGTCTATCGATCCCGCGTCTCATACCTAATCTTAGACTACCGTAGGTGAAGTTTTACATGCAAATGAATTAATTCTTCTCGTCGGGGTACTCGCGGTGCATCGCCGATGCCTCGTTGCATTTATAATGTGAGTTCATTACCTCGGTACAGACTCAACGAGTGCATGAGCGCTCCGTAATGGGTTGGGAAGAACGTTCGCTTCAATTATGATTGGGATATTAAATCGTTATAGACTTACTCGATATGATATTATCTATCGGCATGATAGAGTAGCACGCGTAAATTATTTTACAGTATCTCGAGTGATTTTCATAAATCATAAACTTTCATTAAAGTTTCTGACACAAAAATAAATTGTTAAGAAACATAAATTTTTTTTTAAAAAGAACAGCAATAAACATGGAGAAAATGTGGTGTATATTAGTGCTTTCTAAAAAACAGGACCTTTCTGTGCGATTAGTTTGCAAAACGAGCTGGACTTATTTGTACTTTGTATACTTATAGTGAAAATTTTGGCTGAAAATATTACACATAATACAAACATTGTTAAATACTTAAAAACACGGAGCCGCCTCTTAAAATGGAATTAAGGTTTCCTTTTAAAAATTTTATGGGGCATGTCGGTAAACACATTTTCCTTGAGGCATCAAGGCGCGTGTGCATTTTTAATTTTTATACCCGCCCGTCGGATGACGCGATGAATTTTTACTGAAGTGCCCTTTCTATCTTATTAGCGGGAGAGTTAATTGTGAACAAGGTTGCTACTAGTTTCGGTGTTGAATAAACTGATATTTTGCCGCACCACTGCCTCACTGCGAATGGTGAATGAAATGAAAATGAACAAAATAATTATTTCTGTCTGGTACCAAAGTCAAGTTAAAAATTCTACTTCGTTCTCCAATGAAACATAACGTTTTATCATGATTTGGTTAAACTAATATTTTTCGCTCGTTAAGTAAAGTAGAAATATACGGAAATATGCAAATTTTGATAAAAGGACATTGAAACGATATACAGAACAGACATTACAACGCTTACCTTAATCTTTAGATAATGTCAAAAGAAACGGCTTTAATATTTATCGTTGGCTTCTTTATCGGAGCCATCGCCGTTGTCAGTTGAAATGACAAAGACAAAACAATACGATATTTCGTTCGGTTGGAGTTTAAAATTTAGAGAAAACTTTGTAAAGCTTACAATAAAGTGAGACACGCTTAAGTACCTAATGTATATGCGTCTCATATTTGTCTGGTCTGTGAAAGAGATACCTACCTAGTTAATTAGTAATTATCATCAATCATCATGCAAACACTGTTGAACAGACCTTCTTAAGGCTAACGTTTTGTGTCTACGGATCTTTGCGTCCTAATAAAAAAGCCCGGCTGAGTTTGTTGTAGCTTTAGTTTTAGGATACCGTAATTGATTATCATCATTACGTTTTATACTTATTTGACACCTATTTGCTTATTTGAATCTTGAATTTAATAGTTTCAGCCGATTTTCAGAGCTAAGCACGAGCAAATATTTGAGGTCAAAATCATCAAATCTCAAGTCACAGCTAATAAAACATAAACCCTTCCGATATGTTTATCGCGTCTGTGATTTAGCGCCGCACTCGGCCCCATTTCACGGTGTTCCGCGAGCGATTTCCAAATTGAATTGATATGTTTCCGCCGACGCGGCCGCAGCATTTTTAGACCGTATCGCGTTTCATATGCGCGCCAAAGCGAGCAGAAAAATGGTAACGATAGCAACACACACATTATTTGCGCACCTTGATAAATTGGTAAAAAAATTGGAACAAATAAATCCTTTTTTTCTAAGTTTTAATGTTTTGATTCATATTCCTCGGTTAAGTAGGCATTTGAAAGTGTAAGAACTTCTAGAAAAAAGATATAATCTCGTTAAATTCAAGCAGATACCGAATATAAAAAGTTAACTAGCTGCATTTAAACTCAACACGCAGAATCCAACTTGTTTTAAGCTGATTGCAGAATTGACTAAAAAGTTGCTATTAAAATAATATTATGTAATATACATCACCACTTGCAAGTAAGTCTGATTGCAGCCAATGGCTAGCCTATGAATGAATTTAAAAAAATACCCCTACATAATATATTTCTTCATCTTACCGTGGAGACCCTGGGTTCTTGGCGCAAAGAAAACTTGCAAAATTAGAGCTAGGCCTGGCTAGAAATAGGATTGTAAAATTTACAATTTGGCTCTGCAATTCCAACGCAGATATTTTTTTGCGCTTCAGACAATGTACCTTTTTTGCACGCTGTACAACATGACATGAAGTGTGAGATAGGGGTGTAGTAAAGAGTGCAAACGATCGGGTCGCAGTGTCAGACGCGGTATATTGAGAGCGTTGCCAATTTTGCATAATATCTCACGCGGGCGCTCACTACCTATTAGCGATATTATAACCTTATTTTATTGGTGTCGGCTTCAGTATGTTACACTGGAGTATAAAGTTCATACACAGAGATAAAAATGGATATATTATTTCTTCGGTACTCAGTTGATACTTACTATAAATGGGTGGATGAGTATTGTAGAATGTCGGTTCATATTGTAGATTTATAACATTGATTTGTTTATCCCAAAAATTTATGCTAAGGAGCTTGTACAGGCTGTACTATTGGTTTAACTATACGCAGGATCCTATAATTAACAGAAATTACCCGAGTAATCTTTAGGCGTTTGTGACTACACTTACTTGCAGATATTTTTTTTGTAGTTTATAGTATAAATAATTAACTTGAAAAAATTATGTATGAAGTGTGACTAGTAGGTAAGTAAAGTCGATGTTGATGTACAAATATCGATAGTTCAGCATTTTCTCCAAGAGTTCACCTTGCCCTCGCGACTGTATCAAAATGATAAAAACGTTGAGATCCAATAACCATTCATCCATCAAGTGTCAAGATATAATCTGGGACGGTGCGACTTGCTTAGCCCTTCGGGGAGGAATATAAAAATGCCTGGAAGATTTACAGGTTCGGTTGAGATATGGCGGATTCGCTTGCATTGTAGCCTTAGAGCCGGGTGAAATACGGCGACGCTGTGGAACTCTGCGATTTATGTAGTGGCAAAAGCAGTAGTTTAAATTTTAATAAAATAATCTATTGGTTGTTTGTAAAAAGAAGTTTTAAGGCGCTGTAAGCTCACGAGCTGAAAACACAGGCGCGCGGGGGTGAAATCGAAGAAGCGCATGTCGCAAAAATTGCAAGAAATTAACAATGTGTATGATTTAGAAATATGGATTTTATCTTATATTTCTAGAGCAAATTATTGGTTTCATTCTAAAATTCTTTAAAAGGTAAACTAAGGGCAATGTTTAAAATAAATTCCAATGCAGAGTTTTTTTTTAAATTGTGTTTTGAGATGCGTCAATGGCTGCTTAAAGGTCTTGAAAACAGCTAATTATTTTTACAAGCATACATTATGTCACCGATTGATGGATACACTGCTTTTAAAAACCCCCTTTTACGCTACACAGTTTTGATGCTATACGACGTTGGGACTTTGGGCCATACCAACGCTTAAAGCCATATTGTTTCATTATTGTTGACTATCGTGTTTTAGAATTATAATTCTTATTTTAGGAACGTCAAGTACAAACTGTCCGATACGCACCGCATTGGTTGCAAAGCTCTTCTACTATCAGGTGCCCAAAAGTTATATTTTTGGTGCTTATAGAATTTGAAACATAAAATTTAGTTTAACATCAGTATCTAGAAGTAGGTATAAAAGCTACATACTACTTCTTTTTATTTTGTTTCTTGGATTTTATTAGTGCCACACCAGCACAATGCACTTTACCAATGTCACGTGGAATGAAGTCACCGAATTTTATAATTTGAGAATAAAAGACTTTAACAAATATTAAACTAAAAACAAAACTTAGGGAAGTTATTTATTTCCTACGGATAACATTACTGCTAAACATGGCAAAAAATCAGTTTGTATCTGGCATTCTGGGCCAGCGAGCGATTTAAATCTCTTAAGCTCACGGCGACCGTCCGCAGCGCCACTCGAAAACTCACAAATCTTTCATAATCTCCCAAGATCCCGGCAGGGACGTTTTTCATAGTGGACGCCTTTCTCACAAGTTGGGGCGAGCGGAAAAACTATTTGAAAAAGGTACAAAGTGTTGCGGAATGTACGAGAAAAATTCTATAAACAACATGTTTTAAATTAAAAGAATCCTAGCAGTGAGTATTTCTACTAATAAGAAGTTATTGGGTTAAGTGTCAAAGATATGAAAAGTCAATGGAGGAGTTTATTTTGGTGAGACACCTCATGCCAATTGAATTAGGAAGTACCTAATGTATGGAGAAATATTAAGTAATTTCCCGGAACAAAGTACTATTCTATGCTGGAACTTTGGGCTTAAGCTAGGTTATGTAAAAACTAGTCTACGAACTAATAGAATTAGAAGTACTATAGGTACTGGCTGTTACATAAATGTATTTGAAAATTCTAAGAAAATCAAATAACCATTCCAGTTTCACCAAAAAATCCACATTTCGAAACCACCGTATCCACAAACACTTAAATGATTGAGTGGTTCCATAAGTAATGAAACGGACCCAAAACAATGCGAACAAATTTTTTCCATACACGTTTCTCATATTATGTTTACCTATACATTTCAACGTGGGCAGGTACAACCGGTATTCATAAGCAAATACAAGGCAAGGGACCCCATAATTTTTGGTTTGCATTTTTCCATCGCGACCGCGAACTCGATTTTCACTCCCAAGGGCGAACGAACGGACGGTCGGCCTCAAAAATATTAATGAAAATTTTTACATAAATTTATTCGACAGAGGGGCCTATGCGTCCTCCAATACGATGGGGCCCGCGTCTGTTTTTTATTTATTAATTTAATGGTATTTTCGGTATAATTACCTAGCGCAGGTATAATTCATTGGTTACGGGTAATTAGTATTTGTGGAGCATACGTGGAATTTAATTTTGTTTATTTATTTACATTTTATGGCAGAGAGAATGAAAAATGTGTGCGCTGCTATACGAAAGTTAACGTTTTTATATAAAACTAGATGATGCCCGCGACTTCGTCCGCGTGAACTAAGTTTTTTCGATTCCCGCGGGAACTCCTTAATTTAGCGGTATAAAAAGTAGCTCCTTCCCCGGGATGTAATCCAATGGGATCTCTGTATCAAATATAATCGAAATCGGTTGAGTAGTTGGGCCGTGCAAGCGTAGCAGACAGACAGACACACTTTCGCATTTATAAGTATGGATATGTCACCGTAAGATTGTAAAAACCGTTAGATTATAATATAACGTGTTTTATCTCGATAGATTATAAACTGTCGACAGATTGTGAACCCTAACATACTGCTTACAATTTAACGCGTTATTTACCTGAATATTCATGTCAAACCCTAACCTAACCTATAGTTCGCGCTCGAGTTGAATGCAGAGTAAATGTATGGTGACACTTACATTTACTCTGCATTCAACTCGCGCGCGAACTGTACAAGAAAGAGACAAGAAAACGTAAAACAATAAATATTTCATAAATTAATACTCAGAACATTGAACGGTTCACAATCTTTCGACAGTTTATAATCTAGCGGGATAGAAACTACAATACAATACTATACTATACTTTACAATATTACGGTGACAGATACAGCGCTAGTTGCACCAACTCCGAATAACTTTAAACCTGCAATCAGCCTAAGTTTCTTCTTAATTTAGTTTGACGACCTCCGTGACGCAGTGTGTAGCGCCGTTGCCTTAACGTGCGGAGGTCCTGGATTTGATCCCCGGCAGGGTCAATTTGGGAACCAGACCAATCAGAAAATTGAGAAATTATAATTTCTGAATTTTTCCTGGTCTGGCCTGGTGGGAGGCTTCAGCCGTGGCTAGTTACCACCCTACTGGCAAAGACGTGCCGCTAAGCGATTTAGCGTTCCGGTACGATGACGTGTAGAAACCGAAGGGGTATAGGTTTATTATAAATGCCATGCCCCTAACAGGTTAGCCGGCTACCATCTTAGACTGCATCATCACTTACCATCAGGTGAGATCGCAGTCAAGGGCTAGTCTCGACTGCAAAGTCGGCTCGTCTCCAAACATCAAGGGCGTCTTTTCAATGCGTGTATTGACGCTGTGCTAATACCATCAATATCAAAGTTGACTGACCACTCGTATCGTGCAATCATTTTTGTGTACCCTAAAGATATCTACTCCTACATGTATGACCCCTCACCCTCAGTTTATTGGACTTCGTATAAAAAGCAAAGCATTCTTGGTTTAACCCTTCACCGGCGGCTTCAAAAGAACAAACGCAATATATCGGGGGTTCGGCTTAATTTGCCCGCTACCTAACTTTAATGCGAGTGCCCGCCCGAATGCTCCAAATTACTCTGCGATATTTTTAACGCCCGGAATTTGACCGTTTCAGGTTACGCGAACAATATTAGCCAGATTGTTGTAAGGGTACGACGATTAAGATTCCCGACCTTTACGTTTTCCGGGAGAAAATTTCCGATTAGCGAAAACAGTTGATTCGGTCCATTTAGCTTACCTATTCGAGTAGCGGTTACATATGATGTCAACTTTAGGGCTGAACAAAATACTGGTAAAATTTAAAGTTGGTCTAATGGTTATGGTTATAATGGTCTAATGTTCGACTGCGGCTGATGAGGTCCCGGGTTCGAGTCCTGGGACGGGCCATATCAAGTATTGGGTTTTTTCTGACAGAGAGTGCACTTGTGTTAACGTACACACTTATACACTATAATATCTCCTGCGCAGATGGCTAATCTCTCTGGAGATAGGTCGCCGTGGCCGAAATTCGGTCAGAAGGACATTATTATTAAAATTTAAAGTAATAAGTAATAGACTAAGAGATAACTGCACTTTTTGTAACTATCGCCTGAAAAGCTGATTCAGTGTTAGGTGGGTGTAGGGCTCTCCACTGATGTCAAAAGTGAAAGTCTGCCCGCATATGGATGGGCCTTACGCTAGATATGGCCGCTTAAAAACGGTTTACGGCAAAAAGTGCAGTGTATCTCTTATAATATAAGTATTAAAGTTTTTTAATCATGCATATGAACTCAATCAAGATTTGTCGCTTCTTCTAATTACGTTATCATGGCATCTTCAATCGGAATATTTTGAAAGAAATGAATAAACAAAGCAGGGGGACGAGGCATCTTAATTTGCAGCGTTGCGCTTGGACTTAAATTTTTTCTCCAAATGAATTTCCCATCTTGGGGGACATTGGCTTCTTGCCGTGTTTACAGAGAGCTCCGAGGAGTCCCACTTTGTTGTTTAATGAAATTATCGGTTTACCGAGCAAATGAACAAAGCCAGATTTCGCCTTCTACGGTTCGGTCAAAAAAGGGAGAGGCTTGTTTTTGTTTTCCTCGCAGGCGGTTCGAATGGACTCCTTTGTGGTATTCCTTGACTCGGCGCGGTACTTAATCAATTATTATCGATTCGTTAATTCGAAATGCAAAGGGGATTAATGGAAATTCTGGACGTAGCGCGGATAAAAGCTTCCATGAAGAATAAAATCAGGCGGGATTATTATTAGGTAGGAGGTACTTATTTTGTTTTAAATTACCTACTCGAAAATCAATGAAAATATGCTTGATGTTTTTTCAAGATAGCACAATTTATATATGTACTAACTAGCTGATGCCCGCGACTACGTCCGCGTGGATTGAGGTTTCTTGGTTCCTAATTCTTAACTCCTTAAACTTTTCCGGGATAAAAAGTGTTATTCCAGGCTATAATCTATCCTTGTGCCGTTCAGGCGTGATTGAGTAACAAATATCCATACATTTAATTTAATTTTTCCATGACTTTATTATAAAACTTTATACAGCAGTAAAATGTTTTGGACCAAACAAACCTATACTTAAGTTAACTCGGTATACGAGTAACTAAGAAAATAATTGCACAGCGTAAGTTACAAAAGGTGAAACGGAAGAGCGCATTGCGACCCTCTACGGCACTAATGGCCGTTTCACTTAATTATATAAAGTACTTAAGTAAATGATAGCTAATCCGAGTCCGTAAACAGAGGTGTGACTTTTCACCGCCGAGGACAATCTGTCACTTCCATTTCCGGACCTTTTCTACAAATTCTTTATTGTTGCCTTTCATAGCGGAAGAATTGTTTCTTTCTTTCTTTTTTAGCGGTGCCTGCAATTGTCACCCCTGTAATGTTCATTATCTCTCAGCATTTTTTTGGAATTTTCGTGTTGGTTTTTAATTCTATGTGAAAATGTAGACAGATTTATTAAATACGAAATTATAAGCGCATTTTATATCAGACAGCGTATAAACTGATATACATAGATATACTGATATATGTCTGGAAGAGATCGCTGCTTAGCGATAAGACCGCCTTATTGTACCTACTTATTGTTGTTTTCTTATTTGTAACATGTTGTTTTTGTAAATTTGTGGTGTACAATAAAGTATATACATACATACATACATATACATATAAACAAGAGTGATTTTATGTTAATGCAAGTCATTGTATTTATTTTTATTGTGCTGTCTAATTGGGAACCTTTATTTTTTGGTAATAAGAATAATTATTAAACTGTCTTATGTTTTTTCTAACGGTGCTGTAAATTTTGATCTCATAATATTTGATGAGCCTGTCAAATATTTCGATTCCAAATTTTTTTTATCCATGCCGGCGTCGAAGCAAATTTACATTTAAATAGAACATCTGCGGGCCCGTTCGACCCTCTTAAGGCCTCCATGGCGTTTTTCTTACCCGCTAATTTGTAAATCGCTTCGTAATATGGAAAAATTAAAATGCTGATGTCATATTTTACTCGCTATTTATATGCTAATCTCGCCTAAATATCTTGAAAATCGAAGGGAGCCTGATTAAAATATCAATAGGTAATTTGTACCCGTAGCAGTCTAAGATTGTTCTGTCCACAGACTAAATTCGAAAGACGTGTGTAAATTTTCAATGACTTTAAATATTGAATGTACAAAAAATTAAGGCATATATCTGGAAATGAGCTTATACCTTCTAAATGTTTGATGTATTTTAGGAATATGTTTTACGATAGGTACGATTTCACCTTCAAATATGTTTGTCTGTAATGTTAAGAGGTTCATACCCCTAAAATACTACAAATTCTAAATTCATACCCCTAAAATACTACAAATTCTAAATGTAGTTTTAATCATAACATACAGAGCGGAAGAAATGGCACAGTCATTACAATGCAAAATTACGTCCAATATAACAACAGATGAGCTCTAATCTTGACGCTTATACCATTTCTCAAGACGAAACATCACTGCAAATTATTTGTAGGAAGGGTTGAGGGAGCGTTGAACCTAATGCCGCAATATTCGTAAATTAAGAGCTTCGCTGCGAGTCTCTAAATATTATTTTTTTATGTTAATAACCGCCCGATTGCGTTAATAAAGCTTTACATTCCGTAATTAGCCGCCATTGTCTGAAGCGGGACTGCAGATGAATTGAAATAATTTCAGAGATTTCTGAGAACGCTGATACATATTAATCTGTTTTACGGAAGATTTTCAAATAAAATGAATTGTTCTATGGTTTAAAATTAGTTATTTCCAGTTCAATAGACTTCATTTGGTAAACAAGTATCTTATTTTATAATATTTTAATACTAATTATGAACTTTTATTCTAATAATTCTAAAGAATATGTTTTGTCATGATGGTAGAAAATTATGTGAAGCTTTGTATTATATTGGCTTCTGTTGGAGATCTATTGATTTGCCTTAATTTGACAATTTCGATTAGTTTGTTTTATTTAAATTTTGCTGTAAGACATATTGGTAAGGACGGTTTTCAGCTCTTACATACCTTTAGGGTACTATGTATCCTACCACAAATTTTTCATAATATCCTAATCTATATTTTCCTCAATATGATTTTTAACTATTTCCATTTAGATTTTATATTTATACAATAGCACGAAGATCCGACAATCTTCCATGCAACATCGGGTCCATTAATTAATAAATTAAACAATGCCTTAATTCCGCGGCTTGCTTGAGCCGCAGCGAAAATATTTGCCATGTATAAATTCTCGCGGATGATGAAGACAACCCTTCAACGCCGGGCCGTCTTTATGGCTCTATTTGTGTATTTTAATTACTGTCATTATATGCTAATGACTACCATCCCTTTTTCTTATCCTTCTAAATGGGTTATTGCAGTCTTAGGTGGAGAGCTGGTAATCTGTGAAGTTATGGCTTACGTGCAAAATTTCATACAGAAGAAGACACATTAATTGTGATCATAAAAATTATGTTGCCAGTTACGAAATTTATTTATTATTATGTATAATATTATTTATTATTAATATTATTATATTTAATATTATTATGTATTTTAAATTTAAATAAAAAATGCTTTGAAAAAAAACTATTTTTATTTTGTTTAAGATACTGCAGGTATCTTCTGGAAAGGAAGAATCAAATATTGTTTTTGATGATTGGTTGATTGAGGTTTCTCTCAAATTTCTTACGTTTTGTTAAAATTAACGTTGTTTATATTATGACGTAAGAATGCTATCACTGGCTCTTAGTACTCGTATTTCTATATAGCATTTTGTCGAATCGTCCCGAAGATTTAAATAATCGTAATGGCATCCACCGGCTCGGAAGGATTATTCCTTTAATTTTTTTACAAGGGCCGAAATGTTTTGATTAATTGTTTCGGTGCTGCTCGGAGATTTCGTCGGTAATTTGTTTTGTGTTATTAACTTGACGAGGAAGTCGTTTGGCGAGTCAGAAAATTAGACCTCTTTATTTGCACGATCGTCAGTGCATCCGTCATTTTTTATGTTATTTTCATTGTTTGTGGGGGATTTTTATTTAATTTATTTATGGAACAATGAGCAAACATAATTAATCAGTAAATAGTATATTTCATTACAAGTGTGGAAAGGCTGTCATTGCAAAGAGTTCCGACAAATGTCTACCCGAGCCGAGGCGCAGCCGAAGGCGAGGGTTGACAGTCGGTACAAGTTGCAATGACGGTTCCGCACGTGTACTGAACGACTATTTTTAATACAGTTGCGAAAAAATGAAGCAATTTAATAAAATAATAAAAACACAATAAACTCAACTAACTTAACATTTATTTTCGTCGTATGTAGATATGTAGCGACTTTTTGACTTTTCCGGTAAAATGTTCTCCGAAGCATTTTGTGCAATAATACTAATTAATCCGGTGGTGTTAATTCAAAAATATTTGGGTCGAAATTATTGATTTTGTGCAACAAGCAACTAAACTCGCAAAGAAAATTTCTGAAAAATGGCGCCAACCGTAGAATATAAGCAGAGTTTTTTTTTTCTTCACCCATTCTGGTAGGCAAAGGGAACTATGCCCATACAGCCAAGTCGTCAGTAGAATTTTTTTATTGCTATGAAATGAAAATGAAATTTAATGAGATGAAATGAAATGAAACCTAACCAAACTCATTCAATCAAATCATTAAATCTGATATTGAAACAAATTATTAGCTTCTTTTTAGAAATATACGTATTTGCATGAATCATAAAAACTTCTATGAATTTTTTCAGTAAAAACTTCATGGTTGGTTTTTCTTTTTAATAGACATTATTTTGGCAGTTGGGAAAGAGAACGCACGAGTTCGGGAAAGGTAAAAAAAAAGCACGAGTATGTAATAGCCCACATCCCGAACGCTATACGTCCCTGCAATACGCCACTTTTTGAGCAACTGTATTAAAAAACATATTTTGTGCAGTTATTCTTTATATCATTTGATTTGATAATATTGACACTAAATGAAATATTATTGGAACGAACATATTATTAACCAACAAATTGAGGCCAAAAGCATGGTCACTGTTGAGCTACAATCGAATTAAACCGCAAGAAAACTAACGATATTATGGTTAAGTAAAAACAATAGGTAAATCATTTCCGCCAAATTCCATTTCCATACAAATATTCAGTACCTACTTAGAACCGCGTAGTAGATGCAAATAAAGACGTCTTAACGACACATCTTCCCCGCTTAAGTCGCTGAATTCTTTTACATAATCATGTGTTGAAAATATAACAGCTTTTTAGCGAGGGGTCTGACAAACTTGCTCCGTATGCGATGTGCTTCGTGGATTATTATACTAGCATGTATTTATCATAATCTTCGGCTGATTGGGGTGGGGGCATAGATTTTTCACAAATACATTAGGATTAGGATTGAGATTTGATTTATAGAGATTTATACAACTCTTAAAATCCATAAGAAATACTTTAATTTGGTATTTAGAAGAAAACGGTACCTAATTCAAACCTCTTGGACCCTTAAAACGTAATTTCTAGCTAAACACACTTGGCAAACATAGTTTTGTCTTTCTATCAATTCAAGTTAAATTCCTACTAATTCAAGTTCTCAGGAGCAAATATGTACTAGAATATTCCAAGTCTGTAAGAAATTGAAATTTTTGACACCGTAAATCTTCCATTAGTTATTATTATTTTAATCAAGTTATCTTCTTTCAAAGTAACGTTTATATTTTGTTACTCGGTAGACGGGTTATATTTTGCAAGGAGGGGGCTCGTAAAAATTAGGGTTTCACGTCTTTTCGTGTTAAAAGCGTCTTCACTGCATCCACAGTCATTTTGCCGTGTTGAAGACATCGCCTGTCCGTATTTACCGCATCGTTCCTTTTTACGGAGTCGTTCCGCCGTGTTTACGACCACGTCACCTGTTTATTGTTATGTTAAAACGGGGTTAGTGTCATGTTTTTTTCAAGGCGATGGGGTTGTAAAATATGCTGTCACTTTTCACAAATAGTACTACAAGTACTAATAATAGTTACTACAGGTAAGTAGAAATATTCCATTATTTTTACGCTCTACGAATTGTATTCGAATTAAATGGACAAATTTTAATATCACTAAATTGTCGGTGAATAAGCTGAACGAATTTTTAAATAGACTCAATAATTTGACCCAACAAACTTGCGAATTCCTTCTGAAAATAAATTTGGTTCGAGTTAAAAAGTCAAACAGGCATTTGCGTTTCCATATTATACAGGAACGGTTCATACGTAGAAAGGTTTTACTTACATATTTATTGCCATTGAAAATCCAGTTCTGGAAATATATTCGGGCGTACGGGCGCATAGCATGTTTCCTTGTCGCATTAGGCATAAGTAGTGCTCTCTCCTCACCCTATTAACCGTGATATATGCGACAATTCTTTTCCCAAATCCTCGAAACAGAAGGGAAGTGGTGTCATATCGCGCGCGTCGCTTGGCACCGATATTTTGCATGTGAGACCCGCTAATTCCATTGATAAATGATTTTCCCGGAATTCAGAATTGGGAATTTTGGCTGATGTGCAGCTATCTCGCGTATTTGTCACGTTCTAAGATTAAGGTTTACTGACGTGAGAAATTGATCATGCTTTTGTATTTTTAACCGAGTTCAAAAAAAGGAGGTTATCAATTCGGCTGTATGTTTTTGTATGTTTGTTACGCGATTACTCCGCCAATTATTATGTAACTCATTGCCAATGTGGAGACCTGAATAACTACATGTACTTTTCTAATTATAATATATTCTATATTATATTATAATATATTATATAGTAATAAATTAAAATATTTTTTTAGTGTTTGTGGTTATTGAAGTCGGTTTTTATTTTTTTTATTACAACTTGTTTTGCACATTTATTATTGAAAGACATACATATCGTATACTAAAAAATAAATATATTTTAATATAGACATATAAAAAATAGAGATCTAACTATATTGTTCCTCTAAGGTTGTAAAAACATTAAGCACACTTTTTGCTTTCTACTTTTTAGGACTTTCGAAGACGCTAGAATAATCCGTAAAAGTTAAGAATCGAAAAAAAAATTAGATTCACACCCTCTTTAAAAGAGCACATACCCGAAAATTATTAAAAAATATGGTAAGCCTAAAAAGTTTTATGAGATTTTACATCGTAATTTGCTCGTTTGAAATTCAGGGAGAATTTAAGAACACGAAATGCACAAGCCACGTAAGGTGTACACCCCGCGGGCGATTTGCGAAAAACGTACTCGTAGGTATACGCAATCCAGACTAATAAGAAGAGAACACGCGTCCCAAACGCGATTCACGTGTTCAGACAAAAACCGATGTTCCCCTCCGAAGACACCGTGTGTGATGTATGCAAAAAGGGAATTGAATAAGGTGATTTTGTACCGCGGGTCGCTCCCGTAGGAAAAGAATCCGGTAATGGCGAATACAATAAATTTTCATAAACAAATTGCGTTTTGATGGCGGCATATCGGCGCGCCGTGTTCCCACTACCAATAAGGACTGATAGGGAAACAATGCCGCGACACTGATTGAATGTCAATTTACGGTAACGGGCTTCCGAAACTCAGTAAGCTTTGGCAAATTACAGGATATTCATGTGTGTATTTAAGTATACAATATACTGTAAGCGACAATCCAGAAATAGGATAAAACACTTTTATATTTTGTCCTCCCATTTGAAACTTGCACGAGTAAAGGGTTAAGTGTGTTGAGGTTCCACGAGAGATTTTAAAATTAGATAAAAGTTGTAAGTTGACCAACTAGCCTCAGGGTGTCGAATTTGGGTGTCGGCGCATCGTAAAAATTCACTCTGATATTTTTTCCCTAACACGCCAAAAGAAGTATAACTTCAAAAATATATAAAAAAGCCTGCCTGGTGGCTAGGCATCTAGGGCGCATTGCAGTTTCTTATTCTGAGAGGAAATAAGTCCTCAGCAGTCATAGCTCAGAATAAACTAAAGCTCAGAAATGAACTAGGTACTCGAACGTACATAGGAGTTAAATATAATATATCAGAAGTTGTATTGTATTCAAACTCGCTTATGTACTTAAGTGTACAGTATTGTAAAGAATTTATTGAAAGACAATCCGGCACTGATTGAATGTCAATTTGGAGACGCGTCACGTCGCCTTAACGATGCGGGAACTTCGATGAACGTCTCCTTAACACGACGAAGGCGCTGATCGGAATATGTTATTTATTTATAAAAAACACACACATGGTATTGATACAAATTTAATAATGATTACAATTTCACACAGACTGTGATGGTGTGGGGAAAAATAAAACCAATTTCTGCGTCCATCATTTCCAAATTATTCAAAGGTACTTTCGCTGATTTTCTATAAAACAAAGCAATTTTTAAAGGAAACTAAGGAGTATTTCTTTATTATATTTGAAGAGAAGGAGTTTTTTGTAAGCAAAATAAGTGGTGAGATATCCAAAGGAGTAGGTATGGCTGTGTTTGTGTAAGATTTTTTGGACAAAAGCCGCACATGAAGTCCAAGTAGTCTGAGGAGATCTTTGCAAGAGACCTTCATCAATCATGAGACAGTTGTTGAAATTAACCCATTGTCCTAGGTGAGCGACAGAAGCGACGCCACACGTTGCGACGTGATGCAACGCCATAGAAATTGACATACGTTGTCGCGTAAATACGCCAGTTTTCTATGCCGTAGCATCGCATAGCGTCGCGTGGCGTCGCTTTTGTCGCTCACCTAGGACAACGGGTCAGACTTGTAAAAACGGAAGCGACGCGATGAAAAAATAAACACCTTGATAAACACACATCAAATTGACAACCTCTTTTTTAAGAAGACTGTCAGTAGAATAACTACTTGTTAAATCGTAGTGTTCAGACGCCGCGATTTGCTAAATTTTATGTACTTTTCTGTGTGCTTCCCTAAATCTCTAATTACTTATTATGCGTCTACCTTGCGCTTTACCCGCCTGTAGGTACAAAATTAAGTCAGTAATATACACCTGTGCTTTGCCCCGACATTTTCGCGCACATAAATCAAACCCGCGACCCTACCGCGACGTCGTGAGCAGAGATCATTATTTAGCGCAATGATATAAGTTATGCGAGTTTTTATCCTGCAATTAGCTTCGGGATTTATAAAAAAAGATTAACTACTTGATAAATGGCTGATGCTACGTTCAGGGGTTTTTTTTACACAAAAAAGGGGAAAATCTTTAGATAATCATAGATTTCTAGGCACCTCCATTTATAGACTTGATTTTAGTTCAAAGTTACCGTACATACCTGAAAACCGAAGCTTAAACAAAAAGAAAACTTTTCCTGTCGGAAAATCAAATAGATCCCATGGAATTTTTAAATATTATTTAAAATAAATAAATATACCAATTATTAAGAATAAACTCGTGATAATAAATGAAACTAAGCAATTTTTCCATAATATAGATTATTAAAAATCAAACTACTGAAAAGTCCCAGTACTGCATCTGTGCATATGCATATGTGTCTTTTTTTACCTTAATGCATAAAATAACAACGCGCATAACTGGAAGGAACTTCGCAATTACAAATGCCTATTCTCGTTTCAGCGTCTCAGATTGGTTCGGGATTTTATCATCGTTCCTCTAATATATTATGAGGTTTTACCTTGGCTCTCACTGTGGAATGTAGGCGTCACACTGAAGGAGTTTTGACTTGCAAAACAGCTTGCGACATTTTTCACGAGGGCGGTAATGACTGTGCGATGTATTCCATACGAGGCCAAGAGAGGAGTGAGTTCTTTTTTTTGTGAATAATAATATAGTTTTGCGCTATAAGTGTCATTTTGAGCAATATTAAAATAAAAACTTGTCTATTTATAGATGTGACAACTCCGGCATTTTGTGTTCATATCACACAAACAGGGGCTTCTCATTAAACATTCAAATACCATTTCCTCACATATGAAGGAAACGGGATTGTTACAATCCGTATTGTTTCAGATCTCATAACGTGTGTAGCCCTTTGACTCGGCATTTCCATACAGAATTGTACAACAAAACGATGCTGAAGCTATATAAAGCCGTTTCCACACTCGGCTAGCTTCGAGGTGCGCGTCACCTTTGATGCGCGTATGATTGCCCGCGCCCGCGACACATTGGATCTACTGTTGTCTTTTTCAAGTTTCGTAATAAGGGATGAGGGTGTATTAAAGCCTTTTATCCGGCTCGTCACGCCGGCACGTGGGGTCGGGAAGGGGTTTAAGGTGAACAAACATTAGCTCTTTTACATTTTTGCAATTTCATCGACGACGCCTGACGACTGTTTACAGTTCAAGGCGGGATTGTTGAAGAAGGTTCTCGGATGACAACTTTAAAAAGGTTTCACGTATGTAAACGAGGTTCAATTTTCGTTTACACATTCCATAGCTATTTGCGGGTTCCTAATGCGAGGTATCAAGCGGTACGGAGTGAAGTTAAGCTGACTATTAAGCCCGAGCTAGGCCCGGGGCCAAGTCTCATAGCCGCAGACTGCCTGCAAATCTTGACTGTATTCTCGAACATTCCAGAAGATGTAGCTCGGATTAAACGACGCAGTATATTTAACAATTACAGTACGTTCGCGACTCCCGCAGGTAAGACTGCATATTTCAGGAGCGAGACAATATTAGCCGCAGCACTCGGGTGGAAAATGAGACCGTTTTTGGTGCCTAATTTACAGTGCTCCTAATGTAGGGAACATGTTCTTTGTACTAAAGCGCGAGCACATATCGTTTCCGTATAAACCTGGGATACGTTTTAAAATGCATTAACTGTACAGTTTGTGGGTTTGAATACTAGATTACTGTTGGTAAATGTTTGCCTCAACACAGTGAGTGGTTAGAAGATTAAAATAATAATAATTGTTTGCGAAAGTGCACAGTGGAAGCAAGTATATTAAAATTTATTAAAAACTCCTTGATCCTTCATTGAGATAGGAGAAATATATTATGTACTTAACTGAGACTAAAATGACTAATGAATCATATTTGAACCTATGACGTACCTACATATCCTTTAATGCGATATTATTTAAATATGAACTAAGCATACATGGCACCGTTAATTACCCACCAGGAAGAAACGGAAGACAACCGCAGTGCCGCGGGCACCCACAGCCAATTTAGCAACAATACAGCGCTTAAACAATTCTGTTTATTTGTACATACTTGAGATAGAAAGCGCCACTGAAGCGCTGTATTCAACAAATATTGTAGAATGCTCATAATTCATTGGTATCTGAGACGCGGTTCCGCTGCATCCTGAAGATGCGGGCGATATCACGCGATCGTTTTGTCTCGCGGTGTTGCTCTCGGCATAATGGTTTGTTTTTAGCTTATAAATTCTTAGATAAAAAGGGTTGGACTAAAATATAATTGCTGTGATAATAAATAATAGGTACTTTTAATTTTATATAAATAATTTCCAAAATGTTCCCGACATTGGTGTCACGTTCCTATCCCATGGATTGAAGATTACTTATTAACGATTAAAAATCTTATAGTTAAGTATTATTGTGTTTAATCAACCCTTTCGTCTTGTTGTAGATAACATCCAATATTAATTGTTGTAATAAATCATAAACATAAATAACATCATTATTCCGAGTTCGCGGTTAGCTCATTATTCTAAAAGCACGTGAGGCACGAAACCCTTAAATATACATTCGAAACAGTGCTCTTAGCAACTTTCCCATAAGAGCCCATTATTTACGGAGCCACCGTACCATTAACATTCTCCACATATCTTCGAAAGGCGCTATGGTAATTACGGGTCGCCATTTTATCTCGGGAACTCTTCGCGATTAGAACTCGCGTGTACGCTCGGCTGCACGTAGAAATAACAAGTCCACGAACTAAGTTCGTTTCTGCGGAGCGTTCTGAAATTAATTCGGATGGAAGATATCGGGACGGTGCGATAGCGGGCTCCTTCCGCGCCATTTATTGCTCGTGTGGTGCTCCGTATCGGTGAAGGGGTAAAGAATATCAAGATGTAACGAGCGCCAGCCGGAAGGCCCGCAAATGAGCTCGCCGACTTATCTGTGTTAATGTGGGTGAGGGTTAATTCCCGACTTACATGAGCAATTTGAAGATATCGCCGAACTTATACCGAATACAAGCAACTCATACTTTCCTAGTACACCGTTTCGTTTTATGCTCTAGTATCGAGTTTAGTATTTAAGTTCATTTTAAGTTGCTTAAATATTCGTGTAAGATTTCGTGTCTAGACAAAAGGAAAATATGGTGAGAGTCTACGGAGAAAATGAGTGCGGCAAGGCGCAAACATGGATGGATGCTGAGCAAATACGTAGCGTGTATTAGGAAATGAAATTAAGTCTCAAGTGCAATTTCGTCATTGCATATTGTGGGTGTATTATACAGTGGGTGTAGTTGTGTGCATTGCACCCACAAGGCGGAGTACTGGAGGGAAGGAGCTGATCTATTGTCGGACAGCCCCCGGCGCTCCAGATACCGCAAGAAACTTGGACAGTTTGTAGATTATTTTCATTTATGTTATACTTATTTAAACTGCCGTTTTCATAATGAAATCTTGTCGAGTATTTTGTTAAACCTTTGTAATGGTTAGGTAGAAACTTTTGTTTACATTAATTATGTAGCAGGCAATAAAAAGCGATGAATTTAATTAATCATGCCTCATGCAATAATGTCTAGGTATATGTAATAGTGTTTATCATTTTACGCGCCGGCCCGCTACAGCTGATCACGAATCTCTTTTCAAGAGAGGATTTTGCCCAACGTTCACCACGCTGGACAAGTGCAGATGAGCAAAATTTACACTCCTTGAGAACATTATGAAGAACTCCAGGCCACGCAGATTTCCTCATATTGTTTTCTTTCACCGTGAAAATTCGTATATGAATGTGTTATTTTCTTTAAGTAATGTCTCCCTGCTATTATATGAAGACAAATAGTTGAAATGAAAACGCATAAGCTTTCTAAAAATATTTAAAAAAATGTGAAGTTTTTAGAAATCTCATAAATACGGATATGCTGATAATTCAATAGTCGTGATAAAAAGGACACAATAAACAGCTCGTTTTCCTAACAAAATTTTACATAACAGATAACCTAAAAGCCGATATGGTAAAGAACATTTCAACGAAAGAATTTTCCCACGCTGAAATATTGAAGAAATCCGTTAAAGCAGCTCATGTAATATGCAGCGGGCGCGGCCGACTGTACGCTGCATACTTCTAGACTAGGAGATTACGGGGTACTTTTATTTAGAAACTAGATTAAGAAAGTTCCAGGAACATCGTAGATTATTATACGTAGTCGAACATAATTATAAACTAAACTACCAAAGTATGATAGAAAGGAATAAAAATCAGAATCATTGTTCTTTTCCTGTTATTATCTGCTTGTTTTTTTACGTAAAATAAAATACTTCATTGGTATCTTAATATGCTCTTTAAAAAACATCCAATTTATTTGAATAACCCAAGCGAAAAAAATGTTGAAAATGTCAAAATTTCTGATACCCACAAGATTCAAATTACTATATCTTCGGTTCTAACATTTGAAAAATAAAAACTGTAAAGAAGCAACCTTTTTTTTAAGATTTGAAGTTGTATTTTTTATGTACAGAATATAGAGGGGGAAATTAGCGTCCGTCTCTTATTCTACACAGAAACCGCGCTCCGAACGAACCAACTTCGAACTTCACGTTTGCTGATTTTGATTTTATTTTTATATTCCGCATTTTTAATACGCCGCGGATAAAAACCAAACCTTGCTTTTATTTTGTTTTGGTGGTCTCGTCTGTATTAAATTAATAAAATATTTTATGAGATAAAACAGATGCGATCGCAATGACGAAGAAAATGGAACGAAAAAGGCAGCGTTAAAGATTTTGAAAAGAAGAGAGTAGAGAATGATATATAATGGTGATCGCACATTACAGCTCTATCATAAGCAACAATTATTTTAATATGTACTTACAAATTAAAACTTGACAGGAAGAACCGGATGACATCGTTTGTTAGAAAGTTCGGTTTATAGTCAATTAAAATACTGATCATCAGCCAGTAACTAATTTGTCGATCGATAACCTTAAAAGGTACCTACAAAATTTAGCGTTTGCAATTAGCAACATAGTAAAAGTTTTGCCTCGAAAACCTTTAATCGAAATCGCATGAAGGCAGACTTTACATTCGCTCAAAACATTTCGCTTCATTTCATGCAATTTGTTTCTCCAAATCTGTTTTAGGGTTGTGTACAAAACGTTTGCGGTTTGTAGGTGCGAGCTCAAAGGGCTAGTTCACACGGCAGGCTGCAGGACTAACCGAAACGTGTGGGCCGAGGTGTGCCGACCACAGTCTAGTAGATCTGGATAGAAACTGGCTTTAACTTGGATCGGACTTTTAATTTATAATTAGCACCGTGTTTGTTGTTTTAGTAGAATTGTAGAAATAGATTTTTTATGTTTTAGTAGGTTAAATTTGAATCATTCATCATCATTATTTTTAATGCTTGTTAGTTTTAACTATCGTAAAAGTGTTATTAATAATACAACTATGTTACCTGTTGCTATTTACAATGCTAGTGATATATGCTTGTTTGATATAAATAAAAAAATAAAAGCTTTATTGTTTCTTATTTCTAGATTTACACAAAACACTTAATTAAAAGACAAAACTTAAAACAATAGGAGGCAAACTCAGCATTACGTAGCATTTATAGTAATGCTCAGCGCTGGTTTTCAATTTACTCCGGTTCCATTATATCATACAAAAATTACGCCGCGCTCTTTGCCTTATACTTAAACTATAAAGATTTTAAATAACACATAACTAACTTAAAAAAAACAAAAAGAAAAAAGATATAAAAATATGTGTGATTATTTGTTTTCAAAAATAATAAAACTTGGGATTTACTGTGATGAAAATTTTCGAAGACAAGTAATTAGAATAAGTACAAAGCTTGTAAAGAGATAGGTCTAAATAGAATTCTATTCCAATTGCCAAGGTGTCTCCGTATAAGTTTTCCGTTCGTACTTAACATAAAGGAGGTGCACGAAACAGGAATAAGCAAAAGGAAGTGCAAACGGAGCTGTTTACGTGAGGGCTCTCAGCAAACACCTGTAAACGCCTTCAAGCGGGCTGTTTATACTGTCCGCTCACGATTGCCGTGTACAATTAGCCGCAGTCTCACCTGCCAACTAAATACCATTCCATTTGCACTATGAATGCTCTCTGCCATTTGATTTTCTCTCTCACCCGAGTTGAAATTTATTTATGGACTACAAATTCACATTTCGGTAGAGAAGGATAAAATATTAAATATTAAAAAACTTAGTTAAACACATTTTCATTTCATTGCTTCACATGGATGAATTTTTATTTCACAAATGGAGATATCTATTTGCACGAGGAATGCTCTCTGCCATTTGTTTTTCTCTCTCATCCGAGTTGAAATATCTTTATGGACTCAAACAAATTTACATTTTGATAGATATAGATAAAATGTATCAATCAATCAATATTTATTTATTGAATTTAAGTGCACTGAATACTTATTGACATCCGAAACTTATAAAACATGAAGGTGATAATCAATTACGGTATCTTAAAACGCTGAGAAGACCCCACAACATACTCAGCTGGTTATTTTTTATTATCACCATCTCACAAACATCGTATATTTAATAAAACTATTAACAATTTGAGTAAGATAAGATAAGATAAGATATTTATTTATTGCAAAAATACACGTGAAAGGGTCTTACAAAATTTTGGATCACAGTGTACTACCATATATGGCGTGCAATTATTAAAGTATTAGTTTAACAATGCTAATAAGTACAGTCAATTTCCACGCGCAATAACTGTCAGAGTTACATGTACAAACAGGTATTAGAAACATAACTTTTTATTTTATTGTTTATTTGCTGTCCTCTTACAAATAATTCCGCTAATTAGCACTTAAAACAGTTACTGTATAACAAACCACGAGCTAAAATAGAACAGTATTCAGTTTGCCATTTTTTCGTTCTTATCCTTCCCTCGAAAGTCCTCCATCATATTATGCGCAATGTTGACTTCTGGATGATACGACCTCTCCACTCGACATCGTAATAACCGCATGCAACAACCCTTCTACATCCATAAACCGGCTACAAATCTTGCCGGGGCATCTTTATATTGCGAATAGGACGATCTTTTAACCCAACATAATGGCAGGTTTACTGAGAGGACCGTCGTAAAGTGTCCCGTCCGCGTACACTTTGCCCCGATATCCCTGCAGGACCCTTCGAAATTTCACGAACTATTTCCCCACACTAGCCCTCACTCAGCTTTTTTGTCGACTTTATTGTCCGGATTTTCTGCTCACCTTTATCGTTATTGTGTCCGCTCGACTTCATAAAGGACCGCCTCACTATTAAGACGTCATAACCGTGGGAAAATTTTCCTCGGCTACTTGAGGTAAGTGCCTTCAAGTTTTCTATACGTTCAAACGCGATGAACGAACTTGCCCATGCGATTTATAAATAGAAAACTTTAAGTATTTCTGTTCTTGTTGCATATTTTCTGTCGGTAACATAATCAGTTAGCAAAATCAATTGTCGTTTACACGAGTGATTAAATAAAACTCAGGCGTTGGTGGGCAGTCAATAAATCCGCAGAGGCAATCGAGTGGATACGATGGGCGTGTTAATTGAGTGGGCGCCGTACCGGGAGCGTCCGGTGGAATCATTGCGTGGATGATAATTGCTTGAACTGTCTGCATAAATCTAACCTATCGGCCTGGAATTGAACGGATGCATGGGCTTCGGACTTGTACCGCAACACAGATTATACATACGCGTAGTTTGGCTGGAAGTAACCTCAATTCTAAGCATACATTGGCTACACTAAGCACCACAAAATACGTTTGAAGCGGTTACCCTCACCAGCAGCCATAGCATCGAAAAAAATATGAAACTTCTCTGTAACGACTGTAACTGTAACTGTTCAGGCGATGGTAGCCACTAGAATTTCAGCTTTTGTTAATTATTACTAGTAGGGTACAATCGTTTATATTTTATTTTATTATTATTTTATTATTTATTGCTGAGAATTAAATAAAAAAAAGCATCAATGGAAAAAATACACACTGCCAATGAGGGAGGTCTCATCGCCGCGTTCGTTTCACTTTCTTTGTCCTTTTTATATCTTAATTTTTATGTGACTTTTGTAATGAGTACTCACTACAAACGTCCATTACCTAAACAGTTCATTGTTCAATTTTTTAATTGTTATAGTGAAAAATAATAATATCGCATTGGAATTCCCTATATCTGTGTAACATGAGAGAGGACCGCCGATGCATTCATGGTGTAGATCAACGCATACGATTACCCGGTTAACGCCACAGGTGGCGAATAACATTTTTCAGGACGGCCCATCGCCTGGGTCAGGTTTAATTCGGCTTTTCGTTTAACGATTTGCAGTTTGTTTTATCATGCAGTTAGGATTTAGGAAGTATTTTTGGTACTGATTTCACATTTCACACGGTTTCACTTTGTTGGTCAAGTCAACATAATATATAAAAATAAATTGTATGCGCTCAAGAGGCTCAAATGAGTCATAAAATCTTGTACGTGGTCTGGTAAAGTCATATTATGACTAATTACGATCCATTGTCGCTCCTCTATCACTACTTGATTTAAGCCTACTTAACGTTAACGGCTCTGTAATATTTACATAATGCGTGTAAAACAAAAACTACGTTGTGAAAATCACGTGTAATAGAAACAAATAGTATCAAGCATCCGTCAAACGTAAATGTG
The DNA here is from genome assembly GCA_923060345.2 of Erebia aethiops. Taxonomy (NCBI): domain Eukaryota; kingdom Metazoa; phylum Arthropoda; class Insecta; order Lepidoptera; family Nymphalidae; genus Erebia; species Erebia aethiops. Next base: position 13,937,513 of record OV281091.1, on the reverse strand, counting down.
TGGTACATGTACGTTTGACGGATGCTTGAAGCTCTTTAAAATTCCATATAGAACCGTGTACCTAATTCACAGCAGGGAGGGGCTTTAAATAATTATTGCTCGGTTGACAAATTGCCTGCAAAGCCTACGTGTCGTTGGAACAATTTGATACAATTTTCACCGCCTTTCACGTACGGGCCGACAGATTTGCATATGTGCGGGGTGCGCTTATGCAAATATTTTTTTACGTACTGTTTTCGTACCCTGGAAAAGGAAACACCGGGTGTTTTAAAAAGATTTAAACCTTTTGTCGGATCATTAAGTGCAAAACTAATTTGCTTACCTTTGAAATGTGTTTAACCTTTGTACCGGATAATTACAGTGGGGTAACCGTCTCCGTAACGTGATATGCAGATTTTCACTGGGCTTGTTGACTTTTCCAAAAGTTTTTCCTTTTATTTTTACTATTCCTCCCGAATATAAGAGACTATTAAAAGAGATAAAAGTTACCTGTGGCGTACGATCATTTTAATCTAGATTTTTTAATTTTCGCCGTAGAAAGAGGGCGTAACTTCTCAGCGATATTGAGCATGTGGGAATCGTCGAAATTAAATTTTCTTTGTTTTCCTATTCTGTGGGCTGGCGTTATTAAATTTCCTTGTGTTTTTTAACAGAGGCGTATCATTAGATTGAGGGTTTCCGTCAAGAGGAAATTGTGGCGGCGAGGGGAGCGGCGCTGAGCACCTAAACATATTGAAAAAATAAAAATCCCGGCTACTTACGAAACGCGCAAGATATGTTGCTCTACTCAATTTTGATACATTATGAAAAAAAAATCAGACTTTTCTAGATTATATTTTTATGTTTTAATGTTAATTAACTTTTAACTTTGACGTTAGTTTATGTTGTTTAACAGTGTTTGTTTAAAGTCTTTAGAGTTTCAAATATTTAAATACTAAATAAACACTGTGTTTTTGTGTCGTGGGTTTGAGACTTACATAATAACCTTACCTAACATTGATGTAGAATTTTTTTAGTAGATACCTTCTATTTCAATGTTACCTAACGATAAAAAATTATAAAAATTATCATTATTTGAAATATAACATCTTTAAGTAAAATAAAATAATAAGTAGGTACCTACCTCTATTATAAAAATATAAGAAGAAGGTATATGCGTTGAAAAAAAGAGTAGCTAAACTTTAAGTTAATGACGTTGAAGTAGAGTGCCTTTCAAGTCGAATCCACCACAAAAAGACGTTTGAAGTGGTCTCGCGGTACAAATATCGCCGCGACGAATTTCAACACTGGCTTTGGGAATTTCACCTTAAATATACATATTACATTACGTGAAATTGCCCATTTTTTCCACTCTCCACCCTAGCAATTAGGGTAGCTTGTGTATAAATATTGCATAGCCCTCATTAATGTGCGTGTTCGGCTCAGTATCTATATATTTTTATGGTTGGCTTTTTGGCCGGCGTCTGTAAGAAACTGCGTCGTGGGATGTAATGAATAATTAAGACATGTTGAACAAGGAGAGTGGCAGTTGCCTTTTGCTCGGATTTGTTAAGAAATTTTGTAAAGTGGAGAAACATTAAGGATTTTTAGGTACTACATTACCTATACGGATTTTGAGTGATCATAATTTAAGATTGTAAAATTTTGTCATAAAATCGGGAAGGTGTGGAAAATATGGATGATTTATAGATGTACAGTTCTCCAACAAAGGTTTCATATTTTGTCACAATAATTTTATCTTAACAAATATTTGGACTTAACACTATTATAATTTTGAGTCAAGTTAAAAATAGAAATCATACTAATATTATAAATGCGAAGGTGTGTTTGTTTGTCCTTCGATCACGCCGCAACAAAGCAACGGATCAACGTGATTTTTTTGCATTGGTATACCGTACAGTTTAGGACCTAAGTCCGAGAGAGTGACATAAGGTACTTTTTATCCCGGAAAATGAAGGAATTTCCGGGGGATTAAAAACCTAAATCACGCTGACGAAGTCGCGGCATTAGCAAGTATATTAAGATATTTGACACTTACCTTGATCAGTTGGCGACGGAAGTCGATGCCTTAAGGATGCCTGAAATAAACAAAACTTCATTTTATCTTCTACAAATATGACTTATAAACAAAAAGTAATTAAATATCTAACGTCAATTTCAAAAGGGACATTTATTAAAAAAATCATTTATCACGCCCAAAAAATTTCAACATTAATTAGTTTGAAATTAATTTTTTCGCATCGAATGATTAAAAGCCCGCCTTCCGAGATTGCATTTCGACAATTAACGCATTAAGACTTCTCTCGCCAATAAAGAGCAACTCTCTCTTAATTAACGGTCCCTGTTAAAAATTGAGTACAAATTCAAGTAGCAAATCCCTCCCCAGCTAGGGGATCTAGTGAATGGCCCGTAATATTTTAGTTTGCTTGAAACAAAACGCGTCTCGGCCGAGGGGTTGAGGAGCTGTCACGTAGACACAATAAGCCTTTTAATTCGATTCGTCAAGACGGACGCAGGAGACAAAGGCCCGGAGTTATCATTCAATGGGGCGCTCTTACCTTTTCTTATTACTTCGCTTCGGTTTTCTTTTGAGATGTCAAGGGCCACACATGAGATAGGGAAGCGTGTGATGAATCTTAAGATATTATAACGTGATTCAGCAGACGACCTCAAGACGTCCTCTAACCTCGACAATTATTATTAGCTTCTGACATAAAATATACCTAAATAATCTTCTTAACTTCTCCTAAGATCACTATTAAGTGATAAAGCCGCCTATTGTATTCATACTTTCTTCTTCTTTTCCTCTTATTTGTCTGTATTATTTAATATGTGAACAAATGTGTACAAATAAAGAATATAATCCTAAGTATATAGAGATATTGAATTAAGTAATTTCCTTTCAATTAAATTGACTCAGCGTACCTCACAATGTCACAAAGCATTATTCCTCGAATAAATAAAACGTCTCCTTATCTATAAAAATCATCCCAATAAGGCGGTGTTAAACTATTTTCGAATTGAAAACTACAAACGGTAGTCAGTGTTAATCTCGGAATATATTGTAAGCTATGATATCGTGTGTAGCGGTGCCCGGAGTGCACTTGATCCCGTGTGTCGCCGTGACCCGACTGCCGATTCGCAGCTAACAGGTTTATTTGTTGCCACCGCTCTTTAAACTACCCCTAAATGTATCACTGTACGTTGTCAACACTATGATTGTGTACTTACCCTGTAAAATGAAAGATTCCTAGATAAAATAAGTTTTCTTTTAGAAGAGCAGATATTATAGTTTCTTGCAAATGTACAAATTATAGAAATATGATGAGTCCTAATTTAAGGTATAAATAGAGGTTTATATTTTAATTTAAAAAAAATATTCGTTTTCACTTATATCGGCAGTCCCGATAAAAATTGGCAGTCATAGTGAAAATTTTTTTAAAAATGATATTGACATGTAGTATGCTGCGTCTTGGAATAGCAATAGTTTCCCAGAGAAGAATCATATGTCGCCCTGTGATCGGGCTATTGAGTGTCCAAACGGGCTTGATTCTAGAGACTTCTAAATGCGAAAGTGTGATTGTTTGTTGGTTTTTACATCAATTACTCCGCAACGGCACAATTACGAATTGACTTCATTTTTAGATCCAGCAAGTGACCTGTGCAACTTTTTATACCGGAAAATCAAGAAATTCCCCCGGGGTTTTTAGAAAACCTAAATCCATGTGCGCGATATTGTAGTAAGTACATACATTAATAAAATTATAATAATTAAAATACTTACGTTACATTAAGTTACCTTATCTTAATTGTTACATTATATTGAAATTAAAGTTAAAACATAAAAATCATATTTCATTCAAATATAAAATTATGTCAATGACTGTAAACTCTCACAATAGCCAGACAGGAGTCTGCAAAATAGGTATGTCGTTTAACTAATAATTAATACTACAATAAAACACAATGTTAATACATCATAGATCTTAATTTGAGTCGTCGCCCGCGATCCTCCATCGTAATTAACACTCTTCCCATTAGTGTAATTAAAGTTCTCTTTTCGCGAACATGCTTTTGTACCACGCTCGTTTAAGTTATGAGTCGTTTAGATTATGTACAGATTATCTTAAATTAAAATATTCATGTGACTAAACGTTACAAATATCTTACTAATCTTACTATCTTACTAATATTATAAATGCGAAAGTTTGGATGGATGTATGGATCTATGTATGTTTGTTACTCGATCACGCCCCCCCAACGGCTGAAGGGATCTGGCTGAAATTTGGCACAGAGATAGATTATAGTCTGGAATAACATATAGGCTACTTTTTATCCCGGAAAATTAAGGAGTTCCTGCGGGAACCAAAAAAACCTCAATCCACGCGGAAGTAGTCGTGGGCATCAGCTAGTTAATGATAAATGAGATAGTGCATGTCATATTTTGGTAAAAAATAATAGGAAAGCCACAAAAAATAATATTCCGGATAATGTCGCATTAATCACTCTGTAATTAAATGGCCGTTAAATCACGCTAATTGCGAACTCATGGCTCTTTTGTTTTTATTTGCGGTCCAATTTTTTTGCACCACAAAGCTTTATTCTGAATGGAATTCCTTTATTTGCCGCGGCCTGTTTACAAACAGCCACGACAAAGGATGTTTAAAAATTATAACCAGTATAAATTATAAAGAATTGAAGAAAATGTTTTATAGGCAAAAGGGGTGGTGGGCTATAACTTTGTTAAAGCTATGCCTGTCTGAATAATGGTTTTATCATATTAATGTTTGTTGTGATTTAACTTTATCGTCAACTTCATCAAGAGACATCCCATTAAAGTCTACTGCTGGACATAGGACATCGTTAAGTTGTCGGGATTCCCACATAATGTATTAATTTGTTTTTAAGAATTGTTTTCTTTTAAATGTCTATAATTTGTTCGCAAACTAATAATAAATTAAATATACGTAGGTTTATAATAAAACATGGTAGGTAATGTTTTTTAAAGTAAAAAATTAGTAGGTACTATAATATTATGTATTGCCATTTGAATTATTTAAAAATAAAGACAAATCGCCTTGCATTTATTTGATGGCTGGAAGGAAATCTTTGATCGTGCCGCAGGAAGTGGCTGCCTCCGGTCTCATTGTCCGGCTCGACACGGTGTGGTCACCCCAGTCTCATCGTCTTAATTGTTTTCTTTCACAAAGCACTCACGCCACAATGCATAATGACACCATCAATGCTTTGATCTTGTGACAATCATTTGAGTGGAAAAGTATTCTGTTCCATGTTCCATTTAAAAGGAATCGGCGATGTGCAGCAACTTCTGTATATACTATACAAGCACTGTTTATTCGATAGATGGCAGACTGTATTGATTGTATGAGTACTACTTATAATAAACTAGCTAATACCCGCAACATCGTCCGCGTGCAATAGTTAATGCCCGCGACTTCGTCCGCGTGGATTGAGGTTTTTCGGTTCCCGCGGGAACGTTTTTCTGGGATAAATAGTAGCCTATTATAACCTATCTCTGTGCCAAATTTTATCCAGATCCGTTCAGCCGTCGGGGCGTGATTGATTAACAAACATCCATCCATACATCCATACATCCATCCATCCAAACTTTCGCATTAATAATAATATTAGTATACAGATCTTTTTTTCACGAAATAGCTGGGTAATCATTTTGGCGTGATTTTTGGCACAAATTCAGTAATAGGGTTGGAGAGTTACTTAGGCTACTTATTATTCCGGGATTAAGAGTTTATATGAGACAACCTAAAATACGTCGACGAATTCGTAGCCAGTACAAGATAAAATTGTAGGTTATATTGACCAACTTTACAACAGAACAGTACTTGATGCCTGAAATGTGGATGTGATATGAGAACTTCATGTGATTTATGGCTGTTTTGTGCTCATACTGTAACATTACGTGGTAGAGCCCTGAGCAAATGTTTATTATGACATTGTAATGTTATGAAACTCAAACGTTCCGAATCCTCTGAAAGCGTATTCATCCACGTCCCAACTTGAGGACACGTGACATTTCGAACGGGCACAAAACAAAACACAAATTACGTGGCGATACGTCCATCTGTGTGCGGCGGTTAAGCTGGATGGCGCGGGTGTGTGCGTGCGCCTGAATTAGACGCGAAACTTTCAAAGTTTTCCCAAATTTCTGCCCCCACGCCCCTCCCTGGATCGATACGAGCCGAGCGAGTAAGCGCCTCGCATCTCCACCATGAAAATATCGGACAAGATTCCTCTACAAGGACGTGTTTTGTGGCGATAATTACGACCTAGTGTGTTGGTTTCATTTATTAATATCCCGGTAAAAGATAAGCCTTTATTAAAACGAGGTCATGAACAAGGAGATCTTAGAGGAAAACTTTGCTGTTGTTGTGCGGTAAGAGCTTGATACCACCATAAGGATCTGTTATTTGCAATAAGTAGTATTTCGCTGTATTATCAGTATTGCTTGGATGCGAAAGAGCGAAAAGAAAAACAAGTTTAAGTAATACTAGTTGATGCCTGATCCGCGTGGATTGAAGTTTTTTGGTTCCCACAGGAACTCTTCAATTTTCTGGGATAAAAAGCCCATGAGTGTTATTCCAGACTAAAATCTATATCTGTGCCAAATTTCATCCAGATCCATTCAGCCGTTCTGGCGTGATTGAGTAACAAACATCCATCCATCCATCCAAACTTTCGCATTTATAATATTAGTATAGATAAAGATTAGTATAGATTTCGAAATTGGAACCAAGGTATTATTACCGTTGAGGGAATTAGCTTGTACCGTATTGTTCACGTCGCCGCGTCGGCCAAAACCGACCCATACCAACTGTCAACGCGCAAAACAGGAACGACAAGTGAAAATTGGGTGCAAGATAGCTCGGGCGTAGTTTGTCATTAATTGAAGGCTTTGCGATGATCTTGAGAGTTCCTCGAGGCCGGAGGGTGACACTCTTGGGAGATATCGGCTGGTCAATCGCGTTGACAGCGACCCTCCGGATTCTAGTGGCTCGCGAGGTGGGAAAAACTACCGCCTGACACTACTTAACGAACGGGGCAGAGCCGGGAATTTTCTTGAGTGCTTGTTAATGTTTTATGGGCGGAACTTTTTCAAAGTGTTCTACAGAATGACGCGTTAAGTGTAGCTACATAATTTAACACGATTCCCTTCAGTAGCGTCGATTCCATTTTTATAACACCTCTATGAGCGGTCAACGCACCCTCGTAATGATGGACGTATCAGTTCAAAATACATTTTAATTCCGGATTGGCTATAAAAAGTCGCAGCGGTAAAGTTATATGATTTATAACAATTAATATTTGAAATATTGACAGTATTAAGGGAAATGGCCGACAGCCGACAAATCATGTAAAAACCGCCCCGGAAAGAGGAAGCACTGGCCCGCTGCTCCGGGACTTTATTTGGAAATGGAAAGTCTGAAAAATAAACGACAGCGAGCGCGGGGGAATGATTTATACGGAGCGGCTAGTGTGCGCGCGCTCGATTATCGAAATGATATTTCTCGATATTAAAGTGTTGCCAAGAGGACCGTGGACAATATGACCCGAGGAAGATTTATAGGCCAATTCAATATGACGTCGACGGCCGTTACGATTATTTCATTATATTGTCGGCGCCGTAAAAACTGTTAGCATTTTATTTTATTGCTGGTTCGCGGGCGAATTTTTATTTCAATATTTTATTGCGTTGTAAAACAGGGCTATGGAGTTTGGCTTTGACAATTTGAGTGCATCGCCGGTTCGTAGCTCCAGAGTTGTTTCTACAAAGCTTTTGGTTGGTAAACTGAAATGAAATACTCGTAGTTCGGCTTTTTTGGACGTAAATAATAAATATATTTCTAAACTTTATTCTGTGCTCATTTATAATTTGCTGCTTTTTCTTAAATTACTTAAAGTAATTTGGTGACACTCACCCAACATGCCTATTGATACCTTTGTTTTTCCGGGACCATGAGGGTTTAAAGAAAGGCATGTCGCATGATTTGTGCGTCTCGACGGAGCCGTAAGTCAGGACCCATGTCGATTACATGTGCTTTACAGAAAGAAAAAATACATGAACTTATTTTTATTCTGATTTAACGTGATTAATATTAAACAGAACTGTACGCGCGAAACGCAATACATTTTAGTCACACAAATCGATTTTCAATTACAAGTCGCATCTAATTTCCTATCCTTAAACTATAAACTGGAGAGATGATAACTTATGATCAAACGCGAAGCTATGAAAGACTTTTTTCAGAGATTTTTTCAAAATACCCGTGGGAACATTTTGATTATCTGCAAAAAAAATCCTATGTCCTTTCCCATGCAATCTATCTCTGTGGAAAATTTCATCAAAATCGGTTGAAAAGATGGGTCTGGAAAGCCTTCTCTCTACACTTTCCCGCATTCACGACAGACAGACAAACACATTTTCGCATAATTTAAAATATTGGTATGGATTATGTCGCAAGAATAACAAAAATAACAAATAAATCAACGACCTCAATTTACTCATAGACGGGCTCTGTCAATCAAATAATGTGGACCTATTTTACTAACGCCATCTAGTCTGAAAAACGGGACAGCGCTATGGCGGGGATAAGGACAGGGCTGTACAGGTAAGGAGCGTGCTCTAAAGGTTGGACGCCCAATTTTTTCTATGAAAGGGCCCATCTAGTACCTACATTATCGATGAAATAAATAGATTAATAGATTAAAATGAAACGTCCAAGTTCCACAAGAGTGCTAACCCTACTGCATTCACATAGTCTTTCACGGTGTTGTAAATCCGGACAAGCGCTCCTGGCTTATTGAATAACAGCATGAATCACAACGGCATGCTCCACTGCACACCCATACGCTCCAACTGAGCTCCTAACAACTCTATATGTACACGCCGAAATAGCCCTTACTATCATAACAATAAATACTAAACTGCCAACAAAACTTTTCCCTTCTAATATATTTTAGCTGTCGGATACATTTGGTTTGAGATCGAACGTCTTCTGTTACGCTGGATGGTTCGCTTTTTATCCCGCTAATGCTATTGGCCACTTCCTTGGACACTTTTGTCATGATTATTAACATTGGAATATGTTATGTACTTCTACCAAAGTTTATAATAACAACTGTATTTTGCTGCAACGTTATCCCTAAGTTTTAATTTTGTTTTAAGTTCTAACCATATAAATAAAAAGTTTTGCTCAAAAGTCAAACTCATATTCTACATTATCTTCTCGACGTTATAAAATTCACAACTACAATTAGTTATTGGAATAAGAAAACGGAAATACATATTATACTTAATAACCAGATGATGATTCTGCTAGTGACCCCCTGGTTTTGCTTAGTCTGTGTAGGTAATAGAGAAAAAGCAAAACCGATTTACTCGACCGATTGCAAGTGTTTCAAGCTGTAAGGTGATAGTTATCACTCAGTCACTCATTCAGTTAATCATTATATACCTACCTATCTATATGTATTATAAAGATAGTAGATCTGACCTACTGAGTAGACGTATGTATAGAGCTAATGTTATAAATATCCAATATGTATCTGATCTAACAATAGCTTCTTCAGTCGGATCAGGTTTAGCTCGACGGACTACCGGAAACTTCTACATTCGTGACGTACATGACTATTGCATGTAATGTTACAAACGAAGTTGTTGATCTGTGTAGGTATTTTCAGTATACCTATGATTTTTAAAGTTCCTTATTTCTTCAATTTTTTTATTTTTTTATTTATCTATTGTATTACACCAACGGCGAGTACACAAAACTTAAATTAAAAATAGTACATAAGGTCTTTAGCCGTGTTGCACGCCACTTGGTGCAATAAGTTTGATATTGATAAAAAGGAACAACCTACCTACTTGAAAATTGAAACTAGTTTATAGAGTTTGAAATGTTATTGAGACAATAGTAAATACCTACTCAGTATCTTGCTGCTTATATTCAGTAGCATTTGCTTTCCAAACAGGCGTACATGAAATAAAGACAATTTATTTAATTTAATTTTTTTTTTTTTTTTTTACTTACTTGCTTTGATTACCTGACTAATGGCTAAATCATTTAAAAACATACGCGTAATAAAGGCCTGCGCCCATAGACGGCACGGCACGGCTGCATACACAATATTATTTACATTATGTTCAAATGTGTATGCAGTCTTTGCTCGATGTTATCCTATACAAAGGTTTAACAAACCTTACAGTCGTTTGCGCTGTAACTATTCAAGCGTGCAAGCGAAACTTGAACAAGAGCGCAAGATAAAGCTGGACCGTGTATGCAACGCACGTCCACTCTTTACAAATTCAACACCGGCGTTGAGCCGTGCATATGAGGCGCAAGTTTCACGCGATAAGTCGCTGTACCACAATGAGCAAATCGTGAGTTGATTTCGCATTATGTAACCATCGCTACCCACTTCGAGTTCGCTATCTTAAAGAGATCGCATATAGCAATAAGTTAAGGATTTTTGTTCACTTCTACCTGTCCTTTCATAGAAAAAAGTTGGGCGTCCGACTTGTAGGGCATGCCCCTCATCTGTATAAGCCTGTCTTTGTCCCCGCCATAGCGCTGTCCCGCTTTTCAGAATAGATGGCGATTGGCGTTAGTAAAATAAGTCCACATCTTTGTTTGACAGGGCCCGTATATGTAAATGGAGATCGTTGATTAAAACAGTACAAGATAAAGCTAACCCCTGCATACAACCACATCTACTCTATTTACTCTTAAATAGCAACAAGTTCTGTAAAAGGAACTGAAAATGCGAAAAAAGTTAGACAGCGACAACTTCAGCTGATGCGATATCAGTATTTCTTCGATGCGCCCGATCCAGTTGACTCCATAGCAGCTGATATAAAGTACAAGTTCAGTTTTCAAAAAATTCTGAAATAGTGATACCCCCTCTCCTGGTCGCTATGCGTTTCGTTGTATACAGTCATCTTAAGTGTGGGTGACGCTCGCTGGTTAGTCCATAATCTGGATACTAAATTCCGTCCAAGCGGATTCTAATTCGGAAAGCTGAGGCGAGTAAATAGTTTTGGATCTCAATCTGATGGCTCTGGTACTAATCCTCTTGCGAATTATACTGATAGAGCTTTTCCTCTCGTCTATATGAACTAAATTAACTAAGACCTACCTACTTAATCCATACTTCCATACTAATATTAATATATAATATATATAATAGCGAAAGTGTGTCTGTTTGTTTGTCTATCCGTCTGTCTGTCTGTCTGTCTGTCTGTCTGTCTGTCTGTCTGTCTGACTGCTACGCTTTCACGGTCCATCTGTTCAACCGATTTTGATGAAATTAAGTGCAGGCATAGGTTATATGTTCGGGGAAGGACATAGACTTTTTATCCGGGAAATTTTAAGGGTTCCCGCGGGAATCAAAAAAACTAATTCCACGCGGGCATCGTTTAGTATATAAATGCAAAAGTGTGTCTATCCGACCGTCTTTCTGTTTGCTAAACATTAACAAAGAAACAAAGAAAAAACATTTATTTCCAAATTGTGCCATACATAACAAACATAAGATACCTAAAGAGGTAGATCACCCCTGCACCTCAACGATCTAAACAAGATCTAGAATCTAAACAACACCGATGAGGCGCAGGGATGAACTATATCACGTATGGCACAACCCAAAAAATGGCCCAGGCTCAGCCTAATGCTGTATGTTCAGTGCAAGCACTAACCATACAGCGCTGATTTTCAGCCTGAACCCTGCATGATCCATCCATCCTTAATGATCCATCTGTTCATGGAAGTCTTATAACGGCCCAAAATCAATATTTCTGTAATATGCCGATAAGTTGCTTAGCAACGCTGTTTTTTGAGCAAAATTCATCCAAGAAAAAAGGTCAATGCAACTTTGGACAAAAACATCGATGGTAATTAACATATTATCATCAGTTTACAGATATATTATAAATCATAAATCATAAATCATAAATCATAAATCATTTATTTTGCGAAATTGTGGGTGACAACAGTTCTTTACAAGGTAGAAACTTCCCGTACACAATCTACTGTCAGAGACAGTGTGCAAAAATTATGTTACATTAAATTAAAAATTAACTTACTTCATTACAATATAAAATTTAAAATCAATATGTGTTTGGTTACTCAGGTATAAAATAAAAAATTACATGGTCCAAGTTAAAATTATAAGCTGCTTAATTTTACAGTTATTAACAAAAATTACAGTAATGTCAATTTAAATATTATTCAATAATTATGGATAATGTTATTATATTACCTCAGATCTACCAGGCAGCACTAACTTATAAGGAAAAGAACAACATTTCTCTTTAATAATAAAGATGCATATACAGATTACACATCACATAGTCAGAGGAATTTCGCTATCTCCGATATATTCGCTAACGCTATAGTAATTTTTTTTGTTGAGAATTGTGAAAATCACTCTTTTAAACTTTGTTATTGGTAGCTTTCTATAGCATTCCGGTAACTTATTAAATAGGGATATTGCCATACAGTAAGAGTTTTTAGAGTACAGAGCTAACCTTCTTGATGGGACCCAAAGTTGGTTTTGTGACCTGTTCCTCCTGATTCTTGAAACCTCATTATTATTACAGTACATTTCATTTACTGTTGGGAACAAACTAGGATATTTTTTCACAAATAGAAGCATTTCGTATATATACAAACATGGTAGGGGCAGTATATTATTTTCCCTAAACAGAGGTTTGCAGCTGTCCAAAGTTTCAGCTCGACATATAGACCTCACACAAGCTTTCTGTTTAATAAACACCTTTGCTGAATCCGTTGAGTTACCCCATAATACTAAGCCGTATCGTAGCAACGAAGAAACATATCCATGATAGGCTAGCAAAGCCGTTTTTTTATTTACAGCCTGTGTGAGCTTTTTAAGCACATATATAAATCGGTCGATTTTGTTGCATAGTATGTCAACATGAGCTTTCCAGTTGCAGAATTTATCCATCGTTACCCCAAGAAAAGTGGTGCTTTCAGTTTCTTCAATATTATGTGAATTACATATTACATTTAAATTAGATGGAGGAGAGTTATATGTTTGAAACTGAACGTAGTGAGTTTTACTTATGTTGATATTTAAGTTATTATGATTTAACCATTCCAAAATTGACTCAAGTGTTACATTTGTTTCTTTTTCAAGGGCGCACTTGTCCTTTGTCTTAACTATGATTGTTGTATCGTCGGCGTATAGGATACATTTGTGATTAACAGCATTCGGAAGATCATTTATGTAGAGTAAGAAAAGTAAAGGACCTAGTACGCTACCTTGAGGTACTCCGTAAGGGTTTTGAGTTTTAAATTTTGAGCGATAAGAGTTAATGTATTGACCCAGTGTTTTAGATACTTCCACACATTGTTTACGTTCAGAAAGATAGCTGGATATCCATGCGAGTGCTTGTCCCCTGATTCCGTACCTTTCCAGCTTATTAAGAAGTATCTTGTGACTAATTAAATCAAACGCCTTAGACATATCAAGAAAGATTGATACCACATTATGACCCGTATTAAGGCTTTCCAAAACAAACTTGGTTAAAGCAAAACAGGCTAGAGTTGTACTGCTTCGCTTTCTGAAGCCATATTGCTCTTCCCTTAAGATATTAAACGCTGTTACAAAATAATAAATCTTGTCATACATAATTTTTTCGAATACTTTTGACAAAACGGGTATGAGCGTTATAGGGCGATAGTTATTTACATCATCTTTGCTATTTTTTTTATATAATGGTTTAATTATGGACTTCTTTAAGTTATTTGGGTAGACACCTTCAGAAAATGATAAGTTGATAATGTGACTGAGGGGTATTGCTAAGTAACTAGCGCAAGATTTAATAATTTTAGTATTGAGATCATCATATCCTGTTTAGTATTGAGATCATCATATCCTATTGATTACTAACTGATGCCTGCGACTTCATCCGGGTAAAATAAGTTTTGTAAACTCATTTTTCGGGTTAATATAATATAGCCTATGACACTCACAAATAATGTGGCTTTCTATTGGTACCAGAATTTTCAAAATCGGTTCAGTAGATCCAGAGATTAACCCCTACAACTTCACAAACTCACAAACATTACCTCTATAGATTAATTTCAACCGAGATGATATTTGCTATCTCTAGCCTTTAAAATCTGTGCTTTAACTCTACTATTATATTTTTACTTAAGTTAATAGCAAAGTAGCAAGCTAGATTTATTATGAGTCTATAGTGCTAAATAAAGGGATGGATTTAAGCCGTTTACTATTTAATTAGCCTGCGGGAATCACGTGAGTCGCAAGTCGACGCAAACTCCTACAGGGGTGACCTGTCTGATGCTCAAGGGGTCTGCCTTGGCCATGTGATGCGTCCAATTAATTAGGCATAGCCTGCGAGGTGCCGACGCAGAATCTACATCTCTAAATTTACAATATAATCACAGCGTAAGTATGCATTGATATCAACGCCCATACAAAAGTCACACCGGGCTACTATGAAAGTTGTAGCATCTAGAGGAATGCTACTGTTGCCATTTGACATTAGAGTGACAGAATTTTGTATTGAAAATTCTGCCAGTTTCCTACGTCACCCCTCAGCGTTGGTAGACGCCTCCGTCGAAAGACTGGAAGGAAAGACACATAATTTCCTTAGACTGTGCTATTAAAGTTCTGTGTAGGTTTCTGATCTACGCATTGTTAAGAATGTGACTGTCTGTCGCGTTCTTTTATCTATGGGCGAAAAGTTCTAAGACAATTTGCATTCAATGATTTTGTGACAACAAATAACAGAAAATTCATTGAAATTCGTTTGCATACCTCTAATTAATCAAGCTACACAATAGAGGACAGAGCCTGTAGGTACCTATAGATTCCAACACAAATGGACGCAAAAACAGGATGGCGAAATAATTTGAATACGTAACGAATCGGAGGGTAACGCACGGCCGAGCCATTCTTTAACTTACTCTACGCTGGATAAAGAGCTAAACTTGTTTTTAAGGGATGACCGATCGTGAAAATTTATGTATCGCGAACAGTGCCGCCGGCCGAGCCCGACAAAAAGAGGTTTTCGCAAGGGTAGATACAGGAAGACGACAGATGGTAGGAAGAATTATGCTCCCCGCAGGCTGATGAGGAAAATGTGATTGTGCGAACTTTTCCATGCCATGCAAATCGGACGAACGATATACGCCGGACTCACCGGATTTCGATACGTCTATGTTATTTACACTTTTGAATTGTGATACCTTGTATCGCGTTAGGGGAGTGACGTTATTGTAAGGCGGAGGATGTTTTTTGAATGAGGTATGCATTGGAAACTTTGTATAAACTTCGGTCCGCTTACTCAGCTAACGTATTCAAATTGATTCATTGAGCATCGATTAATGGCTGACCGACTCGGGACCATACTTCTAATGAAAACCTTGTAATAACATTCCTTTACGGACAGAATATTGGAATTTAAACATCGATGAAATGGATGTTTCTATTGGCTACTTGCTACTCATTTATTAAGTACTAGATGTTGCCCGCGACTTCGTCCGCGTGGATTAAGGTTTTTTTAATTCCCGCGGGAACTCTTTAATTT
This sequence comes from Erebia aethiops, assembly GCA_923060345.2. Taxonomy (NCBI): domain Eukaryota; kingdom Metazoa; phylum Arthropoda; class Insecta; order Lepidoptera; family Nymphalidae; genus Erebia; species Erebia aethiops. The sequence goes on along the minus strand of OV281091.1, from coordinate 13,921,894 downwards.
GTCGGGATAAAATGTAGCCTATGTCCTTCCCCGAGATGTAATCTACCATTATACCGAATTTCATCCGAATCGGTTGAACAGATGGACTGTGAAAGAGTCGCAGACAGATAGACAGATAGACAGATAGATAGATAGACAGACAGACACAATTTCGAATTTATAATATCTCTATGGATATTATGGATTATATGGATATAGCAAATTGTTATTTGGATAATCTGGCCAGCAGCGATTAGTATATGGTCGGGAGCTTCATAAGCATAGCCCAAGGCTTTTTAGCAAGGTTCGTCTAATATTTGAATCGAAGGCCCTGTTTAGATAGGGTTAGTGGTGTTTTATTGAAATACAAATGAGTGTTGGAGTATTCGGCGACCCGTGCGAGTGTGCTTCGAATAAAAGGGCCACATTAGAATAATTTGCCTACGGAACAAGCACAATTCTTCACATGGAGAGGCCTTAAATTTCACTATTTTACATACTCGGGATTATCATATCTGTGCGGGTGTCGGCCCCTAGGCTAGCCCCTACTTTTTGTTCCCGCACCCGACCTCTATCGGGTCTCCAAAATATTTAGTTGTTACTTTTTGTTACACCATACGTGAGCAGATTGTGAATGGGTTTCGGGTTTGTATTTCATTTTTGCGAGAGTGCTGCCGGATATTTTTTTTATTACAGGCACTCCTATTTGTAACAACTATCGAGTAGATCATGCATTATAATTTTGGACCTAAGCTAACGTTACCATTTATTATATTGAGTGTTTTTGTAAAAACTAAAACCCTGACTGATAAGAAAGGGAAATCAAATTATGGTCTATGATTTCGGAATCGGATTATGTATCAATCCACCCGCCCAATCAATTTTGACAAAACTTAGTATATACTTACAGAGATATGTTGTATCTACAAAATGACATTACTTCGCTACTTTTTTACTTATAATTCGCTTCTTCTGGAAAACAAAACAATCGCAGGCATCATCTAGTACAGTCTTTACTCATGTGGTACAGTTATAAATGAAACTAATAGTAATACTCAATTTATTTATTATATGTAGAGCATACAGGTGTCTCTTAAAAAATAGTAATTTGATAAATCAAAACCCAATGTTCATTTTAAAACTTTATTCCTCACGATAATGTAATATTCTTAGAGTACCTCATTTAATTCTCTTCTACAATCTTTAATAATCCGTTTTTCCGACTGCGCCTTTTTATCCATCGGCGGGAAGCGCCCTGATTGGCCCCCAGAATCCCCTCTTTTTTAATTATTTTTATTTTGCGGCCCTAGATTCAAGTCTTTTATGGCCTTATATTTATTGCAAATGTCGTACCACAGAATATAAAACTAGAAAATCATGACAGTAATTACTCTTTACCAGTAGCTATCTAAAATTATTCTAAATCTGAACCTCGAATGTAACGAAATACCAGAGGCAAGAAACACCAGCTCACTTAACCCCGACAGACGAAGCCTCACACGGAGGGTCGATCCGAGGTGGGCGAATTAGCCCAACTCTAAAACCTCAATTAAGTCTCGTCTACGTGCATTCAGATCGGCCACATCCAATTATCGCGGGCAACCTTTGTTTCGATTTCGGAGTGTCGGAGCCAGATCTACTCATAAAATCTATACTATTTCTATTGATACTGGTGTAAAGTTAGGTCTTGTTAATAGTTTACTATAATAGTCAACTTGTGTGGCTTCTCTATTCATAGTTAGTACCTGTTTGGTCAGAGCGTAAGTATATACTTTGTACCTATAAAACCATAGTGTAAGAAATTTCGGTCACCCGGACTAACAGGACTACTTGCGACTATAATATGACCTTTTTTTTCTTTAACTGTCTTATTGATTTGATCTGACCATTGCGGAGGACCACTGGAGGTGGGCAGGGCATGTCTGTAGGACCACCAAAGACTGATGGACCCGTTTGCTACTGGAATGGAGATCACGTATCGGAAAACGAAACGTAGGAAGACAACTATTTCGTTGGTCCGACTATATTACCAAGCTTGCCGGGAAAACTTGGAGGAGGCTTCCCAAGATAATTTCGGGAAGAGTGGCGTGCACATGAAGAGGCCTATGTCCAACAATGGATGAAAAAAGGGCTCTTAAAGAAAAAGGCTGTTGCTGCATCATATCTACAAATCAACCTAGCCTTTTGGCCTATACTTATAACTTCTCATTAGGATACTTAACTTAGTTTATTTTGAGATACCTCACTAGTTCTCCTTCGTTTATATCACTATTTCTATCTGTACAGTTTTCGTTTCCTTTTATTTTAACATTAACATCACAGTCACCTACGTATTGTTAAATCTACCCATCGACTTGTGTCACATTGTATACACACATCCGCACTTAAAGGGTGTTAATTTGACGATGACTGTCGCGCCGCAATCCGTCATCGCCCCGAGGCTTGACTCGTCTTTATGACGAGTAAGGTAATGAACTAACGAGCATACAATATGACGACTAATTAGTCGCAAGGTATTAGTACTCACAATCCGTCTTTCGTTAACTCAAAAGTCTATAATATAAATCACAAACAAGTGGAATTTATTACCTGTTATTTGTCGCATGCTGATCACGTTACGATTTTTCTTTTGATAGCTTCTAGGAATTTTGCATATAAATTTTCAAGACTACCTGATATAAACCTACCTGGTTCATAGATATAAGTTTTTTCAAATAGACTGCCTGACTGAAATATCAACAAACAACACAAATCGTCTAAAACCTTGAGAGTTGGTAATTCTCTCTATATTATAGAAATAATTGAATTTTGAAAAACTTCAGTGAGATCTTTCAAAACTTAAGTCAACGCGCAGTTACATGAGAAAATGCTATTTATTGAATACTTTATCAACCATTACCGAATGCTTTAACGACTATGAACGCGATTTGGATTTTTTTTAATAATAATTGTAATCAGTAGGTCTCTATATTATCATAATTTCCACACATTCTAGCAACTAGGCATTTCATTAATCTTAAATAATATTTTCACCTCTCTTTTTTCGTTCATATACAAGACGAAACTGTGCATCGTGTAAACTTACCCTAATTATAAGATAAACCAAAGGGTAAAGTGATTGTGAGTACATGACTAGGTATTTTTGCCCCCCTCTTCCGAGTGCGAAAGTCAAGCATTGTTCTACACTGTAGAATATTAAAACTTAATGAACGGATGGAATGTAGAGGATTTTAATGGGAGTTCGATTTCAGTGAATACTTATTTGTTTTACCTATAACAGGGAACAGTTAATCGCTTTAAAAAACAGAAAAACATAAAATACTTTTACCGAAAGCACAAATGACAAGTTTCATGGATATAGCACGAAATGGGTGGAATTTCGAAAAATCCTTCCTTAGTACACCTCTAGGGTGCTCAAGGAATATTCTCCCAAAACTTTTAATTTCTACGTTCAACCGTTTGGGCTCTAGGTGGTCTGTCAGTCACTCGGCCTCAGGGCACAGTCTTTTATAGTTAATGATAATAATTATTAATGATTGCTAAACTATTTTGATCTAATTAAAGCTTAGTAATTAGTTTATTGTACCAAGTACTAATATCTAGGTACAATAAACTATAACGAGAAATAAGGACGAAAACGCGCGGATGAGAAAACCAACGTTAAAATACTGGTAACTGTGACTTCATTTACTCCTTTCAAGCCACGGTTGTCTGCTCAGCGAATTATCTCTTGTTGTATTGTAGGTACATTTATCATTTAATTGCGTCGTAGAAGAATAAATCAAGTTTGAGTTGTCCAACTTAATGAAATTTTGTAATAAGTCTGTATCTATCTTTCATTGTTTTGTGCAAAATGCATGCCTCGATTTTGATGGAATTTGGTACGAGGAAGGACAGGATACTGGATAGATATAGATAGACTTTTTATTCCGGTTAATTAAAAAGTTCTCGCGGGAATAAAAACATTAACCACGGGGACAAAGTCGCGGGCATCATCTAGTGTGTGTATAATTGTGTTTTTTATTTTAAGGTTACAGTCTAACACGTTTCATAGCATAATATTTTTTGATGAAAGGATTTTTTTTAATAATAATATGAATATACGAAAAATTACTAGGAATGATTTCATTGTTATAAAGTAACTAGATAGTACAGTGTCTGTGAGACTTTCATCCAACCTCCGACGATACAAGAAATTAGTAATTAATTTAATTTAATTTCCCTCCCTTTAGCCATCGGTATTCTGCCAGTAATTCTGTCAGTAATTGGAAAATTTATTGCAAGGTGTGCACCCACCGGCGTGATGTTTCACTTCTAGCGAATGATTTATTATCCTCCGAAACAATTTTAATTGCTCCCAGTGACACAGTGTAAACAACTATTCGATTAAGTTAATTCCATTACATCAAAGGACCCGGCAATTAATTTAAGAGGCTCCTAAATAAGGTTTAAAATTTGCCGTCATTAGCGCTTTGGATTTAAGTAATGGTTCGAGTAATCGCGGATATTATAAATACTGTAAGAGGGGGGTGAAGGGCGAATGTAGACTATGGATAGAACATAGCAAAAGGTATGCACAAAACGTTGGCGTCGTATGAGAAACTTATTTCGTCATATCGCGCTAGTGTAGGTATAGTTCGCGCGCAAGTTGAATGCAGAGCTTATGTATGTGTCCCCATAAATAATTTCTGCGTTCAACTCGCGCGCGAACTATATCTCCATTTAAAACAGTGCGTGCGTGTATTTCTTGTCAGCCAGAAAAAATGTTTAATCCGTAGAGTGTTTTCACACGTCCCAAGTCCCGTATTTTACCTAATAGTTAAAGGTAGTAAAATTCGCTTGCTTACTTCTATTCTAAAAATATATTAGATAGTTTCATTCAGTAGCGTAAAACTTCGGCTTAGAAGTAATTTCTATTTTACTATTTCGCAGCCGAAATCATAGACATCACCAACGAAATAGCCACTTAACATGGCATTAAAGCTCATAAAGAACAACTTTGAGCATGCGAGCATTAGTAATTATAATGAAAACTCGACCTCGGGCGATAAGATGTGCCGCGAAGCATGTAATAAGGATTCCCGACTCCATATGTAATACCGTCCATGCAAATTCACTCATGCATCGCACTTATGAGGCTCCTCGAGCGAGGATTTTGTTAAGTAGGTATTCGTGTACGGATGACCTGTTCTCAGTCTTATTGGGTTTTGTTTATGGCTATAAAAATGTTATGGCAGCGTCTCCTTAAATGAGATAAGTGGGTTTTAATTGGATATTATGGGATTCAAATATCCAATTAAAAAGGACTGCCTCGTTGGTCTAGCGGTTAGCATAGTCGACTGCGGATCACGAGGTCCTGGGTTCGATTCCGGGTCGGGCATAAAAATTGGTATTGGGTTTTTCAATTAAGAAATTCTCAATGCCAGCCCGGAGTTGGAAGTTGGCGGTGTTTCACCCCCGTGCCTCGGAGAGCACGTTAAGCCGTCCCGGTTATTATCACTAACATGATAATAGTCGTTAAAGCCCGCCAACCCGCATTGGAGCAGCGTGGTGGGTCTAAGCTCTAATTCCCTCTCTCCTAAGAGAGTGGAGGCCTGTGCCCAGCAGTTCGACGTTAATAGGCTGTAGTGGATGGGATTCAAAAGCCGACGAAGATTTTTCACAAAAATGTATGTAGGTAAACTGAGAATGTACCTAATCCATTGCAATACCCTGACGGGGCCTCATGTCTTTGTAATTATATTATGTATGACCATTGTACATGAATGCAATTAATAAGTGAAATTAATAATACCGACAACAGATCAGCTTCACCCGTGACTGAATTATTTCTCTGCATTCTTTAAATCACCATAATTACAAAGATACACATAAGAATTGGCTTCTGAAGTAGACATACTCGACTACTGAAGGCCTTTTGGAGATTCTGGTAACGCTGCTTATTATTATTGACTATTAATTAATAATAATAAGCATCGTTATGTTGGCAGCCCTGTTTTCCGAGACACAGTTCTAACTTTTACGGCAAACAGGTGCACAATAATATTTTTATTGTTATTCTACTATATTAGTTATATTCTACATGTAAGGCTTTAAATGTTATTAAGTTTACCATACAGTGTGATTATGGTATAAATTTATCTTTATATTCATCGTCGCTAACGCTGACGTGTTGTCTTGTCCTGTCAGTAGTGCGGTTTCTGCCTTATTCTCAGAAAACAAAGGGTTAATATAGGAAAAAGTCGCAAACATTATGTAGAAAAATATGAAAGTTACCAGTGTAAATAGTAATTTCAAAATTTTGCTCTCCTAAGAGAGTGGAGGCCTGTGCCCAGCAGTTCGACGTTAATAGGCTGTAGTGGATGGGATTCAAAAGCCGACGAAGATTTTTCACAAAAATGTATGTAGGTAAACTGAGAATGTACCTAATCCATTGCAATACCCTGACGGGGCCTCATGTCTTTGTAATTATATTATGTATGACCATTGTACATGAATGCAATTAATAAGTGAAATTAATAATACCGACAACAGATCAGCTTCACCCGTGACTGAATTATTTCTCTGCATTCTTTAAATCACCATAATTACAAAGATACACATAAGAATTGGCTTCTGAAGTAGACATACTCGACTACTGAAGGCCTTTTGGAGATTCTGGTAACGCTGCTTATTATTATTGACTATTAATTAATAATAATAAGCATCGTTATCAGATTATTAATACCTACATACACACACACACACACACACACACACACACACACACACACACACACACACACACACACACACACACACACACACAAACATGCAAACTGAAGCCTACACGCACATGCATTGTTGTCTTTTTTCTTGTGTCTCTTATAGTTGGCAGCCCTGTTTTCCGAGACACAGTTCTAACTTTTACGGCAAACAGGTGCACAATAATATTTTTATTGTTATTCTACTATATTAGTTATATTCTACATGTAAGGCTTTAAATGTTATTAAGTTTACCATACAGTGTGATTATGGTATAAATTTATCTTTATATTCATCGTCGCTAACGCTGACGTGTTGTCTTGTCCTGTCAGTAGTGCGGTTTCTGCCTTATTCTCAGAAAACAAAGGGTTAATATAGGAAAAAGTCGCAAACATTATGTAGAAAAATATGAAAGTTACCAGTGTAAATAGTAATTTCAAAATTTTGCAAGAGAATTTAAATGACGCAGGGTAATTTCGGTAACGAGGCGACGTAGTGAAGCTAGAGCCTAGAGTGCACTAATATCCAGTCGCCGGCTGTGAAAGTTTGTCAGCGCTATCTCTTTGAGCATAACCATACTGTGAACGAATTTTGTGGATTAAATTAAAAAATTATTACCTACTCGAAGTATATGCACTATGCAGTTCACGGTGGCTGTTTTAAACGTAGCAGTTGCTACGTTCGGTTTTTTTTATTGTTTCACACTCAGTTACCTTCTGACATAGAGTCAGAGACCTTTTTATTAATAATATTAATTTAGAATTAGGTGCCACTCACGATGGTCGTAAAGTGGTGGTGTTTGTTTTTTTACATATGGTATTATCATACGCTAGGTAAAGGCTCCTTTTTATTTCTGCAATTATATTACTACCATTTAAAAAAAAACACTATTGAGACGTAACTAGAGCATTATGATAGCATTTGAGAATAAATATAGTTCCAATTTTGGCCACCGGGCTAGATAAGTTTGACGGACTATAATTATTATCTAGCTACTAATAGATACACGATGTCCTAAGTCATCTAGAACAAAGTTTTATGCTCATTCTTGTGATCTGCAAGTGCTACTAATACAGTGGTACTTTAAGTGAATATGCAGGTTTTTGTATGTTTAATATGATTTGCGTCCACGTGGTTTAGGATTAATTTTAGGATTAGTTAGGATTATTTTTGTCCATAGTTAGTCATAGTCCAAGAACTTGGCCTTAGAAAGCTGCAGCAGAGAAGTCCGGGAGGTTTTTTTTAAAATTGCCACACGAGAAAAGCCGCGGGCAGTTCTAGTTTTCATATAAATGTTAGAACTTCTAACATTCTAACAACATATCTAGTCTCGTTACACGGCTTTTGTACTCAATGGAATTAATCTCCACGCTCCGAGCTCGCCGCAGACGAGTGATTCCTATGTTTGACGACCTACGAGGATCTTTCACTGTTTGCAATATTGAAACTATTAGCGATCGATTGTTATTTGTAGAGGGAGACTTTGATCAAGTCTATCGAGCTACATTTTCTACGTAATCAGATTTTTGATTGAAACCGAAGATTATGGTACGCTTTATGGTTTTTAATAGATTACAGTTTTGGATGTTTCAAAGGTCGATCCTCATTAGGAGTTGACACTCATTAAATATTAAGTGACGTGAAATATTTGACGACCTCCGTGGCGCAGTGTGTAGCACTGTTGCCTTAACGTGCGGAGGTCCCGGGTTCGATCCCCGGCAGGGTCAATGGGAATTTATAATTTCTGAATTTTCCCTGGTCTGGTCTGGTGGGAGGCTTCGGCCGTGGCTAGTTACCACCCTACCGGCAAAGACGTGCCGCCAAGTGATTTAGCGTTCCGGTACGATGACGTGTAGAAACCGAAGGGGTATGAGTTTAATATAACTGCCATGCCCCTAACAGGTTAGCCCGCTACCATCTTAGACTGCATCATCACTTACCATCAGGTGAGATCGCAGTCAAGGGCTAGCTTGTAGTGGATAAAATAAAAAAAAGTTAGTCAGGTAATCTGAATTTACATATTTGATTAGGTACCGAAAATGATCAATTTTATGTTGGTTTGGAATGAAAGTCGCAAAAGTCTATGCGAATATGCGCCCAATATCCAAGATCCAAGATATCCAAGAATATGCGCCTCCATAAAAAATAGAAATTCAGGCGTCACATTCCACGATTAGAAAAAAGGTTCAATAGGACGGAAAAAACTAGCTGTCTTGTCGAAACGTATTAGAATCTGATTTATACGCGGACAAGGACGAGGGTGGACGAGACTTACTTCCAGTGTATCTTGACCTGCTTGTATTTTTAAACAAGACAAAAATCAGTCGCCTGAAAAAAAATTGCATACTAAAATAAAGTCACAATTTTGTTTCTAAGTTTTCTAATGGAAAAATATTTGATACTAGATGATGCCCGCGACTTCGTCCGCGTGGATTAAGATTTTTAATTCCCGCGGGAACTCCTTAATATTCCGGGATGAAAGTAGCCTATGTCCTTCCCCGGGATACAAACTACGAGTATCTCTGTACTAAATTTCAACAAAATCGGTTGAACGGATAGGCAATGAAAGCGTAGCAGGCGGACAGACACACTTACGCATTTATAATATTAGCACAGAAAAGGAAAGTGATATTAGTATTATAGAATGTTCAGAGAGATTTATATATTTCATGGCTTCTGAGAATTTTGTTACAACTACGAGTAATTAGATTTTTTTTAAAACATTACGAGTGTGTATCTTTGGTATATTTTTCTATTCCCGTGTCAAACGAGAGTAGTTGGCTAAGTCAGCTTGCATAGTAATAAGAAGCGAAGATTGCTCCATTCGGCCGATTGAACGCACCTCCCCATACTAACTTCCTCCCCATTTAACGCGAATAGCAGCAACAAAAGGATCTGCCGTGCGAAATAACAAAACTACCAATCTCTCGATTTCCGATGTCGGAATCGAATGTGATTGCTAGATAGTTACTTACACATGAATGCTAGATTGTTATTCAACAATCGAGGCAGCGGCCCTTGAGGTCTTTTGTTTAAATTTATCTGATGCCGTACGTGGAGATGGGATGTTCAATAGTTTAGGCGTCAGAAATACACATGCGAGTCGCGAAAATAGCAGCTTTAGCGATGGTTTCTACGAAAACGAATAACTTAAAAAAAACCTCAATGATTATTTAGCTATTCAACACTTTTATTTTTCCTGTTTGGGATTTATTTTTAGTATCCTAAGTTAGAATACAGCTGAGGTAACAAGGTACAGTTTTACCTATGTATCTAAATAGGCTGTGTGTGTCATATAATAGTTAGATAAATAATAAATAAAATAAATAAATAACCTTTATTTCAGTCAATAATTACAACCCATAGTAACAATTATTATGTCAAAGAATATGAAACAGAACAGTAACGTTAAATGTGAGACAAAAATTTAAGTTTAACAATAAATAATAATCAAAATAATTTAAAAATAAATGTACGATAAATAAATCGTACTAAAAAAATAAAAATAAAACAATCAAGTAAAATTGTTGTTGTCGCACCGATGCAGGTTAGACCAGTGTTTAGCAAAAGGATTAATATATTTATTCATTTAAAACAAAATTACAAGATATAATAAAAACTTATAGACTAAACGTTAATCTAAAATCCTTATATTACCTACTAACAAAAATAAAAATAAAACCCTAATCAAAAAGACCACCCCTGGTTGCCTCTGGGCCAAAGGTACCCATCAAACTTGCAGCATTGCCGCGCTGAATGGCGATGACCTTTGAACCAGGTGAAAGGATTAATTGAATCCTCGATAACGGCACACAAAATAGAATTGGTACTATTTCTTAGTCTTTCCCAGAAGGAAGCCGTCCTTGCTCTAAGTACAGATGTAGACAGACATAGAAAATGTTCCATTTGTCATTTTGAGCACGAACGTAAATATTTGATTTTGATTTTGAACACTAAAAATTTATACCTATTAGTAGTAACATTAATTTTAATATGAAGTTTCCAAGTGCTTTCCGAACTGCAGATCCACGTAAAATATTAGGTAATAATGTTGGCTAAGGCGGTCTATTTGCAGTATTCTTAATAATTACTTCTTCCGATTTGTTTGCGTGGGGACGCAAGGGGATATGAAAAGTGAAACAGGGAGAGTCAATAAATAATAACGCTAAATGCCCATCGATGACCGGAGGGAGAGAACTCACTTCCGATGCTTACATTTTAAATTGTAATGAGATACCGTGGTCCCTATATAATATTTTAAGTACATTACTCTGTTTATCAACATGTCGCTATATTCGTAAAATCTATCAAATGATGTATGACCACCAAGTTATTAACTCCTGAGTAGATCGTATACGAAATATGGCCGAAAATATTAAAATAGTGCTAATTAAGGAAAATGTACAGTTATAGTACTAATATGAAAAGTAACATTGTAAGCTTTGAGTAGGTATTTTATTTCCAAGTATTTGGTGAAAATTTTGATCTCCAGAAAAAAGATTGATTGATTTTATTGCTCATTGAGGTCATAATTCACTAAGTGAGCATAGCACCAAAATACACTAGAAAGGATCAGACTGAAACCAAATCATTTGTTCACCACTGAATGCCACTGGTCAATCTAATGGAATTGTACGCTAATTATTTAGGATTTATTTTGTTAGGACAAAGGGACCCCAGCGTTTGGACGCTTGGGTCAACTGATTTCAACTTGATTCGTCTCTGCCGTTTTGGCTTTTAATAATGAATACTTTGGAATGTCAAACATCGGATTCTCAGTAAATATATCTGGTAGTTGGTACCTATAGCATAGTTAGTGGAGTATAATACTGTGCTGACGATAAAACGACAAATATGTGATCTCTATATTATGAGCCGGTATATCTTGGAATATGTAAAGTGTATATAAGTATATTTAAAAAACAGACTGTTAAGTAAATAAAATAAAATTTAATTGGTATTTAGAGATGAAGAAGCTGTAGTGAAGATAAAAGTAATGATTAGTTAATCGACGTTAATCTCATAGACCGCAACGTAAACTTAGCGAAACGGAAACTGCACAGCAAGGAGCAAGGAGTAAGGAGCAATGAATTTCTTTAGGTATATTGTAGTATAGGTATCTACAGCTTCCAGAACACATTGCGGTCTTCCACGCAGCCGTCACGTATCTAATTTTTCTGCCTTTTTATACCTAGGTAAAAAAAACAAATTAAAGAATGTTAGAAAACTGGTGTCACTTCACCAAAGAAACCAATTTAAAATCAATAGAAACAGGAGTCTGTCGCGCATGAAGATGAGTCGTAAAGTATAGGCGGAACTTTTCCCATGGAGGGTATAAATTGGATTCGGAAGCAGATCACGTAACGGTTAAGAGTTCACAAAACTGTGCAATAAATCGGACGCGCGGAGGTGCGCCGGAGACAAACGGCGGATGGCGCCGGACGCGGGTGGAACAGAGGTTGAGATGACTGCTCAGATAAAGTATGAATATACCGTTTATTCAAGGTAAAATTGTTTTTTTTACATAAGGTCCCTGTAACTACGTTCGCGTGGATTTAGGCTTTAAAAATCCCGAGAGCCTCAATTTGAAAACAGGTCAAATAATTTTTTTTAACATCAAAACGTATGAAATACTAAACATAGACGTAATCAAAATTGAAGTGATGTTTAAAATTGATAGTTTAAAAAATGGTTTTCGAACATAACACAAGGGACGTGGATATTAAGACTTTTGGGAGATCCTCTATTTAATAATGACTAGGAAATAATTTATTGGAGTAGTTGAGAAATAACCAATTATTTATTAATCCATGCAATAATCACGTCAATTCGTTCTTCATCCACGAAGGAAATGAAGCGAGTTCGTAAAATATTATTATACATAATAAACGAGTCGGTATGTGCGACTTTTCTTCTAGTACTGTTTCAATATACACTAATTGTATTTATATGTAAATGAAAATCAGATTAATATAGGTACCTTCAAATCAAGAGTGAATAGGCATCTTCGAGGCAAGCGCGCTCCACCTTAGGCTGCATCACCGCTTGCAAGCAAGTCTGATCGCAGCCAAGCGCTAGCCTATATATTAAAAAAAAATCGACATGTACGAGTATATTCAGGTGAGATCGCAGTCAAGGGCTAACTTGTAGTGGATAAAAAAAAATCTAATATACTCACTCATAATATGTTAGATCGGAGCTGTATGAAATTTGCATAATATGCTCCACAGGTTGCCGTATTCTGCTTATAGATTTTCCACAAAGGGGCTGTTTAAAAGATAACTCGCGATGGCGTCAGAGGCCGCGGGCGGCGGAGCGTATAACGAGAGAGTAATTCACGCCGATACAGAACATTATCGGTTCCTAGTAATAACTCCTTTACATCTAATATTATTATGAACTGAAAATTTACAAATAAAGAACTCATATTTAACTTTGGTTGTGATATCAAGGCTTCACAGAAGGGCTGGCTCATTTTTTGCGCAAAGGATCAGCCTGGCTGTTCAGCGCGGAAATGCAGCCAGCATTATTGTCACCATTCCACGGAGGCATGATTATTTTCAATAAATTACAAAAAAAAAGCTTCATCATCATCACCATCATTTCAGCCTGCGGACGTCCACTACTGAACATAATACATGAGCTAGGGTAAAAACACGAGTTCAAAACACTACGAATATTTTTTTTAGTTTGGCGACCACAAAGTCCGCAAGCGCACTGTTATGGTGCTGCAAGGACTACGCGACAGCTATGAAATATATGACACGATGAAATATGATTTACATACGACGCGGGCGATTCGCGCTGACTTTTGGTCCTGTCTTGTCTGTATTGTGTTTTCGCCTTTATTATTAACCTGAATATTATAACAACCTTTAAACAGAACTGTAACTTTAAAACGTTTTTTTCTCATGTTCACCCCGTTGTAGCTTGCCAAAGTGTAACGTTACAGCTATACCTACCACTGAGGCGCAGATGCCTTGCACGTGTGGTGTGCTTTGAGATAATTTTAAACTTGATATTGACTCAAGTGGACTAATCTAAAACTCCAACTTTATCATTTTTCATATTTGAATGAGCGAATGTTCAAAAAAATTACATCCGTGCCTCGAGACCGGACATCGGGCAATGTAATGTTCCCTGTAGTAGGGGAGCCCGAGAGGGGATATTTGGAGTTTTTTAAGTTTGTAACTCTCCAACTCCTTTAGGTCAGATCGTCAGATTATTTGAATGTACACTTTTCAGTATGTAATTAACTCACTCTACCTTAATCTGACGCGCTCGAGTATTTCTGATGATCGATTTTATTTATTTACTATTTCTGATCTGCTGGCCTAGACAGATCCACCAATATACAGGGCTCATATGGTGAAGGTACTCTTCAGGGTCTAAAGAATCCCCATTTATATTAATCTGCCTCGCTGGAGTAAATCCAAAAATCCCCTCTTGGGCTCCCCTACTACTGTCTTTGTATTCAATCATTTATTACCATGAAACCGTCAAAAATCGAAGAGTGAAGTGAGGCAGTAGCTATTTGCATGAATTAGCTGACATTTATGCCACCGTCGAGACAAACCACAGCGTCGCAGCGCCACCTGCTCGGGAATTATACGCTCGTTACGCGCTCCACTGCGCTACCTCGCGCCGGTGTCTCTGTGCCTTATGTTTTATTGAATATCGACTTTATATGACTTGATATCTATCTGTCACCGTAAGATTGAAAAAACCTAATTCAACAATTAAACAATTTCGCTAGCTAGATTACAATCTTACGGTTTTTGCAATCTTACGGTGACATATCCATTATTTTTATTAAAGAAAGAAAATATAAAAAGCAAGGGACAGAATTAAATGGCCGAAACTGGTAAAAAAAAACTAACCTAACCTAAACCACATCAGTGATCCTTTCGGGAAGAAATGCGGGTGACATCAGCAGAGGTTAGTTTGACCTATACAGCCACCTTGTGCAATGCGAAGCGACGTGGTCCGTGTTTTCAGTGCCAAAAAATGCGAAATGCGAATGCACACTGCCTAGGTATGTTGTGAAGCTCTAAATATTATGATTTAAAATTGTTCTGGTGATTAGTTTTACTTACTATATTTTGTTTGTTGAAATATTAAATACTTACTAGCTATTCTATGAATTGGTTGAGACATAGAACAATTTATTATGAAGGAGGACAAATAGCTAACTTGGCAAAACGCAATCATACCATCGCTATATTCACACGTAAGGGTACACACGTAAACCGGACTACCCAATCGAATAGGAGAACCGCAATTAGTAAGCCATTGTACATTTCTATCGGCAATAAATCCTCGGATATAATAACCTTAACGCAACTCTATTAAGATCCCTTCGTCAGCAAACAGTATCTTGAAGGCGCATCTCTAGGAAATCCCATTTAAATCGCCTAATACAACTCCTTGTTCCAGCCGGGCTATATTTAGTAAGGCGAGGCAATCTAAGAGGTATTCAGCCTTCGGATCCGTCGACAAGTCGAGGAAGCCCCACGTAGGTTTTAGTTCCCAAGGGCTTACGGAATTTTGAAACTATGATCCAAGAATTCTGGATGAGGCATTTAACTCATCGCGCAAACAAATACGTGCATCATCGCAACAATGTGAGTTGTAAGTTATAAAATAATATTGGTTAGTAACAAACCGTTACTATAGTAATTATAAAAGATTCCAAACCCAATAGACGCACAGTCAGCACGTGACATTCTCTAACGGATAGCACTGCTAAAGCCGCGACAAAGTGCTGGCACTTATGGCACAAATTCCTTGCAGTGACATGGATCTTCAGAGTAATGACGACGTAATTTGGATTAACAGTGACGACGGATAATCTATTATGATTTCTTCGTTGGGTATATCGATTTGAACTGTATGTGAAAGGAAACAAAACAGAGTTTCAGTAATAAATAAAACTGTGCTTGAAAAACATCAAAAAAATATTGATGTTCTTATTTTTAAGAAATTAGAGCTTTTTATAGGCTAACGCTCGAGTTCAATTGGACCTACTTGCAAGTGGTGATGCAGAATAAGGTGGAGCGCACTTGCCTAGAAGATGATTATTCCCTCTGTATTTGAAGGAACCTATATTAAAAGTACCTAAAACTTGAATGGCAGTTCGAATTAGAATCGAGGAAGCAAATCGCTTTGTTTATGCCCGTGGAACATCGACAAATTATATTTTGACAAGCCGCATCTATTCTTACATGCTTCGTATATTCAGGCTACCCTCTCTCATTATTTACGAAGGGCCGATGGAGTGAAGTGTGTGACAAGCGGCACGTACGGCCGCTAACGAGACGCTTTGTGACCATCTCGAGTGTGGTCATCTCCTGATTTTTTTTTAATGGACAAATAATATTTGCTCGGAAATCCCGTAGGAGTTGCGCGCTCTGTATTGTGCCTTTTAAAGTTTGGGTCACGCGAAACTAAGGGGGAATTCAGCAGATTCGAGTGATTTTATTGGACGTGTGTTTAAAACTTCTACTGTACTTAAGGTTAGCAATTTTCTTGGTAGCTTGTTAATGATACAATGAATATTTAAAAATTGAAGAAAAGAGAGCCATTTAATGATTTATTTGAATCATTATTAATATGTGTTCATATAAAGTGAAGACACAGAATAATATTATATTCGAGGCTGCCAAAATTCACAGGTTCAAGGCAACTGTATAATCGAGCAGACAGCGTAAAACCGTTTTCCTCCGATTTGCTCTCACAATAGCTCATTTGTTATAACCAACCTGATAGCGTAGCGTTATTACGACCAAACAAATTGAGTCGAGCCTTCGCCACCTCAGACTAATGTAATTCCGGAGTGCGCGCACCCAAGAATAGATATTTAGAGTGGATTGTTTTCGACAGACCGTAATGAAACTCTGATGCCGGGGCCCAAATCAGTTTGCGAGGTGAGCGCGCCGCAGGGGAGGCGAGGCTACATTGTAATAAGACGAGAAATAACCTAAAATAAACCGCCGAGCGCAGTACAAAGATGGACATAGTGGGGCTGCTTGGCCCCTTACTGCTTAATTTGCCTACCGTAATTACTGTCCTCTCGGGTTGGGAAGGACCCGGGGGCTCGACCCGGCCGTCTTCCAGGTTATATTGAGCGCGTGCGGGCGCCGTGTGTGTGTTTAGCAAATACTACTCCCTAGTCGTTAAGTATGAATACGGGTATGGACAAAATGTATTAGCTTAGGCTGAGATTCGGACCGTGTTTGCACAGCGATGATAGATTTATAGTAATTGTGTTATTAACGTTATGGGATAAGGGTTTTACGGACTTAAGTAATGAACGGCTCTCACCTAATGCTCGGATTTATAGTTAGTTCGTACACGTGGTGCACGGGCACTTATTAAATTGGGACGCTATTTACGACTTTCTATACCTAATTTAGCATTTAGATTTTGATACAAGCGGCAACTAACATTATTGGATCAGTACTATTAGGTACCTTTTACTCGTTGAATACGGTGAAAGTAATAGATAAAACTATGGCAAAATAACTATACTAACTAAGGCTTGACTTAGAAATATTTCATCTAGAAACATGGTTAATTTAAGAAATGTATAATGAGAAAACCTTCGTCGGAGCCTGTTTCAAATGTGAATGAAAAGTATTTTCCAGTGTATCTCTACGACATATGAATTTTAAACGTAAAAAGCGTATCGATAATTCAGTTATAATTTGGTTAAGCGATAATTTGGTTATTGAGCCCGCAAATCACCTGCCCGGTCAAATTTGAATTTACGCTTCAGCCCATACGTAAAGAGAAAATACACTCCATTTTCTAAAACATAATTAACACTTTTACGGCGGCGGTTACTCGGGATCATCCCGTAATAACCTTGTTAACCCTGGCGCACCGACTGAGTCGGCTAGCCTTTTAACGGCCCTGTACATGGGCATTAATCCGAAAGCTATCAGCCTTTGTCCTTTTCCCACTCCTTTAATACGGGATTGTCTCTCACGCCTTGCCCGAGCCGGGACCGCGCCTTTTAGTGTGAGGTTTTCGCTCGCCTTAACGAAGGGAAGTAGCAAAAGACCAAAGGTCGTCATTAGGGCAAGCGCGGTGTAAACAAGGTCCGAAGCGCCCGCTAATGGCCAATTCGTGCGTCCTCGAGGTGACCCCAGGTCTGTCTCGGGCCGTCGTAAATGGGCTTTTAATTGCACTTTTGATAGAGCGCACGGATTAGTTTCCCCGATCCGTACACTAATGCTTATGTTGTTCAACACTGTGTTTATATTGCGAGCCTGTGACGTGTATTAGCTGAGATTATAATCAATCTTTGTGACGAGTCCACAGCCGCGGCGTCACCGCAGAATGTAGCGCGACACGTGTTCGTTGCGGGAACTGTTCCCGCTCTTGTTCGGATGTGAAATTTAATTTCCGCTATGCGGGAATCTCCGGGGGTGCGGGGCGAAGGGTGGTGGGTTACCCGCGAAGAAATATGCCCCGCTCTAAACTTTGTCAATTTGTTTGTGGAGCGAAATTAACTCGATCCAATCTGCGGGCGTGTCGCCGCGACCTGCGTGCTGATACCGGAGCACCGGGCCCGTCATATTTCCGTTGCAAACGAAAGCAATACCAGAAAAGGTGTACCTTTCACCGACCCAAACGTAACAACTTATTTGCTGAAGAACGCTTCATTTGCTGGAAATAAGCTTGTAAGGAGTTTTACCTAGGTCTAAATAAGTTTTACATTATAATTTCCATAGATAATGTCCGTGACTTTTAAAATTCCCACGGTAAATCTTAATAAAATTAAGAGTAGCAAAAACCTATCTCTGTAGGTACCTTTTGTCAAAATCGGTTAAACAGATGGACCGTGAAATCGTAGCAGACAGACGGACGATAGATAATATTTATTATCTATTATATTATAAATATTTTATATACATTTATATATAATATTTATTATCTATCGTCTATTAATAAAAATAATCCTAATACTATTAAGTAAATATTTTATTTAAAAAAAAAGTAAATTATAAAGACTTTTTTTACCTACCTATCTTTTTCAGCAATCGATGGGTGGAAGTAATGAGTGGCCATAATTTTAGATCTAATCAACGTATCTGCGTTAACGCAAATTTACGACGCCGAAATTTTTCCTCTTTAAATTACAGAGGCAACCATCTGCGTAAAAGTAAAAATTCGCGTTTCCAACTTCGTTATCCATATCACGGACGAGTCTCCGGAGAGTGCGTTATTAAAATGTATTGTGCACACGCCTTCATTTTCGCATCCTATGTGAGAAAGAGCGTATAAATTAGTTAGTCCCAATATTTTCACCCTAAATATTATTCGAACGCGAATATATGTACGGAAATTGGAAGGGCGCATTATCAGATGAAGCGATATCTCAAAATCGGGTCCCGTTTGGCGGAACACTTTAGCATTCTTATTATAAGGTGTAGAAAATTTCCGCGGCGGATTTGCATACAGACGCCTCGTTCACAGGTGACGCCTGTAATTATATTCGCGAAGTTGCCGTGTGTTGATTGTTGATAGTTAAATATTAAACTTGTTTTTTTTAATCTAGAGCGTCTGACATATTATACTATACATAGCTCAATTACCACTCACTCACTCACTGACTCATTGACATAATTGTTCTAGTAACTTGACGGAAGTAAGTCTTTACAATGTTGCCCTCTATTTATTAAGAAAATTTAATTTAGGAAGACCTATAAAAAATCATCCGATGAAAGCTAGAGAACTACAGCTAGGTAAGTGGTTGAAATTTTTTCCAATAACTAGGCACAGTTGATAACCCATAGCGTGAAAATGGTCTTCGGTTTTCGTCTGTGCCTATCCATAGGTTATTCGTATAGGTGCATTATACTATCAAAGTTTGTTTAATATTACACAAATTAAGCTATATCAAGTCGCTCACATTTCAAAGGATGCCTAATAAGTCTGCACGTAAATTTATTAGAAGCAAATATTGGCTGACAAATTAATAAATGGAGCTTCTTTTGAGACGTAAACGTCGCATCTTTAATTACGTCTTGTACAAATAGCGGGCGTGTTTAATCAGGGACGTATCTTTGCATGGAATGAGAAGAAGTCATCAAGAACTATGGGCTTCGTGTTTGTTTAAGAGACGGATAAATAAACTGGGTTTTGTTGAGTGCGAAGACTGGTTTAAATAGAAATTTTGAGCGAAGTGCAACATGAAATGGAGTATAACAGTACTCAGTACACCTAGATATAATCAGCCAACCCCGTGTTGTTATTGAATCAGAGATTTCCTGTAGCATTTTTTAGTTGTGTTGTAAACATCAATACTGTAATTATTAATTCATATCACTTATCATTTCTTTCTTATTTTTTGGTGATTGAGTAACAATTTTGAAGTATGAATCAATCAAAAGTGTATTATGTGATAAGGCTCGAGAAAAGCTAAGACGCTCGCGGCACGGCATACACTTGACGTCACTTCTAGTTGCTTAGAGAGTTGCGAAGTTGCAACAAAGACTGGAGAGGAAACCATTAAGGCTCTTGACGCCAGCCGCGGTCGCTTCATTAGACGACTAGTGGCGTTACTCTGTATTATTTTCATGATAATGTACAGTCCATATTTTCTCTATCTTAATATCCTTTATAGAGCATTATTCTTGAAACGTGATGTAAAAGTGGAGCGAGCTCAAAAAAGCTGTGAGTTGCTCGCGGCAAACACTTCACTTCACTTCTAGTTGCAAAGTTGCAACAAAGGCTGGAGGAAACCATTATCGCTCTTGACGTCAGCCAGTCGGGAAAAAGTGACTTGCTTCGAGAGAGAGTATGACCCAGTTCTGTGTTGGGATTTGAATTAAAAATCCCTGCTTCTGAGGAAAGATACCCCCCTCCCTCCCTTTCACGATATATGTGTAAAATCAACATAATATCTCAACATTCCTAGGTTTTATAGTTACATAAACTAATATTATCCTTTTAAAAGCCTACGTAAATGAAATTATTGAGCCGTGTTTTAGTTTGACTTTTATAGTAGGGTAGTTGAATAAACAAAGCTTGTTTGTCCTCTTGCCGCCAAAGAGAGTTTAATTTACGTTTATGTAAAATTTTATATTATTTATTATTATTAAATGTAACTTTAGATTTTAAAGTAAAAACACGCCACTGCCCAAATTCCTAACGTTTATCGACAGAACATCTTACCAACGTGACCCTACCAAGAAGGGAAATCAATGTCACACTCGTAATGATAGATTATCCATTGAACGACGTGATCTCTGATTGGCTTTGTTAGACCAGCGCGTCTTCAGCCTCTTGGAGAGTACTCGATCGTGCGGACGACTAATTTGACAGATCGATGGTCACTCGCTGGTTGGGTCGTGTGAAATGACCTTAATGACTTATTGTTTCAGACTACGAGTATTCCAGCTACATTTTAGATTTATCTATTTACGAGAGGAAGCTTTCTCTTGTCTGTTAATTAACTATTTTTTATTTTTCTGCAACGGTTTTTAAGTAATAGCTGGATTTTACATTCATTAAACGCACGAGTACTATCTACAATTTAGGTATGTTTAAAATCCTTTAAAAGTAAAATATATTTATTATTATTTTGATGGGTTATAATGTTTAAGCTTAGTTGACATATAATTTAATATATTAATGGAATACTTCTTAAAACTTCGTTATAAAAATTAACTGGAAAAATGCAAAAAAAAAAAAAAAATTTTATCTCTGCTGGAGATACTAGCTAGTACGAACAATACCTACATACCTAACACATAGATTTTACAACAATAAAAGGGTACATTGGCCAATTCTGTATAACACAATCTCTAAACTAAACTAAAATGACAGCTTTAAATCTAGTTCTGTCCTATTCTGACGGAAGTATTATGAAAGGGTTAGATATATTTTAATGCTGTTATTTTAGTTTAGAGTTTGTGAACTACAGAATCAGCCCCATTAACCTACCTAAATTCGTAAGATGTTAACTGACTTGACGCGTGACCCCAGCAAGCAGATGGGAAATCGATGTCATTATGACAGATTATCCATTGAGCGACGTGTGCTCTGATTGGCTTTGTTAGCCAACAGCATCTTCTACCCATAAGAGTACACTAGAGTACACTCAGTAATGCGGGGACTAATTTGATAGATCGACCCGGACGGGCACTTCCTGTGGTGTATAGTTATGCCCGTGACTTTGTCTTACTATCACCTATCTATTGACTGCCTTGTTAGTCTAGTGGTTAGCATGTTCGACTGCGGCCGACGAGGTCCCTGGTTCATAACAAATGTTGGGGTTTTCTTACAAAAAAATATCTCAGAACTAGCCCGGAGGTAGGAAGTTTGCAGTGTTTCGCTCGCGTGCCTCGGAGAGCACGTAAAGCCGTCGGTCCTGCGCCTGATCTCTCTCCGGTCGTGTCGGATTTTCCATCCTATCGGTCTATGAGAGTAAAGGAACAGAGAGGGCATCTGTGAATGTGCACACACCAAGCACTATAATATCTCCGGCGCAGATGGCTAATCTCTCTGGATATAGGCCGCCGTGGCCGAAATTCGGCCAGGAGGACATTATTATTATCTAGGATAAAAAGTAGCCCATGATACCCTCCATGCCTTTAACTACATTTTATTATTTTGTTAGTAATTAGTAAAAGTTATTGACCAATATTTAATTTTTTATATTAAAAAAAGTAGTAACTCGTAGGAATATTCAAATTTAACGTTCAATGTTACAATTTATTAACAAAAAAAAATTAAAATATTGAAATTGAATATTGGGAAAATAATAAATCGTTTTATCGGTAGGTAGATTAATTGTAAGGCACCGTCAACTTTCTGAGGTTTGGTATATTATGTTCATACTTCACATTATTATTTTAATGATTGCATCTAAGAGACAGATAGCGTATTTAAAAAAATCTAAATTTCTTCTTGTAACAAACAATTATACCTATCTAACGACGAATTAAAACTTTGAGACTGTACGCATACTCTGAGTTTTTACATTGCCAATACGATTGATCGACGTGAGAGCTCACCACGCCAAGTTAACGAACGTTAAAGTAAAATGAGCCTTAAATACATCAGTTTAGGGCTCATTTCATCATTTCGTGAATTTATTAACAGCCAGCGCTCCAAGCGCAGCATTTGTGACTTTAAAGCAAGAGCTTTTGGGTCCATTTTACTTTGACGTTCGCTTAAACTTGGCGTGGTGAGCGTACTGATCTATTTTACAATCCTACAAGGGCGATATTAGTTATGAGCATGCACGTGAGTTCACGTATAATAACGAGTATGCAAATTAAACGTGTTTCATCTTGGCATTTTCACGGGAGCCTGTCACTGTCAGCCCGCACGTCTGTTTATTAACTTTTTGCTAATTAGACATGCCCCGGGAGCGTTGCGAGTATGTTGGCATTTTTAATTATGCGTGATAATTTTGGCTGACGTTCCAGTATACGCGAGCGAGCAACACTAACATTTCGTTCGTCGTACCAATATTTTTCCGATGTCTCGATGTCGTACTAAATAATATGTACGTACCAAATTATTACTAATATTATTATTAAGGCGAGTCACCTCAGCTCAGCGGTGAAAACTGGTTTGCTAGATCAAATTTTTTCGGTATTTACTATTAAATAACGGTCTTACAAAAAATATCCGATACACTTAAAGATATTGTCTAAAGAATGTGCTAATTTGTTACACGATAGGATGTACTTTACTCGATCAAAAAAAATCTTGAAACAGGCTAAATTAAAAGTTTAAAACGAATTTTTTATTAATAAAATTTTCGACTTTGCTCATCATTTTTATATGTATAAATTCCTCTTGAAGTATTAAAGAGAACCTGCTAAAATTTATTTCAAACTGAAGTCCTATATCTATTTAATTCAAATTAATCCCAGAATTTGAACGTTGCCAAGCGGTTTCAGAATATACCGCGCTGCCCGCTTCCCCGCTAGTCTCTACGAGAAATGTACCACGAGACGCGCGGGCGGCACCCCACACCTCACCTCCTAAAATCTTGGAGGTGACTCGCCTTAATGCGAAAGTTTGGATGGATGTGTGGATGTATAGATGGATGGATGGATAGTGGATGCCTTGACGGCAGAACGGATCTGGATGAAATTTGGCACAGATATAGATTATAGTCTGGAATAGGCATTTTTTTATCCCGGTAAATCAAGGAGTTCCCGCGGGAACCAAAACCTCAATTTATGCGGACGAAGTCGCGGGCATAAGCTAGTATATCATAAACATACGTGTCTTTTGTTGAATCTTTCGTCAGTAACTATCAATTAAATTGAAGCCGGATAGATAAGGCTGGTTAGATATAATTATGTCACCGTAAGATTGTAAAAACCGTTAGATTGTAATATAATGTTTTTTATCTCGATAGATTGTAAACTGTCGACAGATTGTGAACCGTAACATACTGCTCACAATTTAACGCATTATATTTTGGTAAACTGTAATCTATTAGGTATATTAACCCGATAGAACCTACCTGAATATTCATGTCAAACCCTAACCTAACCTATAGTTCGCGCGCGAGTTGAATGTATATTAAATGTATGGTGACACATACATGGTGGTCTACATTCAACTCGCGCGCGAACTGTACAAGAAAGAGATAAGAAAACGTAAATACAATAAATATTTCGTTAATTAATACTCAGAACATTGAACGGTTCACAATCTTTCAACAGTTTACAATCTCGCGGAATAGAAACAATCTTAAGGTGACAGATATATATGTATTTGGAAACGTAGCTTTTTCGAAATAAACTTTCGGGTTTTTTATTTACCGAGCGAATTTTTTAATTTTCCGGGATAAGAAATAGGCTATGTATTATTCCAGACTATAATCTATCCCTGTGCCAAATTTCATCCAGATCCGTTCAGTCGTTCTAGCGTGAAAGAGTAAGAAACATCCATACATCCATACTTATAAACTTTCGCGTTTATAATATTAGTAAGATAACAAAAGACTTGATCGTCATTAAATTAAAGCCGTGTAGAAACCGAATAGGGGTATGGATTTAATTTAACTGCCATGCCTTTAACAGTTTAGCCCGCTACCATCTTAGACTGCATAATTACTTACCATCGGGTGAGATCGAAGTCAAGGGCTAGGGTTCTTTTAGTGAATAAAAAAATACTACGAAAAAGTCACACATAAAATCACTCCAAAAGCTTTTTCATAAAAGTATTTACGCTTAGTAATTCACACCAAGGCAAGGCTATTAATTTTTCATCGCATACCTGAAAAACGTCACAAATCAAATTAAGCCAAATCAAAATAAACAAAAGGAAGGGTAGATGCAATGTAATCACTTCGGACTGTCAAACACACTCAGGTAGTACGTAAGCTTACAGGCGCATTTAAGTTAAAATTTTCACTCCCCAGTTGCTTTTTACTAATTCGCCAAGTGAAAAGGGTTCGACGAAGTAATACAGTTTACTGCTTATTCAGTATTTATACGTTGGGGGCTGCCACTCTAGATGCAAGGAAAATTTGTAAAATTTGTACCAATTAACGTTTGCTGATAATATAAAACACACGTTGCTAATTGAATGCAAGTGAGTTCGGGTGTAAAATATTATATGAAACTCTCGAATGTTTAAAGTAGCTGAAATATTGTGCGTTGTTAAAATGATATAAAAAAACTAACAATCTAGTAAAGCAATGGAATATTAGCGGCATGCACACAATGTGCAAAAATTTATTAATTAACTAGATGATGCCCGCGACTTCGCGTGGTGTAAGCTTTTTGTGATTCTCGCGGAAACTCCTTAATTTTCCAGTATAAAAAGCCTATGTCTAGTCTAGCCTATGTCCTTCCCTGGGACACATCCTATGTCTGTTGAAAAGATAGACCGTTAAAGTGTAACAAAAGGACTCACATTCGCATTTATAAAATTTGTATGGATAATTAGTTCGTTTTTGTTAAAATTAATATAGTTTTTGATTTTGGTAAATGTGTTTTAATTAGTGTAAATATTTTAATATTATCTAAATGTGTGAAAAAATTAATTCGGGTAATACCTACCTCTTGATAAGCAAAAGCTCCGCCGCATACAATAAAGAAAATCGTATGATTAGTATCCATCAAAGTTAGATAGGCAATAAAGAGAGTAGCTATGTATACACTGCGTTACCCGACTTTTTCTTTTGCGTCAAACTAAAGTACATTCTATGACAAACCGAATACGGTCTACATTATCTTGCCGTTATTAAAGCAGTAGATTTTATAAAAGGCTGCATTGTTTACGAACAGGCTCCCATCTCCAATCGCGTGTAATGTATTTATGATTATTGCTTGAGCCGGTGAAAGAAAAGTCGAAAAAGTATATTCAAAGGTAAGCTATATCAGAGAAGGAGTTAAGGGATTTCCGAACAGTTTCTGAACCATTTATTTAGTAGTTTGCGTTTCATGATAACCATAGAATTTAAATTACACACACACACTAGAGTCTCGCAATTCATATGTAAATATAATATACGAAAATGCATCTATTGGTCTCTGCTATGTTTTCATGACTCATCTGTTCAATAGATTTTGACGAAATTTTGTGCAGAGATAGGTTGCAACCCGGAGATTGCCAGAACAACTTCCTTAAACTATAATGATGACAAAATGTTTAAAACTTTCCCATATGGTTGTCCATTACGGGTGGGACAATACTAAGTTTTACCTACTAACATGCAATTGTTATGATTATTTCGCCTGTTATTTTACAAAAAGCTTTTCTTAGCTTTTACATAAGCCGCAGGCAGGACAAAATCATTCCTACGAGTAGCATTACGTAGAACTATAGGTTTGACAACTGCCTCCTCCTTGCAATATAAGTAGGTCATAGTGCCTTGCAAGTTGCAAACTTCGTGATTCAACAGCTATTTACCAGCGACGTCAAACTGTGCAGTTGCGTCACGGGCGATTTAGCAGCCAGATCTAATTTCCAATTTCAGAACAGTTTTGCCCAAGCTAACGTTAGTGAGAAAAACTAATGGAAACAAAACGAATTTAATCTTTTTATAGGGGAAATACCTATTTAAAAGCTGGGTGCATTAATTTATTGATATAATACCGCATGGTGGAAATATATGTATCACCGAACATTCGCCACTAATTCGATTCTTGGTAAAAATATACAATTTTTACTGCAGCTGCCTATTAATGTGCTTGTAAATTGGCTATATATCTCAAAAGTTAAAAGCTACTTTTTTTCTACAAAATTCAATATCAGCTTCAAAGTCAAAGTCAAATTTTAAATATGTTTATTCAAAATTGGTACCTACACTGTTCACTTTTTGAACGTCAATAATTCAAAGATGATGGTAATAATTGGCAACGGTATATTGTCATGTTCTTCATCTTCGTCATATTCAACCAGTTTATACAGCCCTCACATAACGATACGCGAAGATTCATCTGGCACCGGATTATAAGCACTCAGCTAAGCCTATTGACAAGCAAACGTTGTATATTAGCTGATGCCCTAAATATCGGAGGCCCATCTTAATCCGCCGGTGGTGAGACCAAGCCTCTCCTTAATCCATCACGTAACCGGTACCCGTCGAGAAATCGTGTTACATCAACGAAAAATGTATTAGAAGGGGGAGGTGGTAAACTCCCCCCGATCGGACAAACTTTGCTAATACCACCCTCTAACATAATCGCAGAGCCTTTTACGAGAGGAATTTATGGGGATGGTCCCGATTTCTTGCTGTATTTATGGCGAACGTGGCGCTTACGTGCCGGTATGGCTGGGTAGTTAATTAGAGGATGCAAAAACTCCCAGCTTAATGCTTTTCCGCTTCAAAGTTGCTTTTTTACTGCAGCATGAAATTATGTTTATGTTTTTTGAGTGTTCGTTTGAGAAGTCCCAGGTAAATAATTGTGTATTTTATTGCTTTATTTTTTAGAGAGTTGAAAAAAGTGGATTCCAGATAAGCAGGAAATGAGTGTCCGTGGATATAACCGAATTAAAATAATAAGAAACATTTTCTACCTTTCTCTTTATTGAAATAATTTCGTGTAAGGTTATACCAATTTTCAGATCAAGTCATAGTCATAGCACGACGAAAGTGAAATTATTTCTACTACTACTAACTACAATTGTTTTATGATAATTGCCTAAGGAAGGAACGCTGAGATTTCGAATATAACTTAAACCTCAGGTCAAATAGCGAGGATATTTTCTAATTGAATCAAAGTTAGGGCTTACCGAGAACACTATTCCTAGGTATTCATCGATTGGATCCCGCTTTGTATCGCAAACGTCAAAGTTGCGAAGTCTTAGGAAGTCGAGCTTCAGGTGATAATGTAGACGTACACCGCAATTGCGACTGCCCGCAACTTAGCTCTAATGCTATGGTACATAAATTGAAGGTAGATAACGTGAGACACAGACTTAAGGAAATTTCCTTGGTTTAGGAAATCCTTTGTAGAGTTGTTTTATAAATGGTATTAAGGTATTATAAAATTGCACAAACTTCGCAGAAGAGAGCCTCAACTAGCCTACTCTACTCTACTTGCTACTACAAAGAGTTCCCACGGGATTTTAAAAAAAAAGCTAAATCCTCGCGGATGATGTCCATACTAACCATACTAATATTATAAATTCGAAAGTGTGTCGGTCTGTCTGCTACGCTTTCACGGCTCATCCGTTCAACCGATTTTGATGAAATTTAGTACAAAGGTAGGTTGTATCCTGGGGAAGGACATAGGCCGTACTTATTCCCGTACTACCATACTTTTTATCCCGGAAACTTAAGAGGTCCCGCGGGAATAAAAAAAACTTAATCCACGCGTACGAAGTCGCGGGAACCATCTAGTATATTTAAAAAATCGGTTTAGAAACCACGGAGATATGCACTGACATACATTTAAAAAAAAAAGATACGCGCCGAATTGAGAACCTCCTCCTTTTTTGGAAGTCGGTTAGTAAAATGCACTTAAATCAAATCAAATCAAATATTCTTTATTCAAATAAACTTTTACAAGTACTTTTGAATCGTCAAGTGAATCTACCACTGGTTCGGAATGCCATTCCTACCGAGAAGAACCAGCAAGAAACTCGGTGGTTGCTTTTTTTAAATAATTCATTTACAATTATTATATCAATGTGTACATAAGTAACCGCTGTCCCCAGCATTGCTGGAGCGATCAAATCCATGCTCCTCTATCATTTACATAATCTTCAACAGTATAATAAGCTTTTTTCAGGAGCATACTTTTAAACCAACAAATACTGCAACAAATAACAATACTAACTAGAATAAGACAAACACTAACACAACTAACACTTATTTCATCTAAAAAGTAGTTATATACAATTGTAAATATCATGAGATTAGAAATAAAAAGGCTTATTATTATTCAATTTGTTTATTCAATTCATGTCAAAGACGTGCAGACAGAAAGTAGCCCCATTCCCGCCGGTGGCACCCGTTCACGAGCATGACGCATGATCCAGCCATTGCTTCGCTCGACCATATTTGAGGGAACGTAACAAATAGTGTAAGATATCATAAAATTGCATGCACAAGATACGCTGAAAATAGTTTCGTCTCGCAGCACGTGCGGCACACGTAGCCACAGTCGGCAGTACGGACAAACTTCGCAGAACAAACCCGCAACTTGCCTACTCTACTCTAGATACCTACCACGAATTGTATAAGAGTAGCTAATACGGAATTGTCGAATTCATTTCCGTTCTGTTTGTGACTTACTGCTTGAAAGGATTTATGCAGAACATTCATTTTATAATACGGCACTCAAACGAGTCAAATGCAAAGATATGTAGAATGTGTCAAGTCTATCACTTTTGTGTTGACTAAAAAGGCTAAAGTGTATTAAAAACATCCTATAATTCTTGGAATATACTCTTTTTTAATTCTTAATTACTAGTTTAATAATTAGTTAGTTATTTTTGGAATATTCTCTTATTTAATACTTAATTAATTAGTTAGTTAGTAGTGAATACTTTAAATTCGAATGTGCGAATTAAATTTAAGTATTCATTTCTTATTTAATATGCTGTATGTATTCCAATAAAAAAAATTGATTGGAAAAATAGGTACATTTTCCTTATGTTAACATTATTACTATTTGTCATTATATCTCATGAAAAAGGAAGTATAATATCAGTTAATTTGACTAGTTTCATGTCATTCGCTTTAAACTGGGGATACGGACGCCATATTGAAAATAGTTAGTATAAATGCGAGTATTTTGACGGTGGTAATCAGTCTCCTACCGGCAGACCTAGCGATTATTGAATACATTTGTGTTAAGATCGCATTTTGATTTAGAGGTTAACGATAGCAATCGTGGCCGGGTCAAATGAATATTATCTTTAAAGTTTAGCGAACTTTTATCTAATTACATTAAATCTCTCGTGGAATCGCTACACGTTTAACCATTTATTCGTGCAAGTTCCAACTGAGAGTACAAGTATATTAAAAGTGTCTCATAAATACCTACTTCTCGATTGTCTCTAACACTTAAGGCTATAATATATAAATGCATGGTCAACTTTACAAAAATACATCGATCTAATTGAAAATTAACTATCACACAGAAACTCCAACCTAACCTAACCTAACCTCCTAACCTTTTTTTTTTTTTTTTTTTTTTTTTTTTTTTTTTTTTTTTTTTTTTTAACGCTGGGAAATGCGTTTAGGCATCCCTCCCAGACGTAGGCAGATGAACTGCCGTGCCTCCGAGAGGGTATGTGGGACTCACTGGCACTCCAGAATACCCACTAAAACCCAGCGGCGCTTCTGCGCATCGCCTTAAGGCTGGGTTACGGGAGCGCCAAGGGCATTCGTCCGCAACCCAGCCAGCGACATCCACCGGAGCGGACCCACCTTCGGGGACAAGGTGAGGTGCACCTCCCGACCCGGGTTCCAACCCCGCTCGACGGGCGACAGACAGGTCTAGTCAGTCGCCCGGAGCTCTCCTTATTCCATTGGAACCCCTTGTTGGGCGGAGGGAGGGGGCTTATCCCCATTCCCTCCCCTCCTCTTTCCCTTGGGTGGGAGCTCACACGCCTTGCCGCCCACTCGGTGTTCCGACGGCCGCCCGGCCGCCGCACACACGACGCAGCGCAGCTCCGCGGTGCAGCCTCGGGCCTTGTGGCCTGGTTGACCACAGCGGTAGCACAGTCCGCTGCGGTCAACCCCCTCCGTGCATTGGGCGCCCACGTGCCCAGGTGCTAGGCACCTGTAGCACATCATGGGGCGGGCGTCCAGCAACTCTACCCGGGCGGACACCCACCCCACCGTCAGGCGACCCCCTGCCGCAATCTTTTTGGCGGCAGTGACGGGGCAGCGCACCAGTGCCGCGCCCAGCCCGTCACGCCTGGCCCCCACTTCGCCGGCTCTCACCTGCTCCGCGGGGCACTCTCCGGCCCTGGCGATCGCCGCCGCCACCTCCGCACTGGTGACGGAGTCGTCCAAGCCCGACACCCGCAAGTCGACCGACTTTACAGGTCGGGTGACTCGGACGATCTCGTCACCCAAGACCTCCCGGAGCCTAGTGGCCAGGGAGTCCGCCCTCTCCGCGCTGATAGCTTCGGCCCCGGGGAACTCGAAAATCCGGCCCCCCGTTATCGCCTTCCGGACCTAACCTCCTAACCTAACCTAACCTAACCTAACCTAAACCATTTATTCGTGCAAGTTCCAACTGAGAGTACAAGTATATTAAAAGTGTCTCATAAATACCTACTTCTCGATTGTCTCTAACACTTAAGGCTATAATATATAAATGCATGGTCAACTTTACAAAAATACATCGAGCTAATTGAAAATTAACTATCACACAGAAACTCCACAGCCAACACCAAATCTTTACGCTTCAATTGATATATTTTAAGCAAAATTAATTACTGGCTAGAGGATCGCCTATAATAGTTTCCCTGCGAAATTGTTATTGTGAGGGTCCCACGAAATTGTGTCCGAACAAGAAAATTAGTGAGCGTAAAGCAGGGTGTGAATTTGGAAATCAAAGAGCTGCGAAACTTATTCGGAGTCTATTGTGATGAACCATCATTTACATGGGACCATACCTACATATAAATAAATTCGTCCATATTTTGTTGAAAGTGCGCTCTGGTTTTGGCAGAAGGTAACTTCTGTTTATAATTATTATTTCAATTGATTTTGACTTTTAGTGGACCAATCCATATCCATACTATAATGTTATAAATGCTCAAATGTGTCTGCAACGCTTTAATGGCCATACTTTGTATCCCGGAAAATTAAGGAGTTCCCCCGGGAATTTAACAACCAAATCAACGCTGTCGAAGTCGCGGGCTTTGTCTAGTTAACTAATATTACTTATGTGAAATTCACAGAAAGATCGGAGAATAACAAGATAATATTCCTACATAACTTTATTTTTCTACAATTTTAAGACGTTTTCTTCAACTTTTGATTGAACTTGTGGTAACGAGAGATATTTCATAAGACATAATATTTCTCCTTTAGTTACATCATAATGATGATTATAGACATTACATGGTAAGTACTGAAATAAACCATTATATCGGTTGAAATATTGAAATTTGTGGCTTAAAAGTCAAACTGGTTTAACATGTGAAATTCTCTACTTAGGGAATATTGCAATGTATAGGCGTCTGGGGATGCACGAATATTCGGAATAACAGATTTATGGCTCTCCTTCACGAATATTGTAAATAGCATCTATAGATCATGAGTTTCAAGTAATATGCGGTCATTGTTAAAATCGTATAGTAATTAATTGAGGCTAAAAGAATATATGATTCCCACGACTTCGTCCAAGTGGATTTAGGTTTTCAAAATACGGGGGAATTCTGCAATTTTTTGGGATTAAAAGGTACCTATGCGACTCTTCGGGTCTTAAACTATACCCACTCAAAACACGTTGATATGTTGCTATGTTGTGGTCTTATGGAAGAGTTAAGAACACAATTTCGAATTCATAATATTCAAGAATTTTTTTTTAAAAGTTGTGTTGAAAACGCTACCACTATTCATACAAATGTTCTGAGCATTGGTCACTTAGTCTTTTTTTATTTAAAAATATGGATACTATAGCTGTTATATAACTGCCTCGTTGGTCTAGCGGTTAGCATAGTCGACTGCGGATCACGAGGTCCTGGGTTCGATTCCCGGTCGGGCAAAAATTGGAATTGGGTTTTTCAATTCAAAAATTCTCAGTGCCAGCCCGGAGTTGGAAGTTGGCAGTGTTACACCCCCGTGCCTCGGAGAGCACGTTAAGCCGTCGGTCCCGGTTATTATCACTAACATGATAATAGTCGTTAAAGCCCGCCAACCCGCATTGGAGCAGCGTGGTGGGTCTAAGCTCTAATTCCCTCTCTCATATGAGAGTGGAGGCCTGTGCCCAGCAGTGGGACGTTATTAGGCTGTAGTGGTGGTGGTGGTGGGATAGCTGTTATTATAATACAGGTGTAAGTAAACTGCTCAAGCAAGGTAAGATTGACGGCTCATAAAATACAGAACCTGTGTTCTGAACCGCGAAAGAATTAAGTATGAAATATGCGTACCGCGGGTGCACTTTGATTTATGGGCGACCTCCTTTAAATATTGTTTCTTGTATCTTATAGGGTCTTTAAACAGGTTGGTACTGATTATATGTTTTAAACTAGTGGTTCGCCCCCAACTGAGACCTCGCGGCGCTATCTATTGACATAAATGTGAAGTTCTGTTAAAAATACTGAAGCTCATTAAAAATTAAATAATTCCGTTTCCTTACAATATTTATCTAATTTTAGTATTTGTTGTTCAAGTACAGGATATAATTGATGAAGTTTCAGGCTCATCCTTTCAGAAAATTTAGAGTTCTGAGGTCATCTTTGGACGTTAGAAAATCTCCACTTTGAAAGCCCCCCATTTCGTCAATTTTGGGGGAAAAATTAAAAAAAAAATACTTTTGGATTCTATTCCTAATTATCTTTAAAATGATATACCGCAACCCTATGTAACTTTAAAAAAAATATTTTACTTCGCATTCGCTTCTATGAGAGCACCTCTGAAATAAAGATTTTTATTATTTTTTAAGCCATATTCGGCGGGAGGCCATTGGTTTACATATTATATTTAAAGCTGAAGTAATTGCGTTCAGTAATTCAGAAGTTATAATGCTCTGACAGACGGACGGACGGACGGACGGACAAGTGCAAATTCACCCAAGTAGACTCAGAGACCTTCGCTTCGCTCGGTCAATAACCTATCATGTTTTTAAACTCCGAGATTTATTTGTGGGTATCAAAAAATAAACCATAGTTACCTATTAGTTATTCTAATATTGTTCGTCGTGTTTTTTAAATTAAATATACTTATTAATTTAATTTAGAAATTAATGCCAAATAGTCTTTAAAATAATATATTGGTGGTAAATATTGTTGTTGGTTAAGATGCTAAAAAATTTTGTAAATATCTCACTAAGTACTCTATAATTTCTTAGAGCTTAGTGCGCGAAAAATGAACAGCGCAAATGACAAAGTAAGATTTTAAATATTGTATGCCCCCAAATTTCGTCCGCGTGACGAGTCCTATGTCTTTTCCCAGGATTCAACCAATCTCTTTATCAAATTGTTCTTTTAATCGGTTGATCAGATGGGTAGTAAAAGCGTACAGACAGACAGATAGGCAATCAGACACACTTTCGCATTTATAACATTAGCATGGAATATTTCTGTTAATAAATAATTGTAAAGAGCAATAAATACTTAAATAAATACAAAAATCTTAACAGCCAACATTAAAACTAGCAACTCATTTCGTTTAGCGCTGCATAAGTTAATTTCGTGTCTTCCCGCAGCCCGAATAAATCCCAGCGGACAAAACTGCCTCACCTGCACTCATTATATTTACGCCGCAATAATAAAACTTTCCAACTCTCTGTGAATATTGAATTCGTTGCGGTGTGGAGTGAGGCGGTCGCCTTAGTTATTGCCATCAGTTATGCAATATGCTCCGTAGGTTTTAATAAAGGCCCGAGCGAGGGCATTTTGAAAGTTTTCGTTTCGCGAAGGCGGACGGCATTGCTATTACGCTTGTATTACGCCGACTGGGCTCTGCAGAGCTTAGCGGCTAGCGCTCAGAATTGCGAGCTTTGTGGTGTTACCTTGTATTTTAGAGCGAAAACACTTGGACGTTGCGAACGTCCGCGTCGAAGAGGAACGACGTTTCACCGGATTACCTTGAATGTGCGCGCCATTTGAAAGTGAATGATACTGACTTTTCCGTCCTGTCCAGTCCGTAGTGTGTTTTCGCCCTTAAGCTATAAAATGCTCACATTCTGTCTACTGTCTACCTACCTGTCTGATCAAATCCGTCTGAAACACAGGACAGACAATATCGATTAGTCCAAATTTTGAGAGATTTTAAGTTTGATTAAATAAAAATAAATTTGTTTTTTCGGTTAAAAAATAAAAATATAGAAATAGAACTAAAAATACAACTTCCGATTACCTAATTATCTCATCGTTGTGACTTTACGTGTGTAAATATACCGGTTTTTAAAAACACCGTCACAATTTCTCAAAATCCTTCCTAAAGAATATAAAGCCTATAAATAATGAGCTCAACTAATACATGTACCTACTTAGTATTTGTATGATATCCAGATAACTATACCTAACTATGCTCTCCAAACACACCGCTAAAACTATACGCTACCAATTTGAACTCTAGATAAACTTGATATTATTTTGAAGCGCGTGCAAATTAACTGTAAAATGCAACATGCATTAACTTATTGATTAGACAAAGTCGTCGTGACGTAAAGTGAAAAGTTACCCCGTCTCGTCAGACAAAATGGGATATCAAGCGCTCGTCCGTGCTCCGTACCTACCCGAGCAGCCAGGTAAACGCCGTACTGCGATAATACAAGCTTTCGTAAATATTAAACTATTAGATCAGATTTCTTAAATACATATTATAAGTTTTTTTAATGGGTCATCATTGAGTGTTTAATTTTCCACATACTTACTGTATCTTCTGTATGAAACAAAGAACTATGACTACATTTAGAAAAAATTACAAACATATAGAAATAAAGATCGATGTATCAAAAAAAATTAAGAACACTGATGAAGAAAGTTTATTGTGGAGCCGACATATTCTTCGAATATAATTACGTAAGTAGGTATAGTATATGGATTTACTCTCATAATATTACCATAATATATTAATATTGTTTTTGCTGTGACAATCGTGATTAGAAAAGCTACCGACTGGTGTTTTTGTAACAATAATTATGTAAACCTTAGTACAGCACATATTTATTTTTGTTTAATATAATATTATTAATGTTGCACTAAAAATATTCAAAAACACCTTACAAACGCAAACGTTTTATTTGCGTCAGAGAAAGCTAATTTTAATGTGGTTATGAGGATTTTTTAACATTTCAAGGTAATTGAGTAAGAAATAAGCATCAAAAAGATGAAAGGAAGTTAACACATTAGTGAGAGCACCTGGGGAGAGAAATTGCATTAGATGCAGCCACCAAACAGGGCGCAGCGGTACATCCTGAATCCTCATCAATTTATTCTTGGGTGGGTTAGGCGCTTCACACGAGCGTCTAAAAACACGCTACGAAAATTGGCAGTGTTTAAACCTTAGGCAAACTAGCAGAAGGCTAAATGTGTTTAAGTTTTTACAATATATGTCCTTTTCGTGTCACGACCGCGAGGCCAGCGACCGTAGCTTGTCGATTATTCTGCCGCTTCCAGTGTAATAAAAGTTACATTCGGATGGACTTGTAAAAAAGTGACTTAATTGTAAAATTATATGACTAATGCCAAACGGAATTGACGTCCTATTTAAAAATTATGTCACTTTTTACTTAGTAAGATTGTAACTTCTATTAAATAGGGGCCAGGTAATGCCTGTATTGAAAATTTAAGTTTCAAACGCCAGTCTGCTTCTTAAAACGCCACGTCTATTGGCCTAGGGGCGCATGAACACAAAGGTGCATGGGTGCATCGGATTCCATGACGTGAAAGCCTTCAAAAGTTCAGCCGTTTGATGCCCGCACCGCGGTACACGGCTGCAGGAAATTGAAGTCACCTTGCACCGCTCAACAATGCTTTGTTAAAGAACATCTAATTTATCTGTTCGACTTTCGCGGGATCTTGTTTGGAATTGAATATCGATCTTTCATATCCGCTGTTTGCCGCAGCCAAGCAAATTTTCATGTCTCTGTTAGTCTACAATTACATTGCTAGCTTGTTATTTATTGTATTAAATGGAGAAACTAACTGACTTACACACCTATTCACGTACGATATTTTAACATGTAGGTTTTCTCAATGCCCGACAAAAAAAAGATTTCCACCCGAACAAATTTTTTCTGACTAATTTTAGATTTTTTTTTTACCCACTACAAGTTAGCCAGTGAACAAGCTGATTCCCGTGACTTCATCCGCGCGGAATAATTATTTTAAATAAATAACTCCTTAATTTTCCCATAATTTAGGATTTCCAGCGAATGACGTTCTACAGCTCTCCTATAGTTTGCGATTAGCTTAACTTGGCACTTATTATATGCTATGTACTCTTGACGCGACACGAAACCGCAGGGAAACATCTCGAATCTTGCAACACGTACGCCATTGTAAATATTAGTTCGCGAAACTCATCAATTCGGCGCCCGAACTTAATAAAATACTTGGCGCTTAATTGAAAATGAATACTGGCGTCGATGCGATCGATAAAATATTCCGCAGCCTTAATCCACGATAATGAAGCCTCCCACGAAGGGTTGCTAGAGGGGCCCAGTAATAAATGTTGCGTTCCAAATTTAAAATCAAAGTGCGGAATAAATTTTGATTAAGCGATTAGCCAGAGCCTGTGAGGTGTTTGCGTTTCTTCGCACTTATATTGCTGAGACAATATCCTGAGATAATCTCTCCGCTGAGCGAAATGGCGCGTCGCCCTTAATTTATAAAGTTCATAATTAAAATTACGAACTTGAAATTATACAAAATTAGTCAATTTTTATATAATACGTGTATAGTTATTATTATAGAAGTCCGATGGGCTTACTGTCATCATTGACATCTAAGTGTATTATAAAGTAAGTAATTAACATTAAGTGTGACAGTGTATTAGAATATATAAAAGTATATTTACAACCTGATTTAGATGACATATGAATATGCCAAAATAGGCTTTTTGTCTAGCCTTACAGAAAGATGATAAGATAAATTGGACAGAGCGAATCAACTGGTTTTAAACTTCAACGTTAAACACTTGTACAGCTCATATATTTTATTTTTAAAATTGCTACGAAGATCACACTGCCTGGACGAAAATATATGTTCCAAATTATTTTATAACGGAACTTTAAAAATCCTCACTATTTGAGTCGAATTGAATGCAAACACTAAGAAATCTGGTTCTCTTATAACATTAACTATCCGCATATCATATTATATTTCAAGAACGTGCAAATGCATTTAGTGGAGAGCATTGTTTGCTTTCTTGGAAGCAGACGTTATAAATCACATCTTGAATCGCATAATCAAGTGTATGACGTGCGGTATATCCTGGCGGAGATAATGGTAAGATGCTGGATTCCCTTTTATCTTCTAATTTCTTCATTAAAACAGTTTTTGGTTTTTGATAATTAATTTATACACTTAATGGATGATGTCCGCGAATTCATGCGCATAGGTTTAGGTTTTTGAAATATCCATGATGCAACCTAGGTTACCCTGTATATCTCAGTAAAAACCAAAAGCGTAGTAGACAGATACATAGGATGAAATTTCACTTTCTCATATTTTACACACATACTTTCACATATTTTATCTAGACATTACTTCTATATCTATAAGCACAGATTATACCAATGTATATTTTTAGCGTAGATACTTGTAGGTACAGGTACCATACCTATAAGTACCTAACTAGATCCAGTCTCGCGGAGTGGAGCTAATAAACTGAGCTGGCAGTTCATGAATAAAATCATAATGAATTTTAACGGAACATTATCGTCGCCTTGATCAAACGTGGAGTTTGCATAAGATACTGGTGCATCTGAGATTCTAAGCGGAGGAAGGAATGGGTGGGTATTATTCATCGTTATAAGGAAATATGTAGTTCCTGGTTGAAACATGACGTAGTTGAAACATGAAGTAGAGGCAACGATATCCATACTAATATTATAAATGCGAAAGTGTGTCTGTCTGTCTGTCTGTCCGCTACGCTTTCCCGGCTCATCTTTTCAACCGATTTTGCTGAAATTTGGTACAGGGATAGGTTGTATCCCGAGGAAGGACATAGGCTTCATCCCGGAAAATTAAAGAGTTCCCGCGGGAATCAAAAAACATTAATCCACACGGACGAAGTCACGGGCATCATCTAGTAACTCTATAATAGAGAAATAAGCTTCCCCTTTGTCTACTTAGTTTTAAGCAGATTCCTTGTTCCATGTTGTCTACTGTGTGATTTTTTGGATAGATATAGTGAAAGTGTTGGAAAGTGTCATAGGCTACTTTTAATCCGGAATCTTTTTACTGTTTATATGGGATTTAAAAAACCAGTTGTGTCCTCGTGGGCGTCATATAGTCAAAAATAATTTTATTTCGGCTAACGAAGCTACGGGTTATATATCTCGTATTCGAGAATTAGTGAAGCTTTCAACACTTTTCTTCGTAGTTTATTAAGAAAACTTAGTAAAATTATTTACGTCGCAACAGTCTACTTACCTCTTTTAGGAAGAGCACTATTAGTACGCTCACCATCCTTAAAATTATAAAAACAGGACTGAGAGAATCTTTACTGTCACTGAATAATATCCTTCGTTCATTTCTGTCCGTGATTCTTGCGAGATAATATTATGAATGGATAAACTTCCTCAACGTCAGTGGTTGACTCTTTTCATAATCATGTAGACACATATTGGCGTTGTTAAATTCAAGAGTTTAGTTTAGTAGACGGTGAGATGATTTATCATGATTATAAAGTTATTTGAATTTAATCCATTCTTTTTTTCAAATGTGCCACTACATGGTCTTATAGTATAAGTACTAGTCTATGTCCTCTGTCTAAGAAAATTAATTTTTCTATAGATAATCTTAGAATAAAAAAATATTATAATTTAATTTATCAATTACATAATTTCATATTGTGTTCACAACGAATAAATCAATAAATAAATAAATCAATAATAATTTAACTATTCGCACACCTACAATATACATAGTACTATCGCAGTACGTAAATTTTGTCACTAGCCTATGCAGAAAGTATTCTTGAGTAGAATTTTTGAAAATCCTTTCTTAGGATACTGCATTAAACTTTTATTTTCTATTCTTAGTGATTTAACCCTATGCTACTAATCATTATTCTATCAGTTTCATATTTTATTATTTAATAATATGTATAGATTTGCTGATTACACATCCTACCAGCAGCAACTATAGGAAATTTCTAGGGAAATGGTAACCCTCACCTCAACTAATAAGCCCCGCACTCCGGTTAATGAGTTTACGGCGTCCTGTAAGTTTTTAAAAGTGTGAAACTTCTCGCTCGCTAAACCTTTGCAACTCGGCTATTAAGTTACCTGTTCGGCACACTCGGCAATTTAAATATTTGTATTTATTTTCTTATTACTCAGAATAAATTCAATTTTAATATCTTTTCATTAGCATTTGTGCAGCCAAAGGTAAAAGTTTCAGCAGGAAATTCTATGAAACTTACTATCGGATGTTTGGGATGGATGGCCGCAAGAAGTTCGCGTTTCTTTGTCATTGGCTGTGTAGTGAGTAATTTCCGTTCATATGAATGATCGGGATAGATTTTAGGAAACGACGAAGCAATGTACGCGACAGTATACAAAACTTTATGTATGCTAAAAGAGAACTAGGCGGAGGATCAAAGGCAATAATATAATTTATTCAATAATGCATTAGCTCTTCCTATGAGTTATACTGATCTAAGGTACCAATAAATTATGTCTGCATTTCGATAGTAAAAACAAAACATTTTTCATTCAACCCGTAATCCAGTAGCACGGGGAGTAACGAAGTTACCCGGTCCATTTCTCAATTTTCTCGGTACAACAGGCCCCTCTAAGATGGACGCACAAAAGATACACCTAACCCTTCGACAGCCCGCGGCTCCATGCAAAAGTCAGATACTGTGGCCCGATTCTGTTTTATTGCTTTCAATCAATCAAATCAATCAAATATCTTTTTATTCAAATAAACTTTTACAAGTACTTTTGAATCGTCAAGTGAATCTACCACTGGTTCGGAATGCCATTCCTACCGAGAAGAACCAGCAAGAAACTCGGTGGTTGCTCTTTTTAAATAATTCATTTACAATTACTATATCAATGTGTACATAAGTAACCGCTGTCCCCAGCATTGTTGGAGCGATCAAATCCATGCTCCTCTATCATTTACATAGAATTCGTGGGGTTCGATGTTAACATTAGCGATCAGATTTTTGTACGAGTATATAATATTTTTATTTCAACAAAGCCCTGTCGAAAGGTAGTAAGTAGAGAAAAATAACCACTTCATGTTTTCTTCGAAACTTGATTCGTCTTGGATCAGCTACTGCAGTCTGCAATGTTATTCATAGTAGTAGAGGCGAAAAACAGTGGAGAATTATTTTGATGACGTTTTGAACTTTTAGCTATGGTAATTATATTAGGTAAACCCTTATGGGTTTATACCCAGGGATTACTACACGGCATCGTATCGGAACGCTAAATCGCATGGCGGTATGGGAAGTATAAAAAACGGAAAGAGATGTAAAATTGATGCAAAATTTGTATTTTATTATTAGATACAAGTGATATCCCGTTTTCGAAACTCTCAGTAAATCAGTTCCTCCATTTGCACGTCCGTTGCTAATATTTACTCAGCGTAATCAGTTTAAATTCACGCGTTAAAGCTCGCCTGCTAGCCGTCTGCCATTGTGGTGGCATCCGTTTCCTCAGCATTATATTAAATTTTATTATCGCCATGGCCTAAGTAATGGGAATATCGTGTAAGGCGGCCGTCCGGAGCCCTGCGGCGTCAAGGGGTTTGAGTGGGGGGAGGGGGTGATTAAAATTTCGGCTACCGTTGATGACACAACACTGCAGAGGATTAATAGAGGTTTTATGAGTGGATTACATTACTTTGAGTTGCTCCGGAGTGCTGTGATTTTATTTGTGAGGCCAATTTAAGGACGGATCACAAGCTTCGGCAAGAGAACAAAGTTGAGATAGGATTGCTTATGTCATGGCGTGTTTGTTTTCAAAGTAAATCGAAACTATGCATTTAAATACTACATGATGCCGGTGACTTAGGCTTGGGTTTAGGTTGTTTTTAAAATTCCGGGAGAACTTAAACTTAACTTAACTTTTCCGGGATACAAAGTAGTCTTCATTCGTCCCCGGGATGCTACCTATCTTTGTACCATATTTTGTTAAAATCAGGATAATGCTGATGAATAGGTAACAGAACGAGAGACAGAAGGCCAAAAAGTCACACTTTTATATTTATAATATTAATATGGCTTATTTTTCCAGTTAATCTGCGATAAAAATTTGCTGATGTACCTAATTCATTAAAGCTCTCTTAGAGAGGCGTTTAATATTAATAAAAATAAATAGCCCAACGGAAGTCGTTAAGAACATTATCGGAGGAAAAACTATTCCGTATTCGAAGTACGGGTAAAAAAGAAAACTTTTGACTATAAAAACAGCTAAGAGGCTCTTAAGGAAAGATAAAGCTAGAAACAATCGTATTGGGCTTTGAGAAAAACGTTGCAACTTCGCTCATAAGAGAAAAAATAGCAACATTTATCAATGGCGCACTATTATATTCAATTGAAACTATTTTATTGCCATAAACATGGTGTTGTATTGCAATTTAGTCGCATTATGTGGAGATTTATATAGATTAGGGTTAACTGCACTTT
Source organism: Erebia aethiops (assembly GCA_923060345.2). Taxonomy (NCBI): domain Eukaryota; kingdom Metazoa; phylum Arthropoda; class Insecta; order Lepidoptera; family Nymphalidae; genus Erebia; species Erebia aethiops. Next base: position 13,879,230 of record OV281091.1, on the reverse strand, counting down.
TTGTTATTGTATACATATATTACCAGTTTGGCGAAATTTGTATTTTGTAAAAAAATGTATCCATTTAAAAAAAATGGATATAACATACAAAAAAAGCGTATGAGTGTTATTATACATACGAAAGTGCGTATTTATTGGTCCTGCCTGCAGCAATATAAATCGATATATATGTAGGTACTAGATGGGCCCTTTCGTAGAAAAAAATTGGGCGTCAAGCCTGTAGAGCGCGCTCCACACCTGTATCAGTCTGTCTTTGCCTCCGCCGTAGTGCTGTCTCGCTTTTTAGACTAGATGGCGTTAGCAATTTAAGTTCACATTCTTTGTTAGACAGTCTTTGTAAATTTAGGTCGTTGTATAGCAACAATTATGACGAAGATAGTCCCAGACAAAGATTACCAAAATATACAGCTGCGGCAGTATAGGTTGGTAATCTTTGTCTGGGACTATCTCATAGTCACTAATCATTACTTGAGGAATTTGTATTGAAATCCCTATTAAGGAGTTCCGTCGACAATGAGTGCGAAAACTAGTCATTTAAATAAAAATATATCTTGTATATTTAATTTAATTATAAATAAATACCAAATTAATACGCTATAAAATGGACTACCACACAACATCAAATATTTTGATCATACAATATTAATTATTATATAATTTAGAGATATTACATTTTCAATTTTATAATTTAATAAAATGAGAAGAAAAAGTTATTAAAAAAATACTTGTTTCAGGTAGGAACGAAACTTCGAGTTCATTCGGCTTAATTACTATCTTTAAAGGAGTCGGACGCATTAATTATTTCCCAATAAATCTTGAACGCAGCGGCAGCGTTGATCTTTCAAGTGTGAAGCCTTATTTAAAGGGCAGCTATATTTTTTCCTCCCCCGGCCAAAAACTCACTTCGTTATATTTATTAAAACATCGCCCGAGATTACAAAGAACACGATATTTTTTACACTAGAAGATGTGAAAACCAATTAAGGAGATAAAAAGGGAATCCAGCGAGGTGCCTGCATTAATTTCTTTTTTGCGGGGATTATTTTAAAATTGCATTATATTCTTGTTAAGACGCCGCCGCTCCCGTTTAATGATAGCACTACCCCGTTCTTTTTTAATTGCCTCGGGCTATTGCGAAATGAGTAATCGGGAGGTGCTCGGCCGTTTCTGCTGATAAAACTTTCCAAACTCGAAATCTAGGACTCGCCGCGCAATTTCTGAATAAAATCCCACATCTACGTACTAGGTTATCATGTCTGTCGCGTGAATTGGCGCTATGCCTTTAAATAGAAAAGTAAATCAAAGATTTAAGGTAGCGATGGAAATGAAGAAATAATTTCCACGCACAAACAAATCGTAAGCGATCGTATACTACGTGAATTCTGACAGGAACCGCTCAATTCGGCAGCCATGATATAAGTGTTCGCCAGAAGTGGTCACGATTACGACTGAAAGTAATTTTTAAAAAGCTCCCAACATTTGTACAGAAATCATCCTTAGAGCTTTCATCATAAGATTCGGGTTAAGTGCTTCAGTAACTTTGTCGATATAATTCAGGATATCGAAAACAAAGTTACGGTTACAATCGTGTGGATTAATTTCGACTCTTTGATGGTACGGATAAGAATGTTGTTTGTGTGAATGTAAGTTGGTTCGACACAGTCCCGGTTTATTAGTCATCGATGGTGCCGCGATAAGCCGTGCCAGGCGCGGGCGGCGCGCACGCATGCACTGTCAACACTACCCTAATGAACGGCAGTTACACAACGCACGTGATGCTAAATGTCGCTACGCTCCCTGGTGTAATTTTATAGTAATTTGTGCGTATTTGTCATGTAAGGAGAATTATGGCTCTATTATACCTAGAATTGATGATAGTACTTACTTAAATTTTGGTAAAAAGACGCATAAAAACATCTACAAAATAGCAACTGCTACCGACGAAAAATAATCGCATTTTCAGTCCTTCCCTGGGATGTAACCTACCGCTTCACAAAATTTCATCAAAATCGGTTGAATAGATGGGCCGTGAAAGCGTAGCAGCCAGACAGACAGACACACTTTCGTATTTATAATATTAGTGTGGATCTTTTAAAAGACAAAACTACTGGTTTGCGACAAATGTTAATTACCATTCTTATTTATGCGACTGCAGCCGCGCTCGCGTTCCGTGTCACCGTCTTCGTTGGGACGAAATAAATCGTGCAAATCTTGCGCTGCAGTCATGTAGATAGCGATGCAATTAATGTTAGCTAAATGATAATTGTATGCTTCATTGCGGAAATAATGTTGCCCATACTCACTGTCTTTACGAAAATACGTGTAGTCTGCAATTAGAATTTAAGTACTTTTTATTCTGATTTTATCAGCATCTCCCGCCCTGGCTTCGCACGGGTAACACTAATAATAATAATAGTCCATACCCAATATTATAGTCAGTGGGGTCGAGTGGGCAGTGGGCAGCAAATCAGGTTCATCATCATCATCATTTATTTATTTGCACAGATTGAAGATATAAAGGTGTTATATAATAATTTAGCAGAAGCATACAATCTGCCATGGAGATGGCATGCAAAAAAGACGTAATTATTATTATTCTCAGCTACTTAAACAATACAATATAATCATTACAATAAAAAATACACGAAAATAACAATGCAAACACACAATAAATATTGAATAGTCACAAAATTTATATACCTATCTATTCCACCAGAGCATCATTCTTATTTATTATTCTCTATTTTTAATTCCTTCCTACTAACTTAAAGTATCTAATAAATAATATTTAATACTGTAGTATCGCTTTTTAAACAGCAATTCCTTTATTTTATTTTTGAAAGATATTGTACTCAGATTACGGTAGTAGTTTGGTGGTAATCAGAGGTGCCATATTGAAGATGCTTTTACCAAAAAAGTTTGTTGAATGTTGCATGAAACATATTTTGTCCTTCCGTCGTTCGCTATCCGAAAATTTAAAAAGTCGATAATTAGTTTTAACAAATACTAGCACTTCATAGATGTACAGGCACGGAAATGTAAGAATTTTAAATTTATCAAAATAGGGTTTACATGAATCTGTCGGGCTCAAATGGCATATAGCTCTTAAACATTTTTTTTTTTTGACCTTTAAATACCCTATCTTTGTCGGTCGAATTCCCCCAAAATATTATACCATACCTTATATTAGAGGTTACGTATGCATTATATTATGCTATTATCACCGCTGACGGATTGACAACTTTGGAAAGCATTTATAATGCAAAAGTGAATTTATTTAATTTTAAACACAGATTGTCAACATGTATCTTCCAATTGAGGCAATCGTCAATATAAAGGCCTAAAAATTTACTTTGTGTGGTTTCACAGATTTTTTTACCTTGATAATTAATGTCCAGTGATAATTTATTTCTCCTATTTTCAAATGTTATGATTTTTGTTTTTTCAAGATTTATAATTAAATTATTACATGTCAACCAATTAATAATATGCATTATTGTGTTATTTATGTTTTCCTCAAATATATCTTGTTTGTCACCTACAAAAAGTACTGTACTGTCGTCAGCGAATAGTACCATTTGTTGATCTGTTACTGTTGGAAAATCATTAATGTATGTAATGAACAGATATGGGCCTAATATACTTCCCTGAGGTACTCCCGTTGTTACGACGTTTGAGCCAGATAAATAGGCTGTTTCCGTTTTATTATCACAGTTTATTCTGGTTATTTGAGTCATTTGTTGCCTATCCGTCAAATATGATTTAATGAGTGCCAAAGGATTTCCTCTAACACCATACACATGTAGTTTACTTTCTAATATTATATGGTCCACATAATCAAAGGCCTTAGTAAGATCCATAAAGAGTGCACAAACATGCTTTCATTGTTCCACATTACTAATTACTGTTTTAAGAAATGCGTATATAGCTAGGTTTATAGATTTATTTTTTCTGAATCTTATTGGCTGTTCTGCTAAAATTCCGTTTTAGCACTGTGATATTATTACTTACACATTATTTAAATTTTCGTAAGAATCCTTATTTAGCCTTTGTTACCTGCTGGTAGTGTAGCTTTCTATAGGTGAAAGAGTTTTTAAAATCGGTTGAGTAGTTTATCCATTGCAAACAAAAAATCAAATCTTTCCTCTTTATAATATTAGTTTAGATTTCAAACAAGCTGCATAAAATCTAATTCGCTTTTCTTTTCAATTTTTACGATGACTTATGATGATGAGAGCGAAAACCATACACTTTTATGTAGGTAACTAAAAGCAGTTTAAGGTATTTCAATACTACTACCAAATCAAATCCGGGACTTCTTTAAGGCAAGTATTTGCACTGCTGTACCCAAGGAATGAATCTGTAACCGGAATAAGTGTTTTAACATTGTTTTTTTAACTGTTATAGAAAAGACACATTTGTAAATGTAACAGATATAATATTGTAACCCACTCAAAATGTATCAGTTTATATCTGTTTATACCTTTATGAAACTTTCAGGCCCTGGTTGTACCACAGTCGTCACCTTTACAAAGGCCTACCGCCTAATTTGTGGCTTAATTATATTATAAATTTTAAGGTTTATCTTTAAATCTATGAACGCCGCGCTGGTTCCTGGCACGGAAGGGATCTCTGCGTGTTTGGCTCGACTCCGGCGGATGTGGCAAACGGGTATCTTGACGACCTAGTCTATCAACGTTACAATAGAGACGGGATTTTAGAAACGGTAAATTCTATATTTTCTTATTTATTTCTATCTATGTACAATATTACATTTTATGGTATATTTGCTAACACTCTACCATAAGATACCACCTGCATAAAGATACTAAGGTTTGCTTACCCTACTCTGTTAGTTTTTTCAAAAATGACAACTTTCGAGTAGCAAAGGTTAGGTTAAAGTATTGACAAATTTTGTATGAAAATTACTGTGCTTTGCTCTTGATCGTTAGACAGTAGGGTAGGCGATACTTAAAATATATCAACTCCTCCTCTTTGCGTCGTATTCCCCATTACTTAGGGTCGTAACCCCTTCCACCAATAATCCTTCCATGGACGATGTCGCGCCATGTTGCTCGGTTTTTATATGAACTGACACAGCTGTTACCGTAAGGTACCATTCTAACGTTTGTCTGAATTAAAAAAAATATATTAATTTAATAGGTCCAATAATCGTCACGTCATCCTACTATTTAGCTAGCTTTACAAGATAATATATTATCTATAAGTGTACCTAGTGTATTATTTCTCTTTTTTAATCTAAATCTAAGTATAAAATATGATTTTATGTTTAATTATTGTGAAATATAAAGCTCTTCCAATCATAAGAATCAAACATATCAATCTACTTATATCGTTCCAAAAACTCCCACAACATAAAAAAAACCCACAGAAAACCCTGAGACAATATTTCTTTGTAAATCATAGCGCCGTTACACACCCACCCCTGAACAATCTATGTAATGAGAATTCATAAAACAATGGCCGGTAATTTACGAGCCAGTGAAAAGTTGGACCATTCGCGTTTTACAATGATTTGGTTTTAAATAAAATATATTGGAAGCTAAGATAAGAAGTAAATGCATAATAATTTTAAGAAACCTCAAATTGTACGTTAATAACCTCAATTTTTATATTATGTGAGCTGATAGAGATTTTTAACTTTCAATTTACATATGAGCCGAAGAGGTACCCATTAGCGAGTTCTCTTTATTTATAATTCTTTTTTTGTACTTCTATTTTATTTCAATTGCAATATAAGCTTGCGCTTGACGACAATCATGCTTATGAAAATTAATGATGATTTCTATAGGTTAGAGCGCGCTTGACTTGAAAATGCCTATTCACTCTTGCCTTGAAGATACTCAAGTCATACGTGACAGGAAATGATCGGACGCTGCAAAAGGCTGCGTTCCAACCTTCGGTTCATATCAGAAATGTGGAACAAAAACGTTTTGTACGACTTGATTGAACATTGACCACATAAGGATACCAACGTTCACGGTTTTGCGCAGTTCTGTGGTAAAACAGTGAAGGAGGAACAAGGTTGCAAAATTCCTGAGCACACTCCAAAGTATATCCGTTAGAATACGGATAGGCAGGCGACATGGCGACGGAGCTACAAGTTGGCGGTGGGACTATATTTGGTGTAGTGCTTTGTGAAGATCTTTGAGCGGAGTGAGTGATCATTTTTTATGCCGTCCTAAATAATGATATTACTCGTTACTCGAGATAAATTACAACTCGCTTTTTTGGCACCATGGCATATTTATCAAAACAGTGGCAATAAGGAAAATTCAATATTGGAATATTTACACGAAATATAAATTAAAATTTGAATGGGCCCGTAATTCGACAATAAAACGCAGCTGAGCCGCGCCCCAATCAGATGGCGATCTTGATAAACGAGCACCGTGAGACTGCACTCTTGTTACGGCATACCTATGCTTTGGAACGTGAGAAGGCGGAATGGAAAATTTATTGTTTTTCGCCAAAAAGCAACCTTTTTAGGGTAAGTTTCACTAAGGCAATCTGCCCGTTTTTCGGCTTGTCTGTCTGTCGCTCTGTCTGTCCGTCTACCTGTGCGTCACACGTAAAATGGTAAAATGACTACAGGTATAAGAACTGATACCTATTACCGTTATATGGAGATTCACGCGCCAACGGCTGAACGGATCAGGCTGAAATTTGGCACAGAAATAGATTATAGTCTGAAATAGCACATAGGCTACTTTCCTTACATTTCAATAACTCCAAATAAACCAAAAATATCAAATAAATAGCTGATGCCGGCAACTTCGTCCGCGTGGATTAATGTTTTTTGGTTCACGCGAGAAATCTTTAATTTTCCGGGATAGAATGTAGCCTACGTGTTATCTATCTCTGTGCCAAATTTCATCCAAACTTTCGCATTCGTAATATTACTATATGTAGATATAGAGGATATAGTATAGAAGTATAGATTTGTGTGTCTACCCACTATTGGAGCGGTCAGTAAGCGACGCGTAAACTTTATGTGAAGGCATTAGATATTGAGCGGAGTATGGTACCTATGTTGGTACTATGTAGGTAGTAAAATAAAATATTTTAAAAGCTAAGTCTAGGGATGATGCTAAAAAGACTAGACCAATATCCCTACAAAAGGTAGGTACTTGTTTATTTATAACCCTTTAACCTTCTGAAAATTTTCCTCAGATTTTCAAACTGCTGAAATGGTAGCGTATAAAAAATACACGGCAATGACAGAATAGAAATAATTACTTCGTATCCCGGGCAAGGCAGTCGTATCGTTCCGATTGAGGCCACTGTTGAGAAAATATGGTTGTCCTGCTCTATGACACACGACGTCCTAAGCAAAGAGTGGGACAGCTAAATGTTGCCTAAATAAAACATAACGGCTGAGAACACGAGCCATATTGCCTCGCTGGAAAAGTTTTAAAAAGTTTTCTTTGCGGACCCATTACAAGTACCGAGCTTTGTATGTGTGCGCGTTCGATACACGCGGTCGATAGTCCTATGATGTGTCGGGAGACAAAACTTATTTCCCATGCTGATACCAAAATAAGAAAATAAGAAACTCCAATTTCTGTATCATTTTCATGAAGTTTCATCCGGTTCAAAACAGAGCTCTTGAGGGAGACCATCAGTTTTGTAAATATATTCATCCACTGGAGCTTTAACTTTTATAAAGTTTACCTTTATGTACCAAAATTTTCAGGGTCTAGAATAGTGACGGAAATTACCTTTCGTGCTGTGCAATTATTTTTAACTAGATGGTTCCCGCGACTTCATCCGCGCTTTTTAGTTTTAGTCCACTTAGTTTTTTCGATTCTCGCGGTAACTCCTTAATTTTCCGGGATAAAAATTCGCAGGGATATAACCTATCCTAACCTGTATCCTGTACCAAATTTCATCAAAATCGTTTGAATAGGTGGGTCGTGAAAGCGTAGCAGACAGACAGACAGACACACTTTCGCATTTATTATATTAGTATGGATATAGGCACTACCGGCTTTTATAAAATATATTTTGATCATGCAGTATTCATTTTATGACATTTGTAGCCTGTCCATTGGAAAGAAAACTACAATAGTAAAAAAACTCAATTAATTATTGTTCTTTACTAAAAAGTGTAATGGAACGAAAACCGCGTAAAATTTTTCAAAGCAGTATTTAACGTTAATTCATTCCATTTGAAATCAATTGAGGTCGTGTGACCTCAAACTGCGCTTGTGTGAGTAGATACGCACACAGCTCCGCGACACGTACACAACGAAAGTAGGTTTATTTCCATGAAAAAGTTTTGAAAATCGATAGCTTTAGCTCCTACGCTCCAAAACTTTTCCGTCATATAACCATAAATACTAGCTGTACGCCCGAGCCGTGTTTTGCTACACCAGTACACATCGAGGTCCCGATGCCAAAGTGTTTTTTTTAAATATCGTCTGTGGTAAATTATGGCACGTTTAGAATTAAATGTAGATATTATTTGACTATGTTTTTTTTAAATACCATCACAGCATTACGTCAGAATGTAATACAAGTGCAAAAACACATTACGGACAGGACAGGACATAACGTCCGTATGGGAAACACGTTTCGTTCATTCATACTTAGCATAGATGATTCGCGGACTTTTGTCCGTAGTGTGTTTTCGCCCTTAGTGAATATTTATTGCTCCAAATCTTGGATTTGTGGACTGTGGCAAAACCCGGCTCAGTCTGAGAGAAAATTCCTATTTAGTAGTTTGCCGGCAATGGGTAAATGATGATTTTTTTTTAAATATAATAAAGTACTAACAACAGTTAATACCTATCTAGCCTATGTCATAGTCATTTATTTATTAAATATCGGTACACTGTAGGTACACTTATTTTCGTCTAAAAAAATTACTTAAAAAGCATGATCGTGATAATGGGTAACGTTATCTTAAAACTAAAGCTACGAGGGTTCCAAACGCGCCCTGGTCTGAGAAGAGCCCACAACAAACTCAGCCGGGTTTTGTTTTTTTTTTATTATCACCATCTCACAAATATTCTTACTAAGGAACTATCAGAGACATTAGAGCAAATTATTGACAGGCTTCCTTGTAGTTTAAATAGTCCTTTATATGTTAATAAGATTTTTCAATGAGTTTACGTTTTACATTAACTTTGAACTTATTCAGAGACATCTTCAACATGTCTTCTGGAAGCTTATTGTAGTGAGTATGAGTAAGTAAACCTAATCAGTAACATTATTTTAACCTAAACTAATATTGTAAAATAATATATCGAAGAATAGGTCTATTGCCTTATCTTAGTTCCTGCTTCATTTTTAATTCGTGTAGTTTAGTATATGTAATTATGTAGCATGCCTAGCATGTTGCAACTTTTTGCAGAATCACTACAGAGCACGTCGAGTCTTCTCTCAGAATGAGAAGGGTTTGATAGTCCACCACACTGGCCAAGTACGGGTTTGCAGCTATTCACATGCCTTTGAGGACATCATTGAGAATTCTACTCTGTAGATAGACTAATAAGGAGCTAGATATGCATCTAGTTTGGAACTGTATAGTAGCACCACGGTGCATTCAAATATTCTGGGTTCGATCCCCGGCAGGGTCAATTTGGGAATTTATAATTTCTGAATTTTCCCCAGTCTGGTCTGGTGGGAGGCTTCGGCCGTGGCTAGTCACCACGCAACCGGCAAAGACAAGCCGCCAAGCGATTTAGCGTTCCGGTACGATGCCGTGTAGAAACCGAAGGAGTATGGGTTTAATATAACTGCTATGCCTCTAACAGGTTAGCCCGCTACCATCTTAGACTGCATCATCACTTACCATCAAGTGAGATCGCAGTCAAGGGCTAGCTTGTATTGGATAAAAAAAAATATATATATATATAATAAGGGCAGGTTGCTTAGCCAGGCAATCTATTCCGCAGAGGCAGCTCAAGAGATGTATCGCTCGGTCTGCGGTAGAGCGCCATCTTGAAAATATCTGCTTGATATATTATTGTTTATAAATAATGACTCCGCGACCCTCCCAATTTAATTGTGGCGTATCCACGAGAATGGCTTATTAAGCGGCCGGTTAATATTTCCTTATTGGGCTGTAATTAATTTCGTTAGTCAGGTGCTACGCCCACGGCGGTTATTCGGTGCTGTCTAAAGGGCTATTATCTCTGCATTATTTTGTCGTGGCCAATTTGTTTGAAACCTTTGACGGCTAGATCAGTTAATTAAGTCGCCTCCATCCGACGTCGGGATCGAGCGGGAGTTGTTATGATTTTGACCGGTTTTTGATTTTCTCGTTTAATATTATCTCCAAAATTTGTAAATCGTATATTAACGGCGAGAAATTACAAATCCGATGGCATTAAGCCCTTTATAATAAAAATTAGAATTTAGTAACCTACATATTTATTACAGTCGAAAAAAAAGTATTTCGAGGATTGATTCACTTTTGTATTTCATGAATTAATTAAAATAAGTAAAAAAAATCACGTACCACCTACCTACATTCCTACTTCTTATCATGTTTTAAATTTGATATTTTAGAAATGTTGGTTTTTTTTAAAATTATATGTCTTCGGAATACAAACTAAAGATAACAGTGGGACTTTTACCTCTAATAGATATTTTTTAAAATTTAAATCAAGTGCGAGTTCCCAAATGTAATTATACTGTGATCCGTTTAGATTTAGAAAAAAATACGTTCATACTTAATTGAAGTAATAATTGTTACCTAATACCTACCTACTGCAAACACACAGGCAATAACAACACACAATTAGATATGAACATCGAACTAGTTGAACAACCGTGCAGAAGTTGTGGGCAAGGTCGAATTAGCGCCATGACCTCCAACTGCAGCCCTCTGCCTGGACCAAGTAGTTTGCGAACAACTGCCATAACTCCGTAGGTACTCTGAAACTGGGTGACGGTCTACGGCCGTTGACTCCGAGAAAAAGTTCTCTTTAAATATCCACAACTTTAGTTTAGCAACTCAAATTTAGTTTGGTAACAAACGGAGTAACAACAAGTCGCAACAAAGCCGTTGGAAAGTGGCGCGCGAGTCGTTTTCAAGTTCAGCTGGCGATGTGCTGCTGCTGGGATCTGATGACGTCATGGATATTGCACACGTCACTCTTTTGTTTATCTCACAGACAGGGACTCTAGTCGAGCTTTAGTCAAGCTTTTTCGAAAATATAAAAAACTAGTTGATGCCCGCGTTTTCGTCCGCGTGTACTAAGTTTTTTTTATTTCCGCGGGAACTCCTTGATTTTCCGGGATAAAAAGTAGCATATGTCCATCCCCAGGATACAATCTCTGTACCAAATTTCATCAAAATCGTCTGAACAGATGGGCCGTGATAGCATAGCAGACAGACAGACAGACTTTTTTTATTTTTTTTATATTTATAATATTAGTAGGTATGGATAATTATTAATAAAGCTTAATTTTAGTAATTTTACTAGCGTTTGGTTAATACAATTACTAAAATTAAGTTTCTGCAAATATTTCTAAAGACGTACTCGTAAGAAAGTAAAAAATAATTACGTAAGTAAATCTATTCGTAACAAAATTATATATTTAAGTAAGTAAAAAAAAAAAAACTAATAACTCTGTGTTACAGAATTAAAATAGGTACTATTACGCAAACAAAATAATTGCACGACATAATACGTAACAACTAACTTAATTTATTATTTACGTAGGTATATTTATTTATTTCATTATAACTTCGAAAATACAAAAAAAAAGCGGGAAACATGCGAAAGACGGTGATCACTGATGATGGGATAAACGTGGACGTATTTTTCTAATGTCGGTGGGGGGTAACACAAAAGTTATTTTACATAATTTATTTAAGAGTGTAGGTATTCGATGTAAAGTATATTGACTGATGATAGATGCTTGGCAATGTATCATAATATGGTCATGATAGGCGTTTCCAGAAGCTAGCCGCTACTTGGTACGGGTCACGGGGCGAGGGGTAGGTCGTATTGATTGCCCTCTCTTTGCCCTCGATGTGACCTAAGAAGTTTTCGAACGTATTTACTGACTTTACATGATCGCATTTATACTGGTTACGCCATAGATTTTACCTAAAAATACATCTCTGTCACAAAGAAGAGACCTTTAAAAAAAATGGAGGAAAAATGATTTTAAAAATGACGTTTAAAAAATGAGGGGGAGTAGCAATGGCTGCGAATTGATCATCGATACGTGCATTACTATGTAAGGAGTTACGTAAAATGTGCAGTTTCAGAGAACAAAGGTGTTAGAGTCCTGCGTTGAGCACAAAGTCCTCGCCAGGACTGTCACGTCAGCTATGCGGTGGAGCGACCGCGCAGGCGCCCACCCTCTCCCCCTCAAACCCCAACCCGCAACACGGAAAACTTTTCCCTGACATAGGTATAAATATAAGAGCTCACCCGTCGGCAACACTTTTTGCCCCCCTCCGGTGGGGTGGGAAGGCAAAACTTTTGCCAGCCCGGCTCGGTACTCCGTACACAGCGCTCTTCCACTTTTTCCTGTATATTGAAATGGAGGTGCGGAGAAAAGAGTAGAATTTAGAAGCTGTCGTACAAATTTTAATGAGGAGTGAGTGTAATGTAAGGTGAATACTGAGTATGGTATGTAATGAACTGGCATGTTCAATTGACGTTTCGGAGTTCCAATTTTACCTCTAGCAAGGAACGTAGCTTAAATATACATTTTAATAATTTAGGTAGCTACCCTTCCTAATTTCATAGAATTAGAAACTTTCAACTAACAAGAGATTACGTTAAAAGGGCTTAAATTAGATTTTCCTCGGGCTGACTGTGTCCACTCGCACCTGCATTATAGATGTCCATTGGTCAGCCGCAAGACCGGTCAACACCTAGTTAACGATAATCACAATTAGGTGAACCGCTACTTCATCACGGCCTCGTCACTCGATAACAAGGAACTGTACTGAATGATTAATAACGCGAATCGCGGCTTGTTTGCATTTGGACCGTCCGTTGGGGTGGCTAACAAACTTATGAATAATATGCCCGACTTACAGACTTAAAGATAAATTGATTTTCTCAAAAACATGCTTCCGATTTGCCGTCGCAAGTTGCAACCTAAAATGTACTCTCAATGCGAATTTTGTTAATTTGTGCGGGTTATGCAAACAGTTTGTCAGCTGACAGAGGTGGCATATTTGAGGTTTGTTAAGGGTACATTCATCACCGTGCGGGTATAGTTAGTGCATCGTCTGACCCAACGTTATCTATCTGGCGCAGCGACGCGACCTTAGTCCGCTTGGTGACTGATGACTTGCCTTAATTAAATTTTATGAAGATCTAGTAGTTTTCCAGCCATGTTTGTATTCATCTTTAGCAATAATACGGTGGAAGCTTGCATCAGTGTCGTGTGACTTACCTCTTTTAGAACAATGAGGATAATGTCTTAATAATAGATATAAATTAATGAAGTACTTAATATGTAACACAGACTTAGTGTCTGTGTTTTCATTAAAGTACTCATAGTATTAGCACATCAGAATACCTACTAACTATTACCTGTGCTATTAGGTACTACTTACAACAATCTGAAAAAAACTTTGGACGCCACCATTCAAAATCCACGGAATAAGTACATGATATGATACTAATATTATAAATGCGAAAGTGTGTTTGTTTGTTGGTTAATTGGTTTGTTGGTTTGTCCTTCAATCACGCCGCAACATCGCAACGGATTGACCTGATTTTTGGCATCGGTATAGTTGAGAACCTGGAGAGTGACATAGGCTACTTTTTATCCCGGAAAATTGAGGAGTTCCCGTGGGAATTCAAAAGCTAGTTAAAAATATTTCAGTCGGGTATCGGTCGGATTTGAAACTATCGTATTGGAACTTTGTCAGATTACAATCTAGGCAAAGTGAATAGCTGTAAATAATTAGGTACCTAATCAAGAATACCTAAGTAGGTACCTAGGTAGGTATTGGAGGAATGATTATTACCAATGCTGGTATGGTCGTAACATAAAGAGTAAGTAAAAATAATAGACATTTTACTTTATTGAAGCCAACAGTAACGGGAAATCAAATAACTTATTTTATAATTCATGAAATTTTGGAGCAGCATTTACTTATTTATTTGCCATCAGTTCAGCCATAAAGGTCACGTCGTTTTGATCGTCAAACCGCTAACCAAAGCGTTTTGCCTACTGGCCCATGCTCACTTACACATAGTTTCTCTCAATCGGCCCCCAACCAGCCGCGAATAAAGGCTTTTTGGTATTTGAATCTGACTATACATATCTACTCGAATGACGTCAAAAACCTCTGATGTAAGCCTTCCTAGCATTTAATATACTTAGGTATATTAAATGCTAAGTACCTATTCAATATCTGGTCGAATTGTGAAAAGAGGAAAGTTATGATTATATACTTAGTAAACGTAAATATACGCGCACGTATTTTTTATATCAGCTTATGCTAGGTAAATATAGATTAAATACATTTAAACTATCAAAATAAGCATCTTATGGGATATTTGAAAGTGCTGACATAATCAAATCAAATCAAATCAAATCAAATAATGTTTATTCAATATACTCGTACTTATTGACGTCTATATATTTATAAAATATAATGGTGATAATAATCAGTAACGGTATCTTAAAACTAAAGCTACGAGGGTTCCAAACGCGCCCTGGTCTGAGAAGAGCCCACAACAAACTCAGGTGGGTTTTTTTTTTCATTATCACCATTTCACAAATTATCTTAACTAAGGAACTATCAGAGCTATTAGAACAAATCATTGCCAAGCTTCCTTGTCATTTAAGTAATCCTTTACATGGTAATAAGATTTTTTAATGAGTTTACGTTTTACATTAACTTTGAACTTATTCAGAGACATCTTCAACATGTCTTCTGGAAGCTTATTGTAGAAGCGGACAGTATTTCCAACAAATGAATTGCTAGTTTTACTAAGCCTAGAAGCAGGCATTACAAGTTTATTTATTATGTGCAAAATGCATGTTGGGATAATTACGCTGAAAACTTTTCTTCATTTTGACTCAACACTATTTAAGTAGCTTAATCCATTGTTCCAAATCAATATGATATATGCGTACCTAAGTGTCTGTCTCCAACGTTTTCACGGCCCACGTATTCAAATGATTTTGGCGAAAGGTACTGCGATGGGTTGCATCCCGAGGAAAAACAGAAGCTACTTTTTCATTCCGGAAAATCAAAGAGTTGCCACGGATTCAAAACAGCAAAATAGCGGGCATCGTCAATTTTTAAAATAGTTCTATCAAATCTAAATAGGTGCTCGTAGTATCACAAAATACCCTAGCAAAATACGGGTATCGTTTTAAAAAGTTGATACTACAATCTAATTCAAAAATAGAATACGATATTCAAACTTTGCTTTCAGCCAGTTCGAGTCAACGCCATTTGTTGGGCAGAATTGATATGGATTCAATATAATTATAGCAATCGATGTTTTCCATTCAATTCACTCTAATTAAAACGGACGATATTCTAGTGCTTTTCAATGTAAGTAAAGTATGTAAGGACTAAAATATAGTTCCACGTAGGGGAGAATAATTTGTAAAATACGTACATGTGTAATAAATGATATGAGTACGTGTTCCGAAATGTATAAATTATTGGAACTTATTTAAGCAGTGCTATTTTAATTTTAGTAAAACATAATCCTCTTTAAATTTGATGTTTTTAAATACCTTCATACAGATATTGTAAATACATTAAAGTAAATATGACGTATTTTATTATTCAATGTGTGTAATGAGTTTTATTTTGCTACACAAAAAATATCACTTTATGTATTTACGTATAGACTGCCATTTTTTCCAGCGTCACTAAACTGTTTAAGAAAACAATGTTCCAATAAGCTTACTATATACAAGTACTAGGGACGTCATGGTAGGATTTGTCGAAACAATATCAAAATAATATTACTAACAATTAGGCAATGGAGTAACCCCCTTGGATGACTGCGTTTAATATTATTGTTTTATTCTTGTAATGATTCATTTCAAACTGCGCTCGGTCGGTGTCACAACTTAATAATTCGTTAGCTTTTGTATCGAATGAAAGTTATTAATAGATTGGACGTGTGGACTATAATTTAGCAGCAGGCAGTCGAGGGTTAAACTTCTCTGAACTTCCTCATTTATTCACCGGGCGGCTACCGTCAGATTGATAGGTCATGCACTAAAATTAGTCGTAGTTATTTATTTAACACACGTATGGAGTCAATCAACACAAGTTTATTGAGTCAGTAAATAAATAAAATATTACAACAAAACTAACAAATCTATTGGATTGATAAGTTAAGAGTTTCCATTTTTTATTTGGAAAAATTGTTTTTTTTTTGTATTTTGGTAAAAAGGTTTGTAATCGTATGTTCAGGCATAGAATACATAATAGTGGTTCAGGTGCGGATGCAGTCAACATATTCATTAAAGATAGATTATTTTACTGCATCGAATCGTACTGTCCCATAGCCAAGTTACATACGTTTCGTACGTTACATACGTTTCTATTCTCTTTCAATAATCGTTAACGCTTGAGCGGAGAGAAATAAATAAGTAATAAGTTTATGTTTAGCGTTTTTAATCGCTTTCGCTTCGCTTAGTAACAGCGTCATATCGTGTGCGCAAGGTGCAGAAATCCTTTGTGGGGTCGAGTGTACGTTTTTATAACATGGTTCCAAAAGAGTTTCTAGATTTGTCATTACATAAATTTAAAGACTGTGTCAAACAGCATTTGTTATGTCGAGGTTATTATACTATCGACGGTTTTATTAACGACAAAGTTGCATGGAAGCAACCGGCCTATCATCCAGTGACCCACAAGTCAGTGTAATACTTGTAACGTTACGTATGTGTTGTATTGTTTTATTATTGTAACCTCTTTCTTTTTTTTCGAGAAAAGAGCAACTGCTGAGTTTCTAGCCGGCTCTTCTCAATAGAAACAGTTTTCCGAACCGGTGGTAGAGTCTTGACGTATTATAATTGACACAAGTTGTCCTATGTGAAATAAATAAATCCATGGAACTAATAAGTTTGTACGTAGTACTTATTAGTTCCATGAATAAATCATTTATCATTTCGTTAACGAGAATAGACACGAAACGTATGTAACTTGGCTAGGGGGGCTGGAACGGCTCAACCGCTGTCGATGGTTTTTACTGCTAGGTTATTTTAAAAAACCATGGTCAAAGTCTCCTACCAGACCAGTCACTAGAGTACATTTAGACATTAATAATTTCCAATAGGCCCTGTCAAAAATCGAAACTGGAAACTAACTTTTATAGCCAATCCGCTTACAACTGCGCCAGAGAAACATCTCACTAAACAAATAAATATCAACAAAAATTGCGTAGGTGACCTGATAAATCTCGTTATCCAACGGTCTTCGCTTGCAACAAATAAAAGAATGACACGATATTTAACGGGAGACGGCGCCGTTACTCAGTGGAGCTCAGATTTATTGGCGCAATTGACAAAGTGGCAAATGGCCCATTAGAAATTAGGAGTTCCACGACGTTACGGAAAAATGTACAGCGATATTTCCTGCTGTAAGCAAAATTGTGAGCAATAAATAATATCCGGCTTCTGGTTCTAAGTGAACCGTCCGGTTAAGGTAACTGCAATATTTTAGCGGTTTTCTTCCCTTTACAAAGAGTTCCTAGATAGTTTCTTAGTCTATACTCTCCTATTTTAGGTACTAGCTAATGTCCGTGACTACGTCCGCGTGGATTGAGGTTTTAAGATTCCCACGGGAATCCGGGAATAATTTTCCGGGATGAAAAGTAGCCTTTGTGCGATAAATGCGAGAGTTTGGATGGATGTATGGATGGATGTATGGATGTTTGTTACTCAATTACGCCGCAACGGCTGAACGGATCTGGCTGAAATTTGGCACAGAGAAAGATTAAAGTCTGGAATAGCACATAGGCTAAAGTTCCTGGAAAGTTAGAGTTCCCGCGGGATCCAAAAAACCTCAAACCACGCAGACGAAGTCGCGGGCATTTTCTAGTAATAATAATTATAATGTACACACAAACTATATCTGTGGCTCATCTAGATCCTGATAGAGAGAATCTATGCTGTAAACAGATATAGCGAAGCTTGATACGGCAAAACTCTACACTCAGCTACCTAATACCATCTTACTTCTTACTAATCTTACAAATGCGAAAGTTTGGATGGATGTATGGATGGATGTATGGATGTATGGATGTATGGATGTATGGATGTATGGATGTATGGATGTATGGATGTATGGATGTATGGATGTATGGATATTTGTTACTCAATCACGCCCCAACGGCTGAACGGATGTGGCTAAAATTTGGCACAGAGATAGATTATAGTCTGGAACAGCACATAGGCTACTTTTTATCCCGGAAAATTAAAGAGTTTAAACCAAAAACCCAAAAAACCTCAAACCACGCAGACGAAGTCGCGGGCATCAAATAGTTCATTAATAAAGAAGAATATTTCAGTGCTGAGCAGGTATTGGGCCTGATTCTGTAGTGCACAATCTCTAAACTAAACTAAAATTAGAGCATTACAAATATTGCTAACCCTTTCATAATACTCCCTACGGAAAGGGACAGAACTAGATTTAAAGCTGCCATTTTAGTTTAGTTTAGAGATTGTGTTATACAGAATCAGCCCCATTGTATAATAATGCGTATTATGCGTATGCACTAAGCTTACCTGCAACTTACTTCATACCATATCCAAAACATACCTTTATCTCCAAATCGATTATATTTAATACAATAATAGTAACAGTGGAGTCGTCCCGATAGCGGGGGAACTAATTCCACGAATGTTTTCAGACGATATCTTACGACATGTTTATTATCATTGTGTAATAAAAACGCGTCTAATGACTCGAAAAGATTCGCGGATTCCTTCGGGATTGTCCCACTATTTCATATATGGGTTAATAAAATTTTATGTACAGTTAAACTTTGTTAAACGCTCCGTCTTCGGAAGAATTAGGCTTATAATGTATTTAGTTCACTGTTCCCTTCCGAGTTGTTTACCTGTCGGTTATTTTATTGCATTATTAAAGTGTTTTAACGGATTGGTTACGGTATATTACTTTTATTATTTTACCAGAATAGGTACATAATCTTACTATATTATAAAGAGGTAAAGTTTGTGACGTTGTAAGAGGTAATCTCTGGATCTACTGAATCGATTTTGAAAATTCTGGTACCAATAGAAAGCCACATTATTTGTGAGTGTCATGAGCTATAAAATTTACTCGAAAAATCAGGAAGTTCCCGTGGGAAGTTCAAAAACTTATTTCACGCAGACGAAGTCGCGGGCATCTGCTAGTGGTATATACTACCTAATACCTGCGGCGTGGTACATTTATCTGATGCAAACGTAGTCGCGGACATTAAGTAGTATAATAAATGCGAAAGTGTGTCTGCCTGTGTATTTATTTTTTTCACGACCCGGTTTTGAATTGAGTTTGAAATCTATTCCAATTTTGAAAAACAGAGTTGCGTAATACTTAATCGATCATAATTTTTTATATCCTCTCATCCATATCCATACTAATATTATAAATGCGAAAGTGTGTCGGTCTGTCT
This sequence comes from Erebia aethiops, assembly GCA_923060345.2. Taxonomy (NCBI): domain Eukaryota; kingdom Metazoa; phylum Arthropoda; class Insecta; order Lepidoptera; family Nymphalidae; genus Erebia; species Erebia aethiops. Next base: position 13,859,617 of record OV281091.1, on the reverse strand, counting down.
GTCTGCTACGCTTTCACGGCCCATCTGTTCAACCCATTTTGATGAAATTTCGTACAGGGGTAGATGGTATCCCGGGAAAGGACATAGGCTACTTTTTATCTCTGAAAATTAAAGAGTTCCCGCGGGAATAAAAAAACTTTCTCTTTGCCCGATTTTGATAAAATTTGGTACAGGGGTAGATGGTATCCTGGGGAAGGACATAGGCTAATTGTTATCCCGGAATATTAAAGCGTTCCCGCGGGAATCAAAAATCTTAATCCACGCGGACGAAGTCGCGGGAATCATCTAGTATATAATAATTACCAAATGATAATGATAGTTCAATTAGAATAGTGTTTAATTAGTAACGTATCGTTGCAAGTGTAAATTAGATCTCTTAACGACTCTTAAATGTATATAAGCAGCGAAGTTTATAAAAACGTCTGCAAGCACATCAGCGGCATAAGCATAAAGGGATTATCTGGTAAGAGCGGGGGCAAGTAAACAGATTATAAAAAAGACATTTGGGAACCTCGCATCCCTTTCTTTATACGTGGGATGTTTGACTTTATGCTATAAAAGGAGTGAGATAGTTATAAAAGAGCTATTAGAGCAAAATGTGGGTATACAGGTTTCAGCTAGTACAATCTGCTGTCTATTCGTAAACCATTGAGATCACTTTAAAATTTGGATTCTCAAAAAGCGTTTTCATTTAAAAAGTACCCTCAGCCATATCTTGTATCTTGAATGCTCTCATCTTCTAGCATTTAACTAACTAAAATATTACGTACGCTCGAAGGATCTCACTGATGTTGGCCGAATTGAATGACTTAAAAGTCCGAGGAATTTTTTACTGTCCCATAATATTATCTTGCCTGTGTTAAGAATATTCCCTGAAGATGAACATAATATATTCTTGTTATATTCAAGTAACTATCTTTCAACAAAAGCACAATATCCACAAGCTAACATTGTTCTGTTACGTAAAACCTAAATAAGCTTCAACTCAAGTCTCAAACAATTGTACTCTCTGAAAAAGCAAGGTAAACCATCGTTGTATTGTAGGTAGGTACACAAAAGCTCAGATTTCCCCTCGGAATCTTAGTTTTTGTGTGTACTAACTGTGGCGTCCCGCGGGTGCAATGCGTCGGCGTCCCGAGTGCCGCGCCGGCGTCCCGGTGTCCCCGCGCTCACTCGTGCGTGAAGATAAAAAATAATTGCTTCCTTCGTTTTAAATTAAGACTAAAAATTTTGGAAAAATATTTTTTTTTTATTTCATGTTAAAGTCTGATTTACTCGTAAACGAAGAAAATTAGTTGAAAATTAAAATCAATAGCTAGTGCTTGGCACACGTTTCAATGCCTCTAAGTATTAGCATAGTACCTATTCTGTGGTATTAGTTATACTAATCGCGCACCTACTTGTTAATGTTAAGGGTAGGTCATGTCATAAACCTTCACGCAAATGAAAGCAAATGACAAGAATAACTTGTACTTACAAAGTTTCAACTCAATCAGACATGGACTTACTTATCATTTCTATGCAATCAGACGAAGATAAGCCAACATGCAGTAAGAAGTACAGATATGCAAACAATATTTTTTAATTAGCAGAAGAGTTTTAAATAATAAAACTTTAAATCAATGGCGCTGATTTATTCCTTCTTTAGATAATATCTGATTAAAACGTAAACTAATTTAGTTGAAGCACATACTTCCTATTTTAATAGCATAGAATTCTTGCAGACATGAGAAAATGATCAAACGGAATGTCTAATAATTGAATTCAAAATAACTAGATAAAGGGAAAACTCAGTATTATTTAGTTCAAACCGAAAACAATGCCAGACTACTGTTCTTACATTCTAAGTTCAATAAGTGAATATCGAGGCAGCCAGGCATTTTGAAATTAACATCTTAAAGCGAAGTTTCGAATTGTTAATCTACGTTCATTCTCCATTTGCTCCGAATGCAGCGGCGATCGCCTTCACAATGGGTGCATTGGATCGAATCAATACAGACTCATATTTTATTATAACTTCGGCAATACCGACTGTATTGACTATTGTACATATAGATACGTTCAGTCTGGTATGCTCAGTTTGCTATAGGTATAGGTATTTTTTTATTTGTGTACAGTGCTGAAAAATCTGTTGAGTATTATGTGAAATTAAAAATAAAAATTCTTTCCAAAAAACCGACTTCCAACGCCACTGTAAAGTGATAAATAATTTTTATTTCTACCTGTTTGGTCGATGACCCACTATGTTGAAGTCGGGCGAGCCTGATGCGTCAACTTTGCTTATCCTTGTTATACCCGCCCGACTTCAACATAGTGGATGGAAATAAAATTTATTTATTACTAGATGATTCCCGCGACTTCGTCCGCGTGGATTAGATTTTTGATTCCCGCGGGAACTCCTTAATTTTCCGGGATAAAAAGTAGCCTATGTCCTTCCCCGGGATACCATCTACCCCTGTACCAAATTTTAGCAAAATCGGTTGAAAAGATGGGCCGGGAAAGCGTAGCAGACAGACAGACAGACAGACAGACAGACAGACAGAAACACTTTCGCATTTATAATATTAGTATGGATTATAAAGGTACTTTACAGTGGCGTTGGAAGTCAGATTTTTGGAAAGAATTTTTATTTTTTACTTTTTAGTGTCAGGGTTGAGGATTTGGAGTCAAAATTTTTTATGGGACCACCTCGAGAGATTCCTCTAAAGACTGATAGAATAAAAATTCTAATCGGTTCAGAAACCACGGAGATATGCACCGACATACTCGTACATTTAAAAAAAAAGAAAAAAATACGCGCCGAATTGAGAACCTCCTCCTTTTTTGGAAGTTGGTTAAAAATAGCTCATGAGGCTTACTTCCATCGCTTAAAGCAGTATTATTTTAATATTTCAGGTCATTTCTGTCACGTACCTGCAAATTATGGAACCAGCTTCCATCTTCTGTGTTCCCTCATGATTATAACATAAGGCTCTTCAAAGGGCGGATAAACAAATATCTCAAAAGCCAGCAACGCATTGGCGGTTCCTCTGGTGCTGCAAATGTTCATGGGCGGTGCTAAGCCTTACTTAGTCTTGAGCGCTTTCTTTCAACAGCCAGCTATAGTTTCTCGATGAGATTTTCCTTCCACCAACGATATATATGTAGGTACTAGATGGGCCCTTTCATAGAAAAAAGTTGGGCGTCCGACTTGTAGCGCGTGCCGCTGTATAAGCGTGTCCTTGTACCCACCATAGCGCTGTCCCGCTTTTCAGACTAGATAGCGTTAGTAAAATAATTCCACATTATTTGTTTGACAGGGCCCGTCTGTGTAAATTGAGGTCGTTGCCTTCCACAAGTTAGTAGGAGTCTCCCAACGCTGTGTTGTCCGGTGCGAGGCTGTCATTCAGGCACTTTGGGATCCCAATGCCCGTTATTCAAAACATATGCCCCGTCAAATGCTTCCTACCTACAACTTCGCAATAATCTATCGAGTCAACACTGGTAACTTGCACTGTTCGGAAATTATCGTTTTCAGACAATGATGAACTTTGGATGAGAAGATAATATTAATTATTATTAAACTCAGTGAGAGTTTCCCCAAATCTATATAAGTTAGATTTCGATCTTTATTTTTAAATCGTTCTAAAAAGCTCCTTCAATTCAAAATATTAATTAATATTATTAGCAGGTAGGTTTTTACTTTGGATTGTTTTAGATATTTTAAATATTATAAAGTACAAAGTTTAATAATTTTAACATTTCATTTTACGTAATAACTCCTGACGCACTCAAGGTAATTATCCAAGTGCTTCACATCGCTGAAACAACTTTGTAATCAAACAAAGTGTCGAAATAGACGGTGGGAAGTTCAACAAATAAGGCGAGTGCACACGTGCTCATTCAACAAGTCAGGTTGCCGTTTCGCAATCAATCATAATCACGGCCTCTTTCACCTCGACTAATGGGCCACAAAATGGCGGGATGCGTTTAAAATCTGCGAGTGTTGGCAGCATTGGGAGGTAACCGTTCGGAAATTGAGCACAATGCGAGACCGCCGGCTGATCCATCATGTGTCGCCGCAGCCGCACCTGACAAATGCGCACATTTGCTACGGTTTCCGAACGGCATTTTCTCCCAAATATTTTCCCGTTCGATATTCAAATATTGTTAATTTTTTTTCCCGTTGTTCAAGTATCTATGCCATAATAAACGAGTGAACGAGTGGATAGCCAAAATATAGCTCAAATTATGTGCAGTTTTTAGTAAAATGCAATTTTTAAATATCATATCAATTATTTCTCAAAGGTCTTGTGAGTACCCATACATGTCCACATATTTGTGTGTTACATATTTTAATTTTAGATGAAATATAAGTTACGTAGCAAAGTTAGATAAGAATTTTTTAATTTCGAAGCCACCATGATCGTCAATGTGTGCGATTTCCACGGCAATCAGTCGCGCGCCTCGGTCCCATTGTTCAGTCTGTTATTTTAATTTTTTCCCCGCGCGGAATGTCTTTGAGACTGTTCAAATGACGCGTGTAATATCAAGGTTTGGAATCGTCGTTTGATGTAGAAAGATTACGGTATTTGGAGATGAGCGTTTTGTATTTTTCACTCAGAGAAGGGAACAATGAAAGCGTCGATTCGCCGCTCCTGATCCCTTTTGTGGTGCACCGAACGAAACGGTTCGTTTTGATGTGGCCCACTTTGCAGTGGTCGTCTACAAACAATCTAATGGACAATAATTGGTAACTCTACCTATTTGTTTCTGGAAACTTTTTATGTAAAGACTGAAGAGCCGTTGACCCGTAGATGATAACAGTTCAAATATTTGTATCAATTGAAACCAGATCTAAATTAAGTACAGTTCCACTGACGATTTAGTAATTAACTTAAAATAAAAATTGCTTTACTATAATAATTATTATTATGCTTGAGAGACAGGTTTGTGATTTCGGAAAAGAAAAAATAAACTCTATTATAATAAAGAGGTAAGTATTGTGGATAAAGTATTTTTAGTGTTTAAGATAATAATAAAGAATACAAATAAAATTGATCAGCAATTGTTAACATGTCTAACACGCGTGTAATAACTGTGAACAATTAAATCAATTCATTCAGTTAATAAACTTAAAGTTTGAATAAAAATGCGCACATTTTAATGATAAAGTATCGTAATCCAAAACATTTACATAATTATACGAGCTCGTATATGACAGCGAATAATCAAAACTTAGCATGAATGTAGGTACCTATTTCGTTTTTCCAGCGCACAGGGTGAGTGTGAGGAAGTTTCGCCACGAATGGGTCTTAATGACCCGGGCCGGACACTATAACATACGAGTGTCCCGGGACCGCTACAAATGCGACTGATTCGCACCCGGCAACCCCCGGGAACAGCGGTGGAAACATTATAAGAAGTTATGATGAGTTTACACTCAACAGATTGGTTCACATTCTCTTTAAAAGTGCCTATAGTTCCTTTTATTTTTGTTATATCCTTGACGAAGCGGTGCATTCTAAGTTGGATCTGCTGATCTAACTTGTATCAGTTCAGTCTAAGTACGTCTTATGAGCTTCGGCTTAATTGACCATTTTTCTAAAAAGTAACAGTTTTCTTCCGTGCGTTTCTATAGGCACTTAATAGGTACTTTATTAATGTAAAATTAGATTATATCTTACCGTTAAGTTCTCCACTCTCCACACGTACTCTTATTTCTAAAGCCATTATCATCATACTAATATTATAAATGCGAAAGTGTGTTTGTTTGTTGGTTTATTGGTTTTTTGGTTTGTCCTTCAATCATGTCGCAACGGAGCAACGAATCGACATGATTTTTGGCATATAGTTGAGGAACTGGAGAGTGACATAGGCTACTTTTTATCCCGGAAAATTAAAGAGTTCCCGCAGGAATCAAAAAAACTTAAACCATGCAGACGAAATCGCGGGCATCACTATACTTAGACACATATTTTTTTATTTTCTTTTATCCACTACAAGCTATCCCTTGACTGCAATCACACCTGATGGCAAGTGATGATGCAGTCTAAGATGGTAGCGGGCTAACCTGTTAGGGGCATGGCAGTTATATTAAACCCACACCCCTTCGGTTTCTACACGGCATCGTACCGGAACGCTAAATCGCTTGGCCGCACGTCTTTGCCGGTAGGGTGGTAACTAGCCACGGCCGAAGCCTCCCACCAGGCCAGACCAGGGAAAATTCAGAAATTATAAATTCCTAAATTGACCCTGCCGGGGATCGAACCCGAGACCTCCGCACGTTAAGGCAACAGCGCTACACACTGCGCCACGGAGGTCGTCAAACATATAACATTTATATACAGTTAGATACAATTTTCAATTATTATTAAGCCTTCATTAGCGTTTGTTCAATAGTTAAAATGTTACCTGGCAATACCCCACGTATCTTAGGAATTAATCCGTGAGTCGCAACTCGCCACTCGCCACTGGTCAATAGGTACCTGCGCAAATCTGCGTTAATCAGCCTCACCTGCTGACGCACGTCCTATTAGCGTATCCAACCCTTGCCCAAGCAGGATTGTATGATTGTGCCAAATCGGCAAGATAATGCCGCGTATTTACTTTGATTCTCGTCGTTAAAAGTTCGGGGGGCTGACGAGGGCCGTCGTTAGGGGCCCTAATGGCGACCATTTGTCTTGTCCGGCCTCTAGTTGTGCCCCACTAATGAAATTATTGCCGCAACTATAGTAAAGGTTATAAATACCCCCTGAAAGGCCCGAGCGGACGCCACCTTGTTTCGCACTAATGGACCGGTCAAACTGTAAACTGTGTTATCAATGAAATTACAATTAGTGCGGGGATAAAAATTACCGAGGGTCGGAAGTTGCATTTGCGATGTTTATCATGGAGGATACGAAAGTTATGCGTGTTTCCCTTTATTATGTATACTTAAATATTGGTCCTATTCTAATATATTATTTCGTATATATACGTTTTTACTACTTCAAACTTTATCATATTTACTTAGAAATGCGAAAGTGCGTTTGTTTGTTGGTTTGTCCTATAACCACGCCTCGACAGAGCAACGGTTAACGTGATTAACCGTAACGTGCATGGGTAATTTGGTATAGTCAACTATACCCATGCAAAAATCGTGGAGGACCTGGAGAGTGACTTAAGGTACTTTTTATCCCGGAATTAAAAGAGTTCCCGCGGGAATTCAAAAACTTAAACCACGCGGGCGAAATCACGGGCATCAGCTAGTAAACTTTATTGGAATCTTTTAACAAGGGTACGCAATGATAAATATATAGCACCCTAAAAGACTTTGCTACGATAAAGTACCTTTAAAAAATTATGGGAACAAACCAGTCAGTTTACTTTTCTCCTTTTCAAGATTATTCCGAGAAACCGATCTTGAAACATATTATTTTAACAGAGACAGGAGCTCGCATCTTGGATGCATATGATATTACTACCCAAACAATCAAAGAATTCCAATCAGATCTTCATAAAGCAAAACAAAAGCATGTGACCGAAGTAGTGGACTTAAGCCACAGCGTAAAAATTATTGCCTCTCCAACTAATAAAAGATCAGTGATAAGGTTAACGTATGTCCGGTCACGTTGCACGCCAAATGACACTTGCGAAGAGTTCGAGAGTGTAAACTTGGTCGATATGAACACAATAAAATGCGACATTCTCCTCAGTATTGCGGTGAATGTGTTGGGCAAGAATGCCATCTGCCTTGGACAATCAAAACTTTGCGGGGACGGAATTTTCTGCTTAACGTCCGGCGTATTGCTTCGGACAGCCAGTGCAGTGACCCATGTGGCGTCTTGGATATTCCCTCTCATAATCTTACTAATATTATAAATGCGAAAGTTTGGATGTATGGATGTCTGGATGTATGGATGGATGTTTGTTACTCAATCACGCCCCAACAGCTGAACGGATCTGGATGAAATTTGGCACAGAGATAGATTATAGTCTGGAATAGCACATAGGCTACTTTTTATCCCGGAAAATTAAAGAGTTCCCGCGGGAACCACAAAACCTCGATCCACGCGTACGAAGTCGCGGGCATTCGCTAGTATTAATTATAATATCTGAGAATAATGTCAACAATATATCTTCTTTTCAAACAACTTTTGCGATTAATTTATTGTATCCAAATCTCATCATTATCATGGTATTGTACGTTTCTATAGACGATTTATGTACTGTCTAGTTGACACTCCCTTCTTCTTCTTTTGGGAGAAGTGCAAAGGCTCTTGAAAGACCTTGCATCGCATTGAACTAAATTCGACAATTATTTTTCATTGGAAATAACGTTAAAATTTCGTTGATTTTTCAACGAAATTTAAACGTAAAATCCTAATTAATGCTCACAAACCTGAAATAAAGAATGGAATTGAATAAAATCGAAAATAAATTCGTATAAAAAATGCAAATTTTACTACCTTATTACTGTTTAATAATGTAGCGTATGCCTTTCCCAACATTTATTTTGCCTTCCTTTTTAAGTTAAACAATGTTTCCGAGACCCATAAAAAATTGTGTCACCTAGTAGTAGGTGGGTAATAAAAAATGCAGTTATTACATGTACCAAATAAAAGACAGCTGTAATGATCCATTTGCGTCATTCTTTGATATTGGTGTCCGTAAATTAGTAGATGCATCGTCCGTGCCTCCTAGCTGCCTAGAGATGAACATAAAATTACAGCAAGTGGCCGCATATGACGGAGTTACGTCAACTCGTTTGTACAGGGGGCGATTTGGTTGATGAGAGTGATGATACAGGGTGAATCGTCATGAAATCCTTACTAATATTATAAAAAAGTGTGTCTATTATGTTATCTTATCAAGGTTATCTACCTGACAAAATAGAAAAAATCTCGATCGAATACAAAGCAAGAAGTTGCCACGGGATATTTGATAAATTATTATAATTATTTATCAATAATAATTTTGTATCGATTGCTGTTCCCAAAAGTTTCCCAATAAATTCCTAACAAAGAACTACTATTTACACAAGATACTATTTTAACAAAGAAATTAAGTGGTAGAAATGTTCAATTTAATTATGGTTAAATAAAATTAATTTTAAAGTAGATACTGCTACCTTATAGTAATATTATCAGCGACATCAATGTCGTTTAAATCATTAATGCAAAATATGAAACTATCAGATATTTTTTTGAGAAAAAAATGACACCCTGTACACAATAAGTATTTCATTTCGCACATATTGCTAAAGTACAAACCATAACGTATTAAGTTAATGAGAGACAACGCGTCACTTCTGGGGGAAATATTGGACGAGTGCTACTTCATACACGGAATACGAATTTATTGTTTCATTAACACGGGATTAGGTGACGAGACACGAGTGAGGAAACTTGCCAATATCATAATATACGCGAACATTTATACTTTCTCTCACTATTATTTTATTTTACTATATATTAGTAATCTAATCAAAATTTAAGCAATGCCTGTTGGTTACAATTAATGAAACTGACATGAAATAGATACTTATAGTAATTTGATTTTTTTTTTTTCGGATTAATGATTTAAACAATTAGTTTCCAGTGAAAAAATAGCGATCGAATTGAAAAAAAAAAACAGCCAATACATTCTGAAACTGTTTCAGAATTTATAAATTCTCTAATCTTGGACCCGATAGAGTCCTCATTATTAAATTTCTATAGAGCTACATTTATTGCTACAACTTAGAGGTTGTTTTTCTTAAGCTAAAAGCATGAAAATTTTTCAATGTAATTTAAGAACACTGAATAACTAATTAAAAATGAATAAATTTATCCTTTCAAACCTCAACTGTACATCTTTTGAACTGTACATTATTTTTTTTTCTTTTTAAGTTGTTCCAAAGAAGTTAACGAAAGGTTATAACAAGACGACGAACTAAAAATAACATAAAATTGATACCTAGGCACAAAAAATACTTTACCGGCATACCAGTCTGGTAACTTCGAAATAAGTAAATAATCATTTTTCATGAATGCCTAGCCAGTGTAGAGTACCATGGTACACACGGCTCGCTACTTTTTATTAATTTACAAAATAAAGTTATAATCTTGTTAGCCTCCCCGCCGACTCCATTGTGACACCACGTTACCTGGACATTGTAATAGGATCAACTTATAAAACACTAAGTATGCAAACATCAAAAGCGTTCTACAGAATAAAAGAATACCGCCCCGGTAAGAGGCTTTTCATCTCGATTGTTTTGATTTATAATTTTTTTCCTGCGTATAAAACTTTTAATATTTTCATACTCAACCTTATTAATGAAATGTTTGGAATACGCAGGTTTATTTGTTTAAGGTTATTTTTCTGCTTATGTTGTATTAAGGGCGTGCTTGGGACATAATAACGTTTCGATAATTTGATAAAATAAATATGAGAGCCCCTTGATCGTGTACCGGATAGCAATAAACATGACAACATCGCTTAGCCCTAACGGTTATGGAGCAAAATATTTGAGATCCATTTACCAAGGATATTAGCCGTTAAAGAGGTACTTGAAAGGCAATGGAGCCTTTACCTTCGGACCCTTTGGGAGGCGCTTTCTCAAGGAGCCGAAGGTGTTGTACCCCATCCTAAATACGATCTAATTACGAAATAGTTTCAGTTCTTGATTTATAGATTAAGTTTAGCCGAGGCCGGGTCGCACACGCGGCACGCTGGTACACCACTGACATATTAAAATCCTTTCTCGTGTATTCTGAATCGATACAAACTGTTACATTTGCTGATAGTATAATAACAATTATTAGAAACTAGCTGATGCCTGCGACTTCGTCCGCGCGTCGTAACTAACTAATTTTTCCATATTTTCTCACCGTTTAAACCTTCCCTGGACTACAACAAACATTTCAAAACCAAAATCAGCTATATCGGCCCAGCCGTTCTCGAGTTTTAGCGAGACAAACGAACAGCAATTGATTTATATATATATATATATATATATATATATATATATATCGAGAATTATTAAATAATTATTAATTAATAGAAGAAGATAGTTATAGAAGATAGATGTAACATAATATTTTATTCTACAAGTTTGATTTTTCAGCTTACTTTGAAATACATTATTTCAAACTACGAGTAGGTACCACGTTCTAGAGAGATGATGACTACCAGAACAAAATAATGCGAGTGCCACTCGCAACGGAATTAGGTTTGACGGTCAACCGGCTGATCCAGCCGATTGATTAAAGACATTTTGAAATGTAATTTCCAAGATACAAGATGAGCATATTCGTACAAGCGTCTACTCGTATAGTTTATAGCGTAGGTAAGTAAAATTTAAAAAACGCAAATTGTTACATTTTTGTTATAGTTGATAAAATATAGCTTGATACCTGTGACAGATGTCATCCAAATGACGCCTATGAAGTTCAGTATTATATCATCGTAAAAATGTATGAAAAATGTATGCGAAACATGTCATACTTTATTGGTTTCTGCACATTAATAGTGACGTTCCTTTTTTTTATCGTTACCAAAGTCTATTTTATGGGCACTACAAATACGTTGAATCGGAATAAGTTGTTACTTTTTAAATTAAAAAATCTAGTTATTAACATTTTATTCATATTATTATTTGGGTAATTGAAAAAATAATAGCAATTTAAATACATTTTTGGAAATAATTAAACACATTTATCCCTTTTGTTTGATTTCGTTATAACAAGTAGTTATAAATTAATAACCTAGTATAGTATCAATGAAAACATAATATAGTAACAATAAAATCGACATTTGTAGCTAGTACCTACCAATAATATCGATAATATTATGATGGATTTTCAACATTGTCCTAGCCCTATCTATGTCACTCTGACAGCTGTCACAGGTATCAAGCTATATTTTACCAACTATAGGTACTTTGCGAAAACTGAATCATTAGTACCTACGCTGAACTTTCAAAACGCAGAATGGACAATTCGCAGATTGTTCTAAACGAAATTTCAATACGCGGCCAGAAGGCGTAAATAAATTATATCTATGTATTTTTTTGTCGCTCATGAATTATTTGAATGTCGATTGGATTAGTAAGGGCGAAAACAGACTACGCCTACGACACGACGACAATAATAGTACGACAAAAATGCGCGCGCGCATTGACTAGACAGCTGCATAGACTATCACGAGTCACGACAGAAAAAGTGTTTCCCATGCGAGTCAGGCGTTTCGCGCGCGTTTTGTCCTGTCATGTCCATAGTGTGTTTTAATTCTTAAGACGTGATTCTAGGCATCGTCGATCTAAACAAAATAACTAAAAGAAGGTCTATATCGCCTATGAACAATGTCATACACCTAGAGACTAGAGTAATTTTCATAAGTAACTTTGTTCATACACTCTACAGTCTACGCCACATGTGCGTACTACATCACACTTGACCCAAGACCACCAGGCAATAAATTTCAAAATATGAATTACAAGGATTCGTCATCTGATGGTCGGATTAATAATTACTATTCTCGAGTGGCAACTGGAGCGCAGAAGGCGCCATGATTAGCGATACGTCACCGGTAAATATGGCAACACTTATACCACGATTTATATAGGGGGGAGAGTGGGGTAATGGGGACACTTGGCAATAAATCTACTCGAAGTGATTTGGTACAAAGTACTGGGCCCACAGTGTAAGCTCGGCTCGGTCAGGAACATCCATTGTAACGGTACACCCACGCAATCCGATAATGCCTTGAGATTGTCCCGTCTTTCCTTTAACACCTCCCGATACCGACCCCCAGTATAGCCACTGTTTGTAGTGCATTGATAATTTATATGCTTAATCTACCTTAATTTATTCACTGACTTTGCTTAAGTATATTGAATTCTACTCACTAGATAGCTTTTGCTTCGAGTAGTAGTTGTTTTAAGTATTAATAAACATTAATTAATACCGCCGAGTTTTATCCAAATTATAAAATATACCAAACAATATTCTTTTAATAACTTCAATTTTAATAGTATCACCAAAAAAGTTAATAAAATATTTACTCCCAATAAACCTAATTCCGTTGCGAGTGGCACTCGCATTATTTTGTTCTGGTAGTCATCATCTCTCTAGAACGTGGTACCTACTCGTAGTTTGAAATAATGTATTTCAAAGTAAGCTGAAAAATCAAACTTGTAGAATAAAATATTATGTTACATCTATCTTCTATAACTATCTTCTTCTATTAATTAATATATATATATATATATATATATATATATATATATATATAGTCTCTAGGTGTATGACATTGTTCATAGGCGATATAGACCTTCTTTTAGTTATTTTGTTTAGATCGACGATGCCTAGAATCACGTCTTAAGAATTAAAACACACTATGGACATGACAGGACAAAACGCGCGCGAAACGCCTGACTCGCATGGGAAACACTTTTTCTGTCGTGACTCGTGATAGTCTATGCAGCTGTCTAGTCAATGCGCGCGCGCATTTTTGTCGTACTATTATTGTCGTCGTGTCGTAGGCGTAGTCTGTTTTCGCCCTTACTAATCCAATCGACATTCAAATAATTCATGAGCGACAAAAAAATACATAGATATAATTTATTTACGCCTTCTGGCCGCGTATTGAAATTTCGTTTAGAACAATCTGCGAATTGTCCATTCTGCGTTTTGAAAGTTCAGCGTAGGTACTAATGATTCAGTTTTCGCAAAGTACCTATAGTTGGTAAAATATAGCTTGATACCTGTGACAGCTGTCAGAGTGACATAGATAGGGCTAGGACAATGTTGAAAATCCATCATAATATTATCGATATTATTGGTAGGTACTAGCTACAAATGTCGATTTTATTGTTACTATATTATGTTTTCATTGATACTATACTAGGTTATTAATTTATAACTACTTGTTATAACGAAATCAAACAAAAGGGATAAATGTGTTTAATTATTTCCAAAAATGTATTTAAATTGCTATTATTTTTTCAATTACCCAAATAATAATATTATGAATAAAATGTTAATAACTAGATTTTTTAATTTAAAAAGTAACAACTTATTCCGATTCAACGTATTTGTAGTGCCCATAAAATAGACTTTGGTTACGATAAAAAAAGGAACGTCACTATTAATGTGCAGAAACCAATAAAGTATGACATGTTTCGCATACATTTTTCATACATTTTTACGATGACATAATACTGAACTTCATAGGCGTCATTTGGATGACATCTGTCACAGGTATCAAGCTATATTTTGTCAACTATAACAAAAATGTAACAATTTGCGTTTTTTAAATTTTACTTACCTACGCTATAAACTACACGAGTAGACGTTTGTACGAAATATGCTCGTCTTGTATCTTGAAAATTACATTTCAAAGTGTCTCTAATCAATCGGCTGGATCAGCCAGTTGAGCGTCAAACGGAGCGCGAACTAATCGACTCGGACCGGACAGGTGTTTAACATCAAAATGTAATTAGAATGCCGCCTCAAGGAGGTGATTTACTAATGGCTAGGTTTATCTTACCTTAAAAAAGCTAAGTGAATGTGTAAATGATGCCTATGTAACTCAAAGTTTAGGTATGTATTAGGTATTAAATTAAAGACATACTTAAAAATAAAAACTTGCCAATAATATGCTCTATAATAGTGCCCTGATAGTTCCTTAGTTTTGTGAGATGGTGATAATCTAAAAAAAAACCGTAACTTATTATCACCATCATGTTTTATGTAATTATGATTGTCAACTAATATCGAACTTATTTTTAGTTATTTTAGTCTGTTTATATTCGAAAACTTACTTGTGACAAAAAATCCATTACTCTTTACAAAACGCGTAGGTAACAAAATATCATAACGTTATTTTGGACCCCTCATATTACATTCCTCTGTATTGTACATACATTTGACGATGCTAATCAGCAAATATGTACGCGACTGTTCAACTTTCTCCATCTAGGTACTTAATTAATTAAAAGAGTCCTCCAGTAGCTCCAACTCCAATCTACTCCGTGTTTACCTGTACCCATGTTTGTGCGACTAACGAACTAGTTAAATCTTAATTATTTATTTAATTTACAGTCAATGCCTCAAGTCGGTCCAGAGACGTATCATATACCTACATATACCTACTGGAGATGGCCAATGAGCATATCCTGCAGTACAGCCCTTAAACTGTCTGGTGTGACTGTTATCTTTGCATGTCCATCGGATTAACCGATTTCGACGAAATTTATTACAAACTAGCTGATGCCCGCGACTTCGTACGCGTGGATCGAGGTTTTGTGGTTCCCGCGGGAACTCTTTAATTTTCCGGGATAAAAAGTAGCCTATGTGTTATTCCAGACTATAATCTATCTCTGTGCCAAATTTCATCCAGATCCGTTCAGCTGTTGGGGCGTGATTGAGTAACAAACATCCATACCGACATCCATACATCCAAACTTTCGCATTTATAATATTAGTAAGATTTTTATCCAAGACAATCATAGAGTTACGTAGACGTTGTCGCGTGTATTGTTCAGACTGAGCGACAGAGATAACGCTCCACAGAGTCGAAGCTGATGATTATCTCTTTGTAAACTTTACATCGCGCTGATCTATACTCGTACCTCAATGACATCTGCCCAATCTAGTAATGCACGCAGTCCCATATCCTTTGTCCTAACGTGGAATTAATCATATTCGGGGTTCAATTTACATAACAAAATTTACACAAGACCCAATTTCTGACAATTATCAAATTAAAACGGACCGCGTAACGCGTTCGCAGATAAGGAAATTAAATAAAAGATCCATATTAATGTGTTTAATGTGTTAAGTGTTAAGTAAATTTGGGTGTAATCGCGCTAAGCCTTTTTTCGGGGCGGCGAATCCCGGACTGAGAAAAATGCGCTCGGATTTATTGGCTTGTTACCGGGATTTAAAAAAGGCGGTTGTAGACGGAACGGGAATGCGGCCCGGCCCCGGCCGGCGCGTTTTATGCTTGAAAAAGAGCCACTTGTACTGATGTTCATTTTTGCAATCGTTCCAATTTTTATATGATTTGTTTTTATTTGCGTTGAAGTCTTTTTAACTACATTCTCGTTTGGTTCTTCTCTGTGCTGAAGCTTTACTGTTAAATTATTGACGTGTTGAGTGGCAAATGAAGTTATCATAAAGATGGGAAAATCAAATTAACTAAATTTAAATTAAATTTCTCATCACAATCAAATTAAGGAAAATAAACCAAAAAATATAAAAGAAAACATAAAATTCTACAGATTCCATCATCCAAGCAACACGATAAATAAATCAGACATTATGAAACTGCAGTCACATAAACATCCAACAAAACAAATATCTACCAAGAAGTTGGTTTCCAATAAAGATATCTAGAGACGTCCTGTGATTGCGGCAATATCTACCCTGGCCCCCGATTGCTCATCAAGCATTTTAAGTGACTCTTAGAGGCCCTCGAGACACTCGGGGACTTCTTAAATATTCACACAGAGTAACTTCCGATCGCATCTTTCAGTCACGACTTTTGGAAACCAAATGTTATTAGTTAAATTGAACGTTTGCGCTTCGTACTCTTCCAGACTTCTTCGAACTTATTAGACAAGGATAATTGACGGAATGCAGTATGAATTAATTGAATATTACATTTCATTGGACAATCAGTGGTATGCATTTCATAGAGGAATTAAGGGTGCGTGCCTTTCCTCCAAAGATGTGCTACGTTGCTAAGCTACGGATGTGTGTCAAATACACCCATACAATGTATACTCAGCTATCTTCTAGCAAGACAAACGCGTTATACAATTTCATTAATTTGATACATCTCATCAGGTGCGATTATGTTTAGCGTATGTTTATAGCAATCAAAGAAAAAATTGTACCTAACTCCTAGAAACCAGACCAAATAAGAGTTCATATTTCAGAATTTAAATACTAAATTACAATTATGGATTTCAGGGAGCATACTACCTACATACTACATAAAGTATCTTCTCATATTGTGGCCGTTCTTGTTTTAGAATTATAATTCTTATATTTCAGGGACGTCCAGGTACGGGACATAAAACTGTCGTTTAGAAGTAATACCTACTGCTTTAAGCGATGCAGGTAGTAACCCCCAGACCCATTACATCACCGGCCCAAAAAAGCAAATTGCAAGGGTTACAGTCATGAATATTTCCTCGGATTTTTTTCCACTGTTTCGCGAGAACGTGACGTCTTGTCGAGGGAGTGACAGCAATGAATGAGGTAAATTAATAAAGGGGAGCGGTTAGTTACAATTACGTTTTTAAATGTAAGCAAGCCGGCTCCTTGTTGCGCTTTGATTTTTCTTTCGCGACATGCCATTTGTCGACCTGATGCTGTGAAAAGAAAATGGGGTAAGTTAAATTTTTCAAGCATGTCCAAATCTAAAAAATGCTGATATTTCATTGGTAATGTAAACTGAAATACTTCGTAAATATATAACATACTAGATGATACCCGCGACTTCGTCCGCGTGGATTAAGGATTTTAGATTCCCGCGGGAAATCTGGAATTTTCCGGAATAAAAAGTAGCCTATATCCTTACCCGGGATACAATCTATCCCTGTACCAAATTTAATCAAAATCGGTTAAATGGGCCGTGAAAGCGTGGCAGGCAGACAGACATACAGACACACTTTCGCATTTATATTATTAGTATGGATACTTAGATTTTGGTTTGTACACAAAAATAACACCTTACAAGAAAGTGTAACCAGACATGTACGCACTTCCAATGTGCTTACACTCACTTATTCAGAGTAAGTACTTAGGTGTATAGCAAAACACTAATTGGGCTTTGTTGATTGGGCGTACAATCGCCAGCTATTTAGACATGAATTCTATAGCTGGATCCGCTGGCCAATTTGTGTATGTAAGATATGCATTCATTGTTAGATTATATGACCTCTACAGTAACAGATGAGGTTATGTTGGATAAAATTCATGTTTTTCTTAAATATACATTTGAATCAAATACTTGAGTAATATATTTTTTATGATATTTTATGTATGTACATGTATTTATGTATGTATATTCTTTATTGTACACCACAAAAACACAAAAGAAACAGATAACAAACATGAAAACTTAAAACGTAGGTACAAAAGGCGGTTTCTTCCGGTTAACGCTAAGTAGCGATCTCTTCCAGTCAACCTTAACCTTATTAATTTATCTATGGATGTGGAAGTCACTTGCGTCTTTTTCATCGCTATCCGTCATTAAGCTTTGATTTCACCGAGAAGCAAAGGGTTCAGAATAAAAATCGCAACCCTCCAAGAAAAATCGAGCTAAGAAGGGAAAAGAAATACCGGGCGATCCGTTGTTTCCCAGAGCCGGGGGTAACCAGGTAGGGCCAAATGAATTGCAAACAGCATTATTATTTCCTCAAGGAAGTCGTATATATTGGCGGCCTCCTTTATTTTAACGTTTCCCGCTTTATTCATTTTTTTTTCTTACCCTTTTTTATTGCCGACAACCTCGTAATATATTGTAAACGCACAGCGAGTGCCGGCTGTAAACAACTATTACAAGTTAATACGTTTTGCTACAGTGTTTTTGGTATTTTAGGTGCAGAACAGTTTGGTTTTTCGTAACCAAGCCGTGTGGTGTCGTTGGATACACCATGAGGACATACTAATCTTCACTATTCTATTTAAAAAAAATATACAAATTCGCGAATGAGGTGGATTTGAACCTGTGACGTGACATCTTGATTACGATTTACGACGCGGCTCTTTTCTGACTGAGCAAAAATAAGAATACAATTTACAGCAGAGCATATGAAAAGAAGAATTAGTATTCATATATCTATAGAAAAAAACTTCTATTAATTATTATTATGCCATATAGTTTTTGATAATTTCCTTTTTAAATCTACAAGTTACATGTCTAAGATGGTAGCGGCATGTTAGGGGCATGGCAGTTAAATTACACCCATACCCCTAATCGGTTTCTACACGGCATCGTACCGGAATGCTAAGTCGCTTGGCGGCACGTCGTTGCCGGTAGGGAGGTAACTAGCCACGGCCGAAGCCTCCCACCAGGCCAGACCAGGGAAAATTCAGAGATTATAATTTCCCAAATTGATCAGTGGAGAGTGTAGCACCCACATATTACTGAATCAGCTTTTCAAGCGATAGTTACAAAAACTGCAACTATCTCTCAGTCTATTGCTAGGTAAGTAAACTCTGGGATTACTATGACAAGATTAGTGACTACTTTATCTACTTGTTTACCGGTTTACCTTGATTCTCAATAAAATAGCCTTATAACCATCACATAACCTTTCTAATTAGCCCTAACAAAAGCTATAGCCGTATAAGAACAAGTACGTTTCTTGGGTGAATAGTTCTCGTCGTAAAATCCGCTATAAAAGGGCGATAACTGCCGATTATGACCGCCTTAACAGCTCTCTAATAATGAATTGTCTTTAGTATAATGTTTGATCGTGATTGTACAAGCCGAGCGTTTGTTCTTCAGTAATAACAATTGTTATTTGCGTGTCTCACTATCAAAGTAATGGATTTAGGGTCCATTAATATTGTTATATTGTATTTTGGATTTTTTGGAACATGATTTGATATTCTGTTCATTTTCTTAAAAAAAAAATAGGTTTTGGCCTCTTTAAATCTTCATACACGTCTATATTATTAAGGAACTTAAAGACGCTAATAAAAAATTCATAAGTGTCCGTCTGGAGGTCTATATTCTGTCTGCTCCGTATTTACTGTCCAACTGTTCGACGACCTCCCTGGCGCAGTGGTGAGCTCTATGGTCGTACAATGGGCGGTCCCTGGTTCGATTCCCGGCCCTCAATTTCGGAATTTAATATTTCAGGATTTTCGATGGTCTGGTCTGGTGGGAGGCTGTGGTCTTGGCTAATTACCACGCTACCAATAAAGACGTATACCAAGCGGTTCAGCGTTCCGGTACGATGCCATGTAGAAACCGATTGGAGGCTTCTGGCGACGGCGGGCGTCCCCTCTATAAGTACATACATAACCGATTGGAGGCATGGGTTTTAATATAACTGCCATACCCAAAACAGGTCAGCCCGCTACCAGCTAAGACTGCGTCCATAGCTTACCACCAGGTGGGATGGCAGTCAAGGGCTAACTTGTAGTGGAATTTTAAAAAAACGATTTCGACGAAATTTGTTAATCCCGGGGAGGGCATAGGCTAATTATTATACAGAATATAGAGTAACCAAAACAAAAACGGAATATGTTTCCTGTTATGAGTGTGTCTGTATCTCGTACGGGGGAGGTCGGGGATATATGGAATATATTCGAAGAGTAATAAAGCAGCGAGCGGAGCCAATAAACGTAGATTATCGGGAGTTATGATGCGATTCTCGTTAATGTGACACGACAATAGGCCGCGGGGGCCCCCTCGAGCTGCTGCATCTAGTGTGGAGATAGACTAATATAATTATAAAAAAACTTGATATTATCTTTCACGGTTACTGAAACGTACGTAAGGCATGTTGCTTTCATTGATATTTGTACAAAATTCAAGTTTAAGAAGCTTCTATCTTCTTAATTACAATCCAAAATAATAACGATTAAAATTAAAACTTATTTATTATTTTAATAACTGTCAAACATTACGTTAATATGTAAGTCATTCGTAAATTCTTTTAAAACATTTATAAATAAGTTCAAAAATTAAATATCAATAAGATAAATTAATTCGGTAGAAATCAATCATTTTTCACTTATTGTATTGTATTAATACCTATTTATTTTGATTAAAAGACTTTTTATATAGCATATTTTTATATTTTTTGAATGAAATCCCTCTCCATCCATGTTTGTCACGTAGCCTGAAGGGAGCATCACTCAAAGAGTATAGAGACAAAAAGTGCTCTGGTTCATGTTATCAAGTCAATTTATCATCAGCAAACCGAATAATTGTTCCCTGGAATGCTTTGATCATCTCGGATAAACCTTTGATGTACACAATATTGCATTTATACGTTTATGCGTGTCTTGTTGTACAAAAAACTGATAGCATTTTATACCACTCAACATATAGATTAGGTTCGGTAGTTTAGCTGGTAGCAGTAAAAAGTATATTATTCTAAGTTCATTTAAGCTATAAAAACGCATTGTGAAGAAGTCTTTTCAACTACTTCTAGCCATGTGCATTCATAGAAATTAATATTCATTCACTGACAAAAATTATGAAAAAACAATATATTTTTACGATTCTTTTTCGACTGACTTTCAGTTGAATAAATCAAAGATTATCATTGTATTTTTTAATTAGATTAATTATAAATCAGACCACAGTGGCAGTCAATAAAAATAAATTACATGGTTGAAAAATCAATCCCAAAACGAAGCAGGCAGTGGTTCCGATACGCAAACACTTCGACACAGAGTCAATGTTGATTTTGCCCGACCTCCCCTCGTTTAGCGACAATAAATCGCATAAATAAATTACCTTTGTCAATCTAATATGATCCTGTTTGTTGGTATTGACGACTTTTTCTTGTGTAGAAAAATAAAACTTTTTTTGTTTTGTATTAACCAAAAATGTAGAAGTTTCTTAATAACAATTTAATTGGGTTGTACCTACAATAATAATATAATATGTCTATGCTTACAATATTAATAAAATAAATATAAATGTGTTATATAGTACCACTGTATATACACGCAAACCTATCAGCACAACTATGCCAGTTTTTTTGCAGAAAAACAAAAATGCAATTTTTACACAAAATATCACCAGAGTGGAAAGCAGGAACAAAAATTAATACCATTTATGTGGGGGAAGTCGGGAAATATAGATACCGGACGCAAACAGAGCGATACGTCGGGCAAGCCGTCGTAAAAAACACGTTAACATCCATTCACATTTATGCCCCTATTTGCGCGCGACCACTGGTCCTGTACAAAGTAACTGATTGCCTCTACCGAACTCCGCTATTTGTTTTCATGTTAGCTTTTTTTTACGTTGCATGTGATAGATGCGATTTGCGACTCCCTTGTCCATCAAACAGCCTCGAGGTGAATTTTATAATTGCTTTGGATATGCAGCATTGTACTCAGTTATTATCCGAGTTGTTGATCTACTGTTATATAGATTAATACTGAGGATAATCTATCTAATCATAAAACCGAACTATAGCCATTTGTATATGGTTTTGAGATAATATGGAACTGAAATTACTGAACTGAACTGAATCAAAACTGAATAAGGTACATGGGCAATATTTATTATTGGTATATTTATTATTAGTATTGGTATCACGATCAACATCGATGGAGACGGATTATGGACAACAAGCTGATGCCCGCGACTTTGTCCGCGTGGAATAAGTTTTTTTAGATTCCCGCGGGAACTCCTCAATTTTCCGGGATAAAAAGTACTAAAGCCTACATCACTCCCCAGGTCCTCACCTATACCCATGCCAAAAATCACGTCAGTCCGTTGCTCCGTTGCAGCGTGATTGAAGGACAAACCAACAAACCATCAAACCAACAAACAAACTGACTTTCGCATTTATAATATTAGTGTGATGAAGTATGATGCCAGATGACCAATTTTTCCGATCTTTTTTTTTTATTGTGAGATAGGCTTGCGTTTGACGACAATCATGCTTAGTGCAAAGCAATGATGAGGTCTAGGTTGGAACGCGCTTGCCTAGAAGATGCCTATTCATTCTTGCCTTGAAGGTACCTAAGTTATACGTGGCAGGAAACACGTGCCTGGGAGGGTGTTCCACAACCTAGCGGTTCGGATCAGAAACGTCGAGCAAACGTGAGTCGTACACGGAACAACCTGGATATCTAATTTTTTTTTAATATTATGATCTAAATTTAGTTAAATAGCTGATCTGTGTGCATCCTTTGCTTATGGTTAGACACAGACTAAATATAAAATCTTATAGCCTCTATTTTATACCGTTCATTGTTACTTTATTCGTCGGTTGGGAAGGTGCTCAAAACAAAAGTTTCCCAAAGTTTTATCAGGGCGTCCCCCCAGGCTTGGAGGGCTCCTTTGACCTATTTACAGAGATGATCCACGGCAACGCCGAGGAAAGATAATTTCATAATTTTTCCAACGATCACTTCTTTGTAGAGAAAATTTTGATTCACTGGGAATAAAACGTTTGCTAATCTATAACAAACAGTGATAGTCTTGCCAACGCTGCCTTACTCACCTCTACGGTACTTTTAACGCATTGAGTGAGCGATGCTTGTTTCTTATTTTATCGAAATATAAATGGTTGACTGGAAGAGGCTCTAGCGATATGGATAATTTTGTAATCACACGAAAAGAACATGAGAGACGCCGTTGTCCTTATTGCTACTACTGGGAACCTGAACGCGAATGAATTCTCTGACTTTTTTTTTTCAAAAGCGGTGTTTATTTGTTCTGCTTATCGATTTAACAAACGCGAGTTTTACGATAATATAATATTAATTTATTTTCACCTGGCAATATTGTTGAATAATGAATTTATTTCTTATTTAATTTCCTTCTCATACTTTACTTCCCTTCGATCGTTGAACGTTGATTAGTACAGCTCAACTTTGTGATGGAAATAACTTGTTACTTCTATTAAGTAATTAGCCGGTATAAAGCGATGCTTAAGTAATGAAGCGTAATTATAAGAGAGGACACGTCTAAGAAGAAGAATAATTAAATCAATCATCCCTTCCCCGTGGTGTATAATCTTTTCAGCGGAATTGAGTTTAAATTAAATAGTCTGATCTTATTCCGTCGATTCTTTGAACTGTGTTTTGATCATTTGAATTTTGTTGTACCGGGCCACTTTTCTATTATAATTTATTTTCCGGTACTATTAGATTTTTAAGGATTTTTAGGGATTTATGAAATTCTAAAAAGAGATATTAAATCCACATAAGTTATAAATAATATATTGAACTCTGAGTCTGATCTTTCAAAGCGAGTTTTTACGGTTCTGAAATTCTCATGGTATCTCAATATTTTAAATGCGAAAGTGTGGTTGTTTGTTGGTTTGTCCTTGAATCACGCTGCAACAGAGCAATGGATTGACGTGATTTTTGCATGGATATGGTTGATGAGTTGGAGAGTAACATGGGCTACTTTTTACTTCGCGGACCAAGTCGTGAGGTAGTTTCGTATAAAATAAGGCTTTCTGTTAAGTTTCTCATATATAGTACACTAGCGGTCGCCCGCGACTTCGTCCGCGTAAAATTTCTGATTTCCTATGACATTATGAAATTTTACCGCTGCAAAAAGTCTATCTAAAGAGGCTTTATATAGCAAGTTTTTATTATTTAAAACTTATAACCGAAATGCTGAATTTTTATGTCTCTTTCTACAAAAAAATACAAATTTTCAACCCCCATTTCACCCCCTTTGGGGTAGATTTTCGAAAAAGTACTTATACAGGTTATTATAATTTAAAACTGATAACCTAAATCCCGATTTTCTAGTCTGTAACTTCAAAAACTTAGAACCATCATGCAAACTTCCAACCCCCATTTAACCCTTTTTGGGGTAGATTTTCGGAAAAAAAATTATACAGATTTTTATTATTTTAAACTTATAACTTAAATGCTAATTTTCATGTGTCTAACTTCAAAAACAAAGGACTTTCATACAAACTTCCAACCCCCATTTCAACCCCTTAGGGGTGAATTTTCCCAAAACCGTTTCTTAGCTGACGTTAACACCATAGAAGGAACCTACCTTCCAAATTTCAAGTCTGTATGTTTTATAGTTCCTGGGATATCGTGATGATCAGTCAGTCAGTCAGTGACCTTTCGCTTTTATATATATAGAAGATAATTCTATTATGTACTAAGCGATTCTCGATCATGCGATCTCATCTGGATGTCATGACGATGCTATCGAAGATTGTAGAGGACTAACCTGGTTCGAAAGTTATATCATACCTATGCCTATCCTAATTTATTTCTACAAGGCTTCGTACCGGAGCGATAAATCACTAGTGATATTGCTATTTTTTTTTATCCCTTACACGTTTGCCTTTATCTGCGATCTCACCTGATGATAAGTGATGATGCAGTCTAAGATGGTAGCGGGCTAACCTGTTAGGGGCATGGCAGTTATATTAAACCCATACCCCTATTCGGTTTCTACACAGCATCGTACCGGAACGCTAAATTGCTTAATTAGGCACGGCCGAAGCCTCCCACAAGGCCAGACGAGGGAAACTTTAGAAATTACAAATTCCTAAATTTACCCCGCTGGGGATCGAACAAAGGACCGCCGCACGTTAAGACAACATCGCTCAACACTGCACCACGGATGTCGTCAATTTGCCTGTAGGATGTAACCAGCCTCATCTGAAGCGATAGATTTCAGACCAGTGACAATAAGGAAATTATAAAGAACCAAAAAGTTCCTGCATGGGATGGAACCCGGGACCTCCAATTTATAAAACACAGCATTCACTACTGCGCCAGGGATGTTTTTGGAATGTCTAGACTAGTAGGTATCACGTAAGTATGTGTAAATGTTAATTTTTAATAATATATAGGTATTGCTTTTCTAGATTTCTCGTTACAACGTTTTATGCTAATAGTATTTGATAGGTAGCAAAACGTAAAGAGATCGCTGGCGGACCCCTGGGAGGGGAGGCTGCCAAACTTTTAAAGATATTACCCAAGAAGGGTTGAGGCAACGCTCGCGTCCTACGTGATCTTGCTCGCCATCTGTCTTTAGCCGTCTGGAATTTGTTTATATTTTCTTTTGTGCGAAAAAGATACATATCCGATACGTTCACATCAGTGTTACAAATCACGTGAGAGTATTACGAAAAAAAAACAATCAAGTATAATTTAAAAAGAAATACGATTCCACCGCTGAAAGATAAATTTGCAGATGCAATGAAATCTAAAAGGCTGGAAACAGGTAGAAAATATTAAATCATTAGCTCGCGTCCCAGAAGTATTTAGAAAATTCTTCTTCATTATAATAATAATAGTTTAAAAAAACTAAAAAACACGCTTTTGACGCAGACACTCCGGGTCTCAGGAAAACAAAAAATCGCTATTCCTGATTATCCTAGTAAGGATAACGGGTCAAACTGTTTAAAATATTGAATTGTCATCGGTCCTTAATAAGTATGCCAAATTTCGAATTAATCCGACGTTCTATAGGGGGTCAAAATCATGTTCAAAGATTCCGTTACATACTAACATACTAACATACATACGTCTGAAGCTAATAAAAAGCGTGTAAAAATGATAGTCAATTTATGGCATACTAGCTGATGCCCGCGACTTTGTACGCGTGGATCGAGGTTTTGTGGTTCCCGCGGGAACTCTTTTATTTTCCGGGATAAAAAGTAGCCCATGTGTTATTCCAGACTATAATCTATATCTGTGCCAAATTTCATCCAGATCCGTTCAGCTGTTGGGGCGTGATTGAGTAACAAACATCCATCCATACATCCATACCGACATCCATACATCCAAACTTTCGCATTTATAATATTAGTAAGACAAGTAAGACATTACAGTTGCTACAATTTAAAAAAATACCTGACCTGAGGTGAACTGACTTTTGACTTTACCCACTAATAAGACTCATTGGCAAGACTTCTGAATAATTTTTTCTACGTTTCTAATAGAGCAAGATCCCACGACGGCCAGACCTTTGTTATTTTATAAAAGCTGAAAGTTTTTCTGTGCATGGCCCCCCTATACAGGTAAGAGTTACTAGCGACGATAGAGTTTGGGTTGTGGTTAATAATAAACCTAACGAATGTTTGGTATTTCTAGGCAGATATAATTGAGAAATCAAATCTAGTAGGTACGTAATTTTATTAAATGAAACTACTGAATAATAATGTTTTTTTTTTGTAAAAGCTTTTCGCAATCGCCTTGAGATAATAAGAAATATTAGACATGTTAAAACATTTTCATTTTAAGCACCCACGGTGAGGTAATAAAATGTAAAGCGATCGTGTAATATCGATATCCAAAGTCCTGCGGAATTAATTTTGAAAATATTATTATTTCGGGGGAAAAAATGGAATACCTACTAAAAGTAAAAATTTGTAGTAAATTATGCAAACGTGCCGCAGTAACCATAAAAAATCGAGACATTTTCCTTGAGACGTCGAAGTGTTCCGCAGGAACTGGACTCACATAAATTTATCATTTTCCACTGCATAAAGCATAAATTCGAATCATTGGTCCTTCCTATTGAAGGGCTCTGTTGTGCAGTGTTTGTTGTTGTTCGCAACTTTGTTCTTCCTTGTTCTTATGTCGGAGTAACGAACTTTTAGTCAAATTGCTTCCTTTAATTTTTTGGATACTTGTAAAATATAAATAGACCCATAATAGCGAAAAAACACTGAGGACGAAACGTCTGATTGACTTATTCCTATCGCATAGTCTATATCTATTAAAGTATAGATGACCCAGACTCGGCCAGACAATTTATTTTCCTACTTAGTTCATTTTCACCCTAACAGTTTTTAAATTCGCCTCAATTTCAATGCAATCGATAACAATTACTTCCATAAGTGTTTTCGTAGGTGATATATTTAGGTGGTTAAAGGTATAAAAATTTAGTTTACTTAAAAATGCAGCTGGGATAAAAATGTAACCATCTGTTTTTTCTTGAAGGTACAGCACAGCGTACTATATTTTTATATTCAATGAAAAGTTTCAAATAAAAGTCTCCCCAATCCTCATATGCGCGCTTATTGGTTCCTTAGAAATGTATGAAAGAAATATTGAATAGGTCCAGCTTCCACACAATACATCCTCGCCTGGAGCAATACACTTCGCCGCCACTTGTCACCCGCATGGGTCCGAGGGTGGGATCTACATAAAAATATCCATATTTTAAATTTGATTTGAGGAAACTTCGCGGACAAATGTTTGCTATTGCAAATTGAATAGGGCAGTGACGTGACAGAAATTCGATGCGTCGAACTCAGATGCTATTCATAATGGAACAAAAAAGAAGCTACGCTAGAGTTACGCCGTAGCGGACTAGCGGTCAGTGCCAGTAGCTGTTGCAGTGAGGTTGGAGGCACTTGTGATACTAAAGGAAGTTATAGCTTTGTGAGGAAAAACTACACTTTCCCTCACAAAGGTATATTATAGTAGTAGACGTATAAAGAACTAGTAATTTTATAAAAATGCTCATAAAACTTTAATTCCTCATAGTTCAACTGTAACCTCAACAAAAGAAAATTCGTTATTAACTACAACATATTAATTATAACTTATTTAAATCAATATAACATGTATAAAGATAGATGCGATACTCCACACTAAGTAAATAGTCATGTCTGAATCGCCGCTGATAATTTCAGTCTCCAGAGTGAAGATAGGCGTCGCCCGCGGCGCTCTCCCTTCTCTGAAAACTTTGGACGTTAGGCACACATCGTCACGACGTCTGAATGAGTATACACATCTGTGCTGGCCGCAGAACAAGTTCTGTTACAATTGCGGTATTCAGATCCGTCACATTCACTTGTAAATCACACTTTACTATTATAAGTTCCGTTGTAAGATGGTTGATGTAACACGCCCTCCGATTGTAATCGTAATCGTTTGTCAAACGGATAATCCGACCTGTTCAAGGAGTTCATAGATGGCTGCACGTCAAAACGCATGTATGAACTTTTTTAACAGCTCGAGTAATACGTTTAAAACTGTCAAATTATGATTACGATTTGCTTAGACGGTCGAAGCCTCCCACCAGGCCAGACCAGGGAAAATTCAGGGTCTACGGTATGAAACCTTTGTATTTTGATCAGAAATGCAAAAAAGTATTAAGATAATTTGTATGTGCGATATTGTATAGCAGTTGGTATTTTTCTATCACGTTGACTGTACGTACAATCCAATCAAATCAATACGCAAGTATATCCTCCTTTCAACCGCTGACAAAGTTGCAAACTTGTGGTTCTGGCAGTTTTTTTTTTTTTTTTTTTTTTTTTTTTTTTTTTTTTTTTTTTTTTTTTTTTTTTTTTTTTTTTATCCACTACAATCTAGCCCTTGACTACGATCTCACCTGATGGTAAGTGATGATGCAGTCTAAGATGGTAGCGGGCTAACCTGTTAGGGGCATGGCAGTTATAGCATACCCCTTCGGTTACTACACGGCATCGTACCGGAACGCTAAATCGCTTGGCGGCACGTCTTTGCCGGTAGGGTGGTAACTAGCCACGGCCGAAGCCTCCCACCAGGCCAGACCAGGGAAAATTCAGAAATTATAAATTCCCAAATCGACCCTGCCGGGGATCGAACCCAGGACCTCCGCACGTTAAGGCAACAGCGCTACACACTGCGCCACGGAGGTCGTCAAAAATGTTTGAAGAATGTTTTAAGTAGTACGTATCATATTTGTGGCATTTACAGAAATAATACTCATACCATGCTCAAACCTTATCATACTTCATATTACTAATATTATAAATGCGAAAGCGTGTTTGTTTGTTGGTTTGTCCTTCAATCACGCCGCAACAGAGCAACGTGATTTTTGGCATGGGTATAGTTGAGGACCTGGAGAGTGACATAGGCAAAAAAAGAATAACAAAAAACTTAAACCACGCGAACGAAGTCGCGGCCATCAGCTAGTAAGTATATATACTGGCTGATGCCTGCGAATTCTTCCGCGTGGATTGAGGTATTTTGGTTCCCGAGGGAACTCTTAATTTTTTTTGGCATAAAATGTAGCATATGTGTTATTCCAGACTATAATCTATCTCTGTGCCAAATTTTCATCCAATTCAGCGGTCCTGGCGTGATTGAGTAACACGTCCATCCATTCAAACTTTCGCATTTATAATATTTGTATAGATTTAAATGATGGAATTAATAAGGTACCTACCATTTAAATGCACCATGGGAAATTCGTACTATAATATGAGTGTGGAAAATCAAAATAAGTGAAAACGAATATTGACTCAATAACATATTGATACATTACCTATTCAGGTTTGAGTAGTCGAGTAATATGCAGGATGCCATCTGTATCTAGAAAAAGTAAAAGAAAATTTAAAAGGCTCCTTGAAATAGTTTAAGAAAATATCCGGAATAAGCTTCACCAACAAAACTACGAGAACCGTTTTCTTAGAATGTGAAACCTCACAAATATCCCAGACGCTATGCAATGGTCCATCCAGGAATGCTTATATCGTCTTAAAACTGTCCCCTCTTGTTTCGCCTTAAATCCCGAGTTACGATGGCATTAGAAAACCAATTGTTCTACGTTAATACCTTAACTAATACTAGATAATGCAAACTATTTTATAGAAACTTTTAATTTCAATGATTTCAATTGAAAACTATGGACTTAAGTTTGCTTTATTATAACATGGAATATTATGTTATCCTAGTAAAAAATAGTAGATTGTTACACAAGGGACGTAAGTAAGCTATTACAGAACAAGATCCAATTTGGCGCCAGTGCGAGCGCAGCTCGCATAGGGCGCTAATGGATCGCGTGCACCCGAGATATTTAGTCACACGAGCGAGCGCAGCGAGCGAGGGTGAATATAGTTCGAGGGTGTAATAGCTACTTGCAACCGAGGTAAGCATTCTACTTTATATCATTCTTGCGAGGTAAATAAAACATTGGTAATGCAAAATGAAATTTTAATTAGAATAATTAGCAAATTTAGAGAAAATGGACTTATCCGGCAAAAGGTTTTGCATCATTTGTTCTGCTTCAAGCAAACAAAAATCAGGCTCTCCTCCTTTTTCATCATCTGATGAAGTGCTTGATATTGTTGTAAATAACTTAAATCACTACGAACAAACTTCACAAACTTTCAGATCAAATGAAATGCCGCCATTTCCATTTTTTTTTTATCCATTACAAGCTAGCCCTTGACTGCGATCTCACCTGATGGTAGGTGATGATGCAGTCTAAGATGGTAGCGGGCTAACCTGTTAGGGGCATGGCAGTTATATTAAACCCATACCCCTTCGGTTTCTACACGGCATCGTACCAGAACGCTAAATCGCTTGGCGGCACGTCTTTGCCGGTAGGGTGGTAACTAGCCACGGCCGAAGCCTCCCACCAGGCCAGACCAGGGAAAATTCAGAAATTATAAATTCCCAAATTGACCCTACCGGGGATCGAACCCAGGACCTCCGCACGTTAAGGCAACAGCGCTACACACTGCGCCACGGAGGTCGTCAAATAAATCGTAATTTTCGTAAATAGTTTTCCATTTTTTTTTTACGGCTCTGAGTTCCAAGGAGTTTTGCATAGTTTGAAATGTATGGAAATTAAATGCCGCCATGTTCAGTGTTTTTTTTTCAGTAAAAAGTTTTCTTACCATTTTATAAGAAAAGAGATTGTTTACCAAGGAGTTTTGCATAGCTTGAACTGTAATGTGAACATTACAATTCAAGCATAGTGCGACGTAATGTTGCCTTGAATTGCAAACACCAACTTACAAGGAGACTTTCCACCATAGTAATCCCTAGTTACTGAGCAAGTATGATATAAAGAGTATTTAATGCTACTTTTTTTTGTTTTTTTTTATTATGTGCTCACTTGTGAGCGTTTGATGTATATAATGGTGGTATTGTGTCTTTCGGTCGTGGATGTATAGAGATAACTATTCCGTGATAGATACGTACGCTTAGTCTTAGTTACATTGAAACTTTGATTAATCGTAATCGAGCGTTCGATCACCTGGCATCAAAGTAAAATGGACCCTCTTCTCTTGATTTAGGGTCACAAATTCAGTACAACCGATTTTAATTTCGACAAGTATCGTTTGGAGCGCCGACTGTGAACGCATACACAAAATTGAGCACTAAATCATTTTACTTTGACACTAATGTTATCGGACGTTCGATTATGATCAATCGAATTTGTAAAAATGTAGACTAAGCGCTCCGCCTCAGAGCTTCTGGCCACACGTTCTGGCTACATTTTCTTAATAGGTCCACGAATCACACTGCGCCAACAGTGGTAATAGTTACCTTTGAGGGCACCTATCATTTAACATCACAAAATAAATGATTATTTAATATCTACTTATATTATATTCTGTACTAGTGGGCCCGGCAGACGTTGTCGTGCCCTGAACCTCAAACCCGATTACAGCGCCCGCTAACCGTTCCAATTATGAATACAAACTATCCCTGGACGCACTCAAACACACACAAAAATTCCATCTAAATCGGTCAAGCCGTTCTCGAGTTTTGGCGAGACAAACGAACAGCAATTGATTTTTATATATAAAGAAGAAGATTATTGATATAGCAAAGGAATAAGGAGGTGGAGAATAAATAGCTGATATTAACGGAACCAGGACGCAGTCAGCCTGAGCCAATGAGGGCTATCGTTTTTATGCTCACTAGTTGGCGCCACTTGCGAGTAAGGTCCTAAAGTATAGCTGTAAATTCGGTAAACAAGCATATTTCTGAAAAAAGAACTCTTTTGTAAATAGTTAAAATACAGGAACCAGGGAAGTACTAAGCTATGAATTAGCTGTTCTTTCAGTTCGCTCAATTTTGCACTTCTTTTTCTTAGCTCCGCTTTCAAAGCACAGAACACTGGCATTCATTGACACGTATCTTCCATAGTTAATCGGTTATCGCTAAATATTCATAACATTAATTAAATAATTAGACCCGCGATAAAAGCCCAGTGATAATTGACATTTCGGGGACCTCACTCTACACTAGCGCCCCTAGCGGCGAATTCAAACGCGGTAGCCCCCATTGAATCGCCTCGCTGATTTTAAAGGATTTCTAGGAATCTGCGACGCGGTCTAGAATACGTGCGGTCAGCTCCTACTACGAAATGCTTTTCGTGGCTGAATCTAATTTCGCGCTTGAGACAGTCAGCGTATCTATCTATTCGGTAGTCCACCAAGGGTACCTACCTAATATTTTTAGTTAAAATTAAGTCACTTATAAGAAGGAATAAACATGAAAAATAGACCCAAATTAATAAAAAGAATAAAAGCAGAAATTAAATAAACGGCAAAAAGGATTAAAGTAAAATATCAAAATATATATTAATAATCAAGTATAATGTACGTATCATGAAAGCATCTACTACTACTACTACAGCCCATTAACGTCCCAAAGCTGGGCACAGGCCTCCACTCTCATAGGAGAGAGGGAATTAGAGCTTAGACCCACCACGCTGCTCCAATGCGGGTTGGCGGGCTTTAACGACTATTATCATGTTAGTGATAATAACCGGGACCGACGGCTTAACGTGCTCTCCGAGGCATGGGGGTGAAACACCACCAACTTCCTTACTCCGGGCTAGAACTGAGAATTTCTAATCAGAAAAACCCAACACTTAATTATGGCCCGACCCGGGACTCGAACCCGGGACCTCGTCAGCCGCAGTCGAACATGATAACCACTAGACCAACGAGGCAGTTATGAAAGCATATTATTTAGGTGAAAGTTAAGATGCATCCAACTATCCACAGAAGCCGTTCCCAATAATCCGCATATAGCCGTGGATAATTTATTAGATCAATATTGCTGAGGTCTTAGGAAGCGGGCCATAATGGTTATCGCCAGTTTAATTACGTACTCGATTCGAGACAATGGTTAATAAGAAACGATGCCTCAGCACTATTCGATGATTTATTGGCGCATATTTCCAACTTCCAGGGAGATTAGATGAATATTACAAGATTACGAACAGTTTTGAATAAGGGGGATTAATTAGACTCGAGAGATCGTTGACCTGATATAGGTATTTATACCTGACATACGAGTGGATACGGACCATTAAACATACTAGTTAAAGGTACGTTTACTTTCATAGTTAGGAGGCAGAGGTATTAATAAAGTAGAATAAATATTAAGTAAATTGTAACACAACAAGGATTTAGCTTTGTTTTTATTCCAATGCAATGTCCTTAACTCACAGGTGGTAAGTGTTGATGTAGTCTAAGATTCTAGCGGGCTAACCTGTTAGGGGTTTGGCAGTTATATTAACCTAAATACCCCTAATCGGTTTCCACACGGCACGGTTTCGTACCGGAACGCTAAATCGCTTGGCAGCCGTCTTTACCGGTATATGGTAAGTAGCCGAAGCCTCCCACCAAACCAGACCAAACAAAATTCAGAAAATATAAATTCAGAAATTTACCATGCCAGGTATCGAACCTGGGGCCTAATTGCAAGACTACATCACGCTTCACTGCGCCAGGGAGGGCGTCACTAGGCATTATTAATACAGAATACATAATAGGTACTACTTAAAATGTAGGTTTGAAGTAACAGGAACAATAATATGTTTTTTAACAAAATTATGGTCACTATTTGTGCACAGATGGGAATTAATTACAACATTAAGGAGACCAAATTTAAGTTCGTGAATAAAGCAAATACTATAATTGAAGCCAAAACAATGAACACCCAAAAATAAATACATTGTAGCTGAGCTTGGTTTCGTAACATCGCGAAAAGCGATTACGAAGTGTGTTGCTGGTTGTTTTGAATTTCCAGCGTGTTGGAGCCCGTGATTCAGACAATAGGTGGACCGCGTGTTGCAGTTACGCAAGCCGCCCAAACTTGGCTCTCTTAAGCCCGTATTTCAGTATTTCCTCATTACATTTGTAAATAAAGCTTGAGGAACTCTTTTGGCCCGGCTTACTCAATTCAATCACGTGAATGATGCCCGCGAATTCGTCCGCATGGATTAAGGTATTTTGATTCCCCGGGAACTCAAAAAATTTCTGGGATAAAAAGTAGCCTATATCCTTCCCCGGGATACCACCAATCTCTTCTCAAAATGTCATCAAAATCAGTTGAATAGATGGGCCGTGAAAGCGTAGCAGACAGACAGACACCCTTTCGCATTTATAATATTAGTATTGATATTCTAAATCTGGTAGAATATTTGCGTTGCGGGCGTCGCACGCAATTTACTAAAACAAAACCGTAACCGTAAACATTAAGGTAAACATTATTGAAGAATAAATATATGATATCGATCAAATATTAATTTGTATGCCTTCTTATGACGCTTCAACTATACCAAAAAGCTCAACGTACAAATCATAAACAATACCTGGAGAATTTCATTTTTATTTTGTACCCCAAGACACATTACAATGTTACAGGTTTACAATTTTTCTTTGATATCCTTGCTAATATAATTTTCAGCGTATTCGAATAATGTTCAGCAGACAGGAATAGTTAAGATGTAGATACGTACTACACGGGCCTTGTCTTATCTTAAATCTCTCTAGCTCTTGTGGCGTCTTGCCTTGGCTACTATAGATCAAAGATGTCGATTGAATATTCAAAGAGATCGGACGGCATTATGTTGAAACTAGCATGTTCGCACACCTTGGTCTGGTAATTGATTGAAATTTATTCAGAGTAATAATTTAGACCGTCGACGGTAGCACACTCTGTCTTATAAAGACAGGGATGTATTCAGAAGACTACAAAATTATCATACTAATATTATAAATGCGAAAGTTTGATTTTTTTTTTGTTAAATTATAGAAGATAATAAGTTTATTACCGAATTAAAGTTTGATTGATTTTTGGTTTATTGGTTTGTTGGTTTTTCCTTCAATCACGCCACAACGAAGCAACGGATCGACGTGATTTTTGGCAAGGGTATACTTGAGGGCCTGAAGAGTGACATAGGCTACTTTATTCCGGAAAATTAAGGAGTTCCAACGGGAATCATTATTAGACATTATGGATTTGCTATTAAGATTTTATTTACAACTGCTTAAACAATTAATTAGGTATGCAACAATCCTGAAAAAAGAAAAATTACATTCAAATACGTCTCTGTCTCAAAATGCAAATGAAATAAATAATTGATTAGCTTTTCCTTGAGACCTTACAAGATCGGACATAAGCATTGGGTCTTGGATTGGCACGCAAATGAAATTCAAATTAAACAAGCCTTACATTTTGTTTGACATGATAGGGAACAAGATAAGATAGGACTGTGAAATTGATTTACCATTTGATCAGCATCGTCGCTGTCGTTGGAAAATGAGTTAACTAGTAAAAACACAATCGCGAAGAAAACGCGATTTACTGTTTTTTTAACTGACTTCCAAAAAAGGAGGAGGTTCTCAATTCGGCATTCGGTATTTTTTTTAAATGTATGATGTTGCATATCTCCGTGGTTTCTAAACCGATTAGAATTTTTTTTTCAGTCGTTACAGGCAGTTGGAGAGGTGGTCCCATAAAAAATTTTGACTCCAAATCCTCAATCCTGATGCTGTGGGTACTACATGAAATCCTCAAAACTAGAGAGTAACGAAATTTTGATGGTGAATTCATATAGTAGGTATCAAGTCACGTGTATACGATTCAACTCTGAGTCCCAACTCCTCACCCTGATGCGGATTTTTAATGGTGAATTCATATTGTAATTTGTAAGTGTCAAGCAACGACTTCATACTTAAACCCAAGTCCCAACTCCTCAACTCTTATGCTGCAGGATACTGCACTCCTAAGCCGTGGGGATTTAGAGTACACTAAAAAGTTAAAAATAAAAATTCATTCAAAAAAACCGACTTCCAAAGCCACTGAAAAGTAAAAAATTATTTTGATTTCTACATACTATGTTTAAGTCGGGCGAGTATAACAAGGATAGGCAAAGTTCAACATAGTGTGTAGAAATCAAAATAATTTTTTACTTTACAGTAGCTTTGGAAGAGGGTTTTTTGAAAAGAATTTTTATTTTCGTAAAATATTCGAAACAAGAAGTTTAAAACTTTTTTTGACAGTCCTAAAAACAAAATCAATACAGCATTAAAATATTTTAGAAATAATTAATATACAAATTATGCTTTAAAACTAGGTACACTAATATGATATTACTAGCTGATGCCCGCGACTCCGTCCGCGTGGATTAAGGTTTTTTGGTTCCCGCGGAAACTCTTTGATTTTCCGGGATAAAAGTAGCCTATGTGCTATTTCAGACTATAATCTATTTCCGTTCTAGATCCGTTCAGCAGTTGGGGCGTGATTGAGTAACAAACGTCCATCCATACATCCATTCATCCCTACATCCAAACTTTCGCATTTATAATATTAGTATATACTCGTAAGTATAGATAAGAATAAATATACCTACTTAAAAAATGAAGAAGTTTGGCATTGAAATACAAACCTTAACGCCGTTATAAATAAGTGTAAAGTAAAGTAAAGTAAAGGTTATGGATCATAAACCAGTGTAAAAGGAATTTTACCCGTATCAGCCTTTCTAAAATGTTATGGCAGACGTCAGCTGACGCAGCGCCGTACAAGTTTCTTATCTAAACTCTTAAGGACGTTGCACTCATCATTGTGGGGGAAAGATCAGATAGTGGCAAGTGCTTACTTGTTTTTGTTCAGAAAAACACTGTAATGGTTATCAGAAATCACTGACCGACACTCACGATGCTACCTTTTAAAAATCAGTGAAGTATTTGAAATGCCTCGCTGGAGTAGTGGTTTTTAATATTCTAGTATTTTTTAATTGTCTGTCTAATCGTTTGTGTGCGCATCACTCAAAAGTATATAAAATGTACTTTTACCACGGAAACTAACATAAACCGAACTTCTATACTAACTAGCGGCCTCCCATGATTTCATCTTTGTAAATCCAAGGTTTTGTGCTAGACCTTGATGAGTTAGTCAGTAAAAGAGCAAATAAGTCAGGACTGTACTTTTAATTGTACCTTTACATTCATGCTACGAATACATGCTGTTTCATGCCGACGTGAAGTTCTTACTAATATTATAAATGTGAAAGACTGGATGTTTGTTACTCCTTCAAGCCACAACAACTGAACCCATTTGGCTGAAATTTGAAATGGAGGTAGATTATATCTTGGATTAATAAATGGGGAGCCTTAATAATAGATCTTAATCCACGCAGACGAGGTCGTGGGCATCATCTAGTCTAGTTATTAAATGAATGAAAATAATAATCACTGTACAGCAAGTTTCTATACTTGTACTGCGCAGTTTTTTACGAAATTCAGGAAAATAAGTTTCATTTTGTTTTATCTATAGCTTAGATCCATCAGGACGTATAATCGGTAGTATCGATCCACACCATTAAATATCTTGATAATATTCTAATAATTTTAACTTAACTTGAAAATACGTATACCTATCCCCAAGTAGTACCTATGTTATCGTTCAATGATCACTGTAAACAACGTATGACGCACGATCAGAAATGAAATATGAGACAAAGCGATAAATTTATAGCCTCTACGGTGTACCTCGCTACGTATTCAATACGTTAATAAATCCAGCAAGGTGAAACACTTGATTTATATGACAGGCACTTGACAAGGTACAAGTGTACTCCTAGAAGTCCTAGATATCGTTAGTAATCTGTGACGATAATAATGTTCGTAGAATTCAGATACTAAAAATATCAAAAAAAATCACGTCAACGTTTTAATATATGTAACCTAATGTTTGGTCAAATAAATCTATAGCTAGTTTTTGTCATAAGTTGTATTTGACTAATATTTATTTTCAGCACGGTAATCCCATCATTGATGAGTTATTCCGAGCACGTTTGTTTTGATCTTCAGTACACAATGCAGTGGCCTCCCCTCGCGTATTAAATTTGGTTATTAGCAAACTTTGATCGGCGGTGTTGACCCCGCCGGAGTTCATCGATCCGCCGCGACTTTCACCCGGATCATAAACTGAGCCACCCACTTTCAAAACTGAAAAAAACAGTTCCCGACTCACTTCAAAACTAAGTCTTCCTAATCACGCGGCGCGAACTAAGTTCGCTGAAGTTTTTTCCAAGTTCAGTTAAACTTCATCGATGTGGGGATCGTTCACCCTTGTAGGGACACTTGCATACGACTTCGGCCGCTCCTCGAGCCATTGAAACAAAATGTGGAGCAAGGTTACCCAGATTACTTTCATGACGAACTTTTTACGGATCGATACGGGCGTTAAAAGTTTACTGCTCGCTTTTCTGCTGCGCTCGTAAAGGGAAGTTTGGAACTCGAGCCCACTGACGAATATTTAATACGGACGTTTTAATTAGGCATCTGCACCCT
Source organism: Erebia aethiops (assembly GCA_923060345.2). Taxonomy (NCBI): domain Eukaryota; kingdom Metazoa; phylum Arthropoda; class Insecta; order Lepidoptera; family Nymphalidae; genus Erebia; species Erebia aethiops. Next base: position 13,820,634 of record OV281091.1, on the reverse strand, counting down.
GGTATATTTTACATATAGTACGAGGAGATAGGTAGGTATATATAGGTCGGCTTCATTACACGGACGCCTCGCAAAGAACCTTTATTTACTTTACATATCAGCGCCCGTAACTAACGAGCGCAGATACCTGCTCAGCATTCGTATTCACAAAAGGTTTTCTCCTACCTACGCCGGGCGTAAAATAGGAGGCGAGCCTGGAAGGAGGTATAAAGGAGAAAATAAAATAAAGACGGCGCCAGTGAACGGATACGAGGTCCGCGAAAAAAGTACGAGAAAACCGGGCTTAATGGTGAGACGCAGGTGAGTTGGGCGGGTTCGGGTGGGTGGTTCGCCGGGATTGGTCGGCGCCGCCCAGCCGCGAGCACGCCCCGCTCCCCCCACCCCCTCCACGCGCCCCCTCCCGCGGCCACCGGCTATCGCCACCGACCACCTACCAACCACCCGACACAAGCTATGCCTGTGTCGTGAATTAGTTTGCCAACTTTCTGTCTATGGCGGAGGCTTCAGAGATGTAAGTATGGACGACGGGCTGAATAATCGATAAAGGTGTTTATTGAAAACGGGTAAGGACGAAGCTCTTTATTGCTTCTTTATTATTAAAGTAGAGCTAAAATGGTCGATAAGCTTTTACGGCGACTGGGCTGCAATCTGTACCTAATCTGTTGGGAGGTACTGTCAGTTTACCTTCCAAGTGAAAAAGTTTTAAGTTTAAAGACTGATGTTTAAATTTCCTTCATCATTGCTGATATGTTCCGAAAATACAGCCAAATTTTGAGCTATAAACTTTTTTGCATCAAACGAAATATTAAAATTGGGTAAAGTTTTTGTTGAAGATAAGTTTTGCCTGGTGGGAGGCTTCGGCCGTGACTAGTTACCACCCTGCCGGCAAAGACGTGCCGCCAAGCGATTTGGCTTTCCGGTACGATGCCGTGTAGTAACCGATTTGGGGTATGGGTTTAATATAACTGCCATGCCTCTAACAGGTTAGCCCGCCACCACACATCACTTACCATCAGGTGAGATCGCAGTCAAGGGCTAACTTGTAGTGGATAAAAAAAACTGTGTTAAAAGCTTACATTCTGGATTGCCAAGTTAATTTAAGTTAATACGTTAAATGACCACAAAATAATGCCAACATAAAAATATGATTTTCTGATACACTTTAGACTGGAAAGTTTCTTTGCAATTGGATCTGAAACATCGATGTAGAATTTTAGTAGACCCTATGACCTGAAAAGATAAAAATTAGAACACCCTAAGCAACTTCAATGATTCGCATATCGTATTATATCCATTTTAGTTCAATAATATGAGGATATCTCAGGGCACAAACACACTACGGACTGGAATGGACCGAACGCGCGACACGACGGGTTGTCTCGGAGTTCCCTCGTACACTTTTTTCCCGGACAAAAAGTGTTGACGCGCTTTTTCTTTGTTATTTTCACAAAATTCCCAATTTTGTCCGCTATTCCCGGAGAGGTATGTTCTTAATGTGCTAGTCTTGCGAGGCCCTAAGGGGTTACTACTATCGCTTAAAGCAGTATTATTTCTAAAATGAAATTTTTATGTGACATACCTTGATGTCCCTAAAATAAGGATTATATAATCCTATGACACGAGCGTGGTGGTTTGCCCCTTGCTTTTAAGTACCACTACAGTTTTTTATTAATTTTCTATTAAGTAATTATTTCTTTTAAGTACAATTATGAAAAACGGTCAAGTTTTTTTCAACAGGAATAAAAGACAGTAGAGACTATTATTTAGTACAAAAAAACTCGACTATGAAATGTAGTTTTGGTTTTTTTATCCACTACAAGTTAGCCCTTGACTGCGATCTTACCTGATGGTTAATTCAAATTCAAATTAAAATGTTTTTTATTCAACTAGACTTTTTACAAGTGCTTATGAATAGTCGAATGAATCTACCACTGGTTCGGAATGCCGTTCCAAAACAGGCGAGCTTAAAAGTAAAAAACCTCCGTTCAAAGCGGTGCAAGTTGACAGCTATCAAGTGGTTTAAGAGCTACCTGTATGAGCGTACCCAATATGTCGAGCTTCGTGATTCCGCAGGTTGGTCTGCTGCATCTGCACCTAAATATTTGTCTAGAGGAGTACCGCAAGGCTCAATTCTTGGCCCTATTTTATTTATCATTTACACTGCTGATATAATAAATAACATTAGTAATTGTAATTATCACATGTATGCAGATGACATACAATTATATATCTCTTTTAAGCCCTATGCTTATAGTGATGCGGTTAATAAATTGAATAATGACTTGGACAGTATTGCGGACTGGGCTCATGATAACCAGTTAGTCCTAAATCCCGCCAAATCAAAATTCATGTTGCTTGGTTCTCGTCAAGCTCTAGCAAAGGTCTCTCCTAATGACTTCACTGTACGAATTAAGGATGATGCGTTAGTGAGCACTAACGAGGCCAGAAATCTAGGAGTTCTAATTGATAGTGAACTGCGTTTTGAACACCATATTCTTGAAGTAGTACGTAGTTGCTTCTATAGATTAAAAACATTATACCGGGTGCGACAGTATCTTAGTGTCGACGTGCGTATCAAAGTGTGTGAGACCTTAATACTGTCGAAGCTGAACTATGGTGATGCATTGTATGGGCCGCGTCTTTTGGTTCGCACTCAGAGGCTCGTTCAGCGCATTCAGAATGCTTGTGCTCGCTTTTGTTTTCATATTCCTCCGAGAACACACGTTACGCCTTTTATTAATGATGCCAACTTGCTGAATATGAAAACAAGGCGGGAACTTCACCTGGCATCACTTCTTTTCGGGGTATTAAAGTCGCAGCAGCCTACCTATTTGTACGACAAACTAGAGTGGCTAAGAACAACCGACACAAGGACAAATAGAGCTTGGACCCTTAAAACGCCGCGACATTTTAAAGCTGCCTTCCGGGGCAGTTTTAAATTCGCGGCTACCAAATGTTGGAATGATTTGCCACCACCATTCCGGGACATTTCAAAGTCTAAAATAACTTTCAAAAGAAAATTAAAAGATTTTTTATTAAAAAAACAAAAAACTTAAAGGGTCTTTTGTTGCCGCTCTTTTCTATGTATGGTCTTATACCCTGCACTCTATTAACTGCTGTTATGTACGCCTTGTTTACAAAAAATATTGTATTTTAAATTATTTACGTTTTATTTTAGTATATATAACACATTATTTATTATTATTTTAAATTATTTACATATTATTTTAGTATATATTACACATTATTGTATTATAAGCTAACAGATTTTTTCTTCTTTTTTGTTCATTTTATTTATATACTTATTATGTGTTTTGGGTGCCGTCCAAGCATACTGGCTTCACGGAAGATCAGCGCTGTATCTTTACAGGTAAAGCACATGCTGAGTGAAGACCATTTTGGGGATCAAGTCACATTTCGCGTTTTTTCTGTTTCATTTTACAAAGTATTATTTTATTATTAGTTATTTCTTGTACTTGTATCCCTGAATAAAGATTTCTTTCTTTCTTTCTTTCTTTCTATCGCATCAGTTCCGCAAATCGAAACGAATAGCAACACGGCACGCTCGCGGACACTCGGAAAAGAGCAAAAAACCGTGGAAACAAAGAAAAAAAAATGCGAATATCCCCAACCATTGTTCATCGGGCACAATGCCTTTACGACACCGGGTAAATAGCGTTTGGAAAAATGTAAAAAAGCCCGCAGTTGTGGGTTGCGAGTAAACACGTCACCCTTATTGAGTTGATCTGGCCATTTGAACGCCCTATGCCAAAAAAGAAGGTTGCTGAATTCAATTCTCGATATCCATTTTTGACGTTTCGTGATTAGAACTCAGTTTGGTCGTTAGCTGGACGTCCAAGGGGATGTTTAGTTACATTTTTTTTCTATTGATTTCAAGTGCAAACCGCGCGACAGACGGGGTTTGTGATTTACCTACCTCATCTATACCTATCTAGTATCTGCTTATACTGCATGTTAAATGTGTTGGTGCACAGCTGTGAGTTACACAAACTTGAAACAGACTAGTAAACACTGTTGCGTTAAAAGACTGGATTAAAGATGCACATCTCAAGGTTCTGCACAGACGGGAAAGTGAACCGTGGCCTAGCCGTCAAATCCTGCCGGTTCCGAAATTTTTGATATAATATAATATTTAAGTAATTTACCAGTAGACTTTTCCTTATAGTAGAATAACGGTGAGACGCTTACCTTTATGATAATAAAAGTAATATGTGGTAGTTGAAAGAGGGAGACCTCGTAATTAATTTACTACTATAATACTTTTATGACAAATAAAGATTTATTTATTTATTTATTATTTATTATTTATTATTATTATTAATACTCTACGGCTCTGCGTGGTCAAGAGTGGGAGACTTGTCTTTGGTACTCTGTAATTTTAGTGTGAATTGCTAAATTAAAGTTAATTTATGTGGTTAACCGAGTTTTCCTTTTAATAAAACAAAGAAAATAGTGTAACTAACTATTAAGCTGAGCTAAGGAAATATTGCATTTTTTTTTTTTTTTATATAGCGAGCAAACGAGCAGACGGGTCACCTGATGGTAAGTGATTACCGCCGCCCATGAACATTTGCAGCACCAGAGGAACCGCCAATGCGTTGCTGGCTTTTAAGATATTTGTTTATCCGCCCTTTGAAGAGCCCCATATTATAATCATGAGGGAACACAGTAGATGGAAGCTGGTTCCACAATTTGCGGGTACGTGGCAGAAAAGACCTGGAATAACGGGTGGTGGATGAGGACCAGGCATCCAGGTGGTGAGGATGAAATTTGTTTCTGCGACGTAGGGTGCGACTGGAGAACACGGAAGGTGGTATTAGATTGAATAACTCCTCAGAACACTCCCCATTGTAGAGACGATAGAACACACAAAGAGAACTAACGTCTCTTCGGTGCTCTAGGGACTCCAACGAGCAAGTAATTTTGGGATCATCTACGAGTCGAACTGCCCGCCTTTGTATCCGGTCAAGTGGAAGGAGCTGGTACTGGGGTGCTCCGGCCCAGAGGTGAGAGCAATACTCCATGTGGGGCCGAACTTGCTATTAATATTATACTAACCAATACTTACTCAAAATGTTCAAGCAGAAAATCACTAGCTGACATGTGGAAGTGCAACGGTAGAATAATAACGGAACGTACGTTTGCTTTAAGGATAAAAAGTTAGTTTGGACTGCAGGAAAATAAATAAAATCTTGATATACTGACCTATTTGTTAGCAATAACAATACATCTCATGGGTGTCTTCGGATAGTCTTAGCGTAATAATAAATATATCATAGTTATCGTCAAGGGGCGAATTGAAGGAAATAAAGCAATGGCCCCCGGAAGGGTCGCGAAAGAAAAACGATTAATATTAACTGAAATTGTTACTTCCCTTTTATAGCCCGCTCATATTTTAACTGCGCTGTATCAAAGAGTTGAATTCTCAGTTGGATATTATGCCCGTAAAATTCTACGACGGCATCTATTATCATAATTTACTATATACTATAAATGATTGAATTGTACGTTCTGAATACAGTTGACTCTACAATTTGGTCTACTTTCATGAATTGCTATTTTCTCCCAATTAGGTACAAGCGAATAGAAAGTTAATATGTACTTACATAACTATAGTCAAAAAAACTGCAAGGAGCTACTTGGTTATTATTTACATTTCTAAGGTGTTCATTTATCAAAACAAAATATTACGTCTGTTCATAAAGGATGAAATGAATAACAACTTGTAATGTATAAGGTTCCCAGAGTAATGCTTAGCGATTTATAAAATTAATATGCTTTAATCAAACACTTCATTAATAGTGAAAGCAAAAAGACGCATTTAATCCAAAATTGCGGGCGAGAAAATGATCCCCTTAACGAGCGTGCAGTGCCAACGGTATTCTTACATTAAAATGTAAACATTACCCCTTTCGCAGCCCTTGTAGGACCGAATCGTAATTTGTCTGCGACATTACACAGATGCAGACTGCCGTTTCTAACGCTGACAAATTTTAAACGCTTTAAAAAGTCATAGTAATAATTATACATGCTTTATTACTTATTACTAATATTATAAATATGAATATGATTTTGTTCGTTTGTTACGCTTTCACGGCAACATCTTTTAAACCAATTTTGGTATGGTACAGACGTAATAATATGTAGTATCTTGGGAAATGACATGCTTAATGGTCGAATAATTATACCAAATTCTTCCAAGGTACACAAACACCGATGCGCGCGTCCAACTCGCACTTGGCCGGTTTTTTATTTTATATGGAGATAAAGTAAGTATTTTACCTAAAACAAAATTTTATAAAAGTCGAATGACCACCTGCACCGTAAACGGTAAACTTTTGAAGAAACACGTTATTTTACTTAACTTGAATTATTTGTATCAGTTAATTAGGCCAAGAGTATAGAGGTAAATAATTTTAAACGCGACGTTTTATCCGCTCGTCTGTAGCAGCATCTACGAGCGTCTCATCTAAGTGTCAAGCACCTCAGAGCGGTCATCTCCGTCGAGATCACTCCCCAGGGTCTCCTAGACCCCGGCAACCTGGATTTATTCCATTTGAATACCATCGCGCCAATGGTACCTCTGCGTCGTCGAGTTTTATGGCTTAAAGATGTTTCCCGCTACGATTTCATTAAACAAAATCTACATATTATTAGAAGGATTAAAATATTATATTTTTATACTTTTCAGACATAAATTTTGCTTATTATTAAAAAAAGTACAAGATTTTCGCAGTACAGAAATTATACAGTTGGGTTAAACTCCATAGAAAATGATTTGAAACATCATGCTGCTATGTCATGTCAACATTTCAAAACACACTCGAATCTTCTCATCTTATATGTGAGCTCCGAGAGAGCTAACAAGTAGATAGATTCATTGTTCTACTGTGTGGTTACTATACTGAGACTTATGCTAACTGTATCTGCTAAGTTTATAGAGGCAGTTATAAATCTAGTTTGCATGTAAACGCGGCTCGTTCACACGTCTAGACGAAATAGAAATTTACATCAATTTAGTATTTGTCGTCCATAGGCAGCTACTGGGCATTTAATCTTAAGGCCTCACGACACGTTAAACGCGTATAGATTTCCAATACCAAAATCACAACGGCAGTGTAGGCGCTATTTGTTTATTACATATACATGTTACGGACAGTAAAAAATGCACGTAAAATATTTTAGGTCAATTTTGAATTAAGAGTCACTCTACAGAAAAAAATTGTCTGGCGGACTAACTCATTTTTATATAGAGCTGCGTAGACTACGAGACAGGAAAAAACGTCTGTCTTCTCCAACGTGGACGTGTGACCTAGTGTGTTTTCACCCTCAACGAGCCAACAATCTAGGGAAAGTTACGTAAGAATGATTTCGCTAAAAACGTGAATACGTGCTGGTGCTGCCGTCCTCTTTTCTTTTTAATTTACAATTAAGGTCAGCTTGCATTATATTTATTTAAGATAACTAATATACTTAACGGTAAATGCATTGTTACGTACATACTTATCTTATCTTACTTTATATTATAAATGCGAAAGTTTGGATGGATGTATGGATGTTTGTTACTCAATCACGCCCCAACGGCTGAACGGATCTGGCTGAAATTTGGCATAGAGATAGATTATAGTCTGGAATAGCACATAAGCTACCTTTTATTCCGGAAAATTAAAGAGTTCCCGCGGGAACCACAAAACCTCGATCCACGCGTACGAAGTCGCGGGCATCAGCTAGTTTATTGTATTTTTACACGCTTTTTATTAGCTTCAGACGTATGTATGTCAGTATGTAACGGAATCTTTGAACATGATTTTGACCCCCTTTAAAACGTTGGATTAACTCGTTTGGCATACTTATTAAGGACCGATGACAATTCCATATTTTAAACAGTTTGACCCGGTATCCTTACTAGGATAATCAGGATTAGCGATTTTTTGTTTTCCTGAGACCCGGAGTGTCTGCGTCAAGCGTGTTTCTTAAAACTATTATTATTATTTTAATTTCACGTGCGATGGCTTGTATCGAAGTTCTTATTGGCAGGCAGGTAGGTATATGTCTAGTAAATCAAAATGGCGAAGTTAAGCAAAGCGGTTTCTTAATTCCGTCTAACGACTGTGAAGACGGTCGAATTCTTTAATTATTTAGCTCTAATGGCAGCCTGCGTGTCCTTTGACGTCGCCCGCTTTAATTTGAGATTCCTCCCCCAAATTAAAAATATAATGAGACTGAACTGTGTCGCTGTTAATTGGAAACCGATACGATAGGCATCTGAAAGTCTTATCTTGTAGTTAATGAGTGCTTTAAGATAAGTTTAAGATTTTTTTTAAAGATAGGTACTTTATCGATGTTCACACGATCGACACCGCGTGCAGTAAGGTCGTAAATGCCATTTCAAAGTATTTATTACGTAACAAAAGTTCTCAAGCATGAGTATAAAATAATTATGACTTTTTTTATAATAAAACGAATTTTTAATTTCATTATTTCAAGTTTAACACATTACATAACAACATGTTACATTAGCATAAGAACCCTAAAGTTGTCAATATTTGCTGTACCTACTGACTATATATTAATTCGTATGCGATTTATAAAATGTAACAAAAGTTTGGTATTATTCTATACGAAGGTTACAAAGTATCAATTTATATGACACGACACGTAAACAAATATGTGTGATTCCGAGCTCTATTCATATTCATGGGACGGCCACATCTCGACCTCCGGCAAATAAAAAACTGTAATAGATTCACAGAACAAAATCCATCAAGCTGACATTGGACGTTGCGGAGCTATTGTCACTTGACGTACATACAGGATGCTCTTGATAATTTACTTTGTTTTTCTTATTATAATATTATCATACATGCAAATTCGTGTTTGTTAATTGGTTTATCCTTCAGTCACGCCATAACAGACGTGGTTTTTTGGATAGGTATAGTTGATTTATTGTGTTGCATGAGCTACTTTTTAAAGAAAATCAATAAATTATCTAGAGATTTTGAAGTTATACTTCTTTTGGCGCGTTAGGGAAATAATATCAAAGTGAATTTTTACGATGCGCGCACACCGACACCCAAATTCGTAACCCTGAAGTTAGTAATTGGTCAATTTAAAATTCTTGCAAAAAAAGGCCTACCAATAAAATAAATTTTACGATGCGCGTGCATACCTACCGACACCCAAATTCGACACCCTGACGTTAGTTGCTCAACTTATAAGTCTTGCAGAAAAAGGCCTACCAGCAAAATAAAAATAAATACATTTACTGTATGTTGGGTGTGAACTGATAACTATAGTTAAGATATTTATTATTTGCTATCAAAATGTATAACTTCTTGCGTGCGTTCATAAGTATAAACACACTTTTTTTTAAATCTTGGTATACATGGATAAAGTCCCGGGCATCATCTAGTTACAGCATAATTTATAAGGTCAGCCTACCCATACGAAGCTTAGGAAATTCCCGATCGATTGTCAATCTTCTCCTTTTTCACAGCAACTCTCATTTTCATGAACGAATCTTAGCATTAAAGCAAGCACCCTGTGTAAGCGCGGTGCCTACACAGGCATTGCAATATTTTGCCCACCTTTGGGGTCTCCGCATTATGCATAACTGATAAGGTCTATTCTGTATGCATACGATCCTTAGCCGCGGCTGTAATGACGTGGCGGCCCCTGGGATAGTGCTACAGTTTTTGCTACGGCGTTGTTTCTCTTCTTATCAAATTTCATACATGCCATTATAACACTTTTGCGTTTAAATTTTGAATTTTTAAGGCTGAAACTGAAGCTTATAACATCATAATAATCTTTAACTATCTACGCGACTTCAGCTTGTGTTGTGCGTTGAACTTAATCATTGTTTCTTTTTAACCGACTTCCAAAAAAGGAGGAGGTTCTCAATTCGGCGCGTATGTTTTTTTTTTTTTTTTGTATGTTTGTTACGCGATTTCTCCGCCAATTATTTCCAGGTTGCTTTAGTATTTGGTGTAACTTATAGGAAACAAGAATTAACAAATATAACTGTAAAAGACGTTGAGGACCATGGCCAGATGGTTTTAGTGAAGATACCTATCACGAAAAATAAAATACAGAGGTCGTTACTATACACGGTCCATTCTATGAAATTGTTAAGAAGTATGAAAGTTTGCGTTCACCAAAAGCAAAAAAAATGACCGTTTCTTTCTAAATTACCAGAATGGTAAATCAGCAGGTATAAACAAATTTGGTTCTATGCCTAATTAAATCGCTAAGTTTTTAGGTTTAGCAGATGCTGAGAGCTGCACTGGACATAATTTCAGAAGAACTTCAGGTACTTTGCTGGCTAATTCAGGAGCTGATATAATGACTTTGAAGCGTCATGGTGGGTGGCAATCTAGCAATGTAGCAGAATCATACGTAGAAGATTCCATACTTAACAAGAAGGAAAGTGCAAAACTCACAAAAAGAATTAGACTTGATTCTGAGGCGCGTCCTACTGGCGAAACACCAAGTACATCCAATGATTGTAATCACCAACATTACACACTTGTGCCATAGTGTACTTCATTTATTTTTTACAACATTTATTTAAAAATCTCGTTTAAAACACAATTTTCCAAACATTTTGATTCACAGACTTCTCTCTGATATTTTGGTAACATAATAACAATTATTGATATTAATTTAAATTTTAACAATAAATATTCTATTGTTATCATTTAAAATTCCACATAGAATATCCACACATTCCACGAGAAATTAGAAATATCTGTTTGTATTCCCAAAGAATTTTAAAATATAATCTGTGAACTATCCGTAGTTTTACTCGTAAGTCCTTTTTAGCGGTAGGTAATATTTCAACGGACAGAAAGGTTCCCAATTTCCAAACACATGCCAATCACAAAACCCGGTCCCTCATTCCGGATATTCAATTCCTGGACATGTCCGAACTGTCTCGGAACAAATATTTATCAAAACCTGTAAGGAATACGTAAAACGATATAAACATGTCCCGGGACAAACAAATAACCCAGTGATGGATTATTGTGAGTGACCGCCGCTATTTCCTATTGGAATAAGGAATTACCATATGCGTCCTGTTTCTGGTGACCGGCTCGCGTAGTGTGGAGAGAGACTTCTTCCAAGAATAGATTATTTTGATCTTGTTTTTTTTTTGTATAATTTTATGATCTTGTTTAATTCTTTCAAGTGGAACTTCTTGAGAATCGTTGTGATTTGAAAATTCGATGAAACGAAAAAGAGACAAACATATTACATAATAGGATTTAGCCTGCGAGAGAATGAGATAGAATACAAGTTATATTTGTCTCAATCTCTCGTAGGCTACTTTTCTGAAGTTGCACTTGCCGTGTGGAGTTGCACACACACACACCTTTTTTAAAATTTTGACTAGCTAATTCCCGCGACTTGGTTCGCTTGGAGTGAGGTTTTTCGGTTCCCGCGGGAACTTTTTAATTTTCCGGGATAAAAAGCCTATGTGTTATTCCAGACTATAATCTATCACTGTGCCAAATTTCATCCAGATCCGTAAAGCCGTTGGGGAGTGATAGAGTAACAAACATCCATCCATCCAAACTTTCGCATTTATAATATTAGTATAGATAATTTTATAATCTTATTGACATACATAAGAGCTTTATACAAGCTAAAATCGAAAATGAATATGAATAGAAAAGTATCGCAAAATTTTGTTTACCCATCTAACTTTTTAAAATGTGTCAATGGTGAAAACAAATATAGACAGCCGATTTAGAACGTTAACTTAAATATCTGCAAAAATGTGACTTGTTTAACAGACATAATATATATACCTACTAAAGTGTAGGGTTAGCGTGGCTATACAATAAAATTATTGTATAACGACCAATTACTTAGATAGATAGAAACTCGGTCTCGGGACAAGAAAGGTTGGCCATAGTCCACCACGCTGGCCAAGTGCTGATTTGCGAACTTTATACACTATTTATAGAGAACATTATGAAGAACTCTCGGGCATGCCGGTTTCCTCACGATGTTTTCCTACACCGTTTACAGCATAGACATAGAATTTTTTCGCTACGCTAAGTCTATGGCTTACAGTGTGATCAGCAAAGTTGGCTTCCCTTATTATTGATAGTAACTGCAAAACCTTTATTCGTTTCTCTTTTAAAATTCGAACAATTTCATATAAAGAATGACACTCCACACAATGCAAGCATTTGTTAGACCGCGTGGTCGGTGCGGCGTCTCGCCGGCGAGCGGAGACCCTTCAGAAAGTTTGATAATAACACCACCAGCGCCGGCCGGTAATGTGACAGCCGATACGTCGCCAGCAGCCATTCTGGACAATTTAAATTTCGAACCTTCATTTGTCCCACAGGCCACAGTTACAACGGTGACTGCTATCCTATATATTTTTTCCCTGAGAAAGTTATTATTAAGTTAACAATCTGTAATGGAATGGAATGCGTTTTATAATTATTTTATATGTTTCTTATATTTATAAGTGTAATAAGCTCATTTTTCGAAAATAGTAACAAGTACCTACAATGTCTTTTATTTGACGTTTTATATAGTCAAAATGTCAGTTCTCAAGAAGAATAATAATTATTAAAATGCTTCTCTAAGTATAGTCCGTCGAACTAATCTGACCCGGTGGCCAAAGTTTAAACAAATTGTTATGCCAGTTAAGTTTTTTTTTTTTCATATCTACTAGCGACGCTGTCACTGGGTCAGATATTATGTTTGTGGGATTATACCTACTTTTAACACGTAAGTTCAATAAGAAGAAGTTAAAATATTAGGCTGCCTTTCCATTGGACATGTGCTACAATGCTAAGCTACGGATAATGTGTGTCAAACTCCAATAGGAGCGCTTGATTTTCATAGCCCAGGTCGCAATTTTTTTTTTTATAGATATTATTGTGTCTGTGCAAAGAAAGCTGAGAGTCGATTATAATATTATAACGGTTTTTGATACTGCCAACACTGCGGCCATACACAACTCTCAATTCTAAACCAAAAAAAATCTAGTGCATTTGGGGATACCCAATTTGTAATCTGATCTTTCACTAGACAGGCATTTGGGACAAAAATAGCATAAAACTAAGAAAAAAATATGAAACATTTGATAGTGACGAACCGTTGCCTACTTTTGGTGAAAAAAAAAACAATGATGTGGTCGTATAGTGATAAATGAGACATTCATGAGGTGTCACAGACAGCCGTGCGGGATTACACGTGTCATTACCGCGGTAATGCGGCGAAAGCTGCGGGGTCTTTTGGACCCGTCAACGTGACAATACTAAATTATTTACCGATGCAAAAATGAGTTCTCTGATATATGATATGTTATGCTGTATCATTTTATATCACACTTAAAGTTATAAGTTTAAGGCCAAAACATGCCGGTAGCGTACGCGTGGACGTGCATGTGCACGTGCGTTGTAATGTGTGGAACTTTATGAGACATGGCACATTGTTTTACGTCTATGCACGTGCCAAATCTCATGCAGTGGCACGTGCACGCGTGGGCACGCAGCCGTTATGATTATGTAACTACTATATTATTTGTGCGTACCCAATTTATAGAATCCAAATTAAAATGTTTTTATTCAAATAAACTTTTGCTTAAAATTCTTCGAGTGAATTTACCTCTTGCTTAACAACATACTTAAAGAGCTTAGACCTTAGCCTTAGGATATGAGAACCACAAATCCTATATAGATTGGTTCAAGATTTAAAGAAAATAATAATACTACTATGATCTAAAAAATATAAAAAAAACAAAATCTGGTACCATTTCTGTGCTTCGGAATATCAATAACAACATAGAACGTTAGAAAAATAATGTCCTCAAAATACAATTAGGAAAACCTCTATATTTACGTAGTCATATATAGGTATGTTAATGCAGTCATAATCTAACAGTTAATAATCCCCTAGTAATTTTCTATCTTCATAAGCCACAAATTGCCGAATCGTTCATCAATCCTTTAACCTGATTTCGGCATATTTCGGCGTAATAATCAAATAGATGTCATTACGTCAACAACAAAGGTGATTCAATGCGTTCTGACAAGTCAGATGCTAATCAGTCAACCCTTTAGGTCGACAAATCGGAAATTAGGGAGGCATGAGCGCTCGCGGGATAACCCCGACTTCATAAACCAAGGGTCTTCGAGACCCCGGGAGACTAGGGCCAACCTTGTTCAGTTTCTTTGAATATTTAACACTACCCAAGTAGCGTTTTGCATGAGGAAATGTGAAATTGTACTGGAGATTGGAGTTGACGACTGTCTCCAAGTCTCGAGTTGGTCACTGAAATAACGGAGTTATTTTAAGTTCAATTTATAAAATACAATTTTATTTCAACTAAATAATGCGACTTCGTTCCCGTGGATTTAAGGATTTTGAAAAATTGGAACTTTTTAATTCTGCTGGGTATATTTGGGTTGAACTAGGTGCAACCTATCCCTCTCAAAACGAGCCGAAAATCGGTTGATTGATGCTTGAAAAGCGAGGGACAAAAAGTAGCAGACAGAGTTGTTATACTTACACTTTCTTTATAACTTCAGTATGGGTGATACATGTCATTGTCATACAAGTTAATAGGTGAGTTGATAAAAACATGTGCTAAAATAATGTACGAAAGTTGGTCACCTTCTCAATGTCACACTGCTAGAGTGTTATTTCATAAAATAAAGTACTTAGGTTTCATTGGTAGAGCGGTATAATCCCACTCTTTAGAGATATCTAAATTCCAGACTTGGAGATTTATAATTTCGAAATTGACTTTCAACATTGAATATTTTTTTAATTTTTTTTAATTCCACAACAATTTAATATTACATCTGAAGTCTTAATCCTAAGTACATCCATTTATCAAATTAAAATCTAAATTAAATCTAAATTAAAAAAACTAAAGACTAAACAAATTGAATTAACATTGATTTAATTGATACTCAATAATATTGTTGTATTTAAACTAATTCGAACATACTTATCCAAGTATTATTCAAAACTAAGGTATTATCATAACATAAGGGATAAACAAGAGGAGTCGGGTGTTCTTACCAGTAATAAATAATTAAGGCTGAACCCAAACCACGCATTCCTTCCCAGATGACGACGACATCTTAAAATATGGCCACCCTTTCTTCAGCTGTTGACTGCGACCCCTTGCCACACACTGCTCAGCATAATTAATAAATGACCTTCTCGGTCCCTTAAGACGAACATACAAGAGCCCTTGACGTCCTAAAAGACTGCATAAACACAACAACCACTAAGTACCATCTACTTATTACACAGAAAAAGACAAAATGATTTTTATTTGAAGCAAATACGTAACGTAAAATTTAGTAAATATATATTATTACTTCACTATATTTACTTACCTATTGAATACACTACTCGCAATTAACTATATGATTTTAATTCAAATTATATAACCAACCTATATAATTAATATATAATTGAAAGTAATACAATAGAACAAAAAGTTAGCTAGCCTAACTTAATTACTACATACCCACGTAGAATGGTACAAGAAAGCTCGGAAAAATTCTGTACAAACCCAGTTATAACCCGTATACCACTACTAGTGCTATGATATAAAGTTGAAAGGAGAAATCGTCCGCGTCAGATGGGAATAACGTTTCGTCCGGTCGCCTTGTATGCGCGCTCCGATATGAACCGGACTTATTGTGCGCCAGACAATTTTTTCCGTATGTGTTTTCAACTTTAACTCAGGATTTCAGGTTCCGACTAGACACAACTAGTATAAAAAATATGCTTTTTGTATCGTAAAAATATGGAAATTATTATAAACATATGTACGAGTAGTAATAGCCCGCCATCCCGCATTGGAGCAGCGTGGTGGGTCTAAGCTCTAATTCCCTCTCTCCTATGAGAGTGGAGGCCTGTGCCCAGCAGTGGGACGTTAATGGGCTGTAGTGGTGGTGGTGGTACGAGTAGTATAATATATAATTTCTTTGTAGTTTTACTACTCCTTCTAAACTGTGTACCTACTGTATATTTTGTGTGTGCAATAAAGATATCTAAATAAATATAAAAATAATATAGCTTTTAAACTCGTGTAAATAATATACTTTTCTTTATGAGCTCAAATGAATGATCTTCCATTTAAATCTATTCATTTAAAACGGCAAGCCAACCTCTACCTTCACTATGTAAAAGGTACTCTGTAATTAGAGCTAATCGCATTGCAGCAATTAAAACAAATAGCCGATAGTATCTAAATAGCACGCCCGTGCCCGCACCGCGGCTCTCCCATTAATTACTTAAATTTAATTCATATGAGACCCACGCACCACTATTTACATTCAGAAACCCACCCCGCCCGCATCTCGCAACCCTTGCTAAACTTGTCAACCCTAAGACGCTAACTCCTAAGACGAGTTTCTTTGATAGTGCGCTCCGGTGGCTTCGAATAAAGGCCAGGGTCGATAGAGTTTTGATCTGTAATTTTATAGCTTTGAGACGGCCCCCAGATACGCGGTAGGTATAAGGATTGTGGCGTATCGAATCGGCTTACTTTGTTTTTGTTAACGATAACCGCTAAGTTCTCTACCCGTACAATCATTCTTTGAACTTTAAACAATGAAGTGGTAAATTTGGGGACCTTTGTTTTATCAAAGTTGAAATGACATAAAGGTTACCGCTGAAGTACGAACACTAATTCTTACAGATCTCCAATTTACGGAGTTTGTTTCTTAGATAAATTAGGTATCCTAAACTAGATAAACTAAACTACAGGTAAGGTTTACACGGTATTAATATGATAGACGGGAGAGAGATAATAATATCAGATAATAAATGGATAGGGTTTATTTATCGTAAGATCGAGAATGACTTTTACAGATCAAAAGCGATAACTAGTTTTCAATCCACAGCTGGCCCACTACACCGTTGAGAGACTACACTCAGAATTAGAATGGGTTGGCCATAGTCCACCACACTGGTCAAGTGAGGATTAGCAGACACACCTTTGCGAAGATGATGAAGATCTCTCGGCCATGCAGGTTTTCCATAAAACGCTAACAACTAGGAAAAGTAAGAAGTGCATGCCCGAAGATCCAACCCCTGACAAACTGATTAGGAGGCTGATGTCAATCACGTATTAGTTATCACACACTAGGCTTTCGCCACTACGACTTTGTAGTACAAATTGTAAAATAATGTCAGCACAGCACACTCAAATTCTCAAAAAGAAAGTGATTTGTCAAATGGCAAAAAGTAGAGATCGTTCCGTTCCCAAAGAGAAAAGGATTAGCCCTTATCGGAGTACGCGTAAAGCGGTGATACTTATATGAGTGCCCCTTTTATTGCATTATACGGGGAAGGGTTGCCCTCGGCCCTCCGTCTTGCGTCTCGCGAGCACAGGAAGAATTTATAAATAAGTTAAGCGGAGCCCGCCTTATTCTTCGCCTCGGCGTCTCACTTTGTTTTATCATATTTAAATTATTGTAGTCAGATGTGGAACGTGTACCTAATTGCTGTACTTTGTTAAGATAATGTACCTTTGGCGCGGCTCCACTTTTGTTTTCTTGTTTTCAAGCGGTATAAATTCACGGGAGGACGCCGCTGGAACGCCCAACTTTCGTGTTCTGTTTTTGTGTGGACTTTCCTTTTGGGTGGAATTAAGTTTGTTATGCAGCCGCCTGAAGGTCGATGGTTCTCGAAATAAATGTCTCGGAGTTCGGTTGAGAGATAAATAATTATTTATAATCATAATTAGGAACCTATTATTATCAGAAATCTCTAAAATCTCCAATTTTTTTATTAGTCCATAACTCCACGTATACAAAACTGCAAGCAGAAACTGTATAGATACATTTTTGATTTCACAATATATAACATTTCACAAGAAAGGTTCACTAATCGTACTTATATTATAAATGCGAAAGTTTGGATGGATGTATGGATGTTTGTTACTCAATCACGCCCCAACGGCTGAACGGATCTGGCTGAAATTTGGCATAGGGATAGATTATAGTCTGGAATATCATATAGACTTTTTATCCCAGAAAATCAAAGAGTTCTCACGGGATATTTGTAAACCTTAATCCACGCAGAAGAAGTCGCGGTCACTTAATATGCTCATCGAATTCGGACAAAGTCATAGGCAACTGGTAGATAAAAGATATAGATAGATAGATAAATGCTTTATTGCCACACAAAACAATAAAAAGAAACTTAAATAGTTATTATTTATATAGTTAGTAAATTTGAATAATAAAAGGTATATTAAGATAAAGGTAAAAACGGCAACACGTTTTGACTTCACATCAAATAACAATTAAATTTGCGTGCGAAGCGATTACAAAACGCCCATTCATCAAAATATTTTAATTTAAGCACACATTTCCTCACAAACGCCGCGATCTAGTTAAGAAAACAATGACTTATTCATAATAAAACAATATTTTCTCGTATAAATCACATTTAAGTGTTATTTCATTTCCTACAGACCCTCGCATGCAGCACACGCATCGAACGAATAAGTAATTGAAATTTGAAAGGAACTTTTGATTTTAGGAAAATGTTTTCACCCCGCTCCTTGTGAAATTATTATGAATATCCGCTCCTTTGCCGGATAGGCCTGTCTTAATAAATGACTTACCTTTCATGCTCCGGAAAACATAAGTATTCAAGTTTAACTTTTATGTTAAGATTTATCTAAGAGGTAAAATATATTCTATGGTATATTTAACAAGAAAAGTAACAGTAAGCCAATGAGATGTCATATCACTAGAGACGATGATGATGCACACCCATTTTTCTACGTCTCCAAATGAATTCAACTTGCAGACGCTGGGATGAAAAAAAACGTTTCTCTAATGAGCTTTTATTTTGTGGAATAAATTCGATCAGGAGTAATATAACTGCGCCTATTATATTAATGCGAGGTAAAAGAGCAACTGCTGAATTTCTTGCCGGCTCTTCTTGGCAGAATCTCCTTTCCGAACCGGTGGTAGAGTCAAAACATGACGTAGCATAAGAGACACCTGTATGTCCTACATGTTTGAAATAAATTGAATTGAATTGAATTGAGTGAGTTTGTTTATTGGTTTTCCGTCAATCACGCCATAAGGGACAACGTCATTTTTTGCGTGGATGTAGGTACCTACTCAAAGTTCTGGAGAGTTACATAGACCACTTTTGATTACGGAGAATCGAAAGTTTCCACAGCATTTATATAAATCTCAATTAACCTGGACGCAGTCGTGGGTATGGTACCATCCTGTACCAAAATGTGTAAAGTCACCAGATTCAAGATCGGAAATTATAGCCTGGCCACGTATAGAAGTAAAAAATTGTAGAATTTCAAAATCTGTTGATGGGAATACAGGCTGTAGTGCGAAAGAAACCATTTGATACTTACTGTTAATAGTTTTTTGATTTTAATCTGTTTAAATGACAGACGTACTCGTAAGAATATTATATAATATATAAGACTATACAAAACTTTTCTGCCATTTATTCCACTGCAGACTGAAAACTTAACATTGAAGACTTGTATTGCATTGTCAACTGTGACAGTACAAAGAGACAAAATGTCAACTTGTAGTAGGTAGTTATTGAGATTGGCTGTTCCAATTCCTCACTCACCCGAGGCGTACAAGATTGCCGATCAACCCTTTGACGACGGGTTTCTTGTTAACAATGTTGTTAGATCTTTATTTGAATAGATAGATGATGCTTCTCTAATATCATTGAATTTTAGGCCATGAATAATAAAATTAGATAATTAAAAGATAGTACGTTCTTTGATTTTTATCTTACTAATATTATAAATGCGAAAGTTTGGATGGATGTATGGATGTATGGATGTTTGTTACACAATCACGCCCCAACGGCTGAACGGATCTGGCTGAAATTTGGCACAGAGATAGATTATAGTCTGGAATAACACATAGAGATTTGCGTTTGAACAAATCATGAATACAAAGCAATGATGAGGTCTAGGTTGGAGGCGCTTGCCTAGGAGATGCCTATTCATTCTTGCTATGAAGGTACTGAAGGTATACGTGGCAGGGAAGAAATCTGTAAATTTTATTCAGAATTTCGTTGGTATTATATTCATTTAATATTTAGATAAAACATGGAAATAATTATGTATGTTAATTAACGCCATAATAGCCGTGAAAATGCTGCATTCTCAAATCAGAGCACTAAGAACCATCCTAATTCGCCTATTAAAGCGCGTCGCAAGATGTCGGCAACACCAATAAACAAGACTTGAACGCGAGCGCGAACGCCGAAAGTTTGGAAGCGCGCGGTGAGTGCAGAGGACCAGTAATGAGGGTTAGAGATTTCGGCACATTGCGGCCCAAACCGCAGCCGGCTTCTGGGCTTATTATTAATTCTGTAAGACGTGTCCCCGATGTCCAAGACGTGCGCCGAGATTCGAGACAAAAGTCACAAGGGCGGAAGGGACCGACCCCCCCGGACGTGTGGAGAGTCGACAAGTCGCAATATGCAGGAGTGTGGGATTTACAGGTGGTTTTAATAACGCAGCCTCTAATGTCACGAGATGAATGACTTAATGGACGGATCATCAGCGGATTTTGCGGAGACGGCTGACTTGAGTTATAATGGATATCTTTATTATCTTAATGCTCGAGTAAATAATGGCGGTACAACGCGTTGTTCTCTGATTATACTGATGGATTAGTGCAGTTACTCAAAATTATACTTATGCTTATGAAGTCTCTTCTTTCCTATAAACTTTACTGACCTACCAAGCAGCTCTTAGTATCGCAAAATTACTGCAAGTGAATTTACGTTCAATTCAGTTCATTACAATTAAATCATGAGGATTTAAAAAAGTATAAGATACTAGATCATGATTTAGTTTATTAAAAATCCCGTTGGAACTCTTTTATCTTTTGGGATAAAAAAACCTATGCCACATTCCAGGTCTAACTACATAATAAAATATATCCATGCAAAAGGTAACGTCGATCCGCGGCTCCGTTGCAGCGTGATTCGAGGACAAAATATCAGAAAACCCACAAACCAACCAATCTAACACACTTTCGTATTTAGAAGTAGGATAGTAGTTACTTCAATGCTTATTATTACCTACTCTTTCTTAAAATTCGGTTAAATTGCTCGGTTGTATCCGTTACAAGACAACAATTTACTTACAAAGTGCAAATCCCTTTAAGATGGTTTCGTTGTAGGGAGTGCTTTCAAAAACTCGTTAGGTGGTTGGCATTCTGCGGTGGAGGGTCACGTCTTGCAGGCTGCTTCAAGACAAAATGTCACAAGAACTTTATGATATATTGTTAAATTATAAATGACTGAAGATCCTGTTTGGTGGTTAACAAGAATTTAAAGTAAAACAACGGCCTATTATAACGCACGAGCTAAGCTATGGTTTCATGGGAAAATTGTAAACGTATACACCACAGTTCCTACTCTATCCGATAATTGGTTGACAGTAGTCCACCATGCTGGCTAACTGGAGAACGGTATCGAGAACTTTTTGAAAACTCTCGGGCATGCAAGTTTCTTCACGATGTTTTCCTTCTTCATAGTAGCAATTGATAGGTATAATAAATTGCTTAAAATGAACAAAAATCAGAAAAGATCTTGGAGGAGTTAGGAAACCCGAGGATCGAAACCCCAACCAACTGAACAAGTGATCGAAAGTCTTACACCAACCAGTAGGGCTATCACCGCTCATTTCAACTTCATATTATTATGTCAAACTGTCTCGTTGGCCTAGTGGTTAGCATGTTCGACTGCGGCTGACGAAGTCCCGGGTTCGAGTCCACAATTAAGTATTGGGCTTTTCAGTACTAGCTCGCAGTATGGAAGTTGACGGTTAACCCGACCCGTACTCTCCGTGACTCGGAGAGCACGTAAAGTCGTCGTTCCTGCGCCTGATCTCTCTCCGGTTGTATCGGATTGCCATCTCATCGGGCTATGGGAGTAAAGGATCAGAAAGTGCACCTGTGTTTGCGCACATACTAGAGCACTAAAATATTTCCCGCGTAGATGATAAACTCTGAAGATTGCAGGCCGCCGCGTGCATTGGCCGAAATTCTGTCGGAAGTGACATTATTTTTATTATTTGTATATTTCTATAAAATTATTCTTAAACATGTTTACGTAAAAATAACAACAATATTCTTATATCTTCCATTAACATGACTATACTCCCTCTCTCCGAAACCCACTTTGCTCCTCACTCCGAACCTTCTCTTCTTGATTTAATAATTTGCTCCAATCCTCTTAACGTTCTTGCGCATGGACAGCTTACTGCGCCCTTCTCTTATCACGACCTTCTGTTTCTTCGCTATAAAGCGCGCGCTCATAAACGTAAGCATAAGGTTATTCTGCAGCGGAATCTCAAGAATATTAATGCGGAGCGTCTTACTAATGATGCATTGAACATTGATTGGACAGGGCTAATAAATGCATCATGTATTGATGAAAAGGTTAGGTTATTTAACACTATTATTACCAAGTTATATGACATACATGCTCCTATCAGACCTGTCCGGATTAAACAGCCTCCAGCACCCTGGCTCACTGACACAATTAAAAGAGTAATGGTTAAAAGAAATAAAGCCAAGAGTAAATGCAAAAAATTTCCAACTGACGAGAATGTTGCTGCCTATAAGAAGTTGCGTAATCTCTGTATCAGGATGTGTAGAAAAGCTAAGCGTCGCTATATCCACTCTTCAATTGACAACTCCTCTACTCCTGAAAAATGGAGATTTCTTAAGTCCTTAGGTGTGGGTAAGTTTATTGATACTTCTACAAATATATCTGATCTAGATGCACTTAATACTTATTTTTCCACTCCTCCTGTCATTCTTTCTGATTCTATAAAATCTCAAACTCTTCGAAAATTAGCGAATGCCACCCCACCTTTGTGCGAACGCTTCTCTTTCCAAGAAATCGCAGAGGCGGATGTTAAAAAGAGCATCCTTTCCATCACAACAAAGGCTATTGGTAGTGATGGCTTGAGCCGGGACATGTTAGTACTTGTGATAGATCTTATAGTGCCTATAATTACTCACATCTTAAACTTTTCCCTGGCAAATAAGGTCTTTCCTACACTGTGGAAAATGGCTCATGTAATCCCTCTACCTAAATCCTCCAATCCTAATTCCTTTTCACAGTTCCGTCCTATTTCGATCTTACCTATCCTTTCCAAAATTATAGAAAATGCAGTATTTAAACAGTTGTCTTCTTTTCTTTATAATAATAAACTGTTGAGCTCGTTTCAATCTGGTTTTCGTCCATCTCATAGCACCGTCACAGCCTTACTCAAAGTCACTGATGACATTCGCTATGCAATGGACCACAAACAGCTCACTATTCTTGTCTTATTGGACTTTAGTAACGCCTTTAATTCAGTGAACTTTGAGGTTCTACTTGGTATCCTTCGCTCCCTTAACATATCTTCTTCTGCGATTGACTGGTTCCACTCTTATCTTCATGGTCGTCAGCAGAAAATCCGCACAGATGAGGCTCACTCAGACTGGGCTAACCTTTCTGCTGGTGTACCTCAAGGCGGCGTTCTTTCCCCTCTTCTCTTCTCTATATTCATTAACGAAGTTACAAAAAATCTTTCTTCTCGCTACCATCTTTACGCAGATGATTTGCAACTCTATAGGCATGCTGAACTATCGGATTTGGACTCTGCGATCATTGAAACTAACGCGGATCTTGCTGCTATTCAAGACTGGGCTGAAGCTTACGGGCTGGTTGTTAACCCAAATAAATCGCAGGCTATGATTATAGGCAGCAGACCACTAAGGAACCGGATACATTTTAACAATCTTCATCGCATTCAGTACAACGGTATACCCATAGAATACACCAGTACCGCTAAAAACTTAGGACTGATGTTAGATGGAAACCTGGCCTGGTCAGCCCAAATAAATCAAGTCAGTAAAAGATTGCATTATTCGATTCATTCCTTGAGGAGGCTGCAGAATTTCCTTCCGCTACGTACTAAAATTATGCTTGCACAATCGTTGTTGCTTCCTATCCTCGACTACGCTGACGCCTGCTACTTAGATGCCACTGAAGAGCTACTTGACAAACTTGAGCGACTCCAGAATTTGTGCATACGCTTTATATACGGACTGCGCAAATTCGACCACGTCTCCGATTTCCGTCGTCAATTAAAGTGGCTCCCGATCCGTTTTCGCCGGAACATGCATATTTTAACCATCCTTTTTAATGTCCTCAACAACTCTTCTCCTGAATACCTACGAGAGCGTTTTACACTGTCCCTTCCATCTACAAGACCCCTTCGAAAATGTGTCTCTAAAAAATCTCTTGAAATTCCTAATTATAACACTATCTTCTATAAAAGATCTTTCACAACAGAAGCTTCTTGTCTATGGAACTCCCTTCCTGATCAAATTAGGGGAAGTCAGTCAGTACATATATTTAAATTCAGAGTTAAACAGCATTATCTTTCAATGTTATAGTATACAATATACATATCTATCATTAAACTTTCTATAAAAATAGAATTATATAGTATGTATTATATAGCAAATATGTATTTTTTAATTTTTTGTGTATTTATGTTTATGTATTGTATATATGTATTTAGTTGGTGTATAATAGTATGTCGTTTTTATAATATAAGTTTTATAATAGAAGTCATTCCTCATCTGTCATTTGAAACGATAGGACGTGTTGTGGGTAGTGAATCTAAAATAAATCAGCAATCATGGGAAAGTGTTTTAAATGTTCGAAAAGTGTTACGAAAAAGAGTCCTGGCCTAGAATGCAGTAAGTGTGGTGTGCTAGTCCACGCAGCTCCTGCCTGCACGGGACTCACAAAGAAACAACTTAGTTCGCTTAAATCTGCCGAAAACTTGGAGTGGACATGCAACGACTGTTCACGTAAGTCACCGAGGCGAGGCTCCTTCATCACACCTGAAGACGAGACTGAAGACGAAGACGACGATGTGGTATCCAACAATGAGTATCCGATTAACATGAAAAAGCTTTTAACTGATCTTACTCAAGAAATACAAAAAATAATCAAAAAGGAATTAAAAGAAACAAACACTGCGCTGCAGTATAACAGCGATAAAGTTGATGAATTTTTGGAATGTATGGAAGCTTTCAAAGAAAAAATTAAACACTTGGAAAAGAAAAACTGTGATTTAGACAATAAATATAAATGTATGGAAAACAAGATGGCCGCGCTGCAACAACGTATAAACGAATTCGAGCAAAACGAACTGTGTCATAATATAGAGATTATAGGAATACCGTATGTAGAAAAGGAAGATCTAGGAGAAATTACGAAAAATATAGCAAATAAGCTTAAGACAGATGTAACGGATGTCAAAAAAATCAAACGTGCCCCCGGGCCGCCGGAAAAACCAGGCGTACTTAAATTACGGATGCAGGATGTAGAAACTAGGTCTAAATGGCTTAAGCAAGCGCGTTTCTCACAGCTTACCGTCGATAACATTATTTCAGGCGTACAAACTCAAACCGGCAAGGAAAAAGTATATATACGCGAGGAGTTAACCAGTTATAATAAAACCCTATTATGGAAAACTAAACAGCAATGTAAAGATAAATATAGATACGTATGGTGTAAAGATGGAAAAATAATGGTGCGTAAGTCTGAAAAATCGAAAGTTTACACTATTAGAGCAGAAGAAGACCTAAAGGATCTACCAGTCAACTGAGTATACCTAACCTACTTATATACTAGCTACTTTTATAAACTCGAATGGCTCATATTAACTTGAAAACGAATATAACTGAACTTTACGATTGTGTTAATATCTCAGATTATTTTAAGTATATTCCTCAGTGTATTAACAACCTAACTTTTATTCACTTAAACATTCGGTCTTTAATAAAAAACTTTACCCAACTAGAATTATTCGTGTATAGCTGTAAGATCGATCTTGACGTAATAGTATTAACAGAGGTAGGCATTAGTAACTGTGTGAGTTCTATGTTCCAATTAAATGGCTATAGCATGCACACAGAGTTGCGAAGCGATCGAAAAGGTGGCGGAATAATTATTTACGTGCACAATAAACACAAATTTAACACACTTACACATAAAACAAAATATTTCGAATGTATCACAGGAAAATTTATAACTATGTCAAATCGCATCGTATATCTGTGTGCAATCTATAGACCACCTTCGAATAGCATACCTTATTTTTTAACAGAACTAAGAAGTATCTTACGCTCTGTACAAAACTGCGACTTACTATTGTTAGGTGACATCAATATAAACATCAAAGTGCATAATAACATCCGTACACAATACCTAAACCTAATGAGCGAGAGCGGACTTGAATGTGGGATCTCAGATTACACAAGAATAGAACTCACGAAAAATAATTTATCAAAAACTTGTATAGATCACATTTTCATGAGATCTCACAAACAAGAAATGTTCTCGGCGGCGATCGGAACCGTACTGGCTGACCATCGCCTCACGGCTATTACCTGCATTGGGACGCATGATATACAGCCTGCTCCGAAATATTTAACGAGGTATAATAATAAAATTGTTCTTGAAGAGTTAAATCGAATAAATTGGAATGAGCTATGCGATACAGGGTGTCCTATTGATTTATATAATAATTTAAAATCTAATATTCTTAAATGTTACGATTCAGGGAAATACGTATTACAGGTTAAAAACTCGAAAAGAAGTTCAGATACATGGATAAACAAAAGTATAATTAAACTATGTGAAACTAAAGACAAAAAATTTTTAGAATGGAAAAAAGATACAAGTAATAAAATATTAAGACTAGAATATACAAATATAAGAAACAGATGTAATAATATGATACGGACACAAAAAGATAAAAATATACAAAATGATATAAGAGCACATATAAATGAACCTAAAAAACTTTGGAACATTCTAGATAGAATATTAGGCAGAGTTAAAAACTCCCTGGATAGCGTTATTTTAAAAGCATTCGGAGATAATCAAAACACAGTCATTATAGCAAATAACTTTGCCCAAGGTTTTGACAAAAGTATTAAAGACACTTTGCCTAAATGTCAAAATCCAATATTAGACCCTAATTCATATAGACAACCTGCTAATGTTTCAATTCGGTTTAAAAATGCAGAACCTATAGATATCTACAAAATATTAAAAAACATTAAATCACAAAAAGCTCCGGGCATAGATAAAATAAAACCAATAGACATCAAGAATATCGCAAGCAAAATTACTCAAGCTATTACTAAATTTATTAACCTAAGCGTGTCCACTGGCCTGTACCCCGATGAATTAAAGCTTGGTGTAGTAAGGCCAATTTTCAAAAAGGGTAGCAAAAAAGAGTACGGTAATTACAGACCTATTACTATATTGCCAGTAATCGACAAAGTCGTGGAAAAATACGTAAGCAATTTAATTCACAATTTTTATAAAGAAAACGATATACTAGCAGGTGAACAATATGGCTTTCAGCCGAAGAAAAGTACCACACAACTTCTAGTTAAGCTGACCGACTATATTAACACATGTCTCGATTGTAGAAAACATGTCCTTATGGTATTTGTCGACTACAGCAAAGCATTCGACACCCTTAAACATAATACACTTATTAGAAAACTTGAAGACACGGGAATAAGGGGTCCGTTGCTTAGATGGTGTGAAAATTACGTAACGGGTCGTGCATATGTGGTCCAGGTTGATGGTGAACTAAGTGACAAGGTTGCAGTCACAGAAGGAACAGCGCAAGGATCCGTGCTTGGACCACTGCACTATCTAGCATATGTAAATGATCTAAAAAGCGTAATCACCAAATGCAAGCTTTTCCAATACGCAGATGATACTTGTATCATAGCTGCTAGCAGAAGTCTATCAACTGCATTAGGTGATCTTCAACAAGATTTTAACTCCCTGTGTAAATGGTCTCACGATGTAGGGCTAGTTCTTAACTCGCAGAAAACAAAACTACTACATATTCGCTCTAGCCACAACAAAAGTAGTGAACAACCTCAACTCATATCGCACACTCATGCGTGTCTACATCTCAATTCGACGACGTGTAACTGCAAAGCCATAGACGAAGTAACGGAACACATGTATCTTGGCCTGGTATTGGATCACAGATTTAATTGGGACCGACACATTGAAACCGTATGCAATAAACTCAGAGCAATCATGGCAAAATTATACCTTGCAAAGAGCAAATTAACATTTAAAACAGCCTTATTACTATACACTGCACTTATGGACAGTGTCATATCATACGGTCTCAGTGCCTACGGAAGAACTTTTAAAACTCACCTTAATAAAATTCACAACATTCAAAAAAGAACTTTAAAAACGATTCTTCAGCCAAAAATTAGGGATAAATTTAGACAAAACGACGAAGGAGTATTCGAATATTGCAAAGTACTTCCTATACAAAAAAAAATAAAACATGTACTACTTACTCAAAACTATTTCGATTATCACCAAAAATATATAACACATAAAATAACGACGAGGGCTATCACACGAAAAAAGCTACTTACGAATAAGGCAAACAACTTTTATGGGAAAAGAACTACAGATTTCTTACTACCAAGGCTAATCAATGAATTACCACCGGATTTCAAATCCAAATTAACCAAAACAAACATTAAGTATAAAATCAAAAATTATTTATTAAAATATTAAAATTCAAAAATATACATATAAATTATCTATTATTATTATTATTACAAAAATTATCTATTAAAATGTCAATAATGTAAAAGATTTGAGAGTAGGTATTACTAAACTTAAATAATATACACGTAAATATAACTATAACGATAAAATACATTACTGATAAAAGAGTCAAACAGAACAGCCTGTATCTCGAAAATCCAAAGTCCAAACGCTCCGGTGCTCTGTACTCGTACGTCGCGTCGTGCAGTGTTTTACTGAAATACCCTACAACTTTAACTTACAATGTATGATCCTGTTTGTTTACCTTGATATTACCTTTAGTTTACTTGTTTGGTGTACTTTTACCTATTTGTTTTGTTAATGTTATTTTATTTATCCGCATTATACCTGTATTTATGTAATAGATTTAAGAGGAATGTGCAGCCCCCAGACAAGTCGACAAGGCTTAAGGGGTGCTAAGAAACAATGTAACTTAAAAAAATTCTTTGTTAATAAATAAATTGGAATTGGAATTGGAAGTAAATATAAGTAAGTTTATGAAGTTATTTATTAAGTATAATATATTGTTAGAATTTAATAATTTCAATATAGTATTATTTTTGTACCTATCCCACTTCACAATTTCACCTTACTCACTTTCAAGGAAGGCTGGAAGAGATTTCTTTTTAGAGATAAGCTTTACCTTTGTCCACTTTTTTCTATTAGTTTTTAAGACGATATTTTGTACAAAAATAATAAATAAATAAATAAATATTTGACAAAATTATTATTATTATGTCAAATATTGTTACCTTGAGTCAAGAGAAGAAATCTCTAAAGATATCTATCTATAAATTTATAAAAGGCAATACGTTTCCCTAACACATGTTCCTGTAGGAAGACTTGGCAATCAGTGATAGCGTGCCGTGCGGCGCACATTGCGGGATTATCTCAAGAATTGGGCACGCGGGACCAATAGCGTCCTAAACGCGGACCTAACTCATTGAGACGTCGTGTTTATGGGCGTCGGTAATCGATTGCTATATCTTTAATGCTTCCTCTTTTTTGTTATTTCAATTTTGTTCTATATTGATATATGTATATATTGTATTGATTTTTTTATTATTTCATATATTTTTCAAAAAAGTTTTCTTCTAGATTTATTCAACCTTTATTATTTAAACAAAATTACATTTAGATTTATTTTATGAGATTATGTTTCATCAGTAAGATAGAATTTACGTAACTATAGTATGTAGTAATAGCTAGTAGTTATTTTTCTCCTCGCGCGCATTATACATAAGGTTTCTACTTTAAAACTTTTACGAAATTCATAGTACCTACCTAAAGATACCTACGTAACGTAGTAAGTAATGCATAACTTTTACTATTTTTAATTTTTACCAAATTCCTGTTCTACAAATTAACTTCCATTTTCCATAAAGTCATTCAATAAATAACAATTACTCCTTAATATGTTTCAATCGAGAGGCCATACATTTGTTGGCCGTCAGTAAATTACAGGCTAGAAGGCGCGAGGTGGCCGACACCGGAAGAAATATTGCCGACATAACGTATTTGTTCCGAATAGAGCTTAACTTCTGGACATATCGATATATTTTTATCGATAAAATAATAGTATTGACGGGAAAAATAAAGACGAAAAAGAAGAATGAGGAATATGTTTTGTGTCCTTACCTTGATCGTTTTACGGAACATAATGTGAAGTGGCGATCAAAATATTTAGGTAGGTACCTGGAAAAAATTAAAAACATGAGTTAATAAACAATATTTAACTTCAGTTTAATAATAAACTGAGGACTTGTTGTCGATTTTTATGAGCTGTTTGTTGAGTCAGAGTATCCCACTAACGAATGCTAATGCCATTTGTTCATTGGTGGTCTGTATTTGTATTGAATGTAAATTCAGATCCTCTAAAGCAAACCAGCCATAACATTAAATTGTTTCTTTATCATACTACATTAATTTAAATTAATCAAATTCTATCGATAAAATTATGTAGCCATCACTTCACTTCCTGCCTGAGTGCAACTGTTTAACAAATCGGCGTATAAAAGACCGGCCGACCGCCCGCTGAGTGCTTAATCACTTAACACTCGCCAGATTAACGAAAAATATATAGACTTAAATGCCCCTCACTCAGTGATTACACGCTACCGAACTAAGTCTGCGATAGGCAGTTAGTTATTAGTCTTATTCTTGTTAACATAGCTTTTTGTATCCTAAATGTGAGTCACTCTTTTTTAGAGAGAAAGCCCCACCATGGATATCACCGGTCATCGGGCTTGAGCTAGCTCTACGCACAGGAATATTAAAGAATATTTCATTCAGTCACATTTCACAGGTCCCGTGACACGTCTTGCAACTCTATCAGTGTTCGTCATGTTGAAGTAAAGGTCTGGTCTGAGATGCAGTACGCGGCGCGGCACGTAGCAGCAAATATTACTTGTATGAGTTTGTATGGAGCCACGTCGCGAAGTGCATCTGCTTGCCGGTAGGCCTAGCTCCATACAAAAAATATTTGCCGTTACGTACCGCGCCACTCCGTGCATCTTAAGTGGGATCGTATCAACTGTGAGCGACATTTCTACATCCTATTGCATGACCCGGTATAGACCCTGGTATACACATATGTATAATATGGTAGGTATGTACATAGGTATAATCATTTCGAACCAATGCGATAGGTTACAAGATTTTACACAAACCCTCTGCCTCTGAATTTCCATAGCAGTTACAAAAAAATACACATCTAAAAATTATTTTTTAGACAAGAAAATTTCGGTTACACTACCCTCTTTTGACATAAAAGATACTTATGAATCAACAAGGATCTCCTAAACTTTACTTATTTCTAAAATATTCAATTTATTACACTGAATTGCAAAAATACGTATGAACAAGATTTTACAAATCGTAGGTATGAGAATCAAATAAAAACACTCCCTTGACATCTATGAAGATCGAATAAACTACGCAAACATCGTAAGAAATGCGCATCAATCCGGTCTAAAGCAAAGATTTACCCTTGTAAGGACATTAATTCTTACAGGACTCTGTAATGTAGACAAAACGAGACGGACAAGGGGCGTCCACCTAACAGTCAGCAGGCCGTGAAAAGAAACCCTTTTTCTGAGTGAAATATGTGAATGTGGACCTGCCTTTTAATAAAAGCTTATATTATTTTAGATTTCTACTAGCTGATGCCCGCTACTTTGTCCACGTGGATTAAGGTATTTTGGTTTTCGCAGGAACTTTTGAATTTTTTGGGATACATCGTGTAACAAACATCCATCCATCCATCCATCCAAACTTTCCCATTTAAAATAGATAACAAAAAAATAAAACAAAACTTGACTTAGGGAACTACTTTTGTATGTATTGCTACCTACAGTACACTCGTAAAGTTTTTTCAGAAACTATTTCAGCTTATAAATTTATAGTAACAGCAACACAGATCAATTACTTAGTGAGATTTAAAAAAACATAACACCAGAAATGCAAAGTGAAACTTGTAAGCAAATTAAAACCATTAGGAGATTCCGCGCAGCAAGAGTTAACAGTATTTCGAATGTAACCTAATTCGATGATTAGAAATTACGTAGGTATTGATGTTTTTTATTTTGATTTTGATAAAAGCAACTATCTATGTTTGATTGATAAGTAGGAATAATTAAGTACTTAGTGAAGAATCAAATTTAAGAATATAAAAACAAAACTAAGAAATATCTTTACTATTCTCACGTCCAAGCATTCATTGGAAGGTCAATAGTATGTTTGCACGGTCATTGCAGGATCAAAGCCTTCGTTGGGCAAATAACGATTTTGCTCCGTAAATAAATACTCAAAGGCCAATTCGAATAGTTTTCCTAAGAATGTGATCAAGGGGCGCATTGCTATGGCTAACTAACGGTCTCTAACTAGATTTGCTTTCTCAGGTACCTAGGAATTTTCTATTTATCTTAACTTCTCAAATAGCGAGCAATATGTCTATTTACCTTAACCGTTCATTTAGTTGATCTTGAAATAATCAACGAGGAATTAGATACAAACTTTTTAAGATCGTTAAAACATAATTGAATGTATTCTGTAATCTACTAGTAAAATTATTAGTAAAAATATTTTAAACCAAAGTAAAAAACAATACGAAAATTACGAACAATTTTTTGGATTATTTAAAATTTCTTTGAATCGACGACGTTAGCTTTTCATAGTCCAAAGTCTTATTATAAAAATATTTTTAATCGATGTAAAAACAATACGAAAATTTTGGTAGGTATTTTGTATTCGAGATTCGCAAAAATAAGCAGATTCCTATTTCTGTGAGATTGGGAATCCAATTTACTCTGGTAGGTACTATTTTACTTGTGACAGCCTAGTTAATTAAAATCAAGTAAAGAAAAAGTAACTTCCAAAATCAGAGTAAAACATTAATAAAATAAAATATTATGGAGAACACCTTAGGTACTTAGAAGGCTTCGGCATAAGCGCCATCTATTCGATACAGTAAGAACTTCAATAAGAAAGCACTCCCTCTACCCTCCTAAGTCCTCGCCCTCTGTGAAGAAAATGCGAAACTCTGTAGAGAGAGGTGAGTTTCAAGGCGAGGAGGCTTTGAGGGTCGCCAGTCGAAAGTACCTATCCTTCGTCGTTTCTTATTCCGAGACTTTATGCGGTTTTTAAGATATTATAATCATACGATTTTATTGGCTTCCGTAAATTGAAATTTGAAATAATAAATTATTTTTCAACAGCTGTTCTAAGAAAAGTAAATCATCTAAGATTATTCAGAGGTAATAGAAATACTATAAAACTTCGTGCTACTAGACTTAATTAAAAAGATTCATTACCTATTTGTACAGTGAAGAATCGTGGTAGGTCCCGGGTTCTTTCCCCGGCAGGGTCAGTTTTGGAATTTAGAATTTCAGAATTTTCTCTGGTCTAGTTACCACCCTATTTATGGCAAAGCCGGGCTGCCAAGGGATTTAGCGTTCTGGTACGATGCCGTGTAAAAACCAATTAGAGGTATGGGTTTAATATAACTGCCATACCCCTAACTAGTTAGCCCGCTACCATCTTAAACGGCATCATCACTTACCATCAGGTAAGATACCTGTTCGTCGGTCAAGGGCTAACTTGTAGTGGATAAAAAAGTGAAGAATATGCTAACTGAAAGTTTTCATCACCTAAGAATGTGTAATGAAACTTGCGGCTAAAAACACTGTCTCACTTCGTCTGCGTGGTTTAAGATTTTTTGTTTCCCGCGAACTCTTTAATTTTCCGGGATAAAAAGTAGCCTATGTCCTTCAATGTACCAATCAATTTCATCAAAATCGGTTGAACAGATGGGCGTAGCAGACAGACAGACAGACGCTGCACTTTCGCATTTACAATATTAGTATGGATTCATTGTGTGAATACAAACTTATAGCCATCTTTTAACATTATATTAGCCAACCTTCGCCTCATTGTCTAATCGACTGGAGCAAAATTTTTCCTACGCTGATAATATAGTGTCAAATTTTCCACAAGTCCCAACAATAAGAAGTAAGTACAAAGATTCAGAAATTGTATAGATAGTACACAATGTATTTTTTTCTATACTTCTATACCATAAATATTATAATTTATGCGAAAGTCTGGATGGATGGATGGGTGTTTGTTACTCAATTAAAAAAGAGTTCGATGACAATTTGGGAATTTATAATTTCTGCATTTTCCCTGGTCTGGCCTGGTGGGAGGCTTCGGCCGTGGCTAGTTACCACCCTACCGGCAAAAGACGTGCCGCCAAGCGATTTAGCGTTCCGGTACGATGCCGTGTAGAAACCGAAGGGGTATGGGTTTAATATAACTGCCATGCCCCTAACAGGTTAGCCCGCTACCATCTTAGATCAGAAAACCTCGAGCCACGCGGACTAAGTCGCAGGCATCAGTTAGTACACATATAGATTTACCTTGATAGATGGTGCGGGAGGATGGGGCCCAGGTGACGATCGTGCATTTGGCAACTGTAGCAAATGGCGTATGGTGTAGCTTTCCCGCCCCTTGCGTGACATCCTACGACAAAAAAGTTATAATGAAAACTTTTGTACTTAGAAAACTATATCAAAGTCATAATAATGTTATGATGTTCTGAGGAAAATAGAAACATTTTTATTCCAACAACAAACAACAACAACAACAAACAAACAACACAAAGTGCGTTTGAAAAATCAAAAGTGGGCGAAAATACATAATTTTTTTACTGGTGGTTAAAAAGTCCACGCGCGCACAAGTATGGTGTTGCATAGACTACCGCGATTGAGCAAAACTATAAAATATCTAAAATCGATTTGTCATCTACATTCAGTAGATGCATGACAGTGGAATACAAAAAAAACAGCATGGATTGTAACTAGGCGCAGAATCTGAAGTTAATAAAATAATCTAATGTAAAATAAAAGCTCAGTTTACTCTAACTTCAAATAAACTTTTACAAATTCTATACGATTCTAAAGCACTTGTAACACACTATGCTACACACTACTGATTATTAAAGGTTAAATTGAAGGTTTTCTTATTATTAAATGAGTCACTTAAGCTATTTATTAAAAGTAACAATTTTGAGATAAAGTTTTACTGAAGAATCTTCAATCAAATTGATTTAATGTTACTTGGATTAAATTCTGAAAGCGAATACCTCTCGGTCTTAGGTTACAATTATTACATACTTGCACAAGTAAAGAGCTTATTGCTCTAACCCAGCGATCTTTTAGGTCTGTGCTCCATCTTATTGGGTAAGCTTAGAGTAATGGAAGAAAATATTATTTCATAAAACTTGCACTTTTAATGCAGATCATATGAAAAATAGTGTGTGCGCCACGGGATGAAACACGATTTTAGATTTCAGATGATGCCAGCCCTCGCTTCGCTCAGGCAGTCTTCACCCTCGTCTGAAATCGTCTTGTTTCACCCCTAAGCACACAATATAGGTACTATTATCAAACAAAATATTTACTGGCTTGCCATTACACCAAACCGGCATAAAATTGGTAGTTAATATGGTAATCTTATACCATCATAAGACCATCATCACTCACCATCAGGTGAGGTCGTAGTCAAGGGCTAGCTTGTAGTGGATAAAAAAAAAGCATCTTGGGTTGAATTTGAAAGTATGTATTCATATTATTACTTGTTTTTATATATTTTAGAATCGTGGTAAAGGAGCATAATATTATTTTGTTTTTGTCTGGGGAGTGGGGGAGGCTTTGGCCGTGACCAGTTACCACCTTGCCGGCAGACGTGAATAAATAAAAATAATACCCTTAATATATTTATCTGTCTGCCATGATATACTATATCACCAGGTGAGATCGAATTCAAGGGCTAACTTATAGTGAAAAAAAATAATCGGAATTACATAATATTATCTACTTGCTAAATTCTGCTAAAATCGTTCTTTATAAGTCAGATCCAAATAGTTTGCACATTCATGTGAACTCAATATTGTACCTAGGACATATAAAAGGCAGAGATTTTCCAAGTAATCATTTTGAATTCAAGCGTAGTTACGTTTCTTGGAAATGTTTCCTGTTCCTTTTTAGATACGTGTTGAGAATATAAAGTATAAACATATTATTTTATGTCATAGAGTAATATTTTTTGGATCACTTTTTACAACATTAATGAATTACTTAATTTAATTATAGGCCGACCGTTTAACTCGCGTATCGCCTGCGCGGTAAGAAGGGAGCGGGGGTGGGTAACGCTACACACGGAGTCAATAATCCAAAGATTTATCTCGAGATAGACATGTTGCTAAAGAATAAAATAATAAGTATCTTTTTTTTAATCCGCTAACATCTCCCCCCGCTCCCTTCTTACCGCGCAGGCGATACGCGAGTTAAACGGTCGGCCTATACTATTCTTCTTCTTTCTAGAAATCGTATTAGTGTAGCGCAAACACTCACTATAGACTGTATCGGACAAGACTTCCGCGTGAAAAATCCGCGTTGAAAGAGAACTACGTTTTGCCCGGTTTCTTAGTCTGCTCCAGACTATAGAGCAGACTAAAGTAAAAAGGCGGATTTTTTAATCCCGTCCGGTCTTTATAGTGTGCTTAGGCTCTTACGCCAGGGACCCAGGGTCCGCTTCTTTGCACGGTCTATCTACATAATATCCTCGCTTCAAAAACCGCTGACAATAATATTATAGGTTAATATATTAAAGGAACAAAGAAACTTATTAAACCTACTTATAGTAAAAAAAACAATATTTTTAAGAACAGAAAGTCGACACCTCACGTTTATAAGTTCTATTGTAACATTCATACCTAAATGTGAAAGTGTGTCTGTCGCTTTCGTGGCCCAACTACTATTGTTAAAATTTTGTACACAGTTAAATAGGTTGCTTTTTTTTTGTTTTTATCCACTACAAGTTAGCCCTTGACTGCGATCTCACCTGATGGTAAGTGATGATGCAGTCTAAGATGGTAGCGGGCTAACTTGTTAGGGGCCTGGCAGTTATATTAAACCCATACCCCTATTTGGTTTCTACACGGGGAAGGACAGAGGCTATTTTTTATGCCGGAAAATTAAAAATTTCCCGCGGGGATCAAAAAACCTAAATCCACGCGGACGAAGCCATTTCGTTTACGATAAAGAAAAATACCTAAAGTATTTTACTGTGCTATCTCTTCAAGAACACTTCAGAGTGGCGTATAACCAACAAACTTTTGCTAAGTAGTTCTGTTTATTCCAAGTTTCACTGACTTAGTAATGAGAAAGGATTAATTAGACAGTCGAGGCCAGCGAAACTACAACTTTAAATAGGTGATTCGAGGATTTATGTTCTTTAAAGTTCAAAGTACGGTATAATTTTCTTTGAATTAGCTAACTGATGCCTGCGACTTCATTCGCGTGGAATATTTTTTAATTCCCACGGAAACTCATTAATTTTCCGAAATAGAAAGTTAGCCTGTGCATAGGCTAGATCCGCAAATACATCCATGCAAAAAATTTCACTTTCACGACTTGATTTGGATGTAATTTGGTATTGAGATAAGTTGTGTCCCGCGGAAGGACATTGGCTACTTTTTAACCTGGAAAATTAAGAAGTTCCCGCGGGCATAATAACAAATCCTATCCACACGGACGAAGTCACGGGCATCATCTAGTAACATCATATAATTTTTGTAGCACGATATTGTTGTACGATATGTATGAATACGCACGTGTATGATTTATATAACGTGAATACATAAAGAGCCCGTATTACGAGCTCACGTAGATTCTTATTTGTGTGAACCGCAGGCCGCAACCCACGGGAATTCTTGAAAAGTACAAACAATATCTTGTTTGTTACTTACTTTCAAAGGAAAATAAATTTTGCACGAATTATTTTTCCGATATTTAGAATCTGAAAAGAACAAAGAAACTTGTTTCTGTATTGTTTTCGCTGTTTTTCATACCTATACAAACAACGCGTTCAATTTAAATATAAAACGGATATTACAAATGCGATGAAATTTGGATGGATGGGTGGATGACTGATTGTTACTCAATCACGCCAGAACTGCTGAACGGATCTGGATGAAATTTGACACAGAGATAGATTATAGTCTGGAATAACACATGGGCTACTTTTTATCTCGGAAAAGAAAGACTTCCCGCGGGAACCAAATACCTCAATCCACGCGGACGAAGCCGTGGGCATCAGTTAATAAAAGTAACACGGATTCTTTGTTATATTGTGTCTCGTCGCGGATTATGAGGTCCCATGTTTGAGTTTCGGGTCTGCAAAGCTGTTAATTTAATTCTGTCAAGAAAATTTTAAGTACTTTATTTTATTCTACCAATTCTGCAGTCGAGAAATTCTCCGAAGCAGCCGAGTCCGCAAGTCATTAATATATATACATTTTACCTATTTAGACACTAAAATATTTATTGACTTTCCGTAGCACGTAAATTTTTGCTAAAACTTAGTTAAAATAAATTTCCTGTAACTTAATTTACTTGTTCAACAGAAAGCAAGGAACGGAGAACTTTGTGCCAACTTGGAAAAAACCTAACTTCCAACAAAATAGTAGGAAAACTTTTTGTGCTCTACAATTTTATGAAGGAGTTTTGAATTGACTTTTAGGCGCCCGGTACACAGTGAATCCGGCTCGCGATCCGTGATCGAAATCGGTGATCGCAATCCAGAGACCCATATTATGATTGTAATCAATTGACAGCTTTAAACGTATTACTCGAACTGTTTAAGGAGTTCATACATGCTTTTTGACGTGCAGGCATCTCTTATACAGTACGCTTACTCTGAGTTTTTACATTGCAAATACGATTGATCGACGTGAGAGCTCACCACGCCAAGTGTAAGCGAACGTCAAAGTAAAATGGACCCAAAAGCTCTTGCTTTAAAGTCACAAATTCAGCGTTTGGAGCGCTAGCTGTGAATAAATACACGAAATGATGAAATGAGCTCTAAACCAATGCAGTTAAGGTTCATTTTAGTTTAACGTTTGACAAACGATTACGTTTGCGATTTCCTTACACATTTGGGGGGCAGATTTATCGTGTACAAAGCGGTTTGACGATGCGTTAGATCGACCGTACAGTTTTATTGAAGACTTTTTAATTTAGAAAATAGGCGGCAGTGCAGCGTGCGTTCGTTAAAAGTAAAACAATAAAACCACAATACTTAAATTAATTCTTTTTTTTTACCTTATACACTTTTTATAAACTAATTCTCCTTCTTCTTTCGGTGCCTCTTCTATGGAAGGTTGGCGATCATATTGGCAACTTGAACTTTCGACACTGCAGCTCTAAATAATGATCGGGTGATATTAAATCACTGGCGTAAGTTCTTTAGCCAGGAAGTCCTTCTCCGTCCCACGCCCCTTTTGCCTTGTATCTTACCCTGGATAATTAATTGTAGTAGGTCATACTTAGGACCACGCAGTATATGACCCAGGTCCAGGACCCAGTTTCCTCTTTTTAACAGTTAGAAGAATCTCCTTCTTTTTCCCAACGCGCTGCAACACTATATCATTTCTAATTTTATCTCTTCAGGATATTCTTAACATTCTTCTGTAAACCCACATTTCAAATGCCTCTAGTTTTTTACACGAAGCTTCAGTGAGTGTCCAGGCTTCTGCTCCATACAGAAGAATGGAGAAAATAAAACAGCGTGCAATTAACTAAACTAATTATCCAATCCCAACTCCAAATACACAAGGAAAAATGCCCTGGGTCAGGGCAACATTTTTACTATACAAAATGTATGGAAAGTGTGCGTTAATGATACAGCGACGCTTAGACTGGAATGGTGCCCATGTATCGAAAAGGTACACGACTATATACGAAAAGAACGTGACTCCACTCCATTCATCCATGTGCATCCGCCTTTATAGTACGAACCTTTTGTACTTGTTATTGAGGTATTGGAAAAAGTAATACGAAGAGTCGACAGGGAAATTAAAAGTAAGAAAATGTAACGAATTTTATCAGTACGCTTACTCCGAGTTTTTACATTGCAAAAACGATTGATCGACGTGAGAGCTCACCTCACCAAGTGTAAGCGAACGTTAAAGTAAAATGAACCTTAAGTGCATTAGTTTAGAGCTCATTTCATCATTTCGTGTATTTATTCACAGCCAGCGCTCCAAACGCTAAATTTGTGACTTTAAAGCAAGGGCTCTTGGGTCCATTTTACTTTGACCGTTCGCTTACACTTGGCGAGGTGAGTTCTCACGTCGATCAACCGTATTTGCAATGTAAAAACTCAGAGTAAGCGTACAGATAGAAGCCAATTAAAGCGAAGTAAAAGTACGAATGAAGTAGAATAGGTAGATACGTGGAAATGGAACAGGTAGGTAAGTGGAAATCTGAAATATTAATAATCTGAAATATTGT
Source organism: Erebia aethiops (assembly GCA_923060345.2). Classification (NCBI taxonomy): domain Eukaryota; kingdom Metazoa; phylum Arthropoda; class Insecta; order Lepidoptera; family Nymphalidae; genus Erebia; species Erebia aethiops. Next base: position 13,780,063 of record OV281091.1, on the reverse strand, counting down.
TAATAATTATAATTATTCCGATACTTATAATTCTGTAAAAAGTTGTAAGTCAGATCAATGCAAACATAATTTTATTAATTGGGTATTTGACAATTAGTCAAATCAGCAACCATTTTTTTCAAACGTCAAAACGCGTGATTAGTATGAGAGTTTGTATAAAATTTTGAATTGTGACGTCATCAAAGTTCGACGCACTGTTTAACTTTAATCGATAGTTTTAAATGGTTATTCAACTTAAAACTTTAACAGGAGCCGTGGATATTACGACTTTTGGGAGATCCTTTGTTTAATAAATGTTCCAAGCAAATAAACGATTGATTGATTGATTGATTGATTGATTGATTGATTATTTGATTGATTGATGATTGATTGATTGATTGATTGATTGATTGATTGATTGATTGATTGATTGATTGATTGATTGATTGATTGATTGAATAATCACTAAAAAATGACATTGGAGTAGTAGTCAAATACCCAATTAAAATAATTGTGTTATCTATTCGCGCGCTGCTCCTGAGCCGCTCGTGAACCACTGCCTGCGTACAGTCAAAAAGCAACCTTACAACTGAGGGGTTTAAGGGAAGCCATCTGAACTACAATATGCGCGCGCATTATATCTAAAATCCTGTTTAATTAGACGCATCGCATCGGCTTTAATTACATTGCGAACCAGTGGTAGATCCACTTGTGGATTCAATCAATCAATCAATATCATTTTTTATTCAATATAGGTTCACTATAGGTACACTAATTGACGTTAAAAATTACTTAGGTACTTAAAAAACATGAAACATGATGGTGATAATCGCTTAACGCGCCCTGGTCTGAGAAGAGCCCACAACAAACTCAGCCGGTTTTTTAATTTATTATTATCACCATCTCACAATAATCATCTTAACTAAGGAACTATCAGAGCCATTAGAGCAAATTATTGCCAAGCTTCCTTGTCGTTTAAGTAGTCATAATAAGATTTTTCAATGAGTTTAGGTTTTACATTAACTTTGAACTTATTCAGAGACATCATCAACATGTCTTCTGGAAGCTTATTGTAGAAGTGGACACTGTTTCCAACAAATGAATTGCTAATTTTACTAAGCCTAGAAGCAGGCATTAGAAGTTTATTTTTATTTCTAGTATTGACATTATGACAATCACTTTTCTTCTTGAATTCAAAAGTACTTATATACTTATAAACTTTGATGATACTTGGTTTACTCTTAAACTATTCAGTGTCAGTTGTAATGTGCCTTCAGCCTTAGATCGGCAAGTAGGAAATTGAGAAGATCGATACAGCTTTTCTTATTGAAAGATTTTATTTTCTCCATAATTTATCGTCCTCTATTTCTGGAACGATTCAAGGAAAGTTCTTTAGAGCATTTATTTATCGCAAGTACACACTACACAAGCACTTTCCCAGTGCTCCATTTCGTATTCGCTTCTGCAAACTTTCTGTAAATTAAGTCGCCTTGCAAATTTTATTCAAAGAATATTTATAGGGAAAATTGTTATGCAGAATCTCTCTTCTATTATGTAAAAGTGTGATACCTACTCAGCCTGCTCTAATTGGGTGCGCATCACACAAATCGATATACGCATCTTTTGCAGTAAATTTAGAAAGCAATAGCTGATGCCCACGACTTCGTCCGGGTAGATGGAGGGTTATTGGTTCCCGCGGGCCTCTTCAATTCCCTAGGATAAAAAGTAGCCTTTGTGTTAATTTCAGACTATAATTTATCCCTGTGCCAAATTTCATCCAGATCCGGTCAGACGTTCCGGCGTGATTGAGTAAGAAACATCCATCCAAACTTTCGCTTAAACGAGTATAATATTAGCATAGATTGTATTTAGTCAGAACCCAAGACAAAGTTTAATCCAAATTTCTATTGAAATTAAAATCAGAGCTGTTTCCATGCGGACGAATTCACAGGCATCACCTAATACCTAAAAATCAGCGCTGCTGTCCGTATGAAAGTCTAGTCCTGCTTGAAATGCACATAGCTGCGCGGCACGTAATTTGTATGGGCTCGCGTCGCTTAAGTGGGCTCAGCCCCCCAACAAACTCATACAAAAGAAATTTGCCGGTACGTGCCGCGCCGCGCCGTGCATCTGTAGTGGGGCTAGACCTTTAAAAACAGCAGAATATAGAGTGTGCAGAGAAAGCTGAGAGTGCATGGCGGTAAACTAAAAAAAGTAGGTCGGGTATCGCCATAGAACCTACAATTTTTTTGGTTTGGCTTATTTTTAAGTTTTGTAGAGGTACACTAGTACTGTAATCGACTCTCAGTTTTCACTAGACAGACTCTACGAGCATTAATTCTATCACCTCATTTGAAATTCTATGAATTCAAAAGCTACTATATTTTGGAATAGTTTCCTGGTATGACTTTACAAAGTAACATGCCATGTATTTACGTAAATTAACGTCTACTCGCATAATATCACTTCAGTTATTGGTGCCAAGGGAGCACATATCATTTGAGCGCATACAATGTTAATAAAGTAGGTAAACTTGTAGATAATTGACCGAGCGAAGCAAGGTCTCTGAGTCTACTTGAGTGAATTTGCACTTGTCCGTCCGTCCGTCCATCCGTCCGTCCGTCCGTCCGTCCGTCTGTCTGTCAGAGCATTATAACTTCTGAATTACTGAACGTAATTACTTCAAATTGAAATATTATGCATATAAACCGATGGCCTCCCGCCGAATATGGGTTAAAAAGTTATATAAAATCTTTATTTCAGGGGGGCTCTCATAGAAGCGAATGCGAAGTAAAATATTTTTTATAGCGTTACATAGGGTTGTGGTATATGATCTTAAAGCTAATTAGGAATAGAGTCCAAACATTTTTTTTTCCCTAAAATTGACGAAATGGGGGGCTTTCAAAGTGGAGATTTTCTAACGTCCCAAGTTGACCTCAGAACTCTAAATTTTTTGATAGGCTGAGCCTGAAACTTGATAAATTATTTGAATTATATCCTGTACTTGAACAACAAATACTAAAATTAGATAAATATTGTAAGGAAAAGGGATTATATAATTTTTAATGAGCTTCAGTATTTTTAACAGAACTTCACATTGATGTCAATAGATGGCGCCGCGAGGTCTCAGTTCGGGGCGAACCACTAGTAATTATTTAATGGTTAAGCAGTGTTGTTAGATAACCTTTACCTTTCAGATTTTTTTGAAGACTTCTATTATGACTTATGTCTGAGTGATCATTGCACCTACTTAAATCAAAACATCAGCTATTCTACTTACTACCTGCCTACTCAAGTTTGTATTATCTACACTTTTTTATATACTAAACACACACACAAACCCACACACACACACAAGACTAATAATGTGATATTATTGCTTGCAGTTCCCGCAAAGTTAAAGTCGGTTAAACAATTTCATAAATTATTCGCATTCTTTATCTTGGACAAGTACAGGGTATTCGTATAATAGTTATTTCTTTTCGAATTTGCATTGGTATTTTTTGATATTATTATCAGATAATATTATGATCAGATATTTAGAAAACGAAAACACACTACTGACAAAACGTGCTGCAAAACGAGGCGACTGCGTTAGAAGGTAACGATGTTTTATCCTGTGGCCTAGTATGCGCACTTCATACAAAAGTGATGCGGTCTGTCAGAAAGACGCGGTCTGTTTCGTCCGTAGTTTGTTTTTTATCAATCAATCAATCAAATATTCTTTATTCAAATAAACTTTTACAAGTACTTTTGAATCGTCAAGTGAATCTACCACTGGTTCGGAATGCCATTCCTACCGAGAAGAACCAGCAAGAAACTCGGTGGTTGCTTTTTTTAAATAATTCATTTACAATTATTATATCAATGTGTACATAAGTAACCGCTGTCCCCAGCATTGCTGGAGCGATCAAATCCATGCTCCTCTATCATTTACATAATCTTCAACAGTATAATAAGCTTTTTTCAGGAGCATACTTTTAAACCAACAAATACTGCAACAAAATAACAATACTAACTAGAATAAGACAAACACTAACACAACTAACACTTATTTCATCTAAAAAGTAGTTATATACAATTGTAAATATCATGAGATTAGAAATAAAAAGGCTTATTATTATTACTTTTAATGGATTCGCTCTTGAGATGTCTGATCGTAATTTTTTTTTATCCACTTCAAGCTAGCCCTTGACTGCGATCACACCTGATGGTAAGTGAAGATGCAGTCTAAGATGGTAGCGGGCTAACCTGTTAGGGGCATGGCAGTTATATAAAACCCACACCCCTTCGGTTTCTACACGGCATCGTACCGGAACGCTAAATCGCTTGGCGGATCTTTGCCGGTAGGGTGGTAACTAGTCACGGCCGAAGCCTCCCACCAGACCAGACCAGGGAAATAGAATTATTTGATAATAATAGCCTGTAGCGTATTTTCGCCTTAATAAGCTTTATTTTAAGGTGCGTTTCCACTAGAGATGTGCTACGTTGCTAAGCTACAGATGTGTGTTAAACCCACCAATAGCAGCTCTTGATCTAACATCTACCGATCTAAGCTATGAAAAAAATTGAAAATCAAGCGCCCCTATTTTGGCACAATATCTACACTAATACGGCTGAACAGATCTGGAAGAAATTTAGCACAGAGATAGATTATAGTCTGGAATTACACATACTTAGGCTAGTTTTTATCCCGGAAAATTAAAGTGTTAACGCAGGAACCAAAAAACCTTAATTCACGCGGACGAAGTCGCGGGCATCAGCTAGTATTAAATATGTTGTAAGCAAATTATAACTTCTTATCAACACAAAAGTTATCCCTAAAAAAGTAAGATTATTCTTTTTGTACTTTGATTTCAATGCGAGACGTCAAATAAAAGTTAAATTAAAATTAGGACGTTCGCCATTAAAAACTTTCCTTCGGCTCTTTTGCACTCTTGTTCGTAACTTTGAAAACACGCTTAAGATTACTTAAAGAAACCCGGTCAAGTGCGAGCTTGGATTGTTCACTAGAGTTCCAGACCAGTACCTAACTGAGGAAAAAAAATTAGTCTGTTTATTTCATTTTGCTGTAATTATTCAATTTGAATACCAATAGTACGTACTTGTTACATACTTACTTGTATAGAACATTTTAGTTCAAGTAGAAAATCGTTCACAGATACGAAAGTATTATGTTTCTTACTGTAATTCTATATATATAAATTTCACGATAAAAAATTTGAAGACAAAAATTGTAGTTAAATAATTTTTAAACATTTTAAACTCGAGAAAGTTTGGTAAAAAGTTGTATAATATAACCGAGCAACTAATTCAGCAAAAACAATCGCCCGTTTTTCTATACTTGCCTAGAAACGGGCTAAATGTTTTCTTTTAAAATGTTAAAGATTCATGGGTTATGGACATGACCGTATTTTGGCCGCGGGAAAATATCTTATATCGAGGTACATTGCGGCATTTCATACAAAGCGAAAACTGGCAATTTTCTCTCAAATACGTCTGTCATATTTTGCTACACACATTACTTAGTATGTAGGTACATTACTTAGTGGAAGATTATATTATAAGAAAAAAAATTTTTTAATTAAATTTGTGTTAAGCGCTGCGACTTCGCTTTAATATACCTACCTCGATGCTGAGTCCCAAGGGAAAATATGATAATAGATACGTATTGTTGTATTAATGTATAATTTAATTACATTAATTAATAATTACAGTTTATTTCATAAAAAATATTCTCACATTGCAGTGTTAAATAATCACAATACATCTAAAAATCTTAAAAATAAATAAATAATAATATAATAACTAAAATATATTATTAAAAGGAGTCCCTTTAGGCTAGGTTCCAAAGATACTGGCAGCGTTCCCCCTTTGAATAGCTAGACTTATTCTTTGTCCGAGGTAGCTGCCAGCTCTTCGGTCTCCTGTGATGTCGACTAACCTTTTTGCTATTTCATTAAAAAGCCATATAGCGCTAGGACCCCACGGACCAAGGGTCTCGACACCGAATGGGACAAAATCATATTCGGAGTCTAGACCCCTGTATTTGCATGCTTTAGCTTTTTCAGCCGCTTCACAAGCCGCACCAGCTCTGTATTTAATTATTATTAATTTATTATTATTATTTAATTTACTTAGGTACTTAGATATACGAGTACGTAAGAAAAATAAGCATTTAAATGGATCTTAATAAATAATAAAAGCTTGTTATTAGATATAAAGTTTGCTTGGTTGTTAAATACGAGTAATAACCGTATTATAGGTACAAGGCATAAATACTCGTAAAACTATTAAGTTTTCTGTGACCGCAAATTGTAGTGTTCATATTAACCTAATTTCCTCGGAGTAAACTTATTTGCTATTCATGAATCGTGTCCAATAAAATTGAAGCAGTCTGTTTAGAGTCGCATTGTATTGACAACTTGGATTAGGGCCAAAATGTATGAGCGATTTACAAAACGCGACTAAATTGGCACGTCTTTCATTTTAGAACAAAAACTTTATTTATTTGATACTTTATTGCAAACAAATACAGGAGATAGTTTACAAAGTAAAAAAACACATTACAAAGTTTTGCGTGCAAAGACGGTCTTATCACTTTATGCGATCTCTCACGGACAACCTTCATCTTCTTCTTTTTTTGTTTTATGGCTTTTATTAGTGCCAACGGACAACCTTTAGTGAGAGTTTTTGGTGAACCTTGTTGTTATAATCATACTAATATTAAGTGTGTTTGTTTATTGGATTGTTGGTTTGTCCTTCAATCACGCCGCAACGGAGCAACGGATCGATTTTTGGCATGAGGATAGTTGAGGACCTGGACAGTGACATAGGCTACTTTTTATCCGGAAAATTAGAGAGTTCCCGCGGGAATCAAAAAAACTTAAACCACGCGGACGAAGTCGTGGGCATCAGCTAGTATATAAATAATTGTCATACTTATGTAAGCTTATTTTACAAGGTCTTCTGCATTTTTATCCAAAAAAACTCAACACTTTATATATGACTTAATGTTCTATTATATATGTCACCGTAAGATTGTAAAAACCGTTAGATTGTAATATAACGTTTTTTATCTCGATAGATTATAAACTGTCGACAGATTGTGAACCGTAAAATACTGCTTACAATTTAACGCATTATTTTTCGTTAAACTGTAATCTATTACGTATATTAACCCGATAGCACTACCTGGATTTTCATGTCAAACCCTAACCTAACCTATAGTTCGCGTGCGAGTTGAATGCAGAGTAAATGTATGGTGACACTTACATTTACTGTGCATTCAACTCGCGCGCGAACGAAAACGTAAATACAATAAATATTTCATAATTTAATACTCAGAACATTGAACGGTTCACAATCTTTCGACAGTTTATAATCTCGCGGGATAGAAACCGTTAGATTATAATCTAACGGATTTTACAATCTTACGGTGACTACTATATTTAGCTTACTGCGTCAACATTGTTGTGTTGAATTTTTAATAGGACTATTTAGGAATGCTAAATAGTCCTATAAAAAATTCAACACAATAATATTGACGGCCCTTTGAAATTTTGATTCGTTATGAATTTGTGGTGATAATTATCGTTAATTGGTAATACACGATTAATTAGTAATAAGATACTTTGTATTGAGTAAAGGTAATGTCTAGACATAATATGGGCCTATCAATCAAATAAATATTATAAATGCGAAAGTTTGGATGGTTCGATTTATGGACGTATGGATGGACGTATGGATGGATGTATGGATGTTTGTTACTTAATCACGCGCCAACGGCTGAGCGGATCTGGCTGAAATTTGGCACAGTTATAGATTGTAGTCTGGAATAGCACATAGGCTACTTTTTATCTCGGAAAACTAAGGAGTTTCCGCGGGAACCAAAAAACCTCAATCCACGCGGACGTAGTCGCGGGCATCAGCTATAGTATGTTAGAGATAATACGTGTGTATTATTTTCGCTAAACAAAGAAAATAGGTCACGAGTATAGTTTCTTGGAAATCTTTAGTTATTTACAACATTGACGTAACGTGACGACTTGGGTGTTAATTACCTTTCGATCGAAATAAGGCCGTTCGAGAAAACTTTGAGGAACATTTTGCCTCAAACGTTGTGTATCTGAGTCAGGCCTAAAAGAAAGTTGCGTCCCTGAGGGCCATTTATTGTTCAAAGTAAGTAAAAAAGAAACGGGGCAAATATAAAGAGACAGTCATAGAGTCCCTTGAAACTTTCCCATCCAAACTGATTTCGACTTTAACATATGAGGACACGTTTCATTTTCAACAAATCACACGAACTTTGCATAATGCCTTTCATAAAATGAGTTATTAAGGTTTATTCAGGAGCTAGTAGTAAATTCTGAACGTCGACTTGAATACACATACATAATTAAATAAGTACGTCATTACTTTAGCATTTCCTATTTCGTTCAGAATATTAACCGTGTAACATTTTGCATTATACAATAACATACTGTAATCTGCGTAGCATCTCCATTTACGTAGGGAATTTATTACAAACTGAGTGTTTGAGCTTATGTCTTGAACTATCGAAAATCTAAATTGTCATATATTTTGTTTCCTTCAGTGAATCGTCTTGAATATACTTCCACTAGAGCCCATTAACGTCCCACTGCTGGGCACAGGCCTCCACTCTCATAGGAGAGCGGGAATTAGAGCTTAGACCCACCACGCCGCTCCAATGCGGGTTGGCGGGCTTTAACGACTATTATCACGTTATATTATTAGTGATAATAACCGAGACCGACAGCTTTACGTGCTCTCCGAGGCACGGGGGTGGAACACCGCCATCTTCCTAACTCCGGGCTAGTGCTGAGGATTTCTACTCAGAAAAACCCAACTTAATTATGGCCTGACCCGGGGCTCGAACCCGGGACCTCGTCGGCCGTAGTCGAACGTGATAACCATTAGACCAATGAGACAGTTGCTTGCTTACACTTACCTAACTCATAAGTGTCAAATCAGATGTATAATTATTACTAGTATAAAATAAAATGTATACTTTCTTTGTAAAACTTTCAAATCGATTTACATATTAATATTACGTACACTAGTACGTCTTAATAACACAGCTGCAGGCAACGCCATTTTGAAGTGCTTATTTCCATTATAACATTGTACTAACTACACTGAAATGTTCTACAAAAGTTCGCGTTTTGCTTCGTAAAGTCCAGAAGTTTTAACTTGGCAAAGTACACTAACTCCCCAATTGGTATTACGCGAAAACAACATTTATTACAAGCGAGCACAGATTGAATTAGCTCGCGGTGGAATTCCGCTTACTACTCTGTGCAAATAGGCGAAGTTCAAGTTATCTGAAAAGTTATTTAACAAAGTTTCATAGCTTTCTTGACTGTTATTGGAGTTTGTACTTTGAGTACTCGGGATTGAGTTAATTATTGTTTGTCGGGCAAAGTTTTGTTAGGACCTTTGGCAAGCGAGGCTCGTTTGCGTTATCCCATCGAGAGCCGTGACTGTAGAAAGATTTTCCTTCTCTACAATAGACTGAGACTGGGCCCGGTTACTGAAATGACTTTGTAATGGCGTCCTCAATAAAACGATCTTCAATATCGCGGGCTTTTTACTTTATTTATGGCCCAGAGGAGTTATTTGGACTAAATATTAGTTTTCTTCTTTCGTCGTATAAAAAGGTCTGTGGCATATATATGCTTGCTTTTCGACTTAGGAGGATAACAACATTAATAATGTATGATAGGATGCTCTTTATTGTATTATGTCATTTTACATACTATTATATATTTACACAGGTAAGTACCTACTTATTGTTATTTAATTTCATATTCAAAGAGCAGCTCATACGAAAGCAAATAAGACAATTAGATTAAGACATGTACTCGATCTCCAGGTACTCTAAGCCAAGGTCACATCGGTCTGAAAATAAATCATTGTATCTTCTCTCTGCGGCTATACCTATAGTTTCCTTTGATCAATGCCGTGAACTCTAAACAAAACAATTTTACTTCTCAGAACCTGTGATATCTGTGTCGATATTATTTATTTTCATTCCATTCCATTATTGTGTTTGAATTATGGAAAATTCTTCGATATTATTGTTTGTTTACAAATAGTAATAAAGTATTGAAGTTGAATCTGTGTGTATTCCAAGTAAATAAAGATTTTAGAATTACCTACTGTTCCACTTATATTCAGTTTATATTTAGAAGTTTATAATCTCTAGTGCGCAAGTATGTGAATACTTACGGTTACAAACTTTTCCACACAACTTTCCAACTATGAAAAAAACTAGTAGAACTAAGTTAACTTTTTATCACCTGTCACTTATCCGTACGTCCGGTTCATAAGCAAGGTCAAGACGTGATCGTAGCGTCCTCCTTACGCTTGCTGAAGTAAACACAAATCACAAGAGCATCATCCGGGAAACGTCAAGCGTAAAACACTTCAAAACAACATCTGAAATCTTCGGAAACACTCGCAAACCTCCAGAACACAGTAACTATCACAGTAAAGCACCAACCCCGAGTCACAAAAACGTATATCGACTTACAGGCTAACCTCAAAACATCTTACTGACACTCCGCGGCCCACAGGAATTAATAAAAAGTTTCTTTATAAAACAAGTGGGTTGTGAGCATGTTCCAAAATGGCGGAACTTTGCGTTAACTTCGGAACGTAGAGCGACCTGAAGTTGTGGGGTGCGCGTCTCTTGCCGCCCGCGGAACGATTGCGCAGTCACTACTAACTTTTCTCATAACAATTTCACGAAAAAACTTGTAAGGACACAGTTTTCACTATGGAAACTTTTTGAGGTGCCTTAGAAAGTACTTTATGTACCTAGTTTATGTTTAAAAGTAATTTAAAGCGTGTCTATTACAAGTTAGTGATGGGGATATTCGCGTAGAACTCTCAAATCATACCGCGAGTCGCGTAGCCGACGGGGGTTTGGACGGGGAAAATCAATAACTTACGGCCGACTCTCTCCGCCGCTCTCCGCGTTTAATCATACACTTTGTGAGCAAAACATTAAAACTTGTCCGTTTGTTTGGCGAAGGGAGACGTTCGGCATTCGCGAAGCGGGGCCGGGAGCGGAGCGGGCAGCGGGGCGGCGAGCGGGGTGGTCAGTAGCGAACTCGGTGTTCGACTGCTCGGCTCCACGAGTTTCGCGTTTTACGAGTTTACTTAGGACAAAGTTTTGCGAGGTGTTCTTACTGAGAAGTACGATTTTGTACTGCAATGTGAGAAAGATTGCCGTCGACCGCTCCCCCTCCTAAAATAACTTTGCTGCATTGTTATCGGCGGCCTCAAGATCAAATTAAAACTTTGTTTAATAACTTGTAATCCATTTATTACGACCGCGTCGGCGTCCTACTTTAGTTACGATTAAGTGTAACTTTATTTTGTTACAAAGAAGGAAAGGCCGCATATAGGCTTTTACTTCATCGATAATAATTACTTATTATAAAAAATAATCTGTAACATTTTTGAAGTGAAAACTTCTTAGGCGCGTTGAGCACTTTTTGGTAATTTATATATTATATTGAACTGTAAAACTTCTGTAGGCGATTTGAGCACTTTTTGGTAGGGGTTAAAAATGTAGATTCGCGTGACCGTGACCGACATGCTCGTGAACAGCGACATGCTCGCGACCATATAAATATACTACATTCGAAATTAAGCTTTAATGCCCTAGTGTTAAGGTTTATATAAAAAATATATATATATATATATATTTCCTTTTCACTTCTATCGGCAGTCCCTATCACTGCCAATTTTTTTTATTTGCCGTTTATATTTCTTTTGTTTTACGTGTTACGAATTCAAAAATTTGAAATTAATAATAAAGTTAAACAGTTTCTTTCGTGAAAACTTTTAACTACATATTTAAAACTAGATAGGTACTTCGGATACCTATTGATACCTCGATACCTATCAATATCTCAAAACTTGCAACATCAATACTATTTTTCTATTTAATCGACAAATTTACTATTATAAAACGAAAAATGAAAATCACCCAACCGCTTGAAAGGAAATATCGACTAAATTGATTCAATTCTTTAAGTAGTATAAACAAGTTTTGTCTACAAATTGTTCATCTCCACGCACCTCAGTTCCCCTCTTTGGGCGGCGATTATCGTCCAATTAATCGTCAGACAAGTTTGAAATCTAATATAAGTGGCGCACTTTCAACTTGGACTTTACAAATGTGTTTGAACCGGAGTGGATAAATATTCGGTGAAAGATCAACAACAACTGGTGTTTTATGAAATTGGCAAACACGTCGGGCAACTGGTTGGGCTTTCGGAAGTAAAGTTAGAGAAGCCAGACTCCCACCACCCCCGGGGGTTGAGTATTAACAAGTACTTTACGAGATAAATAAAGTTAGCTTATAAGAGACTGTTGATGTTTGAACGGATTTTTGTGTAAGTTGGAGAGGTTTATTATACAATTCTCATTCGTGTTATTTAATCTAAATGTTACTTTGGTCAATTATTAGTTTAAACTTTAAATACATATCAATATTAGACCAATGCCTTGTTGTTTGACATACCTAACGTCATCTATCTCTACGTTTTATTTTTTCTATAGAATACGATAAGAAAAATTGATTATACATAATATCGATTTGTTTATCGAGGGAATTTTGGAAACACCAAATATTGCAAACATACTAACATAAACCTGTCTTAAATATTCTTCCGACAGCTCCCTTAGTCAGGAAATTATGAGGCCAAATTGCCATTGATCCAAATTAGTCCCGAACCAAGTTTGTGAGAGAATCGAACAAACAAACTTTTCTTTATTATAATATTTGTTCCTTCGTCCCACTTTTTCTTTGTTCTGTATTACCCAAAGGTAGCCAGAAATCGAATAACGCTTCGCTAGCCGGGAGCAATAAAAATATCATTTTCGTTTTGTTCACAAGACCTATTTAAGCAGATGCTTCTATTCTCCAAATATCTATATATATTATATAAAATTCAAAGTCCTGACTGACTGACTGACTTATATATCAACGCACAGCCTAAACCGCTGGTCCTACTCTTTTATTTAACAAGATATTTTTCAAGTTAAATCTACGGATATAAAATACAGAAGGATGTGTGTCACATTTTAAAAAATTCCACCCTCAATGGGGTAAATAGGGGTTGAAAGTTTGTATGAAAGTCCGTTATTTTACAAGCTGCTATAGCCATGAAACTTGGGATTTCTGGCTTCCGCTAATGATGAAATACGGATGTTACAGTTTTTGAAATTTCTATCCCCAAGGACGTCAAATAGAGAGTTTGTCCTTCAATCACGCCGCAACAGAGCAACGGATCGACGTGATTTTTTGCATGGGTATAGTTGGGTACTTGGAGAGTGACATAGGCTTTTTTTGAGCCCTGAAAATTAAGGCGTGCCAGTGGGAATTAAAAAACTTAAGCCACGCGAACGAAGTCGCGGGCGTCCTCTAGTTATAATATGTGGCTCTTCAAAGGCCGGATAAACAAATTTCTCAAAAGTCAGCAACGCATTGGCGGTCCCTCTGGTACTGCAAATGTTCATGGGCGGGTGTAATCACTTACCATCAGGTGACCCGCCTGCTCGTTTGCTCGCTATATAAAAAAAAAAGTACAGTACAAAACAAGTTGCAATACACGATTGTCTTGTAGTTAACTCGATAACAGATGAATACACTTGTTAATAACAGTTGAATACGCTTTTACTGAATCAATAATATATTATATCAAGAGTTCATCCTTATTCATACTAATTGGTATTATAAATGCAAAAGTCTGTCTGTCTGTTTTCTACGCTTTCACGGTCCATATTTTTTTCAACCGATTTCGTTGAAATTGGATGCAGATATATATGCTACTTATTATATCGGAAATTTAAGGAATTCATCTAGTATTTAAGTCGGAAACTGTCTTATACTAATATTATAAATGCGAAAGTGTGTTTGTTTGTTGGTGTCCTTCAATCACGCCGCAACGGAGCAACGGATCGACGTGATTTTTGGCATGGGTATAGTTGAGGACCTGGAGAGTGACATAGGCTACTTTTTATCCCGGAAAATTAAGGAGTTCCCGCGGGAATCAAAAAAACCACGCGTACGGAGTCGCGGGCATCAGCTAGTCTATAATATTTTTATTAACTGTGCTTTTGAATCCCAATATGATCAAACAATTGACCAAAGGAAGAGAGACACATTGCTTCTCGAAAAAGACAGGCTATTTGTTATCCCGCAAAATCAGAGAGTTCCCACAGGACTTTTCAAAGCCTAAATCCACGCGCATGAAGTCGCAGGAATTCGCAGGAACTGTTTAATTTTCCGGAATAAAAAGTAGCCTATGTGCTATTCCAGACTATAATCTATCTCTGATCCGTTCAGCCTTTGGGGCGTGATTGAGTAACAAACGTCCATACATCCATCCAAACTTTCGCATTTATAATATGAGTAAGATAAGATAAGTACTGGCCTTGGTTTCACTAAAGTATTATACTATAGTTTTCATAGTAACAACGGTAGGTACCTTCAAACAGCTGAGAGGATTATCTACTTGCGAGTTAATTTTAAACATGCTTTTTTTTATAAGATTTCTTGTTGCTTCTCAACTTTTTAAATTTTAAACATAACATAACATTTTAAATACCTATCTAAAACGCTTTTAAGTACAACCTGGAGAAAGATTTACTTAGTGTACTTTAAAAACACTAAAATGCATGCGAAAGAAGTTACAGGCAAACATTAGTAAGTACTCAGTTGGTATAATAATGCAGACACGCAATAAGGGCGAATCCACACTACGGACAGGTAAAAAATAACCTAAATTTGCCCCTATCGGAAATTGAAAGTAGGACCTCCCATTTATAAGACCGCAGTGCTCACCACTGCACCACTGAGGTCGATAATGATTTTCACTCCACTGTTTGAATTATACAGTAGGTACCAACTTAATATAATATTTATGTCCAATAATTTATATAGCACCTGACACGTTTTTGCTTTTGTCCCTATTTTATTTCCCCGACAACCCTTTTCGAGCCAAATTAAATAATATTCTTTTAAATGTTAATAAGTTACTAACACCCCACCCCCTCACGGGTCATGAATAGGTAAGTACTACTATTGTTTTATTGGAATAAATGATTTTATTAACCTTATTTATATTTTAATAATTAGTGCATTAATTTATAAATTAGTAAATAAATACTAACGATTAAGCTAGGTGTATTAGCTATTTAAATACGGCTTTTATGTAAATTAATTATTAAATTACTCTATCTGTCTGGCTAACCTTTTATAAGACAGGGAATAATTTGGTAATGTTTAATTATTTCTCGTTAAACCTCAAGTTTACCTCTGAGATATTATAATATATTAAGTTAAGTTAATTAAGTTAAGTACTTAAACTTTCTTCTGTTGAATACCGTAATATGAACTTTACTATAATGAAACTATGTTTTCCGTTTTACTTTTTATGCGCATATTCGGGTTAAAACTTACGAGTAGAAGGTGTACATGTATGTTTGTTTGTACAATTTTTTTGAACCTCACCTAGAAACCACTTTTTGACCAATTTGGTGTTGTTTTTTGCAACGCATAACTCATTTTTATGGTTTGTTTGTTTGTTACACCTTCACGGGCCCCATCTTTCAATCAATTTGGTACAGACGTAGGTTGTGTCTTGGGGAAGGACATTGGCTTTTTCTCCCGGAAAATTATGAAGATCCCTCGGGAATTAAAGAAAATTAAACTACGCGGGAGAAGTTACTGGCATCAGCTTGTATAGTTTATAATAATAATATAATTAATTATCTATCGCAAATATGACATTGTCGCTTCATAAGAGCTCTGTGTATCAGTGTGAACGCGAACGGCGCGACGTCCGTCGGAATCTATTAAGAGGATTACGTGCAGCACAAGACGAGGGTCGCTGTGTCTCATACGAATAATAGCTCCATATCACACCGACACCTTTCAACTATATTTGTAATACTTAAATAAAACTTAACAACTTTTTATAATAACATTGTTAAATAAAAATAACAATAATAAATAGATAAAAAACATTAATGTGAGTGGCTTTGATTTTTTGTAAAGCCACTGAGGTAGAGAATAGGGGGGCTAGTCAGTTAGTGTGCTACGACCAGCGATTTATATAATATTATTATCTAGAGGGCTACGACAAATGCTACGCACCAAAATGCTACGAAATACTACATTTTGCTAAGCCCCTAACAAATAAAGAAAAAAAACTTAAGGCACTGTGAGCTCACGAGCTGAAAACGAGCAAGCGCATGAAGCGAAAAATGCAAGAAATCATTTGTAAAAAAAATAAATATTTACTTTTACAAATTAAACCGACAATGTGTTTGATTTAGAAATATGAATTTTATCTTGTATATGTAGAGCAAATTATTGGTTTCATTAAGGAGAAAAATTGCTTTAAAAGGTAAACTAAGAGGTATGTTTTAAATAAATTTCAATGCAGAGATTTTTTTAAAATTGTGTTTTGAGAGGCGTTAATGGCTGCTTAAAGGTCTTGAAAACAGCAGATTATTTTTACAAGCATACAATATGTCACCGATTGATGAATACACTGCTTTTAAAAACCCTCTTTTGCGCTACACAGGGCCTTAATTTTGCTATGAAGTTTTCATCGCGATTTAGTTCTCCTAAAACTTTCCGATGGCCTAAATAAAGATTGATTATTATTCTGAAACATTGAATATGAAGCGATTTATTGTTCTTTAAGAATAAATTAAAGCAACAATTTTTTTAAATTTACACAAGTTAGCTAATTTATTTTAGAAATAAAATATAACTACTTACACGTATTTAAAGACGCCTACACGCGATCTTGAACCCCAGCGAATTGAATATTATCGTCTTCAAGTTCCAGCAACGAGGCAAAATAGACGCTATTTTGATGGCGAAATAACAATTATTATTTATGAAGGAATCGATTTCTATGCCAGAGTCTCTTGCGACCGGTTCGTGGAATTCTACTGATTTATCTTTAATAACCTGCAAAGGTCGGGTAGCAATCGCTTCATTAAAGAAATATTGTAGTTGAGGTGAACTACAACTCTGTAAAATTATATCGTATAGCGACGTAATCTTTTGAAAAGTATTAGCATAATGATGATTTGCGTTTATAAAATAACAGAAAATAATAAACTTTGTTTACTCAACTGACCTTGTAGAAAACACAATATTGAAATCTATACTATAATATTATAAATGCGAAAGTGTGTCTTTCTATCTGTTTGCTATGCTTCCCAGGCCCATCTTTTCCACCGATTTTGACGTAATTGGGTACAGTGGTAGGTTGATACTTGATACCCTAAAACAAACTTTTTTTTCCAAATTTTAATTTACCACATTTTCGGCGTGACCTGAGCTGTGGACAGACATACAGACGGATGGAAATGGCGATAATAATAACTAAGGGTTGTTTATTACGGAACCCTTAAACCCAAATCCAAGCGGACGAAGTCGCGGGTCTCATCTGGCTTGAAAAACTTTGGGGTAAACTTTTTTTAAACTAACTGACTGCTTGGTCGTTGAATGAAAGTTCATTCTATGTAGATCTCCACCAAGAAAGGATTTTCAGAAATTCCACCCTAGTGAAGCTGACCAACAGGGGGTCAGCTGTTAGAGAGGGCGAAAACAGACTACGGACAAGACGGGACAAAATGCGATGGGGAAACACTTTCAACCGGTCCTGGTAGAGTGATTCTTCTCAGTAGGAATGGTATTCCGAACCAGTGGTAGATTCACTCGATTATTCCAAAGCACTTTGATTCCGTCATTCGTCGCCGTACGTTACGCACGGTGTTCTAAGTTACGCGATAACTACCTACCTACAAAATGGGTATAACTAAATGTTTTTCGTGCAACAAAAACATAACTAAGAAAGTTTTAGGAATAGTGTGTAGTAGATGTGAAAAAAGTGTCCACGCTACCCATGAATGTGCCAAGTTGTCAAACAAACAGCTGGCGACTCTGCGCAACACCCCTGGGCTCGAGTGGAGCTGCGCCGAATGTCTATGCAATGCTACTCGCAGATCGTCAGCATTTGTTTCCAATGACGAATCTGATAATGAGGAGGAAGAAGAATCAACGGCATCCCTTAGCAAAGACGTTAACTCGAAACTACTTCATCAGATAACATCAGAGATGAAAAAAATTTTTAAGAAAGAATTTGAAGACTTCAAGAAGGAATTTGAAATATCACTAACTTTTCTAGGGGAGCAAATTTCGAGTATGGAAGAATGTGTCAAAAATCAAGAATGCAGAATAAAAGCGCTTGAAAATAAAAACACAGAACTGCTAAATAAAAATAAAAACCTAGAACTTCGGGTGGCTTGTGTTGAGACCCAAATGCAAGAATTGGAACAAAAATCACTATCGCATTCCTTGGAAATATCGGGATTACCTGAAGTGTCTCTGCAAAAACCCCAGGACACAATAAAAGCAGTTGCCTCCAAGCTCAAGGTCAACATTGATGATGTAACATCCTCCCGCTGCATGCCTATTCGTAAAGATCATCCGTGTACTATTCTCGTAGAAATGAATACTGCAGAATCCCGTGAACAATGGATTTCCTCGGCTAAGCAGGTGACTCCTATAGTCGGTGACATTTTACCTAACGTGTCACACGAAATGGCTAAGAATCCAGTGTTCGTTCGTGAAGCGCTCACGTCGCACAATAAAATGTTATTATATAACGCAAAGAAACAGTTGCGCCAAACATATGAATTTGTATGGTGTAAAAATGGTAAAGTTTTTGCAAGGAAAACAAAGGCAAGTAAAGTGCATCTAATAAGATCGATGTCTGAAATTGTATCTCTAACTAAATAAGGTACTTACTATATACTACTAGTATATTAAATTATTAATTATAATTTAGTAACTTTGAATGGATAAATACAATATACATACACCTGAAGTAATTGAATTTTTCGACTGTTTGAACTGTAACAACTTTATAAAGAAGCTTCCGAATTGTCACATTAACCTATTATGTATTAGTATTAATATACGTTCCATGATAAAAAATTACTCTAAATTGTTACACCTAATAGAAATAAGTTTGCATCCCATTGATATTATAATATTAACAGAGGTAGCTATAACACAGAACATTTGTCATTTGTATAATATTCCCGGGTATAAAATGTACTCACACCTACGTGAGAACAAAAAGGGTGGAGGTGTTATTGTTTACATAAGAAACTATTTAAAATTTACGCCTATATATTATAATTCTCATACGTTTGAGTCGATAGTAGGTTCTATTAAAACACCGTGTAATAAAGTTGTCGCCCTGTGTGCGATTTATAGACCTCCTTCTTATAATAAACAGCTGTTTGTTAATGAACTGTCAATATTGTTAAATAGCTTACAGCAATTTGCCAACGTTATAGTTGCTGGAGATATGAATTTAGACCTGAAAATACCATCAATAATGAGAGATAAGTACCTAAACCTATTGGCGGAGCACGGTCTGAAGTGTGGTATCACTGACTATACACGTATTGAAAAAAGATTAAGCTTAACTACACAATCTTGTATTGATCACATTTTTGTACGCTCCCACACTGCAGACCCTTGCACGGCCGTAGTAGATACTGTACTGGCAGACCATCGCTTGACCGTAATTGCACTATGCAGTATTCACGATGCAAAACAGCCCCACTGTATTGCAAACAAACTAATACCTATTTATGACTCTGTGATATTGGGCGAGGAATTATGTACGGCGGAGTGGTCTCTTATTAATGAAATGCAGTCACCACAGCTAATGTACACTTTTATTAATGATATATTTAAGAAAGCTTACTCGAAAGCAACAAAAATCGTCAATAGTAACTTAGAATTGTATCGCCAGGCGCCATGGATAAATAAAAAAGTAATTAATATGAGTAATAAACGAGATGAATTGTTTCATAAATGGAAAAAAGACCAGAATAATGTTGTTCTAAGATTAGAATACAATAGGAAGAGAAATAAGGTGAATAAAGTAACAGAATATTATAGAAATTCATATTATAAAAAGAAAATAATTAAAAATTTTGCGAATTCAAGAAAATTATGGCAAATCTTAAATGATATCGCTGGTAGGATAGTTAAATCAATTGATGAGGTTGTACTAAGTGCTTTTAAGTCATTAAATCTATTACCAAAACAAATTGCAGACAATTTTGCAATCAACTTTGACTCTGCCGTGAAAGATATACTGCCAAATTGCAATGTGAGTGTATTAAATAACTCTCATGAGACTGAATCTAACTGTAGCATGTATTTTAAAAAGGCAACGCCAGATAGTATTTTCAAATTATTAAAGAAGTTAAGTACTGAAAAAGCCCCAGGATTTGATAGCATTAGAATGAAAGACATCAAGGGCATCGCTAATTTAATTTCAGAACCACTAGCTAAATTTATAAATACTTGTATCAAAGCCGAGTCGTATCCTGATGAACTAAAAGTGGGTTGTGTTCGACCAGTCCATAAGAGAGGTAAGTATGATGATACTAATAATTATAGGCCAATTACTTTAACATCATCAATAGATAAGATAGTAGAAAAATTTATTTGCAATCAAATACACACATTCTATCAAAATAATAACATCTTAAGCTCTAGCCAATTTGGTTTTAGGCCCGGTAAAAATACGACAATGCTATTATCGGATTTTACAGACCAAGTTAATTCTTGGATGAACCAAAAACTGCACGTCCTAGCTTTATTTATTGATTTTTCTCGTGCCTTCGATACTTTAGATCACAACAAGCTCATAATTAGGTTAGATAACTCAGGGATTCGTGGACCTCTCTTAAACTGGTGTAAGAACTATCTAACTAATAGAAGTTACCGAGTTAGGATTTGTGACAGCTACAGCACTCCAATCACAGTAACCGAAGGCACCGCTCAAGGTTCCGTGCTCGGGCCATTGCATTTTATTGCTTATGTTAATAATATGAATCAAATATTCAGCCATTGTACGACATACCAGTATGCTGATGATACATGCATGCTTGTTGCAGCTAAGGATGTCAATCAAGCCGCCCTACAGCTACAGGAAGATTTTAATAGTTTAAATAAATGGTGCCATGACAGCGGTTTAATTTTAAATTCTCAAAAGACTAAATTAGTCCACATACATTCTCCAAATTTAAGTTCAAACAGCATACTAACTCATAAAATCATTGCCCATAGTCATAAGTGTTTACATCAAGCTCAATTCAATTGTAACTGCTCCACTATTGACGTAGTTAAATCACATAAATATTTAGGCTTAGTAATAGATAATAATTTCAACTGGCACGAGCACATAAAGCATGTATGTGACAAGCTCAGAGCTTTTTTGGCAAATATGTTTATAATTCGAAAACGCTTAAATTTCAAAGTCAAAATTATGCTTTATAATGCTCTTGCCGATTCTATTATAACTTATGGACTAAGCAGTTACGGACGTACAGATAAAACGCACTTACAGTACATATATCAACTACAACTTAGGATCTTAAAAGCCATTGTACCATTAAATATTAAAATACAAGCCAAAACGAATGAAAATTTTCTATTTAAGCACTGCAAGGTAATCAATATTCTTGATAAGGTCAAATATCAGCTTCTAAAAGAACAATTCTTTAACGTAGACATACAAAATATAGTTTCTCACAAAATTAATACTCGTAAAGTATCTCAACTAAAGTTAATAACCGTGCCAGCTAAGAACAAATATGGTGAGCGCACTAGCGCATACATGATCCCTCGCTTAATAAATGATATCGATAATAAATTTAAAATAGAATTAACTAAAAATAATTTAAAATATAAGTTAAAATCGTATTTTTTAAGTAAATTGTAGGTAGTTTAGTTTTAGTTTTCTTTATATTTTTAGTATTTAGCTAGCTATAAATAGTTCGATATGTTGACGGAAGAGCACTCAATTTAAACCTTCGTGGTTTTTCGTTGTGCTACCCAACAAAATTGTATCAATTTTTATGTTGATAATTAAAAAAAAAAAAAAAAAAAAAAAAAAAAACTTAAATAAAAAAGTACTTGAATTTTGATTTGTGTGCGCATAATATAAAAACTGCGCGCTGGCTTTTGTCCGCCAATTATTTTTTGGCCTACCGTCTTTCTGCTCTAATAAAGAAGGCATTTTTCACATCAATGGTGAATTATGTTACGATTCGGTGTAAAGGCAAAAGGTCTTAATCCACGTCAGCTAAATTATTTATGCATTTAAAAGGATTTACTCTTAATATGAGGTGTAGCGGCGCGGTCACGACTTGTCGGCTTCACTTCGCCGCTGAAAAGTTAATTAGGCTCTGAAATTAATACAAACTGAAGATATTTAATTACCTAAAGATTTAAAAACGTTAAAGAAATCCACGCTGGATTCTAATGTTTTTTCATAACGAAATTTGGAGGTTTTTTGTAGCGAGAAGTTTTGATCATAATAGGTATTTAATGCTACTGTTTATTTTTTTAAACGGAAATGTTGCCTCGCTGGGCCTTAGCAAGTAGAAACTGAGGATTTCTTAGGGTCATCACCATCATCATCATCAACAGGCTGCCAGCCCTGGGTGGGCTTTGACTCTGTCAAGCTTTCTCCATCGGAGGCGTGTACCTTCCTTGTACAATCAATTCAGGTACCTACTAACATAAATCATTGTGCCAAATTTTTACAGGGTCTTCTGGCCTGCCACTTTAGGTTCGTGTGTAGTTTTGAGGTCAAATTGAAAAAAGGTCACTGGAAGAGGAGTATCTACAAACTTTCGAATTTATAATTTTACTAGATGATGCCCGCGACTTCGTCCGCGTGCCTTAAGTTTTTTGATTGACGCGGGAACTCTTTAATTATCCGGGATGAAATGTAGTCTATGTCCTAGTTCTTCCCCGGGATACAATACTATATATCCATATACTATCCCTATACCAAATTTCATCAAAATCGGTTAAAAACTTGGACCGTGAAAGCATAGACAGACTGACAGACACACTTTCGCATTTACAATATTAATATGGATATTATGGATCTTACATGAAGAAAGGTTAGTTGTAAAGGGAAAAAAATATCCAGCAGTGATATTTATGAAATTAGCTGTTATTCTTCGAATCACTATTTTTTCTATGCTTCGAATATTTTACAAAAAAAGTAATTTGAAACAAAGGAAACCACAGAGAGAACCAAAACTTCCTTAAATTCGGATAAAATATTACGCTAAAGAACCGCACCCTGCAAAAGTTTCGATGCGTTGAGGGGCCTTGAATAATAAGACTAACTTTTTGTGGTTTTTCCTAACGAATAACTTAAAACTTTCTGGCATGCGTCGTTTAAAGCCCGTTTTACAAAAACTGGATATCACGAGTAGGTACCTAATACTTATCTCCTTGCGTCGTGACCCTCACCACTGGAAGTTTTGCGACTCGACTATCGATTGGTTAATAATGCATCCGCGTGTACTTAGGTTTTAAAAATTGTTTTCTCGTAAAAAAGTAAACTATAACAGTCTCCGGGATGCAACCTACCTCTGTATCAAATCAACCAAAATTTTTGATTGAAACTGATGGGCCACTAAATAGTAGCAGCCAAATAAAAACTTTAATTAAATCCTACCGTGGTGTTAGTGCCAAAAATTTCACCGCGGTTAATTGCCTCATCTGGTGACAGAAGGGCTGGCTCATTTTTTGCACAAAGGATCAGCCTGGCTGTCCAACGCGGAAATGCAGCCAGCATTCTTGCCACCATTCCACGCGGGCATGATTTATATAGTAATAATATAATTAGGTTAGGTTATCTTTAAGGTCTTATTGTTTTCAATAAATGTTTTTAAAAAGACCTACCTAGATTGATGTCATCTGATTGAGCCCTGAAGAAGCAAAACTCCTCCTTGGAACTGTTTTTCAGTCCCAACAATTTGTGTAGAACATTTTAAATATCTAGCTAAAAATAAAACTATATATTGTACCCAACAAAAATGGGTGGGTTACAATAATGCAAAGACAATCCACGCGAACTTTTCAACATAAACATCGGGTCACAGCCCCATTTGTCGCGTATTTCCCAGAAGGCCCATTGTCCGAACGGTACCCGGTTCGATTCTTGACTCGACAATCATATAGTTGTAATTGGTGCTGAGAGATTTATTGCTCCTGTCCGGGTGAATCTTCGCCAGGGAACGTTTTATCTAATCTTGCAGCTCATTATTTCTTGATTGAGTGCCTTCCTTTGTTTTGCTTGCTACGTGGTTATTGGATTATTGCGGGAAGAAAATCATTGTTAAGCGCGTTATTATAAGTAACCGGATGAATGCTTAATAAGTAATTTCAACTCATTTTGACCGTAGCATTTCAACTTTTATTTTACTTAGCTAAACGTACAACTGCTAAATTAAGACTTTAATTAGAATTAACTTTAACACACGTCTACGTGGAAACGCTTTGATTTTTAAGATAAAGTAGCCTTGTGTCTCTAAAATGCAAACTATGTCTCAGGTACCATCAGTTAAATAAATGTACTGTGAAATGGTAACAGACAGACAGACACACTTTCGCATTTACCTACAATATACTTATTTAAAATTTTCTGCTGATGATGAAGATTGTTTTATTACGTATGTAAAAATTTATGTAAGGATTATTGAAAGCGCCCACGATCCTCAGCAATGGTGGTTCAACGGGACTTTAAATAATGGGCAGTACAAATTAGAGACAAAATTTTCGTAGCTACAGTGGGTAGTACCCACGTAGCGGTTGCTACGAGTGCTACGACTGCAAAATTAGTAACATGATAAAATGAGTAAGTACCTATATCTACGCTGACCATAGAGTATTAACTCTATGACGATGACATATTTTTGTCTTGCTCTGTCAGTATAGCATGTTTTCAACTTCAAAGTGAAAGCGTAACAGACAGACAGACAGTCTTCCGCATTTATAATATTGTAAGGAAGTATGGAGGTATAGATTTAATTGATAGCTACGAAAGAACAAGCATAAATACCTAAGGTACCTAAAGCACGATGTCATAAAAAATCGATTCCAAAACTCGAATCATAGCGTCCGTGATTTGTGCAAAAAGTTATAAAAGAACAAAAAAATAAATGAGCTCATAATAAATCCGCCTCGAATAAATGAACTGCCTAATCAGTGGAGAGGGAGAAATGGTATATTTTTGCACAATAAAAACAACACTTCTCTCTTCGTAAAAAAATCTCATTTTCCTTTATTGCAGTGGGCCTAATTTGAATTGAGTGCAATGCAGTTATGGCTCAAGAGAGTGGATAATTTTAAGTATCTGAACTTTGGGGATGAGGAAAAAGTAGGAATAAGTAAAATGACTATTGTTATGAACGAAAATAATAATTGGGTTTCAGTATAACTGGATATGGATGGAGCTATATAATAGCCTAGTGGTTCAACTGTTCAACCTTCCTTTTCGGTTGGTCGGGACTCGGGATTCAATAACTCGGGTACGCACTACTAAGTTCCAACTTTTCTGAGTTATGTGCGATTTACCTATCATTTGTATTTGAATATCATTAGCTTTAAGAGTGAAGGATAACATCGTAAGGAAACATGTATGCCCCAGAGATTTTCATAACGTTCTCAAAGGTGTGTGAAGTTGGCCGAAGTTTGGTCAAACCTCTCTAAGTCTGAGAGGAAACTCGTGCTTAATAGTGAGCTGGTGATGGGTTGAAATGACGTTTAGGATGATGACGATGTACGTGGATATCATAACTTTGGAATACGATCAAAGGTAGTAAAATGAAAAAAAAACGTTTTAATTCAAGAACCGAGGGTCGCTTCGATTAGCCGGCCACTAAGACGAAGTAGAGTTTGGAGTCGTAATCAAAAAAGGTGCGTTCCGGCTTTACTCGACTAACCCTATAGTAATACGCGTTGGGACTTGTAGTTTCTACCCTTCGATCAAATCAAAAACCAGCGTTTCCAAGGCGTATACACTTCTTATGTTTTTTATATACTCACTCTTATATTCTACTAGCTGATGCCCGCGACTGCGTCCGCGTGGAATAAGTTTTATTAATTCAGACCGGTCACCGGTTAGCCTATGTCACTCTCCAAGTCCTCAACTATACCCATGCAAAAAATCACGTCGATCTGTTGCTGCGTTGCAGCATGATTGAAGGACAGACAAACAAACATACTTTATTTAAAACTTGTGATACGCGTCGCTTCACAGTGCGATAAGTGCCCGAGATTCTTACCTCGAATCCTCTGAATAGGAGGCCAAACAATTAGGCTATGACCAAATGTAAAAATAATCGCGATTAATTAATTTAAAAAATACTTAGAAACAATTTCCTTTCTACATTTAAAACTTTGAAACACAATAAAAAAAGAGACAACAGGAAAACTGAGGAACTTTGAAATGGTGAAAGTTGTTAGAATCTTTGGTGAGAAATTTAATTAACATTCCAGTGACGAGCGGCCAGCACTAATTGTGGCTGTCAGCACCAGCCCGGTCACCCCTACAGGGCTATTTCATGTCAAAACAACTTCGCCGTTTCGGATACACCACTTGGTTTATAGGAAACCATTTCCGATTTGTCGAATGTAATTTGGAATTTCTACCCTAATATTTTTGAGTACCTACTTAAATATAATGGAATACTAAACTAAATCCTAAAATATAATGGAACCCATTGCTCAGGCATTTGGATCCCAAGGTGGATCCCAGCTCAAAAAATCCACTATCTATGTAACGAATCAAGCACTGGGTGGACGGATTATCTTATGGAACTAGGAATCTGTTTATTGTTCTGTAGATTATCTCAAGCGAATAGCTGGGAACCGCTACACGGTATAAGACCATGTTCTGTGGAGGTCCTTGCAGGAAATGGTCCCTCAGCAGTGGACGTCTTGCAATTGAGACGAAGAATAATTATTATGGCTTCTAAAATTTAGTTAAGTACATAAGTACTACATGTTTTGCTTTATATTTTTTCTTATAAAGTAGGCATCCCTTTAATGTTCCCTTTATGATGTCAATAAGGAAAAATCAAAGCCAAGGACTAAAATCGTTGTCCACTTGGAATCGATGAGCATTGGGGACTGGGTACTGTAGAGATCCCTTCAGGAGACCTTCTAATACCTAGGTTCTATCAGCTGAGACTTGACGACGACCCTAATGTATGAGGTGTAACCTGCACAATTTTCTATACTGCGACATCTAACGATCTAGATCTACAGATCTACATAGATTATATTATATTATTTTGTGCCGCCATTTTTTCCTATTAAGTACTGTAAAAATTGCAAGTTGTTGCCTTTCAATTATTTCTTTACTTTGCATGCAAAATACCTACCAGCATTTATGAAGCCAACATTTTGTACGCGATGAGCATAAAAACGCTGAGTGGCTTTCAAAAAGTATTAAAAAGAAAACCCCGACCTGCATTTAGTAAAAGTTGGCAGATGTTACGAGTGTTAGTCAGCCCATTTGAGGAGAGCGGCATATTTTAGTGTTTTCGAAAAATAAGAAATGCATAGAAAAAATAAATACAAGAAATGCATAACCGAAACTTACCTTTCATCATCATCATCATTTCAATCCATCGCCGACCCACTAAGTAATAAGCATGAGTCTCCTCTCGGAATGAGAAAGGTTTGGGCATAGTCCACCACGCTGGCCAAGTTCGGATTGACGTTTGATTGATATTTGATTTCTTAAAACACGCATAGTTAGTTGTTATTCAGGGATCGATTCCTCGACCCCTATTCTGGTGGAATAGGAGGAATAGATGCCCGGTCTATAACACCACTACGAGTAGGTTATCACCGCTTGCCTAAATCTATGTAATTAGGTACCTAACCGGAAATCGAACTTAATTCAGTCACTACACCATAAGTTCGTCAAGCAGTATTATATTATCACACCATCATACATATACCTATTATACTATATATAGCTCGATTACCACTCACTGACTGTGTCTGTCTGTCTGTCTGCTACGATTTTCCAGCTCATCCGGAGGTAGGTTGCATCCCGGCGAAGGACATAGGCTTTTTATCCCTAAAAATTAAGGAATTCCCCGGGAATCAAAAAACCTCAATCCACGCGGACGAAGTCACGGGCATCATCATACTAATATTATAAATGCGAATGTGTTTTGTTGTTGTTTGTCCTTCAATCACGCAGCAACGGAGCGGAGCAACGGATCGACGTGATTTTTGGCATGGTTATATTTGAGGAACTGGAGAGTGAAGGCTACTTTTATCTAAAATTAAGGGGCTTCCCCGGGAATTAAAAAAAATAAACCACGCGGGCGAAGTCGCGGGCGTCAGCTAATCTAGTTTAAATCTAAATTCATTTGTCGTTGTTCACATTCAAAATGCGCTAAACATACGTTTTGGAGTTCCAAGAACGGTAATTATCGACAACAGTTCACTCCTTGATAATTACTGACATCCTTCAAAGCTAATATAAGCTTTATTCAGCTGTAATAAGGGTTAGTTAGTTAATTATTCCTAATAACACGCGGCCGTCGCATGGGAAATGACCGAAAACCATTTAACCGTATCAAACATAGATGAGTAAATTTCTTGATGATTAGGGGGTGCAGCCTGTGATTTGGAAACTCCGATTTGAATAATTCTGGACATGTGTCATACTTAGTATAAGGATTTAAAGAATAAAATAATATAAAAGGTTAGACATATTATAAGATCACTCTTGTCAGCCTATTAAGTACCTAGATAGGTATTGTGTCCTTAAGTTCTATTGTATTATTTTCAATAAAGGTTAAAAAAATTGTGTCCTTATTGGTTTGAATGTAGGACGTATGATCAGCGGTGGTGGCCTAGTGGTTGAGACTTGAGACGTCAGTTTCGACTAGTTAGTTGAACAAGACTGGTCGGGCTCGCGCTCTTCTAAAGGTCTAGCCCCACTACCTACAGAGGCGCGGCGCGGCAAATATTCTTTACTTTCTTTTGTATGAGTTTGTATGGAGCTGAGCCCACATAGGTACCTAAGCGACGCGGCTGTCGGCTCTTCGATGCACTGGGCGACGCGTCCCGTACAAACTCATAAAAATAATATTTGCCGCTACGTGCATCTATATTTTCACCCAAATCGTTAAGAGTGGTTTCCGATATACTAAGTTAATACCCGCTTAAGTATGTGCCGCTTACCTATTACTTACTTAAGAATTATTTTTAAAATATTATCTACATTCATAACTAAAATAATAGAAGTCGACGATTCGCAAAGGAAAAGCTAGCTCTACCCTACTCACACACTCTCGCTCACATACCCTTGTGGTGGTAGGACTACCATACTTACCTACTTGTACTAGTAACTAAATTGCCGTCGCCGCCGCACCGCAACAATTAGGCAACTATTTTATGCACATCCCACGGCGAAGTTAGTGCAAGATTAGTGCGCGGTCTAAGTCCTAATTGTACATAATAACTGTCGGCAGCGAGGCGGCGAGGAAGTTGCGTTGCGGTCTGAGGTCGCGCTCACCTTTGCTAACAATTTGAGGGATGCCAGTCACGTTCCCGTCTTTTGCCGATACTTGCATTGTACAGTTTAGTTGAGCTGGTAAGTATTTATATATTACAAGGTAAGTATTTTAGATAGATAGATAGATAGATAAACTCTTTATTGCTACACAGGACATAAAAATACAAAGAAAAGAAAACATAACAAAACAAAGTGCGCAAGGGCGGTCTTATCACTAAAAGTGATCTCCTCCAGACAACCCATTAATTAAAAACCTTTATGATAGGAGCGGGATAGTGCAACAATATAGACAGCCATACAATATACTACATAAACATTACATACTAATAATACATAAATAATTTTATAAATACATATAAACATAAATATATATACCTATAAACCTACATATACAATACTTAAATATTCTATAGCATACTAGCATTAGTTAGGTAATAATCCTTTAAACGATTCTTGAACATATTTAAAGATTTGGATTGTCTAATGTCATTCGGTAGGACAATCCAAAGCTTGACCGTCTTTACTGTGAAGGAATTCCCATACACCTCCGTATGACTAAATGGTATTCTCAACCTGTTGTCATCTTTAGACCGCAAATAAATAGACAAGTCGTTGCTGCCAAGAAAATTGAACCGCTCTTTCAAGTAAGGTGGCGTTTGTTTGTATTTTCTTGTTAGAGGAAGAAAATGTTCTAATGTCTCGGCCTAAAGTTACTCATCATTTTATTACTTGTACTCGTATATTATTTTTCTGTGTATATATATTTCTTACCAACAGTCTTGAAGTAGAAGTATTGATATATTCTTTATTGCTTAGGTAGACCTGCTTTGAATATGTAGGTTTATCATCAAAATTTTAAGCCGTCGCCGGCCATATTCCACACTGAGTAGGACTTATGCCCGTAATGAATTTGAAGTGTTATAGGAGCCACCCAGACCAATGGTGGATCTTAGTGGACTCCAGAGTCCTATTCCAAAAAGTGGATTCTAGTGGACAGTGCCGATTTTAGCAGACAAACTTCACAAACCCTGTAAGTTTATGGATGAGTCGGGCATAACTAAGTACTTATCTACTTATTATACAGGTTTCGTCGCGACTTTTTCCGTCAACGGTTTGGGCGTTCCCTATTCAATATAATATTTAATTGCTTAAAACCATTGATGTAGAATTTTTTTAGTGTACTCATTCTATTTCAATGCTTAAAACGCTACTTTAGTTCTAAAAGATATCTAGGGTTGCGTGCGCTGAGATTAAACCTACGGTGACCGAGGTCTCAACCGCTAAGCCATCCTTTTTACACAAAGACTAAGTACGGGTTGATTAGGCCTTTTGTCCCTATCTAAAAGTACTAGACTGATTATTATGAGTTGGAAGGATGCCGACTTCTACGACGGATAGTAGGTTAAGTAAGTACCCATTGTTCCACCCCAAGGCAACACAAAAATTTAATGCAAGTAACCATTAAAACAAAGCGGGTTTATAGCTAATAGTTACGACTCTCATTATATCTATGCTCCAGAATCTCCCCTGCATCGGTTTACGACTTTTTAATAAACCTCTGTCGAGGGTAGATATTATTATTTTGCATTATTTTTACGGTCAACACAGGAAACCCATCTGTCCAACTTACCTATTTGATTATGAATTACTTTTTTGCTCCGAAATTTCAAGTACTTTATTGATATCTATCTATGTATGTACTTACAAGTAACATTGTAAAAAAATACTAGGTAGTAGTAGGTACCTTACTTAGACATTTTTTAGGTTCGCGCATATTTTATTTGAGAGTCTGGTAATATTATTGGATTTTTATATTAGTTACTTACTATTAAATTAGCACTGAACGAAAATACCTACCCAGTAGGTACCCATCATTACCTGGATCTTCTAGATTCTTATTTCAACGATATGCTTGATATGCGTTAATCTATCATTCCGAATGGACGAAAATATTTCTATCAACTAACTACTTAACTAATCTATGAAAATCTCTGAAAGCATCGGCTTCTATCTCTTCATATAAAATTTTGGAAAATTGAGACTAGAGACGTGTTAAACTACTTGTGAATAATCAAAATGAATAATATATTTGCACTCTGCTCTTTGGTAATGAATCTACCACTGCTTCGGATCGCTCATACCAACTAAGAACTAATAAAAATAATAGCTTGAACATGGGTTACTTACAATGAAATCATATTCTATTGTCACGGGCTTTACAAACCGCGTCAATCAGTGACAAGTTCGCAGGCACGGCAGTAACGTGAAGCAATTTGTTCTATTTTGAAAGGTGTCCCCCAACTTTATAATTGGCGTCGAGTCGACTCTGTTATTAACGGGACGAACAATGTTCCAGTGGCAACGGTGGTGGGTGTCGCGTATGAACAATGCACCAATAGAAATATACATACTTAACTAACTAACTAGATAATTATTATGTACTTACAGGTTTTTATTTTTAAAACTAATAACTTGGAAGTTAATTTTCACGTACCTATCTAACTTGAAAAACATAAGACTTTTATACAAACATCCACCCGCCATTTCACCCCCTTAGGGGTGAATTTTTAACAGACTTCAAAAAAAAGGAGGAGGTTACCAATTCGACTCTATGTTTTTGTTTGTTACGCGCCAATTATGAATAAATTTTGATGGTTCTTTTTTTGTTTGATAGATCATACTTCAGAGGTGGTCCCATATAAATTTTGGTGAAGATCTGATGAATATCTTCGGACATGGCGAATGGAACTCCTCAATAGATACCTAAGAGTAAATTGCTCGCGATCAGTGTAATAGCTTAGTTTTTTTTAACCACTACAAGATAGCCCTTGACTGCGATCTCACCTGATGGTAAGTGATGATGCAGTCTAAGATGGTAGCGGGCTAACCTGTTAGGGGCATGGTAGTTATATTAACCCATACCCCTATTCGGTTTCTACACGGCATCGTACCGGAACGCTAAATCGCTTGGCGGCACGTCTTTGCTGGTAGGGTGGTAACTAGCCACGGCCGAAGCCTCTCACCAGGCCAAACCAGGGAAAATTCAGAAATTATAAATTCCCAAATTGACCCTGCCGGGGATCGAGCCCGGGACCTCCGCGTACACACTGCGCCACGGAGGTCGTCAAAAGTAAACAGTACCTATAGGTTCTTAACCAGACATCCATACTAATATAATAAACTAGTGTTTCGCCCTGTGCGCGAGCTGCTAAAGCAGCTCACGGGTTGTGGTTTGACTTACAAGTGGTACAGACTTTACTATACGATTTTGAACGAATTCTGTCCATTAATAAAGAATTTCAAAATGGCGCTGATTTTTAAAATTTTGATATCAGTTTCCTGTTTTGTAACCCCAGGGAGTCCTAAATATCGATTTTGAACGAAATCGGTCAATTAAAAAAGAATTTCAAAATGGCGCTGATTTTTTTAAATTTTAGTACCAGTTTCCTGTTTTATAATCGCAGGGAGCCCCGTCGTGGGTAAAACAGAACCGTTTCAAAATCTTGCATAGTTCTACACAGTCTTGTTGTATTCTTCAATATTGGCCATATATTTTCTATGGAAAAATAAATTCCGCCATCTTGAATTTTTTTCCTGTTCATCAAGGAGACCTTCAGGTCCTGATCATCTTTTTCCAAGAAACCACTCTTCCATCTTTTATACTTTCTGAGATAGACACCAAACAAATTCGTATGGCAGCCATCTTAAATCCGCCATTTTGAATTTTTTTTTTGCTCTTTGTCTGTTGGATGAGGTTCCGAGTGACATTAGTTCGAGGACCCCCCACCTATCTTCAATACCTTGGCCGTGCCCTTTACCCGTCTCCAAAATCCTCAATCATCAGCTGTCTCCATATTTTTCTTCAAGTTATATTTTCTAACTTCTATACGAAGCCATCAGTGGAAAAAAAATTTTTTATACAAAATTTTACAGGAGGACATTTTTGGGGAAAATCTCGAAAACTACCCCAAATGTGGCAACACTGTTTAGATATCTCGATACTGCCGGTCGAGCTACACAAACGATCTATATATGTCAACTTTCCCAAAGGTTGCCAACTGCCTCAAAATCGTGATCGAAATTTTCAAAAACACAAAAATAATACAAAATGGCCGCCACCTCGTTTCACAGAAGCATTTTACATAATTTCATAATTTTCCCGTAAACAACAGGATATACCGCTCCTGATGACGTTTCAATTTTTCATCTCGCTCGCACCCAGCCGAAATGATTGCTCCTGAAAAGAGACCATGTCGAAAATCACTTTTACTTTGATAAATTCCAGTGTTGCCAGACCTCGGCGACGGAAATACCCAAACGTCATTCGTACAAGTGGGACACGTGGTCGCTCGTACTCGAATTTTGCAAAAAATACGTATTTCGATTTTTTTATTTTTGGGGTAAATCTTGAAAATTTCCCTAGAAATGGGGTAATTTTTTTTCCTCAATCCATAGTTCGAGTCTGTACACACAATCGCCCCGTACAAGTCGAAATGCTCCGACGTTGCCAACTGTGAGAAAATTGAATTTTAAAATTGCATTTTTTCGTACCTCAGACCGAACGGCCGCCGCGACAGCCGCCATCTTGAATTTTTAAAAATCACTCCCGTTCTGTCAAAATACAGGATAGTTGTAGGCGAAAAGAGAAAAAAATATTACGCTCGACCACGCCGTTTCGGATCTGTGGCGCCGCGGTTCGGGGTCGAAAAATCAAAAATTTCAAAACACTACAGCTCGGCCGCCATCTTGTTTTTCCAATTTTTTCCACTTTTTCTATTGACCGTTTACTAATTTCTTTAATAATTGCGAGTTTAAAAAAAATCGGTTTGAAAACAAGAGAGCTGCAAGAATCACGTCGGCCGCCATCTTGTTTTTCAGAAATGTCATAATTTTTCCTTACTCGACTCCCACACCTGAACACATCTCCCGTTGAGTCTCCCGTACATCATTGTATCGTTTTCTGTCTCTTTCTAGGAGAACAATTATGTCAATGAGTGAGTCAGTCAGTGAGTGAGTCAGTGGTAATCGAGCTATATAATATAGTATAATAATAATAATGCGAAAGTGTGTCTTGTCAGTCTGTCTGTCTGCTACACTTTCACGGCCCATCTGTGCAACCGATTTTGATTAAATTTTTTACAGAGATAGGTTGTATCCCGGGGAACGTCATGCTACTTTTTTATCCCGGAAAATTCAAGAATTCCCGCAGGAATCAAAAAATTTATCTGTTCAACCGATTTTAATGGAATTTAGTAAAGGGATAGGTTGTATCAAGGGGATGGACTTAGGCCACTTTTCATCCCGGAAAGTTCAAGAGTCGTGGGCATCATCTAGTAGTCGTGACCACTAAAAATTGTAAAATAAAAAAAAATTAATACCGGCTTCAATAAACACAAACACTATTATATTATATTTAGAAAAGTTAATGTAGTTATTTAATAATATTTTTAAGAGTCGGTGCCAATGGGGAATATGCATGTGATTTAGAAATGGACAAAAAAAAATTATGTGTAATATTTATTGCTAAAGAAATACATATATGTATACAGATGATTATTTTTACAAATTATGTGTTTCTATTAATAAATTTAATTATTTAAAAGTAGTATTTTAGCCGCATATTGTTTTGGGTTTCCACATTGGAACCTCATTGGCACAGACTCCAAAAAATATTATTATAGAACTACATTAACTTTTGTTACTGTAGTACTAGATGGGTCCTTTCGTAGAAAAAAATTGGGCGTCCAACCTTTGGAGCACGCTCCTAACCTGTATAGCCCTGTCCTTGTCCCCGCCGTAGCGCTGTCCCGCTTTTCAGACTAGATGGTGTTAGTAAAATAGGTCCATTCTGTTTGACAGGGCCCGTCTATGTAAATTGAGGTCGTTGGCCAAGATATTTTACGATGTCGTAGATTTCCATGACACAACATCATATCACGACATGACGTTGCAAGCACATCGATTAACCATTTATTAAGTAATATCTCTGTTCTCGACCGTCGTCCTTTGATATCATTAAAAACCAGATTGCTATTTAATTAGCTGGTTTAATACTAAGGGTAAATAGGGAAAAATTAAATAAAAGTTGAGTTTTTAAATTTAATTTAATATCCATACATAAATGGACAAAACCTCATGGCTTCATCAATGTCTTCATAACCGAACTAGTATAAAAACATTGGTAAAGATACTTAAAATATATCAAATAGAAAAATTATATATGAGGACCCTAAAAGGAATTACCTACGCAATTAATACTAAAGCTTATCTTATACGGTTACAATAATCTATACCTACGTGTATGTCGTTAAGTTAGTGTGCATCTCCTAAACATTTTGATATCATTAACATAGAACACATTTTTGTTAAGATACGTATACACTGTATGCGTAAAACCTAGTAAAGTTAATTTTTTAATCTCCGTATGGCTTCAACAGTACATTACATGAAATACATACCACATTCGATGTTGAAAAATACATACAGCAAAAAAATATTGATTTTGGCACGAGCTATGCTTGACTTGTATAGTGTAGACGCACCTTAACATCAATTAAGGGGTTTCTACAGATTATACCATTGTAGTACATGATTAAAAAAAACATCGTTTTGTCGTAAAACACGGCACTGTTCATAAATCTACAAGTTCTATTACATTTATAAAATTATAATTAATAAGTCCGTTCATTGTCTAATCGGGAACTAATTAATAATGTCGAATATAATATTATGTCCTAAGAATAAGTAGCATGTATTTTGTATACAACTCAAGTGAAAAAAAAAATGTCTTGTAAGGACGTTCTATATACCTAATCCTGAATAAAAGTTAATTACTGTACAAAACTTGCGATTGATGCTATGGGATCGTCGCAATGATAATCATCAGGTATTTGTTTGAATTATCGCATGAAAGTTATTCGATAGATTTATTTACCAAGTTTCAGTAATAAACGTTAATTAATACAAGACAATATCATAGGTATTTGTTCGTATTGCATTCATAGGTCACGGTCAATAGTTAAATTAATTTCTACGTTTACATTTGGCCGCTACTTCAGTATCCGAAAAGGCATGTCCATACCAAGCGCATCTCTCATGGTTTAAGTTGTCTCTATCAAACATCTTAAGAGGCAAATCTGAACTGTCCAATATTGCTTGGTTGGGACACTGCTATTTGAGCTGATTTTATCGACTTCATATTGCTATTTAAACTCAAGAATTCCATTTTTCATATGAGTTCTGTTTTGGTGCAGCAACCAACGCTATTTATTGCATAAAGTGATACCTCATGTTATATTTTACATTTACTGTTTGTAAACGTTGTACACGAGTATAATAGTTCTAAACCGGTTTTACACAACACTAAATATAAATTGAGTTATTAAAATAGTGCTGTCCTTTTAACAATAATATTTTGCAGAAAAATATGACAGTACTTTTAGTATAGTATGTGCGTAAAACAGTATTATGACCAATTAAGTGTAAAAACTAAAATAGCGAGCAAACCTAAACGTAGGTGTGCGTATCAGTACGCAGTCAATCATCCATATAAAAACACAATCCTTACACAGTCAAACAGTCTTATGCATCGTAAAAAAATGTCATTCAGCAAATTAAAAAAAAACATACTACAAACTCCATAAATGCACGTACATAATAAGACGAATCGTAATTTATATCAAATATTAATTTAAAGCCTATGTCATATATCTTATAATGTAAACAATACCCTATTTTCCGATTACACGCATTTCATACGTTCGCGTACAAAACTCGACATAATCAATGCAGGGCGATATTATTTAATCGTTTTTTTCTTAGATAATAATTTCGAATACTTTTTCCAAGTGTTATGAATTGCTCTTTTCAAAATAGCACCAATGTGTAAGATATTCTTTGCCTCCAAAATAAAAGGTAAGACATAGATTACTTGAGTTGTTCATAAAACTACGAACCGGGTTGATACCAAAAATTTACTCTACGAATGGGATAGAAAGAAAAACTACGATTCTGCAAATGATACTTTTACAAGCGTACCACAAAGATAGACATAAATAATAAATAGCCTTTTTTATTTCTATTCCATGCTTAAAGTTATCAGCGATATTCATCTTTATTTTACCTTTATTTTGAGAAATTGCACTTTTTAATGTGTACTGAAGTTAATTTATGTGAGCTAGCTGCCATTGATATGTTCAAAGAATGTAATATCACAGAATTGAACATTTATATTTTGAACTTCTTGCGAGAAAAGTGTCATGTCATGATTTAAACATTTTTTATGAGATCTTAAGGTTCATGTTGAAACATAATAAAAGAATACATATAATTGTCGTGGGATAAAAACTTAATCGAATTTTTTATTCATATTAATAACAAAAACTTACCAACGCGTAATTTTTTAAAGATAGATACATACTTGATAAACTCTTGACTAATCAATTAGCTTGATACTTCTGCAGCCAATAACAGTTGTTTATATTTTAGAAAAAAATGCCTAGTAAAATGTCATTAAAAATAAAACATTATGTTGCCAATAGTATTCATAGGCTTTTCCGCTTTACCGTTTAAACATTACGTATCTACCTTAAAACAACATTCGAAATTCTCCCTTTCGTCGAATACATCGAAACAAAATTCTGTGTAAGAACACTAGAAGTGAATTGATGGAGGAATTAGCCATTGAAATCTATGAAGTCAGTAGCAAAGTAATGAGCCCTTATTGAAATTCATAAAAGATAGCAACCCTGTAAGTTATAGTTGCTGCGCAAATGTAGATACTTTTGTGTTGTGTATCGGATACAAACACCGTTGAATTACATTTTATTTTCATACAAACAATATGCAATCAACCGACAACTGCGCAAACACTGTTTGTGTCCAGCTGCTTCCACTTAACTCTCGGGAATAGGGATGATGTCTATATCAAAAATAAATGATTTCTAACTGATTATTAAATAGAGGGCCTTCCAAAAGACCTAAAATTCACATCCTCGGGTAGTTTTAAGTTTGATAACCATTTTAAAATATAGATTAAAGAAAAAAAGTGCGTTGAAATCTGATGACGTCACAACTGTGAATTTCATACAACTCCCATACTAGAAGTGCGTTTTTAAGTTTGATAAACAGTAGCTGATTTGATTGAGTTGTCATCATCCATATTGCCAAACAAAAAGTGTGAAAAGCACGGTTTTCTGTGACGGTGTCCCGTGTCGGTAGCAAAAAGTGTCTACGCTTACGCAGCGCCTAAAAACTTCTTGAAAATTCACAGCAAAGATACTATTCGTAATTTCATGAATTCACTATTGGTATTTTGTATGCTCATGTTGTTCTCGGGCTCTCAAGACTACTTTTGTCGTGTCACTGCCCAGTTCAAAGGTCTGTGTCGTACCAGGCGGCGACATTGTTGTTATCGTGCGGTGGTTCAGGGAACGCGAGGTCCGCTGAAGCGGTTCCGCCGCCGTCCGCTTCGCCAATGTCCATGTCCATGCCAAATCCACTGCCGATTTCTAGGCCCTGCATTGAATCTATCGGTATTTGATCGTAGCCTGGAACGGAAATTGGATCTGTAGTACCTGCGCAAACTAAAGAAGTCCTCAGAGGAAGCGTACTGGCGAGGGAACTGCTCGCCTATTCCATGTCTAGGTGGTTATGTTTTTTTTTTTATCTACTACAAGCTAGCCCTTGACTGCGATCTCACCTGATGGTAAGTGATGATGCAGTCTAAGATGGTAGCGGGCTAACCTGTTAGGGGCATGGCAGTTATATTAAACCCATACCCCTTCGGTTTCTACACGGCATCGTACCGGAACGCTAAATCGCTTGGCGGCACGTCTTTGCCGGTAGGGTGGTAACTAGCCACGGCCGATGTGATCACAGGCCTTTTTTTTTTCGATGTCCAAATAGTTTTAAAGGCGCTGAAGGCGTGATCACGCTTCAAATTAAGTCAAGGTAGGACATTACAGGTACAGGACCTTAAACTGCCAAAGAATTTGGATAACAACACAACGAATGTGTAAACAACTATTACATAACCACTGAGACACAGAATATACCCTGTAAGCGGATGACTTCTCAGGGATTCCAATCAAGTAAGTAATCCTAACCACGAATCTAATTAATATCCACTTTTAAGTGAATAGTAATAAAATACACTCAAAGTCTTTAGAGGCCTAAAATATTAAAAATTAAGCCTTCTACAGATAAATTTGTGATTAGAGGGCAATAAAAAAGCCTAGCGCTAAAAAATACAGGCAGCATTTACTTTTCACAAACTGTTGATTTCTTTCATAATTTAAAATGTTATGTTGGGATATTTCTTAAATTTAAACTCAAACTACTAAGTAGTAGTTCGGTGTCCATAAACATACTTTTGAAAACACAACACAAAAGATTAAGCAAGCATTATTAGAAGGATCATCTTTCAATGAAATAAACTGAGGGAGCGAATGAAAATGTGACGTTTCATGGTCTGCTCCCACTTTGCCGGTGTTTTAAGAACCTCCTGGGGATTTTTCCGATACCTACGTTTATCATATTAGCTAAGCTTTACAAAAGATGCAGAACGACTATCATGAAGCGAATTATTCACAAATTAAGCCAAACTAGTTTTTAATTATTATTAATTAATCAAGCATGCCTCACAAAAGCATTTCATTATGCACAAAAGAAAAACATACGATACAAAAATATACACAAGTCAAGTTAATATAAAAACACCACAAAACATCCAAAATAATAATATTCCCATCACCTGAGTTTAGTGATATATATGTCCCGGATTAAGCTGCGTGTAAAGAAGAGAGAAACATATTTATACAGAACCTTACGACATTCTTACGATATAAGACAATAAACATACATTTACAGTGCTCTATCATCATCATACTTTTACATTGAAATTAAATATTTTTCTATCTAATTACAATGTTAGTTTAAAAAAATATAATTTAAGACTCGCGCAACAGAATATATATGGGATTATTTCTCAATCATTGAAAATAGGGTTTAACATAACGAATAATACACATGTACTAATAAAAATAACACTATTAATTTTTTAGAGACCTACCCACAAATCTACAGATATAAAATCAATACAATAATCCCACTACAGTGTATGCAATAACTATAGTATTATTTCACAATAATTGTGTGAACATCAGGGACTATTAGAAAGGATAAGGGATAGCCTAAGACTAGAGAAAAAAAGGACATGACCTGTAATTACTCGTTCTACAATCGTGTCTAAATGGAAACAAAAATGTTACTATCTTTGCCCATCGGCTATAAAAAATATATCATTAAAATGTAATTTAACGACTAAGTAATCGAACAAAACTCAAAATGACAATGAATCGCTTGTATGATATGTATTATAATTCTAGATTTACCTCTACATTTACGAATTCAAACGGGGTAATTAAAAGGAGAGATGAATTCCTACAAGCAATTCAATACTAAAGATATTGTATAGTCTTTCATATTCTGTCGCGTGGGTCCTATCATTCTACGTGTATATAGGGTTAGTCGTCCAAACAGTGAGCAGTTGTATTCAAGTCTTACCTTGCTGGTGGAAGGAGGGTCGCGTCCCGTACAGGCCTTCATAGCCCTGCTCGGGCCCGAGCATGTCCTATTGAACGTTATCTCTTATCAACACATCGAAAACAATGATCGGGAAGCAAGCGAATTGATTTGAACCACAAAACTACCTAGGATAGGCTGTATCATAGTATTATCATAGTAATGGAAAATTCAATTCATAACGGGCGCA
The DNA here is from genome assembly GCA_923060345.2 of Erebia aethiops. Lineage (NCBI taxonomy): Eukaryota > Metazoa > Arthropoda > Insecta > Lepidoptera > Nymphalidae > Erebia > Erebia aethiops. The sequence goes on along the minus strand of OV281091.1, from coordinate 13,738,804 downwards.
GCCACAAAGCTTATTCTGCAACTTTTAAAATATTTAAGAAATTACAGATATAGAATACCTATGCGTTGAAGTGGCCATTAGTTAGTTTGCAGCATACAGCCCAGTGGCGTGCAGATCATAGAGGCGTAAAAGCACTGCTTACGTTCTTATTTTTAATCGTGACCAGTCAGATATTAGGTTCTTACCTAAATGCCAACCCTAGCTTCAAATTCTGTGCACACCACTGATACAGCCTATCCTAAAAAGCGCGTAGTTTAAGATTTGGACTACAAGTATTACAGTACTTCCCCTTTTTCAATAAAATATGAAACTACCCTCACAAAAACCGACACAGAATTATTATAATAGTTATACTTGTAGTGCAAAACTTGGGAGACATGTAAAAACAAAGCTTATTTGCAAATGATATTATAAGTAAAGCTTAAAATAATCCAAAAATCGGGACAACAGAAGCCGAATGTTGTTTTGCTTTTGCGACCTATGCGAAATTTTGCAAAAATAATTCTTCATGTACTGTTTACGTGGATTGAGGTTTTTTGGTTCCCGCGGGAACTCTTTAATTTTACGGGATAAAAAGTAGCCTGTGTTATTCCAGACTTATCTATCTCCATTCCAAATTTCAACCAAATCCGTCCAGTAGTTTTTGAATTAACGAGTAACAAACATACACACACATACAAACTTTCGCCTTTAGGACATAAATGACAAAGGAGCATGGATTTGACTCGCTCCAACAATGCTAAGGACAGCTCTTACTTATGTATTTTACAAATTAATGAAATTGTAAATTATTATTTTGTTTTTTCAAAAGAGCAACCGCCGAGTTTCTTGCTGGTTTTTCTCGGTAGGAATGGCATTCCGAACCAGTGGTAGATTCACTTGACGATTCAAAAGTACTTGTAAAAGTTTATTTGAATAAAAATCATTTTGAATTTTGAATTTGAATTTATAATATTAAGTGGGATTGTGTGATGTGATTCTCGATCTCAATTCGATAGGTCGTCGATGTTTTTTTTATGTGTCTTAAGGCGAGTCACCTCAGCTCAGCGGTGAAAACTGGTTTGCTAGATCAAATTTTTTCGGTATTTACTATTAAATAACGGTCTTACAAAAAATATCCGATACACTTAAAGATATTGTCTAAAGAATGTGCTAATTTGTTACACGATAGGATGTACTTTACTCGATCAAAAAAATCTTGAAACAGGCTAAATTAAAAGTTTAAAACGAATTTTTTATTAATAAAATTTTCGACTTTGCTCATCATTTTTATATGGATAAATTCCTCTTGAAGTATTAATGAGAACCTGCTAAAATTTATTTCAAACTGAAGTCCTATATCCATTTAATTCAAATTAATCCCAGAATTTGAACGTTGCCAAGCGGTTTCAGAATATACCGCGCTGCCCGCTTCCCCGCTAGTCTCTACGAGAAATGTACCGCGAGACGCGCGGGCGGCACCCCACACCTCACCTCCTAAAATCTTGGAGGTGACTCGCCTTAATATAGGTGTTTATGACCCTATTGTCAGTTTAGCGTCGAAACGTCTCAGTTGCATCTAATACGTCTTTTGATCCTGAAACGCCGCGTTCTAGACGCGGAATGTGGCGCTGGTTTTTAGTGGGTATTCTGCTTCATCTATGAGTCACATACCCCACCACATACCCACTTTGCATATTTTTTCAACGAGTAAAAAAAAAGGACAACAGGTAACTGCCTCGTTGGTCTAGCGACTCGCATGCTCGACTGCGGCCGACGAGGTCCTGGGTTCGAGTCCCGGGTGGGCCCCGGGTGCTGGGTTTTCTGACTAGAAATTCTCAGTACTAGCCCGGAGTTAGGAAGTTGGCGGTGTTTCACCCCTGTGCCTCGGAGAGCACGTTAAGCCGTCGGTCCCGGTTATTATCATTAACATGAACATAGTGAATAATAGTTAGGATATTAATATATTAATAGGACGTTAATGGGCTGTAGCGGTAGGTAACAAGTGACATGGAACGCTAGACGCTAAACGGTTAAACGGTTAATGGTTAACGGCTGCAAGCGGTGGTAAAAAAACAATGTTTTTTTTTCACAGGAGTAAAGATCGTTTACTACCGTTAACCGCTTACCGTTTAACAAACGATAGTAAAAAACATTGTTTTTTTTTTCACTCGCTAGTGCACACAAGTAAAGATTGTTTACTAATATTTTCAACCATTAGCCGTTAACCGTTTAACCGTTTAACGACATGCTAACACCTCTACCGCTGGAGCGTCCCTGGTTCCCCGCGAACCATATTATATATCACTATGGATCGTCCATGGGTCGTTTGGTGGTTGCGCGTAAACATAAAGCGATCTATTGTGAAAACTACTTTTATACTACACCCGCTCAGAAAGTACCTTCATTCTTTTTTAAAAACGAGGTAGAAAGTACGTCATTGCTACAAACCAAATATGCGGGAGGGAAAGATGTATGAAATTTCATTTCTAACGTGCTAAGCGGGGAGAAAAACTATATGAAAATCCATTTCTAACGCGCTGTTTTTTTTTTAATTTTAAGTAAATTAGGTATATGGACGTTGAGAATTTGGGTATGTCCTCATGGATATAATATTAGAAGCAGCTTCACCATATTTGACATACAAAAGTCAAATATGGTGGATGTCGATTGTCGATATCAATGTCGATTTTGATGGTCGATTGTCGATATCAATGTTGATTGTCGATATCGATGTCGTGGTCGGTTGTCAATATCGATGTCGATGTCGATTGTCGATATCGATGTCGTTTGTTGATATCAATGTCGTTATCGATGTAGATTGTCAACATCGATGTCGATATCTTTGTTGATTGTCGCTATCGATGTCGATGTCGATATCGATAGTCGATATCAGTGTTGATGTCGATTGTCGATATGGTAGCCGATTATCGGTATCGATGTCGATTGTCGATATCGATTGTCGATGTCGATGTCGATTGTCGATATCGAAATCTATATTGAAATAATCCTCAAAATGTACCTAGTCTAGTTTTGATAGTGAAGCTTCGAATGAATAGAACTTCACTTGGTAAGTTCGTTTAATCACTAATTATTATCGCTTATTTTCCTCGCAGGTGTAGTATAAAGCACTATGTATCACTCGGTAGAAAGTACGATTCCTACCTCGCGTGTATTGCGGCCCTTCGGCTACGCCTCGGGCCTCAAACTACACCCTCGATAGTAATCGGTCACTTTCTCCCCTCGGTGAACAATGTACTATTTCATCACATGTATTCGAAATGGACGACTTGGTTCGCCTTTAAGTGCACCCAAAGGTGATGTTTTCTATAAGAAACTTTTAGCGGGCAGAAATGAGTTTTTAAATCGTCTTTATTTCAAAAAGTCAAAAAGTGCGCCGCAATTATCTTTGCCGCGCACTTTGAATTTGGAAGCGCCTTTTATTTTCTCATACAGGGTGATGAAAAGTAGAGTGTATCATTCGGGCGCAAATTTTTTTGGCTCGGGCGGCCTCGCTACGTTCAGGATTCTACTAAAGAATACTACTCCAGAATCTACTCTAGAATCCCTCACTTCGCTCTGGATTCAAAAAAGCACCCTCACCGTAAAAATATTATTTTGCTCCCTTATAATACAATCTACTGTACTTGTCTCATTTCTAACTCTAGGATAGTAGAGAAGAAGAATAAGGTCTTGTCTTTGAAACTAGAAATGATTATATTATTAAATTTGTCTTTTCCAAAGTTCACTCATAATGTTTTTTTTATTAACACATACCACGAACAACGGCTTCACCATCACGTCAACGTTGAGGCGATTCAGCTGCTCGACGTTACGCAGTACAGTAAGGAGACTCGAAAGAATCTCTAATGGCCCTGATAGTTAATTTGTTTGATAGAGTTTGTTGTGGGCTCTTCTCTGACCAGGGCGCGTTTGGAACCCTCGTAGCTTTAGTTTAAGATGTCGTACTGTCGTTATCACCATTATATTGTTACTCGTATATGTTATAAATAACCGAACGTCAATAAGTGTAGTATATCTACCTAAATTGAATAAACGTTCTTTGACTCTTTGAACCAAACCCTTTGAGCTAGTGCTCAATAGTGAATAGTGCTAAGTGATAAGTGAATAGTGAAAGTGTAGTATAAGTGCTGCCCTAAAGAACACAAGAACATAGTGTTTTTAAAGTGATTACGTCGCTGGACTACTTCTTAGTAAATAAGTTAATTTATAAGTTTTGGTTGAAGTAAAATTACTCATTAGTCTTATTTTAAGGCTAGATTTTAATATTAGTGAGTATAGGTTGTATAAACTATTAAAAAAAAAAAAAAAACATACTTGCAGGTCGGGCTGCATGGTGAGATCGTTGGGCCACATCTGGTGGTCGTCGCGGAACAGCGAGTTGGTGAGCTCCATTGAGAGCCGCTTCTTGTAGTCGTGCGGCTTGTCCTCAGACATGCGGAACAGCACGGCCGCCGCGTACGTCGCCACGCCTGCAACGTGCGCCGCGAGGCTCATACGGTGCCCCAGTAAAGGGCGAGACACACAGGGGGCGGGCGCGGGTCGGGTTGGGTTGAATAGGCATGATGACTGATTTTGAAAAATGGTCAGATTATTATGTTCGGAAGTATCTATTATTTCGAAAAAATATCTTATTTCAGCAGAAAAATGAGGTTTGGTATATGAAATTGGCATTTGAAATTTAAATTTTAAAATTGACGTTCGGCGGTGTCATGGCGTCGTTTGTGACGTCACTATCATTTTTACTAATGTACTCTGTGCAGTGTGCAGTAAACAATAGTGTGATTGTCAAAGCTCGAAAACAAACAATTGTGACGTCATTCGCTTCTTGGTGTTTAATCCATTATGGCGGATTGCTGTATTTTATCGTTTTATTTTATCAAAGTAAATAGCAATCTCACTTGAAATAGAAAAATAAATACGTTTTTTATAATCCATGAATCCTATTTCATTTATTTATTTAATTTATTTAATCCACTACAAGCTAGCCCTTGACTGTGATCTCAACTGATGGTAAGTGATGATGCAGTCTAAGATGGTAGCGGGCTGTTAGGGGCATGGCAGTTATATTAAACCCATACCCCTTCGGTTTCTAGACGGCATCGTACCGGAATGCTAAATCGCTTGGCGGCACGTCTTTGCCGGTAGGGTGGTAACTAGCCACGGCTAAAGCCTCCCACCAGGCAACATTTCATTAGATAAATTCATAATTTCATTGATTCTTAGTTACTGTCATCATGCCTATTCAGAACGCGGCCATTGGTAGGGCGCGTGGCGGGTGACGCTGTGTGATGTCGCGTGTGTTTGTTTCGCGCTCCCTGTGTGTTTTGCGCTTAAATAGTAATGAGATACCCATTACTGGTACAGGCCTACTGTTTAACCCGGTCGAACAAATGATTTAAGAACAATTTATAATATATATCAAAAGAAAACCTTATTGACATTACATTTAGTAATTCTTACAAAATGTCATTGACAAACATTCATAAGAAAATTTTAAAATTCAAGAAGAAAAGTGTAATCCAAAGAGTTAGTCGGCCTACCTTCATTGCGAGAATGCAGTAGTTCTGTGAGCGGGGCCGTAGCCCCCTCGGCCTCTATCATTTCGGCCCCTTCCTTGTCTGCGGCCAACTCGCAGAGTACTCCGGCCGCAACACGCTAGTGACAAAGATATCATCATTAATTAATTAGTATGTGAGTTTGTTGTGGACTCTTCTCAGACCAGGGCGCGTTTGGAACCCTCGTAGCTTTAGTTTTAAGATACCGTAACTGATTATCACCATCATGTTTTATTATGTAAGTAATTTTTAACGTCAATAAGTGTACTCACAGTGTACCTATATTGAATAAATGAGTTGATTGATTGATTACCTACTAGATGATGCCTGCGACTTCGTCTGCGTGAATTAAGTTTTTTCTTTATTTCCGCGGGAACTCTTTAATTTTCCGAGATAAAAAGTAGCACCTATATCCTTCCCCGGGATACAATACAACTTGTCCCTGTATCAAATTTCATTGACATCGGTTAAATAGATGAGCCGTGAAAGCGTAGCATCGCATTTACAATATTTGTGTGGACATGGATTACTTTCGCAACCGCGTTGGTATACAGATTAGCGTGCGTTTGATGCATTTACGTGCTGAGATGTGTAAATCCCCTGACTGTGCCTTTCACTATATCTTCCATACAAACTCCATCCGCTTACACCCTACAGCTAGAACATCACTATCCTATATCTTGGACAGCAAAATCCTATATGACCTCTGACATAATATAGCTGGGTCAACTTACCTGTATGTTCTCAATCTCGTTGAATAGAAGCTGCACGAATATCGGAATAACGTTCTGTTGTCGGATCAGCGTGCGGTTGAGGCTCTCTCGAGCCAAGATGTGTAGGGCTCCGACCGCGCCCTCAACTATTTCCTCCATACGAACTCCGTCCGCGTAAGCGCCTCCAGTACCGCCGCCACCGGATACAGATCCGCGTTGCTGAAATAACAAATTCGTTAAATACATATTCATTTGCATTTTAAACCCTGTTAGGGCACGGCAAGTACATAGTTACATTAAATAAAATTACAATAATTGAAATTAAAATACATTACATTACATTAAGTTTTCTCATCTTAATTATTACATTTATATTAAAATTAAAACATAAAAATCACATTTCATTAAATAAATTTATGTCAACTAAGTACCTATAATATTATGTCAAAATTAAATTATTATTACTCTAAATGAATAAATTCACTGATTATGGTAACACACATTCGCGCTAGGAGGCCCCAATGAGAGTTGTAGTTGTGAAGAGGCTTTTAGGTATAAAAGTATGTTAATTATTTTGTTTTTTTTTAATTTTTACTAAGATAGGATAAGTGATTGTTACTAACAAAATATGGGCTGAGTAAGTAATAATAAGTTTTTATTATTTATTTTAAAATGTGTAGTGCTCCAATGTTGTTTACAGAACGGGACTTGGGCTTAACGACAGCGCATACTAGCTAATTCGTATGTTAATCGGTCATCCGATTTAGTACTTGGGACTTTCAAACAGTTGTTGGGAACTCAACTCGCGCGCTAAGTTGATGTCAGGAAGACATCAACATAGGGCCAAAACGCATACACACGATACGACGTCGCATCGTGTTGCGCTGTGACGTCATTAGTATATAATATTATCGAAAACATAAGGTTTTTATTCAAATAAACTTTTACAAAAACTTTTGAATTGTCAAGTGAATCTTTGACATAACGTAAATACTTACACTTTGTCTAATTTTGGACCTCAAAGTAGGGATGAGGTAGTGTATGATCGTAGAACATATTCGATTATCGATTACTATTCTCATAGAACTTGGAATCAATAGTACGACATTATCTGTAGTACATTTTACCAGTTTTTTTTTTTGTTTTAAAAATGTCTTTATTATACAATAAATTTTTTATACATAGTTTACCAATAAAATATACAAAACTTCATGGATGTTAGCCATGCCCCCACTTAGCATGATATTCTCTAAATTCTAATAAATAGTAATAAATTGCCTCACCCTCTGAGTATCGTTGAAAGCGCGTAACAAGAGCCGAACCAAGTGATGCACGGCGCCGTGTTCGCGTAACGGCGCGTGGTTGGCCGGGCACAGAGCCAAGTTGCGCACCAGCCCCACCACCGCCTTCACTAGCGGCCAACGGGACGGCGGCTGCAGGAGCTTCACTATTACCTGGAAAGAGACACAAAATTGGTTTCAATATAACGTAAAAAAAATATCATCATATATTGCTTCACAGCTATTAAGTCCATTTAGGTCCGAGCTTGAAGTGATTTAACGCAAACACCACTGGATCAGTGACCTCCAGCTAACATCACCAACCTGGCATACTGACACCTGAACACTGATAATTCATAATGTAGTCTGATAGTGTTCTGTGTATCTTGCTCAAGATTTGGCGTGAAGTTAGCGAAGGCTAGCTCAGTGATCTCTAGACTGATACTCACTGGCAATCCATAATGCAGACTGACAGCGTTCTGTGCCATCTCGCTCTCGACGTGGCGAGAAATGAAGTGACGTAGCGTTCCCACGGCTAGCTCAGTGATCTTCAGCCAACATCAACAACCTGGCATACTGACATCTGAACACTGATACTCACTGGCAATCCATAATGCAGTCTGACAGCGTTCTGTGCCATCTCGCTCTCGACGTGGCGCGAAATGAAGTGACGTAGCGTTCCCACGGCTAGCTCAGTGATCTTCAGCCAACATCAACAGCCTGGCATACTGACACCTAAACACTGACACTCACTGGCAATCCATAATGCAGTATGACAGCGTTCTGTGCCATCTCGCTCTCGACGTGGCACGAAGTGAGGTGACGTAGCGCGCACACGGCTGGCTCAGTGATCTCCATACAACATCAACAACCTGGCATACTGATACTCACTGGCAATCCATAATGCAGTCTGACAGCGTTCTGTGCCATCTCGCTCTCGACGTGGCGCGAAATGAAGTGACGTAGCGTTCCCACGGCTAGCTCAGTGATCTTCAGCCAACATCAACAGCCTGGCATACTGACACCTAAACACTGACACTCACTGGCAATCCATAATGCAGTATGACAGCGTTCTGTGCCATCTCGCTCTCGACGTGGCGCGAAATGAAGTGACGTAGCGTTCCCACGGCTAGCTCAGTGATCTTCAGCCAACATCAACAGCCTGGCATACTGACACCTAAACACTGACACTCACTGGCAATCCATAATGCAGTCTGACAGCGTTCTGTGCCATCTCGCTCTCGACGTGGCGCGAAATGAAGTGACGTAGCGTTCCCACGGCTAGCTCAGTGATCTTCAGCCAACATCAACAGCCTGGCATACTGACACCTAAACACTGACACTCACTGGCAATCCATAATGCAGTATGACAGCGTTCTGTGCCATCTCGCTCTCGACGTGGCACGAAGTGAGGTGACGTAGCGCGCACACGGCTGGCTCAGTGATCTCCATACAACATCCACAACCTGGCATACTGATACTCACTGGCAATCCATAATGCAGTCTGACAGCGTTCTGTGCCATCTCGCTCTCGACGTGGCGCGAAATGAAGTGACGTAGCGTTCCCACGGCTAGCTCAGTGATCTTCAGCCAACATCAACAGCCTGGCATACTGACACCTAAACACTGACACTCACTGGCAATCCATAATGCAGTATGACAGCGTTCTGTGCCATCTCGCTCTCGACGTGGCGCGAAATGAAGTGACGTAGCGTTCCCACGGCTAGCTCAGTGATCTTCAGCCAACATCAACAGCCTGGCATACTGACACCTAAACACTGACACTCACTGGCAATCCATAATGCAGTCTGACAGCGTTCTGTGCCATCTCGCTCTCGACGTGGCGCGAAATGAAGTGACGTAGCGTTCCCACGGCTAGCTCAGTGATCTTCAGCCAACATCAACAGCCTGGCATACTGACACCTAAACACTGACACTCACTGGCAATCCATAATGCAGTATGACAGCGTTCTGTGCCATCTCGCTCTCGACGTGGCACGAAGTGAGGTGACGTAGCGCGCACACGGCTGGCTCAGTGATCTCCATACAACATCAACAACCTGGCATACTGATACTCACTGGCAATCCATAATGCAGTCTGACAGCGTTCTGTGCCATCTCGCTCTCGACGTGGCGCGAAGTGAGGTGACGTAGCGCGCACACGGCTGGCTCAGTGATCTCCATACAACATCAACAACCTGGCATACTGATACTCACTGGCAATCCATAATGCAGTCTGACAGCGTTCTGTGCCATCTCGCTCTCGACGTGGCGCGAAGTGAGGTGACGTAGCGCGCACACGGCTGGCTCAGTGATCTCCATACAACATCAACAACCTGGCATACTGATACTCACTGGCAATCCATAATGCAGTATGACAGCGTTCTGTGCCATCTCGCTCTCGACGTGGCGCGAAGTGAGGTGACGTAGCGCGCACACGGCTGGCTCAGTGATCTCCATACAACATCAACAACCTGGCATACTGATACTCACTGGCAATCCATAATGCAGTCTGACAGCGTTCTGTGCCATCTCGCTCTCGACGTGGCGCGAAGTGAGGTGACGTAGCGCGCACACGGCTGGCTCAGTGATCTCCTCGCGGTCTCCGGCAGAAACCACGGTGCGCACTAGAGCATCGACTCCTCCAGCCTGGCATACTGTCACCTAAAAATAAAAAAAGCACCATTTAATTTCAAAACTACCAAGGTTTTAAGTATGGCTGCTGCAGCCAATAGGGTAACGGGTATTTTACAACTAATCAAATCAGCAACTTCATCAAAACACGCACTTAGTTTAGGATGTTACCAGAAATACTTGCTTGTGAAGTTGGGATGTCATCAAAATTTGATGCACTATTTTACTACTATTTATTAGTTTAGAATGGTTATACAGAAATACTTGCTTGTGAAGTTGGGATGTCATCAAAATTTGATGCACTATTTTACTACTATTTATTAGTTTAGAATGGTTATAAAAAGTAAAACTAATAGCGGAAGTGTATAATATTAAGTCTATCAAGAAGATCCTATTGAATAATCACCCCAAAATAATTTGTTTTTTACATAGGCAACATACCAATTTAGCTTGGTTTCTAGAAAATTACAATTTTTTAAATTCCTAAATTCCTCAGATAAATAATTAGGAAAGACATAACATGATTAACATTATAATATGATCACGCTTTAATGTCCCAGTAATAAAAAAGTGTTGACTTTTGTATGAGCTATTACAAACCAAAATCGAAAAATCCATACTAATAATATTAATGCGACAGTGTGTCTGTCTGGTACGCTTTCGCGGCCCATCTGTTCAATATTTCAATTTATTTCAAACATGTAGGACATACAGGTGTCTCTTATGCTACGTCATGTTTTGACTCTACCAACCGATTTTGATGAAATTTGGTATAGAGGTAACTCACATCTTACATCCCGGGGAAGGACATATGCTACTTTTTATCCTGGAAAATTAAAGATTTCCCGCTGGAATAAAAAATCTTAATCCACACGGACGAAGTCGCAGGCAATAATTACCTTATTACGCTGGTTGTTGCAAGTCAAGTTGGACAGTATGCCGGCAGCGCAAGTTACGATGTTAACATCAGTAGAAGCCAACACTTGTACCAGGCTCTGAAGGAGACCTTCCAATCCTTCCACCTAGATTAAAAAAAATATTTTGAAACACTTATCTCTATAAACGATCTGTACCATTGACAAATGGAAGTAGAATTTTTTTTATAGAATTAGACTAGCTTCTAACTTTCTAAATTATTACACTGATCTGACTGTATTACATTATATTAACAATAATTACAAAATATAGCTTCAAGATAAATTTAACACCATGGAACAAAACAATTAATTATTATATTCCTTAAAACTAGGAAATACTTATTATTGACCTTGCTAATTGATTCAAAAAAAAAATTAAACTTCAAATGTTTTTTATTCAAATAAACTTTTACAAGGGCAAGGACTACTACTAGTTCGGAATGCAATACCTACTGAAAAGCAAGAAACTTTGCTAACAACTCGCTATCGTCTTTACAAATTGTAGATTACAATCTAAGTAATACTTTATTACAATTACAGTTAAGAAACCCAATATATTTTATTAAGGATATTATCATGTATGCTTTACCTTAGTAGCAGCATCAGAGAGATTCCTCAAAGTCCAAAGGCAGTTCTGGACTAAACGGCCACTGGGGTTGCCGAGATGCATAGCCAGGGCTTGCATGCCACCTGCCTCGACAATCGCTGGTTTGTTGCTTGAGCAGACAGACAGAACCTGAGGAAAATTATATGTATTAAAAAAAAGAAATATATGATTTGGCGAACTTCGATTCCCGCAGGGTCAATTTGGGAATTTATTATTTCTGAATTTTCCCTGGTCTGGCCTGGTGGGAGACTTCGGCGTGGCTAGTTACCACCCTACCAGCAAAGACGTGCCGCCAAGCGATTGAGCGTTCCGGAAAGCTGCCGTGTAAAAACTGGTACGGGTTTCATTTAACTGCCATGCCCCTAACAGGTTAGCCCGCTAACATCTTCGACTGTATCATCACTTACCATCGGGTGAGATTGCACTTATAGTAGATAAAAAAAAATTTATTTATTAGATTTTAGAAATCAAAATATGAACTTTGAAGTTGTGCATAAATGTTTGAAACAAGAACGGTGGGCACTACAAATTTAGCTGGAACATTGATACTACAATGGAAAATATACTGTTAACTACAAAATCATTAGATTCAGATTCATTTATTTGCATTTAACATGAACAATACAATAATTGACATATCACCCCATTAGGGCATATATGCAATTTGAGTGAGTAGAGTGATTAACCACAATGATGCAAAACTAAACACAATATTTTCAATCCAATGGAATAGAATTTGCACCTGAGAGGTGATATTCATTAACAACATAATTATGCACACACGCATGTGCATACACTTATGCATTGAGGTCAAACCTCTGTGGTTTTTTAAATAAATAATTAATTAATTTAAAAAAAAAACTTAAATGCTATACAAGATAATAATGCTAGATTATACTCAAAACTAATTAATCAACTGACTTCAAATTAAAAAAAAATTAAACATGAATCTCACCTTCAGAACTCTTGAGGTGGTCCACAGTAACTTCTCATAATCGTACGAACGCATGATACGGACCAACTCTATCGGACCTTGTGAAGCCAAGATGATCAGCTTTGACTCCTGATTCCCATACGCCAATATCTGAAGGCAATCGGTGACAATTGCCAGGAACTTCACATTATTCCTTTGCAGTAATGCAACCATCTTTTGAAGACCTCCAGCGAGACGGACTGCCATTTTAGAACCATCTTGGTGCAGTAAAAGGTTGTGTAAAGTTGTTATGGCATAGAACAGTACAGATTCCACTGGAGAGCTTAAGAGTTTGACCAAAGCTGGTATCCCTCCACTCTTGAAGATAGCCAGTAAACCTTGTCGGTGATGAGACAAGTTATGCAAGGTTCCGACAGCACCTTTGGTCGTCTCCAAATCATTGCTGTTAGAGATCGCGCGTACTAAAGCTGCGACCATTTGCGGTGAGTTCATGATTGCGTGTCTTGAGGCTTCCTTCTTCGATAACTGGTGGACCATCATGGCAGCTTGAGATACTACCACTTGATCCTCGTCGTTTAAGAGTTTGATCAACTCGGGGATGGCCCTAGAGATAGAAATTAGCACTATTAAAAAGCAAATTTGAAAACTATTTGTCAAGAAAATGAGCTAATTATTAATGGAATTACAGAACTAAACACACAAAAAATTATTATATTTTCTTTTTGAACATAACATTTTATACACCTGTTTCTTTTAAAATCACTAGAAATGTCACTTTTCATCTAAAAATTTCTATGCCCCAATCAACCTATAATAATCTATTTAGCCAAGTCAGCATGGTTAAATACTTAAATAACACTTTGCTTCCTATTTAGGTGGTCAGGGGTTTGATGCCCGGGTATGTACCTCTAACTTTCAGATTTATGTGGGTTTTAAGAAATTAAATATCATTTGCTTCAACAGTGAAGGAAAACATTGGGAGGTTTCATCCATATCTGCACTTGGCCAGCACGGTGATTCAGAATAAGTAGTGAGCATGCATGGAGATTAATGCTCAGTAGTGAGCTAGCATGGTGATTCATGCTCAGTAGTGAGCTAGCACGGAGATTCATGCTCAGTAGTGAGCTAGCAATGGGTTGAACTTACCTTGTAGCCAAGTCAGCATCATCTTGATAGTTGATAAGATTGACAACTGCATGTTTAAGCATCTGTGAGGGTTCAGACAAGCGCTGGACCGCAGTGGGCTGGGCTGGATCCAGCTGAGTGGAGGGGATCTCAATGCCTTCCTCCAGCGTTTCTGGGAACATTGCAGCGCGAACGCGCTGGGACCTGGTCTGGGACAGCTGCTGATTCATGTCTGAAATAATATTACAAGAAAATGTATTTCACAATGTGTTTGACACTGTTGTACAATCCTAATTTTAAGTATCAATGAACTTACCATCCACTTGCTCCTGGGTGAACCCTTGTGCAAAACCCTGGTCCAGATCAAACATGAGCTGATCCCCTTCCATCTCGTCATCTTCCTTGCCAGTGAGAGATGGTACCTGTGGAAATACAATAAGTTAATATTTCAACCATGTTGTGACAAGGTAATCCATGTTGTTTGTTGTAAGAATCATCCATCCACCCTACAACTATACCGTCATTTTATTTACCACTTATTGCAGTGTACAGATAAATAACATAATCTAGACCAAAACTTGGCAGAGTTAATCTATAGAAAAGATATTAAATGAGTTTTAGGTTGTGCAATTTAAAAATGATTGATTAATTATTTGATTTATTGTTTAAATTTTTAGTTACATGATAGAAGATAATTTACTTACTATAATATTATAATTTCACAGGTGTGTTTAAAAATATAAAATAATATCTAAAAGAAAACCTGCCCAGAATGAAGAAAATGATTTGATGAAGATCTCTAAGGTTAAAATTAAATTAAATTCTGGAATAAGATTACCTGAGTGGCTGCCCCAGAGTTGATTCCAGAATCAACCAGATACGAGTTCTGCTGCCACATGAGTGTCTGCTGCTCCTTGCTCGGTGCCATTGGCACATCAGAACCACCATAGTTGCTGTGCGACACTGCAATATGGGAATATTGTCATAGTTTATAAAAATTAGGTTACAGGGATTATATTATATTATATTATATTTATTTATTTGGACAACCAAAAATTGTTACATTATAAAAAAACTTAAAACTAGACTAAAAGGGATGAGATCTACATATAGCTATAGAACTGTGACAGTTTTGTGACTGAATTTCATGCTTAATTTGGTTTTTTTGTTATGCTTACTACATGTTTGCTTTGTAATAATGATGGTGGTGCACATTATGCATTTTTTTATTCATTCATTAACTCATTTAAGTTCCAGTTGGTGTCAGAAAACTTACTTTGAAGCTGGAAGTGAGTGATTTATAATTTGTTGTTTAATATACTTACTTAAGTTTTTAATTTAAGTATTTATTATTAATCTTATAAAGTACACCAGAATTGGTGATATGAAGTGAAACGCTAAGGTGAGGCTGACTATAAATCTCTATCAATCAGTTCTGTTAATTTGAATTGGTGACACAAACAAACAAAATAAACTTTACTGTTGTAATACTACATTTACAACACTTTAAAATAACAATATTATGTAAGTCATGGACAAGCTTGTGACAAATTTTCTTGAAAATTCATAAGAAAAATATATACTTAAAAGGAAAAGGTGACTTTTGGTATAGGTTAGATAGCTAGCATAATATTGGCATCCACTAAGAAAGGAAGAAGGAAGGATTTTTGAAAATTCAAACCCCCATGAGGTAAAATAGGGCTTTGAAATTTGTATGAAAATCTTTAACCTAATGTGAGCGAAGCTGCAGTCAAAATCTAGTAATAAGAATATGAACTTCAATACTTATAAAGCAATACAATTTAACCATAATCATTATCTATTAAGTACCAATCCCATCCAAAAGAAATGGCAATATCTAAAGTGTGAGTCACAGTCATGTTTTGAATGTTACTTATTTCTAGGAAATCTAGGTTCTCCACATAATCTAAGGACTCTACTGTAAGTATTACCAGTTCGTTTTCAATGATAAAATCTTTTAAATACTTACTCGTACGGCTCTGTGAAGAGGGTATCTGATAACTCATGGTTTAGCGGATGCAACTATGCACCCTGCGCCTATAAAAAAATAAACTATGAAAGGTCGATCACTACGCAGCCGTGTATCGATTTATAAACAATCCAACATTCCACTATAAAAGGGCATTGTTATCCACATAAACACTTCATTCTACACCTTGTTTCATATACATTTGATGAAAATCAAGCCAATATCAATAAAATAAACAAAGTAGAAACCCAAGTCCGATGAACTAAATACCACACCCGACAATTAGTAGGATTTGGTTTATGGTATGATAAGTTAAACGATTTTCTAAACGTTCAGTATTAAACATACAACATACCTTAAAAATGTAAGCCACTATCGAATAGTAAATCACTTATTTTCACACAATTTAGGTAAATATAAATTCAGGAGCTTTCTCCACCTTCACAACTTCACAACCTGACATGACAATATGGCGGCGTGTTCGGAAAATTTCGTAAACTTTCGCCATTGATGTGACGCTCGCAATGTTTCTCTTTCTGTCATAATAAATCTTAGCTTGTTATCTCTTTTATTTAAAATGTCTTTATGTTGGACAACCTGAAGCTATCTTTGATAACGTTTCTTTTTACGGAACAGATTTTCGTACTCAACTAATCAGTAGCCTGTGTCAGTAGTCCGTACTACAGTAGTAATTATTTAAAGAGTATTATCCCCATTTTGGATGGGTCCCCCGTTTTTGTTTTCCAGCATTTTTGTCATTCAACGTTTACTAGTTTGGGACTAATAGACATTTACCAAAAAATATTCTAATATTTTAAAAGTGTGATTATGTGTGTCCTTAAATCTGTCTGTCCCTTATCTTTTCAACCGATTTATAATGAAATTTGGTACAAAGGTAGGTAAGTATCACCTGGAACTTTTGGCGGTGGTGGCTGCCTGGTGGCCCGGTGGGAGGAGCTTTCAATGGTAAAGGGTACCGGTGGAGGCGGGCGGGTGGTTCTTCTACGTAACGAAATGGTAACCACATGATCAGTAGGGACAGTGGGGGTACAATGAAACGAAAAAGATATTTTGTTTTTGTTTTTTTTAATGGTTTAATAAATCAACTATTTTTTTTATAGGATCATTAGATCAGTCTTTGACTTACAACTTGTATTCAAAAGTGAGTTCAAAAATTTACGCTGAACCTAAAATAATTCTACTTTTTTAAAACCCTTCCCGTGTTTCATTGTGCCCCAGGTCTGGGGTAGGATGAAACACCATCCGGGCCACAATGAAACAGAAGGCACATCAAAGCTTTGAGATCAAAATATATGAGCTATTGCCCACAGACAGGTAATCGGAATAACGTGATGTAGTTCACGTGTTTTAAATCAGCTGCGGTTCGTAAACTCATACCGTTCTCGACAAGGCTTATGGCTTTTCATATTCTCTTCCGTGTGAAACCCTTTCTGAGTCTTATTTACTGTTTCTCACCATCTTCAAACCCCTAAGCAATCTGAAACGAAATACATGTGCTACATGTATTTTGCTCATACATGTAATGAGATGGGCTCATACATGTAATGAGATGGGGTACAATGAAACGCTGTTACATTGTACCCCGTTTCATTGTGCCCCGACCGGTATCAAAAAATTCAAACCCACCTACCCGAAATCGTTTTAAGGTTAGAAAGTAAATAAGAAGTGATAATTGTCGTCAAGAATGCTAATATTTTATATAGAAAACATAACTCACCTATTATTTATACTGTTTCACTAAACACAAAAGATTTTCACGGAGAAATTTAAACTTTTTACTTCCCAAAACTATTTTGTTGCAATAAAACGACCACCATGACAGACTGAGATCTTAGACTAACTTCACGATGAACTGTTACAATGCCGGTATTGGTCGAAAAAAAAAAGAGCGCGAAATCTTTGGAAATTCAATTTTTAAGAGGAACGTTACATTGCACCCCGTGTTACACTGTACCCCCACTGTCCCTAATCAGTGATAAATATCGTTCCGGAACGCTAAATCATCCCATCAGTAACCCCAGACTAGAGAATATTCAGGAATACTAAGTTTCCAAATTGACCCTGAAGGAAATCGAACCCGGGACCTCCCACGATGAGCGGGCAGCGGGACTATGGAGAGTCTAAACTCCTTAAGCAAGACCCCGGTTAGATATTTTCAAGAACGTACGGTAGTAAATAATATTCCAAGAGCGTTTCCAGATTATCTGATCCGATATCGGATACCTATAGGTGCAAGTAAAATGCATACCACAATGCATACCTACCTACTGCCTGTCTTTCAGATTGGCCACTCTGTTATAATTTGCAGTTTTTGACATTATTTGTAAAAAAAGGTGCAAAGATTTATTTATATTTTACAAACGTGTAAATTACCTATTAATAATTTAATAACACAATTATTAATATTAGTAGGTATCTCGTAAAATAAAAGCTAGGTAACTTATCTACCTATAAATAATAATTGTAAACATGGCGTCAAGTCTTTTTAACATTTCAACGTACAGTCGATTTAATTTATCGCAAAGCGAATCAGATATCCAAGTTTTTGTTAAAGAATATGGCTATCGTATAAAAAAGCAACTGGACCGGGAAGATGAAGGCGGCAGATCAGGTTTCGTCTCTTTCGCCGAAAAGAGATTGAGTGTAACGGACGTGACGTGGCTTCAGGATAATCAAGAGAGGTTTATCAAAGATACCCCCAACGAGAACTTGTTGAGTTTGAACTATTTGTCTCAGACTGGGTTCATTTGTTGTATGATTTATTCTCCTGATGGCAAGGTTTTGATTGCTGGTCATTCAACAGGTTTGATTCAGGTAGGTATTCCATACTTACCTACGAGTAGCTAATTGTCCTACATTAAGGTTTCACATAACACAATAAGTATGTAGACGTATGCGTCACGAAAGATGATAAAGGGGGCGGTTACTACAGTTTGCCACTTTACGTAGGTACCTACCCACCATAAAATAAAATCAAACTACCTATACACACAATATAATAGTTTATAATGGAACAATCAACGCAAACTACCTAGTTAAATAATATGTAGGTAGTAAGTGTTTTATTAGCAGTTTTTAGCAATCTTGATGTTAATTGAAAATCGACTGAAGCCCTGATTCGTCGCCTTTTATTACTTACCTATTAAGTACCATTGATGTACTAGGCCTAGGTATAGGAATTCATTGCCAAGTTAGTAGTAGTACATAATAACCTAGCCACAGATTGAGTATAATATTGACCTACTTACTATTTAAACTTTAAAGCTTTAGCTAAGTATCTATTGTACATTTCCTCAGTTCATAGATCTTCTTATACATTATGCAAATACATTATTGACAGATAATATCTAGTAGGCTCCTAAAATATTATGTAGGTAATTAATAAGTACCATGGATGACCAAAAGGAAATCCTGAATGAATACGCAACAAAAATTTTGCATCATTACAAAAATGAGGAGGTCCCAGACATTTGGTATCCCATGTTTAGTGTCCAAGGGCCTAAAGACCAAAGGTATCATCAAGGATGGGCGAACGAAAACTTTGTGAAATTCTTGAAAGGCACTCGTAACGAGATATTGTTCAGCCGGTGGTTTTGTTCTGAACTAGGGGCAGTAACGGCGATGACTTATTCTCCTAGTGGGAGCCATATTATTGTCGGCCATTCTACGGGTATGATACAGGTAGGCATGTAAATGGGTAGATATATATATACCTTTAAAGATAATCCTAATCACCTCGCGTCTCTATGACGTCCGTCCACCTAGACGTGGTGGGTGTAGGTACCAACGCTGCGCTTTCCATGTGCCCTTGTGTATTGGTTGAGTACTTTAGAAGTTTAGTTCTTCTAGGGATTTCCCCAGTTCTGATTAGATAAATGTAAACCGATGGCCACCAGCCGAATATGGCTTAAAAAGTTATAAAAATCTTTATTTCAGGAGGGCTCTCATAGAAGCGAATGCGAAGTAAAATATTTTTTATAGCGTTACATAGGGTTGCGGTATATCATTTTAAACATAGAGTCCAAAAATATTTTTTTTAGATTCGTAAAGAAATTAGATAGCTCTATATTACCCACTGATTGTTACTTACTAAGATGAATTCATATTTGGAACAGTATTATTTCCCAGATGCGCCACGGAAGCACAGGGGTAGTACTTTGCACCCTACGGAACATCCAGTTTCCTCACAAACCAGTGTATGCCCTGCAGTACAGTCGGCTGGAAGATCGAGTATGTTATGCTGCCTGCATGGACGGAGCTGTATATCGAATTGAAATACCAAATGTACGTTGCTATTATTAAAGTTTGAACTTATAGTACTTAAGCAATTCAATCTTTAATACCTGCCTACTCATACAAGACACCTGTGTGCTTCAAAATGGCTGCAAGGGTTTCATCCTCAAGCAGATTTGGTACCTTACTAGTAATGTATTATTTAAAAAAAATATGAACTTGACATAACCGTATGGTTCGTCTTCAAGGTGCAATTTAAAATAAGTACAAGCGTAAAAGCTTAGCTAGCTTAATCTAAAAACATATGCATATCTTAATTACCTGTTACATCCCCATGAGGCAACAATGCTCATCACTTTTCTAAAGAGGGTGCTAAAATACAATGGTTCTAGCAAGGATACCAAGTTGTAATAATTAATTTGTAGGTAGGTAGGTAGGTAGGTACTTACTACTTAACATATTTTGTAGTAAGTATGTTTCTCTTTTAAATAGATGGATTCTTCATTGGACGATCCTCCAGAGTTTTGCATTAAAGCAGACCCAGCGTTGGAATGCCTCAACACGCAGTACTACGGAAGCCCTGGCATTTCCTCCTACGCTACGCCATTTATCACTCGTATGTTGAAATTTAATAGCTATCTAATCTATATATTGAATTGTAATATAAATATATTCACTAATAAAAATATCCAATATAATATATATAAGACGTTATAGTCTTTGCCGTCATCTTTTCAATCGAAGGAGATCGACCGCTGGAGAAAAGGATATAGGTACGAGTACTTACACCTCTAAAATCTTCGATATCGTATGCCATAATATGACATTTTAGCTAATTCTTATGTACTTACTCCCTATATAGAAAGGCCAGCTGCACTCGCCCTGGGATTGACGGCTGACCAGTCAAAGATGGTCGTCGGCTATTCGGACGCGTCCAACAAGGTGTACGATATGGAAACTTTAGAGGTTAGCCTTACCTACCTTATCTTACCAACATTATTTCTAAATTAAATTAATAAAGCTTCGGGAGGCTTCGGCCGTGGCTAGTTACCACCATACCGGCAAAAACGTGCCGCCAAGCGATGTAGCATTCCGGTACTACGATGCCGTGTAAAAACCAAATAGAGTATAATATAACTGCCATGCCCATAACGGATTAGCCCGCTATCATCTTAGACTGCATCATCACTTATCATCAGGTGAGATCGCAGTCAAGGGCTAACTTGTAGTGGATAAAAAAAAACACAATATCAAATGTATCTCTTTCGCTACATATAGAGGGTATGGAGTAGGTATATTATTTACGTGTTAGGTACTCTTCGTGTCTTCGTCAATTGCTTAGTACTCGTAAGATTTCCCTAAAGAAATAAATACTATTAGTCGGTATTGAATTATTTTACCTATGTTTGGTGATAGATATATTTGATATTTGGGTTGTCTGTTCGTGGAAAAAAGGCATTGCTTTTGCACAGTGTGAAAAGTTTCAATAAAATCAGATTTTCATTGTAGTCGAATATCTAAACATTTTAGTGCTAAGGGTATGAAAAAGAGTAAAATACTGCGTAGCATTGCGTTTTGATAAAATTTATGTTCATTGAATATTTTAGTAGACGCTCTCTTACAAAAATAAATAAAATAGTTATACTTATTCGGTATAAAGCTCGAAACAAATAACACAATACGCGATGTCAGCGTGTTCATCGTGGTGCCTTAGAAAATGCTCTCCAAGGTAGGATAGCTTCAAGTAGAGTGTGAGAGCTTGTATCTTCAATTAGCATTTATTGAAGGAAGCTGCTCAAAAGCGACATGAACGAGATTTTGGCCAAACTTGTGTAACGCTAATTTATTCTAATTTAATAAATGCGAAAGTTTGGATGGATGTATGTTGGATGTTTGTTACTCAATCACGCCCCAACGGCTGAACGGATCTAGATGAAATTTGGCACAGAGATAGATTATAGTCTGGAACACATAGGCTAATTTTTCCCGGAAAATGAAAGAGTTCCCACGGGAACCGAAGAACCTCAATCCACGCGGACGAAGTCGCGGGCATTAGCTAGTAAATCAATACGTTATTTATGAAGTGTAAGCTTTAAATTCTTATTAAAATTACTGTGTAAACTGTTTACTTTCATTTTTTTGTAAATAATATGTTTATTATTTTTCAAAAGAACAACCATCGAGTTTCTTGCTGGTTCTTCTCGGTAGGAACGGCATTCCGAACCAGTAGTAGATTCATTCGACTATTTAAAAAACCTTGTAAAAAGTCTACTTGAATAAAAAATGTTTGATTTTGATTTTTTGGTTTTTACACTGCGAATTGCAAATTGGATCCGTGACCGTAAGGTCATCGATACTGCGATTCATCTGTACCTATTTCAAATCGTTCATGAGTATCAGCGCATTTCTATTATAGTTGCCATTGCACCGCTCTACCATCACGCGTCCTGTTTGTTTCAACCTTAAAGCGGGGCTAGTGCGAATGAAATACGTCAGGTGTTAAATTTATTATTATTGGCTCTCCTTAGCATTTGCATATTCCAGCTGTTTGTTTTGAATATGCATTGCTTGTCTGATACTGAATAAGAGAAAACAAAATACAATTTTCATTAGAATATACTTAATACTTAAATACCAAATTTGCAAATTTAATAGAATGATAAAGTATTACCTACTGTATTGTTCTGTGCCCAGCTTCAACATTTTAATTATATAAAACAACAGATATTATACGAGATGTTCTTTATTTTTCTATTAAACGAGATGATGTTCGTGACATCGTCCGTGTCCGCGTGAATCTAGATTCTTAAAAAAATGCATAAGAATTTATAAGGTAATGTAATTCATATTATATTATTTATATGATAAAAGAGCATGAGTCTGAGATGATCTTTATTAGTTTAAATTGTATTGTGAGATAGTGATAATGAATTAAACCCGGCTGAGTTTGTTGTTGAGCAGGGTGCGTTTGGAACTCTCGTAGCTCGTTTTATACTTTGACCATAAAAGTGTGCTTTGTAGGTACCAATTTTTAATAAACATGCTTTGGTTTGTCCAAAATTTCAGACCAATGATATTTTCGTATTTATGTAGTTAAAATAGTATACGGTACGATGCCGTGTAGAAACCGAATAGGGGTAGGGGTATGGGATGGTATCGGGCTAACAGGTTAGCCCGATACCATCTTAGACTGCTTCACCATTTACCATCAGGTGAGATCGCAGTCAAGAGCTAACTTGTAGTGGATTTTAAAAAAAGGATATTATGTGTGTAATATAATAAGTCTATGATTGTGTGTAGGTATAGTTTGCATGAAGTCTTCCTATTGTAGGTATGTAGTTATATTCATAGAATATATTTATTACCGTGTTATATTAAGGCTTGAAATAAGACAAATCCCAAATTACTTACAGTATAATACGATTACAATAAAGTTTGCTACTTCCCATAAAACGGTCCGCGTAATCTCGGTTTATAGCCAATATCAGATAGGGTTTACGAGTAAAGCTCAGCTCACACTTATCAGTTAGACTGAGATTAACACATTGTGTCTTGGTTGTAAATTGATGCGATATATACGAATAGTTGGCAAATCAGTGGCCCAATTGTCTAAGCAAATCGTAATTATTCAACGAGTTCATACATGCTTTTTGACATGCAGGCATAGACTATGAACTCCTTAAACAGGCCAAATTAAACAGGACGAACGATTTCATTTACGATTTCCTTACACAATCGGAGGGCTCATGACAGTGTGAGGCGAAAACACGCTACCAATAGGACAGTACAAAAAGTACGCGCGAAACGCCTGCATCATCAGAAAACACGTTTCATCCTGTCGCAATAGTCTGTACAACTTCATAAAAAAGTGCGTACGCAGACTTTTCCTTGAGTGGGTAGTAATTATAAACATAGAGCTCGTATAAGCATTTATGTAGCCTGTGGTAGGTATAGGTAAGTTAAAGTTGCAATCAAAGTACAGTAGTCTTACTACAGTGTCGTTGCGTGTCGCGATGAAGACATGCCGCGTAGATACTATTCTGTCGTGGGGCTCTGAGTGTGCTGCATCTCGAGGCATGCTCTGATTGGCAGATATCACGTATAATTTAGTAAGTTACAAGTTTGCATTTTTATCACAACCATTATAATTACCATCTTATAAAATATTTGGCTTTTGAAGACGTTTTTGTTTATTTATTCAATAAAATAAATACCAAAAGACTTTCCAGGAATGTATCGAAGCCAAAAGATAATTCCGTAAGTTTTAAAGTTAGATTAGTTCGCTAGATTAGTTCGCAGTTGTCAAGTTTAGTAGAATTAGGTAAGTTAACGTAAGTACCTACAAGGCTACTTTAGAGAAATTCCCGGAAATCTCCAATTTGGTTAGAACCTTGATACTGTGTTTACAAAAGTCGCCATCGATCCGAATCCCTCTTAGAATTGAGTTGGGATTAAAATTCCTAATTAACTGTACAGCTATTGTTTTAATTATTTGAAAACACTAGCGACTGCCCGCGTCTTCGCTTTCGTGATAATTTAATTTCGGAAAGCCCAGTCTTATTCTTTGTCTTCATTAGCAAGGGAACCTATTGCAAAATTTAAGCTTTCTTGGTCTGGTCTGGTAATGGTTTGGGCTGGAAGTTGAAGAGTCAGTGAGCGAGTGATTTGGGCCTTTTCTTTTTATTGTATGACATGATGTTATATTAATTAAAACTATATTCTTCAAGATAAACCTAGGAATATGGTTAGAAGTTTACTAAGAGCGCCGTAGCGCTTTCTGTAGCTCTGCTACGAAATATTATATATAGCTATCACTCACGTAATTCATTTACTGCTGGACTTCTTTGAATATTTCTTGAATTTTCACTTCCTTGGCCTTGTGTCCCAACATAGCTCGCTCCATAGCACGAAGCCCATGCCCATGAAGTGGCAGTGGGCGGATCATTTCTGTCGCAGAACCGATGGCCGTTGGGGCAGACGTGTTCTGGGGTGGAGACCGCGTACCGGCAATGCGCAGTGTAATACTACCTTCAGCTCGCTAGTCCGATGACCTAATGAAGGTTGCGGAAAGGGGGTGGATGAGAATGGCAGATGACCGTGTTTGATGGCGCGCTCTAGATAAAGCCTATGTCCAGCAGTGGATGCATACAGGCTGATGGATGGATGGATCGATGGATGGCCTTGTGTCTTTTGGATCCACTGTTCAGCAGCTTTCCATCGAGTGGAAGTTCTACCCACAGTGCGCTTTCTAGATCAGGGTCGCTTATCTGTGTCACACACACGCGTACCAACTTGCTTCACTTTTTAAAATAAGATTTTTTCACTTTTCATAAATGAAGTTTTAAGTTTTAATATCTTAGGTGTGAGCGTAACTTTATTTAAAAGTCTTCAACCCTTGCTAAAGTAGGTCGCTGGTCAAGGATCCTTTTATAATGTTACTGCGAGCCCAGATGATGCTGACGAGAACGTGCGTCCGACGTTTTTACGTTGACCCCTTTTAGGTGATAAAGTACGGAGTTATCCCATTTTACTCGTTTAATGGATTGAAATGTGATCACTAGAGGCTATATCACGTTGTATTAATAAACTGACATCAGCTAAGTATAGGTTTTCAAGTATCTGTCTTTTTAACCGACTTCCAAAAAAGGAGGAGGTTCTCAATTCGGCGCGTATGTTTTTATTTATCCACTGCAAGTTGACGGCGATCTCACCTGATGATGCAGTCTAAGACGGTAGCGGGCTAACTTGTTGGAGGCATGGCAGTTATATTAAACCCATACCCCCTATCGGTTTCTACACAGCATCGTACCGGAACGCTAAATCGCTTGGCGGCACGTCTTTTGCCGGTAGGGTGGTAACTAGCCACGGCCGAAGCCTCCCACCAGGCCAGACCAGGGAAAATTCAGAAATTATAAATTCCCAAATTGACCCTACCGGGGATCGAACCCGGGCCCTCCGCACGTTACAACAACTTAGGTCGTCTTAAGCATAGATTGACTACTTGATACTTGAGAACGTGTTTCTTAACCGATTCCTACTAATAAAACGAAATAATAAGGCACAATAGTGTCACAAAACTTGGTTCCAGGTATCTCTTTAGTTCTATGTAAAACAAACGCTCAAAAAGTGATATTTTCGCGTCTTGAGAGAATTTATGTTGTGCTAGTTCATAGACAGAAAATTTCTTATCGGCCTACGTCATCAAAGCTGTATGCCAAATTTCAGCCCGATCCTTCCAGTGGTTTGAGCTATGCGTTGATAGATCAGCCAGTCAGTTAATCACCCTTTTTTTCTTTTTAACCGACTTCCAAAAAAGGAGGAGGTTATCAATTCGGCGCGTATTTTTTTTTTAATGTATGTCGGTGCATATCTCCGTGGTTTCTGAACCGATTAGATTTTTTTTTATCAGTCTTTAGAGGAAGCTCTTGAGATGGTCCCATAAAAAAATCTGACTCCAAATCCTCGACCCTGACACTAAAAAGTTAAAAATAAAAATTCTTTCCAAAAAACCGACTTCCAATGCCACTGTAAAGTAATAAATAATTTTTATTTCTACCCGTGCTATGTTAAAGTCGGGCGGGTATAACAAGGATAAGCAAAGTTGACGCATCAGGCTCGCAAGGCAAGGTAGGTGGTAATTACTTAATAAATATTTAAAATTTATGATAGTTTATAAAATTTCAGGCGGTTACAACGTACAAGGTTCAGAAGTTACGCCTACAGTTCATACCGAAGAAACTGCAAAGGATGCATGCAGGGCAGGTGTGCGCGGTGAGATGCCACGATCAGAAACCTTTTCTGTTCGCTAGTGGGGCCTGGGATAACACCTTAAGGGTACGTCTTTTAAACGAATATATAAGGTTTAGAAATTACGCCTTCTACTCTCTCTGCGTCGTATTCCTCATTACTGAAGTTCGTGACCCCAATCCATTAATCACATAATGTTAGGAGTTTTCTTGGGATAATAATGCGGTGGGATAATATACGTCCTTCCGCATACGACTCGACTAAGAGTATTTAAACTCTTAGGTTTGTTACGAGTTTTATTAGTTGTTAGTGATAATAACCGGGACAGACGGCTTAACGTGCTCTACGAGGCAAGCAAGGAACTAAAAGGCCAAATTTTAAACCTCCAAATTAGGTCCAGTACCGACTTGAGTCATCGTTGCTTAACAATCGTAATCGACTGATATGCGTTGTCACAGCTAGGCCATTCGTCCCTCCAGTCTTCTACAGTGCATATACCATAGAAGTAGCATAAAATGCATTCCGGACATGTGTACGCGGTGCGATGACAGCTGATCAGGAATAAAAATGTACTCTCTCTCTTTACTTTAAAGTTTGGTTGCATCAAAACGAATACGTTGTTCCAGGATGTTTTAAAAATCTACCTTAAAGGAATTGTGAAAATTATAATCAACCAGCGCGGGGTTGGGTCAACGAAGTTAAACAAAGTTACGAACTTTTATGAAGGTGATTTTAAATAAAAAAATCTTAGTGATTTGAGTAAAATATGATACCTAGATACCGCGCCGTTGCTATCAATTCATTGAATCAAAATACTGCCTTTGTTTTATAAAAACTCCTCTTGGCAGAACAAGCATATCCCATTTCAAACCGATGCTGCGTATCTTGCGGGATACGAATTGTTTTTTCAGTAGACAAAATTATACAATAGGGTGGGTGTTTTTTACGGTAACTGAAACGGCTGGAATTTCCAATATTGGTATTATTTAGCCCATTCTATAAAACACCTAGGTATATGTACACATTGCTAAGCTGCCCCTTAAGCTTTTGCTTTTGTAAGAAAATCCTCCCGCGACTTCGTCCGAGTACAATTTCTAATTTCCTATGAGATTTTGAAATTTTCCCGCTGCTAAATGCATATCTATATACTGTAAGGTTATATACTGGTGATTTTTTTTTTGTCATTTAGAAAAAAATAGGGGATGATAGGTAAATGGAATAGAAGCTTATGGCATCGTTACTAATAATATGTTTTACTTTTTAATATTTTTATTCAATCAATAAATACTATTCATTTAGAGCATTAAATATATATTAGTTTATACCTTATATTCCACTCACCTATTCTCTATCTATAATATATATAAAATTCAAAGTCCTGACTGACTTATATATCAACGCACAGCCTAAACCACTGGGCCTAAAAACTTGAAATTTTGACAGTAGGTTACTTTTATGACGTGCGCGCACACTAAGAAAGGATTTTTCAAAATTCCACCCCTAAGGGGGTGAAATAGGGGGTGAAAGTTTGTATGAAACTCCGTCATTTCTCAAGTTATATCCATGAAACTTGGTATTTTGGCTTTAAGTAATAAATAAAGAAGTACGTGTGTCACAGTTTTTCAAAATTTCACCCCCAAAGGGGTAAAATAGGGGTTGAAAGTTTGTGTGAAAGTCCTTCATTTCTCAAGTTATAGCCATGAAACTTATCATTTGGGCTTTCAGTTAGATATGCAGAAATAAGTGATTTACAATTTTTCAATATTGCACCCCTAAGGGGGTGAAATAGGGGGTGAAAGTTTGTATGAAAGTCCGTCATCTTTCAAGTTATATCCATGAAACTTGGTATTTAAGCTAACGGTTTAAAATAAAGAAATACGTGTTTCACAGTTTTTAAAAATTCTACCCCTAAAGGGGTGAAACAGGGGGTGAAAGTTTGTATGAAAGTCCTTCATTTCTTAAGATATTTTTCAAGTCATATTAACGAAGAAAAAGAAGTATCTGTGTCACAGCTTTTAAAATTCCACCCCCGAAGGGGTGTAATAGGGGTTGAAAGTTAGTATGAAAGACCTTCATTTTTCAAGTTATAGTCATTAAACTTAGCATTTGGGCTTTCAGTTAGATATGAAGAGGTAGGTGTTTCACCATTTTTGAAAATTCGACCCCCAAAGGGGTGAACTGGGGGATGAAAGTTTGTGTAAAAGCCCATCATTTCTCAAGATATTTCTCGAGTAATATCAACAAAACTGAGTATTTTAGCTTTCGTTAAAAAATAGAGAAGTACGTATGTGACCAACAGACCAACAGTTTTTCAAAATTCCACCCCCAAAGGGGTAAAATAAGCGTTGAAAGTTAATATGAGAGTCCTACATTTCTCAAGTTATAGCCATGAAACTTGGTATTTAAGCTAACGGTTTAAAATAAAGAAATATGTGTTTCACAGTTTTTCAAAATTCCACCCCTAAAGGGGTGAAACAGGGGGTGAAATTTTGTATGAAAGTCCTTCATTTCTCAAGATATTTTTCAAGTCATATTAACGAAGAAAAAGAAGTATCTGTGTCACAGCTTTCAAAATTCCACCCCCGAAGGGGTGTAATAGGGGTTGAAAGTTTGTATGAAAGACCTTCATTTTTCAAGTTATAGTCATTAAACTTAGCATTTGGGCTTTCAGTTAGATATGAAGAGGTACGTGTTTCACCATTTTTGAAAATTCGACCCCCAAAGGGGTTAACTGGGGGATGAAAGTTTGTGTAAAAGCCCATCATTTCTCAAGATATTTCTCAAGTAATATCAACAAAACTGAGTATTTTAGCTTTCGTTAAAAAATAAAGAAGTACGTATGTGACCAACAGACCAACAGTTTTTCAAAATTCCACCCCCAAAGGGTCCTTCATTTCTCAAGTTATAGCCATGAAACTTAGCATTTGGGCTTTTGGTTAAATATGAAGAAGTACGTGTTCCACCAATTTGAAAATTCGACCCCCAAAGGCGTGAAATAGGGGATGAAAAATTGCATGAAAGTCCTCCATTTCTCAAGATTTTTTCAATTTATATCAACGAAACTTGGAATTTCGGCTATCGGTAAAAAAAATAAGTACGTGTGTCACAGCTTTTAAAATTCCACCCCCAAAGAGGTAAAATAGGGGTTGAAAGTTGGTATGAAAGTCATTCATTTTTCAAGTCAAAGCCATGGAAGTTGGTATTTGAGCATTCGGTTAAATATGAAGAAGTATATTTTTCACCATTTTTGAAAATTTGATCCCCAAGGACGTTAAATAGAGAGTTTGTCCTTCAATCACGCAGCAACGGATCAACGAGATTTTTTGCATGGGTATAGTTAAGGACCTGAAGAGTGATAAAGGCTACTTTTTATACCGGAAAATCAAGGAGTGCCTGTGGGGAAAAAAGCTTAAACCACGCGGATGAAGTCCTGACTTATATATCAACGCACAGCCTAAACCGCTGGTCTTATAGACATGAAATTTGGAGGGTGTGTTTTTTGTGAAGAGTAGGTTTGCACTAAGAAAGGGTTTCTCGAAATTTCACCTCCCAAAGGGTAAAATAGGGGTTGAAAGTTTGTATTATGACATTTTTGCTGGTAAAAGCTGGAATGTCGATTAGCTTTTCTTCTGATGGTAAAGATGTCAAGTACGCATCTCAGTACTCGCTCCTCTACAAAGCTTTGGTGAATTAAAAATAAAAATTCTTTCCAAAAAACCGACTTCCATAGCCACTGTTAAGTAAAAAATAATTTTGATTTCTCCACACCATGTTGAAGTCAGGCGAGCCTCACGCGTCAACTTTGCCTATCTTGGTAATACCCGATATGAAAAAAATATTCAAATCGGTTTAAAAAGCACGGAGATATGCACCGACAATCGACATGAACACATTTAAAAAAATCTTTTTTTTTATGTGTTCTCAATTCAGCGCGTATCTACGCGCCGAATTGAGAACCTCCTCCTTTTTTGGAAGACGGTTAAAAAAGACATAGCAATTAATTTAAGAGTACTTGTACCAGATTTCGAGTCAACCGACCTACAGATTAAAAAGTTTCACAGGAAATTCAACCCCCATTGACTGGAATTTCGAAAAACCCTTTCTTAGTGAATACCTACTCTTCACAAATAACACACCTTTTCTAGGACCACCTATTTAGGCTGTGCGTTGTCAGTCAGTCAGTCAGTGAATCAGTCGCAGGCACCAACCGCGAGCTCCCAACTCACATATTAAAATTGAGAGTTGGTGCCCCAGTTATGTTGCTGCGTAATTTAAACCCACCAAAATTATGCAATGGCACCAGATTGCGAGTGAAAACATTGCAACGAAATGTGATCGAGGCAACTATACTGACCGGTTGTTCCCAAGGGGAGTCTGTGTTTATTCCGAGGATTCCTCTTACACCATCGAACTACCCCTTCGAGTTCAAAAGAGTGCAGTTTCCCCTCAAAGTCTGCTTTGCCATGACCATCAATAAGTCTCAAGGCCAAACTCTTAATTTAGCAGGGGTAGACCTAAGGGAGAACTGCTTTTCACACGGTCAGTTATACGTGGCCTGCTCCAGAGTAAGCTCACGGAGCAGTCTGGTGATTCTAGCACCTGAAGGAAAAACAAAAAATATTGTTTACAAAGAAATACTGCGGTAGGTTAGGTGCGGATAGTATTTCGTTGTAAACAATGTTAATTATTATCCACTTCTGGTTTGTTTTGTAATTAGGAAATGATTTAGATCTCATCACACACGCTTTGAGTTCTGTTAAAACCGTACTACTCTCATTCCAGAGATTAGTTTAGTTATAGAACTTAGAACTTCGTGCTTATTGCTTTGTTTGAGATATTGTCAGTTTGTATATTACATACAATTGAGAGGGAGTGAGAACGCTTATGATGTTTGTTTCTGAAAAAAATGACATTTGGTTCTTGTAGGCCACGCGGGCGAAGCCGCGGGCAGAAGCTAGTAATAATATATATAAAAATCAATTGCTGTTCGTTTGTCTCGCTAAAACTCGAGAACGTCTTGACCGATTTAGATGGAATTTTTTGTGTGTGTTGTTTGAGTGGATCCAGGGATGGTTCGTATTCATAATTGGACCTGCTAGGGGACGCTGCAATCAGGTTTAAGGTTCAGAGCAGGACAACGTCTGCCGGACCCACTAGTATGATCTAAATTTTCGAGACCCAAAAAAAAGTCACTCGGTATACTAAAAGAGATGTGAAGATATAAATTTAAAAGTAATGCTAAACAATTACCTATCTAACTTTTACAATATGAATAGGAAAGATGGCTTCTGGATATGAAGATGACATCTTTAATGGCTCGAGAAACTTATATTGAAAGAGTTTTCTATTCATTTAGCACGGAACTCTGAAAATAATGTAACAATACGAGTCTCTTTGACGCTAGTCTGTGGTCGACAGTACTATTAAATTAAAACGAGCTGTATTCCTGAAGCTCCGTTTAGATAAGTTGCTAAGAGAGTTCATTATTCTCGTTTCTCATTACTAAAATGCCACCCACCACCACCATAACATCCTTTTAACGTCCCACTGCTGGGCACAGGCCTCCACTCTCATAGGAGAGAGGGAATTAGAGCTTAGACCCACCACGCTGCTCCAATGCGGGTTGGCGGGCTTTAACGACTATTATCATGTTAGTGATAATAACCGGGACCGACGGCTTAACGTGCTCTCCGAGGCACGGGGGTGACACACCGCCAACTTCCAACTCCGGGCTGGCACTGAGAATTTCTGAATTGAAAAACCCAATACCAATTTTTTACCCGACCGGGAATCGAACCCAGGACCTCGTGATCCGCAGTCGACTATGCTAACCGCTAGACCAACGAGGCAGTTACTAAAGTGCATTTATGTAGAATATTCACGTGTTCGTAAATCGTTGGTAGGTCTTGCATTTAGGATAGTTTTGAAAAAACACTTTCTTTTTGATAAGAATATAATAAAGGATAGGAGTTACAAATTGCGTTCGTATTTACGTAAGATATTACCCCTGTGGGGTGTGGTTGACAAAAAGGATTTGGATCGGGAATCTTTAGGTGGTGTCGTTGACAATGAATCAAGAATTCTTACCATACTCAGCCCAAGGATGTGTAGATACTTCATAATTTACGTAGAAAATAAGTAGGCTTATTTTTTAGATTTTAGGTTGCCAGTTTCTAGTGACTAATTTACGTAGAAAATAAGTAGGCTTATTTTTTAGATTTTAGGTTGCCAGTTTCTAGTGACTAATTTACGTAGAAAATAAGTAGGCTTATTTTTTAGATTTTAGGTTGCCAGTTTCTAGTGACTAATTTACGTAGAAAATAAGTAGGCTTATTTTTTAGATTTTAGGTTGCCAGTTTCTAGTGACTAATTTACGTAGAAAATAAGTAGGCTTATTTTTTAGATTTTAGGTTGCCAGTTTCTAGTGACTAATTTACGTAGAAAATAAGTAGGCTTATTTTTTAGATTTTAGGTTGCCAGTTTCTAGTGACTAATTTACGTAGAAAATAAGTAGGCTTATTTTTTAGATTTTAGGTTGCCAGTTTCTAGTGACTAATTTACGTAGAAAATAAGTAGGCTTATTTTTTAGATTTTAGGTTGCCAGTTTCTAGTGACTAATTTACGTAGAAAATAAGTAGGCTTATTTTTTAGATTTTAGGTTGCCAGTTTCTAGTGACTCTACCTCCACTTAGCCAGAGCTACAGACTACGAGTAAATAAAATGATAGATACAAAATAGTTCTCATAAGCAATCCGGATTGCTTTTTTTTCTGGCGAAAATGTTACTACGTATGATCCATACTAATTCCATATTCCATACTAATATTATAAATGCAAAAGTATATCTGTCGTCTATCTGCTACACTTTCCCGGCCCATCTTTTCAACCGATTTTGCTGAAATTGGGTATGTTTATTTTTTGAAAGTTTGGATGATTGTAAGTTTTGATATGAATATATGAATGGAGATAGTTTATAACCTGACTTAACACATAGGCTACATTTTATCCCGGAAAATTAAAGAGTTCCCGCGGGACCAACAAAAACCAAGCAGCCAAGTGTGTGTCGGCCTACGCGCAGTGTAGGGTTCTGTGGTTACAATATGCACATGTTATAAGTTGATCGACTTACTCTTTAACTTGTAAAGCTTACTTGCCATGAATTTTGTCACATATTCAAAAACAATCGATTAGCCGGCAGGGGACGACGACACTTTACTTATAAAAAATTGCACTTTATTACAAAAACGGATTCCTGAAAAATGGTTTTCCCAGACTCGCAATATTTTTTAACGACCTACGCATGGGATAGACGAGAAAAACAAGCAATATTTTTTTTAATTGACCGAGCGAAGCGAAGGTCTCTGAGTCTACTTGGGTGAATTGGCACTTGTCCGTCCGTCCGTCCGTCCGTCCGTCTGTCAGAGCATTATAACTTCTGATTTACTGAACGCAATTACTTCAGCTTTAAATATAATATGTAAACTAATGGCCTCCCGCCGAATATGGCTTAAAAAATAATAAAAATCTTTATTTCAGGGGGGCTCTCATAGAAGCGAATGCGAAGTAAAATATTTTTTATAAAGTTACATAGAGTTGCGGTATATCATTTTAAAGATAATTAGGAATAGAGTCCAAAAATATTTTTTTTTTCATTTTCCCCCAAAAATTGACGAAA
Source organism: Erebia aethiops (assembly GCA_923060345.2). Classification (NCBI taxonomy): domain Eukaryota; kingdom Metazoa; phylum Arthropoda; class Insecta; order Lepidoptera; family Nymphalidae; genus Erebia; species Erebia aethiops. Next base: position 13,704,371 of record OV281091.1, on the reverse strand, counting down.
TGGGGGGCTTTCAAAGTGGTGATTTTCTAACGTCCAAAGATGACCTCAGAACTCTAAATTTTCTGAAAGGATGAGCCTGAAACTTGATCAATTATTTCAATTATATCCTGTACTTGAACAACAAATACTAAAATTAGATAAATATTGTAAGGAAACGGAATTATTTAATTTTTAATGAGCTTCAGTATTTTTAACAGAACTTCACATTTATGTCAATAGATGGCGCCGCGAGGTCTTAGTTCGGGGCGAACCACTAGTTTTATTTGACCACGTTTTGGCGTGTTGTTATGTATATACCCATGTCCAATCACAGCATTCAAATACTAAAGAGTATCTGAGCTAAACCATGGAAGGACGGACATGGCGAAACATACATCATTGTTGAATACGGAACCCTAAAAATCAGCGGTTACGGATTAATATTGATACTGACATAGGTACGCCCTTTTTACGTAGAACCTTGAACGTCAGCCACGCCTCGTTCTACTTTACTCGACCCAATGCTACGAGACACTGCTCGCTACTTGCAAACGCTCCCTGAATAAAACACTGCGGACAACGACCGCTCAAAGCGTTTCTGTCGAGATTAAAATATTTTGTTTAGCGGTTAACTGCTCAAATTATTTATTAAGCGTTCCTTTTCAGCGCTTAGCGTCAACAAAGAATCATAACTCGGTTGTACATTTTTAGAACGGCTCTCCCACATATTTTTAATTTTTCGGGCGGTTTAATGCATATTGTAAATTCTTTGTACGCAAGTAATATCTATGCTTACTGGTATCTTTTTAATGTGGCGTTTTACTTTTATTATATATTAATATTTTAATTATTTGTTTTTTGGATTAATAGAGGAAACATGAACGATAATTAGTCTGTTCTGGTAATATAATCGCTCGCAATATTACATTCGCGCTCTATTCCGGACTATGAGAGATAGCGCTTCCGTTCGATCGTCCTGTCGTGATTAGCCGGGTCTCCACCAAACGATCTACCGCGCTCAGACCGCGCGCGGCTGGAGCGCGCTCCACAGACGCGGTCGGTGTAGACGTCAAAATTGACAGCTTGGATCGCGCGAGGCACGTCTACACCGCCCGCGTCTGTGGAGCGCGCTCCAGCCGCGCGCGATCGGAGCGCGGTGGATCGTTTGGTGGAGACCCGGCTATTGAGTAACAAACATCCATCCATCCATGCAAACTTTCGCATTAATTAGTATAGATGTCAAAATACACTTAAATATTTCCACACGTAAAAATTCTTGTAATAAGTATTAAGTATCATGAATGTTTTCGGATTGAGGGTAATAAAATACAAGGTTGTTATCTGTGATGTCATGATGTTTTCAGATCTGGGACATAAGATGCGAAGTCGGATGTGTGATGACATTTGAAGGCGTCAATATCTGCGCTGATAGTATTGATTTGAACGTAAGTATTAAATAATGTATGAATATAATTTTGTAGCTATTAACCTAATAGCTCGTGTGACCTATACCCGAATTCAAATTATACCTATATTATTTTACATCTGACTTACCCGTGACTTATACATTTTGTTATTTGTAAACCGTGCAAAAATGTATCAGTGGAAATGGACTACTTACCTATTAAGTGTAGGTATAGGTCTCAAGCCCGCCAACCCGCATTGGAGCAGCATGGTGGGTCTAAGCTCTAATTCTCTCTCTCTTATGAGAGTGGAGGCTGTGCCCAGCAGTGGGAACGTGAATAGGCTATAGTGGTGGATAGGTCACAAAGTGTTATAAAATTTTAAATTTCTATATTTAGGTACTATATATCGCTACTTAATCAAATTTTTTGAAGAAAAAATTCAATTTTTGCCGCATACCTATACCTAGGTAAAAAATTACAACCTTCCTACAGGTTTTATAAAGCGGCATGGTAACAAATTATATTTTCATAAATCTCATTATACTGGATTCATGATGGAAACAACTTGATACCTATAACAAAGCCTTTCATTATTTCTCAAAGTTGAGCAACAGAGAGAACAAAAGTGGAGTATTTTCCCATAATTAAGAGTACCTAATACAATTTGCGTAACAAAAACTCGCAAAGAAAAGTCTATAATGTATTCTAAGTAATGTTATTTGTGATTCGTAGCCGGGAGCTAACCAATTTAGGTTATAGGTACTTCCACTCTTCGCAATCTGATGTTATCACGTCAACGAGCAGCTTTATTTTATCTAAAATATGAAAGTCTGCAGGAGAATTTCTAGATGGCTTTAAAACTTTGAGAAATACCGATTTTGCTTTATTAAGTACGTGAGTTTGCAGTAAAAAATATCAAAACAAAGATAATCGCGAAAGTTGCAAACTGAATATAATAATATAATTTAGGATTCATAATATCTCTTAGTGCCAATATAGTTAGATAGAACAAATTACGTTACTTGTTTTATAATGAAAACAAGGCACATTGCCTGCCTGGCAGTTTTGTTTATATTACATAAAATAGAGTTCATCTATATAAACTGTTAAATTAAGAAAAAAAAATACCAAATTCAAATGTTTTTTATTCAAATAAACTTTTACAAGTGCTTATAAGTCGTTAGATGAATATACCACTAGTTCGGAATGCCATTTCTACCCAGAAGTACTAGCAAGAAACTCGGTTGTTGTTCTTGTTTTGAAAGTGTTCATAAAACTAAATTAATGAAATGATTGCAGTTCTACAACAAAAATAGTAAGGTCACAAGTACTTACTAATTATAAAATAGACAAAAAACAACAATCCCGTATATTATCATCTTATAACGTCATAAATATTAGCCACCTCGTAAGCTTGGCGACAAGACTTAATTGGAGTACCAAAAAAGATAAAATGTAGCACGACGAACATAAGAATAAAGATAGGTTGAGTCGGTATAAGGGCAATAATGTTGATTGCTGTCTACTTGTCTCGTTTACCACGATATGTGGTTGGTAGACACGTCGTTATGGCAGAAATAAGAGGTTTTTTTTTCTATTTTGGGATGAATTTATTATATTTTTTTCTATAAACAGTAGTTCTGGCGTCTTAACATATAAAAATAAATGTTTCAGGATTTTAGTTTTTCGCGTTGTTTCTAACACTTAATATTTATTCGTAAGATTACTTGTGAAAGGTAATTTATTTTCTTGACATTGTTTTACAAACTACAAGCACTTGTAATAATATCAATTTGAATTTTAAAAAAAATCTAAAGGCGTGGCGTGGCGTTTCATAATTTTTATCATCAGATGATGCCCGCGACTTTGTCCGTGTGGGATTCGAAATCGTTATTCATGCGGGTAAATTTTCCGGGCTAAAATGTGGCCTATGTGTTAATTCATGAGCTATGCTAAATTGTTTTGCTAAATTGTTTTAGTCATTGTGGAGTAAAGGAGTAACAAACAAACCTTGACATTTATAAAATTAGTAAAATTGCTAGTTTAATTGTAATAAATATTGATAAACTATTTATTTATGATTTATTTATTCCACGTAGGACTTGTGTCACTTATGATAAGGCAGGGCTTTCAAGAGTAACGTAATGATGATGCTATTTTCATATTATAAATATTTATCACATTACACGGGGATTTAACAAGATTAATCGAAAAATACGCTGAGTTTTACTTGTAACATGAAAGCCGGTGATAAATGAAGGCTCTTATGGAATTAGGCCGGCGGTATTCAGCGTGTATTCAATTTATAAGTAAGCAATATAATGCTTACAAGATAAATTCTATTCTAAATAACATGGATTTAGGTTGTCCTTGTAACCGTAATTCCTGGTATGTATTTTGGTTAGAAGAGATTTTTTGGCACATTTTTTAAAATTAAGAATTTTTTTTCGAAATTTTTGTTGTGACATTCTTAGTGGCATATCATATGGTGCAAACGATCGAATAAACGTTGATCCCCTTGGCTGGGTAGAATTGTTGTCCATATAAGTAAACAAGATAGAGTTTACACTGTTGTATTGAATATCCTGCAAAACCTCATAAAAGATACCAATACCTTCACAAAGCCTATTTAAAATCATATCCAAGAAGTTGCAAAGCAATTTTTTCACGAATAAATCTCAATCAGGCAACAAAGCACCCCGGTCCGACGAATCTCCAAGCATAGTAGCTCCGCCACTCGTTCTATACCTAGTTAGAAAGCTCTGAGATGTTTATAGAAGACTGCGAGGTACTTTTAATTAAAAACAACCGCCTTTGTCACGAACTTGGTATCATCTACAGTTTTGTTTCGCTCGTTATCAACTTTGACGTTCGCTCATAGTTTGTTCAGAACCTTTGAGGTACGTTATTCATTATACTTTTCATTAGTTCGTGCCTGTTGAGAAGTTAGCCGTTTCTCTTGGGATTATTTTTTGTTAGCGTGCATCTTCATTATTAGGGTTCCGTGCTAAACCTCCTTAGAACAACCTTAAAGCGTCACAGCCATTTTGAAAATCAACTATATAATTATGTGCAGTTAAGCTCAAGTTTAGTACAGCTATAGATATCTATTACGTATATGTATACAGATGCATATTAAAATTTAAAAAAAAAACAGACCTATTTTATTCTCATAGGTACTCATGAGACTCTCATACTAATACTCGTGACTTACTAATACTAATATTATAAATGCGAAAGTTTGGATGGATGGATGTATGGATGTTTATTACTCAATCACGCCCCAACGGCTGAACGGATCTGGCTGAAATTTGGCACAGAGATAGATTATAGTCTGGAATAGCACATATGCTACTTTTTATCCCGTAAAATTAAAGAGTTCCCGCGGGAACCAAAAAACCTCAAACCACGCAGACGAAGTCGCGGGCATTCGCTAGTGATTTGATACATTTACAGTAACGCGTAGGTATGTCACGTTATTTAACGAAATGTTACACGAGAGCCTCCGAAAGCAGGTCAAAACGTAGAACGTAAAATAATGTAGAGCCTCTTTGTTTAGAGAGATAACTGCATTGTTGGTAGCTGGCAGCCGACTGATGCCCTAACAGTATGGGATTTAGTTGCCAAGAAAAAGCTACACACCGTTAGAGTGCAGAACAGACGGCCAGACGTCGACGGCGAATATATTTACGCTTGTCGATATTGGAGATCTAAAGAGGTGAGTGAGAACAGTATTGATAGTTTAATAAAATTGGATTTCACCACAACAGTATAACAGAATCTTTTCTCGAAAAACATGTAGAGGTATAGGTACCTACTACTGTAAAATCCTCTAGTTTGTCCTTAATAATTATTTATACTTTTAAAGGTAGTCAATATTTCACAACTAAAATACCTTGGTACTATAATCAAAATTGGCCCTACAGAAACCTCGATACAGTTAGACTTTTGTTTTACGCAAGCCAAAATTTTAGGGCTACCCTACAAAGTGTATAGTTGTGAAATATTAATATTTTTTAGAAAAAGCTATCATGCGTTATATTCAGGAAATAAATAGATTAAATTCACACCATTATTTAGGCTAAAATATGTAAGTTTTCATTTCATTAATTCCTATATTTCATTAGCTCACGGCATACAATTTGCTTCACGCAAAGCAATTAACATTTCAACATCTAAAACTTGCTCAAACTTGGATCGAATCATCAGAATAATATTTGAACACGACCGCAGTCGACCTTACAAAGCAAAACTTTCGTACCTGCATACTGTAAAATGTATTTAACAATGTTCGGAGAATTAAAGGAAAACACCCTCTCGAAAACCTTTGAAACCCCTGAAAATGATACTCATAATACAACAGTTTATTCTGTATTTTCAATCCAAACATTAGAACAAAGTACCTTCTACATGATAATATTATTGTAAAACTGGCGCCCTCCAGCCATTCCGTTGGCAAACACACTGATAAGGTAGGATTAAGCCCATTAGTGTCCTAGCCCGTGATATTTAAGTGTTAGCACAAATTTTCTATTATCAGACCTAATGGCCTGAGAGACGGTAGGGTATAGTAGGGTATAATTTGCTTATAAGTCTTCACAATTTTTTCTATTTACTATATAATATGTATTGTATGTATGTACCGAGATGTCCCATCAGATCAGATCACACAAGACAGAAGAGACAATTTAGAAATTCCGAATTCCCAAATTGCCCCTGACAGAAATCGAACGCGGTACCTTCCATTTAAGGCCAAAATGCGCCAAGGAAGTCGTCAGAAAGTCATGTTGAGTCCTCATGTAATCTGATATCTCCACACGATTAAGTTTACAGGCCCGATACAGATTTGGCGATACATTTGATGATGAAGCCTACATATGTTCTCGGTGACATAATGCCATCCTTACAAATATTATAAATTATGCGAAAGTGTGTCTATCTATCTCCTACGCTTTCCCGGCTCATGTTTCCAACCAATTTTGACGAAATTTGGTACATCCCGGGGATGGACATGGCTACTAATCCCGTAAAATTAAAGAGTTCCCGCGGAATAAAAAACTTTAATCCACTCGGAGGAAGTTACGGGCATCATCTAGTTTTATATAATTTTCTTTTCATCAAGAAATTGATACAAAACGAATACAACATTTTACCGTTACAGACCAAAAGACAAACCTTATTTTATGTTACAGTTCAATCGCAAAGGCAAGTATGCCATAGTCGGCGGCAGCGGCACGAATTGCGTTGAAATCATCAACCTGCATAACCGATATATCACATGCTCATACCCAGCACCTGGAACCGTCCTGGCTATAACCAGCCACAACGAGAAAATCGCCTTTGGTGGAACCGCGCCTGTTGTTAACATTGTCAGCTTCCACGATCCAAAACATGAGAAGTACAAAGTTGAATCTGAACCAGAGTATGATTATACGGTCAGAGATCCAGCATGGTTCGACGATAATAGTACCACAGAATGTCTGGAACGTAGTTCGCAAGTTAAGTCAACGATAAGTAACATAACATCTTCTCTCAGTCGCGGGGCTACATCCACTATAAGTCAACGAGAGACACCGCCTCCTAGCTGCTAAAAGTATGAAGTATCAGATGACACATTATTTCGTCTGCGTGGATTTTGGTTTTTTAAATTCCCGAGAGAACTTTTTTGATTTTCCGGGAAAAAGTAACTTATGTCCTTCCTTGGGATGCAATATCCCTGTACCGGATTGTCAGTCAATAAAATGGGCCATGAAAGTCTAGCAGACAGACAAAACAGATTGGTATGGATAAAAATATGCAATATAATATTATAATTATTTTTATTTTTTTGAATAAAAAAGTCAATTCTTAGTTTTTTTTTATGTAGGTTTTCGCCCACTGTTGTTATAATATATAGAAAGGGAATAATTACCCCAGACTGATACCCCCTTTTATATGGATACTACCGAATTACTAATTATAGATGGTTTCAATTATTAAAGATTAATGAGATACCAATTTTCCATATGAAACGGGCGTGTCACGCGAATGTTTTATATATAAATTTTTTTTGCCCGTAGTAAGCTTTGACTACTAATGGTTATAGACCATTTTCCTTACACATTAATGCCAGAATTAAAGCTTAGTATCACATGTCGACGTCGCACTCCGCAAATTTTGCCCTTACACACGCTAGGAGCAAACTTATTAGAAACACACCGGAACATACCCTGTCCTAGAATCAAACAAGCCAGCCCTCGGCAACGGGCCAACCTCAATTGTCCTTAGAAAACAGCAACTCATGATGTTCAACAAAAGCCGTACATTTATAGCAAATTAAAACGACCTCGGCTGCCAGTCAAACTATCTACGATCTGCAAACACTTAGCTTGAAATTTGTTTGCACGATGTCCAGCCAGAGAATGAGTTTAATTAAAAGTATACAACGTAGTAGTAAATGCAAAATAATTATATTGTTTTTAAGAGTTTTCATGACACAGACAAGCCAATTTTATTCACGACTAAATGATGCCTGCGTCTTTGTCTTATGTCCTTCCCCGGGATGTTGCCTATCTCTATACCGAAATTCATCAAAATCGGTTGAAAAGATGGGTCATTAAAGCGTAGCAGACAGACAGACACACTGTCGCATTTATAATATTAGTATGGATTTTAGCATAGATTTAACGAGTTATTTTTAAAAGTATCATACTGAAATTATAGATGTGGAAGTGTGAATGTTTGTTGGTTTCTCCTTCAATCACACCGCAACAGAGAAACGGAGTTATTTTTTGCCTTGGAAATTAAGGCGTTCCCGTAGGAAACAAAATACTTGTTCCACGCGGACTTTGTCCGCGTTATGTAGGTATCAGCTAGTTAAGCTATAAATGAAAAGCTCCTTCCCTCTTTTGAGGAAGAATTATAGAGCTTCGGCGAGTAGATTCTGAGTTATTCTACGTGCACGAAGCAATCACACCCGCGCAGTGTGATTGCTTCGTGCACGGAACGGGCGTGATTATAACATTCAAAGAACTTTATCAAAACCATATGTGTTTCAATTTTCTGTAAGCCGATGATGTAGCAAAAACACTCCCATTATTATTTATTATTCATGCACGGTTAAAGGTAATCTGTTTTCATTTTGGTAAAAAGGAATTCATATTTGCGGACCAACCTGGACTGGCCATTATATAGCTTTTATGAAGCCTGTCATAATTTTGTGAACGTATAATTTGATGTTTTGGCCAAATTGGTCGGTGTTGCAATAACAGTAACCGTTCCATAGTATGAATATAATGTTAACGTTATTAAAGTTTGCGTTGAAACAGTTTGTTTTGCTAAGCACACAAAGAGATGTGTGTTATGTATCTATGTGTGATATGTATGTGAGTTTCTTTATCCCACCATAACTTCTAAATGCCTGAACAAATGAATGAGCTATCGTAAGGCCTGTTGCGCGTTATAAGAAAATTTCTTGTGTCTCAAAAGAAATGTCATAGGTATATGCAATTCAGTCGCAATGATTGTTTTATGAGACCTTACCTTACAAGATATTTTTTCTTGTGTCTTATCAGACACGCGTGATAGCCACTGCTTACATCCGACGCTCGATTAGACATAGTTAACCATAAGACGATAGTAATAAGGACGTAATTAAGCTAAGTAAATGTGTTAGCTAGACTTAAGTCCTTTGTTGGTCGACCAAATGATTTAATGTGCCCCTATAATAAGGTAGACTAAGAGAGTAGTATCGATTAGAGACCTTGTGAGCGAAGACGTGACGTTTTATTTAAATCCTGAATATATTACTAATTAATTAACCCCTTCTATGATTAGCTTTGCTAACATCAGAAGTGGGATGGAATTCGCGTACCACAGTTTAAATAAGAGACAGTAAATAAAGTTTATTAAAACGGACATTAAAATTTTAGTTTGTGAAATGTGTAAATGAGTGACAAAAATTTAAACAAAAGGAACGACTGAGACTATTCAGAGAGTGAACTAGTGTTAGAGACACCATAGTTTTATGACTCAAGAGTGAAGATATTTTATTGCGAAATTTTGACCCAAGTATCGGAATTCTGAACTATAAAAAGTATACTCATGAGTTACTTGTGCACTCAAGCTAACACTTGAAGCTTTGGCATAAACTTTAATTGGAAGAGGTTGGAACTCGGAATAGAGCGTTGGAATTACGTGTAAATAATGGACTTTAGGCAATCTAAAGTGAGAAGTACCTACTTAAATATTATGTTTCCAAACTATGGAGACCTGTACACAGAGATTTCAAGATTGCTGTAAAAATATTGATAGTGATCAATTCGTTAAAGTGTCGAATTATGCAGCGAAAATAAATATCCTTAAGTAGTTGAGATTAATTCGAAGAGAGAATAAATAATTTAATTTATCAAGGGAGATACGTAATTTTTACGTTTTCAATCAATTTAATACTGTAAAGAAAGGAGACAAAATGTTGTATTATAGGGTGTGAAATATGAATGAATGAAACATTCTTTATTGTACACCAATACACAATAGAAATTAAGCAATAGCGGCAGTCTTATCGCTTTGAATCAATCTCTACCAGGCAACTATAAGGAAGGATTAAGAAATTGAAACAAAAATCAGAGGTGTCTTTGTTGGTATCGAATCGAATCTTAGAATCGAAGAGGTATCTTTGTTGGTATCAATTATAATCTTCAAAGAAAGTACTGAACTAGTGTGGATGAGCTGCCATTAAAGGCAATTATGCAGACTCTAGCCGCTAGCGAATGACCATCAAGACACGAAACAGAAATCTGAGGATGCTACAATTTGTTGCAAGAGAAGCTGAAACCTAGTAGGGCTGGAAAATCAAAGGTAGATAGATAAATCAAAGATATCTTTGATTTTACTGAACAGTGACATACTGATGTCTAAGAAAAACAAAGAACCACAAAGTCATCCAGTTAGAAAATATCTCATTGGAAACTGATTTTCATTTTTCAAGACAAAGGATTACGCTAAGATGCAATAGTTAGCAAGACGGCTATTATATCGAAGGCACTTCAATCGTTCGATTGTTTCAGTACCAGTTATGTTGAATTGTTTATAATTTGGAGGACGCCATAAAAAGCGGTGAGAGTTAAGCTTCTAAGTACAGGTTCAGTTACGAGAACTATTTTAAAATACTCTGGGCTTATCGCTTCAAAACTTAAAACTAAAACAGGCACAAAGGAAATAAGAACCACCACTTGTGAATCAATCTTTTATCACCCTTACCATTTGTCAGCGTCTAAACGAGCTAAAGTACGAGAAAATAATGGCGGAGCTTAAACAATAATATAATACGAGAATTGAGTTCACCATAATCGTCGTCTGTTATTATATAGTAAAGAAAAAGGAACAAGCTACAAATTGTGCGTAGATTATTGATGATCAATTGAAAATGGAAAATTGATGAAAAATTCGGAAATAAACAATATTTAACTGTGCTTTATTTTCATGGCTTGTCTATGAATAAGATTCAATAAATATAAAAATAAAACCGCCTTCATCACACTTGAAGGACACTTGAGTGGATGAGGATATCTTTTAGTGTATACAATAGAATTGGTAAAATCTTTTAAAGTGACGTAGAAATACTTAACAAAACAATAGAGCAAAGTTTAGAACGTTTCGAATAACTATTGAAAGGCTTTAGCTGGATTTATTTTAGAGATTTAAAAAAAAATGCAAATTCTTGCAAACGGAAATGGAGTACTTGACCGGAGGTATATAATATTAAGATGAAATCCGCCGAGGGTATATAAAGATTGAAGCGTTTTAAAAACAAAGCAGTAAAGTATTCACAAGAGGGAAAAACAGGTCAGATAACTGATGGACTTAGGGAAGTACTTCCAGAAATCATGCGATCAATCAGATCCGATCAGAAATTGTGTCATTCAAACAGTATTTCTTTAATTACTTATTGTTTTAAAATGGAAATATGCTGAAGACAAACAAAAAAAGAATTTGAAAGATCACGGAAGAATTTGATCAAAATAAATAACTTCTATGAAATTAGTAAGGCTTGATGATTGTCGAATATTATCGAGTAAGCTTAATGAGATACCTATCAAGTTTGAAGAAGTTACTGACTGCATTGTAAGAGTACAGGAAAGGCAGTAGCATGAAGTACGAAGACTAATTTTCAGTACCTACAGCAAACCAATTAAGATCACTAATCAAGAGCTAACAAAAAAAAATTTAATCATAATAAATGATCAAGTGACATAACCAGGAACAATGGATCTAATGAGACGATAAAAAATGGAATTGCAAAAATACGATGTTGATGATGATAACTGGAATTTGGAATATCGCACGGTGGAATATTGTTGAGAATTTTTGAAAATGTGAACTGAACATGGTATTTCCTGTCATCTTTGATGAGATTCAATTTAACTCAACTGTAGGACGAGTAACAATGCCATAACAGAGTTGACGAATTATTAGAAGCATCAAGAGCCAAGTAATGATATCCAAAAATAATATGACAATGAAAGGTTACTATATTACCTGTTTATTTGCAAAACTTCCAAATAAAAAATTCACGATGCACGACTGGAGTTTACTCCTTATGAACGAATAGTGTTACCATGGAAACATAAATATATGTTTCCATGGAAAACATAAACATAATGTAACTTAACGTAACGGGGAAAGTTTTACTTTACTTCCCATACATTTTTATACCCCGGGCTTATATATGAAAATCGATTCTTAAGGAATAAACTCCAATAAACTCCAACAAGGATTCTACAAAACAAAAGAAAAATATGCGATAAAGGAATAAAAAAAAAAAACATCGACAAAGAAACAAACGAAGTTACAAAAATGCACTTTGAAGTGGCATGGATAGAACAGGACAAGTGGCATGATGCGCTTTCGAACCTATTGGAATGTTATGTAGATAAAGGATCAGAATGGTCGAGACGTTTATAAAAAAAAGCAGTATATTCGGCAATGGTGTCACAGACAAAATATAGATACAAAATATGCAACAAAACAACATTTATAAATGGAAACGGCTGTTAACACTTAAGTCAATTAAAAAAAAAAACTCGGTTACACAACAATATAATTATTAACAGCAACAATATAATTATTAACAGCGATTCATAAAGTGCCTGCTTTAGAGTGGTAACTAGAAATCCTACCTGCACAGTTGTTGGTTTTCATTCATGGCACTTTACGAGTTACAGCAGGGCCGAGACAAAGATAAGATAAAGGATTGATAAATAATTATTTGCGAAGAAACAATATGCAGTAGAAAGAAGGCGATGTTGTTTATGTACAACAACGGGGAATTTGTCTTACAAATTAGAACCGCGTTATAATGAGCCGTTTATAATAAAAGTGTTTGCCGAGAGTTTAAAAAAATCTGTATCACAGGGACAGAACAAAATTAGGCTATAAAAGCCGGTGACAGGTGATACTGATGGAGCCGAGATAGCCAATAAAATAGAAATTAAATAAAAATAGGTGATAAAGGAGAAGGTTAAAACGTGATAGATGTGAAAGCCAATACCAAACAATGTTAAAAGGTTAGGCAATAATGTGATAGCCAATAAAATAGAAATTAAATAAAAATAGGTGATAAAGGAGAAGGTTAAAACGTGATAGATGTGAAAGCCAATACCAAACAATGTTAAAAGGTTAGGCAATAATGGCGAAGGTAGCTCATAGAAGCTAATAAAAGAATTAAAAAGTTATTGGCAATAATAGAGGAGGTAAAAAAGTTATAGCTCATCAATAGGTAAGTATAAAAAAAAATGAGGTATACTTAAAAGTATGCTGATGCGCGAGCTACTTCATAAAGTACGCTAGGACCGCAACAAAATGAAAAAAAAAAAAAAAAAAAAAGAAGTATACTGAAAAGTATGCTGGATGCGCGAGCGACTTCATAAAGTACGCTAGGACCGCAACAAAAATGAAGTATACTGAAAAGTATGCTGGATGCGCGAGCGACTTCACAAAGTACGCTAGGACCGCAACAAAAAAAAAAAATTAAGCGTTAGCTACTATTTCATAGTGCGCGAAAATCGCTGATAGAAAAAATACAATGGCGAGAGCGACTATTTATTAGTGCGCGAGAATCGCAAATTAAAAAAATTATAAAAAAAGATCTAAGCAGCTTACACCCGTAAGTGTGCCAGTATTGCAAAAAAAAAAAAAAAAAACAAAAAAAAATACAACCCCAAACAAATACTTAACGAACTGCATGTGGCAGTTGTAAACAACAAAAATCCCTAAAGGGACACTTAGCAATCGGGTCATTGACCGCGCCTGAAGTATGGCAAAATAAAATTGCTTTTGTGTACTTTTGCTTTAATATTTTTCTGTTTACAGGTAAAATAGAGAAGAAGCTTTGAGATCAAAGCTTGTTGCAGGAAGGCCGTGATAGCCACTGCTTACATCCGACGCTCGATTAGACATAGTTAACCATAAGACGATAGTAATAAGGACGTAATTAAGCTAAGTAAATGTGTTAGCTAGACTTAAGTCCTTTGTTGGTCGACCAAATGATTTAATGTGCCCCTATAATAAGGTAGACTAAGAGAGTAGTATCGATTAGAGACCTTGTGAGCGAAGACGTGACGTTTTATTTAAATCCTGAATATATTACTAATTAATTAACCCCTTCTATGATTAGCTTTGCTAACACGCGCATACAAAATATAAGATACTAGCAGATGACCGCGAATTCGTCCGCGTGAAATATGTTTTTTTAATTCCCACGGGAACTCCATAATTTTTCGGGTAAATATATAGCTGACACTCACAAATAATATAGCTTTCTATTGGTACCAGAATTTTCAAAATCGTTTCAGTAGATCCTGAGATTACCCCCTACAATGTCACAAACTTTACCTCTTTATAAAATTAGTAAAGACACAAGACATTTTCGTATATAATGCGCAATAGGGCTTAGAATCCCTACATCATCCCGAGTGACACCGGCTAATAAATTTAAAATAAAACTTTTTGGCAGAGCAGTCGTGTTTTTGCTCGTAAACACTATTATATTTTCTAAGCCTTCGATTTTAATGTTTAAAAAACCTTATACAAAAGCTGTCGTCAAAAAGATGACGACAGATTTTGAGCCTTTTTCATGAATATAAAACTTTGTTAATAAAGGTTAAAAATGTAGTATAGTTGGCCGATATTGATTTAAAGAAACTACAGAAGCAAAAAACTTGCAATATAGTATTTAAATAAAAAAAGCGTTTTCTAACAGAGCGATCTCAGTCCGGGGCGTTGGTGAACTTTCAACTTTTAGCCGCTTGTGTAGCGCTGGATCTCCCTACCTGCCTCCATTGGGAGGGGGCGCTTTCCGTACTTGGAGCGAATATTTACAGCGCAACCTAAATATAGCGTGCCGCTGCTCAGCTGGCACGGTGGGAGAGAGAGGGAGGCAGGCGGGTAAACATACCCCCATGCTCTCCGGCAGCGAGGAAAGGCCATTCGAGCGGCCGCTTCGGAGGTGAGCGGATGTTCCTATTAAATGCGGAAGTTGAAACGCGACCATGACCCTTTACAGGTCTTTACATGAACAGGGGTGGACGTTCGCGGTTGCTATAAAAGCTTTATCAAGGTTGCAAACCCAAGATTATATCACAAATAAGTTTCATGACAAATATACTACATACATTACTAAAGCAAAAAATAAAATATAGGGATTGTAGAGGCTAGGCAATCTCACAGGAATTGGAACACCCATTTGCATATTTCACGAAGTCCTTTTTCCTTTAGAAATAGAAAAGAGTTCAACATCAAAGTGCATATTTCGGATTCCCGTATTTGAAATTGAGGGGTGCTTTTCATTGCAAATGTGACCTAGTATTACTTTCAAGGAAATATTTTGCCTACGCTTGCTCGGTTTCGCAAATCAGTATGCTGACACATTTAACTTTTTATGCAATCCAGCAGATTCCCATATGATTCTTAATCGTACACCATTCAACTATTTCGTATAGATGGGATATTTGAATGAAGAATTTCAATATTCAACGAACTTATTATTCTCACTTGCAGGTCACATCAAATTTTTCATAAGTTTTTTAAAATTTACAACTAAGGAATATTTTCGTATATTATAATTAGTACGGTTTATAGTTTATTCTAGCGGAACTGGAACTTCGGAATAAAGAGTACATAACACTTCTATTTAGATCCTCATGCCTAGAATTTTGTCAAAACAGGTCCAGCCGTTTCAATGAAAAAACCGGCCAAGTGCGAGTCGGACTCGCGCACCGAGGGTTCCGTACTGAAAACTGTAACGACCAAAGATGTAAAACGGTAATAATTACCTTTGTTAATGAACCGCAAAACTAACTTTGTTTGTAGAGGTTTACTGTTAATATCAAAAAAACTATGCTAGTTAGAGCATTGGCTATAGTTTTCCTGTAAAATATACATAAATTCCTATTGACCATAATTATTTCAGATTTTTCGATTGGTGAACTCCGGAGATAAGGGGGGGGGGGGGGGGAACGGTATTTTTTTAGACTTTTTCCCCGATAAATCAAAAACTATCATGACTAAAAATAATTAAAAATCTAATTAGAATGTACAAAGTAAACCCTTTCATATGATACCCCACACAGTACAGTTATCTCACTTTTAAATTTCAACCCTCCGATTTTCCCCCCTTTTTAAATAAGAACAAAAATAATTTCCAATTTTTTTTAATTCCAGTGTCTTTGGGCCACTAATATACACAACTATTCCAAATTTCATGTCGATAGCTTCGGTAGTTACTGAAATAATCGAGTGTGACGGACGGACAGACAGACAGACAGACGGAGAAAGTCGCACCATAAGGGTTCCATTTTACCATTTTGGTACGGAACCCTAAAAAACAGGGATATGGACACATTAAAGTATACTTTATTTTTGAAATGGTTCTTAAAAATAATAGTACCTATCTGTGAATTGAAATTAAAAAATTAAAATAGCATTATTAATTCTAGCGCATTCCGTAAAGTTTAACAAAGCTGTGTTTGTTGGGAGCATAATATATGTTAGACTGGACTTTTTTGTAAACATGTAGGAACCTACATGTAAACTTTAAATCTAAAAATTGTTTGCTTAATTTTAATGTTTCCGAACTAGAATATGTTCCATACTATGGTTGTACGCCATACGTATTTAGTACCTACTTATATATAAAACTAAGTACTAAAATAATATTTCAAGGAATGTTTCATCGTTCGTTATACATAGGTACTTCTCTAAGCTTAATTGACGTCTTTTTCACAATAACCCCCAGACTAAAGTATGTTGGGAAATGTTACCTAGTCTGTGAAATTAGTTACTTAGACAGTTATTTATTTAAATCAACGACCTCAATTTACACAGACTGGCCCTGCCAAACAAAGAATGTCGAACTTAATTTAGTAACTATATTTCTTATTAGACCGTATAAAGTATAGGTCTACGTAGGTATTAATTAATGACTACTAAACGGCATCTATGCTGTAACTAAATAAATCTTGGTTGCTTTTTTTATCGTACTGGGCTGGACTATTCTAGAGCTGGAACCCAAAACCAGGTTAACTTAAAAAAAACTTAAGACAGGTGAGGAGCATGCACCACAAGTTGGACGATCAAATTTCTATGAAAGGGTCCGTCTAGTACCCATATATCTAGCGATGATTTAAATAGTGTCCCATTTGCGCGTGGAGAGTGTAAAACGGTAGACAAGCTCGTAGCACAGGGGTAGTGTTGTAGCGGCCGCGGCGCGGCGTAGCGACGTAGAGGGGCAGATTGGGCACGGAAGAGAGGGGGCGGAGCTGCATCGATCCGCGGGCCGTGACCTTGACCCGGCCGCGTTCCCGGATGTGCCCCTCGCCTAGTTGCGCCATTGTCGCTTTATACAACTCCTAGCTTTTATTAGCTCCGGGCTTTATTTAGCTCGCTTTCGAGTTATATGTATTGCAGCTAAAAATATAAGGTTAAAAATTAATGCAGTTTAAGTTTTGTTTTATTATGTAGACTAGCGTTTGACTACGATCTTGCCTGGTGGTAAGTGATGATGTAGTCTAAGATGGTAGCAGGTTAACCTTCAATTTTTGTTAAGTAATACCTTATTCCATCAATTCAGGGAAGATTGTGTTCAGTGAGTAGGAGTTATATATTATTAAGTATTTTGAAAAATATTCTACATTTAGATATAGCGATCAGGTTTAATCACACACTCCTCTCAATGGTTGAGAACAACGCCCAAGTTGCGTCGCAATGACAATTTATTTTTGGGTGACTGCTATAATTTCCGCTCTAGCTATTCATACCGTACAGTATTCTAGATTTTTTTTATCCACTACAAGTTAGCCCTTGACTGCGATCTCACCTGATGGTAAGTGATGATGCAGTCTAAGATAGTAGCGGGCTAACCAGTTAAGGGCATGGCTGTTATCATTAAACCCATACCCCTATTCGGTTTCTACACGGCATCGTACCGGAATGCTAAATCGCTTGGCGTCACGTCTTTGCCGGTAGGGTGGTATGCCTCCCACCAGGCCAGACCAGGGAAAATTCTGAACTTATAAATTCCCAAATTGATCCTGCCGGGGATCGAACCCGGCACCTCCGCACGTTAAGACAACAGCGCTACACACTGCGTCAAGCCTAACCTAGATATAGGATAAACCTAGGATAGTTATAAGATATAGGATCTGCTCTTGCTACTGGCTTCTCAGCCGCCAGTAATATTACCGAACTATATCAACCATGTGTTTTGAAACAACATTGGGACCTATGACCACCTTATTATGGTCCTCGTCGTCGTCATCGTCAATCGATAGACGTTCATAGGCGTTTTGTTTAGGAATAGCTCTCACTAATTCAACTGCCTTGACTTCCACATACAGCCTTGCTTCGCCTGGATACATCAGCTCCATGTGACTTGGTTGATGTGGTACGCTAAAGCTGCGCTTTCCTGTGCAAGCCTCGCAATGCGCGGTCGCCATTTCAGAACCCTGAAACGCCAACGTGTATCTATTCTTCGAACAATAAAAAACTCGGGGTGCTCAACAGAGCAAAAAGATACTTTGCGCCTAAGCACAGGCTTCTGCTGTATAAAGCTCAAGTTCAGCCCCACATGCAGTGGTACTGCTTTCACCTCTGGGCCGGAGTACCCCAGTACCAACTCCTTCCATTTAACCGGATACAAAATCGGGCAGTTCGACTCGTAGACAACCCCAAAATTACTTGCACAGTGGAGACCCTAGAGCACCTCAGAGATGTTAGTTCTCTTTCTGTGTTCTCCTGTCTCTACAATGGGGAGTGCTCTGAAGAGTTATTTAATCTAATACAACCTTCCGTGTTCTCCAGTCGTACCCTTCGTCGCAGAAACACCACCTCCCGTTATTCCAGGTCATTTCTGTTACGTACCTGCAAATTATGGAACAAGCTTCCATCTTCTATGTTCCCTCATGATTATAATATGGTTCTCTTCAAAGGGCGGTTAAACAAATATCTCAAAAGCAACGCATTGGCGGTTCCTCTGGTAAATATTCATGAGCGGCGGTAATCACTTACCATCAAGTGACCCGCCTGATCGTTTGCTCGCTATATATACATAAAAAAATACAATACCAACAATTTCTGAAACCTATCTACCTTGGTATGTGTTCAATTATTTAATTAGAACTCTATCTTCAATCTACTGGGAAAGTTATTTTCTAACGCCATTTTCCAATAGAGATTTATTGAATTTGCTCTCGAACACGTTCCAGCCCTGGTCGCTTTATATGATTTGCCATTTCTACTTTTGATTCGTTACAATATTTTATTTTAAGAGTTTGAAAAATTCATAGTTCATTTTATAAAGAATTAAAAACTACTTATATTTTGCCCGCGACTTCATCCGCATGGATTAAAATTTGTTGAAGATCCTGTGTTAATAGATTTTCCGAGATAAAAGCCCGAAAAAGATAAATTTTCCTTCCCTGGAATGCAATTAACCTCAAAATACCAAATATCGTCAAAATTGGTTGAAGAGATGGGTCGTAATACGTAGCAGACAGACCCACACACAATTTCGCATTTTATAATATTACTTAGTAGGATATGGCTGACTTCTATATTATTGAGAAGTGGAAGGAATAACAGTTGGTTTTCATGGTTGATGCAAAAGGTATAGCAAAAAAGCTCAAGTGTCAAAAGCTCAAGTGGCTCCCTATTCGCCGTCGCCGGGATTTGCATGTACTTTCTCTTCTGTACTGTGTGTTATTTCATTTAAAAACGCCCTCCTACCTCAAGGAGAAATTCAGTTTTCTTGGAGTGCAGTCCGATTTAAGACCATGTCGTACCTTAACACTGAAAACCCCAACTCATAAAACGAAGTTCTTTGAAAATTCCTTCAGTGTTCGAGCTGTTCAGCTATGGAATGCACTTCCACTGACCATACGCCAATCTAAGTCACTGGACATATTCAAAAATGCTGTTAAGAATCATTATCTTGTAAACTAAATACGACAATAAAAATTATTCTATAAGTTAAGTCGAAATATATATATTATAATACATATGTATTAGTATATTTTATAATTAGCTATGCTAAATATAATTTATATTTTGATTATATGTTTATTATTGGTTTATGTATTAGTATGTAGTTATTCGAATGTAAGTATATTATAGAACCACCTGCAGTCTATTTTCCTTTATTTTCTCCTTTTCCTAAGGTTGCCTGGTAGAGATCGCTACCTAAGCGATAAGGCCGCCTTTTGTATCCTACTTCTGTCTGTTAATTTTATTTCCAATTTTTGTTTTTGTTATTTTTACTTGTTGTGGTGGTACAAATAAAGTATATATAATATATAATATATAATATATAGCGGGGGAAATAGATGCGGAATGAAAGCCTTGTTTGACATTCTAGCAAAGCAGAGCGGAATTAATGTCCTTGGCTTCAGTGATCATTAGGTTTTGCGCTTTGCGGCAGCAACTCTGGACTTAATTGCTGCTACGTGGCAAATTATTTTCAACAGTCACTGGATATGATTCATTTAAGTCAATTTTTGAATCATATAGAATTATAATATACATGCGTATATTAATTTTCCAGTAATTGTTATTTTACGATATTGTATACAGAATATCCATACTTCCATATCCATACTAATATTATAAATGCGAAAGTGTGTCTGTCTGTCTGCTACGCTTTCACGGCCCATCTATTCAACCGAATTCTGATGAAATTTGGTATAGCGGTAGGTTACATCTCGGGGAAGGACATAGGCTATCCCGGATATTTTTATCCCGGAAAATTAAGGAATTCCCTCGGGAATCAAGAGAACTTAATCCACGTGGACGAAGTCACGGGCATCATCTATTAATATTTAAACTCCACCTACGTAAATAGGTAGGGCAGTTAGCAGAAGAGCAGTACATATTTCATTCTGCTAGCCGCCGCACCGCGGATTGGGGTAGTAAGTATTAATTTTAAATAACAGGACACGGCCAAAAATCAACGGATGTTTGAAACCGCAACGGGGGAAAGTAAATGGAGCCGTTTTTACACAAAAGCCACGTTTGTACAGAACTACCGGATACCCGGTGTGTGCTACTATGCTAAAAAAAACCATGCCCGCATTATATTGCCTTTCTAATGAAACCGGTACATCGGGTGGATGGTTTCAAAGTCTGAAGTGGACATAATATAGAAACTTTTTTGTGTTTTATACACAGATTGGAGTGTAGCAAAGACTATTCTTGATTATCACAACCTATCTATAATGAGCCGATTTTACGTAATGCCAGTCCAGGCAATGTGCGAATTGGCAGACTTCACTCACCCTTAAGGTCATGGTGATTTCTCAGGCATGAAGAGGTATTAGTAGTAGAAAAACACCTTTGCAAAACGTTGGGGTTGGTATCTTAATTTTATCTTACTTCAAGAAGTAAGATAAAATGAACCACCAACCATACCATACCAACCTAATGCCATGATCAGAGTCACAGACGTGTGAGAAGATTTTCGTTAATATTTATTATGATTATAGGAATCTTGTTATACTTCATACTAATATTATAAATGCGAAACTGTGTCCTTCAATCACGTCGCAACGGATTGACGTGATTTTTGGCATGCGTATAGTTGAGGACCTGAAAAGTGACATAGGCTTTTTATCCCGGAAAATTAAAGAGTGCCCGCGGGAATAAAATAAACTTGAACTTCGCGGACGAAGTCGCGTGCATCGGCTAGTTTAAGATATTCTAAAAGCCTCGGACGTGAATTAGAGGAAAATTTCAAGAGATCGCAAATTTATAACTCGACCTCTTCAAACGGTCCGCTGAGGGCTCTTTCCATTTTGCAGTGTTAGATTGTGTTGCATTAAATTACGTTAAAAGTTAGAATAGAGGCGCTTTTACTATGTTATCTTGGGGGTGGAAGTACATAATTATGCTTCTCTATATTATATAAACTTTAACTAGCAGAACTGCCCCGACTTTCGTATGTCATCATTGGTAAAACGCACTGTTGGAAGACTTTACTCTATATGGCTAGCTGGCTCTAGCTGATGCCCGGGACTCCGTCCGCGTGGTATAAGGTTTTTTGGTTCCCGCGGGAACGCCTTAATTTTCCGGGATAAAAAGTAGCCTATATGCTATTCCAGACTATAATCTATCTCTGTACCAAATTTCATCCAGATCCGTTCAGCTGTTGGGACGTGATTGAGTAACAAACATCCATCCATACATCCATACTGAAGCCTAGATATTCGGAACCGGCTAGTTCAAGAGGCTGGAAATGGAACTATGAGCGAGATAAAAATTTCGTTATCGTTCGTTCAGTAAGTTTTTACTAGCGGGATTATGCGGGAAATTATGGAACCGGCTTCCATCTTCTGTTTTCCCTCATGATTGTAATATGGGGCTCTTCAAAGGGCGGATAATAAAATATCTCAAAAGCCCAGCAATGCATTGGTGGTTCCTCTGGTGCTGCAAATATTCATGGGAGGCGGTAATCATTTACCATCAGGTGACCCACCTGCTCGTTTGCTCGCTATATACCTATAATTAAAAAAAAAATCATAGTTACAATTAGATCGCGTTGGCGCGTGACCTTTTATAGTCCCACAAACTTATATGACCCGGTGGCCAAAATTGGAACTAATTTTTATACCAGTTTAGTTTTTGTTTTTAATTTATTTTTCATAGATACTAGCGACGTTGTCATCGGGTTGGACTGTACATATTTTAGTATGAACATCGAAAAACCTGCGCAATACGACGAAACGGGTTTCCCATTTATGACGCGAAAGTTCGCGTTGACGTTTTGTCATGTCCAGTCAGTATTGTGATTATCGCCATTCGCCTGTGTTCTACTTCTTCTTAATCTAATGCCAGGATTTTCAGCTTTACCTTGAATGTCAGATAGTTTTAGACTACCTAGGTCCCAGCCATGCACATCTAAGATGTGGTAATCCCTAGTACTAAAGGTCTACGAGTAAATAAAATACCCTTGGACTTGTCGAGCCACTGGGACCACGGTAAATACTCGTTTATTACAGTGTGCTATAGTTTTAAATGTACCGCTACGACCGAGCTACGAACGTCAATATGACGTGCATTTTCATACTAATGTATGGTGAATGTATGCAAATCAAATGCAAATGAATGGTTTTGAGCGGACTCTGCTAGAGCGAATGCTAATGTCGCGATTGTGTATCGTGTGATCGTAGAACTAGATCATAGTTTTACTGATTTTTTCCATTGCAAAATAGACTTGCGCTTGACGAAAATCTGAATGTTAAACGGAAAGCAGTGATGAAATGTTAGTAGAAATGCGCTTGCCTAGAATGTAGGCACTTAGTTTCGTACCGTAAACTTAAATATAAACACGGATCTCCCCATTTTTTATTTTACCACAAAAAGAAACTACAAGCATTGCTCTATTCATCGCCCGCCCTCTATTTATATTTTTTTTAAAAGTATGTGTGTGCAATTATTCACACATGGCAAACGTGAAACTAAAAGTATCCTGCGCGAGAATGAGACAAAATATATAACTTGTATTCTGGCTCATTCTCACGTAGGCTAAATCTCTCTTTTTAAAATTCTTTTTCGTTTCATCGGATTTTCAAATCACAACAATTCCAAAAAAGTTTCACTTCAAAAATGTTAGAGAATTAAAATTTTCAAGACTTACAAATCGAACTGACAAAATTCCATGGCATTGGGTACATAATTGAAAAGCTGTCCTTTTTAAATATTATTTTTCCTTATTCCCTTTATCGTATTAGCCTTTATTGTTATTGAAAATTTCGAAGGTCCATCTTTATTCCTTCGGGATACCAATTTCCATTTATTTCGTATTCGTAGAATTTTGATGTGCCTACTTGAAAAGTAGGTATCTCGTACGTATAAAAAAAAACATAACCAAAGGTTAAAAAGAACAGCTTTACTATGGCGTTTATATTTTGTTGATATTTTTTCAAACTCAGTGATACCTTTTTGTCTTTTTCCATCACTACGAGTTAGCCGTAGACTGCATCATCACTAATGGTAAGTATTGATGCAGTTTGTGGGTAGTGGGTATGGTATGTATAAGGGAGGTTACTAGCATTCTACCATATTATTTCAAAATGACAGTGTCACGTAACTTGACGTCCCTAAAATAGGTACTATAGTTCTACAACTCGAACGACAACACTATTAATACAATACGGCTTTATGCGATGGTAGTTTGTTCCCTGTTCAAATTTTTATATAATAGGAAGCAGGATTATTAGACGGTGGAACAAAATAAAGAGAAACAGGTTTTATGTTAACCAATAATTGTAGTAGTACTTTGGGAAGTCGCCAAGTCTTTCCAGAGTACCTAATCGCAAAAACGTTAACGTAAAAGAAAATTACACGCAGTATTACATACATTTTAAATAGGTAGCATTGTGTGCTCCTGTTCTTTATCTAACGCTACCATTTTCCCCTGAAAATAAAACAAATCGCACAGTCCTATGGCGACACAGTGTTGTACCAATCACGTGTCCTACAGTTAGTTTCTGAATAGATCAGTGAAAAATATAATAATGCATGTTAAATTTAGTATACATCCCATTTTACGAAATAATCTCAAAAATATTTTCTGAGAACTAAATGAAAATTTATGTATGTACCCAAATCATATGAGTACCAACATCAGTCTGTTCAAATAGGAGTACCTCAGAACTAATAGTAGTAGGAACTTTTTTATTTATAAGACCACAAAATCCTGTTGCTACGAATCTATTCAATATATTTCATAGCGTCTCTGTGTCCGCTTCGCTTTGAGCACTAGGATTATGGGTCATTAGCTCCTACATAGTAGAAATACGGCCATTCCCGCGTTTATGAACTATATGCGAACCATTAAACATGTTATTTTTTATTTATAATCGGTACATTAATTTCCGCACTAGGTAATATTCTCTTTCATTTAAATTGAACATAGTTCACTTATATTTATGTAATTATTTGTTTTTGTGTATATTAATCACCTCAATCTTTTTATTTTTATGAAAGAGGTAAGCTCTATTTTTGTACTAATAAGTGAAATATCTACTAATAATTAAGTGAAGAGACTGCAATGCTATTTATTTAATTTCCCCAATATTAAAGTATGAATTTTAATTAAGTAGGTACCTTCTCATAAAATAAGATCAACCGATTTTCCACACGTAAGTTTGCGATTTAAACAAATATTCTAGGACCTATATCCGGATAAACTCATGTTTTTTTCGGAGGATGCCTGACTAGTTTCAAGCCCGTTCGGGGCCCATATTAGTATTGAATATTTTTTTATAACGCATATCACTCACAATAGTTTAAACGTTGTAGAAGTATTTTCATAAAGTTCCATAAACTTAAATCATAACTGACTCTGATTTTCATCCGTTTCATCCATGTAAAAATATTATGTCTGTTATATTTTCAAGGCACATTGTCATATTTTCGTAGAATTTGATACATAGTAGATGCACCTAATACCAGAAGTCGGACATCATAGATAGGTAGGAAATCTTATCCGGGAAAACCTAAGAATACCCACGAGATTTTTAAAAACCTAAATTGGAGTCGACTCAGTCGCAGAAATCATCTAGTACTAGCTGACCCGGCGAACTTCGTACCGCCTTAGTATGCAAATTTAAATGTATATTTTTCAATATTTCTGAGAGATTTTCTTAATTTTTTTGTTCCGTAAGAACCTTCTCCTAATAATAACAAATACAACAAAAAAAGAATTAGTGAAATCGGTCCAGCCGTTCACGCGTGATGCCGTGACCAAGGAAAACGGGTTTCATTTTTATATATAAGAAGATAAGATAAGATGATATAATATTTATGTACCATTCTTTAAGTCTTTCAAGGTTTTTACTGACCGTGGCATCTTGCCAACGATCTTCTGCCTTTAGGAGAGCTTCAAATGCTATTCATACATATTTTTAAAGAAATCTTGACACGAGACCTCTCAAGAAAACTCAGTGATTCAACACGTGGAGGCCTGAGGCTTCCTACTAAAAGCACTTGGATGTTCTTTGTCAACCTATGATATAAAAGAGTGTAGGGAATTAATTTGTCGATGTGATTATTTTTATGTAAAAATAACTTTCTTTATCAACCAAACAAAGCAAGCTTTCGGAGATATTATAATTCCTAAATAATACATATTACCAATCTTAACTTTAGTAATGTATTCTAAGATAAAATTACTTTGGACCTCGAGTACCTAAGAACGTACTTATAATAAATTGGATGTGTTCGTTACGTGTAGGTTAGGTAGTTTATATTTTGGCAACAAAGGCCCTGTTATTCCAGGTGATTGCCTCAATTTACCAGCAGCGGAGTGCGGATCGGGACTATTAGGTACAGGTCACACGATGCTAGTGGTTTCAGAAGACAGCTACTCTCTATGTATATTTCGGCGTCACTGACTTGACTCGTCTCATACATATATATAGTAACATATACTTATTATTTGCTATGATATGTGACAATCTCAGTCAGACAGTCAAGCATAGTTTTCGATATCTGCTAGTTTCGAAAATATCAATGCAGAAACGGATCACCCACTATTTGAGCATTGATATTAACGAAATTCATTCTGAGGGCCAAGTGGCAGTTTTTTTACTAACTCGATCACGTTAAAGTTAACAACCATTTTGTATGGAATTGATCGAGTGCCAGCTGTCATCTAGCGCTTGACAATTACATTCCAATCTTGGTTAACATTGACGCGATCGAATGGGAAGAAAATCTCCTACAGGGCATACAGTTGCAGCCTGTTTAGGGCCATCTTTGTACAGTCAAACATAGTTGTGTGTAAACATAGTGAAGAAAAGAATTGTAGCGACTTGAACTGATTAAGACAAAAAGTTTACTTTATGCAAGTAAATCAACTTGGGTTCAATCAAGTTCTAGCCGACTCGCATGGCGATGATTTAATCCTAAAATACGGATGGCAAGTAATAAGGTGATAACTGTAATTATGCTACGTGGAAATATTCGTTAAGCTTTCATAATATGAGAGCTCACAATGGTGACGCTAAAATGATATTTAAAAGAACATCATAGGTTACATTATATTATTACTTAAACTGTAACGTGTTAGTCGCTACTTTTTACATCCATACTCTATGATTTTTTGTAAAATTTTGTTTGACATCATGTATGGTAAATAGTTCCAACTTCTACACGAGGCTCAGGTACAAGCTGAGGCCCGCGACTTCGTCCGCATGGTGTTTTTTTGGTTGCCGCGGGAACTCTTAAATTTTTCGGGATGTGATGTGTTATTCCAGACTGTAATCTGTGCCAATTTCATCTACATCATCCGTTCAGCTGTTCTGGAGTGATTGAGTAACAAGCATCCATCTATACATCGATCCATCCAAACTTTCGCAATTATAATATTAAAATAATAACAAAGAAGTATATATTATAAAGCCTATTTTCTTGAATGAGTAAGTAACATAAGCACAAATCCTTTTAAATAGCATCCAAACCCAAATTTTGATAAAGGAGTCACCACACCTTTTTTTTAATGAAAAATCATTCCTTGCGAGAAATAATAAGAAAATTATCACCGCTCTACTTTCAGTGCTGAGCACTATTCATTTCACGTTCACTGTGTTATAGCAAGTCCGCAACCAGTACTGGGAAAATACCTACATTGTATCCTACCCGGAATTCAATGCAATAACACTTGGCGTTATTCCAAATGTGTCTGTGTACGCAAATCGATATTCCTGCTGAGCGAAGCCGACCGATTGAGAAAATTTAATTGCACTGAGAGGCTTTCGCATCCGAAAAATGTTTTTCCGCCTTTTATTAAATGATTTACTATGCGAAAAGCGATTGTTAAAACATTTTTAAAGAACTTTAAATACAGAAAGATTTCACAGCATTACCTATGCACTTTAAAGGCGCTTTAGAAAGTGCATATTTTTTTGATATTCCTCGATCATTATTCATTTGATAACTATATCAAAAAATTATCCCTAAAATAGCGTATAATTTTCATACTTGTGAAATACTTTTAAAAATCATGTTACTTATTTTTTTATTTGAAACCATCCGCTTTCTTAGGTAATAGGGACGCCAAGATTTCCACGAAGACGCAAAGGGTGTAGAGTTCCAGAACAAGTAATTAAGTACCTCTTACTAATACAAGTTATAGAACTTGGTGCAAAGTAGTTTACGATTTCTAGTTCAAAGGAATCTAGAGCTTAATAACGATACCTCACACCACAATGGTTTTACAACTAACTTGAAAATATTTTTCACGATGCTTCTTCAGATAATTATTATTTTCATCAAATCTTACCAGATCCCAATGAAACTATTGGAATCTGTTAAGGGTATAAATTAATAATCTTATCTTAATTAATAATCTATATATTAAATTTCAACCAGATCCGTTCAGCTGTTGGGGCGTAATTGAGTAACAAACATCCATACATACATCCATCCAAACTTTCTCATTTATAATATTAGTAAGATAGAATTAAGTGTTATTCTGATTTTTACAGCGCGTCAGCAACCAGTTTAGCATGTTCAAAATCGATGCAATAACACTTGGCAATATTCCAAAGGTGTCTACGCAAATCGATACCGCTTCCCAAGGCATCGGGCACTAGGAAAAAAGTATTGTCCTGACCCAATTTTCTGACCCTTTTAAGGGTTAGCAACGAATTACATCTTTTTTTTATTCCACTACAAGTTAGCCCTTGACTGCGATCTCACCTGATGATAAGTGATGATGCAGTCTAAGATGGTATCGGGCTAACCTGTAAGGGGTACGGCAGTTATATTAAACCCATACCCCTAATCGGTTTCTGCTGTTAAAAAAACTAATATCGAATTTTAGGTAAGTGCTTCTTTTTTTTTATTAAACTAGGCTTCGACATCAAAGGGTTTATCTAGAGAACTAACGTTTCCACGGTGATAAAATGTCTAGCAACAAACTCACTTGAAATTTATCACCGAGCTGATACTTTAAATTAACCGGCTAAGTTTGTTTTGGGTGTCTTTTCGAATCTTTTGGATCACTTAATTTATTTTATCATCATAGTGTTCCGTTCTTACTAATAATATAGTCAAATTAATCAAATATTAGGTAATTGAAGAATGAACCCGCTATAAATAAATGACTACCTATTCGTCAATATATTATTATAATTAATAAGTAGGTAGGCCAATGAAGTATATAATAGTGAGCCAGTCCCTACTAAGCGCAGTATCCTCACATGGTATTTAAACTGTACTATTACCTATTCTGTGGTATGGGTTTCACACGAGGCAAAACCCCATTGTTGTGAAAGAAAATTGTAATCGTAAAAGTTTGTCAAACGGATAATTAACGAAACAGATTAACTTGACTGTTAAAGGAATTCATAAATGCATGCATGTCAAAGAGCAGGTTGAGTAATACGTTTTAAGCTCTCAACTGATTACGGTTTTCTTGAATTGCTCTTTTCTCAAAAAAGAAAGTGGTTACAATATTCATACATACGTAATATTACAAGTATTACACTGAATTGTGGGTCACTGGATGCGAGGCCGGTTGCTTCCATGCAACTTTGTCGTTAATGAAATCGTCGATCGTATATTAACCTCGACTTATAAAATGCTGTTTGACACAGTCTTTAAATTTATGTAATGGCAAATCTAGAAACTCTTTTGGAACCATGTTATAAAAGTCAATTAGGCCTCTGATTCCTCGGGCATCGCAACGTAGCGGCACGATCACACCAACCGGGTTGCAGATCAAGCAAAGCAAGGTTCTTCTAATACAGTTTGTTTTTTAAACTTACGTTATAAAGATCGCCGGCGAAATTCAGCTGAAATTTTACATGTACCTAGTTCCACACAAGTTTCATATTTCGATCGTCTGGAATCGATGTATTCAAGCTAGGATACTATGCAATAACTTTTGTGCCTCTGGCCTATTGCCAAATGCACCTGCGTACCCAAAATCAATAGTCCTAGATTTTCGTAAAGCTCCTATCGTTTGGAAGAATCTATTTTTTAACCGACTTCCAAAAAAGGAGGAGGTTCTCAATTCGGCGCGTATCATTTTTATTTTTTATTGATATAATGTTTTCGACTAAGCAGCGCTCAACTGAACGACTGGCTGTTTCTAATAACATTTTACTTCTCTTCGACCTAATATACTCGTAAAAGCATCGATCAAGTATGGCGCAAATTCAGTCTTAGTAATTCAGTCTGTATTCTAAATTAGAGCAATTGTTTTCATTGTGAAAAATTACCTGTGGATCCAATGAGCAAGACTTGGTAGCTTATCAACACTATTTATTATCTTGTGATTGATGAAAATATCCAATTTTCCGATTTATGAATACGAAAATACCTAAGTAGATGATGCCTCGTCTGCAGGGATTTAGTTTTTTAAGTCCCTTGGTAACTTTTTAATATTCTAGACAAAAAGTATTTTGCAGTATTTTGCAGATTAAAGGATAAACTGACAAACACTTTGGCATTTAGTAGGATGATTACTACCTATACCTATTTACTTTATAACAAAAAACATATTTGGGTACATTTGACTATTTGTCTAACTTAATCTAATTAGTACGAACCAAAATTAGTTTTTAGACGCAAAGCTATTTTATAACAGTAACAATGTTATTGTTTGATTAAAGCTACAAAAATGCCAGTCACGCACTCTCTCTTCTACTGCTAACAAAACATGTAAATTCATCTCAGGCTATATGAATTAGGTGTATGAATTGCTCAGTAAAATAACATAGTTGGCCCAACTCCAAATGTGGCGTGCTGAAAGGCTTTTTTGTTTGTCGTTCCGTAGATTCGACAACATGGTCACCTCTTTTTCGGAGGTTAATAATACGCCTTGTCTTTGTTGTTTTGATTGATAACAGTTGTGCGTCTAATCGAAAAATTCTTTCCAAAAAACCGACTTCCAATGTCACTGTAAAGTAAAAAATTATTTTTATTTCTACCCATATGTTGAAGTCGGGCGAGCCTGATGCGTCAACTTTGCTTATCCTTTTTATACCCGCCCGATTTCAACATAGTGGGTAGAAATAAAAATAATTTTTACTCTACAGTGGCGTTGGAAGTCGGTTTTTGGAAATAATTTTTATTTTTAACTTTTTAGTGTCAGGGTTGAGGATTTGGAGTAAGAATTTTTTATGGGACCACCTCGAGAGCTTCCTCTAACGACTGAAAAATACATTTTTCAAATCGGCTTAGAAACCACGGAGATATGCGGTAACATAATTTTTTTTTAAATACGCGTCGAATTGAGAACCTCCTCCTTTTTTGGAAGTCGGTTAAAAATAATATAGTGGATTATTTCCTCATACTATACAAACAAATAAACGCATGACACACACATTCAAGCTGATACATGTGCGAGTATACAATAGGTATAAAATTGTTTCGCTTAGCTATATTTTGGCTCTTAAAATATTTTCACATACTTTTCAGATTCCCTCGAGTAAAGCCCTTGTTACCAATGTAGCCTTTATAAATAATACCGAACAATATGAAAGCCTGGAGAAAAACGGGCTACTTGCCGAGGATGCCCAATTTATCATTGCTTTTGTTCAGCCATCGGCCAAGGAAGCTTTTATTTATACCATCATCCCGCGATATTTCCTGCCCTTAATATCGCCGACTGCTAAACAATGTAATCTCAGCATGAAATGAAAGCAGATTACAGAACAATTGTCTCGAAATTCATCTACGGGGAGTATTTTTTTTCAGCTGTAGTCTACAAACTTTGGATGACATACAAAAGTTCGCAATTTGTAAGTAAAGTACTTATATCACGTTTTTTATTTCAAGAAATAAAAAATATTGTAGAAAATTAAATAAGAAGAAATTTACTACTATTTATTTAAGTACATAGTACTTACACATAACATTAAACGTTGTAAAATAAACATGTGGTAAGTAACAAACATGTAGATTGAAGTTAATTATTACTTAGCTAATAGTAGTATTAGAAATGTGTGTGTAAGGAGAGCGTACTTGGTTTTGTATGTAAAATATAGATGTAGTGGGCAATACTTACCTAAATTGTATAAAACTTTTTGTCGTGAAGCTTCTTTAGCACCGTTGTGATTTGAAAATTCGATGAAACGAAGAAGCGACACCAAAAAGGGACAAACATATTCTTAAATAGGATTTAGCCTGCGAGAGAATGAGAAAGAGTACAAGTTATATTTGTCTCATTCTCTGTGCCGTATGTGAATTGCACACACACACTTTTATTGATACATTCTGTATAGTTCGGTATATAAAGACTTATTTATATTAATTAGTTATATCTTGCTTAAATTACTACGTAGGGCAGGTCAAGGTCTCTAATCTCTGTAACACCTCAATATAAAATAAGCTGGGTAAAAGTAGGTAACTATGACTTACCTTCAACTATTTACTTTTACGCCGATTTTTTTACATTTACGCCGCTTTCGAGTAGTTCTTCTTTTAATCATAAAAATATTTTTGTGAGGAACCCTAGATTTTTCGACATTCCTATTTTATTATATACCATCAGAAGGTAACTTAATACCCAACAATCCATTCCATTGCCTTTGTGTTTAATATCAAAAATAAATACTCACAAACAAATTTAAAACGAAGGGCAAAATTATAGGAGTGTCAATATTCCAAAGTTAAATTAGGACGAAACACTCCAGTTACGAGAACGGCGTTGTCTACAATTGCCTTTTTGGGGCTCCTGAATAAATAAAATTTAATGAATATTAAGTATCCCTTTGAAGTAATAAAAAATTCGGACTTGCAAAGTCTTACCAAGTAAGGAGCCTTGTTGTGGGCTTAAGGAGTTACCTACTGAAAGCGTTTCTCTCAAACAAAAGATAATGATTGTATAGCTCGATTAAACTTTTTGCAGAGTGATAACTTCTACAAGGCTTCCAGTAATGAGGTGCTGTCCGTTTTTTGTTTGTTATTTCGCTGAAAATTAATACTTTATTCACATTTTGACGATGCTGCATAAATATATCTCCAAAATGTTTTATAAACGACTTCCGCTAACCGCTTTTTATGGTTCAACTAAGGAAGTTTTAAAACTCGTTCAGAGATCCTTGGTTTTCCTTAAATCTTTTTTTTCTTTGGGATATTCAGAAGCGCCTAGGAACCATTCTCTATTAAAGTGAAAATGTTTAATGTTTCCTATCAATGTTGTCGCGTATCCCTGTGAACAGATGATGGAAACAACGACTGAGACTCGACCTAAACATGCATTTTGACGTGATAACGTCTTATAAATCGATGAACACCGACTGCACGCACGAAAAAGTGTCACGTTCCACCTGAGCCTTAGCCTGCAAGTGAGAGCGCGGAACAAGCAATAGAGAGGCACGATCGCGTGACGTCAGAGCTAGCAGTTCGACTAGTTCTACTACTGGAACACCGCCACGGGAGCTTCTTCGAGAACTTCTAGTTATCGTAAAACTATCGACCATAAACCGACTTTACAGACAACCTTATTTTTTTTAACCAAAAACAAGATTCGGCCTTGTCGACAAATTTACAGAACGACACAAGTATTTTCATCCCGACACATTTGGAGTTACGCCAACAATGTTATTTGATGGAACAATTCCTGTACTTAATTTTAGGGCTCGACATGAATTCGCACCGATCTTCTGTATTTTAACGGTAGCAAATAATAGGACTGCCGTGTAACCTGTTTTATTTTTGCATAGTTCGACAATGAAATGGAATACTTTTTTTAATGCTCGTACTTAATTTGTAAAAACAACCTTTTAGTGCATGTTTCCCGTATAGAGTTTAATAGTTAGTAACTATTCTATACTTTGGGTGACCTCTCCAAGTCATAAACTTATAGTATCTACGCGTAGACTTCAATTCAATTCAATTTAATTTCAATTTATTCAAATACACGGTAATCTAATTGACGTACCGATACCTTATAAAACATGATAGTGATAATCAATTACGGTATTCTTAACCGACTTCCAAAAAAGGAGGAGGCGTGTATGTTTTTTTTTTTTAATGTATTTCGGTGCATATCTCTGTGGTTTCTAAACCGATTTGAAAAATTTTTTTTTCACTGGTTAGAAGAAGCTCCCGAGGTGGTCCCATAAAAAATTCTGACTCAATCCTCAATCCTGATGCTGCAGGTGTACCGTACTACATGAAATTCTCAAAACTAGGGAGTTACGAAATTTTGATATAGTAGGTATCAAGTCACGTGTTTACAACAACGTGTTTACAACTCTGAGTCCCAACTCCTCACCCCTGATGCTGTAGGGTACAGAACTCCTTAAAAATAGCTATTTAGGATTTTTTTTTGATGAATTCGTAT
The DNA here is from genome assembly GCA_923060345.2 of Erebia aethiops. NCBI lineage: Eukaryota > Metazoa > Arthropoda > Insecta > Lepidoptera > Nymphalidae > Erebia > Erebia aethiops. Next base: position 13,670,156 of record OV281091.1, on the reverse strand, counting down.
TGTAGGTGTCAAGCAACGACTTCATACTTAAACCCAAGTCCCAACTCCTCAACCCTGATGCTGCAGGGTACTGCACTCCTAAGCCGTGGGGATTTAGGGATTAAGAGTACACTAAAAAGTTAAAAATAAAAATTCTTTCCAAAAAACCGATTTCCAAAGCCACTGTAAAGTAAAAAATAATTTTGATTTCTACACACTATGTTGAAGTCGGGCGAGTATAGCAAAGATAGGCATAGTTGACGCATCAGGCTCGCCCGACTTCAACATAGTGTGTAGAAATCAAAATTATTTTTTACTTTACAGTGGCTTTGAAAGTCAGTTTTTTGGAAAGAATTTTTTAAAACTTTAGTTACATCCATACTAATAGATATGCCGCGTATGAATGTTATTTCTTTGACGAACCCAGGATCTCACCACTCAACCAGGGAGCTTTTATTGTTCTAAAGGAGCTTTAAAAAATTTGCTACGGCTATGAAAAGGTCTCCAAACACTTAATCATAAAATAGATGTATCCCTCTGAGGTTAATATATGAATTAGATCCATCAAAGTGCTTCGATGTGGTACGCAGTTTACGCTTATTCTAGAACATCCCTTTTACCACACTTACATCTTATAATTTTATAACACAAATTTTCTTCTAGGGTGCATTTCCACCAAAGATGTGCTACGTTGTTAAGCTACGGATGTCCCATCAATAGGAGCGCTTGATCTGTGCTCTTAATGGAGGGCTTTACACATGCGTAGCTTAGAAATGTAACATAATATCACTACTGACAATGCACCTTTGTGATGCACCAAAAAAATTTGTGAAAATAATACAATAAAGTTTGGTAAAGGTATATTCACATCTCTGGTGGAAGAGCACTCTTATTTTTGGACTTTATTTTCGTAAGTAAAGGTGAGAGTTTTACCTCTGCAAGCAGCCTGGACACTAAATCCTTAAGTAACCTACAAAAGTTCACGGCGACCATAAAACATTCTTACGCAGGATTTCTATGAAACAAAATATTTTTATTAATTCAGCTTGCGTAAGAAGTTATTAAACTTATATTTTGTTGGAACTATTGCATATTTTTGTTAAATATAACCTTTGACTGTGTTAAATGGAATCCATACTAATATTATAAATGCGAAAGTCTGTCTGTCTGTCTGCTACGCTTTCACGGCCCATCTGTTCAACCGATTTTAATGAAATTTGGTATAGGGATAGTTTGTATCCCAGGGAAGGACAGGCTACTTTTATTCCGGAAAATTAAAGAGTTCCCGCGGGAATTAAAAAACCGTAATCCACGTGAACAAAGTCGCGGGCATCGTCTAGTAGGTTGTTAAGTGAAAATCCATTCTAAGTAGGATAGGAGGTATTATACTAGCAGGTGGATTACCTCACGTCAAGTTTATGACGAATATCCTTCCTTGAGTTTGGCCTTTTTTTATTTATCCACTACAAGCTAGTCCTTGACTGCGATCTCACATGATGGTAAGTGATGATGCAGTCTAAGATTTTAGCGGGCTAACCTGTTAGGGGCATGGCAGTTATATTAAACCCATACCCCTTCGGTTTCTACACGGCATCGTACCGGAACGCTAAATCGATTAGCGGCACGTCTTTGCCGGTAGGGTGGTAACTAGCCTGCACGGCCGAAGCCTCCCACCTGGGCGAGCCCTTCAATCGCGCCGCAATGGATCGACGTGATTTTTGGCATGGGTATAGTTGAGGACCTGGAGAGTGACATAGGCTAATTAAGGAGTTCCCGCGGGAATCAAAACTTTAACCATGCGGACGAAGTCGCGGGCATCAGCTAGTTATATAGTTCAAACTGATATTATAAATGCGTAGTATCTTTCTGTCTATCTGTCTGTTTTGACGACCTCCGTGGCGCTGTGTGTAGCGTTGTTGCCTTAACGTGCGGAGGTCCTGGGTTCGATCCCCGGCAGGGTCAATTTGGGAATTTATAATTTCTGAATTTTCCCTGGTCTGGCTTGGTGGGAGGCTTCGGCCGTGGCTAGTTACCACCCTACCGGCAAAGACATGCCGCCAAGCGATTTAGCGTTCCGGTACGATGCCGTGTAGAAATCGAAGGGGTATGGGTTTAATATAACTGCCATGCCCCTAACAGGTTAGCCCGCTACCATCTAAACTGCATCATCACTTACCATCAGGTGAAATCGCAGTCAAGGGTTAGCTCGTAGTGGATAAAAAAAACTGTTTGTCTGTCTGCTACGCTTTAACGGCACATCTTTTCAACCGATTTTGACGAAATTCGGTACTCAGTTGGTCTAGGCTAGGCTGTTAGGTACTCACCCATGTAACAAACATTGGGATGATAATAATAAAACCCTTTTTTACCCTAATAAAGTTTTCGGATAATGAAAATCGTTACCCGTATAATATTTAACAAGGCTTAAATTAAAATTGAAATTAAGGCCACTGAATATCCAATTAGGGAACATGTGCCCGGTACCAATATTAATTACTAACCTTCACTATGTTAGATAGGATAAAATAATTTTAAACTTGATCTTTTCAGTACTAAAATTATTTTGGTGATCAATGCGATTTTGTAGTTTATAATAATGTCCTCCCGACAGTATTTCAGCCAAGGCGGCCTATCTCCAAGGGAGATTAGCCATCTGCGCGGGAGATATTATACAAGCGTGTGCGCATTCACAGGTACACTCTCTGTTCCTTTACTCACATAGCCCTATGGGACGAAAAATCCGACACAACCGGAGAGAGATCAGGCGCAGGACCGACGACTTTACGTTACAATAGTACCTATTTGTACAACACACAACAACATGAGGACTATTACTCGAAAACTTCAAATAAATTGAGTTTCAGAACGCGGAAAATTCATACTAATTATAATATTGTAATCATTAATGCAAAAGTGTGTACCTGTCTGTCTCACGAACAAGCTCATAAGTCTGCTTATTTATCTGTCTGTACTCTGTCAGTCAGTCTGCTAAACTTTCACGGCCCATCTATTCAACCATTTATGGTGAAATTTGGTAAAAAGGTAGGTTCGACTCAAATCACGGGTTCCCACGGGATTTAAAAAAAACACGTGGGCGAAATCGCGGGTATCATTAAAACTCACAATGAAAAGTAGTATGAGATATCAGATGTCAAGAAAATTAAGAATAAATAAGCGGCCATTTTGGGGCGTTATTTTTTATAATCTTCTTTTCATTTTTGGAAAATTATTTGTTTCGCAGGCGATTAAGGGTAGGAAGGTATATAATATTAAGGGTAGGAAATAACGCAGAATGATGGCGTATAAAAGCTTCCTCGGGCGACGGTGGGACAAAGGCAAATGATAAATTAGATATTCTCAGCAAGTGGCCCTGTTTTTAGCGTTCCGTTGTCAACAAGGAACGCATATAGTTTCGTCCGCGGCTTAACTCAGAGATTATAAGTACTAGAAAATTGTAATTTGGAATGGGTATACGTATACTCCATAATTTTATGTAGGTACTAGATGATTTCCGCAACTTCGTCTGCGTGGACTAAGTTTTTTCAATTCCCGCGGGAACTGCTTGATTTTCCGGGGTAAAAAGTAGCCCCGGGATTTATATCCCGGGATATAAATCCCGTTATTAGGGATAGGTTATCCTATCCCTGTACCAAATTTCATCAAAATCGGTTGAATAGGTGGGCCGTGAAAGCGTAGCAGACAGACAGACAGATACACTTTCGCATTTATAATATTAGTATGGAAGTATAGATTCAGTTGGAATAACCAACAAAGTGGTAAAATAAATTTTAGAAAAAAAATAATTAGTGTTTTTTTTATCCACTACAAGCTAGCCCTTGACTGCAATCTCACCCGATGGTAAGTGACGATGCAGTCTAAGATGGTAGCGGGCTAACCTGTTAGGGGCATGGCAGTTATATTAAACCCATATACCCCTTCGGTTTCTACACGGCATCGTACCGGAACGCTAAATCGCTTGGCGGCACATCTTTGCCGGTAGGGTGGTAACTAGCCACGGCCGAAGCCTCCCACCAGACCAGACCAGGGAATATTAAGAAATTATAAATTCCCAAATTGACCCTGCCGGGGATCGAACCCAGGACCTCCGCATGTTAAGGCAAAAGCGCTACACACTGCGCCACGGAGGTCTTCAAAAAGAGGTTTACCTTCCCCATGCGTAAAGTGGAGTATACATGTGTGTATATCAAACTTAAAAGGAAAACTATCACAGCGCATTGACTTTACAAGTTTATGAGTAACTAGATGATACCTGCGACTTCGCCCGCGGGCATTAAGTTTTTTTTTATTCCAGCGGGAACTGCTTAATTTTCCGACAATCTATCCCTGTACCAAATTTCATCAAAATCGATTGAACGGATGGGCCGTGAAAGCGTAGCAGACAGACAGACACGTTTTCGCATTTATAATATTATTAGTAAAAATTAGTAAAATTAGTAAAATTAGTAAATATTAGTAAATTAGTAATATTAGTAATTAGTATATTAGTAATTAGTATTATAGTATATAATTAGTATATTAGTGTGGAAGTAAGGATAGAATCGATAGTTAATCAACATATAAGGTGTCCGCTTATTGTAACGGGCAACTACGGTACCCTACTCTATGCGTGGCCCGACACGCACTTGGCCGGTTTTTCTCTAAGCTTTTACATTGTTAGGAAAGTTATTTATGTCGCTCTAATACGCTCTTCCTCAGATTCTAGTTCAAAGTATTTAAACGGGCTTATTTTAATTAGTTTTTGACTCATTCGATGTTGGACAGGGATGCCATCGTAATCTTATGCGAAAGTTTGGATGGATGGATGAATGTATGGATGTATAGATGTCTGGATGTAGGGATGTATGGATGTTTGTTACTCAATCACGCCCCAACGGCTGAACGGATCTGACTGAAATTTGGCACAGAGATAGATTATAGTCTGGAATAGCACATAGGCTACTTTTTAACCCGGAAAATTAAAGAGTTCCCAAAAAACCTCAAACCACGCAGACGAAGTCGCGGGCATTCGCTAATTATTTAATAAAATTGTACTAATACTGATAAATACGGATGTATACATTTATCAGTATGGATGTATTCGACTTATCGAAATTTCATTCCCATTATTTCAATCTCTAATTGTGATATGATTTATGTAAATATAAAAATACTTTCAGTTTTTAGATTGGGTTAAATGGATAAGGTTTCAATCACAACAACTGCGTTCTAATTATTATACACATTTCGTTTCCTTGCGAAATGTCTTAAACTGTGGCCGCTAAAAAATATTTAAAAAATGTAAAATTTCTAAGCGACACGAAGTTGTATGCAAGCAATTTACTTATGCTTCTTTGTTCTATGCTCTTTAAAGAAGGGATAAAAAAAAATATTCTTCACTTACTTATTTTTGTCGCCGTTGATCACTTAAGAAGATTGTTTTAATGAATCATGTGAAAGTCGACGGAACTTTTAATTACGTAATTCGGGTCACTAAGCGCAATTTATTTGTTTACGCCGAAGCTGCGTAACGAGGAACTGGGACAAACAAAGCAAAATCCCAATGAATGTATCCAATTAGAGTTATTAGTAAAAGAGGAACACAAGTATTACTGAGAATGAGTCCATACTTTTGTCTTGTTTGTACTCGGATATTTGTTTTATTTAATGTAAGTATATAATATATAATATAATATATATAAGTATATAATATATAGTTATATATAAGTATATATATTATATATAGTATATATAAGTATATAATATATAGTTAAGACAACAGCGCTACACACTGCGCCACAATTATATTATAATTGTGGCGCAGTGTGTAGCGCTGCTGTCTTAACGTGCGGAGGTCCCGGGTTCGATCCCCGGCAGGGTCATTTTGGGACTTTATAATTTCTGAATTTTCCCTGGTCTGGGATGGTGGCTTGTTACCACCCTACCGGCAATGACGTCCCGCCAAGTGATTTAACGTTCCCGTACGATGCCGTGTAGAAACCGAATAGAGGTATGGGTTTATGCCCCTAACAGGTTAGCCCGCTACCATCTTAGACTGCATCATCACTGACTATCAGGTGAGATCGCAGTCAAGGGCTAACTTGTATTGGATTAAAAAAAATTGATATATCATAATATTATTATTATACCTAATAATCCTTAGTGTTTGCCAGATTTGGATATCATAAATGATATCTATTAGATATCTATATTTGGGGTTTTTTGGTTCCCGCGGGAACTCTTTAATTTTCCGGGACAAAAAGTAGCCTATGTATTATTCCAGACTATAAAATCTATTTCTGTATCAAATTTCATCCGTTCAGCCGTTATGGCGTGATTGAGTAACAAACTTACATCCATCCAAAGTTTTGCATTGATAATATTAGTAGGTATAGATTTAGCAGGTCCTTATCAACGTAGGTAAAGCACCAGTGGCAGATAGACTATCATAATTATTCTAATCACAATCATAATCATAATCATAATATTTATTTGCTGATTGTAGGTAGGAAGTTCTTACAATAAAGACTATCTATTTCAACAAAAATCCATTTAATAAGGGTAGGTGAGTAATAATTGAATAGGTACTTTACTTTCCTCTTCAGCTGTCACACCTAACCCTTTTTTGGTTTAAGATCCCTTAACCACCTATCCGCTGTCTGTCTCAGATACATAATAAATACGCTTGAGACTCGGCCTATATTTCGTAAGATATTGAAAATAGCAGAACCTTTTCGCTCCTTGACAAAAATGGAATATTGTAGATGGGATCTTAAAAATTAATCAAACTTTCTCCAATCTCTTCGGTGATTAGAAAAGTTCTCAAGTAATTGAAATAACGGGAAACTGGATCGGAGGCTTTGTACAGGAAATATTTTAGGCAAAGTCTTATTAGAGTTCAGTAATTATATATTTTTTAATATCCCAATCAAATTTTCGACGATCTACCTTTTATTATTTTGGGGATGGTTGTATTCGGATGTTGCTTTAAATGGGGTGGGCGCTACTGTTGTAAAAGTACAAGCTCGAAATTCTCCAAGCCTAAACAACCAAATTCTGAAAAAATATGTTTTTTAATGTTACTTGCATCGGAAAATTTCTTGCCGTTTAATTCCTAAAAATTGAAAATTCAACAATATACCATCAGTCTATATTTTTTTCAAAAGTTACCTTCTTATTCGTAGTGAAAAATTACTCCGTAAATTTTTTATGTTCTATAAACTTCTAGCTCGTATAAACCGATAAAATCCCATATTTCCCACGCCGAAATTCACATTCCTTACCCGTAATTACAGATCGTTCCCATTTCCGTATCTCGAGAAAAACGTTTCAGCTGTTTTTCTTTGCGATAATAAACTCTATTTCTTTGCACATACGTTTTTAAATGATTAATTAAACGAACTGTGCCAATTTCTACAGAAGAAATTTGTTTCATTTCAATAAAATAATTCTGCGAAATTCTCTCGCCCTCTGTCCATATTATAATTTAAATAATACAATATTCAACCGTTGAAAATGGTTTCTTTTGCTTTATTAACTTTAATGACAGCATTTTTTCAGGTCGACTTCAGTGAGGGTTCTCTGTACTCAATGATTTTATATATTATATTTAAGTGCAAATAGGTATCTATAATACGAACTTTATAAACAGTTCTAATAATAAGAGAACGTTTGACGTTTACTAGGCGTTAAGGCACGAAATTAGAGGCGAAGGCAATTTTCTTACACAATCGGGGAGCAGGTTAGCCTGCTGCCATCTTAGACTGTATCATCTTACTTACCACCATGAGGTTACTGTCATGGACTTGTAGAGGAATAAAAAAAAGATATTCAGAGATAAAGAAGAGAAAAAGACTAAACAAGGCGCCGCGTTGTGAAGAAAACTTTTAACATTTTCAAATATTTGAGGGAAGCTTTTTACGGCAACGAGACAAATTCACTTCCAGCTCGAATATAAAACGCGCTTTATAATTCAAGAAAGTGTTTCTTTATAGTCGATTTCGACATTATTCCGGCAATTCTAACTTTGTTTCATATCTTGTTAGTAGAATTTTCCATGTACCTAACTTAATTTTTATACTAACCCATGTCATAAAACAGAAGATTACATACCAATTTGTCCTATCCTCGATCTAAGAATATATGCAACCTTGATGAACTTCATAAAATTTTTCTTTTCTATTAATTCTCACCCTTTCTCTATTCTTTTAATGAATGATGAAACTAGCGATTCGAAATCTGGCCATCTCGAATAGAAGGCCGATGTCTTAATCTTGGCTTTCTTCGCTCTATTTAGTAATTAACCACCGACGTAAAGAGACGGGTGTTATGAGTTTAACGTATCTGTGTACATCTGTCTGTGGCATCGTTGCTTCCAAACGGATGAACCGTTTTTGATTTAGTTTTTTTGTTGTTTGAAAGCTGACTTGATCGAGAGTGAAAATCGGTCCAGCCATTTAAAAATCATCAGCTCTTTTGTAGTTGATGAAGTGATGTGAGAAACTTCCCTTATGTCTGAACGAATCGTAAGTGGTATCCTGTTACTTCAATATGTCGGGGCTTATATCAGGGACTAAAAACAGGTTTATAAAGGTTACAGAATTATAAGTGTTACAGGTTGAATTATAACAGAATCAAATCTGTAACCGTTTTCAATGTGTTTTTAAATATGATAACCCAAAACGCTTATATTTTTGTAACAAAAAATTATTTTAAAAAAACCGACTTCCAAAGCCACTGTAAAGTAAAAAATAATTTTGATTGCGAGCGGGCGAGCCTGACACGTCAACTTTGCCTATCTTTGTATACTCGCCCGACTTTTGGAAATAATTTTTATTTATAACTTTTTAGTGTACTCTAAATCTCCACAGCTTAAGAATGCAGTACCCTGCAGCATCAGAGTTGAGGAGTTGGGACTTGAGTTTAAGTATGAAGTCGTTGCTTGACACCTATAATATGACTTCACCACAAAAAAATCCTAAATCGCTATTTTTAAGGGGTTCTGTACCCTGCGGCATCAGGGTTGAGGAGTTGGGACTCAGAGTTGAATCGTATATATACGTGACTTGACCTTCTATATGAATTCACCATCAAAATTTCCTAACACCCTAGTTTTGAGGATTTCATGTAGTACGGTACACCTACAGCATCAGGATTAAGGATTTGGAGTCAGATTTTTTATGGGACCACCTCGGGAGCTTCCTCTAACCACTGAAAAGGAAATATTTCAAATCGGTTTAGAAAGAACTGAGATATGCACCGACATACATTTAAATAAAAATAAAAAAACATACGCGCCGAATTGAGAACCTCCTCCCTTTTTGGAAGTCGGTTAAAAATGAAAGTTTTTAACACTGTTTTAAAGTGTAACCGCAATAGCGATGTTGCCAAATTTACTGTTGACGCGTATTCAAATTTGAACCTAAGGCGAAAGCACTTATTAAAGAAATAAATGGTTACAGATTGATTGGGTTACAGCATTGATGTAGAATTTTTTTAGTACCTTACAGTATCGTTTCTGTTTCTGATAAAAGTGGTTTTATTCTATAACAGTTTCAAAAAACAGTGTCTAAAACACTTATTTCGGTTACTGTTAACAGTTATAAATAAATAAATAATCTTTATACTTGTAGAATGATTAGTGAAGGCTGTCTGCTCGATCAAGGTCAGCAACTTCACAGCAGACCATCAAGCGAATAAATAAACATGTCTGCTAGTACATTAGGCAGAATTTATTGTTCCATTGGGCACTGTGGTGGATGAATTTGTAGTCTAGACAAGATTTATGATTTTAGTGTAGGCTTTTTCCGATCCGGTATTGTAGTCGAGAGGGAAATCGACGATGAAGGAGAAATGATGGCGTAAAGTGGAATCTATCTTTCAAGAGTAACTTGTTACACGAAAATTAATTTTGAGTAAGTATGTCAGTAGAATATTGATGTTTTACTCAAATACAACGATTTTCTATGTATCTTACAATATTTTTTAAATAATTTTATTACAGCGCTTCACACACGAGGAAAGTTTCTAACCTTACTTAAATACATCATCAAAAATTCCCAGAGAGACGCACGTTCAATTCCTGCCCGGTTTTTTTTTAACTAAAATTATTAAAATATAAACCTTAACACTGACGGATTAAAGTTTAATTTCGAATGTAGTATATTTATATGTTCGCGAGCATGTCGGTCACGCGAGCAATTCGGTCACGGTCACGCGAATCTACATTTTTACCCCCTACCAAAAAGTGCTCAACGCGCCTACAGAAGTTTTACACTTCAATATAGATTACCTAAGTGTTCAACGCGCCTAAAGAAGTTTTCACTTCAAAAATTGCGACACTTTGGGTACTTCAACTCTGCGCCTGTGGCTATTTCTGTTGCACATGTAAACTCCAAACTTTTACCATACAAACATAAAAAAATATTTTTCTATTTTATATATTTACATTTAGTAAATAAATGTTACCATTCAGTTGTTTTGGCAAGGTAGTAATCGTCACAATGGGCAGGCAAATAAATATAAACGTGTCTACCAGTCCATTAGGCAGAATTTATTGTTCCATTGGGCAGCGCTAGACGAGCTTGGAATGTAGGCAAGATTTATGATGTTAGTTTGCTAAGCTAAGCTTTTTCTAAACGTGCCGGCATGGTCAAAAGCGGCTAAATGTACGGTTAGGTATATGAGCTATAATAAGGCTATTTGTGTTCTTATATCTCTCAAACTTATCTAATTTGACAGTTCTAAAAATTATTAGAAAAGGCCTATTATTATTATTTTTTACAGAGAGCATAAGTAAAGAGATAGCTATGTATTTTGAAAAACAGAATTAGATCAAAATGCTGGCTCCCCGCCCTTGCTTGAGTGATTTTCAACATTCAATCGTATGTCTAATTAATTAAAACTGAACTTACGTTAATAAAAAAAGAAGTTGCGCTTCGATGCTACTCCACACCATCCGTTCCTCGGGTTAAGTTTTAAATAAGAAGCGATGAGTGAATTCTCGAGCAGCATTTACTTTTAATTTTGATAGAAAATCCACCTGCAAGCTGCACCTGCAATTCAAATTTTCTGTAGAATTATATTTGAACTAGCGAGTACTCCCAGTGTCAGTACCCTACTATCAGCTTCGCTACCGTAGAAACCTAGTTCGCTTTCAGTTTCAAAAAACCCAGCCTTATTCCTTGACTACTGTATAAAGGGAACCTCTGTGCGAAATTAAAACTTTTTTTTTAAATGTTTTAGTTAAATGTTTTTAGTTACGTTTTTAGTTAAATGATAAATGATTTATTTATTTCATGTAGGGCGGCTCATGACTTCGACCGCGTGGATTAAGATTTTTTCTCACAGTAACTCTTTACGAATAATTTTACGGGATAAAAAGCAGAAAGTCCTTCCTCAGAATGCAGCCTATCCCCGTACCAAATTTCGTTAAAAACATTTTGGACAGATGGGCCGTGAAAGCGTTACAAACTTTAACATACTGATTTTATAACTAGATAAAGCCCACGACTTCATCCGCGTAAATATTATATTTGACTTAGTGACACAAGTTGTCCTACCTGAAATAAATCATTGCATCAATTCCTCAAGAACTCCTTATTTACCAGGATAACATGTAGCCTATGTCATTTCCCGGGACAACCTACCTCTATACAAAACATCAAAATCGGTTGAAAAGATGAGCCGTTGTAGCGTAGCAGACAGACAGACACACGTTTTCGCATTTGTAATATTAGTATATCGAATCAAACGCGAAGCTAACTAAAGTAACAAAGCAGTTTGTAAACACAATAGCTTTTCACAGTCTCGTTACTTGAATGCCTGGCACTACACTAGCTGGGTGAACTATTCGCTGTTTAAGCTTACATCCGGTTCAACCTAGAGCTCTTCGACAATTGTACACGTTGTCTGCATCTGTGTGGTTTAAGCGGAATTGGGTATTTGATTTCTAGTCAAATATCAAAATTTTAGTTTTTAGTGATTATTAAATAGAGGAAAAGTCGTAGTATTCACGTCCTCTGTTAGTTTTATGTTGAATGACCATTTTAAAATATCGATTAAAGTAAAAAAGTGATGTCAAGCGATTTAGCGTTCCAGTAAGATGCCGTGTACCGTGTGCCGATTACCTTCTTTACCCCTAACAGGTGGGCCCGCTACCATCTTAGATTGCATTATCACCACCAGTTGAGATCGCAGTCAAGGGCTAACTTGTATTGCAATAAAAAAATAGTAAGTAAATTATGGGTTTAATAATATAACTATACCATGCACAGGAGCACTGCATGCCCCCAGGGGTTGCGAACTTAACAGGTTAGCCCACTACCATCTTCTTCATCATCACTAGATCGCAGTCAAGGGTTATCTTGAACCTATCAATTAAAAAAAAATATGTCGCGCAGCAGTATCGCATTTGTTTAAATTTTAAGAGCAGGACGGCTTAATAATGAAATCGCTATCGCTCATGACTTACACAGCAGCTGATCCCATGAAGCGCTCGCAGCATCGATTAGATCGCACGACTTCTGACATTAAATGAAAGACTCGTTCACGGTGAGGGACGAGCTCTAACAGCATTTTAATCTTTTGTAGCACGTAAACAGTTATTACTTAGTATTACTATGCCACGTAAACAGTTGTAGAAATCGCTATCGGATATGACTTACACAACAGCTGAGCCCATGAAGCGTTCGCAGCATCGATCGCACGACCCCTGACATTAAATGAAAGAAACGTTCACGGTGAGGGACGAGCTCTAATGGCATTTTAATCTTTTGTACCACGTAAACAGTTATCACTTAGTGTTACGATCTCGTACCACGTAAACAGTTTATAAATCGCTATCGCATATGATTAACACCGCTGCTGAGCCCATGAAGCGCTCGCAGCATCGATCGCACGACCCCTGGCATTAAATTAAAGACCCGTACACGGTGGGGACGAGCTCTAATGGCATTTTAATCTTTTGTACCACGTAAACAGTTATTACTTAGTATTACTATACCACGTAAACAGTTGTAGAAATCGCTATCGCATATGACTCACACCGCTGCTGAGCCCATGAAGCGCTCGCAGCATCGAACGCACGACCCCTGACATTAAATGAAAGACCTGTTCACGGTGAGGGACGAGCTCTAATGCCATTTCAATTTTTTTTACCACGTAGACAGTTATCACTTAGTGTTACGATACCACGTAAACAGTTTATAAATCGCTATCGCATATGACTCACACCGCTGCTGAGCCCATGAAGCGCTCGCAGCATCGATCGCACGACCCCTGACATTAAATGAAAGACCCGTTCACGGTGAGGTACGAGCTCTAATGTCACTTTAATCTTTTGTACCACGTAAACAGTTATTACTTAGTATTACTATACCACGTAAACAGTTGTAGAAATCGCTATCGCATATGACTCACACCGCTGCTGAGCCCATGAAGCGCTCGCAGCATCGAACGCACGACCCCTGACATTAAATGAAAGACCTGTTCACGGTGAGGGACGAGCTCTAATGCCATTTCAATTTTTTGTACCACGTAGACAGTTATCACTTAGTGTTACGATACCACGTAAACAGTTTATAAATCGCTATCGCATATGACTCACACCGCTGCTGAGCCCATGAAGCGCTCGCAGCATCGATCGCACGACCCCTGACATTAAATGAAAGACCCGTTCACGGTGAGGGACGAGCTCTAATGTCACTTTAATCTTGTGTACCACGTAAACAGATAATACTGTTACGTACCGCGTATCTTCCTCGTTTGCCAAGTGGTTGTCGAAAATTAGAGTATGCTCGGTTTTTTTCTGTTTGTAATAAGACATGCTCAGAGTTACTTTATAAATATTACACGGAAATCAAAAAATAATTCCTAATACACAGGTCAATCATTCTTAATCTCAGTATTAGCCTGGAGCTAAGAACCTGGCGACGTACCACCCGTATTTCTCGGAGAGAACGTAAATTAGAAGGTCTCGCATTTAATCTCTCTAAAATTACATCAGAGTACTGTCCTATCAGACTATGAGAGTAAAGGAATAGAGAAAGCAACTGTATTTGAACTCACACGTCCTCTGCACTATAATATTTCCCACGCAGATTAGTAACCGTGGCTAAAAGGACAATGAGTCCGCTACCATCTTAGACAGCATCATCATTTACCATCAGAGGTGAGCTAATGTATCTTACTAATATTATAAATGTTTGGATGGATGTATGGATGGATGTATGGATGTTTGTTACTCAATCACGCCCCAACGGCTGAACGGATCTGGATGACATTTGGCACAGAGATAGATTATAGTCTGGAATAGCACAAAGGCTACTTTTTATCCCAGAAAATTAAAGAGTTCCCGTGGGAACCGAAAAACCTCAATCCACGCGGACGAAGTCGCGGGCATTTGCTAGTGGTGACATATACATAAGCTCTGCATTCAACTCGCGCGCGTACTATAGTTTGTTCATTAGCAGGGCATTTAGTTTCATGTTAATTTATTGCTGACAGATAATATTACGCGTCCGCAATAATTAATGAGCATAATAAATAAAGATTGATTAGGTATTGGATAATTATTACAGTGTAGGCTGCATATGATTTTAATTATGTACTTACTAGATGCCCGCGACTTTGTCCGGGTGAATTAAGGTATTTGCTACCCGCAGGAATTCTTTAATTTTTCTTTTTTCTTGCTATAGTAACCTTAGATGTAATCTATCGCTGTACCACATTTTGTGAAAATCGGTTGAACAGATGGTCTGTAAAAGCATAAAAGACAGACATACTTTCGCATTTTAAATTAGTTTAGATAATGTTTTTTTTATATAGTGGTACTTACTTACAAATAAAAGACAATTGTTATTCCAAACTTGAACTTAACTTTTGAACTTTGCAGTATTCAAAGATTGTGATTGCCTTATTTTTATGGTCACATGATTCTTCAGGAAATACTAAGTCCCAAAAACAATGGGTATAATACAAATTTAAGAGCCGGAAGCGCGAATGCAGGTTTTCTCGTGATTTTTTTCTTCACTATTATAGCAAGTTATATTTAGTTGTTTCCAAAGTAGGTACGGTACATAACTGAGAAAAGTTATTGAGTGCGTACACGAGGTGAATAGGAGGCTGAACGTCTTAACCATTAATAAGGCTATCACCACTCTCAAATACAATCTAATCCGAACTCTCCATCAAACTTGCACAAGATCGTTTCAGCAATAGGAATGCCCAAAATAGCCCAGTTACACTTCGTACCTAACGGCTATAGTATTGCCTATTTTATATGGGGAAGGCTAAGCGAAATAGGTCACGCACACTGATCCAATACAACCCACACAGGCTTCTAACGAGGCTCTACCACAGGGTCTAAGGGTATTTACACACAAACGTTTCTATTACCAGCGGACGAAAATATTAAAACAAGTAACATAATAACTTGAATTAGTAAAAATACCTAAATGTTGGCAAATCGATGCCTAAATGTCCTTAATTGAAGTCAAAAATTCAGTGCCAGCAATTTTAATTTTGCAAGGTTTGTAGCGCGCTGTAGATAATAATATGTTGATTTTTTAAAACTTAGTTCCTTAAATTCAAGAGGGAATAGATATCTTCTAGGCAAGCGCGCCGCATGATTGCTTTACATTATGCTTGATTGTTTGAATAGTGTCATAAAATAAAATAAAAAAATCTCGTCCAGGGCAGTATTTGTGACCTCTGTATTATTCTTATTGATGGTATACGGCTTACGCATATATTATAATTATATGTCACCGTAAGATTGTAAAAACCGTTAGATTGTAATCTAACTAGCTATATTGTAAACTGTCGACAGATTGTGAACCGTTCAATTTTTGAAATATTCATTGTATTTACGTTTCCTTGTCTCTTTCTTGTAGGTTAGGTTAGGGTTCGACATAAATAATCAGGTAGTGACCAGGTAGTGGCACTTAGGTTTTATCGGGAAAATATACCTAACATATTACAATCTACCGAAAAATTATGCGTTAAATTGTAATCTGTCGACAGTAATACATAATATATGTATGTATAATGTTTCTTTTGAGCCTTGACTACGTTGACAGCGCATTTCACGCGGTCAGAAACACGCTTCATCTACTTTTAAAGATTAAGTCGTCCGCGAACGCCCTACTATCTTTACGCAGTCTCGTCGCTACCTGACTCTTTTACGATGACAGCAAAAACGTTCTCTAGTAGTACTTAAATGGCTATATTTAAACCGGCTGCGTAACAGCTTCATTCTTCAGCAGAATTAAATTAGAACATGGTTGCCTATTAGACTTTAGGGAGGTGGTCTAAGTGAAGAATAAAATTGTACGAAACGTTGAATAAGACCTGAATGAATTTCTTTTCAAATGTAGGTAAGCTATGTGTATTATATGAATCACTAGCTGATGCCCGCGACTTCGTCCGCGTGGTTTTAGTTTTTTACTCCCGCGGGAACTCCTTAATTTTCCATGATTTAAAGTAGCCTACGTCACTCTTTCACTCATATCCAAGATTTGGGATCCTGAGACGGTTCATTCTCGACGCGGACTATGCCGCTGGTATTTTAGTGGGTATTCTGGAGTGAGTCCCACATAACCGCTTAGTGCGGAATGAGTAAAAGCATTTTTCCAGCGACATAAACCAAGGCCCTCAACCCATGCCAAAAATCACGTCGATCCGTTGCTCCGTTGCGGCGTGATTGAAGGACAAACTAACAAACATTTAATTATAATTTAATATAATATTTAATTTACATATTATAATTTCGCATTTATAATATTAGTAATTAGCATTGGAGCAGCAT
The DNA here is from genome assembly GCA_923060345.2 of Erebia aethiops. Taxonomy (NCBI): domain Eukaryota; kingdom Metazoa; phylum Arthropoda; class Insecta; order Lepidoptera; family Nymphalidae; genus Erebia; species Erebia aethiops. The sequence goes on along the minus strand of OV281091.1, from coordinate 13,653,373 downwards.
GGTGGGTCTAAGCTCTAATTTCCCTCTCTCCTATGAGAGCGGAGGCCTGTGCCCAGCAGTGGGACGTTAATGGGCTGCAGTGGAGTGTGATATATCGATAGGCCTGGAAAAGGCATGACGTCACAGCAAAAATAAGAAGGCTCATAAATATTACAGAACAGACGTAGTTATATGCATAAAACAAGTATACGACTAACCTAACATGGAATTCTCAATACACGTGTCAGTCGCCCACTTATTTATGCATGTATTACTTTCACGCCTGAAGGAAAAAGTAATCCCGTCTGTCATAGAAAATTTATCATAATAATACCTACCTACAGTTTTCAGAAATAGCTTTGTATAGCACTTCATAGAAGGTACATATTACCTACATAGCTATTTTTAACCTTGGTATTAAAAGATTGGTCGTTTTTTTATCCACTACAAGTTAGCCTTTGACTGTATCTCACCTGATGGTAAGTGATGATGCAGTCTAAGATGGTGGATGGTGGTCTCTTGTTTGAGCTCGTCCACCTAGTGGGGAAGGGCAACAAAACACCACCCCAGAGCAGTCGCCATTGAATAACCTCGGGACCAGCTCTGGACACCTTAACAAGTTGAAAAAAAACCTGCGTGCACTTTTTTTTAATATATATAGCGAGCTAACTAGCAGGCACGTCACCTGATGTTAAGCGATTACCGCCGCCCATGAACATTATTGCTATTTGCACTTCCAAATAGATAACCTTTATAATTTTTTATACTACTTACCAAATGGTTATTTCCGATTCAATGCGCCATATATCAGGTATAGAAGTCCCAAAATCTTTTTCGTTAAAAAGCTGCGAAGGTATTCACAATAAATTGAACGTGGAAATAAATAGGAGGCAATCAAAGCTCACTTCGACACCTCTCGCAGACTGTTTCGGTAATAAACGGGACGCATTATTCCTTACACTTGAATAATACCTACTAACGTTTATTGTAATTGCTTATTACCATAAACCATCTTCTTAGTCGTATTCTTCATAAGAATTTTCGTACCCGTATTTTAGTACCTACCTTTGAAGTGTTGACTTTCCTACCCTATCCTATCTACATAACGACTTCCTCTCTGTTCGTTTGAAAGATGGCGTTTGTAAGAACAAGAGAAGTGAGCTACTTTTCTTTGTCAGATCGGCAGCTAGGTGAGCCACGCAGTTTTTCCTCTACATTGCCTATACGCTTAGTTAGTGTATTAAGTTTATCAAAAATATCTAAGGCAGGTGATGCAGCAATGTAACCAAACTATTTAAGACTGTCTGCTATGCTTTCATGGCCCATCTTTTCAACCGACTTTGATGGAATTTGGTACAGAGATAATTTGTGCCCTGAACTAATACATCTACTCCATTTATCCCCGAAAATTCCCACGGGTATCAAAAACCTAAAATCCACGTGGACAAGTTTGCAGGCATCATCTAGTAATGTAATAAATATACCTACCACCTACACATTAATTTACAACATTAGAATAAAAACTATTCCGATTCCGAAACAAAGAAGATTTTCCAAACAGCAAATAACATCATGTTTTCTCTATCTTGACATATGTTTATCACGATCCCCGTTCCATAAATAACAGCTTCTGGTACCGAATTCCCTGCTTAAATAACTTTTTCTCGAAAGGTCTTAAGGTACATACATACGATTGTTGGTGACTCTGTTCACATGAATGAGAAGAAACATTTTTAAACCGTCATTGTACCGGAAGGCTAAATCGCTTGGCGGAACGTCTTTTTCGGCCACGGCCGAAGCCCCCAGACCAGACCCAGCACCTCCTACTTATAAGACCACATGCCTCACCACTTTGCCAGGGAAGTCTTCTCCGGGCGATTACACGTCAGGGCCAAGCGGGGTAGGGGATTCGAGGCATGGCCTCCTTACCCGGGCGGGGCGCGGGGTAATTTTGCACCCAGGTGAATGTCTTCTAGCCTTTACCTCATCTAGTGGCTTGTATCATTGAGTTTAGAAACGGTTTCGTCTATAATCAAGACTGGAAGTCTACGTTAACAATAAAACATATGAAAAAGGATCTTTAATAAAGATAGGTACGTCAATAAGTGTAGTATACCTACATAAATTGAATAAACGTTCTTTGACTTTGACTTTGATAAATCTCCATGCACAAAATCGCGAGAAAAGCAAGTATTCTGTTCTATATCACAAAGCTATAGAACAGAATACTTATGTACTATTACTACGGCGTCTACAAGGAATAAGGATAATATAGTGCGTGAGTTCCTTTAATGTAAAAGTGTTCTTTTTGTCGTGAATTTTTTAGAAATCTTGGCGTAGGTATGTTTTAGGTATAAAATTCTTTAGATGTTGCCTTGTGATAAGTCCGCCCTTTGTACCTCAGCCTCTCTTGTATCCTTGAGGTTTTACTTACTTAGATTACTCCCCGTACCTATTTTAAATTCTAAACCTACTTGGTGGATTTTCGACGTTCGTCTCTTTAGATTTTTTTTAGCTTCTTGAATAACCTCGCAACTTTTTTGCACGAGATAGGCTTTTGCTTTAAGACAATTTAAATACCTAAATATGGAAAGCATGCTTGAGGTATTATTCCACAGCAGATGATGCCCGTGACTTCGTCTGCCCGGATAAAAGATTTTGACTCCCGCAGGAACTCTGAAAATTCCAGAATAAAATGTAGGCTATGAGTGTGTGGTGAGTGAGAATGTCAATTCAGAGTATAAGCTGTCTCCTTTTCTTTCAGCAAAATCTGAAATGTATAAACATCCAAGCTCTCTCAATCACATTTCTATTATAATATTTTGGGTTGAACGGGGAAGATTCACTCTGAAGATCATGTTGAGTGTAGGTATAGTATGTGTGGCATTTTTAAAGGGTTGAGGGCATTGGGTGAACTAGGCACGCTAAATTCCTAAAATACATTTGATGTGCTGGAATTGCAAAGTTAATCTGGAAAAACAGGTATAAAGTTATCAATATCATCATCGACTCAACGCCGGCCAACTTCTGAGCACGAGTTTCCTAGCTCAGAAATAAAAGGCCTTAGGCCATTTAGAGCACCACGCAGGCCAAGCGTGGACTGGCAGACTTCACAGACTTTAGATAATATTATAGAGTACTAGTAAGAGGGAACCATCGTGAGAAAACATGCATGATTTCCTCACAATGTTTTCCTACAAAGCATGTTATACTCAGATATTAAAAATGCACATTATTGCCGAAATGTTAAAGGTGCATGCTCAAAGATTGAAGTCCGGACTCCATGGCTAGGAGGCCAAAGTCTGACCAAAGAGGCGATTTGCTTCCTCGTTTCTAATTTGAACCTTACCGTTCTCTTTTAATATACCTTCAAATCAAGAGTGAATAGGCATCTTCTAGGCAAGCGCGCTCCGCCTTAGGCTGCATCACCTCTTGCATGCAAGTCTGATTGCAGCCAAGCGCTAGCCTATATTTTAAAAAAAAAGTCCTATCCACTAGGCTATACAAGCCTTGTGGGGCTGACTGCTGGTACCACTGTTAATAGATACAATAAGCTTAGGCAGACGCGCCTACGGTTCCAATTTTATAATATGTGAGCCATGGCCCACATTAGATGCCGAATGGGGTGAGAAGGTTCTCTTTTGTCTCGTCGTTTTTAACGCGTTGCTTTGTTTGGCCCCCTGTCCCAATTTTCTTTGTCACGGCGCGAGGTGTTCAAATGCATATACCTTTATTTACTCGTGACAACCCAAAGTGGAAAATCTTCTATGCTGTCTCGGATGATACATTTCTCTAAACACTACAAAGTTAGAAGTAAATACTTACATAGTGCTATTTTCTTAAGTGAATAAACAGAATAGTTCAAGTTTTCAGCGCTGTTTCAGGAGACAATAATATCTGGAACACCTCGGCAAATCTCTTTCCTACATCGGACTCTTAGTTCACTCTTCGTGATCCCTTTCTAATAATTAAATAGTCGTACTTATGCGTAAGGCGTTTCATTGAGATAATATAAAGTAGCGAGCTCCCGCTATTATAGCGAGCGAGCGAGTAATTTATTGTACCATTAAGAACAATGTAGATTCACAAAGTTCATTCAGAAATACATATTTTGCAGCCTCATAACTAGGTCAACCCCACAGATTGCTGAGTGATCAGTGACTCTTGTTGAAATCTGAAACTGAGATAAATTGCATCCTGAAGACGGCAAGAATACTTTAATCCCCAAAAAAAATTCTAAACCAATGTAAATAGTGAACCTACATCCGTATGGACGTAACGTCATATCCACAATACATTCAGTAGAGCGCAAAACAAGGGGGTGACTATGAGGGTGGTGGGGAGTTTAAAGTGCAAAGGTGCAATCAATGTTTCTATTTATAGCGTCCGCCCGGGAACCGCTCTACCTCGAGGTTTCGATTTGTAACTTGTTAGACACAAGCATGCTCCTAGTTACCAGTTTCTTTGTTATCAGGCCTAGCGAACGAAGTCATGTTCTTTTTACCGTCGTTTGTGGAACTAATAAGTCACTATAGCTGTACCTCTCTACTTTTTTTTCAAAGTTTGGTATTGTAATGTATTGCATGTTCATTCGTTTAATTTGATTTAATGCAATTTAAGGTAAAAATTGCTGCCATAATGATGAATCTGGACACAAGATGAGGCCCGCGACTTCGTGCACGTGGAGTTACCTTTTTCTTGAAAATCCTGTAGAAACTCGCTTGATTTTTCAGGATTCAAAGTAGCATATTTGTGCTCTTCCCCGGCATGTGAAATTTTATAAAAATCGGTTGAGCAGATGGGCCGTGAAAGCGAAGCGAAATCAGACTGACAGACTGATTAGTTAGTATGGATGTTAAGGAGTACTAGGAACTTCTTTGGCTAGAACTCTTGTTTGGTTCTGTTTTGTTACTGGTTTAAAAGATTAAATATTTCATACTAAATTACGCGTATCTTGGCTGTTATAAAAATGTAAAACATACTCGTAATAAGGTAAAACATCAACTCCTAGTTTAGACAATCAGTAGCTCTATATTAAGAAATCAATTTGAATTTGGAGTACCACATACCTATAGTTCGCGCACGAGTTGAATGCAGAGTAAATGTATGGGGACACATACATTTACTCTGCATTCAACTCGCGCGCGAACTGTACCTATCTAATATCATACTTGAAACAAGATTTCCAAGAACAATTTTTGACACATACCCAATCATCTCCCCCTTTCAATCCAATGTATCCAATCTCAGTAATTCAATACGATTTTAAACCTTTAGAAATATCAAAGTGCGTCACTAGAACGGGAGCAATTTGCAGGCGAGCTAACTACGTCATATTTGAGCTAGCTGTCTCTTTCTGCAATCCCTGGGAAACCTAGAAACCTGCACAATTCCAAGGACTCCAGCAATCGATTTTGAGCTGTATGACGCAGGTAATAAAGTGGCACGAGCAGGCTTTTTGATTACGTAGCATATACATACCTGGGCTATACGGGTGACCTGTTGCATCAATTGCAAATGTGTATAATCAATACGAAACGCAGAGAGAACAGCCGAATGTGATGTTTTGATTGCGAGATGTATTTTGTACAACATTTTAAGGTGTAACATCTTGTTATTATTTTAATTATTTTGATGCAGCAAGCAAGAGATTCCGGCTTAGATTTAATCAACTACAGGAGATATGTTTTTCCGTAAAGTGAAAGGAAAAACCTATCTTAGGTTTTTACTCCTCGTTTCCATTATTTATACTAAGTAATACAGTGTACAAATTTATTAAGTATGATATTATGTTTTAGAATTTTATAATTTCAATAAAATAATTATTTTTGTATCTAGACTTAAACCACTTGTCAATTTCACCTTACTCACTTTCACAGAAGGCTGGAAGAGATCTGTTAGAGATAACCTTTGTCCACTTTTTTCTGTTACTTTTAAGACAATATTTTGTACAATTTTTTTTTTATATTCCTGGTTTAGTTGAAACGTTAACCGGCATGTAAATTGCTGCAGGCTGCATGGACGTTACTTGAATCGGAAGAAGCAAATGTAATACTGTACAAGGAAATTACAAGTTCTGACGTAGATCCTTGCGTGCAAAAAATACCTTGGATACGAAGTGCAAGCTCTGGAAAACGTGTTTCTCAAATTATAATGCAAGTCATATTATGCAGGCAAATGTGGTATATCACAAGAATTTGCCTTTTAAGGCTTTATTCAAAAAGGTGACGAAGGTGATCATAATCCCGTGTTTATTCACAAAACCGGCTTTATTCACAAAAGTTGACCAAGGTGATCATAATACAGTGTTGAGCCGCCAGCGGTATACTAAATTAAATGAAATGATTTATTTAATTCACGTAGGACAACTTGTATCATTTATGATAGGTTACGACTCTACCACCGGTACGGAAAGCTGTTCTTCTGAGAAGAGCCGACAAGAAACTCAGCAGTGGCTCTTTTCATAAATAGAAAAATGTTACAAAATGTAAATAATACACAATTCATACGTTATGTAACAAGACGTTTTATTTACACTGACTTGTGAAGTTGTGGGCTGCTGGATACGAAGCCGGTTGCTTTCATGCAACTTTGTCATTAAGAAAATCATCAATAGTTTATTATGCTCGGCTCTCAAATGCTGTACTATCACAGTCTTTAAATGTATGCAATTTTTCTCGTACAAAAATTCAAGATGATCCCCTATTTTTTATTGCACTACAAGTTAGCCCTTGACTGCGATCGCACCTGGTGGTGATAATGCAGTCTAAGATGGTAGTGGGCTAACCTGTTAGGGGTACAGAAGGTAATCGGTTTCTTACACGGCATCGTACCGGAACGTTAACTCGCTTGGCGACACTTGGCGGTCTTTGCCGGTAGGTTAGGGTTTAACAAGCAAAAATATTATTCTTGAGAAAAACAAATCCTGTAGGTACTACACTATTGTAGGTAGATATGTTTTACAATTCATAACACCTCTATTTATGTTAGGAATTTTAAACTTTGAGCACTTACTTACCTTGTGAGTTTACACAGTCAATTGTTAATGTGCAAACTAAATTACACCCTTAACTAACAAATAATTTGAACAATGTCAACAACGAAAGTTGTTGAGTTAGTTTACCTAAGATGTGTGAACAGTGCAATAATAATATGTTCACGATATAAATAATTATTTATTTAACCGATTCGAATTATTTTACGTAAACATAGTCATTATAGGGTTAATTGGTTTAAATTATAGGTATATAAATATTGTCATATTTTTTTTTAAACTTTATTTTCTTCGAAATACGAGTCAGTATAAAATACCTAATAAGATTTTAGTGTCTTACGGTCTGGATCCTTTCTACTATTAAGGTACGTTTTCAACACTCTTTATGATTTGGCACACAATTAAATAAAAATAAAGAGAATTATACGCTTACCTTTTCCAATTTGTTTTGAAGCGTATTTGGTGACTGTCTAAATATTAAAAAGGTGCCGTTGAAGACAAAGACGTTAGCAAGAGTTTACACGTAGAAGTATTTACGAGGAACGAGAAAGCGTTTGGCATGGTAAAACATTTTAGCGTCTCTGGTATTACAAAACTAGGATACTAGTTTTCCCGTGTTCATAGATCGATTAGGTGACAGAAACTGCCGATTGGTACTTAAAGTTTACACTAATGGAACACAAAAGGTAAAAAGCTTAATTTTCTACAAAATCTATACGTGCAGCATGCGATATACACCGCCCGCCCTTAATATAAAAATGTAGGAAAAATAAGCAACCAAAATACAACTGAGCGTTAATGAGCACGCAAAATCACACCAATAATTTTTATTAATATGCTCGTTTCACTCCAACAACGGAGCATCTTCTGGCAATGTTGACTGTATAAAATAATATAATAGGGATGATGCCTGTGTAAAAATAATTATTTCTTACTGATGATTAAATAGAGGGTCTTCCAAAAGACCAAAAATTCACATCTTCTGTTCGTTTTGAGTTTGGAATTTAAACTATTGATTAAAGAAAAAAGTGTGTTGAAATTTGATGACATCACAACTATGTATTTTACATTACTTTACTAATTAAATTTTGATGACCTCCGTGGCGCAGTGTGTAGCGCTGTTGCCTTAATGTGCGGAGGTCCCGGGTTCGATCCCCGGCAGGGTCAATTTGGGAATTTATAATTTCTGAATTTTCCCTGGTCTGGCCTGGTGGGAGGCTTCGGCCGTGGCTAGTTACCACCCTACCGGCAAAGACGTGCCGCCAAGCGATTTAGCGTTCCGGTACGATGCCGTGTAGAAGCCGAAGGGGTATGGGTTTTATATAACTGCCATGCCCCTAACAGGTTAGCCCGCTACCATCTTAGACTGCATCATCACTTACCATCAGGTGAGATCGCAGTCAAGGGCTAGCTTGTAGTTGATAAAAAAAATAAAATTATATTACATACTAGAAGCGCGTTTTAAAGTTTGATAAAGAGTTGCTGATTTGATTGAGTTGTCATAATTTTATTTATTTATTTTATTTCACAAATTAAATGTACCTACATTACTTGGTTTCTTTGTGCACGTTAGCGCTTGACGGCTTGTCTGAGCAATGCACATTCCTCCATGCTTATTATCTAGGTATGTAGGTATGGAATGGTAGTAAATTTATATTATAATCTAATCTAGGGTGCTAAGTATAATTTTAAAAGGTTAAATCTATAAAATAATCTTACTTATTACTTTTTTCACTTGTAATATAATTGTAGGTAGTTTTAAAATTAAGTAAACGAAACAAACTTTGCGCAAACAAATCTAACCGACTTGTATACAGGCTGCTTCACTTTGAATAACACTAAGTTTAATTAATATTTCGTTTTCTGCAATAGATAATTTTTAATTTTTATTACTGACTTAAGTTCCATCGGAAGTTCATTTATTAGCCTTTTAAGTAGATAATATGTTGTTCTTTCGCCCTAATAGTTATTCGCTTTCGTTGTAATAAGTTTCCGTTCCGTAATTTTCCTTGTCGTTATTTTATGCTTTAAATAATTTTGGTAGAAGTCAAAGTAATTTTGTACGAGTAGAATATGCTTAATTTTGTTTTGAATTGGTTAGTACCTTGCAGTATTCAAATATTGCATCATCGTTTTGGATAAATTTATCTTTCACTTTTGGGGGTACGATCATTTTTAAGGTTCTTTTTTGTATATTATATATTTATTTGATGTTGTACAGTCAACATAAAGCTATTGAAGTAGGTATCTGGTCATATAGCAGATCCCTCCCCACATAGGTCAGACTCGTCAGAGCAATAAAATTTTCAATCGATGTTTTTTACAAACGCGACCGGATCTTGTTAGCGAAAACGGATCCTAAGCAATAAATAACATCTGCGGTCTTACTAAAACTTTGCCAATGCTCCCAAAAGTGGTTGCCCCAAATTCGATGATTGATCGGTACGAGTATACCGTACAAATAAGGATAACAGAAGTGAAGCGGGAAATTTTACGACGGTTGAATAAATTCTGGTCGTGTATGCCGTAATGTAGTTGTCCTCGGTATGGAATATGGAATTAGACAGTCAAAATAAAGATATAAGTATCTAATCAATAGTGAGAATCAGGTGCAAAGGAAAGCTGTGTAGGAAATAAAAGAACTAATTATTATTTCCACTATTTTATTATATATTTAGGAAATAGTAGCAAGTGTTTTTCTATGTATTTCACTTTTCTTGAGATTTTAATGTTAAGATTTGTTTATTTATACGATTATATCATAAAATTTAGAAATATATTTCAATAGAAAGAGATGTGTCTGTTCAAGATGGATTTAATCAGCAGTTATAATACTCGTAAGTAAGGTCAAAATTATAATTTTATCACAATTTTTTGGATGTTTCAAATAATTAGTCATTCAAATATTTACGTCTCCGTCTCTTTTCTCTTAATATCCGTCAGCTTAGTCGATGTGAGCCCATGACAAGTTTAATTAAGGACTTGGAAAAAATATTTCATCGACGCGCGTTCTCTAATATATATATTTTTTATCCACTACAAAACAGCCCTTGACTGCTTGCTATCTCGATTTTGCAGTCTAAGATGGTGGAATGGCAGTTATATTAAACCTATACTTATACCCCTTTTCGGTTTCTACACGGCATCGTACCGGAACGCTAAATCACTTGGCGGCACGTCTTTTGCCGGTAGGGTAGTAACTAGCCACGACCGAAGCCTCCCATCAGGCCAAACCAGGGAAATTTCATGGATCGAACACGGGACCTCCGCTAATTAAGACAACAGCGCTCAACACTGCGCCACGGAGGTCGTTAAAAATTCAAATTCCTTCCTACAATCGGTGTTAACTGGAATCCTAATTATATAAACAAAACAGGGCTTCAATGTAATTACATTGAGGCTCTTAAAGAGGGTGGTTTGAACCTTCCTCTTTTTGGTATATTTAACTTTCCCCCTCGAGTGCAACCTTGACCCGAATCCACCCTAATTTTATCCTAAGCGAGGTATCGAATTATTTCCTGTTAGAAATTTATTGAGGTGTCTGAGTAGGTACATAATAGAATCACGTAACTTTCTGTGAAAGTTCAGAGGTTGAATCGGTACGACAAAAAAAAATCTACTTGTAACAAATATTGTTTCCAGATACGGTATAGAACTATAGTTAACAACAATTATTCAGTTAATAACAATTATTATTAAAAAAAAAACAAGAAAAACCCGTTTGGTCCAATAATTTCAACTATTGGTTGCCTGTTTACTTTTTCAAAATTCGGAGATGGTTATTAGATGATTAATTCCAGATAAACTATTTTTTATACGTTACTAAGTCCTTTAATAATAATATTCCGAAGAACCTTAAAAGTACGTTAAACTAAACTTAAAAGTGTGTTACTTAATCGTACGTAAGTATATGAAGAAGGTAACATAATATAACTTTCAAATTGATAAAACATTTCCAATCTAAAGGAAGATGATGAAAATTTCATATAGGTAACCTTACACGTTACATGTTGGAAAATTGCGGAACAACTCTACAACTTTAACAATAACAGTTAACGCTGAGGCGGCGGCGGTATGAGTCCAAAGTTGCCGGCAGCGCTCGTTGAAGTCTTAACACAGATTGTCTTATAGTTTCTCAGTACCCTATACTTATTTTTCTTTTTCTCAATCGGTTACTTCGGTTCCAATAAATGGATATGCATATGGAAGGAAAAAAGAGCAGAGGAAGGCCAAAAAAGAGATTGTTGGATTGTGTGAAATAGGAAATGCGTGTAAGAAGAGTGGATATTACGTTGACGGATAACAGCAGTGAGTGAAAGAAGTAGACACTTTATGCCGACCCCACAAAGCGTAAGGGCGTAATAATAAGGACAGGCAGAAGAAGAAGGTTACTTTTTCAGTGATGAAGATTAACAGCTACCTTTAAGAGGCGATTTGGGACGTATCATCTTGTATGTGGGCCACATGCGTCGCTCATTAATCGCGACTGAGTACTTAAATCCCAGGAGACTGAGTTATTCTCCAAAAGACTATCACAAGGTTAAGAGGGCATACTACCTTCGCTTAAAGACGTATTGTTTTAATATTGTTGACGTTCGTGTTTTGGAATTATAATCCTTATAATAAGGACGTAAGGTACGTGATTTTGAAATTTTAAAATTACTGTCATTTTGAAATACTACTGCTTTAAACGATGGTAGTAACCCCCCAGACTGTCAAGACGGAGTATGTTTATGTATGAATGAGTTTTATATTATACCAGGCTACCAGCAAACACAAAATTGATTTTATATGAGAAGGCATACATAACAAACAGATCCTAAGGGACCGGATGAGCCCATGTGTTTAATAAAATTCCCGACTGCCGTGAAACCATGGGCTCTTACCTTGAAATTATGCCGACAAAGCCACCGCTATGTAGAGTTCAGTTGGTCTTTAACTTTATGCACCACCATCACCAACCTTAATTGATTGTTCTTGTTTAAGAGCAAAAACACACTACGGAGAGGACAGGACAAAATGTCTGCGCGAAACGGCCGCATTGTGTATGGAATACACGCCTCGTCGTGTCAAGGCACTCTGTGCAGCTTCATATAAAAGTGCACTCACGGACTTTGTCTGCGAGATACATTTTTTTTGTCTGGTGTATATTTTACGTCCTATTACGCGTAGCAATATAAACAAGGAGGGGCTTATTTCATAAGCTCCCTTCTTTTATAGTATTAAAATAAGAAACAGAAATATTTTTCACTGTTTGGATATTCAAGAAAAACAGGTATTTTAAATTTCTAGTGAAAAGCAAAGGTGTTGAGTAGCGTTTTTCCTGGAACCCATATTTTGTGCTAGGTATTCCTTGGTGACTCATTTTGTATTTTAGCGTAGGATCCACGGAATAGATAAAGGGAGAATCGATTGTACAATGCATTAATTTAAAAAAAACTATGTAATTTTTTTTTATCCACTACAAGCTAGTCCTTGACTGCGTTCTCACCTGATGGTAAGTGATGATGCAGTCTAAGATGGTAGCGGGCTAACCTGTTAGGGGCATGGCAGTTAATTAGTTATATGGGTGGTATCTAGCCACTGCCGAAGCCTCCCACCAGACCAGACCAGACCAGGGAAAATTCAGAAATTATAAATACCCGAATTGACCCTGCCGGGTTAATTCTTGTTAAGTTTATACAAAAGAGAAATTATGTTGTTCTTTGCCGGATGTTTATCTCATGTTGCTAAGTACCGAAAGCACACATAGTATAGAAATATGATGAAAGCTCAAAAAACACAGGGAACGGGTGCGGGTTGGGCGCGGGCCAGGTTGGGTGTGCGGTGGGTTGAATTCCAGCGTCACCCGCCACGCGCCCGACCCGCGGCCGCATTCTGTGTGATGTCGTCCATATACTCGTAAATAGAAGGAATTCAACCCACCACGCACCCGACCCGGCCCGCGCCCGACCCGTGTCCGTTCCTTTCTTTCTCCATACATACTTTTAAGGGCAAATGTATGGAGAAGCTCACTGACTGAATGTTTGTATGCACAGCTGAAACCAGTGAGGCTAAAAGCTTGAGATCTTGCTGTAAAATCTTTCTATGCACTGCCACCACTCAGAAAGAACCTTTAGTATTCCCAGCAGTAATTTAGGAGAAACCTGAAACCTAAGCGGATGAAGTCGCGAGAATAAGCTAGTATCATACTAAACTGTGTCAATATTTTCTCTTTCAAATGTCGCCTAAACACCTTAAGACTCTACATAGGTATAATTACAGTTCGTGTATCAAGCGGAGAGCTTGTTCAGGCGTCGTTATCTCGTCCCAGAGGCCTTTGCCAGGTGTTTAGTAGTTTACTAGTGTAACTAACCTGACTGGGTCCCTAAACATCTACACCTCTCTCTACTAATGGAATTCAATATTTTTTGTAATGGCTCATGAATCATCTAGCAGTAAACCCTCATCATCGTTGCGAACATAATAACCCAAGTTCTTTTAGAGTTTCAGAAGCTTCGAATTCAATCAACCCAACGACTAGTTTAAGAACTGATTTCAATGAATTTCTGTTTACATAAGACTGGCTTAAATTACGCGTTCGAGTTATAGAAAAGTTGTAAAAATGATCAAGTATAAATCAACAAAGTGAAGGCAAGTGCTTTGTTACGTGATCGAGTATAGAACTAGCATACAACTATGACACACGTTTTATATGAGAGTTTTATATTTAACGTGTTCGAGTATCTAAATAGTATACAACCATGACACACATTTAGAGGTGTATTTTTGCTATGCGATCCTGTTCAAGTATACTGCGCTTTGTTCGTTCTAATGTTTTGCCTATTAACATACACAGCAAGCCAGATTTATGTTTACCTCTTAACATACACAATAAGTCAGTCTTATGTATAGGATCAATCATATTATATTTCTATGCGAAATATATTTAAAATCAAGAGAGTTGACCTTATATATGGATAGTTACTCAGAGTTTCGATTTCTATCTTATGTAACATACATTTAAGTTGTTCCATAAGATTCCATAAGGTCTCACAGTGGTGAAGCTAATTATCCCTAGTGGCAAGCATCTTCCTTTTATAAAGGAAGGTGCTTTGATTGGCATCATATACTTTGACTAACAAAATATATGATGGTTGACTGGCTCCGCCCCGCCATCAACGGTAGTCTTCTTCCCACTCTTGGTATTCCAAAAGACATATCGATACATGAGAACATGGGCCAATAAGCCTCATAAAATACCAAAAGCCAACAAGCCTCCCCCCCCAACCACTAGGCATCAACCGCGAAATGGCGCAACGTACACGAGCGTACTTTAGAGTGGTGCGTTCCACTTATGTCAGCATAAAGCTGGGTAATTACATTTTTAAAGTGGTGTAATCCCACATATACCTGTAATAGGTTTCAAGGATACACCAGGCGCACTGCAGGGATGTTCGCCGCAACGAAACAGAGTCCACAGGCGTGATGCAACCTTCAGTAATAGTATATTAATCAAATATAGCGCGCAACCATCATGGGTAGTAGAACATTGTTTGGAAGTAAGTTTGATATTGGTAATAGTAAACATAGTCCTTCCAACCATGATTAGTTATTGTTCGATCATAGCGAACATCGTAGTAATTTTGTATAATAATTAGTTATCGTTCGACCATAGCGAACATCGTAATTGCATATAATAGGTATGTTGTTACAATAAAATCGCATGGTAAAATCAGACGTACTGTAGAACATAGAAATGCACACGAAGTGTACTACGCACAGAAAGCAAGCTCTCTGGTTCAACAACAACCTATCCCATCTTGACGTCCTACCGAGGTAAACATCAAGACAGAACCAGCCGTGCCGATGCATCGCCGGAGCGAGTGATATATTCTACAGGCCCAACTCAACCTGCAATGATAATTGTATGTTATGGGTATATATGTAATATGTTATATTTATATATGTTATTAATCCACCATAGGTAGATTGAATATCGTAGGACGCCATCCAGCCAGGTTCACGAAGTACAAGTACTAAGGCTCCCTTACCAGATTGCATCCAACAACTAGTATGTATGCAATACAATATTGGCACAACGAGCGAGCATACCCACACTCAACATGAATCGGTCTCAATGCCTCAATAATGCTCAGCACACATACACGTCGCAATCCTCGTTCTGCCGAGTGGACCGGACGCCGGGAAGCTCATTAGTAAGTTTCCATGCACCTTCGATTAGATCATATATACTACTATGTACATATAGTATGTACTATTATTCTATTATTGTTTTAATATTATTTTACTATTATTTTATCATTATAATATATTTAAAATTTTTTTTTTTTTTTCTAATAATAAATTATTTTATTCTGAATAGTAAGATACGTATAGTTACACTAGGTTAGGTTGAAGTGTCTCCAGGAAATTTATGTTTGCTATGCCGCTATACATTCAAGCTGAATATTTATGAGATTACTGGTATGATACTAACTATGTATTTCTTGAGAAATAAATTAACTTAATTAATAGCAAGCAAACGAGATGGCGGGTCACCTGATTTTGAGCGTTTAACGCTGCGCAATGGCCGCCCAAAGTTTGTGTCCGTTTAATACTTTTGGGAATAAATTATTAAATAAT
This sequence comes from Erebia aethiops, assembly GCA_923060345.2. NCBI lineage: Eukaryota > Metazoa > Arthropoda > Insecta > Lepidoptera > Nymphalidae > Erebia > Erebia aethiops. The sequence continues at coordinate 13,637,775 of OV281091.1, read as the reverse complement.
TTTTCATAAAAAGAGTTTTAATTTTCATAAATTTAGTTTTGCATTAAAATCTAGGAATAAAGTTTACTTAATTATATATTCATGTGTGAAGTAATTAGGTAGATTCTGCTGAAGAAAATTGTATTACTTAACACTCTAATAAGTTAGTCGAGCTTATCCATAAGATTGAACCAAAAGCGGAGAAAATAAAATGTTTTGTCAAAACGACTAAAATTGTGTGCTAATCATAAACTTAATTCAAGTTTCATGACCTTCATTGTTTCCACAAACTTTACTAGGCCTATTAGAATATATGGTAAACTCCACAGACCCATTACTAGTAGTGCGTAACACGCTAGGAATATATAAATCTCTAGTAGAGAAAAATATTTCTTCTTTTGAAATATCATAATATCTCATGAACACTGATGGTAAATTTTAGGCGTACCTACCTACGTGTGGCGTGCAGCGCATGTCTACTGCACATACAAGCTGATATTATAATATGTATCTGAAAATCAGACCCTTGCTAGTTCATTTTAATCTTAACGAGATGAAAAGCCTAGGCCTGTATTTTGTTTCTTCTCTGAGATCACATTAAGCCGTCTAGTAAATATAATTATATAAGCTGGTTATGAGTAGAAAGGATCGGATCTATTTGCCTTAGAAAATCGCAAATCTATTAAGTCATTATTGAATTTGATAACCTCCCTGGCGCATTGGTGATCGACAGGGCCCTATAGTTCGGTCCCTGGTAGAGTTGATTTGGAAATAATGAACACGGACAAGCTTAAACACCTTCAGTTAAAAAAGTTTAATAGAGCATACCACGTAAGCAGTGTATCTATTAATAAAATAGTTGGTTAGCAGTATACCTACTCTAAATTGATTCTGTTGATAAAATAAATAATACTACTTTATTACCTACATCGACCTAATTCTAATGTACATAAATTAGCATTAGATTGTCTTCTTTAAAACAAAAGATTCTTTCTATTTCAATTATCGATCTTCTGTAAGACAAAGAATACTTATAATATTATAAGTTTTCTTTGTCTTACAGAAGATCGATAATTGAAATAGAAAGCATATGAAATATAGGGTGTGAAGATACTACTACGCTTACGGGTAACCCAGGAATATATTTGAAATGTTGACAGAAGTTTTATGCTGTCAAAGTAGCAGCTAACTCTCGGTTAAAATGATAAACCGGCGTTTCTGCAAGCGGGCCTAGTAGGTCAGAAACATCACATAGTATCCTTTGTTCTTAAAATAGTTGTTTTTAATCTTAGTTATTCCTATTTTATAGAATTCTCTGGTGTTCAATCTCCAGGCGAGATTTTCAGAGAACAAAGCTACTATTACAATACAATGTTTTACAAGTAAGAATTAAACCGACTTTTCCTGTTTTAAAAAAATTGCAGATACGACTACGACCAGGATCTTTTTTGTTACGCTAAAACTTATTGAAGCGTAGATAAAACAATCTCACTTTACGACCGCGGATTTCTTTTATTATACGAACCTTATCCTTCAAGATAAAAAATATCGGATAAAGTGTTGGGCTTAATGTGTTGAAAATAACCCGGCCGTGTACGGTAGTCTTCGGGATAAGGCGGCGGATTTGCGGGTTGTGACCTATTTTCATTCGCAGGGTGCTTCCCGGGCAGAGCTGGCGTTCTATTGACCCACATGTACGCAGGTTTGACGTCAGAGCCGCGATGACGTCACATAGCTACAGGCTGCTCTTTGTGCTTGACTATTGTGTACCTAAAGCATTTTCATAATAAGTAGCGGTTTAATTGAGTTCGGCTTGCTTAGTTGAGGGGGAAATGGAGTGTAAAGTAAAGACATAATGGGGGCCGTTGAAAAAAAATCTTTTCTGGGTGTACCTGAAACATTAGGTTCGCCCATAAAAAAAAAGATTACTAATTGTTACTGCTGGGAATTTAGTCGTGTTTGAATTTATTTTCATCGTCATTGTGAAACTTATTGCCTTTGCTATACCTACTTATTTACGGAGTTTAAATGTGAATTATTATGAAGACATATTTTGAAGTACATAATGAATAAACTTTTACTGTAGGTAGGTACATCCCACCAGAACAGTACCTTCAGGAAACCGAAATACAAAAATAATGATAAAGTATTAATTTTGCTGACTAATACATAAAGGTACATATACTGCTATTGTTACGTATTTTTCAACGAATACAGAACACAAATTGTCAGTGTTAGCTTGTTACTTAATAAATAAAACTTTTCAGTGGGTAAGTAAGTGTACGACATAAAAAAATTCTAAACAAATATAGAATAACCATATATGTACAGATAGCAGGCATTGTGTGCTAGGAAAAGGAATGAATGATAAATTAAAATGTTTCCAGATAATACTCCCTACTGGGAATTAAAAATAAAGCGAGTGCCTACAATCTAGATACAAATTAACTGTGAATAGAATATTATTGTACTAAGTATATAATATAATATTTTATATATTTTTAATGTTTGTCCTCCGACATGATGATCGGAAACCTTTGATAGCTGACATGGCTTCATGTTTTTTGTTTTTGCTATGTTTTTTTTAGCATTTCATTTATCATTATTATCTGTAGAATATAATTTTATGTGCATGTACTAGATTATTATCTCATATAATATAAATATACCTACATATTTTCTTACTTCTTTGATAACTTAAATACAATTTTATAGCTTTCAAGTTTGGACCGTATATAATATATTGGAATGAAAACAAAACAACGTTGTTTAGAACAATGTTCATCAACAACAACACAAATTAAATTCAGAAAGGAAGTTAGGGATTTTATGCTCTAATTATAGTGAAAGTAGACATAAAAACAAAAACCTTTAAGATTACTATCAACCCTTATGAGTTTAACCCTATGAGGTTGAAGTATGTAGCTTTCAATAATTATTACTCAAGAAAAAAAGTCATGCTTTGAAGTTTGGCGTCTGAACATGCAATAAACAAAACGTATAAAGGCTCGATTCGTTTATTTGAATACCATTGGAGGGTCTCTTTTTATGTTCGACACAGTTCCATCAAGATAATGGAATAAATAAGTTACAAAAATAAAAATGGATAGTAGGATATAAAAAGAGCGAAATAAGTTAACATAAAAGTTATAAACCGGTAAAACATAGTAAGAAAACCTGCAGGCCAGAGAGTTTACCAAAAGTTATTGTGAAATCTGCCAATCTACTCTGGCACGTGTGGTGAACTTCTCATTCTGATAAAAGACCCGTGTGTAGAAGGCAGGCAAATTATGGAGCCAGCTTCCATCTTCTGTATTCCCTCATGATTACATATTCCCCCATAATATATGGGGCTCTTCAAAGGACGGATTTAAACAAATTTCTCAAAAGCCTGCAACGTATTGGTGATTTATATGTTGCTGCAAATGTTCATGGGCGGCGGCTATCACATAAAATTTGGGTGGCCCGCCTGCTCGTTTTCTCTCTATATTATTTAAAAAAGGCCAACGATGACTTAATAATTTGGTGACTACACCAAATCTACACCTCCTATACACCTACTATACAGACTCCAATAAATATAAAATTTAAATGTCACGGAGGTATTGATTTACATGCTTATTTCATGAATATCAATTCCATATGGAATTCAAAAGCAACAAACCCTCTAACCTTATAATGTGGGGAATTGCAGAACAATAAACCAACCATGGGCATGCCATCAATTGCTTAGTTAAATGCCATGTTGTTAATGATTTTCACTGAGGCCCACTTGCGCAAGGCCGTCAAACGTGTTTAAATAAATATTCTATACATCTTTTCATGTCAACCCTGTAATAAACTTATCAACGGCAGCATCAGTAGTAGAACTGTGTTGTTTTAATTTCTTAAGGGTGAATATACCTTAGTAATTATATCTGTCACCGTAAGATTGTAAAAACCGTTAGATTATAATATAACGTTTTTTATCTCGATAGATTATAAACTGTCGACAGATTGTGAACCGTAACATACTTCTTACAATTTAACGCGTTATTTTTCGGTAAATTGTAATATGTTAGGTATATTAACCTACGGCCGGGCACTACCTGAATATTCATGTCAAACCCTAACCTGACCTATAGTTCGCGCGCGAGTTGAATGCAGAGTAAATGTATGGTGACACTTACATTTATTCTGCATTCAACTCGCGCGCGAACTGTACAAGAAAGAGACAAGAAAACGTAAAAACAATAAATATTTCATAAATTAATACTCAGAACATTGAACGGTTCACAATCTTACGACAGTTTATAATCTCGCGGGATAGAAACCGTTAGATTATAATCTAACGGATTTTACAATCTTACGGTGACATATCGATTTGAATAGTTTCATAGGCAATTGGTATTCGATTTTCTACGAAAAATAGTATGTTTAGCATAAATCAGTGCAGTTTAATTAGCTAATACGGCAGAATAAGATATAAAAAATAAGGAGAAAGTTGCATTACTTATGGTGGTATAAGCCAAAACAGTAATCTACAGCGATTTTATGCGCGGCGACGCGATGTCTTCAGAGCACTTTATCCCTAATACAAGTCAACCATGTCGACTGGACGGGAGCATTTCAAACAGAGTAAATAGAAACAGAGCTACGTAGTTAATATTTATAATCTATTTTGATCCACTTAATAAAAAAGGATTTCAGATCCCTGAGGCTTCAAAATTAATGTTACATCCCTGGTTTGGATATTATTTTCATGAAAACAAATTCTGAAGTAGGAACCACGTTGTTCCCAAGTTTCATCTTTAGGGTCAGCCTAAAGCTAACCCCATAAGGTACTATTGGGTATTACGTGGTCAGTATAAGCCAAATCTTTGTGATAACAACTTAAACTCAGCTTTTTGTACGTTGATACACTGAAGAGACTCAAAGAAAGTTCCTACAGAAAAACTTGATATTTGAAGCGCTTCTTTTTCTATTTTCTTTGGACATTTGAAGTATATGAGTAAAATTTAGTTTCCCGACATCAATATCTCGTTGGTCTAGTGGTAAGCAATAAGCATGTTCGACTGTGGCCGACAAGGTCCCGGGTTCGAGTCCCGGGATGGGCCATAATTAAGTGTTGGGTTTTTCTGACTAGAAATCAGTACAGCCTGGAGTCTCAGTACTAGCCTAAAGTTTGGAAGTTGAAAAATTCGGAAAATTAAAGAGTTCCCGCGGGAATAAAAAAAAATTAATCCACGCGGACGAAGTCGCGGGCATCATCTAGTACCTACTTAATAAATAGAGAGTAAAAAAGGTTAACTAGATCTTTTGAGCGCTCTTCCATAAAAGTTGTGCATCTGTTTCTGCATCCTATGTTGTAGTTACATCATCATCCATTTTACGTAAAAAAGCAAACATCTAAAAACAATAAAAGTTTTGGATTTCTCAAATAGCCTCTCTCACTAATTAATCTATAATACTTAGAAAGACCGACTTCCAAGCAGCTTAAGCTCCGATGAGCTGAAAACTACGTTCGTCGCAAATGAATTCGTCTTTTTTCATTCGGCATCTAATGGATTCCCAGAGTGAAACAAGCGAAAATAAAATCTCTACGCCCGATGCTCTGCGATTTCTCTTTTGAAGATGGAATTCATTTTGTTTTTCAATCTGTTGCACTCGTTATTTTAAAGACGTAGCTCTTAAAGAATGCTTTGTATTGAAACGTAACGGCTAGACGTGTTTCTTCTTCTGACCAGACACCTACCTATCATTACGATGTTAATCCCACCTACCACCCATGGTAGTTACATTTAATCCATACCCCTTTTTGGTTCCTCGTACCCGAACCCTTGGCTAAAGTTGAAGAAAGAAATTTTAATCCATACCCCCTTGATATTGGTTCCTAGTACCCGAACGTTACGAAATTCCTTGTTTAAAAAGTTAAAGGAGGAAATAAATCCTCCTTTCTAAACGATGCCTTTTTTCTTAGTCATGCCTCATCTTAGTACTAGATTCATAATAGATTGCTTTAGTATTGAATAACCAACCCAGCATAGCCTTTCTGTTCTGTTAATGGTGCAAAAATAGGTATTAATTTGACACGGTAAATAATGAAAAAGCACTAAACAGACAAAAAAGTGCATACAAATTACAAGGCAAGAACGACAAGATTTTTTTTCAAGCAACCGCTACTCGTCTGTCGTAGGAACTCGCTACGAGTCGTTATAAATGCAACAGACACAATATTACGCTTTCTCTATATTCGCGAGCTATTCTCAATTTTAAATTCTTTGTTTACTCATCTCTCGTAGCAGGAAGACATCTAACTACCTCAGCTGGGAATATGCTCGTTGTGAAATAATGGCACCCACAACTGTGGTGACGTCAAACAAATAAATATAAAATAAAAAGTAGCCTGTATTATTCCAGACTATAATCTATATCTGTGCCAAATTCTATCCAGATCAGTTCGGACGTTCTGGCGTGACTGAGCTACAAACATCCATCCTTCCATACATATATCCATCTGGTCTTTACCTTGTTTTTGTATAATTGTTTTCATTGTTTGTTTATGTATAAGTGATTGTTTAAGTAAACCTAATAAATTATCGTATACTACTATTATAAATGCGAAAGTTTGGATGTATGGATGTAAGGATGGATGTTAGTTACTCAATCACGCCCCAACGGCTGAACGGATCTGGATGAAATTTGGCACAGGGATAGATTATAGTCTGGAATAGCACATATGCTACTTTTTATTCCGGAAAATTAAGGAGTTCCCGCGGGAACCAAAAAACCTTAATCCACGCGGACGGAGTCGCGGGCATCAGCTAGTTAATTAATTAATTTAAAAAACTGCGGGCGAATGAAGGAAAATGAATTTTCCATGTATTCACGAACTAGATTGAATAACAATCATTCTGTTGAATGTATGGAAAATTAATTTTACTAAACATGCCCAGTGGCCTCATAAATATCACATGAGCATACGAAATATTACAGACCGTGAAATCGTATTGTTTTAATTACGCTCCTTATCGGAGCTTGTTACGGATTAGGTCAGCATAAGTAAGCGATACTCACAAAGTAACTAACTATTAATAATAATGTCCTCCCGACCGAATTTCGGCCACGACGGCCATTCTCCAGAGAGGTTAGCCATCTGCGCGGGAGATATTATAGTGCACAAGTGTGTGCGCATACACAGGTGCACTCTCTGTTCCTTTACTCTCATAGCCCGATGGTACGGAAGATCCGACACGACCAGAGAGAGATCAGGCGCAGGACCGACTGCTTAACGTGCTCTCCGAGGCACGGGGGTGAAACACCGCCAACATCCTAACTCCGGGCTAGTACTGAGAATTTCATATCAGAAAAACCCAATACTAGTTATGGCCCGACCCGGGACTCGAACCCGAGACCTCGTCGGCCGCAGTCGAACATGTTAACCACTAGACCAACGAGGCAGTTAACTAACTATATTATTCAATCTATGGCTAAACATAACCGCTCCTAAATCATTTTACACTATCCAGGGGCTGTATTAATGATTGCTACAGTGAAAGGATTGCAATTACCTACCTCTGAAATTGGATAACATCATAACACTCTTCCGCTTTTGGTATTTGCCAAAAACCACCAATTGAAACTGTAACAGTGTTTCATTCGGGATTCCTTCCCCGGGATACAACCTATCTCTATTTCAAATTATACAAAAAAACCATCATAATCGGTTGAAATATGGGCCGTTAAAGCGTAGCTGACAAACAGACAGGCAGACAAACACACTTTAGCATTTATAATATTAGTACGGAAGTACGGACTAAACTAGATAAACACGGTGTTACGATAATAAATACACCCAGTAGTTTAGAATATAGTTATTTTCTATTTAATCAATTTTTTTTAAATAACAAATGCAATAGATTTATAAATAAATTCAATTTCTTTTTCCTAAGGGAGCGCAGAACAGAACAAAACAAAAGTCGCTGTTTGTATTCCTTCGCATATTGCATGGCGTCTTGTATTCCAATTTGTACAACAAATAAAATGGCTGATTTTATTCAATCCTCGCAATAAACCGTCTCGGCTACATGTATGAACGATGTCCAGGCCGTTAGGTACATCTCACAGAAAAGATAATGAAAATTTATTAACATGACTATTTTTGCTACCCGTTAAGTCTCTTAATAAGACAGGAGTGGTTTACAAGAAGAGAAATCTTTTTTATTTGTCTACACTACGTAATAAAAACAAAGTCAAAGTTTTGATTAAGTAAAAGCTAGCGCCATTGTTCTTAAGTATATAATTAAATCCTCTGTTCAGGAAATAAAAGAAGTCTGAAATGCCAAGTTAAGTCAATTTACAAAGTAGACATTCTAGTATTTATAAAATACGTTTTTTTGCTAAGGAATGGAAAATATTAAAACATTTACACACATCTTAAAGCGTTCATTTTATCGAAAATCAGATGATGATGATGATGCCCGCGACTTCGTCCGCGTGGATTTCATAAAAATTGGTTGAAAATATAGGCCGTTAAAGCGTAGCGTATAGACAGACAGAGAGACAGATAGACGGACGGACAGACAGACACACTTGTACATTTATTAGTATGGGTTACTTTCAATATGAATAGTGTTATAATAAAAAATCTTTCCAAAGAATTGACTTCCAACGCCACTGTAAAGTAATAAATATTTTTTATAGCCCACTATGTTGAAGTCGGGCGAGCCTGATTCTAAAGTCTGATAGAAAAAAAATTCAAATCGTTTCAGAAACCACGGAGATATGCACCGACACATAAAAAAAAAATACGCGCCGAATTGAGAACCTCATCCTTTTTTGGAAGTCGGTTAAAAATGCATCGACACGGGAAATATTATTTCTTTGCATCGAAAATACTAATTGCGCACCAAAAGTCAAAGTAGCCCAGAACGAAATCTAAATAATTATCTCGACTCCCGACTTCTGACAGTATTTTTAAAAAGGTTTTCTTACAAAAAAATTTGGTTAGATATGTACGTTATATCTTAAGCATTAATCTTTTCCATGGATTTATTGATTACCGTTTTAGTATTAGAAGTAAAAACAATCTCATTATCATCATCATTGCTTTGTATGCAATTTATTGGCATACAATGCAGGGCTTAATGCTGAGCTGTAATTCTGGGTGGTGTCACAGACAGAATTTTTTTTTACATATGTAATCTTTGTTTTGTCTGTGACACCATTGTCGAATAAACTGTTTTTCTTTCTTTCTTTCTTTGTTTCTTTCTCATAAAGACAAAATTCATTTTTCGCTTGAAAAAATTTTGATTGCTTTCAATAGCCAATATCCAAGCTTGAGTTCAATCGTTTGGTTTATCGGAAAAAATAGCTCTTTTCAATTAATTAAAACTTCTTTGATAAAGTAAAATCATTCGCTGAACTTGTATTTTATTTCTTAGAAACCATCCAAATTATAATATTATCCATATCCATTATTTATTATAATAAACTGCAAGAATATAATTACCGATAGTGAGCCTGAAAAATATGGCATACCTATAAGCCCCCTATATATACCTATAAGCGTTAATAATTATTTTAATATTGGATAGAAGCAGGCGTTACTTCGCGGAAGTCCATGATAATGAAAAAACTAGATCCGCGACAATTAGGCAAATCCATGTGGTACAGAGTTTATGCTGCATGCTCGCGATACCCACACGCGATCACCATACCACAGAAATCCCCCAAAATTACTCTCAACGTACGTTTCACTCCGATACCGGTACGCTTACTTTGAGTTGCAAATACGATTGATCGACGTGAGAGCTCACCTCACCAAGTTTAAGCGAACGTTAAAGTAAAATGAACCTTAACAGCATTGATTTAGAGCTCATTTCATCATTTCGTGTATTTATTCACAGCCAACGCTATAAACGCTGAATTTGTGACTTTAAAGCAAGAGCTTTGGGTCCATTTTACTTTGACGTTCGCTTACACTTGGCGAGGTGAGCTCTCACGTCGAACAATCGTATTTGCAATGTAAAAACTCAAGAGTAAGCGTACGAAGCATCTTCAGGAGATGTTGACTCGTGCATTGTCGCGGATTGTAGCGAATTAAATTTCTAGTTCTTTCATTAATTATTTTAATGTTTAAAATGTTGTTATGATCTTTGACCAAAAAAATGTGTTCCTGCGGGATTTATAAAGAAATTCATGTGGAACTAACGGTTACCTCACCATTATTATAATCAAAGCACTATACCCCTGAATATAGGCTAAGTAGCTTTGTCAAAATATGTATCCTGAATCTTATTCTATATCGACATTCGACGAAACAGAAAATTTAAACCAAAACTGCATATTGTAAATGGGAATAGTTTTAGAAAGCGTTTCACATGTAGAAATCCAATTGTTTTTTTTAACATTCTATAGTAAAAACTGGAATTCTATTCTGTAGTGGTAATAGGCAGTAAAAGTACAACTTTCATGCATTTCCTGTAGGTAGGTTCTTACTACCGTACCTGTGTCGTGACTCGTGAATAATGTAAATAAAAGTGTAATTTTTATTTGTGGCTAACGTTTGACATTGAACTTGTTCTAGGCGATTGGCGCAATACACACCAGCAGATTAGTGTGGCGCCAAATAAATTTTAATAATAATTTGGCATGAAAAACAGTGAACTATAATTATATAGCTTACTGACAAGCATGTTACAAAAAATAGAGAAAACAATAATACAATTCAAAAAAATCAAATAAGCCCTAGCCAGGATCAGTGCCACAACTGACTGAAACAATAGACTGGAATAAATCCTGTAAAGTTTCAAACGAATTCGTACAACTTTTAATCAGTATACTGTACGGTACCTATTGTTTATTTAATATCAACATTTCTTCTACTCAAACCTTGCTCAGACTCAATATTTGCTATGCAAATTCTTCCATACCACCACCACCACCACTACAGCCCATTAACGTCCCACTTCTGGGCACAGGCCTCCACTCTCATAGGAGAGCGGGAATAAGAGATTAGACCCACCACGCTGCTCCAATGCGGGTTGGCGGGCTTTAACGACTATTATCATGTTAGTGATAATAACCGGGACCGACGTCTTAACGTGCTCTCCGAGGCACGGGGATGAAACACCGCCCAACTTCCTAACAACAGTCAAACATGTTAACCACTAGACCAACGAGGCAATTTTTCCATACCATCAAGACTATATTAACTTATTCTTTGTTTTTCAACAGTGGATTAGTACCTAAATTTTACTTACTGTATATGTCACCGTAAGATTGCAAAAACCGTTAGATTGTAAACTAACTAGCGAAATTGTAAACTGTCGACAGATTGTGAACCGTTCAATGTTCTGAGTGACAATTTTTGAAATATTCATTATATTTACGTTTTCTTGTTTCTTTCTTGTAGGTTAGGTAAGAGTTCGACATAAATTAGCAGGTTTAGGTTTTATCGGGTTAATATACCTAACAGATTACAATCTAACTGTTTTTGCAATCTTACGGTGACATATACTCGTACATCGAGGCCTCAGATTTTATTTCGGCATTTTTAAAGGTATTATATTTTACTGAAAATCCATACTAATATTATAAATGTGAAAGTGTGTGTCTGTCCGTCTGTTTGTCTGTCTGTCTATCTGCTACGCTTTCATGGCCCATGTATTCAACCGATTTTGATGAAATTTGGTATAACGGTAGGTTACATCCCCAGGGAAGGACATAGATTACTTTTTATCCCGAAAATTAAGAAGAATCAAAAAAACGTAATCCACCCGTCAAGTCGTATCTAGTATTCAAAGAAATTATAATATTTCTTAGGAAATAAGTGCTTTGTGACGGTCAATATAATATATGCTTACTGGCCTGTAACGTTTTTAATAAGTATTAATTGTACCCGTAATTTTATTTGAGTAGTTTTTTCACTTTCATTGGTGCCTACAACTATAGTCGTGTCATTTTCATACACGACGTCAGCGCTGATAAAAATTTGTTACTCCAAGGGACGTGCCACGGAATATCGCCGCATATATATGTAAAGCTCTGGCTAGATAAATCGCGTGACGAAAGCAGCGACACGTTGAACGCATCACAGAAGTTGCTTGTACAAGGAGCTGTGTGAAACTTGCCTACGTCCTGGTAGTGCGCGTAAAAGAGTTGCTGCTATCGTCGCATCCTTATTATTCACGTTATAATTTTGCTCCATTGGGTTATGCACTTCATACACTTCCTTGTAATAAGCCACAGTTAATGATTTGTTGTGGAGTGAAAAAACCCGGCCGAGTTTGTTGTCAGCTCTTCTCAATCCAGGGAGCGTTTTAAACCCTCGTAATATTAAGATACCGTAACAAAATACAACAAAACATAACTGTCTGCAGCTTAATTCATAATTCAGTGTATCCTGTCAACTTTGCTTTGCAAGAATCGCTGCCGCGTCGTATCTGATCAGGGCTTAAACTTTAACGACGCCGCCCGCGCCGTCCAATCACCTGAGAGCTAATAAAACTTTATTTCTGCAACAAATGTTCCAATGTACACGTTTAAAATTCATTTTGTAAGGCAATATTCTAATTTTTAAATGAAAGCGTTTTTAATATTGAATATTCGTTCGCTATTGAATCGCCGTTAACAAATATCGAAGCGAAGGCAAGCTGCTGAACTTAAGAACATTTGCTTCCAAATAGCTGTCGACTAAGAATTAAGATAGTACAAGCTAAGATTTATATGGGAGATAATAAGCATGATGAGAGTAACAAAGAATCAATGAAATTATAAATTTATCTAATAAAATTGGATTCATGGATTATAAAAAACGTATTTTTTTTTCCTATTTTGAGTAAGATTGCTATTTATTTTGATAAAATAAAACTATAAAATACAGCAATCCACCATATTGGTTAAAACACCAATGAAGCGACAATGACGTCACAATTATTTTCGAACTTTGACAATCACACTATTGTTTACTGCACACTGCACAGAATACATTATAGGTAAAAATAATTGTGACGTCACAAACGACGCCATGACACCGTCGAACGTTTTGGCGTGAATTTTAAAATTTAAATTTCAAATGCCAATTTCATCTACCAAACCTTATTTTACTGCTGAAATGAGATATTTTTTCGAAATAGTAGAACTTCCGAACATAATCTGACCATTATTCAAAATCAGTCATCATGCCTATTATTATCAAAATATGTGGTTGATTCTTACAAGTAACCAACTTTACGAATCATTTCACGAACAAAGAGGAAAGGGTTAAGCCACCATCTTTATGCGGGCCAGTACAAAGTTTCATTGGTAGGATGTAAGATATCCCGCAGAACTTCACTTTCGAGTTACGGAGTTGTTCGTCCATGTTGTTTTATAAGGATTTGCATGAAAATTTCGATGCCTAGATCAAAATAACTTAGGGTTAGGGTCCGCTTGAATAAAGCTAAACAGCTCAATATTACATCTTAATTATAATAATACTAGATGATGCCCGCGACTTTGTCCGCGTGGATTACGATTGTTTAATTCCCGCGGGAACTTTTAATTTTTCGGGATAAAAAGTAGCCTATGTCCTTCTCCGGGATACAAACTATCCCTATACCAAATTTCATCAAAATCGGTAAACAGATGGGCCGTGAAAGCGTAGCAGACAGACAAACAGACAGACACACTTTCGTATTTATAATATTAGTATGGATAGTACAGTGGAAAGAACAGACCAACCATTGATCCATGGATGAAAGGAAGGAAAATCTTGGTATTATTTTCCAAGGCACTTTCCCTTGGGATAAAACAACTTAAATCCACGCCAATGATGGGGTATGTGGAGATTACTCAGAGGTAGAGAGAATGCCGAATGATAGAGGGGTGAAACATGGGCGTTACAACATAAAAGGTAAGACAACAAGGCTCAGATAAAATAATGGCTAGCGTGGAAGATCTGTAGAATATAAGAAAGTAGACATCATGGAATAGAGAGGTAATCGGTAGAACTAAATTGAGAGAAAACTTAAAGACCTAAAAAGGACTCCTCCTCCGTGCATCGTCATTCTTACTGCTGAGGGTGAATCTTTGCCACGGAGCATATTTTCTTTTACGATGTTACGCCACCTTGGTCTGTCCGTGGCATTGTGCAGAGCAACGTTGAAGGGTGTGCCGAGTGTGGAGTGTGGTGCTCCGTGCTCATTTGGTCGGCCCAACGCATAGGACCACGTCCTCTTGGCCTCGTTCCTTCCACTTTTCCAGTTAGCATCAGTTTCTCCAGGTTGTCAGGGCTTTTGACAAAAAAAGGACTATTTAGAGGTAAAAGAAATAAGATTAAATCAACGACGAATCAACGAGTAAGTCAAGGGTAGAGCAAAAGTTAGTTTATACTCTAGGAGACTTTTGACGTAACGACCATTGAGCGAATATATCGTGAACGTTTTAATCAAGTATTGTTTATTTATTTATTAAGTTCCAACATTTATTATTACAATCTGCACCGTCTAGCCGTACCCTCTCAATATTTTCTATGCAAATGTTTTTACGAGCATTCCACGATATCCGACAGTCAGCAATGAATTTAACAGCGATACATTGCTTTCCATTTAGTTTCTGACGCGAACGAATATTTACAAAGATAATACAATACCTTTATTGCCAGTTTGCAATCTACAAGCTATTACAAAAAGAAAAATACATCTTTCCAAAGTAACAGTGAGATTTCTTACCAGAAGAATTATATTACGAAACGTACTTCGAGCATTTATTACCTAAATTCTCTAGACGAATGAATATCATTTAATGGGAATTAGTTTGAGGGTTTTCATATAATATTTCTAAGGCAGTTCTGGTGTTTCATGACACTAATTTCGTTTACTCAAGGACTAAAATTCCCCGGTGACCGTTTATTTCCAATAGGCTTACTTATTATTACCAGTACTACTCTTTTCTTTGCCTAATATGTACGGAATGTAAATTTTTACCAATTTAACGTTGGCCTATACTTCCATAATGGACCACGTAAGTATAGTACTATGCAGAATGTTCAAGCAATTATCTATACTTATATTATTAATGAGAAAGTGTCTGTCTGCTACGCTGTAACGGTCAATCTTTTCAAACGATTTTGATGAAATTTGGTGTAGAGATAGGTTAAAGACATCGGCTCCTTAACATCACGGAAAATAAAGTTGATCAACGCAGAAGTCGCGGGCATCATCTAGATAGAAATAAAAGGTTTTTTTTTTAAATTTTGCTCTGGGTATTATTTTTTGCAGTTGGTATGAAAATTTATAAAAGTCTGAGGGACATGTTACGAAATATTATCCACGTGTATGTAAACTTAACGAGCGAAGTCCAATCACCTTATAGCCGATAAAATTTTACAACAGCAACAAATGTATTGCGAGGTTAAATTTTTCAATTTGTTTCGCAAAATGAATGAACAAACCTAATCAAAAATTGTGTAAAGCTAATAATAATTAGATACTTCTACAGTGAGCCGTTGGTCCTAAATGATAAAAACGACTGTTTAGCACTTTTTGGGATAACAGCTTGAAGTAGACACCCTACATGTGTTCCTAGCGATTCCATGAATTATTTCGAATTTTAAATACATAGCGCAACACTCGTAAAACTTCGCCTGAGACTTTAAAACCGAGGGTCAAATTTTTTATTGAAAATACAAGAGCTTTAGAAATTATAAAAGTTAGCTTAGGATAATTTTTTTTTTGAAGCAATAAACCATAGAATTTCACACTAACTAAGCTCAATAAAGCTTTGTAAGTTATTACGGTTGAGACAAAGAGGTCCAAATTCTGACAAGCCGCTTGAAAAGGGCGAGGTACGTAATTGACGGGGTTTTTTTTGCGGCATTTCTTTCGTGGACAAGCGTCAAGACAAAAACTTTAAGATACCAGATGTGGCACAAAATTGGCGCGAAACATGCTAAAGCGGGAACGTGACCATGCGTTCGACTATTGGCTAACACATTGACGCGTCATTGTTTGACGAATCATGTTTGAGCATTTGATTGTGGCGGAAATTTGTGTTTTGCAGTGGGAGAAAGGAGCCAATGGAGGGAGAGAGAAGGGAGATCTTTGGCTCGAGGCGTGCGGAACGACACTTCGATTCTAAGGCTCCGAGAGAGCAGTCACCTATATATAGTCTAGTAATAGTTTTGATATAGTGTTAATCTTAGTTTTGTAATATAAAAATTACATTCTGATCTTGTATCTCCGAGTGGGCGGTCAACTAGCCAATAGTCTAGAAGTAGTTTTGACATAGCGTTAATCTTAGCTTTGTGTAATATAAATAATATAAAATTGTTTAAACTTCAAGGTATAAGGCTAGGTAAAGTGTTTTAGTGACAGACGCCGAGTTGCTGTTATTATTGGTAATGTACTCAATTTGTTTTCTTAAGGTGTTATAAACGAGGCTCACAGTAAATTCTAGTAATTTAAATCATTCAATAAAGTACTTATTTATTATAAGTGAAGTCAAAATGGATCCGGACACTAGTTTGGATATCATGTATGAAATGACGGGGAAAAATAGAGGAAGTACATGGTCAACCATTGACATTATTACATTAATAATGAAAATTATGGGTATTGCATTTCTACTTATAATGTTGTATAAAAGAACCAAAGTAGGAGCCAGATTATATAAAATAATCACATGTTGTTGCATCCAAAATACCTCCGGATCAGATATAGAATCGGAACCGATAAACTGAATTAATCAAATTAAAGGTATATAGCCGTGAGCCTTGTCGACACATTGTAAATATAATTTAATGTCTAAATTTATGTGTGTGTCTTAACGCTTTTTTTTTCTATTGAACTGATGATTCATAAATGTGTACGTGTGTGTATATAGTAAAGTATAAGGTGTATTTTAGGTTAAATGGTCGTAAGGGTTTTTATCTTGGATTTCTCTTTTCCCTTACAAATTAGTATGGCCTAGGAACGAGAAATTCCACCGAAGTAAACGTTTGCACAAACACTCGAATTCGGTGTAAATAATTTAAACCAGTGTCTCTCTTCTTATTATCACTCAGTGTCGAGTGAAACAAATTAAGTAAATTTTGGGAAAATAAAAGTAAATTATATTCATAACCATTCCTTTTTATTATACAGTTAAGTTTACCTTACAGATTTATTATTGGAAGTTTATTTTGGTCTAAACTTTAATTATGGTTTATATCATAATATATTACATTAATGACTTGTGTTAAAGATTATGGATAACACTCCAATAATGAATTTCATCCCACATATCCAAGTTACAGTCACGATTCTTAACCCTGAAGAAATGAACTAGGTTAATTTTATAGGTCATCGCAATTAATTTAGGTCTACAGGATAATTTCATAGTTCGAGCCTATGAACAGATTTTGTTGTAAACAAAAATCCATTCACTACTTTTTATACACTAGAACAGATAACGGCTCCTCAGAAAGTTTTCAAATGAGATAAGACGACCTAATGCAGTCTAAGAGGTTCCGACTTACCCAAATTTGGCATAAGGGTTAAAATAGATCTAAATTATATACATAAGATATTTGCGAGAAATAGGGAACAATAGGTTTTATTAATATAGGTATATAGCATCCGAACGAGAAGGCGGTCTACAGCGACGAGAGCGAGAGTGAAAGCGAAACGAACGGGGCATACGCAAAACAAAAGAGTCAGGCTACAACTATTGTTTCGAAAGCAGGGACGTACTCGCAGAGTGTGGAGCACTTTTGGTTGATTGGGGAACCAAATCAATCTTGATAACATGTTTGACAGTGATTGACAATATAGTCAAAGTAATCGGCTACATGGCTGCGTGGTGACAAGTTGGCAGCAATGGTTCAGCACACCATACACACACTCCTCTCGCAGATCGACCTCCGACCATGAATTGGCCAATTCATAAAACTTACTATATGAAATGATAAATAAATAAAAGTCCATGGACCAGGGGCGGGCTAATAAGCCCATAAAAGATAGTACCAGCCGCTAGCGGATGTGGGAATAAATTCGCTTCTCAGCGCAATAAAGGAGGTTGACTGCTGCCCCAAATAACAATGATTAATGGCCTCGTGCAGGCGTAGGAACCATTCCCCGTGCTCGGTTACCATTGGTCAGCTAAGATGCCTTTTAAAGGAAATACATGTAACAGCAACCACTCAATCCGGCCCTGATTTGCAAACTCGAGACATATACTTGTTACTAAACTGTAATTTAAACATCTCTAAGATAGACTTCGCGCTAAGGTATCAATAAAGAATACTATGATTCAGGCGGATTGATTAGGTCTGCCTTACAATGTTCACCCAGCGTACTGTGCTAAGTACCAGTTTTACTGGTAAATCATAACCAACAAATACGACGACCGGATACCTAAAGTGCTACTAACTCTGCAGTGCTATTTTCCGTTTCTAAGTTTATAGAATTTTTTTCTCTTTTTCACATATACAAGCCACGATATTTAACTAGCCAAGACGATCACGCCGGTGCCATCACAGAATTTTGGTGCCGTGACCAGGATCTATGTCCTGTGTCACAGATCTGTGACCATGTAGGTCACAGAATTTTGTTGCCGAGCGACCAGGGGTCTATGTACGTATTCGAAATAACGGTATGACTAGATCTATATTAGAAAAAAATATATAAACACAACGTAGGAATCGTGACTGAAAAAGGGAGAAAAAAAAAATTTTTTTTATATATACATAAAATAAATAAAGAAAGGGTTAAGACACACTGTGCATGTTATTGTATAAGAGATGTGTTTTTCTTTATAGGAATAGCCGAGATGAGCAGTATATCTTATAAATGTAAAATTTACAGGGATCGTCGGGAGATTGATCGCAGTGACCGAGATACTAATCTTGCCTTATATCTTAGATTTATTTTCTTGAATTTAAGAATTCATAAAATCAGTATATACTCCTAAGTTCAAACATCTGGTGTCAGTATTGCATTGGTTTTACATTATTACAATAACAAACTGTCTGACGAGTTCACGAAAGTCGCGCAAGTAAAACGAGTGATTTAGCATTTAACGGGAATTTAGCGAAAAATAGCAAATAGAGAGGTTTAAGTCGAACTAGAGACGATGCCAGCAGGTAGAAAGGGCCGTAGTGCGAAGCAGGTAGCGGAGAACGGACCGGAGGCGAGCGTTGTAGGTACGAGCGAGCAAACAGTGACCGTAGGGAAAGCGACATTAGAGTTGATTTTACAAAAAATCAGTGATTTCGAGAAGAAATTACAAAATTTGGGTTCGAGTCCCAGTACGATATTGAATGAAAGGGCAAGTGTCACGTCACACGATACGGTTAGCGTGGTACGAGGTGAAGGTGATGAAAGCGAAAGGCAGGGATCTAGTGTAGAGTCTACGAGTTCTAGTGTAGCGTCTTCCGAGACTCGGAACATTTATGTGGTACAACCATCGGTTAGCAAACCAAATTTTGATGGAAAACCCTTCACCAACCCTATTGCATTTTTAAAACGATTAAAGAAGTATATAAGGGCTGTAAATGGAACGGATCGCGAGATTGATATAGCGCTAGGATGTATATCGGGACACGCGCGAAAGGTTATGGAGTTGTACTCAAAGGATTGGGTTACGTTCGCAGATTTCGAGGCTGACTTTAGGCGAAACTACTGGACCGAACAGATTCAGGAATCTGTGAGATATAGGTTGATAAATGCAATTTATACGAGCGATTCAGGAATGACTATGTCTGAGCACTTTGCCGAACAAGCCGAATCAATGCAGTCTTTGACTATTGCGTTTAGCGAGCGAGATTTAGTAGATTCTATTATGCGACACTATGCGATAGATATACAGCGATTATGGTTTACTAGAACTGAGGAAGTTAGCATCATGAATGGAGCGAAATTCCTAAGGAGCCTAGAACAAAACATTGTCGAGAAACAAAAGGGAGTCGCGGGAGGTATTGTAGGTAGTGGATTCAGGGGACGGAGGTACAATGAGTCGCGGGTGGCGCGTCCCATTGTTGCAACAATTTCAACTAACAATTGGGCTAGTAGAGGTAATTCGACAAGGGGACGAGGTTATCGTCGAGGTAGATTAGGTTATAGAGCGAATTTTAATAGACCTACATTATCCGAAACTGAAAGAGTCAGACCAGCTATTACTTTTGTAAAGGAGGGCGAAAGCTCTAATTCATCGAAACATGTGGGGGAGGGAAATTCAAAAAACTAAATTTCCCCACACAAGTAAGGTCCGATAGCTTAGTGTTGTGTAGAACGGGGAATAAAGATATATCGGGACATGAAAGAATAGGCTTGGCTTATAAGATCCTAACGAACAATGGATGGAAACCGGGACAAGCTTTAGGGGCCGGCGGAAATGGAATTAAGCGAACGTTGAAAGGCGGAATGAACAACGGTGGTTATAATTTCCAGTCAGAAATTGATAGCATAGGGATCTTATTGGAAAATCAGTTTAGTAACATATTAGGATGCGACGAGATAGATAACGCATGTAAGGGTTGTTTGAAGCGAGGTTTAGACGTGTGTACAATGTTTCACGAACTCGATGAGACGGTCGATGTAGACATTGACTATTCTTTGCCTAAATTACCAGAAGTATGTGTGAGATTGTACGGTAGAAACATGAGTGCGCTTATCGATACGGGAAGTCAGATTAGCGGAATAACTAGGGAGTTGTATGACTCGATCGTAAAGGAAAACATAATTTTACCTGAGATCGCGATCCCAGCAATTCAGATACAGGGAGCATTTGGTTCACGGAGTGAGAGTACGAATCGGTTAGTACTGATAGAGTTTCAGTTAGGTAGTACTTTAGTTGAAGCACCTGTATTGGTTATGCGACGGTTACCCAGGTCATTAATACTAGGGTATGATTGGTTAGAGCGAGTAAAAGGAGTAGTTAACTGCAGTAGCGAGCGAACCTTGACGATCGAACACCTAGGTGTTAGATCTTGCGTAAGATTAAATTCGGAATGTAAGATAGAAAGGCTTGGGGGAGTGGCAAACGCCACCACAATTAATTTAATATTAAACCAAAATATTAGTTCGATAGAACTTGGCTTATCGAGAATAGGAACGGACGGTGAAGTTCAAACAGACTATCACTTAGATGATTCGTGTTTAAGTAGTGAACAAAAGAAACTGTTACTGCCTGTGTTAGACAAGCATCGTGAGGTATTTACGGACAAATTAGGGTTAACTAGCAGATACGAGCACATTATTGAGTTGGTAGACGAAACTCCTTTTGTAAAGCACAGCTATCCGGTACCTTTGGCGTATAGGGAACAGGTAAAGAAGGAATTGGAGGAATTAGAGAGGTTGGGTGTGATAAGACAGGAGGCAACACCTTACTGTAGTCCACTCACATTTACGAAAAAGCGGGATGGGTCAATAAGACTCTTATTAGACGCGCGCGAACTTAATAAGAAAATGATAGGTGATGCAGGTTCACCACCACTCACATCTGAGATTTTACAATCTTTTCATGGAGTGAATTATATCAGCTTGATTGATTTGAATAATGCTTATTTCCAAATACCTTTGCATCGGGATTCTAGGAAATATACAGGGTTCTCTTTTATGGGGAGAACTTATATCTATTGTGTGCTGCCTCAGGGATTAAAAACGTCTGTGGCAGGATTTTCGAGGGCAATGGATATTATACTAAAAGAAGTGCGTGAGTTTTGCGTGAATTATCTAGATGACATTGTCATATTCACTACAGGGGACATAGAACTACATTTAGCACATTTAGACCAGGTACTAGACAGATTAGAGACCGCAGGATTGACAGGTAGGCTAGGAAAGTGTCGATTTTTATGCCTAGAGGTGAAGTTGTTAGGGCACATAGTGAATACAAACGGGGTACGGATGGATCCAGAACGAGTAGATGCCATATTGGATTTTCCCATACCTCGAACAATAAAACAATTACGGGGATTTTTGGGATTAATAAATTATTTCAGAAGATTTATTTCGAAATATAGCGAAGAGGTTAGACCGCTCTACGACCTATTAAAACAAAATAACAAATGGTCATGGACGGAAGAAATAAACGATTGTTTCGAGAAAGTCAAGAAATTATTCTTAGACACAATACTTCTCGTACATCCAAATCCGAAAGAGATTTATTATCTGCAAACTGATAGCAGTAATCTTGGAGTTTCGGGATATGTTTATCAATTGAACGAAGTAGGGGAAGAGTGTATAATAGGATTTTGTAGTAAGTCATTGTCGGAGGCAGAGCGTAAATGGACGGTTACAGAACAGGAACTGTGGGCAATCATCTTTAGTTTGTCGAAGTTTGAAACTTATTTGAGAGGAGCACGGTTAGTGATTAGGACAGATCATAAGAGTTTGACATTCTTACAAACATGTAAATTACTGAGCGCACGAATGATACGTTGGGTGCATTACATGGGTCAATTCGACTATACAGTAGAACATGTGAAGGGTAAATCAAATACAGTTGCGGATGTATTATCCCGGCACATAAAAGGGACCACCGATGTATTGACAAATAAGGCGACGGGGCCTGAGATGAATTTATTCAAAACGACGTTGGGACGAGTGGTACAGGCGAGATGGGGAGAGATAAGTAGTTATCAAGGGCGTGATAAGGTTGTTAGCGAAATAATTAGGCGTATGGAAATAACAGGTACACCAGAATCAAGGTATTATGCGACAAAGGAAGGGATTCTATATAGGACGGATAAAATTGGAGATAGATTAAGACTATATGTCCCCGAGGACTTACAAAGAGATTTAATTATTAGCATACATGAAGAGGTAGGACATTTCGGACGTTACAAGGTATATGCTTTGATGAAGGATCGTTACTATTTCCCAAATATGTCTCGTAAAATAGGTCGAATTGTAAGAGCTTGCGAATTATGTCAGAAGTCAAAACATGCGTTAGAAACACATACGGGACCGATTAAAACGGTAATAGCAAAAGAAATAGGAGAACGAGTCTTCTGTGACATATATGGACCTTTGCCAGCGGGACGGTTTGGGTACAAATATGTATTCGTGATACAGGACACCTATAGTAAGCTAATTAGGTTATATCCATTACGACAGGCGAGCGGAAAAGCTACGTTAACATGTGTGAAAAAGTTCCATAAACAGGTTGAAGTTAGGACATTATGCTCGGACAGAGGCGCGAATTTTACTTCAAAGGTCTTCGAGGCAGGCATTCACCAGTTAGGTATTGTACTAACACACACGTCTGTTAGGAACCCACGACCAAATTCAACGGAGAGGGTAAATAAAGAACTAGGTAGGTTATTCAGAACGTACTGTGACAAGTCACATCAATCTTGGGTAGATTTGTTACCGGACATAGAAGATTGTTATAATCAGGTTATACACACTACAACTGGTTATTCACCTAACGAAATAGTTTGGGGAAAGCGGACCCTACTATCGACCGATTTTGATAAAGGTAAAACAAACGGGACCGGTTTACAACGGGAGTCGTTAGAGCAGATTAGGGAGCAAGCAAGGTTGAACATAATAAAGGCGGCAGAGAATAGGGAGTTTCATTATAACAAAAATCACAAGATAATACAGTTTGAAATAGGCGACTTAGTGAAATTGAAGACTTTTGCAAAGTCGGATGCCGACAAAAAGTTAACAAAGAAATTCATGCGACTTTATGAGGGGCCTTACATAATAGGAGCAGTGCCGTACAATAATGTATACACCTTAATTGATGTTCAAACTGATAAGGTTAGAGGAAATTACAATGCCATTCATCTGTTTCGGTATTACGGAAACACATAAGGGAATAGGTTTCTACTAGGGATTAGTGTTAACAAAAGGAAATGAGTGAAGTTACCGGTCTCATTAAGAACAATAGAGAGGCCAGGCTAAGCGAACAAAGAGGGATGCGAATTAAATAGGCTATCGCGATGTTCAGAATATAATAGATGAGCGGGAAGGATTTAGAACTAGCGGAAAAGTATAGAGGAGAAATAGATTTCCAAACGACTAGTATAGAAACTAAGGCATAGGAATACTAGGTGTATTAAAAATCTATTTGGGGGAGTGTGAAGTAGACACCCTACATGTGTTCCTAGCGATTCCATGAATTATTTCGAATTTTAAATACATAGCGCAACACTCGTAAAACTTCGCCTGAGACTTTAAAACCGAGGGTCAAATTTTTTATTGAAAATACAAGAGCTTTAGAAATTATAAAAGTTAGCTTAGGATAATTTTTTTTTTGAAGCAATAAACCATAGAATTTCACACTAACTAAGCTCAATAAAGCTTTGTAAGTTATTACGGTTGAGACAAAGAGGTCCAAATTCTGACAAGCCGCTTGAAAAGGGCGAGGTACGTAATTGACGGGGTTTTTTTTGCGGCATTTCTTTCGTGGACAAGCGTCAAGACAAAAACTTTAAGATACCAGATGTGGCACAAAATTGGCGCGAAACATGCTAAAGCGGGAACGTGACCATGCGTTCGACTATTGGCTAACACATTGACGCGTCATTGTTTGACGAATCATGTTTGAGCATTTGATTGTGGCGGAAATTTGTGTTTTGCAGTGGGAGAAAGGAGCCAATGGAGGGAGAGAGAAGGGAGATCTTTGGCTCGAGGCGTGCGGAACGACACTTCGATTCTAAGGCTCCGAGAGAGCAGTCACCTATATATAGTCTAGTAATAGTTTTGATATAGTGTTAATCTTAGTTTTGTAATATAAAAATTACATTCTGATCTTGTATCTCCGAGTGGGCGGTCAACTAGCCAATAGTCTAGAAGTAGTTTTGACATAGCGTTAATCTTAGCTTTGTGTAATATAAATAATATAAAATTGTTTAAACTTCAAGGTATAAGGCTAGGTAAAGTGTTTTAGTGACAGACGCCGAGTTGCTGTTATTATTGGTAATGTACTCAATTTGTTTTCTTAAGGTGTTATAAACGAGGCTCACAGTAAATTCTAGTAATTTAAATCATTCAATAAAGTACTTATTTATTATAAGTGAAGTCAAAATGGATCCGGACACTAGTTTGGATATCATGTATGAAATGACGGGGAAAAATAGAGGAAGTACATGGTCAACCATTGACATTATTACATTAATAATGAAAATTATGGGTATTGCATTTCTACTTATAATGTTGTATAAAAGAACCAAAGTAGGAGCCAGATTATATAAAATAATCACATGTTGTTGCATCCAAAATACCTCCGGATCAGATATAGAATCGGAACCGATAAACTGAATTAATCAAATTAAAGGTATATAGCCGTGAGCCTTGTCGACACATTGTAAATATAATTTAATGTCTAAATTTATGTGTGTGTCTTAACGCTTTTTTTTTCTATTGAACTGATGATTCATAAATGTGTACGTGTGTGTATATAGTAAAGTATAAGGTGTATTTTAGGTTAAATGGTCGTAAGGGTTTTTATCTTGGATTTCTCTTTTCCCTTACAAATTAGTATGGCCTAGGAACGAGAAATTCCACCGAAGTAAACGTTTGCACAAACACTCGAATTCGGTGTAAATAATTTAAACCAGTGTCTCTCTTCTTATTATCACTCAGTGTCGAGTGAAACAAATTAAGTAAATTTTGGGAAAATAAAAGTAAATTATATTCATAACCATTCCTTTTTATTATACAGTTAAGTTTACCTTACAGATTTATTATTGGAAGTTTATTTTGGTCTAAACTTTAATTATGGTTTATATCATAATATATTACATTAATGACTTGTGTTAAAGATTATGGATAACACTCCAATAATGAATTTCATCCCACATATCCAAGTTACAGTCACGATTCTTAACCCTGAAGAAATGAACTAGGTTAATTTTATAGGTCATCGCAATTAATTTAGGTCTACAGGATAATTTCATAGTTCGAGCCTATGAACAGATTTTGTTGTAAACAAAAATCCATTCACTACTTTTTATACACTAGAACAGATAACGGCTCCTCAGAAAGTTTTCAAATGAGATAAGACGACCTAATGCAGTCTAAGAGGTTCCGACTTACCCAAATTTGGCATAAGGGTTAAAATAGATCTAAATTATATACATAAGATATTTGCGAGAAATAGGGAACAATAGGTTTTATTAATATAGGTATATAGCATCCGAACGAGAAGGCGGTCTACAGCGACGAGAGCGAGAGTGAAAGCGAAACGAACGGGGCATACGCAAAACAAAAGAGTCAGGCTACAACTATTGTTTCGAAAGCAGGGACGTACTCGCAGAGTGTGGAGCACTTTTGGTTGATTGGGGAACCAAATCAATCTTGATAACATGTTTGACAGTGATTGACAATATAGTCAAAGTAATCGGCTACATGGCTGCGTGGTGACAAGTTGGCAGCAATGGTTCAGCACACCATACACACACTCCTCTCGCAGATCGACCTCCGACCATGAATTGGCCAATTCATAAAACTTACTATATGAAATGATAAATAAATAAAAGTCCATGGACCAGGGGCGGGCTAATAAGCCCATAAAAGATAGTACCAGCCGCTAGCGGATGTGGGAATAAATTCGCTTCTCAGCGCAATAAAGGAGGTTGACTGCTGCCCCAAATAACAATGATTAATGGCCTCGTGCAGGCGTAGGAACCATTCCCCGTGCTCGGTTACCATTGGTCAGCTAAGATGCCTTTTAAAGGAAATACATGTAACAGCAACCACTCAATCCGGCCCTGATTTGCAAACTCGAGACATATACTTGTTACTAAACTGTAATTTAAACATCTCTAAGATAGACTTCGCGCTAAGGTATCAATAAAGAATACTATGATTCAGGCGGATTGATTAGGTCTGCCTTACAATGTTCACCCAGCGTACTGTGCTAAGTACCAGTTTTACTGGTAAATCATAACCAACAAATACGACGACCGGATACCTAAAGTGCTACTAACTCTGCAGTGCTATTTTCCGTTTCTAAGTTTATAGAATTTTTTTCTCTTTTTCACATATACAAGCCACGATATTTAACTAGCCAAGACGATCACGCCGGTGCCATCACAAGCTTTCAAACAGAAAGATTCTATGAGATTTTCCATGACTACAAAACGTGCGGCCTAATTTTTAATAGTATACCAATTTTTCAGTATTTTGGGCTGTAGATTGTCAGTCAGTCACTCAGAATAAAGACACAAGTTTTTGATGATGGAAAGGAGAACATTTAAGTCACTTACCACTAGATAAAACTACATTAAAATTAAAATTACGTTAAATGCGAAAATATGTCCATAAAAATCTTCATGTTTTTTATTTTTTTATGTTATGAGTGACAATAAAGTTTATCGATCTATCTTCATTACATATGTTATCCTGGTTCAGTAAAAAATATCTTTTATGAAAACTAACAACCAAACTATAGAAGGAAAAGAAAATACAGAAGAAATTGCAAACACAAAACAAATGTCGAAGGGACGTTTCAGAATCCTTTGAAAACGAGGGATTGAATTAAATTTCCTGGCTTGCAAAAACAGCGTATAGCTTATGTACCCTTTAATGTAAACCAAACTACCAACCAAACATAAGAAAATAGAAAATGCACAAGAAATTGAAAACACAAATACGTTTCAAGGAACGTATCGCAATCCTTTGGAAATGAGGGCATGAATTTTAAAGAAACCAAATTGAAACAGCTTGTAGTAACGTGAGCTCCCTGCATATTTGCCATCTTCATTTTCCTCGTTAGGTTTGAACTCGTTCACAAACTATATGCAAGATGAAACTGAAACCATAATCCCTCGCATAAAATGAACTAACTAGCACTTATAAAGAGGAAAGATTGAAAGTAACACATAAGTATCCCCTACTAATAATATTATAAATGCGAAAGTGTGTCTGTCTGTCTGCTACGCTTTCACGGCCCATCTGTTCAACCAATTTTGATGAATTTGGTACAGGGACAAATTATATCCCGGGGAAGGACAAAGGCTACTTTTTATCCCGGAAAATTCAAGAGTTCCTGCGGGAAGTAAAAAAATCTGTTCATGCGATTTTGATGAAATTTGGTACAGCGATAGGTTGTATCCCGGGGAAGGACGTAGGCTGCTTTTTATCTCGGAAAATTCAGGAGTTAAAGAGGGAACAAAACAACCTTAATCCACGCAGATGAAGTCGCGGGCATCATCTAGTATAGGTATAAATTTGAAACGGCTTTAATCAGTCAACTTTCTTTCGTAATTATGTGTTTCAATTAATATTGCAACTGCTTCTTGAATAACGTCCACTGTGGCGATACTTACAGAATTTCGCACAATTAATATACCTATGATAATATAGAACTTTCAATAATCAATTTCTTAATCCTAAGGTTGCCTTTTCACTTTATTTAATCGTATGGCGTTTGGTACACAATAAGCGTTTTTATAAAAAGAACGCTTATTTCGCCTGCAAGTTCGTCGCTCGTTTAGCACCACCCAGGGGACACGTGCAGGGAGGTAGAAGGTAGCTCCTGCGGACGTGAGCGACGGGGCATCCCCCGCCTTTTCACTAGAAATGTGCTACGCTGCTAAGCTGCGGATCTGTGTCAAACCCACCAATAGGGGGCGCTTATCGCTAGATGTTACATCAAGAGAGCATATAGTAACGTAGCACATCTCCGGTGGCAAGGCACCCTTATGTCGCCAAGGCAGTGTCCATTTAAACCGCAAAATACAATAAAAGAAAGCTATTTTAAAGCTAAAAACTTTTTTGATTATGACTACCTACTAAACAAAAGAAACATTATATATCAGAATAATTTATTTAAATTAATAACGTTAAAATATAATAAAATTATTATATTTTACAATAATTATTAAGTAATACAATTTTAAACATTTCAATTAATATTAGTGTACAGCCTAATAACTCTTTCCTGCAGCACAGCGCGAGAAGATTCGTGATCCTCTAGGACCGTACAGGTAGGACAGATTCCTTCTTGATATCGATCGATAGTAATAAATCGATACATCACTATGTAGGTAGGTAGCGTTGACTTGGCCCTACCACGTCCTAGATGCTGAAAGATTCTGAGGAAACCGCATTGCTCTATAAAATAACTATTTTTTGCAAATTATGCTAGGTTCAAACATAGCTGATACTTAAACTATCATAAAGATCAAGTATAAATGCGAGTATACTAGTCCAAATATATTCCAAATGTTGTAACTTGAATGAAAGCAGTGGTAACCTCCCTCTGGACATCAACGTAGTTGTCCCGTTCGTGGTCCCACAGGAAAGACACGGCGTTATTATAGCTCTGAGCTCTCTTTTGGCCAATAGTGACCACACAGATGATGCGGTAACGGTTGAATTGTATAGCTTTGAGTTTTCGCATCAGTTCGCCGGCCAAGCGAAGTGCTAGAGCGGGGGAATCCTGTAAAGATATTTATAAAATGTGGATATAGAGCTTAAAATGACGCTCTTAAATAGCGATGGGGACGCGACGTATAACAAAAACGTGTCTAAACGTGTGAAAATGTAAATAGTTCTCTTAAAAGCTGTATTAGGTACTGCTGCTTACTACACACCATTATCAATACTAATACACTAAGTACCAAGCATGACAAAGAGCCAAACTGCAACGTAACGTGTGCTTTATTAAATAATTTATTGTAGTTATATGTCTTTACTAGCACTTTTCCGCAGCTTCGGTCACGTTAAGCTATGATTTTAAAGACTTTATATCATAGTAAAACAAAAGACATAATATGTACTAGCTACATAAATGTACAATATACGACTAACCTGAACATTATACTTGTGGCCAGTCCAATGCTCATCCAAAAGTTCATCAGTAATCTTTTGTACCGTTGGTAGATGGAACTTGTAATTTGAGCCAAGTTGGTAAGTGGGCAAGTAACTGAGTGCTGGGCGTTTAAACTCGATCGCGATCTATTGTTAACGAAACAATATACTGAAGTTTGACACTCCAAAATACGTAAAAGTGTAGGAAACACGGTGACCCAAAATAGTGTTGGGTTAACATTATCAAATTATGGCATCAAATACGATTGCTTCACTTGAGATTCAAAATGTTCTTGCTCAGGGCACTGGTGATATCGCAGTAAAACATAAGTAAAACGATATTTTGAATCAAAAACAAAAATCTACCGAAGTAACGTTTATAAACATCTATCAAAACATTTAAACAAACATTATTCAACTCATTGCCACCTCACTACAGTCTTGTCTCCTCTCAGCATGAGAAGGATTTGGCCATAGTCCTCCATGCTGGCTGGCTGGCTCGCACATTAGCAGAATTCAAAAACATTTGTACACATGATGAGAAATTAAAATCTATTAATTACCTGAGACGTTCTTTCCACAGGCCGTATTCCGGGGACCCCAGAAAATCCATACGAGGGTCTTCTAACTTTCAGCCGGCTCATAGATTTCCCCCCAAAATTTTGTGACCTGACCCCAGACTGGCTCTTTAATTGCTGCATTGATACTTTGCTTTTACTCTTTTTGGCTTCGATTTCAGACATAATTTTGGTCTTAAGCTTATCTCTGAGAATAAATAAAAGAAGATAAATGGAGATGTCGAGACAATTTAGATTTAAAATTAAGATAAATAATTATTAATAATAATGATTGATTGATTTTTTCCGCTGACTTTTCGCAACAAACGTCAACAAATGCCTTATAAAGCATTGATATACAGTCACTTATACGTCAAAACCAATGCCAAATTTTTTTTTTCAAAAAAAATGTTCGATAAAACTCTTGCTTTAGAAATGAAAATATGTTTTCAATAAAAACAGCAAGATTTACGGAAGGATTTAAGATTATTATCGGTTAAATGAATTATAAAAGGTATATGTTGTGAATGATACAAGCACTTGATGAGAACTAGGTATGTACGATGCCAAACGGATGAGAATGGATACACGAAATAATTCAATGCTGTTATGGTTTATTTTACTTTGACGCCGAACTTTGACGATTTGATCGGCAATTCTTACATAATCGCACCTCAGCTCGGGCCAGAGTCGCGAATGTTTATCGTATTAAGTTTACTCTTAGCCTGTAGCATTATATTTTCCTCTGTGCTTTAAGGTAGCTTGAACAAGATGCTTTGGTAATCTGAGGTATTTTGGCGGCAAGGCCTTAGAGACTGCTCATGCGCCAGTAGCCTAGTATTTAAGCCTGTGCCTCATGGGCAATTCAGCCAGTGAACCTGAACCAAACCCGTCGCGTGAGCATGCTCTATAGTTCAACAAACCCAAATAAAAATCAGATCCTGAGTTAGTAGCTTTAATTAATATATTTTTAATTTTTTGTACAGTGACATGCGCATGGACATAAAATCACATCATGAGCCTTCTTTTTGTGGTCGGTGATCATGAGCAAAATTTTGTCAACAAACAACAGTTCTAACAAGCAGACGTACTTTCGCAATTATAATATTAAATATGGGTTTAAACCATTACTCTAGAAAAGGTACACATAACGATAATCCAGGTCATCGATAAAAAATATCAAGACTGCCGTCCCTTCTGACCTTCCCATCATACTGGGGTGGCGGATCATCAATAACCCTTAATAGATAACATCAATAAATCGCCTGTCCTATTTATTTTGATGGCTACCGATTGTATCCATACTAGCTGCAAAAATATAGATATATATGGAGAAGCAGTCTGTTCCACTCTATCTATACCAATCTTAGTTTTAGTTTTCTTCATGTATTTTTAGTAATTTAGCTAGCTATAAATAGTTTAAAATTCTGATATGTTGACGGAAGAGCACGCAATTTAAACCTTCGTGGTTTTACGCAGTGCCACCCACCAAAGCTGTATCGTTTTTTATGTTGATAATAAAAAAAAGAGCTCCACCTTTAAGTATTTATACTCTAATGTACTAATTTGTTGCAAGCTACCTCTATATTGCAAGTTAAGCCTGCGCTTAGTCATAGCTATAATCATGCCATATGAAACTAATGAAGAGGTGTAGGTAAGAGCACGTGCCTAGAATCTTGCCTTCAAGGTCTAACGAGGACGTGGTACGGTCTAATTTAGTGAATTTGTGCGTGCTTCTTTAGGTCACCGCCCCTTTAGGGAAAGATATGCTGAGCCATATTTGGTCAGTTGTCATGAGCACAAGATGCTCATTCCAAATTGGAAACGGGCGGTAACGGACACTACACACTTCTAATTTAGATTTTGGGATAATTTTGCTCAAATCAACTTTTTTTTCTTGTTTGTGAGATAGGCTTGCACGTCTTGACGACAATCATGCTTACTTTAAAGCAATGATGAGGTCTAGGTCGGAACGTGCTTGCCTAGAAGATGCCTCGAATGAATACGAAGCTTGCAAGTGCGAGTAAATTTTTTCAGTCAGGTAATATCTGGCTGTATCTTTAAAATAGTCCTCGCAAAATGTACATCGGATTGAAAGTTATTAATGATTCAAAAGGAATTCAATGCCTCTCTGCAACAGAGGGGAAAATGGCAGGGAATTCGTGAAAAAATTCATTTGCAAAGCTGACAAAGGATTTTTGGGTAAAAGGTTTGTAAAAGGCTGCACATCAACCCACGTCTTTTGAAATATACGGTCGGTAGACCAAGCGCGGTTCTTTTTTAGAACACCATGTTTAACAGTTCAAGATCACACTGTAGACTTTTTGTACTATATTATAAACTTACTAAAAGATGCTCGCTACTTCGTCCACGTGGATTAAAGTTTTGTGATTCCCGCTGGAACTCTTTAATTTTCCGGTATGAAATACGCTTATGTGTTCAGCTATCTCCATTACAAATTTCAGACAAACCGGTTCAGCCGTTGTAGCGTGAAGGAGTAACAAACATCCAAACTTTCATATAATATTTTCCTGTTGCAAGGACAAAACCGAGATCATTTCACAATAATATTATCTTTTTCTTCATGTGCTTCTCAAATACTTAGTACCTAGTCTGATAAAAAAACATTGTGTGTGAAAGAATTTTGGGTACTTGTCTATTGGAAACCCGATGTAAGGAAACAGCCAAACGTCATGGGCTAATTTTTTTTTTGTAAGTCTAAATAAATATTGATCTACGCAAAAACAGAAAGAAAAAATACAAACATTTCACGTTAATAAAGTCGACATTCGTCAGCTAGTGAATTTTGTCGAGTCACATTACGTGACCAACTTTTTATCGTGCGTCGTACAGTAAATGCGACCTCACACTTATTCACCTGAAATGGGTTTGATGGAATTTCATTTTTATTTTCGGAATAGGCTTTTAAGAGGATTTCTGTGGAGAGTAAGTTAAGCATAAAGTATGAATACTTTACTCTGAATGGCATAGTAGTTAGTATTATACTTCATGTAGTAATCATACTAATATTATAAATGCGAAAGTGTGTTTGTTTATTGGTTTGTTGGTTTGTCCTTCAATCACGCCGCAACGGAGTAACGGATTGACGTGATTTTTGTCATGGGTGTAGTTGAGGACCTGGAGAGTAACATAGAGTACTTTTTTCCCGGAAAATTAAGGAGTTCCCGCGGGAATAACAAAAAACTTAAACCACGCGGACGAAGTCGCGGGCATCAGCTAGTCAGCTAGTTTACTATAAAGCCTGCAGGCAGGCAGAAGCAGTAGCCCTATTGCAACAAAGCTGCATCAGTCATTGTTCCAACTTCGATTGAGATTGCGGGAATTTATGGTAGGTATTCTTGTTGCAAAAATATTATATGTTATTTTGTTATTCTGGCGACCTTCCTGGCGCAGTGTTGAGCGCTGTTGCCCGGGTTTGATTCCCGGCATGGTCAATATGGAATATTTATAATTTCTGAATTTTCTCTTGTCTGGCCTGGAGGCTTCAGCCGTGGCTAGTGGTCGTTCGGTACGATGCCGTATAAAAACCGACTAGGGGTATGGGTAAATATGACTGCTATACCCCTAACAGATTAACCCGCTACCATCTTAGACTGCATCATCATCAGTGGAGATTGCAGTCAAAGGCTAAGTTGTAGAGGTACTAAAATTCCACATTAATGATTGTAGTGGAATAAAAAATTAACGCCCTGCCGAGGCATGCCAATGGCAATAGTGAAAGAGGCAAAGCCATTCGCGATCGCTATACTAATTCAATCATTTTACCTCCTCAGGCCCAAACAAGGCAGAAACCATTCAAGACAAAACATGTAACATGCAGATAAAGTCGCGTGGAACAAAAGTAAAACAGCTATAATTTAAATATATTCATACACTTGTGTCAATCAAATAAAACCAATTTAACCAACAAATGTAAAGTACTGTGTCATTTTCCGTGCAACAACCCCAATAATAAGAATAGCATGCAAACTGCAGCTAAAGTTCACAAGTTTGTATGACAATCGCTAGAATGTCGATTGTTGACCTGGGTGGCACGAAGCCTGGCAGATTTGACCGATAAAAGTATGCTTTTATTTAAATCCGTCACGTTATTGACAAAGCCTTCATACAAGATGCTCTGTTTGTTTAAAAGTGCTATGAAAAATTTGTGCTGTACACAACTTTTTTTATTGTGATTAGAAAATGACCGCAACATCGATCATTTCCTAGTCACAGTACGACTAGAAAATGACTTTATGATTTTAAAACCCGGAAGTGCCCATGAAAAATTTGTGCTGTACCTACACAACTTTTTTTATTGTGATTAGAAAATGACCGCAACATCGATGATTTCCTAGTCACAGTACGACTAGAAAATGACTTTATGATTTTAAAACCCCGTGGGAACAACTTAGATAATATTCCAGAAAAAATTATAGCTTAAGTAATTGTAGCTCCAGGTCTTTAATTATATCCGTGCAATCTCACCTTAAGAACGATCTTTTACATTTATTACGTGAAAATGCAATGTAAAGCGCGACTTAAACTGGCAAAACCAAGGCGTGGCTTTTTTATACAAACTAATTTTTATATTAGAGACAAACGTGCGGAGGCACCCACCCTACAAGCCCAGGCGTAACTGCAGCGCGCCTTCTCCATGTTATGTTACGGGTAGGTATACCTTCCCAATTTCAACGGTATGTAATTCTCTAAATTAAGCACGATAATGGGAGTCGAAGAGTACCGTAGCTTGTGGTACCAACATCACTTTCGCAGAGGGGTCGCCGACACAAAATTGCACACATATTCGGATGACAAAGGGTTGCTCTGGAATGGTGTAATCGCCGCGGGTCCTAACCGACAGGGTTCATTGTAAGTATACAAATACAACGTGTTCCGTGGAATACCTACCTATTTGATATACCTAGTTAATAGCTAGGCTACCTGTTATAAAATTATAAAGAATAGGTAGACATCTTTTCTATCAAATATATTATTATCTTCTTTATACAGTAAGGCCCACTTGCACAAGGACTAATCTAAGAAATCAGCCATAAATCTTTACAAACAAACTGATTTTTGCGGTCCGAAATAAAATGGATTTTTCATAATATATTTTTGTAAACTTTACTTACAGGAAATATAAAAGGAAGCCTTTAGCTGGGACAGTTTTTTAATAAATCAGCGGTAAGGTATAACATAGTACTTACCGTAAAGTATTTCTTTTTAATTATCTTCATTATTTGTAAATTTGCAGCACCGTTTTCATTATTTAGCATTCTAATTTAAACCAAATCCTTCCAAGGTACGCAACCCTCGGCGCGCGAGTCCAACTCGCACTTAGCCGGTTTTTTTATAATGCTGTCAATTTTTATCAACCGCATTACTCTCTCTTGCTAACTCGAGGCACTCGGGCAAGGAACAATTTGCTATACCTACAGCAGACTGATTGATCTATCAATCACATCCAGGACGAACTTCTTCGCCTTCTGATGGTGCCTTGCACTTTGCCCTACAGAGAAGAATCGTCCAGTCCGGAAAGGTAATTAATTTAATTCCAGAAGAAGTGTACAACGCTGAAAATTAGTACTATTCATAGGTACATCATCATAAAACCTAAGTAAATGTTATGTTACATAACAGCTCGCAGCAAAAAAGCCTTTTAAACTTGAGCTTGACGTAAGCAGCTCAGGGTCAATGGCTTCGCTGCGCTCGCTGCAAGTGCAATGGAGTGCATTCAACTACTTTATACTAGAGATTCTAGAGCTCTAGTAGAAACGCTTCAAGCTTGTGGAAATAACAGGATTTCATTAAGAGATGATGATGTAAGTTGGAATATTTTTATACTCGCTCGTTCCTAATAAAAATGAAGAGAATTTTATATTTTAGGAGAGAAAGGAAAATTGTTCTTTCTTAATTTCTACATAAGATACAGAACATCGTACCCGGCGTGCAAAACGCGTCTAAGTATTACGCATTTTAGTGAGAACCGCTACTTGGTTAGCTTTTTTCTAGTTTTTCTATAGATAAAACAGACTATAGCAACTACAAGTTATCCCTTGACTGCGATCTCACCTGATGGTAAGTGAAGATGCAGTCTAAGATGGTAGCAGGATATCCTGTTAGGGGCATGGCAGTTATATTAAACCCATACCGCTAATCGGTTTCTACACGGCATCGTACCGGAACGCTAAATCGCTTGGCGGCACGTCTTTTCCGGTAGGGTGGTAACCAGCCACGGCTGAAACCTCCCACCAGGCCAAACCAAGAAAAATTAAGAAATTATAAACTCCTAAATTCACCCTGCGGGGATCGAACCCGGGACCTCTGCACGTTAAGACAACAGCGCTCAACACTGCACCAGGGCGGTCGTCAAAACGCACCCCAATTGTCATTTACCTAAGCCCAAGGTAGTGACCCGATTTGGGAACTTGAAAGCCAATCTGTATAATTATAAGACCCGTTAGGATATACAATGAACCCTAAGCAGGCTGCGCAAAGGTCACTGAACATGAAAGCGAATTTATTTTCAGACTAATGAACATTCATACCTGAGGAAAGGCTGAATAATATATAAGTTTCAGAGTAGATTTCATCCCGGTGGGGCGGTAACTCAGCGGAACGCCCGGATTTCGGAGGGAAACGTGAAATAATAATCTCGATTAGATTTGTATACGTAGCTTTGTACACGACTGTCATTATAAGCCGTACGTCACTTGAGTTTATGCGGGATGCTTTCAAAGTGACAATCGCTGGAAACTTTGAAAATGGAGATAAATCCATACTTTGACGATCTCCGTGGCGCAGTGCTAAGCGCTATTGTCTTAACGTGGGAGATCGCGGGTTCGATTCCCGACAGGGTCAATTTGGGAATTTATAATTTCTGAACCTCCTTTGGTTTGGTCTGGCGGGAGGCTTTGGCCGTGGCTAGTTACCACCCAACCGGCAAAGACGTACCGTCAAGTGATTTAGCGTTCTGGCACGATGCCGTGTAGAAACTGAATAGGGGTAGGGGTTTAATATAACTGCCATGCCCCTAACAGGTTAACAGGGTCAAATAGGCAAGATCGCAGTCAAGGGCTAACTTGTAGTAGATAAAAAAAAACCCTTGCAAACCGTTGTATGTCGGTTAGTCTTGAGTAATTGTAAGTTTTGTATTAGGTATATGAATATTATTGTTAAAATTTTACTTCTGTATGAAAATAAAAATACTTATATTATGTACCTATAGAATATGCTAAGCATTTCATTACAGTTACTACCAAAGAAAAACGTAAAACAAAAACAGAGCAAAACTCTCTATTCCACACACGAGCCGAGTATAAAGACCAAAGGGGGAAAGAATCGCACTGCACTGTATTGAACTACGCAATTTACAGACAAGAGACAATGTTACTGCACGCTGGTATAGTTTGAACCATACTTTGTTATAAAATTTCCATGTATTTCTTCCTATTATATTCCTTTATGTAGCACTAATCGCTCATTAGTTAACACTCTGGCCTCCTATTTACCAAGATTGAATTCCATACATCTCTAACAAGCGAACTGAAAGACCGTGAGGAAACCAGCATCCCTGAGAATCTTCGTATATTAGTATGAAATCCTCGTATGAACTAAAATCGTTAATAATTACTTATCGATGCTTACAATATTAAAACCATCTGACGAAATTTAGTGCAGCATTATCATTTTGCATCTCGAAAAAGAGAAGAATGTTTTAACCCAGAAACAGTTCACAAGGGATTTTTCAAAACCTGCCCAAACCAAGCGGATGAAGAGTGAATACGCGGACGCTTGCTAGTTCTGTTATATAATTCTCCGGTAGCGATAATTCTGTCCTCTCGTACTTTAAGAGGGCCATGATATAAAATAAAATAGAAGCAATAAGAATGAACAGCACAAAGGGGAAAAAAATAAAGTTTGGGTGTAAGCGACACCCAGAGCGTAGTTTACCTACTACTGAAACTAATTACGTGGTCGCAAACCGGTGGTCGGCGGTCGCCTTCCAATTTAAAAACAACATTTCCACTGTCTCTGAACTATGTACCCCTGGTATAATTTACAACAAGTAACACAATTGATGTCTGTAAAAAACAGCATCTGTGGTTTTATTGTAAAACGAGCAGTAAATATATAGTTCGAATACGGAAAAAATTCAAAGGCGACCACTTTTTTGTATGTAAAATCCGTCATATCAAATTCGTTCGTCTAAAATGTAGCCTATGTCACCTGGACCATAATAACGTATCGATTGACACCTCAATCATCAAAATAAGCTCAGTAGCTTATGCGCTACGGTGTATATAAATACAAACATACACACAAAGACTACTAAAATCATAACCCTGACTGATTAATGAAGCAGATAGCTTAGTGGTTAAGACTTCGGCTTTCTATTGGGGTCCAGGATTAAATCCCAGGCCTCTTTGAGTTATATTGGTATGCGCGGTTTGACCGGTGAAGAATAACTTAAAACATGGAGCGAACACCTGCATGCTTCATTTTTTTCAACTTTTGGGACCGGTAGATTAAAGGTGTACTGCTGTAAGCGCAATACAACGAGACGCGTTCATCATAGCTGCTAGATGGTAGTAGACAATAATGGTGCCATAATATTGTAATGGAACTTAATGGTAAGAAAAAAAAAAATAGATTGCTTCGTAGTTTCAATTTTCATGGTAAGAGTTACGGCTAGGGACACTAACGGAATTCCACGTTTTGAAATCCGTTTCGTATCCCAAGAAGTACAGACAACTGAAAAATCAGCAACTATGTTTTAAGCTCAATGGCAAAACATGTTTTTCAGCTTAAGTTAGCCCTCACCTGATGGTAAGTGGTGATGCAGTCTAAGATGGTAGCGGACTAACCGGTTAGGGGTAAGCAGTGGCGTGCAATTCATACAGGCATAAAAGCACTGCTTACCCAAATGGAAATACGTCCATGCTAATTTTTTTATCAAGACGGTCAGTAAATAAGTATTCTGACTTTCCAATGCCTACCCTAGCTTCAAACCCTGTGCACGCCACTGGGGGTAAGTATGTCAGTTATATTAAACCCATCCTAGTCGGTTTCTATATCACATCGTACCGGAACGCTAAATCGCTTGGCAACTATAGCCACGGCTAAAGCCTCCCACCAGACCAGACCGGAGAAAATTCAGAATTTATAAATTCCCACAATGACCCTGCCGGGAATCGAACCCGGGACCTCCCACGTTAAGAAATCAGAACTAAATACTGCGTCTGGGAGGTCGTCAGGACATTCTGTACCTACATTAGTTATCCTCCAACCATTGGTAGTGGCAATTAGGAAGCTATTATTCACCATAGTACAAATATTAGTGGCTGATATAGAAAGAAATTTCCATTCCAAATGAATTAAGGTCAAAGGCTACAACCATTACTGTTACATTTTTCATTCATTAGGTAACTATTTGGTTGCTATTTCTGCTTCCAATTTATATTTATTTTCCATCAAAGTAGTACTCGGTAGTAAGCCTAGACTTAAAAGGTCAGGGCAAACAATAGGTATACGTCTAAAATCACATCAATTATTTATCTATTACATGCTACGAGTAGGAA
Source organism: Erebia aethiops (assembly GCA_923060345.2). Taxonomy (NCBI): domain Eukaryota; kingdom Metazoa; phylum Arthropoda; class Insecta; order Lepidoptera; family Nymphalidae; genus Erebia; species Erebia aethiops. Next base: position 13,597,944 of record OV281091.1, on the reverse strand, counting down.
CAAACTTTCTTTAGTAATTTTATTTTATTTTATTTTATTTATTAGGTCTACTAACGGACACTTACATTAAAACATTCAGAGGTAAACTTATCATATAAAATTAAGAAAGTTAAATGTAGTACCCACTTATAAGTAAACACAACAATTATAAATTAACTTAAAATCGTTACAAAGCTAAAAACAAAATTTAAATGACAAAACAACATACCTAATACGGGAATAAAACTAAAAATGAGGAGTAAAATTAAGGTAACTAACTATATTTACTATACAGAGAATAGTTATGGTAAGGTTCATGTTCTGATTTTATCACGGAACTTAGGTAACGAGTCAAAGTGAATGTCAAGATTAGTGCTGTAGTGGTTTAGGGTCTTACACAATCTTGAGACAGGAGAATGGGTGCCGAGGACAGTTCTACGCAACAGTGGATAAAGAGGTGTAATAGACTTACGTGGGTAATGGACAGGAACCTTAAACTTAAAGCTGCTCAACAATTGAGGACAGTCAATTTTAGCATTAAAGATTTTGTGCAAAAATTGCATATCTAAGAGCTCCCTGCGTTTTTCTAAGGAGTGCATTTTAAACCGAGCCAGCCTGTCTTTATATGAAAAAGTTCTATTGGCTTTTCCTATGCTAGCAGCTAGGTGCCAAAGGAATCTTTTTTGAATACGTTCGAGTCTTAAAATGTGTGTTGCGTAGGGAGGTCTCCAAACAACTGAACAATATTCCAAGATGCTTCGGACTAAATTATTAAAAAGAAGCTGTTTTGTTTTGATATTTTTAAAAACTTTACCATTTCTAACTATAAAACCAAGCATCCGAGACGCCCGCTTAGTTACATTTTCGATATGTGGAATAAATGACAATTTTTGGTCGTATATTACCCCTAAGTCTTTTATTGTTTCTACTTCATCTAATTAATAACGTAATGACGGTAATACCTAAATAGTACATGGAATATGGAGGCCAACAAGCAAGGGCAGACAACGTTGTGCTGTACACAAAACTGTACAAGCAATTTCTCGTCCATAACTTAACTTATCGATAACTAGCTGATGCCCGCGACTTCGTCCGCGTGGAATAAGTTTTTTTGGAATCCCGCGGGAACTCCTCAATTTTCCGGGATAAAAAGTATTATGTCACTCTCCAGGTCCTCAACTATACCCATGCCAAAAATCACGTCGATCCGTTGCTCCGTTGCAGCGTGATTGAAGGACAAACCAACAAACCAACAATCCAACAAACAAACTGACTTTCGCATTTATAATATTAGTATGATGTCATACATCGTACCTACCATAGAAAAAATAGCCTGTTTTGACCGCCACAAAGGAAAACTGTTTTTAGGCAGCCATCTTTTATCGAAGTGTTACACTGGAAAATTTATATTCCATTGATTAACAGCTATGATACAATTTAGAAAATCTTTTGGCGCCTCGTTGTCAAAAATAGACGCACGCGGTTAGCTTCACCGCATCTAAAAAGAAGCGCTTTTAATTGCTTGCCATACCTGCCTCACAAGGAGTGAGAGGGATATATCCATTTTTTTTCTATTGGTGAGAAATGTAGGCAGGCGAGGCGAATACTAATATTAAAAATGCGAAAGTTTGGATGGATGGTTTGTTAGTCAATCAGGACAAAGCGGCTGAATGGATCTGGATGAAATTAAACGTGGACTTGGAGATAGATTATAATCTGGAATAACACATAGACTTCTTTTTATCCGGTAAAATTACAAAGTTCCCGTGGAACTAAGGAACCTTAATCCACGCGGACGTAGCCGCGGGCATCAGCTAGTTTGAAATACTTTTATAGAGGAGTCTGCGTTGTTAAGCAAGCCACTAGCATATGCTTTTAATCTCTAGAGTTAGCGGTTCGAGCTTTAAGTTCACATGGCATTCAGTTAGCTTCAGGTCTCTAACAAAAAGATAGGTAAGTATACCTATCAGGTATACTAGAAGTTGTCTCGGCTGGTAAAATATAACACAAAAGAATTGCCTCAACTAAACGGGAGCTTTCGCTCGCAAATTCTCTTATTTAGGCGAAACAGGGTCATAGGCGTTTGAGAGCAGGCAAAAGGGGATATCTCTAAATATTCAGGTCATTGAACCTTCGCTTTAGACGCACGAATTCCAGCAATTTATGTCGGGCTGATATTATTTTATCAGATGAGATCAAACTTCCAAGGAGAATACCAACCGGAAATTGGTAGGTATTTCTGGAAGGTTTCTTAAAATACATTTTTTATAGAATCCTGGTAAGCTTTTAGATAATACACCCTCGTACATAAATAACAAATAACAGGAAATATATACAACTAGTTCATCTTCGTGAATTGAGGTGTGTACCTACTGTGTAGATTTCTATCTTCGTAGATTTTAAAATTATCCAACTTAAGCTCATCTGAAATTTCTAAAAATCTTTTCTAGATGGGGTCTTACTTTATAGAATATCCTACAAGATAAATTCTCACCTAACTAGTCCAGCAATTTCAGTAATATATAAGCACTAAGTACGTTATTATGTCAGTTTTATCCTATTTTAAGTATAACACGCGACTGAGTCCCATCGGACAAAAAGACTGAGAAAGATTCCCACCCGTAATCCTGGTTTTACACACCTCCATTCTAATACTGGTATGTTTCGCAGATAGATATGTTTAGGCCAGTGCCGGATTAACACTTTTTGATGCCCTAAGCACTTCATGCCTGTGGTGCCCCCACCGCCGATTTTTTACTTGTACAAAAAGCGAAAAAAAAGGTCTCATGAGCTTTTTTTTAAGATAGGGGTTTGTGTTTGACCAGTATTTCACCTATTCACGCGATAACAGTCGATTGCACTGTGACCTTTTTTGGTGCTGGCTCTGGTGCCCCCCTAGGCGTGGTGCCCTAAGCACGTGCTTAATTTGATTAAGGGTTAATCCGGAACTGTGTTTAGCAGACGTAGTCAATATTCAATCAATATATCCGTAATTAATATTTTTTGTATTTATGGTAGCAATATCATATTCATCCTTATTCATAGCCAGTTTTAAATCGTTTAACTTACCGCTCTGTAATTTAACTAAGACCTCATTTAAAGGCAGATGTACCTAATCCTTATTTCACTCGAAAGGACCACAGTAAAGCTCAAAACGTCTCTAGAGAAAATTATTCGCCATTAATTTAAGTAGAGGACCATAGATACCTGTTTGTGACACTTTGACAGCTCTATTATAAGCAGATGGTGAGGTGTTAGTCTGAGATCCCGATATATACCACGACCTTCACCGATCTGTTTAAAGGATGAAACCTACTTTTTATTTTTATTTAAGAACTAGCGAATGGCCGTAACTTCGTCTGCATGGTTTGAGGTTTTTTGGTTCCCGCGGGAACTCTTTAATTATGCGGGGTGAAAATAGCCTATGTGCTATTCCAGACTATAATCTATCTCTGTGCCAAATTTTTGCCAGATCCGTTCAGCCGTTGGGGCATGATTGAGTAACAAACATCCATCCATACATCCAAACATTTATAATATTTATTTGATTGATAGATATATACGCCTAAAATAGGTTGTCTATCAAAATCCGGTTAAGGCTGTTTTTAATTTTTTTTTTTTTGACAAGTTTATGAGTTATATAATATATCAAAATATAGGTAATTTTATAACAAACGCGATGGTATAGCACTGGCTACAATAAATTTGTCAAAATAAATAAATAAAATTAATTTAAAAATACCCTGGACCGGATTTTGATAGGCAACTTATTTCAGGCGTATTTATCTATTCTCATCAACTTATATAAGAATAAAAAGTAGGTTTCATCCATTAAACAGATCGGTGAAGGTCGTGGTATGTCAGGATCTAGCCTATGTAGGCTTTAATGTATAGAGGTGGCTACGCCATTAATTAAACTGTAACAGCGAATGAACAGGACCTTAATAGCAGGACGTTGCAGTTTGTAATAATTATCCTCGAACAGAATATCCGATAATTGTATGTTGTTGGGTGATCGATTGTCTCGAATTTCGCCTTCGGCAATCAGGTTGGCTTATAATTCAATAGGCACTACAATGACGTTCTTACCTATTGTTGTGTACACTCGATGGAAATAGCGGAATAAATTAACCTTATATAATACGTTCAGTGCTTGCTTATACTTATTTATTACTAGCAGGAATTACTCCGTGTTGATCCTGAAATTTTGATTATCAACCCATCATTCTAGTAAAAGTTTTTTTTTAATGCATTACAAGCTAGCCCTTGACTGCGATCTCACCTGATGGTAAGTGATGATGCAGTCTAAGATGGTAGCGGGCTAACCTGTTAGGGGCATGGCAGTTATATTAAACCCATACTCCTTCGGTTTCTACACGGCATCGTACCGGAACGCTAAATTGCTTAGCGGCACGTCTTTGCCAGTAGGGTGGTAACTAGCCACGGCCGCAGCCTCCCACCAGGCCAGACCAGGGAAAATTCAGAAGTTATAAATTCCCAAATTGACCCTGCCGGGGATCGAACCCAGAATCTAAGTCAACATTTTATGAAAGACTAGCTGATGCCCGCGACTTCGTCCGCGTGGTTTAAGTTTTTTGATTCCCTCGAGAACTCCTTAATTTCCAGAGATAAAAAGTTTCACTCTCCAGGTCCTCAACTACACTCATGCCAAAAATTACGTCTATCCATTGCTCCGTTGCGGCGTGATTGAAGGACAAACTTACAAACCAACAAAGAAACACACTTTCGCATTTATAATATTATAGTATGATTATTAAGAATGTAATATCGTATTATATTAAAAATGATCGAGATTATTATCATTCATCATTCCAATCTACTCATCTCACTACTCAGCACGAGTCTCTTCTCAGAATGAGAAGGGTTTAACCATAGTCCACCACATTGACCAAGAGCGGGTTGGCAGATTACACATCTTTGAGAACATTGTGAAGAACTCTGGGGCATGGAAGTTTCTTCACGATGTTTGAATTCGGTGAAAGAATAGTGTGAAAGAATAGTGATCGTGATAGGAAATTATAAAAGATTTCTCCATTTTCAGTGACAGAAGATATGATAAGGTTTAGTAGGCTCTTGGGCTTGGCCGCATTGACGACCGAGTTTAAATTCGGCCGTTAGATTGTTGAAATATTAAAGCTCTACTTAAAAATATATTAAGAATTAGATGATGCCCGTGACTTCGTCCGTTTTTCTTTTGATTCCCACGGAAACTTTTTAATTTTCCGGAATAAAAATAGCCTATGTCCTTCCCCGGGAAACAAACTATGAACAGATGTGCCGTGAAAGCGTAGCAGGCAGACAGACACACTTTCGCATTTATAATATTAAGTATGGTTTTTTATACGTACCTTCATCCACAAGCCACTGGGGACTTAATATAATATTAAAACTTAAACACTAGCACAGATGAGATCGCAGTTAAGAGGAATTCTCCCGGCGATTTCTCCATACAAAAACATTTGTCTGTTTCCTCCGTGGATAATTACAATATTGAAAATATTCTTGCACCATAAAATTTACATGTATCCGTGCCATGCCCCTATGTTTTCCTTTTTTCGATAAATTAATAATTTTAAGAACATAGAACCTTCACAACCTGCAAAAAATGGCCCAGTTTTCGTTCCATCATCAGACATCCCGCAAATAAATTTGACGGATATAATAAAAAAAAGAAAAACATACCGACATAGCCTGAGTCCTTGTTTATTATTCGTAAAAACAGAATTAAAATCGGTTCAGTTTTGAAGGTGGAAACAGAAAAATACGAGAGTGAGAATTCTACTGTTTTTCATAGGTATAATCGGTCCAAGCTGCAGTTGTCCCTATCGGGTTTTATCGACCTCTATTCGGGGAGGTTAAATACGTATACACACACACATATGTACATAGTTAGTGAGTTCAAGCGTAGTCGATATAATTATAGTATCGATAATCTAGTGTTGTTTATCGACATCGATATTTAACTTTTTACTTATTCTGTGAGTATATAGTCCATACCCAATAATTGCCAGTCGGCAGTGGGCAGCACATGTCAGGTTTTTTTTTATCCACTACAAGTTAGCTCTTGACTGCGATCTCACCTGATGGTAGGTTATGATGCAGTCTAAGATGATAGCGGGCTAACCTGTTAGGGGCATGGCAGTTATATTAACACTGCGATATCTCCGCACTGCCGGCCGCCCCCCCTATTTCTATTGCGCGTTAATTTATTTCTTGACTGCCTCGTTGGTCTAGTGGTTAGCATATTCGACTGCGGCCGACGAGGGTTCGATTCCCGGGTCGGGCCATAACAAGTATTGGGTTTTTCTGACAAGAAATTCTCAGTACTAGCCCGGAGTAAGGAAGATGGCGGTGTTTTACCCCCGTGCCTCCAAGAGCATGTAAAGCCATCGGTCCTGCGCCTGATCTCTGATTTTCCGTCCCATCGGGCTATGAGAGTAAAGGAACAGAGAGTGCTCCAGTGTATGCGCCCACACTTGTGCACTATAATATCTCCTGCGCAGATGGCTCTTTGGAGATAGGCTGCCGTGGCCGAAATTCGGTTGAGAGGACATTATAGCAATCCTGAACGCTGTGGTCATATTGTGGGAGGTTCCGGATACGATTCCCAACATGGTCCAAATGGGAATTTATCATTTTTAAATTTTCAGTGGTCTGATCTGGTAGGAGGGTTCAGCCGATGCTAGTAACCACCCTACCGACAAAGACGTACCTCCAAGCGATTTAGCGTTACGGTAGATGCGTGTAGATACGTCATGCAGTGTAGATACGCCATGCCGTGTAGATACGTCATGCCGTGTAGAAACCGTTAGGGATATGGGTTTAATATAACTAACCCTAACAAGTTAGCCTGCTACCATCTTAGACTGTATCATCGTACTCTATAATGGCTCTGATAGTTCCTTAGTTAAGATGATTGTGAAATGGTGATAGTGAAAAAAAAATCCCGGCTGAGTTTGTTGTGGGCTCTTCTCAGACCAGGGCGCGTTTGGACTTTGGAACCCTCGTTACTTTAGTTTAAGATATCGTACTGATTATCACCATTATATTATGTTATATATTATTAATAGCCGGACGTCAATAAGTGTAGTTTATATTGAATAAACGTTTTTTGACTTTGACTTTGTCTAACATCAGGTAAGATCGCAGTCAAGAGCTAACTTGTAGTAGAATAAAAAAAAACATATAAAAATAGTTCCCAACTGAGTAATTGACCTCCCTGGCGCAGTGGTGTGAGGTGTGCTGTAATGTAAGCGCAAGGTCACGGGTTCAATTCCCGGCAGGGTCCATTTGGAAGTTTATATATCTGAATATTCTCAGTTCTGGTCTTGTGGCAGGCTTCGGCCGTGACTAGTTACCACCCTAACGGCAAAGACGTACTGCCGAACGATTAGGCGTTCCGGTAGCAACTAACCGATGAAGGCTACTTAGGGCTTTAATGTAACTAACTGCTTTATGCCTGACAGGTTAGTCCGATACCATCTTAGACTACATCATCACTTACCGTCAGCTAAGATCGCACACTAAAGCTAGGTAACTGTTAGTGCATTAAAAACATTAAAAAAGGAATCAAAAACAGAGAAATAAGTCCAGGGTCAGAGTTATTAGAAAGCAAAAAATATACGAAACACAAAACACATCTAGGTATATCATTTTGCCGACTGCGAGTAGCTCAAACACATATTTTAATTTTATTTAGGAACTCGTTCGAGCGAGCCTCGTGCGTACGCATACATGCGCATTGAATAAGCGTTCGGTCTTCTCCGGGAGCAGCGCGACGGCAATATACCTACCTGAATACCTACTCTCAACTTTGCCCGTTCATTCGCATTGCTCTTAAGGGCGCACTTGTATATTAATAGCTAATATTTCGTATGCAAAATGTACCTACAAACGCTTACAAAAAAATTCTTTGGAATGGAACACAACGAGTTCCGAACCAAAGTAATATCACAGGACATTACTCTTACAAATTCACTTTGTTCATGCATGAAAGACGAAGTGTGCGTTGGAACTGAATACGTCGCAGTAAGAGCGGTAAATACAGACATTTAAGTTTTTGATCTGACTACCTACTTACCGTTTTTCAACGAAATCATGACATTCAACCAAAGCAGTCGATCATCATGTATTAATTCATTAGCTCTCCTTTCTCATACCACGAAACTAAGAGCTGTGATTTCAACTTAAGTTGCTTTAACTTAGTTTTAATGATTATTATCAGATGTGAGTGATAATAGCCGGGACTGACGGCTTTAAACACTCCAAGGCAGGGAGGAAATGAAAACGCCAAATTCAGACCTACAAAATGTGTCACCCATCCATTTACCGACACGGGTGATGTGTCAATAGGTATCAAATCGAATAATGTGGCGTTCGCAATTAGGTCACACGTCCCGGAATTATTTTGCTCGGGCTGCCGAAATGGCAAGTAGACGTGACGGGGACTTATATCTGTACTCTAAACTATTCTGTGCTTATATTGTCTTAACGTACCTGTATTTTAGGGATTTGATATAGCAAGCTTTGAAGATAATAATGAATGGAGCTCAAAGGAACGAAAATCGAAATACATTATTGCTCGGGAAATGTTAAAATGACCAAATTCGCCACTTGACTGCTACGCAGGTATACATTTTGTTCAAAATACGAAAGAATGAAAAACGACATGCATCAATGTCAGAATAAAGGAGTAGAGCAGCTACGCCATGGTTACGCCTAAGCAATTTACCCGTATATTAGGATTTTTGTATAATGTTCCAAAGTATTGGTTGGGAGGTTTTTTTTTTAAATCATTTATTTAAAGGCTTTTACATTATTATCTGTATGTCAGCCTTATCGTACCCAAAACACCAATTACTAAATTATATTAAAAACAACAAAAAGCATTACTTATTAATCTTATTGCTATATTTTTCTTGAACGATAATAATTCTTTATTGGCTAAGGTACAGGTGTAGGTTCGAAAGGTCCCAATTGTAAGCATAATTATTCCAGAAGTGGGTGAATAATTAAAATTACTTTTAAAATATGTTTGTATAATTTTAATGGCTATAAGAACAGTCTAAGCATTTTTTTTTTTATCCACTACAAGCTAGCCCTTGACTGCGATCTCACCTGATGGTAAGTGATAATGCAGTCTAAGATGGTAGCGGGCTAACCTGTTAGGGGCATGGCAGTTATATTAAACCCATACCCCTTCGGTTTCTACACGGCATCGTACCGGAACGCTACATCGCTTGGGGCACGTCTTGGCCGGTAGGGTGGTAACTAAGCACGGCCGAAGCCCCCCACCAGGCCAGACCAGGAAAAATTCCGAAATTATAAACTCCCAAATTGACCCTGCCGGGGATCGAACCCGGGACCTTTGCACGTTAAGACAACAGCGCTACACACTGCGCCACGGAGGTCGTCAAAACTAGGATACTTTCTGTGGTATACTTTCGAAGGTATACTTTCTGTGGTTACAAGTCTACGTTTTACATTACTACCTATTCTGTGGTTTTGCTAAGCTTATAGGTAAATATTGATCACAAGTAATTTGCTGTTGAGGCGTTCCGCTCTCCATCTCTGGAAATATCTACAAAATCTTTGGTTCTGGGCTTAGTAGGTAATTACCAGGTATAGCTTAGGTCAAAGGTAATATATAAATCTCTTGAATGAATAATTTTCAGAAGTCCTTGGATCAAGTCGGCGTATAAAATATTCAGTCTGCAAAAAGGTAGCCTCGTGCAAAAGTAAGTGGAGAGTGGGCTGTGTACATTTAATTTAGATGTATTTTCTTGATACCCTCAGGGACCGCATAGGTAATATTATAGTAATGTAAATAAAACTTATTGTACATTTTTCTTATTAAGTCTGATTAATGATTAACAGAAATTTATTTTGAATATAAAAAAATATATTTTGCGTAAAAAAAACTAACAATGGTTATAAGTAGTCACAGGAGTGAGTATGAGAAAATCATGATGAAATGTTTAATATCTACCTGAAAAATGTTTCCAAAGTTCGGGTTCCCACACTGTCGGAATGCTTATTTATGAAGCTTAAATAACGAAAATGCTCATTGAACGAATACTGCTTAAACTACGTTTTCATCCCATGTATTCGAAAAGGACGACTTGGTTCGCCTTTAAGTGCACTCAGAGGTGGTGTTTTCTATAAGAAACTTTTAGCGGGCAGAAATTAGTTTTTAATCCTCTTTATTTGGTGCGCGGAAAAGATTATTGCGGCGCACTTTTTGAATTTGGAACACCTTTTATTTTCTCATACAGGATGATGAAAAGTAGTGTAGGTATATCATTCGGGCGCAATTTTTTTTGGCTAGGGCGACGTACTTTGAATCCCTCGCTACGTTCAGGATTCTACTAAAGAATCCCTCGTTACGCTCGGAATTCTACTCTAGAATCCTTCACTTCGCTCTGGATTCAAAAAAGCGCCCTCGCCGTAAAAATATTATTTTGCTCCCTTTTATTACAATCTACTATTTCTTGATTGTTACATATTTTGTCACGTATGAAAAAATTCTGTGTACCAAAAGTAACTCAGGAAAGAGATTTTATTATTCAAAAAACATTAATAAAATTTTATCGTTCCCAAGGAATCATTTTGAGCGCCCTAGGCATTATTATAGAAAATTATTTTCCATTCGTTCCACCTCTCTACAGAGAGCTAACAATTTGCATAAATTACCAACTCCTCACCTCCTGAACTAAATTTCAGATAGCGTCAAACACACTTAAATTTATTATAACTTGTGGTAATTGATTTGAGTTGCCTTAACAACTTTAGCTTCGAAAATTACATAGTAAGCAAAATATGCGCACGTAAAGGTAAAATTACTTTTTAAAGTTATTTTTACGTGCATTTTTTAAAAGAAAACTTGTATAATCATCAATTCATCATCATCATCATTCATTCATCAAATGAATTTTTTTAATAAATCATTTATTAATTTTGATTCACACAGGACCAGGAAGAAACGTTCGCGCGAAACACCTGCGTCTGGGAAACACGTTTCGTCCTCTCGCGGTAGCCTGTGCAGTTAAAAGCAATAAAATTGCGTGCGTGGATTTCGCCAAAAATTTACTGTCCGTAGTGCGTTTTCGCCCTAGCAAAGCTTACATAGAACGTCATCATTGATATAGATACCTACCTAATTTAAAATTAATTTCGACGTTCTTAATTATATCGTAATTTTATTACAGTGCTTCACACACGAGGAAAGTTTCTAAACATACCTATATATCAAAAATTTCCTACATTTCAAAAGTCCTGCCGATTCCGCAAATTTTTGATAGGTACCTATGTATTTAAGTAAGTTTAGAATTATATCGTAATTATGATATAAAACAATAATTTATTTAATATATTTATCTTATATAAAATTTGATCAATACATTTGTATATACGATCTTTGAAGTTTCTAAAGCGCTTATTAGGCCTCTTTGAATAAAACATAGTAAATAATAATAATTTGAATAAACACGTTCCTGCCCCTAGGCGTTGATATTACTTCTAGGAATATTGTCGGGAACCCCACACAAGCTTTATATTTTTCATTTTCTTTTCTAAATATGAATTAATAGATACGTTTCAAATATTTCTGTAAAACCATGGAGGTCGATAAACGTTTCATCTGTTGAAAGAGAGGTAATCTTTTTTTTATCCCCTACAAGTTAGCCCTTGACTGCGATCTCACCTGATGGTAAGTGACGATGCAGTCTAAGATGGTAGCGGGCTAACCTGTTAGGGGCACGGCAGTTATATTCAACCAATATTCTTTTTCTACACGGCATCATACCGGAACGCTAAATCGCTTGGCGGCACGTCTTTGCCGGTAGGGTGGTAACTAGCCACGGCCGAAGCCTCCCACCAGGCCAGACCAGGGAAAATTCAGAAATTATCAATTCCCAAATTGGCCCTGCCGGGTATAGAACCCGGGACCTCCACACGTTAACGCAACAGCGCTCAACACTGCGCCACGCCAACAATCTATCTATTAAATACCTTTATAGTAGATACATAAACCTATTGGTATCTATTTGTAGACGTAGCTTTATTGTGTACCTAGAGTAGCTAAATCCAGTCAAACTGTACATTGGCTATCGGCTACAAATTCCGTCAAGGCGAGACAGGGTCTGATAGAGTCGTGTGAAACGGAAAATTAATTTCGAACTTTTGACATTTTACTCCATTACTCTCAGAATTGCGTACGGAATTCCGTTGAATAATTTTACAGTATCAAGAATTTTACACTTACCTATCTTTTATTAGGCATTTGTATTTGCCTCCAAAAAAAAAAAGTATCAAGAAAAACTTGAAATAGATTCCGTAAAATATATGTTTGGAAGAAGTTAAAAGGCCTTTGTAAGTAATTTTAAAACCGATTCTTGGGTGTAGAATATTACCGACATTTAATACGTAGTGTAGGTATATACCTATTACCTACTACCTAACCTGCGATAGCTGGTGACTTGGTTGAAATTTCTGAAAACCTTTGGTGGGTATTGGGTTTTAAAGAAAACTCGAGTTTCTATTATAATAATATTATAAATGCGAAAGTGTGTTTGTTTGTTGGTTTATTGGTTTGTTGGTTTGTCCTTCGTTCACGCGGCTACGAAGCAACGGATTGAGGACCTTAAAAGGTCGTTAAAAGCCCGCCAACCCGCATAGGAGCAACGTGGTGGGTGGGCCCAGCAGTGGGACGTTAATGGGCTGTAGTGGTGATGTGATGATGAGAGTGACATAGGCTACTTTTTATCCCGGAAAATTAAGGAATTCCCGCAGGAATCAAAAAAACTTAAATCACGCGGACGAAGTCGCAGGTATCAGTTAGTATTCAATGAGTAGTTTAAGCTGTATACCTACATTAATTGTATTATGATGCCAGTAACTCAATGATCTCCCTAGTGAGTGGTGAGCATTGTGATCTTACGAGTGGGAGCTCATGAGTTCGATTCCCAAGCGGGGGAAATTTGGGTTTCGCAATTCCTAAATTCTCTTTGGTCTTGTTTAGTGGTAGGCTTTGGATGTGGCTAATTACCACCACACCGGCAGTAATTTAGCTTTATGATATAACTAGCTGATGCCCGCGACTTCGCCCGCGTGTATTAGGTGGTTTTTGATTCCCGCGGGAACTCCTTAATTTTTCAGGATCCTATATTACTCTCCAGGTCCTCAACTATACCCACACCAAACATCACGTCGATCCGTTGCTCCATTGCGGCGTGATTGAAAGACAAACCAACAAACAAACACACTTTCGCATTTATAATATTAAGTATCACGCTCCGCTGAAACTGATATTATTAATTAAACCATTAGTTACCACCCTACCGGCAAAGACGTGCCGCCAAGTGATTTAGCGTTCCGGTACGATGCCGTGTAGAAACCGAAGGGGTATGGGTTCAATATAACTGCCATGCCCCCAACAGGTTAGCCTGCTACCACCTTAGACTGCATCATCACTTACCATCAGGTGAGATCGTAGTCAAGGGCTAGCTTGTAGTGAATTAAAAAAAATCCCCTTAAACTGCCTTATCCTTATCAAATTTATTTTAAGCCCGCATACTTTGCATCATTACTTTCTACTGCAGAAATCGCAGTCAAGATACCTTGTTATTAATGTTAAAAAATAGTTTTGCCAGCTATGCCATATATAGATTCTATTCGTAATGCGATCATAATTCCATCCATTTCATTTTTATCGACAGTCCGGGATGGGATGGTGGCAATTCATCATTAGTCAACGCCATCCGTCACTGTCGCGCTGTCGTGACGCGCTGCAGCGGCCTTGTGAACCCACCGATAAGGGACAATCGGCGCCCAGACACCAATGTTCCAATTACTAGTGTTACCACACAGCCCTTTGTCCCTATAATGTCCTGTTTTTGTACAATGCCGCTTCGTTTTTTTTTTTCATTATGCCTACACTTTTTTTTTAAGATTGCTTCTACAAAATAGGGAGTATTTTGAGGCCGTCTAAGTCCTGATTCCAGCTTCCATGATTTCTGATTTCCGCTACAGAAATTGTTCAATCAGCGCCCTGATAGAATTACTACCTACATTATATTTTAATATACCATTTTTTTAATGGTTTTAGACTCCTTTCTTTTGATTCGCTTTCTGAAAATCGACTCCAAAATGCTGAGTTTTGAGCTGTTTTAAGTACCTAATACCAGGAGGGAATTTGAGCTTAGATCCACCACGCTGCTCCAATGCGGTTTGGCGGGCTTTAAGGACTATAATCATGTTAGTGATAATAACCGGGATCGACGGCTTAACGTGGTCTCCGAGGCACGGGGGTGAAACACCGCCAACTTCCTAACTCTGGGCTAGTACTGAGAATTTCTTATCAGAAAAACCCAACACTTATAATGGGCTGACCCGGGACTCGAACCAGGGACCTTGTCAGCCGCAGTCGAACACTGCCCTGTCTTAATTAGGACTTTACCCTGGAGAAAACAATATTATTCCCAATAACTGGATGCCTGTCATTATTTTAGATCTTTCGTGCTACATTTATCTGAGAATTGTGTAACCAGACACCTGGTACTGCCGTATTTCCACAAATTTTTACACTCAACCTCTTCCTAAGTCAATATCATAATACTATTTATATATATACTAGCTGATTCCCGCGACTTCGTCCACGTGGAATGAGCTTTTCGTAAGAAACGTTTTTGTTCGACCGTTTTTTTTCCGTCTTACATTGCAAATCTGACATAAAATAATATTGCGGCTATAAATTAAGATGTAAGCTATCCTATCTTTCAAGTTGGATCAAATTGCACACAGTGTGTAAATTTAATTTAAAATCGGTTAAGTAGTTTAGGAGTCCATCGCGGACAAACAACGTCACACGTGATTTATATATATTTAGATTATTTTCTCGTCTTTAAAACTGAATAATTGAAACGAAAATCGAATTAATGTAAATGAAAAGGAAATTTACAGTAAATTAATAGGTTTTTGTCTAATTTGCAGCATGGTAACACTATTCAGGTAGGTACATTGAGCGTAAGATTAATTGGACGAAACAACCGGAAGCCCTTCAGAGTTTCATACAAAATCTTTCTGTTCTATATTTATAATGAATGATAAATTGAATGAATAGATTATTTTATTTCACGTAGGACTTGTGCCACTTAAGATAAGTCAAGACTCTACTACCGGTTCGAAAGATGATTTGATGATTTGACGACCTCCGTGGCGCAGTGTGTAGTGCTGTTGCCTTAAGGTGCCAGCGGAGAATGAATTGCCCATACAAACGTAATACCAAAATAATTAATAATTCGAGAACATTTCCACCAAAATGAGAGTTTATTTGGATTCAAATTGTATTTATCTAGTCCCCTGGATTTATATGTTTTCAAAATACTTTCCTAAAATGAAATGTAAATGAATTGCGTTTTGCATATTTTTACGACAAGATGGACATGTTTCCCTCTTATTTGTTTCATATTAAAACCAATGATATCTTACGTATTAATTGGTCAGCAGCATAGCCTATATTGTCAAGTTACAGAATAACAAAACGAAGTAAAAAGCACGATAAGTTTTCATTCATCATTTTTGGTATTCACGGAACAAGACTAAATGTATAACAAATTCTGTAAGCTCATATTGCTATCTCGCTTGAACGCGATTGTGTCATCAGTGAAATAGAGATAGCAATATACCGGCAAATTTATATTTGCGGTTCGAATAGAAGTTGCGAGCGGCGCGAACCGGCCTCTTAACGTGCGGAGGTCCTGGGTTCGATCCCCGGCAGGGTCAATTTGGGAATTTATAATTTCTGAATTTTCCCTGGTCTGGCCTGGTGGGAGGCTTCGGTCGTGGCTAGTTACCACCCTACCGTTAAAGACGTGCCGCCAAGCGATTTAGCGCTCCGGTACGATGCCGTGTAGAAACCGAAGGGGTATGGGTTTAATATAACTGCCATGCCCCTAACAGGTTAGCTCGCTACCATCTTAGACTGCATCATCACTTACCATCAGGTGAAATCGAGATCGTAGTCAAGGCCTAGCTTGTAGTGAATAAAATAATAATAATATAGTAATTATTTCTATATTATTATTATTTTAATTATATAAAAGTGCCGGCAAGAAACTTGGCCATGCCTATACCGTCTAAGCATTAATGTTTAGGTAAGTATAGGTTATTGCAAGTTCTCATAATATAAGTGAACTTTTGTTCTTCTTTGAGAAAAATAAATCTCTCGGGTCGGTC
This sequence comes from Erebia aethiops, assembly GCA_923060345.2. Lineage (NCBI taxonomy): Eukaryota > Metazoa > Arthropoda > Insecta > Lepidoptera > Nymphalidae > Erebia > Erebia aethiops. The sequence goes on along the minus strand of OV281091.1, from coordinate 13,581,711 downwards.
TCGGTCCGGTCGTGGGTGGGGCCGTTAGGTTTAAAGAAACCAAACGACCCCACCGGATTTGAGAAAACGGATTTTGAGAAATTCGACCCGAGCGAAGCCAGCTGGGTAAGGCACTTAGTTTGGATACGTTTAGGTACTCAATTAATAAACCTATTCCACTCAGCACTTTACCAAATAAAACAAACAGTGAATCCATACTTTTGTCTGTCTGTCTGTCTGTCTGTCAGTCTGTCTGCTACGCTTTCACGACCCAACTACTCAACCAATTTTGATGAAACTTGGAACAAAGATAGGTTACATCTCGGGGAAGGACGTAGGCTACTTTCTATCCCGGAAAGAAAAAAAGAGTTCCCGCGGGATGCAAAAACATCAATCCAAGCGGACGAAGTCGCGGGCATCATCTAGTATATTATAAGGTAAACAAGGCTTTTAAAATTTCATCGGTGAATTAGCCAGCGAAATAGCAACAGAATCAGGGTCTGAAAAACTCACACCATTAATAAGTTAACCAAGCAACGCCTCCCGGGAACCAGCTGAGAAGATAATCCACTTAAGTCTAGCAAGAGATTCACAGCGAACAATACGTTACTGTTATAATGAGCTTTGTCTTTGTGAGGGCGCGACTTGTGCGAGATAACTAGGTACGAGCATATCTAATTATTAATATTTAAAAACTAGCTGATGCCCGCGACTTCGTCCGCGTGGATTGAGGTTTTTTGGTTCCCGCGGGAACTTTAATTTTCCGAGATAAAGAGTAGCCTATGTGTTATTCCAGACTATAATCTATCTCTGTGTCAAATTTCATCCAGATCCGTTTAGCCGTTTTGGCGTGATTGAGTGATCCATCCATCCATAAATACATCCATCCAAACTTTCGCATTTATAATTTTATTATAGATAACATTAATAAGTAATAAGTTTATGCTCACGTTATTTTTCGTGTACCATTTTCTTACGTGGTTTGGACGTGACGCCACGGCTGAATTTTTGACGTGTTCTTCATTTATTTGCTAGTTGTACCCTTTGCACGGTGTTCTTATCTGTATGTAGATAAGTATGTATTACAAAATAATCTATATACTTACTTTCAATTCAGCTGTTACACTGACCGCGTTAAATAGGATAAAAATATATAATAAGTTGTTCAAAAAACTGATGATCGATCCATTGACATACCTACTCGAAATTTATTCTAATTGCAAACTTAAAAAATAGTTGCAAGTCAGTAAATAAGTATAAGTATAATAATAATAAAGAGATCTTCCAGTTAATCCAGGACCTAAGAAATCATCCTAATTCACGCACCTGACTTGAAGAGATCAACTACTTAACAATGTACTGGGATAATACCTTTGTAAAAGAAGGGACTGTCAGAATGAAAAGGAGACTTCAATTAGCGGATAAACGAATTCCTTAAAAGCCGTCAACGCATTGGAGATTCCTCCGTTACTGCTAATGCTGATGGGCGGCGTTAATCACTCAATATCAGGTGACCCGCCTGAATGTTAGCTTGCTATTTTGTTTTTTTAAGACGGTTCGGTCAGTGAATATCTTAATCCAATACCTGTATAATCCACTTTATCTTCGGAAGATGCACTTCTAATTTGATCTGTGAATGATTGCACCACTGTTTCAGAATGGTAGTCAAATGACGTACACTTGAAATAAACATAAACACACAAAATTAACATAGATGCAAAGCAGAGTGGACCATTTGAACTATCTCTAAGCCGCATATCTGTATTTTATGTGGGGGAGTTATTCTTTAAAACAGCATTTTCGTCGGCGACTTTGCCGTTTCTGTTTTGACAAATTCTAGCACTTGTCCAGTCATTAGGTGCTCAAAAAGGGGGTTACCTGGAAAGTTTCTCGGGAGTTTTAAAAATTGGTGTATTTTATAGATTTCGACATGCTCTGTCAAAATTTTCACTTTGCCACCTCGTATCTTTGCCCTCGCGCCGCCGTATTGGAGAAACGGCGCCCAAAAACAGTTCTTTGACAATAACTCCTTTCGGACTAATTTTACGATGAAAATAGTTATGTATTATATTAAACTAGAGAAAATTTTCTTATTGTATAATTTAGGTGAATTTAGGTTTTAGTTCGAACGGCAAAGATACGAGGTGGCAAAGTGAAAATTCGGAAAGAACACATCGAAATCTATAAAATACACCAATTTTCAAAACTCCTGAGACACTTTCCAAATAAAAATACCAAATGACTGGACTACATGCATACATACATACAGTCAAGCATCCGATTCAGTAAGTATTTTGTGCCTGGGGTAATGCACAGTGAATTTAACTGTAGACATATCTATAGTAAGATTTCAGATTTTTGATCTGAGTGTTATAAATTATACCTACGTTGTGTCGAGAGGACGGAAAGAACTGGGAGCCCATTTCTTACTTACATCGCAAGATAACGCTTATTTGTGTGATCCACAGCAGCAACAATTAGCAGTAAGACGCAGAATGGTAGAAAGAGTCATAATCTCGCCGTTGCCTCAGCGTTGAAAACTAGGATGTTGAGCTTAGATAATATCACCGTTGAGCGGTTTTGTGCCAAATTATGTGCTCAAATGGAACAATTGAAAGTGATTTATCATTACCGCTTATTGTTGCCGTGAGATATGACCGCCCGAATCGAAGATGAAAACGTTTATGATGTAAAATATGCTATCGGGCCGAGTGGTGAATGATTAATGATCAAGATTTGGATAACTAAATGGAATTTTGAAGATTAATTTTTGTCAGGTAAAATACGACAGAGAAAATGTATTGATATCTAGATTGTTATAAAGAAAGTTATTGAGCTAAAATTGTAGTTACAAAACAACTGGCTATTTATTGATTAACTATTTCGGATTAAGTTGAGCGCACATCGACTGTACCATCTCTTCAGCATAGCGATAGCTTTGTTTCAACAGCAGGCCGAGTGGGAGTTTTTTTACGATCTAGAGAATTTTAGCGAACGGTTGACTACACCATTTATATGGATTTGAGCGAGCGCCAGCTGACAATTCCATACAAATCGTAGTCAACGTCATCGCTATCGAATGGGAAGAAAATCTTCCACTATAGGCACACAGGTTTTATAGCATCTTAGGCTTTCATAGAGATATTTGGTGGCTGCGCAGAATACTTATATTATCTAAGTAGCTTTAACAAATGAACGTTGAACTTATAGCTTTAGCTGCTCTAGAAGCACATTGTTTCCTGAAAAAAGGGGCATTATTTCATTTAAGGCTTAGCTATGAAAATTTCGTAGTGTGAAATTGGGTGATTGCTCTATTGATGCACATCAATAGACAGATAAACCGTGACGCCAGTCGAGCGGCAATATGACCAAGGCTTTTTTTTCTTTTAATTTATGCTCACTGTATTGGAACGTCGTTACTAACGATTTACATTATGTTACCAAAATTGTTTTCCTTTATTTGATTGCGTGAATAAAAAAGATAAGATTAATAATTATTTCCAGGTTTATTTAAAACGGGTTAATTTAATAAGACCTATAAGTAATAGGTCCAAATAAATGAATATCCCTTCGACTATTTACTTCATTATTTATACCTACTTACTTACCTCATAACATATTCACAATTTAATAATAGATAATTATTAATATTTTAGATGATGTTGATTTTGATACTTACAATATCTCCTCGGACAATAACTATTAGTTTAGTTAACCTTTGGCGCCGTAAGTTACAAACAGTATACATATACGTACTTAACTACTTAGTATATAATAATATTAAATAAAGTGCTATATAAAACTTGCAATTTGTGAATGTGGTTGTAACAAGTCCTCCATGTAATTAATACATTGTACAGGTCTAATCTTCAATAATAAATGAGAGTAAGCGTATAAATATTTAGTTAGCAAGCCGGTATAATAGGGTCTGCAATGGACTCCTTCCATTACGAGCCTAATAGAGTGCTGGTTAATAAATCAAGTGATGGATGAAAAAGTTCCATTTCACGGAAGAGTGCGGAACTAAGCGCATTACTACCTACTTTGTCAGAGATAAAATAGGCACCTACCATTTGGATTGCTAAATCGGGAAAGGGAGTAAAAACGACTGCATTTACCTACAACATACTTACAACTTTTTTTAGGGCCTATTTTATTTTTCTCAAAGAAGAACAAAGGTTCAATTATACGAGAACTTACAATAATCTATGCTTAAACATTAATGCGTGGAGATGTTTATCTTGTTCAAACCAACAGGTAAAAATAAAACAAAAACCTTAAGATTTTTTACCCTTCTTTTAGGTAGTTTTTTACAAACACTAAATAAATATAGAGACTGTAATAATTCAAACCGAATATAAAGTACACTAATGACATAGGTTATTCAAGATTTGTCCATGTTCATAATAACATTGCCACTGCAGCTTCAAGACTGAAGTGGCAATGTTAGTGCAATGCACTGAGTTTCACTACGCAACATAATATGTTGTATTCGAACCTTCCAATTCAATTTATTTCAAACATGTAGGACATTCTGGTGTCACTTATGCTACGTCATGTCTTGATTCTACCACCGGTTCGGAAAGAAGATTCTGCCGAGAATTTATTTAACTTATATACTTACTTATGTATTGTTATAATCTATTATAATACACAAGTAAGTATATGAGTTAAATAAAATACAATAGTGTAAGTCATTATGGCCGGACCCAAAGTCGGTTGCTTCCATACAACTTTGTCATTAAGAAATTCGTCAATTGTATAATAGCCCCGACTCAACAAGTGTTCTTTTACGGTTTTTTTGAATTTGTGCAATGGCAAATCCAAAAGTTCTTTTGGAACCATATTACTTATTATAAAAGTTAATACTCGACCCCACAAAGGATTTCTGCACCTTGCGTAGACGACAACGCGGCATTACTAGTTTATGCCGGTTTTTAGTAAGTCGATTATGTGTATCCCCTCTTTGTCTATAGAGATGAATATATTGTTTCGCAAACATTATATTATATATAAACAATATATTCCCGTGAAGGAACAAAAAAGTTTTATAAAATTTTGAATATCACCAACTGATAAAACACACATCATTTCAGACAACTCTATTATGTATTTGCCTAGTAAGTACACTAAGCCTGGTAAGCCTGGACATAGCTTGTCTTTGTCTAAATTTACCGATCTGTGATCGCCTCAGTCCTAAATAAATAAATTAAGACCAGGAACTATCGCACACGATCGATAATAAATAGCTATCTTATACCTATATCTAATCTTATCTAGCGAACTATTCCGCCTTTGGGTAAAGGCTTCCATCTGATCTCTAAACATCACAGGTTCATATTGTAAGTCCTAAACTAACAAACTAAGACCAGGTCACATTGTGCTAAAATAAACAAACTTGGGAGAAACTGTAACGTTTGTACACCGCAAATTATTTGTCTGTGTACTTACCTGAATTCTTGCTGAATAAAAGGATGTTAGTTTCTCAGTAACATAGGAGCCTTAAAATCTATATAATGATAACAAATTCATTAGTTTGAAACTGTTTTGCAGTTGCTAACGTCCATTAGCTATTTAAACAGTAATCATATCATACTAATATTATAAATGCGAAAGTCAGTTTGTTTGTTGGTTTGTCCTTAAATCACAATGGGTATAGTTGAGGCCCTGGAGAGTGACATATTTTACTTTTTATACGTTTTAGATCTATATCACTACTTTCACTAGCACGTTATTTACTATCATTATGTGCCTAAAACATATAATTTAAAAATCATTAATTATCTTTAGAAGGTCGTTTTTGAACGCAATCCATCGATTTAGGGTTCGCGCTAACGTAGCTTAATTAATGTTAATGATTTATTCATTTGTCCGTCTAATAATATCACAGATTTCATCAAAGTAAGTTGGGCGGGGCTGCGCCTGTCATTTGCGTACCTCGCAAATTACTTTAGATATTAATTTTCATACTGAAGTCTGAACCAAATTGGGAGGCCCAACCCGGCTATGTGGTTTTCCAAATCCATTATATTTTAATCCGTATAATATAAATGCGAAAGTGTGTCTGTCTGTCTGTTACCTGTACAGTTGTCCACGGCCCATCTGTTTAAGATTTTACATTCCTGGGACGAACAAAGGGTACTTTTTTGAGTTCCGTAGTCAACAAGGGACTCGGAATATAAAAAAACTCCTTTGGGACTTTTAAAAATTCTAAATTCACGTGGACGAATTCGCGGGCATCGTCTAGTATTTTACTACATTTACTAAATTAGGTGCGGATTTTTTATGTTGGAGTAAGATTTAGATAAATCCCCTTGAAGATTAGATTAGATTAGATTAGTGCCTATTTATTTATTTAGACAAAGTAACAAAAAAGTGTACCTACGAGTACTAAACAACAAAGAATGTACTATTTCGTTGAGATTTAACCTAACTTGGTACTAGCTAAATTATCCTATTACAATAATATTTAGTATTAATTCGGATGTAACAGCAGACAAAAAAATCTTAATTAAAAAAAATATGTTTAATTTTTTAATTAGGTCAGTTCGAGATCACCGAGTTCCATCTAAATTTGACCATTTTAAAGTAAGTAGTAAAAACTAAATTATAAAAGACACGTGGACAAGTTTAAGGTAAAATTCGAATCAGCAGATCAGCAGTCTTGCAAATATGCAAAACGGTAATAGCTATTCGATAAGTTCACGAAAACACGAGTAAACTATACATGCGTGTTATCGCATATTGTATAGTTTACTCTTACTTTACTTGCATCGCACTCTTTCTAACTGAAACTAGTCGTACAATTACGGGACATAGTGATTAGAGCGTTTTGCCATGTTTTGCCATGGGCCGCAATACGACACGACAAAATAAATTAACGAATCTAGCGTCATAAATTACTATATTTTATGATCCGTTCATTCACGCAACGCAGCACGACACCACTGAAAGTTACGTTTTTAGAAGTCTCTGAAAACGTAACTTTCAGTGGTGTACGGTCTACGTTCACCAAGTCTCTGTAATGAAATGAAGTAAAATGTTTTATTTAACGTATAATACAACTTGTGTCACTTATGATTAAGCTGGGCTCTGCCGAAACTATGCACGACACAAACATGAATGAATTGCTTAATACGCCTAACGCGACGTACCGTACGCTTCAGCGCATTAGACCACAGAATAGGTAATAGTACGTTGTAATTATACGATGGTCTACACATTTGCGTACTACGTGTACACTAAAACTTACACTACAGGCCGTGACAGATGTTTCGTTGCTATCCTGTTTTTTTTTTTAAATTTGTGAACGACCTGTCGTGATACTTGTTTCGCATATCGTGACTGCGGATCGTGTCGTGATCTATGGAAATACGCCCTAACGGTACCTACAGGTTATGTACATTGTACAACCTGCGATAACGTCAACTTGTTACATAAAGTAGCTCGATAAAGCCGTGGCCGGAGTAAACAAACGCAATTTTGTACCAAAACCTAACGTTTACGACATTTTGTATTCTTTGCAACGGTTCCGTTTTTTCTGTTACGTTGATGCATAAATGTTGCATTTTTATGCATTTTAATTTTAGTAATATTTTCGTTCTTCTTCGATTAAGCGGCAGAAGTTGCCCCATTTTCTCAATTCTCAGTTGAGTTGAGTTATTTGATATCTGTCATGTGTTTGATGATAATTCCATACAAATCGCAGGCAGGCAATTAATTCCATACAAATCGCAGTTGAGTTTAACACGATCGAGTAGGTAAAAAATCTTCCACTAGGCCCGCTGTACCATAGTATTTAAAGTGGAGTAGATGGCAGTTTTTGGGCAATACATTGCAGCCAGCAAATATTAAGAACTAGGTGATGCCCGCGACTTTGTCCGCGTGGATTGAGATTTATTGGTTCCCGCGGTAACTGGATAATTTGCCGGGATGACAAAAATTTGCCGGGATAAAAAAGGCTCTGTGCCAAATTTCATCCAGATCCGTTTAGCTTGTAGCGGTCTTCGCAGTCCGCACATAATCCAATAGATGGCATTACTAGTAGCGCACGATGAACACGAAGAGCCTAACTCACGCTAACGAAGCGTTCTCTGAATGACGCCTATATACGACCTCCAACGATGAACGGTCGGACCAGTGGTCCCCGAGCACAACACCCGCTCGGTAGGATGATCATCCTTTGCTACGGTCGAGCCATATCACCTGCTCCCGTACAGTGGTGACCCCGACGTGATCTCCAAGCCCGACGTGATCTCCAAGGCGCCGCCGGCGATCAAAAAAGAAACCGACGTGATCTGAACCCGCCGCCGACGATCACAACAAGCCGACGTGATCTCAACCCGCCGCCGGCGATCAAAACAAGCCGACGTGATGTCACAGCCGCCGCCGACGATCACAACAAGCCGACGTGATCTCAGAGCCGCCACCGACGCACATCAAGCCGACGAGTCAAACCCTCACTCGTCAGACATCAGCAACATCGCACATCACAACAAACCCCTACAGTCATCGTGACGAGAGCAGCATCATCAGAAGGCACAGCACGGCACAACAGCAACTCAACGCAACAAGCAATACAACGCAGCACAGCAACAAACAAGCAGCAAAGCAACAAGCAACGCAACGCAGCACAGCAGCACAACGCAGCACAGCAACAACAAGTAGCAACAAGCAACACGCAGCACAGCAACAAGCAACAAGGAATCACAACGCAGCAACAGCAACACAACGCAACACAACACAGCACAGCCGACCGATGTTCCGGCACAACAGCAACATCACGCAACGCAGCACAGCCGTTCACAGAGCCACACGCTCGGCGGCCAGCACAGTCGATACTCAACGGCATATCAGTACACAGCCCGTCGACGCCAGTACCAGCCGCACAAGTGGGTCACACAGCCTTAGGATAGTACGAGCCTACAACGCCACTACTCTGGTTGTTACACGACGCCACTTCTCCAGATGCTTGCAACGTCATCTGAATGCTGACGACCTCCAGACTCGAAGGGGAGTGATGTAGCGGTCTTCGCAGTCCGCACATAATCCAATAGATGGCATTACTAGTAGCGCACGATGAACACGAAGAGCCTAACTCACGCTAACGAAGCGTTCTCTGAATGACGCCTATATACGACCTCCAACGATGAACGGTCGGACCAGTGGTCCCCGAGCACAACACCCGCTCGGTAGGATGATCATCCTTTGCTACGGTCGAGCTATATCACCTGCTCCCGTACAAGCTGTTCTGGCGTGACTGAATAACAAACATCCATCCATCCATCCATCCAAACTTCCGCATTTATAATATTAGTATAGATGACGGAAACTGTAAACCAATAAAATGTTTAAGTATTATATTATCTGTATACTGGAATATCATTAACGAAAGTCCTAAAAAACTGAAGGCAGGTAACTAACGCAAATTAGATACAAAAACTGCTTGAAAAGGGTATAAAATGTAATGACCTTCATACTTAAGAGATGCCTTTCATCATAGCAGATTATAATTTCTTTTTTCTGGCTTATAAATATTAAAAATTGAGTTTTATACTTTTTAGTTCCATAATATTATGTTAATTAGAGTGAAAATACTCCAGGCATGCATGAAACGTCCGCGTCACTCACTTTAATATGGAGCGCGCACGCTGGGCTACAAAGCAAAACGTCGTTCCTCTCCAACGCAGACGTTTCGTGTAAAAATTTTATTCAGTCTGGTCCTAAGTACATTTTCGCTAACTTATAGTTTTGAAAAACTAGACACAGGTTACAAATGGCACAAAAAGCAATTTGCTCCACAATTTCTATGTGTGAAGAAAAGCAAAATTTCTCATTTCTCAGGGTCGTGATCCCATCCAAAAATCATAAATTCTAAACTCTAATGGCTGAAGTTAACGAACTTGTGCGTAAAAGCTAGTATTACACTATTAAAGCAGATTTAACCTTTGTACAAATTGCCTAATCAAATTAATAAAAATTAATGCCCACCGCCGGCCTTACCTTAATTAGTATAATTTGGACCGAAAAGAACTCTCTTTAGGAATTTATTATTATACGAGGTTGTAACACTGAAGGGGTAAACATAATTGTGAGCTTAAATATAAATCTCTTTTATAGTATCATAGAATGATTTTTAATTTTTAATACTTAGAAAAATGTTTTTATACAAAAAACGGTATTTGTTATTCACACGCCACCCGTTGCACCATGATGCTACTATATTGGGTGAATCTTGTACGCAAGTGTCAACAACAACTGTACAAAGTTTCAATTTTATCGGAGGAACGATTCGCGAAGACAAAAGGTAACAAATTAACATGAGTCATGACAGTGTGCTTAATAAATTGAATTAATTGATTCGACGACCTCCGTGTCCCAGCAGGGTCAATTTGGGAATTTATAATTTCAGAATTTTTCCTGGTCTGGCCGTGGCTATAATTACCACTCTACCGGCAAACACGTGCCGCCAAACGATTTAGCGTTCCGGTATGATGCCGTGTAGAAACCGAATAGGGTTTAATGTTACTGCCATGCCCCTAACATGTTAGCCCGCTACCACCTTAGACTGCATCATCACTTACCATTAGGTGAGATCGCAGGCAAGGGCTAACTTGTGGTGGTAGTAACTAGTGTGTAAAAAACCTCTTACTTTTTTCGTTAAGTATGTACCAACAAAATTCAATTTTCACTTGACAATGCTATGTTTTCTTGGTTGGAAAAAAAATACGAAGGTTATCTCATTTTTGTAAGATCGGGAAGCGATTTGTTATTGTTTACAAAGCACACTAAAACCTTCGAGACCCTTCGAGTTTTTGCTGAAACGATTGGTTTTTTTTGTACACGGAATCAGTTTTAGGAAGGAGGAAATGCATCTCCATTGGTCTTTTAGTGCATAGCAAACATTGATGTACCTAAGTATATATTTTTATTTTAGTAATTGCAAATGATCTAATACTAATATTATAAATGCAAAAGTTTAAATGGATGGATGTGTGGATTTAAGGATGGATGGATTTTTGTTACTCAATCGCGCCCCAACGGCTGGGCAGATCTGGATGAAATTTGGCACAGAGATAGATTATAGTCTACTGTCTACTTTTTATCCCGGAAAATTAAAGAGTTCCCGCGAGAGCTAAAAATGCTCATCTACGCGGACGAAGTCGCGGGCATCAGCTAGTAAATTATAAACACTGTGGATTTAACTCGCTCCAGCAATGAGTTGGACTGGATTATTTGTAGTTCTTTACTATATTTTACATAACAATTCTAACCCTTTCATAATACTGCCTGAAGAAAGGGACAGAAGTAGATTAAGAATAGAACTACATTATAATGAAATATTACTTCTGTGGGTACGGTACGTAAAAGCTCAGCAGGGCGACCGCGTATCTTTTGCATCAATCATTGATACATCGCAATCACCTTTGATTGGTTAACACTCTTCCACTATTGGACGAAATCCATTGACGCAGCAAGAATACCATAAATTCAGCCAATCAGAGGTGATTGCGATATATCAATCATTGATGCAAAAGATACGCGGTCGCCCCGCAGTTCACTTGATATGTAAATAATGACAGCCTTTTGTATCTTTACACCAGATCACACTGTAGAATATGAAACAGCAAAATCAAGCTTTCAACTAATTATTTAAGCCTTCTAAACGCATTATTAATCACTATCCAATGACTTCCTATAATGCCATAGTAAATCAAATACCGCGGTATGGCAGTGATTTCTAATTGTCATGGCTGTTCCATTAATCACGTCGCTTGAACCGACTACCCCCGTGACCTGACACTGGAAATCAATAGGCTGTTCTATAATTATACTTATTGTATTAAACATACGTACTTAGTGACTTAGTTTGGGCTTTGTTAGGTGATTCCTCGATTGATTATGAGAAAATTCGCAAGAGAAGTACGTTAGCTGACTCAAATCAGAAGCAGAATTGACAGTGGTCATGCTTGTCAGCGACTGCCTCGTTGGTCTAGTGGCTGGTAAGTTTGACTGCGGCCGACGAGATCCCAGGTTCGAGTTTCGCGTCGAGCCATAATTAAGTGTTGAGTTTTTCTGACTAGAAATTCTCAATACTAGCCCGGAGTTAGGAAGTTGGCGGTGTTTCACCTCCGTGTCTCGGAGAGCACGTTATGCCGTCGGTCCCGGTTCAGTGGCGTGCAGATTATAGAAGCATAAAAGCACTGCTTCCCCCATTGGAAATACTTCAATGTTCATTTTCATTATAACAGTCAGTAAATAGGTATTCTGACTAACTAATGCCTACCCTAGATTCAAGACCTGTGCACGCCTGTTCCGGTTATTATCACTAACATGATAATATAGTCGTTAAAGCCCGCCAACCCACAGCGAGCAGCGTGGTGGGTCTAAGCTCTAATTTCCTCTCTCCTATGAGATTGGAAGCCTGTGCCCAGCAGTGGGACGTTAATGGGCTGTAGTGGATTCTTGTAATAGAGGAGCTGGGCGTTGGAGCTGAAATGGGAAGAGACTATGTAGGTACCTATTAGTATGCGTAGCGTGGGGTGCACTTAAGTACAATGGAGTAACTATAGAAAGTGTCAGAAATTAACTGGATGAGGAAGGCTGAGGAGGGTGTAGTGCCGCTCACTGAAGAAGACTTTCTTTTCTCATAATATCTTTGTCTAAAATGCATTTAGTGTGCCAAATTACCCAACTTTTTCCCTCTTTTAATCTTAATGGGCCGCAAACATTTCACGTACTTATAATTCCTTCATAATTCTCCCAAACTTTCACTTTGGGAGTTCTGCCTTTCATATTTACCAACTCAGATTTTATTCGCGACTCGCATAAAATCTTAGTAAAAAATCTTTTACCAAGCGACAAACTAGAGTTAGGTACCTATAGGATTACTAGACTACGTGCGAAGGTCCCGGGTTCGATCCCCGGCAGGGTCAATTTGGGAATTTATAATTTCTGAATTTTCCCTAGTCTGGTCTGGTGGGAGGCTTCGGCCGTGGCTAGTAACCACCCTACCGGCAAAGACGTGCTGCCAAGCGATTTAGCGTTCCGGTACGATGCCGTGTAGAAACCGAAGGAGTATGGGTTTAATATAACTGCCATGCCCCTAACAGGTTAGCCCGCTACCATCTTAGACTGCATCATCACTTACCATCAAGGGCTAACTTGTAGTGGATAAAAAAAAATTTAAGGTAGCCTTGATTTCATTGATTTCACTGATTTCATCAGACAAGTATTATGTGATCTTGATTTAATATATAAAACACCTTCGGACTGGATATCAGATAGGTCTTTGTGTAGCGTAATCATAGAGCATTGTTGGTGATACTCAATGCGTACGTCCTTTTACCATCTCAATGTAACAGTGACGGGTTACAAGTCCCTTGACACGAGCACAATACATGAAACAGACATCAATCCATTATCTCGAATGTGGGTCAATACAGCAGGACATCTAGATGTTAACAAGATTATACTATCATGTTACATAATGTGTCTTAATACCTACATTCATGTACATAAAACTTCATACATCTATATATTCGTATTTCATATAATATTTTCATAGGTAAACGTCCTGTTTTAAACTAGCTATCACCAGCAACTTATGCCGCGTTAAATTAAAATTTTCTCATATATTTTAAAATAATATCCTTCATGATATATTTATAAAGCTGAAAATATCTGACTACCTTTAAAGACGAAAGACACTTTCTTATTTATTACCTATTTGCCCATTGTGCCCTGGTTAGATACCTACAAAGCGTCGCGGTTAAACACGGAAAAGCTGCTATTATACGGATCACTTTTTTAAAATCTACACTACAATTATTAGCTCTTGAGTGCGTACCCAACTTGTGGTAAGTAGGGATGTAGTCTACGATGGTAGTGGACCTACGTGGTAGGGGTATAATTAGTATTTATATTAGGGTTGTAACGGAGCCGTTCTTAGCGGAAGCAGAAACGGATGCGGAGGTGAAGGGGCTTACCTTCGCGGATGCGGAGGTTAACGGAGGCGGATTTCTCCGATCACATCGTCCATTTTCTGTGCTTTAGGATGCGATGAATTCTAAATTTGATTTTTTTTAGGTTTCGTCTAAGGACCGTTGCCTTTTTGCTTGTTGTAATGGACGGCACCTGCTTCGATTTGTACCTCTCGCATTGTAAGTCAACGTAAATAAACCTCCGTTACAACTCCGCAAAAAAATGGCGGAGGCGGATGCGGAAGCGGAGGTACGATTTCTTGCGAAAGTTCCGCACTTGCGGAGGCGGAGGTTAGGTTCCGTTACAACCCTAATTTATATGGGTAAGAGCTAGTCTACGTACTTAGGTCAGTTCTAAGACTATGACTTAGCTACAGCATGATAATATTTATTAAGTCTGCAATTCCGTAAATCTTTTGCCAGTAGATTTGCTTCGCAATGTGACAAAGCGACTAAACGCCATTTATTTTACCAGGGATTTAATGTAATGTAATAATGAAACTATAATAAAAATTGTAGATAAGTTTGATTCTTTAAGTTGACATATAACATTTTTATCCTAGAAAAAACTTATTTTTCACCCAAATCGCCGTTAAATATCAGACTGAAAGAAAAACTCCAAAATCCAATATAATATCTATTCGCATTCACAAACATTTTGCCTAGAATCAACAACGTATTGCCAGAAATTCTAATAAAAAAGTGAGATTGATTCGGGATAGAATTCACTCGAATATAATGAAACGAATTCCCCTGGAGGGCTTTTCTGTTATGTTATTTACATTTATATGAAATATAAATGGGTTTGAGCTTTAATCTCGGCACAAAGGAAGCGTCTGACATATTTTTTATAATATATTCCGTTTCCCATTATTTTCTTATTAGTAATAAAGATTTAATATCACTGACAGTATTTTCAAATTAAAACAGTCGATCATTATGATATTGGTTCTACCGATCACATCTAGACATTGACCTTATTCAACTTGCTTCTACCACTACAGCCCATTAATGTCCCACTGCTGGGCACAAGCCTCCACTCTCATAGGAGAGAGGGAATTAGAACTTAGACCCACCACGCTACTCCAATGCAGGTTGGCGGGCTTTAACGACCATTATCATGTTAGTGATAATAACCGGGACCGACGGCTTAACGTGCTCTCCGAGGCAGGGGGGTGAAACAACCCCAACTTTCTAACTCCGGGCTTTTACTGAGAATTTCTAGTCAGAAATCTCAATACTTAATTATGGCCCGACCCGGGACTCGAACCCGAGACCTCGTCGGCCGCAGTCTAACATGCTAACCACTAGACAAACGAGGCACTTGGGCTACTTGCTTGTTAGAAACTTTTTTCTGCATGTTTATGCGTAAATTGTTATTGCGTAATTGCGACATGCTTAATTATATTATTTTCAAACATTTTTAGCTTTAAGCTTTGATGTTTTTCTTTGTTTCGAGTTAAATTTGATAAAGATATATTTTTAATTTAATAAAAAACTTGACTTATGTTTTTACCACTGGTGCTTACTTACGGCTTTGTGATAAAAGCAGAATCGAACTGAAAAAGTGTAGTTGTTAGTCCCTAAAAATAATACGCGACGATATGCTACGCGAAGGCTCGGTAGGAACGTTCCAAACCTAAATTTTGTATTGTTTCATAATTATACTAATTAAAGAAAAAGTTTTTTGAATAATACACCACAATAATTGTACCTTTAATCATTATAATATTATTTATGGGATTGATATGTTATGACTATTATACTCGCTCAGCCTTCGTAACCCTGCTACGAGACCGTAGCTCATGCGGTTGCACGCGCCCAATCTTACGGTAACGTCCTTAAACTTGTCAAGTGTATCAGCGCGGTAGAGTGGGCAAGTGCAGCCCAGTCCCCGTGACCTACATCCGACGACCCTCGCTCGGGAAGCTGCTAATTTCCACCATCACGACGTCACGCTGGGGGGGAGGGGGGCAGAGAGGGGGGGCGACTCGCTGGCTGCCTGAGCCTCGCTCCGATCAGTCCGCCGCCCCACTTCGTAGAGCACGTTCGCGTCGGTCGCGACTCGCGTCCGCGATCAATCAAACACCTCACAAAACGCCTCTTCGAAAAATCCTGTGCCCGATAAAATATTTTTTTAAATAGTGTCGTGATTTTTTTTTAATATCTCACAGCTGTGATCGAAGGCTCGTGGAGTTGAGGCTCGGGTGGGGCGCGTTCTGCTGATCTGCTGACACACTGGCTCAGTCGGCCGCCGGTCGCCGAGTGGCAAGCATCGATTTTCCCCATACGGCTCTAGGAGGTATGTATCACGTGCTCGTATTTTCATCGCTGCTATTTCCACGCGCCGCGTATTTTAGAATGATCTGCTTGGCGTTCAAGGCCGCGTCTGTTTGCGTTAGAGTTTACGTTTGTTGTTTCGATCTATTGTGCGAATCTTGGACAATACGTTATCTGCGGTTGGCATGAGAGGAAAACGAATCGCTTTCATGGTTTCACGATCTTCAGCGCACGCTTAGAATAAGTAATGCGATAACGCGCTGTTGCCAAGGTTGCGGTTTTACTTATCCATGATGTAACGTGTCGTTTTTTCTTACAGAGTAGATTAAGTGTTAGTGTCACTACAAGAGTGCACGAGTACATACATTCAATATAATAAAGTATAAAGTATGTAAATTAATGTTGTTGATTATATAAATACAACAAGTCTTGATCATGACCTACAGGCAGTAATGAAGTAAATGTTACAACTGCGCTACGCGGTACGCAGTCTGGCATTCGTTCAGATGATATTCATTCAGACGACGCGCGACGCCACAACTATGTGATTTATGTTCGAACGATTCATAAATTAATCAAACATCAAAATAAATCAAGAAAAAATCTTTCAAAATAATTCTTCGACAAAGATTAAATCCCTGAAACTGAAACTACAAGCTTTTTTCTACCTATCTAGAGCACATAAAGAGAAAACTGAAACTTATTTTATAATAACTAAGTAAATATACTTTTCACACTCACCTTACCCCCTTAACTTATCTAAACAAATCGCAAAATTTCTAACCTCTATTATTAAACTACCCTCATCTCGACAATCGCGAAGTTTCTCCTCTCCTCACATAAGTAAATTCAAGGAATCTCAATATCCCATAACACGGAGAACTCGTTCCGAGAAATTGCACGTCTCTACAATTACCAAACGCTCGACTCTACACTCGCGAATTTCCTAATTTCGCTCACGAGATCTGCATAATTTTACCGTCTATAGGAATCAAAAGATTTTTCTATCTGAAATCTCCATCCGTATTATTTCGTATGATTAAGTATTATCGACATCCACAAAATTGGATACCTTTTGAATTTTGTATATATTTTGCGCACAAAAAGTTACCGACTCCGGGACATGCATTTTATGTTACTTTCATTAGCTTCTTGAAATACAAACCATCGATACCAGAAAACAATGAACATTCAAGAAAACTCAATATAAAAATCGCAGAAATATTGTATATATAGAATTTGGTGACTATGTCTATATATAAAGTCTGCTTATCTATAGAAATGCTTATCTCTAATTCTCTACCAGTCTCTACAGACAAATCCAACTTTAGAATCATAAATTTTCTTATCCCACTCACAAAGTCTCAACAACAGCTCACTATTATCTCCACAGTGTGCATCCATTGTCCCGTAATGGCCTCCAGAAACGGGTTACCTACACACTTGTATTAAACCCTTGCTCTACTTTCGTGAAGTAATCCATCGTGCGTTTACGTAACAATAACATCAGACTACTATTTATATGATAGAGACTGTTACAAGTACTCCTTCTGGCTTCTAAAGAGGAATCCCTTAATTGCGACATAAACACAAGCATAGACTTCCTAGGTATATAAGCTTCACTTTTATCTAAGCTTAAACTCGACATCGAGGAACTCTTATTTCAATTTGACTATTTATTTTTTAGGTTAATGTCAGATTTACTATGCAGACATTTCATGAAGATCTAATGATTGCTCAACATTCAACAAATTACAAACCTAAAGCGCAATAAAACACATACTATTAACCAACGCCGTATATTTAATACTGTAGAATCACATAAAATCATGTCTGTTTTATTTTGCTTAAGTCATAATATATTAAAATATCTCCAAGTAGTGTTAAGACTAAAATTAGCTTTAAAAAGTAATTAGGTATGAATAGTAAAAGCTACGTTTTAGTTGAGAAAGTTAATTAAAACTTTAGCTAAGCCATTTTATTATTTAAAACAACACCGAACTTCAATTAATTTAAGATCTGGGTTGCGTTGTTTTTCATTTTCATTTAAAATAATATCGACAGCTATAATTACGTTGAGTGTTTGATTGATTTATTAGGCTACAGCTTTAAGATTAATATTAGATCTATCTATGCCTTCAGGTTCTTCCTGATTAAAACTTCTTATGAAACTATGAGAGATTTTCTCGTTTTATTATTTCCACCTCATAATATTTGAGCCATTTAAATTTTCTAGTGTATGTATGTTTATAAATTCAAATAGTTTTTCACTTTACGGCGCAGTAAATTATTTATTGGATTCTTATCGCATGAACCTATTGCTCTAAGACGTAATTGCTTTATACTTCTGTACTGACGACATATTATTTACATTTCAAAGTGCATGCATATTATGGTATGGCAATTTAATTCTTCACTGATAGATATCTAGGTCCTAGATAAAGGTTTATAAAATCATTCTATACTTAACAGAGGCCTTCAAAAATTTTGTGACGCCAAGAACTACAATAATCGCACAAGAAGTCTCAAATTCTCTCTCTTCTCTTCTATACTATCAGTTCAGCTACCGTTTGAAGCTGTCGCATCGCGTAGGACAGGGCCTAACCCGTTGTACTACGTTAGCGTCTAACGCGACTCTAAACGAAGTGACGCGACAGTATTGGATAGATGTAGGCGTTACTTTGCGGAAGTCCATGACAATGAAAAAACTAGAAGTTTAATTCGCTATAATCCGCCACAGATTGTAAATTTTACAATCCTACATTGCAAAGGCAACATCTCCTGAAGATGCTCCGGTATCGAAGTGAAACGTGCGTTGAGGGTTTTTTTGAGGGTTTATGTGGTGTGGTGAATGTCGCGGGCATCAGGTTTGAGATACGCATTGTACCACATAGATTTGCCTTCTGTGGCGGATTATAGCGAATTAAACTTCTAGTTTTCATCGACGCGACAGTATCAAACTGTAGCTCACCCTTCACGTGGCCTACGTTGTCGCGTAGACAAGTTTGTCATTTTCTATGGCGTCGAATCGCGTCGCGTCGCTTCTGTTGCTCATCTAGGACATCGGGTTAGCTTATTTTGACGCTCTAGTCACCTTTCAAGTCAAATAAAGGAAACCAACTTAGGTATAAGGTAATAAGGATATGTCCTTCCCTGATATACCTACAACCTATCCCTGTGCCAAATTTCATCAAAATCGGTTGAGCAGATGGGCCGTGAAAGCGTAGCAGACAGACAGACAAACAGGCAGACAGACAGACAGACACACTTTCGCATTTATAATATCAGCATGGATATGGATTAGTTTCAGAAAAGATGCGCATAATATATTAATCAAGATATGGATCTCGAGTCAGATCACAATGTTAAATCCTTGTTAAATCCTACCATTAATCAACGTTAGCGCGTTAACTACACCCAGCTTAACGGTCATGGCCCATATCCCGGGATTTATCTGGGTCAGTAGGTTTTTCCATGCTCTCGTACATTATGGAGTAATATTCCAGAGCTAGTGTGCTCTAGTTGGCGCAGCAATATTAAAATGTTTATGAATTAAAAGCTTCTGTGAAGTAAGGTCGATTGTTGTAAACCTAGTTCATAAGGATTTTTAAATTAAGTTGATATTTAAACTTTTATTTAGCCACAAGATTTTTTTAATTACGTTAAGTCCTTTCTAGATAGATACGCTAGCTAAGTTAGAAATGCGTGGCCCACTTTTAAGCTGCCACAATTTAAGTTACCTAAGGTGAGAAGGAAGATGCCCGAGAATTCTTCATAATGTTCCCAAAGGTGTGTGAAGTCTACCAATCCGTACTTGGCCAACTTTTTTTTAATAGTGTACAGGTAGGTACTCGATCTCAGTAGTAGACCACCGATGAAGAGAGGAGAAAGATACCAACTTAGTTCAGGAAAAAACACACCAAAACTATTCAAACAGAGCAACTAGACCTAAAGAAGTTTCCAAATGTACCGCTATTCCAAAACTGAATTGATTCAGTATAAACAAGCCCACTTTATTTTAATTTTCTTTTAATAGCGTTTTCATAGGGTTAAAGCGATTAACCTCGCACAAGCATATCCGGTTTATTTCTATCGCAAAATTCTAACGTTAATAGGTGGTATACGAATCTCAAGTTCACCCCGAACGAAATCCAAAGGTCAGATGGCAAACGATGTAGGTATGTTAATTATTAACTCCGTTGTAATATTACCGCTGTTGCGTTGAATTGAGTTATACCCCATGGAATAAAAATATTTTTACTCGATTTTACACTGTAGCGAAGGTTTTCCAGGTCAATGATATTCCTCGCCTCAGCTAAAAGAGTAGCTAAATCAATTTTAATAGGTTTAAAACCTATTTCATATTACAGACTGAACCTTATTAAAACTGATTGTTAATTGCTTTTGCAGCAATGATCGCGCTAGATCAAAATTTCATTGCGTCCATATTTAATTCTTTAGTTAGCTGTTAAGTAAATGATTAACATTTTTTTTCCAATATAACTCAGATTTTGATTTATAGGTATAGTGATTTTGGATTTATGGTATTCTTTGTTAAATTTTTTTAAACGGCCACCGTAGGTAAATATGGAAGTTACCTTGACGTTATTCTCTTTGGTCGACTCCCTGCGGAATTATCGAGGGTTAAAATCTTCAGTGTAGATCGATGGACATTCACATCTTGATTATTCATTGAGTATTCTAACTGAACACGTATTGATGTCAAGGCAGTATCAAGGTTCTTACCGAAAATCAATTGTTATTTTGATACCCCGAGTGTAAGTAGGCACTATCATTTGGTACGCGTTTTTGTATTGTACGTAAACAATAGTAGATTTGTAAAGTAGAGAGACAATATGGTATTTCTGGAGAAATTATAAAATTTACTTTTTTTTTATAGTTGGCCCAATCTTTTTTCTGGGATTACAATATTTTAAATATCTTCAAGTCATAAACTGACCTTAAACTCGTAAAAGATATACACTGGCGAATTAAATTTCGCGTCCGCGGGTTCACAAAAACTATTCGAAAATTTTGCGAGATACGGTGCAGTATTTTTACGCAAAAAATATGCGCGACGAGATTTTGCGGTTACCCTTAAGTTGCATAGAATATTTATTCTATGCAACTTCACAGACAAATAAAAAACAAAAACAAGAAAAACATTGTTAAATTGTTAACAAACAAACGGTATGACAAAAGTAGGTAGCTCGTACACTTAAAGCTGATTAAAAAGTACCTACTCAAGAATCCAATGAATTCCGCCTTTAAGCACTGACCGCAAGACTTGCTAAAAGGGGATTGAGAAATATCAGTACAACACGAAATAATAATAATAATTACGAAATCCATACTAATTACTAATATTATATTTGCAAAAGTGTGTCTGTCTGTCTGACTGACTGCTACGCTTTCATGGCCCAATAGTTTAACCGATTTTGATGAAATGTGGTACAAATATAGGTTGTATCTCGGAGAAGGACATACGCTACATTTTATCCCTGAAAATCAAGGAGTTCCCGCAGGAAGCAAAAAACTTAATCCACGCGGACGAAGTAGCGGGCATCATCTAGTAATTAATATAGTGCACCTATAATAATAATAAAATATCTTTATTTGCAAAAAATACATAGGTTCACATTTATAATTTGGCCTCTATCCTCTATATTCCCTATTACATAGGTGCTTTTTTTGCAATTTATTTAAATATTATTAGCTAAAATTAACATGCAAAATAAAATACAATTATAAAGACGTGTATATGTGTGTGTGAGTGTGTGGTGAATATAAGAGTGGCGGTGTGTGTGTGTGTGTGTGGATGTGTGTGTGGTGAATGTGTGAGTGGTGTTTGTGATGTTTGTGTGTGTAAGCTAGTGTTATGTGCGGATATGTTGCGTTTGTTTGTGACTAAGCGTGGAATATCGGGAATTATTGTGGAATTTTTAAAAGTAGTCTATAATAATTGATGTACATAAAATACCGATACAGATATATATGGTTCTGACATATACCTAGTATATTTAGCAGCGTATAGATCATTAATACGTTCCCAAAAAAAAAAACTTATTCCACCGTTATTAATTGAGTGCCATTAATCAATGCCCTTTCCTTTTGGTCCACTCATACCTTCCCACTCCGTTAGGTACATCACGCAATCGCATTTCTCGAGGCTTTTTCCTTCCACTTTCCTTTTTCAGTTTTTCAAGGCAAATAATGTCTACTTTTTCCTTAAGATCGAAGTCCTTTTAACTTGTCCATAATATACTTGATCTGGCTTGATTGATGTTGACTCAATTTATTGAAACCTTATTGGTTTAGATGAGGATTAAAATCCAATCGGTCGCCTTGTCGTATCAGACATTTATTAACCTAACCGTGGTGGGTTACAGACCTAATAATTATTGTTACGGACAAAATAAACAAATTAAAGGATTCCTTGTTTTGTTACAAAACCCTTAAAAGTCATAAATATATTAATAGAAGAGAAAAATTGAGTGATCGATCAATGTATTGTATCTATCATTTGTACATAAGCTAACCTAAATTTATTTCTTATTTATTTAATAAATCAAAAAATAGATTGCCAACTACCTATACGTATACCAAATACATGGTAGTCCGTTGAACAAGGATTGCCTTGTTAAATATAAACTAGCCTATTTTTTTTGGGAAAAAGTTTCAAATTTCAAATTTTAATGCAACATTCTTATTCTAACACCGAGCAGTTTAAAGAAAATACAAATTTAATCACAACACTCCGTACGGTGCTTATTTTAAATTTTCCGTGTAACCACCACTACAGCCCATTAACGTCCCACTGCTGGGCACAGGCCTCCACTCTCATAGGAGAGAGGGAATTAGAGCTTTGACCTATCACGCTGCTCCAATGCGGGTTGGTGGGCTTTATCGACTATTATCATGTTAGTGATAAATGATAATAACCGGGACCGATGGCTTAACATGCTCTCCGAGGCACGGGGGTGAAACACCACCAACTTCCTAACTTCGGGCTTGAGAATTTCTAGATCAGATTCCAGGTCAGAAAAACCCAATACTTAGTTACAGCCCGACCCGGGACTCGAATCTGGGACCTCGTCGGCCGCAGTCGAACGTGCTAACCATGAGACCAACAAGGCGGTAGCATCGCTGAATAGCCTCGGTTTACTACTCGGTAGCCTTGACACGGAAAATTCCCCTAATTGGTACCACATTAGTTACCATAAATATAATGCGAAAAGCACACTGGCAGAATGGAGTGAATCTGATGTGCAGTGAACTTTTTGATAACTTAAAACTAACCATTATTTGTTCCTTTGGCTATAAATGGCCCATAAAAAAAAAATCGTTGTTTGTTTTCACTATACCGACTAGGAGTAAATAAAATAGACTAAGCTCCGCACTAATAAGTTTGCATGCATCGGCCCTAAAACAGTATGAATACGTTGTACTAAGAATATACCTAAATATAAAAAAATAGCGATACAATTTAGTAACGTGTCTAAAATACTGAAGTCGAAGTTACAATTGCGTTATTTGAGATCTCCGATAAGCACGCGAAACAACTATTTGCTGAATGGAATTACGAGTATATCGATAAATGATAGCTACGTGAAGACAGACAGACTGTACTGTATCGATTGTTGTTAGTTCAAAACAATGTGTGTTGAATTTAAATTATCGATACGTTTCTTACAAGCCGAAAAGCAAGTGCGTCTAGGTTGAAAGCTTTTGAAAGATGTGACTTGGACCTGGAGTGATCAGAGGCCTCGGGTAACAAATTAATAGATTGTTTATTTTAAAGCCTACTTACCTAATATTGTTACGAACAAAATAAACAAATTAAAGGATGCCTTGTTTTGTTACAAAACCCTTAAAAGTCATAAATAGATTTATAGAAGAAAAAGTTAAGTGATCGATCAATGTATTGTTTATATCATTTGTACCTAAACTAACCTAAATTTCTTACGTACACCAAAAACATGGTAGTTCGTTGAACAAGGATTGCCTTGTTATAAACTAGCCTAATTTTATTGGGAAAAAGTTTCAAATTTTAACGCAACATTTTGTTATTCTAACACTGAGCAGTTTAAAAATATAAAAGGTATATGATACTAATTTAATCACAACACTCCATACGGTGCTCATTTTGAATTTTCCGTGTAACAATTCAGCGTTATTAATAGCTACAAATAGCAATTTTTTTTTATCCACTACAAGTTAGCCCTTGACCACACCTTGACTACGATCTCACCTGATGGTAAGCGATGATGCAGTCTAAGATCCTAGCGGGCTAACCTGTTAGGGGCATAACTGTTATTGAAGTTAAAATTTTACAGCTCCGCGGCTCAGTGAAAATCTTAACTGTAACTATATTCCGTAATAGAGATAGTAAGATAAATAGGTACGAGTATATACTTTATTAGGTTGTAACTCCGCAGCCCAAACTTAAATGAATTAGTCTCCCGAAATTGTTATTTAATTAAAATTCATCACCGTTTCTGTGTTATTACGTTTATATTCATTCCCGCTTCGTCTTTGTAATGAACATGTTGGGAGAAACCAAGCCAAGTCTGACATAATATGAAATGAAGTGGTTTCAAAGCCAATGCCAATATAAGCAGGAGGTCCGTAAATACATCGTTTATCGAAATATGTATACAGAGAATTACAGCGATCTCTGCCAGACAAGCAAGCAATCTTTTTGAAGCAATCTGCTTTTCAAGTACCTGTTAGCTTTTACTTTCTACTATTAGAAGGAAACACTGGGTATCCACATAATTATTGTTTATTACTACAAAATATCAATTTACACGAACACAGACGTAACGACGTTGACGACCTCCGTGGCGCAGTGTGTAGCGCTGTTGCCTTAACGTGCGGAGGTCCCGGGTTCGATCCCCGGCAGGGTCAATTTAGAAATTTATAATTTCTGAATTTCCCCTGGTCTGGCCTGGTGGGAGGCTTCGGCCGTGGTTAGTTACCACCCTACCGGCAAAGACGTGCCGCCAAGCGATTTAGCATTCCGGTACGATGCCGTGTAGAAACCGAAGGGGTATGGGTTTAATATAACTGCCATGCCCCTAACAGGTTAGCCCGCTACCATCTTAGACTGCATCATCACTTACCATCAGGTGTGATCGCAGTCAAGGGCTAACTTGTGGTTGATTAAAAAAAAAAAAACACCATTATCGAGATGACCATAGACTAGTCTTCCATCGTAGACTACGCAGGAATTATAGATTAAACAGATAAGGCTCATTATAGACTATCGATACATAGAGCCTAACACTACGTACTTAAAATGTTAAGGTAAATAAGAATAAAACACAGCAATATGACCTGGAGATACAATAACCAGTGATTGGCTTCAACATTGTACCGGAACGCCAAATCGCTTTACGACCCATCTTTAAAGACGAATTGGCACACAATCTTTCAAAGAAATCACTTGTTATAATTTATCGTACAAATACGAAGTCCAAATATAGTATCCAAGGGAAATGAGATAACGAAGTGCATGCAAATATTGAGTGCGGTAAGTAGCACATTGGAGCTGTTAATAATAACCACAAGGTTGTAACTGCAGTTTTTAGTAGACAACTAATATTGCTGCCATGCTATTATGCGGTAAATGGAATGAGCCTTTTAAAACCTTTTATATTTTTTGAGATACAGGATGATATATGAATTAGGTCGTATAGGTCAGCTGAAAGACGTATCTTATACGTTGGTATAGTTATGCATGTCAAAGATTGAAATAAACGAGGGAAACGTGTAAGGGACACACTACTCACTGGACAGACCAAAACGTTTATGCGGGACGTAAAATTAACTAGATGATGCCCGTGACTATGGTGCCAGCGGGAACTTTTGAATTTTCCGGGATAAAAAGTGTTGCAATCTGTCTCTGTACATCATCAAAATCATTTAAACACATGGACCGTGAAAGCGTAGCAGACAGAGAGACGGACTTATACTTTCGCATTTATAATATTATGTATGGATAGGTCCAGCAAATTTCAAAAACCTCAAAATTCGGACAGCCAGACGAAGCCAGTAATAAAATTTATAATGACATAATTGAATTACGAATATTGTGTAAATAGGTATATTAAGGTTTTGTTTGAAATAAGATATCTGGAAGTTTTCCCACATTATCGTGAATGTCAACAATAGAGCAGTAATTAGAAACATATGACTCCTCTGTGTTTAGAATCATCCGCCCACATACCTGGATTTACGTTCATTTAACGCCGACCGCACACTATAAAGTGTTAGTTAGTACACGCCGCAAAAACCGCAACTATGAGTCCTTGAATTTTCAAAAATATATATGTCACCGTAAGATTGTAAAATCCGTTACATTATAATCTAACGGTTTCTATCCCGTGAGATTATAAACTGTCGTAAGATTGTGAACCGTTCAATGTTCTGAGTATTAATTTATGAAATATTTATTGTTTTTACGTTTTCTTGTCACTTTCTTGTACAGTTCGCGCGCGAGTTGAATGAGTTAGGTTCTATCGGGTTAATATACCTAATATATTACAATTTACCGAAAAATAACGCGTTAAATTGTAAGCAGTATGTTACGGTTCACAATCTGTCGACAGTTTATAATCTATCGAGATAAAAAACGTTATATTTAATATTATAATCTAACGGTTTTTACAATCTTACGGTGACATATATAAGTAGGCTAAAAATATTTTAAAAGACATGAGTATATTCCACATAGTTCTTTCTCATCTCCCATTAATGTAGGTCATCTCCCAAAATGTGAATCCCTTATTGCCTTTGGAGCATACTTTACTTGGTTCTAGGCCAGTAGTGGAAGGGCCTCTGTTGCTTACAAAAACACGGCTAATTTACTTTGACATACATTTGAAATTACGTCTGTAATGACGGTGAATACTTAAGCCGAGCAAGGAGCCAGCCCATATAACCATACATTTTTCGCCTCTCGGCGACTGCTCAATGCTACTCACCGTGATAAGCCTTTGGCTATCTAAATTCTAACCAATATAGTTTAGGTGGAAAGAAACCGAGATTATTTCATATTTACGAAATTATCCTCATCCTCATCATTAGAATGTTGCTTCAATTTCAGCATGCGCAATAAGCGCTGCGTTTTGCGCATGCTGAATGATGTGCGTTCAGCTTAACATTCTTGTGTCCCTTTATCTCCATCAGAAGCAGAATAACCGGCAACTGTCCGGAACGTAACTCCGTTGCCAAAAACGTGGATGGTATTTTATCAATTGAACTGGCATGTATTCAAAACTGGGAGCGAATTTTCTGTTGTTGTTCTCTTGCAGTTCCAACTTTATTGTAGTTCATGATTATTTTGCTTGTAGATATATGTACTTGTACTAATTGATTGACGATAAGTAGTGATATTTTATGTTAGTACATTGTACAGTTTCATCTATAGATCCCATATAAATAGCTCTAGCTAATGTTTTTAAAATACGATCGATACATCTAGAATGCACTTAATAATTCATTAATTAGTCAATTGTTTTTATATATAATAAGTGTATTTAAGTATTTACACAAAAAAATATCAGGTACTTTGAGTATAATATCCACACTTCCAAAAAATTTTTAATCTTTAAAATCGAAAAATACTTGTCGTTCGTTTTATTCCACGAAAATTTTAGTCACTACTCACTCCATTTAAAACTTGTAGATTTTTAATTTTTTGAGATCATAGTTTAGACTAATTATAAGTATATGTAGCAAGAGCGAAGTGGCTTCTTACAGAATTTACACGTAAGAAACTTTTCGGATTAATTATTTAATGGATATACCTAATGAAAGTATTTTTTTTATCCACTACAAGCTAGCCCTTGACTGCGATCTCACCTGATGGTATGATGGTGATGATGCAGTCTAAGATGATAGCGGGCTAACCTGTTAGGGGCATGGCAGTTATATTAAACTCATACCCCTTCGGTTTCTACACGGCATCGAACCAGAACGCTAAATCGCTTGGCGGCACGTCTTAACTAACGTGGTACGAGTAACTATAGCCACGGCCCTAGCCTCCCACCAGACCAGGGAAAATTCAGAAATTATAAATTCCCAAATTGACCCTGCCGGGGATCGAACCCGGGACCTCCGCACGTTAAGGCAACAGCGCTACACACTGCGCCACGGAGGTCGTCAAATCAATCCAATAAATTTATTATAATATAAAAATAAATATAGTTTGACACTTAAAACCGCCAGATACGAATAATAAGATTTTAAAATAGCTTGTTTTTGAATTATTATTTGTTGCAAGCATATTAGCGTAACAAACAGATATAATTATACAGCTGATACATTTAAAATAGTACTATTGCCTAGTCGAGTCGTTTGCGGAGGGACCTGGGAATTGGGAATCCACCGCATTATTAATCCAAGAAAATCTCTAACGCTATGTGGTTATTGAAAAGTGGTCACGACCCTCATCAATGAGGAATAATTATGAAAGAAACAACAACCAAACAGACACATTTATTTCGATAATATAAATTGATTTCCATTCGTCTGACGGAAAGATTTATAATCATGAAGCTATGCCAAACTGGTATTTTTTTAAACAATGGTTCGAAGTACTTTCAGTAAGAGTAAAGTATCTCTCTAAACATCGTCCATGGTTATTATAAATTTGGCAAACACTTCATCACGTACCGAGCTATCGCTATGGAGATAAAACGTGACTTAAGCTATGTTTCTGCTTATTATAATAAGGTCGTGTGAATATTTACTTCATACAGAAATAATGAAAATGAATATTATTATATTCATTTTAATTCATTCAGATTACAGTACGACTCAAGTTAATACAAATAGTTATAGAAGTACCTACTAGATGATGCCCGCGACGTTTTTTGATTCCCATGGGAACTCCTTAATTTTTCCGGGATAAAAAGTAGTATATGTCCTTCCCCGGGATTCAAACTATCCCTATGCCAAATTTCATCAAAGTCGGTTGAACACACTTTCGCATTTAAATATTAGTATGGATTGAATCTAGATGCGCTATTACTTTGCTTTTTGCTATAGAAACCGAACCACACGTAACTCGATTACACTATGATAGGATATAAAGTATCTAATTGTTATTTATAAACACAATAGATTTTATACTCGTAGATAGTTTAATATTTAGATTTTAGCATTTTAATTAAATTAAATATACTACATTCGAAAAAAAAACAATATATATTATTAAAAATCATTGATTTTAATAGTTTTTTTCATAAAAATAGGTCAGCACCAGATGGGTTAGTATAAAAAAAAAAGCTTGCGAGAGAAACAAGGTATCGTAACTTTTCGACGTGGTCATATTATGTACATATTATGTTACATAATATTTATAGTAAGAACTGCTCTGAGAATAGATATGTTCCTAATAAACATGAAGGGAATATATTCCTAATAAAACTAAAAAACAAAAACGCATCGAATTCGTAACAGTAGTTTTACAAGAAAGTAGTAGCAGGACTAGCAGACAATTACACATATAAATATTAAGTCACTCTAAGCGCATTTTATATCATTCAATACGTTCCATTGCAGTGGAATGGTTCGTCTGCGTGGAATAAGTTTTTTGATTCTCACAGGGGATAAAAGTAATCTATGTCATTCTCCAGGTCCATAACTATAGCTATGCATAAAATGACGTAGATACGTTGCTCTGTTGCAGCGTAATTCAAGAACAAACCAAAAGAACAAACACTTTCGCATTTATAATATTAGTATGATATAATAACAAAAATTGGGAAAAATTACCCCTTAAAAATGCAACATGACTATATTTGTGAGCAAAGCAGAATGCACGATAATTCTAACTAATGTTTTTCACCTTCGTCGGGTCGCCTGCACTAAACACCTACTTCATGTTATATGTATGCACGCTTACATAAACGTTAGCTCTGAAATTATTGCCTACTAAATATCACACACACATGAGTAATTTCCAACTGGGATTTATAATTATCCACAGATGTTACTGGTAATTACCGAGACCGACTGTTTCACGTGTTTTGAGATATGGATAAATTAATAGCTAGGTTAATATTGCCCTATCTATTGACCCACCTCGCTAATGTTTATGAATATATTATACATGTTATAATATGTACATTAGGTATATTTTAATATGTATCTTCCGATATTTGGTCTAACATATTGGTATATAAACTAGAGGGTATAACTTT
Organism: Erebia aethiops; assembly: GCA_923060345.2. Lineage (NCBI taxonomy): Eukaryota > Metazoa > Arthropoda > Insecta > Lepidoptera > Nymphalidae > Erebia > Erebia aethiops. The sequence continues at coordinate 13,551,257 of OV281091.1, read as the reverse complement.
TCTGGTGGTGATATCATGATATGCTATTTATTCGAAAATTACTGGAGCACGCCTGGATTTCGTTTTTGCTTCGGTTTAGTAAAAGTCCACGCGTTGAAACTACTGGACTACCACTAAATAACAATTTCCGACCAACCCTTCTCACGTCACGGATCCGTACGTTACGTAATATTACATACCTATTATTTAAAAGTATATCCATAAGGCACAAGCTTAGGCCAATATAACTACCTAACTAATTCTCACTCGCTATTGGCTGAGATGTGTTATTGCAGAAAATAATCCATAAATTCATTCAACTGAGAAATGAGTTTGTAATATTTATTGATGCGTCGTTATCGTCGTCAGCCGATAGTGAATACTGGTAGACATAGGTATAGTTTGCGCGCGAGTTGAATGCAGATCTTAGGTATATGTCACATCAGGCCCCGACTGCATTCAACTCGCGCGCGTACTATAGGTATCTAGTAGAGGTACGAGAGAAAAAGAACACAGAACGTTTTTATGACTGCTTTTCCTTAATTGACCCCCTTGAAATTAGCGGAAACGTGTCGTCAGCTATACTGTTGCCGCATTTTGTATTATCTGTCCAAGCTTTAAATCCTCCCCGTAGAATTTAAATCTAGAAAAAGAAAACGTAACTCTTTAAAAAAATCAATTAAAAAAGCGCAAAATCACGGTCAAAACTTTTCAAAAAATCGGAAAAACTATAGTTCCAATGCAGTGAACGCGTCATGCATAACAGTCACAGCGGACAAAAAGTTTGAATAAAGCCTTGTCACGTCGAGATCAGCCGTGCGTGCCAAATACAGATTCCGCATGACGTTTTACAAATCCCGGCATTACGGGATCGGAATTCCGCAACGCGAGAGGACTATTTGAATGATATATAAGTGAAACTTAAAATATATCATTTGTTGGTGAATGGCATAGATAACAGAAACAATACTCAGTGGTGAAAGGGCCTATACGCAATTTTCCTATGCGTATTAAACGGAGCACGGAACTCGCCCCGCTCGCGAGAAAAAAAAAACCGGCCAAGTGCGAGTCGGACTCGCGCACCGAGGGTTCCGTACTGAAAACTGTAACGACCAAAGATGTAAAACGGTAATAATTACCTTTGTTAATGAACCGCAAAACTAACTTTGTTTGTAGAGGTTTACTGTTAATATCAAAAAAACTATGCTAGTTAGAGCATTGGCTATAGTTTTCCTGTAAAATATACGTAAATTCCTATTGACCATAATTATTTCAGATTTTTCGATTGGTAAACTCCGGAGATAAGGGGGGGGGAACGGTATTTTTTTAGACTTTTTCCCCGATAAATCAAAAACTATCATGACTAAAAATAATTAAAAATCTGTTTTAGAATGTACAAAGTAAACCCTTTCATATGATACCCCACACAGTACAGTTATCTCACTTTTAAATTTCAACCCTCCGATTTTCCCCCCTTTTTAAATAAGAACAAAAATAATTTCCAATTTTTTTTAATTTCAGTGTCTTTGAGCCACTAATATACACAACTGTTCCAAATTTCATGTCGATAGCTTCGGTAGTTACTGAAATAATCGAGTGTGACGGACGGACAGACAGACGGAGAAAGTCGCACCATAAGGGTTCCATTTTACCATTTTGGTACGGAACCCTAAAAATCGAGAGTATCAGAAGAACCAAGGCCACTAACGTAGCCGTTAGTAAGTTGAAGTGGCATAGACAGGTCATGCTTGTCGTAATGGCGATGTCCGTTGAAGCCGGAAAGACCTAAGTATCTAGGCGTACAAGTGGACCGCTCTCCAGTGCGGGAGGACGACGTTATTAAGAGGGTAGCTCCTGCCTCCTCCTTTACTTCATTAGGTAAATGGACGAGGAAGGCTGAGAAACGGAAGTGTTCTCTACTAACTACTATTTTGTGGCTACTGGCTAATAAATAATTAATGAATGTGTTAACAAACGCGTCCAGTTGACGTGAGAACTATAGTAGGAAGAGTCAATTATGTTTTAAGCCGACGTATACTAAAATGAAAAGTAAAAGCAAAGTCGATGAAAACGTAAAACTTACCATTTTTAGGAGCGGTTCTACTTAGGATTTTTTTCTTTTTTCTATCCACTAAAAGATAACCAATTGATTGCAATCTCACCAAGAGATGATACAGTTTAATATACGAGTAGTAGCGGGTTAACCTCAAAGGGGTATGCCAGTTATATGACCTACTCCTGATCGCTAAATCGCTTGGCGGCACGTGTTTGCCAGTAGCATCCTACTGGGCAACGACCGAAGCCTCTTACATAATATTCGGTGATTTTCAGGGTTGTGCCAGTTGATCAGAAACAGTTCTAGGAACCCGGTACAGTGAATCCCTATTCGCACCGCTGCCAACATTGAATGGAGCCGTGACATTGAGCCGCTCAGTAGCCGTGCCAACCTTGCCGCGTGATGTATTTTTAAAAACCAATTTCAAAGAAGGAAGTTCTCATTTTTTCCTATAACCAGTAATGTTAGGAATTCATTGAGCTACATTATTTATTTTAAACTAGATGATTCCCGCGACTTCGTCCGCGTGGACTAAGTTGTTTGGATTCCCGCGGGAACTCCTTAATGTTCCGGGATAAAAGTAGCCTATGTCCTTCCCCGGGATGCAAGTTGCAACCTACCTCTATACCAAATTTCATCAAAGTCGGTGAAGGAATGGGCCGGGAAAGCCTACCAGACAGACAGACAGACACACTTTCGCATTTATAATATTAGTATGGACAATGCAAAATTATCATCAAAATACTTAGACTACAACCGTAGTTAGGAGTTATTAGACTCCTTTAGTTCTACGGTTAACAGGGAGTGGACAGTCCGAAGGTCTTCTTTGGAATATTGTTGTATCAATGAGACATACTTATTTATCGTATCCATATCCCAACAAAACTCTTACCATTATGTGATTAATAATGAAAGGGGTCACGACCCTTACCAATGAGGCATACGACGCGAAGAGAAAGAAATCCTAAAAATGCTTACTTAGTTAAATACCTACCATCCTAATTGTAAATGCGAATGTGAGTTTGTTTGTTATGCTTTCCATGCCCATCTTTTCAACTGATTATGTTGAAATTTACAGACAGACATAGGTTGTGTCCCGGGGAAGGACGTAGTTTTTTATCGCTATGTCCTTCCTCTTGAGTTCCCGAGTGTTGAGTGAGGAGAGCAAAGCGGACGAAATCTGGTGCATCAGCTGCAGTAGTATGTATATCTCGTGCAAAGTATAGGTACTTTTTGGAATAAACTGTGTTATTATTTTATAGGTAGGTGTATTTACTATAGTAATTTATTTTTAGTGTGCAAAAATCTACATTTATAACAATTATAACTAACCTTGTGTTCACTAAATTGTGAAATATGTTTACCTATTTGTTGTTTTTATAACAATGCCCGTCTATTATTCTGTCGTATTACGTGATTTTTCATAACAGTTTCGTAACGCAAAAGGCATTTCGTTTAACCCATAAGCTCTAATCATTGACGACCTCCCGCACTGACCTTTGGTGTAAAGGTCGATCTTTATTATATAGTTTACCCGCGTTTGATTCTATATCAGTTTCACCTCGTCGACGTTAACACCTTGTTTCTTATGCATAATATATTATCAATGAACTAGGTGATGCCCACGACTTCTTTCGCATAGATTTAGGTCTCGTCCTCTAAACCCATTCAAGAAAATCACGTAGATCAGTACCAGTAGTATTGCAGCATTATTGATGAACAAACCAACCTCATGTTCATGTTTCTGATACGAACCGGTAACCGCTATAAATCCTGTTTGGATAATAGAACGAAATGAAGTGATTTTTTGCATGATTAAGATGCAAACGTATGTATATGTCGTATAACTAGAACTGTTTATGGAGTTTATGGATGCCTGCACGTCAAAAAACATTTATGGACTCCTAATACGTTTTAAGCTGTTAAATGACTACCTACGATTTGTTAAGAAAATCGGGCCTCTGGACCTGGAGAGTGACATAGACCACTTTTTATCCCGGAAAATGAGAAACTTCGCAATTTTAAAAACCTACATCCAGATGCGGGAATTGTCTTGTATTTACAATTGTGTCTAAGGGATAATGTAAGATTAACAACGTTACAGAATTTGCTACAGCTACGATGAATGCAATAATATGATGTGCCGAGATTAACAATTGGACGATTAACAAAAGTCGTTCCAAAATGAGACGCGTCCGTGACATTCACGAGGTCGAGCATTGTCAGTTAGACAAAAGGCATCACTATAGAACAGGGTTGCCAACGTCTTTTAAAAAAAATACTAGAATTTCTGACAATTTTTAATTTCTTGGAACGCTCGAATTTTCTTTTTCTGGGAAATTTGCCTGTTTCCATCTCTAAGATTTAAGCCCTATGTTAAATATCATCCCGATCGGTTCACTCGTTGAGCTTTTAAAAATGTTAGCCGATAGGCAGGCAGGCACACTTTATAATATTAGTACTTAAAATAGAATATTACCTACAAATTTTACCTACAAAACATTTATTACTCATACTGTAGAATTAATATGTATTCATATCTAGAAGTATTTCAGAGAGCTTCGAGAAGTTTATGGCTATTTTTACTTATTTACAATGGGACGACTACATATTTGTTTTTTTTCGTAGATAAACCTTACTATACTTATTTCACTGTAATGTTGGTCTTGTAAGTGTGTCATGTCATTCAAAATCTGGATAATCCCTCGTTATTATAACGTGTCAATACAAAAATAATATCGTAACGTAATAGTATAGACATCATTTCGTTTACGTTAATTTATAAGATTCTTAATTACGAATCACTGCACGCGGCAGCCCTGGGCGTTACATTTCCAACCACGATGACAGTGAGAACGTCACGCGAGCTGACTTCGTGACATCACAAGGTCACGAAACGTGTGGGTGGAAAAATAAACTTTAATTTTACACTTACCTCTATTATGTACTACAGCCATTATTAAGTAGGTATGATATCTACTTTTACAAATTGATGCGTCGTCGTTATATTACTAGCTGATGCCCGTGACTTCGTCCACGTGGTTTAAGTTTTTTTCATTCCCGCGGGAACTCCTTAATTTTGCGGGATAAGTAGCCTTTGTCCTTCCCCGGAATATAACCTATCCCTGTACCAAATTTCATCTAAATCGGATCAACAGATGGGCCGTGCCGGCCGCAGACGGACAGACAGACAGACACACTTTCACATTTATAATATTAGTATGTATATCATTCGATATACATCTTAACTCTTAAGGCTGGTCTTTGACTTTCACTCTATGCGCTGCAAAGCTGACACAGACCACTGACAAGAAAAATTGGTCTGGCTGATAAAAGGCCACACCTATGTGAAGCTTCACAGATTAGGACGACATTTTAAACGTGTTTTCCATGCGGCACCGACGCCATGTTTTGTCCTGTCCTGCCCGTTGTGTGTTTTAGCCCTTAAGTATACAATTTTTTTTTTAATACAAAACAGCGCGAGGCTCGTTTGATTAGTAAATAAAATAATGGAATCATGTACAACCTATAGTAGTTACTTCCAGGGCCTTGTAAAACCCTAAGTACCAAAATTGAAGCTACGATTTAAAGTGGATTTAAAGTACACGCTCGCCTTCTAAACCATAATAAGTAGGGTTTTTTAGAATTCATTAACAATTTATTATTATAAGATAGATACTAAAAAAATCTACATCAATGTTATAAGTGCTATTTTAATAAATGACGAGCATATTAATAAAAGATAAATGATTTGTACCCAGGCCTTCGGCTTCATTCGCGCGGTTTCACTAATCCTATTAAGGTAAAACGTTCAGAAAGAAAATAAAAATCCCTCCAATCTTTTTGACCTATAGATTACGTTCATGACGGCTCCTGATTTAACAATAAATAATACAGACTTATGTAAGAACATTAATCTATTATTTACGGTTAAAAATAAACGTAGTTTCGTAGCTTTGTACCTATTCCAATAGTTATTCTTTTTCATCCATAAATGTAACAATAGTAATTGTATAAAATTTAATCGCCTGTATCATTTATGTACAGATACATAAAGGTAGGCACGCGGACACGCAATTTTCAAATCATGATTTATTTTAATATTCGGTTGTCACTTGTCATACACAACGATTTTAGTTTGATTACTTTTATAACAAAAATAGCTTTGTTTCTATAATTCATAAATAAAATAACGATGTAGCTCTACGTATGCCAAAATGTTTGTGTACTTAAATACTACGCAGTTCAATGAGTCTGAAATTGAGACAAGACTTTTGGATTTCCATTAGATAATAAAACCTAATAGTGTACTCGTAGTAGTATAAGTATGTACCTATATAGTAACCTAATAATAATAATACTAATTTATACAAAATTTAAATAGAATTTGTGTCATTTGTATAATACTAATTTATACAAATGACACAAATTCTATTTAAATTTGTACTTGTAATAAAAAGTAGAATCTCCCGAAAGTCTCCGTGGCGCAGTGTTGAGCGCTGAAGTCTTAACGTGCGGAGCTCCCGGGTTCGATCCCCGGCAGGGTCAATTTGGGAATTTATAATTTCTGAATTTTCCCTGGTCTGGCCTGATGGGAGGCTTCGGCCGTGGCTAGTTACCACCCTACCGGCAAACACGTGCCGCCAAGCGATTTAGCGTTCCGGATGCCGTGTAGAAACCGATCGCTTAAACCGGTTTAATATAACTGCCATACCCCTAACAGGTTAGCCCGCTACCATGTTAGACTGCATCATCATTTACCATCAGGTGAGATCGCAGTCAAGGGCTAACTTGTAGTGGATTTAAAAAAAAAGCCGGTCCTTAACCTATAGGTAGCCATGCTAACATCACGATCTGAGGCCCAATTGTCTAAGCAAATCGTAATCATTTGACAGCTTAAAACGTATTACTCGAACTGTTTATGGAGTTCATTCATGCTTTTGACGTGCAGGCATCTATGAACTCCTTAAACAGGTCGAATTATCCGTTTGACAGACTATTACCATACTTACACAATCGGGGGGTAGATATTGCTCTGTTCATTGAAAGATGAACCAACCAACAAACTCACATTGCAAATTTATTATATCAGTAGATTAGCAATGGAGAAATTTACCTACCATTTTTTTTATTTAATATGAAAATTAAGACAAAATAAAACAAAAATAATATGAAAGAATCATTAAAAATATCTCAAGAAATGAAAAAGTTATGGAACATTAAAGTTGCGCTTGCAAGACGGGAGACGTGACGTCATAATTCCCTATCAACATACTTTATGAAGCCGAATAAAAGAAATAAATGGACTTAACTTGACTTAATTGAATTATAAGCACTTAATTTGTGTGTGAAGATAATTTTGAAGTATTAAATCTCGGCTAGGTCGGTAATCTCACTCACAAAATTTCTCACTCGAGTGAGATACAGCAATCGGTGTACATTAAATAATTTAACTTTTAAAACGTCATTGCTTAGTCATTTATTGTACCTAGAATATTATTGTGTCAATGTATTGAATTAATTTGGAATCCACTAAAATATCAATCATTATTGGTGAAAATAAATTATTTAATATAAAGCACTAATACGTATTCCATTCGATCGCATCCATCACAACTATTCGAAAACATAGCGACGGAAATGAGGGTAAATATTACAATGTGTCCTACGATCCCACATCAATCAAGTTTTTCCCAACCCTCAGGACCCATACAGTATAAATGGGGTAGCATTAATCTTTACCACAGGGCCACAACGTTGTAGCATAAGCGACCTAACATGGACAGTAAATGCGTTACAAAACCGCAGTGCGTATAGAGACTGGTGACAAAAACACTCGTATATTTTACCTTGGGTCGCGCTTTGCGGTTTACGTCATTCTGCCATCCGTTAACTAAAATTCGGGTAGCTATGACACGTCATTATTCATGATCTTAGAATTATAAGTTGATTTGAAATTTTAATGTCAGAATCTGATTAATAATCTGATTAATAAATTGTCATAAAGCAGAAAATTCCTGCTCTTTATATTTGTTTTTCCGAGTGTCAGCTGTTTTAAGTCACTTGCACTAAGCGAATACTCGCAGTAAGTCACTCAAGCACTCAGAAAATGAAATTCCGTATTTTTAGTTTTATAATACCCAATGGACACTTAGCTCGGCTATCAATTGTAGTCTTTCAACGTCAGTTCTTAGGTTAGAGCTAAAGCGTTTACATAATATTTAATTAAACGAGAATTTATTTGCAACTGCAAATAACTCTGCCTGTCATCTTCTTAGTAATCCTTCCTTTCATCGCTCATATTGTACTGGTTCCGCTCATAGTCCGCTTTAATTACATTTCGTGACGCGTGTCTTGCCGCGCCGCTTTTTACTAAGCCAAAAGTTATGGCCCGATGGCTATAGATTTACGCAGCTTGCCCTAGTTTCTTCGAAAACGTCGTCTTATCGCCGATGTATCTTTTTGTAAAAAGATCGCTTGTCAAGTGAAAAAACTGAGCCCAACCAACCATTAATCTGACAGCCACGATTAGCTTTACAGTGTGAAAGCTTTTTCTTTGTTGTTATTCGAGAACGTAAAGACCTTTACGTCAATCTTATTAAAGTTACAGAAGGCCTATAAATAACGTGGAAAAATATTTTTATAAAGAACTTTTTCATGCCTTAGTACAACGTTAACTGGAACGACTGTTATATTCTGTGACAAGTGACAAGTTGATAAGTTTATAACTTAGTTTACTCGTAGAGTGGATGTTTTTTAAATAGATATAACTGTTCTAAAAATAAGGTGCTCGTATACCTACGCGTATTTCCAGTGGTGAGTATGTTTTAAATAAGTACACTGATTTTTAAAGGTCATGAAAAATAGTGAGGTGTGATGACGCCTTTTGACAGGTTTCTTGTAGGTACTTAGGTAGATCTCGGGACGATAAATGAAGAACACAACTTAATGTCATGGACCTAATTGTAAGATTATACATACATCTTTATACAAATTTGAACACCAAATTTGAATCCCATATTACGCGATTATCTTCTAGATGACCCATATACTATTACGTAAGCTTAATTATAATTTTTTAAATACAATGCTTTTAAAATCAGACTGTTTTTTAAATTTATTTAAGCTTTCCTCCGACACTTAAAAAAAACTATTTTGAAAATGTGAAATAAAATGAATAATTTCACCTAGGAGAACTTGTGTCACTTATGGTTTGTCAAGACTCCACAAAGCGTGTATTAATTATGTATATCGGCACATACCTTATATTATACAAAAGATCATTATGTATATAGGCAACAAATTAACATGTAGGTAACATGAAATCTCGTAGAAATAAGAATATAAGCAGATTCCCTGTTCCGTGTGATATCTGAACCTGCTAATTTACTTGTAAACTTATTGACGATGACGCAAACTCTACGTCTTACCAATCAATAGCCTAAGTAAACACGTCATATTGAACTGATGGGTATCTACGTCGTAGGCAAAGAAAATAGATGCCTTTAACAAATTGGGGTGCCTGTTCACTAAAAGTAGAGCGAAGCGGAGTGACAATACGAGTATACGAGTTCTGACGACCTCCCTGACGTATTGTTGAGCGCTGTTCGATTACGCGCTGAACGATTTAGCGTTCCGGTACGATGCCGTGTAGAAACCGACTAGGGGCTTGGGTTGGGTTGGGTAACTGCCATACCCCTATCAGGTTAGCCCGCTACCATCTTAGACTGCATCATCACTTACCATCAGGTGAGATTGCAGTCAAGGACTAACTTGTAGTTGATAAAAAAACCTTTTTAGTCACATAGACTTTTCTTTTTGACTATCAGATCACGAAATTGACTATCAGATTGAGTTCGCAACAAACTTTCTTCATTAGCAAAGTTAGGCAATAAATACTGTCTGTAAGTAGGCTACATGCTTGAACTAAGTACAACTTAATATTTCCGCTATATAAAGCATGGAGATATCTGCATTGTACATAATATTTTTGAGGGTCTTGACCCCCTTACTATACGTATACAGTTCCCTATTTTTTTTGCACCCAAGCCCTTGACTGCGATCTCACCTGGTGAATAAGTGATGATGCAGTATTATATGCCAGCGGGCTAACCTGCTAGGTCCGAGTATATATGGCAGTTATTTATCATGTTAAATATTCGGAAAAAAAATGTCCTTTCCGGAGATGCCTCTCACGTGTCACCACAGCGTTCACCACTGCGCCACTTTTCCGGGATAAAAGCCTACGTGCTATTCCAGACTAGAATCTATCTCTCTGCCAAATTTCAGCCAGATCCGTTCAGCCGTTAGGGCGTGATTGAATAACAAACATCCATCTATACATCCATCCATCCAAACTGTCGCATTTATAATATTAAAAAGAAGTAAGAAGTAAGATTAGTAAGATACGACTCGACATAAAGTATGTCTGTATTCTAAGTGTAAAGTTTAGCGATTATGACTTCATATTAAACCAGGACCGACCTTAACGTGCTCTCTGTCGAATGAAGGAAAGGTAAAGGCCAAATCTTATGATGCTGCATATTATAATAACTGCATAACTTGTGATTGCGAGTACGTACCACCATTACATTATAATATTATGCCGTTTAACCACAAAAATAGTCTTTAATCTGTTTAGCCGATGCAATATTCATAACTAGCTGATGCCCGCGACTTCGTCCGCGTGGTTTAAGATTTTTTGATTTCCGCGGGAACTCCTTAATTTTCCGGGATAAAAAGTAGCCTATGTCACTCTCCAGGTCCTCAACTATACCCATGCCAAAAATCACGTCGATCCGTTGCTCAGTTGCGGCGTGATTGAAGGACAAACCAATAAACTAACAAACAAACACACTTTCGCATTTATAATATTAGTTTAGTATGATTTTACTAACGCTCGTAAGTAAAAACACCCTAAGAACTTTTTGCTATCCTGGAAAAAAGTGTTGTACAAAGCTTAAATGTTGAAAAATATTACGCAATCTGAAAATTATTACTTATGCAAACTTTAAACAAAGCACCTAACCCATTATCTTTTGTTTTTTAAATTATAGATAGATACCTACCTACTTTATGCCTGACTAAGTATATATTTCTTAATCATATCCTCGTTTTTCAGTAACCGAAAATAGCATTGTATATGCTTTTAAAATTGTGTAGACTAGATTTCGCAATTATATTATTGCGTCAGTCCCATGGGATTATAAACTCTACGTCACAATTCAGAAGGCTTATTTCCCCATGGCCCATACCACCGTCTGTCTGCCTCCCTTCGACCGAGACCCACTGCCTAATGCGAAAACTTTTGACGTCATCGCCCCATATTACGGGGTTGGAAGTAAAGCTTGGATCATACAATACGGCATTAAATAAATTACTAATGACTTTCTTATTCGGAGATTTTAGGCAATGGCGCTTTTTTTATGCTTTTCACATGCAGTTGCGTGCGATAAAGAATTGAGTCCTTCTATATTGTTTAAAAACCAGACAAACTAATTTCACCATTATTCGGCATGACTTTTTATGCTAGTATTACTTAACGTGGTTAGGGACTTACATAACGTAGTTAAGTACGTTTATGCAAACTTTTTAATCATTTAGTTTAATGTTACCTAATGTGGCAGCATAATGCTTTAAAATCAAAGCAAAAGCGTTTTTATAACGCAAACAAGAAATAATACGGTGTGAACACACCTTAATCGACCCTGCTCTATCAAACCGCAGTTTTCAACAACATATGTTACGGTTGTAGCGTTTTAATGAAAAATAAAACGCAATTTTCTCGTTTCATTTCCAAGCCAACCGCGCGCCAGCTTTTATTTAGTCGAAATGGCATAGTTTAACGTTCCTACATTAATACGAGTAATCTTACTTTAACTATTTGAACGGCGCTAAGTCGGTCTACGTCGTAGCCGTCATTAATGAGCGGTGTGACCTTGGTGGTAGATTTCAAATCAAATCAAATGAAAACTAGATCGGAATGCCATTTCTACCGAGAAGAACTAGCAAGAAACTAACTAACTAGCTGATTCCCGTGACTTCGTCCGCGAGGATTGATGTTTTTTGATTCACGCGGGAACTCTTTAATTTTAAATTCTAATTAGTCTGGAATACCTACCAGACCGTATATCTCTGTGCCAAATTTCATCCTGATCCTTTCAACCGTTCTTGCGTGATTGAGTAACAAAGAGCCATCCATCCATCCGTCCAAACTTTCGCATTTATAATTCTAGTATAGTAATGGCATATCGTAATGCTGAATTGACGACCTCCATGGCGCAGTGTGTAGCGCTGTTGCCTTAACGTGCGGAGGTCCTGGGTTCGATCCCCGGCAGGGTCAATTTGGGAATTTATAATTTCTGAATTTTCCCTGGTCTGGTCTGATGGGAGGCTTCGGCCGTGGCTAGTTACCACCAAGCCAAGCAATTTAGCGTTCCGGTACGATGCCGTGTAGAAACCGAAGGGGTATGGCTTTAATATAACTGCCATGCCCCTAACAGGTTAGCCCGCTACCATCTTAGACTGCATCATCACTTACCATCAGGTGAGATCGCACTCAAGGGCCAGCTTGTAGTGGATTTAAAAAAAAAATTGGTTAGTTACGCGGCCTTGCGCACCGGGTGGTAGGATTAACTTTAAGCCCCCCACAAGAAAAACAGGCATAAGCCAATTAATGAGTCGCTTCCTATATGTTGAACTATCAGGAAATTAAACACAGGTTTCAGGTTTTGTTTGGTTTTGGTTAAACAGCGATTATATGTACTGAATACCGCTATGCCACATAAATCTTTATTATTAAAATAAACTTTTAAAAGTGGTTTTGAATCACCACAATATTTATTTGTTAATTTTCAATTCACAATATACACTTACATTACAGAACTAAACCGTGTACATGCTAATTTACGTAAATCATGAAATCTAATTAATTTCAATAAATATGGCATAAAGGCATTTTTATTCTGCATGTTATTTTATGTTACAAATCAATAATTGGTACCTAATAAATCAGGAATTTGAAGTTAACGTCAATCACGATACGTAAATATTATCTTACGTGTACTCTACAGTAATAATAAGTTGTTTTGCCTTGAATGTCTATAACGAACTTGTCATGAAACTTCACAACAATTGCTCATATTATTGCGCATTATTATACCTACGCGACACCGTTTACATTATAACAATTACCTACTTCATTGTACACTACCTATTACATTATAACAAAATAGACCTACTTCATTCATAATAGGCATTTTCAAGCATTTTTTTACCTTTTCAAAGTCCTGTACTAATGCTTCATTCTTCTAAAGAGGTAAACACAAAAAAATCTTTCCATAAAAACCGACTTCCAACGCCACTGTAAAGTATAAAATAATTTTTATTTCTACCCACTATGTTGAAGTCGGGTATAACAAGGATAAGCAAAGTTGACGGATCGGCTCGCTCTTTTTTTTTGGAATTTTTTATTTTTAACTTTTTAGTGTCACGGTTGAGGATTTGGAGTCAGAAAAAATTTTTCAAATCGGCTTAGAAACCACGGGGATATGCGGCAAAAAAAAACAAAAAAAAAATGAATAAATAATATAAAAAAACGAATTGAGAACCTCCTCCTTTTTTGGAAGTCGGTTAAAAAGTAGGGACCGGACAAGAAAAAAGATCTGTGCGGAACGACGCTTTGTCCTATCGAGTTTGAAGTGTGCAGCTACATATAAAACTAAGTTACGTGTTAGTTTTGGAATCTCTTACCCGTTTCGGTGCGGCATCGTTACGAAAAGCTAATTCGCTTAGCCGCACGGCTTTGCTGGTGCGTGGTAACTAACCTCCGCTGAATGCCATACTAGATCAATGCCAAATCTGAACCTACAGATATTGGATAGAATAGCGTTACTTTAGACAAATCTATGTGTGTTGCTCGGAAGCTTTGTGTGGTGTAGTGATGTTTTTTTTAATCCACTGCAAGTTAGCCTTTGACTGCGATCTCACTTGATGGTAAATAATGATGCAGTCTAAGATGGCAGCGGGCTAACCTGTTAGGGGCATGGCAGTTATATAAACCCATACCCCCGTTCGGTTTCTACACGGCATCGTACCGGAACGCTAAATCCCAAGCGATTTAGCGTAACGGCACGTTTTTGCCGGTAGGGTGGTAACTAGCCACGGCCGAAGCCTCCCACCAGGCCAGACAAGGGAAAATTCAGAAATTATAAATTTCCAAACCCTGCCGGGGTTCGAACCCGGGACCTTCGCGTGTTAAGGCAACAGCGCTCAACACTGCGCCACGGAGGTGGTCAAAAATGTGCGATTTGCTGGGTTATTGTATCGCAACTCGCAAGCTACACATTGTAAGCAACATGCTGTACCATATAATTTTGTCTGCTATGGCGGACAAAAAACCGAAGCCGGGACCTCCCACTCCTGTTTACGCACAACTACTCGAGAAGTTCGTTCACATTAGTAGGTATGTATTCACAATCCATTATACGCTTTAGCTAAGTAAATAAATATACCTAAAGCTTTTATAGCAGGTATTTGATACAATTTTCATATTCATCGTCCTCTCAAAGACATCCATTACAGTTAATTTAACATTCAAATTGATACAAAGTTCTGTCAATAAAATACTATTGTAACGGCCTCAATATAACTCCTGAGTATTTTGAATATAAAACGTAATTTCAGTTTCATTTTTAGAATCTTAAGTCATATTTCGGAGAATAGCTTAAGAAATGAAAATGTTTTAGAAATACAAGCCAACACAAAAAGGTTGTGTGAAAAAGAGACGAGAAAATTCTCGAAATTTTTAAATTAAGTTTATCTACTCCAGCATCGAAAAGTTCCAATTTCGAATTTGACAACTATATCGAATTGAACCCTCTCTCGTGTTTGCTTCTCATAACGATACAGTTCGTTGTATGGGAGCTGTATCGTTATGAGTCGTAGCTGTATCGATATGGTTATCTTCATAAATAGGATACCTATTAGCTTAGCGGCTCTGGGTTCTGGCACTTTCCCAACCAGTCAATTGATTTGACTTTTTTATTAATTTACAAAGTAAAAAATTATAAAGACGTCCTTGTCGTAGATAAAATCTTGTATGCAACTGTACGTAATTAGTCATTTTAATTCTCGTACTATCCTATTTTGATACTCGGCAAGCCTCGTATCAAAAAACAGCACTCGAATTAAAATGACCCTCATTACGATACAGTTGCATAAATAGCTATTTTATTGTAGGTACATACAATATATAGAACAACTTGAGTTTAAGTTAAAGAGTTTAAGAGTAGGTATATCGAAAGTATGTTTGTATGTTGGTTTGACCTTCAATCACGCCGCAGCAGAAGGGTTTTTACATAGGTATAAGTAATTGAGGGCCTGGAGACCTTTTTATCCCGGAAAATTAAGGAGTTCCTGTGGAAATTAAAAAACTTATTCTACGCGGATGAAGTCGCTGGTATCAGCTAGTATTAGATAAATAAACTATTGCTTCCATACAAAAGGAGCTCAGATAAAAAAGACAGCATTAGATAGGATTTAACAAGCCTAAAAAAATTACAAAAACAGTTTTCAAAACAATAAAGTCTATTAAAAATTTTGTTACTACATACCCATAATTTTATGAGCGACGATATTAGAAGTTCCTAAATATACTTTCTAAAAACGGGATCTCAAAACGCAAACATATAAAGCGACGGGCTTATCTAATCAGTCATAAATAATTTAAGCCACGATCCATCAATGTACATATAATATTTTCAGAGATCGTTTGGACTCAGGAACGTCACAACTCACAGTAATCTATCATATACTGTGACATAATTGATGTCACGAGTTACGTAAAATATAACATTGATATAGTGATAAAATAATATCTAATACATAAATTCATGTTGTAATTACTTGCAATTGTGATTGTGCAAGTGCAAAATTCTGATTACCCAATAGGCTGAAAAACGTTTATGCCTTTTCCACAGGGTTTCTGAGATAATATTACACGAATAAATTCACTACTTGAACATAACTAACTAACTAACTAAGTCCGCAAAAAGTGGCAAAATGCTCTGCGAATACTCAAAAATTACACAGATACAATATTATTCTCGATCGTAGAAATTTACCGAAAAACACATCCAAATTAATTACCTTAGAAGAAGCTGGCTCCATTTCTTTGTTAGTTTCCTATGAAAAATAAATAATGTCACGCCGTTTGGCAGAAGTTTTCCGGATGAAACTACCTTACCTACCCACCTATTTTCGCCATAAAATAGTACCACATTAACTAGGCAATCAAGACTATTTAAATATCATATTTGAGCTATTTTAAGCCATTTATTGCTACAGCGACATTATTAGCTTGTTTGTGTGGATACTAGGCCAAGCTTTATTAGCCGACTCCATCAGCACCTACAGCGCTCGTTTCATGGCATAATTATGTAAATTAGTACACTTTAATAGAACATTGAAGCTGTTGTAACTCAGCGGTATATTATGTAAGAGTGCAGATTAATTTTTAAACAAGTTTGAATAAAAAATTTAGAAAAAAATTCTCTGACACATTAAAGTAACAGAATAACCGAATCGATCAGACCTGTGGAAGTTTCTCACATCCCTCCTTTAACTAGAAAGGAACTGTCAACTGAAGATCTGATGTCTAAACAGATTTTCTGGAATCATAGCTAGTAACACTCTCGATAAAGTTACCTTTAAAATAAAATAAAAAATGTGTGTGTGTGCAATTCACACACGGCAGAAGTGAAAAGTAGCCTACGAGAGGATGAGGGTTCTATCTCATTCTCCCGTAGGCTAAATCCTATTTTGAATATGCTTGTCTCTTTTTAGTGTCGCTTTTTGTTTCATCGAATTTTCAAATCACAACGATTCTAAAAAGTTTCATTTCAAAAACTAAATCGAGTTCATCCGTTTGGGAGCTACAAGGACTCATACAGATACGCAGATCCAGATAGATATTTTTAACCCCCTCTGATTGCGTCGGGGGATAAAAGAGCAACTGTTGTTTCTTTTGTCGGCTCTTCTCGGTAGAATCTGCTTTCGGCGGCTTACTCGTGTCAGAACTTTAGTCCTGACTTACGAGTAAGTCAAGTTGTCCAACATAAAATGTAACATTTCTCAAGCCAATGTTATTGAATATTCCATTCTACAATCCTTTCTTTAAATCTACAATCTACATCGATTTGCAGTAGGATATAGCCGCAACGGCCTTGAGGGGATCCAACCTCAAATAAAAAAAATAAAAAAAAAACCTCAAATTGAATTAAGTCTACTTTTGAATATACTTATTTGTATAAATTAAAATCTAAATTAATAAACTAAACATTAGAAATTTTAATACAATTGTTACAATGTAATAATTAGTGACCGCATGTGGTCTTATAAAGGTAAAGGCCCGGGTTTGATTCCCGGCATGTTTTTTTTTTTTTGTCTGGAATTTTGCCGTATGCCGTAAGTTGGTCTATACACTACCTGTACTAGCGGCAAAGTCATCATGCTGATACGAAGCAGCTAAGAAATCGATTATGAATACTTATGGCTTTTATTAAAATGAAATATACTTTACCTTTCATGCCATTCTCATTACCTGCTTTACTTCACTTTTACCACTTTATTACAGTCCAGAGTTTTTTCAATTTAGCGAACTAAATCTATGACCTTTTAAAGGTTAAATACCTTTGAAAAAAAAACTGTGACTGACACGTTGACCTTTTTTCATGAGGTCGTTGGCATGAATACCTGTTATAAAAAAAATAAAAGAAAATTCACCTCTTATAAAATATTACACAAAGTTAAAAAAACAAGCCATTCCCAAATAAATGTCCCACTCCCAATTTAAGCGTTTACCGAACTTCGACGTACCGTTTAATTATTCTTACAACGGAATCATTAATTGTTGCGAAGCAAATTCATTTATAAAACGACAGTGCCTTAAATATAGGAGCATTTAATTCTCTTAATTGCAGGAAAACGACCACTCTTGAGTGTTTTGTTAAATTAAAAACACGTGAAATTCACAAATCCGATCTTAAAGACAATTTTTATTTGATCTGTCAGTCTCAAATCAACCTGCGGAAATTTAAAAAATAAAACAAAATGGAAGAAATTAAAAAAAATATAATTAACATGTTTGTACCGCCCCATTGTTGACATGAGACATCTAAAAATGATAACTAATCGAATCTACACTAGACTTCACTAGACAGACTCTACGTCTATACTTAATATCGAATACCTACTGGACCATGGTCTAAAAGTCGATCTGTACGTTTTATGGAATTCGTAGGCACCTACAGTTTAAATAATGGATCGACGCAGAGTTTCTGGGATGCAACTGACGTTTTACAGTTTCGTAAAATTTCTCCCTCTATGCAGCGCGAGTTTTCACGAAAATCCTGAACAACGTTTAGGCATGAGAGCTCTTACAAATTGTTTTTGAGAGAAACGCATGTGGGCTCTACAATATACGGGTAGCCTACATGCTATACGTATAACGTAGACGTGCCAAAATGAAAGCCTATTCGGAAACAGCGTCTGTGTTATCGGGCCGTGCATTTGTGTTTATAGGTTGTGTACACACTTGCAAAATACCGATAACCCACTTAACTATCAGCCAAAAACACGCACGAAACTCCATAGACAAGAGAATTTGCATAGTGATAACAGTAACAGAAAACAGTTCCAGAAAAGTTACCGGTACCCGACCGGTATTTTTCCAACGTTGTCATACTAGCACCTACTTGTTATTATGTTACCATCCCTTTTTCGACCCAACATGTTTTCCAGTATTTTAGCATATTGTTATATCCTTGCTGATTTTCTGAAAGAAGCGTAATAAGTTTAAGCGTACTGGTATGTAATGTAATAATAATATAACCCATCTATGTTTTTATTTTATAAACATATTTTACAAATAACCTTAACCAATCTTTTACAGATCTAGTAAGTACATATTATATAATATTACTCATGTAGTTGTTAACCGTAGTTTAGTATAATATTGAATATTATAATAACTACATACAATATACCTACATAATATATAAAACATACTCGTACCTAACGTAAAATTATTACCTCTGAGCAATCAAAAATATACTACACTTAATAATTGATTCCCTTGCTTCACAGGAATACTAGAGTGAAATAATACCTGCCGTAGTATAATTACTACAATCATTCCTTAATGATATTACAAACCACCCACCCACCGTTTCTCAGTAATTTCATGTCTCAATACCGTTACAATAACTTGCACGTATTTACAGAAGGTTTACATAACGTAACAATAGGGTTTCCATAAATAAATGATTGAATGGACAAGACATTCATATTATGAAACGTGAAATGTAGCTGCATGTTCGGGTCAATTCAACGTTATAAACGTCTTGTGTCAAAAGAAATGCGAAATAATTTAACATTAAAACTCATTTCAGTTTTAGAGGGATTAAATTAAATTTTATCTATTTGCTTGGCATGGCATAATTGCATTTTTCTAAGTATAGAATAAGATAGAATCTTTCACCCCCGCGACTCTTGTACAAACTCATTTTACATCACAATTTGTGTGAGACAAATCCAGGTAAGTCCAAATAAATGGCAGCCCTACACCCTTCCACTGTGAATGAACTCTTAACAGATGGCGATGCCCTATAAATTGGTTATATCAAGCTACCCACAGACCGGAAGGTATTCGCCACCGATCGCACGTAGATACCTCCGGAACGGCTTTCACGACTGTAGCGATGGCTTAACCCAGCAGGAAACAAAGCGATTCTGGTCCTTCGCGCCGGATAAAACGGTCATTACTTTGGACCACATCAAATATAATGTACGGACCGTAAAAGAAATATATAAGCATTGTAACGTAGCATTCTTGTAGCACTTATGTAGTTTTAGATAAGCTTTTTATATATTATTATATCGAGTTCTTCTTTAGATATGTGGAGACTTCCTTTAATATTGAACGGACCGCTTGTACCTAAGCTTGTTTTTTGGATGGGTACGGATTATTAAAATTTGTAACAGAAAAAATAAATAAATGGAAAGGTATCATATAACTACGTAGCTGTACTAAAACATACATGTACAGATCAGCAGGCTATTCCATACTTACTGTTTCACAACCTGTCAAGCTATGTCGGTCACTTTACTTCTTCCACGGATATCCACATTTCTAATAAGATCACGCAAAGAACCCTTTTATCGCCTTTTGAATCTTACCTTAAACATGCTTAATGCTATCGATAATTTCACACTTTAAAATGAACAGCAGAAAATAGTTGCATCGCAGAAAATAGTACCTACTTACCTGGCTATATAAACGTCTGTATAAAGCTAAGAATAAATGGCTCTAGATGTGGTGGAGATTATTTTACTATAACGATACATCAGGCCGTTAGATGTGGACTAGTGTAACGTAGATGGATGCAAGCCATTTATATTAGTGTGGTACAAGCTATAGGTGATCGCGGATCACCAAGTGTAGCGAGCTTGGGGCTAGTATTTGAACCGTTGTGTGTACCAAAATAAGTTCATTTGAAATGAATGAATGAAATAAAAAAATCTTTATTGTACACCACGAAACACATACTTATAACACAAACACAACAAACACACAACAACTACAAACACAAACAATTACAATAACTAAGCTATGGTACAAATGGCGGCCTTATCGCTTTAAAGCGAACTCTACCAGGCAACCATGCACATAACGGATTAACCCAGTGAGAAAGCATCAGGGTGCACGTTATTTAAAAGGAAAACTAATAAACTAATCCTAGCCAATATAAAATATCATATATAATCAATATACAATAATACAAGTTATACCTACACAACATATATAATATATATACACATAAAATAATTATATAAATAGATAGCAATACATATACATATACATATAAATAAATGTATATAATTTGATGTTTAAAGTACTTGAATCATTGTTTCTTAATTATATTCCAGTTACCTTACGTGGGGCGAGCTTTAGCGACAAATACCTTATGCACCTTATGCAGACAGATCGGCTTGGAAAAGAGTAGTGTCTGCCCTCTGCCTTAATGATGATGATTTTCGTTGCCATAACATTAAGATTTTGTGGAAGATAAGATGTATTTGTGTATAATTATATTCTGATTTTATTTTTATGAAACAAAACTTAACCAATAAGGTTATATCCTTAAACTTAACATATACGATGGTTAACTACAGATACATTTTCTTTTTGTAACAATTATTGTCAAAATTAGCTTCAGGATTGTTTGACAATAAGTAGACATGTCTGAAGTTTTCTCTTTATTTTGCATAATAATAAATAAGTATACCGCAAAATATTTCGGTATACCGTGAGCGATATACCAAAAAAACGCTTAAGTGAATAACTTAATACGGCTTTAAATAACATTTCTGAGTATTTATCTTAGCACTTCGTTTTATTTACTGCGCTTTCTGATAAAGGTCCAAGAGGGACGCTCACTTATTCTGTGTTCATTGCTGTTCGCTGACTTTGTAAGGCTTTCGAGAAAAACTAGTGGTTATTTATTTTAATACTGAAAATGTGTAGCCTGCACTACCAACCTACACCTATATCTAGACAGATAGTATAATAAAATTATTTTAAAAATTCTCAAAGATAGTTTTCATTACATTAATACATTCTCTACCGTTCTAATCTATCTATCTATCTATATATATAAAAATGAAACCCGTTTTCCTTGGTCACGGCATCACGCGTGAATAGCTGGACCGATTTCACTAATTCTTTTTTTGTTGTATTTGTTATTATTAGGAGAAGGTTCTTACGGAAAAAAATATTAAGAAAATCTCTCAGAAATATTGAAAAATAAACATTTAATTTTGCATACTAAGGCGGTACGAAGTTCGCCGGGTCAGCTAGTAGGTATATTATAAAATTCTCGTGTCATAGTGTTTGTAACAAAACTCCTCCGAAACGGCTTGACCGATTCTTATGATTTTTTTTGTGTATATTCGGTAGGTCTGAGGACGTAAACTATTTTTCATACCACAAGGACGGAGTCGCGGGCATCAACTAGTTGTTTATGTAATAGTTTTTTCGGTTATTTGATAGTTGATTCTAAAGAAGGTTCACTTCAAAAACCTGAATTCCCCGAATAAATCCAGCTGGGAATCGAATCCGCGGATGCCCCGCGTAGCAATCCGCACACCATTGCATTAGAGAAGTTGACAAAAGGAAGTTTAATTTAAATACTGGCGCGCCTTGCAGTATCTACTTTGAGCACAATGAAATCTCACACACCCCCGGCTCCAAATTCCGGACTTATTCGGTACTCGGTAGGTTACACATGTTCTATTTCTCCTGAGACATCCAACAGATTTACAAACGCTGTTTGTCTTTGTCAGAGTACGTGATTAATTATATAGATTTTAACGAAACAGACACTTACATAATACCACAAAATCTTTACTGATATTATTTTGTCTACCTACTTTACTTTCCATTAATATTCGCTATGCTTAGGTATATCTTCATTCCTTATCGGTGGTAGAGTTTTTTTTTATCCACTACAAGCTAGCCCTTGACTGCGATCTCACCTGATGGTAAGTGATGATGCAGTCTAAGATGGTAGCGGGCTAACCTGTTAGGGGCATGGCAGTTATATTAAACCCATACCCCTTCCGTTTCTACACGGCATCGTACCGGAACGCTAAATCGCTTGGCGGCACGTCTTTGCCGGTAGGGTGGTAACTAGCCACGGCCGAAGCCTCCCACCAGGCCAGACCAGGGAAAATTCAGAAATTATAAATTCTCAAATTGACCCTGCCGGGGATCGAACCCGGGACCTCCGCACATTAAGGCAACAGCGCTACACACTGCGCCACGGAGGTCGTCAAGTTCCGACTTTTCTTAAATGACACAAGTCCTACATGAAGTAGGTACAATACATATTTCATTTCCATAAAGATTAGCAGCTGTGTTTGTTGGTTTGTCCTTCAATTGCGCCAAGCAGAGCTACGAATCGAAGCGATTTTTGTGCAGTTAAATAGGCACCTAGAGCGTAACCAAAGAGTCACCAATAGATGTAAAAAATATTAAATCTACGCGGGTGAAGTCATGGGATTCTAGATCATCCATGAAATATTTGTGCTAAAAGTTAAAAACAATAAAATCACAGAATAACATTTATCAGCTATTTAAATATTCATTGCCGGCCGGTTAAACGCAAATAAAGCCTGGAAAAATAGACCAGACAATAATATACTTTTAATTATAGTAGCCGAGTCGAATTCGCCGCGACCGTTTCAACAGCCAGCCGGAAGGAGGGGTGAGCACGCAGAAATCTGACCTTTGCTTCTATTGATATAAGTGTTTTTATTGAGTGTACCAAGTCGGGGGTTGTCGGGCAGTGGGGCGGCGGATCGATACTGGGTTACTGATATAAATAGGACAGAACCGCCGTAAAGGCCGTACGCCCCCAACGCTCGGTTTCATTCTCGTGAATCGATGCCGAGATGAGTTGGATGCTGTAAAAACGTCTGCGTTGTCAGAACTAGCACAGTTTTACGACACTGTTTATTTGTATTGTTTTCTCGCAATATTCTTGCCTTGCTACAGACTAGAGAACTACAGATATCGTAAACATGGAGACGCAAAGATCTTAAATATTAAGGACTCATGAATAACACGATCATAGGAACTATGAATTACACAACGCTATCTATTTTCTTATTTAACAACTAGCTGATGCCCCCGATTTCATCCGTGTGGGCTAAGATATTTAATGATCCGTTGCATGGCGTAGGCGTGATTGCAGGACAAATGGGCAAACCAACAAACTTATAAGGCCCGCTTGCAGAGACGCCTTAATCTTAACAAACACACTTTCGCTTTTATAATAATATAAATAAAGCAGCAGGATAGAAGAGCAGAAACTGACTGACTGACAACGATGATATCCTAACTGGCAACGTACCTAGTTACCTACAGCTTTATCCGCGGCATGGGTCACCCACCCATCAAAGACATATACCATGCCGCCCAGTGGTCTAGCATTGGTTTGAGGTTTTTTGGTTCCCGCGGGAACTCTTTAATATTCCGGGATAAAAAGTAATCTATGTGCTATTCCAGACTATAAATCTATCTCTGTGCCAAATTTCAGCCAGATCCGTTCAGCCGTTGGGGCGTGATTGAGTAACAAACATCCATACATCCATACAAACTTTCGCATTTATAATATTAATAAGATAATTCTCAAACACGATCGTCAAAAATATTAAAATAATACGTCTTTAAGCGTATGCCCCCATCACTTAACTACCACAGGTGAAGTCACCGTCAAGGCCTAACTTGTCTCGAAATAAAAAAATGCTCAAACCGCCGTGTCGGGTTCTAAAAGGGGATGTATACTGAACCACCCCTGTCATGAATAGAAGTAGAGTAGGGTCTATAATTACTTACTAGATGACGCGACGTAACTTCGTCCACGTTGTGTTATTTTTAGATTATTAATCCGGTTATTTCAACTATTTTTAAACCCGTGGTCACTTATTTCCGCGATAAAAAGCCTTCCGTGTCAGTCTCCGGGAACCAAGTGTTGATGTCTTTAAAAAAATTCCAAGCCCACCAACGAAATCTTACTAATATTATAAATGTGAAAGTTTGAATGGATGTATGGATGTTTGTTACTCAATCAGGCGACAACGGCTGAACGGATCTGGCTGAAATTTGGCACAGAGATAGATGCGATGAGATAGATGATAGTCTGGAATAGCACATAGATTACTTTTTATCCCGGAATATTAAAGAGTTCCCGCGGGAACCAAAAAGCCTCAAACCACGCAGACGAAGTCGGGGGTATTCGCTAGTTGTATCTAAATCGGTTTTAAGCATTAGGCTGTGAAAACGTCCATTGTAAACAGACACGCTTTCGCATTATAAATATTAGTAAGTATGGATAACAACGTTCACAGTGCAATAAAACAATGCTCATTGCTATTATATTAACAATTCCCTAATGTTTCGTGTTAAATATATAGCCTATGACACTCACAAATAATGTGGCTTTCTACTGCTACTAGAATTTTCAAAATCGGTTCAGTAGATACCTCTGTATAGATGTAATTCGCACATACTCGTAGGTACTTAGATACCATTTCAATATCGATAGTCATGGCCAAGCGTATGCTACTTGAAGAACAGTCGATGGCTATGCGCCGCCGGTATAATCCTCTACGTCAGAGATTCCCAAAGTGGTCGATATCGACCCCTTGGGGTCAATATCGGTTTCCCAGGGGTCGACATAAACAAAAACTGATTTTGGGGGTCGATGAAGTCTCGAAATCGACCCCTATTTTAATTAATGTTTCAAAAAATAAATACCTTCTTAAGTATTTTTACGTAATTTCTATTAATAATTATTAATTACACTTGATATTTAATGAATTTTATGTCTATTTATTTTGTTATATTTTGAGCAGAAAATGATGTCAAGTTTACTCACTTAACCAACCGCAAAGTTTTTAAATTGGTAATTATATTGTAATTTGTATCAATAGGAAAAAAACTAGAGATAGGATTTTTAAAGTAATTTGGCTATGGGGTCTGAGGAATCAGTTCATGTTGGAAAAGGGGTCTCTTGACCAAAATAGTTTGGGAAGCCCTGCTCTGCGTACTCGTACCTATACCTATACCATCAAGGCCGATGGATTTAATTACGATTAATCACGTGCCCAATATATTTGCTTCCAGTCTAATGGCTTAGTTATGTCCACTTATTGATTTTACCCGTACCTTACCTACTTAGATACCAACGTAAGCCTCCTTTGATCTTTATAAATACTAGCTTGGAGGTTAAACCTTGGTTAACTATTATAATCTATACTTCTATAAGTACTAATATTATTTGCGCAAGTTTGGATGGATGGATGGCTGTTTGTCACGCCAGGCTGAATGGATCTGGATAAAATTTGGCACAGAGATAGATTAGTCTGGAATATCAAATAGATTACTTATTATCCCGGAAAATTAAAGAGTTTCCACGGGAACCGAAAAACTTCAATCCACGCAGACGAAGTCACGGGATCAGCTAGTATTTTATACTATCTTAACAATAGTACTAGATGATGATGTGAACACCCCGTAAATTTTAGATTTTCCGAGATAAAAAGCGCCTAAAATGTTCCTTTCTAAGATGCAAGCTGTCGCAGTACCTACCTCTTTTTTTTTGTTGACGGGGGTCTCCGGAGAAAGAGATCAGGTTATGTGGGATTTCTACCCACTAAAACCCCCCCGGTGGCCACATCCTGCACATTATGAGAAGCTCCAGGAACTCTTAGGAACATGCGCCGGAGCTTCGCTTATGCGACGCCTATTGAGCTCTTCCTTCCCAGGGTTGCACTGTGCACATACCGGTTAGTGTAGGAATAGTAGGTACTTAAGAAGAAGTTAAAAGGTCACTTAAGTACTCCTGTACTGACTAATTAATTAATTAATTACTTTTGTACCTACTGTTTTTTTATTTTTCTCTTCTCTTTTATTTATATTGTTTACTAGCTGATGCCCGCGACTTCGTCCGCGTGGTTCAAGTTTTTTTGATTCCCGCGGGAACTCCTTAATTTTCCGGGATAAAAAGAAGCATAATGTGGTCTCTCCAGGTCCTCAACTAAACCCATGCCAAAAATCACGACGATCCGTTGCTCCGTTACGGCGTGATTGAAGGACAAACCAACAAACAAACACACTTTCACATTTATAATATTAGTATGAATTGTATTTTCTTTTGTTTTTGTTAAGATAGGTTTCTTTTTAAAATTGTTTGTTTGTTAGTGTTAGGCTATTAGGTATACTAGTGTTAATTTTAGATGCAATTTTAAAATTATGTTTAGAGCGCCAACTCGCCAACAAACAGGCCCACCAGTTTGGCGAGATTTGTATTTTGTAAAAAAAATGTTGTATCCATTTAAAATAAATAAATTTAATTTTAAAAAAAACAAATGCGAGAAGAGCGACTGAAGCCCCCATTCCAGCCGCCCACAACCCCGAGGTCCCTTCACCCGGGACTAATGAACGCAGTACCTACCTACCTTTTGCGAAGTCGGCCAAACAAGTGAGCCGTGAAACGGTAACAGATGGACAGAAATACTGATCCCAAGGGATTTAAAGACCCTTAATCCACGCGTACAAGACGACGCGGGCATCATCTTGAGATCTACCAATGAAAAGTAGGTACAGCCGAGTTTCTTGCTGGTTCTCGGTAGGAATGGTATTCCGAACGAGTATTGGTTTCACTAGACGATGCAAAAGCACGTCTTGTAAAAGTTTATTTGAATAAAAAAAAATTGAGTTTGAGTAAATCTTACTAAAATTATAAATGTGAAAGTTTGGATGTTTGTAATTTTGTATGTTTGGATGTTTGTTACTCGTTCACGCCACAATGACTGGAACGATTTAGCTGAAATTTGAAATAGAGTTAGCTTATAGTATGATTTTTTACCGGAAAATTAAATAGCACCCGCGGGAGTTAAAACATCTTGATCCACGCAGGCGAAGTCACGGGCATTACATAGCAAATAATAATAACGAGTATGAAATTAATTTGCAAAAACCTGTACATATAAAAAAAATTAATAATAAAGGAGGCAATTATTTTATCCATTACGAAAATAACGTTACAACAGAATTGCGGTATACCATAATAAATTATATTAGTAAATTTGAATTTGCTATCATCAATCTACCATGTGCGTAATAAATAAAACTAGATAGCTGTAATATTTGCGTTCACACATAATTACATGTCACGTGACATCACGCAAACTCTGCGAACTTTGATATGAAGTACGTGACGTAGGTATACCTAATATAATAATAGTTTAAAAAAACTAAAATACACGCTTTTGACGCAGACACTCCGGGTCGCAGGAAAACAAAAAATCGCTAATCCTGATTATCCTAGTAAGGATAACGGGTCAAACTGTTTAAAATATTGAATTGTCATCGGTCCTTAATAAGTATGCCAAATTTCGAGTTAATCCGACGTTTTAAAGGGGGTCAAAATCATGTTCAAAGATTCCGTTACATACTAAAATACTAACATACGTCTGAAGCTAATAAAAAGCGTGTAAAAAGCCTTGACAGCCTAGCCATCTAGTGATTTAGACGCCCGGCTTCCTATTCGGGTGACCGTAGGTTCGATCTCCGAGCAGAGCGGTGAAATAATTATTATTGCGAGCCATTTCACCGCGGTTCATTGCCTCATCTGGTGACAGAAGAGTTGGCTTCTTTTTTTTCGCAAAGGATCTGCCTGGCTGTCCAGCGCGGAAATGTGCACGTGGGCATGATTTGTATAGTAATAAGATTAGGCTAGGCTAGCTATATTGTAATTTGTAACTTATTTGTTATTTTTTTAAATATTAAAATTTCACCGTGCAAAAGGCTGAAAATGGCGCTACTAGCTAAACCCTTACTTATCTTAAGTAAGTATAAAAATTATATTGCATTCTATTATAGAGTACTAGATGAATCCCGCGACTGCGTCCGCGTGGATTAAGATTTTTGATTCCCGCAGGAACTCGTTTTTCCGGGATAAAAAGTAGCCTATGTCAATCACACAATCTATATCTATGATACAATCTACCCTTGTACCAAATTTCATCAAAATCGGTTGATGGGCCGTGAAAGCGTAGCAGACAGACAGACAGACAGACAGGCACACTTTCGCATTTATAATATTAGTATGGTTAAGTATTTAAACTTTCCGAGGTGAAATTTAACGAAGATCGTTGTTTCTGCTCCCGTTGCCTTAACAAAGTTACAAACTTACTCGTAGCTGATCTTAGCAGAGAGTTCCCCAGTATATACGTATAGTCTATGGTTTTCAGGTCGACTTTATTGCTGGACCCTCCCGTAAGACCCTTATCTAAATTCTAAACTGTATAGGACAGGCCGAGTGATCCCTAATATGAGAATGTTTTGTCTATCTTACCCGGTGTAAGGCATTTCCCGTGTAACTTAGATTTAAGGTGCCTAGCTACAGCTACCTCCCTACGCGTTACGAAATAGGTCATTGAACCTCTTACAAAAGTTAATTCATATAAAAATCTAGTTTTTCTTGGTTTGATAAATAAAGTTTATCTACTCCAGCATCGAAAAGTTCCAATTTCGAATTTGACAACTATATCGAATTGAACCCTCTTTCGTGTTTGCTTCTCATAACGATACAGTTCGTTGTATGGGAGCTGTATCGTTATGAGTCGTAGCTGTATCGATATGGTTATCTTCATAAATAGGATACCTTATAATAGCTTAGCGGCTCTGGGTTCTGGCACTTTCCCAACCAGTCAATTGATTTGACTTTTTTATTAATTTACAAAGTAAAAAATTATAAAGACGTCCTTGTCGTAGATAAAATCTTGTATGCAACTGTACGTAATTAGTCATTACGATACAGTTGCATAAATAGGTATTCTCTATCTTTTTTTAAATGGCACAAGTTTTTTTTTATTATGGATCCTAAGATTACTTAACTAATTTCAGTCATGGCGGCGGCTATGGAGATCCACAGATAGCTAATATCCGCGGGAGATATACACGAGTGTGTGCATAATCAGGTGCACTTCCGATCCCCTTACTCTAATAGCGTGTTGCGACGGAAAATTTGAAAAGATCGGAGAGAGATCAGGCGTAAGACCGACGGCTTTACGTGCTCTCGAGACCCCCAATGATTATGGCCCGGCCCGGGAATTCGACCTGTGTGCTTAGCATGCGCACAACGAGATTATCTCGCGACGAGAGAGAGAGATGTTGTCGTTGCCGGCAAATATTTCATTTACACTAACATGTACAAAACGCGGTATATTACAAGAAAAAAATTGTCGACATATAAAGGTTCATAGAGAAAAATACCACAGATAAGAAATATTACTTTTATCTCTACTTTTGACGTAACGAGACAAGTAACCATGTTAGCTGCGGTAGACAGAGAGAGATA
Source organism: Erebia aethiops (assembly GCA_923060345.2). Taxonomy (NCBI): domain Eukaryota; kingdom Metazoa; phylum Arthropoda; class Insecta; order Lepidoptera; family Nymphalidae; genus Erebia; species Erebia aethiops. The sequence continues at coordinate 13,521,233 of OV281091.1, read as the reverse complement.
ACGGGTAGACATAATTTTACTCGTGGTGCGCATGCTAGCCATACTGGTACCTCGTCGTCTGCAGTCGAATACGCTAACCACTAGACTGACGAGGCATCCTTAATAAATGCGAAAGTGCGTCTGTCCGCTACGCTTTCACGGCCCAACTCTTCAACCGATTTTGATGAAATTTGGTATAGAGGTAGGTACTTCAGAGGTAGGCTTCCCGGGGAAGGACATAGCTGTCAACTTTTCATATTAGAAAATTGAAGTTTATCCAGTATCAAACATAAATTCACGCGCACGAAGTCGCGAGCACTATCTAGTTTAAACTTGAAACTTAAGTGAAATACCACAACGAAAGGAGTGCTTCGTATTCAGCTATCAGGCACAGGTTTAAAAGTTAACTCAAAGTATATTACAGTTGAGTGAATCTTCAATGGTGTACCTGCTTCGTTTTTTTTTTTTATCCACTACAAGCTAGCCCTTGACTGCGATCTCACCTGATGGTAAGTGATGATGCAGTCTAAGATGGTAGCGGGCTAACCTGTTAGGAGCATGGCAGTTATATTAAACCCATACCCCTTCGGTTTCTACACGGCATCGTACCGGAACGCTAAATCGCTTGGCGGCACGTCTTTGCCGGTAGGGTGGTAACTAGCCACGGCCGAAGCCTCCCACCAGACAGAAAATTCAGAAATTATAAATTCCCAAATTGACCCTGCCGGCGATCGAACCCAGGACCTCCGCACGTTAAGGCAACAGCGCTACACACTGCGCCACGGAGGTCGTCAAAACTCGATGTTAACTCAAAGTATATTACAGCTGACTGATTCTTCAATGGTGTACCTGCTTCAAGAGACGTATCATCTCACAATTTGATAAATTCGCAACAATAGGTTCTTTGTAGAGTTGAATTGAACTCCTTATATCTGTAATCTTGAGTTTGTGACTTGAACAGTGAAATTATATAGATACTATTACTGACCTTAATAGGTAATTTATACAAGCCTAGATGATGCCCGCGACTACGTCCGCGTGGATTACTTTTAATAATATATTTTAGTTATTATATCATTATTTATTTATTTTTAAGATTTTTAGATGTATTGTGATTAGTTATAGGTAATAGAACTATGGTTATTGTCTAAAATATACGTTTTACACCTACATATTTAGTTATTATTAAGCATGGAGGAATGTGCAGTGCTCAGACAAGCCGTCAAGCGCTTACGCTTATTTTTTACTTGTGAAATAAATAAAATAACTAGGTATACGCAAAAACAGAGTGAACAGATGTTATATTATCAGCCCGTCGCACATGTCATCTTATCGCGTTGGATGTTTTTTTAATCACTACGAGTTAGCCCTTGACTGCAGTCTCACCTGATGGTAAGTGATGATGCAGTCTAAGATGGTAGCGGGCTAACCTATTAGGGGCATGGCAGTTATACCCATACCCCTATTCGGTTTCTACACGGCATCGTATCGGAACACTAAATCACATGCGTCTTTGCCTGTAATCGGTGAAAATCGGCTGTAAAATGATTCGGTAATTCCACGTTGTACCCCGTCGCCTAGTGTGTGCGCTCTATATTTAAGTGAAAGTTTTGGTCCCTCAGGCATTTGCCTGGACAGACAGACAGTTGTCTTCGAGACAGTTAGAAAGGTATTTCAAGAGAAATTACTTTAAGGCTATATTGAGGGCAACAGTTTAACACTACTTACAAACATTTAGATTAAATTTTGACAAGAAATCCCATTAATGTTTACTGTAATAGTCTCACTTACTTACCTACTTAGCTGAAAGGCTGGGCAGAGGTCGTAAAGGGATTATGGACGTCGCCTGACGCAACGTAAGACGTCACGCGGTAGTATTGCACTGTTGCGTATACATTGCGTTATATGTTATCACTGGTATTATTAGTATAGATTACGTTTTTCGCAAAATTTAATCTACACTAATATAAAGAGGTTTTGTGAGTTTGTGACGTTGTTGGGTGTAATCTCTGGATCTACTGAACCGATTTTGAAAATTCTGGTACCAATAGAAAGCTACATTATTTGTGAGTATCATAGGCTATATGTTAACCCGAATAATTAGGGAATTCCCGTGGGAATTTAAAAACATATTTTCACGCGGACGAAGTCGCGGGCATCTGCTAGTTTTCAATAAGGCTATTAGATGGAAAACACACATACGCACTAAAAATCGGTGGACAAAAGCCCGCGTCATTCGGAATCATCCATAAAGTACGTCACACGTTAAGGCGGGAGAGGGTCGACGAGGGAGTCGACGAAGTGTGACATTGTGTACCAAGGGGTGGGAGGGGTCCTAAGTTACGTGACGTCACATTTCAAAATCTTATACATCTAAGTGTTATAATGCCAAATTGGAACTATTAACGAAAAACTTAAAAATATTTCCAACTGTATCTGTATCTGTAAGGTTTAAATAGTTTTGTTGGCGAGTTTTCTAGAAATTGCAAGATATGTGACATCACACTAGGGATGGTCTCACATAAGACAAGGGCGAGGGAAGGGTCAAAAAATCACATAGTGTGACGTACATACTTTATAGATAACCCCTTCACTATTATAAAGAGCGCGCATCCTGAGTGACTTGATAAAACGTTGTTCCCCTTCGGCTGGCTGCATTTCCTTTTCGCAGCAAATGAGCCGGTCATCAAGGAGGCAATTACTGAGATAACGAAACACAGATCGCGTTTATCTAATTTCCGTGTCAATTCACGCCGTCGAGTCGGCGACGCTGGGTTTCGAGCACGTCACTAGCTCCCTCAATTGGCATCCCAGATCCCCTTGGTTAGTATTCTGTGTCCCTACTGTAAGTACTTTCCTAGTATTGCGCACGAAAAGTATATAAGAACATTAAACTTGTAGGTACAAAAGAAAAGAAGGTTATAAACAGTATTTCTATGACAATAAAGACTATACGTGCTGCGTGCTAGACAGACTTACTAATTTATTAGACAGACAGCCGAATGATAAATTCTTACTCAGGCAATAGTCGCGATCGGTAAAAAAACAACCGAATTGATAACTTGGCAATTCACGTGGGCGATATGACGCCAACGTATTTATCAAACCTACGTTACGTGCTACGGTTTAGACAGACGTACCAATGTATTAGATAGACCGTTATAAGAATAATTCTAACTTAGAGAAAAGTTGCGAGCAGATTAAACAATGTTTAATGTTAAAACATACACCCACTACAGCCCATTAACGTCCCACTGCTGGGCACAGGCCTCCACTCTCATAAGAGAGAGGGTATTAGAGCTTAGACCCGCCACGCTGCTCCAATGCGGGTTTACGGGCTTTAACGACTATTCTCATGTTAGTGATAATAACCGGGACCAACGTTTAACGTGCTCTCAGAGGCACGAGCTACTAAATGGGAATTTCTAGTCAGAAAATCCCAATACTCATTTATGACCCGACCCGGGACTCGAACCCGGGACCTCGTCGGCCGCAGTCGAACATGCCAACCACTAGACCAACGAAGCAGTACAAACATACAACGGAGAAATATAAACAACACGACACGACGCCGATGTTTCGTAACATCGGCGTCGTGTCCCATACGTCTTGTCCGTAGTATGCTTTCGCCCTATGAAAGCAAATAAAACACGTTTGTGGCAATGAACGCGAACATGACGTGTACCTAACTATCAAATCTATGTGACGTGCTACAGTTAGAATCAGAGCTAAAAATATATTAGACAGATCACCTTAAAAAATTAAAAATGGGAGGATGGATGTTTGTCACCAATCACGCCGGAAAAGCTGAACGGATCTGGATGAAATTTGGCACTGAGATAGATTATTATAGTCTGGAATAACACAATAGGCTACTATTTATCACGGAAAATTAAAAAATTCCCGCGGGAAGTCGCGGGCATCTGCTATTATTAAGTATTTAATTGGATTTCTGGTAAATTTACTCCTCGATTATATTTATTAATGTTAAAATTAGTTTGTCAGATATATTTAGTAGAACCATGTTACCTATTCTATGGTAGAACTTCAATAACTCTACACTCGAAAAAAGTTAGCCAAAAGTTTATATTGGAAAAAGCATGATGCCCTAATATATAATATAATAATTAAATCTTTTAGCCCACTTCATAGTTACAAATAAAGTAAAAAATAAATAAAAATTAAATAATAATCGTAAAATCGCGCCTTCTACTCGTTCATAACTCTACGTTTGAGCCCGTTCCATAATAACATCAGTGGAAGGCCGAAGTTAATTCGGTACGGAAATAAAATTAGCCAACCCGAAGTGTGAACAGACGAGATGGGAGCAACGACCGGCCGGCAATACAAAACTATTTTAACCAAAAAATCTGAAAAATCTACCTCCTGAATCGACTGAAAAAATTATAGATAGATAGATAGATAAAGTCTTTAGTGCCACACATAACAAATAACTAAATTATAAATAAAAAATCAACGCGTGCGCAAGAAATACGATGGACGATGTTTGTACGCATTAGGTATTTAAACTGAGAAAATAAACACCTCAAGTCAAAATCAAGCAGTAAGGCTAATTTGTAGAAGCGCATACATCTGCGCTCCACTCCGCTCGTCTCCGCTTCAGTCAAAACGCACTCACATTATCCGTAATTTCGCTATGGTATAATGTTTGTACCGCATAAAATGTACTATATTATAACCTACACACATAATTCGCCTATGTAGCCTGTGAGATTTCAGTGTCGGTTAGCTATGAATACTTACAATAATATCAATAAAATAGTTTGAGGAAAAATCATACTACGGACCGGGCAGGACAATACGTCCGCATGTGCGCGATAGTGTAATATAAAAAGATAAATGATGCGGATTTCTTTCCCGGTTCTAAAACGAATAGACTAAAAAAAAAAGTTTACTGCTACCAATTCTTATTATTTTATGAAGACATCCGGCCGCTAGTAGGTAGGTACTTATTTCTTTATAGCACAAGTACCTACCTACCGATAATCGAGAATCAGTGATCGATAGCCATCACAATTCTCAGCCTCGTGACGTCTGATTGAGATAAACCGTACCTACGCCACCGCTTCTTTGTGATCAATCTTGCTTTTCAAACTTAGGTATAAAGTATGAACACACTAAATGACGCCTGCGAGTCCTACGTCTACGTCCCTTTGAATATAGGTACCTTCAAAATACCTACAGAGTAACAACTTATGTCCGTCACCAGGGTGCAAGCTTAATAAGTTTAATCATTTATTTGGACAGACAAACAGACTGACAGACTTTCGCGTTTTAGTATAGTTTTAGATCATTCTCAAAGAATAGTCTCCATGGGTCTTGATACCTTAGAATATAAAGTTGTGATTGCTTACTGTGATAAAAGGAACCAAACCAAACGTTATCACTTTTCAATAAAAACAATAATTTTAAGTAAAATCTCTTGCGCATGAAAAATTGTTACAATTAATGCAAAAACAGTGCAACTACATTTAAGTACTTTTGTGTGTCTGTAGACTGATAGGTGATTATAATTTCAGTTAGGTAGACACTACATATTATTTTCATGATTCAATAAGTACCGTAAAATGCTGTAACATTGCCTCTCAAATCCAACTTTACCTATTCAAAGCAATTATAAATATCTTTTAAAATACTTTTTGTAGCAACATCTGATTATTGGTAGTTATTTATATCCATAACTGACAACTCGAAAAAGTAGTCGCCTTATTTATTTTCATTGAAATCGCTAAACAGTGGTCTGTCAAACGCAACAAGTGATAGCCGGCTTCGACGTTACGCGACAAACTTTTGCATTAAGTCCAAAATTACTTTTAAAATTGCTGAAGTGTTGATGTTAATATATTATTCGTAAGTTGTTCTATAATTCTTAATATGTTTCGAATGATTATTGTAAAAAACAAAATAGTTATAAATATTTTGGCAAAGTTGTCACACTAATTTCCGACTATTATACATAACTTTACCTGACTTAGGGTTGTCACAACGTGGAATATTTACATAATTACCTACCTACCTAATGTTTTCAGTGTTTATGTACGAAGTTGTGTTTTGTTCATAATTCTTATTTATTGTAACTTCTTAACGCTTTAATTACGAGGTTTAAGTGCAGCAACCTGCCCAATTGAAAAGAAGAAGAAGAACGCCTTAAATTTTCTAAATCTTAAGATTTAGTTCTAGAATCAAGTAACAGGTGCTGATATGATAATCGTGATTTCTTTCTTTTAGATTGAAAATAATTTAAAGTTTTAATTTTTGAGAAATGTTTATTAAAGATATACCAATAGGTAAAATTTATTTTATTTTTATGAATGGGTACTTACTGAATAATTATCAAGAATGCAAGCTGTTTGCGCAATAATAATAAGTACCTAGTTTATCTATTGCTTTTTGACAAAGATATTTGTTCCTGGTATTGATTTATTTTATTAAAGTTCAAGTCTGCCGATGACAATAATTTTAAGTTTAATTTTCGTTTTGTGATAAGATGTAATATTGATATTTTTTAATAGTACAAACAACCAAGCGAAACAAATCCTTGTATTAAGTTTTCGCTTTTTTTTACTAAGTAGTTTAATAAATAAATAAATTAACATAAAAATGATAGTCTTTTACTGCACTGTGTTTGTGACAACCCTTTGCCATTTCAAATAATGTATGAAACTACGAATAAAATCGAATACAACATTGCCTAACGTTGTATTCGATAGTATAAGCAAAAAGTGACTGCTTTGACATTCTCATCCCCAAGCATTACTAATAAAGTTTAACTTCATGTGCAAGAATGGTGTATTTAGGTTGTTTAGACAGTCAAAAATCATGCCGGCAATGTTACAGTTTTTTGGCCCAACTTTGCCTATTGAACAAATGGATTATACTTAGACAGTTAAATAAATTGAATTATGTTCTAAGTACACTTTCGATGCCCAGTAAACTAAGCTTTATCCCCAACTAGACAAAGTCCAAAATGTGTCGTAATTTTTCAAAATACATGCATATTACTCCAAAAATAAGGCAATGTTGCAGCATTTTACGGTAACATCTGAAAATATTATCTCTGAAAACTGACACAAACTTACCTATAAGAAAAACGCGATCGGAAAGTAGGTAGATATTTTCCGGTTTGATCGATTTACCAAAGTTGCCACGAGATTAGATTTGGATACGTCTAGATTTTACCAGATTTCATCGACGTTCGAGTTATCTTTCGTCAGAAGGTTGAAACCACAGAGTAGCTGTTGAAACTAGACTAGGTACCTACAAGGTACCTATCTACTTACCTACTTCTATTTACATATTGCATTTGCACAACGGCCATAGCACTTTTCTCAGAAATGGATCGATTTAATTAACGATTCGTTCAGACAAAGCAAAAGGTCACAAGGTCTGTGTCACATAAAAGCTATAGTCAACCAAGCCTAGTTCCTTCGTAAACAATAGGTACGTAATCTGAATGTCATCAACAAACTATGGATAGGATCTGGTTATATATTACCGAACTGCTCTAATTAAAGGCTTAAGCGTCCCGTAATCCGTTGCCGTATGGTACCTACTAGTGATGTGCCAGATATCCGTATCCGCGGACCGCGAATATCCGAAGGAGAAGAAAGATCCGTATCCGTTACTTTTTTGACGGATCTTTTACTTTATTAATTTTCAATACATAATATATGAAATTATATACCTAGGTGATTTAGGTAGCAATGAAAATCTATTAAATTCCATTCGGATTATTTTTTATATCTTAAAATCAAAAACGGTAGGAACGGCATTCCGAACCAGTGGTAGATTCGTTAGTACGTCATTCGAATATTCAAAAGCACTTGTATAAAGTCTATTTAATAAAAAATATTGATTTTGATTTTGAAATATTCATCGTAGTGAGTTTCAAGGTCACGTGCACCGACACCGATTGAGTAAGGAAGTAAAAATCCGTATCCGGATCCGTATCCACGGACATATATTTTTAACGATCCGGCACATCACTATAGTAGGTACGTACCTATAGGCTTACTCTGATTTGTATTTCAGATGCTTTCCGAATTTGTAATGAATATTGGTTAAACAAATTAGGGGTAATACCATGTAATACGGACGCTACGTACCCGTCCTCAATCATGGTATCTACTATCTACTTAGTTTTATAATGGGTTTCGGTATCCTGATCCCAACCTTTACCGCTGAACCATTTTTTTACACGATTGCCTAAAAAAGGAGTGTAATGTTTATAGGATTTATGTATGTACTAGCTAATGCTCGCGACTTCGTACGCGTGGATCGAGGTTTTGTGGTTCCCGCGGGAACTCTTTTTCCGGGATAAAAAGTAGCCTATGTGTTATTCCAGACTATAATCTATCTCTGTGCCAAATTTCATCCAGATCTGTTCAGCCGTTGGGGCGTGATTGAGTAACAAACATCCATCCATACATCCATACTGACATCCATACATCCAAACTTTCGCATTTATAATATTATAGTATATAGTATAGTATATAGTATAGTAGGAGTATATAGCATAGTATAGTATAGTATATAGTAAGATTAGTAAGAACTAAGAAGTAAGAAGTAAGATAAGATAAGAAGTAAGATGTGAGTTTCTTTATTCCACCATAACTTCTAAATGCCTGATCAGATTTGGATGTAGGTATGGGGTATCGTTAGAATCCTTCCGAGTGAAATATTTTTTTGAAAAAAATTCCATATGGCATGGCATGGCAGTCGTGTTTTTATTTTTTCTTACTGTTTTCGCTAGGTATTCTAGAATACCTGATGCCTGCAACTTCGTCTGCGTGCTTTTTTTAAATCCTCTTCAATTTTCCAGGATGAAAGTAGCATATATCACTCTCCAGATCTTTAACTATACCTACCTATCATAGATCATAGATCGTTTGAAGCACTTTCACTATTATCATATTGGTAGGAAACTTCGTCGTTATCAACCGATAGACGTCCACTGCTGGTCTGTCTTGAGGTCTCTTGCAATTTCCAAATGCCGCGGTCTTGCGCCTGGATCCAGCGGCTCTCTGCGACTCGTTTGATGTCGTCCGTCCACTGAGTTGGTCCACCGAGTGGTAGGAATTAGGATAGAGGGCCCACCCCCTAAGTCCCAACTTAGGTACCTACCTAACTATTATTATTAATAGGTACCATTTATCTCAGCAAATCTACAATATAATGTAGCCACTGGATTTAAGAATTTTGTAGCGCAACGTAACTTGGTTAATCTGAACATACAGTTTCCACTTTTCATGTAGGTAACAACATCGTTATCGGAGTGATAAAAACATCTATCTTAAGATACCTATGTGATTTGTTAAGACGCTTGAACATTTTATAAGGAAAATTCGATATAGTCTGTAACATCGCGCAGCTGTTGAGCGGTAATTTTTTCTATGTATTTTAGTAGTTACCAACCCTAAATCGCCGGCTCATCTTTACTCAAAATAAGACAAGTTTACGCATAGTTCACCACGCTGGCCTAGTGCTGATTGGTCGACTTCACATGCCTTCACATGTTTCCTCACCGTTTTGCTTTAAACGCACAAAACTCAGAAAAATATAAAATGCGCACCCGACGCTCGAACCCTGACCCGAATAACGAGGCCGGACGCCTAAACCACTAGGCTAACACCGCAATTATCTTTTATATTTTGTCTAATCTTTAATTAATTGATGTTTTCTTTTGTCCACAGCAAAACCAACGATGCATATTGAAGTACAAGTGGCGCTCAACTTCGTCATATCGTACCTGTACAACAAGCTGCCAAGGCGGCGGGTGAACATCTTCGGCGAAGAACTGGAAAAGGCGCTGAAGGACAAGTTCCGGGGTCACTGGTACCCCGACCGGCCGTGCCGAGGGTCGGCGTTCAGGTGTCTGAAGACCGGCGGTCCTTTGGACCCGGTGCTGGAACGCGCGGCGCGGGAATCCGGGGTACCAGTACGAGACGTCCTTGAGCACCTTCCACGCGATCTCGCCGTGTGGGTTGATCCAGGTAATTATCAATTTGAAATACCTACCAAATTGATTTCTAATGCCGAGCGGTAAGATCTATTTTTAACCGACTTCAAAAAAAGGAGGAGGTTCTCAATTGGTCGGTTTTTTTTTTTTTTTTAATGTATGTATGTATGATTACTCGAAGACGCCTGGACCGATTTTGAAAATTCTTTTTTTGTTTGAAAGGGTATACTTCCAAGGTGGTCCCATATAAATTTAGTGAAGATCTGATGAAGATCTTCGAAGACAGATGTTCCCCGATTACTCGAAGACGCCTGGACCGATTTGGAAAATTCTTTTTTTTTGAAAGGGTATACTTTCCAGGTGGTCCCATGGTCATTAGGTCTGATGATGGAATCCTGGGGAAATCAAAGGAACTTAAATTTTATAGATGGATGCAACGAAAAGTAGATAAGTACTTTTCGAGCTGTACACATACTTAGAGTAAGTACCTTGCAGCCGTATGTTGTGTGTGCCTTAATTGGGAGTAGGAGGCTATCCACTTAAGTACCATTTATACCTCTATATCCGTGTCAAATCCTGGACTTAGACCACCGTGGTCGGTGAAATCACCGTGGTCTATTATGGTAAAATTAGGTACAGAAAGGCACAACAACCGAGATTGTAGGCTAGCAATGGCTAAGCAGCTTTTTCGAAATCGACCATGGAAGCGTTAGATACATCATGTACAATGATACATCCTCGGTAGGAAGTGATGGCAAGGACATTCTATTCATTTGAATATTCCTTCGTTACATAAAGTTCTTTTGAATATAGTTTGTAATCATTATGGTCGGTGATTGAACGCGGCTTCAACCGGTCGGTTTCCAGTCCAGTCCTTGCCGCTGACATTGTCTAAATTAGCTACTTCCGATCACACCGGCAATCACTCGCTAAACACACATGACACAGCTATTTTACAATATTCTGACCTTTGGTTGTTTCAGACAGCTTTATACTACCTACAAAATAAAAAGAAAAGTATTTTATTTTGAAAAAGGAATCATTATGGGTATTACTTACTGTACCTAAATAAGCTCTCTGCGGTTTGCATTATTTTACATTTATAAAAAATGCATGATGAATTAAGGCTCATATCTAAGTTGGTACTTATTAGTTATTCTGTATATTAGACCGGGAAAGCATCGTGTGTAAATTAGATACCTAAGACTTGTGTATGGTAATTAAATAAGGTCTTGTGACTTGTCTGGTGGAATTCTAGTTGTCTACCTAGAAGTAGGTACGTCTCATCAGTAGGTACGATATCCCGTGACACCTAACATAGTGTTATAAACTCTTTTTTTCTTGTGATTCATATGAATTATTTCTTCTTTGCAGGAGAGGTGTCATACCGCATTGGTGAGAAAGGCGCAGTAAAGGTTCTTTTCAGCAGCGACGAACGCGCCGCGGACGAAAGGACCGATAGAGAGGTAAAATGCTTTTCGATACATTAAAGAGCCTACTTGGTACCTACTCACTGATCCAATGCGCTTGGCTAATGCACACGGCGTAAGTACAAGGCCTTAACTCGGTGCATCGCGCAGTTCACACATCACAAGCAACCTCATGTGGTTAAAACATATTTTGCATCTCGCCGAATGCATTGGGCCAGTGTGCTGGAGCCATAAAACTTAGGCTGCTGCCCAGTTGAGAGCGGGGGCGAGTAGCGACCCGAATCCAAGTTCTTTTTCCGGTTTGTTTTCTACGCGGTCTCCGTACCCGCACCCGCAATTTAATTTCTATTTGTAGTTCTAGAAGAACAAAAATTACGTAGTACCTAATTACGTACTAGGTCAGTGTAAAATTAAGCGAAAGCGCGCGAGTAATTTCTTTGGAACTTTGTCCGCGCATGATATACTGATGTCACGTACGTTCCTAAAATAAGGATTATAATGATTCTAAAACACGAAAGTCAACAATATGAAACAATATGGCTTTAAGCGTTGACAGTATAGCCCCAGGGATTTGTAATCCCACAGATACAGTGTTAGTGAGTAAACCGATACGTACGGTTGCGTATCGAATTGCTTATCTGAATTTTCTCTTATCTTAATGTAGTTATATATATTTATCGTCAGGTTCTGCTTAATATCTACCTACCCATTCCACACCAAATTTTACTACCTATTCCACTGTTTGAATACACCTAGATCTTCCAATGAATCGGAATACTTTTTACAGATTATTTTTACAGTCTGTCTGTGTTATACACAGCCAGAGATAAATTTGTAACGAAAAACTCAGCAAACTGAGAGGTTTATTTTTCTTTTGCAGGTGACTCGCGCTTTCAATCCGGAGGCACAGTGCTTCCGACCCGTGGAGCCGGTAGCCGCGCCGTCGCCGCCCGCGCCTGCCGCCTTCTCGCCGGGCCCGCCGTTCCGCGCGCAGCCGCTTACCTTCACAACGGCAACCTTCGCTCAGACGAAGTTCGGCAGCACCAAGCTCAAGACGAGCAGCAAGCGCGCCAACCGCATGTCACCCACCGAGTTCAGCAACTACATCAAACAACGCGCCGTGCAGCAGCAGATGGCTGCGCGCGCGCTGTCGCCGGCCACGGACCCCGCCGCCTACTTCCTGGCCCGACGCGAGACGCCCGGTGCGCCGCCCGCACACTTGCTTCTCGCCAACTGAGCCGCGCCCGCCCGCGCGGTCCGCTCATAGAGTCTTTACTTTTTTACGAGAGACGCGCGCCGCGATTTATTTTTTTATTTTCCGCGGGGGCGTCCCGCGCCGCCCGCCGCTTGTGATATCCGTACGATTTTCCATAACTTTTTGTATTCTCGTTCGTTACGTCGATGTGTAAATTTATCGATAGGAGCGATAATCGTCCGAGCGACTCGCCGGCGATTTATTTTCTTACTATTTAAAGCCGAGTCGAGTTTTAGATGTCTTCGTTCGATATCGATAATATAATATTCGTAGTTTAAGGGAGCGAAAGGCCGAGAGGCCGCGTGCGCTTACGACGACGTACCTTCTAGAGCGAGCCTGTATACATACGTCCTCCGATCTAAATAAATACTAATATTTAAATATGTATACATTATAATAATATATATTCGTACGCAAATTGTCTAATTTTTCACGTGGATACGAAAGGCCAATAGAGAAATTACGTATTTTTAATATTGAAAATGAAATTCATACTATCTAAGTATATATAGCGTACTGGTATGTATTATGCGCAATGTATTAAATGTTTGCATATCCGGTCGGACGCGGTCGGACGGCGCGGCGGGCCGCCCGAAGGCGTCGGAGATCTCACCTAGTGTAATCATCACTTGTACGATTGTACCCTTATAATAATTATGATATACATAAAATATTATAGGATTAGCTACGTTTCAATCTAACAGTATTTTTTTAAGAAGATATTAGTCCTCGTGTACATTGCTCGCTGGCCGCACCGCGGCGGCGGGCCTTAGTCTGTATGGTATATTTATATAATATTGTTATAAAAGACATGGATATGGATAAATGATAGAAAAAATATTTCTCAATTCATAATCTAACGGGTGCATGCAAATTCATGGAAAATAAAGTTCTATGTGTTATTTATCTTTTTTATATTTCACTTGGCAATTGAGTTCAGTGTTTCAATCGAGGTCGATGTTAGCGATAGGTAACTGTGCTTAGGTATGCGATACGCGCTATGCGGGTAGTCAGCTTGTCGTTGGTTGCGAGTGCGACGCTCGACTGCCGGCGGTTAGTGACGTCACACGTCATTCGCCAATGTGGATCCAGACTGAGTGCACGCGTGCGACTAGGCAAAATTAAATACATTTGATACGTTTATAAAACTGTAAAATTCGCTTCAAAATTATTAGATTAAATATATTAAGTTAAATTCGCGAGGCACGCCGTATGGATTCACGTAAAGCTTCGATGCACAACAATGACAAGTTGTATACGGAGATGTGCAACTATTTTTTTACTATTTTTATATTTTTGATTTAGATTAAGTCTAGTTGTATGATTTCAGTACCTTTAATAATGTGTAATTTATTGATGTCCTATTCTTATTAAATTACGTAACGTAATTATAGGAACTCGATTGAAAAACTGGCCAAAACGCTACAGTATTTTGTAGATAAAATCTATAATGTAAGTTTAATATAATACAACTAGTGTAATGAGATTTTTTATTAATAAAGATACTTTTTATTTTTCTTTCTTTTGTAAGATATATTCGATGGAAGTGTTAAAGATAGTAATATATTTGCATAATAATATAGTTAAAGCGGTTCTCCTGTCCGCTAATATAATTAGTCAATAATAATTTTTCATATTGTTGTACGACTTTTTAAGTTTATATTAAAATGTTTTGTGCAATCTACACGAGTGTTTAAGTTAACTCAACTACCCAAAGTCCTCAGTCCCACAAGATACCTATTAGGTATTTATTAATTAAATAAAGCTTATGCTATTACCAGAATCACAAAAACTTCAAATTATGGTAACGTACCTACGATAATGTTCATAGGCTGGACAACAGTCCGAAACGGATTGATGCCCGTAATTATTAAACGGCTAAGTTTCACAGTTTTATACATGCCTAAATGGTGGATGAGCCGGATATACAATGACCTTCACCGATCTGTTAACCAGACGAAACCTACTTTTTAACAGATCCGTGAAGTTACTTATGGACTATGGTAACTTATACCAACTTACCATAGTCCATAGGTAACTTAATTAACGGATCAGAGTTATATGTCAAAATATAGGTAATTTTATAACAAACGCGATGGCAGATGGCGACAATAAATTTGTCAAAAAAAAAAATACTTAAATTAATTAATTTAAAAATAGCCTGGACCGGATTTTGATAGGCAACCTATTTTAGGCGTATTTATTTAATATTAAATAAAAATTAAAAATAGGTTTCATCTGGTAAACAGATCGGTGAGGGTCGAGGCTCAAGCCGGTTCCGCGTCAATAGGTTTGGTGAGACCCTAAGGTTGCCTCCGGCTTGATATACCTACAGGAAGCCTTAGGGCCTGCGCCCACTGGCGGCATAGCAAGGCAGGGGATTTTCGTGCGACGAATACAAATATAACTTAAAAGTATGACTATAAAATTAAAACAATGTTCATCATAGGTACAATTATCAGCGTCTAATTAACTAATTAGGTAAAAACTGATTTTTCGCTTACGTCGCGTAAAAAATGCGTAGCGCGTCTATCGCTATGTATGGCTCACTAACGAGAAAAAAAAATCTAGGTACATCCCGTTCGAAGAGGGGCATGAAATCCACATCGTACCGGCATTACTGCACACTGGTTAAGTGCCGATTTGACCAAATTCGAATAACGTATAACCAAAGAATAAATTTCAAATTTTGACTGAATTCCTCTACATCGGTCAAAACAACAAATTTATTCTGAGGTTAAACGTTATTCGGAGTTGGTAAAGTCGGCACTAAGAGAATTATAATATTATCCATTATCTGATGCCCGCGACGTCGTTCGCGTGGCATAAGTTTAATTCCCACGGGCACTCCATATTTTTCAGAGATATAAAGTAGCCTATGTCACTCTCGTCCTCAACTATACCCATGGGAAAAAGTGTGTGTGCAATTCACACACGGCAAAAGTGAAACTTCTGAATAGTAGCCTACGAGGGAATGAGATAAATGTCTTGTATTCTATCTCATTCTCTCGCAGGTTAAATTCTATTTCTAAAAAATGATATGAAATGTGCACATTTAAATGAGTTCGAAAGTTAAACTTCCCGGCCTAGGCCAGTAAAGAATGTATGTATTTTGAATTTGGAATCTTTCTTCCTGAATATCTTGTAACTTGTTATAATGTTCTTTGGCCTAAGTAGTTTAAATTTGGAACTCTACCGTATTACGCGTTCAGCACTCACAGCGCAAAAAAATAATTAAAAGTATAAATATAACTAATTTAACTTTTAATATTTCTTAAGTAGGTTGCTTTTTTGTTTACTTTCTTTTAATTACATAATATAATATATTAAAAAAAAGTCAATTGTTTCATTTTTTAGACAAGCACTATACACACCTCGACCGAGACCATTTCTGGTCTCGTATATAGCCGGCCCCGCGTAGCTCGGTCGTCTAACTAACACTCGACCAGAAAACGCGTACTTCCCGGTCTCGCGATGTACCGCGATGTACGTACCTTCTAGAGCGAGCCTGTATACATACGTCCTCCGATCTAAATAAATACTAATATTTAAATATGTATACATTATAATAATATATATTCGTACGCAAATTGTCTAATTTTTCACGTGGATACGAAAGGCCAATAGAGAAATTACGTATTTTTAATATTGAAAATGAAATTCATACTATCTAAGTATATATAGCGTACTGGTATGTATTATGCGCAATGTATTAAATGTTTGCATATCCGGTCGGACGCGGTCGGACGGCGCGGCGGGCCGCCCGAAGGCGTCGGAGATCTCACCTAGTGTAATCATCACTTGTACGATTGTACCCTTATAATAATTATGATATACATAAAATATTATAGGATTAGCTACGTTTCAATCTAACAGTATTTTTTTAAGAAGATATTAGTCCTCGTGTACATTGCTCGCTGGCCGCACCGCGGCGGCGGGCCTTAGTCTGTATGGTATATTTATATAATATTGTTATAAAAGACATGGATATGGATAAATGATAGAAAAAATATTTCTCAATTCATAATCTAACGGGTGCATGCAAATTCATGGAAAATAAAGTTCTATGTGTTATTTATCTTTTTTATATTTCACTTGGCAATTGAGTTCAGTGTTTCAATCGAGGTCGATGTTAGCGATAGGTAACTGTGCTTAGGTATGCGATACGCGCTATGCGGGTAGTCAGCTTGTCGTTGGTTGCGAGTGCGACGCTCGACTGCCGGCGGTTAGTGACGTCACACGTCATTCGCCAATGTGGATCCAGACTGAGTGCACGCGTGCGACTAGGCAAAATTAAATACATTTGATACGTTTATAAAACTGTAAAATTCGCTTCAAAATTATTAGATTAAATATATTAAGTTAAATTCGCGAGGCACGCCGTATGGATTCACGTAAAGCTTCGATGCACAACAATGACAAGTTGTATACGGAGATGTGCAACTATTTTTTTACTATTTTTATATTTTTGATTTAGATTAAGTCTAGTTGTATGATTTCAGTACCTTTAATAATGTGTAATTTATTGATGTCCTATTCTTATTAAATTACGTAACGTAATTATAGGAACTCGATTGAAAAACTGGCCAAAACGCTACAGTATTTTGTAGATAAAATCTATAATGTAAGTTTAATATAATACAACTAGTGTAATGAGATTTTTTATTAATAAAGATACTTTTTATTTTTCTTTCTTTTGTAAGATATATTCGATGGAAGTGTTAAAGATAGTAATATATTTGCATAATAATATAGTTAAAGCGGTTCTCCTGTCCGCTAATATAATTAGTCAATAATAATTTTTCATATTGTTGTACGACTTTTTAAGTTTATATTAAAATGTTTTGTGCAATCTACACGAGTGTTTAAGTTAACTCAACTACCCAAAGTCCTCAGTCCCACAAGATACCTATTAGGTATTTATTAATTAAATAAAGCTTATGCTATTACCAGAATCACAAAAACTTCAAATTATGGTAACGTACCTACGATAATGTTCATAGGCTGGACAACAGTCCGAAACGGATTGATGCCCGTAATTATTAAACGGCTAAGTTTCACAGTTTTATACATGCCTAAATGGTGGATGAGCCGGATATACAATGACCTTCACCGATCTGTTAACCAGACGAAACCTACTTTTTAACAGATCCGTGAAGTTACTTATGGACTATGGTAACTTATACCAACTTACCATAGTCCATAGGTAACTTAATTAACGGATCAGAGTTATATGTCAAAATATAGGTAATTTTATAACAAACGCGATGGCAGATGGCGACAATAAATTTGTCAAAAAAAAAAATACTTAAATTAATTAATTTAAAAATAGCCTGGACCGGATTTTGATAGGCAACCTATTTTAGGCGTATTTATTTAATATTAAATAAAAATTAAAAATAGGTTTCATCTGGTAAACAGATCGGTGAGGGTCGAGGCTCAAGCCGGTTCCGCGTCAATAGGTTTGGTGAGACCCTAAGGTTGCCTCCGGCTTGATATACCTACAGGAAGCCTTAGGGCCTGCGCCCACTGGCGGCATAGCAAGGCAGGGGATTTTCGTGCGACGAATACAAATATAACTTAAAAGTATGACTATAAAATTAAAACAATGTTCATCATAGGTACAATTATCAGCGTCTAATTAACTAATTAGGTAAAAACTGATTTTTCGCTTACGTCGCGTAAAAAATGCGTAGCGCGTCTATCGCTATGTATGGCTCACTAACGAGAAAAAAAAATCTAGGTACATCCCGTTCGAAGAGGGGCATGAAATCCACATCGTACCGGCATTACTGCACACTGGTTAAGTGCCGATTTGACCAAATTCGAATAACGTATAACCAAAGAATAAATTTCAAATTTTGACTGAATTCCTCTACATCGGTCAAAACAACAAATTTATTCTGAGGTTAAACGTTATTCGGAGTTGGTAAAGTCGGCACTAAGAGAATTATAATATTATCCATTATCTGATGCCCGCGACGTCGTTCGCGTGGCATAAGTTTAATTCCCACGGGCACTCCATATTTTTCAGAGATATAAAGTAGCCTATGTCACTCTCGTCCTCAACTATACCCATGGGAAAAAGTGTGTGTGCAATTCACACACGGCAAAAGTGAAACTTCTGAATAGTAGCCTACGAGGGAATGAGATAAATGTCTTGTATTCTATCTCATTCTCTCGCAGGTTAAATTCTATTTCTAAAAAATGATATGAAATGTGCACATTTAAATGAGTTCGAAAGTTAAACTTCCCGGCCTAGGCCAGTAAAGAATGTATGTATTTTGAATTTGGAATCTTTCTTCCTGAATATCTTGTAACTTGTTATAATGTTCTTTGGCCTAAGTAGTTTAAATTTGGAACTCTACCGTATTACGCGTTCAGCACTCACAGCGCAAAAAAATAATTAAAAGTATAAATATAACTAATTTAACTTTTAATATTTCTTAAGTAGGTTGCTTTTTTGTTTACTTTCTTTTAATTACATAATATAATATATTAAAAAAAAGTCAATTGTTTCATTTTTTAGACAAGCACTATACACACCTCGACCGAGACCATTTCTGGTCTCGTATATAGCCGGCCCCGCGTAGCTCGGTCGTCTAACTAACACTCGACCAGAAAACGCGTACTTCCCGGTCTCGCGATGTAATGTACTATTATGATTCATAAAAAGAGACAAATAATATATTCATAATTTTTAAATACGTTTTTCTCTTTTTAGTGCCGCTTTTTCGTTTCATCGAATTTTCAAATCACAACGATTGTAAAGAAGTTTCACTTCAAAATCAAGTCCATATCCGTGCAGCAGTTCTGACATGACTAAGTAACAAACATCCATCCAAACTTTCGCATTTGTATTATTAGTATAGATATTACTAATTCCATCATTTTTGTCTAAATTATAACATTCGTTGATCCAGTGTACGGAACGAAGAAAATAAAAGACCGAAGTTTTATTAAGTCACTTTATTGAAACCACAAAGATGACAAAAATAAACCTCATCTATGGACAAATATCATAATTATTAAGTATACGAAATAAAACTAATATACCGTATACATAGTAGGTTAAAAGATTAAATTAAACAATAAACATTGATACTTTTATCTCCAAATAGAAGACACACAAAAGACTGGCATAATTGATTTTTTTATTAAAAATAAAATAACTGATTTGACAGGATTATAGGCATGATTTGACATAAAAATCCATTTTCGATAAGTCAACATTAATACTCTTCATAATTTATCTTCATTTAAACATAATTGCAAACAAATAGACACTTGATAATAATGTATAAAGATACAGTTCACACGCGAGTTGAATGCAGAGCTAATGTATTGTGACACATCTCTGCATTCAACACGTACTATAGGTATTCATTTATCTACAGAGATTTAGGCCGACTTGCACAACACTAGCTAAACTGATTTAGTTAAATTTTGTGATACTGTAATTTTTTGATAAGTTTATACCAGGGTTGACATGAAAAGAACAGGTATTTATTTAACATTTAACATACATTTAACGGTCTTGTGCAAATGGGCCATATAGTTAAAAAATCTACTATGCGATTCAAAAGAGAAGAACTTATGCAAGGTACATCGTAACCCGCATACCTGTCGAACTTGTACTACTGAAAAATTGCTAGATTTTACATTTTTTGTTTAAACGACTATAGAACAATAAAGAATTCTCCAAGTCTCGAGTTGAAGTAAAAGTTTGACAGGTAAGCAGAAACCCGTCTTATTTGAAAGGCACAGTTGTTTAAATATAGGCTTAAATAGTATAAATGTGTTAAAAGAATTATCTCGAGCGCATCATACAAACAATGATGAATATAAATCTTATAAGCCCGTGTACAGTTCGCGCGCGAGTTAAATGCAGAGTAAATGTATGTGTCACCATACATTTACTCTGCATTCAACTCGCGCGCGAACTATACCTCAGAAACATCATATTTTTAAGGAAACCAGATTTTTTTAGAGTGTGTCTGAAAAATGTCATTAACTTCGATTGGTTACTACATAATATTAATACAAGAACCGAACTTCGTTTGTATCGAACGTGCTCGAGACTTCTTATCTTAATGGAGATTAATTGTTGAATATTAAGACCTGGGAAGACGCAAAACAACAGCGACACATACGATATCTGTGTGTCTGACCAAGCCTTCATTACAAGTATTTCGAATGAAGTAAAAATAAAACACTATTATTGTAGACATTATTGGGGCTGATTCTGTAGTGCACAATCTCTAAACTAACCTAAAATGGCAGCATCAAAAATATTGCTAACCCTTTCATAATACTCCCTGCGGAAAGGGACAGAACTAGATTTAATGCTGTCATTTTAGTTTAGTTTAGAGATTTTGATAAACAGAATTGGCCACATTATTCGTCATCACTATCATCATGTATGGACGAACTTGAAATAGATACATTTATGCATTAGCCAGTTTATTTGTTATACGCAAGTTAAATAACGTGGAGTACATTATGTAATAAAATACAGATTTTGTTATCTGTGATTAAAGAAATACATTGATGTAAGCAATTTATACAATAAAATTTATATGCATTTTAAGATGTCAATAGACTTATTTTATGTACATAACATAGATTGGTAATAGTGAAAAGTGTAGGTAATAGCTACTTTAAAATATAATAGCCATATGCTATATTAACAGAATTTGGCACGGTTTGTGATAAAACTAAAATGGAAACTGTTAAAAAAAATTAAAATTTTTGTGGGTACTTTGGTACATTATGCTATCTTTTCTTGGCTCTGCTAGATAAATTGTTGTATAAAATCAAGTCATAGTTACCAAATCATTTTTTTATGAATATTTTGTTGCAAATTCATTTTAATGGACTGAACAATTTAAATGCATTTCTCGTACTTGATGCAATTCTCGTAATTAATTCGGAAATCAGAAAAAAATCCATGAATTTAGGCCTCTTTGAAGAGTAACCATAGATGAGGATATACGCCTTTAGTGGTTGATTTAGTTTGTATAAAATATACATTTGAAATTACTATGAAATAATCAGTACATTTTAATAAAACTTAATTAAACCTTTCCTTTTTTTCTCAAACATATCAAATTCCTAATTAGCATTCAATTAAGTAATTATTTACACTAAAATGAAATAAAGTTACAACTTAACTCGAGTTCTAAGTAAATTATATCATAATTATATTAAGACGAAATGTCATTACTTAATTAAAAACAAAAACAGTATAACACTACAGTGACTGATACTGACTATTTTGAAAATTTTGGCCCAATTCCAATATTTAATAAAACATAAGTAGATAAGAAACAAACGTCATTTCACTTAATTACCAAAACTTTATAATGATAATAGTAACTAACCTATTCACTGTTTTCATACCAGCTCGAAGTGAGCCGTTTAAAAACAAAGTTCTTAATAAAAATTACTTAATTGGATTGAAAAAAATAAATAACAAAATACATGAGCAAAGACCCTAACAAAGTATTTAAGATGAATCATTAAAACTCTTTTTGCCCACTGGCAACCAAGGAATGACAACGTATGTATAACAAAAGATTCTTCAGTACATCGCGTACTAGATTCCCGAAAATCACTAGCAATCGTATTTACAATAATTAGAAAATGACACTTAATATCACGCAAGTCTCGCCACTATAAGGAAACCTCATTCAACTTAAGTCACAGTCAAAGTTCTGTTTAATTGAACTTGAATCAATCAATGCATCATTTCAATGTGCCGTTGCAAACTCTTTTTGTTCATATAAAACCGGTCGCACATGGCACACGGGAAGAAAACTTTCTCGTTGTCCGAGTGCCTGGCGCGGGTGTGGGAGGAAAGATCGAGGGCGCGTGCGAAGTAGACTTTGCAAATGTTGCAGAAGAATTTAGTTGGTGTGGCGTGCATCGAGCGGTGAGCGATAAGATCGCGAGGAGTAGCAACTCCGTCCCCGCATTGGCCACAGGTGAACTCTCCAGGCTGAGGCATCGTGGTACTGCCATCATCGTCCGAATCGCCACCAGAGTCCTCAGCGTGGTGCAAAGCCTTATGTTTACTCAAAGCACTCACGCTCTCGAACTGAGCGCCGCAAACATCACACGCGTGCCCGTCATCGTCCATTTGGCCCAAACTAGACGTCCCTTCCCCGCCCTCGTAATGTTTCTTCATATGCACGATGAGAGTGGACTTGCGTGTGAAGCTCTTGTCGCAAACTGGACAGAACACGGAATTGGGTTGATGCACCTCATCCATGTGACGTTGATATGCAGCGCGCTTCGTAAACTCTTTGTCGCAAATGTTACAGTACCGATCTTCGGGCCCACCACTACCAGACAAGTTATTCTGGTGTTCCATTTCGATAGAATCATCGGACCGTAACTTCTTGTTTGGGTTAACCACAGTAACCTCCACTTCCGGTGGTAATCTCCTTTTTGTCACACTGGCAGCCGGCGTCGATTGGGAAGCGCGGGTTGGTATAGGTTCGGTGACCTCGTGTTTGCTTACTTTTGTCGTAACTTTATTCTGAGGCATCCAAAGTCCGGTGTTATTCGCGGCCGCCTTACCGTCGGGAGATCTCAAATGCCAGCCGCGGTGGCTTTTCAAAGCGGCGATCGAAGTGTAGCTCTTGTGACATATTTCGCAGTCGAAGGTTTGCGGCTGCGATGTTGATGTCTGATTGATACACTGATGATTCTGCAAAGCCAGCAACCCAACAAACTGTTTGCCACATACGTCGCAAGGATATCGCGCTTGGAACTCAGCACCGGGGTCCCCCAGATCTTGTTCTGGTTCGTAGTCTGCCTCCGCCTCTTGTCCCACATCTTGAGACTTACTCGATCCCTGGCTGGCGTCGTAACCCAACAATTCGCGAGCATGCGCCGCTTTTAAATGCTCATAAAGTTCTAAAGTCGAACTGAGTGGTTTTCCACAAATTTTACACATCTGTACGGAGGACTTGTGAATGTTTTTCCTGTGACGGTAGTACGATTTCTTATCTGAAAATGTTATTTTGCATATTGTGCAACTCGATCTGCCTTCGGACGATGTCGGTGCAGACTGGCCCTCAGAGCCACTGGCGTTGGAACCATATGCAATTGCATGTTTAGCTCTCTTGTGCTTCCACAAACTCGTTCTAAGCGGAAAGCGCTTATAACAAATATCACAGGAGTATGGAAGTGCGTCTTGTGATGTCTGTTGTTGCATACTATTATGAAGGTTTGTAAAGTTGAAACTATTGAATTGTGGAGTCGATAGGATTGCTCCATTTTCGTCCACATTGTAATCGTCTTCCTCGGTAGATGCGTGCATAGTATTCTCCTCGCTATCGACTCTGTCACTGAGAATATCTGCGTGCAGCACCTTCTTGTGCTTCCATATATTTTTCTTATGCATGAATCCTTTTCCGCAAATGTCACAGCAGTAAGGGGCGTTCGGCACGAAAGGACTGAATCCTGGTTGCATAGAAAATTTGCTGATCGGTGGTGCGCCGGGTTTCCTATTAGTCGTGGGCACTTTGGCATGAATACGCATATGATTAGAGTACGCCTGACGACTCTTGAACGATCGAATGCATATATCGCAGTAGAATTCGTTATCTGAATTTCGCATTAGAGGTTTGGGGTGGACCTGTTGGATGTGCTCGGATAGTTTCTGTGGTGAGCTATAGGAGTTGGAACAAGCATTGCACGGGTAGAATTTTACGCGAAGATGTGTATTTTTGTGTTCGGCGAGTTCAGACGGACGAAGGAACTTCTTTTCGCACTGGTCGCAGTGGTGAGCGACCTGATTGTGCTCTGCCACCTGGTGGTCAGTCCATGCGTCCACAGTCTCGAAGATGGCGTTACACTCTGTGCACGAGTAGTGGTACTCTTCGACCTCCTCTTTTACGAGAGACATGTCAGGCTCGGTAGAAGTCATACCCAGCGCGCGATTGGAATGCTCCATGTAAATGTGCTTGTTGATTTCGGACGCAAGTTCGAATTTAGCGTCGCAATGCTGACAGTGGTGAGGTTTCTCATCGTCGTGAATCGCTTTCAAATGTTTGACCAAATTCGGATAGCTGCTGTTTCTCTTTCCGCATATGGGGCAATCGGTCGGTCTGCCATCGACGCATTTGCTCTGACTATCGGGGTCAAAATTGCCCGCGTGAACCGCTACGGCGTGCTCGTTAAATTCGTGCATGGTTGAGAATTTCTCAGGACATATATCACAAGCGATGTAAACAGTACAATCTCCATTGCGAATGTGTTTCTTGCCGATACTTCTTTCCTTGAATCGTATCCCGCAATGAACGCACGAATTAGGAACTCGAGATTGGCCATCCTCATGGACGTCTAGAACGTGCTTCATAATAAACTGCTTTAATTGGAATTTCGCTGGACACAATTTGCATGCGTAAGATCTTGCATTGAGAATGTCTTTATATTGAACTTTTATTGTTTCTTTTTGTTCCTCCTCATCTGACACTACCATATCGTCAGGGATGCCCTTTTCGTCGTAAATAATTTTCCACAGATTGGTACAAGTGTTAGCTCTCATGTGACTGAGTAAAGCTCCAATGTGAGTGAATGTAACCACACAATTATAGCATGTATGTTTAGGCACTTTGTGCCCATTTTTCTGTAAATGTTGTATAACCGCTTTTCTACGGGGATGTTCTTTGTTACAACAGAGACAAAGTTTTGTGTTAATTTGTTCAATAATATCACGGTATTCCAAAATGAAATTTCTTTGTGCTTTAGTGACATAAACTTTATTCGGATCTAACTCTTTCACTGTTGGTTCGTCACCATCAACAGTGTCATTGGGATCGACTGTCTCGTCGAGTTCTTCATCTTCATTACCTTCACTGTTGTACGAGTTATTTTGTAATTCGTTAATCTCGACCACAGGAGCAATGCTCATAGGTGGCAAATCTTCGTCATCTTCATTGTCTTCGTGATTTTCTTCTTGGTCATTATCTTTTTCACCATTATCTTCGTCGTTTTCTTTAACAGTCACATCAAGCTCAGAAGTGATATTATTCTCGACACTCATCTCTTGACTGTCCACATTATCTTCCATACATTCTTTTTCATGATCGCCTTCATCATTGTTTTCGTCTTCTTGTGCATTATCTTCAGCATCATTTCCAATATGATTTTCTTCAATATCGATATTGTTTTCTTGCTGCCGAGCTATTTCGATTTCATTATCAGATTCCATTTCAAGAGTGTCATAATTCTGATCTTGATTATTATCGTCATCGATCTCATCCTCTTCATGGGGTTGATTAATAAAGCCACCTGGCTCTGATAAGATTGTCTCCACTTGGAAAGATGCGATTTCTGGTTCGGAGATCAATGTCTCTGGACTTTCTGGACCAGAGTTTATTATTTCAGGTTCGGACACTAAGACTTCAGGCTTCGATGTAAGTAGTGTTTTCAATATTTGTGGCTCCTTTTTCCTTATTTGTAAGTCTTTTAAAGCTTTAATGCGTAGGGGGTACGGTAGGTTGTTCTGTTGAGCTTTAGGGGTTCTGATTGGAATAGGTTTTGGTGGCGCGATAACTTTTTGGGGCATCATTTTAGTTGGGACAGGTTTTGGTGTGTATTGCATTTTGTGGCTGATCGGATTTGGCATCAAACGTGCTTTAGGATTGAAAGGATTGGGCCTAAATTTGGGTGGCATATGATGACTGTGGGATGATTTCTTTTGTGTGGTTTTGTTTGTGTATCTGTCGAAACCGTGGGCACCCAGTTCATGCCTGCGAGCATTGTGAGAGTATCTGTAGGAGCGGCCGCATACAAGACAATCCTTAGAGGCGATCTGTTGAATACCTTGACGAGCGTGGAGCGTCTCCCCAGTTGGCCGCATAACAGTGATGGAAACTTCAGGCATTTGTGGCACGCTTCTATAAGACTGCTGCTCTGGTACTTCTTCCCTTTCTTCTTCTTCTGCATAATCTTCATCCTTTTCACTATCCACGCCCTGAAATCACGAAATTTCGTTTGACATGAAATCTCACCAGATTCGAGTTGAAACTGTGAACACACTTTAGAATTAGGTACACTCCCACATGCTTATCTGTAAGTGTGGCGAAATTCAGAACTAACAGAATTTTATCTGATTTAATCCTAAAATGTTGATCTGACAGACAGTGGTGCCTCTGCCATACGCACAGATAAATTTGCCAAGCTTGTCGATAATTGGATAGCATAGACCCATCGATAATTGGATAATACTAAGCTCAGAAAATATGACAAATTAAATATAGTGTCGCAACTTGCATTCTGTGCGTTCACACATGGTTCATTCTGTGGTGAAAGTTCATCATTGCAAACACATACCCAGCATTAGCTTACTTTGTCAATATATTTAGTTTTTGAATCTATGTTTTGTAATAATGTAGGAAGGAGGAAATACGAACCCTTTAATAAATGTAATTTATTTTATTACTTTATTAACTTTTAGTTGAACTGTGTATGAAAATTTACTGAATAAAAATTTTTAATTACAATTAATTAAAATATTTATTTAAATTTGACACTAAACATAACAGTTTGTAACAATATATTTTAGTATTTTAAAATACCCATCATTTACAGAATAAAAATATGCTTAAAATAATGTATAAAGATTACTTCTCTTTATATCAATAAATATTGATTATTATACAGATTATGAAGGAACTAGAAGTTTAATTCGCTATAATCCACAATATAATAGCTATTTATGCAACTGTATCGTAATGAGGGTCATTTTAATTCGAGTGCTGTTTTTTGATACGAGTATCAAAATAGGATAGTACGAGAATTAAAATGACTAATTACGTACAGTTGCATACAAGATTTTATCTACGACAAGGACGTCTTTATAATTTTTTACTTTGTAAATTAATAAAAAAGCTTGAAATCAATACAAATTTCACAAGTTGCAAAAGTAATCCGTTTACCGCGTA
Source organism: Erebia aethiops (assembly GCA_923060345.2). NCBI lineage: Eukaryota > Metazoa > Arthropoda > Insecta > Lepidoptera > Nymphalidae > Erebia > Erebia aethiops. The sequence goes on along the minus strand of OV281091.1, from coordinate 13,493,630 downwards.
ATTTTTCTAATTTTTTTTTAAATATTGGCAGTAAGAGTGGCAGTACCAACCATAGAGTGGGTTGGGTACATAGAGTATAGAGTAGGTGGAGATGAAATATATAATATGTACATATTCAATGACGGGTGCCACCATCCGCCATGATGTAGGTATGGCTCCTCTACATACTAAGAACTCTGTGGTTGGGAAAGTGCCAGAACCCAGAGCCGCTAAGCTATAGGTATCCTATTTATGAAGATAACCATATCGATACAGCTACGACTCATAACGATACAGCTCCCATACAACGAACTGTATCGTTATGAGAAGCAAACACGAAAGAGGGTTCAATTCGATATAGTTGTCAAATTCGAAATTGGAACTTTTCGATGCTGGAGTAGATAATAGTACATTACGGTACAAGTATGTAATATTGGTGATTACCGCTGAGGCGCCATTGCGACCCGAGCCATTAGGTGAGGATCTTAAGATAACCGAGGACGGTAATCATCAATATTGTCGCAGATTATTGCAAATTAAACTTCTAGTTCCTTCATTATCATGGACTTCTGCAAATTAACGCCTGCTTCTATCCAATATTATTCATTGATATATAAAAAAATATGTAATAATTAATATGACACTTCTAACTATAAGAAACAGCAATTGCACATAATTTGAAGACTAAAGTATTTATTAATCTGCTTATACTATTTTTATGGAGCTACACAAATCGTACAAAGATTGACTGTATGCTCCTTACAAATGAATGTTCCACATTTAATACAGAACTGTTTTGTTCTACGATCTCTTTTTAGAGTTGATTGGAAACAAATTTTACATCGACGCCGATTTTTATAAAACGGTGCTGCATGTTCGGGCAATGAAAACTTTGGTTTTTTAAAATTCAGGTCAATGGAAGGCGTATGCATAAAATTTTCCTTAGTCCCCATTAAACTTATCGCCAACTCTCTGATGAATAAACGGCGCTGCATAACCTGGGACTGATCATGTGCACTCCATATTACTTGAGCATTAACAGACCCAATGTTCAACAGGGTGAAGAATAGAGAAAGGGTCCAATCGTTTGTATGCTGCATTGTAGTATAGTAATGCATCAACACATCAACCACTTGGCCAGCAGAATGATACTTCTTATAAAACGAAACCACTGATGTATGGCTGGTGTTCCCTTTCTTATAGAACTTAGGATCATTTGTGAGGACATTGACCACTTTCGAACTGTGGTTCACAAAGGAACTTAATGTCTTATCTGTGTCCATAAATCCACTTATAAAAGTTTTCTTCTTCCTATAGTGAGATAAGAAAAGGGGCGGTATATTCTCATCGTTCGGATGAAGAGCTCCTATTGTAAACAAGTTATAGTCGTCTTTTAATCGGTTAATCAATGAATCAGATGTAAACCAGCTGTCCATTATAATAGTCCTTCCCGTACCAGCTAAGTGTTGGACTAACTTTGCAGCGATTTCATCGCAACCAAAATATGGATCAGTAATAACATCGAGATTAGTGACATAAAAAGTCACTGGATCTATTAAAAGCATCAATTTAATACCAGTTTTTAAACTCTTTTTCTTGATATTATATCGGAATGGACAAGGGCCGTGAATTGGTAGTATTATTTCATCGATGACAACCATGTTGCTGACTTCTTTAGAAGTTCTGCAGTTGAGAGCGAATATTTCAAATACTTTCCGCAAACGTTTCATAACATCAAACTGGACAATGCTGTCGTCCTCGCTGTCAAAGCTTATATTTTCGAGAATATATTTAAATCTTTCATATGTCATTGCGCTTCTTACACAAATAGCTCCATACTCCTCATGCCAGAGGTCGCTAATCTTTTGATGTGTTGGTCGCGTAATGCCATGATAGTACAAAATTCCGATCAATGTTCTAATCTCGTTAATATTTGTGTGTTTTGATTTTTTACTTTTTGTGCCTATCCTTTCATTTGTGGAAGCTACAATGAGCTCTAGCAAGTCATCTGTGAAAAGCATCTGCCAAGCGCTTTTCGGTTGAGTGCAATGCTTGTTTGACACAAAGCTTCGCTTGCTTAGCTTAGAAACCTCTTTGATTCTAGCAACAGTATCCTGGGGGGTTAATTTGGGTTTTTTCAATATAATTTTCCTGTTCTTACACAAGTACCCATTCTTGTAGTCCAAGTAGTCATCAGGTACTGGTTCATAGGAAATATTCACCTCAGTCTCAGAGTCGTGATCTGATTCATGTAAGACATCACATTCTTCCATTGATTGTAGAGAGTCAATAACTTCGTCTTCTTGGACCAAGTCCAATATAGCATGTACACGTTGCCAGTCCATTCTTGGATCTATATATTTCTGTGGACCAAATTAATTCAATTGAACCATTCTCACACTTGTCCTAAATAATTTTGCAGACTCAAAAGCATAAGTATTAATAAATAAAGAAGAGTTGAAGTGTCATATTAAACATTGGACTAGCATATCAGTACATTGAACGTGTGTCTCATTCAATGATAAGAACATAGGATATATTTTAATCTTTACCTTATCACTTCTTGGTGTAAGCCCCAGTGAAGCCAGAATGGGTGGACCTTCTGGCTGCAATTTATTTGATGTGCCAGCATTCTGGAATTGATAAAAAAAAAAAATGAGAATAATTATAATTAGAAAACTAAGTGAGTTATAAATATATACTTAACTTTACTTGAGTATATAAATATATACCTACTTATTCTCAAAAAGATTTAAAAGTTGTAGTCAAAAGTCATTCATTCAAACTGGGTAACACTCTTTTGAACATCAATAAATACTATGTGTTGAATCTAACAACAAAATAATAGAGATGTGATGCCGATTTAATATTGGTATTACATAATAATAAATTTGTATAGCTAAGATCTAAATATTATTATTAAAGACAATTAATTGTGTTAATAAAAAAATGTAGGTATAAGAAAAGAGACTTATTATTCAGTTAGTCATTATGCCAGTATGATGACAAGGCATCTGGTGTTAATGTCCTTGACACTAAAACAAGTCAACTCCATCATAACAATTTCATATTTATCAATGTGCAACTGTGTTGATAAAGTATTAAAATTGTAATTGCCTGATACACACCTCGTTGTTGGGGTATGATGCATCAATAACCACCCCATCATCATATGCTTCATCAGATAGAGGCTCACTTTTTATATTCAACTGAAAAAACATAGTAAACATGTAAATAAAATAGTTGACAGCTGACAAATACTAAACCCATTCCAGAAATAATGACCCACCTCTTCTAGTTGGCTGCTTTCCTTGTTACTCAGAGATTGTAATTTGTTTTGGCTCCTCTCACACACAGCCTTAAATATGTGCCAGTTGTTGACATTGTCCATGCATTTCCTGCAGACATTGGTTGGCAGGTCGTCATTTTCGCTTATCTGAAAAAATAATGGGCGACAATCATCGTACTGAGGAGGAAAACGCGCGCATTCCATCGCCTATCTACACATGGGCCGAAACCGCGCCTCATGTGTAGATACGCGAGGAGAAACTTAGTAGGTAGGCGTAGGTATATCGGCGCGTCGCATCAAGCGCCAGCTTCTCGACTCTCGCCCGAATAAGTAGGAGCGAGTCGAGAGCCGAGTGGCGACCAGCCGCCAGCGACGAGCGAGCCCCTCGAGGGTTGCCGCTCGATATAGGCACGCACACATCGACACTCACGCCGACACCGACGCTCGCTCGAGGGACGAGCTGCACTGCCCTGGTCGTCCGATAAATCAATACGCCCGCTGCCCAACGCCATGCCCGGCTAGCGATGCCTAGACCCCCGCCTCGCCAAATCCCGGCGATAATGCGAAAACCTGGCCCTCATCACGCGAGCTGCCCGGGCCGGCTGCACGGAATGCGACGCGACACTGCCACGAGCCGAGCGATAGCTGTGGAGCATTACAAAATGGTGGACGTTCTTACGACATCTTCACCTAGACGCAGCGTTGCCTGTCATTATGCGAACTGAGCCGGATGACGAGTTCTCACGTACACCGAGGGTCTACTTTCACTCGAAACTTCTTTCCTACGCTTATTTTATGCACTACGTACCTGCACTGACACGCAGTCTTTTATTTTCGAAGCGAGGACAGGAGGATCCGAGTCATCCGAACTGGTGGTAGGAAATATCGGTAGTAATTCACATCGAGATGACAAGCACAGTCTACAAACACGGTCGTAATTCACATTCATTGTAAATAAACAACACTTTTAACGCATTGAAACCTTTTAAAATCACTTAAAACAAGAACGCCATGTCACCACGACCACTTGAACACAAAGCACTGCATATCGTTCTTGCTTGAGCACGATAGCGGCTGATGATGAGCATGAGAAGTCGATGTTCGGTCGGACTAGCTGGGTCGCTCGCCGACCACCTGTCGTTCTGCGCATGTGCGCGTAATCTGGCGGCAGTTGTACCAACATCAGAGCAACGAAATGGAACAGTTTTCAGAAATCACCAACCCAAAACTAATCATCAAAGTTTAATTTTTGTTTGCTGCTAACTAAGAATAAAGTGAAGACTATTTAGAATAATAAGCTGTAAGCTGTAAGTTGGTTTTCCTTAGTAAAATACATTTTTAAAAAAATGTTTGATGTTTGTTTTCAATAAGTAAAAACTTCTTTAGGCGCGTTAAGCACTTTTTGGTAGGGGATAAAAATGTGAAATACGCGAGACCGACACAGATAGAAGTGAAAACGAATATTTTTTTTTCTGATTAAAATAAAAATACATAAAATATTTAAAAAATAAAACTTAAAACTAAGGGATTAAAGTTTATTACGAATGTACTATTACTAAAAAGTGCTCAACGCGCCTAAAGAAGTTTTCAATTCAAAAATTTAAATATTCGTTTTCACTTCTATCCCTATGACTGCCAATTTTTTTATTAATCTATTATAAGAATTAGTTACAGTTCACTTGTTTAAAAGGTTGACATCATCTGACAAACATCCTCCATCTCTGTCTGTGCACATAAAAAATACGGCGCCATATTCAAACTTCGACAAACTTGTCAAACTGTCAGTTGCTACTTGCTTCGTTCAATGGCGGGATATTTTGAAATTGTAAAAAGTTTTTAGGTGTAGTTTTTTGTAAACTTTTCAATTCTTCTTTGATATGAGTTGCTGGTAGTCATAAACTGGATAAGGTTCTTACTGACTGGCGAAGGATTCTTTCGATAAAGGCAGCAAGTAAGTAAATATATAAACAAAAACAATAATATTCTGCTGCCAACCTTATAAGCAAAATGAGCCGATTCCACTATTTTCGTCGGACAAAGCTCTTTTTTAAGCTTTGCCTAAATTAGGATGACAGTTTAAGAATATCTGCTAATATTTTGAACTATAATAAGGTAGGTATAATAATATGAGGTAGTTAAAATTATGTGATAGTGGTTACTATTTAAAGACTGTCGTCGTCCGTCAACGAATGTTGCGGGCAAAGTGTGAAATATTGCGCTTTTCACACTGCCCGGGAAGACTTATGAGTTTTGACTTCTGACTGACTTTCCTAGCTTCTGGATAGATTTTTCGAATGAGTATTAGATTGTGGACTATTTCTCCATTTTTTTTTACAAAATTCGGCTGCCTTCAGATCGCCTGCAACACTCCCATTTGTTTCCTTTTCGCTGCCACTCGACAGTTTCTTTAATTATCTTTACACAGAACTGGGAAGTTTTTATCTCACTTCGCTAACCGGTATAATATAGGTGGGTAAGAACTTTTACTTACAAATCATTGAATTATTTAGAGATGAATTTTGCTGCATTTACTGTGCTTTTTATCTAATAGTGACTAGTGTGTCTGTGTCACAGTCAATGATGTGATTGAAATCCTCCTAAATATGGGTTATAATTAAATATAATAAAAGTACCTTTATTATGTGTTATAATTTTATTTTGCGAACATAAAGCAACATTCAATGCCACAACAAGTAAACTTTAATATATAATTACAAATGTTTTTTTTTACAAATAAGTTGGATTTTACCCGACCGCATTAAAAAGTGGGTAATTTTTGTAATTTTTCATACGTCTAGCAATTACCTATAATAAGCAAAGTGTACCATAAACTAGTAATAAAGTCAGCTCTGTGATGTGATTTCTGCTGGATTTTCCATTGAAAAGTTACATTCGCATTTTCTTAAAGGCTGATTTTTATAAGTTTTAAAACTAGTGGCGACTGGAACCTGCTTAATATATTTTGGTAGCTACTTTGCTTAGTTAATACATATATTCATTTTCATATTATTACAAAACAATTCACATCTTAGGATTATTCTATTGGTAGGAATACCATTGTTTATAGAAATAAAGCCTGCTGTAGACTTATAGACATATAGCTACTGCACGTAATTACGGTCGGTGGCGACCAATTATATACCACGAATAGGTAATATGGGTACATACTTATGATATGGATTATGTGATTTGATTATTTTATAACAATCTATATTAATTTCTAATATACTTTACACGTAAAAAAAATTCTTATTAAAATACTCGTTCCATATTAATCTAGCTAATCTAAGCATGTAATTGTCAGCAAGAATAATACCCATTATATTGTCCCCAGTTTTGCTCACGTATGATATTATTCTTTCAAGATCAACTTTTTCAACTAAATATTTTATAATATTTCAATAGTTCTTGCTGACACCACACGCACATTAATATGTATAGACACATTCACCATAATTTTCATATTTAAATGAAAATCACCTATTTTTTATAAGCATCGATTATAAACAATTGGCTTTTATTACATGATATATAAAGAAATTAGTTAACATCACCAACATTTTTCAGAAATATGTACTTATTTATGAAAACTGCTGAAAGCATACAAAGCACAAGTCTAACGAGAGAACATTTTACAATAGTACATTTATAAAAGTTATGTTCCTGTTATGGATTTTTATCAAGATTTAGGCTTAAGGCTCAATATAGATTTAAAAAAAAATATGAGACCTGTCAACTGTGTTCTTATTTTAAACGATTCAATTGCACGTTTTCATTACATGTAGGTACCTATAGGTGCTCAAATTAACTTGTTACTTGAATAATGCTATGAATATATTAATCGATGTCTAAGATCTGGTATGGGATAGTGATTAGTGACTGAATTCTCTAGTTGCAAATAGGTTTGATAATATTTGCATAAATCATTATAAAATAAATGCTGCACTCGGAGTCGCATTACTCATGAAACTCATCACTTATCATTACTTACTGAGTCATTACTTATGAAACTCCTAAGTAATATATAGGTACTAACATACTACTCGGTGGGTACTAACTACTAGGGAGTTCGTCAAGTAGGTAATGCTTAATAGTCCAGGTAACGGGGCGGTTCGTTATATGGAGACCCCCGTAGGGCCGTATTAAATCCTCAGTCGTTGAAACTTGGCAGGGTTGTAATATGGTATGAACCAAAACGAAAAAATATCCAAAAAAAAATCCATGCGGAAGTTAGGTTTTTATACCTAAAACTTAATATTTATGACTCAATATTTTCTCCATTTCTTTTTAAAATATGTAATAGTAGGTAGTATATTTACACTCAAAACCGAAATATCACAAAAAAACTTTACTTCCTTTCCGTTTTTTTATTGGATATTTATAATATACGTTTTACTCAAGATACTTTATCATAATAAAGTTTCATCGCGTGAGAAATTATTGTTGGGGTCCACTAGCTTTATTGCCTAGTCTAGACTCTAAGGGACTTTGAGTGCGGCAGTATAAGAGTTCTAAGATTTGTTACGTGACTGTCAAATGGAATAATTAGAAAGTTCTGGAAGGTCTGAAGCATATGTTCCTTGGTCTGAAGTCATTAAAAGAAAAGCTATAAGTTTGAGCATAGGAGATACAAATTAAAAACATAATATTATAACTTTATTATATAATTAAAAAATATTATAACTTTGGCAAAAGAAAATAAGTATATCTATAGTACAGAAGTAATGTTTCTTAAAGTTTTCCAAACATTGTGCATTTTTTCCAGCCTTATTACAGGTATTATTTTATGCTGCACACAACCCTAGGTATATTGACAGCTTTACACAAATAATACAGGAAGGTAATTTATTGGATTCAAATGTAGGTACATTTTTATTTTACTTGATAAATAAACTAATCATGCCGATTGCTGAACGAGCTAAAGCTTCATGTCTAGGTATATGGACATTCAGGTAAGTACCTAAATATAGTTTCGTCCAGAAGTTTTCGCATTTCGCTAAACTAGCATTATCACAACATGACTGTATTATTTCATCGTTATGCAACACCACAGTGCGCTGGCCTTCCTAGCTGTAGCATCAGGTCAAGATTATTGAATTTTAATCAGTTTCGCCTCAATTTCAAGGCAGCAGCAGCAATGGTAATTTTAGTGACTTTGATCTCTAACTAACCCATTTCTATTGGTCAGTAGTCGGCACATTTAGGTGGAAATAGCTTAACCCATCAAATAAACTAGGCTATATTGAATAGCATCTGTGATTTAAAAAATGTGCTCCATTTAAATCCCCAATAAATATTAAAATTGTCATGAGCCTGAGCATGACCTTTGGTCCACGAACACGTTCGAGTATTAAAGTTGATGCGGAATCTACGAACATGGCGGGCACGGAGACCGTTGCTCCTGTGTTGGTTGCGCGCGCACCTCTAACCTCGAGGGGTCGGCGGGATTCGCTTTCACGACGAGAGCGCGCGCCACGTGGGCAAAAGCGGCTTCAACGTTGAGGCCGGTTTTCGCCGAGGTCTCCATAAACGCGACTTGGTACTCTCTCGCCAAGCGCTGCCCCTCCTCTCGCCGCACCGCCCGCTCTAGCCCGCTGTCTGACTTGTTTCCTGGAACAGAATTTGTGCCGCTCCACTTATGTCGGATAGTTCGAGCGTTCGAGGTTGAGCGCTTGTGAGTTACGGATCAAGTTCGAATGAGATTCTTTCAATTTAAAAGTGAAGGGGCATCTGTTATTATTAAAAAATGAGGTCGCATCATATTCCTGACGATAAACTTAAAAAAATACTCATACTAAAAGGTGGTTATTGGTTTACGATGGTTTATTTCGTTTTTATAGCCCATATTTTCAACTTTAGCTGGTATTATGTCATATTGTGCAGTCAATTATATACAACAGGGATGGAATGGAAACCGTAATGCAGTATTTTAATGTCACTGTCGTTGTATTGTGTCTCAAATCTCGAGATACGCAATAAGACTAATACCTAAGCTCTTTTAATTGCAAGATAGGCTTGAAGTTGATTGTGAATGTGATGAAATGCATGCTTATCAAAAACCTAGCCATGCTAGATTGGAGCACGCTTGCCTAGAAAATACAATATATTCACTCTTGCCTTAAAGTTGAAATACGTTGTAGGAAGCATGGACGCCGGAAGGACATTCCACACCTTTACGGTTCGTATCAGAAACGCTGAGCAAAAACGTTTCGTGTGAGGAAATGTCGACCACGTATTATTATGAATGACAATACCGTTGGCTTTTCGCTGTATTGCCTGTAAAAAAAAATTATAATATACATATTTATATTTTTACCTAGCAGCATGATGACTACGTCGTCCTGTGCGTACTCCCGGATCTCACCGAGCCAGGCTCGTATATTGTCAAAGCTAGTCTTGTTTGTCACGTCGTACAAGAGCAGAAGAGCTGTTGACAAAATAGATAATATTTAAGTATTAATTACCATACGTAAGCGACAGTACATTAATCAGTAGGTACTCGTACCTGTTGATTTCAGTTCAATGTCTTTGCCTACTTTAAGTCCAAACCTTCTTCTTAGAAGTACAACTTCCAGAAAGTACAAAGAACACGTCTTATCCGTCGTGCGTTGTGCCTGCCTAAGCAATGATCATCAACCATAATAATACAGGTCAGTACTCACTACGAGTAGTAAGTAATTGAATATAGGTACGGTAGGTTAACCTATCTATCGACGAACTTATTAAATTTTATACTCTTTCGTCGCTGTAGGTACTTTAAATCGGAATATAATATAAAAAATAATAAAATACTCCAATATTTTAAATCGGAATTTTAAATCCTCCTCTCCCCTCCTTCTTAAACCCTCTTAAATCGGTTATTTTGAAAATTGACGAATTTGACCATTAAGCTACAACGTAACGAATTTTTAGAGCAAAGTATAGTTTTCTTTGTAGAAATGTTATTGTCAATGACCTTCTATACGTCATTGGTTATTATGAACTAGGTATGAAAATAAATTAAAGTCACAAATAAGGTATGAATTCACGATAATAGGTAGGTACCGACACAATAATTTAAAATATACATGGATTAGGTATGTAGAGAAGAGGTTCTGTATAACATTATCTGTACTGTATAGGTAACATAATCTGTAAACTAAACTAAAATCAGTTCTGTCCCTTTCCGTAGGAAGTATTATGAAAGGGTTAGCAATATTTGTAATGCTCTAATTTTAGTTTAGTTTAGATATTGTGCACTACAGAATCAGCCCCATTGTAATGTTATATGTATTATTATCAATCTAAACTTGTATTAAAAAGGAAAAGGTGACTGACTGAGACTGACTGATCTATCAACGACAGTTGAAACCAATGGACAGATCTGGCTTAATTCCATATTCATCCTCGTTTTCCATATTCATTCTCGTATCCTTAGAGGGATAAAATTGGGTTCGAAAGTTTGTATGTAAGTCCGTCATTTTTCAAGTTATGTAACTAGGTACCTAGGTATATCCATGAAACTTGGCATTTGGCTTATAAAAACACGTAGGTAGGCATTCTTATTAAAAATAAGAAAATGCCTACGTGTTCCGCAGTTATTCAAAGGGATGAAATAGGGAATAAAAGTTTGTATCGGATTACTATGAACCTTATTCCACGCGACCGAAGTCGCGGGCAAAAACAGCTAGTAGGTAACTAATTAGTATTTCATACTATAAAAAGCATGTGCTGCCACCTGCCGTAATTAAATTAAACCTGTTCCTGGTTCCAAGTGTTGTGTAGGACACAGATGGAGATGGCGCTAGTAGTAGCAAAAAAATTGAATTTGTTTAAAATAAAACAATGGGAGCCTCAGATAAAATTTTAAATTGTCATTTCGTTAAAAATACAAAAAAAGAATGGCATTCTTGTAACACATAATTAAATTGTAGAAATAATTACCATGTGCGTCTCGATAATACGCGTGTGTGACGCTGCGAAAGCGCTCTTGCCCTGCTGTGTCCCAAATCTGAAGCTTTACCTTGATGCCATCTACAGTTACTACTTTATTCTGGAACAGATGGCGCTAGTTGTAGTTTCAATGAGTTTAAAAAATTATTAGATACCAGTATACTCATATAATATTATGACATAATAAGTAGGTATTTCAAAAAATATGCTATCACAATAAGAGAATAATTAAAATCGTAGATTCCTACTGAAACCGGTTTGTAGGTTTTAATAATTTATTTACATAATAATTACCTTTAAAAAAAATATTTTTAAACAACCTAATTAAAAATAACCGCAATATTTATGAACGACCTGTCCAACGACACCCACACCATGGGATAGACGAAAAAAAAATCCCCACTTTACGTGTGGGGAGGTACCTAATTAGTAATTTTTATTTCAAAATTTTATTTTACCGCTTCGTCCTAAAAAACCTAAAAAGACAACAGTTTTATGAACCCAACTTATTATTCAGGTTTTTGTGTTAATTGTATCGACAACAGATGCCATAAATCAGATAGCAAAAAATGAACAAAAAACAGACCAACAAGCTATAATTCACTCAGCGGAGGAGCCGATTCAATCACAGCTGTCACGGCTATGGGGCGGGAACGGAAAAAGCGCGCCAAACTTTAACACCAATGGCGTAGCGGCGGACCGTCCGCATAAGCCCGTGACTGGCTCGTTCGAAGTTCGAACTCGGAACCCTTGACGACCATTAAGTTTTTTTTTTATTTGAAAATATACAACGAATAAAAATTAATATTGCGTATGAATGATTACTTTATTGGTAATTTTTTTTTTTAGATTAATATGAATAGGTAGTTGGTAAAACGATCCTGTTTCAGTGCAAAGCATTATTAATGTAAGCTGCAAAAGCAAAGCTCTGTTTTTTTTCTTGCAAGTAGGACCTACCAAAGACGAATAATTTTACGTACCTACATGGTTTTTTAAGAATCTACCTACTACTTAATAGGTAGGTACTATTATGCAATAGGTTCTACGTATAGCTACCTAGATACTCCAGTTTCAGTTTAACATGGACAGTGTGAAAAAGTGAGTTCCTATTTTTTCTGATATCTGGAATCTAATTAATACCAAAACTAATTATATTTTTATCTTTAACATATAAATATGAAAGAACTGGAAGTAAAATTCGCTATAATCCGCCAGAATAGGTAAATCTATGTGTGTATCTTGCGATATTCACTACACCACAGAAATCTTCCAAATTATTCAGGTATTATATAGATACGTTTCACTGCAACACCGGAGCATCTTCAGGAGACATTGACTCGACAATGCACGACCATGTAAACCGACTTACGATTGTAATGTGAATGTGACTGTACCACATAGATTTACCTATAGCGAATAAAACTTCCATTTCTTTCATTATCGTGGACTTCCGCAAAGTACCTAGGTACTTATCGCCTGCTTCTATCCAATATCTATAACAATTTAGGTATCCCATTTAGATACCTACACAATTAAATTATATCATCTCATTTTCCGTCGATTTTTTTACTTAAAAGTGTTTGTTTCGAGTTGGGAGGGGTTGGGGTATAGGTACCCGGAAATCGATGCCGACGGTGGAAATGTAGTTTCCGGCGAGGAAGGTGCCGTCCCGGAAGCGCACGAGCATACACGTTTTCCCGACGCCGCTGTCGCCGAGCAGCATCACCTGGAAAACACAGGATACACTTCCTAATTATGTTACCAACGTACGGACCCCAATAATGACAATATCTATATAAATATTGGTGACTAAGGGCTGGCTCATTTTTTGCGCAAAGGATCAGCCTGGCTGTCCAGCGTGGAAATGCAGCCAGCATTCTTGCCACCATTCCACGCGGGCATTATTTAAATATACTAATTAGGTTAGGCTAGCTAGCATTGCAAAACTTACCTACCCATCTACGTAGGTACCAATTCGAAATAAAGTAATAGGTAGATACCTACATGCAAGGAAAATTGGTTACCTAGGTATACTTACGTCACGACGAAATGGGCTTAAATAAAATATCTAAATCTACATTGTACTTTAAGAAAGTTTGGATGGATGGGTGGATGTATGTATAATACTCAATCACGCCATGACGCCAGAACGGCTGAATGGATCTGAATTAAATTTGGCACAGAGACAGATTACCTATAGTCTGGAACACATAGGCTGCTTTTTATCTTAAAAATTAAAGAGTTCCGGCGGGAACCAAAAAACCTCAATCCACGCGGACGAAGTCGCCGGCATCAGTCTACCTACTAGCCTAGGTACTTAATATTGTGGCTTATTCTTTTATTTACACACGAACTCTTCTATTAATGGGTAAGTAATAGAGCGTACCTATTATAGTTTATTAACTAAAGCTTAAAATATTATAATTAAAAAAACTAAAAAGCTAAAACTTCGGATTACGTGACTGACAAATTTTTCGTCTTTCTTCACAATTGTGAAGTTGTGAAGGATAAAAAATAGCCTTACCCGGGATGTAAGGTACTGTACTACTTACCAAGCTTAGTCAAAATGAAAGCTAGCTAGTTATAGCAGATGAAATAATAGTTCTTATATACTAACGCGGCGATTTTACCGACTTTATTATTTACTCAGCCGAAAAAAAAAAGTAATTTCTAACCTTTCCAAAGACGTCATATTTTTCTTCTATCTTCCCTTGCTGGTCCCACTGATCCGTCGGTGAAGGAGGGTCGCTGTGGGGCATAGCACCAAGATCCTCAGTCTTCTCGTCATCATCCCTGACTTCCGGCATATTCCTCGCCCACGTAGGTCGCACTCTACCCACTACGACCCTTTTCGCCATTTGTCTGTCTATGTTTGGATTCCACATTTTAGTCTTTCTTCAAGGCTCAAAGAGCCTAGTCAGACGCGTAAAGTCCAACTCAAAAAGTCTTTTCACTATTTTTCACCTTTTTGTCTCTTCAAGCCTCAAAAAGGCAGGAATCAAGAGTCGTAAATTCAGCTATAAAAAACTCTGCAGTCTACTCACTTATTTTCACTCTATGCTAATTTTCACTTTTTTAAGCTGGGAGATTTTAAATCTATTTTGTCATAATCCATACTAGGAGTATTTATTATAAATGCCAGTGTGTCTGTCTTTTTTTATGCAGCCCAATAATAATACCTACATAATTAAAAAACATAAGAGGCAATAACATTTTTTTTTTTTCATACCTACCTACAACAGTTTTAAAACAGTCACAATTTAGATTTTACTGAAAGTTGAAACTAAAGGGCGACTGATTTTGAAATAAATTGCTTTCTCCGGTGACCGTATGAAACATTTTAAGCTTTAATAGCCTTTTTCTCATAAAGATAATAGTTATTGTTAGTCTATTTATAATACTAGTATAGATATAAAGGTAGGTTCTTCCTAAAAAGACTAAAGAAAATGGGTAGAGGTAGGTACATTGCCAGAAGGATTTGTAGAGCTGTCAAGAACTCAAGACCCTTAGCAAAGAAAATTCGATTGCTGTTTAACTTTGACAATTAACTTTATAAGTGTACAACTTTACTGTTTAATTATTATTTTAAATCACGTGAACAGTGAATTAGATCATTGTACGAGTATAATTAGAATAAGAAGTACTTAAAGAAGTAAGTAATTTGAAGCTCATTTAAACACACACCGAAACTCCATATAAGCACCGAGCTGATTTTCCATGATACTTCTAGGTACCTATAGTGTAATGATTAAAGTTTATGTTGTTAGAATTTTACTTTTCTAGATAGGCATAAGAATAAAGAAATGATGAAAGAATGAATAGAAAACTGTAGGTCGGTAGGTAAACTGTAACCTTTTTTTTTAATCCACTACAAGCTAGCCCTTGACTGCGATCTCACCTGATGATAAGTGATGATAACTACTCTGTACGCACCAGCATGTCACAGGAGCACAGGATTTGTATGTGTGTGGGGATTAATATAGGGCAAAGAGCGTGAAAACGTAAGCAAATCGTTGGAAAAAGTCGTGTCTCAAAGGTGTGTGTAATTTTGTATATGAAGTCTGCCAATCCGCACTTGGCCAGCGTGATAGACTATGGCCAAACCCTTCTTATTCTGAGAGGACTACTAGTCTACCTACTAGTGGTGCTCAGTAGTCGGAAGTGAGTCGCGGGAGTTGGTTGAATTAGATAGATAGATAGATAGATAGATAAACTCTTTATTGCTACACAGGACATAAAAATACAAAGAAAAGAAAACAAAACAAAACAAAGTGCGCAAGGGCGGTCTTATCACTAAAAGTGATCTTCTCCAGACAACCCATTAATTAAAAACCTTTATGATAGGAGCGGGACAGTGCAACAATAAGTAGTATTATAAGGTAGTATATTCCGATTTCCGTGGTATAAGAGTAACTCTCAGGTATGCGTTCTGAGGTTGAATTCCTTCACCGATAAATAAAGTTTATATTTGCTTATTTAAAGAAATTGGTTGAGCTAAGTAGAGAACATATTGTGGCATGTAGAACAGCTGTTCTAAATCTAATTTTCAATTTTTCATTTCTAAGAAGCTTCCGTCAAAAGGTCGGTCGGCGCGCGTTATTACCATGCCGGAAAATTAGAAGGCAATGAAGGGGGAAGACTCGTCGACTTTATTATTAGAGTTTTATATTGAGGAGATTACTGATGGAAGGAAGGATAATAAAACTTTTTTTTTTAATCCACTACATGTTAGCCCTTGACTGCGATCTCACCTGATGGTAAGTGATGATGCAGTCTAAGATGGTAGCGGGCTACGCATACCCCTATTCGGTTTCTACACGGCAGCATACGGGAACGCTAAATCGCTTGGCGGTACGTCTTTGCCGGTAGGGTGGTAACTAGCCACGGCCGAACCCTCCCACCAGGCCAGACCAGGGAAAATTCAGAAATTATAAATTTCCAAATTGACCCTGCCGGGCATCGAACCCAGGACCTCCGCACACAGCTACAGCGCTACACACTGCGCCAAGGAGGTCGTCAGAACTCGTAGGTATTTATAATCTAAATGTTTGAATCACGGAGTGAACCTGTGAACGCGTAATAGGAACTGGTCATTGCCCAATTACTGCAAGTCTTGACATAAGTCACACACGGCATCCAGAAATCGTGAATTTTCTAAATCCAGGCATCTAACCCCGCGTTGTGGAAGGCCCCGTCGGGCGTCGATCGAGAATTTGTAATTTGAATGTCATTTAGGCCATTTTAGGCTGATGCCGCGAGTAATCAAAATTTTTGTCGTAAGTCGTTTGAGTTAAGTCAACCAACTTATCGTCAATAAATTTTGTTAGTTTCGCGCGCTTCCCTCAGACAAAAATGTTAGTTAGAACCCATGTGTAGTGAAAGCTGACAGTGACAGGCGGGAAAATTAAAAATAAAGTATTCCAGCAACTGGCAACTAGTTTGTATGTACATTTGGTTGTATCACCTTGTACATACAAACTAGTTTTAATTAGCTTTTTTAGTTTTGTATGGTTTCAGTGTTGCCAGTTGCCGGAATCTAAAACTTAAACATTAACTATTCTCATAGCTTTCATAAGACAGACTCTAGGTAGGTATTAGGTAAGTAAATAAATTAGTTAATATTCATGTATAATATTAATAAACATATGCATTATTATATTATTCTAAATTATATAACCTATATTAATTATTAAGTATGTATGTATAATATTTCTAAGCATTATTTTTTCGCAAAATTACATTTACATGAATACGTACCTATTAGGTATAATATTTAAAATAACCATTTTTTTTTTCATCAAAAAACCGTAAACTAATCCGCTATTGTTATAATACCTACTAAGCCAACAAAACCAATCCCTGGCATATTCAATAGAAAATTTAATATTCAGGACAATATTCTACTTATCTACACGTAAAAGACTCGACGAGAGCTTTTATATTTCCCTTTGATACTTATATACTTTCGCGCGGGCGAAATCCAAAGTGTACCTTTCTAACGAAGATCTATTCTTTCAGGAATAGGCAGTAGGTACTGAGTCTTAATACCAGCTCCGGTCTAAGTACACGTAATTTTATCCATACTTAATTCCTATGCGAATGTCTGTCTGCTACGCTTTAACGGCCCATCTTTTCAACCGATTTTGATGAAATTTGGTGTAGGGGTAGGTTAAATCCCGGTGAAGGACATAGGCTTTTTATACAGGCTGGTCCAAATAGTGAGGTCCAAAACAAATATTTTGATTCCTCGTACCTTATAGACCTATCAGAAAATACCATATGTATACCTATTCAGCGATCTCAGTTGTTTATTGAACAAGTTCACCCGTGAATCAAATAAACTTAATCCACACGGACGAAGTCGCAGGCATCATTTAGCTTAATTTAAGCATTATGCATTAATAAGTTAAGGATAGGTACCTACCTATATTATTATCGAAATGCGAAAGCGTGTCTGTCTATCTGTTTGCTACGCTTTCACGGACCTACCGTTCAACCGATTTTGATAAAATTTGCTAGAGGAGTAGGTTGTATCCCGGGGAAGGACATAGGCTACTTCTTATCGCGAAAGATTAAAGAGTTCCCGCGGGAACCAAAAAAACCTCAATCCACGCGGACGAAGTCGCTGGCATCAGCTAGTAAAACATAAACTGCTATTTATTAATTATCTTAAATTACATTCCCAAAAGTAATATAATATAATTTGACAGTCAACTAGTAATTATTGTAAAGCATCAAATAACAGTGTGTTACCACGTTAAACCACGTTTCAATTAATAGCCCCGTCTCCTTAGATACCAAAAACCCCCTCACAAAGAGATATAAACTCGCGACCTCCCAAATGAAGCAAATGAGCACCTTTAACTTCAAAGTGTTCGTAACCTAGTATTTCAGTGAAAATTCATTTTCACCGAATAAAATCCTGTAAATTAGAGGATTAGGCTGGGGCTTACAAACTTTGGGTTGATTAATTACAAAACTCAAATATAATATTAAGTAGGGTCTACCAGACTAATGGACTTAGTTTCTTTTAATTTATAATTTATGTTAGATTCGATTTTGATGGGAGTCTGAGTCCTGGGTTCGATTCCCGGCAGGGTCAATTTGAGCATTTCTAATATCTGAATTTTTGTCTGATCTGGTCTGGTGGGAGGCTTCGGCCCTGGCTAGTTACCACCCTATCGGCAAAGATGTGCCGCCAAGCGATTTATTAGCGTTCCGCTACGATGCCGTGTAGAAACCGAATAGGGGTATGGGGGTATGGGTTTAATATAACTGCCATGCCCCTAACAGGTTAGCCCGCTATCATCTTAGACTGCATCATAATTTACCATGAGGTGAGATCAGTCAAGGGCTAACTTGTAGTGGATAAAAAAAAATTGCGATCGTTAAACTTTAGCTGTAATTTTAAGACAATTGCCATCCGGAGAGATCGCGCAGGGCCAACGAAGACGCGGACAGCTTTGAGTTGCGTGTGTTTAATACACGGTTTTCACGTTACGGCCTTAGTAGTCACAGATTCATCATATTAATTTCTCAATATACACTCTATGAAATCAACGACGCATAATAATATTAATGGAGGGGCTTAGCGAACATCGTACCAATAACCGAATTACTGTAACCCTGTTACAAGTAGGGATGTACCTATGTATGGACGCCTCGACTTTGACTTGGTCCGAAGTCGGATTTTAACTCATTTTAAATTCTCACTAGTCTCTCTCTCTCTCAATCAATCAATCATTTATTCAATTTAGGTACACTGTAGGTACACATACTGACGTCCATTACTTACATATAAAACATGATGGTGATAATTCTCGTAGTTACGGTATTTTAAAACTAAAGCTACGAGGGTTTTTCTATTGTTTTGAATGTTCGCCTGCGGATGACGACGGACTGGGGGCCTAGACAAAGTGACATTCTATTAGCGATGACGCTAGTAGAAAAGCCCAAAAATGTATGGGATTGACATTAGATCGAAACGTCAATACTTTAACGTTATACCAACTTACTACTATTTCGATACTTACTCGAAATGCTATGTTTATATGTTAAATTGTGTAAACTTGTGCTAAGCCTACAGGCGTAATCCAATTTCAATATTAGTAACCTTTTCTAAATTCACGCCAGAGCTGTCTAAAATTACCAGTAATCTCTTCAAAAAAATTAATGTCATTCACTCATTTTTTGGTCTATTTTCCTTGAATTCGACTCTGATAGACAGTTTTGACACAGAGGACATTGTTACATCTGTAATCTATGTTCTGTCAGTGACACCATTGTCGAATAAATTGTTTTTCTTTCCTTTCACACCGAAACATCTCTGTTAGATACTTTAAGTTTATTATTTAGTACTATTATTAGTAGTACTATTATTTACTACTAAGTTTATTATTTAGCTTAAATTGGACTCCGTTATCGCTAACTATCGATTCGATATTCCGACTATGCTTTGATTCCACAATACCACCCCCGAAACGTCCCTGTCTACATGAGAGGTCGGGGTAAAACTGTTTAGCTCACAATCCGCCCTTTGCGTAGCTTGTTATTGGATTAGGTGCGAGTATTACGTATAATATGTTGGTAGGTGGTAGGTACAGATAGCAAATTACGAGTTTAAATAAGAAAATTAAAATGCAAACAACAATTGTTTAGTAAAAAGATTTTGTAAATATAAAGTTCGGTAAATCTATTTATAAGTGCATATAAGTTATACCATACCTACTTAATATTTAAAATTAAAGTAATAAAATTAATAGGTTAAACATTAAAATAATGTTTAGATCTACAAATTTAAATAGAATTTTAAATTAATTAACAAAATTAATTAAAGCAATATCAATTTGGTGATATGATCTACATTGGATCAAGTTTTCACAAAAAAACAAGTCTGCCACGTTTGGCGGACTTGTCTTTTTGTGAATTGTATTTTATTAAGATTCAGATTCAGATTCAGTTTCATTTATTTGCATTTAACATGAACAATACAATAATTGATATGTCACCCCGTTAGGGCATATGCAGTTTGAGTGACAGGGGTGCTTCGAAATTATTATTTTTATGTCTATAATATTTAGGTATTTACCTACTTAGATTAAAATATTATGTCGATGATCAAAAATCGTCAAAAATCTATTTCAAAGCCAAACTAAGTGTAATTGCGAAATAGTATGTTGAATGTTTTTTGCCATCTGTACACAAGTGTGCATACGTAACGCCTTTGTGCTGCGCTGTTGATGACAGCCTAGGCTCTGGTGATGAATAGTGTGTCCAGGACGTATTGACAGGTTAATTTCGAGTAAGTCTATCTAGCAAATACGAAATAAACATTTAGGTATGCAACATCCAACTGGGCAATATTAGCTCAAATAAATTATCAATTTTGTATACAAAATGCCGATATTGAATAGTTTATTAGATAGGTCATGTCAGTTATTAGGTAAATTCTATTAATGATTAATGTGTAAGTAATTTTAATTACCTACCTAATAATTAATTTATGGCAGGTAGCTAATGCTTGTAAGTAATATTAAATAGATCGACGAATTGGCAAAGTCGAGGCAATGGACGTAGTAGTCCATATATAGTTCGAAGAACTAATAAAGTTTGGGGTCCTAAGGTGCCCCCCAGATGACCCCCCAGGTGGACCGATGACATCACAGGGAGCCGCTGGATCGAGGCGATAGACTATGGGCGTATTACACTACACTTTTTAAGGGCTTTGCAGAAAGGGTGGGCGTGGCCGCTAGTTTTGGCGTCGTAGTCGTCGCGTAAAGAAAACTAAATTAACGCCTAAATGCACGCGCGAGCCGGAGAAACACAACTAGGTACCTACTCTCTACGCTGGTCGTACGACGACTGCGCTCCCTAACCACCCTAAGTTGTATTACATTGCCCGATCGGCAGAGCGCGGCAGACCGGGACGACTAGATTTCCCTAGTCTTCCCTAATCAGGAATCCTTTCTCCCTAATTCGTATTACACTACAATGAATCAGGGTATGGGTCCCTTGAAAAGTGTAGTGTAATAGGCCTTTAAGTCGCGTGGACTGGACAGTGCCGCACTTAGTCTAAGTTTTTAGATTGAAAATTCGATTGCTTGTAATCGAGCGTTCGAGAACATTGGCGTCAAGGTAAAATTAACTTTAACTAAGTAGGTCGACGTCAAAAGTCCATGCATAGCTTAACTACTGAAACTGTGTGCAAGCAATCTGAATCACTCATCCACACAAACATAATCTGTTAAAAATATCTACCTACCTTCATTTAACAACATTAGGATCAAACCATTACTATTCAATACTACTTAGATTATTGCTATAAATTGTCAACAATGTCAACCTGCAAGATGAATAATTATAATTTTTTATTTAAGTTTGAGGGTCAATTTGTAACTAACAGGCCATCTTGTTTGCTTTTTCTATATGGAGTTTTGACGTCGACCGTACATTAATCTAAAACTCAATTTCGTATAGCATTCACAGTCAGCGATCCAAACGAAAACTACGAATTTGATATGTGAAAAGTTGAAAACATGAAGTCCCTACAAAAGACTTATTTCCAGCAAGGGACGTATATGTCACCGTAAGATTGTAAAATCCGTTAGATTATAATCTAACGGTTTCTATCCCGCTAGATTATAAACTGTCGAAAGATTGTGAACCGTTCAATGTTCAAAGTATTAATTTATGAAATATTTATTGTTTTTACGTTTTATTGTCTCTTTCTTGTACACTTTACTTTACTTGTTTCTCGCGCGCGAGTTGAATGCAGAGTAAATGTAAGTGTCACCATACATTTACTCTGCATTCAACTCGCGCGCGAGCTATAGGTTAGGTTAGGGTTTGACATGCGGCCGGGCACTTAGGTTCTATCGGGTTAATATACCTAATATATTATTACAATTTACCGAAAAATAACGCGTTAAATTGTAAGCAGTAAGTTACGGTTCACAATCTGTCGACAGTTTATAATCTATCGAGATAAAAAACGTTATATTATAATCTAACGGTTTTTATAATCTTACGGTGACATATATATTATCGGTTGACGACATGTCAGCTAAGGTTGCTTGACTTACCCATAGAGATAATATATACAATACATATTCCTTAGTCATTGGACTTACCGGTAGCAAAAAACTATTACATAAAACTTCCAATCCGTCATAGCTTTTGATTTCTACACTTCACGAAGACTTGTTAGACGTACAATGAATTCCTGGGATTCGCGGTTTCAGTTTCCTTGAGCCCTCAAAACTTTTCGTAATTAATTTTCTCCAAACAAAAGAGGTGTTCGCTATATTATATTATTATCTACTACAAGTAGGTACTTTTGCAACACCGAGGTATGAGAGTACGTCTTCTTACCTTTAATTGGTTGTTGTTCTTAACTTTTAGATGGATAAATGATTTATTTGTCCACGAAAAAAATTATGTAAGTAAGTCAATCTGTAACTGATTTTAATAGTAATGAATATTAAAATCGGTCTTCAGTATTCAAGTCAAACTTTTCCGTCTTCCATGTAGGTACCTACCTACTTAGCTTTCATCTTACCATAAGTAGGTAGGTACCTCCTTATTCCATGGGTTATTTAAAGTCTCATTGGATTCTGTGTCAAACACGTGTTGATATGGGGCTAAATTTCGATTATAAAACTCGACTTGATTTCATGAGGCAACCCACTCCCGGCTCTTTTCAGTAGAATTTTCATTACGAACCGGTGGTAGAGTCAATATTTGACGTGATATGGCCTATCTACAAGAGAGTTTAGTAATAATAATTTACAAGTAGGTAGGTTCAATATACTTTTCATATTAGTTTATCAAGAAATGTTATTTTAGAGTCTCGAAATTAAAAAAGCTTCATCGGTGCGAAAATAAGAGTGTTGGTTATTGGATGGTCTAAAGTGATTGTTGTGTTAATTAAATATCGTGCATCCTTGATAAAGTTAACATTACTTGACCGAGCGAAGCGAAGGTCTCTGAGTCTACTTGAGTGAATTTGCACTTGTCCGTCCGTCCGTCCGTCCGTCGGTCAGAGCATTATAACTTCTGAATTACGGAACATAATTACTTCAGCTTTAAATATTAAATGTAAACTGATGGCCTCCAGCCGAATATGGCTTAAAAAGTTATGAAAATCTTTATTTCAGGGGAGCTCTCATAGAAGCGAATGCGAAGTAAAATATTTTTTATAGCGTTACATAGGGTTGCGGTATATCATTTTAAAGATAATTAAGAATAGAGAGATTAAGAGAATTTTCCCCTAAAATTGACGAAATGGGGGGCTTTCAAAGTGGAGATTTTGTAACGTCCAAAGTTGACCACAGAACTCTAAATTTTCTGAAAGGCTGAGCCTGAAACTTGATCAATTATTTGAATTATATCCTGTACTTGAACAACAAATACTAAAATTAAATAAATATTGTAAGGAAACGAAATTATTTAATTTTTAAGGCGAGTCACCTCCAAGATTTTAGGAGGTGAGGTGTGGGGTGCCGCCCGCGCTTCTCGCGGTACATTTCTCGTAGAGACTAGCGGGGAAGCGGGCAGCGCGGTATATTCTGAAACCGCTCGGCAACGTTCAAATTCTAGGATTAATTTGAATTAAATAGATATAGGACTTCAGTTTGAAATAAATTTTAGCAGGTTCTCATTAATACTTCAAGAGGAATTTATCCATATAAAAATGATGAGCAAAGTTGAAAATTTTATTAATAAAAAATTCGTTTTAAACTTTTAATTTAGCCTGTTTCAAGATTTTTTTTGATCGAGTAAAGTACATCCTATCGTGTAACAAATTAGCACATTCTTTAGACAATATCTTTAAGTGTATCGGATATTTTTTGTAAGACCGTTATTTAATAGTAAATACCGAAAAAATTTGATCTAGCAAACCAGTTTTCACCGCTGAGCTGAGGTGACTCGCCTTAATGAGCTTCAATATTTTTTACAGAACTTCACAATGATGTCAATAGATGGCGCTGCGAGGTCTCAGTTCGGGGCGAACCACTAGTAGGTACTAGGTAGGTAGTAGGTACTAGGTACCCTATCACGATTTGAATACTTTTCATTATGTAAACATGGCTGAAGGGTGAAGGTCTCTGTGAATGTGTAGCTTTAGTTTTAATAACTGATTATCACCATCATATTTTATAAGTAACTGAACGTCAATAAATGTACAGTGTACCTACCTAAATTGAATAAATATACTATTATCTACTTTGACCTGCCATTAGTACCTGCTGTCACATCATACCAAGGTCCCTACCTATCAAACAAATCCTTATTGCTAAATAATAATAAATTCGTTATTTCCATATAGCATTGAATGAGCTTTAAACAAAAAACAATCCACGTAGCGTCCACAGATAACGAGTAACGACAAGATAATGCAAATAAGATGGTCGGCTTCACTCACAGGGGACCATAAATGGACCGGTGCTGAGTACGGTTGGGTGCTTTAGAATCTTCGAGCTATCAGTTTATAGGTAGGAGCTTAGAGTATAGAATATAGGAGCTTATTTTACATTCTAATTTAGAGCTGGGTCAGAAGTTTAAACCGTCAGTCAGCCAGTGAAAACTGACGTAGGTAAGTACTTTAATTGATTAGGCACCTATAAGTCTACTTATAGCAAACTAGCTGATGCCCGCGACTTCGTCCGCGTGGTTCAAATTTTTTTGATTCCCGCGGGAACTCCTTAATTTTCCGGGATAAAAAGTAGCTTATGTCCATCTCCAGGTCCTGAACTACACCCATGCCAAAAATTACGTAGATCCGTTGCTCCGTTGCGGCGTGATTGAAGGACAAACCAACAAACCAATAAACCAACAAACAAACACACTTTCGCATATATAATATTACTAGATAGAAGTAGATATAATTAAGTAGACTTTCCATAAAGTCTTGCGTATCTTGTTTATTAGTCAGGTTGGATTTTTAATAAAATGTCTAAAAGACTGGGTCAACCGTACTTACCTGCTTTCAAAGTTTTTATTTCTATTTAAAGCATACTAGATGATGCCCGCGACTTTGTCACCATGGATTAAAGTTTCTGATTCCTGTGGGAGCTCTTTAACTTTATAGTCCTTCTCCGGGATGCAACCATCTCTGTACCAAATTTCATTAAAACAGTTGAACAGGTGGGCCGTTAAAGCGTAGCAGACAGACGAATAGACAGACACACACTTACACATTTATAATATTAGTATGTAGGTATGGTAGATCACACCAGGATCTCTCTACCGTCGTGTCGGATTTTCTGTAAAGGAATGAGGTGCAATCATGTAAGGATTTCCGATCAAATCGTCAAAGTTCGGCTTCAAAATAAAATAAACCATAACAGCATTGAATTAGAGCTCAATTTCGTGTATCCATTCTCACGATTTGACGATTTGATCGGCAATCCTTGCATGATTGCACCTCAGAGAGTGCGCCTGTGTATGTGTGCCTTGTGCAGTATGCACTATAATATCGCACCAATAACCCGCGCAGATGGCTTGTCTCTCTGGAGATAGGCCGCCGTGGCCGAAATTCGGTCGGGAGGACATTATTATTATTATTATGGATGGTAGAGTAGTTAGGGTAGGTATAAAATATAAAGTTTGTTAAATGGTATGGTACAATGTTATACGGTAGGATGATTAAAGAGTGATGTTCATTGTAGGGCAAAATGCAAATTACGCTCGTGTCGGACCAATGAATACGGTTCTATATTTAAAATCGCAAGCATGCGGTAGGGCTGCCGCAAATGAAAATACGTTATAACATTATTGTAGACGTAGTCGTCAACCGATAGACGCCCACTGCTGCACTTAGGTCTCTAGTAGTCTATAAAAATAAAACAAAATCCTAAGTATGTAAATATTTTACAAAAGTAACCGATATATTAATATTCACTACTAGCTATTTCTACCTTCGAAATACGGAAAAATAAAGAAAATCGCTCTCAGAGACTGTATGGATGGTGTAAAATGGATGGTGAGACATCATAAAAAGCCATATTATTTAATCAGCATTATCTAGACTAGTAGGTACGAGATATATTTATTTGTCGTAACTCGTAAGGCGCCGGAATATTTCAAATTCGAACTTATAACCTATACTATAAAGTAGCACTTCCGAATGGTTGTAATCTTATTTATTTAGGTAGGTATCCCCTAAATTAAACGCAAACATAATATTTCAAATATACTGTGACAACCCTAAATAACACCCTATAGGTATAGGGCAGGGGTCGGCAACCTGCGGCTCCTTGGATGTGAAGCTGCTGCTCTTTAGTTCCATAGACAGATTTATTTTATTAAAAAAAAAAACA
Organism: Erebia aethiops; assembly: GCA_923060345.2. Taxonomy (NCBI): domain Eukaryota; kingdom Metazoa; phylum Arthropoda; class Insecta; order Lepidoptera; family Nymphalidae; genus Erebia; species Erebia aethiops. Next base: position 13,467,110 of record OV281091.1, on the reverse strand, counting down.
TTTAAAAATCGTTCTGAATCGATTAATGAGGATTAGGCACCATTTCTATCTCTCAGCCACTTTTACTCGCTTTTCACCGCACCCCATACCACATAGAGCCATTTGGAGTTGATACTGAATCTGTAGAAATGCAATTGATCGATTTAAAAAGTAAAGCTTTGTGGAGTGGAAAATTTACAGAGTTGAAAAGCAAGTTGTTAGTTGGAATAGTTGGAGGTCCAGAAATGTATGTAGGTACGTAACGCAACAAAAGTGGACAGCTTTAAAATAAATGCCGTGAGTTGAGGCACTCCTATTCGACGCATGGAATAGTCTTCCAGATTTATACTTACATATTATACAGTAAGGTGAAGAAATTGGCATGAATATATAGTGGAGCGCCTCGGGATTTTAACTTCGAAGTTTAGTTACAGTGAATGAATTTAGATGGTCGAGGGGGGTTTTGTTTTTTATACTATAAAGCGTAAAGTTTACCCAAAAAATTTTTTAGCTTTTGTTTTTTTTATTATTTAAACACAAAGTATAAAAAATTAATATTTGAGCATGTAATTTTATTTTAAATTTTCCGTACATCTATACATTGAATAGTACTTATCTAAAGAGACATAAAAAAATATTTTTTTACGATTGAAAATAGTTATCAGATGCAAATCGCCTGAGACGTATTTTTGACCATAGCTTCGAGGATTTTGGGAAGATAGAAATGGGAATAGTACCAAGAGATGAGAAATTTATCGAGACACGAGTGAACGTTTATATTTTGAAAACCATGCAAAGCCAACGCTCCCATTGAATTTGTTTGCTCAAATGTATGTTATTGTTTAGTAAAGTTTAAATTTTCTATAGGTACCTTACTTGAATAACCATGCAAAGCCATCGCTCTTATTGAATTTGTTTTCTCAATTGTTTGTTATTGAAGTACAAGTTCAGTGTTGTAAGTATATGTTTAGTTGTTTTAATAAATAATTCACTTAAATAATAAGTTATTATCTAATAATACCATATATATTTGTGGTGGAAAAACACTACCTACTGATATATGAATAAATATATATTTTTCTTATGAATTAGTTTATTGTTAGATTAGTTTTATTTATCAATTAAAACTATATTTATGCTAGTACTATTTATTGTTGGCAAGAAAAAAAAAATTGTGGCTCTTTATAAACTTTGAAATTTTGTAAATTTTAATTTTTGACTCTTCCCGACTCAAAAGGTTGCCGACCCCTGGTATAGGGGTACGAGGGACGATTGGACTAGTTGTGACTACGCATATCAGTCGTGACGCATAATATTAGCGTCGGTAGCTGGATGGGTGACCGAATTCCGAATTCAGCCTTTTCCTTTCTTTCGTGCCTCGTAGACCACGTTAAGCCATCGATCCCGGTTATTATCACTAACATTAGGATAATAATCGTTAGAAACCCGGAGTTGAAACAGTAGGTGGTCTCAGTCTTAATCGAGTCGTATACGGAAGGACCTGGGAACCCACCGCATTATTATCCCAAGAAAACCCCTACTATTACGTGATTAATGGAAAGGAGTCACGTCCCTTAGCAATGAGGAATACAATGCAGAGAGAGAGAGAGAGCAGATCAAAATATGAAGATCCCAAACGATTTACCCACTATGTGTTCCGAAACACACCGTGTAGAAGAGTTTAAAATGCTCTGTACATGAAATACCTATATTGTATTATGTACACACATTTGCTATGATATAAGCCTAGGTATTCAGCCGCCTTAGTTGGCTAGGTATACTTACTTATCATAATAACTAGCTATTCCTTACTCTTTATTAATTATTTATTACCTACTGTTAAATAAGCGTTTTGTTACAGCGTGGGAGGGGAATATCCTAGTTATCCATCAGACCATAATAGCATAATTCAGACAACAATTAGATGTCTTGACTGACAATTTAAATATAAATCAGTCATCGATATATATGTAGGCACTAGATGGGCCCTTTCATAGAAAAACGCCGGGCGTCCGAGATGCGGAACGCGTTCCGCATCTGTCTTTGTTCCCGTCGTAGCGCTGTGACGATCGCTCGTCGTGCGGATAATTTGTTATTATTAAGTTAACATCTAAAGTTTAATTAGTTTGGCACTGTATGATTTTAATTTTAAGGTAAGTGTTTCAATTCACAATTATACATTTCCAAAAAACGTTATTTAATCTTCCTATTTAATATTTTTATCCATTACGCAATCATTTAATTTCCGCGGCAAACTGTATAATTTTTTTTTTACTAACTGGCCTTACGGCTATGACCTATATTATCTATGACCGAGTCATACGTTTTCAAGTTTTTATTCAAGATGTTGCAAGCAAGTTCTCGCTTTTCAGACTAGATGGCGTTGATGGCGTTGCTAAAAATACGCCCACATTCTTTGTTTGACAGGGCCCGTCTATGTAAATTGAGGTCGTTGAAATCAGTAGAATGTTTTTGTAATGGCCCCTTTTTAATGAGCGCAGACGATAAAATCATCCAGGGCAAATATTTGAATAAGTTGGGTGAAACTTATATCATGAATATATAACGAGAAAGGTTTTTAATTGCTTATTTTGTTTTAACTTTTAGCTTTAATTCATAACGCCCTTAGCGACCTTAACCTATATTATTACTTTTAATCAAAAAACAAATAAGCGTAATAATATAACCTACATTTTTCATGAAACTAAACTCATACACTAGGAAATATTAAAATGCGAAAGTGTGTCTGTCTGTATGACTGCCAGGCTAACTGTTATACGGTCCCATCTGTAGAACCAATTTGACGAAAGGACAATAATTGCGCGGACGAAGTATTTGTTTCAAGGCAGTTTGGTACCTACAACCGGAAAACATTAGCGAAAATAATAACTTTTTATTCCGGAAAATCGAGGATTTCCCACGGGAATAAAACCTCAATCCACGCGTTCGAAGTCGCGGGCATCATTTAGTAAGTAGTACCAATCCATACTAATATCCATACTAATATTATAAATGCGAAAGTGTGTCTGTCTGTATGTCTGCCAGGCTAACTGTTATACGGTCCCATCTGTAGAACCAATTTGACGAAAGGACAATAATTGCGCGGACGAAGTATTTGTTTCAAGGCAGTTTGGTACCTACAACCGGAAAACATTTGCGAAAATAATAACTTTTTATTCCGGAAAATCGAGGATTTCCCACGGGAATAAAACCTCAATCCACGCATTCGAAGTCGCGGGCATCATTTAGTAAGTAGTGCCAATCCATACTAATATCCATACTAATATTATAAATGCGAAAGTGTGTCTGTCTGTCTGTCTGTCTGCTACGCTTTCACGGCCCATCTGTTCAACCGATTTTGATGAAATTTGGCACAGGTGTAGATGGTATCCCGGGGAAGGACGTAGGCTACTATTTATCCCGGAAAATTAAAGAGTTCCCGCAGGAATCAAAAATCTTAATCCACGCGGACGAAGTCGCGGGAATCATCTAGTAATTTAGGTATATTTATTTGATTCATCTAAGTACCTAAAAGAGTACCTTAACCTTACCTTAAATACCTTACCTAGAGTGTATGTTGTAGGTACCGTATTTCCCTTTGTAAAAGCACAGTAAACAGATGCAACCAGTATGGAAACTATCTAGAAACGTTTGAAACAGGCTCACTCACACAAACATGCGCATCGACGAGACTTCAAGCGCTCGTCGCAGTTCCGTCAGTACTACTGATGACGCGGCATTTACTACTGACTCAGTAGTAAATGCCGCGTCATCGCATGTTCGATGCGCATGTTTGTGTGAGTGAGCTGTTTCGAACGTTTCTAGGTAGTTTCCATACTGATCTGTTTACTGTGGTAAAAGGCCCGATCGCGTTGAGCATATGAAGGTAATTAATTTAAAATATCCGGTGACGTCAATAAATATGGCCTAAGGCCTTCATCTGAAAGCACACACGAGCGCGCGACGAGTTTAACGCTATAAATTGCAATCAAAGGCGTCGCGAATAACGTAGGTAACTAGGTAAGTACATACCTATGTATAGGTAAGTACAGGATTTTTCATTTTATAATTATTATCTCTTATCATTATTTCAACCCACTGCTCTGATGCACCGAGTTCTAAAGCAGTTTTAAATCTATTAAACGATGGCATATAGTATGATTGAGAAAAATATAATATAATGATGTTTTCAAGAACTTTAAGCAGCCGTTGACTTTAAGCAATCATGGAAAACACAACTTCATGCATTTAAAAAAAAATCAAACATACAGCTACCTTTTACCATATATATATTGCAACAGAAACCCACGGCATTTTACAAATCATCGACATTTGGTGGATGCGATTTATAGAATAAGTACAAGCGGTTGCCCGCTTCGTCTGCGTAAAATTTCTGATTTTCTATGAGATTATGAAATTTTCCCGCTGAAAGAGTCCAAAGGTGGTATATAGAGGCTAAAAGCGGTGTTTATTATTTAAAACTTTTAACCTGAATTTTATTTACTAACCTACGTGATAGGAGATAACAAAGAAAGTTAAGTTTAAAATGTTAATATTCGACATTCCTAGAATTAGAAAGAAAGACAGAAAGAAAAGAAAGAAAAACATTTATTTTCCAGTTTTGCCACACATTTGCTTACCTCAAATATGCTACCCCGGCGCCTCCATCATCAACACCATCAGCAATGAGCTAAACTGCCTAGGTGACAGAAGCGCCGGGATAACAGGAGCAGCCCCAGCTCAGCAGAATGCTGTATGGTTTGAATATGCACAAGAGCAATATAAAAACCATACAGGCACAGCGCTGATTTTCAGCCGAGACCTTGTTGCAGGCGACGCCACAGACCCATAATAAAAATAAAAACTACTACTTATACTAACACATATATTATACTGTTGAAATTATAATAATTAAAGTACCTTTATCCCTAATTATCCCTAAGCGTAAAGTAACGAAAAGGTAGCTGTACTGTAGTACAAAGTTTACGATTAGTTTCACTTTGACACGATGTTCCGAGAGAAGAGACGACGAGAGGGTAAAAGTTGACGTCAAAGGGGCACTGGATTCCTGCCAAGCAATTAGAAACGACTGATCAAGTGGCGTGTCAGAATATGGATAAAGGCGGGTATTCCGTAGTCAGGTGATAAATAAAACTCGTTTGCGAGCGAGGTACTGTTCGTGACTAGTTCGTTCGACAGATTAAAAGCTCCATCCATCAGCCTGTACGCATCCACTTGCTGGACATAAGTGTTTTCGAGAGCGCGCCACCAAACAAGGTCCTCCGCCTTCCTTATAAAAGTTCGAACACTCAATATTTAAAAATTCGACGTTTTAGGAATAGTCATAGGAATTCAACATTTCGAGAATAAAACATTTTAATAAGACGACAAGACAATACACGACTTGTAGAAATTCCGACGAATTAGATACTTATAAGCTTCTTCTAAATAAAGTAAACATTATTATCGATTATTATCGATAAGCCTACTCGGGGTATTGTTTCCCAATTTTTAAGAGAGAGAGAAGACATTTTTGTATTAAAATGTTACAATACATAAGATTTTTAAAATATAAAATTGTCGTGATATAAACCTACAGGCGGTCAAGACGAAACCACTAGGTGTACCTATAATAAGTACTCGTTTAACATTATTATTTTACTACGGAATCCTATAAAGGTGAATAAAAGTTGAATATTTGTTCCGAAACTTTATAACTAACGGAATTTCCACCTTGCTCGACACGATGTGATGTTTACTTTTTGTTACGATATTTTTTATAATGAGGATACAAATTAAAAAATATCCGATGGCGATGGCAGTCCAGTTCGCGCTTTTGAAGTTTTATTTTCCATATTTTTAATAAAGTTTGCTCAGAGTCGTTTATTTCTTGGCGATAGCCGACGGAACTAAGGTGGTATAAGACTGGAAGTGATAATGCCGTGTTTTAAATCACAGGACTTAGAAATGATGTAGAAATGGCAAAGGAGCAAGCGTCCATCACCGCAGACGATTTGTGAAGCATCAGTTTTAGAATACATGCATCAACAAAACAAATTGATTCAAAATATCAGAAGTTTTAATAGATAGGTAACTATTGAATCAAATCAAATCAAATCAAATCAAATCTTTTTTTATTCAAATAAACTTTTACAAGTACTTTTGAATCGTCAAGTGAATCTACCACTGGTTCGGAATGCCATTCCTACCGAGAAGAACCAGCAAGAAACTCGGTGGTTGCTCTTTTTTAAATAATTCATTTACAATTACTATATCAATGTGTACATAAGTAACCGCTGTCCCTAGCATTGCTGGAGCGATCAAATCCATGCTCCTCTATCATTTCCATAATCTTCAACAGTATAATAAGTTTTTTTCAGGAGCATACTTTTAATGGATTTCTTAAATTTGTTTATTCAATCCATGTCAAAGACGGGCAGACAGAAAGTAGCCCCATTCCCGCCGGTGGCACCCGTTCACGAATAGAAGGCAGGCGTTACTTTGCGGAAATCCATGTTAATGAATGAACTAGATTAATTCGCTTTAAACCGCCAAAAGGATTACCTATAGCGGTATATATATATATATATATTCAATAAACCACACCTTCGGCCCGAAAACGCTTCAGTTACGAGAAGATTTTATGACAAGACGATCCTATTAAATGTTTACACAAAACCTCACCTTATCGATTTCCGATAATAATAATAACGTTCTCGTCACCAAATTTCGGTCATGGCGGCCGGTCCATCGCTAATAATTAGCGAACCAGTGGACAAGTTATAGTGCACAAGACTGTGTGTGCGAAGGCACAACAAATGTGCACTTAACAGGATGGTTTTACTAGCTTTTAGGGAATGCAGGGTGACTTCGCGCGACCAGATTTGACGACCTCCGTGGCGCAGGGAGGTCCCGGGTTCGATCCCCGGCAAGGTCAATTTGGGAATTTATAATTTCTGAATTTTCCCTGGTCTATCCTGGTGAGAGGCTTCGGCCGTTGCTAGTTACCCTACCAGCAAAGACGTGACGCAAAGAGATTTAGCGCTCCGGTACGATGCCATGTAGAAACCGAATAGGAGTATGGGTTTAATATAACTGCCATGCCCCTAACAGGTTAGCCCGCTACCATCTTAGACTGCGTCATTACTCACCATCAGTTGAGATCGCAGTCAAGGGCTTACTTGTAGTGGATAAAAAAATACGTTGCTGATCTCTCCGAGGCAGGAGCATGTATCACCGTGAACTTCTCAACTCCTGACAGCTAAGAATTTGTTAACTGGAGAAAATATTTGATTCCCGCATAAGACAAAAAAATGATCTTCCTAATTAGTATACTCATTTAGTCCTACCAGAAAATCATAGTAGGTATGGCCTAATTGTATCAAAGTGTAGGTAGGTACCTAATTAATATGTCTGTTCTTGTCCACTGATTTCAAATGAATAATTTAATTAACGTAAACGACCTACGACACAATTCAATGAGCCCCTAAACTTACCTAGGTGGCAAGGGGTCGGTGGTCGTAATAATATCCCAGGCTTCAAACTCTCAGAGAAAATCCAAAATCCCACGCGTTGTAAGTGGGAAATCCCAACGCGTTGGGTGCGTTGGACGCGTTTGGTGCGTTGGACACGTTGAACGTGAGTTGGGATGCGATATCCAACAACTTGGACAAAATCGAGAGTCGCAGCAGGACAATGTTTAATTATCAAACAGTAAAAAATCTAAGTAGGTACATAAAGAACAGTTTTGGTAGATAGGTCAAGTTTAGGAAATCCATTAAGAGTGTGCTCCTGAAAAATTAAAGATTATTTAAATGATTTTCGTGAATTGGACTCCCTCTAGCAATGCTTGGGACTGCGGTTACTTCTAAACTATTATCATAATTAAGTCATAGATCTACACTTTAATAAATACGATATATTTTTTCAAAAAAGGCAACCTCCGAGATTTTTGTTGACTCTTTCTCAGTAGGAATGGTATTCCGATCCAGTGGTAGATACACTCGACGCTTCAAAAGCACTTGTAAAAGTTAATTTTAAAAAAATGTGTTTAGAATTATCTTAGGGCCAAAATGCCACGAATTACTCAGATGAAAGACCAAGGAAATAGCACAGCAGAATCACAGGATCAAGAATGTCATCTTTACGCACGCGTATGCTTTATAAAATATTATCTGGAATACAAGGCAAACCCCATTCGGCAGAATTCCTGTATACAAATTCTTGTAGTGCAGCAAGGCAAATCATATTTTATCTAGAAAGTTGGAATTCAATTTTCATTTTCCTGGAGCCCCTTTGAACATACATAGCCGTGATGCGCTACGTTTGTCCGACTACTTAATACTTAGTTAGTAGGTACTCGTAAGTATTCTGTGCCAATGTACTGTTTCAAATAAATACTTTTTCTTTGCTTCAATATTTCTCGGTCCTATGTCTGAAAAATATTGAAGCAAAAAAAAAGTTAAAAATTAGAATCCCACATCCCTTCACAGGCTTACAAAAAAATTTAAGGACCCGCGCATTCGCTCACAAGACAGACATTCGGCTCCGGTTCAGCTCTCGTCGAGCCCTGAAATCCTGATATAAGATGAGAGAAATATCAGTGACAATCTGACAGCTCACGCCTTTTTCGCCAAACACAATACAAATACCTAAGCAACATTTCGGCATGCTGCATCAGTCTATTTTATGCCGAGGCAACATCTAGAACGGGATATTGTTGGTTCGCAATTTTTGCTAACATGCCGAAATGTCGCACTATGTTGTTCGACAAAATTCGAAAGACAGCGAGTAACAAAATGCATGCCGGTACTAAGTAATTACGTCATAGTTCGCAATATTAGGGATCGACGAGCTGATAATGTTGATCTCTTTGACATCAAACGAACCGTTCAAAATTATCTCACTCTGCCCTAAAATTCCTACGCTTATTTCCTCCAACGGACCCTATTTCAATGGCCTGATTCAATTTGCCTGACCCCTTACCAATGTTGTGGAGTTCTTTGGTAAAAGCTGAAAGTTTGTAATTTTTTTTTATTAGGTAGGTATGTATGAATTACAAACTTTTTTGTTGCTATGACATTATAGCAACAAGACTGTTGCTATAATGTCATAGCAAAAAAAACGCATTTTAACAGACTTCTAAATAGGAGGAGGTTGTCAATTTGACTGTATGTTTTTTTTGTATGTATGTTACGTGATCATGACGCCAATTATTACAAATCAATTTTGATGTTTTTTTGTTTAGTAGATAGTCATACTTCAGAGGTGGTCCCCTAGAAATTTTATCGAAATTGATTCAGCGTTTTTTGAGAAAATCAACAAAAACAAAATTTTTAATTTTTTAGGTAGGTACGTTGGTACGGTAGGTACTCATAGGTATAGTTTTGAAGTCGGTTTTTGTTTTAGATAATATATGTATATTATTATAATTATATCGAATGAAATACATATACCTAGTAACTAATGAGACAGTTCAAATTCAAATGTCACATTCAAACAAGTACTTTTGAAGTGAATATACCACTGGGTGCTTATAGCTGGTAATTGTTATCAACTTATAATTATAATTGGGTATTTGACTACTATTCAAATAAATTATTTTTTAGTGATTATTAAATAGAGAATCTCCTAAAAGTCGTAATATCCACGTCCCATAATAGTTTTATGTTGAATAACCATTTTTAACAATCGATTGAAGTAAAAAAAGTGCGCCGAACTTTAATGACGTCACATTTTAGAATTTCATAAAAATCCCATACTTAGGACGCGTTTTGACGTTTGACTAAAAGTTGCTGATTTGACTATTTGTCAAATACCTACCCAATGGGGACTATCGTTTCTTTGCTCACCAGTTGGCGCCACTGTTGACTAAGGTCCAGAGGTATAGCTGTCAAAGGCGACTTTATAAGATTGGCGCCGAAACAAAGTTTTAAATCTTGAATCTCATTAAGTTTATTAATGACTAGTGATCCGCCCCGGCTTCGCACGGGTAGCACTAATAATCCTAATATATATCTACCCAATATAGCCAGTGGGCAGTGGGCAGGTTACCTTTTAATATTACATTGTAAGAGTACGTCCTGTCCTCATTATTTCTATGATATCTCTTAAGCTATTCATTAAATGGTGTAAAGGACAATTTTTATCGTAGTTAAATACTTGAGATGATTAATATATTTATTTTGATAAGGATTAATACTATGTCGGTAAAAACACCTTCGCAAGTAAAGCATTGGTTTAGACCAAATTTGAAAATCATAAAAATGGTTATTGTGAGTCGACATTAAAAGATAGATTATATGCTATTGCAGACTTTTTTTTAGGAATTTTTAAGAGGAACAATTCCACCATACAATGTTTTCGTGTAACTTTAAGGCGCTGTGTGTGGTCAGGGGGGGGTCTCCAAAGCAGTGTATCCATTAAATGGTGGCATATGGAAGATTGAAAAAAATATATGATGTTTTCAAGACCTTAACTCAGATATTGTTTTATCCCAAAACACGATTTAAACAACTTCGCTGCATAAAAAATAAATTCAAACATACCTCTTATTTCAGTTTTCAAATCAACACATCTCCAAATTGAAAACCTCAATTTACTTGAAAAATATATCATTAAATTCCAAATTCTAAATGACATCCATTGATTTATTAATATTTATTAAAATGTACACATATTTTCTGTTTTCCATTGTATTCCGGTTTTTCGAGAAGAGCTAGCTCATTTTCACCTCCGCCAGTGTTCGAAAGAACTTCACAGACGATGGATCTGTGCTCCTTTGCTCCAGCGTTTAAATCGATATTTTAAAATGGTTTTCAAACATAACATGAATAAGACTAATGTTTATTCAACATGAATTGACAGAAGACGTGGATATTACAACTTTCGTGAGCTATCTTCTTTTATATAACTAAAAATACATAATCAAATAAAGTATGAATATGTGTTCTCTGACCAAACTTTTGACAGCTCGAAATAATGACGCCGTAATGCGCTATCCATTCGATTTTTGACAACAATCGACTTCATTTACGAAGAAGTTTTAATCGATTTGACACATTGATATTACAACTTTTTGTATTGTTTTATAAACATACCCAGGCGTCTAAATGTCTTTTTTATGTATTAAAATAAATATTTTTGGTGAAGCAATGCTGTAAATGTATATTTTATTATTTGGCAACATCAATAAGGCAGGTCATAGAAACCATCCAACGCCAAAGATGACGCTACTTAAATGACAATCAAGTGAGCTTGTGTTGCAGCTTCGTAATTATTTTGAAAACTATTTTCAAAATTAAAATCGTACTAGTAATTACTAGATTGACATACGAGTTGCGAAATATCGCATAAAAGGCACGTCGCTTCACTATTTAAAAAAAAAAACTCCTGCTGGTTGTAACAATGACGTCTTTTAATATTTCCAAGAAGTAGGTAAGTTGTCAAACATCCAATTACTGTCAGAGGGTTCACTGCCATCGCTTAATGCAGTATTACTTAAAAATGTCAGTTTTATGTCACGTACCTTGAAGGTCCTAAAATAAGGATTATAATTCTAAAAACACGAACGTCAACAATATTAAAACAATACGGATTTAAGCCATAGTAGTATGCCTCCAGTGCAATTTTTGATATGAATGGAAAATAACAAAACAGTGGTAAGACAGAAAGGAAAACTGAAAATCAAGCATTGCCACTTCAGCTTGCTACTGCCTACTCGTCCGCTCTCATTGGACCAGACCGACCAGATAATATTATTATATCGAAAGCTTGCTGAGTAAGGACCTAGTAGTGTCTCAAATACTTCAAATAAGTGCCTATTGCAAGTTTTATTACTAATTGATTGGATATTAGATACCCTTAGGGTTTCGTTTCTGGGACCCGGGAGTTAGAAATTTCCGGGAAATACGTCGTTGGTTTTTTTTGTGATTTCCCGTTTTTGTGTACAGAGTATTTTTTTAACTTATCTCTTGAGAAATATTTGAGAACAAGTTGATCTCTTAACTTGTTTATTATAATTCTCCCTGACTACTAGGGCATGCATTCGGTGCTGTGTTTGAGTACCGGGAAATTTTGGACCGATATTGGCACGGAACCGGGAATTCCCGGGACTTTCGATACTTTCGATACTACCTTAAATTATCACAAAAACACGGCTAAGACATTACAGAAAGTATGAAATAGACCAAATATTACTGTTCATTAGGCGTTATACAAAAATTTATCGCATAATATTTCACACAGGAATATACTGAATATTACTATTCATTAGGCATTATACAAAAATTTATCGCATAATATTTCACACAGGACTGTAAATTCATGATTTTTTCATGTACTTGTACCATAACTCGCTTCGTTACAAATTTCAAAGTTTTATTGTAGTTCATAGGTTTTACAGAGATTGCGTCTTGTATGAAAATACACTTTGAAAAGTTGAATTTTTTTTTATCGTGATACGCTCATATGTAACTACTTTTATAGCAATTAGAAGCCAGTGCAAATATAAATTTACTACATCAAGCAGTTTATGAGAAACAAGCCTTGAGGCTTGGATACACGGACAACAAAGTGATCCTTTACGGGTCTTTTTTTATAGACAGGCGTACGTAGTAACCTCACCTCAAAGAATTACAAATTTTAATCTAAATCAACAATATTTTCCAACCCATACTCAGTATTCCCAAGAGAATCTCGTGAAGATGTTACTCTCTCCTATTCTGTGCCGTTTTTTGGTTTTGCCGCACGCTGATTTGGTCTCTACAATTATATTGGATATGGTACCTCTTAGTATTTTTGGTATCCATTCACCGTCCTCCCCGTACGTATGAAGGATCCTAGGATCGAGGACCCTAGGATTCTCTAAAGACGTTTCCTATCAGCCATAAAGAGCCTCGTTACTGCTGCGTTACTGTCCAGGATTCACATCCATACATAAAGATTGGACTGTTCACAGTATTGGTTTTTACATAACATTGTATGGAGAACTCCTGAGCATCTTAGGGAATTATGGATACGGATATCCATATTTTCTTTCCCTCTGCTATTGGTATAATTGACAGTGGAGTCAAAAATCAAAATTTAGTAGCCTCGGGCTTATGAGGTATATTTTATATTACAGTCTATCAATATTTTCCTGTCAATCTTCATGTGAAATTTATGAAAGTAACGATACAATTAACAGAATATAGCATAATCTACTGTAATTTATTATGGCTGAACAAATTTTATTCCAGTGACAGATCCATCAATTCATTGATCTTCAAAAAAGCTCTTCTCTGCTGGTAAATAATACTTACCAGAAAGACTAACATACGAAAATGTACGAAGTGGCAGTAAAATAATCGTTATAGCCAAAGTAAAAATAGGGGTTTTTAAACTAATACCTCGAATTTGTGAGCATAAAATACAGTATAGTGAATTAAATTATTGTTACATGCAGAAATATCCACACTTAATTAGAGAAGAATCGACAGAATGTATGTACTTCGAGTCTCAAAAGTATCAAAAGTACCGGTTTTATGGTGTGGAGAACCGGGACTGAAAATTATTCAGAAGTACCGGGAATTTTTGGTACCAGGAATTATCGGGAGCATGCCCTATTGACTAGGTACCTCACTCGCGCAGTGCTGAGCACTATTGTCTTAACGTGGGATGTACCGGGTTTAATCCCCAGCAGAGTGAATTTGGGAATTGGGCGTATTTTTGTAAAATTGTACATGAAATAAAATCGATGTTTTTTTTTCATCATGTTTTGTTATTTTATTGATAAATTTGTGTTTCTTAGTTATTTATCTTTATGAGCAGTAGCACTGTTTACAAATATTATGTTAAATTATAGTAAAAACAATCATTTTAAAATTAAGTGACGGAGAATTATTCCATTGAGTAACTAAACTTTATCTCACAAAAGGCACTTAAAAAAACAACTTTAGATAAGATTCACAGAAGTGTTTTACTAGTCTTACCAATCATGCCAATCACAAAAATAGGACAGCAAACATAAAATAACAGAAACACTATCAAAATTTGATAATTTTAGTTCTTTTGACTAACGTAAAGGCAAATTTATGTCATAATTTATTATATAACTTCTGAAATAGACAATGCTTTTTATTTTTGTTTTTGCAAGTAAGTTAGTTTACGATAAAAAATATACATTTAAATATAACATAACAATAACTTATATTAATGATAAATTGTCAATATTATAAGTATTTATGCAATACTAGCCGATGCCCGCGACTTCGTACGCGTGGATCGAAGTTTTGTGGTTCCCGCGAGAACTCTTTAATTTTTCGGGATAAAAAGTAGCCTATGTGCTATTCCAGACTACAATCTATATCTGTGCCAAATTTCGGCCAGATCCGTTCAGCCGTTGGGGCGTGATTGAGTAACAAACATCCATACATCCATTCATACATCCATACATCCATCTGTCCAAACTTTTTGGAGGATTTTTTGAGAGGACAATTTGTCAGTGGAACCTTGACAATTACTCAAAGGAAAAGTAAGGGCACTGATCACAATGTTAAGAATTATTGTACTTTCTTACCATAAAACTATAATAGTCGTAGTAGGTACTTTTGAGTATTTTAAACTCTTTATTCTTTATTTTGTACTTAAATTATGTAAAATGTCGTCTATAAAATATAAGTAGAACTTCCAACCAATGTATAGTATGTTAAATCACATTGTAAGAATGATTATAAGTAACAATTTTTTTTTGCGTTTTGTCTTCTTCGATTCTCCCTTTCTGATATTTTATCTCACCTCGGATATTTTTCTTGTTCTAGATTTTACGAGCTCCAAGTGTTATTTTCTTATATATTATTGTTTGAACTTTTAAGAGTCCCTCTTTAATTTCTCTATATGCCGCCTTGTTATTTCACCAGATGTCAGCGCCATTGTTACACCTGAATAATTTAATATATACAATACTCGTTTCCAATGCAAAACTCGGGGCCGTAAAAGCTTAACCGTGTACAAACTTTTAGAAATCCATTAAGTACCAATTTGTTCAATTGACTGACAATTTCGAAAGAGTTACTTAAAGGACCGTAATGAATTCACGGCAACAATATTTTCTTGCATTGTATTTCAAGAATTTAAATATTCTGAATTTTGTCTGGTCTGGCCTGGTAGGAGGCTTCAGCCGTGGCTAGTTACCAATTACCACCCTACCGCCAAAGACGTGCAGCCAAGCTATTTAGCGTTCCGGTAGTATGTCGTGTAGAAACCGATTAGGGATATGGACTAGGGTTTAAATAACTGCCATACCCCAAACAGGTTAGCCCGCTACCATCTTAGACTGCATCATCACTTACCATCAGGTGAGATCGCTGTCAAGAGCTAACTTGTATTTAATTAAAAAAAAACTGGATATAAGGTACATAAAAGTAGCAATAACTATTTTAAAAAAGAATTCTCGGGAATTCCCGGGAATCGGCCAATTTTATTCCCGTTTCCTTGAGTTGAAAATTTGCCGTTCCCGAGATTTATTTTTAATTTTGATTGAGTGGGATTTTTAAAAAGTTAATTTGTTTAGTTTCACCCAACCTAAGTCCAGTTAATTAATATAATAGGTTTTGCTTCGGACATAATATTGTCAATCAAACTTATAATTTTAGAGTACGGAAACAACGTACAAATTTGAAATTTTACATAAATTGGCTAATTTGCGGTTTTGGCTCTTACGAAGTTCTACCATATAGATAATTCTGTATGTAAAGATAAAAAATCATGACACCAAAATTGTATGATTTTCTTCGTTTTTTATTTTTGAGTATTTTTCAAACACTGTAAATAATACTATATGTCTGCAAAAGACTAAAAATTACGTTCAGTAATTCAGAAGTTATAATGCTCTAACAGACGGACGGACGGACAAGTGCCAATTCACTCAAGTAGACTCAGAGACCTTCGCTTCGCTCGGTCAATTAATAATGGCACATTTTGTGAAGATCTAAAGAATTTCAGAGATGTAGAGTGGAACTACTCAATGGCTAACATCAAATCTGTCGATTGAAGTAATCTTAGTGGATTTTTAACAAAACAGTAGGTACATAAGTAAAGGCTCGTACAGTACATAAGTCATCCGTGAAAAGCAGGGGGTCGACTAGGTATATATAAATTATAAATCAATTAGGGCAGTGCACTGTTCTTGACTGGCCAACTGAAAACCCTACTAATATCATCAGGGGCTTGGTCGAGGCTTTCACGCGTTATCGGGCTAGAATAACAGCCCCACGGGTCAGCGGGCACGTTAAAGTTGTCATCGTATGAGAAATTCATATCCATACTAATACTACAAATGCGAAAGTGTCTGTCTGTCTGTTACGCTTTCACGGCCCATCTGTTCAACCGATTTTGATGAAATTTGGTATGGGTATAGTTTATATCTATAGTATAGACATAATCTACTTTTCATCCTGGATTTCAAGTATGTTGCTAAATTGCCTACCTATGTTTAAATGACCTCAACTATACCCAACTTTTAAATCACATTGATCCGTTGCGGCATGACTGAAGGACAAACAAACACACTTTGGCATTTGTATTAGTATAATTTTTATCCCGGAAAATTAGAGTGTCCGCGGGTATCAAAAAACTTAATCCAGGCGGACGAAGTCGGACCACAGAAATCCATTATTACTTTGCCCCGAGATATCACTTTGTAGCTTAGGTAATATTATGAGTTGCTATCAACAAGCGACCCGATTTATAGCATTCTGCTTTTAACTTCAAAGAAATTTCATTCAAATGTACGTCTAAAATATTTACAAAGCTACATATTTTTTTTTGGACTTGATTTTCTAGTTCTTAGAATGAAACTTCGATTTGCAGTGTTGAGAAATATTTAATCATGTTGAAACAGAGGTCATGCAGAAAAAGGTTCCGTTTATTTTTCCAGCAAAATGGCTCAATTATATTACAATTTTATTCATGCCTCTGTGATAAGTATGCGTTGCCAATTTTACTTATTATTCTTCATAACAACATGTTTCATTCGCAATCGCAGAAGGCTAAAAATAATAACGATATGTTTTTTCGAGTTGAAAAAATAATTCGTGTTTATTGTTTAGGTATGAGGTATAACTACCTACCTACATGAAAATAATGTGCCTAATTTGGTGTAGGTAAACTGTAAAGCTCATCAAATACCGTATTACACACCTACACAAAAGCTTTTTATTAGCAAAAATGTTTTAGTAGGTATAAAATGCCTGTCAGTGACTGAACAGATTCATAAAGGTTACAGAATTATGTTACAGGTGAATTGATAACAGAATCAAATCTGTAACCGTTTTCAATGTGTTTTTAAATCTGTTACACCCAAAACACTTATATTCCTGCAACAGAAATGAATCTGTAACAGAAATGAAAGTGTTTAACACTGTTTTAAAGTGTAACCGGAATAGCGAAGTTGCCAAATTTACTGTTGACGCGTATTCAAATTTGAACCTAAGGTTAAAGCATCGATGGTTGCAATTGTTTTAAGAAAAACATGGCCAATGTTGTTTCAGTGTGTGTAAAGTCCAATATGAAGTGAGAAGACCGCTTTGTCACACTGCACCGTGCAATTTGTAGGGGCAAGTACCTATTAGGGTTACAGATAAAAACACTTATTAACAGAAAAAAAACTGTTACAGATTGATTGTGTTACATAATCGTTTCTGTTTCTGTTATGTGTTTTTGTTCTATAACAGTTTCAAAAAACAGTGTGTTTCAGTCCTTAATGCCTGTTTTTGGTTGATTTGGTACTTATTTTTGTATTGATTCATAGATAGTTAGGTACTATTAGAAATACGATAATGGAACTATTATACAAAAAGGATTCATATTTTGGGTACATAGCCTAGTTATGTCCTTCCCCGGGATGCAACCTACCTCTGTCGGTCAGGGGCCATACTGCCAACGCAAGCCATATTGTTTCATTATTGTTGACTTTCGTGTTTTCGAATTCTAATCCTTATTTTAGGAACGTCAAGGTACGTGACATAATAGCTATTTATGCAACTGTATCGTAATGAGGGTCATTTTAATTCGAGTGCTGTTTTTTGATACGAGGCTTGCCGAGTATCAAAATAGGATAGTACGAGAATTAAAATGACTAATTACCGTGTACAGTTGCATACAAGATTTTATCTACGACAAGGACGTCTTTATAATTTTTTACTTTGTAAATTAATAAAAAAGTCAAATCAATACAAATTTCACAAGTTGCAAAAGTAATCCGTTTACCGCGTAATTTTTCTAATTTTTTTTTAATATTGGCAGTAAGAGTGGCAGTACCAACCATAGAGTGGGTTGGGTACATAGAGTATAGAGTAGGTGGAGATGAAATTTAAATAATATGTACATATTCAATGACGGGTGCCACCATCCGCCATGATGTAGGTATGGCTCCTCTACATACTAAGAACTCTGTGGTTGGGAAAGTGCCAGAACCCAGAGCCGCTAAGCTATAGGTATCCTATTTATGAAGATAACCATATCGATACAGCTACGACTCATAACGATACAGCTCCCATACAACGAACTGTATCGTTATGAGAAGCAAACACGAAAGAGGGTTCAATTCGATATACTAGTTGTCAAATTCGAAATTGGAACTTTTCGATGCTGGAGTAGATAAACTGTCATTTTGAATCAGAATACAGAACAAACGCTTAAGTATTAGGGGGCAGTATGGCCCCTGTACCAAATTTCAAGTTTCAACATCGTTTGAACAGATGGGACGTGAATAGGTAACAGACAGACACACTTTGCCACTATTTTAAAAATATTAATTTAGATATTAAGTATGGATTTGTAAAGGTAAATAAAATAACTTTGTGTGACGCAAAAATAAATTATTTTTTTCATATATTAATACTAGCTGATGCCCGCAACTTCGTCCGCGTGGAATAAGTTTTTCAGTTAATTTTCCAGGATAAAAAGTAGCCTATGTTACTCTCGAAGTCCATAAATATACTCATACAAAAAATTACGGCAATCCTTTGCTCTGTTGCTGCGTGATTGAAGGACAAACCAACAAACACATTTTCGCATTAATTATAATATTAGTATGATATGATATGATAATCTATAATATACATATATTATATATTAATATGTAAATATTAAATATAGCTGATACCCGTGACTTCGTCAGCGTGGAATATGTTTTTTTTAATTCCCACGTATAAGCTCAGAAAGGGTAATTCGAGAATAATAACCATTATATTATTTATATCACACGTCTACGTCATCTTTATATCATACTAATTTGACATTGAATTGAATAAACAAATTTAAGAAATCCATTAAAAGTATGCTCCTGAAAAAAGCTTATTATACTGTTGAAGATTATGTAAATGATAGAGGAGCATGGATTTGATCGCTCCAACAATGCTGGGGACAGCGGTTACTTATGTACACATTGATATAGTAATTGTAAATGAATTATTTAAAAAGAGCAACCACCGAGTTTCTTGCTGGTTCTTCTCGGTAGGAATGGCATTCCGAACCAGTGGTAGATTCACTTGACGATTCAAAAGTACTTGTAAAAGTTTATTTGAATAAAAAAAATATTTGATTTGATTTGATTAATATTATAAATGCGAAAGTGTGTATGTTTGTTTGTTGGCAACGGAGAAACGGATCGACGTGATTTTTGGTAGGTATGGGTATAGTTGAGGACATGGAGAGTGGCATAGGCTACTTTTTATCCCGGAAAATTAAGGAGTTCCCTAGGGAATCAAAAAAACTCAAAACACGGAGCCGCGGGCATCAGCTAGTAGATAATATAAGTATAGATATACAGCTGATGCCCGTGACTTCGTCTGCGTGGAATAAGTTTTTTTAACTCCATCAAATATAAATATTATAAATGCGAAAATTTGGATGGATGTATGGATGTATGGATATGGATGTTTGTTACTCAATCACACCCCAACGGCTGAACGGATCTGGATGAAATTTAGCACAGAGATAGATTATAGTCTGGAATAACACATAGGCTACTTTTTTCCCGAGTTCCCACGGGAACCGAAAACCTCCATTTTCAGAGATAATAAGTAGCCTTTGTGTTATTCCAGACTGTAATCTATCTTGTTGCCAAAGTTCATCAAAATCCGTTCAACCCGTTGTGTGATTGAGCATCACTCATTCGCGTGGCATAAGTTTTTTTCAATTCCCACAGGCACTCCTTTATTTTCCGGGATAAAAAGTAGCCTATATTATTACTATCCCACGGTATAATCCCCCTATAATGGTGAAACACGTACTTCTTCATATTTTCACGAAAGCCCAAATGCTGTTTCATGGCTATAACTTGAGAAATTAAGGATTTTCATACAAACTCTCAACCCCTATTTCACCCCTTCGGGGGTGAAATTTTGAAAAACTCTGAAACACATGTTTTCATTTTCAACCCGCAGCTCATAATATATCAAGTTTCATGGCTATAACTTGAGAAATTAAGGACTTTCATACAAACTTTCAACCCCTATTTCACCCCTTCGGGGGTAGAATTTCGGGATAAAAAGTATCCTATGTCCTACCTCGTAGTATGGGCTCAAATCGTGCCAAGTTTCGTTTGAATTCATTCAGTAGTTTCGGCGTGATGCGCGGCCAAGATACAGACAGACAGACAAAAATGAAAAAAATAAAATTACAGATTTGGCTTCAGTATCGAATAATGAGTGCCTAAATTTTCAAAATATCTTCAATGTACAGAATTGGACCTGTTACATTTTTATTTTAAGTATTGATAGGTAAGTAACCACTTAAAAAAATCCTGAAACGCGTAATCACGGAAAGTACACCGACTCGTTTTTCTCCGTTAAAATAATCTGTATTCTGGAGTATCGGAAAATATTAAAAGTGTAGTGCAGCGAGCGTTATGCTAAGTAATCAATTTTTTAAGCTCCTACAAGTGTACAAGCTGCCATCGCTTTTAAGCAGTATTAATTCAATATTGTTTACGCTCTTGTTTCATAATTACAATCCTCATTTTAGGGAAGTCAAGGTACGTTATATAAAACGTCAATTTAAAATAATACTGCTTTATGCAATTGTAGTAGGTATGCCCCCTGTCCCTGAAAGCCGGGCAAGCGTGAACGAAGCGTGGCAAACTTCTGTGAAACGTTATGACAAAACACAATTTGCAGTTGGCTCTTCTTTTATTTATAATATTAGTTGGTGCCCGCGGGACTATGCGCGGGATTTTAGGTTTTTAAAAATCCTGTATTTTTATGTCTTTGTTTTGGCTTGAACATAAAACTCTTCATTACATCACTTACCATCAGGTGAGATCGTAGTCAAGGGCTAGCTTGTAGTGGATAAACAAACAAACAACAAACATTTTTGATTTTGTGAAGAAAATGAGGTGAGTACCTAGAGGTTTGTTTTGAAAATATTGCCATAATAATGGGATAGGGTAAATAACCTAGCCCACCAACCCGCATTGGAGCAGCGTGGTGGGTCTAAGCTCTAATTCCCTCTCCTATGAGAGTGGAGGCCTGTGCCAGCAGTGGGACGTTAATGGGCTGTAGTGGTACTACCGTGGTAGTGGTGGTAGTACATTAAACCTAGACAATAGGTCCATAACCCATAGCTAACTTTTTTTTTAATTTATTTTACGGCCCTGGATACAAGTCCTTTAAGGCCTTTCTAAATAATACAAAATTGCTTAAATCGAATTATTATTCTAAAGTAGTCAAAATACATTATAAAATAGCAAACTTTGTGTACCACAGACCACAGACCTACATAACACAACATTAGGTATTCGTAATCAGGGAGCTACTTAATTCAGAAGCATGCTAATTAAGCCAGTTCATACAATAGGTACCTAGTTACCTACACAACAGATCATCCCACAAAGTGCATAGACTCACCCACTCACCACTGGCCTAATGTTAATTAAATGCTAATGGAATTAACTAGCTGATGCCCGAGACTTTATCGCGTGGATTGAGTTTTCCGCGTTTATTGGTTACCGCGGGAACTTTCTAATTATCCGGGATAAAAAGTAACCTATGTGTTATTCCAGACTATAATCTATCTCTGCGCCAAGTTTCATCCAGATTCGTTCAGCCGTTCTGACGTGATTAACAAACATCCATCCATCCATCCATCCATCCATCCATCCAAACTTTCGCATTTATTAATTATATTATTAAAATAGACGGATTAAGTATTTTTTTTATTCTAGCAGGAACTCCTGAATAAAAGCCGGGATAAAAATAAATTAAAATTGAAAAATAAATTATTTTTTAACTGTAATCATCGAGAAACGGAATAGGGATGACGACAACTCAATCAAATCAGCAACTCTTTATCAAACTTAAAAACGCACTTCTAGTATGGAAGTTGTATGAAATTTGCAGTTGTGACGTCATCAAATTTCAACGCACTTTTTTCTTTAATCTATATTTTAAAATGGTTATCAAACTTAAAACTAACCGAGGATGTGAATTTTAGGTCTTTTGGAAGACTCTATTTAATAATCAGTTAGACATAATTTATTTTTGATTTAGGCATCATCCCTATTGCACGTGTCAAAACACTTACGGCGGCAACATATCGAATCGAGTGAAATACTTTTCGGTCGTTGAATTAATCAAGTATCAATTTAATTAACTCACTCAAATGAAGAAGTCAATAAACCAATATATTTTCCAAACATTCGCACGTTTTACAATAATGTACTTATATAAAATGTAGGTATTCCTCTATTAATTGGTTCCACTAATTGCTGTAGGATTTCTTTCGTGACACGTAAGTACTATACTGTAATGGGCGTCAAGTAATCAGACAGCTTTGTAAAATTCAATTGCTTACAAAATACATATAGCAATAGACTTGAACCATAAAATGTTGTTCGGAATTTCGCCCTGCCAGTGGCAGTTTGTAATTACTTTCTATTCACTTTGAGAACTATAGCCATCGTAATGGTACGAGTACCTACTCGTGTTAGGCCGCGATTATACGTGCTAGTTTTTACGTACAAAACTAAAATTAATTGCATAAGATTCGTGACTCACAGTCACAAGACTGTTTACGTTTCGTATGTTAAGTACTCATTTAGGCGAGTTTCGTTAGTGAAATTTATGCTCAATAAATTGATCCCCTTGCTATAGTGTATATGTCACCGTAAGATTGCAAAAACCGTTAGATTGTAATCTCTAGCTAAATTGTAAACTGTCAACAGATTGTGAACCGTTCAATGGTAATCCCATCATATTATGCTGGTCGGCGGTCGCCTTAGAAAATTTAACTCCGCTTCATATTCGCCGTAAACGACAAGATTTGCTGACTCTACATAAAATACTAGTTTGCTATCTCAAATTCAATTATATACCAGGCATTATATGCCATAGATTAAAAATATTTACACTCGAAGTTTGTAGGATAGTATCATAAGAATTTATCAGAAGAAATTTGCTTTTTATATTTTTAACTCTAGATTGTTTTTAATCATAAATAAATTATTGTTTTGTTGTTTTTCACCGAATGAACAATTTTTCTTTAAACAATACCTACGCAAAAATAAAAATAATTTTAATCAGAATTTCAGTTCTCTATTATACTTAATTGCCATCGAATAACGATTGAAAAGTTTTTTTTTTTAAATTTCAATTCATATTTTTAATTAAAAGAACCAAGAATCCGGTTACCATTAACAACTCAATAAAATAAAATAAAATATAAAAAAATTATAAATATTTGGCACGTAAATTCACACAATTTAAATTTCGAACTCTAACTTTTTATCGTCACGTGAAGTTCCCGCGCGATTTTCCGCGTCTCTCACGGGAATACACAGGGCTTTCGTCGAGCGACTGTTCGTACATCCTAACTCCTGTCCCATCTAGGGATGTTTCCCCGCGCCCCGTCGCTCGGGCAACGGCATTGAGCTACTGCTAGGGTTGTCACAAGTCAAGTTTTCAATATTCAGAACGCATTATGCCCGTAACCGTATATTAAACTAGATCTTCTTAGACTTCGCCCCTGTTTATTGGTTTTTTCATTCCCGCGGGAACTCTTAAATTTTCCGGGATGAAAGAAGCCTATGTCCTTCCCTGGGATACAACCTATCCCTGTATCAAATGTTATCAAAATCAGCTTAACAGATGAACCGTGGAAGCGTCGCAGACAGGCAGACATACTTTCGCATTTATAATATTAGTATGAATTTTCGGAATGCTAATAAATAATACAACTTATAAAAATTAGGTAGGTATTTGACAACTAGTCCAGCCAGAAACATTTTTTCAAACGTCAAAACATTTGTGATGTATGAATTCTACTTGTTTGTGATGTCATCAAAATTAGACGCACTATTTTACTTTAAACGATGGTTTAAAAACAAAACTAACAGTGGACGTAATGTATATTACGTATTTTGGTAGATCTATTTAATAATCTCTAAAATTAATTTATTTTTGACATTGGCAACATCCCAAGTATCCACTTACCTTTTTTTTGTTGACTCCTCTTAAGTTACCCAATCTCCTAAAAATCTCCAAAATCTCGTAGGCTACTTTTCTGATGTTTCACTTCTGCCGTGTGTGCACACTTTTTTTTAGACCCTGTATGTTATATCTGTGAACGTTACATTATCTTATGAAAAAATATCATAAAATTTTTGGAATGAATAATAATTAGGTATCATAAAATACAACTTACCGAAGACACCGAGATGAAAGCCGTTTATTGGGATTTGGGCCTGTCAGTTCTTAGAATATTTCTGCCTTAAAATGTTAATTAGACGTCACCGTATCAAAAAATGCTGAAAATGACTAACTACTAATTTTAGCCTTTTAATGGAACCCGTGGTAGGTACAAGTTAAAAGATTTTATGATTTTTTTATTGGTTGGCAACCCTAGTGAAGTACGTTTACAAATTGAATAATATCGTGATTTCTACTTGACTGTCTATTGGAGCAAACAGCCATTGATGGAGTAGGTAACTAATATAATTTTATTATGTTAATTGACGTAATAAATTTATATTACTAAGGTAAAAACAGGGTTACCTATGTCGTTTTTTACAATTACTGAATTGGGTAACTACCTATTTTAAAAATAGTCAAATCAGCAACTTTTTTCAAACGTCAAAACTGAAAACGCGTCCTAAATATGGGATTTAAATGAAACTAGATGATGCCCTCGACTTCGTCTGCGTGGATTAAAGTTTTTTGATTCCCGCGGGAACTCTTTAATTTTCCGGGATAAAAAGTAGCCTTATGTCCTTCCCCGGGTAACAAAGTATCCCTATACCAAATTTCTTCAAAATCGGTTGAACAGATGAGCCGTGAAAGGCAGACAGACACACTATCGTATTTAAGTATAATATTAGTATGGATTCTGAAATGTGACGTCATTAAAGTTCGACGCACTTTTTTACTTTAATCGATTGTTTAAAATAGTTATTCAACATAAAACTATCAGGGGACGTGGATATATCGACTTTTGGGAGATCCTCTATTTAATAATCACTAAAAAATTAATTATTTGAATTATAGTCAAATACCCAATTAAACAGAATTGTAGGTACCTAATGTCCTACCTAGGCTACGTCTCTCAATTATCACATTTGGCAACATTTTACAGTAGCCGTAAGCCATAAATTCAGTTAATAACATCAATTGCGATAATCACAGCTTCCGTAAATGACGTAATTCATCGGGACTTTTTTTTTTAGTCCACTACAAGTTAGACTACTGCACTGACTGCGATCTCACCTGATGGTAAGTGAAAATGACGCAGTCTAAGATGGTAGCGGGCTAACCTGTTAGGGGCATGGCAGTTATATTAAACCCATATCCCTATTCGGTTTCTACACGGAATCGTACCGGAACGCTAAATCGCTTGGCGGCACGTCTTTGCCGGTAGGGTGGTTACTGGTAACTAGCCACGGCCGAAGCCTCCCACCAGGGCAGACCAGGGAAAATTCAGAAATTATAAATTCCCAAATTGACCCTGCCGGGGATCGAACCCGGGACCTCCACGCGTTAAGGCAACGGCGCTCAACACTGCGCCACGGAGATCGTCAAATTTGAAAATTGAATACGTCGACAATGTAATCAAATTTGCAGAAGTCCATGATCATCGACTTCACCCTTACGTTAACGTTCATGCAATCCAGACTAAAAAGGACAAAACCCTTTGAGTTAGTGCATAGTGATTAAATAGTGATAGTGTAGTGAAGTGCTGTCTGAAAGAACACATGAACAAAGTGTCTATTTGCAACAATAAAGACAATACGTTATTGGACAATTTCTTAGTACCTACCTAAGAATATAAGCCTATTTTTAAGAGAAATTACTTAGAGTCAAATAGCCTGGCTAGATTGTAAATATATTGAGCACCCTTCATTGGTACTCAATAAAAAAAATTGTGATAATCTTTTTTTTTTATCTACTACAAGCTAGCCCTTGACTACGATCTCACCTGATGGTAAGTGATGATGCAGTCTAGATGGTAGCGGGCTAACCTGTTAGTTATATAAACCCACACCCCTTCGGTTTCTACACGCCTTCGTACCGGAACGCTAAATCGCTTGGCGGCACGCTAAATCACAGCTTCCGTGCTGCCCTAAAAATGTTTAAACTGTAGGATGGCTGTTTAGATGGAATACGCCAATAGAAAACTCTTCTATACATTTGGGGCCACTTGCCAGATAAGGCTTGAGTAACTAAAGTAGTCACAGAACCAAAACGAGAACCCTACACCCACCAAATACTGAATCAGCCTTCCTAGTGATAGTTACCAAAAGTACAGAGCTATCTCTTAGGGCCTATTGTACATTTTACCTAAAACAGACGGCTTACTTACTTTTTCTCGGAGAGAGGGTGTAAAATTTCACCCCATTAGCGGTTTTATAGCCTTTCAAATAAGTATCTACCATCGATATATTATGTATAATATGTACATGCACTACATGAGCCCTTTAATAGAAAAAAGTTGGGCGTCCGACTTGTAGGGCATGCCCCTCACCTGTATAAGCCTGTCCTTGTCCCCGCCATAGCGCTGTCCCGCTTTTCAGACTAGATGGCTTTAGAAAAATAAGTCTACATTCTATGTTTGACAGGGCCCGTCTATGTAAATTGAGGTCGTTGGAATCTACTCATTTAATTCGCTCATGGCTCAAAACTGAACACAACTGAGGCTTTAATCAAAAACCTTTCGACCTTATCAGATGTCTGATTTTAATCGAAAAGTTAAATTGAAATTTTGTATTGATTCTGATAGGTACCTACCTATTTGTTGAATTTGTGAAGACTTTTACGCGCAAATTTTTCATGTTTTTTAGGGTTCCGTACCTCAAGAGGAAAAAAGGATTTTAGGATCTCTTCGTTGTCCGTCTTTCTGTCTGTCTGTCTGTCAACCACCTTCTACTCTGGAACGTGTGGTGTGTGTTATGTGTACTACCTATCAAGTTGAAATTAATACCAGATACTGAGGTCCACAGTCGCTTGGAGCTGTACTTTAAAAAAAATCAAGCTTCTAAATTCAACACAAGTCGTGGCAAACGACTTCCAAAAAAGGAGAAGGTTCTCAATCGTATCTTTTTTTACCTTAGACATTTCTTGCAATCACGGACACGAACGTGCGTGAACTTTTGTTGTGGTGTTTGTGGTTACGTCACGTTGTCGTGTGCATGCACATTGCGTTAGTGTGAGTGCCTGTCGGAGCAGAGTGCAGACAGAACTCTCAACTCACTCTCAGTCGCGAGCGCTCGCTCGCCAGTTGCGCTTGTGAGTTGTACTTATTTCTCGTTTCCAATAACCTGTCGACCACAAAGCGGGGTCAGCATGACAGATACCATTGAAAAGCGAAAAGTTATACATAGTGAGGTAAGTTTAAATTACTTACTTACCTCATTAATTAATTAGTTTACATATAGTGTTAGTTTGCACTTTAGATATCTTATTTTCTTGCAGGGTCGGGGGATTATCGCTAAGGTATTTCATTATTTCCAACAAGAATATAAGTTCATGAAGGAAAATAATCACGATAATTGTGATCTGGCTCCTTTGGGTAACATAAGTAAACGAACTGCTCAAGCAACAGGGATCGGTGAACGAACCCTCACCAGAATTTTGAAAGAAGAGAAAGAGTTGCCCTCGACTTCCGGCAAGTCAAGGAAACGAACTGTTCAAGTAACAGGAATCAGTGAACGAACCGTCACTACAATTTTGAAAGAAGAAAAAGAGTTGCCCTCGACTTCCGGCAAGTTCCATTCAGCCGTTATATTCATTTTTATAGTCTGTCGCTGTGTTAAAATTTGCCGCGATTTTGCAGTTTCAGCTTTCACTACACAGACTACTTATTTATTATATTTTAGTCTGTGTCTAATTATGATGTATTATACATCCATAATATCATGAAATAACTCCCATAAAGGAGGCGAGGTAGTCGATGCAAAGCGCGCCGGCAGGTAGCGGAGGCGCGACGTACCCTACCGCGCATGGCACGCGACGTTGCCAAACCGCGTCGCATTGCCCGAGAATATTATTGCCCAGCTGATATATCGCCGCGTCGTCACTCTTCGGTCGCTCCGTGAATAGTGATGCGCCGCAGGCTGCCCGCGACCATTTTAGTACAGTAATTACTAATTAGGCATTAATTAATAGCTGAATGAGTATCATAATATCTTTGAGGAATTCAATGAGTAAAATAGGAAGAACTTACGGACGTCAAAAAGTATCAGGTC
Organism: Erebia aethiops; assembly: GCA_923060345.2. NCBI lineage: Eukaryota > Metazoa > Arthropoda > Insecta > Lepidoptera > Nymphalidae > Erebia > Erebia aethiops. The sequence continues at coordinate 13,438,417 of OV281091.1, read as the reverse complement.
ACCCAGGGTTTGGACATTTATAGATAATTACCCTCGACGGAACGGAGACGGTGTATGTGTTTGCCCTTAGAGGTTGTGTGTTTGTTTGTTTGTTTGTTTGTATGTTTGTTTGTGCACTTTATTGTTACCATTTTTCTCAAAAAGTACTGAGCCGATTGAGATGCGGTTTTTTGCATTAGATGTGTATTATAGCTTGTGAGAAGGTTCTTAGATATATTTAAGGACCATAGACAACCGAGCTGAGCTGTAGTCTATGATTTGAATTTTTCAATATGTTACCATTTTTCACAAAAAGTACTGGGCCGATTGAGATGCGGTTTTTTGCATTAGATGTGTAATGTGTATAGCTTGTGAGAAGGTTCTTAGATATATTTTAGGACCATAGGCAACCGAGCTGAGCTGTAGTCTATGATTTTAATTTTTCAATATGTTACCATTTTTCATAAAAAGTACCTACTGGGCGGATTGAGATGCGGAATTTTGCATTAGATATGTATAGCTTGTGTGAAGATTCTTAGATATATTTTAGGACCATAGACAACCAAGCTGAGCTGTAGTCTATGATTTTAATTTATCAATATGTTACCATTTTTCACAAAAAGTACTGGGCCGAATGAGATGCGGTTTTTTGCATTAGATATGTTTAGCATGTGAGAAGGTTCTTACATATATTTTACGACCATAGACAACCAAGCTGAGCTGTAGTCTATGATTTTAATTTTTCAATATGTTACCATTTTTCACAAAAAGTAGTGGGCTGATTGAGATGCGGTTTTTTGCATTAGATATATTTAGCTTGTACCTAGATGCTGCCCAGGGTCTCATGATGGAGCCTCCCTGGGCGGTCATAGGAACTCCTTAAGTTCGCATCGTAAACCCGTCGTGTTTGGACTCTTTTCATTTGTCTTGACTAGCACTTTGTACCTAGATGCTGCCCAGGGTCTCATGATGGAGCCAGGACGTGGTCATGGAAACTCCTTAAGTTCTCATAGTAAACCCGTCGTATTTGATTTCTATTGATTTGTCTTGACAAGCGCTTTGTACCTAGATGCTGTCCAGGGTCTCATGATGGAGTCAGGAGACGACCATGGGAACTCATTAAATTCCCATCGTAAACCCGTCGTGTTTGGACTCTTTTGATTTGTCATAACAAGCACTTTGTACCTAGATGGAGCTCTGCAGTTCGTCGTGGGTTTTTTAATTTTTTTAATTTTATTACTTGTATCTGAATAAGGTAAAGAGTAAATAAAATAAAGACGAAGCTGGTATTACTGATCTTATAACATGAATATGTCACAAAAACAGGTTTTAAGAATTAGGTATACACGTCTTATATTCATTCAGATTAATTTATTAACAAAGAAATTATAAATACTAGTCTTTAATAATGTAGATCCTATATTATTGTATTCACTTCGTTGATTTACTATAAAAGGCTCCACTCGTTAAATCTTTCTTGCAGGAGGCTTATATTTGAAATTGTAAGGTACCTATAAAAATTATGTTACAGGAAATTTTTATATAAATTTGGTAGGTGCATTGTTCAGAAATCAGAATAGAGGAATACAGGTATTTAAACACCCGGTTCGCATGGAGGAAAACTGTTTTTCGAACGGTATAGTTGATTCCACTTCTTCTTACTTAAATTATAAATACTTATTGCTCTTTCCACCTTCCGCCTGCAAACACAAATGGCAAAGCGTAAGAAATGCACACAGAAGGGCATTAAACAAGAGAAAACTGCGGATGTCTGAAGAGCCAACGGCGAAAATCAAGGAACGGAAATTTGAGGACGAAATTTCTTATCTAAATAATTATTTAGGTGAAAAGAAAAACGCAGCACCAAACGAAAACGACGGCCAGAACGAATGTGACGATGAAACAGTTTCTAATTTCGACTTTGAGGGTAGTTCCGAAAGTTTTAAAAAGGAAAGGGAAGAAATTGAACAACCGGTAAACATTGAACAGTACACTGTGGTGATGGATCCAGGTTTTGGTAAGTCTATTGAAATGGCGAACATGAGGCATCAATCAACGGATCCACAATCATTAATCTTAGTTAAATAAATCTTGTGAGGCGTGAAGTAGATTGATAGGATAACATTTAAAACAGACTTTTGAATGTTGGCGTCAATCTCCCCAAGTTCAAGGAGATGGATTGAACTGATGCCCTAATGACTATCTAAAAAGTGTCTCTTTAGTTATAAGATTAATAATTTACTTGATAAGTTCGAGTTTTTGCATTTCTATGTATAATAACAAGTGGAAAAAGCACTTAGCTGTGATATTATCTTCGTAACAGAAGACAGAAAAACTGCATCAAAATCGGTTTAATTATGTTAAGGAAAATCAACAACCTCTAACCAAGACGGCAAATTTTACGTTCTCGGTTTTTTGACAATCTAAAAAATAGTACCCAAAATATTTTCGACAGAAAACTACAGTTTAACAATAATTATTGTTTTACTTTTGCTTCAGGCCATTCACCATCAAATAATATCCCAAATAGTACACAGAAGAATTCTCAAAAGAGGGTGAACTCGCAACTAAGTCCGTCGTCGTATGTAACAACAAATTATTCAGAAGATTTACCCGTAGAATACAAAGAACCCGATGTCGACCACGATCAAATGGATTTATTCTTCCTAAGCCTTTCAAATACAGTCAAAAGCTTCTCACCGTACCTACAGGCGATAGCGAAGAATAAAATATTCAACTTGGTGTCCGAATTGGAAATAAAACAGCTAGCTCCGAGCAGCAATTGTATCTCAACATTACCGCAAACTGCTAATTGCCCGACACAACATCTACTAAATCCATCACAAGTTTGCGTCAAACTAGAAAATTCAGTTGGTGATTAAAAGACCTGTGCCTCAAAAGGATTTGAATTTCTTTACATTCCTATGATATATCGTCTCCCTCCACTGTAATCCTTAGGTAGGGTGGTAACTAGCCACGGCCAAAGCCTCCCACCAGACATACACAGTACACACATATCACAGAATAGTGACGTGACGTCTCTTCACTAACGTCCATCACGTCCCTTTAATTTGCAATACAAGTAACTGAGACAGGACCCGAACGTAACACGATTTCCAAACAGAATTTCGGAGGAGAGGAAAGAGTAAGGAACTCATTAAAAAAAGTATAAGGAGCCCAGTAGTATGAAAGAATTCCTAAACCCCGAGGAGTCGCGATGCTGCAGATCATGCTATTACACATGCTTTATATTTCCGAGCTTAATAAAGACCACGTAAAGCCATCGTCCGATATCTCTCCGGATATTTGGATAGAAGCAGGCGTCACTTTGCGGAAGTCTATGAAAATGCAGAAACTACAAGTTTAATTTGCTATAATTCGCCACAGTAGACAAATCTATGCGGTACACTGTGTATCTTGCACTTGCAATTTGCGATATCCAGCAATTCGCACTGGCACACACCACATAAATCTTCCAAATTATTCTCAACGTACGTTTCACTCAAACACCGGAACATCTTCAGGAGATGTTGATTCGACAATGCACGGTTGTAAGATTTACTGTCTTTACAAGATAGATTTGTCTACTGTGGCGGATTATAGCAAATTAAACTTTTTTTTTTTTTTTAATCCACTACAAGCTAGCCCTTGACTGCGATCTCACCTGATGGTAAGTGATGATGCAGTCTAAGATGGTAGCGGGCTAACCTGTTAGGGGCATGGCAGTTATATTAAACCCATACCCCTTCGGTTTCTACACGGCATCGTACTGGAACGCTAAATCGCTTGGCAGCATGTCTTTGCCGGTAGGGTGGTAACTAGCCACGGCCGAAGCCTCCCACCAGGCCAAACCAGGGAAAATTCAGAAATTATAAATTTCCAAATTGACCCTGCCGGGGATCGAACCCGGGACCTCCGCACGTTAAGGCAACAGCGCTACACACTGCGCCACGGAGGTCGTCAAATCTTAGTAAAGTAACTTCTAGTTACTTCATTCTCCGGATGTTGGCGCTGCTCTGGGGCCTGCCCATGTACCTAATAATGGACTATGCATGTGAGATCTATAGATCATGTCTATAGTGCTTTGACTCAGCTCTGGCTCAGGACACAGTTAAAACGAGACAGATTTATGCCACTCACTTATGACCATCTCGTTTTGATTATTTATAAGTAAAGCCTGAGCAAATTCAAAGTAGGTAGCTCTAAATTCTAGACGCGCGAACGATAATATCTCTATCTCCTGCGGTAGAGATGGACCGCCGACCACCGTAGCCGATATACCTGATATGCGCCTTTCAGGGCTTCAGGGGGACATTTATACACACGCACGCGCGTGCTTAGTGTAAACTGTAAATTCCTACTCACCCCACCACACCACTTCTACAAACCATTAACGTCCCACTGCTGGGCACAGGCCTCCACTCTCATAAGAGAGAGGGAATTAGAGCTTAGACCCACCACGCTGCACCAATGTGGGTTAGTGGGCTTTAACGACTATTTTCATGTCAGTGATAATAACCGGGACCGACGGCTTAACGTGCTCTCCGAGGCACGGGGGTGAAACACCGCCAACTTCCTAACTCCGGGCTAACTGAGAATTTCTATAGTCAGAAAAACCCATTAAGTACTTAATTATGGCCCGACCCGGGACTCGAGCCCGGGACCTCGTCGGCCGCAGTCGAACATGCTAACAACTAGATTACTAGACCAACGAAGCAGTCGGCACGAAATTCCTATCGTGCAATAGTAATACAGTAACGAAGCGCTCTTTGTGGATTCAAACCTTTAAGTAGGTATCTTATCCGATTACATTTCAAGGTTTGTTAGTTGTTACGGAGATACAAATTGATTTCCCAAATTCAGTCGGGTAAATAAGACCCTTCCTTTGAAAGCTTAAATCTGAGTAAATAGATAAATATTGCGGTTTGGCCAAGTCATTACATGATAGAGCTTTGAAAATATTACATTTTCTCATTTACAATATAATACCTAAGTACCTAGATTAAGTAAATAGATATGTAACTTACTAACCCGGCTGAGTTTGTTGTAGGCTTAGAGTTAAAATACCTAATAGGGTTGAAGGCTTTTCTCAGACGGGCGCGTTTGGTACCTACCCTCGTAGCTTTAGTTTTAAGATACCCATACTGTCGTTAATTATCACCATCACGTCGTATACTTTGTACCTATACCTACTTGACTTTCAATAAGTGTACTTAGGTACTGTTTTGAATAAACATACTTTTCATAATTATAACCTGCATTGAAAGCCAGTACAGCCTATTAACGTCCCACTGCTGGGCACAGGCCTCCACTCTCATAGGAGAGAGGGAATTAGAGCTTAGACCCACCACGCTGCTCCAATGCGGGTTGGCGGGCTTTAACGACTATTATCATGTTAGTGATAATAACCGGGACTGACGGCTTAACGTGCTCTCCGAGGCACGGGGGTGTAACACCGCCAACTTCCAACTCCGGGCTGGCACTGAGAATTTCTCAATTGAAAAACCCAATACCTAACAATTTTTATGCCCGACCGGGAATTGAACCCAGGACCTCGTGATCCGCAGTCGACTATGCTAACCGCTAGACCAACGAGGCGGTCAGCAGGCAGGCATTGAAAGCAGCGGGTAGAAAACCATCACAATGCAGATTATATATGAAAAGTACTAGTAGGTATGTGCGCCACGGGATGGAACACGATTTCAAATTTCGGGTGATGCCAGCCCTCGCTTCGCTCAGGCAGGCACCACCTGCAATCACCCTCGTCTGAAATCGTCTTGTTTCACCCCTAAGCAACCCACTTTGGGTCCAGCTCCCCACATGATAGTATAATAACTTACACTATTGTATTTTATTTAACTTATATACTTACTAACTTATGTATTGTAATAGATTGTATAAAAAAAAGAGCAACTGCTGAGTTTCTTGCCGGCTCTTCTCGGCAGAATCTTACTTCCGAACCGGTGCGGTGGTTGAGTCAAAACATGACGTACCATAAGAGACACCTGTATGTCCTACATGTTTGAAATAAATTGAATTGAATTGAATAAGTACACAATATACCTACTATTGACTTTGACTGTTGTTTAAAGTTGTTTTCAGAACCTAAGTTTGTACACTGACGAACCAATAGTGCAATCAAAACAAAGTTATCCCGCCGTCACACTTTCTGGTTTCTAGTCAACCACCAAACAGATTTAGATTACTAGGTAGGTACATGAACATAAGGGTAATGGACGTAAGGGTACGTCCATCCCTAGCCATCCCTAGTTTAGTATTAATTAAGTATCCCCTGGTACAGTTTAGTTTTAATTTAATTAACTTATTAGATATATTTCACTAAAATAATATTGTGATAGCATATTTTCCCAAATAAAAGTCACTTCTATATAAAAGAGCTAGATTCCAAATAGGTGTGAAATTGCAAGCGAAAATACTATAAATATTTTCGTGATTCTATATTTGAATTTTTCAGGTTGTTAAAATAAAGTCAAATATGTACAATACTTATCAATTAAAGATACATACAGTTTAATTGCTTACCGTGAAGCCGATGCCGACTGTTGCAGAGAAGTTGCCAGGTTGGAATTTCCCGGTCTCGAACTGTACGAGTAGAGAAGTTTTCCCTACTCCGCTGTCACCGAGAAGGATTGTCTGAAACAAATTTAAAAACTATAATCCGGTTACGGTAGATATACCTACTATAGTAAAAATGCTTTTCAGTCGCTTGGTTTGTTTCAATACTAGATGAAGCCTGCTACTCCGTCCGCTTGGATTAAAGTTTTTGATTCTCGCGGGAAATCCTTAATTTTCCGGGATTAAAAGCCTATGTCCTTCCCCGGGTTACAACCTCTGTGCCAAATTTCATCCAAATCTGTTGAAAAGATGGGCCGGGAAAGCGTACCAGACAAACAGACAGACAGACACACTTTCACATATATATAATTTATAAGTATGGAAAGTATGGATTGTACCTACTATATTCATATTTATGAATTCAGAATTTTCTCCTCTATCATTTGACATCCCATTCGATGCAATAGATGCAATAGAAGCTTCGAATGTTGGTGCATAAAGGGTGAAGAATAAACCCACATCTGTTTATATTACAGGTAAGTCGTTGTCTATATGACATTCCGTACTGGCGACTCAGGCTGGTATTCTCCGTAGCGCTTTGGTTGTGTAAAGGATGAAATTTTGTACACCCATGCACTAAGTTTATTACCTTGTGTATAGGCACGTCGTCATCGATGATAGTCCGTACTGGCGACTCAGGCCGGTAGTCTCTGTAGCCAGTGGGTGACGGGGTGTTTCTGATGGTGGGTGCGCGGAGGGTGTCTTCTTCAAACACGTCGTCACTCATGCTGTCGTCTGTTCCGACGTGCTGAAATCGTGAAAATCTTTTAAGGGTTAGCCCTCTTGAGATACACGTAGCGGCGCGGCACGTACCTGCAAATATTATTTTTTATTTGCATGAGTTTGTATAAATTGCGAGGCTCTGGGCGGTAGAAATTTGCGAGGCGCGAGATTCCAATACAGACATCACAGAAAAGGTCATTTTCTATTTGGGCTATAGCGCTGTTGGGCAAGAGCGGGAGGCCCCTGCAAGAGTGAGGCCCGGGTGGTTTTCCTGCTTGCCACCCCCTAAGACCGGAACTGGTTAGGTTATGTATCATTTAGGTAGCAGTATCTATTACCTACACTGTTAAATGTTAACTACGAGCCATTTCTGTTATTGATCTAATATCAAACAATGGTTACCTATTTGTGTAACAGTTAATAGGTACTCAACTACACAACACCAATCATTGATGGCTGGTCAAACACAATACAAGGATAATCGAATAATATCCATCCGAGCGAGCGTCTTTGTATGCGACCATTATGTAACAAACGTGTTTCAGTGACATCAGTGACAGTCTATCATACCTATATTATAAATGCCAAAGTATGTTTGTTTGTTGGTTTGCCTTTAAATAGCCCCCCAAACCGCATTGGAGCAGCGTGGTGGGTCTAGAAGCTCTAATTCCCTCTCTCTTATAAGAGTGGAGGCCTGTGCCCAGCAGTGGGACGGTGGTGGTGGTGGTCGTTGTCTTTCAATCATGCCGCAACATAGCAACGGATCAAACGTGATTTAAAAGTTGGGTATACATAGGTATAGGTACCTAGGCAATTTAGCAAGAAATTTGAAATCCGGGATAAGCCTGTCATTCCCCGGGACATAACCTACCACTATACGGACTTTCATCCAAATCGGTTGAACAGATGGGCCGTGAAAGCATAGCAGACAGACAGACACACTTTCGCATTTATAATAATTTAAGCTACACTGTCTGTGGGAGTACCTACACCAGGCACCACCAGGCTTGCTAGCTTTTGGTCGCGGCTTCACTCAAGTTAATTTCTATTTTAAAACTTTCAAACCCCTAACTATTTTAACCCCTTGTTGAATTAATTTTTAAAAAGTTTCTTCTTTCAGCCTTATTCATCGAGTGGTTTGAGCTGTTTGTTGACAAATCAGTCAGTCACCTTTTCTTTATATATATTTACAAGTTAGGTATTTCCTACAGCTTCGCTCACGTTAAATTCGATTTTCTTGCAAAATTTAAAGCCCTATTTTACTCTTTAGGGATTGGATTTTCAAAATTCCTTTCTTAGTGGATGCCTACGTGATAATAGCTATCAGAGGTGCAATCATGTAAGGATCGCTGATCATATCGTTAAAGCTCGGCTTCAAAGTAAAATAAACCATAGCGGCACTGAATTAGAGCTCAATTTCGTGTATCCATTCTTATACGTTTAGGTATGTACGTTACTTTGAAGCCGTACGTTACTTTGATCGGCGATCCTTACATGATTGCACCTCTGTATGCTAAATTTCAGCCCGATCCTTCTAGTAGTTTGAGCTGTGCGTTGATAGATCAGTCAGTCAGTCAGTCAAACCTTTCCTTTTATGTATTTAGTAGTAGAAGTACTAAACTGGCCGATTATAAATCATAGTGGAGCTACCTGCTACTTATTACACTTTTTATGCGAAATAGAGCTTAACTTGAGCTTTCCAATAGTTTTTGTTGAGTCAATAAAAATTGTACGTAAACACACGCCCTAAGGGACCAGTTCACTCTGCTAAGTGTTGGCATTCAGGCTTCACCCCTCCTCTTCATCTTTTAAAGGCTTTCACCTTTCTCGTATTAAATACATTAACCTGGGCGATAAAAGCTTTTTAAAGATCGCGTCTGAATAATATATACCTACAGCTTTTTATTTATTAAACATGAAAAAAAAATTCTTAAGTAGGTAAGTATATCAAGTTGCTTTTAAACTTTTGATTGAATATTTTATTGAGTCCATTATACTTTTAATATCCAATCAAAAGTTTTATCGGTACAAATTACAGGTCACATGTTTCTGAGAAGTTCTTTTAAACGAAATTCTAAAATTCTTGCTTAAATTTCACACAAACAAAACGTGACCCGAATTTCTTGATAAACTACAAATTAGTGATGATGGCAATATTTTTAGGGTTGGACACTAAATTCGGCCTTCATGCGCCATCTCTCGAGAGCCGTCAGAACGACGAGATACTTGTGATGTACCATTGATGCTGCGGGTTCTCTGTTCTACGCGGAACCAAACCATTTGATCACTTTCTTCAAGAACCATCAAAATATTCTAGTACATTTTAGAGTTTGTTATACTCAGTTTTTTTGCTTAGGTAAACATTTACCTCATACCATTTGTAAGCAGGCAGAGATGTCTCTAGTTTGCGTAGCGTTTTATAAAACAATGATTTGTCCCAGTTGCTTGTATAGCCTTTAACCTCAATCAATCAAATATCAAATAAATATTATACATAAACCTTAATCAAATATCAAATAAATATTATAAATGCGAAAGTTTGGATGGATGTTTCTTACTCAATCACGCTCGAACTGATCTGGATGAAATTTGGCACAGAGGTAGATTATAGTCTGGAATAGCACATAGCCCAAGTAACATTTCATTCGGGCCTAGGTTGTAAAAAATGCCTTTAGGTTATATATGAGTCGTCAAAAGGTTAATGATTTACTATCTGGTCATATTAAGTACTTGAGAATGATTAATAAGTCCTAAAACGAATTGTTTATTATTACAACCTTGGAGCCATTTACAAGAGCTTAAATTAACGTTATTTTGACCTGTGTGTCAAGAGCATATAGTCTTAGGATCTTAAAGCTGTCGTAGACTCCTGATAAAGTTCTGAAAAGCCTAGCATTTTGCTAAAGTGAGATCTAAAGGTTTAATTTTTAACTTTGATATTACCATAAAGTTATGGAATGTTGAAATCACTTATAAGTATTTTTTAAAACCTACCTTAAACCTTTAGGCTCTGTAAGAGTTGTCTATGCGAACAAATTAGGACTACGTGGTGAAAACCAAACCAATGAGCTATTGTTTATGAGCTGAAGGCATGTTTAAAGTCCTACGAGAATATTTTAAGCTGTAGAGGCACATCCTCAAAAAACGTCAGTTGTTTCCGCGACTTCAAAGCAGTTGTAAAGCAAAGATGAACCGACACAGGGTGATTTCAAAATAACCGAGTGGACATTTCAAACGTAAAGTTCGTAAAAATTTCTTACGAATATTGAATACATCGGTAAGTTTTTATTATTTTTATTAATTGTTATTGTAGGTAGTGTGGTGACTGGTAGACTACTTATTAGGGTTCTTACAGGTCGGCAATCGCTGTTAGCGACAGTGAGGTCGCCGATTTGTACGAGCCCTTATACCTAAATATAAAATAACCATGAACCGACAAGGGGCTTATGGATTAAAACTAGGTTGATCGCCTGTTCTACTTCAATTATTTTTACAGATCATTGAGACCATCGAAGATGCACGACCTCCTGAAAGACCTCCTCTTTAGTTCAAACCACAGATGACACGACACCATCGGAAATATTTGAGGAATCACAAAACAGTAAATCCAATGATGGTGATGATGGCAGTTTATCTGAAGATAGTGAAGACTTTGAAGTTCATACATTAGAAACAAGTGTTGATACAGTAAAGGACTTAAGAATATGGTCTTTGAAATCCTTTTGACGCTACATGGATAGATCAACCATTTTTTTCCAGGGACAGAGTTTTCATCTAACATGCTGCTGGCTTCTGATCTTGGTGGCCAAGACAGAGTGCACACTTTCTCCCAGTCGTTGGGTACAATGAAAAGGCATATTTTTCCATTCTTTATGGTTTGGACGACCTTGTCAGGCATACTGAAAACAAAACACAACTTTAAATTAATGAAAGAGCCGAAAAGATGTCCCTTACAGAGTTTACCGCTTGGCATTTCTCGGCTGTTCGGAACAGTTCAGAAGTAATAAATACACGAATTACATTGCTGCATATTCAAACACCGGGTGTGTTTGAATTAGTAGTAAAAAAGTAATGTACTGACAGACCTGAGCGGTAAAAATTATGAATGCGTAAGAATTTATTTATCAGCAATCAACGTGACGACATAATAATTGCTAATATTTTTTTACAGTATGAATGTTCATAACGTCTTTGAGAGGTGATATCTAGCGAAAAGCCCGATGAATAGCGTCAGTTTAAGTACTGTTTACATAGGTATTGCGCATACTTTAATACTGCACAAGTATCAGCCTTTCTAGTTATGGTTCATTTTTGGTAACCATAAACCGTCTTGCAGCGGCCAAAGACAAAGGCACATCCGCATGCGGGCAGACTTTCACTTTTGTCATCAGTGTAGAACCCCACACCTACCTAATACTGAATCAGCCTTTCTGGGGATAGTTACCAAAAGTCCAGCTATCTCTTATAATAATAAACGGAGAACCGCGCGACGCACTGTGTGACGCGACCGCACGTGTCTAGAAAAGCGCCCTTAGTAATCGTACTGTAAAAGAAACCTATCAGAATCCTTATTTCTGTGGCCAAAATAAGTCAAGAAATTAAATGTCAATTATACCTACTCTCAGCACTTGTAAAAAAGTTTATTTGAATAAAAACGTTTCTATTCTATTATATTCTCAACACTGTCTTTATCTATCAAACATAATCGAAAAAATAGGAACTTACTTGAACTCTAAGAGCAGCCTGTAGCTGTTTGTTCAATACTCGTGTCGAAACGTCGAACGCACTTTCTCCTACAACCAAAACCTAAAAGGAACTAATTGTGCTCAGCGGTTGTTTTCGCGACTGGCAAGTCTTGAACAACTCCTGGCGATAACCTTAAAGCTGCGAAAACAGCCTTGTCGTTTTAAGTAGCTCCACGAGATTACCTTTAGCTCTTATTTTGGCAAACATTAAGAGCTTCTAGTTGTTACAGTCCTGGATTGGTTACTTTTAATACTCTCTAGTAATTTCCTAACGCCAGCCATATTTTTTCACTAAAATAAAACAAAAATCTAAACAAAAAGCAATATTTTAAATCAATAAGGCAAAATTAAGAAACGTGTACTATTCAAAATAAAATGTTTTTACATGGATATAAGTTTTATTAATTCTAATGCGACTTACCACCAACCAACTAATTTTATAATTATTTTAATTGTAATTATTTTATTAAAATATCTTCAAAACTTTAACTTACGAAAGGCCCACCTCGTATATAGCACTATTATCCTAAATTTTCACGATAAAGTGCCAGTCGCACTAATTTTTTATTTTTCCTGACTTCAGCAAGTTACTTATTATTTTTTATGAATATAACACGTGTACGTCCTATCTAGTTAGCCATTTTGAAACTTGGTATAATGACAGCAAAAGGCGCCATTATGAATTATTTTTAAATCCACGATTCTGTGTAAAAACAATCTTACACAGAAACCTTTTAAAACCCGCAAGTCCTGGAAAGGCATTTATTCATGTCCATCAAAAAGGTTTTAAGTTGTCATAGAGTTACATCCAAGACTAATTTAGAACTTAAAAGCTGTCTAGCAAGGTTATATTAACCATAAATTAAGGTTGTGAAGGTTATATTCGGGTTCTGTGTAAGTAGTTGGAAAGGTTCTGGATTTGAGCTATAGGCTTTGCTGTAGCTCTCAGAAAGGTTCTACAACGAGGGCCCTTTTTGCACTCAGGAGGTTAATATAAGGTTATTATAACGTTATTGAGCCTATTAAGACTTACGAGCAGATTTTCATACAAAGGTTCTAGAACCTTTACAAAACCTTTCTAAAACCTAAAATGTTACTTGGGAGGCTACTTTTTAGGCGGGAACCATAAAACCAATCCATGCGGATGATGTCGCGAGCATTAGCTAGTGTATGATATGAATAAATCCAAGATCATCTATGCTGTAAAAGTACACGTCATGTTTAATGGAATCGGTTCACTTATAAAATGGGTCAGGGTTGGCATTCAACTGGTAATTTATTAGTTGGTCTGTGTTTATTAGTACTAAGAGGACTAGGGATGTCCGATAGACGAGAGTCAATACACCTCAAGCCTCAATGTTATTGACATCCCTGATTAGTGGTACCTATTTAGTATTTATCACATGAGCTCCTACACCTAGTGTCATCAGCTTTGTACACTCGGGTTGCGTTTAAAAGATCAGTTTAGTGATAAGGCCGCCTTTGCGCATTACCACAGTTTCCTGTCTTCTGTTTTGTATGCATAATTTTGTACCTATGTGTTAAGATGCAATAAAGACTTAACAACAACTACTACTATTAACTTAGGTACTTATTCTATGGCAAGCAAGTGCTTGCAGCATGAAAGAGTGCTCTGTGTCGCGTGATAGGTATGGCAGGTTATGAGCCCAGAATAATATGGAACGAGATGAAGGCCCGTGGCTTCCTCTGCGCTAAATTAGCTTTTTTTTTCCGTACCTCAAAAGGAAAAAACGGAAGCCTTATAGGATCGCTTTGTTATCCGTCTGTCTGTCTGTCAAGACCCTTCTTCTCAGGAACATGGAGGTATCAAGCTGAAATTCATATCAAATACTCAGGTCTACCGTCCCTTGGAGCTGTGAAAAAATCAAACTTCTAAGCCAACGCAATCAAAAGATACAGGCGTTTATGCTGCAAATTTTCGACACTCGCAAGGGAATCAAAACCTACAGGGTAGGTACTTCCCGTGAATCTTGAAATTTGGTACGTCTTATAGCACAGATAGAGGAAAAATTGCGAAAAGCATACATTTTTTTTTACATCATATAATTTTAAACTTACTAATGTTATGGATTTCATTTAGCAATAAAAATACCATAGTATACCTACAGGTTTGTACGGAACGGAACCCTCGGTGCGCGAGTCCGACTCGCACTTGGCCGGTTTTTTTTTTAAAGTCAAGTGATCCATTGGAGGACAGTCGAAGGCCGAGAGAAGAGTCTAGTTATTCAATTATAATGACTGCCATCCCGGCCCGCTAACCTATAAACAAGTTGCACTTATAAGAGTACTATGCCAGTTTGTTGAGAATTGGCATACACTTAAGTCAATGAAAATTGGTACCTTCCTGTACAATATGGAGCGTTAGAGAAGCCGCGAGAGGAAAGTCGAGAGCCGATAGCCGTATTGATTGGCAGCACTCAGCAGAACCCTTACTGTAAGTTTTAATTCGATTCGTAAGCATTCGATGACATTAGCGTCAAAGTAATATCAACCTTATCTGCATCGATGTAGAGCTCAATTACGTGTATATGCGTTTTAATTCGATCGATCAATCGAATTAAGACTTCGAATAAGGGTACTGATTGGACTTCGGTGAATTTGAAACGCTTGACCACAGATTAAAATGATTAAATTTTAATCTGTGGTCAAGCGTTTCCAAAAGTAATTATTAAATTACTCAGGTGCTCTTAACTGAGATCTTTCATCTTACCTATTTATTAATGTAAGTAATGTAAGATGGAAACAAGCGAAATGGGATATGTTACGAGAATAATTAGGTCAAAATGGAATAAGATAGACATACAAATTAAAATACAAGCCGTAGAACGTAAACACACTAGGGGGGGGGGGGCAAAAAAGTGTGTGCGTACTTATGTACGCATGCAAGATATACTTTTTGATAGCAAATAATAAATATCTTGAATAAGTAGGTAGTACCGTAAAATATAATTTTTATTTTGTTGGTAGGCCTTATTCTGAAGTTGACCAACTAACGTCAGGGTATAACGAATTTGGGTGTCGGTGTGCGCGCGCATCGTAAAAATTCAGTCTGATAATTTTTCCCTAACGCGCCAAAAGAAGTATACCTTCAAAAAGTGCGCAAAACTCACTTTTGTATGGAGCGCGTAGGTTAGTAGGTTAAAAAAATAATTGGCAGTCATAGGGACACTGCCGATAGAAGTGACAACGAATATTTAAAATACTTTAAAATAATTAAAATATAAACATCAAAACTAAGGCATTAAAGTTTAATTACTTTTGTCTTCGTAACAACGCGAGGTGTCTGTTGTTGTCGGCCACGGTTACACATCACTTATTAATATAAACCTTAAAACTAAGACATGAAAGTTTAATTACGAATGTACTATATTATTAAGTATACTTAAGACCTTCTGTCTTAAGAAGAACGGTGTCGGTCTCGCGAATTCCACATTTTTACCACCTACCAAAACGTGCTCAACAAGTGCTCAAAAAGTTTCATGCAACCGTTTTGTCCTTTCCGGTAACTAACCAAAATACGACAGTCAAAAAAATTACTGGCGAACAAACACAAGTGCACTTTAATGGAAGAAATAATAAATTATGTTTCCCATGAGACGGCACGCGGGGGTGTGCCGTGCAGATTTTTTTTCCTGTCTATAGTGTGTTTTCGCCATTGGGGTCAATGTCGGCATTCAACTGGGCGTGGGGGGAAGGGCCGATATACGTGACACGATATACCTAATTGAGCCTTTCCAATGTTATTGATTGCCATCCCTAATTGGTGGTAAGTATTATTTGTATTGGACTAGCGGATGCCCGCGACTTCTTCCGCTTGCTTTATGTTTTTTTTTATTCTCGCGGAAAATCCTTAATTTTCCGGGATAAAAATTAAAGTCCTCAACTATGCTCATGCAAAATATCAAGGTGATCCGTTGCTCTGATGCGACGTGATTGAAGGAACAAACCAACAAACAAATGAGCGCTCTTTCGCATCCATACTAATATCATAAATAATATAAATAATTTTGATGAAATATGGTACAGCGTTAGGTTACATCCCGTGGAAGGACATAGGGTACTTTTTATCCCGAAAAATTAAGGAGTTCCGCCGGGAATCGAAAAAACTTTATCCACGCGAAGTCGCGGGCATTATCTAGATAGATAGATAGATAGGTTGTAAGTAAGTAGATAGATATTTTTTTATTCTACCTTTTGGTATTGCACCTAATAAGTTGATACATATTTTGATAAAAAAATTAAACAGTTTTTTTTGTTAATTAGTAACTCCACCTTTTCAATTAAGCACGACCTAGGAAGTTACTAGGTATTATATAGGTACACTTTTAACTCTAAGTACCTAGCCATCTACCTGCCTCTTCTATGAAAATTATTGTAGGTCTCTAAAGATCTACAATAATTTTAGACAATAGCCTAATCTGTAGAGACTCTCTACAGATACGTGAGAAAAGTATCCAAATTACTTGATCATTATTTAATGAATAGACACTGAGTTTAATTGACTTTTATCGAGCCTAACTTTATTAAAGGTTTTTTGGACTTTATTACCTCCTTTAGAATAGATTTGCTACCTACCTACTGTATATAAGCCCGGGGTCTGAAAATTTATGGGTACCTAGTAAAATTTCTCCGTTATACGTTATGTTTCCATGGTAACACTTGTTTATGTTTCCATGACTAGGTATGTAATGTATTTTGATGAATATAAATTATATAATTAATACAAATAAATGTATCCAACTATCAAGCATGCTTTCAGTGATATAAAAGATGGGTTCATTTATCCTCATTTACTATTCTATATATTTTATAATCGTTCGAAAAGAGTAAACTCCAGTCTTGCGTCGGAGCTGCGTTGAGACACACAATTTTTTATAAAGTATAAAGCGGTTATAAAAAAATTATGAATTACTTACGCTCATAGCTATTCGGGTCCACGAAAATAACGCATTTACGTCAAGGCAATTTCACGGTGCGTTATCATAAGTAACCATGCATTACGCGCACTGCACGCCACATTCTTACGCTGTTTGACCGGGTGACACGGAACACACCACTGAAAACTCTACAGGATTTTCATCGAAACAAATATCACACATACACTGACTAAATATTCTATAAACACGAAATGAATAGAGGTAACAGAGAAATAAACACTATAAATACAGGAAAGTACGGTTATCACCCGAAAACATAGTCTTTTCCACTCAAAAACTTATAATTTTGAGGTTATCACGCGGAACTGTGAATGTAGGGCATATCAGAGGGTGCCCAAACCTTAGAGTTCATTTTTGCATGGCTTTTTGTATCTGTGTGCGGAGGCTTGTACAGACGATGTTTCGCTGTCTACGTCGTAGCCGTCGAAATGTGTGAGTAGATAAAGTTTGCGTGTGGTAAATACGGTACACTAGGAGTCGGATTTCCACGACTAATCCCGAGATAAATCCTAATGACTAAAAGTAGTTGTTTTACTCTAGCAAAACAACTCTACTTTGATTTTAAAAGATCAGTTAGCGGACATACGTCGTAAGTTAAGTATGAGCCATTGGCCATTGCTGAGAGGCGCGACCTCTTTCCTTTAATCACGTCATAATGGTAAGAGTTTTCTTGGGATAATAATGCGGTGGATTCCCAGATCCTTCCGCGAAAATGTCTACTTACCTACTAATGAAATAAACTTATTGCCTACTACCTAGCTGATGCCCGCGACTTCGTCCACGTGGTTTAAGTTTTCTTGATTCCAGGTACTCCTTAACTTTCCGGGATAAAAAGTAGCCTATGTCACTCTTCAGGTCCTCAACTATAACCCCTTCCAAAAATCTCGTCGATTCGTTGCTCGGTTGCTGCGTGACTGAAGGACAAACATACACACTTTCGCAGAATGATTGCGTTACTTCAACGGCAATTTTCGAAAAACATTTCAATAATTTGGTAAGTATGCGTGCTATTTTAATGGAAATCATTTTACCGTACAGCGGACTTTGCGTGAATTCAGAACTGGACGCTTACTCCGAGTTTTTACATTGCAAATACGATTGATCGACGTGAGAGCTCACGTCACCAAGTGTAACCGAACGTTAAAGTAAAATGAACCTGAATTGCATGGGTTTAGAGCTCATTTCATCATTTCGTGTATTTATTCACAGGCAGCGCTTCAAACGCTTTAAAGTCTTTTGGGTCCATTTTACTTTGACCGTTCGCTTACACTTGGCGAGGTGAGTTCTCACGTCGATCAACCGTATTTGCAATGTAAAAACTCAGAGTAAGCGTACTGTGTAATCTTGAGTCTTGACGTTCTTCCATCCTTTTTCCGTCCTAAATAAGATTTGTATACCGACGCGGACGCACAAATTGACGTTCACTTGAGAAATAGAGAGTCGCGAGTAGAATCACTGTCATAGGAACGTTAATTACAAGTCCAAAGTAGAAGCATGCAGAAGGCAGAAGACTGAAGGCTGCAATAAATTGTTATACTTGTAAGTTTCTCACGTGCTTTTGCCATGAGGGACTTAAGAAAAAGTCATACTTAATAATTTTTTGGTTCCCGCGGGAACTCTTTAACTTTCCGGGATGAAAAGTGTCTATGTGCTATTCCAGACTATAATCTATCTTTATGCCAAATTTCATTCAGAACTGTTCAGCCGTTCTGGCGTGATTGAGTAACAAACATTCATCAATTCATACAAACTTTTGCATTCATATCTAATATTAAGTAGGTATAGATTAGAGTTTTCGTGCCTGGATTTATTTTCAGATAAAATATATAAATAAATCCATGTGAATCTTAAATTCGTCGAACGTGATAGTAATTTGGGAAGAGTTACCATTGTAAGCGAAGTCCGAGTCTTCGCTTTATCCATTGCTGATTTTTTTTATTTTTTATTCCAGTACAAGTTAGCCCTTGATCTCACCTGATGGTAAGTGATGATGCAGTCTAAGTTGGTAGCGGGCTAACCTGTTAGGGGTATGGCAGTTATATTAAACCCATACCCCTAGTCGGTTTCTAGTTTTCTACATAGCATGAGGCATCGTACCGGAATGCTAAATCGCTTGACGGTATGTCTTTGCCGGTAGGGTGGTAACTAGCCACAGCCGAAGGCTCCCAGAAGATCAGACCAGAGAAAATTCAGAAATTATATAATAATAATTAACCCTGCCGGGAATCGAACCCGGGACCTACCACGTTATGACAACCACTTTTTCTATGCTGACAACAGCGCTCAACGCTGCGCCAGGAAGGTCGAGGTAACAACACTGTCCTTGTGAAATTCAGGCGAGTTAACAGGGTAGAACCCTCTTCAATTGACTTTTTAATGTGTGTGTTAATTAAATATTTCACACAGACAAAACTTATACACGCACTGTTACCCGCATTATTTATCAAGGAAAAATAGAACTTGCGGAACCTGCTGTAGAGTCTATGTTATCGTTTTAGAAACTAAAGTCCACGTCTATGTATGTGAGTAGATGTGCGAGTGAAATGGTACTATAAAATTGCGTATAAGAAAAAGAGAAGCATGTTTTCAGTGTGTTAGTTATGTAAATACGCTGCGAATTCGTTGTAGGTTTTGTTGCAGGCCTTCCTACGCATGATGGTTTCGATATTATAAGAGAACGTGGTCTATCTATATCTTTATTGTGTCTATTTTAAAGCACTCTGTGTATATGTCACCGTAAGATTGTAAAAACCGTTAGATAATAATATAACGTTTTTTATCTCGATAGATTATAAACTGTCGACAGATTGTGTACCGTAACATACCTACTGCTTACAATTTAACGGGTTATTTTTCGGTAAATTGTAATATATTAGGTATATTAACCCGATAGAACCTAAGTGCCTGAATACCTGAATATTCATGTCAAACCCTAACCTAACATAATATAGTTCGCGCGCGAGTTGAATGCAGAGTAAATGTATGGTGACACTTACATTTACTCTGCATTCAACTCGCGTGCGAACTGTACAAGAAAGAGACAAGAAAACGTAAAAACAATAAATATTTCATAAATTAATTAATACTCAGAACATTGAACGGTTCACAATCTTTCGACAGTTTATAATCTCGCGGGATAGAAACCGTTAGATTATAATCTAACGGTTTTTACTATCTTACGGTGACATATACACGTAGCGTAGGCAATAACGACTACACTTTCAGCGTCAATTTATTCTATCAAAATAAACTCGTACTAAAAACTTTACGTAGGTAGCACTTTTATCACTAGTTTAGGTAGGTTAATATTGTTTTATAGACTAGGGAAAATACCCCCGAATTCACACTAGTACCTACCTACTAATACTAGATACCTACCTCTCACGTATGGACAGATCTACATAGCAACAGTTTTCTAGGATTCAAATGTTTTTTTGAAGTGAAACTTCTTTAGATCGTTGTGATTTCTAAATTCGATGAAACGAAATACCGACACCAAAAAGAGACAAACATATTCATAATAATTAACATATGAAATAAGACTCTCATTATGTCGTAGGGTACTTTTCTGAAGTTTCTCTTTATTTATACTTATTATGTTTGTTATTAAAATTAAACTGTTTTAAATCTAAAACTTATTTTTTTCCAAATTAAGGGCTAACAATTATTTTTATTACATTTAGTAACTACATAGTCCTTTCATAGATAGATTATTGAATTTCAAACAAATGCAATTTATATAGGTAACAAGCTAATTAATACTAAAATTATTCATTCATAAATCCAGTAGAAAAAAAACATCGTCTGAGTCACAGTCACGCACTACGCAGCGAAAATGTTTTTTTTTTCTAATTTCCATAGTAGCGCCTCGCAACTCTCACTAGGCATGCGCCGACCGGCGAATCGATGGAAACCGTTTGTTGTTCTTCCGTCTCGCTCGCACGCAATGTACTCTTCACTTATAAGTGTCACCGTGACGTTGATGCAGCGTGCTTAGCAACAACGGAAAACGAGTTAGTTCAGATACACTCTGATAGATGGCGTTAGTAGTTTTTTAAAACGGCATTTTGGAGTTCATGTTCACGAATTTGCATTCGATGTTTTTTGATCATGATTCATGAAGACAAGATGGACATAATATGAACATAGAATCCGAGTTCGTTATTAATAAAAAAGTTAAGTAAGTACTTAGGTAATATTATTCCAATGTTGAATATGAAAAAAGGTTAGGTAGGATAATAAAGAGTTTTTTTATGAAACGGGAAATCAAGTTAGATAATTAGGTACATAACTACCTTTCAATGTCATGTCGTGTAGGAAGTTAACTTGACGAAAATAGCCTTGCAATAGGTACATGCAATCCATGCAATATAATTTTAAGTAGATAGATATAATTATTAACGAAAATGTGTTTGTTGGCTTGTCCCTCAATCTCACCGGCACGCTACGGAATACGGATCATAAATTGAATTTTGCATGGATATAATATATATAATATTATGCGCATAAACAGGTTGAAAAATCTAACAACCAACAAACATACTCACTTTCACATTTATAATATCGGTAGGTAAGTAGTGTTCAGGTTATGGGCCCAGCGCACTTCCACTGCACACGTAAGTTTCCTACAATTTCCTGCTAAATACCTAAGTAAGTAGGTAGGTAAAAGCCGTGCTAGCTTTCTTTTGAGATGACTACCATCAGTAAGTTTGATACCGATTTGAACATCTGTAAATCTAACATCTGTAAATGTAATTTTATCTGTAAATATATTTTAGTAAGTAAACATTTTTTTTTTCTGTAAAGATTTAGTTATGTAATTTCCTATCTTATTATTATTATTATGTTTAATTTGTAATTGTTGTAGTTTTAGGTAATTATGTAGCCAGGGGAGACGAATTGGGCAACTGTAAACTGTATAAGTCTTCCCTGGCATGTTTTTATAATAATAAAGAAATAAAGATATCACTGAATGTTATTTGGAAATTCCGGAGAAACTCGATTCAATAATTCGAAAACTTCGATGACATTTCGAAAATATTAATATACATCTGCCTACTTCGATTATTAATCGAGTATAGATACGACTTTCTTTCGTTATTCATGGTTTTATCTAATTCTATTTTAATCCAAATGGATATAGGTAACAACGTAACCCAAATTCAATCATTTAAAGTAAGTTTCAAGCTGATTGGCGACTGAAAAGTTAGACACATTAACTTAGGTATTAATGTCAGTGTCTTTGTACAGCCATGCTTGGGCATGGCTGTACAAAGACACTGACACTTGAACGTCCCACTATTGAGCACAGGCCTCCACTCCCTTATGAGAGAGGGAATTAGAGCTTAGACCCACCACGCTGCTCTGGATAGGTAATATTTAATAACCGGGACCGACGGCTTAAAGTGCTCTCCGAGGCACGTGGGTGAAACGTCGCCAACTTCCTAACTCCACGTTATTACTGAGAATTTCTAGTCAGAAAAACCCAATACTTAATTATGGCCCGACCCGGGACTCGAACCCGGGACCTCGTCGGCTGCAGTCAAACATGCTGACCACTAGACCAACGACGCAGTCATGATAAATGACACACTGATAATACCATACTAATATTATAAATATGCGAAAGTGTGTTTGTTTGTCCTTCAATAATGCCGCAACAAAGCAACGGATCGACGTGATTTTTGCATGGCTATAATCGAGGACCTGGAGAGTGATATAGGCCAATTAAGGAGGAAGGAAAATTAAGGAGTTCCCGTGGGAATTAAAAAACTTATACCACGCGGACGAAGTCGCTGGCATCAGCTAGTCAATGATTAAACACACTTGCCCGTATTTTTATACCGAAAGCTTATAAACAAAGCTTATAAGGAAAGCAAAGGCTAAATCAAATCAAATCACGTTGCCTTAGCCGCCACGTCCTCATTAATGAATGGGTTACCTACTTAGTAGCTATTGCAACTGGGGATCTTCACTCGTAACTCACTTCTCAGCTGCCAAAATCCTTTTCCAGTTCCCACAAACAAAATGAAATTCAAAGAAGGCCTTTAATCAAAATGATAGTTGCACAATAGCCGGAAGCGCAATCCAAATGCAGAGCAGCTTTCGTTAACAAAAACACTACAAAAGTTTTAAAAAACCTCATGCATCCAGCGACCGCCTACCGCAGCCAAAAATAAACCTCGAAAACTAACAACGATTCATTTCGACACTACCCGCAAACGAATTTGAACTTAATCATTTATAACTTTGAGCAGGTTTTCGGATAGAATATGTTCGGAATTTTAGATAATTCAAAACTGGTATAGTACGTCGTTTACATGTTGGAATAACAAATTATGAAGTCGAGTGGCGTTATCACGGATGAGAAATTATGACAGTACGTTACTCGCTTCGAAAATGTTTTGAGCTTTTAATTAATAATGTAAAATGAAGATTCCAAGTACATACAAATATAAATCTGTCAACTTAGAAACTAGAGGATTAAAAATATAACGGTCAACATTTTCCAGTGTGTCGTCGAAAATTTCAGTAGGTAGTTAGGTAGGTATATGGATATTAAGATGATTCTATAGAAACAACTTCAACTCGGAGTCTGCAGGCTTAATATGTTCAGGACTACAAAATATACCTTCGTAAGATGATTTGATATTCTTCTTTTGAGGGAAACCACAAATCGTGTCACACAGCGCTTTAGAGCAAAACGCAGCGCGCTATATAGTAATTGATCACGCACAACAGACCCCCAACTGGGGTTTAAGTGCGGAAACCTGCCCAGTAGGAAGAAGAAGAAGAAGATAGTAATTGATTTGGATTTTTCTTTCAGCAAAATCCAAAAAGGGAGGTGGGGGGGGGAGGTTCGAGTCGTGGTTGAATGAAATAGGTAGGTAATTTTCAAAATAGACTTACTTTTTTCTTCAGATTAGCCTAAACCTATTACTGCAGATAATATTCCAGGTTAGGTACCTACCACAAAGTTTTAAGTTGTGAAGATAAGAAAACAAACAAGCATATCAAAAAATAAATATAGCTGACCACTGTTGTGTTGACACCACTGACCAACAATGGTTTACACCTGTCATTTATCATTTTACGCCATTTAGGCCCCTGGAGCGCGAACTGTTCCCAGCAGTCTGATGGAATATTACAGGATGAAAGATTCCTTTTAAGGACATCCTTGAAACGCAGTTATTGACCACCAGGCTTACGTTTCCCAGTACTAAGCTCAGAGTAGAAAACAGCTCTAGGTAGCCTGGCGTGATACATGCGGACCAAGTGCCCACTTCATCTAAGTTGCCCTTTCAAAGTCAGTGCCTCAATCCCATCCATGTTTGATTTCCTTAAAAACTTCCGAGTTTGGAACTTTGTCCTGCCATTTAACGTGCAAAAAATTAGGTAGGTACATAATAGCTATTTATGCAACTGTATCGTAATGAGGGTCATTTTAATTCGAGTGCTGTTTTTTGATACGAGGCTTGCCGAGTATCAAAATAGGATAGTACGAGAATTAAAATGACTAATTACGTACAGTTGCATACAAGATTTTATCTACGACAAGGACGTCTTTATAATTTTTTACTTTGTAAATTAATAAAAAAGTCAAATCAATACAAATTTCACAAGTTGCAAAAGTAATCCGTTTACCGCGTAATTTTTCTAATTTTTTTTTAAATATTGGCAGTAAAGTCTAGTTCGCACTATGCTAGTATTTTAGTCTAGTAGCGAGTAATTTAGTAGCTAAACGTGTCTGAACACCAAAAATTTAGTCGAGTAGTTTAGTAAGGAATTTAGTCGAGCCGATCCATTTTATTCTATTTTTATCGGGCGAGTAGCACCTCCCACCACGCGTACGTGCTCACTGGCCGACCAACTAAACAAGTCTGAACCTGTCGAATTAGTCGAGTTCATTAGTTACCGCGAACTATCGAAGTATTCTTTGGGATCGTCCAATACTAATTCGTTCAGAAGACAATTAGTAGCTCCTAGTTTATCCCTTCTATCGATCCATTTTCGTTTACATAGCTTCTTTTATTAATCAACCTCATCTACCTCCTCTAAAATCGTCGTTATGATTAACTTAATCAGTTTATGTATAGGCTGTTCATCTTACAAAACACCACTCACTTGTAAACTGTACTCGAACGAAGTGCGAACGGTTTTGGTGCAGAAGCGAGTATTTTTGCTACTAAATAACTCGCTACTAGACTAAAATACTAGCATAATGCGAACTAGGCTTAAGAGTTGCAGTACCAACCATAGAGTGGGTTGGGTACATAGAGTATAGAGTAGGTGGAAATGAAATATATAATATGTACATATTCAATGACGGGTGCCACCATCCGCCATGATGTAGGCTCCTCTACATACTAAGAACTCTGTGGTTGGGAAAGTGCCAGAACCCAGAGCCGCTAAGCTATAGGTATCCTATTTATGAAGATAACCATATCGATACAGCTACGACTCATAACGATACAGCTCCCATACAACGAACTGTATCGTTATGAGAAGCAAACACGAAAGAGGGTTCAATTCGATATAGTTGTCAAATTCGAAATTGGAACTTTTCGATGCTGGAGTAGATAAAAAACTAAATAGTAGAGAACCTACAATCCAGTAATATGAATAGTAGCTGGTACTGGTAGTAGCGTGCGATAAAGCAGACATCTGAATGTGCTATTCCTTACATTCCCTAGACCTCATTTCGCAAAACTGGAAGGTTACTCAAGGTCTGGAAGGATAAGAATTGAGAAAGATTTGAAGGTTTTGTCTTTGTTACCTGAACTTTTGAATGTAATGTAAGTAATATAATATTTTCACCTTTTACAATTTTTCGGAAGGAATTAGGATTTTGACGCCTTCAAGCATTAGGTATACTTAATCACAGTGACATCACAGAATAGGTAATTAAGGTAATAGTGTGACATTCCCATTTCCCGTACCCTCAGTCAATGACCCTCAGTCATCAGATAAGTCCACTAAATAATAGCAATACAGTAAAACCTTATCGGTCACAATTGGCAGACCCCTTCCTGTGTTCAGAGACTCCTTTCTAACTTTTACAGTTACAAAAACTAAAATGGCATTCCTTGTTAGGTGGGCACTATATAGTATGAAGTAGTAGTTCTAAAATAACTGTAAAATACTTTATTGCTTGAATAATATACATTTATTAGGTACACTTAATTAAAATAATATGATTAATTAAACACCGTGAAGGCAGAGTATACTGCAAGGTCATTTAGTTGCTGAGCACGAACTGGCAACATCGCAATGCAGTGAGAAAGAGATAGCATCACACAATTACACTAAATTAAGAAGGGGATGACACGATTCCCATTGTGCATTCCGCAGAGAACGGATATTCGGATTTCGAAGTGTGCAACTGGTGAACCGCATGAAAGCGGCGGGCGATACCGAATTTGTTAAAATGTATCAATAGAAAGAACTTCTTGTTAATTTTCTTTTTTTAATTAAAATTTTAAAGAATGAGGCAAAGGACTATACTTAATTGTAAGTTTATTTAAAAAGTTTAACGCGGTAACTTCGTAATATGTTCGCTGACTCTGTTGGTGTTTGATAAATGTTGAGACCATTATTTAGGCCTATCGCGTGACGGGAATTTATTTACCTACCTAAATTACGTCACAGACTATTTTGAACTTAATGAAAATGTTGTGAGATGCCTGTTCTTTGAAGATTATCAACAATTAAAATCTTTTAATTGTAATTAGGTACGTCACATACCAACTACTTATGTACTACCTACCTACCTTGGAAGTTTTTATTAAACTTGTACGTTATAGGCCTATGTATGTAAGTAGGTACTAGGTACCTAATATTTACAAATTATTATATTTTTGTGCACCTACTTACTTATTTGATGGATCCTTTGGTAGGCTAGGCATCTAAATACCTACACAAGACTGTCAGATCCGGCCTGCAAAACTAAGCTTCGGAGTGCCGAAGTCTTTCTGCAGTCTTGCAGTGATTGCAAGTTTTCTGTTTTGAATCATCCAGGTTGATATCTCCTCAAGAGGGACTGCTAAATGCTAATACAGAACCCAATCGAAGAATTTAACCGGCTGTCCGGCTGTTTGTTCCGATCTACTTATTCCTAAATAATATCTGATTGTAGGTCGGTATAGTTAAAGATTTTTTTAATGGCAGTTCTCTACAAAGAGAGACAGTAATGTGCAGTAATGTCGAATTGATAGAGCAGGTAAGACCTAAGCTGCGAAGATGGAATTCTTCGCAAGCAACTCGCAAGATTGCTAAGAGAGTGGAATACCTACTTCAACCAAACGCAGATTACAATTTCTCAATTTCTATTTCGAATCTGGAAAATGGGCAAAGAAAGAATCTTAGTCGACTATCTTACTGATTGACACAATTTGTAACAGGAGATAGGATAAGTATTTATGGACTTTCTGACGTGTTGGAAGAGAGGAGGTAAATAAGACGCTGGAGGACTGTACTGCAGCGAAAGTTCGCACAATATTGTGTCTGTGCAAACTGCAAAGTGGGGAAAAAGAATCAATAATTTAACCATAAAAAAGGGTAAATACTTAACAGTAAAACACCTGATAGAATTTGCTTAAAAAACAGAGGAAACGTCAAGGAAAAGTCTCAAGCTACGTAGAAATTGAACAAGAGGAAAAGCGGATAGGTAGATTTAAAAGGAATGTGAAATTAATACAAAAGTATTTTAAGCTATAAACTGATAAGTCAACAAGGACAGCAGGGTTTTAGCTGGTAAAGTCAGGTACTACCCTAATGGGTTGTCCCAGTGTGCATCTATGATAATTTTCCCAGCTTATGCATAGGCATAAAAAAGGTAACTTACGAAGATAAGACCTATGGATAAAATTCCATAATACTTCATAGCTCGCATATTTTACCTATTGTAGGTACAAAATCAAACTCTCACCGTACTTTTCTAAAACAATATAAATAATATACCTACAACTACATGAACACTTTACCCCTAATTAGTGTTGATATACCTACACATTAGCTAAGTCATGGTCGAAACAGTAAAAAATAGAGATAGGACTTACCTACGTAAGATAATCTACAAGTATACAACACAGAAAAAGAAACTTCCAAAACACTTCCGAATAATATGAATGAAACGCCAGTTATTATTGTTCTAAAACCACGACTGACATCCAACAACGGCGGAAATGACCCGATAAAATATCATACCACAATAGGTACTAAAATTGTACATCAATGTACCACATGAAACAATGACTTCAAATAGGTATTAATATTGTTATCAAAAATTGACGTATGACGAAAGATAGTTACGGATATTATACCTACAATAAGAAGACCAGAAAGTGCAGGCTCACTCAATCAGCTACCGATGAGGTCGATGAGCACAAAACAAAAGAATACAATATGAAGATTCCTTGTCCCGTGTCGGTGAGCGCAGCTAACCTCAGAATACATAATATAGGTAGGTTATCATAATATGAGATATGCAGATTATGTAGAAGACGGAGTATTTAACTGACAAAGCTCAATAAGTTTATAAGCTGAAGTGACAAGGGGCGCGTAGGTATAGCTTGGATGACCGGTGGACTCAAGGTGCTGGAATATCTGCCCATCCTGCACTAGAAGTCATAACGTTCGTAGACACAGCATTGGATGAACTGAACAAATAGATAGTTAAATTTTGTGGGGTGTCATCCAATGAGTTGTGAGGGAGTCGCTGGATACAAACGGTACAAGACTGAAGAAATCCCCGTTAGAAATCTAGGTAGGTACGTATAGATATCCATCTGTACCTAGTAGGCGAAGGACGCGTGATAAGTCTCCAATTTAAAAAAATCTATGTGCCCTACTTGTGATGAATATGGAGCTGAAAGATGATACGTGGATACTGACAAAATCTTTCACTCGTAATAAGGAGATCCGTGGGAAAACAAGGGTGACCTAAGCCCACCAGATAAGCAAGCTGAACTGGCAGTGGACAGGCCAGGTCTATCGCAGAACCGATGGCGTTGAGGCAGACGTGTTCAGGAGCGGAGACAACATATTAACGTAATCCACGTGGATTAAGATTTTTTGATTCTCGCGGGAACCTCTTAATTTTCCGGGATAAAAAGTAGCCTAAGTAAAGACAACCTATCCCTATACCAAATTTCATCTAAATCGGTGGAACAGGTGTCCCGTGAAAGAGTAGCAGACACACACTTTCGCATTTATAATATTATAGTTTCATCAAAATCGGTGGAACAGGTGGCCCGTGAAAGCGTAGCAGACAGACAGACACACTTTCGCATTTATAATATTAGTAGGGATGAGGTGGGCAAGCACATTGAGATATTTTTGAGTGGCTGCGAAAAATTCATAGTTTCGCAGAGATAAAATATATAGGTAGGTACTTAATCTCCGTTGTGCTAAAACATAATCAAATCAAATATCAAATCAAATCAATCAAATAAATATAATATCGTCTATCGCGTCATGCTTCCCTGAACGACATCATTCGTAGGTCTTTTAAAGCCACCGCTAAAGTGCCTGCAGTATTAGAGCCAAATGGCTTGGCGCGCAGGAGAAGAGACCTGACGGGATGACTTTGGTTCCGTGGAAGCTAGGAAGGTCGCTTGTTTGGGATGCCACATGCGTGGATACGCTGGCGTTGTCCCACTTGCAGGCGACCTCCATGACGGCGGGGGCGGCGGCCGCTAATGCAGAAAGAGCCAAGAGGCGCAAATATGAAATTATAGAAAATAATTTCATTTTTGTGCCTTTTGGTGTTGAAACCATGGGGTCGTGGGGCGAAGATGCTAGATCCTTTTTTAAGGACCTATCTTCTCGTCTCACGGAGTCCACAGGGGACCGGAGGGCTGGCAGTTATCTCGGCCAACATATAAGTTTGGCTATTCAGCGAGTTTAAGTTTTGTGTAATGTAAATTTGAAATATATTACTGTTATTTTCTCAACAATACGCAAACGTTAGTACACACGACGTTTTTTTTTTGAAATGTGACGTCACACGGGGCTCTATCATGACCGCCCGCGTTTCGCTTCTTGTAATCCACAGATAAAAAATCTCAAATTTGTTTTGCAAAAATAAAATATTTACAATTTATTTTAATGCAAAATACATACTGTATAATTATTGTTAACCCACAAGCTACCAAATCTAACATATTTCATATTTTATAGTTACAGCTGTCAAGTAGCCAATTGTATTTTTATATGCCGAAGGACCTGGGAACTCACTGCTTAATTATTCCAAAAAAAAGTAAAAGTAGTAAAAGAGAAATACGACGCAGAACAGAAGTGAGACAAATTAATATGTTATGAACAACTTTCTGTAAAAATATAAAGGTTAAAAGTGCCCAGTGGAAGTACCGATCCTATCAACAATAGGCATGATGACTGATTTTGAAAAATGGTCAGATTATGTTCGGAAGTATCTACTATTTCGAAAAATTATCTTATTTCAGCAGAAAAATAAGGTTTGGTAGATAATATTGGCATTTGAAATTTAAATTTTAAAATTCACGCCAAAACGCTCCCCGGTGTCATGGCGTCGTTTGTGACGTCACTATTATTTTTACCAATGTACTCTGTGCAGTGTGCAGTAAGCATTATAGGTAGTGTGATTGTCAAAGCTCGAAAACAAACCATTGTGACGTCATTCGCTTCTTGGTGTTTAATCCATTATGGCGGATTTTATCAAAATAAATAGCAATCTCACTCGAAATAGAAAAATTAATACGTTTTTTATAATCCATGAATCCTATTTCATTAGATAAATTCATAATTTCATTGATTCTTGGTTACTGTCATCACTCATCATGCCTATTATTTACCTACGGCAAAGATTACGTAAAACCGTGATGTTCAATTAAAGTTGGAAGTTACTGTACCTATTTACTTACTTTTACCTATACTTATTTGTTTAGTTTTGTTATTGATAATTGTTTTAAAGTTACCCGCCCTTGCTTTATCTATAGTCTACGTAGGTATTGTTTTTTTTATCTGTCCTTCCCTTTTATTTTTTCCTTCCTTCCCTCCAAAAGTTATGTCAAAAATGGTGGAACGATAAAAAACTGCATAAATTCATTGAACTTTAAGGGTTAAGGCACAAAAGTAAAAGTTTCCTATAGCAGAATGATCCTTATTTGCTTTTATTTATTTATTTGAATAAATTTGATAACACAATAAAGAGACAGTTTGAAGATAAATTTGGTGGTGGGCAGGAGTTGCCAACATTATTTTTCCACAGAGCCTTAAAACAATTTTCATTCGAAGTCGTTCGAAGTGATTCGAATTCCGAACATATTTCCTTCGCCGCCGCCGCCGGTGCGGAACAAGCAACACAAACAGCATGCTATCACGTCCCATGTACCAGGCGTTCAGAAACACGTAAAGATTCGCGGCAACATTTAGGCCTAAACGTCCCGACTGGCGCCACTATGTCGCCGTTCGGAAACCCAACAAGATAACTTAACAAATAAAAGACTTTAGATAATATTAATATAGATAATAAATATTGTTTATACTTAAAACAATTCATGTTGAAGTGGTCAAGATATTTTTTGAGTCTAGGTATATAATATTATATTCTAATTTGCGCTTTAATTTTGATTTAATATTAATGTTAATTGTCTCTCTTCCGGATTTTCCGTCCCATCGGGCTTTGAGAGTATACCTATATGTCCGTGGCGTAGTGTGTAGCGCTGTTGCCTTAACGTGCGGAGGTCCCGGGTTCGATTCCCGGCATTGTCAATTTGGGAATTTATAATTTCTGAATTTTCCCTGGTCTGGTCTGGTGAGAGGCTTCGGCCGTGGCTAGTTACCACCCTACCGGCAAAAACGTGCCGCCAAGCGATTTAGCGTTCCGGTTCGATGCCATGTAGAAACCGAAGGGGTATGGGTTTAATATAACTGCCATGCCCCTAACAGGTTAGCCCGCTACCATCTTAGACTGCATCATCACTTACCATCAGGTGAGATCGCAGTCAAGGGCTAGCTCGTAGTGGATAAAAAAATAAAAAAAATAAGTATAATGAATTGAAAGGAATAGAAATTGCATTTGTAGGTCGAGATTTTAATAAAAAAGTAGATAGATAGATAGATAGATAAATTCTTTATTGCCACACATAACAAAGAGAAAACTTAATTATAAACAAAAAACAGAAAACAACAGCGTGCGCAAGGGCGGTCTTATCACTAAAAGTGATCTCCTCCAGAGTCCAGACAACCCATTTCTTATGGAACTTTAAAAAGGAGCGGGAAAGTGCAACAATAATAATAAGCATGCAACAATACTATACCTACCTACTACATAAACTATACATACTAATGATACATAAATAACTAAATATAAATAAATATAAACATATAGCAGTACATAAACCTACATACAAACGAAAATACTTAAATATTCTATAGCATATTAGAAAGGTAATATTCCTTTACACGACTCTTAAATATGTTTAAAGACTTTGACTGCCTAATGTCGCTTGGCAATTCATTCCAAAGCAGTACAGCCTTAACTGTGAATGAAAGTAATGATTATACTTAGATACTTGCATTATAAGACATTATAATAATTATTATACTTAAATATTTGCTGAAAATATTTCAGGCTTTGACTAAAAAACAGTTTTAAAGGATCCTTAAGGATGTAGGTAATCCAGTACGATGTCACGTAAGAACAGGCAGTGGCGGACTAAAGGTGGGGCGAAAGGGGCCCGGTGTAGGTAGAGGGTCCCTCTAGGACCTAGGTCTAGAATCAAGTCCCGATATGGACCACCTGATACTTAGTCCCCCTCTGCCTGTTACCACGTGACATTGTACCTACCTACCAGATTCCTAAACTGGGCAAAGCTTTGCACGGTAGGGTGGAAAATTAATATAGTACCTACTTAGCAACGACCGAAGGCTCAAGGCGACCATCAGATTGATTGCAAACATTTAAGATATTATCAATCATCAAATTGCCCGTACCGAAATAAATGAAATAGGTACATCCCCTTAGGACCACTGCGTCTGGAAGGTCGTTTGTTATCTATCCACTATCCAGGTAGGTATAGCCCGAGTCACGAAAGAAGTCGAGGCGGTGCTATAGTATTTAGTCGTATGTTTACTACATTACTAATCTTTCTTTTATCCACTACAAGTTAGCCCTTGACTGCGATCTCACCTGATGGTAAGTGATGATGCAGTCTAAGATGGTAGCGGGCTAACCTGTTAGGGGTATATGACAGTTATATTAAACCCATACCCCTATTCGGTTTCTACACTGCACGCACCGGAACGTTATATCGCTTGGCGGCACGCCTTTGCCAGTAGGGTCGTAATTAGCCACGGCCGAAGCCTCCCACCAGGCCAGACAAGGGAAAATTCAGAAATTATAAGTTCCCAAATTGACCCTGCCGGGGATCGAACCCGGGGCCTCCGCACGTTAAGACAATAGCGCTCAATACGCCACGGACGTCGTCATTATATTAATGCAGTATTACCTACCTAAGTACTTTATAATAATAATATAGTAGGTAATAGATACCACACTCTTTAAATGACAATTTATTTTATGACATTTAGCTTACGTCACATGAAATTACAGGTTTAGGTACTTTACGTTGTAGTCCGACAAACGTAGGTAGGTATCTGATCCGGTTACAACGTCATCTATGAAAACTGAAAAAAAAAGAAAAACTAAACATGCATAAAAATTAGTTCCAATTTTGGCCACCGGGTCCATAGACATAGGATTTTTTCGCTACGCTTTCTAAGTCTATGACCGGGTCAGATAAATTTGTGGGACTATACGGAACTCAGTTGAGTTGAAACCGAGGTCTAAAGTGGGCGTGGCTTTGGAATGAAGGATTGATCTCCTTTCCATGAGATTAGTAATTGACACGTACTATGCAAGTATTCCTTGTTAACGACCTCCCTAGTTCAGTGGTGAGCGGTGTGATCTTCCAGGTTCAATTTTCAGGATAGAGGCAATTTGGAAATGTCTAAATGCGAGTCTTGCCTGGTGAACAAGACAACATGATGGAAGGAAACATGACAAGACAAACGAGATCAAGTTCCGTTCTGATAAACGTATACCTATCAGCTAAGAAGCAGATGAAGAGCACCTAAACCATAAATTGACCGATATTTAAGCAGAACCATCTATTTGAAAATGTGTTCTTAGCTGATGTCGGTTTATTATAATAGGTACCTACGGGCCTAAGATTGGTTTGTACCAGGGATGTAAGTGTAACGGAGGTAAATTTATCGGAACCGAAGTCGGAATCGGACTTTTTAAATTTGATTTATCGGAGTCGGAACCGGAGTTTGAGGCAGAGTCGGTGTCAGAGACAGAGTCAGAAGTGGTCACAAGAGAGATATTTTTCATTTAAGAACAAATAAAAACACGTAGCGGAAGGCGGGGGTGGCGTGGGATTCCCAACGCGACGGGTATGAACCAGTTCGTAACGGTCAACGCAGGCCGCCGTCGCTATTTGCTGTGCTTCGACCTCCGATTAAAACCTCCGATTTAATAGTTTCGGAGCCGAAATCGGAACCGAAGGTGTAATAATAATCGGAAGTTCCGACTTAACGGAATCGGAATCGAAGCTCCGTAACATCCCTGGTTTGTACTTAGTACCTACTTACCTATTAGGTACCTACCTAGTAAATAATATTCAGTGGCGGCCTTAGAGGGGTGGCTAGCAGGGCAACCGTCCGGGGCCTCGCTCTTGCAGGGGCCTCGCGTTCTTCTTGCCCAACAGCGCTACAGCCCAAGCCCCAAGTAGAAAAAGTCATTAGGTACCTACTAATGTGTATTTGAATCTCGTGCCTCACAAATATCTACCGCCCAGTGCCTCGCAACGGCTAAGGCCCCTGGTAATATTTAATTAAACTCCACACAACACAATGCTTTAGATTAAGTACACAAAATGTTCAGCTATCCTTGATTGTATATTTTAATAAATAAGCAAAATAACAACATTTTGAAGTGATAAGAAAGCTCGATTGCACAAAAGCATTCCAAAGTAACAGAATCAAAATATAGTGGACAGTGTGGGGCGTGCGGTGCCCCGCCCCGGCGCCGCCCCGTGCGCCCCGCCTGCCCCGGCCCTTCGACACACCCACCGTAGGGCCTGAGGGACGCTCTATTGTTTATAAACTTTTCTTTTACTTTTTATTGGTTGTTTCTTTTCTTTTGTCTTGAGATGTCTTTTGTTTTTGTAACTTTGTCGGTAGGCTGACTTCAGATTATTTCTTTATATTTTAGTAGATGGTTGTGCGTAACAACTACCTATGCGGAATGATTTGAGATGAACCTTGAGGTCGGGATTTTCTTGTATAAAAGTTGGTTTTGGAGTACATTTGTAAAGTTACTTACCCATTTGTTGTCTTTTGTTTTTGTAGCTAGCTAGGTAGGTACTTATTCGGCTAAGTAGTTGACTGCATGATTATTTCTTGATTTTTAGTTGATGTGGTTTGATGTATGATGGACCTTGGAGATGGGATTTCCTCGTACTTCCACTCTTACCTACCACTCTTCCACTTGAGTGGAAGTGGGTGAGCTTTGAGTAGAGTAAATAATGAAAGTTTGGAGGATGGAGAAAATCTTAAGCTTTAATTATAAGTACCTAAGTATAATATATTTTTGTAGTTAGTACCTGCCTCCTATACGAAAAGTGACCGCGCGAGTCGCGAGTCGCGACAGGGTTAGCGAGTGCCAGAAATCTATACTAATATTATAAATATTTTGACGACCTTCGTGGCGCAGTGTGTAGCGCTGTTGTCTTAACGTGCTGAGGTCCCGGGTTCGATCCCCGGCAGGGTCAATTTGGGAATTTATAATTTCTGAAATTTCCCTGATCTGGCTGGTGGGAGGCTTCGGCCTTGGCTAGTAACCACCCTACCGGCAAAGACGTGGCGCCAAGCGATAAAGCGTTCCGGTACGATGCCGTGTAAAGACCGAATAGGGGTATGGGTTTAAACTTTAATATAAATGCTATGCCCCTAACAGGTTAGCCCGCTACCATCTTAGACTGCATCATCACTTACCATCAGGTGAAATCGCAGTCAAGGGCTAACTTGTAATGGATAAAAAACAGGCAAATGCCTTTTCATAGGGGCCCCATTATATGTACTAATGTGTCCAGGGCCTCCAATAGGTTAAAGACGGCCCTGCATTTGCATAAATTACAGCTTGCAGCGGCTTGACGAATACTTATTTGGGT
Source organism: Erebia aethiops (assembly GCA_923060345.2). NCBI lineage: Eukaryota > Metazoa > Arthropoda > Insecta > Lepidoptera > Nymphalidae > Erebia > Erebia aethiops. The sequence goes on along the minus strand of OV281091.1, from coordinate 13,402,159 downwards.
CTTACTAACTTTTTGCTTAAAGTCTTTGGATACTGTTTTAATCTTTGGTAGCTTAATCAGATTGTCATTAGGCTACATCACCTCTTGCATGCAAGTCTGATTACAGCCAAGCGCTAACAAAAAATTAAAATGCAAAGTTAGGTTACCTACTTACTTTCAGTGTTTCTACCAGTCTACATTAATTGATAGGCTTTAAAACATCGGCTTAGAATATTTTACTAGCTACACTATTATTCACGTTATGAGATTAGTAGGTAAGGTAGGTTCATCAGAGTAGAGACCGTTGAGCAACAATCGGGACTTGTAGTCAAATGACAGAGCTCATTATCTTATCACTAGCTGATGCCCACGACTTCGTCCGCGTGGTTTAAGTTTTTTGATTTCCGAGGGAACTCCTTAATTTTCCGGGATAAAAAGTACCCTATGTAACTCTCCAGTGTGCATAGCATGCGCACAACGAGATTATCTCGCGACGAGAGAGAGAGAGATGTTGTCGTTGCCGGCAAATTTTTCAAAATGCGGTAGGTATAGGTATTACAAGAAAAAAATAGTCGACATGTAAAGCTTCGTAGAGAAAAATACCACAGATAAGGAATATTAAGTACTTTTATCTCTACTTTTGACGTAACGAGACAAGTAACCATGTTACCTTCGGTAGACAGAGAGAGATAACGGGTAGAGATAATTCTACTCGTAGTGCGCATGCTAGCCATGGAAAGAAAGAAAGAAAGAAAATCTATTTATTCCCACCATTGTGCCACTGGTCCTCAACACGAGTATATCCGATCCGATATTTTGTACAAAAATAACTTTAAAAAAAATCATATAGTTAGTACCGTAAACATAATAGGTATACCTACTTACATATTTGCCGTGTAAGTATCTGTCGCCGCCAAATCGTAAAATTGGGTGTTTGACTATTAGTCCAGTCATTTGGTAGTTTTCCCTGAAAATATTTCCGGGAGTTTTAAAAATTGGTTGTTTCATAGATTTCGACGTGCTCTTTTCGAATTTTACTTTGCCACCTCGTATCTGGGCCGCTCGCGCCGTCATATTGGATAAATGGGGCCCAACAGTATTTTGACAATAACTCCATTCCGACTCATTTTACGATGAAAATAGTTATGTAAAAATTAAACTAGAGAAAATTTCTTACAATTTATGTAGTAATGTTTTTTTATTGTTTAACAATAGTTTTAGCGAACGAGCGGCAAATAGGATACGGCAAAGTGAAAATTCGGAAAAGCACGTCGAAATCAATAAAATCACCAATTTTCAAAACTCCCGGAAGACTCTCCAGGTGATCAAAGTTCAAAGGGGTAACCCCCTTTTCAAGCACCAAATGACTAGACTATACCTACTCCTCCTCGTCCTACTACCTACTTGTCAAATAAATTGAACTTTGATCACATCACAATTCAGTAAGTATTTCATACAAAATCTCAAAAGCACGCGTTGTGACGTATGAAACAAAGTTGCTGATTTGACTAGTTAAATAGCCAATTCGCCGTAATTATAACAAAACTAGCTAATGCCCGCGACTTCGTACGCGTGGATTGAGGTTTTACAGTTCCCGCGGGAACTCTTTAATTTTCCGGGATAAAAAGTAGCCTATGTGTTATTCCAGACTATAATCTATCTCTGTGCCAAATTACATCCAGATCTGTTCAGCCGTTGGGGCGTGATTGAGTAACAAACATCCATCCATACATCCATACCGACATCCATACATCCAAACTTTCGCATTTATAATATTAGTAAGAAGTAAGAAGTAAGATGGCGCCGCAACTTCTTACGGATGCAAGTTGCAAAGTTACAACTTATCTCTGTACCAAAATCCGTTGAAATTATGGGCCGTGAAAGCGTTGAGACAGATATACAGACAGACACATTTAGGAATTCATAATATTACTATAATTTTAATTTATAATATTTAAGTATGGATATATTCTATTCACAGCCCATCCAATTATTACGGTCATCTTTTAATATTTATTACCTATACTAGACCTACTTGTTTAAAAGTAATGCCATGACAAAATTATGATGGTTCGAAGAAAAAACAAGAAACAAATGGCCGCTAGATGGCATTAATAGGCATAATTTCTAGAAAAATAGAAATAATCATTTGTTGCTAAAACTTAAAACTTAATATTATAACTTTTCGTAGGTAACTTAGTCGCTAAGTTTAAGATGGTTTACTAGTGGTGGTAATGAAAATATTTTATCATCAATCACAAAATAAACCCGACCCAACCAGTACCGGGTTAAGGTGCTCGTGACGTCACGGGACCAGGGCAGCATAAGCCTACAAGCGGCGCGCTCAAGCTCCGCACTAGACACGCCCACTCCCTACGCCCCATCCGTTTAGGGATTCTATTGGGAAGTTCACATTAATTGGACATTGTATTCGGATGGGTGCAACGTAATTGTAACATTTTTTTTTTTTCGTAAAATATGTAGGTGGTAAAAGTAGGCACTTATATTTTATAAGTTACAATTCGCAGATGTCGAGCAGAAAATGTGAAACTATTGCCTTGTTTGGAATGTTGAAAATATGAAAGGATGAAATTAAATTGGATTCGATGAAGCTCCTTACCTGAAGGTATAGGTATAAGGTAGGTAAGTTAATCAGTTTAAGAACTGAATTGTGAGCACCTTCATAGCTTTTCAACGAGAATTCTGCAGGAATCGCCGCGTGGTGAAATTTAGCAATTAGGGTATATGTAACAATTTGCGACCATATTGTGTTTATCTTTGTACATACTAGTCTTTTATTTATTTATAGACTATCTTGGCGGTAGTCAGAGTTGCTGGCAAATGGTAATGCAGCCTAAGGTGGAGCGTGCTTATCTAGAAAATTATTCACTCTTGATTTGGAGATAACGATGTTAAAAGTGCAGGGAGAAACGGAAGCCCAGGGGCAGTCCATATAATAACGGTTCGAATAAAAAACGAGGAAGTAATTAATCGGTTCACACTTCACACACGTCCGTGGAATTTCGACTAGGAATATGACCCTGACGACGCCTTTTCGGTACAATAATAGAAAGGTGAGGGAGGAACAAGATCGAAAAGTTTTTATGCACACTCCGAAATATTTTGTCCTTAGAATACTTACTTACCTACCGACAGACAGGCAGCTTTGCGCCGATGTTCCAATCTCTGAAGCTTAGTATTGACCAGCACTTCGTCACCAATGAATCTTCTAGCGCTGCGATCCAATGCGTGAAGCTGTTACTTGGCACATGCTTCCCATAAATGGCCGCAGTAATGGTATGGTAACACTGAAAATGTTTAGAACTGGCCAGTTAGAAACATTTCTAATGTAAACTTTTTTTGAATTTAAATTTTAGAACTCTTTGGTAACCTAATGTACTATATTGCATTCATTTGTCATTTGTTTTTGTGAATTGGCGGCAAATCTAAAACTCTTGTTACACGTGAAAATGAACCTAACGCGAGAAATTTTTCGGTCAATGATTTATTATGACTTTCGTTGTGGGCTTACTCAACAACAAAGCTATGATAGGCTGCGATTAGCATTTCTTAAAGAAGCCCCATCTCGTGCCACTATTTACAATTGGTTTAACGAGTTTAAGCGTGGACGTAGCAATCTCAATGATGATCCGCGTGAGGGACGTTCTTTAACAGCGACTACTGAAGATAACATCAGTGCTGTGCGACGCATGATAGAGGAAGATAAGAGAGTGACCTATCAGCAGATACGGGCAAGCCTAGGCATTGGTATGAGTCAAGTTCAAAACATATTACACGAACATTTAGGCGTCAGGAAGCCTCTTACTAGTATAGATGGTATTAGCGATTCAGATTTCAGTAGGAATGTATCGGACTTGAATGCGAAGTGATACGAATTCTAGAACGTTCTGGAGTTTGGCAGTTTTTCTTAATGCCTTTGATAACGGACCATCAAATTCCTGAAAAACTGGCAATGAATTGGCTGTTCCTCTGGTGCTGCAAGTGTTCATAGATGGCGATAATCACTTTTCATCAAGTGAACTGCTTGCTCGCTTACTAGCTGAGTATTAAAGAAAATACTAAATAGTTAGTTGTGTTAGCAAGCTATGGTGTGTTGTCTCGAGTGTCGGAATGTGTATCCCTATTCGATTTGGATTTTTGTGCATAGGTCTGTACCTATGCACAAAAATCCCGTGCAAAAATCCGTACCGTGCGTGCCGTATTGCGTTCAATGTTTATGAAATTTAATATGGTATTAATAAAATGCAACTAACAAGAGTCATGTGGCTGCATATCTAGATTAAATAAAAATATCTAATAAGTTATAATAAATACAATCTGAGAAGCGTAAAGGAAGTAACTGTCAATAAAGGCCATTGATGTATCTAGGTATAACTTGATTTGACCGAGCTTTAATTAGAGACTGTCTCTATATAAGGAATGAATTATTGATTCCAGACGGTAAGGAATGTATAGCTGATATATTGAATGGTGGGAATGATATCCGTTTACGGATACATAAAATCAATCTACCGATTCATGATTACGTGGATTTAGTTTTTGTATTTGGAGCTATTAGTGAATTATAAAAACTTAACTTATAACCAGTCACTCACGTCGTGTGCTCTTTTTGTGTTCTTTAACGAATAGTACTGTTTTAAAGGAACGGTTGTCTGCTTCTTTATTCGGAAAACACAATTGCTTGTCTATGCATAAAGGCTGGAGCAAAAAGTATCCTCAATCAGTTTTTCAGAAAATCCTCTGTAGTAATTAAACTAAACCTATTATACTTACGTACCTACTTACCTTATTGGTTTGGAATAAAACAAACAGATTAGGTATTATTAAAACGAAACTTAAATTTATTATTTATTAGTGTGTTTATATCATTTTTTCGTATGTTTCAGATAGAGATGTGTTAAATCCGAATTATTAACTTCGCCGGATCCAAAATGATTTTGGTGTTTCTTGTCAATGGCAAATGTCTTTCCGTTTGTATTCTTTGGCGTAGGTACTATTTTGAAGGACAATAGTTATCTGCTTTTTTATTCGGATAGAATTATTGCTTGCCGTATGCCTAGACTCTAGACTCTAGAAGTTTGATTGAAAGTATCTTGGATCAGTTTTTGAAAATTCATCCATAGTGAACCTAATGGTTTAGGTTAGCTTACTTATATTGTGAGTTTTGAATACAAGACACAGATTATTATTAAAACATACTTTCGGATGTGTTATAATTTTGAGAACAAATTCATGAATGGTGATAATTTTACTGACTGCCGGATTCAAAATTAATTAATTTCGTATCTCGTGGCATGGGAAAAAGTCTCTACAGAGGGATCTATGGGCTTTAACATCTTCGACAAAACAGCATTGTCTATGATGATCATGTTTCCAGTGTAGAATAGGATGACATAGGTAAAGGCAGTAAAAACTATGATCAGGACCAGAGCGTATCTACGTATCTACTACCTTAACAGGAAGCTAATTTGACTATTCCATTCAAGAAAATTGAGATGTTACATTGGTATATAGCTGTTGTATATCATTCTAGGAAAGCGTATGACAAGCGCAAGAGAGTCAGGGTATCTGGCGTTAAAATAAGTATGTATTGAACACACTCTACAACTGCAGGACTCTGCACACCTTCCTCCAAGTAATCAAACAATCTGCCCAACCCAAATCAAAAAGGAAAATACGGGGTGTGTCTAGGAATGAAATGCGTGTAGGTAGGTACATGAATTTATTAACCAGTCAAGGTGACGGGATCGATGAAATCGGCCATGCGCGGCGGCCTCGAGACCACGTGGCCGTCAACAGATGGCGGTAGACGTCAATACGCATGCGTCACATTATTGAACGCACGCACACAATAAAAACATCGTAGTGGTCCACGCACACGTACAAAGAGTGATATAAATCATATGTTTGTTCGCTTCTAACCATACTACCATACGCTTCAAATTACGCTCGCGGCGCGTAATGACGCAAGTGGTTGGCGTCATTCCATTATCTGCCCTATTTTACACGTTGTAAAGTAGGTGTTTGATTGAGATGCTGATAAGCATTACAGAAGTGGTTGAGTGAACTAAATGGCTCGTCGCGAGCAGACGTCAATTACCAACTTCATCTGACCAACAACGTTTGAAGGCTATACGAAAACTACGAGTAGGTAATGGCTTTAGTTTGAGTGCACGAAATGACTTCATTTTCAAAGTGCCTGTCTGTACAGATAATTTGAATAGGGGAGCTGGTAATATTAATCTAATTAGTCATAGTAGTAACTCATTAGTATGGTTTTAAGCTAATTAGTCCGTTTTTATAATAGTTTGATGTTGCAATACGTAGTTTTGATAACTGGAGTAAGTACCTACCTATTATATAAGGTTTATTTTTCTCATATTGAACAGCTTCACTAAACTTTTTGATATCTTTACGGTCATCATGATCTATGTACATTATACTCTACTGTATGTTGGTTTATCCTTCAATCACGCCGTAACCGAGCAACGGATCGACGTTTGGCATGGGTATAGTTGACGACCTAGAGAGTGACATAAGCTACTTTTTATCCCGGGGGAATCAAAAAGCTTTAACCACGCGGACGAAGTCGCGGGCATCTGCTAGTTTATAATAATCTATCAAATGCTACACCCAGGACTTTTCAAAAGTAGGTGACCACTGACCATACCTAAATTATTCTCTCTCAAGGAGCTGGAAAATACATAGTTGCTATTAATACTTAATATAATTCAAAAAGCCTCATTAAAGTGGAAATGGGCCGGACATATTGCTAGACTGCAGGATGAGAGATGGACCCAAATGTCACTAAGAGGATCGGACCTCAAGGCACAAGAAGACGCGGTAGACGCAACTCTAGGTGGGAAGATGACGTCATATCCGTTGCAGGCAGAGACTGGATCAAAGAGCATAAAGAACCAGGGGTTCTTTATGCTCTTTGACTGGATGGAGTCAGTCAAAAGTAGAAAAAAACTGCAGTTTTGGAGGAGGCCTACACGCATGAGGGTTTCTCATCTTCACACCAATAGATCGAAGTAATACCAAGCAATAATAATATCAGAGTAAAGAATAGTAAGTAATTAAGATATAAGTAATAGTAAAATGTCAATTAATTTATAAATTGTATTGTAAAATCCAACTAAACTTTATTGTAATATATGTTTAAAAATAATGCATATTATTGCATTATTGTAAAAAATTATTTAATTTAATTTATTTATAATATTGAATAATTTAATTAATAATACAAATAATATACCTACCATACATTTTTTAATAACATCTAAGTAATTTAAGAATTTAATATATTTTAATGTATGTAACTAGTTAATTTAATTATTGTAATTTAGTTGGTTAAGAAATGATAAGTTGTGACAAAGAATATAAGTACTAAAAATGAATGTAATTGTGAAGATAAGGAAAATAAAAGGCTTATTTATTAATTTATAATTCAAGAAAATCTGTATTTGAAGTAAATTTGGTAAAACAAAAAGAAAAGAGATCATTAATAAAGAAAGCCGAAAAAAATGAGTAAGTAGTTACAAGAGCACGTACCTTTATTTTAAGATATCAAAGAGATAATATGAAACAAGGGCAACTTTCCGGGATGGTAGGCATTGTGAATGAAACGAACAAAGAAGAGAAAAATTCCCGTCGCAATTTTTTCTCCCGTCATCATTACAAAGGAGTATTATTATTGTGAAAGAAGTTTGAGTCTGCAAAGTTTGCGCTGTTCGCAATTTTACGACATTGAAACAAAGTTCGTTCAAAAGTACTTTGCTAATTGGCAAGGGGATGTAGGGGTAATTATGTTCGTCTCCAGTCGGTATAGAGCGTTCAATTTTTCCAACAACTCTGGACGATTTTCGTTGAGATCGCATTCCAGTGGTTATTACAATTGACTATTGAGTCTTTATTATTTTCACAAAATTTATATTCTTAACAGAATGGGTCTAAGATGGTTTTGGCGTCGTTTTATTGAAACGCAATTAACGCATTTCACGCTGTTTGGTAAGAACCGCTAAGAACTAACAAACATATTCATTATTTCATTATCATCCGAACATTTTTATAGAATTTCTATAAAAATTACCTTAAAAATTAAAAATAGATGTGAGTACCTTAAAAATTCAAGGTACTCACATCTATCAAACATTGATGTAAAATAAACGTTCTATATTAATTTTAAATTATGTTTATTGTGAGAATGGAAGGGTCGGTCAAGGCCGACATTAATATTGTTAAAATCTCAAATTGAGGCATTGATATACAAATTGCTAGTAGGTTAGAAAAAATTGCCTTCTTAGCCTACAAGCGGTTTTTTTAGTATAAGTATCTATTTATTACTATCCTATTAAAATATAATCGGATTATAAAGAATCAGGGAAATAGGCTTAAAGTGGGTGCACTGCCATCCCTAAGCGTATTAGTCACCTTAACACAATTAACATAAAAACTATAATTTAAATGTTATGTATAAGTTTATTTACCCACAGTTACACTTACACCAGAGCCAGATGTAAATAAATTGAAATTAAAACATCAGCCCTCTTCGAAACGTAAAAATTAATATCATTAACTTCGTTTATTAAATGAAGGGTGATTGACGGACGACATTGGGACGCATTACCCTTTAGACTAGGGTCGGGAAGAATCCGATATTTTTTTTAATTATGTTTTGAATAATATTTTTTGTAGGTGTTCATGAATACAAAAGAGTGAGACAGAGATAGGTTTTAAATGTAGCAAGAAAGAAAAAAAACATGTCTCGTTAATTAGGAATCGAGGCGACAAATGCTCAATCGAAACTGGTGACAAGTACTAGGGCGGCAGTACGGTGGAAGAGATCTGTCGCACGCGGCCACTCTTGTTGTCCCACTCCGTGACTGGCCGGGAATGTCACTTGACTCGGCGCGGTTTTTTGTTTTAGGTATTTATTTTTAAACGGAATGCCGGAATCTAAAATTAAATTTAATTAAAATAATAGATCATTTTAAATTTCTTACGTATTTTAGAACTTGGCGTTGCGTTCGACATTGATTTTCAACACAGACCACTAGTGGTCTGTGTGTACAATAGATACTTTCTTAATTTTTTTATAAAATTTATCTAATTTAAAAATGGTAGTTTATTATCTACGTAGGTACTCAAAATTAGTCATTTTAAGAGTTACACTTCTTGGAAACCAGTGTATTGTACCGAAAGGGGACTATGCCCTGTGGGTGGGCGTTCTACATTATTCTCAATGGGCGGTAATTTATTGACGCAGTTTTATGGTTATTTACTCAAACCATTATATTATTTTATTTAAGTCGATTGGATTATAAATATTATAAAAGTTGTTTATCGTAAGGACATACGTAGATATGTACCTACTACTTATAATATATTTAGCGGTAATAGTTACCTAACAGCTATCTATCCATAGATAAAAAAACAGAAGATTTTATTTTTAATATCATTCATATAAGATTCATATTTTTAAAATCATTTTTTCTTACAGTTCAACAAATCAAATCAAGACAACAAAATCTATTTTTGAGAGACGTTAAGCCTAAGCACCATGTCAGTATAGCCTCGTAGTCTGGACCTGGAAATCCGACTGCATCAGGGTGTGCGACAGGGGGATGCAATCTCCCCGAAACTATTTATCGCTGCACGGAAGACGTCTTTTGGATTGGAACGGACTTGGCATCAACATAAACGGCGAGTACATACCTAAATCACATGCCTTCGGTTTTCCGATGACATAGTGATCTTGGCAGAGACTCTGTGAGACCTCAATACAATGATCAATGACCTGAGCAGAGTTCCTCAACTGGTGGATTTAAAATGAAAATGAGTAAGACGAAAATTATGTCTAATTCTTATGTTCCGCTTCACCCAGTGATCGTTCAGAATCTCTGCACTCGAGATTGTAGAAGAGTAGATAAGAATAGAATAAAATAGAAATATAATAGAAATATTTATTATTGGAATCATCAAAATATACAGAACAATGTATTCCTGACCCCTAAACTACGCGGACCCGTATCTTAGGGGCCAGTGCCTTCCCAAACATTGATAAAAATATCATAGGCTTAATCTCTAGTATTTAGTGCACTGTAACATATTAACATTTTCAAAAATTTGTTGCGTTTTCCATATTTATCTAACATGTTTTTTTTAACTTAACTTTTTAATTTTTTTAACAATTACGACAAGTAGTTATTAATGTGAAGTTATATACTTAAATCAGTGTGTGTGTCTGTGGCGTGTGTGTGTGTGTGTGTCTGTGTGAATGCGTGTGTGCTACCATAGGTACATATAATTGCAAGTTTGCAACTTATGTAATGTTGTGAACTAGATCTGTATTTACAATTTACGAGTATTCTTTCTGCATCTTCATAGTTATAGTTATTAGGAAGATACATAAGTATATGTACCTGGGATGAATGGTGTAGCTAGGTAGGTCCAATTTCGAGAAGGATATCAGCCGCCGAATCCAACTTGGCTGAGCTGCGTTCGGGAAGATTCGGGATCTCTTCTCGTCCAAAATCCCTCAGTGTTCGAAGACCAAAGTCTTCTAACAGTGCGTGTTGCCAGTAATGTCTTAAGTACGGATCCGAGACATGGTCGTCGCTAACTAACATGGGCGATAAATAGAGAGGGCTATGGTGAGAGTATCCCTACGTGATCAAATCGGAATTGAAGAGAACCAGAGTAACTAATACAGTTCCACGAGTTGCGAAGCTGAAGTGGCAATGGTCGGGGCATATAGTTCGAAGAACCGATAGACGTTGGGGTCCAGTGGGGGGTAATGAGCTGGAATGGCGACCCCCCACTGGAAAGCGTAGCGTTGGCACTCAGACCCCCCACTAAGTGGACGGGCGACATAAAGCGAGTCGCAGGGAGTCGCTGAAATCTGTATCCAGGTGGCGTAAGGATTGTGGAAGACCCGTAAAATACTCTTATGTCCACGATGTCCACGTCTGTTATGTCTGTGGACGTCTATACTCTATTGGTTGACGACGACGACGCAAACGAAGCATAGTGCCAGAGATGCTAAGTCTTGACCACTAGGTCATCACTGCCGCTATTACATCTCCTTATAGCTACTAATGTTAACTTATCAGCCATTGATTTACGCTGAGTGGCAACTTGCATGAAACAATTTTAAAACTTTAAGCGTTGTGTACACTCATTTAAAAACGAGTTTAACTTCCACATAAATTTTTATTTTGTTTGGTGTAATCTTCTAAAATCTGTGGGTGTAATCATTGAAGTAATATGTAGGTAGGTAATAAAGTAGGACATTATACAATACCTCAATGCGTGCAACTCAGCGTTACAACTTAAAATCCTAAATTATGACTCACTCATGCACTATAGAGTTTTCTTCGTACTCTATTAAATCCTCCAGTCAATAAGTCCGTTACAACCTAAACAAACAACTGGCAAGAAAAAAGAAACACAGATTATCCTCTAAAGAAGCAAGAAAGTGTCCTAAAGTCCCGATTGTTGAAGTTATCAAAATCTTTTACGCAACCAACAGCAAACATTGGCCACAATAACATCTGCCGTTTTCTCAGGAACGTGCGTCCCCTAATCTCCTTTGAACGCACAAAGGGCCCATGCGGTAGTTAGAAAGGGACAACGAAATACAGAACAGTTAATGAACGAAAGAGCCGCAAAAAGACCGGAACATTACACAAGAGCGTCTCGGTTGACGGGTCCCGGACAAAATGAATGGCTCAGAAGCCGATTAAAATGCGCCGTAGCATCGGAATGAATGAAAAATAATAAAAAAGGTTTAATTGCGTAACATGAGGCCATCGGGATGTTGAAAGGATGTTGACAATATCAGGAGATGGAGGTTGGATTTCATTGCTGTAAACATCTGCATGGTGATAATTAGACATCGGATTATATGCACTATCAAAATGCCAAAATATGTATGCAAATTTTATGCGCTAAAAAGGGCAAAATTGCACGAAATATGCATAATGAAAATACTATTTATTATTTGAATTCCCGTTTTTTTGAATTTGATATTATTTATTATACCTAGGTATTATATGATATGATAAATGCGTTAACTTTCTTTATTTCTTCAAGACTCTGGGTTTTATATAGAACTGTATTTAATTTGCCACGGACCTTTTCCAATAGTGAACTCGGTAGTGTGTTATTCAATAATTTTTTCCAATATTTCCAAGGACTTGCATAGAGGAAGGCTTTTGGATTGAAATTTTCTATGGCGTCGGGTATATTGCTGAAATGTGTTGCAATATAGGTACTAAAAAAATTCTACATCAATGGTTGCAATAGAGCATAATACGCCTGTCATTTAATCTCTATTCTCTCTAATGCCCGAATTTCAACGGTCACTTTTTGCGCGGTTCCTATGTGGTTCCTATTTAGCAACCCGCGCACCTCGCGCCTTAGTACATTTGCACCACTTTTCAGAGAAATGACTATAAAAAAAGATCTAGACCACTTATCATGGTTCTGTAAACGGCATTAACTTTCTAAATAATTTATCTAAGGCTATTTTTCACATTTCAGTAAAGATCTGGTCTAATTCTATGTACATAAATAAGCAAAATATTGATAACAAAAATAGACGTAGGTACTCGTATACGTATAGAGAAGTTATAGCACAGATCACGGGCCAGTTTCAAATGCCTTGTGTTTTTTTATAGGAACGTCATCTTTTGAGTGTTGCAAAGCATAGATATACCTATAGTTCTCTATGGTCAAAGTTGTTCAAAGAAAAATAAATTCTAATAAAACAAAATTGAGTTCATAGTCGTTCGGACCGGCCGAGCCGCCGGCGGCTCGGCGCCTGTATCGGCGATTTTCGTTTTAATAATAGCCGAGCCGTAGATGACTCGGTGACGCTGAGACAGGTTCTACTGAAATAAACACTATATAAAAATGTACTAAAATATGCATTAACGCTGTAAAAATAGCGTTTTATGCATTAGCATATTATGCAAACATGCAAATGCATGGTTATAATCCGATGACTAGTGTTAATGATAACGATAGAGAACAACTTAGAAAAAACAATCACAGATGATCTGTCCAAGGTAGTTTACTTTAAGATTTTAAGTTTTAAGCACAGATAATTTAACCCTCAACTTCCACTCTCAGTTAGGTCTTTCAAATTAAAGATTTGGGGCTGATTCTGTTGTAAGTACACAATCTCTAAACTAAACTAAAATGACACCTCTAAATCTAGTTCAGTCCCTTTCTGCAGAGAGTATTGTGAAACGTTTAGCAATATTTTTTTCACCTCTCATGCTCTAAAAAGGTGTCATTATAGCTAAGCGTAGGCGGACTAAAGTAAGCATTTAGGGTCTAGGGATTAAAGTAATTTTTTTTTAATAATTGCCGTACTCTTTACGGTATGCGTTATATCCTCATTCGAATAAGTTTATGGTTACTATCAACAGCCAAAAAAATTATGTCACTTAGTTGAATGTCAATGTTACCCATCGTATCCTACTATTATCCTACAGATCTATGTCTATGGTACTACTGATTTTTTAAATTCCTTCATGTTAACGATACGGAATAAAATAAAGTTGGTATTGCAGTTTGCCGCGAAATCATAGATTTTCTTGTTGTAATAATTACATTTATTCAAATGGATGTTTTATGGATGATAATAATTTTAATCCATTTCAAAACACAATACATAATACAAGGTTTATATCATCAATTAGTAAAAATGAAGATCTTACTCCTAATATGAAAATATAACAGAAAGGCATAGAAATAGTTAAAAATCGTTATTAATTTTATTTTCTCGCAATCTAAGTGAAAAGTATAGTGTTTACCACGGGACTAAAAGCCATTCTACTCGTTTCTATAGCATCCCTCGCTACGCTTGGGAAGCTAAACACCTTGTATGAAATGGCTCATTTTAGCCCCTTGATGAACTTAGAGATTAAATATAATCTCTAAGTTCACAAGTTACATAATAATGTACCTACAACAGAATCAGCCCCAATATTGAAATTCACACGAGCCTCTGTGAATACTTCTGATGAAGAACAAACCCACGGCAGCCCCAAAACGTTGTTTTGGGGATGCCCGTGGTTGGTAAGAAAAGTAGGTAGTTATTATATACGGTCGTGTTTGACAGCCGACAGGTATGTAAATGTCACCGTAAGATTGTGAATACCGTCAGATTGCAATCTAACGCTTTTCATCTCGAAAGATTGTAAACTGTCGACAGATTGTGAACCGTTCAATGTTATCAGTGTAAATTTTTTAAATATTCATTGTATTTACGTTTTCTTGTCTCTTTCTTGTACGAGTAGGTTAGGTTAGGGTTCGACATAAATAATCAGATAGTGCCCTATAAATGCAAGGCATTTTATTAGCGATCGCCTGAATAATTACAATGATTTTAACGTTCAAACTATCGTAATTCGTGAGTGAAATTCATTATGTATACTATAAATATATTAGTGATACATTGGCTAGGCTAAATATGATATGTATGTAGTTACTTTCTAGACAACACATAGGTATAAGATTGCAAAATTCACCCTTTCTTTTTTTTTGTATAAAATTTTCAGCATTGATTACCGACATTTCACCGTTGCTACTCCAATTAAATTATTTCACTCGGTTTCATTATTCATAACGAGTTTAATGAGAAAACCATATACTAAAATATAATAGAAACATTATTGTGCGAAAAAACATTGCCTTTTCACATCGCATCTTATAACTCCCGATGCCTGATTTCACCAACAATGCCTAAATTTTAGGGAACATCTAAGTACCAGACAGACATTTTAGGGCGTACGGTGTAGTACTGGCGTCCCAAAGAACGTTGGTCAGACGAGATAGTGGGCATTGCTGAAAAAAGCCGGTTCAGCACAGCAGAGAACCGCAAAGCGTGCCACAAAACGGAGGAGGCCTTTACCCGAAAGGGGTCCTTGGTTTAAATTAAAACAACAACATTACTTAATTATCTACTATAATTATTAAAAATCAATATTACTTAATTTAATTTTACTACATTCATAACTGTCAAGTGTAATCAAGTGGATGCGAACGTGGAGGATCAAAGCAAGTGCATCAAAGTCAACCCACGTAACATATACACTTAGACTTGAAAATTGCCCTCAAGTGACACTTGGCAACGAAAGTCTGCCACATAGCAATGTTGCCAAATATCTTGGTATGCATCTTGATCGACGGCAAACATGGCAAATACATATAAAAAAGAAAAGAGACGAGCTGCGTATCCGCACTAGATCCCTCATGTGGTTACTTGGCAGACACTCAAGACTATCACTGAATAACAAAGTACTAATATATAAGGCTTGTCTAAAACCAGTATGGACGTATGGTTTGGAGCTGTGGGGCACAGCCAGCAACTCCAACATAGAAATACTGCAGAGATATCAAAACACAGTTTTTCGCACAATACTCAACGCCCCATGGTTTACCAAAACAAGTGAAATGCCTACAATTAGAGAAGAAATACACAGTAATGCTAGAAAACATAGGTCCAGACTCGAATCCCATGTGAATAGTCTGGCAGTGTCACTTACCACATGCAGCAGTATCACTAGATTAAAAAGATCGACAGTTGAAGAACTGTCCCGTGAACAATAAAGCCAGCAAAAGCTTGATGAGAGGAGTTTCTCGAAGGAGTGACCTTTTCCCAACTCTCGACGCTCTCAAAAACATCTGCTTATAGTGATTGCAGATAGAGTACAAATAACAAAAAAAAAAAAACATTCATAACTACTTCTAACTTCTTTTGTTTTTATTAATATAAATACTTACTCTTTTTTATATTCTATTTTTATATACATACTCTATCCCTGTTTAAGCTAAGCTCAATGTAAGGAATATTATATGGTTTTTTATTTGTTATTTATACAGTTGTTAAGTGTTCCCAGGTATTGTTAGTAGCTTAGGTGTTCCCTAAAATTTAGGTATTGTTGGTGGTATCGCAGTCAAGGGTTCCACTGTCCTGCCTAGTAGGACTAGGTAGGACACTAGGTAGGTATGTATGGTGGTATTCAGTAGTCACCTTTCCTTTTAATAGGTATTTATAGACCCACAAACCTAATATCTGACCCGGTGGTCAAAATTGGAACAAATTTTTATGCCTGTTTAGTTTTGTTTTTACTTTTTAGGGTTTGCGGGTCAGAAAAGTTTTTCGGACTAGGTATAGATTTTTATGATAGTACAGTACCTATGCTCACGGAACGAGGAATCTGCTTATGTAGGTATTGCTAGTAGGTAAAAGGTATCAATTAAGCGCGTTCGTCAGCAACAGTAATTACTGTGCCAATGCAGGAAGAACACTTGATTATCACTACTCACTAGTGCGTTATGCTATAACGATACTAACACTGTCTACACACTCATGAAGCCCTGGTAATTAGTACGAGATAGTGTGGTAATAAATAGAAGGGAGACGAGATCTTTTTTTTATATTGTATTTAGATCAGCAAGTTTTTGATCAACAGTTTTATCTTTTTCTCTCCAGTAACACTCCTTAAGAATAAAGCCACATCAGCTAATAACATAGATCGTATTTAAGATTGAGTAAATTTATCTTGGGAAGTTATTAACTGAGCTCGTTCTTGACTTCTAGTGTTCGGACCTTAGGCGTGTTTCCACTAGAGATGTGCTACGTTACTAATCCACCCCACCCAAAGGAGCGTTTCATTTTCATACCTTAGATCTCTGGATGTTTCTATCAAGCGCTCATTTTGGTGGGTTTAACACACATCCTGAGCCACATAGCAAATGACAGCTGGTGGAAACACACCCTAAGAACGGTTTATAGCGCATTAAATACGGGTATAATTTAAGAAATTCGATTTTGAATGAATACCTATGGTTTGTAACCTCGATTGGTTCTAAAACCGTTGAATGTACCTACTTATAAACCAGCTATTGGATAGAACCAGGTTGCGGAAGTCCATCATCCATGTTAATCAAGGAACCTGTTACCGTCCCACTGTTTTCTATAAACTAAGATAGGTATTTTCCGCAAGCTTTTCGTGAACTGTGGACAGGTAACAGTCAGGAAGGACACATTTTGGCTTAATTTGATCATCAATCAATCATATTACAATTTTATAAGATTTTGGTAACAAATACAGGGCGAGAACTTATTGTAAGCAAAATAATTTAGCTACCTAGGAATGTAGCTGTTTAACTATAATACCCACTTACCCAGGGCAATATAATAATTACAAGGAGAAGGGCCCAGTACAGGGCTCTTTTTCATTTTGATCCGACATAATATATTTTGTAATCGGAAAGTGCGAGAAAGCCAAACTGTCGCGACAATTCGGCATTAATTCTGCGATTCATGAAAATTTACAGGTGACAATAAAAAATTTACAAATTGTCAACGATTCTACGAAATGGACAATGACAATTTTCAAACTTGTCCACATTTAGTGGAATTGTCGCTTGACACAGGCTTGGTAAATATGTGTCCTATTTCCTCATATTATGTCTTATCCTATCCTATATAAACACGGAAGATTGTGAGGCTGATTGATGATGATGTTAGGTAACGTTTGACGTAAAACCTACTGAACGGATTTTAATGCAACTTATATCTATACATCAGAATATCATATAAAATATATAAGAATAACATATAAGGCTAATAAGGCTATAATTTATAAGGATATATAGTGTTGTTTTACACAGTAACGCATAGGAATAATTTAGAAAATAACTTTTCTGAGTGCATGTCCAAGGATTGAACCCCCGTACTAGGCTTGATGCCGCACGTCTGATTCCAGTTGCCACCAATTATTAAACTACAGTTATCCACATTCATTTCAAGAAGTCAGTCAATAGCAGCGTTAAATCTCAATATTTGTATGCTTTTGTATGTGAGTCGGTGCCGGACTTGGTGTTGCCGAGGCCGGGTCGACGGCCGTGCAAGCGAGACGCAGCATCTCTGACACTGTGCGTGAGAGAGGGACAGATGATACAAGTACTGGCAAATACGGTCGCAAGTACACGGGTTCTTGTTTTTGTTTGGGTTGACTCGAAAGAAAATCTGTTTGGGATTTAATTCGCGACTTTTGTACAGACGCGTGGCGAGGGCGAAAACTTTTTCTTTATGAATAAATTTCATAAAAATAATGAATCATGAACACGAGTAAGCTATATTATTCCTTTTTATTCAAATAGACTTTTTACAAGTGCTTATGAATAGTCGAATGAATCTACCACTGGTTCGGAATGCCGTTCCTACCGACAAGAACCAGTAAGAAACTCGGTACAACATGTAGCTTGCGATGTGCAACGCCCAATAAGCCAGCAATGGAGAAGTTTACCCTATTTTTTTAATTTAATATGAATAGGATCAAGATTTAAGACAAAATAAAACAAAAATATGAAAGAATAATTAAAATATCTCAACAAATGAAAAAGTTATGGAACTTTAAAGTTGCGCTTGCAACAGGCTTTATAAAGCCAAATAAAAGAAATAAATTGACTTAACGTGACTTAATTGAATTCAGGCTTTATAAAGCCGAATGAAGGAAATAAATTGACTTAACGTGACTTAATTGATTTGTGTGTGAAGATAATTTTGAAGTATTAAATCTCGGCTAGGTATTAAAACTCACAAAATTTCTCACTCGAGTAAGATACAGCAATCGGTGTACGGTGTACATTAAGTAATTAAACTTTTAAATCGTCATTTCTCAGTCATTTATTGATGGATTGTAAAAAAAAACACTGATTTATTAGTTTTAATCTACCTATATTTTACTTCCGCTGTGTTAAATATGATATTCACAACATCATGAAACTTCTCCATTCGCACCGCCACAACACCACACGTAGAAATCTTCAAAATTACGCTCAACGTACGTTTCACTCCGACACCGGTGCATCCTCAGGAGATGTTGACTGCACCAATGCACGATTGTAACTCACTTAGGTAGCAAACAAAACCTCCTTTCCAGTCAGGCCTGGTGGGGGGGTTTAAAATATAACTGCCATGCTCCTAACAGGTTAGCCTATTACAACCTTCATCACTTACCATCAGGTGAGATCGCAGTCAAGGGCTAACTTGTCTGTACAATAAAGAGATAAAGTTAGTGAGGTTGTAGGGGGTAATCTATGGATCTACTGAAACGATTTTGAAAATTCTGGTAAGTACCAAAAGAAAGCCACATTATTTGTGAGTGTCATAGGCTATACCCGAAAAAAAGGGAGTTCCCGTGGGAATTTAAAAAACTAATTTCTCGCGGACGAAGTCGCGGGCAACTGCTAGTAGTGGATAAAAAAAACGCCTCTTTCACTTCACGCCAACAATCGTAGGTACAGTAGGGAATCACAAATTCAAGCTAACAAAGGGCTTACCTACCTACGTAATCCCTAATTGTGTAACGAGTAAACAAAGCCGAGCGCGCCGCCCCGATGCTATCTGCGACACGTACAGACGGACTAGGTAATTGATGTCCGGCTTCATTATGGCACCGGAATAAAGCCTTTTATTGTAGGCTCACCAATTAAGTTAATAGTCTTAACACAGCTTTCCTTGGGCAGTCATTCGGATGCACATCTTTCATGCTAGTTTTTCTGCTTACTATATTTTGAATTATATTTACTTAATTAAAATAATCTTTACTAAATAATGACTGGGTCATAGAGTTAGAATATTACCTCTATGGGCTCGGTAGATTGGAGCAGGTAGCTATTTAAGCACAAAGGGGATTTAGTTATTTCTTTTTATTAAACTAGCTGATGCCCGCGACTTCATCCGTGTGTTTTAATTTTTTTTTATTCCCGCGGGAACTCCTTAATTTTCCGGGATAAAAAGCAGCTTATGTCACTCTCCTGGTCCTCAACTATATCCATGCCAAAAATCACGTCGATACGTTGCTCCGTTGCAGCGTGATTGAAGGACAAACCAATAAACCAACAAACAAACACACTTTCGCATTTATTAATAATTTATCAATAATTTCCATACAGAATTTCGGTCGCGGGCCACGGTGGTCAATCTCCAGAGAGTTGATAATATATTGTAGTGTACTCTCTGTTCCTTTACTCTCATAGTCCGCGGAAAATCCGACTCGACCGGGAGAGAATCAGGCGTAGGACCGACGGATTTCCGTCATTCCGTGCTCTCCGAGGCACGGGGGTGAAACACCGCCAACTTCCTAACTCCGGGCTAGTACTGAGAATTTCTTGTCAGAAAAACCTTAGATATACTTAATTATGACCCATCCATCCATACTAATACTTAATTATGACCCATCCATACTAATATTATAAATGCGAAAGTGTGTCTGTCTGTCTGTCTGTCTGTCTGTCTGCTACGCTTTCACGGCCCACCTGTTGAACCGATTTTGATGAAATTTGGTACAGGGGTAGATGGTATCCCGGGGAAGGACATAGGCTAATTTTTATCCCGGAAAAATAAAGAGTTCCCGCGGGAATAAAAAAAACTGTCTCTTCGCCCGATTTTGATAAAATTTGGTACAGGGGTAGATGGTTTCCCGGGGAAGGACATAGGCTACTTTTTATCCCGGAAAATTAAAGAGTTCCCGCGGGAATCAAAAATCTTAACCCACGCGGACGAAGTCGCGGGAATCATCTAGTTTATTAATAATTTATCAATAATTTCCATACAGAATTTCGGTCGCGGGCCACGGTGGTCAATCTCCAGAGAGTTGATAATATATTGTAGTGTACTCTCTGTTCCTTTACTCTCATAGTCCGCGGAAAATCCGACTCGACCGGGAGAGAATCAGGCGTAGGACCGACGGATTTCCGTCATTCCGTGCTCTCCGAGGCACGGGGGTGAAACACCGCCAACTTCCTAACTCCGGGCTAGTACTGAGAATTTCTTGTCAGAAAAACCTTAGATATACTTAATTATGACCCGACCCGGGATTCTAACCCGGGACCTCGTCAGCGGCAGTCGAACATGCTTCAACCATTTGACCAACGAGGCAGTTACCAAGTAGGTATCAACCTGGTGATTCTGTCATAGTTAAAAACATATCTGGTCCTGTGGTGAATATCCACTGGTGAATCCAATCAGTGGATTGAGCGTAAATTATGTAGATAGGTAGGTTTAATTTTGGAAAATATAAGATCAGCTTTATAATATTTTGGTAGGTCTGAAAAATATTCTATAGACTGTTTCACAGTATGATTTCGAAATTAAAATATATGTGTTTGTAGTTTAATTTTATGTTTATTCCAAAAAAATATACTACCTACCTTTATGAACAAGACAGAAGTGGCGTCTCATAGATACGAAAAACATGGTAACATCTCTAACATCATTGGTCAGAAGTCACAATCCAAACACCATTCAACTAATTAGTTCAATAAAATAAAATAAGGCGCAATCCAAAAGCCTGCAGAAAGAAAATAACAAAATAAATGCCGTTAATAATAGAAACTACCCTGCCAAAGTTCCATACTCCGGCTTTGACGATCGGATTTTACACCATAACCAGAGGCCCAATTGTCTAAACAAATCGTAATCATTTGACAGTTTAGGTGTGCGGGCACGAAATGAGCGGCGGCGGGGCAACGGCGGCAGCGAGGCGATGCGATTAGTCGGAGAGCTGGCGACGAATTTCGCCGCAATTTTGTCGTACTCATTTGAAAACTTTATTCACGTTTAAAACCGCATATTTTGTCTGGCGATTTGCAGGTATTATTGAAATTACTCAATAAATACGTGATTAAAATGTCAGATTGCCAAAAGGATATTTTTTGGAAATTTTAATAAAATATTCTTAAAAAGAAATAACCGCAAACGCTCTACCAGACTGACAGGACTGGATTCGCCAGTTTACGAAATTATATTTTTTCACAATTTCAGTTTGCCTAAAGGGTCTTATTTCGTCGCTAGCTCTCGTACCACATCGCCCCGCTGTCGCCGTCGCTCGGCCATCGCTAGTTTCGTGTTTGACGCCTAAAACGTATTAAAATAAAAACTCGAACTGCTTAGAGAGTTCATAGATGCTTTTTGACGTGCAGGCATTTATGAGCTCCTTAAATAGGTCGAATTATCCGTTTGACAAACGACAAACGATTTCGGGGGGCAGATATTAGAATACAAGGATTGGTTCTTCTAGTTCAGTGGGTCAGAAGCCATGGACTCCATTCGGTTCCGGCGTAACATTTGAACATAGTGTGTATCTTCCTCTTCGGTCACCTGAAGGATGGCTTTCTGGATGATCCTCTTCAGTCTATTCCTGGTTTCCCTGGAGCGAAGTGTGCGGAGCTCTGATGCAACGAAATCACCAAATATCTAGGAAACAAAAATTTTAAACTTAGTATCATTAACATTTGTTCTTGAAATAAGTACATACCTACTTGGATGGTCTTTAGACCAAAGTAAGTACTCCTTAGGTTCCATTAGACATTAGACGATAAGTCTCGAGTTTTGCTGAAGTAACTGCTATAAAAGATGACGAGTAAGTACATGACAAAATATTATCTAGAAACTCTCTGTTTCCTCAGTCACTCATCAGTCATAATTAACTGAATTGGTCATTGGACCAGTCCTGTATTTTGATGTTTTTTTTTATCCACTAAGTACAAGTTAGCCCTTGAATGCGATCTCAACTGATGTTAAATGACGATGCAGTCTAAGATGATAGCTAACCTGCATATTAAACCCATACCCCTATACGGTTTCTACAACATAGTACCGGAACGCTTAATCGCTAAAATTAATGTAGATTCATGACAGTCTTAAGAATTGTTCTGTAGGTTTTAAAAGACAGAAATTGGGCCATTTGTAGGTAATTTGTTTTAGTGAAGTAGTGAATTTCCTGCGTATTTCAACATTCAAGAGAAATTACCCAAACTCAATTTTGAAGTATTACCCTATAGAAAATCTAGATCCTATCCATTTGTAGTTTGTACCTAGAAGCTACAAGTAAAGCGTTAATAAGATGAACGCCTCAATATCAAACAGGAATATCTAATCAGTACAGTAAACCTACCTACACGTAACCGCTTAGTGACCATTTTCTGGCTATGCATCATTTATGTTATGACACGTAATCTAATATCCCGAACCAGAAGTACTTAATCAATTCAAACGTTGCTCCTTCTAACTGTACAGTTGTTTACACCTTGAAGACGGGCCGGGAGACACCCGTTATCTGATGTTTGATAAATAGCCACTGAATAAGTTTAATTAATAAAGCAGTTTTTGTATCTACATTCAACATGTCAGTGACATGTTGCGCTGGCGTACCTATATTATCTGGGGCCATACCACATGAGTCAAGAAACGGACTCATGTGGCCATACCTACTGCCAACGCAATATTACTCAAAATGACAGTTTGATGTCACATACCTTGACGTTTCTAAAATAAGGGTTATAATTCTTAAACAAGAAAGAAAACAATAATTGAGAAACTATGGCTTTAAGCGTTTTGACAGTATGGCCCCAGGACTGATCTTAAACCTTATTACGGAATATTTTCTTCTGACACTGAACTTAAGCTTTTCTTTAACGGGTGCGAAATCCTGGCTAAACATAGGTTGTGCCAATTACTAAGCCATGCTGTGCTAATAAGCAATTTTGGCAGGAAATTAACGTTATTGGACGAGCTTTTGACGACCTCCGTGGCGCAGTGTGTGGCGCTGTTGTCTCATCGTGCGAAGGTCCCGGGTTCGATCCCCGGCAGGGTCAATTTGGGAATTTATAATTTCTGAATTTTCCCTGGTCTGGCCTGGTGGGAGGCTTCGGTCGTGGCTAGTTTACACCCTACCGGCAAAGACGTGCCGCCAAGCGATTTAGCGTTCCGGTATCGATGCCGTGTATAGAAACCGAATAGGGGTATGGGTTTAATATAACTGCCGTGCCCCTAACAGGTTAGCCCGCTACCATCTTAGACTGCATCGTCACTTACCATCAGGTGAGATCGCAGTCAAGGGCTAACTTGTAGTGGATTAAAAAAAAACCCGCAGAATTCGTCAAACTTACTTGAAATTCATCTACGTCGTTGCTAGAATATATCCTCGGTTCTTCAGGCCACAGCATCGGGTTAGCACTGGCTGGAAATGGATTGGGAGCAGAGGCGGCCACTCTCATCATTGGTTTATTTAATTTGGACGGCAGGTTCTGCTGTGCAGCAAAGATCCGACCGCGGGCCGCTGCCTCAAACTGCATTTCCTCATCTGCTTGAAATTCCGCAAGCTGTAACAGAAGTATATGTCACCGTACTATAAGTCATGACTCATGACATACCATAATAATATTATGTACAATGAGATACCAATCCGATATAGGTACTACAAGTTACTACATCACCTCTATCTTAGCTTATTATATCAATGAGTAACAACTTTATTCAATACATTTACCATTCATTCTGTACTAATATGATAAATGCGAAAGTTTGGATGGATGTATGGATGGATAGATGGATGTACCTAATTCAGCACAGAGATAGGTCATAGTCTGGAATAGCACATCAGCTACTTTTTATCCCGGAAAATTGAAGAGTTCCCATGCGAACCAAAAACCTCAAACCACACAGATGAAGACGAATTTTGCACGCCAAACCTGGTAGGATGTGTTGATGTCACCGTAAAATTGCAAACACGGTTAGATTGTAATCTAACTAGTGAAATTGTAAACTGTCGACAGATTACAATTTAACGCATTATTTTTCGGAAGATTGTAATCTGTTAGGTAGGTATATTAACCCGATAAAACCTATACTGATTATATAAGTCAAACCCAAACATAATAAGAGACAAAAAACGTAAATACAATGAATATTTCAAAAATTGACACTCAGAACATTGAACGGTTCACAATCTGTCGACAGTTTACAATATCGCTAGTTAGATTACAATCTAATGGTTTTTACAATCTTACGGTGACATATATAATGAAAATCTGTGAGGAGATAAGTAGTAAACTATAAAAGTTTTTGTGCAACGTTAACTAATTGTGGCAAGAGAGATTGGAGAGTGTTGGCCTGAGGATCAGCCGAACGAAGACAGAACATCTGTTCTGTGACTTCGGTGGCCCCTCCCGTTTCTATGAAATTGTCTTAGATGGTGTATCCCTACCGGTCTGTTCCGGTTTCCGGTACCTTGGTTCGCTCTTTCAAAACGACGGCAATATTGACCGAGATGTGAACAAAAGAATGAATGCGGGATGGATGAAATGGCGACAGGTCTCAGGTGTTATATGCGACCCACGAATGCCCCTTAAACTAAAAGGGAAAATATATAAGACAGTCGTTAGACCTGTAGCATTATATGGTTCAGAATGTTGGGCGGTGAAAGGGACGGATGAAAGAAAAGTACATGCGACCGAAATGCGAATGTTGAGATGGATGTGTGGTGTGACTAGAATGGATAAGATTAGGAATGAATATATAAGGGGAAGTCTGAAAGTAGCGCCAGTGACAGAAAAGATGAGGAGTAATAGGTTAGCATGGTATGGGCATGTAATGCGGAGGGAAGAAAGGCATATTACGAGAAGAATGATAGATATGCACGTGGAAGGAAAAAAGAGTAGAGGGAGACCAAAGAAAAGATGGATGGATTGTGTGAAGTAGGATATGAGTATAAAAGGGGTGAATGAGAGGTTGACAGATAACAGAAGTGAGTGGAAGAAGAAAACATGTTGTGCCGACCCCACATAGCGTGGGAAAAGGAGAAGAAGAAGAAGTTAACTAATTGTCATATTACAGTGCAAAGGATTATTTGAATTGTTCTTGCGGCTTATTATGGTAATTGTTATAATTATAAATCTAATTAAGTAATTTCCGATATTTTTGGCGATAGTAAAAATAAACCCGGCTGAGATTGTTGTGGGCTCTTCTCAGACCAGGGCGCGTTTGGAACCCTCGTAGCTTTAGTTTTAAGATACCGTAGTTATATTATCACCATCACGTCTTATAAGCATATTACTCTGTGGCATTACGTTCAGAAGGTGTAAAGTACACCTTCATACAAAATCTATAGTCAAGGAGTTCCTTATGTAATGATTAATCGACTATATTTCATCATCTGTTTGAAATTCCGCAAGCTGTAATGAAATTTGAAATTGAAATGTTATGAAAACATATGAGGAAATAAGTAGCAACTAATTAAGTATAGATATTATACAAAATCCATTCACAAGGAGTTCTTTAAGTAAATGGTTAAGCGAGGCTGACTGCGGCAGTTTTAGATTGCCCTTTTAAATTTTATGTGAGTTTTAAAGAAAATTTGGTATGCTTTTCACGTAGGTACATTCATTTCAATTCATTTTATTTTACCCAAACAGACATGAACAGAAAGACTTATCGATCGATTGTATTTCATGTCATACAGACATTTTCTATTATTATTGGAGCAATTGAATAGGTACTGTAGTGTACTGTGTATTTGATATATAAATATAATATTCACTCGTACCAGCGAGGGGTGCGGAGGTGGGGTCGCGGGGAGCGATAGCTCGCCGCGGGCTCGCTGTTCGGACGCCGCGCGGGTCAGACGTGTTGTCAAGTTAATTTGTGTCTTATTGGCGGAACCCAATCCTGTACAAGTGGCGACCCTGCTAGTAACTAAAAGATGCAAGGTACGTGCCTATGCGCCAATAGGAAAAAATATCAAATGAAACTTAGAGGAAGTTTAGAGGTAAATCAGTAAACGTGATCGGTTTTATCACGTTAGTTTATTTATCCAGTGATATATTATTTGCTTGATTTATACTAATAAAGGGAAGATGTAACCTAGTAAACTAACGCTTTTAAAATATAAAACCGGTCGTGTAATATTGATTGGTACCTAAAACATATTTTGAAATCGTTAAGTTGCGCGTACCTACCTACATTCAGTATCAGTAATACCTCAATAATTTGTTGTCAGCATATAAAATGTATGAGGGTGTATAGTGCATATTATACTATAAAGTATCGTTACCTTGTACTTACAATAATATTTGAAGGTTAGGTTATGATCATTCTACATTCGTTTATCTTATCAGTACCTACTGCGATTCGACTAGGTATTGTTATTAGACGAAGCGGGGACGGTATTAGATTTGGAAACAATCACGTTTGATTATGTACATTAAACGACGTCAGTTACAAGAAGCAAAATATAACAAACCAGTGATACCTACATTGCAAATATATTAGAACGCTTAGTAAGCCTAAATTTACGGTGTTATTTTATTACTTAATTTATTTTAATTGACTACCATAACGCTCATAACGGTTTAAAACGTTAGGATTGTTGGTTTATAATTTTATGTACGAACGATACGAACATAAATCACTTACTTTGTGGATCTATATACCTACCTACATATCATGGTAACATTTTTTTAAATTAAATTACATTATTATGTTGACAACAAGTGAGGTTGATGCTGAATATGAGAGGTAGTTAAAAGGACAATTACATAATAAATAACAAAGGTTCAGAGGTAGTTCGATGAAAATCTAACGGTACCTACAAGTCTCCAAGAGGTAGTTCTAGTCAAACTAGAACGGTACCTACAAAAATCCAAGTGGTAATTCTATGTAAATTAGAATGGTACCTATAAAAACTCAAGAGGTAGTTCTATAAAAATTAGAACGGTACCTACAAAAAACTTAAGAGGTAGTTCTAGGCAAACTAGAACGGTACCTACAAAAAACTTAAGAGGTAGTTCTATTTTCTTAGAACGGTACCTATAGAAACAATAGGGTGGACATGTGAGTAACTGCCTCGTTGGTCTAGCGGTTAGCATAGTCGACTGCGGATCACGAGTTCCTGGGTTCGATTCCCGGTCGGGCATAAAAATTGTTCGGTATTGCGTTTTTCATTTAATTCTCAGTGCCAGCCCGGAGTTGGAAGTTGGCGGTGTTTCACCCCCGTGCCTCGGAGAGCACGTTAAGCCGTTGGTCCCAGTTATTATCACTAACATGATAATAGTCGCTAAAGCCCGCCAACCCGCATTGGAGAAGCGTGGTGGGTCTCAGCTCTAATTCCCTCTTTCCTGTGAGAGTGGAGGCCTGTGCCCTGCAGTGGGACGTGAATAGGCTGTAGTGGTGATGTGAGTCACTATTTTAGAATGGCCATGTGTGTCATTTGGGCCAGGTGAGTCCATGGAATGTAACCAAGTGTGTTACTCGTACTAGAGTGGAACAAGTGTTTCCATAAGTTGACCAAAGAGTCAATAGGTTGTCGGATTGTAACCAAGTGCGTTACTGTATTGGAACATGTGAGATATGACCTAATGAGCCGGTAGGTTGTGAACAAGTGTGTTACTATTTTGGAAATCTAACTGACTGTTCCTGTTCCAAAAGTTATCTGACTGTTCGTGAAAGGTCTAATGTATTTTATTTACTTAATTTTACGTTCATATCAAACTAAAGGGATGTACCTACATAATGAATGCAGGTTTTCCAGTCCAGTATTACCAAATACGTACTACGTAGTAGGTAGATGCTTTAGTAGATTACTGTAAATCACCATAGCATTTTATTCATTTTCATAGTTTAAATGTGCCTTTAAATATTTTGATTAGAGAAATCTTAATTGTTGAATGAAAACCTGACCGAGCCTTGCCGTGTTTCGGATGTATATAATCTGTATGCGCCAAAATACGATTGAATGATAGTTATATCAGTAAAAATAAAAAATAAAAAAATAGCGCATTCAGATAAAACCGGTGAACCGGTATATTAAGGTTATCATTTTCATTTATCAGAAAAAAACTGTGATAGATAATCTATGATCAAACGAACTTGCAAAGTGAAGTTCGATCGATATTATATGTATGAGTACGTTTCATTCGATGATATATTATATCAACATAGTTAATATTTGACTAATGTGTAAAAAACTGTTAGTCTATTTATAATATAACCTGATCGATGTCGATATGGTTTAGGATATGATGCATTAAATAGCCTTATTGTCATTGGTTAAACTTATAAGTTGGTCACTAACCCATTCGTTATATTTGAAATATTTTTGTTTCTAAAATATATGGCTCAGTTGTAGATGCTTATTAGTGTAAAAAGTTAACAAGCATACAACAAAAAAAAAAAAAAAAAATTGTAATTCAGTTTGACTAAGTTAGTTCATTAAATGTTAAACTGCATTTAATAAAAAGATATTAAAATGTTTGGAACATTTATTCATCAAAAAGAAAGATAAACAAATAAATGTAAGGGCTGAACATTAATTGAGGCTCGAAGTTAAGTAGCTTGCTAGAAACTACAGTCACGCCACGAGAAGTCCGGTTAATAAAGGAATAAAATTGTAAAAACGCGCCATTCTGGAAGTCGCATTGGGTTTTCTTTCTTTATATTTATCTGAGTGTTTTGAAATAATGAAGTGGATGCTAAAATTTGACATACTATTATTTGAATTGAAAATTTAATTAATAATAAAGCAATTAATTATCTTTTGCCGTCCAAAATCTCGAGGACATAATATGATGTTAAAATAATATATATTTTCTAGTAAATGACTAGTGCGTGCTTGCTTACTCTTGTTTTCTCCTAAATGTAATGAAGAATGTCGTATAAAGCACGGGCGTTGTGGATTTGCAAGCTCGTGACGATGGTATACCGTCACCTAGCGGCTCGGGCTTACAACCGTCAATTAAGTTGTAAAACTTACCACTCTAATTATTAACTGAAAAGAAAAGTAAAGTAAAGTAAAGAGTATTCAAATGCAGAATGAATAAAACATACTCAGTATATTATTATACTATATTATGTTACTAAAGTTATATATCAATCGTATCGTATAGTAACGTTTTTGTTAATAATTGGTTTGCTTTTTGTTAATGAGTTAAGGGAATGATCTGAAAAAAAAAAAAGAAAACAAGAGGAAAGAGATTTTGAGTATCAAATTCTGATTTCTAAAGGAAATGACCAGTGGAACTAGGGGAGCTTGCCTAGAACTCAAAAAATCAATGTGCAGCAATGATTTCTTTATTATTGTACTTTTTATATTTTATAGTTTTCAGATAAAAAAGGTTCAGGAGTCTGAAGGCTCTGAAAACTGAGAAAATAAATTAAAAATGTTTCACCAAATATTTAATAATAAAACTATATTTTCAAGAATTATGTAATTCTTTTGAAATCACGCTACATTGTACTGCTGTCACACTAGATGGCGCTAAACATTTTGGTTAGCGAGTTTTTCAACTATTCGACCACAGATGGTAGACAGGTGCAATACCAGAGGGCGTTACTTTCCTTTAAACGCAGTGGTTATTTGAAAATGCTTTGTTCGATCAATTACACGTTTCATTGAGGTTTGTCAACTAAAAAAAAATAATTCTAATAAAACATACATTTCCTTTTTATCACTATTTAATTGATCAAAAATAAATCACTCATAATATAGTGACTAAGGTACGTAAATGGTATTCGTTTAAGGTTATTATTAGGTAAATCCATAGTGGTTTCGGTTTTAATTTTTAAACCTTGCTGTAAAAACGGAAATCCTGCACACTGTCCCGAATCGGAGGGCAGTTACTGGTCATGCCATTTGGGGTTTTCATTTAGTTTTGTATCAAGCTTTGGATTTACAGCAAGATTTGAATTTTAATTTGAAATTTGTATTGAGTAAAGTTAATTTAAAAGAATTATATGATAGCGATTAAGTATTGTACAATAATTGCAAGTCGATTCTATTTCAATTCATACAAAAGTTTTGCATTTCGAAGTAGCCTTTGATGAAGAGTTTGATTTCGTTTGGACTTGTTGTTTGGTTTTCGATGATGATTTTTGTGAAAGTACAGAATTTTCAGTTCAGAAAGTTCAAATTTGAACCAGTTCAAAGCATTGGGATTAGATCATAAGTATTTTTTGATTTAAAGATTCTTCCGAGGTTAACACGGAAGGGAAAGGTTAGGAAAAGAAGGAAATAAACTAAAACAACTTGTGTTTTGAGGCCAAGTGTTTAATAGAATTCAACTATTTGCTAAAATTTTTGAACAAGCTTCGAATAATTTCATTTCATTTATTAAAAACGTTGACTATTACATAGTTAAAGATTTTAAAATGGTAATAATTTAACATAGTGGGAACAGTCTACTGCTGCCAACCGGCATACGATGTCAGAAATTTAAAGCAGATAATTTAACATAGTCTTAATTTGTTTCCAATAATTAGTAAATGGTACAGTAGATCCAACTGAATTGAACAAGAAAGGGAATGATGTGGAGCTGCAAAATGACGACAGTGGGCAACGACTACGGAGAAACGTAGTTCACCTGAAACGTGTCGAAGGACGGTAGAAGGTTTGGGCAGATGAAAATCAGACAGATTGCATTGATACCAACGACAATAACGATGATTAGAACCAGACGTCTCAGGCTATGTTGGTCAGTGATTATAGAATAGAAGATCTGTAATAGGTTATTAGATTTATTGTTGATCGTAAGGAATACGTTTATTTTTGTTATCTGAAATAATTGTGTCCGATGAGAAGATAAAGTTTTATTTTTAATTTTGTGAAAGGTAGATGTAGTGTACTGTGTATTTGATATATAAATATAATATTCACTCGTACCAGCGAGGGGTGCGGAGGTGGGGTCGCGGGGAGCGATAGCTCGCCGCGGGCTCGCTGTTCGGACGCCGCGCGGGTCAGACGTGTTGTCAAGTTAATTTGTGTCTTATTGGCGGAACCCAATCCTGTACAGGTACCAAGTCACGCACTTTACACGAACTTTCTGTATACCTACTTCCGGTTTTGTGACGCATTAACATAAAGGGGCCAATTCTGTACCTATAACACAATCTCTAAACTAAACTAAAATGACAGCTTTAAATTTAGTGAAAGAAGAAAGAAAGAAAGAAAAATCTTTATTAGAGGCACTTCTGCACAGAAAAATACTAATACTAAGCAGTTACATGTAAAATCAACACAAAATATTGTACAGCAGTGCAACAAACAGGTAAGCCACTCGGCTAGTGTTGGAACTCCAGGCCTCTCAGACACGAAAGTATCTTCTTTCCCCCCTTTCTGAAGAGACTATTATGAAAGGGATAGCAATATAAATAAAGCTGTCATTTTAGTTTAGAATTGGCCCCATGACCATATAAAACGAAAGTACCCTCATAAAACATTACATTTTGATGTGAAATACGTTGAAATGAAAAGAGGTCAGGAAATTAAAATAACAAAGGAAACTCAAATGGTTTATGGAACAGAGAAAACAACATTTATAATAATTAAATAAACCTATTACCTCTTCTCCCCTGGGATGGAATAAATTTTATTTGATTTGGGTTAGAAAAGCTAATTAGACATAAAATAATATCATATTGCACGCTTAGACCAATATTTTTTTAATGATCCTTCTAGATTTACTTATATAGAACGATAACACACTACGTAGGTCCAACTTTTTTGTAAAAAATTTACCGCGACAGGACAAACTGTGTTTTTTATCCACTACAAGTCAGCCCTTGACTGCGATGTCACCTGATGGTAAGTGATGATGCAGTCTAAGATGGTAGCGGGCGAACCTGTTAGGGGCATGGCAGTTAGGATTAAAAACATACCCCTATTCGGTTTCTCCACGGCATCGTACCGGAACGCTTAATCGCTTGGCGGCACGTTTTTGCCGGTAGGGTGGTAACTAGCCGCAACGAAGCCTCCCACCAGGCCAGACCAGGGAAAATTCTGAAATTATAAATTCCCAAATTGACCCTGCTCAAACCAGAGACCTCCGCACGTTAAGACAACAGCGCTCAACACTACGCCACGGAGGTAGTTTCCCCCTGCGGCTGTTTGTCATGTCCGGCCCGTAGTATGTTTTCGCTCTGAGTTTAAACATACCGCCAGATTAACCATGCCTTCACTGGTGCTGGTGTCCACAAGGGGTTCCCTCAACAGGAACAACAGGGATTCAAAGTACTCCCACCCGCTGGTCACTGCCAAACTCGATTCCCCCGCCGCGGTCCTCCTCTTAATCTTCCTCATCTCATTGTTAAACTGCGTCCGCAAATTGTGCAGCTTCCTGCTTATTTCCTCCGAATTAGTGCCGAATTCACCCGCTAGATACTCTAAGCGGGCTTGTCTCGCAGATCGGTCCTTGTTCAACACATGTCTAGGGTCCCACAACTCTGGACACTCCTTTTCGAAAGTCTCAATCAATTTCGTTGTGTTTTCTGAGGTCCATTGCACACGTTTTGATGCGTCATTGTCAGTTTCTGTTTCTGTTTTTGGAGTCAGATCAGTGGAAATGTTTGAATCCATTGTAAATTGATCAGAAAATTGCAGCGTAGTTGTGCGTTGAGTGATCTAGCGAGACTGCGGGGCAGGGGGCTCGTTGGCGGTCGGAGACTGGAGAGAGGCGAGAGCGGTGTCGCACGGAGCGGCAACGTCGCAGCGTGGTGTACCGACTAGGTATGTACCGACAAAGTCATCACCAAATTTGCAAAAGTCCATGATCATCGGCTTCACCATCACGTTAACGTTGAGGCAATCAAGTTGCTCGAAGTTTCGCAATTAGTAAGAAGACTAAAAAGGACAAAACCTTTGAGTTAGTGCATAGTGATTAAATAGTGATAGTGTAGTGAAGTGCTGCCTGAAAGAACACATGAACAAAGTGTCTATTTGCAACAATAAAGACTAAGATACGTTATTGGACAGTTTCTTAGTATAAGATAATAATTATAAGCCTAGGTTAAAGAAAAATTACTTATAGTCAAATAGCATGGCTAGATTGTAAATATATTAAGCATCCTTCATTGGCACTCAATAAAAATAAATAGTGATAATCTTTTTTTTTTAATCTAATACAAGCTAGCCCTTGACTACGATCTCACCTGATGGTAAGTGATGATGCAGTCTAAGATGGTAGCGGGCTAACCTGTTAGGGGCATGGTAGTTATATTAAACCCATACCCCTTCGGTTTCTACACGCCATCGTACCGGAACGCTAAATCGCTTGGCGGCACGCTAAATCACAGCTTCCGTGCTGCCCTGAAAATGTTTAAGCTGTAGGATGGCTGTTTAGATGTAAAACGCCAATGGAAAACTCGTCTAGACATTCGGGGCCACTTGCCAGATAAGGCTTGAGTAACTAACGTAGTCACAGAACCAAAACGAATAGCGATTAGAGGATTAGTCCTTGTCTAACGAGAGGAGAGCCCTACACCCACCAAATACTGAATCAGCCTTCCTAGTGATAGTTACCAAAAGTACAGAGCTATCTCTTAGGGCCTATTGTATCTTTTGCCTAAAACAGACAGCTTACTTACTTTTTCTCGAGAGAGGGTGTGAAAGTTCAAATAAGTATCTACCCATTCATGACGCAAAACTGCACACAACTGAGGCTTTAATCAAAAACCTTTCGACCTAATCAGATGTCTGATTTTAATCGAAAAGTTAAATTGAAATTTTGTATTGATTCTGATAGGTATTTGTTTTTCATCGTTAAGGAAATCACAAATAAGCCGTGAAGACTTTTACGCGCGGATTTTTCATGTTTTTTTAGGGTTCCGTACTTACCTACCTCAAGAGGAAAAAAGGACTTTAGGATCACTTCGTTGTCCGTCTGTCTGTCAACCACCTTCTACTGGACTGGAACGTGTGGACTGTGGAGTGTGGACGTACCTACTACCTATCAAGTTCAAATTAATACCAAATACTGAGGTCCACAGTCGCTTGGAGCTGTACTTAAAAAAAAGTGAAACTTCTAACTACACAATTCGTGGCAAGCGACTTACAAAAATGGAGAAGGTTCTCAATCGTATCTTTTTTTACCTTAGATCTAAGCCTTAGATATTTCTTACAATCACGGACACGAACGCGCGTGAACTATAATTGTTGTGGTGTTTGTGGTTACGTCACGTCGTCGTGTGCATGCACATTGCGTTAGTGTGAGTGCCTGTCGGAGCAGACAGAACTCACACTCAGTCGCTAACGAGCGCTCGCTCGCCACTTGCGCTTGTGAGTTGTATTTCTCCTTTCCAATAACCTTTCGACCACAAAGCGGGGTCAGCATGACAGATACCATTGAAAAGCGAAAAGTTATACATAGTGAGGTAAGTTTAAATTACTTACTTACCTCATAATTTAATTAGTTTACAATAGTGTTAGTTTGCACTTTAGATATCTTAATTTCTTGCAGGGTCGGGGGATTATCGCTAAGGTCTTTCATTATTTCCAACAAGAATATAAGTTCATGAAGGAAAATAATCACGATAATTGTGATCTGGCTCCTTTGGGTAACATAAGGAAACGAACTGCTCAAGCAACAGGGATCAGTGAACGAACCGTCACTACAATTTTAAAAGAAGAAAAAGAGTTGCCCTCTACTTCCGGCAAGTTTCATTCAGTCGTTTTACTCATTTAATATAGTCTGTTGCTGTGTTACAAAATTGCCGCCATTTTGCAGTTTCAGCTTTCACTGCACAGACTACTTATTTATTATATTTTAGTCTGTGGTATAAATATTTAGTCCATGACATGAATTAACTCCCCTAGAGGAGGCGCTAGTAGTCGATGCAAAGCGCGCCAGCAGGTAGCGGAGGCGCGACGTACCGAGCATGGCACGCGACGTTGCCAAACCGTCAAGTCATTTATTTATTGATAGCTTTCATGTCTTACTTACTAATAAATTATAATATTATTAGGTACTTATTACAATTAGCTATTAGCATCATCGATATATATGTAAGTACTAGATGGGCCCTTTCATAGAAAAACGCCGGGCCGCCGAGATGCGGAACGCGTTCCGCATCTGTCTTTGTTCCCGTCGTAGCGCTGTCACGATCGCTCGTCGTGCAGATAATTTGTTATTATTAAGTTAACATCTAAAGTTTAATTAGTTTGGCACTGTATAATTTTTATTTATAGGTAAGTGTTTCAATTCACAATCATACATTTCCAAAAAAACGTTATTTAATCTTCCTTTTTAATATTTTTATCCATTACGCAATCATTTAACTTCCGCGGCAAACTGTATGATTTTTTTTTTTTACTAACTGGCCAGTTAGTAAAAACTTTGGGCTTTGGGTTCCAGCCGTAAAGTAGTCAGCCCAGTACGATAAAAAAATGCAATCAAGATTAGAGACGGGCAGACCGTACAATAGGCATTAATATTAAAAATTAAACTCTATTTAAATTTAATTTAATATTATTATAATAATAATATGATAAAATTTATTATTGACGTGAATTCAATTTCTAACTACAATAAATTACAAGTTTTTAGCATTAGTAGTTACTGAATTATGCAAAGTGTGACGGACGGACATGTCGCGCCACAAGGGTTGTTTCCTTATCATTTTGGTACGCAACCTTAAAAATGATTTTATTTCTGTCAATTTTCGACAAAACTTCAGTATCAATAACTAAAAAATAATAAAATTTAAAAAACCCACGACGTACTGCAACTCCCCATTCAGTGGACTTTGACCTTAAAATATATCTAAGAACCTTCTCACCGCATTATAATCGGTCCAATAGTTTTACAGGAAAGTTGTAACAAAAGTGGTAAAAATAACATCATACTATCATTTATCGTTTACCTCAGAGAGTACACTGATGTAGGTATTATTTTCAACAAGCGTATCTGTACTAATCTATGACCGAGTCATATACGTTTTCAAGCTGTCATTCAGCAATGGCGGATATTGCAAGCAAGTTCCCGCTTTTCAGACTAGATGGCGTTGATGGCGTTGCTAAAAATCGCCCACATTATTTGTTGGACAGGGCCCGTCTATGTAAATTGAGGTCGTTGATTAGCATGCATGGACATGAGGCCCTGTCAGGGCGTTGCTACATGTTTACATTATTATAATTATATCATTATTTAATATGTCAAATTATTTATCTTCTTACATATTAATTTATCTTTGCATAAAAATATATAATATAGGTACTTAATAATATGGTAGTAATAACAATATTTCAGATATTAATTAACATATTTTTATATTAAATTGAATTTAATTGATTTTATTATTGTGGTCATTTAAAAAATCTTTTATGCTATAAAAACATTTTTGAATTAACCATTCTTTTAAATTACTTTTAAATTTTGTTTCTTTGGTCTCGTCTGTTAAGAAATTTGGAAGTTTATTATAAATTATTACGGATCTATGGTATGATATGGACTTTTTTGCGCTAATGTTATTTGGTTGAAGTAAGATAAAACCAGTTCTTTCTTCTTGCGTGTATCTCTTTGAATTTTTGTGCTTCCGTCCCATTGCCCGAGAATATTATTGCCGCTGTTAAGGCGGCAGCCTAACCTCAGCTCAGCGGTGAAAACTGGTTTGCTAGATCAAATTTTTTCGGTATTTACTATTAAATAACGGTCTTACAAAAAATATCCGATACACTTAAAGATATTGTCTAAAGAATGTGCTAATTTGTTACACGATAGGATGTACTTTACTCGATCAAAAAAAATCTTGAAACATGCTCAATTAAAAGATTAAAACGAATTTTTTATTAATAAAATTTTCGACTTTGCTCATAATTTTTATATGGATAAATTTCTCTTGAAATATTAATGAGAACCTGCTAAACTTTGTTTCAAACTGAAGTCCTATATTTATTTAATTCAAATTAATCCCAGAACTTGAACGTTGCCAAGCGGTTTCAGAATATACCGCGCTGCTCGCTTCCCCGCCAGTCTCTACGAGAAACGTACCGCGAGACGCGCGGGCGGCACCCCACACCTCACCACCTAAAATCTTGCAGGTGACTCGCCTTAAATCACCGCGTCACGGTCGCTCCGTGAATAGTGATGCGCCGCAGCTGCCCGCGACCATTTTAGTACAGTAATTACTAATTAGGCATTACTTAATAGCTGAATGAGTATCATAATATCTTTGAGGAATTCAATGAGTAAAGTATGATGAACTTACGGACGTCAAAAAGTATCAGGTCACCCACGTTTGGACATTCATAGATATCTGAATAAGGTAAAGAGAATAATATGTCTCAAAACCAGGTTTTAAGAAACAAACAAACTGCCATGCAGTTTGACGGAATAACATAAAATAGTTTGTATTAATATGGTAATGTTTATTATGGTATAGAAATAAATAATTTTAAAAAAAAGAATTAGGTATAGGTACTTAACTTAATAAATTATATTTTAAAATGAGCATAAAGATATTCGATGTTGACAAAAAGAGAGAAGTGAAGTGAATTTTTTTATTTCACGTAAGACAACTTGTGTCACTTATGATATTACGTCAAGACTCTACCATTGCACTGCATTGTATAAAGATTGCAACTCATTGCTTTATATATGCTAGGAATGCCTTTATGAAAGTGTTAAGATATCAAAGCAGGTTTTACTAAATGTATTGCTATCTTTTTATAATTTGGTACCAAAATATAATCTTGCAGATCTAATTTAACTATTCTTTGTATGAAGGTTTTATGAGAGCCCAACAAATTAAACTTGTTTTAAATGTTTCTCAAGCACTGACATTTCATATTATTATTTTCCTATAAGTTAGGTATCTAGCTACCATCTTTTATATGTTTTGTAATTACTTAAATTTCATTTTCAATACCCTAATTATTGTTTTAGTGTCAATATTTTTATTTAAATCAGAACGAATAAATACTCGACTTAACCCAATAAAATTTACTCGACTACAAGCATAATAATTTAATCCGACTAATCCCATCACTTGTCGACCCGTGCCTTGTTTCGGCCACGCGTTGTAACCGGGCAATAGTACCGTGCACGACGCGGCGTTGCCACGTCACCAGTTTCCTTGGATAACAAAAACAGTGACCTTATTTCATATTAAACTGGTCTGGAGCGCTTTAAAATTAATATAAATAACTTTGTAAGTGTAAAAGTACCTACCTGTGGTTTTTCAAAATATAAGTTCTTTTTTTTAATTAAAATTACTATGGATGAAGAAAAGTTGATCAATTTAGTGCGACATTATGTATTTTTGTACGATACATCGCATCCAAAGTATATGGATAGCACGAAAAAAGACGCAGCGTGGAACGAAATATCACAAATTTTAAACCAACCAGGTAAATACCTATTTTGACCGTTATGAGTTCTCATTTGACGACCTCCGTGGCGCAGTGTGTAGCTCTGTTGCCTTAACATGCGATGGTCCTGGGTTCGAACCCCGGCAGGGTCAATTTGGGAATTTATAATTTCTGAGTTTTCCCTGGTCTGGTAAGGTGGAAGGCTTCGGCCGTGGCTAGTTACCACCCTACCGGCAAAGACGTGCCGCCAAGCGATTTAGCGTTCCGGTACGATGCCGTGTAGAAACCGAAGCGGTATGGGTTTAATATTTAACTGCCATGCCCCTAACAGGTTAACCATCTTAGACTGCATCATCACTTACAATCAGGTGAGATTGCAGTCAAGGGCTAGCTTGTATAGTGGATAAAAAAAAATATTACCTATAAACAAAATAGGGTTGTTACGGAACCTCGCCTCCGTCTCAGTAAGTGCGGAACTTTCGCAAAAAATCGTACCTCTGCTTCTGCATACGCCTTCGCCGTTTTTTTACGGAGCTATAACGGAGGTTTATTTGCGTTGATTTACAATGCGAGGGGTACAAATCGAAGCAGGTGATTTCAGTTACACCATTACAACAATCAAAAAGGTAACTGTCCTTAGAAGAATCCTCAAAAAAATTCGTTAACCTCCGGATCCGCGGAGGCAAAGTTTCGTCACCTCCGCATCCGCCTCTGATTCCGCTAAGAACGCCTCCATTACAACCCTAAAACAAAACATATAAGAGGACTATCTTGTTGGGACTTCCACACACGCCCTCTTGGTGTATAGTTCCTATAAAATCCGATCAGGAAAAGAACTTTTTGAGCTAAGTTTTGAGGTAGACGAGCTTTTTTGACGTTTTACATTAGGATAGACTGCGGGCTGACTTTACCTGCCTGATTTATTACTTAACAGTACGTCCGTTGAATTTCGCGCCATTTATGTAAAATGCCATTGACATTGCGTTCAGACGTCATATAGTATTCATTCAGATTAATTTATTTACAAAGACATTATAAATAATCTATAATAATGTAGATATCCTATATTATTGTATTCACTTCGTTGATTTACTATAAAAGGCTCCACTTGTTAAATCTCTCTTGTAGGAGGCTTATATTTGAAATTGTCAGGTATATAAATTATGTTACTTACAGTAAAATTTTATATACCTAAATTAGGTAGGTGCATTGCTCAGAAATCAGGAATACAGGTATTCAAATACCCGGTTCGCATGGAGGTAAACTGTTTTTTGAACGGTATAGTTGAATCCACTTCTTCTTACTAAAATTATAAATAATTATTGCTCTTTCCAGCTTCCGCCTGCAAACACAAATGGCAAGGCCTAAGAGATGCATACAGAAGGGCATTAAACAAGAGAAAACTGCGGATGTCCGAAGATCCAACGGCGAAAATCAAGAAATGGAAATTTGAGGATGAAATTTCTTATCTAAATAATTATCTAGGCGAAAAGAAAAAAGCAGCACCAAACGAAAACGACGGCCAGAACGAATGTGACGATGAAATAGTTTCTAATGTCGACTTTGAGGGTAGTT
Source organism: Erebia aethiops (assembly GCA_923060345.2). Lineage (NCBI taxonomy): Eukaryota > Metazoa > Arthropoda > Insecta > Lepidoptera > Nymphalidae > Erebia > Erebia aethiops. The sequence continues at coordinate 13,361,642 of OV281091.1, read as the reverse complement.
CCGAAAGTTTTAAAAAGGAAAGGGAAGAAATTGAACAACCGGTAAACATTGAACAGTACACTGTGGTGATGGATCCAGGTTTTGGTAAGTCTATTGAAATAGCGAACATGAGGCATCAATCAACGGATCCACAATCATTCATCTTAGTTAAATAAATCTTGTGAGGCGTGAAGTAGATTGACATTTAAAACAGACTTTTGAATGTTGGCGTCAATCTCCCCAAATTCAAGGAGATAGATTGAAATGATGCCTGAATGACTATCTAAAAAGTGTCTCTTTAGTTATAAGATTAATAATTTTACTTGATAAGTACGAGTTCTTGCATTTCTATGTATAATAACAAGTGGAAAAAATATTTAGCTGTGACATAATCTTCGTAACAGAAGACAGAGAAACTGCATCAAAGTCGGTTTAATTATTTTAAGGAAAATGAACAACCTCCAACCAAGACGGCAAATTTTTATGTTCTCGGTTCTTTGACGATCTAAAAAATAGTATCCAAAATATTTTTCGACAGAAAGCTACAGTTTAATAATAATTATGGTTTTATTTTTGCTTCAGGTCATTCACCATCAAGTAATATCCAAAATAGTATACAGAAGAATTCTCAAAAGTGGGTGAACTCGCAACTAAGTCCCTCGTCGTATGTAACAACAAATTATTCAGAAGATTTACCCAAAGAATACAAAGAACCCGATGTCGACCACGATCAAATGGATTTATTCTTCCTAAGCCTATCAAATACAGTCAAAAGCTTCTCACCGTACCTACAGGCGATAGCGAAGAATAAAATATTCAACTTGGTATCCGAATTGGAAATAAAACAGCTAGCTCCGAGCAGCAATTGTATCTCAACATTACCGCAAACTGCTAATTGCCCGACACAACATCTACTAAATCCATCACAAGTTTGCGTCAAACTAGAAAATTCAGTTGGTGATTAAAAGACCTGTGCCTCAAAATGATTTGAATTTCTTTACATTCCTATGATATATCGTCTCCCTCCACTGTAACCCTTTTTTTATCCACTACAAATTAGCCTTTGACTGCGATCTCACCTGATGGTAAGTGATGATGTAGTCTAAGATGGTAACGTTCTGTTTCTACACTGCATCGTACAGGAACGCCTAAATCGCTTGGCGGCACGTCTTTGCCGGTAGGGTGGTAACTATAGCCACGGCCCAAGCTTCCCACCAGGCCAAAGGAGCCTCCCACCATCACCCTCTTCAAGGTCAACCCCTTTAATATATTAGAATATAATAGTATTGCCTGAATTTTATCTAGGTATAAGCATCGATTAGCATTTTGTCTATTGAATTTTAATTGAAAATGCCTATTTTTACTAAGAATAAGATGTGTAGGCATCGGAAACGAGAACTGACACGTACGCATCTTCATAGATTATACAAAATAGTTATTTGTACAAGCCTGAGTTCTCTAAGTCTAGAGATAATAATCCTACTAAAATACTTAGAATCACGATCACCGACTTTCGCAGATAAAACAATAATGTAGTTATTCTGACAAGCGACACCGAAGAACGACAAACTCAAACTCAAAGCATCTTTATTCAAAGTAGGTACCTACAAAGTACACCTTCTGAACGTCATGTTTACAAGGAATAAGACTTGATGGTGATAATTAATTACGGTATCTTAAAACTAAAGCTACGAGGGTTCCAAACGCGCCTGAGAAGAGCCCACAACAAACTCAGCCGATTTTGATGAAATTTGCTACAGTGGTAGGTTGAATCCCGGGGAAGGACATCGGCTACTTTTTATCCCGGAAGAGTTCCCGCGGTAATCTAGTTATAGATAATTTCAGTAAGGATAAGAAGTAAGAGAAGGATAAGGAGGTCCCCCCGTGGCATCACTATCATTCGACAATGTTGTACTGCGAGCAAAAAAAAATATTGTCACCAATTTATTTTACGTAGTACCTACAGAAGAATCTCACTGATCCGTCACTTCAATAGACCACAAAACTTTTTCTGAGATAATATATTACAGTTATAAAAAAGGTGTTTAGAACATTATATTATACAAATATGTACTATTCTCTTTATGAAATTCTTTATTTTATTTATTACGAATTTTTCTATATGAAATGAAATGAAATGATTTATTTATTTCATGTAGGACTACTTGTGTCACTTATGATACGTCAAAACTCAAGACTTGGCTACTGAGAAGAGCCGGCAAGAAACTCAGCAGTTGCTCTTTTCATAAAAAAGAAAAAGGTTACAATAAGTAACAATACAATACATACATTACGTTACACGTAGGTATTACACTGACTTGTGGGTCACTATATAAACCAATAATCCGAACATTCCAATAATCCGGCACCCTCTGGTTTTTAAAATAGTGCCGGATCAGTGAGATTCTTCTGTAGTTATTGAATCATAGCAGCGTGATTTTACACAGGTATTTTTTATCAAGCAAACAATTGGTGATAAAAGATATCTCATTAGGTAGGCAAATGTACCTATCCAGGTATCTATTTATAGCGACTGTAAGTGCCGCATGTAACGCCATACACCTTTCAATGCTAAACAGCTAAAGAGGCGACAAGGGAATTAGCTGTCGTTAGCACGGGCAAACAAAGGCATCCGGCAATCGTGCTCTCTGTATATCTACTGTATATTGTGGTATACATATCACCGTAAGATTGTAAAAATAGTTAGATTATAATCTAACTAGCGATATTGTAAACTGTCGACAGATTGTGAACCGTTCAATGTTCTGAGTATCAATTTTAGAAATATTCATTGTATTTACGTTTTCTTGTCTCTTTCTTGTAGGTTAGGTTTAGGGTTCGACATAAATAATCAGGTAGTGCCCCGGGCACTTAGATTTTATCGGGATAATATACAAATTACAATCTACCGAAAAATTATGCGTTAAATTGTAATCTGTCGACAGTTTACAATATCGCTAGTTAGATTACAATCTATCGAGCCATTGATGTAGAATTTTAGTACTATCGAGCATCGAGCATATATATAATTTTCACAATCTTACGATGGCATATTTATACGCGAATAGATAGATAAGTGTATGAATGATCACACGTGCAAGCTGTAACTGATAGGATGACGAGCTCGTTAAACGTGTCCTGTTTACTAAACAGCTCCATTCCAAGTGTTTACGGCCCTAGTGCATTAATTTTATTGGAGTTTTATCCATTTCCTGGAATACTGTATTAGAGTCTAATAATGATTTACGGTTTCCTAAACAGTTGCACTAATTGGTTAATTTATGGCTGCATCAACTACTTCCAGCAACTCTGATTGCAGCAAAGCGCTAGTCTATACATTTAAAAAAAAAAAACTTATGGTGACAAAATTACCTAAATTTTTTACCATATTTATACTCCTAATTTTTATTTCTCTCATTTATTTGTACAAATTTATAAAATTATTTCTAAACACGTTTTACATAAATATATAAAATACTATACAAAACACATTTAAAAATAACCTTATAAAACTACCAGCCGGTGGTACCAGCATACCGAATTTTAGAGAGGACCCTTTATCTTCCCCCAAGGACAATACGGACCCTGACAATTTCCCCTTTTTCTTTTTGTTTAACCACTACAAGTTAGCCCTTGACTGCGATCTCACCTGATGATAAGTGATGATGCAGTCTAAGACGACCTCCGTGGCGCAGTGTGTAGTGAGATCGCAGTCAAGGTCTAGCTTGTAGTGGAAAAAAAAAAGTTTTTTTTACTCTGTTTCCTAAACAATCTTTTCTCTCCCAGACTGTTTTTACTGAATGCAAGTTACTGCAAATTTTAATGCTTAAATTATTTCATCGCTGGACTGAACTCTCTCCCCCACGTATGTACTTGAGTCTTGACCAACTTCGTTGTTTAGACCAAATCTGACAGTCCAAATAGTACCTATTCAAGGTGTTGTAAGCGGAATGATCTGGGAGCCGTGTCCAGGAAACCCCCATCATCATATCATGTGATAAATGAAAGGGGTCAAGACCCTCAGCAATGAAAAAAATTAAGCAGAAAGACAGATAATGGACCCAAATGTGACTTTACGAGCGATCAATTAAACGACTAACACACACACGCGGCGTCGCGTCGCGCCGTGGCCGTGCGCCGACGGATCAAAACGACCGAGGGCTTGCTATGTTATTATAAACTTTGGATTGGATTATAAGCAATTTGGGCGATAAATCCTCTAAACTATGGCAGCTAAGCTGTTTGCATATCGGTTGCTAAAATATAGCTTTAAATTAAGAGTGAATATAGGCATCATATTTAATCTTTAATTAATTAATCTTTTTGGAACCCTGCGATAACCTTATCAGTACCATCCTTTCGTCCGCCTTTATCTTTATCCATCTTTCTGGCTGTCTGTTCATGTATTTTTCCTTTATAAACTTATTCTGAAACAGACATTCAAAATTCAGTTTCCAATTTTAGTGACCCAAAAAGCGTAGTTCGGCTCAAATGTGTAAAACGGTGAAAGCCCGCAAGTGCCGTGTATTAATTAGTGCCGCGGCCCGTGGAACGTGCGCCGAGGGTGAGGGTGAGGAAATATCTAAATAATGAGGCAGACGCCCCGCCCAGATACCGACCGCAAAAAAAATATATTGTGACGATAAGGTATTTTATTTTTATTTTTTATGAATGTGGATAGGAATATTATCATATAGAGTCTGGCATGACTTTTTATTTCAGCCTGAAGTCAGCCACTGCTGGACATAGGGCTTTCCTAATGAAATGATCAGTGGCGCGCAGTTCAAACAAGCATAGAAGCACTGCTTACCCAAATGGAAATACGTCAACGGTGATTTTCCTTCAAAACAGCTGGTAAATAGGTATTTTGAGTAACTAATGCCTACCCTAGCTTCTAAAGCTGTGCACGCTGCTGGAAATGATCAATACTTTTTTAAGGCAATGTACAAAACAACGAACAATACAGAATAATTATAAAAGGTCACTGACTTTGTTGAACTGGTGTATGTTAATTTAGATGAAATTGTTTGAATAAAATTAAATATAGGTTAGAATCGTACTTAAAATACATACTTACCATATATATTAACAGACCTGAAATAGTGCCAGTTTTGGGGTTTATATCAGTTACTGGAGATAGGAATAATAGATTTTAAGAAAAAAATAAGACGAGGAAATCTTTCGCGAGATTTGTTTAGTGTTTACCATAAGTTATTTTCGAAAAAAAAAACCAGAAAATATTTTAAAATAAAAAAAACCTCTGCAACGATTTCGTTTCATGCATAAGAATGATTATGGTGCTGGTGACATTGTTCACAATTTAGTTAAAACAAACAAAAAAATCTTAGCTAATCACATATACCAGCTGCTGGGTTTGGTTCAGAATCAGATAACGCAGAATAGGTATGGATAATCAAGTTCAACCTTCAGCTTTCATTAAAAATCTAAATACGGGTTCAAGACAACTTTATTCTAATGACTAGCTGATGCCCGCGACTGCAACTTCGTCTGCATAGTTTAAGTTCTTTTTGTTTCCCGCGGGAACTCCTTAATTTTCCGGGATAAAAAGTAGCCTATGTCACTATCCAGGTCCTCAACCATACCTATGCCAAAAATTACGTTGATCCGTAGCTCCGTTGCGGCATGATTGAAGGACAAACCAACAAACGAACACACTTTCGCTTTTATAATATTAGTAAGATTAGCTTTAAAATAAAATAAAACATGAAAAAAAAAGTATTTGAAAACAATACAATAGAACTTAAAGCTAGCTTAAATTAAAATATTATATTTTTATTCAAAGGATATTTTTTTGCGAACAGTACCTGCCAACGCTATCTCTCGAGACGACACTCAACACGAATAGAGGGTGAGTGCCGGAAAAAATGTCTCCCCGTGATTTACCGTCTGCCGATATCTCATCGCCGCGGCGGACGCGCCCGGGAAAGGGGTATACCCGGGGTATAATGCTCCAAGAACTTCGGCATCAAAGAATATTTATTGCATTGGTAAAAACGTATCAAAATTATAATACCTACCATCTTGAAACATTGGTTAAAAAGCGGAGAGTATATTGACATCCGGTTTTTGAGAAAAACAACTATCTTAACTTGAGTTCGACTCTAGATTGGTAGTATTTTTGTTGGACCAATCACCAACTTTCAAATTTCATTTATTCAAATTCACAACGTCGTCTTTGGGATTAGTATGGATACCACATTGTTGGTTTCTAACCTGTTAATAAAACTCCACACCAATCCTTTCGAAAACCTGAATGTTTGGCTACCTAAACCAGGCTATGTAGCTCAGTTTAGATATATTTCAGAACTTCAATCTATACGACAGTAAAATTCTTAGTGTGAGATCTATAGAGCGAACTTTGACTTTGCTCAGACTTAAGACATGGTTAAAACGAGACAGATTTATGTTATACTCACATAAGTCCATCTCGTTTTAACTCTAAGTAAAGCATAGAGTTAGTATATACCTCTATGAAATAAGTCTCAGCATTATGCTGAGATCTAGGTATAGAGCGTACTTTGACTGTGCCCACGTTCTCTGACTTGCTCCATCCTAATTTATTTATCCACCGCACTGGTTTCTAGCGAAGCGAAGTGATCTATGTTTGAGAGTGCTCAGGGTAGAAAATACCAGACAACGACCTATGTTTTATAGAGTCGTCTGCTTAGACTATGCTTACGTCCACTTACACTAGCTGATGTTGCTTACAAACTAAATATTTGTTACGAAACGTAAAGACCCACAAACTTATCATAATCTAGGTATACTTCTATACTAATTTGGATGTATGGATGGATGTTTGTTACTCAATCACGCCCCATCGGCTGAACGGATCTGGATGAAACTTGGCACAGAGATAGATTATAGTCTGGAATAGCACATAGGCTAGGCTTTTTTTCCCGGAAAGTTAAGGAGTTCCCGCGGGAACCAAACAACCTTAATCCACGCAGACGGAGTCGCGGGCATCAAGTAGTTATAAATAAAATAAAAACAAAAACTAAATAGGTGTAAAAATTACTTACATTTTTGACCACCGGGCCAAATAAGTTGGTGGGAGTATACCTAACCCCCTAATGGGTTTACTTAATTTTCATAGCGCTGAGTTTTTTTTTAAAAAGAGAAGGTAGTTGTGGTGGGAAGCGCATTCATGTTTCATCAAGTTCCCAGATATTTCCCATTTCCTGCTGTGCCAGAGGTTTAATCTCTTAAAGTTCCGTTCACAGATGGCGCTAGTAGTAGCAAATCGCTAAGTGAGTTGTTAAACTGTTTTACTCAGAAATACTCAGTTAAGTAATGTAATAATTTGTACTTAATGTTTATATAATGGGTAATATGTATGTCAATGTATATCGTCGTTTAACCTATCAGTTACCACTCAAAAATAATCAACTTATGTAGGTACATACCTAGTAGCTATTTTTAATAGGTACATCTCAAAAACATGTCTAATAAGCAAGTATACCTACTGAAATACTTATTATGTAAATTTTTTAGGTAGGTAGGTACTCTAGGTATCTAAAAAATTATTAGAGTCCAAAAAGAAGAATGAAGAACCTTTGGAAAATTACGGAAAGGTAAAACCTAGTGTTGGTAGAACAAAATCTCTTACTTTGAGGTTTAGAGACTTAACTTGCTCTACAACACTTCAACATTTCATAAAACCATACTCAGGCGAAAAAACCAAGACTATCTCGAGTAAAACACAGACATTTTCGTAATAAGTATCTCGCAGCAAAAAAATATACGCCGCATAACTGGCAAAGCCGGGAATCGGGCCAAGTCCCGCCGCAAAAAACAGGCAATCTCAGAATATATTTTAATAGCCGAGCGGTGACGCCACAAAGGTGGTTATTTATCGCCGCCCTCTCTCATTGCTTCACCGAACTCCGTTCGAAAAACAACTAACAATCGCGACCTATTTACAAAAATTAACCTTATCTTATTGTTTATACAGTTACATTTTAATTAGCCTCGAACATGAATACGACGTTCAGAAACGTGTACGCGAGACTAGTAATCATTCGATGTCCGTTTCCAGTTTGCTTTATCAGCTTCACTTCCCATGCGATTACAAACTTTATTAATCAGAATCTAAAGTTTAAATTTGAGTGGGAGATTTTTCCCTGGGATATTCACGTTACGTGTGTATGTCCGATAATGAATTGGCATCGTACGAGGAACAAGTTCGGGGCAATTCGCTCAACTCGAGCGTGCCCGTGCTAGATAACTAGTGACAGAATCGATACCGCGTTACGGTAATCGATTTAACATCGGAATCGGAACGTATGCGTTTAGTATGTTGATCGATTTGTATGGAATGTCAAGCACTTATTTATACACGTCAAATCAGACATTTACATGACTAAGTGCTCAACATTGGAAGCAGAGACTCACCCGTAGTAAGTATACCCTCTTATTGAAATTTGAAACATGTCTATACTCTATAGAAACATATTCACGTATTACCTATGACAGAATTCAAGCTGCCTTCCAAACTTTGTTGCAATAAGCAAAATAATATTGCAATCCACCCAAGTCCTAGCTGACTGTCGATAAATCTAATGAATCAATCAAATTGATCACAGTCAACGAAAACCATAAAATTCATATCAGAAAGGCATCACTGCAATGGCACAGCTTAAATAAACCTCATTGGGGCCAAAGTTAGTGGGTCAGGGTCACAATTAGAAGGATGAACCACATTAAATAAGTCACAGAGGCGGTAACGAGAAAACCGACATAATATTATGGGCATTCATCGGAGACGACGACCATGATCCTATAGGTGAAACAGTCTAAATCATGCTAATATTTTTTTTTTTTTTTTTTTTTTTTTTTTTTTTTTTTTTTTTTTTTTTTTTTTTTTATTGAAAATAATACAATAGAACTTAATGCTAGCTAGCCTAACCTAATTACTATATAAATCATGCCCGCGTGGAATGGTGGCAAGAATGCTGGCTGCATTTCCGCGCTGGACAGCCAGGCTGATCCTTTGCGCAAAAAATGAGCCAGCCCTTCTGTCACCAGATGAGGCAATTAACCGCGGTGAAATATCTCGTAAAAAATTTTTGGCACTAAGACTCCATGGCCCCAGGGTCTCCACGGCAAACGGAACAAATATGTAACTCTCTATGAGAGAGGCATACTTCCGCCGCTTGCCGGTTTCAGCCTTTTCTGCTGCGGCTCCCGGCCTTGATGCTGTCTCCCTGATATGACACGGGGCCAATGTGTCTACGCATGTTGCGTCCCACATTAGCGCCCGTCCCCGTTCCCAGGGAACCAGCGTCAATCCATCAGGTCTCTTGCCATCATCCCGACTAATTCCTGCCGGCTCAATGAGCGCAGGAATATCTATGGTGGCAAGAGCCCTTTTGATCGTATCATTGAGAGAGCCATGCCGAAAAAGCCTACCAGCGCTCCTTTGGCAAGAGAGTCCGTGAATTCCAAATTTATCAACCTCTTTTCCACACGGACATCTGTGCTCGTAGCACAGGGGTGTTCCCAATCTGAGACCTAGAGCCACACGAAAACTTTCATTATCTAAAAGAGTGCCGAGATTTTTCGATGGCAAGGCATGAAGCCAATACCCGGATTCTTTTTCAGATAAGGCTAGAAGCCTTGCTCGATCTCTTTCACTCGTAAGATTTTGAACCAAATTTGTATGTGTCAGCCGAACCAACGGCACATCCCAAAGTTTTTGTGTGAAACATTCCTTCGGGATGTCGTCATTGGGACACCTGAGCTTCCAACTATCTAGGGCCTCTGTGGCATAGATCAATGAAACTGAATTAGAATTAAGAATCTGAGAACTAAGCTCTTTTATACTATGCACAGAGGACAGAAAAGCCGGAAGAGCAACACTGGAAATTTTTCTCACGCCGATGCCACCATACTTGACCGGTAAAGTAGCTTGATTCCAGGACTGATCATCAAAAGATAAATTTAGAATTTTTTCTAGCGTATCTCTTAAGGTGGCATCCATGATATCGAGTAGTCCAGGAAATTTCCAAATTGGGCTCGCACGGAGAATATAAATTAATTTAGGTACAAATAGGCAATATTTTAGAATCGAAAATGCAATGTGAGAATTTAGAGCGCCCAATTTGTCAGAATGTGCCGAAAATGTTTTGACTTTTTTGTCCAAGATTGGTTGTATGGCTTCGTTAAAAAGAGGAGCACCAAGAAGACAAAGTGAATGTTTATCAAGGATCTTAATATTAGGGGCAATTTCGTTAAATAATTCAGAAGCCGATAATATTCTATCTTGCGACAGATTTTCTGTAAAAAACAGTTCACATTTGGAAAAATTTAGTTCTAAACCAATTTTGCCAAATTGTTGCTTAACATTGTTAAGATCTTTTAGAACATCATCCACGTTGCCTCCAATGGTTCCATCGTCAAGATACCATATGTTAAATTTAGATGTTAAATTTGAGATATGGTTGTGGATCCCTAAGCTGAACAGGGCTGGACCTAAGGGATCCCCTTGCTGAACACCTACAGAGGACTTAATGTCGCCATCTCCAAAAAATAATTTTGAAGCAGAACTGTAACATTGATAATATTATAAATGTGAAAGTGTGTTTGTTTGTTAGTTTGTCCTTCAATCATGCCGCAACAAAGCAACGTATCGACGTGATTTTTAGTATGGTTATAGTAAAGGACCTGTGTGCTTAGCATGCGCACAACGAGATTATCTCGCGACGAGAGAGAGAGATGTTGTCGTTGCCGGAAAATTTGTCATTTACCCTAACATGCACAAAATGCGGTATATTACAAGAAAAAAATAGTCGTCATGTAAAGGTTCGTAGAGAAAAATTACACAAATAAGAAATTTTACTTTTATCTCTACTTTTGACATAACGAGACAAGTAACCATGTTAGCTTCGGTAGACAGAGAGAGATAACGGGTAGACATAATTTTACTCGTGGTGCGCATGCTAGCCATACTGGAGAGTGACATAGGCTACTTTCTATCCCGGAAAATTAAGGAGTTATCGTGTGAATTATAAAAACTTATTCCACGCGGACGAAGACGTGGGCATCAGCTAGTTCAAAATATATGTGACACCACGTAGTAAAATAAAAACCATAGAATTACATATTAATAACGTAGTAAGTAGATAATAGATACATAAGCTCATGCCGATCAAATAAAATTTACGACTTTTCACCACATCAAGACTCTTCAGAGGGGTTAAAACAAATTTTCCAAGAGGAAAAACAAATCATTCACGTCCCCTAAAAGCGGTAACCTCAAAGTAAACAGAAACTGGAATATACGAGGTGCGAACATAATTTATTCATCACAAAGAAAAAGCCAGGGGGTGAAGCCACCGTGAAATTGAAAGAATCCGCGTAAATAAACATGGCAAAATAAGCTTCCTAAACCATCAACCACTCGGCACATCTCATTATTCAGTACTACCTAGGTACTTCATCTTTCATTGAATAACTTTGTTTTTTAAATGACTCTACATTATGATTTATTGTTATTAATTAACGACGGACTTACTTAGACATTATAAAAGGGTAAAAGGGTAACATATTATAAAGGACTCATATTAACTTGTTTCTTGGTCAATGGAAGAAAATAAATGTCAAGGTAGTGAAAACGTCTGTTCACAATACCATATTAGATGCATAGCAGAGCCTGGTAAATGATAAATGATGTATTTAGTTCACGTATAGGACCAGCTGTGTCACTTATGAAGTTATGACACGTTAAAACTAGGTACCACCGGTTCAGAAAGTGTACTGAGAAGAGCCGGCATTCGGCAAGAAACAATAGTAACTACGAGTACTATACCTAGTCACTAAATCAAGATCAAAACATGAAAGTACTACAACAGTGCTTGCCTATCTATATTTTGTCCAACAAAAACTGATTTTAAAGTCAAATTAAATAAAACATATTTTTGCTTTTAAGGTCTCCATTCTCCAAAGCAGGCAGGACCTATTCTCTTGACTTACGAGTATTTCGAATGCTACTGCACTCAAGTGCGTCTGGGACTTCGACATCAATTAGGTGCCCGTACCTTATTATTATGCTTTCAAACCTAAATCTCGTCGTCTTTAGTTGAAGTTTAGGTACAGCTTAGTTCTTATTTCAAATGATCCTCACGTAAATGAGGATTTGAAGAACTTAAAAGGCCAAATTCGTGATAATATCAGAAAATATTCTTTCATTCTACTTATTATGAAAACGATTCGAATAATCCTCAGACAAATTTAAACAGGACGGAATTAACGACACCCTCAGGACTCGACCTTTTTCGCTCCGGATTATACGAAATCCCTAAAAGAGACGGTATTTTCACGGATCTCTTTGTTTCGGTCATTTTTCAACTGCGCTCCCTAGTCCCTAATGGGTAACTTGATATGGGAAAGTGTGGATGGATATTTACCACGAGACAATGTAGAAACTTTTACTCATTGTTTAATGTTTACTTTGAAGAAAATAATAAAAGATAGACTTATTTAGTTTTTAACCTTTAACGTCAATGTCGGTGCATATCTCCGTGGTTTCTGTACCGATTTGAATTATTTTTTCTATCATTCGTTAGCGAATGATAGAAAAAATAATTCAAATAATAAATAATAGAGAGCTTTCTCTAAAGAAAGCTCTCGAGGTGGTCCCATACAAAATTCTGACTCCAAATCCCCAACCCTGACCTTAAAACCGTTAGATTGTAATCTAACTAGCGAAATTGTAAACTGTCGACAGATTGTGAACTGTTCAATGTTCTGAGTGTCAATTTTTGAAATATTCATTGTATTTACGTTTTCTTGTCTCTTTCTTGGAGGTTAGGTTAGGATTCGACATAAATTACGAGGTAGTGCCCGGCCGCAGGCCGGCACTTAGGTACTTAGGTTTTATCGGGTTAATATACCTAACAGATTACAATCTACCGAAAAATAATGCGTTAAATTGTAATCTGTCGACAGTTTACAATTTCACTATAGTTAGATTACAATCTAACGGTTTTTGCAATTTTACGGTGACATCAACACATCCTACCAGGTTTGGCGTGCGAAATTCGTCTTCATCTGTGTGGTTTGAGGTTTTTGGTTCGCATGGGAACTCTTTAATTTTCCGGGATAAAAAGTAGCTGATGTGCTATTCCAGACTATGACCTATCTCTGTGCTGAATTAGGTACATCCATCTATCCATCCATACATCCATTAACCTTTCGCATTTATCATATTAGTACAGAATGAATGGTAACTGTATTGAATAAAGTTGTTAATCAATATAATAAGCTAAGATAGAGGTGATGTAGTAACTTGTAGTACCTATATCGGATTGGTATGTCATAGTACATAATATTATTATGGTATGTCATGAGTCATGACTTATAGTACAGCAAATTAATGCGAAAGTGTGTCTGTCTGCTACGCTTTCACGGTCCATCTGTTAAACCGATTTTCATCAAATTTGGTAAAGAGGTTGGTTACATCCCGGGGAAGGATATGGGCTACTTTTTATCCCGGAAAATTCAAGAGTTCCCCCGGGAATCATTAAACTTAATCCACGCGGACGAAGTCGCGGGCATCATCTAGTTATTTATAATCTCGCCATATGTGTAGACCCTGCCATATATATATATTATGTGGTTATCATGCGTTCCTATTTACGTAACCGACCACTTGGAAAGGTTTCTTATAACTCGCGTATCAAGTTCTTGAGGTAGGTCATACTGTATCGCAATATTTGTGGTAACTGCCTCGGTGGTCTAGTGGTTAGCAAGTTCGACTGCGGCCGACGAGGCCCCGGATTCAAGTCCCGGGTCAAGCCATAACAAGTGTTGGGGCTTTCTGACAAAAAAATCTCAGCACTAGCCCGAAGTTAGGAAGTTGGCGATGTCTTACCCCCCTGTGCCTCGTACAGTCGGTTGTGTCGGATATTCCGTCTTATCGGGCTATGAGAGTGAAAGAACAGAGAGTGCACCTGTGTAATGCGCACTCACTGTATCTCCCGCGCACATGGCTAATCTCCCTGGAGATAGCCGAAATTCGGTCGGGAGGACATTACTTGTAATCGAGATATTTTACTAGTGACTAGTTAGGAAATTTTAAAAAAAAACTGCGGTATAAGTTTGGTATAGGAGCCATTGATGAGACTTCGTTGAAATATCGGGGATAGCCGCACTTTTTTCTCTAGCTGTGGAGGGACTGATTTTTCTAAGTTTAATTTTAAATCCATATCCATACGATTATCATAAAAAAGTTTGTCTGCATATTTGTCTGTCTGTCTTCGACCAGTTTTTCAATCGATTTTGCCAACATTTGGTGCGGAGGTAGGTAGGGAAAATCAAGGAGTCAATTGGAGTCTTCGTGGCATTTCACGTCGTGGAATTTACTCCAATTGAAATTTAAAAATAGAACGCGTCAGCTCATCAGTAATCAGTGCGCGCGCGAAGCCGGCGCGAACCTTCAGCAGAACAATAACTAGTTGTTCGGCCGTCGGTGTCGAAACACGAGGTCGCACGAAGGTGAGCCGATTGCTAACACGTCGCTCACGACACACATACACAACTCCACATATTATCACGAAACATGGACTCTTACCTCATTCATATCATACATTGCTAGTTTTACTATAATTGCGAGTAAAAAGCGTTGGTGAAAAGCAGCAATGTATATGAATTGTGAACTCTAGCGATAGTATCTTGTACGTTCATAGCACATTAATGGCGCCCGACACGCAAGCAAAACACGCTGTCGAAAATTTTAACATACCGACAGAAAAAAAATTGTGCAATTAAAATTAAAGTTTCATTATTATTACTACGACGAAGACATATTATATCGATGATAAGAAAATAAAAAACTTGTAGGTATAGTTGCAGCATCGTTTTGGTATGACAAAAGCAATGGTTTTTCCCAAATTCAGAAAATAACAGCTTTGCGTTCTTTTTTCTTTTTGTTTCTTCATGGGTTCCTTTTCCGCAGTAAGACGAAGCTGTCTGTTTCGTGTGAAACAGCAAGGTTGCTTCTCGTGGGGTAGATACATTTAGCATTGCATATCGTTTAAGATATGCAATGCTAAATGTATAGTAGAAAGATCTCTCGTTATAGGTACTAGTCTACAACGTTGACACAACCAAGCTAAAAAAACAAACATTGATAGCGTTATAAAAATGTAGGAGTAATGGGTGACATGGATAGAAAGATAGATAGCTGAATACTTTATTGCACACATGAAAGAATACAGTCCTTATTGCTTACTGAGCAATCTCTACCAGGCAACCTTTGGCAAGAGGATTGAACAAGATGTGTAGGGTAGTGTGGCACAATACAATACACAAAAATATAACAAAAATAATTCGTGGTAATGCAGCCAGCATTCTTGCCACCATTCCATTGTTATTTATTGCCTATGCACAAGGCGTATTTTATACGCGCACATGTCTGCGAGTATTCAGTTCAAAAAGCAGATTGTAGGATATATTATCGATACAAAGGCGCAAATTACCTACGCACACTACATCACGTTTGTATCACGTTGTGGTCACACAATCTTCTCTAGTTCGTGCGTCTGAACTTGTGGAAGTGTGCAACGGTTTCTGGCTGCGACTGAAGCGCGTATGCTTTGCCGTTACGTGACCCGTTGTCACCTAGGTGAGCCACAGAAGTGACACCACGTAACGCGACGCGATTTGACGCCATAAAAATGATAGACGTATCTACGCGACAAACGCGTGGCCTAACGCGAAAGATCAGATACTGTATGACACTGTCGCGTCGTAAGTTGTACGTTGTCGCGTAGATACGTCGTATCGCGTTGCGTCGCTTCTGTCGCTCACCTAGGACAACGGGTTAGACTTGTTACGGGTAGACGTTTGAAATGCATAGCATAGGCTCTTTGTTTCTCCCCCGTGCCTCGGAGAGCACGTTAAGCCGTCGGTCCCGGTTATCATTAACATTATAATAGTCGTTAAAGCGTGCCAACCCGCATTGGAGCAGCGTGGTGGGCCTAAGCTCTAATTCACTCTCTCCTATGAGAGTAGAGGCCTGTGCCCAGCCGTGGGACGTTAATGAGCTGTAGACTGTAGTGGTAAATAGGCTCTTAGATTAATAAAGCAAAGCATTAGGTAAATGTTTCACAAATAACAAAAGTTATATTAATATTTAATATTTTTATTTTGTCAACGGTACAGTCGAGCTGTCGGCTCAATAAGGTGTCATTTGCATTGGTAATGGCGGCGTATTGGTAAACAGAACGACTTGCCTCCAGCGCCCGCCGGCCTCGCCGCTCGCCCGATAACAACTTCTGCTATCACGAAATAAAATTATAATTTATTTAGCCTAGCTAGACTCTAAGTTGGTAATAAGAAGCTAGCTCATAGATACCTTTGTTAGGTAGTCCTACAAACCCTACCCGTCTACCCGTTATGTCTCTCTGTCTACAGAAGCTAACATAGTTACTTGTCTCGTTACGTCAAAAGTAGAGATAAAAGTAATATTTCTTATCTGTGGTATTTTTCTCTATGAACCTTTACATGCCTATTTTTCTTCTAATATACCGCATTCTATGCATGTTAGGGTAAATGAAAAATTTGCCGGCAACGATATCTCTCTCTCTCGTCGCGAGATACCTCATCTCGTTGTGCGCATGCTAAGCACACTGGTGACAGCGTCGCTAGTAGGTATGTAAAAAAACAATAAGTAAATACTTAACTTAAACAGGCATAAAAATTAGTTAAAATTTTGGCAATTTTATTTACTTACGTAATGTAAAATCATAAAATGGTACCGTTAAATAAAAAAGTTACTTAATAATAATTGATCTTTTAGATTCCGAAATTAAATACCTAGTTGATGATGATGATTAACTGTTACAGGCTCTTCAAATTAGAACCCCTAGAAATACTGGGGTGTCTTAATGTAAAACTCACACAAAAATGCAGTCAGACATATAGAATCCATACTTCCATACTTTACGTATAATATTATAAATGCGAAAGTGTGTCTGATACCCTTTCACGGCCCATCTATTCAACCGATTTTGATGAAATTTGGTATAGCGGTAGGTTGCATCCCGGGGAAGGACATAGGCACCCGGGACCTCCGCACGTTAAGACAACAGCGCTCAACACTGCTCCAAGGAGGTCAAGCCAATCAATCAATCAATCAATCATCGATTCTTTCTTGACTCTTTAAATTTTAATATGGTTTAAAAATTTATATGGTTTATATGGTTATCAAACTTAAAACTAACCGAGTATGTATTTTAGGTCTTTTAGGAGACCCTCTATTTAATAATCAGTTACAAATAATTTATTTTTGATATAGGCATCATCCCTGTTTACAGCAGTCAAAAATACCATAACGATGACGTACCTGCCGAGATACCACGGGCCAGTGATACTCGTAAAAGTTAGATGTTCAGGGGCAATAAAACGAATTTACGATATGACGGGTTAAAATAGCTCCCCATAAATAATATTGTATGGCTGAAATAAAAATATCTACCTACCGAATAAATATACCTAGGTAACTAGCGAATGCCCGCAACTTCGTCTGCGTGGTTTGAGGTTTTTTGGTTCCCGCTGGAACTCTTTAATTTTCCGGGATAAAAAGTAGCCTATGTGGTTTTCCAAACTATAATCTATCTCTGTGCAAAATTTCAGTGCCACTCTGTGCCAGATCGTTCCAGCCGTTGGGGCGTGATTGAGTAACAAACATCCATACATGATATCCAGACATCCATCCAAAAAACTTTCGCATTTATAATATTAGTAAGACTAGAAGATGCCCGCGACTTCGAACGCGTGGCTTACGTTTATTTTATTCCCGGGGAACTCTTTAATTATCCAGGATAAAAGTCATTGTTATAACTTATAGTCTAAGAAAACCTCTGTCACTTCGTCTGATTAATCCATACTAATATTATAAATGCGATAGTGTGTCTGTTTATCTGTCTGCTACGCTTTCCCGGGCCATGTTTTCCCGGAAAATTAAGGAGTTCCCGCGGGAATTGGAAAATCTAAATCCACGCGGACGAAGTCGCGGGCATCATCCAGTGTTCTAATAAAAGTCGTAATAGTTACTGAAAGGTGACAAAGATGCTCATCTCGAGTTTGTAGCATAAAGCTTGCAGCATCACGTTGCTCTAATGTTTCTCAATGAATTTAACCTTTGCGATTTGAATAACCTCAAACCTCTTTACAGATTGCCTGAATTAAGCAATTGCGTTTAAATTGGTGGTGGCCCAATCTTGTACCAACTTCTTTTTTTCAACGATGATCAATTCATGGTAGGTATAGTTCGCGCGCGAGGTCCAAGGAATATTAAGGAATGTTGACGTAATGAGATAAAGTTGTGATTTAGTCGATATTACGTTATCGATACTAAGTACTAACACATCTTTAGTATCTGTGAAGAAAAAACAAATTATATCATAAAATTTAATCATAATCATAAATTTAATCGTAAAATCTAATTAATCTGTTGCAATCAGTACTTTAAGGAATTTAAAAATTAAACAGCTTTTTGCACAGACAAAGAAACTTTTAAGTATTGTACTATTTATAGTAGGTACAATATAACCCTTTTTTTTTTGTTGACGGGGGGCACATCTTCCTAAGATACCCGGCTCCTAGTGGGGAGACCGGGTTATGTGGTGATTTGTACCCACTAAAACCCCCTCGGTGACCATCCTCGGCGCATGATGAAAGGCTCCGGGAACTCTAATAAAGAACTTGTGCCGGTGGCTCCCTGCGCGTCGCCCATACTGGGCTCGTCCCTGGTCCAACCGACCCCGATCACGATATTAGTTCCAACAGCTGATGCCACGGCCAGCTGCTGTCTTCCAGGGGTCGCATGATATTAGGAGCGGAAAGAGCCCCTACCCTTGCCACTCGGGATCCCGGAACCCCATCGACAGGGGCTATCAATGCAATGGATCAGGGCGTTGGTCCATGCCACCCTGATGTGTCCGTCTCCGAGAAGGGTCAATGCGCTCGCGTGCTCGCTCAGCGGTCTCCTTTTTGATCATTACTCCTCCACAAAAGGAGTGCCCTGCCCTCCACGAGTCTTCTTCCGCTAGCATTGCTGCTATAACTGCAGGCGGAGATAAGTCTGTCCCTATTTGACTCATCAATCCGCTGCGCTCACTCTCCCAAGCAGAGCACACCTCGAATGTGTGCTGTGCCGTGTCTTGGTCCTCGTCGCAATGGTGACATCGTGGTGTGGGCTCGCGACCGATCCGACCCAGATACTCACCGAAACAACCATGCCCGATGAGTATCTGTGTCAGTCTGAAGGTCACACTGCCACTCCTTCTCTTTAACCACGCATCTAAGTTTGGCAATATGGAGGTACAATATAACCCTGCTATTCGATAGAACGTTCACTCACAAGGGCGGTACTTCTCATGGTATGGGAGTGTCCGGGGTATGAACTATGAAGCGTCGGGCGCGCTATCTCAGCTCCCGATACCTCAAACCTGGCGCGCGGACTATACCTAGGTACTTCATTTGTTAGTTCTGTGTAAGAATATTTTTCTTGTAGTACCTATTCTTCCTCTATCTGAAACTGTTGATATAGTCTCAAACTTCTTATTTTATTCTACTTCCATCTGAAACTGTCAACATGGTAGTTAACTAGGTATGGGCCTCATAAGAAAGCTCAGTGATGCCACGGCCAGCTGCTGTCTTCCAGGGGTCGCATGATATTAGGAGCGGAAAGAGCCCCTACCCTTGCCACTCGGGATCCCGGAACCCCATCGACAGGGGCTATCAATGCAATGGATCAGGGCGTTGGTCCATGCCACCCTGATGTGTCCGTCTCCGAGAAGGGTCAATGCGCTCGCGTGCTCGCTCAGCGGTCTCCTTTTTGATCATTACTCCTCCACAAAAGGAGTGCCCTGCCCTCCACGAGTCTTCTTCCGCTAGCATTGCTGCTATAACTGCAGGCGGAGATAACTCTGTCCCTATTTGACTCATCGATCCGCTGCGCTCACTCTCCCAAGCAGAGCACACCTCGAATGTGTGCTGTGCCGTGTCTTGGTCCTCGTCGCAATGGTGACATCGTGGTGTGGGCTCGCGACCGATCCGACCCAGATACTCACCGAAACAACCATGCCCGATGAGTATCTGTGTCAGTCTGAAGGTCACACTGCCACTCCTTCTCTTTAACCACGCATCTAAGTTTGGCAATATGGAGGTACAATATAACCCTGCTATTCGATAGAACGTTCACTCACAAGGGCGGTACTTCTCATGGTATGGGAGTGTCCGGGGTATGAACTATGAAGCGTCGGGCGCGCTATCTCAGCTCCCGATACCTCAAACCTGGCGCGCGGACTATACCTAGGTACTTCATTTGTTAGTTCTGTGTAAGAATATTTTTCTTGTAGTACCTATTCTTCCTCTATCTGAAACTGTTGATATAGTCTCAAACTTCTTATTTTATTCTACTTCCATCTGAAACTGTCAACATGGTAGTTAACTAGGTATGGGCCTCATAAGAAAGCTCAGTGGGCGACAGAATGAGCTATTTCTCCGGTTTCTTTACGTGATCAAATCAGAACCTTTATCTCTCCTATGTCTATCTGAAATTGTTGATATAGTCTCTAATTTCTTATATCTATAAGAAACGTCTATAAGAAACTGTCTTATTTTATACCACCTCTATCTGAAACTGTCAACATGGTAGTTAGGTAACTATGGGCCTCATAACCTCAGTGGGCGATAGAGGGAGTTACTTACCTATTGCTTGGGGTTTCTTAATTCGTGATAAAGTTAGAACTTCTATCTCCTCCATCTCCATCTGAAACTACTGCTAACTATGAGCCTCATAGGTTAGTAAACTCAGTCACTCAGTTACAGAGAGCTCTTGGTTTAAAAAAAATATACTAGCGCTTGGCTGCAATCAGACTTGCTGGTAAGTAGTGCTGCAGGCTAAGGCGGAGCGAACTTGCCTACAAGATGCCTATTCTTTCGTGATTTGTTGATACCGATTTAAAAAACGGAAGCCTAAAGGGCGATCCATATCCTAGCGGTTCAGACGCTCGGGATTCCGATACGTGATCAAGTCAGAAATTATCCGTGGAACTACAGTAAAACTAAGAGATGGAGTGGCAATGGGCGGGTGACATTGTTCGAATAACCGATGGAGGTTGGAGGCTTGAGGTGCTAAAATGGTGACCCAGCACTGGAAAGTGCAGCGGTAGCAGACCTCCCACTAGCTGGACGGAGGAAATTAAACGAGTCACAAGGGAGCCGCTGGATATAGGAGATCCAAGATATCAAAGGGTCGGAACGTTAAACCCGAGACCTCCTTATAAGACACTACTTACCACTGCGCCAGGGAGGTCATCAAAACTAGTACAGTGAAGATGCAAGTGATAGTTAATTCACGATGGCATCACTTCGTTTCCCACGAGAGCTCGTCAGTCGTGACGTTTCATGCTGCCAAATGGAAATGTGCACGGTCGCTGCGCGTGCGCAAACCGCAGGAGAAAGCGGGACGTTTCACTTCGCTCCGCCACTCGCGAAAGTGTCGCGAAAGTATCTCTTCACTAGTAAATAAATAAATAATTGTTTATTGGTTCCATTCCATGAGAGTGGCCTAGTTGTGACAACGCATATCCGTCGATTGCGAATGTTAAGCCATGTTGACCCAAGTCGGTAGATAACTGGATGGGTGACAGAATTTGGAGGTTCAAATTTGGCCTTTTCGTTACCTCCGTGCCTCGGATAGCACCCTTTTAAACCGTCGGTCCCGGTTATTATCACTAACATCTGATACCAAAGAGTTTAAATTATACTCTTTTCGAGTCGTATGCGGAAGGACGTGGGACTGGGAACCCACCACATGTAACTGAAAATTGCATTTTCTGCAATAGCACAAACTTAGATTCAATAGGTATAATTATTAGCTAATTATACATGTCCCTTTAAAATGACTGTCTAATGAGAGGAGGTAAAACTGTGCATTTTCTGCAATTTTAGAAAGCTCTCTGTTGTCAGTTCCAGATATTATTTTTGGAAAAACAGGGACAAAGTGGGGATAGATTTGTCCAGTTTGCCCCTGTTTTTCCAAAAATAATATCTGGAACTGACAACAGAGAGCTTTCTAAAATTGCAGAAAATGCACAGTTTTACCTCCTCTCATTAGACAGTCATTTTAAAGGGACATGTATAATTAGCTAATAATTATACCTATTGAATCTAAGTTTGTGCTATTTATTTCCAGCAGTGTGAGTTGACGTAATGTGGTTAGTATTTAAGCCATAGTCAAACAAAGCGCGCGACGGAAGTGGCGCTTGACAGAAAACAGAGAGAGAGAGAGACAACAGTAATCCGTAGTAATTTGGGAGTGCCTAGTGTTGCTGACGTGGTGTTCCACAGTTTGCCGTGCGACATACAATCTTATTATATAAAAATAGTGCTATTTGGGAGCGGTAATAATAGCCAAAACAAATTGTTGAAGAGGAAGTTGCACTAACCACCACCACCACCACCACCACTACAACAGCCCATTAACGTCCCACTGCTGGGCACAGGCCTCCACTCTCATAGGAGAGTAGGAATTAGAGCTTAGACCCACCACGCTGCTCCAATGCGGGTTGGCGTGCTTTAACGACTATTATCATGTTAGTGATAATAACCGGGACCGACGGCTTAACGTGCACTCCGAGGCACGGGGGTGAAACACTGTCAACTTCATAACTCCGGGCTAGTACTGGGAATTTCTAATCAGAAAAACTAACCATACCAATCAATTTCCATAGGACTGAAGACATGATGACCAATACATAGTATTATTTAAGTTTCTCTTGTGACGCGACATGGTAGCGCGATAACTATGACCAGGGCCTTATCTTGCTCAGGGCTATTTCCTGAACATTATTATTCCATTGTCGCGAAGAGGATAAACTCGTTTGTGTTTTGAATACTGAACCGACAGGCGGGTAATTAATCTAGATGCTTACAATATGTCGGAAGAGCTGGCAGACCGCTGCAACGAGTATATTTACATTTGCATCGATTTGCATATTAAATTTATCACTGTTAACTAGTTGACCGATGAGTGTTGTTTGTTTGTTTTTAGTTTTAAATGGCACAATATTAAGAATCTTTCATTTTTTGAAGTCGGATTACGTAATACGGTAATAGAGATTCTATTTTTTATCTACTACAAGATAGCCCTTGACTGCGATCTCACCTGATGGTAAGTGATGATGCAGTCTAAGATGGTAGCGGGCTAACCTGTTAGGGGCATGGCAGTTATATTAATCCCATACCCCTTCGGTTTCTACACGGCATCGTGCCGGAACGCTAAATCGCTTGGCGGCACGTCTTTGCCGGTAGGGTGGTAACTAGCCACGGCCGAAGCCTCCCACCAGGCCAGATAGCAGCAATATAAGTATAACGCAATTTAGTGACCAACATTTCAGCAATAAGTCAATAATACCAGCATGATTGAGATTGCCAAAATCCAAAATACTGAGATAAACTAAATCCCCGTCGATTCGCAGGTTTTTACTTTTTACGCATCAAACAACAAGCTGTTTAAATATAGATTTAAAAAAAACCGGCCAAGTGCGAGTCGGACTCGCGCACCGAGGGTTCCGTATAAACCTGTAGTAAGTTTAAAATTATTAGACTTCACGGGAACCCTGTAGGTTTTGATTTCCTTGCGAGTATCGAAAATTTCCCGCATAAACTGGCTGTATGGCTTAGAAGTTTGATATTTTCACAGCTCCAAGGCACAGTAGATCTGAGTATTTGATATGAATTTCAGCTTCATACCTCCATGCGTTCCTGAGAAGAAGGGTCTTGACAGACGGACGGACGGAGTACAAATTGATCCTATAAGGGTTCCATTTTGCCTTTTGAGGTACGGAACCCTAAAACAAATACCAATCATAGTCCCAACAATCCACACAAACTTAACTGGCCTGGTGGCCAAAATGGGAACTATTTTTTTTATTTTTTATTTTTAATAGATACGCTGTCACCGGGACGGAGTTTGTGGAACTATTTGTGACAAATTGTAGTACCTACTACCCGTTACCACATAATAGGTACTGTAACCACATAATTATTATTGGATTGTCGTAGTTAGGTACCAAGTAAGAGCGCTGTGAACAATACGCCATTTGTAAGACAAATAAAGAGTTCACGCTGACGCTACCGAAACAGCTTTTCTAGGGCTTGTAAGTTGTAATAACTAGTGGTTCGCCCCGAACTGAGACCTCGCGGCACCATCTATTGACATAAATGTGAAGTTCTGTTAAAAATACTGAAGCTCATTAAAAATTAAATAATTCCGTTTCCTTACAATATTTATCTATTTTAGTATTTGTTGTTCAAGTACAGGCATTACTAAAAAAATTCTACATCAATGAGTACAGGATATAATTGAAATAATTGATCAACTTTCAGAAAATTTAGAGTTCTGAGGTCATCTTTGGACGTTAGAAAATCTCCATTTTGATAGCCCCCCATTTCGTCAATTTTGGGGGAAAAATAAAAAAAAAATATTTTTGGACTCTATTCTAATTAAATTTATCCTAATTATCTTTAAAATGATATACGGCAACCCTATGTAACTTTATAAAAAATATTTTACTTCGCATTCGCTTCTATGAGAGCCCCCCTGAAATAAAGATTTTTACTATTTTATAAGCCATATTCGGCGGGAGGCCATTGGTTTACATATTATATTTAAAGCTGAAGTAATTGCGTTCTGTAATTCAGAAGTTATAATGCTCTGACAGACGGACGGACGGACGGACAAGTGCCAATTCACCCAAGTAGACTCAGAGACCTTCGCTTCGCTCGGTTAATTATGGTATTTCTGAAAAATTTCCTACTCTTAAAATATGATTATAAGTTGTTACCAAGGAACAAAGAAGCTTAATTTGCTACAATTCGCTAAAACAGACAAATCTTTGTGGTACGACGTGCTGGGGCCTCATTGTGTTCACGTGTTTCATTATATTGTTGACTTTCGTGTTATAGAATTATAATCCTTATTTTAAGAACCTCAAGGTACGTGACATCAAATTGTCATTTTGAGTAATATTGCTTAAAAGTATTCCTTTAAGCATTGGCAGGCCCCTGCACCGCCACAACACCACACCACACAAATCATTTATAGCGCTCTCAGCGTACGTTTTGCTAATGCTTCAACACCAGGACATATTGAGACAAAAATGCACAATGAAACAATCTATGTTGTAATGTGTGCATTGTTTAGTCAACAATGATTAAACCTCGACCGAAACGAGTGCTTCTAGAATGGAATCTTGAGCGTAGCGAGCGACTCAGTTCAGACGGCACATAACTTTTCATCTCACTACAACGAAGAAACTGGAATTTTGAAATTAGAAATTTGCGAGAAAATTAAGAAATATTAAAAATGAAGAAAACTAAAGAATTGTTTTTTTTTTAATTCAGTATCAAGACTAAAACCTATAGTAAAGACACAATGACGCGATTTCAAATCACGGCAAATTACGAATATTTCTCGGTCAGCTTAACAAAATGCGACGAAAAAGGGACATTGAGTACGTCAGGTAATTCGGCAGTCTAATTAAAAGTGATGTGCATTTTAATATGTCATAATTACCTTCACCCTCGTTTTCGTAAAACCGTTTACCGTTAAGGTGCGTTTTAGTGATCGATGACGACAAAGTTCTGCGACATTTTAAGACGGTTTTTTTTTACTATTCGATGAAAATAATCCGTTGAGTAATCCCTTGAGTTCGAAATAACCTAGTGATAAGTGACGATGTGGTATAAGATGGAAGCGGCCTAACTTGGATGTGGGATTACAGTTTTAATTAAATCTTTATTGGTTCAAGTCAGGTCAGGTCAGTAGATTCTAAGTATACTTTTACTAAAGGACGATAATCATTTCAGCTGAATTACAGGGTTGTATAAGACATTATCAGAGTATTAAAATATAAATAAATTAGAATTACATCTATATTAACACCAACTAACTAAATAACAAAGAATTTACTTTTTCTTTTTAATATTCAAAAGATCTTTATTGAAAACAATACAGTTTAACTTAAAAGAATTCACATTAACATACATTAAGTATAGCTTACCTACCTAAATCAAATCTATCAACGAAATTTATCTCTAAATTTTTACGTGTGCCAAAAAAAGCCTAATCTAATAATATCTCAGGTAGGTACTTCGGCAGTCTAATTAATATAATAACACGCGTAGTAAAAACGTCATAATTTCTTTCGCCGTCATAAAACCACTTACCGTTAAGGTCCGTTTGGTGATCAAGACTTGAAATCGTAATCTTCTCATGCGACAGGATAGACAACATGACTGTTATGAGCTAAATATTGAGCCTATTTTTTATATTTGTGTTTAAGTACTTGATAATATGCTATAAGAGCTGATTTTCTAGTAAGGCTAGATCGAAAACTATCTATCATATTGTCCAATTTTCTATTGCTAGCCAAATGCATAAAATTACAAAATCAAAGAGTTCCAGTGGGATTTTTATTCAATCCAAGATTTAAAAAAAATTAACGCAGCTATCTACAACTTAGCCCTTGACTGCAATCAAACTTTATGGTTAGTTTATGGTAGATGATGCAGTCTTAGATGGTAGTGGCCTGTTAGGGGTATAGCAGTCATATTAAACCCATACCATACCCTTTTTCAGTTTCGACACGGCGTCGTACCGGAACGGAACCCCAAATCGCTTACCGTCCTTGCTGGTAACCAGTAGCCTTCATTCGCGGCCAAAGCCTATGATATTATAATATTATCATCATATCATATCAAATATTTTTTTTATTTCTCTATAGCCAGTTTCATGTCATATAATTTTATTAAATGTCTCTACAAACAGTTTCTTTTTTCAAACATTATTTTTAAAAAATCATCATTTTTACGATTAATTACTATTTTACTACGTCTTCAAACACCACCTTAAGCCTTTTTAAACCGATTCCGCTTAATGAGCGCGACATAAAGCCGACAAAGGTGTTATGAATAAATAAGAAGGTAACAATGAAAAAAATAAAATAAAAAAACTTTTATTGATGGTGCGCCAGAGTCGTCTCGCTCTTCCGACGTGTTTCTTGATGCTATCTTGTTCTTGGAAGGTGGGTTTTTGTCCCTTTCACGGTAATGTGTGGTAGTATCAAACTGTCTCTTTCTAAGGACGATCGATACCACTAGCCACCTACGACAACCAGTTGTGAACAAGGCTTCGAAGGGCAGTACAGGATTAATATCCGTTTGATTTTAGTTCAAAATACATTTTAGGACATTAATAAAAATAATAATATACCTACCTCAGATTAAGTCATTAAAGACATCTTGCTTCACCCAATCAATAAGGGTGGCTAGATTTAAAAAAAAATAGCCAGTACTGGCGCTGGCTGATGGTTTCTTAGGTCCACGGTAGAAACAACGATAAATAATCTTCTTTTAAAAATATTTTATGATAGATAAGATTAATAACTCAGTTATTTTAAACTTTTCAACAAACTTTGGAAGGATTTAATTTATTTTTATTATGCCTATCTTTCCAAACACCCTCTCCTTTATAATTTCACTCGTTCCATCTTTGGCTTTCAAAATCATGTTTTTCGATGAAACTACGACCTGACGCAGTGTTGAGCGCCGTTGTCCCGCAGCAAGGTAAATTTCGGAATTTATATTTACTTACTGAATTTTCCCTGGTCTGGCTTCGGCCGTGGCTAGTTACCACCCTACCGGCAAAGACGTGCTGCCCAGCGATTTAGCGTTCCGGGACGCTGCCGTGTAGAAACCGAATAGGGGTATGGATTTAATATAACTGCCATGCCCCTAACAGGTTAGCCCGCTACCTTCTTAGACTTAGGTAAGTGATGACACTTACCATCAGGTGAGATCGCAGTCAAAGGCTAACTTGTAGTGGATAAAAAAACATAAATAATACCTACTTTCGTGTCTATGAATTTCCATCTGCCCTATATACGGAATGAATGAAGAATGAAGGCACAAGTAGGTTTTTTTTTTATCCACTACAAGCTAGCCCTTGACTGCGATCACACCTGATGGTAAGTGATGATGCAGTCTAAGATGGTAGCGGGCTAACCTGTTAGGGGCATGGCAGTTATATTAAACCCACACCCCTTCGGTTTCTACACGGCATCGTATCGCATCTACATTTACAATGGTTTCCTTTATATCATCGGGTATCGTTACATCGGTCATCGAATTAATAACACCACTTCAACACCATTTTTTTACATCTGTCCATAAATTTTTATCACCCTTCGACACGGCCCTCGGTGTTGAGATAACTAATTGACAACTTGGACGCGTAAGTATATGACCATCAATAAAACACCAGCCAAGAGCGAGTCAGACTCGCTCATGGAGGGTTCAGTAGTTTGGAAGTTTTCCTTGATAATAATGCGGTGGGTTCGGTTCCCCTTCCCACGTATTAATTGTAACGACTAACGATTATTATCAGATATTAGTGATAATAACCGGGACCGACGGATAAACGTGTTCTCCGAGGCACGGAGGAAATTTTAACCAAATTTTAGCCAAATTTTAACCTCCAAATTCGGTCATCATCCAGTTACCGACGTTGCTTAAAAATCGCAATCGACTGATATGCGCTGTCACAACTAGGCCACTCGTCCCTCTTGATTTGCAATAGAGCTAGACAAACATTATTTGCATTCGTTATTATTTTATTATTTTTCTCCCGAATTATACAAGTGTGTCAAAAAGACGGTGGGACGGACCAAGTCCAAATAAATAAGGGTTACTTTTGACCATTTTGTTAACGGACCCTAAAAAGTACACGAGTCGAATTGACTCATCACATATTTTTACAAGCAGTTAACCTTTACACGCGTAATAAGTTTGATTTTCTATTTATGAGTGTTTAATTCAATTTATGGACCACACCGCTTTATTAACGTTACGGAAATCATTAACATCAACAACTATGGGACTCATAAGAAAGCTCAGGGTCTCTCATTTTCTCAGAGCGATGGGGAGAGAGAGAGAGACATCGCTGATACTTGTTCAATATTATAAATACGAAAATGTGTCTGTCTGTCTATCTGCTACGCTTTTACGGCCCATCTGTTCAACCGATTTTGATTAAATTGAGTAGATATTCTTACACTACGAGTCCGCGTGGATTGAGGTTTTTTGGTTCTCGCGGGAACTCCTTAGTTTACCGTCATAAAAAGTAGCATAAGTGTTATTCCAGACTATAATCTATCTCTGTGCCAAATTTCATCCAGATCCGTTCAGCCGTTCAGGCGTGATTGAGTAACAAACATCCATCCATACATCCATGCATACTTTCGCATTTACAATATTTATTATATTTGATTGATTGATTTGATATTTGTTTGATTTGATTTGATTGATAATATTTATTTGATTTGATTGATTTGATTAAGTCATAATATAGGCTTTTTTATTATTTTTATTAGTAGATATAGGGATAGTTTGTATCCCGGGGAAGGACATAGGCTTTTTATCCCGTTAAATTAAGGAGTTACCATATATTCGGACTAATTTATACAATAATTTTGATTTATCGCAGACCGGAAATGATAGAAAGCTAATACAATCACAAATACTTAAACTACTATCCAAAATATTACATAAACTTACTCTAAACTCTAACAAATTCTTAATCCACGCAGACAAAGTCACAGTTAGGTATTGTAGTGGGCAAACAAATTTGAATACTTTTACGTCAATCTTCGAATATAAATTGGCCAAACAAACAACAAAATAGTACACGTAACAGGTAACTGTATGGAAAACTTTTTCTTTTTCAACTTCTGGAACTTTCAGTTTCCCCTCGGTTTCTACGAGTTGGTGAAACTTCGCCTGTCCAACTTTTGACAGTACAAAGTGCTAAAGCTTGTTAATAAACTTTGTTATTGAAGTGAACGTTTTCTGATTGTTTTCTATGTTTCTTAACTTATTTGGTGGATCGTAATTCGTTTTGTTGGAGTTAACCTCCTTTATAATCGATTTTCTTAAATATAAGCCGGGGGTATGAAAAATTATGGGAAATAAAATCAAAATTTCTCCGTTACGTGATTGACTTTATGTTTCCATAACTATGTAATGTATTTTGATGAATATAAATTATAAAATTAATATATAATACAGTAACAAGCATGCTTTCAGTAATATAAAAAATTCGTTCCTTTACCCTCATTTACTAATCTATATTTATTTTATAATCGTTCGTAAAGAGTAAACTCCAGTCGTGCGTCGGGGCTGACACACAATTTTTTTTCTTTTTAGCTGCGTCAGAGTTATTTACGAAACAAACGAATGGATACGAAAACTAGCACGTTTTAGGGTTCCGCACCTCAAGAGGAAAAATGGAACCCTTATAGAATCACTTCGTTGCCCGTCTGTCTGTCTTTCTGTCAACCACCTTTTTCTAAGGAACACGTGGGGGTTAGTATAAGCTGAAATAGTGGCACGACGCGACGCGACTCGATGCGACGCCATAGAAAATAACAAATTGTGAGCTACTGGTTGATACTCTCACGTCGCGTCGTTTCGTATCGAATTGCAGAGACACGTTTGTCACTCACAAAAAAAACGGGTTGGATAGGTTTTTGACTGCCTCGTTGATGGACGTGGTCCCGGGCTAGAAAATCTTAGTACTAGCCCAGAGCAAGGAAGTTGGCGGTGTTTCACCCCCGTGCCTCGGAGAACACGTAAAGCCGTCGGTCCTGCGCCTGATCTCTCTCCGGTCGTGTCGGATTTTCCGTCCCATCGGGCTATCAGAGTAAAGGATCAGAGAGTGCATTTGTGTATGCGCACACTTGTGCACTATATATCTCTCGCACAATCGGCTTATCTCTCTGGCGATAAGCCGCCCTGGCCGAAATTCTGTCGGGAGGATTATTAGATAGGTTTTAGGTACGTTATGTTGCTTCCCGACTTTTAAAACTCCCCCTATTGTCAACGGATAAGAATATTACAACAAAAAACAAAATAAATATTATCATCTCCTAAACATTATTGCATAGCGACAGAGTGGAGTGAGGAGCCACCGATAATGCGACACGTGACACCAATTTATGTGTGCTCCCCTTTATACTCGAGTGCCGACTGCCGTCCGAGTTCCTGTACTTAATCTACCTACATACTCCATATTTTTTGAGTTCCGTTATTCTATTATGATAGACAAACGACAAAAACGTTGCCCTCAAGATAAAGGACCTGTAAGTTTGCATTGGACAAATTTCTGCCTAGCGATTTTTTAACACCACATAATATTAGATTATATTATACCTAATAATAAGGTAGGTACCTACCTAATAGGCAGTCTATAAAAATCTGTAAAGGCTTGGAAAAACTTAAAATCATCGTATTAGTGGCTCCCAATAATAAAATATAATAATTAAATTCTACAGTAGGTATCTATTCGATGGTAGGTACCTACCTTAATTTCGGCCAAGGCAGCCAATGTCCAGAGGGCAGAGTGATTAGCCACATGAGTGGCTAAGTGACTGTCAATTACCTTACTCTCCTAGCCCGATGGGACGGAAAATCCAACAAGACCGGAGAGGGATCAGGTGCAGGACCGACAGCTTCACGTGCTTTCCGAGGCACGGGGGTGAAATACAGCCAACTTCCTTGCTCTGGGCTAGTACTAAGATTTTCTAGCCCTAGAATCTGAGAAACTTTTTGGATGTATCAAATAATCGCACGCAATATTTATTTAAAACAATAACAAGAAAGGAACATTAAATTGAAACCCAAATTGGGTGCTTAACGCGAGATTGCCAATTACGGTAACCGCAACAGGGTATTAAATTCCCGGACCCGTGACATTACCGGCTATCCCGCGTTACCTCCCGGGGATTCAACCCGCATTTTTTGCCTACCTACAAGTCGTACGTCCTTGTTTTAACTTTTAGTTAAATAATAACGAGTAGGTAAGCTTTTAATTTGAAAATGATAGGTCTTAATGCAGTTTTTACTGTTTTATGACTTTTATTAAAAGCACAAACGCATGACAATAAAAAAGAATCCAACTTACTAACTACAAATAATATTAATTTTACGCCTAGTAATAATAATAATTAGAGATATAAAAGGCTCTATCTAGCCTTTTTTTGCCGTTAGCAAATTACAGAGACAGGGATAATAAATAAACTAGTTTCTAGTAAGTTTCCAGTAAGTACCTAATTCGGGATTGCCAATTACTTGGGATCAGGGTGTTAAATTCCCGGACCGTGACGTTAGCGGCTATCCCGCGTTACCTCCCGGGGATAGGTAGACCCCGCATTCTTTGGTTACCTACCGGTAACCGGATCAGTCCTCATGTTGTTTAAAGGAGTTTGTTTTTTCTCCACTGTAAGTTTGTTTCTAGCTCCACTATAGAGTATAGACATGCACGGCGCAGCGCGGCACGGAGGCGCGGAGTTTGGCCTAACTTGCTAGAGCTGGAGCTGGGCCCACTTTATCGACGCGGCACGGATATGCACTGCGAAATAATAATTTTCCTAATATAATAGTTTCTTGCCGGTTCTTCTCAGTAGAATCAGTTTTCCGAACCGGTGGTAGATTCTTACGACTTATCATAAGTCGCACAAGTTGTCCTACGTGAAATAAAATTATTTCATTTTCAATACTTGCCGTTACGTGCCGCGCGGCGCCCCGCCTCTGTAGTGCGGGCCCAGGGGCGGCCTTAGCCATTGCGAGGCCCTGGGCGGTTGATATTATTTGCGAGACACTCATGCTTTGTGGAATTTATGTGAATTGAAAGTTTTTTTTATTCATGGTGCTTGACGAGAAATGCAAAAGTTATAAGTAAAAAAAAATTTGGAGTTTTAATATTGCATATTGGAAATTAACAAAAGTTAACAAAGTATATCGTTTTTGAATTACTGGGCTTCGTGGCATCACGATTGACGATATGGCAGCCGCGGCGGTAGCGCAAGGGCGCGAGGCCCCTGCTAGAGCGAGGCCCCGGGCGGTTGCCCTGCTTGACACCACCTAAAGCCGCCACTGAGTGCGGCTAGCCTTTATTCCCGGACCTCGCCGTTCTCGGTTATCCCGCGTTACCTCCCGGAGATTCACCTGGGATTTTATCCCGCTTTACCGCGGCTTTTGTTGGTGGAATATTAATGGAGGGAGTTTTAATTAGACCTGCACTGATAGTAGGTATTCCTATCTACCTCCTGCTATAATTTGCTTGATTTTAGCAGGTTCAGGTTTCAATTTTAATTGATACATAAACTGATAGATAAACAGTGTTATATTTATCTGAAATGTTATATTTTCCGGGCTAAAAATTAGCCAATGTCACTCTTGTCCTCAAATTTACTATACCTATGGAAAATATCATGTCGACTCGTTGCACTTTCGCATTTATAATACCTATTATGTATGATTATAATAGGGATGATGAGTGATGACAACTCAATCAAATCAGCAACTCTTTCACAAGCTTAAAAACGCACTTCTATAGTATGGAAGTTGTATGAAATTCACAATAGTGACGTTATCAAACTTCAACGCACTTTTTTTCTCTAATATATATTTTAAAGTGGTTATCAAACTTAAAACTAACCGAGGATGTGAATTTTACGTCTTTTGGAAGACCCTCTATTTAGTAATCAGTAAGAAATATATTTTTTTTTGATAAAAGCACAATTATAATAATATGACGTATTTTGCCTGGTGGGAGGCTTCGGCCGTGGTAACCACCCTACCGACAAAGACGTGACGCCAAGCGATTTAGCGTTCCGGTACGATGCCGGAAACCGAATAGGGGTACGGGTTTAATATAACTGCCATGCCCCTAACAGGTTAGCCCGTTACCATCTTAGACTGCATCATCACTTACCATCAGTAGAGATCGCAGTCAAGGGTTAACTTGTAGTGGATTTAAAAAAATGAAAATTTTAGGTACAGTACCTACCTATTGAAGTTCGAATAATATGAATAGGTAATATCAAAAATGGTGGTAGCAAAAAAGCTGGTAATGGTTTTGTAGGTATCTTTTTATTCCAAGAACAGCAATGAATGGGGGGAAACTAAACAAGAACATGCCTACCTAGCGAACGACTAAGGGAAACCCCTTTAGGTGCGGCCTTGCTACGACGAATTGGGAGGACATTTCTTTAACTATTTAAATCGGCAGTTTACTCATCGGCTGCAACGCGCAGCGGTCGTAACAATGTTGTGATAAATGACTGAAAATCGATCGTGACAGGTAACATAT
Source organism: Erebia aethiops (assembly GCA_923060345.2). Lineage (NCBI taxonomy): Eukaryota > Metazoa > Arthropoda > Insecta > Lepidoptera > Nymphalidae > Erebia > Erebia aethiops. Next base: position 13,327,417 of record OV281091.1, on the reverse strand, counting down.
TTATGTAGGTATAGGTGCCGTGGGTTAGGTTCTTTAAATCCGCCTTATAGAGCCCATTTTACAGCAAAAGGGAAAATGTTAGAAGATCCAAAATTTTGAAATTCATTATAAATATCTTGTTCTTATGTTTTTGTGCGGGCTCTTCTTGCTTTTGAATATGACTATACTTCTGTCTTCACGAACTTTCCTTTCCTTTTACTCTCTATGTCATAAAATATGTACCTCCAAGTACAATAGATTTTGGATTTCGTAAGCTTCTAATTATTATATGGTAAGCCGATTAGCAGAATATCAGGTTCTCATCATAATTAATGATAATCATTGATGATAGGTACCTAATTACCTACATCCCTATAGTAGTATAGGCTATAATAATATACTTAGCTGAGAAAACTTCAAGAAGACATGTTTGACATTTTCTATGGCATCGTACCGCGTCGCGTCGCTTCTGTCGCTCACTTATGACAGCTGGTTGTTCATCGCCATCACCAGTCAGCCAAAGACTACTGTAGACTAAAAAAAGTTAAATGTTTTTTTTATATAAGGTAAAGTTTTAAAGATGTAGAGTTTCCATATTCGTTGTAGCAAAACCCACCCTTTTTCGTGTTCGCCCTCACCCTCCCGAGCGGGGCACGGAGGGTGAGCTTGTTATCTGATTTAGCGGTAGTTACCTACTAAAGTGCTTGTGCGACTTGTTTGTGTCGTTTGCGTGTACCTACTGTGCGTTTCAACAAAGAAGAGCAAAGTACAGGTATATTAATAAAAGTGTTGTCTCACCAGATGGTTAGTTATGGTGCAGTCTAAGATTGTAGCGGGCCAACATAATAGGTGTACGGCAGCTGTATTAAACCCATACCCTTATCGGTATAAATCTCTGATCGGTTTTTACACGATATCGTAGGTACTGGTCACTGGAACGCTAAATCGCTTGATGGTACGTCTTTGCCGGTAGGGCGGTAACTAGGCATATCCAAGTCCCAGTCCAACCAGACAAATATGTAAATAACTTCAAACGTGTCTCTACATTTTTGCAAAAGAATATCTCAGCACAGCGTTCACTAATAATTTTTGAAAAAGACCCGAACAAATTATTGTTTAAGCAGGCCAACATGGATTTAAAATATCCTTCTATGTAGGTTCATGAGGCTGAAATGCACAGCAACTTATTTTTTTTGGAGTACTTCAGTACTTTAATTTTCCGGGATAAAAAGTATCTTATGTCCTTCCCCGGGATACAATCTACCCCATTACCGAATTTCATCAAAATCGGTTAAGCAGATGAGCCGTGAAAGCGAAGCAGATAGACTGACAGACACTTTCGCATTTATTAAATTTAACATAAACCCATCTATCGATCTTTGTACAAGTGGGCCTTATATTAATCTGTGACCGCCGACCGTATTGAAGGAGAAAGACGTGTGAAGACATAAATAAGCAAAGCACTGGAGAGTGCAGACAATACTCATTAGTACTCAGTACCTAATTTGTGTTCTACCGTTCTTAGTTTCTAATCTGTACGTTTTGTCCACTACAAGTTAGCCCTTGACTGCGATCTCATCTGATGGCAAGTGATGATGCAGTCCAAGATGGTAGCAGGCTAACCTGTTAGGGGGCATGACAGGTTTCTACACGGCATCGTACCGGAACGCTTAATCGCTTGGCGATACGTCTGTGACGTTAGGGTGGTAACTAGCCACGGCTGAAGCCTCTCACCAAGCCAGACCTGGGAAAGAATTATAAATTCCCAAATTGACCCTCTCGGGTTGGTTCCCGCGAACGTTAAGACAACAGTGCTCAACACTGCGCTACAGAGGTCGTCAAATATGTTAATTATTCAAACCGGTTCAAACATTTATATTTGCATGAAAATAAAAATAAATAGCTAAGATTGAAGATTGCCTATCGAGAGTCGCTCGGCCAATTTCACGCGTCATTAGCCAAACACGCGCAGTCATTCCGTGGTTACCTGCACGTTAAACCAAAATAAACCATAAAACTAAATAGGATAACGTTCACTTTCCAATAACTAAATTTTCTTTCCGTGATTTCTATACTTTAAAACAAAACCAATTTTATCTGTTAACACTAAGATTGATATTCTAATGACTGCATCTGCACGAAATATTTAGGACTGATGTTTGTAAAATCCGAGGAACTTAAAAAGACGTTAAAAGTTAAAAATTGATTTTATTAACATTATAAAAGTCGTTTATTTAGTTTTTTTTTTTTTTTTTTTTATCCACTACAAGCTAGCCCTTGACTACGATCTCACCTGATGGTAAGTGATGATGCAGTCTAAGATGGTAACGGGCTAACCTGTTAGGGGCATGGCAGTTATATTAAACCCATACCCCTTAGGTTTCTACACGGCATCGTACCGGAACGCTAAATCGCTTGGCGGCACGTCTTTGCCGGTAGGGTGGTAACTAGCCACGGCCGAAGCCTCCCACTAGGCCAGACCAGGGAAAATTCAGAAATTATAAATTCCCAAATTGACCCTGCCGGGGATCGAACCCGGGACCTCCGCACGTTAAGGCAACAGCGCTACACACTGCGCCACGGAGGTCGTCAAAATTTTATACGTACCTACAGCTTTTTATGTTTTTTAAACGATCCAAAGTCTACGTTACACTGTTTAATTTTAATGATTTCGTAGGTGATAGGATTTCCCTTAGAGTTGGGTATGTGGTAGGAAACAGCCTTCAGTGGCGGCCTTAGGGGGTGGCAAGCAGGGCAACCGCCCGGGGCCTCGCTCTTGCAGGGGCCTCGCGCTTTTGCACAACAGCGTTACAGCCCAAGCAGAAAAAGTCATTAGGTACTAAAACTAATGTGTAATTACGCCTCGCAAATTTATCTACCGCCCAGAGCCTCGCAATGGTCAAGACCGCTCCTGACAGCCTTAGAACCTGAGTTTATTAATATGTATTTCGTATAATAATAAAAACGTTAAAATTAAAACTATGCAATACAATACTTAATATTATAAATGCGAAAGTGTGTTTGTTTGTTGGTTTATTGGTTTGTTGATTTGTCCTTCAATCACGTCGCAACAGAGAAAGCCACATTATTTGTGAGTGTATGACACTCACAAATTAATGTTATTATAACATAATAAGGCTATTATTATAACTATTAACTGTAAATTAGGGAGATCCCGTGAGAATTTAAAAAACTTATTTCACGTGGATGATGTAGCGGGCATCTGCTAGTCTTACTAACCTTACTTATAGGTACTATATACTAAACTAATATTATAAATGCGAAAGTTTGTATGGATGTTTGTTACTCAATCACGCCCCAACAGCTGAACGGATCTGGCTGAAATTTGGCACAGAGATAGATTATAGTCTGGAATAAAAAACTTTTTTCCCGGAAAATTAAAGAGTTCCCGCGGGAACCAAAAATCCTCAAACCACGCAGACGAAGTCGCGGGCATTCACTAGTAAGAAATAAAGAAGTAGGTAAAAAAGAAGTAACTCATATTAAAAGGATAATAAATTATGATTTTAGGAGAAGAATTTTCTGAGGTTGAAGGCGCTGCGTCAGCCGCTCCAAATAACCGATATAACTACTTATATTTATAAACTCCATCCATTGTTTATACGCACGAAGCACATGAATGCTGTTATTAATTTGAGCGCATTGCGGGTTTCATAACACGAGGTAGAGCTGTGACTAAATGAAAATAATCCACCGCCACTTGTGCAAACTGTTATGTTGCGAAATACCATTTTGTTCTGGATTATTCTGCATTGTCCATGCACGCTTGGATATCCAGGGCATAACAAAATGGTTGCACTGGTAAAGAAGCAAATTAGTCCTAAAATTTTATGAGCTATACCTATACGAATATTATAAATGCGAATTGGATCCATCCAAACTTTCGCATCTATACTAATAGTATAAATGGGAAAGTTTGGGTGAATGGATGGATGGATTTTTGTTACTCCATCACGCCAGAACGGCTGAACAAATGTGTATGAAATTCGACACAGAGATAGATTATGTCTCTGAGATAGATTATAGGGTCTGTAACAACACATAGGCTACTTTTTATCGCGGAAAATGAACGACTTCCCGTGGGAACCAAAAACCTCAATCTACGCGGACGAAGTCGCGGGCATCTGCTAGTAATATTATAAATGTGAAAGTTTGTGTCTATGTTCTGATGTCTGTTATTCCTTCAAGTTGCTATTACTGAACAGATTTGGCTGAAATTTGGAATGGAAATAGCTTATACCCTTAATTAACACATGAGCTACATTTTATCCCGGTAAATTAGAATTCCAGCGGGACTCAAAAACCTTAATACGCGAACGAAGTCACGGGCATCATCTAGTCTAGTACACAATAATTTATCAATGATTAGGACACTTCTTAACGTATAATAACTACCTATCACTCATATCTAAGTTTTTTTTTAAAATTCGAGTTGTATGATTCTCTCCTCGGGACTCCCCGACCAGCACGGAACCGTATAAATGCATTTCTTCATGCCGACCGCTCGTTTTCATTCTTCTTCTTTTCCTCTTTTCTCACTCTCTCTATCATCTAGCGTAGTACTTACACAACAATGGTTAGGACACTTCTTATCGTATGTTATCACTTTTAATTAGGTAACAAGGCGGATCAATTTAAAGTGCCATGTGCGTCAATAAGTGCTGATAACTGTTTACGTAAGCAGTATTTAGTGTCTTGCGATAAAAACCTACGTAAACTGTGATATTATCATCGAGCTGCTAAAACAACGCAATAAAGGCTGATGTATTTGATAGCCCGCCAACCGACATTGAAGCAGCGTGGTGGGTCTGTTTGTTGAAGTTAAGTAGTAACGGGTACTTCATTTGGTACGTTAGGGAAAAAATATCACAGTGAATTTTTACGATGCGCACGCACACCGACACCCAAATTCGACACCCTGAAGTTAGTTGATCAACTTATAAATCTTGCAGAAAAAGGCCTACCGACAAAATGATTTTTACGATGCGCGCGCGCACACCGGCACCCAAATTCGACACCCTGACCACACGAGTATTTCGTGACCTGACGTTAGTTGGTCAACATAAAAGTCAGTAAAAGTAAAAGTAAAACTTCTATATAGTGCACATGCTGAGTGAAGACTATTTTGGGGATCAAGTCACATTTCGCGTTTTTTCTGTTTCATTTTATAAAGTCTTATTTTATTATTAGTTATTTCTTGTACTTGTATCCCTGAATAAAGATTTCTTTCTTTCTTCTTTTTTTCTTTCAACAAATTGCAACGAATGTCTGCAACAACAAGTGTCTGCAACAAATTCCTAATTTTCTCGGTCTACGAGCGACCCGTTGCGAGTTTACATGCAGAACCTACTATGTCTTTAATGTAACAACTGTAATATGTAACTATATGTATTATAATGTACCATGTTCTTGACAATAAATGAATTATGAATTACATTTTCGATTGTAGACAACTGGCAAGTCATTACAACAATTGCAAGAGTATGGAGACCAGTCCCGTGTCAGATAACTTCACCTAGGAAACTTTGAAACTAACCATTATTGTAATATAACTTCATCTGTCGAACTTTAAGCCAAATGCGGGTAGTAAGCGTAGTTAGTGTAAGCACGTCAGACCCCTATTACAGGTGCCATCCCGAAATAGTTTTAACAGCTCACCCAAACCGCAAAATGGTGGTAAAACGTGCGGGCTGCATGTGCGACTGTAAAATGTTTAAAGCTTATACTATCACACTAAATATCAGATATACTTATTTTGGCCAATTCTGTATAACACCATCTCTAAACTTAAATATAACTAGCTGATGTCCGCGACTACGTCCGCGTGGATTGAGGTTTTCTTGTTCTCTGTTGTGCTATGTGTTATTCCAGACTATAATCTTTCCCTGTGCCAAATTTCATCCAGATCGGCTCAACCGTTCTGGCGTGAAAGAGTAACACACATCCACACATCCATACATCCATACTTACAAACTTTCGCGTTTTTAATATTAGTACCTAATGATTCTGTCCATTTCGCAGGGAGTCATTTTAGTTTAGATAATTGAGAAATTGTGCACTACAGAATCAGCCCAATTGTAAATGTTTATTTAGAATGGACTAGATCCAATGCCTGAACGACTTCCTGAGGCTCATTGTTGTCGACTTCATATGTCCTTAGTCCAGCTAGTATGGGATTTGCCATCGCTGCGCGTCCCGGTGTGAGGTTGCCATGTCATAGGACATACCTAGTCTGAGATCCGAATATACCTCGACCTTTCAGCGATCTGTTTACCATATGAAACCTACTTTTATTTTTATTTAATAATAGATAAATACGCCTGAAATAGTTTACCTATCAAAATTCGGTCCAAGCTATTTTTAAATTAATTAATTGCATCGTCACTTACAGGTGAGATCGCAGTCAAGGGCCAACTTGTAGTGGAATAAAAAAAGCTTTGTATTTCTGCTAAATTTAAAGTTTCCCTCAATATAGCTAAAAAAAGCTGAAATCTATTTACGATCGTTCACAAATAGTTCCGTGAATCTAAAATTTTCACACTATTCTGTTGACGGGGGCCGTCGCGTCTTCACTACAAGAGAAATCATACTTAAAATGTATTTAACTAGAGTTGCTTTTAGGTTGTGCTCGTTTGTATCTAGTCCGGTATCCCTTCGTTATTTCAGAATTTAAATGCCAATAAAATTAGCTTCACAAATTAGTATCGCTCTTTGTTATACAAACATGGCTCCACTTTAGTGGTTTGTGTTGTTTTTTTCATGATTTTTATTGCGCCTCGGTCGAATAAATACCCATACCATAGGAATTATGAGTTGACATAATGTTTTTTTAATATCATTAAGTACCTAGGTACATAAAGGGCAAACGGACCGCTTGTTCAGAAATTTTTTCTGGTATTGTATCTATACTAATATTATAAATGCGAAAGTTTGGATGGATGGACGTTTGTTACTCAATCACGCCAGAACGACTGAACGGATCTGGATTAAATTTGGCACCTAGATAGATTATAGTCGGGAATAGCACTTTTTTCCTATATGCTATTCCAGGTTCCCGCCCAAAAAACCTCAATCCAGTAGTTGTCTTCTCAGATTTGGAGGTCTTGATTGAGTTTATTCAAATACTAGCTAATGCCCGCGACTTCGTGCGCGTGGATTGAGGTTTTTCGGATCCTGCGGGAACTCTTTAATTTTCCGGGATTAAAAGTAGCCTATGTGTTTTTCCAGACTATAATCTATCCCTGTGCCAAATTTCATCCAGATCCGTTCAGCCGTTAGGGCGTGATTGAGTAACAAACATACATCCATACATCCAAACTTTCGCATTTATAATATTTATTTGATATTTGATTTGATTTGATTATTTGATTGATTAAGAAAGTTTAAAATATTGTGTGCGAAGCTGTACTGACTAATCAACTATTCATTTTTAGGTTTTAATTGCCAACTAATTAAGTACTTATCTTTTAAACTAATTATAATTTTATACACGACTTAATTCGCGATTAAATTGAATTTATTACGTAATTGTAATTGGACAGCGAGTATCTAAGCACCTAAATTAGTTACGGCCTATAAAACATTATTAACATAGGAATATTATTTAAGTTTTAACTCATTAGTGACCCCAAGAAGACAACAAAAAAAAGTAAAGGAAATATTTATTTGGAATATTATGATACAGGCAATAATATTATCTAAAAATTAAAAAACACTTCTAAGCTACGAGTATTCCAATAAATACCTAAGCATCGCCGGTTCCCTCAATTTATATTCGTGCCTGTTTCAATAGCATTTAACTGTATCAATAAAATAATTATCCAATCATAGAGTAAATTACTTGGATTCTGCTGGTGTGTTCGTTCTCGCTTACTCTCAGAAAATGTGTATATTTTGTCTCTTTCTTAGTTCATTGTTTGCGGACGGTGATTTGACGCATTTGAGGCTCAGGGGAAGCCGTTCTCCAAAATGAATAATTGGAGTATTAAGCCGATTTCAACGAAAAACGGTTAGGTATATTGGTAAGAATGAAAGTGTGAACAACTCATCTTATTATGTACTCGACTGGTTATACCTAATCCCTGATGAGGACCAAACTGGTCCAAAATTACAAAAGTTTTGTATACCTATCACTCACTACTATTTACTCAAAAATGCCTAAAAGGCATAGAGTTAATAATATAGTAGGTACTTACTCTGAGCTAAATTTAGTAGTTCAAACGTTCGGCCTTCTATTCGGGTAGTCGGAGCTCGATCCTGGGTACGCACTTCAAATTCTGAGTTACGAGTATCTGCGTTTTGAGCAATCAACGTTGAAGAAAAACATTTTGAGGAAACCTGCATATCTGACAATCTATAGTTAATATTATAAATGTGAAAGTTTGGATAGATGGATGGATGGATGGATGTTTGTTACTCAATCACGCTCCAACGGCTGAACGGATCTGGATGAAATTTGGCACAGAGATAGATTAAAGTCTGGAATAGCACATAGGAATCAAACAGTTCCCACGGGAACCAAAAAACCTCAATCAACGCGGACGAAGTCGCGGGCATCAGCTAGTTTTCAATAAATGTTTAAAAAAACAGGTGAGTTTTGCATATGAATAGATAACGTTGTCGACATCAAAGAATCTAGATGTCACACGCTCTTCGAGTTCGAGCACCGTTACTACGTTAGTGATGTTGGCTCGAATTCGCGACGGTCGTTGCTCCTGCATTAGCCGCGCGCACCATTTCGATATAATATGCTAGCGACCCGCCCCGGCTTCGCACGGGTAGCACTAATAATTTTAGTAGTCCATACCCAATATAGCCAGTAGGCAGTGGGCAGCAAATCAGGTTTTACATTTTAGTGTCGTTTAGCGTCGTTTGCTTATCTATCCCTGTGCCAAATTTCATCCAGATCCGTTCAGTGGTTCTGGCGTGATGGAGTTATTTAAACATCCATCCATCCATCCAAACTGTCGCATTTATAATATTAGTAAAGAAGAGTAGGTACGTCCCGCCATCGCCCTAACTGCGGACTTTGTAAGAGGAACTTTTCCACCATTATATTGTTTTCGTGTAACTAACTTTAACTATTTATGAACGTACGCCACGTAAGCTGTCAGATACGAGTACATATTACGATTTTTTCAGACTTAATTGGAATTATTGCAATTTTCGTGAGGATCCCTAATTTTTTGAAAATAAAATATAGCCTGTGTTACTCGCTAATAATGTAGCTTTCTACAGGTGAAAGATTTTTTGAAATCGGTTGAGTAGTTTTTGATTTTATCCATAACCAACAAACAAACAAATCTTTCCTCTATACAATATTAGTTTAGATTTTGTGTACTTGTATACGCGACTTTGTCCGCGTGATTAGATTTCATTAACATCCCCTGCAACTCCTTTGGAGTTCCTGGATAAAAAGTCTCCGAGATTCAAGCTATCTTTTGAACAGATCGGTCGTGAAAACGTAGCACTTAGCAGACATCCAGCCCGCACACTTTCGAATTTAATTTCGTTCGGACGGACAGACATGTACACTTTCGTATTTATAATATCAGTAATAATAATGATGTTTGGTATTTTATCGTTAGTTTTATTACTTAAATATTGTGGGATTTGGTATCTATTTTTCATCTAAGAAGCCTGTATTTAACACAAGGCGCAGACGCTTATGCATTGAGGTCAAACCTCTGTGGTTGTTTTCAATGTGTATTAAACTATGGTGCAGTGTATTGTAAAATTTGTAGCTTGATAATTAAATTTAAAAAAAAATTATAAAAAATTCTTCGTCTTTGCCTGCAATAGAAAAAGAAAAATTATTCAACAAATTGTACCTAAAACCTTTCATGTTCTCTACTAAGTACAGCAACGTATTCGCATATTAGTACTTAGTGAGGGTTTTTTACGTATTCGAACACGTTAAAGTTAACGGCGATTCGTATCGCGGATCGCCGTCTGTCATCAACTTCATCAAGCGCTTGACAATTCCATACAAATCGTAGGTAACTTTCGCGATCGAATCATACCCATATCCATACTAATAATAAAATTGCGAAAGTGTGTCTGTCTGCTACACTTTCCCGGCCCATCTTTTCAACCGATTTTGCTGAAATTTGGTACAGGGATAGGTTGTATTCCGGGGAAGGACATAGGCTTATACTTTTTCCCGCGGGAATCAAAAAACATTAATCCACGCGGACGAAGTCGCAGGCATCATCTAGTATTATATATACGAAAGTGTGTTTGTTTGTTGGTTTGTCTTTCAATCTACTGTTACTCAAATGTTACTTATGAATATGTATTCTATAAATTAATGTAATTGTAATTAGGTATTATTTTCAAAAGAGCAACCGCCGAGTTTCTTGCTGGTTCTTCTCGGTAGGAATGGCATTCCGAACAATTGGTAGATTCACTCGACGATTCAAAAGTAGGTACTTGTAAAAGTTTATGTACATAAAAACCATTTGAATTCGAATCACGCCACAACAAAGCTACGGATCGACGAAATTTTTTGCAAGCGTATAGTTAAGGACTGGGGAATGACATAGGCTACTTTACCTATCCGAGAAATTTAAGGAGCTCCCCTGGGCACTAAATAAACTTATTCCACGCGGACGAAGTCGCGGGCCTCAGCTAGTCTATACTAATACTAATATAATAAATGCGAAAGTTTGGATGTATGGATGTATGGATGGACGGATCTGGATGAAATTTGGCACAGAGATAGATTATAGTCTGGAATAGCACATAGGCTACTTTTCATCCCGGAAAATTAAGGTCCACGCGGACGGAGTCGCGGGTATCATCTAGTAGGTAAATAAATCTCACCCTAGGCCCCCCGATGCCTAAGTCCATCTACATGAATATAGACGTACAACGCTCGTCGGAGACGGAACCGTTATCGCGTTTTGGATTCGCGACGGTCGTTGCTCCTGCATCGGCGACGCATATTAGATATGTCGCCGCCAAATCGTTGAATCCGCCGTGGTATGCAACAACTAGCCGTATTACGAAACGTGTGGCACCGTTATCATTCTAATATTATAAATGCGAAACTGTGTTTGTTTGTTGGTTTGTCCTTCAATCACGCCGCAACGGAACAACGGAACGACGTGATTTTTGGCATGGGTATATTTGGAGAGTGACATAGGCTACTTTTTAACCCGGTAAAGTTCCGCAGGAATAAAAAAAACTTTTACAACGCGTACGAAGTCGCGGGCATCAGTTAGTTTGTAATACGGCGGATCGATGTTTAGCCAGATTGTCGTTCTGCAATACGGCGTTTAGGTGGACTGTAATCAAGTCCAATGTCCATACTAACAATATGAAAGGGCTAGAGTGCTACACCAGAAAACTGGCTTCGTGCTTTATGAAAATTCTAGGATTAGTTCACATAGTGACACAACACTGTGTGTGGTCGGAGTGCCCAGAATTAATTCTGGTCCTGATTCTGGAGTTTAGTTTACGATATGATGCTAATTTGATACAAAATTTTACCATCTAGCATTTCATTTCACGCTGTTTTACAAAACAGTGTCTCATGTCGTGCCTCATTATCACACTACTTAAGGCTATAACCGCATTGAAAGACACAATGCGCTGATTTCATGCGGCGGATGTTCGTTCAGCCATTTATTAGGTAAAATTTGGCTAAACGAAACTACACTTAACAGCCGTATTACAAAAGGGTGCCGTTTTGTAATACGGCGGATTCTACAATCCAGCTGCGACATATACATATACCTACCCATATTTGGCACTATTGTTCAAATAGACACCTAGAAAAGTAATTCAGGGGTGTAACAAAATGTACCTACTAGCAATATTTCATGCGAAAGGCCCTCGAAAAGCCTACGTCCAGCCCTGGACGCATAGCATAGGTCCTACAGATTTATGGAAAAAATATATGCAGGTGTGTTTGCATAGAATGTTTGTTTGTTGGTGTATCCTACAATCACGCCACAACGGAGCAACGGACCGAGTTGGTTTTTTTGCATGAATAAAATTGGGTACCTATTTGACAACTAGTCAAATCAGCAACTTTTTTTCAAACGTCAAAACGCGTGCTTAGTATGGGATTTTGTATGTGAATAGTGACGTTCTTTTTATTTAATCCACTACAAGTTTCAAGATTACAGCTTTTTTTAGCTGTATTGAGTGCGAAACTTTAAATTTAGCAAGAAATACAGAGCTTTTTTTTTATTTAACTACAAGTTGGCCCTTGACAGCTATCTCACCTGATGGTAAGTCATGATGCAGTCTAAGATGGTAGCGGGCTAACCAGTTAGGGGTATAGCAGTTATAATATTAAACCCATACCCCAAATCAGTTTCTACACAGCATCCTACCGGAACACTTAATCGCTTGGCGGCACGGCACGTCTTTGCCGTTAGCACAGTATTGTTAGGGTGGTAACTAGCCACGTCATCAAAGTTCGACGCACTTTTATACTATAATCGATAGTTTAAAATTGTTATTCAATATAAAACGACTTTTGGGAGTATACTCTATTTAATAATAACTAAAAAATAATTTATTTGACTAGTCAAATACCCAATTAAAGACGTTTCAAAAAATCCTAGAAACTAGAAGTTCTTAACTATCCGTTTTCAAGACACTATACTAAGCGCCGCTTACACAAGGACATTTGAACTGATTTACTTAAATTTTGTAATGCTGTCACTTTTTAGCAGCCGCATTATGCTCTGCGCCTCTGCCCAAAGTGACAGCACTAAAAAAATAGCTACCTAAATCATTTTAGACAGTGTTGTGCAAGACGGCCTAAGCATACTTACCAAACGTCAAAATCGGTTTAGAGGATGAACAGTGAAAAAGTATCACACGGACCAATAGATGATACTCTTAATTAAAGATTTATAATAGGTAATTACCTGATCTAAAAAAAGTGTGTGTGCAATTCACACACGGCAGATGTGAAACTTCAGAAAAGTAGATAAAGTGATAGGACCTACGAGATAATGAGATAGGTAAATATATCTTGTATTCTATCTCATCCTCTCGCAGGTTAAATCCTATTATGAATATGTTTGTCTCTTTTTGGTGTCACCTTTTCGTTTCGTTTTATCGAATTTTCAAATTACAACGGTTCTATAGAAGTTTCACTTCACAAATAAAGATTAAGTATCCAACGTTTGGGTAATTTGTTTACCTTTCATTATGTTTTAAGACAGCTTGACAATTTCCTCTATTAAATTATTATAAAACTTGGGCTGAACGTATTAAGGTGCCAACGTAATCCTATTATCAGATTTAAAGCGCAGTTGCGAAGTGGAAAGTACTAATTATGTGACGCTGGTTTCATTGATGCAACGCGGATGGTTATCGTGCCAGAGACAGCCCTGTTAATGGAGCAACTAGTAAGGCTGCCCATACAAGGAACGGTCCGAATATACTTACAGTATATTCATAGTATTTTTATCGTAACACATTATAATATTATACTATACCTACAGTTACAAATTGAATACAAACTTCTCCAAAATTATTAAGGTCCAGTTAATCCGCTCATTTTCTGAGTGGGCTTACCAACATTTAACGTTAATAGTTATGAAGATTTCAAAGATTTCCTCAAAAAATTCCGCGAAAGATTTAAAATTTAACTTAGCATTTACAACTTTGTAAAAGATTTGCCGGAGTTACAAAGTAACAACTCCGGCAAATCTTTTACAAAGTTGTAAATGGTAAGTTATATGCTAAGTTAATTAATATGTAAATGATAGAGGAGCATGGATTTGATCGCTCCAGCAATGCTAGGGACAGCGGTTACTTATGTACACATTGATATAGTAATTGTAAATGAATTATTTAAAAAAGAGCAACCACCGAGTTTCTTGCTGGTTCTTCTCGGTAGGAATTGCATTCCGAACCAGTGGTAGATTCACTTGACGATTCAAAAGTACTTGTAAAAGTTTATTTGAATAAAAAATATTTGATTTGATTTGATTTGATTTAAGAAATATAATGTAACTATGGAATTGCAATAATAAAGAAACTGAAACTTAAACTGAAAGATATATATATAGGTACTATTTTATGCATATTTGAGTGAAGATAGTAGAACATGACGTATAAACGTGGCTTCAAGTTTTTGAATGCAGTTAGGTAAGTACAATATGCACGAATTATAAGAATTTATGATTTCTCACGAGAAATCTACATTTTTACCCCCTACCAAAAAGTGCTCAACGCTCCTAAAGAAGTTTTCACATAAAAAACTCAAAATAGGGTGCAAACACGGTCTTATAGCCAAAAGTAATCTCTTATGAACCTTTGGTGAAATGATAAATTGTAAGTAAATCTCTTGTAAGCTGTAGATCTATCTTGTTGTGGAGTAAAAGTAATTGTAACGCTCAGTATGCAAGCCCCCTTAACGCAATTGCTTACAAAGCGCGGCGCGGTCAACGTCCCCCGCGTCACGCGACGGCGCGCGCACTAATGCGCTTAGATTGCTACCTACACAGCCGCCAGCTTACTGTGACCCCTCACAGCGACACACTTGCTCTATTGTCTATATTATACAAATTTAATTTTACAAAAATCTATTACCATAAATAAATCTGTCACCAAAACCAAATCTGTATAAACCCCGACCACCGACTCCACGTAGTCTTGTCTGCCCGTGTGTCTGCCCTACTCTTACGACCTAGTGTATACCTTTTTTTTTTTTTAATCCACTACAAGCTATCCCTTGACTGCGATCTCACCTGATGGTAAGTGATGATGCAGTCTAAGATGGTAGCGGGCTAACCTGTTAGGGGCATGGCAGTTATATTGAACCCATATCCCTTCGGTTTCTATACGGCATCGTACCGGAACACTAAATCGCTTGGCGGCACGTCTTTGCCGGTAGGGTGGTAACTAGCCACGGCCGAAGCCTCCCACCAGACCAGACCAGGGAAAATTCAGAAATTATAAATTCCCAAATTGACCCTGCCGGGGATCGAACCCGGGACCTCCGCACGTTAAGGCAACAGCTGCCCTACACACTGCGCCACGGAGGTCGTCAAAATATAGGTATAGCTGATGCCCGCGACTTCGTTCGACCCACGGGAGAACAAAAAGTACCTTAGCCTATGTGTTATTCCAGACCATAATCTATGCCTGTGCCAAATTTCATCCAGATCCGTTCAGTCGTTCTGGCGTGATTGAGTGGGATAGATGTGGATATTTGGATGTTTGTTACACTACAATGACTAAACCGATATGGCTTAAATTGGGAATGGAGATAGATAATAACCTGAATTAACACATAGGCTACACCTTATCCCGGAAAAATAAAGAGTTCTCGCATAAATTGATAATTATTGTGAACGAGATGTGACGTAATGGGGACTTAGTAGCATTTTTGTTTACTCAATTACGCCAGATCGCCTGAACGGATCTGGATAAAAAAAAAAATTTTTTATTTTTTATGCACTACAAGCTAGCCCTTGACTACGATCTCACCTGATGGTAAGTGATGATGCAGTCTAAGATGGTAGCGGGCTAACCTGTTAGGGGCATGGCAGTTATATTAAACCCATACCCCTTCGGTTTCTACACGGCATCGTACCGGAACGCTAAATCGCTTGGCGGCACGTCTTTGCCGGTAGGTAAAATGAGATTGATAGATTATAGTCTGGAATAACACATCCAGAAAAGGTAAGTAGTGCCCAGATAGACTACTTTTTATCACGGAAAATTAAAGAGTTCCTGCGGGAACCGAAAAACCCTAAACCCACGCGGATGAAATCGCGAGCATCAGCTAGCTCATAATATTAGTAAGAAGAGGTAACCAGACGCCATGTTTCAAAACAATATCTATTCCCTAGTGGGCCTACTTGGTTGCAGGTTTGAATTCAAATGAGTAATTAGTATTAATTAGTACCTAGTAGCGAGAGAGGTCTATCAAACTGGTTAAAAAAAATAAATGATTATGATTACCACGTTGCACTTTCAAGTACCTATTTCGCGAACTCGGCTTTTTGTTCAGGTTTCATAATATGTAGGTAATACCTACTTTTGTCACATCTTTTGTTTATCTTATATAACTAAGCAGTAAATAGTCGCAGTGTCATAATTGCCCCTGACAAGGAATGAATACGTACACACGCCGAAATGTGGGCAAACACCACCAATTGTAGACGAACAAAAGAGGCTATACCCAGCCCAAACGAACGCCTAACTAAGAAACTACTAAATCTAAACAGAGCTAAACTCAGGACGGCTGTAGGCATGATAACAGGACACTGTGGTCCACTTAACAAACACTTATATGTTCTAGGTATAACCGACAGCCCTCTGTGCAGAGCCTGCATGGAGAGCGAGGACTGAGACACCAAGACACGTACTACTTGAGTGTAGTGCTGTATCCACTCAACGAGAAGCCTACATTGGCTCCCCAGCAGTACTACTTGAGTGTAGTGCTGTATCCACTCAACGAGAAGCCTTCATTGGCTCCCCAGCAATACTCCCGGAAGTCCTCTCCGACCTGGGCGGCCTGCTTGGATTCTGGAGTGGGCTCGGCTGGCTGGAATGATCCGGCGGGGAGTCGCACCAGAGGTCTCACGCACAACGGGCACAAAAGCCCAGGGAAGAATACATAATTTTAATTGAAACAGGTACCTACCTACTTCTCGTGTGCTTTAGCTATAGGTACTTAGCTATTACCTTTTAAGTAGGTAACTACTAACTAGGTACTCTTAGTCATAGTAAAGTATTGTGATACTTAGAAAAGGATTTTAAAATCTGATCTACTATACTGCTCCAAATGCTTCTCCTAGCTAACGACATAATATTCAGGACTTGTGGTACAGAATACATAGAAGAGTACCTACAGACTATATACCGAGTATTAAATGTTGTGAAAAAACAGTGTTATCAGAATCAGCCCAATATTTATTAAGTACTTACTGCAGTTTTTGCGAATTCCCTTTGCATTCCTCCGTGCATGAAAGTCATAAAAAAGCGTTAACACGCTTTTCTTTAATATAAAGAAGTATTCTCGCCAAAATTAGTTATTTTGTCCTGTATTATATTGCTAATGTATTCAGCCAACCTTGACGTAAATTACAAAATGATAAAGCAATCCACTTCAAAACGACCACGGGACATGTGTCTCCACACTAACGACTTTTTAATGGTGCCACTTCAAGACTTCTATTTTTGACAATCACCATATTTGTGTGCTCTCGTGCCCTTAAATGGTAAAACAATGTCATTAAGGTGGTTAACGCTGGTACAAGTATTTTAATGGCCACTAAGTACAGATGAGTGTGATGGATTAGGGAGTACAACTGTCCTTTGTTTCATACAAATTGTTTCATTAATAAGGTGTTCTTTATAATATACTTACATTGACTTACACCTTTCAGACATCACACTAATATTATCAATGCGAATGTGTGTTTGTTTGTTCTTCGATCACGCCGCAATAAATCAATGGATCGACGTGATTTTTTGCATGGCTATAGTGGAGGATCTGGAGAGTGACATAGGCTACTTTTTATCCCGGAAAATTTAGTAGTTCCGCGGGAATTAAAAAAACTTATTCCACGCGAACAAAGTCGCGGTCATTAGCTAGTGGTGAATAAAACATTTACAACGCTTGTCACAACTACAAGTTACAACGCTTGGGTCTTGGTCTCCCCCACAATTTTTCTCCATCCAGGTCTAACCTTTGGCACCTTTTTTCATGAATAGAGCTTTAAAAATCTCTGCAGATCATCTACTTCTCTACTTAACGACATTCTCTCTACATGTCCCACCCATCGCCGACGTGTAGATATGCAATGTCTTGAGTACTATTGTTTCCTAATTAAGTAATCAACTTTTCAAGTTCGAAGTTCATTGTTGCGATGGGTTATCTTCTCTGACTGGACCGAAGATGTTATAAGTTATAACGAAGTATTTTTCTTTCTGAATTGCTAACTAGGTAACTTGTTACTCGTGTGGTCAGGGGCCAGGTTTCACATGCCGTAAGGCCGTATGAGTGTTTTGTAGACAAGGAGTTTGTTTTTATGGCAGAGTTAAGTTGCGAGGCAAGCTTGTTACAGTCATATACATATATTGCCAGAAAATAGTCAGGCTTTTGCTCTTTTAAAATATGACATCCGTTACAAATTACAATATGTAATACAAACTTTCTGTATGCAGCACATTATATTGTTCTGTATTATTCTGCTCTTCTGCTACTTTAGCTCTTGGTAAGCTGCTTCCAGTTCTTCCCCACTGCCTGTACAGTTTACAATGTCGTCTCGCCATATCGTGCAGGCATATTAACCTTAGGAGAAGCCAAATAAATCCACTTAGCCTTTGAATAAATAAACTTTAAAATCAACAACAACTTCTGCTGTATGGTTGTACGCATTAATTCCTTCATTGTAATGAACCTATCTATTAATAGCCAATAGTCGATACTTCGTATAGGTATTCGTAGATACTTTAGTACTTCGGTACTTTCTAAACGATCTTTTTCCAAACTTGATTAGGTACTTACTGTAAAAAAATGTGAAAAAGTCTCTAATACAATACTTAATAACAGTTTAGATATCTAGCTTACCAGAGAGACTTTGAGTGGGTATTTACAATTTATTTACTATACTTTTGTCACTAATAAATTAGTTTATTCAAGGTACTTATATGTGTAATAGAATTAAAGATAACCTACCAATACCTACATAAACCCCTGGATTCAATAAGTAGGGAGTAAAAGACCCATCAAATCAACGGCCGAAGTAAAAATACATTTAATATCTCCCAGTCGGAGCATTATGCCCAAAACCATACGATTACGTTACATTAGATGCCTTATCGGTAAAATAAGCCCTTAGGTATCGGTCGATAGTGATGTTCTATGTCCCGATTTAAGCGGGACGTCCCGACACATGAGTAAAGAACCGTTTCTTTACTCATGTGGTCCCGATTTCGATTCCAGGACGAAATCATTAATGAACCAATAGAAGTTACAAAAATTACATTAAAAAGTGATTACGATTATGTCTGAATGCATGGAATTAATATGAATATTCATTCTGCATTCTTCCCAGGGAACGATTAAGTTTTACGCAGTCATTACTTAGTAGGAAATTTATTGAATTTAATCTAAATCTGAAAATTCCAATATGTAGATATGCTATACCTGCGAGTAATAAGAGCAAACCTATCATAAAGATTGTACGTAGAATTATCTATTGATTTTACGGAAGATTAGTATGACGAACATATTTTTATGGTTTTAAGTTGTGAAAATATGCCCCATATTTTTGTATCTTCGATATTGAAGCCGCATGGTGATTAATGAGTCACAAAATATTAGGTATTCAAAGGCTAAGCGAGATGTTATTTTAATTAGTAATAATCTGCTTTCCAAACCATTGGTTAGAGTCCCGACCTATCGTATGAAGAGCTGTCCTTCATGAAATAAAATATTTTATTTCATTTGATTAGTTTTATGGTTTCCACAATTGGCAAATCACAATTATTTTCCTTGGACAGGCATTTTGCATCATCTTTCTTTAGCTTTAATACTCGTACCTGCCTATATTTCCCAAGACAATCTGACACGTCCCGATATTTAACACCACGTCCCGTTTTTTCACATCATACCTGGCATCACTATCCAGTGCACCGGCATAAATTATACCTTTATAGCTCCGTTCGCCCGCACGGGAGACCACGAGGCTATAAACACGTAAAATGCATGACCAATCAAAATACCAAAGTCGGGTCACGCACACGTCCCCATGTGTAGGCTTCCCTGTAGCTACACTGTTTGTCTATGTGTGGAAGTGAGAAATGCATTAATTTGCGTATGTGTGCGTTAGTGGAGCTCACTCACACATACACCGTGTCCGCTGAGATGGAACACGCGTTCAAGGGATAACGGAGGGCTTACATTTGTTACGATATTCTTATGTGGATACGACTTGTTATTATTTTAAGTTGATATTATTTAATAATAATATCGATTCATACTGATAATTACTTAGATCTCAATGTGGAATTTTGAGTTCCAGAATGCAAAAACACTAGAAGTAAAATTCTATGTTTTTCAAACATGTACATCTATGACCATAAACCTTTGAAGTTATATCGTCTGAGACCTTATCCTTCTGCCTAAACTAAGAACAAAAGATCGAGAACATAAACTGCTTTTTGATTGCGTCTTCTACATTTCACTACATCTCTTCACTTTCAGAACTTTTATAATAGCAATGCAATTCTTGGTGTACAAATTCTTAACGAAGTCCAATTCCGTGATCACTTGGAACGCAAAGCCTAAATTAGCCTAAAAAGCCTACAGTATAATTTATTCAACACAGAGCGCATCGTGAGTTCTTGACGCCCGAAGACAAGCGCTCTACAAAGTGCAAGTGCATCATCGTGGAAGGTATGAGAGAATTTAGAGAGAGAGAGGTAGAAGCAGGCGTTACTTTGCGGAAGTTTGAAATAACTAGAAGTTTAATTCGTTATTTTCCGCCACAGTAGGTAAATCTATGTGGTACAGTGTGTATCTTGCATTTGTAGCTCGCACCGGAGCATCTTCAGCACGATTGTAAAGTCACTGACGTTAACACCTAGTGAAGATGCTCCGGCGTTGGAGTGAAACGTACGTTGAGAATAATTTGGAAGATTTGTGTGGTGTGGTATGAACATCGCAAGCTACAAGTGCCAGATACACACTGTAATCAATCACAATTTTTGTAAGATGGATCAAAAATAATTTTAAATTATTAATAATAATACAAAAGGCGCATCCACACAATGATCACGCAGGCGGCTCGCAGCGCCAGCCCCCGCCCACATAAAAAATGACATCTAAAAGCGCGCCGTCGCCGCTCTTCCTGTCTGTAGGCCCCTTTATTTGATTTCCTCCGCTTGTCTGTAGGCGCCTTTATTTATGTTTTGACGGTGCGGCTTAGCTTATGATTTGTGATGAGTAACAACGCTTTAATATTTAATTGTAGTCCTAGAGATGACCGTCACTTTTGGTATAGAAGATTTTCTTGGAGATAGTGACAAAGTACCTACCTAGCTAGGAATATAATATGTATATGAAGTGTATGAACCATATATACCTATATAATTAATAAATAGCAACGGATTGTCTGCATAATATATACCAACGTAAGTATGTTTTTTCCTTTGGTACATTGATCAGTCTGTAGTCTGTACCCAAAGTACAAAACGGACTACAGATTGATAAAAAACTAACTAGTTTCATAATAACGATGATTTTAAGAAGAAAACCTTATTTCAAAGAAACTTAATTCAGACTGAGCATATTTCAAATACACCATACACCGAAAATGCAAGACTAGATTATAACTATTACTATGAGTAGGTACTTACCATAGGATAGTTTCTGAAAAAAATAAACAAAATTTACGCTCGCTTCGCTTTAATATCTATTACATTATGTATTAGAAAGAAAGAAAGAAAAACATTTATTTTCCAGTTTTGCCACACATTTGCTTACCTCAAGTATGCTACCCCGGCGCCTCCATCATCAGACAGGTGACAGAAGCGCCGGGATAACAAGAGTAATGTGTGGCATAACCCGAAAAAGGGCTCCAGCTCAGCAGAATGCTGTATGATTTGAATATGCACAAGAGCAGTATAAAGACCATACAGCGCTGATTTTCAGCCGAGACCTTGTTGCAGGCGACGCCACAGACCTATAATAAAAATAAAAACTACTACTTATACTAACACAATTACGAATCTTAGCTAACTGAACGAAATTCTGCTCCGTCGGTTAAATCCACGAATAGGAAAATCATGATTAAGAATGGGCCCAACCTACAATGGGCTAAGCCCGCCGCTAGATTATGCATCTATACTTATATTTATCATAGTGTGGTGGACTATGGCCTTAGTGATCAGTCTAGTGAATGAGTGACTAATAAATGCGAAAGTGTGTCTGTTTGCCTGTCCGTCTGCTAGTGTTTTCGCTTTTCACGGCCCATCTTTCCAATCGATTTTGACAAAATTTGGTACAAAGATAGGTGGCATTCCGGGGAAGGAGATAAGTAGGCTTACTTTTATCCAGGAAAATTAATTCGCGCGGAAATCATATACCTTAATCCACGCTAAGTCGCCGCCGAACCTAAAAGAAAAACAACGACTAACTCTCCTCTCTCTAATGAGTAATGACGTAGAATAATAGGTACTAACTACTAATGATTTGTGATGTGAAACATTCGACTATTTAATAAGGAGCCACGTGGTCGTCGACTCCAGATGTTAGACTTTGGTTCCCCATCCAACTGTGATCATCTGTTTGAATTAGGCACTTACTTATGTTAGAGACAATCCAGAAGTAGGTATTTATGAGACACTTTTAATATATTAATTGTACTCTAATTTGAAACTTGCACGAAATAAACGTCTAGAGGTTCCACGAGAGATTTAATGTAATCAGATAAAAGTTGGCTAAACTTAAAGTTAATATTCATTTGATCCGGCCACGATTGCTATCGTTAAGCTCTAAATCAAAATGCGATCTAAACACAAAAGTATTCAATAATCGCTGAGTCTGCCGGCAGGAGACTACTTAGTACTTTACCATCGTTCAAACACTCGTATTTATACTATTTTCAATATGGCGTCCGTATCCGCAGATTAAATCGAATGACATGAAACGAATCAAATTGACAGCATTCCTGTTTCATGAGATATAATGACAAACAGCAATAATGCGAACACTTAGTTCTTTTTCTCATCTAAGATAGATAGACTACCTAGAGATACCTAGATTATTACAAGTCAAAGAGTAAGTAACTTATCGTAACGCAAAGCCATGTTTTACGTTTCAGTTATTCTTGAGCCATCCATGCATAGTTATGTGGTCTATTTCCCTATAGCATATAGAAGACCCTGAGAAAAATTGGTATCTTAAACTAGACAAAAAGCCTTTTTTTATCAACTACAAGTTAGCCCTTGACTGCGATCTCACCTGATGGTAAGTGATGATGCAGTCTAAGATGGCGGACTAACGTGGGGGTATGGCAGTTAGCGGAAACCGAAGCAGAAAGCCGATCGGTTTCTACACGGCATTGTACCGGAACGCTCAATCGCTTAGCGGCACGTCTTTTGCCGCTAGGGTGGTAACTAGCCACGGCCGAAGTGCCAAGAAGAGAAGAGAATCAGGAAGAGAACCCAAGAAGAGAATCTAACGTATTCCTTTCCAAATTTATTTCAAAGCTATATTAATAGGTATGCATACGTTGACTACGTTCACATGAATGGTTCATATTATATTCAGCCCTCATTGCATGGTTGCATGGTCTATCCCCATGGCATATAGAAGAAAGACCCTAAAGCAAAAAAGATATCACAAACTGAACAAAAGAGCTGAAGAAAATAGAAACAGGGGAAGGAGGCCATAAAGCTCAAATAATTGTGGAACCACAGGAACAAACGTTATACGTGTTTCTTCCGTTCAAAATTACACGCTTAATTTTTTTCAATCCTTTCTTCAACGTTCACATCCCCTTATTTTTTTAAGATGAGTGATTTAAATAGTAAAAGCAACACATGCTTTTTAAGCTGATGTGATCTATTAAACCTACGAATTATCGCTGCGTAAGACAACCTCTCCATTTGAGTTGCACAAAACGCACAGGTAGGTCATATACCTTGGTAGGTAGGTATTCTGTTACTGCAGGTTGAGCAAAACGGTCCCGCAAACATATCCTCCTCTATATTATGAGGAAAACCCAATATAGAGGTATTAGGCGGGAATTAATTTGCAAGTATTGGTTTGATTCTCTTCTGAAACTTCGGAAGTCTTTCTGATCCATGGAATGGCCACTAGAAACATGCAATCGTTTTGTACTTTTTAAGCGCTTTTAGATCATCCGTTGAGCTTAGACACAGATAGGCAAGCAAATGGGGTTGTTTTACTAAACCTACCCCATTTTCTTGCCTAAAACAATAACAACGAGTAATATTGATGATTTCAAGCAACAGTATTTGGTAAACCCATAGACATAGGATTTTTTCGCTAGGTAAACCTAAGTGAAAAGTTCGGTGTAAATTCAATTTAAGGGAACAGTAATTACGGGATTCAGTTGAAATAGCTGTTTGGGAAAGTTAATTATTGGGCATTATGGCTGATACCCTTACGAATTTATAATTATAATAAAATAATAATTTAATTCTGCGGGAAATATTTGTGAAAAATTTAATTTTATGATTTCCTTATACCTATTATCGGGAGCTCCTTTCTTCTGGGCAGATTTCTACTTTTGTCGGTTGTGCGTTTATTTATTGAACCTGCTCCTTCTTCTTTCATGATTTTATTTGTTTCCTTGAGTTACGACTCCATTTAAAGGACTTAAAGGACTTTTGCAAGGTAAAAGCTTTAAAAGGTGCCTAAGCAAGAAAAAGTTCATTTTTCTTCGAGTTTTGTCCAGCCTTTTTTTGAGCCGTGATAAATCAAGTGGAAAGTTGGAGACCCAGTGTAACTGGGGCCCACCGCGCTGTAGGAGACATTGATGAATCTAACGCCGAGAGTTGTCACTCCTTCTCATAAATGCGAAAGTGTGGATGTTTGTATGGATTGATGGATGTTTGTATGGATTGATGGATGTTTGTTACTCAATCACGTCAGAACGGCTAAACGGATCTTGATGAAATTTGCCACAGAGATGGATTATAGTTTGATATAACAAATAGGGAACTTTTTATCCTGGAAAATTAAGGAGTTCCCGCAGGAACGAAAAAATCTCAATGCACGCGGACACCGAAGTCGCGGGCATCGGCTAGTATTATCTTACATTCATTCTCCATAATTCATTATTAAGTAGTAGGTATAATACTTACATTATAAATGCTAAAGTGTGTCTATCTGTATGTTTGTCTACTATTTTTGTAAACTAGTTGGCAGGACGCAGGACTTGAGTTCCTAGAGATGTCTCGAATTCTTACGACCTTAGATCTAAGATCACTAGTTAATGAGCATTTTATAATTCCTGATTTATAACTTCCCTATAAATTATCTGGATGAGCTGGCTAAACTGTTACGTATACCTACCTACCTATAAAATATTAATTAGCTTGTTAAAATACTTACTATTGCTTACTATACTTAATTTAAGTAAGAAAAGAACTGAGTTACAATGGTAGCATTTGAATACTTCTGTCCACATAAAAGTTCCTAATCTATTGTCAATATGTATAGCATTCTATTTATTTACAGAATAATCCCCATCTTTACCTGTCGTGGACACTTACCGGCGATATCTCGTACGCCCTCGCAGCAATTCCTCACTCACACATTGAAACCCCGACGAACCTCTAAATCGTCTCCAAGCGCTTTACGAAACTTACCGTCTAACAAAAAGGTAGATTTGTAAAGCGCTGCAAGCGTTTTCCAACACAATTTATTTCATGTGTGTGAGATTACTGGAGTAATAAAGCATGAGCTGCATCGCTGCAACAAATACAAGCGTTTAACGAAGT
This sequence comes from Erebia aethiops, assembly GCA_923060345.2. Lineage (NCBI taxonomy): Eukaryota > Metazoa > Arthropoda > Insecta > Lepidoptera > Nymphalidae > Erebia > Erebia aethiops. The sequence goes on along the minus strand of OV281091.1, from coordinate 13,301,953 downwards.
TGAAAGACGAAGCAATGGAAGCGCTTGATATATTTAATCTGAGATCAATAGTGGCAGAGCGAAGCCGTCCTGCCCCTGTCCCTTCGGTCCCCGCCGGTCTGGGTCTTTGGACTCGAAACAAGGACGGCTTTTATTTGCTCACAGATGTCGCTAGTAGTTCTTTACTCAATAGAGTCGAAGGTAATTTATTCGATACCGAGTTAAGGTGCATGACACGGGTCTGCCCGCGAAATTCAAATTTAATTTGGTTTTTCACAATTTGTAAACTAATACGACAAAGTAGGCTTATGGCATTCAAATTGCGAGCGTAGGAATATCATCTTCACAGGTTTATATAAAAATCTTTACTTGAAAGTGCCCAGTTTAAGAAATTAGTCAAATTAATGACTAATTTGTGAGTAACTCACGTCAAACTCATTATTTTGACTAATTTCTTAAACTGGACACTTTCAAGTAAAGATTTTTATATAAACCTGTGAAGATGATATTCCTACGCTCGCAATTTGAATGCCAAAAGCCTACTTTGTCGTATTAGTTTACAAATTGTGAAAAACCAAATTAAATTTGAATTTCGCGGGCAGACCCTTGTCATGCACCTTAAATACGTACTTGATACGATTGAGCGTTGTAAAATAAGTAAATAGATAATCTACCTAATTTGGTTAGTAGTTAGATTAGATATGACCGTGCATTTCATTTTGAATTAGGTAGGTACTAACTGTTATAGGTAGATAGAGTACCCTACTTTAGTGATAAAACCTTGTAAGTAGGTGCCAACCATTGTGATCATCATCAGCCATTTTGCATCTACTGATAAATGATTTATTTATTTCACATAGGACAACTTGTGTCACGTATGATACGTCAAGACTCTACCACCGGTTCGGAAAGCTGTTTCTACTGAGAAAAGCCGGCTAGAAACTCAGCAGTTGCTCTTTTCTCAAAAAAGAAAGAGGTTACAATATTAATACATACATTAATACATACTGTTGAACATAGGCCTGTTTTAATTAGTGCCAACGTGCAAACAAAACATAGATATTATATATAACTAGCTGATGCCCGCGACTTCGTCCGCGTGGATTGAGGTATTTTGGTTTCCGCGGGAACTCCTTAGTTTTCCGGGATAAAAAGTAGCCTATGTGTTATTCCAGACTGTAATCTATCCCTGTGCCAAATTTCATCCAGATCCGTTCAGTCGTTCTGGAGTGAAAGAGTAACATACATCCATACTCACAAACTTTCGCGTTTATAATATTAGTAAGAAGTAAGACATCTATGTATTAAACTTAGAGACCTTATATTAGATATAGGTACTAGGTAGATCGACATTCGGCTTGATAAGATAGAAATAGCTCTAAAAACTCAACTAAAGGGGGCTAAAATCAAGGTACGAGTAAGTAATACCTATATGCTTTTCTTTACTTACTTAATAATGGATTTCGAATAAGCAGAAGACTAAGAACATACTATGAGAGAAATAGGGTGCTCACTGCTCATCCCACACAGATATGCGAGGAAGTTTGGGAGAGGGCGGAAAGACTTTAAAGAGTTACACCGTTTCACAGCTCCGCTATGTACACCCTGCCAGCTGATTTACCATATTTTGTCCAGTTTTCAACTTTTGTGGTTGCTAACATCAGGCTTTAAAGCACTGGAAGGCGGTGCGAAAAAATCCGCCGTATGACCAAACTATATGAAGTATGAACCTCCATCGCTTGATGAAAAAGAACATATTTTATATATAGGGGTCATGCCTGAAAACCAGCGCTGTAGTCGAATGGCTGCAACATTAAGCTGAGGCAGCGCCTCGTTTAGCCAATTAACTAAAGGTTCTAAGTTTGTTTAAGTGAGTGCCCGGGTCTCGTGGAACCAAGGTTGGCTTAAATCTTGGTTGTCGCCTTGGTTCCATGAGAGCTGTGGCACTTCATGTATGTTTCACTTAGATGTATTTTTTTTTGTTGTCTAAATAAAGGATTATTTATTTATTTATTTCACTGAGTTGTTATCGACAAAGAATCAGTAAACATTGCAGTTTAACGTTTTAGAACCGACTTAGAAAAAAATTTGTTTTGCGACGTTTCTGATAAAATTATCTTTCTATTATTTATTTAACTGTGATACGAGCTGAAAGTTTGCGGCCTAGGGTACTTACTATACGATGAGTAATTAGCTAGTTACTCATGTCACTAGTTGCGACACTCAGCAGTATTATAAAAGCAATTACTAATTAAGTTTGTACATACTCATAGTTCAATTATTTCTTCTTCTTCTTCCTGTCCTTGTCCCACGCTATGTGGGGTCGGCACAACATGTTTTCTTCTTCCACTCACTTCTGTTATTCGTCAACCTATCATTCACCCCTTTTATACGCATATCCTCTTTCACACAATCCATCCATCTTTTCTTTGGTCTCCCTCTACTCTTTTTTCCTTCCACATGCATATCTATCATTCTTCTCGTAATATGCCTTTCTTCCCTCCGCATTACATGCCCATACCATGCTAGCCTATTACTCCTCATCTTTTCTATCACTGGCGCTACTTTCAAACTTCCCCTTATATATTCCTTATATATTCATTCCTAATCTTATCCATTCTAGTCACACCACACATCCATCTCAACATTCATAGTTCAATTATTTATCGAACAAAAACATCACCATGTCAGCCGAATCTGGAAATTCTCGAAATTTTGAACACCGCGCCGTGATAAAATTCCTCGTAAAGAAGGGAAATACACCGATAGACATTTTTGAAGAGATGTCATCGGTTGTTCAGGATTCTGCGCCTATATTATATACGATAGCTTCATAAAATGGGCCCGCTTATTTAAACAAGGACGAGAGAGCTGTGAAGACGACCCTCGCCCGGGCCGCCCTGTCACGGTACTGACCGAAGAAAACGGCCGAAAAAAACGTTCTGGCCGACCGAAGAATTACATTGTGGTAGCAAAGAATGAGTTGGAGAAATTTTACACGAACATTTATAATATGAGAAAAAATTGCGCGTGCTGGGTACCGAAAATACTCACACCGCTCGACAAGCAACGTCGACTCGCAAGTTGCAAAGATTTTTTGGAGCTAGTCGGCGATATAACAAAGAAGACATTTGGCAACGTACTATACGTTGCCAAATGTCTTCTTTGTTATATCGCCGTAGATGAAACATGGATTCGCCAATATGATCCGGAGTCCAAACAAGAGTCCATGCAATGGATTAAAAATGGAGAAAGGCCGCCGAAGAAATTCAAGGTGGAAAAGTGTTTTCCGGGATAGCGAGGGAATTTTGGTTATCGACTATCTACCAAAGGGAACTGCGATGAATGGCCCATATTACGCCAATTTATTGACTCAGGTTTGCGAGAGTATTGTACAGAAACTACGTGGGAAACTGACCTCCAGACCAGACCTAGCGATTTTTTCCTGTTTTCCAATTTGAAAATTTCCAAGGAGTTGCAGATGACAACGAAATGAAAGCTGCGGTTGATCGTCATTTTGAAGAGAAAGATACAGAATATTTTTTGGTTGGGTTAAGACATTGTATGCGAGATGTGCGAAATGTATTTCACTTGAGGGAGATTATATAGAAAAATAAAAAATAGAAACCATATCTATATTGTAGGTACCTTTACTTAGGCCGCGGACTTAGCCGATAGCGCGTCGTGCGTCGTAAAATCTTTGTCGAAACGCAATTTACACAAATCTATATATTTTAGCCGGTCGTCTATGTTTGCTCAGAGAAATAAATCGAAGAATATTTGCGTCACCTGCAGCAATACAATAGGTAGGTAGGTATACTTACGTGCGATGCAATTTTTTGTTTGAGTGAAAACAGTGTTTATATCCATATCTATTCTATGGATGTGATGCCGATTTTGTGTGTTGCCGAGTTTGTCTGAATCTAATCTATACTACGACAACAAAACAATCGAGTTTGGTCTAGTTATATAAAAAGTAAGCCAAACTGCATTTCTATAATATTATAAATGCAAAAGTTTGGATGGTTGAATGTATGGATGTTTGTTACTCATTCACGCCAGAACGGCTGAACGGATCTGGATGAAGTTTGACACAGAGAAAAATTATAGTCTGGAATAACACATAGCCAACTTTTTATCCTGGAAAATTAAAGAGTTCCCGTGGGAATCAGAAAAACTAGTAGCTAGTTAATTCTCCTCAAAGTTGAGTTAGATATGTGTAGAGGCCACTCTTCACTCTCGCCGCGACCAGCCACAAACGCGGCAAAACAATAGCTTGGATGGTTTCGTGTCTTCGCATTCACGGTTCGTTGCATTCTCTGTGCGATGTCTTTAGTAGCTTTTTATAGAATATAGACAGAGATGCGAGTGTGGAATCGTATTAGACAACAGCTATAGAAATTGAAATTTGAAATTGAAATTGAAATTTGTTTTCGCCACAACCTACATTAAATCTAGATTTAAATTCATTAGTAGATTTTGATAAATAAAGTAGCTGGCTATAATATGACAGAAGTATTATTAAATCACCGGCCTACCTAATATTTAATTAATAAACAACAAAATAGGTAACATAAACACATAGAAATTTAGAATTAGTAAATAGCTACTCACCTACGTGGCTATAATTAGAGTAAAGCTCATAATAAATATATAATAATCATCTATTTTGTTCAGCGTTTTAAAACGAATATTCACGGCTTGCAAACCAAACCACACACGGGTTCGGGCAGCTGCCGACCGCGACAGTCGGGGTCAACTTGTTATGGCAATTTAGATTGCATTCTGTCTCGCTCAGTCTCTCGCGAAGGAGAGGGACGGACCGATACACGTCGGCCGCTATCGCCAGTCGTGCCATTCGCGTCGGGCTCAAATCGGCTCCCAAGTTAGTACGCCGCGTTACTCACTTTAAAATGGACGTTCGGATGGTAACATTAGATCCAAAAGCGATAAAAGATTTATTAAGAATGTATAGAGAATCCCCCTGTCTCTGGGACCAAACTGATCTACTTTACATGAACAAAGAAGCACGGAAAGAAGCTTTCAATGCGATATTAAAAAAAATGAAAACGTATCATGAAGACATAACATTGGATATTGTCAAAAGGAAGTTAGAAAATATGAGAGCGACATACAAACGGGAAGTTAGGAGGGTAGGTATATTTTCTGTTAAGTTCTTTATTTATTACATTTTATTTTATTAATATTATGCTTATTTCTATTAAGGCCACGACACACGATGCGTGTTGACACTACTTGACAACGCGTCATGATATAATCACGTGTAACGCGTAGCGTGGATTGGTTAATGTCAACTGTCCGTGTGAAAACAACTTGATAGTAATTTGTGTCACTGTTTAAAGAGGTGGCAAATGACGTCATAAAATTCATTTTACGCGTACGATTGTTTCGATTTGAAAGTATTATAGAACTAGAACCCTATTGAATGTTCTGTAGCAATAATTTATAAAATAATAATAGGTATCTAATATTGCAAAGCTCCGTATTATCGAATAATTATACAATACATTTTGATGTTGTAGGATACTCGTGTGGTTGTAGCCTACAACATTAAAATGTATTGTTTAATTACACCTCCTCCGTGGCGCAGTGTGTAGCGCTGTTGCCTTAACGTGCGGAGGTCCTGGGTTCGATCCCCGGCAGGGTCAATTTGGGAATTTATAATTTCTGAATTTTCCCTGGTCTGGCCTGGTGGGAGGCTTCGGCCGTGGCTAGTTACCACCCTACCGGCAAAGACGTGCCGCCAAGCGATTTAGCGTTCCGGTACGATGCCGTGTAGAAACCGAAGGGGTATGGGTTTAATATAACTGCCATGCCCCTTACAGGTTAGCCCGCTACCATCTTAGACTGCATCATCACTTACCATCAGGTGAGATCGTAGTCAAGGGCTAGCTTGTAGTGGATAAAAAAAAAAAAAAAAAAAAAAACCTACAACTTGTAGGTATGTACGTACAATTTGATAATTATTGTTACAAGTTATTTATTTTCCGAAATACGGGACTATTTAGGTGTACCTTATTTGTGTTTAATTCGTCATTGGAATTCTCATGATTGCCTGAAAAACACTCATTAGATTTTGAAAAATTGGGCTGGCTATATGTAATACGAAAAAAATAATATGGCGAATATGAAAAACTATAATAGAACAACAATATTAAAACAATACGGATTTAAACGATGGACTATGCCATTAACATACTTAAATATAAAGAGAATAAAAAAAATGTATCTTATTCATTCAGATGATGGCGGCAAGACAGAGAGGTGAAGATGGATATCGTACGACACTTTGGTACTTTGATCTCATGGCTTTCATTGACGGTGGAACTGTGTCTAACGTCCAATCCTCGAGGGTCACAGATGATAATGACGAAGAAGAAAATGAGGAAAACGAAGAACAGGACAATGAAGTAAGCTTTAGAGAATTTTTTATATAGTTCTGTAATTAAAAAAGGTTAGGACTAATAATAGTGCTATTATTTTTCGTACGTACCTGGCACACTTTAGAGTCGTCACTTATTATGATTGATTTGTTTAATAATATAATATGTAATAATTAACATAATTGGGCTCCATCATCATCTACACTCATACATTTCCTGATTTTCAGGACTCTCACGGTGAAGCTGAGTACCCATGTTACGCCGAATATGTTGAGGAGGAACCAAAACCAAAAAAGACAAGAAAATCCAACAGTTTCATAACGAAAAAAGTAAAGACTGAAGATACGCAACCAAATATATCTGGAGTTTTTTTAACGAACCCTGAATGTGAAGAACCAATGTTATTTAATGAGAATAATGAAGCGGTGGCATTTGGCAAAGCGCTCGGCTATCAACTTAAAGAAGTAGACGGTTTACAAAGAATTATAGCGGAGAAATTGATTTCGGACGTTATCTTCCACGCTAGGCTAAACAAATTGACAACCAATTCCACGATACAATTGAATTCTGAGTTTTCGAATCTTTAACAATAGGTAAATAAAATAGGTTAGATTTATAAAATCTTTTGTTTTATTTTGCTTATTTACATTCTTGGGGCACGCAAGTTGTGTTATAAAATTGTAATATGTAGCTGAATTTAATTATTGTCTTTTGTGAATGAATCATTTTAACCAAGAATTAGTTAAACAGCCAATTAATTGCAATTATCACGTTGGACAGGCTTTGTGACGTCACGCCATACTGACAATCTATAATAATATTATTATGACAATGAAAATCTATAATCACGTTTCATACTTTATAAAATTTATTCTGTACGGAAATAAAATGCCAAAAGACAATGTAAGGAGCTACGTTCGATAGTGCGAGTGGTACTTGAGTTTTATGAATTTTGTCTGAATCCAGTTCAGTATTAAGCCCCTAGCTTGGTAGACCGGTCGCTGCCGACCACCGGTCGGCGATCGCATGCGATGCGGCCGGAATCTGGCCACATTGTACGCAAGTTACTAGGAATACAGAAGTAGCAAGGCGGCCCTTGTTTGTGATCTGTTTGTAGCTACCAAATTGGACTCTCGCTTGATCGTTTACATTTTGCCTTGCACTGATGTGAATAGAGTTCACATTCTATACTTAAAGGACCTTACATTCTGGTTATTGTTAAGTATATAGCAACAGGCGACGAAGTTTGGACAGTGTTTTAATATTCCTATCACATTATTGCGATTGAGCATAAACAGACTAGACAATAGACAGTCCGAAAAAACTTAGACTGTTGAAAAATATTGAAACATTTTTAGTCCCTCATGCACAAAATAGTTTGACTTTAAACTGACAACTTTAAAACAGCTTTGTGTAAATGGACCTTATAGTAAGGGGCTACGTACACAATATATTTAATTACCTATATTTTAAGGTACTATACTAGGTAGGTATATTATACATATAATCAGAAAGAAGGAACAAGAAATTCGTGTTGGGGTTACAGACAATTATTTTCTTGGTCCCAATAATTGAAATATGACATAGGTAGATAAGGAATCTGTTGTGGGTCACACGTCACTGACAGATATCTAACTGCCAAAACTGACTAGTGTCACACGAAAAGTAACTTTTGTCCAAACATCGTAGTTAAAATTCTCTCATTCAGGCCATTTTGCAAATTCAACACATTTGGAGAAGACACTTGAAGTCATGTACACTTCACAATTATTATTATTTATTAGAAATACCTAATTATCCCTTTCGTGTGCTCATGCTTCTGTTTGCTATTTTTTGTTGCCTAGAGAGAATACACCACGGAGTCGTGGCCACAGCCTTTTATAGAGTAAAGTAGAACGTAGTGATTATATATACTCTTTTGAGTAAAGAAGACTGTGGTCGTGGCCCGTGGCCTCTAGGAGAACCTCTCTCATCTCTCTCTTTTCCTCACGTTCCTTGTTTGTCCTCGCCGAGGGCCGCCTCGCGGTCTCTGATGCGACCGCAACCTCAAATGTTGTACGCAAGTTACTAGGAATACACAGGCGACAGGGAGATCTTGCACTCCGCTAAGTCTGAAATTAAAACGAGGGAGGGACTTGCTGAAACCAAACACAATGGGAGGGTCTTTACGTTAGGAGAAATGTGTTGATGAAAATAACGCGCCCCACTCCAATTTTCCACGTTTGTTACTTTCGAAATATGAGCTCAGGAAACAAGCATAAGAGGACAAATGCAATATTTTTATTATTTACTAGATGATGCCCCTGACTTCGCGGTTTAAGTTTTTTTGATTCAAGCCCACTCCTTAATTTTCCGGGATAAAAAGTATCTATGGCCTTCCCCGATATATAACCTAAGGGTACCAAATTTCATCAAAATCTGTTGAACAGATAGGCATGAAAGCGTAGCAGACAGACAGACAGATATACACTTTCGCATTTATAATACCTATTAGGTAAGTATGGATATAATACATATATATTATGTACCATAAAAAAAGTTATTAAAAATCTTGCCCGTGTGGATTGGCCTTCAAGAATTTAAACAGTAGAGTGGAGGAGTTTTAAGTGGTCTTGTCCGTTTCTTAATTTGATTTTTTTCTTGATTTTTAAAGCATGTCACTTCGTTTGTCGCTTTCAATAGAATATTTTAAGAAAGAAAAGGGGCCGATGGCTATTTAAAAAAATCCGATGGCATATTATGAATAAGCTTACCTATTCATAATATGCTATCGGATTTTACATAATATATTATATCATAACATTGTCTAAATTATAATCTTGTCTGTGTAAATGGCCTTATTTTTACTACAATTAAAACAAAATACATAAAGGTACCTTTTCATAATAAAGGTTGTAATAACACAACTTTATGCTTTTCTTTTATACACTACAAAGAAACGATTTTTATATAACCGAACACAGTAGGTACTTAATTATTTTATCTACATGTAAAACTAAAACAGTAGGAATTTATTACACATGTTCAGGTATAATTAAAATTTTCGTTTAATAATATTAAAATTAAAATTATTATTAAAATTTTATGAATGAACACTTAACATAGCATTTTTTTTGTAAAATTTTATATCCCAACCTTATAAATTTTAAATGCATAAAATATAAAATGGACGTGACGGAGTTTCTGAATGTTTCCTGAGACAATGGGAAGAAAATATGCCTTTCTACAACGTTCTAAATTCAAAATACTTATTCTCACTGAGTGAGCAAAAGACGTCTATTGATCACCGGTTTTGTCATTTGTGCTAGTGGAGTGAAATAGTTATTTGTTATACAAGAGTGAAAAGTTGTTTTTTAACTGCGTGCTCAATTTTGATGACCGAGCAAGCGAAGGATTCTAAAATTTAGAATCCTGAGCGTCAGCGAGAGAATGAAAAGAGCACGAGGTGAAAAATCTTTTCACTCGAGTGCAACACGTAACTTTTCATCCCACCTCAGCGAGGAAATGACTAAATGCAAAAAAAATCATAAGATAATATTATGACGTGAAAGAAAATGGTGCGCGCAAAGCAAATTAAAAAAGTACACCAAGAAGGTTACGAGTGTGAGTTTTTAACAAATTAAAAACGGTTGTATGGAAATTCGGCACCATAGAGGTAGAAGTAAATAGGTTTTAAATTTTTAATGATGTTTTGAATTCACAAACTTCATAGACGAGTGATATTTACTAACGTGCACACTGCACACGATGTTCTAAATTCAATTTACTTTATCCTCAAGAGGATAATAACGGCTTTTGCATTCAGATATCGAAGAGTAAAAATACTCTTTCCGAGATGGTGGGCTGAAAAATATTAAATATATTTTTATAAGCAAGCGAAGGATTCTAAAATTTAGAATCCTGAGCGTCAGCGAGAGAATGAAAAGAGCACGAGGTGAAAAATCTTTTCACTCGAGTGCAACACGTAACTTTTCATCCCACCTCAGCGAGGAAATGACTAAATGCAAAAAAAATCATAAGATAATATTATGACGTGAAAGAAAATGGTGCGCGCAAAGCAAATTAAAAAAGTACACCAAGAAGGTTACGAGTGTGAGTTTTTAACAAATTAAAAACGGTTGTATGGAAATTCGGCACCATAGAGGTAGAAGTAAATAGGTTTTAAATTTTTAATGATGTTTTGAATTCACAAACTTCATAGACGAGTGATATTTACTAACGTGCACACTGCACACGATGTTCTAAATTCAATTTACTTTATCCTCAAGAGGATAATAACGGCTTTTGCATTCAGATATCGAAGAGTAAAAATACTCTTTCCGAGATGGTGGGCTGAAAAATATATTTAGTAGCTAAACTTTTCCTACCGATACCGATATAAATAGCGGTTGCAGAATATATTTTAAAAGCATTGTTTTTGTGTGTTTTTATTTTTAGCTGTACATCGTTACATGAACTTTATTTACGTATGAATTCCGCGTAGCATTCAACTTTTGGACTGACTCGACGCGCCAGATATTGTTTACATAATAAAATAAACCTCGTACCTCGCCCGACAAGATTGCCTTGTGTGTCGTGACAACACTTGTGACGTCGTGTGTCTGGGGAGTTGCGCAGTGCGCGCTGCCCACCCGGCAATCATAGCCTCTACGCAGCTTGCCGACACATTCCTATCAAATATCTTACCGGCTAACCAAAATTCCTTTTGTAAATTAAACCTTATCTATTTAAATTTAAGGTTGATAATACTATAACCAGTTTCTCTACTCTATGGCACATTTACACACATGCGCAAATGTATCGCAACGAGAAAACGTCACACTATGAATTTCTACTCGTGTCAATTTATCGCCTTGGATTTCTGCGCTCCTAATAACAATGCCCGCTAAGCCGTGGCACGCGGTATCTTTTCTCCGGTCCATGTCGTGCGGGCTCGGTCTTGCCAGACAATCAAATTGTCAAATCAACATTGATTGTACAAAAAAAACCTTGTACCTAGAATTTTATTTTATTTTATTTGTTAACTTGTACAAATCAATGACGGATGGTTAAAATTTTGAACTTATCTAGTCGTTGCTTACGGCTAATTCTATGGCATAAATAGGGGGGATGAATTTATACTTTTCCTGTATTAGTAAATTATTGTTGACCGTTGGTCCTTAAGGTACGTTATTAATACGTACGTTATTTAAAAATGAACACCTATTTCGATTTCAATTTTCTGAAGTCCGTTCGTTACGGCATAGTCGATGATATTCCTGAATAATGGCCGAGAGAAACCAGTAAAGTAGTCACTGAAAATGCGAAAAACTGACCGCTGCTGGATGAATTTGAAGACAAACTACGACACCGCAAAGAATTCCAAAGACGCTAAAATGATCCTTAAGCATCAGAATGAACAGGACCACATAAGTTACAAAATATAACACGAATTCCTCCCGTACTTTACATTAATTTACTTCCATTTTCAAGTAGCACATCGCTGCTTTCGATCATTAAACTCGCTACGTCGGCGACAGTGACAGCGCTTTAAAGGTTTCCATCAAAAGATTTTGAGTCTTATTTCATTACGATAAAGAAGTGTTTTGAATGATCAAATATAATCTGTTAACGGCATTCTGGTTCGGTCGTTTGGATTAATTTTATTGATAGCACGAGTGCGATAGGGAGGGAGTTTATAAGCGTACTGGAATGGCACGCGGAGATATCTCAGTTAAATTATGGAGGCCTGGTAGCTGAGATCGCTTGCGTGTCGGTCGAGGTGGCGCGGTGGTCGGTGGCACAACGCTGTTTGCACCCGCTCCACGCCGCCACCCGCACCGCTCCCTTATTTAAATGAATATGGCCCTCGTATACATTGAGCCAGCCAATGGATCAATGCACTCGGCCAAGATGTAAGAACCACAAGAGTAAAGAATGTGGTAAGAACTAAGAACACTTTTACGTTGTTGGAGTTGCTGACAAAGCTGATGCCGATGCATTGCCCATGTGTCGGCTGCCGAATTCGTCAATACTATTTTTTACCTCTCCAGTTCAAAGAGCGCGCCTTTGTCAAAATTCAAAAAATTCAAAATTCTTTATTTGCAGAAACACTTATTTCTTACTTATTATACTTATTTTCTTTATTTGTCGCTTAAAACTAGTGAGCAAAAGTCGATTTTGTTCACTCAGTGAGAAAAAGTATTTTGAATTTAGAACGTTGTGGATTGGGCATTTCTTTTTTCAGAAACTTCTTCACATCATATGCAATATTTAATTATGTTTAAAAATATTAAATAAAAAAATCTATTTTATTTTAATATCTTTTGAGTATTATTTATGAAGATTACTAATGTGTATTTTATTCATACAAAAATTACATTTCTTTACTTTAAATATGAAGGAGAAATTTTAAAATAGGTAGGTATGTTGCACTTCTAATGTTCCTTCTCCCTGCTTAAAAAAAAAGTAAAATATGGTGCACACGGACTAACAAGTAGGCGGGGTTATTTTTTTTATCTTTTAGGATAAAGTGAATTGTTTAAAAATTTATTTTTAAACAATTTTTAAAATAAAATGAGTGGATCTTGTGACAAAGTTTGTAATTTAATACTATTATTATTAGAGTAAATGTGTTGCAGTGTAATTATTGTTCAATGTAGGCAGATGCCTACCATTTACTAATACTTTTCTTACGTCTTGGATTTTCTCGCTATTGTTCATAATTATTTAATTCTTCGCTCGCTCGGGATTCAAACTAGGCACTCGCAACAAAAACTACTCTATCTTGTTGAATAAATAATACTTAAATGTTTATTTCTATTAACTCATTTCCTTTTTTTGTTTGCAATAAAGTATTAAACTAGCTGATGCCCGCGACTTCGTTCGCGTGGATTGAGGTTTTTGGTTCCCGCAGGCAATCTTTAATTTTCCGGAATAAAAAGTAGCCTATGAGCTAGCTATTCAAGACTATAATTTATCTCTGTGCCAAATTTCATCTAGATCCGTTCAGACTTCAGTCGGTCTGGCGTGATTGAGTAAGAAACATCCATCCAACCTTTCGCATTTTTAAATTTTAGTGTACATAAATAAATGTTGATTAGATATTTGTGACAATACCCTTGGCCAACATGTAGGGAAGTCTCAACTTCTGCAGTTGACAACTGCGCTTGCGTGTTGCAAACATGAAACAGCTATCAATTATTTATAACTACCTATCTACTTAAAAACTACCTACTCATAATCAAACGTTTTCCGCATTGCTTATAATAAATTATTCAGAATAGCGATGTCCCGCTATACAAAGTCAATCTATTTGAAATTCCAAGCCGATATAAGTACATAGGTAATTCTATCTATAGGTTCTTTAAGAAAGGTAATTTGAACACTCCTTAAATTACTGCCTCATCTCGCTTCTAAGCCACATCTCTAAGCTGTTTTCCAGGGTCATCACGAACCGTTTATCACGAAGGCTCGAAGACTGCCAGCCACGGGAGCAGGCTGGGTTTCGTAGTGGTTACGGCACCATAGACTACATACCTACAAACATTGAGGCAGATTGCACAGAAGTCTTACGAGTAGGTACAATCAGCCTCTGTGCCACGCCTTTGTGGATTATGAGAAGGCCTTTGACTCCTTCGAGACCTGGGCTGTGCTGGACTCCTTGCAGCGATCCGAAGTTGATTGGCGATACATCGAAGTGTTGAAATGCCTATACAGCTCAGCATATAATATGTCAGTCCAAGTACAGGGTGCGTCTACAAGACCTATACAATTACATCGTGGGGTGAGACAGGGGGATGTTATATCCCCGAAACTGTTATCTAATGCTTTGGAAGATGTCTTCAAAACGCTTGACTGGAAAGGGCATGGCATCAACATAAACGGGGAGAACATCTCACACCTCCGATTCGCCGATGATATCGTCATCATCACAAGTTCGCTGCAGGAGCTTCAACCAGATGAAGGAGATGTTTGATGGCCTCGATGATGAAATTAAAATTAAAAATAAATACAATCTTCTGAAAGAAAATTTGTCTGTTGATTCTTCCTGAAAGTTGACGAAACACGACAAAATTTTTTTTGACAAATTATCTTGCATACCTATATTATTATAAAACTTAGTGGAAAGAAAATACCTTTAACATGAAATTAAAAATTGTTATTTGAAATGTTGCTTTGTAGACGAAAAACATTAATCAATTTTATATTGAGAGTTTGCGAGTTGCGACTGATTTTATAGCACGATCTATGTTCGTTAATTTTCAGCGAGCTAAAAAATGTACTGACTTTCAATGAACGTTTTGGTATCCCATTTGGTATTTGGTAAGTATTTGATTCTTGGAGCGGCATTATTTCAATTTTGGCAAATTGAAATATCGGAGGACTTACGTGACGTTTTGCTCTTCGCAAGAATCTTAAACCCAGCTATAAGCAATGATTTACTTAGAAAACCATTGACTAAGATATTAATATGTGCGTTACCTACTTCATAAACAAAGTATAATAGATTTGCTAGGTAGAGATAGTTGCACAAACGAAAACGCAGCAACGCTAACCAATCTCCCATCTTCTGATCTATCAACTTTTAAACCAGCCTCGTAATTTTTCGGAAGATACACGACTTTTGCCACTAATTAATTGACCGACCGAAGCGAAGGTCTCTGAGTCTACTTGAGTGAATTTGCACTTGTCCGTCCGTCCGTCCGTCTGTCAGAGCATTATAACTTCTGAATTACTGAATGTAATTACTTCAGCTTTAAATATAATATGTAAACCGATGGCCTCCAGCCGAATATGGCTTAAAAAGTTATAAAAATCTTTATTTCAGGGGGGCTCTCATAGAAGCGAATGCGAAGTAAAATATTTTTATAGCGTAACATAGGGTTGCGGTATATCATTTTAAAGATGATTTTATAGTACAAAATATTTCTTTTTTTAATTTTCCCCTAAAATTGTCGAATTGGGGGGGGGGCTTTCAAAGTGGAGATTTTCTAACGTCCAAAGTTGACCTCAGAACTCAAAATTTACTGAAAGGCTGAGCCTGAAACTTGATCAATTATTTGAATTATATCCTGTACTTGAACAACAAATACTAAAATTAGATAAATATTATAAGGAAACGAAATTATTTAATTTTTAATGAGTTTCAGTATTTTAACAGAACTTCACAATGATCTCAATAGATGGCGCCGCGAGGTCTCAGTTCGGGGCGAACCACTAGTTAATTTTAGTTAACGGCCCATTATCCCGGTTTTTAGCGACTACGCCACTTTTCAAACCAATTCAAAGTCATGAAAAAATAGTTTTTTTTCACTGTTAAAAATTCATATTAAAGATACATGCCTTATCTCTTTAATGTACTCATGAAAACACGATAAGTTAAACTTGCCTCGATCATAAAAATTTTTGAAAACAGGTTGTTTTTGTTCATTTTTCTAATGGCATTTCCAAAGCTTTAGACTAAATTTCATAAAAATTATACGTAAATTAAGCTCATTGTATTACCTATTCACTGTACAGACAGATTTTAAATAAAAAAATTGCTGCAAAATTTCGCCTAACAGAAGTCATAAAATGATCTAACGCATCGAATAAGCGATGTACTCAGTGGCTCACGAGCCTCTATACGAGAAGGACCTGCGCAAGTTTTCACGAATCACGCTCCTTTCGCGCTAAAATTATTTATTTTTTAATTATTTGTAAATAAATTCTTTTGCTACATTTAGTGATAAAATTAAAATAGTTTTAGTTAGCCTGTAAATATAGTGTTTCTTTGCTTGTGATTTTTATTTAAAATGGGAAATAAAAGTGCCGGAAAAAAAAACTATCTGACAGGAAGCGAAGGAGAAATAAAAAAAATATATGGTAAGTGTTTCTTGAGTTTATCAAAATACCTAGTCCTCAAAAGCTCCGAAGAAAATCTGATACGAACTAAGAAAATTATGATAGGTAGAGTAAATTCCGCCACGTGCAAATACCATCACGCGTAACCACAGTTTATACCTATATACAGTCAGTAAGGGAGACGAGGTTTTTTTTGTTTGGCTATACTGAGTTTCTCATGAATACATGATATAATAATATCCTATCCTAAATCTCGACTTTATTTTGGCCATGGCGGTCAACAGAAATTTACCAACTGCGCGGGAGATATTTCTGAACTTCCAACCCCTAGTTTGGTTCATACTAAATAGAAATACCTCACCTACCTACTAATTAGTTTTTAGAAAAATACAAATAATATTAAGGAGCCCAAACCCGGGGATAAACCCGAGACCTGCAGTCGAAGATAGTAGTTACCATAAAACCAACGAGACTCTGTTAGCGATTTTGTACTATCAAAATAATAATTCTTTAAATTTTTATTTCAGTTCAAATATCCCTCGTAAAGGAAATCGTTTTGCATCAAAAAAGAGAGACGACACACCGCTTGAAAAAGATGACATGTGAGTAGTTTCCATACAGATTATATTTTGTTTGATACGTGAGAAAGTGAGACAGTAGCGGACTAAGGGCGATAGGGCACACCGGTGGCCGGACCCTTGGTGTAGAGTTCCCCAAGAACCTTATATACCTAATCTATACCTAATATATCGAACCTATAATAATTATATTTTCAAGGCTTATAAAATTTACATTATATTGTGCTCGTAATTTAATTATTCACTAAAAAATAAAATATTTGTGCTAGCTTCACTCGCATTTCTTTGAAATACTAAATTCAATTTGCTTAATTTTTTTTAAAGTGGGGCCTCCAGTAACTCACCCTGTAATCAAATTATATTCAAGTTCACCACCTCACCGTAATATTATTTCACCTTTATATAATTTCAAACAGTGAATCTGTAGATGCAGTTAGAGTTTAAGGTGGTTTAAGAGCTTTTGTCAATATTTTTTTTCATTCGGTAACAAATACCTACTCTGTGAATTTTATCAAACCTAGAAACGTACCTAAAAATATTTTTGTTGTTACAGGAAAAGTGTGTCTGCTTGGAATCTGGGCAGGCGAAAATGAGCCTTTATATACAGAGTACATCGATAAAGATGATACTTTCTGGTTTAAGAACATGGAGCCAAAGATATTACAATTTTATTTAAAATACCTACTGCCTGAAATTATATATAGTTGATATGAACGTGGCATGCCTATACGAGACCAGCAGCCTGATTCTGTAACTCAGTGGCTATCAAAGAGTGAAAGCCACTGACATATATTCTTTATCCATTGAAGGTTTGCTATGAAATAAAAATTAAGTTTTCATAGCAAACCTTCAATGGATAAAGAATATATCGACGTAGGAAAGCATATTTGCTGTAAGTAGACATATTGCAATTGTTCACCAGAGCCAAAAAACTTTATTAATTTCGGAAAAAAATTCATAGTGTCTGACCTATCCATGATATTGCTACCATTTTTGGAACATAGGTTTATTTAACTGCCAGTCACCATTTGCAATGTAAACTTTTTATCCAAAGTTACTATAAGTACGTGTTTGGCTAGTTACAGCAAACAGTTTTTTAAATCACATACCTTGAAAACGCTGTAACTAAGGAAGAAAAATGTACGCGTAGATGGAAATATAATATTTACAGGCGGTAAATATGCTGTATGCAGTAAATTTATTTATTTGGGTACTGCAATTCAAGATGTAAGATTTAATTTATAATTATGATTAGATCTAGAAATGCAGTGGGTCAGTTGGTAAATGGTAAATAAAAATTATGGTCTTTTAAATTGTTAAAACAAAATTTGAAACTCTAATTATACCTACTGCCAGAACTTCGTTTCAACAATACAATGCATTAAAAAGTATTTTTCTCTTATATATAAGAGATAAAACATAAAAAAAATATACAAAATAAAAACTAAGGCCCTAAAACTAGTTAGGAACGCAAGATGTAAATAAAAACATTGTATCCAATCCAAAAATATTTATTTAAAAGTAAAAAACAGAAACTTGTTGCAATTTGCCTTTTTTAGAACGAAAGATGTAACAAAATACAATTATAATTGAAACTTAACATAAAGACATTGTGTCCAATCAAAAACATATTTAAGGAAAAGTAAATAAACCAATGATATTAAAATTATGCTATCGCGAATCATTCACATATTTTTTTTAGTCATCTTCATCGGTTTCAGGTAAACAGTCATTTGTTTTACAGCTGTACTTAAAACCTAAATATTCTTTGGCGTACATATTTGGAATCACTTTTTTCTCCACCAAAATTAAGTCATTATGTATTTGTTGGGATAGAGTCGAATATAAATTTGATTTCGGCATTGCACTATTGAGGCTGCTCAATTGAACTTCAATTGTTTCCGTTTGGTAACATTGAGTTTTTACCAAACATTTGGTTTACACCTTTTAAATGTCACATGCATCTTTGAAATATTAATGCTTTGGTTTTTCTTAAAAGTAATATTTGTTATTTCTTCAAATCCCATAAAATTTGTTCCTTCAAGTGTGGTTACTTTGTAAGGAAAGGGGTTCTTCATGGCTATTCCTACAATAGTAGGCCATTTAGATGGAGCCCATACTATTGTTTTCTTCACTGCTCGTTCTATCACAGAATGCATGCTATCTACAGTTAAATAATATACGTATGGCCAGGGATCAAGTAGTTCATCTGAATAACTTCAAGATTAACACACTTAAATAATGCAAAGCGAAACATAGATAAAACGGTCTTATTTTTGTTTCCGGTATAAGGTCTTAACTTTAGCTTGAGAATCAACCTCCATTATTAACAGAATGTCGTACAAGGAATGAAGGGTGCGGGTGGAGCCGGTAGCGATGCGGTAACACCGTAACACCGACACAACTTCAAAATACTATAATGTTTTCAATGGCGTAACGGTAAAATAAAATGATAAATGATTTATCAAAATGCATTATCTCAAATTTCTAAAAAATCACAGGTTTTTAAAATGCATTATGTGGTGTGAGCTTTTAAAGCAAATACGTGATGATTTGCTGTAAATAACAAAAACTAAAAATGTAGGTTCCTTAAACTTGCTTTAAGTAAACGAATGTAAAAATCACACGCCGCAGGAAATGCTGTAAGTAGCGTTAAGTTTTTAAATGGGAAGAAGTAAGTATTTGTAAAGCAAAAAATGCAGTCTTTCTTGTGCTGTAAGTACAAAATGTCTAAAATGACTAGATTTTGGTCTACATACAGCATTTAATCTTGCTAAAAAAAATATAAGTACGGGCGTTTTCAACGGCGTATGTAATTTTTTTTTCATCGTAGAGACAGGACCCCGTTCATTCGATGCGGCTTTTTTTTCTGATTCTAATGGTAATAAAAAGTCACTTTAGGTATTTTGTCTACTTACAGCAAATATGCTTTCCTACGTCGATATGTCAGTGGCTTTCACTTTTTGATAGCCACTGAGTTACAGAATCAGGCTGCAGGAAGATATAGAAAACGTGCAGCCTAAAAAACATTCATCTAGTACACCCTCTGATTTGCAACCAGATTTGCAGCAACCAGGTCCAAGCTCACGCGTGATTTTTTACGATGAATTTTGATTGTTTTTGTAATAATAATTTTATAAGTATGTAGGCGCTTTTCAGTGGTTTAAGTTTGTTCATTTAAAAACCAAATAAAAATGTGTGTATTTTATTTTAATAAACTTAATTAAAATTTTCTTAGCACAAATTAAAAAAACGAAGTCTATATTAGTATAGTTAGTTAGTTTAGTTATAGTATTGTTGCATACCAAAAAAGTGTCGGGTAAAAGTAAATTAGTGAATCAGTAACAAAAGAGATTTTCACCAATGTATTTACAATACAGCAACCCCCACTGAGATTGCCGCCCCGGGCTCCCAATGGACTTAGTCCGTCCCTGACCACTGTATACACGATATTGACAGCTAATAAATTTAAAAATGCTTGATGCAAAAAAATCTGTCAGTAGGTCTATCGGCTTTAAATTATAAAGAGATTATAAAGATCTATAGAAATTGTGTTGGAAAATCCCCTTTTAGTAATTATTTATTTTTATTCCCTTTTAGTATTTATTTAATAAAATTGGGGATGACAATTAAAATGGGAAAGTTTTAATATTTTTACTCTTATTTTGAAATTTGGAATGTAAGTTGGCTGAAATTTGCAATATAGATACGAGTAGATTATACCCTGAATTTCATTTTATATAGTCTAAATCAAAATATAGGTAAAAACGCAACTTCCAACATGTATTTCGTGAAGCGAATTATAATGTAAATAGTCCAACTGTAACAGTTCATACTGTGACGCAAATATTTATGATAGGGTCACGGAGTTCATTTGAACTGCGCGACTCACGGCAATGATCGGTAGGTATCGTAGCGCGGGTCTGAGTGAGCGACAAATGCCTAAAGTGCTGGGATATAGTAGCCTGTAATGTAAGGATTTTTAAAAGTCCTTGTGGGGATTATATTATTGTCCACTAGCTGACGCCCGCGACTTTGTCCACGTGGATTGAGGGTTTTTGGTTCCCGCGGGAACTCTTCAATTATCCGGGATAAAACCTATAATAAAGTAAATAATAAAGTAGCCTATGATTCATTCGACTATTCATAACCATATTTGTAAAAAGTCTATTTGAATAAAAAACATTTGAATTTTGAATTTTGAATTCCAGACTATAATCTATGTCTGTGCCAAATTTCATCCAGATCCGTTCAGCCGTTCTGGCGTGATTTAGTAACAAACATCCATCCATCCAAACATTCGAATTTATAATCGAGTCGAACTTTTTTCTGCTAAGAGACAGTCTGAGTGTACGAGAGAGTCTGTCAAGAAGCAATATTCTCCAATTTTTAAATACTTACTTTACATTACTTTTTACATAGTAATAATCATTTAATAAATAAATAGATACTTACTTATTTTAACTCCTGGAAAATATTTTACATTGAAAATAAAACAAAACAAATCTCTACAACAATTTCACAAAATAAAATTGGAAAAGCAATTTAAAATTTTCCAACTTATTTCCATTTTCCCGTCCAAAGCGTCAACGCAGTGTAATCTGCTTTTCATCACTCGACGCAATTTCTACATCAATCTTGATATTGCTAATATAATTTTGCCATTGTGTATACGTATTTTCAACCTTATTTATGAAATGATAAGACTTAGTAAGAAATATTTTAGTGGTAAAATAAACTTGTGTCCGAATACTAAAAATTCTATCACTGAAAGTCGCAACGTGGCCCGAGGCTTCGTTCTTCGTTCCGTTCAAATCGTGTTTTCGAAAGGGACGGCGATTGTTCAATTAGCTTTGTTAGAGCGAGACGATGAATAGTAATAGAAGAGGGTTTCAATTGATTGCGAAGGGTGAGGCGCCCTTCGGTTCGTGTCTATTGAAGTCCCGAGGCGGGTGGGGCAGCTATTAAAATAAAGCGTGCCACTCACATTTTTTTTGTTTCTCTCTTTATTTAATTTCGCGATGGAGTGTAATTTGAATATGCAATTTTCATGGCGGCTTGTTTGCACATATGGTATCTATTGTACTTATAAGTAGGTACATATAGGCACCATCACACCTCTATGCTATTTCGTCGCAATAATCGACAGAATAAAATAGTTATTTGTTATACAAGAGTGAAAAGTTGTTTTTTAACTGCGTGCTCAATTTTGATGACCGAGCAAGCGAAGGATTCTTGATTCAAAAATTAGAATTCTGAGCGTCAGCGAGGGAATCAAAAGAGCACGAGGTGAAAAATCTTTTCACTCGAGTGCAACACGTAACTTTTCATCCCACCTCAGCGAGGAAATGACTAAATGCAAAAAAAATCACAAGATAATATGACGTGAAAGAAAATGGTGCGCGCAAAGCAAATTAAAAAAGTACACCAAGAAGGTTACGCTTACGAGTGTGAGTGTTTAACAAATTAAAAACGGTTGTATGGAAATTCGGCACCATAGAGGTAGAAGTAAATAGGTTTTAATGATGTTTTGAATTCACAAACTTCATAGACGAGTGATATTTACTAACGTGCACACTGCACACGATGTTCTAAATTCAATTTACTTTATCCTCAAGAGGATAATAACGGCTTTTGCATTCAGATATCGAAGAGTAAAAATACTCTTTCCGAGATGGTGGGATGAAAAAAAAATTGTGTGTGTGCAATTCACACACCGCAGAAGTGAAACTTTAGAAAAGTAGCCAACGAGTAATGAGATTTAAAATACAACATGATAATTAATAATTAACATTTCCGCAAAGTAGCGCTTGCTGCTTCAATATCTTCCATCCAATAATTAAATTGAGAGAATATCTAGTGCGAAATATCATCAACTCCTATAGGATGAAATATACCAGCACAAATGCAGACCTAAACTTTTATTCCTATCTTATTACTAGGGAAGTACCTATTATCTAAATTACGGAAAGTTTCTAACAAATAACACTCAAACAACTGTAATTTGCTATTATCTTACCAGATTACCTGCTGAGATGACATCATAGCACTGACTTTTATGATAGAATGATACATGATAAGAATGGTAGGGATACCGCAACTAATAATTGGAAACTTTTCTTAATGTTAGAGTCACTGAGATGCAGTAGATATGCCAACTTTCCTATAGGCTTGTTGAAAGGCAAAACTACAAATCAGGGGCTTCCGAGGAAGCTTGTTCGACCACCTTTTCATACTATAAAGTACCTTACTAAGAATTGTAACTGGCTTTATGCTCTACGATTCGTATTCATATTTTGAAATCAAAGAAAAAATTACCTGTATGAAAACGATTGACACACAGAGTTTTACCTACTGTAGGATCAATGTTCTGCGTTCTTTCAACATGATTGGTCCAGTAATTAAGCTCTCTAAAGTCTTAAGCTATTGTCATTTCGATCGATCTGTAACGAATAAAAATTCTTTCCAAAAAACTAAGTTCCAAAGCCACTGTAAAGTAACCTAATAAATAATTTTTATTTCTACCCACTATGTTGAAGTCGGGCGAGCCTGATGCGTCAACTTTGCTTATCCTTGTTATACCCGCCCGACTTCAACATAGTGGGTAGAAATAAAAATTATTTATCACTTTACAGTGGCGTTGGAAGTCGGTTTTTTGGAAAGAATTTTTATTTTTAACTTTTTAGTGTCAGGGTTGAGGACTTGGAGTCAGAATTTTTTATGGGACCACCTCGAGAGCTTCCTCTAACGACTGATAGAAATAAAATTCAAATCGGTTCAGAAACCACGGAGATATGCACCGACAAAAATTTAAAAAAAAAATATACGCGCCGAATTGAGAACCTCCTCCTTTTTTGGAAGTCAGTTAAAAATCATAGGTAACTGCTCTACAGCTCGCATGATTTACATACTTATAATACTAAGTGATGTACTTCACAGAATTCTTACTCCTTTATACACGTTTGCACAACATGACGTCGGTACAGGAAAACCTCTAACCATCCTAAAGTAGTTTACCATCCATCACATAAGTAGTCAACAAGGAAAAACAAACAAACATCTTCAGGACTTTCGTACTTAGTCTCTGTCTCCTGACTCAGGGGATAGTCTACGAAAATAATAAGCGGCTTTGTTTGATACAAGCTAAGTACCTATGCCGCCAAGTTTTTTTCTGTTCTTTTGAAGCATGCACTGCAGTTTAGTTAACTTGAAGCAATTCTACGGGGTTATACCGGGACCTAGAGTCAGTGTCAGCCTCTAGAGGACTTCTTTCCTGACATGAACTCTAAATTCTAATGAAGACCGCACTCATCATGATATAACTACGCCCGAGAAAGTTTCGTCTTCGGCCAACGACGAAATGAATAGGCTATGGTATTTTAATAACAGAAGTTGTCGAGCCCCGTTCGAAGCTGTGGCTGCGCAAGCTAAGTTCGTTGCAATAAAATCCTTTGGCTGGGCCCGTAGTGCAGAAGTTTTAGCGAAAATTTGGCTAGGTACATACCTACTACTACATAACGCGAATGGCGTCATCGCATTACTATAGGTAGGTATACTTATACTACAAAATATATAAAAATATCGCATATTTTTTTGCATTGATAAACAAACAACGCTTTTATATCTGACTATCGACACACATATCAATTTATGATGCGTGAGGTTATCATAAGTTGTAATCCGTCCGTTTTATAACGTTATATAATATTTATTGTACCTACCTACTAATAAAAATAGGTACTAATAAAAAAGTAGGTATTCAATAATAAAGAACTGATAAGTATATCGTTCAAGTAGTCAATTCGCAAGGGCTAACTCTTTTGTCTTTGCTAAACTTATTAGTACCCGTTGTCCTAGGTGAGCGACAGAAGCGTAGAAAATGACGAACTTGGACCTATGCGACAACGTAGGCCACGTGAAGGGTCAGCTACGGTTTGATACTGTCGCGTCGCGTCATATCGAGTCGCGGTGTCGCGTGTGTGGCTGACGTAGGACGAGTAAATCTGTTTATTTTTCTTTTCAAATCCATACAAATTTTAGCATAATGCATTGCAATAGTTGCTGATACCCTACGCAAGAAATACCGTTGGTTACCAGCAAAGAACTAAAACGAGCATGTGACCAGATAAAGCTCGGGAAGGCGCCGGGGCCAGACCTTATACCACCGGAAATAGTGAAACTCGCCGTTAGCACAATCCCCGACAAAATCACACAAGTCATGAATAATGCCCTACAAACTGGGGAATTTCCGCAGATATGGAAAGTAGCGGTACTACTTTTACTAAGGAAGGCAAAAAAACCAGCAGACGACCCCACAGGCTATAGACCACTGTGCCTACTCGACTGCTTTGGGAAACTGCTAGAGAGGATTATCCTAAACAGAATCGAAGCTCTCTTGCCGGACCACGGAAACTTAGCAGAATCGCAATTCGGCTTTAGAAGCGGTAGGTCTACTCTAGACGCCTTAAATAAAGTCTTAAGTATCGCTGAGGCAGCCAGACAAGGAACACGTCGGACTAAGAAACTCTGCGCGCTGGTGGCACTGGATGTCCGGAATGCCTTTAACTCCGCCTCATGGGAGCTAATATTGGAAGAACTCAGAAAAAGAGACTTCCCCAATTATATCTACAACATCATAAATAGCTATCTGCAGGAGCGACAAATAATAGTACGCGATAGCGAAGGGAAGACGGCGACTCTAAAAGTAAGCAGCGGAGTTCCACAAGGCTCTATCCTCGGGCCAACCTTGTGGAATATCCTCTACGACGACATACTAAAGACCAACTTCGGGGACGATGTTCATTTAGTGGGATTTGCCGACGATCTAGCCCTTGTAGTAGCTGCCCGTAAAGAAACCGACCTGGTAATGAAAGCGAATAAGGCACTAGCAGATATAAGTGGATGGATGTCCCGCAAACGCTTGCGCTTGGCACCGGAAAAAACCGAAGCCATCATGCTGAGTGGACGTAGACGACTTGGGCCTATCACTTTCACAATTGAAGGCGTCAGGATAGAACCCAAAGACAAGCTTAAATACCTCGGCGTATGGTTCGACAAAAGCCTCACTTTCCGGAAGCACGTTGAAGAAGTATCGGAGAAAGCAGAGCGGCTAACTACTGCATTGAGTCGCTTAATGCCTAAACAAGGAGGCCCTAGAGCAAGTAAAAGGAGAGTGCTAGCGTCAGTTTCCCACTCTATAATGTTGTATGCAGCTCCAGTGTGGGCTAGAGCTCTTAACTGCGCTAAATACAAACACATGTTGTGCAAGGTTCAGAGGCAGATGGCTATTCGAGTCTGCGGTGCGTACAGAACCATCTCGCTAGATGCGGTACTGGTAATAGCAGGTTTAGTACCCATCGAAAGATTGGCGATGGAACGCATGAGGGTCTATAGCCGCGAGGACCGCAGGACGCCGAAGGAGGAGCGGAACCGCACGGTTGAGGAGTGGCAGGCAGAGTGGGAGAAAAGCGGAAAAGGGAGCTGGACGAGAAAACTTATCCCGGACTTAAAGCCCTGGATTGGAAGGAAACACGGAGAAGTGGATAAGTTCTTAACCCAAGCTCTTAGTGGACATGGCGTGTTCAATACTTACCTTCACGCAATTGGTAAGGCGACAAGTGAGTCATGCGCATATTGTGGTGAAGAAGACACGCCAGAGCACGCAATATTCCAGTGCACGGAATTCGAGGGAAAACGGAAAGAAGCCCAGGGAGAAGGCGAGCAAATAACCCCTGCGAACCTCATACCCCGGATGCTAGATTGCGAACAACAGTGGGAGGCATGCGCTGAAATGTTGCGTGCTATTGTTAAAAAGAGAATTAAGGACGAGTGGGAAAGGCAGAGACAGGAAAACGCCTGAAAACAGCCATCTTTCAGACGGAATGCAAAGGCTTTACCTGAAAGAATGAGCGGAGAAGGGGGAGGAGGTTTTTAGTCCGTAGGCCGCTGGGTTTCATCTCCATTGGAGTCGGGCATGCCTCCAAATCTCCTGAGGTATCCAATGAGGATTTTCCTCCTCCCCAGAGAAAAAAAAAAAAAAAAAAAAAAAATTGCAATAGTTGCCTTTTGTCGGCACAATCAATCGCTGTACCGATCTCGGGGAGTCGCCGTCGTCAACCGATGGACGTCCACTGCTGGGCATAGGTCTCCTGTAAGGTCTTGTGCTGCCTGGATCCAGCGACTCCCTGCGACTCGCTTGATGTCGCCCGTCCACCCTGTGGGGGGTCTGCTGACGTTACGCCTTCCAGTGCGGGGTCGCCATTCCAGCATCTTACGACCCCAACGTCCATCGGTTCTCCGAATCTTGGTGAGTACTTATTGCTTAATACTTCAATCAAACAATCTACTCGGACGATGACGTATAAAGCTGAATATAGTTGTAGGTACTTATCTAACTAAAATGCAAAAGAAGAAAGAGTCGAATGACTTGTTCGTACAGCTCAGAACTGCTGGGTCCAGAAACTTTTGCGAGCTGATATCGCTTTTTCTGAGATTTTGCTTGTATAGGTGCTACCTACAACGTGGGTTTGCGTTGTAGAAACATCGACCTCTATGTGCTTCCTAGGAACTCTGTAATTTTCCGCGACAAAATGCCTGTCTCAATATCCAGGTCCTCCAATCTCTAGGTCCTCAATTATACCAATACAAAAAATAACGTCGAACCATTGCTCCATTAATTGTGGCGTCAAAATAATCACGCTTGCGCTTTGGGCTTAAGTAGTAATATGGTAAGTGATAGATTCGCCCAATCATGCAAATCTACATATTATAGTTATCAAATTTAAAACTAACTGAGGACGTGAATTTTAGGTCTTTTGGAAGGCCCTCCATTTAATAATTAATGAGGAAGAAAGAATTTATTTTTGACACAGGCATCATCCCTGTCGCTTTTGCCCCGGAGTTAATTAGGGATTATTAAGCGGTGAGGTTTACGAGGCTCTTGCTCATTTTCTATTACTTAAGCCGTCATTGTTCCCGCTCCGGTCATATTTTCTTCGACGGGTGGTCACTGTTACCCCTACTAATGGACAAAACATTACATCCATGCTTCATACTTCATTCTAATAGGTGTTGTTAGATGGAAATTTAAAAACGATTTATATGAATGTAAAATATTGTATGCGAGTGTGGTGTACCTATACTTTTATTAAAAAGGTGTGTAGGACTAAGTTAAGTAGGTATAAGACAATAATTACTGAATATGTAAACAATTTTCAGCAAATAAAGGTTTATTTATTTATATTATTATAAATGCGAAAGTGTGTCTGTCTATATTATGTCTAGGTATCTGTCTTTTAGTCTGTCTGTCCGCTGCACTTTAAAGGCGTATCTTTTCAACCGATTTTGATGAAAATTGGTATAGAGATCCCGGGGAAGGACATAGGCTTAATTTAGTATTGTAAATGCAAAATTACGTATTTCTGTCTGCTACGCTTTCACGGCCGAACTGTTCAAAAGTTTTTGAAAAAAGGTAAAGAGAGGTTGCATCTCGGGGAAGAACATGTATACTTCACAAATTAAAAAGTTCCCGCGGGCATTTAAATAAAACTTAATCTACTCAAACAAAGTCGCGGGCATCAATTAAACAACCCTCGATATGTTCGAATATAGATTTTCATTTCATTGGATAGATTATACCCGCTTTGAAATATAAAAACCCGCTGCATTATAACTAATATTCTTTGCCGCTTATCCTCTTTCGTGGGAAGGTCAAAGGGCAGAAGAGGCCAGCAATCCAAAAACACCCACGAACACATTATATTCCAGAAACTTCTTGCGAGGTATGAATTGTTCACTTCACTTGCCTAAGTATCTTCTATACCTAAACCTAATTTCTTTATTGAGTACTGGCTGTTAATCGATAATCGCGTGTTGTGTCACAATCGAAAGCAGAGACGCAAATAAGTTGTCGATGATTTTTCGAACTTTCAACTATCGACTTATTTTCGAGTTGCCGAACGGTTCCGTTAGTAGTTTTTCTGCAGGCAGCAATCGCAATAAAGCATTTTTACGAGCCATTGTGAGCGGTTTACGACTCGCCGACCGCGATTGACTTTTGAACATAAAATGTGTTTTCTATGTCGCCATTTAATGTTTACTCCTTGTTTTTCCATAGTGCGTGATTATTTTCAAGGTTCATCATTAAAACTCTACACATCTAGACATGTAAAAAGACCAACCAACCGGTTATGCATGGTTATGCTCATGGTGCCGAAATTCTTGTTCCGCGTTACCTAAGTATAATTTGCTCAAGGAAGAAGCTGTGAAAGAAAGAAAGAAAGAAAGAAAAAAAATTTAAGTATTTGTAAATTGTGCCGCACTTAAACAAGTTTACCTACCTAAAGAGGTGATAGATGAATTATTGTTGTTATATATGTGAAAAGTTTTTAAGTAGGTAGGTATTCGATTCGTAGGTGTTTGAGTAGGTAATTACTACGTAGTAGGTACCTAATAGTGTACCTACACACGGATGAACACCGATGAACACAACTCACAAGCCACATCTAGGACGGAAAAGATACTAGACTCAGAGTAAAGTAGGTAATCATCATCACCATCATTGGCGCTACAGCCCCTTGTGGGCCCGGGCCTGATTTCTCCATCTGTCTCTTTCCTTTGCGCTCGTTTTCCAATTTTTTATTCCAAGTCGCCTGACGTCTTGGTTAACTCCATCTACCTAACCAACGAAGTTTTGGCCGACCAATGTTTCTACGTCCATCTGGGTGCGACGACATTAGTTTTTTTGGTGGTCTATGCTCATCCATACGCTGTACGTGTCCAGCCTATTGCAATCTTGCGATTTTAAAGTGCTGAACAACGTTTGGCTCGTTAAAGATTATATAGAGCTCAAAGTTATAACGAATGCGCCATAGCCCATCAACTTGAACCGCACCGTAAATTGATCGCAGAACTTTTCTTTCAAATATAAGAAACGAAATAAAGTAAGTAAAGTAGAGAGTAAAGTACTTAAAAGTATCTAGTAATTAACTTAGGTTAATTACTAGATACTTTTAAGTACCTACGTAAGTTGGAAAAGCCAAGACAGCATGTTGGCAATAGTTTTGCAATAAAACATAAGAGCAATAATACCTGCAGCCTTAAAATATTAGACAACTACCGTTTGCGTAGAATTTGGAGTTTTTAGTTATAAGTTAAATGCGTATCGCATGCATGTTACCTTATATGACTCACAGAATACTTACGTGCTAAATATTAAAACTTGCGAATGTGTGTCTATCTGTCTGTTAACTTGTCTCAGTTTAACCAATTTTGACGACATTTAATAGTGTTTCCGGGGTGGACGACTTCCACCCCGGAAACAGTCACTTATTTTCTCGGAAAATCAAAGAGGTCCCACTTGGTTTTTAAAATCCTTAGCTAATCCAAGCGGAGGAAGCTGTGGGCATCATGTGGTATTTGAGGTAGATATTAGGTGCCTACTCGTATCATCCTTGATCCTTCTTTAGGAATCGGCCGTGCCCTCTGACCTCGAAGAAACGTTGATCAGCCATCTTAAAACCCTTTCCTTTTGAATTATTTCACGCCAAAACCAAACAACAAACATGCATGTAAAAGTAAGTAAATAATATTATTTGCGTTTGAATTTTTCCCTGAACAGCACAATGGGCGGAATGCGAGGAAGGAAGTCAACCAGCATTGTGAGCTGATTCATTAATATCTCGAATCATAATATTATATTCATTTCTTCGGGCCTCGATACTTGTCCGACCACTTACCTAATTACCTACTTTTTGGACTAATAAAATCATTTTATACAAACTCTTGCGAAATTTCAAATTAAAAGATTCAGCAATGACATTACTTAACAAAATAACAAAAGCGTGCAAAGAAATCCCTTACGGCAATACCTAAAGAAAGTAGTTCAGCTATAGCAGCAGCCGCAATGTCGTCAGGTAATACCTACTTTGGGGGAAAATGCTCAGGAACTTTGTGAAGTTCCTGAGCATTTTCCCCCAAAGTAGGTACACAGAACACAACACAGAACACAGAACTACTTACGAGAAATCGGGACGAGTTGATTTAATAAACTCGTTCGAAACGTTTTTGTTCAATATTTCTGATACGAAACCCTAAGGTTTATAACGCCTTTCCGGCGTCCATGCAACAGTGAATTAGGCATCTTCAATGCAAGCGTGCTCGAACTAGGACCTCATCATTGATTTTCGTAAGCCTATCTTGTAATAAATAAATAAAAAAAGAGATGTTTCCACTAAATAGTCCGATTTGAGAGTGGAAAGAAGATACGGCGCTTAAAGGGACGCATTTTCCAAAATCCGTTTTCTCTAAGGCGAAGTTAAGAGATCGTCGTCGTCCCAACTCCCAACCGATGGATGTCCACTGCTAAACGAAGGTCTCCAGGTTGGATCTCCAGAGGAGACGGTGCCTCTGTCTTGAACCACTTGCTTCCAGCGGCGCCCAGCTACTCGCTAAACGCTGCGCTTACCGATACGAGACCATTCAACCACTTTCGGACCTTAACACCAGTGGCGTCCACAATATTCGAAGCCGGGGTAGGCATTGGTTAGGTAGATTTTTATCAGGCAGGGCATAATGAAATTAAGCATTGAGCTATATAACTAGGTTAAGCAATGCTTTTACGTCTCTTTTTCGTGCACGACACTATCTAACACCCGTCGGTTCTTCGAACTATATGTGCCCCGCCCATTTACACTTAAGCTTACGGACTCTTCAAGCTATGTTAATTACTCTGGTTCTCCTACGGACCTCCTCATTTCTGATATGAACACGTAGGGTTACCTACTCTGAGCATAGCCATCTCCATCGCCCGCTACCGCTGACCCTAAGCCTTCTTTTGTGGCCCAGGATAAGCCAACCTGTTTTAGAGCCGTAAGTCATTACTGGCAACACGCAATGAAGACATTAGGTTTCAGGCATTGAGGAAAGTTGGTTAAAAGATGTCTCCGTGAGGCATGAGATGAATGCATCAAATTAGGGCTGCAAATAAAGCAGCAGCAGCCCTTACATGTATGAGTTCCCTCGGGAACTCTTTAATTTTCCGGGATAAAAAGTACCCTATGTGTTTCTTTTATATCATACTAGCTGATGCCCGCAACTTGGTCCGCGTGGATTGAGGTTTTTTGGTTCCCGCGGAAACTCTTTAATTTTCCAGGATAATAAGTGCTGCTGCTATTTGTGCCTATGTGTTATTCCAGACTATAATCTATCTCCGTGCCAAACATCAAGATCCGTTCAGCCGTTGTGGCGTGATTGAGTAACAAACATGCATCCATCAATCCATCCATCCAAACTTTCGCATTTATAATTTTAGTATAGACATCAGCTTGCGGAGTTCCACTGCTGGAGAAAATTTAAATTCCTAGTGAGCCTATTCAACCAGATTCGGTATCGTCTGTCCATTGCTTGCTTTTCCTGCATTTATTGTAGAAGACACACACACACACAAGACAAAGATTTTTTCAGATTTTAGCGGATAGCAATTAGCAAATTAAGGTTTTCGTTCTTTGCTTGTATTTTAAACAGGACAGACGATGTTTGCGTGTTTAGAAATAAGATTTAAAAGGAACCAAAACTTGTATTTAAGCCCGTAAGAAAGATGTTGGTTATTCGACGCGTAACTGCTTGGTTTTGTAAGTTAGAGAAGAATTTGAAAAGAAACAAGCAAGACGTACCTACTACTAAAAACTTAATTTTATTTTAATTATAAAGACACTGGTATTCTGTGTGACTGGTATTTTAATTTTTAAACAGGCTTCCATTTTGGGCAGCCGAGGCAAAGAGAAAGAGAACAATACCACAGACAATTTAAATAGGATCATAGATCTTACATAGTTTTTTTTTTGTTTTTTTTTTTTTAATCCACTACAAGCTCGCCCTTGACTACGATCTCACCTGATGGTAAGTGATGATGCAGTCTAAGATGGTAGCGGGCTAACCTGTAAGGGGCGTGGCAGTTATATTAAACCATACCCCTTCGGTTTCTCCACGGTATCGTACCGGAACGCTAAATCGCTTGGCGGCACGTCTTTGCCGGTAGGGTGGTAACTAGCCACGGCCGAAGCCTCCCACCAGGCCAGACCAGGGAAAATTCAGAAATTATAAATTCCCAAAATGACCCTGCCGGGGATCGAACCCAGGGGCCAGGACCTCCGCACGTTAAGGCAACAGCGCTACACACTGCGCCACGGAGGTCGTCAGAGATATTAACCATAGAGTGAGCATTGACTTACTTACCTATGCTATTTTTACTGATCTCCATGATCTGAATTCTGAACCTATTTCGATAGACGTAAACATTGAAGTAAGTAGTGTACTTACCTACCACCACCACTACAGCCCATTAACGTCCCACTGCTGGGCACATGCCTCCTCTCTCATAGGAGAGCGGGAATTAGAGCTTAGACCCACCACGCTGCTCCAATGCGGGTTGGCGGGCTTTAACGACTACTACCAATGTTAGTGATAATAACTGGGACCGTTATAAATAAATATGTACGTTAGTACATTAGGTATATCTGCATGGGTGTAAATAAGTATTTTTTCTTTCGTTTGTAAGTTAGTATGACTGTTAGATTTGTCTTTTTATAATTTGGTTAAGGTCAGTTGGTAAGGTCAGTTTGACGTCTTTAGATTCATTCATGCTAAAGAACCGTCTGAGTTTGTTGTGGGCTCTTCTCAGACCAGGGCGCGTTCGGAACCCTCGTAGCTTTAGTTTTAAGATACCCTAATTGATTATCACCATCATCTTTTATAAGTTATTATGATTATTGGACGTCAATAAGAGTTTCAAATCAAATCGTTTATTTTTCTTTCATTTTGTGTATTCAGTAGTGATCTTGAACAATGACTTAAAATTAAAAATATAATGTGCTTAATTTAATTTTGCTGCAGGTTGCAAGATCAAGAACTGGCTATCCTAGTAAGAGTACAGTGTACCTAATTTGAATAAATAAATATTGAATACGTACTTTGATGATTGAACGATTCACAGTTTTAACACTTATAAGTGTGACCTTCTACGTTCTGTAACAGCTTAGTGTTAGTGTTGTCACACCAAACAATTAGAACATTTTGAACAAACGAAATTTTTCGTAATGCGTTACGTCACAATAACACTAGAGCGTTTGCCTAATCTATCGGTGTCTATTGTTGTTCATCTAATTCGCATCTAACAAGGCCAAAAAACGGTAAAATAAAAAATCTGCCAACTGACATCGATTCTATGCTTACAAAAAACGAACACAATGCGTCGACAAAGCCACGCGTCCCGCTACCCTCGCGTCGACTTTCAAACTCGCTAGCGTTACAAAGTTCTAATTATTGCAATCTGTATTAATTTACACCTTATCACAAACAACTTAAGATTCATGTTAATATGGCAATATATCATTAGAACTCTATCAATTTGAGCATCGTAAATTGGAGTTAGCTTGGAATCCGTCGGCAAGCGATGCGACGTTGCCGCTCCGGGCAAGCAACAACGCTGTTCAGTGTTCACTGCTATGTATATGTGTGTACTCCTGACACAACTGGCGCCGAATATTTATTGTATACTAACAGAATACTGACGCACGCTTAGGGCGACAGGGTTCTATTTTTCCGAGGGACCAATAAAGTGTACTTTGAGTCTTGGGTGTAGGGTCTACATTGATTTAGTTTTCAATAGAATCCGACCTTGTTCTAATAGGGTGTTTTTCTATGTGACCGTCCAGGTGGCTATGTATAGGTCGGTTCGATACGAATAACACGCCGGCTTAATCTGGACGTGAAGGATTATACGTGATCCCTGCCAGTCAATTAGGTAATTAATCGAGAAGATATTCACAATTCGAATGTGGCATTATAATTCGTGCCTACGTAGTTTTCTAATTTGGGTGGTTAGTATTGATACCTAATTTGAATCACTCTAGGTCGCAGTGTTAGCGAGGATCTTAAAATTGCATAAATGATTACTAATAGGTAGGTAGGTACTTATAAACACAGTTTTTATGATTGTTTTATCACGATTCAAGTTTTTGCCCGTGTCGATTCCGAATGTCAAATTTGCATTTAACGTTTAATATTAAAAATATATGGACAAAAATTTTGCAGACAGTTCAGTTAACTGGTAATAAAAAGAGTCATTTACATAGTTAAACAATTTAATGTAAAAAGCTACACCGCTACAGTGTTTTAATAAATCAGTTTTATTAAATAAAATAATAAGCAAGTAACAAGGACCTTTAAAGATACCATCTCTTTTTATCTATTGTAGTAAAGAAACTCAAGTTTATGAGACAGAACTTCTACCACAGAATAGTTATTAGTTGTACGTTGTTTCTACTAAAAAAAGTTATCGTATGGCCGATGTACCTAGTCGAAAGATCATCATAACAGATAGGGGAAATTATAAGTTAAGTAGCTTTATAACGAGTTTAAGTGCCCAAATCAAAACAACTGTTGTTTTTCTACTTCAGACAAAGCACACAGCTTTCTAAGGAACATCTAGAAATTGTGTAGCGCAAGGCAAATAAAAATATCCTAAGATCAAACCATATTCAGTGATAAAACCTAAAGATAATTCATATATAAAATGCTTAACTATAGTCAGATTGCACCTAAATCTATACTTTACTAATATTATAAATGCGAAAGTTTGGATGTATGGATGTATGGATGGATGTTTGTTACTCAATCACGCCCCAACGGTTGAACGGATTTGGCTGAAAGGCACAGAGAATGGATTATAATCTGGAATAACACATAGGTTATTTTTTATCCCAGAAAATTAAAGAGTTCCCGCGGGAACCGAAAAACCTCAATCCACGTGGACGAAGACGCGGGCATTAGCTAGTAATATTATAAATGCGAAATTTGGTCGGATGGATGGATGTTTGATACTCAATCATGCCACAGCGGCTGAACGGATCTGGATGAAATTTTTCACATAGATAGATTATAGTCTGGTATAACTCATAGGCTACTTTTCATCCCGGAAAATCAAAGAGTTCCCGCGGGAACCAAAAAACCTCAATCCACGCTGTAGTCGCGCACATCAACTAGTCTGCCTATAAATACGATACGCACTGAGTTTTGCTCCAAAAGAACGTTATAGCCCTATAGGTAGGTAATTCATATTGTGTATGATGATTTTTTGGTAGGTAAGTAATCGCATTTAAATGCGGTCTCGTAAACAATCATTTTCAAGGCCGCTGTTATCAAGCACTAGGTAAATTTCGCTGCATTAATATTGTGATAAAGATATTTTATTAACATTTATAATACAAAACTTAGTTATAATGCAGAATGAATTAATTTTAACGAAAACCATATTTTATTTTTTGTATAGACTCGCTTATGCCCGCGACTTTGTCCGCGTGGATTGAGGTTTTTTGGTTCCTGCGGGAGTTCTATTTTCCGGGATAAAAAGTAGCATGTGTTATTCCAGACTATAATCTATCTCTGTGCCAAATTTTATCCAGATCCGTTCAGCCGTTCTGGCGCAATTGAGTTACAAACATCCATCCATCCATGCATCCAAACTTTCGCATTTATAATATTGGTATAGGCTAGCCCTTGACTGCAATCAAACTAGCTGGCAAGTGGTGATGCAGCCAGGTGGAGCGCGCTTGCCTAGAAGATTCACTCTTCTTTCGAATCATACTTGAAACAAAGGAAAATATAGGACTTGGAATCTATGATCTATCAAGTACAACAGGCCAACATTGATATTTATTCTGTTTTTTTTTATGCCACTCTAAATTTTCCTACTGAAGACTTATAATTATGTCCCTAGCAATCATATAATTTCAACTACTTCGTATTTTTATTTATCTTTTTAGCTATACAATCTGGTTCCTTGTGAAACAATCACTGAAATTCATCTTCACTTGATCTTTGAAGTTATAAATTTTGGATTTAACAGCTAAACATAGCTTCGTAAATCATAAGTATGAAATCTTTCGATTTCCAAAGTTCCTGATACAATTTTTTTGTATCAAAAAAAGCTTATGATGTTCATTTTTCAATTTAAATACATGGAATCCTCATTGTTCCATATTCAATAATATTATAAACATAATATTATCTGTGAAGAACTGACTTGGTTTCAGCTAGATTAGACCTACATTCTGGGTTACATCTGTTAGTTTCTTTTTTCATTCCACTTAGTTGCAGTTTCGAAGTTAAATGAAGAATTCAAAATATTTTCACTCTGAAAATAAAGCAATATACCATCAAAATAAATATACCTATCATATAACAATAGATGATAATTATATTTAATCGAATGATCAGAATTTTAAACCTATTGGAAAGGTCTAGATCCATTTCCGATCAGGATTCAACGATATCTTTTGAATTGATGAAGTGATAGGTATAGGTCTGTGGCGAGTATTATTTTTGATTAAGTGTTATGCTATATGTTTTTATATCCAGCTGTTATATCATAAGATGTTCTTTAATTTTATTGAATTCTCAGAACCGTTACGGTTTATTCTGATGTAAAAGGATGAAGCTTCGCAGCCTATTTAAGCCTACAAAACGTATATCTTAGCTAGTCAAAATTCTACCGATACGGTCATAACTTTACCGAAAAGTTACCTTTCTAGTTGTTCTGGGCTTTCTGGTTAGTTCTTGTTCGTGCATCCTCTAAATAACGAAATCTTTATCTTTCTAAACTCGTCGTCAACTCGTCACCTCAACCGAAGCCGTCAAATACTGGACTTAGATCTCTGGCAGATATTTACATTAAACAACTGCTGTTGTCCTGTTGCTGTTCTAAAGTACTGTAATGCATCATTACTTGCTTATAACCCGTATTTAGTACCTCTGAAGTTCTACTCTAGCTTTAGTTAAACATAATTCTTAGATAAACAGATTAAATTTTAAGAGTGTGAACCTTCTAATTACTAAATTCTGATTTATTGCGAAGAGATCATTAAAGTTAGAGTCTACCATCGCCTCATGAGTGATTCTGAACCTTTATAGTTTACGGATTTATGGACTGTAACGAAATATTTATTTTCTTTTGGGTCAATATTCCTCATTGTTGATATTGTCCTCCTTTCATAAATCAAATTCAAAACCCAATGTTCGTTGATGACTTTATTCCTCACAGTAATATTATATTCTTATAGTAATTTAATTATCTTGTGCAATATTTCAATATGAAGTGTTTGTTATTTTCATCCTTCGCGCTCAATTGGCGGGAAGCACACTGATTGGCTATCAGAATACCATAATTTTTTAATTACTTTATTTTACGGCCCTGGATTCAAGTCCCATAAGGCCTTACATTAATTGCGAATGTCGTGCCACAGAATATAAATCTGGAAAATCATGACATTCTATCTATATTGTAATAACGACGTAAACTACTAGCTAGTGGCTACAGTCTTCTTTCATTCTGCCCAGATTTTCTTCTTTACATTTAGTCCATATTATGAAAGCAATTGCATGTTTGCCCTTAGGTACCACTTTTTAGAATTCTTTCTGTGTTGATGAGTATTTAGATTTTTTCTAAACTAACTTTTTGTTATATTAGTGTGTCAAGATTCAAGAGAAACAAATATTTTTTTCAGTTTTTCTAATAATAATTTACTAGGTCCCTAGTAAGTACCTACCTACTTGACTTCGCTCACTTGTCATTCGGGTCAAGCTACATCTCAGATATCATTGATTGACCTTATCAATTAGATCAATGTGACTTGTTTGGTAGGTAAATAAGGTATTTGTGGTTAAGTAATGTAACTTTAATAAATCCATCGCACAGAAATAAATAAACATGATTTATTGGTCATAATAAAAGGAGAGCCTGAGAATACACTGCATACAACAAACAAAAATAATCCCTATATACACATGCACATAACGTAATAAAACCGGACAACATTATTCAGCAATGTATAGCGCGCTGTTGACGCAATAGATTTTCCGAGTTGGTCTGCGAACGCGAGCTGGCAACGTCGCGCGGTGATCGAGCCGCGCTAGTAGAAAGCGCGTTTCTAATCTGGCGGCGCTCGGCAGTCAATGACTTCGGCGCGGTTTCGTTTTAAAATACCACTGCATATTTATCTGCAGCGTGCCGCAGTGGAGTTTACTCTGCCACGGCAAATATAGAGGGCTCTGATTTAAGTATGTTTGAGTATGTTTGTAAGTTTGAATCCGTTCCCTCGTAACTCCTAAACTCATTAGACATTATATTAACTAGTGGTTCGCCCCGAACTGAGACCTCGCGGTATCCATAAGATAGTTTTAACTATAATAATATAATGCGCGCTCATCTTTACGTTCATGATAGACATCAGTACTATCAGTAGACTATTTTTTTATTCCACGTAAGATGGTGCTAAAGTCTATTATTTGTGAGACAAACGAACGAATAAACTTTTACAGAGTGCCATCTATTGACATCATTGTGAAGTGATGTTAAAAATACTGAAGCTCATTAAAAATTAAATAATTTCGTTTCTTTATAATATTTACTTATCTAATTTTAGTATTTGTTGTTAAATTGAGAGTTCTGAGGTCAACTTTGGACATTAGATAATCTCCACTTTGAAAGCCCCCCATTTCGTCAATTCAAGGGGAAAAATTTAAAAAAAAATGATACATACCACAACCCTATGTAACGCTATAAAAAATATTTTACTTCGCATTCGCTTCTATGAGAGCCCCCCTGAAATAAAGATTTTTATAACTTTTTAAGTCTTATTCGGCGGGAGACCATCGGTTTACATATTATATTTAAATTTGAAGTAATTACGTTCTGTAATTCAGTAGTTATAAGGCTCTGACCGACGGATAGACGGACGGTCGGACAAGTGCAAATTCACTCAAGTAGACACAGAGACCTTCTTATTTTACTCGGTCAAACATTTTAAGGTCTTCCTTCATATTAAATTAAAAGAATTTCAAACAATATGACTCGATTTTGCACTCTACTCTATTTTTTAATGCTGGCATGCTCGGCTATTGGTCTTCAATCTTCTTTGACAACTGCCTTCCTTTTGCACTCAAGGGACCGTTCATCGCAATTCTCACTTAATCTGAACACCTCATGGGTGATCTGGTGCGTGCCATGGTGCTCTTGACTCAAATAATACCGACTATGTATTACCTGAAACACCACACATACACATTCAATAGAAGCATCGTCAAGTCTAGATACGCGTGGCCAAAGAAACTGAGAATCATACTTCATACTAATATTATAAATGCGAAAGCATAGAGGTTTAATAGTGCGAAAGTGTGTTTGGTTTGTACTTTGTTGGTTTGTCCTTCAATCACGCCTTAATATAGGAACGGATCGACGTGATTTGTTGCATGGATATAGTTGAGGACCTGGAGAGTGACATAGGCTACTTTTTATCCCGGAAAATGGGAATTGAAAAAACTTATCCCGCGCGGACGAAGTTGCGGGCATCATTAGTGAGACCTAAAAGCATGAAGTTTCTTTAGGCGCGAGAAAATAATCCATGAACAAATTAACGGTCTATCAGGTCAGTTGTGGAGACGGGAGACATGGACCTTCACAAAATTAACTAAGGAACCCTATGCGAGATCTGATCAATTATTTCACATAATAGGTACATAAAGCATATTAATTAAAGCAGCGTAACCATTGCCGCTGCCTTTCCACAGATCACGGAAACTAAAACTATTAATTGAAAATGGTAAATTGGAAATAAACGACACCAATAGCCAAAGCATTTATGGAACTGGTAAACAGACTTCGAATATTTGCGAACCAAAAGTATCCGGAGGTAACTACTCTATTACCGTACTACCGGAGGAGGTACTGGCGTAAAATATTCGAGACGAGGAAATCTGTTGGAGAGCTAAAGTAAGTAATATAAGAAGATAATTAATTAGCTGAAGTTACAGTGGGTGGGCCTTTCTGTTGGAGAACCAATGTTCGGTGGCGAGACAAAACTCTCAGAAATAGGTAAGTATCCTCGACGAAAAAATAATGTACAGCTCATTAAAATACTTTATAGTTAGAGTAACAAAGAATGGGGCTGATTCTGTATAACACAATCTCTAAACTAAACTAAAATGGCAGCTTTAAATCTAGTTCTGTCCCTTTCCGTAGGAAGTATTATGAAAGGGTTAGCAATATTTGTAATGCTCTAATTTTAGTTTAGTTTAGAGACTGTGCAATACAGAATCAGCCCCAGTATCTACCAAATGTAAAAGTACGGGCGTTTCTTCGTGGGCCTAGCTGAACTTGTGCCTCGGACAGCATGTAAAACGGAGTTCCTGCACCTGCCCCCCGATTGTGTAAAGAAATCATAATCAACCGTCTGTCGAACGTATAATCCGAGCTGTTTAAGGAGTACATAAATGTCTGCACGTCAAAAAGCATGTATGAACTCCTTAAACAGTTCAAGCAATACGTTTTAAGCTGTCAAATGATTACGATTTGCTCAGACAATTGGGCCTCTAATCTCTCTCCGGACGTGTGAAATTTCCCCGACCCATCGGCACACGAGTGCTCTGTGCCATCGGGCTATGAGAGTACCTATGGAAATAGAGAGTGCAACTGTGTACGCGTAGATAACTAATCTCCGGAAAATAGGCCGTATAGTAGTAGAAGATCTTCGAATAGTCTTATCTTACTAATATTATAAATGCGAAAGTTTGGATGGATGTATGGATGTTTGTTAATTAAAGAGTAACATGGGATACCTTATACATTCCATCCAATATCGATCCATCCATCAGCCTGAATGCATCCACTGCTGGACATAGGCCTTTTCAGAGCGCGCCGCCAAACACGGTCCTCCGCCTTCCTCATCCACCCGCTTCCCGCAACCTTCTTTATGCCATCGGACCAGCGAGCTATATATGTATACCAGACTAGATTAAGGCCGCGACTTCGTCCGTGTGGATTGATGTTTTTGATTCACGCGGGAAATCTTAAATTTTCCGGGATAAAAAGTAGCCTATGTCCTTCCCTGGGATAAAACGTACCCCTGTACCAAATTTCATCAAAATCGGTTGAACAGACGGGTCGTGAAAGCGTAGCAGACAAACAGACAGACACACTTTCGAATTTATAATATCAGTATTATCTAATTCTCTATATTATCTATTATCTATATCTAATTATCTAATTAAAAGCCTAAAAAATAAGTTTCAAGCTTCTAGCTTCAAAAATGACGTTTCAAACTTTCATCCCCCTTTTTTTTTATCGCTGGGAAATGCGTTTAAGCATCCCTCTCGGAAGCAGGCAGGTAAACTGCAGTGCCTCCGAGAGGGTATGTGGGACTCAATGGGACTCCAGAATACCCACTAAAACCCAGCGGCGCTCCTGCGTTAAGGCTGTGTTACGGGACACTTGACGCAATCATTCGCAACACAGCCAGCGACATCCGCCCAAGCGGAACCTCCTCCGGGGGCAAACTTTCATTCCCTATTTCAACCCCTTACAGCCCTTTTTTGCATAAAAAAGTAGCCTATGTCTTTTCTCAGGCTCTAGACTATCTCTGTACCAAATTTCATTTAAATCGGTTCAGTAGTTTAGGCGTGACTGCGTAGCACACAGACAGACAAAGTTACTTTCGCATTTATAATATTAAAAGTATGGATATGGATATCTCGGAAAATCGAAGAAGTAAGAGATGTTTGAAACTTAAATCCTCGCAGACGTACTACCTAGTCTAATTACTTAGGGGTTCTTAAGTGGTTTTACAATCTGATATTTTAGGCTTTAGTATTGAAACAAGGAAAAACGGACGTTTGTTTTTCTTAAAACCGCGATATTCTATTAAGTATCTAAGTATCTTTTATCGAATTTAAAACGATTCTTGCTGAAGCGGAATAATTAACGTTGTGGAAAAAATAAGTATTGTACCTAACTACTTAGTAGGTACAACTAAACCACAGTTGAAAGTGAATAAGTATTTATAAACCAGGCATAATGTTAGTAGTTCCTACCTAACTGGCTAATTTCAAGGAAGGCATATTTTTCCCCTTTCAGCAAAATATGTAAACTGAATACATTTTTTACTTTTGCGTCATAACTCATTCGTTTTGTATTATCCACAAAATTTATAAAATTGAAATCAGGGGCCAAGCAATATTACTCAAAATTACAGTTTGATGTCACGTACCTTAACGTTCCTAAATTATGGATTATAATAATTGTAAAACACGAAAGTCAACAAAAATTAAACAATAAGGCCCAGAAGAGTACTTAGTGTTAGGCTCTTTCCGCACTGCATCCGATTCCAATCCGAAAATACTTGATCCGAAGTTGCCGTAGTATTCGAGAATATAATTATCTCCAATTCGAAGCGTTATTCACGGACCAAATTAACCACAGTACTTATTAGGCACTTGTATAAACGCTTGCGCACTGTGTCTGATCCGTATCCGATCAAGAATACGCTAGCAACATCCGTCGAAACGGACGCAGTGCTGAAATCGACATCCAGATCCGATTCTAGTTTTCTAGATCACTTGTCGCGAATTCGGATCGCATGCAGTGCATAAAAGCCCTTACGCAGGTACAACATTATTGGATGGTGAATGGATTTTGGCCAATTGCGAAAGAGTGGCAACCAATCAGAGGAGAACTCGGTATCTTCTCTTCTCTGTATCTGGGATTATTTTCCGCACTTG
Organism: Erebia aethiops; assembly: GCA_923060345.2. Classification (NCBI taxonomy): domain Eukaryota; kingdom Metazoa; phylum Arthropoda; class Insecta; order Lepidoptera; family Nymphalidae; genus Erebia; species Erebia aethiops. Next base: position 13,258,560 of record OV281091.1, on the reverse strand, counting down.
GATCATGGATGCAGTGGTCCGCTGTTCGTGAAACCACTGGTGTGACACCCCGCCGGATCATTCCAGCCAGCTTATCTCACTCCAGAATGAAAGAACACGGTAATTACATACAGTAGCAATCTTTCTACCCTAATAAGCCCCTGGTCTAAAATTCCATCATCTTCTGATAGCCCAGGTGGCGCTCCGTCGTCGAGTGCCGAGTGTCGTGACGCCTATCACTGATAACGTTATCAGTGCCGCGCTTATCGCCTTCCGCTGCACGCAGCTGCCGCTCTGACGCGGGGCTGTCACGAGCTCAATTCGCACGTCCACTTGAAGTATGATAAAGTTATTAACTTCTGAACAATCTATTTTTTCAATTATCGCCTTAAAAACAAAAGGCCTTAACTTGCCTTAACTTTTTTTTTTTCTTGGGTCCTGTTCAGCACTAGGTATAGGTATTTAGACTGCAAACTGCAATAGTCTATACTAATCTTACTAATATTATAAATGCGAAAGTTTGGTTGGATGGATGGATGGATGTATGGATGTTTGTTACTCAATCACGCCCCAATGGCTGAACGGATCTGGCTGAAATTTGGCACAGAGATAGATCATAGTCTGAAATAGCATTTATCCCGGAAAAAAATTAAAGAGTTCCCGCGGAAACCAAAAACCTCAAACCACGCAGACGAAGTCGCGGGCATTCGCTAGTACCTATTATAAATGCGAAAGTTTGGATGGTTGGATGGATGGAATGGATGTTTGTTACTCAATCACGCCAAAACGGCTGAACGAATCTGGATAAAATTTGGCACAGAGAAAGATTAAAGTAAACACATATAGGTTACTTTTTATCCCGGAAAATTAAAGAGTTCCCGCGAGAACCACAAAACCTCAATCCACGCGAACGAAGTCGCGGGCATCAACTAGTGACAAATAAAAAAAAAGATTCTGACGAATTGAGAACCTCCTCCTTTTGTTGAAGTCGGTTAAAAATGACGAATTTCCTTGCACAGTAGTGAGCGCTGTGGTCTCATAATATAATAGGAGCCGGGAGATCCCTGGTTCGATTCCTGGCAGGGTCAATTTGAGAATTTATGATTTCTGAATTTTCTTTGGTCTGGTCAGCAGCCTGATTCTGTAACTCAGTGGCTATCAAAGAGTGAAAGCCACTGACATATATTCTTTATCCATTGAAGGTTTGCTATGAAATAAAAATTAAGTTTTCATAGCAAACCTTCAATGGATAAAGAATATATGTCAGTGGCTTTCACTCTTTGATAGCCACTGAGTTACAGAATCAGGCTGCTGGTGGGACTTAGGAGGCTACGGCTAGTTTTCACCCCAGTCTATGTGGAATAACTTACCAATATTCCTAAACAACTCAAAGTCACCAAGAAATGTATCTATTTAACTACTTAATACGTTGTCGAATCGATCGATCTTCTTGCAGTCAGAATACCGACTACCATACTATTTATAAGTTCCACAAACTTAACTGACCAGGTGACAGCATTGCTAGCAGATATCCATACTAATATTATAAATGCGAAAGTCAGTTTGTTTGTTGGTTTGTTGGTTTGTTGGTTTGTTGGTTTGTTGGTTTGTCCTTCAATCACGCTTCAACGGCGCAACGGATCGACGTGATTTTTTGCATGGGTATATTTGAGGACCTGGAGAGTGACATAGGCTACTTTTTATCCCGGAAAAACAAACAGTTCCTGTGGAATAGGATGCTCTTTTTCTCGCATTTTTCTTCAATTAGGCGGCAACGGCACACCGGATAGAAGTGATTTTTTACATGGGTATAATTGAAGAACTGGAGAGTGACATAGGCTACTTTTTATCCCGGAAAAACAAACAGTTCCTGTGGAATAGGATGCTCTTTTTCTCGCATTTTTCTTCAATTAGGCGGCAACGGCACACCGGATAGAAGTGATTTTTTACATGGGTATAATTGAAGAACTGGAGTGACATAGGCTACTTTTTATCCCGGAAAAACTAACAGCTCCTGTGGGATAGTGTGCTCTTATTCTCGCATTTGTTCATCAATTAGGCGGCAACGGCACACCGGATCGACGTGATTTTTTACATGGGTATAATTGAGGAACTCGAGAGTGAAACTGGCTACTTTTTATCCCGGAAAAACTAACAGCTCCTGTGGGATAGTATGCTCTTTTTCTCGCATTTTTTCTTCAATTAGGCGGCGACGGCACACCGGATCGACGTGATTTTTTACATGGGTATAATTGAGGAACTGGAGACTGACATGCATACTAATATTATAAATGCGAAAGTCAGTTTGTTTGTTGGTTTGTTGGTTTGTTGGTTTGTTGGTTTGTTGGTTTGTCCTTCAATCACGCTTCAACGGCGCAACGGATCGACGTGATTTTTTGCATGGGTATATTTGAGGACCTGGAGAGTGACATAGGCTACTTTTTATCCCGGAAAAACAAACTGTTCCTGTGGAATAGGATGCTCTTTTTCTCGCATTTTTCTTCAATTAGGCGGCAACGGCACACCGGATAAAGTGATTTTTTACATGGGTATAATTGAAGAACTGGAGAGTGACATAGGCTACTTTTTATCCCGGAAAAACAAACAGTTCCTGTGGAATAGGATGCTCTTTTTCTCGCATTTTTCTTCAATTAGGCGGCAACGGCACACCGGATAGAAGTGATTTTTTACATGGGTATAATTGAGGAACTGGAGTGACATAGGCTACTTTTTATCCCGGAAAAACTAACAGCTCCTGTGGGATAGTATGCTCTTATTCTCGCATTTGTTCATCAATTAGGCGGCAACGGCACACCGGATCGACGTGATTTTTTACATGGGTATAATTGAGGAACTCGAGAGTGAAACTGGCTACTTTTTATCTCGGAAAAACTAACAGCTCCTGTGGGATAGTATGCTCTTTTTCTCGCATTTTTTCTTCAATTAGGCGGCGACGGCACACCGGATCGACGTGATTTTTTACATGGGTATAATTGAGGAACTGGAGACTGACATCCATACTATACTTAATATTATAAATGCGAAAGTCAGTTTGTTTGTTGGTTTGTTGGTTTGTTGGTTTGTTGGTTTGTTGGTTTGTTGGTTTGTCCTTCAATCACGCTTCAACGGCGCAACGGATCGACGTGATTTTTTGCATGGGTATATTTGAGGACCTGGAGAGTGACATAGGCTACTTTTTATCCCGAAAAAACAAACAGTTCCTGTGGAATAGGATGCTCTTTTTCTCGCATTTTTCTTCAATTAGGCGGCAACGGCACACCGGATAGAAGTGATTTTTTACATGGGTATAATTGAAGAACTGGAGAGTGACATAGGCTACTTTTTATCCCGGAAAAACGAACAGTTCCTGTGGAATAGGATGCTCTTTTTCTCGCATTTTTCTTCAATTAGGCGGCAACGGCACACCGGATAGAAGTGATTATTTACATGGGTATAATTGAGGAACTGAAGAGTGACATAGGCTACTTTTTACCCCGGAAAAACTAACAGCTCCTGTGGGATAGTATGCTCTTATTCTCGCATTTGTTCATCAATTAGGTGGCAACGGCACACCGGATCGACGTGATTTTTTACATGGGTATAATTGAGGAACTCGAGAGTGAAACTGGCTACTTTTTATCCCGGAAAAACTAACAGCTCCTGTGGGATAGTATGCTCTTTTTCTCGCATTTTTTCTTCAATTAGGCGGCGACGGCACACCGGATCGACGTGATTTTTTACATGGGTATAATTGAGGAACTGGAGACTGACATCCATCATACTTCATACTAATATTATAAATGCGAAAGTCAGTTTGTTTGTTGGTTTGTTGGTTTGTTGGTTTGTTGGTTTGTTGGTTTGTTGGTTTGTCCTTCAATCACGCTGCAACGGAGCAACGGATCGACGTGATTTTTGGCATGGGTATAATTGAGGAACTGGAGAGTGACATAGGCTGCTTTTTATCCCGGAAAAATAACAGCTCCTGTGCGATAGTATTCTCTTTTTCTCGCATTTGTTCTTCAATTAGGCGGCAACGGCACACCGGATCGACATGATTTTTTACATGGGTATAATTGAGGAACTGGAGACTGACATCCATACTTCCATATCCATACTAATATTATAAATGCGAAAGTCAGTTTGTTTGTTGGTTTGTTGGTTTGTCCTTCAATCACGCTTCAACGGCGCAACGGATCGACGTGATTTTTTGCATGGGTATATTTGAGGACCTGGAGAGTGACATAGGCTACTTTTTATCCCGGAAAAACGAACAGTTCCTATGGAATAGGATGTTTTTTTTTTCGCATTTTTCTTCAATTAGGCGGCAACGGCACACCGGATCGACGTGATTATTGACATGGATATAATTGAGAAACTGGAGAGTGGCATAGGCTACTTTTAATCTCGGAAAAATAAACACTTCCTGTGGGATAGGATACTCTTTTTCTGGCATTTTTCTTCAATTAGGCGGCAACGGCACACCGGATCGACGTGATTATTTATATGGGTATAATTAAGGAACTGGAGAGTGACATCGGCTACTTTTTATCCCGGAAAAACTAACAGCTCCTGTGGGATAGAATGCTCTTTTTCTCGCATTTCTTCTTCAATTAGGCGGCAACGGCGCAACGAATCGACGTCATTTTTTACATGGGTATATATGAAGACGCATAGGTTACATGCTGCTGCAACTATGCGACATCGTTTGTATAATCAGGAATCTGTATAACGTGTAACCTATAGCATTGTGTTTTCTTTCGTAGATATCGTGAATATTTTTTTTCATTTTTCGTGCATGAAAAACCTTGCTCTTGCCTTTCGATGAAATACGTCGATACTAAACGTCTCAGTATTCTTCTCCATGGCATCCTCTTGCATGCTTAATTTAAATACAGTTTTCTAACAAAAACTCATTTATTGTTCCCTTGAGCCACGCGAGCGAAGCCGCGGGTAATAGCTAGTGAAAAATAAAATAAAAACAAAAAGTCAAAATACTAACCAGGCATAAAAATTTGTTCCAATTTTGGTGACTGGGCCAAATAATTTGGCAGGATTATATATTAGGATTATATTGATATACCCATAGATTTAGCATTGGTCTTAGTGCGCGAGCCCAATACTAAATCCATGATTATACCTTATGCCTTGCCCCTTTCCTCTTAAGAGCGATGTAGGTATATAGCCATACGGTAAGTGGATGAGATTCAAAACGTAAAGGCCCTCGAAGTGGAAAGACTAAACAAGAAACCCGAAATAACTAATTATACTTACGCTGTTTATCTGGAACTTACGTAAAAACGTGTAATTTTATCAGTTACACAATTCTGCCAAAAAAGATCACAGTTAGTTTAGTAAAACAGCTCCTTTCGAATTTAGTCAAACGATAATCTCGAGCAGTAAAATTAATTAACCAATAAAAAGCATCACTCGAGTGCGGCTCGCTTTCAAATAACCTTTCTGAATTAAAAACGCGCCGCAGCCTTGCGTCCAAGGTCTGTCGGCTCTTATCTACGACGCGTGGATAAATACCCGTTTCAATCGACCAGCCTGATAAATTATTTTTATGTTTTCGTTTTATACAAACACAAGTAGCTTGTGAGGAACTATTTAGATTGTGTTCATAACTTTGTTCGATTAGATTTTAATTCATTAAGCCTTATCTCCCGCACAAATCCTGGATTAGCCAGATTTTTTGAATAATTCTTAAATACTCACATATTTTATTGGTAGTGCGATTTTATGTTAAAGATCCTAAAGTAGTCGCATGTGACGGTTATATCATTGCACTAAAACGGACTTTATGAGGATACATACTGAGTAATGACATATCGATCAGGCTTTTTAGGTAGGTATATTATTTTCTTTCTGGACTGCATCATTATCATATTTGACCTTACTTACTTACTATGCTGGCCTGGCTCAGTAACCCAATGAAAACCTTCACCTCCGACACTCGAAGCTACCACTCTTTCCTGTCCTGCATCGCTTCACGCCATTCGGGTCTTAGGATAACCCCCTCCCATATAAAAATACATTGTTACGAAACCCACGCAAGGAGGGATTAAATGGACCTGATTTGATCAATTAATTTGTCTAACAGGGAATCTGATTAAATTAATACTTATTTAGTTTTAAAAATAGGATTTTAATAGGCCTGGTTGGTACCTTACAAAGGCACAACCTGCGGCTGTATGTGAAAGGCAAATCTATACTAATATTATAAATGCGAAAGTTTTGATGGATGGATGTATGGATGGATGTTTGTTACTCAATCACGCCGCAAAGGCTTAACAGATCTGGTTGAAGTTTGACACAGAGATAGATTATAGTCTGGAATAGCACATAGGCTATAGGTACATACTTTTTATCCCGGTGAATTAAGGAGTTCCCGCGGGAACCAAAAAAACCTCAATCCACGCGGACGAAGTCGCGAGCATCAGCATAGTAAAACATAGTAAATAGTAGTCAAGTAAGTGAAGCAGTGGAACTTGGAAGTGTTTCTTCAAGAGGAAATAAAGATAATACCTAATATCATGGATTTAGGTAGGTTGGTCCAGTCTGCTGACGAAATTAAAGTTAGATTCAGCTGAAATACTAGATTCACTTTTCTGCACCGATTAGTGTTCAAGCTTCAATGCCTAAAATTTTAAGCACTTATAAAGAGTGTCCGAAATGTCTCCAAGAATAAGGAAGATTCCGACTTTGTTTAAAGTTTATTAATCTCTTTTAAAAACTCCGCGAGTTCATATTTGCTGGATGACGTCACACATACCGAAGCCGAAACATAAAAACTGGTACGTGCCATAGATATCTACTGTTGCCTTAGATATTTAATATTTATCGTTCCCAAGCCTCGTCTTCGTTGGCTCTCCAACTCTGTATGTAAGTATATAGAGTCCCAAATTGCCTAGAGCAGTTAAATAGCACAAAGATCTGTTTCAAAGACTTGATTAAAATTATTGCTCCAAAATCACAAATAATGAGATCAAACTATTTAATCAGTAGGTAAATTAAATTTACGCAATATACCTACTTAAGTACGTCACAATAATTTTTGTTCGGTTCTGCAATATTCACAACAGAAACACTCTTCATCTAAGCGCTACAGTTTTGACTTTTGAGTCCTATATAGGTAAGTATTAGATACGATCTGTCCATAGTATATCATGGAAGGATCATAATTGCCGAGTCCTTTATCTTTGGTGCTCTCGATGTTTCCCAGTCATTCTGCTAACATTAGACACTTTTAATTTTATTATCTCTAACATCTAAGTACTTAGATAGGCTTTGAAAATACTTCAGTTTTTAGAATACCCTATTGTGTGTGATGGAATGAATTATGGTACTTCACGAGTTCACGACACTCGCCTTAATTTTTTACAGTTAAGTGCACTGATGCTTCATCGAGAGTCAGGGAGTCATCAGACTTTGTTATCGCTTCTATAACTATTCTAAATTCTGTGTGTGCAACTATTTCTCCCAGCAAACACATTTAGAAAAACCCTTAACTTCCAGTAGCACTGTTGATTTCAAAACGACGGAACATTGAGGCACTTAACTTTTTCCATTGTCCAATAGTTGCGCAGTCATTGTTGTTCGAACAATTCGAGACCAGTAGCGGCTAGCATTGTTCGGATTCTTTGTCTAACGCCACTACTAGCTATTAGACATTCACTATTGTTTTAAATCGTTTTTGAATGCGCTATAATTGTTTTATTTCTAATACATTTTTTTACTGATTTTCAATTTCATTGAAGTTGGTAATTATTTTATGGGTGCAATATTCAAATGTTATTATAACCCAAGGTATCAAAGTATCGGTATTCTATAGGATATATTTCGGTGAGTGCGCTCAGGAGCTTTTCGATCTTGTACCTCCTTCACCTTTCTACCATCGTACCGTAAGACGCCGAGCGAGTTTCCAACCCTATGACGTCAACGTTCCATCCACACGTACGAAGCGCTTTGCGTCTTCATACCTTATTCGCATGGCTAGGGTCTGGAACACCAAAAACTGTGTTTCCAACCAAATACAATCCGGGTATTTTAAATCAAGAGTGAATAGGCATCTTTTAGGCAAGCGCGTCCCATCTTAGACTGCATCATAATTTCCCATCAGGTGTGATCGTGCTCAAGCGTATCTAAGCCTATAATGAATTTTTAAAAAAACTAACTTCAAAATAGAAGAATTTTGATTTTAATTTACGATGTATAGATGTGTCTTTCAATATTGGCAGCTCATGGATAACTTTTTATTTAAGAGAACCCTCGTCAATTACTATTTTTATACTATGGCTATGTAGGTTAAATATTCTCTTAAATAGTTGTTCCTTCGATATTATTGCCCTTTTATCTTAATATTCCTGGCTGTTGTAATTCACTTGGTAATTACCGAACGGAATAATTCTCTTTATCTTCGGAGATAATAGTATGTTTTCAACCACTTTATCACTCAATGAGTCAACGACTACTAAATTCCTTCATTCGAGATAACTATCTATGCCATAGTTACAATGTGATCAATATTTAAATTAATTTATTAAGGCGCTGTGAGCTCACGAGCTGAAAACACAGGAGCGCGGGGGTGAAATCGAGCAAGCGCATGTCGAAAAAAATACAAGAAATCATTTGTAAAAAGATAAATATTTACTTTTCTATACAAATTAATCCGACAATGTGTTTGATTTAGAAATATAAATTTTATGTTATATTTCTAGAGCAAATTATTGGTTTCATTAAGGAGAAAAATTGCTTTAAAAGGTAAACTAAGAGGTATATTTAAAATAAATTTCAATGCAGAGTTTTATTTTAATTTGTGTTTTGAGATGCGCTAATGACTTCTTAAAGGTCTTGAAAACAGCAAATTAATTTTACAAGCATACCTACAATAAGTCATCGTTTGATGCATAGAAAAAATAAATATTTTATCTATTTGATTTTGAGTTTTGAGTTTGATGGATATATCACCGTAAGATTGTAAAAACCGTTAGATTATAATATAACGTTTTTTATCTCGATAGATTATAAACTTTCGACAGATTGTGAACCGTAACATACTCGCGTTATTTTTAGGTATATTAACCCGATAGAACCTAAGTGCCCTAGGCCTGTGGCCGGGCACTACCTGAATATTCATGTCAAACCCTAACCTAACCTATAGTTCGCGCGCGAGTTGAATGCAGAGTAAATGTATGGTGACACTTACATTTACTCTGCATTCAACTCGCGCGCGAACTGTACAAGAAAGAGACAAGAAAACGTAGAAACAATAAATATTTCATAAATTAATACTCAGAACATTGTACGGTTCACAATCTTTCGACAGTTTATAATCTAGCGGGATAGAAACCGTTAGATTATAATCTAACGGATTTTATAATCTTACGGTGACAGATACACTGCTTTTAAAAACCCCCTTTTACGCTACACAGGGCCTAAATATACCTATTATTCGCACCTGAGTTGAATGCAGAGCTTAGGAATGTGCTAGTGCTGAGTCCTTATTACTGACAGTCATATCGATAAATTACAAAAACACAGTTGTTGTATTATTTTAAAAACATTTAAAATATTGATTGAAACAATAACAAAATTCTAAATTTACTTCATTTCGTAAAGAAAATAAAATCATACGGACAAGTAGGTACAAACGATTGTTTTAGTCAGATAAAAGTCTTATATCTAAAGGTCTGTGAATTACACTACGATTAAAATCATCTTTTTTAGGAAGAAAGAAGAGGTAAGGACCTATTCGTTCTTCGTAAGCTTCTTTTTGTATTACAGACTAGCGAATGCCCGCGACTTCATCTGCGTGGTTTGAGGTTTTTTGGTTCTTGCGGGAACTCTTTAATTTTCCGGGATAAAAAGTACCCTATGTGCTATTCCAGACTATATTCTATCTCTGTGCCAAACAGCCAGATCCGTTCGGCCGTTGGCGCGTAATTGAGTAACAAACATGCATCCAAACTTTCACATTTATAATATTAGTAAGATAATATTATTTTTGATACTCCAGTATATCGACTTGGTCTGCCGTTAAAGGCAAGGTCAAAAAGTAATTTTGCCTTTCTTCAGTAAGTACATATATCCAAAGCTTTTTTCGCCATTTCGCGTTCTTGGCGATGAATAAACACACGTTTTCTTTTTACTGAACCTCTTAAATCAGTCACTTTAAAAAAATTACACGGAAAACAACTTGATTAACAAGCAACAAGCGTTCAATCAAAAAGTAGGTATGTATGTGTCGACAATTCGACATTTCCTAGGAAATGTCGACAAAACGGTTTCGATAAGTTAGAGCTCGAAATACGTCAATGAGATGATTTAAGAACTTTATCTAGGAACATTAACGATCGTCTACTGTTAAATCGCCAAATTATGTATCTGAATTGGTCATTTCAAGAAATATTCAAGTACTATATCATTGAATGGTCATAGTTTTCATCAAGAATGATCACCTAATTGATTATATTATGATCAAACGTCTAATGTTGGGTGTCCATAAAAATGTATCAGTAAAAAGGATGGGCTACACCAGAAGACTCGCGTCGTCGCCCGTTCATTCAGTTTATCGTATGTTTATCGTACGATGTCAAACACAGCACGTGACAACACTATCCGCGGGGTGAAGGCGGACGGGGGAGGGAGATGCTCCCGCCCGTCACCTCAGGCCCCGACTGCATTGAACTCGAGTGCGTACAATAGTTTTGATTGCTGCTAATTAAAGTTACCTCCAACGGGTTCGAAATTTGAATTTACCCCAATTCACTCTACTGTCAATTCAGCAGCTATAAAAGAAGAAAAAAGATGTGAAACAAGTTTCGTCAATTTCGGTCATTTTTTTGAAAAATGTTGCAGCCCGTAGCGAATTTGTGCAACGATTTAGTTACTGTCCGAAAGAGGCACGGTTTACGGAATAAGCAGGTGTTGAGATTTCGTAGGGATGTATGCGCATTCGTAGGGGAATTACCAACTTATTGAGCTAAATCAGATTACCTAGGTAAAATTAAGTTTTTATATTATAATAACATCAATAGCAACACCGCAGATTAAAATAGAACGGGGCATTGGTTAGTTAAATCCATAAAGGTAAGCGAAAATAACGTAATTATGAATAGCTTTGCCACCACTTCACCAATTAATCCTTAAAACGTGAAACTTAATAATGACGTCATATGAGTAAGTGATGTTGATGTTATCGCTACTACACTAGCAGTAGGTAGGTAGTAAAATATGCTTCGTCACTGCGACGTCCCCATTAAGTTAACTGCGGGTGGCCCTGCGTTATGGGTAGGCATAACGGCTATAGCTTATCGTACCGAATTAACTTGTTAATCGTCGATATATCAAGAACCGATAAAGACGTGACTCGGCTGTCCCTTGAATCTTGACTGTAATAGGTTAATTAACCTATCACTAACAATAATATACAATGATAGGAATGTTAAACTGTGACAAGAAAATGAACAAGAAATCTTTAAGTACGTGTGTTGAAAATAATCATGTTATTCAGCAAGACCCTAGACAAACTATGTACTTGGAGTATGAACCTATAAATTAAACTATCTCTATTAAAGATAGATCGATGAAATGATCGTTAGAATGAGAAAATTATCAAGGGAACCTATCTATTTGATTTTACAAGACCTATTCACCGATACCCTTTCGACTTTTATTTTTAATTTGTTACATTTTGGCTTCTAGAGGGCGCCATTTTGTTTTTTCTTAAATTCGGCTTCCACAGTGACACTAATTATGATATGTTTGGCATATACTGATGCAAGAATCATCAAAATCGGTCCACGCGTTTAGGCTGTAGGTGTCCTGCAAGGAACAAACAAACATAGGTATATATAATACTGATGAACACTTTTACATTAGTGTAATGTAAAATACATAATATATATTAGTTTATTTTGATATATTTATTATATGTATTATATTATTTGTGTAACTGTTTATGTATTAGTATGTAGGTATTTGTTTGTATGTCTATACTAATACACCACCCGCAAGTTAACCGCCTCAACTTCTCCTAATCCTAAGGTTGTCTGGCAGAGATCGCTGCTAAGCGATAAGGCCGCCTTTTTGTATACTGCTTATGTATTTATTTGTGTCCTTTATATTTTTGTGTTGTGGTGTACCAAATAAAGAGTATAATAATAATAATAATAATCCTGTCCGTTACGACTTATGCAGTCGGGTAAAAAGAGGATGAATCAAGCATCGATTTCATCAGACGGCACCTCCTCAACAACCTCCATGCGTAATGTCGCCTGTATGTATGTAATGTATCCTCAATGACCTCGGTTACAGGATATATTTCGGAGAGTGTGCCCAAGAACTTTTTGATGTGGTTCCCCCTTCACTTTTCTAGTCCAAACCGTAAGGCATCGTCAAGGTCTGCACCTCCCTAGTTGAAATTCCAAGGACGCGTATGAAGCGATTTGCTTCCTCGTTTCTAATTCGAACCGCTAAGATATGGAACGCCCGTCCGGGTTTTCCATCCGCTTATTATATTTGGTATCTTCAAGAAGCATCTTCTAGGCAAGCGCCTAGAAGATGCTTCTTGAAGCTTCTTTCTTACCTTTTTTTAAAAATTTATAGACTAGCGCTTGGCTGCAATCAGACTTGCTGGAAGTAGTGATGCAGCCTAAGGTGGAGCACGCCTAGAAGATGCCTATTCACTCTTAATTTGAAGATACCAATATTAATATATATAAGCTGGAAAAACGGAAGCCGGAAGGGCGTAGATAGTGCCTTTCAAAAAGAAAAGTACCATAAGTACTTTATCGTAGACTAGCTGCTGCCCGCGACTTCGTCCGCGTCAATTTCTGTTATAATGATCGCGATTAAGAAGTGGTGCACCGTGCAACATTTTTCACTGATGCTTCGCTCCTATTGGTGATGTTATACAGCCTAAAGCCTTCCTCAATAAATGGACTATCCAACACAAAAATATTTTTTCAATTCCAACCAGTAGTTCCTGAGATTAGCGCGTTCAAACAAACAAACCCTACAGCTTTATAATATTAGTATAGATAGATTCGTTTTTGTTATTTATCGATTTTAGACATCTGTGATAGGTATATGTAAAGACAAATACATTATCCTAAACGTGTGAATCATAAGATTTACGAGTATTTACAAGACAACGCCATAAAATTAAAGACGTGAAGAAGAACATATAATATGAATAGGCCTATTAAAGTGTATTGAAATTACGACCATAAAAGGTAGCTCTCCGCTTACATTGTAGCTGCCTTATGCTTAAATTAATGATGTAGGTAAGATTCATAGAAAATCATAATAAAATAAATTAAAAAACGCCATATAACATTATGGCATACGTATATGTTCTTAATTTTTACGGAATACGGTATTTCGTCCCAAAAACTGATTCGTTTTAGATTAAAAAAAAGTTAAATTATTAGTTATCAATGTAAAGGTTCTTAATATAATTACAATCTAGCCAGACTATTTGACTAATCATTTACTTTAACATAATTTTATCTTATGTCCTAAGAAATTGTCCATTGACGTATCTTAGTCTTTCTTGTTAAAATAGACACTTTGTTCATGTGTTCTATCAGGCAGCACTTCAGTACTATACTATACTATCTACTACTACTACTACTACTACTACTACTACTACTAGTACTACTAGTACCTCATAGTTTTGTCCTTTTAATGCCCTGTGTAGCGTAAAAGGGGGTTTTTAAAAGCAGTGTATCCATCAAACGGTGACATAATGTATGCTTGTAAAAATAATGTGCTGTTTTCAAGACCTTTGAGCAGCCATTTGACGCATCTCAAAACACAATTAAAAAAAAATCTCTGCATTGTGATTTATTTGAAACATACCTCTTAATATACCTTTTAAAGCAATTTTTCTCCTTATTGAAACCAATGATTAGCTCTAGAAATATAAGATAAAATTCATATTTATAAATCAAACACATTGTCGGTTTCATTAGTATTGAAAAGTAAATATATTTTTTTTTACAAATTATTTCATGCATTTTTTGCATGCGCTTGCTCGATTTCACCCCCGCGCGCCTGTTTTTCATCTCAGCTCACAGCGCCTTAAGTCTTCACACTAATTGCGTAACGTCGACCAACTGGATTGCCTTAACGTTATCGGGATTGTGAATCTGATTATCATGGACTTCTGCAAATTTGGTGATGACTTAGTATTCAATTTTCAGGTTCTGATGTAATTTCTAAAGTACCAAGGTGCATTCACTATGTTCCGAAGTAAGTACTTTGTTTTGGAACATTTGATACAATACTATGAAACTGATCAAAGACTAACGCAAAGTACCTACTATGAAGTTTACCTAGTAGGAAATATTAACCACAGAAAATAGGTCTATGGTTATTAACTTACTTACTTACAGAAAATCCTATTACGTACAGTTACCAAAATATTATTCAAATCATATAAACATGAACAATCAATGATAAATGAAAATGGTGGAAGATGTTACTTATATATTATACCATAAAATTTACGTTCTTACTTAAAAGCGCAAAAGGGTTTCTATGTTGGTCGTAGAACCCTTCTTCATTCTTTTGTTTCGCTAAATAACGAAAAGAAAATATTAGAAAAGCGTGGAAAAGATTTGAGATCACAAAAAGTACGTAGGTAGGTACGTCTGTCGTAAATAGAGCAACAAATAAAGACTACTGTGGTCGACTTAGGAAGAAGAAGGAAAGGAAGAATATGAAGAGAATTAGAATATATAAGAAAGACGTGGTAGGTACAGAGTATTGTGATCCGCCAGAAATTCCAGAAAGCACTGTTAAACGAGAAGCAAATGAAGAATTCAAAATCGTAGAACAGGTAGGTACTTGGTAGTTATAACTGTCTACCTTATTTGTATGATGAGAGATTAGATCATTATGGAAATTTACGGAACACGGCATGATGTATACAACAGGAGTACCAACGTATAATAGAGCATCAAATAAAGACTTCTATGGTATATACGAATTTTACAGGAAAGGAAAGGACATGATACAAGACTAGGTATGTACAGGATATTGTGATCCGCCAAAAAACACTGCTAAAAAGGGAGAAAATGAGGAATTTAGTAATATCGTGGAACGTGCAGATAGATTATTAGGAGGTAGAAATGTCTACATCAGTGTTTGAAGAGAGATTAGATACTAAGTAATCTATGGAAAATTACAGAACACGACACGATGAGGCACGAAGATTTAGGTGCCACACTATTTAAATAGGTACATAAGGCATTTTCCATATTGTTATTACAATTTGTAACACAATAATAAGGAATAGGTATGCAGAAACACCGGATAATCGCACACTTATATTATTTGGATACGATATAAAATGTTGCTAACTACGTAAGTTTATAAAAATCCAGACGTGTGGATCCTTTTGAAGCTAAATCTGTTAAAAATCCACTACTTCGTGACGTGCCTGTACCTAATGTTTGATTACATGAGTCACTGCGCACCGGTGGATACACATTACGCAAACAGTTTTAAAAACTCAGGGTTGAACATCGCTTCCGACGACCAAAGTACTCGACATTCTTGATTGTAGCTGTACATAAACATTGAATAAGCGCCTACATTGATCACAAAGCTGCTAAAGAGTTACCTCCAAGTTTCGTGCTGGTTCATCTCGGTAGCAATAGGAAAAAACCAGTTATAGATTTATTTGACGATTCGAAATTGTATAGGTTTGCCTGAATAAAAAACCTATCTAGAAATTTTAAGTTTAAAAAGATATCTGGAAAGCTGGATATCTGGAAGATATCTGGGTTTAATATAACTGCCATGCCCCTAACAGGTTAGCCCGCTACCATCTTAGACTGCATCATCACTTACCATCAGGTGTGATCGCAGTCAAGGGCTAGCTTGTAGTGGATTAAAAAAAAAATAAAAACCTGGAAAGCTCCTGTCTAAAGTATCATGACTAAACTACGAGCATTTACCTAACGCTCGAAGTGCCTTAACCGCTGATTTAGTATATTATCATTGTTGCTTATTATACTGAGGAGGTTAAAGACTCCGCTCTTTCGACGCGCTGCTGAATTTGGTCGGCCATCTTCATCAGCGTTTGAAGCAAAGATCGTTTGATTTGAAGTCAATTTCAGCACATTGCTTGCACAAATGAAACAAAATATTAATAGGACTACTATTAATTAATAATTAATAGTACTTTAGTAATACTTTACAATCGTGCATTGTCGAGTCAAAATCTCCTGAAAATGCTTCGGTGTCGAAGTGAAACGAACGTTAAGAATTTGGGGATTTGTGTGGTAGGTATGGTGTTGTGCATATGTCACCGTAAGATTGTAAAAACCGTTAGATTATTAATATAACGTTTTTTATCTCGATAGATTATAAACTGTCGACAGAGTGCAGTGTAAATGTATGGTGACACTTACATTTATTCTGCATTCAACTCGCGCGCGAGCTGTACAAGAAAGAGACAAGAAAACGTAAAAACAATAAATATTTCATAAATTAATACTCAGAACATCGAACGGTTCACAATCTTACGACAGTTTATAATCTCGCGGGATAGAAACCGTTAGATTATAATCTAACGGATTTTACAATCTTACGGTGACACATACACCTATCCAATATTAATAGAATCTTCAACCTTTTTAAAACTAGTTATTCAACTAGTTCATGCCGTAGGTACCTACTTAATATTTCGGGTAGTGTACTCGTCGATGTGGCAGCCCTACAGTGACATACCTGCTCGGCGTCGGTGGCTATTGTATTATGTATCAGGCCAGGGGGCAACTGTTTTTCATTACCTACCGCAAGATTTTTAAATAAACGTAGATATATTGTGACGGTATTATAAAGATCTCTTCAAAACATTTTGGTAAGTATAATAAATGTTAATTTAATACATATAATGGGGCTGATTCTGTATAACACAATCTCTAAACTAAACTAAAATGTCAGCTTTAGATCTACTTCTGTCCCTTTCCGTAGGAAGTATTAGGAAAGGGTTAGCAATATTTGAAATGCTCTAATTTTAGTTTAGTTTAGAGATTGTGCACTACAGAATCAGCCCCAGTGCCTATCTACAATCTTGAGCAAAATAATAAATCAACTCGGGTTACACGTTATAGCTATTTATGCAACTGTATCGTAATGACTAATTACGTACAGTTGCATACAAGATTTTATCTACGACAAGGACGTCTTTATAATTTTTTACTTTGTAAATTAATAAAAAAGTCAAATCAATTGACTGGTTGGGAAAGTGCCAGAACCCAGAGCCGCTAAGCTATATTAGGTATCCTATTTATGAAGATAACCATATCGATCCAGCTACGTCTCATAACGATACAGCTCCCATACAACGAACCGTATCGTTATGAGAAGCAAACACGAAAGAGGGTTCAATTCGATATAGTTGTCAAATTCGAAATTGGAACTTTTCGATGCTGGAGTAGATAAAACTAATTATGATCGCATATTGAGAAAAATAAGTTCTAAAATCGATTTGTCGAAAAGGTATCGTTCACGTTCGGTATCGTAGGTATAATTAATATGATTTATTTAATATTATCGACATGGGTAAGTAAGTAAGTAGTAGGTAAGTAAGTACTTTTGTACTTTTAAACAATATGTTAATAATATTATCTACTATTATTGCTAATATTAATAAAGAAAATATTAATTTAACTGAACAATCTAATTAGGTACTCACGTAATCTAAACTAATATTATGAAGAGGAAAGATTTGTTTGTTTGTAATGGATAAACTCAAAAACTACTCAACCGATTTTAAAAATTCTTACACCAATAGAAATCTACATTATCAGCGAGTAACATAGGCTATATTTTTGTTAAATTAGAGATCTTTACGAAAATTGCAATAATGTTAAGTAAATCGGAAACCTAGACCTCACCATTGCTTTGCACTAAGCATGATTGTCGTCAAGCGCAAGCCTATCACGCATTAAAAAAAAAAAGTAAATCGGAAAAAATCGTCTCTTCTGAGAGCTTACGTGGCGTGCACTGCGTAGGACCTTGGGCGCGACTGCGGCCGGCGGCGCTCAGATTAAATACCTAGGTATATTATTCTGAGGGCTGGCGGCTGTGGCAGGTGTCAATATAATTAATATTAAAATGTAAAACCTGCCCACTGCCCACTGACTATATCTATTGGGTATAGACTATTAGGATTATTAGTGCTACCCATGCGAAGCCGGGGCGGAACGCTAGTTAATCAATAAATGTGTGTAAATAGCTAACAAAAATAAATCAGGTAAGTATATAAAATACTCACAAATATGGGCAATTGTAGCGCAAGACCTTTTGGATCATTACAAAACGAAACTATAAACACACAATTTAAGTAAATGAAGTCAAAACCAAATCTTTACTCATTAAATTAACATAACAATGACAACCGTACCAATAAAAACACCATTTAAAGTGCTCCTCAAATCGCTAGACTGTAAAAGGCTTGTTTACTGCGAAAACTGGTAAGTAACGCCATAAACCTCACTCCAAAGACGCTTATCTATGTCCAGATAAAAAGGCATTAATTAGTTTTCCCATAAAGCCATGAAAAGTAACGTACGAGCATAAATTGTGTGTTAATGATTTTAATCGCGACCGCTTATGTGCACTGACATTCGGTCCCAAGTATGGTGACTACCGTAAAATGAATTAAATCACTCGCCCGAAACACTTAAGTAATATTTAAAAGGATGTTTATTTTTCGCGATACTTAATAACAGGTTATGTGTCGGGAGACCTTTTCTGTGGTAATTGCAACTCGTTTGGGGTAATTACGATGTACTTTCTCGTGGATTTTGTAAAATAATATTTTGTCTTCTTTTTTCAGGTTTTTTTCAAGCAACGTGACATTGGCAAAGTAAATTGTTCTGTGCTGACGCAAGAAGCCACACAAACACAAACAACAACTAGTTACTTCCTACAAAAACAGAGTCTAGCGAGTTTTGTAGGAAGTAATAAGGATTTAATTAACGTTAAAATTAACAAATATATTAATTAAAAGAAATTACCGACCTGCTTATTGGTCCTTAACATCATCATATGCTCAATGGTGAAACTCTTTTAAATAAGGGGTAAACTTTCAAATGACGCGTACAGATCTAAACTCTTCCGGTGGTATTCAGACTACAGTATCGTATTTAAATCCTTTTATTTCGTTACACCTATTCCAAATGGCATTCTTGCATCGTAGAAAACAAACTATCAAAACTATTTACCGGATTTTGGTACGTAGTTACTTTGTATGAAACTTTTTGTATTCAGATTTAATAAGTGATTAGATAAAATTCAATAACAGCGTCTTGGTATGTTCGTAGGGCTTTCGAATACGGGTTTTTTTCAATACCGGTATTAATACCGGAAAGATTTTTTTCAATACCGGGATCCCGGGATGGGAAAAATTTAAAATTAGATAGATTGTTGTTAACCTAAAACTAGCCTTTTCTGAAGGAACCTGCACCATAAAAAACAGATTGCCATAAAAAATATTTTTTCACCACATTATCTCCAAAAGAGCACTTTTCAGCTTAAATTCAATGAAGAAATGCCATTCTTTTACTTGTAAAAAACACATGGTTTAGTCAAAACACAAATTAATTAAAAATTCAATAGTTATTTTTTTAAAGAAATTAAATCATAATAAAAAAATGCATTTCATAAAAAGTAGATTTCTGAACGTTTCATGAGTCAATGAAATAGAAATGCCAAGCCACAGGGTTCCAAATTCAAACACTAATTATTCTCTCTGAGTGATCAAAAATGACTTTTCTTCACTGGTTTTAAGCAATAAAGATGCTCTTATAGAGCTAATGTGCTTAAGATACCAGTTTTAAACTTAGCCGAATAAAAACACTAAACTTTAATTACGAATGTACCACCTACTATATTTATATTTAAGACCTTTTGTCTTCGTAACAACGCGAGGTGTCGGTCACGGTATCAGTCACGGTGTCGGTCACGTGTTTCCACATTTCTACCTCCTACCAAAAAGTGCTCAACGCGCCTTTAAGAAGTTTTCACTTCAATAAAAATGTCATCGTTAGTTCGCGGTAACATCCTCCTTCCTATTCGCTGCGCAAATCACGTAGGTATTTTCCAGGTTACAGTCAAGACTTGTTTATACCTTTTTTCTGGTTAAGGAAAACTATATACCTATTAGTTAATTGCTTGAGAATACCTAATTAAGAAGGAACTGTGATAATTCCTAACAAGGAGAAACAAATATCTTGAATTACTAAGTTACATTTATTAAAATTTTTCATTCAATGTTTTTTTATAAAATAAGCGTGTTAAAAACACGGCCCCATTCGTTTAAGGATAGGTAAATGCTAGTAGTTGCTTAATGAGTTAATAAATAGCGCATGAAATAATATAAGAGTGTGTAAATAAAATTATAGCGGTTATTAAAGCAATTAACAACATTCTGTGCTAACTTAAGGCCATTAAAATCGTATGTTCGTTGCGCCATAAACGCGACACGGTAGTCGTTTATGAGCTGGAATATTATAGGTAAATAGTTAGTGTATCTCAAGGTATAGCAATTAATTGCTTTAAAGTTGAAGATATAAAGCGACGCATACGGAAAGTTTAGATGTCCGTTTTGTTCACAATTTCACATATATCTTTTATCTCTACCTTTTTTGTTTTTTGTTTACGGAGGAGAAATCTTCATAAGATACCTGGCTTCTTGGGGTGAAAGCCAGGTTATGTGAGATTTTTACCCACTAAAACCCCCTTGGTGGCCATCCTTAGCGCCAATCATATGTATTACATATCGTGAAGCCCATAATATGAATGCAATCGGAGATACCTTGCCTCCCTAGGTACATAACCGGGCGCCTTATTATTTTCATATTCATTTACCAAAAAGTTATAAAATATGAAGAAAAACAGATACATAGTGGACAAAGAAGCACTTATCTCTATAAGAGATCTCTACCAGTGACCCTTGGCTTTACCAGAAAGGTTGTGGAGGAAGAATATAGGTACCTACAACAAGATATGAGATAGAATGAAACGAGATATTATATCATAAACTTACATAAACACACAAATATACATACTATAATGACAAATATATAATTATATATACATAAATAAATACATACAAACATACATATGACATATAATATAAATGATTTCGCCTTACAAATGATCGCTGCACTATGAAATCGCATGAAACAAATGATTGATGTAGCTTTACGGAATACTGCGGATTTCGAATTATTACGTAAAATGATTGCTAAAATGTTTTTTTTAATTTCATCTCATTTCAGGTACAACGATTAGGTAATAATGAAGAGTAGGTATAACGTTGTAATCTGAGGATTTTGTTTTTAGTAGTTTCATAATATTAATTAAGTACAGCTAATAATAGCTAGTCAATCTGTAGGTTTTTAAATTAAGCATTACCTATGTGCCGATTCTTTGTAAAATACAATCTTCTTTAAAAGTGACAGCATAACATCATCACTTCCCATCAGGTGTGATCGTGGTCAAGCGTAAACCTATAACGAATAAAAAAAAAATAACAACAACAACGTCTTTTTTAATGAAAAAAAAAGTAGCTCTGATCTCTCTCGTGGGGTAATAATGATAAAAACTCCTCATTCTGGATATTATTATAATGGGACAAGTTTTTACTCAAGCCGATCAGCGATCACTAATCATACATCAATCACCACATGATTACCTACCTACTTTCCTTCATCAAGACTTCTAATAACTAACATGACATGTCTTGAAGAACCTGTCTTAGTAGCTTATTTGTTTCTTTGTTTGTTTCTTGGCACTCTTGGTGTGCTCTTGATCTAAGTAGGCCTCTCTTTCCCGACTTCTGGGTTCGACTAAGCTTTGCCCCTTTCTGCCTTTCTGCATCTTCGTCTTTATACGAGCAAGATTCCTGCACTTGTCGGCTTGTCCTAGCGAAGTTTGCTCTTTCATGGTACCTTTTTCTTCACACTTTATCCCACGATGGCGTCACTATAGCCAGTCAAGACACTCCAGAAACCTGGTTGCTGAAGAATTCATGCATAGTTTAGGGCTTTTTGAGCATCTGATTTTTGAGATATCCACCTATCTCTGGGGCCACCACAAGTTTTAGCTCCTGTGGTCCAGCAATGTTTGAGCATAAGTATATTATTGACACATCCTTGCAGCTTGCATGCTACATGATAAACTAAATAAAATGTTCTATTCTACCAATTGATAAACTAGAGCAAAAACAGGATTCGCTGTTGCGTCTCAATTCTTAACCATAATATCTATCACTTTTGTTATAATATACCTAAGTAGGCATAGGAACTCAGCCGTCGTGTATAGGTAGAACTTACCTAAGTTTTCAATTTTCAACGACTTAAAACTATCATACATAACAATGATGAAGCTATTCGTTAAATGCCAGTTTCAGCAAAATGTTGAAATCCTTGACGACATTCCCGCTAAATGGCAAGTGCTTTTTTCCCCGAGCGCTTCTGCGAACGCCAACCAAACTGGTCAGGTCAGGACGGGTGTGCACGTTTTTTCGGGCGTTTTTGTACTATGTGCATGTGGTATCTTTATCAAGCTATCATTAGGACCAGACTTTGTTACTTGCTTGTAGTCGACGCATAACTACGTCGAGCAAGCCAAGGTGCAGCGTTTTTTATTGACAACTCTTCGCCGCTACCCAAAGTAGGACCTTGATTCTTCGTGGGTCTCTTCCTAGTGCTACTCTAAAAATGCCTGTGTTTGTGTTATAATCCTTATTTTAGGGACGTCAAGGTACCTACGAGATAGTAAAAAGAAGTAGTAGAACCTGAAAGAAGTATCTAAATAAAGCGTGTTTCGTTGTTACGAGAATAAGTTGCGCCTCGGGTCCACTTTACCCTACAGGTAGGTATGTAGTTAAATGTACTATGAGTTTCTCTTATCGTTTCCGTACATAATTATTAAATCTATCGATCGACTATATAGGATCATTCTGTAGCCATTCCATTTTAGGCTGCATCATTAACCATTAATTAGTGAAAAGGTAAAAAAAGTTGATTCTATCAACAAGTAGATACCTACAAGTAGATTATAGAATAGAATGAAACAGCAGTTTTATTAAAATTATTCAAACAGTGTGGGAACTAATAATATAAATTAAGAAGTCTTCAATTAGCGTCCATCCTCTTCACAGGGAACAGCGTGAAAAGGATGGAAATACTGACAAACAAATTAATTAGGTAAATATACCTAATAACTTATTTATTTGTTATCCAAAACAAATACCACTAATACATACCTACCAATTAATAAGCTTAATTAAAATACCAAACAGCGATAACTTTCGCAATTCGATCGCTAAAATTAACATTCAAATCCCCCCGAAGTCCCCAATGTAAAATAACTCATTGCTATGTAAAAAGATAACGAATAGTTTATATTCTGCAAGCTCACGAAACACGATCTATTAGGTAAAGCTAGTGTGACCATGTTGCCATTCATCAAATTAGGACAAATAAAAAAGACACTTAAAAAAAATGTTACAATCGACAATGTTAATTAATGTATGTAAGTTGACCCCAAATGGTGGTCGTCTGCGCAGGTACATTTTTGATTGTACTACTGAGCCGAGCGGAGCATGCGCGGGGAGCGAGGGGTATAGGCTCACGGCACAGTGCACACCTCATACCGCACTTCGTTTGGCACCCGAAAAGTGTTTCTGCGCAGAGTTCAACTTACGCGGCTATTAGGTATAGAAAGATTATCAAAAGTGAAAAGTTACATACCTACCTCAATTAATATGTAGATTAAGATGAGAAATTATAATGGCCAGAACAAAGCAAAAACTAACACAAAAGAAAAACTTTGAAAAAACAAGTAAGTTACCCTAACTAAGGGATAAAGTATGTTAGCTACTTATGTAGCGTGTGTGTGACACGTTCTGCTATTCTGGCACATGCTACGAAAGGTCGTTATAATTTTGTGACATTCAGCATGCTGCAGTCTATTTTATGCCCAGAAAATCCCTTGCTGTTTATATGGATACGTAAGTCTGCTAGCAATTCTTGCAAAATTTCTTATTATTGTAGCAATGCTTAGGCCTCAATGTCGGACTGTTGCTCTGGCGAATAACAGCCAAAAAGAAAGAGATTTATGAACACCACTGCCACGCGACAAGAGCGGCTACATGGCTACACAGGCCTTCAGTATGCCTATTGGAAGGCGTCACAACTCATAACCCTCAACTACGAGGAATACTTTAGAGAGAGAGAGAGAGAGAGAGAGACGGGCAAAATGAAGTCAAACAAAAACCC
The DNA here is from genome assembly GCA_923060345.2 of Erebia aethiops. Lineage (NCBI taxonomy): Eukaryota > Metazoa > Arthropoda > Insecta > Lepidoptera > Nymphalidae > Erebia > Erebia aethiops. The sequence goes on along the minus strand of OV281091.1, from coordinate 13,234,270 downwards.
AATACTTGTACGGCGTGGACTAGTCGAGATATCGACACTCGGTTAATTGACGACCGCCCGCCGCATACTAATGGCCGATTAAAATTACTTTATGGCCCATAAACGTGTCTCAATGCGAACCGACCACGTATCGAAACAGTACTATTAAATTGCTTTTCAAGAAAGTCCAAACCGCTTTGATACAACTTCTTATTCAATTATTGGATCTCGATAATAGAAATAGTGGATAAAATGAAGCAATTAAGCGAATCATAGGTATCGAAAGCAATAGAATATAGTTTTACCTTTTTTTTATTGTGCTGTTAAAAACATATATTCGATGCGTGGGAGAAATCACAGAATGCTATTGGTATTTTCTGTGATTTGTCTAAGGCATTTGATTGCGTTGAGCACGAGACGCTTTTAGTTAAGGGTTAAGGTGAGCTACTATGGAGTCAAAGATACTGCGCTTGGCCTCATTGCATCCTACCAGTAATCGCATTCAAACAGTATGTGTCAATGATGTGAAGTCATCCAGATCAGCCTCACTAATGGGTGTCCCTCAAGGCTCCATTTTGGGTCCCTTCATGTTCCTAGTGTACATCAATGATTTGCCATATTTCGTCCGTAACACTTGCGATATTATACTATTTGCTGATGATACGTCCTTGATTTTTAAAGTCGATAGACATAAGGACAACTTTGACGAGGTAAATACTGCAATTTCTCAAGTCACGAACTTGTTTACGGTTAACAATCTAATTTTAAATACAAAAGAAACTAAATGTGTCGAGTTCGCATTGCCGAATGCCAGATCCACAAGTGATATAAAACTAATGGTAAATAATGATATGTTGAAAATAGAAGATACTACTGTGTTCCTGGGGGTGACCTTAGACGCAAAGCTTCAATGGGGCACCCATATATCAACACTTGCTGGCAAGCTTAGTTCTGCTGCTTACGTTGTCAGAAATATGCGACAGTTAACTGACACCGAAACTGCCAGGATCGTATATAATATTTTGCTTATTTCCATAGCATTATGTCTTACGGAATCTTACTGTGGAGTAAAGCGACAGATATTCAAAAAAATGTTACACTACAACAAAAGGGCAATACGTGCAATATATAATTTAAAACCGCTTGAATCCCTTAGAGAGAAATTTAAAGAAATTGGTATTCTAACAGTAGCCTCGCAATATATTTACAGTAATATAATTTTTGTAAAACAGCACATCCATAATTATGAAAAAAAATGCGATAGGCCAACTAGAGGCCGTTCAGATCGAATAGTTCTTGAGTACCAACACTCTCCGAAATATATCCTAATGCTTTAGTCATAATGTTTCTACAGCAATATTTTGATACTTATCATTTAAATTAATATAAAATACTACTAAGTACGCTAATACTACGCGGACGAAGTCCAAGAAGAATCCACGAAGACTTCGTCCGCGTGGATTAAGGTTTTTTTGCTACCGCGTTAACTCTTTAATTGTCCGGGATAAAAAGAAGCCTATGTGCTATTCTAGACTAGAATCTATCTTTTTGCCAATTTTCATCCAGATCCGTTCATTGTTGATTGAGTAACAAACATCAATCCATTCAAACTTTCGCATTTTTAATATTAGTATAGAAGCATATCTATAACATTTTCAAAATAAAAAATAGGGTCTTACTTATATAATTAGTTAAAGCAGGTAATTAGTATACACATTACACAGTACATTATACCTTCTACCTAGTTTAATGTATAGCTAATAAAAATTACATTCATAACACCATGGATAGATACGTCGCTGAACATGGTGGGCGAACATACATTCTACAGCGAAAAAATTCTAAGTCTATGCATTCTACTCTTTCCTACCGCAACACAGTAGTTGTGTAGGAATCGAGTATGGAATGCAACAACGACTCGCGATCACCTTGACAGATAGCGCACATCCGGTTGACATTTGAAGCGAGCCGATACATTAATCAGACTCTTTATAGACCAATCAAATATGCATAATAGAATGCAAAAACATAAAAAATCAATAAAATAACTTAGATTTCCAATGCCTCGAGGTCGTTCCGTGTTAAATTAATGAGATTTTGCTGTTAGCACCGCAAAATTCAATTTTTTAAGTCTAACAGTTTTTGCTTATGAATAACAGTAGATATGCAACTAGGAGAAACTGAACTGTGGAGAAATAAATCAAAATGTAAAACTTGAGAAGAAGAATTATTACTAAACTGGCTGATGCCCGCGACTTCGTTCACGTGGATTAGATTAGAGGTGTTAGCATGTCGTTAAACGGTTAAAACGGTTAACGGCTAGTGGTTGAAAATATTGGTAAACAATCTTTACTCGAGTGCACTAGCGAGTGAAAATAAACATTGTTTTTTTTACTATCGTTTGTTAAACGGTAAGCGGTTAACGGTATTAAACGATCTTTACTCTTGTGAAAAATCTGTATGCCAAATTTCAGCGTGATCCGTCCAGTGGTTTGAGCTGTGCGTTGATAGATCAGTCAGTCAGTCACCTTATCCTGCTATATATTTAGAAATAAGATTGATTTTGTAAATGGAAGATAACAAAAGTACACCATTTTAATATCTATCATTAGTAAACCGCTTATTAGATATGCCTTGTAACAAAATACCTACATATGCATAATGTGAACGAAATTAAGCAACACAAAGTTAAGATATAACGCAACCGAAGTATGGGAAAAATTGTCCGTGAGAAATGAGAATATTATGAATTGCGCCACTTATTTGAGTACCTACATACATGGCCTGTCGTGGTTATAGGTATGTAGAGAAATTACAGTTAGTTGTCGTACGGCTGCCGTAATGTTGCTAAATTACTTGCCGAGTAGGTAGGTACGTGCGGCTTGAGTGTCAGCGCACGCGCAGGCAAACGACAAGACATCTATTTCTATTTTTTTTTTCACTCCAAGTTAGTCCTTGACTGCGATTGGATAGGTAGCGTTAGATCTAACCTGATGGTAAGTGACGATGCAATCTAGTAAGATGTTTGCGGGCTAACCTGGTAGGGGTATGGCAGATAAATTAAACCCATACTAATTACTCCTAGTCGGTTTCTACACGCCATCGTACCGGTACGTTAAATCGCTTGGCGGTACGTCTTTGCCGGTAGTAGCCAAGGCCGAAACCACCCGAAACTTCCCGTCAGACAAAAATAGATATAGATACTAATATTATAAACGTAGGTATATAATATATTGTGTCAGTCTCTCTATCTTCTACGCATTTACGGCCCATCTGTTCGGCCGATTTTGACGAATTTTTGATTGCATCCTGAGGAAGGACTAAAGATACTACTTAGACTAGAAAGACTAAGGTAGGAGTTTGAGGAGACACGAAGATGCATGCATGAATCGTGTAGTTTCAATAAGTGGGCAGTTCCTGTCCCATCAAACTATGGACGCAAAATATCCCTCCAATTCCAATCCTCCAACAAAATTTCATCAAAATCGATTTGAATTTTGAAATTTATTTATTTTCGGTAAACAATATTGGGCCGTGAAAGTGTACCTGATAGACAGACAGACAGACACGTCATAATATCATCGATTCCTGTAAATTCTGTGGTTCAATGTCCATCGAGCGGATCAAAGATTAAAGAGGGGAGCCAAATTACGCTGAGTTCTAATTTCTAACGGATTTTTTTTTATTCAGATAAGTTTTGTATTTTTACTTACTTTATTTTATTTATTTTTGTATTCTGTATTCAAAATGGGTGGACACATGATTGAAAAAAAAAAAAGAAATTACCTACATTTCTATGTGAAATAACTGAAATCATAAGAACTATGTACCAACAACTCCACAATAGCATACGAACAGCCTGTTAAACCTCTTAATGGGGCCTAATTACTGTTCATAACCTGCTAATTAACCGTCTTCAATTACTCAACCTACAAGGTATTACTACGCATACTTCAATGCATTCACTTATTATGATTCGTTACTTTAAACAATAATCGTAAATGCGAGTAAGGAATCCTGTTCAATTGGTAAAATGAAAACTAAAGACCCGATTTCAGTTGGCAATTTATGTCATAAAAAGTCCTTTTGAAGTCTATCATAAGAAAAAGAAAGAGTTCGACTGAAATTCTTCGTCGTCCTCTTTTCAAACGTTTCAAATCCACAGGTGAAGAATTGTCTATAGCTGGTATTTGCTCATAATTGACCACTTGTTTGCAGCTGCTCGTTTCGACTCTTTTGTTATCGCCTACCAAATGCCCATCTAGTGGGCTTACCAATATCGCGCTGTCCAGTGCAGCCTCTGCTTTACATCTTTAAATCGTGCACCTTGGTACTCCAACACGCCGTCCAACGGCCCTTAAAACTATCCTAAATAACCTGTGCATTGTCACTTTGGCTTCGTTACTCATGAAGCTGTTCTTGTTCTTCTATTCTGCCATCGTCTGCTGAGCGTGATTTCAGGATTTCTTGTCAATGCCATAGATAGCGAACATATTGTATAAAAAGTCGAATCATTGCTTTGGCAAAACGTATTACAAAGACGTATTACCACACAAATACACAATAATATTGAGCAAAGACAGACAATTCTTTCTTCGCAATTACGCAAAATTAAACTCCTTGGTTGGATTGATTGGGAATTTGCTTGGGAATACCAATAAATTTTTAATCATGAACGTCGGGTCGGCTTTTATTCGAATTATAAGGGTATGGAAGTTTTACTATTTTTAATGAGTGACAACGAAATTTAAGGTGTAGGGGTAAGCTAAAAGCATTTATAATTATGTATTAAATAATGTTTAAACAGTATATGTAAGTAATAGCGTAAGGCAAACAAGGCAGTCGCAGTCGGCAGTCGTAGTCGTTTACTTGAGAGTCGCACTCGTGCCTGGTGGTCGCAGTAATAAATAATTAATCAATAAGTATACTTTACCGTGTTTATCTGAAGTCACCTCACTCCACTAAACAGGCACAAATGAAATACGAGAGATGAGATGAGAGATGTTGCCAGTTGCTACAGAGTACAAACTGATTGATCATTATTTAGATTTTGTATTGAAATCTATACTAAGGAGTTCTTTTATATGTAATAAGTAAGCTACTCTGAGTGCAGCAGTTAGACAAAAACAATCAGAGACATAGATTTTGGATAAGGTAAGAAAGGTGAATATTGATCAATAGTTCTAGCCGTTGAAATTACGAACCCGAAGTCCGTGTTGCTCTTCCGTAATTAATGATTCTGTATCAGACTGAGCCTCCCTCAGATCAACATTATCACTTTTATCAAATTGTTAGATACATATTATAGATCTCTCACTTGTTAAACAAGTTCATCAGACCTTCCAGATGATAAAATTAATCTGCCGCTGATTTGGAACGTGTTTTTTTACATCAGTTTAATTTCAAATTTAGTCATTAGCCTTATTTTACTTATCTTCATTCTGAGAATGTTTCCTCGATAACTAAGCTGTGTGATGGTTTATCAAAGGCTCTGTCAACACCCTCCGTGTTGACAGAGCCTTTGATAAACCAAATCACAACCTCTGTAGTCGATAAAGCTTTATCTAACGACTTCTCTTCGCTTGAAATCGTCTTGAAATATAAGGATTAGGACGCTGTGGGTGTGGGCGGATCATGTCTAACTGATATCCGCTGGGGCAGACGTGACTATGTAGGTACATACATCATACTAATATGTATATATATATTTTTAAATCCACTACTAGCTAGCTAGCCCTTGACTGCGATCTCACCTGATGGTAAGTGATGATGCAGTCTAAGATGGTAGCGGGCTAACCTGTTAGGGGCATGGCAGTTATATTAAAGCCATACCCCTTCGGTTTCTACACGGCATCGTACCGGAACGCTAAATCGCTTGGCGGCACGTCATTGCCGGTAGGGTGGTAACTAGCCACGGCCGAAGCCTCCCACCAGACCAGACCATGGAAAATTCAGAAATTATAAATTCCCAAATTGACCTTGCCGGGGATCGAAACCGGGACCTCCGCACGTTAAGGCAACAGCGCTACACACTGCGCCACGGAGGTCGTCTTTATATTTATTATAAATGCGAAAGTGTGTTTGTTGGTTTGTTGATCTTGGTTTGTTGGTTTGTCCTTCAATCACGCCGCAACGGAGCAAAGGATGGACGTGATTTTGAGGCTGGAGAGTGACATAGGCTACTTTTTATCCAGGAAAATTAAGGAGTTCCCGCGGGAATCAAAAAAACTTAAAACACGCGGACGTAGTCGCGGGCATCAGCTCGTACTGGATAAAACAGCATTAGACTACCTTCCAGAACTAACGATCTAGACTGATTGTTAGTTTGTGTGTGTGGTGGCTTATAGCATCATCATCAGATATGCCTTTTTATGTGAACATAATTTAAAAAAATATAACACGTCTGCCCTGCCATGTTGAACTTTTTTTTCGAAAAATTTATAAGTAGCTAATGTCACTGAGGAGATGTAATGATTCTAATTTCAAACTATACCACCCCATACATCCAAAACTATTCAGGCATTTAGAAGTTATGGTGGAATAAATAAACTCACACACATACATAAATTCATACATAGGTACATGAACCCTGACAACACAACACTCCTGTTTTGGGCAGTTATAATGATGATGGTTTTATATCACAATCTACTTATTGATCCCTGAGTTACCGATAAAAGCTAGGTGAAATTATCATGAATCTAATATTGACAGCTACAGTCTTCGCATAAAATTTGAATATTACAATTTAAATAAGCAACGTTTTGAGCTCGAGTGCTTAGAAAAAAGGCAACAATCAGCTAAAAGCAAAATCATTTTCCAATTTCATTTCCTCTGACCGGGTATCGTTGTGGAAATGGAACAGAACAAAGGGGGAACACAAAGGCTATCCGCTCCCCTGCCCCCCTCAGAGGGTAGAGCGGGCAGAGTGGGTGAACCGGGTGCCTCCCCATTACCCCCGGGGCCGAGGGCTTGCGTGCACTAATTGCGCGCCTAAATTGGGGTAATGCATGAATTCGTTTGGCATTTTAATATTGTATGAGCCGGGTCAACGCAGCCATTTATTTTAGTTAGTGTAGTTAGTGCATTATCTCGACTCGCTATCAGTATTTTTTGTTTTCGTTTTAAACAGCGGTTACGTCAGATAGTGACTGAGCGTGGTTTGTTAAACGGATTTGTTTTTAGTCCCGCGTGCCTAATTGAAAAACTAACAATTCCACTTTAAATACCTACCTACTTACTTTAAATATGGACAAAAATATAGCCTAGATGTAGCCTGTTCATCAATTTTTTAGGTTTTATGGAACAGAACACAAAAATCTAGATAATGAGATAGAGCACTGTTATAGTTAAGTAATAGGCACAGATAAGCAGTTGCAATATTATGACACTTTCCAAAAATAAAATAGAAAAGTTATCTATTGCACAAATGAAAGCAATATCGCCGGAGCTGTCACGCACACGTTGCACCAAAAATGCTGACTCACAAACTAACAGACTGCGCCTCCTCGGAAAACCGACAAGATTCGATTGAAACGCCGTAAATAAAACATGTTGCAACGATCACCCTTCGAAGCATTCACATTATTAAGTTACGCGGTCCCCGAAGCGTTTTGCCGCCAAAACAACGAACATTTTGCCCCCCGGCGCGCGTAAAAACATTCACGTCGGCCGAACTCCGAGTGTGAAAGAGAAAACCCTACAGGGCAAAAAGGGATGGCTGCGTCAATATTTTACAGTCATCTCCTCATCAGCGTGGCCTCTGCCATTTAAAATTAGAAGCTAATCAACCTATTCCTAAGGTCGGAAACGATTCATCCGGCGACTAGATTGCGTGTGTGCCCTTACGTCGGTGAAAGGAAATTACAACCACACCCACATATAATGTTGCCGCAGTAAAAAACGTGTGAGAAGAAATAATGAGCGGTTACTGGCGAGTCGAGAACTGAGACCGGCGATCTCAACTTTTTTCGTACATCCTTTAATTGATTAGAGGAAGGCACCGTCAAAGGATGTTAGCGTGGATGTTAATAGGCATCGACGAGTGGAGGCGATGAATGATGGATGAAGGGTCCCGCAAAATCTGATTACAAATTTAAATACGGGATGCAGATGAGCAGTGAGCTGCTCGTGATCGCCGCCTGTTGAAATTCAATGAGAACGAGGCCATGGCGATCATGCGTCGATAAAACAGATCAATTGTCATTCCGAACATACATAGTCGACATTGTTCGTCGCTGTTGGGACATTTGGCGTTTCTTTATTTGATTCCTGTACTGTATTGTATTCAGTAGGTGGTCTCTGTATACATTTCTGATGCGTTTTTTTTATAGTGCGATAGATATCTTTATTATATTCGGAACTAAACAGTTTGTATAAGGATAGGAATCTATCGGCAAAAGTACGTGCCTGTGAAGATATCTGCTCAGTAATTTGATAAAGGTACCTACAAACAAACCATTTCAACCCTAAAACAAGCTAACTGGTGCTCCATAAGATATGTACCTACTTGCTTAAGCAATAAAAATCTTCTCAGTCATTCGAAATATCTCGGACTGGTACAATATACATTATGACGTAATCCTCATTTCGTCACAGGAACTTAAAAATCTTTCCGATGTAAAATAAGACACAAAAATCGGCTTTCCTTCTTTAATAAATATTAAATATAAAAATGATGATATTGAAAAGTTGCACTGAGAGTTATCTTCGTTTCTTTTCGTTGCAGACTTGCAAAATACAAGTCTGAATAACCAAAAACAATTATTGTAGAGACTTTTGGATCGAAAAAATTTAGTAGAGTAAAGTGGTGCAAAATCGACATTAGAAATCATCAAATGACACTGACAAACGTTCGAGTCGCAGAAAGCCGCTGGTCTCTTAAACGGCGCAAGACGTGCAAAAGGTCTTTCAACAAACCGATTACCTACCGCACTATTACTTACCTATTCTGTGCCTATGTCCAACAATGAACGGGTATTGGTTGACGTTTGGTTGAAATTGACGATGATCACGATGAGTAGGATATAATTTAAGTATGAGGTTTGCAAGGTCGATATTTTTAGCAGGAGATTCAGCAATTAAAAAGCAGAAAGCACGTTTTGTTTACACTGTACTGTCTTCGTATTCTGAGTCGTGCAATAATAGGTATCCGTATCTCTCGCAAATCTGAAGACCCATTCGTTCCATTTGAGAAATTTAATGAAATCTACCCAATAAAAAGCTTAATTAATCAGGCTATTTGGAATTATCGATCTCTATAGAGATAATAAAAAAGAACGGAACTTCAAAATACGATCTCTTATTAGATAAAGATGCTTGTGTTCGTGAATCTGTACTTTAATAATTTAGATCCCGACACTATAACTGTACTATTACTTATTCAGATGAACCCATGTGTTATTACCTCATCGTAATGCGTTCTAAATGAGCTGAAGTTCAAAGAAATTACTTGACGTTCCTTCGATTTTGTTCTTCCAAAAGTATTTTCTTTCAAAACAGACTAGGGAGATCCTTTACTTTCCACATTTGGGTAGGCATATATTGCAGATAAAGCTCAGGGTCACTCAGCGGGCAATGGAGAGAGCAATGCTCGGGGTTTCTTTGCGCGATCAAATCAGAAATGAGGAGATCCGCAGAAGAACTAAAGTAACCGACATTGCTCGACGTGTTGCGAAGCTGAAGTGGCAATGGGCGGGGCACATAGTTAGAAGAACCGATAGACGTTGGGGTCCCAAAGTGCTGGAAAGGCGACCACGCACGGGAAAGCGCAGCGTTGGCAGACCCCCTACTCGCTGGACAGACGAAATCAGGCGAGTCGCAGGGAGCCGCTGGATCCAGGCGGCGCAAGATCGAGGCATGTGGAAATCCTTGCAAGAGGCCTATGTCCAGCAGTGGACGTCTATCGGTTTAGAATGATGATGATGATGTTGCAGATTTCTGATCAAATAAGTAATTTATCTCCACTGTTCATCTACCAGGTCTCCGAATTTTCTGAATTGCATGTCTGTATGTTCACCATGTGATCATAATTTTTGTTTTTATCTTCAAGTGCTCCTTGGACTAGCGTAGATATTTAGCCCTGTGTGTAGCAGGGCTAAACAGTTGGGCGACACTGGTGAGTATTGTTCTCTTCACGCCACGTCCACTTACAACAAAGACTTTCTATTGAAGCCAATCGGAGTCTTCAAAGCTAATTTGCCCATCATTACCTATTAATGTTCAAGACTGGTACCTATGTTCTAGTTTTCACACAAGCTTTATTATTTACTCGTACAACGTCGTCTTCCAATGATCACGCTTCCTTCTCACTCACTAATTGCAATTTACTTCTCACTATTATTAGGTTTTTTTAACGCATCGATAAATACGTGTACATATACCTACTACAAATCTGATAAACAATACAAATGTGTTATTTACTGGCGTACATATCTAAATCCTAATTACTTCGAGCTACGGAAAACTTATCAGTTGTACAAAATTACAGACCCACTTATAAACTCTGAATGTTAGTTCAGACAACCATCAATTATGTGGAACTAAAGAAACTAAGTAGTTATTAAAGAATTTACAGATACAAGCGTTTCGTTTTTATATAATTGCTTATTTATTCAGAAACTAAAAATAAATAACAAGTCATCTTTTCAACGTATTCTGTTTGCACAATCGGAATGTTTATGTGATGGCAACGATACGTGAGGCAGTTGTTGCGCATTGAAAAAAACCAGTATAGTAAGACCTATGGATCTCTGAAAATCAACTCTAAATCGTTAATATGAAAAGCTATTGTGGATTTAAAAGGGGTCTTTGTTACTGGTTTACAATGGAACGCAGAATCTCCTTACGGAGTTTGCGTTCCTAGTAACTCGCGTATAATGCAACAGGTTGCGTCTGTGTCTTTCGGGTTGTAGGAACACTGTTGAGAAAACGGTTCGTAACTTAGGCAACGAATAGCGCCGAGAGCACGTTTCGTCGATAACGTTTGGCACTGGTCTGGGAGTTGGGACTTTTTCGAGATTTGTGTATATAGGTACATACATAATGATTGATGTTCTTCATGGTATAACATGTAGGTACACCGTAGATAAATAAATTTAAAAATATATTTTGGATCAAAATGTATTATGTAGGTTTATTAAAGTTTATCAGATGAACCTTTGCATAAAAAACAATACCTTTAATGATTGATTAATGTAAAAGATTTGAGAGTAGGTATTACTAAACGTAAATAATATACACGTAAATATAACTATAACGATAAAACACATTACTGATAAAAGAGTCAAACAGAACAGCCTGTATCTCGAAAATCCAAAGTCCAAACGCTCCGGTGCTCTATAAGTACTCGTACGTCGCGTCGCGTCGTGCAGTGTTTTACTGAAATACTCGTACCTACCCTACAACTTTAATTTACAATGTATGGTCCTGTTTGTTTACCTTGATATTACCTTTAGTTTACTTGTTCGGTGTACTTTTACCTATTTGTTTTGTTAATGTTATTTTATTTATCCGCTGCATTATACCTGTATTTATACATATAATAGATTTAAGAGGGATGTGCAGCCCCCAGACAAGTCGACAAGGCTTAAGGGGTGCTAAGAAACAATGTAATTTAAAAAATTTCTTTGTTAATAAATAAATTGGAAATTGGAAATTAAGTTGAAGTCGTAAGTAGAATTTATAAACTTACAGTTATAGGCACCAAGTAGTAAACCTACAGTACAGTGGTCTGTGGTTATAAGTTAGAGCCCCTCCGCTGGGGAGCAACATTTAGAATGTAGAATTTTTTGACCGATTATCTGCGCCGCAACATTTAGAATGTTGATTCGCGCGACGCGTGTACGGAGAAAAAGTAGACCCGCAGTTGTGGTGGTTTTGGAATTATTTTCAAAGCAGTTTAGTATGCGATCCCTTTCAAACTTGGCTAAAACCGAATATGATAGACAAGGATGCAGTAGGAATTTTTCTATGGCCCTACTCCATGAAATAAATCTATGGGAAGAAATTTCGTAAACATTCCGATATCATATACTGTCGAGTATCATCAAATTAGAGGCACTTTCCCTTTAAACTACAATTTTGATATTTCGCATATAGAATTTGGTAAAGTTTTTGATGGAAGCTGACTATACTCGAAACTTGGAAGGAATAGGTCCTGGTACTAGGTTTCAATTATATAACCACAGAATATTATTTCTACGAGAAATCATATCAGAATTTTTAATAATAATCGGTAGGAAAACGTCATACCTACCTACTTAATTCAGTCATATATCCGTATACATGTCACCGAGATTGTAAAATCCGTTAGATTATAATCTAACGGTTTCTATCCCGCTATAGATTATAAACTGTCGAAAGATTGTGCGCGTTCAATGTTCTGAGTATTAATTTATGAAATATTTATTGTTTTTACGTTTTCTTGTCTCTTTCTTGGACAGTTCGCGCGCGAGTTGAATGCAGAGTAAATGTAAGTGTCACCATACATTTACTCTGCATTCAACTCGCGCGCGAACTATAGGTTAGGTTAGGGTTTGACAGGAATATTCTGGTAGTGCTATCGGGTTAATATACCTAATATATTAAAAATTACCGAAAAATAACGCGTTAAATTGTAAGCAGTATGTTACGGTTCACAATCTGTCGAAAGTTTATAATCTATCGAGATAAAAAACGTTATATTATAATCTAACGGTTTTTACAATCTATATCGGTAGCCCTAATTTCGATAATAATACGTTATACGAGTATATACCTACTAATAATAATATAAAAGCTGCAATAGCAGCTACAGCCAAGCACAACAATAATTGAGATTGTAACAATTGTTGTCCTTGGCTGAATTTATGGCATCTATTCTTGCTGCAACAAGAGTTTTTGTCCAATAAAAGAGTATTAGCAAATCAGAGGTGATTGCAATCGTTACCGTAATGGGCCCTATCCTATAACCGTAAAATTATTGCTACATACCGTGTTATACGAGTATATCGGTCTTCATTTAAGCAATAACACCTCTACCGCAATCACACTAGCTCGTTAGACTGAATTAACGCGTATTGTTTTATTTTTGTTTGTATTTGTTGTTAGAAGTTTTAGCTGGTGTTGGGATATGAATCATAAAGCCAACAATTAAGTAGCGATGGGCTTCCAAATACCCATTTGGTTAGATAATGCCTGCGAATTCGTCCGCGTGGATAGTTGTTGAAAATCCTGTGGGAGCTCTATGATTTTCCGGGATAATAAGTATCCTATGTACTTCCCCGAGATGCAATATCTATCACTGCACCAAACTTCAAAATCTATTGAAACGACGGGCCGTGAAAGACAGACAGATGGACAGACAGACAGACAAAGTTTCTCACGTAATATAGTATAATGTGCTAATAATCATTGGTGTGCGGAACAAGAGGCGTAAATGCAGTGCTTACTGCTTACCCTAGTTGAAAGTTAACCTGCAAGGAAATACGTTTCTACGTGGAATGTACTTTTCTACGTGGAATGTACTTATCTAATACACACTGGCTTCGAACTTAGTTCACGTAAGTGCCGATGCCGCTTGGCTGATTATTACTAGTTTTGTTGATTTTATATGAACAACAATAAAAAAATGTTGAGATAAGTATCAATAGTTCAAGATACTGATCATTAAGAGTCTATTAAACCTACTGGCATTTGCCGACTGTCGGCAAATATAGTTTAATGACGAAGAAGTTTCGCTTTAAAAAACGGTTTATTTATTTCTTCTATTAGATAATACCAGTGGTGTTCACTAAGGTTCTTAGTAGAGCCAGTAAGAGTCAGGGCGTATTATTTAATCTGTGGCCACGGTAGCTACTTATCTCCTGTCATCTACGTATTTAAACTATAGGGTAAACAGTGTTTTTATACCTATATCTCAACATCATCATTGGCGCTATAGCCCCTTGTGGGCCCAGGCCTGGTCCAGAAGATTTCTGCATCTGTCTCTTTCCTTCGCGGCTTGCGCTTGTTTTCCAATTTTTTATTCCAAGCCGCTTGGCGTCTTGGTTAACTCCATCTAACCACCGAAGTTTTGGCCGACCAATGCTTCTACGTCCATCTGGTTGCGATAACATTAATTTTTTTTGGTGGTCTATGCTCATCCATACGCTGTACGTGTCCAGCCCATTGCAATCTTGCGATTTTAATGTGCTGAACAACGATTGGCTCGTTAAAGATTTTATAGAGCTCAAATAGTTATAACGAATGCGCCATAGCCCATCAACTTGAACCGCACCGCCAAATATGTATATACCAATATCTGGTATAGGATACATATTTGTCTAGTGGAAGGCTTCAGCCGTGGCTAGTTTTTTTTTTTTTTATACTATCCCTCTAACATGATTAGAGTCTATTTTGGCTGTGTGTGTTTGTCTACTCTTTCATACTAGTTCTCGCTCGTATACTGCTCGTAATTTCATTCCTCATTCTAGTTCTTTCTTTCGTCCATCATCCTTCACACTATGGGTGGGTTCCCTTCCTATTTTCTAGTCTCTCAGGGTTTACAGGGTTTTCTTTATTTGTCTATTTTTAATTTCTCATTAATACACAGTTCTTATGTCTAATTGCTTAGTCTATACATTTTTTTTTATTTTTTTTATACATTAAAATAATAATTACTGTACAATACTACTATTGTTCATTATTATCTATTATTTACAAATGCCTATCCTATTAACAAACTTATAATCCTATGCTGGATTAAAAATATACAATTATATCTAACCAACATAATATCTTACTTACTATTTCTTTTATTTACTATTTTACAAATATGTTTACAAAATTCTAGGAGTTCGGCTCTATTTTTGTTGTCTTTCATAATATCAGCAATGTTGTCCAGTTTCATCTTAATACCTATTTGGTGCTCCAGTTTTAATCGTTCGTAAAGATGGACAGGACAGTCAAACAGGAGATGAAAGACAGACTCAGACTCCCCGGGGTCGCAGACGCAAGACGGACTCTCCTTGCACTTGAATCGATGCAAGTACTCGGAGAATCCGCCGTGCCCCGTCAACACCTGGGTGACGAGCCTGTCCACCTCCATCTTGCCTACGATCCTGTAGGCCGCCACGGCATCGGGAAAGAATTTCCTTGTGACGCCGGCGGTTTCACCAGCTCGGTATCGGTCGCTCCATTCGTCAAGCGATCGCATGCGAATGCTCCGCTTGACGAATGAAACAGGACAGAGCCGTGGCTAGTTAGTAGTTACCACCCTACCGACAAATACTTACCGCCAAGCGATTGAGCGTTCCGGTACGATGCAGTGTTGAAAACGACTAGGGGTATGTGTTTAGTATGACTGCCATACCCCTAAAAGGTAAGCCCACTACGATCTGACTGCATCGTCACTTACCATCAATTTCCATGCATCCAACTTATACTGGAATAAAAAAAAAATGCTCTGCACGCCACTGGCGGCCACTCATCCCATCGTCCTACGCGGAGACGCGAGGTGCATCGCTCGAGAGCCGAACTGAGTGTGTCCCAATATTTGTTTTTCCCATTAGATACCAGCCGCGAGTAATTTACATTCGACCGATAAAGAGCAATCCGGCAATATCGTTAGAAAGCTTCGGGCATGCGCTTTGGTGGTATCTACATCTAGTACCTACCTATACCTACCAAGTATCTAAGTCAACCCACCTTTCTATGATTTACTCACTCACAACACACATACTCACATTCACACACAACACACAACACCCATAGGTACTCATGCAAACTCAAGCCTACACGCACATGCATTGTTGTAATCTTCTTGTGTCTCGAGTTGGAAGCCCTGTTTTCCGAGATACAGTTTTAACTAGTTCGGAGAACAGGTGCACAATAATATTTAGAATGTATATCAACTATATTAATTTTATCCTAGGTGTAAGGCTATAAATGTTATTTAGTTGTCCCACACTATATTTATGAAATAAACTTATCTTATCTTAAACTTATGATCTACAGTTCGCGCGCGAGTTAAATGCAGAGTAAATGTATGTGTCACCATACATTTACTCTGCATTCAACTTGCGCGCGAACTATACTTAAGTCAACAGATCGTACTTGTCTGTTTGAAAGTGTAATCTCAAAAAGTAAAATAAATCAGTTAGGCCTTAAGATTAGGTACGTTCAGAAATTGATAGGAATTTTCCCAAAATGTCGTCATCGGAACCGATTAGAGCTTGGACTTCCACACTTGGTCGCTTGCAGGGACTTCCTCACGTCGCGCTCAATCCACCGGCTCCTAATCCCTTTCGATTGCTTTGATCACTTGATGATGATTCCAGGACTATGTACCCCCCCCCACCCATTGCCTCGACAGCGTGTGAACTGTAGACTTACACACTGCACACACACTTACTTCAGTCACATCGTAAGAAAGAACGTAAGTAATTATTGAAAAATGAAACGATGTCAAAGTAAAATTGTAACTTAAAATAAGAGATGGTGATAACATTTCAATTTTTCACTATTATTCTATATTAACGACCCTATAACGGACGATTTTTGGTTTGTTTAAAAAAAATCCCCATCGAGTTCGGCTACAGTATAAATATTAAATAATTAATGGGAAGCAATGGACCTACCTGTCTGCGATGAAATGAAACAACATCATCAAAACGTCATGATCACGGGGTATCACGATCTTCAAAAGCTGAGGGAGCGACGAAGGTAGAAGATTGAGAAAGAAGTGGTATTCCATATTATGCAAGTAGGTCACAACGCATTACGGGCCTTTTTGATTTCACACAAAATCTGCGAAATCTTGACCCTAGAATAACTTTATTTTACCTCGAACACACAGATGGTAACGCAGTTCTGGGCAGTAGATGTGAAAGATAATCAGCCCCCCGATTGTGTAAGGAAATCGTTATCGGAGATCTGCGCGCACAGTCAAAAAATTGTTTATCAAATCAAATCAAATCAAATCAAATCAAATATTCTTTATTCAAATAAACTTTTACAAGTACTTTTGAATCGTCAAGTGAATCTACCACTGGTTCGGAATGCCATTCCTACCGAGAAGAACCAGCAAGAAACTCGGTGGTTGCTTTTTTTAAATAATTCATTTACAATTATTATATCAATGTGTACATAAGTAACCGCTGTCCCCAGCATTGCTGGAGCGATCAAATCCATGCTCCTCTATCATTTACATAATCTTCAACAGTATAATAAGCTTTTTTCAGGAGCATACTTTTAAACCAACAAATACTGCAACAAATAACAATACTAACTAGAATAAGACAAACACTAACACAACTAACACTTATTTCATCTAAAAAGTAGTTATATACAATTGTAAATATCATGAGATTAGAAATAAAAAGGCTTATTATTATTATTTTTATATTTAAATGTTTGTTTATTTGTTTGTATATTTATTTAAAACGATTTGTTTAGACAATTGGGCCTCAGACATGTTTATGTTCTTGTTTACTACTTTAACTACATGTAGTTTATAGGCTAAGTTTGCGGAAGTCCGGCAAATCAGTCAGTTGTTACTGTAATCCTGTGCTAAATCCAATTAATACCCTTTTCATCCCTGATAGGCGAGGTCTTAATACCTGCATTAGTGCCTTATGCATGCATAAGTACCTATTGCATCAAATCACTATTAATTGGATTACCTTCCCTACTATTTTATTACAATAATGTATGTAGATTAGTAGACCTATTTTAATATGCAGTTTAGATAACAGTATTACCTACAGAATACAGAAAAAGACACAAAGAATACCTAGGAAGTATAGGTATCTAATCATGATAACACCCATGAGCCTATAGAATCTTTTCTCAGAGAGGCTGATATCTATAGACCGTACTTTGACTTAGCTCAGACTTTACTTTTTTTTTTTTTTTAATCCACTACAAGCTAGCCCTTGACTGCGATCACACCTGATGGTAAGTGATGATGCAGTCTAAGATGGTAACGGGCTAACCTGTTAGGGGCATGGCAGTTATATTATACCCACACCCCTTCGGTTTCTACACGGCATCGTACCGGAACGCTAAATCGCTTGGCGGCACGTCTTTGCCGGTAAGGTGGTAACTAGCCACGGCCGAAGCCTCCCACCAGGCCAGACCAGGGGAAATTCAGAAATTATAAATTCCTAAATTGACCCTGCCGGGGATCGAACCCGGGACCTCCGCACGTTAAAGCAACAGCGCTATACACACTGCGCCACGGAGGTCGTCAAACTTACCTACTTGGTTTTACTTACGAAAAACTTGGCTGAGTGTATGCGCAGCATAATCTTTGATGACTAAAGACAGGCTCCGATGGAAGGATAGGATTATTTACCGGAACATGTTTTGTTAGGCACGTGATCATGCTCTCAGTAGTCACGACGAACCGACTGGAAGTGGGAAGAGAGAGTAGGTATACATTATAAGTGTTTTGACTGGTAGAGTCAATTTGACTGTTCACGAGTATAATATAAAGTGTGTGGTTTTCCTCCAATAGGTACTTATGTAGTCATATAAATACTATTAAAACTATTTCCGGTAATTGTTTTTCCTTTGTAAGTTGAAATATTGGCAGTAGGTAAATAGCAAAGGAGTTTCCTCGTTAGCAAACATGCGTGTATAGCGTGCAAACGTTTTCAATAACAGGAAAACTTTTAAATATCTATATAGGTTTTTTAACCGTAACTTTAAAATAAATTGCCAAGGTACCCGATCTTTTGCAAGAAGAATTCACTTCATTTGACGATGAAAAGATGTGCAGGTGCATTCATGCCTTAACCTCTTCCGTTACAGATAGGACCTTAAAGTATCAAGTATGAGTGATTGATCGAAAAGACGGATTTGAAAATTCATCATCATTGGCCTTCGCGTCTTTATTGACGATGTACCGTGCGACACTTTCTGTCATGGGTATTGTTAGACGGAAATTTAAAACGATTGACATATGGTATCACTTCTATGATTTTGTAGAGTGGCAACACTGGTCGGGGACTCTATGATTAATTATTAAATATGGTGGACGTGTTTCTGTGTATAAATTGCTAAATAAAGTATGATTATACCTTATCGAGTGTTTCGTCTTAATACTATATTATAATACCGATACGAGAGCAACTAATAAGTCTATGAGAGCAAGCCTTACGCCTGCAAAATCTCCTCTATTAAATATAGCAGCTGAAATTGGTACCTCAGTCCAGAAACCTAGTGCTCTTCTTACCCTCCTTAGTGCGAAAATATCAAGCCAGTTTGTTCATACATACGATGGCCATCTGCGATGCCCTTTGGCCACATAAGGTTTGTCTACCGCGAGCCCCTCTCAATGCTTGAAATTAATATTAAAATCACCATGTTCCTCTTGGCACAGTTCTCCTTAAACCTCAATCTAAGGTGACCTACTGATCTTTTCGCATGGGCTTACAGAACATTAGACGTTGGAATCCCAAGGTGCTAGAATGGCGACCCCGCACATTAAACGTCGCGTTGGTAGCCCCTAGGTAGACTAGGTGCTGCTGGATACATGTGGCGCAAAAGCAGCAGCTCACGGAAGTCCTTGCAGGAGACCATGATAAGATCCAGCAGCTGACGACGACGACAGCACCAAGAAGTGCTTGCTTGAAGTTATGAAGAATCTCGTCAGCGATAAAGATACCTAGCCAGTTCTGGATTGAGTTGGGTTCAGATTCTTAATTAAACTTTGAAAAAATGTAAAGAATGGATTCACAAAATAAGATTTTCCCGATAACAAAGGATTAGGAAAGCGGTCAGGGATGAACGTCCCTCTAAATTGCTTTATTCGATAGCGACGTTTGACAAGGGTGTTTCAGTCTACAGGAATTTTAAATTGATCTTTCATCCCCTTCCTTGGACAATTCACTAAGCGAGCTCTTAAAAAGTTAGCGATGTCTCAATAGTCATTTTTTATAAACAACAGGGATCGTGATTAGACTTAATTATATTTTCAGCAACTACGAGTAATTTTATATGTATGGATGAATAAAGAGGTTATACAAAAAAAAAAAAAGTGAGGATGGGGCTCTACAGTTAGTTTATTTACTTAAATTGTTCTTTCCACCATCTATAGTTACAAAAAGGCTTGTTCTTACTGACTGACTGACTGATCTATCGTTGCATGGAGCTGCTGAAGCACTTGAAATTTTGCCACATAATACTTATTTTCATATTTACTTACTTGGTATAAGTGTCATTCCTAACCTAGGCTAAAAGAAACAACCTAGGTGGTTTAGAAATTCCACCCCAAGGGGGTTATTTATGGGATGTACAGTATAATAGTCCGTATTTTTTCCAGCTACATCCGTAATAGCTGGTATACTTTGCTGAGCTTTCATATAAAACTCAGAATCAGAAATAGAGAAAGGAATTTTCAAAAATCTTGATACATATCAAGATTTTTGGAAATTCCTTCTCCTTGCCGATTTTCACAAATTCCAATCGCGCTCGAGCGCAGTCGGGGTGGGTCAGCTAGTTTTTTACCAATATTATAAATGCAAAAGTTTGGATGGATGGATGTTTGTTACTCAATCACGCCAGAACGGTTGAACGGATCTGGGTGAAATTTAGCAGAGATAGATTATAGACTGTAATAACACATAGGCTTTTTATCTCGGAAATTGAAGTTCCCGCGGAACCAAAAAGAGCTCAATCAACGCGACGAAGTCGCGGGACTCATATATTTCGCTGTCATCATCATCATCATCAGCCGTTGTGCATCCACTGTTGGACATAGGCCTCTTTCAAGTAGCGCCAATGTGCTCTTACCTCGGCTTTTCGCATCCATTCGATGCCAGCCAGATATCATCGCTCCACCTTGCTGGGGGGCGCCCTACGCTCCGTTTAAAAAGACGCGGTCTCCACTCGAGGACCTTTATCCATCGGTCCTCCGCCACACGTGACCAGCACACTGCCACTTCAGCGTGCCAGCCTTAAGAGCTATCCTTCTCGAAGCTTTTACGCTGTAAGGGCAGTTTATTTGTAGTGTATTTTCCACTTAATAATAGAGAATGCAGTTCCGTGTTTACAGAGCCGAAACAATGACGAAACACCGTTTCGTAGTATAGCTTCGCAGACTCGACACCATTTTCACGGTTCAGTTAGTCATAATCATAGCCAGTTTTATCTGTCGTTTGTTCATTGTACCGTGTACGGATAAGTGGCAAGCATGACTTATATATATCGGCAAGTAGGTATGCCGCGTTTCACACTGGAGAGTTGTTGTTTCAATAGTTTTTGTCCTTCAAACTAAGGTTGTAACGGAGGCGTTCTTAGCGGAAGCAGAGGCGGATGCGGATGTGAAGGGGCTTTGCATCCGCGGACGCGGAGGTTAACGGAGGCGGAGGTGGATTTCTCCAATCACATAGTCCATTTTCTGTGCTTTAGGATGCGATGAATCCCAAATAGTTTTTTTTTGAGGATTCTTCGAAGGACAGTTGCCTGTTTGCTTGTTGTAATGGTGTAACTGACGTCACCTGCTTCGATATGTACCTGTCGCATTATGTAAGTCAATGTAAATAAACCTCCGCTACAACTCCGCAAAATAACGGAGGAGATGGATGCGGAAGCGGAGGTACGATTCCTTGCGAAGGTTCCGCGGATGCGGAGGCGAGGTTCCGTAACAACCCGACTTCAAACCTACTGGTGCTAAGCTGGGCATTTCTGCAAAAGGATCAGCCTCATTGTTCACCGCAGATATGCAGCCAGCATTCTTGCCACCACTCCACGCGGGCAGTAGATATTTGTACAGTAATGAGGTAAGGCTACTGGCTGGCTATGTAGTTGGTTTTATTGTGAGACTATATTCTTCACAGCATATGGAGACGGTTCTTTTATATTCTCCGAAAACCGGAGGGACAGTGCTGCTCAACTGCCGTTCCAATAGCAGCCTGTCAAAGGAGGCTGTCGACCAACCATCATATGAAAGAGATCCATTGACGCAGCCTTAAAAGAATTAAAATTTCGTGAAATCATGTGAAGCCAAAGACAGAGACTTGGAAAACAACTAGGGACTAGGTATGTCGGGCGATTAAATGGTGTTTGTCATACTAAAATTCTACAACAATGGTGTTTGCCGTCAAAAATGAGGAGATTCATCCCTTTTGTACGCATATCCTCTTTCAGACAATCCATCCATCTTTTCTTTGGTCTCCCTCTACTCTTTTTTCCTTCCACATGCATATTATCTATCATTCTTCTCGTAATATGCCTTTCTTCCCTCCGCATTACATGCCCATACCATGCTAGCCTATTACTCCTCATCTTTTCTATCACTGGCGCTACTTTCAAACTTCCCCTTATATATTCATTCCTAATCTTATCCATTACCTACTAACTACCTATCGATTATGTTATCATGCGGAGTCATAGCTAAATGTTGTACGCTACACAGTGACTTCAGACTTGGCGTCAAAGGACGGCAATACGGCGGCGTCGGTCCTACGGTCACAGTACCTACTCCGCATCAGATCTAAAAATACGCGCACCATACAGAGCCGGCATCACAGCGTAATATACTTGGTACCCAACTACTACAGCGGTAAAGGTGCGTCCACATAGACAACCTTACTGTGCGGAATTCTCTACACAGTGTTTTCCAGGAGAGTAAAAATTAATAATAAAAGAATAAGGTTTTGATAATTACATTGTAAATAGCGTCTTATTTCAATCCCCATAGAATGGGAAAAGGGAATCAAATTTTTTGTTGCGTCTGTAGTTAAGAAAAGATCAAAAATCTTCCTTGCTTATAAATCGGTAGCTTTTGAAGTAGCAATTTTACTGTCCAATGTCTACTCTAATAAATATAGATCAACGGATACAACATGATAAATTATTGTGGTACCTACCTATAATATCTGCGAAGGTAGGTACTGAATACTGATGCTTAAAACTGATTTTATTTTCATTCTTGATAAGTTAATTAGGAGTTAGGAAAGGAGCAAGAACGAAGAAATATCAAAGGTGGTTGGCTTTTTATTACAAATTACTTTCAAAATTTTTAGGTTACTATCTCCGAATTGTAAAAATATAGGTACAAACTGTTTATGGATATCACAGATTTTGATCACTAGATCAAATACGTAAAAACCCAAATCGTCTTCCATCATTTTACTGTTAAATACTGAGACAGTTTGTAAAGAATAATAGGTATGAGTAAAGTACAAGTAAGAGTCAATGTGAATACACCTTTACTCCGCGGCTCGATAGAGGAAACGAAACGAAACCATACGAATACGCGCCAACGAAGCACAATTACCCCTGTGTGTGTGCTCATGTGTACACAGTGGCTGTGTGTGCGTGCCCAGCATTTGATACGTCCAAATGAGGTTGCGGTGAGCGAGTGTGCGTGAACCGTGAGAGGGTATCGTTTTGTTCGTTTATTTCGTTGATATTATACGGTACCCAAGACATACAGAACCCCGAGAGTTTTCATGTTAAAAAACGTGTTGCGTTCGAAACTCTCGAGATGTACACTGTCAGGTTTGTTTGTCTTCAGTAAAATGACACCTTTAAGTAGGTTTAAGTACTTCAAAGTTAAAATTGTTGAATAAAATGAATACGGTACGGAAATGAGTTGAAAGATACACAAAAAAATTGATCTTCTAATTGACAGAAATACCTATTCATATCGACCCATGGTTCACAGCAACTCTACAAGACATAATGCAGCATATCTTGGGTTTTATATCAATGTTTTTTAATAATTTTATTCGACGTCCCGGTTTCTCGTCACTGAAAGGGTCAAGTGCGTGAATACGGCTTTATAGAGACGTCGCCAGGTGACGTGGGAACGGCTTATGATGGTTATTATTTATGATTTTAGATTTAATCCCCGATTGTTTGTCAGTTGTATGCTGGATGTACCTAAACAATGTGTGCGCGCTTTGTATTGGACGTTTGGATCTATCGTAGAGACAGTTATTGCTGATTAATTGTTTCAAGTGTTGATAATATACTCGTCACTGAATTGCAAATGCGTGATAACTTGGTTAATAGGTATGTTGCTCTACCTTTCTTACTAGATATCCTAGATAACCAAGCATTGAGTTGCTGATACGCTTATGTCATACATTGCAAAGGATTATGTAACAATCTTCCTAAATTTTCCCGGAAAATTTAAAACAATGTTTCCTTAATAAGAACAAGCCTGTTATAATTATATCTTAGAGAAACTTTTCTATCTTCCACTTAATATTTGGAAATATTTGTTAAATATCTAGATTCTAGGTGAATGCCCAAGATAGTATAACTTTAGCTAGCTCTGCTTCCATATTGTTCCATCTATGTAGGCGACGTAACACACACTCAACTAAAACAAAACCAAATAATCACGTAGATACATACCTAAGTAGTTCAAATGAATGCTGCCCGGCCGACTGGCTGGCCGACTTGCTCAGAGCAGGATTCCGATCACAATTCAAACAATATGGAATCAAGCATAGACCTTAGGTACTTTAATACACATCCAAAGACCCTGGAAAAGATTACAAGAAAGTAAAGGATCGCTTTGTTGCTCTCTAAGTCAAATGCTACTGACTAGAATAATATCAGAGCCCTTAGATCTTAGATACTAGCTTACTAATGCCATGTATGTCTTAATGAGTAGGTACCTATGAATATACTCGATCTATCAACTTACAGACCGCAGTACCGCAGACTCGGTGAGGAATTCCAACAAGAAATTAATGATCACAACAAACCAAACAAGATAAAATCAAGCATAGGACATTAGGTATGGAGCAAGCGCAGTGAGCGCGATATGTTTTCCCTAAATCACTATCCAAAGATTCTGGCTAAGGTCACAAGTAAGTGGCTCGCTTTGCTGCTGTCTATGCCCAATGTACCTAACTGTCCAGAATAGTATGGAGCATTTACATAAAAAACGTGTTGCGTGATACTCTGTCAGATTTGTACGGAGATGTATCAGAGCACTTACGTACCTACTACTAATTATAAAAAAGTGCGATAGTTGTTCAAATTGCCTTCAGTAGGCACAGCCGGGAGCTATGACAAGTATGTCTTAATCACTTATGTTATTCGCAGTACTGAATGCTGTCCGGCCGACTGGCTCGGAGCAAAATTCTGACGAGAAGTTGATGTTCTCAACAAACTACTTAATCTAAATTAAAGCAAGCATTCAATCAATATAAAAATCAAGCATTGGACATTAGGTATAGAGCGAGCTCAGTGAGCGCGAAATGTACCTATTACTTGAATAAGTATCCAAAGACCCTGGCCAAGATCACAAGTTAGGCTCGCTTTTCTACTCTCTAACTATGCCCAATGCGACTGACTAGAATCGTAACCTTAGGTGTACCAATTGTCAATCCTAATGTAAACAAGTGTTATACGAGTACAGTTGTTCAAATTCCCTCTAGTTTATACTAATAATTAATATGTATTATAAATGTGAAAGTTTTGACGGATCATTCAATCTCAATCACGCCTGAATGGATCTGGATGTGGCACAGAGGTAGATTATAATCTGGAATAACACACAGGCTACTTTTTATCCCGGAAAATTAAAGGGTTCCCGCGGGAACCAAAAAACTTTACTCCACGCGGATGAAGTCATGGGCATCAGCTAGTTTATAATATGTTATGTTGAATGTATGTATGATATGTTAAAGATCGTTGAGTATGTCTAAATGCGTGCGCACATATTATTATGGGTATACTTGGCTACTCGCACTTCGTAGCTGAATGCTGGCCGGGCGAGTGACTGGCCGACTTGCTCGGAGCAGGATTCCGGCGACACGTTAATGAGCACCGCACACGCACCGAGGCGATTCCTAGAAATTGGATTATCGAAAATGTTCCTTCTCGCTTCGAGGGAATTGCATACCTAATTACCTACGATGTATACCTAAAAATAGAGTTCCTGTTTTCGTACATAGGTACCTACCACAGGCCACTATACTTTATTTAGGCAGGCTCTTTTACTTTAGGTTTTACTGCTCTACGTTTGGTCTAGTTAATATTCTAGTAAGTAATTTAAACGTTCAAAGTAATGTAATTTACAAAATTTAACACTCGATGATGAAGTCGCCCGCGTGGCTTTCGGTTTTTGAAAATTCTGTGGGAACTCTTTGATTTTCCGGTAAAAAAGTCTGTATATAAAA
Source organism: Erebia aethiops (assembly GCA_923060345.2). NCBI lineage: Eukaryota > Metazoa > Arthropoda > Insecta > Lepidoptera > Nymphalidae > Erebia > Erebia aethiops. The sequence goes on along the minus strand of OV281091.1, from coordinate 13,208,180 downwards.
ACACCAAACGGGTAGAAACAATTAACAATTTCCAATAGGAGCATACGGCTGGGGTGCATTTGAAAAATTTAATCCGGTCTTCTCATGGTCAATACCTCAATGCCAACAGACGAAAGTCTGTCAATTATTGTCACGTCCTTTCCGTAATCAGTTTCAGCGCTACGTGGACACTAACAAAAGGCTTGATCCACTTAAAGTCGCTCCGTGAAGAGATCCGCAGGAGAACCAAAGTCACTAACACAATCACTGACATAGCCCAAACTATGAGTAAGTTGAAGTAGCATGCTTGTCAAAAGAGCAAAGGCCGTTGGAGCCGGAAAGCCAGGAACTGCGTACAAATAAGCGTTAAGCGCGCAGATGGATCGACGATATAAAGATAAGGGGCTAGATAAGGAATGCTGAAGACCAGGTATGGTGCATGATTTCTTTGAAAAAGGCCCATGTTCAGTGGTAGACATACGCAGGCTGAAAATAATGATGATGAGATATGAAGCACGAAATAAACGTTGGGTAATAAAGAATTTATATTAAGACTAGGTAATGCTACTTTCCACGAACCTACGCATTAGTATTTGCGGTGCTTCCCATTGAGGTCACCTCAATGCTCATTAATTATACTTAAGTACTGATATACTTGCTATCACGACACCTCAAACTATCTACCAAGACGGAATAACATTCGGCAGATAAAGACAAAGGAACGGCGCATCGTATCATACAGGTATACATATCTTAAGCCCACAGAGAAAATTGATGGCTTTCCTGATATCCATCAATTTTATAATATCTATCCGTATAAAGCGGAAATCCGCTGGGGAACAAAAGATGCCGACATACCTCCTTACCTATGCCCAATGCAAACAGAATTAGCAAGAGACAGGTTATGTCTCAGAAGCTCAGATCTGATGACTGCTGAGGATTAACTTCTGAAGTGGACAGGGGTAGGTATGCAACGACGAAAGACCTATGTGACTGGACCGGAGACCTTAAAAAAATTATAGTCCTCGAAATGACTGGATGAAAATGCAGAGCCGTACTATATGACGTGTGTGGTGAACCGCTATGATATGGACCTGCTGAATTATGATACGAGCTGCCGGCGCTCGTGTTCCCTGCAGATGAAAAGGCCTGGTTTAATAAGCGCGCTCCTAGACCTTATGATTGCTTTTCATAAAGCATGATTGTCGCCGTACGCAAGTCTGTACTTAGGTATGTACAGGCTTGCTCATGATAAGAAAAATCTACCTATAACAAGTAAAATGTTTTGTATATTACATACGAATTCTGAAAGTTGAAATTAGGCACTCCTATTTTGTAAGTTCAGAGCAGCATGTTCTATCCTGATATTTGTTTCTCACAATTAATCGTGACTGGTACTTGTAATTGCTTCATTATATTATGTATTCAAATTCAAATTCAAATTCAAATTCATTTATTTGTGAGTACATTACAGTAAGTAGGTAAGATGTTAGTTTTACAGAAGGTACATGTATTCTACCACAGTGTGGTGTACAAATATTTTTGCTTAAAATTACAAATTACAATGGAGCACACACACATATTATTAGAAAGCGTATATCGGAGAGTGCTAGTATTATTATTCATTAAAATAAATAATAATCATTAGTCATTAGGAATTGAATTGTAGATCAGCTTCTGATTGTCATTACTCCTCGATAGCTGTTTTAATTTCTTTGTCTCACAGCGATAAAGAATAATTTATTGACAGCATAGTACTTTAAGGTCAAGGTTTTTGATAAGCGTTAAATATTAATAAGAGATAACAGGTTGCGCTTGGCCACGATATTGACAGTCAGTTATTAAATTTTTTAATTAAATTATATTGCAACTAGCTTTTGCCCGTGGCTTCACTCACGTTAGGTTAGATTTTGATACAAACAAAGCCCATTTACCCCATTAGGTGTTGAATTTTCAAAAATCCTATCTCATAATAGCTGCTATCTGTATGCTAAACAGACCGACCCGTTCAGTGGTTTGGTGCGTTGATAGATCAGGCTGCAGTCAGTCAGTCAGTCACCTTTTCCATTTACATAAATACTTATTTAGATATGTCACAGATGTTATTCTACAGATGATGCTCACTGATGATGATAGCATTGAATTCAAGCTGATTATGATATCCCTGCTGCTTGCTTGATGACCTGTCTCCTTAGTGAGGTGTCTGCCAACACTACAATTTCCAGTGGATTCTGGAATTACTTCTGCACCTTGGGATGTCAACTTCGATTGAGTTGGTCGGTTCTTCGAAAAGTTTGAACTGAGATAATATGTCAGTCACTCATCACTTACCTCTTTTATCAGATCTACGAGCAAAACTATTTTATCGCCCCCTGAACGCTGAGCAACTGTGATCTGTCATGGGGCCGATAATAATGGGCAGACTTCAACATATCTATGGGCACGTGTGTGTCTAGTTTTTGGAAAAAATTTAACGAAGTAGGTATTTACTTTTCAATGCCAGCGATTCTGTCTGCCTGACTGCTATGCAGGACCTTGAAGAACTTTATACTGATATATGATGATCGATTCTGATTTCCGCCCGCCCGCTATTGTATAAGGAAAACGTAATCGAGGAGTTCACAGATGCTTAAGGAGTTCATACAATAGATATATGTATACAATAGATATAGATAAGATGTCTGCACGCCAAAAAGCATGTATGAACTCCATAAACAGTTCGAGTAAAAGCTAGTTACCACCTTACCGGCAAAGACGTGTCGCCAAGCGATTTAGTGTTCCGGTACGATGCCATGTAGAAACCGAAGGGGTATGGGTTTAATATAACTGCCATTCTAGTGCATCATCTGTTACCATCCAGGTGTGATAAAAAAAAATGTCTAGGTATCGTAGCTGATACCTACTTGTAAATCGTGTAGGTAGGCATATATCGTTCGAACACCGAAAACAATCGGACATCACAATACCGGGGCGCGAAGGGTCGCAATCCATCACGAGTCCATTGTGATGTCATTGAGGAAGGGCGCCTCGCCGCGGCTCTGATTGTGTTTTTATTATGCCGTCATTTTCTGAACTGAATAAAGCTTATGGAATAGTTTGCTCGCTAATGGCTCTGATAGTGCCTTAGCGTAAGATGATTTGCGAGATGGTGATAATTAAAAAAAAACCCGGCTGAGTTGTGGGCTCTTCTGGCGCGTTTGGGACCCTATCGTAGCTTTAGTTTTAAAATACCGTAACTGATTATCACCATCATATTTTATAAGTAATTGGACGTCAATAAGTTTACAGTGTACCTAAATTGAATTAATAAATATTGATTGATTGATTGAATACGCGTTTTTAGTGTTTGTCGTTATTTTAGTCTAAAAGTATCTCGTACGTACATGATTGTATGTACTTATAGAGGGGACGCCCGCCGTCGCCAGGCGGGTGATCGGTCCATTAATTGAACCATTCCACCCATTTCCCCGTGTTAGGACACAGGTTACTGGTGTCCCGGCAGCCTAAAACCTACCTGTAGCTTTAGTGAACCTTACAATATCCCCTATGGAGAGATGTCTTAGGTCTTCTTCACTGATCCTGTCCTTGCCTATTAATTCCCACCTTACCAATGAGTACATGGGGCACTCAGCTATGAAGTGGAAGCTGGTCTCTTCCTCGCCGCACTCTGGACATGATGGGTCATCTTCGATTCTCATTATTGTGAGATGTCTATTTACGTATATGATTATATCCTGGAAATATTTATCCAAATATTTATACTAAGGTGACAAATGTCTATCTGTCTTTCCACGATCTATCTGCGAATCCAATTTTGATGAAATTTGGCACAGAAATAAATTACTTTTCGGAGATGGGAATAAGAAAATCAAATACTTCCCACGGTCATCAACCTTTCTATAACTCAGCGATAATCGTACCTTTATCGAATGAGAAAGGTTTGTAGTTTGTACAGTTTTTCTGCTGTGAACGAGGTACATATTTTAAAAAAACACAGATTTTGCAGTCCTCGCAAGAATCGGAGCATTGAAAATGAATACAAAATTTTACGAAAAAGCACTTCTTGCCTGCATCCATATCTTTTAACACCATTACCATGACGATCGGTCAATAATCATAGAAGCTACATCACTTTTTATATACGGAAATACCCGTTATTCTACAATTCCAAATCTAAAGGGACCACCTACAGGTCACAATTTTTAAGCGATTTTCAAAAATTTTTCGCCATTTTGTAGCTAAACTAATACCTCGACCTTTTTTTCATTTTTTCTTGTCGGTTTTTTTCCGAAATATTTACAATTTAGTAAACAAACACCCCCCAAAAAACCCGACTATTTTACATTTTATTTATTCCAAAAAATCCACCAGCCAATTTTCAAAATTCAAACGCTCACACGTGTCTCGATTAACTGCTCAACTCTTGGTACTATTCCCATCTCGATCCTCTCAAAATCCTCGGAGCTACGGCCAAAAATACGTCTCAGGCGATTTGCATCCGATAGCCATTTTCAATGGTAAAAAACACCGCGTGACGCCCTTTTATAAAGTCTATTTTCTTTATGAAATATATATTTTAAGTGGCTATTTAAGATCCTTCTACATACTAGGAAGCTAAGGTAGAATTGTCTGATTTAATAATCAAACTCCCATGTTAAGTTTTAAACTCTTTAGCATCCCACTTCTGAGGTGCAATCATGTAAGGATTGCCAATGAAATCGTTAAAGCTCGGCTTCAAAGTAAAATAAACCATAGCAGCATTGAATTAGAGCTCAATTTCTCTGATGGTTATTAAGCTCTTCGAAAACCTCCCTAGTTGTTTAATGTTCTTCTCGCGCACTCTCATCTTGTTTTTTATATTTGATAATCATCAAAGTAATTTCTGCGTCTTCTTTACTTTATTTTTTTTTCCTCCTGTTCATTTCTGTGTCTCAGCAATCTGTCTTGCGACATTGAGCCGTGAGTTTCATGCCGGTTCTTCTCGGTAATAATGGCATTCCCAACCAGAAAACAGTACCTACCTACTATAGTAGATTAAATTGAGGCTATAAAAGCACATGCGAAAGTTTTATTTGAATCTATACCCTATACTAATATTATAAATGCGAAAGTTTGGATGGATGGACCGGAACGGCTGAACGGACCTTGATGAAATTTGGCACAGAGATAGATTATAGTCTGGAATAACACATACTAGGCTGCTTTTTATCGCGGAAAGTTTTAAAGAGTTCCCGCGAAGTCGCAGGTATTAGCTAGTAAGTATATAGAACATTTGGTTTTTGAAATCTGAATCTTAAATTCGCATAATAGGTAGGAAGAATAATTCGCCTTACAATACATAGCTCAAACGCCTCCCATTAAATTCAATATAACGAATACGGTAGATACATGTATCATTATGTTACTCATTTGTGTAACCGTAATATCACTAAACATCATTACCGTCGAAAATGTCAGCATCGAAGTTGTTCAAGAATACAACTACCTCGGTCAGGTTATACAACTTGGTAGGAACAACTTCGATAAAGAAGCTGACAGAAGAATTCAGCTGGGTTGGGCAGCATTTGCAAAACTTCGTCAGGTCTTCGACTCGTCGATACCCCAAAGCTTAAAGACGAAAGTCTTTAATGAGTGTGTCCTGCCTGTGATGACGTATGGAGCGGAAACGTGGACACTGACAGCTGGCCTTCTCCACAAATTTAAAGTCGCTCAGCGGGCTATGGAGCGGGCTATGTTGGGTGTTTCTCTGAGGGATAGAATCCGTAATGAGGAAATCCGCCGGAGAACTAAGGTCACCGACATAGCCCAGAGAATTAGTAAGCTGAAGTGGCAGTGGGCAGGTCATGTCTGTCGCAGAACCGATGGCCGTTGGGGCAGACGCGTTCTGGAGTGGAGACCGCGTACCGGTAAACGCAGTGTGGGACGTCCTCCAGCCCGCTGGACCGACGACCTTAAAAAGGCGGCGGGAAGTGGGTGGATGAGGAAAGCGGAGGACCGTGTGTGGTGGCGCGCTCTCCAAAAGGCCTATGTCCAGCAGTGGACGAATACAGGCTGATGGATGAATATCACTAATAAGTAGTTGTGTTAAGTTAGTAATAAGCAAATTACCCTCGCAAATAAACACAAATCTTCGCACCATTCATTGTGTCTAAAATAGCTATTATTTGGCGGTAAACGGTATACATTAGCCACCATATGCCGGCCATGTGGCGCGTGCTCAATTAGATTCCTCCACACAATAATTGTCTATGCTTCAATGCGTTGGATTAATCGCTTGCGGTGGAGAAAGTTCTTTTGTGTGCGGCAAGGGACCGTGAAAACTGATGCAATTTGAATTTCGGGTATTAGACCACCTGTTTTAAAGAATTAATTAATGTTTTAATAGATAGATAGGTACTAGATGATGCCCGCGACTTCGGTTTAAAAACCTTTAATTTTCCTGCATAAAATGTAGCCTGTATTAAATTAGCGTAACTATAAGCCAGTGAAGGAGTAACAAATAAGTATCCAAACTTACAAACATACAAACATCCAAACTTTCACGTTTATAATATTAGTAAGAATTAAGATACCGGTGCATAGTGCATACATATAACATACCTACCTAATATTATGCAAATCTCTCTCACTGCGTCTTATTCCTCATTACTGAGGGTGGTGACCCTTTTCCATTAATCACGTAATGGTAGGAGTTTTCTTGGGATAATAATGCGGTGGGTTCCCACGTCCTACCGCATACGCACGGAGGAAACAAAAAGACCAATTTCCAAATTCGGTCACCCATCCAGTTACCGACTTGGGTCAACTTTGCTTAACAATCGCAAATATGCGTTGTCACAGCTAGGCCACTCGTCCCTCAATTATACAGGTACGTGTGTGTAATTTTGATAGACATGCCTAGTAGGTATACCTTAAATTGTAACAGAGAAAATCTGTTCATCCTCTCACCAAGAGAAAGAACCTCCGACCTCCGTGGCGCAGTGTGTAGCGCTGTTGCCTTAACGTGCGGAGGTCCCGGGTTCGATCCCCGGCAGGGTCAATTTAGGAATTTATAATTTCTGAATTTTCCCTGGTCTGGCTGGTGCAGGGAGGTTTCGGCCGTGGCTAATTACCACCCTACCGACAAAGACGTGCCGCCAAGCGATTTAGCGTTCCGGTACGATGCCGTGTAGAAACCGAAGGGGTGTGGGTTTAATATAACTGCCATGCCCCTAGCTACCCGCTACCATCTTAGACTGCATCATCACTTACCATCAGGTGTGATCGCAGTCAAGGGCTAGCTTGTAGTGGATTTAAAAAAAAATGAAACTAGTATTATGTCCAACTGCCAACAGCTTACAGTGGATAGATAAAGTTATTGTAACAGTCGGCGAGCAGCGAACTGTGGCGTTTGCTCGATTTACTTGATAAATGTGTGTCGCAACTCGCAACCACCCTCCCCAGCGAAATACAAAACAAGCAGATCAAAACTGAGATTAACTACTTATACATATTATGCTCGTAGAGTTTTGATTTCGACGAGCATTTACTGTAGAGTGAAAATAGCAATATTATTATTAGCTTAATTAAGTTCAAATTCGTCTTTGGACGCAGCTAGAATATAGCAAGCAGCCAACATAAGAGTTATTTTAAATTATATCTAGATTTTATGGTTGCCTGGTTGGATATGCTGCTACTTTTTATACTGTAACCATCATTGTAACCCATATTCAGACAAATAAATTCATTATTTTCATTATATTCTATTCTTTTTTTTTACGTTCAAACGATATATTAGGTATGTTAATACGTTGTAACGTCATAAAGATTATAGAATATAGATATAATGTAATATTTAACGTCACAATTTCTGCTTTGAAATGTAGAAAGTATGTAAATTCATGAAATGTATGAAATGTAGGTATATTCTTGTGCAATAAAATTTATAAAAAACAAACCGACTCGATAGTGAATTTAGGATGCTGTGACCAGAAAAAAAGGAACAATGGAGAACTTGTTAATGTTAAAGAACAGAAAACTTTACCAAAGAAAAGGTTCTCTTCTTAGATCAACTACAAGAACCTAGAAGTTAGAAGCTGAAGTAGATTAGAGCAAGTAGTACAAGGCGTTGGCGTTGGCGCTAAGTTAATTTTTTTTTCATCATAAATTAAAAAAAAATAGGTGATGACTGATGAGTATAGCATATAATCACAGATGTAGTACTTAGTACTACATCTGTGCATATAATAATCTAAAATAATAATTATAAAGACGAAAGATTTGTTTGTAATGAATGGATAAACTCAAAAACTACTCAACCGAATTTAACAATTCTTTCTCCTATAGAAAGCTACTTTATCGGCGAGTAACATAGGTTATATTTTATCAATCAAATAAATAAATCAAATAAATATTATAAATGCGAAAAGTTTGGATGTATGTATGGATGGATGTTTGTTACTCAATCACGCCCCAACGGCTGGACGGATCTGGATGAAATTTGGCACAGAGATAGATTATAGTCTGGAATAACTCATAGGCTACTTTTTATCCCGGAAAATTAAGGAGTTCCAACGGGAACCGAAAAAACTTAATCCACGCGACGACGACGACGAAGTCGCGGGCATTAGCTAGTTTTCAATAAAAATAGATATCCCTACGAAAATTGCAATAAGTGAAAAAATCGTCTCATCTGACAGCTTCCGTTGCGTGCGCTGCATAAATAGTAAAATTTACACGAAAACGAATGTATGGTAAAAATATGAGGTGGTATCCTCTCAAAAAATTCTAAAATAAAGACCGCGATAGAATATATCAGCTATCTTTTAAGTATGTCTCACAATAACTTCATGATTTTCAAATTTGGTCTGCAACAATGCTTTACTTGCGAAGGTGTTTTACCGACATTGTATTATTACCTAATCCTTATCAAAATAAATATGTTAGCCATCTCAAGTACGCACCATTTAGTTTAGATGAATATCTTATGAGAAATCATAGAAATAAAATAACGTGCAACATAAAAAGGTACTAAGATTATACATCAATGCAACAGGCAATTAAACGCTGGATAAAACAGTGCTATCTAATTAATGCTAAAATTTCCATACGTCGACTAATTAACAACCTATACCAATTAAGTATTCAAACATGGAAACTCGTGGGCTATGAATCACGGCCACACTTCATTGCATCCATAAGAGTGCGTGTTCTGTAGATAAGCGAGGGTGGGTTTATGAATAAAGTGACCACATTTACGGCCTAAATACGGATAATAATAGGCATAATAATAAAATGTTCATCTAGGGAAATATATTAGGTAGGTATGTGCTATCAAGCTAATGTGTATTTAACAGCATATTTATTATACCTACGCATACAAAAATGGAAAATCGTGGGCTATGAATCACGGCAACACTTCATTGCACCCATAAGAGTGTATTCTACTTCCTTTTGTGTATTTGTGTTCCTTAATTATTATTTTTCTTTTTTGTGTTGTGGTGTACAAATAAAGTGTAAATTAAATAAAAAATAAATAAGAGTGCGTGTTCTGTAGATAAGCGAGGGTAGGTTTATCAATACAGTGACCAGATTAACGGCCTAAATAGTCATAGTCATAGTCATAGTCATTTATTTATTAAATATAGGTACACGGATAATAATAGGCATAATAATATTATGTTCATCTAGGGAAATATATTATACTAGCTGATGCCCGCGACTTCGTCCGCGTGGTTTAAGTTGTTTGATTCCCGCGGGAACTCCTTAATTTATGATAAAAAGTAGCCTATACCACTCAACTATCCATGCAAAATACCCGTTGCTCTGTTGCGGCATGATTGAAGGACCAACTCTCTATTTCACCCCTTTGGGGGTAGAATTTTCAAAAACTGTGAAACACATATTTCTTTGTTTTTAACCGGTAGCTTACTTACCAAGTTTCATAGCTATGACTTGAGAAATGAAGGACTTTCATACAAACTTCCAACCCCTATTTTACCCGTTTGGGGGTGGAATTTCGAAAAACTGCGAAACACGTATTTCTTTATTTTTAACCAGTAGCTCACATACCAAGTTCCTTGGCTATAACTTGAGAAATGAAGTACTTTCATACAAACTTCCAACCGCTATTTTACCTCTTCGGGGGTAGAATTTTAAAACACTGACACACGTACTTCATTATTTTTTACCTTAAGCCAAAATACCAAGTTTCGTTGATGTAACTTGTAAAATATCTCGAGAAATGAAGGCCTTTTATACCAACTTTCATCCCCTATTTCACCCCTATGGGGATCGAATTTTAAAAAAGTGTGAGATATATTATTCTTAGTTTTCAACTCGCAGCTCATAATATACCAAGTTTCATGGCTATAGCTTTCATACAAATTTTCAACCCCTATTTTACCACTTTAGGGGTTGAATTCTGAAAAACTGTGACACACATAATTCTTTATTTTTTAATGAAAGCCAAAATTCCAAGTTTCGTTTATATAACTTGAGAATATCTTGAGAAATGAAGAGATTCATGCAAACTAACATCCCCTATTATACCCCTTCGGGGGTAGAATTTTTAAAAACTGTGAAACACGTATTTCTTTATTTTCAACCAGTAGCTCGTAAACCAAGTTTCATGGATATAACTTGTGAAATAACGGACTTTCATACAAACTTTCACCCCCTATTTCACCCCCTTAGGGGAGGAATTTTCAAATATCCTTCCTTATTAAGCGCCTATGTCACAAAAGGAACCTACTGTCAAAATATCAAGTTTCTAACTCCAGCGGTTTAGGCTGTGCGTTGATCCCTTAACGATTTTATATATATACTAGCGAATGCCCGCGACTTCGTACGCGTGGATCGAGGTTTTGTGGTTCCCGCGGGAACTCTTTAATTTTCCGGGATAAAAAGTAGCCTATGTGCTATTCCAGACTATAATCTATCTCTGTGCCAAATTTCATCCAGATCCGTTCAGCTGTTGGGGCGTGATTGAGTAACAAACATCCATCCATACATCCAGACATCCATACATCCAAACTTTCGCATTTATAATATTAGTAAGATAATATGTAATATAATATAATATTAGATAGATTATTGGTATTCCCGTCAAGCTAATGTGTATTTAACAGCACATTTTTAAACAAAATTGGAAAATCATGGGCTACTAATCACAAGAATAACATGGTCATCTAGAGCAAAAAGAAAACTTCATTCAAGTTCATTGCGTCCATGCCGTACCATACCTAAGATTGCGTGTTCTGTAAAAAATAAACAGTGGGTGCATGAATAAAGTGATCAGATTGGCGGCTAAAAATGGATAGTTCATCGGCATGATAATTTGATTATATAGGGAAAGATATTAGGCAGCAAGGAATATACTTCTTAGGTTAAAAGCGCGTGCAAAATAAAATAGATGCTATTTAATTAATCAGTAATAATTATCAGTCAGTAATACACGCTCAAACATAGAAACTCTTGGGCTACCTAGTGCCTACGAATCACATCCACACTTCATTGCACCCAGAATGTTTGTTTTGTTGATAAGCGAAGTTCTGTGAAAAAAGTGACCTGCAGTGAACGATTTCTTCGGTATTTTTTATCCACGTATAAAATTATAGATTGTAGATGAACCACATCTTATTAATTCTGGGCACACGAGTATATTTGGTAAGTACATAACAACCTATACGAGGTGCAAAGATGGAAACTAGATGAATCAAAACAACACTTCATTGCACCCATAGGACTGGGTGTTCCGCAGATAAGCAGGGTGGATTTATGAATACAGTGACCAGATTTGTGATTTAAAGCAGGACAATTACTTCTCTGTTATAAATTGATCGTTGAATCTTTAGAAAGAAATATATGAAAAGGAAAGATAAAGAAAGGAGAAATAATTCATAGCAAACCTTCAATGGATAAAAATATAAGTCAGTGGCTTTCATTTTTTGATAGCTGCTGTTAAAGAATAGTGCTTCACGATGGCTGCAGGCCTACTTAATTGAATGATTGAGGAGTCTTTGTTGAACGTTCCGAAAGGCCTAAAGTATGAACGATGCGTATAGCTTCCTACTTCCTAGTGATCTTTAGATTATTTTTGAAATAATCTCACAGAATTTTTGAATACTAAATGATGCCCATGGCTTCGTACGCGTAGGTTAAAAAATTCCGGGGGAACTCTTTAAAGTTTTCGCTATAAAATACACCTGTCACTTTCCCTTGGAAAACATCATGTTACATTGCAGAGTTGCCGCGTGATTGAAGGACAAACCAACAAAACAACACGCTTTCGTAAGTATGATCATCGTACATTAAAAGCCTAGCAAACGCAATTTTTTATACAATAACGTGTTTGCGTAAGTAAAAACCCGAGCTGTCTTGCCGAAACCGGGACATCGCGTCCCGTTATTTATGAAGCCGCTGGCTTTTCAATTTCCGCTCCCGGCGCCCTTTCCCGCTCACCCTCGCTCACCCCTCGTTTCACCCAAGACTCTTCACAACGTAATTTTATTAAAAAGACAGACCGTGACCCGCTCTGAATTTTTATCTCTTCGTTCGTTCGAGTCTGCTGCATTCCACGTCCTATACGAAGGAAAGGGGTTCGCTTACTCTCTGGGGGCATAGACTTTATTGGTTTTATTTTTTAAATGGATCTACAATACGAAAATAACCATTTTTTTGCTGTATAACATGATTATTTAACATAAATGTTACGGCTTAACAGAAAAAATAAATTGTTGGGTGTTGCATTTTTTTTATGGGTCGAAAAAACTTATTCAAAGACAATTTGAAAATGTAGAGCCACGATGAAAAAGTATGACTGTTGCAGTCAATTTAAATTTGAAGTTTGTAAGAGGTCGTAATTTTTATGCAGTATTTTGACATGCATTTTCAAAGGCTGTAAAGCTAATAAATATACCTACCTACAGGAAAAACTCCGATTTATTGAAGATATAAGATATATTCGGTAAGTAATTCACCTACACTACACATAAGTCTGCTCAGTGTTAAAGCTAGACCAGCCCTCCTAAGCCAGGATATGGAAATTACAGGGCCGCCAAATAAGAAACAAAAAGTATAAATTGTTCAGAACTGCTACCAGGTGCACGGGCGTTCTGGGGCAAAAGAGTACCTGAGAACAGTGCAAATTAGGCGTTACATAGAGTTAACATAACTGCCATAGCCTTAAGGCTTCCTGTATATGAAGCCGGAGTCATGCTATCGGAAGCTAGTGTACCTACTTACACAAACAAAAATCGCATGAGGGCCTTACTGACGCCGCACCGATGCCGCGCACCGCGATTTTAGTAACTAAGTGGAAATAGTGAGCTTACTTACACAACATGGCGGCGTAGGCGAAATCTTTGGTGCGGCGTGGTACGGCTCTTAATTATTATGCAATTATTTTTTATTTTTTACAATAGCTTCCGATCCGGTGGTATGCGGCACCCAACGACCTCAATTTACATTAGACGGGCCCTGTCAAACAAATAATGTGGACTTATTTTACTAACGCCATTTAGTCTGAAAAGCGGGACAGCGCTATGGCGGGGACGAGGATAGGCTTATACAGGTGTGGAGCGCGCTCTACATCTCGGACGCCCAATTTTTTTCTATCAAAGGAAGCCTAACAGGTTAGCTCCCTAAGGTCTTAGGCTACATCATAACTTATCACCAGGTGAGATCGCAGTCAAGGGCTTATTTAGATACACATAAAAAAGGCCCTGGTGGCGTTAGCAATACGCGCATTGCTTATGTAAACCACCAGAACCCTTTTTAAGTGTAGGTACTTAGGTACATGAAATCCAGAGTTATTTTACAGAACAGTACTAGGTAAGTACGAGTACTTAGGTACGTAGACGAGCCAACGCTGGCTAGCTGGCTGGCCAATGCAGGCCACCAACGCGCGACCAAAATACACAGAATAAGTGCATATACGTACTTATATACGAAATTCCACGGAAACGTACGAAGCTTCCTCCTTTCAAAATCGAACTGCTCGCATATGTATAATACGGTAATCATGAGGACTGAACCAAGGAGTGAAAATATGTAAAAGAATTACATTAATATTAAAAGAACCTGTTTCATAAAAAGAAATATATGACAATTAGATAGATAAGAATTCATTTTATATACTTACCTTATAAAGGTATGATATGAATTTATCAATTTTTAATTAAGAACTAGGTACTTAGCTATGAAATTAAAAATAACGTTTCGCAGAAAAATTATCAGCTGCGTCTTACCTACCTCTCTCGCATTAATTTTCATATTTTCATATTGCAATTTGCAACATCAAACATGACCTACCTTTTACCTACAAACTGACACAGGCTTTGTTTTGTGTTTTTGTAGGAACGGTCCGTTTTGCTGATTTCATATTGCAGTCTTGCAGATGAGCCGCACGCTACGAAAGTTGATATAAATGCTATGACGACGTCCCTGACTCAGTTGTGCTGGTGAACGTTATGAAAGTAACCATTATTAAGTCTTAGGTCTTTACTTCGAACTTCGATTCATATTATTCGTCGTCGTCATCAGATTTTTCTTATAACAACAGGGTCTTCCTTACGCCGTGGTCCCGCGCCTCCTGGATTTAGCGACTCTCTACAACTAGCTTTAACGCCTTACTGACCCCGTAAGTACGGAAACGTAAAGTAGACCTAAAGCGAAGTGTAAGCGTAGAATAAAGCGATTTATTTGCGATTAGTAGTGATTCCCGAGCATAACAGTAGGTACTATTACCTATTCTGTGGCATAACACCGCTCGTAGAAAGATGTTGCTACTTTCTATGACAGTCAAGCCATATCAACTGCTCCCGTACAACCGGATAAAGACTAGGTAAGATGCCGCCTGAATTTTGGCCACGGCACCGAATTCGCACAGAGATTAGCTAGATAGCTAAACCGTGGAAGATAGATGTTCTCAAGCGTGTGCGCAACAACTGATGCACAGTTCTCTATTTCCTTACTCTCATCGGCTTATGAGACAATGATAAAAATCTAGTGTACAAGGTATTTATACGTGCATATACAGGAGTGCATATTCACTCCTCTGAAGTTCTTCGGCCACATCTCCTGAAATGAAGGATCAATTGACCGGTGGTGCTACACGGCCAGGTGTATAAGACGGGCTATTAAGGAGGTTGTTCGATGGTCAGATATCATAAAAGCAGTGGCCCAGACAGTGAGACAACTGTGGTGGAGTGCTCCCGCAATGCTACCAACTGTCGAAAGTGGAGTGCCATTGCGTGGTAGCCAGTGACACCTAAAACGAAGAAGACTGACGACGACAGAAGTGTACTTATGTCAACCCAAAGAGTGCACGTTTCTGTAATAACTCGTTCTTGGATGCGACCGTTCACTTCATGTACCTATCTACTCAAAATTTCATTCCGTTCAACTCATATTCTATCTACGGCTCGTACGGAATGTGCGATCAGCATCAAAACCACATGGCCGTTCACAATGTTGAGAAATTTGCACAGGCATTGCAAAAACCGGCTCTTTCCCAGAACGCCTATTGTCAGCTTGATTACGGCTCGCAATTTTGTTCAACTGGTAACCCCTATGTAAGCCAGACTTAACACAAAAGCTTTTTTTATTGCAAGCCATTCTATACCATATAAAATCAAAGGTAAAGCTCAATTTTGAACAGTTGCTGCTTCAATACGGGATTTCAAAACCCTCGTTTATTTGCTCCTGCTCCGACGAACCAATGCATACAAAAAAGCGCTGCATACTCTAGAAAAAGTCTCTACGTTGTTGTATGGTAAATTTTGAAGCGCTTTTTTATTTAAAATGTATTGTTAGGGAAAGGGGCTTTAGACGGCAGGGTGCTTTTCAGTTTCATTGTTATTAAAACCTTTTTCCATCGGCTTCGTCATTGACACTGACTGACTGATAGGTAGGTAGTTGTTAACCGACTACGAAAGGGTGATTAGGATACTTTATTCTTGTAGGAGGGTATGTTTTCCTATACTCGTTCCCTCGTATCTCCCAAATCGGTAAGATTGTTAAAGAAGTGTTAAGTAGTATGATGTAGCTTCAGTCAGCGTTCCACTTTGGATATAGGTAATGAATAATGGTCATTCACTATGCCGGAAATTATTAAGAAAAAAAAAGTAAGTAAGTCATTGATGTAGAATTTTAGTACCTTCTATTTCAATGAAGTAAGTACATACTTACTTTGGTACCTAATTGCAAAAAATAATTTGTTCAGAACTGCTAACAGATGAACGGATGTTCTGAAATAGGACAGTACTTTAACTGTTTTATTCTACTCCGAAGAACGCTCATGGGAACACATTTTAGGCACTTACGTATTCCTTACTCTACCAAATATTTACCTACTGAGGAAAAGTTATATACCCACCTATGACAAAAGCATCCAGTTTCATTACTTTTAAGAATTTTTTTCTGTCTACCTACCTAATATCTATGTAGCTACAAATAATAAGAGGAATAACGATATGTTCCCGGTATAGGTTAAACCGTTTGGATATGTTCTATAGGTACCTAGTTACCTACTAATTATACTATATATATACTTATATATACTTATTATAAATGCGAAAGTTTGGATGGATGGATGTTTGTTACTCAAACGCACGCGAAAACTGGATGAAATTTGGAACAGAGATGTATTATTACAGTCTGGAATAATACTTAGGCTACCTACTTTTCGTTCCTGAAAATTATTTAGAGTTCCCGCGGGAAACAAAATATTCCAATCAACCTGGACAAAGTCGCGGGCATCAGCTTGTAAGTAAGTATATAATATTTTTAAGAAAAGGTAGCTCTGTAGTCGACAATTTTGAACTTCATCTAGTTTTAACTTCGACACCACATTGCATTTCCGACAAAATACACTTTTGCGTCCGCTCTGAAAGCCATTGTTAAGTTTTTCTATGGTTTATAAACCTTGCTATTATTTATGATCTATTGGGTAACAGACTGAGACATGATTACAGATAATGAGCTATTGTTTGCAATTATTTAGTTAATTTACTGCTGGCGTTGTTTTTTGTTCACCCTTTGGTATTATTTATCTTTATAAATTTATCCATGTTATGCATGTAATTTGAATTAGGTATACATTATACTAGGTAGGTAGGTAGGTAGGTAAGTATATATTTAGTAGTTATACTTATTACTTATACTTACGTCCTATAACTACATGACCCTAATTTTTATTTTATTTTTTTGAAAAGGTTATCTATACTATACTTTTACCGTGATAGTTACCTACTTAATATTATACCTTTATGCGAAAGTTTGGATGTATGGATGGATGGATGTTCAAACACGCAAGAACGGCTGAACGGATGTGGATGAAATTTTTCACAGAGATAGATTATAGTCTGGAGTAACACAAATGCTACTTTTTATCCCGGAAAATTAAAGAGTTCCCGCGGAAATAAAAAAATCCGTAATCCACGCGGACGAAGTCGCGGGCATAATCTAGTCTACAACTTCTACAATAATACTCATAGGTAGTTAGCTAGTCTACTCTAATTAGGCACTTTTTGTATAAATTGTGCCGACATAGAATTTCTGCATTTCCGCGCTGAGCCAGGCTAATCCTTTGCGCAAAAAATGAGCCTCTGTAACCAAATGTGGGGTTGGTGGTAACTTTAGAAAAAGAGAATGGGGTAAAATAACCTAAATAAGGGTGTTCAAAAAATTCCAGCTTACCAAAAACTCATATATTATACCTACTTATAGTCTTAAATATAGGTTGCTAACTTAAAAAATAGAATTAACAATATCACATTAAAAAAACCTAACAAATTCCATAATTAAAAAAATCCGTAGTTAATTTTATAATTTGATTACAGTGCACACGAGGAATGTTTCTAAACTTACATAAATACATATCAAAAATACTGGAAAGTTCCGCAAATTTTTGATACGCATTTAAGTAAGTTTAAATCCGTAGTTATTTCAAAGCATCCGTTACTTATTTTCTAAGCCATTAATTCCCACGGACACATTAACGCGGGGGTCCGCACTCCGCAATTGAGATAACGATCTCCTCTGATGAGCGGTCAGACGGAACTCGGCCATTTTTTAAGTTTGAAATAACTCCGATATAAGCCACTTTTATTATTAATGTTCACTAGCTTTGCCTGCAACTTCGTCCGCGTGGACTGCACAAATTTCAAACCCCTATGTTATTTTTATCCCCTTAGGGGTTGAATTTCCTAAAATCCCCTGTTAGCGGATGTCTATGTCAAACTTAATAGCTATCTGCTTGTCAAATTTCAGCCCGATTCGTCCAGTGATTCGAGCTGTGCGTTGATAGATCGGTCAGTCAGTCAGTTACTTTTTCCTTTTATACAAGTATAATATTACTAGCTTTTTCCCGCAGCTTCTCTCACGATAAGTTCGATTTTCATAGAAATTTCAAACCCCCATTCTACCCCTTTAGGGGAAGAATTTTCAAGAATCCTTTCTTAACGGATAGCTTCGTCACAAAAAATATCTGTGTGCAAAATGTTAGCCCAATCCGTCCAGTGGTTTGAGCTGTGCATTGATAGATCGGTCAGTCAGTCACCGTTTCCTTTTATATACTTATTTAGTTTAAGATTTTAGTTTGAAATTAGGAATTAGCTAATGAAGACAAGCTAAGCCCAAAAAATATGATACTTAGAATGCTGAATAATGAAAAAGAATGGGAAAAATTATATGCTCAGTTAATGAAATCCATTTTGAAAACGGGGGAAGTTGACGAATGGGACAGAGAGAGTAAAAGCATTGCATCAGGAAGGCGCCTGTTTCTAGAGTGAGTTGTTTAAGGCCTCGTGATATCGCGCGACTTCCAGCGACAAATCACTGCGTAAAGAGTGCGGGCGAGTGAGGCCCACCGACGCGCTGTGATTCCTTTCTGGTAGTCGTTCGAAGTCGCGCGATATCGCCAGTGCGCTGCACGAGCGCTTAACCATAACCACACTCTAGAAACAGCCGCCTTACTGATTGCAATGCTTCGTGCAATACCGGGAAGTCTTGAGCGGGGAAATCGGAGAAAGTAGGATGATTTTAGTACCTACCGGTATATGTCTAATACTGCATGAATATTTTTCTCCTCCAAGAATAAGAGACAATGAATCAGGGGAGAACTGTGGCCTGGTTTGCTCCAATGGCTATTTAAGTACCTACTTATCGGTTTTTGTCTAAGGACAAAAAAAAGCAAAATCAAATGTCAAATAATGCTGTTACTGTAGGTATGTAATCAGTAACGCCACCCGACAGGCCGCCGCTAGAGCCATAGAAACAAGAGCTTGAAAAAGCTTTGATTTCAGTGTTGTAAGTACATGCCTAGTGCCTATTTATACTTACCAACCCAATTGAGGCGGGATGCAGCGGTGGCATAGTCAAAACTTCACGTAACATAAGAGACACCTGTACTAGGTATGTCCTACGTGTAATAAATAAATTGAGTAGGTATTCAGTATGGGTAGGATAGACTAGGGGAGAAATTAGAATAGGTAGGTACCTACGGTACTGAGGTGATTAGGAGTAAACTTATCGACGTGTTCCCGGAATGACATCTAGAATCTGGTGAATATCTTCGGAATCTACACTTATTTCCAGATCTGCATATTGTAAGATCGCGCGAATTTCTATTGGTCATAACCAGGGAAAAGATCTGTCTACAATGAAATCCGTCCGTATTGAATGACATACCTATCCCTACCTACTCCTTTAGGTTACTCCTTTACCTCCTGATTCTGTTGTACCTATACATAGTCTCTAATCTAAACTAAAATGACAGCATTAAATATATTGCTAACCCATTCCCTTACGCTCTGCAGAAAAGGACAGAACTAGATTTAAAAGTGTCATTTTAGTTTAGTTTAGAGATTGTGATTATAGCCTACAGAATTGGCCACATTGTGGCACTAGCAGTAGGTAGAGACTGTCCTGCTCGCTAGGTACTCGCTGCCTCGCTGCGCTGTCGTCGTGTGAAATCGGCTAGATTGTTAGGGATGTAACGAATGCGTACTTAGCGGGAGCGGATGCAGAGGTGAAGGAGCTTTGCTTCCGCGGATGCGGATATTAGCGGAGGCGGAGGCGGGTGCTTTAGGATGCGATGAATCCCACATTTGTTTTTTTTTTGAGGATTATTTTAAGGACAGTTGTCTTTTTGCTTGTTGTAATGGTATAACTGACGTCACCTCGATTTGTACCTCTCGCATTGTAAGTCAACGTAAATAAACCTCCGTTACAACTCCGCAAATAAAACGGCGGAGGCGGATGCGGAAGCGGAGGTACGATTTCTTGCGAAAGTTCCGCACTTACGGAGGCGGAGGCGAGGTTCCGTTACAACCCTAGATTGAAATTTGGCTTTTTTTTGTTCAGAGTTCAGACCTAAGTAGCTAGCATACCTACCTACCTAGCTGGGTTAATTAAAAAACTGTGACGGGTATAGATCGATGCAAATCAAAATGTTGGTGATACGCGTAATTAGAAAAGATTCAGGATAGGTTAGCTAGACCAGTTTGAGCATTTTGTAGCCATTGCCGCCGAGTTTCTTGCTGGTTCTGAGTGGTCTGTGTGCTGGTTCTTCTCGGTAGGAATGGCATTCCGAACCAGTGGTAGATTCACTTGACGATTCAAAAGTACTTGAAAAAGTTTATATTTGAATAAAAATCATTTTTTTTGAATATTTTGAATTTGAAAAATCGATTTGCAAACAGAGTTCTTCTGAAAGAGTCGTACCTATCTCTAGGTTAGGCCCTATCTCTGATAGCTCTTGCCGATTTTCAAAATAACAAACAGTAAATAGGTAGTTACCTACCTAGTAGGTACCTAGTAGGTAACTACTCTGAAACCAATATACGAAGGCCATAAATCAATCGTGGCGGATCGAAAATCCTACCGCTCGTATCAGGGTGATGTCTCGCAAGCTGCGTATATTTATCGCTCCATATCTCCCTAGCGTTACACCGACAGAATAAATAAATGTGTGCGCCGCGCCCGCATCCGGAGACCCTTCGCGTCGCACGTAATCCAAAATGTCCGTTTATTTTTCTTTATGTGAGCCCACTATGAGCCGCTCGTCACAAAAAACAAAGCGCGGATCCAGCACGGCACTCGAGGAGAGCGAGAGGGCGATAGGTGGCGGCCAGGCAGCCGCGGACGGGGCGCGGCTCGCTGCGCGCTCATTGGCCGCAGCCGCGCGTCGCCCGCCGCCCGGGCCCAACACCCAGTCTCATTCGCCCGTCGCGCTCCCCTCCCGCGCGCCCCTGCCCCCGAACACCGACCTTTCACGAATGCCGAACCGATTCGATACGACCGAAAATGCCTTAGTTACTAAACGTGCGTGCTGTAGCCTGGTCGCTTTCGCCGTCGTTTTCAGCAAAATATACATAACCGGTATCGACTAGTACGAACTCAGTGACTGCTCTATCGATTGGAATGCGTGCATAATTTGGCGAAACGGGACCTCAGCTGATATTTTCAGGTACTGACTTTAAAAATTAGTAGTACATGAATATATTAATGTAGGAATAGAGTAAAATGTTATAAAGTTTATGATATCATGAGATATTCGTGTTATACTGGAGCGTTTTAGTGCCGGATGATCGAACGTAAAAGCGGTGTCCTCGTAATCAACGTAGGCCGGTCGGTACGGCAACGTCGCGCGTAAATAATAGGGTAGGCGCTCGGTCTTTCTCTCGCAGCTGGCGCAGAGCGGCAACGCCGCGTTCGCGCCTGTGCCTCCACCGCTGCGCCACACCGCGACACCGCGCACCGTGGGGAATCGCCGCACGACTCGAGCGAGACGCGTTCACCGACAATATACCTACTATAATACCAAAACAATTTCAATGACGAAGTCATTTGTCGCTTTGCCAATAACACTATTACTTGAGATAGCATAGATCGGCGATTACTGTTTTGTACTTACTTGACTGGACCTTATGTAATAGTATATTTACTTCCCTTATATACTACGTATGTAATTAATTAATTACTGTCTAATTGTACAACATTATTGGCCGTAAGCTTATTTGTGAAACGGCATAATAGTTTAGAGTGGACGTATTACATCGAATCGTCAAGGAGCCTCTGAAAATCCAAAACACTGATGAAAATAAAACTTGTTTACAGATTTATCGAGCGGGTGTTTGCGGATGCGTGGCGCACTCTGCCGGGGCTGAGCGGCGTGAGGTCGCGAGACGCGCGGGGCGGGGGCTGCCTCCCCCTTCACCAGTTTCTTCAGCGAGCTCGTGGGGAGAGGACGTTGCTGTGCGTTCCGCCGGAACAAGCGATCGCGCGGCAACTTTGAACAGTGACAGTGCACGGATAGTGAATTGTGACAGAGAAATGTGTGTCGGATTGCGGTGCGCAACAAATTGGATGCAGTGATCGGATCACAATCATTCGGATTGCAGTGTTATTTTCTGGATTTTGATAACAAATTGTGCTGCTGTCCAAACTGGGGATGCATAAGATGGAACTCGGCGACAGCGTGTACGCCGCTGAGCGGATCATGAAGAAAAGAATTAGAAAGGTGAGCTTAATTATTTTGCGAAAGCGTTCACAGCTATATATTGCGGGTTGCAAAACTACCAATCGTGATCACATATCGCCCGCCTAATATATTTGGTGTTGGTTTATTTGCATTGCTCGTGTCGCAATAAAACGACTAACGTTTGCTTCGCTTATATCGTACACAAACACGCTTGAATGACGCTTTGTTGATCAAAATATGCATGCTTTGGGCTTTTTAATTTAGATATATTTGGGTGCTTAAACTTTAATCCGAGCATTGTGATCCGGGCAGCTGTTGAGAAATTATCGCAAGGGTTTTTTGGGCGCCTTTTGAACGCAAGTTTTCGTCCCTTATTATTATCAGGGCTCCCCTTACTCGGGCTTATATTCGGAAACTGAGGGCTGTAAGAAACTCAAATCTTATGAATGGTGCCCTACTTGAGATCATATTCAGTTGAAAGTAAACAAGTTTCGCACATTGAGGCCCGGCGTAAGGGGGTCCCTGTCATTGTGACCTGACTTTTGTGTCTGTTACTAACCTAAGTTACTATATCTTGACAGGTTTGTTCCCGCTTCCTATGGTGTGCACATGTTTTATTTTAAATGCCTGCAGACTGTTTTATTGTTTAATATATATGATACACAAAAAAAATCTACCTATGTTAGTTATAGACTTTGAAACTGGCCAACCAACTTGCCCCGAACCGATTTCATTAGAAAGGCAATAATGCGAAGATGGTTTTAAACCTTTTTTTTTTTTCTTTTTTTAGCATAGTACCTACCTAGCACACGCCGGGAATCGGCTAGTTTTTAATAGAGGGCTGTCGTATCTCATCTAGGAACTCTTGTCCTCAATTTTATAATAAAAGTTATGATGAATAAGTTAGCCTTAAGGTGTTGAGCATTTTGGTTTGGTTAATACTAAATAGTTATGTTCTATTGAATCTAACCGGCTATGGATAGAAAAATAGGTACTTACATCTTACTGGGCTAGAATATAGGAAATTAGTTAAAGGGCACTTTGTTAATAGTAGAATTGGAGGGAGAGCACGTGTGTTGTTCTTGCATGGGTACAAAACTTTTAAAACTTGCTTGGGATGGTTAAAGCATGCTGTTCCTATGATAATAATTTGTGTACAAGCTGTGTTAATACGATTTGAAGTGCCGACAAGGTAAGTGAGTTAAATAATAAGATATGCAACATTAAATTGACTTAGGTACTAGGTACCGAATGTTTTAAACAAAACTTAGTATTTATTGTTCACTAGATGATGCCCTTGATTTTATCCGCGTGTATTGAGATTTTTCTTTCCCGCGGGAACTGTTTATTTTTCCGGGATAAAAGGAAGCCTGTGTCCTTTCACAGGATATAACATATCTTTGTACCTACCAAGTTTAATTAAAATCGTTTGAAGTTATGGGCGTTAAAGCATAGCAGACAGACAGACGGCTACACTCTTTCGCATTTATAATATTAGTATGGCTTCAACATGATATTTGCGATAATCTATGTAGATACTTGAGTATTCTATTCAAAGTTAAAGTCAAAGAACGTTTATTCAATTTAGGTAGGTATACTACACTTATTGACGTCCGGTTATTTATACTAAAATAATATAATGGTGATAATCAGTACGACATCTTAAACTAAAGCTACAAGGGTTCCAAACTCGCCCTGGTCTGAGAAGAGCCCACAACAAACTCAGCCGGGTTTTTTTTAATAGGCTTACCAAGATCAACCAGCAAGATTAACTTCTCTCCTTTTCCTCTGTTAAAACTATGACCAGGATGGGTTTCGTTCGTTGAGTGATCCAAGTATGTATGCTCGTTCTATTGAAGAAACCAAATTTGATTCTACTATTGTTAGGTATACCTAGTTACCTACCCTATGATTACATCCATGTCTTCTTAAAATAACAGTGCTCTAATTGTTTTATTTCTTCTGCCGTGTTTCTTAGTACTGAACCCTCTAATCTATATCATCCTCGTTTTCTCATTTTCTTCCATGATTATATATTTTACTAGATTTTCTCCGCGGCTTTGCTCTCGTTAAGTGCGATTAAAAACCCCTATTTTATACCCTTTGGGGTTGAATTTTAGTAAAACCTTTGTTTGTATCTATACGCCGATGTCCAGTGGTTTGAGTTGTGCATTCATAGATCAGTCTATATTTTTCTTTTATATAAGTAAGATTAATTTAACCCATATACCTAAATAAATATAACTTCGGGATAAGCGTCAACATTAAAGAGATCAAAGCTATTGTGAACAACGATAACATTCGCACCAGTGTTCTAATTCAAAATTCCGAAAACCGGTAAACTTGAGTTTTTATTTCCAAGCCGTAAAATACCTGGCATTTTGCGGCAACTTTTGTCAATTGTTCAATAGAGTCGATCCAAATCGACAAAATAAATTCGTGTGAAATTCATGTTAAAGTGGTTTTTGTATTACCTTCCTCAGGGTACCTAACTACTTATCTACTACCTAGACAATAGAATAATAGACAGTTATGGGTTAATAAGTTAGTCAGATTTTCAGCTCACCTCACTATTCTAAAAAAAATATCTCTGGATTTTGAAGTAAGAGTAACATACCCCAAGCTGAAATCTATTACTGTTCTTCAATCTCATCCTCAGTATAGGATCTTGACATCTTTGTGGGTCAGTTACTCTCTAAGCTTTGCTCTTGCAGTGCTTTCCTCTTTAGTGTGGTAGATACTAGCTACGCATCTAACGGCTAACCTAACCTATCACTTGACTTGAATAGTTTACCTCTACCTTAACTGACTCAAATTCGAATAGTAATAAAACTAATAGGTCAAGTTATCGTATCCCGAGCCGTTATCCGACTTTTTCTCGAATCGTAATCTCTGCTAGTATTTAAAGGATTGTGACTCCTTTAATTGGTATAACACAGCATATTAACCCACGTTTTTGCTGTGCCTCTTTACTCTGGTGTACCTGAGTATGTATTTTTAGAAGTGTAGCATTAGCTTAAAGAATTAACTTATTAAACGATTGAAGCCTATCAACTTCAAGAATGTTTCCGAACCGGTGCGGGGTAGATTCTTACGATTTAGGTATCATAAATTGTCCTACGTGAAATAAATACTTGAATCATTTCATTTCTCGAGCTGTGATCTAAATTCTGTTTGCAATTTGCATCGATATCCTCAGTTACCTCCTAACGATTTCTTCCAGCGATTTCCTTGTTGTCTCCTATTTAACTTGAGGGCTAGAATTAGAAGTCCCTATTGTAATCTTTGCAATGTATGCTCCTTTCACTACGATGTAGTAACTACCAACTTAGCTGTCTGGAGAATCGATGCCTATATTCCACGACGGGCCCTAAAGAGTATTTTTCAAAAATCTTATTACGAAGATTGTTATTGCACAACAAACAAAGTTGTTGACTTAAATTGAACTTATGAGTGACTATTGAATTAAGCCTATCGAACAGTTCTCTGCGTAGTTTCGTCTGACGGTCTTCTTACAAAACTGTCTATGCTGTTCCCGCTTCTCTTGGCGATAAACCTAACCATCAAATAGGTAGGTATACCTACCTAATAATCATAAAAAATAACCATCTCAACCATATTTCTTCATTTGCGTCTCAATAGATACTGAAGGTCAACAAACAGTTTTCTTAACTCCTCCTTGTCCATGGCTAGGCGGAATGGAGTTGCGATTGAACCTCATTACTAGAGCATTCTATCCTTTATTAGTCAGCGTATTTGAAGTCCAGTTTATCGCAATGGTGTACCTTGATAAATCTTTATTTGCCAAAACTGATTACAATTACAAAAATTTCAATATAGGTAGTGTGAAACTCTGCCTCCTGAGGTAGTAAGGTTACCTACTGCTTCATATTCCCTTTTGTCTTTTATAGGGATCCCAGATAGATGAAGTCCTTGATTCAAACGTACCTAGACCTAACTTCTCAGTTCTCACTGATTAACAATATTTGAGTAACGGACGATTTGTGCTTCATGCGCAGATTTTCAGTTTACATGTGTTAAAAATTATAGGGTAAATAAAGTAGCGAGGTGGTCTGAGGAGGAGGAGAAGGCTCTTTAGTAAGTAAATAGTTACTAGCATACAATTAGTTGCTTTAATTTAGTACGTATCCATAAATATAACATTTATCTATTCATTTTAGTCCTTTAATAATTATTATATTTGAAGTTTACTGCGTGATTTGTGACAAAGTGCAAGTTTGTAGAGAATCTAATTTATGACTGCGGTATTATTGGACATCGCTTTAGTCCTGCTAAATTTCTACCACTAACGCCATCTATTGAACACAAAGCAAAATTGCGGCTAGAGCGCCATCTGCGTCCTGCATAAAAATCTGTCTTATACTGCGATAAAACCATAGTTTATTGTACTTAATACTTTGTAAGTTGTTAAAGTGTAAATTTTTTTTTAACTTTATTAATAACTGTCACAGAAAACTAAACTTTTTCGAGACAATGATTATTTTGACAGGACAAGTTTTTTTTTTATTTCTACTAGGATTTCAGATGCACTAATTCATCTTGTGATAACTACTTAAATTATTTGGTCTTCATATTTTTGATTTACTATCGTAGCGTAGATTAATTAAGTAACTACATAAAACAGAATGAGAAACTTGAAAAGAATTGTTCTTAATTAACCGTTGTTCTTATATTGTTTCATTCATTGCTTCATTATTCAGTGTCACTATTCACATCCTAAAGATTCCAGCGGCTTTTCTAGCGCCCGTGTCAAATTGAGGAAACTTCTTTATAATAGTAGGGTAGTTTGCAAATCCACTCTCAGTCTTATTTATAACGTTCTTAAGGAACATTTTACAGTGATGTCGGCTTACCTTGTTATCTGTCACAACGACTTAGCCTAAACAAGACTTTTCCACCATACAATATTACTTCATACCACAGCGATATACGGTCCAAATTTCAAAAACACCAAGCTACGGGCGTAGAAACTCCTTCGTAGCGCTGTGGCCCTGGTATCTCGAAGTAAACGCGCCAGTATTCGACACAGACCGAACCCACGTCGACTGCGCATGCTCCCCGCCATTAACGTCAGCCAATCAGCGTCGAGTAACACTTGTTAAGCGATAATGCGCCGCATTAACACATGCGTGTAAACTAACATCAAATATAAATATTTAAGACGCTGTTTAAATAAAAAAAACTTAAGTTTACGACATTACATATCGCTTTATGCATAGCGCTGCTTTCAAACACAGCACCAACTACGTAAACTAGGTAAGCAACCAAACGGAATACGAAATAATTCAGGAGTCGTTGGTTAGATGGCGCTAATGCTAAGTGCGCAAAATTATTTAATACGACATTATATAAAAAATGTAGTCCCAAGAAGGCATAATAATTATTCACGTACTTAATACATTTGAAAAAATCTTTACTCATCCAATCCGATAGGAATACGTTACCTATCTTCATGTGCCAAGCATTCGTATCGTATCGATTAAACACATGACTACCTAAACTAGGACATCCACCTGTAGATCTTTCTGCCAAAAATGATAAATAGGTGCTCAACCAACCAACGAAAGCTTCTGAGGACATAATGCAGAGATAATGCATACCTTCCTGTGGAAGAGTAGTTCACATTGAAATCACTTCGTGCTTGTATAAAAGCATCCCATCTATTTATTACAAGACTGAAAGTTTGTTTGTAGCGTCACCTTTATCATTTATCATGTTTAAAGTCTGTTAAAACCGCACTTAAAGTTTTGTGGTAACAGAGACACCTATATATCTTAAAGTCCTACAATGAATGCCGAGTTTTATAAGTAATGGTCTCAAGACCTAATATATTATAACTAGCTGGAAATCTTTGCAAAACTTTGCATTAAAACTGTACCTACTGTAGCATACACCTAGTATAGTGACTGATAAATAATTGTTGCCTAGCCAAAATAAGAATCATGAAAATACGATTATCAAGGGATAGTTACAGAAGCGCTGATTGCTCTAGTTGATAAACTAGCATGCTCCAAAATTTTACACTGGTTAGATATACCTAGGTACAGGCCTTAACTGCTTTTAAACGAGACGAACGAACGAACGAAACCACCAAATTCATTCAGGTATTTGCAAAAGTTCTGCGACGCGGTCAACCAAAATTTATATTTGCTAACTGTCAATGTGATAAGAGTCGCATATTGTCTGTACCTACAGGCATCAGACACACCCGCTTATACCATAAGTTTAATGAAAAGAAAAATGAACCGTTAGAGAACTTCTGCTTACGACACAGAGATGTCGAGAATCACGAACTCCGCAGGACCGTTTCGCCTTTTTTTTTCCTAGGCAGGAGGAAAGTCTCATGGATGTCACTAGACCGACTTCACTGGGATGCTCACGGCGACCTAAGTACGAACTAAAACCTCTAGCCTTCTTTGGCCGCCCTTCACGGTACTGCGATGTGCATAGCTTCGGGAAGGAGCTGTCTATCTGCTCAGGCTTCATTTGTTTTTTGCCTGGCTCATTCGTCTTTCATTCTCTTCCCCATAATTGTCTGCAACATTTTAGCACCCTTGTCCCAAGTCTCTACGCTGCTTAGCATCTGTGGCACCAAAATATTTTCACGTCTCCATTTCCACGTGCTTCATTTCTTACTTCCTCATTCAAACATTGCGTGGTTTGGCGTGTCTTCCTTTTCTTCGCAGTAGGACCGTTTCGCCTTAAGAACGAATAGTTATACAAGATTGACTTCCAATCTTTGCTAGTTTGCTAGAAAATCTATTGAGTAAAACATAAATTTGATATGCCAATGCTAGGTTTAATGGGGATAGAAATGAGATTTGTGTGAGAAAATCATGCCTTGTAAACGTATGGGCAATGTGTCGCGCCCCCCTGCTGAAGTTCTCGCGTGATATTGATCAATAATATTCAGAACAACAAACAGCATTGAATGTTGTTAAAAGCTAAAATTTGGTTTTTGACGATATAGACCATACCTAAGTAGGTATATTAAGCAGAATCCGTCTAAACTTTATAAACTTATCTTGTAAGATAAATGATAGGCAAACTTGCAGAATAAAAGCAGATTTTGGAGCGCATATATTTTTGGAGCACTATGAAAATCGTCTAAGTACCTACTTAATATATTTGAACTAGGTAGGTATTATTCCCAGTTATTACATTAATATTATGTAGGTAGGTACCTATTTACCTACCGTCATGTTCCATGTCCAAAGATAAGATTTTATCCTTTAACGTGGAGATCATTCGTATGGCTACAGTCCAAACCACACTTGCCGCAACAAAGGCCAACGGTCACTGAAGGATGGAAAAGTTTCACGACCTCCGTGGCGCAGTGTGTAGCGCTGTTGCCTTAACGCGCGGAGGTCCTGGGTTCGACCCCGGCAGGGTAAATTTGGGAATTTATAATTTCTGAATTTTCCCTGGTCTGGCCTGGTGGGAGCCTTCGGCCGTGGCTAGTTACCACCCTACCGGCAAAGACGCGCCGCCAAGCGATTTAGCGTTCCGGTACGATGCCGTGTAGAAACCGAAGGGGTATGGGTTTAATACAACTACCCATGCCCCAACAGGTTAGCCCGCTACCATCTTAGACTGCATCATCACTTACCATCAGGTGAGATCGCAGTCAAGGGCAAAACTTGTAGTGAATAAAAAAAAAAGTTTCCTAATTTTTTTTTAATTAATTATAAAAATTAAGCAGGGTGACAAAGTAACAGAAAATACTTAACAGCCCCTGACATTGGCAAAGTGCATGATGCTGGTGTGTGGCACTACGAAAAGCCATTATCCAGACTAAGTCATTATAACCAGAGTCTTGAGGGTTCTGGTTCTATATTCTTGTTTTTGAAGTGAATAATGAATTTGGTGTACCTACCTACTTTTAACTCCGATAAAGCTTTCCGAAATTAGATTGCTTGTTAGGACTATTCATAATATTCATCTTATGCGGAAATTCACGGCTATCGGCACCAACGACTTTGTCTTGTCTTTTTGCATAAAATATATAGAAACTGTACAGCATTAAGGATTTTACTGAAAGGTAGAGTCGGTTCAGTCAATTTTAGGTCTACCAATATCAAGCTAAAGTTTCTTGATTATCTTTCGATATATTTCCATTTCCTTTCCTCGCTATTCAGTGCTTGCTTTTACCTTCTTTTTGCCTTAAACGAAATTAATTTGAAGAGATACAGGCACCTAACCTACCTATACCTACCACGCAGTTAGTGAAGGTAGTGGTCTAATTATGATGTGATCATGAAATAAAAATAACGGTCTTTTACTGTCTTATAAAAAGAGAAACGGCAGTGACGCGCGACGAGGATATCAACAATTTGACACGAATAGCTGCACATGGAAGTTGGAAGCGAACACAAAGCCACCAAATTTTCTATAAATAATCGCCTGACAATGCCTCGGCGTAATTTTATCCATCCCCGTATTAGAATGAAATAAAAAAGTTCAAAAGGAAAAGAGAAATGAATAGAGTCGATTGTGTTTTTTGTGTTCAGTGTTGTACCTACCTACTTAGGTTAGCTTTGATGTGGATTTATGATTAAGAGTTCTTAATTAAGTACTTACTTAATTCGAAGTTTTTTATTCTAATAAACTTTTACAACTGCTTTTGATTTGGCAAATCTCCCACTGGTTCTGAATAGCTTCCTGCTGCTGCAGAGCCAGCCAGAAAATAGCTGGTTGCTCTTTTAAAAAATTAATACTTCAATAACAATAATATAAATAGTTCACAATAGGTAAGTACTTGCTTGATCAACCTCGATACAAATTAGTCTTTTTTTATAATTGCTCATTAAAAAGAGATATCTAGAGGTAGATATAGCAACAAAGCTTTAAAATACTTTTTAAATCAAGCTTAATTGTTCGTTAACATCACTAAGCCTTAGATAGGTAACAACTGAAGGTACAGTACCTACAGTAAAATTATGAAAATATTGAAAAATATGCTTCTGTACAAAAACAAAAAAAATGATTTTGAAACTTCGCTTGATCATTATCTGATAAATGTATTATACCTAGTAGGGATTCAAGAAGCAACTGATAATTCACGATAAACAGAATAAAAATAAAGTAAACACAATAAAATAGACTCTACAACTTTCCCTGTCCAGCTCTATACGATCAATGATTACCGGGGTCTTATTATGTACACGTTGCGTAGGTACTGTTCACCGCCACCCCTCGTGATATAAAAACATTTTCTATGTGAAGGGCTGTGGGGTCTCCCTATATTTAATAGAAAGCATACTTAATCGCATACGTGAACGCTCCGAATATTAAAGTGGAGAACGGGGAACTGCAAACCCTATACAATTAAAACGGAGACGGCTGGGGCAAGGTTTCTAATTACCCCAGAATCTTTATTTAACTACCCTTATTATTTTAACAGCCAACGTAGCACAATTTTTCCAATTGACGAATGTTTTTCAATGGTATGACAATATGTCAGCCTATACCTCCAATGGGGAAGAGGCACGAGAAGAAAATTTATTCTTTTAATAACATTAATATATAGATTTTCTTTGGTAACTATAACATTTAACGCCATCTTCAGAGCTATCATTTTAGCAAGCTAGCTATGGGGCGCCATAGTTTGTCAGGTCGTAAACACCTGACAGACCGACACTCTCTAGGGATTGGCTTAAGTACACTGTTGCTGCAAAAATATCATTAATTTAACTATTCACAACAATTACTTAAGATTTGGGGCTGGAAAAATTATGTTAATCCCTTTTTATTTTGCATAGTTATTATCTAATAGTTCCTCAAATGCGGCAATTACCCCCAAAACTAGCAACACTGGAAACGGCATTGTCCGTCACGCACACTGACGCACGAGACATTCCGTTACAGCGCGCAGAGTGCAGACACCGCTGAGAACTAACGATCAGATTATCGCTCAACATCGCAAATTCGATTCTAAAACCAGCAGTACAGGATTGATTTTCAATTGATCGATTGAAATATAATGCATTTGAAACACGACACCTTTATCCGTGATACTGATCTCCAGATTTTTTTATTTCACTTCTTCGCAACATCAAAGAATCGACACGGTTAGGCGAGCAGTACACCTTCATTCATTTTTCTCATGGACATTTGCTCGGTCGAAATAGGTATTGGGTACAATGAATTGACGAATATTTGATAGATCACATATCAATATTTGATATCATGTAACCTAGATGACGTTACATTTGCGATTTTAGTCTAACTGGTGAATGAAGAAAAGAAAGAAACATTATTTTCTTCATAATTTCGCTAAGTACCATTCGTCAAAATAGTGTTTACGACTTGTCCTATTTTACTTTACTATTCATGTTGGTATGAACTATCAACTATATCATGTAGGCCTTTTCCGTATTGTTCTCAAGTGTATTGACTGGCTGAATTTATGGTATTCTTGCTGCGAGTAAATAAACCTCTATATTTTGGCCAATACCGAAAGAGTTACCGCAGTTAAACAGTAGCAATATCATAAATGCCTTTACAGGCCCCTGGTAAAACGTACCAAGTGCAAACTGCGCCTTATAGGGGCGCCATAAAAATTGAAGCATCAGCCGAGTTGGTGTGCCGTCATTACAATAATGCGCCTCTTGGCCACGGTGCCGACTGCCGGCGCGGGCGGTCGTTATGCCCCATGCATTATTATGTAAATATAGAATGGAAAGGTTGGATTTTTTTATGGACGATCTTATCTGATTCAGATAGGGATTGTAATTAGTAGAGTACGTTTTGGAGCGCCGTTAAAGGTGAGAGATGTTCCCACGTCATGTGCGACGTTGGACTTCCGTTGCGGCACGGTTCATTAACCGTTAACGTTTCACCAAATTCTTTAATGGTTTCTGCTGATATTTCAAGGACACCTGTTTTATTACAATATAGTTACTGTACTAATTAATTGGAATCAATTGAGAAGATTATTTATGTGTTCTTTATTTACTGTTAAAATGGTGAACTCCACTTTCTTAGATAACATTCCCACAATTCAGATTAATTTTGAAAATTTCACTGCAAAAGTGCGGATGTTTGAAGACTCTTAATCAACAATCTCTTAAGCGCAATGTTTGTACATTGTTTAATACTAAATAACAATGGAATGTAATCAGTAACGCTGTTATGAAGGGACGGGGCGAGGGTCAGGGTATATCGGGAAATATTTGTTATAATATCTCCCCTGGCGCCCGTGTCAGTGCCACCCGTTCGGCATTGTGTTTTTTCTTATCTGTTCCGACCCGACTACGAGCACACATCCCGCCGCGGGCTGTTATCCCCCTTAATTGAGTTATTGCCAGGGTTACCAGATTTTAAGGGGAAAATTGCCTTAAAATATGAGGGGGTAAATGAAATATTTTAATTAGGTCATGCTCGGCTAACCGAAAATTATAGAATTTTCTAATTTAAGTTGATAACGATAAACGATAAGCTCCTTATGAATTGTGACGCAGAACCCGCCGCGAACTTTTCCCCCCTTATCGAGTTCGAGATAAAGAATTATTTTGAAAAGTTACCAACTTACCCGTTTATGGAGCAATTAATACCAATAACCTTATGTCAAACTTCGTTTGAAGACAGCTCACAATGATGATGGTCAACCCATAGACATAGGATTTTTTCGCTAGTACATTCTAAGTCTATGGGTCAACCCAACCACGAGCACACACTGCTAGCTGATATTAATAAATTGAGGAATTACTTAACCAGGTTAATCATATTTGGGGTGAAAACAAAACATTTCAGTTAGGTGCGCTAGTTATGCAAAATAAAAGAATCACTACAAAACAAACCCACCCGACAACCCTACCGTTGCGTTTTTTCTTGATAGCATTTTTATTTTAGGATGATCCCAATCAGGCAGACAATTTGGAGATGCAAATTTTAGTGTTTTTATTTAAGTGTCGTACCCAGTAGTGTACCTACTGGGTACGACACTTAAATAAAAACACTAAAATATATTATTATTATACCTAACTGCGTACAGTCAGTGTTAATGCCAAAGATCTTTGAGGGGAATTAGTCGAACAAGTGTTTACTCTCCGACTGAAGGAAGCCGAGGGTCCGAAGTCCTTTTGTGTCTTGAACAAGGGTACTACTTACCTTGCCCCTGATGTAGTGTCGATTTGTTCATATCCTGTTCGAGAATCTAAAGACTAATGCTATGAGTAGATACGAGTAGATACTTACTCGAAAGTTTTTCAACAATCTTGAATATTTCGGATACATTACAATAATTATTGTGTTTCCAAATTACAGTCCCTTTGCAGATCTATCTGCCTTTATTTAAGAAATTCAATAACATTAGGAGTAAATAGAACATCATATTACAAGCGATGTGGGTCATATTATTTATTATCTATCGCTCGCTCACCTTTCTTTACCTATAGATACGACCTGAATAGAGGTTAAAAAATACTAGTAGAGCATAAAATGTGAGCAGTTGTTATTTAAAACACAGTTGACGTTATCATCAGGAGAATTCCAATTAACTAGTGCACTATTTGAAACGTTGCGTATTACTTAAAAGAAGCCTTATTTTACAAAATCTTTGAAAAAGAATTGAAATGATTAAGTGCGTGTCTCATTTCATATTATTAATCATTTATGAAATCTGTAATCTTTGAAATTCTCTATCGAGGAGCATTGTTCCTGTTGTAAATGTACCTACCCAATCAGTGGTAGGTATCGCATGAGTAAATAATGCATCATATGCACTCTTAACGATTAAGTGAACAGAAATCTTTACAGTTCCCATCGATTCAGTAGCTCAAGTGGCTATAAAAGTGCGGCGTGTCGCTTGACAGTGCATGGATTTAATTGTCACAGAGTCGATGACCGTGGATACGGACTGTGCACGCACTGTCACTAAACTGTTTACAATTTCTCATTACCACTACTTACTGCACCAGTACCGATAAAACAAATAAATAGAGTTGAATGACATTAATGGTCGGATTGCCTCGTTGTGCGTTGGTCTAGCGGTTAGCATAGTCGACTGTGGATCACGAGGTCCTGGGTTCGATTCCCGGTCGGTTTCCAGTTAAGAAATTCTCAGTGCCAGCCCGGAGTTGGAAGTTGGCGGTGAGTCACCCCCGTGCCTCGGAGAGCACTTTAAGCCGTCGGTCCCTAACATGATAATAGTCATTAAAGCCCGCCAACCCGCATTGGAGCAGCGTAGTGGATCTAAGCTCTAATTCCCTCTCTTCTATGAGAGTGGAGGCCTGTGCACAGCAGTGGGACGTAAATGGGCTGTAGTGGTGGTGGTGGAATGATCGGAAGTTTTTTAATACGCATGTCGTATTTTGTCTAAGAGACGAGTATACAAGGACGTTATAATAATATTTTTATTTTAAGTAAGACAGTTACTCGTACCAGCATAAATCGCTCATTAATTATATTGATTCATAACGTGAAA
The DNA here is from genome assembly GCA_923060345.2 of Erebia aethiops. NCBI lineage: Eukaryota > Metazoa > Arthropoda > Insecta > Lepidoptera > Nymphalidae > Erebia > Erebia aethiops. Next base: position 13,172,289 of record OV281091.1, on the reverse strand, counting down.
CAATCTATTTAATTCAATCTAGACGTCCTTCCCCAACAACGGCTTGGTAAAGACTGGCGTGCCGCGTCACGCGTGCTTCGTGCTCCGTCCGCGAAACGGCAAACTGATATTGCGTCGCCCTCCCACAAACTTGCTTGCCTTGTCTGACATATCAATTTTCTCTTCACACACACCGCGACTCCGCACTCCGTACCTAACAACAGCTCCTCGTCATTTCTGTATTCCTAGTACTTAAGTTACAAAAGAATACGCGGATATCGCCCTGAGTATAAATTATTATTATTTTGCTTTTTATTTGTGTTATTTTTAATAATAACGTTAAGAATGAATAGTTAAATAAAATTAAATTTATGTATAAAATAACTTAGGAGTATTTATGTGACGGGACCAGACAGAAATACTTATTCTTATTGCATTTTCTTTGCCTACTGAAACTGGTATCAGACTAACGACCTCCTCAAGGCAAAGATATTTACAAAAGTCTATATTTTTTATGTATGAGCTTTAAATACCTAAACTACGGCAGTTATTAAAATTATAATACCTACTTGTGTTGTTTCAATGGTATATTTTAATTAAATGCAGCTTTGTAATGTGTTAGAAAAAGTGGGTTAAAAGTAGATAGAGACATGTCACGTATTTCTTCCGCGGAGGTCTGCACGTGCACAGAATAAAATACCTTCGTTCCAACTTCCAAGGGGAATAGAATAGTTTTTCCTAATTAGATTTTATGGACAACGTGTTCCATTTGATACGGTGTTTATTTTGTTTCGTAATCGTAAGTATCTTTTGATGATTTTTAAATTTTGATTTGATTGTTTTGTGATTTATGAATCATGATACTTAAATGCAGAATATTTTATGCGTTAAATGTACTCAATTCTATCAATTAATATTGTGTAGTTCCAAAAAAAATAATGTTATATTTTTTGTTAGGTGCAAATAGATACGTATCATATTTTATCGGATGAAATATGGAAGCGGGGATCCGAAAAGACAGACGCTCTTATCTACATATTTCTATTGTTTAACGACATTTCTCAATCAAAAAGTTTCTGCCTTTGTGTTCAGATTGAAAACAGAGTGAGTAAAGTTTAGGATATAGCAATAATTGTAATAATTGTAATTGCTATAGAGAATTCTGAGTCAGAAGTCAGAACCATTTTCAGTCTAAGAAGAAGTCAAGAGCGTAAAATTATGTTCATAGTACAATGTTTCATATACAAGGGATAAGTGCGCGGGCTCGTACGAAGCGATTTACTTCCTCGTTTCTAATTCGAACCGCTAGGATATGGAATGCCCTTCCGGCTTCCGTTTTCCCCTCCCGTTTTAATATAGGTACCTTCAAATCTAGAGTGAATAGGCATCTTCTAGGCAAGCGCGCTCCATCTTAGGCTGCATCACCACTTGCATGCAAGTCTGATTGCAGCCAAGCGCTAGCCTATATATTAAAAAAAAAAGTGTTAATCCCAATAAAGTAGGTACCTAAGTATTTTTTTAATTAAATAAAAGACAATATATTCAGCATTAAGTACATAAATAACAGTCAACATTTTAATTTCTGACAATAGGATTACCACTTCGTATGTACCTACCTATTAATAAGAAATAAATTGTACGTTATTGTCGGTTGTCACTTTGGTAATGAACATCGGGTTTGGACATCATAGACAGACATATAGCATCATAACATTTGGATCGAACCAACGCAATAAATATCAATTGATTTATACCTATCGTGATATAGGTATCATATTATGTCGTGATATATCATGATAAATACTTATATCGGCGAGCTCTGCTTTTATTTATCACTCAACCGATGCGAAGTCGATATCCATATAAACAGTCATCGGATCTACGGGAATATTAATCACACGATCATTACATCAATTGCCCGAGGCCCGAGAGCCATCCGTTTTCCCTCCCTCATGCCACCACCCTTTTAGCGCCTCTGGAGGGTACGAAATTAAACTCCACAAATCGTTCACATTGAAATTTGCACTGAATAGTGTGGGTAGTAGAGGTTGTTTTTGTTTGGGAAACCATTTAAGCGATGCAATATTAAATTCGCCTCCGATATGAAATTGTGCATTGCTTGAAATGAAGGCTTTTATTAAAGTGACAGCTATGATTGGAATTATGAAGAGTTTTGGTTTAGATAGGGGACTACGGAAGATACACATGAATTAATTGGAATCGTGTTTATTGCAATTTAAGCATTGCACCTAGGTACTTAACTTAGTAGATATGATTCTATTCACTTGTTCTTTTTCAACGGTATCTGTAATCATCAAAGCTGTATCAGTGAGGCTACCTACTTGTAGATAAAATTAGTGAAATTCATGTATCTATACCTACTAATATTATAAAGGAGTCAACGTTTGTGAGTTTGTGACGTTGTAGGGGGTAATCTCTGGATCTACTGAACCTATTTTGAAAATTTTGGTACCAATCGAAATACACATTATTTGTGAGTGTCATAGGCTATATTATATATTAACCCGAAAAATTGGGAAGTTCCCGTGGGAATTCAAAAAAATTACTTCACACGGATGAAGTCACTCACTAAACCAGACAAAAGTGTTATTTTTATGGATTAGTTACTTAGGTGGATAACAGACTAACAAAACAATGTAGAGCAGAGACATCCATATTTTCAGAAAAGTACAAACTACAAAGGCCAGACAATGTCATTTCATCATATCTACCTTGATAGACAAGTCGTTAATTAATAATCTGCGTGCTTATGCATGAACAGAAATCACAAAAATAGACATAGCTGAATTAGAAACTACGGAAGTGAAATGTGAGATCAAAGACAAATCGATGTCCCAACACAGCTGACACCAGTCAACGTAAGAGAATGAGCGTTCGTATGATTCATTAAACTTGAGAGACAAGCTATTGTTTGGATATACAACAAGTGACAACCTAAAAATAGGAGCATATTCCACTGTTCTCAGAAGATATGCAGACAAAACTTAATGTTAGCAAAAAGAAGTAGCAAGGCTCAAAGACTTTCTTACCTATATGAAACAGACACGAAAGATTCACGTAGGTAATTATTACTTACCTACGTGGACGTTACACACATTCTAATTATTTATCATGCTTGAATAGGATGGGTTAAAATAATATGTCAATGTTGTTAAAACATCAATATCGTACATTAGGTATATTATTAATTATCTCGGCAAAACGTCAAAGGCTCATTTGAAACAGACATGCTAGTTAGTTATTACTAATTATTTAATGATAAGTCATAATACAATTATTATTTTTACCGTTTGTACAGATGTAAAAAGGCACTAACTAAGGTAAGAGACAATATGATAAAAAAAAGAGAAAATTAAAAAAAATATCGAAGGCACAAAAGCGACACAATATATTCCTAATTCTGTTGCAATGTTGAGTGTACACAATCTTAAACTAAACTTAAAAAAAACTTAATGATAGCAGCAGACTTTCGCCTGTCAATGAATTAGCTACAATGATAATTCCTACGATATTAAGTACTACATAATTTATAATCAATTCTTAGAAAGACAGTTGATTTCCGATGTAAGCCGTTCAACTCTAGAATAAACAATCGCTTTAGAATCCAAGAAGCGACTGCGGTTATTTGGAGAGGCAATAAAAAGGCTAGTGTTAATTGATGATATGTCGCCGGCCGCGCCTTTCAACGCACGGTCACGAAGCAAAGGCGCATTCTAATCGTGATAGAGAACTAATAGGGGGATATACGTGCCGTCATGTGTCTAATTAGGGAATTTGTTGGGGGAGCGAAATCTGTGCGTATACTTCTATGGAGATTTGCGTAAGTGCTCATTAGCAAGCTAGAATAAGCGTTAGACTATTCTTTCCAGATTAAGAAGCATATCTACTTACGAGAAGTACCTATACCTATGTTGGTTTTTGTTAGTTAATCATACGGAAGCCGATGAATGAATTTGTATGTTGCAATTGAAGTGAAGCATAAAATTTGTTGATAATTATCATTGGATCATCCATATCCAGTTGTCTAAAAAGCACAGAGCTTCTATCAGTTTCCAGGTTGAACTTCCAGTAGATATCATCTCCTTCTGGTGAGATATTTTAGTTGAAACTGCTTTAACGACAGAAGTCTTAACAAAATTAAAAGCCACATGAAATTCGATGACTACTATTTGTTATACCAACTCCACAAAATCCAAATGTGGTCATGTTGGCATTTCTCGCGTCACAATTCCAAAACAAACACTTTCACGGACATTTCACAGTCGTGGCTCGGGCAATTTGAGAGGATCCGTGTTTAAACGCCTGATCGGTCCCCGTGGACTCGGTTTACGGTAACCAAGTATTCAGACACATATTCCGGGACATCATTTGGATCCATAACGATTAAAATTGTTACTTTAAATTTTAGAATATAATTCAACAAAGTTCAAGGATAAAAAGGTGTGTGTGTGCAATTCACACACGGCTGAAGTGAAACTTCAGAAAAGTAGCATACGAGAGAATGAGATAAATATAACTTTTCTATCTCATTCTCTCGCAGGCTAAATCCTATACCAATTATGAATACCTATATGTTTGTCTCCTTTAAGTGTCGCTTTTACGTTTCATCGAATTCTCAAATCAACGATTCTAAAGAAGTTTCACTTCAATAATGTACCTAAGTAGCCACTAGCCACATCACAAAATTTTTACTTTTTGCGCTTCAGCCGCTGCTTCCACGACCTGGGCGCATTGTCAGCACTCTTTTTCACCACTTTCTCCGAATTTCCGAGCGCTATTTGTCTTAAATTAATTTCCTATTTCTCATCTTATTACTTAGGTAAGTACAAACCAAAGAGTGTCAAACCAATACATTTTCAAAGCACTTTCAAGCCCCATTCTCCTAAAAAGTTAATACAAATTCATCTTCATACATAGTTACCTGCTTACAATTTTGCTAGCCGTCCTTTCTTGGTCCCTCATGTATTTTTAAATCAAATTATTAACTCAGCATTGTCCCTAGAGTTCAATACAACTGGTAACCTCAGCTCTGCCGCTCCCTAGCCATTAATCTCCCACCTTCCTCCCTCGCTCTGCCCTCCCATTCATCCCACCGCTAGAGCCGGGCAGCAATTTGTGACTCGATAGACGACAAAACGTGCTCGTTCCGATAAAGTGAAGGGATGTCACACACAATATCCGCGTTTATTGCCATCGTTAAATGAATATTGACAGTTGCGGACTATAATACCACAGAAATCGGAATAGATAATATTGTTACTTATGTCTAGGCAACTACGTAGGTAAGCCGCTACGTGTATGGAATAATTGTGCCTAGGTATAATAACCGAAATAGTGCAGTGACCTCACCGCATTTATAGTAATTTTGAAATGAATATTGACAGTCGTCGACAACTACTGTACTAATTTACTGGACCTATGTCCCTGTATAAGAACGTTCAGGTACACTAATAAACACCCTTGAATTCTAATACAACTAATAAGACAAACTCAAAATAAAATATCTTCATCGTTCCGAAATGCATGTTTTTTTTTATCCACTATACAAGTTAGCTCTTGACTGCGATCTCACCTGATGGTAAGTGATGATGCAGTCTAAGATGGTATCGGGCTAACCTGTTAGGGGCATGGCAGTTATATTAAACCCATTCAATTCAATTCAATTTATTTCAAACATGTAGGACATACAGGTGTCTCTTATGCTACGTCATGTTTTGACTCTACCACCGGTTCGGAAAGCAGATTCTGCCAAGAAGAGCCGGCAAGAAACTCAGCAGTTGCTCTTTTTTTTTACAATATTATTTTTCTATTACAATACATAAATAAGTATGTAAGTTAAATAAAATACAATAGTGTAAGTTATTATACTATCCTGTGGGGAGCAGGACCCAAAGTCGGTTTCTTCCATACAACTTTGTCATTAAGAAATTCGTCAATTGTATAATAGCCCCGACTCAACAAGTGTTCTTTTACGGTTTTTTTGAATTTGTGCAATGGCAAATCCAACAGTTCTTTTGGAACCATATTATAAAAGGTAATACTCGACCCCACAAAGGATTTCTGCACCTTGCGTAGACGACATCGCGGCATTACTAGTTTATGCCGGTTTCTAGTAAGTCGATTTTGTGTATCCCCTCTTTGTCTATAGAGATGAATATTTTGTTTCACAAACATTATATTATCGTATATGTACTGCGATGCAACCGTAAGGATGCCAATTTCTTTAAATTTTTCACGAAGGGACTCGCGTGATCTGAGTTTATATATTGATCGAATCGCCCTCTTTTGCAAAACAAAAATTGTTTGTATATCAGCAGCTCTGCCCCACAATAAGATGCCATACGACATAACACTATGAAAATAGGCAAAATAGACAAGCCTAGCCGTCTCAATATCGGTAAGCTGTCTAATTTTCCTGATAGCAAAAGCCGCTGAGCTGAGTTTCCCTGCTAGTGTCTCTATATGAGCGCCCCACTGAAGCTTATTATCCAAGGTCACCCCCAAAAAAACCGTGGAGTTCTCCATTTTCAGTGTTTCACCATTCAATACTATTTCCTTATCCAGGGGTATCCCATACGGCCATACCCCTATTCGGTTTCTACACGGCATCGCACCGGAAAGCTAAATCGCTTGGCGGCACGTCTTTGCCGGTAGGGTGGTAACTAGCCACGGCCGAAGCCTCCCACCAGGCAAATGTTTAACTACCTACTGTGTACAGAAAAAAAAACGCATAGGTGCAAGACGCAAGGAAAATATATTATGATCTGCAGGCAATCCCAAAATCAAAGAAGGTATCCATTTTCATACTATAAATTCCCTAATATACTTGTCTATCTTTATTGCTTAAGTAAAAGTTAGCTACGTACTAAGCTAAGTAGAAGAAAGAAAGTACGAGTACCTAACTCGTACTTTCTTTAAACCTTTCCATCACATGAATATTATTAAATCATCAGTAGGTCAGTTAATCTACCTAGAATCTAGATTAAAAATAAATCCAATCTTAACCCTAATTCAACTTGCAGCCTATCTAAACATACAGTTTCATCACAGTCTAGATGCTAATTTTTCACCGTTAACGCTAGTGCTAGTGAAATCCTTGCATTGTAATCTGCACTCTACAGCGGGCAATCAATTATTATGTCTGGCAGCGCTCCAACGACGCTCTTTAATTAACTACTTTATCGACCAACTGCACTCCACGAGTCACTTCTAGATATACTTTTTATATTTACGAGATCCCATCACTGGAAATGCGAAAGTGGTTTTTAAAGTGAAACTTCTTTAGAATCGTTGTGAATTGAAAATTCGACGAAACGAAAAAGCGACACCAAATAGAGACAAACATATTAATAATAGGATTTAGCCTGCGAAATGCTCTTAAGTTTCACTAATCACTTCTGCTGAGCCGTTGCACGCACACACTTTTTTTTTTGTGTGCCATCCAATCTCCCTGCAACGGTGCAACGGAATGAAGCAAATTTTTTGCATGAATATGGTTTAATATAGGGTCTTAACTAGGGTCAACTGATTTACAATACAAGTTAAACAATACCTATAATAACAGTCGTTCAAAGCCGATCAGCCCGATATTCAAATATGCGGGTCCCAAACTAACGAGCTGAATTATGATGGTTGAATTGTTATTTATTCTCGTTATATTAGTCAAATAGGTAACTTTTATTGTGAGGTAGGCTAGCGCTTGACGACAATCATGCTTAGTGCAAAGCAATGATGAGGACTAGATTGGAAAGCGCTTGCCTATAGAGATGCCTATTCACTCTTGCCTTGAAGGTACCTAAGTTATTATGTGGCAGGAAACGCGCGCTGGGAGGGTGTACCACACCCTAGCCACAGAGTATATACTCGTACTAGTGTACCCTAGCGGCTCAGATCAGAAACGTCAAATTGAAATTTTTAAAAAAACTGAAGAGATACTAACTGACGCGTCAACAAATAAGCCTATAATATATAAGTACTATCAAAATTCTCCTGACCGTAGAATCTACGTAGTAGTTAGTTAATTATCATATTGTGTCGGAGCAGGGCGTGTCCGACCGAGCAACGTCCGACAAACTGACCCGGTTACTGCATAGTGCATCGCGACAGGTACCTATAGTAGGTATATATGAAAAACTAGCTGCTGCCCGCGACTTCGTCCGCGTGGCTTGAGATTTTTTGGTTCCCGCGGGAACTCAAAATTTCCTGGATAAAAAGTAGCCTATGTGTTATTCCAGACTTTGAGTATGCGCAATAGCCGTTTCTCCTCTTTGGACCATAATACTGTAATCCTTTTATTTTCGGTTTTGTAGTCACCAAGTATTAATTTTTAGGGATCTCCACTATAGGTACCTACGTATAAACTTGAATACACATGATAATCACAAATCAGGGGAGACAAGAGTCCGGAACCATCTATGGTTAGGCCCATAGTAATTACTAAGTAAAAGTGCAGAGGTAAGTCTACCTAATATTTTGAGTCTATGATAGGATCAGAGGCGGGCGCAGTGTCGACACGTGACGCTGACGGCTTCGTACCAATATACGTACCACCTCCCGACTCTGAGAGGTTATCTGTGACAAATTTCATTTGACTCCGTTTATAAACGGAGTATGCAGCTATAGCCATTCTGGCGTGATTGAGAATATCCATCAATCCATCCATATAAATTTTCGTATTTATAATTATATTAGTAGTAAAATAAAAACAAAAAATTAACAGGCATAGAAATTAGTTCCAAGTTTGGCCATAGGGTCAGATAAGTTTGTGAGACTATAATTTATGTAGTAAGTATCTAACTCCTTTCGTAAAAGCCAAACTGTGCTATACCTAGACGAAGTCACAATAAAATTATTATGGTCCAATGGAGTTGTCTAAATCAGTTGCGTGGGTAGGTTTCCGGTGTAGGTACCTATACCTTACCTTTGTACAACAAGTCCTATACATAATAATAGGACATACAAACCGTATATCTTGATCTTTAAAATACTCGAATCCGCATTTTACTTGTCTGTTTCTTGTTACCAACATTGACGTTTCAAGTTGTACCTAGTCCAGTCATTTGGTAGTTTTACCTGGAGTTTTGAAAATTGGTGATTTCATAGATTTCGACGTGGCCTTTTCGAATTTTTACTTTGCCACCTCGTATCTTTGCCGCTCGCGTCGCCATATTGGAAAAATGGCGCCCAAAAACAGTTTTTTGACAATAACTCCTTTCCGAATCATTTTACGATGAAAATAGTTACGTAATAAATTAAACTAGAGAAAATTTCCTACAGTTTATGTGCTAACGTTTTTTTGTAGAATCAATAGTTTTAGCGTACCTACGAGCGCCGCAAACCAAAACCTAAAAGTCACCTTCCACAGTTCAAATAGTGTGTGTTTAAAACATAGAGTTAGGTACTAGGTTTATACTACCTCTATGGTTTAAAATTAGGTCTTGTAAAACTTTGACTATTATGTAAGTACCTACCTAAGTACAGTGAACAGGAAATATTCACCGTCAGCGCTAAGTAGACGGGAAGTCTGCGTATAGATATGGATTGATAGAGCTCCGTAGAGCTTTGAATAAGGTTTATGGGAAAACCTAAGGTGACCGAGGTTTCCACTGTTGCCTTTTTACCTTCTTCCTCCTAAAGCCCTTGATGACATTCAAGCGGTATCATGCTCTTTAAAGTAGGTACCTATTACCTACTCTTAACCACATTTTACGATGCTTAATTCGAACCGCTATTCTGGTTTTTGTTTGAGAAGATACCAAAATTGACGTCTCAAGTTACGGTAAACGCATGGAAAAATTTACGACAGTAGATAGATATCAGCGGGAGACGGTATCGGCGTTGGTTACAGATTTTCAGTTACCTGCATTTGTATGTTTTCAGTTACCTACCTTCAGTTCAGAAGTAGATCAGACCAAAAAAACTGTGTCAAATTAGGACCTAATTTCATCTTCGAGGCTTTCAATTGAAAACCTCAACAGCAATCACCAGCGAGAGCCTTTTGAATTTGGGGCTCACCCTTTTTCAATCAATGTCTTAGTAGAAAAAGTGGTGCAAACCCAAAAAAATCGAACTAACGTCTCCAGCGAAACCCATTATAAAATTGAATCGGAGGCTTTAAAAACCATTCAACTCATCACCTGCCTGCGTATCGTATTAGGTAATTATAAATGTATAATTGTTAATTATCTCGTTAATTATAGCGATTGGCTCTAATAGGGAATATGCATGTATTTTTTTTATTTTTTTAAACTATTCTTTAAGTGATTACATAACTGGAAAAAAATATAACACTTGCACAATTTTATTAAATAAGCTAAAAAAAATTAATTAAAAGTACTATCATTTTCGGACGATTTAAACGCCCCCATTTTGGCGCGCTCGTTCTGTGACGTCACCGTCCACTTTGAATAAATTATCAACGAAGTGTTTGATTCACAGTTTTATTTTAAGTGAGTGAAGTAAAGCGTAAAAGATTAACTTATTGTGATGGAAGATCACCCAAAAGCTTATTATAAATATTGTATCGTCCCTATGTGCAAAAATAATATTAAAACTGCACCTGACAAGATATATTTTCATATGCCCAGAGATGCAAACTTAAGGAAAAAGTGGTGCAAGGTGATGAGGAGAGAAAATGTATCGTGCTTGAGTAGTTTATATTGTTGTGAAGATCATTTCGACGTGAGTATTAAATATGTATGTACCTACCTACCTACCAAAAATCTTTTTCATTAGGACTCGCGAACAATATAAACAATAAACTAACCTAAAAATTTAATTATATTATGTTCATAAAGCTATTCTGATTCCCAATGTTTTTACTTATTTATTAATGTTACAAATTTATAAATATTATTATGATTTTCATTGGTCAACAGCAGCTGACTACGATTTTTGATTTTGATCACAAAACGGTAAACTTACTTACCTAGGTTTTTTGTTTGCACTGTTGTTAGGTTCTATTGGAAAAGAATTTCTCAGTTGCCTTGACGAAAACAACTTAGTTTGTTAAAGTTCATAAAGATGTTCTCAACATTTAACGTTCCTAATACTTACATATCTTTGAATAAATAAAATTTACCTACTACCTGATGCCCGCGACTTCGTCCGCGCGGTTTTTGGTTCCCGCGAGAACTCTTTAATTTATAGTTTACCTACTACCAATAGTTGTTTATTGTGGCGAGTCTTTTTTCACAAGAAATCACTGCTTTCAGTTAATAATTCCCAAAAACACTAATAATTTATCCTAAACAGCGGCAAAACAATGCGAATAACCTTCAATAATCATACAAAACAAACGACCTGTTAACAGTCGACTCAGACTACAGAGTGGATGGTGACGTCATGTTTCGTTCCGCCAATAGCGTTGCGTTTTGGAAATTTGAGCGGGAACTTGAAAAATACTACTTTTAAATAATTAAATTTATTAATAGAAACACAATAATTTGTAAAAATAATCATCTGTATATATTTCTTTAGCAATAAAGATTACACATAATTTTTTTTGTCCATTTCTAAATCACATGCATATTCCCCATTGGCGTCTATGATCCCGACTCGTGGTACGCCCATGGCAATGCCACTATAACAAAACCACCATTTTATATATACGCCCAGTTTAAGCAAAAAACGACTTTATTCCCATGTATATAGCAAGTAGGCGGGCCGCATAGGTACTGTGGTGGGCTTGGTACAGGCGTTGCGGGGGTGGAGGCAGATGGAGCGGGGGCGGGGCCCCTCTCCCTTCGCCCCGCCTGCCGGCCAATCGCCGCGCAGCCGTACGCTCTCACCTTGCGTGCACGTCCCAATGATCCTTTTTATTTTTTTAGTGCCCAACGTTTTTTGTTTAATTTTTGAATCAAGGGCTTCAGCTTTGATGATTGAATGACAGAAAATATTGGATTGGTTTTTTTTTTTGTTTAAAACTTGCTAAATGTATATTTAATTTTGCATGGTTTTAAAGAATTTTATTTTTACTTCAAAGTTATTTAGTAGGTAGGTATTGATTCCTTGCCGAGCCGTAGGTAAGAGCTATGGTTTTTTATCACTTGTGCTCTTTCTTTGAAAAAGTTTTAATTTTACCAGCAAATTATACTTGGTTCTTTTTTATTTTATTTGATTTTTAAGGTTCTAAGCTGCAATAACGATATTTTTCATAGTGTCTCATTTATAACTTTAGCCACAGAATTAAAATTCTAAATTAAAGGTAAACCGTAGGTCTTGTTGCTTGAGCAATAGGTAGAATAAACCTTCTTTACTTAGATAATCTTCTAACTTCAGGTATTGGAACAATGAGAATTGTTTTTATTTAAACTTTTATTAAGATTGGTTAAAAGAAATGGTATAGTAGTAGCTATATGAATAAGTTAACCTTTGTGTTTATTTACCTGTGTAGGAATGTGTGTATACATACCTACACACCTTTTACATGATTTGATTGACTATCTTTTTAACGGTTCCGGTCATATTAAACGACTACGAAGTATGAAGTTATGAACCAAATTACAAACTTTAAGTAGGTACTTACTTAAGTACTTTTATTGAAAAATACTTACTTTTGTTGTTGGTAAACTTATTTTTTATACATACTTAATTAGAATGTTGTCAATTAAACCAACTCATTAAAAAATATAAAGATCGACGTCATTACAAAGTCACGCCGTACTGCAGCTCCCATCTCACCCCTCATTATTAAAACCAATAAGAAGCGAGGGTTTACAACAGGTAGGAGCTTTCGAAACGCCCTATGTGTGATAAGCTTCAAAGCAAAGTGAACTTTATTGTGGCCTATTAGAATTGCTTTTCGTTTGGGCTATAGAATATTGATAAAAGAGAAAGGCTCGACGTAATAAACATCGGGTTTTATATTATTAGACAGTTTCCTTGTAATTTGTGTCGCCACAGGTGTCCAAAATGAGATTACAGTTTGTCATGGACATTAAACGGTATTCCTAATATCTACTTATAATTTGTGCCCGGTATCAATTTGTCATTTTTATTTGTAGTTAAGTACAAAACTACAGACTAGGTAGTAGGTAGTAGGCATTGGAGAGTTTATTGTTAAGAGTCTTAAGACCTAGGTACGTAGGTACGTTGATCATGATTAGACACTAGAGCAAATACCTTCGTAAAACAGATTTCTTATAATTAACTAGATAGTGCTTTTCTTAGGCCAGCCTAGGTATTTAGGTAGGTGCCTTCCTACTACATAGGCAGTCTACTACCAAGGGAAGAGCTGTGACTGTATCGTACCTACAGCTGTATTATGTTAATATGTTGACTTCGGTGTCTTTGAATTATAATCATTTTTATTTTAGGGACGTTAAGGTAGGTACTTACGTGACATAAAGCTGTCATTTTGAAATAATACTGCTTTTAAGCACAGTAAATAGATACAACCGTATGGAAACTTACGTGTGCGCATCAACGAGACCCCAAGCGCTCGTCGCAGTGCCGTCAGTAGTGAGTGCCGCGTCATCGCATGTTCGATGCGCACGTTTGTGTGAGTGAGCTGTTTCGAACGATTCTAGGTAGTTTCCATACTGGTTGTAGGTATCTGTTTACTGTGTTTTAAGCGATGGTAGTAAGTAGTAACCCCTCCTGTACCGTACAGACACCTACCTACTTGGTGCCTGTACCTACATATCTTGTTTTTTTTTCTACCTGTGTCTAGGCTACCAATACTTACATAACACTTGTCTGGAAACCGTAGACAGAGAAAGGACTACTTATTGATTTTAATAATATAATGTGCTGCAAACATAATTTTAATAAAATCTACGATCTTAGGTGCACTGTATTTCTTTAGTGTACAAAACAAAGTAAAGGAACGTGAAAGGAACATAAAAAATATTATATTAGAATGGATAGGTACGTAGCTACTTACTTATGAAAGATATTTTGAACAGTTCCTGAACGTTCCCAGTCATATTCAAGAATATTGATAGGTGTCAATAATTATTGTCTACGGTAAATAATGTTGCCTGTCTTTTAAATTTCTCCCAACACACACGTCAAACTAACGGCATCCAAAAAATAACAATTATTCCAACTCAAATATAACGTATAAAAAACATCAATTTCCTTTATAAGGTAATTATAACCTATAACTTGTAAAGGAAAAATATGTTTTTGTGTACCTAATTATGTAATGTTTTTGTTTACCTAATGATGGTTATATAATGATAACACTATTTACTTAGTTAGTAAATAGTAATTTAGGTAATTTTAGCTTTAATGTTCATGATCGTAAAATAAATTGTAACGGCATTTGGTGTCGCGGGGTATGTTTTGGGCTCGATCCCGGGGGAGATAGCCGACAGCTGTTTCGGGCAGGTGCGCTCCGAAACTGCGAACCCGGACCGACCTGCGTCGGCCTTTTTTTATTCCAATACACAAATACTTTTTGGATAAAAATATATGCCATTTAATTACATGTTTGAAAACCAGTCCTATCATCAAATAAAAAAAAAAATATTATGCGTGATAAAATAATTTGCTGCTCAAAATTTAATGCTGCCTACTATTTGCTATTTCGTATAAGTTGATGGAACATGTCTTTTCCAATACATTGCTAAACAGAAATCAGAAAGTTAAATTAACAGCATTAAAGTTTTAAACCGTTCAAAATGTTGAAATCGCGAATAAATAATCAGCGAGGCTACGTGCAACCCTTTGTACGGTGCACGCCACCGGCCAGTCACGCCAGGCTAGCGCACCCGCGCGCCCGCGTTTTAATGTCTACCAGTACCTAAATAACCTCGGTCTTTCTTCTTTTCAGAGCAAAGTGGAGTACTACGTGAAATGGAAAGGCTGGAAGCCGAAACACAACACCTGGGAGCCGGAGGAGAATATTCTGGACCCACGGCTCATTCAAAGCTTCGAAAGAGGCGAGGAATTACGAAGACAAGGGCGAAAGAGAGAACGGGAACATTCGCCGGTCGAGCGGGCGCGCAGTGGCTCCGAGGAGCGTCACCCTGCACCCGGGAAACGCAAGGCGGAAGTTCTATCGAGGGAATCGGGAAAAATTGGCGTCACGATCACTATGAGTCCGCCAGCCAAGCGACACGATTCCACCAAACTGAACGGTGGGCGGACTCATGCCCAAGCTCCGCCGCCGGCAGCGCCTCCGGGTGGTGCGGCTGCACCAGCCTCTCCTGCATCCGAAGCCGCCGCGCCGAGAACGGGACATAGAAGAGCACCGCATTCTCCCGAAGAAGCAGACGCGCATACGCCTCCAGAACGAGAAAGGCGAACTGATTCTCAACCCACGGCAACTGCGCCAGCCGAACCTAAAGGCGCTCGTCCGCCACCGCCCGCCCCGCAAGCCGAAGACGAGGACTCGTGGGGAGAGGCGCCCGTCGCCGCTCCAATGCCTCCCCCTCCTCCGCCCCGACGAGGGGCAGCCTACTGGATGGCGCGGTCCCCTGTCGCCGATCAAATCTTCATCACAGACGTTACAGTCAACCTCCAAACGGTAACCATTCGAGAGTGCCGCACTGAAAAAGGCTTCTTCAGGGCGCGCGAGCACCGGCCGCTCGATGTAACGTAAACATTTAGTTCTGAATTCTCGTACAAATTTTTATTAATAGACATTGTACAGGCATAGGTAGCTAGTATTTATTTAGCTGTTATGTGAAATGTGGAAGCGTAGACAGACCGTCGAAGTGAGATCGATTTCTAGTTTTAAGAATGCTTGAAATCTGAATGGGGATTAGAAAACGGATGATTTTTGAGAAAAGTTTTGACTTTCCATAGTGACCTCAAGGCGATACGACCACCAATTTGTAAACAAATAGGCAAATTATTGTCAATTGTTAAAAATATAATGTCTATTATTTGTTGACTTATTGATAATAATTATATTGACTGGTTAATGATACCTCCCAGTATACCTACTACTGTATGAATGTAAATTAGTTAAATGGCTCTACTGCTTTGATATTGACTTTTATAGGATGTAATATACTATTTATATCAATTAGCAGCTTATTCTCTAATGTATTATAATAACATGTACCTAATATTATCAGTTGTAATGTATTACATAAAGTTCTTTTGATGGTACCTAATATTTCTTTTATATTACTTAAAGAAAGACTATTTCACGTCATTCGTTTCAAAATTGCCTTTTTGAAATTAATAAACGAATCTCTTGTGATTTTTGTTTAGATTAAATCTAGGAAACTCTACATAACTACATATACATATTAATATTATGATTTATGTTCAATCACACGGTTACTGAGCATAGAACCATGTTTTATTTTTGTTGTTTGTTATTTATATGTACTATACTTTTTAATGTTCCAATTAAACCTTGTGATTTATTTTTAGGTTATTATTTATCTTGTGAAAATTATCGATGGCTATAACTAATATTTTGAAATTGTATAATTCAGTGAAAAATAATATTTCGTAACGAAAAAGTGAATAATATTTCTTTAATTTGATAATGTTTAAATAATACAGAATGATTGTTGGTTTATAAAATGAACTGATTGTTTTGTTTGTAAATATTATTTTAACAATCTATTTAATTGATATTAGGATTCGCCACGTTTAATTGGTTTGATATAATAATAATTAATATCAAGCCAATCAAACGCGGAATAAATCTTAGTAACCCTTAACGGTAACGATATGATGAATAAGAATTTGTGTTCTATAATTTCTTCTATTGTTATACCTATTATTTGGTTCCTCTTATTTAGTAACAAGTGGAGTCGTGAACTCGTGCTTTTTAAGTTTTTAATTTATGTGTCTTAAATAAAACAATTTTATTGATTCTATACATCCCGCAGCCATTTCTATTTTTTTAAATAATTTAAATTCATTTTTAATTAATTTAAAATACTCAAATATATTTTGAGTTACCTACTTATCATTTGCATACATGCATTTAACTCATAAAATATTATGTTCTAAGTACTATAAATATAGGTATACCTAGATATTATATTTACCTAATATACGCATATCTGTTAAAAGCAAAGGATTTAGAAGTTATAAAATTGTTTTATTTGAGGTAACTATTTATGAGTTGAATATTGCATTTTATGTTAACAGTTGTAAATAGTGTAAATATTTTATGATAGAGCACTTGTTTTATAATGTGATAGTCCTTACACATTGTAGTCTGTAAATAAATGAGAATGAATTAGACAAAAGGTTTTTATTTTGGTTTCCGTAAAATTATTATTTGGTACGTATTTAATTACTATGTGTAAACTTCTGATTCAACTCAGAAACTTCATGGGTGCACACGAGTCAACTCGTGGGATCACGAGAAATAGGGATGATGACAACTCAATCAAATCAGCAACTCTATAACAAACTTTAAAACGCACTTCTATTATGGAAGTTGTATGAAAATCACAATAGTGACGTCATAAAATTTCAACGCACTTTTTTTCTTTAATCTATATTTTAAAATGGTTATCAAACTTAAAACTAATCGAGGATGTGAATTTTAGGTCTTTTGGAAGACCCTTTATTTAATAATCAGTTAGAAATAATTTATTTTTGATATAGGCACCATCCCTATTCTGCAGCTCAAATATTATGGGCATCCGTCCACGTCAGACTGTTTAGCTAAAGGCGAGTAGTGCCAACAGTAGAAAATATATTAACAGATGTCAGAGGTAAAATATGAATCGGGAACTGTGTTTTTACATATTACAGTAAATATAAGCCTATGGTTATTAGTCACTAGATAATGCCCGCGACTTCGTCCGCGTGGATTAAGATTTTTGATTCCAGCGGGACCTTTTGAATTTTCCGGCATAAAAAGCTCATGTCCTTCCCCGGGATATAACCAATCCCTGTGCCAAAATCGGTTGAATAGATGGGCCGTGAAAGCGTAGCAGACAGACAGGCACACTTTCGCATTTATAATATTAACATATTAGTTATTACGTACCTAGCTTTTTAATTTACCTCATAATAGAAATTATATAAATATAAAAGTGTGTTTATTTGTTGGTTTGTCCTTCAATCACGCCGCAACAAAGCAACTGATCGGCGTGATTTTTTCTAAAGAAGTGAACAAAATGTAAGTTTATGGTCTAAGGCCTAAGCCAACAAACTTGGTGGAAATTCGATTAAGTTGGCAACACTCCCACCAACTAAAGGCAAATAATGGCAACTTAGCAGAATATTGATTTACTAAGGGGAAATTCCACTAAATTGGCAACACTCCGACCAACTAAAGCATGCATTTGAAAAACAGACGTCAGAGGTCAAATAACTGAATCAGTTTGAACGGGCTGTATGGTTTATTCCACACCCACAGACATAGGAATCCGTTTATTACTAGTTCTTCCGAGATTAGGCACCTATTCACTCGTAAGTTTTAACAAATCTATGGCAGGATATAACGGAGTGCCATGGGCCAGAGCCCACACAACAACAGATTGTATGTGACAAAAAAGGCTCAGTCGGATAGGAACCGAGTAGCAAGCAAGATATTGCCGGTTCGAGTCCCACTCATGAAAACAGGACCAATTTTTTAAATATAATAGCGACAAGAACTTACTTTAACGCGGTGTTCAACGGCACCACACGGCTTGTTTTATTTGCCGCCGTTTTGCACTCTCAGTTTTCACTAGATATATTTATTTCTTTCAAAGTTTGGTCGAATTCCCTAAAATTCTCTACAAAAACCGACCTAACTAATGCGAGTCAGGCTCGCACACGAAGGGTTCCGTTATCCGTAGTCCGTACCATCATATAAGATCTGACACTATGCACCTTTTAAATGCAAGTTTATTGTATGTGGATCTCCTTTAATTTATAACTTGATTTTAATTTCGTTATTTCAATATTAATTGTTGTTATACTACCTACCAGACGTAGTATTTCTCTTTGAAAGTTTCACGTGCCTACATATTACGGTTCAAATGATACAGCTAAATTGTTAATGTCGAGCAAAAACGCTGAAAAATGCACAATTCTTGTATGGGTTATTAATTTTTATTACTATGAAAATTTCAACTGTCAAATTATTAGGGTTCACAGCGGAGGCTTAGTAATAAGGTCCATTGGCACCCTTTGGGTACGGAACCCTGAAAAGTAAATCACAAAAATATAGATTTTTATAAGTAAGTTTGTCAATTTTTTCAATAAGTTTTTCTGGTAGATACCTAGCTTGCATTTTACGCAAATACGGTAATTTTGCCTCTTGGATAAGGTATTCCTACTGTTGCCAGGGGCAACACTGAATCGAGGAATTTTCAACAGCAAGTATAAAATATGGCGTCAAACGTCAATTAATTAAAGAATCGAACAGTGCCGACTGCCGTGTATGTTTAAGGGTTTACGGTTTAGTTTAGCGAGCAGTTTAACGATTGATCGTCGAAATGTTATTTTCTGTTTGACTGTAAATCCAATGTTTATATTTTCCTGATTGGACGAGAGAGTAATGTTAATGGAGTGGTCGAAGGATAAAACTTTGAAACTTATCGAGCTACTACAGCTGAATGCCAATTTATGGAATCCATCCCTGTGTGATACGCGAAGGGATAAACAGAAACGTAAGGAGGAACTGCGTGGAATAGCCGACATTCTGAATATATCAGTGTCCGATGCTACGAAAAAGATACAGCATCTTCGTACTCAATACAATAGAGAATCCGCTCGTGAAGCCCGATCTGGCAACGAATGTTATATTAGCAACTGGTACGCATATGAATACCTGCACTTTATGAAGGACTCCAACAAACCGTATAGAGTTTTACTATCGGTAAGTTTACAAACAGAAATCTTAAATAAAATTGAAACAAACGACAACATGTGCATATTCATTTTATTTAAGTCATAACGTACCTACTTTGGATTGTAATGATAAAAAAACAATATTATAGGTACTTGAACTGAATTAAAGGTTGGTTTACTATTCAAACAACCCAGTGTAAAAGTGCTGATAATATACCTATGCTTAACTATAATTACTCTTCACTTTTCAATCATTATCATCAAATTAGGTACTAATAATAATATGTGTACCTAGTCATTATTGCAAATATTGATTTTAAAGTACTACGATGCCAGTTACCAAAGTGGGATAGTCAAACATATATTTTTAATAGCTGATTCGTTTAGGAGTCCATCGCGGACAAACAATGTGACACGTGATTTATATATATTTAGATTTATAACCCTTTTCTTGAAATTTCAGGAAGGCCGTCAAGATATCAATATCACATTGCAAGGGGCAGAAAACTCAATTTCAGATCGCAAGCTTGATAACCTAACACCACCATACAAAATAGCACGCACTGATTTATTGCACCCATTCAAATCTGATATAGTTTACCCTGCAAACAGAGATGAATTCTCAGTATTTGGAGAATATGTTGCCAATGAATTAAGGTCTTTAACAGGCGAAAAGAATCTACTAGTCGCAAAGAAAAAGATTCAAGACGTTATATTTGAAGTGAAAATGGGAATGATAAGTGAGCCAAGGGTAGAGCAAACTGGACATACGTGTACAGTTTATACACCATCAACACAATCCCACACTTCCATTCACAATGGCAAACTGTATACAACTCCGATCATGAGCACCATACCTTTAGAAACATTAACATCTCAAAATCCACCAACGTCGGGTATCAGTGAAATAATCATCAATGGTTCGTGCCACTACTCAACCTTCAAAGACGATGAACAGTAACAATGTCAGCCACTTCCCAGTGGAAGTGGATAAAAATGACAGTTATATTGGACTGATAAGATTTTGTTAATTTTATAATTATGATAAATATTAGTAGTATTGAAGTCATTAAAATGAATTGGTAGCTATTTAGCTAGTATTGGTCATGCTAGGTGTGCAAGTATATGTGTTATGTGTGTATAAATAGTTAGTAATTTACTTTATGTATATTCTAGTCAAGAGAAAAGTCTCATAACAATAAGGATCAATGAATTTGTGAACTAATTACACACAACTATACACTATGGCTAGTGTGACTTGGGTTGTTAATCTTGTACATGCTGTTTTTATAGTACATGTTAAATTTAAATAGCTATTACCTACCTAATCTTTATAAGAATTAAGTAGAGAATCGTTGAAGGCATAGGTTCACACATGAATAATATTATACATAATAAAATTATATACAAAATTAGCAACTTTCTGTGAGTTAAGAAATATATTATTATTATTATATAATTCTATTGAACATTTAAGTAACATGTACGAATGTTTTTTAATTAATGGTTTTATTTCTATGGTTTCTACATAAGACAGAAATAAAATGAGCTAAACCAACATTTACACCAGTCTTTTATTTGTGTGTATTTTATGATCTTTTTTGTATTGGCTATGAAATATTGTAGCTTTTTCTTTGGAGCTTAGTTTTCTTTAATAGATAATGTACAATATCATATCTCTTTCTCTGTCTATGTACAATTCCGTAAGTCAATGACAATATTTATCGGTTTTTAGGTACCTACTAGCTACAAACAAATTCTATACGATTTGACAACAACACAACAATGAATACCTACTTAGCTGGTGGTACAAATTGTCCATGATAAGATGTTATCATAGTTCTTGCTATACTAATGGGCACAATATTATTTGCGGCTGGCGGCCCATGTTTTATCAATAATTTAATAGCCAGGGTTATATTAATCATTTGTATATTTACAATAATCCTACAGTAGGTACCTACTCACTCACTGTCACTGACATAATAATTAATATCAATATGTAATTAAAATATTGGCAGTCTTCGCCCGTCGCTCGACAGCCGCGGCCGAAACTTGAGTTACAGTAATTTAAACTGGTGCCGCGTGAATAAACAGTAAGTCAATAGTATTATTTATGAAGTAATTAAACCTAATTCATATATTAAGATATACCTATTGGAAGATACAGTATGTGTGCATTTAAAAATCACAATTTTGAGAACTAGGTACTATCGATATCGATACAGAGCCCAAAAAATTTTTTTTAATTTTTGTATAGGTTATTTCCAAAAAACCGACTTCCATATAGATAGATATTAAAGTAAAAAATAATTTTGATTTCTACACACTATGTTGAAGTCGGGCGAGTATTACAAAGATAGGCATAGTTGACGCATCAGGCTCGGTTTTTTGGAAATAATTTTTATTTTAAATAACTTTTTAGTGTAGGTAGGTACTCTAAATCCCCACGGCTTAGGAGTGCAGTACCCTGCAGCATCAGAGTTGAGGAGTTAGGACTTGGTTTTAAGTATGAAGTCGTTGCCACCCAACAATCTGAATTCACCATTAAAAATCCTAAAACAATATTTCTAAGGAGTTCTGTACTCAGCATCAGGGTTGAGGAGTTGGGACTCAGAGTTGTATTGTATAACTACAGGTAACTTGATATATTATACTATATGAATTATTTCCTAACTCCCTAGTTTTGAGGATTTCATGTAGTACGGTATACCTACAGCAACAGGTTTGAGGATTTGGAGTCAGAATTCAGAATTTTTTATGGGACCACCTCGGGAGCTTCCTCCTAGGAGTATAGTGTTCTGTGGCTTCCTCTAACCACTGAAAAAAAATTTTTCAAATCAGTTTAGAAACCACGGAGATATGCACCGACATACATTAAAAAACATACGCGCCGAATTGAGAACCTCCTCCTTTTTTGGAAGTCGGTTAAAAACTACAGAACCATCAGATTTGAATGCAACATATTATAATACAACGCGACCAATCCAACTAGGCAAAATTACGTCATGCGGGTTTCGGGTGCCAACTGCCAAGTTCGCTTGGTTGAGTAGTACTTACTGGCAAAATACCAATATTCAACATAGGTACAAAAGCTTTCAAAGTTCAAACTTATAATAAAGCGTGATTAAGACTGCATACATAAATAGTTATCTAAAATAGTTAGTGTTTATTTATGGTTTTGAAAAACCAGTTACTGAACGGTTTTAGCAATGTCAATGTCAACTTGTCATCTTGACAGTGAGTGGAATTGTATTGTATTGATTGTACGGCAGGGCGACCGCGTATCTTTTTACATCAATTTTGCATACATCGCAAACACCTGATTGGCTGAATTTATGGTATTCTTGCTGCGTCAATGGATTTCGTCCACTAGTGGAAGAGTGTTAACCAATCAGAGGTGATTGCGATGTATCAATGATGGATGCAAAAGATTTAAGATACGCGGTCCCCCGTCGCCGTGTGCGTGTTTAGTTGTTTACCTTTTGTGCTCGTGCTGGCGGTCAAAGTAAAATTCGTAATATTTTGAATTAAAAATATTTTTTAATGAATAGTGAACACCTACTATCTGTAGTAACAAGATTTGTGAAATAATACAACTATTGAATTGTAGCTTTTTTTTAGCATAGGCGAAGTAATGAGAATGAGACTTTTTCTCCTACTTCTTGTTTTATACAAAACCAACGCAGAATTACATGTGGATAAAAATTTTGTGGACAATAATAATCTGGAAAAAGTGGGTAAAATCTATGCTCCAGTTTGGAATGACTTGGACACTCGCCCTTTACCGGAATGGTACGATAAAGCCAAGATTGGTATATTTATGCACTGGGGAGTATATTCGGTGCCGAGTTTCGGCTCAGAATGGTTTTGGAGTAACTGGAAACGTAAGTAGAATTCACATGAATGATACGTTTTTTTAAAAATTCCAAGTAGGTAGTTTACCAAAATAAAGTAAACTTTTGCTTAGATCTGGTGATGAGTGTTGGTAGTTATACTTTGAAATAAGCAGTTTTTTTTAATCCATACCAATCAATAATATTATGAATGCAAAAGTGTCTTTTGAAAGCCTAGGTATCTGATTTTGATGAAATTTAGAAAGTAAGTAACTATAGAGAAAATATAAAAATCCCTGAGTACAACAACATTGCACTCTTTACAGCAAAAAGTTCTGTTTTATGAACCACCACTACCACCACCACTACAGCCTATTAACGTCCCACTGCTGGGCACCGGCCTCCACTCTCATATGAGAGAGGGAATTAGAGCTTAGACCCACCACGCTGCTCCAATGCGGATTGGCGGGCTTTAACAACTATTATCATGTTAGTGATAATAACCGGGACAAACGGCTTAACGTGCTCTCTGAGGCACGGGGGTCAAACACCGCCACTTTCCAACTCCGGGCTGGCACTGAGAATTTCTGAATTGAAAAACCCGAAATCAATTTTTTTGCCCGGCCGGGAATCGAACCCAGGACCTCGTGATCCGCAGTCGACTATGCTAACCGCTAGACCAACGAGGCAGTTATGTTTTATGAACATCAGAGGAAAATAATGAATTATTGAGTGATTATTAAAAACCTGAGCTAATATGAGCTATATTAATATTCTTATTCTGTCCTAATTTTTATATTAATTTCACACTGTACAAAAAATTAAAAAAAAAAAATGGCAAATATTTTCAAAGGGTTGATGAATTCAGTTCTACATTAGACAATGCAGAGACTTTATAATGTGCATAAGTTACAGAAATTCTCCTTTTTTAGTATCTGGTGACAACAATACAGTTGAGTTTATGAAAAAGAACTATCCTCCAGGGTTCACCTATCAAGATTTTGCACCAATGTTTACAGCAGAGTTCTTTGATCCCAATGTATGGGCTTCTTTGTTTGCTAAAGCTGGAGCCAAGTAAGTAATTCGACCTGCTATAACCAAGGAATGAAGGAACAAGCTTAATTCGCTATAATCCACCAAAGCAGATATCTATGTGGTACAGTGTGGAGTTTGCATTTGTAGCTTGCAATATTCACTGCCCTATAAGCCAGCAATTCGCACCAGCACAACAAATCTTCTCGATGTATGTTTCACTCCAACAGCGGACCATCATCAGGAGATGTTGACTTGACAATGCACGATTGTAAAGACTATTGTCTGTATCATAATGTAGTATGTCGGAAAGTAATAGCAGCTTCTATCCAATATCTACCTGCTATGACCAGCCCTTAACAGCAATTTCATGGTGATAAGATGTGAGCTAACTTGGGAGTAACAATTTAATAATTGGAACAAACTTCTTACACAATTTTTTCGTTAAAATTAAAAATTTAAATGCCATTGAGACTTGGAAATGCGTTATAAACTTCTCCAATCTATTATCATATTTTTTTTTAGGTATGTAGTCCTAACAAGCAAACATCATGAAGGATACACCCTTTTCCCATCACGACGATCATTCAGCTGGAATGCAATGGACGTTGGTCCAAAGCGTGACCTAGTTGGAGAAATAGCACAAGCAGTCAGACAGAAGGACCTAAAATTTGGTGTATACCATTCTTTATACGAATGGTTCAACCCTATATACTTGGAAGACAAGGAGGCTTTATTCTTAACAAAAAATTATCCAATGACAAAACTATGGCCTGATATAAAACAGATTGTCCATGACTATGAACCGTCTGTGATTTGGTCCGACGGTGATTGGGAAGCGTTTGAGGGGTATTGGAACTCGACAGATTTACTCGCTTGGTTATATAACGAGAGCCCAGTTAAGGATGAAATTGTTGTGAATGATAGATGGGGTATTGGTATCCCTTGTCATCATGGTGACTTTTACAATTGTGCAGATCGATATAATCCTGGTAAGTATTAATTAATATTTAGTTTATACATTATGTAGGCCTAGGCATATTATCATGTTGACTTTTATTTAATACTTAAGTACCATAGTTTGATTTATACTAGTCTCAACATCGGAAAAAGCTAGATATTATGATTTATATAAATCTAGATTTTGTTATACTAAAGTAAATGTCAAATGTCCCCGATAAATAAATAGCACGGGTTCAAATGATACCTCAAATGGTTAATGGTGAATATGTCAGTAATTATAACATTAACTGTTTGTAATGTATTTTATTGCTATCAAATTGTAGTTCAGGAGAATACCTACAAAAAGAGATCATAAATTAGAAAAGGAGACATAAAACTCGCTTAAAATTGCCTAATCAAATTTTCAGGTAAACTACAGAATCATAAGTGGGAAAACGCTTTCACTCTTGACTCAAAGTCCTGGGGCTACAGGAGGAATATGGCATTGCACGAAATACTGTCCAATGAACAGCTGCTTGAACAAGTAGTCTCTACGGTTAGCTGCGGAGGTTAGTACAATTTATAAACATGAAAAAATACTCTCAATATTGAAGTTAATATATTATAAGAATACCTTTGTTAGAAATCTGTTGTCTAGAAAACATTTGAAGACCTATGGCGTACTTCTCATTGACCTAGAATCATGAAATTTGGCAAGAAGCAAGGTCTCACAGCACAAGTATAGGAAAAAATCCGAAATTCGATAATTAGGGTCCCATACTCATAGGGTGACGAATTGTTTGTCAGGCGCTACCAGTTTAGCACCATATTTCACAGTTATTTCACAGCTCATTACAAGTTGTTATGACATCTTTTTTGTTATTCCGGGATAAAAAGTAGCCTATGTCACTCT